>OY728163.1:1039374747-1049374747 GCA_963277665.1 Viscum album | reverse complement strand
AGGATATTTTGACATCCATTTTCGAAATCTCATAGTCATGGTAATCTATAATGGAAATTAGAATTCTGATGGATTTTAGAATTGTAACTGATGAAAAATTTTCATCATAGTCAATACCTTGATGTTGTTTACAACTTTTTGCAACCAGTCGTTCCTTATAGGTATTAACTTGTCCTTCCATGTCTAGTTTCTTCTTGAATACCCATTTTTTACCAATAGTATTTACATCCACTGGAGGATCTACCAAAATCCTAACTTTGTTTTGGTACGTGGAATCCATTTCATAATTCATGGATTCTTTCCACTTGGAAACATCTGTTCCACTTACTATATTTTTGTAGGTTAGAGGATCATTATTATCAACTAATAATGAGTCACCATCCTTGGTAACTATAAAACCATACTGTTTTGGTTCTCTAAGCTTGCTTGTACTCCTACATAGTTCTTGTGTCTCTATAATAGTTTCTTCTTCCATGGGGCTTTTTGTAATCTGATCATGTACCAACTCTTGTGTGCCTTGATCCTCAAATTCATCGAAGTTTATCTCACTCCCACTATCTATTTTGGATATTTGATTCCTATCATAGAATATAGTGTTTCATTCCACTATGAATTTTTTTTATAGGTGTCGTATAGGTAATATCTTTTTATTTCCTTAGGGTATCCTATAAAGTTACACTTTGTGACTTGGGGTGCAATTTTTTTACCTGAAGAAGCCTTAACAAATGCTCTGCTTCCCCCACATGTGTAAATTTGATAACATGGTTTTTCTTCCACTCAAAAATTCGTATGGAATAACATTTATCAATTTAATAGGTACTTGTTTCAGTATGTGTATCATTGTTTGTAACACATATCCCCAAAAGGATAATGGAAGACTTACATGAATCATCATTGATCTCACCATTTCCAATAAGGTGTGGTCCCTCCTTTAACTTACACCATTCCACTAAGGCGTGTAAAGAGGAGTGAGTTGGGATAGGATCCCAAACTCCTATAAGTAATCAATTAATTCTTGATTAAGATATTATTCACATCGGTCTAAGAGGAGTTTCTTAATCTTCCCACTAAGCTGGTTCTCAACTTCATTCTTGTATTCAGTACTAGAAAAGGGGGTTTTAGAGCCCCCCTAACACGGGAAACCACCATTGGTGGTCGCTATTGGGTAATAATAGCGACTGCTAATGGTGGTCGCTAATCTTAAAAAAAACTCATCCCCCCTTCGCACTCAAACCCCCCTCGCGCACCCCCCTCGCGCCGCTGGAGCCTGCCGCACCGACCATCTCCGCCCTCGCACCGACTATTATCGCCCTCACGCCTGTCCTCCCTTGCCACACCACTAACATCATCTGCCTCCGCCTCGCCCTCCCTCACCCTCATGTTCGAACCCCCCTCACACCTGAACCCTACCCGCAATTCCTGTTCTCCCTTATCGCACCGCCGTCACCCATCACCAGTCACCGGCGACACCGCACTGCTGACGTCGTGTGACCGCCTTTGCCTCCACCGACGCCCCTATCACGGTCGAACCCCCCTCACGCCCAAACCCTACCTGCAACTTCTATTCTCCCTCGCCACAACTCCACCGCCCATCACTGGTCATCGTCGACGCCGCGCGACCGCCTCCGACTCCCCGCCACCGCCAATCCCATCCCTCGCTGCACTGCCTCAGACTCCTACTCCCCTCCAATTCCCCTCCTCTCTCTCGCAGAACCACCTCTAGCTCCCCTCCCTTCCAGATTTGTAGCACTATCAGGTATTCCCTAACTTCCATTTAAGATTTTTTATTTTGGGCATTTTACAGTACAAAGTTTACATGCATGAAGATTATATGAATATTGTGTGTGAATAAAAATTGTGGAAATTGAATTTCATGTGTATACGGACTTGTGTGCATGAATAATTATGAAACAATGTGTGTAAATAGTGTTTGTATAAGAAGACATCACACTTTACTTAAGGCTGGAAGTTACATACAATGTTCAATCCATGTATATGTTGACTGGATTAATATTAAGTTGTGTTGTTATTTGATATGTAGCATTATTGAGTCTCTGTGTGTATCCCATGAGAAAATGTTTGAGGCTTGACCACATGTGTGTAAATGTTTTTTATACAAATATTATTTTGGATAAGAGTTGGATTGATCTTCCAAATTGAATATCTAGAGAATATTTTGAAGGCATTATGCAGTTCATTGAGTTCACTAAAGGAGTTAAAAGTGACTATATTAGTTGTCTATGTAGAAATGTGCAAATAGATATCAATTCACACAAGATACCATGAGGGATCACCTATTCTTGAACAGATTTCTGAAAAATTATAAGAGTTGGACTTGTCATGGAGAAGAATATATTCATTGCCAAAATACAGATGCAGTTCAGATGGGGGGTTGTCCGGGGTGATGGGGGGTTGTCCGGGGTGAGGGGGGCCTACCTGGGGTAATGGGAGGGCTGTCAGGGGTGATGGGGGGCTGTCCGGGGGGTGGGGGTGGGGGCTGTTAGGGGTGAGTGGGGTCTGTATGGGGTGAGGGGGGGCTGTCAGGGGGGCTGTTTAGGGGGTGGGGGATGTCTGGGGTGGGGGGTCTATTCGGGGGTGGGTGGCTGTCTGGGGCGAGCGGGGGTTGTCCGGGGTGAGGGGGCCTGTTCGGGGGGTGGGGGCTGTCCAGGGGGTGGCAGGGCTGTCTGGGGTTGGGTATTGTCCGAAGAGTTGGGGGGATGTCCGGGGGTGAGGTGGGCTGTTTGAGGGGTGGCAAGGTTGTCCGGGTGGGGGTTGTTCGGGGTTAGGGGAGCTATCTGTGGGGTGGTAGGGCTTTTTGGGGTGAGGGGGGCTGTCCGGGGGTGAGGGGGCTATTCGGGGGGTGGGGGCTGTCTGGGGTGGGGGCCGTCTGGGGTGATGGGGGGCTGTCTAGGGTGATGGGGTCCTGTCCGGGGTTGGGGGATGTCTGGGGGGGTTGTTCGTGGGTGAGGGGGGGTTGTCCTAGGTGAGGGGTGGGGGTTGTCCGGGGTGAGGGGGGAATGTCCGGGGTGATGGGGGCTGTCTGAGGGGGTGGGGGCTGTCATGGGTGAGCGGGGGATGTCTGGGGTGAGGGGGGTTGTTCGGGGGGGGGGGGGGGGGCTGTTCGAGGTGTGTTTCTAGTCACAATAGTCACACGACACCTTTAATTAACGTGTCCTCTTCCCGACCATTTCGAAATTCACCCACCCTTTTTTCAACCGATTTCATAGAATTCTGAGGTCGTTCGGTCAGTTTTTACCACCCAACGCATGCTTTTGAAGCGCATCGAACACCTAAAAAACACATATTCAGTTGTGCCGCACAAATCGCACATATGAATGACATTTTGTCTCCTTGTACACATCACCAATAATAATTAGGGTGCTCTTGTGTGATTTCAAGTCATGTTGATGTTGTTCGGTATGCATTTGACCGTTAAACGCGTGTTTTGGCCATTTACGTCATGCAGAGTCTGTTTTCAGTCACTGCGGTCACACAACACCTCTGATTGACGTGTTGTCTACCTGACCATTTCACAATTCACTCACCCTTTATTGTTGTCCAATTTTATTGCATTCCAAGCTCGTTCGGCAGGTTTTGACCACCCAACGCATGCTTTTTAAGCATGCCAAACACCTAAAAAACACATATTCAGTCGTGCCATGCAAACCACACATCTTAATGATGTGTTGTATCTTCTAACACATCACCAATAATAATTAGGGTGTTCTCGTGTGATTTCATGTCATGAAAATGTCGTTCAGTATGCATTTCACTGTTAAATGCATGTTTTGGCCATTTACGACGCGCGTAGTGCATTTTCAGTCAACGTGGTCATACGACACCACTGATTGACGTTCCATATACTCTAAAATTTCACAATTAACCCACCCTTTGTTGTCTTCTGATTTCATGGAATTCCTAGGTTGTTCGGCTGGTTTTGACCACCCCATGCACGATTTTAAAGTGCACTGAACACCTAAAAAACAAATATTCAATTGTGTCACACAAAATGCATGTCCAAATGATGTGTCATCTACTCATAAACCTCACCAATAATAATTAGGGTTCTCTCGTGTGATTTCAAGTCATGCCGATGTCGTTCAGTATGCATTTGACCATTAAACGCATGTTTTGGCCATTTACGACGCGCAGAGTGCGTTTTTTATCATCACAATCACAAGACACCTCCGATTTATGTGTCATCTGCCCAACCATTTCACAATTCACCCACTCTTTTTTGTCATCTGATTTCTTGTCATTTCGAGGTCGTTCGCCCAGTTTTGAGCACCCAACGCACGCTTTTGAAGCACATTGAACACCTAAAAACCCATATCCAGTCATGCCACGCAAACCATGAATCTAAATGAAATGTTGTATTCTATTACACATCACCAATAATAATTAGGGTTCTCTCATGTGATTCCGAGTCATGACGATGTCGTTCGGTATGCATTCAACCGTTAAACGCATGTTTTGGCAATTTATGTTGCGTGGAATGCATTTTCGATCACTGTGGTCACACGACACCTATGATTGATGTGTCTTCTACCTGAACATTTTAAAATTCACCCACCCTTTGTTTTTGTCTGATTTCATGGAATTCTGAGGTCGTTCATCTGGTTTTGACCACCCAACACACTCTTTTAAAGCGCGCCAAACACCTAAAAACACATATTCAGTTATGCTAGGAAAACCGAACATCCTAATGACATTTCGTCTCCTCGTACATGTCACCAATAATAATTAGGGTTCTCTCATGTGATTTTAAGTCATTTCGATGTCATTCGGTATGCATTTGACCATTAAAAGCATGTTTTGGCAATTTATGTCAGGCAGAGTGCGTTTTTAGTCACCACGGTCACACGACACCTCTGATTGACGTGTCGTCTACCCGACCATTTCACAATTCACCAAACCTTTGTTTTCATTCGATTTCATGGAATTATGAGGTCGTTTGGCTAGTTTTGACCACCCCACGCATGCTTTTCAAGCGCGTCAAACTCCTAAAAACAAATATTTATCCATACCATGCAAACCGCTTGTATGAATGATGTGTCGTCTCCTCGTACACGTCATCAATAATAATTTGGGTTCTCTTGTGTGATTTCAAGTCATGTCGATGTCATTTGGTATGCATTTGACTATTAAACGCATGTTTTGTCCATTTACGACGCACGGAGTGCGTTTTCGATCGCCGCGGTCACACGACACTTCTGATTGACATGTCGTCTACCCGTCCATTTCACAATTCACCCACCCTTTGTTGTTGTCTGATTTTATGGCATTTTGAGGTCGTTTTTCCAGTTTTGACTACCCAACGCACGATTTTGAAGCACGTCGAACACCTAAAAAACACATATTCAATTGTGCCATGCAAACCGTGCATCCTAATAACATGTCATCTCCTAGTGGGGGGATGTCAGGGGTGGGGGCTGTCTGAGGGGTTGGGAGGATGTCCAAGGGTGAGGGGGTGTCCGGGGGTGAGGGGGTTGTTCAGGGTAAGGGGGGATGTTCAGGGGGTGGGGCGGTCTAGGGGGTGGGGGTGGGGGCTGTTCGGGGTGGGGGCTGTCAGGAGTGAGGGGGTGTTATTCGGGGCGGGGGGGGGGGGGGGGGGTAACGCGCTAATGCCGCCCTAACTCTACCCTAACTCCCTAGTGGCATATTAGTGTAACGTATTAATGACCAAATTTCCTAATGGCATATTATTATATTGGTATAATGGCCCAATTTGATTTATATATATACTAACTTAATAAATATGCTCAATTTTCATCTGCTTTGTTTAGTTTTTTCTCTTGTATCTTATTGTAGGTTTATTGAAGTAGAAGATTGGAATGGATTAGAGCTATTTGGATTGTTGTATGTGAATAAGTATGTCCGTCGTTTATTTTTATTGAGGAACCTAATGTTTATGTTGTTTTGAATTGTTTATCTTTGTCATTTTAGCTGTGTTTCTTCTGTTCGGCAATAGTTTTTGTGATTGCTAGAAATGGGATGCGTAAATGAAATTTTTTTTAAAAAAAAATCCAGATTTGTGGCCGCCATTGGCAGTAGCTCTGGGTCAATACCAACAGCAGCCACCAATGGTGATCTTTGCCTATAGCAACCACCAATGGTGGTCGCTATAGGCATTTTTTAGGTATCCTATAGCGACCTCCATTGGCGGTCGCTGTAGGCCAAACCAACAGCGACCTCCATTGGCGGTTGCTATAGGCCAAACCAACAGTGGCCGCCAAGGGGTCGTGGTGTACTGAATTTTCAGTCACCTATAGGGACATCCATTGGCGGTCGCTATATCCCTAGAGCGACGGGGCAAATGCTACTGCCATCGGTGGTCAAAAGGCGGTCGTTGTAGGGCTAGAGCAACCGCCAATGGTCATCACTGTAGGGCTAGAGCGACCTACAATGGCGGTTTCTATAGGCCCAGTTTCTAGTAGTGATTCCCTGAATTTATCAAAAGAATCCAACTTATACCTCATTAAGTAAATATATCCATATCTACTAAAATCCTTAGTAAAAACTATGAAGTATGAGTACCCACACCTTGCTTCAACAGGAAATATTTCACACACATCAGTATGAACTAATTCAATAAGATCTTTATCCCTTTCACCTTTCCCACTAAATGGGGATTTGGTCATTTTTTATTATAAACATGTGTGATGTACACCAAGTGATTTTAGTTTGAAAGAATCTAAATATAAATCTTGATGTGAATTATTCAAGTGTTTTTAATTTATATGACCTAGCTAGTGATTCCAAAGTAGGGTGTGGTATGAGTTATGTGAAGTAACTTTGTTATTGATTTCCATTACTTGGTTCATGTAATCCTACATGTAAAGACCGTTATGTAAATGTTTCTTATCATAAAAAATGCTATCATTGTAAAAGAAGAAACATTTATTTAAAAATTTGAAAATTAATCCATCTATATATAGTCTGGATACATAAATAATGTTTTTGGTAACTACAGTCACATAATAACAACCCTTTAAAACCAAGATCATTCTAGTCAGCAATGTGAGGTGGTAGTCCCCGATAGTTATAGCAGTAAATTTATCTCTATTGGTTGCTCATAGATTTACCACCCCTTGGTTAATTTTTCTAAATCTACTTGGTTCTTGTATTTGAATACATATGTGAGCACCACAAGCTGTATCTAATACCTAATTTGTAGAAATAGATAAATTTCACTCAATAACATAGGTACCTAAATCTTCCCCTTGGTTCTTTTTCTGGGTGCAGTTTTTATTCTAGTGGCCCTTCTTTCCACATGAAAAACAAATAAAAACTTGTTCTCTTGCTTCCCCTTTGATCTTCTTCTTCTTGGAAGGTCATGAAAAAGATTTTGGCTTTAAGCACTTTGTTTTCCCTTCATGTTTGTTCACCATAAGGACAGAAGGATTTTCACACTTCATATCTTTATCTACTTGGTGAAGTAGGATAAAAAGATATGGAAGAGACTTCTCAATGTTGTTAATATTGAAATTCACAACAAAACTAGAGAATCTAGAGGGAGTGATGCCAGAATGAGATCGATGCCCAGTTATTCATGGAGTTTAAACCCTAAAACCTCTAACCACTCAATGTAGCCAATGAGATTGACTATGTGAGGCCCATCTGGGGAACCCTTTCCAAGCTTACTCTAAAAGAGTGCCTTGGAAATCTCAAACCATTCCGATCTACATATCTCCTAGTAAAGACCACATAGGTTCTCAAGTATGTTATATGCATCCATGTTTTTGTGAGACTTAATGAGTTCACTAGACATATATTAAAGCATCAAACATTGAACATTGACCATGTCATTTATATGTTTTTTGTAGACTAGGAACTCTTCATCACTTCCCTATTTAGTAGGCAGATCAGGCATTGAGTATTATAGCATTTAAGGTTTCTGTTCATTGTGTAGAACAACCCGAATACATCTAAAACACTCCTAGAAGTTACTTCTAGTGAGGAGATTGTCTTTATCCAATATTGATCATAGGTATAGTGATATTTTTCATTCTATTCTATAATTAAAAGAGAATATTATTAGTACTTTTCTTGATTGTATATTTTGTGAGAAATAATTAATTTATTTTCTTAAATCTCCAACTATTTTATCAAGTCCCAATATCCCTCACCATTGAACTTGGAAGGTCTAGTTACTAGGAAATTCTAGTGGAAAGGGTCCATATTACCCTTTTCATAACCCCAACAAGGGTTGGTCAATCTATTTTGAAGGTATTTAGGTAGAAAAGTCTTTTCCAATTGCAGTCTTGCAGCTCCTTGATCTGTTGAGTGGACTCCCCAATCCAGAAATCTAGACTTGGATTTTCTCAAAACTTGGCTCCAAATTACACCAAGTCTAGCAAGGGATACTCCTCCTGATATAAAATGGCTAAGTCAGCCTAAAACTTTCATAAGAACCCCCCTTATAAAAGTAAGTCTCCCAAAAAGGGTTGTTCAAACACATAGTTCTATTGAGTTTTGTTCCTAATCAAGTAAAATAAGGCTTAGTCTGACTTAATATTAGATTGAGGGATTTTATTTTATTATGCATAAATTTTTATCTCGTTTTATCCTTTACATGTCTTGTTAATATTTAAGTGGATGTTTACTTAATTAATTAACCATGTTTGGATAAAAAAATTTACACATAATCACTTTTATTTAAATTCTATCATATTAATTCATTAATTTATGTGATCACGTTCTTGAATCAATAAATATAATTTTAATGAATTTCCAAGAAAATAATTAATTAATTAAATGACCCGGTCCTAAGGTTATCTAATGGTTGATTTAATGAGCATACATTAAATCAACCTATGGCCTAGGGGAAATAACTCCTTATGTTGAACATGGAATGAGCTATAATATTCCATGTGTCCAAATATATATCACTGAGTTGGCGTCATTATGGTTCCTTCTTGAACAGTCCCCACGTGCCTTGGGATGCTCCATTAGTTACAAATCATTTATTACTCACACGCAGGTGAGGGGAACCAAAGGATTGGTTAAAGTGAATTACATAAATATCCTTGGAAATATATGTCCTATATAATAATGTAGGGAGGGATGACTCACAGGACATATTTTAATTTAATATTAAATAATTGCAAAACCATGAAATAAATTTAATTAAATAAATTTCAACACATACATAGGTCATGGTCAAGATCATGAACGGTCACAGATGCAACGATTATGCAAAAGTAAACAGCTATCATTCATTTCATTATTCATTCTTCTATTATTTAGGATAAACATGCTTGAATTAATTAATCAATAAATTAATTATTTAATTTTGTTCCATCTTAATGATAATATGATCTTATTTAGAGATACCCATCATTAATGGAATTCATGGAAAATAAACGAAAGAACCAATAATAACATATTAATTATAATAAATTAATTGATCATTTAAAATTAATTAAAACCATTATTGAATTGTCAAACATATGATGGTTTTCTAATTAATAAAATAAGATTTTAATACTAAAATTTTAAATTTAATTTAATTTTAATTTTTTCCATTAATGGGAGACTACACAGCATGTACATGTAGCTACAAGCCATTTACCTCGGTTTCCGTATATCCATGTCACACACCTGGGGGTTTGGTGTGTTGAATCATCCAGACTACATGGTGTCTACATGCCAATTACATGCCTTGAATCCACTTATCGTATGCCAGGTTGGCCCGGTCAACACATGGTGTGCAATAAAAGCACCGTATGTAATTAATTACTCAGGGAATCTACATATATTGTGCATGGTTATACAATGTGTACTCCAGTCGCACGCCGTGTAACCCAGTTTTATAGTCCAATGATTTGGCACTTCTCAATGGCATCTCCGGTCATTCTTCATTTGTTATTAAACCTTTAAGAAAATGAAAAACTGAACGAACATGGTTAATATGTCGATAACATGTTAATTCAAATCAGATTAAAATAATAATAACATGAAATAAAATCTAACCAAAATTATGTATAGATCAATAATCAAATAAATAAATATAAATTTAAACATGACCGCTCTAATACCACTTGTTTGTTCTGGGCACTGTGGAAGTGTGCGGTGGTGGGTGATATATTTAAATTTATTTTAATAATCATTTCCCAAAACCAAGAGCGAGGATGTTGCACGTCAAATTTATAATTAATTTATTTAATATCTGAAGAAATAAATACATGGGATTAGGAACATTCTTCTTTGATGATTTTTTATCATCCAAAAAGACCCTTCTGAATTACCTTCATCGCGCTTGTGAGGATCCATGGGTTGAATCCCTCTAGTGGTGATCCACACATGCTTTAATGGTATCTGAGCAATTCCACTCGTTCTCTGGGTGCTAGCACGATGAATCGAATGTATTATGTTGTCCGTTCTTGATCACCCATTCTTCAGTCTTGAAGAAATTATCACTTGGGTTTTTCATTCTTGAGAGGGAGAGAGGAGGAGGATTCAAGAGAGAATTCATTATGTGCAACAATTATTTATACCAAAACATGGAATTGGTTTTGAATTAATTACACAATAGACATAGTCATCTATTTATATAGATGGGATTTTGGATACAAAATTTAATTGCATAACAGCCATTAAATATAATTATAACCAATAATGAAATCCCATTCCACATAATAATAATAATAATAATAATATTTTTTGGTTCGCCAACATGCGTAAAATGGATAAATAATATTTACTAACTTGTAAATAATTATTATATCACTGGACACAGTCTTGGTCCGTTCGAACTCCTCTTGTATTTATTGAACACCCAAATAAATATTTTATTCTCTTAAATAAATAATTTATTCAAAAACTAGTAAATAAATATTTATTAAGTATTCAATAAAATAAATAAATATATTTTATTCACAATTCGGTGAATAAATATTTATTTAATTTATACGATCAATATAAATTAAATAAAATTATTCCTCTATCTTGAGAATAATATTCATTCCATTAATTAAATTCAAATACAATTTAATCGATACCACCAGAAACACTTAGTTTGTGACCCTCTATGATTATTTCTCATTGGCATTAGGCGGGTTTGCCTAAAGTCCAAGATTACTGTCTAGAAGTGGGTCAAGTCATCCAAGGGAAAGAACTTAAACTTGCAATAACAACAACCACATATGAATTCTCACTATATAATATAATCCCTTTTTCAAATAATCACATTAAGTAGGTTTCATGATAGTGTCATCAACCTATAGGTTTGATATATCATTCTTTGACTATCTGAAATAAACTCATTGTTACACCATGTCTATGGAATTTAGGGTGACAGTTTTATTTCAATCAAAGGGTCGAGAAATAAACTTCCATAAATATGGAAGGGAAAATCATTTCTTGACTTATCCGTTAATAACATGTCATTCGTGACACACCCAACATACCCTGCTTCCTGCCAACATATGGTGTGATGCTTTTTGTCAGTAAATCTAAGTGCATGAGTCGTGACATATATTAATGACAATTTTAAAGTCTAAGGACCATTACACATGCTTGCAGATAAGAATATCTTATGGCACCAAAACATGAGAAATTCTTACCAGCATGTCTGTTCTCATAATCTTCCATCTTGAAGATTACCAAGTGCAGACTTCATGAGAATAAGTCTCGACTGCTTATGAGTACTCACACTTAACGGTCTATATATTATGTGTCCCATCATAGTATGTTATCCAATCACAAAACTATATTAAGAATATTTTCATAGCACTTCAAGCTTCTCATCATAGCGGGGAACTACTATGACCTTATCAATGTGATAAATACTCTAAGGCATTATTACATTATGGTTATGCAGAACAATGAACAATATGTAATAAGATGTTTAATTTAATATTTAATACATCAAATATTCATATAATCAAAGTAAAAATAGTTGGTTCTAGGATTCCAAATTTAACAGGAGATTCCCAACTGGGAGACATCGACTGTGAGGTATTACATGATTGAATATCCATAGGTAGTGCACTAGATAGATATTTTAAAGGATAAAATCATGTTATCTTGATCTAGGGGTGAACAGTGGTTCCAGTCATGATGTGGGGGGATGTGATGCAGGAGTTCCACACTTCTCCCCTACATATACATACGGGTGTGAGGAAGATGTATAGAGACCTTCTGTGGAAGTTTTTGTGGTCTGACATGATATGAAGCGTAGTTGAGTTCATCTCTTAGTGCCTCACTTGTCAGCAGGTGAAGGCTGAGCACCAAGTTTTTGAAGGTTTGTTGCAGCCCCTTGATATCCCGTAGTGGAAATGGGATGACATATCCATGGAAATTTTTATTGGGATTCCATTCACAATGAAGGTTCATGATTCCATCTAGATAATATTTGACCGACTCACGATGTGGGCACACTTCCTTATCATCAGGGAGATGAGTTTGGTGGAGAGTTTGGGGAAGTTGTACGTACATGAGATTGTTCGCCTTCATGAGGTGCCCTCGATGATTATATCTGATCGTGATGCATGGTTTATGTCATGGTTGTGGTGAGGACTTCATGAGTAATTTGGGACCTAGTTGAGGATGAGTACAACCTTTCACCCCCAGACAGATGGGAAGACCGAGCACATAATCTATGTGCTAGAGGATATGTTGAGAGCTTGTGTGTTAGATTTTGGCTGAAGCTGGGAGGATCACATGCCATTTGTAACGACCCGGACCCGGCCAGCCACCCGAATAGTGCCGAACGGGTCGGGTGTTACTACCTTAGGCGCACCTCCCCTGAACTCCAAAGGCTGTCGACTAGCAGCAAGGGTCTGAATAGGTATAGTGGGGAGGCTATACCCTATCGTAGGAATAAAATGGTACTGGTCTGAGTATGAAGATAAAAGTGCAGCGGAAATAAATGACTCAGCAGACTCGAACCCGACCCGCATGGCGGAAGCATATCAAATATCAATAAACCAGCGGAAGCAATATAGAAACAACAACAGCGAAAGGTAAACAGAACAACATGCCAGCAATCAACTGTAATAACTGTTAAAACAACCAAGCATGCATCCAAGCAGGTCATACAAATCAATGTACATACAACGGCGCCAATGGCTATCCAACAATATCTACAATATGAAGTAAACATGTTGATGCAAGATAAATAATACTAAACAAGTAACTCTAGTACGACACGACCTCAAGGTCCATGCTAGTTTCTATGTCAACAGCACTAAAGTCCAACTCCTGAGGCTGACCCTCTACCTGCACGCAATTTCATAAAGTCTACACCTATCCCGAAGGGCCCATGTAGGGTGTGAGACAAGTCTCAGTAGGATAACACCTAGAGGTGCGTACCTAATATAAGTGTTTAGTCAAACATGCTTATATAAGAAAAACAGTAAAAAGTGAAATGCCCAAAAGTAAACAAAGACTTCACTGGTGCTCAGCAGCCACCAGGAAGTGTCACTTGCTTCGGCCAACACCAAAATCTATGGTCTGTAGCCCGACACCTCGTGCCACCTGACACTATGTGTCTCAAGTATCGACGTCCCGAAGGCATTCCCAACCATCGTAACCCATCTCGAAAGATCAACCTGCCCATGGCACAACATTCAGTGGAACAGCGATACCTGCCCTCAAATCACGGTGAGCCTCTGCCCCCAACCTGACCTCCTCAAAGATGTCTCCCGAAGGCTCCTCACCTTTCACTTGGCTTCCTATGGCAATCACCCCCAAACCAAAAATACCTAACCTCAACTATCGGGGGCCCTTACCCAATGAGTGGTCGTACCACATCATCTCGGAGTCTATCTGTGTGCACACTACTCAAAAGTACCCGGTGAGCGGTAATCACCTCAGTATGTCCCAAGCCACAACACTTCTGACACCTTGTGTCCCTACAAACCTATTGCTCAAGTCTGATGGCATCGCCATCCAAGTAACCTAGGCCAAGCCCAACCTGACAGTCCAACTGCCTCAACCGACGTCCATGACGCCCAATCCCATGGTATCAACCACCCAACGTAACCCGATCCAAAACCCCAACCTATGATCCTCATCACTCAAAAAATATTCGGGTCACTCCCAACACAACGAGCAGTTCAACACAGATAACATCACACATTGCATAATTATACTCAAGCATTACTTGAAATAGAAAATTACTAAACAATTAATTGCACTAACTTATGACAATCCATACCAGTACCTAAGGTCTTAAATGCCTTAAAAAATTACTATCATGCTACAAAAAATCAAACTCAGCAGTTTAATCCAACAGCAACAAAAGAAGTCTAAAAATCAGCAGTTTAAATACTATTCCAAAACATACGCATTTCGAAACCCCCAGCCGAATTTCCCCAACAAGACATGACCTCTCACCTGGCCTTTCTCCAGCACAACAAGGGTCATGGAATACCCAAAGGCATCCCATAATGCAGATAATTAATTAACAACAAATAAACAGAGTTTCGCTCAACACCTAACAACGCGCCCGGAGGTCGCAACCCCAAATTGTCAACGAAAACACGAAAGAAGGTATGCACCACCCACCTCGTACTCGTATGATGACACTCCTTTGATATCAACCTCTGAATCAGTCTGAATCGTGGTAGATCTGCATTTTCGTCAAATCCGGCAATTCTGTTCTGATCGAATCTGCAGAGGAATAGGTGAGGGATCAAGGACGAAGAAGGGTGCGTGTGGTTAGCCTTTCTGATGTGGTCCTGCTGCCCCTGATGGATCAAATAACGGAGGTCGTACGGAGATTCTTGGTGGGTTTGAGTTTTTCGTGGTTTCTCAAACGAACTGTTTGTCCAAAGGGGAAGAAGAAGGGACTTCTGGGAATGAGACGCGATGAAATATCGATCGGTCAAATAAAAAAAGTACACGGCATGTATTTCCAAAGTACACGCCATGTAGATGTGTTTCCGTACTCCGACTTAAGCGTAGTCCATCACACGGGTTGGACCGTGTACACGGTCAACACACAACCACGGTCTCAGCTGCTACACGAAATAAGGGTACACGGCGTGTCAAGGAAGGCTACATGCCGTGTAGATTGAAATTTATACCAGGGAACCACACGGCATGTACTTGGCCATGCACGGGTAAGGATTACACAGCATGTCTATAAAAACACTCCGTGTAGTAGGAAACTTCTACACAGTATTCACACAGCATATACTCAGAAAGTACACAACCGGTCACTCAGGTAACTCATACACAGCGTGTACTTAAAGTACACGGCGTGTAGTCTGGAAATTTCTAGAAACTGCCCAGATTTTCCATAATTCTCAAAAACCAGTCAAAAAGTTTAAACAGGGTCGGAATTTGACCCGTTTCTAAAAACCCAAGTTCTTACACCATTGATAGAGTTTGCGTACAAAAATAGCTACCACTCTACCATCGGCATGTAACCTTTTGAGGCCTTGTACGGGAGACCCTACAGGTCACCCTTGTGTTGGAAAGAGATTGGGGAGTCATCTCTTGTGGGCCCAATGTTGGTGAAGGTGAAAATGAAGAAAGTCCAGGTCATCCATGAATGGATGAGGAAGGCCCATAGGAGACATAATACTTACATAGATCATCATAATAGGCCCTTGGATTTAGAGCAGGGAGACCACATTTTCTTGCGAGTATCCCCATGGTGAGGAATCTAAAGGTTTGGCATGGGAGAAAAGTTATCCATGAGATTCATCTAGTCATTCGAGATCACGTAGAGGGTTGGTGAGGATTCCTATAACCTCACCCCGCCCCCACATCTAGAGTGGGTACACGACGTATTTCATGTGTCGTAGTTGATGAGATATGTGCATGACCCTATACACGTTATTGACTAGGGAAAGCTAGATATTGAGGATGGAGCAACCTTTGCAGATCACCTGATAGAAATTGAGGATTAGTAGGAGTAGAGACCGTGTGGACAGACCATCCCTTTGGTTCATGTACTGTGGTATCACAAAAACGTGTAGGAGATTTCTTGGGAGTAGGAGATCCTAGTGCAAGCTCAGTATCATGAGTTTTTTTCATAGTTTCTTCTTTTGGGGGATGATAATATTGAAGGAGGGATTGATATAGAGACCTCATTTTTTTATTATAAGACTTTGAAATATTTCTATATATATTTCCAGAGCTAGGCGCTGATATGGAGTGCAATTCTGAGACCTGGTGTGCCCAGAATTAATTTTATAAAAATACTAAATATATTTTATATTATTAGCACATGATACCTCAAAGAAAATAGGACAAATCATAAAATTTTGACCAGGTCAAAAATATGAGACCATGGTTGAGTCCAGAACATGGTTTTTACTCCAGGAGCGACATAAAATAAGTCAACGTGGGACGTTTGGGCCACTCTCTCATTGGTAGTGCATTAAATTGAATTAATTAATTAATTAAATTAAATTAATTAATTCTTTTTGACCTAAAATGGTGTTTATAAATATATGACTTGGGATAATTTTCTGGGATTAGCTCATAATTCCCCAACCACAAGTGAAGCTCTCTTCCCCCTCTCTTTGGAAAATTGGGATCGAACAATGATGGAACGTCAGATCAAATCAGATCAGGATGCAACAAATGCATCAGCTTCTTCCAATCATTCTGTGAGTGAATTTTTTCAACAATGATTGATCCAAACAGCAGTGGGACTCTTCTTTTGGTGTTTTGACACATCTGGATTAAAATATTGAGTATATCTTTATTCCTTATTTGATCTCCATCTTGTTATGGCCTTTACATGAGCCCATGTAGCAGATTTCATATTGTTTAATCAATGTTCTAACCTCGGTGCCCCGTTCTTGATGGTCGGCCGACAACACTTGGATGATGATGTTTAAAACTTTTGTTTATGGTTTTTTTCTCCCTCAATTATTTTCATTATTCTCTTCTTGGATCCCCGCGGTCCTAGATCGACTTTGTCGAGCGGTACCAAACTCGATCAGGCCCTCATATTCATGGTGGATCGATGATGCGATAATGGTTTGGAAAGTGAAGCATAGATCTGGAATCATTACGGTACAGGGATACTCAATCTGTAGATATGATATATGAGATATAAGATATAAGATATAAGATATTATATATGATATATAAATATCAGATATGAGATATGAGATATAAGATATAAGATATGAGATATGAGATATAAATCTTAGTTAAATAATCTTATATCGGTTATGTTTTTTAACCAAGGTGTCCGTTTAACGAACCGTCAGCGACAATGTGATCCTAGAATTGAGACGGTCATTTTTAGACCAATGTTGGGTACCTTTTCTGGACTCATTTCTTGGGTCAATTAAACACCCAATAATAATAAAATTATTATTATTATTATGGAATCTTGTATCTGACATATCTCCCTTATACGGTGTCGGAATGAAGAACTGTCTATGATGATTCGACCCTGAAATTTAGGTGGATATTTCAAGACCAATATCGGGTATTTAATTTGGACTCATGGCTCAGGCCCATGAGACACCATTAGAACATGATGTGGTGAAATGTGGCTTTTTTACCAGGTTCCTGATTGAGGCAAGTGAATAGCCAATCTTGAGCATTTTTTCATATAGTACACGATGGTGCCCTCTGTTGTGGCTGTTGAGATAGTATGTGGGATGTTTTTATCATGATTCACTAAGGTTAAACCTGATGATAGAAATGATTGTACAGGATCACCAGATCTTTCTAGGCTCACCCTCTAGTAGGGCTAGGCAGTGGTATTCCCGGATGATCTTTCTGAGTTACCCTCCAATAGGTTTGGGCATTGGAGTTCCTTGATGTTTCAGGATTACACTCTAGTATAGATGGGTAGTGGGGTTCCATGATGATATTTTCGAGTTACCCTCTAGTAAGTCTGGGTAGTGGAGTTCCTCAACATTCCATGTAGGTTCTGGGTGCAGCGAAAGCGCGTCGGTGGGTTTGCCCAACTTTAATTTTAGCATTTAACAACATTCAATCTGAGATCCGTCATGATAATAAAACATTGAATCTTCAGAATAGAACGATGAATGAAAAGAAAGAGAAGGGTCCTAGAACCATAAAGAGGATCATCATATGTTGGTTATAATTAATTTAATTAATTGACAAGAATTACCTTGATGAAATTATTTCTTCTTTGATGTTTTCCTGTCACGTTTCGATGTGATTCGTCTTTGCATCATAGAATCCAAGTGTAGACTTCCTCTAGAAGTGATCCACACATGCACCACGTATCTTTGGATGTCTCCAAAGGAATCTCCAGGTGCTAGCGTGGAGAATCCTTTGCTTGCATTGTCCGCCTTGGATCGCCTTGATCTGATGGAGGAGGATCTCTCTTGGTCTTGAGAGCGTTCTTGGAGGAAGGATTTATCTCGGCCTTGAGAGAATTTTTCAGAATTGTTGTGCACAAATATTCATAGAAAAGTGTTGGGGTTGTGAGGATATTTATAATCGGGTTTGAGGTTATAGAGTTATGACAATAAATAAATGCATTACGCATTTTATTTATTTCATTAACTCTTATTGAAAACCCCCATATCGAATCATTAATTCCTTAACATGCGCTCATTCTGATTATAATAAATATCATTTAATAAAACAATATTATTTCTTCAAAATCCCGATTGGAAAAACTACACGGCGTGTAGTCATTAATACACATCGTGTACCTGTTTTTCATTTCCTTTCCAAAAAGAAAACTACAAGGTGTGTATATTCAATGTACATGGTGTGTATATCTTGTTTTTTATTTTATTCATCCTCCAACATTAAAACAATTTAGGCTTCCTTGATAATTATTAAACCACATATGGGAATAATCTTTATTCTACTTGAGATACTTGGATACACTTAGTGTGTGACCCTTTAGGCATCTTTCTCATTAGCATTAGGAAGGTGTGCCTAAAGTTGAAGATTACTGTCTAGCAACGGGTCAAGGCACCCAAGAGAAAGAAGTTGACGCCGCATTGACGTGTCACCTCATACGAATGCTTACTATGTAATTTAATCTCTTTGTCTTGATATCTCTAATCAAGCGGGTTACATGTTGGTGTCATCAACTCATGTGCTCGATTATTCTTTCTTTGACATCCCGAAATTGAACTCGCCCATACCTTACCATGGACATGGATTTATTTAATCTATATCAATTATATCAAAGGGCCTGAGATATCTACTTCTATTGTGGAAAAGAAGGTAAAAATACTTTCTTGCATTATCTATTAATGCAGTATCACTCGTGACGCACCCAACGTATCCTACCTCACTGCGAATAGTGTGTCGTCATAGTTTTCATCAATACAACTAAGTGCACGAGTTGTAATACCTGTTAATAATAATATTAAAGTCTAAGGACCAATACACACGTCCGTAGATGGAACATCCAATAACACTATGAAATGTGGATTTCCTACTGGCGGGTCTCGTTCTCATAATATCGTCATGGATATTACCAAGGGCGCACACCATGAGAAGGTGCCTCAAAGTTTTATGAGTCCTCACCCCTAATGGCCTATATTATTTGTGTCCCTCAAATAACATCCTCTAGCCATAGTACATATATTCAAGAACAGTGTTATGGCACTTCTAGATTCTCATCATAGTAGGGATCTGCTATGACCCTTTAATGCAACAATTGTCCTTATAACATTATCACATGCATTGTCACATAGAAGAACAATCAAGATGTGATAAGTTATTTATTAATGGATAAAGTACAAAGTAGTTGGTTCTAGGCCACCAACTCCAACATTCCAGGATTACCCTCCAGTAGGGCTAGGTAGTGGAGTTTCTCGAGGATCTTACAGGGCTTACTCTCTAGTAGGAATGGGTAGTGGAGTTCCCTGATGACCTTCTTGAGTGGTACCCTTCAGTAGGACTTGGTAGTGGAGTTTCTCAGTGACTATCAGGGTAGGACCCTCCTATCGTACCAGGGCACAAGATCCTTACCTAGAATTTTTGGCCCCTCAATTATGCAGTATAGTGGAGAGACGTGGTTTGATGTGGTTTTGGACTCACAAGGAAGAGATACACTTTCCCCACCAAGATGAATTATTGTAACATAACCTAAAACCATGTAGGCAGGTCAATTCCACCCAAAGAGGATAGTATCAAGGTGTGGTGATTGAGTCCCGTAGACATGTGTGTTCAGGGAAGATGTGTAAGATGTTGGGCATCATTGATGGACTTCTTTTGGAACTGTTGGATACTATTCTTCTTGGGCTAGGCTGTGAGATGTGGATCCCTTTACTCTCTCATTTGGGCTTCTTTGACTAATCATATATATATATTCTTTCTGCTGTATTCACCCTTTATATGTGGATACTCTTCTTCTAGGAGAGGTGAAGGCACATAGGATATGCCACATGTTTTCTGTGTTTATCTTCTTATGGTTGGATGAGTCCACTCTCCTTCTATAGGTAGCGAAGAATCGATGGGAATTCCATCTTCTCATCGTGCCGAGCTCCATGTGTTTGGATGAGTTTAATTTCACTCTCTTATTAGGTTGAGTTATACTCTTTCATTGTACCTTGTGCATATGTTGTCTTCCTCTTCTATTATATCACTTACTGCTCCCCCTTCACCTTTTGAGGCATCCTACTGGGTATGTTCATACTCACCCCTGCATGGGTTTTTCCCATACATGTCATGTCTTATGAAGATGAGAAAAATTTTGATTGCGAATTTAGAGAAGCTTAGGGATATGAGGTTTTTGGACTGCTTATGGTGGTCATATCGTGTGGTTCAAGAGTCGGTCTCTCATTCAGCTATTTACTTTTTCAGTTTTCTATCAGGTTGGGATACATTTCTAGTTGGGCATGTATTTTTAACCTTACCGTTTTAGTTTACACTACCATACATTTGTACCATCAAGAGGTTCATGCTTGTTTGGTTTACTTTATAGCAGTGTTACATCTTTTACTTTCTCCCTCTGAACTTTTGCATTGAGTTGGATATGAGCATGTGTACATGTTATTAGGAAAAGGCCACCCCGAGTTAGTTGTGCCTTCGATGTTTATCGCCACCCCTAGCCTTTGGAGGCGGGCTTGGGGTAGTTGCGTCTTGAGCCCCGACATGGATCGGGTCGTGACACGTACTCTTGTAAACCTTAAAGGTTATGCATGATTGGTTTACTTTCTATCTATGTTGCACATTTTTCTATTTCACTCTACACTTTTGCATCGAGATGGATGTGTTTGTGTGTATTGATACTTAGGCAAAGGCCTTCACATGTTAAATATGTCTTCAGTGCTGGTTGCCACAATGGAATCCCACCTTTTCATTACATAAACTTTTCATTACATTATACAAAATAGACGATCTTTTAAAGTTTAGTGTCTAGGAAATAAGGTACACAATACATGAAAACATGAAAACATGAAAAAAAATTATTCTAATACGCTTTAAAGTCTTCATCATAGGTTTATCCTAAGTTTAATTACTACATATCATAACCTGGGGACATACATTAAAGGAAAGGGTGAGCATAAGGCCCAATAAAGGAAAACAAGAGAAACAATTTACTTGTGGTCTTGAGGAATATAAATAAGAACTTTAGGAAATACATAAAGGCCTGAGAAAGAGTCATATCATAATAATAAGAACATGAATCATAATTTGGAAATATGGCTACAACATTTTCTTTATACACTCATAAATATATCACCAAGGTTTGTCACTGAGGTGTCATAAAATTTACCAAGGTTATTCACTAAGGTATTGTAAAACTTGTCATCTCTAGATATTAAATTCTTTACCCAATGCATTGGAGCACTATCAGGGCGAAACCTTAATATGTCTTAATTTTCATGTGATCCACATAGATCATAATCAATATCTTATAAATAACCCATGGAGAATAAAATAAATGGGTTTCGTATCAAAATCATGGTGTTTTAAACAGTGCTTAAAAACATGATCATTATGTCATTTATAACCCAAGGAAAGGGAATGATATTTTTATGTATGTCAATTCCAAAATCAAATAAATTATTTTTATATCTTTCTGAATAACCTTGGAAAAGAAAGAGGTTTGGGTATTCAAATAAAGAAAATAAAAGAATTTCTTAAGAAAAAGAGATAAATTTTGAGAAGAAAATCTTGCTGCATAACGGGTATGAAATATGATTTTAGAAAACATTAAAAAGATAGGGGAAAAGGGTCTACCAAGGGATATAATAAAATAGGTAGAAGAAAATGGTAAGAAATTTTGAAAGACATACCATATAAAAAGATAACTTGAAAGGAAATGAGAAGTTGAGATTTTTCGTACCTTGAAGAGTAACTCCTAAAACTCAAAGATTGGGACCTTGGGGGCTTGAGGACTCATTGGGAGGTAAAACTATAAGAGGATAATGGAGGATGAATTTGGAATGAAATAAAATGAAGAAATTGGTGTGTATTTATAACAAAAGTGAGAGTTTTTTATTGATTTCCTTGGACACCTCAGTAATGGTATTTGCAAATCCATGGGCTTGCCCTTGGTATTTGTCCATGGTATTAGTCACTTGGGACACCTATTGTTATATTTTAATCCATAAGAGTCGATAATAATTTTATATTAATTATTACATCATTATGATGTCATTAAACATACCGAAAACTCAAAACTGTATTTTTACTATTCACTGAAAAATAAAATATTTTAGAAAATTATCATAAATTCACCCTAACCTAATATCGATATTCTGATTTCAAAAATGACATTTATTTTATCATAATAATTCTCTAAATATGAGAATTTTAACTTTGAACTACAAAAATACTTATTTATTAAAAATAATAGTGGATAGAAAATGCATAGTGAATGCATAGTAAAATTTCTAACATTTGATAAAAATAATATTATTTTATCATTTATAATTAAAAAGGAGTATTTTTATAACACTATTTCATTATAATAAAAATTATTAATAAAACCTTAGTTTAATATAATAATTTATATCTCTCATAAAAGTACAATTTTTACCTGAAAAATCAATTTATAAAATTTCATCTCAGTTTTAATCAAAATTATTCTTAAAAACGGAAATGATGCAATATCAATTTTTTTAAACTAAGGGATTACATTTTAAGTAACTTGGACCTTGACACATAATCCCTTATAACACCTGCATATGACCTAAGGGTAAGGTGTGCGATTGTGGTAGACTCTTGGGGTAGCTCGGATAACATCACCCGAGTGGTAATTTCCACTAACTTGAACTTCTCCCGTAGGCAATTTTGTTCAAGCTTAACATGTTGATCCTCGGCTTGGGCTTGGTCAAGAGTGAAGCCCAAAGACACTACCTCCTTCCCAAGCTCCAACAAATGAGCTTTGTATGACACGATTCTATTGGATGAGGCTATCAACTATTCTTTCTACATTAATTAACCATTATCATTTCTATCTATAATATTAATTATAATGTTAAAATTATTATTAAGAGTATTGTTACCAATAGTCATATGAACCAATTGTCATAATTGACCAACAGTCATATAATGGTCGAAACTCAATGGTCACATTTCAATTATAATCACTTCTTTATTAAAGAGATATATTTATATTGAGTGAAAAATAATATAACACACATTTTCGAGAAACAAAATTTATTCAAAAAGTTTGGGCTGTTACAGCCACCCCCTGACCTATAGAGGCGGGCTTGGGGTAGTTGTGGCTCGAGCCCTGACTTGGTTCGGGTCATGACTACATCCTTTTATATAGTCATCCATGAAGTATTTCATTAAATGAAAGCGCCTCACCCATATTAATGTATCCATATACATTTATTCACATAATTCATTGAATCATATTCAATGAGCAGTCAAGCCAATTAATCCATTCATAACGGATTGTAACTGATAATTAAACCATTTGTGAGAAATAAATATATATCAAATATATATATTTATTATCTCGTGTATTTAATACATGCATTACATGCATTAAACGCGTGTAATTAAATACACACCTTTTATATATATACACTGCCACAAAAATAGGTTGTTGCAGTGCTACCCTTTAACAGCGCTAAAAAAAGCAATGATAAAGGGGGTACTTTTATCATCGCTTTTTTAGCACTGTTAAAAGGATCCACGTTATCAGCATTTTTTTAGTAGCGCTGATAAAAGGTATATTTCAAAAAAACATTAAAAATAATATATTGATATAAAAATAAAGAAATATATTTATATTGATATAAATATAATATATGTATTTAAAATATGTTTTAGATAAGTATAAATATACATTTACACTTAATATATAAGATGTGTAGTGAAAATGACTTATAAAATGTTTTAAAAAAATATTATTAATTAATAATTGTCTCATTATTATCGAGTAATAGTCATTTAATAACAATTTGAAGACAAAAAAATCAAAAAATAAATAAAAGATCTAAAATAAGTAGAAAAAGCAACTCAAATTTCAAACGGTCATAACTTTTGATCCGGGTGTCCGTTTAGACTCTATTACATATCAAATCTAAGTCTACGACAATCTATATGCCCTATTATCTTAGTATAATCCCTTCATCACGTTTTTCGAGGCCAAAAAATACCTAGAATGCCTCCAAAATTGAGTTTTTAGTCAGGATACCTCAATTTTTTAATATTCGATGGAATTTCAGCATCGTTTAAGGGTGATTTTTTCCCTTTTTCAATTGAGAATGAATTTATTCTGGGGGATTACATTCATATTGATATTATGGTTTTGAAATTTTATCATTTTTCACAATTTTCTATTATTTATAATCAAATATATAACAATATATACATATTTTTTATATATTCACACATAAAAATTTAATTTTATAAATAAACAATTAAACATATTTACATATAAAATATATTTCCCAATTTATAAGCCTTATCTAAATAAAAATTAATATCCATTTTATTTAAAATACAAATATATGAATATTTATATATAAATGCAATGTATAAAATTTATATCTAAATATACAATATAGAGACATATTTTAAAAATGTATTTAAAAATAATTATATAAATCATATGGAATTAATTATTATCTCTTTTATTTAAAACAATAGTTAAACACTTTTGACATTATAAAAATATATGAACACACACACTTATAAAAATTTACATATAATGTTTATATATACATGTGTATGTATTAATAAACCAATATATATTTATATTTATATTCTAATATATGTAAATGAATATTAATATATAATATATTTAAATAAATATATTTAAATAAATATAAGTATATATATACATCACACGCACACAGAAATATTATATATATATATATATTTATTTATTTTTTTAAAAATAATTATATATATATATAAATATATAAATAAAAAATATTTATGTAAATATACAAAAATAAATAGAAATATTTTAAAATATAGTGTTAAACAAGTTTGAGGTAGTGATAAAAGGAATTATAATTGTACAAGGGATGTCAAATGATCGAGTCTAGACGTACACACAGTGAACGAATAGTTGGGAAGTGTAAAAACAATGATAAAGGGACATTGTGAGGGCTAACAATGGGTGCTTAGGAGTGGAGGGTCAAACGTTGATAAAGGGGGGTGAGCATTTATTTTATTTTATTTTTTCAAAAGTTTACAAGCACTAAAACATTATTGATGATAAAGGTGATTTTTATCATTGCTTTTGTTTGTGTTGATAAAGATGATTTTTTTCAATATTTTTTGAATTCTTATAAAATGTATGGTTTTTAATGGATTGACTTAAAAAAATAATTTGATATAGGAAAACAAATTATTGCTTTTAAATTTTATTAAAAATCATTAAATTATGAACATAAAATATATTTTTTATATGAACAAATTTATTAATTTTTTACACGGTAAAAACTTTGTTTTTTTATTGAAATTAAAATAAATTAAATTATAAACATTGTTATTTTTTAAAAATTAATAAACGATTTGGTGATGGTTTTTTATCATCACTTAAATTATTTTTACTGAAAATCTCCAGGCAGAAATGTCAATATATAAAAAGTACCAGTGTGTTTTATAATTGTATAGTTATTAATTTTTTTTATTACCAGGCAAAAATTAAATGATACAGTAAAAGGGGCCTACAGAAACGGGTAAGGGAAGTGTTACCTTATATCAGCGCTAAGAAAAAACCACTGATAAAGAAACCCTGTATCAATGCTAAAATTTTAGCACTGATACATGGATTCTTTATCAGCGCTAAAATTTTAGCGCTGATAAAGAAGGCATGTATCAGCGCTAAAATGTTAGCGCTCATACAGGAAGGATTTATCAGCGTTTTTTTAGCGCTGATAAAGAGGACCCTTATCAGCGCTTTTTTAGCGCTGATAGAACCGCAGTCCCATATTTTATAAAATCAGTTTCACAGTGTCCTTGTTTTATCGTGACCTAAAGCTCTCGCGGTACTGAAACCCTGTGACTCCCCTCCACTGCCCACCCCCCCGAGCTTCGTGTTGCCGGACCTCCGCCGCCCTCGATCTTCGCGTTGCTGGACTAGGTGTGCAATGTTTTTTTAGTCCCCTATTACACACACTCTTCTAGAAACTGTGGTAATTTAATCCCAAGGATTTGATATATCTCATCGATGTGTATGGGTCATGAAAGTGTAATACCAATTGTGTTATAGTTACACTTGTGTGGGTAAATAACGTAGAGAAGTAAATCATAACCTTGATGGTCTGGATTGAAGAGTAGAGGTAGATGGATTGAGGATGACCATTGAACATGTTCGAAACACTGGTTCCAAAACCCTTATGCCAAATATGTCCCATACAATATGTGTGCCTAGGTAGTAGGAGATCCTATTTTTTCCATGTTCCATCACTATGTTTGAAACAGGGGAACCACCATCTATTGTCGGGGATCCATCAGGGATTTCACTTAGGTGGGATGTGAGCCTATTTAGGCCATACACCATTACCATAGGGATCCCATTCAGTTGCAATAGGATGATGAGGATCCAAATTTAGGGAAACTCAAATATTTAAGGAGGTGATGAGTATATTTTCAGGGTTGATTTGAACAATATATAGTTATCCCATCATGTGTTTGAATGCACTGAATAGGGGCACCATTTAGAAGGTGTTGGACATGATCCCAAAAGGGAACAACCCTAAAAATGATCAATGGACTGGTTGGGCTTGAGATATTACTATAAAGAATCCATGCATATCTCTTATGATTGGGAATAAATTCCTATGTAGTTATAAAAATAAGTGTGGTTGGAGACCAACACCAAGAGGGGGTTCTCTCTCGAGTGGGGGATAAAGGTATTACAGAGTTTTACATCATGCAATGAGGACATGAACCATATATGTTAACATCATGTGGAAATGAATTTGGACATGCATTTGAATGTCTTATGATTATGATGAAGTTTTTTAGTCTAAGGTCGAATAGATTTAACAAAGATTTCACACAATTTCACATCAAGAAACTAGGATGTCAAGCTTCATAGTTTAAATTCATATAGCTTGGGCTAAATGTCATATCATATTTATCATGTGAGGCATATTATGTACATTACACTAGATAAGGCTATATTTTATCATCATGTTTTGAGGATTTTGAACATGAAACCAGTCTACTGATCTTCTCATTCTATCTTCCTCGTATCAGGACCTGTGGGAATCACAACCTATGAATAGTCTATGGGAATTTTATTAAAATTTACACCCCCTAAGAGTGTGATTTGAATTGGTAGATATATATATTTTATATTTTTAACCCAATAGTGGGAACAATACAATTGGGGATTACAACAAATGAGTAGACCAATAGGGTTTTTTTGGAATCATCACATAATTTTCTCATGATGAATAATATTATTAATGCATAGGGTGTTTCTTATTTTTCATAGGAGGCATCATATTATTGTAACATAGAGGGTGGATTTGTTACTCAGGCTAAAGAAAAAGGGTCAATACATCATTAAATATCCTATCGTGATTTGGAATAAATACACACATAGTTCTAACATAAATCATCCTATATTTATCATATGTGGCATCTCATGTTTATCACACAGGGTAAGCCTATAGTTTCACATAATGCACTGCAAAGTTTACCATATTATTTAACAACATATAACTAGGATGTTGGATTTATAGTTTGAATACATATATCTCAGACTAAAGGGATGGTTTATTCATGTGAAATATCTCTTGAGAACATAGTATTGGTGGAAAGATTGATATGCTCATCATCAATGGAGATCAATGAGTTTACACTATCATAGTGAAGTTTATGAAAAATTTAAGGTCCTTCCCAATTGGATTCTAGTTTCACTAGATTCCCCCTAGGTACCATCGATTACTTTATATCCAACAATATTTCATCGTAAAGTAAAGAATGAATGATATCTTTTTCTTTAAGGCTAACACCACACGGTTCTGATGCATTTATAGGTCATCCAATGCTTGAACCCTATTTTCTTCGAGGGGTTCCCCCCTTCTTTCCTTCATGCTATCTAAGTGACTTTTTCTGGAAATGCACTTATATGGCATGATGCCCAGATCACCAAGATTTCTATCCTTTCCTCCCCTACCTCCATTTCTGTCCTTCTCCCTCACTGAGTTTACTAAATGATTCTCTGAAGTGGCCAGGTCACTTCCTATCAGTATTTGTTATGTCTCCCTTGGCTCTGAGCCTGTCATCCAGCTCCAAATACTTATGGATCCAGAGAGAACTCCCTCACCATCCCCCAAGTTTCAATACCCATCCTTCCCCTTCCCCTTTGTATCCTCATATCCCACTCATATGAATCTTACCAACCAGAAGGGATTATGAACATGTTCAAAATCAAGGGACCT
This sequence comes from Viscum album, assembly GCA_963277665.1. Taxonomy (NCBI): domain Eukaryota; kingdom Viridiplantae; phylum Streptophyta; class Magnoliopsida; order Santalales; family Viscaceae; genus Viscum; species Viscum album. Next base: position 1,049,346,005 of record OY728163.1, on the reverse strand, counting down.
CAATGAGAGATCATCCTCCCACTTCAAAAAGGCTACTAGCTCTAAATCCAATGCCAGAGCCCTGTCCTACCCATCATTATTATCTTCATATTTAATGCTCATGGTCTTAGTGCCCATGTAAAATTGGACTTCCTCACCATAGAAATAAAAAAGCATAATGTCATTGTTTCTATTGTCAAATAACACAAAAAACCCTATAATAATCATAGAATTCTCCTAGAAGATTAAGTTGCATGGATTTATACACTCTGACCCCTCCAACAGACACAAATGGGTATTTTGGCACAATAAATATGTTGTTGAGACTATTCAAGATTCAAATCAATTCATTACTACCAAGGTGTCCAACGGTGACACCTCATTCCTTATGAATTTTGTTTTTGGAAGCTATGACCCACTTCAAAGGGAATCTCTATGGAGTGAACAAAATACCTTCGATCTCGGCCACCATACATTGTTTGTTGGGGGTGAATTTAATGTCATTTCCAACCCAAAGGAAAGGAAAAGGTAGAAGCCCATTCCAGAGGAAGGCCATCATGGAGTTTGTTCAGTTCATGGCTAGGAAGGGCCTAATTGATCTCACCTTCTCAGGTGACAGTTTCACCTGGTACAACAACTGTAGGGACCATCACCGCTTGTGGAGTCTATTGGATAGGTGTCTAGACAACATGAAAGCCACTAAACTATTCTCAAATACCATGTTTTCCATCTTGCTTGAGGTATTTCGAACCACTCTCCCCTCTTGGTTTCCATTTCTTCTTGGCATGATCATCAGGAACAGTTTCACTTCCACCAGAAGTGGGTTAACATCCTAGGGTACCGGGACATGTTTTGTGAAATATGGAATGAACCCTTGTAGGAGTATAAGGACACCTTCAACCTCAATGGCCTAACCTATAACCCCAATAGGTTCATGTTCGCCCCTTCCTCCTCAAGAACCATCACCACCTGGGACTACTATCGCATATGGGCTCTTTTAGAGTATTCTAATAGATGGAATGATACCTTGGGTTTATTGGATTATTAACACCAGTTTTAGATTTATGTGTGACTATATACTTATTATATTTTATCATTATTTCTTACACACCACCACTTGAGTCAAGTAACCTGATTGAAATCCATATGGGTACTTTGGTTCTGATGTGCATATGGTTTTTTATGTGTTTGTGACATGTGTATGTGTGGATATATGGGTATTTAGGCATGATGATATTGAATGTAGGGCAGAGACCTAGGAGTGGTAGATGTATCATTCTTGATTATTCTTGTGTTTGGACTGGGGTGATTAGAGGAAATTATAATGAATCTAAAGTAATTATATTTAATGAATTCAATATTATAGAGATTATGAGAATCCTTTCTTTACTTATAGAGTTGGATACTAGTTTTCATCCATATGTATTTTAGGTTGGTGAGGTATAAAAGGATGGAATAGTTGACCATAGAAGTGTTGAACTGATAGAGGATAATGATCCATAGAGGATGATGTCATGTGAGTTTTACCATCTATGACATAAGTGATTATCCCCGCGAACCCCTTTGTGTTTAGAAACTGTGTTGATTTTGATGGGGGGTCTATCCCGGTTATGTTGATTTCCTAATCTTTATTGGAAATGGTTAGGATCTATTCATCTCTATTTTTATAAGGAAGTGACTCGCTTCTACTATATTTGGAAGTCTTATTTTGTGTACTTGAACCATAAATACTAATATTTGAGATTCAAATAGGATGAAGATGAATAAAGATTGGATGGATGATAATCGTTTGAAAATAGAGTATGAGAACGGAGTGAAAGAGTTCATAAATTTTGGAAAGGATCACACAAAGGATCCTTCTCAAATCCTTTTTTCATATTTACGTTGTTTTTATTCAAGACTACTTACTCCAGAGGAGTTGGGAGAACATTTGATATGTCACAGAATATATCAGAGTTACTAATGTTGGAATAAACATGGAGAAAATGAGAATGTAGCTACTGGCTAGGATAAAACTGCATTTTATGGATCATCATATATGAATAAAAATATGGATAATGAAGAAGACCGTATGGAGGATGTGATTATAGATGTCAATGATGATGAAGGTCGTATTGAGAAAATGACAAATACAATTGAATATGAACTACATGATTTCCCAAAATTGTTTGAGAAGTTAAAGATTTTTGCAAAGATTCCATTGTATGCTGGTTGCACTAAGTATACAACATTGTCAGTTGTACTGAAGTTGTATAAATTGAAAGCAGGAAACAGATGGAGTGATGTCAGTTTTACGGAACTACTTTATCTCTTGAATGACATGCTCCCAGAAGATAATGAGCTCCCAAGCTAGACATATGAAGCTAAACGAATGCTACGCTTGATGGGTATGATTTCTGAAAGAATACATGCCTACCTGAAATATTGTATATTGTTTCTCAAGGAGAAAAAATCACTTAAAGAATGCCCAAAGTGTGGTGCTTCCTGATACAAGAAAGATGAATCCAATCCTACGAAATTTGTATGGTACTTTCCAATCATTTTAAGGTTTAAGCGTCTATATTGAAGTGAAGAAACTGCAAGACAATTGCCATGGCATACAGATAAAAGTAATAAAGATGAGAAATTACGTCATCCGGACTACTCTCCTTAATGGAAGAAAATTGATCATGAGTATCCTGAATTTGGAAAAGAGCTGAGAAACCTTCGTCTTGCATTATCTACAGATGGAGTGAATCCTTTTGGTTTTCAAACCAGCGCTCATAGTACTTGGCCTGTTATGTTGATAAATTATAACTTGCCACCCTAGTTATGCATGAAGCAGAAATTCATCATGTTATCTATGCTTATATCAAGACCAAAACAACCAGGTAACGATATTTATGTTTATCTGGCTCCTTTGATCGAGGATTTGAATTTATTATGGGATTCATGTGTTATGTTGTATGATTCTTATAAAAGTTAATACTTCACATTGAGAGCGATGTTTTATGGGACAATAAATGATTTCCCTTCTTATGGAAACTTTTCAGGCTATAGCATTAAAGGAACTCAAGGGTGTGCCGTGTGCGAAGAAGATACATAATCATTTAGGTTGAAACATTCATCCAAATCTGTGTTTCTAGGACATTGTAGATTTCTACTTTTTCGGCATAAGTATTGATCTTGGACGACATCATTCAATAGAAGTTCAGAACAATGTGCAACACCATCTCCACTAACAGGTGATCAATTGTTTGAGAAAGTAAAATATGTGAAAACTATTTTTGGTAAACCATTTTTGAAAAACCTTATGAAAATCGGTTGGAAAAAGAGATCAGTTTTTTTTTGAATTACCATAATGGAATTGTTTGTACGCCAGACATTTTCTTGATGTGATGCATGTAGAAAAAAATGTATGTGACAGTGTTATCAGAACGTTGCTAAATGCCCCTGATAAAACAAATGATGTAATTAAGGTAAGGTTGGACATGGTTGACATGGGAATACGAGAAGAGTTGGCTCCCATGAAGGGTGAAAATCGAATGTTTCTTCCTCCAGCTGCTTATACTCTTTCTAGGGAGGAGAGATATTAGTTTTGAAACTTCTTCAATTATGTAAAGGTTCCAGAGGGGTATTCATCAAATATTAAGAACATTGTGTCAATGAATTATTTGAAGTTAAAAGGTTTGAAATCACTTGACTACCATGTTTTGATGCAAGATCTAATTCCGATAGCTTTACGTTGCATTTTTTCCAAGAATGTTCATCATACGTTAACCAAACTCTATTTATTTTTCAAAGCTATATGTAGTAATGTTTTAGACCCGACAAAATTGCCAGCTATGGAAAAAGAAATTGTCATCATATTATGTGAATTAAAAATGTTCTTCCTGCCAAAATTATTTGATATGATGGTTCATTTGATGATTCACTTGGTGAGAGAGATTCAACTTTTTGGTCCTATGCACTATAGATGGATGTATCCTGTTGAACGGTATATGAATATTTTGAATGGGTATATCAAAAATTTAAGTCGACCAGATGCTTGTATAGTGGAGCGATATATTGTTGAAGAAGCCATTGAATTTTTTACCGAATACCTATCTGATGTGGAAAGCATTGGTCTCCTGAAATCTTGTCACACGAAACACATTGAGGGTGAGGGAATTTCTGGAAGAGATGTTGTGAAAATAAGTATTACAGATCGGGAGTAGGACCACCTTTATGTTTTGCATAACAGTTGGGAGGTTTCTCCATATATTGTAACTCACAAAGAAATTCTTAGGCAGTTGAATCCATCAAGGGCTGAAAAATGGTTATCAAATACACATAATCACCAGTTTATAGGATGGTTTCAGGACGATATTTTTAAGTAGTTGGATGAAAATCTGAATTCAATTTCAGAATGACTTCGATGGCTAGCCGCTAGACCAAGTTTGTATATATTATCTTACAGTGGTTATGTAATTAATGGTTATACATTCTATACAGATGAACATGATGAAGATAATACCATGAAAAATAGTGGAGTTACACTAGTGGCTGAAGCGATGCATGTTTCTGGTAGTAAGGACAGAAATCAAATTTATCCAAATATTTCATACTTTGGCATTATCAAACTAATATGGGAGTTGTATTATACGACATTCCAATTTTTGATTTTTCAATGAAAATGGGTTGATAACAACAGTGGTGTTAAAATAGATGAATCAGGATTTGTGAAAGTTTATTTTAGTAAAGAAGGGTACAAAGATGAACAGTTTATAATGGCATCACAAGCGGTACATGTTTTTTATGTTCCATATCTCACAAACTTAAAGTGGTCGATTGTTCTATTATCGGCCAAAACTACTGAAAGTTCTGATGAAAATTCAGTTGAGGACGATCCTTTCAGTGGTATGTCACAATCATTTCAGAGTGGTCCTAGTGTAGATGATTTTTTGTATATTAGATGAGACCACAATGAAGGGATTTGGATAATTGATAGAGGTGTCAAATCCCTTCATCCTTTGAAAAAAAGAAAGAGAGTTCAATAAACATGCAATATTTTGTTTGTAATTTAGATCTTGTTATCTCATGTTGTTATCTTATCATTACTGAATTTATGTAATCTAAATTAACTATTCAACCACTTTTGTAGATAATGACTTTTGCACATTCTGGTTCTCCTAACCTTGAGGCTGAACAAGTATCTCAAGCTGCTGCTGCTGCGGCTGCTGCTGCTCCTACTGCTCCTGCTGCTGCTCCTACTGCTCCTGCTGCTGCTCCTGTTGCGGCTGATGCTGCTCTAGCTACTACTCTTGCTGCGGCTCCTTCTGCTCCTTCTGCGGCTACTGCTGCTCTTGCTGCTGCAGCTCCTACTGATCCTAGTGTTGAGGTACAACAACCATCAGCACATGCCATTGCTACCATTTCAGATGAACATATAAATGATGTTGATATCGATGAAATGGTCGGTAATGAAGGACCGACGTCGCATAAAACACAGGTGTGTCGTAGTTTGATGGTGTTATCCAAAGTTCTTAAGGAGAAAAGAAAAGGCATCAAATTTGATGTCTGATGGGATGCACGAGGCCAACATGTGAATCCCATCAAGGCTATGTTTAGTAGTTACATTGGAGTTTTCACTCAGCAATGTGTGCCGATTGACATAGATTCATGACACCATGTTGTGTCCAGGCTGAAGGCCATGATCTGGGAAGAAATTATGGTAACATTATGAATTTATTTATTTAATTTACTAGCAAATAAAATAATGATAAAATGTCTTACTCTTCTCAATCTCTTGAAGAGTACATTTATAGTAGATGATTCACACAAGGATTATGTACTAAGGCTTGCAGGAAAGATTCATCAAGGTTTTCGCACTATTTTAACAAGATGTCACCTAAAAGATTCCAAAGGTAAAATAAACCCGCACCCACCCATTTTCTACACTCACCTGATATCCAAAGAAGCATGGGATATATTTATTGGCCGTCGTGGGGATGAGAAGTTTCAGGTACATTGTGGGTGATAATACGTTGTTTGAGGATATGTGTATTCATCACTCTGATTGTCAATATTTCATTTATCAAATAGAAACTCTGTAATGAAAATACGGAACGTGCATCAAAACCAACATACCCCTATCGTAAAGTAAGGATGGGGGATACTTCACTAGAAAATAAAATGGTACGTATTTAAAATTTATAGTAATATTGTTAGGTTCCAATAAACAACATAATAATTATATTTCTATGTTTATATGTAGATTGATGAGTCTAAAACCAAAGACACTTCCATCCCACGTCATGTGATTTGGAAGGAGGCACGTGTGAATAAGGAAGGGAAGCTAGTAGATGAGGACACACAAAAAGTGTGGGAAATTTGTGTAAGTATGAAATGATGATAAAAAGATTTGTTTTAAATTTCTATTACATAAAAATAATTAGTTATTTTCCTATATCTGACAGTCACAAGAATCAGCTACTCCTGTAGAAGATGCAGACCTATTATCGACGGTTTTGAAGTAACCAGAAAAATACGGTTGTGTCAGAGGTGCGGGGTTTGGGGTGACACCCTGAGTATATTTTGAGAAGAAGAAAAAAACGGATGATAGAGATGAAACATTTAAACAAATGAGTGAAAAACTAGAAGACCTTGAAGAATGATTGTAATGGCAGGGAGAGTTTCTAGCAACTTTTATGGGTGGGAATCATGGAGAAGACACAACTCAGGAACAACCAACGTGTGAAGATCCCGCCCCACCCCCCACCAGCTTTGAGGCGACCCATTCCCCTCAAAGATTTGTCTTAGCCGTGGTAATCAATATTCTAATAATTTTTCCCATGAAATGTGAATCAGAGAAACACTAATACTTTTTCTGTACTGATCTTCTATAGGGTGATAATGATTGTGATTTATATCTGTCAACATCAACCTATCACCTTTTAGTGAGGGCTACAGTGTTCAACATCCTAGATGACATGCTGCATAATAGACCACTTCCAAAAGATCTTCTGAAAGTGATGATTACTGTAGCTCATGAGCCAAATGCAGAGCTACCTATTATACTTGAAGATGATGATATTCATATGGTCGAAAAGGCTATTAGGACATTTATTGCATGGCCATCACAACTTGTAAGAGTACATGCGGCCAAAGAGGTATTTATTTCCTTTTTTTCAATTTAAACCTTTAACAATTAATGAAAAAAGGGGCTGAACAAATGAATGTTATTATAGATAGAGAAAGGGAAGGGGTGACAAACATCGGCTCAAAACCATCTAAAGGATCAACCAACTGATCCCAAGGAGATACTGAAAGCACAATAACACCATCTGTTATCTATCCACATTTACTAGCATTGAAGACTCATGTGGATACGAAGCTAAGAGGTGGTAGTAATCATATAGTGGTTTTCGAAAAGAATATATACGGAGAGGAAAGTAATGATTTCATTTCTGCTGAAAATGTAAATGTGATCCTTGAAAACGGTTGGCTAGGCATCACAGTTGTAAATATATATATATATATGAGGTGTGTTTTTATGAATTTATTTTCTAAAAGATGATCTAATGTTCAAATTATGACTAAATGCATTTTATATTGTTGACAGACGTATATATGAAAAACAGTTGAAGGAATTTTCCCATGAGCCAAAATTTGGACTCATTAGTCCTCATACCACATCATCACATCTAACGAAATTAGAGCCATCAAAAAAGAATGAAATAGTGAGAAACTTGCTGAAAACATTTGAAAGGAAGATTACAGATGACAGACTCTTCTTAATACCAACCATGCAGGGGTAAAACTATATGATTAAATCATATCAATTATATTTTCACTTCTTTTATTACTTATTCTTTTTTGTGTTTTTTGGCAATATTGGATGCTAATTGCGGTGAACTTGGATACTCTAAATATTTATTTTCTGGATTCAAAGCAAGGATATCCATCAAACCGACAACACATGATAGAGTTTGTGAATCTGTAAGACACTAGATCCTATGTTTTAGGTATAAACATCAAGTAATATAATTTATATTATCTTTTATTGATGATTCTATTATGATAGGGTGGTGTATCATTATCATCTAAAAAAGGAACGAGGATAGGGGCTAATCATAAGGAGACGAGCAAGTACTACATATGGACAAATATCAGGGTATATATATTAAAATTTCACTATCCAAACACATCTCAACACAAGTTACTTATTCTTCTAATGATCAATTTTTTTGCAGTGTCCAAAATAAAAAAATGATAATGATTTCGGTTATTATGTTTTTAAATTTATGAAAGATATCGTTTTTCATCAACAAACTAGCATCCCTAAAGAGGTATTTTCAAAAACAACTACTAGTTCGTTTAATTTATTTATTAATTATTTATTTTTATATTCTAGAGTACTACTCTGACTGCCGAAAAGCCTCATATTCACAAGATGATATAGATTTGTTCAGACACAAGTGGGTTGCATACCTGATGGCATATTGTACACAAATATCATGAAGATCTGACTTGGGGATGTGTACAATTGGCGGTCATTTTTGAGAGGGGTTGAGGGGATCAAAAGATGACACATTGTTTTATGTAAATGTTCTTAAGAAAATTGTAATTGTTATTAAATTAATCATCCTTTCTCCAATGAGTCAATTTCCCATTTTAACAGATGATATGCACTAACAACATGCATGAATGATGAACCACTCAAAGTGTTTCTTTTTTGTTTAAAATGAATAGATTTTTAAGTGAAAACAATAACTGACATATAGAAATACAACCAAAAACATTAGGATTGTGTTTATCCTTTAATATAACGATCCATGGGTGCATTAGGGACGTGTATGAGTCAAACCCGCCTCAATCCGAGGCACGGTGTTGCCGGTACCACTCAAAGTGTCTCTCTTGTTTAAAATGGACACAATTTTAAGTGAAAACAACAACTGCCCTACAGAAATCTGACCAAACGCATTGGAATTGTGATGATCCTATAGGATAATGATCCATGGGTCCTTTTTGATGTGTACGAGTCAACCCTGCCTCAATCTGAGGCACGGTGTGGCCGGTACCACTCAAAGGGTCTCTCTTTTGTTTAAAATAGACAAATTTTTAAGTGAAAGCAACAATTGACGTACGAAAATCCAACCAAACGCATTTGAATTGTGTTTATACTTTAAGAGAACGATCCATGGGTGCATTGGGGATATGTACGAGTCAACCCTACCTCAATCTGAGGCACGGTGTGGCCAATACCACTCAAAGTGTCTCTCTTTTGTTTAAAATGGACATAATTTTAAGTGAAAACAACAACTGGCCTACGGAAATCCAACCAAACGCATTTGGATTATGTTGATCCTATAGTTGAATGATCCATGAGTCCTTTCTAACATTTATGGGTCAACACTGCCTCAATATGAAGCACATTGTGGCTGGTACCACTCAAAGTGTTTCTCTTTTGTTTAAAATGGACATATTTTTAAGTTAAAACAACAACTGATGTATGGAAATCCAACAAAACACATTCAGATTGTGTTGATACTTTAGAAGAACGATCAAAGGGTGAATCGGGGATGTGTACGAGTCAACCTTGTCTCAATCAGAGGCACGGTGTGGCTAGTACCACTCAAAGTGTCTCTCTTTTGTTTAAAATGGACACAATTTTAAGTGAAAACAACAACTGACCTATGGAAATCCGACCAAAAGCATTCGGATTGTGTTTATACGATAGGAGAACAATCCATGCATTATTTTTGATGTGTAAGATTCAACCCTACCTCAATCCGAGGAACGGTGTGGCCAGTGCCACTCAAAGTGTTTCTCTTTTGTTTAAAATGGACACATTTTTAAGTGAAAACAACAATTGACGTACGTAAATCTCAACAAATGCATTTTTATTGTATTTATTCTTTAGGAGAAAGATCCATGGGTGCATTGGTGACATTTAAGAGTCAACTATGCTTCAATCCGAGGAACGGTGTGGCTGGTACCACTCAAAGTGTCTCTCTTTTGTTTAAAATGGACCCAATTTTATGTGAAAACAACAACTGACCTACAAAAATCTGACCAAACACATTTGGATTGTATTGATAATTTAGGATAACTATCCAAGGGTCATTTTTGATGTGTATGATTCATCCCCGCCTCAATATGAGGCACGGTGTGGCCGGAACCACTCAAAGGGTCTCTCTTTTGTTTAAAATGGATAAATTTTTAAGTGAAAACAACAACTGACCTACAGAAATCCGACCAAACACATTATTATTGTGTTTATTATTTAAAATAACAATCCATGGTTTATTTGGGGACATGTATGAGTCAAACCTGCCTCAATCCGAGGCACGGTGTGGCCGGTATGACTCAAAGGGTCTCTCTTTTGTTTAAAATGGACACAATTTTAACTGAAAACAACAACTGACCTACGGAAATACAACCAAACGAATTAGGATTGAATTTATAATTTATTAGAACAATACAAAGGTCCTTTTTGATGTTTATGAGTCATCCCCATCACAATCTGAGGCACGGTGTGGCCGATATCACTCAAAGGGTCTCTCTTTTGTTTAAAATGGACACAATTTTAAGTGAAAACAACAACTGACCTACAGAAATCCAACCAAACACATTTTTATTGTATTTATCCTTTATTATAATGATACATGGTTCCTTTTTGACGTTTAAGAGTCAACCTTTCCTCAATTCAAGGCACTGTGTGGCCAGTACCACTCAAAGGGTCTCTCTTTTGTTTAAAATGGGCAGATTTTTAAGTGAAAACAAAAACTAACCTAGGGAAATCTGACCAAAAACATTAATATTATTATTATACTTTAGGATAATGATCCAAGGGTGATTTGGGGATATTTATGAGTCAAACCTGCCTCAATCTGAGGCATGATGTGGCCGGTACCACTCAAAGTGTCTCTCTTTTGTTTAAAATGGACACAATTTTAAGTGAAAACAACAACTGACCTACAGAAATCTGACCAAACGCATTTGTAATGTGTTGATACTTTAAAATAACTATCCACAGGTACTTTTTGATGTGTATGAGTCATTCCTACCTCAATCTGAGGCACGGTGTGGCCGTTACCACTCAAAGGGTCTCTCTTTTGTTTATAATGGACATATTTTTAAGTGAAAACAACAACTGACCTACGGAAATCTGACCAAACACATTAGGATTGTATTTATACTTTAGGAGAAAAATAAAAGGGTTCTTTGTGACATGTAATACTCATCCACTCCTCAATCTAAGGCACGGTGTGGCCAGTACCACTCAAAGGGTCTCTCTTTTGTTTAAAATTGACAGATTTTTAAGTGAAAACAACAACTGACCTACATAAATCTAAAAAAACGCATTTGGATTGTGTTGATACTTTAATAGAACGATCCAAATGTGCGTTGGAGATGTGTATGAGTCAACCCTGCCTCAATATGAGCCACGGTGTGGCCGGTACCACTCAAAGGGTCTCTCTTTTGTTTAAAATGGACACAATTTTAACTGAAAACAACTGACCTATAGAAATCTGACCAAACGCATTCATATTGTGTTGATACTTTATGAGAAATATACAAGGGTCCTTTGGGACGTGTAAGAGTCATCCCCGCATTAATCTGAGGCACAGTGTGTCTGATATCACTCAAAGGGTCTCTCTTTTGTTTAAAATGGACACAATTTTAAGTGAAAGCAACAACTGACCTACAGAAATCTGACCAAACTCATTTGGATTGTATTTATCCTTTAGGAGAATGATACATGGGTCCTTTGTGATGTTTACGAGTCATCCTCACCTCAATACAAGGCACGGTGTGGCTGATACCACTCAAAGGGTCTCTCTTTTGTTTAAAATGGACACAATTTTAAGTGAAAACAACAACAGACCTATAAAAATCTGACCAAACGCATTTGGATTGTATTGATACTTTAAGATAATTATCCAAGGGTCCTTTGTGATGTGTAAGAGTCATCCCCACCTCAATATGAGGCATAGTGTGGCCGGTACCACTCAAAGGGTCTCTCTTTTGTTTAAAATGGACACAATTTTAATTGAAAACAATAACTAACCTACAGAAATCTGACCAAACGCATTTAGATTGTGTTGATACTTTAGGAGAATGATACAAGGGTCCTTTTTGACATTTTAAAGTAATTACCACCTTAATACGTGGCACGATGTAGCTGGTATCACTCAAAGGGTCTCTCTTTTGTTTAAAATGGACACAATTTTATGTGAAAACAACAACTGACCTATCAAAATCCAACCAAATGCATTTTTATTGTTTTTATACTTTATGATAATGATCCAAAAGTCCTTTGTGATATGTATGAGTCATCCCCGCCTCAATCCAAGGCATGGTTTGGCCGGTACCACTCAAAGGGTCTCTCTTTTGTTTAAAATGGACAGATTTTTAAGTCAAAACAAAAACTGACCTACGTAAATATGACCAAACACATTTGGATTATATTGATACTTTAAGATAACGATACAAAGGTTCATTGGAGACATTTATAAGTCAACCTTGCCTCAATCCAAGGCACGGTGTGGCCGACACCACTCAAAGTGTCACTCTTTTGTTTAAAATGGACACAATTTTATGTGAAAACAACAACTAACCTACGAAAATCTGACCAAACACATTCATATTGTATTGATAATTTATTATAACGATCAAAATGTCCTTTGTGATGTTTAAGAGTCATCCCCACCTCAATCCGAGGCACGGTGTGGCCGGTACCACTCAAAGGGTCTCTCTTTTGTTTAAAATGGACAGATTTTAAGTGAAAACAACAACTAACGTACATAAATATGACCAAACGCATTCGAGTTCTGTTAATACTTTAAGAGAACGATAAAAGGGTGTGTTGGGGACATGTAAAAGTCAACCCTGTCTCAATATGATGCACAATGTGGCTGGTACCACTCAAAGGGTCTCTCTTTTGTTTAAAATGGACACAATTTTAAGTGAAAACAACAACTGACCTATGAAAATCCAACCAAATGCATTCGTATTGTATTGATCCTTTAGTATAACAATACACGAGTCCTTTTTGACATGTAAATTTCATACCTACCTCAATCTGAGGCATAGTGTGACCGCTACCACTTAAAGGGTCTCTCTTTTGTTTAAAATGGACACAATTTTAAGTGAAAACAACAACTGACCTACGGAAATCCAACTAAATGCTTTCAGATTGTATTTATCTTTTAGGATAATGATAAAAAAGTCCTTTGTGACTTTTATGAGTCATAACCACCTCAATCCGAGGCACGGTGTGTCTGGTACTACTCAAAGGGTCTCTCTTTTGTTTAAAATGGACAGATTTTTAAGTGAAAACAACAACTGACCTACGGAAATCCAACTAAAAGAAATATGATTGTGTTTATAATTTAATATAATGATCCAAGGGTGCATTGGGGACATGTACGAGTCAACCCTACCTCAATCTGAGGCATAGTGTGGCCGGTACCACTCAAAGGGTCTCTCTTTTGTTTAAAATGGACACAATTTTAAGTGAAAACAACAAATGACCTACGGAAATCTGACCAAATGCATTAGTATTGTGTTGATACTTTAGGAGAAAAATACACAGGTCATTTTTGATGTGTACGTGTCATCCCCGCCTCAATCTGAGGCACGGTGTGGCCGGTATCACTCAAAGGGTCTCTCTTTTGTTTAAAATGGACAATTTTTTGTGAAAACAACAACTGACCTACAGAAATCTGACCAAACACATTAGTATTGTATTGATACTTTAGGATAATGATACATGAGTAATTTATTATGTTTAAGAGTTAATAATGGCTCAATCTGAGGCACGGTGTGACCGGTACCACTCAAAGGGTCTCTCTTTTGTTTAAAATGGACAGATTTTTAAGTGAAAACAACAACTGACCTACGGAAATCCAACCAAACACATTCGGATTGTATTTATACTTTATAATAATTATCCAAAGGTGCGTTGGGGACATTTGAAAGTCAACCCATCCTTCAATATGAGGCATAGTGTGGCTGGTACCACTCAAAGAGTCTCTCTTTTGTTTAAAATGGACATAATTTTAAGTGAAAACAACAACTGACCTACAGAAATCTGACCAAACACATTTGGATTTTGTTTATCCTTTAGAATAATTATCCGAGGGTCATTTGTGACATATAAAAGTCATCCATGCCTCAATATGAGGCATGGTGTGGCCGGTACCACTCAAAGGGTCTCTCTTTTGTTTAAAATGAACATATTTTTAAGTGAAAACAACTACTGACCTACGAAAATATGACCAAATGCATTAGGATTGTGTTTATACTTTAATAAAACGATCCATAGGTGATTTCGGGATGTGTACGAGTCAACCCTACATCAATATGAGGCACGGTGTGGCCGGTACTACACAAAGGGTCTCTCTTTTGTTTTAAAATGGACACAATTTTAAGTGAAAACAACAACTGACCTACAGAAATCCAACCAAACACATTCGGATTGTATTAATCCTTTAGGAGAATGATCCATGAGTCCTTTTTGATGTGTATGAGTCATCCCCGCCATAATACAAGGCACTTTGTGGCCGATATCACTCAAAGGGTCTCTCTTTTATTTAAAATGGACACAATTTTAAGTGAAAACAACAACTAACCTATGGAAATCTGACCAAAAACATTCGGATTGTATTGATCCTTTAGTATAAATATCCAAGGGTCATTTTTGATGTGTAAAATTCATCCCCATCTCAATCCAAGGCATGGTGTGTCCAGTACCACTCAAATGGTCTCTCTTTTGTTTAAAATGGAAAGATTTTTAAGTGAAAACTACAACTAACCTACACAAATCCAACCAAATGCATTTGTATTGTATTTATCATTTAGGATAAAAATCCATGGGTGCATTGGAGACATGCATGATTCAACCCCACCTCAATCCGAGGCACGGTGTGGCCGGTACCACTCAAAATGTCTCTCTTTTGTTTAAAATGGACACAATTTTAAGTGAAAACAACAACTGACCTACATAAATCCAACCAAAAACATTCATATTGTATTGATACTTTAGTAAAATTATCCAAGGGTCCTTTTTGATGTGTATGAGTCATCCCCGCCTCAATCGGAGGCACGGTGTGGCCGGTACCACTGAAAGGGTCTCTCTTTTGTTTAAAATGGACAGATTTTTAAGTGAAAACAACAACTGACCTACGGAAATCTGACCAAATGCATTCAGATTGTATTAATACTTTAGGATAACGATCCAAATTTTCTTTTTATGTGTACTAGTCATCCCCATCTCAATCTGAGGCACGATGTGGTCGGTATCACTCAAAGGGTCTCTCTTTTGTTTAAAATGGACACAATTTTAAGAGAAAACAACAACTGACCTACAGAAATATAATGAAACACATTCATATTGTATTGATCCTTTAGTATAACTATCCAAGGGTACTTTGATATGTTTATGATTCATCAATGCCTAAATCTGAGGCACGGTGTGGCTGGTATCACTCAAAGGGTCTCTCTTTTGTTTAAAATGGACACAATTTTAAGTGAAAACAACAACTGACCTACGAAAATATGACCAAACGCATTTGGACTGTATTGATCCTTTATTAAAACCATAAATGGGTCCTTTATGATGTGTATGAGTCATCCCCTTCTCAATCCAAGGCACGGTGTGGCCAGTATCACTCAAAGGGTCTCTCTTTTGTTTAAAATGGACACAATTTTAAGTGAAAACAACAACTGACCTACAGAAATCTGACCAAACACATTAAAATTGTATTAATCCTTTATTAGAATGATCCAAGGGTCCTTTTTGACATGTACGAGTCATACCCGCCCCAATCTGAGGCACGGTGTGGCTGGTATCACTCAAAGGGTCTCTCTTTTGTTTAAAATGGACACAATTTTAAGTGAAAACAACAACTGATCTACAAAAATTAGACCAAACGCATTCAGATTGTATTGATCCTTTAGGATAATGATCCAAGGGTCCTTTGTGACATGTATGAGTCATCCCCGTCTTAATCTGAGGCATGGTGTGGCCGGTATCTCTCAAAGGGTCACTCTTTTGTTTAAAATGGACACAATTTTAAGTGAAAACAACAACTCACCTACGAAAATCTAACCAAATGCATTCGGATTATCTTAATCCTTTATGAGAATGATCCATGGGTCCTTTGTGATGTGTAAGAGTCAACCACACCAACCCCCTGGATCGCCCCCACCCCCTGGACACCAACCCACCCCCTGGACACCCCCACCCTCTGGACTCGCCCATGGAAAACCCCCCCACCTCGAACAACCCCTCCCCCCAGACACCCACACCCTCTGGGACAACCACCACCCCTGGACGACACCCCCACCTCTCCTTGACACCACCCCACCACCTGGATACCCCCAACCCCCCTGGACACCCCCACCCATGGACGACCACCCCCACCCTCCTAAACACTATCCCACCCCCCTTGGACAGCCCCACCAACCCCCTGGACCCCCCCCCCCCCAGACACCCTACCCCCTAAAAAGCCCCCCCGACACCCTGGACACCAGCACACCCCCATGGACACCCCATAGACAGCCCCCCACCAGGACACCCCCCACCTAGACACACCCCTCCTTGGACACCACCCACCCCCTGGACAGCCCCACTAACCCCCTAGACCGACCCCCACCACCTTGGACACCCCACCCCCCTGGACACCCTTATCCCCCAAACACCCCCATCCCACCCTCCTGGACACCACCCCACCGCCCTTGGATATCCCCACCAACCCCCCCGGACTGCACCCGCCCCCCAGACACCCCCACCCCTGGAAAGCCCCCTCGAAACCCTAGAAACCAGCCCACCCCCTAGACACCCTCATGGACACCCCCCTCACCTAGACACCCCCCCTCCTAGACACCACCCCACCACCTAGACACCCCCACCCCCTGGGCACCACCACCCTCCTTGGACAGCCCCCCAGCCTCCTAGACCGTTCCCCCCCCCAACCCTGGACACCCTTTTCCCCCCAGACACCCCCATGCCCCCGGACACTCCCAACCCCCCTTGGACAGCCACCCCAAACCCCTGAACAGCCCCCAAACCCTTGAATTCTGAACATAATTCTTTATGTATTTTATTAACTTATGAATTATGTGTTAATGTTGTATGGGTATACTTGGTGTAATTAGATTATTATTTATGTGTTAATTTTGTATGGGTATACTTATTGAGATGCTAATTTTTTTGCAGGTGCTGTTTGGGTGTGCTGCTGCAGATTTTTTTTTTGCAGCAGACAGGTCATTTATCAGCGCTTTTTTAGCACTGATAAAAGAAGCCTTTATTAGTGCTAAAAAAGTGCTAATAAAATCCAAATTTATCAATGCTAAAAAGCACTAATAAAGTAATATTTTATCAGCATTGAGTTTTACAACGCTTTTTTAGCGCTGATAAATCCCGTTTTGAGCGCTGATATAGCCCATTTTTGTAGTAATGTCTCAAGGCTCTCCTAGATGAACTAATCATTTCTTAGCTCAAATTGATGATTTGGGAAGGCTCCATAGTCCCTCATTTTATAGCCATGGTGGGAGGTGTCGAGATTGACACAACTCTCACCCATTCTCCACCCACCATGGACTTCTCCCATGACTGCTAAATAAACAGGAACTACATGTGCAACAACCATGTTTGAAGAAATTGGTTGGTGAGGTAGGTGCACCATCCACCTACCATGCAGCTGGACAACTCCAAAAATTCTCCCCCTCCAACTAAAATCCACTGCAGTATCTGAAAAGGTCTATCTTCTCTCGAGCAACCACCTTTGTCAGCATATTTGTCAGGTTCTCCTTCGTGTGTATCTTCACAAGTCGCAACTGATGTTGATCCATCACTTCGCGTATCCAATGATAGCGAATATCAATGTGCTTCATCCAGGAATGGTACATGGAGTTCTTTCTCAAGTCCAAAGCACTTTGACTATCACAATGAACCCTGTACTCCTTCTGGCTGAATCCAAGCTCCTGGAGAAAATGCTTTAGCCACAATATCTCCTTGCCATATTATGAAGCAACAATGTACTCTTCTTCCATCATGGATAAAGAGACACACTTTTTCAACCTTGACTTCCATGATACAACTCCTCCTATAAAAATATAGATGTATCCTGATGTAGACTTCTTTCCATCAGAATATTTATCCATATATGCATCTGCATAGCCCTCCAAGATAGGTTCACCTCCACCATAGCACAAACGTAACTTTGAAGTACCTTTAAGATACCTCAGAATCTATTTAACTGTATCCATGTGTTACTTCCCAAGATTGGAAAGAAAACAGATCATGATTTCCACTACATGGGAAATGTTAGGTATCATACTCACCATAGCTTACATCAAGATTCCAACTACTAAGGAGTATGGTATCATCTTCATCGCCTCAATTTCTTCCTTGGATGATGAACATGAACTCTTTCTCAACTTCAAATGAATGGTAAGAGGAATTCTCACTAGTTTGGCTTTGTCCATGTTGAAACATTTTAGAACAGATTCTACATACTTCTCCTGAGATAGCCATAACAACTTCCTCTTTCTGTCACGAATGATCTACATTCCCAAAATCTATTGAGCTGCTCCCAAGTCCTTCATATAAAAAGACATGGATAACTCCTTCAACTGTCTAATCTTCTCTACATCCTTCCCAATGATTAACATGTTATCAACATAAAGTATAAGGGAAACAAAGTTACCATCCAAAAATCTATGGATGTAGACACACTTGTCTTCCTATGTTTGCTTGTAGCCATGACTCACCATGAATAAGTCAAAATTCTTGTACCACTACCTGGGAGCCTATTTTTGTCCGTATAATCTCTTATTCAATTTGTAGATGAGGTTTTCTTGTCTAGAAACCTCAAATCCTTTAGGTTGCTTCATATAGATCTCCTCCGAGAGTTCACCATGAAGAAAAGTTGTCTTCACATCCATCTGTTCAAGCTCCAAGTCCAAGCTAGCCACTAATTTGAAAATGACTCAGATTGAAGCCATCTTCATGATGGGTGAAAATATCTCATCAAGCTCAACTTCTTTCTTATGAAGGAATCCCTTAACAACTAACTGAGCTTTGTACTTGACTTCCTTTTTTTTCATCCTTCTTCAGCATGAACACCCATTTGTTCATTAGTGCCTTCTTACCATTGGGTAATTCCACCAAATCGTATGTTTGGTTATTCATCGAAGACTCCATCTCATCCTCCATTGCATGCAGCCACTTGAGTTTTTCTGGATGAGACACTACTTACAGGTATCCTTCTGGCTCCCCCTCATTAGTCAGCAACAGGTACTCTGACTCTGAATATTTTTTTGATGGAATCCTTCCTTGTGAAGATCTTAGAACCTGTGAAATGTTAGGCTTGGGAGGCACAACATCACCTAGATCTTATGATGTTTATGAAACTTCTTGTGGATAGGATTGAGTCTCTCCCTGCTCAATATCCTCCTCCACTACCTCCTGGTCTGATACCAACGAGTCTTCATGCACCTCCTCCTCTTCAATGAAAGGTGGTGCTGGTATAGGTGTTGGGTCATGAATTGAGTCCTCAACACTTTCCCTTTGAGACATTCTAGGATTTTGAATGTCCCCGATTGTCTAGTTCTCATGAAACATGACATCTCTGTTGAAATAAATTTTGATTTCCTTTCATTCACCTCTCTTAGTGGTCAGTGAATCACAATATTGGTATCAGAGGTTGAGTCTAAGACTTGGAACATGCCAAACATCCTTCAGGGTGATGGTGTACCCAACGTTTATCTTGAATTGAATATCACCCATGCAAACAATCTCCGCCGAACTGGTATTCCCCATCTTGACTACACCAAATTCACCAGCTTCAATAAGTCAATAAATACTCATGATGCGGAGTGATGTGGTACGATGTAATAGAATCGACCACCCATTCATTGTATTGGCCTGATGTATGAAATCATCTCTCTTCTTTTTATTTGGAGAAAATAATAACTTCTTCAGTGATGATCGCATGAACTTCTTCATTTCTTCTTTATTGGTTGCTACTTTGACCCTTTTCTTGTAGAAAATTTTAGCAGTTCTTCTTCATGTGTCCCTCCATACCACAATGGTAGCATTTGTATGTTAGCCTCCTGCCATATGCGAACCTTTCTCTATTATTACTTCGACCTCTGGTTCCTACCCCACAACCTCCTCCATGTTGTCTCCCTCACTTCTTCAGAACAAGTGCTTGCATCTGGTTGTAACTCGAATACTTCCTTCGGGATTCCTCATTGAACAATGCATCTTTTTTCCCTCGCCATGGTAATTTTTCCTCCGGGAAACGAGTTTCTCAGTGAGACGACAAGTGTATCCCAGCTATCAGGAAGTGTGCATAGTAAGTGGTTCACATAATATTTATCATTTAGAGTCTTATTGGCAGGCACCAATTGGTTCACCAGGTTATGGAACTAGCTAGGGTGTTCATCTATAGATATTCCACTCTATAGTCGAAGATTCATCAACTGATTCAACAAGAAGAACTTTTTTTGAGCGACCTTTGACTGGTACATATTTTCTAACTTTCTTCAAAGTTTGTGAGCACCAGACTCTTGATAAACATAGTGGTAAACACTGTGATAGATCCATTGATGGATTTGACCAATCGTCTTCTTGTTCATCTTGTTCTACTCTTCTTCTTGGTGGCATCGGGGTTGACTCCCTCATTCTCAATGGGGTCAAAAATATCCTTAGCATTGAGGAGATCTTCCATTCAAGACTTCAAAATGGAGTAGTTCAAAGAAGTCAACACGATCACCCATCCCATGGATGATACCTCTATTGAATTTTAATTATGAAAACTTTGGTGTAGAATATGGAAAAATGGAGCTCACTGTTGCATCCAGAATGGTCAAAAATGGTAGAATCGACTCCAGGATCGTCGAAATCAGACACTGATTGATCAATATATGATCAAAATAGTATCAACGACCGATATCAACTGATGACGTGGTGATGACATGGAAATGATGTGGCACTAATGTGGCATGCCAAACCAACTACTGAAAACACGTCGAAAAAGTCACCAATGTTGGAACAATACCTTCTTCTCCAACAAAGGGGTACTGTAGTACCCGAGGTTTGACCAAACTTTGACCGAGTCTAAGGAGCTCATCTTGGCTCCATTTTTGACGTCGTTTGCACCGTTGTTATCATCTCGCCATGAGTTTGTAGAATATTATTTCAAGACATGATTCCAGGCAACTTGAATTTTCTAGTCATGGGAAAATTTCCACTGCCCACTATCATTTCACCAGAAGAAACCTCTGATACCACTATTGTGATTCGTTGATCAAGAATAGAGATAATAGAGGAAGAAAAATGAAAGAAAATGGGATTTTATTTCACAAAGAACAATGCTTACAAAACTTCTCTCTACACCTATCAATATATCACATGAAGCTATCAAGGCTCTTCTGGATGCACTAAGCACTTATTGGCTCGAATTGATGATGCTAGAAGGCTCCCCAAGCCCTCCTTTTATAGCCATGGTGGGAGGTGTCAAGTTTGACACAACTCCCACCCAACCTCCACCTACCATGTACTTCTCTCATGGCTATGAAATAAATAGGGACTGCATGTGCATCATCCATGTTTGAAGTCCTTAGTTGGTGAGGTAGGTGCACCATCCACCTACCATGCAGCTGGACAACTCCAACACAAAGGAGGCCATGATCAATGACTGGAGGAAGAAATGATGGGGTGGCTGGATGAGAAAGAGGACTCCACTTTTGCGGTGTGCCGATGCAACACATTAATTTGATTTCTATGGAAATACATCATAACACACAATCCTACTTATTAAATATTATATGTAATTATTGTAAATCTTTTTATTGTATATAATTAAAAAAATATTATATTAAATCATGGAATCATACAATTATATATATATTCTCAATAATATTTATTCATTTATATATTTAATTATAATTTTTATTATATAATTAATAATAGTATAACATTTCACTAAAAATTAGTAATTATTAATATTACATCTATACACACACATCTATATACTACCAACTCTAAATCCATTTAAATAAAATAATTCAAAATTTTACATTTAATTTTAAATTTTTATAATTAATAATATATTGCAAAATAGATTTATAATCATCATGTAATTGATTAAAAATTATTATATTATTAAATCAGTAGTTTAATTTATTTTAATATATTTTTTCATTATTTTAATCACAGTTGGTGGTAAATTTAATATGTATATTTGATTATTAATATATTTAAAATAATCTTCTGTAAATTGAATTATAGTAAATATTAAATATTTTTTTCATTTTTATAATTAATTAAAGTTTTCAAATATCATTAAAAATATGTAAATATGTTTAAAAATTATTAATATCTCATATTAAAAATCATTATTATATACATTGATTTCAATGAATCATATGTCACTTTTCTCTATTTTTAATTTTTTTGAAACGGACAAAGAGAAAATATTATAGATAGTAATGTTACAAATATCTGAGGGAAGGAAAATTTATGAGTAGAATCCTGAGAGCCTATTAATTAAGAAATAAAGTAAGCCACCCAATTCCCTTCCCTTCTAATGAAATAGAAATAACAAGATTACACTTTAGACACCAGCGACTGAATATTATCCACAATGGACCCAAAAGCTTGTCACCCCACCTCCAAATCCTCCAGGGATTTGATGATGATTTGGGAATTTGATAAAATAACAAGATCATTTCAACCTTGAGAAATGAAAAATTCCAACCCATAAAGAACATCCATAGCTTCCAAAACAGTGGGGTTCCAACTTGCCTTCACCATGGAGTGAAAAGCTGCAACAAGGAACCCAAGTGATCATGAACAACGGCCCCCAGAACAATATGAAACTTTTTGTTTTATGCCCCTGTATATATTCAATTTAATTCATTTAATTATACTCTTATTATTTATTCATATTTTCATAAGGAATTCATGTATGCATGGGGGTGTTGTTGCATGGGAAATGTTCACATTGTTTTAGGCTGCTTATTTTTTTACTCAAAATACTTGTTTTCCTTACCTGTATAAGCGCTTGAATTCAGACCATTGATCATGGTCGATCCAACAGCTGTGGGCACTCCCAATTGTGCTTTTTTGCCTCAGCCTTGATCCAGGTCTTTACCTTTTGCACCAATGGCACACTGCCACTTGTATCGCCAGCTGAGCCATCTTCTGTAAGGAGAACCACCCATGGGATCGCAGCTGTCGATGGGGATTTCATCCCACGGTTTGCATGTGTTTCTTGATGATTCACTGACATGTCATCATTTCTCCGCCTGCATGCTTTTATTCGGGGATCCATCCCTTTATGTCTCTAGGTTTTCATCTGGTTCATCGAGAGAGCTCCCGGTGTGAGCTTCTGGTGTGGCAAGATGGGATATCAGAGAAGAAAAAGGGAAAATAGGTATTCCAGCCACCCGAACTCCCTTCTATCATGATCCTGTCTCCTAATATAACCAGAGTACTACTGTGAGGGAGATTCAGTTGAGATCAAATCGATCTTGAGTCTAGTGATACTACACACCAAAGGAGGTTCTAGATCTTGACTTTCTTTCATCGTAACCATATTTTAGTTTATGATTCTTAAATCTATAGTGATTCATTTATTTTTATAATGTTTGTAATTGTATCCTTCCTGGGTGTGTGTGTGATTCTATTCAAGAGTGAATGATGTTGACTCTACATGAAGGGTTTCATCACCACCACCAAGTTTAACAAGGCCAGCCTCCTCAGATAGTTTCTCTAGTAATCTTTTTATAATTCAAGTCTGTATTCCTTGATTTTTATTAGTAATAAAATGACTAACCTAGGTGGTGTTCTCACTGTGCACATAGGATCTCATAGATCTGAAGCATGTTATATCTTCTGGTCATTATTATTTTTTCTTTTTTTTCTTATGCTTCCAATAGTTCATTTGAATAAGAAAGATATTTTTTTTCTTATCAAAAATATTCTAAATTGATCATACCAAATATGAAATATTATTTTACATATTAGGGGGTCCTGGATGTTCTAAGGTTTAATGACTTCCCACAAAAAATGGTATTATAGACTACTGAAATGTAGATAATGGGATTTAAAAAAATTGATAATGATAAATTTGATGGTGAAAATGATTTTAATCTATGGCAGATTAAACTGAACACTCCTCTAGATAAAAATAATTTAATTGATTCCCTTACTGGCACTAAAAACAAAGTAATTACCCTTTCCTCAGATGGGAAGGCTTCTACCATCTTTGTAGATGTTCCTGAAGAAACCCTTTGGAAAGATCGTAGTTTAATTCATTTGTCTTTAAAAGATAATGATCTTAAAGAGGTTTCATATGAGTCTCTTACTTCTGGTATATGGTCCAGACTTGAATCCATTTATATGAATAAGTATCTTGTTGGTATATTATACAAAAAAAATGAGATTATATACTTTCAAAATGAGTCTTGGAACTATAGTCAGGATACGCATTGATGAGTTTATTAAAGTATTGTTAGATATATCCAACATAGAAATTAATTTAGATGATCAAGATCAATCCATAATACTTTTAACTTCATTAGATAATACATTTAATTCTGTTAAATATTCTATGATGTATGGAAAATACACCCTTACCCTCGAATAAGTTAAATATTCTTTACAGTCCAAATAACTTCAAAGGAAGATTAGTTTTAAGGCTGAGGCATATGGTTTGAACATTAGGGACAAAAGTGAATCCAGGGGTATAAGTGAGTCTAGGGGTGGGAGGAAGGAAAGGGGTCAGTCTATGAAGCAAAGTTTTAAGTCTAAGAATAAATTAATCAAGTGTTTTCAATGAAAACAACCTGGTCACATGAATAGTAATTTCCCTAATAAGAAAGATGATTATAGGGACAATGGTAGTGACCATTATTTATTAGTTTATTAGGATCTTGAGACTATTGATGTGTTAAATGTTTCTGACATTTCCATCTCTGGTGAATGTATCCTTTATTCCTGGTGTTCATTCCACATGTTTCCTATGAGGTATTTCTTTAATGAGTTTAGGGAAATTAAATCTAGAGAGGTTCTTATAGGGAATAGCAGGAGATTTCATATTATTGGAATATAACTAGTTTAATTAGAGCTTCAGGATATGACTGTTAAAACACTTGAAGAGGTTAGGTGGGTACCCGAACTGAAAAGAAACCTCATCTCCCTAGGATTCCTTAACCAGAAGTTCTATACCTTTAAATCTTTAGTTCCCCATGTTTTTGAGCCAAGGTAAAATTTCAAGGTAATTTGAATTTTGAAATTTATTGGATGGTTCATTCTTTAAACTGAGCTTTAGAACATAATTTTGAGAGTTGTAACACTTCAAAGCATTGTCTTTAGACCGAGGTAAAGGCCTGATAGGTTTCTCGGGTGCTCTGTTGAGTTTTGGGAGTGTTGTGACCTAAAAATACAATGTTTGGAAGGTCTACATAGGGAACATGGTTTGTCTGAAACCATGCGGCCCCTAGTAGTAAATTGTGCGACCCGTTTCAAAGGAGCAGAAAGTGTCACACGGCCTGCAAATGGTTTACCTAAACCATGCACAGTGACACTTAGGTATTTTCTATGCACTATTAATCACATGGTTGGTGCACAATTAGGGTAATAGTGAAGGAAAAACCATGTGAGGTGGTTTCTTATGTAGCAGGAGCCTCACGATTGGCACACAGTTTGGACAAACCGTGTGGAAAAACCGTGCGCCTCAGTTTTTAGGGTAAAATTACACTTTTCCCTTAATAAATTTTAAAACCTTATTTTCATTTTCTTTCTTCTTCCTCTAGCAGGTTTCTCCTCTTTCATGCATGAAACTCCCATCTCCTATCTCCCAAGGTCTTTTTCTACCTCCTTCATTCGGCGTACAAATTTTTCTCCATCAGAAGCATTGGATCTGTCTCAGTAAGGTCCTTATTTACCTATAATCTATTTCAAGTTTCCACTTCTATATTTTTCACTATTTTTGTGGGCCTACTTTTACCCTATTTTTATGGAATTTGAAAAAAACATTTGATTTCTTCCATTCTAGGTCAAATCAAGAATCAATAACGAATGAGTGGAGTGCTACTGCATCGAGGTAAGTGGTCTAGGATTTATCCCTTTGTTTCATTACATTTTTAATGAGGCACCTCGTGTCGCATGACATGCCTTTCTGGTGACGCTTCATTATTTCATAATAAATTAATTAAAAAGATCTTCCATGTCCTATGTGACCTATCCTTAAGGAGAAAACCATCCATGGGTTGTTCACTTGGTCATTTTCCACCATTTTAGGTGTGCCACCATTAATGGTCATTTTTCCCATGCCTTAAATGGTTACATCACCATGAGTGAGTTGATCCTTTAATAAATGACTTAATATTTTAAATGTAATTAAGATAAAAGGATATCCATGATTTTGGACCTTGAGATTCATGCCTCTCACATTATAATTTAATTTATTATGCTTTATGCTTCACCTTAGAATCCAAAATTCCCTTTCTTGTTTACTACTTAAATACCCCTTGAGGGTTATTGCCTCTAAAATATATACCTTGAGCAATTAATTGATTTGATTTGGGTATTGATCCATGTGTTAAAACCTCTACCCATGCTTTATATGAAACGACTGAACTAAACCAATGATACAAGTTCTTAAATGCTTATGCCTCGTGACTTGAATGAACCATTAAAATGTAAATATCTTGACTAAAATAAATTTCATGTTTTAAAATACTTTAACTTATGAATGTGTTTCTTTTTATTGGATTTTTATAAATTAAATGTTGGTTTAATGCTTAAATCTTAGAGTTGAGGGTGAAACAAGGGGTTCCAACTTAAGGACCCCTTGGACAGAATCTTGTGCCTTCTTGTTCAAGTTGTTAATGGTTGGTAAAAACATTGAGGGTAACACCATTTATGACTGGGATGGGCTCACCAATCTATATCTATTTTTTACCTACATACAAGTGACACTGTTTCCCTTGGGATGCCTTGAGTGAGGCTTGAGACCCTATGTGTGATACCAGTTATGGACTCAGAGGCTAGTACTTGACTGTGCATACCATTCTTGGAGTGAAACATAGGACTTCATCATTGGGTCACCATGCATGGACTCTATGGAGTTGGTTATAAATTGAGCCCCTCAAGCGATACATGGAAAGTCCTTCTAGATTTCATTGGATGGGATCAGGGTGTCTTGATGCTTTTTATAAAGTTTTTTCTCAAATTAAATTAAATAAAAGGTACATTATCATTTTTAAATAAGTATTTATCTCCTTAGTATTAATGAAATAGGGACGTGTCCTCTAAGGCGAACCACAAGATTGGGGCTAGTCGACCACCTCTCATATTATCTCAACCAATTTACCATTTTAGGATCCTTTGGTCTAGACTCACCAGTTTAGGATAAAGTAGGTAGATTGGATGGGTGTTCAAGTAAGACCTAGTCCAATGATTTTATTTATTTATTTTTGTCTTGCATCTATTTACTCTAGAACACTGCTTGATTTATATTTCACAAAATGGATTGGACTAGACATTGTGGGTTACAGACTAATGAGATTGTATCTCACAACCTGTTCGAGCCACCATTCCAATTGAGTAACTAAACATATCTCTTTGGTTGTAAGATTAGGATCGTTGGTTATTATCCTGTGTTGTCATGCTTGTACCAGGATTAGGAGCACAACACCGAGCTGGTACTCAGGATGCTTGAGGAGATAGCCTTTTGGTTTTCATTATCTTATTGTAATGTACCTACCCATTATATTTCATTCTTCTTGTACATGTATCATCAACTGACATACATGTACCTTTTTATAGTTGTACTTGGACACAATTTTTATACTGTTATTATATTTCTCATCCACTCCTTGTCATTTATTTATACTTCTTCTATTATTTTTGTTTATTGATTTACATATATTATAACACTCTACGACTCTAACCATGAGGGTATAGTATCCCCACTGCACCATCTTTAGACCCTCACTACTGGTCAGTAGCCTCTAGCATATGGGGGGCACTTGAGGCCATGTGGAGATCGGTTTGGCTACCAGTTTAGTGGTCATTCGGTCCGGGACATTATAAAGTGGTATCAGATGAGTTCTTTTTTCCTTGTATTACTATTTGGGGTTGGTAGATTCGAGACTAGTAATGAATCGATGCTTGGTAAATAACTATATATGAGAGTGATCAACCACATATGAGGAAAATTGCAAGTGTCCAGGGTTGGGTTTTTTGTTTAAGATGTTTCTATTACAATTGATTATGATTTCACCTTGAGTAATTGGAGTACTTTCCACTTTTTACTAATTTATGAGATTTATAAATTACCCTTGGCTTGGTATAATAAGTAAGTAACATTACATGAATCATTATAGGCACATAATAATTCACATTCCATGAATATGTCATTCCATATTGATTGCATTGCTAGGTTGATTGAAATATGTTAAGGTTCCTTGTATGTTTTATTAGCATGTTGTTGTGTTTTCTTTATTATATAGTTTCTATCCATGCTTAATTGTTATTAATTTCGATTCTTTTATCATGTTTTATTTCTTACCAAGTTTAGGTAACTTATTATTGTGCTCGTTTTTTATTTTTCATACTTATATGTTTGTTTAGAAAGGGATAAACATACTAGTTGTGATTAAATGGGATCCAACTTGCAATTTATAAGGTTTATGGGTGCCTTATAAATTGGAAAGTGATGAATCATATAAACAAACCATTGTTGATGCACTTTATATACTTAAAGACTAATGTATAAATTTTTAATCTTTTAAATTCTTCTTTTATCCCAAATAAGATGGATGTAGTTAAATAGGATCCAACTTCCAACTTGCAAAGTGTATGGGTGCATTATGAATTGGAATAAGGTGATACATATAATCAAATAAATTATAGATTCATTTTAATACCTAAAGTCTATTGCATAAATTTTAAGGTCATTGGATTATATTTTCTTCTAGATGAAAATTATTGCAGTTAGATGGGGGCTTCCTACAACTTGTAAAGTGTATGGGAACTTTAAAATTTAAAGGGTGGTCACCCATAAAACTGAACTATATGTTATGATAATATTATTTATAAATTTATATAAATTTAAATATTGTTCAATGTTGACCTTAAATGCTTTCTTTTTCTATATAAGGTATTTAACTCTTTTATTTGGGCATAATGATGCATAAAACTACATTTTAAATTGCACAACTAACCCAAGTAGGTCGGTTGGGGCATGTTGTTAATAAAGTGAAACCACTAGGGGTGTCTTTTAAAATCTTAGTGTTTAAAATGTATGGGTTTCTTTTTTTAACCCAAAATGGTTAAATGGGACCCTCATAGGTTTCATTTTTCTTTTGATATTCCTTAGTGCTTAACCTCGTGGGGGTGTGGTTATTCTTTGTGTGGAGGTACTTTTAAAAGTTCCCATAACATCCTATATGGCTTCGCATTTAAACATCGGGTGGTTTCCTTTTGACTAGTACCTCTTTAATTAATAGAAGACCTTTTAATCTTATCTGATTTGTTTTTGTATGAGGCATTATAATTAAATAAATGGTGTTTAAAATGGGGTTGATATGATAAAATGGAATAATCATAATAGGATTTCATTAAATAATAATGCTTAAAAAGGAAGTTTAATATAACTTACCTATTTTTCCTTGTGCTAGTGAAAGGAATGGAAACTGTATCAACACACATATCTCATGTAGGGATTTCCATCCTATGGAAGATAATTATTTTAGTATTGGAGATGCGACTAGTGTTGAGTAACTTATAACTATATTGGGACAACTGACTCAGGTTATGAACAATAACCTTGCCTGTATAGAGCATCCTGAACCACAACATGGAGGAGTAATGTTTGACCACTTTATGTGAAAACTCCATCAATAAATGGGACTACCAGACCATTTATAGTGGAGGAGTGGATAAGTTACTTAGATAAGATATTTATTTCTTTGGGAAGTAACAAAAGGGATAAGGTTTTCATGGAAGTTTATCATCTATGGGGATATTTGGATCAATGGTGGTCACTTATTCAGAACACAAAGGAGAATGAAGAAATCACAAATATGGAATGGAGGGATTTTAAGAACATTTTCCTAGAAAAATGTTTTCCTCGCGAACAACAAGTGGATATGGAGAGGTAATTATTGATTCTAAGATAAAAAGAGGTTGAAAACATTGTGATGTATGAGCCAAATTTACAAGGTTAATAAGGCATGTTGTGGACTACATATGTAATACAAGGATAGAGATTGATATATTCATTGATGGTTTAAAACTATTCCTCCGAAGGGAACTAGTCTCCCAAAATATCTCATCATATGAAGATATAGTCTCATGTGCTATTAAGATAGAAAAAGAATTCTCTAAGTCATATAACTTTAAAGTAAAGAAAAATAAGAATAGGGCTGCTAAAAAAACTAGAAAAGGAAATAATGAAATAGGAAAGAAGGGAAGAGTTGACTTTTCACTCTATAGTAATTGTGGGAAGAAACACCCTGGTACTTGTCTGAAGGGAATGAGAGTCTATTACAAGTGTTGAGAAAAAGGCCACCAAGCCCGTGATTGTAAGGGAAAAAAATAATATTCCAATGTTCAATGCTGTAATTGTAAATATATGGGACATTATACAAATTAATTTCCTAGATGTCAAGTAAAATTTCCACAAAGAAGGTCAAGGGAGAAAGTTCAATCTTATGCAGTCCTAACTCCTAAGGTTGAAGAACCTAGTGACATGGTGGCAGATGCTTTAATTGTTTCTAAAAATCATCCAATTCTTTATTTGATTATGGATCATCGCATTCTTTTATATCTTCCCAATTTTACAAGAAACTTATACTTTCCCAATTTAATTTAATAAAGGAGTTTTCAGTCAAAAATACTAAGGGAAGTATAATATCAACAAAGATGTGTCAATCTTCCCCCTTTATGACACATAAATGTTCTTTAGTTACTAACCTTATCATCATACCCATGATTGATTTTGATATAATACTAGGTATGAATTATATTTCAAATTATGATGCAAAAATCTATTATAAGAATAAGTAAGTTACAATTTTTGAGAATGATGCAGATTCTATTATCTTTAGAGAAAAAATCTCACCATTTGATTCTTATCTAGATCCACCCCTAGTATCTCTACTGAATTCAATTCTTGGGGAGGAATAGAATTCAATATCTATGGTTGAGAAAATAAATATTCAAATTGAGGATGTACCTATTGTGCAAGAATACGTGGATGATTTACTTAGACATCCTCCAGAGTGAGAAATTGAGTTTTCTATTGATTTAATTCCTGGTGAAAGGCCTATATCAAAGAATTCTTATAGAATGGACATAGTGTAATTAGTGGAGCTAAAGAAACAAATAGAAGAGTTGAGTAGTAAGGGTTTTATTGGACCTATTATTTCTTCATGGAGAGCTCTTGTTATTTTTTTAATAATAAATATAGATCTATGAGACTATGCATTGATTATAGGGAGATCAATTCTATTATGATAAAGAATAAGTATCCTGGACCTCACATTAATGATTTATTTGATCAACTTCACATAGATCAATAATTTTTTAAGATTGAACTTCGATCTGGATATCATCAATTGCATGTGATCGTGGAAGATATTACAAAGACAACATTTTAAACCAGGTATGGACATTATTAATTTATAGTAATGCCATTTAGACTGACTAATTAACTCTACATTTTCATGGATCTAATGAACAAATTTTTTTGGAATATCTTGATGACTTTGTTGTGGTATATTTCGATGATATATTGGTATACTCTAAAATCTATGAAGACTCTGAGAATCACTTGTGGATTTTTCTGAATACTCTTAGAAGAAATGAATTATATGAGATATTTAGGAAGTGTGAATTTTGGATCCAATTAGTTTCTTTTATTGGATATATTATCTCAAAGTATGGAATCTTAGTTGATCCTATGAGGGAAAAGGTAGTTCAAAATGGCATACACCAAAGAACATAATTGAGGTACATAGTTTTATTGGTTTATTAGGTTATTATCAAAATTTTATTCCGAACTTCTCTTGATTATCTATCCCATTAACCAAGCTTACTCGTAAAGGGGTTAAGTTTGTATGGAAAAAATAAAGTGGAGAATGTTTTGAAGAATTAAAGAGGAAATTAGTGAATGTTATGATCATGATTCTACTAATGGGAAATGGTGGGTTTGTGATTTATAGCTATGTATCAAAGAATGTTTTTGGCTATGAACTTATGCAGAATGAAAGAGTTATTGAATATGCATGAAGGAAGTTAAAAACTTATGAACAGAACTATCCAACTCATGATATTGAATTAGTAGCTATAATATTTTCTCTGAAGATATGGAGACACTATCTCTATGGTGAAGGATGTGAGATATATACATATCACAAGAGTTTGGAATATATCTTCTTACAGAAAGAACTAAACATGAGGCAAAGGCGACGACTTGAGATTCTATAAGATTGTTATTGTTCAATAAACTACCACCTAGGGAAGGTAAATAAGGTAACATATGAATTGAGCCAGAAGGATCATGGGGTTCTGAAAAAAATGAGGATTTACAAGGATCTATGTACATGAATCTAGTAAAGATAGATATAGGAATTATAAAGGAAGGTGAAACATCATTAATATTTCAATCAGTTTCCTAACCATATTTATTATAAAGGATTAAAATTTCTCAGTCTAATAGTGAGAATATTCAAAAGAAAATTAAAGTTGTGAATGATGGGAAGTTAGAAGACTTCATCTATGAGAGTGGAGTTATAAAATATGGGAATAGGCTATGTGTTACCTCTATACCCAAGCTAAAAATGGAGTTATTAGATGATTCCCATATTTTGAATTTCTCTATACACCCTGTTAGCACTAAGATGTATAGATATTTGAAGGAATATTTCTGGTGGGATAACATGAAGTGGTAAATTGTTGATTATATATCAAGATATTGACTTCTTCAACAGGTGAAGGCTGAAAGACAACATCCTAGAGGAGTCATGAAACCAATACCTATTACTACATGGAAATGGGATAACATCACTGTGTATTTTTTCATTGTATTACCAAAAAATTCAAGAAATAATGATGTAATATGGGTAATTATTGATCAACTTACCAAATATGCACATTTCCTCACTATAAGAGAGGAATTACCATTGGATCACCTTGCAAGACTCTATATTAATGAAGTTTTAAGACTTCATGGAGAACCTATCTCAATTGTGTCTAATCGTGATCCATGATTTACATTAAAATTCTGGAAAATTATTCAAAAATATTTGAATACTGAGCTTTATTTGAGTACTGCTTATCACCCTCAAACTGACCGGTAGTCAGAAAGGATGATCCAAACTTTAGAATACATGTTGAAATCATGCTCACATGATTTTCAAGGTATGTGGGATCAGTATTTACCTTTGATAGATTTTTTCTACAACAATAGTTTCCATTATAGTATTTAAATGGCACCATATGAAGAATTGTATGGAAAGATATGTCGTACACCAACTTTTTGGGATGAAGTCAGTGAAAGGAAGCTTGTGGGCCCATATCTTCTGGAGAAAACAATAGTAAAGGTAAAGGCTATTCAAGACCATATCAAAGAATCAAAAATTATACAAAATATCTATGTTGATAATCAAAGTAAGTATTTGTAATTTGAAGTGAGAGATCATGTTTTCTTGAAAGTATCTCTAGAGAAGGGTGTTATAAGATTTGGGAAGAAAGGGAAATTGAGCCCTAGGTACATTGGTCCATTTGAAATTTTGGATATAATTGGAGTTGTAGATTATTATTTGGAGATTCCACCTAACCATTCTAAAGTATAAAATGTGTTCCAAATCTTTTTGTTGAGGAATTACATGCTAGACCCATCACATGTCCTCACTTTTGAAGGAATAGAATTGAAACTTGGTTTATCTTACTATGAAGAGCTTGTCCAAATTATGGACACTAAAGAACATGTGTTCAGGATTCGAATGACTATACTAGTAAAGGTACTTTGGAAAAATTCTAAAATTGAAGATGTGATGTGGGATCCTAAGGAACACATGATGTAGAACTACCCAAATATTTTTATGAGGTAGCATTCTAGAAATTTCAAGGATGAAATTTTTCTAAGAGGGGAGAATGTAATGACCTAGGATTCTATCAATGATATTTCCCTTCTTGAGTTTTTTTCATATAGTATAGATCATGTAAAATCACTTATAAAACACAACATAAACTTTATAAATAAATAATGCATGAAATAAGAGGTATTCCTAGAAGTTAAGGAACCTATACTGACGAGATAGTAAATTGACGTTAGGAATAGTAATATAACCCATTTGAATAGTAAATTGGCCAAATGAATAGTAAAATCACCAATGAATGTATAAATAAAATTTAGGAATCTTATAAATGAAGGTACGATATAATTATATCATAGTATAAGTAAGTAAATATTTTAAAAATTAATATTTAAGTGTTTATATTTTGTAAATTATATATATTTAAGTATGATTTTATAATTAATAAAATGATTTGAAATAAAAATTTATTTTTATAAAATTTATTCATAAATCAACATTTTTTTGTCTTATAATTTTAGTATAATTTAATGAGACCTTAGTTAATTTTTAAAAGTGTTATAAAATCAGTTACAGATTTAAAATCTGTATTTTTTTTTAGTAAATAATGATTTTAATTAAAAATTAAAATTATCATATTTAGAAAAATATTTTCATAAAATGGATTTTAATTTCTAATTCTACATTTAAAAAAATGTTTATGGTGATTTTATTTTGTTTTTTTAATACTTGATTTTTTTTAATAGTAAAATACAGTAATTTACGGTATAAATACATTATAAGTTAAATGCACTCTTACTCGGTTCATTACTGAAGTAAGCACCATAATCTCAATGTCACCTTCATTATTTTAATATATTTTATGATAATTCTCAATATATTCATAGTCTTGAACCAAAATAATAAATAAATGAATAAAATATTCAAAAATAACCTCTCTCCTCCACTATAAATACCACCCCTTCTCCTCACACCTTCCAAGATTTGTGCATTGTCAAATTTATACCCAATACTCTTCAAAATCCTATTTATTACATACATGAGATCTTGGTATTAACAAAATTCCAAAACCAATCCCCTTAAGGAGTTTCTCAAGGTGGAGTATTCAAGAGGTAAAATCCTCTTCCTTTTCCCTTTAATTTCTTTTCAAGTTCTTTTATTTAATTATTCCCTCATCACCTCATCTGTACAAACGATCATGATAAACCTAGTATCATATATATACTTTAACGATATCATTTTAATGGAGTATGCTTCCTCAAACTCATTTCTCTCTCTCTCTTTTACTTTGAAAATGAAATCATCATCCGTGAGGTTTACAACCTTCATGGATGATAGATTTTCATTCTTCAATTTCTCCTTAAAGGATGGTAATGAAACCATTTATATGGTTAATAAATAATATAATATATTTATTACATCCTATTTAATGTTATATAACCATTATATATACATAATATTTATTCATATGACAAAAATATTTTGTAATGATCGAAAAACCGCCAAAATAATCTAAATGATTATCACTTATGTTTTATCTAATGAATCATACTCATACCATATAAAATAATGAATTATATAACAATTTCATCTTACGAATGTTAATTTATATCATATAAATTTAATTCTGGAGAATTATACCCATTCCACATGAACTTCCATACTCATATACAGGCATAGAGATTGTGAAAACTAAGGAAATGAACGCCCCCGAGCAATAAAATTATATCTTATAAGTCATAAAAAAGGCCATAAATGAACTTAAAAAATTATAATAAATTAAATACATGTATATAATGTTAATAATTAATTAATAAATGGATTTATTTTTTTTATCTAGGACATTAAGGTCAAGTGAAAAACATATTCGAACATAGGGTAAGAGTTTTCTTCCTAAACCACCATTTTCATTCGGGTTATGATTTCTCCCTCTATACACCAAAGTAATTCTTAATTATTTTTATAATTATTATAAATTATATATATATGTTAAAAAAATTTATATCTATATCAGTACATCATTACTTGATGGGATAATAAATTTTTTACAAGGTTCTCTTCTCATTTCTTCCCGATACGCAAGCCCGATTAAAGAGAACATCTTGATTTCTTACCCATTTTCAAGTACAATCCATAATCTTTTATAAGACACATTTATTATTCTAAAATCAATAATTTTTAATGAAAAAATATATTTATTCATTTATAGTTTTATAAAAATAATCATGAAAAATACAAATTATTTTTTCAAAAGAACTCTTCTTTGCAAAGTAAAAAGGGTATTTCTCTCAAGAATTTCTTGATGATTTTATAAGAGTATTTTAATCTATTTAAACACCATTTTTTATTTTTATTAATATTATATGATATCATCTACCATATTTTATTAAATTATTTATGATTAGTTTTACTATTTATATGCTATCTTGATACCATTCATCATATTACTCTGAATGGTTAGTGATTATGTTCACTGATTGGGGGAAGTTATTTACATTTCATACGTTAGTTTTAATATGAATATATATTTTGATTATGTTTCAACCCTTTTATATGAAGAATTAATTCGACTTAGTAAGTGTTGGGTGGGTCTCGTAATATCCCATTGGTGCATCTGTAAGTCTCATGAGACAAACTAGTTTGGGTATGGGCTAACATCTTACCCAATTATGTATGGTGTCTTAGCCTAATACTTGAAGGTAAGTTTATGATGTCCCTCATTATGAATTCACACATTATAATGATATTATTTTATATTCCATGTGATTATTCAAATATCAAAATATCCATGGTTAAGTTTCATTCTCATATGATCACTTATATGGATTTATTTAATCAGTTTTTATTCCTACCATATCATGCTTAAGTTTTTGTTTTAATAGAAAGTATTTTTATTTATTCACCTTGCCTTATGTATTATTTTTAGCTTCCTATGAATTATTAACCTTACTGATCATCATATCTCACCCCTTTCTTATGTTTTTTTAAAGATGCTAAGATGAATTTTATGAATGACATGCAAAGATAATCTAAAAGAATAAAGAGTGTTTCCAAAGGAGTATCTATGATGTGTTTCATTTCAAGAAGTAATGTTGAACTTATGTATGTATCTTGTTTTTCAAATATACTAAACTATTAGGTCCTTTGGGATACATATTCACTGTTTATATTCTAATGTATTAAACTAGGGCACTGACTCTGGGCTACTGGGGTCAGGATCCTTACAATCATCCTCTCTCTCCACTGAGAAGGATGATGCTCCCTGCACTATCATCGGGTTTATATAAATCATAAGGAATGATTTTTTATTCAATCAACTATAAAGACCTAATCATTTATGGATCTAATGAGCCACATCTTGGCTGAAAACCTAGAAAATTACCAAGTTTTAGATTGAGTTTCTAAAAACTCATTCATGCAATAGTGTTTTGATTCCCTGCCACCAGATATGCTGATAATTTATGTGGATGCATAAATCTCTGGAGGTGGTTCCATCGGGATTGGTGTGGTGTTGTGTGATTCCCTCAGATGTGTGGTTGCATCATGCAAAAAATATTTTCATGCTCACTAAAAGCCACCGGTTTCTAAAACCTAGGCCATCTGTGAAGATTTGAGGTTTTCTATTGAGAAAGGATGGAACTCAATCATCTTGTAATAATATTTACTCACTGTTATTAATGAAATATTTGCACCTTAGAATAGTCTCCATGATGTTTTGTGTACGATTATCACATGACCATGTGCAGTGGAAGGCAACCCAAACACCGATAGATCTATCATTGAGAATCAATTCATAAATAAACTATATAATAGTGTACCTAGAAATCGCCAATGATAGAAATCTTTTTGCTTTAAAAAAAGATAATGATTGATTAAGATCACGTAGCAGTAAACAAAAGAAAGTTTCCTATGAGGGGGGTACAAAAACCAATAGATCTATGATCATATCACAAAGATACCCGAATGCCTAAGGGGTTATAGTGGCTTTGTCTCAGATGATAAAAAATAGTGTGGGAGGAAGAGAGAAATGAGAGGCTTTCTCATAATTTCTTGCTATCAACAGGAGGGATCCCATCCCTTTATATAGCCGTCCATAAAACATTTCATTAAATGACAATGGGTCAACCATATTAATGTATCAATATACATTTATTCTCATAATTCATTGAATCTTATTCAATGAGTAGTCAAACAAATTAATTTGTTCATAACAAATTATAACTGATAATTAATCTGTTTTTGGGAAATAAATATACATCAAATATATATATTTATTATCAAATGTATTTAATACATGAATTACATGAATCAAATGCATGTAATTAAATATATATATATATATATCATATTATATATATACTTATTTAGTGAATATCTAACAATCTCACACTTGCATTAAAATTCCATAATTCACAACTCTTTGTGAATATATACAAACTCTTTTGGATATGGTTTTTCATCAACCTCTATTAATTTTCCAAAAACACTTCATATAAAATTTTATTCTTATCCAAGGGATTAATTGTGTGACCCTGTGGCCCTTGGAATCATTGAATTTTTTATTTTGAAATCTCTATTTCATAAATGTAAGCAAAGAGACCCTAGCAAAGCATTAGTGTTGCTAAAGCTACTAAGGGGTCTTGTGTGATCTCCATCAAACATAATCATATCTCTATAAAAACATGTCCACCACAAGATGCATCATATACACCATATGTATTTTATATATTCCATTTTTCCATGACATTGAGCAACCACTAGACATGAAACCTTTCAATCTAGTATATTTATCTCATCATTTTCTTGATTCTATGAAAAAGACTGATCAAGTGGATGAATACATCATATGTCATTCATCTATCTGATACGCACATCACATGTCACTTATCCAAGTAGTTGAACACATAATATGTGAAACAACTGATCATGTCCATGAATTTCATCAGTCTAATTAAATGAAGGGATAGATGTCTTTCCATATAATCAAGTGGATAAATCCCTTCTTGGCTGCAGTCCAACCGATGACATGGTCAACAAAATACCCAATCACCCATGATCATATAAGTTTATATGTTCACTTGCACAAGTAGGGTATCAAATTATGAAGGTTCTCATGCTATGTATCTCTCCAACCTCAGGTAAAAATGATTGATAATAAGCATACATACCTAAGTATAT
Source organism: Viscum album (assembly GCA_963277665.1). NCBI lineage: Eukaryota > Viridiplantae > Streptophyta > Magnoliopsida > Santalales > Viscaceae > Viscum > Viscum album. The sequence goes on along the minus strand of OY728163.1, from coordinate 1,049,306,753 downwards.
CTATAACCGCATGAGATTCCATGAGATAAAATTTAGTGGTTCATTCCAAGTAATGAGTCTCCACTTATTACCTCAAGAATATATTATTCAATATCTCATATAAAACCATTTGTGATGGATATAAGAATATATTAAAGCTAACTTTTACATATCATCACAACCCATTATACTTCACGATGATCATCATTTAGGGACAACTCAATGTTTGTACATTGGAGGGATATTTATCATTCAAACGTTCATGAAAAATATATTACAGCACACATGAATGAATAATAAATGGATATTTCCTTTATTATAATGCCATGATAAAACCATTACAACCAATATCTTATATATATATATAACATGAACCTCATGCAGTTTCTACATTAATGGATTAATTTTATGAACATTACATCCATATGTAATTTTTCATCACATCCCTATGTGACCATCTGATAAAATAATCCCACTAACCATTAAGTGATTGAAATTTATAAATAAATATAGTTTGAATAATGGCGAGACTTAGGAATAATATTCCTTAGGTTTAACTCTTTGAACTTATATTCAAACTCCTTAACTTCATAACGGAAAATTTTATAATGTCATATTTTTTTGTCTATTTAAAACTCTTTCTAAATATATCATCATCTTCCGAACCTTTTCTATTAATTTTTTTCTGGAAATATTTTTTAAATAATGAAACTATTTACAATATCTCTTTATAAAATTTTCCTAAACCTTTTAGGAAATAAAGTAAATTTCACTTTGTAACTAATCTAGAATAAAAGTGATATTTACTTTAACACAATAACTAAATGTAACTATTTAAATTTTTCTTTACTATCACATACCCTAACTCTTTAGGATATAAAGTGAAAAATCAATCAAAATTAGATTGGAAAAATCTTTTATTTGTTAAATTTCAACTTCTATAAGTTCATACATACTCCCAATAGTCTCCTAGATGTTATATTTTCTTTATAATATCTTTCTAAGATTACTTTATTTATTTAGGAAATAATATTTATTTCCTCTTAGTAGAAATATGAAACAAATTATCTATTGCTTCCAAATCATAAATAGTATTCTATGTGTTTGAAACGTTTTATTTTGTAATGATTTTTTTATTAAAATATCTCATTGATGGATGGTGGGAACACATTCCCTCATATTTTAACAAATATCTCAATAAACACTTTTATCTTGGATAAACACTTTCATCCTGGATAAACACTTTTATCCAAATATTCTTCTCAAAACATATTATATAAATCAAATGAATCAAAAACCATGTCTATTCATTTTATCATCTCATAACAACCCTTTTTTATTGATCATCCTCTATTATCATATAAGAGAAGTGTGATGAAGATACAAATATTTTACTTATATTCATCGAAGCTTGACACAATACTTTACATTCAAATTCTTAATGTAGTAACTTTTTTACTTTATCTCATGAATAGAAACTATATGCTCGGTCAATTATCCATTTGATTTTGAACTCATGTATATTTACAACAATTTTTAAAATATGAATTCAGTATCACATACCCTTCAAAAATCGAAGAATTGGTTTCTATAACATCCTCACTAGATATGGAAATTCTATGGAGTTTCACAAACTCCATTAGGTATATCATTGTTAATATAATCTTATTGAATTATTATTATTCCTTTCCCAACAACCCTATGTTTCAATGACCATGATACGATTTTTTTAAGAAACATTGTTGAAATTTTCAACCAATTTTTATTTTTTTTATCATTTAAATATTTTACCAACTTGTACTATCTATATAGTATCAGAATCCAAACATCATGTTCCCAGTTCATTTATTCTAAACACTTTAATAATATCGAGTAAACCATTTTCATTTAATTCAATCATGTTTTCAATACATTTCCATAATTAAAATAGAATCAATTCTATAACCATAAAAAATCTATTTTGGTCTTCTCTTTAAAGCATGTTATAGAGATAAACTAATCATAAATCATGCGTAAAATCACCCATCTCATTTCAATTAAACAAATATTATTTTCAAGATTTTATTAATATATAAATGAGATACTGTACATATTTTATGATGAGTTTATCCAATCATGAACCATCCACGTTATCAATGCAGCAACTCCTTTACTCTTTTCATCTTTATAACCTTTTGTATATTTACAATACTTTTTAAAACATATAGTTGATATCATATATATATATATATATTAGAACAATAGAATTTATTTCTATAACCAATAAAACTTTATGGAAACTTTTAGTCTCACCAAGTCATTAATATATTAAATCATATTGAATATCATTTGACGTACCCAATCATATTGAGTATATGAGACTAAAATATTTGATGTAACCAATCATATACATGAGTGGAGACTAATATTCCTTTATTCATTTGGAATATAATTCCATTGAAACCTAAATAAATCATTCCATGCTTCCATTAGATTCTGTATTTTTCTTGTTGAACAACTTCAATACTTGGTTACTCAGGAAAGAATTGTTCTAACACATATAATATCTCTCTTGCTTAAGAACATTTCTTAAGCAACCAGTCTTAGGATTTTCTTACTTTAAGATCCTTATTTCAAGGATTGATTTTAAAGTTTAGTTTGATGATGATTATGCATTAATATTCAAAAGAACTTTTTTTAGATGTAAATCATGTCTTCTATATTTTCGTTAGGGAATTTTAATGATAGTTCTCCCACTAAAAATTCATGACCCCATACATCATATCCATTTTGTGAGCCAAGATCTATATTTCACTAACACTACTGGAAAAGTTCCCTATACCCACGGTTTAAAACTGTGGGTATAGCCCATTAAAACGTGGGTATATGTTATACCCACGGTTTGATGAACTATGGGCTCCCGAGGCGTCATGATTTCCCTATACCCACAGTTTTACAGAAACCGTGGGTATATCCCACTGAAATTTCAACTTACCCATGGTTCTGGTGAACCATGGGTATACATCTATGCCCACAGTTTATAGAACAATGGGTATACATTTTTACATCATAAATTAGATACCCATGGTTAAGTAAACCATAGGTATAGAGGGTTCTACAACATCATATTTACCCACGGTTTCAAAACTGTGGGTATAGAGGGTTCTGTAGTAGCATATTTACCCACAGTTCTCAAACCGTGGGTATATATTGTTTTCCTAGAAATAGCAGTTGCCCCACTAGACAGACCCCTTACAACCCCTCCCTTCCCCCTTGGACAGACCCCCCATCACATCCCCTCCCCCCTTACACACCCCCACTCTCTCCTCTGGACAGAACCCCCTTGAACACCCTCCCTGATACCCCTGGACACCCCCCTGGACCCCCCCGCTGGACAGACCCCCTGCAGCCCCTCCCTTCCCCCTTGTACAGACGCCCAACACCCCCCCTTTGCACACCCCCACTCTCCCCTCTAGACAGAACCCCCTTTCACCCCCCCCCCCCTTGATACCCCCACTGGACCCCCTAGACCCCCCTTGGACACCCCCCCCCCACTGGACCCCTGAACACCCCCCAGACCCCTCGAGACACCCCCCTGGACCCCCTCCCCCCCCCTGGACCCCCTAGACACCCCCCTTGGACACCCCCTGGACGCCCCCTCCCCCTACCCCCTTCACCCCCACTACCCCCGGCTCCCTTCACCCCAACTGCCCCCAACCTTCACCCCACCATTGCCCCCCCCCACACCTACACCCCCATTGCCCCCCCCCCCACCTGCAACCCCACTGTTCCCCTTTTGAAAACCCCCCTACACCCCCAGTACCACCTGCACCAAGAACCCCCTTCCCCCTATACCCAGCCCCCAGCCCCCCCCCCCCACTACCCCCCTACACCCAACCCCCCCCCCCCCCACCTGCACCCCCACTACCCCCCCATGCCCCCAGTACCACCTGCACCCAGAACCCCCCCCTCTTGGGCACCCCCCTGCACCCTCAATACCACCTGCACCCAAAACCCCCTCCCTCCCCTGCACCCAGCCCCACTACCCCCTGCACCCAGCCCCCCCCCCCCCCCCCAGCCCCCCCACTACCCCCTGCACCCCCACTGTCCCCCCCCCCACATGCACCACCACTTCCCCCCCCCCCTCGACACCCCCCTGCACCCCTAGTACCACCTACACCCAAACCCCCCTGCACCCCCAGTACCACATGCACCCAGAACCCCCTCCCCCTGCACCCAACCCCACTACCCCTTGCACTCATCCCCCCAGCCCCCCACTACCCCTGCACACAGGCCCCCCCTACACCCATCCCCCCATCCCCCTACTACCCCCTGCACCCAGCCCCCCCCCCCCCACCTGCACCTCTACTGACCCTCCCTCCTGGACACCCCCCTGCACCCCCAATACCACCTGCACCCAGAACCCCCTCCCCTCTTCACCCAGCCCCACTACCCCTGCACCCAGCCCCCCATCCTCCCACTACCCCCTGCACCCAGGCCCCACTGCCCCCTACACCCAGCCCCCCATCCCCCCACTACCCTCTGCACCTAGGTCCCCCTCCCCCTTGCACCCAGCGCCCCTCCCCCTACACCCATCCCCCCCACACACACACGCACCCCCACTACCCCTTCACCTAGCCCCCCCCCCCCTCTACACCCCCACAACCACCTGAACCTAGCCCCCCATCCCCCTTTCACCCATCCCCCCTCCTTGCACCAAGCCCCCACCCCCCTGTGAAACCACTATGAAACAATGCAAATCAGAATGCAAAAACAATGGAATCACAATGCATTGTTTTCACCAGTTAAAATATAAGCAGAGTTGGCCGAAGTGTTCAAAGAAGAAAAAATTTCTTATCAAAAAAGTCCTAAATAAATTTTTATTAACAAATCATCACAATCATGTATCTCTTATTAAAGCCAAAGAAAGTCTGATAGAGGATGCAAAAAATACAGCCTTCCTGCACTGGGTTGCTACAGTAACCCGAATTTGGTTGCTACAGTAACTAAAATTGGGTTTCTAAGTATAATAAGGCATGATTTTTAAACTTGTAATAAGAAAAATATATTTCCCTTAAGTGGAGGCCACTATCTTTGACTTAACTTTCTAGTTCTTTGAAGAAATCGTTCATTGATCTTTCCAGTAATTGGAATCCACCTCAGCTTGCACATCATATTTCATTTCATCTTTACTATTCGTGGATGCTTCTCTAAGATTTTCATCAGAGATGACCCTTGATAGAGAAACTTTAAAATAAATTACCTTATAGGCTGGATGAGGCACATCTACTATATCATCCCATAACATAGTATTTTTCACCTGCTCTTGAATGGGAGGAATAGGGCCACTAACCTCTTTACCAGAGGAAACTAATTCAAAAATAGGATCATCCAAAGGTGGGGATTATTGAAACCATGGCTTGAATGGTGGGATTTGTGGAAAATATATGAGGTATGAATGAGTTATGTTTGATTAAATAGGCACGGGCTTTGTCAAGAATAATTGCATGAAGATCTATTGCATGAAGATGTGTTGAAAATTTATATATGAAGAGTGCATTCGATGTGTCAACATAAAGAAAAAGTATTAGAAGAGGATTGAGGGCGAAGGTATGCATGGAAGAATTTCATAATGAAATGAAATTCATGATTTGAAGATATTGATATGTGTTTGGTGTCTCGAACAAGGGATTTATCACCCTACTTATGGGTGTGATATGATTGAAAGATGAAAGTCTTACAAGGGGCATTTAGTTTTTTCCCTACAAAGATTGACAGGTCAATCCAGAGAACCCAATTATCATGAGGCATTTACTGGTCCTTTTCTAGATGAGTGGAATTCCCTGGAAAAACAAAACTGTGTGGGGTGGCTCTACGAATGAACGAAATATTTATAGAAGAACCGGTGGGAAGATTCACCTTGTTCCTGACATTGTATCAGAGAACGAAGGTAGCTTCAGAAAATATCAGATATTTCTTTTGAGGATATTTTGTATTTAGGGTTATGTGGCACTCCACTCAGGGTATGTAATAAGGGAATAACTATTTTTCCCCTAGTGGCGATCTTCTAGACAAATTTTGAGCCCTACCATGAGGTCAATGAAGGTTTTACTGGGAATTTCAAACCAAACTATCTAGTTTATGATAGAGTATTTTTGACACCAAGGTATTTCTATAGTTGCATTGGGATGAAGTTTAATCATCTAATCCAACAATGTACAGTATCTCATGATCTAATATTACATTATCAAATTGGTTATGAATGTGAAATTTACATTTATTAATCCCAACACATTATCATTTCACCACCTTTTATACCATAGCATTTTCAGAATCAATATATATTGCATAATCTCCCATATCTTCTCATTATAAATTATAATGTCCTCGATCCTTATTCATGGAATTAAAAATTCATTTCTAGACATTCTCAGTCCTCCCTAATTATCCTTGTTTCCTAGGCCTTCCCATGGTTCAGAAATAGAGTCTTCTATAGGAATACTAGGATGGACTAAGGTGGATAGGCTACGCCCATGGGTGGGAACAAGTGTCCAGGCATCAAAGAATCACCACTCAGGAACAATTTCCCCCACAAAAAATTAATTAAAACAGCAGTAAAAAATAAATAAAATTTCGGCATGACCCATCTGTATGTCGGACATCCATGCTGAAGTAAAAGAAAATAAAAAGAACCAACACAGTAAAAACAGACAAAAATGAAACACACTATCAATCCCTCAACTACCCCGATCTCCCTCCCCTACAAAGAAAACCGCGTAGCTGCCTCCAGTTCCCTTCTAGCCCCCTTCGTAGAATATAAGTACCCTCCATCTGTAGAAAGTGATAAAAGGCCTAAGTGGCCAATGTGATAAAGAAACTAAAATAAAAAATCAACTACAACATACATTTCTCCTGTGATTAAACAAGTCACCAACCAATATATAAGAACCACAATGCCTCACGGGTCCAATCATGTTCCTGCAAGCAAGGCAGAAACATATCCAAGCTTCAAAATGATATTTTCAAATAGTAGAGTCTTATTAATTAAGAATCAATCTTCCTATTAATGGTATATAATCAATTTGGTTCTAGTTTCAACGCCCCATGGGTCCTTCCCCCCTGGACAGACCCCCCAGCACACCCCCTCCCCCCTTGCACACCCCTGCCATCTTCCCCAGCACCATCCCCCCCTGAATACTTATAACCCCCTCACCCAGTACACCCCCTTCCCCCTAGATAGACCCCCCAACACATCCCCCTCCCCCTTTTCACACCCCCACTCTCCCCTTTGGACAGAAGCCCCTTGCACACCCCCTAACACCCCCCTCCTAGATAGCCCCCCTCCCCTTGTACCCTGCCCCTCCCTACACACTCCTGGACAACCCCCCTCCCCCTGCACCCCCACATCCCTTCCCCCCTCCCCCCACCCCCCTGCACACACCCCTTCCCTCTTCCCCAGCACCCCCTGAATACTTGTAAACCCCCCACCCACCCAGCACACCCCCTTCCCACAGCACACACCCTTGCCCTCTTCCCCAGCACCAGCCCCCCCCCTCCCCCCACCCTCCCCGGCACACCCCCTGTCCTCTTCCCCAGCACAAGTGAGTGGGCTTCTTGTGTAATTGCAGACAGAGCTTCAGTAGGATTCTTCCCATGTTTCTCAGATTTTTCACCCTTGTATTTCCCAGACATATGTATTATGAAAAGGTGTTTGTACAAGTAAAGTTGCTATGAATAGTTCCAGTGTAAACATTGCTAGTCTAAGAAATAATAATGTAAGCACTGCTACTGTAATGATGTTATTATAAACATTTCTAGTGTGAATACTACTCTTGTAAGAAATGCTAGTGTAATGTTGCTACTAATGAATCCAAATGTGTAAATATGTAAACTTTTCTAGTTTAAACATTGTTGTTAGTATGGGTTGCTAGTGTAATCACTCCTAATATAAAGGTTACAGTAGAAGCCGTTCTAATTTAAGAAATTATTTAACCACTGCTAGTATTATTCTAGTGATAATAATGTAAATATGTATTCGAAACTGTTTTTGATGGTGTCAAATATTGGAATATTGGGATTGATCATCAATTTCTTTGCATTTAATGCTGCTACTAAAAATAAAAGAACTTGCATAAAAGGATTGGGAAAATTATTAGATGTTTTATGTTATAGAAATTCAAATATTAAATAATATAGGAGTAATAATTTCCTAATGTTTTAGCTCTCGTAAAAAACGCACCTTAAACATCCATGTCATACAAGCACAATAATTATGAGAATGATTTCTTTAAATGAAATATTAATAGAGATAAAGATAAAATCATTCGTACTCACTGGCTTATAAGCATCATCATCAAATATATCTGTATCTGCTTCATCACTAGACTCCTATTTTGTTTTAAGAAGACTTGATGGTTTAATTTTTATCACAGTTCCAAGCGATTTCTTAGGTAAATTTTCTTACAAAAAAACTTCAAATGCACAATTAGTGACCAGAATTGCAAAGATTATATAAAATATATCAAACTAAAAACCACTGGCACTATTTATATAATGCGCAAGAATTAATAAGAACCCTCACATATTCATCATAATCACTTTAGATGAACCAGAGGAATCACTCTCAGAAAGCTTGGTGGTAGAAAAAATGACTTTTTTAGAGAGTAAATTGTTTATTCAAAGTAGAAGAAGCTTTAGCAGGAGGCTCCTAAAATAGAAAAAAGTTTAATAATCATTAAAAAATAATGAAACAAAAAAAAATACTATTGGTATTGGTTTGTTAGAAGCATACCAGGCAATGAGAACCATAGACCACTCCTATTCATATTTGATAAATGCTCACTCCTTCAGAATCACTTTCAGAAGAGCTTGATGAATCAGAGATGCTGTTGGGTTTCACTTTCTTATTAGAAGAAACAATTATGTTTTTAGCACCAGTGTGGGATGGCTTAGTTGTAATAGCAGGTTTGACAATAGTATCCTGTAGAAATTCATTCAAGGATAATACACGAGATCCTCATCTAGCCTTCCTTCATTGTAGTAAGTAGCAATCAACAGAGTAAATGAAAGAAAATTTAGTTTTTGGACCCACGGGTAGAAGCAGAAGAAGGAAATATGACACCACTACAATTTGATTTAGTTTTTCAAGACATTTTATAAAATTATTACTAGTAATACTACCTGGGGTAAAGCCACTTTCAGTCATCATTCTATGGAAATTAAATCCATGGTCTTCCTTTCCTTTTCTAAGAAAATCTTGCATGACATAGTCAAATATGTTGATATCATCACACCCTTGTCTTCTTGTTACCCTGTACATGTACAGAATATAATTAATATGATTCAAATACAAATTTAAAGGTTTTTAAACTATATGCATAATTCATTTCCATAGTTCAAACTGGTTGTAGAGTTCATTATGCATACATGTTCATTTGAATACAAATTGAAAGGTGTTTCTTTTATTGTGCCATGAGCAGTTTGAATGTAATATTCGTTGTATTTCAAACAATATACACACACTGATTATTAAATACAATCTTAAATAGAAAACAACCATGATAATTCTTTAAAAACACACGTAAAAAATACACCTCAGTGAAACATACCTTCAGGCAAGACAAGATCCGTGGAATCCCATACCTGCAACCCAACAGCAAATAACATCTTGAAACCAAACTCATTCAAAGATCCAATCATACATGAGCTTACAACATTTCCATGAACACTGATTTGCATATCCAAAAAACACCAAAATGAAAAAAAGTAACCATGGTTGTATAAAAAGAAATACATTGCATACTTTTTTGCCTCTAAAGCTCAGTTTTCCATTACATAAGGTTTCATTAATAATCATTCTATCCTATTAAATAATCATTCTATCCCTCCCCCTGCACCCAGCCCCACCCCCAGCACCTAGCCCCCCTGCACCTAGCCCCACCCCTAGCACCCAGCCCCACCCCCATCACCCAGCCCCCCTACACCCAACCCCCCTCCCCCTGCACCCATCCCCACCCCTGCACCCATCCCCCTCCCCCTCCCCCTCCCCCTGCACCCAACCCCCCTCCCCCTCCCCCTGCACCCATCCCCACCCCCTACACCCAGCCCAACCCCCTGCACCCCTCCCCCCTCCCCCTGCACCCTTCTTATAAAGATACCTATAAACCCAAAAAAAATCTCTAGCATGTACCATATCATTTAGGGACTTGGGATATCAAAAAACCAAAATTGTTTAATCAATAGAACATCTTCAAATTTTACAAAATGAAAATTTTATAAATAACCACCGAGGAATATATTCCTTTTTTTACCTACATTAATTTAGACTTTTAAATTGAATAATTTATGAAAAATAAAGAGATAATAAATGGAATCCAATGTCGCTATATGGGATATCATTTTGGAGCTAATTATTCTATAGTAGTAAGGGAATTGTATACTCATATGCATGACTAAGGATTATAATGTTAGCTTTATGTAAATGCATGTGAAAATTTATGCAGAACTTTTTAGAAAAAAACTAATTAACCATTCTCATCCATACAAGAAATCAATTCAATTTCTTAAAGTGCATACATAAGACTCCCTCAAAAATTGAGTGTATTAATATCCCCCCATCACCAACATCCTCATCCCCATGTCCATTCCCATCATAATCAACATCATCATCATCAGCAGCAACATCGTCTGCTACCTCATCACCAACGGCAGCATCAACAACATCCTCAACACCAATAGCTCTATTGCTGCCACCTTTTTTGCTAGTACGACCCTCATTGGAATCACCTGATACATCATTTAAAGGGAAAATTTACACCATATATGATTCAAAAGTATTAAAAACCTCTGATGGATGTGAATGAATCAAAACTTCCATATATTTCATGAAATGTTCGGTCATCAGCTTACTTCTTTCACGCTCCTCTAAAACTATTTTCTTTGCCTCAGCTACTTCAGGACGAGTGATTTTCAGATTAGAGGTCTGGGAGGCTTGAGAGGAGCCCGATGATGACCAATACTTAGAGGGGATGATGTTTTTCCCTGGTCAACATTGTACTCTCCCTGGGTGCTCCTCACCTAATACCTGACATAAATGATCATGTGGCCCGAAGTTGTCATCTTCCTTACCATCGAGGTCCTCCAAGGAAAACTATTGAAATTATAAACATATTAAATTATGAATTTCATATAAATATTTAAAATATAAAAAAAACCTTACATTTTTATCTTGTGTCTGTGCATTTACTGTAATTCCATCCTTTTTCTTTCTACTGGAGCAAAATAATTTGGCACAAGGTACAGGAACTTCGATGCCCAATTTAGCTTGATGAAAATGGGAAATGCATAAATCTAGATTAGTACCATATATGAGAAATGCACAAATATGACCTATGTCTATTCAATAATATTTTCAGTAGAAAAACCGGTATAACATAACAATACCCGGTTAAAGTACTTGGTGCTTTTCATGATTGGGCATTGTAGTGTACCCCAATGTGTGAAAATATGTCATTAAATCCTTATTCTTTATGTTTTTTTTCTGAAACTTCCTATAAAAATTCCAATAAAAGTAATAATAATTAAATTTTATATGTCAAACATTAAAGATTGAGATTACCTTAAACTTAGCAGTCTTCCAATGTGAAATCATTTTTTCATATTGACTTTTTAGACAGTCGGGGAATATGGGTACCCCCACTAAGTCATTACCAACCCTACTCTACCAACCAATATAAAAATCATGCTTGTATGAGCACCATAACTCCCCAACATCCATCAACCTTGCTATCTTATCAACTTCTCCATCAGGAAAGTTAAACCGAATCTACAATGAACATGTTATTTCATTTAAATACACCAATAATATAGATATGACTTTATATAATTTTCTTAACCATATTTTCTCCCACGATTTGTCTTTAATCTATTTACTGATACATCTCCATGAAACCAGTTCCACAGGACGGATATCGTGATACTTCACTAAAGTGGCCATGAAACTTTTACACTACATTGCAGTTGGACCTACCTTCTAATTTTGTCAATTGTAATCCACCATTAGTTGTTTCTGGAAATTCCAAACATCCTTCATCTGAGTGTTCCCATGTCTCCTAGCATAAGATCCCAATTAATAAGAAAAAGAGGGGGGAAAGAAGAAGTAAGTCATGGTACAACACGACAAAAAAAGTGATATAATTTGAAACATTTATAATCAAAAACCATATGCAGATTGCTCAATAGACTGTTCCAGTGAATGTTGTGGGTGACCTTCATGCACTGGAGTGGAAGCTAATGGAATAGACTCATCAGATGTTGGCTGAACGATAGGAAGTGGAGGCGATGTATACATGACAGTATATGGGTAGTAGGATGGGGGATACATCATCAAATATGGATATGGTAAAGGTGGAAACATCTGTGTAGGCAGTGTAGTCATGTCATGTGGAATTGAATGTCCCTAAAAAAATTGATAAAGAATATTAACATGAAATTATATGTCATGTAGAAAAAAACATTACAATTATAATACTCACTGATGGAAGTAAAGGAAACGCATGCTCATGCCCCGGTCGATCGAAATCAAAAAGTCGCTTCCTTCGACCTTCTGTATTATTTGGAATAATCTACATAAGAATGAAATTTAAAGTTTTTAGAAATAGTTTTTACAAATCATGCATACAACTTACATCTATCAGCAATTCATGTGAGGAACCAATTTGACTTCTTTTAATTACTAATTGTACAAATGATTACAAGAAAATTACTAACACGGTTTTTAAAATTACATTACCAAGTTATACATTTAAAAAAAATATTTAAACCAAGTTTTGTACATTAAAATAAATATGATTTAATGAAATGACACCAGAAAATACAAAAAACAAACATTTCATTCCAAACTGAAGCATAATTTTAAAGTAATTATAGTAATACTAACCTGATAAAATAATTTCAATATAAACTGAATGAACAGTGAACATTTATGGTTGCTTCTATATATTACCAACCACTACTTCAGGTTCAACATCAACTCTCACAATGGGAAAATTTGATTCATCAAATGCAATATTTTGGCCAACACCAACATGGACGTCAATAGTGGAAATTTCATCACCAACATCATGAAAAATATTTCTGTTGATTGCGTCATTAATGAAACCATAATCAGGACTTATAAGATCTTTCACCTAAAACACTTGTTTAGTCGTTGATGTCAAAATGTATGCTTCATCGGTATGCAGGCATCGACTCATATCAATAACTCTGAATCCATAGTCATCAATAAATGTACCATGATGTCTCATTGAATCAAAACATTTACATTTCATCATAGTGACTCTACCTTGAGAGTAGTAATCCAATAACAATATTTTATCAACTAGCCCATAATAATACACATCTTTATATCAAGGCTGACTATCTGATGCACTGGCTTAACAATCTGTTGTAGGGGTTAACATAACGCCATCATGTTGTGTTCTTATTTTCACTGCTTGATCCATTGTAACCAATTTATACCCATTGATTATTAAATATTTAAATTCACGAACCAAAGAATTAGGACCAAAATCCAAAACTCTCAATTCTTGAGAAATAGAGTCAATAGGTAAACTCAACACCTAAAATATATATTAATAATACAATTAAATGGATATATATTTTTTAAACTAATTAAAGTAATGGTAATACCTTTGATTTCAACCAAGTAAGAAACTCTATGCTATGCAAAGCCTCTCTCCTTCTCAATGACAAAGATCGATGAACTCTACTTATAATTTGTTTATGTTCCCTACATAAAATGATAATAAAAGTTTAAGGTATATGTGAAATTTCATAATATGAGATAACATATAAATATCCAAATTACTTACTTGATATAGTCATCGAACAAACCACAGTTAAACAAGACTATGCGATGTGCTATCTCCCACTCTTCAAGGCTCAATGTAGCCAATGTATAAGACCCAAAAATTCCTCCTATTTGGGGAAGAGATGGAAACGAGGGATCAATTTTCCCATACTGGCCATCTGCAATTCTCATTGGCTGATTATGTCTTGTGGTGAGATAAGAAAAATACATTGAACAAAAATCCATACATTCTTGATCCAGATAACCCCTCACAATCGAACCTTCAGGATAATTCTTGTTTCAAACATATGATTTCATTGTGCAAATATTTCTTTCAGTAGGATACATCCACCAAAAATCAACTGGTCCCCCAAGAAGTGTTTCAATTGGAAGATGAACCGTTAAATGCAATATGCAAGTGAAAAATGATAGAGGAAAAATCTGTAGGATCGAAATATGATATGAGATGCTCAATATACAAGAGGGGGGTGAATTGTATACTTTAAAAATTCCTTTGGAACCTTTAAAGTTAGTTATGAACAACTAAAGTTTCCTTAAGAAAAGGAAAGGACTAAGTTTAACAAAGTTAAACTAAGTAGATTCACAACACCTCTAACACCGAACTAAACTTGGAAAGAGATTCCAAAAGTAGGTTCCGGAAATATGGTTCCGGAAATTGAAACTTAACAAAAGTTACAATATGAGATTCTACCTTAAAGCGTATAGAATCTAAATGAAACAGAGTAAGTAAGGAAGTATAAGAAAGTTATACTTTCCTTAAGATACAAATTGCAGCGGAATAAAGACAAGTAGTAAAACTACTAGTAACAAGATAATAGTCTTTTAACCCAAAGAGAAGGGTATCCAACAACCTTGGATAAAGGTCCCTTGATTTATACTTTCAAGCAAGTCTGTCTTACCCACACCAGGGTAAGCCCTCGATACGAAGATCGGAGTCTCTGTCTTTCTATCCCCGCAAGCCCTCAACTTCAAGGTAGTTGGCAACCTCTGTCTTCCTCAGCAAGGAAGTCCTCGATCTTTAAGGTAGTCGACAACCTCTGTCTTTCTCAGCAAGAAAGCCCTCGATCTTTAAGGTAGTCGGCACCTCTGTCTTCCTATCCCCGGAAGCCCTCGAATGTAATCACCAACATTCGGAGTCGCACGAAGCGTTGAGAGTTAATAAGAGACTCTCTCTCTAGAAATCACTTCAACAGCATGTAAGCACTTTTTCAGCAAAATCAGCTATCTGCCATTCATCAGCAGCGAGCTCTTTCAAATGAGCTCCTATTTATAGGTAAGGTCGGCTCCTTCCTCAACGGTCATATTTCCCTTAAAGTTCGGAGGGACCTGTACACGTGTCACTTAGACAACGGTTAGTTTATAACAAAATGGACGACATCGTTTTATAACAAAACAAGTGTAACAGAAAGTACGACATCGTTTTAAACTCTAACATAAAAGTTCGGAATAGAAATTTCGGAGTGAAAGTTCGGAGTGAATAAATTCATAGTGTATAAAACAATGATAATCAGATTCTGTTTAATAGGTGAATTCGGAATGAGAATTCGGAATAGGAATTCGGAATAGGAATTCGTCATCAGAAATCGTAATGAGAATTCGTCATTAGAATTCGTAATGAGAATTCATCATCAGAATTAGTAATGAGAATTTATCATCAGAATTCGTAATGAGAATTCATCATCAGAATTCGTAATGAGATTTCATCATCAGAATTCGTAATGAGAAATCGTCATCAGAATTCGTAATGAGATTTCATCATCAGAATTTGTAATGAGAAATCGTCATCAGAATTCGTAATGAGAATTATTTATCAGAATTCGTAATGAGAATTCTTCTTCAGAATTCGTAATGAGAATTCGGAATGGGATTTCTTCATTAGAATTCGTAATGAGAATTCTTCTTCAGAATTCGTATCCTGAATCTGGAATAGAACTAAGTCAGAATTCATATCCGGAATTCGGAATGAAACTTCCTTATAGTTCTTGTCCAGAACCGAATCCTAAACAGAATACTTTTATATCAAAGTTTTTATGATTCCGAGAAAGTGAATCCGAATTTCATACTTAAGAAAAATATTAATGAAAATATGATAAGGATAAATTTTTCTTATAAAAGCGTTTTTCCTTAAGAAATCATTTTTCCTTATAAAAGCAATTTTCCTTAAGAAAGCATTTTTCCTTACAAAAGCGATTTTCCTTAAAGATAAGGTGTTTGTGATTTTCAAAACAAGAAGGAATGGAAAAGTCATAAGGAAAACCTTATTGACTCAACAATCTCCCCCTTTTTGGAAAGCACAAACATCCTTACGAAAAAGCTATTCTAAGAAGAAAGAAACATATTAAAGCTTATCTCCCTTGATTTAAGAATATAGATGAATACGACTAACTCCCCCTTAGGCTTTGAAACTCTAAGGATCGTATTCATATTTCCGGAGTGATGTTTCTTTAAGAAAAACTCCCCCTTAAACAAACTCTTATTAGAGTTCTATCTCCTTGGGTATTTTTCTTTCTCCCCTTTTGATAAGCACTTATTAGATTTCCTCTTTTTCTTAAGGATCTTTTCCTTCTCCCCCTTTGTGATTTTCAAAAAGAATTGGAGGGAATGGAAAAAAAATAACAAAGTACCTGAAAAGATTAGTAACGACAGCAATAGAAACACCAAGCACAATTTTCATTATATTTGAAATGTCAGCAACAAAAACAAATTACAACAAAAAAATCAGATTGGTCATTTCGGATCTTTCTCCTTCGACATGAGCCCCTTGAGAATTGTCTTGATCTTCTTGAGATCCTTATGATCTTCCTCTGCTTTCTTTTCTAAGGCAACTATTCTTGCTGACTGTGCTTCAATGATTTCTTCCTGAGCCTTCAACTTTTCTTCCTGAGCTTCCATTTTCTCTTCCTGAGACTTTATCCTTTCTAGAAAATTGATCCGATGATCCCTTTCAAATTTCCAACTTTGATTAACAGAGTTGAGCTTTCCATTCAGATCTCTTACTTCCTGACTCCGAATGTTCTTTTCCTCTTTCAATTTCTCATCGAATGAGGCAGTCATCTCATGAAACTTCTTGTCCTCGGTTTGAAATGCATCCTTAACATTCTCCTGAAACTCATCCAGCAACCTCATCTCTTCCACATTCTTCTTCGACCAGCTAGTCATCCTTTTGCACGATCTTTTATGTGCTTCGTAACCAATAAAGAAATTTTTGAACTGGGCTTCTATCTCAACACATTTATCCATAACCATGGATACGGAGTCGGTTTTCTGATTCATTGTATGTTGGAGCATCTGGCACCGAGAGTCAATACTGGAGAAGGTCGGAATTGTTCCCACCAACTTCTTCAAGGACTGTACAACAAAATCGTGCCCCAACGATGATGACTCCGAATCAGAAATCTTGCTAGGAGAATTTTCTTCTTCAATAAGCTCCAATTTCCTCTTAGAAGAGCTACCAGCTTCCTTCCTCAAACTTTTTTCTGAACTCGGGGTATCAGCAAGAATTTGCTTTCCCTTTTGTTTTTCCGGAATTGAAACCTGTTCCGGAGATCTGTTCTCACTATCGGAGACTTGAACAATTTTATCTTCCTCATCAGCAACTTCTTGAACATTGGCTTCCACATTTCCCATCTGAGCAGCATCAAGTAAAATATGTTCTTGACAAGTAACTTCTTCTTCTCCCTTTTCTTCTTCCATTGCAGGAGTAGCAAGTTTTGAAGATTGAGCTTCAGATGTTCGGAGCGACAGGTGTTCCGAAGGAGTTCCCTTATATTCATCTACTTGTTTGAGCACATCTCCTGTCTCACCACTTCCTTCAGCCGCTTCTTCAACCTCTTCTACTAGCTCTACTTTCTCAGTAGCAACAGCCTCTTCCGGAGTTACAAGATTTCTTCCCGGAGTCTCAGGTAGAGATTCCAGAGAAAAATATCTCGGAACGGGAATGGTTGCTGAAACCATTTCATTAAACTTTAACAATGCTTGCACAGCCTCAGCTTCTGACAACTTCTTCTTCAGCTTCTTTTCCTTAGCTTGCTTCTCAAGCTCATCAGCAGCCTTTTCTTTCAGAGCTTTAGCCTCTGCAGGATCCAATCCGAACTGCGGATCTCCTTCCTTCCTCTTCTCCTTGTCAGCTCTCCACTTCGCTGCAACCTCATCAGTATATGTCTTCTTCTTCTTAGGCTTAGGAGGTGCGGAATGGACTTCCTTAGACTTGGGTTCCTCAGCCTCACTTACCACTTCTTTCTGCTTCCTCTTCCTTACCGGCTTTGATGATTCCGGATCAGCCACTTTCGGAGTCACTTCTGCTTGAGGCGGTAGATCAATGAATTTCCCTGACTCCTTGTTAAAAGCTATATTCATCCTTTTAAGAGTTGCATCACTGAGCAACATGATCTTGCAAACTTTCAGCTTAGAACTACAAGCAACCTTGAAGGATTCTAGGCACCGAACTATCAGCTTCGACAATATTGCCGGGTACATCACTATCTGAGCTCTCAGATTCCCCTTCTTCAAATTATCAATGTTGAGAAGAATATGCTTCATCAGGTTGAACTTTCTTAGATTTATCAGAAAATCCAAGATGTATATCTCACTCTTCTTCAAGCTGTCCTTGTCTCCTTTTCTCGGTACGATAAGCCCTTGCACCCATAACTCCAGAATCCGGAAGTTTGTAGAAAGAGTTGCAATTTTCGGAGCCTTATCATCATCTAATCCGAGAATTTCTAAGGCTTTCTCCTTGTTGAAACTACCCAAGGAGTCTGGCAGAACGTGCGAGATAAACTCAGCTTCCCCTTCATAACTCAGCCCTACCAAGCTTGCAGCCTTGGTGTAAGATAGCTTATATGTCTTTCCATACGATTTGAAGGAAAACTTCTCTCTATTATCTTCCACGAAGAAAGCAACTGTCTCATAAAACTCGACAAGCAAGTCAGAGTAGACTTCATCTTGGTTGCCGGTTTTTGATATCGCAACATCCTCCCAGCCATTCAGCTTGATATTCTTTGATATAATAGAATCATAGTTGCTGAAGAAATTCGGATGCACTAACCGTTCTCTGTAGACTAACCACTGTGAAATGGGCTTGGTTGAAGACATCTCTTGAGAAGCTAACTCTGCAGACATTCGGATCTGAAGTCTCTGAGAAGTTCGGAACTGAGAAGACTGAAGTTCGGAATGGCCTTAAATCAGAGAGTCAGAGCTTCAGCACGCAAAATCTTGAAATCGATGTGGGACGAGAAAATAGGGTCCCCTTTATATAGGCATTGGGATGACGGTTCAACTTCCTCGGTTGATCTGACGGTTTAGAATGATCTGAGATCAGATCTAACGGTTGAAAGCTTGAATCCGATCTTTTTGAGGTTTTAATAAAGTAAAGAATTAAGAAATCCAAAAAAAAACCAAAAACAAACTATAAGAAATTGTCAGCAAGTAAAATATGATTACGAAAACTTCAGTAAGGAAATCATACCTTTCGGATTAGCTTAGGAAAGTTATTCGTAATGGGTAATATAAAGATGACTACAAAAATCTCAATACGAAAAACTAAATACGAAAACCTTAATACGAAAAAGTCAATACGAAAGACTCAATACGAAAAGGTAAACACGAAAAGTCAATACGAAAGACTCAGTACGAAAGTTCCGTTATGAAAATACCAGTACGAAAGTTTTCCATTCCGGAAATTTTCAATACGAATACTTCCATTCCAGAAGTATTCTGTGCGAAAATATCCTTTCTGGAAAATTGTTGTTCCGGAAATTCCATTCCGGAAATTTTCGTTCCGAAAAGTTTGAAAACAAAATTTTGAAAAACTTTGTTAAATAAACGAACAAATGTACTCCCCCTATGAAAAGGAGTTTATTACTGTAAGGAGATTTTTCAACAGAAAGTTAATTGAGGAAGATTACCTTATAGTTATCATTCCTAACTTCTGTTTAATATATTCAAATCTATCAGAAGGTAAAGATTTTGTGAAAATATCAGCAAGTTGTTCTTGCGTTCCGATAAACTGAAGAATAATATCTCCTTTAAGTGTGTGATCCCTAAGAAAGTGATGCCTAATATCTATGTGTTTTGCACGGGAGTGATGTGCAGGGTTTTTACTTAGGGCAATGGCACTTGTGTTATCACACAAAATTTGAGTTTTAGTAAAACTCAAGCCATAGTCTGTGAGTGTGTGTTGCATCCACAACACTTGTGCACAACAACTTCCAGCTGCTACATATTCAGCTTCAGCAGTGGAGAGTGCAACAGAATGTTGCTTCTTGCATGACCAAGAAACTAATGAATCTCCTAAGAAATGACAAGTTCCGGATGTACTTTTCCTATCCATTCTACATCCACCAAAGTCAGCATCAGAAAAGCTTTTTAGAACAAAATCATTTCCAGAAGTATAAAATAATCCTAGATCCATGGTTCCCTTAAGGTAGCGAAAAATTCTTTTTACTGCCTTTAAATGAGATTCCTTAGGATTAGATTGATATCTTGCACATAAGCATACAGAAAACATTAAGTCTGGTCGACTAGCTGTTAAGTAAAGTAAACTTCCAATCATACCTCTAAAAGATGTTTGATCTACTGGTTTCCCAGCTTCATCAAGATCTAAAGAGTTTGAGGTACCAATGGGAGTACTTATACTCTTAGTGTTGTCATAACCATACTTTTTAAGAAGATCTTTAATATACTTATGTTGGGATATGTAGGTTCCTTCTGGTTTTTGAGAAATTTGAAAACCAAGGAAAAATGTTAACTCACCCATCATACTCATTTCAAACTCAGATTTCATTAGACTAGCAAAAGAGTCAGTCAAAGATTGCTGAGTTGAACCAAATATAATGTCATCAACATAAATTTGAACAATCAAAACATTTTTCTTATCTTTCTTTATAAAAAGGGTTGGATCTGCATTTCCCTTAACATAGTTATTTTGAAGCAAAAATCCAGTAAGTCTATCATACCATGCTCGTGGGGCTTGTTTAAGGCCATACAAAGCTTTGGTAAGTCTAAAAACATGATCAGGATGTTTTGTATCTTCAAAGCCAGGAGGTTGTTCAACAAAAACTTCCTCTTGAACATAACCGTTAAGAAAAGCACATTTCACATCCATTTGAAATAGTTTGAAATTAAAGAATGCTGCAAAGGCAAGTAGAATACGGATAGATTCAAGTCTAGCTACTGGAGCATAGGTTTCTTCATAGTCTATTCCTTCTTGCTGATTATAGCCTTTAGCAACAAGTCTAGCTTTATTTCTAACAATGACTCCATTCTCATCACATTTATTCCTGAAAACCCATTTTACTCCAATAACAGAAGTTTCCTTAGGTCTCTCAACCAAGGTCCAGACTTTATTCCTTTCGAATTCATTTAGTTCATCTTGCATTGCTTTGATCCAATCATCATCACCTAAAGCTTCATCAGTGCTTTTAGGCTCTAATTGAGAAAGAAATGCTAGATGTTCTACTTCATTTCTTAAGGAACCTTTAGTTGTTCATAACTAACTTTAAAGGTTCCAAAGGAATTTTTAAAGTATACAATTCACCCCCCCTCTTGTATATTGAGCATCTCATATCATATTTCGATCCTACAATTGGTATCAAAGGATTGTAGGATCGAAATATGATATGAGATGCTCAATATACAAGAGGGGGGGTGAATTGTATACTTTAAAAATTCCTTTGGAACCTTTAAAGTTAGTTATGAACAACTAAAGTTTCCTTAAGAAAAGGAAAGGACTAAGTTTAACAAAGTTAAACTAAGTAGATTCACAACACCTCTAACACCGAACTAAACTTGGAAAGAGATTCCAAAAGTAGGTTCCGGAAATATGGTTCCGGAAATTGAAACTTAACAAAAGTTACAATATGAGATTCTACCTTAAAGCGTATAGAATCTAAATGAAACAGAGTAAGTAAGGAAGTATAAGAAAGTTATACTTTCCTTACGATACAAATTGCAGCGGAATAAAGACAAGTAGTAAAACTACTAGTAACAAGATAATAGTCTTTTAACCCAAAGAGAAGGGTATCCAACAACCTTGGATAAAGGTCCCTTGATTTATACTTTCAAGCAAGTCTGTCTTACCCACACCAGGGTAAGCCCTCGATACGAAGATCGGAGTCTCTGTCTTGCTATCCCCGCAAGCCCTCAACTTCAAGGTAGTTGGCAACCTCTGTCTTCCTCAGCAAGGAAGTCCTCGATCTTTAAGGTAGTCGGCAACCTCTGTCTTTCTCAGCAAGAAAGCCCTCGATCTTTAAGGTAGTCGGCACCTCTGTCTTCCTATCCCCGGAAGCCCTCGAATGTAATCACCAACATTCGGAGTCGCACGAAGCGTTGAGAGTTAATAAGAGACTCTCTCTCTAGAAATCACTTCAACAGCATGTAAGCACTTTTTCAGCAAAATCAGTTATCTGCCATTCATCAGCAGCGAGCTCTTTCAAATGAGCTCCTATTTATAGGTAAGGTCGGCTCCTTCCTCAACGGTCATATTTCCCTTAAAGTTCGGAGGGACCTGTACACGTGTCACTTAGACAACGGTTAGTTTATAACAAAATGGACGACATCGTTTTATAACAAAACAAGTGTAACAGAAAGTACGACATCGTTTTAAACTCTAACATAAAAGTTCGGAATAGAAATTTCGGAGTGAAAGTTCGGAGTGAATAAATTCATAGTGTATAAAACAATGATAATCAGATTCTGTTTAATAGGTGAATTCGGAATGAGAATTCGGAATAGGAATTCGGAATAGGAATTCGTCATCAGAAATCGTAATGAGAATTCGTCATTAGAATTCGTAATGAGAATTCATCATCAGAATTAGTAATGAGAATTTATCATCAGAATTCGTAATGAGAATTCATCATCAGAATTCGTAATGAGATTTCATCATCAGAATTCGTAATGAGAAATCGTCATCAGAATTCGTAATGAGATTTCATCATCAGAATTTGTAATGAGAAATCGTCATCAGAATTCGTAATGAGAATTCTTTATCAGAATTCGTAATGAGAATTCTTCTTCAGAATTCGTAATGAGAATTCGGAATGGGATTTCTTCATTAGAATTCGTAATGAGAATTCTTCTTCAGAATTCGTATCCTGAATCTGGAATAGAACTAAGTCAGAATTCATATCCGGAATTCGGAATGAAACTTCCTTATAGTTCTTGTCCAGAACCAAATCCTAAACAGAATACTTTTATATCAAAGTTTTTATGATTCCGAGAAAGTGAATCCGAATTTCATACTTAAGAAAAATATTAATGAAAATATGATAAGGATAAATTTTTCTTATAAAAGCGTTTTTCCTTAAGAAAGCATTTTTCCTTATAAAAGCAATTTTCCTTAAGAAAGCATTTTTCCTTACAAAAGCGATTTTCCTTAAAGATAAGGTGTTTGTGATTTTCAAAACAAGAAGGAATGGAAAAGTCATAAGGAAAACTTATTGACTCAACAAAATCTTTTCCATATCACATAAAATTAATGGTGCCTCCTGCTGCATTTTTATCAAGAATGACTTGGATAACCTTTTAGAATAAAGGTCTTTAAAAAAATGGCACAAGCAAATTACTATCACCCTTACATTATTGGATAGAAAGTGCTGAATTTCTATTGGAATCAATTCATGAATAAGGATGTGATGATCATGAGTTTTCATAGATTTTAGTTTCCCATATGTTATGTTGACTTGTTTAGATATATTGCTGGAATAGCCATAGAGAACCTTGATATTCTCTAATACTGCCAGAAATTGATCTTTCTCTGATGGTGTTATCAAATAAGAAGCACAAGGAACTTTACATTTGTTTTAACTGATAGACACAAGATGCAATTCTGGTCGAATACCCTAATCCAACAAGTCTCAACAAGATCGGAAGTCATCTTTGGTATTCCCCTTGATATTCAGAAGAATTGCAAGAAACATATCACATATATTTTTCTCAATAGGCATTACGTCTAAACAATGACGTAACAAATTGGTAGACCAATATGGCAATTCAAAAAAAATACTTCTCTTTTTCCAATTGTAAGTGGTTTCAGTGTCTACATTCTTCCTCTTTTAAGATTTCAACTAACCTTTACCTAATGAAAAACTGAAATCTTTTAATTCATTAAGCACATCGCTTCCTGACATATTTTGAGGTGGTTGTTCAGTCTCAACGGTATTATCAAACCTTCGACGATTCATTCTGTATTGATGATCCATTGGTAAGAATCATCGATTCCACATGAAACTGAAACTATGATGATATTTAAGCCTTATCAATCATGTATTCTTTATAAAAATAGGACATGATAGTTTTCCCTTTGTGATCCACCCATACATCATTGCATAAGTAGGGAAATCATTTATGGTCCATAGAAGGGAAGCACGCATCTAAAACGTATTCTTTGAAAAAGCATCGAATGTCCGCACACCCAAATACCAAAGTTGTTTCAACTCTCTTATTAAAGGCTGCAAGTAGAAATCTATATCATCACCGGTATCAGAAGGTCCAGATATCAGTATACTCAAAAATTGAATGGTTTTTTCATACACATCCATAGAGGAAGATTATAAACATGAATAAAAACTCTCCACATGCTGTGAGAAGTAAGAATCTAACCAAATGGATTAAAACCATCACAGGATAGAACCAACCTGACATTATGCACCTCAGCTGCAAAATCAGAATGTTGTGCATCAAATGTATTCCATGCTAATCCATTTGTAGGATGAACCAACTCATCATTACCTTTAATTATCTCTGCATCATGCCATTGCATATTGGCTGAGATTTTTGTATACATGAATAGACTTTGAAGTCTGTGAATCAATGGAAAGTGCCACATGACTTTCTGTACCACACAAGATGGTGTTCCATTTGCATTTTTCTTCCATTGAGATGTACCACATTCTTTATGGTCATTACGATTAGTTGTTTCCTCCCAAAATAAACTGAAATCTTTTAGACAAGCATGAACTTTATTGGTATCACATCCAACATGCTTAATTAAATTCCATGCCTTGTAATGATTTGAGGGAATATCTGCACCATCAGGAAGGAAGTCCTTAAAGAATGTAAGAATGTAATCAATAGCAGTATTAGAAATTCCATACATGGTTTTACCATGATATAATTGCATTAAAAATTCCAACTTGGTCATTTTATCACATTCCTGATATACTGGAGTTCTGGCATCATCCAATAAAATTTTCACTCTCTCGCCATCATCTTCAGTATTTTCCTCATGTGTATTGATATCATTGTCTTATTTCAATGGCATACTATCTCTCTTGGGATGATGGAAAAATGGAAACCGATCGAATATCAAATTCTCCATGCCACTTCTTTCATTTTGTTCATTACCAGTAGAACATTGACTCATCTCTCAATGGTGATACCAAACATAATATTTTGTTTGAAATCCAAATTTCATTATATGGTAGATAACTTCTTCATGGATTTACCATGGTCTTACAACACATTTATAGCATGGACACTGTATACAACCTTTATCTGAAGCATTTTCAAATGCAAAATCTAAAAAATTCTCCAAATTATTTTGAAATGTGGTTGAAATCCTATCGGTACGATACATCCAAATTCTATCCATTCTATAAAAAGAAAAATAAAAGTTATCTTCCAATAAAAAATTTAAACCATAATTAAAAAAGGGATATGTACTATAGAAAATAAAACTATTAGAACATAAAAACTTAATAGTTAATTCACATTTTTATTGTAAGTGCCTTTATTTTTATAACCAATTTCAATCCTTTCAGTATCAGAGATAAATTATTTACCTCTATCCTATAAAGGGATGATCAACAAGGTAAACCATAATGGGCCAAGAAAGGTTTCATGTCTATGATAGAGTGGTATGTGTCATTATAGTTGAACTAAGGGAGAAATAAAAAAAATTCCTCCCTTAGGTGTAACATAAAAAAAATCAACTTTTAACATTAAAACACACCCTTAAACATGGTTTATTTCATTTAAAAATAAAGGGAGAGATAAAAACATTCAGCCATCATCATAAATATTTTAAATGAGCCCCATATTCATGTAATATAATATTTTCCATGGGTAAAATTTTAATTCAAAGAGGGAAAAATTTAAAGAAAACCACATCATCTCAAAGAATTAATGAAAATCATTTAGATAATTTATATAAAACAATTATGGGTATCAAATATTGGTATAAATATACTAGAAGATGAATTTAATAAACTAAATCACTTCATGAATTTTTTTTAATAAAATAATTACCTAGAAACACCTACTGCATACAAAGTGGAACAAGTCACAACAAGACTCTTGAAAACGAAAAAGTAATTTTGGTAAAATAAATGAATTTAAAATCAATTGAAAAATCAAATACAGGTTATTAGATTAATATTGAACACTAAATTTTACACATACTGTGATTAGTGTTCTCATAAGAAATGAAAATGAGGGAAATTGAAGTGAAATGACCAGGGGAATCTCCCTTGGGATTTAGGTAATGTCTTCTATAAAAAATGTCATCAATTACTTTTTTGGATTCTTATGGAATACCCTCATTTAATTTTGAATGACGAGTTAACTAGATTAGACTTGATTTATTTGGTTTGAATACCTCCATCTTAAGCTATGGGTTATAATACTACTATTCTTCTAAATGTCAAGGATGGTTCCATGAGTTTAGACTAGAAGAATGGACTAGGAAGAATGGAAAGGCTCACCTATGAGTTTTATTGAGAGAGAATTCTATATTTAGCCTTCACATAACTTTTTTCAAGTAACTCAAATAATTAACAAGTCATAATTCAAAATCGTATATCCTTTTTCATCATTTTAATTTAATTAATATTTACCCATTTTTTATAGTCAAATATTAACATGGTAAATCAAATAAAATAATTTAATAAATAATGAATATCTTAAATAAAATAATAATAATTTATAAACTTCTTTGAAATCTCAAATTCTCATTTTTATAATAATTTCATAAAACAAAACATTATTAATCAAATAATTTCTTAATTCTATAATATTTATTTTCTTATATTATTCTCCTTCATTCAACCATCAATTAAATATTTTTTTTATTTTTCGGAAGACCACATTTATGGGTTTAGTGTTAACCCACATAAAAAAGATAAATCTAGACATGAAATTAAATTATATAGGGCATCATTAGACCTATCTAAAAAAATTAAAATATTAGAGTCT
Organism: Viscum album; assembly: GCA_963277665.1. NCBI lineage: Eukaryota > Viridiplantae > Streptophyta > Magnoliopsida > Santalales > Viscaceae > Viscum > Viscum album. The sequence goes on along the minus strand of OY728163.1, from coordinate 1,049,279,734 downwards.
TTCACCCTATATAATCTATATGTAATATAACTTACCCTATTTGTTGGATCATCTTTAATGAGGTCCTCAAAGAAATATACCATCTTGTTCTATTGATAAATTCTTCCATGTTAATATTCCCTTCATTAAATACTCAAGGAAAAATATTTGATATTGTTTCTTGATCCACTATTTTTATTCCTCATATGTATCAAATTCTATCATTTGATTTTATAATCAATAAATATCCTCTGGTGAAGGATTGATGGTCAATGTCTCTATCTATTCCTTAGAGTATATAATAATATCCAAATTATGTTTTGGACCAGTTCCATATTTTCATCTGTGGTCCAACTAAAAACCCTTAAATGTGTTTACTGTAGTAGAATGATTACCCTTAGAGAAGATTTTAGGTTTATGTTCTTTGTATGTTATTATCTTCAACAATTGGAGTTAGGTAAACTTATATATTATCCTACCTACATATTCTCCCTTCATTTTGATTTTGGATTTGATCTTCTAAGGCCACTTAATCTTCCTTAGGAATGTCACTTAGAATAGGGTGTCTAGGCTCAAGGGATTATTTCTCCATCCCCTTAATGCTAGTAAATGTTCCCATTGATATTATTACTATAGGTTTTGGAAAAGATAATAATCATTACACCTCCATTACTTTTTCCCTTATTTATACATTTTTTATCATTTGATGGTTTTTTTATTCAAATTACATTCCTTCTTCAAAATAAAACAACATCAGTGAAGTGTTTTCATTACCTAAGTGATCTTCATGGGAAGGAAATCCTTTAACATCTTACTTCCCCACCCAAATTTGATCAAGAACTGAGCCTTCTACCCATTAACTTTTATTCTTCTTTCTATATTCTACCACTTTCCATTATTCCTTATCATTATCCAAACAGTCATCATACAATCCTTAGGACTGTTTCCTAAGATCGAGGCCTCCTGATATCACATGAACCATCAAGGCACTTCCCAATCCATTAGTAAGTTGGGAGTTTCACCTCATGCCTGATTATAATAGGCTAGGGGATAGTTATTATAACTGATTAGGAATATATCATAATATGGGACTCCATATCCTATAAAACTTGTAATAGAAACATATCTTCAAAACACTAGTATGATATACATAAATGATCAACTAAAAAATAAATAAAACATACATGAGACAAAAAGTGAAAGAGAAACCCACAAGGTAAAAGTGATGAAAATACATAGTATTACCTTTATAATCAATATTAGGGATAAGACTAGTACCATAATTGAATCTAAACTAAATTAAATCAAGGAGAGTTTGATATAGTCTTGATTAAATACATAATCTAGCCTGAATGGGTTGCTTCCTTGTCATTTCAAACTAATAATCCTATAAGAACACCCTGAATGCATCACCAAAATACTTAAAAACTATGAAATTCTTAGAATAGAGATAAATTCTAGGGATCAAAATAAATAAAATTCAAAAGGAGTATATTTTAATGCATGAATCGCCAGATTCCAACACATCAGAAAATAATATAGAGGCAGAAAATCATGAAATATATGAGACCAAAAAACCCCAAACTCCTCTTCATCCACTCATCTAATATAAAAAGAGTGAGGCCTAATTCTCCCTAACATCACCTTTTTACTCCAAAACTCACCCTAGGTTAACTTGTTGATCAAACACATATGTTGAAGTCTGTCATAAGCTTCATATTGAAAGCAGGAGAAGTTTGAGAGATGATATCTCAAAAAACCAACTCAACAGAAGAGATATAAATCAATATAAAAACAAGGAGAATAAATTTCATACCTAGATGTCGGAGCTGGGGGTAGGGAGGCGGAGGCCGGGACGGGATGTTGCTGGAGCTTGGGGAAGTTGAGGCAGAGGCCAAGGCCGAGAGGAGAGGGATTCAAGAGGGGGAGTGTCACTGGAGTTGGGGGTAGGGAGGCAGAGGCCAGGATGTTGAGGCTAAGGCGAAGTCTGGGAGGGAGGTCAGGAGCAGAGGCGGAGGTCGGGGAGGGTAGAAGATGGCCGGGATGTGGAGGTCAGATGGTCGGGTGGCGGAGGTTGGAGAGGGGAGGAGAGGGCTGAGCGGAGGAGGTTGTATGGCCGGGAGGTGGTGTTCGAGGAGGGTAGGAGAGGGTCGGGAGTCGGGTAAGTGAAGAAGAACGCGATAGAAGGGGGCGATGGAAGCAAGAGTAAGGAGGAGCGCAATGGAAGAGTGGAGGAGCGTGATGGAAGAGGGAGGAGGAGCACGATGCATTCGGGGAATTGGGTATTGGTTTCCCACTTTTTTATTAAATCCGTGGGAATAGATAATAAAAAAAGAGATATCCCCATGGTTTTTCTAAACCATGGGGATAGATGTGTGGGGAAAGATCCCTTTTCCAATAGTGTAAGATCAAGTAAGCATTAGCATTTCTACCATTACTTAGCTATTTAGGTAGGGCATCATCCCAACCACAATGGTTGTGAATCTTGGATAGTTGAGTGGAAAACCATTTCTCCAAATCCATCCATGGATTCACTCAACCCCATTACTCTAGTAACATAATCCTATTTGGGTCTCCTGGATAGTGTAACTCAATAAAAACACAAAAAACATACTAATAAAGGATGATCTAGGGGCATCAGGCTTTAGCATGGCCCACCCACAAAATAGTCCAGAGTGTTGAGCAAGTTTTGTTTTCAATAATACTCCATTTTATTAGGGGGATATTATTGAGAACAATACTCTATCTCTTTATTATGATTTTGATGTTCACAAATACCCTTATTTTTTATTCTAATGATTTTACTTTGAGTATATTTCAGAAAATTAATATTCTTTATTTCTCTATTTTGGAATAATATTAAAGTGTTTAATTTGCATGGAATATTTGACAAAGTGTTCGGAAATAATTTTAGCATATTAGAGTGTTTTAGAAACACTGTTCATGATCTATATGTTCAGAAATCATTTGAGTGTGTTTTGGAAACACTGTTCATACCCTACGTTGAGAAGCATAGTGTAAGGATGGAATTCGTCATTTACTTTTTGGGATATCATAAAAGTATGGAAGAAGAACCCTATGTTTGGAAGGAACCTTACATTCAGGATATTAGAAAAGTATAAAAGAAGAACCCTACATTAGTATGGAATGTTATGTTTGTTTCTCAAAAGTATGTTTCATCAACCTTACTTTTTAAAACAACCTTATGTTTTATCAAAAAGTATAGATCATATACCTTACGTTTAGAACTGATAAAAGTATGGATCATCAACCTTACTTTTATAATGAACCTTACGAATCATGTATCTTATGTTTTGCTAAAAAAGAAATTATGTATGATTAACCTTAATTTTAATGAATGGATGATCAACCTTAGATTATCAACCTTACGTTCATAGAATGTATGCTATGCAGTTCAACCCTACGTTTGGTGTCAGAGATTTAGATTACGACTTTATTAAGCAATTGTCTTTATGAAGATTATTAGGCTGATTTCAAGCCAGACTCAAATCCTGAATTTAAAGTGCATCTTTGACTGATTTAAAGCTATTTATTTTTTATTCAAAGGAATGATTTAAGAGGAGATTTTCATGGATAATATTCAGGGGAGTTACAACTACTCTATTATTAAAACATTTGAATATCGCGATTCTAAAGGAAACATTTTTTTATCTAAATTTTTAAGAAAAATTCTTGTCATTATTCTATATATATCTGTGTTATTTTGAATTAAAAAAATGGATCATTGTAAAAAATATTAGAAGAACAAGATCTCGATTATTTTCACAACTATAGTTTATAGAGACATTCAGGATTTACAGATATGATGTTACAAGGAACCACAAACTCTGTCTTTTCTGAAGGAGAAGAAACATGTTGAATATTCATTGACTCTACATCAATTATCTATTGTGAATATACTTTTTTTGAAATTTATAAATTCATTTTAAGATCTATTACAACCGAATCGGCTCCGAATTACTTCTACCTGAAGATCATTCTTTCTGAAGATGATGATCACTCGATTGTCAGTTGTGTGTTGTTGAAACTATAAAGATCAACTGGAAAGTATTTCAAGACAAATACTCTTTTTATTTTGAGTAACCAGCTTCTCGTACTAAGCTGTGTATTCAGTTCTATGTATAAACCAAAAGGCTCTGTTTTTAGCTTTAACTTGTAAAGGTGTCAACTGCCTGCACTCATTTATAGATGGTCTATTGATAAGAGGATCAAATAGTGAAAATCACCAAGCTCGTGGAGTAGAGCATTGGTGGAGTGGACTAGGGGCCTTCTGTTCCCCGAAACACTATACATCCTTGCATTTTTTAACTATTTATTTTCCGTTACATAAAAAACCTGATAAATATAAAAGGAAAGACTCGACCATCATCACAATTCATGAAGAATTTGTAAAAGACACAATTAACCCCCCTCTTGTGCATATTTGGTATAACTCGATCCAACAATTAGTATCACAGGAGGAACTTTTGTCAAATCTATAATAAGCTAAAAGTTTTTGGATTGTACAGATCACAATGGATGATACACAAGAGGGTATGTCAATGGTTAGATCTCCCTAATTCAACGGTGAAAATTATAGATGCTAGAAATAAAGGATGATCATTTACTTAATGAACATTTGATACAAATTCTACTTGAAAATTCTAAATCCCTATGTGATTCTAGAGAAACCTGAAACATGGATTGTCGATATAGAAGAAGAGTACGACATAAAATCAAAAGCTATGAATTCTATCATCTATGGTCTTGAACTAAATGAATTCAATAGAGTATCTCAGTGCCTGACTGCTTATGAAATGTGGCAGAAAGCTGTAGTTTCTTATGAAGGAACTGAAAATGTCATAAAAATGAGGTATACCACAACTAAATTGAAATTTTACACATTCAGAATGTTTGAAGTAGAAAGAATCACCCAAATGAATGGAAGACTTACAGAAATTATTAACAACATCTCTACCTTGGGAGATTCTATTAAATAAGTAGATCAAGTCCTAGAAGTACTAAGAGTACTGCCACCTAGATAGAATGGGATATCAACTGCTATTAGAAAATCATCACCGGTCAAAGATATAACTATGAGACAATTAATTGTAACCCTGATGATGTATAAAGATGAGATGCAAGATGAATAAAATGAACATAAAGTCTTGATCAAAAGATAAAATACTGCTTTGAAAGTAAAATCCCAAAAGAAGAGCAGAAAGATGAAGAATGAAATAAAAATGAAATCAGAGAGTTCTGATTTATCTAATTCAAATGTGGAACTAGCTCAACTAGATAGAAAGTTCCGTAAATTCTACAAAAAGAATAATTGATTCAAAAAATCCTTAATAAAGGATGAAAAAGAAAAAAGGAAAGCAAGATGCTATGAATGCAAAAAGATGGGTCACATTAGACCCGACTATCCTCAATTAAAAGGAGAAAAGAAAAAGAAATTTTTCAAAAACAATGATTATGATAAGAAAGACACAAGAGAAATGAAAGCTACTTAGAGTTTTTCTAAAGACTCTAGTAGCTCATCAAAGTCTGACTTAAAAAAAGGAGGATCAGAACTAAAAGCAAACATGTGCTTTATGGCAGAAGCTGATGACGAAGCAAGTCACAAAATCCAAACTAAAATACGGTATATGGAAGTGGCTACTCCAGGAATATGAGTGATAATTCATCAAATTTTAAAACATTAACTTAAAAGGATGGAGGATTAGTCACATTTAGTGACAATGCCAAAGGTAAAATTATTGGCATTGGAACTATTGGAGATCCAGAAGATGTATCAATTAATAAAGTACTCTATATACAAGTATTGAAACACAAAATTATAAGTATCTTTCAATTTTGTGATGATGGTTATTTTGTTGATTTTTCTAAAAAAAATGTTCTATTTTTAAAGATAAATTTCTTAAATTTAGATCACCCATAACTGATAATGCTTATACCCTCGACTTAAATTCCTTGTGTAAATAAAAGGTAAACCGCTTAACTGCTAAGATAAATGAATCGTGGGTCTGACATAGAAGACTTGGACATTGAAATATATTTTCTTTACATAAGTTATCTAAGAAACAATTAGTTTCTGATTTTTCTAGTCTCAAATTTAAAAGTGATAGATTCTATGATGCATGTCAACTTGGCAAGCAGCACAAATCATCCTTCAAATATGTTAACAAAATTGCGACATCTAAACCTCTAGAACTTATCCATATGGATTTGTTTATACCTTCAAGAATAGAAATATTGGATGGTAAATTGTATGTATATGTTTTAGTTAATGACTATTCTATATTTACTTGGATTTATTTTCTAAAATATAAAAATGAATCTTTTACTATATTTGAAAGTTTTTACAAATCTGTCCAAAATGAGAAAGGTTCTAAAATAATTTCATTAAGAAGTGATCATGGTGGAGAATTTGAGAATCTGGAATTTAATTGATTTTGCTCAAATATGGGTATTAAACACACCTTTTCTACACCAAGAACACCTCAACAAAATGGAATTTTTGAAAGAAGAAATAGGAATATTCATGAAATGGCTAGGACTATGCCAAATGAGTACAGTCTTCCTACCTATTTCTGGGTAGAAGTTGTAATTACAACCTTCTATATAATGAATAGAGTTTTAATTAGACCAATTTTTAAAAAGACACCCTATAAAATATGGAATAACACAAAACCTAAATTAATTTTTTTTAAAGTTTTTGGATGAATGGTTTACACCTTAAACACCTAGGGAAATCTTGGTAAGTTTGATAAAAAATATGATGAAGGAATTTTCTTAGGATATTCTTCTACTTAAAAATATTATAGAGTTTTTAATAAAAAGTCAAGGATTATTGAAGAATCAGTTCATGTGAAATTTGATGAATCTGATCCCTTTGAGAAAAGAAAAGACCAAATTGATGGATCTGACTCTAATGATAACATGAGACTTGAGAACATAAAAGATATCTTTGAAAAAGATATAAATGAAATTCAGTCCAGTTCAAAAGAACATGACATTGAAGAACTTAATAGTGTACTACCTAGACAGTCTATAACCCTAAAAAATCACCCTTTAGAATATGTTATAGGATAACTAGACACTGGAATAAAAACTAGAGGAAATGTAGGAAATCTTGTTGAATTCCTTGCATTTCTATCCCAATTAGAACCTAAGACATTAGAAGAATCCTTAGTTGATGAAAGCTGGATGACAGCAATGCAAGAAGAACTAAACCAGTTCAATAGAAATGAAGTTTGGAATTTAGTTGAAAGACCTCAGAACCATCCAGTTATAGGAACTAAATGGGTCTTTAGAAATAAACAAGATGATCAAGGAATAATAACTAGAAATAAAGAAATACTAGTAGCCAAAGGTTATAATTAGGAAGAATGTATAGATTGTGATGAGACCTTTGCACCCATAGCTAGATTAGAAGCTATTAGAATCATTTTATCCTATGCATCTCATATGAACTTTAAATTATTTCAGATGGATGTTAAGTCTACCTTTTTAAATGGTTACTCATTGGAGAAGTTTATGTTGAACAACCTCCTGTTTTTGAAAATTCACAAAAACCAAATTCTGTTTTTAAACTTACTAAAGCTCTTTATGGCCTTAAACAAGCACCTAGAGTTTGGTATGAAAGATTAAGTTCTTTTATTTTAAAAAATGATTTTATTGTTGGGATGGAAGATCCAACTTTTTTTAAAAAAACTGTTAATTCAAATATTTTATTGGTTCAAATTTATGTTAATGATGTAATTTTTGGTTCAACAAACAAAAAACTTTGTCATGAGTTTTCAGATTTAATGAAAAAAGAATTTGAAATGAGTATGATGGGAGAATTAAATTTCTTTTTAGGAATTCAAATTTATCAAAAAGATTTTGGAAATGTTTTAAATAAAATAAAATACATTACTAATTTACTAAAGAAATTTGGACTTGAAAATAGAATGACATATATAACTCCTATGTGTACTAATATAAAACTTGATTTGGATGAAATTGGAAAATCAGTTGACCAAAAGTTATATAGAGGTATGATTGGTAGTTTATTATATCTTACTACTAATAAGCCAGATATAATGTATCTAGTATGTCTTTGTGCTATATTTCAATCTGATCCTAAGGAATCTCACTTAAGTGTTGTTAAAAGAATTTTTAGATATTTAAAAGGAACTGTTTTTCAATTTCTTCTCTATCCACAAAATTATGGTTTCAATTTATTTTCATATTCAGATGATGAATTTGGAAGTTGTAGATTAAATAGAAAAATCACCTCAGGGACTTGTCGCTTTTTTGGAAAATCATTAGTCATGGTCTAGTAAGAAACAATACTCAGTTGCCCTATCAAACGCCGAGGTAGAATATGTATCTGCAGGCAGTTGTTATGCACAAGTTTTGTGCATGAAAAACACTCAGGCTTTGGACTAAATTTTAATAACACACCTATTTTATGTGATAATACAAGTGCTATAAATATTTCAAAAAACCTTATTAATCATTTTAGGACCAAGCATATTGATATCAAACATCACTTTCTAATAGATCATGTTCTTAAAAAGGATATATTCTTAGAATTTGTAAGTAATGAAATTCAATTAGCTGATATTTTTACTAAACCACTTCCCCATGAAAGATTTGATATTATTAAGGGGCCTAGGTTTATTTATTTTTTAAATGAAATTTTAATTTTAATTTTTTTATTACTTGTTTTTAGAATAATTTAAAATTTTGTATGTACTGCTTTAAATTTTTTCCGTATACATTTTTAATTTTGAATAATTTAATAATTACTATGTACGTAATGACACGGGAATCAAGGATGTCAAAAGCATTTCAAATTCCAAACCCGTTCATTTTCTCAAAACCTTTTGAAACACCAAAAACCATTACCACCTTCATCTACCTTTGACTAAACCTTCGAAACCCTAATCATTAGAGCCTTCAGAACTTTGAGACAGAAATGGCCAAGACATAGAGAATCAAGGAAGGAGAAGCTGGTAATTCCATGCGTCAGCACATGGTAGGAAGAAAGATTCTACAGGGAAAATTAATCGACCTGGAATGGATTTATCAAATGGATCTCATACTGCGGCATGCCCTCGATTTTCAGAATCTCGAGAAAAAATTCAGTGGAGAAAATACAGATTTTATATATGAGGTGGAGCTTCTTCACTTTTTCAAATATATCCAGTTCAGTCTTGGAGATACAGAGGACACCATATTTTCAAAAATTAAAGATTGGGATTTTTTAATTTCATCTGTAGAAATAGATAGAATCTTAAACTGCCTTAATGATGGAGTTTATCATTTTGACTTAAAGAATATTGGAGATAATGAATATAATTCAGAGGACATTATGTCATTTTTATTTGGTTCTACAAGTATAAGAAAAATGTTAGGGAAGTATTTGGAACCTGATAAGAAGATTCTTGTTAAGTCTATGCAAATAGGTATTGCACCTAGGATTTCAAAGATGGAGAAGATTTTGTTTCCTGACATGTACATAATGTTTTTGCTTATGAGTGAAATCAAGTTGAATTTTCTGAGATATATGGTAAGATATCTCAACTACTACTGTCAAATAGAGGCTAGAATGAACTTCTATTCCTATGTAAGGTTCATTTTAAAATTAATGTTTAAGTCTGATATGGTGACATTAATAGATGTTAGAGTAAGATTCCATCACAAAAATATTTTCAATGCTAGAACTCTAAGGAAGATTGGATTCTTTTGGAGTATTGTCAAAGGAAAGCTTATGCCTGTTGGAGCTGAGGAAGACCAAGACTTGGCTCTGGGGGAGCAGCCTGCTAAATCTAAGGAAGGCATGGTAGAATCTAGAGCAAGTGGAACCTCAAGAAGATTATAATTTGAAGCAGTCGATCCACCCACTGATAAGGGAAGTCAAGAGGGACTTCAGAGTAAAATACATCAAGTGGATCAAGATGGTGAGGAACCGGTTCAAGAAAATGCTGATGAAATTGAACCTCTTCTGAGCTATAGATTTATTAGAGAATTTGTAGTACATGAAATTTAACAACCAACAGTTTCTCAGATTGAGGTGACTCCTCAAGCTGAAAAAGAAATTTTCCCTCAAACTGTTGAAAAGCCTGGAGAAGTTTAAGTGGCTAGACCTGAATCTATTCAAGCTGTACACCCTACTGAGATTGTTCAAGAGGAATTAGCTCAAGAAGAACCTGTATTAAGGGATCCAATCTTGGTGGAAAGAAATGAAGAAGATGCTCAAGAAGAGCAAGAACTTTTTAATATGAATCAAGCAGAGAACCTTTCTAAACTTCACACTAAAATTATTAATGAGGATTTTTCCATGGATGAGTCAGGGAAGGACTTGATGGAAGAATCAATAGAGAAACCAGTACAGAGGGAGGATGAAGAGAAATCAGATGTTGAATCCCTACCTTTAGTTCTATTAAATCCAGTGGAAGCTCAGACTGAGAATCAAGAACAAGGTGCCTCTAATTCTGTGACTGAAAAAGTTGAGGAGATGTATAGAAAGTTAACCAGAGTTGAATCAGAAACCGATGCTTTGAGAAGAGCATTGGAAAAGGAAAATCAGAGATTTCATAAATTGAAAGCCAGTTCTGTTTCAAAACAATAAGTTGAAGTTTTTAAGAAGGATATGTTGGCAGAAGTTGCAAATTTGAAATCTGAGATGGTAATGAAGTCAGATTTGGCTGATTTTAAGATTTTCTTAGAGCAACAATTCACAACTGTCAGGGACAGTCAAGAAGGTACCTCAGGTACTTCGCGTGATATGATAAGGATATTTCAGGCCATTACAGCAGTAATGAGCAATATGAATGACATATTGCAGGACCTTAAGTGCAACAGTGCTCCATTGTCTTTCTTGTTAGACAACCAAAAGCATCTTGTTGAGAAGTTAACTTCAAATGAACCTGGAATAAGAACTTTGTTGAATAATTTCACAGGTAAGTTAACTCTTTTTATGGAAAAGGAAGAAAGACTACATGAGTTCTTTAGAGTCAATTTGATTGAGGATATTCATCTGACATAAGAGGGAAGAGATCTCATTATCCAATTGGGAGATGAATTAATGACAAGGTTAAGGAATCAATTAGCAAAAATCAAGGCAGTAATCCAGAGAAGATGAAACCAGTTTCAAATCTTTGTTGAGCCAAACCTTGATTCTCATTGTCATTAATGTACTTGTACTTATATTTTTAATAAAATATATTTTCATCCCATGTTTATGTGTTAGTAATTTGTTTTGTTGTACTATCTATGTTAGAATTTCAGTAATCCATCTTCACATATTGATAAACAGATTATCATAGCATTTACTTAAGTTCAGTGCTACATTAAAAGGTGTTATTTTCTTTATTCTATCATTCTTTTTATATCAAAAAAGGGGGAGAAATTTGGATAAACACAATTTTTTTAATTTTTTTTAAATTTTAATCTTTTGAAACTTTTACTCAGGGGGAGAAAAGGCATTTTATTTTTCTTTCTTTCTTTAAAAAGGAGAAATAAAAATAAACATGAAAAGTTATATTTTTGGATAAACATAGAATTTTATTTTCTTTACTTATAAATGTGGATATATTATTTTACTTTATAAAGGGGGAGAAAATGTGAAAATTAAGAAATAATTTTCTTAAAATTAAATATTGTTTTTATATTTTCAAAACTCTAAACTATATGCAATTAATTTTGTAAGATATTTTCATTGGTTGTTTCATGGGTTTTGTGATCATAAAAAAGGGGAGATTGTTGAGAAAGTGTTGTTTTTAAAAATACTCTATTTTATTAGGGGGAGATTGTTGAGAACAATACTCTATCTCTTTATAATAATTTTGATGTTCACAAATACCCTTATTTGTTATTCTAATGATTTTAATTTGAGTATATTTTATGAAATTAATATTCTTTATTTCTCTATTTTGGAATAATATTAAAGTGTTTAATCCGCATGGAATATTTGACAAAGTGTTCAGAAATTGTTTTAGCGTATTAACATGTTCTGGAAATACTGTTCATACTCTACGTGTTCAGAAATCACTTCAGCGTGTTCTAAAAACATTTTTCATACCCTACGTTGAGTAGCCTAGCATAAGGATGGAATCCGTCATTTACTTTTCGGGATATTAGAAAAGTATAGAAGAAGAACCCTACATTTGGAAGGAACCTTACGTTCGGGATATCAGAAAAGTATGGAAGAAGAAACCTACATTAGTATGGAACGTAATGTTTGTTTCTCAAAAGTATGGTTCATCAAACTTACTTTTGAAAACAACCTTACGTTTTATCAAAAAGTATGGATCATGCACCTTACAATTAGAAGCTGATAAAAGTATGGATCATCATCCTTACTTTTATAATGAACCTTACATATCATGTATCTTATGTTTTGCTAAAAAGGAAAGTATGGATGATCAACCTTACTTTTAATGAATGGATGATCAAGCTTACGTTGTCAACCTTACGTTCAGAGAATGTATGCTATGCTGTTCAACCCTACATTTGGCGTCAGATATTTAAATTACAACTTTATTGAGCAATGGTCTTTATACAGATTATTAGGCTGATTTCAAGCCAGATTCAAAGCCTGAATTTAAAGTGCGTCTTTAACGGATTCAAAGACGTTTATTTGTGATTCAAAGGAACGATTTAAGAGGAGCTTTTCATGGTGAATATTCAGGGGAGTTACAACGGCTCTGTTATTCAAACATTTGAATATCATGATTCTAAATGCGACATTTGTGGATCTAAAATTTCAAGGAAAATGATCGTCATTATTCTATATATATCTGTATTATTTTTAATTAAAAAAATTGATCATTGTGAAAAAGATTAAAAGAACAAGCTCTCGAGTTTTTTTCACAACTATAGTTTACAGAGACAGTCGAGATTTACATATCTGTTGTTACAAGGAACCACAAACTCTGTCTTTTCTAAAGAAGAAGAAACGCATTGAAGATTCATTGATTCTACATCGATTATCTATTTTGAATCTACTATTGTTGAAATTGATAAATTCATTTCAAGATCTACTGCAACTGGATTGGCTTAGAACTACTTCTACCTGAAGATCATTCTTTATGAAGATGACAATCCATCGACTGTCACTTGCGTGCAATTACAACTATGAAGATCAACTAGAAAATATTTCATAACAAATCCTCTTTTTATTTTGAGTAATCAGCTTCTCGTACTAAGCTGTGTATTCGGTTCTGTGTATGAACCAAAAGGCTCTGTTTTTAGCCTTAACTTGTAAAGGTGTCAACTGCCTGCCCTCAGTTGTGGACAGTCTGTTGATAAGAGGACCAGATAGTGAAAATCACCAAACTCATGGAGTAGAGCGTCAGTCGAGTGGACTAGAGGCCTTTTGTTCCCCGAACCACTATACATTCTTGCATTCTTTAACAGTTTATTTTCCGCTGCATAAACAACCAGATAAAGATAAAAGGACAGACTCGACCATCATCACGATTCGTGAAGAATTTGTAAAAGACACAATTCACCCTCCTCTTATGCGTATTTGGTATAACTTGATCCAACAAAGAGTCACTCATTACTTTCTTTACCCACACAAGATAACCCATAGGCACCCAAATTTAGCATGACCTACCTAGTTGGATGCTCAAGGTCTTGAAAAGCATCTCTTTGGAAGGAATCTTGCACTTTACATTTGAGGGGTTTTTTTAAGTTCTCAAAAATTTAATATACATCATATGCATTTTAAATTCATAGATATTACATCTTATATAATAATTATATTCTCATGTCTTATTCCCTTTCTATGTATGAATTCATTTAATGATTTAGTTTTAGAATCCTTATCTCAACCACCAAATTAATGTGTTCACACAACATTAATGTGTAACTATTTACACAACCCACAAGTCTGTGTTAATCACACAAAAATAGATGTTAATTGTATCTATACATATCCAAATGCATCATATGCATAAAGTACATGAACACTTCATGTAAAGTCATAAAGTTATATGAGATTGGAAAATTCCACATGAGTAAGCCCAAAGCCACAGATAGCCAACCCCATTCACTTTCCTAGCCAAGAAAAGCCTCCAAAAAAGTAGGTGGTCCAAACCCAAGTCCCTCTACCTAAGGATACTTTACTCAAGAGAGAATTCAATTCATGAAAACTCTAACACCTAATTTGAAAAAACTATGCCCAACAACTACTCTCAAGATCATAATTTAAATTACAAACTCATGACAAGATTGATGAAAACTAAATTTTATGATATCAAACTTAGCATGATATGAAAGGCTTTATCCTAGAAGCAATTCACCATATAAATTTTGGCATACAATTATTCATAATATAAACTATTTATAATATAGATAAAACATAGAAAAATATTTAAATAAATGAACAATTAAAATATTTAAACATGAGATAAACATTTATGAACAATTTCATAAATTAAATAAAATTATAAACCTTTTTATAATTTCACCTTTAACATTATGGACATTCCATACTTTTGAATATAACCACTTTATATTCTTTCCAAAATGAATTCTTTAGTATTTATCATAATATGAAATTTCCTTATCAAATATATGATATTATATGAATTATAAACTATTTATAATTCAATTTCTATTATGGAATCCTTTTACAAAATCTAAATATCACATACTTAATTATTATTTAAAACTTGATTGTATCAATTATCAAAAACACCTTTTGATGTGGCTTAAATAATATCCAAATAAAGATCCTTTAATATGAACAATTTCAGATTAATTAATTATGAATTAAACATGAATATTAAGGAAATTTAATAAATAGCCAATTTATTTATTTTAAAAAATATGAGACATTTATGAACTATTCATAAATAAATTCCAATTATCAACATTTTATAAATTAAAACGTATATAAATATTTTATATTCTTATCAATATGAACCCTTTCACAATTTATATTATATAAAATTTATATAAAATTTCAAGAATTATAAACATTTTTAAATTCAATATATTTTATATTATCTAAATATCATATATGTTGGGATTTATAAACTCTTTATAAATCGTCTTTTATGATTTCTAAATAAACCATTTATTTCTATATCATAAATCATGTCATTTAAATTGTCAAAATGTATTAAAAAAATATGTATTAATTAACCATAAATATTTTATAGTTAATTAATTTATAAAACACTTTTATAAATTTATATATAAATATTTCAAAATAACTTTTCCATTATTTATAAAAAAATTATAAACAGTATAATTTAAATCTAAATTGAATTCTCTTGATTAAAATAAATTATTTATTTATTTTCATAAACAAGAGTAATATATATGAACATTTCATATTTATTTCCAGGCTTGAAAAATCTCATTTTACTATTAAAATGTATTTTTCATAAATTAATAAACGTGTTGATTAGTCAAAAAAATTCTATCCCTCTAATACTATTGATGAGTTTTTGTATATGACTGTAAGATGACCATGCGTAGTGGAAAACAACCCAAACAAAAACAGGTTTATCTTTGAGAAACAACGTGTAAATAAACTGTATATACAATGTACCTAGAAATCATCAATGACAACAGTCTTCTTCTTCATCAACAAAGGAGAATGCTTTATGAAGACCGCATAACAGTGAACAAAAGCACCCTACATCCGAGGGGGGTACACTGGTCAGTGGATATGTGATCGTATCGCGAGGATACCCAAATACTAAAGGGGTGCTAGCGTCTTCGCCTCAAACGATGAACAACAGTGTGGGAGAAAGAGATAAATGAGATGCTTGCTCACAATTGTTTGTCATGAACAGGAGGGATCACATCCCTTTATATAGCCATCCATGAAGCTTTTCATTAAATGAAAATGTTTCGACCATATTAATGTATCCATATAAATTTATTCCAATAATTCATTGAATCTTATTCAATGAGCGACTAAGCCAATTAATCCATTCATAACGCATTGTAACTGATAATTAAACCATTTGCGAGAAATAAATATATATCAAATATATATATTTATTATCACATGTATTTAATACATGCATCAAAATCATGTAATTAAATATATGCTTTATACATATATAATATCATATATCAGATATATATATATATATAGTAAATATCTAACACTCCAGGCCTTTGGATTGTTTGTCTTGAAGATCTGCTCCCTTCTTGTTTCCTTCATTGCATGCAAGATCTCTTTCATTGAAAGGGAAGGGAATATGGTTGTTCATGCTTTGACAACTTGGGGTTATTTGGGAGAGAGTCATACTTGGTTGGTCAATTTTCCTCCTTGGATGATGACTTTTGTATTACATGATCCTTGATCGATTTATTAAATTCCCATGTTGTTTGAAAAAAAATTTATTTTTATAAATATATCATTATCAATAAATATATATAAACATATTAACAGTAAATATTTATAAATACATTATAAAAATCTATATCTAAATATACAATTATTTGTAAATAAATATGTATAAATATATATTTGCAAATATATAGACATATAAGTATAAATGTATTGTATAAAATTTATATCTAAATATACAATATATAGATATTTTTAAAATGTAATTAAAAATAATTATATAATTTATATGGAATTACTTATTATTCATTTTATTTAAAATAATAGCTAACTTTTGTACATTATAAAAATATATGAATATATATATATATATAGACGGATTTATGCAAATTTACATATAATGTTTATATATACATATGTATTTATTAATAAATTGGGATATATATATATATATTTATATCCTAATATATGTAAATGAATATTAATATATAATATATTTAAAATAAATATAAGTATATATATATATATATATATATATCAAACACACCAAAATACATTTTATATATAAAAATTTAAAAATAATTATATAAATATATATAAATGTATGAATAAAAAATTTTATGTAAATATATGAATAAAAAATACATATGTAAATATACATAAATAAATAGAAATATCATAAAACATAGTCAAGCAAGCTTGAGATATTGATAAAGAGATTTGAATTGCACACACGATGTCACATGATCGATTCGAGACGTGCACATGAGTAAACCAAAATTTGGGTAGTGAAAAAACGATGATATGACACAAAAGAGCACGTGTGACTCGTGATTGGCCACACAAATACATCCAAAGAAATCACATATTTGTGGTCCAAATGTCTTGATTATATGGCACCAAAGACCTGTTTTTTTTTTTTTGGCCCTTGAACCTCCTTGGTTTGTCTTACTCGATGGCCTTGTACTGTGTTCATGCCCCCTCACTATTCTTGTTGGGGGACAAAGGAAGCACGAACCACGTCCACAGTTCCTGGATAAAGTGGAATGTGATTGGGGTTATGGTTCATGATACTCATATTTCGAAATAATCTAAACCATAACTAACTTTACCATTTTTTAAAACCCATTAAAAAAATTCATGTTCTTCTCCAATAACAATATAATTTTATCAACTTCTCCAAATTTACATTTTTTTATTACTTTTTTTTTGGGTAATACAATTTAGGGGCAGACTTTCAATGTAATTAAAGCCTACATTTGAAATTGAGAGCCATGATGAATATAATAATATTGGATGAATATATTTGGGTGCTTTATATAAAAAGTGAAATGACTGAATAATTAGTGCAAGACTTTCAATTTAATTCTAGAATTTCTATCCTCCATTTGAATTTGAGAGGCACGATGAATATTAAAATATTGGTTTAATACATTGGATGCTTCTCGGATGTTTTATAGAGCACGACAGCGAAGGACATTTACTCGAACAGACTCACGCAGAGGAGGGAACGACTTCATGGAGGGAATCAGTCCAAGAGTTGTAATGCTTCCATGGTCTGCACAGGGCCACATATCTCCATACCTGGAGCTTGCCAAGAAGCTCTCCGCCAGAAACTTTCAGGTCTTCTTCTGTTCTTCAACAGTTAACCTTACTTTTATTAAGGAGCAGCTCCTCCCGAAAGCAGGAGAGGAAGATAGGTCCTGTTCCTTGATAGAGCTTGTGGATCTCAACTGTCCGTCACTCCCTTCTCTCCCCCAACACCTTCACACCACCAATGGCCTCCCTCCCCATCTCATCCCCAAACTAATGGAGCTCCTTGACTTGTGCGTCCCTAACATATTAAACACCCTGCGCTCCCTAAACCCAAATCTGTTCATCTATGATTTCAACTTCCCATGGCACCTGTTATCCTCGGAAGAACGCAGTCTTTTTTCTAGCATTCCTGCGATCTTCTTCCAAACCGGCTCAGCGCTTACCCTCTCCTGCAATCTTCACTCTGTGATCAGCCCCCGTGTGAGCTATCCTTTTCCGGTATTCGGAGGGGCCGCCCCTCCACCCTGGAACTCCAGAAACCCCGCGCCCCATCACGATATTGATGATTCTGTTAAACGTTTCCTCTCCAACATTCAACGCTCTTCCCAAATCATTCTGATCAAGACTTCGAAGGAAATAGAAGACAAGTACATAGATTTTCTTTCTGCTCTCACAGTTAAGAAGGTGGTACCCGTCGGTGCCCTCGTCCACGAAGAAGGCCATGAACAAGGAGCGGACGAGGAAATGATGGGGTGGCTGGACCAGAAGGAGGACTCCACCACGGTTTATGTTTCGCTCGGCAGCGAGGTGTATCTGACGGAGGAGGAGATGGGCGAGTTGGGTCATGGGCTGGAGCTGAGCGGAGTAAATTTCGTGTGGGTGGTAAGGTTTCCCAAGGGCGAGGGGATGAGCATGGACGAAGCCCTGCCGCGCGGGTTCTTGGAGCGGACGAGGGGAAGAGGGCTGGTGGTGGAGGGATGGGCACCACAGGTGAGAATCCTGAAGCATCCCGCAATTGGGGGTTTTGTGAGTCACTGTGGTTGGAATTCAATGTTGGAATCCATTAAATTTGGGGTTCCGATCATCGCCATGCCCATGCACTTAGATCAGCCCACGAACGCGAAGCTGGCGGAAGATGTTGGCGTGGGTTTGGAAATTAAAGGCGACGCAGAAGGGAGATTTGAAAGGAAGGCGATCGCAAAGACTGTGAGAGAGGTGGTGTTCGGGGAGGTTGGGGAGCAGGTGAGGAGGAAAGCTGGGGCGGTGAGGAAGAGGTTCGAAGAGAGGGAGCGAGAAGAGATGGATGATGTGGTGGCGGAGCTCCACAGGCTTTGTTTTTCTACGATCATCGATTAGATCTACTTTTTCTGTGCGCAGGTGCCGCACTTTGGTTTGATTTCAATTGAAATACATCAATACTTGCAATCCCACTTATCATATATTATATGTAATTAGTACTCCGTCCGTACTATCAATTTTTTTTCTTCAAATTATCTGGTTCAACATCATTAAAAAAAAAGTCAATATAATGCTTAAAATAAAATGATGATGATGAAGTGAGTGGAGATAATGTCACAAATGGAAATGGAGTGAAGAATAATGCTAGAAGAGATGGAACATGATGGAATGAGGGTATCAAAGAATAATGCTAGAAGAGATGGAACATGATGGAATGAGGGTATCAAAGAGAGAGATGAAACGAAAGATGAAGGTGGGGGCCGAGAGGAGGCAAGAGGTGAGATTGAGATAAATTATGGAATGCAAGCAAGATAGATTTTCATGGTTTATGGATTTTAACTGGATTCTATGGGCTTTCAATGATGCATATAGGAAAAATGAATGCATTTCATGTGGTGTCATTGAAAGTTAATTAGTATCAAAAGAGAAAAATGGATCGGACGATTCATCAATATGGTAGTTATTTTGCATCCCCTTGATAACAATTGAGGTATTGATCACCAAAATCATGTTTATGGGAATAAAGGAGTCCACAATTCTATAGTACTTATATTAAAAGACCTTAAATCTTTGTAAATGAAGCTACCTTGGAACTGCATCGTTATCTGTTAATTCAAACCATATATATATCCCATTTTTTTCCAATCGCTTTTACATGACCCCATTGGAACCGCATCATTATCTGTTAATTCAAACCATATATATATCCCATTTTTTTTCCAATCGCTTTTACATGACCCCACGAAGGTAGTTACATTGGAGATTTAAAGTTTACATATGAAAATAAATGACATGAAACATAAAATGGAAATAGTATGTTGAGCCTTCAACCACTTCATAAGACCTGATAACATGAAATTGAATAAAAAAACGATGAAGATAGGTTCAATATTGATATAACATGAGTATCAATATCATTATTCTATATGAATTCCAAGATTTACAATGAATAAATGCATATAGAATATGTAAACACATAAGTGCATAAAAATTCCAGTAACCAAAAGTTGTCTTCCTATATTTTTGCTACTAACATTTCCATAATCAATGCCTTTGTCTAATGGGTGATCTGCAATGCGGCGGGAGAGGACGATATTCAGCAGAATCCCTAGGAACACCGAATAGAAAACGCAAGTATGAGTGGGTGAGACTACAAGATTGTAACCCGAACATAACAAAGGAGTGATGTGGAGCTTGGATAATGTGACACGTGTGCCGGAAACAACCTAGCTTTAGAATAGATATAGATGTCCACAAACCTTCAATTCCATAGCTACTAAAATCACTTCCAACTCTCTAATAGCCAATCAAAGATCACACAAACATGGGATGATGACTCGTAATTCACCTTCATGATTTTGATATTGATTGCCAATGAAGACTTTCACTTAATTGAGTATGGTTGTTTTAATCATGAATATTAAGCATTTATACAATGTTACAAAATGCTTGCACCCCAAAAGTTGATTACAGTAGAAAAATCCAACGCAATTAAATGTTTTAATGTATTTTTATATGCGACACAAACATCTGGACCATGCATATATACATAATGAAAATATATTAATGTTGCACTACTTCTGACAACAAAGAGTAAACCAAATATATCAACCCCTACCCTTTCCCATACTAAACTCATCCGCATCTCAGTTTTCATCTCATTTTTCATTCCTTGAAAACTGCTCTATGTAACATCAACTCAAACACTCAAAACTATATAATAAAAATCATTTCCCCTGAAAAAAATCAATCATGATGTATTAAAAAAATTTCGATGAAGGCTATGAGGTTTATTATTATTAATGGGTACTTATTGAATGCCAAGATATTGATGAAATCCTTTTAAAATCAATTGTGCAACTCATATAACATCTTCGCATTGAAGATACAAGAAAGAACTCCGATTAATCTGTTCCATTACCAAAGGTTCACTTGTAGTGATTTGACATAAAACTACACCTTTTAAAGTATCAAAATTGTATCCACCAAGACAAGCAATAGACCACAAAAAGAAATGAGCACTACAAATTGAAAGAACCATATTTACTTTCAAGAACGTAGTTTTGTATCACTAAATAATCATAAGATGCCAGAGATTAAACAAACAGTTCTAGTACAATAACCTTGAACCTCTCTTCTCCCACTTAGTTTTCCTTTTTAATGAGCAATAGTGAAAAACAAAATGTGAAAAACAACTGGAAAAACCCATATTTTGCATTCTATGAAATCAGAACCATATTGAAATTGCTTTCCATCTTAACCAGGTGCAGAATCTTCTTTTCCGGTCCCTGAAAAAGGGATGTCTCAAAGCTTCCTTGGCCATCAATCTATCCTTTGGATCATATTTCAAAAGGCCTTGCATCAAATGTATGAGGTCCCAAGCCAAGTGGTCTACATGCTCAATTATCAAATTCTAGCAAGCACGAAACCCAAAAACCCAAAATCTTTTAAATACAACAACAATAATAATACAAACCACATAATGGTGATGAACACTAACATGAAGCCGTTGGATCTTCCACACCGCCTTGATGATGTCTCTCCAAGTCGCCCCATCATGCCAGTCTAACCGGACCATCCGCACGTACTTCTCTGAAATCCGGTCTGCTCTCTTCAACAAATGCTGAGGCACTGGTCCTAACAACCTCTTTATCATTGCAAGATTCTCCAAATTCTCATTAGTTTGGAACAACGCTTCTCCCTAGAACAAATGGGTCATGAAAAATGCCATCAAATATTCAAAAAAACTAAATAACACAGTTTTTTTAGATCCGTACAGAGCACAACTCCGCTAAGATGCAACCTATGATCTATATATCGCACAGATAACTCCACACGGGTCCAAGAATGACTTCAGGGGCATGGTAATGTCATGTTGATACAACATAGGTTTGATATTCACGATCAGAAGTGGTGCTACCGAAGTCTATAACTTTAATAGCACTTGACTTCGTCACTCTCTTAAAATATGAACTACCCATTTGTGGAGAAACCCGAATGATGAATTAGTGTTAATTCATCAATATAAGCTTAAGTCATCAAAAGAAAAGCAAGGAAGATAATAAACCTTAAAATCAGGAACTCTCCCATTCAGTCGGTTTTTTTAAATTTCACATCAATGGGATAGTATAGTTCCTACTGAATCCTTTTAACTATTGGAATCTGACAAGAGTAGGGTAAAAATGCTTACATGGTTAACATATGAAGACATGGATAAGTAATGTTACTACAAATCAAATATGATGAAAAGACAATTTTTCATAAATCATATGTCATATTGAATTTCATTTATCACCTAAATCATTGAAACATATTATTTACTAATCATATTTTTCATGCCATAATGTTGGTGTAGGTATTTTCCCTACAGAAAAACATCATTCAAAATAAACAAAAGTTTTAAAACACTTATAAAAAATGACTATTGTCATTATTTTTAGTATGATAATAATTTTTACAAACCTAAACAGTTGTGCTGGAGTAATCATAACGCAGAAACAATGTACTGATATTTTTGGACTCACACCTACTGTAGTAACCTATGATGGCCATAAAATGAGACACTACGTAAAAAAAGCCTCAAAAGCCACATAAAAGCATTCATCATAAGAACACTGTTAACAATACTTTGGTGAAAAACTTTGAAGTAATTAATTGTTATAAGTTATTACAAACTATAAGGAAACACAAGATTCATGTAAATAACCAAACCATGGGATGTGCTACATTGAGTTGGTTGCTTGAAGTACAAATAAAACCAACGGAATCAACTGCATATATGGAAGAAATAATATTAATCACTAGAAATATAGAAATCAAGTGTATCATCCAAACTCACATTTGAGCATGCATGATAATGCACACTTGCAGAAGGAAATTGCATTCTACATAAAGAAACAACATGCATGATAATATAATCTACAAGGGAAATGCAATCTCAATAAATGATAATGAAATATAAACTTCAATATAAACTTCAATATGAAGTTATATTGAAACAACTATAAAAACAGGAATGTAAACTGCAATTTCAGTACCACATGAACTAATATAAAGCGTAATATAAAGTGAAATATAAAATAAAATACAAATGACAGTATAACAAATATAAAAAAATATATTCTAGTTTACAAATTTGAATATTGATTAACAGAGAAGTAGAATTAAAATTTGTATATTAAATAAATATGAACAAATAGATCCTTAAAACGTGATTAATAAAATTACATAATGATGCAACAAAAACCATATCATTAATACTCAAATAGGTTGATTAAACAGTACCTAAATCACATGAGGAGAACATACCATAATGTGAATGACCACCATTTCAACATTTATGAATAAAAAATAGATGTATAAATTGACATAGTGTTGAATAAAACACTGAAACAACTTCAATAAAATTACAGAATGATGCAATAAAAACCCTTTCATTACTGCTCAAATAGGTAAATTAAACAGTACCTAAATGGAAGGAGGAGAACATACCATAATGTGAATGACCACTATTTCAGCATCTATGAATCAAAAAATAGATGGATAAATTTACATAGTGATGAATAAAAAACTGAATGAATTCTAATCTAAAAAACTATGAAATTAAAGAACATACTTCTATGTATAGTAGTGAGACCTTATCCACAAATTATGTAAAATGGAATACTTAAAACCAAAGATTAATTGTACAGAGATGTTATGAAAAAAAACTAACCATATACTGTATGCATATGGAAACGGTTCAATCTGCGCAAAGAGTAAATTTCCACCCATCTTCGAGAGTGCCATCCCATTTAAATCCATGCATGATGAAGAAATCTCAGTAAATTTCCACTGGAGAACAAATGTATTGAAAACTCCACCATGCGGTTACACATAAAACTGGGAACAATGTAAATTGTGGTTTCTAACATAAAATGCTCAAATAAATAATCAGAGTTCTTTCCCACTTGCCCAGACATGAATGTCATTATTGAATACAGCATAGAGACAGATGAATGTCAAGATAATAATTAGATTATTTAGTTGAATAATCTTACATAGAAAGAAGTACATATTTCTAAGGTACAAACTTCATCTGAACCGACACCTTCTGATAGAAATACTCGTTCCTCGATGTGAACACAACTCCTGAAATCCAAACAATGCACGTATAGATAAATATGTCATATATAATATCATTATTGAAAACTGCAGGTTTATATTAAAAAGGTTTGAAAATAAAAATTACATTAGATAAAAGATATCTTCAGAACTATCACATGGCGATAAAAAATAAGTAAAATTGGCTGAGCAGAATTAGGATTGGAAGCTGATGAAAGATATTTAGCAGACATAATGCCCAATGATATAGTATTAAAGAAACCAAAAATTTAATGCATATAGAAAAAAATCCGAAATAATGGATTATATAAGTTAAAAGTTGAATAGTGAATATTGTGAAAAAAATCCAAATAAAGAGAAAAAAATACTGAAATTGAAAAGTACACTGTAGGGATTGGAGAATATAATACACATTAAATTTGAAAATGAACAGTTGTTATTCTATATTTAGAGTATGCATATACACAAAGAACAATTTTTTATTCATAATAGAATCTGTATTAAAAGAACTTATGAATAAATCATAAGAGAACGTAAATACTGAATATTGTAGAGTAGAGAGAAAATTTTGTCAGGGGGTACGTATAACACAACTTCTGCAGTGCAGTGGAGATTTAGCATTGGTGAAGGCACATAGTGGTAATCAAATACGCAACCATGAAATCCATTATATTACTTTATTACTGATAGAAACTGAAGGAAGTGGATCACTAATTCCAGATCCCGGAATGCAGATAGTTTAATATAGTATGTAAATTTTGTATGAATATACAAAGATGATAGATTGAAATTCCAAGATTAATGTTGTAGGGATGATTGAAAGAGAAAATTACCTTATTCGGGAGATGGATAAGTCTGTGGTTGATCTTGGGTGCCACTAGATGACTAGTTGTCATAGCGAGAGGATTGGGTTGTTATAAGAATTTCATTAACCCACTGAGCTAGGATTTCGAAGACAGAGGAAAACATTTTGATGACAAGGGATTCGGGGCAGGAATCAAAGATTTTGGTGGAGTGTCTGGGTTTATGTGAGGCAATGAAGATTCTGAGGAAAATACATGTGGCGGTGGAGGGAAGTCGAAGATGAAGCACGAGCGGGATGACACTTTGGGTAAAACCGTCTATGAAAGAGAGAAGAAAAAAAATTAGTCTATTGCGATGAATGTAGATGATGAGTACTTACAATGCGAACCCTAGATCGATAGCTCGAGCGGATGGAGAAATCCATGGGACGTCGGAGGAGCTGAAATTAGAGGAGCAGAAATCGGAGGAACCGTTGTCGGAGGAGCCGAATTAGGAGGAGCTGAAGGCGGATCACGTGTAGGCGGAGTCGGGACTGGAGAGGGGATTCGGGGAGGGGAGGGGAGGGGAGCAGGAGAGCAGATTCGGGGATGGGTGCAAGAATCCTAGAGCAGGGAGAAGGAAATTGAGGAGGTGAAACGGGGAAGGGAGCGAATAGAAATGGAAAATCCCTATCAAAGTCGGGATTGCGGGAGCTATTTGTGGGTTTGAAGGGTGGGAAGAAAAATTTTTGGTGACGTGGAGGCGTGGTTTGGTGACAGGTTAGCTAAAAAAATCCTTCTTTAGTATGTATATAGATTATTGTAAATCTTTTTATCATATACAATTAATAAAAATAATATATTTAATCATGCAATCATACAATTAATTATATATATATATATATATATTCTCAAAAATATTTATTCATTTATATATTTTATTATATATTTAATAATAGTAAAACATTTCAAGAAAAATTAAAAATTATTAATATTATATTAATAAATATATATATATTTGTATATAAGTATATAAATATATATAATTATATGAAAATATTTATATTTTTAAATATATTTATTTATAATTACAATTATAAATATATATATCTATATTTAAATAATTATAAAATTATAATAAATATTTTTACATAATAAATATATTTATTATATTTATAATTATATATATTTTGTCATGAACTGGCCAAGACACTCTAGTACCCTGATACCCAGGCCAATCCTGACATAGCCCAAAGGGAATTCTTGATCCCCATGGGTTGACGACAATCACCTAACATCATACAAGGTAAAGAGAAAACAATTTTTCCATGTAAACAACCAAACAAACAATTACAAGTATACCCAAAAGAAAACTCCACAGGGAGAACTGTACCAGAAATAAAACACGTATACAAACCCAAAGTACAACCACAAAGTACCATAAAATAGGATAAACAACCCAAGTCTTAAAAAACACAACATCTCAAAGCCAAAAGATCAACATTAACCACCACCTCCAAGTGGTGCGTTTCCCTTACTCAAACCTGGAATGAGAAAATCTACAAACACCCAAAGACAGGTAAGGTATGAACAAACTAGATAATGTTTTCAATTTTAAATAAACAGGCATGACACTATAAAAGAATATTTAAATTCATAAGGCATGTGTAAAATAGTTTAAAAACAATGACATTTATAGAAAAAATAATCACAAAGAATCAACATAATCATCTTCCAAGAGGTACAATAGTTTCAGGTTATGGGATCCTCATGCACTCATATGATGATAACAACAATGTACACGCACGTCTCTCTGACACTGTCCAAAGAATACTAACCAAAATCCCACTGGGGATAAGACCTGCCAATAAGATTATGGTAGAGTAGTAAAGCATCAATCTCTTGCTAGGACATTATCATCCAAGTGTGTTTTCCCCTAATAACTCACTAACTACCTAGTCTTGTAATTACTCAAACAACAATCAATAATGATAAATTTATTTCAAAACTGATACAATTAACCCATTTTTCCATTTCAATATGCCAATTTCCATTTATAAAGCAAAGCATGGTTTTAATTTAATCATGTCTTTTTCCAGGATAAAACTAATGGGTTTCTATGAAAAAAATTTATGTTATTTATCTCAAATAAAAATTTGAAATCAATTTCACAATTCAATTCCATAATTTAAATTCCACATATTAAATTTCATAATTTAATTTTCACAATTTTCCATCAAATTACAAAAACACACCCCAATTCAATGGGATTGGGGGGTTTCCCCAAATTTCATGCCAAATCAAATTCAAATCCTCAATTCACTGAAATTGGGTTTTCAACAAACAAATTAAAAGCAATTTGATTTAAATTAGGAAATTTAATTTAAATCAAGAAATTTTATTTAAATCAAGCAATTTAGGGTTAAATCAATTGGCATCGTAAGCAGAACCACCTACCAAAACAAGGAGAACATGACTCACAACGCTCGTAACAGAAAACTCCAACAAAGAACATGGTAAAGGAGATATGAGAATAAAACCTAGATTCAAGATCTAAAACAACAGGGATTAGATCCTCCAATAACATAGACATCTAACAAACCCTAAGGAGGAGAGGTGAAGAGAGCGGGATAGAAGGAATGGTGAAAGATTCACATACCAGGAAGAGATCAAATAAGATTCATCGTAATTCAATCCGCCTAGAAAGGGGTTTAGAGGAGCCAAAATGGGTCCTTTAGAGCCTCCAAGACCTAATAAATCATTATAGGTCGAGTTAGGGTCGAGAGGGGGTCAAAAAGAGGGTTTTGAAAATTTTTAATGAATTTTTGGAATAATAAAATCCTACGTGCACGGTTAGCCGGGCAGGGTCGTACAGTTTTTTAAACCGTGTGCCCTAACCATGTGCCCCTGATGGTGGGGTTGCACAATTTTTCCTTGGTGGGCACATGGTTTTTCAAATCATGTAAACCCTAATTGCATGGGTTTTCACGATTTTCACTAGTAGGGCACACGATTTGGAAAAACTGTGAGCCAACCATGCACAACCTAAGAGCCCCTTCAAAATTTCCAAAATTTCCAAAATTTCGCCCGAAGCACCTTTAAACGAAACCCAACCAAAGAATGATTAAAAAGAGGGGTCTAGAAGTACTTGAAAATAGTAATAGGATGTTAAACCTCCCCACCATAGAAACTTTTTGTCCCCAGAAAGCCTGTTAAGAAGCTTCTATGTCAAAAAGATAAGGTCACTGCTCTCTCATTAGCATCTCTCTCTCCCATGTCTCATGAGTATCACAACCATGCTACCATAGCACTCAAAGAAAAGGTATCATCACCCCATGAAGTACCTTGGTTTCAGAATCAACTATCATGACTGGATTCACAGTCACAGATAAATCAGATTTGGCATCAAGATCACTCCAGCCCAGAACATGAGATGGATCAGAGAAATACTTCCTCAATTGCGATACATGGAACACATTATGTATTGATGTCTACTATGGCAGAAGTGCTAAATGGTAAGAAACTTTATCCACCTGTTCAACAACCTCAAAAGGTATCACAAAACGAGGAGAAATTTTCTCTTTTCTTCCAAGTCGTCAATGACCCAACTGAGGTGAAACTTTCAAGAAAACCTAATCACTAACGGAAAATTCCAATGGTCTGCGATGACGATTAACATATGATTTTTAACGACTCTATGTCATCAACATTATCTGATGAATCAACTGAATCTTTGTTGCCGTCTCTAAAACCAAACTTTTTCTAACCAACAAACTTTCACCAATATCTGATCAACACAACAAAGATTTATAAGGCCATCCATACAAGGCCTCAAAAGGAGTCATTTTGATTGCGAACTGGTAACTATTGTTATAAGAAAACCCAACCAGACCTAAATGATCATCCCAAGCCCCACCAAAGTCAAGAATGTAGGTTCGAAGCATATCCTTGAGAATCTGTATAACTCTTTCTATTTGTCCATCCGACTGCAGATGGTATGCCGTGCTTAAACATACTTGAGCTCTTAGTGCCTCCTAAAGGCCTCTACAAAAATTAGAAGTGAATTGTGGATCCCTATAAGAGACTATAGTAGATGTAACTCTGTACAAATGAACAACATCTTTTAGATAAAGATCTCATAGTTCTTCAACTTTGGTTGTATCATGAATGGGTATAAAGTGATCTGATTTAGTCAGCCGATCGATCACGACCCATTTCACTATCTTCTTTCCCTCGGTATGAGAAAACCCAATAAAAATGTCCATAGATATATCATCCCACTTTCAAGATGGAACTGGAAGTGGATGAAACAAACTCGAAGGTCTCTGGTGCTCAGCCTTTACATGATGGCATGTATAACAATGAGAGACAAAAATTATCAATGCCCCATCTCATACATAGAAACCAGAATCATTGCCGCTTATTATAGAACATCTTCATGGTTCCTAGGTGCAATGGCAATTGAGAATTATGGAAATATACCATCACAAATTTCTTGATCGATAACGGTACCACAAAAAAATTCCCATAACATAGAATTCCCTTTGTGGAGAATGACTAGTTAGTAACGGTCTCCCCACCAAAAAGGGAGTTACTAATGCTACAGAACTCATCATCAAGTTTCTGTTCTTGAAGAATCATCTCGAGAAGAGCAGAGGTCAGCTGAACATTGGACAAAGCAACCTCAACCCCTGATTTCTGGACTCTAATATAAAATTGTGTAAAAAGATTCATCCAGTTTCACTCTTTCGATGATTCTTTCATGGATTGGGTTGTAAGTTTCCTTCTAAAATCATCTACGATGACCTTCCCTTACCTTGGGGTATAGGTGATGTCAAAGTCAACAGATTGCAGGTATTTCACCCAATGCGTCTAGATGATTTTAAAATATTCTTGAGAGAAGATATAACTCAATCTCTTGTGGTTGGAATACATGGTAAAAATTTCTTCAAAAAGTTAATGCCGCTAGCTCTTAAGTACATGCATCACAACTACAAGTTTAAGGTAATGGGTCAGGCAATTCTTCTCGTGTGGCCTAAGCTGCTGAGATCCATAAGCAATGACATGATCACCCTGTATAATAAAACAACCCAAATATAAAACCGATGTATCACAGAATACCACATAGCCCTACCCGAACTCTAAAAGATTCAACACTTAGGCAGTAGACAAAAGACGCTTCATGTCGACAAAATAATTCTGACATTTATCATCCCAAAAAAGATTTACTCCCTTCTGAGTTAGATCAATCATCAAAGAATCCAACTTTGAGAAATCCTTTACAAATTTAAAATAATAACCAGCTAAACCCAAGGAGATATGAATATTGAAAACATTTCATGGTTTCTCCCATGTCATTACAATTTTTACCTTCTCTGAATAAATTGAGATACCATGTTCTGACACCACGTGTCCTAATAACTTCATTTCCTGGATCCATAAATCACATTTCGAAATCTTGGAATAAAGTTGTTGATTTCTCAAAAATTACAGAACTACTCTTAGATGACGCACATGATCCTTCTCAGAATTCGAGTAAAAAAGAATGTCGTCCACAAAGACTACCAAAAGGTATTAAGATACTCATGGTATATCCTTCTCATCAAATCCATAAAAAATGTTGGAGAATTGGTTAAAACAAATGGAATGATAATGTACTCATAATGGTTATACCTACTCCAAAAGGTGGTTTTCTAAATTTCAGATTCTTTTATTCTTAATTGATGTTTACCAGGTCGAAGATCAATCTTTGAGAATCACTTCACCCCTTTAAACTGGTAAAATAGATCATCAATCCATGGAAATAGTTATTTTTTCTTTACCATGAAAGATACGCCACACCCCATCAGGTGCAGTAAAGGAGACCCGTTTAAGATAAAAATCAATCTAAGATTTATTAGAAATGATCCAATCCATACCGAATATGATGTCAAGAGGTTTCATGTCGAGAACCATAAAATCCCAAGTAAGATCAATATATGATAAAGAGAACACACAAGTTGGACTACGAACACCCTTATCTCTCTTCATTTTGAGGAGAGTAGTAATATCCATCACATAAGATAAATGATATATGCATGAAGATTAAGTAGATTGACAATACAGGTTGAAATAAATGAATGGGATGCACCAGTATCAAATAAAGCAGTCCCTAATGAAGAAGCTATAGTGATGGTACCTCTCACTGTCATTGAGCATGTATTGGATTCCTCTGAAGAATCTTCCACTATGGGAAGAAGCTTTATTCTGGATTCCTATGGTTGGAACCCCTTTTTTCATGAAGCATATGATTGCACCATAGTTTTATTAGGTGCTGGTGATCTCATGAGACTATGAGGATACAAATATATATGGAAGAAATTCTACAAGTGACCTGAGAATCCATAGGAATCACATATTTTGGGTGCCTCAGTGCAAACCCGTTTCGAGTGCCTAAGTTTTCCAAACTGTTAATAAATCAAAGGGCCTCTGCCTGACCCTATAGGGGGTCTAGAAAAACCCTTCTATCAAAGAGCAATGTGAGAATCATCGTTATTCCTTTTCCCTTTAGAGGAATTCACAGAGCTTCCACTGGGAGAAAAAGGAACACCCATCAACCCCAACATACTAGCCATGTCCATGTCAACCATTAATTCTCTATACAACACATTAGTATAAGAAGGGATCTTTAGTATGAAAACATGAGAACAAATATCAGATTGAATTATCATCTAAAACCTTTGATTATTCATCTTCTCATTCAATAATATATCAGACACAAACTGTACAATCTCAGAAAAAAGATTCACATATTATTTAATGATCCTATCAACCTACTCGAGTTTGAAAAACTCCATAACCTTGGACAACACCATCGACTCTGGATAGAACTGGTTGGTAAAAATAACTTTAAATTCTTTACACCGCAAGCTCTTGTGCTTCTTCATGGTCACCATCATATCCCACCATCTTCTACTAGATCCCTCTATCTTGAAGGTGGAACACTTCAATTTAATTTCATTGGGAATTTCAAAGAACTAAAATAGAAGCTCGATATCTCTCAACCAATCCTCATCCAGTTGAGTATCTTTAGAGCCTTGAAATGCTGATGTATTTTGGAAAAGGAACTCTTGAGAATGATTATATAAAACATCCCTTTAAGGTTCCATAGTTAGAGACTAAACAAGAAGGGGTGTAGGTGCTTGTCCTGGAGCTTTGACAACACACACTACTGACTTAAGGCTCATTGCGCTAAGAGATGGCCAGAAACTCAATCGTAGATACCTCTTAAGTCCTAGAAAGATTACCTAACTACATAGTGACATAAAGAAAATATGATTAACTTGCACTTTTGATACTAATTTTTCATGAACCATCCTCTACACCCTGGTACCCTGATACTCAAGGCTGATCCTGACATATCTTGAAGGGTGTTCCCGATCCCCACGCATTGGAGACAAGCACCTGACATCATACAAGGTAAAGAGGGGATGATTTTTCCACATAAACATCAAAAGAAATAGTTACAAGTAAGTATGATCAAAAGAAAACTCCACAGGGTGAATTATACCATAATTCAAAAATGTATACAAACCCAAAGTATAACCACAAAGTACTAGAAAACAGAATAAACAACTCAAGTCCCAATAGACACAGTATATTAAATCCCAGAGATCAACAGAAACTAACACCTTCAAGAGGTGCCTTCCCATTGCTCGAACCCGGCCAGAGGAAATATAAAAACACCCAAAGGAACAAGTGGTCATTGAGATAAAATCCTAGTAGGGTATCCGTAAGGATTCCATAATAACATGACAAATTAATTAACTAGATAAAGCTTTTAATTTTAAATAAACAGGCAAGGCGGTACAAAAGCATATTAAAAAAAATCTTGATTTACTTTTAAATTGATGTAAAGTATTTATAATAATGGATTAATTAACATTTTATATAAAATAGTTTATATAAATTAACAA
The DNA here is from genome assembly GCA_963277665.1 of Viscum album. NCBI lineage: Eukaryota > Viridiplantae > Streptophyta > Magnoliopsida > Santalales > Viscaceae > Viscum > Viscum album. Next base: position 1,049,246,606 of record OY728163.1, on the reverse strand, counting down.
TTCATGTGTAAAACATTTTACAAACAATGGAATATATATCAAAATAATCACAAAGGAGAAACACAGTCATATTCCAAGAGGTATGATAGTTCTAGGTTATGGGATACTCAAACACTCATATGATGATAATGGTAATGTGAACACATGTCTCTCTAAAACTGACCAAAGAAGACTAACCAACATCTCACTAGGGAGAATCTCTTATAATAAGTTTATGTTAGAGTTATAAAGCATCAATTTATTTCTAGGGTATTCCCATCCCAGCGTGTTTGTCCCTAATAACTCACTAACTACCTAGGCTTGAATATTCTCAAAGAATAATTAATAATTGGAAATTTATTTCAAAACTATTTAAAATACAATTAACCCATTTTCCATTTCAATATTCCAATTTCTATTTAAAAACAAAATGGGTTTTTAATCAAATCATGTCTTTTTTAGGATAAAACCAATGGGAATCTATCAAAATAATAATAATAATCCATTTAACTCAAATACAAATTTAAAATCAATTTCATTAATAAATTTTACAATTAAGTTTAAAAATTTAAATTCCACCATTTAATTTTTAAAATTTTACATCAAATTCCACAAACACGCCCCAATTCAATGGAAGTGGGTTTTTCTTTCTCAAATTTCATGCCAAATCAAATTCAAATCTCCAATTCACTGAATTGGGGTTTTACCAAAAAAATTGAAATAAATTAAATTTAAATCATTCCATTCAATTTAAATCAAGCAATTTAGGGTTAAATCAATTGGAAAATCATAAATGGAACCACCTACCGAAATAAGGAGATCACGACTCACAATGCCTGCAATGGGAAACTCCAAAAAAGAATATTGGCAAAGGAGATCCAATGTAACATCCCATTATTGATCTATCAAGTAAATCCTTGACCTCATCATGGTTCTTCTTTTTCCCATTTTCTATAAAGGACTGAGAAGGAATTGGTAGGAAACCTATAATGGTGAAGTTATGGATTTATTGGACCCTTAGCTTTAACCGATTTTTTCAACAGGATGCAGGAGAATTTCATGCCATGTAACTGGGTTACACGACATGTAAGTGTTACTGTGTACAAGTAGTTAATGGATTCATTTTGTGAGGGGTTACATGTTATAAATATGAGCTACATGTCGTGAATGCTTTAAATAAAGGGTTTTTTAATATGAGATGATGGATTTCTCAGCATACTTAAACAATATGGATTTCACGACATGTAAAGTAATTTCACATCATGTAATTCCTCAAGCAGGGATGTTTTAGGGAGCTTCTTGGGTTTTTAGTGCCCATTCAATCACCCATTTTCATTTTTTCTCGAACCAAAACTCATCTTCGATGACTTTTGGACACACCATTCATTCCGGATTGATCCTCTTGGTGTTCCATCTTCATTATGGTTACGGTGTGTCTCTCTGAGTAAATTATCTTTTCGCCTATTCAATTTCCTTTATCATGCCAGAACCCTTGGGTTGCGTTATCAGATTCACTGGTCTAAGTTGGTGTTTCTTCTTGTCTTCTTCCAAGATCCATTGTGTGATCTCCTTCCATAGGTTGTTCCTTTGTTGGTCGTGGTGCGGTAGACATTCATTGTCGAGGTATGTGATATTTCCTATCCTATTCTAACCCCTTTCTCAATTGAATCAATCCTAAGATGCGTGGATTGGATTCTAGGGCCTTTGTTGATGCCGTTGGGTTTTCTTTGTTGGTAGATCCTGTTGTGGGCATGTGCGACCTGAGTTTTGAGGTAGGTGGTTCCATCTCTAGAATGTGTTTGATAAACTATATTATTTCATTATTAATTGATTTACAGATAAATTGATATGAAATTGGAATTTTGGATTGTGTGTGTTGGAAAGACATTTTGAATAAAAGTAGATTTCCTTAGTTTTTGATAAATAGAAAGAAAACAGGTATTTTCAAAACAATGAAAATGGTTTTGTGAATGGTTTTGAAATGATTTTAGAAACATTGAAATGATTGTGAAAATGATCATAGGGGTTACCTTGGTTACTAGGTGGAAGGTTTATCTTTAGGCCATCGTCCATTGTGGGGGTTCACTTTATGGGGTGTTCCTCTTATACTAGAGTGTATATTATTGGCTCTAGGTATAGATATACTATTGGGGTTTCACTTTATGGGGTGTTTCCCTAGTCCTGGAGTGTAGATAATTGGATTCGGGTACCATGGTACACTGTTCATAAAATTATGGGTATGAGTAGTCTACTACTAGACCTGTAGTATTCCCTTGGTATTGTGATGATTGTTCTAGTACTGTTGTTTTTTTATTGCTTGGATTTAGAATGTTTTAGCCTTGACATACATTTTTATTCTTGTGATCGATAATATGGAAAATGTTCATTGAAATTGATATACCTGCTTTTGGTTTAAAACTATAATAAAAAGGGAAATGTTTACCAAGTTTTCTATAAAACCGCATTACTACTTTTCATGCCATGTTTTATTTAATTTGAGAAAACAAGAATTGTTATATAGAGACTTGTTATGGAACACCTAGGTGGGATCCTATTGATCCTGTTATCTCACACCCTACACACCTCTTTGGTAGTGCATAGAACTTTTTATGTATTCCATTTTAGGGAGAGGCAAGGTGTTGTAGTGAGACAGTGAGGTTTCATGCAGCTAGGTTGGGTAGCTGGTGGTGAGATGGTGGGAGTTATTCCATTCCATTATTTAGATTAACTGTTTGGTTCTATTACTTTACAGTTGGACTTGTCTCTTGGTGTTTTGGCTACTTTTTCAATTGTATTGTTTCTATTGTCTTTATACAGTTATGGAATATATTCATCAGTATTATATTGTTTCTTTTTTTCTTCATGTATATATATGTATCATTTTTTGTTCAGGTTGGGAAAAATCATTCCCTCTGGTTTGTTTTCCAATGTACAGTTTCTTGTTGCTAGCTCATGGGGATCAGGAACACCCTTTGGGTATGATTCAGAATAGGTTGGGTGCCATGTTTGAGGGAAACCCATGTTGGTTCGTTACAATTTGGTATCAAAGGTATGTTTTTCCTCAACATTACTTGTCTTGGGACATCTATTAGACTAGAGATAGGATTTTCGGGACTTTGGAGGTATGTCGCGATGAGTGCATGGCCAGCTCTTGTCGTAACATGACTCAAGTTTCCATGGGATGTTGGGATATATTTCTCTAGTGTTGGGTTTGGTTTTAAATATTAGTTTCTAATTATGGTTTTTTTGGTTTTAACTGATATTTATTCTGTTTTATGGTTGTTCTTATGTTTCGGTGTGCAATGGTTTGCTTGTGAGACGTCTTTCACGAGTTCCTCAGGAAGGTGTAGCTGATTCTCCACAAGGGAATCAACCTATAGATCATAATATCATTGATACTATTGTACAGGAAGTCCGTTATGTTGATCAAGATGTTCCAAAAGTTCAAAACATAGTTTTTGAGGTACATCCAGGAGCTGGAGGAGAGAGATCGACCATGGGAATTCTTATGCGAGAAGCCATCATCCATTAAAGAAACAATTGAACCTCAAGAGGTGGAGGACTAGATTTATAGGATCGATCAAATATTTTACTTATTGGAGACACATGAGAATATTAAGGTGAAGTTTGTAGCGTTCAGGCTTAAGGGTTCCGACAAGCGATGGTGGGATTCTATGATCCAGATAGATAGACACATGGACATGGATTGGAAGGATTTCAAAACCTTATTCTTATAGTAGTTTTTATAGAGTCGTTGATGTTGGTGAAGTATATGGAGTTACTGTCTTTACAATAGGGAGAGAATTCAGTGTTGGAATATACTAATCGGTTTGCTGAGCTAGTCTATTTTTCCTCGGATGTAGTGAAGAATGACCAGTTGAAGGATCAGAAGTACCTGCAGGGTTTGCAACCAAATATCGGATCATATGTGTTTATGTTGAAACTTTATACCTATGTAGAGATGGTATAAAAAGATATAATGGAAGAGATGGATATGGAAGTCCAGGTTGGTTTCCCAACCCTTCTCTTCTATACAGTGGAAACATCAGTGGCGTGCATGGGAATAAGAGGAAGTGGGAGGATCATCGCCGAAGTGGTGGCTGTGGGTCTTAGAAACGAGCCTCCTGTACACCATCTGCTATGGCTAGCATTGTGACTTTGACTTAATATCAGTGTGGAAAGGTCAGACACATCAAAAAAAATTTCCTATGCCTGCAAAGACATGCAACAACAATGAACGTGTTGGTTATATACAACATTTTCGTCAGGCTATGAGTACGCCTCATTGTGGTCAGGGTTCATTAGCTCTAAAGGCTAATTCAGTGCAGTCAGAAGCTTCAAGGACTATAGGTATCTTTCCACATGCCTCATGAGTGATGTACTTTCATGTAGTAAATGAGTGTCTAGAGGAAGTCTATGCCGATCTGGTGACAGTGAGAGTTACTATCCTTATTGAATATTTAGTAGTAATTTCTTTATTTGATACCGGTCCCTCCCACTCATTTATATCTACAAATTTTATTAATATTATTAAACTTCCAATAGAACTTATGTCCATTGTAATGGAGTTAGAGACATATCTTGTAAAGGGGAGTGAGAAGGGGTTTTAATGTCCTTGTTCAATAACGATAGTCGATACAGAGTTGGTCTGGGATTTTCTCATTCTTGATCTGGATCTATTTAACATCATTATCAGTTTGGATTGTCTTGTCTCTCATCAATATGAGGTTGATAGTTACCACCGGTGTGTTTCATTTCTCTCTACTGATGAAATCTCTCACGTGTTTCAGGGGATTGAGACTGGAGGTTAGGTCATGCAGGGCCTTCCCACCTAGAGATCAGAAGTCTGTTGTCTACTGTTGCATTTGGTATTGATGATGTTTCTTCTATTTTTTATCTTCTTGTTGTTGTTTGGGATTTTTAAGATGTTTTCCCAGACGAATTCTCTGGTCTTCCTTTGGAGAGAGAGGTAGAATTTATGATTGACCTGATGCCAGGTACACAGCCGATATCGACACCTTCTTATCATATGGAACCAATGGATATGAAAGTGATCAAGATTCAACTAGATGACCTATTAGAAAAAGGTTTTGTTCTCCCTAGTGTTTTTCCTTGGGAATCCCTTGTGCTCTTTTCCAAGAAGGCATATGGTTCACTTCAGTTGTGTGTGGACTATAAAAAGTTGAACTGAGTAACGGTTAAGAACAAATATCCTTTGCCTCATGTGGATGATTTCTTTGATCATATAAAGGGGAAAAAGTGGTTCTCAAATATTAATCTTCAGTTGATTTATCATCATCTCATAGTTTGGGAGTATGATATACTGAATACAACTTTTAGGAGTAGGTATGGCCACTATGAATATCTTGTGATGCCTTTTTGTCTGACTGACACTCCAGCAATTTTTATAGATTTGATGAATAGGATATTCCATCAATATATTGACACTTTTTTGGTAGTGTTTATAGATGATATTCTGGATTATTTAAAATCTGAGCATGAGAATGAGCACCATCTGAGTTTGGTTCTAGAAATTCTAAGAAGTCACTATTTTTATAAAAATCTTTTGAAATGTAGTTTATGGATTCAATAAGTGAAGTTATTAGTGAACATGATATCTAAACATGGATTATAAGTTGATCCCAAAATGGTGAAGGCTGTTTTTTCATGGAAGGAACCACAAAATGTCTTTGAGATATGAAAAATCCTTGGTCTTACTAGATACTACCAACAGTTTGTTAAGGATTTCTCTAAGATAGAGTCACCTTTGACTACTATTACCAAGAAAGTGGGGAAATTCACTTAGGATGTGAAGTGACAGTATTATTTGGATGAACTAAAATGACTTCTTAAATCAACTCATATTTTGATCTTACCTGAGATCAGTAAGGGGTATGTGATGTTTTTTGATGCTTCTGGTGCTGGTTTGGGATAAATTCTTATGCAGGATGACCATATGGTAGCTTATGGATCTCGTCATCTTTGAACACATGAGAAGAATTACCTCACTCATGATTTAGAGCTTGATGTAGTTATGCATGTGCTTAAATGTTAGAGAGAATATATTTTTTGGGAATGTTTCACAGTCTTCTCTAATCATAAGATTTTAAGATATATATTTTATCAAAAGTACTTAAATATAAAACATAGATGATGGTTATAATACCTTCAGACATTTGAATTCGATATCGACTACACCCCAGGGAAGGAAAACATCTTTGAAGACACTCTTAGCAGAAAAGTACCATCGCAGGTTGTTCTAGAATCGAAGGAGGAGTGGAACCTTATGGGGCTTTTCACTCAGTCTCACCTAGAAGATCAGAAGTATTTTTTAGGTATGGTTATGACTAGTGTTTAGTTATCATCATCTTTATTAGAGTCTATCATGAAGATTCAGCAGTAGGATGATGATTTTAGTGTATTTTTAGAAATTATTTTTGGTGGGGAGACTATTTCTGGTCTGTCTATTTCTTTAGATGGTATGCTCTACTTTGGGAATCGAGTTGTCATCCTTGTATCCATAAAGAGTTTAATCTTGCTTAATTATAAAATATCTTTATGGTCAATCAATCCATACACTATGAAGATGTATTATTATATAAGATGGTGATTCTGGTGGCTGGGTATGAAGCATGACATTGCAAATTATGTGTCCCGCTGTTACACCTGCCAACGAATAAAGGCAGAGCACTTAAAACTCTCTTGTTTAATTTAGAATTTTCCAGTGACAATATGGAAAGGGTACGAGGTATCCATGGATTTTTTTAATGGATTACCTTGGACTCCCTGAGGGAAGAATGAAATTCGGATTGTCATTGATCGGTTGAAAGATTTTGATCATTTCATTCCGATCAAGGATACCACTAAGGTTAAAGATTTGGGTAGGCTGTATGTGAAAGAGATTGTGAAGTTACATGGGAGTCCTTTTATTTTTGTTTCAGATAAGAATACTAGGTTTAACTTGAGGTTCTAGAGGAGTCTCTAATAGGTAATGAGAACCCAGGTCAAGTTGATCACAACTTACCATCCACAGACAGACAGTCAAACAGAGCGAGTAATTCAGATCCTCAAAGATATGCTTCATGCCTGTGTTATTGACTTTAGTGGATCATGAGATAACCATATGAGAATGTTTGAGTTTTTTTACAACACAATTTATAAGTATTCGATAATAATGGATCCCTTTGATGCATTTTATGGTCGCCTATGAAAATCACCTCATTATTTTGATGAGATGGGAGAAGTAGCTTTGGTAGGACCAAGTTTGGTTCAGAAGACATACGTGAAGATTCAAGATGTACATATACATCTGGTTATATCCCAAAGTTGAAAAAATCGTATGCAGATCATAGACATATTCCTCTAGAGTTTCCATTGGGGACTAGGTATTATTGAAAATTTCTCCTTGGTTGGGTCACCATCGACTTGGAAAAATGAGAATGTTGGATCCGATATACGTTTGACCATTTGAGGTCACTGAGTAGCTCAAAAATGTTTCTTATCAGCTAGAATTGTCAATTCAATTGATGGGTATTCATGATATTTTCCACATGTCTCAGTTTAGGAAGTATCACCTCGATCTTTCTCACGTTCTAAGTTGGGAAGAAATTGAGTTAGAGCCTGTTGTTTTTATTCTAGAGAAACCAGTTGAGATCATTGACTCTCAAATGAAATACTTGCATGGGAATTCAACTATATTGGTCATAATTCAATGGAAACATAAATCAGATTCTCATGAGACTTGGGAACGTGAGTCATTAACGAGGGAGAAACAACCTCATCTTTTTCCAGGGATTACATCTTCCATATGAATTCACGGGGATAGAAAGTCTTTATGATGGGGAGATTGTAACATCCCATTACTGATCTATCATGTATTCCCTTGACCTCATCATGGTTCTCATATTTCCCATTTTCTATAAAGGACCAAGAATTAATTGTGAGGATACCTATAATGGAAAAGTTAGAGATTTTTTGGACTCTTAGTTTTAACTTTTTTACAGGATGCAATAGGATTTCACAATTTGTAACTAGGTTTCATGATGTGTAAGTGTTGTTGAGTAAAAGTCTTGAAGGAATTCATGATGTGAGGGGTTACACGTCATGAAGAGGAGTTACACATTGTGAATATTTTAAATAATAGATTTTTTAATTTGAGGTGACGAATTTCTCAGTGTACTTAAACACCATTGATTTCACAGCATGTAAAGGAATTTCATGTCATGTAATTCCCCAAGTAGGAAAATTTTATGGTGCCTATTGGTTTTTTAGTTCCCATTTGATCACTTATTTTTCTTTTCTCTCAAACTAAAACTCCTCTCTAATGATTTTTGGAGACACCATTCCTTCCGGATCGATCCGCTCGGTGTTCTATCTTCATTGCAATTGCAATGCATCTCTTAGGGTTAATTATCTTTCTTATTCTTTACTGTCCTTGATTGTGGTAGCACCCTTGGGTTGCATTATCAGATCTGTTGGTCTAAGTTGGTGTTTCTTCTTGTCTTCTTCCAAGATCCGTTTCGTGATCTCGTTCTGGAGGTCGTTCCTTTGTTGGTCATGGTGCATCGAGCATTCATTGTCGAGGTATGTGATATTTACTCTTCTATGGCAACGCTCTTTCTCAATTGAATCAATCCTGAGATGTGTGGATTGGATTCTAGGTCTTTTGTTGCTGTCGTTGGGTTTTCGTTGTTGGTGGATCCTGTTACGGGTGTGTGCGTCCTGAGTTTTGAGGTGGCTGGTTCCGTCTCTAACCTATATTTGATAAATTATATTTTTCCATTATTATGAATTGGTTTACAAATAAATTGGCATGAAATTGGAATGATAGATTGTGTGTGTTGGAAAGAGATTTTGAATAAAATTGGATTTTCCTTAGTTTTTGATAAATAGAAAGAAAAGGGGTATTTTAAAAGCATTGAAAATGGTTTTGTGGAATGATTTTGAAATGATTTTCGAAATGTTGAAATGATTGTGAAATTGAGAACATGGGTTACCTTGGGTACTTGGTGGAAAGTTTAGCTTGAGGCCATCATCCATTGTGGGGGTTCACTTTCTGGGGTGTTCCTATTGTCTTGGAGTGTATATTATTGACTCTAGGTATATATATGAAGTTGGGGTTTCACTTTCTGGGGTGTCTCCCTGGTCCTAGAGTGTAGATAATTGGATTCAAGTACTATAGTGCATTGTTCATAAAATTATGGGTATGAGTAGTCTGCAGCCTAAACTATTTTATTCCCTTGGAATTGTGATGCTTGTGCTACTAATGTTGTTTTCGTATTTCTTGGATTTGGACTATTTTAGACTTGATATGCATGTTGATTCTTGTGATATATAATATGGAAAATGTGCTTTGAAATTGATATGCCTGCTTTTGTTTTAGAACTGTGAGAAAAAGGGAAATGTTTACTTGTTCTCTATAAAATTTCTTTACTACTTATCATGCCATGTTTTATTGAAATTGATCATACAATAATTGTTATATAGATACTTGTTATGGAACAATTGTGTGGGATCCTATTGAGCCTGTTAACTCACACCCTTCGCACCTCTTCGGTGGTGCGTAGACCTTTGTATGTCTTCTATTTCAGAGATAGGTAAGGCACCATTATGAGGCGGTGAGTTTTCATGTAAGCTAGGTTGGGTAGCTGGTGGTGAGATGGTGGGGGTTAGACCACACCATTATTTAGAGTAGCTATTTGGTTCTAGTCCTTTGTAGTTGGACTTGTCTCTTGGAGTTTTGGATACTTTTGCAGTTGTTTTGTTTCCACTGTCTTTATACAGTGATGGCATATATTCATTAGTCTTCCACTGTTTTGTTTTTGCTTCATGTATATATATGCCTCATGTTTTGTTCAGGTTGGGAGAAATCATTCCTTTTTTTTGTTGTTCGATGACCAGGTTCTTTTTGCCACCTCGCAGGGATCGGGAACGCCCTTCGGGTATGTGACAAAACAGGTCAGGTGCGAGGTTTGAGGGTAACCTAGGTCAGTTAGTTACATCCAAAAATCAAACCTAGATTCAAGAGCTAAAGCAATGGGGATTAAATCCTCCAACAACATAGATATCTGAAAAACCCTAAGGTGGATAGGTGGAGAGATCGGGAGAGAAGTAATGAGGAAATATTCACATACCCAGAGAAGATCGAACATGATTCATCGTGCTTCGATCTACCTTGAAAGGGGTTTGGAGGAGCCAAAATGGGTCCTTGAGAGCCTCAAAGACCTAGGAAATCGTTCAATGTCAATTTAGGGTTGAGTGGGGGTTAGAAAGAGGGGTTTGGAAATTTTTAAATAATTTTTGGAATAATAAAATATCATGCACATGGTTAGCTGGGCAGGGCCACATAGTTTGTCAAACTATGTGCCCTAATCGTGTGCCATACTAGTGGGATTCCATAGTTTCTCCTTGGTGGGTGCACAATTTTTTAAACCGTGTGCCAATTGTGCAAACCCTCACTACCTAGGTTTGCATGGTTTGCACAAGTAGGGTGCATGGTATTGGAAAACTATGTGCCAACCATGCACAACCCAAGATCCCCTTTAAATTTTCCAAAATTTCACCCGAAGCACCTCTAAATGAAATCCAACCAAAGCATGATTAAAAAGAGGGGTTTATGAGTACCTAAAAATGGTAACAAGATGTTACATATTTATATTTTAATAAATATATAAACTGAGGCTTCAACCTCAATTTTTATATATAATTATATAAATATATGAAATATATAAATATATTTATAATTTTATAGAAGTATTTATAAATTTATTATTTATAATTAGAATTGTAAATAAAGAAATATATATTTATATAATTATAAAATTATAGTAAATATATTTAAATAATAAATACATTCATTATATTTAAAATTATATATACTTATATATTAATTAATATATATATAATTATATATATGGATATATAATTATATAAATGTATATAATTTTATGAAAATATTTGTAATTATATACAAATATTTATAAATATATTTATTATATTTATAATTGTATATATTTATATATTAATAAATATATTTAATTATATATATAATTATATATATATATACAATTATATATAAATAATTTTTAAATATATTTATTTGTATATAATTATATAAATATAAATATAATTATAAATATATACATTTAAATAATTATAAAATTATAATAAATATATTTAAATAATAAATATATTTTATGTATTTATAATTATATATATATATAAATATATATTATATAAATATATATTATTATTAACAAAAAGTACAAATCATGGATTTGGTATCCCAAATCCATGACCCCACAAATCTTATTAAAAGAGTAAAGACAAACACACACACATGCATAGAAAGGGGTTGCAACATACCAATCACATCACACATATCACAAAATGACTAAAAAAGTACAAACCAACAAGAAAACAAAAACACAACTTTCTTATCGTCTTCCATGACCCCAAGGGTGATTTCCTTTCTTCTATTTTGGGGTGAACCATGGTCCACCTTGATCATAAAATCTCCTGACAGTGTCTTCCTTTTCCTTAGCTTCCCTTTTCTTATCTAAAGGTTGTGCTCCATCTTCATTGTTAAGAGTGGAATTTTTATCCATTTCTTCATGCCTTGGAACTATCATTTCTAATAAGGTCACCTCAACTGATTCTTTCTCATGCTATACAACAATAATATCATCAATTGGTTCTCTAGAGGAAATTGGTTTAATAATGAGAAATTCAACCTTCCTTCCAACATTTTCATCATCCGTAAGAAATTTAGAAGTCTCCACATAGCTTTCCATGGTTGAATGAGATACCAATTTGTTTCATACTCCAGATTCTCAAGATAGAGTTTTTTAAACTCCAAATTATTAATAGACTTTATCATTGACAAAAAATTACTTTTTGATTTCAGGGTACCTCCAATGTTCGCGTCTACTATCTTACCATTAGTAGTTTTCTTAGCATAAAGCACTAGAGGTACTTCAGATCCGTAGCTAGTAGAGGCTTCTTTATCCCTTTCTAATTCCTTATCTTTAAGAGACACTTGTAAAGTGTCCTCACCCTCATTCCCATGTTTAGATTTCACTGTCTTTAAAATAAAAACCTTTATATACAAAGAAGTTTTTCCTTTTTTGTGCTGCACAAAAAAATACATTCAGAAGAAATATTACCTCATGACAGATACTACTCCTCAAGAAGTTCTATGGGATCTCCCCCAACTTCATAGTTGATAACTTCACTTTCATTGGACTCACACATATCTCCCCATTTTAGTCTTACATAATGGGGAAAATAGGGGTCATCATGTACAATATTAGTAGCAGGAGTTTCAAATTCAAATTGTTATGAATTACCATTCTGGTTTCCTATAATCACATCATAAAAATACAAATTATCTAGATTGAGTTGTAGATCTTCATACCCTGAACACCATATCCACCTTCCATCTTGTTAGTATCCATGGAAAAATTTCACTTTCTAGATGATTGACCATTCACAACTAATACACTCTCATTCATAGGTATGAAATCCCTATTTCCCATCAGATCAACTTTATCAGGAGTCCCCTTATCAACCATAAACTCTCTATTTCAATATACAATGGGAGATTCATAGATTCAATAGGGTCCAACCCTCCATATATCAATCAAAATCTTGTATTTATCAATCCATATAACATTTTCCTTTAGAAAATAATCAAACTCAAATTCATTATAATAGAACCATATAAGACAAGCTTGAATGAAAAGATCAGTCACCTCATGGGTTGAGAGGGCATTTATCCACTCTTAGAATATCTTCTCAATGTCACAAATACTCCCCCATTGATCACATATGTTCTAAGATCCTATCTTTTTTCAGATAATTCTCTCTTTTATCGTGGAATTAAATGCATTTCATTGGGTTTTCCTTTGTCTTTAAACCTTGTTGGACGAGCCTTGTTTGGAGACAAGAAGAATTTTTTGGAAAAAATGACCTAATGTTTAGAGATGTATTATTATTTTAATTAGTGGAGTCTAAGTATAAACATGTTAAATAGTATTTTGAGGGTTTCCCATAATTTTGTAAGGCTTAAGAGGTGGTTCAGGAACTTTCACAGAAGATGTGCTGGAAACTATCTGCTAGACAACTAGAAGTTGTGTATATGTTACACATAATGTAACTATCACTAGAAACATGTCTTAAACTGGTTCACAACACGATATAGTTACACATTGTGTACCTAGTTCAAATAATTTAATGTTTTATTAGGGTTAAAATCAAGTTGAGGTGATAGATTTTTCATCATAACTCTTAAATATGAAATACATGATATAAAAGTGGGTTAAATGACTTATATTTTAGGTCTCAAATAGTTTTAAGTGTAAAAAACATATGATATATTTAATTACTTCATTTTAACCCTGCTATACCAGACCTAGGATGATTTATAGGGTATTTTAGAGTCTCCTCTTCTATTTTGGACGTCCTGATTACACATCCAATCCCTAGTTAGTTGTTTTGCTTATCTTTCTCTCTCTTCCACCATTTAACTCCATTGTTGCGATGTAAATATCTTGACCATTTTTGTTTTGGGTTTTGATCTCGATTCAGTGTTATCTTGGTTCCTTCTTATAATCTTCATCACCCCCATTGTTGTTGGTGATTCTGGTGCGAAGTGTTTCTTAATCGCGAGATAAAGGCAGGGGTTTAAACCTAACCCTTTGGTTTGTTTAATTTTCAAGTATATGAAATATTTTTATTTCACTGATATAAAATTAAGTCTAATTAATTTATTAATTTATTAATGGTAAACACTGGATTTGAATATTGGTTGGATACCTTGGATTAAATTTTTGATGTGATCGGTCTTATGACTACCATTGGGTGAGTTAATCCTGGAATGATAATATTTTGTCTAATGGCTTAAAGTGTGTTTATCATGAAATGATCTTAGGTTATTTCTTGATGTAAAATCCTTTAACTAAATATAAAGACATAATTCAACTTACATTACATGATTTGGTATGAATCCAATAGATCAAAGTTTTTGACCAACCCTTGTTGGGACACTTACTTTTATAAGGGGAGTTATTATAAAAGTTTTGGGTTGAATTAAACATTTTACATCAAAAGGTGTATCCCTTTATATACTTAGTGTAATTTTGAGGTAATTATTGAGGAATTAAAAGTTATGATTTTTTTATTGGGGAATCTACTCAACAGATCAAGGAGTTTCAAGCTTACAGTTGAAAAATATGTGCCTACCTAAATACCTTCAAATAGATTGACAAACCATAGTTGGGGTAAAGTGAAGGGGCATATGGATCCATGCCACTAGAATTTATAAGAAACTATACATTACATGTTCAATGGTGAGGTATATTGGAACTTGATAAAATAGCCTCATATTTAATAAAATTAAATATTATTATTCTTCACAAAATCTGTTTATCCAGAAAAGTAATTATTATACATTTTAATTATTATATAAAATAGAAAAGTAAAACCATGAAACCACTTTGATAATTTTTTACCTTGGGGTATTTCCTTGCAAATAAAAATTTCTATATATGGTATAATCGTCTATGTGATGAATTATTATTATAAATTTTGTATTATGTGTTGGAATCCACTATTCTAGTTCTGCCCCCAGTAAGTGAGCGAAGGTGAAAAGTATTCCTACTAGATATATGTTAAGGATTCTTCCTATGTCTATTATATTATATTATCAACTACGTCTATATAGTTGATTATACAACATAAATACATAGATTCATACATCATAATATCACATCTCTATTGAGAAAGAGAAGGAAAGGCTTGAAATGAATAAGATTGTCAATGCACTATATCAGTGTAAACTAGAAGAATGGAATCTAACTTCGGGTCATTATTTTAAAATTCTAGGGTTTATTGATCAATTGGTAAAATTAGGGTTCTATTTGGATAAGTAATTATACATTAATATTATGTTATTATTCTTACCATCAGTATTATCCTTATTTTCCCAATCCTAGATAAATGAAATGGATTAGTGGCTCATGATACTTTTTTCCATACTTCAAAAAGAAGATCAGGATTAGTTAAAAATTGTTTCTTCACCCCTTTCATTGAAATTTTTTAAAGACAAGGCTGAAGATCCCATGGATAATCTAAATCTAAAAGATCCTTTATGAAATCCTTAAAAGAGACAAAAGATTTAAAGGAATAAGAATATACAGGAGGATATTTCCTTCTTATGTTGAAAGAATGGACACTGAAAAAGAAATTAAAATGAATTGAGGAGGCAAGTAGTTTCATCCACTTCAAGTATATATATCAATATTATATTTTTTTCTTGTGTAATAAACACAATATTCTTACAACATAAATTTATTTAAATACCTGAAATGATAAAGAATAGAAAATTTATAGAGTTAACTCAAAAGAATTTGAGAAAGGGTGAGTACTATGTCAGCCAAGGGGGGATGACTATTTCTAATTTCCATATTGGATTGATTCAAGTTTGTAATAAGTTTACAAAAACATTTATCTCATTGTATAGATACACACAATGATACATTATTTCATTTTTGGAATAAAATTTTTATGGTACTATAATACTAAAATAATAGTTTAGTAACTCTTAAATCATATATATACATTATTATGAATAATAGATATAAAATTTAATAATCATACCTGATTGATGAAATATAATTATTTATTAAATAAAACTGAAATTAGTTGATCTATTTATACCCATAAAAGTGTTTTAGTATCAATTGATCTAAGATATTGGATATACAAACAAACTACTTATCATGTTTTAGATAAATAAACCTTTTTAAATAAAGACTTATCAAAATATTTTTAGAGGTGGTTAAACATGGCCACATGAAACATTCTAAAATAAATAAATATTCTTTTAATTAATGAGATTCCTTTAAGAAATTTTATAAATTCTTAGTGATGTAAATGAGTGCACTTGGTAAATATTGAGGAATCTCTGAGCTGGATTGTTGAAAAATATATTACCCATGTAATCATTGATCATATATGTGGAGTAAAGGTCACCCCTAACTCACATTTTCTTCTCTACATCAATGTCATGATGGTAGTAAAATTAATATCAATGATGAGTCTTATATATATTGTAAATCATCCATTATTCCTTCCAAGACGTATTTTGTGAATAGAAGTGAAAAAATTTACAATATTCCAACTATAATTTCTAATATATATCATATCAATTGTGATATTATAAGAATATATCAGGAAACCATCGTAAGTGTTTGTTAAAAATATTTTTTTATAAATTGGTCTTTGCTATAAATGAACATCAAAACACTAGGGTGAATCTAAGTTAATGATCCTATAACCACTAAGGATATTAACATATAGTCACGATTGACTATATTTATATAAAGGAAGCCATATCTTTGAAGATAGTGGAAGAAGGATTAACTTCTATGGGTTAAGGATCTAAATTCACATGGGTTGGCATATGAATACATGATTCCATTGAGCTTAGTGGGAGGAGTAGTTCCAGATACACATACTATATAGGAATTTATAACCAAAGTGGTGGTTTATGTTCACCATAGTGGGTGATACATATATTATTATTTTAGAATAAATATTTCAACATTTCAATAGTAAATGGTAATATTCTATGGTTAATAAGTATGTATATATTCAAGAAATGGACTCCATGTATCAAGATTTGGGGACTCTATATTTTGAATGTTTCTAAGACATGATACTGCAGGTGAGTATTCAATAGAAACTAGACATGGATGGTACAAGATGGTTCCAATAAACCATGATTGATTTTTGGAAGGTCTGATATATGAAAAAACCTATAAACCAATCATTATGAATAAAATTATTCTTGAATTCTAATTTTTCAAATCATATTTCTCTAATCATAATATTGGGATATTAATTTTCAAGGTCACCTCAATTAGAGTAAACCTTATGGTAGATTCTTATATGAATCGAACTAAAGGAGACCCTATGGTATATGTCTAATAGGCATAGAATAAAAGGGTTGGTGACATCAATAGATTCCAATAAGATATGAAGATCACATAAATTCATTTATAAATAAATCTCGCTTAGTGATCATAGAATATTTTTTTAGAAATGAATGAGTGAAATGTGTCTCTATCTGGTTAGTGGGAGCACTATTAGTTTTCAATATAAATATATTGATAACATATGGAAAAAAATGTCGTGTCTTACTAGTTTATTAAGATTAAGGAATGAAATTTCTCCAAGCCTGACTTAAAGTAGCAACTGTTTTCTAGAGAAATAGATCTATAAGATAGATCCACGGGTTTTATTAATTTATTCATAGTACATATATTGACTAAGTATTGAAAATTAAAAGTTGTAACAATTCAACATTTAATTGTTTTTGGCATATAATCCTTCTACCAGAACATGCATAAACATATGAATAGATTATTGAGATTAATATAATTTCATAAGCTTAAGTGCTATGAATTTATCTCCCATGAAATTATATATACTAAAATTTGATATTAGTCATGCATGATGCATCGTATGTAAATATCAAACAAATCTAGCATAACTGCATCAACTTGTAGTTAGAACTATCTGAAAATACTTTACAAAGTAGGCCTAGATGTGTTCTTAGTGGTTGGAGAAGTGGGAATACTAATGATCAAATGAATTAAAATTTTTCATCATTTAGTTCAATTTGATCTAGTATAAAAAAGGATAAGGTAATATGCAATAAACAATTATTACATCTAGTGGTAGCTATATCTACAATATTTGAGTATGTTGAGGATTTTGATGAAACTTAAAGATCATTTTAGTAACGTCTTGTTATGATTTAGGTTTATACTAAAAAGAAAGAGTTTATCATTATCATGGTAATTTTTAATAATAATTTAGTCAAGATTTCAAGACCTTTACATGGGAATAATAGTTGCACAATCGATTGTATCACTACTTGAGGTATTTTCTCAAGATAGTAATATTTCAGTAAAAATATTTTTCACAAAGTCATTTGGATTTTTCCAATTTTATCCACAAAAACATGATAGGCCTAGAAATTGTATCCATACTCAGTGGAATCATGTTTCTATATGTGATAAATAACCATTCATTGGTATTTGGTTCTAGTGAAAATGGAATTTTGTTGGAGTTGGTGCCCTAGAACCAAATAATTATGTACTTAATATTACTTTTATATTCAAAGATGCAAATATTAATTTAAATATATTATCACATATTGATTGTTCTTCTACACAAAATTGATGTTATAATGTCCTAGAGTATCTATTGCATTGAAAAGGGTATAATAATTTCTAATTATGATGAGAAACTTGAAACGCTATAATGATAGTCTTAAAACTAGTTTAATGGTTGGATAGCCTACTATGTAATGGAAAATAGTACATAGTATTTTAGGTGAGAGTACTTGTAAGTGGATGAGACTTATTCCCATGAAGTTCATACATGCTAAACTCTAATATGGAAGATTATGAGAACAAACCTGCTAGTAGGAATTCTGCATGCTTTGGTGTCATTAGATATTCTTATCTATTAGCATGTATAATGGTTCTTAGACTTTAATATTATCATTAATTCATTTCACAACTTGCGCACTTAGATTTACTGAAAAAATATCACACCACGTGTTAGTAAGAAGTAGGGTACATTGAGTGTGTCATGAATCACATGCTATTAATGGATAAGTTGATAAAGTATTTTTCCATTCGATCTTTATGGAAGTTGATATCTCAGCCCTTTGATTGAAATATAAACGCCGCATTAAATTACATGTCCATGGTGTAACAACATTTATTTATGATAGTAAAATAAAGTCATATCAATCATATAGGTTGAAGACACATATGTGAAAATTTATTGATGAGATATTGAAACACAGAGATTATATAACATAGTGAGCATTAGTTTTCATTGTTGTGACATTAAGTTATTTCTCTTGAGTGTCTTGATCCATTAATAGATGGTAATATTGAACTTTAGGCGTTCTCGCCTAATTCCAATGAGAAAGAATCTTAGAGGGTCACACAATAAGTGTTTCCATTGATCTTTATTAAATTATATTTGAATTTAATTAATGGAATAAATATTATTCACAAGGTTGAGGAATAATTTTATTCAAGTTTTATTGATTGTATAGATTAAATAAATATTTATTTATTGGATTCTGAATAAATATATTTATAGGCTTTATTGAATATTTATTATATAGTTTGTAGATAAAAATATTTATTTATGAATAAAATGTTTATAAAATTATTCAATATATTTTGATGAGTTCGAATGGAACAAGACCACATTCGGTAATAAATATTATTTTAAAATCTTATAAAATAATATTTTTTATTGCACAAGTTAGCATGCAAGAAATAAAATAATAATAATAATAATATTGTTATGTGGAACGTGGTTTAATAAATATTATGACATTATTTAAGGGATAATATGATATTAAATAATATTTTAATCTAAACCCTAGCTATATAAATAGATGGTTATGTCTATTATGTAGGTTTAATTGAAAATTGAGGATAGAGAACCATTACAGACAAAATAATTACCTCTCTCTCCCTCTCCCCCTCTCAAATCCATCCTCTCTTCGTCTCAATAATGAGAAGAACTCCTTTAATCATGAAGGATCATGGAGTGATCAAGATGAATAATTAAAGGAATTTGATTTTCTACGCTAGCAACTAAAAATCAATTAGCCTTGCTCAAAGATCAAAGAAGCATGTGTGGATCACCACTAGAGGGAATTTACACTTGAATCCTTATAGCATGAAAAAGGTAATCTGAAAGGTTTTTTAAAAGATCAATAATGTTATCAAAGAAATGATCCTAAGATGAGGTAATAATTTCTTCTCGGTCTAAATAAATTAATTATAAATTAATGTGAAAGATCATCTCTCGGGGTTTCAGGAAACTATAAATTAAAATAAATTTTAATTTAATGCACACCAAAGGTGCTTTCACTGCACCTAAAACCTTCACTTTCTTAGAAATGAAATATGTAGTCTGTGTTTGCCATTTTAATCACAAAATCAGATTATATTTTCTTAACTGAGGCTGTTAAAGAAGCCTTATGGCTAAGGGGTTTGTTTTCTGAACTCAAACTTTATGATTATACTATTACTGGGTATAGTGATAGTCAATATGCTCTATATTTATCCAAAAATTTAGTATGTCATGGTAAATCCAAACACATAGATATTGTATTGCATTTCATTAGATATGTTATCTAATATAGAACTATATGTGTGAATAAGATACATATTGATAATAACCTGACTAATAGTTTACCTAGGGCCATGGTATTATCTAAATTCAAATTTTTTCTAGATATATTGAATTTGGTTCCTATTCCATAACCATAGGTGTAATAACATTGTCAAATTCAATTGAAAATGGTGGATATTTTTAAAATTAGGTGCTTTCATTCATATTCTTTTCATAATAAAATTACCTATTAAATTATTATTTCAATATTTTTTATATTATGAATGCATAAAAAATTACTTTAGAATTATTATTTTTCTTCAAAATATATTGTTTGGCTGGGCTGTTCAATTGCTGCATGGACCTATTTTTTTGGGCTATTGCCTTATCCCACTTTGTTTGTCCATCAGCCACACCTACTGACTCTTTGATCCTTCACACATTTTATTATGTCCATCAATTATTCTTTTCACTCATGCGATCTATTTCATCCACTTGTTTACTCACAATCGAGAGCGCCATTTCATTTTGGTTCGACTTCTTGTGTATGGAACCTTCTTGTTGGATAGCTTGTTTTTAGGTACATGGGGTGTCAGGGGAATTGATCACCCCTCATCCCATCCATTTGGATCATTTACACATCCCTCGACATTGTTTTGTAACTTATTCTAGTCTTTATAAAACCTTAGCTACCAGAGTGTTCATATTTCTCAGAGATCGAACTTTTTATGCTTGATATCCTTTGAGAACCTCACTGGTGTGCAATTCATGGTGGAGTTTTTGATGACGTCCTTATTTGAAAATTAGTTTGAACAAACTTTAGATATGATGACTTCCTATCCTAACTAGTTGAGACCTTCAAATCCTAGTGACTATTTTACTTCTTTTTTACCTTTCTTCCATCTTGAATGTAATGTTTCTTTTGAATTCGTATACTGTGAACAAAATACCCAATTTGATCCTATGGGGTTTGTGTAATTTGTCTTCTCCCGGTACAACTCCCCCTAACATGAAACAAATTAAAATAAATTTATTTTAAATTATGTTTTATTTTTTTATATAAATACACATGAAAAAAATAAAAAGATAATAATTATTTTTATAAAACAACATTGGTTTGAACTGCTTTCATAGCTCCTCAGACCTCTGGATGAGGTACGAAGGAATCATAATCCATGTTCATGGTTCTAGGATGAAGTGGATGTATTGAAAAGGTTTATGATTCATGATACCCATATTTCTAAATAATTGAAACCACAACCAATTTTATGATTTAAAAAAAATTATTAAAAAACTCATGTTTCTCCCAATAAAAATATTCTATTATTATTTTTACATCAAATTTATAATAATAATTATTATTTTTCATTTATTTTTTTTGGATAATACAATTAGGTAGCACCGAATAATTATTATAAGACTTTGAATTAATTAAATCCTACATTTGAAATTGAGAGCCTTGATGATATTTGTTGAATATATTTGGGTTCTTTATATAAAAAATTAAATGACCAAATAATTAGCAGAAAGTTTTCAATTTAATTCTATAATTTTTATGATGAATTTTGAATTTGAGAGCCATGATGAATATAAAAATATTGGTTTAATACATTTTATGCTTCTTGGATGTTTTATATAAACCCCGATACTGAAGGACATTTACTCAAACAGACTCATGCACATAAGTGATGTGGTGTTCGGGGAGGGTGGGGATCATGTGAGGAGAAAAGTTGGGATAGTGTGAATGAGGTTAAAAGTCAAGGAGAGATAATAGGTGGATGGGTTGGTTTCTAAGCTCCTAAAGCTTTGTTTCCCTAAAAACATCGATTAGATCCACTTTTGTTGTGCGCTGATGCCGCACTTTGTTTTAATTTCCATTGAAATACCTCATAACATGTAGTCCCACTTATTAAATATTATATATAATTATTTGAATTATTTTTATTGTCTATAATTAATAAAAATATTATATTTAATCATGAAATCATATAATAAATTATATATATATATATATATTCTAAAAAATATTTATTCATTAATATATTTAATTATACTTTTTATTATATAATTAATAATATTAAAACATTTCAATAAAATATTTAATAATTAATAATATTACACAGAAAAACACATATATGTACTATAAATTGGGGATAAGAGCATTCTCTTAGGGTTTCCTAGGTTTTTGATCTTCCTAGGATCATCCTAGGCACTGTATTTTTTGTGGTTGTAAGGCATCTCTTGTGATTCCTTCAGTGGTTCTTCCCCATTAGCGCAGTCTATCATTTTTAGGAATGAATAATTATTTTTTGAATAAATTTAGGTGTATCTATCTTTAAAAAAAGTAAAAGGTACTGATTTCTATGTTAAAGGAAGAATATGGCTTCTTGATGCAGTGAATGGGCCTCTTTATAATGGAAAAAAATTCATCATTAAAAAACCCTTAATTTGATCACCTAGGAGTAAATGTTATAATCGATGCAGTGCCTGGAGGATGATGTTTCTATACATGAGGTTGGTTCAAGACTTTTGGTTTTTCGATTTTTTCAAGAGAATGATAAATGAAAGATCCTTCTTGGGAGGCCCCAATCGTTCAACAACCACATAATTTTAATGGAAGACCTAAATAATGATGGAGACTTTACAAATATTTCCTTCTCCAAATATTCATTTTTTATTTGGATTACTGGTATTCCCTTCTTGGGGATATCAGAGCATGTTCTTAAAAAAGTTAGGGACCATATTATCACCTTCATTGAATGGGATCGGTCTGACCCGACCCATTGGGGACCCTCGATGAGAATCATAGTTTTGGTGGATGTTTATTCCCCTCTTCTTAGAGGAACATTCCTTTCCTTAGGAGGCTCAAATATTGAATCTCTATTAAATCTGAAAAAATAACCAATTTCTGTTTCTTCTGCAGGCATATCAGGCATTATGAAAAATATTGTGTGGCCAAGGTTATAGATGATGATGGTAACTTCCTTATGAATTTTTTTCCTTGGTTACATGCAATAGATTATGGGGTAGCCTTTGTTCTAGAGTCGGAGAGGTCTTAAGATAGAGACAATCTCACAAAACCCATACAACGCACATGACTGTTGTCCATAACAAAGTTATAATGATGGGTTCACCACATCCTCCTACAAATTTCTATAGACCTTTAGAGATAAAAGATAAAACTAAGTCATTCCTCTAATATGGTCCCATTATCTCAATACTGTTTTCTTCAAGCATGGATGATGATTTTTTAAAATCAATAATTTCATATGTACGGATGAAAACAAGGTCTGAGGATTTATTGGTTATCCCCATCGATCCGAATAAGATTTTCTATGACCCCCAGATCTCGTCCCTCCCCCAGGAGACATACCTGCTATGACTTCATCTAAGGAAGGTGATGATATGTATGAAGTAACATTATAAGGTCCTAAAAATCACTACACATGGAAAAGGATAACATGTGGGGATCCTGGTGTTATTTCTCCTTTTACTTTTCTTTATGGCTCAAAACGAGGCTCTGAGGACTTACAACAGGTAGAGAGTCTTCTAAAAAAGTGAAAAGTGGTGGGTGATGGGTCCCTTCATGAATTATTAAAGGTTCAGTCTAGATTGATCCAATCCAATCTAAATAAATGAAAACCTTTTGGTGGAAGTGTCGTGGTCTTGGAAACCCATGATCAGTTGAGATGCTCCAATGTCATTGTGCTAAAAGATTCCCTAATATTGGTTTTTTCCAAAACCATATTAGAATTTAAGGACATGATTGGTATTTCAAATAAAGTGGGTTTTAGTGCTTCTTCCCTGTCTCTTAATAAGGAAATACAGGGGGAATCTGTCTTCTCTAGAAAGAAGAGGTGGATGTTGGAATTAAATTCTTCTATCATAACCAAATTTCATCTTCCATTCACCAAATAGGTATGAATGACTGGGCATTTTTTTTGGCTTCTATGGATGTCCCTCTCAATGGGATAAATGGAAGTCATGTATTTTACTCAATTCCCAGTGGGAGAGTTTTCCTAGACCCATCCTTGTTAGTAGGGACTTCAATAAAATTTTATTTCATGGTGAGAAGATTGGGAGAAATTTTAGACTACTTGTTCCAATGATGGAATTTCATAAAGTGATCCAGTTTTTAGGTCTTTTTGATTTGGGGTTTTCTGGAAACCCTCACACTTGGTTCTAGGGAAATAAGAAAAAACATGGATTGCGAAATAACTAGATAGAATTTTAAGGTTTAGCGAATGGAAACATATTTTTAAAATATTCCAAGTTTCTCTCATTGCCTCGGCTTCCTTGGACCATTGAACTATTCTCATATATTTCTCTCACAAACAAAGAAGGCCGAGACAAGAAAGAATGTTTAGATTTGAAAGATTTTATGTGAAGGAGAAGGATTATGAAGACGTGGTCCACTCACACTGGATGTTGGGGAACCCAACATTGGAAGGAACAAAAAACATGTGGCAGATAATATGATGTGTTAGAGTAATAATAATTTCTGGAAACCAGATTATCATTGTGACTATATTGAAATAAATATGAATGATTTGTATTCATGACCCACTCATATTAGGTTCTATATAGTATATCAATCGCTGGATTGGAGATGAACATGACCCTCAATATTAAGCAGAGATTTTGGGCTCTTTATGCACATGAAACCCATATCAGAGAAGGGGATTATAATAGAACCTAATTCCATCAAAATGCTTTTTCAAGGAGATAAAATAATTCCATTACATACCTAACTGTCATGGAATGTTTTATGGTGTCTAATGAGAGGGGAATTAATGATCTAATTTTAAATTTCTATCATGAGCTTTACACTACTGGGGAGTCTTCCATTTCATCAAATATTTTCTCTTGTATTCAACTAGTGGTTATAGAGGCAACGAATGTCCATCTTATACATGATATTTTTTATAATGAAATTTACTCTTCTCTTAATCAAATCCACTCCATGAAAGCTCCAGGTTCAGGTGGATTTCATGATTTTTTTTAAAATTTCTAGAATATTATTAGGAATAACATTTTAGGCCTCATGAGATATTTATGGGAAGGTAATACCAACTTTAGTGAGAAAAAAATCCATTTCATTGATTCCTAAGATCAAGAAACCATTTTTTGTTACATACTTTAGGCCTATCTGTTCATGCAATGTTCTCTACAAAATTTTCTTAAATATTTTTGTTAATCATCTATGACCTTGGATTCCGTCTATTATTTTTAAAAATAAAGGTGTTTTCATTCCCAAGAGGCTCATTTTGGACCATTACATTATAACCCATGAAGTGTTTCACACAATGAAAACCCGCTTGGTTGATAAGAGTAGCATTGTGGCTTGGAAGGTGGATATGACTAAGGGCTATGATAGGGTTGAATAGCATTTTCTTCAGTTTTTTTGTGAAAAATGAGATTCTTCTTTATGCTAACTAGTTTTTTCATTTATCAAATCCACTCCTACATTAACAACTTTTGGTGGGGACTTAATTGTGGGAGAAATAAAACTCATTGGTTGTCCATGTACAAGTTGTGTACCACTGAAGATTTCTATGGAATGGGGTTTTGTGATTTGTATCACTTTAATGATGCACTTTTGGAAAACCAAGAATTAAGGATACTTCTTAATCCTGATTTTCTATGCACTCATATTCTTCAGGCCAAATATTTTTCCTGCTCAGATTTCTATGTTTCTTCTCATGGCGCCCGTTAGAGTTTCTCTTGGAAATGTTTATGGGGTTCCCACGAGATTCTATACAGGGGTCTCTTTTCAAAAATTAGAGATGGTTCCACTATCAATATTTAGAGATACACCTAGCTGGTCAACAATGATGGGATGAGGTCTACCTCTCTACTAGTCCCAGGGTGGAAAGATGCAATGGTTAACTCCCTATTGGATTGTGATGGAAATGGTTGGTGTAATGATATATTGGAAGGGTTGTTTAATGAGAGATGCCAAAAAATTATTTTGAGTATCCATTTTTCAAAGGACACAGGAAAGGATAGAATTTCCTAGATTAGGGATAACTACAGAATGATTTAGGTCAAATCTGTGTATAAATTAGCACTTGGGTCACAAATCCCAAAGGTAGATGTTTTTTAGAAGATGTTGTGGTGTTTGGAGCCCCCCCCAAAGATACGGTACTTATGGTGAAAATTGTGTAATGGTATCCTCCCCATTAATAATATTCACCCGTTCCTTCACTCAACTAACGATTCCATCTTATCCCATGTGCATGGATGAGTTCGGCCCTTCATTGCAAACACCTTTTTTCCCTAGTACCAGGGTGATATGGCTCGCATGGGATCCAAATGTTAATTATTAGTGGATATGGCTAATGAACCTACCTCATGCCTACTGAAGTGGTCTTTATCTCGTTCCACTAATAATGGTGAAGCCCTTTATACCATGGTCTGGTTTGTTTGGGTCAAGATGAATGATGTGGTATTTAGTCATATGACAAGACCGACTCATTATTGGATCGACCATGCCACATCTTGGATAAAAATTTAGAAAATATCCAACTATCAACCTGAGTTACTTAACACTCTCCCATGAAATAGTGTTTGGGTTCCCCTAAAACTGGGTTTTATAAAAATTAATATGGATTCCTCGATTACTGGATTAATCTCTGTTGGGATTGGTGTGGTGTTCTATTAATCCCTCTAAAGCATGGTCGTTGTAATACGAATATATTTTCATGTCTTTTAGGAACTACCATTTTCATAATCTCAGGCTATTTTCAAGGTTTTGAGGCTCTCTATTGAAAAAGGCTGGAACTCTATTATCTTGGAATTAGACTGCCTCACCATTATTAACTCAATATATGCACCATAGAATGGTCTCTATCCTTTGGCTTGTTGGTCTGGAATATCTTCTCCCTTCTTGCCTCCTTCTCTGTATGTACAATCCCTTTCATTAAAAGAGAAGGTAATAAGGTTTCTCATGCTTTGGAAACTCAAGTTCATTCAAGAGAGTAACTTGTTTGGTTGGTTGATTTCCCCCCTTGGATGATGTATCTTGTATTACTCGACCATTGATCAATTTATTAAATTTACTTATTGTTTTTTAAAAATATACTAGAAACTATAAATATATTCAAATATAATAATTCAAAATTTTACTTTTAATTTTATATTTTTATAATTAATAATATATTGAAAAATACATTTATAATTTTCATGTAATTGATTAAAAAAATATTGTATTATAAAATAAGTAATTTTTTTATAAATATTTTCCATTATTTTAATCCCTATTGGTAGTAAATTTAATATCACCTAGTTGCTAATTGGGTGGGTGAAATGAGGCGCCGCCCACCCATGTTGATGGATTATTGTGTCGAACAATCACTAATTTGGTTTTCACCCTTTGACATGCTATACCATCTCGGTTGGGAACGACTCCCTCCCAATTGGGTCTCTCTCTAAAGTAACCTCTTTGTGGGGAGGGGGGCTCGCTTGTGGGGAGGGTACAAAAAGGTCACACTTGGGAATTTGATTTTTGAAGAGAGTAGTAAATTTAATATTAATATTTAATTGTTAATATATTGAAAATAATTTTGTGTAAATTGAATTATAGTTAATATTAAATATATATTTAGTTGTATAATTAATTAAAGTTTTTAAATATCATTAAAAATATTTAAATAAAATTAATAATTATTAATATATCATATTAAAAATAAATATTATATAAATTGATTAGAATGAAACATATGTTACTTTACTCTATAATTATTATTATTTTGAAAAGTCCAAAGTGAAAATATTATAGATAGTATTGTTAAAGAAGGAAAACCAATGAGTAGAATCATGAGAGCCTCTTCATGAAGCAAGAAATCAAGGCACCAAATTCAATTATCTTCCAATAAAAGAGAAAAAAAAAAGATAAAACTTTAGACACCAATAAATAGATATTATCTACAATGGACCCAAAAGCTTGTCATCCCACATACAAATCCTCAAGGACTTTAATGATTTGAAAATATGATTCAATAACAAGATCATTCGAACCTTGAGAAATGAAAAATTCAAACATAGAAAGAATAGACATAACTTCCAAACTAACGGGGTTTCAGATTTTCTTCACCATGGAGTGAAAATCCACAACAAGAGACCCAAGTGATCCTGGAAAATGACCCCCAAACAAATACAAAACTCACCATGCACTGAAACATCTATATTCACCTTGAGAATACTTGAAGAAGGAGGCAACCATTTCAAAAACGAACACTTAAAGGGGAGATTCATAGAGTCACCAGGGTCTGACCCCCCATATATTAATCCAAATCTGGGCTATATCAAGCTATATAAAATCATCCTTCAATACATGATCAAACAAAAATTCATTACGGTAGAACCATATAATCCAAGATTGAATGTAAATATTACTCACTTTATGAGTTAGTAAGGATTCTATCCAATCTACAAATATCTTCTTAACATCACTAATACTTCCCAATCGACCACGTATGTGCTCTGTTCTCAATCTCCATAAACTAGAAGCCCAAGGGAATGAAAAAATGGCGTGAAAGGTTGTCTTATCTTCAACTTCTCAAAGAGGGCAAAGAATATTTTCATAAATATAACATCTTTCCAAAATATCGCATGTTAGAAGTATCACCCTATAGTGTTTCCAACAAAATTATTTTGTTTTTGAAGGTACCATCAAATTACAAATATGCTTCTAAAAAAATACGGGGAGTATCCATTTTTCAAAGAACATATATACCAATAATGCACTAAATATCACATAGAACTCTCATAACTCTAACATAATTTATCTGTACTAAATTTGGTAGTTAATTGGATGTCTAGGATATCCTTATGATCATAAGCATTAAACCAAAGATCAATTTTCTTATGGTCCCAAAAAATCAAATCACCATTCATAAATTCACCAACGAAAACATCTTTATGTCCATTCAATGAATGTGATGTGGGTTTCAGTTTAAGAATATTATTCAACCATGGGACCTTCCAAATACGAGCCTTATCACCATAATTGATCCTCCAATAAATACCAAGATTAAGAATACCAATAGAAAACCCAATCACACTTGCAGAATAGGCTCTGCCTATGCCCTAGGCTAGAAATAAGAAATCAAAATTTAGTTAATATTTATCCATGATAATATTTTCACACAATATACCAGGAAACTAAAATAGCTTCCACCCTTGTTTCACCAATGCAATATTATTGAAACAATTTAAATCCCAAAATCCCATTCCACCATAAGACTTTGGAGTAAAAAGATCCTCCATAGTGATCTAGTACATTATTTCCTTACCATCATACCAACCCCACCAACAATAAGAAAACTCTGAATGAAGGTGACAAATAAAGGAATTGAGAAGTTCGAACCCAAACATTAAATTGGAAGGAATATCCAGAGAAACATATTTAAGGAAACCCTCCTTTAAATCCCTAGAGATATTCTTCCCTACATATCCCTGAATTTTAGAATTAACCTTGTAAAAAATAAAAGACAAAACTTCCATTTTAGAATGCCCAAAAATAGTCAAGAGGCCTAAATATTCTTGGTGCCTTTCACCAATCATAATTCCACATAAAAGATATATCCAATATTTATTTCCATATTATATCCCTCTACTAAAAGATATCTCTATTTTGGAAAAATTGATATGTTAACCAAATTATCTCTCATAAGTATTAATAATGCTTATAATTTCTTGAAATTCACATTATGTCGATCTTGAAAATAGAATACAATCACCAGTGAAAAATAAATGGGAAATAGGAATACTTTGATGAAAAACCTTGGCATCATGAATATGAACCCACCCACACAACCCTGGATAAAATATGGGTGAAATTTTTTTCTATAATAATTAATAAATATAGAGAAATATGATCTCCCTTTTGTAAGCCTCGATTTGGGAAAACTCTCTGGTGAGATCACCTTTCACCTTAATTTGAATGGATAAAAATGTTACACATTTCATAATCACCACAACCCACTTAGTAAAAAACCCCATTTTTAACATCACATATTCAAGGAAGGACCATGTAACTCTATCATATTAATTCATCATACTTAGTTTCCAATCAAAAATCCCCTTTTAAATTTTGACCTAGTTTTTATAGAATGAAAGAGGTTATATACGATAATGGAATTTTTTATGATAGGAATTATAGGGAAAAATGAATTTGATGCTCATAGATAATGGATAGAAGGATTTTTCTCAAGTGATGGGAGACAATCATCTAAAAAATCCTATAAATCACATTTTACATGATAATAGGCCTAAACCCGAACATATTAATGGTACCCAAGACTTTAGTTATAAGAAAAATTAGAGTTTCATTGATATTTTCAAAACTAGTGGAAAATATCCATAAATTTCACACCAAATTAATAATGTTGATCCCAAAAACATTCTAAAACTTTTTAAAGAATAAATCATGGAATCCATCAGGTCTAGGTTCCATCATTGAATGAATACACTTTAGCGTGAAGAAAATTTCATCAACATAGATCTCATCTTTAATTCCCTAATTCATGATAGTTGAAACCTTCAACTCAATATAATATAAAATTCCTATAGAAAGATCCAAACCCTTAGACATATAAAGATTCATATATAAATCTCATATTAGCACTAGGGTATTTCTTCTTTCAGTTATGAAGACCCCATTATCCATATTGATCATAGAGATATAACTTTTCCTTTTCCTCACCAATGCATTATGATGAAAGAAATCGGTGTTCTAATCACCCTATTTAATAAAGAACTCCCATGAATAGGTAAACCAAAAGAATTTCATTGTCTCACAAAACCCCATCCAATGCTTTTCCCAAAAAAAAAATTAATTTCTGTATGGTGATGGATAAAATCAGATATGCGTAACAACGATTCAGATCCCTCTCAATGATGGCTATCATTTTTGTGTGGGTTCCCTATAAACAACTCATTTATGCACTTTTATTACCATTAAATGTTTAAAATTTGATATATATACATGTATTTATTCTTACCATAATATTTTCAATACTTTTGAATCCACTGTTTACACAGTAATTTCCTTAGATTATATGTCGTATCAAAAGTTTATAGAAGTTCCTAGTTGTAATGAGAACCTTAAAATACTATAAAAATAATCTTAAACATATGTTCTATAGTCTAGATATATCATATTGAGAAGACACAAATGATGTCTGACTATCAGGTTCTATGGGATCATAAGCATTGAGACTTCTTCTCATGAAGTTCACACTTGGTGATCTCAAGTTTATGAGATCATGAGGATAGACCCGCCAATGGGAGGACCACACATTTCTGGTGTCATTGGTTGTTCCATTATATGGACTTTTTCATTGGTCTTTGGACTTGAGATCACTATAAATGTGTATCATTTGATCACATACTTTGATGTATGAAAAAACCAAGACATTAAAGGCATGGTGAGGTGGCTTTTGTTGGGTGCATCATTGGTGGTATGATATTATTTAAATGATAAAGGAAATTTTTTTCTCTTCCAAGTTGAGGAAGAGATATCTCATGGGCCCAGGTTTCCAAGATGGTAGTACCATAATTAAATCCATGGCCATGGTATAAGAAGGTAAGTCTGTCTAGTAAGGTCAAAAAATATAAAAAGTAACAAAAGGATGATGAGATAAGTGTGCTTCCTGATTTTTGAGATATCGTATTACAAAGAGATTATATTACACAGAACATGTTCATTGGAGGTAGTTGTAACTATGACATACCTTATCTCCTAAGGTTCCATGATGGGTTTCTAGTCTCTATGCTTGGTTTTTGGGTTGGACTCACTATTATTGAGATAAGGGTCAAGAAGGTCACACACTAAGTGTATCCACAAGTTCCACCTATTATAATGTATAAAAGTTTATGATGAATTGTTCCCCACATGTGGGGGATGGTGAACATCCAAGTATGATCGATCATAAGAAAAACTAATTCAATTATATTTTTCATGTTTAGAATAACGACGATTGAATTTATTTCTCAAGCTATTAAATAATTGTTTAATCATAAAAGTGAATATGAGAAATATAATTTTTTCGAATCAACATAGGATGTTTAGGGTTTGTTAAATTTTTTGGGGAGTTTAAAGGATGAATTAATGGTTCATATTTTATCATGTAAAATTTTATAGTGTTTCAAGTTAGTGATAAAATATTTTTGACATTTATGATAATTTTATTAAATCATACATGAGCTTAAAGATCTAAAATGAAGGTAATTACTTTCCAGGGAATAAAGTGAAATTTTGGAAAGTATAACCTAGTTACAAAATCTTATTTTAGCCTATTGAATATATAGATCCACCATTTGGATGTATTTATTGAGATAATCTATTATATCTTCTCCTCTTATTTCTTAGAGAGAGATTCTGAAGAAAGAACAATGTCGGAATGATCCTGTCTTTCTGATCGAGTCTGCATTCTTCATGTGGTTGAAGAGACATCATAAATATATTTTATTTTCCATAATATCACCTGAGAAACATAAATGAGTGATCCCAGATTTATGTTGCACATGTGGATGATCTATATAATTCCAATCTTGGTGCATTTTAGCCATGATACATCAACAGTGAGTGAATCAAACTAAAGACTTCAATCAAACAAGGTACCATTTACCCTTTTGTTCAATTTTATTTTTGTTGATTAAATTAAATTTCATGTGATAATTTAATAAATCCAAGATTTTTTTGTTTAATGGGTTTAGCATAAATCTAAACCAAAAATTTTAAATTTCACATCTTCACACTTCTACTGCGCTTTGAGTTCCTTTAATTGGTATCATAGGAAATGTGTAATTTTTTATGTTGAAAATTTTCAAATTTAAATTAAGTTTTATATGATTTATAAAGAGGGTTTAGATATGGTCATAACATAATTGAAATAGCATCTATCCATGCTCTTATCGCTATGATATGGATGATCGAATATCGATGAGTTTTGCATAAAAATTGCAACGAAAATTATAGTTTTATTTTTTGATTCACTCTAATTGATACTGGGGTGACAATTTTTTAGCCAAATCATGATTTGAGTACGTTTCATGTTAGCCAGATATAACATAAGCTAGTTAGGGTAGTCCTCTGGCAATACAAGATTACTGTGTAAGCTTGATTTAATTTTCAAAATTCAAAACTTAAAATCAAATAAAAGGGAACACAATGATTCCATGGGAATCATACCCAAATCCTCCATTACCTAAAGCTTTCGTGGGAATCTTACCCAAAGATTACATGGGAAGAGAATATAAAAAAACAAATTAAAAAAGCATGACATGTTTCGACTTTTGTCTGTATATATATATATATATTATATCATATAATATAGATTTTGTATCATTATATATATATATATATATATATTGTGTGTGTGTGTATGTCCTTAAAAGGATGCCCCATCTCAAGTAGGACCAATTTGGTCCGAGTCTGACTAGCTCGACCCATTTAACCAACCACAAGTCCTAAATTAATTTCCAAGGATCTCTTTTAGATAAACCTGAAAAATTATGAAAAAATTGCAGAAATTAAGTTTAATTGTATGGGATTTAATAAAATTATTTTAGGTGTTGTTGTACATATCAAAAATTAATTAAAATTATTTTAATATAAGTTAACGCATTAAAAATACCGTCAAGTTGAATTTTAGAAAATTAATTTTTTCTTATGAAATATAATTTCATGTTTATTGGTCATGAGCTGAGACCGACCTGTGCATGTTTATTTTTTTTATTTAATTCAATTATTTCAAATATGTTTTTAAAATTTAATAATTATTTTATTTTGATGATTTGTGCATTATCCCTCAATATTTAATTTGTCTAAGGATCTATATGTCCACGTTTAAGTATTAAAACTAAATTCACATCGCGAGTTCCCCTCACCTCCACGTGAGTATACATTGTAAATATAGTATGAGTTCATAACAAAGTGATTCAAGCTAAGATCTGAAATAAACCAAATGAGTGAAAGGAATGAGAGTTATGGGCTCAAAAATTCATGTCACGTATTGACTTAAGAAATTCCCCAAGGGTCTCAATTAATCCATTATTCACTCGATGGATTAGCCAGTAGTTAACAGTTCATGATCATGTTTTTATTTATTTATTTTATCATGTGAATGGTTTATTATTTTGTGAATGTGAATTTATTACACACAACCACATAGTATAACAATAAACAAGCATGAAAAGATAAAATGAACATGTGCGGTGAATGTTTTCAATTAAAAATCATGGTTATGTTTTGAGCATGGTCACATATAACAAACATGTTAAATAGAAAAGGATTTAATTCAATAAGATAATTAATAAATCCCTTAAAGAAAATATTAAGTTATTAAATGTCCCTCATCACTTAAATTTGGACACAACCGATTGTTTGAGGTTCTCGTCAACCCTAGTTGAGGGTTCCTCTTACTATAGAGGAGTTATTATGAGAGTGGTTTGTAGACTTAACAAAATTTGTAAACAAAGAAGTATTTATAGATAGCTTATTGTAACTTTAGTGGGAAATCATTGAGCAATATAAAGTATTTCTTTGCAAGATATGGGACTCCACTCGATAGATTAAGGATCCATGAGTTAATGTGGTTGTCCATTCAAACACATACCATGAAATTCACTTATTAGTGTCATAGCCATATCTTTTAGTCTATGATGATATGTTTGAAGGATCCTTTCCAATAGAATAATCAAGTGAAAAAGTATTATGAATCTATTATTTGAGAGGTACTAGGATTTGATAAAATAATGGGAGATATTTAAAATTCAAAATTTGAAAATTTCTACTGATAATCAAGATAAAGTACTAATATTATATTTTTATTTGTCGTATATCAAAATGGAAACCCCCACCAATCCAGTTTCACTGTGATCAATACTAGATAAAGAGAATATCCTGACCATCCATAACTTCTAGGAGTGGTACAATCACTTGCACATTATACTATACCAAGAGAGGAATATTTATATACTAGAATCTCTACTTTCTACTGATTCATATTAAGGATAAATAAATAAGAATAAAGATAAATACAAGAATCATATATATGATGTACTAGATGTTTTGTGTTTCATGTTGTCATTTATGTATAGTGATTTGTAGAAAATCCACAAGGACAAAGTTTCATTGAAAATGCTATCTTATCTCCAAGAGTTATACCAGTAGAGATCTGAATAAGATAGATATGAGATATCAAGTGCTCTTTATAGATGTATTCTAGTTTAAATAAATCAATCAGGATCTCATGTACTCAAGATGATTGGGAACATTGAGAGACTTGAGTCCCTTGGGTTTAAAATTAATCAAGATCTAGAAACTAATCACATTATTGATTCCATAATATATATCTTATGAAATTTCATTATTAATTATAATACGATTGACATGAATATGTCACTATTATTTTTTTTGTCTTTAGTTCTCCAAACAGATAAGGACATGAAGTGTTCAAACTCTTCGTTCCTTATAGTGAACAAGAGGAGGAAAGGCAAGGCTAAAGTGTCAGGGGATAAGTCTAATTCAAAGACACCGATGCACCACCATTTCAAGAATCTAAATATACATAGATAGAGTGTGTGATATTATTAGGAGGAATTATACTTTTCATGCAATAATAAAGGCCACTGTAAGAAGAATTTTACAGCTGGTAAGAAGAAGCAAGTTGTTGCTTCTACTTCAGGTATATTTTTTATTGAATGCAATATTTCTATTTCTACAAGTTGGGTATTGGATACTATATGTGTCTCACTCATTTGTATTAAAATATATTAACTAAGTATATTAAAAAAATTGTAAAATATGAATTATATATCTGAGTAGAAAATGGTGTGAGACTAGAAGCATTAAGAGTGAGAGGTAATCATCTCACTTTTCATAGTGGGATGGTTATTGTATTAAATAATTGTTATTATGTACCATCTATTACTAGAAACATAATCTCAGTGTCTAGTTTAGACACTGTGGGATTTTATTTCAAGTTTAGAAATAGATTTTATTATATGTTTAAGGATAACATATCTTATAGTATGGAGAATCTTAACAATGGGTTGTATATACTTGAACTAAAAAATCTAGTATTGGAAATCATTGAAAAATCCAGTGAGAATGAATCATTTTCTACCCGCATACAGTACTTTAGTCTAGGTTATGTAAATGAGAAGTTTTTAATAAAATTATATCAAGTAGGGTATTTAGACTCCATTGAGTTAAAACCCTTGGATATATTTCATGCTTGTTTATAAGGTAAAACAACCAAAGCACCTTTCATTGGGAAAGGATAAAGATCAAAATATCCATTAGAATTTCATTATACTGTTGTATATATTCCATTTCCAATATATGAAATGGGTGGATTTTATTACTTCATCACTTTTACCAATGGATATAGTATATATAGATATATCTACTTGAATAGGTATAAGTATAATTTCTTTTTCACGTTTTAATTATTATTAGAATGAATTAGAGAATCAACTTGGTAAGAATATTTAGAAACTTTGCTTAGACCATGCTAGAGAATATCTTAACCAAGTTTTCATCGAGTATTTAAAGGAGTGTGGGATAGTTTTTTAACTCACTCCCCCTTTTACACCATAGTGGAAAGGTATTAGTGAAAGGAGGAATCAATCCCTTCTTGACATGTCCACCTCAATGGTGATCCATGAAACTCTACCATTATGATTTTAGAGATATGGACTATAGGTTGTGGCATATACACTAAATAAAGTACCTAATAAATAATCATATGGGATTCCATATGAGTTGTGGTATGAAAAGAAATCCAGTATGTCACACATACTTATATGAGGATGAAAGGCTTTTTTCAAGACTATACCTAGTAAAAAATTAGCATATTTGAGCACAAAGTTAATATTTATAGGTTATCCTAAGGAGACTAAAGGATATTAATTATATAACCCTTTATATAGAAAAGTGATTTTAGCATGACAAGATTCATTTCTAGAAAGGGAACACATTTTCAATAGAAATAGTGGAAAAAAAATTGAATAATGTGAAGTTGATGCTTCGGGTGTACAAAAGATGGTATGAGAACAATATCTATAAGAGATAGTGGGAGGGAAGATGTTCCTGAGACACAAGTACTGTGTCCATGTACTTGAGAGGTCAGATAACCATAGAGATATGGTTTTGTTATCAGCGAGTTATGTGAAACATCACTCCTAGAGAATGATAGACCTTTGACCTACAAGGAAGCAGAAAACCAAAACGGATGATGCTAAATGGTAATAATCCATGAACTATGAAATGGAGTCCATGTCCCAAAATCAAGTTTGGATTTTGGTTGAACCTCCAGTATATATAAATCATATTGGGTGTAAATGGGTATTCAAGAAAAATATGGACATGGATGGTCAAGTAAGCACCTACAAGGAATGGTTAGTAGTGAAGGGTTTTATGCAACATCAAGGAATCAACTATAAAGAAACATTTTTTCCAGTTTAAATCCTAAAATCCATCTGAATATTAATTTTAATAGCTGAATTTCATGATTATGAAATTTTAAAATGTATTTCAAAAGGCTTTTCTAAATGGAATTTTAATTAAAGACATTTATATGGCACAAACCAAAGGGTTTATTATGAAAAACATTTCCAATAAAGTGTACAAGTTGTAGAGGTCCATTTATGGATTGAAGAATCCATCAAAATCATTGAATATTCATTTTTATGAGTCCATAAGATAATTTTGTTTCATTAAAAATGAAATAAATCCATGTTTCTATAATAAGGTTAGTGGAAGTTCCATCATTTTACTAGTATTATATGTTGATGACATATTATTAATGGTAAATGAAGTGAAAGTCTTACAGTCATTGAATACTTTGTTAAATGACTTCTCCATGAAATACTTAGGTGAAGTAGCCTATGTTTTAGGGGTCAATATCTATCGAGATAGATTTTAGTGGATTATTGGTATAATTCAATGTACATATGACAAATTACTCAAAAGTTATAATATGGAAAAATCCAAGAGAGGATTGTTGTTAGTGTCACATGGAATTAATCTCTCCAAGAAGATGTGTCCAAAAACATGGGGAGAGATTGTAAGAATGAGTAGAATATCTTATCCTTTAGTAGTGGGATCTATCATATAAGTCATGATATGTACTAAGTTTGATGTTTCCTTTTCTCTAAGAATGGTGGGAAGATATCAATCCAATCCATGAGAGCTACATTGGGTAGCTGTAAAAACTATCCTAAAGTACTTGCGATGTACAAAGGATATATTCCAAGTGTATGGAGGTGATAAGGATATATTTTTGAGGGGATAAAAAGAAGATAGCTTCCAAATAGACCATGATTATATAAAATCATATTCAGGTCATGTATTTTCCTTGAACAATGGTGCAGTGAGATAAAGGAGCTCCAAGAAGTTTGTGGTTGCCGATTCTACAACAAAGTATGAGTATATAGCGGCTTTTGATGAAGCTAAGAAAGTAGTTTTGATATGTATCTTTATTTATGATATTGGAACTGTACCTAGAAGTGTAGAACCATTTACAGTATACTGTGAT
The DNA here is from genome assembly GCA_963277665.1 of Viscum album. Lineage (NCBI taxonomy): Eukaryota > Viridiplantae > Streptophyta > Magnoliopsida > Santalales > Viscaceae > Viscum > Viscum album. The sequence continues at coordinate 1,049,207,859 of OY728163.1, read as the reverse complement.
AATACTATGACACTGGTGCTTTCCAAGGATCCAAGGTCATACCAGATGATAAAATATGCTCTTTGAAAGATTCATCTCCGGAGGGATTTTACTTAGAGAGGTGAAGTCACATTTAGCAGAGAATACACAGAGGATAATGTGGAAGGACCCATAACTAAATTAATATCTTCATAGAATCACGATACTCATGTGAGAGCTAAGAGGTTGAAAATTGTTAGTGGTTGGCTCCAGTGAAAGTGGGAGTGTTGTGAGTTGGTTCCCTAGACCCAAATTTTTTATGTACTTTGATTACCATTACATGTATATACTTTGATATATACATATGTTTATTATTACCATAATAGTGTTGATACTTATATATAAACTATTTAAATGGTATTTTATTTATATTATGTTTCATATCAAAAGGTTATAATAGTTCCCAACTATAATAAGAACCTCAAGATACTATTATAATAATCTTGAACATATTTCCTATGGTCTAGATACATCATATTGTTAGGAAATAGATGATGTATAAATATCAGGTGGTGGGGTTCATAATCATTGAGACTTATTATCATGAATTTATCACTTGGTAATCTCAAGTAGATGAAATCATGAGGGTAGGCCTTCTAATAGGAATTCCACATGCTTCTAGTGTCATTGGGTGTTCCTATCTATGAACATGTGTATTGGTCTTTTAACTTGAGATCACTATCAATGTGTACCAATTAATTGTGTACTTTGATGCAAGGTAAAAACCATGACATTGAAGTCATGGTGAGATATCTTGTGTTGGATGTGTCATTAGTGGTATGGTATTAGTTGAATGCTCAAGATATAATTTTTCACTTTTAAGTTGAAGAAGCGATATGTCAAGTGCCCAAGTTGACCAGGTTGGTAGTACCTTCATTAAAACTATATACATGGTACAAGAAGGTAATTCTATCCAATAAGTTCATGAAATATATAAATTCATAAAATAATGATGACACAGGTTTTCCTCCTACTTTAAGAGATATCATGAGACAAAGATATTACATTACACATGATGTGTTCGTAGGAGGTAGTCATAGATATGACACTTCTTATCTCCTTAGGGGCCATGATGGGTAACTATAATCCACTATTGGTATATGGGTTAGACTCACTTCTATTAAGATAAGGGCCTAGAGGGTCACACAGTAAGTTTATCCACAAGTTCCACCTATTCTAATGAATAGGAGTTTAGGATGAAGTGGGACCCACATACGGGAGCTAGTAAACGTATGAGTATGATTGATCATAAGTAAAACTAATTAAATTAGAATAATAATGAATTTATCTCTCAGGGTATTCACAAGTTTTCTGATAATAAAAGTGAATACGAGAAAATATAATTTTTTTTAACAAATATAGGATGTTTATGGCCAGTTAAATTATTTGGAGAGCTTATAGGCCAGGTTCATGGTTTTTATTTTATCACGTAACATTTTTTAGTGTTAAAAGGGAGTGATAAAATATTTGTGACATTTATGACATGTTTATTAAGTCATACATGTGTGAAAAGGTCTAAAATGAAGGTTGTTACTTTCTAGGGACCAGAGTGAAATTTTGGAAAAGTATAACCAAGGTATAAAATCTCATTTTAGCCTCTTGAATATATAGCTCTAAAATTTGGAAGAATTTATTGATAGAATATCTATTCTATTCACCTATAAAGTTATTAAAGAGATATTTCTATGAAAGAATATGGTCAGATCAATCCCATAATCTTGATCGAGTCCACATTCTTCACATCATCAAAAGGACATCATAAAGCTCTTTGATTTCCAATATTAAAACCTAATAAATGTAGATAGATGATCTAAGAGTTGTGGTGAACATGTGTATGATCTAGAGGATGCCTATCTTAGAACTTTTGATCCACAAAACGTCAACAATGAGTGAATTAAACCAGAGACTTCAAACAAACAAGGTACTATTTATGCTTTCCTGATTTTATTTTTCATGATTAAATTGAATTACACATGATACTTTAAGAAATCTAGGCAAGGGATTTTTTGTGTGGATTTAATGTTTTTAACATGAATCCAAACAAAAAACTTAAAGTTTAATGTTTTTCACACTTCTTTTGTGCCTAAGGATCCGTCACTATCCTTCAATCAATGTTCCCATAATTTTGACGGCTCTACTTCTACAAATGAGAAGATACATACCCAATATTCTCTCAAACCTTACCATGAGATGATGACCTAGCATATTCCACCACCCCGATAGCTATCATTGTGGAGCCACAAGCTTTCAAATTTTAACCCCTTTTTTGTTCTATGAAACTAACCAGTCACTTGAATATGAAGAAAAATAGGACAATAATCAAATGATACCAGAGGGAAATGAGCGACCTCATACATTTGAAAGAGTTCCACCAATCACTTGAATATGAGTTAATCAATCTTTTAGATTTTAGAAATTTTCATATCAATTTTTATATATTATTGATACTATTTTATATATGTAATATTTATAAATTTAAATAATAATAAATTTTAATATAATTAAGACTATATTATATAAAAAATTATAATAAAATGAATATTATATGCATTGTATATAGTTGGTTTCACATATTACACACACACTTGTGCACGTACTTGGGTACTTCACACACATGTATGTATTTATATATTATTGAAATGTAATTAATATTATTTTACATATAAATTATAACATAAATATTTTATATGTATACATTTTGTAATTAGTGATATATTTTTAATATAATATATTATCTATATAACTATAATATTTATTTTTCTTCCAAAAATAATTTAAAAAATTAATAATATAAATAATAAATTAAATATAAATAATAATTAATAGTTTATATATTTTAAATGCAACTACTATTAAATTTAAATAATAAATATATTTAAGTAATTGGTAAAATACATTTTAATACTTTTCCTATAAATATAATTATTTTTTAATATAATTTTACATTTATATAATTTATAATTTATTTTAAAAATATAAATTCATTTATATAAATAATAATATTTTTCAATATAAATTATAATTTTTAAATATAAATAGAAATTAATTTTTTATACAATTAATAATATATATGTAATATTCTGTTCTGAGACCACTCATTAGTGCCCTAGTCGGAGTGCCACTGGACCTCAAACATGCCTCCCCATACACAAGAGGTTACCAACTAGCAACAATAGCCTAAGATTGTAATGTGGGGATACTATACCCTCATATCATAGTAGAGAAACATAATAGAAATGATATACAATCAATCTTAACAAAGTCCCAAAGTTATAAATATACAATGCAACTATGCTATGACAGATGGATAATCTAAAATGGGACATAAGTCAAGAAAACATCAACAAGATATCCCATGGGAAGATCATATACATCCCAAATCAAAATAAACATAAATCAAATAAATCACCACCTAGTCTTGGGTCCTACACCTGGTTCCGTCTCCCGACTCCACTCGTGTTATCCAACTCTAGGCTCCTTCCCTACCTGCTCCTGTAATAAAGAGTTTTGGGTTGAGTCAATGAATTATTTAATTTATTTATTTTTAAAATCACTATGCAGTGGTTATTATTTTTTAAATCTAGATTTTTTTTATAACTATTATGTTTGTGCACAATAAATTTTCATTGCTGAAATTCTAGACACCTTAAGAATTTTGAAAATTACATTCACTGGTTGAACAAATGAAAACAACTAAAATACCAAGAAAATTAATAAATTTTGTAAAAAATGATGATCTGAACATCAATTCCAGACTGATTCCATTGGATTTAAATAAAATATAGTAGTGTTGATTAAAAATATCAGTGGATAAAGCAACATACTAAGTTTATTGGTATATGGAGAAGTTTCTTCCAAAAAACAAAGGTTGTGTGAAAGATATAAACTAATAGGAAGAAACTCAGGCAATAAAAAAATGGTTTTAGGATTCCAAAAGTGAAGTATTTCAATAGTACAGACACAAGAGAAGTAAAGAAAATGAAATAAGAGGAAATAAATATCATTTTAGAATTAAAGATATGAAAGTCCCATTTATTTCTATAAACCCCATCAAACTTTCCTTTTTAATAAAACATTAATTAGGTTTCCATTTAATTTTCACATAATTACTCATTTAAAGATATTATTATTTATGAATTCAAATACATAACCCATATCATTTGATTTAAAGTTTAGATCCCATGATTTAATACATTATTTCCATATTTATAATAAAAGGGGAATTTTACATCAAACTTAGAATTCTTGGATTTTTATGAAAAAACATGATTTTTTTTTCAAAAAGGGATCAACCTATCAAGAGGACTGCTCGCATGAAGGAATCAACCAAATAAAGGAAGGAACAACCAGAAGACCAATGGATCAAATGCATGACCAATAGATCGATTGAACAACCAATAGATTGATTGTAAGAATGCATCAACCACTTGATTAGGAAATTAACTACAAGAGAAAACCAACAGACTGCAAGAATAACCAAGATACTTGTTGGGCAAAAATCCCTCAAGGTATCATTGAAGCCTTTTTGAGGTGATTGTGTTTGTTGACAAAGTGGACATCTGAGTTGTGATTGTTGACAAAGAGGATTTCATGATGGAATGTCGAGTTCAAGAGCTGAGGTCAGCGATCCATGTTTGATTCAAGAACGTCGATAAAAGGAATGGAAGATCTGGAGGCGGTACAAAAGAACAGATACAAGGTGGCGCCGTTTTCCAGTGTTTGCCAAATTTTTGGGCCTGAAAATCGGCAAATGAAGAAAAGTGTTTTTGGCAAAGGGACTTGCGCGCCGCGAACATGGTGTACAGGAAACTTGCGCGCCACATGTTTTTCAAGATCAGAAGATCAAAATATGGCTAAGGAAATAGGATCGCGCAAGTTTGGGAGTTGGTCGCGCAAGTGTCTAAAGGAGAGGAGACTTGCGCGCCGAAACTGGGTCGCGCAGGTGACTTGCGCGCCGTCGCGCAGGGTGGTCAGATTGCCTATAAATACCGGACCACCCCTCCTCATTTCTTACCGGAGTTCAGGACGAGAGCTCCCGTCGCGCAGGTGTGGTGGTCGCGCAAGTGGTGTTGTGGTCGCGCAGGTGGGACTTGCGCGCCAGTGGTTGAAGTTGTGCGCCGGTGTTAGAAGTTGCGCGCCGGTTTGCAGTTGCGCACCAATGGTGGTTTGGGCGTAAAGGGAAGAGAGTCGCGCAAGTTTGGAGTTGAGGAAGCTTGTGTCGCGCAAGTGTTAGAGGAGGACTTGCGCGCCCATTGTGACTTGCGCGCCGATACTTGCGCGCCGAGGTTGACTTGCGCGCCAAGTAAGGTTTTGTTCCCGCAGTGATTTTCAGACTGTGTGGAAGCTGGAAGTTTGCCCGATACCTTCGGTGCAAAGAGATATTCATCAACGGGTGAAAGTTAAACTTCAAAAGAGCATCTACATACAAGAGAAGATGCATTCTTTCAGGAAAATGAAGAGACCTACAGGTCTATAAACTGTGAGTGGATTCCATCCAAGAGCAGTGAGCTCAGGAAGAGGAAGAAGGTGATCCTCTCCACCGGCAGTGAGCCAGAGAGAGAGAAACAGGGAGTGACCCTTGGGAAAGCAGTGAGCTGACCCTAAACATTGTAAAGGCAGTGAGCCTGGGCATAGAAGTGATCTAGCTCGAATCTTGTAATCCACAGCTAGTGAAGATTAGTGGAATTTGGTACGACCGGCAACCTGTCGGCGTATGCTCCTTGGACGTAGCCCTTAGCGGTGAACCAAGTAAAATTGCTGTGTCCTGTGCTTGCTTTACATTCTGTTTATATCGTGCAACAGGGAAAAGAGAGAAGAGTGTTTTGCTTAACAGCGAAACAAGATCAGAACGGGCATTAATTTTTAATTAGTCATACCCTGATTCACCCCCCCTCTCAGGGTATCCAGCCTAGTGGACCTAACAAGTGGTATCAGAGGGAAAGGTTGAAAGTTGTTCTTCTCTCAATGGAGGTAACCAATCATAAAGGGATTCCGATCTTCGACGGATATAATTTTCAGATATGGAAGAATCGGATGCAACACTATTTTCGATCCTTGGGAATGGATGTGTTTTCAGCAGCTATGCATGGTATCACAGCTGATATTAATAGTGGTGCCTTATCAGAAGCTGAGCATAGAGAGTTGGATGCTGATTCCAAAGCAATCAATGCCTTAGGGGGAGCCCTTTCCAATCCCATCTACACAAAGGTGATGTCATGCAAAACGTCACATTCCATGTGGGAAAAGCTTTTGAATATATATGAAGGGGACACAAAAGTCAGAGAGGCAAAGCTGCAGGTGTTGTGGAACAAATATGAAGATCTGAAAATGAACCCGAATGAGTCTGTTGACGCATTCTTTGATAGGGTAAACATTGTTGTGGAAGATATGCGAGGTCTTGGAGAAGTCATTGAAGACATAAAGATTGTAAAGCGCATCTTGAGGAAACTTCCACCTCGGTTCAATCCGAAAGTTTCAGTACTAGAAGATAAAGATCCAAAAGAGCTGACATTGGACAATTTGCACAGTACCTTGGTTGCATATGAAATGAGGAACGATGATAATGAGGCTGTGGAAAAGGGGAAGTCTAAAGAGGTGGCATTTAAGGCCATGAAGAAGCTCACCATTGAAGATTCTAATGAAGAAGAAGAGACAGATGAGGTGATGTCATTCCTTTCTTCGAATCTACAAAGAGGAAGAGGAAAGTTTAAAGGTAAACTTCCACTAGCATGCTTTAGATGTGGAAAGGTTGGTCATCTTGCGGCAAGATGCCCCAAGAAGTTTCAAGATGATGATGATGATGATGACGCTGAAATTCCCAAAAAGAAGTCTTCAGCTTTTGTGAAAGGGAAGAAACAATTCAAGAGAAATTTCTTCAAGAAAAAGAATCTTCTCTCACAAGAATTTGAAAGTTCAGATGAGTCTGAGGATGAAGAAGTTGCGGAAATAGAAAATTGCAGAGATCGTGGGGTAAATGCCTTGGTGGCAATTGTTGGTAGTTCTCAAAAGGGAGAAGAAGCTGATGCTAAAGAAGAAGAAGAAATTGAAGGGAGAATTGATATGGAAGCCGAATTGGAAGCAGCTCTTGAGGAGATAGATGTTTGGAGAGCCAAAACGAAGAAAGCCAATAAAGTGGTTCGTGATGCCAAACTCTACATGCAACAACAGGATGAAGAAAAGTCTGAGCTGTTAGAAGAAATTGAAAGACTAAAATCCTCAACACCAGAGAGCTCAGAAAATATTGTTGAGTATAAGCTTAAAATTGAGGAACAAAAGAAGGAAATTGATTGTCTGACAAACACAGGAAAGGAGCAGGTTAGATGTATCAAAGAGCTTGAAGAAGAAGTGGTCAGTCTGCGACAAAAACTCAAGGATCAAGATAAACTCTTGACCCCCAATGTGATATCTGAAAAGCAGGCTATTCAGAAGACAGAGAAGATGAAAGCGGAGCCTAGCAGTTCAGTAGGAAAGAAACAGCAATTGAGCTCAGATGTTAAGGTCGTTTCTGGGCTTAGTCAAGAACAAAAATTGGCGACAATTGCAGTCAGACCGCAAGCACTCATCCCGAAAGTGACGGTTGATTTGGGAACAAAACAGAATCAGAATATTCAGAGATCCCAAAGGGGAAATCACAGTGCTGAAATATCACGAGGGAATGCATCCTATATCAGGTGTTATTGCTGTGGGAAAATGGGACATTCACAGTTTGTGTGTTACATAGCCAAGAGATACAGAAGGGAACATGAGCAGAGACGGCAGCCAAACAGAGAACGGTTTTCCAGAACACATTTTGAAGGACACTGTTTTTGGTGCGGAGGATTTGGACACATGGCTAGGTATTGCACATCAATCATTCAGAGAAATGTGTCAAAGAATAATCAAAATGTTCGCAAGCAGCAGATCAATAAACCAACAAGTGAGCTAAAAGTTCAGAACAGATTTGCAGCTCTGCAAGATGAGGATGGTCCATCATACTCTGAGAAAGAACAGAAGCCTCAATCCATTACGAGTGTGAAAGAAAAAGTATGGACCAAGAAGAAGAAAAATGAGAAGGCTGTGGTGGCGGAGATTGCCCTTAAAGCATCAGATCGATCTGGTGTTTGGATCCTTGATAGTGGTTGCACATCCCACATGACGGGTAATAAGGATCTTGTTACAGGCATCAAATATGACAAAGAAGGAGTTGTCAAATTTGGAAATGATGAAGGCCTGAAGATTGTTGGCTCAGGGAAAGCTAAGTTTGGGGGCAAAGAGATGAAACGTGCTGATGTCTTGGTAGTAGAGGGTCTCAGTCATAATCTACTCAGTGTCAGTCAACTATGTGACTCTGGGCACTCTATCCAATTTACCAAGAAGATGTGTATTGTGAAAGGAAAAGATGGAGCAGCTATTCTGCAGGGAAAAAGGTCAAAGGGAAATCTCTATCTTGTAAGTGGGGAAGAAGATACTTGTCTTTTATCCAGAGAAGAAGAAAACCAGCTGTGGCACAAGCGACTTGGTCATCTATGCCAACCATCTATGGAGGATCTCGTTAAATGTGATGCTGCTAGAGACCTTCCCAAACTATCACGTGATTGCACTCATACATGTGATGCTTGTCAGCAAGGGAAAATCATCAGAAAGACATACAGGCCAAAGGAACAGAAATCAACTAGAGTGCTCGAATTGGTGCACGCTGATGTATGTGGACCTATCTCACCACGAGCCATAAATGGGCAAAGGTACTATGTTCTTTTCATTGATGACTATAGCAGAATGGCCTGGGTATTCATCATAACCCATAAGACAGAGGTATTCAGTTGCATAAAGCAGTACAGGAGGGAATCAGAAAAGATGCTTGGGCAGAAAATTCTGAAGTTTCGTACTGATAACGGTACGGAATTTACAAACAGTCAGGTTGAAAACTATCTCGAGAAACATGGGATAAGGCATCAAGTTTCATCAGTGAGAACTCCCCAACAGAATGGAGTAGTAGAAAGGAGGAATCGGATCATTAACAACATGGCCAGAACAATGCTTATTGATAAGGACCTACCAGAGAAATTTTGGAAGGAAGCAGTTTTGACATCGGTCTATGTTTCAAACAGGTCCCTGTTATGTCCGAAGCAAGGGAAGACTCCGTATGAACTGTGGTACGGAAAGAAGCCAACGTTGAAATACTTTCGAATCTTTGGAAGTAAGTGTTTCATTCTCAACAAAGAACATCATAGGAAGTTTGAGGCACGAGGAGATGAAGGGATATTCCTTGGCTATTCAGGGAAAAGCAAAGCATATAAATGCTTCAACAAGAGGCTAGGAAAAATTGTTGAGAGTAATGATGTCACTATAGTCGAAAATGAACAGACTACTCAACGACCCAGTGAACAATTCCTGGATGAAAGTGATGATGAGATAAGCAACCCAAGGGGAGTAGAAGTGGCAGAAGCTGATTCAGAAGAAGATACTGATGATGAAGAGGAAAGTGTCAAGTCGGTGTCTGCAAGGAAGCCAAAGAGTCGAGCTGAGATTGATAGGAAGAATATCATTGGTGATCAAACAGCTCCAGTTCAGACTCGAAGAATGAAATCATCACAGCAAGCATCGTTTTTGTCTCAAGTAGAGCCGAAATGTTTTTCTGATGCAGCTGAAGATGAAAACTGGGTTCAGGCCATGAACGAAGAGCTTGATCAGATTGAGAAGAACCAGACATGGGAGATTGTTTCGAGGCCAGCAGACAAGAATGTCATTGGGACCAAATGGGTCTATCGCAACAAGATGAATGAAGATGGCACAGTGATTCGGAACAAAGCACGTCTAGTGTGCAAGGGGTACTCCCAAATAGAGGGAATTGATGTTGATGAGACATTTGCACCGGTTGCAAGGCTGGAGACAATAAGATTATTCCTAGCCATCGCAGTGCAAAGGAAGTTCAAAGTGTTCCAGATGGATGTCAAATCCGCATTCTTGAATGGGGTTCTGGAAGAGGAGGTGTATATTGAGCAGCCAGATGGTTTTCTCATTCATGAGGATGAGAACAAAGTTTGCAGGCTGAAGAAGGCATTGTATGGGCTGAAACAAGCACCAAGGGCATGGTACTCAAGGCTTGATCAGTACTTGAAGAAGCTTGGTTTTCAGCGTGGAGGAGTTGATTACAATCTCTATTTCAGCAATGACAGTAATCAAAGGATGATGGTGCTAGTGTATGTCGATGACATAATTTTTGGCGGATCAGATGAAGCTCAGTGCAGAAAATTTTCTGAATTCATGAAAAATGAGTTTGAAATGTCAATGATTGGAGAGCTAACGTTTTTCCTTGGTCTACAGGTGACACAAGGAAGGAATGGAACTTTCATTTCTCAATCCAAATATGCCAAGGAAGTTCTAAGAAGGTTTGGAATGGATAATTCCAAGGAAATGAAGACTCCGGTTGCTACCCGGATGAAATTATCAAAAGATGAGGATGGCAAGGCAGTTAATATCACAGAATACAGGCAAATCATTGGAAGTCTGTTGTACTTAACCGCAACAAGGCCTGATATTGTTTTCGCCACATGCCAAGCAGCGAGATATCAATGCAATCCCAAGGAAAGTCACATGCTTGCAGTGAAAAGAATACTTCGGTATATCAAGGGCACGGTGGACTTCGGTTTGACATACAACGACAAATCTCAGATAGAGTTATTGGGATATACTGATGCAGACTGGGCCGGTTCAGCAGATGATAGAAAATCAACGTCAGGTGGTGCATTCTATCTTGGTGGATTGTGTATTTCTTGGCTAAGCAAGAAACAAGATTGCATTTCATTGAGCACCGCAGAAGCTGAGTATATAGCGGCCACTCAAGCATGCACACAGTTATTGTGGATGAAGCAGCAGCTTGAGGATATGGGAGTTGAAGTAAAGTCTCCGATCGGAATCCAGTGTGACAACTCAAGTGCTATAAATCTTAGCAAAAATCCTGTCCATCATTCCAGGACAAAGCACATTGAGATCAAGTATCATTTCATCAAGGAGAAGGTTGAGCAGGGCATCGTGAAGTTGGAGTATGTGCCTACAGAGCTACAGGTTGCAGACATTCTGACAAAGGCCTTACCCAAGGAAGCTTTTGAGAGGCATCGACTAGCTCTGGGAGTTCAGTCGATTCCCCGCACTTGAAATAGTGTGGACGCGGGATCACCCCCCCCCCCTCTCCCCGAGGTATGCTGTGTTTTCTCTACTGTGCTGATGTGTTCTCTACTATGTTACAGACTACAAAGGCGTGACCTTTGGGTTCGTTGACAAAGGGGGAGACAATAGTGATTGTTCAAGGGGGAGACAATGTGGAGATTTGATAAATCATGAATGATAAGGGGAGAAGCTGACAGGTGGAGCAGCCAGATAGGGGGAGTTGAAGCTAGTTGAACGTGCTTAGCTAGAGCTTAGCTTGGACAACACAGGAAATATGGCTAAAGAGGTGTTGAAGCTGTGAGCAGAAAGGGGGAGCGTATTAAATCTGACGATGCTAGAAGTGATCGATCAAATAATAGATATCACGACAGCTGAGGATTGTGATAAAAGCAGAAGAGTGGTGTTGGACAGTGTTTGGTGTCAACAATGGATGTTAGAGACAAAGTGATTCATTGATGAACTTTTCATTTACTCTTGTTTCTCACGCCGAGCATTGCTCATGTGGGCTTAGAGTATGTGTTGAGTAAATCCTTGGTCGCTATCGGAATCGCAATGCGGCGAATGGAGGTTGAAGAATCAATGACGTATCTTTGTTTGGAAGAGTTGTCAACAAACCCAAAGGGGGAGATTGTTGGGCAAAAATCCCTCAAGGTATCATTGAAGCCTTTTTGAGGTGATTGTGTTTGTTGACAAAGTGGACATCTGAGTTGTGATTGTTGACAAAGAGGATTTCATGATGGAATGTCGAGTTCAAGAGCTGAGGTCAGCGATCCATGTTTGATTCAAGAACGTCGATAAAAGGAATGGAAGATCTGGAGGCGGTACAAAAGAACAGATACAAGGTGGCGCCGTTTTCCAGTGTTTGCCAAATTTTTGGGCCTGAAAATCGGCAAATGAAGAAAAGTGTTTTTGGCAAAGGGACTTGCGCGCCGCGAACATGGTGTACAGGAAACTTGCGCGCCACATGTTTTTCAAGATCAGAAGATCAAAATATGGCTAAGGAAATAGGATCGCGCAAGTTTGGGAGTTGGTCGCGCAAGTGTCTAAAGGAGAGGAGACTTGCGCGCCGAAACTGGGTCGCGCAGGTGACTTGCGCGCCGTCGCGCAGGGTGGTCAGATTGCCTATAAATACCGGACCACCCCTCCTCATTTCTTACCGGAGTTCAGGACGAGAGCTCCCGTCGCGCAGGTGTGGTGGTCGCGCAAGTGGTGTTGTGGTCGCGCAGGTGGGACTTGCGCGCCAGTGGTTGAAGTTGTGCGCCGGTGTTAGAAGTTGCGCGCCGGTTTGCAGTTGCGCACCAATGGTGGTTTGGGCGTAAAGGGAAGAGAGTCGCGCAAGTTTGGAGTTGAGGAAGCTTGTGTCGCGCAAGTGTCAGAGGAGGACTTGCGCGCCCGTTGTGACTTGCGCGCCGATACTTGCGCGCCGAGGTTGACTTGCGCGCCAAGTAAGGTTTTGTTCCCGCAGTGATTTTCAGACTGTGTGGAAGCTGGAAGTTTGCCCGATACCTTCGGTGCAAAGAGATATTCATCAACGGGTGAAAGTTAAACTTCAAAAGAGCATCTACATACAAGAGAAGATGCATTCTTTCAGGAAAATGAAGAGACCTACAGGTCTATAAACTGTGAGTGGATTCCATCCAAGAGCAGTGAGCTCAGGAAGAGGAAGAAGGTGATCCTCTCCACCGGCAGTGAGCCAGAGAGAGAGAAACAGGGAGTGACCCTTGGGAAAGCAGTGAGCTGACCCTAAACATTGTAAAGGCAGTGAGCCTGGGCATAGAAGTGATCTAGCTCGAATCTTGTAATCCACAGCTAGTGAAGATTAGTGGAATTTGGTACGACCGGCAACCTGTCGGCGTATGCTCCTTGGACGTAGCCCTTAGCGGTGAACCAAGTAAAATTGCTGTGTCCTGTGCTTGCTTTACATTCTGTTTATATCGTGCAACAGGGAAAAGAGAGAAGAGTGTTTTGCTTAACAGCGAAACAAGATCAGAACGGGCATTAATTTTTAATTAGTCATACCCTGATTCACCCCCCCTCTCAGGGTATCCAGCCTAGTGGACCTAACAATACTGCATGGTCAATCAACCTAAAACCTGAAAAAACATACAAATTTAAAAATATAAAATACTTAGAACACCTTCTTGGCACCTTTAGGCCTCTACAAAACATTATGTAAGGATTTTGAAAATATGAGACCTTATAAGTTTCAATAGTAATATTCTAGAGGAGGGTTCAACTAGAATTTCTAGTGAACCAGAACACTAAAATTTTCTAGTGTGAGTTTATATTTTGATTTTCTATTGTATGTTTCAATTTTAATTTTATAGTGTAGATTTCAATTGGATTTTTCCAGTTGAAGTTAACAATTAATTTTCCCAATGTAAGTTTCCACCAAAATTTTCCATTAGAAGTTTCAAGTGGAATTTTATAGTATAAGTTTCAATTGGAAATTTTCAGTGTAAGTTTCAACCTAAATTGAATTGTGTAATTCGACAATATTATTTTTAATTGTATTTTCTACTAAAAAAATTTATTGTAAGTTCCAACTAAAAATTTATAGTGGATCTTTCAAATGATATTTTCAGGGGAAGTTGAAACTGAAAATTTCTAGTAGAAGTTTTCTTTATAATTTTACATTATAAGTTTCAATTGAAAATTTTTAGTGGAAGTTTCAACTTTAATTTTCTAATGAAATTTTCAAATTGAAATTTCTTGTGGAATTTTAAGTTTCCACTGGAATTTTTCAGTTGATGTTTCAACTAGAAATTCCCAACCTTTCTTTTTCTACAATTATTTTCATTCCAGACATTGTATATAAAAAGTGAGATAAGGATTGATCTGGACTATTGATTAAAACCTTCTTGTAACCTATATATATGCTATTATTTAAATTGAAATTATTCTATAGTCGAATAAAATACTATGATATAGAACATTGTATATAGACTTTCAACTCCAAGTACTTTCAAGCAGATGAGACTTTATCTCATAAAGTTCACACTTCGTAATCTCTAAGATGAAAGATTATGATTATAGACCTACCATTAAGAATTACACATGTGTTTGTGCCATTATATATTATTATATGTGAGGGTGTACAATCGTCCTTATACTTAAAGATTATTATTAATGCATATTACAACTCACAAACATAGATGTATTTCATAAACCTTGATGATACAGTTCATAGAGAAGTTGGATAGGTTGGGTGTGTCATTAGTAACATGTAATTAATGAATAAGTTAATGAAGTATTTTTCCCTTCCATCATTATGAAATTTTATATCTCAACCCTTTGATTGGTATATAACAATCACATTAAACTTCATGACCATGATGTAACAATTTATTTATTTCAAATAGTCAAAGAAAGACATATCAATCCTATAGGTTGATGAAACAAATGTGAAACCTACTTGATGAGATATTGTGAAAAAATGATCATATTATACAATGAGTGTCCGTATGTGTTCTTTGATGTTGCGATATTAATTTATTTCTCTCGGTTTTCTTGATATGTTAGTAGAAAGTAATCTTGGACTTTAGATAATCCCACCTAATGCCAATGAGAAAGGATCCTAGGGGATGAAACACTAAGTGTTTCCATTGATCCCAATTAAATTAAATTTGAATTTAATTATTGAAATAAATATTATTCTCAAGATTGAATAATTATTATATTCACGTTTTATTGATTTATAATATTGACAAGGTTATAAATAATTATTTCTTATTTAATAAATTTTTTATTTTGTTACTGGAATATTTAATAAATATTTAACCACTAGATTGTGAATAAAATATTTATATTATTTATTTATGAATGAAATATTTAATTAAATATTTACTCTGGTATTAAATAAATGTAAAGGAGTTAGAGTAGACCAAGATCATGTCTAATGATGAATATTTATTTTTAAGCTGGTAAATAATATTTATCATTACGTGAGTTAGTGGACACAATTAGATAATAATATTACTATTCTTATATGACATGGGGTCTAATAATTATAATTAAATTATTTAAGGGTTGGTACACAATTAAATAATATTTTAACCTAAACTCTAGCTCTATAAATAGATGGTTATGTCTATTGTGTAGGGTTAATTGAGAAATAAGAATCATTGGGCACAATAAAATTCTCTCACAAATTATTCCCCTAATATTCTCAAGAATGAGAATAACTCCTTCTAGTTTGAAAGATCTTGAATAAATCTGGATGAACACTGCAAGATGATTAATTCACCACGCTAGGACTTGAAAATCAATCGGTGTCATTCGGAGGTCAAAGGAGCATGTGAAAATCATTGATAGAGGGATTATACAATTTGATCATCCTTATGTAATGAAGGAAATCTGAGAAGAGTTTATGGACAATTAAAACCATCATCAAAGAAATTTCTTTAGATTAGGTTACCATTTCTTATGATTTTCAATAAATTAATTATTAATTTAATGTGAAAATATTCTCTCTGGGTTTTGGGTTTCTCTATATCAATATTCAGTGGAAAGATTTCATTGGTCACAATGTTCTAGTTAGGTATAATATTTCGAATGATCCACTAAATCGACAAAACCTTCTTGCTTATTTCTCCTACTAAGGTGTTTCTACTGCACCTGAAACATTCAAGTGGTATCAGAGCAGTCACATTTCATATTTATAATTATTTATATCATTTTAGATCTATATTATTAATAATGGTTAAATATTCCATTTCAATTGTATTCATTATTTAAGATGATGTTTAATTAAAATGATTTTGATATTTCAATTAATATGTTCAAGATTCATATCTTCTAAAAGGTTTAAGAACACATGAATAATGATCAGAGATTCCATCAAGAAGTGACAAGGATTTTTGGCTAGCAAGACTGGGTTACATGGGATGTAGCCTGAGTACACAGCATGTACCCAAGATCACTTCACCTAGTTATGTTGCGGGATACACGACATGCCAAGAAGTAACTACACATGGTGTATTTATGACACACCTCATGCAGATCGAGCCAACCTAGAACATGGATTGTTGGATTACACAGTTTGTGACTGGTGTACATGTCATATACTTCATACGGTTTTTGGTGAAATTTACACAAACTATGTGGTCAAATACCCAATCAAAATCACGTGAGACTGATAGTATAGATAAATAATGACATACATGACATGTATCTTGCATACAAGATGTGTAGTTCATTATTCCCAACATTGAAAATACACACTGAGTCCTTTGGAGAGTTATGAAGACACACAGCTAGTGGAAGACACAAAGTGTATTTGGGGTACACATCATGTGGTCCCGCATCTAAAGAACATGATGAGTCCTTTATGGGGTTTCATGGACACATAAAAAGAGCGATATACGGTGTGTAGCTTGCTAGTACACACCATTTATTCTAGATGAGGTAAATGCTAAAGCCCCAATCATTTATACTAGGTACATAGATGTTGTAATGCCCCAACCCCAGAAGCCCAGAGTTGGTGCATTATTACATATTATTGGCATGATCACAAAAGATCAAGTCTCAAAAGACCGATTAGTTTACTAGCTTTGGAAGTACTAGACACATTCATAAGGTTTACATTACATCATAAAATGAAAAACTACAACAAAATTATTTCCAAAGATCAAACTCATATCCCCTCAGACTATCCCTGCAAGTCAATCATAAAATACTTCTTCACATCATGGGAAAAATAAAAAATAGAAAGGTATGTGCTCAGATGCTCAGTAAGGATAACAATATAAAATAAACTTTCATAAATAAGCATAAACATTTAAGGCAATGTATAAGACTAAAACAAAATCCTTTTAAACTTGAACTTCAACATAATATGGCAAAGATAAAATCAAATAATTCCATTTACTTATTCACATGGATATTCTACTAGTCGAATAATCACATGCAATATCAATAGCCACTTTCATAATGATGGAATGCATAATGCCAGACATTCATAACCACATAGTCAAGGCCTTGTGCCAAGACTACAAATAAGATTTTGTCAAGGACTTGTGCCAAGATACTAGTTTTTCCCATGAGACCTAACAATGCATCAAGGAGCTATAGCGGGCTCCACCCGTTACTTACTAAGTCCAATGCATTCCTCATATGAAAAGGTTTAAACATAACATAAACATTCATATTAAAACTAGCATAAGAAATGTAAATAATTTATACATAAACCATAAATGGTATAAAAATAGCACATCCATAGTCAAACATATCAAAAAACCTTCAACACAATATGGAAGTTTTGTATCATAATAAATCAACTTCAAGTAAGCTTACAATCCATCAAAGGATGTTCACATAGATGAAATCAAAACCTTTTTTTGAGAAATATCTCTTTCTATTTTGAAATCATTTAAAAGTCATATAATTATAAAAAAACATTTATTTTGAAAATATTTTTTTAATCTTGTAAGGGAATCTTCGACTATGTTATAACGGTGGAAAATAGCTGCACCTACCATATAAGTTAAAAAAAACATTCTTACCTTAATTTTGTCGAAAAGGTTAAAAAGTACCTTGTTTGGAAAACGATGAAAAGATTCCTTTCAAACCATTTTATAAAAATTAAAATAAGAGTATAAATGGATTTAACCCATATTATATTAAATAGTAAAAATGTTTTGGAATACATTTTTAAGAAACATAGATGTGGATGATAAAGAGGTCCCAGAAGATACTTGCGTAAAAACAACCTCGGATAATAAAGAGATTGTGAAATTAACCCTTAACTTGTAATTTTCCTTTGTCTAGGGTAGTTTAACATCGTGTATAATGGTTAAATAATTGTTATTAAATTATAAAATAATCATATACATTAATATGATATCATATATGATCTTTTAACATTGCTTTATTAATAATATCTTAGTATTATCGTCGTTTCGGGTGTTAACTAATTCATTTTCCTTTATATGATTTGTTATGTAAGTAATGTTTGTTATGGATAGGATGTATATTATTCCTATTCAGAATGATATTAAGTATTTAAACATTATTTTTAATCATCTAATGAAAATTATTCTTGAATGGATATGATAGGTAATGAATCTCATCGCATTCATGGAGACGATAATCCGTACGTACGCACGAGCGAAAATATCATTATTTTGATATTAAAATAATATATAATTGGATGGTATATCATATATACAGAATCATTAGAATGTTATATTTATTATTTACGTTAATTACACATCATTATTATACCCATCCAAATAATAATGTATTGAATAACAATTACACCACGACGTGGAGACGGTAAGCCGTACGTACGCCCCTATGGTGACATGTCATTCAAAGGATGGATAGAATAATGAATATGGTTTTAACATATTTATAATAAAAGCACAGTACATAGAATATTCTGGAGTTATTATTTTATAATGTAAACAACAAAGAAAGATGAAGTGGAATAAGAAAGGAACTTGAAAGAGGTGATGAAATATTTACCTCTTCTTCAGGTTCTTTCTTTTGATTTGATCAAAAGGGATCCTTAGGTTGGATTTATGACTAAAGGAAGGCCTCTAGGATGAATTTAGGACAATTTAGAGGGTATTTGGGTAGGGATTTTCTGATCCAAATGGCTTTGAAGGTGTGAATTAGAGATAAGGGGTAGTGCCCTTTTATAAGATGGGTGAGGGGCACCGTAGGAAAAGCTAGAAATATTATTTTATAATAAAATAATTTTCAGTTTATAATGGCTCCAAAATAGTTTATTTAAAGGATAAGGTAGGTATGGGTCTAAAACCACTCAAAAAATTGGTTTTAGACAGGTTTGGGTCACTATATTAACCTTATCTTTTATATTTAACTCTTAGTTAAATAGTTTGACATTTACCATGTCTCTTTATATTTTAATATTATATGGTTAATAAACTTAATATATACTTCCAATAGAACCCCAAGTGGTTCATTAATGATAAAAATATCATTATATAATTCTTTTTTCCTAGCCTTAGATTTTTAGGAATAGAATATCAATTAATAATATAATATTTGTTTTAAAAACTCTTTTATGTCAATTTTGACACTATTTGGTATTTTGTTTTTACTAAATTCATAACAACATTATTAATTAGAAAAAAATTTATCTAACCAACCCTAACATGTAATATTAACCTATAAAATTAGTTTAATTCATAAAAAGTCTAAATATACATTTATTTGGATATTTATAATACCAATTATTTTAATATTTCATTAATTTGGTAATTACTGCATCATCATTGTGTCATAAATAAATTTAATTATTTAATGTCTAAAAAATATAAATAAAATACCATTATGTAGGAAATATTTTTATATTTCTAATTAATATTTATAGTTGAATTTTTCTTATGTGTAACTCTATATTAAAAACGTTTTAGTTATTAGACTTTGATTTTAACTCTTTTAACTCTTCTTTGAATTAAATAATAATAATTGTCCTAATCTAATCCAAGTGGACCAAAGAGGTTAATATTTTATTACTAAGGTTGTTTTTGGTCTAATTATACTTATCCAATAGAATTAGGACATGTTTTAGGGTAATAATAATATCATTTTTACCCTTAATTACCCTATTTTATTTTAACCGTGGTAAATAAAAGTAAAAAGTTACTATTCACCAAAAATTATTTTCATCTTATTGAACCAAATTTTACTTACTAATATCAACCGTGTCTCTTGGATATTTGAAATTAAACTCACAGAAGCGGTAAAATTAAGTTTTATGTGAATTTGAAAATGCTCCTAGGAGGTGGGTAAAAGACGATGAAAAGTTTAATAAAATTTTTATATATCTAAAATTATTATAAACCGACTCCAATGAATTAAATTGAACTTATATAGGTATTATGTATCTATTTTTACCTAAAATAAATTTAAATAAAATAATTAATTATTTAAATAAAAATTCCGTTTTAAACTATAACTGAGTGTTTTTCACTATTCATCAAAAAATGAAAGTTTTTAGAAAAATACCAAAAATTCACCCTAAGTTAATTTCAATATTCTGAATCCAAAAATGAAGTTTATTTTGAAAGATAAAATTTATAAAATTTGAAAAATTGGGTATTACTATTCATAACGGCTAGTTTGATTGGTTGTGTTGTGTTAGAATCTCGAAGTTGTGTACAACGCAAGATATTGCATTATTAAAAGGGAAACTTACCATAGAAGCTTGGGGTGTTACATTCTCACCTCCTTTAAATAATTTTGTCCTCGAAATTTCTAGAATATTACTGCCTAAAAAGACTTGGGTGGTTCTTCATCATAAGTTCCTCAGGTTCCCACGTTGCCTCTTCCATCTTATGGTTTCTCCATAGAACTGTTACCAGACGATTCGTCCGGTTTCTCAGAACTTGTTCTCTTGGATCAAGAATCTTGACAGGCTCTTCGCAATAAGACAGATCGGGTTCCAGTTCTAATTCCTCATAGGTGAGTACATGCGTTGGGTTAAGCATGTATTTTCTCAACAGTGATACGTGGAATACATCGTGAACTTTGGAGAGACTTGGAGGCATTTCCAAACAGTAAGCCACAACCCCAATTTTTTATAGAATTCTGAAAGGAACAATGTACCTGGGACTCAATTTACCCTTCTTACTGAAACGTATAACACCCTTCCATGGAGATACCTTCAAGAAAACATGATCTCCTACCTAAAATTCCAAATCCTTCCTTCGGTTATCAGCATAGATCTTCTGTCTACTTTGAGCTGCCTTGATGTGGTTTTGGGTTACCTTCACCTTTTCCATCGTTTCCTTCACAAGTTCTGGGCCTATGAGTTTTCTTTCACCAACATCATCCCAACAAGTTGGTGTGCGACACCTATTTCTATATAATGCTTCATATGGTGCCATCTGAATACTTGAATGGAAGCTATTGTTATAGTAAAACTATACCATAGGTAAATATTTATCCCTCATACCTTGAAAGTCAAGTGAGAATGATCTCAACATGTCTTCTAGCGTTTGAATATCCCATTCTGATCATCCATCAGTTTGGGGGTGGTAGGCAGTGCTCAAACGATGTTCAGTGTCCAAGGATTTCTGAATACTTTTCTAGAATCTTGATGTAAAACGTGGATCACGATCAGAAAACATCTATAGTGATACTATATGAAGTCTTACAACTTCATTAATATATAGTCTTGATAAATATTCAAGTGTTAACTTTTCCCTTATAGCAAGAAAATGTTCTGACTTGGTAAGACGATCAACAATGACCCATATTGCATCATTACTTCTATGAGTCTTTGGTAGTCTCATGAAAAAGTCTATTGTAATATTATCCCATTTCCACTCAGGTATGGGAAGAGGTTGCATGACTCCTCCAGGCTGTTGCCTTCTAGCTTTCACTTGTTGACAAACCATACATCTTGACACAAAATCAGCAATATCCCTCTTCATGTTGTCCCACCAAAAATGTTCCTTCAAATATCTATACATCTTAGTGCTACCCGGGTGTATATAGAAATTGGAACTATGAGAATCATCTAACAATTCCCTTTTTAGATCAGGTATATCGGGAACATAAAGCCTCTTCCCAAATTTCAAAATTCCATCTTCATACAAAAACTCACTCAATCTCTCATCATTCACATCTTTAATCTTCTTTTGAAACTATTCATCACTAGTCTGAGAACTCTTTATCTTTTCCAGTAAAGATGGTTTGGAAACCATTTGAAAAAGTATTGATGCTTCACCTCCCATGATTATTCCCATATCTATCTTTCATAGATCCATGTATATAGGATCCTTTTCAACTCTCATCTTGTTCAAAACTCCATGATCCTTTCTAATCAAGGCATATACCACCTTATTTTCCTTCCTCAGGTGGTAGTGTATAGTGGAATCATAATCCTTGAGTAGTTCAAGCCATCGCCTTTGCCTCATGTTGAGTTCTTTTTGTGAGAAAATATATTTCAAACTCTTGTGATCAAAATATATCTCACATTTTTTACCATAGAGATAGTGTCTCCAAATCTTCAAAGAAAATATGACAACCGCTAACTCAAGATCATGAGTAGGATAGTTTTTCTCATGAATTTTTGGATGTCATGATGCATAGGAAATAACTTTATCATTCTGCATAAGGACACAACCAAGTCCTTTATTTGAATCATCACTATAAATAACAAACCCATCGTTCCCTTATGGTAAAGTCAAGATATAATCATTGACTAATATTCTCTTCAATTCTTCAAAACATTCTTCACACTCTTTTGTCCAAACAAATTTAACCCCTTTTCGTGTGAGCTTTGTTAATGGGTTAGCCAACCGGGAAAAATTCTGGATGAAACATCGATAATAACCTACTAAACCAATAAAAATGCATAACTTAATTATACTTGTCAGTGATGACCATTCTTGGATTTCCTTGGTCTTAGAAGGATAAACAGATATTCCATCCTTAGAGACAGTATATCCAAGAAAAAAAATCTTCTGAAGATAGAATTCACACTTTCTAAACTTTGCATATAATTCGCGTCTTCTAAGAGTCTTCATAATAATGCGCAATTGATTTTCATAGCTTTTAGAGTATACTATGATATCATCAATAAATACCACTACAAATTAATCATTATATTCCTTGAAAACTCTATTCATTAGATCCATGAATACAGAGGGTGCATTAGTCAATCCAAACTGCATTACTGTAAACTCGTAATGCCCGTACCTGGTTCGGAATGCTATTTTTGGAATGTCTTCCTTCTTCACACACAACTGATGAAATCCAGATCAAAGGTCAATCTTTGAAAAGTATTGAGATCCATGAAGTTGGTCGAATAAATCATCAATGTGAGGTAGGGGATACTTGTTCTTTATTGTTATATCATTGATCTCCCTTTAGTAAATGCACAACCTCATAGATCCATCTTTCTTTTTAACAAAAAGGACAGGGGATCCATATGGAGAAACACTAGGGAGAATAAATCCCATATTACTCAATTCCCCTAGTTGTTTCTTTAGTTCCACTAATTCCACAATGACCATTCTATAAGGGGTCTTCAATATGGGCCTTGATCTAGGAATTAAATCAACGGAAAACTCAATTTCTTATTCTGGAGGATGTCCAGGTAAATCCTCTTGAAACACATTAACATATTCTTTAACAATAGGTACATACTCTATTTGAACATTAATTTCCTCACCCACAGTTATTTCATTCTCTTCTCCCCAAATAATTGAATTTATTTGAGCTACGAGGGGTGGATCTAGATAAGAATTAGGTGGTGACGATTCTGCTCTAAAGATACGGTGTTCTTTATCATCATCATAAAAAATAGTAACCTCCTTCTTCTTACAATAATTTTTTTCATCATGGTTCGAAAGCCAATCCATACTGAGGATTATATCAAATTCAATCATTGGTATGATGACGAGATCAGCAGATAAAGAACACTGATATGCCCTAATGGGAACTGATTCACAAAACTTTGTAGCAATGATACTTCCCTTAGGAGTTTTTACTGACAACTCCCTTGTTAAATCAAATTTAAAATATATATTTTTCTTAGAAAACTGAGAAGATATGAAACAATGCGATGATCTAGAATCAAATAAATCATTGGATAAACTTGAGGAAACCATTAAATTACCTTCCACCACGTCTTTCAGAGCTTCAACTTCAGCAGTAGTGGTAGAATAAGCTTGGCCTTAATTCGTTGGCCATTTATGAGGTAAGTTCCCATAACTCTTAGGAAATTGATTTTCATAATTCCCCCTTTCTCTACAATTGTATAATTCAACATAGACATCCTCTTTCTTCCCCTTTCAATCATGAGCTTGGTGGCCTTTTTCACCACACTTGTAACAGACTCCCATTCCCTTCAGGCAAGTACCAGGGTGTTTCTTTCCACATTTACTGTAGGATGTATATTCAACTTTTCCCTTCTTCCCCTTATTTAAATTTCCAGAGTGTTCGGTAGATCTATTCTTCTCTTACTTTGCTTTAAAGTCGTAAGACATAGAGAATTATTTTTCTGTCTTGATAGCACATGAGACAATATCCTCATACGATGAGAAGGGCTGTGAGACTAATTATTTGTGGAGAAATGGTTTTAACCCATCAAAGAAACGATCAATCTTACTTCTTGGGTTACATATATAATCTGCAGCATGCCTCGCTAACCTTGTAAAGTTAGCCTCATACTTTGCAACATTCTCATCCTCATTTTTCCTTAGACTCGGAAATTGCCTTTCCATATCTGCTCGATGGTCATGAGGAAAGTATTTTTCTAATAATTTTTTTTTATACTCCCTCCATTCCATATTTGATACTTCATCATCTTCCTTTGTGTTTTCAATCAATGACCACCATTGATCAGCATTTCTAGTGGGGTAGTAAACTGCCATGACAACTTTTTCCTTTTCGCTACTCCCCAAGGCATGGAATATTTTCTCTAAGGAATTTATCCATTGCTTAGCTACTAATGGATTTGTAATCCCATTTAATTTTGGTGGTTGTTACCTCATGAAGTGATATAACATTGATCCTCTACGCTGTGGATCAGGGTGCTCCATACGGGTAAGGTTATTATTCATAACCTGAATGAGTTGTCCCAGTATAGTGATTAGCTGATCAACACTAGTTGCATCACCAACTCCACTATAGTTATCTTTAGTAGGATGGAAATCCTTACATGGAGTGCATGTATTGATATAGTTTCCATTCCTTCCACTAGGTGCCATTTCTAAACAATTTCATAAACTAGATTAGTTTATGAATCGAAATACATAATTCCAAACATGTAAAACACTTAACATAAATTGAACAGTTTATGGATATAATCCATAATCATAAAAATATTTTCTTTGAGGAAGTATATAATCATAAACCATTCATAATGTTTTGTAAATAAAATGATAATTATCCTAAGTATATCTACCGGGAGTGTCGTAACTAAGAGTGCAACAAGGCCCATTTTCGTGCACCAGTTCCCATTCGAGTCTAGCTCAAAGTGGTGTTTTTGGGTTTTAACCCTAGGTACATCTATGCCAGAACCGCCTCTACCTGATCGTATCCATACCGGGATGCATTTCTGGGAAAACTCACAAAATATCTACAATACCAAAATTTTAGGAAGTTCTTCTATACTAATCCTCAAAGTCTATCTTAGGGTAATGTGCTCTAATAAGAGTTTATCTAAATCTAGATTCCAAGGTTTGTACTAAACTTTCTCTGATACCACCTGTAACGCCCCAACCCTATAATCCTAGAGTCGGTTCATTATTACGTATTATTTTCATGATCACAAAAGATCAAGTCTCGAAAGGCCGATTAGTTTAGTAGCCTTGGAAGTACTAGATACATTCATAAGGTTTACATTACATCATAAAATAAAAACTACAACAACATTATTTCCATTGATCAAACTCATATCCCCTCAGACTATCCTTGTAGGTCAGTCATAAAATAATTCTTCACATCCTGGGAAAAATAAAACATAGAAAGGGGTGAGCTCAGATGCTCAGTATGGATAACAATATAACAGAAACTTTCATAAATAAGCATAAAAATTTAAGGCAATGTATAAGACTAAAACAAAAGCCTTTTAAACTTGAACTTCAGCATGATATGGAAAATATAAAATCAAATACTTCCATTTACTTATTCACATGGATATTCTACTAGTCGAACAATCACATGCAATATCAAAAGCCACTTTCATAATGATGGAATGCATAATGCTAGACTTTCATAAACACATAGTCAAGGCCTTGTGACAAGAATACAAATAAGATTTTTTCAAGGCCTTGTGCCCAGACACTAGTTTGTCTCATGAGACCTACCGATGCATTGAGGAGATATAGCGAGCATCCACCCGTCACTTACTAAGTCCAATATATTCCTTATATGAAAAGGTTTAAACATAACATAAACATTCGTATTAAAACTAGCATACGATATGTCAATACTTTTTCCATAATCCATGAATGGTATAAAAATATCACATCCACAGTCAATCATATCAGAAAATATTCAATACAATATGGAAGTTTTGTATCATAATAAATCAACTTCAAGTAAGCTTACAATCCATCAAAAGATGTTGACAAAGATGAAATCAATTTTTTTTTGAGAAATATCTCTTTCTATTTTGAAATCATTTAAAAGTAATATAATTATAAAAAAACATTTATTTTGAAAATATTCTTATAAGATTTTAAGGGAAGCTTCGACGATGTTATAACGACGGAAAATAGCCGCACCCACCGTATAAGTTAAAAAACATTCTTACCTTAATTTTGTTGAAAAGGTTAAAAAGTACCTTGTTTGGAAAACGACAGAAAGATTCCATTCAAACCATTTTATAAAAAGTATAACAAGGGTATAAATGACTTTAACTCATATTATAGTAAACAGTAAAAATGTTTTGGAATACATTTTTAAGAAACATGGATGTGGATGATAAAGAGGTCCCAGTAGATACTTACGTAAAAACAACCTCGGATAATAAAGAGATTGTGAAATTAACCCTTACCTTGTACTTTTCCTTGGTTGAGGGTTGGTTAAAATCATGTATAATGGTGAAATAATTGTTATTAAATTATACAAGAATCATATACATTAATATGATATCATATATGATCTTTTAACATTGTTTTTTTAATAATATCTTAGTATTATCGTCGTTTCGGGTGTTAACTGATTCCTTTTCCTTTATATGATTTGTTATGAAAGTAATGTTTGTTATGGATAGGATTCATATTATTCATATTAAGAATGATATTAAGTCTTTAAACATTATTTTTAATCATCTAATGAAAATTAATCTTGAATGGATACGATGGGGAATGAATCTCATCGCGTTCATGGAAACGGTAATCCGTACGTACGCAAGAGCAAAAATATCATTATTTTGATATTAAAATAATATATAATTGGATGGTATATCATATATACAGAATAACTATCATGTTATATTTATTATTTACATCAATTACACATCATTATTATACTCCATCCAAATAATAATGTATTGAATAACAATTACACCACGACGTGGAGACGGTAAGCCGTATGTACGCACGTATGGTGACATGTCATTCAAAGGATGGATAGAATAATGAATATGGTTGTACCATATTTATAATAACATCACAGTATATAGAATATCCTGGAGTTATTATTTTATAATGGAAACAACAAAGAAAGAGCAAGTGGAAGAAGAAAGGAACTTGAAAGAGGTGATGAAATATTTACCTCTTCTTCGGGTTCTTCTTTTTGATTTGATCAAAAGGGATTCTTAGGTTGGATTTATGACTAAAGTAAGGCCTCTAGGATGAAGGGAGTATAGTTGAGAGGGTATTTGGGCAGGGTTTTTCTGAGAAAAATGGCTTTGAAGGTGTGAATTAGAGAGAAGGGGTAGTTCCCTTTTATAAGAGGGGTGAGGGGCACCTTAGGAAAAGGTAGAAATATTATTTTATAATAAAATCATTTTCGGTTTATAATAGCTAAAAAATGGATTATTTAAAGGATAAGGTGGGGATGGGTCTAAAACCTCTCAACCAATAGGTTTTATACAGGTTTGGGTCACTATATTAACCTTATCTTTTAGATTTAACTCTTAGTGAAATAGTTTGACATTTACCATGTCTCTTTGTATTTTTATATTATATGGTTAATAAACTTACTATATACTTCCCAGAGAACCCCAAGTGGTTAATTAATAATACAGCTATCATTATAAAACAATTCATCTAACCAACCCTAACATGTCATATTAACCTAGAAAATTAGTGTAATTCATAAAAAGTCTCAAATTAAATTTATTTGGAAATTTATAATACCAATTATTTTAATATTTCATTAATTAGGTAATTACTGTATCATCATTGTATCATAAATAAATTAAATTATTTATTTTCTAAAAAATATAAATAAAATACCATTATGTAGGAAATATTTTTTATCTTTCTAATTACTATTTATAGTCAAATTTATCTTATGTGTAACCCTATATTAAAAATGTTTTAGTTATTAAACCTTGATTTCAACTCTTTTAAATGTTCTTTGAATTAAATAATAATTAGTGTCCTAATCTAATCCAAGTGGACCGAAGAGGTTAATATTTTATTCCTAAGGTTGTTTTTGGCTGAATTATACTTATCCAATAGAATTAGAACATGTGTTAGGGTAATTATAATATCATTTTTACCCTTAATTACCCTATTTACTTTTAACAATGGTAAATAAAATTAAAAAGTTACTATTCGCAAAAAATTATGTTCATATTATTGAGCCAAATTTTACTTACTGATATCAACCATTTTTATTGGATTTTTGAAATTCAACTCATAGAAGCGGTAAAATTAAGTTTTATGTGAATTTTCAAATGCTCCTAGGAGGTGGGTAAAAGATGGTGAAAAGTTCAACAACATTTTTATATATCTAAAATTATTATAAACTGACTCCAATGAATGAAATTGAACTTATATAGGTATTATTTATCTATTTTGACCTAAAATAAATTTAAATAAAATAATTAATTATTTAAATAAAAATTCGGTTTTAAACTATAACTCAGTGTTTTTCACTATTTATAAAAAATTGAAAGTTTTCAGAAAAATACCAAAAATTCACCCTAAGCTAATTTCAATATTTTGAATCCAAAAATAAAGTCCATTTTGAAAGATAAAAATTATAAAATTTCAAAAAGTGGGTATTACTATTCATAACGGTTAGTTTGATTGGTTGTGGTGTGTTAGAATCTCGAAGTTGCGTACAACACAAGGTATTGCATTATTCAAAGGGAAACGTACCGTAGAAGCTTGGGGTGTTACAGATGTTGTGGTACATAATGTGTAGCTCATAATTACACTCCACGTAGTCTCCAAATAAAGGATAGAATTAAATTACAATAAATTTAAAATTGAATCATTAAAAAATTATTATATTGACCCACACCTAATTTTTTTGAACTTTTAATAAATTTTTTAAAGAATTATTAAATGCTTAATTAATTTATTATAACTATATGTGATTATTGGGTTTCTATTTATTTACCATGAATTCATTTATGATGGGTATATCCAATTAAATTTAGATGGTCATTAAGATAAATGAAAATTAGTTAATTAATTAATTAATGCAAGTGATTTTTTCTTAATAATGAAGAATTAATAGAAATAAATGTTCACCAATTTTACTTTTTCCTATTTGATATATGTGTATGACCGTTCATGAGTAGGACCAAGACCTGTGTATGTGTTGGTTTTATTTAATTTAATTTATTACACGAGTTTACAACTATTTTTTATTAAATTGATTATGATGGCCTACGATTCTTCCCTATCTATAAAATGGATTCATGATTTTTCTAAATATTTTCACAGTACATATATTAATATAGTATTGAAAAATACAAGTTGAAACAATTCAAGACTGACTTTTTCCTTTCATATAATCCTTTTAGTAGAATATGCATGTGAATAAGAAGAGGTTATGGAGATTAAAATAATTTCCCAAGATTAAGTGAAAGGAATTCATCTCATGTTCCATTATATGTAATGATGTTTGATATTACTAATGCATAGATCCTAATTGGTGAATATCAAATAGAACTAATATAACTGCATAGACTGTAGTTATAAATATCCAATAATACTTGGAAAAGTAGAATTGGATGAGTTCATGGTGTCTAGAGAATATAGAAATTTAGTTATTAAGGGAGTAGAACATTTTTGTTTACTTGGGGAAATTTGATCTAGTATCATAGAAAAGGATACTGTAATATTCTTGATTTTTTTTTACATCCAGTGGTTTCCATATCTATAATATCTGAGTATGTTGTGGTGTTTGATGCAGCTTAAGGAGTAGTTTAGGAACATTCAATTCCAATTTTTGGTTATACCAAAAATTAGAGTGTTATCATTATTATGATAATATTTGAATATGGACTTAGTTAAGATTGAAAGAAATTTGAATGGGAAAAAATATGGAAACTTGGTTATATCACTACTTGAGGCATTTTCTCATGGTATTAATATTAAAGTATATTTTTCACACATGCATGTGGATTTACTAAACCTAGTCACGAAATCATGATCAACCTAATGTATGTATCCATACTCCGCATAATCATGTTTAACATGTGAGAACTAACTAGTCATTAGTAGTTGGGTTTAGTGAAAGTGGGATTCTATTGCAATTGGTGCCCTATAACCACTAATTTATACTTTAGATTACATATATATTCAAATAAGTGAATATTAATATAAATATCTTAGTATACATTGATTTCTATTTTTCATAACATTGATGTGATAATGTCTTATAGTATCCATCGCATTGATAAAGTCATAGAAGCTTACCACTATGATGAGAACCTTGAAATAACTAGATGATATTATTTAAAATAGTTATAAGTTTGGATAACTTACTATGATAGGGAACATAGTATATAGATTTTAAAGTGTGAGTACTTATAAGAGGATGAGACTTTATCTCATAAAGATCTCACATAGTAGTCTTTAATATGGGATATTATGAGAACTAATCTACTGGTAGGAATTGTACATATTTTTGTGTCATTGGGTATTTATATATACCAGTGTGTGTAATGGTACTCAAACATTAAGATTGTTATTAATGCATGTTATGACTCGTGCACAAATATTTATTTCATAAACCCTAATGATGGAATTCATGGAGAAGTTGGATATTTTGGGTGTGTCATGAGTGATATGTTATTAATTATAACAACCTGTCTCTTCTCAAAGGTATGACTCATTTGTTTTTTAGTTTAAATATTTGTTTCTCAAAGTAAATGTGTATTATGATCTAAGGAAGGTTTTGTGAGAATCTGGGTCTTGTTCAGAGCCTAAAGCTCCTAGATTTAGGAAAACATAGTAGGATGCATGGTTATGGAATAGTTAGTACTAACAGTGCGGGGTAACCATGCAGGGAAACTTTTGAGCAGCAGGGGGCCGAACAGTTTTTCTATAACTGTGCAGCCCGCAACAAAAACCAATGAAAAACATATATAAATATTTATAGAGTAATTTCACATGTTTTTATCTTAGCTAGGTAAATTGTGTTCCTTAACTCTGTGGGGTCCCTACTTGGATAGTGAGGTGAACATGATTTTTTCACGGTTTGGCCAAATTGCGAGACCAAAATGTGAACCCCCAGTTTTGAGGGTAAAATGACTATTTTTAACTCAATGACCTAAATATATAAAACCCTATATTTTCTATATTATTCTACAGAGGTTAATATCATCCCTTCTCCCATGAGCCTTGTTCTCTCCTCAAACTACGTAATTTGATAACTCCCTCTTCCGGACTCTGAATCAAGCATCATTGGTCAAGTTAGATATGAGTAAGTAAGATCTTGAATCCTTTTTCTTCCTTTCATGGTTGATCTTAATATATCTTAAGCTATTTTAGTGCAAGCTCATTCACCATATTTTCATGTCATTGGACTGTTCTTCTTAATTCTTCCAATCTACTTCAAATCTAAAGCTGATTTGGATGAGGAGTCATCTACAACCATAAGGTTGGCGGTCTAGCTATTTTTCATAGAATTTATGTTGTTTTCACATTCCTAACATTATGACACACACCGAATATTTTCATGAATTTCTATAAATTGATTTATTAATTTCTAAATGATTATACACATGATGTAATACTTTCATAGACCCTTGCTAATGATTAGAGGATGTCGACCTCATTCGCTTCCACCCCTTTAGGTGTGACAAATTAATTTACCTCATTAATATAATTGATTAAATGGTTAGAACACCACATAAGAATTTGTATTGTATTATAAATGAAATTTCAACCTTATGTCTAATTGCATAATTGGAAATATCACCTTCTAAGTGCTTGGTTGAACCTTGGAATTTCATTTCCTTGCCTATATAATTAAATGTCTTGTTTTAATTGGATAAAAATTATTTCCCTTGACTAAATTAATGAAATAGATTAATTATAATGAATGAAAATGGATGGAAAGGCCACACCTATTGATAAATTCTTGTTATATTTATTTATATGGATTACATGTACCATGACACCCATTTATACATAATGGTTTCAATGATTGAAATGGTTATGAGGTGATTCTTTAATTATTATTATTACTATGATAATGCCATGGATAATGGATATGAAATTATGGTTAAGGGTTTTTTTGAGAATGAAGTTTGTTTCTCCCTTACATCAGGTGCTGATCATGATGTTTCTCACCATTATACTATTATCTAGGTGATGAGAATGATGTTCCTTGTTCTTCATATTAGGTGTTGTTCATGACGTCTCACCCCACCTATCTCAAATGTTTTTCATGACATGTCACAATCACTATGATATTTAGGGAATGTGCCCTCTGCATAAGCCTACCAGCTCGTTAGACTGGTTATAGATGCATGTGTTATGCTTCGGGTCTAGAGATTACCTAATATCCAGGTATATGAATACTTATTTCCTCACATACTTAGTGAATATAGGTGGATACAATATATAACTATACTATATATATATATTAATATATATATATATATATATTATGTATGTATGTACGGTTACTGAACAAATTCACATTCCAGCCCATGCCGAAGTAGGTAGAGCTTCCATGTGTCCAATAGAAACCTGATCTGGCTAGTATTTATTTGTTATACATTGTTTTTTATTCTTATTACCTTCACAATATTATTTATATGTACACTTCTTTGAATGATTCTAGACACCATTTGTGGTATCCTATTGGGATTTTATCTCACACCTTACTCGGTCCACCTTTGGAACCTGAGTAGATTACTTGTCCATAGGTATGGATAAGGGAAATCACCCATTTATAAATGTCTGATTCTTTTTTACTTATAGTATGGAGAATGAGAGAATAGGACCAAGCATATGCTCGAGATTATAGTGACATAGTCTTTTTTCCTTTTTTTTTGTATATCATGTTGTATATGCCTGTCCCCTATTCCCCCTTTTTTATGTCAACATTCCATGACATCATTATATATGACTCATCCTATTGGATTTTGATACTATTATAGTTTTTGTTTATTTAGGATTCCACATTTTATTATTATATTAGATTCTGTTGTGCTATTCTGTTATATCATGCTTCCGCTATGGCCCATTACCAGTCTAGTGGTCATAGTGTATGTTTATATCTACTTCCACTGTCATCTTTTGTTTATTACATCCATTTTCCCACTATGATATGAGTGTATAGTCTCAAAACTGTACCACCTTAGACTCACTTTGTTAGTTAGAAGCCTTTTACATATGGAGAGGTGAACTTGAGGCCATGTGACCCACCAACCCGGGGGATGAGTTAAGTGGATCCTAGGTTGGGAGGTTATAAAGTGGTATCATAGCTATTTCTTTTCTGTTGTATTACTATTTTGGTGTTAGATAGAAGTTTAGGAAAAAAGACATTTGGAAATGAGCCTATTTCTAGGCATAGCTAACCCACATACAGGGAGGACCCATATTTCCTAGGATAGAGTAATGTCGTTATTGTTTATGCCTGTTGAAGTTGAAAAGACTTAACCATTAGGTTACACACATGTCTTGTGATTTTATTATTAACTATGTTATTTCAATGATATTTATTTTATCTTGGGCCAATGAAATGAGGGAATTCATTTAATACATTATTATAGGCATGTTAATACTAATATTCCATGCATTTTTCCATGCCATTTCTACATTCAACATGAAATTTCTTGTCGTATATAGTTAGTGTATGATTATTATATATAGAGGTGTGTGAAAATTTCTTGTAGGATTGAGAAAAATATAATTGAGACTTAAAGTGTCTACCTTAACTTAATAGCGCTTTCTTACAAAGGCTAAAGTAGGCACCATGAGCAGTCAGTTATGGCATGTTGAGCCATGGACCATTGGTCACAAGGGATGGAATTTGTTATGGTATGGATTAAGTTAACACCATTTTCCAATTTATAAGGTATATGGGCCCTTATAAATTGAAAATTGTAAACTGCAGAATTCACAAAATTTAAGGTATTTAAATACATAGATGAGAATAAATTCAAAATGATTATCACTTTTAAAATAACATGTTTATATTATACATGTGATATGATACCTAAACCTAAGACTAGACTTAGTGGGGAGTAGATGGGGTGCCTCTTACAGTTCTTATGACATGTTGTGGTCTTTTTATTTCATATATACTTGGATTTTGGAGAAGGTAGAGTGATGTGATCTGTTTATAAGAAGAATATGTACTTGTCCTAGTTATCTATCTATGATCATTATAATTTTTAAATTTTCTTCTGAGGTGTGAATTTTGAATTGTATAATCATACCACTATAACAACCTTGAGTTGTACACCAAGAAGGTGTTGACGACCATGCATTGTAGGTGGTGGGCCATACGCCACCAGTGATTCCTCCTATAATGCCACATGTAGAACCACCTATTGTTCTTGATATAGGAAATTTCACCCAATTTAGATTGTTTTTATTAAACATGATGAAAAATATGCAGGGTGTCACTCAACTTTCCCCAACTATGGAAAAGTTGACTCGGGAGTTTCAGTAAAAACACCCTCCCGCTTTTTTAGGGGATGGAAGACCACATGCTACAAAGTTATGGACATAGGCCATGATTTCTATCGACTATCTGGAGATGCCTCTATAGTGGAGGCTCAAACATATTTATTATATGTTAATTAACTCTTCTATGGGATAATGGAATGTTATTATCTAGGTAGACCGATATCGCTATATGGTCTGGGTAGATACCCAAACAATTTTCTACGACTACTTATTTCTATAAACTCTAAGGGATAACCAAGCCTGAGAGTTAATGAAACTTTAGCAAGGATCTATGTTTGTCATAGATTATTTTTCTCACTTTACCGAGCTGTAATGGTTCAAACCCAATTAGAAAGTGATGGTATTATAAATGCCAGGCGATTTGAGGATAGGATGGTATACACCATCTGATCATAGGTCAATGTTTTTAGGCTGACAACTATTTATGAGTTAGTCAACCAGGACCTTATTATAGAAAAAAATCAAAGGCAAGTAGATGGTGGGAAGTAGGTAGGTTCATCACCTAGATCAGTTAGTGTTTCTTCTAGTGGACGCAAGCGTCACTTTGAGATTTCTCATGTGGGTAGTAGCAGTAAGGAAGATTGTACTGATAACTTTCTTATATATCACTAGTGAAATAATCTAGGAAATATGAAACCTTAGTTTATGCATGATATGGTGGAATGTAGAGGCTATTAAAGGATGTGACATATCCAACACTTTTTTGGGACTTTTCCATCTGTTCCTAGAAAGTAGGGATCTACTACTACCCCACATTCCAAAGCAGGGCTATTAGTATCTCACCAAACAGACAACTGGAATACCATCGGCTACTCAGTACAAGGTGGTGGTTGAGTAAGAGGTAATGAGATTCATGATTCTTAGCGCCGGTAGAGCGGACCTACTCAGGGAAGTTAGGCTATGACATAGGGCCATGGTACTTTGCTATTATATGAAGTGTAGCCAATGCCGGAGGAGCATATCGCAGAACCTTATACAGTTCGAGGTACTATTATAGTATCCTCTACTTAGTGTCAAACTTATTTGAAATAGGTTTCTCACTGTAGTAACCCTCAATTTTCATACATTAACATGACATAACTTTTTTGGAATACTTAAAAAATTATAAAAATAGATTCCAAAGACCATACTTGTCTAGTGCCTTTGGAAACATGGAAACATAAACACTAGTACATAAATGAGCTACATTCTCTCCCACTAGGTTCTTCTGGACTATCACCCTTCTTAGACACATCAAACATAATACATATATTTATAACTTGGGGAGGGAACCATAAAAAGTGGTGAGCTCAAATGCACAGTAAGAGTAAACAAGGGAGATATGTAAGTATAATCACGAGCATAAGGGTATGATAACATGATCATGAAAATAGAAGATAATACCCTGAATATCAAATATCATATAAATGAATCATGGCATAAATCTTGGTAGTTAATAAGACACAAATCATAAGGAAATAAATAATATAATCCATGAAAGCATAATAAAGGAATAAAACATGGAATTGTGGAAAACACATAATAATATAATATGATTTCCATAGTAGTCAAGGAATTGCTGCCAATGCTATACTAGTGGAAAAACTCTATTACTAAACTGGGTTCACACCCCATTCCATCCTTGTATTACTGAACCGAGTTTACTCCTCAATCCATCCCTATAAGATTGAACTGAGTTCACTCCTCATTTCATCCCTATAATACTAAACTGAGTTCATTTCTCATTCAGCTATGTCACTACCACAAAAATAGTTTTTCCCAGCACCAACCTTTATCAATGCTTTTTTTAGCACTCATAAAGGTACCCCCCTTTATCAACGCTTTTTTTAGTGCTGATAAAGGGACCCCCCTTTATCAGTGCTTTTTTAGTAGCGCTGATAATGGGGGGCCTTTATCAATGCTTTTTTTAAAAGCGCTGATAAAGGGTCGCCTTCAAAAAAAATTTAATTAAAAATAATATATTAATATTTAAATATATAAATATAGTTATATTGATATAAATATAATATATAATTTTTAAATATATTTTAGATAAGTATAAATATACATTTACACTTAATATACTTAATATATAAGATATTTAGTGAAAATGGCTTATAAAAATATTAAAAAAATATTTTTAATTAATAATTTTCTAATTATTATGGAGGAATAGTCATTTCATAACAATTTGAAGACCCAAAAAATAAAAAAAATTAAAAAAAGATCTAAAATATGTTGAAAACGCAACTTGAACTTCAAACAGCCATAACTTTTGATCCGGGTGTTCGTTTGAGCTCTACCACATATCAAATCGAAGCCTACGACGAGATCTACACCCCTATAGTTGGGGCGGCCCTGATCAAGGTTTGTTCGAGGCCATAATAGGCCCATAAGTCCTCTAAAACTGATTTTTTAGTCGGGGTACCCTGATTTGTTAACATTTTGTGGATTTTCAGCCTCGTTTAAGGGGGTATTATTGGCTTTTTTTGGTGGGGACTGAATTATTTCCAAGGTATTACATTCATATTGATATTATGTCTTTGAAATTTTATCATTTTTTATAATTAAATGCTATTTATAATAAAATATATAAAAATATATACATAATTTTTTTATATTCACACATAAAAATTTAGTTATAAATGTAAGTAATAAAATATATTTACATATAAAATATATTAGCTTTATCTAAATAATAACTAATATCCATTTTATTTAAAATACAAATATATGAATATTTATATACCTATATATTAATCTAACTATATATATATTAATATAACTACATATATATATATTAATATAACTATAAATATATATATTAATATCACTATAAATATATATATTAATATAACTATATATATAAAACTATATATATATATATAAATATAAATATATATTACTATATGAATAAATATAACTAAATATATAAATATATATATAATTAGAGATATCATGAAATGGAAAACAAATCAAAATAGAGGTGTGGTAATGACTTAGGCGCGCATGGGGGGAGGTCTCGAGTTCAAAACCTGGTGGAGGCAGGGGCGCGCGCGCATGAGGGAATATGGGCGCTAGCACTGATAATGGGTGGGGGATAGTGCTGATAAAGGGTGGAGGGGGTGCGTGGGGGTGCTGGAGGTGTGAGAAGGTGCTGATAAAGGGGGGGCTCAAGCGCTGTAAAAAGCCCCCTGAGATTTCCAGGATTTTTTTTAAAAAATAAATTTTATTTTTTTAAACTTTTATCAGCGCTTTTAAAAAAGAGCTGATAAAAGGGGTCTTTTATCAATGCTAAAAATAAAGCGCTGATAAAGGATCCTTTTATCAACGCTTCGTTTTAGCACTGATAAAAGACCCCTTTTATCAGTTTTTTTAGCGCTGATAAAAGGGGTCTTTATCAGCGCTTTTTGGAGCACTGATAAAGGGGACCCCCCTTTATCTTCGCCAGCTTTAACAGTGCTTTTCTTTCACTGTTAAAGGCCATTTTTAGCATTTATAAAAGCGGTATTTGCAGTAGTGTGTCCATATCATGAGATATAAATATTTACCCAATGCATTTGAAGAAGACATAGGTTCCAACCATCTCATAATGAAAACATACATACATGTTCCACAAAATCATAAATAATAATATCATAACCCATGAAATGAAATCAGTTTCATAAACATGAAATCATACCTTAACCTATGAAAAAAAACAGGTTTCATAGTCCTTTCATCAAAGCATAACCCATGATAAAAAGTGTGTTTCATAGACATACATCTCATGAAAAGAAGTTGGTTTCATAAGCATATAACCCATGAAATAGAAACATATTTCGTGAGCATATAACCCATGAAAGAGAAAAATATTTCATAAAGACCATGACATCAAGCATAAACCATTAAAATAAATAATGTAACTAGAACCTTTATATTATTTCCTAGAGAGGCATGGGTAATAACAATAGAGGTCATATTATATAAGAAAATATTTTAGAAATATCTTTAAAAAATTTTTCTTGAGGAAAACATCCTTTCTTCTTTGGAAAACACTTTTTAAAAACGTAAAACCTTTTGAGAACCATTTTCATCCAAAATAAACTTGAAAAATTATAAAGAAATATTGAAATCATTTTGAAAATCATTTTCCTTGAAAACTTATAAAATAATCTTGAAAACATTTTGAAAACCATTTTCCTTGAAAACTTATAAAAGAAGGTTCAAAAAATTTTAAAACAATTTTTCTTTGAAAATAAATTTGAAAAATTATAAAAGAAGAATTTAAAATAATTAAACATTTTTAAAATATTTTTCCTTGAAAATTATTTTCAAGGATCATTTGAAGAAAATTTTGAAAGCTTTTTTTAAAAACATTGTTTTTGAAATAAAACAGATTTTTGACCAAAGAGAGAAATGCGTTAATATTTTCTTAAAAATATTTTCTTAATTATTTTATGTACCAAAGAGTGGTAAAATGGAACTAATACATGGATATATCTTGAATAAATAGAGGATAAGGAAAATCACGACTTTTCTTGAGATATGTATCATAAGACTTCATCAAATAAGTATAACCATTTTTAATCTCAAAAAATGATGAGCTTGTTTCAATAAAATCTTATCAATTTCTTACATAGGATCATAATACCCATGTAAGAAATGGAAATTACATGAAGCTTAAAATATCATTAAAAAAAGGATATTAATGATATAACATGTAAAATGGAATTATATACACCTAAAAAATGAATTTAGGTGCATAACAAAACATGAGTCTCAAAGAAGAAAAATTGAGACAAAACTATTTTACTGATTTGGAAACTTTTGAAACATAATAAACATGAAAGAAAGATCATAAAATGGATATGAAAATACCAAAAATATAATAATAATATTCATATAATAAATTCATGGGAATTATATATACCACATAAAAGGAAAGAGTGGTGAACATGGCATGTATCTCAGGTAAATAAAAAGTGAGATAAAATCCTCTGACCTTATGTCTTGACTCTCTTTGTACTAAAAAAATATTACTATATAATAAATGTAAGTTTATTAGAAATATTTTATATAAATATCTTGTTATATCTAATACCATATATGGTTTTATATTACCTGCTTTTTAACAATTTTATGTTAAGGTTTCACTTCGAGTAATATTCGCTTTGTTTTTCGATTGTGTCATAATTTGTTATATCTTTGGACCCTATACACATATCATTATTTCCAAAATGTAAAGCATGATATAAATATAATTTATATTCAGTATATTTTTACTATAATAATCTATAGAATATAGAAGTAGGAAATGAAATACATTGTCCATGGAGACGATAAGCCGTATGTACGCATGAACTTTGTTTTTATTTTTTTGTTATATTGAAAGTACGAGAATAAATGAAATATATGTATATATATATAATTATTACAGTATAATTATTATATAATATATCTCATGTACTTCCAATAAAACCATTATTAATACATTCCATGTAGTGTGCGAACGAATCACATCGCTTTGAGGAGGCGGTAGTCCACACTTCCTCAAACGAAATTATCGTATTAACAAAAATGGAAAGTACAAAGATATGTATTGTAAAATAATTACATAATATTAAAGGCATTATAAATATAATATATATTATATATAAATATATTTTCCATCATAAATCCCACCATGATAGGTGGTAAAGGAAAAACTAAGAATCATCATTTTGTGAGCTGGTAGTTCGCCGTACACATAAACAATATGTTCGTTACCCATTAGATAGTGGTGTGTATAATTATAGGTAGAACCCTTAGAATAAAAAGATCCTAGTATATTTAAGATACTAGTTTTTTTATAAAGTAATGTAATAAGTATAAGGCCCCAACCATAAAAATTACACAATCTTGAGTTAAGTCAAGAATTAACATTGAGGATATTTTTAGGTTTAAAGTTTTAGAGAATTAGTCCATAAATATTACATTACATCTCAAATATTACAAAGTAGACACTTCTACTATATCTGATTTTTTCACAACAATAAAACTCCTTAAATAAAGTAAGAATTATATTCTTGATATAAATATTCTGTAATTCTTCCTTTCTCTTACCCTTCTTTATACCTTGTGAAAATAATTTCAAAAACATGGGATGAGCATAAAAAGCTCAGTAAGGGATATAAAATATGGAAAGAAAACACTACTCTATGAATACATACAAATCAAAGAAATTATACTTTTCAATAATAAAACATAAGATCTTTAATATACCTCATGAAATCATAAGATTTACGAATAATGCATAGAAATCATAAATCATAAAGGTAACTTGTGGCATACACAACATACTTACATTTTAGCTTTCACAGCTACATAGGGAGTTACGTTTGGAATAACCATCACAATATATTCAATAAATCTCTTTGGAGAAACATGAATTGTAACATCCCAAGTAAATAAAGAAATAATACATTTTCATTTTTATTAATATTTGCAAATTAAATATTAATTTTAGTTTAAAGTGGTTGCTATGTTCGATGGCGTACCCGATATGAAACAAAAGGTTTCTTTGAAATCTTAAATTGCACACTAATAATATAATATTATAATTTTAAATGGTAGTTACCACCTAGCCGTTGAATTGGAAAGAATGATTATAACTAACTACAATATGATTATACATGTTTTTTAAATTTTTTTACATTTATCTAATAAAATGTAGAGGCTTAAAATGTGAATGAATCAAATTTTAAGCATAAATACTCTAATATTCTTTAAAAGGTCTATTTACCGCTTTTTGACGAAGAAACCTCTTTAAATATAGTTTTGGTCACTTTTATATGTTCTATTTGACAAAATAAAATTATTTTTTAGATTTGGGACATCAAAATTTACTTTTTATAAATTTTTGGTATTTTTCTGATAAAATTTATTTTTTATGAATAGTGAAAAATACTGTATTTTAATTCAAAAGTGCCTTTTAATCTAATATATTTATATTGTTAGATTATCCTTTTAATTTGTTTTAAAGTTTAATTAGATTATATTTTTACCAATTAATCCAATTTTGGTCATTGGAATTAATTTCACTTTGAAATTGGACATAAACAAGTGTTAATCTTTTGGTAGTTATTTTTTTTTCAAAACACGCTATTTGTTTTGACAATAGAAATTAATTTTAAATTAAATAATGAAACTTATATGTTTTGAAATTGTTAAAATAGACATCATTTTTTAATTCAGAATATCAAATATAGCTTAGGCTAATTTTTTGGTATTTTTATGAAAAACATCAATTTTTAAGGAATAGTGAAACCACTTATTAGTAGTTAAAAAACTGACTTTTTTCATTTAAATGAAATTTTACCACTTCTGTGAATTGAATTTATAAAATCCGACATAAATTATTCTTATTATTAAGTAAAAAGGGGTTCAATAAGATGAAAATAATTTTTAGTGAATAGTAACTTTTGACTTATTTATCGTGGTTAAAGTTAATAGGGTAATTCAAGGTAAAAAGAATATTATAATAATACAAAATTACCTTAAAACTTGTTCTAACCTTATTGTATGAGTCATGATTGACCATGGTCATCTTTTGGTTGATTTGGGGACCCCATGGATCCACTAAAGAGTGATAATGACACTTTATTTTAAATAACTTAAAGTAAAGACAAAAATGACATAAATAAATATATTTTTGTAAATTAATTTTTTACATGGGGTTATATAAGTCATATTTTCAACTATAAATTTTCATTGGAAAACTAAAAGTATTTCCTACATCATTTTATTTTTTTATAATTTTTAGGCATCAAATAAATTAAATTATTTATGACACAATAATGATGAAGTATTTACCTCATTAATAAATGATTAAAATAAATAAGATTATAAATATTAAAACAATACCCAAAACCTATCCAATTCTTATTGGATGAATTTATTTAGACCATTAGTCCTCTTATATTGGACGTTAATTAGTTTTGGACCTTTAGAAACCGAATATCATTATATAATAAAATAATATTTTCACACTTTTCTAAAGAGCCCCTCCCCCCTTATAAAAATCCCTCACTTATAACTAATTTCTCACACCTCTCAAGCCCATTTTCTCATCAAAATCTTACCCAAATAATCTCTCAATATCCTTATCTTCCACCTAGAATCCTTACCTTAGGCAAAAGTCAATTTAAGAAGTCCTTTTGGTTCAAACCAAAGGGAGTTACCCAAATTAAAGGTAACAGTTACTCTTAACTTCTTTTCATTTATTTTACTTCTACAACCCCTAAAATCTTTTTATTAATTTATTTTATAAAAAACCAGTATCCTCAATATACTATAATGTTTTTATGAGAAGGATTCAAACTAAACTTACACACACCTCCATCTAATGGGTGAAGAACATACTGTTTCTGTGGATGACAAACTAACACCTCACGAAATGATGATTGTTCGATTATCTCCTATCACCTATTATGGTGGACATTAAGATGAAACTATATTTATATATGATATATATTATGTCTATTTTTTCTTTATTGTTCTGTGTTTTACATTTATATACTACCTTTATGGTTTCCATAATGGGTAAACACGATAATTTTATTTGAGGAAGTGCAGACTATCGCCCCCTCAAAGGGATATGGCTCATTAGTGCCATATGTAGGATGTATAAAGGATGGAGTTAATGATATTATATATGATATTATACTGGAATTATAATATCCTTTTGTATCATTATGTTTTCATTCCATTAAAATACGAAATAGAAATGAAAGTAGTGTTCATGCGTACGTATGACTTACCGTCTCCATGAGCAGTGCGTTTTATTTCTTATTTCCAAATGATATGTACTATTATAAATACATATATATACTGTATATATATGATATATATTATATCTAAATAATGAATATCATTCTGGAGATAATGGACTATTGACCACATGGACAACTTGTAAATATAACGTGTTAATTTTTGACTCAGGTACCAAATATTGACAAAATGACCATTATTAACTTAAATGATTGAATAATGTTTATAACATGGTAAAAAGTGATATAAAAGGAATAATAAACTTGAAAAATGTTCTCAAGCAAGTACAAATTAACTTTATTTTATTATTCAACAGATTAAAGGACAAACGGGTCAAGTCGGACATGAGGTAAGGGACTTAGTCTCAATCTCCTTTCATTTAGACATATTTTGTTTTAATAAACACATTCTTTTATATGATGTATAAACACATTTCAATTTTTATTTCATTGAAAGTAAATCTTTTTTCTACGAAGCTTTTTACTAAATGACAAAAAAAGAATGTTTCTTTTTAACGTAAGCGGTGACAAAGACCTTTCCCCCACCACGAGTATTATTTGATATTTGGATTCCTTAATAAGCCATAATGTTTTTAAAAGGAAAATAAATACCATATACTCTTTTACATATTTTGGTATTGAAAATGGTTTTGATAATGGATTTGTTATGTAAATATATTTTAATGATATATTGTGATTGAAATGTGAAAATGTTATCTTTCCTTTATGTTTGTTTCATATGTTGTGAATATGTTATGGTTCTTGGGAATTGTTTATGTATATGAGTGGTTCTATGATAAACCTAGGGTGGGTGAGCCCAAGAAAGCTCTCCAATGCATTGGGTAACATGACAGAGGTAAATGTGAATATTTATCCTAAGAGATTTAGAGAATATACTGTGATGGATATTCCAAATGTGACTCCCTACGTATCTATGAAAGCTACTATGTAAGTATGTTATGGATTCCACAAGTTACCTTTATGATTTGTGATTAAATTTTTTTATTCATAAATCTTATGTTTTCATGAGGTAGGTAAAAGTGTTTATGTTTTGTATGTATTGATAGAATAATGATTTCTTTCTTTATTTTATAACCCTTACTGAGATTTTGATGATCATACCAAGTTTTGAAATGTTTTTTCACAGGACATAAAGATGAATAGGGTCAAGGA
Organism: Viscum album; assembly: GCA_963277665.1. NCBI lineage: Eukaryota > Viridiplantae > Streptophyta > Magnoliopsida > Santalales > Viscaceae > Viscum > Viscum album. Next base: position 1,049,163,203 of record OY728163.1, on the reverse strand, counting down.
TGTGATTAAGGAAAAGTCATGTTGTCTAAAACATGGAACTAGACATGACACTTTTTTTCAACGAGTTTTTATTTTTTGAAAAAAATCAAAATTGAGTAGAAGTGTATACTTTGTATTTTTGATATGTAATGTAATAGTTATGGAATAATTCTATAAAATTCTAAACCTGAAAATATACTCAATGTGAATTATTCATTTAATTCAATATTTTGTAATTTTTAAGGCTGGGTCCTTATAGTTGGTATCAGAGGTCTGTTTAGACAACTTTAGGAGTTAGAATATAGTTAAATTAATAGCCATAAATTATTTTTAGTTTAAGTTATGATTGAAATGATATAACATTTACAGATTACCATGTTTCTTTGCCTAAGATATTTTTGTGTTCAGAATGGTTTTCCATAGAGGAAACATGACAGCTATATTGGGACAACATCACGAGGAAGACAACCTTCCAAATTAGAAACCTGAGATGGTCAGAATCAGAACTGAATAGTTTATTGCAGTGATGGAATATTTTAATGAGGCTATAAATGGTGGTGGTATCCATGCACGAGGTCATCCAGATCAACCATAGAGAAACATGTCAGTAGTGGAACATTTCATGAGGAAACATCCCCAATCATTCATAGGATCATCTAACCCTATTCTAGAATATGGATGGATTAAAGCACTGGAGAAATTTTTTGATGTCATGGGGTGTTCAGAACATCAAAATGTTAGTCTTTCTATTTACTATTTTGAAGGTGAAGATGATCAGTGGTGGTTGATGGTGAGAAATATCAGGGATAGTGAATAGATTGATGCTCTTGATTAAGATGAATTCAAAGGTATGTTTCTTGAGAAATATTTTCCTAAGGTGGTTCATCTTAGGATGGAAAAAAACTTCCTAGAATTGTGGAAGGAGGATGACTCAGTGGCTGCTTATGAATCAAACTTCACTCGACTGGCAAGGCATGATCCAAATTTAATACGAGATCTTGATAGAAAAATCAACTGTTTTACTTAGGATTAAATCCAAAGTATCAAAGGGATTTAGCTTCTCATAAGTTCAAAAGTTATGAAAAACTTGTTCGTTGTGCGGAGAAGGTGGAAATGGAGTTTGTTGATGATCATGTGTTCTTTTACAAACAACAGAATTAGAGGTCGAGGTGGTAGGAAAAAGGGAAGAACTCTTCAAAAAAGTATGATGGTAAGAAACTTAAGTTTTCAGTTTTTAAAAATTTTGGTAAAAATCATGATGGAGAATGTCTTTTGAATTCCAGTAAGTGCTACCGATGTGGTAAAATGGGACATAAGGCTTGTAATTGCACTGAAAAAGATCAATATAATGGTAAAAAAATATGATTTACAGTCAGTAAAATGTTTTAAGTGCAATGAAATGGTTCATTATGAAAATGAGTGTCCAACGAAGAACTCAACTAAGGTAAAGAAGACATACTACAAGTAGAAAGGTGTGGTGAAATCCTTTGAAACTACTTCAGTAGATGTGGGGCCATTGAATGAAGTAGTATTAGGTACACTGTTTGTTTGTTCAGATTATTCCAATGTGTTGTTTGATTCAGGGTCTACACACTCTTTCATTTCTGAGCAGTTTTCAGGTAAATTTGGAATTCCATCTCAAGATATTAATATGGAAATTATGGTAAAAACACCTAGAGGAAATGTTGAGACAAAAAGAAAACATAAGAACCTTTTTATCCTTGTGTGATGGAAGAATCTACCAACAAACCTTATTGTTTTGACTCTAGTAGAGTTTGATTTTATTTTAGGTATGAATTGGATTTCTATTTATCATGATAAGATTTAGTATAGAGCTAAAGAGGTTTCTTTTCAGAATGATATTCAGTTTTTGTACAAGAATGGACCCTTTCTTTTGATAACATATCAGGAAGCTGAGAAACTAGTAAAATATGGAAATGAATGTTACCTTGCACATATTGTTGAAAATAAAGGAACTATTAATATTAATGATGTTATAGTGGTAAATGAGTACCTTGATGTTTTTCTTGATGAGTTTCCTGGTATTATACCTGATCGAGAAGTTGAATTTACTGTAGACTTAGTTCCTGATGGTAAGCCAATTTCAAAACCCCATAATCGAATGGATCAAATTGAACTTTTAGAGTTAAAGAAGCAATTGCATGAGTTATTAGATAAAGGTTTCATTCGACCTAGCACATCACCATGGGGTGATCCTGTCTTATTTGTTAAAAAGAAAGATGGTTTATTGAGACTTTTCATTGATTATAGAGAATTGAATAACATCACTGTTAGAAAAAAGTATTATTTGCCTCATATCGATGATTTTTTGATTATATCCAGGGATATCAATATTTTTTGAAGATTGATTTGAGATCAGGGTACCATTAGTTTAAAGTAAAGAAAGCAGATATTCCGAAGACCACGTTTCGTACTAGATATGGCCATTATGAATTTGTAGTTATGCCTTTTGGGTTAACCAATGAACCTGTTGTATTCATGGATCTTATGAATAGAATTTTCCATGAGTTCTTGGATAAGTTTGTGGTTGTGTTCGTTGATGATATTTTGGTTTATTATAAAAGTAATGATGAGCACGAAATTCATTTAAGGGTTGTATTTCAAACCTTAAAAGAAAACAAACCGTATGGGAAATTCAGCAAGTGTGAGTTTTGGTTACAACAAATTTCTTTCCTTGGTCACATTGTTTCAAAAAATGGCATAACTATTGATTCTTCTAAAACAAAAGTTGTTTAATAATGGCCAAGACCCACAAATATAACTGAGATCCATAGTTTTCTTGGTTTGGAAAGTTATTACTGGAGTTTTTTTGAAAATTTTTCATAGTTATCTATCCCATTAACTAAGTTAACTCGAAAAGGTGTTAAGTTCATTTGGACAAAAGAATGTGATGATTATTTTCAGAAATTGAAAAGAAGATTGTTGAATGCTTCTGTTTTGGCACTGCTTTACAGAAATAGTGAGTTTGTTATCTAAAGTGATGCTTCGTTGAAAGGACATGGTTGTGTCCTTATGCAGTATGATCAGGTAATTGCTTATTCTTCACATCAGTTGAAACCTCATGAGTTAAATTACCCTACACATGATTTGGAATTAGCTGCTGTTGTTTTTGCTTTAAAAATTTGGAGGTATAATTTTTATAGAGTAAAATGTACACTATATAATGACCACAAAAGTTTAAAGTATATATTCACTCAGAAATAATTTAACATGAGATAAAGGAGATGGATGTAATTAATCAAGGATTATGATTGCACGATCCTTTACCATCTAGGAAAAGCAAATAAAGTGGATGATTCTTTGAGTCGAAAAAGTAACACTTTATTAACCATGCTACATTTGGAACAAGATCCTTTGGTTTTTGATTTGATGAAATTTGGCATAGAAGTTGTTGGTGCAGTAGATTATTATTTTTTGTTTCATTTTTCAATGAAATCATCTCTATCCGACAGAATAAAGCATGCGTAGAAGGAAGACAGTGAGTTGCAGAAAAAGGTAGAGTTGGTTCAGAAGGGTAATTTTCCTGATTTTAATGTTGATAATGATTGTGTTTTGAGGTTTGAGAAAAGATTATGTGTGCCTTGTGATTAAAAGTTTAAGAATGAGTTGTTATGTGAAGCTCATAGTTCCCTGTTTTCAGTTCATCCTGGTAGTAATAAGATGTACATAGATCTTCAGAAGTATTACTAGTGGGATGGAATGAAAAGAGATATTACTGATTTTACTGTGAAGTGTTTAACTTGTCAGCAGGTTAAAGTAGAGCAGAAGTTACCAAAAGGGATACTTTAGTCTTTACTGGTGCCATAGTTGAAATGGGAAAATATATCCATGGACTTCATTGTGGGATTATCGAAGACATCATGAGGTAATAATTAAATCTAGGTTATTGTTGATCGATTGACTAAATCTGCTCATTTCCTTCCTATTCGAGATACTTTGTCTCTAGATCAAATTTCTTAGTTGTATGTTAAAGGGATAGTCAGGTTTCATGTAGTTCCCCTCTACATTATATCTGATCATGATCCGAGGTTTACTTATAACTTTTGTAAAGGCTTTCAGAAGTCGTTGAGTACTGAATTAAATTTTAGTACAACTTTTCACCCTCAATCAGATGGGAAGTCAGAACGAACAATTCAGACCTTGGAGAATATGCTATGTGCTTGTTCACTAGATTACTAGGGAATTTGGGACCAACATCTTTCTCTGGTTGAATTTTCATATAATAACATTTTTCATTCCAGTATAAATATGGCTCCATTTGAGGTATTATATGGAAAGTGTTGTCAAACTCCAGCTTTTTGGGATGAATTAGGTGAAAAGAAGTTTATGGGACCAGAATTGGTAGAAGAGATGGAAGAAAAGGTTTAGTTGATTCAGAAGAACATGAGAACAGCTCAAAGTAGGCAGAAATGTTATGCGGATAACCGAAGGATCTCTCTTTTGAGGTAGGTGATCATGTCTTTCTCAAAGTTTCTCTATGGAAAAGTGTGACGCGTTTTGGTAAGAAGGGGATGTTGAGTCTGAGGTTCATTGGACCTTATGAAATCCTGGAGAAAATTGGATCGGTTGCGTACAGAGTGGCTTTACCTCCATGTTTATCCCATGTACACAATTATTTTCAGGTTTTGATGTTGAGAAATTATATGCCAGATCCATCTCATGTTTTGAGCCCAGAGGTAGTTCAGTTGGAAGAGAATCTCTCTTATGAGGAACAACCAGTCCAGATTCATGACCGTAGAGAGAAACTGACATGGAATAAGGTAATTCACCAGGTAAAGGTTTTGTGAAAAAACTATATGGTTGAAGAGGCAATGTGAGAATATGAAAATTCTATGAGGGATAAATACCCCCATTTATTTGATAAGTGAATAAAAATTGTGATGACGCAATTTCCAAAAGGGGGAAAGGATGAAACATCACAAGTAAATAAAGAAATAATACATTTTCATTTTTATTAATATTTGTAAATTAAATATTAATTTTACTTTAAAGGGGTTTCTATGTTCGATGGCGTAGTCGATACGCAACAACGAGTTTATTTTAAATCTCACGTTGCACACTAATAATATAATATTATTATTTTAAATGGTAGTTAATGCCTAGCGGTTGTATTGGTGAGAATGAATAGAACTAACTAAAATATTATTATACATGTTTTTTAAATCTTGTTACAATTATCCAATAAAATTTTGAGGCTTAAAATGTGAATGAATCTAATTTTAAGCATAAGTACTCTAATATTCTTTACAAGGCTGATTTACCACTTTTTGATGGAAAAACCACTTTAAATATAGTTTTTCTCACTTTTATATGTTATATTTGACAAAATAAAATTCTTTTTTAGATTTGGGACATCAAAATTTACTTTGGGTAATTTTTTTGTATTTTTCTGATAAAATTAATTTTTTTATGAATAGTAAAAAATACTATATTTTAATTCAAAAGTGCCTTTTAATATAATTTATTCATATGGTTATATTATATTTTTAATTGGTTTTAAATTGTAATTAGATTATATTTTTACCAATTAATCTAATGTTGGTCATTGTATTTAATTTTACTTTGAAATTGGATATAAACAAGTGTCAATCTTTTTATAGTTATTGTTTCTTAAAAACACGCTATTTGTTTTGACAACATGAATTAATTTTAAATTAAATAATGCAAATTCTATGTTTTGAATTTGGTAAAATAGAAATAATTTTTTAATTCGGAATATCAAATATATCTTAGGCTGAATTTTTGGTATTTTTCTGAAAAACTTCAATTTTTGATGAATAGAGAAACCACTTAGTAGTAGTTAAAAAACTGACTTCTTCATTTAAATGATATTTTACCACTTCTATGAATTGAATTTCGAAAATACAATATACACTGTTGTTATTAGTAAGTAAAATTTGGTTCAATAAGATGAAAATAATTTTTGGTGAATAGTAACTCTTGACTTTTATTTACCGCAGTTAAAGGTAAATAGGGTAATTCAAGGTAAAAAGAATATTATAATAATACAAAAATACCTTAAAACTTGTTATAAATTTATTTTATAAGTCATGACCGACCATGGACATCTTTGGGTCAATTTTGGGACCCCATGGAGCCACTTAAGAGTAATAATGACACTTCATTTTAAATAACTTAAAGTAAAGGCAAAAATGACAAACAAATATATTTTTACAAATTAATTTTTACATGAGGTTATATAAGTAATATTTTAGACTATAAATATTAATTGGAAATCTAAAAATATTTCCTATATCATGGTATTTTTTTTATAATTTTTAGACATCAAATAAATTAAATTATTTATGACACAATAATGATGTAGTATTTACCTCATTAATAAATGATTTAAATAATTAAGATTATAAATATTAAAAAAATATCCAAAAACTGTCAAATTTTTATTGGATGATTTTATTTCGACCATTAGTCATCTTTTATTCTACTTTAATTAGTTTTTGACCTTTATAAACTGAATATCATTATATAATAAAATAATATTTTTACACTTTGCAAAAGAGCCCCTCCTCCCCCTTATAAAAAGACCTAACTTCTAACTCATTTCTCACACCTCTCAAGACCCTTGGATCATCCAAACCCTACCCAAATAATCTCTCAAGATCCCTCTCTTCCACCTAGAAGCATTGCCTTAGGTAGAAGTTACTTCAAGACGTTCTTTTGGTTCAAACCAAAGGGAGTTACCCAAATTAAAGGTAACAATTTCTATTAACTTCTTTTCTTTTATTTTACATCTCCAACCCCTAAAATGTTTTTATTACTTTATTTTATAACAACTCCAGTATCCTAAATATACTATTATGTTGTTATTATAAGTATTCTAACTACACTTATACACACCTCCATCTAATGGGTGAAGAACACACTGTTTCTGTGGATGGAAAACTAACACCTCACGAAACGATGATTGTTCAATTGTCTCCTAACGCCTCTCATGGTGGCCATTAATATGACACTATATTTATATATGATATATATTATGTTTATTTTTTTTATTTATTCTTCTGTGTTTTACATTTATAACCTACCTTTATGGTTTCTATAATGGGTAAACACGATAATTTCATTTGAGGAAGTGCAGACTACCGCCCCCTCAAAGTGATATGACACGTTAATTCCATATGTAGGACATATAAAGGATGAAGTTAATGATATTATATATGATATTATACTGGAATTATAATATACCTATGTATCATTATGTTTTCATTCCATAAAAATATTAAATAGAAATGAAAGTAGCGTTCATGCGTTCGTACGACTTACCTTCTCCATGAACAATACATTTCATTTCTTATTTACAAATGATATATACTATTATAAATACATATATATACTGGATATATATAATATATATGATATATAAATAATGAATATCATTCTTGAGATAATATACTATTGATCACATGGACAACTTGTAAATATAAGGAGTTCATTTTTGACTCAAGTACCAAATAACAAAAAAAACAACTGTTATTAACTTAAATGATTTCATATTGTTTATAACATGGTAATAAGTGATATAAAATGAATAATAAACATGAAAAATGTTCTTAATCAAGTATAAATTAAATTTAGTTTATTATTCAGAAGATTAAAGGACAAACGGGTCAAGTTGGACACGAGGTAAGGGACTTAGTCTCAATCTCCTTTCATTGAGGCATATTTTATTTTAATACAAAAATTTATTTTATACATTGTATAAACAACTTTTACTTTTAATTTCATTCAAATGGAATATTTTATCTATGAATCATTTTACTAAAAAATAAAAAAACAATGTTTCTTTTTAACGTAAGCGATGAAAACGACCTTTCCACCGCCACGAGTATTATTTGATCTTTGGATTCCTTAACAAGCCATAATGTTTTTAAAAGGGAAATAAATACCATATACTCTTTTACGTATTTTGGTATTGAAAATGGTTTTGATAATGGATTTGTTATGTCAATATATTTAAATTATATATTGTGATTGAAATGTTGAAATGTTATCTTTCTTTTATGTTTGTTTCATATGTTATGAATATGTTATAGTTCTTGGGAATTGTTTACGTATACAGGTGGTTCTATGATAAACCTAGGGCGGGTGAGGCCAAGATAGATATCCAATGAATTATGTAATGTTACAGAGGTAAACATGAATGTTTCTCCTAATATATTTAGGGAATATACTGTGATGGGTATTTCAAATGTGACTCCCTACGTAGCTATGAATGCTACAACGTAAGTATGTTATGGATTCCACAAGTTACCTTTATGATTTGTGATTACTATGTGTTATTCATAAATCTTATGTTTTCATGAAATATGTAAAAGAGTTTATGTTTTGTATGTATTGATGGACTAATGATTGATTTCTTTATTTTATAACCCATACTGAGATTTTTATGCTCATCCCAAGTTTTGAAATATTTTTCACAAGACTTAAAGATGAATAGGGTCAGGGATGTGATCAAGGAAAAGTAATGCTATCTAAAACATGGAACTAGACATGACACTTTTTTTCAAAGAGTTCTTATTTTGTGAAAAAATGGAAACTTAGTAGAAGTGTCTAATTTGTATTTTTGAGATGTAATGTAATAGTTATGGCCTAATTCTCTAAAACTCTAAACTTGAAAAGATCCTCAGTGTGAATTATTCATTTAATTCAATATTATGTAATGTTTAAGGCTGGTTCCTTATATTAATGTTTACCTCCTTCACACTATCCAATTCATTAGAGAGCTATCTAGGGCTCACCTTCCCTCGATTTATCACAGAACCACCCGTATATGTAAACAATTTCCAAGAACCATAACATATTCATAACACATAAAACAAGCATAAGAGAAAGATAAAATTTCCACATTGAAATATGTAATTTAAAGATATTTACATAATCAATGATTTCTCAAAACCATTTTCAATAATGAAAAATATAAAAAGGGTATATGGTATTTATTTTCCTTTTAAAAATTTATGACTTGTTAAGGAAGCCAAATATCAAATAATACTCGTGGCGGCGGAAATGTCGTTGTCGCCACGTATGTTAAAAAGAAACGTTCCTTTTTTCATTTAGTAAAATGTTTTGTAGAAAAGCATTCCTTTTGAAAAAAATTTAATTAAATTAAAAGAAAAAGGTTATAATTATACACCGTATAAAATAAGGTCATGTATAAACCAAAATATGCCTCAATGAAAGGATATTGAGATGAAGTCCCTTACCCTGAGTCTGAATCGTCACTTATGTTCCTTGTTCTTCCTAAATAATAAACTTAATTTAATTTCTATTTGATTAATAACCATTATCAAGTTTATTATTACTTTTATTATCACTTATTACCACATTATAAACACTATATAATTATTTAAGTTAATATCGTTCGTTTTGTCGATATTTGGTACTTGAGTCGAAAATGAACTTGTTTTGAGGTAAATTTTCCATGTAGTCAAAAGTAAATCATCTAAAGATTGATATTAATGATTTAAATATCATAGATATCCAGTATATATATTTATTTATAACAGTACAAAACATTTGGAGATAAGAAATGAATTCCACCATTCATGGAGACGGTAAGCCGTACGTACACATGAACATTACTTTCATTTATTTTTCATATTTAAAGGAATGAAAAATAAATGATAAATAGTTATATTGTAATTCCAGTATAATATAATATTTTATATACATTAATTAATTTCATTAACTCTATCCTTTAGACATTCCATGTATGGCATGAATGAGTCATATCACTCTGAGAGGGCGGTGGTCCGCACTTCCTCAAATGAAATTATCGTATTTACACTTTATGGAAACCATAATGGTTTGCTGTAAGTAAAAATAAATAATAATAGAGACAATATAAATATAATATATATCATATATAAATATAGTTCCATCATAATGGTCACCATGAGAGGTGGTAGGGTAAAATTGAACAATTATCGTTTCGTGAGGCAGTAGTCCGCCGTCCACCGAAACAATATATTCGTATCCATTAGATGCAGGTATGTGTAGTTATAATCCTTATCATAACAGTGTCCTAGTATAATGAGGATACTATTATTGTTATATAATCAAATGATAAGAATAAAATAGGGAGTGTAGAAGGAAAATAAAAGAAAAGAAATGGAGAGAAGAGGTTACCTCTAAATCAGGTAACTTCTTTTGATTTGAGCCAAAAGGCTTTCTTGAGTTGCCTTTTTCCATAGGTAAGGATTTTAAGAGGATGGTATAGATATTGGGAGATTATTTGAATAGAATATAGATGATACATATGGCTTGAGAGTTGAGATTAAATGGGTAGAGGTGATGCCCTTTTATAAGAGGGAGGAGGGGCACTTTAGAAAGGTATTGAAATATTGTTTTATTATAAAATTATTTTCTATTTAAAATAGTCCAAAACTCATTTATTTAAAAGATAAGATTAAATTGGGTCTAAAACATTCGAACCAATAGGTTTTAGATAAGTTTACGTCATAAAATTAACCTTATCTTTTAGCTTTAACCCTTACTTAAAAACATTAACTCTTATAATGTCTTCATACATTTTTGTAATATATGGTAACTATAGTTACTATAAAATGCGAAGAAAACCATAAGTGGATAATAAATGACATTTATAACATTATATAAGTTATTTGGACAAATCTTATATTTTTAGTACTATTATATCATTAAATAAAATAATATTTTTTTAAAAACTCATTTATGTCATTTTTATACTATTTATATCATGACTTTTTAAAAAATCCCTAAAAAATTAATTATTTAGAAAAAACATATTTAATTCAAATATAAAAATTCAAAATCATACATAAAATTTGTGTATGTCATAAAAAGTTTTAAAATAAATTTATTTTATTATTTATAATCTCATTTATTTAAATCATTCATTATAAGGTAATCACTATATCATCATTGTGTCATAAATATATTTATTTATTTGATGTATAAAAAGTATTAATAAAATATCATGATTTTTGAAATATTTTTAGCTTTATAATTACTTTTTATAGTCTAAGATATCACTTATATAACCCCATATAATTTTTTTTAGTAAAAGATACATATTTATGTTGTATTTTTCTTCACTTTGAATTAATTTTTATAAAATTTCATTATCACTCTCAAGTGGATCCATGGGATCCCAAAATCAACCCAAGGATGCCCATGGTAAGAAATATTTAATCCAATATGATTAGGACATGTGTTAGGATAGTTTAATATTATTATAATATTATTTTTTACCCTTATTTACTCGATTTACCTTTTAACCATGGTAAATAAAATAATTACTAAAGTTACTATTCATAATATCCAAAAATAAGAAGTACCTATTCAAAAAATTTAGACCTTATAATTCCAAATATGGGATCAATTTTTCCAAATTTAAAACATAGAATTTGCAGTAATTAATTTAAAATTAATTCCTCTTGTCAAAACCAAAAAATGGGTTTTTAAAAAATAAAATCTTTCAAAAGATTGACATATGTTTATATCCAATTTAAATGTGAAATTACTTCAAATGACCATAATTGGATTAAATGATAAAAAAAATCAAATTACAATTTAAAACTAATTAAAATTACAATCTAACTATATAAATAAATTATATGAAAATGCAGTTTTGACTTAAAATGCGGTATTTTTCAATATTCATTAAAAACTGAAATTCATCAGAAAATTACCAAAAAATTATATAAAGTAAATTTTTATGTCCCGCTTCTATAGAATAAGATTATTTTGTCATATAATGTTACAAAAAAAAAAGATTTAAAAAGGGTTCACTATCAAAAGGTGGTAAACCGACCTTTTAAAAATATTAGAGTATTTCATGCTTAAAATTGGATTCATTATTATTTTTATGCCTCTAAAATTTATTGGATAAATGTAAATATGTTTAACAAAAATGTATCATCATGTTGTAGTTAGTTATGTTCATTCCTTCCAATACATCAACTAGTTGTTAACTACCATTTAAAATAATCATAATATTATATTATTTTTTAGTATAACCCAAAGTTGTGTGCAACGTAAGATTTTAAAGAAAAATATTGTTGTGTGTTGAGTACGCTATCAGAAGAAGCATCCCATTTAAAATAAAAATAATTTCTTATTCATAAATATTAAGAGAAATTAAAAATTATTATTCTATAAATACATGGGATCCTATATCATTTTCCATTTTGGGAATTGCATCCTTGCAATTCTATTCACTTATCAAATAAGTGAGGGTATTTATACCTCATAGCATTTCAGATTCCCATGTTTCCTCTTAAACCATATGGGTTTTCCAGAAAATATTTACCTAATGAATTACCTTTTTTCTCAACACTTTCTCTATGAAGACAATAATCTGGACTGGTTGTTCCTCATAAGTAAGATTCTCTTCCAACTGAACTACCTCTAGACTTAAAACATGAGATGGATATGAAATATACATTCTCAACATTGAAACATGAAAAAAATTGTATACCTAGGATAAAGTTTAAGGTAAATCTACTTTGTAGGAAACTGATTCAACTTTATCTAGAATTTCATAGGGTTCGATGAACCTCAGACCCATATTTCCCTTTTTACCAAAACACGTCACACTTTTCCATTTATAAGCTTTGAGAAAGAATCGATCACCTAACTCAATAGAAAGATCCTTCATCCAGATATCCACATAACTTTTCTGTCTTCTCTGAGCTATTCTCATGTGATTCTAAATCAACTAAACTTTTTCTACCATCTCTTCCACTAATTCTGGTCCCATCAACTTCCTTTCATCTACTTTATCCCAAAAATCTGGATTTTGACATTGCTTTCCATATAATTCCTCAAATGGTTCCATCTGTATACAGAAATGAAAACTATTATTATAAGAAATCTCAACTAAAGAAAGATGTTGGTTCTAAATTCCCTGGTAATCCATTGAACAAGCATGTAGCATATCTTCTAAGGGCTGAATTGTTCGTTTTGACTACCCATCTGATTGAGTATTAAAAGATGTACATAAATTTAATTCAGTACCTAATGACCTCTAATGGCCTTTAAAAAATTTAAACTAAACCTAGGATCATGATCATATACAATGGAGAGGAAAAATCCATTTAACTTGACTATATATTTAATATATAATAAAGAAAGTTGATCTAGATATAGAGTATCTCTAATAAGAAGAAAATAGAAATATTTAGTCAATCGATCAAAAATAACTCAGATTGCATTATTACTTCGATAAGTCTTTGGTAATCCCACTATGAAATCCATAGAATTTTTTCTCATATCTACTCTGGAACCAGAAAAGGATGAAGTATCCCTTTCAGTAACTAATTCTCTTCTTTAACCTGTTGAAAAATCAAACATCTCAGGGTAAAGTCAAGAACATCTCTTTTCATTCCATCCCACCAGTAATACTCTCGAAGATCTATGTACATCTTAGTACTGCCAGGATGGACTAAAAATAGAGAACTTTGAGTTTCACATAATAACTCTTTCTTCAGTTGTGAATCTTAAGGCACACATAATCTCTTTCAAAACCTCAAAACACAGTATTTATCAATGTTAAATTCAGGTAACTTACCCTTCTGAACCAATTCTACCTTTTTTGCAACTCACTATCTTATTTCTGCACTTGCTTTATTCTGTCTACTAGAGAAAATTTTACTGCAATAAAAAAAACAGAGGAATTCCCTGCACCAACAACTTCTAATCCCAAATTCATCAAATCTAAAACCAAAGGATCTCATTCCTATCATAGCATGGTTAACGTAGAATTTCTTTTCCAACTCAAAGTATCAGCCACTTTGTTTTTTTCAGGATGGTAATGAATCAAGCAATTATAATCCTTAATTAATTCTATCCATCTTTTATGTCTCATGTTTAATTATTTCTAGGTGAATATATACTTCAAACTTTTGTGATCAGTATATATTTCTCACTTTACTCCATAAAAATGATGCCTCTAATTTTTTAAATAAAAAACAATAGTAGCCAATTCCAAATCATGTGTAGGGTAATTTAACTCATGAGTTTTCAACTGACGTGAAGCATTCAAAATTACCTGATCATTCTACATTAGGACACAACCAATTCCTTTCATTGTAGAATCACTATAGATAAAAAATTCACCATTTCTGGAAGGCAATTCCAAAACTAGAGCATTCACTAATCTTCTTTTCAATTCCTGAAAACATTCATTATATTCTTTTGTCCAGATAAACTTAACACCTTTTCGAGTTAAAATTTTCAGTGGAATAGATAACCAAGCTAAATTTTCAACAAACCACCAGTAATAACTTTCTAAACTAAGAAAACAAAAATCTCAATTATATTTTTGGGTCTTGGCCATTCATCAACAACTTTTGTTTTAGCATGATCAATAGTTATGCCATATTTACAAACAATGTGACCAAGGAATGAAATTTGTTGTAACCAAAACCCACACTTGCTGAATTTACCATAAAATTTATTTTCTTTTATGGTTTGAAAGAAAAGCCTTAAATGACTTTAATTCTCCACTTTACTTTTAGAATACACAAAAAATCATCAATATACACAACCAAAAACTTATCCATGAACTCACAAAAAATTATATTCATAAGATCCACGAATACAATAAGTGAAATTGTTAACCCAAAATTCCTAATTATAAATTCATAATGTATATATCTAGTATGAAACATAGACTTTGGAATGTATACTTCCTTTACTTTCAACTGATGGTACCCCGACCTCAAGTCAATATTTGAAAAATACTGAGCTCCTAGGAGCTGATCAAACAAATAATTGATATGAGGAAAATGATACTTGTTCTTAATAGTGATATTATTATAGTATCTATAATCAATGAAAAGTTTCATTGAACCATCTTTCTTTTTAAAAAACAAGAAATGAGCACTGCATGGTGATGTGATAGGTCAAATGAAACCTTTATCTAGTAAATCCCGCAATTTCTTCAACTCTAAAAGTTCATATTGGGCCATTCGATAAGGGGGTTTTGAAATTGTCTTTGCTTTAGGAACTAATTCAATAGTAAATTAAACTTCTGGATCAAGTATTATACTAGAAAACTCATCAAGAAAAACATCAAGATACTCATTTACCACTACACATCATTAATCTAAATAGTTCCTTTGTTTTCAACAGTATGTGCAAGGAAACATTTATTTCCATCTTTTACTAGTTTCTCAGCTTCCTGATATGGTATCAAAAGTAAGGGTTCATTCTTGTACCCAAACTGAAATTATTTCTGAAAATAAACATCTTTAGCTTTGCAGTTAATCTTATCATGAAATACAAAAATCCAATCCATACCCAAAATAAAATCAAACTTTACTAGAGGAAAAATAATAAGGTTTTCAGGTAGATTCTTTTCACACATAAGGACAAGAAGGTTCTTATAATTTCATTTTGTCTCAATATTTCCTCTTGGTGTTTTTACCACAAGTTCATGATTCATATCTTGAAATGGAATTCCCAATTTACTAGAAACTTTCTTAGAAATGAATGAATTTTTAGACCCGGAATCAAACAAAACATTGGAATAATATTGATAAAAAAACATTTTATCTAATACTACTTCATTTGATAGCCCAACATCCGTTGAAGTAGTTGCAAAGGATTTCACCACCCCTTTTCTGCTTGTAGTCTGAATGATTTCCTTCATTTGAGTTCTTCATCAGATACTCATTTTCATAATGAGCCATTTCATTGCACTTAAAACATTTTACTGACTGTAAATCATATTTTTTCTTTATCACTACCCTAAAATTTTTCAGTGCAATTTTGAGCCCTGTGTCTCCTTTTACCACAACAAAAGAACTTACCATAATTCAAAAGGCATTCTATAGTTTGTTTTTACCACAATTTTAACAAACTGTAAACTTAAGTTTCTTACCCTCAGAATTTTTTGATGAGTTCTTCCATTTTGTTTGCCACCTCGACCTCTTATTCTGTTGTTTTTTTAAGAACACTTAATCATCAACAAAACTCCATTCCTACCTTCTCCACACATCAAACACATTTTTCATAACTTTTAAACTCACAAGAAGATAAATCTCTTCGATACTTTGGATTTAATATTGAGTAAAAACAATTGATTTTACTATCAAGATCCCATATAAAATTTGTAGCATGCCTTTCCATTTGAGTGAATTTTTCATTACAAATATCCATTTTGTCATCCTCTTGCCTCAATTCCAAGATTTTTTCCATATTAAGTTGAAATGAAATAGGAAAATATTTTTCAAGTAACAATCCTTTGAATTCATCCCAATCAAGGGAATCGATCTTCTTATTATCAATAATATTTTTAACCATCAACCACAAATGATCGACTTCACCTTCAAAAATAGTAAACAGAAAGACTAACCTTTTGATGTTCTGAACACCCCATGAAATAAAAAATATTTTCCAGTGCTTTAATCCACCCTTCTGCTAGCATAAGGTCAGATGATCCTCTGAATTATGGGGGATGTTGCCTCCTGAAATTATCCACCACTAACATGTTCCTCTGTGGTTGATCTATCTAATCTCATGCATGGATTATACTTCCATTTATTGCCTAAGTCAATTGTTCTATCACTGCAGAAAACTATTCAGTTCCAATTCCAACTATATCAGGTTGTTGATTTGGAAGGTTGTTTTCCTCTTAATGTTGTACCATAAAAGTTGCCCAGTTTCTTCTATGGAAAACCATTCTGAAAATTGAAATATCTTACCCGAAGAAAAATTGTCATGAACCAACCCGGGTCGACCCTGAACCCATCTGCTGAGCCAGTTTGTGACATGGACCAAAGGGAATTCCCGATCCTCGCATGTTGGCAACTAGTGTCAGGGATAAAAATTTATTTGCTGGGAATGATTTGGCTCATAAAGACAAATAAACAAATAGTAATAAATAAAATAATTAAACTAAACTTGAGAAATGGAAAAAGAAAAAAAGGAATAGCTCAACATACCTCTACGGGAACTTCTAGGTCACCTCCTAACCAAAGGTTGTTCTTGCTCCAATAATGACCAAATAAGCCAAGAGAACATGAGAAAAGGAAACCTACAATTGAAATGATAAAGATAGGCATGGGCATTAAAAATAAATAGTAGGGTTACCAAGATAAACCAGAGAATCCAACGTCCCCCTTCTCGGAACAATAACATTTACCCATTTTAAAAACCCAAGGAACACCACATGCCATTTCTTAAACAAATTACAATTTTGAAAACAAATCCAAATAAGGAAAACAAGGCAGTGCTAAAAGAAACATGTGACAATATGAGATGAAAAAAAAGTATAGCTGAAAGTAAATAAGAAAAGAAAAGGCAAACCATGGGTGATCCTGAATATCCCTAGAAGACCCAATGACCACCACATGCCATTTCATAAACAAATTACAATTTTGAAAACAAATCCAAACAAGTAAAATAAGGAAGCGATAAAAGAAACAGGTGACAATATGAGATGGAAAAAAGTATAACTGAAATTAAACAATAAAAGAAAAGGCAAACCATGGGTGATCCTAAACATCCCTAGAAGACCCCTGGATGGAATTAGTTTCATAACCACCTACCATTATATGGTGTAGATCCTATGCCTATAACCAACAGGCTTCCCTAAACTGACCAATCTAGTGACAAAGCCTGACTGGACTAACAACAAATCCAGGGGTACTAATCTGTCTAATCGGGGTTAATCATCAACCGTCACACAATCATCTAAAAGACACCCAAAAATCTATCGTGGTTATAATAATACTGTGTAAGTAGGAAGGTCGTCACACACATAACTTATCTCACCACACTTTTCTTCCCTAAACACGGATGCTTCTAGTGCATTCACCTATAAAGGGTTACCCTAGATAGGAGTGCCCCCAAATACACTTTCAATCATTTCACATTAATAAAGTGAAAATCAGGCTGTCACACCATTTAACATTTAAAACATTTTGTAAAATGTTCAATGTTTCCAATTGGGCATACACTTTCACCAAAGCACAACCTCCTTTAAAATTTAGTACATACATTACCCTTGGGTTAAAAGTGCCAAACAAGCCTTTAACTCAACATGCCTAAAAGTATTACCCAAAACACCACACAAACACCACTTTTTCCTTTACAAAGAAAAATGGGCATATGCTCAAATAATTCATGTCAAATCATTTTAGAAATCACCCAAGAAACCAAAATAATTTAGAAGGCAAGAATCGTTTTTCACAAAAGTAGCACTCACTTTCAAATAAAACTCAAATGCACGCTGAAACACTTTTCACTCATGATTTTCATGTCAAATATCATTTAATAAATCATTCACTCATTTCGTAAAACATTTCAAATAGACCAAACAAATAATTACATCACGATCTCTCCAAGTTCACATGCGAATTCCATTTTAAAATAAAATGCATACCCAAATGTTTGAGAAAACTAATTTCACAAATTTTAAAACTAAATCATACCACTTGAACAACCAAAATAACTATTTCAAAATTAAATAAATAATTTTCACTACTAAATGGATCACTGTAAAAAATTATTAATCAATTTTAAGAAAAAACACATGGCCTAAAACACAAAACTTACTCAAATCATCCTTTGTGAATAATTTCACATTGATGCCAAACTAGAACACAGTTTTTAGTCCTTGCCCAGTAAAATACATTAATTACACAGTTCATAAAACACTAAAAAGTGAGAAACTATAGGTTTTTACCAAATAATTCACTTCATATCACATAAAGTGCTAAAAAATAAGTCAATACATATTAAACCTACTTAAAAAATGAGTTCTCACCCAACAATTTAATTATAGAACATGCTGAACTAGTTAAACAGCTTAAATAGCTTGTCAAATAATATTTATATATGAAAACACCTACAAAAATTCAAAGAATTATCCCAAAAATATTTTAAACAACTTTCACTAACACAAAAACATTGCAAACAATTAGGTACTATAATTATAGAGATAAAAAATATATTTCAAAAATTATTAAAAACACACAAATGTCATGAGTTATGCAGGAAAGGAAAATAGTCAGAAACGCCTACCTCAAGGGAATGAAAATGCGACACAGCTTCTGTGAAAGGTAGAATAAATCCTCACGGTCCCTTTACACACCTCAAAACAATAAGAAGAATGAACAATTCAACACCTAATATGTTAGGGTTTGGCTAACTTAAAAAAAACACTAACGGTAAAAAGAAAAGCACCCTGGGTAAGATCGTCGGGCTGCTAGCTTGTGCGCGGGAAAGGGAGTCATCAAATGAATTCTGGCTGAAAGAAAGAGGTTGGTTTTGCCAGAGGCTGGCCCATAAGGGGGGGGGGGGGTGTCGTGCCTATGGAACAGGCCAGACAAAGATGAAATGGGGTGCACTGCTGGCCGGAGAAAACCGGAGGCGAACTGAGGTCCTACATGCAAGAGGTGGGGCCGGCGTGAGGTTGGGCTATTGGGTGAGGGGAAAAGGTAGCTAAGGCGCGGAGGGCAGGAGGCAAATGGGAGACATGGTGTGAGGAAGGTTTTCGTCTGGAGTAGGAGGTGGGGTGGGGGGGGGGGTGGGGGCGAGGCTGGCCCTCACGAGGGGGTAAGGCCGAGATGCAGGCGGGAGTTCGGGTGTGCGGAGGGGACGAGGGGTGAGGTCAGGTGTTGGGGGGGTCATAGGTGAGGCCAGATACGGTCAGGTGTGGCGAGGCGAGAGGTGAGAGGTGGAGGCGGGGTCCTGGAGGGCGGACAGTCGAGAGCAAAGGGAACCAGGGGGAGCGATGTAGGGTGGTGGCCATGAACAGGAGGGAAAGCAGAGAGGGGGCCAGAAAGAGGCGGCTTGCACCGCGGGTAAGGGGAAAGGGATGGGGACACAGGCAGGTTTAGGGTTTATTTCCTTTCTTTTTTCATAATAATAATATTATTACAAAAATAATAATAATCATAAAAATAATAATAGTAATTACACAATAATAATAATAATAATATAAATAATAACAATTATAATTACTATAATATGATCAATAATAATAATAATAATAATAATAATAATATATATAAACTAATAATAATAATAGTAATATGAATAATAATAATACAATAATAATAGAGATAATAATATAAATAATAATGATAATAAAAATAATAATAATGACAAATTAATAATAAAAATAATAATAACAATAAATAAACCAACGGTAATAATAATAATAATAATAATAATAATAATACACTAATAACAACAATAATAGTAAGAAAAATTAGCAATTATCTGACTCCTGGGCCGACTGTGTGGCTACAGCCAATCGCGCAGTGACCGATCATGGGTTTGAAATCCAGAAAATATATTAAATGAATTTTTTTAAGCTGAAACCTAGCCCAAACCTTGGATCAAGAACCCAAATCCAAGAAATAATAAAACAAAAATAAACATAAAAGTTGGGGTGTGACAATTCTCCCCAGCACAGACACTTTCTGCCCCCAGAAAGTCACCTGGCTAAACAATAGACAAAATTGGTGTGCATGCCCGAATAAAACCGAAGGGAACCACAACATAAGAGAATGGGAGAACATGAAAGGGTTCTCCCCACCAAAATAACTCAACTATCACAGAAAATTAACACTCAAACACACCACCCCGAAAAGAGGGGGGGGCATGAGAACTCCCAACCGACCTAAACTAACTTCTATAGCACAAGAGAACAACGCCTCAACTGAAACTCGAAACTCTTGACCCAAACCAAAACTCCCAACAGTTAACCCAAGTATTACTATAATCCTTGAATCATCCATAGTCTCTTAAATCTCCAAACAAATGCTTCTAAACCAAGATCAACCCATACAGGGGCCAAACACACATTTAAGAAAAACACATGATTCGAAAACCATAATTAGACAAAAAGAACTGTTGGATTACAACATAACAAGTCCATCATAACTTTAGGATGATACAATGATCTCAAAACAATTTCAAAACTTTAACAACTGAAAAACAAGAACTGAAAGACTTTAAATGTTTTCCCCATAACACGGAACATGAAATCTGAACCGATACTTCATACCCCCGGAAACTCCTGACTGTGTGCAAGCTTCACACCAAGACATGTGGCTAGGGATTTGATGGATGACGCATCCTCTTCCTCACATTCATACATTGGAATTTCTCTAGTCACAACATCTTCTTAAGGCGACTCTTCCTGCAAAACATCTCTAGATGACCCAGACACTAGCAACAATGGAACATATTCGGAGGGATGCAACATGACGGCTTCACGTGCCCCAACCGGCCACACTAGTGGCACACCACTGAATGGTCTGACGAACTATAATCCAGAACCCCAGTAGAGGTCTCTTTAGAAACATGTTCCTCTGGAACACCCTTCTCGCCAGATGAGTGGCCTTTGCGAGCAACTAGATACGCTTGATTTCTAACCATCTGCGCTTTAGAGGCCAACTAAGCTAAAAACACATCATCCACTAACTTCTCAAAATGATGGTCCCTAGAAGGGAGGACCCACTCCTTGATCTCTCAATGAAGACCCCTGATGGAAAGAGAAGTCTTCATCAAATCCTGTGATGCTACCTCTGGAGAAAAGGACACAAGCTCACTGAAATGGTCAATTTAACGCCCCAACCCTAGTTACCCAGATTGGGTGCATTATTACATAACATTGGCATTATCACAAAAGATCATGTCTTGAAAGACCGATTAGTTTAGTAGCCCTGTAAATACTAGATACATTCATAAGTTTTACATTACATTATAAAATGAAAAACTAAGACAACATAGTCTCCATAGTACACACTCACATCCCTTAGACTATCCCTACAGGTTTGTCATAATATACTTCTTCGTATCCTGGGAAAAATAAAACATAGAAAGGGGTGAGCTCAGATACTCAGTAAGGATAACAATATTGTGGAAACTTTCATAAATAAGCATAAATATTTAAGGAAATGTATAAGACTAAAACAAAAGCCTTTTAAACTTGAAATTTAGCATAATATGGAAAAGTTAAAATCAAATAATTCCATTTACTTATTCATATGGATATTATACTAGTCAAATAATCATATGCAATATCAATAGCCACTTTTATAATGATGGAATGCATAATGCTAGACTTCATAACCATGTATTCAAGGCCTTGTTCCAAGACTAAAAATAGGATTTTGTCAAGGCCTTATTCCAAGACACTAGTTTGTCTCATGAGACCTATGGATGCATCGAGGAGCTATAGCAGGATCCACCCGTCACTTACTATGTCCAATGCATTTCTCATATGAAAAGGTTTGAACATAACCTAAACATTCGTATTAAATATAGCATACAAAATGTCAATAATTTATCCATAAACCATGAATGGTGTAAAATAAAACATCAAAATTTAAACATATCACAAAACCTTCAACAAAATATGGAAGTTTTGTATCATAATAAATCAGCTTCAAATATTCTTAAGATCCATCAAAGGATGTTGACATAGATGAAATCAAAACTTTTTTAAAGAAATATATCTTTCTATTTTGAAATAATTTAAAAGTCATATACTTATAAAATAAAACATTTATTTTGAAAATATACTTATAAGATTATAAGGGAATCTTCAAAAATGTTATAACGGTGGAAAATAACCACACCCTCTGTATAAGTTAAAAAAACATTCTTACCTTAATTTTGTCGAAAAGGTCAAAAGGTACCTTGTTTGGAAAACGATGGAAATAATCCTCTCAAACCATTTTATAAAAAGTAAAACAAGGGTATAAATGAATTTAACCCATATTCTAGTAAATAGTAAAAATGTTTTGGAATTCATTTTTAATAAACATGGATGTGGATGATAAAGAGGTCCGAGTAGATACTTACGTAAAAACAACCTCGGATAATAAAGAGATTGTGAAATTAAACCTTACCTTGTACTTTTCCTTGGCTGAGGTTACTTTAAAGTACTGTGTAATAGTTAAATAATTGTTATTAAATTATAAAATAACTATATGCATAAATATTATATCATATATGATCTTCTAATATTTCTTTGTTAATGATATTTCAGTAGTATCATCGTTTCGGGTGTTAACTGATTCGTTTTCCTTTATATAATTTGTTATGTAAGTAATGGTTGTTGTAGATAGGATGTATCTTATTCATATTCAGAATGATAATATGTTTTTAAACATTATTTTTAATCATCAAATTAAAATTAGTCTTGAATGGATACAATGGGGAATGAATCTCATCGCGTTCGTGGAGACGGTAATCCGTACATACGCACGAGCGAAAATATCATTATTTTGATATTAAAATCATATATAATTGGATGATATATCATATATACAGAATCATTATCATGTTATATTTATTATTTACATAATTTATACTCATTATTATAACCATCCAAATGATGAAGTATTTGAATAACAAACTACACCACGACGTGGAGACGGTAATCTGTACGTATGCACGTATAGTGACTTTGTCATTGATAAGATAGATAGAATAACGAATATAGCTGTACCATTTTTATAATAAAATAAAATTATATGGAATATATGGGATTTATTATTTTATAATGGAAACAATAAAGAAAGAAGAAATGGAAGAAGTAAATAACTTGAAAGAGGTGATGAAATATTTACCTCTTCTTCGGGTTCTTCCTTTTGATTTGATCAAAAGGGATACTTAGGTTGGATTCTTGACTAAAGGAAGGCCTCTAAGATTAAGGTAGGACAGTTGAGAGGATATTTGGGTAGGGGTTGACAGATTCAAATGGCTTTAAAGGTGTGAATTTGAGATAAGGGGAAGTGCCCTTTTATAAGAGGGGTGAGGGGAACCTTAGGAAACGATTGAAATATTATTTTATAATAAAATAATTTTCAGTTTATAATGGCTCCAAAATAATTTATTTAAAGGATAAGGTGAATATGAGTCAAAAAACACTCAACCAATCGGTTTTAGATAGGTTTGGGTCACTATATTAACCTTATATTTTAGATTTAACTCATAGTTAAATAGTTTGATATTTAGCAGGTCTCTTTGTATTTTTATATTATATGGTTAATAAACTTCCTATAAACGTCCAAGAAAACATGAACTGGTTCATTAATGGAATATATAATATTATTTATGCTCTTTGGATGAACGTTAAATTTTTAGGAATAGAATATCAATTAATAATATAATATTTGTTTTTAAAACTCTTTTATATCAATTTTAACACTATTTGGTATTTTGTTTTTGTTAAATTCATATCAGCATTATTACTTAAAAAATAATTCATTTAATCAACCCTAACATGTCATATTAACCTATAAAATTCGTGTAATTCATTAAAAAACTGAAATTAGATTTATTTGGTTTTTTATAATATCAATTATTTTAATCTTTCATTAATAAGGTAATTAATGCATCATCATTGTGTCATAAATATATTTAATTATTTAATGTCTAAAAATTATAAATAAAATACCATTATGTAAGAAATATTTTTATCTTTCTGATTAATATTTATATTTGAATTTATCTTATGTATAACCCTATATTAGAAATGGTTTAGTTATTAAACATTGATTTTAAATCTTTTAACTCTTTTTTAAATAAAATAATAATAAATGTTCTAATCTAATCCAAGTGGACCAAATAGGTTCATATTTTATTCCTAAGGTTGTTTTGGTCGAATTATACTTATCCAATAGAATTAGGACATGTGTTAGGGTAATTATGATATCATTTTTAACCTTAATTACCCTATTTACTTTTAACCGTGGTAAATAAAAGTAAAAAGTTACTATTCACCAAAAATTATTTTCATCTTATTAAACCACATTTTACTTACTGATATTAACCATGTCTCTCGGATTTTTAAAATTCAACTCACATAAGCGATAAAAATTAAGTTTTATACAAATTTGGAAATGCTCCTAGGAGGTGGGTAAAAGACTGTAAAATGTTCGATAAGATTATATACATCTAAACTTATTATAAAATGACTTCAATGAATTATGTTGAACATATATAGGTATTATGTATATATTGTGACCTAAAATAAATTTGAATAAAATAATTAAATATTTAATTAAAAAGTCAGTTTTAAACAATAACCTAGTGTTTTTCACTATTCATCAAAAATTGAAAGTTTTCATAAAAATACCAAAAATTCACCCGAAGCTAATTTTGATATTCTGAATCCAAAACTGATGTCCATTTTGAAAGATAAAATTTATAAAATTTCAAAAAGCGGGTATTACTATTCATAATGGCTAGTTTGATTGGTTTTGGTGTGTTTGAACTCGAAGTTGCATACAACACAAGCTATTGTATTATTCAAAGGGAAACATACCATGGAAGCTTGGGGTGTTACATTCTCCCCTCCTTAAAATGATTTCATGCTCTAAATTTCTAGAATATTACTGCATAAAAATATTTGGTTGGTTCTTCATCATATGTTCCTTGGGTTCCCAAGTTACCTCTTCCATATTATAATTTCTCTATAGAACTTTTACCAGACGAGTCGTCCAGTTTCTCAGCACTTGTTCTATGGTATCAATAATTTTGACAGGCTCTTCACAATAAGATATATTATGTTCCAATTCAATTTCCCCATAGGTGAGTACATGCGTTGGGTTAGGCATGTATTTTTTCAACAGTGATACGTGGAACACATCATGAACTTTGGAGAGACTTGGAGGCATTTCAAAACTGTAAGCTACAACCCCAATTCTTTCTAGAATTTCAAAAGGTCCGAAGTACCTCAGACTCAATTTACCCTTCTTACCGAATTGTATAACTCCCTTCCATAGAGATACTTTCAAGAAAACATGATCTCCTACATGAAATTCCAAATCCTTCCTTCAGTTATCGGCATAGATCTTCTCCCTACTTTGTGCTGCTTTGATGTGGGTTTTGATAACCTTCACCTTTTCCATCATTTCCTCAACAAGTTCTAGGCCTAGGAGTTTTCTTTCACCAACATCATCCCAAAAAGTTGGTGTGCAACATCTCTTGACATATAACTCTTCATATGGTGCCATCTGAATACTTGAATGGAAGCTATTGTTATAGAAAAATTCTACCATAGGTAAATATTGATCCCACGTACCTTGAAAGTCAAGTGAGAAAGATCTCAACATGTCTTCTAAGGTTTGAATAGTCCATTCTGATTGTCCATCAGTTTGAGGGTGGTAGGCAGTGATCAAACAAAGTTCAGTATATAAGGCCTTTTGAAGACTTTTCCAGAATCTTGATGTAAAACATGGATCAGGATAAAAAATAATCGGTAGGGGTACTCCAAGAAGTCTTAAAACTTAATTAATATATAGTCTTTCTAAACGTTCAAGTGGTAAATCTTCTCTTATAGCATGAAATTGTGCTGACTTGGTAAGACGATCAACAATGACCCATATGGCATCATTCCTTATAGGATTATTTGGTAGCCCCATAATAAAGTCCATTGTAATATTTTCCCATTTCTGCTCAGGTATGGGAAGTGGTTGCATGACTCCTCCAGGCTGTTGCCTTCCAGCTTTCACTTGTTGAAAAACCATACATATTGACACAAAATCAGCAATCTCCCTCTTCATGTTGTCCCACAAAAAATGTTCCTTCAAATATCTATACAACTTAGTGCTACTAGGGTGTTTAGAGAAATTGGAGCTATGAGCATCATCCAAAAATTCCCTTTTTAGATCAGGTATGTTAGGAATACCAAGTCTCTTCCCAAATTTCAAAATTTCATATTCATATATAAATTCACTTAATCTCCCATCGTTCACAACTTTAATTTTCTTTTGAAATTCCTCATCATCAGTTTGAGAACTCTTTATCCTTTCAAGTAAAGATGGTTTGGAAACCATTTGAAGAATCATTGATGTTTCACCTTCCATTTTTTTTAGCATATCCATCTTTAATAGATCCATGAAAAAAGGATCCGTTTCAATTCTCATCTTGTTCAAAACTCCAGAATCTTTTCTACTCGAAGCATCTACCACCTTATTTTCCTTCCCCAGGTGGTAGTGTATTATACAATAATAATCTTTGAGTAGTTCAAGCCATATCCTTTTCCTCATGTTGAGTTCTTTCTATGAGAAAATATACTTCAAACTCTTGTGATTGGTATATATCTCACATTTTTCACCATATAGATAATGTCTCTATATCTTCAAAGCAAAGATTACAGATGCTAACTCAAGATCATGATTAGGATAGATTTGCTCATGAATTTTTAGCTGTCGTGATGCATAAGAAATAACTCTATCATTTTGCATAAGGACACAACCAAGTCCGTTCTTTGAAGCATCACTATAAATAACAAACCCATCATTCCCTGATGGTAGAGTCAAGATAGGAGAATTGACTAATCTTCTATCCAGTTCTTCAAAATATTCTTCACACTCTTTTGTACAAAAAATTTAACCCCTTTATGTGTGAGCTCAGTTAATGGGTTAGCCAACCGGGAAAAATAAATCTCTTAAAGCCAGAATTCACACTTACTAAATTTCCCATATAATTCATTTCTTCTAAGAGTCTTTATAATGATATGCAAGTGATTTTCCGGATCTTCGAAGCTTTCAGAGTATACCAAGATATCATTAATAAATACCACTAAAAATTTATCAAGATATTTCTTGAAAACTCTATTAATTAGATCCATGAAGACAGAGGGTGCATTAGTAAACCCAAAAGTCATTACTATAAACTTGTAATGCCCGTACCTGGTTCAAAATGTTGTTTTTGGAATGTCTTCCTTCTTCACACACAACTGATGATATCCATACCGAAGGTCAATCTTTGAAAAATATTGAGCTCCATGAGTTTGGTCAAATAAATCATCAATTCAAGGTTGGGGATACTTGTTCTTTATAGTTATAGAATTGAATTCCCTATAGTCAATGCACAACCTCATAGATCCGTCTTTCTTCTTAAAAAATAGAACATGGGATTTCCATGGAGAAACACTAGGGAAAATAAATCCATTATTACTCAATTACTCTAGTTGTTTCTTTAGTTACACTAATTCCACAACGGACATTCTATAAGGGGTCTTTGATATGGGCCTTGAACCAAGAATTAAATCAATGGAAAACTCAATTTATCGTTCTATAGGATGCAGAGGTAAATATTCTAGAAACACATTAACATATTCTTTCACAATAGGTACTTCCTCTATTTGAACATTCCTTTCCTCACCTACAGTTATTTCATTCTCTTCCTCCCCAATAATTGAATTTAGTTGAGCTAATGGGGGTGGATCTAGATAAGAATTATGTGGTGACATTTCTGCTCTAAAGATAAGGTACTCCTTATCATCATCGAGAATTGTAACCTCCTTATTCTTAGAATAAATTTTCGCATCATGGTCTGAAAGACAATCCATACCAAATATTATATCAAATTTAATCATGGGTATGATGATGAGATCAGTAGATAAATAACATTTATATGACCTAATAGGAACTGATTCACAAAACTTTGTTGCAATGATACTTCCCTTAGGTATTTTGACCGACAACTCCCTTGTTAAGTCAAATTAAAAATATATAATTTTGTTAGAAAACTAAGAATATATGAAACAATGTGAAGATCCAGAATCAAATAAAGAATTTTCTAAACTTGAGGAAACCATTAAATTACCTTCCACCACGTCTTTCGGAGCTTCAACCTCAGCAGTAGTGATAACATAATCTTGGCCTTGATCCCTTGGCATTTTATAAGGTAAGTTTCCTTGGATCTTAGGAAATTCATTTGCATAATTCCCCCATTATGTACAATTGTAGCATTCAACATTGAAAACCTCTTTCTTCCCCTTGCAATCACGAGCTTGGTGGCCTTTTTCACCACACTTATAACAAACTCTCATTCCCTTCAGGAAAGTACCAGGTTATTTCTTCAGACATTTACCGTAGGATGGGTATTAAACTTTTCTCTTCTTCCCCATATTTCCATTTACATAGTGTTCATCAGATCGTTTCTTCTTCTTCTTTTCTTTAAATTCATATGACTCAGATAATTATTTTTCTATCTTGATAGCACATGAGACAATGTCTTCGTATGGCAAGAAGGATTGTGAGACTAATGATCACTGAAGAAATGGGTTTAACCCATCAAAGAGATGATCAATCTTACTTCTTAGGTTGAATATATAATCTACATCATGTCTTTCTAACCTTGTAAAGTTAGCCTCGTATTTTGCGACATTCTCATCCTCCTTTTTTCTAAGACTCAAAAATTGCCTTTCCATATCTGCTCGATGGTCATGAGGAAAATATTTTTCTAAGAAAATATTTTTAAACTCCCTCTATTTTGTATTTGTTACTTCATTATATTCCTTTGTGTTTTTAATTAATGACCATAATTGATCTGCATCTCTCGTGAGGCGATAAACTGCCATGATAAATTTTTCCCTTTCACTACTCCCCAAAGCATAAAATATTTTCTCTAAGAAATTTATACATTTCTCAGCTACTAATGGATTTTTACTCCCATTGAATGCTGGTGGTTTTTTCCTCATGAAGTGGTATAACATTAACCCTCTAAATTGTGGATCAGGGTGATCCATACGGGTAAGTTTATTATTCATAACCTGAGTGAGTTGTCCCAGTATGGTGATAATATGATCAGCACCAGTTGCATCACCAACTCAACTATAATTATCTTGATTATAAGGGAAATCTCTACATGGATTACGTGCATTGATATGGTTTCCATTCCTTTCACTAGGAGCCATTTCTAAACAATGGCATACACTATATTAGTTTATGAATCACAATACATAATTCCAAACTTGTAAATTAGTTAACATAAATTGAATAGTTTATGGATATATTCCATAATCATAAAAATGTTTTCTTTGAATAAGTATATACTCATAAACAATTCATAATTGTTTGTAAAGAAAGTGAGAATTATCCTAATCATATCCCCCAGGAGTGTCGTAACCAAGAGTGCAGTAAAGCCCGTTGTCGTGCACCAATTTCCATTCGAGTATAGCTCAAAGTGGTGTTTTCGGGTTTTACCCCAAGGTACATTTGTGTAAGAGCTGTCTCTACCTGCTCATATCTAGACAGGGATTTATTTCTTGGAAAACTCACAAAATATCGACAGTTCCAAAGTTCTAGGAAGTTCTTCTATACTAATCCTCAAAGTCTATATTAGTTTAATGTTCTCTAATCAGATGTTTTCTAAATCTAGATTCCAAGGTTTGTACTAAACTTCCTTTGATACCAACTATAATACCCTGACCCTAGTTACCCAGAGTCAGTACATTATTACATAAAATTGGCATGATCACAAAAGATCAAGTCTCGAAAGACCGATTAGTTTAGTAGCCTTGGAAATACTAGATACATTTATAAGTTTTACATTACATTATAAAATAAAAAACTACATCAACATAGTATCCACAGGCCACACTCATATCCCTTAGACTATCCCTACAGGTCAGTCATAATATACTTCTTCGCTTCCTTGGAAAAATAAAACATAGAAAGGGGTGAGCTCAGATGCTTAGGAAGGATAATAATATTGCGGAAACTTTCATAAATAAGCATAAGCATTTAAGGAAATGTATAAGACTA
This sequence comes from Viscum album, assembly GCA_963277665.1. Taxonomy (NCBI): domain Eukaryota; kingdom Viridiplantae; phylum Streptophyta; class Magnoliopsida; order Santalales; family Viscaceae; genus Viscum; species Viscum album. The sequence continues at coordinate 1,049,132,667 of OY728163.1, read as the reverse complement.
AACCAAAATCCTTTTAAACTTCAAATTCAGCATAATATGGAAAATAAAAAATCAAATAATTTCATTTACTTATGCACATGGATATTCTACTAGTCGAATAATCACATGAAATATCAATAGCCACATTCATAATGATGGAATGCATAATGCCAGACTTCATAACCACATATTCAAAGCCTTGTGCCAAGACTACAAATAAGATTTTTTCAAGGCCTTGTTCCAAGAAACTAGGTCATCTCTTGAGACCTATTGATGCATCGAGGATCTATAGCGGTCACCATCTGTCACTTACTAAGTCCAATTCATTCTTCATATGAAAAGGTTTAAACATAAAATAAACATTCGTATTAAAACTAGCATATGAAATGTCAATAAATTATCCATAAACCATGAATGGTGTAAAAATAACACATCCATAGTCAAATATATCACAAAACCATCAATAAAATATGGAAGTTTTTTTATCTTAATAAATCAATTTCAAATAATTTTAAAATCCATCAAATGATGTTGACATAGACGAAATCAAAACTTTTTTTAGAGAAATATATCTTTCTATTTTGAAATAATATAAAAGTCATATAATTATAAAACAAAACTTTTATTTTGAAAATATTCTTATAATATTGTAAGAGAATCTTCAACGATGTTATAATGACAGAAAATAGCTGCACCCACCGTACAAGTTTAAAAAACATTCATACCTTAATTTTGTCGAAAAGGTCATAAGGTACCTTGTTTGGAAAAAGATGGAAAGATTCCTTTCAAACCATTTTATAAAAATTAAAAACAGGGTATAAATGAATTCAACCCATAGTCTAGTAAATAGTAAAAATGTTTTGGAATACATTTTTAAGAAACATGGATGTGGATGATAAAGAGGTCCCAGTAGATACTTACGTAAAACAACCACAGATAATAAAGAGATTGTAAAATTAACCCGTACCTTGTACTTTTCCTTGGTCAAGGGTACTTTAACATCATGTATAATAGTTAAATCATAGTTATTAAATTATAAAATAACTATATACATAAATATTATATCATATATGATCTTCTAATTTTTCTTTGTTAATGATATTTTAGTAGTATCATCGTTTCAGGTGTTAACTGATTCATTTTACTTTATATGATTTGTTATGTAAGTAATGTTTGTTATGGATAGGATATATCTTATTCATATTCATAATTATATTAAGTCTTTAAACATTATTTTTAATCATCAAATGAAAATTATTCTTGAATGGATACGATGAGGAATGAATCTCATCGCGTTCGTGGAGACGGTAATCCGTACGTACGCATGAGGGACAATATCATTATTTTGATATTAAAATCATATATAATTGGATTTTATATCATATATAAAGAATCATTATCATGTTAAATTTATTATTTACATCATTTATAATCATTATTATACCCATCCAAATGATGAAGTATTTGAATAACAAACTACACCACGCCGTGGAGACGGTAATCCATATGTACACATGTATGGTGACTTTGTCATTTATAGGATGAATAGAATAGTGAATATGGTTGTACCATTTTTATAATAACATCACAGTATATAGAAGACACTGGAGTTATTATTTTATAATGGAAACAATAAGGAAAGTGGAAGTTGAAGAAGAAAAGAACTTGAAAGAAGTAATGAAATATTTACCTCTTCTTCGGGTTCTTTTTTTTTGATTTGATCAAAAGGGATTCTTAGGTTGGATTTATGAGTAAAGGAATCCCTATTGGATGAAGGGAGGACAGTTGAGAGGATATTTTGGTAGGGTTTGGCCAAGCCAAATGGCTTTGAAGGTGTGAATTTGAGATAAGGGGAAGCGCCCTTTTATAAGAGGGGTAAGGGGAACCTTAGGAAAATATTGAAATATTATTTTATAATAAAATCATTTTCGTTTTATAATGGCTCTAAAATGATTTATTTAAAGTATAAGGTGGGTATGGGTATAAAAAAACTCAACTAATAGGTTTTAGACAGGTTTTGGTTAGTATATTAACCTTATCTTTTAGATTTAACTCTTAGTTAAATAGTTTGACATTTACCATGTCTCTTTGTATTTTTATATTATATGGTTAATAAAATTACTATAAACTTCCGAGAAAACCTCAAGTGGTTCATTAATGAAATTTTAAATATTATTTTTTCCCTTTTTATGAACCATATATTTTTAGGAATAGAATATCAATTAATAATATAATATTTTTTTTAAAAACTCTTTTATGTCAATTTTGACACTATTTGGTATTTTGTTTTTGTTAAATTTATAACAACATTATTACTTTGAAAAAATTTTATTTAATAAACCCTAACATGTCATATTAACCTATAAAATTATTGTAATTCATTAAAAGTCTCAAATTATATTTATTTGAATATTTATAATATCAATTATTTTAATCTTTCATTAATAAGGTAATTACTACATCATCATTGCGTCATAAATAAATTTAATTATTTAATGTATAAAAATTATAAATAAAATATCATTATTTAGGAAATATTTTTATATTTATAATTAATATTTATAGTCTAATTTATCTTATGTATATCCCTATATTAAAAATGGTTTAGTTATTAAACATTGATTTTAACTCTTTTAACTCTACTTTAAATAAAATAATAATAAATGTCCTAATCTAATACAAGTGGAACAAATAGGTTCATATTTTATTCATAAGTTTGTTTTAGGTCGAATTATACTTATCGAATAGAATTAGGACATGTGTTAGGGTAATTATGATATCATTTTTACCCTTAATTATCCAATTAATTTTTAACCGTGGTAAATAAAAGTAAAAAGTTACTATTCACCAAAAAATATTTTCATCTTATTGAACCCCTTTTTAATTACTGATATTAACCATGTGTCTTGAATTTTTGAAATTCTACTCACAGAAGTGGTAAAATTAGGTTTTATACAAATTTAGAAATTCTCCTAGGAGGTGGTCAAAAGACGGTAAAAAGTTTTATAAAATTTTATACATCTAAACTTATTATAAAATGACTCCAATGAATTACATTGAATATATATAGGTATTATGTATCTATTTTGAACTAAAATAAATTGAAATAAAATAATTTAATTTTTAATTAAAAAGTCAGTTTTAAACAACAACACAGTGTTTTGCACAATTCATCAAAAATTGAATGTTTTAAGAAAAATACCAAAAATTCACCCTAAGCTAATTTTGATATTCCAAATCTAAAAATTAAGTCCATTTTGGAAGATAAAATTTATAAAATTTCAAAAAGTGTTTATTACTATTCATAAAGGCTGGTTTGATTGGTTGTGGTGTGTTTCAACTCGAAGTTGCATACAACACAAGCTTTTATATTATTCAAAGAGAAACGTATCGTGGAAGTTTGGGGTGTTACAGTCAACATATTCCTTCACCGTCTGTTGGACTTGTTGAATACGCATGATCTCTTACCTTTTCTTCGTCTTCACCTCTTTAGGTATAAACCATCAGATGAGGAAAAATTTAAAGACATCCCATGTCATCCCAACTTGTAGTAATGGCGGGGAAAACAACTCCCATTTGTTCAGAGTTAGACCTCCAAATAGACCCAAAACAACACACACCCTGATAGCTTCGGGAGTTCCCAATAACCTGAAGAGTCGTTCGACCTCTTCAAGACACTATTATACTTCTAACAGAACCCGATCACCATGAAGGATATGCAATGTCTGAGAAGGAACAAAAAATGGGAATGACTTATCATAAAATCTTGGGACCTTTCTGGGTATAATTTTTTGAACAACATATAAAACAAAGATCCAAAACCAATATCAACTAGAAGCAATATCATTGAAAGCACTTTCATCCAAAAACAGCCAGCTCAAAAACCAAAAAAATACAAACACAACAAAAAAACAATCCATTTTTCATTTTATATTTAAAAACATCATTATTTCAATGCCCCTTTCCAAATACCAAACCCACATTTTAAACCAAATTTAATTTCCCAACAATCATATCCTTTTTAATCACTTTATAAAAACAACGCCAAGCCTTTAATTCCAAGCACACACCCCAGTAATCCCGTGAACATTGCACACGTCTTCATCCGCTTTCATTCACATGCACCAACATGCACTTTCCATGAATTCCATCACATATGCAAACATTTATGAAGAGTACCCAAGGTTTCACCCAAACCATTTCTCTACCAGTTCTAAACAAACACCAGATTTTTAGACCAAGAGCATTTAGTTTTAAAACACATTTCATGAATTTAAATCCATTGAAAAGAAATCATTTTCATTTAAAAAAACTTTTTCATTTTCCAAAGTGCACTTATATTGAACAAAACCAAGATGCAACTCAACTTTCATTAAACTACCAGAGTGAGGGATTAGTAGTCATGCATAACCTGGCGACATGGTAGTGGGCCATGCCCCATGTAAGCATAAAAAACTAGGAAGAACTTAAATTGTGGACTTGGACTCCACATGGGTCACTACTCCATGTGAAATAATGATGTAACATCAGCTTACCTATGTTTTCATCCCTCAATATAAAACAAAATAGAACGAAATAATGACTCAAATCTTTGACTACCCCTAGCGACTCTTGGTTCAGAACGAGTGAGGGTTCATGACATCCTTCTCATAACTATCTATCGAGTACCATTAGTCCTAATATCCATATACTGGACACCCCAAATAACAAGGTCCACCTTTGATACCATTTTTTCATGAGTCAACCTGGGTCGACCCTAAACCGGTCACACGAGCCGGTCCATGACATGACCCAAAGGTCGTTCCCAATCCCCACGGGATGGAAACCAGTTTCGTACATCAAAATTTAATTGTTGGGAACAATTTTTCCTATAAAGGAAAATAAAAAATAGGAATAAACAGAATAAAAAAACTAAACTCGAGTATCAGAAAAAGAAAAAAAAGTAACAGCTAAACATACATCACCCGAAATTCTAGGTAACCTCCCAACCAAAGGCCTACCTTGCTCCAATAATGAGAAACTCAGCCAAGAGAACATGAGAAAAGGAAAACTGCAAATAAAATGATAAATATAGGCATGAGCATTAAAAATTCACAGTAGTGTTACCAAGATAAACCACAGAATCCAACGTCTCCTTTCCCGAAACAATCCATTAACACAAGTTTAAAATACAATTATAAAAGTATTTTTTTCATGTTTTAATTAAAAAATATCATTTAACCATTTTAAAAAACCAACACACACCATATTCCATTTATGAAACAAATTACAAATTTTCAAAAAAATCCAAACAAGGAAAACAAGGCAGTTTTTAAAAGAAACAGGTGACAGTATGAACTAGAAAAACAAGTATAGATGAAAGTAAAAAAGAAAAGAAAAGAAAACCATGGGTGATCCTAAAAATACCTAGAAGATCCCTGGACATACTCAGTTTCGGAACCACCTACTAGTATATGGTGTAGATCCTAAGCCTATAACCAACTGGCCACACTAAACTGACCAATCCATTGGCAAAGCCCGCCTGGTCTAACAAAAAATCCAGGGGGTACTAACCCATATAATCGGGGTTGATCATCAACCTTTACTCGGTCATCTAAATGACGCCTAAGAACCCATGGTGGTTATAATAATACCATTTAAGTAGGAAGTCCTGTGCACATGTGACTCATCTCACCGCACTTGCCTTCCCCAAACACAGATGCTTTCTGTGCATTCACCCATAAAGGGTTACCCTAGACAGAAGCTCACACAAATACACATTCAATCATTTCACATTAATAAAGTTTCAACCAGGCTGTCACACCATTTAACATTTAAACAATTTCATAAAATGTTCAAAGTTTCTAATCAAGTATACACTTTCACCAAAGCACGACCTCCTTTAAAAGTTAGTAAAAAAATTACCCTTGGGTTAAAAGTGAAAATAGGCCTTTAACTCAATATTCATAAAAGTATTACCCAAAACATCACACAAACACCACTTTTTCCTTTAAAAATATAAACTGGAAGATGCTCAAAGATTTCATTTCAAGTCATTTCAAAAATCACACAAGAACCCAAAATAATTTAGAAAGAAAGAATCATTTTCATAAAATTAGCACTCACTTTCAAATAAAACTAAAATGCACAATGAAACACTTTCACTCATGATTCGCATGTCAAACATAATTTAATAAATTATTAATTCATTTCATAAAACATTTTAAATGGACCAAACAAATACCTACATCGTGATCTCACCAATTTCACATGCGAATTCCATTTTAAAATAAAATGCATACCCAAATGTTTTAGAAAACTACTTTCACACCTTTTAAAGCTAACTCTCACCACTTGAACAACCAAAAGAACTATTTCACATTTAAAGAAATCATTTTCACTGTTAAATATATCACTATGAAAAATTATTAATCAATTTTAAGAAACAAAACATGGCCTAAAACACAATACTTACTTAAATATTCCTTTGTGACTAATTGCACTTGGACGCCACACTAGAACATAGATTGCAATCCTTGCCTAGTTAAATACATTATTTACACAGTTTATAAAACACTAGGAAGTGACACAATATAGGTTTTTATCAAAGAAAGCACTTCATATCACATAACGTGCTACAAAAATAAGTCAATACATATTAAAACTACATAAAAGGTGAGTTAGCACCCAATAATTTAATTATAGAAAATGATAAACTAGTTAAACAGGTAAAAAGGATCATCAAATAATATTTATATGCAGAAACACCTACACACAATCAAAGAATTATATGAAAACTGTTTAAAACAATCTTAACTGACATGAAAACATTTTAACCAATTAGGTACTATACTTATGGATATGAAAAAGATATTTCAAAAATTATTTAAAACACACAAATGTCATGAGTTTTGTGGGAAAGGAAAATAGTCGGAAATACCTACCTCAAGGGCATGAAAATGTGACACTGCTTCCATGAAATGTAGAACCGATCCTCGCGGTCCCTTCGCATGTCTCAAAATAATAAGAAGAACTTACAATTAAAAACCCAAGATGTCGGGGTTTGGCCAACTAAGAAAAAAACTAAAGGTAAAAAGAAAAACACCCTGGGTGAGGTTGTCAGGCTGTTGGCTTGTGTGCGCACAAGGGAGTCGCCAGATGAATTCTGGCTGAAAGAGGAAGGTTGGGTTTTCCAGAGGCTATCCCAAGGGGGGGGGGTTACACCTTTAGAAGGACATACAGAGGGGAAGTAGGGTGCGTGCTTGTCCAGAGAAAGCCGGAGGCGAACCGAGGTCCTGAGGGCGAGAGGTGTGGACGACGTGAGATTGGGATGTTGGGCGAGGGGCGAAGGCGGCTGAGGCACAGAGGGTAGGAGGTGGACGAGATCCAAGGGGTGAGGAGGGATGTTAGATGGAGTAGGAGGTGGGGGGGGGGGTCGACACTGGTGAGGGGGAAAGGTCGAGACGTAGGCGGGAGGTCGGGTGTGCGGAGTGGACGGGGCGCGAGGTCTAGTGTTGGGGGTTCACGGGCAAGGCCAGCTGCAGTCGGGTGTGGCGTGGTGAGAGGCAATAGGCAGAGGGGGGGTCCTAGAGGGCGGACAGTCGAGAGAAAAGGGAACCAGGGGGTGATGTAGGGTGGAGACTGTGAACAGGAGGGCAAGTGCAGAGGGGGCCAGTTGGGAGGCGGCTTGCACTGCAGGTAAGGAGAAGGGGATGATGCCGCAGGTAGGTTTAGGGTTTGTCTCTTTTTCTTCATAATAATAATATTATTACAATAATAATAATAATAATACAATAATAATAATAATATAAATAATAGAAATAAAAATAATAATAATATAAAGAATAACAATTATAATTAAAATAATATAATCAATAATAATAATAATAAAATAATAATAAAATTAATAATATATAAATAATAATAATAATAATAGTAATAAAAATAAAAATAAAAATATAATAATAATAGAGATAATAATATAAAGAATAATGACAATAAAAATAATAATAACGATAACATTAATAATAAAAATAATAATAACAATAAAAAAACAAAAGGTAATAATAAGAAAAATAATAATAATACAAATAATAATAATGATAATATAAATAATAATAATAATAATACACTAAAAACAACAATAATAGTAAGAAAAATTAGAAATTATCTGACTCCTAGGCCAACTGGGTGGCTACTGGCAACTGCATTGTGACCGCACATGGGTCTGAAACCTGGTAAATATATTAAATGAAAAAAATTAATCTGGAGCCCAGCTCAGACATTGGTGTGAGAACCCAAAGCCAAAAAATAATAAAATAAAAAAAATATAAAAGTCCGGGTGTGATAAACATGGTGATCTTCAAATGCTATATCAATTCAATTTTACCATCAAGTAAAATAATTTGTGGATATTAATTTTAATATATCCTAACTCCTAAAGTTGTCTAAACCGACCTCTAATACCAACTATAAGGCCCTAACCTTAAACATTACACAATCTTGAGTTAAGTCAAGAATTCACATTGAGGATCTTTTTAGGTTTAGAGTTTTAGAGAATTAGGCTATAACTATTACATTACATCTAAAATATTACAAAGTAGACACTTCTAATTTATCAAATTTTTTCACAACAATAAAACTATTTAAATAAAACATGAATTCTTTTCTTGATATAAATATTCTTGAATTCTTCCTTTCTCTTACCCTTCCTTATACCCTGTGAAAATCATTTCAAAAACATGGGATGAGAATAAAAAGCTCGGTAAGGGATATAAAATAAGGAAAGAAAAAATTAGTCCATGAATACATACAAATCAAAGAAATCACACTTTTCAATCATAAAACATATTCTCTTTAACATACCTCATAAAATAATAAGATTTAAGAATAACACATTGAAATCATAAATCATAATGGTAACTTGTGAAATCCATAACATACTTACATTGTATATTTCACAACTACATAGGGAGTTACGTTTGGAATACTCATCACAGAATATTCCCTAAATCTCTTAGTAGAAACATTAAAATTGACCTCTATCACGTTACCCAATGAATTGGAGAGCTATTTTGGGATCACCCACCCTCAGTTTATCACAGAACCACCTGTATACATAAAAAATTCCCATGAATCATAACAAATTCATAACACATAAAACAACCATTAAGGAAAGATAACATTTTCACATTGCAATATATCCTTTCAAGATATTGACATAATCTATGATTTTTCAAAACCATTTTCATTACCAAAATACATAAAAAGGGTATATGGTATTTATTTTCCTTTTAATAACATTACTTCTTGTTAAGGAATCCAAATATCAATTAATATTTGCGGCAGCGGAAAGGTCGTTGTCACAGCATATGTTAAAAAGAAAAATTCCTTTTTTCATTTAGTAAAATGCTTCATAGAAAAATATTTCTTTTGAAAACCATTTAATTAAATTAAAATAAAAATGGTATACTTATACACTGTATGAAATAAGGTCATTTATAAACCAAAATATGCTTCAATGAAAGGATATTGGGACGATTTCCCTTACATTGAGTCTGAATCGTCACATATGTTCCTTGTTCTTCCTGAATAATAAACATAAGTTAATTTATACTTTATTTAGAAACTTTTTCAAGTTTATTTTTCCTTTTATGTCACTTATTACCATGTTATAAGCATTATATAATTATTTAAGTTAACATCGGTGGTTTTGTCGATATTCGGTACCTGAGTATAAAATGAACTTGTTTTGAGGTAAGTTCCCCATTTAGTCCAAAGTAAATCATCTCCAGAATGATATTCATGATTTAAATATAATATATATCCAGTATATATATGTATTTATAATAGTACATATCATTTGGAGATAAGAAATGAAATGTACCATTCATGGAGACGGTAAGCCGTATGTACGTATGAACGTTACTTTTATTTATTTTTCATATTTAAAGGAATGAAAAAAATAATACATAGGTATACTATAATTCGAGTATAATATAATATTTTATATATATTAAATACATTCATTAACACCATACTTTTTACGTTCCATTTAAGGCATGAACGAGTCATATCACTTTGAGGGCGCGGTAGTCCACACTTCCTCAAATGAAATTATCATATTTACACATTATGGAAAGCATAAAGTTATGTTATAAGTAAAAATAAATAAGAATAGAGAAAATATAAATATAATATATATCATATATAAATACATTTCCATCATAATAGCCACCATCAGAGGTCTTTGGGGAAAAATGAACAATCATCGTTTCATGAGGTAGTAGTTCACCATCCAAAGAAACAATATGTTCATATACATTAAATGGAGGTGTGTGTAGTTCCAATAATTCTCATAAAATAATACTAGTATATTTATGATACTGTTTTAATTATGTAATCAAAGAATATTAATAAAATAGGGAGTGGATAAGGAAAATAAAATTAAATAACTTGAGAGAAGACGTTACCTCTAAATTGGGTAACTTCTTTTTATTTAAGAAAAAAGGCTTTCTTAAATTTCCTTCAGACCAATTTAAGGCTACTATGAGGAAGGTATGAATATTGGGAGATTATTTTAGTAGAATTTTTATGAGCCAAGGGAATTTAGAGGTGTGATTAAATGGGTAGAGGTGATTCCCTTTTATAAGAGGGAGGAGGGGCACTTTAAGAAGGTATTTAAATATTATTTTTTTATAAATTGTTTTTCCGTTTAAAATGTTCCAAAAATAATTTATTTCAAATATAATATTCTTTTGGGTCGAAAAACTCTCAAAAAATAGATTTTATACAAGTTTAGGTAATAAAATTAACCTTATCTTTTAGCTTTAACTTGTAGTTAAAAACATTAAATCTTACCATGTCTTCTTGCATTTTCATAATATATGGTAACTATAGTTAATATTAAATGACAAGAGAATAATAAGTGGATCATCAATGAAATTTTTAACAATATATAATTCAGTGGTCCCAATATTAGATTTTTAGGACTATTATACCATTTAATAAAATAGTATTTTTTTAGAAAACTTATTTATGTCAATTTTTATACCATTCATATAATGAATTTTTAAAAATAAATAAAAACTTGATTCTTAATAAAAAACTTCATTAATTAAAATATAAAAAGTCATAATAATCCATAAAATTATTTTATGGCATAAAAAGTTTTAAAATAAATTTATTTTAATATTTATAATCCCATTTATTTAAATCATTCATTAATAAGGTAATCACTACATCATCATTGTGTCATAAATATATTTATTTATATGATATCTAAAAATCCTAAATAAAATACCTTGATGTAGGAAATATTTTTATCTTCCTAATAAATATTTATAGTCGAAGAGGTCACTTATATAACCCCATATAAAAATTGTTTTAGTTAAAGATAAATGTTTATGTTATATTTTTCTTTACTTTAAATTAATTCTTTTAAAATGTCATTATCACTCCCAAATGGATCCATGGCATCCCAAAATCAACCCAAGGATGACCATGGTTAGGAATATATAATCCAATAGGACTAGGAGATGTGTTAGGGTAGTTTAATTTTTTTATAATATTATTTTTTAGCCTTATTTACTCGATTTACCTTTTAACCATGGTAAATAAAATAATTACTGAAGTTACTATACATAATGTCCAAAAATAAAAAGTAACTATTAAAAAAATTTGGACCTTATAAGTCCAAATATGGAATGATTTTTTCCAAATTCCTAATACATAAGTTGCAGTAATTAATTTAAAATTAATTCTCATTGTCAAAACCAAAAAGCAGTTTTTAATAAATAAAATATATCAAATGATTGACATGTGTTTATATCCAATTTAAATGTAAAATTACTTCAAATGAATATAATTTGATTAAATGATAAAAAAAATCCAATTAAACTTTAAAACTAATTAAATGTGCAATATAACTATATTAATAAATTATATGAAAAGGCAGTTTTGACTTAAAATGCTGTATTTTTCACTATTCATTAAAAAATGAAATTTATGAGAAACTTCCAAAAGATTTATCCAACGTAAATTTTTATGTCATAATTCTATAGAATAAGTTTATTTTATCATATAAAATTGATAAAAACAATATTTAAAAAGGGTTCACCATTAAAAGGTGGTAAACCGTTCTATTAAAAATATTAGAGTAATTTATGCTTAAAATCAGATTCATTATTATTTTTAAGCCTCTAAAATTTATTGGATAAATGTAAATACATTTAACAAACATGTATAATAATATTGTAGTTATTTTTTTCATTACCTCTAGTAAAATGTCTAGGCGTTAACTACCATTTAAAATATTAATATTATTATATTATTTTTCAATATAACTCAAAGTTGTGTGCAACATAAGATTTCAAAAAAAAAACCATTGTTGTGTGTTGAGTACGCTATTGGACGAAGCATACCCTTTATAATAAAAAATTTTATTCCTAAATATTAATATAAATTAAAATTTATTATTCTATAAATACCTGAGATCCTATAATAAGAATATTTGAGGGAGTGTAGAAAGAAAATAAAAGAAAGGAGTTTGAGGGAGGGTGTTACCTTTTAATTGGGTAAATCCATTTGGTTTTCACCAATGGGATTACATAGAAGTATTTATTCCCAAATTGGGGAATCAGATAGAAAAATATTGATTTTTTGAGACTATTTGGTAAGATTTTTTATGATCCAAAGTGTCTTGAGAGGTGTCACAAAGGGGTAGAGTGCTTTCCTTTTTATAGTGAAGAGGGAGTGGCACTCGTGTAAATACCAAAAGGTATTCAATATTGGGTGGTATAATTTACCTAATATTCCTCCAAAATGAAAAAATAATTGATTAATTTGAATTTATGGTCTAACCAAATCTACAATACACAATTTTTTTTCATTTTAATAAATTGGTTACTTAAATTATAAGATTCCCCAATATTATTATTTTAGTTTTTATTAAAGAATCTAGTTTTCTAACCTAATTAATTTTAACATTAAGAATAAAATAAATTTATATTTATTATATAATATATATAAACTTAATTGTAAATATTATACCTAATTTAAAAAATAAAAATCTCATGTTTTTTGGAAATTAATTTTTAAAAAAGGAGCATGTGACGTGCAAAACACTACTACAACTCAGACCGTACAAACAATGTATTTAAAATCCGTGGGTCAATATGTGAATTATAAAAGATAAATTGGTCCATTAATAGACCATATTTATTATTTTTAACCATTTAAATCACTTTTTAGAATATAGTATTTTTATTAATTTAAAATCATTTAATAAAATATCATATATTATAAAATAAAAATAATGTTAATTTTGACATTATTTTTTTAATTCAAATGTTAAAATATGAAAAAAATATTGTAATTTAAATAAATTACGTTTTTAAATGTGTAAAATTATAAATTATTCTTAAAAAATAATTAAATACAATAATTCAATCAATTCACTTCACTTTTTAACAGTTGTAGTATCATTTATTTTAGTTAATTGTTAACTAAATAATCACTACATTGGTGTTTCGTAAGCATTTTAAGTAACTAAATCATCTCTAAAAATTATTGATAATTTATTATGATAAAAATAACCCAATTATATTTAAAAATGATATATATAACCAAAAATATTATGTTTTATACATATCTCAATGTTTTATAAATGTTAAAGGTTAGGAAAGTTCTCTTTTTGTCTCTTTCCCTTACTTAACCTTTTATATAGGGAAGTTCCATTTAATAATATCCCAATAAACCATAAATTCAAAAAAATTGGGTATGCGGTCTAATTATTATCATCTAATGTTCTTTAGGAAAGTTTTGATGTCATTTGGGTCCTTATTATTAAGGTTTAGTCCTTTATTAAGTTTATTTTACATTAATCCACATAAGTAATTATTCTCACTATCACTAATATTTTTGGTCCAAAAAATAAGTTTATCTTATTAGACCACAAATATTATACTGATTAAAACTATTTATTTTGTTTTTTAAAAATTCAAATAACATAAGTGGGAAAATTAAGTTTAATGCTAATCCCGCAGACGTACCGAGAAAGCATGTTTTTGAAGTAAAACTTTTAAAAGTTCAAAAAGTTTTTATATCTAATTTTAGTATAGAAATTTTTCCCATGAACTAAATTGGATAAATATATGTATTATTGATCTATTCGGACTTTATAAACCAATTTAATATTAATAATTATTTAACCGAAGAGGTGGTTTTTAACTAAAATAAAGTATTTTTCACTATTCATAAAAAAAGTGAATTTTCTGAGAAAAATACAAAAAAATAACCCTAAGATAATTTCAAAATTATTAATTCAAAAATTTATTTTATATTTACAATATAAAATTTATAAATGTGACAAAATTTAGTTTAATAAAAGGTGTTCCATTAAAAGAGGTAAAACTCAGTCTTCTATGTACCACAAGCTAATATAAGTGTTTCATGTAGTAAAAGATTAACATGATGGTGACTCTAACACAATCCAAAATAAATTTAGTGTTATATGAAAAGATTTTTTTTATTAAAAATATTAAATTAATTCAAAAAAAATTCACAAAACCTTGGGGTGTTACATTCTACCCCCATTAAAATGAATTTCACCCTCAAAATTCATCTAGGTTATAAAATGTTTAATAGTTTTAAGTTATTTTAATTGAAACATACATCATAAAAATGAAAATTAAAACTTCATTTTAAAAAAATAATGTTGGAACCATAATGTTTACCCAGAGCAACACATAACTGGGTTTCCACATAGAACAATATAGGTGGCCAGTGAAAACATGGACATGTAATAGAAATCTAACTATCATGTTGTAGAGGAGAGTGATAGAGAGCTTAGTCAGGATAAAGTTAAAAAACACAAATCCATAAATATGAGATTATCTAAGGGATCATTTTGACTCATTGGAAAAAAGGTACGAGGATAACCTTTTTGGTTTCAATATCGTTTTTCCCAAAGTTGAATAATTTTTTGGAAAAGTCATAATTTCATGTTTTTTAGGACAACGTCACCCTTTGTTTTTCCTTGATCCACATCACCTATTTATATAAAAAGGAAGGAGACTTTTCCATTCTTAAAATAGTAAAATATCCCAAGACTCATGATATTCTATCCCATCAGTTATCATCAACACAAAGTAGTTTGAACAAGCTATCCAATATGCATTAATCCTTATATGGAGAGATAATGATTTAATATTACTGAATTTATCTGAATTTTAACATAAACTTTCCATATATGGTTAATCTTATAACCCTTTAAAAATATAAAAATTCAAATCTTTATAAATAAATTCATGAAATTAGATTAACATTGATCCCCATATATCACAAAGTACCACTTGGTTGTCACATTCCAAAAAAGTGAATACCCTCATTGTATATTCTCTTAATTACCATAAATAATTTTGGAAAACATTCATGATTTCTTATTCAAAGTATTAATGTATATATTATTTAAATCCAAGAAGTTGTAAACTTCATACTAGATGACATAGAACACTTTATCAACAATCAATTCCAGGGTAATCCGTACTGTCTGATTTACTTATTCATATCTATTATATCTTTATCCAAACATCATTATCTCAACGTTTGACATTTATTAAGGGTTACCTTACCTTAATAAAAATATAACCTTTCAATAAAATCACTTTTCTATGTCTTCATCACCATTAAAGATGTCCTTTTAAATACCCAATGAAAACTTATACTGAAAATATTTATATATTTCATGATTTATATAACATAATCTCTGAGTTCCCAAACAAAATTAATTCATTCACCCATCATTATTATTAAACCATTACTCAGGCTTCATAAACTTATTACGTAATACCCCATTCCTAGAATATGAAATATGAATAATGTCTTAAGGTTTCTCAGCCTCAATACATTCATGAATCTTATGTTTAATATAAAAAATACTAGAAGAACATCACATACCCTTCACAAGTTTTTGTGGTATCTATATTTTTAGAAGTACACCCAATACTCATAGAACCTTCTTCATTATATTTATGATATTTACACATGGGAAATAGATTCTAACAATTCCCATACTTTCCACAACTGAAAAATTAAATGTTAACCATGTTTCTTCCAGTTATCTCTAATGACTAAAACTAGAAAGCATAGTGTGAGAGGAATTTTTCATATTATGATACCATATAATCATGAAAATTACTTATAAGGCTCCTAAATCATGGATATTACCTATTTAATCTATGAAACCTTATTTTTATCCTAGGTTATTCCTAGAAATATTATATTTAAGTCATTAATGATGGTTTATAAAGAGTTTTGTGAATTCTTAAAGCATATACCCCAGGAGTGTTAAACCTGGTGTGCCGAAAAGCTTATTGTCATGTACCAGATTACCCTGAGTCATGCCCAATACATCTTGTAAGAGTTTTTAACCCTAGGTACATCTATGCCGAAGCCACATCCACTTGTAGTATTTAGACAAGGATGTATTTATAGTGAACCACTCACGATATACTTTACCAAAATTTCAAGACATTTTCCTAAACCTTAACTCACCCTTATACTTATCCTTATAGAAATCCAAAGACATATCCTTAAAAATATACCTAGGGATCTCTATAAAGTTTTCTCATCCTATTTTCCAAAGGTTAATTAAACCTTTGCTCTGATAAGAATTATAGCGACCCTCTATTTTCATACATTAACATTACATAAATTTTGTAGGATTCTTAAAACATTATGCAAACAGATACCCAAAGTCTATACAAGTCTAGTGCCTCTAGAAACATGAAAACATAAAAATTGGTACATAAATGAGCTACATTATCTTCCACTAGATTCTTCTTTACTATTACCCTTCTTATAAACATCAAACATAATACATATTTTCATAACCTAGGGAAGGAAACATAAAAGGTGTGAGCTCAAATTCTCATTAAGGGAAAATAAGGGAGATATATAAAAATAATCATGAGCATAAGGTTTTGAGAATTTGATTGTGAAAATAGAATATCATATCCTAAATATAAAATATCATATTCTCGAATCATTGAATAAATCTTAGAAGTTCATAAGATATGAATCATAAAGAAATAAATAACATAAGACATGATATCCTAGCATAGGAATAAATCATGTAATTATGGAAAATACATAAGAATATAGTATGATTTCTGTAGTAGTCAAGGTATCACTTCCAAGTCCATATTAATGGATAAAGTAATTTATTGAAGTGGTTTCACACCATGTTCAAGCCTTTTATTACTGAACTGAGTTCACTCCTCATTCCAGCCTTGTAATACTGAACCGAGTTCACTCCTCATTCCGTCCCTATAATACTAAATTGAGTACATTTATCATTCTATCTATGTCCATATCATGAGATATAAATCTTTACCCAATGCATTAGAAGGAGATATAGGTCTCATGCATCTCATAATGAAATCATGCATACATTTCCTGTAAATTCATAAATAATAATATCATAACCCATGAAATGAAATGGGTTTCATAAGCATGAAATCATACCTTAACATATTTAAAAAAAAGAAATAGGTTTCATATTTATTTAATCAAATCATAACCCATTAAAAGAATTGGGTTACATAGATATATATCCCATAAAAAGAAGCAGATTTCAGAAGAATATAATCCGTGAAAGGGAAACAAATTCTGTAAATATATAACCCATGAAAGAGAAATAGATTTCATAAAGACTATTACATAAAGCCTAACCCATTCATAGAAATAATATCATTGGTACCTTTAGATCATTTCCTATAAAGGCATGATTTACATTAATGTAATTCATCTAAAAATGGAAAATAATTTTGAAATATCTTTTAAAAACATTTATTGAAGAAAATATCCTTTCTTCTTAGATTTTTTTTAAAATCATAAAACCTTTTGAGAACCATTTTCTTGAAAATAAACTTGAAAATTTATAAAAAGAGGTTAAAAACATTTTGAAAAACATTTTCTTTGAAAACTTATAAAATAATCTTGAAAGAATTTTGAAAACAATTTTCCTTGAAAACTTATAAAAGAATATTCAAAAAAATTTAAGTACCTGTTTTTTTGAAAATTTTTAATGGATGATTTTAAAAAAATAAAAAAAATAAAAAAAATTTTTTCCTTGAAAATTATCTTTAAGGATCATTTGAAGATAATTTTGATTTTTTTTGAAAACATGGTTTTTTTAATAAAACAGATTTCTAACCGAAGATAGAAATACAATAAGATTTTCTAAAAAACATTTTCTTAATTATCTTTATTACCAAAGAGTGGGAAAATGGTACCAATACTTGTTTATTCCTTGAATAAACTAAGGATAAGGAAACTAATGAGTATTTTTAAGATATGTATCGTAAGACTTCATCAAATAAGAATAATTATTAACAATCTTTAAAGGTGATGACATTGTCTCAATAAACTCGTATCACTTGGTAACATGGGATAATATTATACATGTAATGAAATTAAATTACATGAATCTTGAAATATTATGAAAAAAGTAGATTCATGATATAACATGTAAAATATAACTTGAAAAATAATTTAGGAGCATAACGAACCATGAGTCTCAAAGAAGGAAAATTGAGACAAAACTATTTTACTGATTTGGTAAATTTTATAACATAAACACCATAAAAGAAATGTCATAAAATAGACATGTAAATACCCAAAAAAATTTAATAATAATATTAATATAATACATTCATGGGAAGTGTATACACCACAAAAAAAGGAAAGATTGGTGAACATGTCATGCATCTCACAAAAATAAAAAGTGAGATGAGATCCCATGACCTTATGTCATGAATATCCTTATACTCAAAATATATTCCTGTATAATAAATTTAAATTTTATATACATATTTTATTGAAGCACATTATTATATATAATACCACATATTGTTTTATATTACCCTCTTGTTAAAAATTTTATGTTAAGGTTTCACTTCGGGTAATATTCACTTTGTTTTTTCACATGTGTCATAATTTGTTATATCTTTGGTCATTATACATATATCATGATTTAAAAAATTTAAAACATGATATAAATATAATTTATATTCAGTATATTTTTATCATAATAAGCTATATAATATATAATTATTAAATGGAATTCATTTTTCGTGGTGACGATAGGTCGTACGTATGCATGAACATTGTTTCTGTTTTATTGTCATAGTGAAAGAGAGTAAATGACATATATGTATATATATGTATATATATAATTATTAAATTATAATTATTATATCATATATATCATATAAGTTCACTAAAATTATCCTTAATACAATCCATGTAGTGTGTGAATGAATCACGTCGCTTTGAGGGGGCAGTAGTCCGCACTTCCTCAAACAAATTTATCGTATTAACACAAAATGGAAAGTATAAAGATATGTGTTATAAAACAATTATAGAATCGTAAAGAAATTATAAATATAATATATATTATATATAAATAGGGTGATCATCATAATTCCCACCATGAAAAGTAGTAAAGGAAAAATGAACAATCATCGTTTTGTGTGGTGGTAGTTCGCCGTACACATAAACAGTATATTTTTTACCCATTAGATGGAGGTGTGTGTAATTTTAGGTAGATAACCTAGAATAAAAGAATTATAGTATATTTAAGGTACTGGTTTTGTTATAAAATAATGGAATAAGTATATTTTTGGGAGTGGTGAAAGAAAATAAATTAAAGGAGTTTGTGGGAGGGTGTTACCTCTTAATCGGGTAACTCTGTTTGGTTTGCACCAAAGGGTTTACATAGAAGTACTTATTTCAAAATCGAGACTTAAAATTGGAAGTTTGGTAATTTTTTATAATATTTGATAATATTTTGGATTATCCAAAGTGGCATGAGAGGTGTGAGGAAGGGGTAGAGTGCTTGTGTTTTTATAGTGGAGGGGGAGTGACACTCTTGTAAATACCAAATGGTATTCAATAATGGGAGGTATCCTTCACCTAATATGCCACAAAAATGAAATAATAATGGATTAATTTGAATTTATGTTAGAACCAAATCTACACCACATAAAAATTTGTTCATTTTAATAATTTTGTTTCGTAACTTCTATGATTCCTCAATTTTATTATTTTAGTTTTTATTAAAGAATCTAGTTTTCTAACCAAATTAATTTAAACTTTAAGAATAAAATAAAGTAATATTTATTATATAATATAGATAAAATTAATCATAAATAGTATACCTAATTTACAAAATAAAAATCTCATTTTTTTTGGAAAATAAATTTTTAAAAAAGCACATGTGACGCGCAAAACATAGCTTGGACTCGGACCGTCCTAACAATGTATTTACAATATATGGGTCAATATGGGAATTATAAAAGATCAATTGGTCCATTAATATATCATATTTATTATTTTTTAACCGTTAAAAATTAATTTTTAGAATATAATATATTTATAAATTTTAAATCATTTAATAAAATATCATTTATTATAAAATAAAAATAACACCAATTTTTAAATTCTTTATTTAATTGTAATTTTAAAATATAAAAATAAAATTGAAATTCAAATAAATTAATTTTACATATGTGAAAAATGATATATCATTCTTCAAAAATAATTATGGACAAAAATTTAATCAATTCACTTCACTTTTAACATTTATAGTATCATTTATTTTAGTAACTACTAACTAAATAATCACTACGTTGGTTCTTCTTTAGCATTTTAAGTAACTGAATCATATCTAAAAATCATTGATAATTTATTATGATAAAAATAACCCATTTATCTTTAAAAATTATATCTATAACCGAAAATATGTTTTTTACATATATCAAAGTTTTGTAAATGTTAAAGATAAAGAAAGTTTCCTTTTTTGTCTTTTTCCTTACTTATCCTTTTATATAGGGAAATTCCATTTAGAAATATCCCAATATCCCATAAAATTTGAAACAATAGGGGATATGGTTGAATTTTTGGAATCCAATGTTCTTTTTAAAATTATCCAGGTCATTTTGGTTCTTAAGATTAAGTTTTAGTCCCTTATTAAGCTTAATTTTACCTTAATCACCATAATTAATTTTTATCACTATCACTAATCTTTTTTGTCAAAAAATAAGTTGATTTTATTAGACCAAAAATATTATACTAATTTTATTGGTGTATATTGGTTTTTCAAAATTCAAATCACAGAATTGGGAAAATAAAGTTTAATGCTAATCCCGTAGTTGTGGAAATAAAGGAGGTTTTTAAAGTAAAATGTTCAAAAGTTCAATGAGTGTTTCTATCTATTTCCAATATAGAAATGATTTCAATGAACCAAATTGGATTAATATATGTATAATTTATCTATCATTACTTTATAAATCAATTTAAAATATAATTTAAAATTAATAATTATTTAAATGAAGAAGCATTTTTTATCTAAAATATAGTATTTTCACTATTCATCAAAAAATGAAGTTTATCAGAAAAATAAACCCCCCCTAATATAATTTGGAAATTCTAAATTCAAAAATTATGTTTATTTTTCCAAATAAAATACCTGAAAGTGTAAAAAATTAGTTTTTATAAAGTGGTGTGGCATTAAAAGGTGGTAAAACTCAGTGTTGTGTGTACCGTAAGCAAATCTATGTGTTGCGTGTAGCATAAGAATAACATTGTGTTGTGTATAACACAAGACAAACTAAATTTAGTGTTTCAATAAAAGAAAAAAATTATCAAAAAAATTAAATTAATTCAAAAAAAAATCACAAAATATCTGGGTGTTATATTCTACCCCCCTTAAAATAAATTTTGCCCCCAAAATTTGTCTATGTTATGAAAGGTTTATTAATTTTAAGTTATTTTAAAATAAACCCAAATCATAAAAATGAACACTAAAACTTCTTTTTAGAAAATAAATTTTGGAACCATAAAAGTTACTCAGAGTAACACATAGCTGGGTTTTCACATAGGAGAACATAGGTGGAAAGTGAAAACATGGACACAAAAGAGAAATCTATTTATCATGTTCTGGTGGAGAGTGATAAAGATCTTGGTTAGGATAAATTTAATAATAAAAAATACATAAATTTGAGATTATCTAAGGGACCATTTTATTTGTTGAAAAAATGTACTAAGATAAAATTTTTGGTTTCAAGATCTTTTTTCATAATGTTGATGCATTTTCATGAAAAGATATACTTATATGATTTCATGACAATGTCACCATTTTTTGTTCCTTGATCCACTTCACCACTTTCTCTAAAAAGGAATGTGACTTTTTCATTCTTGAAGTACTAACTGATCCTGGGACCCATGATATTCCATCCCATCAGTTATCATCAACACAAAGTAGTTCGAACATGCTATCCAATGTGCATAAATCCTCATATAGAGATATAACACTTTAATATTATAGAATTCTTCTAAAGAATAACTTAAACTTTCCAAAAATGGTTAACCTTATAACCCTTATAAAAGTTTAAATTTAAAATCTTTAGAAATAAAGTCATTAAATTAGATTAATGTTGATCCCCATATATCACAAAGTACCACTTGGTTGTCACATTCCAAACATGTGAATACCCTCATCATATATTCCCTTAATCACTATAAATATTTATGGAAAAAATCCATTATTCATTATTCCAATTAGTACTGGATATATTCTTTAAATTTAATAATTTGTAAACTTCATCCTTGATGACATAGAACACTTTGTGAATAATTAGTTCTAGGGTAATCCATACTTTCCAATTTACATATTTATATCTTACAAATCTATATCTAACCATCAATATCTCAATGTAAGGAATTAATTAAGGGTTACCCTCCCTTAATCAAAACATCACCTTTTAGTGAAATCACTTTTCTATATCTTCATAACCATTAAAAATATCCTTTTCAATTATTAATGAAAAATTGTAAGGAAAATAATTATATACATCATGATTTATATAACATAATATCTGAATTCCAAAACATAATTACTTCATTCATCCAAAATTATTCTTAAACCATTACACAAGCTTCATAAACTTATTCCTTAATAAATCTTTCCTAGAAGATGAAATATTAATCATGTATTAAGGTTTCTGAACCTCAATATAATAATTCTTCCTTTGTTTAATGTAAACAATACTAGAATAACATAACATACCTTTCATGTTTCATTTGTGGTCTCTTTATCTTCATAAGTATAACCAATACTCGTACCACTCTTCTGATTATATTTATGATATTTCCACTTGGGAAATCAATTTTTATAATTACTATACTTTCGACATCTTAAAAATTAAAAGTTAACCATGTTCTTTCTAGTTCTCTCCATTGACAATAACCAAAAAATATAGTGTGAGAAACATTTATCATATTGGGATACCATATAATCCTAAAAAATTACTTATAGAGTGTTTCAATCATGGATCATTCTTCTTTAATTTATAACACCTTAGTTTTATCCTAATTTATTCATATTTATACTCTATTTAAATACTTCATGATGTTTCAGAATTTTTTTTTTAATTCCCAAAGCATATCATCTGAGAGTGTCAAACCAAGTGTGCAGAAAGGCCCATTATTGCATACAAGATTACCATGAGTCAGGCCCAGGAAACCTTGTTGGAGTTTTTACCCCTAGGTACATCTGTTCCAGAGACACATCCTCTTGTATTTTATTGACATGGATTTATTTCTAGAGAACCACTCACTATATCCTTTAACAAAATTCTAGGAAATTTTCCTAAATGTTAACTCATCCTTATACTTATCCTTAGAGACATCCCAAGACATATCCTAAAAAATATACTTAGGGATATCACTAAATTTTTCTCATCCTAGTTTCTAAAGGTTAACTAAACCTTTTCTCTGATACCAACTATAGCGACCCTCACTTTTCATACATTAACATTATATAACTTTTATGGAATACGTAAAACATTATACAAACATATAACAAACGTCCATACTAGTCTAGTGCATTTGGAAACATGGAAACATAAACAATGTTACATAAATGAGTAACATTGTCTCCCACTAGGTTCTTCCTTACTATCACTTTTCCTGGACACATCAAACATAATACATATCTTCATAACCTATGGAAGGAAATATAAAAATGGGTGAGATCAAATGCTCAGTAAGGTTAAATAAGGGAGATATGTAAGAATAATCATTAGCATAAGGGTATGATAACATGATCATGAAAATATAAGATCATATCCTTCTTATAAAATAAAATATACATGAATTATAACATAAAGATTTGTAGTTCATAAGAGATTAATCATAAGGAATTAAATAACATAATCCATGAAAGCATAACATAGGAATAAAACATGGAATTATGGAAAAAACTTAATAATATAATATTATTTCAATATTATTCAATGCATTGCTACCAAGGCCATCTTAGTGGAAAAATTTCTTTACTTAATCAGGTTTACACCTTATTCCAGCCCTATATTATTGAACAAAGTTCACTCCTCATTCCCGTCCTATATTATTGAACTGAATTATTTCCTTGTTCCCACCCAATAATAATGAACTGAGTTAATTTATTATTCCATCCATGTCTATATCATGAGATATAAATCTTTTCTCAAGGAATTGAAGGGAGATATATGTACCACCCATCTTATAATGAAATCATATGTAAATGTTCCATATAATCATAAATAATAATATCATAACCCATGGAATGAAATGGGTGTCATAAAAATGAAAACATACCTTAAATTATGGAAAAAGAAATAGGTTTCATAGTAATTTCATCAAATAATAACCCATTAAAATAAATGGATTTCATATACATAAATCCAATAAAAATAAGGTGGTTTCACAAGAATATAACCCATAAAAGAGAAATAGAATTCATAAACATATAAAACATGAAAGAGAAACTGATTTCATAAATACCATCACATCAAACATAAACCATTCAGAAGAAGAATATGAATTCAACATTTAGATCATTACCTATAAAGGCATGAGTAACATCAATGAATTTTATCGTAGATAGAAAATGATTTTGAAATATATTTCAATAACATTTTTGAGGAAAATATCCTTTCTTCTTCAGAAAGAACTTTTTAAAAACATAAAACCTTTTGAGAACCATTTTCATGAAAAAAAACTTGAAAACTTATAAATAAATCTTGAATTTTTTTTGAAAACCATTTTCCTTTAAAAAATATAAAAGAAGCTTAAAAAAAATTTAATTTTTTTTTATTTGAAAATAGATTTGAAAAATTATAAAGGAATATTTGAAAACAATAAAAAAATTAAAATAATTTTTCCTTGAAAATTATATTCAAGGATCATTTGAAATAATTTTTGAAAAGTTTTTTTTTGAAAACATGGTTTTTTAATAAAACATATATCCGACCAAAGAAAGAAATACGATCATATTTTCTTGAAAACAATTTCTTATTTATATTATGTACCAAAAAATGGAAAAATGGAACTAATACATGGATATATCTTTAATAAATAGAGGATAATTAAACTCATGAGTGTTCTTGAGGGATGGATCATAATATTTCATCAAAAAATCATAATCATAATAATATCGAAAAATGATGAGATTGTTTCAATAAACACTTATCACTTGGTAACTTGGGATCATACTCTCCATGTAATAAAAGGAAATTACATGAATCTTAAAATATAATTAATTATATATATTCATTATATAACATGTAAAATGGAAGTATATACACATCAAAAAATAATTTGGTGCATAACAAAACACCAGTCTCGAAGAAGGAAAATTGAGACAAAACTATTTTACAGATTTAGTAACTTTTGAAACTCAAACTGCCTGAAAGAAATTTCATAAAATGGAAATTTAAATAACCATGAATTTAATAATATTATTAATATAATACATTCATGGAAATTATATACACCACACAAAAATAAATAGTGGTGAATGTATCATGTATCTCACTAAAATAAAAAGTGAGATGAAATCTGCTTACGTTATGTCTTGACTCTCTTTGTGCATACAAAATCATCTTGTATAATAAATGTAAGTTTATTATACATATTTTATATATTAATATTCATATATCTAATAACATATATAGTTTTATATTAACCTCTTGTTAATAATTTTATATTAAGGTTTCACTTTGGGTAATATTCCCTCTCTTTTTTTACTTGTGTCATAATTTGTTATATATTTGGTCCTTATAAATATATCATGATTTAAAAAATTAAAAATTATATAAATATAATTTATATTCAGTATATTTTTATTATAACAATATATATAATATATAACTATTAAATAGAATACACCATTCATGGAGACGATAGGTCATATGTACACATGAACAATGATTCCATTTTATTGTCGTATTGAAAGAAAGATAGAAAATGAAATATATGTATATATATGTATATATATCATTATTAAAGTAGAATTATTATGTCATATATAACATATAATTTCACTAAAACCATCCTTAATACATTCCATGTAGCGTGTGAATGAACCACATCGCTTTGAGAGGGCGGTAGTCCACACTTCCTCAAACGAAATTATCGTATTAACACAAAATGGAAAGTATATAGATATGTGTTTTAAAAGTATTAAAGAAGATTAAATACATTATAAATATCATATATATTATATATAAACACATTTTCTATCATAATTCCCACCATGATAGGTTGTAAAGGAAAAATGAACAATCATCATTTTGTGAGGCGGTAATTTGTCGTACATATAAACAGTATGTTCATCACCTGTTAGATGGAGGTGTGTGTAAGTTTAGATTTAATCCTTAGCATAAAAAATCATATTATTTTTAAGATATTAGTGTTTTTATATAATAATTTAATAAGAATATTTTTGAGTGTGGAGAAAGAAAATAAAAGAAAGGAGTTTGAGGGAGGGTGTTACCTCTTAATCAGAATGCTCTTTTTGGATTGCACCAAAGGGATTACTTGGAAGTTTTTTTGTAAAACTTTAGGCTTAAAATAAAACTTTAGGTATTTTGGGAGACTATTTGGGTATATTTTTGATGATCCAAAGTGGATTCAGAGGTCTGAGTATGGGGTAGTTGCTTACCTTTTTATAATGGAGGGGGAGTGGCACTCTTGTAAATACCAAAATGTATTCAGTAATGGGAGGTATCCTTTAACTAATATGCCACCAAAATAGAAAAATAATATATTAATGTAAAATTATGGTCAATAAAAATCCACAACACACAAAAATATGTTCATTTTAATAATTTGGTTTCTTAACTTCTAAGATTTTTCCAATTTTATTATGTTGGTTTTTATTAATGCATATAGTTTTCTAACAGAAGTAATTTATTCATTATGAATAAAATAAAGATATATTTATTATATAATATATATAAAATTAATTATAAATATGAAACCTAATTTCCAAAATAAAAATCTCATTTGTTTTGGAAATTAATTTTGAAAACAAGCGCATGTGATGCCCAAAACACTACTTAAACTCGTACCATGCTAAAAAATATTTTTACAATCTATGGTTATATAATTTAATTATAAAAGATAAATTGGTCCATTAATAAAATATATTTAATATTTTATAGCCGTTAAAAATCAATTATCATAATATAATATTTTTATTAATTTTAAATCATTTAATAAAATATCAATTGTTGTAAAATGACAATAACGTCAATTTTAAAATTATTTAATTAATTTTAATTTTAAAATATAAAAATAATATTGAAATTAAAATAAATTTTGTTTAAATATTTTTAAAATTATATATTAATCTTAAAAAATAATTAAATATAATAATTCAATCTATTCCCTTCACTTTTAACATTTATAGTATCATTTATTTCAGTTAATTATTAACTAAATAATCACTAAGTTGGCATTTTGTAAGTATTTTATATTACTAAATAATATCTAAAAATAATTGATAATTTATTATGATAAAAATAACCCATTTATATTTCAAAAGGTTATCTATAATTGAAAATATGTTGTTCTGTACATATCTCAATGTTTTATAAATGTTAATGGTAAGGAAAGATCCCTTTTTGTATTTTCTCTACTTAACATTTTATATATGGAACTACCATTCAATAATATCCCAATAACCTATAAAATTTGAATAAAGTGGGAATATGGTTGAATCATTGGGATCCAATTTCTTTTGGACAAGTTTCCAGGTCAATTTGGTCCTTAAGATTAAGTTTTAGTCCCTTATTAAACTTAATTTTACCTTAATCACCACAATTAATTTTAATTACTATCACCAATCTTGTTGGTCAAAAAATAATTTTATATTATTAGAACAAAAATGTTATACTGATTAAAACCTTTTATATCAGTTTTTCAAAATTCAAATCACATAAGTCTAAAAATTATGTTTAACGCTAATCCCGCAGATGTAGCAAGATAGCGTGTTTTTAAAGTAAAACATTCAAAAGATCAATAAGTGTTTATATCTAATTTAAATATAGAAATTATTCCAATGAACTAAGATGGATAAATGTTTGTATAATTGATCTATTATGACTTTAAAAAACAATTTAAAATATAATTTATAATTAATAATTATTTAAATGAAGTGGCGATTTTAACTAAAATACAGTACTTTTCACTATTCATAAAAAAATAAATTTCCATAGAAAAATACCAAAATATACACCATAATATAATTTCAAAATTATGAACTAAAAGATGATGTTAATTTTTACAAATATAATTCATAAATGTGTAAAAATATAGTTTTAAAAAAGTGCACCATTAAAAGATTGTAAAACATGGTTTTGTGTATACTGTAAGCTAATCTAAGTGTTGAGTGTAGCACAAGTTTAGCATGGTGTTTCATGTAAATAAATCCAAAATAAATTTAGCATTTCATGAAAATAAAAAAATTATCAAAAAT
The DNA here is from genome assembly GCA_963277665.1 of Viscum album. Taxonomy (NCBI): domain Eukaryota; kingdom Viridiplantae; phylum Streptophyta; class Magnoliopsida; order Santalales; family Viscaceae; genus Viscum; species Viscum album. Next base: position 1,049,103,842 of record OY728163.1, on the reverse strand, counting down.
ATTAAATAAATTTGAAAAAAAATCACAAAATCTCAGGGTGTTACAATCACATTCTTTTTTATCAAAGATGGTTATAGAGATTTTGGGCCTTGATATAGAACACTTTTGTTGTCTTTTGAAGCTTCATACCCCATTAGGTATCATTTATAGAGTATTAATCATTGTAATTATATTTCCCTTGAGATAGTCAGATGTCTTTTTGTATGGAATCTCTTCATCCTTGACATGACAGGGTTTGATGTAATCAATGAGATGAAATGATTAGTTCCCCATTGAGCTCATATTTACTTCTATTGTTAGCGGGTGATATTTACATCACCATAGGGTGGTAGGTATGTTTATAAGGTATAATGATATGTTCTTTTGACTCGAGCAGGACCCAATAAGTAGAGGTTGGATAGTGTGACAATCGACATTGCCGGTATTTTCTTGGATGATCACGACTTATGATCTGCTATTTTTACTCCTATAGTGAATATTTTCATGGGCGTATTCCATGATGCATTTAATGGGATAACTCTAGTGTGATAGTTATAATTTACCATTGAGCTAGTGCTAGGAGCAACACCATTGTCCATTCCTCCTTATAAGATGACACCTATAGAGCTTATAGTGCTTAATAAATAGTTGGAGGATCTCAAGGGTAAAGGCTTTATATGCCCCATCACTTCTCCATGGGGTTCACTGGTCCTTTTTAAAAGAAGTTAGATGGTACCCTCTAGCTCTGTGTGGATTAAAATCAATTAAACCAACTCATAGTAAAGAATCTGCATATATTGTCTCGAATAGACAACCTCTTTGATTAGATAAAAGGAGTGACAGTGTTTTCAAAGATTTATTTGAGGTCAGGATATCATCAGGTGTGTGTCAGTTCATCAGACTTACCTCACAATACTTTCAAGAGTAGGTGTGTTCTTTATAAGTATCTGGTTATGTCATTCGGTGTCACGAATGCACTTGTGGTTTTCATGGATCTAATGAATCATGTTTTCCACCAGTATCTAGATTTTTTTGTGGTATTAGTTGTGAAAGAAATCTTTGTGTATTAACGTTCTCAACATGACCATGCCACCATCTTGATATTGTGCAGAATACACTAAAGGAGAACCATATTTATGTTATGATAAAAAAATTCCACTTTTGGATCGATAAAGTCAACTTCCTAGGTCATATTATCTCAAAATTTGGAGTTTTAGTAGACCTAAAGAAAGTGATATTTTTAGTTTCCTAGGAGAATCCTAAGAATATATTTGACATATGATGTTTCTTGGGGATATCTAGGTATTACTGTGGCTTCATCCAAGATTTATCATGCCTAGTAGAACCCCTTACTAGTCTAACTAAAAAAGGTGTGAAATTTGTATGGTTAGAATCTTATGAAGTATCCTTTCATAAGTTGAAGGTAATATTAACTAAAACATCAATCCTAATTCTTTTAGATCCATGAAGGATCTATATAGTCAATTGTGATACATCAGGTATCTTCCTTGCTGTTCTAATGCAGGACGAGTGAGTCGTCGCATACAAGTCTCATTTGTTGAGGAATCATGAGCAGAATTACCCAATGCACGACCTTGAACTATCTTCTATAGTTAATTCTCTATGTTTTTGAAGACATTTTCTATTTGGAGATAATTTTATGATGTTCATAGACCAATAAATCCTTAGGTAAATCTTTACACAATGAGATTTGAATATGAAATAGTGTAGGTGGATTGAGTACCTACAATCCTTTGATTTTTAGCTTATCTACATGCTTGGTAAAGGCAATGTTGTAGCCGATGCTCAGAGCTGAAAAAATCAGACATAGGTGATTTAGAACGCCAGTGGTGAGGGTAACTCATGGCCTTGTTTTCAGAGATGCATGTTGAGGTTCAACAGAATCACGGTAAGACTATCCTCACAGCCTTAGAAGTAGCCTCTACCCATCTGGAACATGTAAGAATGAGGCAGTTATCTAATTATGAAGTCCTAGTTATAAGGAAAAGTATCTCAGATGAAGATTCAAATTCTATTTAAACCATGGGTGAGGATGAGACCCTATATTTTCATGGTCATAAATAGGTCCCAACTGAAATCAGAGAAGAGATGATGCAGGGATTTTATGGCTCGACATGGGTAGTTTTTCCTGGTGTCACCAAGATGTATCAAGACTTACATCACCAGTATTGGTGTCCTAGTATAAAATGAGATATTAATTATTTTATTAATTTGTGTTCCACCTATTAGTAGGTGAAGGAAAAACATCAATGACCAGTAAGACTTTTTCATTCATTGTCCATTCCCGAGTGTAAATGAGATGATGTTTCCATGTATTTTGTGACTGGTTTACCCACATTACCTCCTGGAAATGATATAGTACGAGTATTATTTGGTCCTTTTATGAAGGTCACACACTTGTCACCTATCTGAGTGATCTTATCAGCAGATGGGACAGAGAGGCTATATATCAGAGAGATCATACGACTTTATAATGATCCATGATCTATCATATCTTATAGGTATTCTCACTTCATGTCTCAGTTCTGTTAGGGGTTACAAAAGGCCTTGGGTACACCGGTTCTTACGAGAAAGGTCTATCACCCTCAAACCGATAGACACACTGAGTGTATGATTCAAGTGTTAAAGTACATGCTCTATGAATGTTACCTTGAATTTAGGGGTTCCTAAGAGAAACACACAACCCTTATTGAGTTTTCTTATAATAATAGTTTTCAGGATACCGTCAAGATGGATCCTTAAGAAACCTTATATAGTAGGTTCTGTCGATCACCTCTGTGCTAGTTAGAGGTAGGGGAGGCAGCTTTACTTGGACCCCATATCTTCTAGGAGACTATAGAGAGGGTATAGTTGATCAGAAATGGCATGATGACTGTTCAGTCTATACATCAGTCATATGACAGCTAATTTTAATTACCTCTTGAGTTTGAGGTATTAGATTGAGGTTTCTTGTGATTTTCACCCAGGTTGGGCCATTGACATATCAAGAGGTAGGGTAATCTTTATCCTTGATTCATTGGTCCTTTGGAGGTCTTGAAATGAATCAGACTAGTGGCTTAATAGATAGCACATAATCAATGATATCGGTCTATGAATGATTTATTTCATGTATCTCAACTTCACAAGTATTATCTAGATCCATTGCATGTTTTATATCCTAATGAGGTTGAGTTATATTTGGACGCTTCCTTTGAGGAGCATCCAATGCATATTGTGGATCAGAGTGTTAAGACACTCCAAGATAGGTCTGTTCCTTTGGTGTGGGTGCTATGGAAGCAAAACCAATTATATGAAGGGAACTGGGAATATGAATCTAATATATGATCCCAATGAATCGATTTATTCTCTAATGATCACTATTTACCCTCAGAATTCCAACTTTGAGATGATTTTCTTTAAGGAGTGTAGTTTGTAATGTCCCGTATTTTTTCAAAGGTACAAATCATTCTTTTTGTTTTAAGTATTTTGTTTTTTCTTAGTAAATATGAGTTTTATCCAAAGGAAGGTTTTGGGAGCATCCTAGGCTTGTTTAGATCCTAGATATCTGAGATTTGGGAAAACATAACAGGCTTCATGGTTACCACACGATTAGTGATAACCGTGTGGGGTAACTATGTGGGGAACCTTATGAGTAGCATGGGGATGCATGATTTGTCTGTAACCATCTTACCTAAAGAAAACTCTTACAAACCATCTACATACATCTTTATATATGAATTTCTCATGGTTTTCACATGGTTAGGGAAACTGTGTGCCTTAACTGTGTGGGGTCCCTCCATGGACAGTGAGGTGAGCATGGTTTGCACATGATTTGGCCAAACCATGCGGTCAAACCATGTGCCCCCAGTTTTGAGAGTAAAATAAATATGTTTCCCTTAATGTCCTAATTATCTAAACTTCTCTCTTTTCCCCCTTCTTCTCCATCAGATAACCTCATCCCTTCTCACACGAGCCTTCCTTTCTCCTCAAACTAGGTAATTTGATAACTCCCTCTTCTGACCTCTAAATCAAGTATCATCATTCATGTTAGATCTGAATCTATAATATATTGATTCCTCTTGCTTCATTTTATGGTTTCTCCTCAAATCTATTGTGTTATTTTGGTGTAAACTCATTCTCCCTATTTTTAGGTCATTGGACTATTCTTCCAATTTATTCCAATCTAATTCAAATACGAATTTAAGATTATATTAGGATTAATATATTACCATAAGATACATGGTCTACTTGTTTTCTATAGATTTTTTTTTCATAGCTCTATAATTATGTCATACACCAAACATTGTTTCACATTTCCTTAAACTGAGTTCTTTATATCAAAATGATTATATGCATGATGTTTTAATCCCATGTACCCTTGCTTAAAATTGGAAGATGTTGACCTAGTTCGTTGCCACCCATTTCTTTACGTCGAATTAATTTAACTCTTAAATATTATTGATTAAATGGTCCAAACACTAAATAAGATTTTTTCTTGGCTTATAAATGGAATTTCACCATTGTGGGTAATTTCCTAATTTGAAATAACACCTTCTAAGTTATTGGTTGAACCTTGAAATTGTATTACCTTGCCTATATAATTAAATGGATTGTTTGAATTGGATAAAAATGATTTCCCTTGATTAAATTAATGAAATGGATTAATTATAATTAATTATAGTGGGTGTAAAGGCCATTCCAAATGATATGTGCTTGTTATATTTATTCATATGGATTACATGAACTGTGATACCCATTTATACATAATGGGTTTGATGATTGAAATGGTTATGAGGTGATTCATTAGTTATTATTATTTTTATGATCATTCCATAGATAATGGCTCCGAAACAATGGTTAAGTGTTCTATTGAGCATGACGTTTTACACTCTCTCATATCGGGTGTTGATCATGATATCTCTCACTTTTATACTATTATCTTGGAAATGGGCATGCCAATCCTCATTTATTGTGTTGAATATTGGGAATGATGTCTCACCCACACCTATCTCAAGTTTTGATCATGAAGTCACACATTCACTATGATATTCAGGGAATGTTCCCTCTACTTGATCCTACCAGCTTGTTAGACTGGTTATGGATACATGTGTTATGCCCCGGGTCCAGCCAACACCTACTATCCAGGTATATGACTCCTTACGTGGTCACATACTTAGTGTATATAGGTGGATATAGTATATAACTATATATATATATTATTATTACTATATATATGTATGGTTACTAATCTGACTCACATTTCAGCCTATGCCTAAGCAGGTAGAGCCACCAGGTGTCCTATAGGAACCTAAGCTAGATAGTATTCATTTTTTCCAAATTGTTTATTATTCTTATCACATGTACACTATTTTTTCTATGTACACTTGTTTTAATTATTCTAGACAACGTTGGAGGAGGCCTATTGGGATTTTATCTCACACACTACTTGGTCCACCTTTGGTACCCGAGTATATTACTTGTCTATAGGTATGGATAATGGAAATCACTCTGTTATAGATGTATGATTCCTTTTACTTATAGTATGGAGCATGGGTAAAGAGTACTGATCATATATTATAGATTATAGTGGCATATTATTTTGTCCTTTTTGTATATTCGTATAAAATGTGGTATATGTTTGTACCCTACTTCCCCCTTTTGTATATCAACGTGCCTTGATGTCATTATATATGAATAAATATGTTAGATTTTGATACTATTATAGTTGTTGGTTATTTACAATTCCACATGTGATTACTTTATTTTATTATGTTGTGAAATTATATTATATCTTGCTTCTACTACGGAAGGTTACTGGTCCAGTGGTCATAGTGTTTTCTTGAATCTTCTTCTGAATTTTGTTTTATTTATTATATGTTTTGTTCCCCTATGATATGAGGATATAGTCTCCCAAATATACTACCTTATACCCTCATTTCTAGTCTATATCCTCTAGCATATGAGGAGGTGCGCATGAGGCCATATAACCCACCGGCTCAAGGAACATGTTAAGTGGTTCTTAGTTCGGGATGTTACATTAATGAATAAGTTGAGGAAGGATTTTTTCCTTTCATCTTTATGAGAATTTATATCTCATCGCTATGATTGGAATATGGTCATCACATTAAATTCTATGTCCGTGGTGTAATGAATTTTATATTTCATATATCCAATGAAATATATATCAAGAATATAGTTTGATGACACATATGTGCAACCTATTTGATGAGATATTGTAAAAAATGGATTATATTACACAGTGAGCATTCGTATGTGGTTTTTAATGTTGTGACATTATGTTTTTTCTCATGGGTGACTTTACCTGTTATTAGATAGTAATATTGGAATTTTAATAAGTTTTCATAATTCCAATGAGAAAGGATTCAAGGGAGATACACCATAAGTATTTCCATTTATATTGATTAAAATTTATTTGAATTTAATTGTTTTAATAAATATTATTCTCAAGACTGAGGAATAATTTTAGTCAAATTTTATTGATTGATAACATTTGGAAGGTAATAAATAATTCTTTATTCTTTATTTAAAAATTTATTTTATTTTGTGAATATTAAATAAATATTTATTTACAGGATGGTGAATAAATATTTATTTTATTTAGAGATGAATGAAATATTTAATTTAATATTTATTCATGTACCCAATAAATGTTGAGGATTTGGAGCAGACAAAGATCATATCTTATGGTGAATATTTATTTGTAATCTAGTAAATAATATTTATCATCATGTGAGTTTTTATTGGATATAAAATAATAATAATATTATTATTATATGACATGGGGTTTAATAATGATTATTATATTATTTAAGGTCTGGTACAAAATTAAATAATATTTTAATCTAATCCCTAGCTATATAAATAGATGGCTATGTAATTTCGGAGGATGTTCCAGGTTTACCCCCCATTGAGGGTTTCTTTCTGTATAGACTACAACCAAGGATGAACTTATATATGTACTATCATATCGTATGAACTTGTATAACTCTTGGATATGAGGGTGTAGTTGGAGGACCTTTGAGATAAGTGTTTTATCATTCCCAATGTATACCCTTGGGTAGCTCCAGTGTTGTTTGAAAAAAAGGCATATGAGAGCTGATGGATTTGTGTTGATTATCACTACCTAAATCAAGTGATGATAAAGAAAAAGTACCGCTTGTTTGGTATTGAGGACCTCTTTGACTAGTTTCGAGGTGCAAGTTGATTCTCGAAGATCAATCTTAGGTCCAACTACCACCATTTAAGGGTTCATGAGGATGATATTATGAAGACAATATTATGTTATTGATACAAACACTATGAGTTCCTGGTGATGCATTTAGGTGTGATGAATTCCCCTACTGGCTTTATAGATTTGATGAATAGGTTCTTCCATCCATACTCAGACTTATTTTTGGTTGCCTTCATTGATGAAAAACTCATTTAATCTATGTCATAGGAGGAGTGCACAAAACATTTGAGGATGGTTCTAGACTTACTTCGGGAGCACCGACATTATGATAAGCTCTCAATATTCCATTTTTTGGAAGCATGAGTTTTAATATCTTGGACATGTCATTCTAAGCATAGATTATCTATGAACCCAAAAAATACTGATTTAATTCTTTCTTGAGATCCACCCAAGAGAGTATCATAGGCACAAAGTATTCTTGGTTTGGCAGAGTACAATAGGAGGTTTGTGGCAGAATTCTCTATGATTATAGCCACTTTGACTGCCCTAATGCAGAAAGGGTATCCTTTTAACGAGATAGAGAAGTTTTATAGAGACTTCAAGTATTTGAGGCTAATGATGACTAGTACTCCAGTGTTGAGACTATCAGAGGAGGGTGTGAAGTATGTAGTGTATTGTAATGCCTTTAGCGATATGATCATCTATGTGTTGATTTAATGGTAGGAAATGATTACTTATAGGTTGAGAAAGTAGATACCCCATGAGAAGAACTATGCGACTAATGATTTTGAGTTGACATTGGTAGTCTTCACTCTAGATATTAGGAGGCACTATCTTCTGGGAGAACACTTTGTTGTGTACTCATAAAATCATAAGTTCAGGTATATCTTAACATAGATAAATTTGAACCAAAGATAGAGGAATTGGTTTGAGTTACTACAAGAATATGACTTTGATATAGTCTATAATCCTTTGAAGGGAAATGTTGTGGTAGATTCCCATAACAGGAATTCTTTTCCTCAATTGGTGGAGGAGGTTTCTGAGTAGTTAACTTCTTTACAGCTAACCCTAGTAGAGGAGAGGTGTGAATATTTTCTTCAGTTGATGGTGATGAATCCTCCTTTTCATCAAATTGTTATAGAGGTTTAGTTAGGAGACATATACTATGAGGTTATACATGATCAGATATCCTCAAGAGATGCACTAGATGGATTTTATGAATAAGGGTAGCACGTCATACTTTTTCAGGGATGAATGGTGGTTTTAATCACATTGCCTAAAATGGTAATGAGGGAGTTTTACACCCCCCTTTGGTTGTACATAATAATGTGGAAACAATTTATAATGAACTTCAGTGGTTGTTTTGGTGGGTTTGCATGAGGTAGATCATAGTTGAGTTCATCTCTCGGTGCCTCACATGTTAGTAGGTAAAGGCTGAGAATTGGGTTCCGATAGGTTTGACACAACCTCTTGAGATCCATTTGTAGAAATGGGATGACATATACATGGAATTTGTGTTAGGGATTCCACCAACAATGAGTGGCCATGATTCTATCTGGGTAATAGTTGATTGAGTTATGAAGTCGACACACTTCTTTATCATTAGGGAGTAAAGTTCAGTGGAGATTCTGGGATAGTTCTACATATGAGAGATCTTCTAGCTTCATGGGATACCATCGACGATTTTCTCCATCCATGATGCATGTTTTATGTCATGGCAGTGGAGAGGCTTGTAGGAGTCCTTTGGGACCCAATTGAGGATGATTACAACATTTCACCTTAGAAGGATGGGAAGATCGAGTATACTATCCGGGCGTTGGAGGATATGTCGAGGGATTATGTTTTGGACTTCTATTTGATCTAGAAGTATAAATTTCCATTGGTAGAGTTCACTTATAATAATAGTTCACTCTACTATCGACATGCACCTTTAGAGGACCTCTATGGGAGACCTTACAGGTCACCCTTATATTAGACTATGATTGGTGAGATATATCTAGTTGGGCTAGAGATAGTGCGGGTGATGATATAGAAGGTTTAGGTGATCTGTGATGGTATGATGACATCCTAGAGCTGACAAAAAAATTATATATATCAACATCATAGGCACTTGGAGTTTATAAGGGAGACCATATTTTCCAGAGAGTCTCCCTGTGATGAGGATTGTAGAAAATCGACTGAGGAGGCAAGTTATCCCTAAGGTTCATTGGGTCATTTGAGATCCTGGGGAGGGTTTGTGAGGTATTTTATTATATATCCTTACTACCACATTTGGATTGGGTGCATGACATATTCCATGTGCCGCAGTTGAGGAGGTACATGCATGATCTTATGCACGTCATTCACTAGGGCGAGCTAGAAATTGAGGATGGAGCCAAATTTACAGAGTACCCAGTGGAAATATATTATAAATAAGAGAGAATCTTTCAATAATAGACCATTCCCTTGGTTTGTGTGTTTTGAAAGCATGAGAGAGTGCAAGCGTTCTCCTTGGAGTGTTAGATCTAGATGCGTACTCTGTATCCTTACCTTTTTATTTAGATTGTGTTTTTCAGGATGAAAATCCATGAAGGGGTAAATAATGTAGTGACTCATATATTGGCCTTACAAGACCTTGAAATATATTAAGTGATATTTTTTTATCTCATTCACTGATATGATGTGGGATTCAGAGGCCCGATGAGACTGGAATTGATATTACAAAAATATTAAATATATTAATATCAGAAACACATAGTTTTCCTAAAAAAAGTTGAATAACTCCCAAATGGAATCTGAGATCAAATATCTGATTCCATGGTTGAGTTCAAAAAAGGGTTTTTACCCGAGCTGTGACCTAAGGTTGGTCTGTGTCATACATCTAGTTAAGGAAATCGTTGGTGGTGCATTTAATTAAAATAAATAAATTTATTTATTTTTTTATTTTAAATTATCATCATATAATTACCTCTATAAATACCATGTTATAAGAATTCTCCCAGGTTATCCACTTAAATCCCAGGATAATTTAGAGTATTCCTAATCATTCTTCATTAGAGGATCAAATTGGAGGACAATGAGGGATCATATCGAGGTGGATCAAGTGGCCGTGAACACATCAGCTTATCTTCATCAATGGTGATTGCATTATTAACCAAATATCAATCCTAAATTGAGTTATGGCATTTAAATTTTGTATTTTCCCTGTTATTTCATTTAATCATACATGTATCTTTAATCTGTATTGATTTTTGGAATTTTTCAATCATCGAATGTGCCCCAAAATTTATTTCATAATATTTTATCCAATTTTATCCATTGTTGTTTTTAATCTCATCCCCTGGACATCCTGATTATGTAATTGTTGACTGAGATCACTTGGAAAATTATTTTCAACTTTTTTATGTGCTTTCATCCCTCTGTTATGTGAGTTCTTCTTCTTTGGACCACGAGATTGCGGTTCAACATTGTTGAGGTGGGTTCGAGCGAGATCGAACCCCGCGATTCGTGGTGGTTTCATAAACGACGAATTGATTGTTAATTTGAAAATGATTCGAGATAAGTTGTGGGTTGGGGATGAGACCTTAAAGGATTAAAGATCTGGAGTGGCAATGGGATATTTTATAAATGATGAGAAGGTGTTGTGGAGGGTTTGGGTAGCCGTAAGATGGCCCCCAGTGATGGATTGGGCATGGACGACCCTAGATCTGAGACCCCAACATATTTTGCAGTGTTAAAAATTGTCAGTGTGGCATGATGATGGTGGGTGAAGAAACACACATTTTTTTGAAATAGATAACTACGTGGTGTGTAGTCCAATAACACATGTTGTGGACCCCTTGATATGATGCTAGGGTTTCAGGAAAGATAAGAATCACACACTGTTTGGCTAGGCCTAGAGGCTGTGTGACCCTCCGTGAGTGGATATGTCGTGTAGAAGATAAACATGGACAAGACCCCGTGTGAGAGGACATGTTGTGTACTCTATGATTACACAAACATAGGTTGTTACTCGGACATGACCTGGTACACTATTTGGTACACAATCATCGCTCAAAGTACACATGCATGACCAGGAGCACACAGGTAGGCCCTAGGTGGATGAGAAACTTCATGTAGTACACTTAAACACTGTGTAGTACTACATGGTCAACCAAGTCATGTGCTAGAGAGGACATGACTAGGAGTCTAGGAGATTTCACACATTGTGTGACCCCTAGTTCAAGCCATGTACTTTTCACAGGGACTTCTCTTTCTCATATTTCCTTTTTTTGTGATTGAATTTTGACTCATGGGTAGCCTATCCTTAGTTTTTTTACACATAGAATGTGATAGTGGACTTTTTAGTGGCATATGAGATATTATATGAGGTGTTTTTAGTGGGATGATTCTTTAGGTGACAATTGACGGTAGTGGTGATCAGTCAGAATCATCTGTGATATGTCGAGGTTGGAAAACCCCTTTCACACTAGGGTGTGGGTCCCCCATGTTCCACTCTATCTACTAAGTGGTACCCCCTCCTTAACACACTAGGGTACATGTCCTCCTTTCTTTGAGTGACACCCCCATGATAGACCAGGGTGTGAGTCCTCAACCTACCTATCTACCATGTGGAACCCCCTATCGTTTTAGGGCGAGGGTCCTCCGTTCATTGAGTGACACCCCCCAACATGCTAGGAAACATGTCCTATGCCCATTGATGGGAACGCCTTGACACACTATGGTGAGGGTACTCTATTGAGCTACTAAGTGGTACCCCCTATCGTACTAGGGAACAAGTCCTTCATTCAATGAGTGGCATCCCCCTGTCACACCAGGGTGAATGTTCTCTATCTACTCAGTGGAATCACCCTAACGTACTAGGGTGCATGTATTCCTTCAATAAGAGATTTTGGCCCCTTGGGATGTAGAGATGTGGTGAGGTGCATGCCCTCCCTATGACTTCTTCAGACATACACGTGAGATAGTGGTAATCGATGAGGGACCTTTAGAGCTGTAAGAAAACTCATAGTCCTAGGATGAGCTGTGAGATGAATATCCCCTTTCCCTCTCATTTGGGTTTCTTTTGAGAATATATATACATTGTTGGGTTTCTTTACTCTCATACTTTGGGTTTAACTAAGTACTTTGATTGTATCTTTCTATTTTACCCACTTCGGTTTTTAGGTCATATTAATAAGTATGTATATATTCACCCCTGCATGGGTTTTTTCCCACACATGTAATGTCATATGAATAAGACGGACATATCAGTGGTGACTTCGATAAAGCATAGGTATACTTGAGTTCATAGGATGCATACAGTAGTTGGTCTTGGAGATCCGGAGTCGGGATGTCTCAGATTTCTTTATTTCTAGGTGTCATCAGATTGGGACCACATTTCTAGTTGAGGAATTATTTTTCCCCTTTACACTTTGGTTATATTTTCATACTCCAATGTATTCCCTATAGGTTATTACATGCATGATTTTACTATGGATGTTATGGTCCTTTTATTGCTCCTCTTCACTCATTTTATGAAGACGGTTGGGTGTGTGTGTATATGTACATTACACAAAGGTCTTCCATTTTAGTTATGGCTTCTCAGTACTATTAACCATCCACAAGTCTATTTGAGGTGGTCATGAGTTTGTGGTTTCTTTACCTTCTATAGGCCAGGTGATCCCTACTGGGTTGAGTCACTGCATAAATACGCATTTACACTTAATATATTACATGTTTAGTAGGGAATGGCTTATAAAATAATGAAAAATAATATTAATTAATAATTATCTAATTATTATTGAGTAATAGTCATTTAGTAACAATTGGATGAAAAAAAATTCAATAAATTAATGAATGATCTAAGATAAGAAAACACGACTTAAACTTCAAATAGTTATAACTTTTGATCTAGGTTTTCATTTGGGCTTCATTACATATCAAAAAAGGCCAAGAATGCCACCAAAACTAAGTTTTTAGTTGGTTCACCAAATTTTTTAACATTCTATGTGATTTTAGATTCATTTAAGAGTCTTGTTATCATTTTTCCAGTGGATACTGAATTTATTCTTAAGGCTTACATTAATATAGATATTTTGGTATTGAAATTTTACCATTTTTCAGGTTGTAGTTTAATTTATAATTAAATATATGCATATTTTCTTATAATTACATATAATAAATCAACCGTACAAATATATCTTTAAACATTTTTGCATAAAAATGTATTTTTAAATATATAAACCGAATGGAAATAAATATATATTATTTGTTGTATTGAAAATAGAAAATTATCCATTTTATTTGCATCATGAAAATGAATTAATATTTATATATATACACCTATACAAGTAGTGCTTATATATATATGTTCGTATAAATAAAGAAATATATATTTATGTGCATATTCTAATATATGAAAATAAATAAATATTTGTGCGTGTATGTGCCAAATATAAATGTGTACATGTGTGTAAATATGTGTGTATGTGTTTGTGTATTAGTATTGTGTAAATGCACCATATTTAAATGTATTTTTATAGATCTATCATTGTTATTAAATATATATAAATGTACTTACATTAAATATTTATAAATACATTACACAACATTTATATCTAAATATACAATTATTTGTAAATATATATAAATATATATGTAAATATATAATTATATAAATATGCATCTCATGTATAAAATTTATATCTAAATATACAATATATAGATATATATTAAAATTTATTTAAAAATAATTATTTAAATTATATGGAAAAAATGGATATATATTTATATTTATATTATAATATATGTAAATGAATATTAATATATAATATATTTAATTTTTATAAATATATATATTTATCATACACACACAAACAAAAAATTTATAAATTTATTTAAAAATAATTCTATAAATATATATATATATATGAATATATGAATAAAAATATTTAAGTAAATATATATAAATAAATAGAAATATCATAAAATATAGTGTAAGTCAAGCTTGGGGTGGTGGTAAAGGGGTTCTAATTGTACAGTGGAGGTTTATATGATCGAGTCTAGGAACGTGCACAAGTGAACACATAGATGGGTAGTGGAAAAGTGCTGAAAAATAGGCGTTGTGAGTGGTGACAAATCGAGGGATGCTTGTGAGTGGGGGTTCAAGTGATGAGAAAGTGGGGAGAGCGGTTTTAAAAAAATCAAAATTTTATTAATGCTAAAAAAATGGTGATAACGCCCCCTTTATTAATAATAAAAAAAAATTGGTGATAAATACAATATTTTTTAGTGATTTTTTAGTCCAGATGAAGAATCCCTTTATCAATGCTTTATTAACATTGATAAAAGCTGATGGTTGGATTTTCAGTTCTTTTTTAATGGCGAAAAATTTGATTTCAAGCAGTTTTCAAAGCCAGATCTGTACTACTATCAGTTTTTTTAATTGACTTAAAAATAAAATAATAATTTGATATAGGAAACCAAATTATTATTTTTAAAATTTATTAAAAAATCATGAAATTGTGAACATAAAAGATATTTTTTTATAATAAAAAATATTAATGTTTTACATGATAAAGACATTGCTATTTTTGTTCAAATTAAACAAATTAAATGATTAACTTTGCTATTTTTAAAAAATTAATAAACAATCTGGTGTTGGTTTTTTTCATACTTGAAAATATTTTTATTAAAAAGATCCATTAATAAAAAGGAAAAAAATATCAATATATAAAAAGTATCGGTAGGTTTTCTAATTAAAGAGATATTAAATTATTTTATCACCAAGAAAAAAATGATACTTGTCCTTCCTGTAAAAGAGGCCAACCAATTTTGATCCCCTTAAAATGCGAAACTTCTGCCAAACCTGCATCCCTGTCGACTTCTTCTGCTATCGACAAAGAGGTGTGGGTCTCCCAAATCAACGCAGTTGTCAGCGACATTCTACATAATCGTAGAATTTTCCCGGGTCAACGACCATCACCATCACACCAAGGGGCACTGCAGCTGTCTCGACCGTCCACTGGCACCCTGCCGGTGTTGTGTGGCTGCATGTGCCCCTATAACGCATCGTGATAAAGCCTAATCCACACAACTTGTAAAAAAATTTCATTGGGGAAAATTTTACTAATTAAATTATTATTTATTATCAATTATATTATCAATAACAAATATATTAACTATATTTTTATTTTTAAATACTTTAATTAATTATTTTTCACTACTAATTATTATTATAATTAATTATTTTTATTGGATTATTAGTTATTAATGACTTTAAATAATTATTTAAGGATCACGAATTATATAAATTATATTGTTATTTAATAATCTATAAATTATATTTTTTAATTACTAAATATTTTTACATGGTGTGTAGATGCAGATAAATACTACGAAAATCTTACACTACCAATATTAAAGAACTCGATGAGACTTGAACCTGAGACCATGATGAGACCCCGTATGGCCTACTACAACTGAGGGGTACCCTAGGGGAATTACTAAATATATTAAATATATTATTTTTTATTAATTATCTAAATTACTTAATTAGTTTTTGATCTATATTAGATTGAGGATTACAAACCTCAAAGTCAATGAGACCCTTATTTTGAGATAATCTAAACCATAAATAATTCCACCATTTTTTTAAAACTCATTAAAAAACCAATGTTTTATTCCAAATGACGATATAATTTTATCAAAATTTTCTCAAAATTACAATTTTTTTATTCATTACTTTTTCTAGACAATATAATTACGTACTATAGAATAATTACCAACATACTTTCAATTTAACTAAATCTTACATTTGAAATTGAGATCCATGATGAATAGGTTGAATATATTTGGATTGTAATGGCCCGGACCTCTCCGGCCTATTCCTTTGTCAAAAAGAAGGCTACAAGTGTTCTCGAGGGTAAAATGGACTTTTCCCACACTTTCCAGAATTTTGAAACTACACGCCGTGTAGTTTGAGTACACGTCGTGTACCCTCTTGCCGGGTATACCCCGTGTGGATGGCCATGTCTTTGCCGCGTGAAGAAAATGGGTACACACCGTGTGTCCATTACTACACGCCGTGTAGTCCCTCCCCACGTACGTGTTACCGTGTATTGACCAGTCGTCTGCCGTATGCCGTGTGAAGGTCGTGTCCTTGCCGTGTTAAATAAATGAGTACACGCCGTGTGTCTAAACTACACGCCATGTCGTCCTTCCCCACGTATGCATTACCTTCAAACAGTGTGTTGACCAGTCAACGGCCTTAGAGCCGCGTTGGAGGCTGCGTGGAGACCATGTGAAAACGGCCGAGTACACGCCGTGTACTTTTGTTTTTCACACCTATAAAAGGAGGGGTCCCCTCCTCCTTTCAACTCACACCTCTCCTCCCCTCTCCTCTCAGCAGAGCTCTCTCAAGAGACTCGAAGGATCTTTCTTCCATAACTTTTTCATCCGAGCTCCGATTTACGATCTGCCAGCGGCCATAGGATCGTAACAACAAAGCGGAACTTCCGAGCTTGGATCCATTTTATTTCCTTAGACTCTTCCTTTCCACCCAAGGAGGTTATGTCGGGACACTGATGAACGTCTTCTAAAGTTGATCCGGAGGAGCGTTGCGATCTAGAACCTGTTGAAGTAGGGATCTTACCTTTGTCTCTCTAATTTGTGCATCATGCGGGGTGGGTGTTCTCTTGTTTACGTGAAACACTTTTGAACCGGTTTAATAAATATAATAGCTGGCTTATATAACGGGGTTGGGAAGTTTTTGATTGCTGTTACTTTATATCCTGTGATATTATGTTGTGAAATGAATAGGCTTATGCCTATTGAAAATAACGGTCTTTGGGGGCCTTTGCTTGCACAATTAAATGTTGCCCTATCTTCTAGACCGTTTTGTGAATGAAAACTTCATGGAATGTGGAAATTGGTTAATCACGTAAAGTTGGCTGTTTAAAATCTGGAACCCTTGTGTGATCACCCCTGTTGAACCAAAATGGAATAATGAACATGTGGGTGTTGGCTTGGTTACGTGGCATGTGATGGGGGTGTTTTGTGGGTTGTTGTGAAATGGGTGAGCAGCGGGGCTGCAGTTGGCTTGGTTGTGGGAAGGTGTGAATGTTTAATGGTTATGGGTAGCGGGGCTGCAATAAGTGGTAGTAAAGGGATAATGATGTATAGGTTCCAGTGCAGTTGTGGTTCTGGTGGTTGGCAGCGGGGCTGCGGGGATGAGTTGAATGTGAATGAATAGTGGGTTGTGAATAATAAATAAAATTAGAAGAGTTAATGAATGGTGGGGCTTGGTAATGAAACGGAAATAATAACAAATGGGTTGGTTGGTTAATAAGAAGGGACTTGCCGTGTTGCTGTGTTTTCCTAACTTGCTTTGTGGATGACAGGGATATGCTTATGAACGATTCTTGTGGTTGGTTGTGGATAGTTGCCCAGTAGTTAAGGAACTAATAAACTAATTCTGCTGAAACGTGAAAACCTTAATGTGGTTGGGGTTGTTTGTTGAATGCATGCTTCATGGTAGCAGTGGCAAGGCATGTGACCAGTTTCTCTTTTTAGAAGCCATAGGTTGGGCTGAGTGGTTTCTATATATATATATATCTGTATCTTTTGTGTTTTATCGCACCGCACCCATGTTGAGCACTTAGTGCCGAACACTCTCATTTCATGGGAGAGGGTGTTTTCCCATAGTTACTAGCTCTTTCCTGCTCCTTCTCCCCTAGGCTGTGATGGATTGAGGCGACCTTACACCCAAGACTCTTCGGGTAGGTTTCGATTGGGGTGATTAGGCCCAAGACTCTTCAGGCAGACTTATAGGCTATAATGGCTTGAGGCGACCTTACACCTAAGACTCTTCAGGTAGGTTTCAATTTCAGGCCCAGGTGTCTTCGGGCGATAGTTCTATTACTATTCCCAAGAATCTTCGGGATTAGGCCCAGGTGTCTTCGGGCGGGGATGTGGTTGTGGTTGTGAGGCCCAGGTGTGTGCGGGCGGGATACGTGGTGGTGAGGCCCAGGTGTGTGCGGGTGGGATGTGTGGTTGTGAGGCCCAGGTGTGTACGGGCGGGATACGTGGTTGTGAGGCCCAGGTGTGTGCGGGCGGGGAGAGTGTGACAACGTCAGGACATTCAGCTAACTAATGGGAAATGGTGCGGGGTACCCATTTCTCTTGTTCTTATACTACTACTACCTGCTGTGATTGTGTTTTGGTGAGTGTGACTGGTGAGATTGGGTGGATAGTTTTCCTTGTTAGGTTTCTTTTGTTGTTCTCATGGGACATTAGGATGTCTTCCCACTTGTGCATGAGAGCTTTAGGTTTCCCTACCAAGTATACTTGTATGCTCACCCAACGTTTACTTTCAGGTTTTCAGGAGGACTACCAGGGCCGTGCGGGACCCTACTAGTCGGGCAATTGGAGTTGTTGCAGTTGCTGTTCTCTTGTTTTATTTGGTATTGTACTTTTGAGCTTCCTTATACTTGTACCTTGTTATAAAATTGTTTAAACATGCATGTGGGCTTGGTTTGGGTTTATTTATATACACTTGTTCTTTTCTTTTTGGTGGTTGACTTGTCCTATTTCCCGATCCAAAATAATAAAAAGGGTAATGCCTCCCATATTTGTGAAAACTCATACCCTTGGTGCTAGTCGCCAACCCGGGGCCTACCGGAGGCGGGACTCGGGGGTCATTATCTCCCTTTCTCCATTGCCAGCTCAGGAGGGGCATATTTGGTGGGAGGGGGTCGTGAAATAATGGTATCAGAGGTGATGGTTTGGAGATAAGATGGAGTCTGGAGTTAGGCACAGCGAGGATTGCCTGGGATGGTAGGGCAAAAATGTTAGTTAACCTTGGTGCGTGACATAGGCCAGGGAAGACTAGCTAGTACACGAGTTTTTAGGGCCCCCTGTGATCCGATGCAAGGACTCCGAGCCTACCGAACGACCAAGTGAGACTACATTGATTGCAGGGTAGAGACCCTAGGGAAGGTACATGCATCATCATGATTGTGTTTTACTTGATTTGGGTGTTCTGGGAAAGAAATTGAAATAAAATGATAATTAAAACTTTGAGAAAATTCCTTACTACTTGGGCTTAGGCGATCCTTGTTTACCGTACAACTATGGCACCTGGACGTCATCCCCGGGTGGCTCAGACAACCGAGGCCCAGCAGATCCAGGCGGTCGATCAGTTGAGGATTGACTGAGAGGAGGAAGATAGCTAGTGGCAGAAGACTCTCCGTTCCTTCCAGCGGTAGACCCTCAAGAAGTACAAGGGTAGTACTTCAGATATGGAGACGGAGGGGTGGGTTGAGGAGATAGGGATTGCTTTTACCTTGATCCGTGCTTCGAGGGAGTACTGAGTTCTCCTAGTAGTCAGTCAGCTGAGAGGTGTGGCGCGATAGTGGTGGACGCTCTACCTCGGAGAGAGGATAGAGGTAGAGGTTCCATGGGCTGACTTTGAGAAGGAATTTCGAGAGGAATTCCTTTCTTCCATGATCATGGTGGAGAAGCGGCAGGAGTTACTCTCCCTTCAGCAGGGGAGTATGTCGGTACGAGTGTTGGGGATCAAGTTCAAAGATCTCATGCGCTTTGCTCCGGATCACTTTCCGGATGAGGAGTATCGGGCGAGACGTTTGGAGGAGGTGCTTCGTCCTTCACTCCAGTATGCTGTCACCCCCTTCACCCTTCTAATGTACGTGGCGGTGCAGAAGAAGGTAGAGGTCGTAGAGAGGATGCACTCGCTGGGAGGTGCACCGCGTGAGGTGTTCCAACCAGGTTCGTCGAACGGGAAGGCAGTCAGTAGCAGGTCTCCTGCAACAGGACCTTCCAGGTTTAGGCCAGTGGGGAGCAGGCCCCAGCAGTTCCAGTTCAGATCTTCGGGTCCTCGTCCCTTTTCCACGATCCCGGGACTGATGTGTTTTTCCTGTGGAGGTTTCGGGCACGTTCAGAGTTGGTGCCCGACCCGAGCTCCGTACGGTAGAGGTGGGCAGATTCAGCGCCCACCACAGCAGCACCAGTTGCCGGCGAGGCCCTTCCAGCAGCAGCCGGACCATGCTCCTTCGAGGGCACACTTTGCAGGAGGAGGCCGACCTCAGGGTGCTCCTCAGGGACCTCGACCAGGGCATGGTCAGGGAAGTGGATGACATCAGAGAGGTAGAGGAGCTGGGCGTGGACAGTTGCACGCAGCAGAGTTGGCAGCTGTAGCAGGACCAGAGGTGGTGCGAGGTACGATTTGTTTGTTCAGCACTCTTGTTTCTGCTTTGTTCGATTCGGGAGCTTCACACTCCTTTGTTGCGCCTGGTCTAGCCCATGTTTTGGGATTAGACGTAGAGAGAATTTCCGTACCACTGGTGCTGAGTACACTAGTTGGAGGCCAGACCAGCATATCTTTTGTTTTTCGGGGATGTGGGCTGACGTTGGGACCACATCGATCTAGTGGGGACCTTCTTCTATTACAGATGCAGCCATACGATGTCATCCTAGGCATCGAATGGTTGTTTTCTGTTAGTGCTGTTATCGAATGCTTTCGAAGAAGAGTCGTGTTCTCTGACGTGGATGGGCAGCGCGTATCTTTTGTTGGAAAGAGGAGCTATCTGGCGGGAAGCCGGCGTGTGGAGCCTCTCCTTTCCTTGTTGGGCGTGTTATCAGTGGTTCCAGCAGATACAGAGATGATGGATATCCCAGAGGTTGTTGGGGAGTTCCTCGATGTTTTTCCTGAGGAGTTTCTGACTCTACCCCCCCCCCCCGAAGTGACGTTGAGTTCGGGATAGACTTAAAAACTGGTGCCCGTCCGATTTTGATGGCCCCTTATAGGATGGAACCTTCGGAGTTGCGGGAGTTGCGGATTCAGATTGACGATCTGATGGAGAAGGGTTTTGTTCGACCTAGTGTGTCTCCATGGGGTGCTCCAGTTTTGTTCGTGAAGAAGGCAGATGGTGGTCTCCGGCTATGCATAGACTACCAAAGGCTGAACTAGGTAATGGTCAAGAACCGTTACCACCTTACAAGGATAGATGATCTCTTCGACCAGCTGAGGGGAGAAGGCTGGTTTTCTAAGATTGATCTACGATCGGGATATCATCAGCTGAGGGTGAAGGACAGTGACATCTCAAAGATAGCTTTCAGGTGCAGGTATGGGCACTTCGAGTTTGTAGTGATGCCATTAGGAGTTACGAATGCACCGGCTATGTTCATGGGACTTATGAACTTTGTCTTCCGAGAGTTTCTGGACCGGTTCGTCGTTGTGTTTATCGATGACATCCTGATCTACTCAAGATCAGAGGAGGAGCACGTAGAGCATCTCAGGGCAGTCTTGGAAGTCCTTCGACACCACCAGCTTTACGGAAAATTGTCAAAGTGTAAGTTCTTGACATAAGAAGTACACTTCCTTGGGCACGTGGTGTCTCAGTATGGAGTATCGGTGGACCCGTCAAAGGTGGAGGTAGTTGTTTCTTGGGAAGAACCCAAGAGCGTGGCAGAAGTTCGTAGTTTCTTGGGGTTAGCAGGTTACTATCGGAGGTTTGTTTCGGACTTCTCTCGAGTTGCTGCTCCATTGACAGCTTTGACTAGGAAGAATCAGGTCTTCCTATGGAGCGATCAGTGCCAGAAAGACTTCAACTACCTGAAGGAGAAGTTGGTTAGTGCTCCCGTGCTCAGGTTTCCAGAAGAAGGGTTGTTGTATGAAGTGTTTTGTGATGCTTATGGCCTTGGTCTGGGGTGCGTGATGATGCAGAAGAAGGGTGTGATTTGTTATGGGTCTAGGCAGTTGCGCCCTCATGAGCGTAACTATTCCACCCATGACCTGGAGCTTGCAGAAGTAGTGTTCGCATTGAAGTTGTGGCGAAATTACCTCTTTGGGGAGTGCTTTGTGGTCTTCTCAGATCACAGGAGCCTGCATTATATCTTCTCCCAGCGTGACCTGAACTTACGGCAGCGATGATGGGTCGAGTTTCTCCAAGACTATGACTTCGAGATCTCTTACACTGAAGGTAAGGGAAACGTTGTGGCTGATTCCCTGAGCAGGAAGTCACATAAAGAAGTGGTTCGGGAATCCGCTGATGCTTGGAAGGCGATGGGAGAGTTGGCTGCCCTGCACTTAGATGCAAGGGAATAAGGTGTTAGAGGCTATTTGTTCCAGATGATGGTGCAATCCTCCTTGTCACAGCAGGTGGAAGAGTCTCAGTGGGGGGACTCCGAGGCAGAGGTGATGCGGGATCATGTCGATCAGGGGAATGCTCCAGAGGGATGGTCAGAGGACATCCGAAATCAGATGCTTTTCTAGGGAAGGTTGTTTGTTCCGGAGGCAATGCGTGAGGGAGTTCTCCATGAGTTCCATAGCTCATCTTTGGCGGTACATCCAGGAGTTTCAAAAATGTACCGAGACCTGAGGAACCAGTTTTGGTGGCCTGGGGTGAAACGGGCAGTGGCAGAGTTTGTGGCTAAGTGCCTACTGTGTCAGCAAGTGAAGGCTGAACACCGTGTTCCCGGTGGTTTGTTACATCCTTTAGATATCCCAGAGTGGAAGTGGGATGACATCTCAATGGACTTCGTCACAGGACTACCCAGAGCTCAGGATGGTTATGATGCTATCTGCGTAGTGGTGGATCGTCTGACGAAATCGGATCACTTCTTAGCAATCAAGGAGTTGGGCCCAGTTAGTACCTTAGTTCAGAGGTACGTAGATGAGGTAGTGCGTTTGCATGGAGTTCCGAGGACTATCGTCTCAGACCGGGATACTCAGTTTACCTCATGAGTTTGGAGGGGGCTACAACATGCTTTTGGCACCCAGCAACGCCTTAGCACTGCTTTCCACCCCCAGACCGACAGGCAGACAGAGCGGACTATCCAGACATTAGAGGACATGTTGCGAGCATGCGTTCTGGATTTCGGAGGATCATGGGTACGACACTTGACTTTAGTAGATTTTTCCTACAACAACAGCTTACACTATACTATTGGCATGGCACCATTTGAGGCTTTGTATGGAAGGCCATGTCGTTCACGCCATTTGCTGGGAAGAGGTTGGTGAGACAGGTGCTCTTGGGCCAGAGGTAGTGCAGAGCACCACAGAGAAAGTCCAGCTTGTACGTGAGAGGATGAAGGCGGCTCAGGACCGACATAAGTCTTATGCTGATCATCGGAGGAGGACCTTGGAGTTCGAGGTGGGAGATCATGTGTTCTTGAAGGTTTCCCCTCGATAGGGGCATCGGAGGTTTGGGAAAGGGAGCAAGCTCTCACCCAGGTTCATCGGACCTTTTTAGGCATTGAGGTGAGTCGGAGAGGTGGCATATCAGCTGGACCTGGCACCTCAGTTGGAGAAAGTCCATGACATCTTCCACGTCTCCCAGCTTCATCGGTACTTGCACGATGACTCTCACGTTATCGACTGGGGAGAGTTGGATATGGGAGACGACGCGACCTTCGAGGAATGACCAGTCAGAATCGAGGATCATAAAGTGAAGGTGCTCCGTGGATGAACCATTCCCTTGGTTCGTGTGTTATGGAGGCATAGCGGCCTCGAGGAGAGCACTTGGGAGCGGGAGACCCAGATGCACGCTAAGTACCCGAAGTTGTTTTGACTTGTGTTTTCCCTTGTTCTTCTGAGCTTTGTGTTGATTTTGTACTCTGTACCTTTGATATATGGAATGCTTGGCTTGTCAGTTGTGAGACCTTTTGTTTCCTTGTTCACTGGTAATGTGTATCATGTCCGGATGTGTGGGAAGGGGAAAAACTTGACCCCTAATCGAGACGCATTAATGCAGATGCAATTGAACCCGTGCGGGTGAGTCAGTGCCGCCTAAAGCGGATAATATCTCGCTATAGGTGAAGGATTTTTCCCAAACCCACATGTTCAGGCAGTGTGTTAGTTGTGTGGTGTTGGGGGGAAGTTCGAGTTGAAAATCCTAATGTATGGAAGTGGGAAGACCCAATCCTTAATCGAGACACATTAATGAGGATGCGATTAAACCCATGCAGGTGAGTCAGTGCCGCCTAAATAGGAAAATATCTCGACATAGGAGAAGGAATTCCTAACACATATGATTAGGGTTGTTGGTTGGGTTCCTGTTATAATGAGAACCCTAAGAGGTATCTTGTTGGGTTCCCCTGGGTTGGTTTTTGAATTCTCGGAGACGACAATGTTTTAAGAGGTATATGATGTAATGGCCTGGACCTCTCCGCCCCATTCCTTTGTCAAAAATAAGGCTACAAGTGTTCTGGAGGGTAAAATGGACTTTTCCCACACTTTCCAGAATTTTGAAACTACATGCCGTGTAGTTTGAGTACACGCCGTGTACCCTTTTGCCGGGTATACCCCGTGTGGATGGCCGTGTCTTTCCCGCGTGAAGAAAATGGGTTCACACCGTGTGTCAAGTACTACACGCCGTGTAGCCCCTCCCCGCGAACGCGTTACCATGTGTTGACCAGTCGTCGGCCGGGTGCTATGTGAAGGTCGTGTCCTTGCCATGTGCAATAAACGAGTACACACCATGTGTCTAAACTACACGCCGTGTAGTCCTTCCCCGCGTATGTGTTACCTTCAAACCGTGTGTTGACCAGTCAACGGCCGCGGAGCCGCGTTGGAGGCCGCGTGGAGACCGTGTGAAAACGGCCGAGTACACGCCGTGTACTTTTGTTTTTCACACCTATAAAAGGAGGGGTCCCCTCCTCCTTTCAACTCACACCTCTCCTCCCCTCTCCTCTGAGCAGAGCTCTCTCAAGAGACTCAAAGGCTCTTTCTTCCATAACTTTTTCGTCCGAGCTCCGATTTACGATCCGTCAGTGGCCACGGGATCGTAACAACGAGGCGGAACTTCCGAGCTTGGATGCTTTGTCTTTACTTCGACTCTTACTTTCCACCCAAGGAGGTTTTTTCGGGACACTAACGAACGTCTTCTAAAGTTGATCCGGAGGAGCGTTGCGATCTAGAACCTGTTGAAGTAGGGATATTACCTTTGTCTCTCTAATTTTTGCATCATGCGGTGTGGGTGTTCTCTTGTTTACATTAAAAACTTTTGAACCGGTTTAATAAAGATAATAACTGGATTATATAACGGGGTTGGGAAGTTTGTGATTGCTGTTACTTTATATCCTGTGATATTATGTTGTGAAATGAATAGGCTTATGCCTACTGAAAATAACGGTCGTTGGGGGCCTTTTCTTGCGCAATTAAATGTTTCCCTATATTCCAGACCATTTTGTAAATGGAAACTTCATGGAATGTGGAAATTGGTTAATCACGTAAAGTTGGCTGTTTAAAATATGGAACCCCAGTGTGATCACCCCAGTTGAACCAAAATGGAATAATGAACATGTGGGTGTTGGATTGGTTACGTGGCAAGTGATGGGGGTGTTTTGTGGGTTGTTGTGAAATGGGTGAGCAGCGGGGATGCAATTGTCTTGGTTGTGGGAAGGTGTGAATGTTTAATGGTGATGGGCAGCGGGGCTGCAATAAGTGGTAGTAAAGGGATAATGATGTACGGGTTCCGGTGCGGTTGTGGTTATGGTGGTTGGCAGCGGGGCTGCGGGGATGGGTTGAATGTGAATGAATAGTGGGTTGTGAATAATAAATAAAAGTAGAAGAGTTAATGAATGGTGGGGCTTGGTAATGAAACAGAAATAATAATAAATGGGTTGGTTGGTTAATAAGAAGGGACTTGCCGTGTTGCTGTGTTTTCCTAACTTTCTTTATGGATGACAGGGATATGCTTACGAATGATCGCTGTGGTTGGTTGTGGATAGTTGCCCAGTAGTTAAGGAACTAATAAACTAATTCTGCTGAAACATGAAAACCTTAATGGGGTTGGGGTTGTTTTTTGTATGCATGCTTCGTGGTAGTAGTGCCGAGGCACGTTCCCAGTTTCTCTTTTTAGAAGCCATAGGTTGGGCTGAGTGGTTGCTATATATATATATATATCTGTATCTTTTGTGTTTTATCACACCGCACCCATGTTGAGCACTTAGTGCCGAACACTCTCATTTCATGGGAGAGGGTGTTTTCCCATAGTTACTAGCTCCTTCCTGCTCCTTCTCCCCTAGGCAGTGATGGCTTGAGGCGACATTACACCCAAGACTCTTCGGGTAGGTTTCGATTGGGGTGATTAGGCCCAAGACTCTTCGGGCAGGCTTATAGGCTATAATGGCTTGAGGCGACCTTACACCTAAGACTCTTCAGGTAGGTTTCGATTTCAGGCCCAGGTGTCTTCGGGCGAGAGTTCTGTTACTATTCCCAAGAATCTTCGGGATGAGGCTCAGGTGTCTTCGGGCGGGGATGTGGTTGTGGTTGTGAGGCCCAGGTGTGTGCGGGCGGGGAGAGTGTGACAGCGTCAGGACGTTCAACTAACTAATGGGAAATGGTGCAGGGTACCCAATGCTCTTGTTCTTATACTACTACTACCTATTGTGATTGTGTTTTGGTGAGTGTGGCTGGTGAGATTGGGTGGATAGTTTTCCTTGTTAGGTTTCTTCTGTTGTTCTCACGGGACATTAGGATGTCCTCCCACTTGTGCACAAGAGATTTAGGTTTACCTACTGAGAATACTTGTATGCTCACCCTAAGTTTACTTTCAGGTTTCCAGGAGGACTACCAGGGCCGTGCGGGACCCTACTAGTCGGGCAGTTGGAGTTGTTGCAGTTGCTGTTCTCTTGTTTTCTTTGTTATTGTACTTTTGAGCTTCCTTGTACTTGTACCTTGTTATAAAATTGTTTAAATATGCATGTGGGCTTGGTTTGGGTTTATTTATATACACTTGTTCTTTTCTTTTTGGTGGTTGACTTGTTCTATTTCCCGATCCAAAATAATAAAAAGGGTAATGCCTCCCATATTTTTGAAAACTCATACCCTTGGTGCTAGTCGCCAACCCGGGGCCTACCGGAGGCGGGACTCGGGGGTCATTATCTCCATTTCTCCATTGCCAACTCAGGAGGGGCATCTTAGGTGGGAGGGGGTCATGACATGGATGAAAAATATACAAATTTAAATGATAAAATAATTAGAGGAAGTATTTTAATTTAATTCTAGAATTTATATGCTTCATTTGAGTTTGAGAGACACATACATCTATAATATAAAAAATTGGTTCAATAATATAAAAAAATTTGAAACAATAATATAAATTCTTCATTTGAGTTTGAGGAATATAAAAAATTGGTTCAATAATATTTATTCATTTATATATTTAATTATACCTTTTATTATATAATTAATAATAGTAAAATATTTCAAGAAAAATTAATAATTATTAATATTATATATAGACACACACATACATCTTTATAATAGAGACTCTAAATCTATTTAAATATAATAATTCAAAATTTTACCTTTTAATTTTACATTTTTATAATTAATAATATATGGAAAAATAAATTTATAATTTTCTTGTAATTGATTTAAAAATATTACATTATTAAATAAGTATATTTTTTTTAAAAAATATTTTTCAATATTTTAATCATTATTATGGTAAATTTAATATTTATATTTAATTATTAATATATTGAAAATAATCTTTTGTAAATTAACTTGTATTAAATATTAAATCTTTATTAATTTTGTATAATTAATTAATGTTTTTAAATATCAATAAAAATATATATGATCAATTATTAATTATTAATATATCATATTCAAAATCAATATTATATACATTGATTACAATGAAACATATGTTAATTTACTCTATAATAATTCTTATTTTCAAAAGGCTAAAGAGAAAATATTATAGACAATAATGTAAAAGAAGGAAAACCAATGAGTAGAGTCACGAGAGCCGCTTATTAAAGCAGTAAAGTGATCCACCTGATTCACTTTTCTTCCAAATAAAGAAAAAATGCAGGTTAAAACACATGACACCAATTACCAGATATTATCCACAATGGTCCCAAAATCTTGTCATCCCACCTCCAAATCCTCAAAGGCTTTGATGATTTGGTAATCTGATTAAATAACAAGATCATTCCATCCTTGAGAAACAATAAATTCCAACCCAGAAAGAATATACATTGCTTCCAAAATATTGGGGTTCCACCTTGAATTCATTGTAGAGTAAAAAGTTGCAAAAATATACCCAAGTGATCATAAAAGACGACCCCCGAACCAATATGAAACTCACCATTCACTGTAGCATCTGCACTCAACTTGAGATCACCCAAAGACAGAGGCAACCATTTGACAAAGGAACAATGCAAGGCAAGATTTATAGAGTCACCAGGGTCCCATCTCCATAAATTAACCCAACTATGGGATTAATTAAGCCATATAACATCATCCTTCAAGACATGACTGAACAAAAATTCATTATGGAAGAACCATATAAGACAATCTTTAATGAAAAGATCAGTCGCCTCACATGTAGGGAGGGAGTTTATCCACTCTAATAATATCTTCTTAGTAACCCCAATACTCCCCCATATGTTGTGTATTTTCTCTGTGCCAGATCACCATAAACTAGAAACCCAAGGGCATGAAAAAATGGTGTGGAATGTAATAACCATAACTTTTTGAATGATAATTTTTTCTTGAAAATGATTGTTATATTATTTTTTACTCAACAAAACTATATCCCTTTAATAATGAAGTCAGTATAAATGAAATGTGACCTTTTTCTTTCGACCGTTGGTCAATTATGACCATTTGTAAATTATGACCATTGGTTAATCTGACCATTAGTCAATATGATTATTGGAAACAATACTCTTAATAATAATTTTAACATTATAATTAGTATTATAAATTGAAATGATAATGGTTAATTAGTGAAGAAAGAAGATTTTATTTCCTCATCCAGTAGATTTGTGTTGTATGAAGCCCATTTTTAAGAATTTGGGAGGGAGGTAGAATCTTTAGGTTCACTCTTGACCAATCCCAAGCTGAGCTTCAACATGTTATGCTTTAATTAAATAACATATGGGAGAAGTTCCAGTTATTGGAGATTACCACTCCAGCAATGTTAGCCGAACCACCCCATGAGTCAATCACTATCGCACACCTCTACCTTAGGATATATGTGAGTGTTATAAGGTGTTATGTGTCAAGGCATTAGTCACTTATAGTATAATCCATTTTTACAATTTTTTTATTCCATCATTTTCGTTTTGAGTTTAGTTTTTCTTAAAAATATGACGAATTTGATAAATTGATTTTTTGAACAGAAATTGTACTTTTCAGAAAGTATATAATTATTATAATATCCTAAGTTATTATTAAAAATATTTATTTTATTGAAATTTTATGATTAAAAGGCTCTTATTTAAATTTAAATGACAAAATAATTTTACTTTTTTCAAGTGTCTGAAATTTTATAATGAATTTTACTATGCAATTTCTGTCCGATATTATTTTTATTAAATAAGGATTTTTATGTTTAAAAGTTAAATTTATCATACTTAGAGAATTATTATGATAAAATAAACATAATTTTTGAAATCATCATGTCAAAATTGGGTTAGGTAGAATTTTCGGGAATTCTCTAAAATATTTTGTTTTTTGGTGAATTGTTAAAATACAGTTTTGAGTTTTCGATATATTTAATGAGATCATAAGGATGTATTATGTAATATAAAATTCTGTTCAACTCTTGTGGATTAAAATAACACATTATGTGTTTGAAGTTTCCAATACCATGATAATATACCATGAGTAAGCCCATGGTTTTAAAAATACCACTATTGAAGTGTCCAAGAAAATCTATAAAAAACTCTCACTTTATCTATAAATACCCACCCATTTATCCATTATATTTCATTCCCAATTCATCCCCTACAAATATTATGATATTTTGACCTACTAAGAAGTCTTTCCAAGGTGTCCTCAAGCCCCCAAGGTCTCAATATTTGAGTTTTAGTAGTAACTCTTCAAGGTAAGGGAAATCTCAACTTCTCTTTTCCTTTTTATGTGGTATGTATTTCAAATTCACATATTATGTTCTTCTGTCCATTTTGTTCAATTACTTTAATATTTTAATAATATTTTATGAAAATTATATCCTTTTCCTCTCTCTTTTTAATGATTTCTAAAATCATGTTTCTTACCTGTTATGCTGCCGATTTTACTTCTCAAAAACTTCTCAATATTTTTCAAGAAATTATTTTATTTTCATTTGGGAATTCCGAAACCACTTTCTTATAAAATGGTATTCACCTAGATATAAAAGTGATTTATTTTCTTTTTGTATTAACATACATGAAATATACCTTCCTATTTCATGTGTTAATAATGACATATAGATCTTTTCTTTAAGCTCTTCTTTTTAAAACACCATGTTTTTTATAAAACCCGTTTCTTTTATTCTCCATGAATTATTTATGAAATGATTTATTATGATATATGTAGCTAAAATTAGTTAATACATATGAAGGTTTCTCCCTGATATCACTCCAATTCATTGGGTAAAGAATTTAATCTCTAGATATGACAAGTTTTATGATACCTTGGTGAATAACCTTGGTAATTTTTATGACACCTTGGTGAAAACCCTTGATAATATGCTTTTGAATGACTAAACTAAATGTTATAGCCACATTCCAAGTTATAATTCATGTTATTATTAAAATTATATGCCTATTTCTCAATCCTTTATGTATTTCCTCAAGTTCTTATTGATATTCCTCAAGTTTACAAGTAAATTGTTTCCCTTATTTTCCCTTTTTAAGACTTATGCCCACCCTTTCCTTTGATCTATGTCCCAAAGTTGTGAGACGTACTAATTGAACTTAGGATGAACCTATGATGAAATCTTTTAAGTGTATTAGAATAATTTTTTCATGTATTATGTACCTTATTTCCAAGTCACTAAAATTTAAAATACCCTATGTTTGTAAAATGAAATATAAAGTTATATAATAAAAAGGCGGGATATCATAGTTGGTATCAAATGATGGTTTAGTTATTTGTAGAAATTAGGATCTGAAAACTTTAGAAAGAACCCTATAGAAAATTATAAATATAATAAAAATACTAGTATTTATGTGAAATATTAATTAAGTGGTTTATGAATAAATAAATCCATATTTGGATATGAATAAGTGGATGTGGCTTTGGAACAAATGCATCTAGGGGTAAAACCTGAAAACAACACTTTGAGCTAGAATTGAACGAGCCCTAGTGCACAACAATTGGCCTTGATTAACTTATAGTTTTATACTCTCAGGGGATATGTTTGGTTAATCACAACCATTTTGTGAACCATTATAAAGGATTTATAGAAATTTAAATTGTTGTTAAAGAATAACATATTTAAGAATGATGTTTTAAGACATGAAATTCCTTTAGAATTATAAAATTATTAAATGAAACACATTTAATACTAAGGTTTTCTTCTTTTAGAAAATGGAAAGATATAGGAGAAACTGTGTAAATAGTGACCACAACGAACCACGTACTAATGACATTATGATTGAAGATGGAATGGAAAACATCATGAGAATGATGAATCAACTTAGTCAAGTTATGAGCAATAACTTGAATGAAGTCGAGAGACTATATTCACCTCGAAGGGAAAAAATTTCCATTGATTCCTTTATATGTCAATAACCACCATTTTATAGTGGATCTACTGGCCCATTTATTATTGAACAATGAATAATCTCAATAGAAGATATTTTGGGTAATTTATTACCCAAAACAAGAGAAAGTCACCCTTGTTGTATACCTCTTAGAGGGGGAAGATGATCAGTGGTGGACACTGATTAAAAAAATAATTATAATAAGAGAGATTAAAGTTATGGAGTGGGAAGATTTAATGGGAACCTTTTTCAGAAAATATTTTCCTCGTTTAATGTGAATGAAAATGGGGAATGAGTTCATAGAGATAAAGTAGAAGGAAAATGAATCTATGGGAAGCTATGAGATGAAGTTTAAAATACCTTCTTGTTGTACATCAAGATTTTTCATGTATTCTAATAGAAGCATTGATAGATTTTTCAGTGGACAAAGACCTCATCTACGGAATAATCCATCCATTCGAGATAATGAAATCTATGGTGATATTGTATGAAATGCTATGAAAGTTTAACTAGAGTTCAGAGAGACCCAGTTTCCCTATCAATCGAATCAAAAGAAGATATCAATGCAACCAAGATTGGGGAGGATCTTTGATCAAGGAATAGGAGGAAATCAAGTGAAAATTTCCACATGTAACAAATCTGGGAAGAATCATTCAAGGAACTTCTTGCTGGGGAGTACGAAAAGTTAAAAGTTTAGAAGAAAAGGACACATAGCTCATAACGTTCATTATAAAACCCCAATATTTAATGGTATGTCTTTATTAAATAATTTAAACTCATTAGATAGCTCATAATTCACATAACACTGAGTCTCTAGGAAATAAACACTTTTCTATAACCTAGACATTAATCTTAATTTTTCCACTTTTGTGATTTGAATTTCGAAAAACAGACATACACAATTGAGATCATTATGATATTTAGAGTCTCATATGATCAACTTAATTTTTGGTGAATAGTAACCTACCCTTATGAATAGTAACCTACCCTTATGAATATTAATATGACCCTTATGAATATTTAATCTACAAAATGAATAGTAAATTCACCCATGAGTGTATAAATAAAATTTACTCACCTTATAAATGATGGTGAATATTTTTAATTAAGTGTTGGTATTTTTGTGAGTAATAAATATTTAATTCCAATATTATAATTATTAAAATCATTTAAAAAATAATTTATTTTGATTAAATGCATTAATACAACAATATTTTCTTTCCCTATGATTTTAGGATAATTCAATAAGACCTTAGTTAATTTTTCAAAGTGTAATAAAGTAAGTTTTAATTTTAAAATTTGTATTTTTTGATTAAATGATGATTTTAATTAAAAGTTAAATTTATCATATTTAGAAATTTATTTTTGAAAAATTGATTTCACTTTTTTATTCTACATGACCAAAAATGCTTATGGTGAATTTTTGGGATTTTTCTGAAATACCTGAATTTTTGGTGAATAATAAGATACGATAACTTATGATAAATTCTAAAAACATGATTTATTGAGTCATAGATGATGTCCTACTGAGGTAAGAATACTTAGTAAAAACTCACATTCACTTATTACTAATTTTAGTCATGGAATCATCACTATTTCTTGTCTTAGTGAAAAAATAAACTAATGATTAAAATATTAACAAAACCCTCCTCTCCACTATAAATACCACCCTCACACCCTCATTTCTTCACACCTCTCAAGCTTCAATCCATTCCTAAATTATGCTCTAATATCTCCCTAATCTCCTCCCCAATTTCCATCAGCCCTTGTTCTCCTCAAAATACTAAATCCTCTCCCCTAAAGAGGCTCTCAAAGGAAGATAGATTCAAGAGGTAAATTCCTTTTTTCAATTATTTTGTTTTCTTTTCATGTTCCTTTACTATCTTTTCTATTCCCACCTATTCTCATCCAAATGTTTTAAAAAATCCAGTAACTTATATGTACAATATTTTTGTCATTATCATTTAATATTCTATCATCATATCTTCATCTCCCTCCTTTTATACCATAAATGAAAACACCGTCTGAGATGTGTTAATTTATCACATTCATGAAAGACAAGTTTTCAATTTGCATTACTATCTTCAATACTGGTCATGAAACCTTTTTAATTTTTGAAAAATATCATAATACATATATTTTATCTTATTTAATGTTCTATAATCCTTACAAAATCATAATATAAAATAAAAATACAAACCAAGTTCATT
Source organism: Viscum album (assembly GCA_963277665.1). NCBI lineage: Eukaryota > Viridiplantae > Streptophyta > Magnoliopsida > Santalales > Viscaceae > Viscum > Viscum album. The sequence goes on along the minus strand of OY728163.1, from coordinate 1,049,069,987 downwards.
GTGCATAAAACCTCCAAGTTAATCCAAGCATTTATCGTTAAATTTTATCTAATGAGTCATATTCATGGTATATAAACAAAATTTTTATTAGAACATTTATATCTCTATAATTTTAATAATAATATATATTAATAAATAAGTATGATTATTCACATTTCAAACAAACTTCCATTCATGAATACAAGTAAACCGATCATGAAAACCAATGAAGAAAATGCTTCCAAAACAATAAAAGTGAACCTCTTAAACCCATCAAAAGGCCATGAATGAAACTTATAAGGTTAAAATAAATCAATAAAATGTATATAAGATTATTTAATTTTTAATTAATGAATATAAATTTGATTATTCAGGTCATTAAGATCAATGGAAGAACACATTTAGGCATAAGCTTAGGGTTTTCTCATGTCACTTTCAATTCCTTGAGATTTCCATTGTTCGCCAATTATTTATTTTATATGCTGTATGTGTACTACCATATGATTTATAATATCATAATTATTTTTATATTTATAGTATTATATGATTCATTTGGTTATTATTAATTTTTTTTATACTATTCGATTGATTACATTGTGGTAAGGGACTTTGTATCAATTTCCATTTCATTGAGACATACTCGGTATTGAGCACTTAATATTTTTTATTTAGTGTATCTACTACCCAATTGAGATCATTTTTCATTTAAAATTATAATTATATTAAATATCCATATTCTTGTATCATTTATATTATTATTTTCTTATGACGTATACCATTTTACATATGGTGTTTATTTTTGAATGCTACCTTAACTATGAAAATATTGATGAATTCATATCCTCCACTCAATACAGATATTTAAAAGTCATATTTTTCTTGTATTAAATCTTTTTATAAAGAATTATTTGGATTGAAAGTGATGGGTGAAGCTTGATATAGCCCCTCTATGCGTAGATAGGTCTCATTAGGCAAACTAGTTGGCGACAAACCCTTTGAGTTTGTTTCCAAAAAATCAGCTGGGTTTCTACCCACAGACTTAAACTGTCTTGTTGGTATAATGGTTCATGTTACAAATAAATGATGTAGAAATAATAATCATTCTCTTTATTCAGTATTTATATTTTACTTTCCATGAAGTTTTCACGATGAAAAAAATCTATGGAAGTATTTTTATTCTCATTTTATCGATGGCATGTGTTTTCATTTATCCACCATTCTATATTAGTTATGTATAATTGATTATAATTATATTATTATTGATTAATGATTAAACTATGTGTAACACTTACTAAGAATTTGATCTCACCCTTATAATGTTTCCTTTCCCCAGGTTATGAAGAAGATAACCTTTAAAAATATTTCTAGGGGGCATTTTACTTCAGTTTACTATGTATCATGTTGTATTTTCTATCTTTTCAAATGTACTATGGGCATAATGTATGTAATATAGTATTCTGGAACTACTAAAGTAATCGATACTTCAGGATTTTATTTTTTGCAATCAGGAAAATATAATAAAGTAATGCACCGACTCTGAGTTTCTGGGGTTGAGGCATTACAGTCATAGTGAGGTGAAGCCTCAACTTCTCAACACAAACTGAAAAGGGAATATGGTTCAGGACCTTATTGAAGTTCAATGCTTCATGTGTGGACTGATTAGTCACTTTTATAGTCACTATCCTAATCTAATGTTAATAGAGGGGAAGCACCATCAACCCCATCATAGGCTAATAGAGAAAGGTCAGGATTTTGCTATCATAACAGCTTAAGTTGAAGTTCCAAATGATGTGGTGGTTGGTACTCTTGTTATTCTTTCAAATATAGAATGTAATTTGTTTTATTTTGGTTCTACACATTACTTTATTTACTCTATGTTGTCAAAGAATATAGAATAAATACCTGAACTGATAGAATTAGAACTATTCATCAAGACTCATGGTGGGATTTTCCAAGCATCAATAGTGTATAGAAACTCTGGTATTTAGTTTGGTGAGAATAATCTCATCACAAATCTAATAGTAATTCCCATACTAGGATTCAAAATTATACTAGGGATAGGATGAATATAAAAGTATAATACTAATATCAACTACGTAATCAAGGAAATCTTAGTGGTTTTGAATGAACAACCGAGAATATTTTCCAAGGAGTGATATCGCAACCTGAGCTTTGTCTAGAAGCACCACCCATATCTTTATTTATGGAGTTGATGAGTGAAGATAAGGAAGTAAATTAAAGTATATTAATAGATAATGTCCCCATATTTTAGGAATACATTGATGTATTTCCCGATGATTTATCTAGACCTCCTCCATAAAGAGAAGAAGAGTTATCTATTGAGCTCATGCTTAGTTCTAAGTTGATTTCAAAGACCCCGTATAAAATAGAAAATGTAGAGATGTAGGAATTAAAGAAAAAACTCCAAGAAATTTTGGAAAAGGGGTTTATCTGGTCAAGTATGTCTCCTTGGGGATAAAATGTTCATTTTTTGAATAATAAGGATGGATCAATGCAGATATGTATTGATTATAGAGAATATAATATGATCATAGTAAAGAACAAGTACCCTCTTCCATGAATTGATGATTTATCTGAATAGCTTCTTGGAGATCAATTATTCTCCTAGATTGATCTTTGATCTATTTATCATCAATTGAGGTTGAATAAAGAAGGTATTCTAAATACCTCCTTCCAATCAAGATATGGGTATTATGATTTAACTAATTCTCTTTCAATTTTTATGGATTTGATTAATAGAGTCTTTAAGTACTACCTTGATAACATTGTGGTAGTTTCTATTAGTGATATTATTATATATTCGAAAAATAATGAGGAGTATGAGCATTATCTAAAGTTTATATTGAAAAATCTGAGGAAGGAGAGGTTACTTTGAAATTTAAGTAAATATGAATTTTGGTTACAACAAGTTGCTTTCTTGGGGCACACTGTAACCAATGAATGAATCTCATTTGACGCTACAAAGACCAAGGTTGTAGAGAGTGGACTTATATCACAATAGTAACTGATATTCATAGCTTCCTTAGATCAATGGGATATTATAGGGTGTTTTTAAAAAACTTTTCACAACTTTTTAATCCATTGACCAAGTTAACTTAAAAAGGGGTCAGGTTCATTTGGACAAAGGAGTGTGAAGAAAGTTTCCAAGAGTTGAAGAAGAGATTAGTTACTGCACCCATGTTAAATATACCCTATATCAGAGAAGAATTCAATATTTATAGTGTTTAATCTCTTAAAGGTCTTAGGTGTTTCCTCATGAAAAACGAAAAGGTGATTTTTTATGCATTTTAAAAATTATGCTTTATGAGCACAACTATCCTACACATGACCTAGAGATTTCTGTGATTGTTTTTGATCTTAATATATGGAGGCACTATCTTTATTCGGAGAAATATGATATATAAACAAACCATCAAAGTTTGATGTATATTTTCACCAAAAGGAATTGAACATGAGACAGGGGAGATGGTTGAAACTTCTTAAAGACTACAATTGTTTAATTCATTATCATCCTAGAAGAGAAAACAAATTGCATGGTCAATTAAGTAGAAAAGACCCTATTGTTCTAGAAATTATGGGGATTAAAGGAGATCCTTTGATCAAATACCAAGTAAAACTGGAGATGGAAATCGTAAGTGAAGGGAAATCATCAACTCTATCCCATATGGTTTCTTAACTATCATTGTCATAGAAGATCAAGAAATATAAAAGATAATATCTCTTGTTACAGAAGAAGTTAGAGGCTGTGAAGAATGGGAAGTTTTATGAGTAATATTTATCAAGAAGGTGTACTGAGGTTTTTTACAAGGCTATGTGTTCCATTTATTTTAGAAATAAAGAAGGATCTAATGGATGAAGTTCAGAGATTTACATTATCTTTACATTTGGGAAGAAATAAAATGTATAGGGACCTTTGTGATCATTATTGGTGTGATTACATAAAAAGGGGGATTTCTGACTACACTATAGGGTTCCTGGTGTGTCAACATATAAAGGTAGAGTGAAAACTTCTTAAAGGGGTATTACAACCACTACCCATACCAGCGTGGAAGTGGGACACTATCACTATGGAATTTTTCACTGGTATCCCAAAAACATCTAAAGTAAATAATGTGATATGGGTTATTGTGGACCATCTCACAATGACTTCCCATTTTGTCTCAATTTGGGAAGATTTCTCTCTTGACCAATTGACCAAGATATAGGTAAAAGAAGTTATAAGGCCGCATGGAGTGCCACTTTATATCATTTCTGATCATGATCCAAGGTTCACATCAAAATTCCATATATTTATTCAACATTATTTTTTTACCGAATTGAATTTCAATACAACCTATCACCCCTAAACTAATGTCCAATATAAAATTACTATTCATGAACTCAAGGGAATTCTAAGAACATTCTCGATTGAATTCAATGGTGGATGGGACCAACATCTCCCATTAGTTGAGTTTTTATACAAAAAAAAATCCATTTGAGTATTCAAATGGAACACTATGAAGCTCTATATGGGAAGTGATATAGAACTCCTACTTGTTAGGATGAAGTTGGTGAGAGAAATATTCTTAGGTCTTATCTTTTGCAAGAGATGACAGAAAATGTTCATGCCATCCAACAAAACATAAAGGATGATTATAGTTGGTAGAAGATATATGATTAAAACCATTGAAGGGACTTGAAGTTTGATGTTGTAAGCAAAGTATTCATTTAAATTTCACCTTGTAATAAAGTCATGTGGTTTGCGAAGAAAGGGAATCTCATCCCCATGTACATTAGCCCCTATGAAATCCTTGATCATATAGAAGCATTGACCTATCAGCTTTCACTTCAATGAAACATAGATCATGTTTATGATTTTTTCCACATATCTCTCCTAAGTAAGTACATAATTGGCCTTAACATGTACTAAATCTGGAGGTGGTACACTGGAACATGACCTCTCTTATGAGTAGCATCTGGTGGAGATATTAGATCGTAGAGACAAGGTTATATGAAACAATACTACCCATCTCATTTAAATGTTGTGGAAGAACCACATATATTAAGAAGCCACGTGGGAACCAAAGGAAACAACGAGGTAGAATTACCCACATCTTTTATCAATTGAGATTTTTTTTTGAAATTTGGAGTTCAAAATTTATTAAGGGGGTAATAATGTAACGACATGAAATTTTTGAATGATTATTGTTTCTTGAAAATGCGTGTTATCTTATTTTGTAATTAAAAAAACTATATCCCTTTAATAATGAAGTGATTATAATAGAAATGTGAACTCTGTTTTTCATCGATTATTTGATCAATGGTTAATTATGACCATTAGTTAATATGACAGTTAGAAACAATACTATTAATAATAATTTTAATGTTATAATTAGTATTACAAATAGAAATTATAATGGTTGATTAATACAGAAGGAAGAGTAGATGACCTCATCTAGTAGAGTCATTCCATACAAAGCCCATTTTTTAGAACTTGGGAGGGAGGTTTCATTTTTGGGCCTCTCTCTTGACTAATACCAAGATAATATTTAACATGTTAATCTTGAATGAAATCACCTATGAGAGAAGTTCAAGTTAGTGGAGATTAAAACTCGGGTGATATTAGCTAAGCTGACCTATGGGCCAATAAATATCTCCCACCTCACCCTTAAGTTATATACATGTGTTATAATGGGTTACATGTTAAGGCCTTAGTTACTTTTGTATAATCCCTTTGTACAAATAAAATTTTTATTCAATCATTTTTGTTCTAACTTTTTTTTTCTTAAAAATATGATGAATTTAATAAATTAATTTTTCAAATAGAAATTATAATTTTTTGAAAATATATAATTATTATAATAGACTTTGTATTATAAATAATTTTTATTTTAATAAAATATCATGATTAAAACACTCTTATTTAAATTTATATAATTTTTTTTCAAGTGTCAAAAATGTTACTATGCATTTTCTGTCTATTATTTTTTTTAATAAATAAATATTTTTATATTTAAAAATTAAAATTTTCATAATTAGAGAATTATTATGATAAAATAAACATCATTTTTGAAATCATAATATATAATTTAGGTTAGGGTAAATTTATGATAATTTTCTAAAACATTTTGTTCTTCGAGGAATAATAAACATACAGTTTTGAGCTTTCGATATGTTTAATGAAATCATAATGATGTATTATGTAATATAAAATTATGGTTGAATATTTTGTATTAAAATAAAATATTTGGTTTCCCATGTGTCTAATACCATGAGAAAATACCATGGGAAGACCCATAGTTTTGTAAATACCAATACTATGGTGTCCAAGTAAATCAATAATAAACTCCCTCACTTTTTCTATATATAATCACCCATTACTACATTATATTTCATTCCAAATTAGTCCCACACAAAGATATACTATTTTTACCTCCCAATAAGTCATCCCTATGTGTCCTCAATCTCCCAAGGTCCCAATCATTGAGTTTTAGGAGTTACTCATCAAGGTAAGGAAAATCTCAACTTCTCTTTTCTATTTAAGTTCACTTTTTACGTGGTATGTCTTTAAAATTTTCATAATTTGTTCTTTTGTAAATTTTATTATATACCTTTACTGTATTATGAGTCTTTTATGAATGTTATACTATTTTCTCCTCTCTTTTTAATTCTTTCTAAACCCATTTTTCTTACCTATTATGCTGCCGATTTTACTTTTAAAACATTTCTATCTTTTTATCAAGAAATTATTTTATTTTATTTTGTGAGTAACTTAAACTATTTATTATCTATGAGTATTCATCTAGATTTCAAAATGTTCTATTTTATTTTGGTGTTAACATACATGAAACCCACATTCATTTTTTGGGTTAACAATGACATAAAGATCCTGTCTTTAAGCACTTATTTTTAAAACATTGTGATTTTTTATGAAACCCATTTCTCTTATTCCCCATGGGTTACATATGAAATGATTTATTATGATATATGAGGGTAAAATTAATTTATACATATTAAGGGTGTTCCCTGATATCACTCTAATGCAATGGGGAAAGAATTTAATCCCTAGATACGATAAGTTTTACTATTCCTTGGTGAATAACCTTGGTAAAATTTATGAAACCTCGGTGGAAAAACATGTGATATGATTTTGAATGACTCAATTAAATGTTTTAGACACATTTAAAAGTTATTATTCATGTTATTATTAACATGATATTCCCCTTTATCATGCCTTTATGTATTTCCTCATGATCTTATGGATATTCCTCAAGATCACAAGTAAATTGTTTCTCTTATTTCCCCTTACTGGGACTTATGATCACTATTTCCTTTGATGTATGTTACCAGGTTATGAGATATAGTAATTGAACTTAGGATGAAAATATTATTAAGTCGTTCAATTTTATTAGAATAATGTTTTGATGTTTTTAATTATTATGTAGCTTATTTCCAAGGCACTAAATTTCAAAAGACCATCTGTTTGTTAAATTCTATTTAAAGTTATGTAATAAAAGTCCGAATTCTATATGGAAGGTTGTATTAACTTCAAACCTGAAAAGAGGATAAAGTATTTTCAAAAAATTTATGTCTGACAAGAAGATCTCAAGTTGGAAGTATCCCCCTATAGACCTATTAACAAAAATATTTTGTTTTTAAAAGAACCTTTAATTTCCAAAGATTATTCTAAAAAACAAAATTGGGGGAATATCCATTTTCCAAAGTATATCTATACTGAGTCCTCACTAAATAACACCTAGAAATATCATAACTCCAACAAAATTTATCTATACCATATTTGGGAGTTAAGTGGATGTCTAGGATAGCCTTCTGGTCACAAACATTAAACCAGTGAACACTTTTCTGATGGTCCCAAAAATTCAGATCACCATTCATCAATTTGATAACCAAAACATATTTATGTCCATTCAATGAATATGAAGTGGGTTTTAGTATAATAATATTATCTATCCATGGGTCCTTCCAAATTTGAAACTTGTCACCCTGAGTGATCCTTCAACAAAGGCAATGATTTAGAATACCAATGGAACCCCAAACACTCCTCCAAAAGAAGCTCAGATTAGTCCCTTGTCCGGAGTATAAAAATCAGAGTGTGGGTAATATTTATCCTTGAAAATATTTTCATAAATTCCATTGAGAAAAATAAGCTTCTGATACCATTTTTTGATAGCATAACATTATTGAAACAATTTAAATCCCTAAATCCAATGACACCAAAATCCTTTTGAGTGCATAGATCCTCCCAAGTGAGACAATGCATTCTTTTCTTTCCATTATCCAAACCCCATAAAAAATGTTCAAAAATTGAGTGGATATGATATATAAAATAATCATGAAGTTTGAATAATGAAATCACATTGGAAGGAATATCTAGAGTAATAGATTTAAGGGGAACCTCCTTTCCATCCCTGAAGATCTTCTTATCGGCCTATCCCTAAATTTTAGAATTAACCCTGTTCAAGATAAAAAAATAAAACTTCCTTTTCATAGTGCCCAAAAATAGTCATGTGGCATAAATATTTTTGGTTTCTTTAACCAATCATCAGTCCACATAAATGATAGATCCAATCTATCTTTCCTTCTTTCACCCCTATACTAAAAGAAATATTTGTTTTGAAAAAATTGATATGTTGAATAGATTCTCTCTCATAAGTATCAATAATGTTTAGATTTTCCTTAAATTAATATGATGTTGATCTTGAATAAAGAAGGAAATCTTTAAGGAAAAATAAATGGGAAATATGAAAACTTTAATGACAATCCTTGGCACCATATGACCCCCTCCACAACCCTAGATAAAGGTTGGTTGAAAACATATTCCATAAGAAGGAATAAATATGTAGAAATAAGATCTCAATTTCATAAGACTCTGTTTGGGAACAAATCCCTATTGAGATCACCACTCACCTTAATTTGAAATGAAACAAAATTTAGACATTTCATAATCACCTCAACCCACTTAGTACCAAATCCAATTTTTAACATCGTGGATTCGAGGAAAGACAATTCAACTCTATCACACACCTTCATCATCTCCAATTTCCAAGACCAAATTCCTATTTGAAAAGTTGACCCAGTTTATATAGAATAAAATAATTCATCTGCGATAATGACATTATATGTGATAATCCTACTAGAAAAAAAAATTTGATGCTCAGAGATAATGGATAAACATATTTTTCTCAAATGATGGGAGAGAATATTCAAAAAAAATCCTAAAAATCACATTGCTCAAGATAATAGGTCTAAAATTATACATATTAATGGAATGGGGTCTTTAGGGATAATAACAATTAGAGTTTCATTGATATTTTAAAACCCAATGGAACCTCTTAACAAATATCTTAAAATGTTAATAATGTTGACCCCAACAATATTCCAGAACTGTTTGAAGAATAAATTGTAAAATCCATCAGGTGCAAGTGCCTTCATTGAATGAATGCACTTTAGCATGAAGGAAATTTCATCCACAAAGATATCAGATTTAGGATCTTACTTCATGATAGATGAAACCTTATTCTCAATACAATATAACTATCCTGTAGAAAGATCCACACCTTTATACTTATAAATATTCATATTGAAATATCATATTATTTTTGTGATCTTTCTTATTTTAGTCATGAGGACCCCATTATCCATATCAAGATTATATATGAAGTTTTTAATTTTCCTCACTAATGAATTTTGATGAAAGAAATTTGTGTTATGATCACCATATTTGAAAAAGAAATCCCTTAAATGGGTAAACAAAAAAACTTCCTTTTCTCACAACACCCCGTGAAACAGTTCTCCCAAAAAAACAAATTAATATATGGAATTGGATAAATTTAGATATGTGTAGTAATGATTCAGATACCTCTTAATAGTGGTTATCCTATGATTAATGTTCCTATAAATTTTATGGGTCTACTTCTGAAAATGAGATGTGAAACACCCAATATTCTCCCATAACTTCCCATGGAATGATGACTGGGAACATTCCACCACCCCTGAAAACTCTCATTATGGATCCAAAAGCTTTAAAATTTGAACCCCTACTTAGTTATATGAAAATAATCAATCACCTATGTATGAATCAAAATATGACAATAATAAAATGACACCAGAATAATATGAGAGACCTCATACATTTGAAAGAGCGATCACCAATCACTTGAAGCCAAAAATCTATCAATACACTAAAAAATATATGAAGAGGAACTGTGACCATGAAACCATGTAAAAGTATCTCTAAAAAAATTAAATTCTGAGAGACCCATATAAATCAGATAATCTCAAAACTAGATCATTGAGGAATGGTTTTGAGAGGATCCTCCTTATTTCTTATTATTATATAGGATTTCATTGAAGTCTCAACTAGAAAGAATAGGGTCTTGAGGATCATTCTAGAGAACCTAAAAATAAAATATTATGTGTTCCAGGTGGTCAATACCATGATAATATACCATGGGCAAACCCATGGTTTTAAAAATACCACTATTGAGGTGTCTAAGAAAATCAATAAAAAAATCTCAATTTTTTTATAAATACCCACCCATTTCTCCATTATATTTCATTTACAATTCATCCTCCTTAAGGATTATGATATTTTTACCTCTTAAGAAGTCCTTCCATGGGGTCCTCAATCCCCCAAGGTCTCAATCTTTGAGTTTTAGGAGTTACTCTTCAAGGTAAGGGAAATCTCAACTTCTCTTTTCCTTTTTGTGTGGTATGTATTTGAAATTTACACATTATGTTATTATATAAATTTTATTCAATTCCTTTAATATTTTAATAATCTTTTATAAACATCATATACTTTTAGTCTATCTTTTTAATGTTTTCTAAAACCATGTTTCTTACCCATTATACTGCGGATTTTACTTCTAAAAAACTTCTCTATTTTTCTCAAGAAATTATTTTATTTTCATTTGGGAATACCCAATCCAATTTCTTATACAGGGGTATTCACCTAGATATAAAAGAGATCAATTTTATTTTTTGTATTAACATATATGAAATCCACCTTCCTTTTTCATGGGTTAATAATGACACACAGATTTTTCTTTAAGCACTTCTTTTTAAAGCGCCAAGTTTTTTATGAAACTCGTTTATTTTATTCTTTATGTATTATTTATGAAATTATTTATTATGATATATGTGGCTCACATTAGTAAATACATATGAAGGTTTCTCCTTGATATCACTAAAATACATTGGGTAAAGAATTTAATCTCTAGATATGACAAGTTTTATGATACCTTGGTGAATAACATTGGTATTTTTTATGACACCTTGGTGAAAACCCTTGATAATATTCTTATGAATAACTCAACTAAATGTTTTAGCCACATTAAAAGTTATAATTCATGTTATTAATAACATTATATTCCTATTTATCAAGACTTTATGTATTTCCTCAAGTTCTTACTGATATTTCACAAGTTCACAAGTAAATTGTTTGCCTTGTTTTCCCTTACAGGGACTTATGCTCGCCCTTTCCTTTGATCTATGTCCCCAAGTTATGAGACGTACTAATTGAACTTAGGATAAAACTATGGTGAAGTATTTTATGTGGATTGTAATATTTTTTCATGTATTATGTACATTATTTCCAAGTCACTAAACTTTAAAATACCTTATGTTTGTAAAATGCTATGTAAAGTTATATAATAAAAAGGAAGGATTCCATAATTGGTTTCAAAGGATGGTTTAGTTATTTTTAGAAATTAGGATTTGAAAACTTTATAAAAAACCTAGATAAAATTATAAATATAATAAAAATACTAGTATTTAGGTGAAATATTTATTAAGTGGTTTTTAAATATATAAATCCATATCTGGGTATGAAAAAGTGGATTTGGAATTGGAATAAATGTATATAGGGGTAAAACCTGAAAGAAACACTTTGAGCTAGACTCGAACGGTAACTGGTGCACAACAATAGACCTTGCTTCACTCCTGGTTTTATACTCTTGGTAGAAATGTTCGGTTAATCACAAACTTTTTATGAACCATTATAAAGTATTTATAGAAATTTAAATTATTGTTAAAGAATAACATATTTAAGAATGATGTTTTAAGACATGAAATTCCTTTAGAATTATAAGATTATTAAATTAAACACATTTCTTACTAAGGTTTTCTTCTATTATAAAATGGAAAGATATAGGGGAAACTGTGTAAATAGTGACCACAATGGACCACGTACTGATGAAATTCTGATTGAACCTGGAATGGAAAACATCATGAGAATGATGAATCAACTTACTCGAGTTATGAGCAATAACTTGAATAAAGGTGAGAGACCATATTCCCCTCAAAGGGAAAAATTTCTTTTGATTCCTTTATATGTCAATGACCACCTTCTTTTAGTGGATCTACTGACCCATTTATTGTTGAACAATAAATAAACTCAATAGAAAAGATCTTTTTGGTACTTCATTATCCAAAACAAGAGAAAGTCACCCTTGTTGTATACCTCTTAGAGGGGGATACTGATCAGTGGTGGAAACTGATTAAAAAATAAATCCAAGAAGAGAGATTGAAGTTATGGAGTTGGAACATTTTCATGGAACCTTTTTCAAAAAATATTTTCCTCATTCAATGTGAATGAAAATGGATAAGGAGTTCATAGAGATGAAGCAGAAGGAAAATGAATCTATGGGAAGCTATGAGATGAACTTAAAAATAATTTCTTATTACACCTCAAGCTTTGTCATGGATCCTAATATAAACATTGATAGATTATTTAGTGGACTAAGACCCCATCTATGGAATAATCCATCCAATAGAGACTATGACAGCTACAGGGAGATTGTATGAAATGATATGAAAGTTTAACTAGAGTTTAGAGAGACGCAGTGGTCCCATCAATCGAGTGAAAAGAATATATAAATGCAACCAAGATTGGGGGGGAGATTTGATCAAGGAAGAGGTGGAAAGCAAGTGCAACTTTCTACATACAGAAAATGTGGGAAGAATCATTCGGGGAACTACTTGCTTGGGAGTACGAAAAGTTAAAAGTTTGGAAGAGAAGGACGTATTGCACATAAATATCATTATAACACAAAAATATATAATTGTACGCCTTTATTAAATAATTTCAACTCATTATATAGCTCACAATGCACATACCATTGAGTCTCTGGGAAATAAACACTTTGCTATAACCTAGCCATTAATCTTAATTTTGCCACTTCTGTGATTTGAATTTCGAAAAATAGACATACACAGTTGTGATCATTATGATATTTAGAGTCTCATAGGATCATCTTAATTTTTTGTGAATAGTAACCTACCCTTATGAATAGTAACCTACCCTTATGAATAGTAAATCTTCATAATTAATAGTAAAATCACCCATGAGTGTATAAATAAAATTTAGTCACCTTATAAATGAAGGTGGATATTTTTAATTAAGTGTTGGAATTTTTGTGAGTAATAAATATTTAATTCCAATATTATAATTAATAAAATGATTTAAAAAATATTTTATTTTTATAAAATTCATTAATAAATCCGTTTTTTTCCTATGATTTTAGGATAATTCAATGAGACCTTAGTTAATTTTTCAAAGTGTCATATAGTCATTTTTAATTTTAAAATTTGTATTTTTTGATTAAATGATGATTTTAATTAAAAATTAAATTTATCATATTTAGATTTTTTTTGAAAAAATTGATTTTACTTTTTTATTCTACACGTCAAAAAATGTTTACGGTGAATTTTTGGGATTTTCTGAAATACCTGAATTTTTTGTGAATAATAAAATACGATAATTTATGATAAATGCAAAATACATGATTTATTGAGTCATGGATGACGTCCTACTGAGGTAAGAACACTTAGTTAAAAATCACATTCAATAATTACTATTTTTGTTCATGGAACCATCACTATTTATTGTCTTAGTAAAAAAATAAACTAATGATTAAAATATTAAGAAAACCCTCCTCCCCTCCACTGTAAATTCCACCCATCACACCCTCATTTCTTCACAGCTCTCAATCTTCAAGCCATGCCTAAATTCTACTCAGATATCACTCTAAGCTTCTCCCCCATGTCCAGCAGCCCTTCATCTCCTCAAAATACCAAATCCTCTCCCCTAAAGAGGCTCTCAAAGGAAGATAGATTCTAGAGGTAAATTCCTCTTTTCAATTCTTTTGTTTTCTTTTCAAGTCCTTTGTTATCTTTTCTATTCCCACCTATTCTCATCCAAATGTTTTAAAAAATATAGTCACTTATATGTACTATAATTTTGTCAGGATAATGTAATATTCCATCACAATATCTTCCTTTCCGTCTTTTTATACCATAAATGAAAACACCGTCCGAGATGTGTTATTTATAACATTCAAGAAAGATAGTTTTTTAATTTTCATTACTATATTCAAGACAGGTCATGAAACCTTTTTATTGGTTGGAAAATATCATAATACATGTATTTTATCTTATTTAATGTTCTATAATCCTTATAGAATCATAATATAAAATATTAATACAAAAAAGTTCATTGTGCACAAAACCTCCAAGTTAATCCAAGCATTTATCATTAACTTTTATCTAATGAGTCAACCTCATGGAATATAACCAAAATTATTATAAGATAATTTATATCTCTTTAATTTTACTAATAATATATATTAAGAAATCTGTATGTTTATCCACATTTCAAACAAAATTCCATTCATGAATACAAGTAAATCAATCATGAAACCAAGGAAGAAAATGCTTCTAAAACAATAAAAGTGAACCTCTTAAACCCATCAAAACGGCTATGAATGAATAAGGTTAAAATAAATCAATAACATGTATAGGAGGTTATTTAATTATTAATTAATGAATCTAAATTTGATTATTCAGGTCATTAAGATCAATCGAAGAACACATTCAGGCATAAGGTTAGGGTTTTCTCATCTCACTTTTAATTCCATGAGATTTATATTGTTTGCCAATTATTTATTTTATATGTTGTATAATATGATATATAATATCAAAATTATTTTTATATTCATGGTATTCTATTATTCATTTGGTTATTATTAATTTTCTGGTCATACTCTTCAATTGATTACAATGTGGTAAGGGACTTTGTCTCAATTTCCATATCATTGAGACTTACTCGGTATTGATACCTAATATTTTTTATTTAGATTATATACTGCCCCCATGATATCATTTTTCATATGAAATTATAATTATATTAAATATATAATTCCATATATCATTTTTATGATTATTTTCTTATGTTGTATACAATTTTACATATGGTGTTTATTTTTGAATGCTACTTTAACTATGAAAAAATTGATGAATCCATATCCTCCAGTCAATACAGATATTTAAAAGTCATATTTTTTGTGTATTAAATCTTTGTATAAAGAATTATTTGGACTAACAGTGATGGGTGAGGCTCGCTATAGCCCCTCGATCCATTGACAGGTCTCATGAGGAAAACTAGTTGGTAAAAAACCCTACGAGTTTGTTTCCAAAAAATCAGATGGGTTTCAACCCACAGACATAAACTGTCTCGATTTTATAATGGTTCATGTTTTAGAAAAATTATGTCCAAATAATAATCATTCCATTAATCAGTATTTATCTTTTAATTTCTATGAGGTTTTCACTATGAAAAAATCTATGGATGTATTTTTATTATCATTTTATCAATGGCATGTGTTTTCATTTAATAACCTTGCTATATTAGTTATGTATAATTGATTATGATTCTATTATTATTGATTCATGATTACTCTATGTGTAACCCTTACTGAGAATTTGATCTCACCCTTATTATGTTTCATTTACCCAGTTTATGAAGAAGAGAACCTTGAATAAGATTTCAAAGGGTCAATTTATTTCAGTTTACTATGTATCATGTTGTATTTTCTATCTTTTCAAATGTACTATGGGTATCATGTATGTAATATAGTATTATAAAACTACTAAAGTATTCGGTACTTTAGGATTTTATTTTTTGTAGTCCAGCTAATATAATAATTTAATGCACTGGCTCTGGGTTCATGGGGTCGGGGCATTACAGTGATAGTGAGGGGAAGCTTCAACTTCTCAACACAAATAGAAAAGGGAAGATAGTGCAGGACCTGCCTGAAGTTCAATGCTTCATGTGTGGACTGATTGGTCACTTTTCCAGTCACTATCCTAATACAAAGTTAATGGAGGGGAATCACCATCAACCCCAACATATTCTAATGGAGAAAGGTTGGGATTTTTCAATCATAACACCTTAAGTTGAAGTTCCTTATGATGTGGTGGTTGGTACTCTTGTTGTTCTCTCAAATATAGAACATAATTTTTTTTTATTTTGGTTCTACACAATCCTTTTTTTACCCGTGTCTTCAAAGAATATAGAATCAATACCTGAACTGATAGAAGTATAACTATTCATCAATACTCCTGGAAGGATTTTCCAAGCATCAATAGTGTATAGAAACTCTGGTATTTACTTTGGTGAGGAAAATCTCATCACAAATCTAGTAGTAATTCCCATACTATAATTGAAAATTATACTATGGATGGGATGAATATCAAAGTATAATAATAATATCAACTACAGAATCAAGGAAATCTTATTAGTATTGAATGAACAACTGATATTTTTTTCCAAAGAGTGATATCGCAACCTCATCTTTGTCTAGAAGCACAACCCATATCCTTCTTTATGGAGTTGATCAGTGATGATAAAGAAGTAAATGAAAGTTTATTAACAGAGAATTTCCCCATAGTTTAGGATTACATTGATTTATTTCCTGACGAGTTACCTAGACCTCACCCATAAATAGAGGAAGATTTCTCTATTGATCTCATGCCAAGTTCTAAGTAGATTTCAAAGAACCCATATAAAATAGAAAATGTGGAGAAAGAGGAATTAAAGAAAAAACTCCAATAACTTTTGGATAAGGTGTTTATCTAGCCAAGTGTTCCTCCATGGAGAGCACATGTTCTCTTTGTAAATAATAAGGATGGATCAATGCGGATATGTATTGATTATAGTGAACATATTAGGATCAAAGTAAAGAACAAGAACCCTCTTCCATGAATTGATGATTTATTTGAACAGCTTCTTGGGTCTCAATTATTCTCCAAGATTGATATTTGATTTAGTTATCATCAATTGAGGTTTAATGAAGAAGGTATTCTAAATACCTACTTCCAATAAAGATATGGGCAATATGAGCTTATTGTTATTTCATTTGTCTTAACTAATTCTCTTGAAATTTTTATGGATTTGATTTATAGAGTCTTTATGTACCGCCTTGATAACATTGTGGTAGTTTTTATTAGTGATATTATGATATATTAAAAAATTCATGAGTAGTATGAGTATCATCTTAGGGTTATATTGAAAAATATGAGGAATGAGAGGTTATTTGAAAATTTAAGTAAATATTAATTATGGTAACAACAAGTTGCTTTCTTGGGGAACATTTTAACCAATGAAGGAATATCAGTTGACCCTACAAATTCCAAGGTTGTAGAGGAGTGGCCTCATCTCACAATAGTAACTAAGATGCATATCTTCCTTGGATCAGTGGGATATTACAGGGTGTTTGTGAAAAACGTTTCACAACTTTATAATCCATTAACCAAGTTAACTTGAAAAGGGGTCACAATCATCTGAACAAATGAATATAAAGAAAGTTTCCAAGAACTAAAGAAGATATTAGTTACTACACCCATATTAACTCTACCCTCTATCGGAGAAGGATTCATTATTTATAGTGATGAATCTATGAAAGGTCTTAGGTGCTTCCTCATGCAAAATGACAAGGTGATTTCTTATGCATCTTAAAAATTTAAGCTTTATGAGAACAACTATCCTAGGCATGAACTAGAGCTTACTATGATTGTTTTTTATCTGATAATATGGAGGAAAAATCTTTATTTGGAGAAATGTGATATATAAACAAACCATCAATGTTTGAAGTATATTTTAACATAAAGGAATTGAACATGAGACAGAGGAGATGGTTGGAACTTCTTAAAGACTACAATTGTTCAATTCATTATCATCCCATAAGAGAAAACAAATTTGCTGGTGAATTAAGTAGGAAAGACCCTGTTGTTCTAGAAATGATGGAGATTCAAGGAGATCCTTTGATCAAATACCATGTAAAAAGGGAGATGGGAATCGTAAGGCAAGGGAAATAATCAACCCTATCCCAAATGGTTTCTCACCTATCATTGTCGTAGAAGATGAAGAAATATAAAATAGAAGATCTCTTGTTACAGAAGAAGTTAGAGGATGCGAAGAATGTGAAGTTTTCTGGGTACAATATTTCTCAATAAGGAATACTAAGGGTTTTTACAAGGATATGCGTTCCATATATTTTGGAAATAAAGAAGGATATGATGGATGGAATTCATATATTTACATTATCTATACATTTGGGATTAAATAAAATGTATAGTGACCTTTGTGATCATCATTGGTGGGATAAAATAAAAAGAAGGATTTGCGACTACACTACAGGATGCCTGGTGTGTCAACATATGAAGGTAGAGTGACAACTTCTTAAAGGGGTATTACAACCACTATCCATACCATCATGGAAGTGGGAAACTATCACTATGGAATTTTTCACTGGTCTCCCTAAAACATCTAAATGAAATAATGCGATTTGGGTTATAGTGGACCATCTCACCAAGACAGTCCATTTTATCTCAATTTGGGAAGATTTATCTCTTGACTAACTCACCAAGATATACGTAAAAGAAGTGGTAAGGCTTCATGGAGTTCCAATTTATATCATTTTCGATCATGATCCAAGGTTCACACCAAGATTATATATAATTCTTCAACATTATTTTTGTACCAAATTGAATTTCAATACAACCTATCACCCCTAAAGTAATGTAAAATCTAAATGTACTATTAATGAACTCGAGGGAATTCTGAGAACATGCTCGATTGAATTCAATGGTGGATGGGATCAACATCTCCCATTAGTTTAGTTTCTATACAACAACAAATTCCATTCGAGTATTCAAATGGAACACTATGAAGCTCTATATAAGAAGTGATGTAGAACTCCTACTTGTTTGGATGAAGTAGGTGAGGGAAATATTATTATGTCTGATCATGTGTAAGAGATGATAGAAAATGTTCATGCCATCCAACAAAACATAAAATATGATCATAGTTGGTAGAAGATATATGATGAAAACCATTGAAGGGACTTGGAGTTTGATGTTGGAAATAAAATATTACTTTAAATTTCACCTTGTAATAGAGTCATGTGGTTTGGTAAGAAAGGGAATCGCATCCCCATGTACATTGGCCCCTATTAAATCTTTGATCATATAGGAGTAGTGACCTATCATCTTGTACTTCCATGAAACATAGATCATGTTTATGATTTTTTACACATATCACACCTGAGTAAGTACATACTTGGCCTTAACATGTAATAAATCTAGATGTGGTACACTAGAACATGACCTCTCCTATGAAGAGAATCTGGTGGAGATCTTAGATCGTAGAGATAAGGTTATATGAAACAATACTACCCATCTCATTTAAATGTTGTGGAGGAACCACATTTATTAAGAAGCCACATGGGAAACAAAGGAAACAATGAGGTAGAAGTACCCACATCTCTTATCAATTGAGAAAACAATTTGAAATTTGGAGGTCATAATTTCTCAAGGGAGGAATAATGTAAAGACCTGAATTTTTTGAATGATCATTGTTTCTTGAAAATGTGTGTTATGTTATTTTGTACTTTAAAAACTATATCCCTTTAATAATTAAGTGATTATAATTGAAATGTGACCTCTGGGTTTCATCTGTTTTTTTATCAATGGTTAATTATGACCATTAGTTAATATGACAGTTAGAAACAATACTATTAATAATAATTTTAACATTATAATTAGTACTATAAATAGAAATGATAATGGTTGATTAATATAGAAAGAAGAGTATAGGACCTCATCTAAGAGATTCATTCCATAAAAAGCCCATTTTTAAAAACTTGGGAGGGAGGTAGCATATTTGGGCTTTTCTCTTGACCAATCCCAAGCTAATATTAAGCATGTTAATCTTGAATAAAATCACCTATAAGAGAAGTTCAAGTTAGTAGAGATTACCTCTCGGGAGATGTTAGACAAGCTGCCCCATGAGCCTATCACTATCTCACACCTCAACCTTAGGTTGTATACATGTGTTATAAGGGGCTACATGTCAAGGCCATAGTTACTTTTGTATAATTCATTTGTACAAATAAAAATTTTATTCCATCATTTCTGTTATAATGTTTTTTTAAATATGATGAATTTTATAAATTGATTTTTTGAACAGAAATTATAATTTTCAAAAAATTTATAATTATTATAATAGACTATGTATTATTAATAATTTTTATTTTAATTAAATAGTATGACTAAAACACTCTTATTTAAATTTAAATAACAATTGTTTTTCAAGTGTCAAAAATTTTATTATTCATTTTTTGTCTATTGTTATTTTTAATAAATAAATATTTTTATATTTAAAGATTAAAATTATTATACTTAGTGAATTATTATGATAAAATAAACTTCATTTTTTAAATCATAATATATAAATTAGGTTAGGTTAAATTTATGATAATTTTCTAAAATATTTTGTTTTTCTATGAATAGTAAAAATACAGTTATTGGATTTCGATTTGTTTAATGAAATCATAATGATTTATTATGTAATATAAAATTATGGTTGAATATTTTGGATTAAAATAAAATATTAAGTTTCCCAAGTGTCTAATACCATGGGAAAATACCATGGGAGGACCCATGGTTTTGTAAATACCAATACTAAGGTGTCCAAGTAAATCAATAAAAAACTCCCTCACTTTTTCTATATATACTCAACCATTAATCCATTATATTTCATTAAAAATTGGTCCCACACAAAGATATAATATTTTTACCACCCAATAAGTCCTCCCTCAGTGTTCTCAATCTCCCATGGTCCCAATCATTGAGTTTTAGGAGTTACTCATCAAGGTAAGGGAAATCCCAACTTCTATTTTCCATTTATGTTCCCATTTTATGTGGTATGTCTTTAAAATTTACATAATATGTTATTTTTTCAATTTTATTATATCCCATTACTGTATTAAGATTCTTTAATGAATGGTATACTCTTCTAACCAATCTTTTTAATGTTTTCTAAAACTATTTTTCTTACCCGTTATGCTGCCGATTTAAGTTTTAAAACATTTCTCTCTTTTTTATCAAGAAATTATTTTATTTTATTTTGTGAGTAACATAAAATATTTATTATATATGGGTATTCATATATATTTAAAAATGTTCTATTTTATTTTGGTATTAACATACATGAAACCCACATTAATTTTTTTGGGTTAACAATGACATAAAGATCTTGTCTTTATGTACTTATTTTTAAAACATTGTGATTTTTTATGGAACCCATTTCTTTTATCCACCATGGGTTATTTATGAAATGTTTTATTATGATCTATGAGAATCAAATTAATTGATACATATTAAATGTGTTCCCTGATATCACTCCAATTCATTGGGAAAAGAATTTTATCCCTAGAGATGATAAGTTTTACTATACCTTGTTGAATAACCTTGGTAAATTTTATTACACCTCGGTGAAAAAACATGGTGATATGATTATGAATGACTCAATTAAATGTTTTATACACACTTTAAAGTTATTATTCATGTTATTATTAACATTATATTCCCATTTCTCATGCCTTTATGTATTTCCTCATGTTCTTATTGATATTCCTCAATGTCACAAGTAAACTGTTTCCATTATTTTCCCTTACTGGGACTTATGCTCACCCTTTCCTTTTATGTATGTTCCAAGGTTATGAGATGTAGTAATTTAACTTAGGATGAACCTATTATTAATCCTTTCTATTGTATTATAATAATGTTTTCATGTTTTTAAGTATTATGTAGCTTATTTCCAAGGAACCAAATTTCAAAAGATCCTATGTTTGTTAAATTCTATATAAAGTTATGTAATAAAAGGCCAAATACCATATGGAAGGTTGTATTAAATTCAACCATGAAAATAGGATAAATTATTTTCAAAAATTTATGTCTGACTAGAATATCTCAAGTTGTAAGTATCCCATATAGACCTACCAATAAAACTGTTTTGTTTTCGAAGGAACCTTCAAATTCCAAAGATTACTCTAAAAAAAATTGGGGAAATATCAATTTTCCAAAGGATATATATAATGAGTCCACACTAAATAACACCTATAAATATCATAACTCCAATAAAATTTATCTATACCATATTTGGGAGTTAAATGGATGTCTAGGATAGACTTCTGTTCACAAACATTAAACCATTGAACAATTTTCTGATGGTCCCAAAAATTTAGATCACCATTCATAAATTTGATAACCAAAACATCTTTATTCCCATTAAATGACTGTGAATTGGGTTTTATTATGATAATATTATCCATCCATGGGTCCTTACAAATATGGAAGTTATCACCCTGAGTTATCCTCCAACAAAGGCCATGATTCAGAATAACAATGGAACCCAAAACAATCCTCCAAAAGAAGCTCAGACTGGTCCTTAGGCTGGAGTATAAAAAATTAGAGTGGGTAATATTTATACTTGAAAATATTTTCATATAGTCCATTGGGAAACAAATGCTTTGGCTACCATTGTTTTGATATCATAACATTATTGAAACAATTTAAATCCCTAAACCCCATGACACCAAAATCCTTTTGAGTGCATAGATCCTCCCAAGTGAGCCAGTGCATTATTTTCTTACCATTATCCAAACCCCATAAAAAATGTTCAAAATTTGAATGGAAATGACATATAAGGGAATAATGAAGTTTGAATAAGGAAATCACATTGGAAGGAATATCTTTAGTAACAGATTTAAGGAGAACCTGCTTTCCACCCCTGAAGCTCTTCTTATCGGCATATCCCTAAATTTTTGAATTAACCCCATTCAAGATAAAAAAATAAAACTTCCTTTTTAAAATTCCCCAAAATATTCATGAGGCCTAAATATTTTTGGTTCCTTTCACCAATCATAACACCACATAAACGATAGATCCGATATATCTTTCCTTCTTTCACCCTTATACTAAAAGATATATCTATTTTAAAAAAATTGACATGTTGAGGAGATGCACTCTCATAAGTATTAATAATGTTTATATTTTAATCCAATTCTTATGGTGTTGATATTGAATAAAGAAGACAATATTTAAGGAAAAATAAATGGGAAATATGAATACTTTAATGACAAACCTTAGCACCATAAGACCCCCTCCACAACCCTAGATAAAGGATGGTAGAAAACATATTCCATAAGAAGGAATAAATATATAAAAATAAGATCACGATTTCATAAGCCTCTGGTTGGGAAAAAATCCCTAGTGAGATCACCACTCACCTTAATTTGAAAGGAAACAAAAGTTACTCATTTCATAATCACCTCAACCCACTTAGTACCAAATCCCATTTTTAACATCATGGATTCCAGGAAGGACAATTCAACTCGATCACATGCATTCATCATCTCCAATTTCCAAGATCAAATACCTATTTTAAAAGTTGACCCAATTTGTATAGAATGAAAGACTTCATGTGAGATAATGAAATTTTCTGTGATAAGACTTCTAGAAAAAAAGTACTTTTATTCTCAGAGATAATGGATGAAAGTATTTTTCACAACTGATGGGAGAGAATATTCAAAAAAAATCCTACAAATCACATTGCCCAAGCTAATAGGTCTAAAATTATACATATTAATGGCACAAGGTACGTTTGGGATAATAAAAATTCGTGTTTCATTGATCTTTTAAAAACAAATGGAACCTCTTCATAAATATCATAAAATGTTAATAATGTTGACTCCAATAATATTACAGAACTATTTGAAGAATAAATTTTGAAATCCATTAGGTCCAAGTGCCTTTATTGAATGAATACACTTTAGCATGAAGGAAATTTCATCAACAAAGATATCATCTTTAAGATCTTACTTCATGATAGATGAAACCTTCTACTCAGTACAATATAATTGTCCTATAGAAAGATCCATACCATTATACTTATAAAGATTCATATTGAAATATCATATTAGTTCTGTGATCTTTTTTATTTCAGTCGTGAAGACCCCATTATCAATATCAAGCTTATATATATAGTTTTTAATTTTCCTCACCAATGAATTTTTATGAAAGAAATTTGTGTTATGATAAAATATTTTCAAACAGAAATCCCTTGAATGGGTAAACAAAAAAACTTCCTTTTCACACAACACCCCATCCAATAGTTTTCCCAAAAAACAACTTATTATATGGTATTGGATAAATTTAGATATGTGTAGTAATGATTCAGATCCCTCTTAATAGTGGTTATCTTATGACCAATGTTCCCATAAATTTGATGGGTCTACTTCTGAAAATGAGACGTGAAACACCCAATATTCTCCCAAAACTTCCCATGGAATGATGACTAAGAACATTCCACCATCATCGATACCTATCATTATGGATCCACAAGCTTTCAAATTTGAACCCCTACTTAGATATATGAAAATAATAAATCACCTAGGTATGAAACAAAATATGACAACAATCAAACGACACCATAGGAATATGAGCGACCTCATACATTTGAAAGAGAGATCACCAATCACTTGAAGACATGAATCTTTCAATATACTCATAAATCCTTAAAGAGGGACTGCGACCATGGAACCATGTAATAGGATCTCCAAAAAACTAAAATTCTGAGAGACCTTATAAGTCCGATAATCTCAAAACTATATCTTTGAGGAATAGTATTGAGAGGATCCTTCTTGTTTCTCATTATTATATAGGATTTCATTGAGGTCTCCACTAAAAAGAATAGGGTCTTGAAAATCATTCTAGAGAACCTCAAATAGTTCCTAATATTTACATTTATAACTTCATTGACCACTTATCAACACATAATACAAATCTCACCTGCATGACCTAAAATTTCCATAAAAACAAACCTTGAAACTATACTTTGGAGGAGATCCATCTCATGTATTTACAAGACAACATGGTCTTAGAAAAAAATACCACATCAGGTCTATATTTGGTGGTCCATAAACAAAGTGTTCGAAATATTCATGGGTTTTCAATCCCATGAAAAATTCAACACATAATTTTCATTGCGCATAGTAAGGATGCACTCTGAAATAATGATGAAGATCCAATTAGAAAATTAGTTAAATATCCAACACACCAATGAAGATCCAAAACATCGAGGAAGGTCAAAATGAACAATCCATCAAAGTATACTAGCACACTGATGGAGATCCAATCAGTCCAAAATAACCAATGAAACCAGCCAATCCAATGAGACATATGAAATGAGAAAAATATACAATAAAATTAGACAATTCGTAATAGATCTAGACAAGTCGATTTAGATGCATATGAGACAAAATAAGATAAAATAGGGAACAACAAAATCCAAACCACAAGAAAGTGGAAAATTTAGGAGAGACCTAGAAAGAAACTCCTATGCGGAGAAGACTAAAAAGACTTACTCTTTAATAAGAGTTAATCAATGTTTTAAATTTTATAAATCTTCACATGATTTTGTATATATTGTTGAAATTATTTTATATATGTCATATTTATATATTTAAATAATAATTAATTATCTGTAAAACTTATAATAAAATTAATGTTATATGCAATGTATATAGTTGCTTTCACATATCACACACACACACACACATGTCATTAGGTTCTTCACACACACAGACAAATATGTCTTTACATATTATTCAAATGTAATTAATATTATTTTACATATAAATTATGACATAAATATTATATATGTATATGTTGTTTAATTAGTGATATATTTTTAATATAAAATATTATTCATATAACTATATTATTTATTTTTCTTACACATGTAATTAAAAAAAATAAATATAAAAAAATAAATTAAATATAAAAAATAAATTAAAGATAAATAATAATTAATAGTATATCTAATTTAAATACAAGTAATTTTAAATTTAATTAGTAAATATTTATAATTAATTGGTAAAACATTTTTTATAAATTTTCATATAAATATAATTGTTTTTAATATAATTCTAAATTTATATAATTAATGATATATTTTAAAAATATTAATTCATATATATAAATAATAATATTTTTCAAAATAATTTATAATTTTTAAATATAAATAAAAATTAATTTTATTTTTCATATATAATTAATAATATATTTGTAAAACCATGGCTCCAAACCGCTCATTAGTTCCCCAATCAGAGTGTCACTTATCACGAACCAACATGGGTTGACCCTAAACAGGTCACCCAAGATAGTCTGCGATAAGGCTCAAAGGGCATTCCATATCCCCATGGGCTGGAAACAAGCGTCCGATATAAAAATAAATCATTTGGGAATGATTTTTTACATAAAAATGGAAAATAAATAAACAAATATAAATAGAATAATAAAACTAAACTATTTCAGTCGAAGGAAAATAAAACTGAACATATACCTCTATCTGACCTCATGGGTCACCTCCAACAGTAAGATCATACTTTCTCCATGAGAAAACCAAAGAGGGGAGCGACACTAGAAGATAAAAATAGAAAATAAACTATAGGTGTGGGTTTTAAAACTCAATAGGCATAACCGAATAGACTATTCCCTATTCCTTACCTTTAAAAATAAAACCAAGTCATTCTAGTTTGAAAATACAGCCATATTAAAAATAATATTTTCCATTATTTTCGAATTCTTATAACAAGCTTCCATTTCCATGAAATCCCATTTTCTTTCCATCACATTTCCAAAATAGTTTCCAAGAATGAATAGGAATTTTAAAATAAAAGGAAAATAGTTTATATTAAAAACATGGTTTTTATAAAGGAGGAAACAAGCTTGAAGCAACTAAAATGGAAATCACACCACAAACACCATGTCATAAGTGAACACCATGAGAAATACCTATAGTTAACTAGCACAAAAGGGACCCTAGGAGGATTGTATCTTAGCGAAACGTGGTATAATAACCACAACCAATAATGCTCTCATGCACAAGCTACTAGGAGGGAACATCCCACGGGCCTAGTGGTCTCTAATCATTTTCATAATTTAGTTAGTGTTGTAATCTTTGATCCTGCTAGATAAATCCGGGCCAAGCCACATTTGAGTCAATTATCATACTAGTCCTAGTTACCCCACCTAGATACCCATGTTTACCATATAATCTATTTCAAATGGTGGAGAGTTTTTATCAAACTAACATACATGGACATATTATTTTATTTTTCAATAACACATCCAACCTCTCAACACTGGTATCCCTCCTTGAGTGAATCCACCTTTTTACATCACACAACAATGTATAAGCCTCTTTACTGTGCACATATCAAAAATTATACATTAACACTTACATTAAATTTTTCAAACAAGGGGTCATTCCTAAAAATGGGTTTTCCATTTCCACAAATTATTCTCAAAGTTCCAAATAGGCCTCATTACTTTTCAAGGAATATCATTACATTATGAAACATAACAAACCAACAATTTTATGTTCCAAAACCATTTAAAATACAATTAAACAATAAACGCACCACACATTTAAAATCAAACTTGAAACCATGCCATAGTTGAAGAAACCCATTTAAGAATGGAAATTCAACATTTAACCTCAAAATTTACACTAAAACCAATGCACTTTTCCAGCCTTACCAAAACATGTAATTTCCCACTTTTAAAATCACACAAGGACCCAGATTCATTCAAATAAACTTTCATAACTAATATACACACACAAAACATCTTGGGAAATACCCACCACACACCCAAAACTAGTCTAGACACCACCCTTTATTATTTAATGTGTTAAGCATTCTGAAGAAAGAATGGAGGCATATTTAAATAAATATTACACATTTAAATACTTAAAGGTGAATCATTAAAAATAAAGGAAAGTCCAACACCAAGCATCTATTTCACTCTGCATAACACACACACACACATATATATATATACAAAATTTAATATTAAAAACACTTTTTAAAAAACTCAAGCAATTAAGGAATTCAAATTAAAGGCCTTGGCATATGAGACCTACCTCAAACTTGCCTCTTTTTGATGACGACCGCTCGAACCGATCCTTCTCACTTACACACACATGAATTTAGACACACACTCACACACAAAAATATATATATATTCATTTCACATATTCCTCTTACCATGAGGGAATATGTACAAAGAAGGTATATATATATATATGCCTTTCCCATGCATGTACATGTAATCACCCACGACTCATGCCACCCAAAACCACTTAAACGAGACCAAAAACACTCTAGGAAATTTACCAGAAACTCAAAACCATAAAACCCTTAATTTAAAATTTAGTAAAAACAAAGGAACCAAAGAATCCTTACTCAAAACTCATGGAAAACCCACTGTCCCTGACTGCGGTGGCTAGAATCATCCTCAAATGGAACCAATGAACCCTAATAATCAAAATTACAAAAATAAAACACCCAAAAATTAATTTATGGTTCTTGCAAGGTGTATAAAACCCATGGATGAAAAAAATGAAATAGAAGGAGGAACATGGAAGGAGAACCTTACCGGATATGATTGCGTAGAGCATCAGCGGAAGAAATGGAGACCTGAGGAAGAAGGAGAGGCAAGGGCAACACATGAGGGAGGGGCTTCGGCTGAGGATGTCATGTGAATAGAGATAGGGTATGGGGAGGGAACCTTGAAAGGTGAGGGAGGAGTAATGGCCACCGAAGTGGTGGTGGTGTTCCAAAGGGATCCAACCAAGGGGGGTCATGCGAGTAGGGATAAAGAAGGGGGAGGGTGTGCCACAAAGGTTGTAAGGGGAAAGGGGAAAACCCCTTCAAGATTTTATAACAACTAAAACTAAAACTAATAATAATAATGTCAATAATAATGAAAATAATAATAATAATAATAACAACAATAAACTTAGAAATTATAATAATATTCATAATAATAATATTATAACCATCACTATAATTAAAACAATTTGTTTTAATTTTTTTTGAACACGGGATAGACCACATGGTTTGGCCACATGATATTCTAGACCATGCGCTAACCATGAACAACCTATTAGAGATAAGAGGAACACACACAAGCATGACACAACATTTTAGAAACTATGGACCGAATCTACAAAATGGTTCTATCAAATTACATATCCTCATCGCATGCTTGGCACATAGTTTTCTTTGATCGTGACCTATCAATGCACCTTATCCCTAAAAAAAATAAGGTTGAATGATCGTTGTTGGTTCTCACATGTTTTGGGTCAAACCATGCACAAACCATGATCAGGTCCAAAAAACACACAAAGAATTCGAAACTCAAAAATTTTCACCAGGAAGTCGACCTGAAATCAACCAAAGGATCCGACAATAAAGAAAATAATGAAATATAAGAGTTTACAAGGTTAAGGTGTGACAATTCTCCCCACTATAAGCACTTTCTTCCCCCAGAATGTCACCCAGCTGAAAGATAAACAAAACTTGGTTTCATGCCCGATAAAAATTGAAAGAAACCACGAACCTCGGGGTGAACTCTCACTGTTATAGTCACACTCATACAAATATAAGAGAAACTAGAATGAGATGATTCATGAGGAAATGAGTAGGATTCTCCCCACTATAATAACTTGACTAGTATGGACAACATTGAGACTCCCAATATAGGCCAACTCTAGAACTACCAATAATAACCAAAGAGAAAACCCCCAACACAGACAAAAAATTCATGCATCAACCAACTTGATCGAGAATTCCCAACCCAAACCAAAAACCCCCAAAACACAAGGAAACCCATTAAAATATATTCAACCAAAAAATGAATTGAACAATGACTCATCATTTCCACAAGAAACGAGCATCTTTAAAATGAGTACAACCTAAAACAAAAATAGTCCACAAAAAGGGCTAACTACACAAGAGAGGAAATAATCTCTAGACCCTAATATATAAAGATAAAAACTTTCAAGGGTTTTATTCGATAAAAAAACCACAACTACATAGGTTTATAAGGACATAATTCCACCTATCCTTCTTAAAACCAAAGGGGAACATTCAAGAACCATGAAAACTATAGTAGAGTAACTTTCAAAACAAAAAGAACTGGAATATGGTAACAATTCCTCTACACCATTTACACTAAAAGGGAACCTTCAAAGATGAAGAAAGATACAATAAATAAACATAAACTGTCCCCATTCTAGACATGGAGAAAAAAGTTGGACCAAGGTCCCCCACACCCAATGATTCCTAACTACATGAAAATCTTCACTCTGAGACCTATGGTTGGAACTCTGATATCTTGAAGCATCTTCTTCCTCACTTTCTAGAGATTATGATCTTCAACTAAAAAATCTTATTTTGGTAGCATGACTTACATACCCCCTTCAAATGACCCAAGCGACAATGCTGAAAAAAACATCTTTTCATCTCCGAATGAGACATTCTTATATTTTCATATAAAAAAGTTGGGAAACAAACCAAGAAGACTTGAGTATAGTAAAAAGGTAATAAAGGATCTAGTTCCACCACTAAATTTAGATTATGGGTAGATTCACCCATGGTAGTACTTATAGAAATACTTATTTAGAATTTCCTCAAAAACTCTGACTACCACATTTTTGACAAGTTAAAACCACTAAATAACAAACAACACCAATTCCCAAATCCCATTTCACCTAAATATGGAAAAATGAATCCTAGAGTCTGACCATTCACTCCTTAATTGGGATTTTCTATGGAATAAAAAAACAAGATGAATGAATCCAAATCAAAACGCATCATAAACCAAAATTCCAAACTTCAATCACAAACAAAACCCAAACTTAAATCACCATTCTAACCATAATTCAGCATGTCAGAACCAAGATCCCACTAAAATGGATACTAAACACGAAAATAAATTACTTAACAACTACTCAATCACCTTTTAAAACATAACATAACCCTTTTTGAAAACCATTTTTTAGTAAGAAAAACAACTTAAATACCCACCATTGGTATTCCATGAAGTCTCTGTCTCTCTCTCTCTCGCACACACACACACACACAGATATATAAATATATATATATATCCTTCTACTAGCTCAAGAACCCATACAAACATACCAATAATTATCTACTTTCCACATGTGTACATCCATATACATGATCATTAATATAAATACTAAGGGTCAATTCAAAACATTTCTCATTTCCAAAATAGTTCATTCAACCAAAATCCCAAATTCACAACCAATTTGATGTCTCCCCTTATTATTGAAGAACAAATTTTTAAATTACCAAAAATATTTCTTTTTACCTTCAAAAAAATATTTCCAAAATATCAAAATGATTTTCCAAAGACCATCTATTTTCCCTTCGAAACCACACATTTTGTAAAAAAAACCATTTCTAGAAATCATTTCCATCTCAATTTTTTTTTCATTCTAAATACCATTATACTTATTGAAAAACCATTTCCTAAAACAATTATCATTTTGGAAATTCACTCATAACAACCAAAACAAATCCCAAACATAACTCACATCAAAACTTCAAGAATATAAAACTAGTGGCTATGTCTAACCTGGCAACATGGATTAACAAACCATGCCCCAAAGAGTATCAATCACAAAAAGTATATTGAACCACAAAATCGGGATACACGTGGTTCATTAATACATGAAACACCATCACATAACACCATATCACTACCATTGTCATCACTTATCCACACAGACCAAACAAAAGAAAAACTCAAATCCTAGATTACCCCTAGTAAATAAAGGCTCTGGATGAGAAAGGGTTTATGATGTCATTCCCACACATACCTATTGAGTCAAAATAACCATAATATCCAAGATAATTAACAACCCAAATAAAAAGGGTGTCCTATGATACCATTTTTTCATGAACCAACCTGGGTTGATCCTGAACCGGTCACCTGAGCTGGTCTGCGACAAGGCCCGAAGGGCGTTCCCGATCCCCACAAGATGGAAACTAGTGACGAGCATCAAAATAATGTATTTGGGTATGATTTAGACCATAAAAAATGACAAATAAATAAAAAAATTTAAGTAGATCAATAAAACTAAACTCTAGTAGTGTAAAGAAAAGAATACTACACCCGTACCTCCCTATGACCCCATGGGTCACCTCCAAGCATAAGATCACAGTCGCTGCATGAGCAACCCAAAGTGGGTAGCTGCTCCAAAAGCTAATAAAATGAAACTATAGGCATGATTATTAAAACTTAATAGCTATTTCAGAATAAACTATTCTTTATTCCTTACCTTTAAAAACAAAACCAAGGCATTCTAGTTTGAAAATAAAACCATATAAAAATAATATTTTTTATTCTTTTCAAATTCAAGTAAAAAGTTTCCATTTCTAAGAAAAATCATTCTCTTTGCATCAAATTTCCAAAAAAGTTTCCAAGCATGAATCACCATTTTAAAATGAAATGAAAATATTTTTGATTAAAAAATAGATTTATAAAGGAGTAAATAAGAATAAGGCAACTAAAATGGAAATCACATCACAAACACCATGTCATAAGTGAGCACCATGGAAAATCCCTATATGTAAATAGCAAAAAAGGGACCCTAGGAACCTTGTATCTCAGTGAAATGTGGTATAGAAACCACAACCAACAACATTATCAGGAAGAACTCACTAGGAAGGAACATTCCAAGGGCCTAGTGGTCTCTGATCATCATCATAATTTAGTTAGTGTTGTAATCGTCAATCCTGCTTGATGAATTCATGCCAAGCCACTTCCAAGTCAACTCGTGTACTATTCCTAGTTCACCCACCTAAATAACAGGGTTCCCCATGTGTTCTATTTCAAATAGTGGCATGTTTTTATCAAACTAACATACATGAACTTATTATTTTCTTTGAAAAAAAACACATCTAACCTCTCACCACTAGTCTCCATCCTTGAGCGCACCCCCCTTTTTACGTCACACAACAATGTATAAGCCTATTCACTGGACACATATCACAAATTATAAATTAACACTCACAATACACTTTTCAAACAAGGGGGCATTCCTCAAGAGGGGTTTTCCATTTCCAAAAATTATTCTCAAAGTGCCAAATGGGCCTCACTACTTTTCAAGAAATATATTTACTTTATAAAACATAATCGACCAACACTTTTAAGTTCAAAAACCATTTAAAATCACAATAAAACAAAAATGAACCACGAATTTAAAAGAAACTTGAAACCATGCCTAAGTCAAAGAAACCCATTTAAGAAAGAAAATTCACCATTTATCCTTGAAATTTACACCAAAACCCATACAATTTTCGAAACTTACCAAGACATGTAATTTCCCTCTTTTAAAACCACACAAGAACCTATATTCATTCAAATCAACTTTTAAAACTAATATTCACACACCAAACATCTTGAAAAATACCCACCACACACCAAAAACTATTTTAGAAACCACCCTTTGGAATTTAAAGTATTGAGAATCCTAATGCAAGCATAGAGGAACATTTATATAAATATTAAAAAATTTAAAACATAAAGGTGAATCATAAAAAATAATGGAAATTCCAACAAAAAGCATTGATATCAGTTTTTATAGAATACATATATACTATTTAATATTAAGAAAACTTTTTAAAACACTTAAGAAATTAAGGAATTCAAATGAAAGGCATGAACATAGGGGACCTACCTCAAACATGCCACTTTTTGACAACACCCACTCAAACTCACCCTTCACACTTACTTGCACATGCATTTATACATACATACATACATACATACATACATACATACATACATACATACATACATACATACATACATACATACATACATACATACATACATACATACATACATACATACATAGATACATACATACATACATACATACATACATACATACATACATACATACATACATACATACATACATACATACATACATACATACATACATACATACATACATACATACATACATACATACATACATACATACATACATACATACATACATACATACATACATACATACATACATACATACATACATACATACATACATACATACATACATACATACATACATACATACATACATACATACATACATACATACATACATACATACATACATACATACATACATACATACATACATACATACATACATAGATATATATATCCCTAGTTGAATTGCACGTATTCTCCTCACCATGAGGGAATATGTAAAAAGAGGGAACACACGCACAAAACACATATGCCTTACCCATACGCGCACATGTAATCACCTGCGACTTCTACCACCCGAAACCACTTCAACGACAACCAATAAACTCTATAAACATTACTAGAAACTCAAAAACCATAAAACCATTAATTTAAAATTTAGAAAAAACAAAAGGAACAAAAGAATCCTTACCTGAAACTCATGTTAAACCCACTACCCTTGACTGTGGGGGATAGAATTGGCCTTGACAGTCCCAATGAACCCTAATCATCAATATTCAACAAATAAAACCCCCAAAAATAGATTTAGGGTTTATACAAGGTGTGAAAACCCCATGTAGGAATAAAAACATGAAATAGAAGGATTAGAAGGGAATGATAACCTTATCAGAGATGATTATGAACTGAATCAATGGAATAAATGATGACCTGAGTGAGCGGGAGAGGTGGAGGTGGTGCATGAGGGAGGGGTTTTGGCCAAGGGTGTCATTCAAGCAAGGATAAGAAAGGGGGGAGGGATCCTCAGGAGGTAAGGGAGGAGGAATGACCAATATAGAGGTGGTGGAATACCGGAGGGCTCTGGACGAGCGGTGTCACGCGAGGAGGGAGAGGGAATAGGGGAGGGTGTGCCGCGAAGGGGTAAGGGGAAAGGGGAAAACCCCTTTAGGGTTTAATAAAAATTAAAACTAATAATAATAATAATAATAATAAACTTAATAGAAATAATTATAATAATAATAATATTCATAATAATAATATTATCATTATTATTATTAAAAAAATTTCTTTTAATATTTATTTTTAACAAAGGGTATGACACATGGTTTGGCGATACGATTTTCCAGACTAGGCGTCAACCTTGCACAAGCTACCGGAGAGAAGGGGCACACACACAACTAGGACGAATGGTTTGAGAAACCATACGTCGATCGTGAAAAATGGTTTTGTCAAATGACAGAGCCTCCTCAAATTCTTTCCACACAGTTTTCAATTACCATGTGCAAGTCATGCACCTTGTCCCTCAGACCAAAAAAAGGATACACAATCATTACTGGGCCTATTTGGGTCAAACCATGCTCAAACCATGCTCAGGCCCAAAAACCTCCCAAATGCCTTGAAACTCAAAAAAAGTCACTAGTAACTCAACCCCAACTTCAACCAAAGGTTCCTAAATAAAGAAAAGAATAAAATAGAAGAGTTTCCAAGGTCGGGTTGTGACATCACTAGACCTCATACTCACCTACTCATACGCAAGAGTTTTACAACTAGAAACAATAGTGTAAGATTGTAATGTGGGTAGACTATACCCTCATATCAAAGTAGAGAAACTTAATAGAAATGATATAAAATCAATAATTACAAATTCATAAAGTTATAAATATACAACGCGACCATGATATAACAGATGGATTATCTAAATTGTCAAACCATTCAAGAAAGAATAAAAAATATCTCCTGTGGTAAGATCATATATATCCCAAATAAAAATAAATATAAATTAAAGAAATCACCACATATTCCCAAGTACCACACCTGATTCCATCTCCTGAATCCACCCATGTTATCCAACTCTGGGCTCCTTCCCTACCTGCACCTATAATCAAGAAATCTAGGTTGAGTTAATGAATTACTTCCTTTATTTATTTTAGAAATCACTAGGTAGTTCTTATGAATTTTGTTAAATATAAATTTTATTTTAACTCTTATGTTTGTGCATAATAATTTGTTTACTGAAAATCCAGGAACCTTAAGATTTTTGAAAAGTAAATTCACTAGTTGAACAAATTAAAAAACTGAAATACCATAAAAATTAATAAATATTATAAAAATTGTGATCTGAACTTCTTTTGTAAACAGATTCCAATGTATTTAAAGGAACTATAGAAGTGTTGATTAGAAGTATCTGGGGATAGTGAAACAAGTTGAGTTCATTGGTATATGTAGAAGTTTCCGTAAAAAAGGTTACGTGTAAGCTATAAACTCGTAGGAAGAGACTTAGGTGATAACATAAGGGTTGCAAGAATCCATAAGTGAAGTATTTGGATCATCTAGACCCAAGAGAAAGAAATGATATCATATTGGAGGAAAAAAAATATTATTTTATAATTCATGATATGAAACTCGCATATATTTATATAAACCCTATCAAACATTCATTTTAATTAAAAATAAATTAGCTTTCCATTTAATTTTCACATAACAAATCATTTAAAGCTATTATTATTTATTAATTCAATTAAATAACCCATCTCGACATATTTGTGTTTTAGATCTCCTGATTTAATTCTTTATTTATATATTTACATTAAAAGGGCCATCTTACATCAAACTGGAAATTCTCATATTTTTTTGAAAAAACTGACATTTTCTACAAAAAGGGCCCAACATACATGAGGGATGACCACACAAAGGAATGGACTAAATAAAGGAAGAAATTACCTCAATACCAACAAATTTACAACATGAATGATAGATCAATCACATGAATAACAAATTAACTGTAAGAAAGGATTGACAACATTATTAGGCAATCAGTTGCAAAAGAAAACCAAGTGACCCTAAGAATAAATAATAGACTTCATAGTAAGTAAACCTACCACATAAAAAACATATAAATTTAAAATGATAATAGTCTTAGAGCATCCTATTGGAACCTCTATGCCTTGGGAAAATAAAAAGGAAGGATTTTATAAATCTAAACCTTATAAGTTTCAATTGGAATTTTATAGTGGAGGATTAAACTTGAATTTTATAGTGGACACTGACACTAAAAATTTAAAAAGTAAGTTTACATTTTAATTTTTCATTGGAAGTTTTAATTAGAATTTACCAGTAGATGTTCCAATTAGAATTTTCCAGTGGAAGCAAACACTGGAATATCCCAGTGTAAGTTTCCACTGAAAGTTTCCATCATATGTTTCAAGTAAAATTTTATAATGTATATTTCAACCTAAATTTTCCATTGTAATCTGGCACTAGAATATTCTTATAGTAGTTTCTACTATTTTTTTTGAAAATGTAAACTGAAATTTTTAGTAGAAGTTGAAACTAGAATTTTCTAGAAAATGTTTCCACTAAAATTTTCCATTAGAAGTTTTAAGTGAATTTTTTTAGAGGAAGTTTCAACTTGACATTTCTAATTAAAGTTTAAATGGAAATTTCTGGTTAAAGTTTAAGTTTCCACTGGAATTTTTTTGTAGAAGTTTCAACTAGAAATTACCAACCTTTAATTGTATAGAATTATTTTCATTCCAACCATTGGATATGACATGTGAGATAGGGATTGATTTGGAAACTTGATTACAACCTTTTTTCACTCTTTATATATGTCATCATTTGAATAGAAATTTTAAATTTTATGCCATGATGCTTTTGGATTCGGTGTCCTAGAATTAAATAATTCATACTTTAGATTACATGTATATTAAAAAAGTGAATATTAACATAAATATCTTATCACATATTGATTGTTCTTCTGCATTACATTTTTGTGATAATGTCCAAGTGTATCTATCACATTGATAAGATCATATAAATTCCCTGCTATGATGAGAACCTTGAAATGTACTGATAATATTATTTAAAATAGTTCTATAGTTGGATAACGTACTATGATAGGGCACATAGTTTATATATTTTTAGGTGCAAGTACATGTAAGAGGGTGAAACTTTATCTCATGAAGTTCGTACTTGGTAATCTAAATGATGGGATATTATGAGAATATTCCCACTATTAGGAATTTCACATTTTTTGGTGTCATCTGATATTCCTATCTTTTATCATTCATAATGGTCCTTAGACTTTAAGATTATTATTAATTCTTGTTAAGAATAACACACTTAGATTTATTTCATAAACCTTTATGATATAGTTCATGGAGAATTTGGATATATTGGGTGAAACATGAGTGACATGTAATTAATGAATAATTCAAGGAAGTATTTTTCCTTTCCATATTTATGGATGTTGATATCTTGACCCTTTGATTGGAATATAATTATTGCATTAAATTTCATGACCATAGTGAAATGACATGTTTATTTCAGATAGTCAAAGAAAGATGTATCAATCATATAGGTTTTTAAAACAAATGAGAAAATTTATTGATGAGATATTGTGAAAAAAAGGATTATATTATATAGTGAGTGTTCATATGTGTCTATCAACATTGAGACATTTAGTTCTTTCTCTTATGTGTCTTTACCCATTATTAGATAGAAATATTTGAGACAAGCCTGCCTAATGCTAATAAGGAAGGATCCTATAATATCAAATACTATGTGTTTTCATTGATCTCAATAAATTTTATTTGAATTAAATTATTGTAAGAAATATTATTCTCTAGACCAAGGAATAATTTTATTCAATTTTTATTGGTCGCTAATATTTGCAAGGTAATAAATAACTATTTATTATTGAATAAATAATTTATTTTATTATGTGAATATTTAATAAATATTTATTCACTATATTTTTAATAAATCTTTATTTTATTTAGTAAATAATGAAATATTTAATTATATATTTTTTTAGGTATTCAATTAATTTTGAGGAGTTAAAGTAGACCAAGATCATGCCCGATTATGAATATTTATTTTCCAGTGGGTAAATAATATTTTTCATTCCATGATTTAGTGAATGCCATAAAATACTATTATTATTATTATATGAAAAGTGTTTAATAATGATTATTATATTATTTAAGGGATGGTACATAATTAAATAGTATTTTAACCTAAACTCTAGATCTATAAATAGATAGTTATATATATTGCGTTGGGTTAATCAAGAATTGATAATTTTTGGGCACAT
This sequence comes from Viscum album, assembly GCA_963277665.1. Classification (NCBI taxonomy): domain Eukaryota; kingdom Viridiplantae; phylum Streptophyta; class Magnoliopsida; order Santalales; family Viscaceae; genus Viscum; species Viscum album. Next base: position 1,049,030,890 of record OY728163.1, on the reverse strand, counting down.
CATAATTCTATATAAATTTATTCTCCTCATCTTATAAATAATGAAAAAACTCCTTCAATCCCAAATAATATTGAAGAAATCAATATGAACACCGCAAAACAATTTTTTCACCACAGTTTCACTTAGAAATCAACTAGTGTTGTTCAGAGGTCAAAAGAGCATGTGTGGATCACCCCTAGAGGAATTATAAACTTGGATCCCCTTACAAAATGAATGTAATCTGATAAGGGTTTAAAAATGATCAACATTTTCATCGAAGAAAGTTCATAAAATGAGGTAACCATTTATTCTGATTTTAAATAAATTAATTATAAATTTAACATGAAATGATCCTCTTCAGGTTCCGGGTTTCTCTATATAAGTATTCAGTGGAAAATTTTCATTAGTAATGAAGTTCATGTCATGTAAAATATTGAAAATGATCCACATAATTGACACAATCTTCTTGGTTATTTCTCCCAATAAGGTATTTCTACTGTGCTAGAAACCTTCAAGTGTTATCAAAGTGGTCATAATTTAAATTTATAATTATATATTTTATTTTTGATAAATATTATCAATAATGGTTTATTATTTCATTTTAAGATTATTAATTCAATAATATGATATTTAATTAATATGATTTTGATATTTTAATTAATATATTCAATATTCATATCTTCTTAAATTTTTAAGAACACATGGAGAATGACTGGAGATTCCACCAGGAAGTGCCAATGATTTTTAGTTGATAAGACTAGGTTACATGGAATATAGTTAGAGTACATGCTATGTACCCAAGTTCATTGTACCTGGCCATGTTGCAGGATGCACGGCATACTAAAAAGTAACTACACATGGGGAATTTATTACAAACCACATGTAGACTAAGCCAATATGGCACATAGCTTGTCAGATTACATAGTGTTTGGTTGGTGTATAGATAGTGTAGTATATACAAATTTTCAGTGAAATTTATGATAACTATATGGTTAAATATATGTTCAAAATCATGTGATACTAAAAACACGGAGCAATAATGACATACATGATGTCAAGCTGGAGTACATGGCATGCAATTCATTATTTCATGTATCTGAGATACACGTTGAGTCATTTGGAAGTTTATGTAGATACAAAACTAGCGGAAGAAATGACATGTAGCTGCAACACACGTCCTGTGGTCCCACTTCTTAAGAAAACATCGAGTCCTTCAAAAGGTTTTGTGGACACATAAAGAGAGTGATACATGATGTGTATCTAGCTAGTACATTCCATGTATTCTAGTCAATGCACACATATAATCCCTATGTGTTTATCCCGGGTACATGAAAATTGAGGTACAAGACCTATAGCTCATAAGTACAGGCCATGTAGTCTCCCAATAAAGGATAGAATTAAATTATATTAAATTTAAAATTGAATCATTAAAACCTTATTATATTAATAGTCACATGATGTGTTTGAAAATTTAATAATGCTTTTAAAGAATTATTAAATGATAAATTAATTTATTGTAATTATTGTGATTATTTGTTGTTGCATTTATTTTACATGAATTAATTTATGAAGGGTATATCCAAGAGAATTAAGATGATCATTATGATAAAATTTAATTAATTACTTAGTTAATGAAAGTGGTTTTATCTTAATAATAAATAATGAATATAAATAAATGTTAACTAGTTTTAATTTTTTTTAATTATTTGCATGTGTAAGACCATTCATGAGATTGAACAAGACCTGTGTATATGTTGGTTTAATTTAACTTAATTTATTTCATGGATTTACAATTATTTATTATTAAATTAAATATGATGGTCTGTAATTCATCCCTCTCACCATTATTACATAGGACCTTCATGTCCAAGATGATTTATGTAATTTACCATAACAAAACACTTGGTTCCCCTCACCTGCATGTGAGTTACAAATACATGTAATAAATAGAGTATATCAAGGCGCATGGAGGAAATTCAAGACAGAACCAACAATATTCCCACTAAGGTGATAAATAGTTGGATAGGTGGATTGATGCAACTTGGTCTATGCCAAACACAATGAGTTTCCCCTATGTTAAAGGTTGATTTATTATCTTATCAATAAATAAACTATTAAATCAGCTCATGATTGGGTCATTTATTTATTTATTTATGCTTGATGTATTATTTATTTTATGAATGCATGACCATGATCACATAAATAAATAAATTAATATGAAAATATAGAATTTAAATATATTGATTATGTAAAAATGTTTTGTCAAAATATGGTTAATCACTTAAGTAAAATCCACTTAATATTAATAAAACATATAAAGGATAAAAAATATTTACACATAATAAATTAAGATCTCTCAACTTAATATTATGTGAGATCAATACTTCCATTACTTTATTAGGAATGAAACCATAGAACTAAGTGTTTACAAAACCAAATTATGAACACTTATTTTATTGAGGAGTTCTCATGAGGGTTTTAGGTCAACTTAACCAAAGTTGTATTGAATTTAATGACCAAAGTCTTCTCAATACAAATTTATAGGAAAGTATTGAGGAAATACTAGTTAGGATTTATTGATTGTGGATTCCACTCAATGTATCAAAGAAATTCAAGACCATAGTTAGTAAGAATGACTTTCTAAATACCTTCTTATGGTTTTCATGGACAAATTCTAGATCATCAAGAATTGAAATATGGATTTGTTCCACTAGAATTTCTTTAGTGATAGGGAAATCTGAGTTCAATGGAGATGGACATTGATACTTTATAAAATAGTGGGTGAATTAATATAATTTAATTTATTATACCTCATATATTTCTTAATCTAGAAAAGTACTCATAATTTGATCATTTAATATTGTAAAATGTGGAAAGAAAAACAACAAATTTAGTTTCATCATTACTTAATTCAGGGTGTTCATTAAAAATAAAAATATATAGATATGGTACAACTATTTATATGATACGTTATTATCATAATGTTTGAATTATGTGTTGGAATCACATATTCCCATTTCACCTCCCCAATAGGTGAGAGAATATGAAAATGATTCATACAAGAGATATGTTAAGGATGCTTCCTTTGTCTACTATATTATATTATCAACTATTTCCATAGAGCTGATTATACAACATAAATACATGAATTATTACACCATAATATATCATCTCATTTTTCTTAATTAAGGGAAAGAAATACTTGAAATAAATAATATTATTAATTCACTATATCAGTGAAAATTTAAAGAAGAGAATCTAGATACTTATCATGCTTTCAAAATGATGGGGTATTTTGATTAGTTAGTGAAATTAATCTTCCACTTGGACAATAAATTATCCATTAATATTATCATATTATATTACCACCAATATTATCATTATTTTTCCACCACTTATGGTGATATTTTTGGAAGAAAATTATGAATATCCCATGATGAATCTAAAAATAAAATATCTTTTAAAACATCCTTCAAAGAAAAAAAATTCAAAAGAATAAAAGTGAACATGAGGCTATTTACTTATTATGTAGAAGGAATAAAAACTAGAAAGAATTGAAATAAATTAAATAATAAAGAAGTTTTTACAACTTAAGGTATATTCATAAAGTTTCTATTGACCAGTTATATAATAAATAAAATAACATGGATCAATTTGAATATAAAAAATGATCTTAAAAAAAGTTATAGAGTGAAAACAAAAGGTGATGAGAAAGTGAAATTATTACATTAGCCAATGGGAGATCACTACTTATCATTTTCAGATTGGGTCGATTCAAGTTTTTTATAAGTGTTACCAAAATATTTATATTAGTTTCTAGCTAGAGACAATGAGTAATTATTTAATTTTTGGAATAAATGTTTTTATTGTGCTATAATACTAAAGTATAGGTTTAGTAACTCTTTATTCAAAAATATACATTGTAATGAATGATGAATATAAAATATAGAACTCTAACCCAATTGTGTAAAGATAATTATTTTTCAAATAAAATTTTAATTTATTGGATTATTTATAACTTTTAAAGTATTTTAGTCTCATTTGAGATATGATAATAGATATTTTGAAAAAAAAATAACATGTTTTCAATAAATAAAACTTTTCAAATAAAGGAATGTCAAAAATATTTTAGAGTTAAGTTTTACATGGTCATGCCAATATTAAGGTAATTTTACATACTTCATGTGATTACTTTAAGAAATTCTATAAATGCTCAGTGAAGTAAATGATTGGACTTGGTGAAGATTGAGGAATCCCTGAGCTGGATTGTCATAGAACATCTTGTCCAAATATTCATTAATCATATAGGTGGAGTAAAGGTATACCCAAATTCAAATTTCATTTTATACATCTAATATCATGATGCTATTAAAAGAAAGTTCAATGAAGAGTCTTATATATATTGAAAATCTTCCATTATTCCTTCCAAGTAATGTTTTGAAAATAGAATCATAAAAAATAACCATATGAAAAATATACTTTCTAATGGATATCATATCAATTAAGATATGATAAGAATCCATTCAGAAACTACCATTAGTTTTTTTTGAAAATGGTTTGTTAAAACCAGGTTTAAGTACAAACCAATAATCAAACACTAAGGTGAATCAGAGTTAATAATCCTATATTCACTAAATATATTAATGTCTATTCAAGGCCAACTATATTTCCATTATGTAATCCTATATAATTTAATACAGTGGGAGTAGACTTAAAATCTATGGATCAAGGCTCTGAATCCACATGATTTGGCATAGTAATACTGGACTCTACTGATTTTGGTGGGATGAGTAGTTCTAGGGACACATATTGTATAGGAATTTACAAATAAAGAGGTGGTTTATTTTCACTATAGTGGGTGATACATACATATTATTATTTTAGAGTAAATATTCCCACAAATAAGTAGTAAATAATAATATTCTATGGTTGAAAATTATATATAAATTCAATCAATAGAACCAATGTATCATGATTGATGTATTCCATATTTTTATTGTTTCCAAGACTTGATGTTATTGGTGAGTATTCAAGAGAAAATGAACATGGATAGCACGAGGAAGTATAAATAAAGTATGATTGATTATTAAAATTTTTAATCTTAAATAGGACCTATACACCAATCATCATGAATAAAATACTTTTAAATTTTACATGTTGAAGAAAACTTCTATGATCATCATATTCACATATTGATAGTCAAGGCCTCCACATTTGGATGGATCCCTACAATATATATATATATATATATATATTATTTTACCAAATGGTATATGTCTACAAGGAATAACTATAAAGGGATAGTGAAATCAATTAATACTAATAAGGTATGAATATTATATAAATTAATTTATGGATAAATCATTCATAGTGATTATAGAATATTCATTTGGACAAGAATGAGTGACATTTGTCTCTATATAGTTAGTGTGAGCACTATAAGTTTTCAAGATAGATAATTTGAAAACTAATATAAAACAAATGTTGTATCTTACCGTTTTTTATGACTAAAAAATGAAATTTTATCCAAGTATAACTTAAAGTAGAAAATTTTTACTAGGGAAAAAGATCTAAAAAATGTATACATGGGTTTTCTAAATATATTTATTGTAAATATATTAAAATTTTATTGAAAAATAAAAGTTTAAATAATTCAATACAAAATTTTTGTTGGTATATAATATTTCTAGAAAAACATACACGAGTATAGGAAGAGATTATGGAGATTAAAAGAATCTCACAAGATTAAGTGAAAGGAATTAAACTCATGTTCCATGATATGTACTGATATTTGATATTACTAATTCATAAATCATAACAGGTGAATATCAAATAGATCCAACTTAATTTCATAGACTTGAAATTAAAACTATACTATAGTACTTGGAAAATTAGAACTGAATGAGTTCACAGTGTCTAGAGAATATGGAATACTAGGTATCAAGGGAGTTGAACACTTTTCTTCACTCAGTTCAAGTTGATATAGTATCATAGAAAAGTCTAAGGTAATATTAAATAAAAAAATATTACATCTATTAGTTTTCATATCTATAATATCTGAATATGTTGCAGCTTCTAATGTAGTTTAAAGAGTGGTTTAGAAACATAATGTTCTGATTTTGGGTTAAAAAAGTATATTTTTATCATTATTATGATAATATTTGAAAATGAAATTAGTCAATATATCAATACATTGGAATGGGAAAAAAATATGGACACTCAGTTATATCACTACTTGAGGGATTTTCTCATTGTAGTAATATTGCAGTAAGCAGAGTTTCCACACAAACATGTTTCTTTAACATCCCTAGTCATAAAAGTGTGATAGACCCAACATATATATCCATACTCAGTGTAATAATGGTTAAAATCTGAGAACTAACCAATGATTAGAGGTTGGATCTTATAAAAGTGGGATTCTATTGGTGTTGGTGTCCTAGAAACAACTACTTTGTACTTTAGATTACATGTATATTCAAATAATTGAATATCAATATAAATATATTATCATATATTGATTTTTATTTTTCATAACATTGATGTGATAATGACATATATAATTTTTCACATTGATAAAGTCATTACAGCTTCCCACTATGATGAGAACCGTGCAATGTCAAAACAATATTCTTTAAAATAGTTATACAGCTCGATAACATACTATGATAGGGAACATAGTATATAAATTGTCAGGTGAAAGTACTTATGAGCGGATTGGACTTTATCTCATGAATTTATCACTTAGTAATATTCATTATGGGAGATTATGAGAACATGTCCACCAATAGGAATTCCACATGTCTTTGTGTAATTGGACATTCATACCTACGATCATGAGTAATCATTCTTAGACTTTAAGATTATTATTAATACATATTACAAATCACACACTTATATGTATTTCTTCAACCTTAATGATACAATTCATAGAGAAGTTGGATACATTTGGTGCGTCATCAGTGACATGTTTTTAATGAATAATTCAAGAAATGATTTTACCTTATGGAATTTGATATCTTGTCACTTTGATTGGAATATGACAGTCACATTATATTCCATGTCCATGGTGTAATGATGTATTTTTTTAGGTATTCAAAGAAAGACGCATCAATCATATAGGTCGATGACACAGATGTACAAATTTCTTGATGATATATTGTGAAAAAGAGATTATATTACATAGTGAGCATTCACATGTGGTTTTTAATGTTACGACATTAAGTTCTTTCTCTTAAGTTCCTTGGCCCATTGCTAGATAGTAATCTTAGACTTATAGGAATATTACCTAATTACAATGATAAAGGATCCTAGAGGGTCATACTATAAGTGTTTCCATTGATCCTGATTAAATTTTATTTGAATTTATTTATCAGAATAAATATTATTCTCAAGACCGAGGAATAATTTATTCAGGTTTTGTTAAATTCTAATATTCACAAGGTAATAAGTAGTTATTTATTTTTTAATAAATAAATAATTTTATTATTTGAATATCTAATAAATATCTATTCACTGTATTGTGAATAAAATATTTATTTTATTTATTTATGAATAAAATATTTAATAAAATATTTATTCAAGTATTCAATAAATCTTGAGGATTTAGAGTAGACTAAGATTGTATCCTATGATGAATATTTATTTTTAAGATGTTATATAATATGTATCATTGTGCGAGTTAGCGCAAGCCCTAAAATAAAAATTGTAATAATATTATTATATGAAATGGGGTTTAATAATGATTATTATATTATTTATGGGATGATAAAAATTTAAATAAAATTTTAATCAAAATCCTAGATCTATAAATATATGTCTATGTCTTTTGTGTGGGGTTAATCAAGAATTGATAATCGTTGTGCACAACAAAGTTATTTTTCAAATTATTCCCCTAATATTTTTTACGATCACAAACTTTTATGGAGATGTATCATGATCATTTTCAGGTACTCTTATACCCTTGTTTTGAGTATATCTTGATTGGTCTTTTTTTCAGGGTTTTTTCTGGTGAATTTGGAAAATTATGGAAGTTTTTGAAGCAAAAGCGGTAGTGCATAGTTTTCCAAGACCATATTCCTACCCCCAGAAAACCATGAAATCCCAGACATGGAGGTTTTTCATGGTTTCCACATGGTTTTTCAAACAATTCACCCTCTTAAATGAAACCATGCACCCCTTAGAGAAGTCACAAGGTTAAGGTTCACATTTTGGAAAACTGTGCACCCCTTCCTAGGAAATCGTGTGCACATGTTTTTAATCTCCCAAAAAATTATTAAAAAATTATAGAACTCCCGATATCAACCCCAAATTTACCATAATCAACCCTAAATCTATTCCTATGTTTTTAATCTATTTATAGGATTCCAAGACACCTTAAACTTCTTTATTAAAAAAAATCCAAAATTCGATTGAAGGATCATATTCCCATTGGTAAGTGATTTTTTCTAGTTTGGTTTGCTATCTCTCTCATCCCTCTTATAGAATGAATAAAAATAATTTATCCTCTATTTTTGATGTTTTAGATCTATGTTTTCCAAGATCAAAATATTTTTTACCTTGATCTTTGGTTTTGGTTATATATCTTCCATGTTATTGTGTTCTTAATCATTCTACTTCAATTTGGGGATCTCGGTTTGGTGAAAGTTCATCAACGACCTTGAGGTAAGTTATTTAATTACCAATTACAATAGTATTTATTATAATTGTGTGTATGTATTTATGCAATTAATGTTTCCAAGTTGGGAAATGGAATTTTGTAATTGAATTAATTAATTGATTAATGGGATTATTAAATTGGCGGAATAATGTTATTATGGAATGGAATGATTAGTGGGTTTATGAAATTGGTTGATTAATGTGATTATGAATTGGTTAATAATGTGAATTAAGGGATGGTTTGATAAACTTGAAGGGTTAATGTATTATATGATTAAATGTTAATAAATGGTATAATGGTTAATTATTCATATTATTCCATGTTATTTAATTGATGAATGATGATTGTTGTGATAAATTGAATTGTTGCACTATGATGAGAATGTTTGATAATAAGGCTAATAATGATTAACCTTTATTAATATGATATATTTGATATGTTTATTCAATTGATAAATAAGGTGTGGTATAGGGACTGAAGCTCCACGTACCCATGCGGTGCCAGGCATGATGTTCTAGGCACTAATGAATGAATATGAGTATTATTGTATGAAACATGGACTGATGCTTCAAATAACCATGATTTGTGGGATATGGAATGATTCTCCAAATACCCATGGTGTTATAAAGATGACTTTCTAGGCCTCAATGCATGCATGTGAACATTATTGTATGGGATAGAGACTGGTGCTCCAAATACCCATAATGTGTGGGATAGATACTTAGGCTTCAAATACCCACGGGGTTCCATACATGATGTTCTATGCCCATGATATTGACATTGGAATGGGGTTCCAAGTGGTCATGATATTAATGTTGAATGAATTGATTAATTAAAATCCATTATGTAATGAAATGTGATATACTTTAGGGACGGTTCAAACCCAGACATGTGTTAAAGTAGGTATTTATGGTTTGGGTGTCATTGTGAACCCATGGAATTATGTAGAAAATTAAGGAATTATGAAATGTGATAACTGTTTACTTTAATTATTGTTCTTTATTATTTATACAATTGCCTACATTATTATTGAATGTATATTATTTTAGACAATGTTTGTGGTGTCCTACTAAGTTGTACCCACACCCTACTTAGGATGCCTAATCGGTGGCAGAATAGACTTCATGCTTGTAGGATAGGACAAGGGAAAGATCCCTATGATTGATGGTTGACCTGGGGCGAAGCATGGATGAGGGAACCAGATGTTATTACAATACTTTATTGGGAGTTTTTAGTTTGTCTTTATTTTAGTTTTTCATTTAAAAATTAACACATATATGGAATGATATATCTACTTTCTTGGTTTGCATATTTTATTTCAAGTTTTGGAATATCATGTGATATTGGTGTCTATTGGTTATGGTATTATTATGGTTACTGTTTATTATCATTTGGTTATAATTTATTATTTCTGCTATTGTGTTTCTTTGATAAATTGTTTATAGTCTCCCCACAATAAATATTAGACCCTCGTTGCTAGTTGGCAGCCTCTGGAATAAGGGGAGGCACACCTAAGGTCATATGACCAGCGGGATTAGGGAACCAGTATTTTGTACCCTAGTTGGGACGTTAAAAAGTTACATGAAAGGTTTTTTCTTTGGGAAAGGTAGAAAAGAGACTATGATGAGTTGGTGCTTGCTCAAGAGTTCATGTATGGGAGTAGCTAACCCATTTATAGGGGTAAAAGCCAAGAACCCAGTGTTGGATTGTTGTCATTGATGTTTTTTCTTACAGTTTCATGTTATTTCACCTTGGGTGATGCAATTTTTGTTTAATGTGATTGTTTTCTGAGATTCTATTCATGGAATGGTATGGAATGAAGGCTGGTTATACATGCATCAGTCTAGGCACTCAGGAGTATTATGTGACATGGATCATTTTAGGCATGCCCAGAAAAGCAAGATTGGGTGAGTTGTTTAAATTAAAATTCTTTTATTTACATGTGTAATTTAAAAGAAAATGTTCCTAATATGAGATTGATAATTTTAAATGATGACAAATATGGTAAATGAAATGGATAAATGGATGTCTAATGAGAAACTGGAATTAAAAATTCTTTACTGTATGTTATCCATGACCTAGAGGAGGGATGGTTGAGGGTAGTGATATTGAATAGATTTTGACCATGTGGTAGGGTTTGGGGGATGACTTGTTATAGATTTATGGGAATCCCTCTTACATAAATATGATAATAATGTGTTATGTGTCCTAATAAGTGTGTTTGGAAATATGGATATATGCCTCCGTGATGATGCCTGTTGATAGGATGTCTATATGATAAGATGGAAATGGTCCTCTAGTAGTGTAACTAGAGGCTTTGATAGTTATGATTGATGAATATGAAGAGTATTTACATTAAAACGTTTCTTGGGTTATGCAGTTTGTGGAAAGTGACCCAGGCGGGTTGTGTGAAATATCTCCGACTTGACACGAGAGTTTTAGTTGCAATACTCTCTAACTCTCACCAAAGAGGGTGGACCTAAGGCAGTTGAGTTATGGATTGAGTCTATCCAGATGATCATTGACCACTTAGATACTCCTATTGATAATAGAGTTAAACTAAATTATTATAATTTATGTGGTTAATTAAAACATTGGTGGGTTATCCAGACTGGGGATGAAGATTTGAAGAATATGGTGTTAAAATACTTTCAATAGAAGTTCTTGTAGCAATTTTATGCCAAGATTCTCAAGAAATAGGGGGAAACTGAGTTTATGTGGTTGACCTAGGGGAGCATGTACATGATTCACCATGTTGAATGCTTCACTAATTTTAATTTCATTGTTCCAACATTGGTAAGGGATGAGGCTACTATAGAAAATCATTTTCAATATGGGATTAAATGTTAGATTAAATCCTAGGTTTACATCTTTAAGTTGAAAAAGTTTTCAGAAGTGGTGAGTCAAGTTCCCATTTCTAAGTGGAACCTGAAGTAGGATGCCTTTGGAGCAAAAGTGGTTTCTACTCGATGAATAGGAAGCACATATTCTATGGGTAGGAAAAGTCTCTTTGATAATGTTAACTAGAGTATTGTAATGAAGAGTGAACATGGGGAATGATTAATTATTTGGGAAATTACTTGAGTGCCCTTCCACCAGTGTGGTAGGTCAGATCATTTCCATAGATAATACCTCAAACTACCAATAGAGTTTTGAGCTTGTAGTAGAATGGGACATCTATAAAGGTTTTTCATAATTCCTTGACCTGTGGGTAAGGATGGATGATCCAGGTAGAGTTATAACACCAGAAGGGGGTATTCAACCCCATATTAATTTGGAAGTTAGAGTTCTTCTATCTATGTATTTCAAGGTAGTGGGTGTGGTATGACTGGGAAAGATAACATGTATCAGTAGAGTTCTATATCTCAGGGGACTAAGACTACAATATAGGGAAGAGGGGTAGGATGATTTCATGATGTTCATCATAAACTTTTGGATAGAGAGGCTAGGCCATTGACATTTAGAGGTAATATTATTATAGCTTCTATTATTAATAGTGCCTTATTCAATACTAGATCATCTCATTCTTTTATATATGCACACTTTGTGAACAGTTTGAGTTTGGAGGTGGAATTTGTGAGTGCGGTTATGATGATTGATACACATTTGAGATTATGGTCGAGAGACACCTGTGTTTGAAAAGGGTATTCTCTTGAGGTTGTGGAGTATTGTTTTCTATGGGACATCTATATCCTTTAAATTTTAGGTTTTGAATTTATTTTGGGTATGGAATGGATAGTATCATTTTGAGTCCAAATTGATTGTTACCATAGTAGAGTGGCATTTACATCTAATATGGGTGACAATTATGTTCATCATGGAGAGTGATATATCGCGACAGACTATGATGGGCTAGTTCATCAGCAACTAGGGGAGCTCACCGCCCAAGTTTAAAGTCTTTTACTGGATGATGGGTGTGCAAATAATGATGCCTTTACACTTATAGTATACCGGTTCTAGGATTTATTTCCTAACGACTTTTTAGGGCTTCTACCTGAGAGGGATTTAGAGTTTATGATTGAGCTCATTAATAGAGCTAAACTTGTTTCCATTTACCCTTAAAGAATGGAACCAATAGTGCTTCAAGATAATAATAATCATATAGAATAGTTGATGGATAGGGGATTTATTCATCTGAGTATGCCACCTTTGGGTTCTATAGTTTTTTTTCTAATGAGTATGACAAAACCATACACTTTTGTGTTTACTACTAGAATTTGAACAATATGAACGTGAAGAACTGGTATCCTCTTCCACATATCAATGATATATTTGTCCATTTAAGAGGATTTTATGTTTTCTCTAAGATTGAATTTAGTTTGGGATATTATCAGTTAAGAGTTTGACCTTTTAATAACCCACTGATAGCTTTTAGAAGTAGGTAAGGTCTATTTGAGTTCGTTGTGATGTTTTTTGGGTTGACAAATGCTATGGTAGTGTTTACGGCCTTGATAAAAAAAATCTTCCACCTATACCTAGATCAGTTTCTATTCATTTTTATGGATGAAATATTGATGTACTCTAAGACTCATGATGACCATTCCCAATAACTTGACATCAAATTGAGTACACTAAGAGAGAATCATCTATACACTACAACAAAAAACGACAAATAGCAGCGGTTTAAACCCTCACCATATGGTTATGTGATAGTTTCAAAAAACCACCACTAAATTTGATGTTGATAGTCATCTCACATAAGTTCTATCCATTGAGTAGTGATTTCTAGGAACCATCATAGAATGTTTGTTTAGCTTCTATTTTTTGGGTTTTATGGGTGGTTTCGCTTCCCCAAAAATGATGAAATTATAGCATTGGTTTGAACTGCCATAATAAATTAGGAATTTTTTGGGAAGATAAACCACTGAAAAAACCCAAACAACCTATGATATACAAAAAAAAATTCTAAAAAGTGGGGGTTTAAACCTCTGATATATATCGATTTTAAAAAAAATACAACTGCAGTTTATGCAGGCCCAAAACAGCCAAACAAAATCAGATATTCAACTATAACACAACAAGATATACTACTATAACAAATAAATGAGTTTTTAATGTAAAACATTAATAAAATTAATTATATAAAGTATTTAGTAAAATATAGTGGATAAGACCCTAAGAAATCACTCCTACAACTGAAAATGAAATAGTCAAAAGTCACATTGTTTGGTGTTACACATTTACTACTCCATGTACCATCCTAATGAACTTTGATCAACACTATCTCCATCACTATCTCCACTTCTTGATACCAATATATTTATGAAAATTATGTTAAAAAATAAATAGTGGTTTATATTTAAATTTAAACTTAAAACTAATAAATATTTGTGTACTAAATGATTTTGAAGTTGTGTGATTTATCTGATCACTACTAGCGATCGATGCAATATCACAAGGGATAGATCCTATCATCTTCTAATATAATTCAAAAAACACTTTCTACAGAGTGATGAAATTTTCTTCTCAAATCTTTATATGATTACCCTATTCCTGAATTGTTCTTTCCATGTAAACAAGCTCCCTCTGGACAAATAATCCTGTGACATCACCCATCAGGACCCCATAGCAGTCAAATGGGACAACTATCTTCAGTCCGTTTAAATTCCAGACATATGAATTGTTCATATTTCTCTCTATAGTAGAATTTTTCCATGTTTTATTAAAAAATAGTTATTAGAGAAATAAAAGTTCAATAACATTATTAATATTAAATTTTGTACCTATAACTCTCACTCTCCAATATCCCTGTGAAGAAATAGGAGTGACGACCTTCTTCTTTTCTACTAAACTTGCTGAATGGGGAGGTTCTTTCTCAATTACCAATGGGAAATTGAAAAAGGGTGTGCTAGAAGCTAATATAATTGATGATGTGAGAGATGATTTCGAGGGGCAGGCGAAGGGTGTCTCGAATGCTATAGGGAGGGAGACTGATGGACCATCATTTTTCATTGCGGTAGAGGGAGCGTCAAATGAGAGTCGACTAGGATCAGTAAAATGATTCCTACTTAGAATTATTGTAATATAATCAAATAAAATTAACTTTAGAACATATATTTCAAAAAATTTATCGAGAAAAAAATTTATAAATGATAAAAGATGCACAATAATAATAAAAAAAATATACATATCTATGATAATGAATGACTGTACATATATCATAAGTGGTTGATAAATAAATTGATGACGACACATACAATCATTTTTTCCTTCAATCATGTCATTTTCCTGCTCCATAATTACTTCATCTACTTAATCCACCATTTCAGGACTAATATTTTCAATATCATGATGTACAAATTTGTTTTCTTATTACTGTTGATGAGATTCAATTTTTGAGGTCAAATATTCTAATTCATCACCCATATCATACAAGTCTCTCTTTTTTATGTGAACAGCTACACTCCACCCATCATCCACAACATCTTCCACATAATATACCATTTTATCTTATGATAATAAGATACATGGATCATGTAATTCACGGTTTCTGACATACATCAAGTGAGAAAAGTTTACAGAAGTAAATTGCAAGGAATCACTTTTAACACCCCTAATAATATCATCCCAATTTAATTTGAATAAAACAACTAAAAATGCCTATGGTAGGTTAATTCAATACTATTAGTCAAATTTACATAGTATCCCACTTCAGATCATGTAAATATACAACTAATTTTTGTTTTGAAACCCTCTTATTGATCAACGGTACAAAATATATACCATTCACATTATAAGCGTTGAAAATTCTAGTCTCTTTTAGAGGACCTCGAGCTAGAAACATCAAATATTCTTACAAATCATCTCAAGAATTAGTATTCATGATCTAAAAAAGTAATATACATGATTATATTTACAAAATATATGTGTCAACCTAATATCCATATTGATTGAAAAATTTATGAACTTACACATTGTGTAAACCATTCTAAAAGCTCTTTATTAACATATTTTGTTATATCTTTCTCATTTAATGTTTGTATTATTATTCATCTCTCTGTTTGTATCATGGGCTCTTGAATAAATGAACGTGTGATTCCACTATTCAGTATCACATATCTATGTGCCTGTAATAATTCCATTTTTTGTCAGTGTAACATTTGAGCTCCTCCCAAATGATCGGCCAAATAAAAAAAATATTTTTGAATTCTAATGAAGTTCATATTTATTTGATGTGTCTTCAACATGTAAAACTCAATTGAATCTTATCTCAATATAATTCAATAATCCAGAACGAAATGTAATACAATTCTCTGCAAAATATCCTTTATAAATGGATCCTTCAGGTTGAGATTTATTTTTCATGTATGATTTTTAATGCCCAAGATATCTGTGAAATAAAATAAATAAAACATAATTATGTATTTAATGAAGTGAAAATAATTTCTTAATTAAAAATGAAAACATATAAATAAAGTACCAATTAATTGGATAGATCCATCGATAATGTACAAAGCCTCCTAATTTATCTTTCTCAACCAAATGCACAGTTGAATGCGCCAGGAATGTAAAAAATGACGGTGTAAATATCTTCTTTATTGAAAAAAGTGTCAATAAAAATCTCTCCTGAATGTTTTATAGATCAAATGGATGTAGAGTTTTCTCACATAGTAGTCTAAAGAATGTGAAAAATTATTGTGAAATAATACTAACCTTTTTAGGTAATAATGTATGTAATGCCAATGGTAATAACTGTCAAAAAAATGAATCGTGAATTTTCAATCCATGTAACTTATAATGATTTAAGTTAACACACTTGAGATGTTAGTTTAATACCCATCATATACCTTCACCTATTTTAAAATTTTAATAAATGTATCTATATTCCTATTTTTCATTTCAAAAATTTCCAGATCATACTTTCTATTATAATATGGCCAAATATCACGCTTTAGGTTCATTGTTTGTAATTCCTTCCAATCATTGAGATGGTCATTTAATTTTTTATGCTCATTAAGCATTGTAAAGATCATATTTTCACAAAAATTCTTCTCAATATTCATAACATCAATATAATGATGCAATATATTAAATTTTCAATACAGAAGTTTGAAGAATATACCTTTTTCTTCCATTGTTTCATTCTGATTTCAATTGATGATGCACTTAGAACCAATTTCCCCTATCATTCAAATGATGAAACTTCCAAAATTCCATTTCAACATTTTCAAGTTGTGCTAATATTTCAGAACATGTCAACAACTTTGGAGGTGGTATAAAATCAACAAAAACATTGATTTTCGAACTTTTCAACAAAAATTTATTAGATGCATCATGAAATATTCAATGACACAAGAAGAACATTCTTTTACCACGAGGTAGTCGTTCGGGCTCAAAATCATAGTTACAAATAGGGCAATCCAAACCCATGTAAGTTTTACAACAAGATAAATTCCCAAGTATTGGGAAGTTTCTAATGGTCCACATTAGAGCATCTTGCATTTTGAACATTTTTCTAGAAGATGCATCATAATTCTCAATACTGTTTCTCCATAACTCCTATAATTCTTCAATTTGAGGTTTCAGTTATATATAAATATCATTTCTAGGCATTGATTTTTCTAAAAATAATCATTAAAGTGATTAAATACAATTGTTTCATACATATCCACATAAGAAGATTTTAAGGGATCAAAAAAACCATCCAAAGGTTATAACTGGTGGTCAAAGTCCAAAATGGGTTGAATCCATTAGCATAAAATCCCAATTGCACATTCCTAGGATCATATGAAAAATCTGGATGTAACAAATCAAATGTCTTACATGATTTTGAATCTCTTGGATTTCTCATTAACCCATAATTTTGATTATCTATAGAACACCACTCCATGTGCTCAATGGTTTTCAATGACATAAATAATCTTTTCAATTGTGGATTTAAATGAAAGTAACGCAAAACCTTTGCAGGTGTGTTTCTTTTTTTTCTTCATATTATTATATTGATTTAGATTTCCAACATCACCCATTAACTACCATCTACAGGAATAACATATTTTTCAATCATGTTTTTTTAATCCTTTCCCCAATAAAGCATATAATCCTTGGGACAAGAATGCATTTTTGTATAATTAAAACCAAGCTTGTTAACAAAATTTTTTCATATAAAAAAAATACTCAGGGATATTAGCTTCAGTAAATAAATCATGTATCAATTCCAATATCATGTATATCTCCTTATTTTTAATTCCACACAGGCATTTTATATGGAAAAACTTAAGCAGAAAGGAAAGTTTTTAATATTTCAATCATCCACCATACCGATTTTGATTTCCATCATCAACTAAACCATGAAACAAAATTTTCTATTCCATGAAGTCCTTTATTACATTATTCTCTGCAAAATCAAGAATAGGATCCAATTATATGTTAGAATCTTGATTTGGTTGTCCTATAGTCCCCAAAACATCACTTTTCAAGTTGTTATTTGTACCACTCTCAACTAGTTGTTCTAATATGTTTTGATGTTGATGTTGTTTTCTTGCATTGCAGAATGAATAATTTATAAGGTTTTTCTTTTAATTTTCCATTGTTGAAAAATATGGAAGATCAATCTGTCGATTAACATCTGTGCTCAAAATTTCTGTAATTCTTGATTCTCCATGCCAAATGTAAGAACCTGGATCTTTGTTTCAGGTATGTTTTTCCTTTTTCAGAAGTTTTTGAGAAAAGAGGAATTTCTGTAATTTTTTGAAGTACACGCCCTGTACTTTATGAGTACACGACGTGTACTCCCTTGCCAAACTAGGCCGTGTGCTGGATGTGTCCGGGCTACACACATGGTATGTAGGAATGAGGTGGAGGCTACTTAAAGCGGATTATGAAAAAATAGAGTACATGTCGTGTACTCAAGAAGTACACGCCGTGTATTTTATTTTTTTTCATTAAACGGACCGGGGTCGCGTCTCATCGATAGAAACATCTTCTTCTAGGTCTCGTTCGACTGAGAGACACCGTAAGGCTGCAGAACTTCTCTGAATCCCTGCGCCTTCATCCGTTCTCCGAATCGACCACTGTCAATTGCGTTGGAACTGCAACGGTGAGTTCTTCCTTCTCCTAGAGCCTTGTTTTACAATTCCTCTTCTTTCTCAAGTTATTGTCAGTTTAAAATTTTGGACGTTTTCTCATATCTTTGACGTTCTAAGGAGAATCAATCTTCTTGGCTCAACTATATTGATCTCCTAGCATCGAGGTAGGTGGTGTGTGCCTTACCATTCGATGTCTTTGAGTTCTATGTGCAATTTCCACCAATACCCATGAACGGGGTATTGCGTGTTTACCGTTTTTCCAATGTGGTTATTCATGCCTTGATTGCATGCTTGTGTAGAGGTAAATTGATAATGTTTATGGATAATTGATGTTCTTGGGATGTTTTTCCCATGCTTTGTTCTATTTACAACCTTTGGGTCTTTGTTAGCCTTGTGACCGTTGGATGGAGTGATGATGATAACATGCTTGTTTGCTGTAGACTGTTAAGCCAAGTAGCTCTTTAGGAGTACTTTGGCTAGCCAATTAGCTCTATAGGTGTACTTTGGCCTTATAGCATTATTATGCACTGACTGACATGGGGCTGTGAGAACCTAGTGCTATAGACTACGAGGGATAGACCGAGTGAGCTTCCTAGAGAGTCATTGACATTATAGGCTAAAGGGGATAGACCAAGTGAGCTTCCCAAAGTGCCTTTGGACATTATAGGCTATAGGGGATAGACTGAGTGAGCTTCCCAGAGTACCTTGGATCTTATAGACTACAAGAGGGTAGATCGAGTGAGCTTCCTCAGAGAGTGTTTACATGTTGAATTGCTTTAAAACCTTTTTCCAGACTAGAGAAGTAATTGACTGAGTGAACTTGATTAGAGAGTCTGTGATAGACCTAAAACTACAGGAAGAATTGACCGAGTTAGATTCTTTAGAGAGATCCTAGACCTTGGGGCTATGAGGGTTAGACCACGTGATCTTCCTCAAAGAGTCCCTGACTACCCTAGACTATGATGGGAATTGACCGAGTGAGCTTACCCTGAGAGTCTTATAAATTTGTACGACCAAACCAGATGGGTTAGGCTGAGTGCACTGCCCAGAGGGTTGTGGTACTTCTCGGTAAGGACCAGAGGGGATGGTTATGAGTACTTCCCAGAAGGTTTCCTATTAGTGGTTAGCTGTCTGTTTCACTACTGCTTCTTGTTCTGTGGACTGATTATTGTTTTATATCTTCATATTACTGCCTGTTGTTACTGTTAATGTTTACTGCTTACTGTACTGTTACCTTTCATATACTCACTGACTGTTAGGCATAGATCTTTGGGTGGTTTCATACTGGGATTTAGTCTCACACCCTGTTTGGACCATGCTTTTGGGCCCAAGCAGACTAGGTTGTTGCATGTATAGACAAGGGAAAGCGCCCTTCGAATTCTGGTACTTGATTTCTTGGAGCAGGAGAGCATATAACCAAACTATGGCTTGCGATGCTGAGGAGTTTATCTGTTTACCTTTCTTTTGTACTTTGGTTTGGCACTACTGTGCTTCCAGCATTTTGACTTGTTTGGAAGCTTTCCTAGATATATGTATCATGCATCATTTCATATATATATATATGTGTGTGTGTGTGCTCCAGATGTTTACTGCTTTAGTCTTCCGCTATTTACTCATGTATGGATTATTCTGTTTCCGCTATTTCTTATTGTTTACTTCCACTATGTACTCTTCCAATGAGGGAATAGTTTCCCCACTATCACACCCAAGGCCCTCTCTGCTAGTCAGCAACCTCTGGAATTTGGGGAAATGCGCTTGAGGCCATGTGACCAACTCGGTACGGGGCACCTCTGGGTGGCTTCCGGAACTGGGACATTACAAAGTGGTATCAAATCAGTTCTTTTCTTTTGACTTACTATTTGGAGCCTTAGCCAGGGATAGGACGGATTTGGAACTTGGTATTAAGCTATGCCTGGGAGTAGCTAACCCGTGTATAGGGAAAAGCCAATCTACCTCACTTATTGAACTTTTCTGGTTTTGCGATGTTATAGTTGATATGATTTCACCTAGAGTGATTCACATGACTTGTGTTGTTATTGTTGTTGCTATTATGGTTCTATTTTTATTGCAACCCGATGAGATGAGGGTATGCCATCTCATGCATCATATAGGAACCTGTTAGAAATCGCATTCCATGCATTCTTTCCATGACATCTAGGGAGCATTAGCGATTGCATGTTGTTCTGATAGACTTTGTGTATATTATGCATGTTGTTGTGATAGTTTCTTGATAGAATCCCTGATGTTTGTTAGAGGACTGTCTGTATTGTACTAGCTTGGATGAATGCCAAATTTTGCTTCTTGAGGTGTTATGGGCCCTCTTGAATCAGAAATTGGTGGATCATTGACCTTTTCTTCCTTTTATATGACTGTATTGGATTCCAAGCTTTGATTCGCAGGGAGTATGGCCCCTCATGGATCAGAATTTGGCACCATCATGCCTTGTTTCTGTGTTTTCTGGACTACGGTGTAGTTTCTGAGCTACTGCCTAGAAAACCCAGAATACACGGCGTGTACTTTGTATATACACACCATGTAGTTATTTTTAAGACGTGTCACTAACTATGTGAGCAGGAACACGGTGTTGTAAAAATATTCTGGAACACACCATGCACAGTAGGTACACGCTGTGTAGTAGTGAGCCGTGTACCCAGCTGTGTCACTAACAACATGGGTCAGGGAAGCTTGAGTAGAACACGCCGTGTTTGGTAGGAACACACCGTGTAGTTTTGTTCCAGGTACCCGACCGTGTCACAAACAACACGGGTCGATGTTATCTTCTCCTATACACACCGTGTTTGTTTGGAACACGCCGTGTAAGGGTCATCCATGTAGTCGGCCATGTAACTTACAACACAGGTTGCCGAAACCTTCTTCGTACACGCCGTGTCCATGGGAAACACGTCGTGTAGTCTAATTTTAAGTGGACCATGTGGGTTAGCCGTCTAAGAAGACTCGGGAAGGGGAGTAGAGTTCAAGTACATGCCGTGTGTGGGGACAACACGCCGTGTATTTTGGGTTGTTACACGACCAGTGCGGTAGGAATACACACCCATGTGAATGGCTTAAAAGAACACGCCGTGTCGTTTTTATACACGCCGTGTAGTCTTGTTTGGTAAAAATTTATTGTTTCCTTCTCATGTTCCCATTTTGTACTCTTGTGTTCTCAGTCCTTGATAATCCTGATCTAAGGTTTGCTTTTGGTATTTCAGAGCTATGCCTCTGAGACGTCCTCTGGTTGTACATCAGTTTCCAGATGGTGATCAGAAACCAGATATGACTGATCAGGATCCTCCTACAAATCCTCCTGATGTGCCAGTTTGGGCACCAGTAGTTATACCCGTCGCAGGAGCCAATACGTAGTTCAGGGAGGACTTCCTGAGGATGATACAGACTTTTCAGGGAGCGCCGCCTCCTGCCCCGTCGATGGCGGAATTGATGCGGGTCTTTTAGCAGCAGCATCCTCCTACTTTCTCAGGGGATGGAGGACCCCAGGCTGCCGAGTCATGGTTAGAGGCCATGCTGACTATCTTCGAGCATCTCGAGATACCCCCAGAGAAGAGAGTAAAGTTGGCCACCTATATGCTGCAAGACACCGCCAAGAGGTGGTGGGAGGTGATCTCATAGTCAGGGCGCCAACAAAGTATGTCTTGGGATGAGTTTCAGCGCACCTTCTACAACTACTTCTATTCGGAGACCCCGAGGGCCGATTGAGCCTAGGAGTTTATGAGTCTGCAGTAGGGTACTCTTTCTGTTATGGAGTACTCATACCGCTTTACTGAACTGAAGTGTTTGACACTGATCCCAGTAGGTGATGAGTTGTTCCTTACTAGGAAGTTCAAGGATGGTCTTAAGCAGGAGATCCATTCCTAGGTGAATATCTTCAGGTTGACTTCGATATCCTCTATCATCAACCATGTGCTTATCGCTGAGCACAATCTGAGGGATTCTAGAGCAGTGAGCCAAGGCGGTTTGACATCTAGAGCTGGTGTTCCTCCTACGGATAGTAGGAAGCACCGCCTAGAGTATTCTTGAGGAGATCAGGGCAGGCAGTATGTATCTTCTGGTAGCCAGGTTGTGTGCTACCAGTGTGGTAGGAGTGGGAATACTAGGCCCCAGTGCCAGAGAGATCCGATGGAGTGCTGATCTTGCGAAAAGATGGGACATCTTCAGCGCTTTTTAGATCTTCTCACCTTCAACTGGTGGTAGGGGTTCTTCTATGACACCGCGTTCTAGAGATGCTTCGCCAGTTTCGCACCAGTCTGGGAACTATAGTTCTTCCGGTCGTTCGGGCTGAGGTGGGGGTCGTGGCCATGGTGGTCAGTCACTCGGCCATCAGCGACAACATAGTGGATCAGAGTAGAGTGGTTAGGCTAGGTCACAGGGTCGCGGGGCAGGCTAGACTTTTGCTATGGAGCAGATCTATCAGTAGCAGGATCCCGAACCTTCTACAGTTTGAGGTACGATCTTAGTAGCCTCCGTTTTATCTTCATCTCTTTTCGATACTGGTGCTTCGCATAGTTTTATATCTATTGCTGTTGTGGAGAGTCTTGGGATTTGTATCTTTTCTTCTACCGACATATTGACTCTTGACACGTCGTTGGGAGCAAGGAATTCTAGTGTACGTCAGTGCAGAGAGTGCCCTCTAGAGGTTGCAGGGTATCGTTTCTTATGGGATCTCTATGTCCTAGAGATGACGGGTTAGGATGTTATTCTCGAGATGGAATGGTTGGTTCCCTTCCAGGCGGTCATCGATTGTTATCACCATAGGGTGAGTTTCGTATCACCGGAGGTGAATCCTTTCTTCATAGAGGTGAGTGGGATGTTCAGGCGAGTCAAGGAGGACTCAAGCATCATGAGCTAGGAGGAGTTACAACCCAGATTTCTAGTCTTTATCTGGATGACTAGGGGACTTCACAGTTGAACTTTCCTCCAGTGGTGGATCGTTTTAGAGACGTCTTCCCAGAGGAAATTTCTGGTCTACCTCCGGAGCGTGAGGTAGAATTATCGATTGATCTCGTGCCTGGAGCGGCACCGGTGTCCATTCCTCCCTATAGGATGGCTACACCTAAATTGCAGGAGCTCAAGAAGTAGTTGGAGGATTTGCAAGCAAATGGTTTCATCTGACCCAGTACTTCTCCTTGGGGTTCACCTGTCCTTTTTACGAAGAAGGCAGATGGTACCCTTAGGCTCTGCGTGGATTATCAGAAGTTGAACCATTTGAAGGTCAAGAACCAATATCCCTTTCCGAGGATCGATGATCTCTTCGATCAGCTTCGAGGATCCGGAATGTTCTCAAAGATTGATTTGAGATCCGTCTATCATCAGTTGCGTGTTAGACCATCAGATATACCTCTTACAACCTTTAAGAGCAGGCATGGTCTATATGAGTATACGTTTATGCCATTCGGTCTCACGAATGCACCAACAGTTTTCATGGCGCTGATGAACCGAGTGTTCCATCCTTACTTGGATTCCTTTGTCATGGTATTCGTGGATGATATATTAGTGTACTCTCACACTCGATACAACCATGCCACACATCTTGAGATCGTTCTGAGTACACTGAGAGAGCATCAGTTATATGCTAAGCTCTCGAAATGCCACTTTTGGATGGATCAAATTCACTTTCTGGGTCATGTTATCTCAGAGACAAGAGTATCAGTGGACCCAGAGAAAGTGAGATCGGTAGTTTCCAGGGAGCACCAAAGAATGTATTTTAGGTACGGAGTTTCCTAGGGCTGGCTGGATACTACATGCGCTTCATACATGACTTTTCACACCTAGCAACACCATTGACAGGTCTGACCAAGAAGGGGGGAAAGTTCTTATGGTCAGATTCTTGTGAGTCAGCCTTTCAGGAGCTGAAGGGAAGGTTGACATCAGCACTGATACTAGCCTTCCCAGATCCAGGAAAGAGCTATACTATTTATTGTGATGCTTCAAGTATCAGGCTAGGCGTCGTGCTTATGCAGGGAGATGCAGTCATTGTGTTCGTGTCTCACCAGTTGATGCCACATGAGATAAACTACCCGACGCACGATCTGGAGTTGGCAGCTATTTTTCATGCCTTACACTGTTGGAGACACTACCTTATGGGAGAGCACTTTGTGGTTTTCACCGACCCCAAGAGTCTCAAGTATATCTTCACTCAGTGCGATCTGAATCTGAGACAGTGCAGGTGCGTTGAGTATCTTCAGTCTTTCGACTTCGAGCTCGCGTATACACCGGGAAGGGGCAACGCAGTGGCTGATTCGTTGAGCAGGATAACTCAGATTCAGGTAGTTCAGGAGGCCAGTAGTGAGTGGTAACTTATGGTTCTATTCTATTAGATGAACTAGGAGGTGCACGATAGACAAGGGAAGACTTTCCTTTCTTCTATAGCTGTTAACTCTACTCTTCTTGATCAGGTACGGATGAGGAAGCTATCAGACTCAGAAGGCTTAGTCCTGCGGGAGAGTGTGTCAGGAGAGGACCCTCTTCCTGGACAGACAGTGGGAAAGGATGAGATTTTTCATTTCTAGGGACGTGTATGGATTCCAGCTGACATACGCGGGGAGCTGTTGCGGGATTTTCATTCCTCAGTTTGGGAAGTTCATCCTGGCGTCACCAAGATGTATCGGGATCTTCATCGCCAGTACTGGTGGCCAGGTATGAAGAGAGATGTTACTATTTTTTTCATGAGATGTTTTACTTCTCAGTAAGTGAAAGCAGAGCATTAGAGAATAGCATGAATTTTTCAGCAGTTACCCATTCCTGAGTGGAAGTGGAACGACGTCGCGATGGACTTCGTGACAAGGTTGTCGAGGTCACCCCAAGGGAGTGATGCTGTTTGGGTTTTCGTCGACAGGCTTAGGAAGGTTACTGACTTCTTGCTGATTAAGGATTCCTTCAATGTTTATGAGTTTGGACAGTCGTACATCCAAGAGATTGTATGTCTACATGTATTTCCACACTCCATTGTTTCAGATAGGGATGCGCTCTTTACTTTTCGGTTCTAGAAGGGTCTTTAGAAGGCCTTGGGGACACAGGTGATTTTGAGTACAACATACCATCCCCAGACTGATGGCCAGTCTGAGCATATGATCCAAGTGCTTGATGATATGCTCCGAGATTACATTCTAGACTTTGGTGGTTCTTGGGAGAAGCATATCCCTCTTGTGGAGTTCGCCTACAACAACAGTTTTCAGGCAACTATTCAGATGCCACCTTACGAGGTTTTGTACGGTTGGCCATGTCGATCACCCTTATGCTGGTTGGAGGCAGGAGAGGCAGAGTTTCTGGGACCTCATCTTATTCAGGTGACCTATGAGTAGATAGAGTTGATTCGGAAGAGGATGGCTACAACATAGTCTCGGCAGAAGTCTTATGCTGATCAGCAGAGATGACCTCTAGAGTTCGAGGTCGGGGATCTGGTTTTCCTGCGTTTCACATCAAGGTTGGGACACAAGAGGATTTGGAGATAGGGTAAGCTTTCACCGCGGTACTTCGTGACGTTTGAGGTGTTGGAGAGATTTGGGCCGGTCGCCTATCAGTTGCAGTTACCTCAGAGGTATCGGGCTATGCATGACGTCTTCCACGTTTCTCAGCTCCTACGTTACTTTTTAGACCCGTCTCTTATCTTCCAACCATAGGAGGTTGAGCTCGAAGCGGATGCATCGTTTGAGGAACATACTATCCGGATTGCCGATCATAGTACAAAGGTTCTCTGAGGCCGGTCTGTTCCTCTGGTATGGTTGCTATGGTAGCACGGGCGAGTGCAGGATGAGACTTGAGAGAGGGAGGCCGATGTGCGATCACAGTGGCCCGAGCTGTTCGGGGTTTCTTCTTCTACGCCTCGCTAGAGAAATTCAGGGATGAATTTCTTTAAGGGGAAAGTTTGTAAGAACCCAGATCTTCGTTTCAGGTAGGTTTTTCCTTTTTCTGAAGTTTTTGACAAAAGAGGAATTTCTAGAAATTTTTGAAGTACACGCCGTGTACTTTATGAGTACACACCGTGTACTCCCTTACCGCGCCAGGTTGTGTGCTGGCCATGTCCGGGCCACACATATGGTGTGTAGGAATGAGGTGGAGGCCGCTTAAAGCGGATTACAGAAAAATAGAGTAAATTCCGTGTACTCAAGAAGTACACACCGTGTATTTTTTTCATTAAACGGACCGGGGTCACGTCTCATCGACAAAAACGTCTTCTTCTAGGTCCTGTTCGACCGAGAGATGTCGTACGACCATGGAACTTCTCCGAATCCCTACGACTTCATCTGTTCTCCGAATCGACTCTTGTCGATTGCTTTGGAACTGCAGCGGTGAGTCCTTCCTTCTCCAAGATCCTTGTTTTCCAATTCCTCTTCTTTATCAAGTTATCTTCAGTTGAACGTTTTGGATTTTTTCCCAGATATTTGACGTTCTAAAGAGAATCAATCTTCGTGGCTCAAGTATACTGATCTCCTAGCATCCAGGTAGGTGGTTTTTGCATTACCTTTTGATGTCTTTGAGTTTTATGTTCAATTTCCACCAATACCCATGAACAAGGTATTGCGTGTTTACCGTTTTTCCCTTGTGGTTATTCCTGTCTTTCTTGCATTCTTTTGTAGAGGTAAATTGATCATGTTTGTGGATAATTTCTATGCTTGGGATGTTTTTCCCACGCTTTTTTCTGTTTACAACCTTCGGGTCTTTGTTAGCCTTGTGACCGTTGGATGGAGTAATGATGATAACATGCTTTTTTGCTGTAGACTGTTAAGCCAAGTAGCTCTTTAGGTGTACTTTGGTTATCCAAGTAGCTCTATAGGGGTAATTTGTCCTTATAGCATTATTATGAATTGACTGGCACAAGGATGTGAGAACCTGGTGCTATAGACTATGAGGGATAGACCGAGTGAGCTTCCTAGAGAGTCTTTGACATTATAGGCTACAGGGGATAGACCAAGTGATCTTCCCAGAGTGACTTTGGACATTATAGGCTATAGGGGATAGACCGAGTGAGCTTCCCAGAGTACCTTAGATCATATAGACTACAGGAGGGTAGACCGAGTGATCTTCCCCAGAGAGTCTTTACTTGTTGAATTGCTTTAAAACCTTTTTCCAGACTAGAGAAGGAATTTACTGAGGGAGATTCCATAGAGAGTCTATGATAGAACTGAAACTATAGGAGGAATTGACCGAGTGAGCTTCCTCATAGAGTTTCTAGACCTTGGGGCCACGAGGGTTAGACCATGTGACCTTCCTCAAAGAGTCCCTGACTACCCTAGACTATGAGGGGAATTGACCGAGTGTTCTTCCCCAGAGAGTCTTATAAATTCATACGACCAAACCAGAGGGGTTAGGCTGAGTGCACTTCCCTGAGGGTTGTGGTACTTCTCGGTTAGGACCGGAGGGGATGGCTGCGAGTACTTCCCAGAGGGTTTCCTGTTAGTGGTTAGATATCTGTTTCACTACTGCTTGTTGTTCTGTGGACTGATTATTGTTTTATATCTTCCTATTACTGCCTATTGTTACTGTTATTATTTACTGATTACTGTACTATTACCTGCCATATACTCACTGATTATTAGGCACAGATCATCAGGTGGTTTCCTATTGAGATTTAGTCTCACACCCTATTTGGGCCATGATTTTGGGCCCAAGAAAACTATGTTGTTGCAGGTATAGACAAGGGAAAGCACCCTTCGACTTCTGGTACTTGATTGCTTGGAGCAGGGGAGCATGGGACCAAGCTATGGCTTTGATGGTGATGAGTTTATCTGTTTACCATTCTTTTGTACTTTGGTTTGGCACTATCGTACATCCAGCATTGTGACTTGTTTGGAAGCTTTCCTAGACATATGTATCACGTATCATTTCATATATATGTGTGTGTGTGCTCCAGCTATTTACTGCTTTAGTCTTCCGCTGTTTACTTGTGTATGGATTGTTCTGTTTCTGCTATTTCTTAATGTTTACTTACACTGTGTACTCTTCCAATGAGGGCATAGTTTCCCCACTATCACACCCAAGACCCTCACTGCTAATTGGCATCATCTGGCATTTGGGAAAATGTGCTTGAGGCCATGTGACCAACTGGGTATGGGGCGCCTCAGGGCGGCTTCCGGAACAGGGACGTTACACCAAATACAACACAAATATTGAGCAGGGAATTGCTTCAATATCAAGTGTTCATAAAATTCATCTCTCTTTAACCATATTCTAAATTTATATTTAGTACATTAAAATATTATTCTCCCATCCATGGATTTATTTGAAATTGAAAAATCTAAAAACTCGTCCAAACCCTTTGCATACTGAGGTGTGTTCTTCAGTAATGTGATCCAGCATTTGTCCATATATATCACAATGCACCTACAATTTATAAAAAAAAATTAAAACACACAAAATATTATATCATGATTATAAATAACGTAAGATCTATTAAAAAAGGTCATTAAAAAATAAAGAATTATTTGTGTGTAATCAGAACAACTAACTTATAGAAATAATGTAATTATTATTTTTGAACATATACAACCCATATTAATTGTATGTTTTATAAATTGGATATATATTTTTTTATCTAAAATAAAAAATACACATTTAAACATAATTTATAATAAAATATCTATTTTTATTTCTTGTACTACATGCAGTTCTCCTTCTTTAAACAATTAAAAAACCACCTATCAAAATTTTTAAAAACTAAAACACCTTTAACTTCCTCTATAAAATAACTTAACAAATTTATCAAAATACACATTATATTTATTCTATAATTCTCATCAATAAATTAATATCATTCAATAAAATGATTAATTTCTACTAAATAGTTCACATTAACATTCTATTTAATAGAAATTTATGAAATGATAATCAAGACAGTAATAACTAAAAGGCCTCAAAAATGAAAAATTTTAGCTAATAATTCTTAAATAATGATACTCACATATCATACAAAAGTTAACATGTTTAATTTTACTTTCATATTTTTATTATAAGGAAACGAATAACCTTTTTATCACCATGCTCAAAATAATAATGAAACATTTTACCATGAATGTTAAAATTTTAAGACAAGAAATAATATTATATTATTTCTCTCTTTTTCATGTAAATATTTTACTTTATCATAATTATCAAGAGATATCATTTAATCCATCAAAACATGTTGAAATTAATCATTCAAATCATAGAAAAATTATTATAAAATATATCATAATAATATATTAAGAAATATAATTTCAAAAAATACTAAATTTTAATGTTTTTTTAAAAAAATAAACATTTCTCTTTTTAGAAGTATAAATTTTAGAAAACTTACATAACCGGTTCAACACATTAAATTAATTTTTAAAAAAATAATCCTAGAAACCTACAACAATAATATCACATTAACTTTTTTAATTTGAAAAAATTTCTAAAATTTTATCTCCAAACTTATAGAAACAATTATAAAACCAGAATTCAATGTGATTTTTAGTGGAGGTGTCTCGAAGATCATGGTAAGGGTTCCTTATTCGACACATTTATTTCATAACTATTTAGTTATAATCTCATATCAAAAACAAATTTATATATTTTAATTATTAAAATTACATGGTATTCTCATCCATTGGTTCTATTATTATTGAGATATTATGAATTCCCTCTCATCAAGCCCATTTCATAAGCCATTAATTTTTTAAATAAAATTATTCAAAACCAAATTATTTCATTTTTATTCTCCTATTTTCCATTATAAAATATAAGTGATAATTAAAATTAACTCTAATAAATTATTTGAATTATAATATAATACATTCATTAAATTAAATACATATTAGTTTCCCCTTCTTAAAATACTTAAAAAACATCATTCACCATGGTATTTCTAGAATACCTAATTGAGCGATGATGTTTAATTTTCGCACAAACCTTTCATAGATTTTCTTCAAAATTGACTTTTTTATTAAATATAAAATTTATAATCAATTATTATCATATTTATAATTACGGATTGGAAATAAATTCATTATAATAATGATATTAAAGCAAATAATCAAAATCATTTTAATAATTTAAATCAATATTTTGAAAAATCACTTTTTAATTTGGAAATCCACTGTTGAATATGTTAAAACATTGAACACTAGTAACTATTGAATGAAATGAAAACTATATCTTGACAATTTTGGAGCATAAAGAACTATTTTATAGTGACTACCAATTTATATCAATGTTCTATAATTTCATATAACCTAATTAATTTCCAAATTTACGTAGTTTTCCAATTATTAAATGTGATAAAACTTATTAATCCATTGAAAAAACATTAAAAAACATATTTGAATAATTATTTACATAGTAAAATTTCATTGTGGGAATAAAAAATGTCAACACAATCCTACATTTCTAAACAACCAATTTTTTATTTTATTTAAGTGATTAACCAATTAAGAGAGGTGATCATAACATCATAATGGATACAAGAAATGTTATTAAAATAAAAAACCTCAACCAAGAAGCATAAATATAAAAACAATAACATGGAATCAAGTAAATTACATACGAACCACCCCTTTTCCCTTCAATTTCTTTAAATGGTATATTATATTTCATTAGATCAATTCAACCATCCACTCAATGAAAAAAAATATGGGAAAATCAATATTCACACATAAATATATAATAATAACTCCCTAATACCATAACTCATTGAAACTTAAAAGTTGATAAAATAAATAAATAAATAAATTATGGATCAATAATCACCAAACGGGGGGTGACAGCAAGGCGCAACGGGGGCGGTGGTGAGGTGTCGTGATAGCTAGGGCTAGGGATTGTGCTTAGGTAGGGGGGAGTAGAGGGAGAGAGAGATTGGAGAAGAGAGGAGTAATATGGGGTGTGGGGAAGTGGAGAGGTGAAACAGGTGATGACAGGGAGGTGTAATGGGTGGTGGAGGCGAGAGGTAGGAGTAGAGAGTGGGAATGAGGGGCAGCCACGAGGTGCAACAGGAAGTGACAGTGAGGTGAAAAATGCGGTAATAAGGTGAAAAAAGTTGTATTTATGGGAGCTATGTCTTGGATATAGAGAGAGGTGGATTGGGGGATAGAGGGAGGAGAAAACATTGATGCTTTAGGAGAGGGGAGGAATTTCTTTTTTAAAAAAAACTGAAAACATTTAGCAGTGGTTTTTAAAAAACCACTGCTAAATATTTGAGAAAAATATTAGCAGAGGTTTTAGAAACGACTACTAGTAAACCACCTCTGTTTCCATGTTTTTTTGTAGTGATACACCAAGATATCTATGTGTCAATTCTTTATTGATCACGTATATTTCTTGGGTCACATCATCTCAGAGGAAGGTGTGTTAGTGGACTTAGAGAAGATGAAAACAATTGTTTCTTGAGATCATCCTAAGATTTTTTTTGATATCCATAGCTTTATGGGGTTAGTATAATATATTTAGATAATCATACAAGACTTTTAACTCTTTAAAAAACCAATTTTAGTCTTGACCAAGAATGTGATCAAGTTTGAATGGTTGAGAGCATGTGATAATTCTTTCTAGGAGTTGAAGAATTTGTTTAAAACAACACTGATCTTAATCCTACCCAATATTAAGGAGAAGTATATAGTTTTTTGGGATGCATCTGGGATTGGACGTGGAGCGGTGTTGACATTGGTAGATTGAGTTTTAGTTTATGGGTCACATTAGCTGAGGCCACATGAATGGAACAACCCTAGAGATGAACTTGAGTTGGGTATAGTGGTTTATGACATGAAGTGTTGGAGAAATTATCTGTTGGGTGAAAAGTTAACTATGTATACTGATAGAAGGAGTTTAAAGTATATATTTTCACAATGATATTTGAATATTCTATAGTAGAGGTGGGTTGGGTATATTCATTAATTTTATTTTGAGCCAGTATATACACCAAAGAAAGGAAACAGTTTGGTAGATTCTCTAAGAAGGAATACATAGAATCAGGTAGTTCAGAAGTCTAGTTCTAAGTGGAAGATAACGACCTTGCAGGTGGAGATGCATATTGTTTTTCAGGAGGGCCAAGAGGATAAGACCCTCATATCATTATCAGTTGAGTCCACACATATGATCTAGATCATGGAAATGTAGTATTAGGATTCAAAGTGTTTGAACTTGAGGAAAATTTTTGAACGTGGGGATTCACATTTAGATTGGACTATTGATGAGGATGAGATCATCTATATTAGGAATTATGTTGTTCTGCCTATGTGTATGCTATAGGAATTGATGCAAGATTTTTATTCCTTGAGTTGGGTGGGGGTCTTGGTTTGACCAAAATGTACCACAACCTACACCGATAGTATTGGTGCTCAGGCTTGAAAAAAAGATATTTCAGGGTTCATGACATGATGCTAAACCTATCAAAAGGTGAAGTATGATCATAAAAAACCCAATGGTTAACTACATCAATTTTCCATTCTTGAATGGAAGTGGAATGACGTTACCATGGATTTTGTTATAGGACTTCCGAGGATTCCTTAAAAGAATGAATCTATTTGGGTGATTGTTGATAGACTGAAAAAAGTAGCACATTTATTTTATATCCAGGATACTTTCTCAGTGGATCAATTAGAATACTTGTACACTTGGGGGATATCCTATCTATATAGGGTTCCAAATATAATCATTTCTGATCATGAATCACATTTCACTTCATTCTTCTGGAAAGGCTTTCAGAAGGCACTTGGTATGTAGGTATTTCTGAGTGTGTCTTTGTACCCATAGAAAAAAGGTGTAGTTGGAGTGTACTATATAGGTTTTGGAAAATATTCTATGTTAATGTGTCTTAGAATTTGGTGGGTCTTAGTTGTATTTAGATCTTGTTGAGTCCACTAATAACAACATTTATATAATGACTATTCAGATATAACCATATGATGCACTTTATGGTAGGCCATGCATACCACCCATATATTGGATGGAGGTAGGTGAGTCAGGGTTTTTTTGACTAAGTATGATAAAGGAGAAACCATAGTAGTTTTAATTAATTTTGAAACATATAAATATGGGTCAACGTAGACATAAGTTGTATGTTTATCAAAATCAATAACCCCTTGAGTTTATAGTGGGTGATCGTGTGTTCCTTCAGCTTTATCTTAGATTGGGTCATCGTAGGATTTAGAGGTAGGGTAATTTAGCACTCACGTTTGTTGGAACTTTTGAGATGGTGGAGAGAATCGGGTTAGTGGCATACCAATTGGATATTCCTCATAGGTGAAGTTCTATGCATGATGCATCTCATGTGTCACAACTTTTATAGTATCACCCCGACCCTTCTCATGTGATTTATCATGATGATGTTGGGATTGAGACTAATACATCCATCTATGAGATTAGGATATGTGTTTTTGATTTTAGTGAGAAAGTGTTATAGGGAAATACTATACTGATAATTTGAGTATTATGGCAATGTGGCTGTGTTCAAGAGGAAACTTAGGAAAGAGAAGAAGATATTAGGGATCAGTGGTCTGATATTTTTACATCATAATCTTAAAGATTATTAGGAGATTTGGTTGAGTATGGGCTATTATAATGTGGGGGATATTTTAAGATATTTACCTTTTATGTGGATGTCTCATTATCCTTTTTAGGTACTCTTTTACCCTTGTTTTGAGTATATCTTGAATGGGTTTTTGTTTGGGGTTTTTTCTAGTGAATTTTGAAAATCATGGAAGTATTTTGGAACCAAAATTGGTAGTGCATGGTTAGATCTTGGTTTTCTAAAACCATGCACTAACCCCACAAACTGTTCAATCCCAGGAAGAGGGGAATTTCATGGTTGGTGTACGGTTTTTCAAACCATGCACCCTCTTAGGAGAAATCGTGTAGCCCTAAGAAGAGGTGTCTGGTTAAGGTGTATAGTTTGACAAATCATGAACTCATAGGAAAGAAACCATGCAATGGTTTTTAATCCACTAAGAATTAATTAAAAAAATAAAAAACCATAATTATTAACCCCAAATAAATCCGACTCGACTCTAAACCTGTTCCTACAAATTTTGAAGCTTCTAATAGGGTTTCAAGGATCCTTAAAACCATCTTTAATGAATTGAAGATCCAATTGAAAGATTGACTCTCCATTGGTAAGTGATTTCTTCTCCATTTAGTTTCCTATCTCTCTTGTACCTCTATCCTGATGAATATAAATGATTTATACTATTTTTGTGATAGTACAGATATAGGTTTTCATGGATCCTAATCCATTTGATCTTGATCTTAGGTTTTGGTTATAGATCATCTATGAAATTGTGTTCTTGATCATTCTGCTTCAATTTGGGGATCTTAGTTAGGTGAATATCAATCAATGAACTTTAGGTAGGTTGTAAAATTTATATTCCCATAGTATTGATTATAATTTTATCTATGTATTTGTGAAACTGAAATTTACACATAGGGGAATTGAATTTTTTAAATGAATTAATTAATTGATTAATGGAATTATTAAATTTTTTAAATAATGCGATTATGGAATTGGATGATTAGTGGGTTTATGAAATTGGTTGATTAATGTGATTAATAATTGTTTAATAATTTTAATTAAGGGATGTTTGGATTAACCTTGATGGGTTAATGGATTATATATTATTAAATATTGATAAATGGTTTAATGGTGAATTATTATTCCATGTGATTTAAGTGATGAACCATGATTGTTGTGATAAATTGAAATGGTGCACCATGATGATAATATTTGATAATATGGTTAATAATTATTAAAATTGAATAATATGATATATGTGATATATTATTTTATTGATAAATGGGGTTTGGGATAAGGAATGATTCTCTAAATACCCATGGGGTGCAATACATGATGTTCTATGCCCCAATGCATGCATGTGAATATTATTGTATGGGATAGATAATGATTCTCGAAATACCCATGAGGTGTGAGATCATGATTTATGCTCCAAATGCCCATGGGTTTCTAAACATGATGTTCAAGGCCCCAATTCATGGATGGGGATGTTATTGTATGGGATATGGACTAATGCTCCAAATACCCATGAGGTGTGGGATTGGGTTTGATGCTCTAACTACCCACGAGGTTCTAGACATGATGTTCTATTCCCATATTATTGGAATTGGACTAAGGTTTCAAGTGCCCATGATATTAAAGTGAAAATTAATTAATTAATGAAAAACCATGATGTAATGAAATGTGATACCCTTTGGGGATGTTTCAAACCCCGACATGGGCCGAAGAAGGTATTGATGGTTTGGATGTCATCGTGAACCCAGAGAATTATGTGGTGAATTAAAGAATAATGAAAAGTGATAACTACTTACTTTACTTATTATACTTTATTATTTATACAACTGTATACACTGTTATAGAATGGATATTTTTTTAGATGCCATTGGTGGTGGATTTCTGGGTTTTACTTACACCCTACTCAGGATGTCTGAACAGTTCCTTAATAGAACTCATGTTTACATCATAGGATAAGGAAAAGATCCCCATGATATATACTAGAGTTGGTATGGATCATGGATGAGGTAACTATACGTGATATCAGGACCCTCTTGGGAGTTGTCAGTGTGTCTTTATTTTTGTTTTTAATTTGACACTTAACACATATATGGCATGATATATATACTGCTTTTTATTGGATATTGTTTTACTATTTTGGATTATCATTTGATACTGGTATATATTTTTATGGTATTATTATGGTTATTGGTTGTTATCATTTTATTTTTTTCTCTATTGTTCTGATTTGATAAAGAGGATATAATATCCCTATGGTAAATATTAGACCCTCTCTACTAGTTTATAGCCTCTAGCATATAGAGAGGTTGACCTGACGTCATGTGACCAATCAGCTCGGGGTACTGGTATGTGGAAAACATGTCTAGAAGTTACATCCTCTATATAATGAGAAGAACTCACTCAAGCTAGAATGATCTTGAATGGATCAAAATGAACAACACAAGATGATTGATTCACTGTTCTAGAACCTAAAAATCAATAGACATCATTTGGTGGTTAAAGGAGAACATGTGGATAATTTTTAAAGGGATTATACACTTGGAAATTATTCATTAAATGAAGGTAATAGATAAGGTTTTACAAAAGATCGACATCATCGTCAAAGAAATTTTCTAAGATAAAGTGACCATTTTTTTTCAATTTTAAATAAATTAGTTATAAATTGAATGTGAAAATATCCTCTTAGGGTTTCATTATTTTCTTTATCAATATTTGGTGGAAAATTTTCATTTTTCATGGAATTTATGTCATGTATAATATTATGAATGATCCACCAAATCAATGAAAGATTCTTGGTTATTTTTTCCACCAAGGTGCTTCCTCTACACCCAGAACCTTCAAACCTAACCCATTGGGTGCCTTATTGGACTAGATGTATGGTGAGAGTGGCATCCCAATTCTACTTCAAGTAGGCCAGGGGTTTATGTATACCCCCTAGTAGGAATATAACACACATTGGAGGCCTTATCCTAAGGTACTTTCACACACACACACATGACCAAACAATGTTTAAAGAAGAAGTGTAATAATATATGAGATCAACTAAAGTATATAAATTCATATAACAACCACTATGAATACATCAGAGTATGGTAATCAGGTAAAACATAATTAAAGGGAAAAATACATTCTCAACCATGAAAATGGTCCCAACCCAACAACTTCTCAAAAAGGGAAAATCAATAGAGATCCCAGCTCATGATCTCTACTAACCAACCAACAAACATAGTCACAAACACCAGGTACTACTATAATCTTTCAACACCAATTCCACCAATGCCACCATCTAATAGATTTTCATCAACATAATTCAAAAAAACTGTGGGTAAATCCCTTGTAAGAGTGAGTATATACACACCAAGAAAGAAACCCTTGGAAAATTAAATAAATATTAAAATAAATTGTAAGATAAACCCATGATACAAAGGGGATAAAAACAACTCAATAGGTATATATGATCAATGATACCCAATCGAAGAGATATAAGGGATATTTATCTTCACAACTAGTGTGAAATATAAGACTTCCACAACTACATGTCTCTATGCTACCTTGATACCAGTAGACAAATGAAATCCTCTATAAACCCATAGGTGACCCAAACCATGCTGATGGAATATCATGGCATGAGGATGTTGATCCCAGAAGTGTGGAGTACGCATGACCAATATAGGGATCGATAAAAAGGGGTACCACTTCAAAAAAAGGATACCAACACTCTAGTAAGAGTATTAAAGAGTCTCATATAAACTATAATAGGTAATGGTGGACCCATGACCTGACCCCTATGTGATTTTAATTGGGTTAAAAACCTAGGTTTCACTTTGGATATCATACTCAAGTCTCAACTTTAGCTATCTGAGTTCGAAGAAGTGAACTACTCATGAAACCTTATGTCGTATCTCTGATGTTTAAATGATGATCACCATCACATCACATCTGAAAATTTTATAAGAATGGACTAATTTTGGGTCCAAGTACAAGTCCCAAATAATGATATACGTGCTATAGATCATACTATAATAAGTAAACATTGTTCCTTTATGATACACATGGGGTGTACTACTAGGTGTATGACTGGCCAAGTCCTACAACTCCATACTGTGTGTAAAATTCTATGTACATGGAATGTTATCTTATGAAAATGGTGTGTAGAGACACTAGGGTTACCTATTGTGTACTCCCCATACATTGGTTTTCTTTCTATATAGGGTACATGAGGTGTGGGTGAGATACATGGAAGTTTTCCCACATAGGATTCCTAGGAATGTTCTACCAGTACTTAGATTTTCTACACCACCATGGTCACAGGGTGTGTGGGTCTTCCACAGGACATGTGATATTTATAATGGGTTAAAACAATATCCTCCATGAGATGGTTAATATATGGCGTGTGTTATTATGAACTACATTATTTGTAGACCGTAATTTTACTCCAAACGTAGTTTCTTCCTAATTCCTCACTAGATCCACTGATTTCACCTCTATTATCACACGAAGATCAACCCAATAATTTTAAATTGAAGGAAAAACCATCGACCATCATGTTTTGGTCACTAATGGAAAAAAATAGAAACTTCTATCGACCTATAGAGATCTTTCCTACTTCCCGTCGACACAAATGGGTCCTGATCCTTGGAACTATCATCTGTGATATTCTATTTTCCCTTGATCCCCCTAAAATATTTAATCCCTTATCATTCTCATAAACATTAAAAATATAGTGGTTTGATCATGCACAAACCTGTCCTAAAATGTCAAATCATGGACCCCATTGGCCAAATACAAACAACTGAAAGAACATAGGAGGGAAAGGCATAATAAAAAGGTGAGATTATCGTCAACAATTGTGAACTCAGATGAAGACAATGATCATAGAGACCAAAAGCAGTTATATAAATTAGCATAATGAACACACATAATTAGTATCTATAATACATATTAAATTTTTTTGGGTCACATGGAGAATTACATTCAGATAATTAAGAATAGATTCAATCCATGCTAAAAAATAAATACATTCAGGTGGAAATCTTGAAAAATAAATAGCCATACCTTTATAATGGATGGATCATTGGTGCAGAATACATTCTTTATCTATTCCATTAAGGTTTCTACTTCATTCATCATTCACCCCATGAATCTCCTTGACTGTTCAATGTTGAACCATGATCCCAAGATATCCCATCAACCATAATGAAGTGCCTCTCATATTCCTACATAAACTCCTAGGGTTTTGAATCTATCCCTGAGGATTTTCTATAACCCTCTATTTATATAAAAGAGTATAGGTTTATTCATTAAAAAATAAAAATATTTAATTTATTTAATGTACTATCCAATGGGTGTACTATAATGTAATGTCCAATGCTGATAAAACTTATTTTGTTTCAAAGGTAAACCCCACATTCTGAAATCAACCATGGTCTCAAATTTTCCATATGAGGTTTTGATCATCAGGAATTACATTTATTTTTTAATTTCAAGTCCATATGATATAAAAATATTTATTATTTTTATTAAATTGATACTGGTGTGATATGCACACAAATATATATGATGAATTTGGAATAAATTCCAAGAAAATTCAAAGAAATTTTGAAAGGGTTCAAATATGAAAAGGTAGGTTGTTACACTCTCCCCACCTTGAAGTATTTTCTCTCGGAAAATAGAAAAACTTCTTGATGTGGTGAGCGTACCATCCCTAAATTTTACATTCACACTCACATGACCTCTCCTATATGTTTTTTGATGCCAAAGAACTTGCACTGATGGGATGACTCAACCACAAAGTATCATCTCCTGCTGATCCTCAAACACCACTGGGTACTCTACAAAGGTGGATCCTTCCTCAAAATCCTTATCACCCTAGTCAATATCATGTGATGATTCTTTCATGTATCTACTCAACTGCAACATGTGGTAGATTCCCTACACTCATTCTATTAGTGGGGGCATGTTTAGGTGGTAGTCAACCTCCCAAACAATACCCATAATCTATAATGGCCTGATGAACCTCAGAGATAGATTTCTACCCTAACCAACCTTTATAAACCCTCATCATGGAGGGAATTATTGGAACAAATTTTCTACCTATTCACACTCCATGAGCCTATTATGTCGGTCTATATAGAATTTTTTGTGATTCTGAGTGGTCTTTATCTACTGTTGGGTTACCCAAACTTTCTCTATCTTCAACTATTCTAGCTCTGACCCCATAAGTGATGAATCGACCATTTCTTACCAAAATAGGTGTGACCTAAAAGGTATCCTATATAAGTCTTTTAAAGGAACAATGACAATAGTGTAGAAACAAATATTATTATAAGAAAACTCCACCAAGGGTTAGTGATACTCTAAACTATGACAAAGTCATATGAAAATCTATTGAAATGTTCTTATGGGACCTTAATAGGTTGAGTCTAGTTTTCTATAACCTGGTTCCCTACGTTCACCTGATGATAGGTAAGAAATTGAGAAGAAAACTCAGTGAAATTACAATCCAAACCTAGCCACAAAAACTATTGTTTCTAATATTGAAATATATTCTCCACTCTAGGATGTACCACCAAATGGTAGGTATGAAACTCCCTTATCACCTCTTCATATTATGTAGCGAGAACCACCATCCATCCTCAGAAGAGGATGAAGTGATCCGCACATTTAGAGAAACCATCAAGTGCATATCCAATGGATATTTGGCCACATATGACTTCATAGTTGATGTATCCTAACATATTGTATCTCATATGGTAATGAAATAGTAGAGGCATCACCATCGACTAAAGGAAAGATGATACACTCTCCTCCTCCAAGGTTTTCTATAAATAGGTCATTTACTCTATACCTCCTCCACCAAATGAACTATGATTTCATGTTAAGGAAATATTCCACCATGTTTACCTTCTTGGTAGTTTAGACTATTTCAATGTCATAGTCATACATAAATACTAACAAAAACCTTTGTATCATCCCCCCAAAATCTCACTCTCACTGCTCAGTCCAAATGAAAGGTTTTCCTTTTGTGAGTTAGGGTAACCAAGGGGACAATATATGAGAGATGTCATCCAAAAATATATAATTGTACCTAGAAAGGACACGAAAAATCCACACCTCAGTCACATTCTTGGGTTATTACCAAACCAACACTACCTAAAGTGCTCTACATGCTAATTTTATCAAGTAGCATAGTCTAGAATGTCATCGATAAAGACTACCATGAAACAAATCAATAAGGGATGGATAGTTGGTTTCATAAGTCCCTTTTCCATTATATGGGGATTTATCACACCGAAAGGCATAAAATAAAACTAATAAGGCATGTGGTATCATCATAATACCATCTTTGGGATATCCTCTTCATGAACCCAAAACTATTGACAATCGGACCTGTGGTCAAACTTTGAAAACTATCTTTCACCTTTTAATGGTAAAAAATATCATCAATGCTATAAATGAGGGGGAACTTATTTTTGATCTCCAACAGATTTAGGTATTGATAATCGACAATAAGCCTCAATATCCCATCCACATTTTTGATGAACGGCCCCAAATTTTCCTTGTGGGATATACTGTGTCTGATGAAACCTTTTTCTGAAAGTCCCTTCAAGTTCATGTTAATAAAAAATCGATCCCCCATTGTGGAGGTAATTTTGGAATATCTTTAGGAAGGGAATCCATGTATAACTCCAATAACACTAGAAGATAGGTTCCTGAAGAGTCTTATTCACCAATGGTCATGCCTATTAACTAATGAGAGATGAGTTATAGTTTCCTACAAAATATCCATGCAACTCTACCAAAAATTTATTTTCACCTGTGGAGGTAAATCTTGTTGCATCCATCCATAGACACCTCACTTTACTATGGTAATAATTTATCTATTCCTAGAATATTGTCAACCATTTCATACCAATGATGATGTTGTAATTCTTAATCATATCCATATATACGTCCCAACGAAAACTTCCTCCACTAAGCATAAATCACACCACTATCAAAAGTATAAGATTGTGGAATCTCCACCAGTAGGAGTCTATAACAACATAGGTTGGTTTAAAAGATTTAATGGGTTCTTAATATTATATAATAGGAATAAATTGACAAGGTAATGACTTGTGGACATGTCAATTAGTATTGGATCTAAATTAGAGAAGATAGAAATAATACCTCAAATCATCTTTGACTCCTTCGAATCATACGCCTCTATATAAAGAAGCTTATTGAACCCTTGTACACTAGATATTTTCACCTAGATTAGTCCTCCTAGTGGTGGTGGTGAAAGTAATAGATAACTTCACACTCCACCTACTACTGCTCTTCTTGGGGCTCCTCCATCCCCATTTCCAACTCTTCCTCCCCGGGGTCCACCCTAATTTACCATAGGATGTACCTGATCATAGTGATGTATCTCTCATGATGGTACATCCACTATTAGACTACCCTTAGAAGAACATATATCAAGTTTGTCATATGAAAAGTGACTATTACTGTCACAAGTATAGTATTGGTTTTCCTTTGGATGACTTGATCCCTAACAGGATCACTGTACTATTGACACATGAGACTGAGTTTGCTTCTTCCAAAACATCTCTGGATCCATGTACCTGATCTCTAGTGTGTACCAATTGCATCTAAAGACCCAACTGCACAGTTCCAGCTATATACTTTTACTACCTAACATCCCTCTACTAATAATATCTCTATCACCATCCCAACATAAGTGGAAAGGAAATTAAGAACTAATGAATCTTATATTTTTTTTGTGAAGAACCTTCTCTAAATTTTACTTCTCGAAGTATCTATCTCATTGCATATTAAGGGAGAATTGCATGAGATCACTAAACCTCAATGTGTACTTAGATATAGTCATATCTCCCTACAATAGCTCTGACGTATATTGTACATGAACTGAGCATAAGTTCAAGGGTTATTATTCCTCATAGAAAAAGTGATCAAACTCTATGTAGGTGAGCATTGAATCATTATTGATCTAGGTAACTAGACTCCACCAACATTTGGTTACCCAATAAAAAAGGTTGGATAAAATTGATACCATCTGATCATTCGGGGATTTCACCAGTTGGAGATTCATCACTCGATTATGTAGCCTAAGAGCCAAACTTGAGTCATGTTAACACCATTGACCTAGGTTCTTAAACCATACATCACAACACATATAACCCTGACACTATCCCTAAGAAATCATCATCTGATACTAATATATTATGAACCCACCCACCAAGGCCCCAACTAGAGTAGCAGTAATCTGAGAATGACGCCCCAAGACCATCTCTAATAAGTTACAAGTTGTTGACAAGTTCCGAATAGGCATATCACAGCAATGGAAGGAGTTAAAATTATGAAAATTCATGAAACAAATACTAAGAATACATTATAGTATAGTAATAAAGACCAGTAGAAAAAAGGTTCAAAATACAAGACCAACCATGAAAAGTATCCCAACCTAGAAATTGCTGAAAAAGGGAAAAGTAAGAGATATCACTGCTCTTGATCTCCAGCAACCAACGACTAAACAAGACCACTTTCACCAGGTACATATATTCTCCATCAACATTGGGTCCTCCAAATCCACCATCCAATATCCCATCATATTCATAAGAATTGACATATGTGGGAAAATATTATGGATGGGTGAATATATACATACCCAATAATATGAATCAAACAACATAATGGAACATTAAAATTAATAGACATATCAAACCATGATAAAAATGGGTTAAAAATAACTCAAGAGATAGATATGATCAATGAGACCCAATTTAAGATAGATATGGGATCTCTATCTTCACAGCCTAATTAAATGCCAAGAATACCTTTAAATCCTTGTGTTTTTGCTACCCTAATTCTTGTAACCTAACAAAATATTCTCCAGATCCATGGGGGACTCATGCCACACCAATGACATATAACAACTTCAGGGTACTAACTCGAGCCACACCTAGAGATCAATAAAAATTGGGTACCACTTCTAAGATAGGAGGCCCATATTTTGGGAAGATTACTGAGGGATTCCATCCTGCCTATAATAGAAAATGGGGGACCCAGAAACTTA
The DNA here is from genome assembly GCA_963277665.1 of Viscum album. Taxonomy (NCBI): domain Eukaryota; kingdom Viridiplantae; phylum Streptophyta; class Magnoliopsida; order Santalales; family Viscaceae; genus Viscum; species Viscum album. The sequence continues at coordinate 1,048,986,668 of OY728163.1, read as the reverse complement.
CCCCCATGTGCCATTAGAGGGGTCATAAACCCTGATGTTTCTTTGGAGATCACACTCAAATATCATCCTCATCTATCCAAGCTGAAAGAAGTTAACTACTCATGTCACCTTTTACTATCTCTATGACACATAAAAAAGGTTTACAATTTCATAGTATATGGAAATTAACTCATAATGGAATACTCATGGGTCTAAATATGAGTCCCAAAGAATAAGATACATGATATAGATCTTATTGGAAGAAGTGCATGACATGAATTTATGAGGTACACAAGGAATAATACTAGTTCTATGACTATCTATGTCCTACAGCCTCACATGGCATGTAAAAATACATGTACATGGTTTCACCTAAAGGAAATGGTGTGTAGATCCTCCCAGGGTCCCTGTCATATACTCCCTACACACAGGTTGTCTAACTATGTAGGGTTCATGGGGTGTGGGTGAGATACATAGCTTGTAGGAAACATAGACTACCTAGGGGGTGTTCTTCTAGTACATGGCTTGGATACACCGGCTTGATCATAGGCATGTGGGCCCACCACATGGAATGTGATATTTATAGAAGGCCAAAACCCTATCCCGTATGAGATCCACAATACATGATGTCTACAACTGAATCAATCAAATCCTATACTATCTAAGGATCTTACTAACTATGGAAATCAAGTGGTATCTTATGTAGAAACTCTCACAGTGTAGCTATCCTATATTCATTTTCACCCTAACCTTCTAAATATCTTATTTTCTCAAATGAAATAGATTCTCTGGATTGGGCTATTACTGTTGATTGAAATCGCTGCTTGATGGGTGGGGGCACCTCTCATATACTATTCCTAGGGTGTGACTCAAGTACTATCCCCTGAACAAAATCCTCATCAATGGGATGGTAACCCTTTTTAATTAATCATAGAACTTATGTAGGAAATCTTTATGGTGTTATCCTACAAGTTTTGAAAAATGACCCATGGTTAGATGAGCATATCTGGGGAGTTGACTAAAGAAGGACATGGAATTCAAGGAACCATTTATATATGATGGATTTACCATTGATTTCCTTCAACTGGTGCCTTAGGATTACAAGTCAAAAAGTAGGTGGGTAGAGTCTTGGTGTATATATACTTCATCCACCCCACCATCACTGGGTTCTCTAGCCTAAGAGCCAAAATTGAGACACATTAACACCATTAACCTAGGATCCCAAGTAAAAACTCAGGACACATCTCACTCTAACAACATACCAGGTAAAGAATCCTATGATACCACTCTATCATGAATTGAACCACCAAGGTCCCACATGGACCGGTGTAAAGCTGAGAGTGACTGTAACAGCCCGAGATTTTATGAAAAATATTCTTTTTTATTTTACTAATGTCTTGTGTTATACGCTACACCAAAAGGAGCTTGCACAACACGCATCCTTGACTTGCCTTGCATTACACGCAATCGCAACCTTCCTCGATAGCGTGTGTGGTACGTAATCCTGAGTTTCACGAAACAATGATATGCTATTAAAATATTATTAAAAATAGCCATTATGAATAGTAATAACCACTTTTTAAATTTTAGAAATTTTAACTCTCAAAATGGACTTCATTTTTGGATTCGGAGTATCGAATTTAGCCTAAGTTGAAATTTTGGTACTTTTCGGATAACTTTCATATTCTGATGAATAGTGAAAATTACTAAATTATAATTAAAAACAACTATTTTAATCGAAATAATTAATAGTGATAAATCATTAATTTGAGTGGTTTTAAAGTATATTTAGAATATATTTTTACAATTTAATACAATGTTGGTCATTAGATGTAATTTCACATTTAAACTAGACATAAACAAGTGTCAATCTTTTGATAGATATTGTTTCTTAAAAACACGCTATTTGTTTTAACAGCGGGATTTAATTATAAAATTAATTAATGAAATTTCTATGTTATGAATTTGGTAAAATAGACTTCATTTTTGAATTTGTAATATGAAATATAGCTTAGGATGAAATTTTGGCATTTTTCTGAAAACTTTCAATTTTTGATGAATAGTGAAACCACTAAGTGGTGGGTTAAAAACTGAATTTTGCATAAAACTTAATTTTACCGCTTCTGTGAATGGAATTTCAAAAATCCGAGAGACACGGTTGATGTCAGTAAGTAAAATGTGGTTCAATGAGATGAAAATAATTTTTGGTGAATAGTAACTTTTTACTTTTATTTACCACGGTTAAAAGTAAATAGGGTAATTAAGGGTAACAATGATATTAATATTACCCTAACACATGTCCTAATCCTATTGGACAAGTTTATCTCGACCAAAAACAACCTTAAGTGTAAAATATTATCATTTAGGCCCACTTGGATTAGATTTGGACATTTATTATTATTTAATTCAAAGAAGAGTTAAAAGAGTTAAAATCATAGTTTATTTACTAAAACATTTTTAATATAGGGTTATACATAAGATAAATTCGATTGTAAATATTAATTAGAAAGCTAAAAAGATTTCCTACATAATGGTATTTTATTTGTAATTTTTAGACATCAAATAATTTAATTTATTTATGACACAAAGATGATGCAGTAATTATCTTATTAATGAAATATTGACATAATTGATGTTATAAACACCAAACTAAATGTAATTTTAGACTTTTTATGAATTCCACTAATTTTCTAGGTCACTATGATATATTAATGTTTATTTAATCAACTTGGTTCGAACATATAATTCTGTTATGACTTTCAAAAAAATCATATATCAAATAGTGTCAAAATTGACACAAAATAGTTTTTAAATCAAATATTATATTATTAATTGTTATTTTATTCCTAAAAATCTAAGGTTCGGCCAAATGACTTAGATAAAGATATATATATTAATAATAAACAATTTGGGGTTCGTTTGTCATGTTATAGTAAGTGTATTAACCATATAGTGAAAGAAAACAAAAAGACACGGTAAAAGTTAAATTAATTAACTTAGAGTTAAATCTAATTGATAAGGTTAAAATAATACCCTAAACTTGTCTAAGTCCTATTGGTTGATAGGATTTCGACCCTTCCCCACTTTAGCTTCGAAATAAGACCCTTTGGAACCATTATAAACCGATTTTGACTTTAATATAAAATAATATTTTGAGATATTCCTAAGGTGCCCCTCTCCTCCCTTATAAAAGGGCACCTCCTCCCCCTCCTCCTCACACCAATTTGAGCACTCAAGCTCGGCCAACCCCTGAAATTTTCTCCTCTCCACTTCCCTAGAATAATCCTAGAGGTCCTGGTCTTCTCCAAAGACCAATCTTAGTTCCTTAAGTGGGGGATTCAAAGAGGCGTTCCAAAGAAGAGGTAATATCCATTACCGATCTTTTCAATTTCTTTCTTCTTCAACTTCTTATTCTTTAGTTGTTTCATGATAAAGTAATAACATCAGTATTACTTACATACTTATATGTTATTATAAATATGAAACAACCCTAATTCACCTTCTATCCATCCTACAGAAAAATGAAATCACCGCGCGTGCGTACGTACGGAATACCGTCTCCGCGCCGTGGTGTAATCTATTTTCCACCATCACCTTACAAGGATGGGTATAATGGTGTAATGAGTAACTATATATGATTATTATGAAGTAATATTGATACTGAAATAATATATATATACTCCAATACAATTCCACGATCATAGGAACGATATCATCACTCGTGCGTACGTACGGAATACCGTCTCCACGATGTGATGTGACTCGTTCTACATGATCTTCATTTCATAATGATTATATAAATGAATTTAATGAATGAATATGGTATATACTACACTAATACCATTCTGGAAATGAATTATCTATAACCTAAAGATAAGAATAAGAATTTATTCGACAAAACACGCATAAGAACAAAAAGTTATAAAGACCCGAGTAACATGTAACAATGAAATATTACTAACAAGAAGCTAGTAATATGACCATATATGATATCATATCAATATGTATGATTCTGGAATAAGTCAATAACATTATTTAAACCATTATACAGGAGCTTCGGACACGAACAAAGCAAATCGGACCTAAGGTAAGGAAAATATCACAATCTCATTTTTATCCGAGATTGTTTATTCGTAAGTATTTACTGGGGCGTATTTTATCATCCACATCCATGTTCCCTCAATATGTAATATTGTTTCCATCCAATTTCAATAGTTTAAATCCAATTTTACCCTTAGGTGAGTTTTTAGTAAAGAATATGAAAGGAATCTTTTGTCGTTTTTCCGTACGAGGTACTTTTTGACTTTTCTGACAAAAGTACGAAGAATGTTTTTTTTAACTTATACGGCACGAACGGATTTCTACTGTTTTATAAAGCCTTATTTTCATGAAGCTTCCTCTAAAAGATTTCATGACTATTTTCAATAAAATCTCTTTCTTTTAAAATTGCATGATGTTTTGTGAAAAGAAATTGATTTTGAAGAAGAAAGGATATTTTCTTCAAGAATTCAATTCAAGTGTTTTATCAAAATTATTTTCTATCTAAGACAATAAAGGGTTCTGTTTCTATCCATATTTTTACATTGATTTGACTATGTTGTGATGGAATTATGTTTATGAATTCCTTTATCTTATATGAATTGATTTATGATGTCATGATGTTTCAAGAATCCCATTTTTGTTACATGTGTTATGCGATGATGTATGTTTTATGATTATGTGGCACACATAAGAAAGGATTCATTATAAGATGTGTGGGACCTATATCTCCCTCCAATGCATTGGGTAAAGATTTTATATCTCATGAGATAGACATGGCTGGAACGGAAGGTTATTTCGGTTCAGTGATACAGGACTGAAACGAGGAGTGAACTCGGTTCAGAAAGGGACTTTGTCCACTAAGATAGTCTTGGTAATGAGTCATGACTAACAAGAAATGATTTTCCATAATTATGTGTGCATGCCACAAAGTTTCAAGTTTTATGTTATGATTATGGGGATCTCATTTTCAATTCTATGATTTATCCCATGTTATGATATTATGAGCTCTTTTGCAGGTCAAGATTTCCAAAAGCTACGTTCTTATGTATATGATGTGATTGATATTTCTTTTGTTTACCCTTACTGATCATTTGAGCTCACCCTTTTTTGTTTTTCTTTCCCCAGGATATAAAGAAAGGTTTTAGGTAAAAAAAAGGGGAAGATCTTTATGGGAGATATTGAAGATCTTTCACCACGTTTAGAAGATTACGTTCCGAGTTTCCAAAGACACTAAACTATTACGATCCTTGTGTGTGTGTTTTTGTTATGTACTAAGTATTCCGCAAAAGTAATGTAATGTCCATGTACGATAAGCTTCGGGTCTCTACAGTTGGTATCAGAGGAAAGGTTTAGTCAACCTTTGGAAACTAGGATGCGAAAACGTTAGTGAGATCCCTAGAGATATTTCTAAGGTATGTCTAGGGATGTCTCTAAGGTTAAGTATACGTATAGGTTATAGTCCTAGAATTGTGCTAACGATCTTCGAATTTAACCTAATATGTTAGATATTGAGGGTACTACCCCTTTAATATGTTGTTTTCCCTAGCATGATTTTTTCCTCTCATACTATTCTTTTGGGGTTTTAGAAGATGGATGGAACCCGAAGGAACCGTGTTAATGCGGAATGTGATGGGCAATGCAATGATTGTCCCCCTGAGCAACCAAACGATATGGGAGATGGAATGAAAAATCTTGTAGCCATACTCACACAACTTTCTCAAGCTATGAATCATGCAGGACTTCTAAACGAGCAAAGGAAGGAGCAACATTCTGTTGAATCCTTCATGAGGCAGCGTCCGCCTTCTTTCAGTGGGTCTACTGATCCATTAGTTGCTGAACAATGGATCAGTACTACTGAAAAGATATTTTCAGTTCTTCAATGTTCTGAACATGATAAAGTCATCTTAGCAGTATATCGTTTGGAAGGTGAAGCTGATCAATGGTGGAATCTTATCAAGAATACGAGGCCAAGAGATGAAATTGAGTCCATGGAATGGGACGAGTTCAAGAACTTGTTTTTCAGTAAGTACTTCCCTCGTATTCTTTGAACAAAGATGGAGAAAGAGTTTCTTGAACTGAAGCAAAGGGACGATGAATCTGTTGGTACCTATGAAGCAAATTTTACAAGACTTGCAAGGTATGCTTCTGGTATTATCATCCAACCTGAAAGTAAAGTTGATCGATTTTTTAGTGGCTTAAAACCAAGTCTTCGAAGGGCATTAGCTATAAGAGACTTCAGTAGATATGAAGAAATTGTGCGTTGTGCTATCAAGGTAGAAATGGAAGTTGGTGTTACATATCCATCTCATGGTTTTGACAAGAAACGAAAGATGGAGTTCAAGGAGAAATCTCAGAATAATGGTGAAAAGAAGATGAATGTTTCCTTATGCACAAAGTGTGGAAAGAAGCATGGTCGAGATTGTCTTAAAGGGACTAAAAAATGTTTTAAGTGTGGAAAAGAAGGTCATCGAGCAGCTGAGTGTCGAAGTAATGGAAAAAGGGTTTCTAATGATGTGAATAAAGCAAACACTGTAGAGAACGCACCACCAACACTTCAATGCTTCAAGTGCAAGGAAATGGGGCATTATGCTAATAATTGCCCTAATCCAAGGGTTAGTGATGATCAACATGAGCAACCACTGAAGGCAAAGGACAAATGGAAATCACATGCGATCACTATTGGCAATATTGAATATGACAACGATGTGGTGGAATGATTAAGTGTTTATGTAATGGGATTCCAAAATAATGTTGTATCATTGAGTATTGCAATATTTATTGATGTGGTATTCAAAGTGATTGAGATATTTTTTGGAAATAAGATGATATGCGCATAATGAAGACGAGAAAATGAAATGTTTAATAGTATTCATGAGCTCATGATTGATATAAGGACTAAGTGATATCATGGTTTGAGTATATAGAATTTTGAGGATTTTGGTATGTGGAAAGTGTTAACTTTTAACTGCACTCATGTTTTCACTAAGGTATTCAAGAGAATACACGATTAAGGACTTTGAATGTTTGGAATGTGACCAACAAGACATATCTTATGATATGTGGGGATCAACGACAGTATTAAATCTCTGGTAATCGTTGTCACTATATTATGAGAGTGGACTGCAGTATTATGTATAAGCCTAAATATTAGACTGGATTATGTTGGACATAAGTTAGTATTGTTTAAGGATAGAAGATTTTCGATATTATTGATGGGATGTTATAGTAACGTAGTTTTAGAAAAAGGACAACCTGCAGGACGGGCGACAGCCCATCGCTTCGGACAAGGCTGTGGGAATCGAACCCACAACCGAAGTGCGACTGGCCTTTATCGCCTACCACTGGCCTACAGGAAGTCCCTGTTTAGTAGAAACTAGTTTTATTATATTAAGCAGTATGATATATGAAGTATAAGTCCATTTTAGGAACCATATATGATTAATCTCACTATAGATCGACTTATGTATATAATTTTTGCTAACCTTTTGTTTGAGACAGATGGAATGACCTGTCATTCTATCACATGATCTGCTAACACTTCACGAATAACAAATTCAACTTCATTTATTTAAGAGATGAAGTGGAAATTGTTAAAGGCACGAACAATAGTGAGATTGTTCCAAAATAAGGTAAGTATTTATTCTAATTCAAATTCTTTAACTTTAGGGAAATGATCTTGAAAACCAAAAATGTTGTCCTAGTGATCTTATACCTGATGAATCAGATGGTACCTTATATCATCACAAATCTATGGATTTGTGATTACTGGATTTTCCATAGCCATGTTCTCTACCACTCTCCATCAGAACATGATGGTTAGATTTCTCTTCCATATCCATATTTTCACCTATGTGGAAACCCAGTGATTAGTTTATTTGGGTAATCGTTACATTTCATACTTTAGTTTTTAAAGCCAAGTTTTGGTATTCCTTTTTACGATGTGGGTTTCTATTAAAGAAACTTTCGAATAGTAAACCATTTATAACCCCGACGAATTTCGAGGGCGAAATTCATTTTAAGGGGGGTAGAATGTAACAGCCCGAGATTTTATGAAAAATATTCTTTTTTATTTTACTAATGTCTTGTGTTATACGCTACACCAAAAGGAGCTTGCACAACACGCATCCTTGACTTGCCTTGCATTACACGCAATCGCAACCTTCCTCGATAGCGTGTGTGGTACGTAATCCTGAGTTTCACGAAACAATGATATGCTATTAAAATATTATTAAAACTAGCCATTATGAATAGTAATAACCACTTTTTAAATTTTAGAAATTTTAACTCTCAAAATGGACTTCATTTTTGGATTCGGAGTATCGAATTTAGCCTAAGGTGAAATTTTGGTACTTTTCGGATAACTTTCATATTCTGATGAATAGTGAAAATTACTAAATTATAATTAAAAACAACTATTTTAATCGAAATAATTAATAGTGATAAATCATTAATTTGAGTGGTTTTAAAGTATATTTAGAATATATTTTTACAATTTAATACAATGTTGGTCATTAGATGTAATTTCACATTTAAACTAGACATAAACAAGTGTCAATCTTTTGATAGATATTGTTTCTTAAAAACACGCTATTTGTTTTAACAGCGGGATTTAATTATAAAATTAATTAATGAAATTTCTATGTTATGAATTTGGTAAAATAGACTTCATTTTTGAATTTGTAATATGAAATATAGCTTAGGATGAAATTTTGGCATTTTTCTGAAAACTTTCAATTTTTGATGAATAGTGAAACCACTAAGTGGTGGGTTAAAAACTGAATTTTGCATAAAACTTAATTTTACCGCTTCTGTGAATGGAATTTCAAAAATCCGAGAGACACGGTTGATGTCAGTAAGTAAAATGTGGTTCAATGAGATGAAAATAATTTTTGGTGAATAGTAACTTTTTACTTTTATTTACCACGGTTAAAAGTAAATAGGGTAATTAAGGGTAACAATGATATTAATATTACCCTAACACATGTCCTAATCCTATTGGACAAGTTTATCTCGACCAAAAACAACTTTAAGTGTAAAATATTATCATTTAGGCCCACTTGGATTAGATTTGGACATTTATTATTATTTAATTCAAAGAAGAGTTAAAAGAGTTAAAATCATAGTTTATTTACTAAAACATTTTTAATATAGGGTTATACATAAGATAAATTCGATTGTAAATATTCATTAGAAAGCTAAAAAGATTTCCTACATAATAGTATTTTATTTGTAATTTTTAGACATCAAATAATTTAATTTATTTATGACACAAAGATGATGCAGTAATTATCTTATTAATGAAATATTGACATAATTGATGTTATAAACACCAAACTAAATGTAATTTTAGACTTTTTATGAATTACAATAATTTTCTAGGTCACTGTGATATATTAATGTTGATTTAATCAATTTGGTTCGAACATATAATTCTTTTATGACTTTCAAAAAAATCATATATCAAATAGTGTCAAAATTGACACAAAATAGTTTTTAAATCAAATATTATATTATTAATTGTTATTTTATTCCTAAAAATCTAAGGTTCGGCCAAATGACTTAGATAAAGATATATATATTAATAATAAACAATTTGGGGTTCGTTTGTCATGTTATAGTAAGTGTATTAACCATATAGTGAAAGAAAACAAAAAGACACGGTAAAAGTTAAATTAATTAACTTAGAGTTAAATCTAATTGATAAGGTTAAAATAATACCCTAAACTTGTCTAAGTCCTATTGGTTGATAGGATTGCGACCCTTCCCCACTTTAGCTTCGAAATAAGACCCTTTGGAACCATTATAAACCGATTTTTACTTTAATATAAAATAATATTTTGAGATATTCCTAAGGTGCCCCTCTCCTCCCTTATAAAAGGGCACCTCCTCCCCCTCCTCCTCACACCAATTTGAGCACTCAAGCTCGGCCAACCCCTGCCATTTTCTCCTATCCACTTCCCTAGAATAATCCTAGAGGTCCTTGTCTTCTCCAAAGACCAATCTTAGTTCCTTAAGTGGGGGATTCAAAGAGGCGTTCCAAAGAAGAGGTAATATCCATTACCGATCATTTCAATCTCTTTCTTCTTCAACTTCTTATTCTTTAGTTGTTTCATGATAAAGTAATAACATCAGTATTACTTACATACTGATATGTTATTATAAATATGAAACAACCCTAATTCACCTTCTATCCATCCTACGGAAAAATGAAATCACCGCGCGTGCGTACGTACGGAATACCGTCTCCACGCCATGGTGTAATCTATTTTCCACCATCACCTTACAAGGATGGGTATAATGGTGTAATGAGTAACTATATATGATTATTATGAAGTAATATTGATACTTAAATAATATATATATACTCCAATACAATTCCACGATCATAGGAACGATATCATCACTCGTGCGTACGTACGGAATACCGTCTCCACGATGTGATGTGACTCGTTCTACATGATCTTAATTTCATAATGATTATATAAATGAATTGAATGAATGAATATGGTATATACTACACTAATACCATTCTGGAAATTAATTATCTATAACCTAAAGATAAGAATAAGAATTTATTCGACAAAACACGCATAAGAACAAAAAGTTATAAAGACCCGAGTAACAAGTAACAATGAAATATTACTAACAAGAAGCTAGTAATATGACCATATATGATATCATATCAATATGTATTATTCTGGAATAAGTCAATAACATTATTTAAACCATTATACATGAGCTTCGGACACGAACAAAGCAAATCGGACCTAAGGTAAGGAAAATATCACAATCTCATTTTTATCCGAGATTGTTTATTCGTAAGTATTTACTCGGGCGTATTTTATCATCCACATCCATGTTCCCTCAATATGTAATATTGTTTCCATCCACTTTCAATAGTTTAAATCCAATTTTACCCTTAGGTGAGTTTTTAGTAAAGAATATGAAAGGAATCTTTTGTCGTTTTTCCGTACGAGGTACTTTTTGACTTTTCCGACAAAAGTACGAAGAATGTTTTTTTTAACTTATACGGCACGAATGGATTTCTACTGTTTTATAAAGCCTTATTTTCATGAAGCTTCCTCTAAAAGATTTCATGACTATTTTCAATAAAATCTCTTTCTTTTAAAATTTCATGATGTTTTGTGAAAAGAAATTGATTTTGAAGAAGAAAGGATATTTTCCTCAAGAATTCAATTCAAGTGTTTTATCAAAATTATTTTCTATCTAAGACAATAAAGGGTTCTGTTTCTATCCATATTTTTACATTGATTTGACTATGTTGTGATGGAATTATGTTTATGAATTCCTTTATCTTATATGAATTGATTTATGATGTCATGATGTTTCAAGAATCCCATTTTTGTTACATGTGTTATGCGATGATGTATGTTTTATGATTATGTGGCACACATAAGAAAGGATTCATTATAAGATGGGTGGGACCTATATCTCCCTCCAATGCATTGGGTAAAGATTTTATATCTCATGAGATAGACATGGCTGGAACGGAAGGTTATTTCGGTTCAGTGATACAGGACTGAAACGAGGAGTGAACTCGGTTCAGAAAGGGACTTTGTCCACTAAGATAGTCTTGGCAATGAGTCATGACTAACAAGAAATGATTTTCCATGATTATGTGTGCATGCCACAAATTTTCAAGTTTTATGTTATGATTATGGGGATCTCATTTTCAATTCTATGATTTATCCCATGTTATGATATTATGAGCTCTTTTGCAGGTCAAGATTTCCAAAAGCTACGTTCTTATGTATATGATGTGATTGATATTTCTTTTGTTTACCCTTACTGAGCATTTGAGCTCACCCTTTTTTGTTTTTCTTTCCCCAGGATATAAAGAAAGGTTTTAGGTAAAAAAAAGGGGAAGATCTTTATGGGAGATATTGAAGATCTTTCACCACGTTTAGAAGATTACGTTCCGAGTTTCCAAAGGCACTAAACTATTACGATCCTTGTGTGTGTGTTTTTGTTATGTACTAAGTATTCCGCAAAAGTAATGTAATGTCCATGTACGATAAGCTTCGGGTCTCTACAGTGACACCTCATGCTTTTCTACAATAGGCTAGGGGCTGACGACTAGTGTTGAGTAGGCATATCAAACATATGGAAGGAAATATCCTAAGGTACCCAAACACACACAAAATGACCAAAAAACTCCATGAAAAGATGAAGAGTAATAATAATAGAGATAAACAAGAGTATATATATGCATGAAAAAACCATTAGGAATAAACTAGAGTATAATAATCAATACCATAAGAATAAAGTAAAAAACTATACACCCAACCATGAAAAGGGTCATAATCTCGAAACTCCTAAAAAGGTGAAAAGAAATCAAAATCCCAACTAATGATCTATAGAATCCAACCACCAAATTGGGTCACTGCCATCGGGTACTACTATTATCTATCAACACCGAGTCCACCAAATCTATTGTACAACAACCTGTTATTTTCATAAGATAATTCATGTGTAGTAAAAGTCTATGTAGTGGTGAGTATATACATACCTAGTGGGAATCCCTGAAAAAAAGAAGGAAATATTAAAAGAATTTTTCATCTAAAACTATGAGACAAAGGAGATAAAAATAACTAAATAAGTAGATATTCTCAAAGAGAACCAATTGAAGAGATATATGGTATCTCTATAAGTACTTGATCCTTATTCTACCCATAATATCATTTTTAAACAAGAATTTGTTTTCTTATATTCCTAAAGATATTTTTAGGCTTATAGTTTTATTGAATTAGGTTATAACTCTTATGTATCAAACCCATAAATTATAAGTTAGACATTTCCTCTTAGAATTAATTTTTACCATAATACAAAACTTTTAAAATTAAAGAAGTTTTCTTTTCATGATAAATCTTTATGATTTTAAACTTGACTTCATCATTGTTCATATTAATCCTCAAAGCATTTGAAAAGCATTTGAAAATGTGGGACGAGCAAAAAAATATTACTAAGGGACATGTAAAAAAAGAATTAATAAACTTCTTATTCTATTTGAATACCATGAGATCATAAAAGAGAGTTTTTCTTCAATATAATGAACTTTGAGCTCAAATATTCATTTTACTACACATGAAATTAGCTTTAATGCTTAAATTTTATCATAAAACACTATAATAAAATATAAAGAAAAATCAAAATCATGAGGGTTTATTAGAAAACATGATAAACCTTGAAAAAAATTCTTACAAACATGCCCTTTTACCCTCAAATGGAAAAACCGTTCCTTTTGAACAAAATATTTTTAGGTTAACTTTTGAAATAAAATGATTTCCATGAAAATTCATTACAAAAATAGAAAATTTATATAGGTTTCTTGGGAAATATTTTTTTAGAACCCTTATAATAACCCTTACAAGCGTAATAACTTATAGGGTTAACTTCTAACCCAATTATTCAGAGAACATAATCATTACACATTGCATTGGAGAGCTATATTAGACTCACCCATCATCAAGGTTATATTAGGATAACCCATAATTTAAAAAAATAATTCCAAGGACCATAATATTAATTAAACAAAAAAAAATCATACATTCTCATCATCTAACTCATATAAAATATCCTTTTGAAACCATAAGTAATTTTGTTTGGATATTAATATATCCCTTTCCTTTAAAACCCAATCTTCAAAACTAAAATTCCCAGAATAAATATAAGGAAGGATTTTATTTAAATAAAACATGGAATATTAAAAATGATTATAAACATCAAATAATAGTAATAGTATTGGGAAAATATATCAATGTCGTATACATTAAAATAAAACATTATTTTTGGATTTTGTCTAAACATTCCGTATAAAATAAGTAAAACATTTTACCTTTTAAAACCTTCAAAATAACGCAAAAGGAGGAATTAAATTTTCCTGATAATTCATTTATTTCCAAATAAAGACATCCATAAAATAATTATAACAATGTTTCCATGGATGAAAATTATTTAGAAAATAAATATTTAAAACATTTAAAAAAGAGTTTTAAGATAAAGTGTACTTTACATTGAGTCAAGCTTGTCATGTGTGTTATTTATCTTCCTTAATAATAAAATAATATTAATTATTAAAATTCTTAATGAAATTCCATAGGTTAAATTTCATATCATTAAAATATTTATTTTAATTACATAATTAATTACTTAATCGGTTATGCGCGCATTAGGTGTTTTGAGGATGTTCAGTTCACAATTCCAAAATGACTTCGACATGTTTACCATGGTAAAAGAGTTAATTATTAAATCATCTATATAATAATAATAATTAATTAAATATAATTTTTATACATTATTTATAATTATAAAACCAACCATATAATATGGTTATGAAAATTATTTATGTTACAATCGTGGAGACAGTAGGTTGTATGTACGCATGAGTAACATTAATTTTTTTAAACGAACATAAGGAAAATGAATAAAGTATTATTTTATCTTTATATAATTATTATTATATAATAAATTTCATATTATCTCTTTAAATACCTATATATATATAATCCATGTGATTTGGTGATGAAAATATAAATCAATCGCTTCGTGGAGGTGGTAATCCACACATACACATGAATAAAATTATAATTATTAAATGGATTTAAAGGTAAGAAAAAATATGATATATTATATTTAAAATTTAAAATTATTTCATTAATACCATATATATATATTAAATACATCCTTATAAAAATACATTATAGGCATTGATGTAAAATGAATTACATCAGTTCGTGAGGCGATAGTCCGTCGTAGACACGAATGATGGTTTCATTTCTCATTTTAAGGAAAAGGAGATGGATAAAGGTTATTAAATTATAATAATAAAATCTAAGTATATGGGAGAAAATAAATTTATAATATTGGAATTTTTGATACATAATTTCAGTTGGTAAAAGAATAAGTAAAATGAAAGATCTAAGTGGAGATGATTACCTTCTCTTAGAGAAACCTCATTTGGTTCTCCTCTTAAAGACCCCAGGGATGGTCTTTTGAGAATACCAGAACCTCTAGAATTAATCTATATAATTTTATATGAGGTTTTAGTATGTTTTTATCATGATAATCAACTCATGAAGTGTGATTAAGAGAAGAAAAGTGGTTTTCTTTTATAAGTGATGTGTGGGGAACTTTGAAAATACATGAATTATTATAATATAACATTTTCCCAACTAATATAAAATGGTTACAAAATTACATATATTATAATATAATGAGTATATGGTCTTAATAAAACAATAAAATAAAACTTATACATGTATATATATCACTTAATCCTTATTTTTTTGGATAAAACCCTTTGTTAATCATTTTTAACCTTAACTAAGATAAAAATAATTGAATATTAAAGAGATAAAAATTTACTTCTAAGGTAAAAATTGGCTCATAAATGATCAAGGGATGATATTTTAGACTAAATAAAATCACAATTTTAATATTTAAATATTTTTATAATTTTTAAATAATTTAATAAAATATTTTTTTTCTAAAAATATCATTAAAGTTATTTTTTGAACTATTCATTTAATTTGACTTTAAAGACATGAAGATAGTAATGGAATTTGAATATAAACTTTATAAGCATTACTAATATGATTTATTTATATAAAGAGTACATGTAACTAAATAATTCATCCAAAATATATTACTTATAATGTTTTTAAAACAATTTCCATTATTTTTCTACTATTTGCACAAGTGCTTTGTCAGTGTTGCGTAAGTATTTAATTTAATTATTTAATAACTAAAAATTTAAAATAAATTACCATAAAAAAATACATTAATATTTAAAATAACTACTTATAAACTAAAATAATATTTTGTATCCCCTTCGCAATATATTAGATATATTAAAGTAATGAAAGTGACTTTTTTTATTTATTCTTTACTTAAAATAATATAAAGGTCACAATCAAAGATAAGTATAAAAAAGGCCATATTTGTAAATTTTTTATGATTATGGAAAAAATATATTCATCCAATAAGATAAAGGTAAGTTTTTTAATTAATTTTAGGCCTTATCACATTAGTTTTATCTATAATTAACCTATTTTACATTTACCATTGAAATAAATATTTACTATCTGTACTATTTATAATGAAAAAAAAATGAAAGGAAAATATTTACCAAATTTGAACTTAATGATTACAACTATAGAATAAATTTTATTAAATTTAATTACCATAATTTTTAGAAATTAATTTTTCAAAATAAACCTATAAAAGTCGATGAAAAACAATTTTTTTAGAAATAATGGGTTCTTAAGTATAAAAAGTTTTTATACAAAAATCAAGAATAAAATTGATTTCAATAACCTTAATTGTATAATTAATAATATAAAATAAATAATGTTACTTTGAAACCATTTTAAAAAATGGAACATTTTTAATTCTTGAAAAGAAAATACATGTTTTAATAAAAATCAATATTTTTCATTATTCATTTGAAAAATCAGACATTTAAAAAAATTATAAAAAATTCACTCTAAGATAATTTTTATATACTGATTTAAAATATTAATTTCGTTTTTTCATAAATATTTTTGGAAAGTGTGTGAAATTTATTATAATATTTAATTATAAAAAGTACTAAAAACCATTTTTGAGGAAAAATATATTTTTGAAGAATAAAATGAATTTACTAAAAATTGAATGCTTATTTTATAATCATTAATCAATAAATTGGTATTGATTAATACCTTTGTACATATATTTAATAATATGGTTATTCCTATTTATACCCTCCAATTCAATGTTTAGGTTATAATGCTCATATTTAAATAATATTATTTCATGCTTCGTTTAAACTCGGTGTTGTGCATCGTATATGTCATCGATGATAGTGTTCTTATTTTAAAATATTAAGGTATTGAAATCTACCCCCATAAAGAAGTTGTGTCCTTAAAATTTCATCTCATTCTTGATAAAGTGGGTTTAAAACATTTAAAAAACAAACTAAATGAGGGAGTGGAAGATAAAACATACAATCATGAAAGGGAAAATCTTTTTAATATTTAGAAATACCTTTGATGAAAACCAGCATCATAAAAAAGGACAATAAAATATACTTTTGAAAAGTGGATCGGGGAAACATGAAGGTCCCCTAGAATAACACGTTAATGGTTTTCCAAATAAGGAAAACATTTTTTGGAAGAGAAAACATGGACTTGGAAAGAATATCCACTTAAGAGATAACAATATACTTTATGAGAAGGGAAGAGATCATCAATTCATTGGAAATGATTGTAAAAGGATTACATTTTTATTTCAAGATCCTTTTCCTAAAGTTGATGGATTATTTTACCATTAGGAGAGAGAATATTAGAAAATATACTTACATGATTTCTTTCTATTTGATAAACACAATTTCATCCTTTGGTTTCACTTTAGTCAATTTCCACTTTCGCTACATCTCTTATTCCAAGAAATTAGTATTCAAAATGATTTTTTTTAATGAATGAAGAACTAAAATCAACTTATAGTGGATTTCATGATTTACAAAAGGTTAAAAAGTTATGCTTCCTATTTTTAAACATTAACTAAAATCAAAATGATTAGCATTATGTAAGATAATATCTAATATGTATAAACCTTTATATGAAGAAATACAACATTAATATCTAAAGTCTCAATAGTAACACCCAAAGTTCAACTTAAATCATTTGATAAATAACTAACTTTAAAATTATTCAAAATATTCCAAACCATGTTCAAAAACAAAAAAATAGAAATACTTGATCAAATATTATTCTGAGATCAATTCAACATTTATCTCTAAACAACTTAGTCACTCTTAAAGTAAGATACCCAAAAATATATATGTCATAATCAAACAAACTCCAAAATATACTAATATTTTCCATAAACAATCTGAATTATTATAAAGACAAAATAAAATCACATATACTTCAAAAATATAATTCAATATATATTCCTCAAGTAAAAACCCATCTAACCCAAAATTATTTCCATTTACCTTTGCCATATAGTATTTCCAAAATAGGGAACTAGTACAAAAATAAAATTATTCACTTATACACTAAATCACTTTTTAATCCCACGGTTAACTAGATGATTAATCATATGTTCCCAACATTTAATAACCCCTTTATCCCAATTAACAATAATTAACTCAAAATCAAAGATCATTTTAACCCTAAAGGTTATCAACACCTTTAAGATTATATCCATAAAATATAAAAGCATTATTTTTCAAATAACATTTTCACTAAAAAATACTAACCCCAATGGTTATATTACCATAAATGTCACCAAAAATACTCCTAATCATCTTAAAATCCCATAACTTGGAACCTCAAAACTGGTGTATTTTCCTTTGAACTTTTGATCAACCATAAACTTATAAACCAAAATGGTATCCACAACTATTAAGTCTCCCTCACAGGAAAACATCATAATCATCAAAGTTTTTTAAACTTTTCATTTGATACCAACTATAAGGACCTAGTTATTATTGAAACTACAATTTCATTTTTAAAAAAGAATTTATTTTCTATTATCACTGAAGTTCTTTTTATGTCAATAGTTTTAGATAATTAGGTCATAACTCATATGTAAAAAACCCATACATTACATATTTGTAAAATTCCTCTTAGTATACATTTTTTCCAGAAATATAAAACTTTTAAAATGAAACACATTTTTCTTTCCAGATAAATCTCCATGATTTTCAATGTGACTTCATCATTGTTCCAAATCATCCTTAAACCCTATGAAAAATATTTTAAAATGCAGTATGAACAAGAAAATCTCAGTAAGGGACATATAAAAAGGAATAAATAAACCGATTAGTCCATTTCAAAACCATTAGACCATAAAAGAGAGTTTTCTGAAAATATAATAGATTTTGAGCTCAAATAATCATTTACTTACACATGAAATCACTACAGGAAAAATCGTTATTTGCGACGGACTTTTTGTGACAGGGAATAGTATTGTCGCAAATAGTCCGTCGGGAGGCACTATTTGTGACATGACCTTATTCCCATCGCAAATAAAAAATTATTTTCAATGAGAATAGGTGTTCCATCATAAAAGGATTGGCGCATGTTGTGTGCCAAACCGCAGGAAGGGTATTTGTGACTGGTGTAACCACCCGTCGCAAATACTCTTCGGGGGTTTTTAGTATTTTTGACAAGATTCTTCTCCCGTCGAAAATACTATATCGGCAGGTAGGAATTTGCAATGGGACCCACCGCAAATACCTTTTTAACTGCTACCCATAATTACTAGGGGGGTTAAAATTTGTGATGGGTTTAGTTGTAAATAGTGTTATTTGCAATGAGATCTCCATCTCAAATACTCTCGTCGCAAATAATCTAACGTATATATACCTCCATCCATTTTTTTCAATTTTTAAACTCTTTCCACTCCTCTCTCCCTCTCTACTCCCATATTTTTCTTTTCAATTTTTCCAAAGATTAAAATTTTACATCCAAGCAATTTTCAAGCATTGTATCCTACGAAAGATTCAACTTTAAGGTATTTATCCATTAGTTTTATTTTTTAGTTAATTCATTTTATTTTATATTAGTCATAATTATTGTTAATTAGCGGTAATTAAATAAAATTAGAATTAGATAGTTTTAGTTTTCATTATTTATTTTTATAAATACGTTGTTTTATTAATATTTAATTTTTTATTTAAAAGTTAATAGTGTTAATTTTTAATAATTGGACCACCTATCATTAATTAATAATAATCACGTGTAATTAGTATTAATTAGTTATAAATAGTAGTAATTAGTATTAATTATTATTAATTAGTAGTAATTACTATTAATTATTATTAATAAGTAGCAATAAGTATTAATTAGTATTAATTAGTATTAATTAGTGTTAATTAGGATTAATTAGTATTAATTAGAAATAATTAGCTTTAATTAAAATTAAGTAGTTGTAATTAGCGGTAATTAGTAATAAATAGTAATAAATTTTTATAAATATTAATAAATAGTAATAAACACTAATAATTAGTAATAGTTAGTAATAATTTTTCATAATTAACAGTAATTAGTAATAAGTAGCGGTAATATGTAATAACTAGCGATAATTAGTAGTAATTTAAAGTAATTAGCAGTAATTATCAATAAATAGTAATAAATAGTTGTAGAGACTAAGGTTTTGGCCCTGTCAAACTTTGAAATATTCCTATCAATAATTCCAAAGCTAGGCGCGAAGACGGCGTGCGATTTCGAGGCTCGGTGTGCCCGGAATTAATCTTATAAAAATATTGAGTATTTTTATACTATGCACGTAGTAGGGGTGTGATATCTCCTAAATGGTAGCTCAGAACGTGAATATGAGGGAATAGTTGCATCCGAAACGTGCCGTTTACCCTAGGCGGGGTGTAAACTTTGTGGGGGCAGGCCTGCTGTGAGAAAAGCCACCAGGGGAATTTT
This sequence comes from Viscum album, assembly GCA_963277665.1. Lineage (NCBI taxonomy): Eukaryota > Viridiplantae > Streptophyta > Magnoliopsida > Santalales > Viscaceae > Viscum > Viscum album. The sequence continues at coordinate 1,048,966,206 of OY728163.1, read as the reverse complement.
CGTAAATAAATAGAAAAGTTTATTTATGAGCGTCGGCTCGAATAACTTCTGAAGGAAGCCTCGGATCGCAAATCTGAGTCCATCGTTGAGTTCATAACGATGCATTTACCCCAGGGGTGACCTAATTTCTTCCGCGCTGGGAGGTTTGGTTGGGGGTGTTATTTTTAAATGAAGGTTTTAAATAAAAAAATACAACTTCTCCCCCCACCTCCTACGCGCAGGTGATGAACGCAATCCATCCCCTCCTTCGGTTATTTTCTGATTCGAGCCAAAACCGTCTGTTTTCTGTGTCGATCGTCAGCGGATTGAGCTTCAGGGCGTTGCCCGCGTCGTTCTGCACCCGAAGCTTCAGTGTTTCGCCCGCGAGGTAGGCGGTCTGAGTTTTAATCCCCCGATCCTGTTTTTTCTGTGAATTGCTTCGTTTTATTGTCTTAGCAGGAAAAATCGGGTCTCTAGGGTCGCGCAAGCACCTTCAGATCGAAAACGGACCGCCAGAGTGCCCCTGACGACCCTCGGAAGGTCCGTCGGCGCGACATCGGTGGCGGCCCGTGGCGGCGGACTGCAGGTTTCAATCGGGACAGCCACCGGAGTGGCGGTCTGGTGCCAATTAAAGGTGACCCCCATGCTGGGGATCGGCCAGGCGCTCGCGCGCGCGCGCCCGCCGTGCCGCGCCGCGCCGCGGCGGAGCGATCCGCCGGACCGGCTGGTTCTGGCCAGTCCGACCTTCTTTTGTACACATGGGTTTTCAAAACCCACGTTTCCTGCAATCCAGAGGACGGATTCACGTTCCGTCTATGGGGACGCGACCTTGGCGGTGAGGATAACCCTTTGTAGTGGTTTTGGGAGTTTTATGTTTCGATATCGTGGCCCGGTAACTTGAAACCTCGAATAAAATAATAAAATTTTATTATTATTCAACTTCCGGCCATTGTATTTTCTACCCAGAGCGTCCGATTGAAATGCCGTCAATGGCATTGCAACCCTGATGATATGGTGGAATTTTCAAGTTGGTTTTTGGGTGTTGGGACCGAGTTTGGGGTGTGGGCCCCATGAGGCCGGGTTTGGGGCGTTTTCGGAGAAACGCAACTTTTATGCTCGGTGTCCGTCTTGGACGAGTGAGTAGTCAATCCTGTGTGTTTTTTCAAGAGGATAGCAACGGTGAAATCCATTCGATGTTTTTTGTGATCAAGGTGTGGGCCCCACCCGAGCTGACTTATGTGAATAGTACCTTTTTTACCGGGAGTCCGTTTTGGACGAACGAGTAGTGGATCTCGTGTGTTTTTTCGAGGGGATTGCAGTGGATTGATCCACTTGATGGGTTTCGAGATCATTTTGTTGGCCCCACAAGGGATAGCTATGGTGAATAGTGCCTTTTTCACTGGTGCTCCATTTCGGCCGAGTAATCAGCCTATCCCGCATGTGTTTACGCGTAGATAGCGATGGTGGCCTCAGTATCGGCCTTGGAGGTGCGCGGTTTGGTGTTGTGGTGGGTCACTCGGGTTAGCGGCGTTTGGACTAGAAATGGTTGATGGTACTCCCTTGGGTCATCCCTACGATGGTTCACGTCACATCACAACCTTCGTATAGGTTTGTGATCCTCTTGATGGGATGTTTGTCTTGTTAGAGTTTCGGCATCCCTCCAGTGGTCCCGGAGCAGGATCCTCTAGCATCGTTTTCCTAGATCGGGTTCTTGTTATCGCTGTGACCGTTTATCCGTGGGTGGCGATCCCCTATCTAGCCAGTTAACTCCATAGGGTTGTGGAATCATCAGTAATATGATCCCCTTCATGGTGGGTCATGCTCAGTAGGGTAGCGATATTGTCGGGTATACGATCCCCTACTCAGCATGAGGATTATAGTAGGGTTGCAGTATCGTTGGTTATACGATCAGCAACTCGGCACATGGTTTCTGTAGGGTTATGGCATCGTCAGTTTGATCCCCTACATTGTGAGTTATACCAGATAGGGTTCCGGTATCGTCATGTTCACCTTTACATGGGCAACGATCCTCTATCTAGGTGACGTGTTCCTAAGAATGTCAGATCATGTTGTGGTATCCCCCAGTGGATCCTGGGAGTGATCCCCTGTATGTGAGATCTACAAATACCAGATCGGGTTGTGGTATCCCCCACCGTACCCTGTGAGTGATCCCCTATCTGTGAGATCTTCGTATACCGGTGTGGTTTTTGGTATCCCCTGACGGACCCTAGGAGCAATCCCCTATCCGAGGAGTTTGGTGTTTTTGTTGTTTCAGTGAGGTTTCCTCAGTGACGCTATCCGACGAGTGTCATCTCTTGGGTGAGCTTCTGAGATGTTTTTGTAGACCCGATGGAGTGTCTCTCGGATGAGTGTCATCTGGGATGACAGTGATCATGGAGCGTGCTCTCCTAGTTGTGATCTGTTCTTGGTGATGAGGTCGGTACCTCATGTGGCTAGGTGTGTGAGCTGAGTATATCTAGATTGTTCAAGGTGTATGTATGAGCATACACTTGGATTGAGCTGACTAGTTGTGTTTAGCCGAAGATGGTCACGATATGGAGTTTCTCTCTCATCTGGGTTCCCTCGAGCTGGGATGAGCGGACTGTTGCCTTTCGGTTTCTCTCTTTTGTTTTGGGTTTTTGGGGTGCCTAATGAGTATTTTTATACTCACCCCTGCACGGGATTTGCCCGCACATGTTTGTGTCTGGTGCAGACCAAAGGCCTTTCGACGGAGTCCCAAGAGGACCCGGAGCAGGTGGAGCTGAGTGAACGGGATTGACCAGGGTGTTTACCGGAGTTGTGCCGAGGAGCTTAACGGCATGTGTTTTTGGTAATGTTTCCCTCTTTCTGAGCAGGTTAGATGCTTCGTAGTTTTATTTTTGGGGGCCATGTTTTTCCCTTTTGTACTTCTGCTATACTTTGGTTGTGGGATAGTTGTATGCATGCATTTAATTTTAATTTTTATATATATCTGCAATGTTTCATGGAGGATTATGTGGGTGCGTGTGTACAGGTACCTTAGGCTAATGCCTCCCATGTGTGTGATAGCCTATTCGGCGCTAGACGCCAGCCCCTGGCCTATTGGAGGCGGGCTTGGGGAGTCGCGGCTCGAGCCCCGTTGGGTCGAGTCATGAGAGAGTGGTATCAGAGGAGGTTCCACCTTTGGGATCTCAGAGCGTAGCTGGTCTAGCTATGAGCTTGGTTTGGGTTACATAGAGGCAGTGTTAGGATGTTTCGAGTTCGATTTCAGGCCGAAGACTCCAGTGTTGGTGCGGCGGCCGACGTATCTATTCACCAGGACTCTGATAACCTGCCTTTCGACTCGGGATGTTCGTACCCTAGTTGCAAGGAAACAATAATGGTACATTCATCATATAGGACTGGGTTTTGGGTTTTTCCTTGTCCTTCTTGAGTCAGCTCTCTAGATATACTCTTTAACTATGGTGCGTCTTGAATGTATTTCAGGATGCCTCCACGACGACCACCAACAGGGGTTCCGTTGCAATATTTTGGCGATGATCCGCCCCGTGTTGAGGCTGTGGACTGGGGTCCAGGTTCTGAGGCTGGACCTTCAGGTGGTCCGCCAGTTGAGCCACCACCTATCGAGCAGCTGGTTGTACCAGCAGTGCAGGACGAGGCTACACACAGGCTGAGGGCACTGCACGAGTTCCAGAGGTAGCGACCTCTGAGGTTCCGGGGTGATCCAAACCCCCAGGCAGCTGATGACTGGTGTGAAGCAGTCACCCGAGTTTTCCACCTAGTGAGGACACCTCCAGATCAGATGGTAGTCCTAGTGGTGAGCTTTCGGCATGGTTCGGCCGGGTGATGGTGGAGCCTAGGGACGCAGTCCCATGACGAGGAGATGCTCACATTGGAAGATTTTGAGCGGCTCTTCAGGGAAGAGTTCTATCCAGTGATGCTGAGGTCAGTGCGGATCCAGGAGCTTCTGCAGCTTTGGTAGGAGGGCATGACTATGTCTGAGTACTCAGTGAGGTTTACAGACCTGTCGCGCTACTCCCTGGATATGGTTCAGGACCCATTCTTTAGGGCTCGTAACTTCGAATAGGGTCTACAAAGGGACATCCGGGAAGGTGTGGTTTCCTTGTGCCTGCCCACCCATACTAGAGTGTTCGAGTGAACCCTAGTGGTGGAGAGCTTTCTGGTTGAGCAGATCCCACCTGTTAGTGCTGGGAACGAGAGAGCTGGGACCTCGTCAGTCGGATCGACATCTCTGGTAGCTGATGACTGAGTTAGGGGTCCGTACGTGGCCGACGCTTTAGGAGGTGACCCCAGGATGGAGGATATGAGGCTCAGGGATCACAGGGATCGCATGCCAGTTTTGTTATGCAATAGAAGAGGTGGTGTTACGCTTACGATGGTCGAGGAAATCTTGTTAGAGATTGTCCGACCCGTCGTGCTGCTGAGAGGGAGCCGGTCGACAGACTACCTTGGCAGAGGCAGCGTCTCGAGCAAGTAGGTCTGCAGGGCGGCAGACGTGTTGATGGAGCTGGTGCAACAGCGGGAGGTGGTAGGTGGTATCAGTTGCCAGCACCCCCACCCCCAGGTGGTCCACGCCAAGCTCAGGGAGCTGGTGGCCGAGGGCGAGGACAACTACATGCCTTAGGGACTGTTGACCCAGAGGGTCCGTGGTTGGATAAAGGTACTCCTTGTGTCCTTTTTACTTTCTACAGTAGTTTTATAGACACTATTTAGCGGTACTCTTTCCTTTCTGTTGATTTCTCGAGTTTTGTTCATGGCGTTGGTAAGACCCTGGGTGGGTGTTGTTCGACGTGCTTCGAATGCATGAGGAAGAGGGATCCTTCCCCCACCGAGATGCATTTTTTTGATGCGATTAAAACCGTGCAGGCGAGTCAGTGCCGCCCAAATCAGATAGTGTTGAGGTGTGGTGGATGATTCCATCTGAATTATGTGTTCGGGCGTGGGTGTTTATTGGTGGACTCGCTGGCATGGGAGACCCAGTTGAGAGTCCAGTCTCTTTCCTTGTGCTTATGGCTTTTCAGGGAAAAAAATCTCGAAGGTGGGGAGGATGTAGTGACTCAGGTTTTGGCCCTGTCATATTTTGGAATATTCCTATGAATAATTCCAGTGCTAGGTGCGAAGACGACAAGAGATTCCGAGGCCCGGTGTGCCTAGAATTAATTTTATAAAAAAATTAAATATTTTTATACTATCAACATAGTGGGGGTTTGATATCTCATAAACGGTAGCTCAGAATGGGAATTTGAGGGAATGGTTGCGTCCGGAATGTGCCGTTTACCTTAGGCGGGGTGTAAACTTTGCGGGCGCGGATCTGCTGTGAGAAAAGCTACCAGGGGCATTTTTGTAAATAAATGGAAAAGTTTAGTTACAAGCGTCGGCTTGAATAAATTCTGAAAGGTGCCTCAGAACACAAATCTGAGTCCTCCGTTGCATTCAGAATAGCGCATTTACCCTAGGGGCGACCTAATTTCCTCCGTGCTGGGAGGTTTGGTCAGGGGTGTTTTTTTTAAATGAAGGTTTTAAATAAAAAATAATAATAAAATCATTCTTCTCCCCCAAAATCCTACGCGCAAGCGAAGAATGACCTCTCTACCCTCCTCCGGTTCTTCTCTGATTTGAGCCGAAACTGTCCGTTTTCTGTGCTGATCGTCAGTGGATCGAGCTTCAGGGCGTCGCCGGCGTCGTTCTGCACCCGAAGCTTCGGTGTTTCGCCCGCGAGGTAGGCGGGTTGAGTTTTAATCCCCCGATCCTGTTTTTACTGTGAATTGCTTCATTTTGTCGTATTAGCAGGAAAGATCGTATCTCGAGGGTCACGCAGGCACCTTTGGATCAAAAAACGGACCGCCGGAGTGCCCCCCACGGCCCTCGGAAGGTTCGACGGCGCGACACCGGCGGCGGCGGGCCGCGGGTTTCAATCGGGACCGCCCCCGGAGCGGCGGTCCAGAGCCAATTAATGGAGAACCCCACAGTGGGGGTCGGCCAGGCGCTCGCGTGCGTGCTGCGCCGGCCAGAGCAGCCAGCGGCGGCGGCGGTCTGGTCGGCCGGCCGGACTGGCTGGTTCATGCCGGTCCGACCTTCTTTTGTACACGAGGCTTTTAAAACCCCCGTTTCTGGCAATCCAAAGGTCAGATTCGCGTGCCGTCTGCGGCGACGCGACCCTGGAGGTGATACGAACCCTTTGGAGTGGGTTCTGGAGTTTTATTATTTGGGATCGTGGCCCGGTAGCATGAAACGTCGAATAAAATAATAATATTTTATTATTATTCGATTTCAGGCCATTGTATCTTCTACCCGGAGTGTCCGATTGACGTGCCGTCAGTGGCGTTGTGACCATGATGATATGGTGGACTTTTAAAGTTGGTTTCTGGGTGTTGGGAACGAGTTTGGGGTGCGGGCCCCTTGAGGACAGGTTTGGGGCGTTTTCGGAGAAACACAACTTTTCCACTGGGTGTCCATTTTGGAGGAGCGAGTAGTCAATCCTATGTGTTTTTTTGAGAGGACCGAAAAGGTGAAACCTATTCAATGTGTTTTGGGATCAAGGCATGGGCCCCACACGAGCTGGCTTCTGTGAATAATACCTTTTTTACCAGGAGTCCGTTTCGGACGAACGAGTAGTGGATCTCGTGTGTTTTTCCGAGGGGATCGTCGTGGTATGATCCGCTTGATGGGTTTCAGGATCGTTGTGTGGGCCCTACACGGGCTAGCTACGGTAAATAGTGCATTTTTCACCAGTGCTCCATTTCAGGTGAGTAATTAGCCTATCCCGCGTGTTTCCCCACGTAGATCGTGATGGTGGCCTCGTTATTGGCCTTTGAGGTGCGCGGTGTGGCGTTGTGGCCGGATGCTCGGGTTAGCGATGTTTGGACCAGCAGTGGTTGAGGGTACTCCCTTGGTTCGTCCCTATGAGGGTTCGCGTGGCATCACAACCTTCGTATAGGTATGCGATTCTCTCGATGGTATGTTTCACTTGTTAGAGTTGCGGCATCGCTCCGGTGGGCCCAGAGCGGGATCCTCTAGCATCGTTTCCCTAGATCGGGTTCTTGGTATCGTTGTGACCGCTTATCCATGGGCGGTGATCACCTATCTAGACTTTTAACTCCGTAGGGTTTTGGAATCATCGAGAATATGATTCCTTACACAGTGGGCCATTCTTAGTAGGGTTGCGGTATCATCGGGTATACGATCCCCTACTCAGCATGAGGATTATAGTAGGGTTGCAGTATAGTTGGTTATATGATCCCCTACTCAGCGCGTGGTTTCTGTAGGGTTGCAACATCATCAGTTCGATCCCCTACATCGTGAGTTATAGAAGATAGGGTTCCGGTATCGTCATGTTCACCTTTACGTGGGCGACGATCCTCTATCTGGGTGGCGTGTTCCTACGAATGCCAGATCGTGTTGTGGTATCCCCCAGCGGATCCTGGGAGTGATCCCCTATCGGTGAGATCTACGAATGCCAGATCGGGTTGTGCTATCCCGCAGCGGACCCTGGGAGTGATCCCCTATCTGTGAGATCTTCGTATACCAGTGTGAGTTCGGGTATCCCCTGGAGGACCCAAGGAGTGATCCCCTATCCGAGGAGTTTGGTGTTTATGTTGTTTCAGTGAGGTTTCCTCAGTGACGCTATTCGACGAGTGTGATCTCTCGGGTGAGCGTCTAAGATGTTTGTGTGGACCCGATGAAGTGTATCTCTCAGACGAGTGTCATCTGGGATGACAATGATCGTGGAGTGTGCTCTCCTGGTTGTGAACTGTTGCTGGTGATGAGGTAGATAACTCATGTGGCTTGGTGCGTGAGCTGCATATATTTGGATTGTTCAAGGTGTATGTATGGGCATACACCTGGATTGAGCTGACTAGTTGTGTTTAGCTGAGGATGGTCACGAGATGGAGTTTCTCTCTCGTCTGGGTTCCCTCTGGATGGGATGATCGGACTGTTGCCTTTCAGTTGCTCTCTTTTGTTTTGGGTTTTTGGGGTGCCTATTGATTATTGTTATACTCACCCCTACACGGGCTTTGCCCGCACATGTTTTCCTCTTGTGCAGACCACAAGCCTTTCGACAGAGTCCCTGGAGGACCCGAAGCAGGCGGAGCTGAGTGAGCGGGTTTGACCGGGGTGTTTACTAGAGCTGTGCCGAGGAGCTTACCTGCAGGTGTTTTTGGTAGTGTTTCCCTCCTTCTGGGCAGGTTGGATGCTTTGTAGTTTTCTTTTGGTGGGCCATGTTTTGCCCTTTTGTACTTCTGCTGTACTTTGGTTATGGGATAGTTGTATGCATGCATTTACTTTTCAGTTTTATATACCCTTGCACTACTGCATGGAGGTGTATGTGGGTGCGTGTGTACAAGTATCTTAGGCTAATGCCTCCCATGTGTGTGATAGCCTACTCGGCGCTAAATGCCAGCCCCTTGCCTATTAGAGGCGGGCTTGGGGAGTCGCGGCTCGAGCCCCGTTGGGTCGGGTTGTGACAATAGTAAAGACATATTAATAAATAATAATAATTAGTAATAATTAGTAATAAATAGTAATAAATAGTAATAATAACTAATAAATAGCAATAAATATCGGTAATTAGCAGTAATTAGTAATAATTAATAATAATAAGCGGTAAAAAGTAATAATTAGTATTAGCCAGTAATAAATAATAATGATTAGTAATAAATAGGAATAATTAGTAATGAATAGTGATAATTAGTAATAAATAGTAACAAATAGTAATAATTACTAAAAATTACTAAAAATTACTAATAATTAGTAATAATTAGTGGTAATTAGCGATAATTAGTGATAATTAGTAATAATTAACAATAATTAGAAGTAATTATTAATAAATAAAAATTAATATAAATAAATATTAATAATTAGTAATAAATATTAATAATTAGTTATAATTAGCAATAAATAGAAATAAATTGTAATAAATAGCATTAAATAGTAATAAATAATAACAAATAGTAATAAATAGTAATAAATAGTAATAAATAACAATAATTAGTTATAATTAGTAATAATTAGTAATAATTAGTAATAAATGGTAATAAATAGTAACAATTTGCTGTAATTTGTGGAAATTAGCGGTAATTAGTAATAAATATTAATAAATAGTAATAAATATGAATTGTTAGTGATAAATAGTAATAAATAGTCATAAATAGAAATAAACAGTAATAAATAGTAATAAGTAGTAATAAATAGTGGTACATAGTAATAATTAGTGGTAAATAGTAATAATTTGCCGTAATTAGTAATAATTAATAGTAAATTGTAATAATTAGTGTTAAATAGAAATAATCAACAGTAATTTGTAATAATCAGGGGTAAACAGTAATAATTAGTAATAATTTGGAATAATTAGTAATAATTAGTAATAATTAGCAATAATTAGTAATAATTATGAATAATTAGTAATAATTAGCCGTAATTAGTAATAATTAGCGGTAATTAGTAATAATTTGCGATAATTAGTAGTAATTAGTAATAATAATTAATAAATAGTAATAAATAGTAAAAAATATTCAAAAATAGTAATAAATAGTAATAAATAGTAATAAATAGTAATAATTAGTAATAATTAGTTATAATTAGTAATAAATAGTAATAAATATTAATATTTAGTAATAATAATTAATAATTTATAATAAGTATTAATAAATATTAAATTGTATTAATAATTAGTAATAAATAGTAATAAATAATATTAAATAACAATAAATAGTAATAAATAGTAATAATTAGTGGTAATTAGTAGTAATTAGCGGTAATTAGTAATAAATAGCCGTAATTATAAGTAATTAGTAGTAAATAGTAATAAATATTAATAGATAGTAATAAATATAATACATATTAATAAATATTAATAAATATTAATAAATGTTAATAAATGTTAATAAATGTTAATAATTAGTAATAATTAGTAATAATTTGTAATTAATAGTAATAAATAGAAATACATAGTAATAAATAGTAATAAATAGTAATAAATAGTAATAATTTGTGGTAATTAGTAATAATTTGTGGTAATTAGTAATAATTAGTGGTAATTTGTAGTAATTAGCCGTAATTAGCTATAATTAGCAATAAATAGTAAAAAATGTAAATAAATAGTAATAAATAGTAATAAATAGGAATCAATATTAATAAATAGTAACAAATATAAATAAATATTGATACATATTGATAAATAGTAATAAATATTGATAAATATTAATAAATTAGTAATAAATTGTAATAAATAGTAATAATTAGCATCAATTAGAAATAATTAGCGTTAATTAGTAATAATTTTTGGTAAAAAGTAATAAATAGTGGTATATAGTAATAAATAGTGGTAAATAGTATTAATTAGTAATAATTAGTAATAATTACTAATAATTATTAATAACTAGTAATAATTACTAATAATTATTAATAATTAGTAATAAGTAGCGATAATTAGTAATAATTAGCGGTAATTAGCAGTAATCAGTAATAAATTTTAAAAAATAGTAATAAATAGAAATAATTTGTAATAATTAGTAATAATTAGTAATAATTATCGGTAATTAGCTATAATTAGTGGTAATTAGTAATAATTAGTTGCAATTAGTAATAATTAGTAGTAACTAGTAATAATTAGCTGTAATTAGTAATAATTAGTGGTAATTAGTAATAATTAGTAGTAAATAGTAATATTTAGGGGCAATTAGTAATAATTAAGGAAAATAAGTAATAATTTGCTGTAATTAGGAAAAATTAGTGGTGATTAGGAATAATTACTAATAAATGGTAATAATTAATGGTAAGTAGTAATATTTAGTAATTATTTGAAATAATTAGCGATAATTAATAATAATTAGCAGTAATTAGTAATAATTAGTGGTAATTAGCATAAATTATTATAAATTTGTGTAGATTTGTATAAATTTTCAACAAATTACTATAAATCAGTATTAAAAAATTGAAATTATTGTAAATTATTAAAAAGGTGAAAATGAAATAGGTCATAAATTGTAAGGATAGGATTAATAATTTTTTTTACATACATGGTTGACACGAATTAGTCATTTTTCATGGCCCGAAGATTGGAAATTCTATGATTTATACCTTTTGAGTAATTTATAAAATATTTTATCATTTTATAGTAATTTATAAGAATATTTATTATTTTATAAAAAAATATTTTAACATTACAAAAAATTAGTAAGAATAAATTAGTAAAAATTATTGATCATTTGTAATTGTTAGTAGAAATAAACATTAATTCACTATAATTAGTAAAATTAATGGTCTATAGTGACCCTAGCCTTTTATGCATATCATTATATGATTTTAAGCTTAATAAAATACCATATTACAATCTAAGGGTCGTAAAGTCTTTTTTCTTGGAAGACTTGGTACATAAAATTGAAACATGAGACTAAATAACACATTTCTTTATTTAATACTCATAAAGAGATCCTAACTTCTATTGTTCTCATACATATTCATAAGATAACATGGGGATAACATGGAAAAGGGATGAGATAAAAATCTCAGTAATGGAATAAACATAAGAATAAAGATTTAGCACATGGGTTGGAAGGTATGACATAATGATATAAAAAGTCATGGAATATATGTAATCATTACATATAAACATGGATTCATGGTAATGTGGAAGTAACATAAAACATGAATTTAGCACGAATCAAGGATAGTTTCACATAGAGGATCACAAGTCAAGGTTAACCACTAAGATCGTTGCACATGATAGCACGAGTTAAGGCTAATCGCTAAGATCGTTACACCTAACGTCTCATGAGACTAAACTTTACCCAATACATTGGAACGCTATCTGGGCACACCCATCATAACATGTTTATGATTATGCTTTCCACATACAGAATCATACAAAATCTATCATACATAAACATAAGGGTTACATGTGGAATGAATTGGGTATCATATTCATGTCATAAAGTATAAAAAATGGGTGTATCATAAAAGTTTTCATGAATGAAAGGAATTATGTCATGAATAGAAATTCATAAGGTAGAATATAAATATACCATTATGAGTGATGTCAATTTTATGAGATAACTTGTAAAAATAGAAATTAAGAAACTTTAGAATTAAAACATTTTAGTGCGGTTTTAGGAAAATATCAAAGATCACTTAAAACAGAAAAAGGAATAATATTTTATATAAAACTTGAAGTGAACCAAGAACGTTTTTATAATTAAAATAGTGGGTTTATAAAAATAATGGTGTATTAAAATATATTATAGAGTGTACTTGAAATTAGGTAAGAATTTGGAATGTTCCCTTAAATGGGTTTGTTTATCGGGAAGTATTGAGGAGGGAACCACTTAAAGACATGTATATCCTCAAAAGAGAATGATGAATGGATATTGATACATGAGTTTTGAAAATATACACAACATTTATAATACATATATAAAAATAAAAGTTAACTTAATTTGGGTAAAAATAAAGACAGAGCAACCTGAACGAATAATGGAGGTTTAGGTAGAATCCCTTACCTTAAATCCTATGGTGTCATTAAATTGATCTTAATATCCTAGATAACCAAATTACATTCATTTTTTAATATTTAAAGAACCTATTATTTATGAAATTGATTATTATAACTTTATTAATTTCATTCATGACTTTTTTTGATGGGTTAAGAGGTTTAATTTCATTGTTTGGGAGCATTTGTTTCCTTGGTTTTCATGATTGGTTTACTTATATACATGTAAGGATAAACATGTAAGATAATAATGGTTTATAGAATTTTATTTTTATTTCATTATTAACCATCCATAATATTACATTTTTAAAATTCATTTTTTTTATTTGGAGTGAAGATAAATCATTATATAAAACATTAATGACAATCGTTTTGGTTAATTGGTGGTTTTTGATCACATCGAACACATTTTGATTTATAATTTAATATAATTTGTAAATAAGATTAAAAAACCTTAAATTATACATAATACATATATTATAGTGATTTCGAACCATAAAAATGGTTTAATGACTATAATTGAAGATGTTAAAAGAAATTAAAAACCCATCGTCCTTGAATGTGACAAATTAACAGATCTCAGATGGTGATTTTAGTTCTAGTATAAAAGGATGTAAAAGGAGAGATGATGATGAATTATTCCATTATCATAAAAAGATTATAGTACATGTCCGTTAATGGAGTTATAATTACATTTGGATGAAAGGAGGAGAGGAAATAAAAAATAAATAAAGGAACTTGAAAGAAAAGAAAATAAAAGAGGAATTTACTTCTTGAATTTATCTTCCTTGAGAGCCTCTTTAGTGGATAGGATTTGGTCTTTTGAAAAGACATAGGGATTCTAGACATGGGGATGATATTGGGATGAAATTTTGGTAGAATTTATAAATGTAACAACGCTTGAGAGGAGTGAATAGAATAGGTAAAGAAGGGTGATATTTATAGTGGAGGAGAGGAGGGGTTTCCCATTATTTTAATCATTAGTTTAATATTTTTTCTCAAGACTATGAGTAGTATTGATTATTATGACCAAAAATAGTAAATAGAGCACGTGATTTCTAACCAATGGCCAATTAAATTATCCATGACTCAAGATTGATGGAGAAATCCATTTATTCAACATTTATCGTAAATTGTAGTATTTTACTATTCACAAAAAATTCATGTATTTTAGAAAAATCCCAAAAATTCACCCTAACCATTTCTCAACATGTATAATTCCAAAAAAACTCCATTTTATGAAAATAATTTTCTAAATATGTGAAATTAAATTTTTAATTAAAATAAAAATTTACTTGAAAAATACAAATTTTAAAATTAAAACTGCTTTTCTAACACATTAAAAAATTAATCAAGGTCTCATAAATAATATTATGATCATAAGGCATAAAAATAATAATTTATGATTTCATTTTATGAAAATAAATTTTCTTTTAATTTATTAAATTAATCATAAAATTGTAATTAAATATACCAACACATTATTAATAATTTCTTAAAAACTTATTTACTTATAATATGATATAATTATATCATAGTTTCACATATAATATGGATAAATTTTGTTTATACTTTCATTGGTAGGGTTAATTTTACATTGGCTAGTTTACTATTCATAAGGCTCACATTACTATTCCAAAGGTCAAGTTACTATTTCATCGGTATGTTTTCCTTAACTTCTAGAGATACATTTTATTTAAATCATTATTCATTTATAAGGTTTGTATTATTTTATATATGTAATATTATATGATTATACTACAAGAAAAAATTATAATAAGGTGATTTCATTGATAAAACATTTGGTCATTAAATTCTTCCCCCTTATGAAATTTCACCCTCAAAATTTCATTTTACATTATAAGCTGTAAATAGGAGTGAGTACTTTTACTTCATTGCCTCCTATAGTTCCCATGTTTCCTCTTCATACTTATGGTTTCACAATAGTACTTTGAACAAGTCAGTAGTCTCTTTGTGTAAAACTTTATCTCTACAGTCCAAGATTTTTAATGGATTCTCTTCAAAATAAAGATCATTCTCCAACTGTACCACCTATAAAGATAGTATATGTGAAGGATCTTGTATCTACTTTCTTAAGAGAGATACATGGAAGACATTTTGTACTTTAGGCATGGTAGGTGGAATTTCTAGTTGATAGGTCATAACTCCAACATGATAAAGAATATCGAAGGGGCCGATATACTAGGGACTTAACTTTCCTTTCTTCCCAAACATCATTACCTTATTCTAGGGTTATATGCAGAGGAATACCATATCTACAACTTTGAACCCAAGTTCCCTAAGACGATTGTATGAATAAATCTCCTATAGACTTTGGGATTACTTGAAGTGTTGGTCAATGGTTTTCACCATCTCCACCATTTATTCAACCATTTAGGTTCTAGAATATTATGATCACAAAATTCGTCCCAACATGCTGGTGTTCTACACCTTTTCCCATAAAGGGCTTCTTATGGTGCTATTCAGATGATGGTGTGGAAACTGTTGTTGTAGTAGAATTTGACCAGTGAAAGATTTTGGCCCCACCCTCCTATAAAGTTTATCGAACATGCTCCCAACATGTCTTCCAGTTTCTGAATAGTTCGCTCAGATTGGACACCAGTTTAAGGGTGATAGGCCATACATTAGTTCAGTTCAGTTCTGAAATCTTATTGAAGGCTTTTCTAGAACTTTGAGGTAAATCTCGGATCTCGATCAGATACAATAGATATAGGTACTCCATGCAGCCTTGACACCTATTTGTATATATACATGAAATTTTATCTAATGAGAAGTCATAGTGGATTGTGATAAAGTGATCTGTCTTTGTAAGATGATAAAAAATGACACATATTGAATTGTTTCCTCTAGATGTCCTTATAAGTCTAGTGAACAATTCCATGGTGATGTTCTCCCACTTCTATATTGGTATGGGTAGTGGTTCAACATCCCCTTAGACTTTTTTCCATTAAGCCATCACCTACTGACATACCAATCACTTTGATGTATATTTAGAAATATTCTTCTTTATATTGTCCCACCAAAAGTTCTATATGAGATCTCGATACATATTTGTGATCCCTTGGTGAACAAAGAAGGTTGATCTATGTGCGTCATTCAAAATCTCCTTATTTATCTCTGGATCGAATGGTACACATAATCATGACCCAAATCTTACAACTCCTTCCTTATCAATCTTGAACTCATTGGATTTACTATTTCTAATATCTTCCACCCTTTTCAAAATTTTCACATCTTTTCTTTGAACATCAGTTATTTTTACTATGAGGGATGATTGAGAAATCGTTTGAGAAAGGATTGATGATGTTCCTCCCTTAATGATTACCATGTCCATCCTATAAAAATTTAAGAAGATATCCTTTTCAATTCTCATCATTGATAAAGATGTTGGATCCTTCCTACTTAGAGCATCTACCACCTTATTTTCCTTATCGGGATTGTAGTGGATTGAGCAGTCATAATACTTGATGAGATCTAACCATATTTTTTGTCACATATTGAGATCATTTTATGTTAAAATATATTTTCTACTCTTGTGATCAGTATATATCTCACACTTCTCCCCATAGAGATAATGCCGCTAGATTTTCAATGTAAAGATCACAAACATCAACTCTATATCATATATGGGATAGTTTTTCTTAGGTAGTTTCAGCTACCTTGAATCATAGGCTATCACTTTATCATTTTTCATCAGCACAAAGACAAATCCCTTATTTTAAGCAATACTTTAAACCACAATGATTTTTCCACTTATCAAGAGTGTGAGTATTGGTGTGGTGATAGGACTATTTTTGAGATCCTTAAAGCTTTCCTCACATTATTGAGTCCAAAAAAACGTCACTACCTTCTGTTTCAACTTAGACATTGGGTTTGACAATCATGATAAGTTCTTCACAAATCATCGACAATACCTCGATAGACCTAGAAAGTTTCACATCTCTATTACAGATGTTGGCTTGGGCTATTCTTCAATTTCCTTTTTATTGGAACGGTCCACAAATATCCCTTTTATGGTGATGAAATTCCCTAAGAATGATTCTTCCTCTATATAGAATTCACATTTACTATACTTTGAAAAAAGTTTCCCCCTTCAAAAAGTCAATATCACAGTATTCTAATGCTCTTAATGTTCCTCCTTTCTCTTGGAGTAAATTAGAATACCATCGATAAAGACTTCCAAAAATTTATCGAGGTAATATCTAACGAATATTCATTAAATCCATGAATATTTTTGAAGCATTAGTGGGACCTAATGGCATCACTATGAACTCATAGTGTCCATACCTCATTTGAATGGATGTTTTGGAAATATATCCCTTCCTTACCTTTAATTGGTGATATCCTGACTGAAGGTCCACCTTAGAGAAATAACTGGCCCCATGAAGCTGATCAAACAAGTCACCTATCTGAGGTAGGGGATAATTTTTCTTTATCATGATTTTATTGAGATCATGATAATAAATTCATAGTCACATTGAACCATCACTCTTCTTGAAAAAGGGGACTGGTGCCCCCAAGGTGAAGCACTCGAGAATATGAAACCCTTATCTCGATTCTCATGTAACTTCTTCTTTATCTCTTCCAAATCTATGATAGACATTCAATAAGGTGTATCTGGTATAGGTATATATCCAAGAATAAGTTAAATTGATAACTTGACCTCTCGATCAAGAGAAAGACCAGACAATTATTTAGGAAATACATCAGTGTAGTCCCTTACAATGGGCATGTATTCAAGCATGATTCTATCCTTTGTCTTAATAATTTGAGATATATATGATTTCTCAAAAGGGATTAATATCAAAGCTTGAGACAGTGATTCAAAATAAGATTCATCTTTCTCCTTACACTTGTAAATAATTGGAGGATGCTATGGGATGTGAAGAGTGATCTCCCTTTCCCGACAATTCGTATTATCTTTTCATGAAGATATCCAATCCATGCCAAAGATAACATCGAACTCTACTAAATAAAGTATGAAGAGATTTTATGGGAGGTTTATTCCAAAAAGGTTAACTGGGGAGAAGTTTATACTTTGGATACAATAATTTCCCCATTTACTATTCTCACAGATAACTCAATCTCCAAATTTTGAGTTAGTGTTTGAATAGTTCTACTAAACTAGAAATATATGAAAGAATCTGTAGAACCGAAATCAAATAGTACATTCATTATTCTTGATGAATAACTAGTGTAACTATCACCACATCGTTGTTTGGCTCCACCTCTGTAGTACTGATAGAATAAGCCCTTCCATGTTTCCTTGGAGGTTGTTATTGATTTCCTCTGACAAACCTTGGCTTAAAAAGATTGTTTTCATAATTTTTATGTTCCTTGTAATTGTAACAATTCACTATAGGATGATTGTTTCTATGAACCTTCCTTTATTCTTCCACATTAGTGGTATTCTTCATATCCGTCCGACATTTTTTATCAATATGTCTCATTATTCCACATTTGAAACAATTCTTCATTCCCTTCAGAGAGTTCCCGGGGTGATTATTCCCACAATTTTGACACATGGGATTTTAAATATTCTTTACATCATGGGATTTATTTTCCAAAACACCAATATTAGAATCCATTTTCCTCTTTTTTTTCTTTGGTACCATGAGACCACTTAGAGTCTCTGATCTCTATTTTAACCTTGAGGGAACAGCAAGAATTCTATTCATAACTGTTGGAGTCATAAATCACTATCACGTTTTGTAGACTCATATTTAGCCCGCTAAATAATTGAACAACCTTACTTTTGGTGTTTATGAAAAAGACTAAGGCGAATCTCCCAAGCCTTGTGAAGTTTTCTTCATATTCCCTAATGTAATAATCTTCTTTATGCTTGAGTCTGAGGAACTCTCTTTCCATATTGAGGTGGAGGGTTCAGGGAAAATGTTTATTGAATTATTTTTTCTTGAATTCCTCCAAATACATGGAATCAATTTACTCTTGGGACTTTGTATTCTTGATCAGTATCTACCACTAATTAGCTTCCCCATCAAAAAATAGACTACAAGTACAACTTTCACTTCTTCTGAGCACTAGAGGACAGAGAGTATCTTTTCAGTCGAGTTAATTCACGGTTCCATGAGGAAGGGATTAGAAGATCCACTAAACATGGGAGGCCTTTTATACATAAAGTATTCTCTGTACAGTTTCTCTTTCCTTGGAAGAGGAGATAGTTCCACATGATTCAAGTTATTATTCATAACTTGAGCCATTTGAGCAAGTACTTTCATAAAGTTTTGAGCACCTGTTCCCACTATACCGGGCATATCATTATGGAAATCATTACACTGCTTATCACATTTATTGTTGTCATGTGTTATTCTATTTTCCACCATTAACTAATAATTTACAATTTGGGGGCTCAAATACTTAGCATAAAAAGTAAATTTTAAGCATAAAAGGATAAACTCTTAAAGAAAATGTATATCCTAACTTGTGATTCCCTAGGTTTCAATAAAAGTTATCCATGATATGTTTCCTAACATTTATTATTATGGTATTATTTTTTTGTTCCCTTAATAATGGTTCATACTAAGCCTATGAATTTACCAAAGAATATCTCCTAGAAGTGTCAAACCAGGAGTGCAACCAGACCCATTTTCCTGCACTAGTTCCTATTCAAGTATATATCAAAGCAGTGTTTTCTGGTTTTACCCCTAGATACATCTATGCTAGATCCACCTCCACTTGTTCATATCCAGATATGAATGCATTTTCTTGATAAACCACTTACTTTATACTTACCAAAATTTAGGGATGTTTTCTTATACTTAGTCTTATCACTAAGGTTCTTACAAAAGTGATATATTCCTAATCTCTAGAAACAACTAGACCATCCTATAATACCAAATATAGTGACCCTGTCCTTTTATGCATATCATTACATTATTTTAAGCATAATAAATCACAATATTATAAGAAAAGGATCACAAAGTCTTGTGTCTTGGAAGACTAGGTACATAAAACTGAAAACATGAGACTAAATAAACTTTTTCTTTATTTAATCTTCATAAATAGATCCTAACTTATATTTTTCTCATACATATTCACAGGATAACCTAGAGATAACATGAACAAAGGGATGAGCTAAAAATCCTAGTAAGGGGAAAAATAAGAATAAATCTTTAGCACAAGGGTTAGAAGGAATGACATAATGATATAAAAAAGGCATGGAACATATGAAATCATTACATATAAACGTGGGATAATATAAAAATTGTTTAATAGTAATGTGGAAGAAAAATAAATCATGAAGAAGCATGATTTAAGTCTCATTACATATAGATATTCACAAGACAAGGTTAACCACCAAGACCATTGCACATGGTAGCACGAGTCAAGGCTAACTGCCAAGACCGTTGCACATAACATCTTATGAGACTAAAATTTACCCAATGAATTGGAGTGTGGTCTAGGTAAACCCATAATAACATGTTCATGAATATTATTACCATTTACATAATCATACATAGTCAATCATACATAAACATAAGGGTTACCCGTGGAAAGAATTGGGTATCATATTCATGTATTAAAGCATAACAAATGAGCGTATCATAAAAGTATCCATAAAGGAAAGTAATTAGACCATTAATGGAAATTAATAAGTTATAATAGGAATATATCTCGATAAGTGAAGTAAATTTTATGTGATAACATGGGAAAATATAATTTATGAAACTTTAGAATTAATAAATTTTAGTGCGGTTTAAGGAAAATATAAAAGATAACTTAAAACAGAAAAGGGAATGATATTTTATATAAAACAAAAACTGAACCAATAATGTTTTCATAATAAAAATAGTGGTTTTATAAAAAAAATAGTGCCTTAAAAAATATTATATAGTGCATTTGAAATTGGGTAAGAATTCAGAAAGTTCCCTTAAACGGGTTTTCTTATTAGGAAGTGTTGAGGAGGGGACCACTAAAAACATGTATATCCAAAAAAGATAATGATTAATGGATCTTAATACATGATTTTTTAAAATATATAAAACATTTAGAATATGTACATAAAAATAAAAGATAGCTTCATTTGGGTAAAAGTAAATATAGAGTAACCCGAAGGAATAATGGAGGTTCGGGTAGAATCCATTTCCTTAAGTCTGATGGTGTCCTTCACTTGATCTTAATATCCTAGATAACCAAATAAAATTAATTATTTAATATTTATAGAACCTATTCATCATGAAATTTATTTATTATAACCGTATTATGTTCATTCATGTCCTTTTTTATGGGTTAAGAGGTTTAATTTCATTGTTTGGGTGTTTCTTTCCTTGATTTTCATAACTAGTTTACTTATATATATGTAAGTATAAACATGTAAGATCAGAATGGTTGTCCAGAATTGAAGTTGTATATTATTAGTTAAAATAACTAATATTAAATTTATAAAATTCATTTGTATATTTGGAGTGAAGATGAATCATTATATAGAACTTTAATGAAAATCGTTTTGGTTAATTCGTGGTTTTTCATCACATCAAACACATTGTTCTTTATAAATTAATATAATGTGTACAAAAGTTTCCATAACCATACATTATAAATAATAAATCTATAATATTCTGGTTCAACCATCAAAATTTCTTCATGACCAGAATTTACGACAGTAATAGAAATTGAAAACCTGTTGTCCTTGAATGTGATAAATTAACACATCTCGAATGGTGTTTTTATTTCTAGTATAAAAAGAGGGGAAATGAGAGATGATAATGAATTATAACATTATAATAACAAAATTACATTAATTTTTAGTAAATATATTTATCATAACAAATTTATTAAAGGAGGCACAGAAAGAAAAATAAATAATGGAACTTGAAAGAAAAGAAAAAAAAGAGGAATTTTCCTCTTGAGTTTATCTTTCTTGAGAGCCTCTTTATGGGAGAGGATTTGGTTTTTGAAGAGACCAAGGGATTTTTGAAGTGTATAGGATCTTGGGATTATATTTTCATAGAATTAAACATGTAAAAAGTTTTTATAGGAGTGAAGGTAAGAGGTAAAGAGGGGTAGAATTTATACTGGAGGAGAGGAGGGGTTTCCCATTATTTTAATCATTAGTTTGATATTTTTTCTCAAGACTATGAATAGTATTAATTATTATGACTAAAAATAGTAAATATAGTATTTGATTGTGAAACAATGGCCATTTACATCATCCATGAATCAAGCATGATGCATAAAATCATTTATTCGCCATTTATCATAAATTATTGTATTTTACTATTCACTAAAAATTCAAGTATATTAGAAAAATCCCAAAAATTAACCCTAAATTTTTTTAAACATGTAGAATTTAAAATGAACTCCTTTTTATGAAAATAATTTTCTAAATATGTAAAATTTAATTTTAATTAAAATCATAATTTAATTGAAAAATACAAATTTTAAAATTAAAACTGCGTTTCTAACACTTTGAAAAACTAAAGAAAGTCTCATAAAATTATATTATGATCATAAGAAATCAAAATAATAATTTATGAATTCATTTTATAGAAATAAATTTTCTTTTAATTTATTAAATTAATCGTAAAATTGTAATTAAATATACCAAACGGTTATTAATAATTCTTAAAAAAATTATTTACTTATACGATGATATAATTTTATCGTAGTGTCAAATATAAAATGGATAAATCATTTTTATACTTTAATTGGTAAGGTTACTATTACATTTTCCAGTTTACTATTCATAAGTTCCACATTACTATTATAAAGGTCAAGTTACTATTTCATCGGTATGTGTTCCTTAACTTATAAAGATACCTTTTATTTCACTCATTCTTAATTTATAAGGTTTTTATTGTGTTATATATATATATATTATATGATTATACTATAAGTAAAAATTATAATAAGGGAATTTCATTGATAAAACATTGTTTTGTTACTTTCTTCATTAGTAAAAATCAGCAGCAAATTGATAAAATTGACAATATTTATAATAAATTATGATTGTTTTAGTTTTTACATTTGTTGGAATGTATTTTTATTATATCAAATTAATCATAAAAAATTTATTTATTTTATATTTTTAGAGTAATATGGAGAAATGGAGTCGATAATAATCTTTATTACATGATCTTGATTTGAAAAAGAGTCATAAGAATCTAAACAGTTCTGGTGTACATCCTTTTTAGATTGAGGGTGTTGAATCTTTTTTATCATTTTCATCATCGAAACCAAAATTTGTTTTAGAAGGGACAATTAAGTGTCCATGCAAGAAATGTGATCTGAGGAGGTTTGAAAGATTTAAAAATATTGGGGGTCATCTATTATGACTTGGTTTTTGAAATGATTATGGTTTTTGGTATCAATATGGTTAACGCAGTTCTGGGGAAGATACTACTAAATTGTTTCCAGATCCATTATGGTTTCAAAATTTTGTACATGATTTGGCTAGTCTGTCTTTTAAAAATAATTTAAACATAGGATTAAATTGTTTCAACTCCAGAGTTGAAACCATTCTATTTTTATGAGTTGTTGAATTCTGCTGAAGAAGCCTTATATCATGGTTTCGAGATAATAAAATTTGAATAATTTGAAAAATTTATGGGTAATAGAATGTCAAATAGTTATTTTGATCAAATATTCTATTTGGTTAAAGTATTATTACATTAAGGAAATGTGTTATCTACAAATTTATCTGAGATCAAGAGGCTTGTTCATAATTTAGGTCTATCTTATAAGAAGATTCATGCATGTTCAAATGAGAGAATCTTATATTATTTTAAAAATGAGTTTTTCATTAGTTTTCATACTTTTGGACAATTTAGGCACAAAGAGGATCGAATAGGGATGTCTAGATAGATTCCTATAAAACAATTTAGGTATTTCCCGATTACACCTAGATTACAACGTTTATTTATGTCTCAGAACACAACGTCATTGATGTAATGGCACAAAACTAATATTTCAATTGGTAAAGGCTTAAACCATCCTATTGATAGAGATTCAGGGTAAAAGTTTTACCATGTGCATCTATCTTCTACTTTAGAAGCTCAAAATGTGAAATTGGGTTTTTTTACTGACAGTTTACATCCATTTGGTTCTTACAGTAGTCAATATTATTATTGACCCATTTTTGTAACTATATAAAATTTACCTCCTTGGATGTTTATGAGTGATCCATATATATTTTTTCCCTTAGAAATTCTAGGATATCTAAAAAATAATCTCGAAATTTATTTGAATCCATTGATTGATGAGTTAAATTTATTGTGGAGTAATGGTGTCAGCACATATGATGTTGTTGTGAAATTGAATTTCCTACTGTACGAGAATTAATGTGGTCAGTTAGTGAATTCCCAACATATGGAATATTATCTGGTTTAAGTACACATGGTCTAAAATCATTTCCATACTGCATGAGATATAATAAAGCGTTTATGCTTGTTAATGAAACAAAACCTTGTTTCTTCTACTATCCACAAAGACTTCTTCTGAATGATCAACCTTTTTGGAGGAACAAATATCATTTTTGAAAAGTTATAATTAAAAGGGATGGACCTCCATTAATGTTCTCAGGTATTGAGTTAAAATATATTATCTCTTCATTTCCTTCTATTACATTGGGACTGACTATAAACCAACAAAAAATTGATGGATTTGGGAAAGAACACAAATGGAAAAAATGGATTTTTTTTGGGATCTTCCATATTGGTCTGATTTGTTGGTTTATCACATGTTGGAGGTCATGCATATTGAGAATAAATATTTTGATAATATATTTTATATAGTTTTGGAAACACTAGTTAAGACCAAATATAATGTAAAGGCATGATTGGATCTCACCCAATTTACTGGTGACCAACACTTGAATTCCTTGAAAATGATAGATCACAAAAGTTAATGAAGAAAAAAGACACTTATACAGTTTCCAAATAATATCATTTATAATTTTTTCATTCGATTGAAACTTTTAGGCTTCTAGAGGGTTAATCTTCCAATTTTTCAAGATGTGAAATAAATGGTCAAATTACCGGACTGAAAGGTCAAGACTGTCATGCTACAATGGAAATAATTTTACCAATTGGATTTATATGTTTATTGAATTATATGATTTGGAATGTTCTAATAGAAATATCATATTTTTTATGAGACATCTATACGGTGAAAATAGACTGTGATGGACAAATTTGACTACAAGAATATGTTATTTTAATTTTATGTAAAATGGGAAAACATCTTCCAAGGGAATTTCTTTGATTCCATTGAAAAATTGATATGAAATTTTCTACATGAAGAAAAATGTGAAGGTTTGTTACAGTTTCTATGTATGTATCCATCCAAGAGATGCATGTTGACATTAAATAAAAAGGTACATAACAAAGTATCGGTTGAAGGATCAATTACAGAAGCTTATTTTCAAGAGGAAGCTTCTTTTTTCTGCTCTCATTATTTTCAATCTGAATATCCCTCAAAACACACCTGTATGGGCCATAATGCGGGAAATATTGATGATGAAATGAGGAATCAATTATTAGTTTTTAATAAGCCCGAACTTGGATTTGGTGGAGTTCATGAACAATGGCATTTAGATGATGAATATAATAGAGATCAAATATAAATTCTTCTCAATTATGAAGAAATTGTACCATTTGTATTGTGAGTGCCCCTATAAATTATTCTATAATATTTTTATAGTAAATTAATATTATTTTATTTTTAGATTGTATGATAATCATATTAAGAAATATTTTCCACAAATTATACACCTGCTCTTGAAGAACGTTAGAAAAATAGGTTTTCTTGCTCATTTAAAAAATGGTAAAATATACTATTTATGGTTTAACATAGAAAATAACTTTATTATCTATTAGATTGATAACTGTTTTAAAAAAATTTACGTATATTATCATGATGATAAAATTGATAATAGATTGTGTTTATTGAATAACCCACCATCTGAAATGGTTAAATCTTATAATGTATATGTGGTGAATTCTTTTTGATTTCATACGCTCTCATACGGGGAATAAAAAAAACACAAAATAGTGGTGTTTTTCTTGAGAGGATATCATCATAGAGAAAGTGAATTTGGATTTTATAGCATGCTAGAAGAAATAATTGACCAGTTTTATCAAGGATAGAATTAAGTAATGATATTTAAATATTAGTAGTTGTATACTAAGAGAGGATTTCTTGTTCATCTATGCCATGGAATCATTGATATTAAATATAAACACCTTATTATAGTAAATGAACTATTTTTTTAAATCTTCAATCACATCAAATTTATTATGAAAATTATTGACCTACTTCAAGAGAGTTAAGTAATTGGTGCAGCATAAGAAAAATAAAATCATAGTAAAATCAGTTTATTCAAAATTAATGTAGATATGTTAATGTGAAAGTAATTAAAAATTTTCAAGAGACTACTCCAAATACATTTTTCCACAAAAAACATGAATATAGATAATGAAACCCCATAGTTAAGGGTTAATAGTGATGATGATGTTATTGATGTAACAATTGAATTTGAAATGAAAATAATTGATCAAACTAAAACTTTTATAAAAATTGATGATACTGAGAAGGAATATGAAGATATTAACACCATAAGATACAAATATAAGAATGCAGATGAAGACTAAAATAGTTTAATGCTGGTTATAATCATATATAATATATATCTATATACAATAGTTTTTTTCCAACTATTTGATAACAACAATCATTTTGTGTTTCAGATGGAAAATGATATGTTTCATGAGTTGCAAGAGGATGATCTATTTGAGGACGAGCATGATGTTGGATCATCTGACCCTCAGACTACTAGTGGTTTAGTGATGAATCAGAGGGGTTGTGGCCTTAAAAGATTGATGATTCTTGACTCTATCCTCAAGTAACACCCATGTCTTGGCTTCGATCCATGCTTGACAAGGTATGTTTACTTGGGTATTTTAGTTATTTTTCATTAATTATCATTAATTTATTAATATGCTAATTATTTGATTATTTTTTCTTTTTTCACATCTTTTCACATATTTCTATTGGACAAGGGAGTTCTATATTGTGAAATTATTTTTTGGGAACATGGGTAAAATGGGATTAGATTCCCATTGATGATATCACGTGTGAATCTATCTGGGAGTCATGGGAGGGATGTATGCATGATCATTTTCATCAGTTTTTACACAATTTGAGGAGGAAAGCAATGTAGAAAGCATGAGTCATAGAGTTTGATCTGTCTTGATGTGCCCACAGACCTAAATACAGTTCATTTAATGTTTGGGATGGATTATGTTCACACTAGATGGGTGGTATTTTTCATATGAGATCATTAGTAGGGAAAAAACTAGGGGTGACTGAAGATAACACATCAAGCTGGTAGTTATACATTTAGTAAGCATAAGGAATATATGCTAATGACCTATTTTAAATAATTTATACAACTTTAAATGAAATTGTTTATTTTATATTCATATAGGTAGTTGAACAACCTGATATTATGGAGTTAGTTGTTTGTAGAAGGATTTACAATGATCCTGTCACTGGCGAGATTAGAGGTGATCGCCATCAACAGATTATGGTCAGTATATTTTTTTATGTTTTAAAATTAACTGCAAATAATATTTTAACTATTTTAATTTTAAATTGAAATCGAATCAGTCATATGAGGCCATGAAGTCTCAGACAGAAAATAAGAGTTGTGCCGAGACCAGGGATTAGACTGATGCAATAAGATTTGATGAGGAAGCATGGATGTTGGCAACCTAGTATTCCATCAAGAAAGGATGAGTTGTTGGTAAAAGATCTTGATTGATGCTTGTGAGTTATTATGGTTCTGTTGCGATGTCGGCGTGTGACTCGAGAGAATCTCATGGAGAGTCATCATCATCAGATACAAAGTATTAGGAGAAGCTACGAGCTCAGGGTGAGATTATAGACAGTATACGTTGGGAGAAAAAAGAGTTCCATCAACAACAACAATATCAAGAGGAGATGCATTGATGGAAACAATAGCAGCATGAGTAGATGATGGAGTACATGTGACATTTGACTCATTGTTTTGGGATGGTGTTCTCTCCAGCATCTCCTCCAACTCTCTAGAAGACCCCCTCAATGATGTATTTACATTTTATGATAAAACATTTGAATGTAATTTTTTTATAATATTATATATTATCATTTCTATATAGTTTGTTTTTATATTGTTACTAATATTGTGATTTTTTTATTTTATTATTTATTTAATTTTTTAATTTTTTATTATTTTATGTTATTATTTATTATTTTATTAAAATTAATTTTATTTATTTATTATTATTATTATTTTGTTTTAATTACTTTTTTATATATTTTTGAAAATATTGAGGAGTTTTTTATTTTATAATTTTCTATTATTATATTATTATTATTAGTAATATTATTAATATTATTTTACTAATATTATTTTATTATTATTATTTATTATTATATTATTAATATTATTTTTTTCTTCTGCTAATTATTATATTAATAATTTATAATATTATTATTGTTAATATTAATATTAATATTTTATTAATATTATTTTATTAATATTATTTTATTATTATTGTAATTTAATATTATTAATATTAATATTATTTTATTAAATTTTATTAATATATTTTATTTATTTTTTTACGATAGGCCGATCACAAAAGGTTTTGTTTAAAAACTCATAGAAACTATTTGCAACTCCATTTTCTACAATGAGGCATTTATGACGGGACCCCGTCAGAAATTACCTCTTATGACGAGATCCCATTGCAAATTCCCCATCAAAAATAACTAAATTTCTAGTAGTGAATTAGTTTTACTACCAAAAATTTCTCATGAAACACTTTATAAGAAAACATAAAGTAAAAGTCATAATCATGAGGGATTCTTTTAAAACATGAGAACCATTGAAAAATATTTTCTTAAAAACATACCTTTTTACCCTCAAAGGGTGTAATCATTCCTCTAAAATAAAATATTATTAGCTTACATTTTGAAATCAAAAAATTTTCCTGAACATGCGTTAGAAAGCATAGAAAATTCATGTAGGTTCCTTATGACATCATCTTCATAGAACCTTTACAATAACCCGTACAAGTGTAATAACCTATATGATAAACTTATAACATAATTTTCTAGAGAACATAATTATTACCCAATGCATTGAAGAGCTATATCAGGATCTCCCATCAATAGAGTTATATTGGGCTCACCCATATTTTATAAAAATTTCCTAAGGACCATAACATGTATAAAACACATACAATCTTTCAATCCATTATCAAACTCAAAAAAATATCCTTTGAACCTATTATTAAAATATTTTTGGATATTGATATACCCCTTCCCTTTAAAAACAGTTTTTCAAAACTAAAATTACCCAAAAAAAGGGAATGAGGGTTTATATTTGAAGAAAAAATGGAAACTTATAAAATAATACAAACATAGAAAACCATTATGACATCAGAAAAATCCATCGATGTCCTATACTTTAAAATAGAACATTCATTTTTCCTTTATTCAAAACATTATGTATACAATTCATAAAAATATTCCTCTTGAAAACCATTGAAATAAATTAAAAAGAGAAATACAAATTTTATTTATAATTAATTTATGTCCATATAAATATAACACTAAAATAATTTTAATAATATGGATTGAAACTAAAATTTTAAAACATTTAAAACGATGTTTTAAGTTAAAGTTTACCTTACCTCAAGTTTGAATCATCACATGTATTATTTATATTCCTAAATAATATAATTATATTAATTATTTATATTCTTAGTAACCTTTACCAAGTTTATTTCTCTATTATTAAACCATTTATTTCAATAAAATATTTAGCCACTTAATCGGTTATTTCCACAACGGGTGTTTTGAGGATGTTCGGTTCATAATTTCAAAACGACTTTGGCATGTTTATCACATTCAAGGAGTTAATTTCTCATTAATATATAGAATAATAATAATTAAATAATTATCAATTTTTCAAATTAATTGTAATTTTAAAATGAACCATTAAATGTGGTTATGAAAAATGAATTATGTTACAATTATGGAGATGGTGGGCTGTACGTATGAATGAGTAATGTTTTCATTTTTCAATGAACATGAAGGAAATAAGGTAAGTATTATGTTATATTTATATATTTATGATTTTATAATAAATATAACATTATTTCATTAAATAAATTTATATATACTATCCATGTGATGTGGTGATGAAAAAATGAATCATATCGCATCATGGAGGTTGTAATTCACACGTACACACGAACGACATTATCATTTTTCAATGGATAGAAAGATAAGAAAAAATATGATATATTATATTTATATAATAATAATTATTTCATTAATATCACATATATATATATATACATTAAATCTATCATTATAACTATTCGTGAGAGGTGGTTATGGAAAACAAGTTACATCAGTTAGCAAGGTGATAGTTCGCTTTACACATGAACGACGTTTTATTTCCCTTTTGACGAAATAGAAGATGGATAAAGGTTATTACAAAAATATATTATCATATAAGTATATATAATATTTTTTTATATTGTAATGTTTAGGACATAATTTATTGTGGTAAAAAAATATTTAAAATGAATGAGCTTGGTTAAGACGATTACCTTATCTTAGAGACACCACATCTGGATCTCTTCTTAAATAGCCTAGGGATGGTATTTTAAGAATAAAATGACATCTAGAATGATTATAGGGAATTTTAAATGGCATGTTATCAATTTTTGGTTTATATAAGTGTCTGATGGAGTGTGAGAAAGAAATGAAAGGTTGTTTCCTTTTTTAAGTGAGGGAGGTGCCCTTCTGGAATATATATGAAATAATATACCATATTATGTGTCTAACTAATGTAAAATTGTTCCAAAATGACATGTATTTAATGATAATGACTACATGGTATTAATATAATCATCTAATAAAATTTAGAAAGGTTTAGGTATCATTTTAAACCTTCAATTTTGGTTTAACTACTTCATTAACCATTTTTATCATTAATTGCGATAACTACTTTTTCAATCTTGAGGGGTTATAAATTTACTTATAAGGTAAAAATTTACTAAAAAATTATCAAGGGATGATATTTTTGACCACTTAAAATCAAAATTTTACTTTTGTATGATTTATTGGCTTTTTAAATAATTTAATAAAATATTAATTTTCATAAAATATCATTATTGTCATTTTTGGCACTATTCATTTAATTTGAATTTAAAGACACGAATATACTAATGGAATTAGAATATAAATTTTTTAAAAATTAATAATATGTAATATTTATCTAAAAAATTAATTTAACTAAATAATTCATCAAAATTATATCACCTTTAATGTTTTTAAAGTCATTTACTTGTTTTTATACTGCTTCCACAAGCATTTTATTGGGGTTGCGTAAGTATTTAAGGTAATTATTTAATAAATGAAAATTAAAAAAATTACCATTATAAAAATAATACATTAATATTTTAATTAACAAATTATAAGTTAAGAGAAAATATTTTTATCCCTCTCAAAATATGTCAGAGATATTAAAGTTACGAAGTGACATTTTGTATTTATTCTTTAAATAATATAATATAAAGATTATAATAAAAAAAATAAATGGAAAAAAATGTCATATTTTTTATATTTGGATGATTATTTATGGAACAAAACCATAAAATTAAATAAATTCATTTATTTGAATGAATCATAAGCCTTCTCATATTAGTTTTAACCTTAATTAACCCACTTTACCTTTATTGTGTTAACAAATATATGCTATGGTTACTATTCATAATAAGGAAAAATAAAAGGAACCTATTTTCAAAATTCTAACCTCCTAATTCAAAATATGGAATCCATTTTATCAAATTTAATTTTTATAATTTTTAAAATTTAATTTAAAAAACCATGCAAAACAAAACAAAAGTGGTTTTTCAGAAAAAATGTCTTCTTAAGTATAAATAGTTTTTCATAGAAAAATTAAGAAAAAAATTAATTCCAATTACCACAATTAGATTATTAATAATTTTATAGAACTGATTTTACTTTTAAACCATTTTAAAACTAAATGGATCTTAATAAATCCTTGAAAATAAATGTAAATTTTGAATAAAAATCATTATTTTTCATTATTTTTTCAAAAAATAAAACATTTTTAGAATTTTCTCATAACTTAACTCTAAGATAATTTTAACACGATTATTTCAATATTAAATTTTATTTTGTCCAAAAAATTCTATAACTGGTAGGAATTAATTATAAAATTTTCTCATAAAAATAAATAATAATCATTTTTGAGAAAAAATGTATTTTTGAAGAATAAAATGAATTTACTAAAAATTGAATGATTATGTCATAAGAAATAATAATTACATTTGTTTTCAGTAGTAACTTTATACATATATTTCATAATGTGGTTATTCAAATTCATACATTCCAACTCAATGGATAGGTTATAATGATCATATTTAAATAATAATATTTTTTGGTTTGTTTAACCTCATTGTTATGTGTCATATATGCTATCAAACACTAGTTTCTTTTAAAATATCAGTATATTACAATATCTATATTCATATCCAGTATCAAATATAATATTCTCCATAACTCCATGCATATGTGTTACCCCACTACCATTATCCCAATGTAACCCTCTTTAGATCCATGGGGCACCCACACCATGTCGATAGAACATCACGACATGGGGGTGCTGACCTGAGAAAGGTGGAGGCCCCATGCATTGTCTAGAACTAAATAACAAGGGGTACCAGTAGTAGTCACCAGAAGCATAGCTAACCGGATTGGAAGAATGAGAGGGTATGGCAACAGCCATCGGGACCAGGCACTGTGCGGCTTTGTACGAGGCAATGCTAGCCGATCATCAATGTAGGTGGGGAGGTAAAGGCATTAAATGATGTAGAAGATGGGGAGGGGTAGTTCTAATGGGATGGGCCTAAGGGTCATGTATTGGAAATGGTATGCCTCTGGGCCTTTGGGTCATGTATTATGGGTCATATTGGGCCTTGTGCCTTGGGCCTATGAGTCATGTTCGGGTTCCCCTTCAACCCTTAAAAGGGGGATTATCTATAATAAAATAAAAAAGAAGGCCTTCGGGCCATTCGGTCTAATCTCCAACCAGCTCCCATAGACCCCAAAAACTATTTATATTAATATAGGCTGATCATAACATGTATACCCAATAGGATCCTCCTTAGAGCCTCTTATGTAAAAGATAAATAAAGCATACTAAAACATAGTGAATAGAAAATGAAACCAACACATCACCAAAATTGGTATTCTATGTTTCTAGCCTCACCATGTCTATCTCTTACCAAGTATCACATATAAGTTATCTTATAATATAATAGCCAAAGAAGGTACCTTGTTACAACTATCCCACCGACCTTCTACTCTTCCTCAACAACGTATATCCTAAGTCATCTCTCACAAATTGTATTCTTGTTCTAAGACACCTAGTTTAAGTATCATATATGCATCATGTGCATCATATCATCTTAATACCATGCCACATCTCTAGATAATGACTATGTAAGTTCTGAGATCGACCAAATCCCATATCCCATGTATTAAACCCCAATTCAGTATATCCCATATATTTCATACCTATAATAATCCATAAGATACTATATTTGGAGATAAATGTGTATGTAATAAACACAATCCATTAACTTCCTCTATACATAATATTAAGAAATATAACCACTGTGCATACCAACACAATACCACCTAGTTAAGAGAGTTGGGCCAAAGAGAGTAGTGAGCCATTTGTTCCTCACTAATCTAAATATTGGTGGAAAAGCCTCCCAAAGTTCACTAGGTGTTATTTTCCCTACTGACATGGTAGGGGAATCGTATGAAATCACATAACATACAAGGTATAATATATATCATGACAACTCTATTGTAATTAACCCAATATTAGGCGTAGCTATATCTATCATCACTCTGACACCCAACAGCCACTACTGAGGACTAGTTATCCTATAATCACACAATCATTCAAGGAAATTAATTAATTAATTTTAACTTTAAAAATTTATTAGTTAAATTAATTAATTCATTATCTATTCATTAACATTAAACCATTTCAATTACGTTAAAACCAACAGAAGTCCATTTCCTCTAGGCATAATCCAACTAATCACATGGCTCATCAAGATTATCATCATTTGTATTCCGTCAAACACAAACCCCATGGGTTAAAACATTTATAAATCATTATCATTCCATAATTTTGGTTACTCTAGAAACTATCCTAATCCACCATAAAAATAGATACATAACCAAGAACAACTAGCTACCTCAAGCAGTAGGGAAAGGAATGATAGTAAAGAAGCAACCTATCCATCAATAATTTAGAGAAAAAACATTAATAAAAAAGAATAATAGCTTTCATCACAATAATGGGAATTCCCAGATTCAACCCATTCCATTTGTCGCAGTTCCATCCCCAATGCCACCATGAATATCTCTATTCATCCATCCCACCATAATGGGAACAAACTATTTTAAAAAACACAGGCCTCTCACCCATGTGTTGTCAACTATAAACCATCCCGATATCACATAACTTTGCATAGAAATGCTCACATCCAAAGAAATAATAGAAGGAAAAAGACAATAGAAAATGTCAATAAAGAATCTAAGACCTAAAAATAATAATCCAACCTTCACATGAAAACATATTACTCAAACCAAAGCACTTAAATTTATCAAAAATCAATTTTATTACCATATTATATTAAACGACTAATTTATCACACTTTACAACCATGGGTAACCTAAGGAATCGTCTATTTAAGCTATAAATTATTGAAACAGTCTTCCAATCATAACTTCCAATTTCAATAAACTATAACGAAGAACATTTTAATTAACATTCCTCTTTATTATTTCTATCAAAAAGCATTTACAGATTCATGTTATTTATACAATTTTATTAAAATATGGAATACAAAATTCAATTAAACATTCCTTAATAATTACATTTTTCCCGTTAGATATAAGAAGAATAGTTTATTAAAACATACATATTTAATGATTTTTTCTTCAACATTACCAGTTTTATATTATTTTACCATTTTTATCATATCAATAATTCTAAACCATTTCATAAAAAACAATATAATCAAAACATAAACGTAGACAACACCCTATTTATTAAAATAAGAAACAAATTGCTATCTCGGTATAAAACATGCAATCACTAAAACCATAAACTAATTATTTTCATTATTTTGGTTTATTCTTTATTTTTTTTAATTTTAAAACCATCCAAGGGATTAAATTTTGATATCCATATAATTTTTTAAAAATAATATGAGAAGTAACATATCCCCTAACTTGATTAAAGTTTAATGTTATTTGTAAAAGAACAGACTAGTGAGGTTCAACCACTATTGGAAGACACATTACCAATCACAAAAGTCTATCTAGACCTAGAATTCACTAAAAAAGATAAAAAAATCAAACAAATTGGGTTAAACCATAAAAATCACCCTTGGGAAAGAAGAAAAAAGGGTGTAAGAAAAAGATAGGAATGAGGTAACATAAACCTGAGCTGTATGAACCTCATAGAACTAGTTTTTAAAATAATAAAGAATCAAAAAAGAGACACCAAATAATTTTATAAAAAAATACTACATTGAAGTAAGTTGACCATTGGATCCTCAATATGAGAGAGAAAAACCCATGACCTAGGTTCACTAAATGGGTATGGAAATCGAAATAAATTATGAATAGAGGGGTGTAGATTGATTAATAGAGGTATAAATGGACTAAAAACACATTTAAGACCCCTAATAAATTCATAAATTCACTCCCCCATTTAAAACTATCATGTTACATAAGGTTAGGTGGCTGTTTTAATCCATTTCAAATTAGTACAAATGACACCACAACTTGAAAAATGGCATCAAAAATTATTTTATTGGATGTGGTTGTTCTTGAGCACACTAGCTCAAAATACTTAAGAGCTTCTTCATGGAACTATACTCATTGCCACACCCTACTCCATGCACACCTTGGCTATTTTGGTTTATAGATTTAGAAATCATGCCTAAAAAAGGATTCTTGTATGGTGTGGTGAACAACCACATGTTGTTTTGACCCAAACATGGATTTTAAAATGGAATGGAAATCCATTTTGGTTTGGTGGAATGCCCAACACTATGCCCACCTAATACATTTGGGATTTTCTCTTTGAGACACTAAGTCTCAAAAAGCCTAAAAAACGTCTTCCCAATACATTATTTAGACCATGGTGCGCCAAAATCAGTCCATTCTTCAAAACAACCTCCACCACACCTGATACCATGGTTTAGTGATTTTTAGAATGGTCAAAACCTTTTCAAAACACCTCCAATTTCCTCCATGACAATATTAAGAATCATATAACCAAAAAATATGGATAAAGAATGACTAAACCCTTAAATTAGATACTTCCAAAAAAATTATTTTTCTTAAACATTTTAAAAAAAGTCAATGAGAAGGAAAATAAAAAGGGTCATCCAAATAAACACAGTCTGAGGTCCTTATCAATATTATCACCATCACATGAGTACAATGAATTCACTCTCAAGAACAAGGTGCCAAACCATAAAACCATAACGACTTATACCAAACACTATCCTGAGGGAGATACTTATCAAATAAGATAAATTACACAAAAAAGGAATCAAATGAGATAAAAATATCTCTTAATATTGATAAAGGTCAACAATATCAAAAAAATCATCATTATTAGAGAATATCAAGAAACAAACAACATGGGATACTAAGACATATCCGAGAATCATGTTATTTTGTTCTATCATCTACTCCACCATATGTTCATTATATATGAAATAAAAGAATAACATTCCTATACAACACCTTCACTTTATATTCCTAGATCCCCATAGGATTTTTATTAAAGGTGGAATCATTATATATTTCAATCTATCCCAAATTGATGACATGGGAATCATCATAAAGGCAATGGTGAATCTATGACACATGGAATACATCATATATCAGTATCATCTATGGGGGAAGTGATATGTGATACCCTAGGACTCCCACATGATCCAACACTACAAAAGGCCGAACAAACTAGGGAGAAAGTTTACTCTCACGTCCAAACCTTCTCTACACATGATGACGATTCACCATTTGGAACATATGGTCTCCAAATTCAAACTCTAGATGTCTCCTCATATGTTTATCATATCACTACTGATGATCATGTGCTACCTTGATCCTCTCATGAATTACCTAAACCATTTTTTCATACTCTTCACTAGTTTCAGTTTGAGAATTACTGACTCTATGACCCCATTCTAGCACAGTGGAGAATGGAAAGGTCAGCCATATAAAGATTCAAATAGTGAAATACCAATGATAAAATCAAAACTATTATTTTAAGAAAACTTAACCATTGTCTTATCTATAAACCTCTAAAATCCAATACATAATTGTGCAATATGACCTCAAGTGTTTAGATAGTTCACTCTGTATGAACATCTATATGGGGATGATAGGAAATGTTAAGGAAAAACTAATAGCCAAAATCATGTTGAAGAAATCTCCACACCCTGGAAGTAAAATGAGGATCATGATCAGAGATGATAAACCTGTTGGGACAAAATCCCTCAAGGTATCATTGAAGCATTTTTGAGGGGATTGTGTTTATTGAAAAAGTGGAAATCTGTGTTGTGATTATTGAAAAAGAAAACCATGACATAAAAACTTGTTGACA
The DNA here is from genome assembly GCA_963277665.1 of Viscum album. Taxonomy (NCBI): domain Eukaryota; kingdom Viridiplantae; phylum Streptophyta; class Magnoliopsida; order Santalales; family Viscaceae; genus Viscum; species Viscum album. The sequence continues at coordinate 1,048,928,959 of OY728163.1, read as the reverse complement.
AAGGGGATTTCATGGTGGCATGTTGAATTCAAAGGCTGTGGTTAATGATCCATGTTTGGTTCAAGAACGTCGACAAAGGAATGGATGATCTGGATTCGGTACAAAAAGAGAAGATACAAGGTGGCACCGTTTACTTTAAGGCTTGGAAAGGTGACTTGTGCTCCATGTACTTTAAGGCTTGGAAACATGCGCACCATATGTTTTTCAAGATCAGATCATCAAAATATGGAAAATGGATAAGGGTCGCACAAGTATTGGGTTGGTCGCGCACTTGACTTGCACGCCGAGAAAGGACTTGCGCACCGGTGCCTATGAATATTGGAAACCTGCACGCCTGTTGTTTTTCAAGATAAGAACAAGAAAATATTGCAAAGGGAGAAGGGCACCCAAGTTTGTAAGTGGGTCACGCAAGTGACCTGCAGGGGAAGAGACCTGCATGCCGAGACTTGGGCGACGTGGGTAGACTTGCGCACTGTCACACAGTGTGTCCAAATGCCTATAAACATAGGACAACCCCTCCTCATTTTCAACAGAGTTCAACACTTAGAAAAATTAGAGCTCCCGTCGTGCAGATGTGGTGGTCGCGCAAGTGGTGTGTGGTCGCACATGTGGACTTGTGTGCCAGTGTTTGAAGTTGCGATCTGGTTGGTAGTTTCATGCCAATATTGGATTTGGCATAAAAGGGGTCGAGTCGCGCAAGTTTGGAGTTACAAAAGATTGTTCCGTCCAAGTGATTGAGATAGACTTGAGTGACAGTTGTGACTTGCGCGCTGATACTTGCGTGCTGGATTAGACTTGCACACCATGGTTTATCCACGGTGGTAATTCAGGGCTACGTGAAAGCTAGAAGATTTCCCGATACCTTCGGTGCAAAGGGTGATTCATATACAGGTGAAAGTTGGACTTCAACAGATCATCTACATACAATGGAGGATGCATTCTTTAGTGATAATGAAGAGACCTACAGGACTATAAACTGTGAGTGGATCCTTTCCATAGCAGTGATTAAGGGAAGAAGAAGAAGGTGATCCTCTCCATTGGCAGTGAGCCAGAGAGAGAGAAATAGGGAGTGACCCTTGGAAAAGCAGTGAGATGACCCTAAACATTGTAAAGGCAGTGAGCCTGGGAATAGAAGTGATCTATCCCGAACTTTGTAAACATTATTTGAAGTGATACTTAGTGGATTTTGTACAGCGGAACATCGCCATTGTATGCTCCGTGGACATAGCCCAGTGAGGGTGAACCAAGTAAAAATATTTTGTTCTGCCTAATTACTTCCCTGCATTTCATTCAAAGCATCATCATCAGATAAAGAAGAAAAGAAGTGTTTATAATAAATGCACAAGTCCAAACAAAGTGAACCTTGTAATAAAAAGGTCAAGATCCAATGGGGCATGAAGATTTTTGAAAAAAGAATATCCATACCCTGATTCACCCCCCTCTCAGGCTATATAGGCCCCTATTGGTCCTAACACAACCTTTGAACTCCATGGATTCTCACACATCCTCTAGGTAAAACCTCAACAAAACCTCCACTGATCTTGGTACCTTGATCGCTAAGAAGTGGGATGAATTTTTCAAATTGTCAATTGTCACCCAAATGGAATAAAATCCTCCTCGATCTTAAGGTAAACCGGTAATGAAATACATTGAAATGTCATCCCATTTACACAGAGTAAAATTTAATATCTAAAGAAACCCACTAGGAACTAGTGATTTTGTTTAATATTATGGAATACAAACATCGAGATATGAACTTTGCAATATAACACTTCTACCTAGGACACTGAAACTAACCACTCATATCATGGCACATATTCATCACACCAAGATGCAATGCCAAGAGTAAGATATATAACTCATGGAGAACCACCTTGTTCATCACTAATGGAATGAGAATCCTCTCCTAGAACAACACTAGGTGTTGTTCATCCACAATCCAACCATTAGGGAATCACCACCAACAATTTGGTCTCATAAGACCTATACCTCATAATCCCCCAATTGGGACTCCTCCAAATGATAAACCAAAGAGGGATACATCATCATATAAAAAAGGAAACCTCCACCTCCAACCTCTCCCATGTTAATATTTATTATAGATAGTTCATCCATAACTCTCTAGGAATATCCATATTCATGCATTGAATCATTATGCGACTTTTTACTTATCTTGTCAACTAAAAAATTACCCTTGACTAGTGTTTATGTAATATTGAATTCATAGTCCCGTAGGACTTCCATACAATTTCATTTGAATAATCTCAACTCGTGCTGGGAGAAGACATACCTCTATCTCCTATGGTCTGGAAAAAAAACTTATCATAGATGAGGTAATGTTTCCACAACTTCAAGGAAAACACAATTGCTACCTACTTAAGGATGTGGGTGGAATAGTTGCATTCATAGAGATGCAAATTATGGGACCCCAAGGAAATAACTTATCATTATTATATCAACAAATTGTTCAAGTTAAGATGTGAAGTGTCATAGAAAATATCAAACAGAACTCTCTCTTCTATAAAATGTAGAACTTGAGCACTAACCAACTTTTCCTTCAAGTGCTCGAAGGCTGTCAGATAGTAGTTAGTCCATAAGAACTTATGAAACTTTCTATTAAAGTCTATCATAGTTGCCACAATCCAATATTATTTGGGTACAAACCTCCTATAATATAATATGAGACTAATGAAACTCCACGCCTATGAAACTATCTTAGATATTCCCAAGAAATTAATTCCTTGAACTTCAAAGGATCCACAAATACTCAACATTGGGACACTACATTCCCCAAGAAATGTAATTCATAATCCCAAAACTCATACATAGATAGATTCCTAAACAACTACTGATGATGAATAACTTCCAAAACTACTCACAGATTATTTTCATGTGTTTCCTCAAATGTGGAGTAACAGTGGTTTTCATTGATGAAAACCACCAAAAACTGATCAAATAACTCTCAAAAAACTATGTTTATTAATCCCATGAACACTTCTATAACATTCATCAAACCGTATGACATCACAATGAACTCACAACACCCATAATGAAAATAATAATAATTATTTGGTATATCTTCATTATTTCCTCACATATGATGACATCCTAACTATAGATCGATCTTAGAGAACTAAATAGATCCTTTCTACTGATTGAAAAAATCATCAAGACATGGAAGTGGGTACTTTTTATTCACTTTCACTTGATTCAAGTAATGATAATCAATATAGATATGCATAATATCACCATCCTTCATCAAAAATAAAATAGGTGAACCCTAAGGTGAAGGGCTTGGCTAAACAAAACCTTTTTATAAATGATCATTGAGTTGTATCCATAACACTCATAACTCCAAAGTTTATATGTTATATGGATACATCAAGATCTGAGAAGTGTCTAACAGTATCTCTATCCCAAACTTGATCTCCTATCAAGGAAGTAACATTGAATTATCCTCAAGAAAGACATCAACAAAAAATTTCCAAAGTTTATGAAACACCATTATACGAACATCTAAAAAACTCAGAATTATCTTGGGAATCAAGGAAGACAAGGATGGAACACACCTCTAACCCATATGAGGTTCTTTCTTTCAAACAAAAAATATATTACTCTCCATCAACATCATAGAACACAATATTACTCTTGAATTAGTCAAGGATATCCTACACTAAATACACCCAGTCCCCGTTAAGGATGATTCCATATGGATATATCCATAAATATAGAAATTTACACAGGAGATGTGCTTACCCAGAACTAACTCATAGTATCTACAAATTCATACAAACAAGCATAATCTAAAAATGGTATAGTTAAATCCAAGGTCACTAGAAGCCTATCCACCATAAGTCACAAATCAATGACTAGGGAAGGTGATATGAAGGAGTGTATAGATCTTGAGTAAAAAAAGCATGCACCCTAGTAGAAAACAAGATAAGAGTTCCTTGAACAATGTATGGTTTTCATGGAACTAGTAACTCTATAGAATGTTACTAACCATGAAATCCCCACAAACTCTATGACCTTAATGATGAACACATCAATGGATATTATCTACCCTCTAATATTGAGGAGAATCATATGTATTTACTTTACCTTCCCAATATTGGTCTAAAGCAAGATCACCCTAATGCTGCCTTAGTTGAAACTACCATAATGAAGAAACATGAAACAAAACACCTATTTAATACTACTTACTCAAAAATTTCAGGAACTATAATCAATAATGAAATTATCCTCCGTATGAAAAAATGTGTCTGGTCCCTTGGTTGGGGTCTGAGATCCACCGTTTTTAGAGAAATGAGATTATGAGGGTTGGGTATTACTTCTATCTATCTGAAAGATCTTCCTTCTAGGAAAATAAGAACCTTGTATCACATATCTACTACATTGAGAATCATAATAACTTCCCTCTCGTAATGATCCAGTTCTGGACACATCCTATAAAAAACTATACTCTTTAAAACACATTGAGATATGTAAGTAATATTTATGGGGTGACCTGGTACTCAATATATGGACACAAATAATCCTCAAAATGACCCACCTAGGACTCCTTATCTGGAAATTGGTCTGAAGTATACCAGAGAAGGGACCTAAAACGGATCCTGAACTCCTACTAGATAAAACTCCCCTACCAAATGTTAAACAAATCCCAGTGACTGGACACCTTTACAACTAAAGAAAGAAAAACTTCTCAAAAATAATATCAAAACTTCTTCCATGAGAATGTTGCATATTTACAATACCCAATGAATATTAACCATTATTTCCTAATTTCTTCACACAATATCATCACTGCCAAGGAAACTCAATTCTCCTATCGACTAGAGATAAAAATGAAGGTTTCACCTACCTCATTTAACAAGTCATATTTCACTGAGTCTTAAATAGATCTCTCAAGATTATGTATAATATAGTGTTGAAACTCTCAGATTTTCCTCCTCCAAGTGTTTTCATTACTAACCTATACTCTACAATAATATTCTAGAACATCATGTTGAACATCCCCAACGTAAACCTAACAGGAACATTAACCTCAATCCATACCTACAAAAGAAAAAACTGTCAGGGGATCTTAAACCTAGAATATGGAATATTTAAGATCAATTTATTATATTAGGTTCAACCCAATTCCAATGTCTATTCATTAAAACATAGATGAAAAGAAGTATGTTACATGGTCCCTTACTAGTTGTCTACCCTATAACCATCATCAAATCACTTAGTAGGATCAATAAAAACAATGGTTCATGCATTAGATCATAAGGGCCACTAAATACCAGTGTCTCACCTGGACTCACTTATTTAAATTGCATATTAAACTCACTTGACACCATTTCTTTACCAACCCATGTAGTCCTCACCTATGCCTACATTTGAAATCTATCTTATCCCTCAACCTGAACCTTTGATAGCAACCTATAATGAACTCCCCCCTCAATGATACCCCTCATGGGATAATAATTAGAGAAGGGATGTAATTATTCCCAAATCCCATCTCTAATAGGCCATGGGTTTGCTAAAATCACCCATCATGTATGATACATAAAAAATGGGAGACATTACCCTATAAGATTTGAGAAATGATATAGATAAGATAGAAAAAACCAAGAAATCTTGGTCAAGATAAAAGTAAATAAATATCCAAAGTATATGAATTTAATTTCATAAAAAACTGATACAACTAAAAAAGAACTACAAGTAAAAAAGGAAATCCTCATTAATGACCTTGAAGCCCAAACAACTCCTGAAAAACTCCTTGATCTAGTAATGTACATCCTAATCACCAACCAGATCCTACAAACCTAAAAAATAACATATATATATATATATAGTGTGTGAGCATAACATGTATACTTAGTAGGATCCTACTTGGATCCTCAGATACAAAAGATAAATAAATAATACTAGAGCCCAATAAACAACAAGTGAAACCAACTTGTCACCTAAATGGGTATGCTAAGTTCCCTTCCTCATCATTGCTATCTCTAACCAAGTATCATATATAATTGATCATATAATATAATATCATAAGAAGGTATCCCATCACCACTTCTCCACTAGTTTTTTTATCTTCCCCAATATCGCACATCCCAAGGAATATCTCTCCCAAAGTAAGCCAGTCTGAAGACACATGGGAAAAGTATCACACATGAATTATGTGCATCATATCTTCTAAACATCCTAGGGAACATATCCAAATAGAAACCAAGTATGTTTTATAATCCACCACAACATTTATGTAATGTATTATACTTTAATCCATTACATACCATACATATCATACCAATAGTAATATATAGGACACTATCTAGATACACATGTCTGTGAAATAACCACAAGACATTAAAACCCTCTATACATATATATAGGTAAAGATACCTACCATGAATTCCAGTACAATAATACTACTAGGATAAGAGAATGGGTCCATGTGATGTAGTCAATAATCTATTCCTCTTTAGCTTGGATGTTCGAGAAAACACCCTCCTAGAGTCCACTGGGTGTTAGTTTCCCTATCGACATGGGTGAGGTACCTTATAAAATCACATATAATAAAATATATAATATATCACATAACCACATTATGGGAATTAACCTAGTCTTAGGCTCAAATATATCTATTTTCACTTGGAAAACCATCTTTTATGCCTAAGGAATAGATATCCTATAAGAACTAAAACATTCAAGGGATTTCATTAATCAGTCAATCCTTAAAAAAATTATCTATTACGTAAATTAATTCATTATCCATTTATTAATATTAAACCATTTTAATTACATTAATAACCAAATAAAGTTCATGACCTATAGGAATAATCCAACTGATATCATAGTTTCTCATGATTATCATTATTTTCATTCCACCAAGAACCAACCCCATGGGTTAAAACATTTATAAAGCATTATCATTCCATAATTCTTGGTACTTTAAGAAATATAAAGATCAAAAAAAGGATTCTTATCCAAGAAAAACTATCCAGAAAAAGTAGTGGGGAATGGGATGCAGGTAAATAAGAAACCTAACCATCTGACCATTTGAGAAGAAAAATTTAACAAACACACATACTAGATTTTGGAACAAAAAAGGGAAATCCCATCTTTAACCAATTCCATCTGTCCTGGTGCCATTCTCGACACCACCATACATATGACCATGCATCCATTCCTCTATCATGGGTATAAAATATGATCACAAAATCAAGCATTACTACCCATGTCTCATTAACCGTTATCCATTCTAAACTCACATCATGTTTTATAGAAATGATCGCATCCAAATAAATCATAGGAGTTTGAAAAAAATAAATAGAATCAACAGGGTATCTAAGTCCTAAAAACAAAGCATCCAACCTTCACATATAAATGGGTCACTCAACACAAGACATTAATCTTTATCCAACAACTAGTTTTATTACTATATTATATTAACCAATTAATATATCATTTTTCATCACCCCGAGTGACCATATTCTTTATCAATTTAAGCTATAAATTATTTAAACATGCTTCCAAGCATAACTTCTAGTTTAAAAAACTATAAGGAAGAAAATTTCAATTAGCATGCCACTTTATCATTTCCATCAACATGAATTTCTTGTCTTATGTTCCTTATCCAAGTTCATTAACATATAAAATAAAAAATTAAATTAAGCATGAATTAATAATTACATTTGATTTTCCACCAGATATAAGATAAAAGATTTATAAAAACATGCATCTTTAATTATTTTTTTCATCAACATTACCATATTTACATTATTTAACTATTTTTTTAATATCATCATGCTCACCATAAAATAAATAGACATTCTATTCAAACTATAATCATACATATCACACTATATAGTAAAAAAGTGGAAAACTATTATCATGGAAGAAAACATGTAATCACAATAATCATAAACTACTTATTTTCATTATTATGGTTTATTATTTTCTATGGTTAATTATACCATCATCTAAATGATTAAATAATGAAAATTTTGTGATTATACATAATATAGAAGGAGAATTAGTGAATAGATTACCTTGATTGAAGGTCAATGTTTTTCAAACAAGAATGGATGAATGAGGATCAACCATCACCGAAAGAAACATAAATGATCCAAATAAGGATAGTTTCACCATGAAGTTACAAATAAATATAATTCTAGGCTAGAAAAAACCCAAAATAATGGATGAAACCACAAACATCACCCCTAGAAAAGAAAAAAATGGGTAAAAGAAAAAGTGGTGAAACAGGTACCTTGAACCAGATCCATTCAAATACACTCAAACCAGTGGCTGAAACCACAAGGAATAAAACAATAGACACCAAATTAAGGTTGAAAAAACACCACCTTAAAGTAACTAAATTAATGGAGCCACTATATGAGACAATAGTACTCACTACCTTAGTTCATTTAATGGGTATGAAAATCAAAGTAACACCTGATTAGATGGGAACATATAATTTTATAGTGGTAAAAACAGACTAAGAACACATTCATGGACCCTAATAAATTCATAATCATCGTCCTCCATTCAAAATATAATTTAGATCCATAAGGGGAAATTGTTATTTCATCTATTTTAAAGCTTCTTGAATGACACCATGTCTTGAAAAATGGTTTGGCATGTCATTTTTTTGCTATGGTTATTGTTGAGAATGATGTCCTCAAAACAAATTCTTCTATGGAATGGCATATAGAAATAACCATTTTGACACACCATATTTTAAAAAATGGCTCGGAAGTATATGTCCAATAGTCGTTTTAGACAAAAGGGTCTTCATGGTACCACACGTGGTGCCAAGCAGAAATCCATGCCCTCCCTTTCCATTTGGGTTGACCATTTTAGACACCAAGCCTCAAAAAAACATTCCATATGGCATGGTGCACAACCACATGTCATTTTCCCTTTCCATGGCCAATTAAATGTCTTGTAAATCCATTTTGGAATTAGCCATTATGCTCAGTTGGACTCTCCAAGCAGAACACCTAACACAATTCCTTCTTAATCCATTTTTCCCTAACTATTTTACACAAGCATAAAAATAGCCAAAAAAATTATTCCCATGATTTTTTCAGTCTCTGGAGTGCCAACAATACAAAACTATTCAAAATAACCTCCACCACACACTATACTAGGGTGTCATGGCTTTAAGAAGGGCCAAAACCTTTTCTAAACACCTCCTTGATACCACCAAGCCTTGAAAAAACACAAATTAAGGAACTAGAAAGTATGAGCCATTTCAACAGATACATCTTAAACAATCCTCATCCTATAGAATTTAATACCATACCCATAGATAAGAAAAATTAAAGGGGTAATCTGAATAACCACCCCATTAGATACCTCTCAAGAATCTCACTATCATGGTTTAAAAACTATCTCTCTTAGAGGAACAAGTTTAAAAACCACACAATACTAAAAAATGCTCCAAATCACTCTTTTAGGGGAGATACCTATCAAATAAGAGCAATATAATGACCTAGAAATTCATTCTTTGATTAATAAAAGAATTATTTTTTCCCTAATAACTATTTTATTATTTTGAAAAATGGAAGTACATAGAAATACTATTACAAAAATATTATTATATGTCAAGTAATAATAATGATTACTATAACTAAGACTAGTATAGGGATAAAAAAACAAAAAAATAGTGACCACACAATGGTATACTCCATAGGATCAATCTATTCTAGTAATATTAAACCTTCCATGAAAATTGTTAATAGAAAAATAAAATTAGGAATATAATTGACATTAACCAAGGAATTTTAAAAACCCTTAAGAATGAAGTAGTAAATTTTAATGAACGGTAGAGTATATATAGGGTATTAAGGGGAAAGTTACTGATGAGATCCAACCATTACCTGACCAATATACAATATGAATATTGGGTATTATGACCATTGGTAATAATTTTACTATTAGAATTAGTGTTTATAAATAGTAATGACATATGATAATTGATGTAGAAAAGAGAAACGATAGCATCAACTACTAGAGTAATGCATTTTTAGGATCATTTTTCATAATTTGGGAGAGAGGTAGTGTCACTAGGGTTCTTCCTTAAACAATCCCAATCATGGATTTAACAAGTAAGTCTTTAAAAAAATCATCTATAAGAGAAGTTCAAGTTAGTACAGATCACCACTAGTTCAATATTAGTTGATCCAACCCATGAAATTACCACCATCACACATCTTACCCTTAGGGTGCATGCTGGTGTAATAAGGGGTTATGTATCTTGATCATAGTATCATAAAAGTGTAATTTTCTTTATATAAATAAAATATTTATTTCATAAATACCATTTTTTTATTATTTTATTTAATAAAAGACACAGGAATATATGATAAATTTGATAAATCGTGTTTTGGGTATAGATAAAGCATTATTGTATTTTCAGAAAATATATAAACATTTGTAATAAATTGATCTATTCTAAAAAAATTATTTTCATGAAATAGTATTTTAAAACACTATTTATTTAAATAAAAATTGATAAAGTAATTTTACAAAGTCCTAGTAATTTTTTATTTGTCATAATGTTGACTATGTTATAAAAAGTGATATTTTTTAATAAATAAGGATATTTTATTTAAAATTTAAAATTATCATATTTAAATAATTATTTTTATAAATTAAAAGTTATATTTTTAATATTCATTTCTAAATTAGGTTAGGGTGAAATTTTTAGAATTTTATAAAATACTTTATTTTTCAATGAATTGTAAAAATAATGTGTTGTGTTTTTGGTACACTTTATAACTTCATGTATATGTAATAATGATGTAATAATTAATTACAAAGAATATATAACCAAAAATATATTATTTCATTAATAATATTTATTTTAGTGAAATTAAATCATTTTTCAAACCTATAAGTGTTTTCCAAAGTATAAATTGGAAATGATGTTTTTAAGAACTATATTTTGTAAAAAAATTATTTTTCCATGTCCAAAGTAGTATTAAAAAATTTATTTCAGTTTTAATAGATTAAAATATTAAAAAATATTACTCAAAGATCTAAAACTATGAGAAAAAATTATGGGTAGGCTAATGGTTTTTCATTTTCCACAACCGAGACTTCCAAAATCTATATTTAGATATTACTAAACAATTCCCACTCTTTTACTAAAAATACCCACCAATCCCACAATTACTCTCCACTCCAAATCTACTATCCACAAATTTTTGGGAATTGTTTCACCCATAGAGTTCCTCCAAGGTTTCATTAGGGTATTAAGGTTTTATCCTCAAGTTCTAGGAAGAAACTCTTTAAGGTAAGGGAACTCATCTCTTATTTTTTCTTTTCAAGTACATATTTTGTGGTATTCATTCTAAATGTTTAATTAATTTCTTTTAATACACTTTTATTTATCCTATTAATACCAAAATAATTCTCTAATAATAAGATACCTTCATTCCTTCTCATTATTCCCTTTCCTTAATCCATTTTGTATGTCATTATGCAACCAAATTCATTTCTTGAATTTATCTATTTTACATGAAATATTCTTATATTGTGAACACCCAAACCCATTTATTATCCATGGGAATTCACCAATATGTGATCATAATTTATCTATTTTGGTATTTATTTGTATGAAACCCCCATCCCCTTTTGTGTGTAAAAAATTATATAATGTTCATGTCTATAAATAATTATTATATACTCAATGATTTTATATAGAACCCATTAGTTATTCTCCTCATGTTATTGATGAAATGATTTATTTTGATCAATGAGACTCACATGAGTTAATGAATATGAATGAAGTTCTCTGATAAAACTCCAATTTATTGGGTAAATAATTAATCTTCATATATGACATATTTTATGATACCTTGGTGAACAACCTTGGTAATTCTGTTGACACCTTGGTGATAAACCTTAGTTATATGCTAACAAATATCTCATTTTTATATTGTATACACATTTACATGTTATTTATCATTTAATTATTATTATTATCTCATGTTTTCTGCATATTTTACCCATGATGAGTTCTAATTTTCCATTTCCTTTTTTACCCCTTACTAGGCTTTATGCTCGCCATTTTCTATTAATGTGTGTCCCTAATAAATTAATTGTAATGAGGTGAAATTGGATGAAATAATAAAGGAGTATTTTAAAGGTATTAAATAATTTTTATGTTTATATTTCTCTTATGTAATTCATGAATTATGTACCTAGTTTCCAAGACACTGGACCTCAAAATATATTTCAATGTTATTAATGCAATATTTTTAAGAGTAATTATGTTAAATGTCATGTATTATAAATGTGGGATGCAATAGTTGGTATAAAAGGCAAGGTTTAGTTATTTATAAAAATTAGGATTAAAAAACATTCGTAAAAAATCATGGGATAAGTCTAAATATAATCAAACATCCTTAAATTTTTGTGAAATATAACGAAAGGGTTTTTCAACAAATATAATCCATGCCTAGATAATGAAAGTTGATATAAGTGTGGCACAATGATACCTAGATGTAATAACCATGAAAAGGGTGAATTAGATATTAACTTGATTGTCTCCTGGTGCATGATAAAGAGGCATTGCTTCACACCTGGTTTTACACTCCTAAGGGATATGATTTGGTTAATCACATTATTTTTACAATCCATTATGAATGATATATAGATAATGTAATTTTTTTTAATATTTAAGTATATCAAACTATAATCATGAAATTATAAATTTTTAGGATTTTGATTTCCTTTGAATTTTTATTATAATATTTCTAATAGTAATAAATTTCTCACTTATATTTTCTTCTTCTAATAAAATGGCATGAAATAGAAGGGATCATGTAAAAAATGGATGAAACTAAAAATTTAATGATAACCTTCCCAGTATGGTAAGAGATGAAGTTGAACACATAATTATGATTATGAATATGAGAAATTGGGTTATGAAAAAAAAACCTAAATGATGTAGAGCATCTGACTTTACTAAGGAAGGAATAACTAGCTAATAAATCCTTCATGTGTCAACAAACACATACTTTTAGTGGAACCTATGATACACTTATCACATAATAATGGACCAATACTATAGAAAAATTATTTTATGTACTATGTAGTTATGAGGAAGAGAGAGTTACATTTTTAGTATATCACTTAGAGGGAGAATCTAATAAATGGTGGACACTAATCAAGAACAAGAATCCATGGGATGAGGTAGAATCCATAGAATGATACGACTTCTAAAAATTCATTTACAACAAGTATTTTCTTTATTCCTTTCAAACCAATATGGATAAAAAATTCCTTGAGTTGAAACAAAGAGAAAATAAATTATTGGTGAATTATGAGATAAAATTTACAAGGATTACATGATACAATTCATGATTTGTAAAGAATTATAATTGGAAGATAGATAGATTCTTTGGTGAAATAAGACCCCACCTATAGAAATAATTAGAAATATAAGACTGTGGAAGTTATAAAGAGGTATTACGATGTGCAATCAGAGTTTAAGTAGAGTTCAGAGATGCTCAGTGGACTTATAGACATAATAAAAAGAATAGAAAAATAGAGAAATTGTCTGAAAAGAATCCATATGGGATGAAAGTAAAACTTCCCATGAGGAATGAACTTTGTAAGAATCATTTGATGAATTGTCTGCAGGGAAGTGTAAAGTGATACAAGTGTGGAAGTGATGTCCATATAGATAAAAATATAAAACATATGTTAAGAATAAACATCTAAATTCGAATAAAAACGAGAATATGGTGAAAGATAAAATTTTCATTCAATTATTCTAGTTTGGGGAGCATAGGAATTTCAATAATAAATGTAAAAATTAGAAGATAATGGAGGGAAACCACCACCAACCCCAATATAGGACATATGATAAAGTTTGTGCTTTTATAATCCCACTGACTGAAGTAAAGGATCTAAATGATGTTGAAAAATGTACACTCACTATTGAATCAAAACTATAAAGTAAATTGTTTGATTTTTGTTATATGAATTATTTTATTTCGTTAAAGTTTTTAATGAACATCAAGTTAAGTCCCAAACTTATTGTAGTAGTGTTATTAGTTAAAAATCCTAAAGTAACTATTCAAGCATCAAAGATATATCAAGATTCAAATATTAAATTTGGTGTGTGAAATCTCTATGCAAACCCTATGGCCCTTCTAATGGTGGAAATTAACATAATACTTGGGATGGATTGGTTTTCCAAGTACAATATTAAAATCAACTACAAAAGAAAAAATATTCATGTTATCTTAAATGCAAAACCCATAGTTATCTTCAAGGGAGAGATATCCCAACATGTGTCCTACCAAAAAATATAGCATATTCCCTTTTTTATAGAAATTATTGGCGCAGAAGAAGAAAAAAGATAAACTATAAAGATAGAATATATACCCATTATTTGGTTATACATTGATGTGTTTCTCAAATAGTTTCCCAAAACTCCCCTATAAAGAGAGGTAGAGTTAAAAATTGAGCTCATAAATGGATCTAAGACAATAATATAGAACCCATATTGAATGAAACATCTAGATTTAAACGAATTAGTGAAACAACTGCAATACCTCTTGGAAAAACGTTTTATTCAACCAAGTATGTCCCCTTAGGGATCACCTATTCTATTTATGGAAAATAAATATGGAACAATGTGGCTATGCATTTATTATATAGAGATTAATGGGATCATAATGAATAAAAAATATCCTCTTCCAAGTATTGGTGATTTATTCTAATAGATTCATGGGGCTTAATTATTCTCCATGATTGACCTCTGATCATGGTATCATTAGTTGAGGGAGAAGAAAGAAGATATCCCAATGACTTCCTTCTAAACCATATATGGGAATTATGAGTTTTTTATTACCTTTTTATTGACTAATTATACATCCATATTTAGGGATTTTATGAAAAGATTATTTAGAGACTACCTTGAAAAATTTGTGTTTGTATTTATTGATGATATTATGATATATTCCAATAGTCATGAGGACCATGAGGATAATATAAGGGTCATATAAAAGAATTTTTTGAAGAATAATTTATTTATTAAAATTAGTAAATGTGATTTCTCATTAAAAAAAGTTTCATTATTAAGTCATATTTTAATGAGTAAAGTAATATCAGGGGATCCAGAAAAGACAATGTTTTTGGAGGAGCGACCATGGCCTAAAATAATAACTAAGATTCACAGTTTCCGTGGACTAGAAGGATACTATATAAGGTTCATGAAATTTTTTACATGACTTTCTAATACACTAAAAAAGTTAACTTGAAAAGGAGTTAAGTTTATCTAGATAAAGGAGTGTGAATATAGTGTCCAAGTACTGAATAAGATGTCGGTTACTACACCTGTGATGAATTTACCCTTTAGAGGAGAAGTATTTTTTACCTATAGTGATGTATCTCTGAAAAGGATAGGATGTGTTCTCATGAAAACTGAAAGTGTGTTCACCTATGCATATAGATATTTAAAGTCTCATGAGTAGAATTATCCAATTCATGAAATAGATTTAACTATAGTCATTTTTTCTTTGAATATATAGAGACATTTTCTTTATGGGGGAAATTTTGATGTATACACATGCCACTAAATTTTTAAGTATATATTAACTTAAAAAGATATGTATATGAGATAAAGTAGATGTTTGGTGCTTCTTAAAAAATATTATTGTTCAATTCATTATCACCCTGGAAGAGAAAAAAGAGTCATATAATCATTGATTAAGAAAGATCCTAGTGTTATTAACTATCATTACTAGAGAAGATAAAAGAAAATCGTATGGTCATAAATGGGAGTCATATGGTAATAGACATCATCAATCATATCCAAATGTTTTATTAACTATAATTACTATAGAATATAAAATATGCTCAAAGAGATGATCCTTTGATGTATAAGAAGATAGAGGTTGTGAAAAATGGGAAGCTTCTTGATTTCAATATTGACTAAGAAGATGTATTTAAATTTGGTACAAGGATATGTATTCCATATATCCTAAAGGTAAAGAAGAAATTTATGGATGAAGATCGTAACTCCACATAATCAATAAATCCCAAAATCACTAAAATGTATGTGGATCATCATGATAATTATTTCTAGGATAATATGAAAAGAGAGATTGTCAATTACAATAAAAGGTGTTTAGTGTGTAAATAAGTGAATGTGGAGAGAAAAATTCCCAAAGTGGTATTTCAACCACAACCCATACCCATATAGAAGTGGGATAACATAATTATGGACTTTTTAACTGGACTTCCTAAGATATCTAAGTGAAATAATGTTATATGGATAATCATTGATATATTGAAATAATTTTCCTACTTCATTGCTATAAGAGAGGATTCCTCCCCAGGATGCCAATATTACCTCAATATTCAATAAGTATGAAGAATCCATGGAGTACCATTGTCAATTGTTTATGAAAAATATTCAAGGATTACTTGTAAGTTTTGTATATACCTTAAAATGGATATGGAAATATAATTAAAATAGAGAAATACCTATCTTCCTCAAACTGATGGGCGGCCTGATAAGACAATTTAAATATTGAAGGATATGCTAAGTTAAAACTCACTTGATTTTCAAGGGAGTTGGTGCCAACATATTCTACTTGTTCAATTATCTTATAAAAATAGTTTTCACTCAAGTATTCAAACAATTCCTTTTAAAGAATTCTCTAGAAAAAGGTTTATAACTCCAATAATTTGGGTTGAATATGGATATAGAATAATTTTTAGACTATAAATTGTGAAAGAGACTATGAAAAAATACATGTGATTTAGTTAAACATAAAGGTTTCCGAGAGTCAATGGAAAATTTATATTGAAAATAAAATGAATTACATAAAACATAATGTTGGGGATATGGTTTTTTCTAAAGATATCACCTTATGAAGGAGTTGTGATATTTATAAAGAAGGGGATCTGATTAAAAGGTACATTAGACCATTTGAGATTATATAATGTGTTAGATTGGTTTCTTATTGATTAACAATAACTCCAAATCTTTCTAATTTCCATGATGTCTTCCATGTGTATCTATTGAGAAATTATATGTCTGGCCCAACACATATACTAGATATTAATGGTGTGAAATTTGAACCTAACTTCTCTTTTGAAGAGGAACCAATCCAAAATCTTGAGAGAATAGAACATGTGTTGTGGAACATGACAAAGTGACTTATTACAGTCTTGAGGGGCAATAAAAAGTTTTAACAAGCTACTTGGGAACCTAAAGATGCAATAAAGGAAAAATAAACCCATTTGTTTTGGGTAAAGATTAAAACTTTGAGGATGAAATTTATTTATGGGGGGAGAATGGAATGACCTGAAAATTACTTATTTAGTTAATTAAAGAAATATATTTTTCTTAATGATTATTTTATTAATTTTCAAAAAGTAAGTACACAGAATAATTATTACACAAAGAATATTACATGTAAAGTAATAATATAAATTACTACAGGTAAGACTAGTACAGGGATATAAAAACCAAAAAACAGTGACCATGAAATGGTATAATCCATAGGATCAAACTCTATTTGTATGATTAAACCTTCCATGAAAATTGTTAAAAGAAAAATAAACATTAGGAACATAATTGACATTATCAATGTAATTGTAAAAACCCATTGGAATGAAGTAGAAAATTTTGATGACTATTAGAGTATATATAGGTTATTAAGGGGAATGTGACTATTGGGATCTGACCCTTACCTATTCATCGGTCAATATGACCATTGAGAATTATTTCCATATTTAATAATGTTAACATTAGAATTAGTGTTTATAAAGGGAAATGAAAAATGATAATTGATGTATAAAGAAGAAATGATGGTCTCAACTAGTAGAGTCATAACTTTTGAAGTCCATGTTTTAGAACTTGGTAGAGAGATAGAATCCCGAGGGGTTTCCATTAACCAATCCCAAGAGGAGATCTAACATGTGAGACTTCAATGAAATCTCTTATTAGAGAATTTCAAGTTATTTGATATTACCACTAGGTTAATGTTATCTAATTCACCCCATAAAACGAACACCAACACCCAACTTACTCTTTGGGAATATGTATATGTTATAAGGGCTATGTATCTTGAGTTTAGTATCATAAAAGTGTAATTTACTTTCTATAAATGAAATAGTAATTTCATGAATACCATTTTTAGAAATATTGTATTTAATAAAATACACATGAATATAAGATAAATTTGATAAATAGATTTTTGGATACAGATAATTCATAATTTTTTTTTCAAAAAATATATACATTTTTCTAATTAACCTAGTTATTATAAATAAATTTTATTTTCATTAAATAGTATTTTAAAACACTATTTATTTAAATATAAATTATAATGTACTTTTATAATGTTTTGAGAAATTTTTATGTATCTGAAAGTTGACTATGTCGTAAAAACTTCTTTTTTTTTTATAAATAAGGATTTTTATTTAAAAGTAAAAACTATAACATTTATATAATTATTTATAAAAAACAAAAATTATATTTGAAATCATTACATAAAAATTATATTAGGGTGAAATTTTGATAATTTTTTGAAGTAATTTATTTTTTAATAAATATTGAAAATAATGTTTTGTGTTTTAAGTATGTTTTATGACTTTATATATATATATAATAATTAATTAGACATAGTCCATGACAAAAAAAAGACTAATTTAAAAATATTTTATATTTTAATGGATTTATATTAATTTCAAAATCTATAAGTGACTTTCCAAAGTTTAAAATAGAAATTATGTTTTCAAAAAATATATTTTTTTTTGGAAAATTTACTTTTCCATGTCCAAAGTATTATTAATAAATGGATTAAGGTTATAAGGAATTAAAATATTATAAAAAATAACACAAATTTATAAAACCATGATAAAAAACCCCTGGGTAGGAAAATGGTTTTTCATTTTCCACAACCTAGAATTCTAAGACCTATGTTTAGACATTATTAAACAATTCGTCATCATTTACTCTCAATACCCACGAATCAAACCATATATATACAATATTTATACATTATCCATGAATTTATAGTAATTTTACCTTTTAAAGAGTCCCTTAAAGGATTATTGAGGTCTTAAGGTTTCATCCTCAAGTTCTATGAAGAAAATCATCAATGTAAGGGAACTCTCATCTTCTTTGTTTCCATTCATGTACCTATTTTTTAATATTCATTCTACATTTAGAATTAATATTTTTTCATGAAATTTTTCTATCCCATTAATTCTAAAATAAAGTTTTAACAATGGGGGACCTTTATTCTTTCTCATTATTCCATTTCCTTATTCCATGTTTTATACCATCATTTTGTGGAATTCAATTATTAAATTTATATATTTTACCTGAAATATTATTATATTTTGAATACCAAAACCCTTTATTTATCCATAACCATTCAACTAGATGTAAACAAAATTTACTGATATTAGGATTTAAATGTATAAAACCAATATTCTATTTTTGTGGGTAAAAAATTATGCAATGTTTAGTCTTTAAAAAATTATTATATACTTAATGGTTTTATATAAAACCTTTTATTCATTATCCTCAAGTTATTGATGAAATCATTTATTATAATCGATGTATATTACATGAATTAAGAAATATTAAGGGTGTTCTATAATATCTCTCCAATTCATTTGGTAAATAACTAATCTCTATAGATGTCATGTTTTATCATACCTTTGTGAACAATATTGGTAATTTTGTTTTATGACACCTTAGTGATAAACCTTGGTAATAATCTTATTAAAGTCTCATTTTTAGTTTTTTTGCACATTTTCTTATTAAGTATCATGAAATTAAAATTATTCTTTCATGTTATTCCTCATGTTTTTTCCATGATGATTGCTCATGTTCTATTTCCATTGTTTATCCCTTACCAGGATTTAGGTCGAATCTTTTCTACTAATGTATGTCCCCAGAATATTACTTATAGTGAGGTGAACTAGGATAGAATAACAAATGAGTCTTTTAAAAGGATTAAATAATGTAAATTTTTATGTTTTTCTTATGTAATTCATTTATTATGTACCTAGTTTCTAATACATTGGACCTCAAAATATACATTAAAGTTATTAATATAATATTTTGATAAGGAATTATGTTAAAAGTCATTTATTAAAAAGGTGGGGATCCATAAGAAAGAAAAAAACAAGGCATAAAATGAAATAAAATCATATTATAAACCCGATGAAGGTCAACAACATCAAAATAAGTATCACTACCCGAGAAGATTATGAAAAAAAAAAACAAACCAGGATACTGAGTATGTATATATGGATCCCATTCCCAAGTTCTCTCATATAATTCACTATGTCACCACAGGATGTGAACTAATGGAATAGAACGCCTACAAAACACCTAATCCTAGTGGTCCTGGATCTTCATAGGCCACTCCTTGAAGGTCGCATCATCATCAACATCGATATCTCCCCAATTGATTAAGTGAGAGTCATCATAAAGATAATAATAAAGCTACAACACATGAAAGACGCCATTTATTTGGATCATATATGGGGGAAAGTTCTATCCGATATTATATGGCTCCAACATGATCTAAAACCTCAAAAGTTATTACAAATCGGGGAGAAAGTTTACAACCATGTCCAAACCTTCGGTGCCCACAATGAAGAGTCACCTTCAAAAACACATTATATCCGATGTTAAATTTCAAAGGTCTCCTCCTTTGGTCGACATAAGATTTATGATGATATTTTATTGCCTTTATCATCTCAGAAATTACTTAAACCATCTCTTTTATACTAGGTGCTAGTTCTGGCTAGAGAATTACAGATTTTTCGACTCCGGTCCAACACAACGGAGAATGTAAAGGTCAGATATAAAAAGCTTCAAATTATTTCATGCCAATTTTGTAGTGAAAAATATTATTGTAATATAAATAAACTAATAGAAGGTTCTCCATCCACGAACCTCTAAAATAAAGAACACATGCACACTACTTTTCTTCAAGACTATGGATATTCCACTCTGTCTAAACATCTTTATAGGGATGAAAGGCAGTGCTAAGGCATAACTGAGAGAATAAAGCATATTTAATACCTCTATAAACCCTGGTGGTAAAATGAGGATAAATATTGGAGAAAATTTTCCTCCAGACTCTATGGAGTCTCACTGCATCCTCCATGAACTACCTTGAAAAAATATCCACTTATCTTAAATATGTGATCATTAAGGTAGAGGAAGTGATGTTAAGTCAGAGGTAGAGAGGTGGGGAAGCAGAGGTGGAAGTGTGGAGGTGGGGAAGTTTAGGTAAAGGTGGGGAGGTGGAGGCTAGTAGATAGGGAGTGAGGTATGGGAAGATGGATGCCGATAGATGGGGAGTTGTAAATGGGAATCTGTAGTCCATCAATCATGGAGGAGGTCTGGTGGTCGGAGATGGGAAAAATGTGGAGGATAGGTCGTATATAGAGAGGCATTTTCTGTCTGGGAAATAAGGTAGGAGCGAAGAAATCATCAAATGAAAACCCTAAAATGGAGGACCTATGTTTTAGTGGGAAATCAGTGATAGAGAGAATTAAACGTGGAGGATGGAGTCTTCAAGATTAGAATAGATATAGATATAATAAATATATTTTGATTATTTTCCCATATTAATTGCTTATTTCTTAAAATATAATCCTAAAAAAGAAATAAATTTTCTCTACACTTGTTATAAATATTCTCTAATAAAGTCAATAAATGTTGATTTCTATAGACGTTTAATATAGCCATAATAAACGATAACCTTTATCACGATTTTATTTGTCTTAAGTATAATAAAAAAAAATTATATTTATTTAATGTGAAATACTTATATATTACGATTACAATGAAATATAATTTGATTGTAATAAATACCATTAGTTTATTTTTGTTTTGAAATTCCAATATTATTATTATATAAGTTTAAATTATGTAATTAGTGATATATTTATTGTAAGAAATATTATTCATATAACTATAATATTAAATATTCTTAAATATATAATTGAAAAATAATTTAAAATATAAACAATAAATTAAATATAAATAATAATGAATAGTACACATTTTTTAAATATAAATGATAATATGTTTAATTGATAAATATATATAAGTAATTAGTAATATCTATGATAAATATTTTTTACTAAATAAAATTATTTTTTAATATAATTATACGTTTATATAATTAATGACATATTTTAGAAAATATTAATTCATTTATATAATTTATAATAACTTTCAATCTAATTTATAATTTTTAAATGTTAATAATAATTAAATGTGTTTTATATATATATATATAATCAACTATATATATATATACAATTTATAGTGGTTAGAGAAGAGCTAATATTCAAATAAAATTTATCAATGCATACAAAGTACTCGAGAAGACATGGCACTCAGACCTTATTGAGATTCCTCAAAGGCATAACCACTTATATAAATCTATATAAATAAATACTATTTTAATTTTTTTGGTGTATACAATTAATAATTGTATAATATTTAATTATTAAATCACACAATTATTTATATATATTCTTAAAAATAATTATTCATTTATATTTTGATATATTTTAAAAAATATAATTAATAATATTTCAAATTTTAAAGAATAATTATTAATTATTAATATTTTTATATATAAATAATATATATATACACATTAATATAATAGAAACTGTAAATCTATTTGAATATAGTTATTAAAAAACTACTTTGAATTTCAATTTTTTATAATTAATAATATATTGTAAAATAATCAATACATTTATAATTTTCATGTAATTGATTACGAAATATTATATTATCAATTATTTATTTTTTTAAAAATTATTTTGTACTATTTTAAACACACTTGGTAGTAAATTAAATATTTATATGCAATTATTAATATATTTTAAATAATCCTTTAAAAATTGATGTATAGTTAACGTTAAATACTTATTCATTTGTATAATTATTTAAAGTTTTTAGATATTTATAAAAATATTTCAATACAATTAATAATTATTAATATTTCATATATAAAATTCATATTATATTGAAGATATTATAGGGGATGATGTTGGATTCTCTCGTCTAGAAAATTCAATGATGATTCATGGTGAATCCATGGAGATCATGAGGTTCCCTTCTGCTTCCTAGTTTCGATGGCTAATTCACATCTCAATCTAACGTTTATGGAGGTTAGTGATGACAATTCTATAGTTACCACTTCGAGGATCAATTCTTGGGTTCCCCTTTGTGGACATGTAAATTAGGCAGTCTTGGTTCTAAAACTTTAGTGAATTAATAGAAGAATGGTTCTTTTGTTCTTAAAGAGCCTGATGGATCTAGTATCGATAAATGGGTTTTTCTTTCTCAAGAAGTGATCATGCCTTAAGGTTCTATCTAGCTCCATGTTTTAGTTTCCTCTCCTCAAGTTTCTATGTATCATTTGGGGGTTTATCAAGATTGAAATTACATGAGCTTTGATGGGTTTTAGAAGGATCATAGGTTACCATCCTAGAAGATAACCTGAAAGGGTGACACTAATTTCATTAAATACAATTAGGTTCTTCTTGCTGATATGTTTCAAGGATGGAATCACTAGATTAAAATTAATTTTTAATTATCTCAAGAATATGAATGGAATTTTAC
This sequence comes from Viscum album, assembly GCA_963277665.1. NCBI lineage: Eukaryota > Viridiplantae > Streptophyta > Magnoliopsida > Santalales > Viscaceae > Viscum > Viscum album. The sequence continues at coordinate 1,048,905,315 of OY728163.1, read as the reverse complement.
TAAGTTCTAGTAGATACTGGTTGAATTCTGTGGATTTGATGGATTGAGTATGACTTCCCTAGGGAGATAGTATTTCCATATCATCTTACCAAATTTGGTCGTCGAATCCAAGGCATGGGGTCTTGTATTTACCAACATGAAGCCTAGTATTGTATGAATCCAATATTAGGACCCCTACTTTAATTCCTTGAAGGTGTGAAACTCCACTACCGATATTTGGATTAAAATTATAGGGTTGAGATTGTTTTGATTACACCATAAAATTTTTTAAGTGAATGTTACTTCTATTAGAGTTTTAATAAAAATGGATAAGAAGCCTAAAAGGGGAAGTTTTAGGAACTTTTCATTCCTATTAGTTGTTGTGGATCTCATCCTCTAAATAAAACCATCATTTTGAAATCATTTAACTTTCAAATCAACCTTTCAAATAAATTTGAGAAAGTTCCCTACTTATTCTCAGGGTGTAGAAACATTGGTCACATTTTTAAAAGTTATTATAATTGATTGGTTCATGTAAAATATATTTGGATAGGATACACCTTTGATACGTATAAGAGAAATAATAAGTCCTCCATGAGACTAAACGAAAATAAAAATAAATATGCTTCTAGGGATGTTCAGACATTGGATGATACTAGTTTGGACGTATTAAATCAGACCCAGGATTAAGGAAGGACAATTGTTGTGATAATTTAGGATTGGAATCAAGTCAAGGATGATACATCATGAATTTCGGACCTAATTAACTTGGATCAATTAGAAAGAGACCATAAAAAGGTGGACTATAAAGAACATGACAAAATTGGAGCACAAGATCTTAAGGAATATAAACCTAATGATGACTTTGCATTATCTGATGTTGAGTCAAATGAGGAACAAGATGATTATTTTCAATACTCATCAGGAAAAGGGAATAAATCATAGGAGGCGAGATCCCTATCCTCTACTTAGATCAAACCAAATCCCCTCAAGTGCATAAATTCTGTAGGATAGTCTAAGCCTTCCTGCTTGAATGTTATTTTTTGAACTATATCTACCATAACTAATAGAATACCACCTAAAAGATACTCTTTAAGAGTTTTTTCTCATTATACAGCTAATTCAAGTCATGTGTAATTTACAGTAGAGGATTCCAAAGTCAATGGGAAACTAAGGTACACCCTTTTTCATGAATTAAGAGAAGATAAGATACATGCTAGTGCTGGTGGAGCTGAGGGTCCTCAAGAGTTGTTTGTCATTTAACAATTATCATGGAATTATTTGAGTCAAAGGAAAATTTTGAAGCATAGACACTATCAATACAAGGAGAAATTATAATATGAAGATATTATCGGATGGTTCAGTTCTAGCTAGAGAACAGGATCCTTATACCCTTGAGAATCCTACCCTACTAGAGGAAAACATTGATCCTCAAGTTGATGATGAAAATACATAGATAAATACTAAAACCTGGAGGATGGGACATCATCCAAGAGGCAAGGGTGGTGATTGATCTCATTCTGATAAATTAATAATCTTATCTTGTTTCTTAAACAACTTTATTCCTTAATCTTTGCGATAGTAGTTTTTCACATCTTTCCACCTGTCATCACCTCTTGTACTTTATGTTTCTTTTATTTTTAATAAATTTTGGGACCATGGTATATAGCCAATCATTCACACCATCTTTGTAATATTAATATTATATACATTGATTGTAATGAAACATATGTTACTTTAATCATTAATATGAATTAATAAACATTTTAAATTTTATAAATTTTCTGGTAAATGTTTATATATTATTGATATTATTTTATATATTTCATATTTATATATTTAAACCATGATTAATTTTAACATAATAAATAGTATCTTATATATAATGCCCATGAAACACCTTCTCCTTAATGTCTGGGATCTTCATAGACCACTCCTTATAGGTCTCATCATCATCAACATGGATTACACTTCAATTAATGATGTGAGATTCAACATAAAGACAATGAAAAATCTACGTCACATGGAAAGCATCACCTATCAGGATCATATGCAAGGGGAAGTTCTATCTAATATGTCATGAATCAAACATGAGCCAACACCTTAAAAGTCTCAACAAATCGGGGAGAAAGTTTACTCACACGTCCAAAACATATCTTTACAGGATAATGGTTCACCTTTAGAAACACCTAATCTCTAACATCAAACTCCAAATGTATCCTCTTATGGAAGGAATAGGAATTATAAAAATCTTTTACTACCTTTATCCTCTCATGAATTACATTAACAATATCTGTCGTACTTTGTGTTGGTTCTCTCTAAGAATTGCTAATTTTTGACCCAAGTACAACACAAAAGAGAATATAAATATCAGCTATAAAAATCTTCAAATGGTATCATTCCAATTGTGGATTGAAAACTATTATTATAAGATAACTCAACCAAATATTGGTTTCTAGTCCATGAAACTTCAACATCCAAAATATAGGCATGCTACATTTCCTCAAGAGTCTGAATATTCTTCTCTATATAACTATCCATCTATGGATGAAAGGTAGTGTTAAGACACAAATAGTAGGAAAAATAATTTTTAATACCTATTCACACCATAATGTTAAAATAAGTATTGTGATCAGAGAATATCATTGTTGGGACTCCATGGAGTCTCACCACCTCCTTCATGTACTTCCTCGACAAAACCACCACTGAGCTCGAATCCATGAACATAAATGTAAGATCCATTTTTTTATAAGTACATCTATCCTGATTTTTGGTTGAACCTCTTTTGGTTGGGTTTTCTTTTCTTATTTAAACCTCGGTGGTCAAGTTTATTTTAGAGATGGAGAGATTTCACTTGGAAAAAAGACATAAAATTTGGGGATATATGTTTGTACGAATTAATGGAGTCTGGTTATAAATGTTTAAAGGGCTTGAGGGTTCTCCATGGGTTTGGAAGGCTTTAGATGTGGTTAGTTTTTCTCTACATAAATCATATCTATGTTCTATATTCTGAACACTTTCACAGTATTAATAGTTTACATGAAATTAATATATTTCTAGTAATAATCCATGAACTAGTTCATATCATGAAATTTTTATATGTTGTGAAACTAGTTCATATGATGAAAGTTATATTGAGGTTATTTTACCCTGAGGAGACAAGTTTTTCATCATGTCTTAAAAGTTAATAAATTTATGTCATGAAAGGGGTTCATATAGTGAATATCTTGGGACAAATGTTTTTAAACTATGTTGTGAATATTATTTTATTTAATAAATTATGAATCCTACCCTCTCAAATCCTAGGTAAACTCTATATTATTTTGGAGTAATTACATACCTTATAGACATCTTAGTCTACAATTTAATCTCTAGTGAGTTACTTCTATTTGGTTTCCCTGTTTTTTTCTTATTCTTTTATCTATTATCATGGTGTGATCTATTGAACACTGTTGAATCGAGTTTTGAATTTGATGTTTGTGTGATCTAGGTTCTCCTTGTGATCTCCTTCACCATTGTTCTTCATTGTAATTTCTAGTTGAGAATGTTTCTTTGATCATATGATAAAGGTAAGTGGTGTAGAAAAAATCACTATGGTTTGTTTCTATTTGTTTATCTATGTAAAATATTGTAAGAACACAGGTTTTGGGACTTTGAGACTTTGAAAAAAATTCTTGATATCATTCCAGAGCAGGGCGTTCAGAAGGCGTGAAATTCCAAGGCCCGGTGTGCCCGGAATTAATTATATAAAAATGTTAAGTGTTTTTATATTACGCATGCGTGGTTTACTAAAGAAAACATGATATCTATTAGATGCTTGATCGGAACAGAAATCAAAGACCACGGTTGGGTCCGGAACGCGGTGTTTACGTTAGGCGTGACATAAAATGAGTCGGCACAGGACGTTCGGACCCCTCACTCATTAGCGGTGTGTTAAATAGATAAATTAAATTAAAATTATTCATTTATTATCTCAAACTCAAGTATCTCATAAATGGTTTCTCAGAAGGAAAAACCAGGGGCACCATTGAGTCTGGAGCGTACCATTTACCCTAGGCGGGGTGTAAAAGTTGCGGGCATCGGCCTGTTGTGAGAGATGTCACCCTGGGGAAAAACCGTCATTTCGAAATGTCCACTTAGTGATTTTTATCACCGGAGTTCTTTCTGAATAACTTTCGAACAAAGTCTCGAAATTGAAAACCGAGACTTCTGTTGAGTTCGGAATTGGGCGTTTTGCATAGGCGTGAGACAAAATAGGCGGGCGCGGAGGTTTCAGAATCCGCGCCCGTTGGGAGAGTTTTAGTTAATTTCTATAAATTCACCAAGTGCTGGGAGAAGCCATTTCTTCCTCCCTCTCTTTCTCTCTCCATCTCTCTCTCTCTAGCGTTCTCCGCCGTTCTTCGGAGTTCTCCATTATTCTTCGCCGGATTGAGGCGCGGACTCTGGTGGATCGGAGTGGGATTGAGCGGGCACGTCGACAACGTCGAACGGCCGGATCGAGGTAAGTGTTTTGTTGGGTTTTCCACCCTTTTTCAATTCCATCGTTTTAAATTCATTAAATTTAGAATTTGGGGTGTTGGCCGAACAAACACGGCCAACGCCCAAGCCCCATTTTGTTTATTATTCTTGGGCATTCTTTGTCCAATTTTCGGATGCGCCATATCGTGTCGGATCAATGGTTAGCGGCAGGAGTTTCAAAGGCCTCGTCCCAAGGAACCCGAACCCGCGTTCAATTTTGGAAACGGGCCACCAGAGCGGTGGCAGCGACCGTCGGAAGACCCAGCTCCGGCAAGGGTGGTGGCCGGAGCTCGGGGTGGTGCAGCGGAAGGTTCGGAAGAGGTGGCCGGTGCGGATGGGGTTTGGTTTGAAGTGGCGGCAGCCGGGTAGTGTCGGGTGTCGCCGGTTGGTGCCGGAGCGGTGAGCTGCTGAGGAGGCAGCACAGTCGAGCGGAGGAGCCGACGTGACAGGGAGGTCGGTGCGAGTGGAGAGCGGCAAGTGGCATCGGTCTGGAATGCGGCGTAGCGAGGAGGAGCCAGCGGAGGTCGAGCTGGCGGAGGTCGAGCCGGCGGAGGTCGAGCCGGAACGAAGGAGGCACTGGGGCATGGCGGCCTCGGGGTAGCACGGCGGTGTGGTTGCGGAAGGCGGAGGAGCCGGGAAAGCCGGGCCGGCCTGTCGCGGTCAGTGGGGAGAGGGCAGTACTGAGGCGGCGACCTCGGGGCTGCAGAAGGAAACAAGGACCCGCCTAATGCGGGTCCTGCTGGGCACGCGACCAAGACCGGCCTTTTGGCCGGTCTTCTTTGGAGAACCGGACCCGATGCGGGTCCGGCGGTTTGAGGCGGTCTGGACCGGCCCTTTTTTTTGGGCCCCCTTATATTCGGGGGGTCGTAATATCCAAACGGTGCATCCGTTTGACGCGTCGTCTGTGGCGGTGAGTTTGTATCGGCGGGGTGGACTGTTTAAAGTGAGTTCTTAGGTTTTTGGGTTCCATTCCCGAAGGTGGGTGGCCCAAAACGCATTAAATTAATAATAATTAAATTATTATTAAGTTGCGACGAACGTGGCGCGCAAGCCGGACGCCCGTTTGACGCGCCGTCAGAGGCGTTGTGGCCCTGGAGCTGATACGGTCATTCCAAGTTGGTTCGGATCCTTTGCGGGTTGGTTTCATTGCTCAGCGGCACGAAACACATTGTGAGTGATTAATTAATTACTTAATTAATTAATTAATTGTTGCGTCGGACCAAACTCCTGTTTGGGATGCCCGATTTATGCGCTGTCAGCGGCAGTGTGACCCCAGTCCTCGTGCAGACTTTTTGAGATGCTTTCCGAAGCGTTCGGGTTGGAGGCAAGGTGCAGGCCCCACTTGGCCTAGTTCGCACGTTTTACGGTGAGACGTCATTTTTTACCCGACATCCGTTTAGGGTGTTTGAGTACTCGTTTCTGAGTGTTTTTCTGAGGGGATTGCAACGGCACAATCCGCCCGCCTAATTTCGGGTCTGAAGTGTGGGCCCCACGGGGCCCCGTTTGCGTATAACGTGGGGAATTGCAGCTTCTGCATCCAGAGTCCGTTTTAGGCGCCGTCAGCAGCGTTGTGACCCTGGCATCGAGACGAGGTTGACCATGGTGGTCTCAGGCGATGAGGCTAGAGTTGAAGCGTGGGCCCCACATGCCGTCATTTGAGCTGTGTGCAGCGTACTGCAAATTTTTCTTCAGGCGTTCACTTTGGGCGTATGAATAATCGATTTGACGTGTTTTTCTGAGAGCATCGCGATGGCACAATTCACTCGACTTTTCTTCAGGATCGTGGTGTGGGTCCCACCCGGGCTGACTATGGTGAATAATACTTTTTTTCACCGGTTGTCTGTGTTGGGCAATTGAGTAGTCAATCCCGTGTGTTTTTCTAAGGGGATCACAGTGGTGTGATCTGTTTGTACAGTTTCGGGATATTGGTGAGGGCCCCACACAGGCTGGCTATAGTGAATTGTACCATATTCACCGGTTGACCGTTTCGGGCGAGCAAATGGTCTGTCTCGTGTGTTTTTCTGCGAGGATTGCCACGGTGTGATCCATTTGGGCATGTGGAGATTCTTTTGAGATCTTATTAAATGTGGAAACATGAAAGGGTGTTGGATGGAGGCCCCTTTGACGCACTCTGAACCAACGCACGGTAGCGATGTTGGTGACACCCGTGATGTCAGTTTCAGTGCTGAGTTATCTGACCCATTTCTAGGTCTACCCTCTAGCATGGCTAGGCAGTGGGTCACTTGTCGACGTGTTCCGGGTCTACCCTCCAGTAGGGCTAGGCAGTGGATCACCTATCGACGTGTTCCGGGTCTACCCTCCAGCAGGGCTAGGCAGTGGATCACATTTAGATGTGTTCCAGGTCTACCCTTCAGCAGGGCTGGGCAGTAGGACCCCTGTCGACGTGTTCTGGGTCTACCCTCCAGCAGGGCTGGGCAGTGGGTCACCTTTCGACGTGTTCCGGGTCTAACCTCCAGTAGGGTTGGGTAGTGGGTCACTTGTCGACGTGTTCTGGGTCTACCATCCAGCAGGGCTGGGCAGTGGGTCGCCTGTCGACGTGTTCCGGGTCTACCCTCCAGGAGGGCGGGGCAGTGGGTCACCTGTCGACTTCTTCCGGGTCTACCCTCCAGCAGGGCTGGGCAGTGGGTCGCCTGATAATGTATTAGGATTTACCCTCCAGTAGGGCTGAGCAGTGGGTCAGCAGTTGGCATTTCAGACTCAAGCCTTCTTATGAGGCTAGTCGGTGACTTTTCTCGATGATTACCTGAGCGGGACCCTTGGTGGTATGGGTCCGTGATGTGATAGCTTTGACGTGACCTTAGGACATATGAGCACGAGGGGTGATTTTCCCACCAAGGCACGTCATTGTAATGCGACCTAAAAGCTGTGCGGGTGAGTCAGTGCCACCCAAAGAGGATAGTATCGAGGTGTGGTGATTGATCCCCTTTGACTTGTACCACCTAGGTTGGTGTGCATGACGTTTGGGTTCAGTGATGGACATCCTTTGAACTGTTGGTGACTCTTCTTGGGCTGAGATTGGAGATAGATATCCCCTTACATACCCATTTGGGTTTCTCATTGATCATATATATATACACATCCAATTGTTTCTCCCACTCCTTGGGTTCAGTTACTCTCTTTCTAAGAGGGGCGAAGACGTGCGGGGTATGCCACATGCTTTCCGTGTCTAGATCATCTTGGTTGGACGAGTCCACTCTCCTGTTATAGGTAGAGAAGACTCGATGAGACGTTTTTATTCTCACTGTCTCCAGCTCCTTGCTTCTGGACGAGTCTGTTTCCTTTCTCTTGTTGGGTTGAGCTACACTCTCTCTCTTTTTCACTCTTACACTGTTCTTTTCTCTGTCTAATAATCACCATTTTAGTACCTCCCTTGTTTCTCCCTCGAGCTTTTGGGGCATCCTACTGAGTATTTTTATACTCACCCCTGCTTGGACTTTGCCCGCACTTAGTGTGACCTTGAAGACAATGGACAGGTCAGTCGAGACTATGGAGGATCATAGAGGAAAGAGGAGCTTGGGCTGCATTCAGTGGCCATAGCAGGACTTCCTGGGTGTGAGACTCACCAGTGGTTTACCTTTTTTTTACCTGTTGCCGGGTTGTGTAACCTTTTTGGTTGGGCGTGTGTTTTTCCCCTTTTACTATTCAGTTTACTTTTCAGCACTTTTCTTGTACTGGTTAGAGGTCGATGCTTGTATGTTGGTTCCCCTTTTTATAGCAGTGTTGTATCTTGATTTCTTTTCTCTGCACTTTTGTTGAGTTGGCTGCGTGTGTGTGTACAGTTTCTTAGGAAAAGTCCTCCCATAGTTTGTTGTGCCTTCGGTGGTATTCGCCATCCCCTGGCCTATAGAGGCGGGCTTGGGGTAGTTGCGGCTCGAGCCCCGGTGCGGGTCGAGTCGTGACAAAGTGGTATCATAGGAAGGTTTGTTCCTTGGGGCTTTGTTCAGAAGTCCCCAAAAAGGGAATTGGTTGAGTTTTGGGGTAATAGTGTCAACGTTTCTCAAGAGCATCTCTCAGGCCAGAGAGTCCAGTGATGGTACGGTGAATGACGTATTCATTCATGAGGACCCTAATAACCCGCTTGTCGACTCGGCACACTGAGACACTTGTTGTAGGTAATTTGATTCATGCATCGTATAGGATTGAGTCCTTGACTGTCCTTCTTGAGTCTTCTCCCCATCATTTTTGATATATATATATGCTCATTTGACCGCGGTGCTCCTTGATCGGGTTTAGGATGTCTCTGCAATGATAGCCAGCCAGGATACTAGCTTCGGTTTGTGACGACGATTCCATGAGTGAAGAGGCCTTGGTTCAAGATCTATCATACGATTAACCTTTCTCGAGGAAGACATGCAGTAGCACCTCCACCTGTGGAGTAGAGGATAGTATCGGCAGTGAGGGTCGATGACGAGCACAGGCTAGGTGCGCTACGTGAGTTCCAACATCAGAGACCACTGAGGTTCCATAGTGAGCCATACCCTCAGACAGTGAAGCATTGGCTAGAGTCGGTGGTCTGCCTCTTCAGGCTTGTTCGGACACTGACAGGTTAGATGGTGTCTTTGACAGCCAGTCTTTTTCCACCATGCAGTTTGGCGTAGTAGAGCCAGGGTTACTCAGATACATGATGAGTTGGTAATCTCATGGGATTAATTCTAGAAGCTATTTTTTGAGGAGTAATACCCCTTCTACGTATGATCTTTGTGGTTTTGGGAGCTACTGGAGCTTCAGCGGGGAGTGATAGCAGTGGCTGGGTACGTGACTCGGGTTCGTAGACCTTACTCGGTACTCTTTGGACGTGGTCCATGATGACAACTTCCGAGAACAGAAGTTTGAACAAGATCTCTGTAGAGGAGATTCATGCCAGTGTAGTGCCCTCGTGCATCCTCACCCATATCAGTGTACTGGAGCAGGCACTGGTGACAGAGAAATTTCTGGTAGAGGGACGTCGATTAGTGGGGCCTTGACACCGGAGGTTTCCCCTTGATAAGACTCAAGCACATGGTCGGGGAGAGCGTAGAGAACCAAGATAGCCCAGGGAGGACTAGTGCTATGTTTTCAATGTGAGAGATCATGTAGCGTGAGACTACTCGACCAAATGTGCTGAGTCTTCCAGATAGTTGGTAGATGCACCTCCACAACAGAGGCAGTGTCGTGATAAGAGAACTCCCAGGTGAGGACAGGGTGGTCCCTAGGGAGGCAGTTTTGGCAGAAAGCATGAAGAACTGTGGTTGTGTGATGACGTTTCGAGGTCCTTACACCACCACTATGTGGCCCATGTCAGGCTCAGGGACCTGACGGACGGGCCGCGGGCGGCTGTGTGTTGTGGTTGTTTACAATCCTGTAGTGCAAGAGATGATAAGAGGTACGCTCTGTTTCTTTTCCTACTTTTCTCAGCAGAACTTGTTAGACACTGTGTGAGGTACTCTTTCATCTAACTCCTTGCTCGAGGGGTTACCGAGGGTGATGCGGGGTGTCGGTGTAACCCTGTGTTGGTGCTGGTGGTGGTAGTTTTTTCTCAAGAATGTGGAGACACTATATTCAGGGAGAGAGCTTTGTGGTTTGCTCAGACCACCAGCTTCTCAGGTGCATCCACACACAGAGAGTCTTGAATCGGAGACAATGGTGCTGGCTGGAGTTTCTACAGGAGGGTAAAACTTGTCTGTAGTTGATAAAGCTGACTCCTTCACTGGTTGAGTGTGTAAAAGAGTCTCAGTCGTAATGCACCGACTGTGAAAACTTGTGTGACGTAATACCCTTGGGTGTTTTACCAGATGGGTATTCTGAAGGAGGGAATCATGAGACCATGTTCTAGGAACAAACCATGATTTTGATCATGACGTGGAAAGTAGAGGTGCGGCTAGGAATGTCCCTTGAGTTTCTTTGGGCCGTTTGGGAATCATGCAAGAGATGGTGAGGTTTCCTACCATCTTGACCTATCCTCCTAATAATAGCGGTGGGTGCATGATGTCTTTCACGTGTCACAACTGATGAGGTTAATGCATACTCCTATGCGTTACCTCGAGAGTAGAAGACCTTATAATTAGGAACCATCCCTCTGGTTCGCGTGTGGTGCCAACTTGGTGTTGTGCAAGTTTTCGTGGGTGCGGGAGAGCTATGTGTGAGCTCTATATCCCGAGTTTCTTTTCCTAGTTTTTCTTTTTGGGGATGAAAAGTTTGATGGAGGGAATGATGTAAGAACATAGGTGTTGGGACTTTGAGACTTTTAAAAGATTTCTTGATGTCATTCCAGAGCAGGGCGTTCAGACGACGTGCAATTCTGAGGCCCGGTGTGCCCAGAATTAATTATATAAAAATATTAAGTGTTTTTATATTACGCACGTTTTCTTAACTAAAGAAAACGTGATATCTCATAGATTATTGATCAGAATGGTAATCTGATACCATGTTTGGGTCCAGAATGCAGTGTTTACCCAAGGCGCGACATAAAATGAGTCGGCGTGGGACGTTCGGACCCCTCGCTCGTTAATGGTGTGTTAAATGGATAAATTAAATTAAAATTATTCATTTAATATCTCAAACCCAAGTATCTCATAAATGGTTTCTCAGATGGGAAAACTGAGGGAACCGTTGATTCCGGAGTGTGTCGTTTACCCTAGGCGGGGTGTAAAAGTTACGGGCGCAGGCCTGCTATGAGAGATGTCACCCAGGGGAAAAACCGTCATTTAGAAATTCCCACTTAGTGATTTTTATCACTGGAGTTATTTCTGAATAACTTTCTAAAGAAGTATCGGAATTGAAAACTGATACTTTTGTTGAGTTCAGAATGGGGCGTTTGGCCTAGGCGTGAGACAAAATAGGCGGGCACGGAGGTTTCAGAATCCGCACCCGTTGGGAGAGTTTTAATGAATTTCTATAAATTCACTAAGTGTTGGGAGAACCCATTTCTCTCTCCCTCCCTCCCTCCCTCTCTCTCCCTCTCTCTCTCTCTAGCGTTCTTCGGCGTTCTTCGGCGTTCTTCACTGTTCTTTTCCGAATTGAGGCGCGGACTTCGGTGGATCAGAGTGGGATCGAGCGGGCATGACGACAACGTCGAACGGCCGGATGGAGATAGGAGTTTTGTTGGTTTTCCACCCTTTGTCAATTCTGTCATTTTAAATTCTTTAATTTTAGAATTTGGGGTGTTGGCCGAACGAACACGGCCAATGCCCGAGCCCCGTTTTGTTTATTGTCCTTGGGTGTTTTTCATCCAATTTTCAGATGCGCCAAATCATGTCAGATCAATGGTTAGCGGCAGGAGTTTCGAAGGCCTCATCCCAAGGAACCCAAACCCGCATTCGATTTTGGAAATGGGCCACCGGAGCGGAGGCGGTGACCGTCGGAAGACCCGGCTCCGGCAAGGGCGGTGGCCGGAGCTCGGGGTGGCGCAGCGGAAGGTTCGGATGATGTGGCCGGCGTAGATGGGGTTCGGTTTGAATTGGCGGAGGCCGGACAGTGTCGGGTGTCGTCGGTTGGCGCCAGAGCGGTGTGCGCCCGAGGAGGCAACACGGTCGAGCGGAGGATCAGACGCGGCAGGGCGGACGGCGCGAGCGGAGAGCGGAAGGCGGCATCAGTCTGGCGTGCGGCGTAGAGAGGAGGTGCTGGCGGAGTTCGAACTGGCAGAGGTCGAGAAGGAGTGAAGGAAGCACTGGGGCACGACGGCCTCGGGGTAGTGCGGCGGTGTGGCTATGGAAGGCGGAGGAGCCAGGGAAGCCGGGCCGGCCTGTCGCGGTCAGTGGGGGGAGGGAGGTACCGAGGTGGCGACCTCGGGGCTGCAGAAGGAAACAAGGACCCTCCTAATGTAGGTCCTGCTGGGCGCGTGACCAAGACCGGCCTTTTGGCCGGTCTTATTTGGAGAACCGGACCCGATGCGGGTCCGGCGGTTTGAGGTGGTCCGGACCGGGCCGACCGGTCGGGACCGACCCTTTTTTTTGGGCACCCTTATATTCGGAGGGCCGTAATATCCAAACGGCGCGTCCGTTTGACGCGCCGTCTATGGCCGTGAGTTTGTATCAGCGGGGTGGACTGTTTGAAGTGAGTTTCAAGGTTTTTGGGTTCCGTTCCCAAAGGCGGGTGACCCGAAACGAGTTAAATTAATAATAATTAAATTATTATTAAAGTTTTGATGAACGTAGCGCGCAAGACGGACGTCCGTTTGACGCTTCATCAGAGGAACTGTGGCCCTGGAGCTGAGACGGACCTTCCATGTTGGTTCAGATCCTTTGCGGGTTGGTTTCGTTGCTCGGAGGCACGAAACGCAATGTGAGTGATTAATTAATTAATTAATTAATTAATTAATTGTTGCGTCGGACCTAACTCCTATTTGGGATGTCCAATTGACGCGTTGTCAGTGGCATCGTGACCCTAGTCCTCGTGCGGACTTTTTGAGATGCTTTCCGAAGCGTTCGGGTTGGAGTCAAGGTGCAGGCCCCACTTGGCCTAGTTCACACGTTTTACGGTGAGACATCACTTTTTCACCCGACATCCTTTTAGGGTGTTTGAGTACTAATTTCTAAGTGTTTTTACGAGGGGATTGCAACAGCACAATCCGCCCGCCTAATTTCGAGCCCGAGGTGTGGGCCCCACGGGGCCCGTTTGTGTATAACACGGGGAATTGGAGCTTCTGCATCCGGAGTCCATTTTAGGCACCATCAACTGCGTTTTGACCCTGGCATCGAGACGAGGTTGACCAGGGTGGTCTCAGGCGATGAAGCCGGAGTTGAAGCATGGGCCCCACGGGCTGTCCTTTGAGCTGTGTGCAGCGTACTGCAATATTTTCTTCAGGCGTCCTCTTCGGGCGTATGAATAATCTATTTGACATGTTTTTCTGAGAGCATCGTGATGGCACGGTTCGCCCGACGTTTCTTCAGGATCGTGGTGTGGGTCCCACCCAGGCTGACTATGGTGAATAGTACCTTTTTCACCGGGTTTCCTTTTTGGGCAATCGAGTAGTCAATCCCATGTGTTTTTTCAAGGGGATCGCAGTGGTGTGATCTGTTTGTTGAGTTTCAGGATTTTGGCGTGTGCCCCACACGGGCTGGCTACAGTGAATAGTACCATATTCACTGGTTGACCGTTTCGGGCGAGTAAATGGTCTGTCGCGTGTGTTTTTTCGTGAGGATTTCCACGGTGTGATCCGTTTGGGCATGTGGAGCCTCGTTTGGGATCTTATTAAATGTGGAAACATGAAACAGTTTTGGATGGAGGTCCCTTTGACGCACTCTGAACCAACGCACGGTAGAGATGTTGGTGACACTCGTGATGTTAGTTGCAGTGTTGAGTTATCGGACCCATTTCTAGGTCTACCCTCTAGTAGGGCTGGGCAGTGAGACACCTGTCGATGTGTTCCAGGTCTACCCTCCAGCAGGGCTGGGTAGTGGGTCACCTATCGACGTGTTCTAGGTCTACCCTCCACCAGGGCTGGGCAGTGGGTTGCATGTCGATGTGTTCCGGGTCTACCCTCCAGCAGGGCTGGTTAGTGGGTCCCAGGTCGACGTGTTCCAAGTCTACCCTCCAGTAGGGCTGGCCAGTGGGTCACCTGTCGACGTGTTCCGGGTCTACCCTCCATCAGGGCTGGGGAGTGGGTCACCTGTCGACGTGTTCTGGGTCTACCCTCTAGCTGGGCTGGGCAGTGGGTCACCTGTCAACGTGTTCCGGGTCCACTCTCCTGTAGGGCTGGGCAGTGGGTCGCCTGTCGACGTGTTCCCGGTCTACCCTCCAGCAGGGTTGGGCAGTGGGTCTCTTTTTGAATTCTTCTGGGTCTACCCTCCCGCAGGGCTGGGTAGTGGGTCGCCTGATGATGTATTAGGATTTACCCTCCAGTAGGGCTGGGCAGTGGGTCACCTATTGGCATTTCAGACTCAAGCCTTTTTATGAGGCTAGTGGGTGACTTTTCTCCTTGATTACCAGAGCGGGATCCTTGGTGGTATGGGTCAGTGATGTGATAGATTTGATGTGACCTTAGGACATACGAGGATGAGGGGTGCTTTTCCCACTGAGACGCGTCCTTGAGACGCGGCCTAAATGTCGTGCAGGCGAGTCAGTGCCGCCCAAAGTGGATAGTATCGAGGAGAGGTGATTGACCCCCTTTGACTTTTACCTCCTAGGTTGACATGCAGGATGTTTGGGTTCAGTTTTGGACGTCCTTTGAACTATTGGTGACTCTTCTTGGGTTGAGCATGGAGATAAAGATCCCCTTACATACTCAGTTGGGTTTCTCATTGAGCATATATATATATACACATCCTATTGTTGTTCCCACTCCTTGGGTTCAGTTACTCTTTTTCTAGGAGGGGCGAAGACATGTGGGGTCTTCCATGTGCTTTCTGTGTCTAGATCCTCTTGGTTGGACGAGTCTACTCTCCTAATATAGGCTTAAAAGACTCGACGAGAAGTTAGTCTTCTCACCGTCTCTAGCTCCTTGCGTCTGGACGAGTCTGTTTCCTTTCTCTTGTTGGGTTGAGCTGCACTCTCTCTCTTTTTCACTCTTACACAGTTCTTTGCTCTGTCTACTGCTCACCATTTTAGTACCTCCCTTGTTTCTCCCCCAAGATTTCAGGGCATCCTACTGAGTATTTTTATACTCACCCCTGCTTGGGATTTGCCCGAACTTGGTGTGCCCTTGTAGACGACGGACAGGTCTGTCGAGACTACGGAGGAGCATAGAGGACACAGAGCTTGGGCTGCATTCAGTGGTCGTAGAAGGACTTCCTGGGTGTGAGACTCACCAGTGGTTTACCTTTGTTTTACCTGTTGCCAGGTTGTGGCACCTTTCTTGTTGGGCCTATTTTTTCCCCTTTTACTATTCAGTTTACTTTTCAATACTTTTCTTGTACTGGTTAGAGGCCGATGCATGTATTTCGGTTCCCCTTTTTGTAGTAGTGTTGTATCTTGCTTTCTTTTCTCTGCACTTTTGTTTAGTTGGCTGCATGTGTGTGTACAGTTTCATAGGAAAAGGCCTCCCCTAGTTTATTGTTCCTTCGGTGCTAGTCGCCAGCCCCTGGCCTATGGAGGGGGGCTTGGGTTAGTTGCGGCTTGAGCCTTGGTGCGGGTCAGGTTCTGACAAATATTATGATATTACGCCAACAAAACATGCACATTAAATAATAGAATAATGGAAGAAAATAATCATGTGTCTAGACCACTCCTGGGATCCCTTTGGATCTATTAGTGATGAGACTTGTCTTATGGCTACCCATAGGGTGAGCGTACCCCTGTATAATAATGAACTGACTGTTGTATTCAAACATGAATTGGTGTGACATGAGTCTTTAATTGATCTTGTGATAGGATCACTTCAAAAAATTGTTTAGCTATTTATTGAAATGAATGGTGATATGATATGGTTGTGTACACTAGCATGTTAATGATTTAATACATAACCTGATGAATGGAAGGGAATTGAAAGATAAAAAGCAATTGGCTAAATTGACCTTTGTGGCTCATGATATATTTTGTTTTATTTATACCATTAAAACTAGTGTTATATCTTATACTGAAATTTTTTTATATGGCTTAGGCCTGTTATCTTGTAATGCTTATAGGGCTTGGCCTGATTATGCTATAATGCTTATACAGCTTGACCTAATATGATGTGATACTTATAGGGATTTTCCTAGTGATTCTAAAAATATTTAATAGAGGGTGTGTTATGATTATGATATAATTATTATAGGTCTTGGAACGATTATGCCAAAATACTTATATAGAGGACTTGGTCTGGTTATGTTGAAATGGTTATATAAAGGGCTAGGTGTGGATATGTTGAATTTCTTATATAGAGGGATTTTCTAGGTTATTTGAATAAGATATGGACTTGGGTTTGTTGTTGGAATGATATTTCTACATGCTCAGAGTTATTCCAACATGGTTCCAAAGCAGGTTTATTATTATATTGTATTAATTTTTTAATTAATATTAAGTTTTATCACTTTATTACATGCTCTTACTGTCATACTGGATTTATTTAGACACGGTGGTGTCGACCTACTAAGTTTTACTGAAACCCTATTTAGGCCACCATTTGGTACTCGAGCATATTATATGGATGCATATTTGAAGAAGGGAAACAGACCTTATTGTAGATTTTTTCTTGATGGATGAGTTATATATTAGAGATGGGAATGACTGGGGATTCGGGATAGGGGTCTTACGAGTTATTAATGTCATCTTGGTCTTTTATCTGTATGAATTCTAGCATTTCATTTAGTTTTATTTCAGCTAAAAATTTCATGGTTCTTTATTATTTTGGTTACTTGGTTCATCCTCTGTCATCTAGTTTTATGATGTATTGTTTCCTCTATTTCCATTACTTTGATATTTGTTTATTGTTATTGTATCAAAATTCTGTTCCAAGGGGTATAGTCTCCCCAATATGTTCTCTACACCCCCACTTCTAGTTGGTAGCCTTTAGATTATTGGGAGGTGCACTTGAGGTCATTTAACTAACCTGAATTGGTGACGTGAGAGAGAGACAGATCGAGGGACATTATAAAGTGTTATAAGAGACATGTTTTTATTTTATATTTCCTTACTATTTGGGAAATGTAGAAAGGAGAATAGGATGTGTGGGGACATGGTAATGAGTATGTGCATGGGTGTAGCTAACCCATGTACAGGAGAAAATCGGAGTACCCATGGATGGGATTTATATTCATGTAGTTCATCGTTACAATTGATATTATTTTTCCTTGAGTGATGTAAATGTCATGTGATGTTTTTTTTCTTGATATTTATACTCATGGACTAGTATGGAATGGGATGAGTATGAATGCATCTTTATAGGAATGTAGGGATATATATTGACAAGAATTATTCATGACAAGGACATATTTATTGCACGTGAAATGAAAGAGTTGGGGTTTCTCTTTTATTGTCATCTTTTTAGGTAAACCTTGATGTTATCCAGTGTTATAAAGAGTGTGTTTGTCATGTAGGGAAATTCTACTTCATTGTCTTCAAATTTAGCGTAAGGAGAGTGGAAATCCACATGATCATAACAAAGATGAACCATAAAATACTTTATCTCACGAGGATCATATGGATGCTTAGTTTGATGATATCTCCTCAGGGTTATTCAATCCTTGTAAAGGGATACTGTTTTCACTATATCATTAATGATGAAGCTGACGATAGAATTTCAGTTGTGACAACCACTTATGTTCACTGGGGAGGGAGGCCCCCAGGTAGTAGAGTTTTGGATCGAGTCATTTCAAAATATCTCCAAGAACCTCAAGGCATATGTATATAAGAGGGTGAATCTTTCTACATACATGATCCATGGACCTTCCAATCATCGGTGGGACATTTGAGATCAAGATGGGTAGCAAGAGGAGTTATCCTAGAAGGAAATCAAGGAGAAGTCATTGAGACATTTCTATCAGGAAACGTTTAGGGATGAGTAGGCTTATGTGTCCATGCACCTAATGTAGAAGGGAATTCTAGTGATCTACTGTAATAGACATTTCACTGAGTTAGAGCACATTACACCATCTTTAGCAATTTACAAGATAGCCAGGGTGGGGAATTTCTTGGATGGGCTTCGCTATGAGATCTAATCACAATTGAACATTGTTCACTTCAGTATCATTCCAAACATGATGAATTAAGATCTTATCAAGGAAGGGAATCTGATAGTGTCCTCGAGGTGAAGTAAGTACATTTCATCAAGTTTAATTGGTAACTCTTCTTCTGATTTAAAGAAGCACTACTATGATAGTTATCACTAAGGAAATAGTGGTAAGAGCAGTTAGGGAACTATGAATCCACGTCAAGACCATGTTCCATTGAATATCTATCAGTATGGAATTTCTTTTCGTAAGAAAACTAAGTGTCTGAACCTTTTTTGGAGTGTTGTTCCTATAGTAGGCTAGACCACCTACAGATATTTTGTATGGTCATTTAGTATAAGAGAAATGGAAGTGGTTCAGGATAGGTAACTGATTATGGTAAGGACCCAGATACCCCATAGAAGACTTGTAGTTGGAGCTCCACTAGATGTTCAGATCGAGTTAGAGAATGTAGTACCTAATATAGGATTTAAAAAATCATATGGGGTAGCATAGGGGATTGAAAGTAGATCCTAGGAAAGAGAAGAAAGTTAGATACATGTTATGTAGTCTAGTTTTTCTAGTTTTGATACAGTGCATTCTAATGATAGAGGTATGATTCTGGTATCATCTATTATTTCATTAATTTTTATCGATATGGTAGAATCACATTACTTTATATTTTTAATTTTTAAATATGATTTGGGATTGGTTTTCTAAATCTTGTATGGTATTTTAACCGTAAATACACCATTGGGAGTGCAGCCAGAGATATGAAACATTTCATGGAATATTATCTAGAAATTGGGGATTATTATTTCTTTTGGGAACTGTTTGTGTTGGAAATGACATGTTTTGATTTGATTATTTATATGGATTGGATATTTATATACCGGGCTCATATCCACTATTACTGAAGGAGAGTTACTCTTCTATCTTTAGAAGGATGTAGTTTTTTTCACCAAGGTGGGTGGGATCGTCAGACTAGTGGTGTGGGACCAATTCAATGCAGATTGGATTTTATCCTGAATTAAATATCAAGTATTTCTCTAGATAATAGTGGAATATAATAGGATAATTTACCTCTAGTGGTGGACCTCTTTTAGGATGTTTTCCCCAAAATTTCTATGTATTACCACCCAAGTGGGAGATTGAGTTCATGATCGAGTTGGTGTCAAGAGTAAAGAAAGTTTCTATCATGTATTATAGTATGAAACCAAAAGTTCTTAATGAATTGAAAGTTTTGTTGGAATAACTAAAAGACAAGGGTTGAATACAGCCTAACACATATTCATGGGGTTTATCTAGTTCTTTTTTCTAAGTAGGTTGATGGGAATTTTTTCTTGTGTGTAGACTATTAAAGATTAAACCAAATGACTATCAAGAACCAGAATCCCGTACCATGCATCAACAATCTCTTTTAATAGATGAGAGGTTCCAAGATCTTCTCTCTGGTCTATTTGAGATTTGGATACCACCAGTTAAGGGTGAGATCATTAGAAATACCTCATACTTATTTAAGATAAATTATAGCTTGTATGAGTTTATAGTGATGTCTTTTAGTCTGACGAACGCATCAGTGGTATTCATAAAAATGTTGAATCAGAAATTTCAACCTTTCCTAGAGTAGTTTTGGGTGGTTTTCATTAACAAAATATTAGTGTACTCATATTCTATAGATGATAATTCCAAATATATTGACATTGTTTAGAGTACATTGAGAGAGCATTGAAATTATTCCAATCCAACCAATCATTGTTTTAGGTTTGATAAATTTAACTTCTTGTGTCCTGTCATCTAATAGGATAGTGTGTTAGTGGACCCAAATAATTTTTATGTCAATGTATCTTGGGATTGTCCCAATAACTTCTTCTAGTTTCGAAGATTTCTGAGTTTAGTAGGTTACTATCGGTGTTTTATTTGGGTCTTCTCCTATCTGGAAACACTAATGTATAAGATTACCAAGAAAGGAGTGAAGTTTGTTTGGATGAATTCTTATGAGTGATATTTTCCAGAACTGAATAGAAGTCTGACCACATCACCAATCCACTCCTTACCTATGTCTGGTAAGGCATATACCATAAACTACGATGCAACCAGAGTTATACTAGGAGTACTTTTGATGCAGAAGGACCGAGAAGTTTCTTATGACTCTAGATATCTAAGACTACATGAGAAGAATTATCCTACTCATGATCTAGAGTTAGAAGTATTTGTACATTGACTAAGATGATGGAGATGATATATTTTGGGAAAGAGGTTTCTAGTGTACATGGACCACAGGATCCTTAGGTACATCTTTTATCAGTGAGACCTAACCCTTCGATTGAGTAGGTGGGTCAAGTATATTCAGTCTTTCGGCTTCGAGTTATCTTAAAAACATGGTAAAGGCAACATCATTTATGATGTCATGATCCAAAACAAACAGATGGAGGCATTTTGGGAGTCTTATGACAATTTTTGGATGATGTAACACTTTAAAGGCATCCATCTAGATGTTTAGGAGTACTAGGAATGAGTATATCTAGATTGTATATTTATTATAGCCATGATTTTACATTAGATCAAGACCAGGAAAATATCTGATTTGGGTAGATTATATTTGATATAAAACTTATATGGTGGGGAGCCACCATCATGATGGTCTCTTATGAGTGAAAAGTATCTTATTTACCATGGACAAGTATGGGTTCCTACAGACTTATCCGAGGAGATGATGAGAGTGTTTCGTTATTTTTATGGGAAATAAATTCAGGTCTTAATAAGATATATCGTGATCTTCATAGGCAGTAATGGTGTCCAGGAATAAAAAATGAGATAACAGGATCCTGGTCAGATGTTTCACCTATCAAAAGGTAAATGATGAGCATCAGAGCCCTTTTTATAGCTTCTTGCTATTTTGAAATAGAAATGGGATGATGTTGGTGTGGACTTCATAAAAAAATTACCCAAGAAACCTCACAAGAATTATGTAGTATGATTTATCGTAGATTGACTATCAAAGGTATCCCACTTCTTTCCCATTAGAGAAACCTTCACTATTGAAGATCTGAGTAGTCTCTATATATAAGAGATATTTTAACTACATGGTTTTCCATGGAATATTATTTTTGATAGATATCATCATTTCATGTCCCAGTTTTGGTATGTTCTACAGAAGGGTTGGTAATTTTATTTTATTTTCAATACGACCTATTATCCTCATACTGATGGTCAATATGAACAGATTATTTATATTCTGAAAGATATGTTCTGAGCTTGTGTGCTGGATTTCAGTGGTTTGTGGGAGCATACTATGAAACTCGTGGATTTTTCATGTTATAAAATATTCTAGGAATCGATCTAGATATAACTCTTTGATTATTTTTATGGAAAATCATTCCATTCACCTATTTGTTGGTTGGAGGAAGGTGAGTTAGTTCTTGATAGACCTAGTCTCCTAAAATAGATGTCTGAGCCGGTTCAGTTAATTAGGATATGGTTGGTGACCAAACATAGTAGTAAACAATCATATACTGAGTAGTGGATATGACATATTGAGTTTTAAGTGGGTCATAATATTTTCATTCAGGTCTTTCCTAGATTGGGGAAATGTAATATCTGGAAACAGGGAAAGCTAGTGCCTAGGTTTGTTAGGTTATTCGAGATAGTGGAAAGTATTGGTCGAGTGGCATACCAAATAGACCTACCATAGCGCATTAGTGCCATTCATAATGTGGTTCATGTGTCACAACATTAGATATATAATCCTAACCCTTATCATGTGATGTAAATTTATGATGTCAAGTTTGGTGTAGATGTATCATTTGAGGAACATCTTACACAGATTGTGGACTCTAGTGAGAAGTATCTCTAGGGAAAGATTGTACCTCTAATTCAAGGGTAGTTACAAGGAATTTTAAAGAGGATAACTGTAACAGCCCAGGTAAATAAAGAATAATACATATTTCATATTTATTAATATTTGTGAATTAAATATTAATTTTACTTTAAAGGGGTTGCTATGTTCGATAGCATACCCGATACGCAACAACAAGTTTCTTTAAAAGCATACGTTGCACACTAATAATAAAATATTATTATTTTAAATGGAAGTTAACTCCAAGCCATTGTATTGGTGGTAATAAACAAAACTAAATAAAATGTTATTATACATGTTTGTTAGATGTATTTACTTTATCCAATAAAAGTTAGAGGCTTAAAATGTGAATGAATCTAATTTTAAGCATAATTTACATTAAAATGCTGATTTACCGCCTTTTAATGGAGAACACTCTTTAAATATAGTTTTTTTCACTTTAATACATTTTAATTGACCAAATAAAATATTTATTTTTAATGGGGACATAAAAATTTACTTTGTGTGATTTTTTGGGATTTTTCTAATAAAGAGCATTTTTAATGAATAGTGAAAATATTGTATTTTAATTCAAACTATGTTTTAATCTGATTTATTTATATGATAAGATTATCATTTTAATTTGTTTTAAACTGTACTTAGAATATATTTTTACCATTTAATCCAATTTTGGTCATTATAATTAATTTCACTTTGAAATTGGACATAAACAAGTGTCGATCTTTTGGTAGTTATTGTTTCTAAAAAACACGCTATTTGTTTTAACAACGGGAATTAATTTTAAAATTAATTAATGAAACTTTTATGTTTTTAATTTGTAAAAATAAACACCATTTTTGAATTTGGAATATAAAATAAAGCTGAGGCTGTATTGTGGGTATTTTTCTGAAAAACTTCAAATTTTGATGAATAGTGAAACCACTTAGTAGTAGTTAAAAAAATGAATTTTTAATTTAAATGAAATTTTACTGCTTCTGTGAATTGAATTTTAAATATCTGACATACATGGTTGTTATCAAAAAGTAAAATGTGGTTCAATAAGTTGAAAATAATTTTTGGTGAATAGTAACTTTTGACTTTTATTTACCGCGGTTAAAGGTAAATAAGGTAATTCAAGGTAAAAAGAATATTATAATAATTAAAAATTAGCTTAAAACTTTTCCAAACCTTATTGGTTGAGTCATTTAAGACCATGGGAATCTTTGGGTCAATTTTGGGACCCCATTGAGCAGCATGGGAGTGATAATGACAATTTGGATTAATTAATTTAAAGTAAAGGCAAAATAGACCTAAAAAAAAATCTTTTAGTAATTAATTATTATATGGTGTTATATAAGTAGTAATTTTGACTATAAATATTCATTAGAAATATAAAAATATTTCCTACATCATGGTATTTTTTTTTATAATTTTTAGACATAAAATAAATTAAATTATGAATGACACAATAATGATGCAGTATTTACTTCATTAATAAATGATTTAAATAAATAAGATTATAATGATTAAAATATTATCCAAAACATGTCCAATTCTCATTGGATGATTTTATTTCCAATATTAGTCACCTTATCTTATACCTTAAAGATTTTTGTACCTTTTGAAAATGAATATCATTATATAATAAAATAACATTTTCACACTTTCCTAAAGAGCCCCTCCTCCCCCTTATAAAAGGAGACCACTTATAACCAATACCTCACACCTCTAAAGCCATTTTTCTCATCCAAAATCTGCCCAATTAATGTCCCTACATCCCTCTCCTCCCCCTAGAAGCCTTACCTTACGCAGAATGAACTTCAAGAAGTCCTTTGGTTCAAACCAAAGGGAGTTACCCAAATTAAAGGTAAGAGTTTCTCTTAAATTGTTTTCTTTTATTTTAATTCTCCAACCCCTAAACTCTTTTTATTATTTTCTTTTGTAAAAAAAATATCATAAATATACTAGGATGTTTTTATGAGAAGTATTCTAACTAAACTTACACACACCTCCATCTAATGGGTGAAGAACATAATGTTTCTGTGGATGGAAAACTAACGCCTCACGAAACGATGATTGTTCAAATATCTCCAACCGCCTCTCATGGTGGCCATTATGATGGCACTGTATTTATATATGATATATATTATTTTTAGTTTTTCTTTATACTACTGTATTTTCCATTTATATCACTCCTTTATGGTTTCCATAGTGGGTAAATACAATAATCTCATTTGAGGAAGTGCGGACTACCACCCCCTCAAAGTGACGTGACTCGTTAATGCCTTTTGTTGGATGTATAAAGGATAGAGTTAATGATATCATATATGATATTATATTGTACTTATAATATAACTAGGTATCATTATGTTTAAATTTCATTAAAATAATAAATATAAATGAAAGTAGAGTTCATGCGTACGTACGACTTACCGTCTCCATCAACGGTGCATTTCATTTCTTACCTCCATATGTTATGTACTATTATAAATACATTTATATGATGGATATATATGATATATATGAAATATAAATCATGAATATCATTCTGGATATAATGAACCTTTGACCAGATGAACAACATGTAATTATAAGAAGTCCATTTTTGACTCAAGTACCAAATATCGACAAAACGAACATTATTAACTTAAATGGTCACAGAATGTTTATAACATGGTAAAAAGTGATATATAAGGAATAATAAACTTGAAAAAGGTTCTTAATCAAGTATAAATTAACTTTATTTTATTATTCTAGAGATTAAATAACGACTGAGTCAAGTCGGACATGAGGTAAAGGATTTTCATATCTCACTTTTAATTCCGTGAGATTTACATTGTTTTCCAGTTATTCATTGCATGTGGTGTATTGTGTACTGCCATTTGATATATATTATCATGATTCTCATTATATTCATGGTATACTGTGATTCATTTTTTTGGTTATTAACTTTTGGTCATATGACTCAGTTGATTACAACGTGGTAAATGGTTTCATCTCACTTTTTATTCCCGTGAGATTCATGCTATGTTTGCCACTATTTCCTTTTGTGTGGTGTATGTACTGCCCAAGCTATACTTCAATTTATGAGTATTTAAATCTTATTTTTATGATCCTTTTTTCATGTGGCATAGGTTTCATAAGTTACCAAATCGGTAAGGGAACCATCCACCCTCCTCTTTTTGAAAGGATTCTTTTTGTTTTGTATTTTAAATTACATATTATTATGTTGGGATATGTTCTTATATATAATTATTGATGTAAAAATTATTTCCAAGTGATGAGATACCCATTTTGT
This sequence comes from Viscum album, assembly GCA_963277665.1. Taxonomy (NCBI): domain Eukaryota; kingdom Viridiplantae; phylum Streptophyta; class Magnoliopsida; order Santalales; family Viscaceae; genus Viscum; species Viscum album. Next base: position 1,048,880,117 of record OY728163.1, on the reverse strand, counting down.
ATCATCAACACATTTTCATAATTTTAAAGTGACATCGTTAGGCTGTCAAAGTTTTGTAAGGGATCTTCTTAACCTGATTTCAATTCTTTGGGTTAAACTTGAACTTCATGAATATGTCATCCTATGAATATGTGTTAATTACCTCTAATTGTTTTACAATTAATATCCACTTATATTGGGTGTATTTATATTTTTCACACATAATTATGTAATTGATTTATCGTTAATTTATGGATACCTTCTTTATAATGGATTTCATCTCAATTTACATTTCCATTGAGACTTCATTGTTGTTATGCACCAATTAACTCTTATATGGTGTATATACTATCCTTTGACATATTATATCATGAATACCTTTATTCTCATGATATTATAAAGTTATGATTAAATTTTATTCCTCATTTATTTGTATTCAAGCATCTCACTTTTTGTTAAAAAACTCTTTAACATAAATATCGTTTAAAATGTTTTAAATATTTATTCATCTAAATATTTCTCATTTAATTTCCATGTTTTCAAAATGGGTTTTAGGATTTATTTATATAGACATTAATTTTTTCAAATGATAATTCATTTAAAAGCTTCAAAGTGGTATAGGACACTTTGATTCAAAAATATCTTTTTAAATGGTTTTGAAAATGATTTGATAAAACATTGTTTATTTCAATATCTTGATTTGATATATTGGAATGTGGAAATGTTATCTTTACTTTATACATGTGTTATACGTTATGATTCTGTTATGGTTATTGGGAACTTTTTACATATATGGGTGGTTCCGTGATAAACCTAGGGAGCATGAGCCTGAGATAGCTCTCCAATACATTGGGTAACGTGACAGAGTTAAACGTGATGTTTCTCCTAAGAGATTTAGAGAATATAATGCGATGGCTATTCCAAGTTTAACTCCCTACATAGCTATGATAGCTACAATGTAAGTTTGATATGGATGCCATAAGTAACCCTTATGATTTATGATTTGTGTGTGTTATTCATAAATATTATGATTTCGTAAGGTATGTTATGATAGAAAAATATGGTTTCATTGATTTGTATTTATTGATGGGCTAATGTTTTCCTTCCTTATTTTATAACCCTTAATGAGCTTTTTATGCTCATCCACAGTTTTTGAAATGTTTTCCACAGGACTTAAAGATGAATAGGGTCAAGAATGGGATTAAGGAAAAGTCATGCTATCTAAAACATGGAACTAGACATGTTTCTTTTTAAGTGTTTTTATTTTATAAAAAAATATATACCGAGTAGTAGTGTCTACATGAAATATTCAAGTTGTAATGTAATTTTTATGAATAATTCTCTAAAACTCTGAACCTGAAAATATCTTCAATGTTAATTATTCATTTAATTAAAGATTATGTATGGTTTAAGGAAGGGTCTTTATATTTGGTATCAGAGGTCAGTTTAGATAACTTTAGAGGTTAGGGTATTCTTTAAGAATAAGTGACATTACCATAATGGTTAGGATTTCAAAAAGAGTCATAGTTTTTTTAGATAAATTAAATGAGTTTAAGATAACATGAATAATTATATCTTATTATTATATGTGATTTTACTGATATACTCACACCGACCTTTTTGGTTTTAGTAAATGGCTGGATCTAGCAAGAACCAAAGTAACAGTGGATGTGAAGAAAATTGTTATGGTTTTCTAAACAAGAAGCTGAATGATATGGGAGCTAAAATGAGAACTCTTTTTGTTATTCTCAACCAACTATCAGGAGTCATTATTGACCACCTAAACCTTAGTGATTTTTATAAGGCATCATATATGCGAGAAACAAATCCCTATGGAAGTTCAGGTAATAATCATAAAGGTAAGTGTGTTAAAAAACCAATGTGTCAACGATGTGAAAAGAAACACCTAGGAAATTTTTTCAAAGGTATAGAAAGATGATATAGATGTGGAAATGAAGGTCATAAATCAAGAACCAGCCATGGAAAAAGGAAGCATCTGGTTGACTCTAGGAAAGGGAAAGAAGTTCTTTCTGAGGGATAAATTTAATGTTTTAAATGTGGTGTTCATGGTCATTATGAAAACACATGTTTTATGAAGAAGTTTCGGGAATGGGATCACCAGGATCGTACTAATATTTTTTTACCAATACCATATTCCATTCCAATTGAGGATGAAGAAACTAACAATAACCAATGAAAGGTGTGGATTATTTCTTAACATATGTTTTCCTATTATTGAAATCTTAGGATATGATTCATGATTTTGTTTGTAGGAAAGAAGTATTTCAGAATTATTTAGAAAGGAATGGTTAATGGATCATGAAGAATGTTTATTGAGTTAGAATTCAACTTATAATGGATTCAAGAGTTATGATATATTTTAGGATGGTGAAATTCTAAAAAGTATTAAGGCTCTTTTGATGATGGGATTACATTAGAAGACTTTATACAGTATGTGTAACCCTGATGTTTGATATATGAAAATTTTATTCAAGGAGTAATTATCTTTTCATTTGTGTATATAATTATTAAGAACCATTTGGGTTTATATGATCCTTGAATTTGAGGTAATTACCTGTTAATACATTTTGGGATGCAAAATGAAAGTTATTAGATAACCTTCATGGTTAAATTATGTTATGGTTATTTTTTATGAATTTATCTCTTTTTGAGGAATGATATAAAATTATATAGTTTTTTAAAAGGGACAATATGCAAACTGTGTGACAACCCATTGCGTCAGATGAAGCTGCAGGAATCGAACCCACAACCAAAGTGCGACTGGTATTTATCGCCTACCACTGGGCTATGTGAAATCCCTGGTTAGTTTGACTAAATATTTTTAGTTAGATGATTTTATGAATTAATAATAATTTGATATTGGGTTATCTATGGAAATGATTAACCTATCAGGGAGGATATGTGATTAGGTTAATTACTTTTCAATATGAGACATTAAGAGTAACTGATGTTATTTGGAGATAAATGTTAAGATTTTACTTGGAAGAATATGAGATTAAATCCTTAAGATATTTGGTTTTAAATAGTATTTTGAATTAATTTGAAGCATTTTATGGACAAATGTTTATTGAATGGTCTTTGATGAACGTTGGGTTTTATTGGACAAGTTTTGGAGATTAAGAGTAGTTTTTCTTTTTGTAAAAGATTATCCTTTTTGTGGATTATCTGATCTTGTACTAACCATTTAGTTTTTGGTTAAGTTCTAAATACATGGGAAATATATATTTCATATTTTTTTGGATTAGGTGATTCTAAAGAAGTTGATTATAGAACTCTTAATGTGAACAAATCATCCTAAATACTAATCTTTTGGAGAAAATATGAGTTTCTGTTAGAAATCTAGTAAGAGATTGAAGTCTACATGACAAGTAAGTATGTTTCCTTATGTTTTAGTTAAGCTCACAAATAAATTCCTCAATGAAAATTAACTTAAAACAAAAACATTGTCTATTAAATTTTCCTACTGGGGAATCAAATACCGTTTAACCAATCATATGTTTGTGATTTTCTGATGTTTAACTCTCTCCTAAACATGTTTTCTATCACTCTCCATCAGAACTTGACCCTTTTTTTCTCTTCCATATCCATGTTTTCCTATATGGAATCTTAGTATGGGTTATCTAGAGTGACATTTGTGCTTCTATTTCTTTCTTGTAAAGTGATAGTTTTACTGACTCTTCTTCCGATGTGGGACTTTCAATGAAATTTCTGAGCCCATTTTTTTAAATTGTGAGGACACAATTCCCAAAAGGGGGAAAGGATGTAACATCCCAGGTAAATAAAGAATAAGACATATTTCATATTTATTAATATTTGTGAATTAAATATTAATTTTACTTTTAAGGGGTTTCTATGTTCGATAGATTACCCGATACACAACAACAGGTTTCTTTAAAATCTTACGTTGCACACTAATAATAAAATATTATTATTTTAAATGGAAGTTAACTCCTAGCCGTTTTATTTTTGGGAATGAAAAAAACCAACTAAAATTTGATTATATGTGTTTGTAAGATTTATTTACTTTTATCCAATAAAATTTAGAGGCTTAAAATGTGAATGAATCTAATTTTAAGCATAATTTACATTAAAAGGCCGATTTACTGCCTTTTAATGGCGAACCCTCTTTAAATATATTTTTTGTCACTTTAATAAATTCTAATTGAACAAATAAAATATTTCTTTTGAATGGGGACATCAAAATTTAATTTGTGTGAATTTTTGGGATTTTTCCAATAAAGATCATTTTTAATGAATAGTGAAAATATTGTATTTTAATTCAAAACTATGTTTTAATATGATTTATTTATATGGTTAGATTATCTTTTTAATTGGTTTTAAAGTTTAATTATAATAAATTTTTACCATTTAATCCAATTTTGGTCATTAGAATTAATTTCACTTTGAAATTGGACCTAAACAAGTGTCGATATTTTGATAGTTATTGTTTCTTAAAAACACATTATTTGTTTTAACAACGTGAATTAATTTTAAAATTAATTAATGGAAATTTTATGTATTTAATTTGAAAAAAACATCATTTTTGAATTTGTAATCTCAAATAAATCTTAGGCTGAATTGTTGGTATTTTTTTGAAAAACTTCAATTTTTGATGAATAGTGAAATCACTTAGTTGTAGTTAAAAAACTGACTTTTTGATTTAAATGAAATTTTACTTCTTCTATGAATTGAATTTCAAAAATCCGAAATACATGGTTATTATAAAGAAGTAAAATTTGGTTCAATAAGATGAAAATAATTTTTGGTGAATTGTAACTTTTGACTTTTATTTACCGTGATTAAAGGTAAACAAGGTAATTCAAGGTAAAAAGAATATTATAATAATTCAAAATTACTGTAAAACTTGTCCAAAACTTATTAGTTGAGTCATTTAATACCATGGGAATCTTTGGGACGATTTGGGAACCCCATTGGGCCACATGGGAGTGATAATGACAATTTGGATTAATTAATTTAAAGTAAAGGCAAAATAGACATAAACAAAAATATTTTAGTAATTAATTTTTATATGGTTTTATATAAGTAATAATTTTGACTATAAATATTAATTGGAAAGATAAAACGGTTTCATACATCATGGTATTTTTTTTATAATTTTTAGACATCAAAAAAATTAAATTATTTATGATACAATAATGATGCAGTATTTACCTCATTAATAAATGATTTAATTAAATAAGATTATAATGATTGAAATATTATCCAAAACATGTCCAATTTGGATTAAATGATTTTATTTCAAATATTGGTCACCTTAGATTCGACCTTAATGATTTTTGGACCTTTTGAAACTGAATATCATTATATAATAAAATAACATTTTCACACTTTTCTAAAGAGCCCCTCCTCCCCCTTATAAAAGGAGACCACTTCTAACCAATACCTCACAACTCTAAAGCCATTTGGCTCATACAAACCCTGCCCAATTAATATCAATAAATCCCTATCCTCCCCCTATAAGTATTACCTTAGGAAGAAGGCACTTTAAGAAGTCCTTTGGTTCAAACCAAATGGAGCTACCCAAATTAAAGGTAACAGTTTCTCTTAAATTGTTTTCTTTTATTTTACTTCTCCAACCCCTAAAATCTTTTTATTATTTTATTTTGTAACAAGAACATTATTATAAATATACTAGTATGTTGTTATGAGAAGTATTTGAACTAAACTTACACACACCTCCATCTAATGGGTGAATAACATAATGTTTCTGGGGATGGCAAACTAACGCCTCACGAAACGATGATTGTTCAAATATATCCAACCACCTCTCATGGTGGCCATTATGATGACACTATATTTATATATGATATATATTATGTTTATTTTTTCTTTATTCTTATGTATTTTCAATTTATAGCACTCCTTTATGGTTTCCAAACTGGGAAAATACGATAATCTCATTTCAGGAAGTGCGGACTACTGGCCCCTCAAAGTGATGTGACTCGTTAATGCCTTTTGTGGGATGTATAAAGGATAGATTTGATGATATTATATATGATATTATAATGTAATTATAATATACCTATATATCATTATGTTTAAATTCTATTAAAATAAGAAATTGAAATGAAAGTAGCATTCATGCGTACGTACGGCTTACTGTCTCCATAAACGGTGCATTTCATTTCTTATCTCCATATGTTATGTAATATTATAAATGCATGTATATTCTGGATATATATTATATATATGATATATAAATCATGAATATAATTCTGTATATAATGAACCTTTGACCACATGAACAACATGTAAATATAAGAATTCCATTTTTGACTCAAGTACCAAATATCGACAAAACAAACGTTATTAACTTAAATGGTTACATAATGTTTATAACATGGTAATAAGTGATATAAAAGGAATAATAAAATTGAAAAAGGTTCTTAAACAAGTATAAATTAACATTAGTTTATTATTCAGAAGATTAAAGAATTATCGAGTCAAGTCGGACACAAGGTAAAAAAATTTCTTATCTCACTTTTAATTCCGTGAGATTTCCATTGTTCGCCACTTTTTCATTGCATGTGGTGTATTGTGTACTGAAATTTGGTATATATTATCATGATTTTCATTATATTCATGGTATACTGTGATTCATTTTGTTGTTATTAACTTTTGGTCATACGACTCGGTTGATTACAACGTGGTAAAGGGTTTCATATCACTTTTTATTCCTGTGAGATTCATGCTATATTTGCCACTATTTCCTTTTGTGTAGTGTATTTACTTCCCAATATATACTTCCATTTATTATTATTTACATCTTCTTTTTATGATCCTTCTTTCATGTGGTGTATGTTTTGTATGTTACCAAATCGGTAAGGGAACCGTTCACCCTCCTCTTTTTAAAAGGATTTTTTTGTTATGTCTTTTAAATTGCATCTTATTATGTTGGGATATTTTATTATATATCCTTATTGATGTAAACATTATTTAGAAGTGATGAGATACCCTTTTTTTATCATCAAATCATTTTCATAATTTTAAAGTGACGTTGTTAGGCTGTCAAAGTTTTGTAAGGGATCTTCTTAACCCAATTTGAATTCTTTGGATTAAACTTGAACTTCATGAATATGTCACCCTATGAATATGTGTGAATGACCTATGATTGTTTTAAAATTAATATCCACTTATATTGTGTATATTTATATTTGTCACACATAATTATGTAATTGATTTATCCTTAATTTAAGAATACCATCTTTATAAGGTATTTTATCTCAATTTACATTTCCATTGAGACTTCATTGCTGTTTTGCACCAATTCACTCCTATATGGTGTATATACTGTCTTTTGACATATTATATCATGAATCCCTTTATTCTCATGATATTATAAAGTTCTTATAAAATGTAATTCCTCATTTATTTGTATTCAAGCATCTCTCTTTTTGTTAAAAAACTCTTTAACAAAAATATCATTTTAAATGTTTTAAAGATCTATTATTTTAAATATTTCTCATTAATTACCATGTTTTAAAAATGGTTTTTAGGATTTATTTATATGTACATTAATGTTTTCAAATGATAATTCATTTAAAAGCTTCAAAGTTGTATGGGGCACTTTGATTCAAAAATCTCTTTTTAAATGGTTTTGAGAATGATTTGATAAAACCATTTTTATTTAAATATCTTGATTTGATATATTAGAATGTGGAAATGTTACATTTCCTTTATAAATGTGTTATATGTTATGATTATTTAATGTTTATTGGGCACTTTTTACGTATACGGGTGGTTCCATGATAAACCTTGGGTCGGTGAGCCCGAGATAGCTCTCCAATGCATTGGGTAACGTGACGGAGTTAAACGTGAGGTTTATCCTAAGAGATTTAGGGAATATACTGTGATGAGTATTCCAAGTGTAACTCCCTACATAGCTGTGATAGCTATAATGTAAGTTTGATATGGATTCCATAAGTAACTATTATGATTTATGATTTGTTTGTGTTATTCATAAATCTTATGATTTCGTAAGGTATGTTATGATTCAAAAAAATGGTTTCATTGATTTGTATTTATTGATGGGCTAATGTTTTCCTTCCTTATTTTGTAACCCTTACTGAGATTTTTATGCTCATCCCGAGTTTTTGAAATTTTTTCCACAGGACTTAAAGATGAATAAGTTCAAGGATGGGATCAAGGAAAAGTCATGCTATCTAAAACATGGAACTAGACATGTTTCTTTTTAAGTGTTTTTATTTGATAAAAAAATGGATACTGAGTAGTAATGTCTACATGTAATATTCAAGTTGTAATGTAATTATTATGAATAATTCTCTAAAACTCTAAACCTGAAAATATTCTCAATGTGAATTATTCATTTAATTCAGGATTATGTAAGGTTTAAGTTTGGGTCCTTATAATAACTATGATAGAGAATATGATACGTGAGAACAGTTTCCATCCTTGTTCACTAAGACCCCACAATGATGCATGGAAAAACTTGTGGATGAGTTGTTATATGGTCATAGTAATGCTTGGATAAGTTCAAGAATGATTTGTTATATGGTGAGGAGGTTGTAATATCCCATATTTTTCTAGGTACAACTCTCTTGAGTTTTGGTTGAACATATTTTTGTTGGGTTTTGTTTTCTTCTTTAAACCATGGTGGAATGTTTCTTTTAGGTATAGAAATATTTTATCTGGGAAAATGACCTAAAATTTGGGGATGTTTGTTTTTTTTAATTAATAGAGTATAGGTATAAATGTGTTAAAGTATTTTGAGGGTTATTTATGGGTTTATAAAGCTTTTAAGGTAGTTTAAAATTTTCTATGGAAATCTAGGCTATGTTATGTCTAATGGAAATATATATGTTTTGAATGATTTACGTGACATGAATCTACTTCCGGGTTGAAGCTAGGAACTGGTTTATAGTGTGAAATATTTACACACTGTGAAACTAGTTTAAATCATAAAAAGGTTGAACATTGTTTTTTTAACCCCAGGTGACATGTTTTTTAGCGTATCTTATAAATCATGAAATTCACATTGTGAAAGGTTTACATGTCATGAATATCTCAGGACCAATGGTTTTAAACCATGACGTGTACATGATTTTATTTTATCCATCATCCAACCGCATCTCTCGAACCCAATGGTGACTCCATGAAATTTTGGAGTGATTACTACCCATTCATACATCTCAGTATAGTTTTTAATCTCTAGTTATTTCCTTCACTTTGATTTCAAAGTTTTTTCTTCTTTTATTCTCTGTTATCACATTACAATATTTTGAACACCGTTGAATCATGTTTGATCTAGATGTTTGTGTAATCTAGGTTTTCATTGTGATCTCATTCACCTTCATTCTTCATTGAAGTTATTAGTTAGGAGTGTTTTTTTTATCGTAGGATAAAGGAAGGTGGTATACAACAAATCCCTATAGTTTCTTTGTATTTGTTGATGTATGTTCAATATTATGCAATTACTCCAATACAACGCTTGTATTAACAAATAGAACAATGGCTAATAATAATCAGGTGTTTGGACCACTTTTAGGCTCCCTTTTGATTCCTTAGTATCGATACCTAGATTTTAATTACATATAGGGAGAGCCTACCCTTGAAAAATTATGAATACACTATTGTCTTAAAACATAAATTAGCATGAAATGAGGCCATATGTGCTTTCTTTTGATATGATCACTTTGGAAGATGGATTACTTGTTTATTTAAATTACTCATAATACTTTGATATGATATGGTTGTGTATACTATCATGTTATTGTTTTAATACATAACATGATGAATGAATGATAATTTAAAGATAAAAAGGTAATTTGATGAATTGACATTTTTGGTTCAGGTTGTATATTTTTTTATATCTTATAATTATGACATTTTTATACCTCATACTAAAATTATTATATAGGTATTGGCTTGGTTATTCTATAATTCATATATGGATTGTCATAGTTATGCTATAACTATTATTGGGATTGACCCAATTATGTTATGATTCATATAGAGAATTTCCCTGTTATATTGAAATTCTTATATAGAGGGTGTGGCCCAATTATGCTAAAATTCTCATAGGGATTGGCCCGGTTATGATGAAATAGTTTTATAAAGGATTTGGTCAGGTTATGATAAAACGCTTATATAAAGGGCTTGAACCAAATATGTTGAAATTATTATGAAGATGGATTTTATTGATTATGTGACTATTCCATGGACTTGGGATTATAGTTGGCATAGTGATGCTACATGCTTAGAGTTATTCCAGCATGATTCCGAAGCATGTTAATTATCATATTCTATTAATTGATTCATTAATATTGATTTTTATCAATTTATTTCATGAACTTACCATTAGAATGGTTTTGTTTGAACATATTAGTGTCAACCTACTGGGTTTTACTCACACGCTATCCAGGTCATCATTTGGTACCCAAGCAGATTACATGGATGTTGGTATGAACAACCAAAAACAACCTTATTTTCTATTATTGCTTGCTGGATGGGTTGGAGCTTAGAGATGGGACCAACCAAGGACTCGAGACCATGGTATTTTGAGTTATTTTTTTCATCTTGGTCTTTTATATACATGGACTGTGATGATTCCCAAAGGGGAACTTCTCTGCTATGTTTTTTCCTCATCACCACCTACCTCCCTTCCACCTCGAGTCAGATCAGATCTCCCTCTAGGCGTTCGCACGACGGCTTGTAGTGGTTCCTCTTTCATGATGACGACCATGTAGACTTGGCCACATCTACATTACTCATTGTTGTAGGCCTTCTTCATCTCACTCCACCTTCACTAGATAGGGTTTCTTCTGGTGTCACGGTGATGGTCCAGTGGACGAGTTCCATCTTCTGTGTCTAATGGTTACAACCTTTCTCCGGTGTATGCGTTGGGTAGTTTTCTGTCGTCCCTGAGTTCAATTTGGAGGGAAGTGATAGAATATGTGCACTTTTTCGATGTTATATGGCATTCAAGTGTCCGTCAATTTGGTGATTGGTTCTTGATCTTTTATGTTTTTCCTTTGTATTTAGATTTCAGATTTGGTGGATTTTCCTCTTGTATTGGTTTTGGGTCTGCATTTTTTCTTGAGATTTCTGCTTTTGGATATGGCTTCAGTTCATCCCAGGTTCATGTTGGTTAATGATAATTTGATCGATGGAGGGATTGAGGTTGCTTTGGGTTCGATGCTTAAGATGCAATGAGGATTTGATGGTTCTGGTCCATGTGTTGTTTGCGATCTGGAATTTGGAGGTATTTGGTGATGTTTGCTCAGGGATTTGTTTCAAGTGGATTTCATAGTTTGATTTTTTTCTAATGGTTCAACCATAGGGTTCACTAAGTGATAGTTGGTGTATGATTTCTGTGTGTCCATGTCCATATTAGATAATCTGTTTCAATCCGGTTCGCTGCTTGAGCTTGAAAAACTATGATCAGGCAAGATGGATGTATGTCTAAGTCTAATATATGTCTGAATGTAAATTTTAATGTTGAGTTTAACTTTACCTAGCATGGAACTCATTTGTTTTTGGTTTCTACTTTGGTTCAAGAAGATTTATGCAATGGGTTTGAGTGTATACTTGATTTTGGATGGTTGCTGGTTCTTTATAGTTTTTTCTTAGGAGATAAGATTAAGAGTTCATATTTAGTGTCGAAGGTAAGGTATTTTGTAAGTAGATTTCAACCGAAGTGATTGTTGACAACATACTATTTGGGTATAATTCAGAAGAGGTCCAGAGCATGAATATTTCACCCTATCATGCTATTAAGATTTTGAAGTTCGAGAGGGTATGACTTTGGCATCGGTACCGAGCCCATGAAACTCTACACAATATAGTTAGCATAGCGGTCATGTAATAGCGAAGGCTTGATATCACGATGTAATTTCTAGGATGGGGTGGATCCAATAGTTTTGGCTTGGGTAACATCTTTCATTGTTTTATTTGGATTTAATGTTTGGATCTTGCAGTTTCTCACTTTTTCCTCAAAATTTTTCCGATAAAAAAAGTTAATTTTCATTCAGTCTTTTATCTACATGAATTTCATCTTGTCGTTTAGTTACATTTCAGTCTCACATTAAATGGTTCTTTATTATTTGGTTTACTTGGTTCATCCTTTATCTTTCAGTTATATGATACATTGTTTCCATTATTTCTATTACTCATATATTTGTTTATTTAAATTGTATCACAACTCTTTACTAGGGGGTATAGTCTCCCCACTATGTTCTCTACACCTCCTCTATTAGTTAAAAGCATGTGGTGTACAAGGAGGTGTGCTTGGGGTCCATTAACCAACCTGACTTGGCCAAATAAGAGAGCTATGAATCGTGGGATGTTATAGATAAGAAATAGGATTAATTTTATAAATGGTCACTATCACCCATATAACATCAAATCCTCCCTAATATCAAGGTAAATAATTAACAAAGTCCATCAAAACAAAAACTCCACAACACAACATTTTTCCCCAAATACCAAAACAAATCTCTTAGAGAATGGTACATCTTCATGACACTAGGGTCGAATTCCATGGGTATGTTAGGGTTCAACTCATGATGGTTTTTCAAATCCATGATAATTGAGATTTTTAGGTGTTTAAAAGTTTTTATATCTCCCATCGGCACTTCACATGGCTTTGAAAATGGGAAGATATTCTTTTATCTAACTAATATATTATTTTAAGATATTATAATTATATTTATTTATGAATATTTGAAAGGATGATGTGAACCTAGATTTTAGGGTTTCCTTTTATTATAATTGAGAGTATCAGGGGTGATTCATAGGGATAGAAAACTTTTGTGTGGCATAGAGCATCTATGTGGGTGACAGTTTTTGGGCATGGGAAATAGTAAGCAACAATAATTTAGATTGTGCAATAAGGTGCTGAAATGATGGTTCCGTTTTATTTTGATCTCTAAAGAGTGAGGTATTATCATGGGTGATTATCACAGAGGATACAAAGGCACATAAAGGTCTGGATTTTCACACCGGTTGTCCACATTGTATTCTAAATTATTTTTTCCTTTACTTATATTTTTGTACACATTTATTTTGAGTGGATTTTCTTGTAGTTTCCTGATGGTTTTTAATCCTAGGAATATTTGGGTTTTCCCATATTAAAATTATATATCCCCATTTATTTTTTACTATTTGTTTTTATGTCTTTTTTTCATTGAAAATTATCACAATCTATTTATCACAATTGATTTATTATCCCCACTCTGATCAGATTCCTCCCAAAAAACTAGTATCAAAGGAGGCTATCCATGTTTTCTTATTGATTAGATATGGGTGATTCATTCAAAGATATTTATTCAAACATAGAACTGTTTAACATAAAAAATTATTTTACTCTATGGAATCTATGAGTAAAAAATATTTTTCTCTATGAGGAGTATTTGAAGTAAGAATGAAAAAAAATCAGAGAAGCATAAGATGATGAGTGGTGGTTATTGGTAAGACATGAGAGAGTTAGCGACAAGCATGGTTCTGATTAATTTGGATAATAATACTATATGGGAAGTGATGAATCTTATATAACTAGAGGATATCTAGGAAAACATTAAAATAAATTATAAATCAAAACCCCTCACAAATCATTTATATATGTAAAAATGATTGTATCATTTTTAAATTACAAATAATATATTTTTATCTAACCATTTGGATGATTTCACCAAACATTTAATAGAGATGTATTTAGTGGTGGTAAAGATTGATGATAAATGTAATAAGGTATTTGTTGAAATGGAATAAGAAGACAAATATTTTCTTATCTTGGGTTTGTTACATGGTATATATGATAATCTTGTCCCCACATTTCTATTCAGGAAAGACACATTGAATTTGTATTATGTGATTTTATCATTGTTGACGAACGAGACTCGACAAAACTCAAATGATGGTTAATATTTAGTTAATAGTGGTATTCTGGTTATGATATATGGACATAATAATCAAAGATGCTGGTCAAAGATAAAGATAAAGGTAAATTACTTCTTTTCCCACATGGAGGGTCATGTGAAGAGAAACTACTATGCATTAAAAAATCTTTAGGAAGAAAATAAGTCCCATGGCACAAATTTTGAGGATACCAGTGTAAGCCTTATACAATGTGAGGGTGATTTACTTTCACTTGGCATTGATGGAATAAGTCACATTTTTACATGAAAAGGGTGGATGATTCATCAAGAATTGTGCCATATTACACTGAATAGGGAATTATTTTATAAATATGAAGAAATAGACTTTGGTGTATTAAAGATTGTAAATATATAGTATACTAATGACTTTGATGTTGGTGATATTTGAATCACTACAAATACCTATTTTCTTCTGATGTTGAGGGATGTGTGACTGATATCCCATGGGGTGTCATCAATTCCCATAGGGTTATCAAATTTAAAAATTTATAACATGAATCAAAAAAACACTAAACTACAATGTTGTATAGGATATGAATGTTTAAGGTTAAACCCACAGAGATAGGGTTGAAGAAAATATTAATTATAAAAAAATACCTAAAAAATTGTAATTTGAAGAAATTGAATCTAAATTACTGAGCATGTTATTGGTGATAAACATGGGAGAAGAAACTAGGAAATGGATGTCAGGAAGTAATGAATACAGGTTCATGGGATAACAAGGTATGAAATAACAAATTAACAATCATTAAGTCATTGGAATTAGGTATTAGAGAGTCAAATGGTCATGGTAAATGATCTCTATTAAAAACTCTCCTTCTTTTATGGTGAGGTACTTCAGATTGAAAAGAATTGGTAACCAGAAACCTTATTCAAAAATAGGGTAAGAACAAATTTAATAGTTACAATGGAAGTCTAAACTGTATACTTTATATTAAAAAAATCATTCAATCAACTCATGGAATTTTCATGCTTAAAGAAAGAAAGAAATTAAACCCACTTCCCAACCATTCTTATAACGGTCATGAAAAAAGAATCAGGTAAGGGGTAATAATGAAAAAAAATGAAATACCAACATAAATTGAAATAAAAAATAAAATACCTCATAAAATCAATCCATGTTCATGACACATACCACATAACAAAGAAACATCCCCCTTATAATAGCCATGAGAGGGTGAACAAAAGTATAAAAAACCTACAGAGAAGAAGTAGTTGGGCTCCATAGTTTTACCCTTGTTCAACATCATTTGTCATCAAGGCTCCACCCCTCTAATATGCCTATAAAAGTGGTGGTCTATGTTTGAATAAATAGGTTTAACATCATACCCTAGTCCATGTGGCATATCTATTTTTTGTTTCATGATTCTTTCACGATGTTTAATTTTACATGACATATAATATGTGTCAGTGGTGAATTATTTGTATATTTCTTAGTCTCGATATTTAATGATGTGTATTGTGTACATGTCGTTAATGTATTTAGGTAGCGCGAATTATTTCATGGCTTGTCCTGAGAGGAAACCTTTTTCTTCTAAATAACTCATGTTGTGCAATGAAATACACAATGTGTAACTGGATTCCTCTAGTTTTGCAGCCTATTCCATCTTTTATCACCTAAATTCTTCTCTTTTCACACATTTCCCAAAATACCTTTTGTTTCCTACCAAAAAGCATAAAATAAGTAAAATTTTCCAAATAATGGAAAGATTACTCAACTAAATACCAAAATAGAAATATTAAAATACTATAATATAAATGTATGAAATGCACTTATTAGTGACATATTCTAGGTATATGGCATAATTTTTTATCTTCTTATAAGTTTGGTAATGATGGATCCAAGAGTCTATTTAGATATGGAATATAGAAATTTTATACAAGATAAATGTTATATGCGTGAGAAAAAATAGAATTAATTATTTATAGGATAGATAAAATGGAGTGTGGTGATGTGAAAAATATAGTTTTAGAGAGGAATTCATCTTATTTTTGGTACATGAGATCATCAA
This sequence comes from Viscum album, assembly GCA_963277665.1. Lineage (NCBI taxonomy): Eukaryota > Viridiplantae > Streptophyta > Magnoliopsida > Santalales > Viscaceae > Viscum > Viscum album. Next base: position 1,048,864,189 of record OY728163.1, on the reverse strand, counting down.
GCATGAGTCAAATACCATTGACTAAGATGAAAAATGTTTGGAAGTAGAAACATGTCTGGTCAGGTGTTTTAGGTTTTACACCAAATATTTTTCTTTAAAGAGTGACACTAGGGTAGAAAGAATTAAAATCAATGTTTTAGTTAATTATTTTAGAGTTTTAGATAACTCGAATAATGTTGATTAGAGGGAGGAATCAATTCCTAAATGTGCTTCTAATTATGTGGCAATAACAATTAAGGGGAAGTTAGATATTATTGATTCTAGTATTGGTAGTGTAGACACAGGTATATAAAAACTTAAATATTTTTATTTCTTTTGTAGGGGGAGCTTTGAGCCGTTAGAGATGAAAAAGTAGGATGTCATATTTTCTAGAGAGGATGATAATTGGTGTGATACCAATTGTCTTACGATCCAACTGAGTTTGTTAAAATTTAATCTCTTTATTTGATGGTATGAAGGGGGATATTGATATGGTTCATCTGAAGATGGTTTTTAAAATCCACGATAATATATATTTTTAGTGTTATGAAGTTATTAATATCTCCCACTGGGACTTCATGTGACTTTCAAAATGGGAAGATATTCTTTTACCCCCAAATATATTTTTTTAAGATATTATATATATTTTTGAATATTTGAAAGGTTGTTGTGCACATTGATTTTAGGGTTTCATTTTATTATAAATGGGATAATAAAGTGTGTTGCACATGAAGATAAAAAATTAGGACTGGCAGAGAGTAGATATGTGGGTGACAGTTTTTGGGCACGCGCAACAGTGAGAAGTGAAAAATTGGGTTGTGCATCAAGGTGCTGCAATGGCGCTGCGTGTTCAGTTTTGATCTCAGAAGAGTGATGTCTTATCATGGGAGATTATCAAAGAGGTGATAAAGGCATATATGGGTGTGGATTTTCTCATATGTTTTCTACACTATATTTGAATTCATGTTTCTGTCTTTACTTGTATTTTTGTAATCTCTGATTATTGTTATATTATCTTAAAGTTTCCCAATAGTTTTTTAATCCTTTTAATTAGAGGGGTTTTACAAATTAAAATTCTACATCTCCATTTATTTTTTTCTATTTGGTATTTCATATCATTTTTTTTTGTGATTCTCAAAATTTATTTATCGTAACTAAGTTATTATCCCTGGAATGATCTACTTCCTCCATAATAGGGTGAGTAGTGGAACTCATCAAGAACCACCTCACACATCACTGATATAATGAAAATCCTCCCTCAAAACAACACCCCATTTTTTCATTCTTATTCTAACCATTAGGGTCATCAACACAGAAAACTTGGTCTCGGTAGACCTCAACCTTGGAATCTACCAATTGGGACTCCTCCACCCGCTGAACCAAGAACAACTGCACCACCATATGAAAAGGAAACATTTTTCACCAATCTATACCTTGTCAAAATGCACCATAGAGAGTTCTTTTATCACTCTCTAGGAATATGTAGATTCATGCAGGATATCACTGTGTTACTTTCTTCTTAGTGCACCTACTAAAACATTACCCTTTCCCGGTGTGTATGAAATCTTGAATTCATAGTCTTACAAAAATTTTATTCACTATCTCCATAAAAACTATAATAAATATTTTTATTACATTGATACTGGGGTTCTACACACTTGAAACTCCACAAAGAATTCAGAATAAATTCTAGGATAATTAATAAAAAATTTCAAAGTGTTTGGACATGAAAATCCAAGATGTTACATTTTAGGCCTACATACATTCTTCATATCAGTTGTGTATTTTTCCTACATTTTTTATCATCATCCTCAGGAGAATTCGACTCTATATTTCATCAATGATTTTCTTCAACTATTATTGATCATACATTTCCAATTTTGAAATTATTTATTCTTTCAATGTATTTTATTCATTTCATAAAAGTAGTCCAATTTTTTAATGCAATTATTATATATGAAAACTTAGAATATTTTTTTATACCATTAGAAATTAATTTTTTATCTAAAAAACAAAATTAAATTACAAAATAAAAAACCTAGTTTTTAAAAAGATTCTTTTTTATGAAACGAATTAAATATTTATTATTATTTTAAAGTATTATAAAATTTATTATCATGTTATGTGTATAATTAATATATTAGTTATTATAAATTTACCTAAAAATTATTATTTATTTGTAAAATAAATATAAATTACTATTTTTAAAATTATTTCGAAAGTAAATAATTATAAATATAAAAACATTAAACCATAAAAATTAATTTTTTAGAAGTTAATAATCAATATAATAGTTTTTAAAAATTAACTTAAAATAATTTATATATGTTTCATTATGAAATTAATTAAAAATAAATAAAAATATAAAATAGGGAAAATTTTCTTATTTTTAAAGTCTATTAAAAAATCATTAAATTACGAACATAAAATATTTTTTTATAAGAAAAAATTATTAATTTATTTGAAAATAAAAACTTGTTATTTTTGTTGATATTTCAAAAAATTAATGATAAACTCTATTATTTTTATATCATTTTGAAAACTACTAAATTATTAGTTGTTGGTTTTTTTCATCACTTCAAAAAAAATTTATTGAAAATATCCACTAATAATAATTGGTCGAAATGTAATTATAAAAAATTACCATGGGAGACCCCTCCTAGAAATTATCATCCCACCAATCCATCCCCACATCCCTAGAGAATTCTTTTGCAGCCTGCAAACTGGCACGAGTCACCCAAATAAATGTAGTTGTTACTTTCATTCGTCGTCAATTCTGAATTTCCATGCATCCCCAAACATCAGCATCACAGCATGGGGTGCTGCAGTAGTCCCAACGGTCCACTTGTAAACAAACTGTTCGGCTGCATGTTCCCCTTTAACGTGTTGTGACAATTTTTTCATCCTCAAAACTTGTGAAGAGAAATGTTTGGGACAAATTTATTAATTATATTATTAATTATTTATTTATTTTTAATAATATTATAATTTAAAAATATATTAACAATATTTTTATTTATTAATTATTTTAATTAATTATTTTTATTGTTAATTATTATAATAATTAATTATATAAATTATATTTTTAATTATTAATGATGTTAAATAATTATTTAAGTATTACTAATTATATTATAAATTACTATTATATTAATTACATTGTTAATTATCAAATATATTATTAATTAAATTGTTAATTAATAATCTATAAATTATATTGTTAATTACTAAATATATTTACAACAATCAGAAGAGGAGGATAAATACAACTAAAATTATACACTACCAACATTAAAGAACTCAATGAGACTCGAACCCAGACCACACCGACACCCTACAAAGTTTTCTACCCCTAAGCCGCATCAAGTGGGAATTACTAAATATATTATTTTTATTATTTTTTATTAATTATCTCAATTACTTAACTAGTTTTTAATCTATATTAGGTAGAGTGGAATAAATATTATATATATAAACACTCAGACACACTAGTGATCCAAGTATCATCTTTCTCCATTAGGATTGAAAAAACCCCCTAGATCTATTTTATTATAGATTAGTTGTGGAAATTCACTTATTATATGGCCTAAAATACTTGATTTTTAGCAATTGAATTCCCTTGATTTATTTTACTAGAAGTCCATCAACTGTGTCCATGCCCCCTCATGACTCTTGGTGGGGGATGAAGGAAGCGTAAACCAAGTCCAAGATTCCTGGATGAAGTAGAAGTAAAAATGAGTTTCATGGATCATGAGGCCTATATTTAAATATAATACAAACCATAAACAATTTTACCATTTTTTAAACTCATTAGAAAAAACTTGTGTTTTTTCCCAATAAAATTACACTTTTATCAAATTTTCGTCAAAATTTACAATTTTTATTTTATTTTTCATTACTTTTTATTTGGATAATTCAATTATGGATAACCCAATAATTAGTGGTAGACTTTCATTATAATTAAATAATGAATTTTAATTTGAGAGGCATGATGAATATAATAATATTGGTTGAATATATTTGGGTTCTTTTGTAAAGACCCGGGAATTTCAAGGAAATTTTTTTCATAGTTTTCTATGGAATTTTACAAGAACGTAGTTTCTGACGGCGCCTGATTCTGAGGCCCGGTGTGCCCGGAATAATTTTCCGAAGTTTGGCTCGGCTACATTCAGTGAACGAACGAGCGGGTTTTTCTAACTTTTGAACTGTTGCTCAGAATCGAATTCTGAGGGCACTGATGGAACCGTAGCACCGGTAATTGCTTAGGAACGCCATTTCCAGAATTGTGTTTCCACGAGAGAATATGATAAAAATTGTGGAAGTTTAAATAACAAATTAACAACAATTATTATTTTCTTATAGTGGTTTAAGGCTTTGGGTGGAAGTTGGGTAACTACCCAACTTCCCAAGAGAGGTTATGAGGGTGGTGGGGCCCACACGAACCCCACCCCTTCATATTATTCAACCCCCCTCAACTCACCATTAACTCTTGATAACTTAAACATTAATAACTTATGTTATTAATTAAGTGAGTTAAGTGTGGCTTTTTAAATTTCAAACTCTTGAAATTCAAAAGTTATGTTATGTTAATAAAATAAGAGGTGAGCTTATTTTATTTTGGGTTAGTTTCTTGTGGTGGAGTCTTGGGGAGAAAAAGGCTAAGGATTGAAGAGTTTCTTCATCTCCTTCGTCGAAGAACACAAAGAACGCGAAGAACATGAAGAACGCCGGATTCCTCGGAGGTTAACGTCTCCTTCCGCGACGTCTCCTTCCGCAACGCCTCTTACCGCGACGTCGACGACGTCTTCTTTCGTGAAGTCTCTTTCCACGATGAATCTTCGTTCCACGAACCTCCGTTCAAGCAACACCGAGTTAGGGAATTGTTTTGTGAATATTAATGAACCCCATGTTACTTTCTTCTAAATCAAAGAACGCGGATCAACTAAACATCAAGTTGATCCGTGAAGAATATGTTGCGGGTTGGGAATTCTTGTTTGCGGGAAAATTGTAGGGGGTTTATGTGATTTTTCCTTACGTGATTCTCTTTTGTCTTTTATCCGTGATATTTGGACCGCATGATATCAGTTAACGGGAGGAGGCCGGACCGCACAAACACGGTCGTCCCCCTCCCTTATTGTTTTTCTTGTTGTTGCGGATCAAATGAATTGATGCGGTGTCATCGCACCGTGCGGGATCGAGCGGCAAGTATGCGCGACAACGTCACACTGCGCGGGATCGAGCGGCAAGCTTGTGCGACATCGACACGCCGTGCGGGATCGAGGGACAAGAATGCGCGACGTCGTCACGCCGCGCATTCAATTTTTAAACTCTCGCGCGTGGGTATTTGATTGCAAGGTGTTCGTATAATTTATTTTGGATAAATTATACCCTCGTCAATGATTAAAATCATGTGTTTATTATTTTCCAATTGATAACACCGAACGTGGAGGGCGCGGGCCGAACAAACACGGCCCGACAACCCTATGCAGCTTATTTATCAATGTGTGGATCGACGGACGATGACGAAGCAGGCCGATATGGCATTTGAGGGCCTTGCAGTGAAGATCGGGTCCCGGGAGGACCACTCGTGAAGACCGCACGCAAAACGGAAAACCGGAGCGCGTCCGGTGTTCTGCGGAAGCTCCCGCCGGCGCGCCACACCGGCGCGGCGGCGTCAGCGGCCGGAGGCGGCGACTGCGCGGAACCGAGGGGCGGGACGCGGCCGGCATGCCCCGCGCGGGGGTCGCGGTTCCCTCGCTCGGCCGGTCGACCGAGCCGAGCTGACCTGCCGGGCCGGGTAGCGCCCAGGCCGGGCTGCGCCGGCCAGGCCGGACCCGCACCCGGGTCGGGTTTCCCGGTTCGGGCCGACCCAGGGGGGTCTAAGGCCGGGTCGGCCCGTGCCCGAAACCCCCGTTTTCGGACCCCTCACGGTCGTTCGCCCATATCTTGAGCTGTAGACCTCCGATCAACACACCGTCAACGGCGATGCGATCCTTGGATTGAGACAGTCGTTTCAGTATATTACACTCAAAGTTTCGGAACACTTGGGGTTCGGCCAGGTTGGTTCGGATACAAAACCAATCAGGCCCTCGGAGCGGAAACGCTTATATCTTGAGCTCCGGACGTCTGATTGATGTGCCGTCGACTTTGATGGATTCCTCTAAGTGAGACGGATCTTTTGGCTTACTCCGCTCAAGCTTTGGATGTCGTCGGAGTGCTGTCGGGTTGGTTCGCTCACGAAACCAACCGGACCCCTGGAACGAAAAAGCCAATAACTCACAGACCGTGCGTCCGATTGACGTGTCGTCTATCTCGTTGAATTCCTCTTGATGAGACGGAACTTTTGGCACACTTCGCCCAAGTTTTGGTTGCTGTTGGATAGTGGCCGTGTTGGATTGTACCCGAAATCCAACCGGGCCCTTGGAACGGAAAAGCTGTTATCTTTCAGACCAGACGTCCGTTTGACGAACCTTCAGCGGCGTTGGTGATATCGTTGAGAAACGTTCCCTATGAGTATAACCTATGAGAGTTCAGGGTACAGTTGAGATACGGCCGGGTTGGTTCGCTCACGAAACCAACCGGGCCCTTGGGATGAAAAAGCTAATAACTCATAGACCGGGTGTCCGATTGACGCGTCGTCTGTTGCGTTGGGACCCCTATGACGAGGCGGTCCTTTGAGATACTTCTTCGTGGGAATTTGAGATACTTGGAGTATTGACCTGTAGCTCATGGATCGGGCCCTCCCAGAGACGAGCGTGCGGAGTACGGAGACCGTGTAGCTGACTGAGACCTGACGACTGCTTGACGGACTCGACTTGGAGTGAGTCGACTAGCCCAGTGGACGGAGCACTACTTTCTTTGGGTGCAGACCCATGGCGGACGGAGCACTACCTGTGTGACAGTGCAGACCCATGGTACTCGTCCGGAGAGTACCTCAGCAGGCTACTAGGGGGTGTGCACTACTGTGTTTGGGTGACATACCCCGACGGGAAGCACTGCTGTGTTTGGGTGGCTGACCCGCGGTACTCGACAGGAGGAGTACCTCAGCAGTCTTAGATTAGTGAGCAGTACCTCGGAGTCGTGACAGGACCACTGTACACTCGAGAGACGGGGCTCTTCAGCAGTTACAGTTTCGATAATGAAAATCCTGGGTTGAGCTGAGCCTTTTGACCTTTGTGTTTACCTCATGATTGAGATGGGTCACTTGATAACTTAGGTATATGTATGGGCATATACCTGGGTAGTGGTTATCCGTTGATTTCATGATCTTGGTGTTTTCCTCATGATTGAGATGGGTTACATGATAACATAGGTATATGCATGGGCATATACCTAAGCAGAGGTTATCTGTTGAGATCTTCTTTGTGGTTATCCTTGTTGGATTTTAGTGAGACCTTGAGGGTCTCTAGGTCCCTACTGAGTATCGTTATACTCACCCCTGCACGGGCTATGCCCACACCTCGTTTTGTTGGTTCCAGACGACGGGTAGTGCTGACGGAGGCCGAGTGTTCGAGGATTGGATGGTACCCGGAGGTGGACTACACGACGAGTCAGTACCCAGAGGTGGACTACACAACGAGTCAGTATCTGGAGATGGACTTCGCGACGAGACGACACACGGAGCAGGTTGACGGGCGAGAGCGTTGTGGAGGCTATCTATACCTACCCTTCATGTAGGATCTGTGGTGGACGATCCAGGAGCTGCGCCATCTGTACCTACCCTTCAGGTAGGATCTGAGGAGGATGACCCAGGAGCCACATCCGTTCTTCCAGCTGTTGTCTTTTTCTGTTGTACTTTGTTCAGTTGTAGTTGTACTTTCATTTGGGTTTGTATTCTGGCACATTTACCTTTCAATACTTCTCTTTGTACTTAGTGTTTTACTTCCTCTTGTACTCTGTGGTGTTTTGTTTACTTTTATAAAGGAAATGCCTTCCCAGTTATCGGGATTTATGCCTTTGGTGCTAGTCGCTTGCCCCTGGCCTATGGAAGGCAGGCTTGGGGTAGTCACGGCACGGGCCCCGAGGACGGGTCGTGACAAATTGGTATCAAAGGAGTCAGTTATACCACAGAACTTATAACTCTGATATTATCTTTCTGTGAAGCAATAGTGTTAAGGGTACCGAGTGTAGTCTTCAGTTCAGGGAGTCCAGTGTTGGTGCGGGCAGCCGAGGTATCCATACATCAAGACCCTGACAACTAAATTCCGACTTTGTGCACGAAAACATTGATTGCATGTGTGTTTCCAGAAGTTTTTAATTAAATATCAGCTCAAACCAGGTCAGCTCACCAGGTATAATTGTTTGACAGTGTCACGATGTTTCTTTCAGGATGCCTTTTCACGGACGACCAGCTAGAGCCCAGAGGGATGTGTGTACTGACAGCCTGCCGAGCGACGAGGCTTCGGTACAGGTCCCTCTTGCAGTTGAGGCACCAGCAGAGGCACCAGAGGTACTACAATACGTTGGGCCACCGATGCCACCCGCCCCAGCAGTAGGCGATGCACGCCACTTGAGTGCGCTGCACGAGTTCCAGTGCCAGAGGCCACCCAGGTTCCAGGGAGAGACGGACCCGCAGGCAGCTGAGGTTTGGCTGGAGGCTGTGGTGAGAGTCTTCAGGCTAGTGGGGATTCCTGCAGACTTCATGGTGATCTTTGCTACCAGCCTTCTTCAGGCAGCAGTAGGCAGGTGGTGGAGCCACTTGTTCCAGTTTTCCGACGGGATGACCTTCACATGGGAAGACTTCAAGACCTTCTTCTGGGTGGAGTTTGTGCTAGTATCTCTACACCCCGAGCGTGTTCAGGAGCTGTTGCCTTTGCCGCGTGTTATTCGATCGGTGGCCGAGTCATCTGTGGGCAGTTGAAAGATGATGCAGAGGTCCAGGAGGACCAGACCAGCAGTAGGGCGATCTTGTGTTTTAGGATCGGTGGTGCGGGGCACCCGGGGTGGGAACAGAGCTAGTCGTGCCAGAAACAGGTAGTGTTACTCATGCGGCGGAAAGGGTCACCTGGAACGTGACTGTCCGACTCCTCGTACAGTTGATACGCAGGCTTTGGAGGAGCCACCAAGGCAGAAGCAGTGGTGGGTGCTTGAGCAACAGCCGAGCAGTGGACAAGGCAGTAGAGATCCGGGAGCAGGTAGACAGGAGTGGAACTAGTGGATACTTCTCTTGTACTTCTAGTTCCATGTTGCTGTTGTATTCATGTCTTTGTACTATGAGCTTTAATAATAAAAAAGACACTTATCTTTGTTTTCTTTCCTGCACTTTTGTTTGGTTGATACTAAGTGGTCCTGGTTAAAACTATTGACTTGACCCTCACTTTTGAGATTTCTACTGGAGGAGACCCAATGACCTCACACTGATGCCGACTGTGTGACTCGACCCTTGGAGGTGAGAGTGACAGTTGGATCTCTTAGTAGTTATGTCGAGGCCTTACGACCTCATCCATGGCATGAATGCATCATTCATGTCGGGATTGACTGTATTAGGAAATGGGCGTGGTTAATCCAGGGGATGAGACCGAGTTTCTCTTTTCGGCAGAGGAGAAATTTTTAGCATCTCTTTCAGATCATAGGAAAAGAAGGTGCAGGTCATCCAGGAGCGGATAAAGACTGCACGGTGCAGTAAGAAACAGGAAACTGGCACCAATATTAGAGACTCGGGCATGTTAAATATTTCAAGAAGTGGAATCTTTAAGGAGTGATGAGTCTGTGAAGCAACAGATGTGGAGGCAGAGCTAGGAGAACAACATGAGGTGGTGTACATCTTAACATGCTACAACCACCCACCTTAGTTATCCCCGCCAGGCTCAGGGAGCTGGAGGGCGGAGGAAGAGTGCGGCTGCATGCGGTCAAGGAGTGTGACACAATGGCTCTAAAAATGATTCAAGGGATTGTCTATGTCCACTACTAGCTTCCGTGGTAACAGGTGTTGATACGAATCATTCCTTACTTCTACAAATCTTGTCCCATACCTAGAGTTTCTGGTAAGCCGTAGACTTGACCCTCACATCTGGAGATACCTTGGGAGGAGACTCGATAATCACACTTACGCCGACGGTGTGGTCAGACCCTCGAGGCGAGAGTTTCGGTTGGAATCTCTTGGTGGCAGCGTCGAGGCCTTACGACGTTGGTTTGAGTATGGACTGGGCAATCACAGTTCATACACAAATTGACGGTATTAGGCAAAAAGGTTGTGGTTTAACTACGACGACGGAATGGGTTTTCCTTAGTCGGAGAAAAAAAGGAAACCCCGGGCAGCACAGGGTAACTCATGCACAGGAGGGTGCGACCGATCACTCTTGAGTCAGTCAACCTTACCCTCGTGGTAGCATTCATTTTGAGTTCCAGTTCTAAATAGGAGTTGGAGACCTCTGGAGTTCGAGGATGACGATCACATCCTTATACGGGTCTCACCTCGATGAGATTTACTGAGATGTGACCAAGGCGGCAAGTTATCTCTGAGGTTTAGCGGACCTTCTTAGGTCCTCAGTTGGGTAGGCGTGGTGGTTTACCGCTTGACCCATCCACCTCAGTTTCACCTGGTGCACAACGATTTCCACGTATCTCAACTAAGGAGATACGTGCTCGACCCTTCACATATCATCGACCATGAGGAGCAGGACGATGGCGATGGGGTTACTTCAATGGAGGTTCCAGTGGGGATCGAGGATCGACAGGAGTGGATCCTACAAGGAAGGTCGATTCCTCGGGTGCGCTTTCTTTGGCAGTACAGAATCTCCAGGTAAGCACATGGGAGCGGAAGGCTCAGGTGCGTGCTCAATACCGTTTTTGTGACCCTAGTTTGTGTTGAAGCTTTACGGGGACGTAAATCCCTGAGGTGGGAGTAATGTAAAGACCCGGAAATTTCAAAGAAATTTTTTTCATAATTTTCTATGGAATTTTACAAGAACACAGTTTCTTACGGCGCATGATTCAGATGCCCGGTGTGCCCATAATCATTTTCCGAAGTTTGGCTCGGGTACATTCAGTGAATGGACGAGCGAGTTTTTCTAACTTTTGAACCGGTGCTCGGAATCGAATTCAGAGGGAACCGATGGAACTGTAGTTCCGGTAATTGATTAGGAACGCCATTTCCGGAGTTGCGTTTCCATGATAGAAGATGATAAAAACTATGGAAGTTTAATTTATAAATTAACTACAATTTTAATTTTCTTATACTGGTTTAAGGCTTTGGGTGGAATTTGGGTAACTATCCAACTTCCCAAGAGAGGTTATGAGGGTGGTGGGGCCCACACGAACCCCACCCCTTCATATTCTTCAAACCCCCTCAACTCACCATTAACTCTTGATAACTTAAACATTAATAACTTATGTTATTAATTAAGTGAGTTAAGTGTAGCTTTTTAAATTTCAAACTCTTGAAATTCAGAAGTTATGTTATGTTAATAAAATAAGAGGTGAGCTTATTTTATTTTGGGTTAGTTTATTGTGGTGGAGTCTTGGGGAGAAAAAGGCTAAGGATTGAAGAGTTTCTTCATCTCCTTCGTCGAAGAACACGAAGAACGTGAAGAACGCCGGATTCCTCGGAGGTCGACATCTCCTTCTGCGACGTCTCCTTCCGCGACGCCTCTTACCCCGACGCCGACGATGTCTTCTTTCGCGACGTCTCTTTCCACGATGAATCCTCGTTCGACGAACCTTCGTTCAAGCAACGTCGAGGTAGGGAATTGTTTTGTGGATATTAATGAACCCCATGTTACTTCCTTCTAAATCAAAGAACACAGATCAAATAAACATCAAGTTGATCCGCGAAGAATATGTTGCGGGTTGGGAATTCTTGTTTGTGTGAAAATTGTAGGGGGTTTATGTGATTTTTCCTTACGTGATTCTCTTTCGTCTTTTATCCGCGATATTTGGACCGCATGATATCAGTTAACGGGAGGAGGTCGGACCGCACAAACACGGCCGTCCTCCTCCCTTATTGTTTTTCATGTTGTTGCGGATCGAATGAATTGATGTCGTGTCGTCGCACCTCGTGGGATCGAGCGGCAAGGATGCGCGACAACGTCACACCGCGCGGGATCGAGTGGCAAGCATGCGCGACATCATCACGCCGCGCGGGATCGAGCGGCAAGGATGTGCGACAACATCACACCGCGCGGGATCGAGCGGCAAGCATGCACGACATCGTCACGCCGTGCGAGATCGAGCGGCAAGAATGTGCGACGTCGTCACACCGCGCATTCAATTTTTAAACTCTTGTGCATGGGTATTTTATTGCAAGGTGTTCGTATAATTTATTTTGGATAAATTATACCCTCGTCAATGATTAAAATCATGTGTTTATTATTTTCCAATTGATAACACCTAACGCGGAGGGCGTAGGGCGAACAAACACGGCCCGACAAACCTCCGCAGCTTGTTTATCGATGTGCGGATCGACGAACGACGACGAAGCATACCGCTATCACGTTTGAGGGCCTTGCAGTGAAGATTGGGTCCCAAGAGGACCACTGGCGAAGACCGCACGCAAAACGGACCACCAGAGCGCGTCCGGTGGTCCGCAGAAGCTCCCGCCAGCGGCCGACCGCCAGGCGGCGGCGGCGCCCGGCGCGCCGCCGGCAAAACTTGCCACGGCTGAAGCCGCGTGGAACCGAGGGGCAGGACGCGGCCGGCAGGACGCGACCGGGTGCTGCGGAGCGGCCCCCGCGCGGGGGTCGCGGTTCCCTCCCTCGGTCGGTCGATCGAGCCGCGCCGACCCAACGGGCCGGGTCGCACCCAGGCCGGGCCGGGCCTCGCCGGCCGGGCCGGACCCGCACCCGGGTCAGGTCGACCCGGTTCGGGCCGACCCAGGGGGGTCTCGGGCCGGGTCGGTCTGGGCCCGAAACCCCCGTTTTCGGACCCCTCACGATCTTTCGCCCATATCTTGAGCTATAGACCTCCGATAGATGCACCGTCAGTGGCGATACGATCCTTGGATCGAGACGGTCGTTTTGGTATATCGCACTTAAAGTTTCGGAACACTTTGGGTTCTTCCGGGTTGGTTCGGATACGAAACCAACCGGGCCCTCGGAGCGGAAACGCTTATATCTTGAGCTCCGGACGTCCGATTGACGTGACGTCGACTTTGATGGATTCCTCTAAGTGAGACGGATCATTTGGCTTACTCCTCTTGAGGTTTGGATGCCGTCGGAGTGCGGTCGGGTTGGTTCGCTCACGAAACCAACCGGGCCCCTGGAACGAAAAAGCCAATAACTCACAGACCGGGCGTCCGATTGACACACCGTCTGTCTCGTTGAATTCCTTTTGATGAGACAGAACTTTTGACATACTTTTCCCGAGTTTTGGTTGTTGTTGGATAGTGGCCGTGTTGGATTGTACCCGAAATCCAACCGAGCCCTTGGAACGGAAAAGTTGTTATCTTTCAGACCAGACGTCCGTTTGACGAACTGTCAGCGGCGTTGGTGATCTCGTTGAGAAACAGTCCCTATGAGTATACCCTATGAGAGTTCGGGGTACAGTTGAGATACGGCCGGGTTGGTTCGCTCACAAAACCAACTGGGCCCCTGGGACGAAAAGGCTAATAACTCACAGACCGGGCGTCCGATTGACGCGCCGTCTGTTTCATTGAGACCCCTATGACGAGGCGGTCCTTTGAGATACTTCTTCATGGGACTTTGAGATACTTGGAGTATCGACCTGTAGCTCGTGGAGTGGACCCTCTCAGAGACGAGCGTGCGGAGTACGAAGACCGTGTAGTTGACTGAGACCTGACGAGTGCTTGACCGACTCGACTTGGAGTGAGTCGACTAGCCCAGTGGACGGAGCACTACTTTGTTTGGGTGCAGACCCATGGCAGACGGAGCACTACCTGTGTGACAGTGCAGACCCGCGGTACTCGTCCGGAGAGTACCTCAGCAGGCTACTAGGGGTGTGCACTACTGTGTTTAGGTGACATACCCCGGAGGGAAGCACTACTGTGTTTGGGTGGCTGAACCGTGGTACTCGACAGGAGGAGTACCTCAGAAGTCTTAAGTTAGTGAGAAGTACCTCAGAGTCATGACAGGACCACTGTACACTCTAGAGACAGGGCTCTTCAGCAGTTACGGTTTCGATAATGAAAATCCTGGTTTGAGCTGATACTTTTGACCTTTGTGTTTACCTAATGATTGAGATGGGTCACTTGATAACTTAGGTATATGTATGGACATATACCTGGGTAGTTTTTATCCGTTGATTTCATGATCTTGGTGTTTTCCTCATTATTGAGATGGGTTACTTGATAACTTAGGTATATGCATGGACATATACCTAAGTAGAGGTTATCTGTTGAGATCTTCTTTGTGGTTACCCTGGTTGGTTTTTAGTGAGACCTTGAGGGTCTCGGGGTCCCTACTGAGTATCGTTATACTCACCCCTGCACGGTCTATGCCCGCACCTCATTGTTTTGGTCGCAGACGGCGGGCAGTGCTGACGGAGGCCAAGTGTTTGAGGATTGGATGGTACCCGGAGGTGGACTACACGACGAGTCAGTACCCGGAGGTGGACTAAACGACGAGTCAGTATCCGAAGGTGGACTTCGCGACGAGACGGCACACGGAGGAGTTTGACGGGCGAGAGCGTTGTGGAGGCTATCTGTACCTACCCTTCAGGTAGGATCCGTGGTGGACGATCCAGGAGTTGCGCCATCTGTACCTACCCTTCAGGTAGGATCTGAGGAGGACGACCCAGGAGCCGCTTCCGTTCTTCCAGCTGTTGTCTTTTTCTGTTGTACTTTGTTCAGTTGTAGTTTTACTTTCATTTGGGTTTGTATTCTGTCCCATTTACCTTTCAGCACTTCTCTTTGTACTTTTTATTTTACTTCCGCTTATACTCTGTGGTGTTTTGTTTACTTTTATAAAGGCAATGCCTTCCCAATTATCGGGATTTATGCCTTTGGTGCTAGTCACCAGCCCCTGGCCTATGGAAGGCGGGCTTGGGGTAGTCACGGCACGGGCCCCGAGGATGGGTCGTGACATCTTTATAAAAAAAGTTAAATGGATGGATAATTAGAGTAACACTTTTAATCTATTTATTGAATTTATATGTTGCTTTTGAATTTGAGAGATGGTGAAATACACTATAGCATTAATTAGATCCACTTTTGTTGTGTGTTGATGTCGCACTTTGTTTTTATTTCTATTGAAATCATCATAATAGTCAATTCCACTTATTATATATTATTTTTAGTTATTATAAATCTTTCTATTTATATAATTAATAAAAATATTATATGTAGTCATGCAATAATATAATTAATTATATATATATTCTAAGAAATATTTATTCTTCTACATATTTATATATAATTTTTTAAATATAATTAATAATAGTAAAATATTTTCTGGAAAATTAATAATTATTAATATCACACACACACACACATCTACAATCTAGAAACTGTAAATCTATTTTATATTTATAATTTTCATGTATTGATTCAAAAATATAATATTATTAAAGACGTAATTTAATTTTTTTAAATCTTGTATCATTAGTTTAATCACAGTTGGTAGTAAATTTTATTTTTATATTTTATTATTAATATATTATAAATAATCCTGTGTAAATTGAATTATAGTTGATATTAAATATTTATTATTTTTTATAATTAATTATTTTTTAGATATAATTAAAAATAATTAAATATTTTTAATAATTATTAATATCTCATATTCAAAATCAATATTATATACATTATTTTAAATGAAACATATGTTACTTTTTTTTAAACACCAAATAGAAAATATTATAGTTCAACAGAAGTAATATTACAAATATCCAAGAGAAAAGAGGAAAACCACAGAGAAGAATAACATGACCATATTAATGAAGAAAGAAAGTGAGTCACCTAATTCCCTTATCTTGCAACAAAAAAGAAAACAAAAGATGAAAATTTAGACAATGACGATCAGATATTTTCCAAAATGGACCCAAATGGTTTTCAACCCACATATAAACCATCGAGGGATTCAATGATCATTTGGAAATTTTATTCAATAACAAGATAATTCCAACCTTGAAAAATGGAAACTTCTAACCCAGAAAAAGTAGTCATAGATTCCATAACAATGGGGTCCAAGATTACCTTCAACATGGAGTGAAAATCCACAAAAAGAGACCCCGCATGATCATGAATGATGATCCCTAGACCAATAAGAAACTTACCTTGAACTGTAGTGTTTTATTCTCCAAGAGAAAACCAAAAGGTAGAGGCATCCATTTGACAAAAGAACATTGTAATGGGAGATTCATAGATTCACTAGGGTCATACCCACATATATTAATCAAAATATAAGATTTATCAAGATATATAAAATCACACTTCAAGATATTAACAAACACAAATTCTTTATCGCAGAACCATATAAACCAAGCTTAGATATAAATATCAGTTGTGTTATGGGGTAATATAGATTCTATCCATTTTGAGATTATATTATAAGAATCAATAATACCCCCCATAGATAATGTATGTGATCTGACCTCAATCTCTATAAACTAGAAGCTATAGGGATTGGAAAAATGGAGTGCAAGGTTGTCTCATCTTTATCCACACAAAGAGGCAAAATATTATTATTGACAATGTGATATCTGACCAGAATATTGAAAATTGGAAGTACCCTCCTACATACCCTACAATCAAATTGTTTGGAATATGGTTGAACCTTAAAATTAAAAACATGCTTCTAAAAAATAGAACCAGCACGGTATCCATTTTCTAGATCACATATATACCCATACTGCATTGAATAACAACTAGAAATCTAATAACTCCAAAATAAAATCTATACTAACATTAAAAGTTAAATGGATGTCTAAGATAGAATTATATTCATAATCATTCAAATAAAGATCAATTTTCCAATGTTCCAGTCAATTCAGATCACTATTCATAAATTCACTAACCAATTTTTTTTGTGTCCATGCACTGACCATGAAGTGGGATTCAGTCCGAGAATATTATCCAACTATGAGTTCTTCCAAATAAGGTCCTTTTCACCTCGATTGATACTCCAATAAAGACTAAAAATAAAAATAAAAATCAAACCCCAAATACTCATCTTGAATAATCCTGAATTGTTCCCTAGGATGGAAGATAAGAAATTAGAGTGCAATTAATTTTTAATATCGACAATCTTTTCGCATAGGTTATTGGGAAACTGAATCACCCACCACACTTTTTTCTCCAACACAATAATTTTGAAACAATTTAAATACCTAATTCCCATTCCATAATAAGATTTTTAAGTGTACAGATCCTCGAAAGTGATCAAGTTCTTTATTTATTTACCATCATCCCAACCCCGATAGAAATTAGTAAATGTTGAATAGAGATTACAAGAGAAGTAATTGAGAAGTTTAAATAAGGATATCATATTGGAAGGAAAATACTGAGAAACACATTTAAGAAGAACCTACTTTACAACCCTATATATCTTGTTCCATACCCATCGCTGAATTTTATAATTAACCGTGTCCAAGATAAAAGAAAAAACATCATGTTAAGAATTCCCCAAAAATATTCTGGAGGACTAAATATTTTTTCCCTTTAACCAATCATAATACCACATAAACGATAGATCTAATATTTCTTTCCTTCTTTCACTCCTATACTGAAAGACATATCTAATTTAGAAAAATTGATATCTTGGCTATTTTCTCTATTATAAGTCTTAATAATGTTCAGTGAAAAATAAATAAGAATACTTTTATGACAAAAGGAGTCAATCATCAGTGAAAAATAAATAAGAAATAAGAATACTTTTATGACAAAAATTATAACCATGAATAAGACCCCAAAATAGACCTAGATAAAATATGGGAGAAAATATATTCCATAATAATGAATAAATATTGAGGAATAGGATCTCCTTATCACAAGCCTCTAGTTGGGAAAACTCAACGGTGAGATCATTGTTCACCTTTATTTAGAAGGAAACAAAATTTATATATTTCATAATCACCTCCCACTACATAGTACCAAATCCTATTTTTTACATCACAGATTTAAAGAAGAACCATTCAACTCTATCATATGCCTTCTTCATATCCAGTTTCCATGCCAAAATTCCCATTTTAAAAATTAGCCCAATTTTCAAAGAATAAAAGATTTCATGTGGGATAATGGAATTTTATTTGATAATACTTCTAAATAAAAAGACTTTGATGCTTATAAATAATGGATGGAAGGATTTTTCTTAAGTAATCGGTGATACTCTTCGAAAAAATATAGTAAATCACATTGAGTGAACTAATAGATCTAAACTCAGATATATTAATGATACTAGGGACTTTAGGGATAAAAAATGATACTTTAATTGATCTTTTCCAAACCAATGGAACTTCACTATAAACTTATCACCAATTTAATAATTTTGATCCAAATAACACTCCAAAAATGTTTGAAGAATAAATCATGAAATCCATCAGGTCTAAGTGCCTTCATTAATTGAATACACTTTAGTGTGAAAGTAATTTCATGAACATAGTTCTTAGCTTTAAACACATGATCCATGATAACCAAAACCTTCAAATCAATAAAATAAAGAATTAATACAGAAATATACATACCCTTAGACCAATAAATATTCATATATAAGTACCATATTAGTTCTAGGATATTTCTTATGTCAGTTGTGAAGACCCCATTAGCTATCTCGAGCTTAGATATACGGTTTTTTCCATTTCCTCTCCAATGAATTCTGATAAAAAATGGTGTTCTAATCAGCCTATTTGATAAAGGATTCCCTTGAATGGGTAAACCAAAAGACTTCATTATCTCATAACACCCCATCCAATTTTTTTTATAAAACAATGACTTCCTACATGGTGTTGACTAAATCCAGATATGCAAAGGAACACTTTAGATCCTAGTTAATGGTGGATATCCTTTGAATAATGTTCCTATAATTTGTATGGATGTACTTATTAAAATGAGGAGACATGCCCAATATTCTCCTAGACCTTCCCATTAGATGATTCCAGGTAGATTCGATAACCCCAATAGCTGTCAATGTGGTTCCACAAGCTTCAAAATTTTAACCCCTTATTAGTTATATGAAATTGATTAGTCACCTGCATATGTAGAAAAATAGGAGAATAATCAAATGATACCAATGTAAGATAAGATCCCTCATACACTTTAAAAAGAGAGCACCAATCACTTAAATTCAAAAGTCAATCAAGATACTTAGAAATACTTGAATAGGTACCATGACCCCATAACCATGTAAAAGGATCTCCAAATAAACCAATGTATTAGAGAATTATATGAATTAGATAATGATGAAACTAGATAATTGAAGAAGGTTTTTGATATAAGCCTCATTGTTTCTAATTATTATGGAGGATTTTATTAAAGTATCTTTTGAAATGAATATGCCCTTGAAGATCATTCTTGAGAACCTAAATGAGTTCCCATGATTCCCGTTTATCACTAAAACCTAGATTTCCATAGAAACCATAAAAATGACTCAATTGTTCCCATGGATAGAAAATAGAAATTACGATATGATTTTGGGTGAAGTTTTTCCAAACCACATTAACCTCTTCTCACCACACAATGAAAATCCCACTTGCACGGACTACCCTTTCCATAGGAAAGAAACCATGAAACCCTACTTTGGGGTTCATCCCTCTCGTGTCCTAGAAATACGATATGATATCAGACAGAAATACTACATCTTGTATATATTTGGAGCTCCATAAACAGAGTGTTCGAAATTCTCAAGGGTTTCCATGCCCACCCTAATTCGAACACATAATGTTAATTATATAGAGTAGGGTTAGACTTTACAAAATTGATGAAGATATAATTAGAAAATCCATTAAATATCCAACACACTTATGAAGATCCAAAATTCTGATGAGGATACAAATGAAAAATTCATCAAAGTATACTAATACACTGATGAAGAGACAATCGGACCGAAAAGGTGAATGAAACTAACCAACCCAATGAGACATGTGTAAGTAAAAAAATATACAATAAAACTAGATAATCCGTAGCTAATCTGAAGAGGATGATCTAGTTAAATATGAGAAAAAATAATAAAAAACAAGAAACGCCAAAATCCAAACCACTAGAAAGTGTAAGATCTAGGAGAGGCCTATAAAGAAAATCCTATGAGGAGGAGACGAAAAATAATTACCCACTAATATGAGTAAACAAACATTAAAATTTTAGAAATTTTCATAAAAATATTTGTATATTATTGACATAATTTTATACATTCTATATTCATATATTTAAATAATAATTAAATTTAATTTAATTAATAATATATTATATAAAAATTATAATATAATTAATATTGTATATATTGTATATAGTTAGTTTCACATATTACACACACACAAACACATGTCCTTGGGTTCTTCGCACACACATATGTATTTATATATTATTAAAATGTAATTAATAATATTTTTTATAGAAATTCTAACATAAATATTACATATATGTACAATTAGTAATTAGTTATATATTTTTAATATGAAATATTATTTATATAACTATAATATTTACTTTTATTATGAATATAATTTAAAATATTTAAAAATAGAAAAAACAAATTAAATATAAATAATAATGAATAATCTAAATATTTCAAATACAAATGATAATAATTTTAATTAATACATATTTTTTTAGTTATTGGTAAAATAAGTTTTAAATATTTTATTGAAAATATATTTATTTTTAGTATTATTTTATATTTATAAAATTAATGATATATTTTAAAAAATATCAATTCATTTATATAAAAATAATATTTTCAACATAATTTATAATTTTTAAATAGAAATTACAATTAATTTAATTTTTTATAAACAATTAATAATATATATGTAATTCTCTGGCCTCAGAATGCTTATTAAAATCCTTTCCAAGCTGTCATTGGACCCTAGGTATGGCTCCCCATATGCAGGAGGCTGATGACTAGAAATGATGGTCTAAGATGGTAATGTGGGGAGGCTATACCCTTATATTATAGTGGAGAAACATAATAGAAATGATATACAATCAACCATCATAAAGTCCCAAATTTATTTATATACAAAATGGCCATTCTATAATAGCTGGATCATCTAAAATGGAACACGAGTTATGAATATTGAACGAGAGATAATAAATATCATTTTATAATTAAAGATATGAAACTCTCATGTATTTTTCAGAAATCCCACCAAAATTTCCTTTTAATTATAAATTAATTAGGTTTGTATTTAATTTCCATAGAATTACTCATTTAAAGATGTCAATATTTTTGAATTCAAATACATTGACCATCTTGAAGGATTCAAGTTTTAGATCCCATTATTTAAGCATATGTTTCCATGTTTATTTTAAAAAATGAATTTTATGTAAAACTGATAATTCTCATATTTTTCAGAAAAAATGGAATTTTTTGAAAAAATGGGCCAACCTACTATGATAACTGACTGCATGAAGAAATTGACCTCATAAATTAAGTAATTACCGTTAGTCCAACTGATTGATCGCACAACCAACAGAATGACTATATGAAGCAATCAACAACATGATCAAGAAATCGAATGCAATAGATAACAAAACAACTATAACAATAACCAAGATACCACATAGTCAGTCAAACTACCCCATGAACAAGAATAGAAATTTAAAATGATAAAATTCTCCAAACACCTCTTTGAACCTATAGGCCTCTCGAAAATAAAAATGAATCATTTTAAAAATTTAAGACCTTACAAGTTTCAATTGGAATTTTCAAATAAATGTATAAAATTAAAGTTTCAAGTGGGTGCTAATAATAAAATTTTCCCTTGTATGTTTCCATTGGAATTTTCTATTGGATATTTCAATTGGTATTTTCCTATATAGATTTCAATTGGAATTTTCTGGTGGAATTTGACACTAAAATTTACCAGTGAAAGTTTCCACTGAAATTTTCTATTATAAGTTTCTAGGGTAATTTTACAGTAGAAGTTTCAATTGGAATTTTACAGTGTAATTTTCAACCTAAATTTGATAGTGTATGTAGACACTAGAATTTTATTATATAAGTTTATACAAAAAAAACTATTGGATATTTGAACTGAAATTTTCTAGTAGATATTTTAATTGAATTTTTTTGGGGAAGTTGAAACTGGAGTTTTCTAGACAGAGTTTCCACTATAATTTTCCATTTGACGTTTCAAGTGAAATTTTCTAAGGGATGTTTCAACTTGAATATTCTAATAAAAGTTCCAAATGGAAATTTCTGGTTGAAGTTGAAGTTTCCATAGTAACTTTTCTATGTAATTTTGAACTATAAATTCCCAACCTCTCATTTTCTAAAATTGTTGGTATTCAAACCATTTGATATAACATGTGATATAGGGATTGATCTATACCATTGATTACAACCTTCTTTTATCCAATATATATTTCATCATTTTAATAGAAATTTAAACATTTGTGCCATGACCCTATTGGATTTGGTGTCCTAGAACCAATTACATTATACTTTCTAATATATATATATATATATATTCAAATAAGTGGATATCAATATAAATATATTATCACATATTAATTATTCTTGTAGATGACATTGATGTGATAATTTTATAGAGAATATATCACATTGATAAGGTTGTATTAGTTCCCTGGTATGATTAGAACATTGAACTATATTAGTGATATTTTTTAAAATATCCCTATGGTCGGACAGCATACTATGATAGGGAACATAATAAATATACTATAAATTAAATTTACACACAAGTAGATGAGTTTTTTTTCATAAAGCTCACACTTGGTAATCTCCTAGATGGGTGATTATGAGAATGGTATCCTATAATTATGAATTCCACATGTGTTGGTATCATCAAATATTCCTATATGTGAGCATGTGTAATGGTCCTTAAAATTTTGGACTATTACTAATGCATGTTATGACTCGCATACATAGATGTATTTCACAAACTATGACTATTTGGTTCATGGAGAAGTATGATACATTAGGTGAATCATGTGTTACATGTTATTAATGAATATTTTGAGGATGGATTTTAACTTCAATTTTTATGGAAGTTGATTTCTTTAATCTTTGATAACAATATAACCATCTCATAAAATTATATGGACATTGTGTAATGATGTGTTTATTTTAGATAGAAAAAGAAAGATTTACCAAGCATATAGGTTGATGACGTAGATGTGCAACTTGTTTGATGATATATTGTAACAAATGGATTATATTATACAACGAGTGTTCATATGTGTTTTTTTTCAAATCGTGACACTAATTTTTTACTTCTGGATTCCTTAACCTATTTCTAAACAGTAATCTTGGAATTTAGAAAAACCCACCTAATGACAACGAGAAAAGATCATATAGGGCTAAACACTATGTGTTTTCATTTATATCAATTAAATTCTATTTGAAATTAATTATTAGAATAAATATTATTCTCAAGTATGAGGAATAATTTTATTCATGTTTTTTTATCTCTTATATTCACAAGGTAATAAATAATTATTTATTCTATAATAAATAATTTATTTTGTTATGGGAATATTTAATTAATATTTATTCACTATATTGTGAATAAAATATATAATTTATTTATTGATGAAAGAAATATTTAATCAAATATTAATTTGGGTATTCAATAAATGTCAAAGAGCTTGAGCAGACTAATATTGCATGTGGTGAAGAATATTTATTTGAAAAAACATAAATAATATTTATCATTTCTCGAATTAGAACACATCATAAAATCATAATAATATTTTTATCAATATATTTCATGAGGTTTAATAATGATTATTTTTTTATTTAAGGATGGGTACACAATTAAAAATATTTTAGCATAAACCCTATCTCTATAAATAGACGGTTATATCTATTTTGTAGGGTTAATTGAGAGTTTAGAATCATTGGGATGAATAGACATTTATCTTGAATTATTCCCATCATCTTATCAAGAACAATAAGAACTTCTTCAAGCTTGAAGAATCTTGAAGTGATCAAGAAGAACATCCTATAATGATTGATTCACCACGCTTATACCCTCAAATCAATCATCTTTATTTAGAGGTCAATGTTGCACATATGAATCACCATTATATGAATTATACATGTGGATCCTCCTTTTAAAATGTTGGTAATCCAAGAAGGGTTTACTAATTATCAACTTCATCATATTATAAATTTTCTAAGATGTGGTAACCATTTCTTTAGATTTTAAATAAATAATTTATGAATTTTACATATAAATATCATATTCATGTTATTGGTTTCACTATATCAATATTCAGTGGGAAAATATCATTTGTCATGAATTTTATGTCATGAAAAATATTTATAATTATCTACTAAATCAAGAAAACCTTCTTTATTATTTCTCCCATGATGGAACTTACACCACACCTAAAAACATCAAGTGGTATCAGAATAGTCACATTTCAAATTTACGATTATTTATTTGATTCTTGATCTTTATGCGCAATAATGGTTAAATATTGTTTTTAAGAATATTTATTATTTTATAAAATGTTTAATTAAAATGATTTAAATATTTTACTTATTATGTTCTAGATTTATATATTCTTAATGGTTTAAGAACACATGATGAATGACCAAATATGCCATCAAGAAGTGCCAAGGAATGGTAAGAATAGGTTACACAATGTGTAGTCAGAGCACACATTGTGTACCCACGTGTAATGAACCTGGTCATATTACTAGATAAACGAAATGATAAGAAGTAACTATACATGGTATATTTATTTAATATCTTGTGTAGACTTGGTTGACCTGGAAAAATGATTTTTAGAGTACATGACATATGGATGGTGTACAAATCGCGCAGTCTACACAGCCTGAAAGCCCGA
This sequence comes from Viscum album, assembly GCA_963277665.1. NCBI lineage: Eukaryota > Viridiplantae > Streptophyta > Magnoliopsida > Santalales > Viscaceae > Viscum > Viscum album. The sequence continues at coordinate 1,048,839,345 of OY728163.1, read as the reverse complement.
ATAATATAATTTTTTCTTTAATTTTTGGATATCCTCTATTATAAAGATTTAGAGGTAACCCATGTTACATGACTCATAGAACTAGAGGAAAAAGGTTTGGTATATGACCTAAGGCCCAAGGGATAGAAGAATAGAACAAACCCTCTCTAGAACATGTTACACTGATGCTCAAACTCTCATTACCAAGAAGAACTAAATGAATAGGATTTCTTCATGTAGACCATGTGGCAAAATACATAGTAAAAACCACATGATATTGGAAGCATAGAGAAATAATGAAATAAAATATGTGTATACAATGTACACAGTGTGTAGTTCAATATTTACCACATCTAAAATACACACCATTCTCCTTGGTGAGTTATACAGACACACAAATAGTGGAAGACACAATGTGCAGCTAGAGTACATGTCATGTGGAATCACATCTGAATAACATGCCCAGTCCTTCGAAAGGTTGTGTGAACACATGAAAAGAGTGAAACTTGGCATGTAACTAGCTCTTACTTGTTATGTAGTCTAGCTAGGATACACACCGAATTCACGGGCTCTTATCCTGGGTATATAACAATTCAGGTACATGACGTGTATCTCATAAGTACATGATGTGTAGTATCCCAAGAAAAGGTAGAATTAAATTAATTTAAATTAAATTTCATTTTAAAAAATTAAAAACCTTATAATATTTATTGGAACGAGATGTGTTTGAAAATTTAATAAAGTTTTTAAATAATTATTAAATTCGTAATTAATTTATATTAATTATCTGTGTTTATTGGTTATGTCATTTATTTTACATGAATGAATTTATGATAGGTATCTCCAAGAGAATTCATAGGGTTATTAATATAAAATGAAGTTAATTAATTAATTAATTAATTCAAGGGTGGTTAAATTATTGATGAAGAATGAATAATAATAAATGGAAACCAGTTTACCTATTTCATCTTTGTTGCATGTGTATGAACATTCTTGATCATGAATAAGATCTATTTATGAGTTGGTTTAATTTAATACATGGGTTTTCAATTATTTATTATTAAATTAAATATGATATTATGTGATTCATCCATCCCTCTATTTTTATATAGGACCTACTTGTCTAAGATTATATATGTAATTTTCCTTAACTAATAATTTGGTTCCCCTCACCTATGGGTGAGCTATAAATATACGTAATAAATAGAGTATCTAAAGGTGTATAGAGTTAGTTCGAGATGGAACCAACAAGATTAAAATGTAGGTGATACACAGGTGTATAGGTGGAATGTTATAGCTTGTTCCAAGCTTGATGTAATGAGTTTTTCTCCTAGTTCAAAGGCTGATTTATTGACCAATTAGTAAGTCAACCACTAAATAAACTCATGATTAGGTTTTATTTATTTATTTATATCTTATAAATTATTTATTTTATGGATACAAGACTATGATAACATCAAAAAATAAATTAATATGAAAATAAAAAACTAAATAAATAGATTATGTGAAAATAGTTTATCAAAACATGGTTAATCACTTAGGTAAAATCTGTTTAATATTTAAAAAAATGAAAAGGATAAAACAAGAAATCATTACACATAATAAATTAAAATCCCTAAACTTAATATCATTTCAGACTAATCCTTTCATTACTTGATTGAGAATGAAACCATAGAAATACATGTTTACATAGCCAAAGTTTGGGAACTAACGTTTATTGGGGAGTTCTCATGAGGGTTTTAAGTTGAATTAAATAAAAATGTATTGAATTTAATAGACAATTTATATTTAAAAAAAATTAAAAATGTGTTGAGGAAATTGCAGTTAGTATTTTTGGATTTTTGAGCCCACTCAATGGATCAAGGAACTGCAAGCTTTTAGTTTTCATGACTTCTTTCTAAATACCATCTTATTGTTTTCATGGCCAAATTATGGGTTATCAAGAATGGAAATATAGATAATTTCCACTATAATGTTTTGAGTGATGAGACATTATTATTTGAGTAGTTAGGTACATTTAGACTTTATAAAATAGTGGAAGACTTGATATAATTAAATTTATTACATAAAATATAATTAGTTATTTTGAAAAGTACTAATAATTTTATCTTTTAATATTTTAGAAAATGGTACGAAAAATAATGAATGTAGTGTGATCATTACTTAATACAGGGTATCATAATTATGAATAAATATTTATAGATATGGTAAAATCATTTATGTGATGCATTATTATGAGAAAGTTTGTATTATGTGTTGGAATCCCTTATTCCTATTCTACCTCCCCAGTAGGCAAAAAAAGGTGAAAAATATGACTAACAGATATATTTCCAAGATGATACTTATGTTTTATATATTATTTTATCAACTATGTCTAGATATTTTATGATAAAACATAAATAACATGATACTTACACCATAATATCTCATCTTATTTTTCTTTAGAAAGATAATGAAAGACTTGAAATAAATAATATTATCAATACACTATATCAATGTAAATTGAAAGAAGGAAATCTAGGTACTGATCATGTTTTCAAAATGATACAGCCTTTTGATCGATTAGTGAAATTTGGATTCCACCTAGATATGAAATTATCAATTAATATTATATTATTATCCTTACCACCAATATTATCCTTATTTGTCCAATCCCAGATAAAAAAATGGGTAATTCACTCAAGAATAATTCTTCCATACTTCACCAAGTGGATAAGAATTGGTTGAAAATCATTTCTCCTAACCTTATCCTAAAATAATTTAAATACAAGGATGAATATCCCATGGTTAATATAAATCCAAAAGATCTTTTATAGAAAACATCAAAGAAACAAAAATTCAAAGGTACAGTAATGGGTATGAGGCTATTTTCTTCTTATGTGGAAAGAATAGAAATTAAAAAATAAATTTCAATGAATTAAAGAAGCAATAAGTTTTTAACACTTGAGGTATATTTATAAAATTTTTATTTACCACTTGTTTATTAAATAAAAAAATTCGTATATATATATATATAGGAAATGAACATTAATTGAAAGGTTACAGAATAAACTAAAAAGAAGCTAAGAAAGGGAAATTATTTCTTTAGCCAAGGGGTTCTCACTACTTCTCATTTCTAGATTGCATTGATTCAAGTTTATAATAATAGTTACCAAAATTTTATCTCAATGTATGAATAGACACAATGAGAAATTATTTAATTTTTAGAATAAATATTGTTATGGATAAGGAATGTCAAACTCATTTGGATTTAACTTCAACATAGTTATGTGAACTGTTATAAAGGTAATGGAAAATTCATATAATTCATTATATTCCTTAAAAAATCAAGAAATTATCAGTGAAGTAAATTAGTGGACTTGGTAAAGATTGATGAATCTCAATATTTATTATCATAGAACATATTTTACAAGTATTAATTGATTATACACATGTATTAAAGTTATACCCAAACCAACATTTCCTTCTGTACATAAAATATCATGATGGTAGTAAAATAAAGATCAATAATGAGTCTTATATATATTGAAAATATTCCATTATTCCTTCTAAGACATGTGTTAAAAGTAGAAGTGAATCAATTAACCATGTTCCAAATATTTTGTCTAATGGATATCATATCAATTGAAATATGATAAGAATTTATTAGGACACTACCATAAGTGTTTGTTGAAAATAATTTTTTAAAAGATAGGTTTAGCTAAAAACTAATAATCAAACACTAAGGTGCTTCTAAGTTAATGATCCTATAGAAAATAAGGATATTAACTTCTAGTCAAGACAAATTATATTTATATTAAGTAATCATATCTATTTTATTATAGTGGTAGTAGACTAAAATTATATGGGTTAAGGGTCTAGATGCACATGAGTTGGCATAGGAATAATAGACTCCACTGATATTAGTGGGAGTATTAGTTCTAAAGACACATACTGCGTAGGAATTTATAACTGAATATGTGGTTTATATTCACCATAATGAGTGATACATATATATTATTCTTTTATAATAATTTTGGAAATCTTGAAGGCTATAAAATTTTATTTATTTTTTGGTAATCCCTCTTTTTTAATTAGGTTGAGAAGGGAACCCTTGCATGACTCATAGGCCTAGTAGGCACACGGCCTAAGAGTATGACCCTAAAGTCCCAATGACCTGAAACCACTAGAACAACCCCTCCCCACATATTTCATACATTTGACCATGCTTTCAACCTTTTATATCTACACATCAATCATTACCCCATGAAGAGATGCATGGTGCTTGATATATATGTCATACCCTCTCATGAATCTCATTATAGATCCCTATAAAGATGTGTGCTACTACTCTGAAGCCTCATCTGGGTCTCCACTAAAAGTAATGAGGCTCTTAAAATTCTCCCCAAATCCATATTGTCTTGTCACTCCAACCGCTTTATAATATCATCCCATCGCCATTGGGAATTCTTCTTCCACGGTGACCTCGACTTCCATTGAGACCGAATCCCGCCCCACTGATTCTATTACATTTTGACCATCAACTCTAGTGAGGGATGCTTCCAAGACTACCCACTTACATTCTAGAAATTTTCTCCCCTAGAAAATCTTATCACTAAACCCCATCATCCTGAGGACTGCTATTTATCCCACTCTCTAACATCAACCAGAAATCCGACCACCATTGATGCTTGAGCCAACACTAACTTCCATCACTGTACGAGATAGAGAAGCTGTTGTTATTACAATTGAGACCTCTAGACTCCACCAAATTTCATAAATCCAACCGCACCAAATATTGGGATTTACCCTGGATTTGATCCTGGGATTTTAATGCAAGATTATGAGGCACATTTTTCCACTAGGTCGGACCCCTACTACATTATTTTAGATTAGATACTCTTAAAAAGATAAGTGCATAATAATATCGTACGGTTGAAAAGTATATATAAATTAAATCAATGGAATTCATATATCAAGATTCACGTATTCCATATTTTAATTGTCACTAAGACTTGATATTGTTGGTGAGTATTCAAGAGAAACTGAACATGGATGGTTAAAAATGGTAATAATATATTATAATTGATTATTAAAAGTTTTATTATTAAATAATACCTATACAAAAATCATCAAGACTAAATTCATTTTGAATTATACTTGTCAAATCATAGTTCTGTGATAATCATTTTGGGATATTGATAGTCAAGGATGCTTCATTTGGTGTAATCCTTACGAAAGATATCTATATGATGTGACTAAAAGGATACCCTATGGTATATTTCTATGAGAAATAACAATAAAGGGTCAATGAAATAAATTAATTCCAATAATATATAAAACTTACAAAAATTAATTTATTGATAAATCATTCATAGTGATCATAGAATATTCATTAGAAAATGAATGAGTGACATGTGTCTCTATCTAGTTAGTGGGATCACTATATTTTTTCAAGATACATAAGTTAACAAGATGTAGGAAAAAAAGTTGTGCCTTACCTGTTAAGACTAAGGAATGAAATTTTCTACAAGTATGATTTAAAGTAGCAACAATGTTCTATTGAAAAAGATATAAAAAATGGATCCTTGTGTTTTCTAAATCTAGTAATAGTAAAAATATTAACATAGTATTAAAAAATAAAAGTTTAAGCAATTCAAAATTTAATTTTTGTTGGAAATATAATCATTATAGTGAAGCATTCTTGGGCATAGGATGAGATTATAGATATTAAAATAATTTCACAATATTAATTTATATAAATTCATCTCATGTTCCATGATATGTACTGATGTTCGATATTACTGATGCATAAATCATAATAGGTTAATATCAAATAGATATAACCTAATTTCATAGACTTGTAGTTATAACTATCTGATAGTAATTGGAAAAGTAAAACTGGATGTGTTCTTTGTGTCTAGAGAAGAGTATATACTAGTTATCAAGGGAGTTGAACACTTATCTTCACTTAGTTCAATTTTATATAGTATTGCATAAAAGGATAACTTAATATGCAATAAAAAAATATTTTAGTTAGTGGATTCCATATCTATAATATCTGAGTATGTTGCGAATTTTGATACATATTGAGGAGTGTTTTAGTAATATCCTGTTCTAATATTGTTTTATACCAAAAATTAGAATCTTATAATTATTATGATAATCTTTTACTATGGACTTAGTCAATATGTTAAGGCATTAGTATGAGAACAAAAGATGGAAACACATTTATATCACTATTTGAGGGATTTTATCGAGGAATTAATGTTGTAGTAAAAAACATTTCACTCAAACACTTGGATTTACCAACTATAGTCATAGATATTTGATAGGTGAAACATCTATAGGTATACTAAATATAAGCATGTTTAATATGTGAGAACTAAACAAAAATCTATAGTTGTACCTAGTGAAAGTGAGAGTCTGTTGTAGTTGGTTATCTAAAACCAAATACTTTATACTTTATATTATATATATATATATTCAAATAATATAGTATTAAAATAAATATCTTATCAAATATTTATTGTTATTATTTATTACATTTATGTGATAATGTCCCATAGTATCCATCACATTGATATGGTCATAGTAGTTCCCAACTATGATGAGAACTTTGAAATTTCCTGATGATATTATTTTAAATGGTTATATGGTTGGAAAAATTTCTAAAATATGGAACATATTATATAGACTTCCAAGTGAGAGTACTCATAAGGGGAAGAGACTTTATCTCCTAAATATCACAATTAGTAATCTCCATGATGGGATATTATAAGGACAGACCCGCCAGTAAGAATTCCGTATGTTTTTGTGTCATCAGATATTCCTATCTCTGATTATACAAAATGATCCTTATACTTTAATTTTATTATTAATGAATTTTATGACTCGTTCACTTAGATGTAGTTCACAAACCTTGATGATATAGTTAAATGTGAATTATGATATTTTGGGTGTGTCATGAGTAACATGTTATTAATGAATACGTAAATGAAGGATTTCTCCTCCATCTTCATGGAATTTGATATCTCAAACCTATGATTGGAATATAATCATCACATTAAATTCCATGGACATGGTGAAACGACATGTTTATTTTATACAGTCAAAGAAAGATATATAAATCATATAGGATGATGAAACATATTTTAAATTATCTTGATTTGATACTCTGAGAAAGAGATTATAATACATAGATAGTGTTCGTATGTGGTTTTTGATGTTGCAACACTAAGTTATTTGTTTTGGATGTCCTGAATCATTTCTAGATAATAATCTTGGACTTTAGGAAATTTTACCTGATTCCAAAGAGAAAGGATCCTATAGGGTCACACTCTAAGTTTTTTCATTGATCTTTAATAAATTTTATTTGAATTTACTTATTCATATCAATATTATTCTCATGTTCTAAGAATAAATTTATTTAAGTTTTATTGATCGTTAATATTCACATGGTAATAAAAAATTATTTATTTTTCAATAAATAATTTATTTTATTACATTTATATTTAATAAATATTTATTCAATTGATTGTGAATAAAATATATATTTTATTTTTTGATGAATGAAATATTTAATTAATGTTTTATTTGGGTAGTCAATAAATTTCGAGGAGTTGGAGCAGACCAAGATCATGTCCAATGATGAATATTTATTTTCAAGATAGAAAATAATATTTATCATTGTGTGAGTTAGAGCACACTGTAAAATAATAATAATAATAATTTATGGAATGGGTTTTAATAATTATTATTATATTATTTAATAGTCTACTTAAAAATAAATAGTATTTTAATCTAAACCCCATATTTATAAATAGATGTTTATGTATATTGTGTAGGATTAATGAAGAATTTAGAATCATTTCACAGAATGTATTTATCTGTCTAATTATTCCCCTCATCTTCCCAAGAATGAGAAGTACTCCATCATGCATGAAGGATCTTGAAGTGATCAAGACGAAGAATGTAAGATGACTAATTCACTGTGCTAGCACCCATAAATCAATTAGAATTATTTGGGTTCCAAAGGACCAAATGGGGATCACTGCTAAAGGAATTATACACTTGGATCCTCCTTACAAAATAAAGATAATTCAAGAAGGGTTTAAAAATGATCAACATCATCATCGACAGAAGTTCTAAATATGTTCTAACCATTTATTCTAATTAAAAAATAGAATTTATAAATTCAACATGAAAAGATATTATCAGGGTTTCATGTTTCCTTGTTTTTTAATATTAATTGGAAAATTTTATTTTTTAGGGTTTTCACATCATTTAAAACATTTTGAATAATCCACCAAATCAATCAAACCTTCTTGGTTATTTTCCCCACCAAGGTTTTTTCCCTACGCACAAAACCTTCATATCGGACCCACTGAGGGGCCTCTTGAACCGATAGTAAGTCGGTAGGACACACCAATCCCACCTCTAGTAGTATAGGTGTTTAATACTATCACTGACTACACATACCACACATATTAGAAGAATTAGTTTAAGGTACCTGTACACACACAACATCAAAATTCATTCAAAGAATCATAGTAATAACATCAGTGATCAACTAGAGTATGCAAATGCATGAAAAACCCACTTGGAATACATAAAAGTATAATAGTAAAGACTAACAGAATAAAAGGTAAAAATACATTCCCAAACATGAAAAGGGTACCAACATAATAACTATTGAAAAAAGAAAAATAAATAGTTATCATTGGTTATGATCTCTAGCAACCAACTACTGAACACCGTCATTTCTACCAGGCACTGCTATGATCTTTCAACGCTGAGTCCACCAAATCCACCATTCAACAACCTATCATCGGCATAATACACAACACATGCAGGAAAATACCATGTAGAATAGAATATATAAAAACCCTATAGGACACACTAAATAACATAAGGAAATAGTAAAATGAATGTCCAGCACAACCGATGAGAAAGAGGGTATAAAATAACTCAATAGATAGATATTCTCCAAGAGGAATAATCAAAGAGAGATAAGGGATATCCATATTTACAACCAGTTTCAAATACAATACTTACTCAAAATTAAGCCTCATTTCTACCATGATGTTGATAGACTGATATAATCCTCTATAAATCTATGGGGGGGACCCACCCCATGTTGTTGACACATCATAACATCGGGATACTGATCCTAGAAGGGTGGAGGAATAATTAATCATCCAATGCTTGATAATTAGGTCGTACCAATTTTTAAATAGGAGAAAATTTTCCAGGAAGAGTATGGAAGGGTTCCTTCCTACCAGAACTAGGAAATGGGGGACCCACGCCCAGGCCCATGTGTTCCATAAGGGGGGCCAAAAACCTAGATGTTGCTATGAAGATCACACTCAAGTCTTAAACTCATTTATCTGAGTTGGAAGATGTGAAATACAAGTGAAACCTTGTGTTGTATCTCTATTGTCTAAATAAATATCACCATAGTGTCGTTTGTGAAATTATACTAAGAATAAACTACTTGCGAGTTAAAGTTTGAGTCTTGAAGAAAGTGATATTGGAGTTAGATTTAACTAGAATAAGTAGAAGCTGTGAGTTTATGAGTTACATAGGTGTACTACTTGGTCTATGATTGGTCATTTCCTACAACCTCAAATGAAGTGTAAAGGGTTATTTATATCGTATGTCATTTGATAGAAATGGCATGTAGAGCCATTTGGTGTGCCTCTCGTGTCCTCCTTTTACATGATTTTTCTGTCCACATAGGGTATATGGGGTGTGGGGGAGATATTTGGTGTTTAATAAACACATAATACCTGGGAATGTTTTACTCGGACACGGATTGACCATATCTCCAAAGTCACAGGGTGTGTGGGTCTGTCATATAATGTGTGGTTTTTATAATAGATTGAAACCCTACCTACCATGATATCTGCAATACATGGCATGTGTTCTTAGAAACTAAATAATGTGTAGAGTAGAATTTTATTCCATATGATCTTTCTTCCTTTTTTCTCATCAGCGTAATACCCTAATACTTTAAGATTTTTTAAAATAAATTTAGCTTCTTCTATAGCTTGTGTTACACACAACACCGAGTTTAGAAGAACCCCATAACATTATTAAATTATTATGATTATATTATTTCATAGTCATTGGATTGGTGAGTATGAATATTAATAACTAAATTATGTAAAGTATATGGTTTACATATTTATATAATGAATTCATTATATTATAATTGAAAACAAAAAATGGAAATAAAAGTGATGTTTTTATAATTTTTTTATGCATGAAATATAATTATTATGTTAATAAATTGAATTAATCTCTATTGGTGAATAATTTTAATTAAATATATATATTATTTAGTTTGTAAATTTTTTTAAACATTTAACAAATATTTTTTTCATAGGATAAGAATAAATTCAATTTCATGCTTAAAAGGGAATTTTTTTCTCAAAAGTAGTTTTTATAGTATTTTTCACACTTAGATTAAAATTAATTTATGAAATTTATTAATATTAAATTAGATAAAATTAATTATATATTTATAATCTAGTTGTTCAAATTTTGAAAATAGGCCTCTTTTATTTTGGTGAACAAGAATAGTAACTATAATAAAATTTATAACCTCAGTAAAGGGTAAATAATGTTAATCTAGATTAAAAATAAGTGAAAAGGCCATAACTTTTTATCCTAATTATTATTTTATGAATTAAATTAAATAATTAATAACTTAGGTTCTATATTGAGTTATTTAGTGTACACTTTTCCATAAAAATGATTTACATATTTTTTAAATTAGAGAATATTACAAAATGATACTTAATTTTTAATATCACTTATGTGTCAACATTAGGAAAAAGTAAGTTATGAACTAGTATAAGTGTATATTTTGAAAATAATAAAATTATATTCATCATAAAAATTTATTTTTAATTTATAGTAATTATATATTTTTCTTTAATTTATTATGCAACACTAATGAAATATTTCTCCATTTAATAAAACAATATAATAAATGATTTTAAAATTTTAAAAAGAAATATAATTGGAAGGAATTAGAGTGAGACATGAATTTTATAGATCTATAGGACATATTATATATGTTTTAAATTATTATATTTGAATTACCCCTTTGTATTGAAGTATTTAAAGTAAAATTAAAGGAATAGTGTCAAAATTAACGACAATGATATTTTAGAAAAATAATATTTTATAAAATTATGTTAAGTTTGTATAAAATATTTAAATGATATAAGGTGGATATTATTGAATCTATAATTTCATAAAGTATCCATATATTTTCTAATTTTTACCGTATAAATAAAAATTACAAACCTTTAATATTTAATTTTTTTTTCGTAGTTAAAATTTAAATTTGTTATGTAAGGGTTAATCAAAATTATAAGGTTTAAAATAAAACCAAAACTTGTCTAAATTATATTTTTTGATGATATTAAAACTCTAAAATACATTATATTTAAATATGTTTCCATTTGAAGTCATTTATTACTTATAATGAATTTATTATCATTTAATATTTTGAAAATTCTAAAAGTACCCCTAACCACAATTATAAAAGGAAACCACCTCCCTCGCTTGTTTACAAAATTTTGAGACTTCTAGATTGATAAATCTCAAAAAAAGTATCTTTGAATCTTTCCCACCCACATTTTAGAGGTGTTTTTCTTCCCAAAAGACCAACCCTAGATCCCTTTAGAGGTGATTTAAATAGTGGTCTAAAAAAAGATGTAATTTCCTTACTCGATCACTTTATTTTATACTATTATTTACCTCATATAAATATACGGTATTTATCATAGAATAATAACTTCAGTATCCCAAATATTATGAAATTTTTTTATGATTATATACACCTTATTTTCCATAAAAAAGAGAAGTGAAAGTATCACCCATTCATACGTACGACTTACCGTCTCTACGTAGCGATACAATTAATTTCCATCACCATATTTTAGGGATGGGTATTATGATGGGTTTAATGCTTATATATGAAAATTATTACATAATTATTCTTTTTTAATCATGATATGACATATTCCTTCTTACTTTCCATTCTTTGTGGATACAATAATGTTTCTCATGTGTTTGGAAGACTATCACCTTGAGAAGTGATGTGATTAATTTTTCACTTATGATTTATATGCAATGTAATTAGTATAATGTTAATAAATATATGTGATATATATAACATCATAATTAATCTATAAAGTTGATATATTATTTATCTTTCTTTTTTTCAATCCATCAATAAAAATAAAAAATGTTTTCATGCATATTTACGACCTAGCATCACCATGACTGGTGTAATTAATTATTCAACATATAAACTTTATGGATGAATGTAAATATGAATTTAATGAATATATATTATATTATTTCATTACTATTATTTTTCATATGATTAAACCAATAAAAATATACTATTACCAGAACTAATGAACTAAAATTCTCGTGACAAATGAAACAGTTAACACCTGAAAATGACAATTTAAATATAGAATTATTGATAGAAGGGGGTTTTGAAATGTTATAAAGGGATAATATTTGATATTGTAAGTTTTAACCTGAATATGGTATATAATTATAATGGAATTAAATTTATTATATAGAAGTTTACTCTTATTTTAAAGTAATGTGAACTCAAGGTAAGGGGTTTCTAGTCTCACTTTTATTTTGGGGAGTCTTATGCCATATTCACTACTCGTTTATTTTTTTGGGTTGTATATACTAGTAATGAATATATTTTGAGATAATTATCATGAAAATTATAGTATATATATATATATCCATACATGGTTCTTAATTTCATGTGGATTATGAATCAAAATATACCAATGTAGTAAGAGTTTTATTTCACAATCTCATTATAATTCGAGATTGTTTAGGTTTAAGTCTTCGCTATAGAATATTTTTGTAACATTTCCATGTTTTATAAAAATGTTTTCAAAAAATGTTTTTAATATTCTCCAATGATTTTTTAATTTCATTTTAAACCATTTTTTAATTTTTTAAAACAGTTTGAATGGAATATTTTTATCATTTTCGAAACAAGGTACTTTGTGACTTTTCTGAAAAAAAGTATGGAAGGAATGTTTTTTAACTTATAAATAATTAAAATATTTTCCCATAATCATGAATTATATTTTCTTTGTATACTAATTTATTTTTTTTAAATGGGTATTTTCAAAAAAAAATCTTTATAATTGAACAATTTCATTTAAAGAAGTGATTTCAAAATTGAAATGCTATTTTCCTAAATAATTATTCCAGGTGATATTTCAAAATCATTTTATATATTAATAATATAACATTAAGTTACATATGTTTTACTCGGAATATGTTCCAATTATACCATCATTATTCTTTCTATGGATAGTTTTTGTTTATGATTATAAGATGTTGATGAAACCTGTTCCCTTTTACATTAGTTATACTTTAATAAAAATTTTAGGAAATATATTTATTTTAATGGGTTCTAAGATGGTGAATATTTTATGATCTTGTGGAAAAAATATTTATGATTTTATTTATGTTATGATTGGGGACTATATCTCCCCCAATGGATTGGTTTAATATTAATAACTCATGCGGTAAATATGTTATGCGTGAACCTCATTTGATGTTTACAATTTTATGCATTGACCTAGATTTCATGTACATAATTTTATGCATAGAATATAATTTCATGTTCATAATATTATTAATGGAACAATTTTCATGTCAATAAGTTTATGTTAGGGAATGATTTCATGTTCTTAACTTAATGAGTGAGCATGTTTCTATTTATACATGTTCACAATGTTATAAGCTTATCTATATACCACAATTCTATGTCTTATTCCAATGATAAACTATCATGGACCATGCTATTTTATTATTATAGGATTCATGTCTTATAAACTATCACAATTTATGTCACTAACTAATATTATGATATTTTATGTGCATGATATGGTTTTTATATGTTATAATCATGTTCTCATAACCTTATGAAAGTGTTATACTTAGGTGAACATTGATATTTCTACTATTTAACCTTACTAAGAAAATGATCTCACCATTTATTAAGATTACATTCTCAAAGTTATGAATAAATGTTTTAAGAGTGATATACCTAATAAGGATGCTAATTATAAATAACTTAATGGGAGATGATATAGATTATTTATGAACCATTTGTTTTTGTGTAAATGTTTACAATGATACTAGAACAATATGATTATAGCATGGATCATTATTTTATATATAAAAAATCTATTTATTTAGATTTAATATCTATTTATGAAAGGAATGGGTCTCTATAGTTGGTAATAGATCAAGGTTTAGTAAACCTTTGGAAACAAGGATGAGAAAAAATTAGTAAGAGCCCTAGGGATAATTCTAAGTATTGGATAACATCGTAATGTTTTAGAAAAGATCATGGATAACTGAGGTTAAACCTAAGGTGTCATAGATTGAAAAGAATGTGTGTTTATTTAAATATCCAATGAATGATGTTTCATGATTATGTGTTTTCCAAAATGAATATTATTTCCCACGCAATGTTTTTTGGTTTTAGTCAATGGGTGAAACCTAAAGAAATATTTGGAACAAAAAATTTGATGCCTAATTCAATGAACATCCTTATAAGAAAGTGAATGGATTAAGAGTCAGGGTTCAATATCATATGACTATGATCACTCAACTCTCTCAAGTTATTGGTGGTATCATAGATCAACTTTTACTTTTGAATGAACCAAAGAGGGAGTAACCTGTTATTAAATATTTTATATGGAAATGACTACCATCCTTTAATGGGTATTCTAATCCAAGTTTTAATGATATGGAAAAGATATTTTTTATTTTTTAGCTCTCATACCATGAATAGTTTTTCTAAGATATTTATCATTTTTAAGTTGAAGATGATTAATAGAAGAATCTTATTAATAATATGAGGAAAGAGGATGAAATTGACTCTATGAAATGTGATGAGTTTAAGAGACTATTTTTTATTAAGTACTTTTATAATATTCTATGTGCAAATGTAAAAGAAATTACTTAATATTATGAAGAAGGATGGTGATTCTATTGGTACCTATGTGGAATATTTTAAAAGACTTGCATGGTATAAATATTGTTTAATCCTTAGCCCTAAATAAAAAATTATTGATTATTTAGTGGTTTGAAACCAATTCTTAGAAAGGAATTATTTATAATAGACTTTTTAAGATTTTAGGAAATCATTCAATGTGAATATAAAGTGTAAATAAAAGCTAGATACCCTCACGTTTCTAGCGACAATAAAATAAAGATAAAGCTTTATGTAATCTCCAGTGGGTTTTCTCATGGATGTAGGAAATATTCTCAACCTCATACTTTCCAAAAACATGTGAAGGATCACTCAGGTGAATTCATGAAAGGAAAAAAATGTTTCAAGTGTGGGAAGCCTAACCATTGAGTAAAAGAATGTTGGAGTGATGTAAAGAGACTAGTAAATGAAATGAATAGGGAGATATCTTAGAGGAATGAACCACCCACACTTAAATTTTTCAAATTCAAGGAGTTTGATCATTATGAGAGTCAATGCCATGATTCATAGGATAATGATGATAATAAGACACAACATACTATGAAGATAAAGGATAAATTGAAAGCTTATATTTTCATAGAAGATGACTTGAAACGTGATAATTCAGGAGCACTTATCCTCTACTTTGGAGTTGGGAATTCCACATTGGAGTTCTTATGAATAAGACCTACGAACATATTATCTTTCATTTATTAGTGGAATTTTATGTGATTATGATCATTGAATATACCATGGAACTCTTTTAGGTTGTCATATTATTGGAATATTAAAAGTTTTATAAGATTACCAATAGTTAGATAAGAATATCTAGGGATCTGAATCAGGAAGGATATGTAATTCAAAGACCCATTTCTATATGATGGGCATACCATTGATTCCATGAAACTGGTGCTTTGGTATTTTTTGACAACAAGAAGGTAGTTAGAGTCCCAATATATGGATACATCATCCACCCCACCATCACTGGGTTCTCTAGCCTGTGATCCAAAGTTTAGAAATGTTAACACCATTTCACTAGGTTACCAAAGGAAACCTCATTACACATATAACTATAACATATTCCTAAAAAAAATACTCCTATAATACCACTCTATCACAACTTGACCCACTAGGGTCCCACTCAGACTAGTAGAAATATTAGAGTGGCCCCATAATATTTCCTCCAATAGGCCATGGGCAAGATACTAGCAATGAGTAGGAATATCACACATTTGGGAGGCCTTAGCCTAAGGTAATTTCACACACACACAAACACACACACACACTGCCAAAATATTTTAAATGAAGTATATTAATATTAATTTATATAAACTAGAGTATGTAAATGCATGAAACAACCCCTAGTAATACATCAAAGTACAATAATAAATACTAGTAGAATAAAGGGGAAAAATATACACCAAACCATGAAAAGGGTCCCAACCTAGAAACTATTGAAAAGGGGAAAATAAGGAGAGAGAATTGATCATGATGTAAATAAACTAACCACTAAAACCATTCACAGCCATAAGGAACTTCTATGCTCCATTAACATTTAGTCAACCAAAGCTTCTATGTAATAACCTATCATTTTCATAAAAAATGACACATGTAAAAAAAGACTATGAATGGGTGAGTATATAAATACTCAATAGGATTATCCAAACAATATAAAGAAAGATTAATTTCAATGGTCAAATTAACCCCTGAGATAAAGGGGAGAAAAATAAATCAATAGGCAGATATGCTCAAAGAGACCCCATCGAAGAGAGATTTGGGTTCTCTATAAAGATATGATACTTAATCAACCCATAATTTCATTTTTAAACAAGAATTAATTTTTTTGAATTTCAAAAGATATTTTTTGGTATATTGTTTTATAAAATGAGGTTATAAATATCATGTAAAAAACTGTACATTATAAGTTTTACATTTCCTATTAGTATCCATTTTTTCAACAATAAAATACTTTTAAAATGAACCATGTTTTCTTTTCATGAAAAATATTCATGATTTTCAACTTGAATCCATAATTGTTACTACTTGTCGTGAAAAACTAGGAAAATTTTTTAAAATGTGGGATGATCACAAAAATATCAGTAAGGCACGTATAAAAAATAAGATAGATATTTGTTAGTCTGTTTCAAAATAATAAGATTGTAAAAGATTTTTTTTCTTTAACATAATAAACATCGAGCTTAAATAGTTAATTACTTACACATGAAAACATATATACTAACTAAAGGTTTTTATAAAAAACTTTATAAAAACATATAAATGAAACATTATAATCATGATGTTTTCATAGGAAATATAATAACACTTGAAAAAACATTTTCTTAAAAAACATACCCTCTTACCCAGAAAGGGAACAATCATTCCATTAAAACTAAAAATTATTAGAATACCTTTTGAAATAAAAAAATCCTTTAAAACTCATTATAAAGAAATTAAAATTCATATAGTTACCTTGGGACATTATTTTTATGGAACCTTTATAATAACAATTACAAGTGAATAACCTATAGTGTCAACTTCTAAAATAATTTTCGAAAGAACATAATCATTACCCAATTCATTAGAGAGCTATATCAGGCTCACCCTTCATAATATCTATATTAGGATCACCCATAATTAAGAAAAAAATACATGTAAACTAATAACTATGAAGAAAATAAAATATTACACTTCCATCATCAAACTCTTAAAAATATCCTTTTGAACACATAAATGAAACATGTTCAAATATTGATATATCCCTTCCCTTTAAAACCTAATTTTCAAAACTAAAATCCAAAAAACAAAGGGAGAAAGGTTTATACTTTATATAATACATAGAAAATTTTTAAGTAATCCACACATAAAATAGTTATTAATATGGTGGTAGAATCTATCGATCTCGTATACATTAAAATAGAATATTCGTTTTTTTCTTTTGTGAAAATGTTCCAAATAAAATAAGTAAAAAGATATATTTTTAAAAACCATTGAAATAAAGTCAAAAGAGCCATTAAATTTACTTTATAATTCACTTATATCTTTATAAATAATTATATAAAATAATTTTAAGAATATGGACCTAGAATAAAAGGATTTGGAAAATAAATCTTTAAAACATTTAAAATAATGTTTTAGGTAAATTGTCTTTTTCATTGATTTTGAATCATTACATGTGTTATATATATTCCATAATAATAAACATAAATTAATTAGTTAAATTATTAATAAAATTTACAAATTTCATTTCCTTATCATTAAACTACTTATTTCAATTACATATTTAATTACTTAATCAGTTATACCCGCATCAGGTGTTTTGAGGATGTCTGGTTCATAATTTCAAAACAACATTGGTATGTTTACTGTGGTAAAAGAGTTAATTATTAAATCATATCTATAATAAAAATCATGAAATAATTTTATTTTAAAAAATTAATTATTCTTTTGAAACCAACCATGAAAAATGGATATTAAAAATAAATTATGTTACAATTGTGGAGATCATAGGTTTTACGTACACAATAGTAAGTTTTCCATTTTTCAAAAAACATGTAGGAAATAAGGTAATAAATATTTTATGTTTATATAATTATTTTTATATCATAAGTATCATATTATCTCCTTAAAATTACTTATATATACAAACCATTTGATTTGGTGATGAAAAAATGAATCACACTGCTTTGTGGAGGTGTAAATCCACACGTACGCAATAACAACATTATCCTTTTTCAATGGAGATAAAGGTAAAACAATATATTATATTATCTTTATATATTTATAAATAGATCGTTAATATAATATATATTGATTAAATACATCAATATAACCATATAATAGAGGCAGTTATGGAAAATGAATTATATCGGTTTATGAGGTGACGGTATATCGTACACACTGATGACAGTCTCAATTATAATTTAATGGAAGAGGATATGATAAAGGTTATTCCATTTACATAATAGAATCTTTTCATATAGTATATATTAGTTTTATTATATTAGAATAGTTAAAACATAATTGAAGGTGGTAAAATAAGTTGTAAAATGAAAGATCTAGGTTAAGTCGGTTACAGTATCTTAGAGAAAACTCCTTTGGATATCTTCTTTAATACTCTAGGTATTGCCTTTTTAGAATAAAAAAATAACTAGAATGATTCTAGGGAAGTTGACATGGGATTTTAGTAGGGTTTTATCATGATAATTTGTGACACCCTAAGTTTTTATGATGTTTTTTTGGATTAAATTAAATTTCATTAATGGGTTGTATTTCATGATACACCAAGTTAAGCTTGAATTATATGAAACAACAAGTTAATCTTGATCTACATGAAACATTGACCTATCTTGAAATACACGCGAGACTAAGTTTTAACTAAACAATAATACATTATTAATATAATTATTTAAACTCATCCATTGTAACCTAGCCATTAAACATAGTTATATGAATAATAATAGATAATTTTTAAATATAATGGTTTTATATAAATAAAAATATTTAAAATTAAATACATAGTTTTTAGAAAACTCTTTATATGTTTTGAAAATACAATTTTTTTTTAACTGCTTTTTATGTATATTTGGGAAAACTAATAAAATTAATTTTTCAAAATTTTATAAAATTAAATTTTTAAAATAAAATTCATTTTTTAATTCATAATATCAAAAATAAGTTTGGATAATTTTATTGGATTTTTCAAAAAAGTCTCATTTTTGTATGAATAGTGAAAAATAATTAATTTTAATTTATAAAAACATTTTCACTTAAATTATTTCTATAGTTAAATTATATTTTAAATTAATTAAATTATAAATATATTAATATAATTTAGTTTATTTTAATCAATTTCATGTTTAAATTTAATATAAAAACATGGTAATCTTTTAACTTTTTTTCTTTAAAAACTTGATCTCTCTACATGTCTTTGAGACTAATTTTAAATTAATTTCTACCACTTCTTGAATTTAATTTTGAAAAATGGATTCCATATTTGGAATCATAATAATTAATAATTTATAATAAGTGAAAATTAATTTTTTACCAATGTAATTAGTGAAAATAATTAAAATTAATTACAACAATTAAGGTAAAACGATGATTGCATAATCATTAAATGTCAATATAATGTTTAAAAATGACCTAAAACATGTCTAAAACCCATTTTATGGACATATTTAGACCTTATAAATTATTTTATAAATATTAGTATACAATTGGATCCACTTTTCACAGAAAAAAATTGGGTGGAATTCACTCTTTCAAAAAAATTACAAAAGTGCCACTCACCTCCCTAATAAAATCCCCCCTTGCCAATAACCCTCTCTTTACACCATAAAAACCAATTGGAATTTCAAATTATTATCCAAATAAATTCTCTACTTCCATACTCTCTTACTATAGGTCTTAATTTTGGAATAAATCCATCGAAGGGAGTCCTTTGTTGGAAACCAAAAGGAGATACTTGAAGAAGAGGTAAGGTTCATCAATGAAAGTTTTTATTTCATTTCTTCCCAAAAATCATTCCATTATTTTTATATAATTATTATATAATAAGATGAGTATATTCTATATAATTATTTATTTTTATTTTATGGTTAGTACCTAAAATAACACACACTTCCATCAAATGGGTTACAAAATTATTGTTTGTGTGTACGGTGGACTACCACCTCATGAACCGATGTAGTTAATTTTTTCATTACCACCTATCAAGGCTAGGAATAATGATAGAAATAATGTTTATATATGATATATATGATATTTATGATGTATTTATTCTTTTTTAATTATTATATAACACATAAATTCTTTCTTTCTATTTTATGGGAATACAATTACGTCATTCGTGTGTACGATGGACTATTGTCTGGCGAAGTGATGTAATTCGTTCCATCTTAACATGGAATATATTAAGGATAGATTTAATAAAAATATGGGATATATATTACATAACATTTTTACAGAACTGATAATATATATATATATATATATATATATCATTACCTTTTTTTCTTTAAATATGATATGAAAATGGAAACAACATTCATGCGTACATATGACCTACCATATCCATGAACAATGTATTTCATTTCTTACGAGTAAATTTAATAGATTACTATAAATAAATATATAATGAATATATATGATATTTATAACTTGTTTGACATTCTGTATATTGTGAAATAATTATCTAAGTTAGAGGACCTAGAATAACAAGTCGAAACATGTATGAAAAACCAAGTGGTTATTATATGAAAACATTAATTTAATTTGGAATTTTTAATCAATGGGTAATATAAATTAATAAGAAAATAATATATATATATATATATGAATATTATTTTTTGATAGATTTTTAACAAACTTATATTTAATATACATGAGGTTTTAATGAGTATGAGGGAATTCAAGACTTAAGGTAAGGGAATTTTGTCTCAATTTGCCTTCTTTGAGACATATGTTATGTTATGCACATATACTATTTTATGAGGTGTATATACTGCCCTTTTGACATTTTATATCATTAATATTATTATTTTCATGATATTTTAAGATTTATGGGATTTTATTATTTCATGGATATTATGATTCAAAGTTGTCAAAGTGGTAAGAGTTTTTTTATAATCACATTGTTTATCGATATTGTATATGATTAAGTCTAAAATGTTGAAATATACAGATATACCTCTCAATATTCTCATAAATTTTCTTCTCCTATGTTTATTCACGATAATATTCAAGAAATGGTACCATTTTTTCACTCTTTGGTACTTAATATAATTAATAAAATGTTTATAAAATAATATGACATTATCTATCTCTTCGGTAAAAAAATCTTTTTTATTTCAAAAATATATTTTATGAAAATGTTTTCAAAAATGTTTTATTAATATTTAATTATTTTTTAAATATATTTTTACTCATTTTTAATTTTTAATTTTTTAAAGTAATATTTGAGTCATTTTCTAAAAACAATGCCCGTTTGGATTTTACAGAAAATATTAATGGAACCTTCGTATTAATGTATGAAATGAAATAAATTTTCCAAAATCATAAACAATAATTTATTATAAGATTAATTTATAATATTTCAGGCTTATTTTCAAAGAAAATGTTTTTTCAAAAAGTTTTATGTTTTAAAAATAGTTTTTCAAATTGGAAAACATATTTTCCTCAAGAAATTTTTGGAATAATCTTTCAAAATTATTTTCCATATAAGATTAAATATATTGGTGTAACCTAATAATTATTGGTTATATGATATATTAATACCATTTATATTCTTTTTCTTAATGGGTTATTTTTTTATTTTATGATTTTTATGAAACATATTTCTCTTCCACAGATTATACCATGATAAAATGCTTATGAAACCCACTTATTTTCATAGGTTATACTATAATGAAATGATTATTAAACTAGTACCTTTTCCACATGTTATGATATGATGAAATTTTTATGATACCCATTTTATTTCAAGGTTTATGGAATGATTAATTTTTATAATATTGTGCAATACATATGTATTATTTAATTATGTGATAGGTGGGACCTTTATATCCCTCTAATGTATTAATGAAAGATTTATATCCTATGAGATATACATGAATGGAATGGGTAGTCAGATCAGTTTAATAATACATGACTCAAACATGGAGTGAACCCAATTTAGTAAAGGACTCTTTCCACTATAATGGTCTTGGCAGTGATCCTTGACTAATATGAAAATAATTTTCTATACTTCTGTGTACAACACAAATTCCATGTCTTATTCTCTCATGGATCATGTTCTTTGATTCCCTTATGAATCATGTCTTATGAACTGCCAATATTTATTCTATGACTCATAATTATGATATTTTATATGCAAGTTATAGTTTTCAAATGTTATGATCATTTTCTTATACTCTTATGTTCATATTATGCTTATGTATCTCTCTTTATTCCCTTATTGAACATTTTAACTCACCCTTTTTTATGCTTTCATTCCCCAGATTATGAATATATGATTATGTATGATATTTTTAAGAAGGTTGTTAGTTATGAAAAACATTATTGGAGATAATGTATCTCACTTATGGATCAATGATTATGTTTCAAAGTTTCTAAAGGCACTAAACTATTACCATTATTTGGTGTGTATTTATGTAATGAAATAAATTTTCTAAAAAATGACGTAATTTCTATTATAAAAATCATGGGTTGTTAATTTTGGTATCAAAACAAAGGTCTAATTAACCTCTGGAAACTAGGATAAGAAAGCCTTAGTATGATCCCTAATGAAATGTCCAACGATAAGTCAATGGATCAGTAAAAGTATTAGAAAAATTAATTTAATTTTAGTAAAGTATAGTGTGAGTGGTTTTATAGAAATATATATATGTCTTTACACTATAAGTATATGTGGCTCTGGAATAGATGTACCTAGGTGAAATAACCTTAAAAACACCATATCTCTCTAAACTCAATTGAGAACTTTTTAACGACAATGGGCCTTGATTCACACTTGGTTTGACACTCCTGGGGGATATGATTTGGAAATTCACAAACTCTTCATGATAAATCTTGAAGTATTTAAATAGAAGATAGTTATGAATGGCCTAGGATAAACTTAAGGTCTCATAGATTAAAGAAGGTTTCATAATTTAAACATCCTATAAGTGATTTTCATGATTATGTGGTTCACCATTGTGATTACTATTTCTTAATTTATGATTATTTGTTTTAGTCAATGGTTAGAACCTAATGTAACCACATTAATGATAAGTGTGATAAGAAATATAGTCATTTTACACTTGAGAATACAAATTTTATGGTGGCTATAATTAAAAATCTCATTGTTACTCTCACAAAACTTTCTCAAGATATAAATCATGTTGGACTTCAAAATGAACAATGGATGGAATAAAATTATATTTAGTTCTTCATGAGGAAAATTAAACATTATTTTAGTGGGTATTATGATCCACTGGTTAATTAACAATGGATCAGTACCACTAAAAAGATATTTTTCTTTCTCTATTTCTCATAACATGAAAAAGTAATTTTGGTTATTTACCATTTGGAAGGTGAAGAAGACCAATGGTGGACTCTTATCAAATATATAAGTAAACAATTTGAAATTGAATCCAGGGATTAGTTTGAGTTCCTGAACTTATTTTTCAATAATCACATTCTTAGTATTCTTTGAATGAAGATTGAGAAATATTAACTTGAGTTAAGGAAAAAGGATAATGAATTCATTAGTTCCTATGAGAAAAAATTTAAAAGACTTGTAGCTTAAAACTGAGACTCTAAACGAAGTTATCCATAAGAGACTTCAGTTTCTATAAATAGATTGTTCCATTTGAAATCAAGGTGGAAATGGAAGTTGTAGTTATGTGTCAACATAATGGTTTTGATAAGAAAATTGAAATGGAGTTTAAAGAAAAATCTAAGAAATATGGAGGGAAAAAAGAGCTTTCCTTTATGATCTATGTTTGGTAAGAATCAAGGAGGATATTTCCTTAGGGGAACTATTAAATGTTTTAGGTATAGAAGGTAAGGTAATTTAGAAATTTATTTCTAAATTGATAGGAAGAAGTTAGATAACGATGTGGATAGAGATAAATATGTACATAATTCACCTACCACACTTCAATGCTTGAAGTGTAAGAAGAATGGGAATTATGATAACCAATGCTAAAACCTGAGGGTTAATAATGATGATAGACATCAGTAACATTTTAATCCAAGGGATAAGGTGAAATATCATGTGATCCATGTTTTTGATGAAGGGTGTGATAATGACATGGTGAAAGGTACACTTACCATCCACTCTAGAAATGATAATTTCTTTTTAAAATCTAGGTCTACCCATTCATTCATATCTAAATAATTTTATCAGGGCATCAAGATTCAACCCAAATAATTATATGTGTAATTAATAGTAAAACCCCCTAATGGTACAATGATCACATCCTAATTCTATGATTCCTCACTAGTAAAATTTAGTGTTAATGTGCTTCCAGAAAATATTAAAATTCATCCTCTGGTTGAATTTGATATTATCCTAGGTGTGTATGGTCTCTCTCTGCATAAATACTATAGAAATAGTTAAGGAATAGAATTTAGTTATGATATTCCAACCCAACCTGTGATCGTTTATCAATGTGATGATAAGTATGAACTTTTGATTGAGATAATATCCAGTATATGGGTCTTAATTCTCATTTAGAAGGTGCGTGTATCTAAAATGGTTGGGGAGAAACTTGAAATTGATGATATGACTATTATTTAGGAATTTTTTGATGTTTTTCTTGAAGATTTTATTATCCCTAAATAAAAATGTGATGTTTATTTATCAAAATAATTAATACCTAGGGCCATACCAATTTCCAAGACTCTCTATATAATGGATCTAGTGGAGTTTCAATAATTTATGAAAAAACTCCAAGAAAACTTTCATAAGGGATTCATTCATCCATGATTGTCACCTTAGGG
Source organism: Viscum album (assembly GCA_963277665.1). Lineage (NCBI taxonomy): Eukaryota > Viridiplantae > Streptophyta > Magnoliopsida > Santalales > Viscaceae > Viscum > Viscum album. The sequence continues at coordinate 1,048,813,850 of OY728163.1, read as the reverse complement.
TGAACATATTCTTTTTGTGAAAAGTATGATGATTCAATGCAACTACAAATTGATTATCAGAAGTTAAAAAAGATCACAATTAAGAATAAGTATTCACATACCTGCATTGATAACTTGTTTGATCAACTTCGTGGAGCTCAATACTTTTCAAAGATTGAACTTAATTTTTTATATCATCAAGAGAGGGTCCATAAGGAAGATATACCCAATAAGTAATTCTGTACGAGGTACAGACATGATGAATATATAGTAATTCCTTTTAGTCTTACCAATCCCCACACTATCTTTACAGATTTAATGAATATAGTCTTCAAATATTACCTTGATCAGTTTGTGGTAGTCTTTATAGATAATATTAATATCTACTCCAAGAGAAAGGAAGATCATGATTACAATTTTATAGTTATACTAAATACCCAAATGAAAGAGAAATATATCAAAAATTTAAAAAGCATGAATTTTGGATGCCAAATGATTTATTTTTGGGTCACATAATCACAAGATAGGGTATATCAGAAGATCTATCAAAGACATATGCTATTTAATGTTGGCCTAGACCAACAATGATGACTAAGATCTTTATTTTTCTTGGTTTAGTTGGATATTATTGATGGTTTGTGGAGAATTTATCATGAATATTTAATACTCTAACTATGTTAACCTAGAAGATATCCAAATTCCTTTGGATAGATGAATGTGTGGAAAATTTCAAGGAACTAAAGAGAAGGTTAGTCAGTTCACATGTTCATACATTACACTATAGTGAAGAAGGGTTTGTAATATATAGTGATCTATCTAAGAAATGATTGATATGTGTTCTTATATAGAATATCATTTTCATATCCTATTCCTCATGTCAATTAAGGATTCATGAAAAAAATTACTCAACTCATGAATTGGAGTTGGATGTGGTAATCTATTCATTAAAGATATGGATAGATTAACTTTATGGAGAAAAGTGTTATATATATACTGATCATAAATTTTTGAAGTGTATATTCACAAAAAAGGAGTTGAACATGCGCTTGGGAATATAGTTATAGTATATAAATTATTATGAGTTCTCAATACATTACCACCCTAGGAATTCAAACAAGGTGGATGATTCATTGAATAGAACAGATCATGATATCTTATCTATGATGAGTATAAAAAAGATCCAATATTTCTAGATTTGAAAACCATGGATGTAGAAATCTTAAAATAAAGGTAAAAAAATATCTTTTTCAATTTAATGTTCAACCATCTATCCAAGTGATCATTAAATATGCATAGAAGGAAGATGTAGATTTAAAAAATAAGGTCAAAACTATTCCTGAGTTTAACCTTGATCATAATAGAATGATAAGGTTCATGAACAATGTATGAATTTCTTATATACCAAACTTTAAGATGAAATTTTTAGAGGAAACACATAGTTCACCATTATCTATTCATCTGGTAAGTATAAAGATTTATAGATATTTGGAAGAATACTTTTGGTGGGATGACATGAAGAGAGATATCATATAGTTTTTATCTCAATGCTTGGTATGTTAATAAGTTAATTCTAAAAGACAAAAGTCTAAGGGTATTTTTCATCCATTACCCTTACCATAATGGAAATAGGAGAACATCAGTATGTATATTTTCATTATAGTCCCAAAAAAATATAAAGGGAATAACTATATATGGGTTCTAGTCAATCACCATACTATGTCATCACACTTTATTACTATTATAGAAGACTTATCTCTATATCGGATAACCAATATATACATTAAGGTAGTGGTAAGATTTCATGCATTACTACATTCTATTGTATATGAATGGGATATGAGGATTACCTAAATGTTGTGGTTAAGTATTCAGAAATATCTTGATATAGAATTGAGTTTCAGAAGTATGTATCATCCTAAAAAATATGGTTTGACGAAAATAAAAATTCAAACCCTAGATGATATGTTGAGATCTTATTCATTGGATTTTAAAGGTGGTTGGGATCAATAACTTCCTTTTTTGAGTTTTACTACAATAATATATTTAAATCAAGTATGTGGATGTATCCTTATTAAGACCTCTATATAATTAAATTTAGAGCTCCAATGTTCGAGAATGATGTTAAAGGAAGAAAGCTATTGGGACTTGAGATAGTTGAGGAAATGGAAGAGAAAGTTAGATCCATTAAGTAGAATATCAAGGTAGACCAAAACTGGAATAAATTTTATGCTGATAATCCTTAACATGACCTAGAATTTGAAGTTGGTGATAAGGTGTTTCTAATAATTTCTCTATGGAAGAAGTTTATGAGATCCGAGAAGAAAGGGAAACTAAGACCTAGGTATATTGGTCCAATTCAAATTCTTAATCATATAAGGATGGTATCATATCGAAGGGTGCTTCCACAAAACCTCTTTAAACTCGTTGATGTGTCATGTGTATCTCTTTTGAGTAAGTACATACCATACCCTTCTCATTTATTTAGCTCATTGGTTATACTGTTGGAGCAATATCTTTCTTATATAGAAAACATGTTGGAGATTCAATATTGTAAAGAAAACTTTCTATAAAATTGGACCAATAACCTAATCAAAATTATGTAATGAAACAACCAGTTTGAGAAATCTATGTGGGGCCTTTAGAATATTATTAGGCAAATGTATCCTCATTTTTTTGCATCATATTGATGAATTTTGACGGTGAAACTCATTTTAAGGGGGGTAGAATATAACACAAAGAATTTTTAAAAACTTTTTGTATTAAATTAAATATATTAAATTTCTTACATTTCATGCTACACCAAGTTAATATTTCATTATATTTAACACCACTTTTATCTTTCACTACATGAAACACAGACATAACTTGTGTTACATGCAATAGTATGTTTTAATAAAATAAAGTTATATTATTAATATAGTTATTGAAACCTGTTCATTATAAAATAACTAGTAAACATAGTAATATGAATGGTAATAACTAATTTATAAATATAATGTTTTTATGTAAAAAATATTAACAATTAAATAAAAAAATCATTAAAGTCTTTAAATGTTTTGAAAATACTATTTTCTCACAAACTCTTTATTATGTATTTTTGAGAAAAAATAAAAAATTAATTTTTGAAACTCTTAGAAAATTAATTTTATAAAATAAACATCAGTTTTTAATTAATAAAATCAAAATTATCTTAGGCTGACTTTTCGGTATTTCTCTAAAAATTTTATTTTTTTGATGAATAGTGAAAAATATTAAATTTTAACTGAAAACTGCATTTCAACTTATTTATTTTTATATTTCAATTATATTTGGATTTAGTTAAATTATACATATATTAATACAATTTTGGTAATTATAATTAATTTCATATTGAAATTCAATATAACTAAATTGTAAACTTTTTTTTATTTTTCTCTTTAAATACCTTTCTTAACACATCTACGAGATTAATTTTAAATTAATATATACTGCTTATGTGAATTGAATTTGGAAAAATGGATTCCATATTTGGAATAATAATAATTTACAACATATAATATATCCATATTCATTTTCTACCAATGTAATAAGTGAAATAAATTAAAATTAAGTACAACGATTAAGGTAAAAAATATTACTTAGTGATTAAACATAGAATATAAGATGTAAAAATGACACAAAACATGTCCAAAACCTATTTTATGAACAGATTTAGATATTATAACTTATTGGATTCGTATTATTCAATTATTTTATCCAATTTAGATTGAAAACAAATGTGGGTTCACTCTTTCAAAGGAATTACAAAAGCGCCACTCACCTCCCTTTTAAAAGGCCACCCACTCTTCCCCTCTCTTCACACCTTTAAAACCAATTGATTTAGACAATAACTACCCAAATAACTTATCCAATAACCCTATATCATCCAATAATTATTAAATTGGGTATAAATCAAACCAATTAAGTCCTTTGGTGCAAACTAAAAGAAGATACCCGATGAAGAGGTAACATTCCTCAATAGAAGTTTTTATTTTATTTATTCCCCAAACCCCGTCAATTATTTTTATATCATTATTATATAAAAAAGAGTATATTAAATACAATTATATGTTTTTATTTTAATTTTATTATCTAATTCCTCACATAAGTCTATAAAATGGGTAATGAAATCATCATTTGTGTGTACGAAAGAATACCACCTCATGAATCGTTATCTTTTGTTTTTTCATTACCACCTATCAAGGATATAAATAATGATAAACATAATATTTATATATGATATATATTATATTTATGATTTCTTTATTATTATTTAGTTTTTAAAATATACATAACTGCATGATTTACATATTGTGGAAATATGATAGCATCATTCATTGGTACAGAGGACTGCCGCCTCACAAAGTGATGTAAATCATTCATACTTTACATGGAATGTACTAATGATGGGTTTAATAGAAATAATATATATATATATATATATATTAAATAAAAAATATACTTGAATGATAATATATATATATATCATTTACTTTTATTTCTTTCAATATGATAAGAAAATGGAAATAGTGTTCATGCGTATGTATAACCTAGTGTCTCCATGAACGGTGTATTTCATTTATTCTCGCTAAATTTTATAGATTACTCTAAATACATATATAAAGAATATATATGATATTTATATAATGTTATAAATTCTATATATCATTAAATAATTATCTAAGTAATAGAACCAAAAAATAAGTCAAAACATGTATGAGAAATAAAGCGGTTATTTCCCAAAAACATAACTTTAACATGTAATTATTAACAAATGTATAATATAAACTCATAAGAAAATAATATATGGTTTGATATGTATGAATATTTTTCTCTGATATATTTATAATAAACTTATATTTATTATAAATGAGGTTTGAATGAGTACAATGGAAGTCAATACATAAGGTAAGGAAATTTTGTAACAACTTTCCTTCTTTTAGAAACTTGTTATGTTATGTACCTATACTAATTTATGAGGTTTATATACTACCAATTGGACTTATTATATCATGAATCTTCTTATTTTAATGATATTTTAAGCGTTATGTTGTGTTATTCTATCATGTTGATTTTTATTCAATGTTATCAAAGCGATAAGAGTTCATTTCTATAATCTCATCATTTATCATGATTGTTTATGATTTAGTCTCCAATATTGAAATCTCATGATCTAACTCTCAATAAATCTCTAGAATTTAATTATTCTATAGTTATTCATGATATCATAAAGAAAATTTTCATTTTTCCACTATTTGGTATTTAAGATAATTAAGAAAATGATTTTAAGAAAATCTGACTTCTTATCTCTCTTTGGTTGAAAATATATTTTTTCCAAAAATATTTTTTCTAAAGAGTATTTTTAAAATGGTTTTTTAATCTCTTATTATTTTTAAAACAAATTTTTAACCATTTATGACTTTTTTTTAAAAAAATGAATTTAATCTTCATGTCGTTTTCCAAAACAATTCTCGTTTGTCCTTTTACTGAAAATGTGAAAGGAACCTTCATTTTAATGTGTATGGAATGAATAAAATTTTACAATGTAATTAACAATAATTTATTTCAATATTAGTTTATAAGTTTTCATTATTATTTTAAAAATATGGATTTAATTTTTTTTTATTTTTTAAAAAGTTTTTTTCTAAGAGGAAATGATATTTTCCACAAGAAATGTTTTGAATGATATTTAAATATTATTTTCCATATAAGATGAAATCTATTGGTATTTCATATTACTTATTAGGGATATTATCTAGGAATAACCTTCATATTCTTTCTCTGAATTGTTTATGTTTTAATGGAATGGTGTTTATGAAACCCACTTCTCTTCCATAGGTTATACCATGATAAAACTCTTATGTAACCTACTTCTTCTCGCGGGTTATTATATGATGAAATGAATATGAATCCTTTAAATTTTATATAGGTTATGATATGATGAAATTTTTATGATACCCATTTCATTTAATAGGTTATGATGTGATGAATATTTATGATCTTGTGGAACCCATATGTATGATTTCATTATGTGATGTACGTGACCTATATCTTCATCCAATGCATTGGTTAATGATTAATATCTCATGAGATAGACATGAATGGAATGAGGAGTGAACTTGGTTAAGTAATATAGTGCTGGAACGGGGAGTGAAACCAGTTTAGTAAAGGTCTTTTTCTACTAATATGGTCATGGAAGTGATCCTTTACAAATATGGAAATGTTTTATATACTTATGAGTATGCCACAAATTTCATGTCTTTTTCTCTCATGGGTCATTTTCTTTGATTAAATTGTGAATATTATCTTATTATCTTCCAATAATTATGTAGTTACTCTTTATTATTATCATTGATATGTAGTGTATGATTTTCATATGTTATGCTCATGATCTCATACCATTATGTTCATGTTATTATTATATATCTCCCTTGTTTTCCTTTATTGAGAATATAAAATCACCCTTTATTATGTTTATTTTACCTAGGTTATGAATATATTTATTATATGTGATGTTTTTAATAAGGTTTCTATCTATGAAGAATGTAGTGGGAGATTATGTATCTGACTTATGGACCAATGTTTATGTTTCCAAGTTTCCAAAGGTGCAAAACTATAACGGTTATCGAGCGTGTATTTATTAATTAAATAAATATTCCAAAAAAATGATGTAATGTATATATATAAATATCTTGGGTCTTAATATAATTGTCTAATTAATTATAAGGAATGGAGGAAGAGTGGACTGCTTTTATAAGTGAAGGGATGGCCAATTTTGTAAATACATGAAATGTTATAATATAATATATGTACAAATAATGTAAAATTGTTCCAAAATGACATGGATTATAAAATATGTATGAAATAATCTTAATATAAATACAAAATAAAATCTATCCATGTTTATATATCATTTTAAACCTTATCTTTTAGATTAACCACTTTTTTTAATCATTTTCAACCTTAACTATGAAAACATATTTTTCAATCTTGATGGATATGAATTTAATCCCACGGTAAAAATTGAATTAAAAATGATAAATGAACGATATTTTGAACCACATACCTCCCCAATTTTTCTATTTTAACATGCTTATAATTTTTAAATAATTTAATAAAATAAATTTTCTCATAAAATATCATTAATATCATTTTTTACACAATTCATTTAATTTGACTTTTAAGGCAAGAATATAATAAGGAAATTTGAATATAATTTTTTTAACATTAATAATAATTTATATTTATCAAAAATATATATATATATAACTTAATAATTATTCCAATATATATTACTTAAAATTTTTTAAAAATCATTTACATGATTTTCTTACTACTTTCACAAGCACTTTGTAAATGTTGCATAAGTATTTAATTTTATTATTTAATCACTAAAACTTAAAAAAAATACCATAAAACATCAATTCATTAATATTTAAAATAACCATTTAAAACTGAATAAAAATATTGTTATCCCATTCACAATATATTAGATATATTAATGTAATGAAAGTGACATTTTGTATTTATTGTTTACATAAAATAATATCAAGGTAATAATCAAAGATGAATAGGAAAAAGCCTTATTTTAAAATATTTCATGATTATGGAAAAAAATATACCCATTGAATGAAATAAAGGTAAGTGTATGGATGAATTTTATTTGTTATCACATTTGTTTTATCTCTATCTAACCCATTTTACCCTTAACATGGTAAAAAAAATTTACTATGATTACCATCCATAATGAAAAAATATAAAAGAAAAAAATTTAAAACTCATGATTTTAAATATGAAATCCATTTTATCAAATCCAATTCTTATAAGTTATAGAAATTAACTTAAAAATTAAACCTGTAAAACACGATTAAAAGTGTTTTTTCAGAAAAAAAAAGTCTTATTAATTATTATTTTTTATACCCAAATCAATAATTAAATTGATTTTAATAAACTTAATTGGATTTTTAATGATATAAAAGAACAAAATTTACATTGATTCTAGTTTAAAATTATATGTTACTTTGTAAATGATTCAGAAGAAAATATAGTTTTCAATAAAAATAAGTATTTATCATTATTTATTTGAAAAATAAAACTTTTCATTAAATTATCAAAAATTTACTATAAATAATTTTTATATGATGATTTAAAAAAATTATCTCATTTTTTAAATAAAATTTTTAAAATTGGAAGAAATTAATCATAATATTTACTTATAAAAAAAATGAAATCATTTTTTAAGAAAACTTTATTTTTAAAGAATAAAATGACTTTACTAAAAATTGTATGCTTATTTAATAATCATTTATCAATAAATTTGTATTAATTAAGAAATTTATAGATATATTTCATAATGTGGTTATTCTTATTCATAACATTAAATTTAATGGATATGTTATAGTGGTCATATTTAAATAATAATATTTCATGATTCATTTAAACTCAGTGTTGGACATTGCATATGCTATTAAAAATATAGTTATTCTTTTATAATATTAGGGTGTTACATTATACATCTTAAAGAAATTGTTTCCTCACAATTTTACCTCATTCATGATAAAAATTGTTTAAAACATTTAAAAAACCATGGAGTGGAAGATAAAACATATGATCATGAAAGAAAACTGTTTTTAATACTTAAGAATACCATTGTTGAAAATTTACACCATAAAAATGGATAATAAAACATCATTTTCAAAAATATGAGTGAGCAATCATAATTTTTTCCTGATATAACTTATAATTTGGATTCCAAATAATAAAAATATTGGTGGGAAGATAAAACATGGACTTGGAAATAAGTTCCATTTAAGATATAACATTATATTTTTTAAGAAGATAAGAGATCATCAATTAATTGGAAATGATCATAAAATGATAGAATGTTTTTTCAAGATCATTTTCTTAGAGATGATGATTTATTTTACCATCAGAATAGGGAACATGAGAAAATATAATTACTTGATTAATTTCCATTTCACAAAAACAATTCTATCCTTTGGTTGTGATTTGATAAATTTCCAATTCTATCACATCTCTCATTCCAAGAAATGAATATTCCAGATGATTTTTCCATGAAAGAAGCACTAAAATAATGTTCTAATGTATTTCATGATCCCTAGAAGGATAATAAATTATTCCTTCTATATTTTGACACTAACTAAACCCAAAATGGTTTTTATAAGTTAAGATAATATTCAATACGAATAAACCTTTATATAAATAAATACTACATTAATCTCTAAATCCTTAATAATAACACCCAAAGTTCATCTTAAATTATTCGATAAATAACCAACTTTAAAATCCCTTAAAATATTCCTGACGAAGTTCAAAACCCAAAAAATTGAAGGATTTGATCACGTATTCTTCTAAGATCTATTTAATATTTACCTATAAACAACATTATTCACCCATAAAGTTATACACCCAAAATTTATATATCATAATCATAAAATATCTAAAATATACTAATCTTTATCATAAATAATCTTAATTACCATTAATTCAAAATAAAATCATATATAATTAAAAAAATATAATTCAACCTTTATTCCTAAACTTAAAACCTATATTATCTAAAATTATTACTATTTATCTTAATCATATAATGTTACCAAAATATTGAACTTCTCCAAAAAAAATATTAGTCACTTAAACACCAAATCTCTTTTCAATCCCATGGTTATCTATACGATTAATCATTTGTTCCCAATATGTAATAACCCTTTTATCCTAATTAACCACAATTAACTCAATACGAAAGATCATTTTAACCTTAAAGGTTATTAATTCATTTAAGTTTATATCCATAAAAGTTAAAATCAATATTTTTCAGATAGTATTTTTCACTAAATCACATACTAAACATAAGGGTTATGTTTGCATAAATGTCTACAAAAATACTCTTAATCGTCCTAAAATCCCATAACTGAAAACCTCAAAAACTAGTGTATATTCCTTCGAAATTTGGATCAACCTTAAACTTATAAACACATTATATTATCCATAACTATTCATTTTACCTCAAATGAAAACTTTCTAATCTTGGAATTTATCTAAACATTTCCTTTGATAACAACTATAAGGACCTGATACTTATTAAAACCATAATTTCATTTTTAAATAAGAATTCAATTTATTAGATTCCATAAGATATTTTGAAATATATATTTTTATATAATTTGGTGGTAACTCTTACATAAAAAACCCATACATTATAAGTTACATAATTACTCTTAGTATCTATTCTTTAAGAAATAGAAAACTTTTAAAATAAAACAAATTTTCTTTTCAGGAAAAATATCTATGATTTTGAACTTGAATTGATCATTTGTACAACTCATCCTTAAACCCCAAATTGTTTTTGGAAATGTGGGATGGAAACAAAAATACTAGTAAGGGAAAAATAAAAAGTAATAAAGAAATCCATTAGTCCATTAGGCCAATTGGCCAATGTTCCATTAGGCCATTAGGTCAATTGGACAATTGGTCATTAGGCCATTAGGTAAATTGGCCCTTAGACCGTTAGTCTATTAGAAAAACCATTCAATTAGACTTTATTGCATTAATATATTGTAATATTTTTTAAATTGGACAATTGGAATCAGTTCATTATGACAATTAGACATTCTGTAATTATTCGAATTATCCCATAAGTCATTAGGTAAAATATATAATTTTCCATTAGGCCAATTGGCCATTAGGCCATTAGGCCATTAGGAAATTAGGTGAATTTTCCATTAGGCCATTTGGCCAATTGAGAAATAATACATTAGGACATTATTCCATTAGGCCAATTATGTAATTTTCCATTAATACATTAGGCTAGTTAGAAAATTAGTAGTTAGACCAATTGGCCAATTTGATATTAGTCTATAAATCCAATTGGTCATTAGGCCATAAGGCAAATTGGCCAATTTTTCATTAGAACATTATGACAATTGGACAATTGGACATAAGGACATCAAGGAAATTGGTCATTGGGCCATTCGACCAATAGGAAAATCATAAAATTATCCCAATTATGCCATTAGGCCACTAGACCAATTGAAGAATTTACCAATTGTCCATTAGGAAATTTGTCTAGTTGGTCATTAATACATTAATCCAATTTTACAATAATCCATTAGGCCAATTGTATATTATGTCATTAGTCCAACAGGTCGTTAGTCCATTAGTACATTAGGCTATTAGGCCATTAGGCCAATTTTTAATTTGGCCATTAGTCTAATTATCCATCAAGACATTAGGTCATTAGTCCAACTGGCCAATTGGCCATTAATCCACTAGAATATTAGGCCAATTGGACAATTTTCCATTAGGGAAATAGGCCAATTAACCATTTGGCCACCATGCCATTAGTCCATTAGGCCATTAGGCCGTTATTCCATTAGGCTATTAGGCCACTAGGCCATTAGGTCATTATTCCATTAGGACATTATTCCAATATTCTATTAGGCCATTATGCCATCAGTCCATTTGGACATTAGGCCAATTATGGCATCAGGACATTAGTCCTATTATCCAACTGTCCATTAGGCCATTAGACAATTAGGAAAACTGGAAATTAGTCAAATTGGATATTAGGTCCTTAGGAAAATTGTTTGTTAGGACATTAGGTCAACTATCGAATTGGTTATTATTCCATTAGGACATTAGGAAAATTTTAAAATTGGATATAAGGCCATTAGTCCAATTGGATATTAGTCCATTTGGCCATCATGCTAATTGGTTGTTTGGCCATTAGGCCATTATGCCAATTGTCCAATTGGATATTGGGCCATTATACCTTTAGGCCATTAGGACAATTGGTCAATTGGCTATTTGTCCATTAACCTAATTGATCCTTAGGTCATTAGGCCATTTGACCAATTGTGAATTTTTTTTATTAGTCCATTAAGATGTTAGGACATTAGGCCATTAGTCCAATTGGCCTATTTTCTGTTAGGAAAATTATCTAATTGGCCAGTATTCTATTAGTATAATTAGGACCTTAGGCCATTAGGCCAATTTTCAAATTAAAAATTAGGCCAATTCTCCATTAGGCCAATTTTCCATTAGTTCGTTAAGAAAATTTTCCATTAGGTCATTAGGCCATTAGTCTAATTGGACAATTGGACAATTTTCCATTAGGCCAATTGTGTACTAGTCCATTATTTCATTTAGCCAATTGGACAATTGGCCATCAGTCCATTATGATACTTGGATAGTTGGACACTAGGCCATTTAAAAGGGGTATTTCTGGCCATATATTAAAGAGATTAATGACAATAAAACTTAAATTTCAGCATAAAAAATATAACTAAGAAACAATAAAAATATAGATATTATTTATATTCATTTTAATATACTTGGAGCTTCTCATGATGAGGAATTGTAGTGTGCCAAAAAGTGTTCAAATACGTCATTAAATATTTGTTCTTTTAGTTTTTTCCCGAAGCATTCTAAAAACAAAAAATCAATACAAGAAATAAGAATTAAATTTTATTTGAAAACCATTGTATATTGGGAATTCCTTAAACTCATTAGTTTTCTAATATGTAATTGTTTTTTGATATTGTGTTATTAGATATTCATGGAATATTTGTACACCCACAAAATTATAACAAAATATTCTCCTCCAACCAACATATAACTCAAGATTATATGATATCCACGTCTCCCACAGATCCATTAACCTTGAAACCTTAACATCTTGACTATAAATAATGTTAAACCAATGCTGGAACAAAAATGTTATTTCATATAAATACAAAAATATTATAGATATAAATTTAACAAGTTTTCTTACCCATATCTATGCCAATGATTTTTCCTTGATGTCATTACTGATATGTCTCAATGAGACTATTGACACCAGAATGCTACCATTGTACTTAGATAGAGTTCCCATGAGACTTCTACACTGCCTAGAACTTTTACCTATCTTGTTTTTTTCTTCATTGTAATCCCCCATTATTTGTGTTTGGCAATTCTAGGATTCCTGTAAATGGGTACTCCCACGTCGCCTATTATAAGATCCCACTAAATATGATAAAATGAAAAAAAAACAATTTATGGTACAACAGGACAAAAATTATGTGATATAATTTGAATCACTTATAATAAAAATACCCGATGTTTCATACCCAATAGGATATAATGGATCAATGGAATCTCCTAAATCAGTATCTTCTGAAGGATGTATCTATTCCAATGCATGCTCTAGGTGATTTTCATGCACCAGAGTGGAATTTAAAGGAATATAATCATCAGATCTTGGAAGCCTAGTAGGAAATGGAGGTGATGTTAACATGGATTGACATGGGTATTAGGGCTAAGGATACATCAAAGGATATGGATATAGTAAAGGTGGGAACATCACTATAGGTGTAATAGAAATGGTATGGGAATAAGAGTCCAATTGAGATGATGATGACGGAGGAATTGGTGCAAACATCCCTAGAGAGGTGGTTATAACTGCCCATAATTGAGATAGGAATTTCCAATTTTAGGGGTAGTTATGCTATAACTGCCCCTAAATACACAATTATTTCTCAAATTTTACCACCCGGGAAGGCCCCCATGACAATCCCATAGAAAATCTCCCAGGTAGGCCACAGGATACCCCTGCTAACCTAGGAGAACTCTCAGATAATCCCATAGAAAACCCCAAGCACCCCACTAGACACTCCACAAACAACTCCCCAAGAATCCCTGACAACCCCAGTGGACCACCCTATAACAACCACTATGACACCCGACACGCCCCGTAGACAATCCCCCCCCCCGACACCCTCATACGCCCCTAGACAACTCCTCATGACCACACATATCTACAGGACCCAAAAAACACATAGTCTTAGACTTTGTATGTGGTCTTCCCCATTTTCATGCGACATGTGCGAGGATAGATCTCCTCAAATACCAGTGAGTTGTAAAATGTGTTTCCCATAGGATTAAAACTGGGTCTTCACCTGTATTTATTGCATGCCTCTTCCACTATGTTGAATTGTCATTTTTTTAATATATACACTGTAATATATTTGTTTACACACACAAATATATCATAATATATATATTAATGTATATAAATATAAATAATATAATATATAAAAATAGTTATATTTATATATATTTATAAACATTTTTATGTCTGTGTATTTATGTATTTCTATAATATATATAATATATATATATATAATTATTTTTATATACTTATAGGTGTGTGTGTGTGTGTGTGTACATAATATTATTATTTAATTATTATTATTAAAACTATTTCTTAAACAATAAAAAATTATATATTGGTTTTATAAATACCATATATTTATTATATGATTTATATTATATTTAATAAATTTATATTGTATATTAATGTATATAATTATATGAATTTATATTATATCCTGTATAAACATATTTATATATTCCCACAAAATTAAATACATTTATATAATTGGAAATATATTATACAATTAAATAAAAAAATATATTTACTAAGTTAATATATAATTAATATGGTATACTATAGTATGTATAATATATAAATATATATATATATATATATATAATGAAATATTTATAATATAATTATATAATATTTATGTTCATATTTATATTTATTTTTTCTATATTATATATATTTCAATACATAATATAATATAAATATATTTATGCCTAAATTTAAAATAAAAATGTATTTAATATAATATATGTAAAAATAAATGTATTCAATAATTTTATAGTATTTATAAAACCACATATAAATTTTATACATTTGATTAAATATATTTATAATTACATTTATATCATGTATAATAGTATTTATATACGTATACATTTTTTTATATGAATAAGTATTTATTTGAAGAATTTATATAATGTCTTTAAATATATATGTGTGTGTGTGTGTGTGTGTGTGTGTGTGTTTATAATGCATTTAAATGCATCTGTATATTGTGTTTAGGTAATATATATACACACACATGAGTTCACACACATATATATTATAAAATTTAATTTTATATGATATTTATTCTAAAAAATAAATAAAAATTTAGATAAGGTTAAAAAAACCCCTGTAATACATTGAATTAGTGGTAATTAATGAAACCACTGAAATTTATTGAATTAGAGGGTGTTCACAACCACTTATATTTTATTCAATTTTAGGGGGTTCACAACCCCCTCTAGTCTCTTATATTAGAGGGGGTTCACAACTCACTCTAATTTCTTAAATTATTAGGGGTTCAAAACCACCTCTAATTTCATAAGTTAAAAGGGGTTCAAAACGAACTCTAATATAAAGGTTTAGCGGTGGTTCATGAACCCCCTCTAATTTCTTATATTACAGGAGGTTCAAAACCCTCTCTAATATCCAATATATATATATAGCCTCTAACAACCAACCGAACATATGGCACTACTAATTATTAAATTAGGAGTTGTTTTGATATGACCACCTCTAAAATATAACCAAATATAAAAAAACAAATGTTAAAAATTTTATAGGGGTTGTGAACTCCCTCTAAATTCAATTATTAGTGGTTTTTTTGCATAACCCCCTCTAAAATGAATTTAAGGCAGGGAGTTTTATAACCCCCTCTAAAATCCACCACTAAAATTCTTTTTTTAGTGAATTGTGATAGATAGGGTGTCCAATAGTGGGTTTGGGTAGGAATGGATATGATGAGTACTCTGTCAAGGTCTAGGATCACCCCTATTTAGACCCATACTAGTAGGACAAAGAGGATTCAACTCTGGTTCAACTAAATGTCCCTAAATTTTATTGATAAATAATATGATAATGTCATTATATGTAATGAAGAAGAAAAATATTAAAATTATTATACTCACTAAGGGAAGTAGAGGAGGAAACTCACGCTTGCGCATCTATCGATCAGTATCAAATAATCACTTCTATTGATCTTCTTCAATATTTTTTACAATCTTCATAATAATGAAATGTACATTTTTTAGAAACAGATTTTAAAAATAATTCATACAACTTAGATGTAAAAATATTCATAAAAAATGTCATAACATGTTTTAGCAACAATAATTCAAAACCTAGTTATATTTTTTAAGCCCATTATAAAACCTATTTTCTGAATTTAAATAAATCTAATTAAATTCTACAATAGCAAACAATACAAAAACAAACATATCATTCCAAACAAAAACTAAATTAAAGTAATTACAGTAATTCCAACCTAAAAAACCCACATCAAGGTAAACTGAATAAAATGTGATCATATTTGGTTTCTTCTATATATTAACAACCACTACTTCAGGTTCAACAACAAATATCACAATAGGGAAATTTGAGTCACCAAATTCAATATTTTGGTCAACCCCATTGGCGGCATCAATGGTGTCAATTTCATCCCCAACATCATGAAAAATATCTCCTGGGACTAATTCATTAATGAAGCTATCATCTGCTATCATATGATCTTTCACACAAAACACATGTTTTTTCATCAATACCAAAATGAAAATTTCATCGATAGTCATGAATCAACTCATGTCAATAACTCTAAATCTACAATCATAAATAAATGTATCGCGTCTTGTTAATGAATCAAACCATTTACATTTCTTCATAGTGACTCAACCATGAGAGTAGTAATCCAATAAAAATAGTTTTTAACAAGTCCATAATAAGACACATTTTTATATCAATGTTGACTACCTAATGCACTAGAATAACGGTCTTCTATAGAATTTAACATAATTATATCATGATATGTTCTCATTTTCAACACGCAATCAGTTGTAACAAATTTATTCCCATTGATTATTAAATATTTTCATTCATAAACCAAATATTTGGGAACAAAATCCAGAGAACTAAATTTTTGAGAAACAGAGTCAATTGGTAAACATAATAACTAAAATGTAAATGAATAATTAAATTAAATAAAAATATGTATTTTAACTCAATTAAATTAATGTTCATACCTTTGATTTCAATCAAGTAGGAAACTTTTAACTATGTAAATCCTATATCCTTATCAAATGTAAGGATCGATGAATCTAATTTTTTTTATCTTCCCTACATAAAATGTTAATAAAAGTTTAAGGAATATATGAAATGACATAGTATGAAATAACATATAAATATTCAAATTACTTAATTGATATAGTCATCCATAAAACCACGGTTAAACAAGACTATATGATGTACCATATCCCACTCTTCAAGGCTCAATGTAGCCAATTTATATGACCCACAAATTTTTCTTATTTAGGGAAGATATGGAAATAAGGGCTCAATTTCCCTGTAATGCTCATAATCATTTCTCATTGTCCAATTATGTCTTGTACTCACATCCAAAAAATACATTGAACAAAAAAACTATACATTCTTGATCTAGATAACCTCTCACAGTGGAACCTTAGAGATGATTCTTTTCTCAAACATAATATTTCATTATGCACATATTTATTTCAATTGGATGCATCAACCGAAAAGAAATGGTCCCCCATTAAGTGTTTTAGTTGGAAGATGAACTGTTAAATGCAGCATGGAGGTACAAAATGATGGAGGAATTTGTTCCAACTTAGAAAAAAATAATGGTGCCTCTTGCTTCATTTTTATCAAGAAAGACTTTGATAACCATTTTGAACAATTTTATCTAAAAATTGAACCATGGAATCCCTATCACCCTTATATTATTGAATAAAAAATGATAAATTCATATTGGGATCAATTCATGAAGAAAGATGTAATAATCATGATTTTTTATTGATTTTAGTTTCAAATACCTTTTGTTTACTAGTTTATATTTTTTCCCATAATAGCCATCAAGAACCCTGATATTATCTAATATTTCAAGAAATTGATATTTTTTTTAAAGGTTTCATCACATAATAAGCATAAAAACTTTCTATTTGTTTTCAACGATACACATAGAATGTATTCCTTTTTTAAATACCCCAATCCAACAAGTGATGATGATATTAGAAGTAATCTTTGGTCTTTCCCTTTATATTTAGACTAATTTAAAGTAGTATTTCACTTATATTTTTCTAAATTTTCATTACATCTAAACAGTGATGTAACAAATTGTTAGACCAATATGATAACTCAAAAAAGGTACTTCACTTTTTTCAATTGTAAGTGGTTCTATTTTCAACATTATTCTTGTTTATAGATTTCATCCAACCTTTACCTAAAGAAAAATTGAAATCTTTCAATTCATTAAGAACATTAGTTTCCGACATACATTAAGGTTTTCGTTCAGTTTCAATAGTATTATCAAACCTTTGGTGATTTTTCCTATATTGATTATCCATCAGTAGTAATATTTGATTCCCTATGAAACTAAAATAATGATGATATTTAAGCCTTCTTTATCATGTATTTTTTATAAAAATATGTCATGATAGTTTTCACTTTGTGATCCTTCAAGAAATCATTGCATAAGAAAAGAAATAATTTATAGTCCATAAAATGGAAAAACGCATCTGAAATATATTTTTTGAAGAAGCATCAAATGTGCACAAACCCATATCCCAAAGTAACTTCAACTCTCTTATTAAAGGTTTAAAGTAGTAATATATATCATTTCTAGGATTAAAATATATAGATATTAGTATAATCAAGAAATTGAAAGGTTTTTTCATATACATCCATAGAGGAATATTATAAACCTGAATAAAATACTAGTCACATGATGTGAGTAGTAAGAATCTGACCAAATAGATTAAAACCATCATAGGACAGACTCAACCTAACATTACACACCTTAGCTGTAAAATTGGGATATTGTGCATAAAGTATTTTTCATTCTAATAAATTTGTAGGATAAACAAACTCATCGTTACCTTTAATTCATTCAACAATATTCCATCACATATTGGTTGATATTTCTACAGATATGAATACATTTTTATACCTGGAAATCAAGGAAAAGTTCTATATGAATTTATATAGAATAAGAGATGTTGTTTCATCTATATTTCCCTTATACCTATTTGTAAAAAATTATTTAAAGTCATTAAGGTTAGTTTTTTCCTCTCAAAATAAAATTCAATCTTCTGTAAAAGAATGAATTTTATTAGTATAAAATCCAAGATTCTCAATTAATTTCCATGAATTATAATTATCTGAGGGAATATGTGCACCATCCGGGAGCATGTATTTCAAAAAGTTTAACATTACTTATATTATTCAAACAAAATGAAAAAATATTTTACATGATGTTATATTTCTATTTAAGAAGTATTTAATTTATGTAAGATCCATCAATACTAAATAATTAATCCATTATATCCTACTTTATGAAATCCATCTATTAATTCACTACTGATGAAACCTCTTAATTGAGATAAAGTGTATTTAGATGGTTTTTAAATAATTTAATGTGTAGTGGAAATAAATGGATAAATACTTAGTAAATGAAAAATTAACTAAGTAGTCATTCTTAAAAATAACTATGTTATACTCAAATGTTAATAAAAATAGGTGAAACTACAGTTCATACCATTAAATTTCTCTTAAAGAGCTAAATTCTAGTGTGAAACTTTATCAATGGAAACCATGGTTCATAAAATGAATATGATATAATAATATTTCCATTATTACTTATATAATTATTTCATGACATTTACTAAGGTATTTAATTAATATTTTCACATAATAAAAGTTTGAAATTCATAAACATTTGAAACATGTATTAAATTATTTGAAATAATATTTTATCTTTCATTAATGTCAAAATCACAATTATTAATTATTAGAAACACACTTGATAAGTACTATAAATATAATAGTGAATTCCTAGAGAACCAACCTTCACAGATAATGCAATATTCTAGATTTACTTATGATAGTATAATCATGTACATAATCATACAATTATTTCTTTCTTGGGTTAAAACAATCCAATAAATGGTTTAACCATTGTTCATGATATAAAAAATTAAATTTTAATAATTTCTACCCATAAATATAGGATAATAAAAACTAATATTAATCTTTATAGTTAACTTAAATATTATTACCAACACTAAAAATATATAAATCCCAAAAAAATTCCACCAAAATAATCTCAAATTGGAGTTAAATTCATAAAAATCACTAGAATAGTTTTCAAAATAAATAAATTATAATTAAAAAAGTACTTTTCAGAATTTAATAGACTATATTTGATCTCTATTAGACTATAAATTTAAAAACACAATGATATAAGTGATTGTAACATGCTCTAGTAGAATCACATGCACAGATAAAAATGAAAATCATATCCAGAATAAGAGAATACATATTCAGAACTCACCACTCTTAAATAGAAGAAGATTGTAAAAACCCCTTCAATTAGGTGAGAATGATGGAGAATACAACCAATTGTCACTCGTGTGAGGTGAAAAGAAAGAACTAGAAGGAATGAAATCTTATAGAACAAAACAAAAAATACTAGAAATAATGTAATATCACCTACAGATGGGGGAAAAGTTTTTTGGGACCAAATTGACAAGAATTTGTTTTTGGAAGATGTAATAAGTTGTGTTGAAAGAGTTTTCTTTTGTTGTTAAAGAATAAAGAAATAAATTCACTTGGTAAATTTCTGATTATCACACTGACCATCATATTCAAACGATTAGACTCAAAATTTTTAATAATTCAATTAGATTGAGTAGAAGTTTTCTAGAAGAAATGGTTTATTAGACTCACCTCAATTCTGGAATAAAAGAAGAATCGTAATTATAATATGTATCATAGCCTTCTTGGATTCGATATGAATTTAAAAATGCTCAACTATTTTGTAATTCAATATATTCATAAGTTTTTTGGAAACTTATGATGCAAGCCTTATAAAGGAATGGGGGAGAACAATTTCTACCAATCTTATTGAGGTTTGGTAGGAAAGAAAGAAGATGATAGAAAGGATGGAAAGTTACAATGATTTCTATTATAAGTTAGATGGTTCTATGCTTATCTCAATAGTACTCGAAGTCATAAGGGACCCATGATATAGGAATAAGTTTGTGGAAGAAATAAGCTTCTGAAGTTTGATTTTTTCTAGTCTTAGTTCATCAGAGTGAGATCACTAGATGTTGATTTTTTTTGAAGGAGGATGGTTGGTCGGAAATAAAGAAAATGAAGGTATTGGATTTTAGTCATACCAATATGACAATAGTTAAAAATATCTAGATAATTAATCTCATGTTTATCTTAATTATAAAAGGAAATAAGTTTCTAAAGTTGAAGTTATAAGAACTGGTCTATAAAATGTGGTGTGCCACCAATTATTAAAGCTGGAATTGTTTTTATTAGGGTTTGTTGGGGGAAAGGAATAAGGAAGAATTTTTTTTGGGACCAATGAATAAATTTTAAGTTGTTGAGACCAATGATAAATCATATCAAAGATCAATCAACAATGTAGTCAACCATTTTCCATAAATATGAATTTTTTCTTGATTTTTATGTAGGTCAAGAGAGAAAGTAAAACTCTGGTATGTTTACAATTAGGTTAAGAGTCATTTAATTAGCATTGAAATTTATTATACAATTGAGGTAGATACTGATTCATCCAACACAGGTTGACACCAGTAAACATTGTTGGACATAGGATCATTGGTGTGAGGTAGGAAAAAAATAGATAATTTCTTGAATAAATTACAAAAAGTGTTTTCAAGTGGAGCATGAAGTGAAAAGAGAATAGAGAAGATTTTTATCAAGAAGTTTTAATCCAATGATAAAATATTTCCAAAGAAGTGTTGAAATATTTAGAAGTTATCATTATGTTTATTGAAAAAGAAATTAAACCAAAGTCTAACAAAGTTGCAAGAATGTTTATAGAATAATAGTTTTAATTTCATATTGCTTTCGTTTTTATGATTCATCATATTGGGAATTTTGTATTCAATTTATTCTCATGATCATAATGAGAGGGAAATATTAATAGAAATTGAAATCAGATTGAAATTTTTGAAGAAAGTATGAAGTGAGATTACGTTGTGAGAAGATTATAAAAAGTTCAAGAAGAAATTAGAAGAGTTGATAAGCACTGAAGAAGTCAAATATGTATCTGATATTTAAGGGAAATTAAAGATTTTGTAAATTTGGTTTATCTTGAATGTATTTTAGGATCATTCATAAACCATTTTTTGGTTACCTATAAATAGTTTAATTACATTGTACTATCTAACAAAGATGCATTGTTGAAGAGAGAAGGTAGAGAACTGAAATTTTTAGAGAGAATGAGTTTTGGATCGAGAATTACTAAGGATTTTTTCTATAGATAAGAATAAAATGAGAAAAGGGAAGATCGTAATTATAGTTTTTGGATCAGATCGAGAAACTGGGCTAGGGTTTTTTGACTTAGATAGAATAAGTTCAGAATTGTTTTAGCAGTATTCAGATAGAGTTAAATTATTAGACTAATCAATCATACATGTAATTTGAATGGGTATCATGTTTGGTGTCTTTAAGTATATAATAAGTTATTATCATATTTTAGGTAAGAGAGTGAATAATTTCATTGAATATCATATTTTTGAAAGTTTACATGGCAATACAGTAACATGTTTCCTAACTTATTACAAAAAATTTTATTACATCATGTTGTACTACTTAAATCACATAAAATTTTGTATTTAATATAGTGATACCCAAGTTTAAGGTTATATCCTACGTATAATATCCCTACAAAATGACTATTTTCTAATGGATTGTATTGTATTGTATTTAATTGATTCCAAACCATATCAAGGATGCATCAACTAAAATTAAGTTGTGAAATTGTAAATTCTTGTGTTCCTAAGGATGTGTAATTGTTATTTTTTCAATGAAAGTGATAACTATTTAATAGGTAGAAATATTTGTTTCATATATAAGGAAACTTAAAAGAAAAATATATCACTGATTTACCCCCTCCCCCTCTCAATGATACTTGATCCAAGATAGGAATTTACAAGTGGTGTTAGAGCTAAATGTTCCCTTCGTTTACTCTTTATTAATGTTTTGAAAGTGATGTTGTGATGGAGAATCTAAATTGTGTGTATAGTATAGGGATTACTATCTTTCATGGTAAGAATTATTGTATCTAGAAAGAAAGAATGTTCCCTTATCTTATGTCAATTAGGTATGATGTTCTTAAAGCTGTAATAGATGGATTTCCTCCTATTGATGAATATTTTCTATCACATGTGTTGAAAATAAGAATCTTGAGATGGATGAATAGATAATAATTATTTACTATCATCACTTTCTAAAAGTGATTTTATAAGAGTGAAATGTGTTTCCACTACTAATGTTATCCTAGATAAATTTAAGAACATTTATGAAGGAAATAAAAAAGTAAAGACGGAATATTACAAATATGGAGGCTGAAGTACGAAGATCTCAAAATAGGTGAGTTGGAATCCATTTTTGACTTCTTTACCATGATAAATGATTTTATTAGAATAATTATATGTCTAGGTAAAAATTTGGAAGATTATACTATTTTTGAAAACATTTTTATAATTCTTCAACACATTTTTCATGATAATGTTTCTTCATTAGAAGATAGAGATCCAGAAACACTATATATGGATGATTTTCATTGTACTCTCATTAATTAAGAAATTATATGGGAGAAAGTTATGACATGAAAATAAAGTTGATCATGAAATTTATTTAAAGGATGCTAAGAAATAAGATCCTAAGAATATTCTTGAAGTAGAAGATGATGGTGAATCTGATTCTAAAAATTACATATGTAAAAATCTCGATGAATTTTTATACTTCTGTTTATATTTTTTCAATATGGATCCATTGGGAACTTTGTGGCTCATTTTTCTAAATTAAATAAAGAATAGGATAGCAATAAAGATGATAAAAGGCATCGAAGATCATTGAAGAAATAACGTAATAAGGATAACAATTATTCCAAATAGAAAGATAAAAAGTTATTCAAATCCAAAAAAAATAATTTTCTTATAGAAATATGATGAAGAAAAATACAGTAAATATGAATCTAAAAAGTCTATTGAGAAGGTTGGAGAGAATAATTTTATTCCTACAGTAAACAATGAAGAGTTTGGAAGCTCTAGTTCTGAAGAAGAAGTAACTTTATTATAATTTTATATTAAAGAATAATTTAAATAATGTTTGAGAAAGATTAGGAGGCTTGAAAAATAAATCAAGAAGTACAAAAATGAAAAGTCTTCCACAAAATATCAAGAATTTTTCCCTGTGATAATATTAAGATATTGGAAGATATTAATGATTTTAATAAATATATTGAGAAAGAAAAGAATCATAATAAAAATCTAGAAGTATTTTTTAAGGTAAAATAAGAATATTTCGAACTTTTCCAATAAGAAATTTCTAAATATGATCAAACGGTTAAAATTTTCAATAATTATTTCTATGAATTTGTTGAAATCTCTATAAAGGGAAAAAATATAATTATTAAAATTTACCTTTAAAGGTTGATAGGAAATTTGAGACCATTCCTAATAAGAATAAAGCTAAGAAAGTTATATATGTTGTCAAAACCAACGAAGTCAATAGGTTAGAAGTTTCTAAAAATTTTGTGTTTGAAAAAGATTTTATTAGATCTGGTTCTGATAAGCCTGAAAAGAGAATGGAGATTAAGAATAAGATTCTGGTTGATCACATAATTATAGTTGGTCAAAAAAGTTCTGATAATAATTATAATATGTTATTGAAAAACATGCTCACAACTCTGGCTAGTATGGAAGTTTTAGAGGAAAAAATTATTTCTATGGATACTGACATCATTGTGGTGGATTTGTGAATATAGAAAATATTTGTTGGTTTAATAAAAATTATTACAAATATTCCACCAATTATTAAAAAAAATTATGGGGAGTCAATCCTCTCAAAGGAAGAATCCTGAGAAATATGTTGTGGAGAAATCAAATAAGGTTGGAGTAAATGTTGAAAATAGATTCCAAACCCTGGAACTATTTTTGATAAATTTTAATAACCAAGACATCTTTTAAAAATATGTCTTATTTTTCTTCTGGAAAAAAAAGTTAGTTAAAAATTTTCATAAGTTGGATGTTAAGAAACATAAAGGGAAATAAAAAATCTCTTATTGTATAAATTTCTATTAAATCTATAAAGGTAGAATGACCTTGGATCTTGAATATTAGGTGTTCATATCATATAAAAGAGATATAATGTTGTTGAAGAATGTGAAATACTTCAACTAAGGAACAATGACATTTTCTAATGACAAATCTCTTAAAATAAAAGGTGTGGGATCATCCATCATTGCGGAAGAAAAGATGAAATATAAGAAGTATATTATTATTAATGGGATGAAACAAAACATACTATATGTTTCAAAACTTTTGGATGAAGGAAACAAAGTTTTTTTTAGAAAATGTGGTTTTTTCTGAAAATATGGGAAGATATAAAGGTATTTACAAGAGGCAAATGTACAAATGGAAGTCTATTACAATTTGGGGAGGTTCAAAATTCTTATTACCTGAGTATGGTAGAAGATAATTTTTTGTGTCATAAAATGTTGGGACACGTGTTTCAAAGAAACAAGAGAAAGTTTTTAAATAAAGTGTGTGAGGTATTCTTGATATGTCAAGAATAATAGATTAGTGTTGTACAATTTTTCATAAAGTAAATATTAGAAATTATATGCATAAGAAAGATGACATTTTTTCAAAATGACCTATGGAACTTATTCATTTAGATATCACTAATCTAATTATAAAAAAATCAACTCATAGGTATAAGTACTACATCACTTTAATTAATGGATTTACTCCCATTACTTATGCTATTTGTAAGAAACATAAGTCTGTTGCTCTGAAAATGTTTAAAAATTTTAGGATGAAATCTAAGAAGGAATGTGAGTATTCAGTGAAGAAGTTGAGAACAAACATAGTGGTGAATACAAAAATCAATAACATTAATGTAATATTAAGAATCATGAAGTTAAACAAGAGTTTAGTAAACCATATACTTCTTAAAAAAATGGTGTCGTTGTAAGAAAATATAAAAGGCTTGTTAAAATATGGAAAACTATGTTACTTGAACATGCTCTCTCTCATTACTTTTGGAGACAATCGATGAGAACTACAATATATATATATATTCAAAACCAATGTTTCTAAAAACCAAGTTCATATATAACTCCATATGAATTATTTTATGATAAAACTCCAATATTGAAATTATTATTATTATTTGGGAGTCCATCCACCATAAATAACAAATGTGGAAGTCTTGGTGATTTTAAGTAGAGGGGTGAAGATGAAATTTTTCAGGGCTAGATGATATTGATGTTTCAACGGTGATTAGGGAGGATTAGTTGACTCTATTGATATGAAAGTTATTTAAAAGACTAAGGAATATAAACAGACTCATTTAGATAAAGAAAATGAGCAGGAAGAAAGAATTTTTTATAAGGATTATGACAAGTATGAAAACAATTATAGTTCTACTAAAGAAGAATCAGAATCCACTATTTATAGAGATGAGGAATAATTTCAAAAATATTATCCCAGGATGAGGAATCTAGTGAAAGCTTAAAACAATATTGTTGATCCAAATCAAATGGTTCAAACAAGAAGAACATTAAAAGTTGTTACATATACTTCTTTGTATTCAAAATTTGATCTGAAAGATGTGAATAAATATTTTTAGTATATGGAATGGGGTTAAAAAATGAATGAAGAGATGGATTATAAAAAACAGAATGATATGTGGGAACTCATACCTAAAATAAATGAAAAAACTATTATTGGTACAAAATGGGTTTTCTAAAACAATAAAAATAATGATGGATAAGTGATAAGAAAAAAATCAAGATTAGTGTGAGAAGTTTACTCAAAGATTGAAGGAATAGATTTTGGTGAGAATTTTCTCAAGTAGCATGGTTAGAAATAATATGAATATTTTTTTCTATTTCTGTACAATAAAGTTATAAATTTTTTTAGATGGATGTGAAATATCCATTTTTCAAAAGTGATCTTGATGAGGAAGTATATATTAACCAACCATGTTGCTTTATTGTTGGGAAAGATGAAATTTTTGTCTGAGAGTTGAAGAATGGTTTGTATGGGCTAAAGAAAGAACCCAGGTGATGGTATCCCAAATTGGATACTTTCTTGAGGAATATGATTTTTAAGAATAGATGGGTTGATAGTAATAAGTATATCAAGTAACATTAGGAGCTTTCCCTCATTGTAATTATTTATGTTGATGAAATTATCTTTGCTGGTAATGATAAAAGAACTTGTGATATATTTTATAAAGAGATTAAAAAGTTGTTTGTGATTTCCATGTTGGGTGAAATGAAATAATTTCTTGGGTTAAGAATATCACAAAATGAAAAACACATATTTCATTCCCAAGGAAATTATACTAAGGAATTTATTAAAAAAATTGGCATGGAAAATTTGAAACCAATATCTACATTGATTTCAGTGGGAACTGAGTTTTCTAAAGTTGGAGAAAGAAAGAAAGTTGACTCTAAAGTGTTGTGGAAGATGATTGTATGTTTTTTGTATTTAAAAGTCTCAAGAACTGACATTGTTTATGATGTTACCTTATGTGAATGATTTCACGGTGCTCCAAAGTAATTACATATATTGGATGGAAAATAATTTTTAGATATAGGAAAGGAATAGATAATTTCATAATTAGTTATAATAGCTTAGAAAGTATTGGCTTGTTTGGGTATATCGATGCTGATTGGGTAGGGAATATTGATGATAGAATATCTACATCTGGTGTAGTTTTATTTCTCGGGAAACAATGTGGTATTTGGTATAAGAATAAATAAAATATATCAACTCTTTGAATAGCTAAAGCTAATTATTTTTTTCACTAAAGATGCTACTCAACTTATATGGATGAATAATCAGTTGGAAGACTTAATTATTGAAGTGAATTTTACCTTTATCTTAGTTTTTTATAATCAAAGAGTCATCAACCTTACAATAAACCTGGTACAACATTCTCATTCAAAACATATTGACATCAAGTACCACTTTATCAAAGATCATGTGAAAAAGAATTAATTGAAGCAGGAGTATGTTCCTACAGTAGAAAAAGTTTCTAACATTTTCATAAAACCATTACCAAAGGAATATTTTTATAAACTAATGTTGAACATGGCCATTAAACCTATTTCCCATTGAGGTTGAGGTATGTATTTTTATCCCTCCCTCATCTTGTCTTTGGATAGTGTTATCAAGGGGGTAATTGTTTTATAAACCTATCCATTGTTATATGCTATAACTTTTAAAAAATCATGTAAATAGGGGGAGTTGTGGGAAAGATATGAAATAAACATGTAAGTGTGTGATCTATTATAACTGTCTTTTGGAGTGTTTGTAAGAAATATTTATTGGTAGGAAATTTGAATATGTGTATAAAGATTTGAAGAAAATATTATGAAGTTTCATGAGTCACTACTTTCAAACGTCATTGTCTTTTTTGTTAATAATTCTTATTTCCTACAATTATTTGGCTCATGTAGGATAAGAATTATTGATAACTAATCCATAGTTTGAGGTTAAAAAGTTCTGTGATTTATGGATATTGGTGGAAAATAAAATAAAATGGGGGAAATTGTTGGGACCAATTTGAAAAGAAGTTGTTTGTGGAAGATAGAATATATTATATTGAAAAAAATTTCTATTTTTGTAAAAGAATGAAGAAATAAATTAACTTTCTAAATTTTGATTATCAAACTTACCATCATATTTAGACGACTAGACTCCAAATTGTTAAGAAATCCCATCATATTGAGGAGAATTTTTCTAGAAGACAAGGTTTATCAGACTCACCACAAGTCCAAAATAAAATGAGAAGACGTATCAAAGTATGCTTGGATTCGATGTGAATCTGATGATTCTTTGATATTTTTATAATTGAATAAATTCATAAGTTTTCTAGAACCTTATTATTCAAGCCTTGTTAAGGAAAGGGGTATAAAAAGATTTGAAAATAATATTAAGGTTTGTTTGTAAAGAAATACTAAGTTGGAAAAGGATGGGAAGTTAGAATACTTCACATTATAAGTCATTCCATTCTATGATGATATTTATTGTACTCAAATTCAAGAGGGATCCATGATACAAGAAGATGTTTTTAGAAGAAGTAATTTGCTGATGTTTGAAGTTTTTAGGGATCAATTCATCGGAGCAAGATCACTCGACACAAAAAAAATTTAAGGATTAGAAGGTTGATTGGAATGAAAGAAAATTAAGGTTATAGTTTTTATTCTCAAAATAATCCATGATATACTAATCTTCAAAGAAAAATTTTGATGTGTATCATAATCATAAAAGTAAAGAATTTGTTGAAGTCAAAGCTCTAAGAACCGGTCCATCAGTTGCGGTGTTTCACTGATCGTTGTAAGTAGAATTTTTTTTATGGTTTTTAGAACCAATGAATAAAGAACCAAATTTTGTTGGGACTGATGAAGAAAGTTGAATTTGTTAAGAGAAATTTAAAATTATATCAGAGATTAATCAGAAATATAGTTAAACATTTTCCATCAAGATTACTTGTTGGTTGATTTTCGTGTAAGTCTTAAGAGGCAGAATAACTCTAATATAGTTATAATTTGGTCAAGAGTTATCAGACTGGAACTAACATCGATTATTAGAGTGAGGTGGAGACCTATTTATCTAGTTTATACTAAACTCGATAAACATCATTAGACCTAGGATCATAAGTTTGAGGAAATGATGAAATAGAGAATTTAAAGAAGAAATGAAAAACGTTTTTTCAAGGGGATCATGAAGTGAGAAGATAATAGATAATATGTTTGTTAATAAGTTTGAAACCGATGATAAAATATTTCCAAGGAAGTAATGACATCTGTATAACTTTCCTCTATGTTTATAAAAAATTAAATTCATCTGAAGTCTAACAAATTAAAAAAAAGGTTTTATGGAATAATGTTTTTAATGTGATATTTTTCATGGTGTAAAGAATGATATTGGGATGTGTGTGTTCAATTGGTTATAAGGATCTAAATAAGGGGCAGTCATAATGGAAATCAGAATCAGATTGAAGTTTGTGACTTTTTTTGAAGATAGATAATGTTGTGTGAAAAATCAAAAATGTTAGAGAAGAAACAATGATAGTTTATAAGAATTGAATACATAAAATATGTATATGAGATTTAAGGGAAATTTAATATTCAAGAAATTTAGTTGGGAGTTAATGTTTTTAGAATCCCACCTAAACCATTTTTGAGTCACTTATAAATACTGAAGGTAATTTTTAATTTTTAACATAGATAATCTATTGAAGATAAAAGGCATAGCACTGAATGTTTTAGAGAGAATTTGTTTTTAGATTGAGCATTATTGAGGAAGGTCTCTAAACAGAAGAAGAAAAGGAGAAGACATAATATTGTAACCAGAGTTTCAATATCAAAATGAGAAATTGAACTAGGATTTCTTATAGTAGATTTAAGAAGCTCAAAACTATTTTAGTAATATTCAGATAGAGTTATATTATTAGAAAGTGAAATCAAACTGGGTATTGGACTAGGTATCAGACTAAGTTTCATTACAAATTACATTAGTATTTCTTATCACTTGTTGGGTAATAAAGTGAATAATTTCTTTAAAGAACATATTTGTGAAAGTTTTCAAGGAAGCACGGTAAAAATTTTCTAGACTTTTTACACAAATTAGTATTACATAACTTTGTTTTACTTGAATGGCATACACTATTTTATTGAACATAAATTTACTCAAGTTTAAGGGTATATCATTTTTGTTCTATCCACATAAAAGGATTGTTTTCTAGTGGATATTTTTTGTATTAGAGTGTTTCCAAACCATACTAAGGATATAGCTACTCTTGTTGAGTAGTGAACCTTGTAAATTATTATGTTATTGTGGAAGTGTGGTTGTTTTGTTTTCAATAAAATTGATAACTCTTTAAGATGAGGTGAAAGTTGTTTCAAAAATAAGAAAACTTAAAATAAAAATATATCACTAATTCACCCATCCCCATATCAATAATACTTAATACTAGATGGAAAATTAAAAATGTCTCTTAAGGAGATGAGGGGATATCAAGATCATAAGAGAGGAGGTATTAGGGCCAAGAAATGAGGAGGGGAGGGGGTGCCCGAGGTATCATGATATTTAAAGGACCTATGCCCATGGTTTTTTGAAAATATATTAGTATAGCTCAAGATATACCAACAGTTTTTCAAAACTGTGGGGATAGATTTGGGAAAAGAACCTATACCCACAGTTTTTCTACACCATGGGTATAGATTTTCGGGGATGGAGATAGTTTCTGGTAGTGCTGAAGAAATAATAACTACTACTTCCTCATTGGTATATGTCGTGTTATCCCCACTGAAGACACCTGCTTCTTCTTCCAAGAACCTATTGAACTGAAGTTTTTATCTACCTCATATGAACATCCCTCTATCATTGAGTCAAAAAAATATCCCTCAAAATTCTATATAATTAGTGCTAAAACACTCAGAATGTCCTCCACTAAGTTCTTTAATCGTCGATCTCTACTTTGAAGTGATCCGCTGACACTTTCTGCTGAACATCCTCTCTCAAAACCCAATGAGTACATCAACCACAATCCATACCTATAAAAGAAAAAAAACTATTAGGGTCTACAGAACCTTTAATATGGAAAATTTATTAATAATTAATTATTTAATGTTCAACCTAATCCCAATGTCTAACCATTTAAACACAAATGAAAATAATTTGGATGCATGATCCTTTCTTAGGTATCTACATTGTAACCATCATCACAATGATTAGTAGGATCAGTAAAATAGCTGTTTTGGGAATAAGATCATAAGTTACCCTAAAAACCTATGTCTTGGATAGTCACCCTTGTTTACATTACATACTAAATTTAATTGACATAGTTTCTCTATCGACCCATCTAGTCCTAAAAGTTTTCTACCTGTGAACTTTATCTTATCCCTCAACTTGATCCTTTGATAACACTCTATGATGACCCCCTCCAACAAATCTACACCACTTAGGATGATAATGGGAGAAAGTATAAAATAACACCTAAATCCCACCTCAAATAGGCCATGATTCCGTGAAAAGTTCCAAGGGTGTATCATACACAAAAATGGGATTCGTTAGCCTCTATCATTTTGGAAATGAGATAGATAAGATGGAAACATCCAAGAAATACAAGTAAAAAATAAAATTAAATAAATATACCTAGTAAATGAATGTAATTTCATACGAAACTAATACAACTAAAAAGGAACAATTATGAAAAAAAAATTAAATACAAGATAGTGACCTTGAATCCCTAATAGATCCTAAACTAATCCTTGAGCTAATGATGTATAACCTGGTCTCTAACCAGATCATAAAAACTTGAAAATAGCCTATATATACATAGGGTGAGCATAACATGTATACTCAGTTGTATCCTCCCCATATCCTCTAATAAAAAAATAATACTAAATCCCAATGAACAACATGTAAAACCAACTCATTACCTAAACAAGTATGTTAAACTCTTAGTCCCAAAAAATATATATCTCACTAAGTATCGTATATTAGTGATCATATAATATAATATCAAAATAATGTATCCCACTACCAATTCCTTATTATTTTTCTGATCTCCCCAATGTTGTACTTCCTGGTCCATCTATAAGATGATCTGCCTTTTTTATTTCATAAACATTTAATTACATGGTACAACATTTCACAATAAATAGGATCTTTTATGGTTTAGTGCCTTTGAAATATTAAAACAATACATGAAAACCATAAACATTAAAAATTATTATAATCTAGTTTATAGACTTCTTTTTAGGTTCTTCCTAAGTAACTTTTATTGTATCTATTACCCTAGGGACATACATCAAAGAAAAGGGTGAGCATAAATACCAACAAGGGAACAAATAATGGGAATACAAAGCTTGTGATAATGATATATATCAATAAGGCATGATCATATGAACATTAGGTATATAATAATATAAATAAAATGAATCATAACATGGAAATGTGTCTATAATACAAAAAAATACATTCATAATCATATCACCAAGCTTTATCACCAGGGTGTCATAAATCATAACTACCAGGGTTGTTAACCTAGGTATCGTAAAACTTTTTATAGTTACAGATTATGTTTTTAACCAATTAATTAGAAAACTATCAAGTCACTTACTTAATATGTATTAATTCATGTGAGCCACATTTATCAAAAAAAACATTTCATTAATAACCCAATGAGAATAAAGAGCGTGTTTCATATGAAAACATTGAGTACATAAGTTATAAAAGTCTGAAAAATTACATCATTTTTAACCCATGGAAATGGAATTTGGTTTTCATATTTTTATATTCCCAAATAAATAAATTATTCTTTCATCTCGATGAATACCCATTGAAAATGAAGTTGTTTGGGTATTCACAACATTGGAATTTCTCATGTAAATGATAGAAATTCAAGAAATGGATTCGTCAGCATGATGGTATAAAAAATAGAATAAAATGAGAGAATAAAGAGAAATAACAGAGGTATCCAATTGGAAAAACAATATTTTTAAAAAAAATAGTTGATCAAAACTGTTAGGAAAAGAAATTATTTCAACATTTATATATATACAAAAAATGAGGTACTTGGATGAAAAAAGAGAAGATGGGAATTACCTTACCTTGAAGATTTGCTTCATAAACTTGAGGGTGGCACCTGAAATTCATGTATTATAAATTTTTGGGGGATATAAATGGCTAACGGATGGTATTTATACATGAGAAGGCATGGGTTTTAAAGGACTAAATATTGGTAATTTTATAATATAAGCCAATCACATGTGGATAAATTGAATTTAAAATAATTTTATGTCTAATTAATTTGTTTCAAAGTGTGGTTAGACATAAAAGGCCTTCTGAAACTGAATCATACCTTTGATTTTACCCAATTAAAGCATGGAATGAAAAAAATTATCTTAAAATTCCAATTTTTGGTTTGAATATGTATGGTATAGAATTATAAATTGAAATTAAATTTTTTTTAATTAATATTTTGATTTAATAAATTATATTTTTAATTATTAAATTTTTTTATATTTATTTAGTCATGGTGACATAATAATGATGTCATAAAAGTGAAGTTCTTGAAGAGTGGAAATTTTCACTTTTTCACCAAAAAATACCCTATCAAAAAATTCCCAAAAAATAACCCTAATATAATTTTGACATGATGAGTCCAAAAGTGAAATTTATTTCACCAAAATAAATATCTTCATATTATAATTTTAACTTTAAATTAATTAATTATTTTTATGAAAATCAACAATTTAATATAAAAATAAACATTCTCACCATTTTAAAAATTAGTTATGTATTTATTAAAATATATTATCATTTAATTTTTTTATAAGACTACTTAATTAAATAAACATTATTTAAAACTTATTCATAAAACATATTTCTAATATAATTTATTAAATAATTATGAAATCATTTAAATTTGTTGATGTAACCAACAATATTAACGACTAATTATTTTACTGTTTAATGGTAATAATTTTAATAAATTGTATTATCTAGATAGAATAAGGGTAGATGATCATATTTTCCAATAAATACACAATCATTCTTACATATTATCACTCACTTCGATTTAGAAAAAGGTTTAATGTCATTTCTAAAATGAATATTGTATTACTAAGTATTTTTTTCTCTATTATAGTATTGTTCATGGGTGAAATGATTCTAGGGGATCAAGGATACCAAAATATTTATATTTTAATTAATTTAACCACTATTATAATTCACATTGTAATATTTGGTATTATATTGGGTGTCATTGTATACTTAATGTAACATTCTTAAATAATTTAATAAAGTGTAATGGGTTTCTATTATGTGTTTTATATCTCTTTTTTATTCTTAGTTGTACAAGTTCATATCAACACATGATGTGTAAAGTTCATAAAAAGTATTTCTTTGTGTTTATATTGTAAAACATTATAAAAACTTATTGAGAGGTAAGAGATCTATTATTAAAAGAATAACATTTTTTGGGTCCTTACATTCTTCCCCCTTTAAAATAATTTCAACCTTGAAATTTCAACTCAGATTCCTAGTTAAGAATATATGAGGGTACTTATATATCGTTGTTTCCTTTGGTTCTCATGTTGTTTCTACATATTTATGGTTCTTATACAGCACTTTTACAAGGTGTGTTGTCTTGTTGCAAATAACTGACTCTATGGTCCAAGATCTTCACCAGCCTCTCCTCATAAGAGAGGTTATTCTCCCGTTGTACCACCTTTGGATTTAGCACATGTGTGGGATCGAGTATGTACTTTCTTAAGAGTGATATATAGAACACACCATGAAATTGATCCATCTTTGGTGGAAGTGCTGGCTGGTATGCCACTACTTCTATATGATCAAGGATCTAAAAGGGACAAATGTACCTAAGGCTAGGTTTTACATTCTTTAAAAACCAAATTACTTTCTTCCATTATGATATTTGAAGGAAAGCTATGTCTCATACATCGAACTTCAAGTCCATTTAATGGTTTTCAGCATAAATATTCTGCTGAATCTAAATATATTTTATGTGTCATTTGATGGCTTGGACATGTTCGGTCATCTCTAGAACAATATTGGTTTCAATTAGCTTCTTTTCACCAACCTATTCCCATCGATTAGTATTCATACATTGCTTCCTATAAAGAGATTCATATGGATTCATTTGAATATTTGAGTGGAAGATGTTATTGTATGAGAACTCAACTAATGATAGATATTGATATCGTACACCTTTAAAATCCATTGAGAAGGCTCTTAGTAGGTATTCAAGTTTCATAATGGTAGTTTTAAATTAGACATCATTTTAGGGGTGATAGGATGCACTGAAATTCAATTCCATATTCAAATAATGTTGAAAAATTATCCATAATATATAAGTGAATCTTGGATAATTATTATAAATGATTGAATGTGGTACAACATGCATCCTCACCACTTCCGTTATGTTTATCATGAAAATTTTTTCAAGGGAGAAATATTCCCTACTAGTGAATAAGTGAGAAGTTTTGGGGACTCCATCCCCCATCACCCATATTCCATTGCTCCCTTTGTATGTATTTAAGTGACCAATGATGAAGTCCATGGGGATGATCTCCGACTTCCATGTGGGTATGGGCAATGGCTTAATCATACCATTAGAGTTCTGTCGATTTTCTTTAAATTTTTGATATACCATGAACATTTACGTTTACTCAGTGATACCCCTCTTCATTTGTTCCCACCATAATTTCTCTATAAGATTACGGTAAATCTTGGTACTTCCAGGATATATGGATAAATACAAGCTATGTTCATATTTGAGTAGCTATTTCTTTATCACGGGTGATAAGGGAATAAAAAGTCTTGATCCAAATCAAAAGAAACCATCTTACTTAATGTGGAAACTAGGAAGTTTTTATATAATTGGTTTTTTTCTTATAATACCTTGAAATATTTTTACATATATTTCTATATCCAAACTCTGAGACAGTGTGTGATTCTAAGGCCTAGTGTGCCCAAAATTAATTTCATAAAAATATTAAATACGTTTTATAATGCACATGCATAGTTTCTTAAAGAAAATGGGATAAATATTAAATAGTTTCTTGGAATAGAAATTAAATATCGTTATTATGTCTGAAACATGTATTTTACACTAGAGGTGACCTAAGATAAGTTAGTTTGGGGAGTTTGTACATCTCACCTTTTGGTGGTACATTCATATAGTTAATTAATTTAATTAATTAATTTTATTTATTTTTTTATCTTAATTGAAATATCTATAAATATGATGCTATGTTGAATCCTATAGGTTTATCCACATAAACCCTATTATGATTCCAGGGCATCTTCTTCCTCCTTCAGTTGGTGGATCAAATCAGAAGGCGATGAAACTCTGGATTGGAGAATATTGGGATTCATCAAACGCAACAAATTCCATAAATTGTTGGCAAGTGTGTTATTCAAAGAATAATGGGCCAATATTTAGCTCTTAATAATGAATTCATGAATTCTTCCCACTTTGATTAAATTGATTGAGCATAATCATCCCATCTAGGATCTACACCAATTATTGAATCTTTTATGTACCTATTTACCAATTTATTTGATTATTCATTTGTTTTACAAACCTGTATATCCCCGTTATTTATTTTTAGTCAACAATTCTTGAAAAATGTCACTAAACTTTTTTTATTATTCCTTCCAACCATAATTTCTTTGTGTTCTTTACTGGTTAGACCCTGCGGTCCTGGTTCGACATTATCAGGTGGTACTGAGCCTGATCTGACCCTCAGAATCATGAAAAATGTGGGTATAGGGGATGAATAAAAAAACAAGGGATGATTTTATATTTTTTTGTGTTATGGAATATATTTTCAATGATTCTAATCTGAACCATTAATGGTGGAGGAATCTGAGGCATATAGGTCATGCGACGAACCGTCGTGGCGATGAATTCTGAATTTCAGCCACTGCATGGCCAAAAATGACCAACGATGACTAGATTCACCTTTTCTGGGTGAATAAAAAGCTTTATATAAAGGCAGAATACTAGATATAATGCATGAATAGTGGATCTAGATTCCTTGGAAAATCCCGAACACACATAGTGTACTTTGAAGAACACATGGCGTATATGGCCCTGTCTCTGATGGCTAGTGTTTCAATAATTTATAAGTATCACATGTCATGAAAGACCCCCACACACCATGTGATATCATGCTAGAAAACATGGAATGTACTTTGGGAGTACACAGGCATGGTCATGTCAAGGAACACCATGTACCAAGGAACACATACATGGGGTAAACTACACAGACATAGGGTAAAGTACACAGACACAAGATGGATACACCAAAACAACCAAGAACATGGAAAAGACCCCAAGTTTAATGGAAACAACCTGTATATCCCAAACACTTTATGTATCCCTACATAGTAGGTGACCCATGTACCTCCAGGGACATGGCCAGGTGATGGATCAGAACCCCACTCTAGGTGGCTCTCCTCACACGTTGTGTACACCTTGGTTTCTTTGAAGGAGACTTCAGTCTCTCATATATCCTTCTTTTGGACTAATATTTTCCCCACAAGTATCCTACCCTATATTTTTTTTAACATGTAAAACTCAATGGTTCCCTTATTTTTGTCTTTTGGGATAAAATGTGAGATTTTATTGGCATGTAACTTATTTAGGTGATGCTTGATGATGGCAGTGATCACACAGTATCAAAAGGCATGAGTCCTCCATCGACTGTTAGAGTGGAACCACACTATTGGAATATGGTATGGGTTCTCTATATATCCACTGAGTGTAACCCTCCAATTGTACTTGGGTATTATTTCTCAATGAATAGAGTGGAAACCTCAAACTGGGCTGGGTATGGGTCCATTATAGGTTCCTAGAGTGGAACCCTCTAGCTGGGCTAGGCATGGGTCCTCTACCATCAAAGTGGAACCCTCTTCCTGGGAAGGGAATGGTTCCTAAATCGACTATTAATGTGGATCCCTTCAGTTTGAATAGGGTATGGGTCCTCTATTTATCCACTGATTGGATCCCTCCAATTGGACTAATCATGGGTCCTCTATTGAATTCTAGAGTGGAACCCTCCAGCTAGGATGAGAATGGGTTCTGTATAATCAAAGTGGAACCATCTTGCTGGGTAGGGCATGGGTACTCCATTGACTATTAGAGTTGAACCCTCTTATTGAAACAGGGTATGGGTCCCATATCTATCTATTGAGTGGAACCCTCATGTTTTAATAGGTAATGGGTCCTCTACCTATAGATTTTGGCCCCTCGACTGTGAGACATAATAATGAGGCCTATCTTAACTTGGATACTTTCTAATGGATAGATGTGAGAGATACCGGGCATCATTTTTGGACTTCTAAAACTGTTGGAGACACTTTTCATGGGATGAAATGTGATATAGAGATCCCCTTTCTCTTTTGTGTAGGATTTTTTTTCTAATCATATATATATATAGACAAAAAACACACACATCTATATTCATACCTTTGGATTTGGTTACTCTCATTCCATGGGTAGTGAGTACGCATGGGGTATGTCACATGATATATGTATCTAGATTTTCATGGTTGGATGAGGTTACGCTCCAACTATGGGTGGAAAAGACTCTATGTGTAGTTAATCTACACATCGTGTTGATCCCCTTGTTCTTGGATGAGGTTACTCTTTCTATCACGACCTGTCCCTTGGGGCCCATGTCATGACT
This sequence comes from Viscum album, assembly GCA_963277665.1. NCBI lineage: Eukaryota > Viridiplantae > Streptophyta > Magnoliopsida > Santalales > Viscaceae > Viscum > Viscum album. Next base: position 1,048,774,626 of record OY728163.1, on the reverse strand, counting down.
ACCCCAAACCCACCTTCTATAGGCCAGGGGCTAGAGACTAGCACTGGAAAGGCGTATCCATAAAATAGAAAGGAATTACCTTTTTACCTATATAGACACATAGTCCAAGAACACAATAAGAATAAACCACAAAATAAACTGTTGTAGTAAAAGTGTGATGAAAGTAAAGGGACCAGAATACAAGCCCAACTGAAAAGTGAAAGAACAACTGAAAAGTAAGAAACATGACTGAAAAGTGAAAAACAAATTCTGGATCATCCACTGAGGATCCTACCTTAAGGGTAGGTACAACTCACATTCAGTATTCCATGAATCATGTCACACCAAATAGTCCACCTCTGAATACCATCCAGTTCGGGATCCCTCAGCCTCGATCAAAGTTATTCGTCATGTGCACAAGACACAATATGGTGCAGGCATAGCCCGTGCATGGTTGAGTATAATGATACTCAGTAGGGACCCCGAGGCCCCTATAGGTCTCCCAGAGTTCCACAAAGAAAATGCCACAAAGCAAGACCTCAATCTCAAAGCATGAAGAAATATATATCTACTCTACGTACGTATATACCCATAAATATACCTAAGTTATCAAGAAATACTAATCTCAAAAATGAGGGAAGAATACAACAAATTTAACACCACATAAGTAGAAGTACCACACAGGTAACACCAAGAAGATAGAAGTGCCAAACAGGTAACACCACGAAGGTAGAAGTACCACAAAGGTAACACTATGAAGACAACACCACGAAGTTTGAAGTACCCCACAGGTAACACCATGAAGATAGAAGTACCACATAGGTAACACCATGAAGATAACACCGCAAAGGAAAAACACCCAGCTCACAATCAGGTATAACTTAAGTACAAAATTATAGATGATTATTCGTAATCCAGATCATCATATTCTGTTAAGAAGAACGACTACTGATCCACACAGGATCATTAGGTAATAACCACCCATGACCCACACAGGATATGAACCACATAGAAATGGTATGCGATGATCTAAACATGATCTCTAATTGCTAACCCATACTAGATCTGATAGATACTGACCCACAGAGGATCGATAGATGCTTACCCACACTGGATCGATGTTCTTTCTTCACGTTACAGCCTGCCTCAGGATTCCTCGCACTAGGTGCGCATGAGTTCTGTAGAATCTACCCCTTGAGATATTTGTTATACCTCTACCACCACTAATCTCTACAAAGTAATAACCCAAAGGATGTCCTTGTCGTAAGGGTTCCAACGCGATAGATGTTGTGTCAATCAGATGCTCGGTCTCTGAGTTATAAGCATTTTAGTTCCGAGGGCCCAATTGGATTCAGGTTCGATCCATCTCGGCCATACTCCAACTATCTCTAAAACTCAAGTGGATTATACCAAAAGGATAGTATCACTCTAAGGGTCTCAGCGCTAAATATGGTTCTTCAAATGGATGTCAGGTTCTCAAGTTATATCCCTTTAAGCATTTCTGGGTCAGGTCCAACCCGGTCTGGGTCGATCCAACCTGGTTCGGGTCAACCCAATTGGGTTGGTCCGCGGTTGGCTCAGCCCGCTAAGATGAGGTCTTTCCCGACCCGCAAGGGTGGTGTGGCCCAGCCCGCAAGAGGCATCCCGACCCACAAGGGTGTGGCCCGGCCCACCGGTCCGGCCCGCGGTGGTGTCCGCCCTATATGGAATGGGAGGGGAGAGGCCCCCCATTTGGAACGCGAAGTGGCAGTGCCTAAGGGTGATGCCAAGTCACCATGGGACACGTTGGGGGTGCCACCACCGTGGCGACTGAGCCGAAGCTCCTCCGGCGGTGCGCTGGTCGTGCTTCCCTCAGCTTCTGTGGCTGGTCGGTGCTTTGGCCACCTCTTCCAACCACTATAGTGGGTTCCTCCGGTGGCGTCAGTGCCTAGCATCCTTCATCATGGTCAGCTGGTCTGCTGGATGTCACCTTCATCTTCCACGGCTTCGGTCGCGGCCCCTTGCTGACCGGCGGTGCGTGACAGTGTGCCACACCTCCTCCACGGCCAGCTGGTGTTGGCCGATTCGCTTACCATCATAGCTTAGTTTCATGGCCTCAACTTGCAGCATGCGACGGCGCACCACATCCAATGTAGCTGGACAGTGTCGTTGTGCCAGCGGTCTTCTATAGAGAACGCAAGGGTAGCAAGGTATCAGATGGTTCCGGCTGGGTTCGTTAGGCTCGCACCCTCTTCTTTAGCTTGTAATCAACACGAGGGAGGAAAAATGATTCTAAAACTCTTGAGATTAAAACCAAAAGTAAACCCTACCTCAAGAATGATGGATAAATGCTTTCGATAGAGGAATTTGGTCGGTGTTCGCCATCCCCCGCAACTAGCCTCCAATGACATCACTCAATCGTTGATCTTCGGTTCAGTGTTTTGGCCTCACTCATCACTGCTTGATGGTACTAGCTCCATCCTCCAAGGGTTTGGCATCACGGTACTTTACCATCTCTTCGCTACTTGGTGAAGCAGTGCCGACACCTCTCCCCAATCTCCATATAAATTGGATAGGGGAGGGTGTCTAACGCTCGTAGAATTTATGAGGGTTCATTAATAAGAACATTTATAAATTCTAACAATGTGCTTATATAGGATTTGAAGGGTCAATCCATTTAATGGATTGACACATCGCTAGTCCCACATTGCCGCTTGTCCGTTGGAAGAAAAAGAAAGAAAATAAAACAACTAAGTTATTTTATCTATTCTTTTAAAAAGTCCCAAAATCTAACATTTTCTTCAGACCTACTACAGCCAAGGTGAGCCCTCCCTTAAGTGAATCCTGGTGCTACATATTCAATGGTGACCTTAGATTTCTAATTTGAACATCGGTTCAAAAGTTAGAAAATGTTGTTCACGCGTTTAATGAATGTACCTTAAAAAAAGTTCAGAGAATAATTACAAGTGCACTGGGCCTCAGAATCATGCACCTTCAATTTTCACAGACTTGTAATAATCCCATATAATTAAAAAAAATTACATGGAAAATATGGGTCTTTACATTCTCCCCACCTTAGGGATTTTTACCCCAAAAATCCACAACATAGAATAAGAAAACAAATGGGGGTACTGAGCATGAGTCTGAGCCTCCCACTCCCATGTGCTCTCATGAAGGTTCCAAGGCTTTCAATGAATGCACACCATAAGTATCAACTGACCATGTAGGATTCACTCCTATTGATCCTCAATCTCTACTGGAACCTCTGTAAACATCTCCCCATCATCAAATTCCAGCTCAGCGTGGTCAATGATGTGAGATGGGTCATGCACATATCTCCTCAGCTAGGATACATGGAAGACATCATGCACCCTCTTCAGATGTAGTGGAAGTTCCAAGTGGTATGCCACCTCACCTAGCCTCCAAAGTAACAAAAATTGTCTGATAAACCGCATTGATAACTTTCCACCTTTTCCAAATCTCTGTAAACCACATCGAGGTGAGACCCATAGGAAGACATGGTCTCCCTCCTCAAACTCCAAAGGTCTCCACCTCCTATCAACATAAAAATTCTGTCTGCTCTGTACAGTCTTCATCCACTCCTAGTTGACCTGTATCTTCTCAGTGGTAGCACGTACCAACTCTGGACCCATAAGTGATGACTCCCCTACGTCCATCCAGCATAGAGGTGATCTACAAGGTCAATCGTATGGGACCTTGAATGGTTTCATAATAACAGTGGAGTGATAACTATTTTTGAATGCGGACTTTACCTAGGGCAAGTGATCCTCCCAACTACGTCCAAAATCTAGGATGCAAGCATGAAGCATGTCCTCCAGTGTCTGTATGGTCTGCTCTGTCTGACCCTATGTATGAGGATGAAAGGTTGGTCTCAAACATAGCTGAGTCTCAAATGCCTCCTATAATCCCTTCCACAACCAGGATGTGAAACATGCATCACGGTCAGACACGATCATTGATGGCACCCCAGGAAGTCGCATAATCTCTTGTACATAGAGGTGTCCCAATCCCTCTACTGATAACTGCTCTCAAATAGGTAGGAAGTAGGCTAACATGGTGAGTCAATCAACGATCACCTTGATGGAATCATGTCCCCTGGACATACATGGAAACCCTATCACAATGTCCCTAGAGATTCCATCCCACTTCCACTTCGGCACCTCTAGTGGTTTTGTTAAGCCTACTGGAACCAGATGCTTAACCTTCACTTGATTACAAGTGAGGAATCGAGAAACAAACTATGCCACTACATTCTTCATTCCTGGACACCAGTGATGACGTCGAAGGTTTTGGTACATCTTCTCGACACCAGGATATAACTCTATAGGGGAAGTATGTAACTCTATCAACACCTCCTCTCTTTGTGCCACTGGTACCATGGCACATCCTTTTAAGAGTATGACATGCTCCCCACATTTAGAAAATCCATCAGGTGCATGTCTTGAGGATATCTGAGCGCGTCGAGCCTCGTAGTCAATGTCCCCAATCTGCACCTCCCTGAATCACTGAAGTAGTGGGGGAGTGACTTTCATAGACCAGATGTATGATGCTTCATCTCTATCCATGAAGGATATCTACAATGTGGCTAGCTTCTATATCGCCTCACTCTGCAACTGCAGACTAGACCTCCTGCAGAGTGCATCTTCTACCACGTTTCCCTTCCCAAGAGTATAGACTATCTCAAAGTCATAGTCTTGGAGGAACTCTAGCCATCAAAGCTGTCTCAGATTTAGGTCTTTCTGAGAGAAGATATACCTAAGTCTCTTATGATTAGAGTAGACTATAAAACGTTCACCCATCCAGAAATGTCGCCACACCTTCAAGGAGAAGATCACTACTTCTAACTCTAGGTCATGGGTAGTGTAGTTCTACTCATGTTGTCTCAACGATCATGAACCATAAGAAATCACTACTCGCTCCTGCATCAGGACACATCCAAGTCCGTTCTCTGATGAATCTTATTAGACTACATATCCAACACCCTCTTCTGGTATCCTCAAGATGGGGGCAGTCTTCAATCTCTACCTCAGCACCTAAGAACTCTGCTGGCATTTCTCCTTTCATAAGAAGGGTTTTCCCTTCTTCATCAATGCTGGCAAGGGTGCCGAAACTCTGTAAAATTCAAGAACGAATCTCAGGTAGTATCCAGCCACCCCCAAAAAAACTTCACACCTCGATCACACTCATGTATGACTCCTAAGAAAACACAGCCTTTATTTTTGATGGATCCATTAAAACTCCAGCCTCTGAGATAATGTGTCTTATAAAGTGGACCTTTCATATCTATAACTGACACTTCGAGATATTTCCATAAATCTGGTGCTCTTAGAGTGTATCCAGAACTATCTGCAGATGATAGGCATGCTCCTCCTCCATCGCTGAGTATATCAAAATTTCATCGATGAAGACCACCACAAAGAAATCGTAGGATGGATGAAATATCCTATTCACAAGTCCCATGAACACTACTAGGGCATTGGTCACGCCAAACGGCATCACAAATAACTCATAGTGGCCATACTGACATCTGAAGGCCATCCTCTAAACATCCACATCTCGTACCCTGAGCCGATGATAGCATGGTCTGAGGTCTATCTTTGAAAACCAATGAGATCCCTTCAGCTGATTGGTAAGATCATCAATCCTCAGAAGTGGATACTTGTTCTTCACGGTCTCCTCGTTCAGGCGCTGGTAGTCCACATAGAGTCTCAAACTGCCATCTGCCTTCTTGGCGAACAAAATTAGGGCTGCCCATGGACAAACACTGGGCCTTATAAACCCCTTTCTCTAAAAGTCCTCCAACTGTACCTGTAACTCACGAAGCTCTGTGGTAGCCATCTGATATGCTGGTGTAGATATCGGTGTCGTCCTGAGGTACAGGTCGATGGAAAATTCTACCTCTCTGTGTAGAGGTAGTCCTGGAACATCATCAGGAAAGACATCGGCATATTGGTCCACCACTATAGGGTAGCTCAGACTCTCAATATCTACTGCTATGAGGGTAAGTCTATCCAACTAGTGTGTGATTGGCTGCACCCTCTTCCGAGTAAGTCCATCCCATGCGATAAAGGTTCCCTTCTCACCGGTTAAGGAAGACCTGGTCCCATCCTCGTGGACACACCGCACTTTGCGCCTAATACAGTCAACTTGGGCATGGATTTTGGATAACCAATCCATACCCAATATGACATCGTAAGGATTCGATGCCACTACTATAAGATCCCAATCAAAGATCTTGCCTCCTAGAGTAAGCTCACACTGCCGGCACTAGTGCATAATCGTCGAATACCCTCCCGTCAGAGTATCTAGTCGTAAGGATCGATCCAATGGCTTCACCGAAATCTCCAAGCTCCGAATGAGGGTCATTGCAATAAAATAGTGACTGGATCCTCTGTCTATAAGTACTGTATTTAAGGTGGAGTAGACACAGATCGTACCTCTAATCGTCTCCCGAGCACCGTGGTCATAGGCCTCAGCTTCCTGGAGAAAATCTCGCCCATGTCCACCTGCTCCCTGTGGTCGGGGTAGACCACCTAGTGGTGGTGGCGATAGAACCTTGAATCACCGCCCATCTCTTGTTTCACAACCATATCCTCTACCATTTCTGCCTACTACATACGGACCTCCCCAATCGAATATATGCCTCTACCGTGGTGGCCCCTTGACCATCTTTTAGTTGTCCATATGGTGGGTCGGGCGGCCGCCTTCCATATAACCCTACCCGTATCACGACTAGCACTTCCTGATTCTAATCGTCCCCCCTTTTTCCTGTGATCCCCACACCACCGAACCTGTATCCTGAGGTCATCCACAAAAATTTATTTCCCTCTTAGGCCCCTGTGTCATCCGCCTACTACCTACTACAGATGACTCTTCTACCTAACGTCTGGTGGTGGCTCTTTTTGTCTATGCCTGCTAAGCTAAGATGCTCTCCTCCAACAGTGTTCTCTCTAGCACCTCATCCTACATCGTAATGCTGAGAGATATCATCGATGATCTTATCTCCCATCAGAGACCCTTGTCAACGGTCTGGGACCAAAAGAAAGGGCCGTGTACCATGTCTGTGGAGTAGCTGGAGAGATCAGTGAACCTCATCGAGTACTGGGCCACAGTCATACTTCCCTGTTGTAAGTGAACTATCTCCTATATACGCACTGAGCATAGAGTCGTTGGGACGAACTATTCCATGAAAAGGCTCTTAAAGTCCACTCAGACAAGGGTCGCCTCATCGTGTATCTGGAGAATCAATATCCACCATCTCTCTATTCTTTCCTGAAAAAGACTAGATTCTAGGATCACCATAAGGTCTGTTGGTGTCCCCACTAAGAGAAAAACTCTAGCCACAACTTCCAGCCAGTCTTCAGCTTTCTGTGGATCCATCTCACCTCGAAACCTAAGATGCCTCTACCACTGAAACTCATGAAACACGCTCAGTCGGTGTGCACCCTCTACTAGTGGGGATGGTGGAAACGGTTGCCCAACGGGTAGTGGTGATACTGGTACACCACCCGAAGGTTCTAACGTTGTTAGAGGGACCTACGCCAAGGCCTCATCTCTTGGTGGACCATCATCGCATACTCTCTCAGTAATCCTGGTTGTCTATCTATGTGGATACATCCTAAAATAAAACAGGTGTTCCACATTCAATAAGTTATACCTGGTGATCTGACTCAAAGAGATCACAAGAAAAAAATTTCAACACACACAATCAGGGTTTTCATGCACTATGTAGGATATCAGAAGTCAGAGTCCTGATGTATGGATATGTTGTCCATCGCAACAACACTGGATTATCCAAACTAAGAACTACACTCATAACACTTAACACTTTTCCCACATAGAAAAGATCATAGTCCTAGTTCTTCTGTAGAACTGACTCCTCTGATACCACTTTGTCACAACCTGTCCCTCGGGGCCTCTTCTGTGACTACCCCAAGACCACCTTTCATAGGACAGGGGCTGGTGACTAGCACCATAAAGGCATATCCCTAAAATTGGAAGGCATTGCATTTTGATTTATACAGAAACACAATCCAAGAACCCAACCAGAAGAAACAACGAAGTAAACTGCTGTAGAAAAGGTGTGATGAAAGTAAAAGGGCTCGAATACAAGCCCAACTGAAAAGTACAAGTACAATGGAAAAGTAAAAACACAACTAAAAAGTGAAAAATAGCTCCTGGATCATCCACCGAGGATCCTACCTGGAGGGTGGGTAAAACTCACGATCAGTAGTCCCTGCGTCACATCATTACAAATAGTCCACCTCTAAGTATCGTCCAATCCTGGATCTTTGAGCCTCAATCAATGGTGTTTTTTATCTTCACAAGAAACAACAAGGTGTGGGCGTAGCTCATGCAGGGGTGAGTATAACGATACTCATTAGGGACCCCAAGACCCCCGCAGGTCTCCAAGAGTTCCACAATGGAAATACCACAAAGCGAGACTTCAATCACAAAGAATGAAGCAATAGATATCAACTCTACTTAGGTATATGCTCATACATATACCTAAGTTATCAATACATACTCATCTCATACATGAGGGAAGAATACCACAAAGGTAACACCATGTAGGTACAAGTACTACACAGGTAACACCACAAAGATAAATGTACCACACTGGTAACACCACAAAGAAAACACCACGAAGGTAGAAGTTACACACGGGTAACACCACAAAGGTATAATTACCACACATGTAACCCCATTAAGATATAAGTACCATATAGGTAACACCATGAAGATAACACCATGAAGGTAAAAGACTCAACTCACAATCAGGTATAACTTAAGTACCGAAGTACAGATGATTAGTCATAATATAGATCATCTTATTCTATTAAGAAGCACTACTGCTAACCCACATAGGATCCTTAGGTAATAACCCCTGCTAACCCACATAGGATCTGACCCACACAAGATCGGTAGATGTTAACCCACATAGGATCGATGTTCTTTCTTCACGTTACACCCTGCCTCAGAATTCCTCGCACCCAGTGTGCTTGAGTTCCATAGAATCTGACCCTCGATATGTTGTTCGTACCTAGACTACCACTAATCTCCACAAAGGAGTAACCCAAAGGAGCACCATGTCGTAAGAGTTATAACGCGATAGATAGTGTATCAATCGGACGCTCGGTCTGTGAGTTATAAGGATTTTAGTTTCGAGGGCCCGGTTGGATTCGGGTTCAATCCAACCCGACCGGACTCCAGTTGTCTACAGAACTCAAGTTGAGTATAACAAAAGGACCATCTCTCTCTAAGGGTCTCAGCGCTGTAGATGGTTCATCAAACGGATGCATGGTTCTCATGTTATGGACCTTTAGGTATTTCTAGGTCCGGTTGGGCCTGGGTCCAGTATGACCCAGTCGGACCGATCCGGCCCAACCCAGCCTGGGCCGACCCGACCCGATTCGGGTCGACCTAACTGGGCAGGGCCACTACAGGCTCAGCCAACTGGGCTGAGGCCCGGCCCGGCCCACAAGGGGAAGCCCAGACGCAAGGGGAAAGCCCAACCTGCAAGTGGGCATGGCCCACCAGTGTGTCCCATGGTGGGGTCCTCCATAGCTGGCACGGTAGGGGGTGTCCCCCTATTTGGAACATGAAGTGGCAGTGCCTATGGGCACTGGCAGGTCATCGTGGGAACCACTGCAGGTCTCACCACAGCAACGTCGAAGTTGCGGCTCCTCTAACGGCATGCTGGTCCCGCTGCCCCCCACTTCCGGGGTTGGCCGATGAGTTGACGGCCTCTTTCGACTGCTACGGATAATTGAGACATGGATGGTTCCTCCGGCAGCGTGGGTGCCCCGCCTTCTTCCTCACGGACAACCGGTGTGCCGGCCATCGCCTTCATTCGTTGTGGCTTCGGCCACTACCCCTTACTCACCAGCAGAGCACGACGATGTGCCGCACCTCCTCTGTGGCCAGTCTGTTCCAACCGATCTGCTGGCTGCAGCGGCTTAGTGTTGCGACCTCCTCTTTCAGCACGTGATGGTGCGCCTCCTCCATCGTAGTCGGGCGGTGCCGTTGCGCCAACAATCTTCCATAAGGAATCAAAGGTTATCAAGGTAGCGGAGGGTTCGAGGTGGGTTCATTATGCCCACACCCTCCACATTTCTTTTAATCAACGTGAGGGAGGGAACATGATTCTACAACTCTTGATATTAAAACCAAAAGTAAACTCTACCTCATGAACGATGGAGAAACGCCCCTGAATGAGGAAGTGGGTTGGGGTTCACTATCCCCTACAACTAGCCTCCAACAACGTCGCTTGATCATTGATCTTCAGTTCGTGGTTTCGGTATCACTCATCACCGCTCGCCAGTGCGGGCTCCATCCTCCAAGGGTTTGACATCGCGGCACTTTACTAGCACTTCGCATCTTGGTGACGTAGTGTCGGAACCTCTCCCCAAGCATCATATAAATAGGAGAGGGTGGGCATCTAACGATCATAGAATTTATGAGGGTTCATTAGTAGGAACCTTCTTAAATTATAAAAATTTGGTTACATAGGATTTGAATGGTCAATCCATTTAATGTCTTAACACATCACTGGTCCCACATTATCTCTTGTCCATTGGAGGAAAAAGAAAGAAAATAAAATAACTAAGTTATTTTATTTATTCTTTTAAAAAGTCTCAAAATCTAACTTTTTCTCTAGACCTACTATGGTCAATGTGAAGCCTCCCTTATGTAAATCTTGGCACTATGGATTCAACAGTTCCCTCTAATTTTTAATCTGAGCACCGGTTCAAAATTTTGAAAACGCCACTCGCGCTTTTCCTGAACATACCTTAAAAACGTTCAGAAAATCATTCCGGGCAAACCAGGCCTCAGAATCATGCACCATCAATTTTTTAAGACTCGTAATAATCCCATATAATTAAAAAAAATACATAGAAAATCTGTTTTTTTACACTTTCTCTTTCATTGGCTTGAGTTGCATCATGTTTTCTATCTACTTTCTTTCAATTCCTATTGTGTCTCTTACTTCTCCCCTTTTAGTTTTGGGGCATCCAACTTGGTAAGTATATACTCACCCATATATGGGATTTTCCCACATGTTTTGAGCCTTTTTTAGATGAAGTACAGTCCACTGGTGACTTGAGGATAGCTTAGGGATACTAGGGTCTTTGGATTTTGTATGGTGGTCATAGCTTGGAGATCAAGAGTTGATCTCTCTCAGTGGTTTTCTTTCAGATTTTTTATGTTGAAAAATATTACGGGTTGGGCATGCATTTTTTCCCATTACTTTTTTGTTTAAATTTTTTCACTCTTGTACAACTTAGATGTTTTTCATGCTTGGTTTAATTTCTAGCTGTTGAATCATTTAATTTTATTTCCTCCACACTTCTTCATTAAGATGGTTGGGTGTATTCATACAAGTTCATTAGAAAAATGACTCCTATTTAGGATATTCCTTTTAGTGCTTTTCTCCACCCTTATCCTATAGATATAGGTTTGATGTAGTTATAGATCAAGCCCTAGTTAGCGTCGGGTCTTGAAAGATTGGTATCAAAGTTGTACATTCTTTGGGATGTTATTTGGAGTAGTACCCTTATGAGTATTTGGTTAGGATTATTGTAATAGTTTCAAAGTGTCTCGGGTGTGACTCTTAGGCTAGGTAATCCAATGATGGTATGGGCGGCTGACATATCCATTCACCGGGATCTTAAACACCTTCTTGTTGACTTGGAATATCAATACATTATTTGTAGGGACCAATGGTATGTGAATCATATAGGATTGAATCTTTGACTTTCCTTTTTGATTCATCTCCCTATTGTTATTATATATATATATATATGGTAATATGATCCTAGTATATCTTGATTAATTTTCAAGATGCCTCCATGAAGATAGCCATCTAGGATACCAGTTCTAGATCGTGACGATGGTCTGATGAGCAATGAGGCCGCAGTTCGTGGTCCATCCCATGAGCTTCTTCCTCTAGGTGGGCAGGTAGAAACATCACCATATTTTAAGAAGCATATTATACCAACTGAGCAGGAATAGTATGTTTGCAAGATTAGCACACTCTATGAATTTGAGCGTCATAGGCCACTAAGGTTCAATTTTGATCCAAATCTCTAGGTATTGGATGATTGGCTAGAGTCAGTGGTTTTTATCTTCAAGCTTATCCAGACCTTGATGGATCAAGTGGTTGTAGTTGTAGCTAGACTTTTCTATTTACAAAATAGGTGATGGTGGATTTTTGTCACCCTAATAAAAAATTATTTGACACTCTCATGGCCAGACTACTAGCAGTTGTTTGATAAGAAGTATTACCCCTCTTGTTTGTGCTTAGTTTGAATTTAGTATATTTTGGAGGTGTAGTAAGGAGGGATAATGGTGGATGAGTCATCAATGAGGTTTAAAAACATTAATTGGAAATTCCATTACATCATCTAGTATGTAAAATTCTAAGAATAGAAGCTTTAGTGTGGACTCTACAGAGATATCTCTTTTAGTGAGGTTCCCTTATACATTCCCACCTATGTCGAGGTATTGGAGCATGCACTAATAACTGAGAAATTTATATAATAGGGGCACCAAGTATATAGATATGGTGGTAGGTATCATATATATGAGTGGTTGTGCAAAATATAGCAGGCACCCTTCTCTCTCTCATCATGCCCTCTTTGGTACACCCAACACCATGCCAATAAACTGTAACGAATTCTACCCGAACCTTCTTTGTTCTTTCAGGTTTCCTTATCTTTCTTTATATTAAAATGAATTTATCTTATCTATTTATGTAAATATTCTAAATTATTTGTATTTTTATAGAATTCATTTATTAATACCCTTTCATCACTCTCTTTTGGGGATATTCATGTTTTTAAAATATTTCCTTCTTATTATTTTCTGATAAGCAAACCAGTTTTAAAGGAACTTCCCAATTTTTTACCCAATTTTAAGTGCACTCTATCCACTATTTTAAGCCACCACTATCTTTATAGAATCATTATTATTATTATGAAAACATTATTGGTCCTATTCTGGTTTTATATAAAATATTGTCATATTTTCTATTTTAAAAGCTCTATAGAATTTTCCTTAAAACCGCACAAAAATGTTTTAATGCTAATGTTTCTTAAATAAATTTCTTATATTTTTTCAATTCTTTTTGAAAACTTTTACCATGTTATATGCTTATTTTACCTTATTAATGTCCATTTATGTTCTAATCCCTTTATTTCATGGACACATTCATGATACACTGATTGGTTATGCTTTATGTCATGATTGTGGTACCCCATTCTTTCCATGAGTACCCATATGTTTATGTTTGGTTGATTATGTATTATTATCTATGTGGTAAGAATATTCATGAAAATTTTGAGATGGTTGTTCCCAAATAGCACTCCAATGCATTGGGTAATGTTAAGTCTCATGAGATGCGATTTGAAACGGGATTGGCGGTTAGCCTTGACCCATACTAGAATGGGAATCAGGATTTCCGGTTAGCCTTAACCCATACTAAAATGGGAAACATGATTGGAGATTAGCCTTAACCCATAGTAAAGACATGTTTTATTATTCTTTCACATTTATATGATTCCATGATTATATTATCTCATGCTTATATGATATGATTTCATATGTTCCATGCTTTGTATATCATTATGTCATGCCTCCTAACTCATGTACTTAAGATGTATCCTTATAGTCATTCCCTTACTATGATTTTTAGCTCATCCCTTTGTTCATGTGTTCCCCAGGGTACCCTATTCATATGTAAGGTCTCATTGGAATTTAGGATATTTTTTTATAGATTAAATAAAGAAGTCTTTTTTTAGCCCCATGTTTTATGTTCTATGTACCTAGTATTCCAAGACACTAGACTTAATGATCCTTGGATTGTGTTCTGACGTATATTTAGGCTTAAAAACATGTAATGTTATATGTAAAAGTCTAGGGTTTCTATAAATCTAAATCCCCCAAATACATATGTTGATCACAGCTACCATGGATGACTTTAGGAAGCCGACACTGCCATAACCGCTGAAGGATAGATCTCAAAAGATTCATGATCGTGTGGTTATAGGGGTGTCCTTAGACCAGGTTCTACCATTACCAAATTTTTTGGAGGTCATTCTTTATGAAGATGTTCCATAATTGGAATTGGATCTCATTTTTTCTGCATTTGAGGTTGCAGTCACTATCATCATGGGAGTGTTCTTGGAACTTATTCCTAATGAAACTTCTGTATTTCCATGCTTGTTGGTAGTGGAGGTTTGGGGTTCATTTTTTCTCCCTTATATGGTTCTATTTTCTCACTAGCTATTTTTTGTGTGATTTTTTCTGATGTATATTGAAAAAAAATTTGGTTGAATTCTAGATTCTCTATTGGTGGATTTGAGGTCTAAATTTCAAATTTTTGTGCTGATCAAAGGAATTTTACTTACTATTTGATGTGATGGTTTGATGATGATATTTTATTTGGGGTTGATGGTATAGGATTCATCGTGACTCAATGTGCAGGTCTTTCCAACTATTACATTTCTCTGGATTCCAGGTCCATTTCTCCTTTCTAGGTCAGTTTTTTGATTTGGTTTCCAATGAGATTTTGGGATATTGTTTTGTGAGAAGTAGGGTGTTCCAAGAGGCACGAGATGTTGTGGCATTCTCCTTGTGATTTTTAATTTTCATTTTGAACATCTGGGGGTGTAGAGGTGATCACTATTGAGGGATTTTCCTGTGCATTCCTCTACTCTTGCTTCAATATTCTGCCACTCTCTCCAAGGTGGATCTATGCTGTAGTCTTCACGGTGCTTTGGGATGTGAGGGAGAGAAACCACTGACGTCTTGTGGTGGCTCTATATATTTTGGATACCTATGATGTTCTTAGATGGCTTGAAGGTTCCAATGAAGTTGATGCGTGGTTCAAGGATGAAAATGGTAGTCCTTTTAATTTTTAATTTTACATTTTAAGTATTCTTGTGCACATCTCATCATGGTTTGCATCATCATGATTGGTCTTTGGTTATTTTGTTATAATATAATGTGAAAACTCCTAGACAAGATACAAGTATCCACTTCAGATGAGATTGCAGAGCAGGAAGAATTCACCAGAGTATGGCCTTCTTAATTTCTAAGAACAAGAGGGTATGGTTTTTTTATCAGTACCAGGCCTATGAAACTTTGCACAGGACAACTAGTTGAGCGGTCATGCCATGGTGGAGGCCTGACAAAATTATGTAGTCATTGTGTAGGGGTGCTTCTTATAGCCTTTATCTAGTATGTCTTTACTTTTAATGGTTTTTATTGGGTGAATTTTTTAGGGTTCACACTTGTCCATTAAAAGTTTCATTTAAAAATACAAAAAAATGGATTCTGCCTAGGGAGTTTGAAGAAGAGTTTGGGAAGGAAAAAAGAAAAACGTTTTCATAATCACTACTTTTGGACAACATGGTTTTTCTTTCAATGATTATTTCTTCCTACAATGAGTTATCTCATGTAATATTAGAATTATTGATAAGTAAATTATAGCTTGAGGATACAAAGTTTAGTGATTTATGAAACTTGGTTGACAACAAAATCCAAAGGGGGGGATTGTTCGGACCAAGTTGAATATAAAGGTTGTTGTTTTTCAAATGTTTCATTTTTTTCAAAGGAATTTTTTTTTTCAAGGAATTTTAAGATGAAAGGGAAGTCACCTCATTTTTATTTTGTGATAATAATATTGATCCACATTTTCAAAATAATTAGACTTGTTTTTTCTAAAAAATAAGACTCACTATGTCCATCATAATGAGAAAAATATGTTTGGAAGAAAAAGGTTTTGATCGAACTAAACTTGTATCCGAAATGAAATAGAAACATATTAATGGAATTAAATGGTCATCATGTTCAATTTAAATTTTGTGTGGAAGTAGTTATTATTTTGATGAAGTATCAGAGTTTTCATGACTACCATAAAATTATATGTGATGATCCTTTTCTAATTTCTGTTTTATAAATCATAATTTAGTTGGAGAAATTATGATGAAATCTTAATGGAATAAGAGAATAAATATATATATTGTTGATTAAAAAGCAGTCATATCTAGATTAATCATAGACGGGTGGAAGAGAAGGAAAACAAGCTACTGATTCACTATAGAATCGGATCATCCACGATATATATAAAAAAACATTTCATATCCAGGATGATAGTACTCAAGCTCATGAAGAGAATGATCATATCCAGAATGATCGTACCCAGAATGGTCATATCTAGGAAAATTGTAATCATAAAGATAGTACTATAGATAATGGTACTTAAGATGATTTGGATGGTATCTTTAATTGTTAAAGGAAGAGATAGATGAACTCTGATTTGTTTTTTATATGTCTTCATCAAGTGGTTCAAGATTTGAATTACTTTATTTTTTTCTTCAAGTGAGTATTTTAACAGGTCAAGACAAGAGGAGGGGAAGATGTCTTTTTGAACTGAGTTAAGAGAATAAGTGAAGAAGTTAAGGTGAATTGAATATGTGGTTTTTTTGGATGTGCTTTCAAGGGGGGTCTTGGTTTTCAAAAGAATTATTGTATTTAGTAATCATAGTGGTATCCATTTCTTCATATAATTTCTTAAAATTGGTAAGGATGTTTTTTTAAAGAAATAAAATTTAAAAAAGAAGAACTATAAATTGAAATGAAATTAAAAATAATGAGTTCATATTATAGAAGAATCTATAATCTTAGAGAATAGTTGAAAAAGTCAAAATTTACCCTATATTATAGGGTAAACGGAGATTAAGGTGAATTTGATTAAGTGAGAAAATTTTTGGGATTCCTACCAAAACCACTTGAGGGTCACCTATAAAATGAGAAAAGTACATTGTACTTTTATGATGACTGATTTACTATTCATGAGAGAGAATATCTAATTTTTATAGAGAATAAAAAAAATTGTATTTTCTTTCATTGAAGAAATTTTAAAATATTGAAGTAAAAGAGAAGAGGTAAGATCACAACATTTTATTCAGGCGGTTATCATACTTAGTGTTTATCATACTCAGATGATTACCATATTCTTCTTTTCAATTGTATTTGGTTGATCATATTATTGGTCTATATAATCAAAATTGGTATTTTTTTACAGAGATTTATGAACTGAGGAAGAATCATATAGGGAGAAGCATACTGATTTTTCCGTAATCAGAACTGAAGAGGTTTTGATTCATCTCTACAATATTCTGTCAAATTAATATTTTTTTTCTAGGGAGAATCATTCCTGGAATGATCATATCAACTAGAATCATACTCATAGAAATTAGACTGGGAAAATCAGACTGGTGAAATCAGACTGAGTTTTCATAAAAAATCCTATGAAGTGATTGTCATATTCTGGGTAAGAAATTGAAAAGGTGTTTTCAATTGAATAAATTTGTGGAATTGAAAGATAATCACATGTAACATGAGTTGTTACACAAACATTGAATTATACTATTTTTTGAAGAGTGTGCCCAAGCACTATTGGAATTGTTTTTATACTACTACATGAGTGAAAGGGTATATCTCACTCATTGTAATATAAGGATTTTTTTCTAGTGTGTTGTATGGTATTGATTCATTTCCAAACCATACAAAAGATGTAGATATTATTATTGAACAGTGAACCTTCTAAATATTTGTGTTCCTTTTATGTGTGGTTTAATTTTTTTCAATAGGGAATTGAATCTTTAACATGATGTGAAGGTTATTTTAGGAAAAAATGAAACAAAAAATTATCGTTGATTCACCCCCTCTTCCTCTCAGTGATGCAATCATTCTGATTGGAAACTTTTAGATATTGTAGATAGAATAATGATAGATGAGATGGATATGGTAGGTAATATTGAATATTATTCCCTTTCACTTCCACCTAGTGAAATATTCAGTGATTCATAAGGGTAGAAGAGGAAGTTGTAAGATCATAATAGAAGTGGTAGAGGTGGTTCTCAGTGGTGGGCCACCTCTAAACCTTCAATTATATCTAGTAGTGTCTCCCCAACTTATTATTAGTGTGGAAAGGTCAGAAACAGCTGAAATTTTTGTACTAAACCTTCAAATATGTGTAACAGTTGTGGATGTTATAGTTATTAATATAGGTTATCTCAGGCTATTTCTATGTCATGACATGGTTAGGGATTTTTAGCTCCAAAATATGTTGTGGAACAATTGAATTCTTGAAAAAATATAATGTTCCAGACACATGCCTCATGAGTGAAGCACCTTCATGTAGTATATGGGCTTCAGTGGAGGTAGGCACGGGTCCATTGATAATGATACACACCATCTTTATTTCATATTTCATAGAGATTTCTTTATTTTATAGTGGTACTTCTCACTTTTTTATATCTGGTCTTTTTTTTGATATGATTAAAATTACAATGAATCTCATTTACTTTGTTATAGAGTTAGTGACACCTATTGGGAAGAGGAATGGTTTGGGGTTTTAGTTTCTTTCTTATTCTCTACCATTAATAGATGTGGAGTTAGTTTGGGATTTTCTCATTCTTGATCTGGAT
Source organism: Viscum album (assembly GCA_963277665.1). Classification (NCBI taxonomy): domain Eukaryota; kingdom Viridiplantae; phylum Streptophyta; class Magnoliopsida; order Santalales; family Viscaceae; genus Viscum; species Viscum album. Next base: position 1,048,756,147 of record OY728163.1, on the reverse strand, counting down.
TTATTTGATGCCATAATTTCAATGGATTTCCTTATTTCTCATCATGTTAAGGTGGATTTTTATCATTAGTGTTTTTTTCAATGATTAATGAGTGTTCATGGATGTTCAAGGGAGATTTTGATCTAAGGTCGGGTAGGGAAAGACCTTATTTCCCAAATATTGGGAGTTTTTTGTCTATTGTAGCAGTTGATCCCAAGGAAAATTCTTCTATTTTTTATCTTCCCACTATTGTTTGAGACTTTCCTGATGTTTTTAAAAATGATTTATATAGTCTTCCTCCATAGATGGTGGAATATTTCATGATTTACCTAGTCCTATATATGAATCTGATTTTGATACCTTCTTATCATATAAAACTATCCGAGATGAAAGAGATCAATATTTAGTTGGATAACCTATTAGAAAAAAGTTTTGTTCATCCGAGTGACTCTCTTTGGGAATCCTCAATGCTCTTTTCCAAGAAGGTAAATGGTTCACTTCGATTTTGAGTGGGTTATTAAAAGTTGAATCAAGTTTCAATAAGTAAAAAAGCATCCTTTAACATGTGTAGATGATTTATTTGATTAGTTAAAGTGGGAAAGGTGGTTTTTAAAAAACGGTATTTGGTTGGGTTATCAGCAGATCATATTTCAAAAGTCTAATATACCAAATAAAGCTTTTAGTGGTATGTATATCCATTATAAATATCTTGTGATGTTGTTTGGTATGACTAAAAAGTATGTATTTTTTATGGATCTCATGAATCATATATTCAATGATTATCTCAACAATTGTTTTGTAGTGTTCGTGGATGATATTTTGGTTTACATAATATCTGAGCCTGAGAATGAGTTGTATTTGAGTTTGGTTCTGGAAATCCCAATGGGTCACTATTTGTATAAAAATATTTAAAATTTGAATTTTTGGATCTAAGAAGTGAAGTTCTATGGGAACTTGATTTCTGAGCATGGATTATCAACTTTTCTTGAGAAAGTGAAGGTTTTTTTTATGGGGAAGAACAATGTAACATATTTGAGATCCAGGGATTGCTTTGTTCTTACTAGATATTATAAAAGGTTCATCAAATATTTCTCAATGTTGGAATCAACTTTGACTACTCTTACTATGAAAGGGGTTAAATTAATATGGGATGAGAATTTTCAGTCTTCTTTCAATAAGCTAAAAAGACTTCGGACATCGACTCATATTCTGATCTTAACTAATTCTAGTAAGGGTAATTTGATTTTTTGGGATTCTTATGGAATTGGTTTGGGTGGTATGCTTATGTGGGATGATCAGGTGGTTTATTACAAAACTTATCATATTTGAATGCATGATACAAATTACCCCACTCATTAGTTATAGCATTTTTTAGTTATTCATTAACTTAAGTGTTGGTTTCTTGAATCTTATTCTCTTGATACTTGGGAATTAAATATGTTGATGAGGGAGTAGTGGCCTCACCTATTTACTTGACATAATTAATATACATGACTTCTTAGGGAAAAAATTCTTATGGTGGGGAATTTGTAACATCCAATTACCATCATTTTGGTATTTATCCTCAATTTATTTTTCCTTCTCTTTATTTGGTTTCATCTTAAGACTATATAGTATAAAGATAATTTTCTATAGAAAATGAAATAATATTTGGGGATCTATGTTTTTTTGAATTAATAGTGTCTGGGTCCAAACATGTAATGGATTTTTAGGGTTCCACCCAAGTTCATAGAATGTTTGGGGTGGATTTTATTTTTCTATTGAAAACTATAATTTTTGAAGACTACAGGGGAAATGCATATTTTTTTAATGGAATTACACACCATGTAATGTTTTTTAGGTATACGTCATGAGCCTGCTTCATAGAATGAAAGGATTACATGTCGTGTAGTCGGTTCACAGAGTGTAATGGTAAAAGTTGGGTTTTTAATAAAAAGAAAATGTTTTTATCAGTGTAATTGAGTTTCATAGATTTCACAGTGTGTAATGGGATTACACACCATGTAAATCTCACGGGTTGTGATTTTAGGGCGTTGTACGAGTGATTTTTTTATTTCATTCATCTATAGGATTTTATCTCTAAACCTAGATCCTCTCAAGGGTTATTTTAGAGACCTCCGCTCCATATGAATTTCTTTGTTCAGTGATTGATCTTTATTGTAGTTGGGTTTCATCTCTCTAGATCCATCATGCGATCTTGTTTTGAGGGTTTTTCCTTTATTTTTTGTGGTATTGCATGCAAATTATTTTAGGTATGTTGTGATATATCCTCTTCACTAACCCCATTTTTTAAATTAAATTGACCATGAGATGTGTGAATTGATTCTAGGTTCTCCATTATCATCATTATGTGATTCCTTATTAGCGGATACCTTTACAGGTGTGTGTGACCTGATTTTGAGGTAGGTGGTTCTGTTTCTATCCTATGTTAGATGAAATTTATTTCTCTTGTTTTATAATTTTTTTTATAAATGAAATAGCATGATTTATTTATTTATTTATGTGTGTGGAAAATATTTTTTCAATAAAATATGGTTTCCCCTGGTTTGGTAAAAGGAAAATTTATTTCCAAATTATTATGAAATGGATTTATGAAATGTTTTTAATAGCATGGTTTTAGTGAATTGTTTGGGAAAACGTAGCACATGGGAATCCTTGGGTACTTAGGTTCAAAGTTAAGTAATAGGCCTAGTTTGTTGATACTTTTGGGGGGTTCACTCCTGGGGTGTTCTACTGATCCCCAGGCCTAATATTTTAGGGACTTGATAGACACTATTAGGTGGTTCACTTAATGTGGTGTTCCTCTGCTTTTAAGATTTGATGCATATGTATAGGGTCTTTATGCGTACAAAATTATCTATGTTGGGGGGTAGTATTATCATAGATATCCTGACCTAGTGTGATCCTTGGAATGATTCTACCTTTGATTTTTTATTATACTATTTTAGTTTTTACTACCATGGATTTGATGTGATATGTGATATATGATTTGTTTTGATTTGATATATCTCTTTTGATATATGTATATGAAATGATCTGAAAATATTTTACCTAAATTTATTTCGAAATGTGTAAAATAGGGAAAATTAAATATTTTCCATGATTTTGATATAAAAACTATAAATTTTCTATCATGACTTGTTTTCTTTAAAGTTGAGAATTTTCAGATTCGTATACAAAGACTTGTTATAAAACACATGGGTGAGATCCTACTGAGCCTATTATCTCACACCCTATACACCCCTCTGACGGTGTGTAGACCTTTGTATGTCATTTGATGTAGGTAAAGGAAAGACGTCGTGGTGATTTGGCGAGGTATCTATCATCTAAGTTAGGGTAGCTGGAGGTGAAATAGTTGGAGCTTCCCATGATATCACATGGATTAGTTGGTTCCCTCTTTAATTTTATTTTGATTATTGGACCTATACTTTGGGATTTTTTGAGTTATTTTGAGTTATATCATTTTCTGTTGTCATCTTTCAATTATGGAATATATTTATTTATTCCACTTTTTATGTATATTATATATATATATTCTAATTATTTGCTTTAGTTTGGGTGAAATTGTTCCCTTTGGTTGTTTTTTGATGCCCAGGCGCTAGTCGCCAGCCTTTGGGTATCAGTAATTCCCTTCGGGTATGTGAAAATTTGTTTCAGGTACCAATTTGAGAGGGTATCCAAGTTGGGTTCATCAAAATTCAACATTATCAAAGTATATTTATATGATTATCATATTTGGATATTGATTATCGATTCCACCTCTCATAAAATAAACCATACATTATATGTCTATATGATATAACAAAAAGGATACCATATGGTTTATCTCTACTAGGAATAACTTAAATGGATTGGTAACATCAATTAATTCCAATAAGATATAAAGATTACATAAATTCATTTACAAATAAATCATTCACGTTGATCATAGAATATTCATTTAGAAATGAATGAGTGACATGTTTCATTATCTGTTTAGTGGGAGAACTATAAGTTTTCAAGAAATATATATTGATGACATATGGAAAAAATGTTGTGTCTTAATAATTTTTTTAAAATTAAGAAATAAAATTTCTCCATGTATGACTTAAAGTAAAAATAGTGTTCTATGGGAAAATATCTACAATATAGATCAATTACTTTTATTAATATAGTCATATTATATATATTAACTAAGTATTGAACAATTAAAGTTGTAAAAATTGAAGACTAAATTGTTGTTGGCATATAATCCTTCCAGCAAAACATGCATAGTCATTGGAAGAGATTGTTGAGATTAATATAAATTCACAAGTTTGAGTGATATAAATTTATCTCATGTTTTAGAATATGTTATAACCTATTATGTTACTAATTCATGATTTATAGTATGTAAATATCAAATATATCAAACATAAATATATTCAATTGAAGTTAGAACTATATTATAGTATTTTTTTTAAGTAGAACTAGATGAATTCTTGGTGTATAAAGAAGTTGGAATACTAGTGATCAAGTGAATTGAACACTTGTATTCATTTAGATAAATTTGATCTAGTATCATATAAAAGTATAAGGTAAAATGAAAGATTTTTTTACATCAAGTGATATTTATATGTACAATATCCAAGTGTGTTTCAACTTCTGATGCATATTAAGGAGTGGTTTAGTAACATCTTGTTCTAATTTGGTTTTATACCCAAAAAAAGTTCATTAATTTTCATGATAATTGTTGACTATTTATTTATTCAGGATGTCAAGACATTGACATGGGAACAATAGGTGGATACACAGTTATATCACTACTTGAAGTATATTCTAAAGATAGTAACATTAAGGTTAATATATTTTCCATAGACATGTATATTTTATGAAACCTAGCCAAGGAAACATTATAGGCTTAAAAACTATATCTATACTCAGTGAAATCATGTTTCTCCATGTGAGAACTAACTGGTCATTAGGATTCGCCTCTGATGCAAGTGAGAGTTTGTTGGAGTTGGTTCCCTAGAACTAAAAAATTTTGTACATAGGATTACATCTATATTCAAATATGTAAATATTAATGTAAATATATTATCACATATTGATTTTCATTTTTCATAACATTGATGTGTTCATTTCCTTGAGTATATGTCATATTAAAGAAGTGAATAGAAGTTCCCCACCATTATAAGAACCTTGAAATACTATGAAGATGTTCTTAAAACTAGTTCTATGGTCAAATAATGTACTATGAAAGGGAACATGATATATAGGCCGTCATGTGTGATTACTCATAATCGAATGAGGATTCTTCTAATGAAGCTTGTACTTGATAATCTCCAAGATGAGAGAGTATTAGAACAGACCCACAAGCATGAATTCTTCATGTTTTGTTATCATGTGATATTCTTATCTATGAATGTGAGTAATGGTTCTTAGACTTTAAGATTTTCATTAATGCATGACATGACTCCTTCACTTAGGTTTACTGAAAAAAAAATCTTCACACTATATATTTACAAGAAGTAGGGTAAATTGAGTGCATCATGAATGAAAAGTCAATGGATATGTCTAGGAAGGATTTTTCCCTTTCATATTAATGCAGGTTGATATCTCATCCCTTTGATTGGAATATAATTGTTGGATTAAATTTCATTTCCATGGTGTAATGAAATTTATTTCAGAAAGTAAAATAAGGATGTGTCAAGTATATAGGTTGATGACACAAACATGAAACCTAGTTGATAAGATACAGAGACAAATGAAATATATTACAAAGACAGAATTCATATGTGTTTTTCTACATTGTGATATTAAGTTCTTTCTCTTGGGTTCCTTGACCCATTTCTATATAGTAATATTGGACTTTAGGAATACCTACCTAATGCTAATGAGAAAGAATTTTAAAAGGTAACACACTAAGTGTTTCCATTGATCTCTCTTAAATTATATTTGAATTAAATTATTGGAATAAACCTTAATCTCGTGACTGAGGCATAATTTTATTTAAGTTTTATTGATCTAAAATATTCACAGGGTAATAAATAATAATTTATTCATTAAATAAATTATTTATAAAATTATATGAATATTTAATAAATATTTATTCATTGGATTGTGGATAAAATATTTATTTTATTTATTGAATATTTCAAAAATATCTATTCACTAGTTTTTGAATAAAATATTTATTCTGGTATTCAATAAATTTTAATGAGTTCTAATGGACTAAGATCACATCTGGTGATAAATATTAATTTAAAATCCAGTATAATAATATTTATTATTGCATGAGTTATCAAACACTGTAAAATAATATTTTTATTATTATTATATGGAATGGGGTTTATTAAATATTATAATATTATTTATGGGTTAGTTAGAAATTAAATAATATTTTAAGCAAAAACCTAAATCTATATATATATATATATATGTGGTTTTTTCTATTATATTGGGTTAATTGAAAATTGAGGATAGAAAATCATTGCACACAACAAACTTTTCTTTCTCTCTATTAAATTCCGGAACTCTTCCTCTCAAAACAAAGAATAACTCCTTCAATTCCTAAGGATCATAGAGAAATCAAGACGAACAATAAAAGGAATTTGATTATTCACATTATAATCTAGAAATAAATTGGCATTACTTAGAGGTAAATGGATCATGTTTAGATCACCTCTAGAGGGACTCTAAACATGAATTCTTACAGTGTAACGAAGTTAATCTGAACAAGTTTTCATAAGATTGAAAACGTCATCAAGGAAAGTATTTTAAGATGAGGTAATCATTTTTTACTGATCTAAATAAATTAATTATAAATTTAAAATAAAATATCTTATGTCAGGGTCTTGGGAGACTCAAAATTAAAAGAAATTTTAATTTAACACCCACTAAAGGTGATTCTTCTACACCCAAAACCTTCAACACTTTGGTGATAAACCTTGGTCATATGCTTATGAATGTCTTTTTTTATGTTTTAGCCACATTTATTTGTTATGTATCATGTACTTATGATTATTATCTCATGTTATTTATAATTTTTTACTAATGATGATCTCTCGTGTTCCATTTCCTTTATTTATCCCTTACTACGATTTATCATCAACCTTTTCTATTGATATATGTACCTAGTATATTACTAGTACTCAGTTGACCTGGGATGGAATAACAGAGGCTTTTAAAAGGATTAATGTTTATGTTTATGTTTTTCTTAAGCAAGTCATTTATTATGTACCTAGTTTCCAAGATAGTAGACCTGAAAATATCCTTTGAAGTTATAAATGTAATATTTTGATAAGGAATTATTTTAAAATTCATGTATTAAAATGGCGGTATTATATAACCAAGACAATAATTGAGGCATAAAACAAAATAAAATCATCTCATAAACCCGATAAAGGTCAACAACATCAAAACAAGAATCAATACTATAGAAGATCAAGAAACCAACAACTTAGGATACTGATCATGTGTATGTGACTCACGTTACCAGGTTCTATCATATACTCCAAGATATCACTATAAGACACAAACCAAGGGAATTGAATTCCCATAAAACGCATCATCTAGTTGGTCCTAGATCTTCATAGATCACTCCTAAAAGGTCTCATCATCATCAATGTCAATCTCGCACCAATCGATGACATGAGACTCATCATGAAAATAATAGTGAAGTTGTGTCACATGGAAGACATCATGTATATGGCTCATCTATGGTGGGAAGTAGTATAATATATTCTACGAATCGAACATGATCCAAAACCTTGAATATCACAACAAACTATGGAGAAAAATCACTCTCACATCCAAAAATTATCTACCCATAATGAGGAGAAATATATAGCAACACATAATCTCCAATGTCTAACTCCAAATGTCTCCTCCTATGGTTTACATAGGTCTTCTGAGGATCCTGCACTGCCTTTATCCTCTCACAAATTACTCGAACCATCTCTTTCATTCTCTACACCCGTTCCAGTATGAGAATTGTTGATTTCTTGACCCCATTTTAGTACAACGAAAAAATAAAAGGTTGTTTATACAAAAAATCAAATGGGGTTATACCAATGGTGGAGTGAAAACTATTATTGCAAGAAAACTAAACCAAATAAAGTGCCTCTTCCATGAACCTCCAAAATCCAGGACACAAGTGTGCTACTTTTCCTCAGGAGTCTAGATAGTATACTCTTTCCGACCATCTTTATGTGGATGAAAGGAAGTTATAAGGTACAACAGAAAGTAAAAATCATGTTGAAGACCTATCCAAGCCCTAAAGTAAATATATGGATCATGATTAGATAATATTTTTCTCGGGACTCCATGGAGTCTTTCAAGCACTTCTGAGAATTTTCTTGAAAAAAACTCCATTGATCTCAACTCCTTGATCACTAAGGTAGAGGCGTGGAAGTAGAGGAGGAGGAGGAGAGTTTGGGAAGTTGAGGTGGAGGCGAAGAGGTCGGAAAGCTGAGGTAGAGGGAGGAAGGTACAATATAGAGTATGGGGAGTCAAATATGAGGATATGTGAAGCTATAAATGGAAATCTATAGTGAAATAGTCATGGAGGAGGTTGGCTTGTAAAAACTGGGAAAACGGTGGAGGAGAGGGTGTAGTGGGAGAGGCATTGTCAGGCTGGAAAATAAGGATGGCATGGAAGACATCATGAAATGAAAACCCTAAAATGGAGTAGGTGAGTTTTGGAGGGAAATAAATGATGGAGAGAATGAGACATGGGGGGTTCTTTAAGATTAGTATAGATATATATGTAATTAATATCTTGTGATTATTTTCCCCAATTGATTGATTGTTTTTCAAATGTAATTATGAAAAAGATCAAAACATGTTATAAATAATTGCCAAAAAAATCAATAAAAGTTTATTTCTATAAGTTTTTATTGTAGTCGTAATAAATGATAACCTTTATCACCATTTTATTTAGAATTAGTATAATTACAAAACAATTTTATATTTATTTAAGGAGAAATATTTATATTTTTTATTGAAATAAAATATAATTTGATTGCAAAAATATCATTAATTGTTATGAATAGAAATTCCAATATTACTATCATATAAGTATACATTATGTAATTAGTGATATATTTTTGTAAAGAAATATTACTCATATAACTATAATATTTATTTTTCTTACATATATAATTTAAAAAAATTAAAATATAAATAATAATGAATACTATGTTTTTCAATATAAATGATAACATGTTTAATTAATAAATATCTGAAGTAATTAGTGATATATAATTTAAATAATTTTTAATAAATACTATATTTTAGACCTAAATATACATTTATATAATTAATGATATATTTTAGAAAATATTAATTCATTTATATAATTAATAATAACTTTCAATATAATTTATAATTTTCAAATTAAAATATTAATTAAATTTATTATATAAGTATATAATTAACAATATAGAATTCTATATAATTTATATTGGTTTGGGAAGGGGTAAATGCGAAGAAAATTTATCAATGCCTATATAGTACTCTGGAAGACTTGAAAATGAGACCTTCCCCAAATCTCTCAAAAAAAATAACCACTTATATACATTTTTATAATTAGTAGCTATTATAATTTTTTTTGTGCATAAATAGAATAATTTTAAAATATTTAATCATACAATAATGTAATTAATTATATCTATTCTAATAAATACTTATTAATTTAAATATTTTACATTATTTTCTAAAATATAATTAAAAATATTAAAACATTTACAGAAAAATTAATAATTATAAATATTTTATATATATATATATATACACACACATCAATATGATGGGAAGTGTAAATCTATTTAAATATATTAATTAAAAAATAACTTTAAATTTTAAAATTTTAAAATTAATAACATATTGTAAAAAACATTTATACATTTATAATTTTCTTGTAATTTATCATAAAAAAATTTATTATCAAATATGTAATTTAATTTTTTTTATTATTTTAAACACACTTGGAAGTAAATTTCATATTTATAGTTAATTATTAATATATTTAAAATAATCCTATATATATAGAATTATTGTTAACATTAAATAATTATTCATGTTTATAATTAATTAAATTTTTTAAATATTATTAAAAATATTTTAATAAAATTAATAATTATTAATATTTCATATATAAAACTAATATTATATACATTGATTTCATTAAAACATGTGTTATTTTTCTGTTTAACATGAATTAATCAATCTTTAAAATTTTAGAAATTTTCTGATGAATTTATATATATGATTGATATTATTTTATATATTTCATATTTATATATTTAAATTGTAATTAATTTTAACATGAATAATATTATCTTATATAGGACACCTATGCAACACCTTCTTCTAGTGGTCTGGGATCTCCACAAGCCGCTCCTTGAATGTCACATCATCATCAACGTTGATCTATCCCCAAATGATGATGTGAGATCCGTCGTAAAGATGACCATGAAGCGGTGACACAAGGATGGAATCATGTATTCGGCTCAACTATGGGGGTAAGTGTACTACAATATGCCAGGACTCCCACATGATCCAACAATTAAAAAGGTCTAACAAATTGGGGAGAAAGTTTACTCACATGTCCAAACCTTGTCTACCAATGATGAGGAGTCACCTTTTGGAACACATTATCTCCAATGTTGAACTCCAAAGTTCTCCTTCTATGGTTAGAATAATACTTCTAACGATCATGCACTACTTTTATCCTTTCATGAATTACTTAAACCATATCTCTCATACTCTGTACTAGTTTTAGCCCAAGAAATATTGATTTTCCAGCTACATTTCAGTAAAAAGAATAATTGTAAGGTCAGTTATCCAAAGCCACAAATAGTGGTATTACAATTATGGAGAAAAACTATTATTGTAATAAAAATCAACCAAAGGTTGGTGTATTATCCATGAAAATCCAAAATCTAGGATACAAGCATGTTATATATCCTTAAGAGTTCTGATAGCTCGTTTTTTCTGACAATACATATGTGGATGAAAGGTAGTGTTATGGCACAACTAAGAGTTGAAAGCATGTTAAAGACCTCTTCACACCCTAGAGGTAAAATGAAGATCACGATATTAGAAGATTCTCATTAGGAATCTAGGGATTCTCACCATCTCCTCTAAGTTATTCCTTGATAGAACATCCACTAAGCTTGACTCCTTGATCTGTAAGAAGTGGTATGAGTTTTTCAACTAGTCAATTATCACCCAAGTAGCATCAAAGCATCCCTGAGCTAGATTTAAATCAATAACATAGTCTATCAAAATTCCCTCTCACTTCCACTAAGGAAAAAATAATAGTTAAAACAACCCACTGGGAATATGGTGTTTGACCTTCACTTTCTGGTAGACCAAACATTGAGACATAAATTCTAAAAGATAATGATTCAATATGGGCTACCAAAACTTACCTCTCTAAGAATGGTTTATCTTCATCAAAATGGGATGTAATTTATAGGGTGAGTTGTGGAACTCAAAGAGAACCATCCCATGCATCACTGGTGGAATGAAAACGCTCCCATTAAATGACACCTGGTGTTTTTCATCCTCAGACCAACCATTAGGGGCATCACCACAGACAAATCGGTCTTGCCAGATCTCCACCTCATAATCTCCCAACTGGGAGTCCTCCTCTTTCTTAAACAAGGATTATTTCACTACCATCTAAAAAAGGAAAAAATTTCAACAATATCTCCCATGTTAAAATACGTTATGGAGTGTTCTTCCATCACTCTCCAAGAATCTCCAAATTCAAGCAATACTTCACTATGTTACTTTATACTCATCGTATGAACTATAAAATTTCCCTTTCTTAGTGTGTAAGAAATATTAAATTCATATCCATTAAAAAAATTTATCCACCATCGACATCCAAACAATAATAAATATTTTTATTACATTGATACAAGGGTTCTAAAAACTCGAAACTCCACAAAACTTGTCTGCAAATATATTTTTTGACCAAATTTAATTATTATATTATTAATAACTAATATATTAACTATATTTTTATTTATTAATTATGTTTTACTGTTAATTATTATTGTAACTAATTATACTTATTATATTATTAATTATTAATGATATTAAATAATTATATCAGTATAATTAATTATATTATTAATTGTTGATTATATTAAATAAATTCTTAATTATTAATTATATTATTTAATATATTAATAATTACATTTTTAATTAATAATCTTTAACTTATATTTTTCATTAAAAAATATATTTATAGTATTCTAAATAGGAGGCGATATACAACTGAAATACTACACTACCAACAATAAAGTAATTAGCAAGACTTAAACTCATACCTCACTAAGATCTCATAGACATTGTTATCATTGAGTTGCATCATAGGGTCATTACTAAATATGTAAATTATATTATTTTTTATTAATTATCGTAGTTAGTTAATTAGTTTTTCACCTATATTAGGTATAAAATATTACAAACTATGTATATAAACACTCAGACACTTCAGCGAGTCATGTATCATCCCTCCCCATTAGGATTGACATTAATTAGCTCAAGATCTGTTTTATTACATATCAGTGGTCAATATTTCCTCATTATATGGCCTGAAATACATGACTTTTTTCCCCTTAATCCCCTTGATTTTTCTTACATTAAGGTCTTGAACTTCATTCATGCCTCTCCATAACTCTTGTTGGGGATAAAGGAACTGTAAACCAAGTCCATAGTTCTTGTATAAAGGGGAAGCATGAATCAGGTACATGTTTCATGAGGCCCAGATTTTTAAATAATATAAATCATCACCAATTTTACCTTTTAAAAAAATATTAAAAATCCCATGTTTTTTTCCAATAACAATACACTTTATACAATTTTTCCTCAAAATTTACAGTTTTTTAATTTTTCATTGGTTTTTTAATAATACAATTAGGTTGTACCAAATAATTAGTAGTAGAATTTAATTATAATTAAAGAATACATTTGAAATTGATATCCATGATGAATATAATACTTTTGGTTGAATATATTTAGGTTCTTTATATAAAAATTTAAACGACCTAATAATTAAAGGAAGACATTCTATTTAATTCTAGAATTTCTATGATGCATTTGAATTTGAGAGAAGATAAAATGCATCATAACATCAATTAGATCAACTTTTATTGTGTGTAAATGTCCCTTCTTGAATTTATTTGCATTGAAATACATCATAACATACAATCCCACTTATTGTATGTAATTATAGTAAATCTTTTTATTTATACAATTAATAAAAAAATTATATTTAATCGTACAATTATAAAAGTAATTAAATATATATATATATATATATATATTCCCAAAAAATATTTATTCATTTATATATTTAAATATAAATTTTATAACATAATTATTCATAGTAAATTATTTCAAGAAAAAATAGTAATTATTAATATTATATATATATATATATATACAGACATCTATATACTAGAAACTATAAATCAATTTATATGTAATTATTAAAAATTTTACTTTTAATTTTACATGTTTATCATTAATAATGTATTGAAAATAAATTTATAATTTTCGTGTATTTATAAAAAAATATTATTAAATTATTATTTTTAATTTTTTTAATTTTTTCATTAGTTTAATCATAGTTGTTAGTAAATTTAATATTTATAATTTTTAAATATATTGAAAATAATCCTATATAAATTGAATTATAGATAATATTAAATGTTTATTCATTTTTATAATTAACTAAGGTTTTTAAATATCATTAAAAATATTTAAATACAAGTAATAATTATTAATAAATCATATTCAAAATCAAAATTATATACACTAATTGTAATGAAAGATATTTTACTTTACTCTATAATTTTTTTAGAAGGCCAAAGAGAAAATATTATAGATAAGCAGAAGTAATGTTGAAAATATATGAGGGAAAGGATGAAAATAAATTAAAAGAATCCCAAGATCCTCTTAATAAAGCAATAAAGCGATCCAACTAATTCCCATCTCTTCCAATGAAAGAGAAAACACAATATGGAACTATAGACACCAATGACATGATATTATCCCTAATAGACCCAAAAGTTTATCATCCCCCCTCAAAATCCTCAAGGAATTTAATGATGATTTGGAAATCTGATTTAATAACAAGATCATTCCAACCTTGAAAAATGCAAAATTACAACCTAGAAAGAATAGCCATACCTTCTGCAATAGTGGAGTTCAAACTTTTCTTCATTGTTTAGTGAAAATATGCAACAAGATACCCCAAGTGATCATGGAAGATGGACCCCAAACCAATACAAAACTAATCATACATTACAGCATTTGTATTGGCCATTAGAAAACCTGAAGTTAGAGGAGACCTTTTACAAAGGAACACTGCAAGGGGAGATTCATAGAGTATCCAGGGTTTGACCCCCATATATTAATCCAACACAAGGTTTTATCAAGCAACAAAACATCATCCTTCAATACATGATCAAACATAAAATAATTACGGTGGAACAATATAAGCCATGATTGGATGAAAATATTGGTTGCCTCATGGGTTAGTAAGGATTAAATCTACTCTGAGAATATCTATGTAGCTCCACCAATACTCCCCCACTGATCATATGTGTTCTCTGCACCTGATCACCATAAACCAGAAGCCTGAGATCACATAAAAATGGAATATAAGTTTGTCTCATCATCAAACTCGCAGAGTAAAAAGATGATTTTCATAAAAGTGATTTATTACCATTAGATAACAAGTTGGAAGTATCCCCTTATAGTTCTACCAACAAAATATGTTTTTCGAAGGAAAATTCAAATTCAAAATATTATTCTGAAAAATAGAAATGTAGGAGTATCTATTTTCCAAAGCACATATATACCCACACCAAACCTAATAACACCCATAACTCTCATAACTCCAACAAAATTTATTTTTATCAGCTTTAAGAGTTAATTTGATTTCTATGATAGACTATTGATCACAATTATTAGACCAAAGATCAATTTTCCTATGGTCCCAACAATTCATATCACTATTCATCAATTCTATAACCAAAACATATTTATGTCCATGCACCAACCCTAAAGTGGGTTTTAGTCCAGGAATATTATCCAACTATGGGTCCATCCAAATATGATCCTCTTCACCCTGAGTGATCCACTAATAAAGACAAATATTCAAAAAACCTATAATGACCCAAATTTTCCTAAAGGTGCAAATTGTTTTTCATTCAATTTAAACCCCTAATTTTATCATGTTAAACATACCCTAAGGCTTAAGAAAGGTCTAAAGAGAATATAGATCTTGATTTGAGCCTGAATATTTGGAAATTGGACAAACAAAGGGTGCCTCATGGTTAGCACATAGTTAGGGCTAACCATGATACTCAGTCGTGTAGAAAACTGGTTGCTCATATAGGCAACACAGTTTATCTGTAACTATGTGAGCTCAGGTGCATGACCATGAAAAATGTATCATACATGATACAGTGGCTATTCTCACAAACTATGCATGGTGTTTCAAACTGTGTTCCGAAAACCATGTGAAGGAGCTTTTGGGATAGTGGAGGGAACATGGTTGGCACATGGTTTGGCCAATCATGCGGCCAAACTATGCGACCTAATTTTTTAGGGGAAATTTATGATTTCACCCCTGAAATGTGTTTAAACCAATTTATTTCTTCCTCATTTATTTTCCATGGTGCACCACCCTTTCTTTTCCCATGCGCTCTCTGAAGCCTAAGCTAGGGATCTTGATAAATCCAACATTCAGTATCTAATTCCATCATCATCAGTCATGTTGAATCTGAAACGGAAAGCTACCTAATCCTCTTGATTTCTATTATAATTCATCATTCCATCTATTGAAATAATTTGGTGCCACCTCAAATTCACTATTTTCTAAGAATTCTTAGTCATTGGTTTTTGAACAATGGTTAAGGGTTATGTTGAGAATGGTGTTTCAAGATCCGTTGTTATGGGTGATGGGCATGATGTCTCACACCATTAAACTTTTATTTGGACGATGGGAATGATGATTCATGTTCCCCTACTTCTGGTGTTGGGATTGACGACCCACCCCAATATCTCGAGTGATGGGAAAGATATCTTACATTCATATGAGATTTAGGTCTTGTACCCTTTTTTAAGTTTATATCTCATTAGACTAGTTATAGATGACTAAGTTATTCCCAAGGCCTATCTATCACCTAGTTTCCATGTATATGCCTATATATGTCCTCACATATTTAGTGCAGGCACATGTATATATATTGTATATGATTAATTAAATATAAATATATATATATATGGATACACATGGTTATTGAGAAGACTAATTCCTACATATTTCAAATCAGGTAGAGTATTACATGCGTCTTTTAGGAACCTGAGCTGACTAGTGTTTATTTTCCAACATTATTTATTATTCATTAATATTTTCACACTATTATGCTATGTACACTGGATGGATAATTCACGACACTGTTGGTGGTGGCCTGCTAATTTTATTTGACACCCTACTTGGACCACCCTCAGTATCAAAGTACACTTCATGACTATATGTGTGGATAAGGGCAAGCTCCCTATTACATATTCTTGATCTGTTTTACTTATAGCTTAGAGAATGGGAGCAGAGGACAACAGGTATTCTCATGATTCTAGTGGAGATATCTTTTAGCCTTTTATAATTTTTTATATCATGATGTATATACCTATCCCTTATTTCACATTTTTGTATATCATAATGAAATGAATTATTTTTGTATATGACTCAATATTTTCTATTAGTATATAGTTTCTTAGTTTTTTACGCTCTTGTAGTTGATTATTACATTTGTTTCCATTATGCCATCTGTTATATTATGCATCCACTATTTATGATTATATTTTATATTCATTGTTCAACTTTGATATAAGGGTATATCCTCCCCACTATACCACCTTAAACCCTCTCTATTATTCAGTGGCCTATGGAATATGGGGAGGCACTATTGACGCTATGCGACCCACCAGCTTGGGGTGCCATCTTAGTGGATTCAAGGTCGGGATGTTACAAACTGGTATCAAAGTAGTTTATTTTCTTTGTATTACAATTTGAGAAATAGACAGGATACTATTATGTAACGGAATTTGGTAATGAGTTTATTCTTGGGAGTATCTAACCCACATACAGGGGAAACCCAAATTAATAGGGATGGGTTATTTTTATTATTTAACTACGCCTATTACAGACTAAAAAATTTCTCTATTTGGTGGCCACACATTTTATGATATTATAAATATTTAAATTATTAATGTATTGTTTTTCGTTTTCATTGGCCTATTAAGTAAAGGATTTATCATCTCATTCTTCATTATTACCACATTAGAAAAAATATTACATGCATTTTTTTCATTCTATGTTTAATTACTATGTTAATTTTCATGTTGCATATAGTTAGTGTTTGGATCTTTTTATTTGAAATGTGTTAATGATTATATAGGGTAAATTATTGGATTAATTAAAGTAAATACATCAATATAAATGCTTTTTCCCATATATATTTATGAATACACCGTAGTTGGCTAATTTTACCAAGTTGTTGGTTCAGGACCTACTGGTTCCATGGACTGAAACAATGATAGTTGATTGGATTACCATAATTCAAAAGGTAATTTATGGGGAAAGTACTCCTATAAATCATGAATGGTTATTAGTGTAATAAAATAAGAAGTATTAATTTCATAAATTGGAAGTAAAGTTGCATCTAATTATACCATGATATATATATATAAGAGTATGAACTTAAATATAAATTAAAATTTTAAATGAAATGGTTACCGCTAAATGGGATACTAATTATAAGTAATGTGTTTTTCCTCTATACATTGAAATTGACACCCTATATCTAGAACCTATTCGGTGTTATACAATACCTTGACCCAAACATGAACTTAGTAGTGGGTAGTTGGGAGTTTATATTACAATTATTATGGCCTATTATGGTATTTCCTTAAAACTTAGACCTGACTTTTTGAGCAGGAATAGAGGCATGACATTTTTTATTGGATGGTTGTGTACCTATCCTATTATCTATCTATAATATTTTAAAATGTTAAATTATTTTATGATGATTTCATTTGTAATTGTAGAATCATGACACCATGACCTCCTTGAGTCATACGCCATGAGGGTGATGACAAACTGCCCTAAAGGTGGTGAACCCTGATCCAACCGTCCCCAACTATGGAAGAGTTGACTGAGGAGTTCCAGAAGTAACATCCTTCCACATTTTCAAGGATGGAGGACCACATACTACTGAGTCATAGTTTGAGGCTATGATTTCTATATTCAATCATCTATAGATGCCTCCAGAGTAGAGGATCAAACTTACTACCTATATGTTAAGTGGTTCAGCCAAGTGATGGTGGGATTCTATTACCCAGGTTGACCGATAATAACAAATGATATGGAGGGATTTACAGATAGTATTTTCTGATTAATTTGTTCTATATACCTAGATGAATGACTAATCTAGAGATTTCATGAACTTTTAGTAGAGATCCAAATACGTCACGGAGTGTTATGCTGATTTTACTTAGATTAATCATTTCGAACCAACTTCATAAAGTAATTATCTCATGATTAAAAAGTGATTTGATGATGGGCTAGTATACACCATTCGTTCACAAGTTAACATCTTCCGATTGAACCCTATTTATAAAATATTCAACCAATCCCTCATTACTAAGTAAAAATTGAGGGAAGATGGTGGTGTGAGCCAGGGTGGTCCAACACCTAGACCTAGTAGTGGTTCTTCTAGTGCATGCAAGTGTCATTTCGAGATTTCTGTAGAGACCCGAAGCTTATCGTACATGGACATTACATTACTTTTGCGGAATACTTAGTACATAACAAAAACACACACACAAGGATCGTAATAGTTTAGTGTCTTTGGAAACTCGGAACGTAATCTTCTAAACGTGGTGAAAGATCTTCAATATCTCCCATAAAGATCTTCCCCTTTTTTTACCTAAAACCTTTATTTATATCCTGGGGAAAGAAAAACAAAAAAGGGTGAGCTCAAATGCTCAGTAAGGGTAAACAAAAGAAATATCAATCACATCATATACATAAGAACGTAGCTTTTGGAAATCTTGACCTGCAAAAGAGCTCATAATATCATAACATGGGATAAATCATAGAATTGAAAATGAGATCCCCATAATCATAACATAAAACTTGAAACTTTGTGGCATGCACACATAATCATGGAAAATCATTTCTTGTTAGTCATGACTCATTGCCAAGACTATCTTAGTGGACAAAGTCCCTTTCTGAACCGAGTTCACTCCTCGTTTCAGTCCTGTATCACTGAACCGAAATAACCTTCCGTTCCAGCCATGTCTATCTCATGAGATATAAAATCTTTAACCAATGCATTGGAGGGAGATATAGGTCCCACCCATCTTATAATGAATCCTTTCTTATGTGTGCCACATAATCATAAAACATACATCATCGCATAACACATGTAACAAAAATGGGATTCTTGAAACATCATGACATCATAAATCAATTCATATAAGATAAAGGAATTCATAAACATAATTCCATCACAACATAGTCAAATAAATGTAAAAATATGGATAGAAACAGAACCCTTTATTGTCTTAGATAGAAAATAATTTTGATAAAACACTTGAATTGAATTCTTGAGGAAAATATCCTTTCTTCTTCAAAATCAATTTCTTTTCACAAAACATCATGCAATTTTAAAAGAAAGAGATTTTATTGAAAATAGTCATGAAATCTTTTAGAGGAAGCTTCATGAAAATAAGGCTTTATAAAACAGTAGAAATCCGTTCGTGCCGTATAAGTTAAAAAAAACATTCTTCGTACTTTTGTCGGAAAAGTCAAAAAGTACCTCGTACGGAAAAACGACAAAAGATTCCTTTCATATTCTTTACTAAAAACTCACCTAAGGGTAAAATTGGATTTAAACTATTGAAAGTGGATGGAAACAATATTACATATTTAGGGAACATGGATGTGGATGATAAAATACGCCCCAGTAAATACTTACGAATAAACAATCTCGGATAAAAATGAGATTGTGATATTTTCCTTACCTTAGGTCCGATTTGCTTTGTTCGTGTCCGAAGCTCCTTTATAATGGTTTAAATAATGTTATTGACTTATTCCAGAATCATACATATTGATATGATATCATATATGGTCATATTACTAGCTTCTTGTTAGTAATATTTCATTGTTACTTGTTACTCGGGTCTTTATAACTTTTTGTTCTTATGCGTGTTTTGTCGAATAAATTCTTATTCTTATCTTTTGGTTATAGATAATTCATTTCCAGAATGGTATTAGTGTAGTATATACCATATTAATTCATTCAATTCATTTATATAATCATTATGAAATGAAGATCATGTAGAACGAGTCGCATCACATCGTGGAGACGGTATTCCGTACGTACGCACGAGTGATGATATCGTTCCTATGATCGTGGAATTGTATTGGAGTATATATATATTATTTCAGTATCAATATTACTTCATAATAATCATATATAGTTACTCATTACACCATTATACCCATCCTTCTAAGGTGATGGTGGAAAATAGATTACACCACGGCGTGGAGACGGTATTCCGTACGTACGCACGCGCGGTGATTTCATTTTTCCGTAGGATGGATAGAAGGTGAATTAGGGTTGTTTCATATTTATAATAACATATCAGTATGTAAGTAATACTGATGTTATTACTTGATCATGAAACAACTAAAGAATAAGAAGTTGAAGAAGAAAGAAATTGAAAAGATCGGTAATGGATATTACCTCTTCTTTGGAACGCCTCTTTGAATCCCCCACTTAAGGAACTAAGATTGGTCTTTGGAGAAGACCAGGACCTCTAGGATTATTCTAGGGAAGTGGAGAGGATAAAATGGCAGGGGTTGGCCGAGCTTGAGTGCTCAAATTGGTGTGAGGAGGAGGGGGAGGAGGTGCCCTTTTATAAGGGAGGAGAGGGGCACCTTAGGAATATCTCAAAATATTATTTTATATTAAAGTCAAAATCGGTTTATAATGGTTCCAAAGGGTCTTATTTCGAAGCTAAAGTGGGGAAGGGTCGAAATACTATCAACCAATAGGACTTAGACAAGTTTAGGGTATTATTTTAACCTTATCAATTAGATTTAACTCTAAGTTAATTAATTTAACTTTTACCGTGTCTTTTTGTTTTCTTTCACTATATGGTTAATACACTTACTATAACATGACAAACGAACCCCAAATTGTTTATTATTAATATATATATCTTTATCTAAGTCATTTGGCCGAACCTTAGATTTTTAGGAATAAAATAACAATTAATAATATAATATTTGATTTAAAAACTATTTTGTGTCAATTTTGACACTATTTGATATATGATTTTTTTGAAAGTCATAACAGAATTATATGTTCGAACCAAGTTGATTAAATCAACATTAATATATCATAGTGACCTAGAAAATTAGTGGAATTGATAAAAAGTCTAAAAGTACATTTAGTTTGGTGTTTATAACATCAATTATGTCAATATTTCATTAATAAGATAATTACTGCATCATCTTTGTGTCATAAATAAATTAAATTATTTGATGTCTAAAAATTACAAATAAAATACAATTATGTAGGAAATCTTTTTAGCTTTCTAATGAATATTTACAATCGAATTGAGCTTATGTATAACCCTATATTGAAAATGTTTTAGTAAATAAACTATGATTTTAACTCTTTTAACTCTTCTTTGAATTAAATAATAATAAATGTCCAAATCTAATCCAAGTGGGCCTAAATGATAATATTTTACACTTAAGGTTGTTTTTGGTCGAGATAAACTTGTCCAATAGGATTAGGACATGTGTTAGGGTAATATTAATATCATTGTTACCCTTAATTACCCTATTTACTTTTAACCGTGGTAAATAAAAGTAAAAAGTTACTATTCACCAAAAATTATTTTCATCTCATTGAACCACATTTTACTTACTGACATCAACCGTGTCTCTCGGATTTTTAAAATTCCATTCACAGAAGCGGTAAAATTAATTTTTATGCAAAATTCAGTTTTTAACCCACCACTTAGTGGTTTCACTATTCATCAAAAATTGAAAGTTTTCAGAAAAATGCCAAAATTTCATCCTAAGCTATATTTCATATTACAAATTCAAAAATGAAGTCTATTTTACCAAATTCATAACATAGAAATTTCATTAATTAATTTTATAATTAAATCCCGCTGTTAAAACAAATAGCGTGTTTTTAAGAAACAATATCTATCAAAAGATTGACACTTGTTTATGTCTAGTTTAAATGTGAAATTACATCTAATGACCAACATTGTATTAAATTGTAAAAATATATTCTAAATATACTTTAAAACCACTCAAATTAATGATTTATCACTATTAATTATTTCGATTAAAATAGTTGTTTTTAATTATAATTTAGTAATTTTCACTATTCATCAGAATATGAAAGTTATCCGAAAAGTACCAAAATTTCACCTTAGGCTAAATTCGATACTCCGAATCCAAAAATGAAGTCCATTTTGAGAGTTAAAATTTCTAAAATTTAAAAAGTGGTTATTACTATTCATAATGGCTAGTTTTAATAATATTTTAATAGCATATCATTGTTTCGTGAAACTCAGGATTACGTACCACACACGCTATCGAGGAAGGTTGCGATTGCGTGTAATGCAAGGCAAGTCAAGGATGCATGTTGTGCAAGATCCTTTTGGTGTAGCGTATAACACAAGACATTAGTAAAATAAAAAAGAATATTTTTCATAAAATCTCGGGCTGTTACAGTCTACCCCCCTTAAAATTAATTTCGCCCTCGAAATTCGTCGGGGTTATAAATGGTTTACTATTCGAAAGTTTCTTTAATAGAAACCCACATCGTAAAAAGGAATACCAAAACTTGGCTTTAAAAACTAAAGTATGAAATGTAACGATTACCCAAATAAACTAATCACTGGGTTTCCACATAGGTGAAAATATGGATATGGAAGAGAAATCTAACCATCATGTTCTGATGGAGAGTGGTAGAGAACATGGCTATGGAAAAGCCAGTAATCACAAATCCATAGATTTGTGATGATATAAGGTACCATCTGATTCATCAGGTATAAGATCACTAGGACAACATTTTTGGTTTTCAAGATCATTTCCCTAAAGTTAAAGAATTTGAATTAGAATAAATACTTACCTTATTTTGGAACAATCTCACTATTGTTCATGCCTTTAACAATTTCCACTTCATCTCTTAAATAAATGAAGTTGAATTTGTTATTCGTGAAGTGTTAGCAGATCATGTGATAGAATGACAGGTCATTCCATCTGTCTCAAACAAAAGGTTAGCAAAAATTATATACATAAGTCGATCTATAGTGAGATTAATCATATATGGTTCCTAAAATGGACTTATACTTCATATATCATACTGCTTAATATAATAAAACTAGTTTCTACTAAACAGGGACTTCCTGTAGGCCAGTGGTAGGCGATAAAGGCCAGTCGCACTTTGGTTGTGGGTTCGATTCCCACAGCCTTGTCCGAAGCGATGGGTTGTCGCCCGTCCTGCAGGTTGTCCTTTTTCTAAAACTACGTTACTATAACATCCCATCAATAATATCGAAAATCTTCTATCCTTAAACAATACTAACTTATGTCCAACATAATCCAGTCTAATCTTTAGGATTATACATAATACTGCAGTCCACTCTCATAATATAGTGACAACGATTACCAGAGATTTAATACTGTCGTTGATCCCCACATATCATAAGATATGTCTTGTTGGTCACATTCCAAACATTCAAAGTCCTTAATCGTGTATTCTCTTGAATACCTTAGTGAAAACATGAGTGCAGTTAAAAGTTAACACTTTCCACATACCAAAATCCTCAAAATTCTATATACTCAAACCATGATATCACTTAGTCCTTATATCAATCATGAGCTCATGAATACTATTAAACATTTCATTTTCTCGTCTTCATTATGCGCATATCATCTTATTTCCAAAAAATATCTCAATCACTTTGAATACCACATCAATAAATATTGCAATACTCAATGATACAACATTATTTTGGAATCCCATTACATAAACACTTAATCATTCCACCACATCGTTGTCATATTCAATATTGCCAATAGTGATCGCATGTGATTTCCCTTTGTCCTTTGCCTTCAATGGTTGCTCATGTTGATCATCACTAACCCTTGGATTAGGGAAATTATTAGAATAATGCCCCATTTCCTTGCACTTGAAGCATTGAAGTGTTGGTGGTGCGTTCTCTACAGTGTTTGCTTTATTCACATCATTAGAAACCCTTTTTCCATTACTTCGACACTCAGCTGCTCGATGACCTTCTTTTCCACACTTAAAACATTTTCTAGTCCCTTTAAGACAATCTCCACCATGCTTCTTTCCACACTTTGTGCATAAGGAAACATTCATCTTCTTTTCACCATTATTCTGAGATTTCTCCTTGAACTCCATCTTTCGTTTCTTGTCAAAACCATGAGATGGATATGTAACACCAACTTCCATTTCTACCTTGATAGCACAACGCACAATTTCTTCATAGCTACTGATGTCTCTTATAGCTAATGCCCTTCGAAGACTTGGTTTTAAGCCACTGAAAAATCGATCAACTTTACCTTCAGGTTGGATGATAATACCAGAAGCATACCTTGCAAGTCTTGTAAAATTTGCTTCATAGGTACCAACAGATTCATCGTCCCTTTGCTTCAGTTCAAGAAACTCTTTCTCCATCTTTGTTCGAAGAATACGAGGGAAGTACTTACTGAAAAACAAGTTCTTGAACTCGTCCCATTCCATGGACTCAATTTCATCTCTTGTCCTCGTATTCTTGATAAGATTCCACCATTGATCAGCTTCACCTTCCAAACGATATACTGCTAAGATGACTTTATCATGTTCAGAACATTGAAGAACTGAAAATATCTTTTCAGTAGTACTGATCCATTTTTCAGCAACTAATGGATCAGTAGACCCACTGAAAGAAGGCGGACGCTGCCTCATGAAGGATTCAACAGAATGTTGCTCCTTCCTTTGCTCGTTTGGAAGTCCTGCATGATTCATAGCTTGAGAAAGTTGTGTGAGTATGGCTACAAGATTTTGCATTCCAGCTCCCATATCGTTTGGTTGCTCAGGGGGACAATCATTGCATTGCCCATCACATTCCGCATTAACACGGTTCCTTCGGGTTCCAGCCATCTTCTAAAACCCCAAAAGAATAGTATGAGAGGAAAAAAATCATACTAGGGAAAACAACATATTAAAGGGGTAGTACCCTCAATATCTAACATCTTAGGTTAAATTCGAAGATCGTTAGCACAATTCTAGGACTATAACCTATACGTATACTTAACCTTAGAGACATCCCTAGACATACCTTAGAAATATCTCTAGGGATCTCACTAACGTTTTCGCATCCTAGTTTCCAAAGGTTGACTAAACCTTTCCTCTGATACCAACTGTAGAGACCCGAAGCTTATCGTACATGGACATTACATTACTTTTGCGGAATACTTAGTACATAACAAAAACACACACACAAGGATCGTAATAGTTTAGTGTCTTTGGAAACTCGGAACGTAATCTTCTAAACGTGGTGAAAGATCTTCAATATCTCCCATAAAGATCTTCCCCTTTTTTTACCTAAAACCTTTCTTTATATCCTGGGGAAAGAAAAACAAAAAAGGGTGAGCTCAAATGCTCAGTAAGGGTAAACAAAAGAAATATCAATCACATCATATACATAAGAACGTAGCTTTTGGAAATCTTGACCTGCAAAAGAGCTCATAATATCATAACATGGGATAAATCATAGAATTGAAAATGAGATCCCCATAATCATAACATAAAACTTGAAACTTTGTAGCATGCACACATAATCATGGAAAATCATTTCTTGTTAGTCATGACTCATTGCCAAGACTATCTTAGTGGACAAAGTCCCTTTCTGAACCGAGTTCACTCCTCGTTTCAGTCCTGTATCACTGAACCGAAATAACCTTCCGTTCCAGCCATGTCTATCTCATGAGATATAAAATCTTTACCCAATGCATTGGAGGGAGATATAGGTCCCACCCATCTTATAATGAATCCTTTCTTATGTGTGCCACATAATCATAAAACATACATCATCGCATAACACATGTAACAAAAATGGGATTCTTGAAACATCATGACATCATAAATCAATTCATATAAGATAAAGGAATTCATAAACATAATTCCATCACAACATAGTCAAATCAATGTAAAAATATGGATAGAAACAGAACCCTTTATTGTCTTAGATAGAAAATAATTTTGATAAAACACTTGAATTGAATTCTTGAGGAAAATATCCTTTCTTCTTCAAAATCAATTTCTTTTCACAAAACATCATGCAATTTTAAAAGAAAGAGATTTTATTGAAAATAGTCATGAAATCTTTTAGAGGAAGCTTCATGAAAATAAGGCTTTATAAAACAGTAGAAATCCGTTCGTGCCGTATAAGTTAAAAAAAACATTCTTCGTACTTTTGTCGGAAAAGTCAAAAAGTACCTCGTACGGAAAAATGACAAAAGATTCCTTTCATATTCTTTACTAAAAACTCACCTAAGGGTAAAATTGTATTTAAACTATTGAAAGTGGATGGAAACAATATTACATATTGAGGGAACATGGATGTGGATGATAAAATACGCCCCAGTAAATACTTACGAATAAACAATCTCGGATAAAAATGAGATTGTGATATTTTCCTTACCTTAGGTCCGATTTTCTTTGTTCGTGTCCGAAGCTCCTGTATAATGGTTTAAATAATGTTATTGACTTATTCCAGAATCATACATATTGATATGATATCATATATGGTCATATTACTAGCTTCTTGTTAGTAATATTTCATTGTTACTTGTTACTCGGGTCTTTATAACTTTTTGTTCTTATGCGTGTTTTGTCGAATAAATTCTTATTCTTATCTTTAGGTTATAGATAATTCATTTCCAGAATGGTATTAGTGTAGTATATACCATATTCATTCATTCAATTCATTTATATAATCATTATGAAATGAAGATCATGTAGAACGAGTCGCATCACATCGTGGAGACGGTATTCCGTACGTACGCACGAGTGATGATATCGTTCCTATGATCGTGGAATTGTATTGGAGTATATATATATTATTTCAGTATCAATATTACTTCATAATAATCATATATAGTTACTCATTACACCATTATACCCATCCTTGTAAGGTGATGGTGGAAAATAGATTACACCACGGCGTGGAGACGGTATTCCGTACGTACGCACGCGCGGTGATTTCATTTTTCCGTAGGATGGATAGAAGGTGAATTAGGGTTGTTTCATATTTATAATAACATATCAGTATGTAAGTAATACTGATGTTATTACTTTATCATGAAATAACTAAAGAATAAGTAGTTTAAGAAGAAAGAAATTGAAAAGATCGGTAATGGATATTACCTCTTCTTTGGAACGCCTCTTTGAATCCCCCACTTAAGGAACTAAGATTGGTCTTTGGAGAAGACCAGGACCTCTAGGATTATTCTAGGGAAGTGGAGAGGAGAAAATGCCAGGGGTTGGCCGAGCTTGAGTGCTCAAATTGGTGTGAGGAGGAGGGGGAGGAGGTGCCCTTTTATAAGGGAGGAGAGGGGCACCTTAGGAATATCTCAAAATATTATTTTATATTAAAGTCAAAATCGGTTTATAATGGTTCAAAAGGGTCTTATTTCGAATCTAAAGTGGGGAAGGGTCGAAATCCTATCAACCAATAGGACTTAGACAAGTTTAGGGTATTATTTTAACCTTATCAATTAGATTTAACTCTAAGTTAATTAATTTAACTTTTACCGTGTCTTTTTGTTTTCTTTCACTATATGGTTAATACACTTACTATAACATGACAAACGAACCCCAAATTGTTTATTATTAATATATTTCTCTTTATCTAAGTCATTTGGCCGAACCTTAGATTTTTAGGAATAAAATAACAATTAATAATATAATATTTTATTTAAAAACTATTTTGTGTCAATTTTGACACTATTTGATATATGATTTTTTTGAAAGTCATAACAGAATTATATGTTCGAACAAAGTTGATTAAATCAACATTAATATATCATAGTGACCTAGAAAATTAGTGGAATTAATAAAAAGTCTAAAATTACATTTAGTTTGGTGTTTATAACATCAATTATGTCAATATTTCATTAATAAGATAATTACTGCATCATCTTTGTGTCATAAATAAATTAAATTATTTGATGTCTAAAAATTACAAATAAACTACCATTATGTAGGAAATCTTTTTAGCTTTCTAATGAATATTTACAATCGAATTTATCTTATGTATAACCCTATATTAAAAAATTTTTAGTAAATAAACTATGATTTTAACTCTTTTAACTCTTCTTTGAATTAAATAATAATAAATGTCCAAATCTAATCCAAGTGGGCCTAAATGATAATATTTTACACTTAAGGTTGTTTTTGGTCGAGATAAACTTG
Organism: Viscum album; assembly: GCA_963277665.1. Lineage (NCBI taxonomy): Eukaryota > Viridiplantae > Streptophyta > Magnoliopsida > Santalales > Viscaceae > Viscum > Viscum album. Next base: position 1,048,727,591 of record OY728163.1, on the reverse strand, counting down.
TCCAATAGGATTAGGACATGTGTTAGGGTAATATTAATATCATTGTTACCCTTAATTACCCTATTTACTTTTAACCGTGGTAAATAAAAGTAAAAAGTTACTATTCACCAAAAATTATTTTCATCTCATTGAACCACATTTTACTTACTGACATCAACCGTGTCTCTCGTATTTTTGAAATTTCATTCACAGAAGCGGTAAAATTAAGTTTTATGCAAAATTCAGTTTTTAACCCACCACTTAGTGGTTTCACTATTCATCAAAAATTGAAAGTTTTCAGAAAAATGCCAAAATTTCATCCTAAGCTATATTTCATATTACAAATTCAAAAATGAAGTCTATTTTACCAAATTCATAACATAGAAATTTCATTAATTAATTTTATAATTAAATCCCGCTGTTAAAACAAATAGCGTGTTTTTAAGAAACAATATCTATCAAAAGATTGACACTTGTTTATGTCTAGTTTAAATGTGAAATTATATCTAATGACCAACATTGTATTAAATTGTAAAAATATATTCTAAATATACTTTAAAACCACTCAAATTAATGATTTATCACTATTAATTATTTCGATTAAAATAGTTGTTTTTAATTATAATTTAGTAATTTTCACTATTCATCAGAATATGAAAGTTATCCAAAAAGTACCAAAATTTCACCTTAGGCTAAATTCGATACTCCGAATCCAAAAATGAAGTCCATTTTGAGAGTTAAAATTTCTAAAATTTAAAAAGTGGTTATTACTATTCATAATGGCTAGTTTTAATAATATTTTAATAGCATATCATTGTTTCGTGAAACTCAGGATTACGTACCACACACGCTATCGAGGAAGGTTGCGATTGCGTGTAATGCAAGGCAAGTCAAGGATGCGTGTTGTGCAAGCTCCTTTTGGTGTAGCGTATAACACAAGACATTAGTAAAATAAAAAAGAATATTTTTCATAAAATCTCGGGCTGTTACAATTTCTCATGGGGATAGATGTAGTTAGTTAACTCATACTAACAGCTTCCTTATATGTCACTAGTGTGGGAAACTAGGACACACAAAAACCCAATGTATGAGAGATTTAGTAGAATGTATAGGTTGTGTTATGATGAGGAATATTTAGAGCTTTTATAATAAATTTCCATCACTTCCTAACAGGAGGGTATCTACACCAACTTCATGATCTAGAGTGAGACCAGTAGTATCATGCTAAATAGGTAGCTAGAGTACCACCAACCACTTAAGATGAGGTGGTGGTCAAGATATAGGTAATTAGACTCATGACTTAGAGCACCAGCAAAAAGGGCATACTCAGGGTAATAAGATTATGACTTAGGGTCATTGTATGGGCCAGTTACATATAGTGTGACCTATGCTGGAGGAGTAGAGAACCAGGACTTCTACTATTCTAGTATCATATAAGTTAATTTATTCTTTATTTGAAATAGGTGTGTCACACTCTTTTATATATGTGGAAATTCAAGAGAGTTTGGGCCTCAAGATAGAATACATATGTAGTGTGATGACACTTGATACCTAATTGGGTATCCAATCAGAGACAGTTCACCAATGTAAGTATTTTACCCTTAATATAGGAGGATATCTTTTCATTTGTAATCTTCTTATCCTTGACATGGTAGGGTTTGAACTAATTCCTGGGATGGATTGGTTAGTTATTTATCGAGCCCATATTTATTTTTATCATTGGAGGGATATGTTTACATCACCAAATGGAAGTAAATATGTTCACAAGTGATATTGGGATGTCCATTCATACTAAGAAGGACCTGAGTATCAGGTGTTGGGAAAAGTGACATCGCATATTTTTAGGTTCTTCTTGTATGGTCAGGGGATACGGCCTTCTATTTTTTCACCTATGGGGAATCATTTCATCTATGTATTTCCATATTATTTTTCTAGGATACCTATAGTGAGAGAGGTAGATTTCACCATTTTTATGGTTCTAGGAGTGGTACCAGGGTCCATTCCTTCTTAAAGGATGGAACTTATGGAGCTTATGGAGCTTAAGAAGCAGTTGCAAGACTTTAAGGATAGTTGTTTTATCTAAATAAGAACTTATACTTGGGGTTCATTGGTCTATTTTTCCAAGAAGAAACATAGTACCATCAAGATTTATAATGGATTATAGATTTTTAAACTAGTGCATAATTAAGAATTGGTATCCATTTCCTAGAATATACAACCTCTTTGTTCATCTCTAGGGAGTGAGGGTATTTTCAAAGATTGATTTGATTTTGATATTTCATCAGGTATGTTTCATATCCTCAAAAATACCTCATACATATTTTTGATGTAGGTAAAATATTTAAGAGTATCTAGTAATGGTGTTTGGTCTCATGAATGTTCCAAAAAATTTCATTTCTCTGATGAATTAGGTTTTCCACATGTATCTCCTTTCATTCATAGTAGTCTTTTTAGAGGACATCTTGGTGTGTTCATAATCTCAACACAACCATTCCCAATAACTTTATATCCTACTAAATACAATGAGAGAGTACCATATTTATTATAAGATCATAAAATGACACTTTTGGGTTGATAGATTCCACTTCATGGGTCACATCATCTCAGATTCAGGTGTATCAATATTTCCATAAAAAGTGATAGTTGTAGTTTCCTGGGATCAACCTAAGAAAAACATTGATATATGGAGTTTCTTGGGGATATTAGGGTATTAAAAACACTTTCTATAGAATTTTTCACACCTATAAATGACTATTACTGGTTTGAAAAATAAGGGTGTGAAATTTATATGGTAAGAATATTATGAAGAAGCCTTTAAGAAGATGAAAGTGCCAATCTAGATTCTTCTAAATCTTGGCAGAATCTATAAAATATTTTCTGATGCATCAAGTATCGGGATGATATAATTTCTGAGGTAGGATTATTGTTTCATATAATACGAGCCCCATATGTTGAGGCCTCATGTGTGGAATTACTCGACACATGATCTCAAGCCAGCTACTGTTGTGGATGATTTACACCATTAGAGTAATTATTTACTTGGGGATCATTTTTTGGTATTCACTGATCACAAAATCCTCAAGTATATATTTATGTAGTGTGATTTTAATATTAGGAAGTGTATATGGGTTTAATACTTTAAATCCTTTGATTTCAATATTTCCTACATTCCTATGAAAGGTAATGCGGTAGCTGATGATCTAAGCTGAAAGAGTCAAAAATAGGAGGTCCATGAGGCTAGTGGTGAGTGGCGATTCAGGAGGGTAGTCGTTAGTGGAGGCTCATGGAATTGTTTTCAAAAATGTATGTTGAGGTTCAGAATAATCTCCATTTGACTATTAGATTAGCTTTAGCAGTGACCTATACCCTTCTAAAATGGGTAAAAATGAGGTATATTTCTGATCGTGAGGGCCTAGTCCTAAGGGAAAGTATCTCAGATGATGATTCATCTTCTTTTTGGACCATGGATGATGATGAGGCCTTAAACATACAAGGGAATGATCAGGTCCTATTAGACATCCAAAAGGAGTTGATGTGGGAATATCATGCCTCAGTTTGGGCAGTACATCACGATGTCACCAAGATGTATTGAGACTTAATTCTCTTTTATTGATAGCCTGGTATGAAATGGTAGATAGCTAGATTTATCGTTCTATGTTCCACATGTCAATAGGTGAAGTTGGGACATTAGTGACCGATAGGAATTCTACATAATTTTTATATTCCTAAGTGGAAATGGAATGATATATTATAGGCTTTAAGATAGGTTTACATAGAACACATCGAGACAATGACACCATTTGGGTAGTTGTTTATTGGTTGATGAAGGTTGCAAAATTCTTACTTATTCATGATTCCATTTTGGTAGATGAGCTTGGGAGGCTATACATCAAGGAGGTAATATTTATTCATAGAGATCCTAGTTATACTTTATATGATAGGAAAACTTATTTCCCGTCACGGTTATGGAATGGGTTGTATAAGGTCTTGGGTACACAAATGCTTCTGAGCATGACCTATCACCCTCAAACTGACGGGCAGACAAAACACACAATTCAGGTGATAGAGGACATGGTATGTGTATGTGTCCTTGACTTTATTAGGAGAAAAATATAACTCTAGTGGAGTTTTCTTATAATAATATTTTCAGGAATCTATTCATATGGATCCTTATTAGGACATAAATGGTAGGACTTATAGATCACCTTTGTGCTGGCTAGAGGAAGGGGACACATCTAGACCATGTCTTTTTTAGGATATTTCAGAGTAATTCTATCTCATCATGAAGTGTATGTTTGAAACTCAATCCAAGAAGTCGTTGTATGATAATCTACATCAATTACCTATTGAGTTGGAGGTTGGATACCAATTTTTCTTGTGATTTTTCCCAAGTTTTTTCTTCGATGAATTCAGAAACAGGGTAAGATCTCTTCTAGAATCATGGTTTTATTTGAGTTCTTAAATAGAATCAAACTGTGGCTTACCATATAGAACATCCACATAGATATCTATCTATGAATGATCTTTTTCACATGTCTCAACTTCACCAATATTATCCATAACTATTGAATTTTTTTTAACATAATAAGGTTTTGAAATATGTTGATCATTCCTTTGAGGAGTACCTAGTGTGACTCATGGATCAAAGCATGAAGGCACTCTGATAAAGGTTAATTCTTTTATTATGGGTGATATGGAAGCATGACCAAATACTGGATAAGACCTAGGAGTAGTAAGTTGATTTACAAGACAAATGGCTGGATATTTTCTCATATGACCCCTCTTTACCATTAGAAGATCAACTTGGGGATGAGTTTCTTTAAGGAGGGGAGGTTGGAATGACACAGCTTTTCAAAATAGTAAAGTAAATTATTATTTATATTTAAACCCCTAATTTTATCTTCATAAAAATTCTCTAAGGAATAAGAAATGTCTTGGGTGTGTGCAGAGCTTGTTTGGATAGGAGATCTCCAAAAATTCGACAAATAGAGTGGGTTGTATGTTTAGCACAGGGTAAGTGATAACTGTGTAACTCAAACTTGTGAGGCACTAGATGCTCGGTAGAGGTCGCATGTTTTTTCTACAACTAGGTAATATGGGGTGCACAACCATGTGAAATATCTCATACATGAGACAATGTATTTTCACATGGGTTGTGCATGTTTTTCAAACCTTGTGCCTAGACCATGTGAGGGAGATTCTTGGATAGTGGTGGGAGCACAGTTGGTGTATAGTTTGACCAACCATGCATCCCTTTTTTTTAATGGATAATTTATGATGTTTCCGCTAAATTTTTTTTAAAACTATTTCCTTCTATATCATTACTTTTCCAATGTGCATCACTCTTCATTCTCTTGTGGTATTTCTTAAACCTAATCCATGGGTCTTGATAACTTCTATGTTTGGTCTCTAATTCCATCATCATCAATTACATTGTATCCAAAATGGTAAGCTCCCAAATCTTCTTACTTTTATCACCATCCATCTTTATATCTCTGTCACTATTTTGATGCATGATCATATGCTCTATTTTAAAGGCGTTGATCCATTCTTCATTTTTCCTTCATTATTCTTCGAATCAATGGTTGATATCTAAAGAGTGATAATCTATGGACCTAAGTCAGGTGGTGTAGTAATTTCCCCAAAAAGTATAATTGTTTTAATATCTTTCCCATCCTGAAATGCACCAAAAGTGTCTACATGATGCCTTAGAATGTATCTTTACTTCTTAAAGTAACTAATCCATGATATGATATACTTGTGGTACCATATCAAATTATTAGAGGTTGGAAACCTCATTAATTTCTACCCCTTTGGGTATGCCAAATTAAATTACCTCCTTTTTTATAAATATTTAAATGACTAGGCATAGCCTAAGTGTATGGATTGACTTGTAAATTAAATTTCCTTGACTTGTAAATTGAATGGAATAATTAATTGAACGGAAGTGGGTGGAAAGGCCACACCACATGTTATATATTTATAAATGTAAATTATGAATTGTGTACCCTTAGTTAATTATGATTAAAGATTGTAATTTTTTTCTTGGTAAACCATAATTGTTATTATAATTAGTTTTCCATGGTTATTGGTTGTTGAAAGATGGTCAAGGGTTTTTTTTGAGCATGGTGTTTTACACTCCCTTATGTTGGGTGATGGGAATGACGTCTCACACCATAATAATTTTATATGGATAATGGGTATAATGCTTCACATTCCCCTACTTCAGGTGTTGGGAATGACAAATCACCCCACCATCTCGAGTCACGAGAAATTTGCATCGCATTTATATAATATTAAGGGTTTATACCCTTTGTTAGAGCCCATAGCTCATTAGACTAGTTATGGACACCTGCCTTATGCCTTGGGTCTTTCAAGCGCCTAGTATCCATGTAAATACCTATATATGTCCTCACTTATTTAGTGCATATACATGTATACATATTATATATGATTAATTTTATATATATAGGTATATATGGACACACATGGTTACTGATTAGACTCATTCAGGCCCATGTTGAATCAGGTAGCATCTGCGAGGTTTCCGATAGGAACCTGAGATGATTGGTATTTTTTTTCCACAATTGTTTCTTATTCATTTATATATGCACACTAATATGATATGTACACTAGAAAGATTATTCTAGACACCATTGGTGGTGGACTAATAAGTTTATCTCACACCCTACTTGGGTAGGTCTCGGTACCCAAGTAGTCTTAATGATTGCTAGTGTAGATAAGGTAAAGCACCCAGTTACAGATTCTTGATCAGTTTAACCTATAGATTAGAGAAAGGGGGTAGAGGACTAAGTGTATTCTCTTGATACTAATGGATATGTCTTTTGGCATTTTTGTATTTTGTATAGCATAATATATATATATATATATATGAATGTCCCCTATTTGCCCTTTTTGTATATAATCATTCCATGAAATCATTTTTTATATGACTCAGCCTATGGATTTTGATTATTATTACAGTTTCTTAATTGTTTATGCTTTCACAGTTGATTGTTTTATTTGTTTCCATTATTCCATATGTTATATTATGATTCTATTATTTTTGATTATTTATTATATTTAATATTACACTATGATTTGAGGGTATACTCTCCCCACTGTACCACCTTAGACCCTCACTACTAGTTGATATCCTCTAGCATACAGAGAGGCACGCTTGAGTCAATATAACCCACATGATTAGCGCACTTTCTTAGTGAATCTTGGGTCAGGATTTTACGATACCAAGGTAACCCCAAACACTCCTTTAGAGGAATCCTATCCTAGGACCAATTTTTGAAGATAGTAAATCATAATTTGGGAAATATTTTTCCTTAAAAATCTAATCACAATGGCAGTCGAGAAACTGAAGTAGCCACCACCCTTGTTTCTCCAACATGATATTATTGAAACACTTTAAATTCCTAAACCCATAGAACCACAAGCCTTGGGGGTGAAGAGATCATCCCAAGTGAGCTAGTTAATTATTTTATTACCATCATCTAAACCCCACTTGGTACCAAATCCCATTTTAAACATCATGGATTCCATGGAAAACCATTTAACTATATCACATGCCTTCATTATATCAAGTTTCCAAGAAAAAATGACCCTTTTAAAAGTTGTCCCAATTTTTATATAATAAAAGGTTTCATGTGAGATAATGGAATTTTCTATAACAAGACTTTTAGGAACAAAAGTACTTTGATGATCATAGATAATGGATGGAAGGAGTTTTCTCAAGTGATGTTAGAAAATATTTGAAAAAACCCTATAAATGACATTGAACAATCAAATAACTCTAAACCCAGACATATTAATGGCACCAGGGAATTTAGGTATAAGAAAAATGAGAGTTTCATTGATCTTTTCACATCTAATTGAACATCTCCACAAATATCTCACCAAGTTAATAATACAAATCCCAAAAACATTCCAAACCCGTTTGAAGAATAAATCATGGAATCCATCAAGTCTATGTGCATTTTTTAAATGAACACACATTAGTGAAAAGAAAATTTCACCAAAATAGATCTCAAATTTAATCTCTTGATTCGTGATAGATAAAACCATCATCTAAATACAATACAGAAGTCCTATAGAAATATCGACACCCTTATACCAATAATGATTCATATAGAAATCTTAGATTAGTTCCATGATCTTTATTATTTTAGTAGTGAATACCTTATTAGCTATATTATGTTTAGATATATAGTTTTTATTTTTCTTCACTGATCAATTTTGAGGTAAAAAATTGGTGTTCTAATCACCCTGTTTGATAAAGGACTCCCTTGAATGGGTAAACATAAAGACTTATTTTTCTTGCAACACCCCATCTAATGATTTTCCTAAAACAAAGAATTACTCCATGGTGATGGGTGAAGACATATATGCATAGAAATGATAAAGTTTCCTCAAAAAATTAACTATCATATGACTAATGTTCCTATAATTTTGATGGGTCCACTTCTAAAAATGATAAGTAAACCACCCAATATTCTCCCAGACCTTCCCATGAGATGATGACTAGGTGGATTAAACCACCCCCGATGGTTGTCATTGTGGTTACACATTCTTTAAAATTTTAACCCTTTATTCATTCTTAGAAAATAACCATTCTCATATGTATGAATCAAGATAATGAAATAATTTGACGAGCCTATAGGAAGATGAGAGACCTCATATATTTTTAAGATTGAACACAAATCACTTGATGCTAATAATCTATCAACTGCTCAGAAAGACTTGAAGAGATGCCCCAACCACGAAACCATGTAAAATGATCTCAAAAACCCAATTTTAAAGATACCAATATGAATCATAAAATCTATAAATAGGAAAATTTATTAAGGGTTTTGAGAGGAGCCTAATTATTTCTAATTATTATATATGATTTCATTGAAGTCTCCACTGAAAAGAATATGGCCTTGAAGATCATTCATGAGAACCACAATGTGTTCCCAATATTTCCATTTATCTCCAAATCATAGACATCCATATAAACTAACAAAATGACACACTGGTTCCCATGGCTAGAAAATAGGAATATCAGTATGATTTTGGGGGATTTTTTTTGGTAAAATTAACCTATTCTTTCAACATAATGCAAATCCAACTCGTATGGTCCACCATTTCAATAAGAAAGAAACCTTGAAACCCTACTTTGGGGGAAATACCTATCACGTAATTTCAATCTAACATGGCATCAAACAAAAATAACTCACCGGGTCTATATTTAGTGCTCCATAATTTGAGTGTTCGAACTATTTGTGGGTTTCTAAGAACAAGACAATTTCAACACATAATTTTCATTCCACAGAGCTAGGATAGACTCTATAATATTGATAAATATCTAATTATAAAATATATAAAATATCCAACATGTCAATGATGATCCGAAATTCCAATGAAGATCCGTATGAACAATCTATCAAAGTAAAAAAAAAGACTCATGAACATCCAATCAGACCAAAAGAATTGATGAAACCAGCAAATTGGATGATACATATGCAATTCGAAAAAGATCCAATAAAACAAGACAATCCATAGAAAATTTGGACAGGCTGATGAAGATATAAATGATAAAAAATTTGATAAAATAAGAAACACAAAATTCCAAATCTAAAAAAAGTGGGAAATATAAGAGATGCTGAGAAAGAAACCCTTACAGGGAGGAGATGAAAAAGATTTACTCTTTAATATGATTTAAAAAAACTTTTAAATTTTAGAAATTTTCAAATTAATTTTTATGTATTATTGATATTATTTTATATGTTAGATTCATATATTTTGATATAATTTATTTTTAAAATAATTAATATTATATTTTATAAAAAATATAATAAAATTAATATTGTATATATTGTATATAGTTGGTATTACAAATTATACACACACACACACATCATTGGGTTCTTTTCACACACACATATGTATTTATATATTATTAAAATATATTTATAATTATTTTTCAAAGAAATTCTAACCATAGTTTTATATATGTTTACATTTTTTAATTTTTGATATATTTTTAATATGAAATATTATTCATATAACTATAATATTTATTTTTCTTACACATATAATTAAAAAAAAGTAATAAATCAAATATAAATAATAGTGAAGAGTATATATATTTTAAATATAATCGATAATAAATTTAATTAATAAATATATTTAAGTAATTTGTAAAATGCATTTTAAATATTTTGCTACAAATATAATTATTTTTTAATATAATTCAATATTTATATAATTAATGATATATTTTATCAAATATTAATTTATTTATATAAATAATAATATTTTTCAATATAATTTATAATTTTTAAATAAAAAAATTATTTTCTATATTATTAATAATATATATGTAACGTCATGTCCATAAACCGCTCATTAATGTTCTAGTCGAAGTGTCACTAGACCTCATGCATGCCTCCCCATACAAAAGAGGCTTCTGACTAGAAATAATGGTCAAATATGGTAATACTGATAGAATATACAGTTATAACACGGTAGAGCAACACAATAGAAATGACATGAAATCAATCATCACAAAGTCCCAAAGTTATCAATATATAACAAGACCATGTTATAACATATGGATTATCTAAAATGGAACACTAGTTAAGAAAATAATAATAATATCTCCCATGGGAAGATCATATAAATACAAAATCAAAATAATGAAAAATAAAATAAATCACCACCTGTCCCGGAGTCCCACACTCGCTTCCATCTCTTGACTCCACCCAAGTTATCCAACTCTAGGCAAATTCTCTACATGCACCTATAATCAAGAGGTCTTTATTGATTCGATGACTTACTTACTTCCTTTATTTTGGATATTACTATATAGTTATTATGAATTCCATTTATCTAGAAACATTGTTCTAACTATTTTGTTGGGGTAGAATAAATTTTTTTACTAAAAATCTGGACACCTTATGATTTTCAAAATGTACACTCACCGGTTGAACAAATACAGATGACTGAAATACCAAAAAAATAACAAATTTTGTGAAAATCATGTGATCCAAACCTCTATGATAGGCTGAGTCCATTGGATTTAAAGTAACTATAGCGGTGCTGATTAAACTTATGCATAGATAAAAGAAACATGTTGAGTTAATTGGTGGATGGAGAAGCTACTACCAAAAAATAAAGGTTTCATGCAGGCTATAAACTCACAGGAAGAAACTTTGGTGATTATAGAATGGTTACAAGACTCAGAAAGTAAAGGATTTGGATCTCCCAGACTTGAGACAAGGAAATTAGGGTGAAAAAAGAAGAGAGATATCGAGTTTTATAATTAAAGATATAAATCTCTCTTATATTTCTATAAATTCCTATCAAACAATCCTTTAATTTAAAAATTAATTAGGATTCCGTTTAATTTTTGAAGAAAAAATACTTTAAATCACTAATTATTTATTCCTTCGAATACATAACCCATATTGAATTATTTAGGTTTTAGATCCCATTATTTAAAACACTCTTCCCTTGTTTATATAAAAAAGTGAATTTTACATCAACATAAGAAATATTGGATTTTTACGGAAAAAAATTGGCATTTTTTCACAAATGGGGACACATACCATCATGACCAACCACATTAAGGAATTGGCTACATGAAGGAAGGAATGACCACAAGACCAACAAATTAACCACATGACCAACATATCGATCACACACTCAAAAAACTAACTGAATGAATTGATCAACCACATTATCAAGCAATCAACCACAAAATAAAACCATGAAATCATAAAAATAACCAAAATAACACATGATTAGTAAACCAGTCAAATTAAAAAACTTAGAAAATTAAAAAGATAAAGTAATCATAGAACCATCTTGGCACCACTCGGCTTATGGAAAACACAAAGAATGTATTTTGGAAATCTGAGACCTTATAACTTTCAATTAGAATTGTGTAGTGGATGTTTCAACTTGAGTTTTCTAGTGGGATTTAACACTAAAAATATTTAGTAAAATTTTCCATTTGAATTTTATATTTTAAGTTTCAATAGGGATTTCTAATGAAGGTTTCAATTAAATTTTCTAGTGTAAGTTTTAACTGAAATTTCCTAGTGTTAGTTTCCATTAAAATTTTTAATTAAAAATTTTATGTTTAATTTTTTAGTAAAATTTTCAAATGGAATTTTCCAATGTAAGTTTCAACCTAAATTTTTTAATGGAATTCAAAACTGGAATTTTTTAGTACAATTTTCTACTAAAATTTTTTATTGGATGTTTCAATTGAATTTTTTTAGTGGATCTTTCAAATGAAATTTTCAATGGAAGTTAAAACTAGAATTTTCTAGTATAAGTTTCCACTATAATTTTCTATTAGAAGTTTCAACTGAAAATTTTCTATTGAAGTTTAAATTTGAATTTTTCAATGAAAGTTTCAAATGGATATTTCTAGAGGAAGTTCAAATTTTCACTAGAACTTTTAGTATAATTTTGAACATAAAATTCCCAACCTTTAATTTTTTACAATTTTTAGCATTCCAAACATTATATATGACATGTGAGATAGAGATTGATCTGGACCATTTATTAAAACCTTATTGTACTCTACATATATTTCATCATTTTAATGGAAATTTGAGATTTTTCCATGACCCTATTGGAGTTGGTTCTTTAGAACCAACTACTTTTTACTTTAGATCAAATGTATATTTAAATACGTTAATATTAATATAAATATCTTATCACATATTTGGTTTTTCTTATGAATAACATTAATGTGATAATGTACTAGAGTATTTTTTGCATTTATAAGGTCATAGTAGTTACCATGTACGATAAGAACCTTGAAATTCCATGACAATATTCTTTAAAATTCTTCTACATTAAAATAAAGTACAATAATAGGGTATATAGTATATAGACTGTCAGGTGTAAGTACTCATAATAGGATGAGACTTTATCTCATAAATTTTTCACTTGGTAATCTCCAAGATAAGGGATAAAGAGAAGAGACCTTCCAATATGACTTCCACATGTTTTAGTGTCATTGGATATTTCTATCTATGATTGTGTGTAATAGCCATTAGAATTTAAGATTGTCATTAAAACATGTTAGGACTCACAAAGATAGATGTATTTCATAAAACATGATGATATAGTTAATAGAGAAGTTGGATATGTTTGGTGCATCATGAGTGACATATTATTAATGAATAAGTCAAGGAAGGATTTTCTTCCTTCCATATTTATTGAATTTGATATATCATCCCTTGGGTTGTAATATAATTGTTTCATTAAATTCTATGACCATGGTGAAATGACATGTTTATTTCAGCTAATAAAAGAAAGATGTTTCAAGTGTATAGGTTTATGAAACATATGTTCAACCTTCTTGATGCGATATTATGGAAAAGGGATAATATTACACAGTGGGCATTCATATGTGGTTGTAGATGTTGCAATATTAAATTATTTCTTTTTGATTCCTTAACCTATTTCTAGACAGTAATCATGGAATTTTTACAAGCCCACCTAATGCTAATGATAAATGATCTTAGAGGGTCAAACACTAAAAATTTCTATTGAACTAGATTAAATTATATTTGAATTTAATTATTGGAATAAATATTATTTTCAATACCAAGGAATAATTTTATTCATGTTTTATTTATATCTAATATTCAAAAGGTAATAAATAATTAGTTATTCTATAGTAAATAATTTATTTTATTACATGAATATTTAATAAATATTTATTCACTGGATTGTGAATAATTTTTTTTATATATTGATGAATGAAATATTTATTCAAGTATTCAATTAATATCTAAAAGTAAGATCAGACCATGACTACGTCTGACAATGAATATATATTTTTAAGATGGAAAAATAATGTTTATCATTTCTCGAGTTAAACACACCATAAAATAATATTACTATCATTATTAAAATTATTTCATGAAATGGGGTTTATTAATGATTATTATATTATTTAAGGTCTGATACGTAACTAAATAATATTTTAACCTAAAATCTTTCTCTATAAATAGATGGTTATATCTATTGCATAGGGTTAATCGAGAATTGAGAATCATTGTGCATATTGGACTTCTCTCTCAAATTATTCCTCTCATCTTCCCAAGAATGTAAAGAACTCCTTAAATCTTAAAAGATAATGAAGTTGTCATCATGAACACCACAAGAATATTGATTCTATGTTCTATCACTTAAAACCCAATTAGAGTTGTTCAGATGTCAAAGGAGAATGTGTGGATCACTACTAGAGGGTTTATACACTTGTATCCTCCTTATGTTATGAAGTTAATCAAAGAATGGTTTACTAATGATCAACATCATCATAAAAAAATTTCATAATATAAGGTAACCATTTATTCTAATTTTAATTAAATTAATTAAAATTTAATATAAAAATATTATATCTGGGTTCCTAGTTTATCTATAACAATATTCAATGGAAAAATTTTATTAGTAATTAAGTTAAAATCATGTATAATATTGTGAATGATCCACCAAATTGAAAAAACCTTCTTGTTTATTTATCCCACCAAGGAACTTCATATTTTTCTTAAACCTTCAAGTGGTATTAAAATGGTAACGTTTGAAATTTATTTATTTTTTGATCAATATACACAATAAGTGTTAAATATTTATTTTAAGAATATATATTATTTAATATAATGTTTAATTAATAATATTTTTATATTTTAATTTATATTTTCTAGATTTATATCCTAATAAAAGTTTAAGAACACAAGAATAATGAACCGAGATTCCATTGGGAAGTGATAATTATTTTTGGCTAGTATAATTGGGTTATACAACGTGTAGCTGAAGTACACACCATGTACCAAAATGTACTATAGTTGTTTATCCTATAGAACACATAACATGCTAATTAGTAACTACACATGGTGTATTTACTGCACACCATGTCTAGACCAGGCCGACTTAACTCACAAATTTATAGATTATATGGCATGTAGCTGGCATACACCCTATGTACTCTATATAATGTTTTGGTGAAATTCATGCTAACAATGTGGTAAAATACACAGTCAAAACCATGTAAGACTAATTTCATGGAATAATAATTGAATACATGACATGTATTTCATTATTTCGCACATATAAAATAATCACCAAGTCCTTTGGCGAGTTATGTAGACACACGACTAGAGGAAGACAGGTTGTGTGGATATAGTACAGGTCATGTGGTCCCACATCCAAAGAACATGTTGAGTAATTTAGTGGGTTCCATGGACACACGACAAGAGAAATACATAGTGTGTACCTGGAGATTACATGTTATGTAGTCCAACTGAGTTGCAATTTGAATCCCCATGAGTTTATCCTGGGTACAAAAAAATTGAGGTATATGACATATAGCTCATAAATACATGTCATGTAGTCTCCTAGTAAAGAATAGAATTAAATTACATTTAATTGAAACTTGTACCACTAAAATGATGTCATATTGATTGGCACCTATGTGTTTAAAATTTTAATAAAGGTTTTAAATAATTATTATATTCACAATTTATTTATGGTAATTATCTGTGATATTTATTTATACTATTTATTTTCCATGAATTCATTTATTATAGGTATTTCCAAGAGAATTCATATGATCATTAATATGAAATGTAATTAGTTAATTAAATATTTAATGTTACTAAATTTATCTTAATAATGAAGAAATAATATAAATTAATGTTAACTAGTTTTACTTGTGTGTATTCATTGCATGTGTATAAAAAAATAATGATCTTAACCAAGATCTATGTATGAATTGGTTTTATTTAAAATAATTTATTGAATGGGTTTAAAATTATTTATTATAAAATTAAATATGATGGATTTTGATTCATTCCTCCATCCGTTATTATGTAGGACTTGTGTTTCCAAGATTATTTATGTAATTTCCGTTAACTAATCATTTGGTACCCCTCATCTACATGTGAGTTAGAAATAAAGTTAATAAAAGGAGTGTCTCAAGGTTCATCAGGGCGGTTCAAGATGGAACCAACAGTATTCCAACTCAAGTGATACAAAGATGGATAGGTGGAATGCTGCAACTCATGACAAGCCTGAAAAAATTATTTCTCTAACTAGGTTAAATTTTTATTTATTATCCTCTAAATAAATCAACCATTAAATAATTTCAAAATTAGGTCATTTATTTATTTATTTCGGTCTTATGAATTGTTTATTTTATGGATACAAGACTTCCATTAATTGATTGGGAATGCAACCATAGAACTAAGTGTTTACATGGAAAAATATTGGACTCTTACTTCTATCAAGGAGTTCTCATGAGATGTTTGGGTAAACTAAACCAAACATGCATTGAATTTAATGGCCAAAGTCTATTCAATAAAAAAAATTATGAAAGTGTTGAGAAAACCCTAGTTAATATTTTTGGAATGGAGATTACACTCATCAGATCAAGGAAAATTTAAGCCTACAATTGGCAAGACTGCCTACCTAAATACCTTCTTATGGTTTTCAAGGCCAAATTCTATATCATCAAGAAGAGAAATATTAATCATTTCCACTATAATTTATTAAGTAGAGAGACATTCTGAGTTCAATGGTGAGGTCCATTAAGACTTTAAAAAATATTGGAAGACTTAATATAAATAAATTTATCATATATCATATAATTAATAATTAAGAAAAGTACAAATAATATGACATCTTAATATTATTGAAATAGAAAGAAAAACCACAAATGAAGTGTATTTATTCCTTAACTTTGGTTTTGTCCTTACAAATAATTTTTTTGATGTGATATAATCGTTTATGAGATGCATTATTATCATAAAGTTTATATTATGTGTTAGAATAAACTATTCCCATTCTACATCCCTATTAGATAAGAGAAGGTGAAAAGGATGCTACCAGATATATGTATAGGATTCTTCCTATGTCTGCTATATTATATTATCAAATCTGTATAAAGAGTTTACGATACAAAATACTGACAAGGATGTTTACACTATAATATACCATCTTATTTTTCTTGAGAAAGAGAAGGAAATTCTTGAAATAAATAAGACTATCAATGCACTATATCAATGTAAATTGAAATAAGGAAATATAGATAATGATCATACTTCGAAAATAGAGGTGTATTTTGATAGGTTAGTGAAATTGGGATGAAAATTGGATAAGAAGTTATCCATTAATATTATCTTATTATCCTTACCACTATAATTATCCTTATTTTTCCAAGACCAGATAAACTAAATAGATTGGTCACTCAAAAATATTTTTTTATACTTTCCCAAGTGGATAAGGATTGGTTGAAACATACCATGTGGTGAAAAGTTTGAAACAAAGGCTTGAAGATCACATGGTAAATATAATTCAAAAAAATCATTTTTAATATCATTTAAAGAAACAAAAATTAAAATGTAGAAGAATGAATAGGAGGCTACTTTATTCTTATGTGGAAAGAATAGAAACTAAAAAATAAATTTCAATGAATGAAATAAGAAATCATTTTCTACCACTTAAGGTATATTCATCAAGTTTATATTAACCACTTGTTTATTAAATACAATATTATTATAATATAAATATATTTAAATAAATAAAATGAACATGAATATAAAGGTAATAAATTAAAATAAAAAAAGATGATAAGGGGTAATTCATACTTCATCTAGGGGGATCTCACTACTTCTAATTTCTAAACTGGATTGATTTGAGTTTTTAATAAGTGTTAAAAAATATTTATCTTAGTTTATAGATAGACACAATAATACATTATTTCATTTTTAGAATAAATGTTTTTATATTGTTGTAATACTAAACTATAGGTTCAATAACTCTTTAATAACAGATATCCATTATAATGAATGTTGAATATAAAATATAAGACTTTTGACCTATTGTGGAAAGATAATTATTTTTCAAATAAAACTGAAATTAGTTGAAAAGTTTATAACTATAAAAGTATTTTAGTATCAATTAATATTGGATATTGGATATATAAACAAACCAATCATGTTTTAGATAAATAAACCTTTTAAAATAAATGTACTACAAAAATATTTTAGAGTTAATTTCAACATGGTCATGTGAACTATTCTAAATCTAATGGTAAATTCATAAACATCATGAGATGTATTTATGAAATACTATAAATTCTCGATGAAGTAATTGGCTGGAGTAGGTAAATATTGAGGAATCCATGAGCTAGTTGTTGGAGAACATATTTTCCATGTATTAATTGATCTTACACATGGATTAAAGGTATACCCAAAATCACATTTCCTTATATACATAAAATATAATGATTTTATTAAAATTAAGATCAATGATGAGTCTTATATATATTGAAAATCTTCTATTATTCCTTCCAAAACTTGTTTTGAAAATTGAATTGAAAAAACTTTCCATATTATAACTGTATTGTCTAATGTATATCATATCAACAGTGATATTATAAGAATCTATTAAGGCACTACCATGAGTGTTTTTTGAAAACAATTTTTCAAGATATGGGTTTAGTTATAAACTAATAATCAAACACTAAGGTGCATTTGAATTAATGATCCTATAGCCATAGAGGATATTAACATCTAGTCAAGACCAACAATATTACCATTAAGTAATCTTATCTATTTGAACATAGTTGGATTACACATAACTTATATGGGTTAAGGATCTGGATTCACATGATTTGACATAACGACAATTGACCCCACAGATCTTAGTAGGAGGATTAGTTCTACAAATATGTACCATATAAGAATTTAAAACCAATGAGGTGGATTATATTCACTATGGTGGGTGATACAAATATATTATTATTTTAGAAGAAATATTCCTACAAAAAAGTAATAAATAATAATATTATATAGTTTAAAATTATATATATAATTCAATTATTGGATTCCATGTATCAAGATTCAGGTATTTTTTATTTTTATTGTTTATAATACTTGATATTTGTGGTAAGTATTGAAGAGAAACAGACCATGGATAGTAAAATACGGAATCAAAATAACACGCTTGGTTATATAAAGGTATACTATTAAATAAGGCCTATACACCGATCATCATGACTAAAATCCTTTTGAGTTATACTTGTCAAATTATACTTTTATGATCATTATATTGAGATATTGGAATCTAGGGAAACCTCATTCTGAGTAATTCTTACAGAAGATGTTTGTAAGATGCGACCAAAAAGAGAACCTATTGTATATGTCTACAAAGAATAACTATAAAGGTTTAGTGATATCAATTAATTACAAGAATAAATGAAGATTTTAAAAATTCATTTATGTATAAAACATGCCTAGTGATCATAAAATATTCATTTGGAAGAGAATGAGTGAAATGTGTCTCCATCAGGTCAGTTGAAGCACTATAATTTTTCAAGATTGATAAGTTGATAACATATAGAAAATAATGTTTTGTCTTAATATTTTATTAAGAAAAAAGAATGAAATTTTCTCCATGTATGACTTAAAGAATAAATAATTTTCTTTGGAATATTATCTACAAAATGGATCCATGAGTTTTATAAATATATCCATAGTATATTTATATTAACATAGTTTTGAAAAATAAAAGTTGAAAAAAAATAAAGATTTAATTTTTATTGGCATATAATTATTCTGGTAGAACATTCATGGGAATAGGAAGAGATTATGGAGATTAAAATAATTTAAAATGATTAAGTGCTAAAAATTCATCTCATGTTCCATGATATGTACTCATGTTTTATATTACTAATGTGTAAAGAATAATATTCGAATATCAAATATATCCAACATAATTTCAAAGAATTCCTATTATAACTATTCGACTATACTTGGAAATGTAGATCTGGATGAGTTTATGGTGTCTAGGGAAGAGGGAATACTGGGTATTAAGGGAGTTGGACACTTGTCTTCACTTAGTTCAATTTGATCTTGTATTCCAGAAAAGGTTAAGGTAATATACAAGAAAAACTTATCACATCTAGTGGTTTCCATATATATGATATCTAAGTATATTGTGGATTTTGATACACCTTAAGGAGTGATTTATCAATGTAATCTTCTGATTTTGGGTTATACTAAAAAGTAGAGCCATATCATTATTATGATAAGCTTTGACTATGGAAATAGTAAATATGTCAAGGCATTATCATGAGATCAAAATATTGACACTCGGTTATATCACTACTTGAGGTATTTTCTCAGGGTATTAATGTTGTGGAAAGTACATTTTCTATACAGAAATACGGCTTCATAAACCTTATTCATTGAAGCTTGATTGGTCTAACATAGGTATCTATACTCAGTAGAAGCATCTTTAATATGTGAGAACTGACCAGCCATTAGTATTTTTCTCTAGTGCAAGTTGGTGTTTATTGAAGTTCGTTCCCCAGAACCTACTAATTTTTACTTTATATTACATGTATATTCAAATAAGTTAAAATTAATATAAATATATTATCATATATTTATTTTTCTTCTACATAATACTGATGTGATAATTTCCTATAGTATCTTTCAAATTGAAAAGGTCATATTAGTTCCCCACTATGATTAGAATCATCAAATGTCCTGACAATATTCTTTAAAATTGTTTTATGGTAGTATAGCATACTATGATAGGGAACATATTATATAAACTTTATATTGTGAATACTCATAATAGGATGGAGATTTATTTCATGAATTTTACAAAGTAATCTCCAATACAAGAGATTATATGAGAAAAAACCACTTAGCAGGGATTTCACAAGTTTTGGTGTCATTAGATATACTTATTTATGAGTGTCCATAATTTTCCTTAGACATTAAGATTTTTATTAATTCATGTTATGACTCTTTCACTTAGATTTATTCCATAAAACTTGAAGATAAAATTCATGGTGAAGTTAGATACATTGGGTACATCACGAGTGACATATTATTAATGAATGTTTTGGGGAATAATTTTTCCTTTCCATATTTATAGAAGTTGATATCTCTTCTCTTTGATTAGAATATAACCATCACATTAAATTACATGGACATGGTGTAACAATGTGATTATTTAATATATTTAGATAATGATATATGAATCATATAGGTTGATGAAACAGATATACATCTTACTTGATGAAATATTGTGACAAATAGATTATATTACATAGTGATCATTTGTATGTGGTTTTTGACATTGTGATATTGAGTTCTTTATTTTGGGTTCCTTGACCTGCTGCAAGACATTAATCTTGGATTTAAGAAAGTATCCCATAATTCCAAAAATAAATGATACTATAGGGTCACATCCTAAGTGTTTCTACTGAACTCGGTTAAATTTTATTTTAATTTTAGTATTGGAAAAAATATTATTCTCAAGACTAAATAATAATTTTATTCATGTTTTGTTGTTCTATAATACTCAAAAGATACTAAGTAATTATTTATTATCAAATAAATAATTTATTTCAATACATGAATATTTAATAAATATTTATTAATTCTATTGTGAATAAAATATATATTTTATTTATTGATGAATGAAATATTTAATTAAATATTTATTCGGGTATTCAACAAATATTGAGGAGTTGGAGTGGTCCAAGATCATGTCGAGTGATGAATATTTATTTTAAAGCTAGTAAATAATATTTATCATTGTGTGAGTTAGCACACACCATAAAATTATAATAACATTTTTATTATATTAAATAGGGCTTAATAATTATTATTATATTATTTAAGGTTTGGTACACAATTAAATGATATTTTAATCTAAACCCTATCTCTATAAATAGATGGTTATGTCTATTATGTAGGGTTAAATAAGAATTGAGAATTGTTGCACACAACATAATTCTCTCTCAAATTCATCCCCTTATCTTCTCAATAATGATAAGAACACCTTAAATCCTGAAGTATTTTTAAGAGATCAATATGAACAATGCCATACGATTGATTCGCTATACTAGCACCCAAAAATCAATCGGAATCATTTCAGAGGTCGAAGGAGCATGCATGGATCACTAATAGAGGAATTATACACTTGGATCATCCTTATGTGATGAAGGTAATATGATAAGGTTTTATGGATGATCAACATCATTGTTGAAGAAAGATCCTAAGATGAGGAAACCATTTATTCCAATTTTAAATAAATTAATTATAAATATAACATTAAAAATTCTATTAGGGTTTAGGGTTTCTCTATCTCAATATTTGATGAAAAAAATAATTTTTCATGGTGTTAATGTCATATATAATATTGTGAATGATCCACTGAATCAAAAAAACCTTCTTGGTTATTTCTCCAACCAAAGTTCTTTCTCTACACCCAAAACCTTCAGACCTGACCCATCAGGGGGCCTCCAAGACCGGAGGTAAGCAGAGAGTGACACCCTAAGACTGCCTCATTTAGGATGGGGGTAGGAGACTACCACTAAGTAGGCATATCACACATATTGGGGGGCTTATCCAAAGGTACCTTTATACACACACTATTCACAAAAATTCATGAAAATAAGAATAGTAATAATATATGAGATTAACTAGAGTATTCAAATGCACGAAAGAACAACTAGGAAAACATTAGAGTATAACAATCAAGACCAATAGAATAAAAGGTAAAATACATTCCCATCCATGAAAAGGGTACCAACCTAGAAACTTATAAAATAGGGAAAGTCGAGAGAGATCCCCACTTATGATATATAGAAATAAACTACCGAAACTATCACTTCCACCAGGTACTACTTTTCTTTTTCAACATTAAGTCCACCAAAGCCACCATCTTATATCTTAGCATCGTCATAATACATGAAATGTGTGGGAAATTCCATATAAGGGTGAGTATATATATATCCATGAGAAAAACCAAAAAAATATATTGAAATAATAAAATAAATGGTTAGCTTAACCAATAAGATAAAGGGGATAAAATAACTGAAGAGGTATATATTCTCAAAGAGACCCAATTGAAGAGAGATAGGGGATCTCCATCTTCACATCCAGTGTCAAATCCTAGACTACTGAAACTCCATGACTCCATGATACCCTATCACTATTAGACCAAAACAAATCCTCTATATATCCATGGGGGAGCCACACCATATTAATGGAACAACATGGTGTAGGGTTTCTAATCCCAAAAGGGTGGAGGAACCATGCCTCATCTAGCACTCAATAATGAGGGTATACCAGACTGAAAATAGGATACTAATGCTTCGGGAAGAGTATGGAAGGGATCCATCCTACCAGTAACTGGAAATGGTGAACCCATGCCCTAAACCCTATGTTCTATTAGGGGTAGACAACCAAGATGTCACTTTTAATATTATACTCAAGTATCAAACTCAACTATCTGAGTTGGAAGAACTGAATTACTCAAGAAACCACTTTTCATATCTCTAATGTCTGAATGAATATCACCATCACATCATATGTGAAAATATGTAAAGAATTTATTACTCATGGGTCTATTTATAAGTCCTAAGGAAGAAGATTTGAAAGATAGATCATACTATAACAAGTAAACATTATGAATTTATGAGTTACAAGTGGTGTACTACTAGTTCTATGACAGGTTGTGTCCTATAACCTCACATGTCACGTAAAAGGTCATGTACCTAGCATGTTATCATATATATATATCATATAGATCCATCCGGGTTCCTAGTCATGTACTCCCTATACACAAGTTTTCTATCCTTATAGGGTGCATGATGTGTGGGTGATATACAGAGTATGTAGGCTACATAGACTATTTGTGCATGTTCTTCTTAGTTATGGATTTACTTTTCCACCAATTTCATAGAGTTCATGGGTATTCCATGTGGCATGTGATATTTATAATGTGTTGAAAAACCCTATTCACCTCAAGATCTACAGTACATGGTGTGTGTTCTTCGAAACTACACACCGTGTAGACCATAATTTTATATCTGACATAGTATATTTCTCATTTCTCACCAGCTCCATCAATTTCGCTACCATTATCACCTAAAGATCAAACCAAGTGTAAAGACCTAGAAATTCCATGGAAATTTTTTTCGTAAATACATGGGAATTTTACGAATCCGTGAAATTTTACGGCACAAGATTCTGGGCCTAGTGTGCCCGGAATCAATATCTGAAGTTTTGTTCGGGTATGTTTAGTAAACGTACGAGCGGGTTTTTATAACTTTGGAACCAGTGCTCAGAATTGAAATCTGAGGGCACCATTGAACTCAGAGCACCAGTATTCACTTAAGAAGAATTTCACTTTGACGGCAGTGGGTCAAGAATAAAAATAAGTTTTTGGGTTTTCTTGGAAAGTAATAAAATAAAGTAAGCTTCACTTTATTTTTATTTGAGTTTCCATGTGGGTATTTAGAGGTGGGTCCCACAGAATTTATAACCTCCTTGTAGAGGTTTGAAGTTGGAGGTGGGACCACCAAACCTTAACCTCCCATGAGAGGTTATGGTGGTGGGGCCCACCCAAACCTAACCTCCCACAAAAGGTTACGACGTGGGGACCACACGGGACTAAACCCCCTATTAATGGGAGGAGAGGAAAAATCTCTCAACTCCCCTCATTAATGAGGGGAGCCCCTTTACCTCCTCCACCATTTATGGTGCCACCACCTCCCCTCTTTTATTGGTGCCATCTCCCATAATTTAATGGTGCCAAATCCTCCACATTAATTAAGGGGGTGCCAAGTTAATTAATTCACCATTTTGAATTTGTGCCAAAAAATTAAATAGTAGATATCACAATCTATTATTATTTTGGCTTGGAATATTATTCTTATTTAAAACTTGGGAGAAGAGGGAATAATTCTCACCAACGAAGAATGAAGAACGAAGAACACCAACCTTTTTTGACTTCTTCCTCGGAGCTTCTACCGATGTGGGATGTATTCAACCAACCTTACCTCCGGATCGTCATTAAAGATCCAATGCAGCTCGAGATTGAAAGTGTGTGGCGAACACGACCAACAACGATCTCCATCATTTTCTTTCTTCGACTTCATTTTCAATCAACGAACAAAGGTAGGGGTTGTTTTCTTTTATTTTTCATGTTCCTCTATTCTTTCCAAACAAAGAACGAGGATATGTTTTCTTTTGATGGGTAAGTTGTTGTTAATCGTTCTCTTACCTTGATGAACCGATTGTTATCACCCTAAATGCGGAGGGTGCGGGCCAAACTAACATGGCCTGACTCCCTACTTCGATCTCTTTTGTGATATTCTTCGGCATGGAGATGAAGCAATGAGGCGACGAAGGTAGTGAAGACAAATTTTGCGCTATATGTGGCCTCTGTGATCCGCGTCGGCCCAAGCTGCGCCGAACCGTGCCGGCATGGCCTCCTGGCTGGCCTGGCTGTGCCCTGCCTGGTCGTCCATCATCCCACCTGCCGGTCTGCCCAGCTGCCTCCAGTGTGTTCGGCCAAACCCCAATGGCCCGCGTGCCCCGCCCACTCCATGCCGCCCAAGCCACACCCTCGCGGCTCTCCGAAACGAACTGGCCCTGAGCCCGGGCCGAACAGACCACGCGGCCTGCTGGGATGGGCCAAACCTAACTGGGTGGCCCACTCAATGGCCCGGGCCAGACGTAGTTGGTCTGACCGGGTCGACCCAGAATGGGTTGGCCCAGACTAGGTAGGACCGGGTCGGTCCGACCAGGTCTGACCGGACCCGGGCCCACTACCGACCCTTTACTTTCCTTGGCCATATCTTTGGCACCGGATCACCGTTTGACAAACCGTCAGCGGCGCTGGTATTCTTGGAGCACTAAGGTCCCTTTGAGTATAACCCAGTGGAGTTTTAGGTATAGTTGAGATACGGTCATGTTGGATCGTGCACGAATCCAACGAGGCCCCCGTGACTAAAAGGTTAATAACTCACAGACCGGTCATCCGATTGATGCACCGTCTGTTTCATTGAGACCCCTATGACGTGGAGAACCTTTTAGATACTTCTTCGTGGTACTTCATGATATTTTGAGTTTTGATCAGTAGCTTGTGGAGTGGATCCTTTCGGTGATGAGCGAGCAGAGTGCGGAGACCTAGTAGTCGGCTGAGACCTAACGACTGTTGACCATTTTGACTCGGAGTGAGTATACTAGCCCATTGGGGAGAACCGTGGTGTCGTGGAAGACCCACAGTGGGGAGCACCTTGGTGTCATAGAAAACCCATGGTACTCTACAGGAGGAGTACCTCAGCAGGCTACGAGGGGGAGTGCCTTGGTGATGCGGTAGACCCATAGTAGGGATCGCCTTGGTGACGCAGTAGACCCACAGTACTTGACAAGAGAAGTACCCAAGCAATCCAATGTTAGTGGGAAGCGCCTTGGTGTCGCAGCAGGCCCACTATACTCAAAAGAGGATAAGTTTTCTAGTAGCTATGGTTTCGATAATGTGAATAAAAACTCTGGTTGAGATGAGTTAGTAACTTTTGTGTTTACCTCATGATTGAGATGTATTACTTGATAACTTAGGTATATGTATGGGCATATACCTATGTGGGGTTATCTATTGATTTCATACTTTGTGGTTTATCCTTGTTGGTTTTGTGAGACCTTGAGGGTCCCAGGGTCCCTACTGAGTGTCGTTATACTCACCCCTGCACAGGCTATGCCCGCACCTCGTTGAGTTGGATGCAGATGACGGACAACATTGACCGAGGATGAGAGCACCAGGATTGGATGGTACCTGGAGATGGACCACACGGCGTGATGGTGCATGGAGGAGACGGACGGACATGGATAACTGTGGAGGCTATTTTTACTTACCCTTCAGGTAGGATTTCCTGGTGGATGATCCAGGAGCCGTTTTACCTTTTTCCAGTGCTTGTACTTTCAATTTCCTTATACATTATAGTTGGGCATGTATTTCCATCCCCCTTTTACTTTTCATGTCTCCTTTTGTATACAATTTTATTTAGTGTTTTGTTTCCAGATCGTACTCTTTTGTGTGCGTTTTCAAGTTATAAATTCAATGTCTTCCCTGTTTTAGGGATTTACGACTTTGGTGCTAGTCACCAGCCCCTGGCCTATGGAAGGCAGACATGGGGTAGTCATGGCACGGGCCCCGAGGGATGGGTCGTGACACCAAGAATTTGATCTCAAAGGAAAATATGTCCACATTCATTTTATGTACTCTGATGGGAAAAAATAGAAACTTTTTATGACACGCATAAGAGTTGTCCTACATCCCATTGACACTAAGGGTTCCTGATCCTCGGAGCTATCATCTGTGGTCTGTCATTGTCCCTTGATCCTCCCTCAAATATTCAATCCTTTTTCATTCACATAAAAATCATATATATTGAGGTTCTATCATGATCTAAATGGTCTTACAATGTCAAATCGTGAACCCAGAGGGCCAACAATGAATAACACAAATAATGGAGGATGGTAAGGCACAATAAAATTGTGAGATTATCATTCACCATTGCAAACTCGACTGGTGATCATAATCATGGAATCCAAAAGTGGTTAAAAAATTTTGTACAATTAAAATAGATAATTAGGATTAGGAATATTAATTAAATAGTTGTGTCTTTTAAATAATGAGATTCATAGAATTAAGAAGATATTCAATCCATGGTCAATAATCAATACATTAGGAGAAAACAACAAAAAAACCTACCTTAGTATAGGATAGATTATTAATGGATAACATGTTATTTAGTGATACCATTAAATTTTTTTCTATGTTTTTCATTCATCCTATAAATCTTCTTGATTTTTTGACATTTATCCATGTTCCCGAGTTCATCCATTAACGCTGATGAATGATATCTTTACTTCATATATAAACTCTTAGGGTTATGTGGATAACCTTCAAGATTTTATATAACTCCATATTTATAGAGGATAGAATAGGTTTAGGTATTTAATAAACTAATTAAATTAATTATTTAAATTATTTAATGCACTCTCTATTGACTATACTTCAATGGAATTCCTGGAACCAATAAAATTTATGTTTCACCAAGGGTAAAATCCAAATTCTAAATTCAACCATGGTCTCATATTTTCTATCTGAGGTTTTGATCAATAGGAATTCCATTTATTTTTTAATTTCAAGAACACGTGATATAAAAATATTTCATATTTTTATTACATTGATACCGAGGTTCTACACCCCCAAAACTCTACATCGACTTAGGAATAAATTCCCAGATAATTCATAGAAATTTTTAAAGTATTCAGATGTGAAAACCATTTTCATCACAATCTCCTCAAAGTTAATTATTTTCTATCTAAAAAGAAAAAATATATTGATGTGGTGATATTAGCATTCCTGTATCAAACTTTCACACTCCCATGATCTCTCCTGGATTTTCCTGTGCCATCAAAGAACTCACACCTATGAGATAGATCACCCATAAACATCATATCATGTCGATCCTCAAATACTAGCGGGTACTCCAAAAATTTGGTTCCTTCCTTAACACCCATCTCACCCCTTCCAATAGTTTAAAATGGGTCTTGTATTTATATACTCAACTTTTACATATGGAATATTTAAGGAACTCAGTCTACCTATGGGGGTAAGGGTAGGTGGTATTCAACCTTGCTAACCCTTATCAGAATATATAATGGCATGATTAACCTCAAAGATAACTTATTACCCCAACCAACATTAAACAAACCTCACTATAGAGAGAGATTTAGGAACATAGGGTATCATTCTTTACACTCCACGGACCTATGATGTTAGTATACATAGGATTTATTCTTACTTTCATATGTCTTCATCCACTGTTGGATCACCTAAAGTTTCCCTATCATTAACCACACTAGAATCGACCCCATGAGTAATGAATTGACCATTTTTGTCCAATAATGGGGTGACCTACATGGTCTCCCATATAAGGCCTCTAAAGGATCCATGCAGATAGTGGAGAAATAATTATCATTATAAGAAAATTCCACCAAGGTAAATTTATCCTCCCAAATTTATCATAGTCTAATGATAAGATATTCAACATCAATTATGCTACCCCAAGAGATTGATTCAAGAATTATAAAATCTCATTCCCAACGTTCACCTGATGAAAGGTAAGAATTCAAAAGTAAACTTGGTGACATTTCAATCTAAACCTAGCCACAAAAACTACCACTGATGAACTTGATACATCTTCTCCACTCCTGGATATACCACTAAAATGTGGCTATGAAACTCCCTTATCAACTCCCCATGTTGTGTAGCTAGAACTGCCATCTATCCTTAAAAGAGGATGACGTGCTCTCCGCCTTCATTGAAACCATCAAGTGCGTCTCTTATAGATACATGGTCACACATTACTTCATAGTTGATGTCTTCTAAATGATTATCTCTCACATGGTAAATAAATAGTAGACTCACCAGCATTGACTAAAGAAAATCTGACCCACTCTATTCTATCAAGGTTAGTTATAAAGATGTCATTTTCTCTTTCTCCTCCTCCACCAAAATGAACTATGATTTCCTAAAAAGGGAATATTCCCCCATGTTTCTCTTCTTGAGATTGTATACTATTTAAAATTCATAGTCCTTTAGAAACACCAACCAACACCTCTATCTCAACTCTCAAAATCTTTCTCACACTGCTTGGTCCAAATGAAAGGTTGTACCTTTGTGAATCATTGAAACCAAGGGCCAATATACAAGATAAATCATCCAAGAATATATTATATTACCCATCCACTACATGAAAAATAGAAACCTCGACCACATTTTTGGGTGATTCCCAAACTAACACTCCCTTAAGTACTTGACATGATCCTCCAACAAAGTAGGGTGGTCTAGAATTTCATCGACAAAGGCTACCACTAACCAAAACAAGAATGGATAGATGATTGGTTTCATGAGTCTCATTGGCATGAAAGGTGAATTCATCATGCTAAAAGTCATTACCTATAACCCATAAGTCCTGTGGTGGAATTGGAATACTATATTTGGAATATCCTCCTCATGAACCCATAATTGTTGAAAGATGGACCTAAGTTCAAATTTCAAGAACTGTCTTTTAACTTTTAGGCAGTGAAATAGATTATCAATCCTTAGCATGAGGGGTCTTACTTTTTATCAATTATCACTCTATCCAAGAATCGTTAATTAACACTAATCCTCAATATCTCATCCACATTTTTAGTTAAAACACAAAATCTCACCAGGGGGATATGTTGGGATTGATGAAACCTTTCTCCCAAAGGCCCCCAACTGTCTATCAACACAAAAGTTGATCCCCCACTATAGAGGTAGATCAAGAACATATTTGGAAAAAACATCCATGTATACCTCCACTACCACTATAAAATAGATTTTCAAAGGGTCTACTACACTAATGTTCAATCCCACCAACTAATGAAAGATGGGTTAGAATTTCGTATATAGGATCCCCACTACTCTTCCATGAATTTATTTTCACCTATGGAGTTGAATCTCGTCTCATACATATTTAAAAAAAATAAATTTCCAATGGTGATATTTTATATATGTCTAGACTATTTTCAACCATTTCATACCAATGATTATGGTGTAAGGCTTAATCACAACCTAAGATATATCCTAATAAAAACTTTCTCCACTAAGAATAAACTCATATTGCTGTCAATAGTGAAAGATGGTGTAATCTCCACAAGTAGAAGTCTCCAACCACATAGGTCAAGATAAAATATATACTAGAATCTCAATATTACATACCAAGAATAAAATGATAATGTAATGACTAGTTCATGTGTCTATCAATAGTGGATATAAATTAGAGAAGACAAAAATCCAACCTCAAATCATCTTCAATGTCTTCTGATCATATGCATCTATAACTAGAAGTTGACCATACCCTTTTCCACTAGCTATTTTTACCTATCATGGTCCTCTTAGTGATGGTGTAAGTAACTAATAACATAACTCGCTTCCAATTTCTACTCCACCTGAGGCTCCACCAACCCCATTTCCAGCTCCACTGCCATGGGTTCCACCCTCATTAACCCTAGTAGGTCTCGGATCATAGTTCTACCTCTCCCATGGTGGTATATAAATTATCATCTTACCTTATAAGAAAGTATATTCAGTAATTAATGCACCATTTGACATTCCTATCACAAGTATAGCATCGATCATCATTTGGCTTATTGGATCCCTGATGGGGTCACTATACTAATAATCCCTAAGACTGAGTGTGTTTCTTTCGAAATATATATGGTTCCAGGTACCCAATCTATATTGTATTCTAGATGAATATGAAGAATTGGTTCCATAGTTCCCACTATCTACTCCAGCTACCTAAAATCCCTTTTCTAGGAAGCTCTCAGTCACTACACCAATGTAAGTTGGAAGGCATAGAGGAACTAATGTGGCTTGGATTTGTCTGTGAAGATCCTTCTAAAACTATTTCTCCCAGAAATATCTTTTTTATACCAAATCAATGGAGTAGAACATGATATTGTTAAAACTCAATGTATACTCAGAAACAATCCTATCCCCCTAATTCATCTCTAAAAGTTCTTTTGTCTGAACTGAACACATGGTTGAAGGGTAGTACTCCTCATAGAACAAGTTATTAAACTCTATCTAGGTGAGTGTTGTCTCATCATGGATCTATGTAACCAGGATCCACCAGAATTTGGACACCCCATAAAGTACGTTTCTTGCAAGTTCTATTGTATAATCGATTGGGGTTTGTACTGGTAGAATGATTTGAACAACTAACACCAGCCATTCCTATATTTCTGAAGGATCTAACTCACTATGTAAATGAAGGATTATATGATGTTGAAACTCATATAGTGTGGCTAGCCTACATGCATCATCATCCTAACCTAAAAGAACTACAAAATGTTCAAATAAAATGGATTCGTTGTCCTAGGAAACTATAAATGGGTCTAATCACTACTTGATTGGTAGAGGCACTACTCATAGCTTTCCCATAGGGTGTGTCTCAAGGACTAGCCCATGTACAAAAGCCTCATTATTGATTTAGTCATACTCATGAATTCATCACCAAACTCTTATTGGATATCATCATAGTAGTATCCTGAAATTTTTAAAAGATGGCCCACCATTATATAGGCATATATGGGGATCTAACTTAAGTAGAACATGGAATTATAGGTACCACTACTATATAATATATGTACCATTAACTCCCTAAAAACAATTCCTCAAAATTACAAGTCATCAAGTAGGTGGTTAAATTATTGGTGTATGGATATGTCTATCAACACACCATTAATGGGTTCCCTAACCTGAGAGACAAACTCGAGACATGTTAACACCATTTCCTTAGGATCCCAAACCAAACCTCATGACACATCTAACTCCAATAGTTTCTATAGAAAAGATTTATCCAATACTAATCTATCATGACATGACCCATCATGGACCTTCTTGGAGTAACAGTAAGCAGAGAGTGATAAATCAACCCCACCTCTAATAAGCTAGGGGTTGGCGACTAATGCAGAGTAAAAAATATCACACATATAGAAGGGGTGATAATAACTGAGATCAACTAGAGTATGAAAATTCATGAAAACCCCTCTAAAAACACATAACATTACAATAAATACTAACAGAATAAAGGGGTAAAATACACTACTAACCATAAAAAGGGTCCCAACCGAGAAACTACTAAAAACAAAAAATTAAGAGAGACCCCCACTCATGGTATTTGAAAACTAACTAGAAAACATGATCACTTTCATTAGGTATTGTTATTCTCCATCAACATTGGGTCTACCAAAGCCCCCATCCAGTATCCTATCATCTTCCTAATAAATGAAATGTGAAGGAAAATCCCATACAAAGGTGAATATATACATAACCAATAGTATGACCTAAACAACATAAGGAAATATTAAAATCAATGGCCAACTCAACCCATGATAAAGAGAGGGGAAAATAACTCAATAGGTGGATATATTCAAAGATACCAAATAGAATATAGATATGTGATCTCTATATTCATAGCCTATGTCTATGATAAGACTATCAATAACTCCATGTGTTTGTGTTACCCTACTTCCAGTAACCCAACACAATCCTCTCTAGATCCATGGGGGACCAATGCCACATCATTGACACATCGCAACCTTGGGTGCTGGCCATAGAAGGGTGGAGGACCCATACCTTATCTATATATCAATAAAAATGGGGAAACACTACATATATAGGATACCCACACTTTGGGAAGAGTACATAGGGATTAAATTCTACCTATAATAGGAAATGGGGAACCCACAACCTGACCATTGTGTTTCATTAGAGGGGTCAAAAACCCCAATTTCACTCTGAAGATCACACTTGAATCTCAAATTTAGAAATCTGAGATGGAATAAGTGAAATGATAATGCCACCTTGAATTGTATCTTTGGTGTTTGAATGGAGGCCACCATTGAATTGTATATGAAAATATACTCAGAATGGACTACTCGTGGATCCAAATCCAAGTTCCAAAGAAAGAGATATTAGAGATATATCATAATAGAAGTAGTACACAACATTACTTTATGAGTTACATGGGGTATACTACAAGGTCTATGATTTCCTAGGTCCTACATCCTCACAAGGCATGTAAGAATCCATGTACAAAGTGTGTCATCTAAAGGACATGGAATATATATCCACTAGGGGTCCCTATCATGTACTCCATGTACATGGTTTGTCTGGAAATGTAGGGTGCATGGTGTGTAGGTGAGATATATAGTGTGTAGGCCACACAGACTGGCTTGGGGTGTTCTTATAATACCTAAATTGGCTATACCTCCATGGTCACACAACATGTGTTTCCACCACATGACATGTGATATTTTTAACAATCCAAAATTCAATCCCCTATGAGATCCACAATACTGGATGGGTGTTCTTCCGAACTACACACCATGTTGACCAGAATTTTACTCCAAACATGTTTTCTTTCTTGTTTTATACCAGATCCACTGGTTTCACTGCCATTATTGCCTGAAGCTCCACCCAAGATTCTAATATCAAAGTAAACTCCATCCACTATCATTTTTTAGTCTCTGATGACTAGAAATCATAACTTATGATGACCCACATGAGGTCTGTCGTGCCTCCCATCGACACCAAGGGGTCCCAATACTTGTAAATATCATAAGTGATCCATATTTGTCCTTTGGTCCACCCTAAAATCTTAAATCCATCTTAATTCATATAACATTCTTCTATCTGGAGGTTTGATCAAGTTTGAACTAGTCTGACAATGTCAAATCATTAACCCCATAGGCCGACAATGATGAACACAAATAATATAAAAGGGAGAGGCACAAAAACAAAGTGATATTGTTTTTGGTCATTAAAAACCTGAACAAAGATTGTAATTGTTGAAACCAAAAGCAGTGAAATAAATTTTCCAATGAAAATAGATAATCAGGATCAATAATTCTAATCAAATTTTAGGGTCATATAGAGAATGAGATTCACATAATTAAGTAGATATTTAGTCCATTCTCAAAAATCAAGAACATTAGTGCGTGAACCTGAAACAAATGGTCCCTAACTTGAGTAAAGATAAATAATTGGTGAATAAAACATTCTCTAGAGATTCTATTAATGTTTCTGCTCCATTTTTCATTTGTTCCATGAATATCTTTGATTGTTCGATGTCAATCCATGATCCAAAGCTCTTCCATCCATTCCATAGAAGTATCTCTCCTCTTCCTCTTTAAACTCTCAAGGTTATGAGGGTAAACTTAAGGATTTTATATAACCATTTATTTATATATTATAGGCAGGTCTATGCATTTAATAAATTTAAAAAAAATAATTATTTAATTTATTAAACACACTCACTAATTACTACGCTACCAAAGAATGTTCAACGCCAAAAAACCTTATGTTGTGGTTATGGTAAACCCCACATTCTGAATTCATCAATGGTCTCAAATTTTCCATCTAAGGTTTGGATCAATATTAATTACATTTATTATAAAATTAAATTCACTCACAATATAAAAAAATTTAATATTTTTATTACATTAATATTGGAGTCCAACATGATGAGTTTTGTAAGATACATGTGATGTATATGACAAATATTATGGTATTTTAGTTTGAGAGGAATGTTGTTAGATATTAAAATATATATGTGTGTGTGTGTGATATTAAATATATAAATTGTATATTTAAATGATTTAAATAATATATATTTATTTATTTATTTCATATATATTTATTTTCCCTGAATGATTTTATTATCATTTACTATCCATTATGATTGGATTAATTGGATTGATCACTCCCTAAATTGGATTCAATGAATTATGGGAATAAATGTGTATGGATACATTAATATGGAAAAACATTTTCATTTAATGAAATATTTCCTTAATGGATATATAAAGTGATGAGATCTCTCATATTGAGATAAGAAGTTGTGAGCGAGACACTCATTTCTCTCTTCCACTGACATATTTATTCATCATCTAAGATGAATGTGCTAAAACCCCTTCAACATTTGGATATCCTCATGATACGATCACAGATCCATTTTTAGGGGTAACCCCTAAAAGGTAAAGTTCTATTATTCACTACTTTATGATATTCATCAAGTATTCTCCTTCATCAAGAAATAAGAAAACGGCTACCGTTAGTGATTTACAAGTACATTGTTTATACAGTTTATTTATACATTGATTCTCAAAGATAGATTTATCTATGTTTGGGTTATGTTATACTTCACATGGTCATGTGATGATACATCTTATGGTGGAAAAGTTCATATATAGATATGATTATGTTTTATTGAGATAACGCCATACCCCTTAGTATCTTGAGTAGCATTGATGCTTCGCTAGAGGTCGCTCTTTTCTTACATCTATGAAATTGAGATTTCATAGTTATTTTCAACACTGCTAAGTCCCACATGGTCACATAATTAGGTCCATGTATAAGGGTAAATTTCAGTACAAATTTTTTTCTCAAAATGAATAGATTTTTATGAAAACCCATATCCAAATGAGTTTGGATAGATTAACAAAGGGTTTAGAATTTATGTGTAAATTCTTTATGGGGTTTTAGTGAAAGTGATAGATTATTAGATATGCACTAATATATATATATATATATATTTAATATGATATCATATATATAAAGTGTATATTTAATTACATGCATTTGATTCTTGGATTATAATTCATGTATTAAATTAATGCAATAATAAATACATATATTTGATATATATATTTATTTTTTCCCAAAAAGTTTTATTATCAGTTACAATCTCTTATTAATAGATTAATTGGATTGACCAATCATTCAATATGATTCAATGAATTATGGAAATAAATTTATATGTATACATTAATACGGATGTTGTGTTTTCATTTAATGAAACTTATCATGGATGGTTATATAAATAGATGTGATCCCTCCTATTATAATAATCCAATTGTGAGAAAGCATTCTAAATTCCTTCTTCCTCCCATATTAATGTTCATAATCTAAGATGAAGGTGTTATCACCCCTTCTATATTCAGTTATCCTTGTAATATGATCATATATCCATTGGTCGGTGAAACCCCTCATAGGTAGAGTGATTTTTTTTCACTACTTCATGTTCTTCATCAAGCATTCTCCTTTGTCGAGAAAGAAGAAGACTTTTGTCATTGGTGATTTCCAGGTACACTATTTATATAGTTTTTTTTACACATTGATTATCAAAGATAGATCTTACTATATTTGGTTTATCTTCTTCTATGTATAGTCATGTGATGATCATACAAAACCCATAACTACACACCCAAAACTCTATACCAACTCCGGAATAAATTAAAAGATAATTCATAGAAACTTTCAAAGAGTTCATTCATAAAAACCATTGTTATTTCACTCTCCCAACCATTATGTATTTTCACCCTAAAATGAAAAAAACCTATCAATAGAGTGAGGTTATTATGCCTTTATATGAATTTCATTCTCTCATGATCTCCCCTAGACGATCTTATACCACCAAATAACTCGCACCAAGGGAAAGGCTCACCCTCGAAGTATCCTCTCTGACCAATCCTCAAATGCCACTAAGTATTCCACAAATATGGATTAATCCTCAATGTCATATCATCCCAGTCAATATTATGTGATGTATCATACATGTATATACTTGATTATGACACGTGGAATACTTGATATACTTGGTCTATTAATGGGGGTAAGTCTTGGTGGTAGGAAACATCACCCACCCTACTCAAAATCTCTAAAAATTTATTGAAATTGGGTATAATTTACTATCCCAAACAAACTTCTACCAAAATCATCATAGAGAAAACTTCAAGAACACATGGTATCCTTAATCACACTCTTAAGGCCTATGATATCGATTTGAATAGGATTTATACTGACTCTAAGAGGTCTTCGTCTGCTAATGGATAACCCAAACTTTCTCAATTGTTAATTGTACTAGCTACGACCCCATGAGTGATGAATCTCCCATATCTACCTAAAATATGGGTTAAATAAATATCCTCTAGTATAAAACATAAAATGAAAGCACACTAATAGTGTAACAATAACAGTCGTTGTAAAGAAACTCCACCATAGGAAAGTGATCCTCCTAACTCCAACCAAATACCAATGATAATCTATTCAACTTTCATTCTGGGGCCCCAAGAGGATGAGTCAAGCATGATGAAACCAAGTGATATTCCTTCACGAGATGATAGGTAAGGTATTGAGAAATGAACTCTTTGATATTACAATACATACCTATCCACCAAAATGTTGTTTAATATCCTGATACATCTTCTCTTCTTAAGGATTTATTACCAAAATGGAGGTATGAAGCTCCCTCATCACCTCCTTAAACTGTGCAAATGAAACCACTATCCATCCTAGGTAAAGTATTATGTGATCCCTACCTTCAAAGAAAACATCAAGTGTTCCTATTATGGATATCTTCTCTTACTAAAATTTAGAGTCAATGTCTCCAAACTGGGAATCTCTAATACACTGAAGAAACAGTAGAGTCACCCCTATTGACTTAAGGCAAAATGATACTCTATCCTCCACCAAAGTATGCTACAAAGAGGCTATCTTCTCTATCACCTCTTCCATTAAATAAAACTATGATTTCCTACTAAGGTAATAATCTACCATGTTTCCCTTATTGGGAGTGTAGACTATTTCAATGTCACAGTACTATAGGAATACCATCCAACTCCTTTATATTATATCCTCAAAAAGGTCACTTATACTGCTCAGTACAAACAAAAGGTCATACCTTTTTGAGTTAGTGCAATAAATGGGTTGATATATGAGATTAATAATCCACAATACTCTGATAGTTCCCAAATAATCCAAGAAAAATCCTCACCTCAGTCACATTCTTGGTTGATTCCCAAACTAACACTACCTTGACTGCTTCGCAAGCTCCTCCTTCGAAATAGGATAGGTGAGAAAATAGTTGATACATACTACAATTAAATAGACCAATAAGGGATGGAAAATTCTATTCATGACTCCCATGGGAATAGAAAGGGAATTCGTCACATCAAAAGGCGTCACCTAGAACCTAAAATTCCCATAGGGGTATTAGAATACCGTCTTCAAGATATCATCCTCATGAACCCAAAATTGTTGATAAATAGACATCAGATATAACATAAAACCCCATTTTCAACTTTTAGTCAGCCAAATAGATCATAAATCCTTGTTTGGTGTCTTATTATTGATCATCACCTAATTCAGACGTCAATAATCAACACCAAACCTCAAAATCCCATCTACCTTTTTGGAGAATAGTACCTGATCAACCCAGGGGGATACACAAGGATCAATGAATACTTTATTGTAAATTCCATCAAAATTTACCCTTTTCTCCTATGGTTTGGTAGGAAACATATGATATGATGAAAAGAAAATAATAATGGTCCTTGAGTGAAACTCAACACAAAATTAGATCCCTACTATGGAGTTAGTCCTAGGACATCTTCCAGAAATATGTTTATGTATAACTCCCCTACCATTGGAAACCAGGTGCCTGAAGAGTCCACTTCACCAAGGTCTAATATTTCCAACTAATGATTGATGGGCAGTAGTTTCCTTCATAAGAGCTCCACTGCTCAGCTAGAAAGTGATTTACACTTATGGAGGATAATATAATCCCATCCATCTATAGGAACCTTGCATTACTACAATGATAGTGTATTTGGTCATAGACTTTGGTCAATAGTTCATACTAAGGATAATGTTGTAAGGCTTAATAACAGCCTTATAGAGATCCCAATGAAAATTTTCTCCACTAAGTACAAACTCATATTTTTAGTAAAAGTGCGAGATGGTGGAATCTCTACTAGTAGGAGTCTCTAACCTCATAGGTCACATTAAAATCTCTAATAGAATCTCAATATTATATACCAAGAGCAAATAAATAAATTAATGACTCGTGGATGTGTCTATAAGTATTGGAGAAAAGTAGAGATAAAAAAATCATACCACTAATCATCTCTAGCACCTCCCATCATACGACTCTACAGTCTGAATTTTATTTTTCCCTTGTTCGCTAGCTCTCTACCCCTGGTGTGGTCTTCTTGGTGGTGGTGGTGGAATTAACTCATAATAACACCATTCACCAGCTACTGCTACTCCAGGAGTTCCCTGAACCCCATTTCTAGATGCTCTTCCTTGGGACCATCTTAATCGCCCCAATGAGGTCCCTAATTATGGAGATGCCTCTACCATAATGGTCTATCAACTGTTATCCATCACCCAAAAACTTTTTTGGTCAGAAATTCATGCACTATATGACCATGAAAATAAAAATAATAACATCGATCACCCCTTGGATGACCAGATACCCTATGATATCACCTTAATATTAATATATGACACTGAGTGCACTTATTTCAAGAATATATCAAGTTTGGGGTACACAATCACCGATATCTATTGGATTCATCTAAAGACTCAGATCTACAGTTCCTAATGTTTAGTATAGATACCTGAAATCCCTTTGTTAGGAATATCTTGATAAAAAAGATCCACTCTAGCTCCCTAGTGTAAGTGGGAAGGCATATAGGAACAAATGGAGATCATATGTTTCTATGGAAATCCTGCTCAAGCTTTCTTGCCTAAAATTATACATCTCACTCCATAACAAGGGAGTATCACATGATATTTTTAATCCTCAATGCCTATGAAACAATAGAAATACCATGTATTATAACTGATCACATTTTCAAAGGGTAGTATTACTGATAGAATAAGTGCTCGAACTCTATCTAGGTGATATTTGCCTCATCATAGATCTAGGTAACCAAACACCACCAACATTTGTTCACCCTAAAAAGAATACTATCTACAAGTTCTACCATCTAATCAGTCCATGTTTTCATCAAACAGATTATGTAAACAACTAAATCTATTTATTCCTATTCTACATAAGGATCCAACTCACCATGAAAATGAAGTGGTCAATGACACTGAAAATCACAAGCTATGGCTAGCCTACATGCATCATCATCATACCCTTTTGAAACTCTCAACTTCTCAAACCGAAGTGATTCATTATCCT
This sequence comes from Viscum album, assembly GCA_963277665.1. Taxonomy (NCBI): domain Eukaryota; kingdom Viridiplantae; phylum Streptophyta; class Magnoliopsida; order Santalales; family Viscaceae; genus Viscum; species Viscum album. The sequence continues at coordinate 1,048,687,138 of OY728163.1, read as the reverse complement.
TGGATACTACAGCTAGGTAAAATCACTACCCTATGGGAAGGGAAATTATCAAAAAACAATTGGAGTGTGTTCCTCAAGTACTAACCCCTAAATGAAATTTTCATCACTAATATGGTAATACTTGAAAATCTATCATGAAACTCTTTTAGTATATCATCGTGGTGGAATCTTAAAATTTTTACAAGATAACACATGATTAGATAATAATATCTAAAGTAATAAATCAAGAAGGACATGGAATTAAAGGACCCATTTCTATATGATGTATGTACCATTTATTCCCCACAATTAGTGACTAATAATGTCAAGTTAATAAGAAGGTCATCAGAGTCATGGTCTATTGATACATCATCCAACCAACCATCACTGGGTTCTTTATCATAAGAGCCAAAGTCAAGACACATTAACACCATTTCCCTAGGTTCCCAAAGAAAACACCATGACACCTCTAAATACGATATTTTCCTAAGTAAATAATCCTTTAATAATAATATATCACAACTTGACCGATCTTGGTCCCACTTTTATTGGTGATAATTCGAGAGTGACACCTCAAACTCGCCTCCAATAAGACAGGAGCTGGTGACTAACATTGAGTAGGCATATCACATATATGAGAGGCTTTATCCTAAATTACCTATAAAAACACACACACCTCCACAAATATCTATGAAAATAAGTAGATTAATAATAATTGAGATCAACTAGAGAATTTAAATGAATGAAACAACCTCTTGAAATACATCAGAGTACAATAATGAGGACTAGAAGAATAAATTTGAGAAATATATTCCCAACCATGAAAAAGGACCCAACCGAGAAACTTTTGAAAAAGGAAAAAAGAAAGAGAGATCCTCTCCCATGATCACAAGAAACCAATCAATGAATTCAATCACTACCACTAAGTAATATTATACTCTGCCATTACTAATTCCAACAAATCCATTCTCCAATAACCTTTCATTTTTATATGATGAAACACATTTAATAAAATTATATGTAGGGGTGAGTATATACATATTGAGTAGGATGCCCCAAACAACATAAGGAAAGTTTAAAAGAAATATTTATCTCAACCCTTGAGAAAAAGGTGATAAAAATAACTCAATAGTTAGATATGATCAGTGAGACCAAATTGAATATATATAAGGGATCGCTATATAGACCAGATCCTTATTCGACCCATAATTTCATTTTTAAATAAGAATTAATTTTATTTTATTTCTGAAGATCCTTTCAGGTTTAGAATTTTAGAGATTTAGTTTATAATTATTATATAATAAAACCATACATTATAAGTTATAAATTTCCTCTTAGTATCCATTTTTTCCAACAAAAAACTTTTAAAATGAAACACATTTTCTTTTCATGAAAAATCATCATAATTTTCAAATTGCCTTCACCATTGTTCCTACTCATCTTTATACCCTATGAACAGAATTTGAAAACGTGGGATATAAACAAAAAACTTAGTAAGGGATATATAAAAATGAATAAATAAACTCATTAGTACATTTTAAAACTATGATATCATAAAATATATATTTTTTAAAATAATAAATTTTGAGCGCAAATAATCGTTTACTTACATATGAAATCATATTTACTACCCAAGGTTTTTTCATAAAAAACATTATAAGAAAGTATAAAGGAAAAAATCATAATCATGAGGGTTTATTATAAATCGGTATAACCCTTAAAAAACTTTTTCTTAAAAAAAATACCCTTTATACCCTCAATGGGAATAATCATTGTTTTAAAACAAAATATTTTTAGCCTAACATTTGAAATCAAATGACTTTTAGGAAAAATCATTAGAAAGAATAGAAAATTAATGTATGTTCTCTGGTACATAATTTTCATATAACCCTTACAAGAACATGTATAATAACCCCTATAAATGGAATAACCTATATGATCAAATTCTAACATAATTCTTCAAAGAACATAATCATAACCCAATTCATTGGAAATCTATATCAGGATCGCCCTTCATTAGATCTATATCAATCTTAAACTTCATTCAAAAAAATTCCAAGTTTCATAAAATACATGAAACACATAAAATATTACATTTTCATCATCAAACTCAAAAAAATATCTTTTTGAATACATAAGTAAAATATTTTCAGATATTGATATATCCAATTCCTTTAAACACAATTATCAAAACTAAAATTACCAAAAAAAAGGGAGTATAGGTTTTATTTAAATAATAAATAAAGTCTTAAAATTAATACAAACATAAAATAAAATTTATATTGTTGGGAAAAATTTCCAATTTTGTATATGTTAAAATAGAACATTCTTTTTTTGTTTTTGTCTAAACATTCTTTTTAAAATACATAAAATGATTTCTTTTGAAAACATTTGAAAAAAAAAGTCAAAAGAGGCAATATATTTTCTTTATAATTCATTTATGTTCATATAAATACAGCCATGAAATAATTTTAATAATATTGACATGGAAGAAAATGATTTAGAAAATAAATCTTTAAGACATTTAAAATCAAGTTTTTAGGTAAAGTGTCCCGTACATTGAGTCTGACTCATCATGTGAATTATTTATATACCTAAATAATAAGATTGTATTAATTATATAAATAATTATTAAATTTATAAGGTTCAATTACTTATCATTAAATCATTTATTTTAATGTTGTATTTAATTACTTAATCGGTTATGTAAGAATTAGGTGTTTTGAGGATGTTCGGTTCATAATTTCAAAAAAACTTCTATATGTTTTCCATGGTCAATGAGTTTGTTATTTCATAATATATAGAATAATAATCATGAAATAATTATAATTTTTATACATTAATTATAATTTTGAAACTAACCATGAAATATTTTTATGAAAATTGGATTACATTACAAACCTGGAAAAGGTAGGTTCTATATACGTATGCGTAACATTTCCATTTTTCAAAAAAAATGAGGTAAATGAGTTAAGTACTATTTTATAATTATATAATTATTATTATATCATAAATATAATATTATTTCTTTAAATTCACTTACATATACTATCCACATTATGTGGTGATGAAAAAATGAATCACATCACTTTGTGGAGGTCATCATCCACATGTATGCATGAATGACATTATCATTTTTAAATGGATATAAATGTAAGAAAAAAGATTATATATTATCTTTAAAAACTGAAATTATTTCGTTAATATCATATATATATATATATACATTAAATACATCATTAAAACCATCTATTAGAGGTGGTGATGGAAAATAATTACATCAGTCTATGAGGTGGTAGTCTGTCGTACACACATATGATGGTTTCATTTCTCATTTAATAAAAAATAATATGGATAAATATTGTTACAAAAACATGATAGCATATAATTATACAGAAGATACTTGTTTTATAATATTTTAGTGGTTAATATTTAATTGAATTTGGTAAAATAATAAGTAAAATGAAAGATCTTTGTAAAGATTATTTCCTTCTCTTAGAGAAACCTCATTTGGATCTCTTCTTAATGACCCTAGGGATGATCTTTTGGGAAAACCAGAAACTATATAATGATTCTATGGAATTGGATAAGTAGTTCTAGAACTGTTTTATCTTGATAATTCTCTCATGAAGTGTGAGTAATAAAATAAAAGTGGTGTCCTTTATTGGTGAGGGGAGGTGCACTTTTGGAAATACATGAAATATTATAATATAATATGTTCCAACTAATGTAAAATAGTTCCAAAATCACATGTATTATATTATAAGGAGTATGTGGTATTAATATAATCATCCAATAAAATTTAGACAAGTTTATATATCATTTAAAACCTTATACTTTTGATTAACCTCTTTGTTAATCATTTTTAACCACAACCATGATATCATCTTTTCCACATTAAATGGATATAAATTTACTTCTAAGGTATTAATTGGATCATAAATGAATAAGGGGTGATATTTTAGACCATGTCCCATCTAAATTGCCATCTTTTACGATTTATAAGATTTTTAAATCTTTTAATAAAATCTATTTTTATAAAATATCATTAATGTCATTTTTAACACTATTCATTTAATTTGACATTAAAGACATGAATTTAGTAATGGAATTTGAGTATAAAATTTTTAAACATTTATGTAATATTTATCTAAAACATTCTTGGTACCCAAAAATTCATTCAAAATATATTACTTATAATTTTTTTTAAACCATTTACTTGATTTTTCTAATGAATTCACAAGCACTTTTTCGGTGTTCTATGAGTATTTAATTTAATTATTTAGTCACTAAAAATTAAAAATTAAGTACATTAAATAATAATTAATTCATCTTTAAAATAACCATTTATATGTAAATAACTACTTTTCCTTATAAGTCTATGAAATATTTCTATATATAATTCTAGAGATAGGCCCTAAGATGGCATGAAAATCTGAGGTCTGGTGTTCCCAGAATTAATTTTAAAAAAATATTAAATATATGTTACATCATGTGCATGAATATTCATAAAGAAAATAGGATAACTACTAAAAATAAGATTAGACTAGGAATCCAAGATATGGGTTAAGTCCATAATATGGTGTTTACCCTAGACACGACATAAAATGGGTCAGCACGATGTGTTCTAACTCCTCACTCACTGGCGGTACATTCAGTAAAATAATTAATTAATTAATTGTTTTATTTTAATGTAGAAGATTATTATATAAGAATAATTTTGGGGTAAATTATCCAGGGATAGCCTCATAATCCAATAATATCCAATGATTATCTCTATCCTCTTTCTATTAGTGATCTCATTGGAGGATGACAAAATGCCTGATCAGATCAGATCAAGAAATAAAGAACACAATGACATCTTCCAATCATTGGAAAGTGAATTATTGGATTATGAAAGATATAATCTATAGGTATGACTTTAAAACCGATTATTTATGTCCTTTGATTTAAATTTATTGAGAATATTCATCCTTGTTCTTGGATTTGTGCCAATTGTGGCCAATTACATGCACCTCAGTATTGAAATATAATATTATTTCATTGGTTTCTAACCTCAGGTTAATGTTGTTGATCTTTGTCCAAGAAAACTTGGAAAATTATAATTTAAACCTTTTTATGGTAATTTTCACATCATTTTTCTTCACATTCATCACTGATAAGACTCTGTGACCCTGTTCTACTTTGTCGAGCGGTACTGAGCCTGGTCAGACCTCTGGAATTGTGAAATATTGATGAATGTGGTTCGAATCAATGAACTAAGACCATTTTTAGGTTTTTTGTGAGTTGAGGATGTTTTTTTCGATGATTTTAGATCATTTAATTGAAGGTAGAAACCTTGGTGATGTACGGGATTAACAAAGAACCCATGAAGAACCACCAGAGGCTGATTTCTAGTGAGCGATGGTCGAAACCCATGATCCACATATAAATCCATGAGTTTTGGGTAAATTTTAGGTGAGATATATGGAAAAATGAACAAGTTAAAGAATGTTAATTGGATATGGAGATTATAGATAAAACCCATATACATTTCATGTATAAGGATGAACAGACACCATGTGGCCCCTTAAGTGTAGTGATTAGGGTTTCGAGAAAACTTAAGGATGACATGAAGTTTAAGCTCTCCAACATTCCATGTACCCCTTTCCTGATTGGACAACTCATGTAGAGGATCACATAGGCAAGAAAACATCTATATGTACACGGCCAAGTGTATATATGATTACTCAAGTACATAGATATGGGGTCCGATATATAAACATAGGGACTAGTACAAGGCCATGGCCAGAAGGACGCGACACAGCCCTGGGTACCTCTTGACATATTTTAAGGAAAATTCAATCATTTGTATCTACTTCATTTACACTCATATTTTTTCCCATTAGTATCCAATACTAAGTGTTTTTCTATGTATAACATGATGGTTTCCTAGGTTGTTTCTTTAGAGATGCATTTTGAAATTTTCTAGGAATGAATCTTACTGAGTAGATGCCCAATGCCAACAGTGATTAGTAAAAATCACCATAAAATATAGAGTTTTACCCTCTAGTAGAGATGGGAAGTGGGGTCCTTGACCACTAGAGTGGAACCCCCCATCCACATAGAATTGGGTACTCTATAGCTATATTTTTTAGTGGAAACCCCCTTCTAGGTATATTGTGGGTCATTGATGACTAAAGTGGACCCCCCCCCCCAACGTATCAATGCACAGGTCCTCAAACTTTAGAGTGGAACCCCTCCCCCCCCCCCCATAGACATGGGCATGGATCCTACACATTCCTAGTAGAACCCCTTATCAGATAGGGCATGGTTCCTCATGATCACTAGAGTGGAACCCCCAATCGGTATGGGAACGAATCCTCTACGGATCCTTATAGAGTGGAACCACCCATCGGCATAGACACAGGTTCTCTATAGATCCTTACAGAGTGTAACCTCCCATCAGTATAGGCGTGGGTCCTCTACGAATACATATTGAGAGGAACCCTTCCCCCGCCCCCCACCCCCACCCCCGATGTACTAGTGTGTGGGTCCTTTACTTTGAGTTTGTGGCCCCTCGACTGTGTGGCACAGTGATGAGGCATGACATAACTTGGACTGCTACTACTGAATATACATTTGATATTTTGGGAATTATTGTTGGACTTTTGAAACTATTGGATACTCTTGTTATTGGGATGAGCAATGAGATGGAGATCCCGTTAATCTCTCATTTGATCTTATTTTGACTGATAATATATATTTTATTTTGTATCCACACCTTGGATTTGGTTACTCTCCTTCAAGGAGAGGTGGAGACGTAGGGTTTATGGTACGTGCTTCCTGTGTCTATATTCTAATGGTTATATGAGTATACTCTCCAACTATATGTGGTGAAGACTCAATGTGTAGTTCATCTACTCACCATGTTGAGCCCTTTGTGTTTGTATGAGGTTATTTTCACTCTAATTTTGGGTTGATATATTCTCTTTGAATGTATCTTGTATCTATTATATTTCTATTTCTTTTGTATCTCTTACTACCCCCCCCCCCCCACCTTCAAATTTTAGGGCATCCTACTGGGTATTCATATACTTGCTCTTTCATGGGCTTTTCCCATATGTATCATTTCTTTTGTAGATGACGGATAGGTCGGTGGTGACTTCAAAGAAGCTTAGGGATACATGGTACATTATACCGTGCATGGTGGTTGTAGCTTGTGATTCGGTATTTGGGATCTCTTATTAGTTTAATTTTACAATTTTGTTAGGTTGGAACAAAAATTTGTTGGGAGTTTATTTTCCCCCTTTACTTTTTAGTTTACACTATCGTGCTCTTTTACTATCTAGTGGTTATGCATTTTTGGTTTACTCTACAGCTATGTTTTATCTTTTACTCTTTTCCTTTGCACTTTTTCATTGAGATGGCTATGTTTGTTCATATAGGTACTTAATAAATGGGATCCTTGTGTAAGTTATTCCTTCGGCACTAGTTGCTAGCCCCTGGCCTATGGAGGTGGGTTTGGGGTAGTTGCGGCTTGAGATCCGGCTTGGGTCGGGTCATGACAGATTAGTATCAAAATAAGTTATATCCTTAGGAAATTGTTTGGATTAGTCTCCTTAAGAATATTTATTTGGGTTTATGGAAACAATTTCAATGTGTCTTGAGTGAGGCTCTTAGGCCAGGGAGTCCAGTGATGGTGTGGGCCGCCGATGTATCCATTCACTAGGAACATGACTACATGCTTTTAGAATTGGCATGCTAGGACATTTGTTGTAAGGGTCAATGGTACATGCTTCATATATTATTGAGACTTTGATTGTCCTTCCTGATTCATCTCCCCATTGTTGTTCATATATATATATATTCTAATCTGACTATGGTATGTCTTGATAAATCTCTAGATGCCTCCCTGACAATAGCCAGCCAAGATACTAGTTTTATATCATCATGATGATCTGATGAGCAATGAGGCCTCAGTTCAGGGTCCATCCTATGACCCCCCCTCCTCTAGGTGGTAAAGTATAAGTGCCTCCACCTATCGATCAGTAGATCTTTCTTGCAAAGCAAGATGAGGATGTGTGTAGGCTTAACACACTCTATGAGTTCCATTGCCAGAGGCTTCTAAGGTTCCATGGCAATTTAGATCCTCAAACAATAGAGGATTGGCTAGATTCACTAGTTCGTGTCTTCAGTATCATCAACACACCAACATATCAAGTGGTTTCACTAGCAACTAGCCCTTTCCATAGGGCAGTTGGGCACTAGTAGAGCCTTTTTATGAAGATTCATGATGGCTCAACTATAGAAACCCAATCCTTTTACATATAAAATTACATGATTTTAATCATAATTATACATCAGAGTACAATCCAAGGATCGTTAAGTCTAGTGCCTTGGAAGAGTATGTACATAAAACATAAAACATGGGGCTAAAAAACATTTCTTTATTTAATCTCCATAAAGATATCCTAACTTCATTTGGGCCCTTACATCTTTATAGGGTACCCTGGGGAACACATGAACAAAGGGATAAGCTAAAAATCCCATTAAGGGAATGAACATAAGGATACGTCTTAAGCACATTAGTTAGGAGGCATGGCATAATGATATCCCAAGAATAGAACATATAAAATTGTATCATATAAGCATTGAATCATATAAACATGGCATCATATAAATTTTTAAGAATCATAAATCATTTCTTTAGTACAGGTCAAGGCTAACCGCCAATCCCGTGTCCCATTTCAGTACAGTTGAAGGCTAACCACCAATCTTGTTTCCCATTTTTGAACGGGTCACGGCTAACTGCCAATCTCGTTTCACATTGCATCTCATGAGACATAACTTTAATCAATGAATTGGAGCGCTATCTAGGTGAACCCATCTCAAAATTTTCATGAATATTCTTACAACATAAATAATCATACATAATCAACCATACATAAACATAAAAATACCCATGGAAATAATTGGGTACCATAATCATGACATAAAGCATAACCAAAGATTGTATCATGAAAGTGTCCATGAAAGAAAGGGATTAGAACATACATGGACATTAATAAGGTAAAATAGTAATATAACATGGTAGTTGGTTTCAAATAGAAGTGACAACATATAAGAAATGTATTTGAGAAACATTATCATTAAAACATTTTTGTGTGGTTTTAAGGAAAATACTATAGAGCTTTTAAAATAAAAAATAACACAATATTTTATAAAAAACCAGAATTTGAACAAGAAGGATTTCATAATAAAAATAATGATTTTATAAATAAAATTGTGTCCTAAAACAGAGGATTGAGTGCACTTGAAATTGGGTAAAAATTTGGAAAGTTCCCTTAAAACAGGTTTGCTTATCAGGAAGTTCTAAGGAGGGAAAAACATGTATATCCCCAAAAGAGAGTGATAAAGGGGTCTTGATAAATGAATTTTGTACAACTGAACAGTATTTATAAGATTCACATAAACAGATAAGATAAATTCATTTTGATATAAATAAAGATAAGTCAACCCTAAAGAATAAAGGAGGTTTGGGTAGAATTCGTTACGTTTTGTCAGCATGGTGTCGGGTAAACCTAAGAGGGCTTGATGAGAGAAGAAAGAGGTTTCTCATCACTTATAAATCATGAGGGAAGTATGGGGGAGGTGTGAAATCATACCCCATCATTTGGGATTACACATACAATTTCATAGCATAGAGGACATCCTGATTAAGAGTGAAATGGATAAGATCCCTTACCTTAAATTCGTCGGTGTTCTCCACTTGTTATTACAGACCTCCTGAGACATACTCATCTGATATCCTCTTAAGGGGAGAGGTTTTGGTATTTTGAAGATTCTAGGGGATTTTGGATGTGGGGGAGGATATTGGGGAGATATTTGGGAATAATATTGGCAAGGCACAAGGCTTGAGAGTAGTGAAGAGAAGAAGGAGTGGGGGGTTTATAGTGGAGGAGAGGAGGGTTTTCTTAATACTATAATCATTAGTTTATTATTTTCCCTCAAGACCCAAAATAGGGATGACTCCATGGCCAAAACATTAATAAATTTATGTGAATTCAAACCAATTGGGCTTATATTATCAGATCATCATTAATGACTCAATAAATCCATTATTTCGCATTTATCATAAATTATTATATTTTACTATTCATAAAAAATTCAAGTATTCCAAAAAATCTCAAAAATTCACCCTAACCATTTTTCATTGTGTAGAATCCAAAAAAAGAAATCAAATTTTCAAAAATAATTTTCTAAATATGATTATTTTAATATTTAATTAAAATCCTAATTTATTTTCAAAAACCTGTTTTAAAACATTCATTTACTTATTCTAAAATATAGGTATATCATACTTTAAAATTAGATATTTTTTATATAATATCATAGGTAAGTTTACTATTCATTAGGGTATATCTCTATTCATAAGGGTATGTTACTATTCATAATGGTAGGTTACTATTCACCAAAAATTAAGTTTTTCTTATCGGACTCCAAATAACTTACTGATTTCAACCATGTATGTCTATTTTCAAAATTCCAAACACAAAGGTGAAAAACTTATGTTTAAAGGTCACTTAGCACTTAGTAGTTCATTATTTTTTGTTTTCATGTGATTTTATAACATTTTTATAAGAAGGTAATTTCCATTGAAAAACATTGGGTCGTTACATTATCCCCCCTTAAGAAATTTCGCCCTCAAAATTTCATTTTACATTCTAAGAAAAAAATAGTTGGGGGTAATTTTCCTTAATTGCTTACTACAATTCCCATGTTTCCTCTTCTTACTTATGGTTTTTCCATAGTACCTTGACCAGATGAGTAGTCTTGTTTCGTAGAACTTTGTCTCCATGATCCGAAATCTTCACTGGCTGCTCCACATAGGAAAGACCATCCTCCAACTATACCACCTCTGAAGAGAGTACATGTGGAGGGTCTGGTATGTACTTCCTTAAGAGGGATACATGAAATACATCATGTAATTTTGACATGGTAGGTAGAAGTTCCAGTCGATAGGACACAGCTCTGACTCGATCAAGGATATCGAAGGGGTTGATGTACCTAGGACTTAACTTCCCTTTCTTTCCAAACCTCATGACCTTCTTCCATGAAGATATGCGTAAAAATACCATGTCTCAACTTTAAACTCATGGTCTCATTAACGATTGTCTGCATAAATTTTTATCGACTTTGGGCTGCCTTAATATGTTGTTGAATGGTTTTCACCTTCTCTGCCATTTCTTTGACCATTTCTGGTCCTAGAAGCTTACGCTCACCGACTTCATCCCAACACGCCGGTGTTCTGCAACTTTTCCCATAAAGGGCTTCATATGTTGTCATTAGGATACTAGAGTGAAACTATTTTTGTAGGGGAATTAAACCAGTGGAAGATGCTGGTCACATCCTCCTTTGAATTCTATAGAACATTCTCTCAACATGTCTTCCAGTTTCTGAATAGTTCACTCAGATTGGCCATCAATTTGATGATGATAGACCGTACTGAAGTTCAGTTCAGTGCTTAGAGAATATTGGAGACATTTCCAGAACTTCGTGGTGAATATTGGATCATAATCAGATACAATAGATAGTGGTACTCCATGAAACCTTACCACTTCTTTGATGTGAATCCATGAAAGTTTATCCAATGAGAAGTCATCTCGAATCATGATAAAGTGAGTTTTCTTTGTAAGATGATCCACAACGACCCATATAGTATGTTTCCTATGGATGTCCTTGGAAGTCTAGTGACAAAGTCTATAGTAATATTCTCCCACTTCCATGATGGTATGGGTAGTGATTTCATCATACCCTTAGACTTTTTCCTCTCAGCCTTCACTTACTGATATACTAGGCACTTTTATGTATATTCAGCAATCCCCCTTTTCACTTTGTCCCACCAAAATTTTTCTCATAGATCTCGATACATCATTGTGCTCCCTGTGTGGATAGAGAAGGTCGAGTTATGTTCATCATTAAATAGATTCTTCTTAATCTATATATTGAATGGTAAACATAATCATGTCCCAAATCATACAACTCCTTCTTCATCAATTTTGAAATAGTAGTATTTCCCATTACTGATAGCTTCTAACATTTTCTAAATTTACACATATTTTCTTGGAGCATCATTTATTTTCTCCAAGAGGGATGGTTGAGAAATAATTTGAGAAAGGATTTATTATGTTCCTACCTTAATGATTCCCATGTCTATCCTATGAAAATCTATGAAGATAATATTCTTTTCAATTCTCATCATTGATAAAGATGCATGATTCTTTCTACTTAAAGCATCTTCCACCTTGTTTTCCTTACTAGGATAGTAGTGGATTAAACAGTCATAAACCTTAATGAGATCTATCCATGTTAATTAGAGAATATTAAGATCTTTATATGTGAATATATATATTTGAGACTCTTGTGTTCAGTATATATCTCACACTTCTCCCTATAGAGATAATGATGCCAGATTTTCAACTCAAAGATCACAGCCACCAACTCCAGATCATGTGTGGGATAGTTTTTCTCATGGATTTATAGTTTCCATGAGGAATAGGCTATCACTTTATCATTTTTCATTAGCACATAGCCTAATCCATTCTTATAAGCATCACTATACACCATAAATAGTTCTCCACTTTTAGGGATGGTGAGTACTGGCACAGTGATAAGCCTATTTTTCAACTCCTTGAAACAATCTTCACATTCTTGTGTCCAAACAAACTTTACTCCCTTCTATTTTAGCTTGTTCATTGGGTTTTACAATCATGAAAAGTTCTTCACAAATAATCTATAATACCCATTTATACCCAAAAACTGTGGATCTTCATTACTGAAGTTGTCCTAGGCCACTCTTCAATTGTCTTCATCTTGGAAGTGTCCACAGATATCCCATTGCTAGTGATAACATTCTCCAATAATGATACTTCCTTCATCCAGAACTCACATTTACTGTACTTTGCATTCAACTTCTCCCTTATCAAATTCTTTAACACAGTATTCAAATTCTCCTCGTGGTCCTCCTTTCTCTTAGAGTATATCAGAATATCATCAATAAAGACTACCATAAATTTGTCAAGGAAATATCTAAAGACTATATTCATTAAATCCAAGAAATTTTTTTTAGAATTAGTGAGTCTGAAGGGTATCACTATGAACTCATAGTGTCCATAACTCATTCAAAAGTTAGTCTTGGGAATATCTTCCTTCCTCACCTTTAATTGGTGATATCCCGACCGAAGCTCCACCTTAGAGAAATAACTGTCCCCACGAAGCTGATTGAACAATTCATCTATCTGTGGTAGGGGATACTTGTTCTTTATTGTGATTTTATTAAGATCATGATAATCAATGAAAAGGAACATTGATATGCCCTTATTCTTGATGAAGAGGACTGGTTCATTCCACGATGAAGCACTCAGACATATAAAACCCTTCTCCATATTCTTTTGTAACTGCTTCTCCAGCTCTTCCAGCTCTACAGTGGTCATTCTGTAAGGTGTCTTTGAGATAGGCAGAGATCTAGGGATAAGTTCCATTGAGAACTCAACCTATTGGTTAGGAGGAAGACTCTGAATCTCCTCAGGGAATAAATCAGTGTAATACCTCATGATGGGCATGTATTCAAGTATGATTCTCTCCTTTGTCTCAATCATTTAAGCTAGATTTTCCTACTCACACTAGTGCAGAAAAAAAAAATTGTTGTGGTTATTTTTTATTTTTTATGTCATCTTTTGGCTGACTTTATTACAAGAAATGTTATAAACATTGTTTTTTATGGTGGTTATTTTAAAACTGATGTAAAAACCAAAAATATGAAGCATTTTTCACGTCAGTTTATTAAAAACCGATGTGGAAAAAATTTCGAAGTAGTGATTTATTACGGTAGTTTTTAAATAACTGACTTGGTATCTACTTTTTCATGTCTGTTATAGAATAACTGACATAATAAATTGCACCTCCAAAAATTTTATCACATTGTTTATGTTCATAACTGACGTTATAAACCAGTCTTCCAATCGATTTTCACGTCGGTTATCAAATAACCAATGTAAAAACCAATTTCATTCCATTTACTATGTCAGTTATTAAATAACCAATGTAAAAACACATTCCCATGCATTTGTTACATCGGTTTTTAAATAACCGATGTTAAAACCCATAAACATGCATTTTCCAGGTGGGTTATGAAATAACCGACGTAAAAACCAATTTTTTTTACAAAACCATTCAACCAAAACAATTCCCTACACAATAAAACTTATAACATACCAAAACCAGCCCACCCCACAGGAAGACCCTCCCACACCCCCCCACCCACCCCCACCCCACTGGACACCCCCAGACAACCCTGGACCCCCCCCCCCACCCTCTTGGACATCCCCCCACCTTCTTAAACACCCTCCCACCCCCATGTACACCCCCCCCCCCCCACTCCCCTGGACAGCCCTCCAATGCTCTTGGACACCCTCCCATCCCCCCATGGACACCCTAGACACCCCCCCCCCCCACACCCCTGGACACATCCCTGGACACCCCCACCCCCATGGACACCCTGGACTCCCCCACCCCACTGGACAGCCCTCCCACACCCCTGAACCCCCCCCCCCCCCTGCCACCCCTAGACACCCCCACCCCCTTCTGTACATCCCCCCACTCCCCTGGACAGCCCTCCCACCCTCCTGGATAGTCTCCCACCCCCATGGACACCCTAGACACCCCCCCCCCCCTCACCCTACAGGACAGTCCTCCCACACCCCTGGAAACCCCCCCCCCCTACACACACACCCCTAAACAGCCCCCCACTTCCCTAGACACCCCCCCCCCCTCACCATCCTGGACACCCTCCCACCCCCATGGACACCCTAGACACCCCCACCCCAATGGAAAACACTCCCACACCCCTGAACCACCCACCCACCCACCCACCCACCCACTCACCCCACTGGACACCCCCCACACCCCTAGACACCCCCTGGACAACCCCCCACCCCCACCCATCCTAGATAGCCCCCCCCCCCCCCCCCCCCACTCCCCTGGACAGCCCTCCCACCCTCCTAGACTCCCTCCCACCCCCATGGATACCCCCCATCCCACTGGACAGCCCTCTCACACCCCTGGAAACCCCCACCACACTGGACACCCCCCCCCCCCCACACACCCCTAGACACCCCTTGGACTGCCCCCACCCCCCCCCCACCCACCCCTAGAAACCCCCCACCCTACTGGACACCCCCCCATAGACACACACACCCCTGGACACCCCCTGAATAGCCACCCCCCCCCCCCCCATGGACACCCTAGACACCCCCACCCAACTAGACATCCCTCCCACACCCTTGGAACCCCCCCCCCCACCCCTACACACCCCCACATCCTTGGACACCCGCTGGAAACCCCACTCTCCACCCACACACTCCTGGACAGCCCCTCACTCCCCTGGACAGCCCTCCCACCCTCCTAAACACCCTTCCATCCCCATGGACACCCTGGACGCCCCCCCCCCCACCGCACTGGACAGCCCTCCCATGCCCCTAGAACCCCCACCCCACTAGACACACCCCACACCCCTAGACACCCCCTGGAAATCCCCCCACTCCCCTAGATAGTCCCCCCACCCTCCTGGACACCCTCCCACCCCCATGGACACCCTGGACACCCCCCCCCCAAAAAAAAACTGGAAAACCCTCTCACACCCATAGAACCCCTCCCCCCAATCCCACTGGACACCCCCCACCCCCTAGATACCCCCTGGACACCCCCACCCCACCCCACCCCCACCCCTCCTAGATAGCCCCCCACTCCTCGGGATAGCCCTCCCACCCTTCTGGACACCCTCCCCCCATAGACACCCTAGACACCCCCCACCACATTGTACAGCCCTCCCACACCCATAGAACCCCCCCCCCCCCACCCCACTGGACACCCCCTCCCCCACACACACCCCTGGATATCCCTCCCTCCCACCCTCCTAGATAGCTCCCCACTCCCCTGGACAGCCCTCCCACCCTCCTGGACACCCTCCCGCCCCCATGGACACCCTGGACACCCCACCCCCACCCTACCCCACTGGACATCCCTCCCACACCCATGGACCCCCCCCCCCCCCCCGCTGGACTCCCCCCACACCCATAGATAGCCCCTCACCCCACCCCTCCTGGACAGCCCCCCACTCCCCTGGATGGCCCTCCCACCCTCCTGGACACCCTACCACCCCCATGGACACCCTGAACACCCCCCACCACCCCACTGTATAGCCCTCCCACACCCCTGAAAACCCACCACCCCACTAGAACCCCCCCCCCACACACACACACACACACACCCCTGGACACCCCTGGATAGCCCCCTCCCCCCACCAAGACCAGAATCCATACCAAAAAAACCATCAGAACTAGACCAAAACAAAAATTATACCAAAATTAAATATTCACATATATAACATTCAAAACATAAAATGTCAAATAAAAAAACCTAAATCCAACATAAACGACTACCAAATACATAATTATAATGACAATATTCAAAATTTCATTTTACACTACAAAAAAACTAAAAACCAATCAAACCTGTAAAATAATTTGACAATTCCACTTGTAAGTGTTTGAAATCTTGAGAACTATAGGGTTGAGGGTCGTCAAATAGCTACAAAGTAAAAGGATAGTAGTTGACATGTATAATTAATAAATCAAATGAAATATTATGAAAATGTTTAAAAGGAAATCTTACCTGGTCAAAGTGCACAAGTGTTCAACTTGTAATTATTTCATACATAAATCTTAACATATAATATCTGCATTCGACAAAGCCTTATTGTTCATGAAAATTATATTTAAATAAGAGTAAATTAAAAATATTATTTTTAGGTAAAATATCAAAAAGTACAAATTATAAATGGGTATATACCTTTACTTTTACATATTTGATCTTGGCAATCCTTTTCTTTGTGCTTCTTCGAAATTAAATCATCCTCTGTTAGAAAATAATATGAATGGGATAAGTTTAAAATTCATTATAATATATAAAACTATTAAGAAATTTAAACTTACTTTTCCAACATATTCTTAAAACTTTCCTGCACATCGCCATGGACAGAGCATATCCAATAAAGTGTTTTCTCCCTTGGGTAAAAAACACCTAACATCCAATGATCACTGATAAAAGAAAATTTAAGGTTAGTGGTTTTTTATGTTAAAATATAATGAACTCTTTTCCAGAGATATGTTTTATACCTCTCACAAAAATACATCATCCAACATTATGTGATTATATTCTATTCAAATCTTTCAGCAATATAAAGCATTCTGTGTTCCTAAACCAATGCATGTGCTTCAGGGGAAATCAAATGTGGGTCCATGAATCCATATACATCTTTCCGCTCATTCTTCTCACACATGTTATAAAGATACCTAATTCAAAATAGACATAAGTATACATTTTTAATAAATATAACATAGGGAAAAGGTGTTAATACTTACATGGAAAAAATTTGCACCACATTGATGCCCAACTTATCTCCAGTAACAAGCTCCATGATATCATTTTTCAGAATCTCCACATTTATTCCACGTCCAAAAACATGATATTCCATTGGAAACTTATAATGATCCACCAAAAAATTTGAATATCTTGACAATCTGTCAAGACTACTAGAATCTGTATTGATGTCATATCCATTTGTCTTTGTTGTTGTATATACAGTATTTCTTTACCATTGAAGTATTCCTGTAAAAATAAATAGAAAATTATATTAGTTTTTAAATGTTAAAATAACTTTAATAAAAAATAAAATAGAAGATATAACATACACACCTCTATGGTAATGAGTTGTAGAAGTCTGGATGGCCAAATTAAAAAATGGTTGATACTATGTCCAACTGTCATCACCTCATCTATAGGTAATGGTACTCGAGCTGATCTATCTATAATATCCTATACAGTGACCCTATGATGCTCTACCTCTAACTATTGATAATGAACTGTATCTCCTATACAATATACCATCCCATATGAAACTATATGATGTTGAGGATCATCAACATACAACTCGCAATAAGTAGGAAGCAGCGGCGGAGGAGTAGGACAAAAATGGGTTCTACAGGCTGAGGTGGGGGAGTGGAAGCTACTAGCGGAGGTGGAGGATAAATAATAGGTTTTGTAGGGGGAGGTGAAGGAGTGGGAGCTGCAGTCTGAAATTGTCTCTACATGTCTTTAAACATAGACTATACCGATGCTCTAATATTTTCCTCCATCATAGCATTAATATTATGAACTTCATCCTCCAAGGATTCTATTTTTTTTTAAACACCCTCAATGGAAGAAGTTGAAAAACGTGGCAATACTTTTCTTACCGATACACCCATCGGATATCCTCGTACACAACCAGGATGTTTGGGCTTTCCCAATGCTGCATATAAAATATCTTGCCTCCCATCAGTTGTAAATACCCCCTGTGAGATCTTCTCCTCAAGAGAATCATGTATTAATTAATTGAACATTTCTATAATGATTCAAATTATATAAAAAATATATTTAACTTAAATAAATAAAATAAATATCTTACAATACTCTCTGCTATGATTCTTGAATCTTATGAAAGATATTTCCCCTTTTTGTCTATCTGAGCTCTCTTCCATTTTTCATGTCTAGATGGAGGGGATGGAGGGGCAACCACTCCAGAGCTTGAAGACTCAGCTCTCAGTTTTTTGTAATTTTTACACCATCATTTATTCTTCTAATAATGTATACCCTTCCTAAGATAAACTATAAGGGTATACACTTTTATATTGGATATCCGGATGAGATGTCCTTGTTTTCTGTAAATTAAGAATAATAAATCATTAATAAAACATTAATAAGATAATTTATATAATAAAGATTATAAAAGTTTACATTTCCCTTACCAAAAATGAATTTTTTCTTCTAATTTGAAAAAATTGTGTCCATGTCTCTTAATCTATGAAAGGATATATATGACTTGGATTTTCATGACTCCTATGACCAAAAATGAAATCAGATATGAGGGTTGACTTGAAATCCCTCTATCTCCTAGAATCCATCTATAAGCATTTATTCCTAACTCCTCTAGTGTCAATAATATCAAATTTTATTTGATAAAGAAGTGGTAAAACATATTATACCAGAAAAATTTAAATAATAGGAAAAAAATAGCATAGGATCTTACCAAAATCATATCTCACAACTAAGATATTATCGCTTTGTACACACTTCTCCAATCATAACACAAAATTATTACTTTTCTCTTACCCTGAGTTGATACAAAACTCTTAAAATATTTTACATTTGGACCTCTAGGAATATAATTATCATCAAACTCAACGAGTATCCTCTGGTCCTATGTACAGGTAAGTGATAATTTTGGTAAATGTGTGCACCCATGTTTACCAACTCTTGAAATCTTCTTTGTTGTTATGGGAGCACATGAGGAAGATTGGTGAACATCAAGAGGAGCATGTGAATGTTCTTCCCCAGAGGTATGATCATTATTTTCATCTCCAGAATCATGTGGTTGAACAACTTATTGATCTTTCATTATCCTTCAAATCAAAAAAACAAACATTATTTTACAAATATACAAATTCAAATACTACAAAACTAATATAAACATAAAATGGAAAATTGAACTAAGTTACATAATAGTAAACATGGTTAATATGGTAATCATGTTAAACCTTGGTAAACATGGTAAAAATGGTATTGTAATTGTCATTCAACAAAATCAATAAATATATAAGTTACTTAAAGGTAAACTATGGTTAACTATGGTAAACATAGTAAACATGGTAAACATGGTAGACATGGTAGAAATGGTAAACATGTTAAACATGGTAAACATGGTAAAGTAATTGTCATCGAACAAAAAATAATAGATATATAATTTACATAATGGTAAACATGATAAACTAAACTAAACAAAAGTAAAATAAACAAAAACTTCTATTTATTTGTTTTAATATGTGTTTTAATAAAGAATAAAAATACAATATCTAACATTTTTGGAAATTAATAAATATAAACAAGAAATAAACATATGTTACATGTAATATTAGGAATGTACAAATGGATTGTTTTCCCAAATTCATTTTTCATGATTGTTCTTTATGGACCAAACCATGTCTTCAACATGCTCATCATAATTTTCTGGTAATATTTCCATGGAAATAAGGATCTCACATAAATCAGCATCTTCATCAAGTTGATCCTCACCAACATATTGTTTTTTTTTCTTGTAAATCAATAGACCACTGCATATCTGATTGATAAACTACATAGAAAATCTGTTTTCCATGTGTTTCCATTATAAAATAATCTTTTGTGTCTTCCAATCTATTCAGATTAACAACTGTCATTCCAAATTCATCGTTTTTGGCATTGTTGTTACCGATAAATCATTTCTAGTTAAAAATATGAACTTTAATTATAAATTAATCAACCTCCCATATTTCTTAAATGACCCCATAATATGTAGTTGATGCAGAAATTGGCTTTTTTTCTTTAGAACTCGAAAAATACATTGCTTCTGCAAACACCAATACACCACTATTCTGAACTGTACTTTTGTTATCCTGAGCTTTCGTATGAAATTTATAGCCATTAATGTCATATTTAAGACATGTTATCACATTTAAACATGGACCACCCACTAACCATATTAATGTCTCTAATACATCTAATCTACCAAGTAAGGTCTTTTTAAACCATGATAAAAATGTTTTGTTGTGATCATTCAAAATCCGCATTTCTTTCTTCTTTGGATGAAATTGTTTCAACTCATTAATATGCAATGTGATATACGGTTGAGAATTAGCTATGTTATTCAAGATATATAATTCTAACTTCTTCATCTGTTCAGCTGATAATGATTTGAATTTAAATCCACAAATCCCCTTTCCCTCATTATTAACTTGTTCATGGTGTGATGGAGGAAAACCTATGTGCTTCTCCGCAGCCAAGTAGCTTGTAAAAAACTCTGCAACCTCCTCAGAAATATACTTTTCAATAATGGAGGCTTCAGGTCGGTATGGATTCTTAACATACCCCATTAATATTTTTATATACCTTTCAAATGGATACATCCAACGAAGATATACAGGTCCACAAAGCTTTATTTCACGAACCAGGTGAATCATTAAATGCACCATTATTTCAAAAAAAGATGGAGGAAAATACATTTCTAATTGAAAAATTATAGAAATTACATCCTTTTCTAAAATGTTCAATGCATTCACATCAATCACCTTATTACAAATTGAATTGAAAAAATAACACAACTTCATTATAGTTTTTCTGACACGGATGGGCAATATTCCATGCAATGCAACTGGAATAAGTTGTTGCATCATGACGTGACAATCATGAGATTTCATACCTATCAACTTCAAATCCTTCAAAGTGACAAAATGTTTTACATTTGAATAATTACCTTGAGGCACTTTGATATAATTAAAATACTAAAAAACCTATTTTCTCCCTCTTGGATAATTTATGAAAAGCCGGGGGAAGAAATGTTCATCTTCCATTAGGATCAGAAGCTAACTCCAAATGTATTCTCATTGATATTAAGTATAATCTTGCATTCAACCCATCTTTTGTATTTCCTTTAATATCTAGAAATTTTCCAATCAATTTGTAGCAGATATTCTTCTCCACGTGTATGAAATCAATATTATGTTTCACTTCATGATATCTCCAATATGGTGGCTCAAAAAATATTGACCTTTTCTTCCAAATATGTCTATCATTACCAGATTTTTGTGTCTTTCCCATTGTCACATTAAGGTTTTCCACCCTCTCAAAATAATCATCAGGGGATAAAGGTTTTGAAGAAATATAAAATTCTTGTGATCAATTGAATGCCTTTTTTAGTCTTCTATAAGAGTGATCCATAGGAAAAAACTTTTGATGACTCATCTACATTGTTTTCCTCACATGATGCAACTGAAAATATAAAGTCTGTTGTTTGAAAATTGGACATACTTTATGACCCTTAACATTGTATCCAAACAAATTTCCATATGCTGGGAAGTCATTTATAGTGAACATAAGCACTGCATGCAGTTTAAAATATTCCATTTTACAAGAATCATACATTGTAATGCCATCCCCCCATAAAAGTTTCAAATCATCAATCAATGGTGACAAGAAAACATCAATATCATTTCTGGGTTGCTTCGAACCAGAGATTATTATACTCAACATGACATATTTGCACTACATACATACTTCAGGATAGAGGTTGTAAATTACCAATAAAATAGGCCATGAACTATGTGTACTACTAAGGCTTCAGTATGAATTCATTCCATCTGTGCACAACCCTAGTCTGAGATTTCTAATTTCATTTCCAAATATAGGATACTAATCATAAATTTTCTTCCATTGTGGAAAATCAGCTGGATGATGTATTTTTCCATCACATATCTACGCATAAACATGACATCTTAACCTTTTTTCATTATGTGAATTAGCAAATAAACATTTCAAATGATGAATTGTAGGAAGATACCAAAATACATTGGAAGGGATCTTTGTAATCTCTACATCAACCTGTGATTTTTCTTTCAACTTATATAGTGATGTCCCAAATTTAGGAAACTCTGAAAGAAATTTATATTCCTTCCTATATATCATACAGTCATTCAGACAGGCATGTATTTTCTTGTATCCCAATCCCATCGGGCATAATATTTTCATGGCCTTATAATGTGAATCTAGAAGATTGTTGTCTTTTGGAAAAATTTATTTCAATAATTTTAGCAGATCTGTAAAAGTTTTGTCACTCCATCCATGTTTCAACTTCAGGTTAATCAATCTTAACACCACCGACAAAACTGTAAAATTTGTACAGCCATGATACAATGGTTTTTAAAAATCACCATATAGACGTGCAACTGTCGGTTTTAACTCAATTTTTTTTTTGCTGCAATATCACGAATCATTTCTTCAATTACATCGGAGTTACCATCTTACAAATCATCATCATCAATAGATATGACATTCTGTCCAGTTTCACCATGCCAAATCCAAGGGTTGTAACACATATTAAAACAATGAAAAATCATATGTTCTTTGATCTCTCAACTTTTTAACTTCTTCATATTCAAACATTTTAGGCATGGACAAAATAAAATTTCACTACTTGGAACATTTCGTTTAGAAAATTCCAAAAAGGCATCAACACCTTATTCATATTCACTACTCATTCGATGTTCTGTAATCCAATTTCGACTCATTATTACCTATAACAAATATCAAAATTATACATCTTGTTAATATAAGACAAATATATATTTATATGAAAAATATCATAATTTGAATGTAAAACAATTTTAAAATATATAAAAAAAATTATGAGTATTTGAAACAAATATGCATGAAAATGATTTTAAAAAGAAAATATAGTTAGATATAAATGTTTTAAATTCATCTTGGATCCTTTCTTATTAAGGTACACAAAAATACATCTTGGTGAAACTGGATACCAAATTCACCCTTCCGTAAAAAAGAAATATGAAGTGTAAATATTAAAATATGTATACAATCACAATTGAAAATTACACATATCCCAATGACTTGAAACCATTGGGATAGACCCTCAAACCGTTGGGATAGAATACCCCAACAGTTTCTCACACTGTTGGGATGATGGTTGTTGCAATAGCCCTATACCAATGATTCTACAGGAACCATTGGTATAGAATACTTGAAGTTAAAATATTCCAACGATTTAAATGAAACTCTTGGGATATATATATATATCAAGGGGGTGTCCAAGGGGGTAGAGGGATTTCCAAGGGTGGGGGATATCTAAGGGGGTGGGGGTGTCCATGGGGTCGGGTTTGTCCAGGGTGTCCAAGGGGGTAGGGGGTGTCCAGGGGGTAGAGGTTGTCCCTATGCATTTCATTTAAATAAAAGATTCATTTGCTACTAGTTTAAAATACAAGAAAATAAACATATTTTTTCTAAAAATAATCCTCATGAAAACATTTAAAACCAATCATTCAATTTTACAAAATAGACACACCATAATTAGGGGGCATAATCAATGATGACATAATGAGGGCGATGGGTAAGCAGTATTCAAGTAACCATACCAGATAAGGCACCTAGATTATCCTCCATGAATAAAAAAGTGTCAAAGAACATGGTAATACCTAGGAGCTTAGGGGAAAATCTAGAACATATTGTAACCAAATCCATCTTTTTGGCGTACCTGATGCAATCAAATAGCCCTAACGCACAAGGGGAACCATCCCCAAAGCAGAGCGTGTTTATACTAAGGGTCAATTAGCCAGAGCATAATCTTAAACTAGTGCAGCAAGCATTCTCGAATAATACACTACCAATTCTAGGTTACCATGTTATGTATAAAATGGGGGTGATCTGAGGAGTATCAAACAATCAACCATATATAAAGAATAATCACAAGACACACATAAGCCACACACACACAAGAATCACCCTAGAACACCACTCCAAGGAAGTCCCCTTTACTTAAGGCCATCAACACACAATGGAAGTCCCATAACAAGGACATTACCATTATTTTTAATAATGATAAGGTAAGAGACACCTTCCAAGGATATTTTTCCAAAGAAAACCCACTTTCTAAAAGTTCCAACTAGGCCACACCCATTCTTTTAAAAGAAAAATGTTTTCAAAAGTATCTAAACACACCATTTAGGAACCCATGAAATATTTGAAACACATTTGAAAAGTAACAAAATCATTTGGAAATCATAAACCGCTTATAAGGGCCAACTAGGATTTTTATCAAACACTTGTTGGGAAGGATACTCCTAGGGTTTCATGTTCCAAATTGGGAATAAAGTGGCGTTTTGGTGTTAAAATTCGATAGGGGAAATGGTAAAAAAATAAATTTTTAAAGAACTCAAGCACTGCGCACGGTTAGGATACACCCCTTGACACACCCACCCCCTCTGGACACCCCCCCCCCCCCACCCCCTAGACACCCCCCCCCCCCCCACCCCCTAGATACCCCCTACTCCCTTAGACAGCCCACACACCCCTTGGACACCACCCCCCACCCCCTGGACACCCCCACCCCCTTTGGACACTACCCCCCACTACCTACCCATTTAGACACCCCCTACCCCCTTGGATAGCCCCCTCACCCCCTAGACACCCCCACCCCTGGACATCCCCCACCCCCTGGACAGCCACATCACCCCCTGGACACCACCCCCCACCCCCCTTGGACACCCCTTAGACACCACCACCCCCTTGGACACCCCTTAGACACCACCACCCCCTTGGATAGCCCCCCACCCCCCCATCCCCTAGACAGCCCCCCAACCCCTCTAGACAGTCCTACCCCCTTGGAAATCCCCCTCACCCCCCCTCAGGACACCCCCCCCCCCCACCACCACCACCACCCCCTTGGACACCCCCTAGACACCACCACCCCCTTGGATAGTCCCCCCACCCCCTAGACAGCCCCCTAACCCCTATGGATATCCACCCTACCCCCTAGACACCCCTACCCCTTGGAAATCCCCCTCACCCCTAGACACCCCCCCCCCAGACACCCCCACCCCCTTGGAAAGACCCCTCAGCCCCCCCCCCCCCCCCGGACACCACCCCCACCCCCTTGGACACCCCCTGGACACCACCACCCCCTTGGACACCCCAACCCCTGGATAGCCCCAACCCCTCTAGACACCCCCCCCCCCCGGACACCCCCACCCCCCTAGACACCCCATACCCCCTTGGACAACCCACTCACCACATGGACACCACCCCCACCCCCTGGACCCCCCCCCCCCCCCACCCCACCCCACCCCCCTAGAGACCACCCCCAACCCCATTGGACACCCCCACCCCCTGGACACCCCACCCCCACCCCCCTGGACACCACCCCCAACCCCCTTGGACACCCCCACCCCCATCGACAGCCCCCTCACCCCCCCTTGACACCCCCCACCCCTGGACACCCCCACCCCCTTGGAAAGTCCCCTCACCCCCCCCCCTAGACACCACCCCCACCCCCCTTGAACACCCCCTAGATATCCACCCACCCCCTAGACAGCCCCCCCACCCCCTGAATAGCCCCCACCCCCCACCAACCCCCCCTCGGACACCCCCACCCCCTGGACACCCCTACCCCCTTGGACAGCCCACTCACCCCCCTAGACACCACAACCCCCCCCCCCACACACACACACCCTTGGACAGCCCTACCCCCTTGGATAGCCCCCTCACCCCCTGGACACCCCCCCCCCCACCCCCTTTAACACCCCCAAACCCCTTGGACAAGCCCTGCACCCCCTGGACACCACTCCCCACCCCCTTTCACACCCCCTAGACACCCCCACACCCTTGGATAGCCCCCCACCCCCTATACACCCCCACCCACTTGGACATCCCCCCCCCCCACCACCCCTTTGGACACCCCCTATACGCGCACACACACATGATAGAACACAGAAAAATCATAAAATTGCATGATATCACTTCCATAAGTTTGTTTTACCAGAAAATAATTTATAATGTTTTAAATTAACACTATTAAACTTACCATGATAGTAAGAAAAAAGATAGAAAAATAACATCTCAAAAAGTTAGTTTATGGCATCATGAAAAATAAAAACTGAAACCGAGCTGTGTAAAACTTACTTGAGTGTTGCGAGTCGACCTGATAGATCTGATGATAATAAATATGATAAATGATGTTGGAAAAATAAGTCTGTAGGGCATGACTTCGAAGAATCCTTTCTAGGTTTTCCGCATGAGAGAGACGAGTCACAGGTCACCCAATCGAAGAAAACAGAATGACTGAATACGGGGTGCGATAAATCATTTAAAATCTTTATCACATCGATTATTTAATAACCGACCTGATAAACTATTTTTTTTTTATATTTATAATGTCGGTTTTTTAATAACGGACGTAGAAAATAATTTATCATGTCGGTTATTTTTTAACCGACGTGATAAATTGTGCTTTATAACGTTGGTTCTTTTGATAACCGATGTGATAAATTGCCAAGATTTTCTTTATCAAGCCAGTTATAAAATAACAAACATGATAAAGCACCGAGATTCGATATATCACTTCAGTTATAAAATAACTGACGTGATAAAGATAATATCAGTTTTTATTACTTAGGTTATAAAATAACAGATGTAAAAATTGATTATCATCGATTTATCACATCTGTTATATAATAACTGATGTCATAGATCGATTTTTATAGCTTTACACGTTGGTTATATAGAACCGATGTGAAAAATACTGACGTGTTAAACGTTTTTTCCACTAGTGTCACAAGGCAACAATATCTACACTTGAGATGAAGATTTTAAAGGAGATTCATCTTCTTCCTTACACTTGTAAAGAATCAGAGGTTACTTTAGGATGTGAAGAGTGATCTCCCTTTCCCGAAATTTGATGTTGTCTTTGTATAAAGATATTCAATCCATGCCCAAAATAGAATAAAACTCCACTAAAGGAATTATGAAGAGATTTTTTGGCAGGTTTAGTCCACAAACATCAATTGGGGAGGAGTCATAAACCATGGACACAGTAATTGCCCCATTTTCTATTCTCACAGATAACTTTTCCTCTAGATTTTTAGGTGGTGTTTGAATAGTTCTAATAAACTTGAAAGATATGAAAGAATGCATAGAACTATAATCCAATAGTATATTCTCTATTCTTTAATGAATAACTAGCATACATGTCACCACATCATTTTCTGGATCCACCTTAGCATTAATGATAGAATAATACCTTCCTCTGTTACCTTGTAGGTTCTTGTTGATTGCCTCTGACAACCCTCATCTTAGGGGAATTTCTTGTATAATGCTCATGATCATTGCAGTTGTAACACTGCACTTCAGGTTGAGTGTTTCTATGAACCTTCCTTTCCTCTTTAACATTGGCAGGGTTTTTCATATCCCTTCGGTAGTTCTTGGCCAGAAGAACAAACTTTCTACATTTTAACCAATTAT
This sequence comes from Viscum album, assembly GCA_963277665.1. Lineage (NCBI taxonomy): Eukaryota > Viridiplantae > Streptophyta > Magnoliopsida > Santalales > Viscaceae > Viscum > Viscum album. Next base: position 1,048,659,181 of record OY728163.1, on the reverse strand, counting down.
TGGTTCCCTTCATACAGTTACTAGGATGCTTCTTCCCACAACTTTTACAAGGGGAAAAGTTAGGCTTCTTTCTATCATGGTATTTGTTTGATGAACCACCAATTTTATTCTCTATTTTCTGATTCTTGTTACTAGGCCCATGAGACAACTCAGAGTCTTAGATCCCCATTTCAACCTTGAGGGCACAATGGACAATATCCTCATAACTTTCAAAGTCTCGAATCGCCAACTCTTTTCGTAGACTTGACTTTAGTCTACTAAAGAAATGATCCACCTTGATTTTGGTGTTCATGAAAAAGCCATATAAGTACCTTGAAATCCTTGTAATGTTTTCTTCATACGCACTGATGGACTCATCTTCCTTATGCTTAAGTCCGAGGAACTCACTTTCCATCTTGAGACGGAGGGTTTGAGGAAAATATTTGTTGAAAAACATCCTCTTGAATTATTCCCAATCCATGGAATCAATTTCCTCTTGGGAATTTGTATTCTTGATTGGTGTCCACCAATGATCAGCTTCCCCATCAAAATGATAGACCGCTACTACAACCTTATCTTCTTCCAAGCACTGGGGGATAGATAATATCTTTTCAATGGAGTTAATCCACTGTTCCATGAGGAGAGGATCAGAAGATCCACCAAACAAGGGAGGCCTTTTCCACGTGAAGGATTCGATGACAACTTTCTCTTTCCTTGGAGGTGGAGGGAGTTCCGAATAATTCAAGTTATTATTCATAACTCGAGCCAGCTGAGCAAGTATTGTCATGAAGTTTTGAGTACCTGCTCCCATAATATCAGGCATATCAATAGGGAAATATTCACATTACCTATCACATTGGTTGTTGGAATGTGTTATTCTATTTCCCACCATTAACTAAGAAAAAGAACATATAATTAGATGTCTTTAATAATCTGCTATTGAGCATAAAAAGGAAACATTTAATATAAAAGGATAAACTTATAAAAAAGAATTATATCCTAACTTGTGATTCCTTAGGTTTATATCTAGGTTATGCTCGATCTATTTCTTAACTTATATTCTTATAGGATTTTTTTCCCCTTAATAATGGTTTTTACCAAGCTCATGAATCTACCAAATCATATCTCTCAGGGATGTTGTAACCAAGAGTGTATCAAGGCCCATTGTCATACACCAGTTCCCGTTCGAGTCTAGCTCAAAGTTGTGTTTTTGGGTTTTACCCCTAGATACATCTATGCCAGAGACACCTCTACTTACTCTTATCCAGATAGGGATGTATTTTCTTGATAAACCACTTAATAAATACTCACCAAAATTTAGGAATTTTTTATTATACTTAGTCTCATCTTTATGGTTCTCACTAAGGTGCTTTATTCCTAATATCCAAAATTAACTAGACCATCCTCTGACACCAACTATAGAAACCCAAGACTCTTATATATAACATTACATGATTTTAATCATAATTATGCATCAAATTACAAGCCAAGGATCTTTAAGTCTAGTGTCTTGGAAGACCAGGTACATAAAACATAAAACATGGGGCTAAAAAAACATTTCTTTATTTAATCTCCATAAAGTGATCCTAAATTCCTTTGTGCCCTTACATTTGCACAGGGTACCCTAGGGAACACATGAACAAAGGGATGAGATGAAAATATCGGTAAGGGAATGAACATAAGGATACAACTTAATCACATGAGTTAGGAGGCATGACATAATGATATCCAAATCATAGAACATATAAAATCGTATCATATAAGCATGGAATCATATAAATGTGGAAGAATCATAAAACATGTCTTTAGTATGGGTTAAGGCTAACCGCCAATCCTATTTCCCATTTTGGTATGGGTCAAGGCTAACCGTCAATCCTGTTTCCCATTTTAGTACGGGTCATGGCTAACCGCCAATCCTGTTTCACATTGCATCTCATGAGACTTAACTTTACCCATTGAATTGGAGCACTATCTGGGTGCACCCACCTCAAAAATTTTATGAATATTATTTCCACATAAATAATCATACTTAATCAACCATACATAAACATAAGGATACCCATGGAAAGAATTGGGTACCACAATCATGACAAAAAAACTTAACCAAAGAGAATATCATGAAAGTGTCCATGAAAGAAAGGGATTAGAACATACATGGATGTTCATAAGGTAAAATAGGCATATAAAATCATATGTGGTGTCAAACAGAAGTGACAAAATATATGAAATGTATTTGAGAATAATTAGCATTAAAACATTTTTATGCGGTTTTAAGGAAAATACTATAGGGCTTTTAAAATAGAAAAGAGGAAAATATTTTATATAAAACAAGAATTGAACCAAGAATATTTTCATAATAAAAAGACTGATTTTATAAAATAATGGTGTCTTAAAACATAGGATTGAGTGCACTTAAAATTGGGTAAAAATTTGGAAAGTTCCCTTAAAATAGGTTTGCTTATCGGGAAATTATAAGGAGGGAAAAAACATGTTTATCCTCAAAAGAGAGTGATGAAGGGGTATTGATAAATGAATTTTGTAAAACTAAACAGTATTTATAAGATACACATAAAAATATAAGATAACTTCATTTTGATATAAAAAAAGATAAGGAAACCCGAAAGAACAAAGGACGTTTGGGTAGAATTCGTTACAGTTTGTTGGCATGGTGTTGGGTGTACCTAGGAGTGCTTGATGAGAGAGAAAAGGGGTTTCTCATCACTTATAAATCATGAGGGAAGTATGGGTGAGGTTTGAAATCATACCCCATAATTTTTTATTACACATACAATTAAATATCATAGATTACATCTTGATTAAGAGTGAAATAGAGAGGATCCCTTACCTTAAATCTGTCAGTATTCGCCACTTGTTATTAAAGACCTCTTAAGATATCCTCCTTTGAGATCCTCTTAAGGGGGGGAGGTTTTGATATTTTGAAGAGGATACGGGATTTTTTACATGGGGGATGATCTTGGGGAGATATTTGGGTAGAATATTGGCAAGTCACAAGGCTTGAGAGTAGTGAAGAGAAGAGGGAGTGAGGGGGGGGGGGGTTATAGTGGAGGAGATGAGGGTTTTCATAATATTATAATCATTAGTTTATTATTTTCCCTCAAGACTAGAAATAGTGATGACTCCATGACCAAAAAACAATAATAAATGGATGTGACTTTGAACTAATTGGGCTTACATTAGAATATTGTCATCAATGACTCAATAAATCCATTATTTAGCATTTATCGTAAATTATCATATTTTACTGTTCATAAAAAATTCTAGTATTTCAGAAAAATATCAAGAATTCACCCTAACCATTTTTTTATGTGTAGAATCCAAAAATGAAATCCATTTTTCAAAAATAATTTCCTAATATTATTATTTTAATATTTATTTAAAATCATAATTTATTATCAAAAACCAGTTGTAAAACATTCATTTAATTATTCTAAAATATAGGTATATCATACTTTCAACTTGAATATTATTTATATAATATCATAGGTAAGGTTACAATTCCTTTGGGTATATCTCAATTCATAAGGGTATGTTAATATTTATAAGGGTAGGTTACTATTCACCAAAAATTAATTTTTTCTTATCGGACTCCAAATAACTTTCTGATTGTAACTGTGTATGTCATATTTTCAAACTTCCAAACACATAAGTGAAAAACTTATGTTTAAAGGTAACTTAGCACTTAGTAGTTCATTATGTTGTGTTTTCATGTGATTTTATGACATATTTATAGGAAGGTTATTTCCACTGAAAACATTGGGTCATTACATCAACACTCTCATGGACTGAATTCTAGCATCTATTCCCTGAGGATTATTTTCCCTCCAGTTTTTTATTAGTTTTTGATCCAGGAGATTCTGGAGCTGTAGTAGGGAGGGATGATGGTGGAAAAGAACATAGAGAGGTTCAAAAAACTTATTCAGTACTCCCTTGACATGATATGGGATGGATACTTCCAAGAAAAAAAGTTTGATCATAGAATCTATGGAGATATTTGAGCCATCATTGTTCCCTTATGCATCCCCACCTATATCGGGGTGTTGGAGTGGGCACTGGTGATAGAGATATTTCTCTCGTAGGGGTGCTACACTACTAGAGCTGGAAGTGGGTGTCACAGATATGATTCATCTATAATAGCTAGTAGATTCTAGGTACAAGGATCTTGGTGCAGGACACCACCCCATGATCAGACTAAGGCGTGTGGTCAGCGACAACGCAGAGCGCCAGGGTATCCCAGAGAGGGGAGTTTCTTTACTTGTAATGGGAAAGGTCTCATTCCATGAGACTACCCAACCATACGTGATGATAATCACAAGAAAATAGGTGATAGACCACCAAAAAATAGGTATCCCCAAGATCAGGGATCTCCCAAATAAGGAAAGGGTGGTCCCCAGGGAGGTAGAGCTGGTAGAGAAGTAGAAGAATCCTTGGGTGTTGGGAGATGTTATGATATCCATCCACCACCACCACAAGGTGTCCCATGTTAGGCTCAGGGAGTTGGTGTTCAAGGTTGTAGATAGCTACAATATTGGAGGTTTATGATTAAATGGTGCACGAGATGATTAGAGGTATGATCTATGTGTTTTATAATATTGATTCTATATTAGTAGACATAGGTTCCAATCATTCATTTATCTTTATACTCATGGAGTGAGAGCTGGGGAACCTAATTGAGTCATGATCCCAGTAACTTCATCTTGAGGTTCCTACAAGGAACACTTCTTATGTATCTTTTATCTGTCAATAGTGAGATCAATTTATTAGTTGAGATAGTTTCATATGTGAGATTTTGGTCATCACGATGGAACCCTGTGACATCATCTTGGGTTTATATTGGTTTTCCATGGTCTGATCCCAGATCGACTATCACTACAAAAAATTTAGATGCCTTCACATTGATGGGATGAGATTATCCTTTTTTGGTGAGAGATATATCATGGAAGGTCAAGTGGGTTTTATGATCAGGAGGGTATATCCCATCACTAATTAGTTAGTGAGTGTATCCCTTGATGTAGTAGACACTTTAGGCATCTGGGTTCCCTCAGTTGTGGAGGATTATATGGATGTCTTCCCTGAGGACATTCCAGGACTACCTCTGATGTGGTAGATGGATTTTTGCATCAATTTTCATCTCAAGACCTCTTTGATATATTCTATGTCATATTGGATGGCCCCTACAGAGCTCCAAGAGTCGTGGTTGTAGTTGGAGGACCTTTGAGAGAAGGGTTTTATCAGACCCACTGTGTCCCCCTAGCCAGCTTCAGTGTTTCTCATGAAAAGGTAGATGTGATCTTGTGGATTTTTGTGGATTATAGTCACCTGAACCAGGCTATGATAAATAAAAATTACCCCTTATTGAGGAATAAAAACCAATTTAACCTGTTTTAAGGTGTTAGATTGTTCTCAAAGATCTATCTCAGACCTGAATACTACCAGTCAAGGTTTCACGAGGATGATATTTCAAATATTGAATTTCAATGTCTCTATAGATAAGGTCCATGATTTCATATGGGTGATAGTTGATTGACTCAGGAAGTCGGCACACATCCTTGATATCTAGGAGTAGATTTCGATGGAGAGTTTGGAGCAGTTGTACATACAGAAGATCGTTCTTCCTTCATAGGGTGACCTCGATGATTATCTCTGATCCTGATTTGAAGTTTATGGCATGATTTACTAGAGGCCTAAAGGTGGAATTTGGGAACCAAATGATGATGAGTACACCCTTTCACCCCTATACTGATGGGAAGATTGAGTGCACTATCCAAGTTTTGGTGGATATGTTGATGGTTTTCATGTTAGACTTTGGCTGGAGCTAGAAGTATCACCAACCCTTAGTGGAGGTTTCATAAAATAATAGCTACCAATCTTCCATCGTCAAGGAAACTTTTTCGGCCCTATACAGGATACCTTGAAGGTCACCCTTTTTTTGGACATAGATCGGTGAGACATCTCTTATGGGACCTGAGATGCTGTAGGTAATGAAGAAGAAATTACATATCATCCATGAGTGGATGAGGATAGACTATAGAGGACAAAAAACTTATACATGTCATCTTCATAGGCCCTTAGAGGTCAATCAGGGAGACCACATTTTCCTGAGAGTCTCTCCGCGACTAGTATTGGGGTCGTTCAACTGGGGATCCAAGCTATCCATGACGTTTATTGGGCTATTCAAGATCATAAAGAGGGTTGGTGAGGTTTCTTACCACCTCAACCTACCCCCACAGCTAGAGTGGGTTCACAACATCTTCCATATGTTACAGATGAGGAGATACGTGCATGACCCCACATGCGTTATTGACTGGGATGAGCTGGACATCAAGGTGGAGACACCTTTGTAGGGGTACCAGTGGTGATTGAGGATTCATAAGAGAGGACCCTATATGGATGTACCATCCTCTGGGTTCACGTGTTGTGGTAGCATGGGAACGTGCGGCAGAGTTCCTAGGAGTGGGAGAGCTGAGTGTGGGCTCTATATCTTGATTTTTTTATTTAGTTTTTTCTTTTTAGGGATGAAAATCTTGAATTAGGATTGATTTATAGAACTTATTTTTTCCTTGTAAGACTTTAAAATATTTCTATATATATTTACAAATCTAGGGGCTAAGAAGGCATGTAAATCAGAGGCCTAGTGTGCCTAGAATTAATTTTATTACAATATTAAATATATTTTATATTATGTGCATGAAACTTCTTAAAGGAAATGGTATAAACATTAAAAATAATCTCAGATCATGAATCTGAGACCACATTTGAGTTTGGAACATATTTTTTACCCTAAGTGTGACATAAAATGGCTCGGCGTAGGGAATTAGGACTCCTCACTCATTTTTAGTAAGTTTAGTGAAATAATTAACTAATTATTTAATTAATTTTTTCATTTTAATGCCGAAGATTATTCTATAATAATATTTCCATGGTAAATTAGATATTGCTAGCCTCATAATCCTATAATCTTCAACTATTATCTCTTTCCTCTTTCCATTAGTGAATCTTATCGGGCGACGAAAAAATGTTGGATTAGAGCAGATTAGGTTCCAGCGAACGCAACAATGTCTTCCAATCATTGGTGAGTGCATTCTTCAATGAATAATGATCCAATATATAGGTATGAATCATTAATTTGTGATTTATGCCAATTTATTTGTATTTATTGAGAATATTCAACCTTGTTCTTGGATGTTCACCAATTGTGGCCAATTTCATGTGCCTGAGAATTGAAATCTTAATTTATTTCATTGGTTTCAAACCCCGGATCACCATTCTTGATTGTGGGACAACAAAGATTCGTCAAAAATTATTTAAAACTTTTTATGGTAATTTTTCACCTTATTTTTATTTTCATTCGTCACTAGTAGGACCTTGTATCCCCAGTTTGACTTTGTCGAGCAGTACCAAGCTTGATTGGACCCCAAGAATTGTGGAAGACTGACAAATGAGGTTTGGATCGACGAACTAAGACTAAAGATGGTTTTTTTTGTGAGATGAGGGTGTTTTTTTGGTGATTTTAGATCAATTAATCAAAGTCATAATACTTTTATATGTATGTGATGAATTAATAACCTCCAATGAACCACTAGAGGTCGATTTCCAGTGAGCAATGGCTGGAATCCATGATCCACGACCAGATTCGTGAGTTTTAGGTAGATTTGAGGTGATATATATAGAGAAATGAAAAGATTATATCATAGAAATTGGATCTAAGGATTCTAGAGAAAACCCAACTACACATCATGTATAAGTATGAACACATGGCATGTAGCCCTATAAGTTTGGTGGTTAGGGTTTTAGGAAAACTTAAGGATGACCGTCTTGTAAGCTCCTTGACACATCATGTACCCATTTCCCAGTTGGATAACCAATTTTTAGGATCACATGGGTGGGAACTTATGTAGAATTATAAGGTCAGGTGAACAAAAGTGTACTCAAGTACATATAAATGAGGTCCAATACATGGACACAAGGTCCAGTAGGAGGAAACTGGCCAAAGGACATGGTCTGGTCCTAGGTATCTTGGACACTCTGTGTAGTCCACTTATATGGTGTGTACTTCTACACAGTTGAGAGACATGTTCCATCCAGGGACTTAGCTAGGAAGTGGAGTGGGCCATGTTTTCTGGGTCTCCTCACATGCCATGTACAGCTTGAACTCTTTGGAGGAAACTTCATTCATCGGTATATTATTTGTTTGAACTCAAGTTTTAGTCTGCAAGTAGCCTATTCTGAGTGTTTTTAAATGTAGAAAAATATGGTTCCATTAGTTTTGGATTTAGATATTAGATGTGAAATTCTATTATCACATCACTTACTGATGAAACACCCGATGCTAACAGTGGTTCGGAATAATCACCAGAAACTACTAAGTTTTACCCTCCAGTAGAGGTAGGTAGTGGGGTCCTCAACCACTAGAATGGACCCCCCCCCCCAATAAACTTTATTTTAGGTCCTATATAGCTATATTTATTTTTGGAAGCCCCTACCAGGTAGGTTTTGGGTCTTCTGTGACTAGAGTGGAACTCCCCAACATATCATGGTGAAGGTCCACGGCCTATAGATTGGAACCCCCCATCAACATGGGAAACGGTCATCAACCTTCATAGTGGAACCCCCTTTCTGATAGGGTGAGGTTCCTCAGTATCACTAGTGTGGAACCCCCCATCAGCATGGGTGCAGGTCCTTTACGGATCCTTACAAAGTGGAACCCCCCATTTGCATGGGATTGTATCCTCTATGAATCCTTATAAAGTAGAATCCCCCATCGACATGGGTGTGAGTCCTATGTAGATCCGTACAGAGTAGAACCCCCATTAGTATAGGAATGGGTATTCTATGGATACTTATAGAGTAGAACCCCCCCCCCCACCCACCCACCCACTAGTGGTGGGTCCTTTACTTTGATTTTGTGGCCCCTCAAATGTGATTCATGGTTAAAAGGTGTGGTTTGACTTGGATGGCTACTACTGTGTAGACGTGTGAGATACTAGGCATTGTAGATGGACTTTTGGAACTATTGGATACTCTTCTTAAGATGAGCTATAATATGGAGATCCCAGTACTCTCTTATTTTGGATTCTTTTGATTGAGCTTATATATTTTATTATGTATCCACACCTTGGATTTGGTTACTCTCCTTCCAGTCAAGGTGAATAGATGTGGGGTATGCGACATGCTTTTTGTGTCGAGAATATAATGGTTGGATGAGTCTACTCTCCTGATATAGTTGGTGATGATTCTACTAGTATTTCACATACTCATCATGTTGATCCCCATGTGTTTGGATGAGGTTACTTTTTCTCTTATTTTGGGTTGATTTGTTCTCTTAGACTTTATCTTTCATCAATTGTCTTTTTATTAGTATTACATCTCTTATTTCTCCCCATTTAGTTTTTGAGGAATCCTTCTGGGTATGTATATACTCACCACAAAATGATATTTTCCTACATGTGTCATGTCTTATGCATAAAACGGATAGGTCGGTGGTAAATTCAAAGGAGCATAGGGACACCTGGTACTTTGGACTGCGTACGGTGCTCATATCTTGGGATTCAGGAGTTAGGCTCTCTCAGCAGTTTACTTTTCTAGTTTTCTTTGGTTGGAACATATTTTTGGTTGGGTGTGTATTTTTTCCCTTTACTTTTTAGTTTACACTACCATACTCTTGTACTGTCTAGAGGTTATGCATGCTTGGTTTACTTTCTAGATTTTTTGAATCTTTTACTCTTTCCCTCTGCACTTTTTCATCAATATGGTTGTGTATGCATGTAAAGGTACTTTCTAAAAGTCCTCCCCATGTTATTTATACCTTCATCACTGGTCACCTGCCCCTTTCCTATAGATACGGGCTTGGGGTAGTTGTGGCTCAAGCCCCATATTGGGTTGGGCTGTGATAGTATAACCTAAAATAACCTATTTTTATCCCTTTCACAATATATTGAAATATTAAAGTAATAAAAGTTACATTTTTTATACATTATTTACTTAAAAAAATATAAAGGTCATAATCAAAGATAAATGAAAACAAAAGGGGATATTTTCAAGGTTTGGATTATTTTAGAAAAAATAAAATCTTCCAATGAAATAAATGTATTTTTTAAAATTAATTTTAAGCCTTATCACATTATTTTTCTCCCTAATTAACCCATTTTGTTTTTACTATGGTAACAAATATTTACTATGATTACTATTCATAATACTAAAAATAAAAGGAAAATGTTTACCAAATTTGAACCTCCTGATTCCAAATATGGAATCCATTTTATCAAATTCAATTACCATAAGTTTTATAAATTAATTTTAAAAATAAACCCATAAAACATGATGAAAAGAGGTTTTTTAGAAAAATTATCATTATAAGTATAAAAAAATTATAACAAAATCAAACATAAAATTGATTCCAATAATACCCTAGAACACCTTAAGAGGGTAGGGGTGAATTGGGGTTTCAAATTTTTCTTCGAATGAGATGGATATTGTCCCCATGTTAGTAGGATCTTGTTAAACCTGTCTTATGGAATCATGAAACTATCAAACATCCATATACATAAATATAAAAACAATACAGAAGTTCTACTTGGTTCACCGCTAAGGGATGGTCCTAGGAGAATATGTTGAAAGTGTGTTGTTCATACCTGAATCCACTAAGGTTTACTAGATACTATGGACTATAATTTTTTATACATTTTCACACCACTCCAGGAAAAATTCCTTTATAATAATTTTAGGGATAACACACTACCTCCCTTGGATTACTTCTATTGAATCCTCTTTGCTCTTTTATTTGGTTGAAGTATCTCTCTATTTATTTACTTGAAGGTAGCTTCCATATCATAGCACATGAAGTTTATGTTTTGAATCATGTAGTTCTACTTATGAATATTCAATAAATTTCCCAATCTATTCCCAAGTTCAATTATGCTCGCATAAGTATCTTTTTCAAAACACCCTTTTTCAAAAAACACTATTTTTTTTCAAATAACTATTAGCTTTCAAAGAAACTAATCACTTTCAAGAAATTAGAAACTTTAAAAAAAACAACCAACTTTTTTGAAACCACATACTATCACAAAGCTCTATCACTTAAATGCCTCCACATCAATTATTTCTCAACCATTCTTTTTTCAAAACTTGTGCTCACGTAAAGTTCCTGATTTTCATAATAATTTTTTTCACCTAATACCTTCATGAAATCAAATTGATCTCCCTTCTCTAAAAAAAATAGATCATAAAATGATTATTGGAAACCTATTTACATAAATCTCCTCCTCTTTATAAAAATTTCATGCTCACATCCATATTTTCATGAAACTCTTTATTCTTGTTTTTGAAACTCCCTTTATTTGTGAAACTTTTAGGGAAATTTTATGTTCATGAAACTTATCGTACTTACTTTTCACAAAAACCATCTTTAATGAAACATTATTTTGAGAATCTTCAAACATTTGCAACACCAATCATTGTTAGTACACCAATCTTTCACAAAACACCAAACATTCTTAAATTCCATTCCTTTTCCATATTTTTATGAGGTAGCCTTGAAAATCAAAAATTTCATGAAACATTGAACATCCTCCAAATTTTGGACCCCAAAAATTTTGAAAACTTTGGGAAATTATTCCACCTTCATTATCGAATAAACTTTCACCATAAGATCACTTGTCTTGAAAACTCATTGATTAACCAAGTGTGTATTGATGGAAAACACACACAAAATCAATTTCCAAATATAAAAACCCTTAGTTCTAATAATTCCAATAACTTTAATTGGATTATTAATAATATAAAATAACTAAGTTTAGTTTTAAAAAATTTTAAAACAAATTTAAATTTGTAAATTATTGATAGTAAAAGATGATTTATAATAAAATTTAGTATTTTTATTATTCATTTGAAAAAATAAAAAATTTAAAAAAAAATCAAGAATTCGCACTAAGATAATTTTGATATATTTATTTAAAAAATAAATTTCATTTTTTCAACTGAATTCTCTAAAAGTGGAAAAAATAAATTATAATATTTATTATAAAAATAAATAAAAATCATTTTTGAGGAAAAATTTATTTTTGAAACATAAAACGGCTTTACTAAAACTTTATGCTTATTTAATAAGAATTAATCAATAAATTTGTATTGATTAGTACCTTTATAAATATGTTTCATAATGTGGTTATCCTAATTCATACCATACAATTCAATTTATATATTATAACATTTTTATTTAAATAATAATATTTCATTCTTTATTTAAACTCATTGTTGCACATCAAAAACCCTATCAAACATAATGTTTTTCATTTAAAATATTGGGGTACTTAATTATACCCCCATTAAAGAATTTTTTTTCCTCACAATTTAGCCCCATTCCACATAAAAAGGGTTTAAAACTTAAAAAACAAACAAAACTAGGGAGTGGAAGATAATACATAAAATCGTGAAAGGGAAAAACCTTTTTAATATTTAAAAATTCTTTTGTTGAATACATGTACCATAAAAATTTATAATAAAACATAATTTTAAAAATAGGGATGGGGAAACATGAAGGGTTGTTAGAATAACAAATAATTAGGTTTCCAAATAAGGAAAACATTGGTGGAAATTTAAAAAATGGATTTGTAAAGAAGAGCCATTAAAGAGATAAAATTATAAATTTTGATAAGATAAGATATCATCAATTCATTGAAAATGATCAAAAAAGGATAAAATATTTATTTCAAGATCCTTAATCTAGAGTAGAGGAATTATTTTACCATCATGAGAGAGAATATCAGAATATATACTTACTTGATTTATCTCCATTTTATAAGCACAATTCCATCCATTGGTTGTGCTTCAATAAATTTTCAATTATATTACATCTTTTATTCCAATAAATGAATATTCAAGAAGATTTTTTCATGCATAAATCACTGAAATAAACTTATAATAGATTTAATGATCCACAGAAGGATGGAAATTAATTTATCATTTCCTTAAAAATTAACTTAAACCAAATTGTTTATCATAAGGTAAGATAATATCCAATATGAGTAAACCTTAATATGAATAAAAACAACATTAATCTCAAAAGTATAAAAAATAAAACTCAAATTTAAACTTACAAAATTCGATAAAAACTAACTTTAAAATTCTTCAAAATATTCATGAGCAAGTTTAAAAACCAAAAATTCGAAGGACTAGATCACATATTATTCTATGATCAATTTAACATTTATCACTAAACAACATTAGTCACTCATAAAGTTATATAATCCAAAATGAATAAGTCATAATCATACAATATCTAAAATATATTAATATTTTCTATAAATAATATGAATTACCATAAATCTAAAAAAATAAAATATAATGTAACGCCCCGGCCCCAGTTACCCAGAGTCGGTGCATTATTACATAACATTGGCATGATCACAAGAAAGATCAAATCTCGAAAGACCGATTAGTTTAATAGCCTTGTAAACACTAGATATATTCATAATTCTTACATTACATCATAAAAATGAAAACTACAACAACATTTTTTCTTCATAGTCCACACTCATATCCCCACATACTATCCCTGCAAGCCATTCATAAATTACTTCTTCACATCCTGGAAAGAATAAAACATTGAAAGGGGTGAGCTCAAATGCCCAGTAAAGATAACAATATAGAAGAAACTTTCATAAATAAGAATAAACATTTCAGGCAATGTATAACTAAAACAAAAGCCTTTTAAACTTGAACTTCAACATAGTATGGAAAAAATTAAATAATTCAATTTACTTATTCACATGGATATTCTACTAATCGAATAATCACATTCAATATCAATAACCACTATCATAATGATGGAATGCATAATGACAGACTATCATAACCACATAGCCAAGGCCTTGTGCCAAAACTACAAATAAGATTTTGTCAAGGCCTTATTCCAAGACACTAGTTTGTCTCATGAGACCTACCGATGCATCGAGGAGCTATAGCGGGCTCCACCCGTCACATATTAAGTCCAATGCATTCCCATATGAAAAGGTTTAAAAATAACATAAACATTGGTATTAAAACTAGCCTACGAAATGTAAATACTTCATCCATAAACTATGAATGGTATAAAAATAACACATCTACAGTAAAACATATCACAAAACCTTCAATACAATACAGAAGTTTTGTATCATAATAAATCAACTTCAAATAAGCGTAAAATCCATCAAAGGATGTTGACATAGATGAAATCAAAACTCTTTTTAGAGAAATATCTCTTTCTATTTTGAAATCATTTAAGAGACATATATCTATAAAATAAAACATTTTCTTTGAAAATATTCTTGTAAGCTTGTAAGGGAAGTTTTGAAGATTTTATAACGGCAGAAAATATCCGCACACGCCGTATAAGTTAAAAAACATTCTTACCTTAATTCTGCCGAAAAGGTTAAAAAGCACCTTGTTTGGAAAATGATGGAAAGATTCCTTTATAAACCTCTTATAAAAAGTCAAACAAGGGTATAAATTCCTTTAACCCATATTCTTGTAAATAGTAAAAATGTTTTAAATACATTATTAAGAAACATGGATGTGGATGATAAAGAAATTCCAGTAGATTATTACGTATAAACAACCTCGGATAATGAAGAGATTGTGAAATAACCCTTACCTTGTACTTTTCCTTGGTTGGGGGTAGGTTAACCTCCTGTATAATGTTAAAATAATTGTTATTAAATTATACAATAATCATATACATTAATATGAAATCATATATGATCTTTTAACATTGATTTGTTAATAATATCTTAGTATTATCGTTGTTTCGGGTGTTAACTTACTCGTTTTGTTTTATATGTTTTGTTACATAAGCCATGTTTGTCATGGATAGGTTGTATATTAATCATATCCAGAATGATATCAAGTCCTTATATACTATTATTAATCATCAAATTAGAATTTCACTTGAATGGATACGATGGAGAATGAATCTCATCGCGTTCGTAGAGACGGTAGTCCGTACGTACGCACGAGCGACAATATCATTCTTTTGATATTAAAATAATATATAATTGGATGGTATATCATATATGAAAATCATTATCATGTTATATTTATTATTTACATGAGTTACACATCATTATTATACCCATAAAAATAATAATTTATTGAATAACAATTACACCACGACGTGGAGACGGTAAGCCGTACGTACGCACGTATGGTGACATGTTATTCAAAGGATGGATAGAATACTGAATATGGTTGTACCATATTTATAATAACATCACAGTATATATAATATATTGGAGTTATTATTTTATAATGGTAATAACAAAGAAGGAAGAAGTGGAAGAAGAAAGGAACTTGGAAAAGGGTGGTGAAATCATTACCTCTTCTTCGGGTTCTTCCTTTTGATTTGATCAAAAGGGCTCTTAGGTTGGATTTATGACTAAAGGAAGGCCTCTAGGATTAAGTGAGGAAAGTTGAGAGATTATTTGGTCAGATTTTGGCCGATCCAAAAGGCTTTGAAGGTGTGAATTAATGAAAAGGGTGAGTGCCCTTTTATAAGAGGGGTGAGGGGCACCTTTGGAAAAGCTAGAAATATTATTTTATAATAAATTCATATTCGGTTTCTAATGGATCCAAAGTGGATTATTTAAAGGTTAAGGTGGGTATGGATTGAAAACCACTCAACCAATATAATTTAGACAGGTTTGGGTTACTATATTAACCTTATCATTAAGTATTAACTCTTAGTTAATTAGTTTCACTTTTACAATGTCTCTTTGTATTTTTATACTATATGGTTAATAAACATACTATATACATCCAAGAGACCACACAGTGGTCCATTAATGATACACCTATCATGATATAAGTCTCTTGGCCGAACCTTATATTTTTAGGAATTTAATATCAATTAATAATATAATATTTGTTTTAAAAACTCTTTTATGTCAATTTTGAGACTATTCAATAATTGATTTTTGTAAAAATCATAACAGAACGATTACTTCGAAATAATTTCATTAAATCATTCCTAAAATTTCATATTAACCTATAAAATTATTTTAATTCATAAAAAGTCTCAAATTATATTTATTTGGGTATCTACAATATCAATCATTTTAATTTTTCACTGTTATGGTAATTACTACATCACCATTGTGTCATAAATAAATTAAATTATTTAATGTCTAAAAATTATAAATAAAATACCATTATGTAGGAAATCTTTTTATCTTTCTAATTAATATTTATAGTTGAAAATAAAATATATATAATCTTATGTAAAAATTGTTTTGATAAAAGATATATGCTTGTGTCATTTTTGTATTCATTTTAACTTAATTAAAATAAAGTGTCCCTATCACTTACAAGTGGCACCATGGGGTCCCAAAATAGACCCAAAGATGCCCATGGTCAGAAATGTATCAACCAATGAGGTTAGGACACGTTTTAGGGTAATTTTTTGTTATTATAATATTATTTTTTAACCCTTATTTACCAGATTTACCATTTAACCATGGTAAATAAAATATTTACCGAAGTAATTATTCAAAATGTCTAAAAATAAAAGTTACCTATTTACACAATTTGAACATCCTGATTCTAAATATGGAATCTATTTTTCCAAATTCAAAACACAGAAGTGGTAGAAATTAATTTAAAATTAATTCCCGCTGTCAAAACAAAAAGCGTGTTTTTAAGATATAATAACTATCAAAAGATTGATACTTGTTTATGTTCGGTTTAATTTTAAAATTATGTCCAATGACCAACATTTTATTAAATGGTAAAATTATATTCTAAATATACTTTAAAACCACTCAAATTCATAATTAAACACTATTAATTATTTTGATTAAAAAAGTTGTTTTTAATTAAAATTTAGTAATTTTCACTATTCATCAAAATATTAAAGTTATCCGAAAGGTACCAAAATTTCACTTTAGGATAAATTAGATACTCCGAATCCAAAAATGAAGTCCATTTTGAGAGATAAAATATCTAAAATTTTAAAAAGTAGGTATTACTATTCATAACGGCTAGTTTGATTGGTTGTGGTGTGTGTTAGAACTTGAAGTTGCGTACAACACACGCTACCATATTATTCAAAGGAAAGCGTACCGTGGAAGCTTGGGATGTTTCGTTGTAAATTTTTTTTTTTTGATGTACCCATTCTAAAAAGTAAATTTATTTAGTCAAATTGAATATATATAAAAGTTTAAAATATTGGATTTAAAAAGGGTTCACTATTAAAAGTTGGTAAAAGTACAATACTGAAAATGAATTTGTTCTTACATTATGTCTAAGAAACTCATAATATGGATTCTAAAATTATAAGGATTATATAAAGTTTAAAATTTAGTTAATACTATTCATAACCTCTCTTGAACAGCTTGTTTGGTAAGTCATGGTGCGCTTGAACTCGGTGTTGCGTGTAGTGCAAGTTATTGAATTAATTTGAAGAAATAACACACTATGAAATCTTGGGTTGTTACATATAATTCCAAAATATAATTCAACCTTTATTCTTCAACTAAAATCCCATATTATCCAAAAGTATTTCCATTTACCTTAATCATTTAATTTTCCAAAAATTGTGAACTTCTCCAAAAATAACTTTAATCCCTTAGACACTAAATAATTTTCAATCCCATGGTTATTTATATGATTAATCATATATTCCCAACATGTAATAACCTTTATGTCCCAATTAACCATAATTACCTCAACATAAAAGATCGTTTTAACACTAAATGTTATCAATAACATTAATCTTATATAAATAAAATATAAACGAATCATTTTTCAAATAACCTTTTAAACAAAACACATACTAATCCCAATTTTTTTATTACCATAAATGTCTCTTAAAATGATATTAATCGTCTTAAAATCATGTCACTTAAAACCAAAAAACTGGTGTATATTCCCTTGAACTTTTTATCATCCTTAAACTTATAAACCCAATATGGTATCTGTAACAATTAATCTTACCAAAAATGAAGATATTCTAATCTAAATATTTTTCTAAACATTTTCTTTGATACAAACAATAAGGACCCAATCCTGATTTAACCCATAATTTCATTTTTAAATAAGATTTCATTTTCTTGTAATATTAAATATCTTTCTACATCTATAATTTTATAGAATTAGTTCATAAATATTATTCAAAAAACTTATACATTACAAGCTTGAAAATTCCTCTTAGTATCCATTTTTCCCATTAATATAAAAACTTTAAAAAAAATTAATTTTCAAGAAAAATATCCATAATTTTCAACATGACTTCAACATTGTTCCAGTCATCCAGAAACCCTGTGAAAACATTTGAAAATGTGGGAAGAACAAAAAATCTTAGTAAGGGGTATATAAAAATGAGTAAATAAATCCATTATTCATTTTCAAAACCATAATATCATAAAATAGATTTTTTTTTAAATATAATAAAATTTTATCACAGATAATCATTTACATACACATGAAATCATCTTTACTAAAAAACTTTATAAAACAATGTATAAGAAAAAAAAGAATAATCATAATCATGGGGGTTTCTTTCAAAATATGATAACCCCTGAAATTTATTTTCTTAAAAACATAACCATTTTACCCTAAAAAGGTGTAATAATTCCTTTAAAACAAAAGATTATTAGATTACCTTTTGATATCAAATTATTTCATTGAAAACTCATTAAAAATTATATAAAATTCATGTAGGTTTCTTAGAAAATCATCTTTAGAGAACCCTTACAATAACCCTTGCAAGTTTAATAACCAATAAAGTGAACTTCCAACATAATTATTCAGATGACATAATAATTTACTAATGCATTTGAAAGATATATCAGACTCACCAATCATCAGAGTTATATTAGGCTCACTTGTATTTCATAAAAAAAGTACAAGTACCATAACATGCATGAAACACAAAAAATATTTCATTTCCATCATCAAATTCATAAAAAATATATTTTGAACCCATTAGTAAAACATTTTTGGATATTTATATATCCCTTTCATTTAAAACCCAATTTTTAAAAATATAATTCCCAAAACAAATGTATGGAGGGTTATTCTTTGAATAAAATATAGAGGCTTATAAATTAATCTAAATGTCAAATAACTATTATGACAATGAGAAAATCCATCTATGTCATATACATTAAAATATAATATTCATTTTTCCTTTTTTCAAAACGTTCTGTATAAAATACGTAAAAATATTCCTATTAAAAACTTTGGAAAAAAGTCAAAAGAGAAATAAAATTCCATATATAATTAATTTATGTCCATATAAACATATCCATAAAAAAATTAAGAATATGTACATGGAAGAAAAATATTAAGAAAATAAATCTTTAAAACATTTAAAATAATGTTTTAAGGTCTAGTGTCCCTTACCTAAAGTTTGACTCATCGGATACATTCTTTATATTGCTAAATAATATACATATATTAATTATTTAAATTCTTAATAACCTTTACCAGGTTAAATTCCTTATCATTAAACCATTTATTTTAATGACATATTTAATTACTTAATTGATTATCTCCATGATAAAACAAAATTTTATTGAATATTTTATTGATAATAAATGAAATAATTTCCTCACATTGTCCTAAATGTGTTAATTTATATAATATTTGGGGTTAGATCGTTCATTTGAAAATATGATGGAGATTCCAGTTTTACCCTTTTAAAATTCATTGTAGTATTTACGGTATAAATATCATTATGTAAATTATTTTGAATTGAAATTGTGTAACTATGTTCTTGACTTAATGAGATACAAATTATATTTAGGACATAGGAGATGGATTGTGCATTGGAGTGGAGTAAATGGATCATGAAGACAAAGTTGGATTGAACTATCTAGATTGGAAATCACTTCACCATTTGGGCCATATCTTCTTCATCCAGACTTGGATTGGGACCAACTTTTGAGGGAAGATCGGGGACCTGATTATAAAAAATAATAATTCTATAAGGCTAGAAAATTTATGATTTTTGAGTCCAACTATGTGGTTCAAGTGGGATTAAAAAAATTTTATGAATTTCTTTTTCACGCTCAAATAAATCATGTAACCCTAGCCCTCCCAAAATCTATTTAAAGGATATTTTCACTCTTTGGGAGGGTTTTTCAAGGAATTTTAAAGTTTTGGCCAAAAGGTTATCTCTTGGGATCCCCTCACAACTATTGGAAGAAGTAACTCCTTATGCAAACATCTCATCCAAGAAGGCTCTCCTCTCCCACCTCTTCTTTGTATTTATTTGCTTTCATGATTGTATCTTAATTTTTTCTTCAATTAATATTCTATTTTTTTTATTTTCTTCTTCCTATTCTTTTTATTGGGCTATAATATAAGAGTGGATATGATATTGGGTGTTCCCCAATCAATCCATTTATTATGCAAAATGTCTCCATGACGACAACTCCACCCCTGGAAGTGTGATTTCTTTCATAGTTGATCTAATCCATACTCCATTCATTTGTTAATTTTGAATCCATAAACATACTATAATCCATAAATTGTGATCAATTATTTGAGTTTTAATTTCTATGTTACTCGATCGACTTGCATTTGACTGCGTGGTCGGGATTGTGTAAATCGTGAGAGTGAAACTTAAACTGAAAACTCTAATCAACTTGGGATAGAATTGTAGGGTTCAAGTCTCATCCCAGACTCAATTAATTATCCACTCCACGGATGAGATGCTACCCTAATTCACCACTTACTAAAAGTTTTCTTTTGGATCTCTATTAAAGAAAGGTGATGCAATTTGTGGTCCCAAAATTAACCTAGGGATCATTTTCATAAATTTTTAGTCTTGTTAATTTCTATAGGGTTCGGGGGTTGAAAAGGTTAGGGGATTACAATTGAATTAATTATAATCATATGCGATAAGAATAAATGAATGATCAAGGGGTCAGATTAGATCAACTACGTCTTCTCATATAAGTATTTTTAAAGAAATTGTGTCTTTGATTGTTCTATCTCATTCCCTTGTTCAGTGCATTGTCTGAAAGTCATAAAACCAAACCCCCACATCTTGTGTTTAATTAGTATTCACTTATTTCCTTTTTTTGTTTTCTTCAAGCCTATTAAGGGATTTTTAATTCACTTCCTCCTTGATAGAATGACCTAGGTCATCCATTATGTTGCACTTAGTAAAATCACAAATAATTATTTTTGAGAGCGTGTGTGATAACTCTCATAAAATTGGCATCATTTCTAGGGAGGAAAGTTTTTTATTCAACCAATTTTAGGTAAGTTATTTATTCATATTTGTTATTTTGTTTCTATTATTCTCATCCTTTTTTTTAATTATTTCTTCCCCATGTCTTTTTTTTTCTCTCGAACCATCAGTTGAAACCTTATTTAATGATATTGGTGTCTGCTGATTTTTGTTTCTATAATTTCTATGATTTATGACACGATCCCATCCTGAGGATATCCTTGATCTAGACCTCGAGATTGAGTTCACCCTTAGGGATCATATCAGACAGTCTCGGTCTATAGGAAGTGTCTAAATTTACCCAACTGGGGAATTCCTCCACTCTATGAATTTGGAAATTGGAAAATCTTCAATAAAACATATTAAAAAAGATAAAATGGCTAAAAATAACAAAAATAAACTCAATAGGACTATTCAATAGTTGGTTTCACATGATATTAATTATCAACCTACATGCATTGCATATCCAACTCTCAAATTAGACTTTGAGTTGAAATCTAGGTTAATTCACCTTCTTTCAAAATTTCATGGCTTATCTAATGAGGATCCAAACAAACATTTAAAAGAATTCAATGTGGTGTTCTCAATAATAAAACCAATAAATATCTCTGAAGATCAAATAAAACTTAGATCATCCTCATTCTCACTTGATGGAACTGCTAAGGATTCGGTGTATTATTTACAACCTGAAGATGTAACATGTTGGAACTATTTGAAACTTCTTTTCTTGCAGAGATTTTTTCTTGCATCAAGGACCACATCCATTCGAAAGGAGATCTTAGGGATCAAGCAGGCATATGGAGAGTCAATGTATGAGTATTGGGAGAGATTCAAGAAGTTGTGTACAAGCTTCCTGTATCACCAAATCAGTGAGAAACTCCTCATTCGGTACTTCTATGATGGACTCACACCTATGGTGAGAATCATTGTGGATACCACAGCTGGAGGGGCATTGATCGACAAAACACCAGTAGCTAAATGTGTGTTGATAGACAAGATGGCACAAAACTCCCAATAATTTGGAGATCGAGGTACCCCACATGTTAGAGGAATACATCAGGTAAGTCCATCTTCTTTTGAAATTTATTTGATTGATACCAAGTTAGAATAATTGAAAACTGTGGTGAGATAGATTTATTTAGCTCAAAAGACATCCCAACCCCCTCCTTCAAGGCCTTGTGGAATTTTCACTGAGACAAGCCACCCAACTGACCATTTCCCCCAACTACAAGACATGGAAGATTGTGAAATAGTGTTTCCTAGAAGACCATTTCAGCAACAGCAGCAACCATATCCCCAAAAGAAGTTTGATTCCTTTTCTCCAACATACAACCAAGGGTGGAAGGATCAATCGTACATGAGGTATGTATCTGGACAACAACAAAGTCCCCCCTTTCAACAAAACTTCCAACAGCCTCCACCTTACCAGCAGGGTTTCCAACAACCCCAAATTAGATTTGAAGTTCAATAATCAACAGGCTGGAAACATGGGACTTCTCAACCAAAGTAATATTCTAATACTGATGATCTTTTGAAAAAAAATTATTCTTAATCAACAGAATGAGATGAATAGTCAAGGTTCAGAGCTAAGGGAGCTGAAGACTCAAATGATCCGGATTGCCACTGCCCTCTATGAACTGGTAAGTAAGAATTATAGAAATATACCTTCCCAACCATCTCCAAATCCCAAGGGAAATGTTAGTTCCATAAAATTGAGAAGTGGGAAGCAAATGAATGATACATTTGTACCTACCAATCCACCGGGATTCACCTCAACTCCAGATAATCCCCATTTAAAACCAGCTGATGAGAAACCCAAGGAGAAAAATAAAGGTAATAAAAATATTAGTGATGTTACTCCTAAACCCATTCCCTTTCCAAACAGGGTTGTTCAAACCAAGAATATGTCTAAAGAGGTAATTCAAAATGATTTTTTGGACACATTCAATCGTGTAGATATAAACATTCCCTTGATCAAGGCCATTAAGAAAATCCCAAGGTATACGAAATTCCTAAAAGAACTTTGTACCAATCGAAGAGGGATCAAGGGAAATGGGAGGATCAATCTTGGAAGGAATGTGTCAATACTAATTATACCAACTCTAGTGATGCCAAAAAAGTACAAGGATCCGGGGAAATTCACCATCCCATGCACCATAGGGGAGTTACACTTTTATGATGCTTTATGTGATTTAGGAGCATCTATAAATGTGATGCCTCACTCGGTATTCTCTTCTTTACAGGTTCACGAGTTGAAGCCAACAAGAGTAGTGGTGCAGCTAAATAATAGAGCTACAACATATCCAGTGGGAGTCCTTGATGATATACTTGTTAGGGTAAGAGACATGATCTTTCCAGCAGACTTCTATGTTCTTAACATGGATAATGATCAAGTAAGTTCTCGTGCTCCAATTATCTTAGGTATTCCCTTCCTCAAAACTACAAAAACAATCACAAATGTACTTTAGGATATGCATTCCATGGAGTTTGGAGATGAAGTTGTGATATTTAATATTATAGTTTCCATGAAGTACCCCTCAGAGGACTATTCTACTTTTGTTATCTCCCATTTTTAACCACCAAATAAAAAACCCATGGAATGTGATTGTCCTATGCTTAAGGAGATTATGAGAATTGGTTCTAGTTTGATGTCTAAGAGAACTTTCACACCCATTTATAATGAAAAATATTCTCTTAGATTTGGTTTTGAAATGGATTCATATTCTGATTTTGATTATGTGAACTCTGATTATGATATGGATGTTGAGTACACTGATGGATGTGATGAACTATTCTCTAATTTTGATGATGTCTATTCTGATACTGATGCTCTTTGTGAACATATTTCAGTTCCTTCACTATCTCCATCCATACCGCATCCCCTATATTGGAACTTAATTCGTTTCCACCTAATCTCAAATACTCATACTTATTGAAAGGTAAAATATTTACTATTATCATTTCTAACAATATCTCTTTTGAACGTGAAGAAAAACTTTTGAAAATTTTAAGGGAGAACATCAGAGTAATTGGGTGGACCTTGGGTGACATATCATGTATTAGCCCCTCCATTTGCATGCATAGGATTCTTTTGAAGGATGGGGATAAACCAGTGAGGCATCCAAAAAGGAGACTCAATCCAACTCTTCTAGAAGTTTTTAAAAAAAAAGTTGAGAAATTGATTGAGGCAGGTATAATCTTTCCCATTTCAGATTCTTAGTGGGTAAATCCTATTCAGGTTGTGCCTACGAAAAGTGGTTTCGCAGTTGTTAAAAATGAGATATATGTGTTAGTTATAATAAGGGTGAAAAAAATTTGGTGTGTGTGTATTTATTATAGGAAACTAAATCAAACCACTCACAAGGACCATTTCCCCCTCCCATTTATTGATCAAATTATTGAGAGATAAGATGGGAAGACACATTATTATTTCTTGGATGGATTTTATGGATATTTTCAGTTTTCTATAACTTCAAAGGATTAGGTGAAGAAAACATTCACTTGTCCATTTGGTACATTTTCCTATTGGAGGATTCCATATGGACTTTACAATGCCCGAGGTACCTTCCAAAGATTCATGGTGAGTATTTTTTCTAATTTTATTTAGACTTGCATGGAGGTATTTATGGATGACTTTATAGTATATGGATCCTCATTTGAAGAATGTCTAAATAGTTTGGGAAATGTGTTGAATCATTTTATTGAGAAGAATCTTGTCTTAAACTTTGAAAAGTGTCATTTCATGGTAGAGCATGGCATTGTCTTAGGTAATGTAGTGTCAAAACATGGGATGGAGGTTGATATATCTAAGGTATATATCATTTCATCCTTACCCTATCCTTCTTGTGTGTGTGATGTTAGATATTTCCTAGGGAATGCAAGGTTTTATCGAAACTTCATCAAATATTTTAGTAAGATTGATCTTCCTTTATCATGATTACATCAAAAGGATTCCGATTTTGTGTTTGATAATTCATGTAGGGTTGCATTTGATGAGATGAATAAGTGTATGACCACTCCACCAATCATACAGCCCCCACAATGGGACAATCCTTTTGAGCTTATGTGTGACGCATCTAACTTTGTGGTTATATTTCTCTTATCCTAGAGGGTGGAGGGACGTTCACATGTGATTGTCTATGCTTCAAGGACATTGGATTCATCCCAATAAAACTATACAACCACAAAAAATGAGTTTCTTGTTGTCATATTTTCTTTAGATAAATTCCGTTCATATTTATTGGGCTCTAAAGTAGTTTTTTTTTTCTGACCATGCGACTCTGATGTACCTTTTGAAAAAGACATATGCAAAGACAAGACATATCTAATGGATTCTCCTTCTTCAAGAATTTGATATTGAAATAAAGGAAAAGAAGGGGTCTAAAAACCTGGTGGAAGACCACATGAGTAGGATTACTCACACACTAGAGGCTGATACCTTGGCTCGGGTACCACTTTAGGACACTTTACCAGATGAGCATCTTTATTCCATCTTAGGTACACATCCTTGGTATAATGATTTTGTGAACTAACTTATTACATCTAAAATCCCTGTAAATTTAAATAAGCATCAAGTCCAAAAATTAAAAAGTGATTCTCAATATTATGTGTGGGATGATCCACACCTATGGCGCATGTGTAGTGATAAATTTATTAGGAGGTGTGTTTCTGATCATGATTTTGATTCTGTTCTGAAATTATGTCATACACTTTCTTGTGGTGGACACTTTGGACCCCAAAGGATACCTCCGAAAGTTTTAGACTATGGATTATATTGGACTAGCTTATTCCACGATGCACATGTGTTTTGTAATTCATTCTCTCATTTCCAACACACGTGAAACATTTCTAAGATACATGAAATGCCCCAACAACCCATACTATTTTGTGAGATTTTTTATGTGTGGGGAATTGATTTTATGGGTCATTTTCCTAGTTCATTTGGTTTTTTGTATATTTTGGTTGTTGTTGATTATGTGAGTAAATGGGTGGAGGAAAAGGCCACCAGGACTAATGATTCTCATGTTGTAGTGTACTTTTTCAAGATAAATTTTTTTTGTAGGTTTGGAGTACCAAAGGCCATCATCAATGACCAAGGGACACACTTTTACAATTAGAATTTGGATTCCATCCTTCGGAATTAGGGGTGACACATAAAACTTCTACACTATACCACCCCCAAACAAATGGTCAGGCTGAGGTTTCAAACTGCGAGTTGAAACAAATTTTGGAGAAAACTGTGTAGCCAAATCGGAAGGATTGGAGGAAGTGTTTGGATGATGCGCTATGGGCTTATAGGACAGTATACAAGACACCCATTGGTATGCCCCCATTTTGAATTATTTTTGGGAAAGCATTTCATCTCCATGTGGAAGTAGAGCATCGGGCTTATTGGTCTATAAATAAATGATACATGGATTTGTCCAAAGATGGAATCCTAAGGAAGCTGAAAATTAAAGAGCTTGAGGATATTTGATTGTCTTCATATGAGAACTCAAGTCTCTACAAGAAAAGTTCAAAAGAAGCTCATGATAGAATCATCCAACAAAGGTAGTTTCATGTTGGAGAGAAAGTTCTTCTCTATAGTTCACGACTAAAGCTGATGCCTGGTAAGTTGCATTCCAGATTGTTAGGTCTTTATATTGTATCTAATGTTTTTCTTTATTGTGTAGTGTACATCACACAAGAGGACATTAGAAGGAGATTTACAGTTAACGGGAAACCTTTAAAGAAATACGTTGAGTGACTTCCTACTGATGTAGTGTATTTCATCACACTGCATGACCCCACCATCACTTGAGCATATCATGTTGTTCCTAACCCTTTCAATTTTATATTATTTTTCCTATTTAAAATTTTACTTTTCATGTTCACATATCATCTCATAGGGTCACAATAAGGGCAATTAAATATTTTAAGTGTGGGGGAGGGGACAATATTTTAGGGTAAAAATTTAGGATTTTCATTTGTGTGTTTTGTGTGTATAATCTATTAAGTTTTTGGTAAAAATTTTCAAAAAAAACAAAAAAACAATATATATATATATATATATCATGTAACATTCTCATGTAAAACATATGGAAAATGAATGCTTTTAAAATTTATTGGTAGAATGATAATCATGAGTAATATTTCATCATCAAGGGTTGATTTTTATAAAAATTGAAGTCGTTGATGATATGATTGGTTATTTCATAACAAAACATTTTATATTTTGACACCATTTGAAGTTCCAAGGATCGAATAACAACTGAGAAGGGGGGGTTGAATTAGTTGTTTAACATTGTATAAGTTTCAAAACTTTGAAAAACTTAACCCTTGCAACCTGTTAAGATTTATTTCCTTATCAAAATTTATCAAGAAACTCAAGCATGCCAGAAAGGTAAGGAAATAAAGGCACATAAGATTTATAAGGTTCAACCTCAATAAGAGAACCTACATCCTTTCCATAGCCACTCCCATGGGTCTATTCAAATCTACTATAATAAAGAAGTGAATACAACTTGTGTCAACTCCTGTTAGACACCATCTATCTCCCAATAGGAAAGATTATATTGACTCCCATAAGTTTACAATGTTTTCTTAAAGAACAAATGATCCAAAAATAAAAATAAAAACTTTATTGAAGTTTCTCCACAAATGATCACTCTGAATATTCAGTCTAGTTTTCTTGAATCCAATTATCTGAAACTTGTCTTCTCAACAAGGTAATAATGGTTTTGATTTCCTCCTGTTAAAAAAATCAAGAAAAACTTTTTCAAGATAATTCCAATCTTCTTAGCAAGGTAAGATGATTATGATTCTCTTATTCTCAACACTCAAGAAAATTTCTTCAATATGGTATGAACTTTTCACTTTGAATTCTCCAACACTCTGCCTTTTCTGCATGTGTGAAAGTTACTAATGGGCGAATGATCTAAGCACATGTTTATAGGAAACTCAGAAAACAAAGGCGGGAATCTTAAAAATAATTCCCGCTTCCTCAAATCTCTCGCATTTAATCTTCAATATTTTACTTCTTCAAACCTCCTTAAATTTCTCCAAGATTTACAAAAAATTGAAATTCAGGTTTTCTTTCTTGAACTCTTCATATATTTCTCAGAATGAAAATGATGGATCTTGGTTATGATTTTTTCAAAAACATGATTAGAAATCAGGTTCCAGATTGTTCAGAAATTACGTTTCGAATTAATTAGGAATCAAGTTCTGAATTGTGCAAAGTTCAGGTTCTGAATTCAGGTTCTGGTTTTTAGGTTCAGAAATTAGGTTCTGGGTTTCTCAGGAATCAGGTTTCGAAATTAGGTTATGGTTTTCAAGTTCATAAATCAGGTTCTAGTTTTCTCAGGAATCAGGTTCTGAAATCAGGTTTTGGTTTTTAGGTTCAGAAATCAGGTTCTATTTTTCTCAGGAATCAGGTTCCAAAATTAGGTTCTGGTTTTCAGGTACAAAAAATAGGTTCGGGTTTTCTCAAAAATTAGGTTCTGAAATCAGGTTCTGGTTTTCAGGTTTAGAAATTAGGTTCTAGTTTTCACAGGAATCAGGTTCTGAAATCAGGTTTTGGTTTTCTGGTTCAAAAATCAGGTTCTGGTTTTCTTAGCAATCGGGTTCCGAAATCAGGTTCTGGTTTTCAAGTTTATAAAATAGGTTCTGGTTTTCTCTGGAATCAGGTTTTGAAATCAGGTTCTGGTTTTCAGGTTCAGAAAAACAAGTTCTGAATTTTCTCAGAATTTTTCTTAGTGAAAATCATCAAACCTATTCTCCATTTATTCAATAGCTTTTATCATGAAACTTTTCATGATTTTTGATAACTTTAAGATCAAAAAAGCATCGTCTGACTTAGTTTAGAAAGTTTGAGACACTTTATTAACTTATATCTTCTTATTCTTCAAAAACATCCTCTTTAAGAAAATCATGAGTAACCTACAACTTCAACTTTCTATAACTCAAAAACATTCTTCAACAAAAATATTTGTTGTCAACAAATACAAACCTTTGTTAAAACAAAACACCACAAAGGTTCTTCAATCTCCTCCTTTGTATTTGTTGGAAACCCTTTTTAACAAATTTTCACCTCTCAAAAATTTTCACATCTCAAGTTCTTGAACTTTACCAAAACATAACCTTTCTCAAAAAGAGAGTGCCCTAACACTACACTACTGGATAAAGTAATGTTTTTGAAGGATTTTCATCCCTCGATGACAAGAAAATTTTTCGGCCATGTAAGGATAAACTCTACCTTACTCAAACTCCCCCTCAACTTTCATATTTCTATTTCTCACTTTTCTTTTCCTCTATCATTTTTATTTCTCTTTCCTCCATTATATGATAACCATAGCTTCAGATTCATAAAAGAAATCCAAGTAAACAAACCATTCAAAGTATAAAGTTGTCACTTACTCTCCCCCTTTGTAAACATAATTCAACGCATGGTGGGGGAACTTCATTATGAGTTTTGGGAAGTTACAGGAGGATGTTAAACATGGAGTTGCAACCTCAGTTCAACAAACCTTTACTTTGATATTCCTTTTGTAAAAATATCATAAATCTGATACTTTTTTGAAATATATTTCATCAAGACTTCTCCAGCAGCGGCTTTCTCTTTTAAAAAGTGATACTTTATATTAATTTGTTTTGATCTTGAATGTTGAATAGGATTCTTAGAAAGATAAATGGCACTTTGATTATCACAGGGTATCTTCGAAAGTTTAGAAACTTTCACTTTCAAATCTTCCAGCTGAACCTTCATCCACATCATTTGAGTATAATCCTGAGTAGCTACAACATATTCATATTCAAATATGCTTAAAGTTACTGAACTTTATTTCTTATTGTGCTAACTCACACAACATTTCCCTTAGAAAAATGTTCCTCATGATGTTGATTTTATATCATAACAATAACCATCCCAATCTGCATCAGTATAACCCTGAAACATTATCTTATTATTTCTCTAATATAACAACCCATGTGAAGTTGTTCCTTTAACATATCTCATAATCCTCTTAAATTCTAACATGTGTGATTATTTTGGATTACTTTGATACCGGGAACATAGATTCATAGCATAAGTAATATCAGGCCTTGAAGATGCAAGAAAAATAATACTTCCTATCAACTTTCAAAAGTCATTTTGATTCACATTGTTTCCTAATTCAACTTTTCTCAACTTTTTTCTCACTGTGATAGGAGTTGAAACTTCCTTTGATTTTTCTTTCCCAAATTTCTTTAACAACTCCTTGGAATACTTTTATTGGGATAAGAAAATGTAGTTTTCATGTTGTTGAACTTGTAAGCCAAGGAAGAAAGTAAATTCTCCCAACATTGAAATCTCAAAAAATTTCTTCAGCTCTTCAGCAGACTCTTCACAAACCTTTTCTTTGTCACCAGCAAAACTTATATCATCCACATAAATGATTAAAATTAAAGTTATGGAGTCAACATCTTTAAAATACAAGTTTCTATCAACCTTTCCTTTATAAAAGTTCATCTCTCTCAAATAATTTTCAAGCTTCGAATAACATGATCGTGGAGCTTGTTTCAGCCCATACAAGGCTTTCTTAAATTTTCAAACTTTGTTATCATCCTCATCAAGTAAAAAATCACAAGGTTGTTCAATGTAAACTTCTTCCTCAATCTCACCATTTAAGAAAGCTGACTTTACATCCATCTGATAAAACTTGTAATTATGATGAGCAGCCACTGCAAGAAACAATCGTATAGTTTCCACCCTTGCAGCAGGGGAAAAGGTTTCATCAAAATTCACACATTCCAACTGTGCATATCCTTTACACACAAGCCTTTCTTTGTTTCTTGTAAATTATCCATGATCATTCAATTTATTTCTATAAACCCACTTGGTTCCGATAACATTTTCATTTTCTGGCCTTGGAATAAGTTCCCATGTTTCGTTCTTCTCAATCTGATCCAATTCTTCACTCATAGCATCCACCCATTCTTTATGTTGAATAGATTCTGAAACCGATTCCGGTTCATCTTTTGAGATAAGGGGAGTCTGATTTTCTAATCTCAACTTCTTTCTTGTCTAAAATAGATCCTTCTGATTCCCAATAATATTTTTAGATTCAACATATTTTCTTAAGGTGTGAAAACTCACATTTCCTTTCCCAACATCACTTTCTTCCCCATGTGACTCATCTGAGTCAATTTCACATTTGTAGGGATTCTCTGATTTATCTTTCTCAGTATTCTTAATAGATTTTGTGAAGGAACTTGGATTTTCAATTACCTTCACATCATATGAGTCCAACAACTTCTGTAAACATTTTTTCCAGCATTGGTAACTTCTTCCATTTGGTGAATAATCCATAAATATTCCTTCTTCAGCTTTCTCATCAAACTTTCCTAAGTCCAGATTTTTTATTTTCAGCAAGCATAGACTTCCAAAAACTTTGAAGTATTTCAATGAATTTTTTTTGTTATACCAAATCTCATAAGGAGTCATGTTGGTTTCCAGTCTCAACAAGAATCTATTTTGAACATGTACAGCAGTGCTAACTGTTTCTCTTAAAAATAATTTTGAAATTTTGTATTCTGATAACATACTTCTTCCCATTTCCACCAAGATTCTATTATTCCTTTCTGCTACTTCATTTTGTTGTGGATTATATGGAGAACTATACTAATTTTTGATACCATGATTCCTTAACTAAGTTTAAAATCATTGCTTGTAAATTTGGTACCATTGTTTGTTCTTATCTTCTTTATGGAAGCTCCCAATTCTTTCTCAACATATTTTCTGAAGAATTTAAACATTTCAATAGCCTCTAACTTACGCTTCATGAACATGATGTCTATCATCTAAGTGAAATCGTCAATAAAAGTGATAAAGTATAAATATTCTTTTTTTTATTGATGTATCATCGGTCCACATAGATCGGAATGAATAAGATCAAGTGGTTTGTTAGATTGAATATCAACTCTTTTATAACTTTTGTTAGTCATCTTTTCTTTCTGGAAAGTAATACAAACATATTCATCTCTTCTTTTCAGTTCTGGAAAATTCCAAACAGTATCAACTTTAGAAAGCTTACTCATGTTCTTCTACCCAAGGTGGAAAATTATTTGGTGTCATAACTTGTTTTCATCTTTAGCACTCAAATAACAAGATTTATTGGATTCCCCAATTTGAAAGAGATTCCCACTGGTTCTTTCTCCATTTGTAATTACTTTTCCATTTTTCACACTTTTGATGATACAAGAATCCTTTATGAAGATAACTTCTTTTCCATCATCAAAAATTTGAATTACACTAAGTAAGTTGTGTTTTATCCCATCAACAAGCAATACTTCATAGATTTCAGTTTCTTTGCTTCAATCTCTATCATTTTGATTCCCTTAATTTTTAAGGAAATTTAATGCCAAAAGTAACTACTCCTCCATCATGTCTTTCAACATGTTAAAAAATTTTTATATCACCTATCATGTTTGAATAACAACCACTATCAAGAATCTATGTTTTGTTCCTCTTACTTTCTTTTAAAGCTATCTTAACAACAAAATCTCTCTCATCAACCTTCTTATTTTCAGCTTTCTTTTCTTTCTTATCATAAGAAACTTGTTCTGGAAGGAGTGTCATACATATTTTATCATGATGACAAGATTGATCACATATTCCACAAACTTCTTCCAAACATTCAAATTGATTCTTTTTTAGAATGTTTGAAACATCTTGAGAATTCACCTTTTCAACTTTCTGTGAGTACGAAAAGTTACTAATTCTTCTTTCACTATTTATTCCACTTTTCTCAAACCTTCTTCCTGGTAGAGATAAATTGTACCAACAATTATAAGGTCTATGCCCATAAATTCTGCAACGCTATAAATATCCCTCAAATATTGATTTTCTATTAAATAAAGATCTTTCTTTATAGAAACTTTGTTGAGGTTGATAACTTCTTTAAGCTCTAGAAAACTCAGGTTGTAGGTCATCTCTTCTTTTGAGTGAGTTTTCTAATTTTGTAGGATTGATAGGTTTCTCACATCCTTTCTCCACCCAAACTTTACTAATACTTTTTCCATAACCTGAAATGTTAGAAGAATCAAATAAAACATTATTTTTGATAGGAAAATATTTCACCTGATTCTCATGGTAAGTCTTCTCAGAAATCATGGAAGTCTTAGTTTTTGCTTCAGTGGCTTTGTTGAAGTTTTCATTCATCTTCCTTAGGGTATTTTTGGACTCAATAACTTTTTATTGAAACTTTTTTACCTCTTCTTCTTTAGTTTTCAGCTTCTTGCTAATATCTTCAATCAACTTTCCCTATTCATCAATTCTAAGTTTGTAACTTAAAATTTCTTTAATGTATTCATATTACTTCTTGGTGACATCATTACATCCATCATGAACTTCCTCATGATTCTTCTTCATCACCTGGATTTCTTTCCTGAGAAATTTGTTTTTCTCAATACATGCAAGATGTTTGTATCTTAGTCGATATTCTCTGTAAGATTATTCACCACCTTCTTCACTCTCTGATGAGACATTTGTTTTCTCAACTTTTTCAATGAAGGTTATGAATCTTTCTTTACGTTCATCTTCCAAGGAATCATTGTCAGATGATTCTGATTCAACCTTCATACTCAACATACTTCTGTTCTTTCTAGAAAAATTATTTTGGAATTTTTTATAAGTCTTCTCTTATTTTTCATTCTTGTCATACTTCTTCCATCTAGGATTCTCATCAGAAACATATTGATATTCTCCAACTTTATTCTTAGGGAAATTCGTAGCAAAGTATCTGATTCCTCCACACTCAAAACATTTGAGAGGAAGTTTCCCTCCATATTTTTTACTTCCTCTTTGATAGTTCTTGGATATGAGAGACATGATTTTTTCATTTAACTCTTTATCTTCCCTATCATCAGACTCACAAGGATCAGCATCATCATCATCTTGGATTTTCATCTTTCTCATAACTTCAAAGTCCATTTCATCTTTCATCTTCTTCTTAAATATTGGAACTTTCTTCATTTCATAAGCAATAAGAAAGTTGTGCAGTTCATCAAGAGTAAATCACCCTTATCTTCTAAAGCTGAAATTTTAGAATCAAACCTATCTGGAAAGTTTCTCATAAGTTTCTTCACAATTGTTGAGTCCTCCAAAACATATCCAAACCCCCTGATGTTGCAAACAATTTCATTCACTCGGTTGAAGTATTCATCAATTGTTTCTTCATTTCTCATTATGATTTCTTCATACTTACAACTAAATATCTGTAGCTTTGCTTCCTTAACTTTAGTATTCCCTTCACAAACACTCTCAAGATTTTCCCACATAATTTTAGAATATTTAAGACCCATCACATTTTGATAAAAATTCTCTGATAAGGACATAAAGATTTCATTTCTTGCCTTTCCATCAACTTATATGTTCTTTTTATCAGTAGTTTTCATGGGGGAATCTTTCTCAATAGGGGGAAAAACAATAGTGGCAGCATCAACAACTTCCAATCCAAGAGATACGAGATAAAGAATCATCCTATTTTTTCATCCATAATAATTATTTTTATCGAATATAGGAACTCCTCTACTTTTTACAGAATTGATATTATCCATGATAAGGATTCAACAATAGAACCTCCCTCTAATACCACTTGAAGTTCCAAGGATTGAATAAAAACTGAGAAGGGGGGGTTGAATCGGTTGTTTAACTTTTTATAAGTTTCAAAAATTTAAGAAACTTAACCCTTTCAACCTATTAAGATTTATTCCTTTATCAATCTATAGTAATAAACTCAAGCATGCAAGAAAGTCAAAGCAAGAAAGGCGCACAATATTTCCAAGTTTTGGCCTCAATTAGAGAACCTACCTCCATTCCATATCCACTCTCATGGGTCTATGGAAATCCACTATAATAAATAAGTGAATAAAACTTGTTCCAACTCCCGTTAGACACCTTCTATCTCCCAATAGGAAATATTATACTGACTTCTGTCAGTTTATAATGTTTTATTAAAGAAAAAATGATCCAAACACAAGAATAAGAACTTTATTGAAGCTGCTCCACAAATTCTCACTCCGAATCTTCAGTCCAGATTTCTTGAATCAGATTTTCAAAAACCTGTCTTCTCACCAAGGTAATAATGGTTCTGATTTCCTCCTCTTAAAAAAACTCAAGAAAAAAATATTCAAGATAATTCCAATCTCATTAGCAAGGTAATATGATTATAGTTCTCTTATTCTCAAAACTCAAGAAAACATCTTCAATATGGTTGGAACTTTTCACTTTGAATTCTCCAGTGCTCCACCTTTTCCACATGTGTGAAAATTACTAATGAGCGATTGATCTGAGCACATATTTATAGGCAACTTGGAAAAACAAAGGAGATAATATTAAAATCTTCAACATTTTCTCAAATATCAAAAACTCCGTAAATATCTCACATTTAATCATCAATCATTGACTTCTTCAAACCTCCTTAAATTTCTCCAAGATTTACACAAAGTTGAAATTTGGGTTTTCCTTCTTGAAATCTTCATATATTTCTTAGAATGATAATGTTGGATCTTGGTTGTGATTTTCTAAAAAACATGCTCAGAAATCAGGTTCTGAATTTTTCAGAAATCAAGTTCTAAATTACTCAGGAATCTGGTTTCGAATTAGCAGAATTCTGGTTCTGAATTCAGGTTCTAGTTTTTATGTTCAGAAATCCGGTTCTGGTTTTCTTAGGAATCAGGTTCCAAAATCATGTTCTGTTTTTCAGGTTTAGAAATCAGGTTTTGGTTTTCTTAAAAATCAGGTTCCAAAATCAGGTTCTTTTTTTCAGGTTCAGAAGTCAGGTTATGGTTTTCTAAGGAATCGGGTTATGAAATCAGTTTCTTGTTTTTAGGTTTAGAAAACATGTTTTGGTTTTCTCAGAAATCAGGTTCTAAAATCAGGTTCTGGTTTTTAGGTTTAGAAATCAGGTTCTGGTTTTCTCAAGAATTAGGTTCCAAACTCATGTTCAGGTTTTCTGGTTCTGAAAAATAGGTTCCAAATTTTCTCAGAATTTTTCTCAGTGAAAATCATCAAACCTATTCACCATTTCTTCAATATCCTTTATCATGAAACTTTTCATGATTTGTGAGAACTTTAAGACCAGCAAAGCACTGTCTAATTTAGTTTATAAAGTTTGAGACACCTTATTAACTTCTGAATTCTTATTCTTCAAAAAAATACTCTTTAAGAAAATCATGAGCAACCAGCAACTTCAACTATCTATAACTCAAAAGCATTCTTCAACAAAAATATTACTTTTCAGAAAATACAAAACTTTATTAAAACAAAACACCACAAAGGTACTTCACCATTCATTGTGATTTTTATTCATGGTAAATTGTGTCACCAATTTCTCCATACATATTTTCACACAATCGTGACTTGTGAGTTTCTATTACCTAATTGAATGTGTATTTAGGGTAAGTAATTCTTTTCATATTATAAAACGGTCTTTCCATACATTCATTTCTCTTCCGATTATTTCCATTACTGTACCAGATTGAACTATGCCTGTGAACCTAATATATGACTATTGTACACCCTCAAAAAAAATATACAAAATAATATATATATATAAATCAAAAATCAATAAATATTGGAGTAAAGAAATGTACAACGTGTGGGGATATTTAGGTCGGGAGCTCATGGTTTGACTTTTAGGAATGCTTAAATGAGGGGATATTGGAATTTGATTGCAAAGGATGTTGAACGGGTTCAGTGGAATAGAATCAGGTAAGAAGAAAAGTTTTTATTGAACTAAATATACTGGATAAATGGTGGAGAGACAAGCTTGAAATAATTGGCACACTTACATGTGGGGAATTAGTGGCATGGTAGACCCATGAATTATTTTTTCTCTGATTAGTGTTATTAATCTCACTGGATTTTGTTTTGATACAACCTATGAGACAAAAACTTTAAAATTTATTGATATTGAATCTTGATTAGATTCTTACTTTGCCTATTTTTTCACTATAGATTGTGGAATATGAACATGCATATCTTATCACAATTTTTTGGAATACATGATATGAGGTTTTTCCCAGAAATGCAAAAGGGTAAGTATGGGGGAGTTGATAAAACACAATTTTATTGAATATTTTATTGATAATAAATGAAATAATTTCCTCGCATTGTTCTAAATATGTTAATTTATAGAATATTTGGGATTAGATCATTCATTTGAAAATTTGGTGGAAATTCTAGTTTTACCATTTTAAAATTCATTGTAGTATTTCGAGAATAAATATTTTTCTATAAATTATTTTGACTTGAAATTTTCTAACTATGTTTCTGACTTAATGGTATTCAAATTCTATATAGTACATGAGAGTTGGATCGTGCATTGGAGTGAAGTAAATGGCCGATGAAGACAAAGTTGGACTGAACTATCTAGATTTGACATCACTTTACCATTTGGGTCGTATCATCTTCATACAAGATATGATTGGGCCAAAATTTTGAGGGAATATCGGGGACATGATTATAAACAAATAATAATTCTAGAAGGCCAGACAATTCACGCGTTTTGGAGGTCAAATATGTGGTGTAAGTGGGATTGAACAATTTTTCTAAATTTCCATTTCACACTTAAATAAATCATGTAACCATATCACTCCCAAAATCTATTTAAAGGATATTTTAACTCTTTGTGAGGGTTGT
This sequence comes from Viscum album, assembly GCA_963277665.1. Classification (NCBI taxonomy): domain Eukaryota; kingdom Viridiplantae; phylum Streptophyta; class Magnoliopsida; order Santalales; family Viscaceae; genus Viscum; species Viscum album. The sequence continues at coordinate 1,048,621,307 of OY728163.1, read as the reverse complement.
TTGAGGAATTGGAAAGGTTTGTATGAAAGGGTGTCTCTTGGTATCCCCTCAAAACTATTGGAATAATTAAGGCCTTGTGCAAACATCTCTTCCAAGAAGGATCTCCTCTCCCACCTCCTCTTTGTATTTCTTTTTTTTAATACTTGTATCTTAAATTTTTCTTCAATTAATATTATATTTTTTTCTGTTTTATTCTTCTTATTCTTCTTCTTTGCTAGAATATAAGAGTGGAGATGATATTGGGTGTTCCCCAATCAATCCATTGCTTATGCAAAACGTCTCCATGATGACAACTCCACCCATGGAAGTGTGATTTATTTCGTAGTTGATCTAATCCATACTCCCTTCATTTCTTCATTTTTAATCCATAAAAATATAGTAATTCATAAATTTTGATCAATTAATTTAGTTTTAATTTCTATGTTACTCGATCGACTTGCATTTGACTGCGTGGTCGGGCTTGTGTAAATCGTGAGAGTGCAACTTAAACTGCAAACTCCAATCAACTTGGGATAGAATTATTGGGTTCAAGTATCATCCCAAACTCAATTAATTATCCAATCCATGGAATAGATACTCTAATTTACCATTGACCACAAGTTGGATTTTGGATCGCTATCAAAGCAGGGTGTTGTGATTGGTGGTCACAAAGTCAACCTAGGGATAATTTTCACAAATTTGTGGTCTTGTGAATTTTTGTAGGGTTTAGGGGTTGACAAGGTTAAGGGATTACAATTGAATAAATTATAATCTTATGGGATAAGAATAAATTAATGATGAAGGGGTCATATTAGATCAACTATGTCTTCTCATTTAAGTAATTTTAAAGAAATTGTGTCTTTGATTATTCCATCTCATTCGCTTGTTTAGTGTATTGTCTAAAAGTCACAAAACCAAACCCCCACATCTTTTATTTCATGTGTATTCACTTATTTCCTTTTTTTTTTTGTTTTCTTAAAGACTATTAAGGGTTGTTTAATTCACTTCCTCCTTGAGAGAATGACCTAGGTCATCCACTATGCTACAGTTAGTAAAATCACAAATAATTATTTTTGAGAGAGTGTGTGATAATGCTCATTAGTCCACATCAATTGCTTTTAGGATATTCAGTTCATAATTTCAAAATGAGTTTGGTATGTTTATATTGGTCAAAGAGTTCATTATTCCATAATATATATAATAATAATCATGAAATAATTATAATTTTTATACATTAATTAAAATATTAATACCAACTATATTGGCTCAGACCTCTCTGATCCATTTCTTCGTTTAAATCTAGTGTTTGAGGTGTTTTGGGAGTTTAAGGTGGCTCGTTTAAAGAGTTTTCTAAATTTCTAGTTCTCTGAATAGTAATTACAAGATGTTGATTCATCCAATAGTATGTGTACAGTGTTTCCAAAATGTTTATTCATCCAATCGTAGGTGTATAGTGTTTTCAAAATGGTGAGTTGTCCAACGGTAGGTGTACAGTGTTTCCAGAATAGTGATTCATCCAACAGTAGGTGTGCAGTGTTTCCAAAACAGTGAGTCATCCAACAGTAGGTTTTCAATGTTTCTAGAATGATGAATAATCCAATGGTAGGTTTACAGTGTTTCTAGAATGGTGATTCATCCAATGGTAGGTGTACAGTGTTTCCAAAATGGTGATTCATCCAATGATAGGTTGAACAGTGTTACAGAACGGTGAGTCAAGACCAGTGAGTCATCCAATGGTGACTCATCCAAAAATGACCCATCCAATGGTGAGTTATACAACATTGACTCATCCAATGGTGACTCGTCCAATGGTGAGTTATCTATTGGTGACTCATCCAACGGTGAATCGTCCAACAGTGACTCATCTAATGGTGTTCCATGAACAGTGTTTCCAGTTTCCTAAAGTTTTAACCCTTTGATGTTATCATTACCATAAAATTCATTCAAAGAATTTTTTTAATAGATTCAAGGACGATTCAAATCCCACATCTCCTGTCTAAATTTTTATAAGGGTTTTGGTTTTATTACTCAGTCAAAACACATAACCTTGACCAGATATACCTTTAACGGAAAATCTATGTTGCTTCTAAACCACTGCTCCGTTTAGATTTTCAAAAGACCAAGATACCTCCCTCCCTTATTATTCCTTATTTTCCCCCTAGTATGAGATGCCTGAACCTTTTTTTCCAATAGGATTCATATTATCGAACTTCAATCCTTGGATCATATCTCCTTGGAGTTTTTTCTACTACATGCACACCCCCTATTTTTTGTGCAACCAGGAAGTGTTGATCTATCTTCGATATAAGAAATGTTTTAACTCTGTTCTTCTAGGTTTCTCAATCTGTTTCCTCCCGTTTATCCTTTCCATATGATGGCATGTGATCTCTATGTTTCTAATAGAGCTTTCTTGGGTATTGGTTGATGAAGTTGTGTTGCGGCATCCTCAGGTGGATGCATTCATTGCAGTAGAGGTGATCATGATACGTTGTTTTGATCTATTATCATGCAAAAAACTTAAGAAACCTTTTTAGGTAGTGGATTCATTTCTTATCTATTTTATTTACCTGTATTTGTATAGTAAGCATGATATATCCAATTAGATCAAAATTAAATTAACCTAACAAATATTTGAACTGCATTAAAGAAATGGTATCATTTTATTATCAATGTTATTTCCTCTTGATTTTATAGATAGTGTGATATCTATTCTTTGATTATTTAGCTTGTCATTCCTGATGGAAATTGGTAAAGAACATAAATGTGGGTTTGAATGTAAATTGATTGGATAAAGGATTAAAGAGTCATGTTAATGAATCTGGTTTTTATTTTTGTGATTTGATGATAATCAAATGGATGCAGTTATGAATGTTTAATTAAATCAATTAATTAAAAATATAATAAAGAACTGATTGTGTGTTAAATATAATTCATTTTTAGGGCTTGAGTTTCCTGCTTGTTTTAAAGGACAAGCTACTTGTTCTTTGGAGCCGTGATATCTCATTATGTGTGAAGGATGAATGCCTTGTTTTGGGTGAGGATCCCAGTTTCTTTGTTTGTTTGTTTCCTACTGTTTTCAATGTAATGTGAGTCTAGGATGGTAGATCTTGGAGGGATATTATGGTATGTGGGGTAAGGGAGGCCTGGTGGTTGTGGCAGCATTTAATGCCTAGAGTGGAAAGATGCATAGGTTTGTGTATGTGGGTGTCTGGGATGACACCAAAGATAATGGAACGGGTTGAAGTTGGGCTTACTCATTGATATGAAAGTTGGATTCTTGTTGAACCTGTTGTTTGTTTATCTATTACACTCTTCTCACTACATGAGGTAAATGTTATTTCTTACCCTACTTCCAAAAGAGGCTAATATATGTGGGGTATGCCACATGATTTTCATGTTTATCTTCTTAAGGATGGATGGGTCTATACTCCTTTTATAGGTAGAAAACACTCAACATGTAGTTCATCTACCCACTGTATTGATCCCTTTGTGTTTGGTAGATTAGGATGTTTTCCTAGAATACCTGGAAATATGGAAGGTGATAATTATATTAATAAATGAATGAATGAATTTTTAACCCATGGGTTTTGATCTTGCTTGCATGAAATGATGGGGTTTTATATTGGAGAAACTGTTGACTCAGATTGCTTATGTCAGGAGGGAATGGATCCTTACTAGAATGTTAATGAAATTTAATGTGGTTTTGATAATGGTTAATTAATGGTTAAATAATTAATTAGCGTAAATTGAAACTGATAAAAATGGATAATGTAATTTAATAAATCTCCTTAAATGGTTATGTGTTTATAGGATATCTAGTCTTAGAAGAAGCTATCAGGAATCCGAGAGATTTGATCTTTAGTTGAGTCTAAGACTAGGTTATGCCCATAGTGTGGTTGTGATCTATATTATATCATATACTTTTTTTGTTTTTATACGCTACTCCACCCTATCGGTTAGAGAAACTGACACCCTGGGGACTCTGAGCCCTAGGGGGTGTTTTCCCCAACATCTCATTGGGAGGATGGATAGATGGAAACCCCCGTTGATCCTACAATCTTCTATTGGTAGTTACTTGTGTTGGTATGTATGGCGATTACTTTTTCACAAATATGTGTGTAGATGGATGTAATGTCTTGTGGTTATTTCACACACATATATTCTGTATATAATTTCCTACAGACTATTATAGGTGTAACGTGTATATGTTGTGATTTCTTGAGAATCCTTGCTCATTGTATGGGCTATAATGGCTTTAGGTATGATACCTGATGTATGATACATTCTATGCAAGCTGTGATGGTTCCCAAAAACTATCTGGTTACTTTTGGCTATGTGGACGTGGTATAAGGCACCAACCTTAAACCTTACTTAATCTTGAGTTATTACAAGATTACACATTGAGGATCTTTTCGGGTTTAGAGTTTTAGAGAATTAGATCATAAAACTTGCATTACACTCCTTATATAAACAAAGTGGTTACATAAAGATAGTATTCTTCTTTCCCATCAATGGAAACATATTTAAAATAAAACATGGATTCTTTCTTGACACTTCCTTGACACTATCATCATATCATGTACCTTTCCCTTGACCTGTGAAAAACATTTCAAAAAAACTTGGGATGAGCATAAAAAGCTCAGTAAGGGATATAAAAATATGGAAAGGAAACATGGGTACATATATACATAAGAATGAAATCATACTTTTACCCATAAAACATAATCACTTTAACATACCTCATCAAATCATGAATAAATCATAGAAATCATAAAACATAAAGGTAACTTGAGGCATTCATAACATTCTTACGTAGGGAGTAACCCTCTTGGTTACGTTTGGAATACCCATCACAGTATATTCCCTAAATCTCTTCGGAGAAACCTTAACATTTCACTCCTTCGTGTTACCCAATGCATTGGAGAGCTATATCGGGCTCACCCGCCCTTAGTTTATCACGGAACCACCCGTCTTCATAATAATTCCCAAGAACCTCAACATAATCGTATCACATAAAACATGCATAAAGGAAACATAACATTTCCACCTTTCAATCACAAGATATCAATAAAACACATTGATATAAAAACATTATGAAAAAAAAATTCAATACCAAAATAAAAGAAAAGTAAAACATGGTATTTATTTTTCTTTTTTAAAAAAAAGGTATGGCTTGTAGAGGAAGCCGAAACTCAAATAATGGTCACGGCGGCGGAGAAGTCGTTGTCGCCGCATACGTATGACAAAAACATTCCCTTTTTTCGTTTAGTAAACGCTTCATATAAAAAATATTCCTTTTGAATAAACGTAAAATTCAAAGGGGTTTATACACCGTATAAAAGAAGGTTGTGTATAAAACAAAATATGCCTCAATGAAAGGAGATTGAGACGAAGTCCCATACCTCAGGTCCGACTTGACTCGGTCGTTATTTAATCTCCTGAATAATAAACTTGAGTTAATTTATACTTGTTTAAGAACCTTTTTCAAGTTCATTATTCCTTTTATATCACTTATTTCCATGTCATGAACACTATGTAATTATTTAAGTTAATAACGTTCGTTTTAACGATCATTGGTACTTGAGTAAAAAATAAACCCTTTATAATTTCAAGTTGTTCATGTATCCATTATATCCAGAATGAAATTCATGATGTAGATATCATATATGTCATATATATCCAGTACATGCATGCATTTATAATATTACATAATCATTTAGAGGTAAGAAATGAAATGCACCGTTCATGGAGACGGAAATCCGTACGTACGCATAAACGCTAATTTCATTTCTATTTCGTATTTTATAGAATGGAATAATAATGATATAAAGGTATAATATAATTACAGTATAATATAATATATAATATCATAGTTCCATCCTTTATACATCCCACATATGGTATTTAACGAATCAAATCACTTTGAGGGGGCGGTAGTCTGCACTTCCTTAAATGAAGATATCACGTTTACCCATAATGGAAACCATAAAGGTATGCCCAAAATGAAAAATAAATAAGCTTAAGGAAAACATAAACATATTATATATCATATATAAATATATTTACATCTTAATGGCCACCTTTGAAGGTGTTAAAATAATTTTGAACAATCATCGTTTCGGGAGGCATAAATTCACCATCCACGGAAACAGTATGTCCTTTAACCATTAGATGTAGGTGTCTGTAAGTGTAGATCGAATCCTTATTATAAAAACATCCTAGTATATTGAATATACTGTAGTTGTTACAAAATAAATGAATAAAAAGAGTTTAGGGGGTTGGAGAAGCAAAATAGAACAAAAGAACACAAGTGAACACATTACCTCAAAATTGGGTAACTCTCTTAGATTTGAGCTCAAAGGATTCCTTGGGAAGACTTCTGCCCAAAGTTAGGCTTCAAGGAGTAAGAGAGGGAAGTGGAGAGACAAAATGGGCAGGGTTTGGCCGAGCCAAAGGCTTTGGGAGTGTGGGTAAGGAGGTAGAGGTGGGGGCCTTTTATAAGAGGAGAGGAGGGGCACTCTTGGAAAGTAAAGAAAATTCACTTTATTTTAAAATGGTATTCGGATTTAAGAGGTCACACATTGATATAATTCGAGGATAAAGTCATAAGGGTTCAAAATCCACTCATCCAATAGGTTTTGGACATGTGTAGGTCTTAGATATTACATTATCATTCCATTTTATTTAAATCGTTAAATAATGATGTCATCATTGCATCATCATGATGTCATAAATAATTTAATTTATTTAATGTCCAAAAATTATAAAAAAAAACTATGATATAGGAAATATTTTTAGCTTTCCAATGACTATTTATAGTCAAAAATATGACTTGTATAACCCCATGTAAAAATTTTTTTAGTAAAACATCTCATGTTTGTGTCATTTTTACTTTAACATTAAATAAAAAGTTATTTATGTCATTTCCCAACCAAAGTGGCTCCATGGGGTCCCCAAGTTGACCCATGGATTTTCTTGGTCGGCCATGACACATCCAATGAGGGTAGGACATGTTTCAAGCTCATCTCATATTATTAAAACATTATGTTTACCTTAAACTACACTAATTACCTATAATCGCGATTAAAAACTTAATAAGTTACTATTCACCAAAAAATTATTTTAATCTCATTGAACCACATTTTACTTCTTAATTAAAACCATGTATGTCGGATTTTTTAAAATAAAACCACAAAAGTGTCAAAGTTTCATTTAAACGAAAAATCAGTTTCTTTAACTACCACTTAGTGGTTTCACTATTCATCAAAAATTGAAGTTTTTCAGAAAGATACCAAAACTTCACCCTAAGCTATATTTGATATTCCGAATTCAAAAATGATGTCTATTTTAAAAAATTCAAAACATGTAAGTTTCATTAATTAATTTAATAACTAATTCCCGTTGTCATGACAAATAGCGTGTTTTTATGAAATAATAAGTATCAAAAGATTGACACTAGTTTAAGTCCAATTTCAAAGTGAAATTGATTCCAATGACTACCATTGGATAAAATGGTAAAAATATATTCTAATTTCACTTCAAAACCAATTCAAAAGATAATCTAATCATATAAATAAATTATATTAAAAAGAGGTTTTGAATTAAAATACAACATTTTTCACTATTCATTAAAAATGAACTTTATCGGAAAAATACCAAAAATTCACACAAAGTAATTTTTATGTCCCAGTCATAAATAAATATGTTTATTTTGACAAATATAGATTATAAAATTTTCAAAAGTTTGATTTAAAAATGGTTTTCCATCAAAAGGTAGTAAAACAATCTTTTAAGAATATTAGTGTATTCCATGCATAAGATTGTATTTATTTTCATTTTAAGCCTCTAAAACACTATCTTAATCATTAATAGACATAGATAAAAAATATTTATTATTCATTACTTACTTGGGATGTTACATCCTTCCCCCCTTTAGAAAATTGTGTCCCCGCAATTTATTTACTTATCGAATAAATGGGGGTACTTATCCCTCATTGCATTTTCAAATTCCCATGTTGCCTCTTCCATTATGTGGTTTTTCCACAAAACCTTTACCAGATTAATCACCTTATTTCGTAACACTTGCTCCCTGTGGTCAAGAATCTGGATTGGTTGTTCCTCATAAGATAGGTTCTCTTCCAGCTGAACTACCTCTGGACTCAAAACATGAGATGGATCTGGAATATACTTTCTCAACATCGAAACGTGAAAAACATTGTGTACCTGAGATAAACTCGGAGGTAAAGCCACCGAGTATGAAACTGATCCAACTCTCTCCAGAATTTCATATGGTCCAATGAACCTTGGACTCAGCTTTCCTTTCTTACCAAATCGCATCACACTTTTCCATGGTGATACTTTGAGAAAAACATGATCACCTACCTCAAAAGAGAGATCCTTCCTCCTGTTGTCTGCATAACTCTTCTACCTGCTCTGAGCTGTTCTCATGTGTTTCTGTATCAGCGGAACTTTTTCTGCCAACTCTTCTACCAATTCTGGTCCCATCAACTTCCTTTCACCCACTTCATCCCAGAAAGCTGGAGTTCGACACCGCTTCCCATATAACGCCTCAAATGGTTTCATCTGTATACTGGAATGAAAACTGTTATTATATGAAAATTCAACCAAAGAAATATGTTGGTCCCAACTTCCCTGATAATCCATCGAACAAGCTCGTAGCATATCCTCCAAGGTCTTAATTGTTCATTCTGACTGCCCATCTGATTGAGGATGAAATGTTGTACTAAAATTTAATTCAGTACCCAATGACTTCTGAAGGCCTTTCCAAAAGTTAGAAGTGAACCTGGGATCACGATCAGATACAATGGAGAGGGGAACTCAATGTAACCTGACTATCTCTTTAAGATACAAATGGGAAAGTTGATCTAGGGAAAAAGTATCTCGTATAGCAAGGAAATGAGCAGACTTGGTCAAGCGATCAACAATAACCCAAATTGCATTATTACCTCGAGATGTCTTCGGTAATCCCACAACAAAGTCCATGGATATATTCTCTCATTTCCACTATGGCACTGGTAAAGGATGAAGCATCCCTTTCGGTAACTGCCGCTCTGCTTTAACCTGTTGACATGTCAAACACTTCACAGTAAAATTAGCAATATCTCTTTTCATTCCATCCCACCAGTAATACTCCCGCAGATCTCTGTACATCTCAGTACTGCCAGGATGAACTGAAAACGAAGAACTATGAGCTTCACATAACAACTCTCTCTTCAATTGTGAATCACAAGGCACACACAATCTCTTCCCAAATCTCAAAACGCAATCATTATCAATGTTGAATTCATGCAACTTACCTTTTTGAACCAGCTCTACCTTTTTCTGCAACTCACTATCTTGCTTCTGTGCTTGCTTGATTCTGTCTGATAGAGATGATCTCACTGATACCTGAAACAAAACAGAAGAACATCCTGCACCAACAACTTCTATGCCAAAGTTCATCAAATCCTTAACCAAAGGATCATGTTCCAAATGCAACATTGATAATGAAGCATTACTTTTTTGACTTAAAGCATCATCCACTTTATTTTCTTTTCCTAGATGGTAATGAATTTTACAATCATAATCCTTGATTAATTCTAGCCATCTCGTTTGTCTCATGTTCAATTCTTTCTGAGTGAATATATACTTTAAACTTTTGTGATCGGTATATATTTCAAACTTTACTCCATACAAATGATGCCTCCAAATTTTTAAAGCGAAAACAACAGCAGTTAATTCCAAATCATGTGTAGGGTAATTTACCTCATGATTTTTCAACTGTCATGAAGCATAAGCAATTACCTAATCATTTTTCATTAGGACACAACAAATTCCTTTCAATGAAGCATCACTGTATATAACAAACTCACCATTCCTGGAAGGTAGTGCCAAAACTGGAGCTTTCACCAATCTTCTTTTCAATTCCTGAAAACAATCATCACATTCTTTTGTCCAGATAAACTTAACACCCTTCCGAGTTAGCTTAGTCATTGGACTAGATAACCATGAAAAATTTCTAACAAACCTTCGGTAATAGCCTGCCAAACCAAGGAAACTACGAATCTCTCTTACATTTGTGGGTCTTGGCTAGTCTTCCACAACTTTTGTTTTTGCAGGATCAACAGTGATCCCATCTTTAGAAACAATGTGGCCAAGGAAAGAAATTTTTTGCAACCAAAACTCACACTTGATGAATTTCCCATACAATTTATTTTCTTTTAAGGTTTGCAAGATAACCTTTAAATGTCTTTCATTATCCTCTTTACTTTTAGAAAACACCAAAATATCATCAATGAAAACCACCACAAACTTATCCAAGAACTCATGGAAAATTCTATTCATTAAGTCCATGAATACAGCAGGTGCATTGGTTAGACCAAAAGGCATTACTACAAATTCATAATGGCCATATCTTGTACGAAACGCAGTCTTCGGAACGTCTGCTTCCTTTACCTTCAGCTGATGGTACCCCGATCTCAAGTCAATCTTTGAAAAATACTGAGCTCCCTGGAGCTGATCAAACAAATCATCGATATGAGGAAAAGGATATTTTTTCTTAACAGTGATGTTATTCAAGGCTCTATAATCAATGCAAAGTCTCATTAAACCATCTTTATTTTTAACAAATAAAATAGGAGCACCCCATGGTGATGTGCTAGGTCAAATGAAACCTTTCTCTAATAAATCTTGCAATTGATCCTTCAACTCTAAAAGTTCAATTTGAGCCATTCGATAAGGGGGTTTTGAAATTGTCTTAGCATCAGGAACTAAGTCAACAGTAAATTCAACTTCTCGATCTGGTATTATTCCAGGAAACTCATCAGGAAAAACATCAGGATACTCATTTACCACTAGCACATCATTAATCTGAACAGTTCCTTTATTTTCAACGATGTGTGCAAGGTAACATTCATTTCCATCTTTTACAAGTTTCTCGGCCTCTTGATAAGTTATCAAAAGTAAGGGTTCATTCTTGTACACAAACTGAAATTATTTCTAAAAAGAAACTTCTTTAGCTCTATAGTCAATCTTAGCATGGTAAATAGAGAGCCAATCCATACCCAGGATAACATCAAACTCTACTAGAGGTAGAACAATAAGGTTTGCAAGTAGGTTCTTTCCACATATAAGGATAGGAAGATTCTTATAAATTCTTTTTGCCTCAACATTTCCCCCAGGTGTTTTTACCAAAATTTCAGGAGTCATTTCTTGAGATGGTATTCCCATTTTACTAGAAAAGTTTTCAGAGATGAAAGAATGTGTAGACCCCGAATCAAACAACACAGTGGCATAATCTGAAAAAACAAACAAAGTACCTGATACAACTTCATTTGATGGCCCGACATCTGCTGAAGTAGTTGAAAGGGATTTCACCACCCCTTTCTACTTGTAGTCTAACTGCTTCCCATCACTCAAGCTCTTTGTCGGACACTCGTTTGCATAGTGACCCATCTCATTACACTTATAACATTTCACTAACTGTAAATCAAATTTGGTCTTACCTTCACCTTGATCCTTTTCAGTGCAATCACGAGCCTTATGTCCCATCTTACCACATCGGTAGCACTTTCCAGAATTCAGAAGACATTTCCCAGCATGCCTTTTGCCACATTTATCACAAATTGGAAACTTAGTTTTCTTACCATCAGACTTTTTTGAAGAGTTATTACCTTTCTCTTGCCACCTCGGTCTCTTCTTCTGTTGGTTTTTATAGAACACTTGATCATCGGAAAACTCCATTTCCACCTTCTCAGCACATCGAACAAGCTTTTCATAACTTTTAAACTCACGAGAAGCTAATTCCCTTCGATATTTTGGCTTTAATCCTGAGTAAAAACGATTTATTTTACTATCAAGGTCTCGGATAAAATTTGGAGCATACCTTGACAATCGAGTGAACCATTCTTCATAGGCGGCCACTGAGTCTTCCTCTTGCCTCAATTCCAAGAATTGATTTTCCATCCTAAGTCGAACAGCCTTAGGAAAATACTTCTCAAGAAACATACCTTTGAATTCATCCCAGTCGAGAGCATCAATCTCATCAGCATCCCTGATATTTTTAACCATAGACCACCACTAATCTACCTCACCCTCCAAACGGTAAATAGAAAGACTAACCTTTTGATTGTCTGAACACCCCATGACATCGAAAATCTTCTCCAGTGCTTTAATCCACCCTTCAGCTAACACAGGGTCAGATGATCCTCTGAATTATGGGGGATGTTGCCTCATGAAATGTTCCACCACTGACATGTTCCTCTGCGGTTGATCTGGCTGATCTCGTGCATGGATACCACCACCATTTATCGCTTGAGTCAACTACGCCATTACTGCAACAAACTGTTCAGTTCCAATTCCGACCATCTCAGGATGCTGATTCGGAAGGTTATTTCCTTCTGTATTCCTTCCTAGCACTGCTTCCATGTTTCCTCTGCGGAAAACCATTTTGAACAAACATGTCTTAGATTAAGCAACATGGTAATCTTCAAATACTATATCACTTCAATTTGACCATAAAAAAATATTTTTGGATAATCATTTAATAGAATTCTAACTCCTAAAGTTATCTAAACCGACCTATGATACCAACTATAAGGCCCCAGCCTTAAACCTTACTTAATCTTGAGTTATTACAAGATTACACATTGAGGATCTTTTCGGGTTTAGAGTTTTAGAGAATTAGATCATAAAACTTTCATTACACTCCTCATATAAACAAAGTGGTTACATAAAGATAGTATTCTTCTTTCCCATCAATGGAAACATATTTAAAATAAAACATGGATTCTTTCTTGACACTTCCTTGACACTATCATCATATCATGTACCTTTCCCTTGACCTGTGAAAAAAATTTCAAAAAAACTTGGGATGAGCATAAAAAGCTCAGTAAGGGATATAAAAATATGGAAAGGAAACATGGGTACTTATATACATAAGAATGAAATCATACTTTTACCCATAAAACATAAGCACTTTAACATACCTCATCAAATCATGAATAAATCATAGAAATCATAAAACATAAAGGTAACTTGAGGCATTCATAACATTCTTACTTATGGAGTAACCCTCTTGGTTACGTTTGGAATACCCATCACAGTATATTCCCTAAATATCTTCGGAGAAACCTTAACGTTTCACTCCTTCACGTTACCCAATGCATTGGAGAGCTATATCGGGCTCACCCGCCCTTAGTTTATCACGGAACCACCTGTCTTCATAATAATGCCCAAGAACCTCAACATAATCGTATCAAATAAAACATTCATAAAGGAAACATAAAATTTCCACCTTTCAATCACAAGGTATCAATACAACACATTGATATAAAAATATTATGAAAAACAATTTTCAATACCAAAATAAAAGAAAAGTAAAACATGGTATTTCTTTTTCTTTTTTTAAAAAAAGGTATGGCTTGTAGAAGAAGCCGAAACTCAAATAATGGTCACGACGGCGGAGAAGTCGTTGTCGCCACATACGTACGACAAAAACATTCCCTTTTGTCGTTTAGTAAACACTTCATATAAAAAATATTCCTTTTGAATAAACTTAAAAGTCAAAGGGGGTTATACACCGTATAAAAGAAGGTTGTGTATAAAACAAAATATGCCTCAATGAAAGGAGATTGAGATGAACTCTCATACCTCGGGTCCGACTTGACTCGGTCATTCTTTAATCTCCTAAATAATAAACTTGAGTTAATTTCTACTTGTTTAAGAACCTTTTTTAAGTTCATTATTCCTTTTATATCACTTATTTCCATGTCATGAACACTATGTAATTATTTAAGTTAATAATGTTTGTTTTAAAGATCATTGGTACTTGAGTAAAAAATTAACCCTTTATAATTACAAGTTGTTCATGTATCCATTATATCCAGAATGGTATTCATGATGTAGATATCATATATGTCATATATATCCAGTACATGCATGCATTTGTAATATTACATAATCATTTAGAGGTAAGAAATGAAATGCACCGTTCATGGAGACGGTAAGCCGTACGTACGCATGAACGCTACTTTCATTTCTATTTCGTATTTTATAGAATGGAATCATAATGATATAAATTTATAATATAATTAAAGTATAATATCATATATAATATCATAGTTCCATCCTTTATACGTCCCACATATGGTATTTAACGAATCAAATCACTTTGAGGGGGCGGTAGTCCGCACTTCCTTGAATGAAGATATCGCGTTACCCATAATGGAAACCATAAAGGTATGCCCAAAATGAAAAATACATAAGATAAGGAAAACATAAACATATTATATATCATATATAAATATAGTGACATATTAATGGCCACCTTTGAAGGTGTTAAAAGAATGTTGAACAATCATCGTTTCGGGAGGCATAAATTCACCATCCACGGAAACAGTATGTCCTTTAACCATTAGATGTAGGTGTGTGTAAGTGTAGCTCGAATACTTATTATAAAAATATCCGATTATATTGAATATACTGGAGTTGTTACAAAATAAATTAATAAAAAGAGTTTAGGGGTTTGGAGAAGCAAAATAGAACAAAAGAACACAAGTGAACACATTACCTCAAAATCGGGTAACTCTCTTAGATTTGAGCTCAAAGGCTTCCTTGTGAAGACTTCTGCCCAAAGTGAGGCTTCAAGGAGTAATAGAGGGAAGTGGAGAGACAAATTGGGTAGGGTTTGGCCGAGCCAAAGGCTTTGGGAGTGTGGTTAAGGAGGTAGAGGTGGGGGCCTTTTATAAGAGGAGAGGAGGGGCACTCTTTGAAAGTAAAGAAAATTCACTTTATTTTAAAATGGTATTCGGATTTAAGAGGTCCCACACTGATATAATTAGAGGATAAGGTGATAAGGGTTCTAAATCCACTCATCCAATAGGTTTTGGACATGTGTAGGTCTTAGATATTACATTATCATTCCATTTTATTTAAATCGTTAAATAATGAGGTCATCGCTGCATCATCATGATGTCATAAATAATTTAATTTATTTAATGTCCAAAAATTATAAAAAAAAATACTATGATGTAGGAAATATTTTTATCTTTCCAATGACTATTTATAGTCAAAAATATGACTTGTATATCCCCATGTAAAAATTGTTTTAGTAAAACATCTCATGTTTGTGTCATTTTTACTTTAACATTAAATAAAAAGTTATTTATGTCATTTCCCAACCAAAGTGGCTACATGGGGTCCCCAAGTTGACCCATGGATTGTCTTGGTCGGCCATGACACATCCAATGAGGGTAGGACATGTGTCAAGCTCATATCATATTATTAAAACATTATTTTTACCTTAAACTACACTAATTACCTCTAATCGTGATTAAAAACTTAATAAGTTACTATTCACCAAAAAATTATTTTAATCTCATTGAACCACATTTTACTTCTTAATGACAACCATGTATGTCGGATTTTTGAAAATAAAACCACAGAAGTGGCAAAGTTTCATTTAAACGAAAAATCAGTTTCTTTAACTACCACTTAGTGGTTTCACTATTCATCAAAAATTGAAGTTGTTCAAAAAGATACCAAAACTTCACCCTAAGCTATATTTGATATTCCGAATTCAAAAATGATTTATATTTTACAAAATTCAAAACATGTAAGTTGCATTAATTAATTTAATAACTAATTCCCGCTGTCATGACAAATAGCATGTTTTTATGAAACAATAAGTATCAAAAGATTGACACTAGTTTAAGTCCAATTTCAAAGTGAAATTGATTCCAATGACCACCATTGGATAAAATGGTAAAAATATATTCTAATTTCACTTCAAAACCAATTCAAAAGATAATCTAATCATATAAATAAATTATATTAAAAAGAGGTTTTGAATTAAAATACAACATTTTTCACTATTCATTAAAAAATGAACTTTATCGGAAAAATACCAAAAATTCACACAAAGTAAATTTTGATGTCCCAATCATAAATAAATATGTTT
Organism: Viscum album; assembly: GCA_963277665.1. Lineage (NCBI taxonomy): Eukaryota > Viridiplantae > Streptophyta > Magnoliopsida > Santalales > Viscaceae > Viscum > Viscum album. Next base: position 1,048,605,370 of record OY728163.1, on the reverse strand, counting down.
ATTTTGACAAATATAGATTATAAAATTGTCAAAAGTTTGATTTAAAAATGGTTTTCCATCAAAAGGCAGTAAAACAATCTTTTAAGAATATTAGTGTATTCCATGCATAAGATTGTATTTATTTTCATTTTAAGCCTCTAAAACACTATATTAATCATTAATATACATAGATAAGAAATATTTATTATTCATTACTTACTTGGGATGTTACACGTGGTGTTTGTGTTGCATGAGGTTCATGTTGTGGAGCTTTTATCAGGCCTCTTTGAGCTAGCCTTTTAAGAGAGAGATGCTCAGGACATGCGATGTTGGGGGAAAGCATAAAACTGGTGGGAAGTGGTAGCGGTGAACCTATATCATTATTTATTATATTATATACTCTTTTATGAAATACTTGGTGAGAGTATCCATGGTTAGGATGGGAAGATAGTATACCTATTTAGGTGACTAGTAAGTTTCACTTTTTGTTCACTATGATTTAGCATGATTTCTTTACTTTTATATGAAAGGATCTAGGGAGGATCACATTTATTATACTATTATACTCACCCTACATTATATAAACTATTTTTTAGGTTATTTGAAGTAGGTTGGAGATCAGGATAGTTACTACTAGCTCAAGGTTTTGTAGGAGATGTTAGGACTTCCTGGTCGCTTCCATTTTACTTTTTTTTGGTACTTATAGTTTTCCCTTTTAGTTGTAGTAGTTATTGTATGAAATTACATATGTTCACTTAGGATTTATTTTTCTTTTAGTTTTAGAAGGAGTTGGTTGGTTCCTATCTTATCTTTCTCTTTCACATATTTTCTATTAGAGGGTAATGTCTCCCATATGTGTGTTTGTTATACCCTTAATGCTAGTTACTAACCCAGGGCCTACTGGAGGTAGGACTCAGGGGTCATTATCTCTCTTCTCACATTGTCAGTCTAAGAGGGGTATACCTTGTAGGGAGGGGGTTGTGAGTATCATAGGTCTGGTTGAGGGATAGGATGGAATTTGGAGTTAGTAATAGGTGAGGTTTCATGGGTTGGTAAGGAAATGGTGTCAGCTAAGTTTAGTAAGCATTGTAAACATGGGATACCGGATGAGACATGGGTACTTAGGGCCCCATGTGATATGATTCATAGAACTTTAAGCTTAAGTAGCTACTAAATGAAGTGATACAGGTTGTAGGGTAGAGACCTAGGAAAGTATCATACATCATTCTTATTTGTGCCTATATTTGACTAGGTAGACCTTAGGATAGGTTAACCTAAAATGAATAAAATAATAATTAATTAATGATAAAGTATTCCAAATTCCATGTTTAGGAGTTCTAATTTTTTTTTCTTTTGCAGGAATGGATCTAGGTTGACGTACTCATCAGGTTTGTGTAGAATATGTTCAGTAGGTTTTGCTAGTGGATCGTTGTAGAGTATAGATTGATGATGATGACACTTGGAGGAGGACACACCGAAAGTTTCAGATCCAGAGTCTTCATAAGTATGAGGGATCCATTTTAGATGCAGTCATGGAAGACTGGTTGGAGGAGGTTGAGATAGCATTCAGTTCGATCTGTGCTCATAAGGAGCACTGGGTATCATTGGTTATGATGATGTTGTGTATGGAAGCAAGGCAGTGGTGGTTCTTGTTCCTCAGAGATCGTGAAAAGTTGGTAGTCACTTGGGAAGAGTTCTGATACCTGTTTTGAGTCAAGTTTCATTCTTCAACCATGAAGGAGGTCATTCACTAGGAACTGATTACCCTTCATTAGGGGAGCTCGAGTGTGTGAGATTTTTGAATCCATTTTGGGAACCTTCTATGATATGATTAGGACCTATTTTCAGATGAGGAGTCTAGGGTGAGGCATTTTGAGGAGGCTTTGCATCCAGAGATCCAGCACCAGGTCACTCCATTTATTCTGAAGATGTATCTTAAGGTACTAATGAGGGTATAATTCAACAAGAGAACATTAGCCAGAACTGAATCATCACAAGAGTAGAGTCATCAGGATTCCTCACAAAGAAAATCTGTGTTCAGAGTTCTTAGTTTTCATGGAAAAAGAGATTTCTGTCAGTCGGTGGTAATTCTCATACCTCATCATCTCATTTATCCATGTGAAGTGGCTCTTAGACCTATTCCATGGGATCATACACATGATTTTTTTATAGAGGCCAAGGTCATCAGTGGTGAGAGTGCCTGAACTTTCTGACCAGACAGCATGTGCCAGTTGTTTTGCTTCAAGTTCCTCCATTGAGGTAGTTCTAGCTGAGGCAACAGCAGCAGGTTGCTCCAGTTTGGGATCAGCATAGAGCATATGGGGCATGCATAGGATAGCCTCAGGATTCTCCCCATCCTCAGAGATAATAGTGTATCTATTTAGGTAGTCATTATTATGGTTAGAGAGTTCATGTAGAAGGTCATGATCAGCTTCATGCTTTAGTGCTTCCAGTACAAGGCAAGCCAGACATCGTTTGAGGTACTCTTTACTTTATTTCTACATAGGTTCATGCCTTTTTTGATTTAGTAGTTATGCACTCCTTCATATCACCTACCCTTATCCATTCTTTTTTACATGAGGTAAAGAGGCTTCCAATACCCTTGCCATTGACTATGCCAATTGGAGGTCAAGAAGACTTGTTTGAATTATATAGAGACTATGAGCTAGTGCTGGGGAAGCACTGATCTTGGGGAGATTTCCTATGTTTATGGATACAACTATTTGATGTCATCCATGGCATAAAAAGGTTATATTTGGTGTAGTATATCATGGATTTCATTAGGATTCAGGTTGTGTTTTTCGATGCGGATGGAGTTAAAATAGTGTTTATTGGATAATGAGACCCTCATATGGGTTAGAGGCATGTTCCTTCCTTGAAATCCTTTATGGATGAGATGATTTTGATTTCATCAGAAGTTCAATAGTTGGTGTTTCCCAGGGTCATGGAAGTGTACCCTGATGTCTTTATAGATGAGGTTGTAGCATTACCCCCTTGATGAGAGATCAATTTTTGGATCAAGCTACAACTAGACGTGTCTCTTATCTCAATGTCTCCATATAAGATAGCACCTTACAAGTTGTGGGAGCTGCGTATATAGCTCAATGGATTGTTGCGGTGTGGTTTTTTTCGTCCATGTATGTTATCGTGGGGTGCACCAATTTTTTTGTAAATAAGGTTGATGGTAGTTTGTGGTTGTGTATCAATTATCATCTCTTGAACCAAGTGACAGTAATGAAGTATTATCCTCTTCTATGAATTGATGATTTATTTGATCAACTGAAGGTTGAAAGTTGGTTCTCGAAGATTAATTTGTAGTCAATATATCATAATATGCATGTAAAGGATGAATATATCCCAAATACTTCTTTCCATTGTCGTAATTGGAATTTAAAGATCGTTGTTATGTCATATGGTGTGATGAACTCTCAAGATATGTTCATGGGGTTAATGATCATTGTGTTTCGTGAGTTCCTGGATAAGTTTGTGGTTGTTTTCATCAAAAATATCTTTATGTACTCTGTATTTGAGGAGGAGCATGAAGAGTATCTACGTGCCATTTTGGGAGTTCTTATTCATGATAAGATGTTTGGGAAGTTGTCAAAGTGTGAGTTTTGGACTTCAGAAGTCTATTTCTTGGGGAATTTTGTATCATAGAAGGGTGGTTTTCTTAAGAATAATTCTACCAAATAGATCCTCCTCCTTTATTGCTTGATCCTACTCCCATGTCGTCCTTTCCCATAGGGGAGGTTTTTCCTCCTCTAGTGTCCTATGGTCCTATTCTTCCGATGGGTGGTACTCACCCGGAGGATGGTGGGTCTCCTTATGTTGTGTTAAGTTCAAGGGAAAGTCTTTCAAAGAATCTATTTGCGGTCCCGTAGAGGCTTCTTCTAGTGGTATGACGTCTTCCCTGGATTCTCCCTTTAACCTATGCATTCCCCTCAATCGTGTTGGTCCTAGGGTTGCGGTGAGGGTGGAGGGTGCTCCCTATATAGAGATTCCTTCTCAGGATATTTAGAAGGCTTCTTCCTTCCATAAATTCTCCCTGGTGGGCCGCTTTGGTCGCAACAAGCCTCCCCTTGGTTTTTTTAGGGACTTTGTTGAGTCCTGGGGGATAAGCCTCCTGGTTACGATTTATGACCTATCTAGGGTATCTTTTTTCATTCATCTATTCTCCAAGGAGTATTTCATGAAGGCTTTGGCTAGGGAGGAATGGTGGTGTGACTCGTGGTGATTATCTCTATCTTGGTGGTCGTGGGACTGTTATTTTGGTAATGATTCTCCCTCGGTAGCTGTCTAGGTCTTTTTACCTGGTCTTTTATTGCCCTTCCAAAACCCATCAATTCTGAAGTTGATCGGTGACTTATTGGGCTCCTTCCTCTTATTTGATGAACCCACTAAGCTTCTCTTAGATATTGTGAATCCTCGTATCTTCATAGAGATTGATATGTCATTGGATCTACCTTCTCATGTTTTACTATGCTCCGGGGATGGTTTCTCTTGGTGGAAAACAATCTTCTACAAGATCTCCCCCAAGTTCTCTGTGGCTTGTAGTCTTCACGGTCACTCAGAGGCAGTTTGTCGTCAGAGGAGGGTGGGGCCTCGGGCGCCTGTCTCGGGTTCCCAAGAGTCCCAGCCTGTCAGATCATCCTCGTCAGCTTATGTGGTAGCGAAGGTTTCCATTGAGGGCCTTTTTTCAAATTCAAACTCTAGGAGGGATCCTCACATGTCTTCTGACGTCTCTGACATCACTGGCATGTCAGAGGTGGGGGATCGCTCCCTCAGATCCTCATCACTAGCCTCGGACCTAATTTTTCTATTGCTTGTCTCCCTCAGAGTTGACAGGGTCCCCTCTTTCTCCAGTCCTTCCATGATGGTTGCGGCGGACCCACGGGAGCTCTCTGTCCTCCTGTTCCAGCCTACCCTGCTTCCCCCCATATCCCTCTCTCCTCCTTCTCCGGCATTGCGAATTTCATCTCAACTCTTCCCAAATTTTCTCCATCACTCTATGACCAGTTTTTTTTGCATCTGTAGCGAAGGTATCCTCTTAGGTGGACTCGGTCCCCGTGGTTATTCTAAAGGATATTGAGGTTTCTTAGGGTTCCCCATAGCGAATGGTGCTGGTTTCCCTCCTATAAGGGGAGTCAAATCCTTCCTCCCCCCACCATTCCCCAGTAAGGTTTTCTCTGTCTGAGGACACTGATGGTCCTTTGGTAAAGAATTTATTCTCACCCAAGCTTAGCCCATGGGATGAAGTCGTTGGACCAGTCACCTGATCTAAATCCAAGGAGACTGGCTTGTCTTATGCTCTTGCTTCCTACAGTTTCTCCGGCCAAAAGGCCAAGATATCACATGTATGATATTTTCCTTGATTATTTGGAATTCCCAGGGCTTGGGGGTTCAAGAAAAATGTTCCTTAATTATTTCAAAGTATAGAAACATCACGCCTCTATCATGGTCATCCTGGAAACCAAACAATACCCATGTAAACTCTAGGACCTTTCTAGGAAGATTGGTTGTTGCAGGTCCTGGCATGGTTCTCCGGACAATTCTCCAGACAATTCTCGTATTTTTATTTGTTGAAAGAAGAATGTGAAAGTTGAGGCGATCAGTATGATGAGTCAGTGCATCAATACCAAGATTTTTTATAGAGGGATAGAGTTGTTTTTCTCTTTCATTTATGCTAGTACTGAGGAACCAAGGAAGATTGACCTTTGGAGTTTCTTAACTTCCTTTTATCTAGGTGTCCTTCCTTGGTTTGTGGGGGGAGATTTCAACTCAATTATTGACCCATCAGAGAAAATGGGTGGTCTTTCTTATGTTACCAGTGGAATGTAGGACTTCCAGACATTACTTTCTGTTACGGGTCTTCTAGACTTGGGTTTCAATAGCAATAAATTTACATGGTGCAACAATCGTAGGGGAACCAGTCATATCTAGAGTCACTTGGATAGGTTCCTTTCAAACATATAAGGCATGGATTCCTTCTCTCAGGCCTCGGTCGCTCATTTATCTCATTCCTTCTCTAATCACTCTATTTTGTTTTTGGAGCTTTGATGGGATCCCGCTGGGGGTAAGGCCTTCTATTATTCCAGTAACTGACACTAGGTGGAGGGTTTCATGAAGATGCTAAAGAACTCATGGGAGCAAGAGGAAGTTGGGAGGTCATGGTGTGGTCTTGCAAATCATATGAAATGCTTAAAAAAGGATATCCAAACATGGTTAGACGAGAGACCCCAGGACCACATGGGAGTGTATATAATTCAATTGGATATTGATATGTTGGATAAGGAGCTGCAATCCAACTGGAATGAGAGTAGCTTATTGTGCTTTGTGATAAATGAATTTTTCTTGTAGAGAAACTTCTTGAAATTGAAAGTTCCTATAGGAAAAGGTATAATGTTTAATGGATTAAGGGGGGTGATCGGAATAGTGCTTTATTTTATTCATTTTTAAAGGAAATGAATTTCATGAGACTCAACCTCAACCTTGGTAATACGGTGTATAATTCTGTTGTGGGAATCATTGGTTTTATGGATCTGGATCACTTTGAATAGATTCTGGGTGGTGAGTGTTCCTCTAGGAATGAGAACCAATGCTCTATGGAGGGGGATTAAGCTTTCTTGGGTTACATTCCACAACTGGTTGAGGAGCCTGACAAAAAGCGTCTAATAACAACACCGTCTGCAGAGGAAATCAAACACTCAGTCTTTATGATGTCTCAGGATAGTGATTCTAGACCAGATGGATTATTGAGGGCATTTTATATGGGTACTTGGGATATTGTGGGTCCTCAGGTCGTGGAGGACATCTAGGATTTCTTCCCTGGTGGCACCCTCAATATATGAATATGTTCCTTCAGGGTAGTTCTTATACCAAAAATCAAAGATCCCTCTGGCCTCAGTCAATATAGGACTATATTCCTATGTAATGTGTCCTACAATATCCTGGATAGTCTCATCTCGCAAAGGATAAGTAGTGTGATTCCAAGGCTGGCTTCAATTGAGAGACATAGTTTTGTTCGAGGTAAGAGCATCCAAGGGGCGGTGGGCATTACGAATGAGTTGGTCAAGGATATCAATAAGAAATTAATTGGTTCAAATGTCATTTTTCAGGTGGATATGGAAAAGGCGTATGATACCATGGAATGGAGATTCATTATTCATGTGGTGAGGAATTTGGTCTTTGAGGAATGGTTTTGTGACCTCTGTTTCAGGTTCTATTCTTTTCCTTGGCTATCAATTTCCATTATGGGGAAGGTTTTTGGTTTCTTCCAGATGGTCTGTGGTGTTTGAAAAATCGATCCCTTATTTCCTAGCCTCTTCATTTTATCCAAAGATTTACTCTCCTAAAACTTACATAGAGGTTTGTAGGAGGGAATATTTTCTCCTTTTATTTCTTGTGGTGGCTCGGAAAGCATCACTCACCTCCTGTTTTCTGATGATATATTAGTGTTCATGAATGGGAGGAAGAGGTCTCTGCATGGATTCATTAAAATCATGTACACATAAAAATTATTGAGTGGAAAAGGTATCAACTATTTGAAGAGACATGTTTTTATATCTAACAAATGATCAGTTCATCATTATAGAGCCATTTAGGAGATCCTGGGATGTCAAAGGAAACAATTTTTGATGATTTATTTTAGTATTCCAATATCCTATGGACGGATCAAGAACCACTTCTTTGACGAATCCATCAACAGAATTCTTGGAAGAATCATCAAAGGGAAAAGTAAGTTTATTTCATTTGGGGAACTACTATAAATCCCATTTTTACCAACGCTTATATCCCAATGGTTTGATAAACTGTTGGTAATGGTTATGTATACCAACAGTTTTCTTAAAACCGTTGGTATAGAGGCTTTTATGAAGAAATTTACCAACGGTTTGTAAAACTGTTGGTATAGGCCTCAATTAAGACACTTTTACCAACAGTTATACACTAATCGTTGGTATATGTTAGAATCTATGCCACCTTTTACCAATGGTTTAAAGAAACCGTTGGTATAGGACTACATTTCCAATGGTTTTTAAAAACCGTTGGGAAAGTTTTCCCCTAAATCCAGTTCGGGTGTCCAGTAGCCCCTCCGCTCGATTTTAGTCCCCCTCCGCTCGACTATAGCCCTAAATTAAAGCTCTCTCGATGCTCTCTCGTTACCCAGTCTCTGAAACTCCATCCATCCTCTTCAATCAAACATTTTTTCTGTTCTACACTTCAAATATGTAAGTTCTACCTCATTTATAATGTTCTTCATCTATTTTTTTTATTTTCTATTTTGATTTGGCCTAAACGTCTGGGATCTCTCTATAAAAAGACTCAGAAACTCGTTCCACTCATAGATCCATCTTAAATCAAACAATTTTGTAGTTCTACACTCTAAATCTGTAAGTACTACCTTAGTTTTAATATTTTGCATCTATTATTTTTGTTTTCTATTTTAATTTGGTATAAACTAGGTTGTGTTGTTTATGGCATGCGAAGGTTAGTGATATTGAGGATGAATTGGATGTTGGTTGGGTGATGGATTGGAATTGTGATGTTTTTGGATTAAGTTTAGTTAATTTTAAATGAATTATTTGGGGATTTTCTCCCTTTAACAGAGCCCCCACTCCTCATGGACCCTGGACACCCCCCCTCTTGGACCCTGGACAGTCCCCCCCTCCTGGAACTTGGACAGCCTGGCCCCCCTCTTTCCTGAAACTTGGACAGCCCCCCTCCTGGACCCTGGACAACCCCCCTCCACCCTCCTCCCAAGACCTTGTATAGTCCCCCTCCTTCCGGGACCCTAGGAATCCCCCCACCCTCCACCCTATACCCTGGATATCCCCCCTCCTCGATGGACCCTGGACAGCCCCCCCCCTCCTTCCTGGACCATGGATAGCCCCTTCTCCCCTTCTCCTTGACCTTGGACAGCCCCCCACCCCCCTTCCTGGACCCTGGACAGCCCCCCACCCCACCTCCTAGACCTTGGACATCCCCCTCATCCCCCTCCTTAACCACCAAACCCCCCCCCCCCCACTTCAAAACATTGACCACCAAACTTGGACATGCTGGATTTTCTCTTAAAAGATAGATTTGATCCTCAAACCACCTCAATAATATCCTAAACAATGCTTATAATTTGGTTTTCACCACATAGCATCCAATTGTATTCCAAGTCACTAGTCTATACTCCCTTGGCTAGATTTTACAAAAAGCATTCAACCCTAAGGATCCAAATAAAAATAAATTGATATAAGACATTTGATAATGGATTAAAATTTCAAATTGGGATCCAATGAGGAATATTTGAGATATTATGCATCATGTCCATGAGTAAATCCATTTTTATATATCCGATAAGTTATTTTTAACAATTTTCCCACATTAATTGTTTGTAAAAATGGGACAAACATTTATAAAAGTTCTAATATATAAAAATGAATCTATTTGTGGATGTAGCTTAACCAACAATGTCTAGCTTGTCTGCCTCTTCCATGATCATCGATGTGCACGTCCCGTCTCCATCTGACCTCGCATGACGGGTGACTCAGCGTCTGGCTGATGACGAGTGCCAGATTCTCTTACTTCCACACCACATTCATGCCCGCTACGCTCCTGAAGTGATCAATCCCACTAAGCGTCCCTGTGAGCTTGATGACACAGCCACCAGTTCTTGTAAGAGGCAGAGGAGTTCTGAGCTGATGGACCAAGACGATTGACCAGTGTCCATCCATCTGGCTAAAGACGTAAAACTTAGTTATTCCTAGGAGGCAACCCACGTTCTAGAGTTTCATCATTTTTCTTTTTTTTACTTTGTTTTAGAAAATAAACATGGCATGTATGCAACAATTTTTTAGCTGCTTCTGGTCTGTATGTGAAATCAACAACTGACATATGGGAAACCGATCAAACGCCTTTGGATTGTGTTGGAACTTTAGGAAAACGATCCATGGGTCATATGTGACATGTAAAAGTCAACTGCGCCTCAATCCGATGCGCGGTGTGGCCGATATCACTCCAAGTGTATGTATTTTGTTTAAAATGGACAATATTTTACGTACTTACGCCAATCCAATCAAACAGCTTTTTATTGTGTTGATACTTTTTCACAATGATCCATGACTCATATGTGTCATGTACGAGTCAACCCCGCCTAAATTCGAGGCTCCGTGTGGCCGATACCACTCAAAGTGCCTCTGTTTTGTTAAAAAGAGACTTAATTTTAAGTGAAATCAACAACTGACATACGGAAAACCGACCAAATGGATTCGGATTATGTTTAAACTTAAGTAAAACGATCCATGAGTCAAATGTGATGTGTATAAGTCAACTCCACCTCAATACGAGGCTCGGTGTGGCCGACACCACTCAAAATGCCTCTATTTTGTTAAAAATGGACTTAATTTTAAGTGAAATCAACAACTGACATACGGTAAACCGACCAAACGCATTCATATTATATTGATACTATAGTAAAACGATCCATGGGTCATATTTGACGTGTAAAAGTCAACCCCGCCTCAATCCAAGGTGCGATGTGGATGGTACCATTCAAAATGTCTCTTTTTTGTTCAAAATGACTTTAATTTTAAGTGAAAACAACAACTGGCATACGGAAAACCAACCAAATGCGTTCCAAATCTATTTAAACTTTATAAAAATGATCCATGTGTCATATGTGATGTGTAAAAGTCAACCCCACCTCAATCCAAGGTACGGTGTGGCCGGAACCACCCTAACTGTCCCTCTTTTGTTTAAAATGGACAATATTTTACGTACATACGCCAAACCAATCAAACGGATTCTGATTGTGTTGATACTTTTTCACAAAGATCCATGAATCATATGTGATTTGTACGAGTCAACACTGCCTCAATTCGAGGCCCGGTGTGGCCGACACCACTCAAAGTGCCTTTGTTTTGTTAAAAATGGACTTAATTTTAAGTGAAATCAACAACTGACATACGGAAAACTGACCAAATGCATTTTTATTATATTGAAACTTAAGTAAAATTATCCATGAGTCAAATGTGATGTGTAAGAGTAAACCACGCCTCAATATGAGGCTCAGTGTGGCTGAAACCACTCAAAATGCCTTCATTTTGTTAAAAATGGACTTAATTTTAAGTGAAATCGACAACCGACATACGGTAAACCGACCAAACGCATTTGGATTCTGTTGATACTATAGGAAAACGATCCATGGGTCATATGTGGCTTGTACGAGTCAAAACCTCTTTAATCAGAGGCGCGGTGTGGACGGTGCCATTCAAAATGTCTCTCTTTTGTTCAAAATGACTTTAATTTTAAGTGAAAACAACAACTGGCATACGAAAAACCAAACAAATGCATTCCAAATCTTTTTAAACTTCAGGAAAACTATCCATGGGTTATATGTGACGTGTATGAGTCAACCCCGCCTCAATCCGAGGTGCGGTGTGGCCAGAACCACCCAAACTGTCCCTCTTTTGTTTAAAATGGACAATATTTTATGTATATACGTCAAACCGATCAAACAGATTTTTATTGTGTTGATACTTTTTAGAAATGATCCATGACTCGTATGTGATATGTAAGAGTCAACCCCGCCTCAATTAAAGGCCTGGTGTGGCCGACACCACACAAAGTGCCTCTGTTTTGTTAAAAATGGACTTAATTTTAAGTGAAATCAACAACTGACATACGGCAAACCGACCAAATGCATTCAGATTATATTGAAACTTAAGGAAAACGATCCATGAGTCAAATGTGCCATGTAAGAGTAAACCCCGCCTCAATACAAGGCTCGGTGTGGCTGACACCACTCAAAATGCCTCTATTTTGTTAAAAATGGACTTAATTTTAAGTGAAATCAACAACTGACATACAGTAAACCGACCAAATGCATTCAAATTCTGTTGATACTATAGGACAACAATCCATGGGTCATATGTGATGTTTACGAGTCAACCCCAGCTCAATCCGAGGCTCGGTGTGGCCGACACCACTCAAAGTGCCTCTGTTTTGTTAAAAATTGACTTAATTTTAAGTGAAATCAACAACTGACATACGACAAACTGACCAAACACATTCGGATTCTATTGAAACTTAAGTAAAATGATACATGAGTCAAATGTGACGTGTATGAGTCAACTTAACCTCAATCTGAGGCGTGGTGTGGCTGGGACCACTCAAACTCTCTCTCTTTTGTTCAAAATGGACTTATTTTTAAGTGAAATCAACAACTGACATACGGGAAACTGACAAAATGCCTTCGTATTGTATTGAAACTTTAGTAAAACTATCCATGGGTTATATGTGATGTTTAAGAGTCAACCCTGGCTCAATATTAAGCACGGTGTGGCCGTTATCACTCCAAGTGTATGTATTTTGTTTATAATGGATAATATTTTACGTACATACGCCAAACCAATCAGATGGATTATTATTGTGTTGATACATTTTTAAAACGATCCATGGCTCATATGTGATGTGTACGAGTCAACCCCGCCTCAATCCGAGGCCCAGTGTGGCCAACACCACTCAAAGTGCCTCTGTTTTGTTAAAAATGGACTTAATTTTAAGTGAAATCAACAACTGACATATGGAAAACCAACCAAACGAATTTGGATTCTGTTGAAACTTAATGAAAACAATACATGTGTCAAATGTGACGTGTATGAGTCAAATTAGCCTCTATTTGAGGAATGTTGTGGCCGGTACCACTCAAACTTCCTCTATTTTGTTCAAAATGGACTTATTTTTAAGTGAAATCAACAACTAACAGACGGGAAACTAACCAAATGCCTTCGGATTGTGTTGACACTTTAGGAAAATGATCCATGGGTTATATGTGATGTATACGAGTCAACTCTGGCTCAATCCTAAGCACAGTGTGGCCGGTATCACTCCATGTGTTTGTATTTTGTTTAAAATGGACAATATTTTACGTACATACGTCAAACCAATCAAACGGTTTCTGATTGTGTTGATACTTTTGCACAACGATTCATGTCTCATATGTGACATGTTCAAGTCAACCCTACCTCAATCTGAGGCCCGGTGTGGCCGACACCACTCAAAGTGCCTCTGTTTTGTTAAAAATGGACTTAATTTTAAGTGAAATCAACAACTGATATACGACAAACTGACCAAACGCATTCGAATTCTGTTGAAACTTAAGGAAAATGATCCATGAGTCAAATGTGACGTGAACAGGCAGCCCCAGACATCCTCCCCACCCCTCTTTCTGGACCCTGGATAGCCCCCCCCCCCCCACACCCTCCTCCTTGGACCCCGGACAGCCCCCCGGACATGAATAACATTTTCCTTTTGTACCACTGTGTATGCAAGTAAATGAGACTCTTATGCCTTATGTATAATTCTATTACAATTTGATTAAATTTTATACCTCATGGATGATATGTAAATGTAGGCATGTTGATTTCACATGCCTTTTTTTATTTCTTTGACCATGCAATGTTATTTGGGATTATTCCAGTTTTGTATGTCTTGAACTATATGAATGACTTGGTAAGCTTATTATATCATGCTCATAAAATGCATGTGATGATATGCTATAATTTGAATACAAATACTTGATGCACATTCTCCATGACCCCAATACTCGCTCCCTATAAATCTCCCCTCCCCTCTTCCTGGACAACCCCCTCCCCTCTCTGGACATCCCCCCACATCACATTCAATGCAATTCATGCATCACTCTAGATGATGCACAAATATTAACCACATTGTTAATTAACTTTATCACACATACCCCTCATGAACCAATTTCTATCATAATAAACACCTTTTTGAGTAAGAAAAAATTGATATGTGTGAACCCAATAAATTGAAATATGTTAATAGGAAGAGTTGTTGTCATATGAAGATTGAAATGGGGAATTGTAGTACATATCATGGTTGGAAGAGTGATGTTTTTATGTGTTTTTTTGTGTTATTTCCAATGTTTTTTGTGGTGTTTGAAGTCTATTTATAGATGTTATTTGTGATGTTTTTTATGCAGGTCTATCAAGTGGTGGCAGCTGTATGCAGGCTGCTGGTTTTTTGTGAAAATTCCCAATACCAACAGTTTAGAACCGTTGTTATACTTTGAGAATATATGAATATATACCAACGGTTTAGATAAACCGTTGGTATAAGCTCAAAAATATGAATTTCCCAATGGTTTTAAACTGTTAGTAAATCCTTTTTCCAACGGTTTAGAGGAACTGTTGGGAAATTAAAACTTTCACCACCTTTTACCAATGGTTTTCCTTAAACTGTTGGTAAAGGTCTTTCCCAACGCCTTACTTCCCTGCGGTTTGGGAAACTATTAGTATATCTTATACCAACGGTTTGGGAAACCGTTGGTATATCTTATACCAACGGTTTTCCAGCCTATACCAACGGTTTTGAACCATTGGTATTGTCTATATTTCCAGTAGTGGGGGGAGAGTCACCCTGATCAATAGTGTTCTCACGTCCATTCCTATGCACATCTTATTGATCGTTAAACCATCCACGGGAGTTATTACAAAGATGGAGAAAATATGCACTGCTTTTCTTTGGGATTCCAACCAAGCGGGGAATTGTCATTGGGCCTCTTAGAGGCATTTGGCGAGGCCTAACGATGAGGGTTGGGTGGGGATCCCTGACATTTTTTGTACCATTCAAGGGTTGTAGGTACGGTTGTCCTAGGATATTATTGTTAGGGGTTACTTATGGGATTCATTCTTCAGAGGAAGATATAGAGTGGATGGTGAGACCTCGGTGCCCAATGGTTCTGGTCTCTCTCCCCTTGAAAAGTGCATGCTCTCCCATTTAGAGGTTCTTTAGGGAGTGTCTCGGTGGATTATTGTAAGAGGTGACGTTAACTTTTGGAGGGAGAACTGGGTAGGCGAATGGATTTTCTTCCCTGGATGTCCCATTCTCGTAGTCTCATATAAGGATATATGTGGATTTCCCCCCTTTATTCAGGCTATACTCAGTCAGGATCAGAGGAAGATTTTTTATAAAATCAACTTGAACAATGAGGCAGACAGGTGTTGTTTCACAGATACAACCTCGGGCAAGTTCTCAATCCGAGATAATAGAAGGTTGCAACTTGTATACGGGATCCTAGAAGAGTGGTCCTCAAGGTTTTGGTGAAAATAGATATCTAAAAAATGAACATTCTTATTTGGAGTATAAGAAAACTGTCACTCCCGACTGATTAGAGTATTCAAACAATAAGAATCTCCTTGGCTTCTTGTTGTTTTTTCTGTGAGCATCCGCAGACAGAGACAACATTTCACCTTTTCTTCTAGAGCGAAAGGGTTGATTGCATCCAGTGCATGCTTTCAACTCAACCTTGTTTCCTTAATCCACATCCTTCTTTCCATGATTTCATGACCTCCTGGTTTCACGGGGTTGGGTTCAATGCAATAGATAGCAAGATTCGGGCTGTTATTCTTTCATCCATCTATTGGACTCTCACTACTACAAATATGGCCTTTATTAGTGCTAGAAAAGTCGATTAACAGCACTAAAAAAAGCTCTGTTAAACAAGATGAGGATAAAGGGGGTCCCTTTTATCAGCGCTCCAAAAAGTGCTGATAAAGGCCCCTTTTCTTAGTGCTAAAAAAAGCACTGATAAAAGACCCCTTTATCAGTGCTTATTTTAGCACTGATAAAAGTCAAAAAAATTAAAAATAAAAAAAATAATTATATAATGCGGGGGGAGCTTTTAACATCACTTGACCCCCCCCCCCCCATCAGTGCTAGGCAGCCCTCGCCCCCTCACACTCTCCCACGCGATGACCTTCCCGCGCATCCCCACACACACGCACCCCTTTGCTTCCACCCAAACTCGAACCCGCGACTTCCCCCCTTTCGCGGATACACCATTACCACTAATCCATTTCGTTTTTTCTCTATTTAATGGTATATCTATTTATTTATATATATAGTTATATTTATTCATATATTAATATAGATTCATATTAATATAAATATATTTATTCATATATTAGTATATATATATATTCATTTGTATATTAATATATATTTATATTTATTTATATATATATTTTTAGTTATAACTTTTTATCCGTATATTTATTTGTATATTAATATATATTTATAAGATTAGTTTTAAACACATTTATGAAATATGTTTTTTATGTGTGTTTATAAATAAATAAATAAATACATACATACATATATACAACACACACACAGACAGACATACACACACACACACACATATATTTACGAATAAATACATATATATGTGTATTTGAAAAGCCATATAATGTTAAAACGACCATAACTTCTAATGAAGAAGCCCGTTTTAACTCTACAACCAATAAAATCGAATAAAATTAAACAATATTCGATATGATATGTGGTACAGGACTAACAGACATCCAGATCAGAATCTATACTTGTTTAAATGTTAACAGATCGGGGTATCCGGACTAAAAACTCAATTTTGGAGGCCTTCTGAGCCTTTTTTGTCCTCGAAAAATGTGAAAAAGGGTTCCCTTGGGTCACTAGCGCATAGAGCTCGTCGCAGGATTCGATTTGATATGTTGTAGAGCTCAAACAGACACCCGGATCAAAAGTTATGGTCGTTTGAAGTTTGAGTTACATTTTCAACTTATTTTAGATCTTCTATTAATTTTTTTGATTTTTTGTGTCTTTAAATTGTTATTAAATGATTATTAATCGATGATAATTAGAAAAATATTAATTAATAATATTTTTTAAATTATTTCGAAGCCATTTTCACTAAATTTCTTATATATTAAATTTAATAGTCTATTTATACTTATCTAAAACATATTTAAAAAATATATATTATATTTATATCAATATAAATATACTTATATAACAATATTTTATTTTTCATGATTTTTTTTAAAACATAAAATTTATCAGTGGTATGAAAAAAAGTTGATAAATCCCCCCTTTATTGGTGCTACTAAAAGAAGCACTGATAAAAGGGTCCCCTTTATCAGCGCTTTTTTTAGTTCTGATAAAATGGTAGCGCTTCCCTTACCCGTTTTTGTAGTAGTGTCTTTGAGAGACAAAAAACCCGGAAAGAATGGGTGTTCACCCTTCATTTTGGAACCTTCAGATGAGGACGAAGGTGCTCATTTTTTATTTGGGTTCAGTTATTAAGGGTGAACATGCTTCTCTCAAATTTTTTAATTTCTTCAATAATCCATACATTGGTGGTGCATTGGGAGGGGTGGGTGGTCGATGGGTCTGACGGATTCCCCCCATACATGGTTTGAAAATTAATGTGGATGGTTCATGTAGGAATGGGATCATATGAGTTGGGAGTCTCTTTCGTGATATGTGTGGATCATTTCTGGTGGGGTTCAGTGCCTTCTTCAGGCTGGGAAATTCTCTAGGGGCGAAAATGAGGTCTCTACTCACGGGCCTCACTGTTTGCAGGAGTTTGGGCTTGAAGGTGGATGAAATTGAATCAAATTATAAGGATTTGGTTAATATGATCAAGGGGACATGTGAGGTTCCCTGGAACTTGAGTTTATTGGTCATAATATGTTCTTTAGAGACATAAAAGGACCAGTTTTTTCATCACATTTAGAGGGAATTCAATTTTACTGCTAATGCGCTCACATTCTTGGGGAGTCCAGAGGAGCCTCTTGTCATTTATGATAGTTTGGGGTCACTTACCATGGTTTTTATGACTTTTTTCCAATGGGATTTTTTTGGCTTACACCACTTCTTCCCCCCTTAAGGTCCCTCTGTTCTCCTGTTGTGTGTCGGTGGCCACATCCATCCTTTATTTTAATAAAAAAAATAATGATTGAGTCAGTATCCCAAAACATATTAGTTTTGGATCCATCAAAGATAAAATAAGTTGTGTCTTGTTAATCCCCCAATATTGTGGTAGAGGTGCAAAGTTTTCTTTGTCTCAAAGGCTATTATATGAGTTTCATAGCCAATTTCTCTTGGGTTGAGACTCCTACGATAGCATCAACTAGAAAGAATTAATCATTTGTGTGGACTGATTAGTGTTAGGAATATTTTGAGTATCTAAAGGGGAATTTGGTCAGTGCTTTGGTTCTTTTCCTGCCAACATAAAGAGTTCAGTTTCATTTTTCTATGATGCTTCATGTTTGGGGTTAGGCTACGTTCTGAAGTAGTATTGATCAGTCATTTCTTATCAGTCTCATTAGTTGTGGCCCCATGAACGTAACTATGAAACCCATGATCTTGAGTTGGCAGTACTAGTGTTTTCCCTAATTTTTTGAAGACATTACCTCATCGGTGAGTGTTTTGTGGTCTTCACCGATCAAAAGATCCTGAGGTATGTTTTCTCCCAGTGTGATTTGAACTTATAATATCATCGGTGGATGGATTTATTATAGGATTATGAATTAAAAATTTAATATACACCTATAAAGGGGAATTTTGTAGCCAATATGCTAATCAGGAAGTCATGTGGTGATTCAGTATGTGGATTGGGTGATTCCTAGAGAGTTATAGAAGAAATTTCAGTATTACATCTGGATATGGGAGAAGTTGGGTGTAGAGGTTGTCTTTTTCAGATGATGGTGAATTCATCTATAGTGCAGTAGGTGAAAGAGTCCCGGTTGGGGGATCTTGAGGTGGAGGTATGAAGAAACTGAGTTGTTTGTGGTGAGGCCTTTGATGGTTGGTATGAATATGAACAACATTGAGTGTTCTTTCAGAGAAGGCTTTTCATTCCTTTAGTGATGTTTTAGGTGGTTCTTATAGAGTTCCATAGTTCACCCTTAGCGGTACATCTTGGTGTGATAAATTTTAACGATCCTTGAGAGGTCAGTTTTGGTGGACTGGTTTGAAGAATGTAGTTTCAGAGTTTATTTCTTGATCTTTGGTCTTCTAGAAGGTGAAGGTTGAGCACTATGTTTCTGGTGGTTTTCTCTAGCCATTATATGTTCCCTGGTGGAAGTTGGAGGACATCTTAATGGACTTTGTTACTAGTTTACCTTGATATCAGGGAGGCTATGATGTTATATGGGTGGTATTGGATTGTTTGATGAAATCATCCCAATTTATAGAAATCAAGGATTTGATCTTAGTGGAGGTATTCTCGAGGTAGTATCTGGAGGAGGTGGTGAGACTCCACAGAGTCCCAAGGACAATCATTTCCAATTGAGATCCTCATTTTACCTCGAGGGTGTGAAGATGTCTCAATCAAAAATTTAGTTCTTAGTTATGACTTAGCACTAATTTTCATATGTGGACGGATAGTGAGACATAGCATACCATCCATACTCTTGAAGACATGTTTCACTCTTGTGTCCTGGACTTTGTAGGTTCATGGAAGAGATGCATGCCCTTAGTGGAGTTTGCTTACAATAATAGTTATCATGCCACCATCATTCTGGCATTGTCTGAATACTTTTATGGATGAACTTTCCAATTTCTATCATACTGGACTGAGTTTGGAGAGTTAGCAATTCTCAGTCATAATTGGTATAGAATACGATATAGATAGTTCATCTGATTCGTGATAGGATGAAGGAAGTACAAGATCATTAAAAATCTTATATTGATCACAAGATGAGACTTATATAGTTTGGAATTGGGTATCAAGTGTTCTTGAAGGTGACTCCCCATTGTGGGAAGCAAAGGTTTGGTCTTCAGAGTAAGCTTTCTCCTTGATTTGTTTGGACTTTCAAGGTATTAGCTCATGTTGGAGCCACAACGTATTGAGTAACACTTCCCCTATAGATGAGCTAGATACACAATGTTTCCCATGTGTTACAGCTCCATCGTCATATTCATGACAACTCTCACATCATCAATTGGGGAGAGATTGATGTTTAATGATGATGTTACCTTCAAGGAGTGACCTATAAAGATCTAGGATTGTAAGAATAAGGTGTTGAGTAGGCATGTTATCTCCTTAGTTCATTTCTTGTGGTGGCATGGTGGCATGGAGGAGATTACCTGGGAAAGTGAGTTTTCAATATGTTATCAGCACCCTAATTTTTTTATTTTTAGCTCTTCTTTTATAACGTTGTTGATTTGGTTATTTTATAACTTTTCTATTTATAATATGGCTTACTATTATTTCATGTTGTGGATTAATCTCTTTTGATAGGTATCTCCCCCAGGAGAGTGTTTAGTATCTAGTTGTAGTTTTCTTATAGTTTCGTGTGGTTCCTTGGTGGGATAGTTGAGCTCCTATGTTAGACAGGACCTTGAGAGATATCTCATAGGGTGACTGTTCGAATGACCCCTTTTTTCAGTTTCCTCTCTAGGTTGGTTTTAGATTCTCAAGGATGATAATGTTTTGAGAGGTATCTAATGTAATGGACTAAACCTCTCCAGTCCATTACTTTATTGAAATTTGGTGTTTAAGGTGTTTTGGGAATTCAAGGTGACTCATTTCAATAGTTTTCCAAATTTCCAGTTCATTGAATAGTGTTTCTAGGATGGATATACATCCAACGATAGGTGTACAGTGTTTCTAGAATGGTGAGTCATCCAACGGTTGGCGTACAATGTTTTCAGAATGGTGAGATGTCAAATGGTATGTGTACAGTGTTTCCATAATGGTGAATCATCCAACGGTAAATGGTGATTTGCCCAATGGTAGGTGTATAGAGTTTCCAGAAGGGTGAGTCATCCAACGGTAGGTTTATAATGTTTCTAGAATGGTGAGTCCTCCAACGGTAGGTGTATAGTGTTTCCAGAATGATGATCCATCCAATGAAAGGTGTACAGTGTTTCTAGAATAGTGATTCAACCAATATTAGGTGTATAGTGTTTCCAGAATGGTGAGTCATCCAATAGTAGGTTGAATAGTGTTTCCAGAATGGTGAGTCAAGACTAGCGAGTTTTCTAATGTTAACTTGTCCAATGGTGAGTCATTCATCAGTGACTTGTCTAATGGTGACTTTTCTAATATTGATTCATCCAATGGAGACTTTTTCAATGGAAACTCCTCCAATGGGGAGTCATCTGGCGGTGACTCGTCCAACGGTGACTCGTCCAATGGTGATTCATTCACAGTGTTTCTAGTTTCCTATAGTTTTACCCCATTGATGTTATCTTTGACATAAAATGAATTCAAAGACTTGTTTTAATAGATTCAAGGCTGATTAAAATCCTCTAACTTCTATATAAATTTTCCTAAGGCTTCAGGTGCCTTTACTCGGTAAAAACACGTAATCTTGACCAGATTTTCCTTTAATATAAAATCTAAGTCGTATCTAAACTGTTGCTCCATTTAGATTTTCAATAGGCTGAGAAACATTCTTCCATTGTTCTTTATTCTTGTTTTCATCTGGTAAAAGACACCCAAACCTTTCTTCCCATATGAATTTTGTGATCGAACTACAATCCTTGGATTGTTTCCTAGTAGGGTTTTTTCTACTGCATGTGCACCCCCTATTTTTCTGCAACCCAGAAGTGTCGATCCATCTTTAATATAAGGTATGTTCTACCTCTTTTATTCTAGGTTCCTCAATCTGTTTCCTCCCATTTCTCTTTTACATGTGATGGAATATGATCTCTATGTTTCTAATTGATCATTCTTGGGTGTTGGTTGATGCGGTTGTGGCACGACATCCATGGGTGGATGTAGTCATTGCAGGAGAGGTGATCATGATTCGTTGTGTTGGCATGTTCTCATGCAAAGGACATAGAAAACCTTTTGAGGTAGGGGATTCATCACTTATCTATTTTATTTACATGTAATCATAGATTTAGCATAATATATTCCATTGGATCATAATGAAATTTACATAATAAATATTTGAACCAGATTAAAGAAATGGTATCATTTTCTTAGTGATTCTATTGCCTCATGATTTTCTAGATAGTGTGATATCTATGATTTACTTGTTTAGCAGGTCATTCTTGATGGAAATTGGTAAAGAACATAAAGTTGGGTTTAAATGTAAATTGATTGGATAAAGGATTAAAGAGGCATGTTAATGAATCTAGTTGTTGTTGTTGTTGTGATTTGATGATAATTAAATGGATGCAGTTATGCATGTTTAATTGAATCAGTTAATTAAAGATGGAATAAAGAACCGATTCTGTGTTAAATATAATGCCTTTATAGGGCCTGAGTTTCCCACTCATTGTAATGTCCAAGTGCCTTTTTCATTGGAGCTGTGAGACCTAATTGTGTGTGAAGGTTGAATGCCTTGTTTAGGGCCAAGAACCCAATTGCTATGTTTGTTTGTTTCCTACTAATTGTGATGTGATGTGAGCCCGGGATGGTAGATACTAGAAATATATTTTGGTATGTGGGGTTAGGGAGGCTTAGTGGTTGTGGCAGCAATTAACGGCTATAGTGTCGAGATGCATAGGTTTGTACATGTGGGTGTTGTAGAAGACACTGAAGATGATGGAATGGTTTGAAGCTGGATTTACATGTTGATATGAGAGTTGGATGCTTATTAAACCTTTTGTTTTTTTATCTATTTTAATCTCTCCGCTACTTGAGGAAAATGGTCTTGATTACCCTCCTTATAAAAGAGGAAAATATGTGTGGGTTATTCCATGTGCTTTTTGTGTTTAGATTCTCGAGGATGGATGGGTCTATGCTCTTGCTATATGTGGCAAAGACTCGATCGGTAGTTCATCTACTCACCATATTGATCTCCTTGTGTTTGGTAGCTTAGGATGTTTTCCTAGAATACCTGGAAATATAGAAATTCATGATGTTGTTAATAAATGAATGAATAAATGTTTAACCCATGGGGTTAGAGCTTGCTGGGATGCAATTATGGGGTTATATATTGGAGAAACCATGGACTCAAATTGCTTATTCCTGGAGTGCATGGATCTTTCCTAGTATGCTAATGAGATGTAATTTGGTTTTTATAATGGTTAATTAATGGTTAAAGAATTAATTAATGTAAATTGAAATTGATAAAAATGGATAATAAAATTTAATAAAACTTGTTAAATGGTTGTGTGCTTATAGGATATCTATTCTTAGTAGTGGAATCCAATAGTCTGAGAGACATGAGATGCAGTTGATTCTAAGACTAGGTTATTCCCATAGTGTGGTTTTGAGCTATATTATATCCTATAATTTTTGTTTTTCTATACGCAAATTTACCCTATTGGTTATGGAAACTAACACACTAGGGATTCTGAGACCTAGGGGTGTTTTTCCCAATATCTCAGTGGGAGGATGGATGGCTGACTACCCCCTTTTACCTCTCACTCTTCTCTTGGTAGTTACATTTTTTGGTATGTACAACGGTTATTTTTTCCCATATATATGTGTAGAGGGTTGTAATGGCTTGTGTTTATTTCACACACATGTATTTCCTATGGACTACTATAGGTGTAATGTGTATAGTCTGTGATGGCTTGAGGATCCTTACTCGGTGTATGGGATGTAATGGCTTGAGGTATAATACCTGATGTATGATACATACTATGAAAGTTTTGGTGGATCCCGAAAACTACCACGTTACTTTTTGCTATGTGGACGTGGTGGTTGTGTTGTACGAGGTGCATGTTGTGATGCTTCACCCAGGTGTCTTTGGGCAAGCCTTTTTGGAGAGAGATGTTCAGGACGTGCGATGTTGGGGCAAGGCAACAAACTAGTGGGGAAGTGGTAGCGAGGTACCCTTGATATCCCTTATTATATTATATACTCTTGTATGTGATACTTGGTGAGAGTATCCATGGTGAGGCTCAGAACACAATTTACCTATTTAGGTGAAGAGTCAGTTTCACTTGTTGTTCACTATGCTTTAGCATGCTTTCTTTACATTTATATGAGAGGCTCCAGGGATGATCCTACTAAGTATACTATTATACTCACCCTACATTATATAAACTATTTTTAGTTTAGTTGGAGTGGGTTGGAGATCAGGCTGGTTAGTACTAGCTCTAGATTTTGTAGGAGTTGTTCGGGCTTTGTGGTCGATGCCATTTTACTTTATTTTGGTACATTCAGTTTTTCCTTTCGGTTATAGTAGTTCTTACAGGACATTACATATGTGAACTCTGGATTTATTTTACTTTTATTCTGGGTAGGAGTTGGTTGGTTTCAATCTTATCTCTCTCTTCTACTTGTTTTCTCTTATAGGGTAATTCCTCCCATCTATGTGTTTGTTATACCCTCAGTGCTAGTCGCCAACTTGGGGCCTACTGGAGGTGGTACTCGGGGGGTTCATTATCTATCTTCTCACATTGCTAGGCCAGGATGGGTACACCTTGTTAGGAGGTGGTTGTGGCACCAACCATGAAATATTCTTATGAAAAATGAATTTCATTACAATTATAGAGACGGTAGGTCGTACGCATGCATGAGTAACATTTCCATTTTTCAACAAACATGAAGGAAATAAGGTAAGTAATATTTTATATTTATTGAATTTTTTATTATATAATATATGTAATATTATTGCTTTAAATACACTTATATAAACCAACCATGTCATGCATTTATGAAAAAATGAATCACAACGCTTCATGGAGGTGGTAATCTGCACGTACACATGAACGACGTTATCATTTTTATATGGATGGAAAGGTAAGAAAAAAATGATATATTATCTTTGTATAATTATAATTATTTAATTAATATAATATATATATATATCTAATACATCCATAATTATACCCATTCATGATAGTTGGTTGTGTAAAACAAATTACATCAGCTCACGAGGCGATAGTTCACAGTGCACACAAACGATGGTTTCATTTCCCATTTGATGGTGGAGGAGATGGATAAAGGTTATGGCATTAATATAATAAAATATAAGTATATATTATATATTGGTTTTATTATATTGAATTTTTAGTACATAATTTAAGGTGTTAAAAGAAGATATCAAATGAAAGAGCTTGGTTTAGATGATTACATTCTCTTAGAGAAACCTCCTTTGGATCTCTTCTTAAAGACCCTAGGGATAGTATTTTGGGAAGAAAAAAACCATTAGAATTATTATAGGTAATTTAATAAGGTATTTTAGGAGGTTTATTTTAGAGATAATTTTCACATAGATTGTGAGGAATAAAAGAAATGATGTGTTCTTTTATAAGTGGGGGAGGGGAACTTTTAGAAATATATGAAATATTATAACATATTATGTGTCTAACTAATGTAAAATGGTTCCAAAAAGGAATTTATTTGAAGATAATGAATATAATATCTTAATTTAATCATAAAATAAAATTTATAGAGGTTTAGATATCATTTTTAATCTTATATTTTGGATTAACCCTTTTGTTAACCATTTTTAACCTTAGTTGTAGTAACTATTTTTTCAATCATAAAGGGTTATAAATTTAATTTTAAGTTAAAAATTGGATAAAAAATGATAAAGGAATGATATTTTAAACCAACAACCATCCATTTATACTCCTAAAATATTTTTTTGTTTTTTAAATAATTTAAAAAATGTTTTTTTCCTAAAATATCATTATTTTCATTTTTGACACTATTCATTTAATTTGAATTTAAAGAAATGATGATTGTAAAGGAATTAAAATATAATTTTTTTAAAAATTTATAATATGTTATATTTATATAAAAAATTCTTGGAAGTTAATAATTCATACAAATTATATTACTTCTAATGTTTTTAAAATTATTTACTTTTTTTTATACTGCTTACACAAGAATTTTAATGGTGTTATGTAATTATTTTAGGTAGTTATTTAATCACTAAAAATGAAAATAAAATTACCATCATAAAAATAATTCATTAATATTTCAAATAATCATTTATAACTAAAAATAAAATCTTTTTATCCATATCACTATATAATAGATATATTAATGTAATGAAAGTGACATTTTTTATTTATCCTTTACTTAAAATAATATAAAGGTCATAATCCAATATAAATGGGAAAAAAGGGTAATATTTTTAATTTTTAGATTATTATAGAATAAATATAATCATAAAATTAAATATAGGTAAGTTTTTAATAAATTGGATGCATTATCATATTAGTTTTAACACTAGTTAACCCATTTTACCTTTACCATAGTAACAAATATTTAGTATGGTTACAATTTATAATGACCAAAAAAAAGGAACATATTTAACAAATTTGAACCTCATAATTAAAAATATGGAATCAATTTTATCAATTTAAATTCCTATAAGTTTCATAATTTAATTTTAAAAAATAAACACATAAGACAAGACGAAAAGAGGTTTTTCAGAAAAAAAAAAGTCTTTTTAATTATAAAAGGTTTTAACACCAAAATCAAGAAAAACATATATTAAAATGACCTCAATTGGGTTATTAATAATATAAAATAACTATTTTTACTTTTATTCCATTTAAAAACAAATTTTAACTTCATAAATTCTTGAAAATAAAAGGTAGTTTTCAATAAAAATCAGTATTTTTCAATATTCATTAGAAAAATCAAACTTTATCAAAAATTTCTCAAAAAATTAACTCTAAACTAATTTTGACATGTTTATATCAAAATTTAATTTAATTTTTTTAAAAAAAATTATAAAACTCTTAGAAATTAATTATAATATTTTCTCATAAAAAGGAATAAAAATTATTTTTTGAGTAAGAATTTATTTTTGATGCATAAAATGAATTTACTAAAAATTGAATATTTATTACATAATAATTAATCAATAAATTTTTATTGAGTGTTAACTTTATAAATATATTTAATAATGTGGTTATTCCTTTTCACACCTTCCAATTTAATGGCTATGTTATAACGATCATATTTAAATAATAATATTTCATGGTTTATTTAAGCTCGAGGTTGTGTGTTTTATATGCTATTGAACAAAGTTTTATTAATTTAAAATATTGGGGTGCTAAAATCTATATCTTCACATCTATTTTCAAATATATGACTTCCCACAACTCTATACATATGTTTTTCCCTACTTCCAATATCCCAACATAATACTCTTTAGATCCACGAGGGACTTAAGCCATGTCGATGGAACATCATAGTGTGGGGGTGCTACCCAATAAAGTTAGAGGACCCATTATTTGTCTAGAACTCAATAACTAGGGGGTATCACTATGAAGATGTGATAACCATGCTTTGTGAAGAGTACATAGGGCTTTCATCCAACCTATAATGATAAATAGGGTACCCACGCCCTGATGGTTGTTGTCACAACTCCCCACCCCAAAGGTAAACCTCCTTGGCTAGAAATGATGGAAGGGGGATAATGACACCCAAATACAACCTCCAATAGGCTAAGGGTTGGTGAAAATTTTTTGATGGTGTATCATACACATAAATGGGATGAATTTCTCTTTAATATTTAAGAAATGAGAGAAATACGATTGAAATATC
Organism: Viscum album; assembly: GCA_963277665.1. Taxonomy (NCBI): domain Eukaryota; kingdom Viridiplantae; phylum Streptophyta; class Magnoliopsida; order Santalales; family Viscaceae; genus Viscum; species Viscum album. Next base: position 1,048,578,138 of record OY728163.1, on the reverse strand, counting down.
CAAAAACCCTTTCTCAAGATAAAAGTAAATAAAGATCCCAATTATATTCATGTAATTGCATAAAAACTTTATACAATTTAAAAGGAACTATATGTACCGAAAAGGAAGGCCCCGATGGTGACCTTGAAGCCCAACAACTCCTGAAAAACTCCTCAAGTAATTAATGTCAAAACCAATCTCCAACCGACTATTACGGACCTAAAAAACTGTTTATATTAATGTAGGGTGAGAATAACATGTATACTAAGTAGGATACTCTACAGATCCTCTTATGAAAAAGATAAATAAATCATACTAAATCCTAGTGAAAAACAAATGAAACCAACTTATTACCTAAATTGGTATGATAATTTCCCAACCTCACCATGGTTATCTCTCACCACATTTCACATATAAGTGATCATATAATATAATGTCAAAAAAAGGTACACCATTACCAATTTCTCATTGGTTTTATACTCTTCCCCAACATCGCACATCCTAAGTCATCTCTCTAAAAAAGTAAGATGAACTAAAGACACATAGCCTAAGAATAATACATTCATCATGTGATTTAATAAAACTTTAAAATTTTAGAAATTTTCATATGAATTTTTATATATTATTGATACTATTTTATATATGTCATATTTATATATTTACATAGTAATTAATTTCAAAATAATTAATATTATTTATATATAACTCCCATGAAATGCCTTCTCCTAGTGGTCCTAGATCTCCATAGGCTACTCCTCGAAGATCGCATCATCATCAACATTGATCTCACCCCAATCGATGACATAAGAGTCATCATGATGATAACATTGATGCTGTGACATAGGGAAGACATCATGCATATAGCTCATCTATGGGGGAAGTTCTATATGATACACCATGACTCCAACACTATCCAACACCTCGAAAGGTCCAACAAATTAGTGATAAAGTTTACTCGAATATCCAAAACTTCTATGACCATGATCAAGAGTCACCTTTAAGAACACATGATGTCCAACATCAAACTCCAAAGATCTTTTATGGTTAACATAGTACTTATGATGATCATGTGTTGCCTTCATCCTCGCGAGAATTTCATGAACCATCGTTTTCATACTTTGTACATGTTCTAGACCAAGAATTACTAATTTTCTGATACCAGTCCTGCATAATAGAGAATGGAAAGGGTGGGTGTATAAATCTTCAAATGGTGTCATACCAATGGTCGAGTGAAAATAGTTATTATAAGAAAAATAAACCAAAGTAAGGTGTGTAGAGACTCTATTTTTTCCTTTTAATACTTTCAAATATTTTAAGAAATATTTTCGGAGCTAGGCGTTGAAACGATGCATGATTATGAGGCCCGGTGTGCCCATAAATAATTTTAAAAAAGATATATATTTTTATATCAAGTGCACACTATAGAGACCTAGGCTTAACATACATCAATATACATCATTTTAGATGAATATTTAGTATATTATAATAATACATGCTCGAGTATCATAATAGTTTAGTGTCTTTGGAAACTTGGAAAGAAAATATTCTATCCTGGTGAAAGATATTCAACATCTCCCATAAAGATCTCCACCTTTAGTAATTATACCTAAAACCTTTCTTCATAACCTGGGGAAAGGAAAAATAAGAAAGGGGTGATCTCAAATTCTCAGTAAGGGTAAACAAGGGAGATATATAAGAATAATCATGAGTATAAGGGTATGAGAACATGATCATGAAAATAGAAGATCATATCAAAGATAATATACATGAAACATGGAATAAATAATTGTAGTTCATAAGACATGAATCATAATGAAATAAATAACACGGGCCAAGAAATCCTAATATAGGAATACAACATTGAATTATGGTAGACACATAAGAATATAATATTATTTCCATAATATCCACAGCATCTCTGCTAAGACCATCTTGGTTGTATGGTTTCACCCCCATAACATATTGGTAGTCATGGTTCACTCCCATGGCTATATTAGTAGCATAATTTCACTCCCCATACCACCATAGTAGTCATGGTTCACTCCCATATCCATCTTATTAGTATGAGTTCACTCTTTATACCATCTTTGTAGTAATGGTTCACTCCCATGGCCATCTTAGTAGTCAAGGTTCATTCCCAATCCCATCTTAATATATCTTGTGAGATATAAATCTTTAGCCAATGTATCATAGGTATATATAGGTCCCAATCATCTCATACTTAAATCATACATACATGTTCCACAAGACCATTAAAAATAATAACATAATCCATCAAATAAAATGGGTATCATAAACATATAAACATATCATAACCCATGTAAAGAGAAAAGTTTCATAATAATTTCATCAAAATCATAACCCATGAAAATAAGTGGGTTTATTAAACATCATTTCCTCAAAACATAAACCATTCTAAGAAATAATATGAATGGTATTCTTGAACTATAAAAAGTATGTCATCATAGGTGGGGAAGGAATTTGAAAGATCACTTGAAACATGAATTTTCCTTAAAAATCACTTTTTAAAACATAAAACATTTGTAAAACCCTTTTATTTTAATCCACATTGAAAACATATAAAATAATCATAAAGATCATTTAAAATAGTTCTTGAGGAAAATATCCTTTCTTCCCTGAAATAATTTTATTTTCTTAAAATGCCACGCAAATTTAAAAGAAAACATTTTATTTGAAAATAACCTAATAAGATTGTAGAGAAATAATCAAGGTAATAAGGAGTAATAAATGCATAAAAATCCATTAATTAAGTATAAGTTAAAAAAACATTCTTCTCATACATTTTTGGAAAATTAAAAAAATACCTTGTTTGGAAAACGAAAGAAATATTCCTTTAAAACCATAAAGTAAAAAGGTCAAAAAATGGGAAAAATGAATTAAAAAATCCATAGGAGAATAGTAAAAAAATTATGGAAAAAAATATAAAACATGGACATAGATGATAAGTATTCCCCAATAGGGACTTAAAATGAAACAATCCCAAATATGGAAGAGATTGTGAAATCAATACTAGTCACTTTATATTCAACAGAATCATATGCCCCATGTAAGAAATAAAATTATATTAATATGTAAGTATCATAATATTCTAGATAATACTCATAACATACATTCATGGGAATTATATATACCACTAATAAGAAGTACTTTTTTTATAATACATGTGTCTCACAAAAATAAAGGTGAGACATAAATCCCCTTACCTTCTTTCTTGACTCTCTTCGTACTCGAACAAGATTCCTAAATAATAAATATAAGTTTGTTATAAATATTTTTTAAAAAAATATTCTTATATCTGATATCACATATGATTTTATTATGACCTTATATTACCTGCTTATTAATGATCCTATGTTAAGGTTTCACTTTGGGTAATATTCTCTTTGTTCTCCGCATGTGTCTTAACTTCTTATATTGTTGGTCATTATACTTATATCATGATTACAGAATTTGAATCATGATATTAATATCATGTATATAGAGTAATTTATATTAAAATAATCTATATCATAAATAATTATGAAATTAAATACACCATTCATGGAGATAGTAAGTCGTACGTACGCATGAATTTTGTTTCTGTTTTAATTTTCATATTGAAAGAAAGTATGTAAGTGGCATATGTATATATGTATGTATGTATGTATGTATGTATAATTATTCTAGTAACATTATTACATCATATATATCATATAATTTCACTAAACGTATCCTTAATACATTCAATGCGGTGTCTGAATGAATCACATCGCTTTGAGGGGGCGGTAGTCCACACTTCCTCAAATGAGATTATCGTATTAACACCAAATGGAAAGTAAAAATGGTATGTGTTTTAAAAATGAATAAAAAATCTTAAATCATGATAAATATTATATATAACATATATAGATATATTTTTCGTCATAATGTCCACCTTGATTGGTGGTAAAAGAAAAATGACCAATCATCATTTCGTGAGGCGGTAGTTCGTTGTACAAAGAAACAGTATGTTCAATATCCATAATATGGAGGTGTGTGTAAGTGTCAGTAAAAACCTTTTAAAAAAACATCCTAGTATATTGAGGATACTAGTTTTTTCATAAAATAATGAAATTAATAGAGAATAGAGGTGTAGAAGGAAAATAAAGGAAAGGAACTTCAGAGAATACGTTACCTCTTAATCGAGTAACTCCTTTTGGTTTGTTCCAAAAGGCTTCCTTGAGTTTCTTTCTTCCCAATTCAAGGATTATAAGAGTAATGGAGTTAATTTTTGAAAATATATAAGCAGGTTTTTTCTGAGCAAAAATGATTTATAGCTGTGAATAAAAGAGAAGGAGAGGTGCCCTTTTATAAGAGGAAGGAGGGGAACTTTAAGAAACTCCAAAACTATTAATTTATTATAAATTAATTTTCGATTTCAAAATAGATCCAAAGTTATTTATTTATAATTTGATATGAGTATGGGTCTAAATCCATTAAAAAATGAATTTGGGACATGTTTTGGTCACAAAATGAACCATATCTTTTGGATTTAACCCTTAGTTAAACAATTTAACTCTTACCGTGACAACTTGTCTTTTTACACTATAAGGTTAATATAGTTACTATAAAATTCCAAACTAACCCCAATTGAATAATTTATGAAGTATTTAACATTATTATAGTTAATTGGACGAAATATACATTTTTATGAATTTTTATATTTTACTAAATTATTACTTATTTTAAAATCTCATTTATGTCAATTTTGACACTATTTATTACTTGACTTTTTATAAAATCCTAACTTGATTCCTACAAAAAAACTACATTAAATAATCTATAGCATGTCATATTCATCCAAAAAATTATTGTATGGTGTCAAATATCTCAAATGATATTTATTATAATATTATTAATATCATTTATTTGATTCTTCCTGTAATAAATCTATTACTGCATCATCATTGTGTCACAATTAAATTTAAATATTTAATATCTAAAAATTATAAATAAATTATCATGATGTAGAAAAATCTATTATATTTATAATGAATATTTATATTATAATTTTTCTATGTGTAACCCAATATTAAAAATTATTTAGTTATTTAAATTTGAATATGACATTTTTAACTCTTCTTTAAATAAAATATAATAAATTTCCTAATCTAACATAAGTTGCTTAAAAGAGATCATATTTTCAACCTAAGTTTGATTTTAGTTGAAACCCACTCACCCAATAAAATTAGTAAAAGTGTTAGTATAATTTTATAATATTATAATATTATATTTAACCTTATTTACCTGATTTACCCTTTAACCGTGCTAAATGAAATTCAAGTTACTATTCACCAAAAATTATTTTGATCTAATTAGACTAAATTTTTCATACTGACTACAACCATGTATGTTCATTTTTCAAAATTCAATTCACAGAAGTCGTAAAATTACGTTTAATGTTAATCCCGCAGATGTGACTAGAAGGCGAGTAAACGAGACGTTCAGAAGTTCAATAAATTTTTATATCTAATTATATTTATAAATATGATTCCATAGACCCAAATTGTATTAATACATATATTATTTATCTATTTTGACTTTAAAATCAATTAATAATAATAATAATTTAAATGAAAAACGTAGTTTTTAACTATGATGCACTATTTTTCACTATTCATCAAAAATTGAAAGTTTTCAAAAAAATACCAAAAATTTACCCTAAGATAATTTTGATATTACAAATTCAAAAATGATGTTTATTTTATCAAAATAAATTTCTATGAGTTTATAAAATTAATTTTATTATTTTTCATATAAGGACATGAAAAGTAGTTCATTTGAGAAAATAATAGTTTTAAACATATAATTACTTAACTTGAAATTATATTTTTCATTATCAAAACCATTATAAATAATTTATAAAAATTACTTATTTCTTTTCATATCACAAGTTTAATGGATAAGTTTTAATTTTATTATTTAAATAATTATAACAGTAAAGTTTTGTTTCATAGAAACTCAATGTTGCATGTAACATAAGCCAAGTCAGTGTTACGTGCAGTGAAATCTTTCCTTACTGTTGTGTATAATGTAATTCAAACTTAGTGATTTTATATAATATATATATATATATATATATATATTCAGTGTTTTTTTAAGTGAAAATATCAATAAATAAATTCACAAAATCTCAGGGTGTTACATTCTACCCCACTTAAAATTAATTTCACCCTCAAATTTTATTTGGATTATCAAAGGTTTAATAATTTAATGTTTCTTTCATAGAAACCCACATTGTAAAAATAAATTATAAAACTTCCTTTTAAAAAGGAAATTAAGAAAATAAAATTTTTTCAAAGTAAATCCTGACTAGGTCTCTACATATGATAATATAGGTGAAGATTTGGGCATGGGGGAAAAGCATAAATAGAGATTGATAAATATCACTAATCACAAGAAAGTGGGTGATCTAGAGAATATTAACAATCAGAAAAGCATAAACTAAATAAACATGAAAGTGGTCATTAATATCATCAAAATGATGATAATAGGAAAACCTTTAACATCATGATCCCTTTTCCAAATTTTGAAGAATTTTTAAGAGAAGCATAACTTCACCCTTTTTTGTTCCATGATCAATTTACACTTCATCTCTTATTCCAAGAAATGAAGTTGAATTTTTCATTCCTTAAGTGTTAAAAATCATGAGAATAAAGATAGATCATTATATCTATCTTCAACAAAAATTTTAGCACAAGTTATAAAATATGTATAAATCTACCTATGGTGAGATAATAATTTAATCTCACAAACTTATTTAAAGTTTATCTTAAGTTTCCATAAATGCACAAGCCTACAGTCTTTCCAAATGATAAAAATCCAAAACTTTTTAAATAAGTTCACTAAATCATCTTAACAATTATCTCTCATATATCATAATATAGTTCATGGTTCTAACATTACAAACATGTGAATACCTTAATCATGTATGCTCTTGAAACATTGAAATAACCTGAATTACCATGCATCCTTATTGAAAACATGCATGTTTTCCTATTCTTAAGTCTAAAAATATTTAAACTTCATCCATGATAGTATAACCCACAGGTCAATAAATCCTAGTATCATTCAATTTACTTATTCATATCTGACATATCTTTATCCAAATATCATTATCTCAACTTCATTCTCATATTAAGGGTTATCCTTCCCTTAATCACGTGTTTTTCAAAAAAATAACAACTTGTTACCTCAATCAATTTTCATGGTTATCAGTACCATTCAACATATTCTCTTAAATCCTTAAGTAAAAAAACTATAGTGGACCAATACATAGATGTTTCATTATTCCATGATATCATAAAAGTATTTCTACAACATTATTCACGAATTCCAATACATAAACACTCAATCATTCCACAACATCATTTTCGTACATTAAATCTCCAATAGTGATTGTGTGAGATTTTTCTTTTCCTTTGTCCTTAAGAGGTTTTTAACATCGATCACCATCTATAACCCTTGGATTAGGGAATTGGCTAGCATAATGCCCATTCTCCTTACACTTATAGCACTGAAGTGGGGTAGGTGCATTCTGTGCGTCTTTCTATCCATTTTCAATATTAGCTAACTTCTTCCAATCACTTCGGCACTAAAATGACCAATTACCTTTCTTTATGAACTTAAGACATTTATTATACCCCTTAATGAAATTTCCTACATGATTCTTCCCACACTTAGAGCATAAAGGAAATTTCATCTTCTTTTCTCCATGGTTTTTAGAGTTTCTTTTAAACTCCAACTTCCTCTTCTTGTCAAAACCATGCAATTGGTATGTGATTACGACCTCCATTTTAACCTCGATTTCTTAACACACAATCTCTTCAAATCTACTAAAATCTCTTATGACTAATTCTTGTTTGAGACGTGACTTTAAGCCAATGAAGAACCTATCAACTTTACTTTCAGGCTAGATGATAATTCCAGAAGCGTACCTCGCAAGTCTTGTGAAATTGGCTCCATAGGTACCAAAGGATTAATTATCCCTTTGCTTTAACTTGAGAAACTCCTAAATTTTTATACATATAATATGAGGAAATTAATTATTAAAGAATAAGTTCTTGAACTCATCCCAATCCATGGAATCAATTTCATCTTTCCACCTCATATTCTCGATTAGAGTCCACCACTAGACCGCTTCGCCTTCTAATTGATAAATAGAAAGAATGAATTTCTCATGTTATAAACACTCAAGAACAGAGAATATATTTTCAGTGGTACTAATCCATTTTCCCAAAACAAGTGGATCAGAAGACCCTCTGAAAGATGGTGGATGTTGCCTTATGAAGGACTCAATAGAATGGTGTTCCCTCTATTGCTCATTTTAAAGTCCAACATGATTCATAACTTAAGAAATATGGGTGACCATATAAATTATATTTTTTATTTCAACTCCCATATCATTTGATTGATTTGAATGATATTCATTGAATTGTCTATCACAATTACCATTAATGTGGTTCCTTTGAGTTCCATCCATTGACTAAAACTAGAAGCATAGTGTGAGCATTACTTTTCATAGTATAAAACCATATATTCATCAAAATATTTACTTTTGGAATTTTTAAATCATGAAACCTTACTTAATATACAACACCATTGGTTCATCCTATGTTATTCAAAGCCAAATTATATCTAAATCCTTCGTGATGGTTCATGAAGAGTTTGTGAATTTCCAAAGCATATCCCCTGGGATTGTTAAACCAGGTGTGCAACAAGGCCCGTTGTCATGTTCTAGATTACCCTAAGTCGGGCCCGGAATATATTGTTAGAGTTATTAACCCTAGTTACATCTATTCCAGAGCCACTTCTACTTGTAGTATCTAGATAGGGATGTATTTCTTGGAAACCACTCACTCTACCCTTTACCAAAATTCCAGGACATTTTCCTAAATGTTGACTCATCCTTATACTTATCCTTAGATACATACCTATAAATATAATTAGGAATATACCTAGGGATCTTGCTAAAGTTTTATTATTCTAGTTTCTAAAGGTTGACTAAACCTTTGCTCTGATACCAACTATAGTGACCTAGTCTTAACATACATGGATAGTGTCTTTGGAAAATTGGAAAAAAATCTTCTATCCTGGTGAAAGATATTAAACATATCCCATAAAAATCTCCAGCTTTAGTACTTATACCTAAAACCATTATTCATAACCTAGGTAAAGGAAACATAAGAAAGGGGTGATCTCAAATTCTCAATAAGGGTAAAAAAGGGACATATGTAAGCATAATCATGAGCATAAGGGTATGAGAAACTGGTCATGAAAATAAAAGATCATACCCTGCATATTAAAGATCATATAAATAAAACATGAAATAAATAATGGTAGTTCACAAGACATGAATCATAAGGAAATAAATAACATATTCCAAGATATCCTGACATAGGAATAAAGCATAGAATTGTTTTAGACACATAAAAATATAATATGATTTCCATAGTAGCCAAGGAATTGCTACCAAGACTATCTTGGTAGTATGGGTTCACTATCCATACCATATTGGTAGTCCTAGGTCACTCGCATTTCCACCTTAGTAGCATGATTTTACTCCTCGTACCATCTTGGTAGTCATGGTTTACTCCCATGGCTATCTTAATAGCATGATTTCACTCCTCATAGCATCTTGGTAGTCATTGTTCACTCCCATGGCCATCTTAGAAATCAAGGTTCATTCCCAAGCCCATGTTAGTCTATCTCATGAGATATAAATCATTACCCAATTTATTGGAGGGACATATAGGTCCCACTCATCTCATAATTAAATTATACATACATGTTGTACAAGATCATTAAAAATCATAACATAACCCATGAAATAAAATGGGTATTATAAACATGTAAACATATTATAACCTATGGAAAGAGACAAGTTTCATAATCATTTCATTAAAATATAATCCCATGAAATGAATTGGGTTTATTAAACATCATTTCATCAAAACATAAACCATTTAGATAAATAATATGAATGTTATTCTTGAACTATAACAAAGTATGTCATCATAGGTGGGAAAGGATTTTGAAAGATCACGTGGAACATGAATTTTACTCAAAAATCACTTTTTAAAACATAAAACATTTTCAAAATCCTTTTATTTGAAACCACTTTGAAAACATATAAAGTAATTATGAAGATAATTTAAAATAGTTCTTGAGGAAAATATCATTTATTCCCTAAAATAGTTTTCTTTTCTTAAAATGTCGTGCAATTTTAAAAGAAAAAATTTTATTTGAAAATAACCTTGTAAGATTGTAGGGAAATCTTCAAGGTAATCAGGTGTCATAAAATCCTAAAAATTATTTCATTCTGTATAAGTTAAAAAAACATTCTTCTCATACTTTTTTCTAAAAAGTAAAAAAATTCCTTGTTTGGGAAAAAAAGAAAGATTCCTTTAAAACTGTGAAGTAAAAACTAAAAAATGGGTAGAAATGACTTTAAAAATTTTTAGAAGAATAGTAAAACATTTTATGATAACATTTTTAGAAAACATGGACATGGATGATAAATATTCCCCAATGGAGACTTAAAACAAAACAATCCCAAATATGGAAGAGATTGTGAAATCAACACTCGTCACTTTATAATCAATAGAATCACATGCCCCATGTAAGAAAGAAAATTATAAAAATATGGAAATATCATAATATTCTGGATAATAATTATAAAATATATTCATCGGAAGTATATACACCACTTATAATAAAAAATTATTGTATAGGACATGTGTCTCACAAAAATAAAGGTGAGACATAAATCCCCTTACCTTGTGTCTTAACTCTCTTCGTACTCGAACAAGATTCCTGTATAATAAATATAAGTTTATTATAAATCTTTTACATAGTAATATTATTATATATAATACCAAATATGGTTTGTTTATGTCCTTATTTTACCCACTTTTTAATGATTCTATGTTAAGGTTTCACTTCAGGTAATATTCACTATGTTCGTTGCATGTGTCTTAACCTGTTATATCATTGGTCCTTATAGTTATATCATGATTCCAAAATGTAAATAATGATATAAATATCATGTATATCTAGTATATGTATATTAAAATAATATATATATATATATTATAATTATGAAATGGAATGCATCGTTCATGTAGACGGTAAGTCGTACGTACGCATGAACGTTGTTTCTATTTTAATTGTCGTATTGAAAGAAAGTATGTAAATGACATATGTATATATATGTATGTATATATATAATTCTTACAGTATAATTATTAGATAATATATATCATATAAGTTCAATAAACCCATCTTTAATACATTCCATGTGATTTGTGAACGAATCACATCGCTTTGAGGGGGCGGTAGTCCACACTTCCTCAAACGAAATTGTCATATTAACACCAAATGGAAAGTAAAAAAAGGTGTGTTTTGTAAAAATGAATAAAAAATATTAAATAAATTATAAAATATATATAGAGATTGTCCATCATAATTTCCCCTATGATTGGTGGTAAAATAAAAATGAACAATCATTAGTTCGTGAGGTAGTAGTTCGTCATACATAGAAACAATAGGTTCGATATCCATTATATGGAGGTGTGTGTAAGTGTAGGTAAAAAATATAGTATAAAACATATTAGTATAATTATTATACTGTTTTTTCATAGAATAATATAATAAAGAGAGTTTAGTTGTGGATAAGAAAAATAAAGGAAAGGAGCTTGAGAGAAGACGGTGCCTCTTAATCGGGTAACTCCTTTTGGTTTGTGCCAAAAGGCTTACTTAATTTGCCTTCTGCCCAATTGAAGGATAATGGGATGAAGGTAGGTAATTTGGGAGTATAAATGGTTAGGGTGTTTCCAAGCCAAAATTCTTTAGAGGTATGAATAAAAGAGAAGGAGAGGTTCCCATTTATAAGAGGGAGGAGGGGCACTTTAGGAAAATCCAAAAGTATTACTTTATTATAAATTGATTTTCAATTTAAAATAGCTCCAAAGTGAGTTATTTAAAATTTAAGATGATTATAGGTCTAAATACACTCAACCAATGAATTTGGGAAATTTTTAGGTCACAAAATGAACCTTATCTTCTGGATTTAACCCTTAGTTAAACAATTAAACTCTTACAGTGACAACTTGTCTTTTTACACTATAGGGTTAATATAGTTACTGTAAAATTCCAAACGAATCCCAATTAGATAAGTTATGAAATATTTAACATTATCCTATTTATTTGGACTAAATATATATTTTTATGAATTTTTATAATTTAATAAATTGTTATTTATTTTAAATGTCATTTATGTTAATTTTGATACTATTTATTACTTGACTTTTTATAAAATCCTAAAAACTTTATTCCTTCAAAAAACTACATTAAATCATCCCTAACATGTCATAGTCATCTAAAAAATTATTTTATGGTATTAAATAGATAAAATTATATTTATTTTAATATTATTAATATCATTTATTTGATTCTTCTTTTAATAAATCTATTACTGTATCATCATTGTGTCACATTTAAATTTAAATATTTAATGTATAAAAATTATGAATAAATTATCATGATGTATATAAATTTAATAAATTTATAATAAATATTTATAGTCTATTTATTCTTATGTATAACCCTATACTAAAAATTATTTAGTTATTAAAATTTGAATATTACATTTTTAACTCTTTTTTAAATAAAATATAATAAATGTCCTAGTTTAACAAAAGTGACTTAAAAAGAATCATATTTTCTACCTAAGGTAGATTTTGGTTGAAAACCACTCATCCAATTAAATTAGTATAAGTGTTAGGGTAATTTTATAATATTATAATATTATTTTTATCCTTATTTACCAGATTTACCATTTAACCATGGTAAAAAAAATTCAAAAGTTAATATTCAAAAAAAATATTTTTATCCTATTAGACAAAAAATTCATACTAATTACAACCATGTATTTCCATTTTTTTAAATTCAATTCACATAAGCAGTAAAATTACATTTAATTCTAATCTCGTAGATATGACTAGAAGGCGGGTAAAAGAGACGTTCAAAAGCTCAATATATTTTTATATATAAGTATATTTATAAAAATGATTAAAATGACCTGAATTGTATTAATACATGTATTATTTATCTATTTTTTCTTTTAAATCAATTAAAAATAATTTTTATTTAAATGAAAAATATAGATTTTAACTACGATGTAGTATTTTTTTCACTATTCATCAAAAATTGAAACTTTTTAGAAAATACCAAAAATTCACCCTAAGATAATTATGATATTAAAAATTTGAAAATAATTTTTATTTTATCAAAATAAATTTATATGAGTTTCTAAAATAAATTTTATTATTTTTCATAGAAGGACATTAAAAGTAGTTTATTTGAGAAAATAATAGTATTAAATATATAACGACTTTACTAGAAATTATTCTTTTCATTATTAAAATCATTATGACTAATATTTGAAAATTAGTTATTACTATTCGTATCAAAATTTTAACAGCTAAGTTATAACTATCTTATTTAAATAATTATAATAGTAAAGTGTTGTTCACGGAAACTCAGTGTTGCGTGTAATGCAAGCTAAGTCAGTATTGTGTGTAGTGAAAGCTTCCCTTATAGTTGCATATAACATAATACAAACTTAGTGATTTTATATAATAATAAAATCCATATTTGGTGTTGCGTGCAGTAAAAATATCAAAAAATAAATTTACAAAATTTCAGGGTTTTACACACACAATTTTTAGAAATAATGGAATATCTCCTCAATGAAGTTCTAGATCAAAAATCTAAGACCATGGTTGAATTTATAATTTGAGGTTTACCTTAGGTGTGACCTAAAGTTATTCAGCACCATACTTTTAGGTAAGCTAGGTGTTGGTGGGTATGTTAAGTGAATTAATTTATTTATATATTTATTTAATTCATTTAATGCATGAAACCATTTTTTTCTCTATAAATATGTTGTTTTAAAACATCTGTAGGGTTAGCTACATAACCTTGGGATTGTTAAGGGGATAATTCCATCGTATTTTGTTAGTGAATCTAGATCAGATGATGATCAGCATCTGAATCAAAGTAAATCAAGTCGCAACGAATGCAACGAGTCCTATCCATCATTGGAAACTGTGTTCTTCACCAATGATCGATCAGAATCAAGGTAGGGCAGGAATTTTTTTAGTATTTTTCCTCTTTTTAATTAGTCAATCATGAATCATAAATATTATTTGATTTCTTGGAAATTGACAACATTCGAATGTGCCCTGAAAATTCTAGATCTTATTTTATCCAGTTAAATCCCTTTCTACATTATTATCATCCCATTTATGTGATCATTAGCCAAGAACACTTGGAAAACGAAGGATACACTTCATTCATGTGCCTTTTCCCTCTCTATTCATCACATTTCACACCATTGGCCTATGGGGTTGCAGTTCCACTTTTATGGGGTTGATTCGAGTGTGATTGAACCCCTAGATTCATAGTGGTAGCCTGAACAACATGCATATTGAATGATTACGGACGAATCAAGGTACGAAATGGGATGTGGGTGATTCCACCAAGGATCGAGACTTGATTAGGTAGTGGGAGGTTCCACAAGTGATAGGAAAATGATGGATTTGTTTAGGAGGGTCTAGATTCAACCTTACGGTCACTGGAGATCAGAAATCAATGACTAAATGAGGTTTCCTCTGATTTCAGACACTCAATAGGATGATTCGGTGGAAGATCTGGAAAATGTGTGAATATCAGAACTTTATGGAAAATATTGATATAAATTGTGTGTAATGTTATTAACAGAATCCATGTATTTTGGATTTCTATGGTGGCTAGGGTTTTCTATTGGAGTTAAACATCACACATTGTGTGGAGGGACCACATGCCCTGTGACCCCTGTCTATCCAACTCGGCATGTAAAAAGGGTACACACCCAGGATCCCATGTGACCCCATATTCCATGTACAATGGGGTATATGCTATGTATTTCAGATAATACACATGATTTGGGAGATCGCACATGCCAAGTTCCACCTTAACCCTGACACATTGTGTATTTCATGGGACACACCATTGTTTTGCACGGAATCCGGGGATGACCTCCTGGATGGGAGATTCAAACGTTCTGATCGGTTTCTAGCGGGTTTGTTCGTAGAACCGGAAACATCCAATGATTCCACATCCGTTTGGACCTACTTTCCAAAGGTAGGCACTCATTAGCTTGTGGACTGATGAGTCTTAGGAATTTGCATTGGTCGAGAGGATGGGAGTTCGGACTCATCACACCTTTTTGAGGGGAATTATTGTCTACTCCGGGACTCTCTTTATAGATTTAAGTTATGTTCGTGAATCCTTATTACGTTACCAAGTATAAAATGAGCTTTCCTTCAGTTTAACAATCAATGATTAAATATGTAAGAAATTCAGAGAATATTTTATATATATTCGAGGTTCTTCATCAATAGAGAATCATCTGTATCTATTTAGAGATTCTTGGTCAATGGTATCCTTCAAAACATTTATATAAAAGTCTCTTGGTCATTATGATGACCAGACTGGTTTTAAAGCCACTCAGTGGGGCACTTGAAGTTTATCGTCATTCAGAGGGACAATGAATTACTTCAGAGTTGGGATCGAACCCATAGATGGGCTACCTACGTATCCTTTGTTTTGAAAAAGGAATCAGAACCCACTTAGTTCGAATAAGGGTATGATTTTTATGATTGATGGCTCAAAGCAGGATGTCACAATTACTTTTACACTCTAAGCTCACGTGATTCATGCTCGGTGTGAGAAATAAGAGGTATTAGTAAAATTTAGACAATTGTGCCATGAAAGATGCAATCATAAGAAATGGTTTGGGGCTTATGTATGTATTACTACCCAGAGGATTTACTTTAGGGAGAAAATCCAGGAACAGGGTCCATAAACGTATATGTGCTTCATGGAGATTTGAATACTCTAAATTGGGACTTATTCCTGAAGAGGAAACCCAAATTAGAAGAGGATTGATAACTGGGTTTTACTCCTGAGAAGGAATCCCAGATCAAACGTAAATTAGGACTGGTTAAAGAGAAATTAGGGGACTTGGGGCTTACTCCTGAAAAGGAAACCCAAGATTATGACTGGGTCTTATTCTTGAAAAAGGAGACCCAGGTTAGGGATTAAGGTTTGGGGCTTACTCCTAAGGAGGATGCCCATATTTGAGATTGGGGCTTACTCCTGAGGAGGATGCCCAAGTTAAGGGACTCGGGGCTTATTCCTAAGAAGGATGCCCATATTTGAGATTGGGGCTTACTTCTAAGGAGGATGCCCAAAATTAGAGGACTTAGGGCTTACTCCTAAGAAGGATGCCCATGATTATGACTGGGTCTTATTCCTGAAAAGGAGACCCAGGTTGGGGATTAAAGTTTGGGGCTTACTCCTAAGGAGGATGCCCATATTTGAGATTGGGGCTTACTCCTGAGGAGGATGCCCAATTTAAGGAATTGAGGTTTGGGGCTTACTCCTAAGGAGGATGCCCAGATTTGGGAACTTTAATAATTTGGGACTTATACCTGAGGAAGATGCCCAGATTAAAGGACTTATAACTGGGGATTATTCCTGAAAAGGAGACCCAAGTTAAGGATTCTCTCATCTTAAAGGATGAGGTTGAATGAATAAACTCTCCATATTTAGTGACATAAGGATATTTAAATCACTAGGTTTTGAGAGATATTCCACATAATTCCTTTCAGATAAGGAAGTCAAATCAAGAAATCATGCCACAAATGGCTTTGAAGAGTGTCTTGAAGACTGAATCTTGAAAAGGAAAGGTGTAATGGCTTAAGAGGGGTAAAATGGGCAAGATGGGCACCCAAAAAGGTAGGGGCGCGCAAGTCTTGAAAGGCGCGCAAGTATTGCGGCGGCGCGCAAGTATTGGTCGCGCAGGTATACGTGCGCAACATGTGGGATACTTGCGCAATTCTCAAACATCATTAGAATATTTGAGAGACTCTTTATAAATCCCTTTAGAATCCTCTTGAGGCTCTTCCAGAAAAGGGACACGCAAGTTCTATTGAAGGAATAAGGCGGCGCGCAAGTGTTGATGAGTTTCAACACTTAGGCCTTCCTTCTTTTCTTTAGATCTTCCGTTCTAGGTAATAAATTACCTTAGAAGTGTTCCGGAAGCTTTGAGAAGAGACTTGGGCGTCAGGAGCTTCAATCCGAGTTTCTGGAAAAAATAATCTCAAATGGGGGGCCCACAGGGTCTATTTATAGGCAGGAGAAGACCCTGGGCGGTTACCGGGCGGTTATCACTTAGGTCGTGCAAGTTACTTGCGTGGACAAGGGCGTCGCGCAAGTCCACTTGCGCGATAGTGATATAACTTGCGCGGTGAAGTTGTTGTTGTTCCTTTGTTCATGCCTTTGTCGATTTTTGATGTTTTCTTCAAAGGTTGAATCAGTTTGAGCTTAGATATTCCCCTTTTCCGATCTTTAGATTCTGTGATGAAAGGAGCGTCAACAAAAGTCCCCCCTCAGAGTTGGATCTGGAGAGAAATGAGGATTTGACTCTGAGGAAATCGAATCCATCCAAAGGAAAAGGGGGCGCGCAGGTCTTCAGGGCATAGAGGGAGGCGCGCAAGTTCTCTCCGCGCAGGCCTTGAGCGCACTGGGTACGGCGCGCAGATAGGCCTCCTGGCCTATAAATACATGGCCTCACCTCCGTACAAGCATCCGGATTGCTGGACTTCATAACTTCTCGAGCTCTCGTCGCGCAGGTTATCTTAACCGCGCAAGGTGCTCTGTTTTCCAACGTTTTCCTTGATGTCGCGCTATTGTAAAGGTACTTGTTCTTGCGCGGTTTACACTTGCGCGTCAAAAACTAGCGCAGCACATGAATACTTGCGCGCCATGTTTTAGACTTGCGTGCCTTATTGCCTTAGCCATTTTTTTCATTTAAGAGTTAGTTTATTCATCTTTTGTGCAGATTCAGTGGTTCCCAAGGGAATTGGAACGGCTGATGAACTGGCTAGCAAGCGGATTGATGACATGATGAACATTGTTGGCCACGATTACTATGATATCTGCGACAGCACTCTCCCATATTTGGCTAAGTACTTGAAGAAATATCATCCTAATTTTCCACAGACCATCCATCTGCCTCTGTGTGGTCATGGTCATCTGCAAGGACTCAATGTTCCAAATGCAAACAATTATACACCTGAGATGCAGCTGCACTGCTACTCCTCTATTTCGGTTATGCTGTGCATTAAGAGCAACAACAATGGTGTGAACTTTCAAATTCTTCCTCCATGTCATTTCCTTGCAGATATGAAAATGGAAAACCCATGGGCTAAAATGTTTTCCACTGCCGGTTGGTGGAGAGAAGACAAACATGGTATTAGAGAAATATCTGAAAAGAGTACTCTCTCCAAATGGATCTTTACGTCCAATGCTCCATTCTCAAATCCATGTATCCATCTTCCAGGTCTCTTGGACAGAAACAGAGTCACTGTTTGATCAGCAGAAAATTTTCTCAAACCGCACTCAAGAACATCCTTTTACAACTGTTACAAGAAGAGCTAGTATCACTACATCTCTTATTGTATCCAGTTGAATGAATGAATTTCAGGTGGTTGCTGATGAAGTTCGGGATGTCGTAAATCAAATGAAGTGTTATGTTGAAAGCCTCTTGAAATTCTTGAAAATGAGAAGAGACTCCAGTCTGTGGATGTCCTTCTAACTCTTGTGCATCAATGAAAAACACTTTCACTTTCACTTATTTGTACCTGCATTCTTTCATTACCTGCTTCAAATTTACTTAAGCCAATGGGCTTAGTAAGCATAGTTTGATTTTTACTAGGATTATTACAAATAACCCTACAAACTTTGAATCTTTTAATTGCTCAATATTACCTAAATCATACAGAATGTATGTTTAGTGAGCTGGAACTTGACTTTTATTCAGAGTTCCTTTGTCTTTTGTGGGCAGTTTAAAGTCATGCATGCCGGACATAAAGGGTCTCATGTTTAAGGTCGAAATAGATTTGACCAAAATGGATTAAAATTGATTCAATTCCTTGATAATTTATCTGAAAACATATTACCATACTCAAGTATGAGAGAAAATATGTAAAATATGGCTTAAGAATATTTGAATCTGAGGAATGATATGAAAAAGAGCTAAAAGGCATTAGAAGAAGTAGTTTCCAAGAATGAAGTTACTATTATTTAACAAAACCCGTTAGGGGGTTGAAATATGCAGGGCCACCTATGGGCATTGGCTGCATGGTCAAATAAATAGTATCTTTCGGCTGAGAAGTCTGTTATGTGGACTGTTTATGCAAGGCCACCTATGGGCACGTGCTGCATAGTCAGGAGAAAGAACTATCAAAAATTTACTTTCCTAGTGCTAAAAGCCCGTGAAAGTTTATGGAGATTCAAATTTTCTAAAGTATAGAGTTTGTTGTATGGAAAGAAGTACTTGAATATGGAGAAGATATTTCCGAACAAGAATATCGAAGAACTGGATGAATATCACTCCTACGAAGGTCTGACCCAAACGTAGGGAAGAAGAATAAACCGTAGACTTGAATACTTTCAGATCATGAAAAAGTATATGGTACAAATATGTTAAGGATGGCTATTTTTTTGCGGATCCCTACATACTGTCGTTTAAGACAAATAAGGACAAAAGAGGCATTCTTCCCAAGAATGAAGTTACCATCATTTAACAAACCCGTTAGGGGGTTGAATTATGCAGGGCCACCTAAGGGAATTGGCTGCATAGTTAAATAAAATAGTATCTTTTGGCTGACAAGTCTATTATGTGGACTGTTTATGCAAGGCCACCTATGGGCACGTGTTGCATAGTTAGGCAAAAGAATTCTCAGAAGTTTGACATTTTTGTGACTAGAAGTCATGAAAAGGGTTATGAAGATCTGAAAATATTTAAGGTTAGTATTATAACACATAAAGATGGGTATTGTCCAATGTATATAGAGATACCTAGGTCAATGATAACCATAATCATGTTGTGGCTGGGTCCTGAATTGAAATTTTGGACTTCACTACGTATCTCATAAGAATGAGAATCAAGCCATACGTAGTTATTGAAATGCAGTTTAACGTTGTGAAGGATGAAAGTATGAGTGATCTTAGTTTAGGGTCATAGAGTTCGGACCATAATAATGAATACACAGTGTGTGTTTTCATGAGGACTTTTCAGCCAAGGGACTGAAAGTGAAATTTGGGGTTAGGCCCAAAAGACTTGGGGCTGGATTCAAGGGATACTCGAACGTTCCTACGTATCCCATAAGGATGGGAATCAAGCCCACGTAGTTCTAGAACTACCCTTTGTACAAATTTGGTTTGTACATGTGAAGGGTGAAAGGGGACTTTAGTTCAATGATGGTTTAACCTGAGATAAAATGTTTAGGCATTGCCATGTATGCATGTAGTCTTTTTAAATGAAACATGATTGAAAAAAATCAATGTCAATAATGGTTCCTTCTCAAATGAGGAAATCAAAGAATATTGTAGTTTATTGTCGTACCGGACAAAAGTGTTGTATAGTTTAACGTCATATAACAAGGATGAAAGTGAATCAATGTAAAGATATTGATTCTAGGGGCGGTTTCACGAATCAACATCATATGAGATGGTGGTGAACCAATGTGAAGAGATTGTTTTTGGGCTTGAACCCTGGGAGGTTGCCTACATACCCAGCCTGGAGGGCAAGGATCAAAGTCCGTGTAGTTCAATTAAAGAATGAATTAATGATCAAGTTGTTCTTGGGGACAACGATCTAAGTAAAATGTTAGTTGGGACTTATTCCAGGTTAGCGGCCCAAAGAGAGTGTTACGATTGAGGTTTTCTCTAAGCTCACGTGAGTCATACTCGGTGTGAGAAACAAGAGGTAACAACAACCCTAAAAATTCATAGTTTAATGTCATGTAGGACATAAAAAAAAGGGACTATGCAGTTTAAAGTCTTGCAATTAGGACTATTGGTGTTGCACAGTTTAGTGTCATGTAGAAGGGACAAAATAACAGTTTAATGTCATGTAGGACATATCAAGGACTTTCTGTACAGTTTAGCGTCATGTAGTTAGGACGATGGGGACAATACAGTTTAACATCATATTGGACGAAAGGGGGACTGTGCAGTTTAATTTCATGCAGTAAGGACAAAATAACACACCATTTATGTCATGTTGAAAGAAAGTGCGAATAGTTTAAGGTCATATGCATGGACCGTGGATGGTGCAGTTTAATGTCATGCTGGACCTTTGAGATTATATAGTTTAACGTCTTTCCAGATGTAAGGGACTTTTATACAGTTTAGCGTCATGTAGTTAGGACGTCACAGTTTAACGTCTTGCTGGACATAAGGGATTTGAAAATAGTTTATGGTCATATGCATGGACCAAGGATGATGCAGTTTAAGGTCATGTTGGATGGTTTAGGGAACTTTTTCATAGTTTAACGTCATGTGGGACGAAGTTGCAGTTTAAGGTCATACTGGACCATTGCTGCTTATGTAGTTTAACGTCTTTCCGGACGTAAGGGACTTTCCTACGGTTTAACGTCATGTTGGACGAAATTGCATTTTAAGGTCATACTGGACCATTTCTGTATAGTTTAACGTCATATAGCAAGGACGAACTAGTGCCGCACAGTTTAGTGTCATGTTGCAGGGACATTCTGGTGCTTTTATACAGTTTAACGTCATGTTGGACGAAGTTGCAGTTTAAGGTCATACTGGACCATGGATGATGATGCAGTTTAAAGTCATACTGGACTAAAGGTTGTATGAACCACTTGTAAGAATCTTGGTTCTAGGGACCATATTTTGTGTTTATACAAAATATTTCTTCAGAAATCTGGCATTGGTTGGAGTCGTGATGAGTTCTCCATCCATTGAGATTAATGAATAAGCTCCATTGGAGTAGACCCTATGTATTGAATAAGGTCCTTCCCATTTTGTCTCAAGCTTGGGAGGTTTCTTTACTGGTATCATTGGAGTTATGAGAACTAATACCAATTCTCCCTGAATTAATGAACGAAGATGAACTTTTTTGTTAAAATCTCGTGCTATTCGATTCTGATAGATTTCCAAGTGGTGCAAAGTGCACAATATTTTTTCATCTAACTGTTCCAATTCATTCAATCGTTTTTGGGATTGCTCATCTATAGATAACTGATCACAAATGGCTACTCTGAGTGAGGGTAATTGAACTTCAATTGTCAAGACTACTTCTGTTCCATATACCAATGAATATGGAGTTGACTGCGTTGCATTGCGGGTGGTAGTCCGATAAGCCCATAAAGCATGAAAGAGTTTATCAGGACATGACCTCTTATCTTTATCCACCATATTTTGCAGTATATTTGTAAGAGTCTTGTTAAAGGCTTCTATTTGGCCATTGGCTTCCGCATGATACCGAGATGAATGGTTGGATTTAATGTTGTATTCTTGATACAATTTCTTCACCTCATAAGAACAAAAGTTGGTGTCGTTGTCCATCAATATGGTATGAGGGACACCAAATCTAGTAATGATGTTAGACTTGATGAAGCTAACAATGCATTTAGAACTGAATTCTTTGAGAGGTAATGCCTCTGCCCATTTGGAAAATAAATCAGTAGCAGCAAGAATGTACTTAAACTGCTTGGCCATAGCTGAAGGGTAAGGTCCCACCACATCCATTCCCCATGTGGAAAATGGCCACGAGTATTTAGCTGTATGAAGCAACTCTGGAGGTTGATGAATGAAGTTGGCATGTACTTGACATGAATGACACTTCTTTGTGAAATCAACACAATCTTGTATCATTGAAGGCCAAAAGTATCCAAGCCTTCGAATTTGATCAGATAGTCTATGTCTAGACTGGTGGGAACCACAGACTCCTGCATGCACTTCTTTCATGACAGCCATTGTCTCTTCACCATCAATGCATCTGAAGAGAACTCCATCAAAACCACGTTTGTAGAGAATTTTCTCTAAGTGGTTTGGGCTATCATAAAGAGTAAAATTGACCACACGTCTTCGGATTTGTTCTTTCTCGGCTTTATCAGGTGGAAGTGTTCCATTTTGAAGTTATTCCCTGATAGGTGACATCCATCCTGTAGTATGACCATACAGTTCAGGAATGGGACTAATTTCATTAATTTCCTCTGTTCTGGCTTGAACATAAGGTGAAATTGCACGATGGTGGGCAATACTGATGGTTGTCTCGTCCCGATTTGGATCTGCTAGAGCTGTGGCTATATTAGCCAGTGCATCAGCTTGAGCATTTTTTGATCTTGGGACATAAGAAAATGTTGGTTCTGAAGGGAATTCCGCCATTAACTCTCTGACGTAATCATATAAAGGGATTAATTCTTTTTTTCTGATGGAATAATCCCCATTGACTTGTTTGATTACCAGCTCTGAATCACCTTTCACCTTTAAGTGATTCACTTGTGCTTGGAGCGCTAACTCCAAGCCTGTAATGAGAGCTTGGTATTTAGCTTCATTATTGGTACCACCTTCCCACAATAAAAAGGAATAAGGTAACACTGCCTTATCTGGAGAAATGAGTACAATTCCTAAACCAACTTTGTTGAATTTAGGATTTTCCATTTTCTTCCCTGTTGGACTTCTGGAAGCACCATCAAAATACATTTCCCATGTTTGAGGACTCTCTTGAATAGAGAAAACTTCCTCATCAGGGAGTTCAATATCTGAAGACGTGTCTTCCATTGAAGGATGTTCAGCCTGGAAATCAGCCAGAGATTGGCCCTTAATTGCCTTTTGAGATACATACTGAATGTCTAACTGCTGCAAAATAACTGCCCACCTTTCTAGACGTCCTGTGAGCATTGGACGACTAAGGATGAATTTGAGCGGATTATTGCGAGATATCAATTGGACCTCGTGATGTTGCAGGTAGTGTCTCAGTTTCTGGACTGCAAAGATTAATGCCAGGCAGCACTTCTCAATACTTGAATACCAAGTTTTTGCTTCAAGCATAGTTCTACTGAGATAGTAGAGGCTATTTTCATTCCCAGCATCATTCTTTTGAGCGAGAAAGGCACCCAATGATCGCTCTAGAGCTGTCACATAGAGGATAAGTGGTCTACCTTCGACAGGTGGCATGAGTACTGGTGGACTCAAGAGGTATTTCTTGAGAACATCAAATGCTTCTTGACATTCTTCAGTCCACTGGTAAGTGACTCCTTTTTTCAATAATTTGGTAAAGGGTAAACTTTTACCTGCCAAATTGGCGATGAAATGCTGAATGTAGGCTAAGTGTCCTTGAAGTCCTCTTAATTCTTTCAAATTATGAGGAGGTGACATACCAAGTATTGATTTGGTCTTCTCAGGATCGACTTCAATACCACGATGGCGTACAACAAAGCCGAGGAATTTTCCTGAGGTTACCCAAAAAGCACATTTTAAGGGGTTTATCCTCAAATTATGTTGTCGAAGCTTGTGGAATATGACTTCCAAATCATCCAAGTGATTAGAACGTTGTTTGGATTTAACCACCAAATCGTCTACATAGAATTCAACAAATTTCCCTAAGAAAGGTTTGAAGATACGATGCATGGCGCGTTGATATGTTGCACCTGCATTCTTTAAACCAAAGGGCATCACCCGGTAACAAAACACACCTTGAGGGGCTCTGAAAGCTGTAGATTCCTCATCTTCTGGGGCCATTCGGATCTGATTATATCTGGAATATCCATCCATGAAGGAAAGTACTTCATAACCAGCCGTTGCATCAATTAAGAGTTCTATAATCGGAACTGGGAAATCATCTTTAGGACAATACCGATTAAGATCTCTGAAATCGATGCAAACCCTAATTTGTCCATTCTTCTTCTTTACAGGGACAATATTAGCCAACCACTTGGGATATTGAACTTCTCTGACGAAGTTAGCTTTGATCAGCTTATCCACTTCAGCTTCAATTTTGGAAGCATAGGTTGGGTGTGTTCTTCTCGTGGCTTGCTTAAATCCTCGATGTTCTTTTGGTAAACCCAAATGATGAGTAGAAATATCAGGATCAAGCCCAGGCATTTATGTATAGTTCCAAGCGAAAATATCTTTATTTTGCTTTAGAAAAGAAATATACATCTCTTGATCTTCAAGGGTCATGGCCGCACTAATTAAAGTGGGGCGTGGATCTTTCTTTGTACCCAGATTTATTTCTATGAGTTCATCCACAGTGGTAGAGATACCCTCTTCAAATGCTGGAGGAGCATCTCTAAGATCTTCCTCTTCCTATTCATCATGTGTTATTTCTTCCGTTTCTACTTGCATAGTAGATGACAAAATGAAATTTTCATGATCATAAGAGATATCAAAATTTTCACATTTTGAAGAAGAAGCTTCCATTTCCGACCCTATTGATGATAAAGGGCCTTCTTGGGGAAATAAAGAGGAGATGATGGATTGAGAATCGACATCATTATTCACCTCTGGTGTTTCTATAACTTCTTCTGGACTGATTGGAAAAGTATAGACTTGTTGGACTTCAACAGATTAAATTAAAACGTCACCACTTAGGCTTTCATCACTGTTTGGTAGGTTACCAATTTCTCCCATGTTGTCTGGCTCGATTGCCGTAATTGACATTATGGATCTTTCCATAAGAGTATTTTGATTTGGGCCTATTTTTTCAATTTTACTAATAGGTAACACATAATTTGTACTCACATGTGTAAATGGATTTATTGGAATCTTCTCCAAACCATATGGAGCATTAACTTTGGTAATTTCCTTCATTGTAGATTTTTCTCTTCCCTTCATGTGATAAAATTCTACCTCAATGTATTGAGACTCACATGTCTTGAACGGGGCCTTATCATCATACAATGTTCCAACTTGACCATTGAAATAGTATTTGAGACATTGATGGTATGATGAAGGGATAGCCGCATGCTGATGTAACCAGGGTCTTCCAATCAAGACATTGAAAGCTGAGTCTTGATCAACAATCATGAAATCCGAATTGGATACAAGATCTCCAAACTGGGTTCTGAGTGTAACTTCGCCCAGTGGTTCTTGTTTATTTTTATCATATCCTTGTAACATCATGGTAGAAGGAGATAAATCAGATTCTGTGAGGCCCAATCGACGAAGTGTACGAATGGGCATAAGGTTGACTCCTGAACCATTGTCAATGAAAACTCTTCAGATATCTACACCATTGAATTTTCCAGATAAGTAGAGGGGTTTTATGTGCCCATGCACAAAATCATCTTTATCTTTATCATTAAAAGATATCACTGCATGGCATTCTGCAGGATTATTCTCTATGTGATAGACTTCAGCTGTAGCAACTTCAGCTTCAAACTCCTGAGGACTTGACAAAGCTTCGATGAGTGCTTCCCGAATATCTTTTGACAGATTCAAAGCATCCAAAATTGATAACTTGGCTGGTACTTGAGCCAAGTGTTTCAATATATCATACTTTTGATCTAGAAGTCTGCGTTTCCCAACAGTAATATGCGGTTTAGCAGGTATCTTGGAAGCAGATGCTTTGGAAGCTGATGCATCTTGTATTGGGATAGAAGTTGGCAACATCCTTGGTTTTGGAAGATTAGACCAATTAGATCCATTTACTTGCTAAGATAAAGAAGATGGAACCTTCAATCGGTCTTCCAAAATAACTGTGCCAAGACTGAGTTGACTATTGGCGGAAGAACTTGCTTGTTCTTTTTGAGCTCGCTGAAGGGCTCTACCACGAATTTCTGCTGCATACACAGTGCTAGCAGGGGTAGAATTGGAGTAGTGGCTTCGGAAAGATCCACATCTTCCTCTGTATCCTGAACCTCTAGAACTTCCTCAGATTCCCTTATTTGATATAGGGAATTCAGGCTTATCAAAATTACGACTGGAATACGGATCTATTAATTGAATCATATTAACAGAACCGAAGATTAACTCTTCGTCTGATAAAGACTCTGCCTGACTAGCCTGTTTAGGCTGTGCCGTTTGATGGGGCGGTGACCGTGGCTTTGAAGTAGATGGCATGAAATCTTCCAGATTCAAAGACAACTTAGGCCTCGATACATACTCATCTTCTTCTGATTCCTCTTTCTTCTTTGAATTGCGCTGCCCTTTTGAGGATTTGTCTTTTGATGGAGGCTTCACTGTAGCTTTTGTAGGAGACACAATTGGCTTCTTCAATTGTGTTTGCAAAATGGCATGGGTCCGATTGATTGTCTTTCTGACCATCCAATCATCATATTTTTGCGCAGTTTTGCTTTTGACTTCCTGCCACTCGCCTCCTTCCTCTGGATCTGTAGCAGTAACACGCGCTACATGAGCTGAAGAACCCTTCAATTTGACTTGTCTCAAGTCGACCATCTTTTTCAGGAGGTCTTTAAAGACAAAACACTCCTGGATGGGATGCCCCAACATTTGATGAAAGGGACAATAATTGGGACGGTCTTCATCTCCTTCCTTGTTTGGCCTCTTGGGCACTGGTAATTGAACCAAATTATTTTCCAGAGCTAAAATGAAGTAACCAGGAACTTGCTCATTTCGGAAAGAGTATGTTTTACTCTTCATATCCTCAAATTGTTTTCGTCATTGATCTTTTTGATCATTTGGATGAAACGGCCTTTGTTGTTGGCGTTTAGGAGGTGGAGTCCTTTGAGAAGATGAAGGTTTTGAATTAGAAATAGGTACAGGTGCTTGTTTAAGCATAACTGTAGCAGTTTCTGCTTTACCCATTCTTCTTCCTAGAACTGATGGAATTACACGAGATTTAACCTTAGCCTGTATAAGGGAATCTTCAATCTGCTGAGCGATTGAAGTAAGGTCTCGAAACCCTCCTGTGTATTTCACAGGGATCAATGGCGTGCGTAATTCGTCACGCAAATTTGCCACACAGATTGGCAACAGTTCCTCCTAAGGGAGTGCTAAACTCAGGGAATACGTTAATCCCTTCCAGCGAGCAATGAAATCAGAGACTCTTTCATTCTCCCTTTTCTTGCAGTTTGTAAGATCGAAAACTGTCGTTTTTGGGAAAGTTGAGCTGAATTGAAGAAGTAATTTTTGACGAAGATCCTCCCATCCGATGATTGACCGGGATTGCAAGCTTGTATACCAGACAAAAGCTGGTCCTTGCAAGGTTCGAACGAAGCATCTTAGTTTCACTGCTTCTTGCTGCTCTGGAGTTCCCATCATAGGATCACAACAAGACACGTAATGCGTCAAATGTTGTTCAGGGTCGCCTGATTCATTGAAAGTAG
This sequence comes from Viscum album, assembly GCA_963277665.1. Lineage (NCBI taxonomy): Eukaryota > Viridiplantae > Streptophyta > Magnoliopsida > Santalales > Viscaceae > Viscum > Viscum album. The sequence goes on along the minus strand of OY728163.1, from coordinate 1,048,549,903 downwards.
GGAAAACAGGGTTTCCAAAACTGGATGGAGGAGAAATTGAATCTACCCATTCAGGGTAAACTTTCTTTTCAGGTTGAACTTGCACCTTTTTCCCTTCCATAGTTTCTAACCGAGCTGTTAATGACTCAATAGTAGTTATTAACTTTTGAGAAACATCCGGTTGAATCTGGTCTTGAGTAGGTGCAATGAATGGAGCTTGGACAGACGTGGTGGTTGGTGTTGCAACTGATGGTAGCACTGCCAACCGTTGTTGCGCTTGACTCGTAGGATTAGACCTCTGAGGGTGTACTGATAAAGGAGGATATTATTGATCCATCTCAGTAACTGCAACAAATTCCTTCGGTTGTCGGACTTCATCATTCTTAAGAAGAAGACTACTCTGAAGTAGTTCTGCATTCAACCTTCTTAATTCTTTCATTTCTTCCTCTTGTTGTGCAAACCTTTGCTCTAATGAGAGCGATTGACCTTCTCCAGAGGAAGGATATGTAACCTGATTCTTTCCCTTCCCTTTGTTGGATACCTTTTGGAGGGAGGGAAGTGGATTACCTAGGTTCTGAGTAATCCTTTGACTTCATGTACGTACACCTTCTTCATTTGTATCGGTGCGTACATTTTCTTGAGCAGGACGCTCTTCATCTGAGTCCCCTGAGTGAGTCTCCTCTGGTGGATTAGCAACAACGGCATTGATGACATTGATTGATGCATAATGCATCGCATCTCTTCTATCAACATTTCTGTGATATTGTCTTCTTTCATGTCTTTGATGAGACATTGCCTTTTGTTGGTTCAATCTTTTAGGAACTTCTTGACGAGCTATAATTTGGAGGGAATCTCCTGATAATTTGGCTCTTCGTTCCTCTTGGGGCTTCTTCCCCAATCGAGAAAAGACCGACATTCTCTGAGGATGAGATTGATGATTTGAAAGAGTCCCCAATCTCGAGAACTGGGGATGTTCCTACTGCTTCTGCTCAACTCCTCGAATCCCATTTATTGACTCTGAGGGGTGGGTTAGAGAAGTCCCCAGTCTGACAAGCTGGGGTGGATCTTGACATGCTACGTCTGAGATCTTCTTAAAAGATCTCTTGATCTTGCGAATCTTAGTTCGGAAATTAGCTGGATGCATTAACCTGTATCCACTTTTATCACCTGGTTCAACAGACCGTTTGATGATTTCCGAAACTTCTATCATTTGATGACGTGTTTTCTCCATACGAGAGGCTTGTGCAATATTCTCGCCTGCTTGATGTAGGAGCAATTCAACAACTTGTTCTCTATATGCTTGATTTTGAGAGGAACTAGTTGAAGCCTGTTCTTGAGCAGGCTTTTGATTATGAACAAAGCCCATTGACTGTGGCCGGCCATGGGAAATAACATTGCATGAGATCATTTTCGGTGGGCTTTGCTGACTGGAAAGCACTGTGAAATGTAGTGCTCCGTGAATACCCCATCCTCTGATATGAACATCAGATGGAGCATTGGAAATTAACTGACGCAATTTTCTTAGTGCGCCAAGGCATGAACGTTGAAGGGTTCTCTGCTGCTTTCCAGCCTTCGGATACCGAGAGACTAATAGAGATGCCAAATCAATCTGACGTTGTAGCCGTTCTATTATCTTAAGATGGCTTTCATATTCATCATAAGATAATACCTTCTTATTCAATTGACAAAGAGTTTTCCACATGTTGAAACAAATATCATGGACTCCATCATCCGTCAACATCTTTGGAATATCATATTGGGAGTCATCCAAAGGCCAAAACATGACTGGTACTTCACCTTTTGCCAGTTTTTTCCTCATGTTCAGCATTTCCTCTTTATCATTAAATGAAGATTCTTCTACCTGTTTTGACCAGAGTTGGTGTCTCCTTGTTACTTCATCGGATTCAACAAGATTGGTAGAGAGATCATTGATCAAACTAGAAGATGCATGACTTAGGGGTGGTTCAGAGAATGACCTACACCCTGGGCTATCTTCAGATTGAGAAAGTATTTCACTTGTCAGCGATAAAGCATCAGACATGACTGGTTTTGCATTTGCAAGTGCCTCAAGATAAGAGGGCTTTCTCGGCACTACATTGTCCACTGGAGTATTTTCCAGGCAATGTGAATCACTACTGCAAAGAGGACTTTCACAGCGAAATTCATCATCATGGGGAGGACCACCATAATGGGTTACAGAAAAAGATGATATCTCTTGCTCCTTGGTCTTCTGACCACACAGAGGGTTCCTGTGGCTCTCATCTGAAGAAGAAACTTCAAGATTGACCGAATTTTCATGAAGCAAGTATTCATGAGGAAGTGTCTGTTGAAGACCTTCAGAATTAATGTTCCCGTTATTGGGAACTGGGGGAGTAGAATCTTGAATTCCGACAGATAAATGTCTGAGGGCTTCATGAACTCCAGCATCAAGCAAGGCCTTGTTATAGATTGGCCTTTGATCTCCTGACTGTGCTGGGTGGATATTTTTCTTAGATGCCTTCTTACTCACTTTAGAAACCACTTGTTGACGAAAGTGGTTACTCTGAGTAGGTGTATGTGCATGATCAGGAAATATGGTCAGGTTAGGCTGACGATCTTCACTCAAATCAGGTTTATGTGCCTGACTTGGTTGTCCGTATGATATGGGGGAGTATGCCCCATAACCCTCTTGGACTGGAACAGATGTGTGTGTCTGTTCCGGAGTGAATCGTTGATGTGTCACTCCACTGCTAGGGATGGATTTATGTGTCTGTCCCTGAGATGATGCTGAAGCTGTTATGATATCCTGGCAAGCATCCAGAATATGAGCAGGAATTTGCTTCTGCTCTTTCACCATTGACAAAATATGCTTGGTGACTTCAGCCACCGGAACGGGAATATACGTCCATTCCGGGTTTGGAGTAGGTGTATGTGCCTGCTCCTGTCCTCCTTTTCCTGTCAGTGAATCCTGACAGTACTCAAGTGTGGAGGCAGAGAGTTGAGTCTGCCTCCTGTTTGTCGTCGGGGCTTTCCGACTGACTTCTCCGTGTGCTACCAAGCGAAACTGTTGGTAGGCTTGATTAGTACGGGCAGGTGTGTGTGCCTGCTGATTACACTTCGCCAAATTCGGTTGACAAGATCCATCATATGTAGTCAGGCGAACCTACTGACTAACTGATGATGCATAAGCAGGTGCATGTTCCTGCCTGTAGTACTCCGCCGGATTTGCCTGGTGGGATTGGCTTGATGCTGCCAGACGAGTCTGCTGGACAGCGGAATTAAAACGGGCAGGTTTGTGTGCCTGTTCGTTGTTCGCCACCAAGTTAGGTTGGTGGAATCTATCATATGTAGTCAGGCGAGCCTGCTGACTAACTGATGATGCATAAGTAGGTGCATGTTCCTGCCTATAGTACTCCGCCGGAATTGCCTGGAGGGATTGGCGTGATGCTGCCAGACGAGTCTGCTGGACAGCGGAATTAAAACGGACAGGTGTGTGTGCCTGCTCGTTATTTTCCACCAAGTTAAGTTGGTGGACTTCTCCGGAGATGGCAGGGATGACAACCTGCCCATTGTTAATTGTATTCCGTCTCTGGCGGTTCATCTTGCCTACTCGGGTTCGAGGAACCTGAGCTGAATGCCTGGAGTCAGTACCCTCATCATGTTGAGGGCACACTACTGCATGAGTCTGGCGGTGATTGTTGATGGGATCCCTCGGTAATGACTCCTGTCTTTTTGAATTAAGACCCTGAGGGACCTGCTCATTCACTTCCTCAGAGTAAGGGAGTGAATGGAAATTGCGTTCCGGGAATAACAACCCAAAACGGTTGGAGACGGTAGTCAGCACCGCCTGCCTCTTGATCGCTGGCCGCCGTTGTCCGGATGACCAGGTAGAGTTGTTAACTTGGAGGGCTTGAAGAGCGGCCTCCAGAGTTGGGATAGTACCGTTGTGACGGTACTCTTTAACCAGTGCATTAGAAACCCAGCGTTGAAGACGCTGAGTTGGTGATGTCATCCTTAGAGCGGACGATGTTACAGCAGGAGTAGCAGCATTGGTTTTCACAGTAGTATACCTCACAGTAGAGGTGTTTACAGCAGCATTATTCACAGGGGTGAATTTAAGGAAAGCCATTTTGCAGAAGATCTTGAGAAAAGAGTGCCTGTTCCATATAACAGACATAATCAAGATGAATCTGGCCACTGCATCTTTTGGATGAGCACATGTCAATGATTGCTTTGTTGGCCCAAGGGGCCTAACAAATAAGAAGAACATCACTTTAACTTGGTTAAGGATTCATGTCAGGTTCACCATTTTTGTTTCGCACGGAATCCGGGGATGACCTCCTGGATGGGAGATTCAAACGTTCCGATCGGTTTCTAGCGGGTTTGTTCGTAGAACCGGAAACATCCAATGATTCCACATCCATTTGGACCTACTTTCCAAAGGTAGGTGCTCATTATCTTGTGGACTGATGAGGCTTAGGAATTTGCATTGGTCGAGAGGATGGGAGGTCGAACTCATCACACCTTTTTGAGGGGAATTATTGTCTACTCCGGGACTCTCTTTATAGATTTAAGTTATGTTCGTGAATCCTTATTACATTACCAAGTATAAAATGAGCTTTCCTTCAGTTTAACAATCAATGATTAAATATGTAAGAAATTCAGAGAATCTTTTATATGTATTCGAGGTTCTTCATCAATAGAGAATCATCTGTATCTATTTAGAGATTCTTGGTCAATGGTATCCTTCAAAACATTTATATAAAAGTCTCTTGGTCATTATGATGACCAGACTGGTTTTAAAGCCACTCAGTGGGGCACTTGAAGTTTATCGTCATTCAGAGGGACAATGAATTACTTCAGAGTTGGGATCGAACCCATAGATGGGCTACCTACGTATCCTTTGTTTTGAAAAAGGAATCAGAATCCACGTAGTTCGAATAAGGGTATGATGTTTATGATTGATGGCTCAAAGCAGGATGCCACAATTACTTTTACACTCTAAGCTCACGTGAGTCATGCTCGGTGTGAGAAACAAGAGGTATTAGTAAAATTTAGACAATTTTGCCATGAAAGATGCAATCATAAGAAATGGTTTGGGGCTTATGTATGTATGACTGCCCAGAGGATTTACTTTAGGGAGAAAATCCAGGAACAGGGTCCATAAAGGTATATGTGCTTCATGGAGATTTGAATACTCTAAATTGGGACTTATTCCTGAAGAGGAAACCCAAATTAGGAGAGGATTGATAACTGGGTTTTAATCCTGAGAAGGAATCCCAGATCAAACGTAAATTAGGACTAGTTAAAGAGAAATTAGGGGACTTGGGGCTTACTCCTGAAAAGGAAACCCAAGATTATGACTGGGTCTTATTCTTGAAAAAGGAGACCCAGGTTAGGGATTAAGGTTTGGGGCTTACTCCTAAGGAGGATGCCCATATTTGAGATTAGGGCTTACTCCTGAGGAGGATGCCCAAGTTAAGGGACTCGGGGCTTATTCCTAAAAAGGATGCCAATATTTGAGATTGGGGCTTACTTCTAAGGAGGATGCCCAAAATTAGAGGACTTGGGGCTTACTCCTAAGAAGGATGCCCATGATTATGACTGGGTCTTATTCCTGAAAAGGAGACCCAGGTTAGGGATTAAAGTTTGGGGCTTACTCCTAAGGAGGATGCCCATATTTGAGATTGGGGATTACTCCTGAGGAGGATGCCCAAGTTAAGGAATTAAGGTTTGGGGCTTACTCCTAAGGAGGATGCCCAGATTTGGGAACTTTAAGAATTTGGGACTTATACCTGAGGAAGATGCCCAGATTAAAGGACTTATAACTAGGGATTATTCCTGAAAAGGAGACCCAAGTTAAGGATTCTCTCATCTTAAAGGATGAGGTTGAATGAATAAACTCTCCATATTTAGTGACATAAGGATATTTAAATCACTAGGTTTTGAGAGATATTCCACAGAATTCCTTTCAGATAAGGAAGTCAAATCAAGAAATCATGCCATAAATGGCTTTGAAGAGTGTCTTGAAGACTGAATCTTGAAAAGGAAAGTTGTAATGGCTTAAGAGGGGTAAAATGGGAAAGATGGGCACCCAAAAAGGTAGGGGCGCACAAGTCTTGAAAGGCGCGCAAGTATTGCGGCGGTGCTCAAGTATTGGTCGCGCAGGTATACGTGCGCGACATGTGGGATACTTGCGCGATTCTCAAACATCATTAGAATATTTGAGCGACTCTTTATAAATCCCTTTAGAATCCTCTTGAGGTTCTTCCAGAAAAGGGACGCGCAAGTTCTATTGAAGGAATAAGGCGGCGCGCAAGTGTTGATGAGTTTCAACACTTAGGCCTTCCTTCTTCTCTTTAGATCTTCCGTTCTAGGTAAGAAATTACCTTAGAAGTGTTCCGGAAGCTTTGAGAAGAGACTTGGGCGTCGGGAGCTTCAATCCGAGTTTCTGGAAAAAATCATCTCGAATGGGGGGCCCACAGGGTCTATTTATAGGCAGGAGAAGACCCTGGGCAGTTACCAGGCGGTTATCACTTAGGTTGCGCAAGTTACTTGCGCGACCAAGGGCGTCGCGCAAGTCCACTTGCGCGACAGTGATATAACTTGCGCGGTGAAGTTGTTGTTGATCCTTTGTTCATGCCTTTGTCGATTTTTTATATTTTCTTCAAAGGTTGAATCACTTTGAGCTTAGATATTCCCCTTTTCCGATCTTTAGATTCTGTGACGAAAGGAGCGTCAACAACCATGTACTGGAACATGGTCGGTGTACATGGGCATGGGTTCAACCTATACAAGCATGGCTAGAAGAACACAGGCAGGCCCTGGGTGGCTGAGACATATTATGTAGTACCCTTAAATTTTTTTTAGTAATATATGGAAAAAGACCATTATTTGGTGAGGAAATGTACAGGAGGATAGGTGAGGTCGCACATCATGTGGAACACCTTACATGTCATGTACTTTTTTATGAAACTTCTACCTCTCATATCTCCATTGTTTTGACTCATATTTTTTCCCATGAGTAGAATATCCTAATTTTTTTCCCATGTAGAATGTGATGGTAGCCTTCATAGTGTCTTTTGAGATATGATGAGAGATTTTCCAAACATGACACTTCTTTTACTGGAACTTGACAATGGTAGTGATCGAGCATGATCATCAGAGAGAGTCCATGGTTGAAAATACCCCTATCATACCAGCTTGAGGGTCCCAAATACTCCTCTATCTTCTAACTAGTACCCCCTGATATATTAGGGAATGGTTTCATGATCTACTGAGTGGTACCCATGATAAACTATGGCATGGGTTCTCTATCTACTGAGTGGTACCCCCTGAAGGACTAGTATTGGGTCCTCTATCTATTTAGTGTTACCCCCTAACGAACTAGAGCATGATCCGTCTATCTACTGAGTGGTCCCCACCCAACATTCTAGGGTGTGGGTCCCCTATATACTGAGTGGTACCCCCTAATAGACTAGGTTGTGGGTCCTCTATCTACTAAGTGGTACCCCCTAACGAACTAGGGTGTGGGTCCTATATCTACTGAGTGGTGCCCCCTAAAGGACTAGGGCATGGGTCCTCTATGTACCAAGTGGTACCCCATTCACACACTAGGGATTGGGTCTTCTACTTGAATATTTTTCTCTATAGACTGTATGAAATAGTGACAAGGTGTGGTTCCTCCACACATTTACTTATTTAGATAGACATGCAAGATGTTGGGCATCAATGATTGAATTTTAGAACTTGTGGAATACTTATTATCCTAATTTGGGCTACGATATAGATATCCCCTTTCTCTCTCATCTGATTTTATTTTATGATCATAATTATCTCTGTTATTAGGTTTCATTTACCTCTTGATTTGGGTTGAGCTGACAACTTCTATCGCGTCTCCTATTTCTCCCCTTCTGTTTTCAGGGAATCCTACTTGGTATGTATATACTCACCCCTATATGGTATTTTCTCATACATGTAATGTATTATGAAGATGATGAACATATCATCAGTGGATTTGAAGAATCTTAGGGATACTTGGTTGCATTTGACTATGTGTGATGGTCAGGGATTGAAGATCGAGATTTGGGATCCCTCAAATTTCTTTTTTTTTTTTGAGTTATTGTCAGGTTGTGACATCTATTCTGGGTGGACATGTATTTTTTTCCCCTTTAATTTTTAGATTATACTGTCATACACATTTATATTCCCTAGAGGTTATTACATTCACGGTTTTCACTCAAGATGTTACTGTCTTTTATTTTTATTGCTCTACACTTCTGCATAGAGATGGTTGGGTGCATGTGTACAAGTAATTTAGGCAAAGGAATCCCATTTTAATTATGCCTTTTGGTAATTTTCATTATCCACTATCCTATATAGGTGGTTTTGGGGTAGTTTTGGATCAGCCTTATGTCTTCTAGGAAATCCCCAATGGTCGGGTCATGATAGATTGGTATCAGAGATGGTTCGACCTCAGGATGGTGTTTGGATTTTTTCCCCTTATGATGATTGGTTGGGAATTTAGGGAAATTGTGTCAATGTTTTTTGAGTGTGTTTCTCAGGGTAGGGAACCTAGTATTGGTGTAGCAGCTGATGTATCCATTCACCAGGACTCTAACTACATTATTATCGACTCAGCATACCGAGACATTTCTTGTAAGGAAATTTGGTACATGCATCATATAGGATTGAGTCCTTTGACTTCCCTTCTTGATTCATATCACCATATATATATGATCATTTGATTGTGGTATGTCTTAATTAATTTTTTAGGATTCCTTCCTGAAGACATCCATCTAGATTACTGATTAAGGATCATGATGATGATCTGATGAGTGGTGAGACCTCAGTTCAAGGTCCATCGCATGAGATCATTCCTCCATGTGGATAGGTGGAAGCACCCCAACCTATTAAGAAGCATATTATACCAGAATAGTAGGCTGAGAATGAATGGAATCCTAATTCCCTCCATTTTTTCTAGTGCCAGAGGTTGTTGAGGTTCCACAATGAGCTATATCCACAGGCAATGGAGGATTGTCTTGAGTCGTTGATATAAATTTTTAGACTTTTTTGGAACCCAACTGATTAGATGGTTTCACTAGAAACTAGTCTTCTCCATGGAGTGTCTGGGCACTGGTGGAGTTCATTCAGGTAAATTAATGATGAGTTTGCACTCTCATGGTCAGAATTTCAGTGGATATTTCATAAGGAGTACTACCCCTCATGGTTGCATTTAGTTCAGCCCGAATGGCCCAAAGGCCTTCATTTTTATTGATTTTTGATAACCCCCCTTTCAAGGGATGAGGGGGAACCCTTACAAGGCCCGTAGGATTAGAGATTACATGGCCCATAGGCTTAGGAGATTACATGACCCGAAGGTCTTAGGGAATTCAACCAGATTATCTACAAGGAACTGCCCCTCCCCAACATCTGCATCATGATAGTAGCTCTCCACCTTCGCATGGTCGTCTGGTTAGGCTTCTTGTGCAAGCATAGGATGGTCCTGATGGCATAGCCATACCCTCTCATTCTGAAAAATCCATTTGGCTTTACTCTGGTGAGTGCACCTACTCTGAATCCTCTTCTGGGGCTACTTTTTTTTGTAGTGTGTCTAGGGAAACTGCATGTGGCACAAAGGCCTTGAGGTGGTCTCAAGGCCTTAAAGGTGGCCTAAAAGCCCTACTAACCCGAAGTCCTAGGTGGCATGAAATATTTAAGGACTCCAAGCCCAAACTGGTGTCCCAAGGTGAATAGTTCCAGCTGCTACAGTACCGAACAGTACCTGCTACAGTGCCTACTACAGTACCCACACAATGTACAGTTCTGCTATAGTACCTTTACAGTGTACAGTACCTGCTACAGTACTCGAAAATATGCCTCTACTTGGTATTGAACCTGGGTCATGTGGATGCAGTTAAGGATACCTCACCCACTAGTCTGAGGCTCATGTGCTTGCATTTAGTTCAGACTCAAGAGATGTTAGAGTTATAACATAGAGGGGTGAAAGTTTCTAACTATGTTGCGAGGTTAACTAACCTTATGTGGAACTCCATTGACATAATTTGGGATGGTTACTTATAGAGATAGAAGTTCAAGTATGGTATTCATAAAGACATATATTCTAGTGTGTTACCACTATGAATTCCCACATATGATGGACTGCTAGAGTGGGAAATGGTGATAGAGGGGTTCTTATCTAAGAAAAGTTATACAGATAGATATGGAGATGGATTTCATGGGGCTGAGTCAACTATAGAAACTAGTAGATTCTAGATGACATGGTCTTGGAATAGGATATCTCCTCATTGAAAAACATATACATGTGTTCATGTGCCATAGGGACCGCACAGAGGACCATGGTAGACTATAGAGGGTTGATTATTTTCATGTGACATCATAGGTCACATGGAACATGATTTCTTGACCTGATGTGTTGAGGAGGATATGCAGATAGTAGATGGACCACCATGGTAGAGGAAACATGGTGATCATAGATCTACCAAGTATGGCTAGGGCATCCCCCAAGGAGGTAGAGTTGGTAGAGGAGTAAGTAGGGATCTCATAGGAGGATCTTATAGTGGTGGAAGAAGTTATGAGATACTTCCACCACCACCACTAGTAGTCTCATTCCAGTCTCAGGGATCTGGTGTTCTAGGTCATGGGTAGCTTCATGTTATAGAGTCATATGACCTGATAAATTGTGAGATTATTAGAGGTATGATCTATGTTTATTATACTCTTAATTCAGTACCGATAGACATAGGTTCAATCCATTCCTTCATATCCTTACTTCTAGTGTGAGATATGGAGCTTCCAATAGAGACTTTATCCTAGCATCATTTTTTTAGGTTCCTACAGGGAATTCTTCTTTAATATCGCTTATCTTCTAGCAGTGTGATCTATCACTTGGTGGAGAGAGTTTCTCATAGGACCACATTCTCATCACTATGAGACTTTATAATTTAATCTTGGGAAAGGAATAGTTTTCCATGATCTGATCCTAGATTTATTATCACCGCAAACAAGTAAGATACCTTCAAATGAATGGTATGAGATTCTACTTTGTGGGAGAGAGAGATCTTAAGGAAGATTGAGTGTGTATTATGAGCAGGAAGTTTCAACCCATAACTCATCAGTTGGAGATTTTATCCCTTGGTGAAATAGGATCATCAATAATATGGGTTCTTTTAGTCATGGAGGATTATATGGACGTCTTTCCCAAGGACGTTCTGAGACTACCTATAAGGTGGGAGATGAATTTTTGCATCAACATGCACTATGGGACTACTCTAATCTCTTCTACAACATATCATATGGAACCTACCAAGATATGGGTGTTGAAGGTGCAATTAGAGGACCTTCGAGAGAAGGGTTTTATTAGACCCAATGCATCCCCCTATGAAGTTTCGTTATTGTTCATAAAAACACATATGGGAGATTATGATTTTTTGTTGATTATCATCACATAAACCAAGCTATGATAAAGAAAATTTATATGCTTCTGAGGATTGATGACCTCTTTGACCAGTTGTGAGGTGTGAGATAGTTCTCGAAGAATGATCCCAGGTTCTAATACCACCAGTTTAGGGTTCATGAGGATGGTATTCCGAAGCTATAATTCTTATGTCGCTATAGACACTATGAGTTCTTGTCCATGCCTTTTAGTGTGATGAATAACCCCACTCTATTTATGGATCTGATAAACTAGATATTCCAACCATACTTGGAACAATTTATTATTGTCTTCATTGATGACATACTCATCTACTCTATATCAAAGGAAGAGCATTCATAGCACTTGATAATGGTCCTAGACTTACTTTAGGAGTACTGTATTTATGGTAATATCACAAAGTGTTAGGTCCAGATCCATCAGGATCACTTTCTAGGGCATGTCATTTATGAGAATGGATTATCTATGGACCCATCAAAGATCGATGCAGTGCCTGCATAGAAGACACCTAGGAGCGTGTTAGGGGTACGAAGTTTTCTTATATTATCAGGGTACTGTAGGAGGTTAATGGTGAACTTCTCTAGGATTGCATCACTTTTGACTGACCTAACATAGAAAGGGAAGTCTTTTACTTGGACAGAGTAGTGCCATAGATAATTTGAGGAGTTGAGGATGAAGGTGAATAGTTTTCCTATTTTGAGACTACTGGAGGAGAGTGTGGTGTACATAGTGTATTGTGATTCCTCTAGAGATGGTCTTTGTTGTATGTTTTTGAATAAGTGGGTAGTGATCACATATGAGTCGAGGCAGTTGAGAATTTATGAGTATAAATACGCAAATCATGACCTATAGTTGGCAACAATGGTCTTCACTCTGAGAATGTGGAGTCACTGTTTTTTGGGAGAGTGCTTTGTTGTTTACTCAGACCATCAAAGTCTCAAGTATGTCTTCATGCATAGAGATCCGAACCTGAGATAGAGGCACTAGTAATAGTTCCTATAGAACTATGAATTTGAGATATTTTATACTCCTAGAAAGGGAAACATGGTGGTATATTCCCTCATCAGAAATTCCCAGTCTCTCTTGATGGAGGATGCATCAAAGTAGTTAGATTTTTTGAATCTAACCCTGGAAGAGGATGAGGGTATGGATTTTTCTTATATCAATGGTGTTGAATCCTCCCTTCCTCCATCATGTGAGGGAGGATCAGTTGGGATACATCAACTATGAGGTCCTAGGTAACCAAATATCCTCATGAGATTCACCAAATGGATTCTATGAAGGAGAGAATCACATAATCCTTTTTTAGGAAAGGATGTTGATTCCAATCGAAATGTGAGAGGAGGTGATGAGATATTTTCACACTTCTCCTTTGGTTGTACATACTAGTGTAGGGAAGATTTATAGGTACCTTTAGTGGTATTTTTGGTATGTTGGAATGAGGCATAGTGTGGTTGAGTTATCTGATGGTGTCTCACATGTTGTTAGGTGAAGGTTGACCACCAGGTTCTAGTAGGTTTGTTACATCCTCTTGAGATCCCAGAATATGAATAAGGCGAAAAATCTATGGACTTTTTGACAGGTCTTCTATAGAAAGTGATAAGCCACAATTCCATCTAGGTGATAATTGACTCACTTACAAAGTCGGCACACTTACTTTCTATCAGGGAGTATATTTTGGTGGATACATTATAGAGATAATAAATTCAATAGATCATAGACCTCCATGGGGTTATCTTGATGGTTTTATTTGACCATGATGTGTAGTTCACATCACAATTGTGGAGAGGCCTTCAAGAGGAATTCGGGACCCAGTTGAGTATGAGTACATATTTTCACCCCCAAATTTATGGGAAGATCAAGCGCATTATCCAGGAGTTAGAGGATATGATGAGGGCTTTCATGTTAGGCTTCAGTTAGATCTTAGAGGATCACTTACCTTTGGTAGAGTTTTTTTATAATAATAGCTATCACTCTAAAATTGACATGGAACCTTTTAAGGCCCTTTACAGGAGACCCTTATGTCACCCTTATGTTGGACTAAGATTGGTGATGCGTCTCTTGTTGGGTTAAATATGTTTTAGGTGATGATGGAGAAGGTTCAAGTGATTCATGAGTGGATGAGGACAGCCCATAGTAGGAATAAATCTTATGCAGATTGATATCATAGGCTCTTGGAGTTTGAGTTGGGAGACCACATTTTCTTGAGAGTCTCCCCACGATGGGGATTGTAGAGATTCAGCTAGATAGCCAAGTTATCCCTGAGATTTATCATATCATTAGAGATATTATGGATGGTTTATAAGGCTGATTACTACATAAACTTACCCCCATATTTGGAGTGGGTTCATGACATCTTCCATGTATCGGAGCTATTGAGATACATGCATGATCCTATGCATGTTATTAACTGGGTCAAGCTAGACATCAAGGATGGATCCACTTTCATAGAGAATCCTATGGATAACGAGGATTGGCGTGAGAGGATCCTATGTGCATGGTCCATTCCCTTAGTTTGTATGCTTTGAAAGCATGGGATCATGTAGGAGATGTCCTATGAATGGGAAAGCCAAATGTGGGCTCAGTGTCTCCACCTTTTTTCTTAGTTTGTGCTTTTTGAGGATGAAAAACATTGAAGGAATGACTAATGTAGGTACTATAATTTTTTCTTGTAAGTCTTTGAAATATATTAAGATAAAATGTTGGACCTAAGTGCTGAGAAAATGTAGGATTCTAAGGCCTGCTGAGCCTAAAATAAATTTTATAAAAAAAATATTAAATATATTTTAATATCATGCATGCACATTTTTTTAGAAATAATGGAATATCTCCTGAATAGAGTCAATATTCAAAAATTTGAGACCACAGTTGAATCTGGAGTGTGGGATTTACCCTAGGAATGACTTAAATTTAGGCAGCACTAGACATTCAGATGAGGCATCCATTGGTGGGTATGTTGAGTGAATTAATTCATTAATTTATTCATTTAATACCCAAAACCATTTTTCATCTATAAATATTATGTTATAGAAAATCTTCAAGATTAGCCTCATAACCTTGAAATTTTTTAGAGGAGGATTCTCCCATACTTTGTTAGTAAATTGAGATTGGACAACAATTGACTATCGGATCGAGGTGAATCGATTCGTGGAAAACATAACAGGTCCTCTCCATCATTAGAAATTGTGTTCTTAACCAATGATCAATCCGAATCAAGGTAGGGAATATCTTTTGTTTGTTTTTTTCCTCTTTTTAATGAATTGAGTATGAATCATAAATCTTCTTTTATTTCATGGAAATTTCCAACCTTCACATGAACCCTCCAAATTTTTTATTCTTCTTTTATCTAGTTAAACCCCTTGTTGCATTGTTATCACCCTATTTATGTGATCATTGTCTAATAATGTTTTTTCAATGAAGGATTCACATTATTCATGTGCCTTTCCCATCCCTGTTCAGATTGTTATTCATTGTTGGACTACGGGGTTGTTGTTTGACTATCCTGAGAGAGTTCGAGCATGATCAAACCCTCAGATTCATTGTTTTAGCACAAAAAACATACAGATTGATGGATTAAGGATGGATCAAGGTATAATTTGGAATGTGGGTGATTCCATCATGGTTCGGGCCTAAGTGATTTAGTGGGAAGCACTATGAGCAATGGGCGGCATGCGTGATTCATGTGGGAGAACCAAGATATGACCTTCTTGTCACTAAATTTTAGAAAACAATGATCATAGGAGGTTTCCTCTGATTTTGGGAAGTTGATATGAAGATTCTGCAGCAGATTTGATGAAATTATGAAGATGAAAACTTTTCAATAAAATCCCAATATAAAAACTTTTTTTTAAAGGGAATTCCCATTAGTGGAATTTCTGAACCCTCCACACCTAGAAAACCCCCTCCCCATGAATAATTCATATGGATAAGCCCCATCTAGGAAGGAGTCATTGACATCCAAGATGGCAGAGAATCCCATGGGGTAACAGTCCGATCAGTGATGGTTTGACACAGTAATTTTTCAATTGGGTGGTATGTGCCCTCAGTCCATCCAGTAAGATACCAGGTGACCCAGAAAGGTGAGTGGAGCATGGGATGTAGAAATTCCTTCAAGAGGGGCTCCTAGGAATCGAACCTCATACCGTACTGAACACTTTTACTATGGCCCCCAACCTTGCACCACTACACCACCATCAAAGTGGAAACAAAATCCCAATATACGCAGAGTTTACAGTGATGAACACATGCCATGTAGTCTAAATTTATGCAATGGATAGGGTTTCATGTTGGATTTAAATATAACACGCCATGTGGAGCGACCACATGTCGTGTGACCCCTAGTTGTCCAACTCAGCGTGTACAAATGGTACACACCCAAGATTCCATGTGTCCCCACATGCTGTGTATGGTGAGGCATACAGTGTGTACTTAGGACAGTATATGATCTTGGTAAAACATCACACACTGAGGGATAGCTTGGCCCTGACATTCCATGTATTTCATGGGACACACCGTGTGCTGGCACATTTCAAGTGTACACTGTCACTATTTTGGGATACATGATAATGGCTAGGATCACATGGGTAGTCCCTAGTTGTACAATACACACCATGTAGTACCCTAACATTTCATGAATTACTACATATCCAGTGATCCCTGTGTTTTTGAGGATGCGGCTAGGAGTCCAGGTGAGGTCACATGCTCTGTTGACCACCTTACATGTCATTTACTTCTCTATAAAAATATTTCCTCTCTTATATCCTAAATTTTCACTCATATTTTGGCCCTCAAGTATCCTATCATAAGTTTTTTTACACCTAGAGTGATATGGTGTTCTTATTAGTGGATTTTGAGTGTGATGTGATATTTTTCAAGTGTGACGCTTCTTTAAACGGTGCTCGATGATAATAGTGATTGGGGATGATCATCAGAGAGAGACTAGGTTGAAAATACCTTATCATACTAAGGAAAGTATCCCCCATAATTCTCTATCTACTGAGTGGTATCCCCCTGATGGACTAAGGTGTGGGTCTTTGATCTACTGAGTGGTCCCCCCCTAACAGACTAGGGTGTGGGCCCTCTATCTACTGAGTGGTTCCCCCTGACGGACTAGGGTGTGTGTCCTATATCAAATAAGTGGTAACCCCTAACTTTCTTGAGCATGGGTACTCTACTTTGAGATGTTTCCCCCTTGAATATATGTCATAATGGAGAGTTTTGGTTCCTCCACATGGTTACTTCTTCAGGCAGATAATAAGATGTTGAGCATCGACAATGGGCCTTTAGAATTGTTGGCAGACTTATCATCCTTGGTTGGGATGGGAGATGAAGATCCCCATTATCTCTCATCTATTTTCTTTAAAGTTTGGGGCCAAAGCCTCATTTATTATTTAAATCAAAGAAAATACCTCTTTTAACTAGGTAGAGGGAGACCCATTACATAGCCTGAATGCCCAGTGGGCAATTAGCCCATTACATGGCCCGTAGGCCCAATTTTTTTTGCCCAAGGACCATTCTGTGAATAGTACTACCATAGTACTCCACCTACAACAGTACTACACAGTATCCACCACTACTATAGTACCCTGCCACCGCTATAGTGTCCTGTCGCCGCTACAGTGTCCGTCGTTGCTACAGTGCCTCCACTATTACAGTACGCTACATTACTACTACAGTACCTGCGCCCAATGGGTTTTGAACCCCCATTTTTCATATAGGATTACGGTGTTCTTATATATCATCTATGATTATATTATGAGCATATATATCTCTATTTTTGTGTTTTGTTTCCCTCTTGCTTTGGGTTGATATGACTAATTCTATCGTGTCTCCTATTTCTCCCCCTTCAGTTTTTAGGGCGTCCTACTAGGTATGTATATACTCACCCCTACATGGTCTTTTCCCACACATATCATGTATTATATAGATTATGAACAGATCAATGGTGTATTTGGTAGAGCATAGGGATACTTTGGTGTCTTTAACCGCATACGGTGGTTGTGGCTTGGAGATCAGGAGTCGGGATTCCTTAACTTTATTTATTTTCTAGTTATTATTGGGTTGGGACATCTGTTCTAGGTGGGTGTGTATTTTTTCCCCTTTACCTTTCATATTACATTATCATTATATTTTTTTATTCCCTCTAGGTTATTGGATGCATTATTTTCACTCTATATGTTACTATATTTTATTTTTATTCCTCTGTACTTTTGCATGGATATGGTTGGGTGTGTGCGTATATGTACTTTATTTAAAGGAATTTCATTTTAGTTATGTATTTCAGTGCTTGTCGCCAAACCCTGGCCAATGGAGATAGGCTTTGGGTAGTTGCAGCTTTTCCTTCAACTGGGAAGTCATGACCTAGTGGGTCGGGTCAAGATAAGGTGCCTCATCCATGAACCTCCAAAATCCAAGACACAAGAATGATACATGTCCTCAAGATTCTGGATAGTCCACTATGTCTAACCATTTTTCTATGGATAAAAGGTAGTTCCAAGGAACATGTGAGATAAAAAATCATGTTGAATACCTCTTCACACCCTAGAGGTAAAATTAAGATCATGATCAGAGAATATCGTTCTCAGGAATCCAAGGAGTCTCACCTCCAAATCTAGGTACTAACTTGATAAAACCTCCATTGAGATTGACTCCTTGATCACTAATAAGTGATCCGACTTGATTAAACAGTCCATTGTCACCCAAATGGAATAAAAGCCTCCCTGAGATCGAGGTAAATCAACAATAAAGTCCTTCAAATGTCCTCTCACTTCCACTTAGTAACATTTAACAGTTGCAGCAACCCACTGAGAACATAGCATTAGACCTTCACTTTATAATAGATCAAACATCAAGACAAAAACCATGCAACATAACACTTTAACTCGGGCTACCAAAAATGTAACGACCCAAAATTTCATTAATGGAAAATCCCTCTTGATCCAGTTAAATGTTTCTTTATGTTTTTATATGATGTCAACTTCTTTAGTTTAACGTTAAGATTTGTGACCGTTACTTTTATAGCCGTTGAACAGTGATCATCTGGGTAGTTTAAATATAAGGCTTTAACGAACCAATTTTCTACTCAGACAAAGGAAGCGATGGCCTCATCCAGTAGAATTTCCCCTTACGAAGCCCATTTGTCGGAGCTCGGAAAGGAGGTGGCGTCTTTGGGCTTTGCCCTTGACCAAGCCCAAGCTGAGCTTCATCAAGTCAAGCTCGAACGTGATCGTCTACGGGAAAAATGGAAGTTGATAGAGATTACCACTCGAGCGATGTTATCCGAGCAACCCCAAGAGTCTGTCACCATCGCACACCTTACCCTTAGGTCTTATGCGGCTATTTTAAGGGGTTATGTAACAAATAAGTAGCACCATGTTCATGTACATTATTTTTGTATATAATAATGAATATAATTTCTAGTCATTTTTGGTGCATTGTAGTTAGTTTTTAAAGTACAAATGATGTTTTTAGTTATTATTTAATTAAGAATTATATTTTATTAAATTAAAGGATTTTTGAATTAAATAATATTTTAATAAAATATTATTATTAATATTAAATTAATTTTTATTAAATATAAATGATCTTATAATTTTATGAATGTAATTAAAATTTTTATTAAGGTTTGAAAGTCATTTCTGTCAAAACCCGTGAATTTTTTTATAAATGTCGGTTTTTATTTTAAAAGTGAAAATTCACATATTTATAAAATTATTTAGATAAAATAAATATTATTTTTGGAATCAGGACGTCGAAATTATCCAACGGTGAATTTTTCATAATTTTCTGAGACAGTCAAATTTTTGGGTAAAAATTAAATACCATTTAAATATATAATGTGTTTTATGACATCATAATGACCCAATGGTGATGTAATAAAATACCATAATCCTTATGTTCGGCCAATATGTGTTTTATCATTAAAATAATGAGGTTTTGGGTTTGTTTGACTCACTTTTCAAAGCATTAATGGAGCCCTCAAGACTTATTCAACACTTTGCCTTTTTAAATTAATTTCCATGGGAGTGTGACTCACCTCCACATAAGCAACCCTAATTTTTTAATAAGTTCGGACCTTGGCCTTGTAAAATATTGTTTTCATCTTCCCTTTTCCAGAAACCATGGGCAAATACCATGGGATGGTTTGTGGTTTGGATTATTTTAATATAAGGGGTCCCAAACCTAAATAATAAAGAATTCTCTCACCTTTCCTATATAAACCCACCCAAGCTCCCACTTCCTCCTCACTCAAAACCCTTGAAGTTCGTCCAAACTCTGCCCTACTCTCTCTAGAATCCTCTCAAGGTGCCCCAAGCTCCCAAGAAGCCTCTCACAAGCCTCTCTCTAGCCTTTGGAAGCACACTTCCAAGTAAGGGGTTTTCTTCCTTTCTCATTTTTTGTCAATTTTCTTTAAGTTGTTATTGCCCTTTTTATTTCATTTATGAATGTTGGGGTATGGTTTCGCACCTCCCCCATACTTCCCTATTATTGTTTGAATTATGGGAGAACCCTTTCTCTCTCATTAAATGTCTCACATGTACACCCGTTACTATGCCGAAATTCCGAAAGGAACTTCTCTCTCTTCTTTTACATTCAAGCAATACTTTTGTATCATGAATCTAAATTCCATTTCTATTGTTGGGACATGTATATATATGATCTCCTTACTGTCCATTACATGTAAATATGATGAGGAACCCCTTTCTATCTCATCAACCTTTTTTATGAATTCTTATGTCACGCCGTTACGCTGCCGAAATCGCACCGATTTTCTAAGCCAATGTCTTTGTGTAGTGAATACCATGCCCATTTCTCCATCAAGGGTATTCACCTTTATGCATTTTTACTTATTGATTGTAAAGTTTCATGTATGAATTCCACATTCCTTTATCGTGGAATAAATGATTATGTTTTATGAATCCATGTTTTATGATCCATGTGGCACACTTATGCATGAAATGAAATGTTTAAGAAGGGTGCGCCCTGATAGCGCTCCAATGCATTGGGTAAAGTATAGTATCATGATACGTCATGTGCAATGAGTGTTGACTCATGCTAATTCAAGTGCAACGAGGGTTTACTCGTGCTTCAAGTGCAATGAGGGTTTACTCATGCTCCATGTGCAATGAGCCTTGGCTCATGCTAATTCAATGTTAAGTGTTGTTGCCACATTTCCATGATATGATTATCATGCTTTATCATGCCTTTATGTTCATGTCTCTCTTATGCTCTATTGATATGCCTATTGCCTAACATGTATTGTACTCCTCATGTTATTCATTATGTACTCCCTTACTGGGCTTTATAGCTCACCCTTTTCTTATGCATGTCCTCAGGTTATCCCATGCAATGCTAAGTACGAAGGAATGTAGTGGTCATGTAAAGGAAGTTTTCAATAAGGATGTTGTATTTCATGTTTAAAGTTTTTATGTAATGATCCTAAGCCCCAAAGACACTAAACCTCTCGATCTTCTTTGTCGTATCAAGTGAAGTTTTATGTAATAAAGCATGTTTAAGTTGTAATAAAAAGCAGGGTTGTCATAGTTGGTATCAGAGGATAGGTTTAGTTATTTTTGGGATTAGGAAACCCTAGTAAAGCCTTAGATACAAGACTAAGCATAATAAAAACATCCCTAAATTTTGGTAAATACTAAGTAAGTGGTTTATCAAACAAATACATCCCTGTCTGGATACGAGCAGGTAGAGGCGGCTCTGGCACAGATGTATCCTAGGGGTAAAACCCGAAAACACCGCTTTGAGCTAGACTCGAACGGGAACTGGTGCACGAAAACGGGCCTTGCTGCACTCTTGGTTACGACACTCCCGGGGGATATGTTTTGATAAATTTACAATCTTAGTATGAACCCTTATTAAGGGAAAAATGCCCCTAAGAATATATGTTAGAAGGAAGATCATGAAAAGCCTGGATTGAATCCTATAGACTCATGAGTTGAAGAGATTAAAGTTTATTTATAAGTCATCAACTTTTGTCTTTGGATTACCCTTTATGTGTTACCCCTAACTTTCCTTTTATTCCAGCCAATGGCCGGTAATAGGAGAACTCGGGCTAACAACCGTTGTGAAGATCAGTGTGATGATTGTACCAATGAGATGCCCAATCCAATGGGAGCGGGAATCGCGAACTTTGTCACGCTTCTCTCTCAGCTAACTCAAGTTTTGAATAGAAACACTGGTCAAGAGGAACGTTCAACCCCCCCTAAGAAAGAACAAGTCGCTATTGAAAGCTTCATGAGACAAAGGCCTCCTACTTTTAGTGGATCATCCGATCCCACGATTGCTGAACAATGGATCAACTCCATTGAAAAGATATTCTCCATCCTCCAATGCTCTGAAAAAGAGAAGGTTCTCCTGGCGGCTTATCGTATGGAGGGTGAAGCTGATCAATGGTGGACGTTGATCAAAAATACGAAGCCTGAGGAGGAGATCGAGGCTTTGGAATGGAAGGTATTCCGGAAGATGTTTTTCGATAAATATTTTCCACGCACCCTCCGTCTTAAGATGGAAAGGGACTTCCTTTCCCTCAAGCAGAAAGATGAGGAATCTGTGGGAGCGTACGAGGCAAACTTCACAAGGCTTGCACGATACGCTTCCGGCTTTGTCGTTACCCCCGAATGCAAGGTTGACCGCTTCTTTGGTGGGATGAAGCCTAGCTTGCGGAAAGCATTAGCGATCCGTGACTTCGACAGCTATGAGGAAATTGTCCGATGTGCCCTCAAGGTTGAAATGGAGATCGGAGAATCACAGGGGTATCATGGGGACAAGAAGCGGAAGGTGGACTTCAATGCTGGTGGTCCGATGGATAAATCCAACGGCGCTAAGAAATTCCAGCACCCCACTTGCCAAAAGTGTGGAAAGAAGCACCTTGGAAATTGCCTTAGGGGGACAATAAAATGCTTCAAGTGTGGAAGAGAAGGGCACCTAGCTGTTAACTGTCAGCAAGAAGGACCCGCGGCTGCGACGGAGGGGAGGAACGCTCCGTTCGAACCTCAACGCGTTGTTCAATGCTTCAAATGCAAAGAACCGGGTCATTTTGCGAATCAGTGCCCTAATCCAAGGGTTATCGGAGGCAATCAACAACCTCCAAGACAGCAAGGAAGAGCTTTTGCCATCACTTCTGCCGAAGTGAACCCCGACAACGAAGTGGTGACAGGTACTCTAGTTATTCATTCAAGAATAGCGAACGTACTTTTTGATTCAGGTTCTACGCATTCTTTTATATCTCAAAAGTTTAGTAGAACAATCCCTGCACCACCACAAATCATGGAAGTAAAGATGTCGGTGAGTACGGAAAATGGGGCAATCATTGCATCCCATGAGTATAAGTCCTCCCCTGTTATAATCTGTGGATTGAATTTCCCAGTGAACCTCGTCATACTCCCTTTGGTGGAATTTGATGCAATTCTTGGCATGGATTGGCTTTCCTTATATAGAGCCAACATAAATTGTCGGGAGAGGGAAATCACACTCCATATGGAGAATCGACCCCCGATTCTTTACAAGTGTCAGGAGGAAGAAGAATCTCCTTTAGCTCCATCATCTCAAGCATGGATATTACTGCCTTATGAGCACGCATATCTGGCTCAGATGATTGAGTCCAAGGAAGAAACCACCCTTGAAGAAATGCCTATTGTGAGGGAATTCGCTGAAGTATTTCCCGAGGAACTTCCTGGTCTTCCTCCAAGAAGAGATGTTGAGTTCTCAATTGAACTTATACCTGGGGCGCTACCAATATCCAAGACTCCATATAGAATGGCTGTGGTTGAGCTTGAAGAACTGAAGAAACAACTACAGGAGAATCTGGATAAAGGGTTTATACGCCCAAGTGCATCACCATGGGGTGCACCAGTCCTCTTCGTCAAGAAGAAGGATGGGTCAATGCGGCTTTGCATCGATTATCGTGAACTTAACAAAATCACGATAAAGAACAAGTATCCTCTCCCAAGAATCGATGACTTGTTTGATCAGCTGCGTGGAGCTCAATACTTCTCCAAGGTCGACTTGCGGTCGGGATATTATCAAGTAAGGGTGAAGAAGGAAGATATCCCCAAGACTGCTTTTCGTACAAGGTACGGGCACTATGAATTCATAGTAATGCCTTTTGGACTCACCAATGCTCCAGCAATATTCATGGACTTGATGAATAGAGTCTTTAGAGATTACCTAGATAAATTTGTGGTAGTCTTTATAGATGATATTCTGATATACTCCAAAACCAAGGAGGACCATGAGGAGCATTTAAGAACTGTACTGGAGACTTTGCGCAAGGAGAAGCTCTATGCCAAGTACAGAAAGTGTGAGTTCTGGTTGAAGGAGGTCTCATTCTTGGGCCATATCATCACAAGCAATGGGATATCTGTGGACCCCTCCAAAACAGATGCAATTGAGGGATGGCCGAGGCCAACATCGGTAACTGATATCCGTAGCTTCTTGGGGTTAGCTGGATATTATCGACGATTTGTGAGAAACTTCTCACGATTGTCCAACCCTCTTACCAAGCTAACTCGAAAGGGAGTAAAGTTTACTTGGAGTGATGAATGCGAAGAAAGCTTCAAGGAGTTGAAAAGGAGGCTTATCACTGCACCTGTGCTCACTTTACCCACAAGTGGGGAACTTTTTGTGGTATTCAGTGATGCTTCGAAGAAGGGCTTAGGATGTGTGCTGATGCAGAATGATAAAGTGATATCTTATGCCTCAAGACAGTTGAAAATCCATGAGCGAAACTATCCAACGCATGATCTGGAATTGGCGGCGGTGATCTTTGCCTTGAAAATCTGGCGGCATTATCTCTACGGAGAGAAATGTGAGATATATACTGACCACAAGAGTCTTAAATATATATTCACACAGAAAGAGCTTAATATGCGCCAGAGAAGATGGATAGAGCTCATAAAGGATTATGACTGTTCAATACATTACCACCCTGGGAAGGCGAACAAGGTGGCAGATGCCCTAAGTAGAAAGGATCCAGCAATTCTATCAATGATGAGAATTGAGAAGGATCCAATCTTCTTAGACTTGATGAAGATGGACGTGGGAATCATAAAGAAGGGAACATCATCAATCCTTTCACAAATGATTGCTCAACCATCTCTTTTGGAAAGGTTAAAGGATGCTCAAAAGAATGATGCGAGAATCCAAGAAAAAGTGGAAGCTATCAAAAAGGGAAAATCCTCAGAGTTTAATGTTAATGAAGAAGGAATTGTGCGGTTTGGGAAAAGACTATGTGTCCCATCAAGTTCGGAGCTGAAGAAGGAACTTTTGGATGATGCACATAGTTCAAATTTCTCTATTCACCCAGGGAGCACAAAGATGTATCGAGATCTCCGAGAAAACTTTTGGTGGGATAATATGAAGAAGGAGATCGCCGAATATACATCAAAGTGCCTGGTGTGTCAGCAAGTGAAGGCAGAGAGGCAGAAGTCTAAGGGGATGATGCAACCATTGCCCATACCAGAATGGAAATGGGAGAACATCACCATGGACTTTGTCACTGGACTTCCAAGGACATCCAAAAGCAACAATGCAATCTGGGTTATTGTGGATCGTCTTACAAAGACTGCACACTTCATTGCTATTCGAGAGGATTTCTCTTTGGATCAATTGGCACGGATATATATCAGGGAAGTGGTACGGTTGCATGGAGTACCACTATCTATTGTGTCTGACTGAGATCCAAGATTTACCTCTAAGTTTTGGAAGAGTCTTCAACATGCTCTGAATACTGAACTGAACTTCAGTACGGCCTATCATCCTCAAACTGATGGCCAATCCGAGCGGACTATCCAAACACTTGAGGATATGTTGAGAGCGTGCTCAATGGACTTTAAAGGAGGATGGGATCAACATCTTCCTCTAGTTGAGTTCTCTTATAATAATAGTTTCCACTCGAGCATCCAAATGGCACCATATGAAGCCCTGTATGGGAAAAGGTGTAGAACACCGGCATGTTGGGATGAGGTCGGTGAACGTAAGCTGCTTGGACCAGAAATGGTCGAAGAAATGGTGGAGAAGGTGAAAACCATTCAGCAGCATATCAAGGCAGCCCAAAGTCAACAGAAGAGTTATGCAGATAATCGTCGACGAGACATTGAGTTTAAAGTCGGAGACATGGTGTTTTTACGCATATCTCCGTGGAAGAAGGTCATGAGGTTTGGAAAGAAAGGGAAGTTAAGTCCAAGGTACATCGGCCCATTCGAGATTCTTGATCGTGTTGGGGCTGTGGCCTATCGACTAGCACTTCCACCTACTATGGCCAAGGTGCATGATGTCTTCCATGTATCCCTCTTAAGGAAGTACATACCAGACCCTTCACATGTACTCTCTTCCGATGTGGTACAATTAGAAGACGATATTTCTTATGAGGAACAACCAGTGAAGATCTTAGATCGTAGAGAAAAAGTTATACGAAATAAGACAATGCCCCTCGTCAAGGTGTTGTGGAGAAACCACAAGTTTGAAGAAGCAACTTGGGAGTCGGAGGATATGATGAAGCTAAGTTACCCACATTTGTTTTAGTGTGGGAAAAGGAAAATTTCGAGGGCGAAATTTCTTAAGGGGGGAATGTTGTAACGACCCAAAATTTCATTAATGGAAAATCCCTCTTGATCCAGTTAAATGTTTCTTTATGTTTTTATATGATGTCAACTTCTTTAGTTTAACGTTAAGATTTGTGACCGTTACTTTTATAGCCGTTGAACAGTGATCATCTGGGTAGTTTAAATATAAGGCTTTAACGAACCAATTTTCTACTCAGACAAAGGAAGCGATGGCCTCATCCAGTAGAATTGCCCCTTACGAAGCCCATTTGTCGGAGCTCGGAAAGGAGGTGGCATCTTTGGGCTTTGCCCTTGACCAAGCCCAAGCTGAGCTTCATCAAGTCAAGCTCGAACGTGATCGTCTACGGGAAAAATGGAAGTTGATAGAGATTACCACTCGAGCGATGTTATCCGAGCAACCCCAAGAGTCTGTCACCATCGCACACCTTACCCTTAGGTCTTATGCGGCTATTTTAAGGGGTTATGTAACAAATAAGTAGCACCATGTTCATGTACATTATTTTTGTATATAATAATGAATATAATTTCTAGTCATTTTTGGTGCATTGTAGTTAGTTTTTAAAGTACAAATGATGTTTTTAGTTATTATTTAATTAAGAATTATATTTTATTAAATTAAAGGATTTTTGAATTAAATAATATTTTAATAAAATATTATTATTAATATTAAATTAATTTTTATTAAATATAAATGATCTTATAATTTTATGAATGCAATTAAAATTTTTATTAAGGTTTGAAAGCCATTTCTGTCAAAACCCGTGAATTTTTTTATAAATGTCGGTTTTTATTTTAAAAGTGAAAATTCACATATTTAGAAAATTATTTAGATAAAATAAATATTATTTTTGGAATCAGGATGTCGAAATTATCCAACGGTGAATTTTTCATAATTTTCTGAGACAGTCAAATTTTTGGGTAAAAATTAAATACCATTTAAATATATAATGTGTTTTATGACATCATAATGACCCAATGGTGATGTAATAAAATACCATAATCCTTATGTTCGGCCAATATGTGTTTTATCATTAAAATAATGAGGTTTTGGGTTTGTTTGACTCACTTTTCAAAGCATTAATGGAGCCCTCAAGACTTATTCAACACTTTGCCTTTTTAAATTAATTTCCATGGGAGTGTGACTCACCTCCACATAAGCAACCCTAATTTTTTAATAAGTTAGGACCTTGGCCTTGTAAAATATTGTTTTCCTCTTCCCTTTTCCAGAAACCATGGGCAAATACCATGGGATGGTTTGTGGTTTGGATTATTTTAATATAAGGGGTCCCAAACCTAAATAATAAAGAATTCTCTCACCTTTCCTATATAAACCCACCCAAGCTCCCACTTCCTCCTCACTCAAAACCCTTGAAGTTCGTCCAAACTCTGCCCTACTCTCTCTAGAATCCTCTCAAGGTGCCCCAAGCTCCCAAGAAGCCTCTCACAAGCCTCTCTCTAGCCTTTGGAAGCACACTTCCAAGTAAGGGGTTTTCTTCCTTTCTCATTTTTTGTCAATTTTCTTTAAGTTGTTATTGCCCTTTTTATTTCATTTATGAATGTTGGGGTATGGTTTCGCACCTCCCCCATACTGCCCTCTTATTGTTTGAATGATGGGAGAACCCTTTCTCTCTCATTAAATGTCTCCCATGTACACCCGTTACTATGCCGAAATTCCGAAAGGAACTTCTCTCTCTTCTTTTACATTCAAGCAATACTTTTGTATCATGAATCTAAATTCCATTTCTATTGTTGGGACATGTATATATATGATCTCCTTACTGTCCATTACATGTAAATATGATGAGGAACCCCTTTCTATCTCATCAACCTTTTTTATGAATTCTTATGTCACGCCGTTACGCTGCCGAAATCGCACCGATTTTCTAAGCCAATGTCTTTGTGTAGTGAATACCATGCCCATTTCTCCATCAAGGGTATTCACCTTTATGCACGTTTACTTATTGATTGTAAAGTTTCATGTATGAATTCCACATTCCTTTATCGTGGAATAAATGATTATGTTTTATGAATCCATGTTTTATGATCCATGTGGCACACTTATGCATGAAATGAAATGTTTAAGAAGGGTGCGCCCTGATAGCGCTCCAATGCATTGGGTAAAGTATAGTATCATGATACGTCATGTGCAATGAGTGTTGACTCATGCTAATTCAAGTGCAACGAGGGTTTACTCGTGCTTCAAGTGCAATGAGGGTTTACTCATGCTCCATGTGCAATGAGCCTTGGCTCATGCTAATTCAATGTTAAGTGTTGTTGCCACATTTCCATGATATGATTATCATGCTTTATCATGCCTTTATGTTCATGTCTCTCTTATGCTCTATTGATATGCCTATTGCCTAACATGTATTGTACTCCTCATGTTATTCATTATGTACTCCCTTACTGGGCTTTATAGCTCACCCTTTTCTTATGCATGTCCTCAGGTTATCCCATGCAATGCTAAGTACGAAGGAATGTAGTGGTCATGTAAAGGAAGTTTTCAATAAGGATGTTGTATTTCATGTTTAAAGTTTTTATGTAATGATCCTAAGCCCCAAAGACACTAAACCTCTCGATCTTCTTTGTCGTATCAAGTGAAGTTTTATGTAATAAAGCATGTTTAAGTTGTAATAAAAAGCAGGGTTGTCATAGTTGGTATCAGAGGATAGGTTTAGTTATTTTTGGGATTAGGAAACCCTAGTAAAGCCTTAGATACAAGACTAAGCATAATAAAAACATCCCTAAATTTTGGTAAATACTAAGTAAGTGGTTTATCAAACAAATACATCCCTGTCTGGATACGAGCAGGTAGAGGCGGCTCTGGCACAGATGTATCCTAGGGGTAAAACCCGAAAACACCGCTTTGAGCTAGACTCGAACGGGAACTGGTGCACGAAAACGGGCCTTGCTGCACTCTTGGTTACGACACTCCCGGGGGATATGTTTTGATAAATTTACAATCTTAGTATGAACCCTTATTAAGGGAAAAATGCCCCTAAGAATATATGTTAGAAGGAAGATCATGAAAAGCCTGGATTGAATCCTATAGACTCATGAGTTGAAGAGATTAAAGTTTATTTATAAGTCATCAACTTTTGTCTTTGGATTACCCTTTATGTGTTACCCCTAACTTTCCTTTTATTCCAGCCAATGGCCGGTAATAGGAGAACTCGGGCTAACAACCGTTGTGAAGATCAGTGTGATGATTGTACCAATGAGATGCCCAATCCAATGGGAGCGGGAATCGCGAACTTTGTCACGCTTCTCTCTCAGCTAACTCAAGTTTTGAATAGAAACACTGGTCAAGAGGAACGTTCAACCCCCCCTAAGAAAGAACAAGTCGCTATTGAAAGCTTCATGAGACAAAGGCCTCCTACTTTTAGTGGATCATCCGATCCCACGATTGCTGAACAATGGATCAACTCCATTGAAAAGATATTCTCCATCCTCCAATGCTCTGAAAAAGAGAAGGTTCTCCTGGCGGCTTATCGTATGGAGGGTGAAGCTGATCAATGGTGGACGTTGATCAAAAATACGAAGCCTGAGGAGGAGATCGAGGCTTTGGAATGGAAGGTATTCCGGAAGATGTTTTTCGATAAATATTTTCCACGCACCC
The DNA here is from genome assembly GCA_963277665.1 of Viscum album. Taxonomy (NCBI): domain Eukaryota; kingdom Viridiplantae; phylum Streptophyta; class Magnoliopsida; order Santalales; family Viscaceae; genus Viscum; species Viscum album. Next base: position 1,048,520,295 of record OY728163.1, on the reverse strand, counting down.
TCCGTCTTAAGATGGAAAGGGACTTCCTTTCCCTCAAGCAGAAAGATGAGGAATCTGTGGGAGCGTACGAGGCAAACTTCACAAGGCTTGCACGATACGCTTCCGGCTTTGTCGTTACCCCCGAATGCAAGGTTGACCGCTTCTTTGGTGGGCTGAAGCCTAGCTTGCGGAAAGCATTAGCGATCCGTGACTTCGACAGCTATGAGGAAATTGTCCGATGTGCCCTCAAGGTTGAAATGGAGATCGGAGAATCACAGGGGTATCATGGGGACAAGAAGCGGAAGGTGGACTTCAATGCTGGTGGTCCGATGGATAAATCCAACGGCGCTAAGAAATTCCAGCACCCCACTTGCCAAAAGTGTGGAAAGAAGCACCTTGGAAATTGCCTTAGGGGGACAATAAAATGCTTCAAGTGTGGAAGAGAAGGGCACCTAGCTGTTAACTGTCAGCAAGAAGGACCCGCGGCTGCGACGGAGGGGAGGAACGCTCCGTTCGAACCTCAACGCGTTGTTCAATGCTTCAAATGCAAAGAACCGGGTCATTTTGCGAATCAGTGCCCTAATCCAAGGGTTATCGGAGGCAATCAACAACCTCCAAGACAGCAAGGAAGAGCTTTTGCCATCACTTCTGCCGAAGTGAACCCCGACAACGAAGTGGTGACAGGTACTCTAGTTATTCATTCAAGAATAGCGAACGTACTTTTTGATTCAGGTTCTACGCATTCTTTTATATCTCAAAAGTTTAGTAGAACAATCCCTGAACCACCACAAATCATGGAAGTAAAGATGTCGGTGAGTACGGAAAATGGGGCAATCATTGCATCCCATGAGTATAAGTCCTCCCCTGTTATAATCTGTGGATTGAATTTCCCAGTGAACCTCGTCATACTCCCTTTGGTGGAATTTGATGCAATTCTTGGCATGGATTGGCTTTCCTTATATAGAGCCAACATAAATTGTCGGGAGAGGGAAATCACACTCCATATGGAGAATCGACCCCCGATTCTTTACAAGTGTCAGGAGGAAGAAGAATCTCCTTTAGCTCCATCATCTCAAGCATGGATATTACTGCCTTATGAGCACGCATATCTGGCTCAGATGATTGAGTCCAAGGAAGAAACCACCCTTGAAGAAATGTCTATTGTGAGGGAATTCGCTGAAGTATTTCCCGAGGAACTTCCTGGTCTTCCTCCAAGAAGAGATGTTGAGTTCTCAATTGAACTTATACCTGGGGCGCTACCAATATCCAAGACTCCATATAGAATGGCTGTGGTTGAGCTTGAAGAACTGAAGAAACAACTACAGGAGAATCTGGATAAAGGGTTTATACGCCCAAGTGCATCACCATGGGGTGCACCAGTCCTCTTCGTCAAGAAGAAGGATGGGTCAATGCGGCTTTGCATCGATTATCGTGAACTTAACAAAATCACGATAAAGAACAAGTATCCTCTCCCAAGAATCGATGACTTGTTTGATCAGCTGCGTGGAGCTCAATACTTCTCCAAGGTCGACTTGCGGTCGGGATATTATCAAGTAAGGGTGAAGAAGGAAGATATCCCCAAGACTGCTTTTCGTACAAGGTACGGGCACTATGAATTCATAGTAATGCCTTTTGGACTCACCAATGCTCCAGCAATATTCATGGACTTGATGAATAGAGTCTTTAGAGATTACCTAGATAAATTTGTGGTAGTCTTTATAGATGATATTCTGATATACTCCAAAACCAAGGAGGACCATGAGGAGCATTTAAGAACTGTACTGGAGACTTTGCGCAAGGAGAAGCTCTATGCCAAGTACAGCAAGTGTGAGTTCTGGTTGAAGGAGGTCTCATTCTTGGGCCATATCATCACAAGCAATGGGATATCTGTGGACCCCTCCAAAACAGATGCAATTGAGGGATGGCCGAGGCCAACATCGGTAACTGATATCCGTAGCTTCTTGGGGTTAGCTGGATATTATCGACGATTTGTGAGAAACTTCTCACGATTGTCCAACCCTCTTACCAAGCTAACTCGAAAGGGAGTAAAGTTTACTTGGAGTGATGAATGCGAAGAAAGCTTCAAGGAGTTGAAAAGGAGGCTTATCACTGCACCTGTGCTCACTTTACCCACAAGTGGGGAACTTTTTGTGGTATTCAGTGATGCTTCGAAGAAGGGATTAGGATGTGTGCTGATGCAGAATGATAAAGTGATATCCTATTCCTCAAGACAGTTGAAAATCCATGAGCGAAACTATCCAACGCATGATCTGGAATTGGCGGTGGTGATCTTTGCCTTGAAAATCTGGCGGCATTATCTCTATAGAGAGAAATGTGAGATATATACTGACCACAAGAGTCTTAAATATATATTCACACAGAAAGAGCTTAATATGCGCCAGAGAAGATGGATAGAGCTCATAAAGGATTATGACTGTTCAATACATTACCACCCTGGGAAGGCGAACAAGGTGGCAGATGCCCTAAGTAGAAAGGATCCAGCAATTCTATCAATGATGAGAATTGAGAAGGATCCAATCTTCTTAGACTTGATGAAGATGGACGTGGGAATCATAAAGAAGGGAACATCATCAATCCTTTCACAAATGATTGCTCAACCATCTCTTTTGGAAAGGTTAAAGGATGCTCAAAAGAATGATGCGAGAATCCAAGAAAAAGTGGAAGCTATCAAAAAGGGAAAATCCTCAGAGTTTAATGTTAATGAAGAAGGAATTGTGCGGTTTGGGAAAAGACTATGTGTCCCATCAAGTTCGGAGCTGAAGAAGGAACTTTTGGATGATGCACATAGTTCAAATTTCTCTATTCACCCAGGGAGCACAAAGATGTATCGAGATCTCCGAGAAAACTTTTGGTGGGATAATATGAAGAAGGAGATCGCCGAATATACATCAAAGTGCCTGGTGTGTCAGCAAGTGAAGGCAGAGAGGCAGAAGTCTAAGGGGATGATGCAACCATTGCCCATACCAGAATGGAAATGGGAGAACATCACCATGGACTTTGTCACTGGACTTCCAAGGACATCCAAAAGCAACAATGCAATCTGGGTTATTGTGGATCGTCTTACAAAGACTGCACACTTCATTGCTATTCGAGAGGATTTCTCTTTGGATCAATTGGCACGGATATATATCAGGGAAGTGGTACGGTTGCATGGAGTACCACTATCTATTGTGTCTGACCGAGATCCAAGATTTACCTCTAAGTTTTGGAAGAGTCTTCAACATGCTCTGAATACTGAACTGAACTTCAGTACGGCCTATCATCCTCAAACTGATGGCCAATCCGAGCGGACTATCCAAACACTTGAGGATATGTTGAGAGCGTGCTCAATGGACTTTAAAGGAGGATGGGATCAACATCTTCCTCTAGTTGAGTTCTCTTATAATAATAGTTTCCACTCGAGCATCCAAATGGCACCATATGAAGCCCTGTATGGGAAAAGGTGTAGAACACCGGCATGTTGGGATGAGGTCGGTGAACGTAAGCTGCTTGGACCAGAAATGGTCGAAGAAATGGTGGAGAAGGTGAAAACCATTCAGCAGCATATCAAGGCAGCCCAAAGTCGACAGAAGAGTTATGCAGATAATCGTCGACGAGACCTTGAGTTTAAAGTCGGAGACATGGTGTTTTTACGCATATCTCCGTGGAAGAAGGTCATGAGGTTTGGAAAGAAAGGGAAGTTAAGTCCAAGGTACATCGGCCCATTCGAGATTCTTGATCGTGTTGGGGCTGTGGCCTATCGACTAGCACTTCCACCTACTATGGCCAAGGTGCATGATGTCTTCCATGTATCCCTCTTAAGGAAGTACATACCAGACCCTTCACATGTACTCTCTTCTGAGGTGGTACAATTAGAAGACGATCTTTCTTATGAGGAACAACCAGTGAAGATCTTAGATCGTAGAGAAAAAGTTATACGAAATAAGACAATGCCCCTCGTCAAGGTGTTGTGGAGAAACCACAAGTTTGAAGAAGCAACTTGGGAGTCGGAGGATATGATGAAGCTAAGTTACCCACATTTGTTTTAGTGTGGGAAAAGGAAAATTTCGAGGGCGAAATTTCTTAAGGGGGGAATGTTGTAACGACCCAAAATTTCATTAATGGAAAATCCCTCTTGATCCAGTTAAATGTTTCTTTATGTTTTTATATGATGTTAACTTCTTTAGTTTAACGTTAAGATTTGTGACCGTTACTTTTATAGCCATTGAACAGTGATCATCTGGGTAGTTTAAATATAAGGCTTTAACGAACCAATTTTCTACTCAGACAAAGGAAGCGATGGCCTCATCCAGTAGAATTGCCCCTTACGAAGCCCATTTGTCGGAGCTCGGAAAGGAGGTGGCATCTTTGGGCTTTGCCCTTGACCAAGCCCAAGCTGAGCTTCATCAAGTCAAGCTCGAACGTGATCGTCTACGGGAAAAATGGAAGTTGATAGAGATTACCACTCGAGCGATGTTATCCGAGCAACCCCAAGAGTCTGTCACCATCGCACACCTTACCCTTAGGTCTTATGCGGCTATTTTAAGGGGTTATGTAACAAATAAGTAGCACCATGTTCATGTACATTATTTTTGTATATAATAATGAATATAATTTCTAGTCATTTTTGGTGCATTGTAGTTAGTTTTTAAAGTACAAATGATGTTTTTAGTTATTATTTAATTAAGAATTATATTTTATTAAATTAAAGGATTTTTGAATTAAATAATATTTTAATAAAATATTATTATTAATATTAAATTAATTTTTATTAAATATAAATGATCTTATAATTTTATGAATGCAATTAAAATTTTTATTAAGGTTTGAAAGCCATTTCTGTCAAAACCCGTGAATTTTTTTATAAATGTCGGTTTTTATTTTAAAAGTGAAAATTCACATATTTAGAAAATTATTTAGATAAAATAAATATTATTTTTGGAATCAGGACGTCGAAATTATCCAACGGTGAATTTTTCATAATTTTCTGAGACAGTCAAATTTTTGGGTAAAAATTAAATACCATTTAAATATATAATGTGTTTTATGACATCATAATGACCCAATGGTGATGTAATAAAATACCATAATCCTTATGTTCGGCCAATATGTGTTTTATCATTAAAATAATGAGGTTTTGGGTTTGTTTGACTCACTTTTCAAAGCATTAATGGAGCCCTCAAGACTTATTCAACACTTTGCCTTTTTAAATTAATTTCCATGGGAGTGTGACTCACCTCCACATAAGCAACCCTAATTTTTTAATAAGTTCGGACCTTGGCCTTGTAAAATATTGTTTTCCTCTTCCCTTTTCCAGAAACCATGGGCAAATACCATGGGATGGTTTGTGGTTTGGATTATTTTAATATAAGGGGTCCCAAACCTAAATAATAAAGAATTCTCTCACCTTTCCTATATAAACCCACCCAAGCTCCCACTTCCTCCTCACTCAAAACCCTTGAAGTTCGTCCAAACTCTACCCTACTCTCTCTATAATCCTCTCAAGGTGCCCCAAGCTCCCAAGAAGCCTCTCACAAGCCTCTCTCTAGCCTTTGGAAGCACACTTCCAAGTAAGGGGTTTTCTTCCTTTCTCATTTTTTGTCAATTTTCTTTAAGTTGTTATTGCCCTTTTTATTTCATTTATGAATGTTGGGGTATGGTTTCGCACCTCCCCCATACTGCCCTCTTATTGTTTGAATGATGGGAGAACCCTTTCTCTCTCATTAAATGTCTCCCATGTACACCCGTTACTATGCCGAAATTCCGAAAGGAACTTCTCTCTCTTCTTTTACATTCAAGCAATACTTTTGTATCATGAATCTAAATTCCATTTCTATTGTTGGGACATGTATATATATGATCTCCTTACTGTCCATTACATGTAAATATGATGAGGAACCCCTTTCTATCTCATCAACCTTTTTTATGAATTCTTATGTCACGCCGTTACGCTGCCGAAATCGCACCGATTTTCTAAGCCAATGTCTTTGTGCAGTGAATACCATGCCCATTTCTCCATCAAGGGTATTCACCTTTATGCACGTTTACTTATTGATTGTAAAGTTTCATGTATGAATTCCACATTCCTTTATCGTGGAATAAATGATTATGTTTTATGAATCCATGTTTTATGATCCATGTGGCACACTTATGCATGAAATGAAATGTTTAAGAAGGGTGCGCCCTGATAGCGCTCCAATGCATTGGGTAAAGTATAGTATCATGATACGTCATGTGCAATGAGTGTTGACTCATGCTAATTCAAGTGCAACGAGGGTTTACTCGTGCTTCAAGTGCAATGAGGGTTTACTCATGCTCCATGTGCAATGAGCCTTGGCTCATGCTAATTCAATGTTAAGTGTTGTTGCCACATTTCCATGATATGATTATCATGCTTTATCATGCCTTTATGTTCATGTCTCTCTTATGCTCTATTGATATTCCTATTTCCTAACATGTATTGTACTCCTCATGTTATTCATTATGTACTCCCTTACTGGGCTTTATAGCTCACCCTTTTCTTATGCATGTCCTCAGGTTATCCCATGCAATGCTAAGTACGAAGGAATGTAGTGGTCATGTAAAGGAAGTTTTCAATAAGGATGTTGTATTTCATGTTTAAAGTTTTTATGTAATGATCCTAAGCCCCAAAGACACTAAACCTCTCGATCTTCTTTGTCGTATCAAGTGAAGTTTTATGTAATAAAGCATGTTTAAGTTGTAATAAAAAGCAGGGTTGTCATAAAAAATGAATACTCAAAGCATGGTACATCTTTATCACACTAGGATCTAATTCCAAGGGTGAGTTGATGAACTCACAAAGAACCGCCTCATGCATCACCGATGAAATGAAAACCCTCCCACAGAACAACAATCAGTGTTATTCATCATTAGATCAACCATCAAGGTCATCACTATAGAAAAATTTGTCTCACCATACCTCCACCACAGAATCTCCCAACTAGGAATCCTTTTTCTGTTGAACCATGGACAACTGTACCATCATCAAAAAAAGGAAACATCTACCACTAACCTATCCCATGTCAAAATGAATCCTGTAGAGTTCTCCCATCACTCTCTCGGTTTCTCCATATTCATGCATGATATCACTGTGTTACTTTCTACTTAGTACACCAACTACAACATTACCCTTTTCCAATGTGTATAAAATATTAAATTCATAGTCTTAAAAAACTTTCATCCAATATCACCATAGAAACTATAATAAATATTTTTATTACATTGTACCAGTGTTCTACACACTCAAAACTTTACAAGGACTCCAGAATAAATTCCATGATAATTTATAGAAATTTTAAAAGGGTTTGGACATGAAAACCAGGGGTGTTGAATTTTTTCCTACATACTTTCTCCTTATATCTTATTTATTTTTTCTATATTTTTTTCATCATCCTTAAAAACATTTGACTCCATATTTCATCAATGATGCACTTCACCTATGATCGATCATACATTTCCGATATTCAAATGAGTTGTGGTTTCAATGTGTTTGATTTGTTTCATAATAGTAGTATAATTTTTTAGTGCAATTATTTTATAGGAAAACCCAATAGATATTGTATACAATTAAAAAAATTAAAATTTTATCTAAACAAATAAAAGTATTAAATAAAAAATTAAAAAACCCAGTTTTTTAAAAGATTAGTTTTTATAAAAGGAAAAAAATATTTATTATAGTTTTAAATTCATATAAAATATATTATATATACTATAGGACATCCTTACACGCACATGTGGATCCTCCAAATTATTTATCAGCTACGTGTCTACCTCCCCTTAAATTCCTCTTTCCCTCCCTATTATCTCATCCTCCCTAATTCCTCCCCCACCCCCAACTCTCCTCCACCCAACCTCATCTCCTCTCCACCTTTGCCTCATCCCTATCACTCTCACCTCCTTCCCCCAATCTCATCCTTCTTCCCGCCTCCACCTATGACTCTGAATCCTCACTAAGATTGTTGTCACATGGTATACCCTCCTCCACCAGTTCCTGTAAAACCCTAACCCTAGAGCATCTGTAGCGATTTTAGTTACATCATATTCTTCCCCACTACCACTTTATTCCAATGCTCCAATATTTTTCCTGGGTTTTCTCTCAATGCTTTTCCAGATAGTCTCTCTTGATTTCTACCACTCACTTATCACCTCTCACCTCTACCTCCACTTGGCACATCATCTTCAGCCTCTAGATCCCATATCCATCTTTGTATCCCATTTAATTAGTATTATATATATTAATTGAAAATACTGATCAAGTTTACTCCCACTATGTACAAAAATTTGGTTTCTTCATAAACCACATTCATCTCCAATCATTACTTTGGGCATATCGATGAAGTAGTTTCTCTATCTCTAATCAATTCTATCTATGTTATCTTAAACATCAAACCAAAATAGCTAGTAATTCACCATCTCTAGTTGAGGATACCAATTTTACAATATTCCAAAGTCATTTTCATATCCACTAGAGGCCATATGTTTCTTAAAAGTCGATCGCCTATAGTAATTTTTCATCCAATTAGTATAGATTCCTTACAATATTTCATATTCCATTTTTTCTCTACTTTTGATTTCACTTATTTTTTCTTAAAATTTAATGCACCTATCTTCTACCTTAGTATTTTTCTCGCTTTATTACCTCATCAAATGTAGATAAATTTATTCTCAATTATGCATGGATTGATCTATATATGAGGTTAAATTCATTTTACCTTTTACACTATGTTGACATAGATATTCCATTCTCATTATTAAATATTATATGTTCTATGAACCCTATTTCTTATATATGAGATAAAATTGATTGAATATTATATCTGATGATTATTATAATTTAATTTCACCCCTTATCATATTATTACAAAGATTTCAATCAATTATTTTAGTTTCAAATAAAATTGTATGAAATCTAGATTATAATGGAGATTATGAATGCAACATAAAAATGAAATATTGTTGCTAGTTTTTAAATTTATGAATTGTTTGATTTTTTTTCTTAATATATAAGAAATGTGAATTGGGGGGTTTTTCCTGGTCATTATGAGATAACTATTAGTGGGAAGTTATATATATACCTTCAGGTTTGGTTGATACAGATTCTTGATAGTTTTTATGTTAACAAATTTTATAGTTCTAGATTATTTCCCTTATTTGTTATTAATAGGTAGAAAATGTAGGGTTCTTTGGTTATTCTCTAATATGGGGATCATCCACAGTATTGAAAGTATGATTTTCCACTTCCTCAGGATTTTAGGTTTGATTCCCCTCTTCACTCTTCCCCCTTTTACTTCACATGTTCATGTCTCCTTCATTGATTCCCTCTTCAATCTTTCCCTTTCTACTTTTCAGGTTCTTCATTACCTTCATAGGTTCCCACTTTCCATAAACTATTTCTAAAATGGTATATATTATTTCTAATCACCAAATATCTTTTAATTTATACAAGTATTTTTATAATGTTTGACGGTGCAATGTTGTTAAATTTACACAACTCATGCATACCCACTAACCCTAATTTCTACTGATTTTCAATCCATGTCTAATGTGATTTTATCATATTGGTTTCTTCAACATTTTTGTTAAATATCTCACTACAAAATTTAAATTTAAATTTATATGCATAAAAACTCTTATAATATACATTTATAAAATTAGGAGATTATCATTATTGTAGAAAAAATACATTGGTTATATATGTTGTTAAATATTTTATCCTTTTAAATTTAAATTTATATGCATAAAAACTCTTATAATATACATTTATAAAATTATTTGTTCATAAATTTCCTTAATTAAGTTTCAGGTGTTTGTATTGGGTCATGTTATTAAAATTCAACATCTCACTACAAAATTCATGTATTTATTGTAATTATTTCATTAATTTACAGTTTTTAAAGAATAAAATTGCCTTTCGCCTTATAATGACATGACCTTTTATAAAGTGTTTAGTGTTACTTTTACTATTTCATGCATTTTGGCTAAACAGCTTGATTTTTTTCTTGATACAGAAACAATGTGAAGGGAGGATTCTGCATGATAACTGTGAGATAACCATTAGTAGAAAACTATATATACCTTTAGGTTTGGTTGATATGAATTCATGATATTTTTTATGTTAACAACTTTTTATAGTTCTCTATTGCTTCCTATAATTGTTATTGATAGAGAGAAAATTCAAGGATTTGTGAATATTTTATAATGTTAGGATCAGATAAAGGATTAAAAGTATGATTCCCCTCTTCCTCGGGCTTACAGGTTTGATTTCCTTCTTTACCCTTTCCCCTTTTACTTCACATGTTCACCTTTCCTTCATAGATTCCCTATTTCATATTTTCCTTTTTTACTTCATAGGTTCTCCATTCCCTTCACCAGTTCCCACTTTCCATTAACTCTTTCTAAAAAGATATATATTATTTTTAACCAAAAAACTGTTATTTTGTACAATTATTTTTATTATGTTTGATGGTGTAATTTTCTTAGATTTATGCAACTAATACATACCACTAACCCTAATTTCTATCGATTTTCAATCCAGGGCCAATGCGATTGTCTTTATTTTGTAAACTATTCCCATTAACATTTTTTGAAGTGATTTTATTTTAAAATTGAACTATAAGAGTTTTTTTAGAACTTGATTCTACCAAATCATAAATTTCATAATAATTTTTTAAAGTGTCATAAAATATAGTATAAAACCAAAAATTACCAAATTTTCTTCCATTATTAACTATATTATTTTTTATAGTTATATTGTATAAATTACTATATAAGTGCATGTTACATGATTTTTGTAGGGATTTATGATCAAAAAAATGTATCCATTTAAATTAAGAATTCTTTAAAGGATTAAAAAATGATTTAATAACATACTAAGTACCTTCCCAACTTAATTTTTATCAAGTTAGTATTATCCCTTCTACATGTTACTATATAGGCTAAAAGAATTTATTTTTTTCTTCATACAAATGTAATGTGAAGAGGGTATTCTACATAGGCATTGTGGGATAATTGTAAGTGGGAAGAAATATACACATAAATTTTTTTGTTAATATATATTCATGATGGTTTGTATGTTAAAACCATTTATAGTGTTATACTGTTTCACATAAAATTTTTTTGATAGAAAGAAAATCTAAGGTGATTTGATTATTCTCTATTTTAGTGATTACCCACTGACTCACATCTTTGATTTCCCTCTTCCTCAGTCTTACAGGTTTGATTTACCTCTTTTTTAATCCCCTTTTTACTTATCTAGTTCTTTATATCCTTCACAGGTTCCCTCTTTCCATAAACTTTTCCTACAAAGGTGTACATTTATTTCTAATAACCAAATGGGTTTTAATTTTTATATTTATTTTTAGTACATTTTATAGTGTAATGTTGTTACATGTCTGAAGATGGTGAAATTATTTTCAGAATTTGTTCATTAGTTTAATTAATTAAATTTCAAGAGATTGTATTGACTCCAGTTCTTTACATTCAAAAAACATTCTTATGTTGAAATGTACATAATGACATATATTGATAAGAGTATATAGAATTTTAAATATTTGATCTAATAAAATTTAAATTTATATACATAGAAACTCTTATAATATACATTTCTAAAATTATTTTTTCATAAAATCCCTTAATTAAATTTTAGGTATTTGTATTAGGTCAAGTTCTTTGAATTAAACATATCACTATATAATTCATTTATTTATTGTAATTATTTCATTAATTTATAGTTTTTATAGAATAAAATGTCCTTTCACTGCATAATAAAATGAAATTTTTTCAAGTGGGGAGTGTTACTTTTATCAGTTACTACATTTTTATACTTTCATGGATTTAGGATAAATGGTTTGATTTTTTGTCTTGATACAGAAGCAATGTGAAGGGAGGATTATGTATGGTCACTATGATATAACCATTAGTGGGAAGTTATATATACCTCCAGGTTTGGTTGATACAGATTCATGATAGTTTGTATGTTAACAACTTTTGTAGTTCTATATTGTTACTCTTAATTGTTATTAATAGACAGAAAATACAAGGTTCATTGGTTATTCTCTAATGTGGTGATCAGCCATAGGATTGCAAGTATGATTTTCCTCTTCCTTAGGCTTGTAAGTCTGATTTCATAATTAACCTTGTACTATTTGAATGGCATGTATCTTTTCATCCATCAATAAACTAGGTATCACCCCATATGTTGTGAAATATATTTTTACACTATATTTTTGGATTTCATTTGGCATAATTATTAATTTATTTATCATTATAGGTTTATAGTAATCCTAAACAACCTTTATTTCTTATATCATAATCAATATAGTTTTCATTTTTCTATTATATAGTTATAATTGTTAATTCCCCTATCATGAAATAAAATGTTCAGAAAGATGTTATTGGACATGTGAAAACATTAAGTTAATCTATTATGTGTTTATTAGTGTACAAAGATAAAATTAAGAATTATTTAACTCTTTATTAAATATATATTTTATATTTTTTATGTGGTGTATTATGATGAATTTTTAGGTTTTTATTTTAGATGTATTTTTATAACAGTAGTTATTAAAAATGAAATTAATTATTTATGTCGACATGTATGCATGCATTATCTATTCAATAGGCATGCAGTTGTATATATTCTTTGAAATTACATTAAAATCGCATGCAATACATATAGAATTTTTACTATTGCTTCCTTTTTTTATCTTATTTATTCACATACCTGTATCTACAACATATAGGATTTCATTTTATTAATTCCTTCAGAAAAATAATTGTTAATTAACTTGTATGATTAACCGGGTTAAATAAATTTACATGAACTATTTGTGGCTTCCATTATAAATATTCACTCAATAACCTTTCAATTTTAGGTTACTTACATTTTATTTTCAAATGAATTTATAAAATGAATTTGATTTAGAATTTTTTGAATAAAGATAAGAAGTTTAAGTAATTTAAATGAAGGAACTTCAACCTCATAAGTGATTCTAATGCAATTTAACCAAAACATGAAAGGTGAAAACAAAGATTGAAAAAATATATTAAGAATCATTTGATATATTTAACTGCTTCCCTAAAATGTAAATGGACACTTATTGAAAAAAATCATATAATACAAAATCACTATTTTTTGTTTCATTTTATTTATTTAATAATATTTAATCTACCATTTGTTTCTCTTTCTGTATTGTGTATACCTATTTCTCTTTTATTACTGATGTAGTCGTATAATACTTTGATCTATATAACTTTTTATATACACTTAGGATATATTACTACATATAATACACAAACATATTTGATATACATTAAAGCTATAATTTTAGTATGTGTATTTCCATTTAATGAGGGCATATGATTACATATGACAAATATTATATGCATTAATGGAAAACTATTATTATATTGTATATGTGTTTCCAGTCACTATGCATATTGCTTTTATAGTGTTAATATGTTTTTATATGACATAGAACAATATAGATAATTCATTTCATTAATTCATAGTTTTTTATTTTTTTTCCCTTCATTTTCCCATTATCGTTAAATTTTCCCACAACTTCTAGATGTTGAAAACATTAACTATGTTTTCTTGATGTTGTTAAATTTGGTGAATGAGTGATTTTAAGGGATTTTAAATGATTTTAATTATATTTCATCTATTATATACTTGTATTAGTGTGATTCTCCAACTTTAGGTCCTAAATAAATTATTTATTTTATTTTTATTTCCTTCCTCCAAAATTTTCTTTCATATTAATTTTCATTACTATTTAAATATATTTATTATCATCTATAAAATATTTTAATTTAGATCTTATTTCAAGTCTTGGATTATGTAATATAGTCAATGAAATTAAAATTCTTTATGCCTTTTATACTCTTCTTTCATACGTTTTTCTCTTGTAGGTTATTAGGTTGTGTTAAATGAAAGCATAATCAAGAAGGGACTATAAAGTTGTCTAAGATAGGTCTATAAGGAACTGTATCTTGGTATTATAAATCACATTCTATGGCTATTTAATTTTCTATCTATGTTTATTTTTTTCTACTTATTTGAATCTTTCATATCATTGTTGAATTTATTTATTGCAGATGCGTGATGACTTCCTATAGAGGTAAGTATAATTGAAATTAATAAAACATGTATATATTCAATATTATTTTTACTTAATCAGCCTTATATTATTATGTGTTTCTATTTATGAGTATTTCAATTCTTCCCTCCCTATAAATTATTCACCATCTTTTCACTATTCGGGTCTTACGTCCTATGGAAGTGAGAATATTCGTTCATGAACACATTGTGATAGTTAAAAATTATGAGATGGGACATATGCTATAATTCTGATGAATGTATAATTTTTTATCTTTGATTTATATATTAGTTAGACTGAAACGATATTCAAATTGGTTGGAATTATTTGGAGTCAATATCAATGATTCATATTGGATTAAAAAATAAAACAAAAGAAAAATAACTGGAATGGAAATGGAACCTACAAAAATTTCAAGTTCCTTTCACTTTGTTTCTCTATGAAATAAATAAAACTAGGTTTTGATTTGTCATTTTAAAATAACCCAAATAAAATAAAAAACATTTTTAATGATTTTTTTATTCCTCTTATGTTTTATACTCAGTCTGATTATATCATATCAGTCTTATCTCTTCTAAAGTCCCATTCTATTAGAGATAATATTTTTTTTCACTCATGTCTATCCAGGCCTCTTCATTTCCTCCTCAAAAAACTCACATCCTGCACTAGATAAGGTTATGTCTCTCTCCCCCTCCCATAATTTGAAACTATCATAACGTGTGCATGAAAATATATTTTTTGGGTTAGTTTAATGACCTAAAATAATAGGAAATACATCAGATATTTGGAGGTGGAAGGGGTGATATATTCATAAATTGATCACTGCCATTATAAGTCGACTGTCAATGGTTCAGCAGGTGACTAGTTCACTCTCTCAAAACACGAGATCATTCTCTCATGATAGGGTAGAGGTTTTACTATAACATCTTGAGGTTTTATGAACATTTTTCTAAAATAAATTAAATTTCTTTGATTAATTGTGTTATATGATACACCAAGATAATTTTTCACTACACGCAACACCGACTTGGAATACTTTACAAGCAACATTGAGTTTCAATGAAATGTCATTTTATTATTAAACTTATTTAAAAGAGAAAATTATGACCTCACCATTAGAATGGAAGGTATGAACAGAATTAACAAAAATTTTAAATTATGGTTTACTCATAATTATTTGACCAATTAAATATAAATTAAATTCAACCCCATTTTAAAATAAAAGGAAATGGTTTTTCTAAAAAAATATTTAAATTTTCACAAGTATGTTTTATACCAATAAATAAAAAAATAACTCTTTTGGGGTTATATTAATGAAATATATATATATATAATATATTTAATATCATTATTATCATTATTCTCATGTGTTTTCTAGACATGATATAAGAACAAATCAAATTTTATACATAATAGAAGTATTTTTCTAAATATTTAGTTTTGTTGCCTTTTAATGGTGCACCAGTTTAAAATCTAGTTATTTCCACTTTTATTAATTATATTTGAAAAAATAAACTTATTATTTTAAATCAGGATATCAAAATTTACTTTGGTTGACCTTTTGGTATTTTTTTAATAAGTTTCATGTTTTAATTAATAGTGAAAAATATTTAATTTTAATTCAAAACTACTTTTTCTTCTAACTTATTTATATAGTTAAATTATGTTTTAAATTGATTTTAAAGTATAATTAAATCAATTTTTCATCATTTAATACAATTTAATCCATTTTATTTAATTTCACATAGAATTGGAATATAAAAACATTTCTATCTTTTAGATGTTTTTACTTTAAAAACATTTTTTCTCGATCAGTCAATAAGATTAATTTTTAATTAATTTCTAAAAATTATATGTTTTTTATTTTGAAAAATTGATTCTATATTTGGAATTAGAAGGTCCAAATTTATAAAATATTTCCCTTTTATTTTAGTATATTATGAATAGAAACTTTAGTAATTTTTATCACCACAGTTAAGGGTAAATTGGGTAATTAAGGGTAAAAAATATTATAAATATCATAAAACTGCCCTATCACTTTAAAAAAATTTATTTTATAAATTTAATTCTACCCTTAACACATAAGGATATAAATTGAATAATTTAATAGACACTTTTCCAAGAAAATGACTTAAATATTGTTAAACTCAAAGGGAGTAAAAAAATATCACACTCTTACTTTTAATATGTATAATATTTTTAATATGGGATTAAATTGAAGATATTATTGAATATATATATTATTATTGAATCTAAAAAATTTATATAGATCATAGAAATTTATTTTAAATTTTTAATGAATAAATAATTATCATAAATAATTACAAAATGATGATGCAATAATTACTCAACTAATGAAACAATCAATTAAATGATATTAGAAATATTAAAATAAATATTATTTGACTTAATTAAGGAGATACAAGAATTTTCTAGGTGAATATAACATATTTAGGGTGTATTGAATGAATTTTTTTGAATTAATATTGCTAGATTGATTTTCTTTAAGTCAATGTAATGAATAGTTTCGAAATTGACACTTATAATATTTTATGAAAATAATATTTAATTAAATTTTTAAAAAATAATAAAACTATTAAATAATAAAAATGGTATGATATATAGTCTATAACATATTAAAAGTTCCATTTATGGTATAATTTACACATTATATGTAAAAAAATACATCCTTTTAATATAAGAAAATGTGTTACCATAGTTAAAATTAAAATGGATTAACTAAGAATTAATCAAAATGATAAAGTTTAAAATGATACCAAATCTTGTATAAAATATATTGGTTGATTATATTACAACCTTTTAATCTATTATCTTCAAATAAATGGCCTTTGGATCTATTTGGATTAGTATTGAATTTATTATAAATCAATATTTTGAGAAATTCTAGAAGTGCCCCTACCCTCTCTTATAAAAGAACACCTCTCCTTCTCTTTTATTCACACTTCAAAACCTTTTTGATTCAGAAAAAAAACTATTTAAATATCCTCCAAAAATCACTCCCTTCATCCTATAATCTTTAATTTTGGAAGAAATCCAACCAAATTAGTCCTTTTGTGCAAATCAAAAGGAGATACCCAAAGAAGAGGTAAGGTTCATCAACAGACATTGTTGTTTTATTTATTCCTTAAACCCCTTAAATTATTTTTATTTAATGTCTATATAATAAAATAATTATCCTAAATATACTTATATTTTTTTATATTAAGGGTTAAACCTATAATCACACACACTTTCATCAAATGGGTAACGAACTTACAGTTCTTGTGTATGGAAAACTACCACCTCACGAAATGATGTTGTTAATTTTTTCTTTACTACCTATCATGGTTTAAAATTATGATGGAAAATATATTTTTATATGATATATATGTTATTTATTATGTCTTCATAATTATTTAAATATTATATAAAATATACCTTCATGCTTTCTATTTTGTGTAAATTTAATAACTTCTCTTTTGGACGTGTGGACTATCTCATCCTCAAAGCGATGGGACTCGTTCACACTTTATGTGAAATTTATTAATAATGGATTTAGTAAAATTATATTATATATATGAAACAATAATTATATAGGAAATATATTATATATATACATATATTTCATTTACTTTCTTTCTTTCAATACGACATGAAATGTAAGCATCCTTCATGCATACGTACTGTCTACTGTCTCTATGAATGGTGTATTTTATTTTTTATTTATATAATTTATAGATAACTATAAATACATATATAATGAATATATATATGATATTTATATCATGGTTATCATTCTAGATATAATGAAATCATAATCTAAGTATGAGGACCAAGAATGGAAAGTCAAAACATGTACAAGAAACAAAGTGGTTATTGCCCCACCGTTGGTGGTGGGGTGGTAAGGGTTTGGGTGGGGTGAGGGGCAGTTCATGGGGTCAGGTATTTGGGCTTGAAATTTACTACAATTTTCTTCCTTTCATTATGTTCTATGGTGGAGGATGTAATCGACCTAGTAAGAAACAAAGTGGATATTACCTGAAACCTAACTTAAACTTGGAATTGTTAATAAGAGTATAATATAAAGTCTTAATTAAGTTATATATGGTATAATATATATTAATATTGTTCTTTAATATATTTATAATAAACTTATATTTATTATATAGGATTTTTTCATGAGTACGATGAGATTCAACACATAAGGTAAGGGATTTATGTGTCACTTTAATTTTTGTGGGACACGTGCCTTATACACTACTTATTTATTCTACGTGGTGTATATACTACCCATGAATGTATTTTATGAGTCTTATCTAGAAGATTATATTATTTTCATGTCCATATAATTTTATTTATTTCATGGGGTATACAATTCTACTGATTGTAAACTGATGATTATTTATTTCACAATCTCATCAATATTTGGGATTATATTATTTTAAGTCTTCATTGGGTAATATTTATCTTCCATGTCCATGTTTTATAAAACTGATTTAAAAAATATTTTTTACTATTCTAATATGGATTTTTAAATTAATTTTTACCATTTTTTACTTTTTACTACATGGTTTGAAGGAAATATTTTTGTCATTTTCCAAATGAGGTACTTTCTGACTTTTCCAAAAAAAGAACAAAATGAATGTTTTTTTAACTTATATGGCATGAATAAAAAAAATACATCATTATTACTTAATTATTTGAAGCTTACTTTAAAATATTACAAGTTTATTTTCAAATAAAAAAATTTCTTTTAAAATTGTGTGGCATTTTAAAAAAAGAAAATGTTTTCAAAGCATAAAGGATAATTTCCTTGAGAATTGTTTTCAAGTGATATCTCAAAATTATTTTCCATCTAATATAACATTATTTGATGTGAATTATTTTTTAATGGTGATTTTATTCAATTATACCATTTTTATTATTTATAATAATTGTTTATATTTATGAAGGAATGATATTTATGAAACTTATTTCTTTTCCATGGGTTATGTTACGATTGAATGATGTTTATGAAACTCATTTCATTCCCTGAGTTCCGATATAGTGAATGATTTATGTTCTTCTAGAATACATATGTATGGTTTCAATTATGTGATTTTTGGGACCTATATCTCCCTACAATTCATTCATTAAATATTTATATCTCATGAGATATACATGGATGGAATAAGGAGTGAACTCAGTTCAGTAAAGGACTTTTTCTGCTAATATGGTCTTTATAGTGAACCTTGAATACTAATATGGTCATGGGAGTGAACCATTACTACCAATATGGTATGGGTAGTGAACCCATACTACTAATATTTCCTTTTCATTAATTCCTTGACCACTATACAAATCATGTTATATGATTATGTGTTTGCCACAATTCCATATTCCTATATTATTCTTTCATGGCTTATGATCTTGATTCCCTTATGATTCATGTCTTATAAACTACTAATATTTATTCCATGATTCATGTTTATGATCTTTGATATGTAGGGTATAATATTCTAATGTTATGATCGCGTCCTCATACCCTTTATGTTCATGTTTATTCTTACATATCTCCCTTGTTTACTCTTACTGAGAATCCGAGCTCACCCTTTTCTTAAGTTTCCTTTCCCTAGGTTATAAGGAGAGTTTTTATGTTAGATTACTAAAGGGAAATATATTATGAAAAAACATTAAATATCTTTCCCTAGACTATAATTTTTTGTTTCTACTTTCCAAAGGAACTAAACTAATATGGTCTATGGGCATGTGTTTATGTAATGTATGAAATATTCCACAAAAATGACACAATGTCAATATACGTTAATATTTGGTCGTTATAGTTAGTATCATAGAAAATTTTTAGTCATCCTTTGGAAAATAGGATGAGAATGTAGGTTCCGGGTGCAGCAGAAGCGCGTTGATGGTTGTAACCAACTTTAATTTTTCTATTAATAACAATCAATCTATGATCTATCACAATAATAAAATCTCGGATATTCAGAATAGAATGAAGAACGAAATAAAGGAAGGGAGTACTGAAACCATAGAGAGGATCATCATATGTTCGTTATAATTAATTTAATTTTAAAATACAAGAATTTCCTTGATGGAATTCTCTCTTTATTGATGTTTCTAGTCACGATCTGATGTGATCAGTCATTGTGTCGTAGAATCCAAGTGTAGAATTTCTCTAGTGGTGATCCACATGTACTCCATGTATCTCAGGACATCACTGAAGGGATCTCCAGGTGCTAGCGTAGAATAGCCTTCTCTTATGATGTCCGCCTTAGATCTCTTTGAGAGCTACTTGCAAAGAGCTCTCCTTGATCCGGTGGCGGAGGATCTCTCTCATAACTTGAGAGCATTCTTGGAAGAAAAAAATTCTCTCTTGGATTGAGATTTTTTTTAATCTATTGTGCATAACCACATATAATGGATAGGTTCATGAGAATAATATAATTGGTATTTTAATTACTTAGAATAATAAAATGAATTAATTACCCAAAAGCATGTATTAATTTCATTTAATTCTTAGTAAGACCCCATGTCTAATAATAACAGTTGACTATTATTATTACTTTACATGCACCCAGAAAGTTATACATAATATTATTTAATTAAATAAATAATATTATTTCCCATAAATCCCTAGAAAAACTACATGGCATGTATATTAATATACACAGCATGTACTTTTTTTAAATTTTCTTTATTTCCCCCACTACATTTAGTAAACCTTGAATAATGACTATTTATTTCTTAAATAAATATTACTTCATTACTCGCTAATAAATATATTATTTCTCCCACAATATATTCTCTCGAATAACTAGTGTAGAAATAAATGCGATCAGGCATCCTTGAATAATTATTAAAACAAAATCATGAATGATCTTTATTCAACTCGTTAAATGAATATTTAACTCAGATACTTGGACACACTTAGTGTGTGACCCTCTATGCCTCTTTCTCAGTGGCATTAGGCGGAGCTTGCCTAAAGTCCAAGTTTAGAATCTGGAAACATGACAAGTCATCCATAGATAAAGAAGCGCAATAACATGTCACCTCCTACGAACGCTTACCATGTAATGTAATCCCTTTGTCTCAATATCTCAAATAAAGAGAGTTTCATGCTAGTGACATCAACCCATGTGCTTGACTATTCTTTCTTTGACTTCCCTGAATTGAACTTTCCCATTCCTCACTATGACCATGAATTTATTTAGGCTA
This sequence comes from Viscum album, assembly GCA_963277665.1. NCBI lineage: Eukaryota > Viridiplantae > Streptophyta > Magnoliopsida > Santalales > Viscaceae > Viscum > Viscum album. Next base: position 1,048,498,984 of record OY728163.1, on the reverse strand, counting down.
TATCAATTCCATCAAAGGGCCTGAGATATCAACTTATGTTATGGAATAGAAGGGACAAATCCTTTCTCGCATTATCTATTAATGCAGTATTACTCGTGACACACCCAACATATCCTACCTCACTGTGAATAGTGTGTCATCACAGTTTTTATCAATACATCTAAGTGTGTGAGTTTTAATACCCATTAATAATAATCTTAAAGTCTAAGGACCAATACACAAATATGTAGATAAGAACATCCAATGACACTATGAAATGTGGATTTCTTACTAGAGGGTATCATTCTCATAATATCCTCCTGGATATTACCAAGGGCGCATACCATGAGAAGGTGCCTCAAAGTTTTATGAGTCCTCACCCCTAATGGCTTGTATTATTTGTGTACCTCAAATAACATCATTCAACCATAGATCATATTTTCAATAATAGTGTTATGGAACTTCTGGGTTCTCATCATAGTAGGGATCTACTATGACCCTTTAGTGCAATAGTTGTCCTTAGGAAATTATCACATGCATTGTCACACAGAAGAAAAATAAATATGTGATAAGGTATTTATTAATGAATAAAGTACAAAGTAGTTAGTTCTAGGCCACCAAATCCAAAAGACTCCCACTTGGACTAGATCCAACTACTAACAACCTTTAACCCACTAGCTCTCACATGATATTCATGTTTATTATAAGATAGTCCTTTATTCATGGGGTCCTCCATGTTCTCTTCTGCAGACACTCTACTCACTGGAACTTCACTCCTCTGATAGAAATCCCTCAAGAGGTGATACTTTCGGAGAATGTGCTTTATCCATTGATGTGACCTTTGTTCTTTTGCAAGAGCCACCACTGTAGTATTATCACAATACAATGTGATAGGATCTTTACTGTTAGGCACCACATCGAGATCCTAGAAAAAGTTCTAAATCCATGCGGATTCTTTGGCTGGATCATAAGTCACTATATATTCATACTCCGCTGTAGAATCGACAACAACTTGCTACTTTGAACTCTTCCAGCTCACAGATCCTTTGTTGAGATAGAAAACATATCCTGATTGCGACTTCATATCGTTCTAATCTATCTGAAACCCAACATCAACATACCCTCGATGACAATCTCCTCGTCTCCCCCGTACACTAAGAACATATCCTTATTTATTCTCAGATACTTAAGGATAATCTTAAAATCAGTTTAATTTTGTTCTCTTAGATCTTCTTGATATCTACCTACCATGCTCAGTGCATAGGCAACATCAAGCCTGGTACATAACATGGAATACATGATAGATCCTATAGCCAAAACGTATGGGATCTTACTCATCCTATCTTTCTCCTATTGTGTTTGAGGACACATTTTTTTAGAAAGATGTAGTCCATGTGACACTGGAACTAATCCCCTCTTGAATTTTTCCACACTAAATCTCTTTAGTATCTAGTCAATGTATGTACCTTGACTTAGTCTAAGAAATCTCTTGGATCTATTATGAATGATCTTGATCCCTAGAATGTAGGTTGCTTCACCCAAGTCCTTAATAGAGAAACACTTGTTCAACCAGTCCTTAACTAACTGTAAGACTGGTATATCATTTCTAATAAGTAATATGTCATCAACATATATTACTAGAATAATGACCGCATTCCCATTAAACCACTTATAAACACATTCCTCACATTTGTTCTTAATGAAACAAAATTCCTTTATGACTTCATCAAATCAAATGTTCCATGACCTAGATGCTTGATTTAATCCATAAATGGATTTCTGCAACTTGCAAACCCGTTTGGCTTCACCTGGTGTCACAAACCCTTCTGGTTGTGTCATATAGACATATTCTTTAAGGTTCTTGTTAAGGAATGTTGTTTTGACATCCATTTCCAAATCTTGTAGTCATGGTAAGATGTTATGGAAAGTATGATTCTTATGGATTTAAACATGGCAACTGGTGAGAAGGTTTCATCATAGTCAATTCCTTAACGTAGTTTGAATCCTTTAGCCACTAGCCTTGATTTATAGGTGCTAACTTGACCTTCCATGTACAACTTTCTATTGAATACCCATTTTCATCCAATAGTATTTACATCAACTAGATTATCGACCAGAACCCAAACTTGGTTCTGATACATGGAATCCATCTCAAAATTCATAGATTATATCCATATTATAGCTTCTGAGCTCTCTACTACTTCCTTGTAGGAGAGAGGTTCATTATTGTCCACCAATAATGATTCACCATCCTCTATTACTATGAAATCAAATCTCTCTAGTTCCATTACCTCTCTTGAGCTCCTACGTAGTACTTGTGTTTCTGGAACCTCTTCCATATGGACCTGTGAAACTTGTTCCTGTACCAAATCTTGTGTATCTTGAGCATCAACTTCTTAAAAGTCAATCTTTCTACCACTATACTTTTTTAGGATGTTCTCCCTCTCAAGAAATATATCTTGTCTAGATACAGTCACTTTCTTGTCTGGAGGGTTATATAGGTAATATCTTTTTTTCTTTGGGATATCCTATAAAGATACACTTTGTGCCCTAGGGTGATAGTTTTTTTCCTAATAAGGCCTTAACAAATGCCTCTCATCCCCATACACATGTGTGTGACAAAATGGGTTTCTTTCCATTCCATATCTCAGATGGAATTCCATTTTCTGCCTTAGTTAGTACTCAGTTTAATGTGTATGTTGCAGTTTGTAATGCATATCCCCAAAAGGATAATGGAAGATATGCATGACTCGTCATCGACCTCACCATGTCTAACAAGGTGTGATTCCTCCTTTCACTAATATTATTTCATCATGGTGTGTAAGGAGGAGTGAGTTGAGATATAATCCCTGAATCCTGTAAAAGATCGATGAACTCTTGGTTCAGATATTCTCCACCTCGATCTGATCGAAGCTTCTTTATCTTCTTACCAAGCTGATTCTCTATTTCATTCTTGAATTACTTAAATTTTTATAAGGACTCTGACTTATACCTCATTAAGTAGATATATCCATATCTACTCAAATCATTAGTAAAAGTAATGAAGTAAGAATATCCACCTCTAGCTTCTACTGGAAATGGTCCACACACATCCGTGTGTACCAATCCTAGAAGCTCTATGGCCCTTTCACTTTGTCCACCGAAAGGAGGCTTGGTCATTTTACCTTGTAAACAAGTGTGACATCTATCAAGTGGTTTTAGCTCAGTAGAGTCTAAATAACCATCTTAGTATAGATTTTTCAAGCGCTTCTCGTTTACATGACCAAGACGGTGATGCCACAACTGGGTGTTGTATGAGTCATGTGAGTTTGTTTCATTATCGATTACCAACACTTGGTTTTCATAATTTAATACATACAACCCATTATTTAAATGTGTCATACCATAACGTATGTTGTTCTTATAGAATAAATAACCCTTATTTCCAAACTTGAAAATAAATCCATCCATATTTAAACATGATATAGAAATTATGTTCTTGGTAACACTAGGCACATAATAACAGTTATGTAAAACCAAAAGCATCTCATTTGGAAATGATATATAGTAATCACCAATGTCTAACGTTTCCATCCACGTTCCATTGGTAGCTCTAAGATCCACCTCTCCTTTTAAAATATTTCTAAATCTACTTGGTTCATGAATTTGAATACAAATGTGAGCCCCACAAGCTATATCTAATACCCAATGTGTAGAAATGGAAAGATTACAATCGATAACGAATGCACCTTTATCATCCCCATGCTTATGGGTGTAGTTTCTCTTCTAGTGGCCTGACTTGACACATGCAAAACATACCGCTTGTCATTCCTTTCCCTACCTTTGGATCTTCCCCTTCTTGGAGGGACGGTGCTTGGGGGCTTCAGACCGTTTATAAATCCTTGGTCCCTTTGCCTTATACTTCATTTTCTTATTCACCATAAGGATTGTGGGTTTGTCACGTCTCATGTCCTTATCTACTTGGTGAATCAAGTTCAGATGTTTCGATAGACTTTTCTTATTATTTCTCATGTTTTAGTTGACAATAAAGCTAGAAAAGGTCTTAGGCAGTGATAATAGGATGAGATCTGTATGCAAATCATCCAGGAACTTAATCCCTAATATGTCCAAACATTCAATGTAGCCAATAAGATTGACTACATGAGGCCCAGCTAGCATATACTCTCCAATCTTAGTTGTAAAAAAAGTTTTGGATATCTCATATCTCTCCTATCTCACATTCTCTTAATAGAGATTCTTAAGGTGAGATATCATTCTATACGCGTCCATTTTTTCATGTTGCTTAAAGATCTCATTAGACATATCCTATAGCATGAAACATTATAAATATATGGTATCATCTATATGTTTCATATAGATAGATAGTTTCTCATCACTGGCCTCTTTTCTAGGAACAACTGGAATAAGATCCTCCAGCACATACAATTTTCTCTCATGGTGAAGGATGACACGTAAATGCCTCTTCCACTCCTAGAAATTGGTGTCGGTGAAAAGGTTTTACTTATCGATTATGGTTTGCATTGATATTTTTTAATTCACTTTTCTTTCCATTTCTACAAATTAATATGAGAAAATACTTAGTACTTTATCATGATAAAGCTGTGAAAAATAAATAAATTAATACTTATTAGTCTCCCACTATTTTATCGAAATCCAATAGCCCTCACCATTGACTTCAGAATATTCTATTTCCTGGATATTTTAGTAGAAAGGATCCTTATTGCCCTTCGCATTACCCCAACTAGGGTTGGTCAAGCAACATGAAAGATTTTAGGTAGGCATTCCAAATGCCACCTGCATTAACTCGCAATTCCTTGATCTACTGAGTGGAATCCCCAATCCTGAAATCCTTTTATTTTGGATTCCCTCAACCTTTGACTCTTGGTCACACCAAGTCCTGTTGTGGAATTCAACCCTTGATGTGAACCAAGTCAATTCAACCCAAAACCTTGAATTAGAATTCCCTGATAATTTAAAGCACCCCAACTAGGATTATGGAAGGCTATACCGACTTAATATTTCTTTAAGGGACTTTATCCTTATACGTAAATTTCCATTTTATTATCTTTCTTACATTCTTGTTAAAATTAAGTGGTATATACTTAAGTGATTAACCATGTCTAAGATAATATTTACGCATAAGTTGGTCTTATTTTAGTTCCATCTTTCATGCTTATTTAATTTATTAATTGTGTGATCACAACAACACACCTACAATAAATAAACCATGAAATTGATAGAAATAAAATAAATGGTATTATCATGAGCTTGTTCTATTGGTTAGTTTATCTAGCAGTTGATAAACTAACCCAAGACCTAGGGGAGAAACACCTTGAACCTGTTAGGTTCATGTTTATAGCTTTCCATCTATCCACCTTTGTATCTCCTTGGATTGGTTTCACCTTAGATCCTAACTTGAGCCACCTCCACTAGCTTAGGAGCTCCATCCATTACATATGATTTTATCTCACTTACACGTGAGGGGTAAAATGTGGTTTTACATAAAAGAAACCTTGGGCACGCAGGCCCTGTATATTAATGAGGATAAGGCTCGTAGGCCAACAAATTTAATTTAAATAAATTAATTAATTTAAATAAACCATCGACATGAAAAGTTCCTGGTCTAGATCATGATCATCCATGCATGAAACGATATTTATGCATAAATAAAACTAGCATTTAATTCTTTAATCATTCTTGTTTAAGATAAATCACGCTCGAATCAATTAATTATCTTTAATTAATCAATTATTTTATCTTAAAAGTTTTTCTGAATTTCCTTGATATTCTCATCCATCATAATTATAAACAAATAAATTCATTTAAAATTATCTTTTTATGTAACTTGTACCTTGGAGGCAACCCGGTAAATTCATGTTCATAACTATCTTATGTGTAGAAATGAACATTATGCAGATGTTAAATTAAACACATATATATAAAACACCTATCACGTGTTGCGCCTCAGCTTTACACCAGCACCATGGTACATGTCTCAAGGGTTTGTATAATATAATAATAAATTTTAATAAATCTGTGTAATTTGGATGAGTACACGGAATGTAGTTCTGACTACACGGCATGTATTATCATTCACCATCCATCCTAAGTACACGCTTGAGGACATGGAATGTAGATGTACTTAGAAAATCTTTGGAGTACACGGCGTGTCCAGTGGGACACATGATGTGTAGTGTATGTGTTACATAGTCTCCAGCCGAGCAAGCCATGTACGGGGCATATAGTCTAACCCTAACCTGAAGGGAGTACACACTGTTTCCATTGGGCCACATGGCGTGTAATCTAGAAACTGTGTTCCATCTGTTTCTGGTCAACACTCAAAGTCATTTAAGGCTTAGATAGACTCTATCACATGGCTTGGTTTGGCGGACCAGTCCTGGTGCATGGAACCTAGGATACACAGTGTGTACTACTGAATACACGATGTGTGTTCTGGTGTTGTATATCCAGGAAGCTTTGGAACCTCCGGATGAGATCCTCTATTTTATTTTAATCAAAATTAAAAGAAAAGATAATTTATGTAAGGTGAACGATAAATGAAAGAGGAGGAATAGATCTTGAGATTCAGATTTGTATAATGAATAAATTGAATTGAAAAAAATAAATTATTAAATGTGTAAATCAGCAAAAAAAAACTAAATAATTATAATCAATGATATTCCCCTCTGATACCACTTGTAGGTTCCGGGTGCAACAGAAGCACGTTGATGGGTGTACCCAACATTAATTTTTTCATTAACAGCATTCAATCTAAGATCCGTCATGATAATAAAATGCCAGATATTTGAAATATAATGAAGAACAAAAGAAAGGAATGGAGTCCTAGAATCATAGAAAGGATCATCATATGTTGGTTATAATTAATTTAATTTTAAAATACAAGAATTACCTTTATGGAATTCTCTCTCCATTGATGTTTCTAGTCATGATCTGATGTGATCAGTCATTATGTCGTAGAATCCAAGTGTAGGCTTCCTCTAGCGGTGATCCACATGTGATCCACATGTCTCTGGACATCGCCGAAGGGATCTCTAGGTGCTAGCGCAGAAGATCCTTCGCTTGTGATGTTCGCCTTCAATCGCTTTGAGAGTTTCTTGCAAAGAATTCTCCTTGATCCGGTAGAGAAGGATCTCCCTCATAAATTAAGAGTGTTCTTGGAAGAAGAAAAATCTCTCTTGGATTGAGATCTTTTTTAATCTATTGTGAACAACCACACAGAATGGCTAGGTTCATGAGAATAATATAATTTTGATTTTAATTACTTAGAATAATAAAATGAATTAATTACCCAAAAGCATTTATTAATTTCATTTAATTCTTAGTAAGACCCCATGTCTAATAATAACAGTTGACTATTATTATTACTTGACATGTGCCCAGCAAATTACACCTAATATTATTTAATTAAATAAATAATATTATTTCTAATAAATCCCCAAAAAACTACATGGCGTGTATATTAATATATAGGGCGTGTACTTTTGTTTTACCATTTTCTTTATTTCCCCCACCACATTTATTAGATCTTGAATAATGACTATTTATTTCTTAAATAAATATCATTGCATTACTAACTAATAAATATATTATTTCACCCACAATATATTCTCTTGAATAACTAGTGTCGAAATAAATGTGATCAAGCATCCTTGAATAATTATTAAAACACAATCAGGGATAATATTTATTCAACTCGTTAAATGAATATTTAAATGAGATACTTGGACACACTTAGTGTGTGAACCTCTAGGCATCTTTCTCAGTAGCATTAGGTGAAGCCTGCCTAAAGTCCAAGGTTAGAATCTAGCAACACACTAAGGTAGCCATAGAGAAAGAATTTAATGCCATAATGACGTGTCACCTCGTATGAACGCTTACCGTGTAATGTAATCCCTTTGTCTTGATATCTCAAATCAAGCGGGTTGCATGCAAGTGCTATCAACCCATGTGCTCAACTATTCTTTCTTTGACTTCTCAGAATTGAACTTGCACATTCCTCACCATGGACATGGATTTATTTAGGCTATATCAGTTCCATCAAAGGGCCTAAGATATCAACTTCTGTTATGGAACAGGAGGGACTAATATTTTATTGCATTATCTATTAATGAATTATTACTTGTGATGTACCCAACATATCCTACCTTGTTGCGAACAGTGTGTCATCACAGTTTTCGTCAATACATCTAAGTGCATGAAATTTAATACCCATTAATAATAATCTTTAAGTCTAAGGGCCAATACAAACATCTGCAGATAGGAACATCCAATGACACTATGAAACGTATATTTTCTACTGGAAGGTCTTGTTCTCATAATATCCTCCTGGATATTACCAATGGCGCACACCATGAGAAGGTGCCTCAAAGTTTTATGAGTCTTTACCCCTAATTTCCTATATTATTTGTGTCCCTCAAATAACATCATTTATCCATAGAACATATATTCAAGAATAGTTTTATGGCACTTCTGGGTTCTCATCATAGCAGGGATTTGTTATGACCCTTTAGTGCAATAGTTATCCTTAAGAAATTATCACATGCATTATCACATAGAAGAATAATCAAGATGTGATACGGTATTTATTAATTAATAAAGTACAGAGTAGTTGGTTCTAGTCCACCAACTCCAATAGAGAAAACTTTAGTGAGATCTCTAGATATATTTCTAAGGATAAGTCTAGGGATGTCTCGAAGGATAAGTCTAATTATAGGTTACAATCCTAGAGTTTTCATAATAAACATGAATGGCCTAGGATTTAACCTAAGGTTTCATAGATTAAAACGTTGTAAGTAAATTCCCTTGATTATGTGGTTTTCCCACTATTAATAGTGTTACTCACATTTTAATTTTTCTTTAGTCAATATCTAGAACCCAAAGGAACCATGTTAATGATAAATGTAATGGGTGAGGTAGTGATTTTTCTAGTGAGCATTAAATTGTTATGGAAGCTAGAATTCAAAATCTTATCACTATACTCACACAAGATAATAATCTTTCTGGACTTTTAAATGAGTAGATAAGGGAAAAAAATTTTGTTGATTCTATCATGAGGAAAATTCCACCTTATTTCAGTGGGTCTTCTGATCCACCTATTGTTGAACAATGGATTAATACCACTGAAAAGATATTTTTCATTCTTCAGTGTTCGAAACATGTAAAATTAATTTTGGTTGTTTATAATTTATAAGTTAAAGTGAACCAGTGGTGTGATCTAATCAAGAATATGAGGTAGAAAGATGAAATTGAATCCATGTATTGGGACAATTTCAAGAACTCATTATTCAATAAGTAATTTCCTCATGTTCTTTGTATGAAGATAGAGAAAGAGTTCCTTGAGTTAAATAAAAGGTATGATGAGTCTATTGGTACCTATGAGGATAATGTTACAATAATTTCAAGGTACACTTATAGTATTATCATCCAACCTGAAATTAAGGTTGATAGATTCTTCAATTTCTTAAAACCAAGTCTTAAAAGGGTGTTAGTCATAAGAGACATCAATAGCTATGAATAGATTGTGTGATGTGCTATCAAGGTGGAAATGGAGGTTGGAGTTACATAAAAATATCATGGTTTTGACAAAAAATGGAAGGTGTAGATCAAAGTAAATATAAAAACCATGGAGAAAAGAATTTGAGCTTTCCTTTATTATCAAAGTGTGGAAATAAACATGGAAAATTTTATCTTAAGGGGACTGGTAGATGTTTAGTGTGGGAAAGAATGTCATTAGGCATTTGATTACTTGATTGATGGGAAAAAGTTTTCTAATGATGTGAATAGAGATAAGTATACAAAGAATAAACCCCCCACACTTCAATGATTCATGTGTAAGAAAAATGGTCATTATGCTAATCAGTGCCCAAATATAAGGGTTAATGATGATGATTGACATCAGCAGCCTCTTAAATCCAAAGAAAAAGGGAAATCTCATGTGATCCCTATTGGAGATGTGGATTGCGACAATGATGTGGTGGAATGAATGAATATTTATGTAATGTAATTCAAGAATAATTTTGTAGAAATACTTTTATGGCATTACAGAATAATGAAATATCTAAGGATTGGTCCACTGTAGTTTTTCCTTGAGGATTTGAAAGTGTATGTTGAACAGTATTGGTAACCATGAAAAGTAAATGAGGTCGTAAGGTGATATTTTTGGAGAACACATGATTAAGGGAAGGATGAACCTTAATGTGTGCATGATGTTGGGATAATAATAGGATAAAAAGATGTTTTATTATGTGATAAGATAAATGGGATAGTATTGATGACCTTATAACTGTTTAGTAATATGATGATAAAGAGGTTTAAGGATTGAGTTTATAGATTTATTGTATGAATAAAGTGTTAGTTTTTTAAATCATTCATGTTTTCACTAAGGTTTTATAATAATTAAGGATATTAATATGTTTTAAGAGAGTACATGATATTGGTTTTCACATGTTGGTGCGTGATAATTAAGAGCTACATCAAGTTGTTTGGGGGATTAATGATGAGTTGATTTTTGAAATTTAGTTACCTTATTTTGAAAGTTTTGGATTTTAATATTTTGGATAGATCATAAAGGTAACTAATTACGAATTTTTTTACATTGAAATTTGGATATGGTTTTAGATATTAAAGTATTATCTCTTCATATGGGGATTTATTCATATTGGATAACCATTTTTAACCTTTTTGTTGGGATATTAAGACAGATAAAATAATTTATCATTCTATGGATTTCATTATCTGCTAATTCTTCAGCAATGACAAATTCACTTTTATTTCTTGGAATAAGATATGAATTGGAAATTAATCTAGGCACAATGAAAGAATGATATTATTCTTATGAAATGTGATCAAGTAATTATTTATCCTCATAAAAATTCTTCAACTCTAGGGAAAGGATATTGAAACCAAAAAAAATTATCCTAGTACCTTATTTTCTGATGAATCAAATGGTCCCTTAGATCATCATAGATTTAGAGCCTTGTGATTGTTAACTTTCTTTTGACCATGTTCACTAACACTCCATCAAAACTTGATAGTTGGAATTCTATTTCATGTCCATGTTTTCACTTTCCATTAATCCTAGTTATGTGTTGATCTTAGTCTTTTACTTTACCTCTATTTAAGAGGAAGTTTAATTGAACATTTTTATGGTGTGGGTTTCCCACAATGAAATTCTCAAACATCCACCTTTGATTTTCGAAGTGCAATTTGAAATTTCAAGGATGCGGTTTCCTTTTTAAATTCTTGATCGAATTGGAAGAGTATCCTATCTATTGGTACTTCCATAAAATCTCTCTAATGTTCATGATTTATTCCATGTATCTCTTCTGAGTAAGTACATACCTGATCCTTCACATGTATTAAAGCTAGAGGTCGTACCGCTGGAGCAAGATCCTTCTTATGAAGAGAAATCAGTAAAAAAATTGGATCATAGAGATAAATCTAAACAAAACAAGACCATCCACCTAGTTAATGTTTTGTGAAAAAACCCACTAGTTTGAAGAAGTTTCATGGTAACTTGAGGATATCATGAGGTAGAAGAATCCTCATTTTTTTGTATTAAAATGACGAATTTTGAGGGAAAATTTTATTTTAAGGGGGGTAGAATGTAACACCCTGAGTTTTTATATACCTTTTTTTCTGAATAAATTAAATTTATTTGATGCATTTCATTATATGCTACACCAAGTTAAGCTTTCTCTACACCCAACATCATCTTATCTTTCTTTATATGTAACACTGAGTTTCTATGAAACATCATTTTATTATTATACTTATTGAAAAGAGAAAATTATAACCTCATCGTTAGAATGGAAGGTATTAATAAGATTAAATAAATTATTAAATTATGTTTTACATATAATTCTTTGACCAATTAATTATAAATTAAGGTAAAACTCTATTTAAGATAAGAAGAAATTTTTTTTCTAAAAAATTATTTAAATGTGCACAAGTGTGTTTTATTCAAATAAATAAATAAATAAATCATGTTGTGTTATATTAATGAAATATATATATATATATAATATTCAATATAATTTTTAACATTCATCTCATGTGTTTTCTATACATGATATAAGAACAAATCTAATTTTATGCATAAAAGAAGTATTTTTCTAAAAATGCAGTTTTACCACCTTTTGATGGTGCACTTGTTTAAAATATAGTTTGGGATAATTTTATAAATTATATTTGACAAAATAAAATTATTATTTGAAATTGGGATATCAAAATTTACTTTGGGTGAACTTTTGGTATTTTTCTGAGAAGTTTCATGTTTTGATGAATATTGAAAAATACTGAATTTTAATTCAAAACTACTTTTTCTTATAACTTATTTATATAGTTAAATTATGGTTTGAATTGATTTTAAATTATAATTAAATAATTTTTTTTATCATTTAATCCGATTTAAGTCATTGGAATCAATTTCACATAGAATCTTGATATAAAAACATTTCAATCTTTTGGATGTTTTGACTTTAAAAACTCGTTTTCTCGATCTGTCAACGAGATTAATTTTTAATTAATTTATGAAAATTTTCTATTTTTAATTATGAGAAATAGATTCTATATTTGGAATCATAAGGTCCAAATTTAGAAAATATTTCCTTTTTATTTTTGTACAATATGAATAGAAATTTTAATAATTTTTATTATCATAGTTAAGGGTAAATTGGGTAATTAAGGGTGAAAATAATATTATAAATATTATAATACTACCCTAACACTTTCCAAAATTTTATTAGATTAATTTAATTCTACCCTTAACACATAAGGATCAAAATTGAATAATTTAATGGACACTTGTCAATGAAAATGACTTAAATATTATTAAACCCAAAGGGAGTGACAAAATATCACTCTTACTTTTAATATGTATAATATTTTTAATATGGGGTTAAATAGAAGATATGATTGAATATATATATTATTATAGAAGATAAAATTTTTATATAGATCATAAAAATTTATTTTAAATTTTTAGTGAATAAATAATTATCATAAATAATTACAAAACAATGATGCAATAATTACTCAATTAATGAAATAATAAATTAAATGATATTATAAATATTAAAAGAAATATAATTTGACTTAATTAAGGTTATATATGAATTTTATGGGTTAATATGACATATTAGGGGTGTATTAAATTATTTTTTTTAAAGTAACCTTGCTAGATTGATTTTCTTAAAGTTAATGTTATGAATAGTGTCAAAATTGACAGTTATGGTATTTTATGAAAATAATATTTTATTAAATTATGTAAAAATATTAAAAATATTAAATAAGGACAAGGGGATGATATGTGGTCTAAATATATTAAATTTTACATTTATGGTCCAATTTATTCTTTATATGTAAAAATTACATTCTCTTAATATTAAAAACTTTGTTACTATAGTTAAAATTAAAATGGATTAGCTAAGAGTTAATCAAAATTATAAGGTTTAAAATAATACCAAAACTTGTATAAAATCTATTATTTTATGATATTAAAACCATAAAATATTTTTTCTTCAAATAAATGGATTTTTTTGGTATTTGGATTGGGATTTAATTTATTATATATTAATCTTTTGAGAAACTCCAAAAGTGCCCATCCCCTCTCTTATAAAAGACACCTCTACTTCTAATCTCTTCACACTTCAGAACCTATTTGGTTCGGACAAAATATATCTAAACCTCATATAAACATCCCTCGGTTCATCCTATAATCCTTAATTTGGGAATAAATCCAACCAAAGGAGTCCTTTTGTGAAAATCATAAGAAGATGCCCAAAGAAGCGGTAGTGTTCATCAATGAATGTTTTTGTTTTATTTTTTTCCTTAAACCCATTAAATTTTTTTTATTTAATTTTTATATAATAACCTCAGTATCCTAAATATACTGAGATGTTTTTATATTAAGTTTTGTACCTACACTCACACACACTTCCATCAAATGGGTAACAAACTTTCCGTTCTTGTGTACGGAGAACTACCACCTCACAAAATGATGTTGTTTTTTTTTCCTTTACCACCTCTTATGGATGGGAATTATGATGTACAAAATGTTTTTATATGATATATATGATATTTTATTATGTATTTATACTTCTTTAAATATTATATAAGACACACTTTCATGCTTTCCATTTTTTGGAATTGTGATAACTTCGTTTGTGGATGTGTGGACTACCGCCTCCTCAAAGCAATATGACTCATTCACACTTTACATGGAATGTATTAAGTATGGGTTTAGTGAAAATATATGATATATATGAGATAATAATTCTAATATAAATATTATATATATATATACATATATTACATTTACTTTCTTTCTTCCAATACAACATGAAATGGAAGCAGCTTTCACGCATACATACAATCTACCATCTCCATAAACGGTGTATTTTATTTTCTATTTATATATTTTATAGATAAACATAAATACATATATAATTAATATATATTATATTTATATCATGTTTATCATTCTGAAGATAATGAAATCATAATCTAAGTATGGGGACCAAGAATAACAAGTCAAAACATGTATAAGAAACATAGTTATTACCTGAAACCTGACTTAAACATGGAATTATTAATAAGAGTATAATATAAAGTCCTAAGTAAGTCATTTATGGTATTATATATATGAATATTTTTCTTCAATAAAATTATAATAAACTTTTATTTATTATATATGAGGTTTTTATGAGTATGATGAGAGTCTTCTTCTTCTTAGTATATTTTTTATTCAAAAAGGAAAGTCAAGGGAGACAACACCCCTCAAGGGGGTCGGAAATGGTGGAGTCCAAGGGCATACCCCATCACAAAAGAGGCACATTCTGGAGGGAGGGAAGAAAGTGAGTCATAAATGATGAGAGGCACATCCTACCTACCCAAGCGGGCAAGGGAGTCCGCCGCAAAGTTAGCCTCCCTCCAACTGTGATGAACAATCTTCCCATGTGAGGTTCTGATCTTGCACCTTCTGATGATGTAAGTGAGCTCCCAAGGAACCCCACTAGTCCCGTTCATGATCTTCGCAAGGGTTTCTGAGTCCGTCTCGATTTCAGACGCTGTCAACTTCTTCCTTCTACACACCGACAGACCCGAGGCCAGTGCATGGACCTCCGCACTCAGAGAATTTCCTGGCCCATAAAAGGCACTAAAGGAGAAGAAAATCGAGCCTGATGAATCTCGCAGGACCCCTCCCCCTCTCATGATTCCCTCCATGCATGAACCATCAACGTTGAGTTTGAGTCCCATAATCGGTGGGTGCCATTTAACCCACTGACCAGTACCTTTTCTCAGAAAACAGGGGCGATTGAGCAGATTGTTGATGGCAGTTGGCGTTGAACCACCTTTGATCTGGGAAGCAAGCTCAAAGATGAGGGATTTGAGACTAGTCTGGAGGAACAACAGTGAACGATCTTCTCCCCTCCTAGCTTGATTGCGAGCCTCCCAAAGCACCCAGCACAAGGCCACAAGGATGATCATTCTAACCGTCCGCTCCTGGCCAGACGATCCCGAGCCAGAAAACCAGCACTCCATATATTCCTGGAGAGAAAACTCTCCATCATTTCTGCATGGATTATGTGTGAACAGTGACCAGAGGTGAAGCGCCCAATGACTTTGAAAGAATAGGTGCTTCGCCGACTCGCACCTGTGATTAGTGCAATAGGAACATCTAGAGGCCAAAGCAACGCCCCGGCACTGGATGTTGTCCTCCGTAGGAAGCGCCCTATTCCTGATTCTCCAGAGTAAAAAATTCATTCTGATTGGTATTTCATTGCACCAGAGTGCTGGAGCCCAAGCGTTGGAGGTGCTACCTGGCTGAACGATACTTCTGAAGCCTTGCGAGGTGAACCTGCCTGAGCTAGTAGCCGAGAAGCAACACCTATCGGGTTCCTCACTCATTACAATATTTTCGAACACAGACATCTGATTAGCATTCAAAGAGGTATTGATCAAGTCGAACTCCTCGCATGCACTACTGAATTTGATATCCAGAGAAGGGCAGTCGGGGTATCCCAAGGGTTACCCGGACCAATTGGTGTCCCAAAAACTGATCTTCCCAGCACCGATGATCCATCTCACTTTTATTTATGTGGGACATATGTCTTATACGCTACTTGTTTATTCTATATGGTGTATATAATGCCCATGAATTTATTTTATGAGTATTTTACAGAATATTATGGTATTTTCATATCCATATAATTTTCTTTCTTTCATGGTTCATACGATTCTATTGATTGTAAAGTGATGGGTATTTATTTAATAATATCTCTAATATTTGGGATTGTTTCGTTTTAAGTCTTCATTGGAGAATATTTATCTTCCATTTCCATGTTTTCTAAAAACAATTATTGTTCTCTTATGTATTTTTAAAGTCATTTATACCCATTTTTTACTTTTTACTTCACAGTTTGAAAGGAATCTTTTTTTCATTTTCCAAACGAGGTACTTTGGGACTTTTCTAGCAAAAGTATGAAAGGAATGTTTTTTAAAAATTATACAACATAAATGATATTTTTTCCACCATCATGAACCCTTAATGATTTGAATCTTCCTTTACAAGCTTACAAGTTTATTTTCAAATATTTTTTTTTTTAATTGAACGGTATTTGATGAAAAGAAAATGTTTTCAAAGTAGAAAAAATACTTTCCTAAAGAATTATTTTCAAGTGATATCTCAAAATTATTTTCCATCTAAGATAATGTTTTTTGATGTTACTTATGTTTTACTAGGAATATGATTCAATTACACTATTTTTATTCTTTCTAAGAAATAGTTTATTTCTATGATGGAATGATATTTATGAAACTTATTTAATTTCCATGGGTTATGTTATGATTGAATGATGTTTATGAAACCCATTTCATTCCATGGGTTCTGATATGATGAATGATTTATGTTCTTATGGCACACATATGTATGGTTTTTATTATGTGATGGTTGGGACCTATATCACCCTAAAATGCATTGGGAAAAGATTTATATCTCATGAGATTGACATGGTTGGAATAGGGAATCAACTTGATTCAGTAAAGGACTTTGTCTACTAAGATGGTCTTGGTAGTGAACCTTGACTACTAAGATGGTCATGGGAGTGAAGCATGACTACCAAGATGGTATGGGGAGTGAACCCATACTACTAATATGGCTTTGGTAGTGATTTCTTGAGTACTATGGAAATCATGTTATATGTTTATGTGTCTGCCACAATTTCATATTCCTATGTTATGTCTTCGTGGATTATGATCTTAATTCCCTTATGATTCATGTATTATGAACTACAAATATTTATTTCATTATTCATGTTTATAATCTTTGATATGTAGGTTATTATATTCTAATGTTATTATTATGTTCTCATACCCTTTATGCTCATGTTTATGCTTACATATCTCCCTTATTTAGCCTTACTGAGCATCTGAGCTCACCCTTTTCTTATGATTCCTTTACCCAAGTTATAAGGATAGGTTTTAAGTAGAAGTACTAAAGGTAAAGATCATTATGGTAAACATTGAAGATCCTCCACTAGACTAGAAGTTTATGTTCCAAGTTTACAAATGCACTAAACTAATACGGTTTAAGGGTGTGTGTTTGTGTGATGTATGAAATGTTCTGTAAAAATGACGCAATGTCAATGTACATTAAGATTGGGTTGTTATATAGACTTCTCATGATTACAGGTATTCTAATTTTAGTAACCTTAAAGCTTACACTTATTTGGGTTTTATGATTTACTATATATTATTTATGCTAACATTTTTGTTTATGCTTCACATTGTATTTTCAAGTTGATAGTGAGGTATACTGATTATGCAATACAATTTTTAATATTCTGCCAAACATTTTCCAGTACTACAATTCACTTTAAAAAAATACCCACATTCTTAAAATGGAAAATATATATTATTGTGTATACAAAAATATCACATGATATTCATATATGAATAATTTGTTCAATGGAATCATGTCTTATCTATTAGTCACATTATCTATTTTTTCCAGCGGATAAATTTTTTTGCAGGACGTTGATGATGGAGATTCATTGCAAGATACTTAGATTAATTTATTTTTAACATGTAAACCATGTTATTCATATTCAATTAGGTGTATTACATGCATATTGGTCTTCATTTTCCACTTTTCGTAAAATCAATTTTACAATTTGGAAAAATTCAATGATATCTTTTTAATAAGTCTTTGAGCTTGTTGTATAATGTTTTTTAACTTATTCAGGTTTTATGCTATCATCACAAGTGTTTCATGTAATGAACCAATTTATATAGTTTACTTACAAAAACTTTTCATTATACACTCCTTATCAAAGATTAAAAAAATTGGAAGAATTTCATTAAATAAAAAAGGCATGCAGTAAGAAGCAAGGCTATGATGGAAATTAACAACGTTGAGTAAAAAATCACCAAAAATATAGGTTTGGAAACATTTTGGATATAATGTATTTACATAGTACACAACATAATTTTTTTAGTAGTGTTTCTTTCATAAACTCATCAACATATTCTCATTGAATACAAGTTCATCTGGACTATCCTCTTTTGATGTTAACATACAACTTTTTAAATATTAACCACTTGAAAAACTTCTTATCCATGGTTTGTTTATTCATATTATAGTCACTTTGTGGGTGTGTGAGTGTATTCACATATGTATTCATATATTTATTATTTATATTCATATTACATCCACTTTGTATGTTGATTTCTTCTCTATTGAATATCTTATTCACTAATTGAATCGGTTTATCGCATCATCTTTCTTTTAACCGCATCTAATATTTTTTTAGTGTTCTCATTATCGTTTTGTTCATCCATTTTAACTTCAGGATAATATCAAAGGGAAAACAATAGAAAGTGAGGCCAATAAATTTTATACATGCAAGGACTGTGGTGTGAGTTTTAGAAAGCCAACGCATCTAAATAAACACATGCAAAATCACTCTCTCAAGGTAAATGATCATGATTATTCATTGATTGTCTCTGGTTTTGAAGTTTAGTTGTAATTTTTTTTATTTTTTCATGAAATGATCATGAATTAAGATGGTCGTATGATCTCATAATACTGGTTGTATGGTTTTCAACCTTTGATTTATATATTAGTTAGACTACATCAACATTCAAATTGGTAGGAATTATTTGGATTCAATACCAATTATTCAGATTAGATTAAAAACTATAGATGGGTAAATAATATGATAGATGATCTATTGTCGTCATTCGACAATCCTGCCAACCAAATCGGAGTATAAACTCTACCTATTTTAGATAGCATAGACTCTCAATTTTACTTCAAATCCACTTATAAAATGTTCGAAAAAAATGTAAGTCATCTTATCTCACTTCTTTATAGTTTATTTTCTTACAGGGTGATTCTTCTGCTGAATGTTCCGAAATAATTGACATGAGGATCGGATCATTGTCATTAGTTTACACAACGGTGCATATTACGTTCTTTCCTCTATAATTTACTTCTAAATTAAAAACACATTTAACGATATGAGTTTCACTCTTTATTTGTGTTATTAAGTAAATTTATTTACATTAACATTGTTTTCATTATTTTTCTAATTGAAAACATAGCAAGACTGTTGTTATAACTTACAAATCTTAACCATGTCACTTTTATGCATTTTCTTTGTGTTACACTTATATGCATACTTTTATTTTCATTAATACCCTATGTGTTACACTTGTATTCATAATACAATCATATCATGACAGTTTTTAAATAACACCATCATGCATAACCCTATATGCATACTGTACGCAAACAATTAGAGTTAGGAAAACCACTATAAACTAGAGAACTATATGGTTCATTATGAAAACAATATGCATATGTTTACAAAATTTCTAATTATATAAATTTGTATCTATACAGTATGCATCTATTCTTTGAAATTGCATAAAGGTAAACAAATATAATAAATTATATGTAGTGTACAACTACATACTCCCACACCTCACATGAATGTCTTGTAATCATTTTTTATGTAATTATAGTGTGTACTATGTCTACTATATGTATTAAGGTATATCCACTATATGTACAAAACACATACAATGTGAATACAATGTTTAAAATACTTACATCATTATGCATAAAGCATGCATTTGTTCTTTCAAATTACAAACAATTGTTCCCACTCTACTATTGAAATTATGCCCTTACATAACTCTTATGCCTATTTGGCATTGAAACTGTATGCAAATAAATAATTGCATATATACATATTATTACAGTTTTCCTCCAATAGTTTGTATATAGTAGGCATGCATTCTATGAAATCATGCAATTACACTACGAAATGTGCTCCAATGACTGCATGTACAGTTGTATGGATATTTGTCCAAATGCAAGATTAGATTTCAGGTAATGCATCTACATCTACATGGATGATTGTATAGTTAGAATAATACACTTCACTGACTGTGACTACACCTGTATTCATTTTTTACAGTATGCATTTACACCTGGCATAACGCAATGAGAGACTGTAATTTAGTTTTTCTCATAGGACTCTTCCATATTAATTACTTTATTCATAAGACTTCACTTTACAGTATGCAATATGTAGGAATTTCAATATTCTTTAATTTACATTTATTTACAATATACAACAATATGCATAATTTTACAGTACGAACAAATAGTATACAAATATTCTGTGAATTTATGTACAAGTACGCATGTTTATGCACATTATATAACAAAAGGTTGTATGTATACAATCACATTATTTACTAAACATTAATTTGTGTGGACGTGTATGCATTCATTATGTATTCAATAGGCATGCAGGTGTATATATTCTTTGAAATTGCATTCAAATTGAATATAAGACATCTAGAATTATTACCATTTCTTCCATTCTTAATATTATGTATTCATATACATGTATTTACAATATATAGGATTTCATTTTCTCAATTCCTTCAGACAAAGAATCGTTAATTAACTTATATGATTAACCAGCTTAAATAAATTTACTTTCATATGCATGAACTGTTTGTGGATTCCATTATAAATCTTCACTCAATCACCTTTCAATTATAGGTCACTTAACGTTTTCTTTGCATAGACATTTAGAAAATGAATTTGATTCAGAATGTTTGGAAAGAAGAGAATTCTAAGTAATTTCAATGAAGGAACTTCAACATGAGAAGTGATTCCATTGCAATTAAAACCAAAACATGACAGGTGAAAACCAAGATTGAAAAGACTGACTAAGCATCATTTGATATATTTAACTGTTTTCCTAAAATGTAAATGACCACTTATTGACAAACCATTTTACATATAACGCAAATTCAGTGATTTTTGTTTCATTTTCTTTATTTAATAATATTCACACTATCATTTTTTTCTCTTTGTGCACTATATCTGCCTATTGCCCTTTTATTAATGATGTGGTTGTGGTGTAGGATTTTGGTGGCAATGAATATTACAAAGGAGTGGTGGAGGCCTTGTTCATTATTTTGTGAACAAAACTTATGCAATTTGAAGTTTTTTCAATAACTAATGGTATATATAAGGAATTCTTTTATGCTTTTGATGGAGTGTATATTGATTATGTTGTATCTTTATACTAAACATGACATGTGTTTAAGGAGTTGAAGAATATTAATAGAATGAGTTCAAATATGAATTTTGATGTTCATTTTCTATAAAAATTTGCCAAGTTCAACTATTTTTAGCTTTTGATTAATGTATTTCTTTCCCTTTCTTGCAAACATGCTTCATTATTTGAAACACTAATATGCTTCTTTCATTCATTTAATGATAAATTTATCTTCAATCATTTAATGTAATATTCATCTTTAATCTCTTAATCTGATGATTGATATTATATATAAGACTCGATGATAATAACTCACAGATAACTTATATTACATAGTTGGTTTAAAAGCTTATGGATTTTTATATTAAAATATTAGGATAAATATACATCTCAACTCTCATGTATTCTCATTATAAATAAAATGAATATGTAAAAAAAAGGACGATATTATTCCAACCTATTTTTTTTAAGTTATTTCCCAATAGCCTTATTCTAAAAACACTTCATATGTATCATTTCCACTTATTATTATGTATTATGTTCTTTGCATTTATATTCTTGTAATTTCTACATTGTTTATTATATGATATATATTATTTTATTAGAATTTATATTTTAAAATCACTTTATTATATATATCATTTCCACATTTATGTTATTAGAAATTATATTCTTATTCACTTACATGGGTAGAATTAAGTATTTTTTTTCTTTATTTAATATGTGTTCTATCATTTTTTTTCTATATTGATTATGTTGCACTAAATATGAGAGATCAATAGGTTATAATCAGAGGTTATGTTCTCATTATCTCAAACCTACTATTCTGTTATTTTTAACTATCTAAAGTCACCTTCTAAAAGTTTAGATCTAATACGCTAGTGTTTATTTTTGTTTTATCCTATGATGGATTTTCATTTTGAATCAAGTTTAAAATATGTTATGGGCACTACTATTTTTCCTATTTCAACTCATGTATATGCATTCTGTCGACCCATATGTTCTATTCATTTTTATCGTGAATTACGCCTCTATGGGACTTTAGATAATTTTTTATGACTCGTCTTCTATCTGATTTTTTATTCAAATACATTCAATGGGATCTTTCATGCTTTCATCAAATGCTCTGTTTGAGTGCCTCTTCATCATTTGCATCGTGACTCAAAAAAAATTCTGGAAATTTTATGAGTAGTTTGTTTTAGACTTTCCATGGCACTCTATTTGAGAATCATGAAGTGTGTTTTCAATTTATAACATTCTATATCCTTTATTATATTGTTCAAATCAAAACCATATCAAATGCACTATATATTTGTTTTTTCTTTCAATGATGTAATGATGCAAGATTCGATTTTGTTTAATGTTTTGTCTATTATTCACTCTTACCTCTCTTTCTCTTCTTATATTGCATTTGTCAAAAGCTTAACTCCAAATTGTGAGTGTGTATGCAAATTTGTAATTAAATGATTATGTCGTGCAAATGTGCAGGTTAGGTACATGTCATGTATGTAATCAATATATCAGCTATTATAAATTTACCGAGGAATTATTATTTCTTTGAAAGATAAATATAAATTACCATTTTTTAAATTATTCAGAAATTATTGAATTATAAATATAAAAAATATTTTAAACATTAAAAAATAGTTTTTAGTCATTAATAATCAATATATTAGTTTTTATAAATTAACTTAAAACAATTTATATTAGTTTTTTTAAGAATTTTGTTGAAAATAAATAATAATTTGATATAGGAAAACAAATCATTAATTTTAAAATTTACTAAAAAATCATTAATTTGATAACATAAAAGATTTATTCTTATAACAACAAATTTATTAATTTTTTACAAAATAAAAAACATTGTTATTTTTATTGATTTTTTTTAAAATAAATGATTAACTTTGTTATTTTTTAAATCGTTTTGAAAATTAATAATTGATTAGGTGTTTTTTTTCATACTAAAAAATATTTTTATTGAAAATCTCCATTAATAAAAAGGGGCACAAATGTCAATATATAAAAAATGTCTGTAGGTTTTCAAATTGGAGATATTAATTTTTTTTTTTATCGCCGGACAACTGGCCCTTGTTCCAGAAAAAGAGGTTACGGATTTGGATGTCCATGCTAAACCAGGTTTGCCGTTTTGCAATACCACGCGCCACCCCTCGTGGAAATGATCGTGCCGCCAAACCCGCGTCCCTGCTGACTTCTTCGGCAGCCGACAAAGCGGCACGAGTCACCCAAATCAACGCGGTTGTTGCTGCCAGTCCGCGTCAACGCGGATTTTCCCGCGTCCACCACCATCACCATCGCACCAAGGGGCGCTGCAGCAGTCTCGACGGTCCCTTCGCACGCCACCCAACTACACGGCTGCACGTTCCCTTTAACGCGTGGTGACAAAGCCGTCGTCCACACAACTTGTCCGAAAAAACACGTTTGGACCAAATTTATTAATTATATTATTAATTATTTGTTTATTACTAATTAAATTATCAATAACTAATATGTTAACTATTTTTTATATATTAATTGTTCTAAATTAGTTATTTCTTAGTGTTAATTATTATTATAATTAATTATTAACGATGTTAAATAATGATTTAAGTATTACTAATTATATTAATTTCATTACTAATTATATTAATTACATTGTTAATTATTAATTATATTATTAAATATATTAATAATTACATTGTTAATTAATAATGTAATGGCCTGGATCCTCCAGATTCATTACTTTGCCAAATCTTGATATTTGAGGTGTCCTGGGGACCATCGGTAACTCATTGAGGAGTTTGCCAAATTTCGGGTTGAACGAACGGTGGCACCGATGGGCCATCGGTGGCACCGATCGGCCGTCGGTGGCACCGATCGACATCGGTGTCAGGGTGACAGTGTCAGTGCAACAGTGCCATGGTGACGGTGCCAGGGTGTCGGTGATTCACTCATCGGTGAGTCATTTCCAGTTTATTCCGGACTTTCCAGTTTCGTTCAAGTAACATATCTTTGAATGTAAAAGTGTTTTAATACTCATTTCAAAGTGATTTAAGGCCCGTAAAAAGATGCTTAAAACCCCCAAGAGTCAGGCAACCCTTAAATTACCAAAACGTGCGGCCTGTCACACCCTTTGTCGCGTTTTCCAGCCTCCTGCGTTTTCCAGTTTCACTCATGTTACGTGTTTTTCTCCATTAAAAAGAAATATATCAACTCACAGCCGTCCGCTGGTCTATCTCCACCGTTTACGATGGGAATTATTAAATCTCAAATAAATCTCAATGTGTGAAACCGCCCAACCGCGTGGTCAAGCCACGATCTGG
Source organism: Viscum album (assembly GCA_963277665.1). Classification (NCBI taxonomy): domain Eukaryota; kingdom Viridiplantae; phylum Streptophyta; class Magnoliopsida; order Santalales; family Viscaceae; genus Viscum; species Viscum album. The sequence continues at coordinate 1,048,474,077 of OY728163.1, read as the reverse complement.
CTGTTGGGACCAAGTTGGATAGATAAGGAACTAATAAAAGTTTGATGTTACAGAGTGTTGTCTTTTGTTGTCAAAGAAGATAAATCAATTCACTTTGTAAAAGACATAAAAATCATACGATACTTTACTGATATGTATTTAACAAATATCATAAGTTAGGAGAACTTGTGATGTAAGCCTTATGAAGGAAAGGGGGAGAAACTATGATGTCGGTCATATACAGTTTTAATTGGAAGGAATGATGCTGCTGGAAGATAGGGAAGTTTCAGTACTTCCTATTGAAAATATAACGATGTTAAAGCTGATCTATCAAAGGATATATATCACGATAGTGGTGTTAGGACCAATAGGGGCCTATATACCCTGAGAGGGGGGGTGAATCAGGGTATGAATATTCTTTTCAAAGTTCATCCGGCCCCACTGGATCTTGACCTCTTTATTACAAGGGTCACTTTGTTTGCACTTTTATGTTTATTATGGTCACTTATTTTCTTCTTTGTCTGATGATGATACTTCAAATGCAATGCAGGGAAGTAAGCAGGCAGACACAAAGATTTTTACTTGGTTCACCCTCACTGGGTTACGTCCAAGGAGCATACACCGACAAGTTGTCGTGCGTACCAAATCCCACTAATCTTCATAAGATGTGGATACAAAATTCGGGCTAGATCACTTCTATGCCCAGGCTCACTGCCTTCACAAGGTTTAGGGTCAGCTCACTGCTTTCCCAAGGGTCACTCTCTATTTCTCTCTCTCTGGCTCACTGCCGGTGGAGAAGATCACCTACTTCCTCTTCCTAAGCTCACTGCTCCAGAAGGGAATCCACTCACAGTTTATAGACATGTAGGTCTTTTCATTTGCATGAATACATGCATCCTTAACTATTGATGGATGCTCTGTTATTGTCCAACTTTCATCCACTGATGAATACCACTTTGCCTCTTAACCACTGGGCAATTCCTTTGGTAACACCTTCGCAAAGCACCCTACTTCGCGAGGCTCCCAATTTCGCAAAGCTCAAACAAGCCTTCGCGAAGCTCCTGCCTTTTCGCGAAGCTCTATCCCGAAGCACTCTCGCGATGCACAGACTTTCGCAATACTTAGGCCGTCGCGGAGCTCCTGCCTCTCCGCCAAGCTCACTGAGCCAACGCGGGGCACACACCTTTCGCAGAGCTAAAATAGCCGCCGCAAAGCTCCCCTTTAGCGAAACACACTGCCTTCGCGAACCACCTCTACGAACCGAGAGCAATGGATTTTCTCTGAAAATTCTCTCTACTTCTCTCGAGGGGGTCGGCCTCTATTTATAGGCGATTCCACCGACCCTCGTCCCTTCCGCGCGAAGTCAACGCCACGTCATCTCAAATCGCGAAGCTCTAAAGTTTCTGCCGGAATTCCATCCAAATCACGAAGCACCACGACAATTCTCCCTTCGCGGAGCTTGACGTAGTCGCGAAGAATCACCGTCAACATACCTTCGCGCCTTCGCCGCGAAGCTCCCTCGCAAAGTCCTTCACCGCCGCGATGCGCTTCAACCTCTGCCGTTCGCGAAGCTTGACGTAATCGCGAAGACTCACCGCCTCCATTTTTCTGGTTTTCGCGAAATCCAATCCATGCGTCCCATCTCCGCGAAATTCATGCCTTTGCCATATTAAATTATGATCTTCATGGAAATCCACTTTTCGCGATGCTCACCAAACTCCAAATTTTGGACCCCAAAAATTTGGCAAACACTGGATAACGGCACCACCTTGTACTGCTCTTTTGTACCGCCTCCAGATCGTCCTTTCCTTTGTCATCGTTCTTTGTCAACAAGGATTGTCAACAACTTCTTGGGAACTCGACAAATATCCATGAAAACCTGCTTTGTCAACAAACACAATCAACCCAAAAATACTGCAATGTTACCATGAGAGATTTTTGCCCAACAAGTGGAATTCCTGATGAAAGCTAAAGAATGGTTATGGAATGCAATGAAGATAATCATGACAAATGAATGGATGATCTAGAGGCGGCACAAAAGAGCGTTTTAAGGTGGCACCATTTCCTAGTGTTTGCCAAATTTTAGGGCCTGGAAATCGGGAGATGAAGAAATGTGTTTTTGGCAAAGGATGTTGTGCGCAAGTTTGAAGATGGCCTAGTATGTTGCGCGCAAGTGGAGTTCCATGATCCGAATATCAAAATCTGCCAAAGAAGAGGCTTGCGCGAAAGATTTGGTTTTGCACGCAAGATTGGTTTTTGCGTGCAAGATTGAAGGGAATTTGGAATCTTGCGCGCAAAGCAAGATTCAAGGTCCAAACTTCAAAAAATGGCAAAGGAAGGAAGTGCGCGAAAGATTCAAGAAGTGCGCGAAAGATGAGGTCAGCGCGAAAGAGTCTTACGCGCCCAATACGACGTCAAACGGGGTTTTGCGCGACGCGTCAAGGTTTTGCGCAGCGCGAAAGATTCAAAGAAGTGTGCGAAAGATGAGGTTGGCGCGAAAGAGACTTACGTGCCCAATGCGACGTCAAATGTGGTTTTGCACGACGCCTGACTTACGCGCCCAATGCGACGTCAAATGGTGTTTTGCGTGACGCGTCAGGTTCGTGCGCGACACATTGGGGTTTTTGCGCGCAGGGGTCGACGAGGTCTATAAATAAGAGGTGACCCCTGTTGGAGTTGGTGGTCTAGAACCAACTACTTTGTACTTTATTCATTAAATAAAAGGCTTATCACATCTTGATTGTTCTTCTGCGTGACATGTCATGTGATAATGTCCTAAGGACAGCTGTTGCATTAAAGGGTCGTAGCGGATCTCTGCTATGATGAGAACCCGGAAGTGCCATAACACTGTTCTTGAATGTATGTTCTATGACTGGATGATATTATTTGAGGGACACAAATAATACAGGTCATTAGGGGTGAGGACTCATAAAACTTTGAGGCACCTTCTCATGGTGTGCGCCTTTGGTAATATCCAGGAGGATATTATGAGAACGAGACCCGCCAGTAGGAAATCCACATTTCATAGTGTCATTGGATGTTCCTATCTGCGGACGTGTGTATTGGTCCTTAGACTTTAAAATTATTATTAATGGGTATTACAACTCGCGCACTTAGATGTATTGACGAAAACTGTGACGACACACTGTTCGCAGCGAGGTAGGATACGTTGGGTGCGTCACGAGTAATACCGCATTAATAGATAATGCGAGAAAGGATTTGTCCCTTCTGTTCCATAACGGAAGTAGATATCTCAGGCCCTTTGATGGAATTGATATAGCCTAAATAAATTCATGACCATGGTAAGGTATGGGCAAGTTCAATTCCGGGAAGTCAAAGAAAGAATAATCGAGCACATGAGTTGATGGCACTAGCATACAACCCGCTTGATTGGAGATATCGAGACAAAGAGATTATATTACACAGTAAGCGTTTGTAGGAGGTAACACGTCATTACGGCGTTAACTTCTTTCTCTATGGGTGCCTTGGCGTGTTGCTAGACGCTAACCTTGGACTTTAGGCAGGCTCAGCCTAATGCCACTGAGAAAGAGGCCTAGAGGGTCACACACTAAGTGTGTCCATGTATCTCAGTTAAATATTAATTTAACAAGTTAAATAAATATTATTCCTGACTGTGGTTTAATAATTATTTAAGGATGTCTGATCGTATTTATTTTGACACTAGTTATTCAAGAGAATATATTGTGGATGAAATAATATATTTATTAGCGAGTAATGCAGTTACATTTATTTAAGAAATAAATAGTCATTGCTCAAGGTCTAATAAATGTGGTGGAGAAAAATGGAAAATAAAAGTACACGCCGTGTATATTAAATATACACGCCGTGTAGTTTTATGGAAAACAAGTACACGCCATGTATTAATTATTACACGTCGTGTAGTTTTTCCAGTTGGGATTTTGAGGATTTAATATTGTTTTATTAAATTATATTTATTATAATCAGCGTGGGCGCATGTCAAGGAATTAATAATTCGACATGGGGGTTTTCAATAAGAGTTAATGAAATAAATAAAACACATAACGTGTTTATTTATTGTCATAACTCTATTAACCTCAAACCCGATTATAAATATTCTCACAACCCCAACATTTTGTAGAGCCATTGTTGTGCACAACGGATTTGGAAATGCTCTCAAGGCAAGAGAGAATTCTCTTTCCACCAAGAACGCCCTCAAGTTACGAGAGCAAGACCCTCCACCGGATCAAGGCGGTCGAAGGTGGACATCGCAAGCGAAGGTTCTTCCGCGCTAGCACCCGGAGATCCCTTCGGCGTCATCCGGAGATACGTGACACACGTGTGGATCACCGCTAGAGGAATCCTACACTTGGATTCTATGACGCAACGACGGTTCACCGAATCGTGACCGGGCACATCAACGAAGAAAGAATTCCAACGAGGTAATTCTTATGCATTACTTAAATTAATTATAATCAACATATGATGATCCTCCTCAAGGGTTCCAGGACTCTTCTTTTCTTTTCATTCTTCGTTCTATTCCGAAGATTCGGCGTTTTATATTGTGACGGATCTCGGATTGAACGTTGTTTAATGTTAAAATTAAAGTTGGATAAACCCACCAACGCGCTTCCGTTGCGCCCGAAACCTACAAGTGGTATCAGAGCGGGTCATATCGTTGATTATAATTATTTAGTTTTTCATTGGTAATTTATGCATTTAATAATTTAGTTATTTCAATTCAAGTTTAATCGTTCTGGAAATCTGAATATCGAGATCTATTCCTCCTCCCTCGTTTCTCGTTCACCTCACAGAAATGAATTTTTCTTTTAATTTTGATTAAAATAAAATAAAGGAACTCATCCGGAGGAGCCAAACATTTCTGGCCGTATAACACCAGAATACACGGCGTGTATTCGGAAGTACACGCCGTGTAGTCTAGGTTCAATGCATTGACTGATCCGCCAAATCAGGCCGTGTATTGGAATCTTTCTAAGAATTTAAGACACCATGTGTTGACTAGAAACAGGTGGCACACAGTTTCTGGAATACACGCCGTGTGGTCCAATGAACACGGCGTGTAGTCCCTTCGGGTTAGGGTTAGGTCGTGTACTCCGTACACGGCCTGCCTGGCTGGAAACCGTGTAACGCGGAAACTACACAGCGTGTGTCCCACTATACACGCCGTGTACTCCAAAAATTTCTGAAGTACATTAACACGCCCTGTCTCCGGGCGTGTACTTTGGATGGACGGTGAAGAAAAGTACACGTCGTGTAGTTGGAACTACACGCCGTGTACTCACCCAAATTACGCAGATTTATTAAAATTTATTATTATATTATACAAACCCTTGAGACGTGTACCATGGTGCAGGCGTAAAGCTGAGACACAACACGTGATAGGTGTTTTATATATATGTGTTTAATTTCACATCTGCGTAATAAATGGGAATTCACCGGGTTGCCTCCAAGGTACAAGTTACGTACAAGGATAATTTAAAATGAATTTATCTGTTTAAAATTATGATGGATGAGAATCTCAAGGAAATTCAGAAAAAGGGATTTAAGATAAAAGTATTGATTAATTAAAGATAATTAATTGATTCGGGCGTGATTTATCTTAAACAAGAACGATTAAAGAATTGAATGCTAGTTTTATTTATGCGTAAATATCGTTGCATGTATGGATGATCATGAGCTAGACCGAGACCTTTGTATGTGAATGGTTTCTTTTAATTTATTTATTTAAATTAAATTTGTTGGCCTACGAGCCATCTCCTCATTAATATGTAGGGCCCACGCGCCCAAGGATTCTTTTATGTAAAAACCCCTTTTACCCCTCACCTGCGTGTGAGATAAATGCATATGTAATGGATGGAGCTCCCAAGCTAGTGGAGGCGGATCAAGTCAGGAGCCAAGGTGAAACCAATCCAATGAGATACAAAGGTGGACAAGTGGAAAGTTGTAAACACGAACCCGAAAGGTTCAAGGTGTTTCTCCCCTAGGTCTTGGGTTTATTTATTAACCGCTAGATAAACTAACCAATAGAAAAGCTCACGATCATACCATTTATTTTATTTCTGTCAGTTGCATGGTTTATTTATTGTGAGTGTGTTGTCACGATCACACAATTAATGAATTAAACGAGCATGCAAGATGGAACTAAAATAAAACCGGCTTATACGTAAATATTATCTTAGACATTGTTAATCACTTATGTATATCCCACTTAATATTAACAAGCATGTAATCAAAGATAATAAAATGGAAATTTATGTATAAGGATAAAATCCCTCAAAATAAATATTAAGCCAGCATAGCCTTCCATAATCTTGGTTAGAATCGAACCATAGTTCAAAGTGCTTGACCAACCCTAGTTGGGGTGCTTTCAATTATCGAGGAATTCTAATTCAAGGTTTTGGGTTGACTTGACTTGGTTCGCATCAAGGGTTGACTGCCACAGTAGGACTTTGTGTGACCAAGAGGCAAAGGTTGAGGAAATCCAAAAAAGGATTTCAGGATTGGGGAGTCCACTCAGCGGATCAAGGAGCTGCGAGTTAATGCAGTTGGCATTTGGAATGCCTACCTAAAACCCTTCAAGTTTCCACCAACCCTAGTTGGGGTAATGCGAAGGGAAATATGGATCCTTGCCACTAGAATATTCACGCAACAGAATATTCTGAAGTCAATGGTGAGGGCTATTGGATTTCAATAAAATAGTGGGAGACTAATAAGTATTAATTAATTTATTTGTCTCAAATTTTGTAATAAAGTACTAAACCTTTGCTCATCTTAATTTGTAGAAACGGCAAGAAAATGACTTCAAACATATCATTGCGCAGCATACTCGAAAAAGAAAACCTTCTCACCAGCACCAATTTCTAAGAGTGGCAGAGGCGTTTACGCGTCGTCCTTCGCCACGAAAGGAAATTATATGTGCTGGAAGAGCCTATTCCAGTTGCACTTGGGAAAGAGGCTAGTGATGAGGAATTATCTCTCTACATGAAACACATGGATGATGCCACAGATTTCCAGTGTTTCATGCTATCGGTCATGTCTAATGAGCTCTTGAAGCAACATGAAAACATGGACGCGTATAGCATGATGTCTCACCTTAAAGATCTCTACCAAGAGAAGGCAAGACAGGAGAGGTATGAGATCTCCAATGCTTTGTTTACCATGAATCTTGGAGAGTCTGCACTAGCTGAGCCTCATGTAGTCAAGCTTATTGGATACATTGAACGCTTGGACATCTTAGGGATTAAATTCCCGGATGAGTTGCGTACAGATCTCATCCTATCATCACTTCCCAAGACCTTCTCTAGCTTCATTGTCAACTATAACATGAGCGGTAATGAGAAGAGTCTATCGGAGCTTCTGACCTTGATTCGCTAGGTAGATAAGGACATGGGGTGTGACAAACTCGCGGTCCTTATGGTGAACAAGAAAAGGAAGGACAAGGAAAAGGGGCCAAAGACTTATAAACGGTCTGAAGCCCCCGAGCACCGTCCCTCCAAGAAGGGGAAGATCCAGAGGCAGGGCAAGGAACGAGAGGCAGTGTGTTTTTCATATGGAAAGCAGGGCCACTGGAAGAGGAACTGCACCCAGAAGCGTGGGGACACTAAAGGTGCGTTTGTTATCGAGTGCAATCTTTCTATTTCTACACATTGGGTATTAGATACAGCTTGTGGGGCTCACATCTGTATTAAAATGCAGGAACCAAGTAGATTTAGAAAGATCGCCAGAGGAGAGGTGGATCTTCGAGCTGCCAATGGCGCAAGGCTGGCTGCATTGGCTATTAGCGACTACCACCTCTCATTGCCGACTGGGATGATTTTGGTTTTATATAACTGTTATTATGTGCCTAGTGTTACCAAGAACATAATTTCTGTATCTTGTTTGGATATGGATGGATTTGTTTTCAAATTTGGAAATAAGGGTTTTCTCTTTTATAAGAACAACGTATGTTATGGTATGGCACATTTAAATAATGGTTTGTATGTATTGAATTATGAAAACCAAGTGTTGGAAATCGATAATGAAACAAACTCACATGACTCATACATCACCCAATTATGGCATCACCGCCTTGGTCATGTGAACGAGAAGCGTTTGACAAAGCTCTGCCAAGATGGCTATTTAGAATCTACTAAGCTAAAACCACTTGATAGATGTCACGCTTGTTTACAAGGAAAAATGACTAAGCTGCCTTTTGGTGGACAAGGTGAAAGGGCCACAGAGCTTCTAGGATTGGTACACACAGATGTGTGTGGACCATTTCCAGTAGAAGCTAGAGGTGGATATTCTTACTTCATTACTTTTACTGATGATTTGGGTAGATATGGATATGTCCACTTAATGACGTATAAGTCAGAGTCCTTAGAGAAATTTAAGGAATTCAATAATGAAGTAGAGAATCAGCTTGGTAAGAAGATAAAGAAGCTTCGATCAGATCGAGGTGGAGAATATCTGAACCAAGAGTTCATCGATATTCTACGGGAGTCTGGGATTCTATCTCAGCTCACTCCTCCTTATACACCACAGTGGAATGGTGTTAGTGAAATGAGGAACCACACCTTGTTGGACATGGTGAGGTTGATGATGAGTCATGCAGATCTTCCATTATCCTTTTGGGGATATGCATTACAAACTGCAGAATACACATTAAACCGAGTACCAACTAAGGCGGCAAATGGAATTCCATCCGAGTTATGGAATGGAAGGAAACCCAATTTGTATCACACATGTGTATGGGGATGTGAGGCATTTGTTAAGGCCTTATCAGGAAACAAACTAGCACCCCGGGGCACGAAGTGTATCTTTATAGGATATCCCAAGGAAATGAAAGGATATTACCTATATAACCCTCAAGACAAGAAAGTGATTGTCGCCAGACAATCCATCTTTCTTGAGAGGGAGCACATCCTCAAGAAGGATAGTGGGAGCAAGATTGACTTCTACGAAGTTGATGCTCAAGATACACAGGAGTTGGTACAGGAACAAGTTCCACAGGTCCCCGTGGAAGAGGTTCCAGAAACACAAGTACTGCGTAGGAGCTCAAGAGAGGTAAGGGAACCAGAGAGATTTGGTTTCCTAGTCACCAAGGATGGTGAATCATTATTGTTGGACAATGATGAACCTATCTCCTATAAGTAAGCAGTAGAAATCTCAGAAGCTGCAAGATGTCTAGAAGCTATGAATTCTGAGATGGATTCCATGTATCAGAACCAAGTTTGGGTTCTGGTCGATAAGCCAGTTGATGTAAAGCCTGTTGGATGCAAATGAGTATTCAAAAGAAAGATGGACATGGAAGGTCAAGTTAGCACCTATAAAGCAAGGCTAGTGGCTAAAGGATTCAGATAGCATCAAGAAATTGACTATGATGAAATCTTCTCACCAGTTGCCATGTTTAAATCCATAAGAATCATACTTGCCATAGAAGCTTACCATGACTATGAGATTTGGCAGATGGATGTCAAAACAACATTCCTTAATGGGAACCTTCAGGAAGATGTCTATATGACACAACCAGAAGGGTTTGTGACACCAGGTAAATCCAAACGGGTTTACAAGTTGCAGAAATCCATTTATGGATTAAAGAAAGCATCCATGTCATGGAACATTCGATTTGATGAAGCCATAAAGGAATTTGGTTTCATTAAGAACGAATGTGAGCCATGTGTTTATAAGCGGTTTAATGGGAATGCGGTCGCCATCCTAGTGGTATATGTTGATGACATATTTCTTATTGGAAACGACGTACCGGACTTACAGTCAGTTAAGGACTGGTTGAACAAGTGTTTCTCCATGAAGGACTTAGGAGAAGCAGCCTACATTCTAGGGATCAAGATCATTCGTGATAGATCCAAGAGGCTGCTTGGACTAAGTCAGGGTACATACATTGACCAGATACTAAAGAGATTTAGTATGGAAAAATCCAAGAGGGGATTGGTTCCAGTGTCATATGGATTACATCTTTCTAAGAAAATGTGTCCCCAGACACAACAGGAGAAAGATAGGATGAGAAAGATCCCATACGCTTCAGCTATAGGATCCATCATGTATACCATGTTATGTACCAGGCTTGATGTTGCCTATGCACTGAGCATGGTAGGCAGATATTAAGAAGATCTAGGAGAACAACATTGGACTGTTGTTAAGACTATCCTTAAGTATCTGAGAAGAACTAAGGATATGTTCCTGGTGTATGGAGGAGACGAGGAGCTTGTCATTATAGGGTATGCTGATGCTGGTTTTCAAACAGATTAGAATGATCTGAAGTCGCAATCTGGATATGTTTTCTGTCTCAATGGAGGAGCTGTGAGCTGGAAGAGTTCAAAGCAGCTAGTTGTCGCCGATTCTACAGCGGAGTCCGAGTATATAGCGGCTTCTGATGCATCCAAGGAAGCCGTATGGATTCAGAACTTTTTCCAGAAGCTTGATGTGGTGCCTAGCAGTAAAGATACCATTACATTGTATTGTGATAATACTGCAGCGGTGACTCTTGCAAAAGAACCAAGGTCACATCAACAGACAAAGCACATACTCCGGAAGTATCACCTCTTGAGGGATTTCTATCAAAGGGGTGAAGTTGCAGTGAGCAGAGTGTCCACGGAAGAGAACGTGGCGGACCCCATGACTAAAGGCCTATATCAGCAGAAGCATGAATATCATGTGAGAGCTAGCGGGTTAAAGGTTGTTAGCAGTTGGCTCTAGTCCAAGTGGGAGTCTGTTGGAGTTGGTGGTCTAGAACCAACTACTTTTTACTTTATTCATTAAATAAAAGCCTTATCATGTCTTGATTGTTCTTCTGCGTGACATGTCATGTGATAATGTCCTAAGGACAGCTATTTCATTAAAGGGTCGTAGCAGATCCCTGCTATGATGAGAACCCAGAAGTGCCATAACACTGTTCTTGAATGTATGTTTTATGGCCGGATGATATTATTTGAGGGACACAAATAATACAAGTCATTAGGGGTGAGGACTCATAAAACTTTGAGGCACCTTCTCATGGTGTGCGCCTTTGGTAATATCCAGGAGGATATTATGAGAACGAGACCCGCCAGTAGGAAATCCACATTTCATAGTGTCATTGGATGTTCCTATCTGCGGATGTGTGTATTGGTCCTTAGACTTTAATATTATTATTAATGGGTATTACAACTCGCGCACTTAGATGTATTGACGAAAACTATGACGACACACTGTTCGCAGCGAGGTAGGATACGTTGGGTGCGTCACAAGTAATACCACATTAATAGATAATGCGAGAAAGGATTTGTCCCTTCCGTTCCATAACGGAAGTAGATATCTCAGGCCCTTTGATGGAATTGATATAGCCTAAATAAATCCATGACCATGGTAAGGTATGAGAAAGTTCAATTCCGGGAAGTCAAAGAAAGAATAATCAAGCACATGGGTTGATGGCACTAGCATGCAACCCGCTTGATTGGAGATATCGAGACAAAGGGATTATATTACATGGTAAGTGTTTGTAGGAGGTAACACGTCATTACGGCGTTAACTTCTTTCTCTATGGGTGCCTTGGCGTGTTGCTAGATGCTAACCTTGGACTTTAGGCAGGCCCAGCCTAATGCCACTGAGAAAGAGGCCTAGAGGGTCACACACTAAGTGTGTCCATGTATCTCAGTTAAATATTAATTTAACAAGTTAAATAAATATTATTCCCGACTGTGGTTTAATAATTATTTAAGGATGTCCGATCGCATTTATTTTGACACTAGTTATTCGAGATAATATATTGTGGATGAAATAATATATTTATTAGCGAGTAATGTAGTTACATTTATTTAAGAAATAAATAGTCATTTCTCAAGGTCTAATAAATGTGGTGGAGAAAAATGGAAAATAAAAGTACACGCCGTGTATATTAAATATACACACCGTGTAGTTTTATGGAAAACAAGTACACGCCATGTATTAATTATTACACGTCGTGTAGTTTTTCCAGTTGGGATTTTGAGGATTTAATATTGTTTTATTAAATTATATTTATTATAATCAGCGTGGGCGCATGTCAAGGAATTAATAATTCGACATGGGGGTTTTCAATAAGAGTTAATGAAATAAATAAAACGTATAAAGCGTTTATTTATTGTCATAACTCTCTTAACCTCAAACCTGATAATAAATATTCTCGCAACCCCAACATTTTGTAGAGCCATTTTTGTGCACAACGGATTTGGAAATGCTCTCAAGGCAAGAGAGAATTCTCTTTCCACCAAGAACTCCCTCAAGTTACGAGAGCAAGATCCTCCACCAGATCAAGGTGGTCGAAGGCAGACATCACAAGCGAAGGTTCTTCCGCGCTAGCACCCGGAGATCCCTTCGGCGACGTCCGGAGATACGTGACACACGTGTGGATCACCGCTAGAGGAATCCTACACTTGGATTCTACGACACAACGACGGTTCACCGAATCGTGACTGGACACATCAACGAAGAAAGAATTCCAATGAAGTAATTCTTATGCATTACTTAAATTAATTATCATCAACATATGATGATCCTCCTCAAGGGTTCCGAGACTCTTCTTTTCTTTTCGTTCTTCGTTCTATTCCGAAGATTCTGCGTTTTATATCATGACGGATCTCGGATTGAATGTTGTTTAACGTTAAAATTAAAGTTGGCCAAACCCACCAACACACTTCCGCTGTGCCCGGAACCTACAACCCCCTCACAAATAGAGTTTCACGCAAGAAGGAGAAGTTTCACGCAAGAAGGGAGTTGCGCGCAAAAGGTGTTTCCCGAAAAAAGTTAAATCTTGCACGCATGGCATAAAAGTTGCGCGCAAGACACCTAAAAGGGTGCGTGAAAGATTTGGGGTCTTCACACATATTCGGTTGTGCGTAATATAGTTTTTATCAGCTTCTAGGTAAGAAAGTGAAGATTTATACTTCAAGGAATACAACTGTTCAATTGTAAAGAAGCACTGAAATACTGTAATTCCCTATTTGTGCTAAGAGGGTGCATACACATTTGTGGATTGTTTTCCAAGTTCTACACGAGTGTAAGGGTATATCCTACTCGTTGTATTCCACATAAAAATATTGTTTTCTAGTAGATTATGTGGTACTGGATTGTTTCCATACCACACCAAGGATGTAGCTACTCTTGTTGAGTGGTGAACCTTGTAAATCTTGTGTTACTGTGGTTGTGTGTGTTCAGTAGGGAAGAAACTCTTTAACAGGAGGTGAAGGTTATTTTAAAAAGAATGAAACATAAAAAGAAAAAGATATAACTGATTCACCCCTCTCCCTCTCAGTGATACTTGGATCTTGACTGGGAACTTCATCGACTGTTAAGTACTTCGAATTGTCTCCATGGTTTTAGGATCTAGACTCTTCTTAAGGCAAGATCCTCTCTTTCTTCTTCCTTTTCATTTCTCCAAGTGCGCCTCAAGACTTCCTCCACAAACAAATTGTGAGCCCATGCTGGAGCCCTTCCCACTCAACCTTGGAGTTCTTCCTGCAAGTCGTGTATCCCCTATTCTTGAAAAAAGAAGGAACTTCAATCCAAGTAGGGTTTCTTTCCTTTGTCTCTCTTTACTGTGCATCATGTAGAGTGGGTATGATGATGTTCCCTCGGGTCGTAGATGAAACTGACTTTAATGAAGACAATAAACATACTTTTAAAGAATGAAGGGATGAGAAAGTTGATGACGTTGTTGTGTTCTACCTTTGTTGTTATGTTGTGAATTGTATGGGCTCATGTCCACTGAAAAATCGTGGTCGTTGTTGGTCCTTTCTTGCGCACTAATGAAGCTCAGTTTTCTAGATAACCTTATGATTGAAGGACTGTAACATGGAAAATAGTTAATCATGTAAACTTGGTTGATTAAATGGATGCCCAATGAATAAGAACCATTGTGTAATCACCCCGGTTAACCAAACAAAAAGAAAGAACTTAATTAATGGTGTTGGATAAATTTGAAAACTTCTTTTCTCTGTTATAGTGATATGGATGGTTTTCCTATTTAATGTTTGTGGGGTGACGTGGAAGGAAATGAAATTTCTGGTTGAGAAGTTGTTGGTTTGTGAATCTAAGGCCGTGTGGAGCCAGTATGTTGGGGCTTGGTTTGGTTCTAGTACTTAAAGGGATCTCAAAGATCCCTTTTGATATTGTTACTTACAAGAGAACTAGGTGTGAATTATTAAAAGCATGCTTGGATGTTTTGTTTTAGTTGTTGTTTTTGGCTTGTGGTTATGCCTGTTAATTTCCTGGTAGTGAAGAAATATTTAAATGGAAATCACTTGAACATGTTAATGAGAACTGGTACAATGGGGAACTATTTTCCAAAAATGGGTTGTGCTCTGGTTGTGGTTGTTGTATACTTGTGTATGTACGAATAGCAACAAGAGTGGTTGTGTACGGGTTGGTTGTTGGATTCAGAACCCCTAGGTTGGGATGATTGCTTGATTACCTATATGTATAAAATTTAGTTCCTATGTTTCTTATACGCACCCCACCCATGTCGAGCACTTCGTGCTGAACACCCCCATTTCATGGGGGGGGGGGGGGGTGTTTTTCCCAACATTCCTATGAGTGGCTGGTTATTATCTCCCTCTCTTAGGCAGCCCAAGACTCTTCGGGTAGGCTGTGACAACCTAAGGTTCATTATGACCCAAAACTCTTCAGGCAGGGTGTGTTGTAGTGGTTGACCAAGGTGTGTGCGGGCAGGTTTGTTTCCCAAGTGTCTTTGGGATGAGGCTCATGTGTCTTCGGGCATGGCAGTGGTTGTTCTGGCCAAGGTGTCTTGGGCATAGCGGTGGTTGTTGTGGCCCAAGTTTCTGCAGGCGTGGTTATGTGTGGTTGTGGTGGCCCAGGTGTCTGCGGGAAGGATGCGTGGTTGTGATGGCCCATGGGGTTGTTGTTGTGGGTGGTAGTGGGACTGCAGTGGAACTTATGGGGGGAGGTATGATGCATAGGATGTTCTAAATAACCTGTGGGAAAGCGATGTGGGGTACCTAAATATCGATGTGCTATTACTATTACCTTACTTGACTTGCGTTATTTTGGGAGTGTGCCTTGGTGAGGCTGGGTGGATAGTTTTACTTGCTAGGTGTTTTGGTTACCTATACTTTCTCACAGGGCATTATAATGCCTCCCCACTTGTGCTTGAGAGCTTTTGGTTTCCCTACTGAGTATACCTGTATACTCACGCTACGTATATAAAATTTCTCTCAGGTTTCCAGGAGGACTTTGAGGAAAATGTCAGACCTTATTAGCTCGGACAATGGGACAATTGTCGTTGCTATTTTTATTTTTTTGGGTACTTTCTTTCAGATTTTTTCTTGTACTTGTATCATTTTATTTTGAACATGCATATGGGAATTGATTTTGGATTTACTTTTACTTTCGGTTTTTGGAGTTGCTTGGGATTTACCATCTTATCTCCCGATCTTGTTCAATAAAAAGGGTAATGCCTTCCATATTACGTGAGATCCTACACCCTTGGTGCTAGTCACCACTCTAAGGCCTATTGAAGGTGGGACTCGGGGGTCATTATCTCTCATTCAACTTGAAGAAGGAAGGGTTTGGCAGTTTGTTGTCCCTTCTCTCATCTTGGAGAAGGCGGGTCGTGACAGAATGATATCATAGGTGATGGTTGAGAGATAGGATGGAGTTTGGGCTTAGACATAGTGAGGATTCCATGGTATGGTAGGGAAAAAGTGTTAGGAAATCTTAGTGTGTGAAATAGGTTAGGGAAGACCAGACAGGACACAAGATTTTAGGGCCCTCGTGATCCGATGCAAGGACTCTGGACCTACCAAATGACCAAGTGAGGCTACACTGATTGCAGGATAGGGACCCTAAAAAAGGCACATGCATCATAATGACTTGTGTTATTGTGTGTCTTGGGTGTTTTGGGATCTTAAAATAAATAAAAAGTTTAATTAAAATTTAAAATAAATCTTCTACACCACTCGGGCTTAGACATTTCTTGTTTACCTTACAGCTATGGCACCCGAAGAATATCCACGAGTAGTATAAGCAGTCAAGGCCCAATAGGTTGATTTGGTTGATCAGCAGAGGGCTGATCAAGAGGAGGAGGACGACCACTGTCCGAAGATGCTTCGTGCCTTCCAGTGGTAGACTCTAAGGAAGTACCAGGGAAGCGTCTCAGACATGGATATGGAGAGCTGGCTCGAGGAGCTGGTGATAGCTTTCATCTTGATCTGGGCTCCAGCAGAGTATTGGGTTCCTCTATACATGAGCCAGATGTGAGGGGTGGCGTGTTAGTGGTGGACGCTCTATCTCAGGGAGAAGAGGGGAGTTTAGGTTTCATGGGCTGACTTCAAGAAAGAGTTTCGAGTAGAATTACTTTCTTCCACGATGATGGCTGAAATGAGGTAGGATATGCTCTCCCTTTAGAAAGGAAGTATGACGATAAGGGAGTTGGGAATCAAGTTCAAGTATTTCCTTCATTTCTCTCTATACCTCTTCCTAGATGAAGAGTCGATCGTGAGAAAAATGCTTAGAGAAGGCGCTCCGACTATCCCTTTAGTATGTTGTTACTCCCTTCACTCTACCAACGTACTTGGATGTTCAGAAGAAGGATGAAGTGGTGGAGAGGATGCACACGCTGGGAGGTGTGCCATGAGAGGAGATCTAGTTGGACTCGTCAAAGGGGAATGCCATCAGCAGTAGGCCTCCAGCATTAGGGCCTTCCAGGTTTTGGCCAGCGGGGAGCAAGCCTCAACAGTTCCAGTTTCGATCTCCCAGTCCTCACCCTTTCTCTTCGAGCCCAGGACCGAGGTGCTTTACCTGTGGAAGCCGTGAGCATCTTCGGAATCAGTTCCCAGACTGAGTCTAATACAGTGGGGGTGGATAGGTTCAATGCCCACCTCAACAGCACTAGTTGCTGGCTATACACTACAAAAAAATAGCACATTAGAGGGGGTTATTTAGAGGGGGTTCTGCACAACCCCATCTAAATTCATTTTCTGTAACATTAGAGGAGGTTATTCACAACCCCCTATAATCATCAAATTTATAGGGGGTTATAAACCCCCTCTAAATTTATTTTCTATAAAAATTAGAGAGGGATTATGCACAACCCCCTCTAAATTTTTTAGCATTGTTTTTTTAATATTTGGTTTGATTTTAGATCCGATTCTATCAAAACCACTACTAATTTAATAATTAGTGTAAATATATATTCTATTAGATTTTAGGGGAGCTATATATATAACATTCGTTTAGATATATATAAATATAATTAATTAATTAATTAATTAATTAATTTTTTTATAGGAAATAGTGGGGGTTCACAACCCCCTCTAATTTAAGATATTAGAGGGGGTTCATGAAATGCTGCTAATCCCTTAGATTAGAGGGGGTTTTGAACCCCTTCTAATTTAAAAAATTAGGATGTGTTTTGAACCCCCAATAATTGATGACATTAGAGGGGGATTTTAACCCCTCTAATTCATGACATTAGAGGGAGTTTTGAACCCCTTCTAATTTAAGAAATTAGAGGGGGTTTGGAACCCCCTCTAATTGATGACATTAGAGGGGGTTTGGAACCCCCTCTAATTGATGACATTAGAGGGGGTTTTGAATCCCCTCTAATTGATGACATTAGAGGGGGTTTTTGAACCCCTTCTGATTTAAGAAATTAGAGGGGGTTTTGAACCCCCTCTAATTTATGACATTAGAGGGGTTTGTTAACCCCCTATAATTCATGAAATTTGATGGGGGGTTATGAACCGTTGAAAATCCCTTCGATTAGAGGAAGTTTTAAACTCCATCTAAATTTTTATTTATTTTCTAAAAAAAATATCATATAAATTCAAAAAATTTAATATATATGCGAGTGTGTGGATGTCTGTGTATATATATATTACATAAACACATTATATAAATGTATTTAAATACTTTCTAACACATATATATAAGTACATTGTATAAATATTTTAAATAAATACTTATACATATAAACAAAAATGTATACATATATATAAATATTAATATATATAATATAATTGTAATTATAAATATATTTATTCAAATTTATAAAATTTATATATGGTTTTATAAATACTATACATTTATATCATGATTTATATTATACATATATTATATTAAATACATTTTTATTGTAGATTTTTATATAAATACATTTATATTACATTATGCATATAAATATATTTAATATAGAAAACATTAAATATTTTTTTAAAAAAGTTGGGGCTGAAACCTCATTTATTATTAAAACAAAGGAAAGACCACTTTTTGGCCCAAGACCCATTTTGTGAATAGTACTGCTACAATACCTACCTGCTACAGTACCACACATTACCCGCCGCTGCTACAGTGCTCTGCCACCACAGCTACTGTGCGCTACAGTACCACTACAATACCTCACCCAATAGGTTTTGAACCCCCATTTTTCATGTAGGATTACGTGGTGCTTACCACTAAGCCAAACCCTAACTACATAGACAACATTAAATATAAATTTACATAAACATATATATTTTATATAATTATATTATATAATTATATTATATAATTATATTATATATATAATAAATATTTAATTATATATATATATACATTATATAATTATTTTACATATATTGTATCATACCATTTTAATTATAGATTAATTTAGTACATATATATAAATTATATAATAATTAATAATATTACTGTTACACACACGTACATAAATACATTTGTATTGTATGGTCATGTATAAATACATTTATATTAGATTATGTATACTAATTTACATTATTTAGACAAAATATAAATATAAATATAAATATAAATATAAATATAAATATAAATATAAATATAAATATAAATATAAATATAAATATAAATATAAATATAAATATAAATATAAATATAAATATAAATATAAATATAAATATATTATTTATTTATATTATATATTATATTATAAATATTTTATTGTAAATAAATTTATATGTATTATATAATTATTTTATGAATATTCTAGTATAGCATATTAATTATAAATTAATTTAGTACATATATATATATATCATATAATAATTAATAATATTATTGTTACACACATGCATACATAAATACATTTATATTGTATACTTATGTATAAATACATTTATATTAGATTATGTATACAAATTTACATAATTTAGACAAAATTAAAATTAAAATATAAATATAAATATAAATATAAATATAAATATAAATATATCATTTATTTATATATTATATTATATTATAAATATTATATTATAAATAAATTTATATGTATTGTATAATTATTTTATGTATATTGTAGAATAAAATATTAATTATAAATTAATTTAGTAAATATATATATATATATATATCATTTAATTATATTATTTATTTCCAATTATATGAACGCATTTAATTTTGTGTGTATATATGTGTGTGTTGGTGAAATAATATAAATGAATATAATTAAATACATTAATATATATTATAAATGTATTTAATATAATATATGTATAATGTAAGAACCTGGGTTTTGAGCTTGTAAGACTTTGAAATTTTCTTGATGTAATTCAAGAGCAAGGCGTTCAGACGACGTGTGATTCCGAGCCTCGGTGTGACCGGAATTAAATTTTAAGTGCGTTCACACTAGACATGCCAAATAAACCGAATAACTCCTAAACGGTTTCTCGGATGGAAAACTGAGGGCACCGTTGTGTTAGGAGCATGTCGTTTTCCCTAGGAGGGGTGTAACTTTCACGGGCGTGACCCTTCTGTGGAAAACGCCACTAGGGGCGTTTTCGTAATTTAGTAGCCTCGGGTGTGAACTTTACAACTTTTGAACGGAGGCTTGAATTAAAATTTCAAGACCGCCGTTGCACTCAGACTGTGGATTTTACTCTAGGGGTGACTTAACCTTGACCCCGTCATGTAACGACCCGAAATTTTGAATAAATTTTATTTCCTAACTTTGTGCGATATTTTATTTTATACTCAACAAAACTATTTCATTTAATAAATTGAGTTTAATTAAAATAATACTGTTGGGTTTCGACTGTTATATGATCGTTGGTCAATAAGACCATGAGAAACTAAATGTTATGATTATTGTCTATAAATACAAGTGATCTTGATTAATTAATATAGAATGAAGATTCAATGGCCTGATCCAGTAGTCTCGGGCCGATCGAAGCCCATTTGACGGAACTCGGGAAGGGGGTAGCACCTTTGGGCTTTGCTCTGAACCAAACCCAAGCCGAACTTCATCGTGTGAAGCTGAAACGGAATCGCCTTCGCGAGAAGTTCAAGCTGATAGAAATCACTACTCGGGCAATGTTGGCCGAGCCGTCCCAAGATTCTATCACCCTAGCACACCTTACTCTTAGGTCCTATGCTGGTGTTATAAGGGGTTATGTAATGAGACCGTAACTGCCTTGTGTAATACTTTGATTTAAATAAAAATTGTGATGTCTTCTTATGGTGAAGTTTGTGAATTTACAAATGTTCAGATAAATATAGTATGCATATTATTGATGAATTATATAAAAAAGATATTTTTAAAATATTTATGTAAATCTTAAATAATTAATAATGTGTAATGATTTTCAAAAAATGGTATTCTATAGCCGTGTTCAGTATGAAATTTAGAGTTTAATAAGATCAACTGAATTTTTGGTGAATAGTAAATTATGAATAGTAATTTTATGCTTATTATTAGTAATGTGTCCAAATGGATTAAGTAACTTCACTTAAGAAAGTATTAATATAATTTAGGCACCTTGATTAAGTAATGTGATTCAATAAAATAGGTAAATAACTGTTTCAGAAATTATTGGTTAAGTATCATTTTTTTTCAGGTGAATAATGTTTTTTATTTAAAAATTAAATTAAAAATATTTAGAAAATTATTTTTATAAAATGGAGTTCATTTTTGAAATCAGAGCATCGATATTTGGTTAAGGTGAATTTTTGGGATTTTTCTGAAACAATTGAATTTTCAGTGAATAGTGTTTTTATTTAAAAATTAAATTAAAAATATTTAGAAAATTATTTTCATAAAATGGAGTTCATTTTTGAAATCAGAGCATCAATATTTGGTAAAGGTGAATTTTTGGGATTTTTCTGAGAAAGTTGAATTTTCGGTGAATAGTGAAAATACAGTTTTTGAGTTTCGGGTGTTTAATGATATCATTAAGGATGTAATAATTAAGAAATAATTCTGGTCGACTTATGAATAGTAAGATAAGGTATGATGTGTCCCAAGTGGCCAATACCATGGTCAGGCCCATGGTTTTTCCAATACCACCGATGAGGTGTCCCTTGGCAATTAATGCTTTGTCCCCTCACTTCTCTTATAAATACCAAGCCTTTCCCTCATTCATTTCATTTCCAAATCCTCCCCAACGAAGTTATGGTCTCTTTACCTCTCAAGGAGTCCTCCCAAGGTGCCCTCAAGCCTCCCAAGGTCCCGACCTTCAAGCTTTCTAAGTTACTCTTCAAGGTAAGGGATCCTACCTCTCTCTTTCTTTTCAAGTACTCTCTCTTATGTCATTTATTTTATGCTCCATGTTCTTATGTTGGAGGATGTTCTTTTATATTAACCTTACTGTAATTTTTATGTTCATATAATGAGAGACTCACTTTTACTCTCATCATTTCATTTGCTGAATTTTTAAGTGGTGCAGTTTGGCTGCCGAATTTTCGTAAGGGATTCTTTCACCCTTCTCACTTTCAAAGTTCTATTTTCATGTCAAGTTTTTCAAGTTCCTTTTTCTTATGTTGGGGTATGATATCTATATCCATAATACTTTACTTTTATGTTCATATGATGAGATATCCTATTTTATCTCATCAATTCATTTTTTATAAGTTTTAAGTGACGCCGTTAGGCTGCCGAATTTTCATAAGAGAAATCTTATTTTTGTCTTCCTTTCAAGTTTTTCATTTCATATGATATGTACTTAAAATTTCATTACCATGTTCTTATATCCTTTATATTCTATACCTCTACTGTTTTATGGATCATTTATGAATGGGTGACCATGACCCGTCTCTTTTCAATGTCTTCTAAAACCCTGAAACATAGCCGTTATGCTGCTGAATTTTAGTCTCAAAATGTCTCTCTCTTTTTCTCAAATTATTTTATTTTATTAAGTGGATATTCAGAGATCTTTCTTCTACAGGGGTATTCAAATATAAATCAAAATTTTCTATTTTAAATTCTAGGATTTACATACATGAAACCCGCTTTCCTTTTCTGTGGGTTTAAAGTGACATAAATATCATGTCTTAAAAGCAGTTTTTAAAACGTTATGATTATGAAATGAAACCCATTTATTTTATGCTATATGGGTTATTTATTAAATGTTTGATGATTATATATGTGGATCAAATGATAATAAAGAAAAATTAAGGGTGCACCCTGATATCGCTTCAATGCATTGGGTAAAGACTTAATCTCTAGAGATGACCATTTTAACGATACCTTGGTGAATAACCTTGGTAATTTTTTTAGTGACACCTTGGGGATGGACCTTGGTGAAACGGAAATGATTGTCTAAGTTAAATGTCATAGCCACATCTTCAAGTTATGAAACACATTATTTTTATTATGACATGCCTCATTATATCTTTCTCATTCCTTAAAGTTATTTATCATGACTTTATTGATGTATCTCAAGTTCACATGTAAAATGTTTCTCTTGTTTCCCTTACTGAGCCTTCTGCTCACCCTTTCCTTTGTTGTATACTCCTAGGTTATGAGATGCTGTAATGAACATAGAATGAAAAATGAAGAAGCATTTCAAGTGTTTAGAAGAATGTTTTTGTTGTTTTCATGTATTATGTTCCTGATTTCCAAGACACTAGACTTTAAAGATCCTCTATTTGTAAAATGTAATGAAAAGTTATGTATTAAAAAGGCGAGATGATATAGTTGGTATCAAAGGATATTTTAGTTATTTATGAAAATTAGGATATGAAAACTTTAGGAATAACCCTATAGAAAAGTTTAAATATAGGAAATATTCTTGGTATTTTTTTGAGTATTGAGTAAGTGGTTTATCAAGAAAATACATCCCTGTATGGATACGAGCAGGTAGAGGTGGCTCTGGCACAGATGTACATAGGGGTAAAACCAGAAAACAACGCTTTGAGCTAGACTCGAATGGGAACTGGTATATGACAATGAGCCTTGCTGCACTCTTTGTTACGACACTCCCGGGGGATATGTTTGGTTAATCACAAGCTTTTTATGAATCATTATGAAGGAATTATAGAAAAAATGTAATTGTCTAAGTATGAAGTTTTAAGACATAAAATCCTTTTTAGTTAAAAGATTCATAAATGAAATAAGTTTCTCACGAAGGATTTATTCTTTTAGAAAATGTCCCCATCGTCTAGGAATACATTGACGTATTTCCTGAGTAGTTACCCGGACCTCCCCCAGAAAGAGAGGTAGAGTTCTCCATTAAACTCGTACCTGGATATCATCCTATGTCAAAGACCCCCTATAGGATGGAAAATGTGGAGCTAGAGTAATTAAAGAAACAACTCCAAGATCTTTTGGAGAATGGGTTTATCCGACCAAGTGTGTCTCCTTAGGGAGCACCAGTTCTCTTTGTGAAGAGGAAGGATGAATTGATGCAGCTATGAATTGATTATAGAGAACTGAATGGGATCACAGTGAAGAACAAATACTCTCTTCCAAGAATTGATAACATATTTGACCAACTTTGTGGGACTCAATTCTTCTCTAAGATTGATCTTTATTTTGGTTATCATCAATTGAGGGTGAAGAATGATGATATTCCAAAAAATTCCTTCCAATCAAGATATGGGCATTAGGAGTTTGTGGTTATGCCCTTCAGACTGAGTAATGCACCTGCTATTTTTATGGATCAAGAATAATTTGATTTTGGAAACTTATGTTTTATCAAATGGATATCCTTTGTATAGGAAAATGATTTGGTGATTAAACGATAAAGGTTATTTTGGATGATGTTTTCTCTTTTAGAGTACTATATTCTTAATGGAAATAAAATACTATAGGATTTAAATTGAGGAGGAATGGTTGATTTTTTTTGTAATAATTTATGTATTTATTGTGGACATATGGTGATTTGGGTTATCTCTGGAAAATGTTGAACCTAGAATAGAGAATATGTGAATAGGTTAATTACACTTTAGTATGAGACTTTAATAGTAGTCGATGTTATTTGGAGATAAATGTTAAGATTTATTGGGGAAGACTTTGTGATTAAATCCTTATGATTTTTGGGTTCTAATCTTAGTTTCGATTATTTTGAAGAATTTTAAGGATGGTTGTGTATTGAATGGTCTTTCTGGAACTTTGGGTACTTTTGTTGAATTTTGGAGATTAATAGTCATATTTCTTTTTATATAGGATTATCCTTTTTTGGGATTATATGATCTCGTACTAACCATTTTAGTTTTAGTTGATGACTGGAGACAAGGGAAAAGTATAGTTATTCTTTTGTGTATTATGTGATTCTCTAGAAGATTATTCTTTTGCTTTTGATGAGACCAAGTCTTTTTGAATGCTCATTGTTTGGATAAAAGATCAGTCTTGGTGGAAACTTATTAAGGGATGAAACTCTACTATAAGGTAAATATATTTCCTTACATTTTTATTCTATGTAGTAAATGAATTCCTCAAAATTATGAAAAGGAACGTAAAACAAAAACGTTGTTGGTTTACGTTTCCTACTGGTTAATCAAAGACCGTTTAATACATCATAAGTTTGTGATCTTCTTGTGGTTAATTTTCTCCTAATCATGTTTTCTATCACTCTCCATCAGAACTTGACCCTTTATTTTCTCTTCCATATCCATGTTTTCCTATATGGAATCCTAGTATGGGTTAACTTGGGTGACCTTTTTTACTTCCCTTTATTTCTTTTAAACTAATAGTTTTACTAACTCTTTTTCCGATGTGGGACTTTCAACGAAATTTCCAAGCCCAATTTTAAAATTGCGAGGATGCAATTTCTTAAGGGGGAAGATTGTAACAACTCGAAAGTTTGAATAAATTTTTTTTCTTAACTTTGTATGATATTTTATTTTATACTCAACAAAACTATTTCATTTAATAAAATGAGTATAATTAAAATAAGGCTGTTGGGTTTCGACTGTTATATGACCATTGGTCAATAAGACCATGGGAAACTAAATGCTATGATTATTGTCTATAAATACATGTGATCTTGATTAATTAATATAGAAAGAAGATTCAATGGCCCCATCCAGTAGTCTCGGGCCAATTGAAGCCCATCTGATGGAACTCGGGAAGGAGGTAACACCTTTGGGGTTTGCTCCGGACCAAACCCAAGCCGAACTTCATCGTGTGAAGCTGAAACGGAATCATCTTCACGAGAAGTTCAAGCTGATAGAAATCACTACTCAGGCAATGTTGGCCGAGCCGCCCCAAGATTCTATCACCCAAGCACACCTTACTCTTTGGTCCTATGCTGGTGTTATAAGGGGTTATGTAACGAGATCGTAACTGCCTTGTGTAATCCTTTGATTTAAATAAAAATTGTGATGTATTCTTATGGTGAAGTTTGTGAATTTACAAATGTCTGGATAAATATAGTATGCATATTATTGATGAATTATATAAAAAATATATTTTTAAAATATTTATGTAAACCTTAAATAATTAATAATGTGTAATGATTTTCAAAAAATGGTCTTCTACAGCTGTGTTCAGTATGAAATTTAGAGTTTAATAAGATAAACTTAATTTTTGGTGAATAGTAAATTATGAATAGTGAATTTATGCTTATGATTAGTAATGTGACCAAATGGATTAAGAAACTTCACTTAAAAAAGTATTAATATAATTTAGGCACCTTGATTAAGTAATGTTATTCAATAAAATAGGTAAATAACTGTTTCAGAAATTATTGGTTAAGTATCAGTTTTTTTCAGGTGAATAGTGTTTTTTATTTATAAATTAAATTAAAAATATTTAGAAAATTAGTTTCATAAAATGGAGTTCATTTTTTAAATCAGAGGATCTATATTTGGTTAAGGTGAATTTTTGGGATTTTTTTGAAATAGTTGAATTTTTAGTGAATAGTGTTTTTATTTAAAAATTAAATTAAAAATATTTAAAAAATTATTTCCATAAAATGGAGTTCATTTTTTAAATTAGAGCATCGATATTTGGTTAAGGTGAATTTTTGGGATTTTTCAGAGAAAGTTGAATTTTCGGTGAATAGTGAAAATACAGTTTTTGAGTTTCAGGTGTTTAATGACATCATTAAGGATGTAATAATTAAGAAATAATTTTGGTCAACTTATGAATAGTAAGATAAGTTATGAGGTGTCCCAAGTGGCCAATACCATGGGCAAGCCCATGGGAAATCAATGATCTTTCCAATACCACCGATGAGGTGTCCCTTGGCAATTAATGCTTTGTCCCCTCACTTCTTCTATAAATACCAAGCCTTTCCCTCATTAATTTCATTTCCAAATCCTCCCCAACAAAGTTATGGTCTTTTTACCTCCCAAGGAGTCCTCCCAAGGGTCCTTCAAGCCTCCCAAGGTCCTGACCTTCAAGCTTTCGAAGTTACTCTTCAAGGTAAGGGATCTTACCTCTCTCATTCTTTTCAAGTACTCTCTCTTATGTCATTTCTTTTATGATCCATGTTCTTTTGTTGGAGGATGTTATTTTATATTACCATTAATTTAATTTTTATGTTTATATAATGAGATACTCCCTTTTACTCTCATCATTTCATTTTCTGAATTTTTAAGTGGCGCCGTTAGGCTGCTGAATTTTCGTAAGGGATTCTTTCACCCTTCTCATTTTCAAAGTTCTATTTTCATGTCAAGTATTTCAAGTTCCTTTTTCTTATGTTGGGGTATGATATCTATATCCATCATACTTTACTTTTATTTTCATATGATGAGAGACCCTATTTTATCTCATCAATTCATTTTTTATAAGTTTTAAGTGATGCCGTTAGGCTGCCAAATTTTCATAAGAGAAATCTTATTTTTGTCTTCCTTTCAAGTTTTTAATTTCATTTGGTATGTCATTAAAATATCATTACCATGTTCTTATATCCTTTATTCTATCCCTCTACTGTTTTATTTATCATTTATGAATGGGTGACCATGACCCCTCTCTTTTCAATGTCTTATAAAACCCTGCAACATAGCTGTTATGTTGCCGAATTTTCGTCTCAAAATGTCTCTTTTTTTTCTCAAATTATTTTATTTTATTAAGTGGATAATCAAAGATCTTTCTTCTATATAGGTATTCAAATATATATCATAATTTTCTATTTTAAATTCTGGGATTTACATACATGAAACCCGATTTTTTTTTCTGTGGGTTTAAAGTGACATAAAGATCATGTCTTAAAAGCAGTTTTTAAAACGTTATGATTATGAAATGAAACCCATTTATTTTTTTTCTATATGGGTTATTTATGAAATGTTTGATGATGATATATATGGATCACATGATTATAAAGAAAAATTAAGGGTGCACCCTGATAGCGCTCTAATGTATTGGGTAAATACTTAATCTCTAGAGATGACTATTTTAACGATACCTTGGTGAATAACCTTGGTAATTTTTTTAATGACACCTTGGGGATGGACCTTGGTGAAACGAAAATGATTGTCTAAGTTAAATGTCATAGCCACATCTTCAATTTATGAAACATGTTATTTTTATTATGACATGCCTCATGATCTCTTTCTCATGCCTTAAAGTTATTTATCATGACGTTATTGATGTATCTCAAGTTCACATGTAAAATGTTTCTCTTATTTCCCTTACTGGGCCTTCTGCTCACCCTTTCATTTGTTGTATGATCCCAGGTTATGAGATGCTGTAATGAACTTAGGATGAATAATGAAGACGCCTTTCAAGTGTTTAGAAGATTTTTGTTGTTGTTTTCATGTATTATGTTCTTGATTTCCAAGACACTAGACTTTAACGATCCTCTATTTGTAAAATCTAATGAAAAGTTATGTATTAAAAAGTAGGGATTCTATATGTTAAGAGCTTGGGTACGGGCCTACTAGTGGGTGGTTAAAAAAAATTTAATTTTTTTCTACTTAAAGACATCCACCCCCACCCTTCTCCTCCCCTTGCATTTTCTCCCTGGTGGAAGCTCTCCCAACAAAGGGAGAAACCTCCCTTCAAGATCCTCTCCTCCATCTCTCTAAGGTGGCGTAGTGGTCCTGCAGATCACTTGTGAAGCGACGGGCTACGCCCATCGAGGTAGGACTTTGCGTTTTTGTTTTTAATTTCCGCATCTTTCTTGAATTAAATTCATTGCATCAAAATGCTATTCAATAGTCGAGTGAAGACCATAGATGTGTAGGGATTGATCCAAGCTTTCCAAAACTCTTTTCGGATCAATTTTTTGAGCCCCGGGGTGTCTGGGGTGCCCTCGGGAAGTCTTTCGGCCAATTCTCCCCGTTTTCCGATAGTTCCAGGGGTTTTCGGCGGGCTTCAGGCGGTCCAGAAAGGCGGCCGGCACGGCGGGCTCCCAGGTGGCGATGGTGTGGTTCTTAGGTGGTGGTGCGGTGGACCCAGGCGGTGGCAGAGGTCCCAGGTGGCGGCGGCCGATGGAGGTCACCGGTGCAGGGCGTGACGGGGGGTCGAGGCGCGCGACCCCGAGCAGGAGGCCGAGACCCGCCTTCGGCGGGTCTCTGCGTGGGATAGCGACCGACCACGAGGGCCGGTCGGCGCGGGTAGACCACGAGTTAGTGTCCGAGTCACGCAGAAGGGCCGCGGGCTGGCGCTGCCGATCGGGCTGGCCGGTGCTGGCCGGCCCAGGCCGGGAGGACCGACTGGACCGGTCCGGTCCAGCCCTAAGGGGTTAGCCCCTATCTTCAGACACCCGGAACTTTCACTACGGGTATCCGTTTTTCGTTCCATCTATAGCAGCGCAATCCTCAGCTCAAGGTGGATTTTTTGATTTGTTTTAGAGGATTTTTAATTCCCGATACGGGGGCTCGGTGACGCGACGCGCCCGTTAAGTATTGTTTAGCTCCTCGCCGGGATCCTTCTTTCGGATGGCGCGAACACATCCGAAGTCCGTTTTAGGCACCATCAGTAGCGTTGTAACCCTGGATTCGAGAAAATGTAGACTAGGGTGGTTTCAGGCGTTGAAGCCGGAGTTGAGGCGTGGCCCCCACGGGCCGTCTTTTAAGCTGTGAGCAGCATTTTGCGACTTTTTTATCAGACGTCCGTTCGGGGCGAATGAGTAGTTGTTTTGGAGTGTTTTTCCGAGAGCATCACGTTGGCGCAGTTCACCCAACCTCTTTCAGGACCGAGGTGTGGGCCCCATGAGACACCGTATGGGCATAAAGCGGTGTTGAATAACTTTTTCGTCAGGAGTTCATTTCCAGTGAGTAAGTAGTCTATCTTGCGTGTTTTTCCATGAGGATTGTAATGGTGTGATCTGTTTGGGCGTGCAGAGCCTCTTTCGAAATATAATTAAATGTGGAAACATGAAAAGGAGTTGGTCATTGGTTCCTTTAACACACTTCAATCTAACGCACGGTCGCGATGTTAGCGACACCCATAGATGGTTTGGGCAGTGTGGAGTTATCAGACCAATTCAGGGTTTACCCTCCAGTGGGGCTGGGCAGTGGGTTACTGTAACATCCCAGGTAAATAAAGAATAATAAATTTTTATATTTATTAATATTTTTTTGAATTAAATATTAATTTTACTTTAAAGGGGTTTCTATGTTCGATAGCGTACCCGATGCGCAACAACGAGTTTCTTTGAAATCTTACATTGCACACTAGTAATATAATAATATTATTTTAAATGGTAGCTAGCTCGTAGCTGTTGTATTGGCGGGAATGAATAGAAATAACTAAAATATGATTATATATGTTTGTTAATTGTTTTTACATTTATCCAATAAAATATAAAGGCTTAAAATAAGAAAAGAATTCAATTTTAGGCATAGATACTCTAATATTCACTAAAAGGTCGATTTATAACCTTTTGATGGCGAACCATATTTAAATATAGTTTTGGTCACTCTTATACATTCTATTGGACCAAATATAATTCTTCTTTAGAATCGAGACATCAAAATTTACTTTGTGTAAATTTTTGGTATTTTCTGAAAATGTTCATTTTTTTAATGAATAGTGAAAAATGTTGTATTTTAATTCAAAACCTCTTTTTAATATAATTTATTTATAAGTATATATTATCTTTTTAATTGGGTTTAAAGTGAAATTAGAATATATTTTTACCAGTTAATCCAATGGTGGTCATTATAATTAATTTCACTTTGAAATTGGACATAAACAAGTGTTAGTCTTTTGATAGATATTGTTTCTTAAGAACACACTATTTGTTTTGAAAATGGGAATTAATTATAAAATTAATTAATGCAACATATATGTTTTGAATTTTTCAAAATAGAAATCATTTTTGAATTCGGAATATCAAATATAGCTTAGGGTGAATTTTTGGTATTTTTCTGAAGAACTTCAATTTTTGATGAATAGTGAAACCACTAAGTGGTAGTTAAACAAACTGATTTTTTGTTTAAATGAAAGTTTACTGCTTCTATGTATTGAATTTCAAAAATCTGACATATATGGTTATCATTATTAAGTAAAATGTGGTTCAAAGAGATTAAAATATTTTTTTGGTGAATAGTAACTTTTGAGTTTTGTTAACCGCGATTAGAGGTAATTAGAGTAATTTAAGATAAAAATGATATTATAAAAATATAAAAATATCTTGATACATGTCCTAAACTTATTTTATAGGTCATGGAAGACCAATAAAATAGATGGGTCAATTTTTGGGACCCCATGGAGCCACTTGAGTGAGATAATGACATTAATACCTTTTATTTAAAGTAAAAATAAAAATATCACAAACATGTATTATTTTACTAAAACAATTATTACTTGGGGTTATATAAACTATATTTTTGACTATAAATATTCATTATAAAGATAAAAAGATTTCCTACATCTTGGTAATTTTTTTTATAATTTTTAGACATAAAAATAAATAAATTATTTATGACACAATGATGATGCAGTGTTTACGTCATTAATGAATGATTTAAATAAATAAGAAGAAAATGTTTAAAATAATATCCAACACTTGTCCAATTATTATTGGATGATTTTATTTCGAGCACGGAACACCTTATCCTCTACCTTAATGATTTTTGGATCTTTAGAAACAGAATTTCATTTTATAATAAAATAATAGTTTCAAGAGTTCCAAGAGAGCCCCTCCTCTCCCTTATAAAAAGACCCCACTTCCTACCCATCTCTCAAACTTCTCAAGCCATTTGGATCGTCCAACATCTACTCAAATAAGCTACCAATATACCTATTATCATCCTAAAATCCTTACCTTAGGCAGAAAGCTCTTCAAGAAACCCTTTTGGTTCAAACAAAGAGGAGTTACCCGATTTAAAGGTAAAGTCTTCTCTAATGTTATTTTGTTTTATTTTGCTTTTCCAACCCCCTAAAATATTTTTATTCTATTATTTTGTAACAAAAACAGTATCTTCAATATACTAGGATGTTTTTATAAGAAGGATTCAAGCTACACTTACACACACCTACGTCTAATGGCTAAAGAACTTACTTTTTCCGTGGATGGTGAATTTCTGCCTCACGAAACGATGATTGTTCAATATTATTTTAACACCTTTAAAGGTGGACATTAATATGTCACTATGTTTATATATGATTTGTATTATGTTTATGTTTTCCTCATTCTTCTGTATTTTTAATTTATGGCATACCTTTATGGTTTCCATTATGGGTAAACACGATAATTTCATTTTAGGAAGTGCGGACTACCACCCCATAAAAGTGATTTGATTCGTTAATTCCATATGTGGGACGTATAAAGGATGGAGTTAATGATATTATATATGATATTATACTGTAATTTTAATATACCTTTATATCATTATGATTCCATTCCATTATATACAAAATAGAAATGAAAGTAGCGTTCATGCGTACGTAAGGCTTACCGTCTCCATGAACGATGCATTTCATTTCTTACCCCTAAATGTTTTGTAATATTATAAATGCATGTATATGCTGGATATATATGATATATATAATATCTACATCATGAAAATAATTCTGGTTATAATGAATATTTTACCACATGAATAACTTGTAATTATAAAGAGTTTATTTTTGACTCAAGTAACAATGATCGTTAAAACGACCGTTATTAACTTAAATAATTACATAGTGTTCATAACATGATAAAAAGTGATATAAAAGAAATAATGAACTTGAAAAAGGTTCTTAAGCAAGTATAAATTAACTCAAGTTTATTATTCAGGAGATTAAAGAACGATCGAGTCAAGTCGGACACGAGGTAAGGGACTTCGTCTCAATCTCCATTCATTGAGGCATATTTTGTTTTATACACAAATTTCTTTTATACGGTGTATAAACCCCTTTTTACTTTTACTTTTATTAAAAAGGAATATTTTTATACGAAGCGTTTTACTAAACGACAAAATGAATGTTTTTTTCTTACGTATGTGGTGAAAACGGCTTCTCCGTCTCCGTGACCATTATTTGAGTTTCGGCTTCCTCTACAAGCCATAACTTTTTTTTAAATTAAAAATAAATACCATGATTTACTTTTATTTTATTTGGGTATTGAAAATGGTTTTCATAATGTTTTTATTATGTCAATTTGTTGTATTGATATCTTGTGATTGAAATGTGGAAATGTTATGTTTCCTTTATGCATGTTTTATGTGATACAATTATGTTACGGTTCTTGGTAATTGTTATGAATATGGGTGGTTCTGTGATAAACTAAGGGCGGGTGAGCTCGATATAGCTCTCCAATGAATTGGGTAACGCAAAGGGGTTAAACTATAAGGTTTCTCCAAAGAGATTTATGGAATATACTGTGATAGGTATTCCAAACGTAACCATGAGGGTTACTCCCTACGTAAGAATGTTATGAATGCCTCAAGTTACCTTTATGTCTTATGATTTCTATGATTTATTCATGATTTTATGAGGTATGGTAAAGTGATTATATTTTATGAGTAAAGTATGATTTCATTGATTCTTATGTATATATGGACTAATGTTTTCATTCTATATTTTTATATACCTTACTGAGCTTTTTGATGCTCATCCCAAGTTTTTGAAATGTTTTTCATAGGTCAAGGGAAAAGTAAATGATGTGTTGATAGTATCGAGGAAGTGTCACTAAAGAATCCATGTTTTATTTTAAATATGTCTCCTTTGATGGGAAAAATTAATACTATCTTTTATGTAACCGCCTTGTTTAAATATAGAATGTAATGCATGATTTATGATCTAATTATCTAAAACTCTAAACCTAAAAAGATCCTCAATGTGCATTCTTGAAATAACTCAAGATTAAGTAATGTTTAAGGCCGAGGCCTTATAGTTGGTATCAAAGGTTGGTTTAGATAAATTTAGAAGTTAGAATTATAATAAATGATTATCCAAAAATATTTTTTTATGGTCAAATTGAAATGATATATAATTTGAAGATTACCATGTTGCTTCATCTAAGACATGTTTTTTCAGAATGGTTTTCCTCATAGGAAACAGGGAAGCAGTTATAGGAAGGCATACAGAAGGAAATAACCTTCCGAATCAGCAGCCTGAGATGGTTGGAATTGGAACTGAACAGTTTGTTGTAGTAATGGTGCAGTTGACTCAAGCAATAAATGGTGGTGGTATCCATGCACGAGATCATCCGGATCAACTGCAGAGGAACATGTTAGTGGTGAAATATTTCGTGAGGCAACATCCCCCATCATTCAAAGGATCATCTGACCCTGTGCTAGCTGAAGGGTGGATTAAAGCACTGGAGAAGATTTTAGATGTCATGGGGTATTCAGACAATCAAAAGGTTAGTCTTGCTGTTTACCATTTGAAGGGTGAAGCAGATCAGTGGTGGTCGATGGTTAAAAATATCCGGGACACTGATGAGATTGATGCTCTTGAATGGGATGAATTCAAAGGTATGTTTCTAGAGAAATATTTTCCTAAGGCTGTCCGACTTAGGATGGAAAAATAATTCTTGGAACTGAGGCAAGAGGAAGACTCAGTGGCTGCTTATGAAGAAAGGTTCACTCGTTTGGCAAGGTATGCTCTAAATTTTATCCGAGACCTTGATAATAAAATCAATCATTTTTACTCAGTATTAAAGCCGAAATATCAAAGGGAATTAGCTTCTTGTGAGTTCAAAAGTTATGAAAATCTTGTTCGATGTGCTAAGAAGGTGGAAATGGAGTTTTCCGATGATCAAGTGTTCTATAACAACCAACAGAAGAAGAGACCAAGGTGGCAGGAGAAAGGGAAGAATCCTTCAAAAAGGCCTGATGGTAAGAAAACTATGTTTTCAGTTTGTGATACATGTGGTAAAAATCATGCTGGGGAATGTCTTTTGAATTCTGGAAAGTGCTACCAATGTGGTAAGATAGGACATAAGGCTCGTGATTGCACTGGAAAAGATCAGGGTGATGGTAAAACCAAATTTGATTTACAGTTAGTGAAATGTTTCAAGTGCAATGAGATGGGTCACTATGAAAACGAGTGTCCAAAAAAGAGCTTGAATGGTGGGAAGCAGTCATACTACAAGCAGAAAGGTGTGGTGAGATTCTTTGCAACTACTTCAGCAGATGTTGGGCCATCAAATGAAGTGGTATCGGGTACTTTTTTTGTTTTTTCAGATTATGCCAATGTGTTATTTGATTCGGGGTCTACACATTCTTTCATCTCTAAAAAATTTTCTAGTAAATTGGGAATTCCCTCTCAAGAAATGACTCCTGAACTTGTGGTAAAAACACATGGGGGAAATGTTGAGGAAAAAAGATTTTATAAGAATCTTTCTATCCTTATCTGTGGAAGGAATCTACTTGAAAACCTTATTGTTTTACCACTAGTAGAGTTTGATGTTATCCTGGGTATGGATTGGCTCTCTGTTTACCATGCTAAGATTGACTATAGAGCTAAAGAAGTTTCTTTTCAGAAAGGATTTCAGTTTGTGTACAAGAATGAACCCTTACTGTTGATAACATATCAAGAGGATGAGAAAATTGTAAAAGATAGAAATGAATGTTACCTTGCACATATTGTTGAAAAAAAAGGAACTGTTCAGATTAATGTTGTGCCTATGGTAAATGAGTATCCTGATGTTTTTCCTGATGAGTTTCTTGGAATAATACCAGATCGGGAAGTTGAATTTACCGTTGACTTAGTTCTTGATGCTAAGCCAATTTCAAAACCACCTTATCGAGTGGCTCAAATTGAACTTTTAGAGTTGAAGGAGAAATTGCAAGATTTATTAGAGAAAGGTTTCAAACTACCTAGCACAT
This sequence comes from Viscum album, assembly GCA_963277665.1. Taxonomy (NCBI): domain Eukaryota; kingdom Viridiplantae; phylum Streptophyta; class Magnoliopsida; order Santalales; family Viscaceae; genus Viscum; species Viscum album. Next base: position 1,048,438,743 of record OY728163.1, on the reverse strand, counting down.
CACCATGGGGTTCTCCTGTCTTATTTGTTAAAAATAAAGATGGTTCAATGAGACTTTGCATTGATTATAGAGCCTTGAATAACATCATTGTTAAGAACAAATATCCTTTGCCTCATATCGATGATTTGTTTGATCAGCTCCAGGGGGATCAGTATTTTTCAAAGATTTAATTGAGATCGGGGTACCATCAGTTGAAGGTAAAGGAAGCAGATGTTCCGAAGACTGCATTTCGTACAAGATATCGCCATTATGAATTTGTATTTATGCCTTTTGGGCTGACCAATGCACCTGCTGTATTCATGGACCTTATGAATAGAATTTTCCATGAGTTCTTGGATAAGTTTGTGGTTGTTTTCATTGATGATATTTTGGTGTTTTCAAAAATTAAAGAGGAGCATGAAAGTCATTTAAGGGTTATTTTGCAAACCTTAAAAGAAAAGAAATTGTATGGGAAATTCAGCAAGTGTGTGTTTTGGTTGCAACAAATTTCTTTCCTTGGTCACATTGTTTCTAAAAACGGAATAACTATTGATCCTGCAAAAACAAAGGTTGTTGAAGAATGTCCAAGACCAAAAAATGTAACCGAGATTCGTAGTTTTCTTGGTTTGGTAGGATATTACTGAAGGTTTGTTAGAAATTTTTCATGGTTATCTAGTCCAATGACTAAGCTAACTCAGAAGGGTGTTAAGTTTATCTAGAAAAAGGAATGTGATGATTGTTTTCCGGAATTGAAAAGAAGATTGGTGAATGCTCTAGTTTTGGCACTACCTTCCAGGAATGGTGAGTTTGTTATCTACAGTGATGCTTCATTGAAAGGACTTGGTTGCGTCCTAATAAAAAATTATCAGGTAATTGCTTATGCTTCACGACAGTTGAAAACTCATGAGGTAAATTACCCTACACATGATTTGGAATTAGCTGCTGTTGTTTTCGCTTTAAAAATTTTTAAGCATCATTTATATGGTGTAAAGTGTGAAATATATACCGATCACAAAAGTTTAAAGTACATATTCACTCATAAAGAATTAAACATGAGATAGAGGAGATAGCTGGAATTAATCAAGGATTATGATTGTACAATTCATTACCATCCAGGAAAAGAAAATAAAGTGGCTAATGCTTTGAGTCGGAAAAGTAATGCTTCATTAACAATGTTGCATTTGGAACATGATCCTTTGGTTAAGGATTTGATAAACTTTGGCATAGAAGTTGTTGGTGTAGGATGTTCTTCTATTTTGTTTCAGGTATCAGTGAAATCATCACTATCAGACAGAATTAAGCAAGCATAAAAGCAAGATAGTGAGTTGCAGAAAAAGGTAGAGCTGGTTCAGAAGGGTAAGTTGCCTGAATTCAACATTGATAATGAGTGTGTTTTGAGATTTGGGAAGAGATTTTGTGTGCCTTGTGATTCACAGTTGAAGAGAGAGTTGTTATGTGAAGCTCATAGTTCTTCGTTTTCAGTTCATCCAGGTAGTACTAAGATGTATAGAGATCTTTGAGAGTATTACTGGTGGGATGGAATGAAAAGAGATATTGCTGATTTTACTGTGAAGTGTTTGACTTGTCAACTGGTTAAAGAAGAGCGACAGTTACTGAAAGGGATGCTTCATCCTTTACCAGTGCCAGAGTGGAAATGGGAGAATATCTCCATGGACTTCATTGTGGGGTTGCCGAAGACACCTCAAGGTAATAATGAAATCTGGGTTGTTGTTGATTGCTTGACTAAATCTGCTCACTTCCTTGCTATATGAGATACTTTTTCACTAGATCAACTTTCCTGTTTCTATCTTAAAGAGATTGTCAGGTTACATGGAGTTCCCCCCTCTATTGTATCTGATCGTGATCCCAGGTTTACTTATAACTTTTGGAAAGGGCTTTAGAATTCATTGGGTACTGAATTAAATTTCAGTACATCTTTTCATCTTGAATCAGATGGGAAGTCAGAACGAACGATTCAGACTTTGGAGGATATGCTACGTGCTTGTTCGATGGATTATCAGGGAATTTGGGACCAACATCTTTCTTTGGTTGAGTTTTCTTATAATAACAGTTTTCATTCCAGTATACATATGGCACCATTTGAGGCATTATATGGGAAGCGGTGTTGAATCCATCTTTTTGAGATGAAGTAGGTGAAAGGAAGTTGATGGGACTAGAATTGGTAGAAGAGTTGGTAGAAAAAGTTCAGCTGATACAGAGACACATGAGAATAGCTCAGAGCAGGCAGAAGAGTTATGTGGACAACAGGAGAAATGATCTCTCTTTTGAGGTAGGTGATCATGTTTTTCTCAAAGTTTCACCATGGAAAAGTGTGATGAGATTTGGTAAGAAATGAAAGCTAATTCCAAGGTTCATTGGACCATAAAAAATTCTAGAGAGAATTGGATCAGTTTCATACCAAGTGGATTCACCTCCGAGTTTATCTCAGGTACACAATGTTTTTAATGTTTCAATGTTAAGGAAGTACATTCTAGATCCATCTCATGTTTTGAGGCCATAGGTAGTTCAGCTGGAAGAGAATCTATCTTATGAGGAACAACCGATCCAGATTCTTGACCACAGGGAGAAAGTATTGCGGAATAAGGTGATTCTTCAAGTAAAGGTTTTGTGAAAAAACCACATGATTGAAGAGGCAACATGGGAATCTGAAAATGCTATGAGGGATAAATACCCCCATTTATTTAAGTGAATAAATTGCGAGGACACAATTCCCAAAAGGGGGGAAGGATGTAACATCCCAGGTAAATAAAGAATAATACATTTTCATATTTATTAATATATTTTTTGAATTAAATATTAATTTTATTTTAAATGGGTTTCTATGTTCGATAGTGTACCCGATACGCAACAACGAGTTTCTTTGAAATCTTACGTTGCACACTAGTAATATAATAATATTATTTTAAATGGTAGCTATCTCGTAGCCATTGTATTGGTGGGAATGAATAGAAATAACTAAAATATTATTATATATGTTTGTTAAATGTTTTTATATTTATCCAATAAAAGATAAAGGCTTAAAATAAGAAAAGAATTCAATTTTAGGCATAGATACTCTAATATTCACTAAAAGGTTGATTTATCACCTTTTGATGGCAAACCCTCTTTAAATATAGTTTTGGTCACTCTTATACATTATATTGGACCAAATAAAATTCTTCTTTAGAATCGGGACATCAAAATTTACTTTGTGTAAATTTTTGGTATTTTCTGAAAATGTTCATTTTTTTAATGAATAGTGAAAAATGTTGTATTTTAATTCAAAACATATTTTTAAACTAATTTATTTATAAGGATAGATTATATTTTTAATTGGTTTTAAATTGAAATTATAATATATTTTTACTAGTTAATCCAATGGTGGTTATTAGAATTAATTTCACTTTAAAATTGGACATAAATAAGTGTCAGTCTTTTGATAGATATTATTTCTTAAAAACACGCTATTTGTTTTGACAAAGAGAATTAATTATAAAATTAATTAATGAAACATATATGTTTTGAATTTTTCAAAATAGACATCATTTTTGAATTCGGAATATCAAATATAGCTTAGGGTGAATTTTTGGTATTTTTCTGAAGAACTTCAATTTTTTATGAATAGTGAAACCACTAAGTGGTAGTTAAACAAAATGATTTTTCATTTAAATGAAAGTTTACCTCTTTGGTGTATTGAATTTCAAAAATAAAACATATATGGTTATAATTATTAAGTAAAATTTGGTTCAAAGGGATTAAAATATTTTTTGGTGAATAGTAACTTTTGAGTTTTGTTAACCGCGATTAGAGGTAATTAGTGTAATTTAAGATAAAAATGATATTATACAAATATAAAAATATCTTGACACATGTACTAACCTTATTTGATAGGTCATGGCTGATCAAGACAATCCATGGGATAATTTTTGGGACTCCATGGAGCCACTTGAGTGAGATAATGACATTAATAACTTTTATTTAAAGTAAAAATAAAAATATCACAAACATGTATTGTTTTACTAAAACAATTATTAAATGGGGTTATATAAACTATATTTTTGACTATAAATATTCATTATAAATATAAAAATATTTCCTACATCATGGTAATTTTTTTATAATTTTTAGACATCAAAAAAAATAAAATATTTATGACATAATGATGATGCAGTGTTTACGTCATTAATGAATGATTTAAATAAATAAGAAGATAATGTTTAAAATAATATCCAACACTTGTCCAATTCTTATTTTATGATTTTATTTCGAGCATGGACCACCTTATACTCTACTTTAATGATTTTTGGAGCTTTAGAAACCGAATTTCATTTTAAAATAAAATAATAGTTTCAAGAGTTCCAAGAGAGCCCTTCCTCTCCCTTATAAAAAGACCCCACTTTCTACCCATCTATCACACTTCTCAAGCCCTTTGTCTCATCCAAAATCTACTCAAATAATCTCCCAATATCCCTTTATTCATCCTAAAAGCCTTACCTTAGGCAGAAAGTTCGTCAAGAAACCCTTTTGGTTCAAACTAAGAGGAGTTACCCGATTTAAAGGTAAAGTCTTCTCTAATGTTCTTTTGTTTTATTTTGCTTCTCCAACCCCCTAAAATATTTTTATTCCATTATTTTGTAACAAAAACAGTATATTAAATATACTAGGATGTTGTTATAAGAAGGATTCAATCTACACTTACACACACCTACGCCTAATGGCTAAAGAACATACTGTTTCCGTGGATGGCGAATTTCTACCTCACGAAACGATGATTGTTCAATTTTATTTTAACACATTTAAAGGTGGAAATTAAGATCTTAGTATGTTTATATATGATATTTATTATGTTTATGTTTTCCTTATGCTTCTGTATTTTTCATTTATGGCATACCTTTATGGTTTCCATTATGGGTAAACACGATAATTTCATTTTAGGAAGTGCGGACTACCGCCCCCTCAAAGTGATTTGATTTGTTAATTCCATATATGGGATGTATAAAGGATGGATTTAATGATATTATATATGATATTATACTGGAATTATAATATACCTTTATATAATTATGATTCTATTCCATTAGATACAAAACAGAAATGAAAGTAGCGTTCATGCGTACGTACGGCTTACCGTCTCCATGAACGGTGCATTTCATTTCTTACCCCTAAATTTTTTGTAATATTATAAATGCATGTATATACTGGATATATATGATATATATAATATCTAAATCATGAACATAATTCTGGTTATAATGAATATTTTACCATATGAACAACTTGTAATTATAAAGAGTTTATTTTTGACTCAAGTACCAATGATCGTTAAAACGAACGTTATTAACTTAAATAATTACATAGTGTTCATAACATGGTAAAAAGTGATATAAAAGGAATAATTAACTTGAAAAATGTTCTTAATCAAGTATAAATTAACTCAAGTTTATTATTCAGGAGATTAAAGAACGATCGAGTCAAGTCAGACACGAGGTAAGGGACTTCGTCTCAATCTCCATTCATTGAGGCATATTTTGTTTTATACACAACTTTCTTTTATACGGTGTATAAACCCATTTTGACTTTTACTTTTATTAAAAAGGAATATTTTTATATGAAGCATTTTACTAAATGACTAAATGAATGTTTTTGTCTTACGTATGCGGCGACAACGACTTCTCCGCCGCAGTGACCATTATTTGAGTTTCGGCTTCCTCTATAAGCCATAACTTTTTTTAAATGAAAAATAAATACCATGCTTTACTTTTATTTTATTTTGGTATTGAAAATGGTTTTCATAATTTTTTTATTTTGTCAATGTGTTTTATTGACATCTTGTGATTGAAATGTGGAAATGTTATTTTTCCTTTATGCATGTTTTATGTGATACGATTATGTTATGGTTCTTGGGCATTGTTATGAAGACGGGTGGTTCCGTGATAAACTAAGGTCGGGTGAGCCTGATATAGATCTCCAATGCATTGGGTAATGTGAAGGGGTTAAATGCTAAGGTTTCTCCGAAGAGATTTAGGGAATATACTGTGATAGATATTCCAAACGTAACCATGAGGGTTACTCCCTACGTAAGAATGTTATGAATGCCTCAAGTTACCTTTATGTATTATGATTTCTATGATTTATTCATGATTTTATGAGTTATGTTAAAGTGATTATGTTTTATGAGTAAAGTATGATTTCATTGATTCTTATTTATACATGGACTAATGTTTTCATTCCATATTTTTATATACCTTACTGAGCATGTTATGATCATCCCAAGTTTTTGAAATATTTTTCACAGGTCAAGGGAAAAGTACACGATGTGTTGATAGTATTGAGGAAGTGCCATGAAAGAATCCATGTTTTATTTTAAATATGTCTCCTTTGATGGGAAAAATTAATACTGTCTTTTATGTAACCTCCTTGTTTAAATATGGAATGTAATGCATGATTTATGATATAATTCTCTAAAACTCTAAACCTGAAAGGATCCTCAATGTGCATTCTTGAAATAACTCAAGATTAAGTAATGTTTAAGGCTGGGGCCTTATAGTTACACACTGACGTATCAGGGTTTACCCTCCAGTGAGGCTGGGTAGTGGGTTACCAATTGACCTTAGGGTTTACCCTCCAATAGGGATGAGTAGTGGGTTACCCATTGACTTTAGGGTTTACCCTCCAGCAGGGATGGGTAGTGGGTTACCCAATGACCTTTTGGGGTTTACCCTCCAATTGGGCTGGGTAATGGGTCACCCGATGAACTTTTGGGGTTTACCCTCCAGTTGGGCTAGACAGTGGGTTACCCGACAACTTCTTTTAGACTCAGCCCTTCAGATAAGGATAGTTAGTGGATTTTCTCTGTGATTACCGAAGCGAGACTTTTGGTGGTACGGTTTAGCGATGAGGCATCTTTGACGTGTGGGACTATTGGGCATCAGTGATGGATACACTTAGAACTGTTGGCGACTTATCCTGGGCTGATCTTGGAGATGGAGATCCCCTTACACACTCATTCAGGTTTCTTGTTGAGCATATATATATACACCCTACTTTCATTCCCACTCCTTGGGTTCAGTTACTCTCCTTCTAGGAGGGGTGAAGACACATGGGGTATGCCACGTGATTTCTGTGTCTAGCTCCTCTTGGTCAGACGAGCCTACTTCCTTTCTCTTATTGGGTTGAGCTGCACTCTATTTACTATACTATTTCACTTTTCTTTGTTCTGTATACTACTCACCATTTTAGTACCTCCTTTGTTTCTCCCTCGAGCTTTCGGGGTATCCTACTGAGTATCTTTATACTCACCCCTGCCTGGGCTTTGCCCGCACTTGGTGTGCCCTTGCAAATGATGGACAGGTTGATCGAGACTACGAAGAAGCATAGAGGACACCGGATCTTGGGCTGTGTTCAGTGGTCATAGTAGGACTTTTAGGTGTGAGTCTAATTAGTTGTTTACTTTTTTTTACCTGTTGCCGGGTCGTGGCACCTTTCGAGTTGGGCACGTGTTTTTCCCTTTTTCTGTTCGGTATCTTGTCATTACTTTTCAGTACTTTAATTTTCTCTATTTAGAAGTTGATGCATGACTATGGTTGGGTTATACTTGTTTTTCCATCAGTTTTCTTTTGACTCTTCACTTCTGCATCGAGTGGGTTGTGTGTGTGTGTATAGGTACTTAGGCAAAGGGCTCCCCGAGATTGTTACACCTTCGGCACTTGATACCAGCCCCTGGCCTATGGAGGCGGGCTTGAGGTAGTTGCAGCTCGATATCGGTAGGTTCAGGTTGTGAAAAAGTGGTATCAGAGGTGGTTTATTCCTTGGGGCGTTATTCGGATGTCCCTAAAAAGGAATTGGTTGGGATTTAGGGCAATAATGTAGACGTGTTCCGTGAGCGTCTCTTAAGCCAGGGAGTCCAGTGATGGTACGAGCGGCCGACATATAAATTCACCAGGACCCTGATAACTAGCTTGTCGACTCGGCACATTGAGACATTTTTTGTATGGAACTTTGGAACATGCATCTGATAGGATTGAATCTTTGACTATCCTTGTTGAGTTAGATCCTCTTTGTGATTACTGTTATATATATATATTCTCATCTGATCTCGGTAATCCTTGATAATTTTCAGAATTCCCCCATTACAGTAGCCAGCCAGGTTACCCTCTTCAGCTCGTGACGATGATCTGGCGAGCGACGAGGCGTCAGTTCAGGGACCCTCACGTGATCCCCTTCCACCTAGTGCTTCAGCAGTAGCCCCTCCACCTAGAGAGAGGCATTTAGTACTGGCAGCACAGTCCGAGGTTGAGCGCAGGCTGAGTGCGCTTTGAGAATTCTAGCATCAGCAGCCATAGAAGTTCCGCGGGGACCCGAATCCCCAGGCAGCGAAAGACTGGCTAGAGTCAGTGGACCAACTTTTCAGGCTGGTACAAAAACCAGTAGACCAGATGGTAGCCCTAGCTGCCAGCCTTTTCCTTGGGATGGCCGGGCATTGGTAGGGGTTGGTTACGCAGACCCACGACGATTCATCTCTCACGTGGGATAGTTTCCAGCAGCTCTTCTGGGAGGAGTAATCCCCCTCTTGTTTATGATCTGTTCGGATTCAGGATATTCTGGAGCTAAAGTAGGGGGGATGACTGTGGCGCAGTACTCTTCCCGATTTACCGATATGACATGCTACTCACAGGATATGGTCCACGATAGTTACTTTCAGGCGCAAAAGTTTGAGCATGGTCTTCGCAAGGAGATCCGTGCTAGCATAGTGCCCCTGTGCATCCCTACTTATGATGGGGTTCTAGAGCGGGCGCTCATGACAGAGAGCTTCTTGGATGAGGGATTCCAGCTGACAGGGCCTAGCAGTGGCCGCTTCAGAGCAGAGTCTTCGATAGTAGGCAGGCGCCAGAGAGCATAGCCTCAGTCGAGGAGACCCTTCCGTGAGAAGACTCAGGGGCAGGGTCGTACACCGCAGTGGCGCCGTAGAGCACCGGGGCAGTTGGGAGAGAGTCGGTGCTATGCCTGTGACAGATGGGGTCACCTAGAATGGGACTGCCAGACCAGGCGTACCGAGCAGCCGCGGCAGAGGCAGTGCCGTGACCAGGGATCCCCCAGGTGAGGACTGGGTGGCCCTCAGGGAGGCGGAACAGGAAGAGCGGCAAGACCTGGAGGTGGGGGATGGCGTTTTGAGGTCCTTCCACAGCCACCACCGGGCGGCCCACGCCAAGCTCAGGGAGCTAGCGATAGGGGCCACGGGCAGCTTCAGGCTATGGGTGTTCATGACCCCCCATCCCACAAGATGATCAGAGGTACACTTTGTGTTTACTCTATGGTTGCTTCAGTACTAGTAAACACAGGTTCCAACCACTTCTTTATATCACTGCTTTTGGTACGGGAGTTGGAGCTTCCAGTAGAGGTGCTGACACCTACACTTAGCCTCGAGGTTCCTATGGGAAGTGCCTCGTTGGTGACCTTTATCTGCAGATAGTGCGAACTGTTGTTCGGAGGAGAGAGTTTCACATGGGACCTAATCATCATCACGATGGAACCTTATGATGTCATCTTGGGAATGGATTAACTTTCCATGGTTCATGCCCAGATTGACTGTCAGTGCAGACTAGTCAGATGCATCCATTCTGATGGGACGAGGTTCACCGTCCTTGGTGAATGAGACCTCATGGAAGAGCAGACGGGTACTCTAAGCAGAAGGCCGTGACCTTTTTCTCACTAGTTGGTGAGCATGGATCTCGGAGTAGCAGATGCTACAGGCACCTAGATCTCTACCATTGTAGAGGACTACATGTACGTCTTTCCCGAGGATGTCCCAGGACTACCTCCGAGGCGAGAGATGGAGTTCTGCATTGACTTGCAGCCGGGGACCGCCCTGATATCATGTAAAGCATATCAGATGGAACCCACAGAGCTTCGGGAGCTACGACTTCAGCTGGATGACCTTCATGAGATGGGATTCATCAGGCCCAGTGTGTCTACCTAGGTAGCTTCGGTTTTGTTTGTAAAAAAGGCAGATGGGAGTCTGCGACTTTGTGTAGATTATCTTTGCCTGAATCAGGCCACAATAAAGAACAAGTACCCTTTTCCGAGGATCGACGATCTCTTCGACCAGTTGAGAGGTACGAAGTGGTTCTCCAAAATTTATATTTAATCCGGAAACCACCAGTTGCGGGTTCGTGAGGTTGACATCCCAAAGTTGGCTTTACGTTGTCGTTATGGTAATTACGAGTTTCTATTGATGCCCTTTGGCATGACGAATTCCCCCTCCATTTTCATGGCTTTGATGAAATAGATATTCCAGCCGTACTTGGACCAGTTTGTGGTTGTCTTTATTGACGACATACTCATCTAATCTGTGATGGAAGAGGAGCACACAGAGCATTTGAGGATGGTTCTAGACTTACTCCGAGAGCACCATTTGCATGGGACGCTCTCTAAGTGTCAGTTCTGAATTCATGAGGTTCACTTTCTGAGGCATGTCATTACGGAGCAGGTATTGGCTGTAGATCCCGCAAAGATAGAGGCAGTGCTTGCTTGGGAGCCACCCAAGAATGCGTCAGAGGTGCGGAGCTTCCTTAGTTTGGCAGGGTACTACAGGAGGTTTGTGGAAGATTTCTCCAGGATTTCTTCCCCTTTGACCGCATTGACGTGTAAGGGACGAATGTTCACCTGTAATGATCAGTTCCAGAAGGCCTTAGAGGAGCTGAGGCAGATGCTGACTAGTGCTCTAGTGTTGAGGCTGCTAGAGGAGGGCGTTGAGTTCGTGGTGTACTATGACACTTCAAGAGCTAGGCTCGGGTGCGTGCTGATGCAGCAGAGGGCATTTATTTCATATGGGTAAAGGCAGTTGAGGCCCCATGAGTAGAATTATGTGACTCATGATTTGGAGCTGGCAGCAGTGGTCTTTACCTTGAGGCTATGGAGACACTACCTTTTGGGTGAGCATTTTGTGGTCTACTCAGACCACCAGAGCCTCAAGTACATCTTCACTCAAAGGGATTTGAATCTGAGACAGAGGCGCTGGCTGGAGTTTCTGCAGGACTATGATTTCGAGATAGTTTACACTCCAGGGAAGTTCAACATAGTAGCAGATTCCCTTAGCAGGAAGTCCCAGGATCGTCTAGTGTAGGAAGCTTCAGAGCAGTTGTCTTCCCTACGACTGACCTTAGTGGAGCAAAATGGTACAACTTTCCTGTAGTCGATGGTGTTGACTCCTTCTCTCCTTGAGCATGTGAGAGAGTCTTAGCTGGGGGATGTCGACAGCGAGGTACTGCATGATCAGATATCCACAGGCGACACACCTGATGGGTATTCTGAAGGAGGGAATCACGAGATCCTGTTCCAAGGGCGACCTGTAGTACCAGTGGAGATGCGAAAGGAGGTGATTTGGGAGTTCCACACTTCTCCCTTAGCTGTACATCCCGGTGTGGGGAAGATGTACAGAGACCTTCAGCGGTAGTTTGGGTGGTCTGGCATGAATCAGAGTGTAGCTAAGTTCGTTTCTCGGTGTCTTACCTGTCAGCAGGTGAAGGCAGAGCATTAGGTTCTGGCATGGTTGTTGCATCCCCTTGATATCCCAGAGTGGAAGTGGGATGGCATATTTATGGACTTCATTATAGGGCTTCTGTGCACAACAAAGGTCCATGATTCCATTTGGGTGATAGTGGACCGACTCAGGAAGTCGGTGCACTTCCTTACCATCAGGGTGAAGAGCTCAATGGAGAATCTAGGGCAGCTTTACATTTGGGAGATTGTCCGCCTTCATGTAGTACCCTCGACAATCATCTCTGACCATGAGGTCTCGATTATGGCGAGGCCTGCAGGAGGCATTCAGGACTCGGCTGCAGATGAGTACAACTTTCCACCCCCAGACGAACGGGCAGACCGAGCGCACTATCCAGGTGTTGGAGGATATGCTTAGGGCATGCATGTTAGACTTTGGCCTAAGCTAGGAGGGTCACCTTCCCTTGGTGGAGTTCGAGTATAACAATAGTTACCACTCTAATATCGGCATGAAACCTTTTTAGGCCCTCTATAGGAGACCCTGTAGGTCACCATTGTGCTGGACGAAGGTTGGGGAGACCTCCCTCGTGGGCCTAGAGTTGGTGCGGGCAATGACGGAGAAGGTGCAGGTCATTCTTGAGCGGATGAAGATGGATCAAAGTAGATAGAAGTCTTATGCAGATCATCGACGCATGCCTTTGGAGTTCGAGCAGGGGGACCATGTCTTTTTGAGAGTCTCCCCGTGGCATGGAACACGAAGGTTCGTCCGGGGAGGCAAGCTATCCTCGAGGTTCATTAGGGCCTTTGAGATCGTGCGCAAGGATGGTGAGGTTGCCTACCATCTTTCTCTACCCCCACAGCTGGAGAGGGTGCATGACATCTTCCACGTGTCATAGCTGAGGAAATACATGCATGACCCCATGCACATCATCGACTGGGGAGAGCTGGACATTGATGATGGAGCCACCTTTGCAGAGAACCTGGTGGCGATTGAGGACCGACAGGAGCAGACACTGCGTGGATAGACCATCCCTTTGGTTTGTGTGCTGTAGCAACACGAGAGGGTACAAGAGAGCACCTGGGAACCGGAGAGTCAGATGTGGGCTCAATATTCTGAGTTGTTTTTGTAGTTTTGTTTTTAGGGGAAGAAAAACTTGAAGGAGGGAATGATTTAAGAACCTGGGTTTTGAGCCTGTAAGACTTTGAAATTTTCTTGATGTTATTCTAGAGCAGGGCGTTCAGACGGTGTGTGATTCCAAGCCCCGGTGTGGCCGGAATTAAATTTTAAGTGCGTTCACACTGGAAACACCAAATAAACCGAATAACTCCTAAATGGTTGTTAAGATGAAAAAACCTAGGGCATCGTTGAGTCTAGAGCATGTCATTTACCCTAGTAGGGGTGTAATTTTCGCGGGCGCAACCCTTCTGTGGAAAATGCCACCAGGGGCATTTTCATACTTTAGCAGCCTCGGGCGTGAACTTTACAACATCTGAAAGGAGGCTCGCATTAAAATTCTGAGACCACCTTTTTTCTCATAATGTGTATTTTACCCTAGGGGTGACTTATCCTCGACCCCATCAAGAGTTTGATTACGGGCCTACTGGTGGGTGGTTAAAAAAAATTAATTTATTTTTTTTCTAATTAAACACATCCACCCCCACCCTTCTCCTCCCCTTTCATTTTCTCCCAAGTAGAAGCTCTATCAACAAAGGGAGAAACCTCCCTTCAAGCTCCTCTCCTCCATCTCTCCAAGGCAGCATGGTGGTCCAGCGGATCACTTGTGAAGTGACAGGCTACGCCCAGCGAGGTAGGAGTTTGCATTTTCGTTTTTAATTTCTTCATCTTCCTTGAATTAAATTCATTACTTAAAAATGCTGTCCAATCATCTATCGAAGACCATAGATGCTTAAGGCTCTATCTAATCTTTCTGATGCTTATTTTGGATTGAATTTTCGAGTCCCGGGGTGTCCGGGGTGCCCCCAGGAAGTCTTCCGGACAATTTTCCCCATTTTCCGGTGGTTCCAAGGGTTTTCGGTGGGCTTCAGGCAGTCCAGAATGGCGTCCAGTGCGGCGGCCTCCCAGGCGGTGATGGTGGAGCGGCGGAACCAGGTGGCAGCAGTGGTCCCAGGTGGTGGCGGCGGGCGGAGGTCGCCTGTGCTGGGCGCGACCCCGAGCGAGAGACCGAGACCCGCCTTGGGCGGGTCTCCACGCAGGACAGTGACAGACCACGAGGGCCGGTCGGTGCAGATGGAGCATGAGTCAGCGACTGGGCCACACAGAAGGGCCGCGGGCTGGCGCTGCTGACCGTGCCGGCCGGCGCGGGCTAGCCCAGGCCGGGTGGACCGGTTGGACCGGGCCGGTCCAACCCTAAGGGGTTCACCCTTGTCTTCAGACACCCGTAACTTTCACTACGGGTGTCCGTTTTAAATTCCGTCTATGGAAGTGCAATTTTCGTCTCGAGACGGAGTTTTTGAGATGGTCTTGGAGATTTTTAATTCTCAAGATGGGGGCTCTGTGACGCGACACGCCCGTTAAGTATTGTTTAGCACCTCACCAGGATCCTTCTTTCGGATGGCGCAAACACATATGAAGTCCGTTTTAGGCACCGTCAGCGGTGTTGTAACCCTGGAGTCGAGACGATGTAGACCTGGGTGGTTTCAGGTGTTGAAGATAGAGTTGAGGTGTGGTCCCCATGAGCCGTCTTTTAATCTATGAGTAGTGTTTTGCGACTTTTTCATCAGACGTCCGTTTGGGGCGAATGAGTAGTCGTTTTGGCTTGTTTTTTCGAGAGAATTGCGATGAAGCAGTTCAGCTAGACTCTTTGGGGATTGAGGTGTGGGCCCTAGGAGACACCTTATGGGCATAAAGCGGTGTTCAATAACTTTTTCGTCAGGAGTGTGTTTCCTGCGAGTAAGTAGTCTATCTCGTGTGTTTTTCCATGAGGATTACAATGGTGTAATCTATTTAGGCGTGTAGAGACTCTTTCAAAATCTCATTAAATGTGGAAACATGAAAGGGCATTGGTCAATGGTTCCTTTGACGCACTCCGATCTAACGCATGATTGCGATGTTAGCGACACCCAGAGATAGTTCAGGCAGTGTAGAGTTATCGGACCAGTTCAAGGTTTACCCTCCAGTGGGGCTGGGCACTAGGTTACCCACCGGCGTATCAGGGTTTACCCTCCAGTGAGGCTGGGCAGTGGGTTACCTGTTGACCTCAGGGTTTACCCTCTAGTGGGGCTGGTCAGTGGGTTACCCATTGACTTTAGGGTTTACCCTCCAGTGGGGATGGGCAGTGGGTTACCCAAAGACCTTTTGGGGTTTACCCTCCAGTTGGGCTGGGCAGTGGGTCACCTGACAACCTTTTGGGGTTTACCCTCCAGTTGGGATGGGCAGTGGGTAATCGATGAATTCTTTCAGACTCAGCCCTTCCGATGAGGCTAGTCAGTGGATTTTCTCCATGATTACCAGAGTGGGACTTTTGGTGGTACGATTTAGCGATGAGAAAGCTTTGATGTGATGGACTGTTGGGAATTAGTGATGGCTACCCTTAGAACTGTTGGCGACTTATCCTGGGCTGATCTTGGAGATGGATATCTCCTTACGCACTCGTTCGGGTTTCTTGTTGAGCATATATATATACACCCTACTTTCATTCCCACTCCTTGGGTTCAGTTACTCTCCTTATAGGAGGGGCAAAGACATGCAGGGTATGCCATGTGCTTTCCGTGTCTAGCTCCTCTTGGTTGGACGAGCCTACTTCCTTTCTCTTGTTGGGTTGAGCTGCACTCTATTTACTATACTCTTTCATTGTTCTCTGTTTTGTCTACTTCTCACCATTTTAGTACCTCCTTTGTTGCTGCCTCGAGATTTTGGGGTATCCTATTGAGTATCTTTATACTCACCCCTGATTAGGATTTTCCCACACATGGTGTGCCCTTGAAGACAACGAACAGGTCGATCGAGACTACATAGGAGCGTAGAGGACAAAAGAGCTTGGGCTGCGTTCAGTGGTCATAGTAGGACTTTCAGGTGTGAGATTCATCAGCTGTTTACTTTTGTTTACCTGTTGCTGGGTTGTGGTGCCTTTTGGGTTGGGCACGTGTTTTTCCCTTTTTCTATTCAGTATCTTGTCAGTACTTTTCATCACTTTACTTTTCTCTATTTAGAAGTTGATGCATGACTATGGTTGGGTTATAGTTGTTTGTCCTTCGATTTTCTTTTGAATCTGCACTTCTGCATCGAGTGGGCTATGTGTGTGTGTACAGGTACTTAGGCAAAGGCCTCCCCGAGATTGTTACGCCTTCAGTGCTTGTCGCCAGCCCCTGGCCTATGGAGGCGGGCTTGGGGTAGTTGCGGCTCGAGACTGGTAGGTTCGAGTTGTGACATATAATATATATTATAATTATATTATATCTATAAATACAAAAAAATATGCACACACACATAAATATAAATATATTTATTAATATATGTATAAATATGTATTTATATATATTAAATATACCCAAATATGTATATATATATATATTATACCCAAATATTTTATAATTATACTTAAATACATATTATATATAAATATTATACACAAATACATATTATATTATAGAGAAATATATTATATATATACAAATATATTATATTTTTTATATTTTATAAACACAAATATATATATATATATATATAAATAATATAATATAATATAATATAATATAATACTTTCGGATTTAATTAAATATAATGTAGCATATATTACACACAAAATCGCACAAAACCAAGTGGTTCAATGGTATTCACTGGATACAACAGTTGTAGGGTTAGAAACCCATGAGAAACCTTTTTGCGCCACCGGCATGGTACGTAGGGGTGTCAACAGGGGCGCACGGGCTGTCAAGGGGGTGCACGTGGGGCGCGCTGGGGTGTCCAATGGAGCCAAAAGATGTCAAGGGGTGCGCTGGGGTGTCATGGGGCGCATTAGGGTGTCATGGGGTGTATTAGAGGTGCGCTGGTGTGTCAAGGGGGTGTGCTTGGGTGTCAAGGGGTGTCAAGGGGGCGCGCTGGGGTGTCCCGGGGTGTGTGTCAAGGGGTGTCAAGTGGGCGGGCTTGGGTGTCCAGGGGTTTCAAGGGGGAACACTGTCAAGGGGTGTCAAGTGGGTGGGCTCGGGTGTCAAGGGGTATAAAGTGGGCATGGCGGGCAACAGGGGTGCACGAGGTGTCAAGGGGGCGTGCGTAGGGCACGCTGGGGTGTCTGATGGAGTCAAACGGTGTCAAGGGGCCTGCTGGGGTGTCATGGGGGCGCTCTATGGTGTCAAGGGGTGTATCGGGGGTGCGCTTGTGTGACAAGGGGGTGTGTTCGGTGTCAAGGGGTGTCAAGGGGGCACACTAGGGTGTCCTGGGGTTTGTGTCAAGGGGTGTCAAGTGGGCAGGATCGGGTGTCCAGGGGTGTTAAGGGGGTGCGCTATCAAGTGGGCGGGCTTGGGTTTCAAGGGGGCATGCTGTCAAGGGGGCACACCTGGGTGCACGGGGTGTCAATGCGTGTCAAGGGGGCGCGCCTGGGTGTCAAGCGGGCGTGCTTTCAAGGGGTGTCAAGGGGGCACGCGGTCAAGGGGTGTCAAGTGGGTGGGCTCGAGTGTCCAGGGGTGTCAAGGCGGCGCACTGTCAAGGGGTGTCAAGGGCGTGCGTGAGGTGTCAAGGGGTGTCAAGGGCGTGCGAAGGGTGTCAAGGGGGTGTGTTGGGTGTGTCAAGGGGTGTCAAGGGGGTGCGCTGTCAATGGGTGTCATGTGGGCGGGCTCGGGTGTCCAGGGGTGTCAAGGGGGCGCGCTGTCAAGGGGTGTCAAGGGGGCGCGCCCGAGTGTCAAGGGGTGTCAAGGGGGAACGCCCGAGTGTCAAGGGGTGTCAAGTGGGTAGGATCGAGTGTCTATGGGTGTCAATGGCACGTGTGGGGTGTTAAGGGGTGTCAAGGGCGTGCGCATGGTGCCAATGGGTGTCAAGGGGGTGCGCGGGGTGTCAAGGGGGTGCGCTGTCCAGGGGTGTCAAGGGGGTGCCTTGGGTGTCAAGGGGTGTCAAGGGGGCACGTGGGGTGTCAAGGGGTGTCAAGGGAGCGCCCTTGGTGTCAAGGGGGTGCACGGGGTGTTAAGGGGTATCAAGGGAGCACCCTTGGTGTCAAGGGGGCATGCCCGGGTGTCAAGGGGTGTCAAGGGGTGTGTGTTAAGGGGCCGCACTGGGGTGTCCCGGGGTGTGCGTCTAGGGGTGTCAAAGGGGAGGTTGTCTGAAAACCGCCTCTGATGCCCCAAATGCAATCAACATTAGGGGCAGTTTTTGTTATAACTGCCACTAATACGGTAAATTTTGAGCAAGATTAGAGGGGGTTTAAACCCCCTCTAATGTAACTGTTTCTAAATTCACTATGAATTTAGCAGCGCTTTCTCACAAGGGGGCGCGCTGTCAAGGGGTGTCAAGTGGGTGGGGCGCACGGGGGTGTCAACAGGGGTGCGTGGGGTGTCAAGGGGGCATGCGTGAGGCACGCTGGGGTGTCTGATGGAGTCAAACAATGTCAAGGGGCATGCTAGGGTGTCATGGGGGCGCGTTGTGGTGTCAAGGGGTGTATCGGGGGCACGCAGGTGTGTGAAGGGGGTGTTCCAGGGTGTCAAGGGTTGTCAAGGGGCGCGCTGTCAAGTGGGAGGGCTTGGGTGTCTAGGGGTGTAAAGGGTGCGCCCTGGGTGTGTCAAGGGGTGTCAAGGGGGTGCGCTGTCAAGTAGTGTCAAGTGGGTGGGCTCGGGTGTCCAGGGGTGTCAAGGGGTCGCTCTCGGGTGTCAAGGGGGCACACTGTCAAGGGGTGTCAAGGGGGCGTGTAAGAACGTGATTCTTTTTTTTTGAGGTATGAGTTTTTTCTTTTCCTTTTTTCCTTAAGTGTTTTTGAGAAAATAGGGAAAATGGGGAATAATCACAAATTTTGTGGGTACACGCCATGTACTTTTCCACACACTGTGTACTTTGTCTGTGTGGGATGAGTACATAGGGCGTGTTGGCCTGTCAGCGATGAATGGTATAAAAATTGACTACACGCCGTGTACTTGGTATTTACACATTGTGTACTCATTAAATAGGTGAATAGTATGGTGGTGGAAGCAGCCACCAGCGAAGCGAAAGTACACACTGTGTACTCAAAAATACATGCCGTGTACTCATGTCGGAAGATGAACAGTTCGACAGTGAAAAGTAGCCGCCAGAGGAACAGTTAAAAAACTGGAAAGTACACGCCGTGTACTTGAGAGTACATTCCATTTAGTTTTTTTTCCACTTAAAATGGGCAGTAGCCTCCTCATTCGGTAGAGGAGGCAGTGGATGCATTTGGAGCACCAGGAGAGTGGGCCGAAGCTTGGAGGAGCTCCCGAACGCACACCAGGAATCCGTTTCTTCCGCCGTCGATCTTGTTTGGACCGTGTGGGTAATTCCTTACATCAACTTGAGCTGTTATTACCAATTCTTTCCTGAGGGAAAGTTATTTATGTTTGAATGGGAAATATTTTATCCCATATCTACGCCATTCTCGGGTGTTTTGGGAGGCACTGTTCACGTATATCAATCAGAGGCGATCGAGGTAGGTGGTCTGATGTTTAATTACAACTATCATGTGGTTTTTGTGTACCATTGTGCTACGTGCCCATGTTGGGGCATCGTATGGATAAAGCCTTGATTAATTAAATACCTAGAATTGCGTAGGTAATTTTTTGGATATGTATAAATGTTATTTGGGATCAATACTTGGATCCAGGGCCACCCCGTGGGTGCGTTCTCCCTGTTTAGCCGTTTGGCCAGGATACCTGAGGGTATTCTATATCTATAACATGTTTTAAGTTTTCTTGAGAGGAACTTATATGTATTTCTTGTTATGCGTTGGGCTCGACCTGGTTTCTTGCTTAGCCTGAGGGCAGTGTCGTGTTTAGGCTGTGGGTAGTGTTTGTTAGCCTGAGGGTAACATTTCTTATGCCTGTGGGCAGTAACTTCCATGCCTGCGGGAAATATCTCGTATGCCTGTGGGAACTATTCATTATGCCTATGGGTAGTAACCTGTGGGTTTCGATTCTGATTACCTAAGGGTAAGGATATGTATGTCTGAGGACAATGTTTACTTTGAATATTCACTGTGGTGATTTCACTTGTTCTACTTTCTAAGCTAAAGTATAGGGTTGGAAGTAATAAATAATTGTTAAAATGGAAATATAACTGGTAGAGATAGTTACTTTTGAGTACTGCCTAGTTTACTGCATTTTATTATTTCACACCGCTGTTGCACATTTTCACTGATAGTTGGGCATGAGCCTTTGGTGGTTTCATACTGAGATTTATTTCTCACACCCTGTTTGGGTCATGTCTTGGGCCCAAACAGATTATATTACTACAGGTGTGGATAAGGTAAAGGGTCCCTATATAGGTAATTGATTGTTGTAGAAGAGTTTGAGAGCATGGGACTGAGCTTATGCTTGTGATGCTGCTGAGTTCCAGTTGAGATGTTTTCTTTTGCTTAATGTATTTGTCCCTTGTATTTTATTGTTCTGATTGCAGTGTATCCTGTTTTGGATGCTTTCTTAGACTTAGGGAAATATTGAATCATTATATGACTGTTGGTATTTTCTTTACTTCATTACTCTTTCTATTCAGCAATGGTATTGTTTACTGCTTCCGCACTTTTTTATGTTTATATGTCCTCTGCTGTGCTACACTTTGACAAATGAGGGCATAGTTTCCCCACTATCAGACCTAGGCCCTCACTACTAGTCAGTAGCCTCTAGCGTTTGGGGAAATGCGCTTGAGGTCATGTGACCAACCGGTTTTGGGGCACCCGTTGAGTGGAACCTGGGACCGGGACATTACAAAGTGGTATTAGAGGTTTTTCTTTTCTCTGAGTTATTTTATTATTTGGAGACGATGGAAAGAGATAGATTGTTAATGGGTTCATTAATAACTGTGCCCAGAAGTAGCTACCCCATGTACTAGTAAGGACCGGATTTCCTCGAATTAAATTGTGATTTTCTGTTCATTATTATTACAATTGATATTATTTTCACCATTGGGTGACACACTTGTTGTGTGTTGTTTATATTTTTATAACTAGGTTCTATTTAGTTGCAGTTAGATGAGATGAGGGTATTCCATCTCATGCATCATTTAGGAACATGTTATAATCACATGTCATGCATAGTTTCCATTCCATATAGGTGCATTAGAAATTTCATATTGTTGTGATAGATGTCATGATAGAAAATGCATGCTATTGTGATAAATACCTTGATAAAATACCTGCTATTTGATAGGGTATTATTATGTGAGGTTTCATAGAATGAACACCAAACATTGGTTTTTGGGAAGTATGGACCCTCATTGACCCGAACTTGGTGGCTTATTGACTGTTTACTTTGTTTATAACATGTGTAAGATGAAATAATTTGATTCGCGGAGAGTATGGGCCCTCACGGATCAGAATTTGGCACTTAGGTGTTGGTTTCAGTGTTTTTCTGGGCTCCAGAGTAGTTTCTAAGGTTTACTATCTGGAAAACCCAGAATACACACCGTGTAGTTTTGATTACATGACGTTTAATCTTCTGGTCAAGAAGAAATGGAAAAAAATTAAGTAAACTCCATGTAGTTCCTAACTGTGTCATAGGCTGTGTAGGCATAAACACGGGGTTGGGAAAACTCTAAGGGAACACACCGTGTACTGGTTGTACATGCCATGTTGGGGTGACCCTATGGCCGCCGTGTAACTAACAACATGGGCGGAGAAATCTCAGATTATACACGCCGTGTCAATGATGAACATGCCGTGTAGTTTGACCTGGGGATCCGGCTGTGCAGATAACAAACACAGGTCAATGTTACCTCCTCCTAAACACACCGTGTACCTCAGGGACATGCCGTGTAGTCTTGACCGTTGAAAGACCATGTGGACTTGGCCATGTGGTTGGGGAAACGGGGTGGTATAGATGTCGTGTGTGGGTGTAACATGCCATGTAGAGTCAGCCGAGTAGCCGACTGTGTCACTGACAACATGGGCAGTTAGAATCTAAGCAGTACACGCCGTGTCTATCTGCAACACTCCGTGTAGTCAGAGCTGTGTACCCGGCTGTATAAAAAACAACATGGGTCAGTGAATCTTGTATAGTACATGCCGTGTTGTTATTATACATGTCGTGTAGTCTTGTTCAAAAGAGAGTCGTGTGGCTAAGTCATGTAGAAGGACTCAGGTAGGGGAAGAAAATTCAAGTACACGCTGGGTGTGTGGACAACACGCCATGTGTTTGGGGTGTTACATGTCCAGTTTTGGAAAAAGTACACGCCCATGTGGAAGACTAAAGGGAACACGCCATGTAGTTATTATACACACAGTGTAGTCTTGTTTTGTAAAACCTGAATGTTTTCTTTCTCCTATTCCCTTCTTACACTCCTTGTTTTTAGTCATTGATGATCTTAAAATCAGGCGTGTGTTTGACCTTTTAGAGTCATGCCGCCGAGATGGCCATGAGTTGTTCGCCAAGAGAGCGACAACAATTATACTCCGGAGATGGTAGGCCATGGGCTACCGATAGATCCTCCAGCAGAGCCATATGTGGCGCCAACCATTATACCGGATGCAGGCACAGATGCACAGTTCCATGAAGGCTTTATGCGGTTTATGAAAACCTTCTAGGGAGCACCGCCAGCTGCCACCTCTATGGTAGAGCTAACGCGTATATTCCAGTAGTATCATCCACCTACATTTTTAGGGGATGGAGGACCACAGGCTGAAGAGTCTTGGTTAGGGTCTATGCAGACTATCTTCTAGCATTTAGACATGCCTCTATGGCGGAGGGTCAAGCTCGAAACGTATATACTGCATGATTTCGCCAAGATATGGTGGGATGTTACCACTGAGACAGATCATCATAGAGACATGGTGTGGGAAGATTTTCAGGCAGTCTTCTATGACTTTTTATTTCCATATAAGCTGAGTGAAGATAGATCTCTAGAGTTCATGAATCAATAGTAGGGCGCCATGTTAGTAATGGACTATTCTGCCCGCTTCACCGAGATAAAATGTTTTGCACCTGTTCTGGTGGGTGATGAGATGTTGAGGTATGAACACTTTGAGGATGGTCTTTGATATGACATCTGAGCACCGGTGAATGTTTTCAGGTTTCCTATAGTGTATGCTATTTTGAACCAGACACTGATTACTGAGCGGAACCTACGGGAAGCTAGTGGTGCAGGCCAGGGCGGTTCGGTGCCAGTTACTGGTACTATTTCTACCGGAAAGAGGAAAAAGAAGATGAATTTCTATTATAGTAGCAGTACTATCTAGAATAATTCTTCAGGTGGACAGGAAATGTGCTACTAGTGTGGTAAAGAGGGGCCAAGAGACCGTAGTGTCCACGTGACCTAGTGGTGTGCCGAGCTTGCGGAAAGATGGGTCATTTGCAACATTTTTGCAGGGTGTTTCCACCAGTGGCTAGTGAGAGGGGTTCTGTGCAGACTCTACGTGCGAGAGCAGGGCCAAAAACTTCTTACCAGTCAGGGAATTGGGATATGTCGGGATGTTCAGGAAGAGGTGATGGTCATGGCCATGGTATCCAGACAACAGGATCTCAGAGACAGTAGGGCAGGTCAGTTCAGGGTATCCAGGCTGTGTCACATGGCCGCAGCACTGGGCAGACATATGCAGTGCAATAAAACCAACATA
Source organism: Viscum album (assembly GCA_963277665.1). Classification (NCBI taxonomy): domain Eukaryota; kingdom Viridiplantae; phylum Streptophyta; class Magnoliopsida; order Santalales; family Viscaceae; genus Viscum; species Viscum album. The sequence goes on along the minus strand of OY728163.1, from coordinate 1,048,415,551 downwards.
AACAGGATCCCAAACCTTCTATTGTCAGAGGTACTATACTAGTTTCTTCTGTTCTATATTCATTACTTTTTGATACTGGTTCTACACATATCTTTATATCTATGCCTGTTGTAGAGAGCCTTGGGATTCGTGTTTCTTCTTCTTCTGATTTTATGATGCTAGACACTCCGTTGGGGACTAGAACGTAGGTGCACGTCAGTGCAAGGAGTGCCTCCTAGAGGTTGGTGGGTGTCACTTTCTGTGGGACCTCTACGTCTTAGAGATGATGAGCTATGATGTCATTCTCGGGATGGAATGGTTGGTAACCTTTCGAGCCTTTGTAGATTTCTATCACCGTAGAGTGAGTTTCACGTCACTAGAGGGAGAAGAGTTTCTATACAAGGGATAATGGGATGTCCAGGAGAGCCGAGCTGGACTCGAGCATCATGGGAGAGGTGGAGTGATAGTCCATATTGTGAGTTTATATCTAGATGACTAGGGAACTTGTCAGAAGAATTTACCTCCAGTAGTTGATCGTTTCAGAGATGTCTTCCCGGATGACTTTTCAGGTCTGACTCCAGAGCGAGAGGTGGATTTCTCTATTGATATTGTTCTAGGAGTGGCACCAATTTCCATTCCTCCTTACAGGATGGCTACACCAAAGTTGCAGGAGCTCAAGAGGCAGTTAGAGGAGTTATAGACTAAGGGTTTCATTCGACCCAGTACTTCTCCTTGGGGTTCGCCTGCCTGTTTTCGAAGAAGGTGGAGGGTACCCTCAGACTTTGTGTGGATTATCGGAAGCTAAACCAGTTGATGGTCAAGAACTGATATCCCTTTCCAAGGATTGATGATATTTTTGATCAAATTCGAGGAGCAAAAGTATTCTCGAATATTTACTTAAGATCTAGATATCATCAGTTGTGCGTTAGACCATCAGACATACCGCTTACAGCCTTTAGGAGAAGATATGGTCTATAAGAGCACTTGGTTATGCCGTTCGGACTCACGAATGCTCCAGCAGTTTTCATGGCTCTGATGAATCATGTGTTCCACCCATATCTGGATTCTTTTGTGGTAGTCTTTGTGGATGATATCTTGGTGTACTCTCACACTCGACATGACCATGCCACCCATCTTGAGATCGTATTGAGTACACTGAGAGAGCATCATCTATATGCTAAGCTCTTAAAGTTCCACTTTTGGATGGACCATATACACTTCCTGGGTTATATCATCTCATAGGCAGGAGTTGCGGTAAACCCAGAGAAAGTGAGATCATTAGTTTCCTAGGAGCATACTAAGAATGTGTTTGAGATACGAAGTTTCTTGGGGATGGTTGGTTGCTACAGGTTCTTTATACAAGACTTCTTCTGCTTAGCAGTGCCATTGACGGGTTTGACTAAGAAGGGTGTAAAGTTCGTTTACTTAGAAGCTTGTGAGACAGCCTTTCAGGAGCTAAAGGGAAGGTTGACATCAGCACCAGTCCTGATACTTCCAGAGCAAGGGAAAAGCTATACAGTTTATTGTGATGCATCAGGTATTGGGCTGGGAGCATTGTTGATGCAGGGAAACCGAGTAGTTGCGTATGGGTCTCAGCAGTTGAGGCCACATGAGAGGAATTACCCGACACATGATGTCGAATTGGCCACCGTTGTTCATGCGTTACACTGTTGGAGACATTATCTATTAAGAGAACATTTTGTGGTGTTTACGGACCACAAAAGTCTCAAGTACATCTTTACCCAGCATGACCTGAATCTGAGACAGCGAAAGTGGGTTGAATACCTTCAGTCCTTCAACTTCGAGCTTTCCTATACATCGGGTAATGGTAACATAGTTGTTGATGCACTGAGTAGGAGGAATCAGATACAGGCAGTGCAAGTGGCCATTGGTGAGTGGAAACTTATGGCTTTATTCTCTGAGATGCATTTGGAGGTGCATGATAGTCAGGGGTAAGCCTATCTTTCTTCCTTATCTGTGACTTCTACCCTCCTAGATAGAGTGAGGATGAGACAAATATCAGATTCTGAAGGCCTAGTTCTACGAGATTCAGTGGAAAGTGAGGACCCTCCTCCTGGTTGGATAATAGGCAATGACGAGGTACTGTGGATCCATGGACGAGTGTGGGTTCCGGGGGATATACACAAGGAGTTGATGCGGGAATTTCATGCTTCGGCTTGGGAAGTACATCCCGGAGTTACCAAAATGTACCATGACTTGAGACATCAGTATTGGTGGCCAGTTATGAAAATAGAAGTAGCTAGTTTTGTTACGAGATGTTTCACCAGTCAGCAGGTCAAGGCAGAGCATCAGAGTCCAGTCGTACTGTTACAATAGTTACCCATTCTGGAGTGGAAATGGGATGATGTCGCGATGGATTTCATGACCGGGTTTCCAAGGTCACCATGAGGAAGTGATGCCATATGGGTTGTTGTGGACAGACTCACTAAGGTAGCTCACTTTTTGTCGATCAAGGAGACCTTTGGTGTGGATGAGGTCGGGAAGTTGTATATCCTATAGGTGGTATGTCTTCATGGGGTTACTTGTTCTATCGTTTCAGATAGGGATTCCCATTTTACATCTCATTTCTGGAAGATTTTTCAGAGGGCACTGGGTACACAGGTACTTCTGAGCATAGCTTACCACCCTTAGACCGATGGCCAGTCAGAGCGTACTATACAGGTGCTCGAGGACATGCTGCGTGCATTCGTCCTGGACTTTTGGGGCTTTTGGGAGAGGCACATACCCCTAGTAGAGTTTTCCTACAATAACAGTTTTTAAGAAACTATTAAGATGACACCTTATGAGGATTTATATGGTAGGCCATGCCGATCACCTTTGTGCTGGTTAGATGCAGGTGAGAAAGCTTTATCGGGAGCACGTCTCGTGCATGAGACTTCAGAGCAGGTCCAGTTGATTCAGAAGCGGATGGCTACTACACAGTCTCATTAGAAATCTTATTCTGATTTCCACAGACTACCCTTGGAGTTTGTGGTTGGGGATTAGGTTTTATTGCATGTTTCACTAAGGTTGGGACACAGGCGGATCAAGAGACATGGTAAAATTTCAATGAGGTATGTGGGGCCATTTTAGATTCTGGAGAGAGTCGGGCCGGTTGCCTATCGGTTGCTGTTACCACAGAGGTACCGGGCCATGCATGATGTCTTCCATGTATCTCAGTTTCACCATTATCACTCAGACCCATCTCACATTTTTCAGCCTGAGGAGGTTGAACTTCAGGTCGATGCATCCTTTGAGGATCATCTGATTCTTATTGTTGATAGGAGCATGAAGGTTCTCCAAGGCCGGTCAGTTCCTCTCGTACGGGTGCGATGGCAGTATGGCCGAGTGTAGGACAAGACCTGGGAGAGGGAGACCAATGTACATGCTCAATGGCCAGAGTTTTTCTGAGCTTTATCTTCACCACCCTTGAAAGAGAAATTCGGGGACAAATTGTTTTAAGGGGGGAAGTTTGTAAGAACCCGGTTCTTTTTTTTGAGGTACGAGTTTTTTCTTTTCCTTTTTCCTTAACTGTTTTTGAGTAAATAGGGAAAATGGGGAAAAATCCCAAATTCGGTGGGTACACACCGTGTACTTTTCCACACGCCGTGTAATTTGGCTGTGTGGGATGAGTACATAGGGCGTGTAGGCCTGTCGGCGATGAAGGGTGTAAAAAATGACTACACGCCGTGTACTTGGTATTTACACGCCATGTAATCAGTCAGCAGGTGAATAGTAAGGTAGTGAAAGTAGCCGCCCGTGAAGCGATAGTACACGCCGTGTACTCAGGAATACACGTCGTGTACTCATGTTGGCAGATGAACAGTTCAGCGGTGAAAAGTAGCCGCCATAGGAACAATTAAAAAATGGAAAGTACACTCCATGTACTTGAGAGTACATGCCGTGTAGTTTTTTTCCGCTTAAAATGGGCAGTAGCCTCCTCATTTGGCATAGGAGTCAATGGACACGTTTGGAGCACCGGGAGAGCGGGCCAAAGCTTGGAGGAGCTCCCAACCGCACACCGGGAATCTATTTCTTCCGCTGTCGATCTTGTTTGGACTGCGTGGGTAATCCGTTCCTTCTCATTGATCCATTCTTACCAATTATTTACCAAGGGAAAGTTATTTACGTTTTAAAGGGAAATATTTTATCCCAGATCTACGCCGTTCTCGGGTGTTTTGGGAGGCGCCGTTCACGTATATCGATCAGAGGCGATCGAGGTTGGTGGTATGATGTTTAATTCCAACTATCATGTGGTTTTTGTGTACCATTGTGCTACGAGAGCATGTTGGGGTGTCTTATGGATAAGGCCTTAATTAATTAAATACCTATAATTGCGTAGGTAATTTAATGAATATGTATAACTACTTTTTGGGATCATTGCTTGGATCTAGGGGCACCCCGTGGGTGCATTCCCCCTGTTTAGCCATTTGGCCAAGATACCTGAGGGTATGCCATATCTATAACATGTTTTAAGTTTTCTTGATAGGAACTTATATGTATTGCTTTCTATGCATTGGGCTCGGCCCAGTTTCTTGCTTAGCCTAAGGGAAGTGTTGTGTTTAGCCTATGGGTAGTGTTTGTTAGTCTGAGGGTAACATTTCTTATGCCTGTGGGTAGTACCTTCCGTGCCTGTGGGCAATATATCGTATGCATGCGGGCACTATTCATTATGCCTGTGGGCAGTAACCTGTGGGTTTTGATTCTGATTACCTGAGGGTAAGTATATGCATGTCTGAGGACAATTTTTACTTTGAATATTCACTGTGGTGATTTCACTTGTTGTACTTGACAATCTAAAGCACAGACTTGGAAGTAATAAATAATTGTTAAAATTGAAATAGAACTGGTATAGATAGTTACTTTTGAGTACTACCTAGTTTACTGTATTTTATTATTGCACACTGCTGTTGCACATTTTCACTGACAGTTGGGCATGAGCCTTTGGTGGTTGCATACTGGGATTTATTTCTCACACCCTGTTTGGGTCATGTATTGGGCCCAAATAGATTATATTGTTCCAGGTGTGGATAAGGGAAGGGGTACCTATACAGGTACTTGATTTTTGTAGAGGAGTATGAGAGCATGGGACCGAGCTTAGGCTTGCGATGCTGATGAGTTCCTTTCGAGCTGTTTTCTTTTTCTTACTATATTTTTCCCTTTTATTTTATCGTTCTGATTACAGTGCATCCTGTTTTGGATGTTTTCTTAGACTTAGGGACATATTGCATCATTATATATTACTGTTGGTATTTTCTTTACTTCAGTACTCTGTCTATTCAGCATTGGTATTGTTTACTGCTTCTGCACTTTTGTATGTTTATATGTCCTCTTCTATGCTACACTTTAAAAAATGAGGGCATAGTTTCCCCACTATCAGAACTTGGCCCTCACTGCTAGTCGAAAGCCTCTGGAGTTTGGGGAAATGCGCTTGAGGTCATTTGAACAACCGTTTTCGGGGCACCCGTTGAGTGGAACCTGGGACCGGGACGTTATAGGGCATGCCTGGGTGTCAAGGGGTGTCAAGGGGGCACGATATCAAGGGGTGTCAAGTGGGCGGGCTCCGGTGTCCAAGGGTGTCAAGGGGGCGCACGAGGTGTCAAGGGGGTGCGTTGTCAAGGGGTGTCAAGGGTGTGTGTGGGGTGTCAAGGGGGCTCCCTAGGTGTCAAGGGGTGTCAAGGGAGTGCGCAGGGTGTCAAGGGGTGTCAAGGGAGCACCCTGGGTGTTAAGGGGGTGTGATCGAGTGTTAAGGGGGCGCGCTGTCAAGGGGTGTCAAGGGGGCGCACCCGGGTGTCAAGGGGTGTGTGTCAAGGGGTCATGCTGGGGTGTCCCAGGGTGTGTCTCTAGGGGTGTCAAAGGGGCGGTTGTCTGAAAATTGCCTCTAATGCCACAAATGAAATCACCATTAGGGGTGGTTTTTGGTATAACTGCCTCTAATACAGTAAATTTCGAGTAAGATTAGAGGGGTTTTAAACCCCCTATAATGTAACTGCCACTAAATGCACTATGAATTTAGCAGCACATTCTCACAACTGCATCTAATAACAGTAAGTAGGCACAATAGTGGTGGTTTTGAACCTCCGCTAATGTTTTTAGAAGGGGTTCTAACCCCTTATAATGTAAAAAATAACCCCTTCCAAGGTGGTCATTTTTTTGTAGTGATACCTTTTCAGCAGCAGCAGTAGGGGAAGCAAGCTCCCGCTCCACCGAGGGTGGATGGTGCCAGAGGAAGTCGACCTTAGGGTTCTCCTCAGGGACCTTGACTAGGGCCTATTCAGGGAGGCGGTTGACAACTAAGGGGTAAAGGAGTTGGGCATGGGCAGTTGCATGCTGCAGAGGCAGCAGTCCCTATAGGGCCAGAGGTCATTCGAGGTACGATAAGTTTGTTTAGTACTCTTGCATGAGACTTGTTTGATTCTAGAGATTTTCCCACCTTTGTTGCACCTAGTCTAGCCTATACGTTGGGTCTATATGTAAGAACCCAAGTTTTTAGAACGAGTCAAAATCCCGACCCTATTTGAAATTTTGACTTGTTTCTGAGGTAATTGGGAAAATCCGGGAAGTTCTAAAAATTTCAAGACTACATGCCGTGTACTTTAAATTACACGCCGTGTATGGGTTAGGTGATTACTGGCCGTGTGCTCACCGAATACATGCCGTGTGATGACTGTGTAGAAATCTCCTACTACATGGCATGTAGTTCTTCTCAACACGTCGTGTATCTTCTCTTCTGTGTACCTACTGGGTTCAAGCCGTGTGTTGACCTGTGTGGATCATCCAAGCTGTGTGGCTACCCCGTTTAAGTCAGAGTACAGAAAAGTCCACTAAACGACGTGTAGTTCTTAAATAAATGATGTCTACTTTTTTTATTCGCTTAAGTGAAAGGCTGTCACGTCTTATTTTGTAAAATGTCTTCTTCTTTCCCAACTTCTGGACCTCTCCATTCTGAAAACCCTAAGAACATACCTATACCTAGATTCTTCATCCGTCATCTGTTCTTTGATCTGTTGGTGGCTGTGGGATCGCAACAGCGAGGCTAACCCCATGCACCCTATTCTATTCTTGATTCTTTTTCCCATACACCAAAAATTTCTTCTAAGAAGAGTTTCCAGGTTTTGACGGAAACGTAGATCTACGAAGATCGGCTTTGAATTGGAGCTCGATATCGGACATGCCTACATCTATGAGTCTCAGGTAGGTGGTGCATACCTTTTTTTTTTGTGATTTCTCAGACCTTTGGGTGGCGCGAATTAAAGCACATATTTGGGTATTTTGATTGAGACCCTAATTTACCTGTTATTTCCTATTTAATTGTTCATTGATCTATGGGATACCTTTGGGTATGCCCTATTACCTGTGTTGCTGCGGGTCTGGGTGAGTGGCCATTGCTCATCGGGGCATTTTGGCTGGGGAATGCCAAAATGGTTATAACTAAATTTATTTGTTTAAAACTATTGATTTTAGTTTTTTAAACCTTGATATGAATTGTTCGAGACATTAAGGAACTCAGTGCTGGTATGGGACAACACTTGGTTCATGTATTTCAACTATTTAGATTGTTTTGCCTCTTTATGTGTTTTGTTTAAATGTGTATATATGTAATTGCTAAATTTCAAATGCTGGAACCCTTTTGGTTGTGTTGGGCATGGCCCGAATATTCTTGAGTGATGCTGATCATGGGTTGGGCTTGGCTCGAGTTACATTGGGTGGTTCTGACCACGATATTGGGCATCATGGACATTGGATTGAGGCAGGGTGACTGTCAGGTTGGGTATGGCCTAGGATAATTAGATGACAAGGCCGTCAGACTTGATCAGCATGGTCACAGGGACCCGAGGTGTTAGAGGTGTTGTGGCTTGGGTACTATTTCGGCAATTACCGCTCACCCGAAACATTGAGTAGTGTGCACACAGAGAGAATCTGTGATAAGGTGGTTTTGACCACTCATTTGGATAGAGGCCCCCTTTAGTTGCAGTTTAGTACTATTGGTTGGGGGTGCTTGCCGTAGGAAGACACATGGAAGGTGAGGAGCCTTCAGGGGATAACATTTAGGCTATCGGGTTGGGGGAATAGGCTCACCGTTATTTGAGGGCAGACATCGCTGTCCCTCCAGGTAATTTCTTTGAGGACAGACATCGCTGTCCCTCCGGTTATGTTATTTGAGGGAAGACATCACTTTCCCTCTAGTTACTTATTTGAGGACATGCATTACTGATCCTCCGGGTACTATTTCTTGGGCGTGCCTTTGAGATGTCAGTACTTGAGACACGTGGTGTCAGGGGGCACATGGTGTCGGGTTACATGGAAGATATTCTGGCATTGGATGAAGCAGGTGAAACTTCATGGTGGATGCTGAGCACCAGTGGAGTTTATGGTTGTTTGTGCATCGTGCTGTTCACTATTTTCCTTCTAAATGATTTCCCGATTAAACACTAATATTATATATGCACCATTGGGTGGTATCCTACTGAGATTCATCTCACACCCTGCACGGGCCCTTTGGGATGCATGCTGACTTTATAGATTTATGTGCAGAAAAGAGGCCGTTTTCAGGAGTTGGGCTGCATTAGCTATTGCATGGAGATGGTATGGACCTTGAGGTCTTGCCTAACTGGAGTTTACTTTGTTTCACTTTCTTTTCTATATCATCTTGCCTACTTTTTTTTATCTATAGTTGGTTAGCTATTGGCACCCTCTTTTATATATATATGGATATGTATGACCTGCTTTGGATGCATGTTTTGTTGTTCAGTAGTAGTTACAAGTGATCAGCATGCTGTTGTGTTTATTTATGCTGTTGTTGTTTATATTTAACTGCTTCTTTTGTTTATTGATATTGTTTGTACTTCCTCTATGTGGGTCTGGTTCGAGTCTGCTGAGTCATTTATTCTGCTGCATGTTATATATTATTATACTCGAAATAGTCCCATTATTATCCTCCGAGAGGGTATAGCCTTCCCACTATACCTATAAGACCCTCGTTGCTATTCGACAGCCTTTGGTGTTTAGGGAGGTGCGCCTAATGTAGTAACACCTGACCTATTTATCACTATTCAGGTGGATTTTCGGGTCCAGGTCGTTACAAAGTGGTATCAGAGGAGTTCTTGATAGGGATTTAGTAGCAGTGTCTTGCTGGCTACTAATGATATTGAGACTTCTCTTTTAATTTCTGCTGGTTTTAATATTTGGGATATGGTTGAATGGAGATAGGTTGTTACTGGAACTGGGTTTCTAACTTGTGCTTGGGTGCCTGAAGCCCCAAGTATGAGTGATGGACCAAGTTTCCTTGGGTGGGAATTGCTGTTTGGATTTTTATCAGATTACAGTTTATATGATTTCCACCTCGGTGGCTCACTTAGTATGTGATGTTTTTGATTTTGATGTGTGACCCTTGACCCAGTGTGGTAAGGAAGAATTGGACCTTGGCCCAGTATGGCAAGGCATGTTTTCTTGGCTTTTGATAGGCACATTTTAGGGAATTTAAATTTCATAACTGCACGTATGCTTTGTGATGTGATAATACCATGTGAATAATATCAATTGCCATGATTTGTATGATTTGAAATGTGCATAGGTGAAATTCCTAATAGAATTTCTGGTTTATTAAAATGTGTTTATTCCATGCTTTATACCCTTGTAGAATTTCATATGATAGGAAGGTACTATGGTTGAGGTGATTTTGATCACCAGGATTGGGTGACTAGGTCGTCAGTTTAAGGAAACGTTGGTGGTTAGGATGGGCATGGCCCAAGGTACTTTTGATACTTGGCTCTGTTAAGGGCGGGTAAGGAGGCCATGAGGCCGGGATGCCATGGGCATGGGTTATGGTGGGGGGAGAGTAAGAGTAGTTGTTTTATGCTGCCTCTTTACTTCTTTCCTTATCTACGTTGAATATATATACTGTTATATATATATATATATGGGGTGTATGAACATTTATGGTATTCAACGGGTTCCTCCTATACGTCTCGATGGAGCGTCAGACGAGTGATGGTACAGTAATGCAGGAGTAAGATCAGGTTCAGAATCTGGTGTAAGCGGAGTAGGTGCCACAGGTACACGCTCAAGGACAGGAATAGGTTCAGAATCTAGTATAGGTAGGGTAGTAGTTGGGTTTAACAGCATAGGTCCGTGGCTTGATGAGCAGCTCCGAGCTAGCCTGGTACGTGTCTTGCAGGGGATTGACAGAGGTGCGCAGGGTACAGATCCATCTATGACATATCTAACGCAGGAGTCCCAGTCACAACACCCGTTACTTTTTCAGGGTGAGGGTGGACCATAGGTGGCAGAGAACTGGATAGAGAGCATACAGATGATCTTTGAGTAGCTCAAGATGCCTCTAGGGTAGAGGGTCAAGATGGAGACGTACATGCTACGAGGACTGGAAAAGCATTGGTGGGATGTGCAGGTTCAGGCTCGCAGACATGAGGGACTAGCATGGAAAGACTTCGAGGAAAGGTTCTTTGAACACTTTTACCCAGAGAAACTGAGGGCAGAGAGAGATCAGGAGTTCTTGAGTCTTCAGCAGGGAGACATGTCCGTCATGGACTATGCAACTAATTTCACTGAGCTGTCTTGATTTGCACCTGGTATGGTAAGAGATGATGTGACAGGGGTGAGGCGCTTCAAGGATGGCTTACAATACGCTATTCGGATCCAGTTGAATATCTTCAAGTTGGGTTTGTTCTCAGATATAGTAAATCAGGTGTTCATAGTGGAGGGAAACCAGAGGGATAGGCCCCAGGTTGGCCGAGCGATGGCTTCAGGTGATGGTTCAAATAGCAGGAAGCGAGGATGGGATGAGTTCCAGTAGGGAAATCAGGCCAAGGACTCAGCTAGACAACCTCATAGTAGATCAAAAGTGGTTTAATTTTAGTGTGGAAAACTAGGAAATGTTCAGACTCAGTGTGATAGGCCTCCGAAGGAGTGCCGAGCATGTGGACAGGTCAGGCATCTGGAGAGGTTCAATAGGCAGCCTTCTCAGACGGTTGGCAGACAGGGACCAGGTCAGACGATGGCATCTGGAGTTGGTTCAAGTTCGGTACCAGGAAGGGGTATCCAAGTTTCAACTTCACGTGGAGGACATGGTAGGGATAGTGGGACCTAGCTGAGGGGTCAGCGGCTGATGACTGGAGTAGCACCGTAGGGAGGTCAGACATCAGGTAGCCGTACTTCAGGCTAGGTGCACGCCATGGAGCTGTCAGAGGCTGAGCAAGCTGGTGAGCCAATGATGGTTAGAGGTACACTGTGAGTGTGGCCATGAATTTCTCGTTTTCTTTTTGGTATGACCTATTGAGGCATGTCTATTTTGAGTGCATGAGGTTCACGTGATTCTTGTAGACTAACTAGATGCTGGTCAGTGGGATTGGCACCATATCGAGTGTGTTATATATTTTTATATATATGTATGAGATGCGTAGTATTAGGGTCATCGAGAATGTAGGTTACTTGAGGTGTGGTGGGCATCGAGGCATCGAGGATGTGAGTTACTTGAGGAGCATAGCATCAAGTTTTATTTTTGGCATCCATGGGATGCTGGAACTCGTAGAGTCGGACACCGATGCAGTGCAGGATATGTTTGGGTGTCAGAAATGACACGGGAGCACCAATGAGGTGCAGGAGTGATGATGCATCACGAGAAGACCTTGGGTTCAGAAACAGGTTAGTAAACCTTTGCTTGTTTTGATTTTTTTTTCGGGTTGAGACCGAGTTAGGCAATTCCTAAGGCGGGGATACCCTTGAGGAAATTAGCTAGAACCTTTGATACTGGGGTAGTCCGGGTTACTTTGATTGGGGTGGCATGTTCGGTTCCATCTATAGGTTTCGTTTGATAGCTCGGGGATGAGCTATATTAAGGTGGGGAGATTGTAAGAACCTAGGTTTTTAGAACGGGTCAAAATATCGACCCTGTTTGAATTTTTGACTTGTTGCTGAGGTAACTGGGAAAATCTGGGAAGTTCTGGAAATTTACAGACTACACGCCGTGTATGGGTTAGGCGAGTACCGTCTGTGTGTTCGCTGAGTACATGTCGTGTGATGACCGTGTAGAAATTTCCTACTACACGGTGTGTAGTGCTTCTCAACACGCCTTGTAGCTTCTCTTCTGCGTACTGGTTGGGTTCAAGCCGTCTGTCGACCCATGTAGAGCATCCAAACCGTGTGGCTACCCCACTTAAGTCAGAGTATAGAAAAGGCCACTACACAGTGTGTAGTTCTTAAATACACGCTATGTACTTTTTTTATTCACTTAAGTGAAAGTCCGTCACGCCTTATTTCATAAAACGTCTTCTTCTTTCCCAACTTCGGGACCTCTCCATTCTGAAAACCCAAAGAACATACCTAGCCCTAGATTCTTCATCCGTCATCCGTTCACCAATCCATCAGTGGATGTAGGATCCCAAAAGCGAGGCTAACCCTGCACAACCTATTCTGTTCTTGATTCCTTGCCTCACACACCGAAAATTCCATCCAAGCAGAGTTGTCAGGTTTTGACAGAAATGTAGATCTACAAAGATCATATTCAAATTAGAACTCAATATCGGATGTGCCTACGTCTACGAGTCTCAAGTAGGTGGCACATACCTTCTTTTGTGCTTTCGCAGACCTTTGGGTGGCGCAGCTTAAAGAGCGTATTTGGGTATTTTGAGTGAGACCCTAATTTACCTGTTATTGCCTGTTTAATTGTTCATTGATATATGGGATACCTTTGGGTATGCCCAATTACCTATTTTGCTTGAGCTGGACTGGGTGAGTGGTCATTTCTCATCGGGGCATTTTGGACGGGGAATGGCAAAATGGTTATAACTGAATTGCTTTGTTTAAAACTATTGAGTTTAGTTTATTAAACCTTGATATGAATTGTTTGATATGTTAAGGACCTCAGTGATGGTATGGGACAACACTAGGTTTGTGTATTTCAATTGTTTAGATTGTTTTTCTTGTTTATGTATTTTGTTTAAATGTGTATATATGTAATTGCTGAATTGCATATGTTGGAACCCTTTTGGTTCTGTTGGGATGACCTGGATATTCTTGAGTGATGCTGACCACAAGTTGGGATTGGATCGAGTTACATTGGGTGGTTCTAACCACGGAATTAGGTGTCATGGACGTTAGCTTGAGGTAGGGCGACTGTTAGTTTGGGCATAGCCCTGGATACTTGGATGGGGAGGCCGTCGGACTTGAGCGGCAAGGTTGTAGAGACACGAGGTGTCAGAGGTGTCATGGCTTGGGTACTATTTTGGTGACTACCTCTCACCTGAAAGTTTGATTAGTGTACACACATAGAGACTCCGTGATGAGGTGGTTTTGACCACTCATGTGGGTAGAGGCCCCCGTTAGTTATGATTTAGGTAATATTGGTTGGGGTTTCTTTCCATAGGAAGCCACGTGGAAGTTGAGGAGACTTCAGGGGATAGAATTTAGGCTATCGGGTTGGAGGTAGAGGCTCGCCGTTATTTGAGGGCAGACATCGCTGTCCCTCTGGGTACTTTCTTTGAGGGAAGACATCACTGTCCCTTTGGTTACATTATTTGAGGGCAGACATCATTTTCCCTATGGTTACTTATTTGAGGACAGGCATCACTGATCCTCCAAGTACTATTTCTTGGGTGTGCCTTCGGGACGTCAGTACTTGAGAGAGGTGGTGTCAGGGGGCACATGGTGTAGGTTCCGGGCGTAATGGAATCACGTTGGTGGGTTTTCCCAACTTTAATTTTAGCATTAACAACGATCAATATGAGATCTGTCATGATAATAAAATGCCGGATCTTCAGAATATAAAGAAGAATGATAACGAAAGAGGGGAGTCCCAGAACTATAGATAGGATCATCATATGTTGGTTATAATTAATTTAATTAATTGACAAGAATTACCTTAATGGAATTATTTATTTATTGATGTTTCCGGTCACAATCTGATGTGATCCATCATTGCATCATAGAATCCAAGTGTAGGATTCCTCTAGCGGTGATCCACACGTGCTCCACGTATCTCTAGATGTTTCCAAAGGGATCTCCGAGTGCTAGCATGGAAGAGCCTTCACTTGCGATGTCCACCTTCGATCGCCTTGATCTGGTGGAGGTGGGTCTCTCTCTTATATCTTGAGAGCGTTCTTGGTGGAAAATAAATTCTCTCTTGGCTTGAGAGATTTTCCAAATCCGTTGTGCACAACCACCCAAAAAATATCTAGGCTAATGAGAAATATATAATTGGGATTTTAATTACATAGAATAATAAAATGAATTAATTACCCAAAAGAATTTATTCATTTCATTTAATTATTAGTAATACCCCATGACTAATAATAATAGTTGACTATTATTATTACTTGACATGCACCTAGTGAATTACACCAAATATTATTTAGTTAAATAAATAATATTATTTCTCATAAATTCCCAGAAAAACTACATGGATTTTATATATTAATATACATGTAATGTACTTTCATTTTACATTTTTTAATTTCCTCCACAACATTTATTATACATCGAATAATGGATATTTATTTTTCAAATAAATATCACTTCATTACCTGCTAATAAATATATTATTTCACCCACAATATATTCTCTTGAATAACTAGTGTTAAAATAAATGCGATCAGACATTCTTGAATAATTATTAAACCACAGTCGGGAATAATATTTATTCAACTTATTAAATTAGTATTTAACTGAGATACTTGGACACACTTAGTGTGTGACCCTCTAGGAATATTTGTCAGTGGCATTAGGCGGAGCTTGACTAATGTCCAAGGTTAGTGTCTAGAAACATGCCAAGGCACCAATAAAGAAAGAAGTTAATTCCGTAATGACATGTCACCTCTTACGAATGCTTACTGTGTAATGTAATCCCCTTGTCTCGATATCTCAAATCAAGCGAGTTTCATGCTAGTGCCATCAACCCTTGTGCTCGATTATTCTTTCTTTGACTTTCTGGAATTGAACTTGCCCATTCCTCACCATGTCCATGGATTTATTTAGGATATATCAATTCCATCAAAGGGCCTGATATATCTACTTCCATTATGGAATAGAAGGGACAAATCCTTTCTCGCATTATCTCTTAATGTTGTATTACTTGTGACGCACCCAACATATCCTACCTCACTGTGAACAGTGTTTCGTCACATTTTTCATCAATACATCTAATTTTGCTAGTTGTAATACCTATTGATAATAATATTAAAGTATAAGGACCAATACACACGTCTGTAAATAGGAACATCCAATGACACTATGAAATGTGGATTTCCTACTAGCGGGTCTCGTTCTCATAATATCCACTAGGATATTACCAAGGGCGCACACCATGAGAAGGTGACTAAAGGTTTTATGTGTCCTCACCCCTAATTTCCTGTATTATTTGTGTCCCTCAAATAACATTATACAACCATAGAACATATATTCAAGAATAGTGTTATGGCACTTCTGGGTTCTCATCATAGTAGGGGTCCACTATGACCCTTTAGTGAAACAACTATCCTTAGGACATTATCACATTTATTATCACGTAGAAGAAAAATCAAGATGTGATAAGGTATTTATTAATGAATAAAGTACAAAGTAGTTGGTTCTAGGCCACCAAATCCAACAGACTTTCACTTGGACTAGAGCCAACTGCTAACAACCATTAACCTGCTAGCTCTCACATGATATTCATGCTTCTGCTGAGATAGGCCTTTAGTCATGGGGTATTCCACGTTCTCTTCTATGTACACCCTGCTCACTGCAAATTCACCCCTTTGATAGAAATCCTTCAAGAGGTGATACTTCCAGAGTATGTGCTTTTCCTGTTGAAGTGACCTTGGTTCTTTTGCAAGATCCACCACTGCAGTATTATCACAATACAACGTGATAGGATCTTTAATGCTAGGCATGAAATCATGATCCTAGAAAAATTTATGAATCCAGAAAGCTTCCTTGGCTGCATCAGAAGCCGCTATATATTCAAACTCCGCTGTAGAATCGGCGACAACTAGATGCTTTAAACTCTTCCAGCTCATAGCTCCTCTATTGAGAAATAAAACATATCTAGATTGCAACTTTAGATCATTTTGATTTGTCTGAAAACCAACATCCTCATGCACTTTGATGAAAATATCCTCATCTCCTCCATACACCAAGAAAATATCCTTAGTTCTTCTCAAATAATCAAGGATAGTCTTAATATCAGTCCAATGTTGTTCTCCTGGATCTGCTTGATATCTGCCTACCATGCTTAGTGCATAGGCAAGATCAAGCCTGGTGCATAACATGACATGCATTATGGATCCTATAGCCGAAGCATATTGGATCTTACTCATTCTATCTTTCTCTTTTTGTGTCTGAGGACACATTTTCTTAGAAAGACGTAGGCTATGTGACACTGGAACCAATCCCCTCTTGGATTGTTCCATACTAAATCTATTTAGTATCTGGTCAATGTATGTACCTTGAATTAGTCCAAGTAGTCTCTTGGATCTATCATGAATGATCTTGATCCCTAGAATATATGATGCTTCACCTAAGTCCTTTATAGAGAAACACTTTTTCAACCATTCCTTAACTAATTGTAAGACTGGTACATCATTTTCAATAAGAAATATGTCATCAACATATAATACTAGGATAACGATCACATTCCCATTAAACTGATTATAAACACAAGGCTCACATTCATTATTAATGAAACCAAATTCATTTATGGCTTCATCAAATCAAATGTTCCATGACCTAGATGCTTTCTTTAATCCATAAATAGATTTTTGCAACTTGCAAACCTGTTTGGCTTCACCTGGTGTAACAAACCCTTCTGGTTGTGTCATATAGACATTTTCTTGAAGGTTCCTATTATGGAATTCTATTTTGACATCTATTTTCCAAATCTCATAGTCATGGTAAGCTGCTATGGAAAGAATGATTATTATGGATTTAAACCTGGAAACTGGTAAAAAGGTTTCATCATAGTCAATTCCTTGACATTGTTTGTATACTTTATCCACTAGCCTTGATTTATAGGTGCTAAATTGACCTTCCATGTCCAGTTTTCTCTTGAATACCCATTTTCATCCAACAGGCTTTAAAACAACTGGATCATCAACCAGAACCCTGAATTGGTTCTGAAACATGGAATCTATCTTATAATTCATAGCTTCTATCCATCATGCAGCTTCTGAGATTTCTACTGATTTATTGTAGGAGATAGGTTCATCATTGTACAAAAATAATGATTCACTATCCTCGGTGACTAGGAAACCAAATCTCTCTAGTTCCCTTACCTCTCTTGATCTTCTATGTAGTACTTGTGTTTCTGGAACCTCTTCCACGGGGACCTATGGAACTTGTTCCTGTACCAAATCCTGTGTATCTTGAGTATCAACTTCATCTAAGTCAATATTTCTCCCACTATTCTTTTTGAGGATGTGCTCCCTCTCAATAAACATGGCTTGTCTGGTGAAAATCACTTTCTTTTTTGAAGGGTTATATAGGTAATATCCTTTTGTTTCCTTGGGATATCCTATAAAGATAAAATTCATTCCCCAGGGTGCTAGTTTTTTTCCTGAGAAGGCCTTAACAAATGCCTCACATCCCCATATATGTGTGTGAGACAAAATGGGTTTCTTTCCATTCCATAACTCAGAGGGAATTCCATTTTCCATCTTGGTTGGTACTCAATTTAATGTGTATGATGCAGTTTGTAATACATTTCCCCAAAAGGATAATGGAAGATCTGCATGACTCATCGTCGACCTCACCATGTCCAACAAGGTTCAGTTCTCCCTTTCACTAACACCATTCCACTATGGTGTATAAGGAGGAGTGAGCTGAGATAGAATCTCAAACTCCCTTAGAAGATCTATGAACTCTTGGTTCAGATATTCTCTACCTCGATCTGATTGAAGCTTCTTTATCTTCTTACCAAGATTATTCTCTACTTCATTCTTGAATTCCTTAAATTTCTCTAAGGAATATAACTTATACCTAATTAAGTAGAAATAACCATATCTACTCAAATCATTAATAAAAGTAATGAAGTAAAAATATCCACTTCTAGATTCTACTGGAAATGGTCCACACACATCCGTGTGCACCAATCCTAGAAGCTCTATGACCCTTTCACCTTGTCCACCGAAAGTCAGATTGGTCATTTTACCGTGTAAAAAAAGCATGACATCTATCAAGTGGTTTTAGCTCAGTAGAGTCTAAATAGCCATCTTGGCAGATCTTTGTCAAGCACTTCTCGTTTACATGACCAAGAAGGTGATTCCACAACTGGATTATGTATGATTCATGCGATTTTGTTTTTTTATCAATATCCAACACTTGGTTTTCGTAATTTAATACATATAAACCATTATTTAAATGCACCATACCATTACATACATTGTTCTTATAAAAGAAACAAACCTTATTTCTAAACTTGAAAATAAATCCATCCATATCCAAACAAGATACATAAATTATGTTCTTAGTAACAATAGGCACATAATAATAGTTATGTAAAACCAAAATCATCCCAGTTGGCAATGAGAGGTGGTAATCGCCAATGGATAATGCAGCCAACCTCGCACCATTGGCAGCTCGAAGATCCACCTCTCCTCTAGAAATCTTTCTAAATATACTTGGTTCCTGCATTTGAATATATATGTGAGCCCCAAAAGCTATATCTAATACTCAATGTATAGAAATGGAAAGATTAAACTTGATAATGAACACACCTTTAGTATCCCCACACTTCTGGGTGTAGTTTTTCTTCCAGTGGCCTTGCTTGCTACATGGAAAACATACCTCCTCCCATTCCTTTCCGTGACTATGGATCTTCCCCTTCTTGGAGGGATGACGCTCAGGGGCTTCATACCATTTATAAGTCTTTGGCCCCTTTGCCTTGTCCTGCCTTTCCTTATTCACCATAAGAACTACGGGTTTGTCATGCCCCATGTCCTTATCTACCTGGTGAATTAAGGTCAGAAGTTCCGATAGACTCTTCTCATTGTTGCTCATGTTTTAGTTGACAATAAAGCTAGAGAAGGTCTTGGGTAGTGATGATATGATGAGATCTGTACACAACTCATCTGGGAATTTAATCCCTAAGATGTCCAGACATTCAATGTAGCCAATGAGCTTGACTGCATGATGCCCATCTAGCGCAGACTCTCCAAGATTAGTTGTAAACAAAGCATTGGATATCTCATATATCTATTGTCTCACCTTCTCTTGATAGATATCCTTAAGGTGAGACATCATGCTATACACATCCATGTTTTCATGTTTCTTCAAGAGCTCATTAGACATAGACGACAACATGAAACACTGGAAATATTTGGAATCATCTATGTGTTTAATATAGAGAGATATTTCCTCATCACTAGCCTCTTTTCCAGGCGCAACTGGAATAGGCTCTTCCAGCATAAAAAATTTCTTCTCGTGGCGAAGGATGACGTGTAAATGCCTCTGCCACTCTTGGAAATTGGTGCTGGTGAGAAGGTTTTCCTTCTCGAGTATGGTTTGAAATGATATGTTTGAAGTCATTTTTCTTTCTGTTTTTACAAATTAAGATGATCAAAGGTTTAGTACTTTATTATGATAAAACTGAGCCAAATAAATAAATTAATACTGATTAGTCTCCCACTATTTTATCGAAATCCAATAGCCCTCACCATTGACTTCAAAATATTCTGTTTCCTGAATATTCTAGTGGAAAGGATCTATATTGTCCATCGCATTACCCCAAATAGGGTTGGTCAAGCAAATTAAAGGGTTTTAGGTAGGCATTCTAAATGCCAACTGCATCAACTCGCAGCTCCTTGATCCGTTGAGTGGACTCCCCAATCCTGAAATCCTTTTATTTTTGGATTTCCTCAACCTTTGACTCTTGGTCACACCAAGTCCTACTGTGGCAGTAAAACCTTTATGCGAACCAAGTCAAGTCAACCCAAAACCTTGAATTTAGAATTCCCTGATAAATGAAAGCACCCCAACTAGGGTTTGTCAAGAACTTTGAACTATGGTTCGATTCTAACCAAGATTATGGAAGGCTATACCGACTTAATATTTCTTTGAGGGATCTTTATACTTATACATAAATTTTCACTTTATTATCTTTTATTACATTCTTGTTAATATTAAGTGGGATATACTTAAGTTATTAACCATGTCTAAGATAATATTTATGCATAAGCCGATTTTATTTTAGTTCCATCTTGCATCCTTGTTTAATTCATTAATTTTGTGATCGTGACAACACAACCACAATAAATAAACCATGAAACTGACAGAAATAAAATAAATGGTATGATCATGAGCTTGTTCTATTGGTTAGTTTATCTAGTGGTTGATAAACTAACCTAAGACCTAGGGGAGAAACACCTTGAACCTTTCGGGTTCGTGTTTACAACTTTCCACATGTCCACCTTTGTATCTCCTTAGATTGGTTTCACCTTGGCTCCTAACTTGAGCCACTTTCACCACTTTGGGAGCTCCATCCATTTAATATGCTTTTATCTCACATGTAGGTGAGGGGTAGAACGAGGTTTTACATAAAAAAACCTTGGGCGTACATGCCCTATATATTAATGAGGAGAAGACTCACAGACCAACAAATTTAATTTAAATAAATAAATTAAAAGAAATTGTTCACATATAAAGGTCTTGGTCTAGATCATGATCCTCCATACATGCAACGATATTTATGCATAAATAAAACAATCATTTAATTCTTTAATCGTTCTTGTTTAAGATAAATCAGGCTCGAATCAATTAATTATCTTTAATTAATCAATCCCTTTATCTTAAACCCTTTTATGATTTTCCTTGAGATTCTCATCCATCATAATTTTAAACAAATAAATTCATTTAAAATTATCATTATACATAACTCGTACCTTGGAGGCAACCCGGTTAATTCCCATTTACGCAGATATTAAATTAAACACACATATATAAAACACCTATCATGTGTTGTGCCTCAACTTTATTCCTGCACTATGGTACACTTTTCAAGGTTTTGTATAATATAATAATAAATTTTAATAAATTTGCGTAATTTGGATGAGTGCACGATGTGTAGTTCTGACTACATGGCATGTACTTTTGTTCACTATCCATCCTAAGTACACACCTGGGGACATGGCGTGTTTATGTACTTCAGAAATTTTCGGAGTAAACAACATGTTCAGTGGGAAACATGCCGTGTAGTATCCATGTTACACGGTTTCCAGCCAGGAAATCCATGTACGGGGTACATGGTCCAAACCTAAACTGAAGGGACTACACACCGTGTTCCATGGGCCACATGGTATGTAATCTGGAAACCGTGTGCCACCTGTTCCGGGTCAGCACACAGTGTCATTTATTCTCCAATACATGACTTGATTTGGCTGACCAGTCTGATACATTGAACCTAGACTACACGACGTGTACTTCTGAATACACGCCGTGTATTCTGGTCTTGTATGACTAGGAATGTTTGGCACCTCTGGATGAGATCCTCAATTTTATTTTATTCAAAATTAAAAGAAAAATATGTTTCTATAAGGTGAATGAGAAACGATAGAGAAGGAAAAGATCTCGAGATTAAGTTTTTAAATAACGATTAACTTGAATTGAAACAACTAAATTATTAAATGCTTAAATAACCAATGAAAAACTAAATAATTATAATCAACGATATGACCCCTATGATACCACTTGTAGGTTCCGAGCACCGCAGAAGCACATTGGTGGGTTTGCCCAACATTAATTTCAGCATTAAGAATGATCAATATGAGATCCATTACTCTAATAAAATGTCAGATCTTCAAAATAGAATGAAGAACTAAAAAGAAATAGGGGAGTCCTAAAACCATAGATAGAATCATCATATGTTGGTTATAATTAATTTAATTAGTTGACAAGAATTACCTTAATGGAATTCTTTCTTCATTGATGTTTCCATTCACGATCCAATGTGATCCGTCATTGCGTAATAGAATCCAAGTGTAGGATTCCTCTAGTGGTGATCCACACATGCTCTATGTATCTCTGGACGTCACTGAAGGGATCTTCAGGTGCTAGCACGGAAGATCCTTCACTTGCAATGTCCGCCTTTGATCGCCTTGATCAAGTGGAGGTGGGTCACTCTCGTAGATTGAGAGTGTTCTTGGTGGAAAAGGAATTATCTCTTGGCTTGAGAGATTTTCCAAATCCATTGTGCAAAACCCCCAAAAAAATGGCTAGTCTAATGAGAAATATATAATTGGGATTATAATTACATAGAATAATAAAATGAATTAATTAACCAAAATCATTTATTCATTTCATTTAATTCTTAGTAATACCCCTTGTCTAATAATAATAGTTGACTATTATTATTACTTGACATGCACCCAGTGAATTAAACCTAATATTATTTTATTAAATAAATAATATTATTTCTCATAAATTTACAGAAAAACTACATGGTGTGTATATATTAATATAAACGGAGTGTACTTTCATTTTCCATTTCTTAATTTCCTATACTACATTTATTAGACATTGAATAATGGATATTTATTTATCAAATAAATATCACTACATTACTCGCTAATAAATATATTATTTCACCCATAATATATTCTCTTGAATAACTAGTGTTGAAATAAATGCGATCAGACATTATTGAATAATTATTAAACCACATTCGGGAATAATATTTATTTAACTTGTTAAATTAATATTTAACTGAGATACTTGGACACACTTAGTGTGTGACCCTCTAGGACCTTTTCTCAGTGGCATTAGGCGAAGCTTTCCTAAAGTCCAAGGTTAGTGTCTAGAAACACGCCAAGGCACCCATAGAGAAAGAAGTTAATGCCGAAATGACGTGTCACCTCCTACGAATTCTTATCGTGTAATGTAATCCCCTTGTCTCGATATCTCAAATCAAGAGGGTTGCATGCTAGTGCCATCAACCCATGTGCTCGATTATTCTTTCTTTGAATTTTTGGAATTGAACTTGCCCATTCCTCACTATGGACATAAATTTATTTAGGCTATATCAATTCCATCTAAGGGCCTGAGATATCTTCTTCAGTTATGGAACAAAAGGGAGAAATCCTTTATCGCATTATCTATTAATGTTGTATTACTTGTGACACACCCAAAATATCCTATCTCGCTACAAATAGTGTGTCATTACAGTTTTCGTCAATACATCTAAATGCGTGAGTTTTAATACCCATTGATAATAATCTTAAAGTATAAGGACCAATACATAGGTCCGCAGATAGGAACATCCAATGACA
The DNA here is from genome assembly GCA_963277665.1 of Viscum album. NCBI lineage: Eukaryota > Viridiplantae > Streptophyta > Magnoliopsida > Santalales > Viscaceae > Viscum > Viscum album. The sequence goes on along the minus strand of OY728163.1, from coordinate 1,048,392,323 downwards.
CTATGAAATGTGGATTTTCTACTGGCAGGTCTCGTTCTCAAAATATCCTCCAAGATATTACCAAGGGCTCACACCATGAGAAGGTGCCTCAAATTTTTATGAGTCCTCACCCCTAATGGCCTGTATTATTTGTGTCCTTCAAATAACATCATCTGACTATAGAAAATATATTCAAGAACAGTGTTATGGCACTTCTGGGTTCTCATCATAGCAGGGATCCGCTATGACCCTTTAGTGTACCAACTATCCTTAGAACATTATCACATGCATTGTCACATAGAAGAACAATCAAGATGTGATAAGTTATTTTTAATGAATAAAGTACAAATAGTTGGTTTTAGGCTATGAACTCCAACACATGGTGTCAGGTTACATGGAATATATTCTGGTGTTAGCCAAAGCAGGTGAAACTTCATGGTGGCTGCTGAGCACTAGTAGAGTTTATGGTTGTTTGTGCATCGTGATGTTCACTGTTTTCTTTCTAAATGCATGCCTGATTAAACACTTATATTAGATATGCACCGTTGGGTGGAATCCTACCGAGATTCATCTCACACCCTACATGGGCCCTTCAGGACACGTTCATACTTTATGGATTTACGTGCAGTAAAGAAGCCAACTTCAGGAGCTGGGCTGCATTAGCTATTGCATGGAGATGGTATGGACCCTGAGGTCTTTCCAAACTAGAGTTAACCTTGTTTCACTTTCTTTACTATATCAGCATACCTACTTGTTTTGTAGGTATACTTGGTTAGCCATCAACGCCCTCTTATATATATATATGGATACGTATGACCTGCTTTAGATGCATGTTTTGTTATTTAGTAGTAGTTACAAGTGATCAACATGCTGTTGTGTTTATTTTCACTACAATTGTTTATATTTATTGTTTCTGCTATTTATTTCTATTGTTTTTGCTTCCGCTATGCGGGTCTGGTTCGAGTTTGCTGAGTCGTTTATTCTGCTGCATCTTTATTATTATACTCGGACTAATCCCATTATTATCCTCCAAGAGGGTATATCCTCCCCACTATATCTATAAGACACTCACTTCTAGTCAGAAACCTTTAGTATTTGGGGATGTGCACCTAAGGTAGTAACACTCGATCCGTTTAGTGCTGTTTGGGTGGCTGTTTGGGTCCAGGTTGTTACACTAGACATAGAGAGGCCTTCCATTCCCCTGGTGTTGAGAATACTATTTGGAGGACAGAATAGCCTGTTTGATGTTTGTTGAGGATGCAAAATGATGTTGGGGCTGCATCTGTCTAGGGGGGATCTCTTTCTGCTGCAAATTCATCCATACGATGTTATCCTAGGCATCAACTGACTATTTTCCATTCACTTTGTTATAGACTGCTTTCGAAGAAGGGGCGTGTTCTTAAATATGGTCAGCCATCATGTAGTATTCGTTGGTGAGAAGGGTTTCTAGGAGGGTAGATGGTGTGTGGAACCCCTTCTTCCTTATTAGCTGAGCTGTTGGTGGAATCAGCATAATCAGAGATGGTGGAAGTTATAGGGATTGCCAATGAGTTCCTGGACATCTTCCCCGAAGAGGTTGTGACCCTACCCCCTTAACGTGATGTTGAGTTTGGGATAGACTTACAATCCACTGCACTTCCAATTTAGATGGATCCCTATCGGATGACACCTTTTGAGTTTTGGGAGTTGTTGATTCAGGTTGATGACCTGATGAAGAAGGATTTTATCTGACCAAGAACATCGCCATGGGGTTCTCCAGTCTTGTTAGCAAATAAGGAATATGGTGGTCTCAGGGTGTGCATAGACTATCGAATATTGAATCAGGTAACATTCAAGAACTGTTACCCCCTCCCAAGGATTTATGACCTTTTTAACCAGTTTAAGGGAGCAAGTTGGTTCTCTAATATCAGCTTGTTGTCTAGATATCACCAGTTGAGGGTGAAGGTGGGTGACATCTTGAATATTTCTTTCTGGTGAAGATATGGGAACTTTGAGTTCTTGGTCATGCTGTTCGGTGTTACGAATTCTCCATCCGTGTTCATGGGGCTCATGAAATTTGATTTCTGTGAGTATCTGGACCGGTTTGTAGCCATGTTCATCAACGAAATCCTGATCTACTCAAGATTAGAGGAGGATCACGCCGAACATATAAGGACTATTTTGGAGGTTCTCCGACACCACCAGATCTATGGGAAGTTTTCCAAGTGAAGGTTATGGACACGAGAGGTGAAATTACTTGGAAAAGTAGTGTCCTAGTAGGGAATTGTAGTGGACTTGTTGAAGATCAAAGTAGTTTTTTCTTGGGCAACACTCAAGAATGTGGCAGTGGTTCACAGTTTCTTGGGACTCGTAGGTTACTACCAGAGGTTCGTTACCGACTTATCTTGAGTTTCATTGCCTTAGAGAGCCTTGAATAGAAAAGACTATGCCTTTGTATAGAGTGAGCAGTGCTAGGAATATTTTAGTTATCTGAAAGGGAATCTGGTTAGTTCCCCAATACTGAGGTTTCTGGAGGAAGGAGTAACGTTTGAAGTGTTCTGTGATGCTTCCGGTCAAGGCTTGGGGTGTGTGTTGATGTAGTAGTGGGGAGTGATATCTTATGGGTTTAGGAATCTACACCCTCACAAGAATAACTATTCTACCCATGAACTGAAGCTTGCAGCGATTGTATTTGCGCTGAAGCTGTGGCAACATTACCTCACTAGGAACACTTCATGGCCTTCACAAATCACAAGAGCTTGAGGTATGTCTTCTCCCAGCAAGACCTGAACTTATGGAAATGGAATTGGATAAAGTTTCTTCAGGACTAAGAGTTATAGATATTCTACACCTCCGAAAATGGGAACATAGTGGATGATTCCTTGAGCAGGAAGTCACAGAAGGATGTGGTTCGAGAGTTAGAAGATACTTAGAAAGAAATGGAGGAGTTTGCTGCTTTACATCTAGGTATGATAGTGGAGGATGGTAGAGGCTGTCTGTTTCATATGACAGTGCATTATTCCTTGGTATGGCAGGTGGAGGAGTCTTAGTGGGGGGACTTAGGGACCGAAGTTATTCATGATCGTGTTAACCAAGGTGATGATCCAGAGGGATCAACAGAGCATAGTTAGGATTAGATTCTTTTCCATGGGAAGTTGTTTGTCCCAAAGAAGATGTGTGAGGGAGTTCTCTATGAGTTCCATAGCTCATCCCTGAAGGTACACCTAGGAGTTTTCAAGATGTATCAGGGCTTGAGATGTCAGTTTTGGTGGCCTGGAGTGAAGCGGGAAATGTAAGAGTTTGTAGAAAAGTGCCTCGTGTGTCAATAGGTGAAGGATGAACACCATGTTCCCGATGTTCTGTTGCATCCCTTAGACATCCCTGAATGGAAGTGAGATGACATCTTGATGGATTTCATCACATGACTACCCAGGGCTAAGGTAGGCTGCGATTCCATATGGGTGAAGTTGTGCGGCTGCACAGTGTTCCTAGAATTATCATTTTGGATCAAGATACACGCTTTACTTGATGAGTCTAGAAGGGATCACAATGTGCTTTTGGAACCCAGCTTTTCCTTATCACTATTTTCCACCCTCATATGGATGGGAAGAAATATAGAACCATCCAGACATTGGATGATATGATACGAGCATGTGTATTGGACTTCGGAGGATCATGGTTATGACACTTGCCTCCGGTATAGTTTTTCTACAACAATAGCTACCACTCTTCCATTGGAATGGCTCTGTTTGAAGCCTTGTATAGAAGACCGTGTTGTTCACCCGTGTGCTGGATAGAGGTTGGGGAGACGTGTGTTCTTGGCCCAGAGGTGGTGCAGAGCATGACAAAGAAGGTTCAGCTTGTGCGTGAGAGGATGAAGGTAGCTCAGGACCAGAAAAAGTCATATGATGATCATAAGAGGAGACCCTTGGAGTTTGAGGCTGGGGACCATGTGTTCTTGAAGGTCTCCCCTCAGCATGGAAAACATAGGTTTGGCAGGGGGTAAGCTTTCTCCTAGGTTTATCGGACCCTTGGTGGTGTTGGAACGATTCGGTGAGGTGGCATATCAGCTAGAATTACCACCAATGCTAGAGAGGATCCACAACATCTTCCATGTATCTCAGCTCCATCGGTATCTACACGATGACTCCCATGTCCTCGACTGGGGAGAGTTGGATATCGAGGACGATGTGACGTTCATGGAATGACCAGTGAGAATTGAGGATGTTAAGGAGAATGTGATTTTTGGATGAACCATTCCCTTGGTTTGTGTGTTGTGGAGGTATGGTGGCCTCAAGGAGAGTACCTGGGAACAAGAGACACAGATGCGTGCCCAGTACCCATATTTTTTTTGAGTTTTAATATTGTGTTTTCTTTGTGCCTTGCTTTTGATGTAATTTTTGAACCTCACTTTCTATATGATAAGTTGTTTCCCTTTTCCTTGCTTTGTGTGAAAAGTCATAACTATGGGGAGGGGAGAACCTGATACCTAATCAAGACACATTAGTGTGGATGCGATTAAATCTGTGTGGGTGATTCAGTGCCATTGAAAGCAGATAGTATATTTACAAGGAGGAATGAGATCCCTAATCCATGTTTTTGGACGGTGTGATCATTTTGTGTTTGTGTGGTTACTTGAGGGATAAGAGTGGTAGTGTTTCTGAACTTGTTCAGGAGATAGATGTGAGAGAGGTGTTCCTGAATGTTAAGGTTTTATTCCGTCTTTCGAACAACTCTAGGGTGGTTTGTACCTGAGAGGTATCTTATGAGGTGGTTGTTTAGACCCCTCTCTTTTCTTCGAGATTATTCTTGAATTATCGAGGGAGAGAAAAGTTAGAGAGGTATATGATGTAATGGAACAAACCCTCCTGGTCCATTACTTTTCTAAATCCTGATATTTGAGGTTTCATGGGGACCATCAGTGACTCATTGAAGAGTTTTCAAAATTTCAGGTTGAACGAACGGTGGCACAGATGAGCCTCAGTGGCACCGATGGGCGTCGGTGGCACCAATGGGCATCAGTGGCATCGATGGGAATCAGGGACAATGATAGGCTGTCAGTGGCACCGATAGGCCATCGATGGCACTGATCGGCATTAGTTCCAGGGGGACGGTGCCTGGGTGATGGTGCCAGGGCGATGGTGCTAGGGCGATGGTGCCAGGGCGATGATGCTAGGGTGTCGGTGACTCACCCATCAGTGAGTCATCTCATGTTTCTCCCAGAATTTCTAGTTTCGTTCGAGTAACGTATCTTTGCACGTAAAAGTGTTTTAATACCCCTTTAAAAGTGATTTAAGGCATGTAAAAGATGCTTAAAACCCCCAAGAGTCAGAAGACCATTGAATTACCAAAACATGTGGCCTTTCACAGCCTTTGATGTGTTTTCCAGCCTCCTGTGTTTTCTAGTTTCACCCATGTTATGCGTTTTTCTCCATTTAAAATAAATCTATCAACTCATAGCCTTCCACTGGTATATCTCCACCATTTCCGAGGGTAATTATTAAATCTCAAATAAATCCAAACGTGTGAAACCACCTAGCCATGTGGTCAATCCATGATATTAATTTTAAGTACTTCTAAATGGCCTGCTTGATCTTAGGATCTAGACTCTTCTTAAGACGAGATCCTCTTTTCCTTATTCTTTTTTGTTTCTAAAAGTGTGCCTTGAGACTTCCTCCATAGATGAATTGTGAGACAGTGCTATAGCCCTTCCCGCTTAGCCTTGGATTTCATCCTGCAAGTCGCGCATCCCCTCTTCTTGATAGAAGAAGGAAATTTGATCCAAGTAGGTGTTTTTTCATTAGTCTCTCTTTACTGTGCATCATACGAGGTGGGTATGATGATGTTCCCTCATGACATAGATGAAACCAACTTTAAAAAAGATAATAAATGAACATTTAAATAATGAAGGGATGGGGAAGTTGATGAGGTTGTTGTGTTGTAATTTTGTTGTTATTTTGTGAATTGTATGAGATCTTATCCACTAAAAATCGTGGCCGTTGGTGGTCCTTTCTGTTGGGTCAGAATAAACGGGGAATGATGGCAAGAGGGGGGGGGTGAATTGCCTTTTAAAAAATTGATTAACAAATTAAAATCAAAGTTAAAAATGCAGCGGAAAGTAAAGAGGCAAGACACACAAAATTGATAACGGAGTTCGGCCAAAACCCGACCTACGTCTCCGCTCCCAACTCAACCGTTGAGAGATTCCTACCGCTTGCTTTTCAATGGTTTTAGCAAGAAACCCACTAGGCTTTGAGGTAGAACTAGGACCTATTACAGCTTGCTTTTTGTGGTTTAGCAAGAACCCACTTGCTTTTAATGGTTAAGCAAGAACCCACTAGCCTTTTTAACGGGTGAAGGCTAGCTCACCGAAACACAAGCCTTTTAAAAGGAAAGGCTTGAAGAAACCTCTTCACACCTTAGTGGTGGTGTGAGAACCCAAGAGAAAGAGGAGATGAGAAAAGTGGGAGTTTGTAGGCACAAACTCAATTTAAGCTCAAAAATAAATATACAATAAAAACCGTATTTTGAGAAGCCTTGGGCGCCTTTGATTGGATGGAGATGTTGAAGGCCGCTTCCAAGCTTCTTTGAAGGTGCTCTTGGATGTGGAATTGGATTGGAGCACGTTGGGTTCCTTGAGGAAATCCGCCGGAGGTTCGCCAAAATGATCAACAATGTGTCCGGTGGCTTGGGTATCGTTCCGGTAGGTGTCCGGGGCTTCCTTGGCCTTTATTTATAGGCATGGAACCCTTGGGGAGGCTTCAGAGCCGTTGGAGAGGCTAAAAGAGCCGTTGGGAGCCAAGTGGGCCAGCCTGGTCAAACTGCAATGGCTAGTTTGACTGGCTCCACCGGCTGGCCGGTACAGTCCCACCGGTTGGCCGGTGTTTGCAAAAAGTCATTGGATTCCTGTCCAGGGGCCACCGGTCGACCGGTGCCAGAGCCACCGGCTGGCCGGTGGTGAGGCAGTAGCTGGCACTATTCTGCTGGGTGCCACCGGCTGGCCGGTGGGGAGGCAGTGGCTCCCTCTTGAGTGCAGGTGCCACCGGCTGGCCGCTGGTGTGCCACCGGCTGGCCGGTGGTCTGGATTTCAGTCCATTTGCCAGCTTACTTGGGCCAACTTCTTGGCAACCTTGTGCCTATCATCCACAATACTTAAAAACAATGTTAGATAAATAAGAAAGGTGATTGTGATCATGAAAATCAAACAACGAGGGGAACGAGATGTACAACAATCTCCCCCTATTTTGATGATCACAATCACCAAAACAATTAAAGTAAAATACTGAAATTAAAGACATTCTTAAAGAGTAATTTGAAAATAAATCAAAGCATGATAAAAAGGATTCTCCCCCAATCAATCAAGAAATTTCTCCCCCTTTGTGATTATTAAAATAGCTCGGGGCATAAAACTTGATTGAGGGAAAAATTGAAAATCAAGATTTTAAACCAATTGAAAATGATATCAATTGTTGAAGATTTTGAAATGAAAATTGAAATGAAAATTTGCATAACAGTTTGAATTGAAAGTTTTGAATCAAAAACCAATTGAAATTTGAAATTTGAAACCAAATGAAATTTTTGAAATTGAGAGTTTTGAATCAAAAAAAAAAGAATTGAGAGATTTGAATGAAAAATTCGAATTGAATATTTTGAAATGAAAATTTTGATACCAAGTGATGAAATTGAAAGTTGGAATCGAAAATTTTGAAATTACAAAAAAAACTTAAAAGATCCTAACTCCCCCTAAATAAAAACAAAAAGTCACCGGGGAGAGGGATTTTGAAAAGAGATGATTTTAGGCCCAGAGAGACTCGCAAGAAGGGATTTTTCAATCCATACTTGTCTCATAGCGGGTCTTCTCCTATAGAATTCATTTGAATAAAAAATAGACTTGGGTTGGCCGTACCAGGCATTTTTACAATTGCATTCATAAATAAGGTGCCCGAGTTTTTTACAATAATTGCAAAATTTATAACCGGAGCTCCCCCTTACAAAAATAGTGGGTGCATGGGAGGAGGAAGCTACATTGGTATATCCTAGCCCTTGGGTGGTTCTTGAAATTCGTTGGGAACCAAGCAATTTTGAAAGATTTTGTTCTCCTTGGGTGAATTTGGCTAGGGATTCTCTAAGGTCCTTGATGGTTGATTCCAAATAATCAACATTTGGGAAATTTTGGATTTTGAGGGACATCTCCTCCTTCTCTTTGAGAAGTTGTTCTTTTTCAGAGGAGAGTTTTTTGAAATTCTTTTTCAAAGAAACAAATTTTGAAGAAAGTTCATGAAAACCATTTTCAAGTTGGTCCCTAACATGTTGGAGTTCTTCATAAGACAAATGATTGAAAGAATTTGAATTTGAAGAGCAAGAGGAGGAAGAGGAGGAAGAGGAGGAAGATACCTCATGTTTTGCCATTAGGCAATTATTACCATTGTCGCTCGAGGAGAAAGAAGAGAAGGAAGAGCTATCACTCCAAGTTTTCTTTAAAGCCTTCTTCTTCTTCTTCTTGGCCCTTTTCTTGTGAAGTGGGCAAGCGGGTACGGATTTTGCCTCAGGTTCTTGCTTTCGAGCGGGTTCTTGCTTTTGATCGGATTCTTGCTTTGGAGCCTCGCTAGTACCTTCATAGGTTAGTTCTAACAATTTCCAAATATCATAAGAAGATGTGCACGAAGAAATAAAATGAAAAACATTTCTATCTAACCCGCAATGAAGAGCATTCATGGCTTTGCCATCAAGCTCGAAATTTGCAATGTCGGCGGGGGTCCATTTAGATTCATCTTGACAAGAGAGAGTAAAACCGTGCATGACAATTTTAAAAATAGGATATCCAATACTTTTAAGAAATGTGGTCATGCGGGTTTTCCAAAAACTATAATCGGCTCCATCAAAGAATGGAGCACGATCCAAAGAGTAGCCCTCGGGGGATTGAGAGGAAGAAGCGGTAGAAGCCATCAAAAAATAGGATCTTTAATTTGAAACCGGTTAGGGAATTATTCAAATACGTCCTTTGATACCAAATGTTGGGTCGGAATAAACGGGGAATGATGGCAAGAGGGGGGGTGAATTGCCTTTTAAAAAATTGATTAACAAATTAAAATCAAAGTTAAAAATGCAGCGGAAAGTAAAGAGGCAAGACACACAAAATTGATAACGGAGTTCGGCCAAAACCCGGCCTACGTCTCCGCTCCCAACTCAACCGTTGAGAGATTCCTACCGCTTGCTTTTCAATGGTTTTAGCAAGAAACCCACTAGGCTTTGAGGTAGCACTAGGACCTATTACAGCTTGCTTTTTGTGGTTTAGCAAGAACCCACTTGCTTTTAATGGTTAAGCAAGAACCCACTAGCCTTTTTAACGGGTGAAGGCTAGCTCACCGAAACACAAGCCTTTTAAAAGGAAAGGCTTGAAGAAACCTCTTCACACCTTAGTGGTGGTGTGAGAACCCAAGAGAAAGAGGAGATGAGAAAAGTGGGAGTTTGTAGGCACAAACTCAATTTAAGCTCAAAAATAAATATACAATAAAAACCGTATTTTGAGAAGCCTTGGGCGCCTTTGATTGGATGGAGATGTTGAAGGCCGCTTCCAAGCTTCTTTGAAGGTGCTCTTGGATGTGGAATTGGATTGGAGCACGTTGGGTTCCTTGAGGAAATCCGCCGGAGGTTCACCAAAATGATCAACAATGTGTCCGGTGGCTTGGGTATCGTTCCGGTAGGTGTCCGGGGCTTCCTTGGCCTTTATTTATAGGCATGGAACCCTTGGGGAGGCTTCGGAGCCGTTGGAGAGGCTAAAAGAGCCGTTGGGAGCCAAGTGGGCCAGCCTGGTCAAACTGCAACGGCTAGTTTGACTGGCTCCACCGGCTGGCCGGTACAGTCCCACCGGTTGGCCGGTGTTTGCAAAAAGTCATTGGATTCCTATCCAGGGGCCACCGGTCGACCGGTGCCAGAGCCACCGGCTGGCCGGTGGTGAGGCAGTAGCTGGCACTATTCTGCTGGGTGCCACCGGCTGGCCGGTGCTGAGGCCACCGGCTGGCCGGTGGGGAGGCAGTGGCTCCCTCTTGAGTGCAGGTGCCACCGGCTGGCCGCTGGTGTGCCACCGGCTGGCCGGTGGTCTGGATTTCAGTCCATTTGCCAGCTTACTTGGGCCAACTTCTTGGCAACCTTGTGCCTATCATCCACAATACTTAAAAACAATGTTAGATAAATAAGAAAGGTGATTGTGATCATGAAAATCAAACAACGAGGGGAACGAGATGTACAACACTTTCTTGCACACTAATGAAGCTCTATTTTTTTTTGGATAACCTTGTGATTGAATTATTATAACATGGAAACTAGTTAATCATGTAAACTTGGTTGATTAAATGGATTCCCAATAAATAATAACCCTTGTGTGATCACCCTGGTTAACCAAACAAAAAGAAAAAACTTAATGAATGGTGTTGGAAAAATATGAAAACTTCTTTTATCTATTGTGGTGATATGCATGGTTTTTGTGTTTAATGTTTGTGGGGTGATGTGTAAGGGAATGGAATATATGGTTGAGAATTTGTTTGTTTGTGAATATGAGTCCGTGTAGAGTCAGTAAGCCTGCTTGGCTATTTTGTTTCAGTTGTTGTTCTTGGCTTGTGGTTATGCCTGCTAATTTTCCAGTAGTGAAGAAATATTTAAATGGAAATAACTCGAACATGTTAATGAGAACTGGTAAAATGGGGAACTATTTTCCAGAAATGGGTTGTGCTCTATTTGTGGCTATTGTGTACTTGTGCATGTAGGAATAACAGTAAGAGTGGTTGTGTATGGGTTTGTTATTGGATTTAAGAACCCCAGGTTGGGATGAGTGATTGATTACCTATATGTATAAAATTTAGTTCCTATGTTTCTTATGTGCACCCAACCCATGTTGAGTACTTCATACTGAACAACCCCATTTCACGGGGGAGGGTGTTTTTCCCAACATTCCTATGAGTGGATGGTTATTTGCTCCTTTCTGCTCCCTCTCCCATGTATCCTAATACTCTTCGAGCAGGCTGTGATGGACTAAGGTTCATTATGGTCCAAGAGTCTTTGGGAAGGGTGTGTTGTGGTGGTTGGCCCAGGTGTGTGCGATCATGTTTGTTTCCCAAGTGTCTTCGGGATGAGGCCCAAGTGTCTTCGGGCATGGCAGTGGTTGTTCTGGCCTAGGTCTCTTCAGGCGTTGTAGTGGTTGTTGTGAACCAGATGTCTATGGGCATGGTTATGTGTGGTTGTGGTGGTCCAGGTGTCTGCGGGTAGGATGCGTGGTTGTGATGGTCCATGTAGTTGTTGTTGGGGCGACAGTGAGACTATAGTGGAACTTGTGGGGGGAGGTCTAATGCATAGGATATCCTAAATAACGAGTGGGAATGCAGTGTGAGGTACCCAAATATTGATGTGCTATTACTATTACCTTACCCGACTTGCATTATTTGGGGAGTGTGGCTTGGAGAGGATGGATGGATAGTTTTTCTTGCTAGGTGTTTTGGTTACCTTTACTTTCTCAAAGGGCATTAGAATGCCTCCCCACTTATGCACGAGAGCTTTTGGTTTCCCTACTGAGTATACTTGTATACTAATCCTATGTATATAAAATTGCTTTCAGGTTTCCAGGAGGACTTTGAGGACCGTGTCGGACCTTAATATCTCAAATGACGGGACAATTGTCATTTCTGATTTTCTTTTCTTTGGTACTTCATTTTAGAGTTTTTCTTATAATTTTATAAGTTTATTTTGAACATGCTTATGGGAATGAATTTTGGATTTACTTTTACTTTCACTTTTTGGAGTTTCTTGGGATTTACCATCTTATCTCCCGATCTTGTTCTATAAAAAGGGCAATACCTTCCATATTATGTGAGATCCTATACCCTTGGTGCTAGTTGCCGCTCTGGGGCCTATTGAAGGCGGGACTCGTGGGTCATTATCTCTCTTTCAACTTGAAGAAGGAAGGGTTTGGTAGTTTTATGTCCCTTCCCTCATCTTGGAGAAGGTGGGCTGTGAAAAATAATCTATAAATTATATTGTTAATTACAAATATATTTACAACGGTTTGATGAGAATGATAAATAGAACTAAAATCTCACACTACCAATATTAAAGAACTCAGCGATACTCAAACCTAGACCTCACCAAGACCCCACATGGGCTGTTACCATTAAGGTGTGTCATGTGGGTATTAGTAAATATATTAATTATATTATTTGTTATTAGTTATCTTAATTACGTATTTTTTATTCTATATTAGGTAGAGGGATTAAAAATTGCATATATGAACACTTAGACACTCCGGTGAGTCTAAGTCTTTTCCTTTCCCTATGGGATTGAAATTCACTCACTAGATCGATTTTCTTACATATTAGTGGTTGAAATTCCTTGATTATAATACCTAAGATACCAGATTTTTTGGCCCTTGAAACCCCTTGATTTTTCTTACTTGAAGGCCATGAACCGTGTTCATGACTCCTCATGACTCTTTTTGGGGGATGAAAGAAGCATGGACCAAGTCCATGGTTGCTGGATGAAGTAGAAGGGTGACCAAGGTTTATGGTTCATGAGGCCCATATTTTGAAAAAATATAAACTGTAACCAATTTTATAATTTTTTAAAACTCATTTTTTTCCTGCAAACAATACACTTTTATCAATTTTTCCTCAAAATTTACATTTTTTTTATTTTTCATTACTTTTTTTGGATAATAAAATTAAGTAGTACCCAATGATTAGCGAAAAACTTTCATTCTAATTAAACAATACATTTAAAATTGAGTGTCATTTGAATATAATGATATTGGTTGAATATATTTGGGTGCTTTATATAAAAAGTTAAATGATTTAATAATTAGAGGAATACTTTCAATTTAATTCTAGAACTTCTATACTGCATTTGAATTTGAGAGACAAATGAAATACATCATTACATCGATTAGATCCACTTTTGATATGTTCCCATGTCGCCCTTTGTTTTGATTTCCATTAAAACACATCATAACATATAGTCCCACTTATTGTATATTATATATAATTATTTTAAATCTTTTATTTATACAATTAATAAAAATATTATATTTAATCATGTAATCACACAATTAACTATATATATATTCTCAAAAATATTTATTCATTTGTATATTCAATTATACTTTTTTTAATATAATTAATGATAGTAAAGCATTTCAATAAAAGTGAATAATTATTAATATTATATATATACATACACACATCTATATACTACCAAATATAAATTTATTTAAATATAATTATTCAAAATTTTACTTTTACTTTTACATTTTAATAATTAATAATATATTGAAAAATACATTTATAATTTTCATGTATCAATTGAAAATATTATATTATTAAATAAGTAATTTATTTTTTTAATATTTTTTCATTAGTTTAATCAGAGTTGGTAGTAAATTTAATATTTATAATTTATTATTAATATATTAAAAACAATATTGTATAAATTGAATTATAGTTAATATTAAATATTTATTCATTTGTATAATTAATTAAAGTTTTTAAATATCATTAAAAATATTTAAATACAATTAATAATTATTAATATCTCATATTCAAAATCAATATTATATACATTTTTTTCAATTAAACATATATTACTTTACTCTATATTTTTTTTGAAAAGGACAAAGAGAAAATACTATAATCACCATAAGCAAGGTTACAAATATCTGAGGAAAAGGAGAAAAACCAATGAGTAGAATCACAAGAGCCTCATAATTTACCAAGAAAGTGAGCCGCCTAATTAATTTCTCTTCCAATGAAAGAGAAAAAACAAGATGAAACTTTAGACAACAACAACCAGATATTATACACAATGGACCCAAAAGTTTATCATCCCACATCTAAATTTTCAAGGGATTTAATGTTGATTTGGTAATCTGATTCAATAACATGATCATTCCAACATTGAGAAATGACAAATTCCAACCCAAAAATAATAGCCCCATACCTTCCACAATAGCGGGGTTCTAGTTTTCCTTCACCTGGAGTGCAAAGCAGCAACGAGAGACCCTAAGTGATCTTGGATGACATCCCTCAGACCAATACAAAACTCACCATGCACTACAATGTATGTATTCACCTTGAGAAAACCCGAAGGTAGAGGCAACCATTTGACAAACGATGCTGCAAGGGGAGATTCATAGTCACCAGGGCCCGAACCCCATATATTAATCCAACTATAGTATTTATCAAGTCGTGTAACACCATCCTTCAAGACATGATCAAACAAAAAATTCATAACAATGGAAACATATAATACAATCTTGAATGAAAATATTGGTCACCTAATGGGTTGTGAGGGATTCAATCGACTCTGAGAATATCTACTTCGCATCATCAATACCCCCAATTGATCGCGTATATGCTATGCGCCTGATTTCCATAAACCAAAATACCAAGAGCATGGAAAAATGGCATGAAACATTGTCTCATCTTCAACCTCACAATGAGGACAAAGAGGATTGTTAGACATGTGATGTCTAACCATAAGATTGTAAGTTGGAAGTATCCCCATACAGACCTGCCAACAAAACTATTTTGCTTTCAAAGGAACCTTCAAATTCGGAATATTATTTTAAAAAATAAAACCGAGGGAGTATCCATTTTCCATAGCAAATCTACACCCAAACCACACTGAATAACACTCATAAATCTCATAACTCTAATAAAATTTGTCTGTACTAGCTTCAAGAGTTAAATTGATGTCTAGGATAGCCTTATGGTCACAAGCATTAAACCAAAAATCCATTTTCCGATGGTCCCAACAATTCAGATCACCATTCATTAATTCTCTAACAAAAACATCTTTATGTCCATGCACCGACCACTAAGTGGGTTTCATTTCAAGAATATTTTCCAACCAGGTGTCCTTCCAAATACGGGCCCTACCACCCTGAGTGATCCTCTGATAAATACCAAAATTTGAAATACCAATTTAATTTTAATACATTTTTTTAAAAAAATTTTTATTTTTAAAAACGTCTGGGTTTAAAATATTTTTAAAATTGTGCCGATGCCGCCTTTCCACTAAAACCCCAAAAGAAAATTATTTTTTTAAAATTTTTATTTTTATTTGTTTTGTTTTGTTTATATATATATATATATATAGAAAAAAAATCAACAGAATTTATCCTCTATTTAAAATCTAGCAGTACTTCCATTACAACAGTCTGGATTTTGAAAAAAGCTCTCACCCAGAGCTCCCTTTTATAAGAGAGATTACCTTGGAAATCATTCTGCATTTTCGATGTGGGATTCTGGTTCTCCATTTCCTATGCAGAACATTATGCATTTCCGATGTGAGATTCTGTTTCAAGTACGTGACTTTGAAAGACTATAAAATATAAACTATAAGACCAATATAAATGAAACTTAAAAAATAGATTAAAAATATAAAAAATAGCTGAGAACAAAAATAATTTCATAAAAAATGATGATAAAATATAATTTATAAGCTTTCAAAATCACATACTTGAAACTTAAAAAGTTTCAAGTACTTGAGTTTTGAAGCCTATAAAATATAAACTACAAGACCAATATAAATGAAACTTAAAACATGGATTAAACATATAACAAATAGTTGAAAAGAAAAATAATTTTATAAAACATGTTGATGAAAAGTAATTTATAAGTTTTCAAAGACACTTACATGAAATTTAAAAATGTTTCAAGCACATGACTTTGAAAGCCTATAAAATATAAACTATAAGACCGATATAAATGAAACTTAAAACATGGATTAAACATATAATAAATAGTTTAAAATAGAAATAATTTTGTAAACAATGTTCATGAAAAATAATTTATAAGATTTCAAAACCACCTACTTGAAACATAAAAATGATTCAAGTATGTGGCTTTGAAATACTATAAAATATAAAATATAAGACCGATATAATTTAAAGTTAAAACATTGATTAAAAATATAATAATTTATTAAATTATTAAATTAATATTATTAAAAATTAATTATATAATAATTAATTAGTTAATTAGTAATTATTAATAGTTAATTATATAATAATTAACTAATTAATTAGTAATATAATGACTTTTAATAATTACAATTTAATAATTATAAAGAAAAATTATAATTTATAAATATACTACTAATTAACTAATTAACTATTATATAATTAATAATTATATTACCAATTAACTAATTAATTATTATATAATAATTTTTAATAAATACTAATTAATAATTATAATGAATAATTATAATTTATAATTATATTACTAATTAACAAATTATAAAGAGTCTCGACTCAATCTTTCTCAAAAAATTAACAAATTAACTATTATATATTTAATAATTATATTACTAATTAACTAATTAATTATTATATAATTAATGATTAATAATTACTGATTAACTGACTACAAATTATATAATTAATAATTATATTACTAATTAACTAAATAATTTTTATATAATTAATAATTATATTACTAAGTAACTAATTAATTATTAAATAATTAATAATTATATTACTAATTAACTAATTATATTACTAATTAACTAATTAATTATAATATAATTAATTATTAAAATTTACTAATTAACTAAATAATTATTATACAATTAATAGTTATATAATTGATAATTATATTATTAATTAACTAATATATAAATAATAATTAATAATTAATAGTTATAATGAATAATTATAATTAATAATTATAATTAATAATTATAATGAATAATTATAAAGAATAATTATATTACTAATTAACTAATTAATTATTATATAATAATTTTCAATAATTATTAATTAATAATTATATTGAATAGTTATATTACTAATTACCTACTCAACTATTATATAATTAATAATTATATTACCAATTAACTAATTAATTGTTATATGATAATATTTAATAAATACTAATTAATAATTATAATAAATAATTATAATTTATAATTATATTACTAATTAACTAATTATAAAAAGGGCCCCACCTCTATCATTCTCAAAAAATTAACTAATTAACTTTTATATATTTAATAATTATATTACTAGTTAACTAATTAGTTATTATATAATAATGATTAATAATTACTAATTAACTAATTACAAATTATATAATTAATAATTATATTACTAATTAAATAATTAATTATTATATTATTAATAATTATATTATTAATCAACCACTTAATTATTAAATAATTAATAATTGTATTACCAATTAACTAATTATATTACTAATTAACTAATTATATTACTAATTAACTAATTAATTATTATATAATTAATTATTAATAATTACTAATTAACTAACTAATTATTATATAATTAATAGTTATGTAACTAATAATTATATTAGTAATTAATAATTATAATGCATACTTATATTATTAATTAACTAATTAATTATTATATAATAATTTTTAATAATTACTAATTAATAATTATACTGAATAATTATATTACTAATTAACTAATTAACTATTATATAATTAATAATTGTATCACCAATTTACTAATTAATTATTATATAATAATTTTTAATAAATACTAATTCATAATTATAACAAATAATTCAAATTTATAATTATATTACTAATTAACTAATTATAAAAAGGGTCTCGGCTCTATCTTTCTCAAAAAATTAACTAATATATAATTAATAATTATACTACTAATTAACTAATTAGTTACTATATAATTAATGATTAATAATTACTAATTATCTAATTACAAATTATATAATTAATAATTCTATTAATAATTAACTAATTAATTATTAACTAATTATTAATTATATTACTAAGTAACTAATTAATTATTAAATAGTTAATAATTATATTACTAATTAACTAATTATATTACTATTTAACTAATTAATTATTATATAATTAATTATTAATAATTACTAATTAAGTAACTAATTATTATACAAATAATAGTTATATAATTATTATTATATTATTAATTAATAATTAGTAATTAATAATTATAATTAGTAATTATAATGAATAATTATAATTAGTAATTATAATGAATAATTAGAATTAATAATTATAATGAATAATGATAATTTATTATTATAATTAGTAATTATAATGAATAATTATAATTAGTAATTATAATGAATAATTAGAATTAATAATTATAATGAATAATGATAATTTATTATTATATTACTAATTAACCAATTAACTATTATATAATTAATAATTATATTACCAATTAACTAATTAATTATCATATAGTAATTTTTAATAATTACAAATTATTAAGTATAATGAATAAATATGATTTATAATTATATTAATAATTAACTAATTAACTATTATATACTGAATAATTATATTACTAATTAATTGGTTAATTATTATATAATTAATTATTAATAATTACTAATTAACTAATTAATTATTATATAATTAATTTTTAATAATAATAATTTAATAATTTAATAATTTATTATATGTTTAATCCATTTTTAACTTTAAATTATATCGGTCTTATAGTTTATATTTTATAGTATTTCAAAGCCACATACTTGAATCTTTTTTAAGTTTCAAGTAGGTTGTTTTGAAAGCTTATAAATTATTTTTCATGAACATTTTTTATGAAATTCTTTTTATTTTCAACTATTTTTTATATGTTTAATCCATGTTTAATGTTTCATTTATATCGGTCTTATAGTTTATATTTTATAGGCTTTCAATGTCATGTGCTTGAAAGATTTTTAAGTTTCATATAGGTGTCTTTGAAAACTTATAAATTATTTTCCATAAACAGTTTTTACAAAATTATTTTTATTTTCAACAATTTGTTATATGTTTAATCCATGTATTATGTTTTATTTATATTGGTCTGGTAGTTTATATTTTATAGGCTTTTAAAGTCACATACTTGAAATTTTTAAGTTTCAAGTATGTGGTTTTGAAAGCTTATAAATTATTTTTTATCAGAAATTATTTTGGTTTCAAATATTTTTTATATGTTTAATCCATGTTTTAAGTTTCATTTATATTGCTCTTATAGTTTATATTTTATAGTCTTTCAAAGTCACGTACTTGTAACAGAATCTCACATCAGAAATGTAGAATGTTCTGCGCAGGAAATGGAGAACCAGAATCCCACATCGGAAATGAAGAATGATTTCCAGGGTAAGCTCTCTTATAAAAGGGATCCCTATGTGAGAGCTTCTGTTAGAATCCAGACTGCTGTAATGACAGTACTTCAGGATTTTAAATAGCGGATAAATTATGCTGAAAATTTTAATTTTAATTTTAATTTTGTTTTGTTTTGTTTATATATATATATAAACAAAAAAAATATATTTTTTTTAAAAACAAAATAAAATAGTAATTTTTTTTGTTTTAGTAGAAAGGAAGCAACGGGGTTGCCGCCTTTCCACTTGACCCGAAAGGCGGCATCGCCGATGCCTCCATTTTAGCATATTTTTTTAAAAAAATTTAACCTAAGCTGATTTATAGATTTTTTTTTAAAAAAAATCATTTAAAAAAAATCCGAAGCTCAAACACTCCTCTAGAAGAAGCTTGGACTGGGCCATAGTTTGGAAGATAAGAAATCAGAATGTGGGTAATATTTAGCCTTGAAAATATTTTGACATAGCCTATTGGGAAGCTAAAGCAATCTCCGCCCTTATTTCACCACCACAACATTATTGAAACAATTTAAATCCCTAAAACCCATGCCACCACAAGCCTTTGGAGTGCAAAGATCCTCCCAAGTGAGCCAGTGCATTCTTTTCTTACTATCTGCCCAACCCCACTAGATATTAGCAAACACTGAATGGATCAGACAGAAAAAGGAATCAAGGAGTTTGAATAAGGACATCACATTAGAAGGAATATCTTGAGAAACAATATTAAGGGGGACCTCCTTTCTTTCCTTGGACATATTCTTCCCGATCCATAATTGAATTTTAGAATTAACCCTATACAAGATGAAAGAGAAAACATACATTTTAGAACACCCAAAAATAGTCGGGAGGCCTAAATATTTTTAGTGCCTTTCACTAATCATAATGCCACTTAAATGATAGATCCAGTCATTCTTTTCTTCTTGCACTTATCTACTAAAAGAAATCTCTGATTTGGAAAAATTTATATGTTGAGAAGATTCTCTTCTATAAGTATTAATAATGTTCAAATTTTGCTGACATTCCAGTGGCATTTCTCTTGAGTAATTAAAACAATATTTAGTGAAAAATAAATGGGAAATATGAATACTTTGACAAAAAACCTTGGCACCATGAATAAGACCCCCCTCCACAGCCCTAGATAAATGATGGGAGAAAATATATCCCATAAGAAGGAATAAATATAGAGAAATAGGATCTTCCTATCACATGCCTTTGGTCAAGAAAAAATCCATGGTGAGATCACCATTCATCTTAATTCAAAAGGAAAAAAAGCTACGCATTAATTCATAATCACCTCAATCTAGTTAGTTCCAAAGCCCATTTTTAACATCACAGATTCTATGAAGGACCATTCAGCTATATCATATGTATTCATCATATACAATTTCCAAGAAAAATCCCCCCGTTAAAAGTTCACCTTGTTTTCATTGAATAAATGACTTCATGTGTGATAATGTAATTGTTTGTGATAAGCCTTCTAGGAACAAAAGGGATTTAATGTTCAGAGATAATGGATAGAAGTATTTTTCTCAAGTGATGAGAGATACTCTTCAAAAAACTACTATAAATCACATTGAACAAGCTAATATGTCTAAAATCAGAAATATTAACGGCACTTGAGACTTTAGAGATAAGAACAATTAGAGTTTCATTGATCTTTTCAAATCCAATGGAACATTTCTATAAATCTCCTACTAAGTTAATAATGTCAATCCTAACAACATTGAAATACATTTAAAGAATAAATCATGGAATCCATTAGGTCTAGGTTCCTTCATTGAATGAATACACTTTACCATGAAGGAAATTTCAACAACATAGATCTTAACTTTAAGCCCCTGATTCATGATAGCTAAAACATTTAGCTCAATACAATCTTGAAGTCTTGAAGAAATATCTACACACTTAGAATTATAAAGATTCATATAGAAATATCAAATTAGTTCTGTGATCTTTCTTCTTTCAGTCACGAAGACCCCACTAGCTATGTCGAGCTTAGAGATATAATTTTCCCTTTTCCTCACTAATGCCTTTTGATGAAAAAATTGGTGTTCGAATCACCCTGTTTGATAAATGACTCCCTTGAATGGAAAAAAAGACTTTTTTATCTTTAAACTCCCCACCCATCACTTTTCCGAAAACAACGAACTCCTGCATGAAATTTTATGGAAAGTACATGCATAACAATGATTCAAATACATCGAAATGGTGGTTATAATTTGATCAGAGTTACCATAATTTTGACTAATCCACTTATACAAATGAAAAGTGACACCAAATATTATCCCAAAACTTTCCATGAGATGATGACCATACATATTAAACCACCCCCAACAACTATTTTTGTGGAGCCACAAAATTTTGAATTTGAACCCCTACTTGGTTCTATGAAACCGATCAGTCACTTTTGTATGCAGCAAAATAATAAAACAATTAGATGATACTAGAGGAAGATGATATTGTAGGATCTAAATAATGATGTAGATGCTCAATATACAATAGGGGAGGGGGGGTGGGTGAATTGTATACTTTAAAAAATTTCCTTAAACAAGGAAAGATCTAAGTTTAACAAAGTTAAACTAAGAAAATTCACAACACCTATAATACTAATTGAAGTATTGGTATATGGTATAAAGTTACAAACTTCTAGTTTTATGTACTTACTTAAAACTGGAAAGTGATTTCGAAAAATAGGTTCCAGAAATATGGATCTGGAAATTTAAACTTAACCAAAGTTTACAATATGAGATTCTACCTTAAAGCGTATAGAATCTAAACTAATCAGAGTACAAGTGTAAAGAAATATAAGAATATTATACTTTCCTTAAAATAAAAAATGCAGGGGAAAAAAATTAGTAAATATACAAGTAACAAGATAAAAGTCTTTTAACCCAAAGAGAAGGGTATCTAACAACCTTGGAAAAAGGTCCCTTGATTTATACTTTCAAGAAAGTCTGTCTTACCCACACCAGGGTAAGCCCTCGATACGAAGATCAGAGTCTCTGTCTTGCTATTCCCGCAAGTCCTTAACTTTAAGGTAGTTGGAACCTCTGTCTTCCTCAGCAATGAATCCCTCGAACTTCAAGGTAGTCGGAACCTCTGTCTTCCTATCCCCAGAATCCCTTGAATGTAATCACCAACATTCAGAGTCGCACGAAGCAATCTGAACGAGCGATTCAGTACGCACAAAGTATGAAAAGATTCTCTCTCTAGAAATCACCTTAACAACGTGTGGTCTCTAGAGTGATCAACTTGTTGTTGAGCTCTTTCAAATGAGCTTCTATTTATAGGCTCGGTTAGAACGATCAGCTCCCTCCTCCAACGGTCATACTTTCCTTGAATATTAGAGGGACCTGTACACGTGTCACTAAACCAACAGTTAATTAGAAACAGAATGGACGACATCATTTTATAACAAAACATTTGTAATTGAAAGCACGACATTGTTTTACAATGAAACAAGTGTAAGAATAAGAAAAAATAGAATTCAGAATATAAGTAAATAAAAGTTCGGAGTCTAACCAAAATGGAATTCGGAGTCTATGTTAAAAAATGTTCGGATTCTGTTTTATAGGAATTCAGAACCTGAAATCTGTAGAAGTCCGGAGTCTGAATTTCTAAGGAAATTCAGAGTCTGGTTTCACCAGAGTTCAGAATCTGAACTTGCAGAGTTCGAAGTCGAACTAGTAAAAGTTCGGAGTCGAACTTCATAAGAGTTCGGAGTCGAACTTATGAAAGTTCAGAGTCGAACTTCATAAAAGTTTGGAGTCGAAAAACATAAGAGTTTGGAGTCGAACTCATGAAAGTTCGTATCCAGAATTCAGATTGGAACTTTATTATAGTTCACATCCAGAATTCGTAGTGGAACTTTATTACAGTTTACATCCAGAATTCGGAGTGGAACTTCATTACAATTCACATCCAAAATTCAGATCTTAAAAAAAAAAATACTCCAATTCTTGACATTATATGATTCCGGGGTTTTGGGTATGAATCCAGTTTTTGTACTTAAGAAAAATATTGATATGTATAATAAAATCTTGGTTAGGGTAAATTTCCTTAAAGAAAATTTTCCTTATGGAGGTAAAATATATATTTGCTTAAGTATAAGGTGTTTTTGATTTTAAAAACAAGAAGGAATGGAAAAGTAATAAGGAAAACCTTATTGACTCAACAAATATACCCCATACATTTGAAATAGTGAACCACAGTCACTTGAATCCAAAAAACTATCAAGCCGATTAGAAATACTTGAAGCAGGACTGTGGTTATGAAACCATGTAAAAGGATAAAAAATGAAAAGTTTGCGATACCCATATAAATCAGACAATCCCAAAACTAGAGCATTGGGGAAGTGTTTCGAGAGTGTTAGGACCAAGATGACGATAAAGGTGATCATATTCAAGTATTGTATTTTGTTTTCAAATATTTTTTAGAAGAATGGAAAAATCATATCACTTTATATTTGTTGAAATTTGGGCCAACCATCATATTCATAGAATCAGACTCATAATGTTTGAAAAGGTCTATCATATTTAGGTAAAGCTGGATAGAAGAAAAGTATCATCAGATTCACATTAAATATGGAATGAGAACGTCAGTCGTATTGAGGAATATTCTTGCTGGAAGAAAATGGTCACTAGATTCACTCTGAATTTAGTATATAATATTTTATTGTAATGAGAGAATTAAAGTCTTCATGACTACGATAAAAAATGTGTCAATGATTTGATGATCTTGGAGTTATCATAAATCATAAGTAAATTGTGAAACATATGATGCAAGATAAATGAACAAAAGGGAGAGTGAAAGAGACATTGCCAATCGTATTCAGATTGATTAGATCTGGATGGAAAGAAAGAAGTGTGATGTAGATCGTATTCAGGGGAATTTTATTCTGGACAATTAGATTCGGGCTGATAAGGAAAGAATAATGTTAATTAAAGAAAGGGAAGTTACAATACTTTCCTTTTAAAATATGGTGATGCTAAAGTTGATCTTCAATATATTAAAATTCATGAAATAAGTTATGATAGAAGCTAAAGTTTGTGAAATAATGAAGTTGATGAGAAAAGATAAAGAAACTTCCAAGTGGTATCGTATTCAGAAGAAAAATAATCTGCTGATCATATTTAGAATGCCATCATATTCAGAGAAAGAATTGTTTGGAAAATAAAAGAATGTGATAAAAAATGTATTCATCCATTTAAAAGGGGTTGAATTGATTTGATTATCAATCAAGTGGGTTAAGAGAAAAAGTTAATAAGTAGAAGAGCGATGAAGGAGATTTATGAATGTGTTGTTAAGGGGGAGCATGAAATTCAAAGAAGATGTTTTTCCTCTTCAACTGGGTCAAGATCCATCATATCTGAGCTGATACAGATTCATCCTGCTAATTTTATTCAGATTTTGGAATGGAGAAACAGAATCAAAATGATCTAATCAGATTGGGAAATCAAAATCAGACTATTGTTTGAAAAGAATTTCAAAGGAATAGATAAAGTTAATAGAATATTCGAGAAGGATTGAGAAGAGTTGAGAAGAGTTTACGAGGTCAAGATTCACCCTAAATTCATAGAAACATGCAAATTCATGAAATTTGGGTGAGTGGGAATGTTTTGAGGATTCCTTACAAAACCTCCCATGGGTCACCTATAAAAGGCGAAAAGTACTTTATACTTTATCTGACGGAGGTTTTATTCATGGGAAGAGAGAGAAGTTCTGACTTTCTAGGGAGAGAAATGAGTTTTCCGCATTGTGTTTTTTTGAAGATGTTTCGATAGAGAGAAGTGAAATAAGAAGATACAAGATCACAATGTTGTATTCATTGATCATCGTATTCATCTTGTCATCGTATTTGGACGATCATCATATCAGGTTGGATTAATCAGATTTGGGATTTCTTTATTGGGATTTCTAGACTGAGGAAGTGTTCTAAATTTTTTTGATGATATTTTGATATAATTATATCCATCAGATTGGGAAATTGGATTTGAAGATCATATATGAAGAATCAGAGTGGGATGGTCAGATTGAGAAATCAGATTGATTTTTTATTACAAAGTCCAGAAGATTCTTACCAACTTTTGGGTAAGAAAGTGAAGAATTGTTTTCAATTGTATACACTAGTGGAAATTAAAAAGAAGCACAGGTAACATGTTTTGTTATAAAAACATTAAATTACCCTATTTTTTCTAAGAGGGTGCACACACACTTTTGGATTGTCTTTAAAGTGATACATGAGTGAAAGGGTATATTGTACTCATTGTATTCCAAGGATTGATTTCTAGTATATTGTATATTGTTGGATCATTTCCAAACCATATCAAGGACGTAGCTATTCTTATTGAATAGAGAACCTTGTAAATAATTGTGTTCACATGGATGTGTGTTAGATTTTTTTTAGCAGAGGATCAAATCTTTAACAGGAGGTGAAGGTTGTTTTAAGGAATCATTAAAGAAAAAGTATCACCAATTCCCTCCCTATCAGTGATACAAATACACCAACTAGGCACTTTCATAGAGGAGACTACTTGTTTCTCATTATTATAGAGGATTTCATTGAAGTCTCAACCGAAAAGAATAGGACCTTAAAGATCATTCCTAAGAACCTCAACGAGTTCTTAAGATTTCTGTTTATCACCAAAAACTGGACACCCATAGAAACCAAAAAATCTCCATAATGGTTCCCATGGATGTAAAATATAAATAGTGATATGATTTTGGGTGAAGTTTTTCACAGCTACATTAAACTCTTCATTCCATATAATGAAAATCCCACTAGCATGGCTTACCCTTTCTATTGGAAAGAAACCTTGAAACCCTACTTTGGGGGAGATACCTCTCATTTCCTTGCAAGCCGATGTGGTCTCAGACAAAAATACCACATCAGGTCTATATTTGGTGATCCATAGATAGAGTGTTTGAACTATTCATGGGTTTCCTAGCCCATAATAATTCCAACACATAATTTTCATTGCACATAACAATGATAAACTCTAAAATATCAATGAAGATCCAATTAGAAAATCCATTAAATATGAAACATGCTAATGAAGATCCAAAATGAACAATCCATCAAAGTATACCAACATGCCAATGAAGATCCAATCAGACTAAAAAACTGATGAAACCATCCAATCCAATGATACATATGCAAACTGAAAAAGATACAATAAAACCATAAAAAATACAGTAGATCTGGACAGGGTGATGCCGTTGCAGATGAGACAATAACAGATAAAACAAGAAACACCAAAATCCAAACCACCAAAAAGTGGGAAATCTAAGAGATACCTAGAATGAAACCCCTAAGGGGAGGAGGCAAAAAGATTTAATCTTTAATATGAGTTAATCAACCTTTTAAATTTTATAAAATTTTATATGATTTTTTATATATTATTGATAATATTTTATATATGCCATATTCATAAATTTTAATAATAATTACTTTTAATATAATTAATATTATCTTATATAAAAATTATAATAAAATTAATATTATATGAATTGTATATATTTGCTTTCACATATTACACACACACACACACACACTCATGTCCTTAGGTTCTTCACACAAACACAATATTATTTTTCATATAAAATCTAATATAAATATTATATAGGTATACATTCTATAATTAGTGATATATTTTTAATATGAAATATTATTCATATAACTATAATATTTATTTTTTTACACATATAATTTTTTTTAAAATATAAATAACAAATTAAATATATATAATAATGAATAGTATATATATTTTAAATACAACTGATTTTAAACTTAATTAATAAATATATTTATCTAATTGGTGAAATAAATTTTAAATATTTTCCTATAAATATAATTATTTTTTATTATAATTTTACATTTATATAATTAATGATATATTTTTAAAAATATTAATTTATTTATATAAATAATAATATTTTTCGATATAATTTATAATTTTTAAATATAAATAACAATTAACTTTATTTTTGATATATAATTAATAATATTTATGTAATGACTTAGCCTCAAATCATTCGTTAGTGTCCCGGTCAGAGCGTTACTCAACCTCAGGCATGCTCCCCCATACATAAGAGGCTATTGACTAGTAATGATGGTCTAAGATGGTAATGTGGAGAGACTATACCCTCATATTAGATTATAGAAACATAATAGAAATTATATAAAATCAATCATCACAAAGTCCCAATGTTATAACTATACAACACAACCATTCTATGATATATGGATTATCTAAAATGGCACACAATTTAAGAAAACATCAACAAGATGTCCCATAAGAAATCATATACATCCCAAATCAAAATAAACATAAATAAAAGAAATCACCACCTAGACCCAAGTCCCACACATGGTTCCATCTTCTGACTCTTCCCAAGCTATCCAATTACCTTCACCTACAATAAAGAGGTTCATATTGATTCAATGACTTAATTTTGTTATTTTGGAAATCACTATACAGTTCTTGTGAATTTTTTGTAACTAGAAACAATGTTTTAACTAATATGTTTGTGTAGAATAAATTTTCTTTACTGAAAATACCGACAAAGTAATTTTTTTAAAAGTACATTCACCTATTGAACAAATGCAGAAAACTAAAATACCAAAAAAGTTAATAAATTTTGTGAAAATATAGTGATCCGACCTTCAATTCTAGACAGTCCATTGGATTTAATGGAAATATAGTAGTTATAACTAAACTTACTAATGGATAAATCAACATGTTGAGTTCATCGGTAGATGAAGAAGTTTCTGCCAAAAAAACAAAGGTTGTGCATAGGCTATAAACTTGCAAGAATAAACTCAGGTGATTATATAAGGGTTGAAATATTCAAAAAGTGATGGATTTGGATAGTCCAAAATCGGGAGAAGGTAAGTAGATCAAATGAGAGGAATAAAATCTCATTTTGGAATTAAAGATATAAGACTCCTAGGTATCTCCATAAACCCTTTCTAATGTTCCTTTTAATTAAACTTTAATTAGGTTTCCATTTAATTTATGTAGAACGAATCATTTAATGCTCTAATTATTTATGAATTAAAATGAATAACCCATATTGATTGATTTAGGTTTTAGACCCCATGATTTAATTCTTTATTTCCTTATTTATTTCAAAAATGGAATTTTACATTAATCTGGGAATTTTTATGATTTTTCTAAAAAAACTGACATTTTTAGCATGATGGGGCCAATCTAACATGAGGTTCGACTACATAAATAAATGAACCGCTTGAAGGAAGGAATGAACACAAGACTAACTGATCAACCGTGTGACCAAAAAAATAAATAACACAACCAACAGATTGACTATATGAAGGGATTGAACACATGATCAAGCAATCAATCGAAAGGGAAAACCAATAAACTGTATAGTTAGCTAACCCACCACTTGTAAAAAAATATAAATTTAAAAAGAGAAGACCCAGAGCACACTCTTAGCACCTTTAGGACTCTAGAAAATAGAACACAAATATTTTTGAAATTTGACACCTTAAAAATTTCAATTGGAATTTTCCATTGGAGGTTTAAAATGGAATTTTCCATCAGATGTTAACACTAAAATTTTCCAATGTAAGTTTCCATTTGAATTTTCCATTGGAAGTTTCAACTGGAATTTTCCAGTGGATGTTTCAATTATAATTTTCTAGTGGAAGTTGACATTTAAATTTCCCATTGCAAGTTTCAAATAAAAATTTCTATTAGAATTTTAATGTTTAATTTTATAGTAGGAGTTTCAATTGGATTTTTCTAGTGTAAATTTAAACCTAAAATTTATAGTGGAAGTCGACACTTGAATTTTCTAGTAGAAGTTTCTAATAATTTTTTTATTAGAAGTTTCAACTGAAATTTTCTAGTGGATATTTCAACTGAAATCATGAGACAACCACCATCGAATTATATTTTGAATATAGGAAATTCTACCATATCAAAGTTTTTAAAATTTATTTATTTAGTAATTTCAAGCACATTTCGCATCGATTTAAAAATTGATTAAATTTTTATATACTTATCCCTTTTGAGTTACAAGTGTTTAATAAAATCTTAAATAGGTACTTTTATGTTTTAAAAGTGTTCTTCAGGATATATTATTTGTTTTATATTAAAATGTCATCTGTTTTATTAACAAAATAACAAATGTTATGTGAAAAATTATAAATATATTCTGTGCATATTATGTTTTTCATTTATTTTATTAAAAGTTCTTGTTTGTATTGTTGATAATAAATGCCTATAGTAGGTAGGAGGTTGACCATTATGATCCGTAATACTCTTCATAATGAATTCATGTTGGCTCATAGTTTTTATGGCATGATTAAATATTATCAATGATTCTATTATATTTTTTATTTATTATGTCCAATTCTAATTTCTATCATTTTTTGTTCAATTTGATGACATGATGTGACTAGTTTCATATAAAATGACTCTGGAATGGAGGTATTTGGGTGTAATGGAGGTATTAGGATGCATGTATTGGTCATGGTTTCATGGAGAATGTTGGAAATATTTCTTCCATTTATATATAAATACTGAGCTTATGGTTGAATTATGATCCTATATGTATGACTATAGATGTATGACTATGTATGTGGATGTATGATGAGTTTATTTTGTATTCATGATCTAGTTTATTGCATGGTTTACTTTTTTGTATGTATATTATTTTTTCTAAAATAGTTTAAAAAAAGATAACAAATTTATTGACAATTTATGATAACCATCGCTAATCATAACCATCACTTACTATTTTATTAGAGGTTATCCTAGTTTTAATTATTTTCCCTTATAAAATGAAACCATCATTAAATATTTTAGTGAAGGTTATATGAATTTTCCTATGTTTGTTTTCAAAAAAAAACCATTACCTATTGAATATAAAACTATTATTAAATATGATGAAAATGTCACATTTAATAACTCCTTCTAAAAAATGAAAACCGCCACTAAATGATTCTTGACTGAAAAATATGTGGCGGTTCTAATAACCGCCATTAAATAATATATTGGCAGTTTAAATCACCACCAAAAGTGAGAATAACCACTACTAAGACCTATTTTTTTGTAGTGATAGGGCAACATATATCCATTCATGGAGATAGACAATAATATATCGAGTAGAAACATTTAGGTTTTCTTCTGTTATTAAACAGTTAACCTCACTTTAATTAAGAAACAACTTCTCTTAAAACAGGATAGGCAGAGGATAGGTTGTCTTCCTTGATAGTTTTAGCAACATTTTTTCCATGATGGTGGCCGCCCCTATTTTATGTCCAGGGGGGGGGGGGGTGGAAAAGGAAGATAAGGTGGGTGGAAAACCCCTACCAAACCAACAGTGGTAGAAAGAATGGGAAAGGGATGATAACAACCTATAAAAGGCAAGATCCTCCTCCAATTTCAGGAACAGCTTCACCGTTCTTCTTATCTCACTAGTTTCACCATCATTGACATTTCTTTATTTTATGTAGTATTTTGTAAGGTAGTTTCCCTACTTATTTAAGAGTGATATTATGACGATTTTTCTCCTTATAATAGATAGGGAGTGTGTACTTACTTTTACCCATAGCGATCCTTCTATTTTCTTGTGGTTTATTACCCCTTTTATTTTGGGGTTTTTTCCACGTTACATCTAGTGTCTATTTATTTCCCAATTTTTGAACTTTATTTTATCTTGTGATTATTGATGCACCAGTGGTCTATTCATTTTTGGTCCCAACATGTGGTATCAGATATAGGTTTTTTCCTAGTGCTATTCATGTTTTTAGATATTAATAATTATCACAAATTTGAGTATGCTCTGTGATTGAATCTCTGATCGAAATTTCACATCAAAAAAATTTATTAAGATTATTAATTTCACCATTGTGAAATAGAGTATGTTCTGAAATGACAACATGTCTATATGGAAGTGAAATTTGAGATTGAAAAATTCTAGAAAAATAATTTTTCATTGCGAAAAATAAAGATGTAGGTAACGTTGTGGAAGGATAATTGCCTACTGACAATTGAAAAAAAGATGATAAGTGTGACGAAGGGGAAATGGAATAAAATATATTTGAATGCTATTTACAACATCAATTTGGATTTGGAAGATGAGTTCCTATCGACCATTACGAGAAAAAAGACAGAAAAGGAAATATGAGATATTTTGATAAAGTTATATGAGGCCAAGTCACTACACAACAAAATTTTTCTGAAGAGAAAATTGTAGAATCTTTGAATAGAAGAATCATCATCAGGGACTAACCACATAAAATATCTTAATATTATTTTCACTCGTATCATGATGTTGGGATATTAAAATGTGGATACTGAATGTGTATAAATTTTTCTCTATATTTTTCTAAATTCGTATGAAAAACTCATCATCAACCTCCCCAACAATATCATAACTGATATGTAACCCTTCAATGATGTTTCAACCATAGTTATTAAAGAATAAAGTCAGCGTAATAACAAGGATGATAGAAATATAACTTCACACCAAGAAGAGGCTCTATCAATGTAGAGAGGAAGGATGATAGAGCATGGTTCCAGTGGGATCCAAAATCATGGAATGTCGAAATCAAAGAGTAAGAAGAAGAATGTCACATGTCTCAATTATGGAAAGAAGGGGAAGGTTAAGAAGTATTTTTGGAATAAGAAGAGTAGTGAATAAAGATATCAGGTAAATGTTGTGAGTACTTCTGAATATATACTAGTTACTGAAACAACAACGACTGCTGGAAGTAGGCAACATCTCAATGATGCATGGATAATCGACTTAGGAGCAACATAACACATGATGTATCAACATGAATGGTTTGATTGATATAAAACTATACTAGAAGGGATTTTATAAATTTGGAATGATCACACACTAAATATCATCAGATTTGGTACCATAAAACTGATGATGCATGATGGTATTTTTCGATCCATCTAAGGAGTACACCATGTGATGGGCTTGAAGAAGAACATATTGTCTTTGTGAAAATTTAATGATATCAGATACAAGACTCGCACCAAGAATGGAGTGATGAGAAATATGAAGGGCGTGATTATGTTAATAAAGGAATAGAAGATCTCAAAGAACCTATACATGCTTATGGGTGAAACATACAAGGAGGAAGAGATAGTTGTTTCATCAAATACCTTGAAGGAATAATTGATAATGTTATGGAATCAAAAGATTGGCCATATATTATAATGATGCATGAATATTATTTTGGATCAAAATATGTTTACCAGAATTTCAAAGATATCCTTACCGTTTTTTGAGCATTATGTTTTGATCAAGAAACATAGATTAATGTTTAGGACATCAACTATAAGAAGCAAGGAAATCTTAGAATTGATTCATTCTGATGTTTGGAAAGCACCAGTTATATCCCTAGGAGGATAAAGGTACATTGTATCCTTCATTGATGATTATTCTAGGAGATTTTGGGTGTACCCAATCAAGAGTAAATTGGATGTTTTTTAAGCCTTTAAAACATTCAAATCATGAAAAGAGATTGAATTTGGAAAGAAGATCAACTGTCTTAGGACGGAAAATGGTAGGTAATATACAAGTGAGGAGTTTGATAATGTTTTTCAATAAAAAGGAATAAAGAGAAAGTTAATGGTGGAATACACTCCTCATCATAATGGAGTGGCAGAGTGAATGAATAAAACCCTGTTGGATAGAACAAGGTCAATGTTAAATTCTGCAGGAATTGCCAAAACATTTTGAGAAGAAATAGTGAATACTTCCTATTATGTGATCAAATGATCTCCTTAAATGATGATTGATATGAAGAAACCAATGCATATGTGGACTGGTAAACATTCTAACTTTTATCAGTTACATACTTTTGGATGTTCGATGTATGCACAATTTATTGACCAGGAAAGATCAAAGTTGGATTCAAGATATAGGAAATGTATCTTCTTGGGAGACACTGATGGTGTGAAGTAGTATTATTTGTAGGATCCCACTACCCACAAGATTATCATCAGCAGAGATGTCATTTTTGAAGAAGACAAGGTGAAAATGAAAATTTATTGATACATAGATAATGAAAATACAAAAAACTACAATAGTTTAGGTGGAGGATAAATCCAAGGAAGAACGATTTTCATATGAGGCCTTACCATAGAATGATGATAAATTACTAGTTGAGTCTAAACCATGGCGATCAACTCATGAGAAAAAAGCAGAAGTATGGTACTCAAACTATGTAACTGAGAGAAATATTTCATACTACTTATTGATAGAAGATAGAGATCCACCTTCTTTTGTGGAGGCAAACCAGTGTCCAAATGTATCCTCATGGATGGCGGTGATGTCAGAGGAACTTGAAGACTTAAATAAGAACAAGAATTAGGATTATGTTCCATTACCTCATGTAAGGAAGGAAATAAACAAAAAATGGGTCTTTAATATCAAGCGGGATGGAAAGGACTAGGTGTAAATATATCATGCAAGACTGGTGGTCAAAGGACATGATTAAAATAAAGGTATTGATTTGAATGAGATATTTTCTACTGTTGTTAGACCAATGACTATTCAGAGAGGTCTAGAGATGTGTACTATATATAGTTTACATCTAGAGCAGTTGGATTTGTAGATTTTTTTTCTCCATAATGATCTTGATGAAGAGATCTATATGATAAAACCGTAAGGCTTTATGGAATATGGAAAAGAGAACTTGGTTTTCTGGTTAAACAAATATCTATACAGTATCAAATAGGCATTGAGGTGTTGGTACAAGAGATTTGATTCCTATATCACGATCCTTGGATACATCTAAATTCATTTAGATCCTTGTCCATATTTCAGGGGTTCAGATGGTAATTATTTAATCATTATTCTATTACATGTGGATGAAATGTTTATTATAGGACCCAAAAAAGATCATATATAGTAGAAGAATACATAATTGGATATGGAGTTTGATATGAAGGACTTTGGACCAACAAACAAGATTCTTGGGATGTAGATTTACTGAGATAGAAATATTGGGAGGATTTGTCTATCACAAAATAATGACTTATGTAATGTCTTGAAACACTTCAACATGAAATAATGAAAGAAAATATCCACCCTCTTCCTATTAATTTCAGGTTATCCTCTTTGATGATTCATAGTAGTGAAGCAAAGAGGATAGAGATGTCTCGAGTGCTATATGAATCGGCCGTGGAGAGTCTGATGTTCACTATAGTTTTTACTAGACAAAAAATTACACATGCAGTGGGAGCGGTTATTTGGTACTTGGAGAATCTAGAATGAGAATATTGGAGCATAGTGAAGAGGATCCTGAGATATATCAAAGAGACCTCAAATGCTGAATTAAGTTACAGAGGATCAGATTTTATTATCAAAGTCTACGTTGATTCATATTTTTCAGGTGATTCTGACCAAAGGAAATCTACTACTGGTTATGTGTTTAATCTTAAAGGAGGATCCATGAGTTGGATTTCAAAGTTAAAATTATTTATTCCTTTATATATGATGGAGTTTGAGTAAATGTAATCTATACATGCTTGCAAAGAGGAAATTTGGATAAGAAATTTTTTAGAGGAGACCAAAGAGAGACATGAGTAGATTCCATTGTTTTGTGATAGTCAAAGAAACTTGAATATTTTAATGAATCAATATTTTCATTACAGGATGATGAATATTGGGTTACATTATAATTTTTTCTAAGATGTGGTGGAGGAATGAAGTGTGGACATGCAGAAAATACGCACTAAAAAAATATGGAAGATTTTTTGATGAAAGTGATTAACTGATAAGTTCAAATGGTACATATCCTTGAGAATCCTAACAGAGATGTGAGAATAATGATTTTGAAAATATAAAGGATGTGTGAAGATGTTATTGGTTCTCAATAAAATCTCAAAGTGGTATATGTCTCAACAACATTTTTCCTAGGACCGTGACTACCCCTATTTTATGTCAAAGGGGGATGCTGATGGCAGATGAGTTTAGTGTCCAAACTGTACTAAACCACTAGTAGAAGAAGGTATGGGAAGGGTTGAAAGTATACTATAAAAGTCAAGATCACCCTCCCATTTCAGCAACATATTCATCGATCTTATTATCTCATTAGTTTCACCATCACCAAAATTTCTTCATTTTATGCGGGGTTTTGTGAGGTAGTTCCCCCACTTATTCAAGATAGATATTACGATGGTTTTTCTCTTTTTGATAGTGATGAAGTGTGTTCCCAATTTTACCCATAGTGATCCTTCTATTTTCCCATGTTTTTTATCCCTTTCATTTTGGGGGTTTTTCCACATAACATATGGTTTTCATTTATTTCCAAATTTTGGAACTTTATTTTATCTCGTGATTATCACCACACTAGTGAGCTAATCATTTTCATTCCAAACAGATAGAGCTTGTAGAACTCAAATATCTATCCTTACCTTCACTCCTCCAACACCTCCACATTACTAATGTCCTACCCCACCATCTCATGACCATATTTGTGGAACTCCTTAACATGTGTATCCCTAACAAATTAAACACTGTGTAGACCATAAATCCAAATATTTTCATCTATGATTTCAATTTACCATAACCCTTTTTATCCTTGGAAGAAAATAATCTTTTTTTCCTTGTATACTATGATATTATTTTAAATTTAATTATCACTTACCATACCCCACTTTCTTCACTTTTTGATTATCCCCTATGTTAGCTACCCTTTTCCAAAACTCATAGGTGTCATACATCTAGACTAGAAGTCAATAAACCCCATGCCCCTTCACAATATTGATGTTTTTGTAAAATATTTCCTCTGCACCATTGGACACTCTTCCCAAATAATTCTAATATAGAGTTCAAAAAAAAGATAAGTGAATATATTTTCTTTTTGATATTATAGATAAGAAGGTGGAACCCATTGGTTCCATCATACTCAAAGAAGGACATGCTCAATGACATGATGATGAAATGATTAGGTGGCTCAATGAGAAGGAGGAATCCATGATGGTTTATTTTTTTCGGCAATGAGGTGTATCTAATGGAGGAGAAGATGGGAGTGGTAGGTCATGGGATGGAGCTCAACATAGTAAATTTCATGTGGGTGGTAAGGTTTCCCAAGGGTGAGGGTATGGACATTGATGAAGCCCTAACATGCATTTTCTTAGAGAAGACAAGGTGGAGAGGGATAGTAGTGGAGGGATGGGCACCACAGGTGATAATTCATAAGCATCCAACAATTTGGGATTTTGTGAGTCATTGTGGTTGGAATTCAATGTTGGAATCCATGAATTTTGTGTTAGGATCTTTTATTAGGGATTAACCCAAATTAATCAAGGATTAAAAATATAATATTATGATATGTTAGAGAATAAAAATATCACACAAAAAATAATGGTGAGTACCTATCATTTGTGTGTTAGATTCATATCTCTAATACTTCAATGGTATGTTGGAGACTTTGTATAATGGTCACCATTATTGAATCCACGATATTTATTTTCTTCAAATACTTGTTTATCAACTAATGGTGAAAAATTTAATGAATGAAAAAATATACAAGAAGTAAAAATGAAGGCATATTAATCTCTATATAAAATTCACATAAACTATAAACCACTTGATGCTGAAGTGGTTTATATATACTTTTAAAGATGATAATAATGACCTTTCGTTGACTTAATATTAAACGATCCAATATATTATGTATCACTTAATCCAAAATTCATTATTTATATCCATGAATGTGTGGCATATGAAGCATAAATACATGAATATGTGGAATCCGAAACATTAATTCATGTTTGAGTAAAAATGATACATTAATTGATACATTAAATTAGTGTTATAAAATCAATTAATTAATGAAAATAAAATTTTTATTTCCAATAACACATCACTTTTATTGCATTAATTAATTAAAAAAATACATATATCAATTATATCAAAGAAAATTACAATGTAAAGTATGATCTGACCAATAGGTTAACATATTATTTATAAATTTTTAATATGTCATACTTTACATTGTAATTTTCTTTGTTATAATTGATATATGTATTTTTTTTATTAATTAATGCAATACAAGTGAGATGTTATTGGAAATAAAATTAGTGTAAAAAAATAGACAAAGACCTAAAGATGATCTGACCAATAGGTTAACATATAATTTTTTATCATTTAAGAAATATTTGAATAACTTTTACGCGACTTTTTAAGAAAAAAATTCTGGATTACTTAAGTATCTCCCAAAAACTTTAACAACAAAGGCAATATCAGGGAACATACGAGATTTATATTACATAAAATTGACAATAGCAGAATCATTTGTGAAATTTTTATATCACATTTATATAATTAACAAATTGGTGTAGTATAAGTGGAGTAAGAACTTATATTAAACTACTTGAGGATGTTTATATCATATCCTCTTTGAGATGGACCAATAATATCACATGACCTATCACAATGGATTTTGATGGATAATGTAAAAAAATCATCAGAAATTTCCCATATATAAAAGTGGTTATTAATTTTGTCTTAACCAAAAGGTTAATGTAATTATTTCCTATAAGTATGTGATCTACATACAAAACATAAAAATTGCTACCATTAGTTTTAAAATAAATGCACTGATATAAAGCATTCTATTTAGACAAAATCTAACACCAATTAGATAATTTGAAATAGAGATAAATTATAAAAAAATACATCATAATAATATTAAGGGTCCCAATAATATTATAAAATTATAATGACATTATGTATGAATCTTATGTCACTCAAAATTTAACACCGATAGTGTATTAAATAAAAAATGACATAATTTTAAAACACAAATGCATTATATTAATAAAAAAATTGCACTAATACAAATATATCGATATGATATATTTCTTATTAATGTAATATAGTCACATATAATTTTTTATTCATACATAAAATTTTTCATAACTATGCCCACAATAGATGAGATTACTATTATACAAAATATATTAAAAAATATCAAAATATGAATAATTAAATCATATACAATACAAATTATTTTATTACAATTTTTTTCATAATTATACTCTTGATAGGTGAGTTCATAATTGAAATAAATATATAAACAAATGATATTTACACATATTTAATAAATTAATCCATATATTATAATAAAAATTATCATACATAGATATTTTGTTTAATTATTCTCACGATTGTTGAGTTCATAATTAAACAAAATATATCACCAAATTATATATATATATATATGGTTAAATAAACTATATATTTATAAGAGGAAAAATTCAAAATATTTTATATGAAAAAACATATTTTATAAACATATTTTCAATAAAGAAAATATTTAAAATCTTTTACGCCCATGATAATTTTTTTTGAGATACATTATATTAAAAATAAATTTAGTAAGATTTAAATATGTGTTTAAATCCATGTACTACAAACTTAAATTTTCATATAATTAAAAAACCACCTTTAACTGTCTCATTATAAAAAAAACTAAATTATGAAAATAAAATGAAAGATGAATTATGGATTTTAATGAAGGAGACATTGATAATTTTTTTATAATTTCTATTCTCATATATAATGAAGTATCCAAGAAATTATTTATATATCTAAAAGATAATTATTAAAATACATATAAATAATTTTCCAAAAAAGACATAATTCATGATTTTTATCAATATCAAGACGTATTGAAATAACACACACACACACATTGGATTTTCACTAAATAATTTTTCACTCATGATAAAATGATTAAAAATTTATTCATGTGTGGATACAATCATGATTATCGAACAAAATAAAAGAAACAAAATTTTGTTAAACAAAATTAAAAGAATCAAAATAAAATAAAAAATAGTAATAACTTATATATTAAATATTTTTGGATAAAATAAAAATTGTTATAAAATAATATATGGTATTAACCCAAATTAATAAATAATTCAAAATAAATTATTATGATATGTTAGAGAATAAAAATATGTCATAAAAAAATGGTGTGTACCTATTATTTGTGTATTGGATTCACATCTCCAATACTTCAAGGGTTAGTTTTATATAATGGTCACCAATTTAGAATCCACAATGTTTATTTTATTCATAAACTTGTTTATTATCTCCTGGTGGAAAAAATAATGATGGTGAATATATACAATAAGTACAAATAAAGACATATTAATCAATATCTAAAAGTCACAATAGCTATTATGCCACACTATTAACAACTTGATGGTGAAGTGGTTTATATGGAAATATCAATATGAGACTAAGGTCCTTTTATTGAATTAATATTAAATGGTTCAAATCATTATGTATCACTTAATAAAAAAATCATTATTTGATATCCAAGAATGTGCGAAATACGAAGAATCAATACATGAATATGTGGAAGCTGAAACATTAATTCATGTTTGTGTAAAAAATGATGCATTAATTGATACATTAAATTAGTGTTATAAAATCAATTAATTAATGAAAATCCTAATTTTACTTCAAAAAATTAGGGTTCTGATAATCTCCATGTCCATGTACTTAGATCATCACACAAATGCCAAGTTGATGAAAGATGTTGGTGTGGGTTTGGAAATTAAAATTGATATGGAAGGGAGATTTGTGAGGAACATGATCATAAAGAGTGTGAGATATGTGGTGTTCAGGGAAGTTTGGGAGTATGTGAGATAGAATGCTGGGGCAGTGAGGAAGAGGTTAGAAGATAGGGATAGAAAGGATATGGATGGGTTGGTTGTAGAGCTCCACAAGCGTTGTTTCTCTTCAAACCTTGATTAAATCAACTTTTATCATTTGATGGTATATTTAGGTGCATGTGATTCAATATTTTGTTTTGGTTTCCATTTAAAAAAAACTTATAATATATTAAGATGATTCTACCATGCTCTTTTTTTGAAATAGAAATCACCCCTTTATGCCAAAGAACAATGTTAATAATGCATGAAATAGTGGAATATAGATACATGGTTGTGAAGAAATATACTATTAATGTTCTATATTTCACCAAGTCTAGTTTGAAATTATTCTCTTAAATCAAACAAAATAAATACAAGGAAATAATACCAACCTTTCATAATCATTCTACAAAGTTTACACCCTCTCATGACTAAAAAATGAACTTTAACACATTGATTAAAGAAAAGTGACCCAAATCTCGAAAAAAGCACTATAGAATAAACATAAAATAAAATTTCAGAATAGTATTAAAAAATAAGTGTTTACAAGAAATAAATAATCCTTAAAGAGTAAAAAAAATATTTAAAAAACATAAATAATGCACACCCAAACCAAACTTTGCTTCAATACAGTTAACCATAGTATGGGTAAAACTCCACCTTAATTTCTTTCAATCCATGGAATTTATTAATCTGTAGTATTGAAAATATATTTATAGATGAATTTAGTTAAGCCAAAATTAATAAAAATATTGATTAATAATTACAAGTTAGATTAAAGGGAAGGAAATTAATTTTACTAGCCATTCAAGTCCCAAGTTGAGTGATAGTGCCTAAAGAGTGGAATAATATGGAAACATAAAATTAAAAGAACCTTACCTTACATATGTATTCATCTTCTAGATAAAAAAAATATGAGGGAATTAGGTTTGAAATGATTTGAGATGTTAGATAAGTGGAGACTGGCCCATGAGGGTCGATAGATCATGATGGTTTATGAATATGATCGGTCAAACTATAGACACGATTACCAAAAAAAATGAACTCAGTGAAAATATTAATAATAGAAATAATGATACAATGGTCATGATAAAAAAATATAAAGAATAAATAACTAAAATCAATAATGTACATTGTAATATTCCCTTTGAAAATATAAATAATCATACATTAGAAAATTTTCATTTTGAATGAATTCCCCTGGGGAAGTTAAAGTTTCTCTTCACTTTATTGACTCCTAAGTGTCTATAAATTCCACACCCTACACTTTATTTAACATTTTGGTAAAATATTACATTTTTAAATAAAAATTAAAAAATTCATGGAAAATTTGAAAATAAAATACCAATATTAATAGCTATAAAAAGTAAACTTATTCTTTTTTTGCACCCATTGAAAAACAACTAAAGTGAAATTTAGTTTGTTAAGTTTTTTTCTTTTTTATGTGTTTCTATATGTGTAAAAAGTAATTAAAACTCATGTAAAAAACCATAAAAATGTATCAAACTGGTTAATAAAATATATATTATTCATTCCCCAACCATTTTTTTATCATATTCATCACATAATTATTCACAATAATTACAACAATGATCATATGGATAAAATATAGATATATGAGAATTAATAATGAATGGTATAAATTCCTATAGTAATTTTTTAAATAAATAAACATCACCTTACTCTTAAAGGTGTTTCAAAAGGGTAAAAACCAATAATGGATACATTATCCAAATATTTATAACAATAAAGAGGTTACTGAAATACCTCAATAAATATTATAGTAATGAAGTTTAATTATCCATAGTAGATTCTAATTTGAAATATCATGGAAAACATAAATAACTATAAAATAATTAGGTAACTATTAAAAATATACCTCTTCTATATAAATCATATTTGAGAGTATATTTCTTTATGATCAAGGTGTTGTTATCCAATTATATCTATGGGATGAAGAATCAATATAGAGCATTGAATGGTTAGGAAATAGACATCAAATTGGATTTTCAAAATGAAAAAAAATCAACAATTGAACTTCACATTATTTTCATTATTTTGGTACTATAAAATTATATGAAAGTAGATAATAAGGATTGGAGAGAAGATAAAACTGACAACTCATAAGTTGAAAGTAAAAATAAAAAATAATGAGAAATAAAATTGTTATTCATGATCTATAAAAATAGATAAATTTATAAAAAGAAAAAAAATATACAACCCCAAAATACAGAGGTATATTTGTAGTTAGTAGAAATTTTTAGAGAGTTTAGTAATATAAAGATAATTCCATCAAAAGATATAAATCACACTATATTGATGCATAAGGCTCTTCTTCTTGAAGTGTCCACTAAGGAATACATGATAATGGATATAAAAAATAGTTTATATTTAAAAAACTAACACCCATTATTTTTTTGGAAAATATATATATTCATAAAAAAGAAGTAATTTATAGAGGATAAATAAGTGAGTTTCTAAATAAGTTCATGAATTGAATTTATGTTGTGGTCCCTATTCAGGACCTTATTTTATTTAATCTTAATTTGGATGTTACTAAGTTCATACAATGAATCTTATAACTATATCCTATTTCTTATCATAGAGATTATTGATCATGTATTCCTAGTCACAGTTCTTACTAATTTTCATCACCTTTCCAATATATAGAAACCATAATTATCAAGAATATCTATTCATAAGAAAAATACTATGAAGGAAAAAAATTCAAGAAGAAATAATTTTCTTCATTATTGAATCATGTTTAGACCCAAAAATCTTCTCATAGGTTGGAGGGTTTTGACTTTTATGTGGCTCATATTTACTACGATCCATCCATTTTTGTTGAAGAATTACCTTTATTTACATCCCTTTGGTTTGTGTGTTGGTTTTGTTCATATGGAATGGTTACTTTATTTTCAGTGTGTTCTTACATGTGTGAGTCACTTAAATATTACTTGGTTTCACAAAAACATGTATTAGAGAAATTAGAAATTAATGGGTGCTGGAAAAAATAAAGCACGGCCTTGAGAATTAAGATATGGAATGATACTAAAATTTAATCATGTTATTCCTTGATGTTAGGGGTAATTTCACCTTTATATCTAGATTTTGGTGCATCTTAACCACTTTTTTTCTTAATTATAACCTGAAATAAATTAATTTCATCAATTTTAAAGAAGGATGGTTTCTAAAATTTTTAAACTACAAGTGAATATGCAACAATAGAGTTCAATAATAGTTCTACAATTAATCCACCACTAAAACTAATATATTTAAATTGACAGTTGAATGTTTTCTAGTCTGTTCACTACATGAATCACTAAATATGCACAATCAAAAGATTAATGGAAACATTTTTATTAAAATAATAAATGAAAATAAATCAAACTAATATTCAAGTGGAGGTACACCTGTACACCTATTTTCATGGATACATTAAATGATAAAGAACCCGTGAGAAGCATCAATAATTCCAGCAACTCAAGTGTGGAACACAAATATCCAGAACATTAAATTTGACTTTATATTTGATTTTTTAGTGGGGTTTGGATATTAAAATGGGAAAAATAGCATGGAAAATTTATTTCTATCATGCCATACACCATTTATAATGATGAAAATTGGAAAAATAACACAAAATTCCATTTACACATGCATGAGAATGATTTTACATAGAGGAAAAGTTTAAAAACTTGGTAGAGTGGAGTATTTCTCATAAGTGATCTAACTATTCAAAATTTAAGATAAATTTCAAGAATATCATGGAAACATAATGAGAATACATAATAATGGCTGTTTAAAATTCTTTAAAAAGATAGAATATATAAACTGAAAAAAGTGAAAAAAATGTAAAGGGTTGATATACCTTTTTTTACACCAATCCCACTCATTAACAGTTCTATTATATTGTTGATCCATGAAAGTATTTATAGAATCTAGCTAAGTTAAACCCTATATAGAACATAAATAAATTTTCCTAATAAAATAAAATAATTTTATTGGAAAAATTTTAGATATGGAAATTAAGAAATATAATTAATATAGAAGTTTCAGAAAAAGATAATTATTTCCACTGATATGAATTTATGTGTATTTTAAATGCTAAAATAAATAAATATCTTTATAGTTTGAATTAAAATGAAATATATAGTTTAGAATAAATAATTAAGATGAACTATACATTATAAAAAATTGCACATACATATTAATAATATTTATAAAATTTATACACAGTCACAAAAATGAAAATATAAAAAGAATAAGATACATACTTTAAACCTATAATATCAAAAAATAAGTAAATATGATATGAAAATATGCAAACAAATGTTTTTAGCTGTAAAAAATCACTCCAAAGAGGGGCCTTTAAAAAACAGAAACTAAAATAAATTTTTTAAAATTTTATAATAAGGGATCACTATTTATTAATTTAATAATTCTTTTTTAGTTATATGATAATGATTATGTGGATGAAGTTTCTTCCATAAAACCTACAT
Source organism: Viscum album (assembly GCA_963277665.1). Taxonomy (NCBI): domain Eukaryota; kingdom Viridiplantae; phylum Streptophyta; class Magnoliopsida; order Santalales; family Viscaceae; genus Viscum; species Viscum album. The sequence continues at coordinate 1,048,348,037 of OY728163.1, read as the reverse complement.
TGTTACTTATAGGAAAAAAATAAATTTATTTTTCTATAAAAACCACAACCAAAACAAATTTATTGATAATAGACAAATATATAACTATTAATGAAATTGATTTATAAAATTGAGATGTTTAGTTAGTTGTTAAAGGTATTGAATCAATGGAAACAACATTTGAAATAAAAATCTTGAAATTTCATTGATGGGGAAACAAAAATTTTAAATTAATATTTATTTAGTAGTTAAAAAATGGAAATTCAGTGGATGAATTTGATTTGATAACTCCTATATTATTATTATAATATGGGAAAAAAATAATTAAATTATTATTATATAAAAATAATGTAACCAAAAAAATATTGATAATGAATGAAACATAGACCATTAATGCAATTTTTTTCTTACATTGAGATATCGAGGGAGTAGCTAGAGGTTTTTGATTTAGAAAGAAATTTCTTTTTTTCATGCTTCAGAGCTAAGATCCAACTGTATGAAATCATTTTTAGTAGCATGAATTTCCTTGATAATTTTTTTGACCTCAATGCCAATATCCAAGTACCATATTTCCATTACAATATGGAAGCTAAAATTTTCAAGAATATGGCCTATTTTAATTCCAATAACACTTTATTCCCCTAAAATAACAATAATTGTAGGTAGTCAGACCAAAGGAAAAATATAAATAACAATTATGATAAAATGATATCCAATACTATTTTGAAACAATATACCAATCATGTACTGAGAAGTTAAAACAATGATATCATAAAGAAAATATTAAAAGAGACCATGATCTAATAATTTAAATATAAGAAACTATGTAATTAATAATAGGGAAAATGAAATGGTTTAGAAATTTTTTATCGAATAAATTAACACAACTATAATATCAAAAAATGATTGTGGAAAGGTAAGTAAAACCTAAACATTTGAAGATCAGATAAATAATATGAGAAATTTGAAACTACAAAAAAATTATGAGACTGTTTGAATCTAATCTGACTCACTTGTGAAACATATGTAGGGTGTGGATGAGACTGAGTAATTATATTCAAGGACTAAATATCCATCTATAAATGGGAAAAAAATTATTAATTCTTATATCACTGTGCATAAAAAATAAACATAAATAAATTAAAAAAGTATAGATTAAAACCAAAAAAATAAATTTGAATATGAGTTAAAAAACATAAAATTAATACTGTATCATCATAGGATTTTCTATAAATTATTATTTTTTACACTATTAATAAATAAAAAGAAAATCAACATAACTTTACTAAATAATAGCGTATTAGGAAAGGAGGGAAATATCATATATAAAAAAATTAATTTGGAAATAATAACACCAAAATATACCAGTGATTGAATATATATTAGGGCCTATAATGAATGAAGAAGATAGAATTTATCCAAAAAATATTAAAAGTGTAAGATATATAAATTCAGGTTACTAAATAGGGTTTGTAACATGGTATACGTTCATTGGTAATATTTATGTCATTGAGGAAATTTATTTTCTACTTATCAAGATAAAAAACTTTATACTTTATATTTACAAAATTAATAATCAAGGGAAAAATTAAAAAGGAAATTAGGGTTTTGAGTCAGGGTTTTTAGTATAATGGGAAAAGATATTGATACCCACCAACAACTGATGAAAATCAGAGTACGATAGATGGGGATTTTAGGATGGGGATGAAGAGATGATGAGGTAGAGGTGAGGATGTGGGAATATTAAGTAAAGGTAAGGAGGCAAAGGCTAACAGATGGGGAGTTGAGGATGGGGAGACAGATTCTAAAAAACAGGGAGCCGTAAATAGGAATCTGTAGTTCGACGGTCATGGAGGACGTTGGGTGGTCAAAGCTGGGAAAACCATGGAGGTTTGGGTGTAGTGGGAGAGGCATCTTTATGGTGGGAAATAAATATGGGAGGGAAGTAATCATGAAATGAGAACCCCAAAATGGAGGAGTTGAGTTTTGGAGGGAAATCAATGATGGAGAGAATGAAACATGGAGGGGTGAGACTTTAATATTAGTATAGATATAGATATAAAAATATCATGTGATTATTTTACCCTGTTGGTTTTTTCTTTTTTAAAATATAATTTTAAAAAAGGAGTGACTTTTATCTGCAGTTTTTATAAATAATCTCCAATAAATTCAATAAAAATAAATTTCTATAAGAATTTATTGGAATCATATTAAATTATAACCTTTATAAACATCTTATTTTTTGTAAGTATAATGATAATTTTTTTTGTATTTCTTTAAGGTTAAATATTTATATATTCTGATTTCAATGAAATATAATTTGATTGCAATAAATATCATTAATTTTTTTGTTTGGAAATTCCAATATAAATATTATATAAGTATACATTATGTAATTAGTGATATATTTTTAATAATAAATATTATTCATATAACTATAATATTTATTTTTCTTACATATATAATATTTTTTTAAAATATAAATAATAAGTTAAATATAAATAATAATGAATAATTCGTTTTTAATATAAATGATAATATGTTTAATTAATAAATATATATTAGTAATTAGTAATATATATTTTAAATATTTTTAGTAAATATATATACTTTTTAATATAATTATACATTTATATAATTAATGATATATTTTAGAAAATACTATTTCATTTATATAATTTATAATAACTTTGAATCCAATTTACAATTTTCAATGTAAAAAATAATTGAAATTATATATATATATATATATATATATATATATATATAATTTACAATACATACATATATATAATTCACATTGGTTGGGGAAGTGGGAAAAATGCAAAGAAAATCTATCATTGCCTATAAAGTAATTGTGATGACTTGGCCCTCAAAACATCCCCATATCCCTCAAAGGCATAACCACTTATATACTTCTATAAAATTAGCAATTATTTAAAATTATTTTTGGTGTATATAAATAATAATAGTATAATATTTAAGCATACAATTTCACAATTAATTATATATTCTAAAAAATATTTAATCATTTATATATTTTATGATATTTTTAAAAGTATAATTAATAATATTAAAACATTTCAAGAAAAATTAATAATTATTAATATTATATATATAAATCGATATATTGGGAACTGTAAATCAATTTAAATATATTTATTGCAATTTTCACTTTAAATTTTATAATTTTATAATTAATAATATATTGGAATAAACATTTATATATTTATAATTTTCATGTAATTGATTAAAAAAATATTATATTATAAATTATGTATTTCAATTAAAAAAATGTGTTTGTATTATTTTAAACACACTTGGTAGTAAATTTAATATTTATATTAAATTATTAATATATTCAAAATAGTCCTCTATAAATTTAATTTTGTTAATTTTAAATATTTATTCATTTGTATAATTAATTAAAGTTTTTAAATATTATTCAAAATATTTCAATATAATTAATAATTATTAATATTTCATATATAAAATTAATATTATATACATTGATTGTAATGAAATATATTTTACCTTACTCTTTAATATAAATTAATTAAAATTTTAAATTTTAAAAATTTTTATATGAATTTTTATATATTATCGATATTATTTTATATATGTTATATTTATATATTTAAATAGTTATTAATTTTAACATAATTAGTATTATATTATATATAAATTATAATAAAAATAATATTATATGAATTGTATATACTTGGTTTCACCAATTACACATGTACAAATATATGTCCTTGGGTTCTTCACATACACAGATATGTATTTATATATTATTCAAATTTAATTAATATTATTTTTCATTGAAATTGTAACATAAATATTTTTTATATATACATTAGCACCCATAAATTTATGTTTCCAATATCTTCCCTTTCAAAACAAACTATCACCCATAAATTTCTACAACCATAATTGTATTTTCCCTCAAATTTTTGTATATCCATAATAATAACGATTTCAGTATGTCATCAATGAGTTTATATTTTATGTTCCAATATATTTGAACCTCACGTTTGAAATCATAATTTTCTTTTTGAATGACGTTTTCCATAAAAAAAATCAATATATCTTCATCGATTCTCATATTTTCCTTCTTCACTGATACTGACTACTTCTACTACGATACACTAATCCTAATTTAGGCTTCATTCTAAAAAATTCTACAACACAATATTCTGATTACTATAGTTGGGTTTCTTTTTTTCTCCCCTTCTACCACTATTTCATATTGTATTTCAGAAAACCATTATATGTATATTAGTAATGCATACTTTATATTTGGGTTTTAAATATTTGGTATACTCTATATATTCACACTACACATGATTGATATGAATGGTACACATTTAGTAAATTTATATAACATATTCACCTCTGAAAATATCTATCTTTTAACTATTACCCATATCATAATTCAAACTCATCTTCCACACTTTTATTTTTTAAAAAGTCAATAAAAAATGAGATTTTTTTTATATTTATATTAAACTTCATATATTGGTTTCTTTTTTAATAATATGGTAGATGTTAAAAATTTTGAATATCATTATTGTGTTTTATCCCTTATCGTACTTCATGTAGTTCCCATATTACAAGTTCATATATTTTCTATAGTTTATTACATTTTTAACCAAATAACCATTGTCAAAGACCTAACTTCAATGTATTGTAGTGGAAATAACATACAAAGTTCATATTGAATTTAATTATCAAATTTTATAGAAAAATATTTTCTTAACTCTCTTTTACCATATATTTTCAATTCACTTTCAATGTTTTACTTAATTTTCCACTATTAATGTTTTTATAGCAAAAAATATACTATACATCTTTTACTCCAATCTATAACTAAGTAATATTTTCATAGGTGATCCTTTAAACTATAGAACCAAAATACTTAGTACTCCCTTACCTAATTTAATGTATGTTATATAATGATTACATCACACACCATGTAACTTTTGTAACAATTTTATTTTTATTTTTTTCATATCTGAACTATATTATTTTTTAAAATTTATAACATTACATATTATCACATTCAATGATGAAGTTTTTTGAAAATATTATGATTTATTTTCTTCTGAATTTGGGTTACCAGTATTAATTTTTATTTAATTTTATTTTAACTTTAATAATATGAACTGTGTACTTTTTTAAACAATGTTTACTATAGTTTCCACACTTTTTGATAAATGTTATTGGCTACAGTTTCTAAGATTTTTTTATAATATTCACATAATTTTCAATTTTTGCTGCTAATATCTTCGAGAAGATTATTATTTGATATCTATTTTAAACTCTGGAATAAAAACCGTTTTAATTTATTTATATTGGTTTTACATTATAATTCAATCTCTGTACGATTTCTACTATGTACTAATTACATTATGCACCATGTAATTTTTGAAACAATTATATTTGTATTTTTTTGTAAATGTATTGTCTACAATTCTGAACTGTATATATTTCATCATTGCAATGGTTGGAGAATATAGGATCACATAGTTTTTTACTAAAAATCAAAAAAATGTTTTTTTTTCTGGCTTTATCATCTCATTATCTAGTTTATTTGAATGAATTAATTGATTTGGAGTGATATTAAAAAAAAAACAAAAAATGATGCATTTAGCTAAATCATTGTTTAATTTTATCCAATATTGATTATATTATTTTATTAACATGAATGAATGTCTTTACAAGCTAGGTTACTTCCTATTGTGCCTCATTCAAGTTGTATGGATCACTTTAGGTGTGGGTTATTGTATTGATGTTTGTACATGCGAAGTTATATTTTTGGTTTTTTAGTGAATCCTCGGTAAATGTTTTCCAAGGTGTTTGAACATATATTTGATCCGAGCAATATCTTATTATTCTCAATATGATTTAGTACATGAAACATCAAGAAATTAATATTTCTTGAAACACAATAGATAGATTAACCTCACTATATCTAATAATTTGAGACACTAACCTCACCTTATTATTTTTTAATTAAAATTTTCATCATTGATTTTAAAATCCCTTTTTATTAGGATCTTTTAAGTGTTATAAGAACATCTCAATTTATATTCCCTCTCTATAAAATAATTTTTTAAACTAATTATTTATCTTTTATTTAAATTTAATATTATTAATTGTCAAATTCATTTTTTATTTAGGTACCGGGTCTTTAGTTTTTCTGTTACAAGTGTATTAATTATTACTTCAATTTTTTAGAATCACTGTTTCAGGTGCTCATATAATCAAGATTTCATATGTTGTTCTTCTCAGTTATTTTATGAGCATCTAGGCATGTTAAACACTTATTCCATGATTCATAATGTTACTTTAGTTCCTATTAGTGGAAACAATTATAGGTAGATTCAAGATGGTTGAATAATGCTCCTCATTTTACCCAATTTAAACAACACATAAAGTTCTACTTAGAAATATACTTTTTGCATGTACTATGAATACATTATTCCTATTTTGGTATGAAATACATGTATTTATGAACATAAATTTGGGTTTATATCTATATATTTATATTTATCATGTCAATGAATAAATTTTATGAATTTATGCTTCAAATAGGCTAATTTAATTAAATTGAATACATTCCCATAATTACCAAAATATCAGAGAAGAATGGTTTGAATTTCCACTTTATATGTCTCTCGGTTATACCTATATTCTGTATTTTACAACCCTTAGTTTATTTAGGAAGGTTAGGTTTTTTATTTTATAGAATAATTCATAATATTATATTAACTATTATATGATGTATACAAAGAAAATAGGCCATCATCCATTTTCAATGCATAGGAAAGAAGCTTTACCATCCTTTATACATAATTTAGTAGCAATCATGAGAGAATTTCAAGAAATTATAGAAGTTGGGAAACGTAAAATATCTTAATTAGAAAAGGGGGAGTAGGTAAAATAAATTTTTGATTTTCAGGCCCTGTGAATATGAATGTGGAATTGTTTTATTCTTACTTGTATTGTTTATTCTTTTGAAATGGATTATATATTTACTAAAATATATGTCATTAATGTTTTTTTTGAAAATATTTTCTAAATATTTTAACTTTTTGATATAATTTGTTTTTTATAGGTCCAAAGTGAGTGATGTAATCAGAAATTAAAAGGGTGTTACTCAGATTGAATATGTCTTCTATATATTAATATCATTTAGAAAAAAAATGTTGCACCGACTACTATATCAATATTTTTATTGATCATCATTTGTTAGGTAGTTAATTTTATTTAATTAATAATTTTTTATTAATTTTATTTACTTGACCTTTTACCTTTTCCATAATTAAAAAAATATATTCTAACATTATTGTAATGGGTTTTAGGTATAAGTTTTAGATTTTGGATATAATAGAAGGGTGTGTTATAGAGGTATATTACCATGACTAAATTTAGTCATTAGTGAATTTATTAGATGTTGTTGATTAATTAATAATTTTTTCTTGATTATTCAATTAGTAATCTTTGATCCTTTCATTTTTTATTATTCTTTAATAGAAATGATAAATTCTATCTTGATTTATAATTATGAACTAATTAATAGTATTAATGTTTAGGTCATTCCAAAATTATGAAGGATAGAGGTCAAAAATACCCAAGAAAAATCTTTATGCATCTTTAATGAATTATTCAAATAGAATTCAAGTAAAAATATCCTTTAATACTTTTATTTCAAAGTTGAGATGCAATTTACTTCCTTTTGAAATTATTATGTCCTAAATATGGTAAGAATAATCATGTAATTGTTCAAAAATTTATAAGAACAATAAATATCTTATGGTTTCATGTAATAGAGATATGAATAAAATGTTAACAATTGTAAGTGGCTTCCATCACTCACTATTTTTTATGGACTCATCTCCATTATGTTACTATATGATTTTTGGTTATTTTTTTATATTTTATTTTTTGAAAATATTTTTGGCATAGTTTGAATTTCAAGGAACTTGAATTCCACTCTCATAGTAACCTAACCGCATAAAAATTCCTTTTGGGATAATCTGAGGTGCATTTCACATCGTATATAGTGATCAAGATCTGTTTTTTAATCCAAGTTTAACATGTTTTTGTTTCATTTTCAATGATTTTGAATACATATTTGATTTTGACCATTTCTTCAATCAGTGTAAGACGAGGTTACCATATAGAGAAAAGTCCCCTATAGACTCAAGAAGAGGGTGGAAATGGGAGTTTTCTTCCATGAAACCCATAAGTAGGTGCAACATTTATTACTATTAGAATCAAGTTAGTCATTTAGTATCATATATCATTATTTTTACAAAAAAATGTTAATACCCAATGTTGGTTTTTCTTTTTTCTTTTTTAAAATTATTTTCCATAGATATTCTTTCTCCCATAAAGAGTATAAATTTGTGCATCTAAACAGATTTGATACCTGAATTAAAAATAATGGCTCATCTCTAGAGCTTTAGAATACATTAGGAAATGTTAATTTTAGAGCATTAAGATTTAAAAGATAAAAAGAGGAGTTTATAACAAATATTATCCAACTTATATTGGTTGTTCAGATTCCTTATCTCATCTTCTATGTTTTCAGATTTGGGACCATATCATCTGCTACTATCTATATATGTTTGGTATGGTTTATCAGATATGACTTTCTTTAGCCATGTAGTTATGTTGTGATTTAATTGAAGACTAGGTTTTGAAACCCCCATAAGCCTCCATCTGCAGAAAAAATAAAGAGAAAAATGCCAATGTACAAGACTATCATAGCCTCAAGGAGTTAAAAAAATATAATATTATATATTTTCATTAGATTAAATTATCAAATGGGAAATTTATCACTAATTACTTTACATCCAATGATTTCATAGGGGATCAATTTTTTTTGGGGAAGGTAAGAGATAATTGGTCAGAATTTGATCTTGATTGCATCATCATGAGAGACAAAGAAAAAAATATCATAAGACTAGTTTATTTTTCTTAAATAAAATGGGCGATTCATTCTTACTTATCAATCCCAATTAACCAAGTAAAATTACAATTTATCATCCCTCAGGTGATTTATACCCATGCTCTCTTCTCATCCTATAAAAAATACAAAGTGGCACCAATGATTTATTTTCAAATTAAAATTGATATGAGGTTTCAACTGCTCCTGAAAAATGATATTTGAAATCCTATCCTATAATGTGACCAAGCCCCTAGGTCATATTTTCTTCTCTAAAGTTTGTATGGACTATATTCGTAGTCCTTTATTAGGCTGGTATATGATTATCCAACCTAGACAACCTTCCACATCCATGCAACTAGAATTCTACAATTAGATTCTAAGAAAGGCTCATACTTGATTAGTTAGAACAATTAGAAGAATTTTTTTTATTCTCTCTCCATATATTGTATTTTATAACATTTACATCATTTTTATATACAATTTTTTGTATGTTAAATTTACTTATAACCTCCTCAAACATTCTTAACTTTTCTTCTCATCTTCCATTCCTATTTTAATGTTTCTTATATACATATTATTTAAAATTTAATTACTAAATTATTTACTCAAATATTAATTTTATTCTTCCTTAAACTAAGGTTATCATTTAATTTAGTTTCAAAATCTACCACATACCATAGAAGATGATTTTGATCAGGAAAGAACAAGGAAAAATTTATTTCACTAGAGACACTTTAACATTAAAGGTGATTAAAAATCAGTTCCCAGAACATCAATATAAGATAAAAAGAATGATTGAATAGATAAAATAAATTTCAGATGATATATTTAACTGTTTAGTTGAAATATAACTGGTCACTAATTAGAGAACCATTTTATAGATAATTGAAACTCACCACTTTATTCTTTTTCTATTAAATAATATTTACTCTTCCATTTCTTTCTCTTCCTGTATTTAAATTACCTATAAGTTTTATAGACAAGCTTTATTTTTCTTTGATTTACAAGCTATATTGTTTTGTGAAATTGAAAGGATGGGGGAACTAGTTAATATTATATAAATTGATTACGAAGAAACATATGTTACTTTCCTATTTAACTAATATTAGTCGAACATTTAAATTTTATAAATATTCATATGAATTTTTATATATTATCGATATTATTTTATATATTTCATATTTATATATTTCATATTTATATATTTCATATTTATATATTTAAATAATAATTAATTTTCATATAGTTAACATTACCTTATGTAGTAATTAAAATGAAATTAATATTATATACATTGTCTATAGTGGGTTTCACCTATGGCGTGCGTGCATGCACACACATATACGTCATTGGGTTCTTCACACACACACACACTTGTATTTATATATTATTCAAATGTAATTAATATTATTTTTCATATAAATTATAACATAAATATTATTTATGTATACATATTGTGATTACTGATATATTTTTAATGCAATATACTATTCATATAACTATAATATTTATTTTTCTTGCACATATAATTAATTTTTTTAATATAAATAATAAATTAAATATAAATAATATTGAATAGTACATATAATTTAGATAAAATTGAAATAAAATTTAATTAATAAATACATTTTAGTAATTGGTAATGTACATTTTAAATATTTTCCTATAAATATAATTATCTTTTAATACAATTGATATTAAATTTAATTAATAAATATATTTAAGTAAAGGGTAATGTACATTTTTAAATCTTTTAATATAAATATAATAATAATTTAAATAAAATTTTTCATATTAATGATATATTTTAGTGTTACCCAAACCTCAATCATAGGATTTGGGAAACAACAAAGGCGTGACGCCGCCTGACTAGGGAAGCGATAGCTTTGCGGGAAGCTAGCCATTATGTTGGCTGGCCGTGGGTGTGGTGGTGCTGTGGGAAAATTAGACGATTCTAGCATTTATGATGGATGTTGGTGGTGGGTCAATGCGAAGATGCATGGACAACATGGTCGATGACCTCTGATAAGGGGTGATAGAGGCCTGATGGTGAAGATCTTCATGGGAGACGATGGGGGAATTGTAAATAACGACCTATGATGATGATAGTCAAGAGAGCATGGATGGACCTATGGGTTAGGGCATTTGGGCCAATTATTTGGGCCTTTGTGCCCTTGGTTTTACATGACCATGTAATGGGTTCCATCGACCCCGGGAAAAAGGGGATTCTTTTGTAATTAATAAAAACAGGGGGACTTCCCCTGCCTATTTTAAAAAAATAATATTTTAAATATAATTTATATTTTTTAAATGTAAATAAAATTAATTTTATTTTTTATATTTAATTACCAATATATATGTAACACCCTAGATAGAGACCATGCATCAATGTCCCAAATATAGCATCCCTAGAGCTTAGGCACACCTCACTTAATGCAAGAGGCTGCTGACTAGAAAAATTGGTTTATGGTGGTAATGTGGAGATATTATAATCTCATATTAGAGTAGATTAAAATAAATGAAATGATATAAAATCAATTACCACAAAGTCCTAAAGTTATAAATACACAACACAACCATGATATAATAGATGAATTATCTAAAATGGAATATAAATCAAGAAAGCATCAACATAATCTTCCATGGGAAGATCATAAGCATCCAAAATCAAAATAAACATAAATAAATGAAATCACAATCTAGTCCTGAGTCCCACACTTGGTACCATCTCTTGAATCCATAAAAAATATCCAACTCTGGGATCATTCCCCACTCGTACCTTCATTCATGAGGTATGATCAGGCACTAATGTTCTAGGAATACCCAAATAGGTTGTGAATATAACTTAGCAGGACACCACCAATGGTGTTTCTAAGATAACCAAGAGGTACAATGCATATATAATGTGATATGATTATAATAATAAAATAATGTATAAAAGAGAAATAAATCAGACCACTATTGATAATTAGGTTCTAAGGTGACACTCAAAATTAACTATACCATCTTCATTTAGTAAAAACTTTCTCTGATCATGTCATATAACCATCAGGGGAAACATGTCATGCCCCGAAAATTATTTAGAATATCACATAGGGGGAATCACATTGTCCCCAAAACCATTTGAAAACTACCTATGGGGAACCAAATCCTATCCCATAACCACAAGAATACCACATAGAAGGGCCATGTCTATCCCCATAACCCATTCTATAATTTCATACAACTTGGGGTTGTATCCCAACCTGGAAACGCATATAGAATAAACCTCAGGGGGTCGTATCCCCTCCAGAAGTAGTTATTAATCCATCATTACCTATAGAACTCCATTCTACCTTGAACCCTATAGCCTTATTTCACTTACACATAGGGGGATACATCCTATCCTAAAACACATATCAGGCCATCATTACCTAAGGGACTATATCCCGCCTCGATTCCTGCAACCTTATTTCACATACACCCTAGGGGTTACATCCACACATGGTGTAGTTATCATTCCATCATTACCTGGGGATCCATATCCCACTCTAATGAAAGTATCCTAATTTAACATACACCCATGGGGTTATATCCCCATAATGAATTGTTATTAGACCATCATTACCTAGGGAACCATATCCCACCCCGATTCCTATACCATAATATCATACAAACTGGGGGATGCATCCCACCACAAAACCTCATATATCATACACTAAGGGGAACACATCCTCATTTGGAATCTATAAAAGGCCTTAATTTATGGTTTTTGGGAATAGTGGAAGTAGTATGACCTATTCCCAATAATTTAAATTCATCAATTTATTTATATTTCACCTTAAAACTAGATGAATCACAACCCTAAAATCCATGAGACAAGATCATTATATATAATTTATAATTAATTTGTATAAATAATGAATTACCTTTCATTGAAATTATTTATCCATTGTTATATTAGGTAAAAAATGTACATTATATCATCATTGAATTATAGGATTCAAGGGTATAATCTATCTAGTAGTGATATAAACATATACCACAAACCTCTAAACATTGATGTAGAAATACCTTATTACCAACATGGAAGATTATGAAACTTGATTCATTTATTGATGATAACAAAAAGAATATATATAATGTTGAAATGATTCTTCTTGTTCTCTATAAAGTTGAGAGGGTAGAGGAGGAGTGATAAACTGAATTTATATACATATTTTGGATACATTTATTCAATATTTTTTCATGTTTTATTCGATAATGCACTTGGTTCTGGTTTGTTTTTACAGGAATATGGAATTTTTTAATCAAAGGATGAAATGATGAAAATATGAAAGAATAGGTTTTACACATCATGAACCATGTACATGATGTGTATTCCCCAGTCACAGCATATCTACAGATCAAAGGACATCCCATGAGAATTTACATGACATAAAGAGTTTATACGATGCGTAACTATATTACACATCATGCGATTTTCAAAGACCAGTTCATACTGAAATTGAACAATGTGAAGGAAGTACAAGACATGAATCAAATATATGACATATAGAGTTTACATGATGTGAAGAATTTCGAGATCCCAACCAGTTAAAGATAGAACCCAAGAAATCTACAAGATTCAAGATTCTTATAGGAGATTATTGATCTGATATACACAACATGTAAAGCCTACACGTTATGTAAAAGTAAATAATAAATCCACTTAAAGAAAATACATGATGTGAATTATTTACCTAACATGTATCTTTTTTGTCTATTTATATGTTTTTTACACTGGACGGTTAGGTAGTTCAGAGTCTATTATTTTTCTCTCATTTTATCATATTTTTCTTCTCTAATATCCTTCCAAAATTAGTGTAATTAATTCCTTAACCCATTTTACCTAATCCTTTTACATTATGTTCTGATCATCATCCTTTATTCAATAATTTATATTATGTTTCCATTACGACACCCATTTCAACACCTATTCTTTACATCTTCAACACTTGCACCATTTCTTCATTGTTTCTTAATTCGTAGTAAGTTTTTGACTGATTCTTACATATTTGAAAGTTTTGATTAATTGTTTCTCAACTATTTCATGATTATACTGAGCATGTTTATTATTATTTTTTTGATCAACACCATCATGTGTAACTAATACTATAAGGGTTAGGGGTCGGGAGTAGGGGTGCTTCTAAGAATAATGAATCCATGAATTAAATCTTGGTAATTCTATGACTATTAATTAGGTTTAAAAAAACCATTCATCACATTCTCTTGCAGAACCTCAACCATGGGTAGTGAAATGGAATTAAAGTAACTTAATTATAGTTGAGAAGGAAATGAAAATTATCCTATGACACTTAATATATAGAAGCTAAGCATAATGAATATAGGCTGTTAGCTATACCTAGACTAAGGGATAGTTGTAGTATAGGTAGATCCAATTAGCTTGACCAAAACCAACTAGTGACCTTTTCACCGCTTCTTAGTACAATACCTAGGACTATCCCAATCCATATTTAGGATTATAATTTTCCTAAATCCTTGAAATTAACCTTTATTACTTATTTTTTTATTTAATTTAAATCAAAACTACATATTTTTAGAAAAACCAAACTTGAAGATTAAATATAAGGAATCCTTAAAAAGGGATTTATTCAAATAGTTTCTTTATTTCTAGTAATCCCTATGGGTTCAAACTGACACTTCTTCTTTATAAACACTAGTACTACGTTTAGTCTAATAACATAAATTTATAATCTGATCAACACTTCTATATATTAAACATTTCATACAGGCACATCAAAATTGAGCTCCAATGTCGAGGACCACTATTACTTAGGTAAAAAATCATTTGGATCGAACCTTGGATTAACTCACCTTCTACCCCTAAGTCTTTTTACTTTTTTCTCATTCGGACACACCTGTGTCCTCTCAATTTTTCTCAGATAGTGCATGAATCAGGGTTCTATGACTCATTCAAGGATCCTTAACACTCAAAAACTACTTATGTTTGATCCTAAGATCTATTAGTCCTTAACTACATACCACCACTTCACAATGGATAATCAAAAAAATACTACACATCCCAACCATTAAAATATGAAATATGCACCACCTATCAATCTAGGAGAGAAATCATTTCTGTAAGAGTGTACTATTATGGATTATGGATTTCCATCTATAATTGGTGATGTGTCCACCTTTATTCTCCATCATATTCAGGATTGCACCTAATAAATAAGACTTGAAAAATTCCACATGATCCATAGCATGGGTCAATTCAATGAGATTCAATGTGAGGACCTCCATGAGAACATTTACACATTTTTATAGGTTTGAAATACCTTTCGCAACCATATCATGCCATCTGATGCAATAAGATTAATAGTCTTCCAGTTCTCCTAATGTGACCAAGCAATTGATTGGATCAAAATCAAAGATCCTGATCAGATCATGACTTAGAATGATATAGGGAACAAGTTACTGGACATGTAATTCTCTTTAATACGGACTTGGAAGATCTGAAATGGCATTCAAAAATTTTTCTAGGTGGATGGAAAATTATCTTGGAAAAAATGGGACAAATTTAAGGGGCTCACTAGAAAATGCCAAAATCATAGACTTTATGTGTGGATTTAGATACAAATGTTCTACAAGGTACTTTAAAATGATGTGTGAACTATAGTAGAAGTCACTTCTAATGTTAAACACATGCTTAAGATGCCCAAAGTTGGCTAATAACTTCTAGATAAGGACTCCCAAAATTACAATATATGGCAGAGAGATTGAGGACTACCTCAGCATGGAATCCACCAAGTGTAAGAGATTACCCACCTCACAACACAAGTAAAAGTTCTTATAAATAATATTGAGTCATTTCAGTTACCTGATACACCACTACACCTCTTGATATTATTATGGAAATACAATCATTAGAGATACACAGAGGCCCACACCCATACCAAGAATGTTGGGTAGGGACAAAGGATCCTAAATCCCAATATTTTAATTACATCAATTGAAATCAACAAGTACAAAAATTCCATCAACCTCAACCATACCAACAGAAGCAATACTACCAATATAGACTGGATTAACAACCACCACAACAACCCAAAAAAGGCTATTATTAGTAGAGTAGTGGTAAAACACCATAAATAAATCAGGGACCACTTGGGTACCTAGATGAAGTCAAAAATTCTAGAACACAATATAAAATACCTCAGTAACCCTTTCCCCCAAGAGTTCATCTTCAATTCCAACTAGATCTATAGAGACCAGCACAATAAGTCCCACATTTTTAGTCTAATCTTGAGAACATGATCTCTATATTTGTTTAATAAGTGGATCAGAGGATGAATAACACTGATATAGATATTAAAAATCCAAGAGTTACTCTACGAAATCTTCATCACTAGATGGGTCAAATCTCAAATACTTTATCGATCTAACTGTTGGGTATGTTTCCCAGTAACACTGAGACACACAAAGGAGGAGTGGAAAATATGATGGTTCTTAGGAGTGATAAAGTGTTGGACCTTCAGAAACCATGAAAGGACGAGTAAAAGAGATTTGAGGAAATTGATAAACCTTTATTAATAATAATCAAGGATGAACACTATATCCCAAAGTAAGCTGGTCAAGAAAAAAATCTAGAATTATAAGCTACTAAAAAATCATTATTAAAAGAAAACCCTAAAAAGAAATAAGTATATATAGGACCTCCAATATAAAAACACCTACTATTCTTCCCAGAATGGATGAGTAAAATAAATATTTAAGGGAAATATAAGAAGTTTTTAACAATTTGTAATTAATTACACATCAACACCCCCTTAGCTAAAGACATTGCTTATATACCTTCATAAAACAAGTTATTAAAATAAATGATTTCCAAAAAAAGGAAGATGAATGACTTAGGATTCATATCTTTAAATGAATAATGATCTACTATCATTTAGTTTAAGATCCCCCTAATATGATAGGTCCTAAAAACTTCTCGATTTCATGCACTATAAAGGAGTTCAACTTTAAAAGATCATTATGTGATCTTGGTTTAAGCATTAACCTCATGCATATGAGTGTATTCTGAAATATAGTGCTTGAATAACTAAATCCAACAAGAGTGTAATTACAAATGGATGATATATTAGTAAAGTACCCTAAAAAAATACACTAGTATATTTTAATTAAAGATGGAAAATTCATCTTTCCAATAGATTTCCCCATCTAAGAAATGGAAAAAGAAGGAGAGATTCCATTATTCTATGATGAAAATTTTTAAAAACTAGGAAGGAATTGATAGAAGTAAATTAAGGATAAATGATATTCATATTTGGATATGAACAAGTTGTGTTCAAATTAGAAAAGATTGCTAAGAAAAAAAATGATTCATATGATTTTCAATCCATATTTCTTAACGATGAGAGATATGAGTTGTAAGGACTCAACCCCAGTTGCCTAGAGCCAACGCATTATTTGATTACATTGGCATACATACAAGGAATACAAATCCTGAAGGACTGAGTAGTTTAGTATTATTAGGAACAAGTTACATATATATGTTTAACATTTCAACATAAAGGTAAAAACAACACTAATTTATTCCACTAGAAACATCACGTCTCCTAGATTATGCTTGAAAGTCATTCATAAATTAATTCTTCATGTCCTGAGAAAATAAAACATAAGAAAGGGGTGAGATCAAATGCTCAGTAAGAGTAAGAAATATAGCGGAAGATAATATAAACATTAGACATGGTGAATAATTTAAAACACATGCCTTTAATAATAAACTTGAACACATTATGGTAGGGATATGTGCTCAGTAAATAATGCATTTAAAAAAACATAATCATGTGTATTATACTAGTCGAATAACCACATGAACTTTTAATTACTAGCTTTATAATGAGGGAAGTGCATATGCCAGAAATTCTGAAACATTGTTTCATGGCCTCGGGCAAGAAGTCTAATGATTAATTCCTCGACCAAAATCCATATCACATTGGGAAAGGCCTCAGACAACTCCACATATACTTGTCTCATGAGAAATAACAATGCATAGAGGGGCTATAGAGGGCCCCACCCATAACATAATAAGTCCAATGCATTCCTCATATGAGCAGGGATAAACATAAACAACATATAAATTCATATTAAAACTATCATATGCAATGTAACTAACTTTCCCCAATTATTGAACACAAACACTAACCATTAGAAATAATATGGTGAATAGTTTTAGGATAGATAATCCATAATAAAGTTATTATTTCATGATAAAATGGGTGTTTTTATAAGGATAATGGTTTCCAAAAATAGATTATATCTTGCCTTTGAAAATAGACACGAATTTGAGAAATTCCCTTATACCGGGCTCGTATTTTTGGAAACAGTTTTGAGACCTTCTTTTAAAACATGTAACTATACAGAAAATAAGGAAGGATTCTGTTCGGTGTACATATATAGAATACTCACAAAGAACTTATGAGGAGTAAATAAAAAAACATAAGAATTTCATCGAGGAAATTAGACAATACAAGTAACCCAAATGAAAATGGATGTTCGGGTGGAAAAACCCTTACCTTAACTCCAAACGTGTTCCTATCTCATACTTAAGCTCCTGGAATATGAAATTATTCTTATTAATAACTTATTTAAGAACTATTATACATGTATTTAGTTTATCATAATTATGGTTAGTTCATTTATGTTTTTATTAATAAGTTATTGTATCGAATTCCGTCGCTTCAGAGTGTTCATTTTCTTAATTTTCATCTTCGATTCACTTGTTTTTAAGTATGTGGAATGAATGTAAATATCAATAATTGAAATTATATATTATTTATGAACATAAATAGATGTTATTGTTCATTTATATAACTTGTTTACATGGAAATAGGATGGATTATTATATAGAACTTTAATGATAATTATTTCGGTTAATTTGTGGGTTTTGATTACAACGAACTCATTTTTCTTTATAACTTAATCCCATTTGTACAAAGGGATTAAATAATCTTAAATAGGTTATATTATATATAATAATATGGTTCAAAAATAATAATATTGGTTTCATGACCATAATTGAGAATGACAATAGAAATTGAAAGTCCATCGTCCTTGAATGTGTAAAATTGACACATCTCGGATGGTGTTCTTGCTACTAGTATAAAAGAAGGTAAAAAAGGGGAGATAATGACAAATTATTCCACTATAATGAGAAAATTAAAGTACATATAATGTACTGGAGTCATAACAAAATTTGGATAAGGATAGGTAATATAAAAAGGAAACTAATGAACTTGAAAAAAAAAGACAAAGAATTGAAAAGAGGAATTTACCTCTTGAACCAAACTTCCTTGAGAGCCTCCTTAAGGGAGAGGTTTTGTTATTTTTATTAGACCAAAGATTTATGGAAGTGGGAGAGGAGGTTGGGAGGGTATTTGGACAGAATTTGGAGAAGGAACAAGGCTGGAGAGGAGTGAATGGAAGGGGGGTGAGAGGGGGTTTTTATAGTGGAGGAGAGAGGGACTTTCTTAATATAAAACTCATTAATTTATTATTTCTCCTAAAGAAAAGTAATAGTGGGTATTCCATGACCAAGAATAGTAATTTTATCATGTGATACCGAACCAAGTGTTCTTACATCAGCAGAACATCACACATGACTTTATAATTAGTGTATTTATCTTAATTTTGCAATTTATGGTATGTCACTATTCATAAAAAATTTAAGTATTTCAGAAAAATCCCAAAAATTTACACCAAACATTTTTAGATGTGTTGAATCCAAAAATGATGTCCATTTGTCAAAAATAATTTTATAAATTTTATTAATTTAATATTTAATTAAATCATAATTTATTCTAAAAACAAGAGTTTTAAAGCATTTGTTTACTTATTTTAAAGCATAGATATATCATAATTACACTTGGATATTATTTATATACTATCATAAGCAAGGATACTATTACTTAGGGTATATCACTATTCATAAGGGCATGTTACTATTCAAAAGGGTAGGTTAGTATTCACTAAAAATTAAGTTTTTCTTATCAGACTCTAAATAACTTACTAATCGCAACTGTGTATGTCGGATTTTTGAAATTCACATCAAAGAAGTGAAAAACTAATGTTTTTAGGGTCACATAGAAATTAGTAGTTAAATATGTTGTGATTTCATGTGATTATGACATATTTATAAAAAAGGAATTTTATTTTAAGAATATTGGGTCATTACATGAGTTCATAACCATTGAGGATGATAAAGATATCCTATCCAATGATGAAGATGATGATAGTGATTATGAGAATTCAAATTACTTTGAACTGTTGGTAAGGGACACCCCTATGCTCCCTTATAAATACCACCCATAACAACCCCTTATCCTCACACCTTAAAAACCTTGAATCTTTCCAAATATCTACCAAAAAATCTCCTCACCACTCTCCCTATGTCTAATTTCCTCTTGTTTCACCAAAATACCAATTCCAAGTTCGTAAATAGGCCATTCAAGGAGGTGATATTCAAGAGGTAACATTCTCAAACTACCTCTCTTAATTTCTTTTCTTCTTCTACCTTATCCTCTCCTCATTCATCCATAAAATAATAATAAATCCAGTATCATGTATATAATGGGATTTTATATTTATAATTTAATATTTTCTATCCACCCCTTTATTCTCATCTTCAATTATTCAATAAAATGAAACCATTGTCCAAATTATAACGATTAACCATCTCTGTGGATAATGAGTTTTTTTTTCATTACTACCTTCAAGGATGGTCATAAAACTATTATTTTGGTTAAATTATATTATAATAAGTATATTATAACTTATTCCATATTATTTTACCAATATATAGACAAAATTTCAAATAAAACAAAACTAGTTCATGATGGATGAAGAAACCACAAAAATAAACTAAACATTTTTCATTAATGTTTTATCAAAACGAATCATCCTTATGTCAAAAAATAAAATGATATATTGGACAATTTAAACTTTTTTAATTCTATTAATACCATTTTATTCCAATTCTATAATAGTTTTCTTATTCGATAAGAACTTCTATAATTATACACAAGTGAAATGACCATTTCTTGAATGGACCAAAGTTCTTATTTTTTATTGATATTGGATAAACCCCCTTTCAAGGGATGAGGGAGAAACCTTACAAGGCCTGTAGGTTTATATATTACATCTACCATAGGCTTTAGAGACATTACAAGACTCGAAGGTCTTAAGAAAATAATACAGACTATGACTACTTAAAACCGCCCCTCACCAGCATTTGCATCGTGATCAACTCTATACCTTTGCATGGCTGTTCGGCTAGCTATCCTGTGCAGAGATGTAGAGGCTCAATACCAATGGAAAATTCCATACCCTCTCATTCTTTTAAATCCATTTACCCTTGATCTGGTGAATGTGACCTGCTCTTAAATCCTCCTATGGGGCTGGTTCCTTGTAGAATCTGTCTGGGCATCTACATATTAGGTGGCCCTGAAGGCCTTTGAGGTGGCCCGAAGTCCTTGAGGTGGCCTGAAGGCCTTAAAGGTGTCCTGAAATCTTTACTGACCCAAATTCTTGGGTTTCCCGAAGGCCTTAAGGATTCTAATCCCAAACTGGTGGCCCAAGGTGAATAGTTCTGGCTGCTACAGTACTAAATAGTACCTGCTACAATGACTACTACAATACTGCTATAATACTGCATAGTGCTGCTACAGTACCACACAGTGCTGCTCCAGTGCCTACTATAGTGACTGCTACAGTACCAGAATTATGCCTCCGCCTGGTTTCGAACCTGGGTCTCATGGATTCACTTAGAGAGACCACACCAACTGGGCTGATGCTCACGAGCCACAAGTGAAACGACCATAAAACCATGAAATGAGCACTCCCAAAATGACAAAATGGAACATTATAACTCATCAAAATGGACATAAATGAACTTAATAATATTATAATAAATAAAATACATGTGTAAGAGGTTTTTAATTAATATAATTTTGAATATAATTTGATTATCTGGGACATTAATTATAATTTCAAAACACATTCAGACATAAGGTAAGGGTTCTCTCTAAACCTCTATATTTCCTTTGGGTTATTCTTTCTCTATCCTTGCCTTAATTTATTTTTTAATTATTAATATAAAATTATTCTAATTTATTTTTATATTTATCACCCATATTTATATATCTCAATTCATCTTTATTTTATGTGTAATTACATGTTTTATCAGGTTCCCTTCTAAATTCTTCCCGATAAAAAAACTTGATTAAAGAGAAATTCTCCATTTTTACCCATTTTCAAGTACACTCCATACAATATTTTAAGCCTACAATTTTTTTATAAAATTAATCAATTTATAATGAAAAACAATTTTAATTAATTTCTGTTTTTACACAAAAAATTATGCCTTTATCCACTTTAAATACTCTTTATTCTTTCCCTAAAAATGCACTTAAGTAGCACATTTATAATGTTACCTAACTACTATTTTTCATTTTTTTAATTCAGTTGAACATAATTATTCTTGATATATTATTTTTTTACTTTATTAGTGAATAATAATGATTTTTATCCATTCTTTCATGGATACCATTGTTAAACACCCTTTGGTTATGCCTTATAACATGATTACGATACCCATTTCTTTCAATTGGTAACCCTTATGCTTATTCATTATGATCGATTCTTTATATAGTACACGTATGCATAAACATGTTATGATGGGTGTGACAAGATAGATATCCAATGCATCAAGTAATGTTTTAGTCTCATGAGATGTTATGTATGGGATTATGGATTAAACCCAATCCATTTTGGTACTTTGTCCTCCATATGATATAATATTGGTAGTTAGAATAAACTTATGTCTATGTCATGTTATAAATTTCTTCCAAATTTCTATTTTTACATGATCATATTATTCCATGTTCTAAATTCTATTTTTCCTTATTTTTATTCATGATCCATTCCTTTTATGTTATCATTTTATTCCTATTAAATAATGTGTTATGATTCATACCTATGTTTATTCGCCAACTGATATTTTTAGATCATACCTTTTGTATATGTAATTCCCAAGGTTTGTTGGGTTGGAATGGATATGAAGAAGACCCAAGAGGGGGGGGGGGGGGGTGAATTGCGTCCTTTTAAAAATCTTGACAAAACTAAAATGTATTTATTAAAATTTAGTGATCCTTTCTGTGTCTCATAAAGTCAAGAAATTAACCAAAATAAACAATGGAAAAGAAAACAATGATTTATAGTGGTTTGGGGCACATAAATCCTCACATACACTCCACCAATGCTCTACTCTAGGAGATTAGTGATTTTCACTGGCAGGTCCTCTTATCCGGAGACCTCCACAACTGAGTATAAGTAGTTGACAACTTACAAGGCTTTTACAAGACCTTATGATTATTTTATAGGGAACCAAAAATACATAGCTTAATCTAAGAAGCTGACACTCCACAAAAACTGAGTCTGAGAAGACAATACTCCAAAAAATGAGATTAATTTTGTGTTGAAGCAGGTTTATATTACATTTGTAGCAGTAACTAACATATGTAGATGATCTTCAATAATGTGCAGTAGCAGCAAACCAATCTTCATTATCACACATGCTTCCTCTTCTTTAAATAATAGAAAATAGATTATACAATGTTGCACAGACTTACTTATTCTTATTTAAATAGTATAAAATAGAATAGAAAATGTTTCATAGGTTTCCATCTTCTTTAAACCATGAAAGAATACGTATATACAAATAATATTTCTCTCTTCTTTAAAATGATGAGCAGTAGAATATTTCAGCACTCTATTTTCATCAGAGTTTTTACATCTCTACTCTTATTCATATGTTTACATATCCTTACAAAGAGAGATATATATGGAGAATAAATATCCAATAGTTTCATCACTAATCTTCATTTATATATTCAAAATAAATAGATTAAATATCCTTCATAAATCCTTCATAAATATCCTAGTAATAGAATAACAACATTGAATCTTTATTCATGTAGAATAAATATATAATAAAATCATTAAACAAAAGTTTAATAAATATTCTGATAAAATACTCAGAATAATAGCAGTGTTGAATGATTTAAAAATTCCATTTAAATACAATAAAATCTATTTAATATAATAAAAATAGTTCCTGAAAACTAGCAACACAATCCAAATATAAATTCAAATATTTAAATTTGAATAAGTTTGCGTCCTCTAATTTTTTTTGAAAAAATGATGTTAGAATATGTTGGATATTTCTCTCTCTAAATAATAAACCAAAATATTTTCAATCACTTTGTCGATAATCCTTTATATTTATTAGTATTTCTCCAGCTAATAAACTAATATAATAATTCTAGGTAAAAATACAGCAGATTGAAATACTAAGAAATAATAAAAATAGAGTAACATAACCTACTTTGAAAATATTTAGAATATCAGATATTATCATATTTCTAATAACTAATAATCTCATTATTTAATATTCAAACCTCCCATGATATATTGTTTGTAAATTATGGCTTAAGATGGAAGATCTCCAAGCAACGGACCTGTATATCATAATCTCCAACATTAACAAGTTCATGTTCATGTGGAATCAAGGTAGAAGAATTGTCCTTCACACATCCTTATTTTCAGAATGTTTTATCATGATAAAAATATTCTATGAGCCTTATCAATATGCATCAAATTAATTTTCAACATGCAACATTTAATTGTGTAAACACGGTGGAAACACAACTTCAGTTTCCATCTAGAAATATTGGATATAAACCTTCATTTTTGTAGCACATAACAGATAATCATTTCAGAAGGTGTTGTATCCACATAAAGAGAACTTTATGAAATATACATCTAGTTATGTAGCATCAAAATTTCCAATAAAAACTCTAAAATCTTATCGCACATTAGGTCATGATTCTTTATTTTAGTTATAAAAGTATGTAGTGAATTTAATCTCTTTGGATGAAATGTTTCAACTTGTAAAGATATGCACAATAGGGTGAGTTTGAGTTTTTCAAAAAAATAACAAAAGGTTGTAGAAGAAAATTAGGGATAATTCTAAATGGAACATAGGGTTCAAGAATTTAGGGTTAATTAACCCAGGGTTCACTAAAAGTAGGGTTCATTACCAATATAGCGTGTGGTTAATTACAAATGTATGGTACATGAAGCATACTTTTGTATCAAAAGTAGAGTTTACAATTTATGGTTATTAAAAAACATAGGGTAGATGAACAATACTTTTTTTCCTCATATGTATGGTTGATTTTGATTGTAGGGTTTCATTTTTCTCAAAGAAGGGTTTGAATAATCCTTTAGAAAACTATACAGTTTGCATTTATAGATTTCAATAATTTTTAGAGACCTTTAAAAATGGATTCAGTCTTAACCCTATAAGACTTATATTTAGAAAATATTTATATCTTTATAACATATCAATAATAAAATCAATATGACTTATAAAAATCTTTATATCTTTAAAAAATAGAAGCAATAATATTCTAGAAAAAAAAACAGTTCTGAAAAATCATCACAGAACTTCAGAAAATTTATTTACCATCAAAAAAAACTTTTTAAAATTTTATGTGAACTCATGAAATGAAGATTAAATTATTTTATTTCCATAAAACTAGTTTTTTAATGATTATGATCTATGTATAAATTATAGTAAACCAAATACAATAACTTTTCAAATATGTTTGTGGTATAGTGAGAAAAATGCTTCAGCAACTTCTATACTTTTTTAGAGTACAAAAACCTTATTTTAAGACTTCCTAATGAACTAATAAAGATTAAATAGATATCTTATCTATTCAATGGTATGAGGTGCATCTGAAACATTTCACTATAGTTGAGATATAATCAAAATTCATAGGCGAATTTATGCAAAAAAAATGCAATAGCACTTGAACATCTTGCAACTGTTTTTATGATTTTTCGTACCATCAAAACAACTAAATTTGATTTCAAAATTAACAGATGAAATGAAGATACATTTTTAATATTTCAAACAGAAGAAACTTCATAATAATCTAAACACTATTTATTCAGATATAAAATAAATATTGTGACATGCTAAATCTGAAACACTTAAACAAAATTATTAGAAAACAAATAATGATGGGTTGAAGTAATTATTAAAATAAAAAATAATATGATAATGAAAAGAATAAAATGAATATTATCCCCTTTTTTATAATTACAAAACCCTAAGTCTATACCAACCTTTCTCCCTATTTTTACTAGGGTCAAAAAGACGTGTTCTTGAGTATATTAAATAATACAATATATATACCCCATTTTATTAAGAATGGGAATTTGAAATTTAAGCAGTAGAAAAAAATATTTAAAATTTGTAAAATAAAATTTTCTTCCACATTTTTAATATTTCAAAAAGATGAGTTATTAAAAAATATATTCTTAATTAATTTAGTAATATAAACTCCCCCTAAATTCATGCTTCCTTTAAAAAGATAAAAATATATAATCAAGGTGCCATGAAAAAATATATAATATTATTAAATGATTAGAAAGGGTTTCCAATGAATGTATTAAACCATTTAATTCATGTTGTAATAATAAAACACTTCAAAAAATGATAAATATTTAAAATTACTCCCCTTAAAATATATTAAAGGAATTAAATATAATATTGTCAAGAAACTTTAAGTAATTGAATTTATTTTCAATGAATTTAAAATAAATAATTTAAAAACGAATTTTTTCACATGTTATAAATAACCAAAACATTTCAATCTTATAATTTAACACATAAAGTAATAGATAAATTTATCAAATGAAATTAATTTAAATGGTAAGACCTTAAACACATGCTTACAAGTAAGATAAACATTTATTTAAAATGTTAAGAGTAAGATTGATGGTCATTAGTTAAAAAAATAATTCAATGAATTAATTCAAAAAATAATAGAGTGAGAAAATGATTTAAAAGTTTAAACATATGAGTAATTAAATATAGGGGAATAAGAAGATAAAACATTTAAAAAATTTCTCCCCCTTTATAAAATAGTTAGTGAATTAAAATTTAAAATAAAATTTTTCCTTGATTAACTGTTTCGGCTCTATAAAATTTTAATTTAAAATAATAAGAAATAGAAATATAATAACTTTCCATAATTTTCAAGCAACCACTTAATGATGTGATAATTAAGTCTAATGGTGCATACCTATAAAATATCAAATACAAATTTATATTGGTACCCATATATGTTTTGGGCCTAGTGGTGTTAGTAAATAAAGATTTGGGTAACCAAATATATTTATTTTCATCAAAACTTTTATAATTAAGGTTATATAATTATTTCGAATAATGAAAATTATTGACATAAAAAAATTGAGTTTTTATAAAATAAAAATCATTATAATAATTTCCATTAATACCACAATAAAAACATTTAACAGTAGACATGATTTTTCTATTTGAACCAGGAAAAAAATAGTTGTCATATTATTTTTGTTTTTCTCTATTACTACAAATACCATGTTTTCCTTTTTTAATTTTTTTTACCGAGAATTTGATTCAAATAATTATATCCCTTAATAAAAATACTATAATATTTTTTTAAATTATCATCTTCATCCAACAATTATTTAATTTTAGTTTCATGCAGATCATAATAAATTTTGGAAGAATTTGATCTTAAATCTACAATATGTTTTGAAAAACATTCATGATCCATTAAAATAACATCATAATATTTTATAAGTTCTTTATACCCTTTATTTATGGATTCAAATTTCTCTTGAAGGATAAATCAATATTTATCACGTTCATCATGAGAAAAAATTTATGAATCAGAATTTTTAGAGTAAGTTGATTGTACCTCATCAACATGAGATATAAGACTTATATTTACCTTTTGATTTTCATTATCTACTTCATAGTTTTTATTATATTAATCACTTGAATCCAAATGACTACATTCATAATATCCATCCATAAAAACATTGAGTGCATCATTTTACTCTTTTATGTAAATATGATTATTTGTTTTTGGTTGCATCTCAACTTCAAACATCTCAAGAAACTCCTTCAAAGATTGATTTGATAATTAAATTAGAGTTCCTAAGGAAGTTAAATTATTGAAAAATTCTATAAATTTATCGGTCCCTTTATAAGTAACTAATATTTCTTTCCACATATCATAGGAAATAATATATTTAGAAACATGATTAAATTCATCAGGACCAAGTATGCATATGATTTCATTCATAGATCTCAAATTAATATCATATTCAGTTTCCTTCACATCATCCCACTTTTTTGGTTCTTTAGGGATTTCATAAGTTTTGAAAATATTCATGTAAAATTTAAAATCAATATTATTTAAATAGATAGTCAAGTGAGTTTTCTAGCATCCATAATTATCACCATTAAAATAAGAATCATAAATCATCGAGATTACTTCTCTAAGATCATCCATTTAGATTTGTCTTCATCTAAATATTTTACTCATGTTTGTTAGAGACAAAAGAAACCTATGATACCAATTTTTAGGTATTAGATAGAAAAAAATAATATTAAAAAATTTCCAAAAAGTGAAATATAGAAATAGAGAACTTCTTCTGATATTTATTATTGGTATTAAATAAAAATAGCTTTCTAAAATGTGAAACATCTTCAATAGATTCCATAATTTTACACCACTTGTTGGGTCAAAATTTCTATGATGAAGGCATAAGAGTGGGGGTGAGTTTTATCATTTTAAAAATATTAAAAAAATTAAAATGTACCTCATGAAATAAAGTGAACCTTTTATTATCTCTTCAATTTGATCGATCAGTGGAAATAAATAAAGGAAAATAACACAGTGATGTATAGTGGTTTGGGGTACGAAAATCTACTAGTCCACTCCACCGACACTCTACTCTATGATCTTGGTGATTACCACTAGTATGTCCTATTATCTAGAGAAGTCCATATATGATTACAAGTAGTTGACACCTTACAAGGCTTTTACAAGACCTTATGATTATTTTATAGGGAAATAAAAATCAAGATATTAATATGAGAATATGACACTCCACCAAGAATGAGTCTGAGCAACCAATAATCTAAATAAAATAGATGAGGTGAAGTTTTTTGTAAGGAAATTTTAGTTTATTGTTTCATAATTAAGTGAAATATGTAGATGATTTTCAATATTGCACAATAGAAATAAAATAATCTTCAAAGTTGCACAATATTACTCTTCTTCAAATAAAATCAAATAGATTATAAAATGTTGTGCATACTTACTTATTCTTCTTTAAACAATAGAAAATTTATTATAAAATGTTTCATTGACTTCATTCTTATTTACACCATGATATAGTAAGGATGTATAAATAATATTTCTCTCTTCTTTAAATTATGAGTCGTAAAATATTTCAGCAGTTTATTTTCATCAGAGTTTTCACATCTATGCTCTTTTTTGTATGTTTTATTATCCTCCTAAAGAGAGATATATATAGATAATAAATATCCAAAATTTGTAGAAATTATATTTCTTTGGGTATTAAAAATAAATAGATTCAATACCCTTCATAAATATCATAGGAAGAGCATATCACTATATCCCCATTATTCCTGAAGAATAAATCTCTAATAAAAGAATTAAATATAATTTGAATATTTTTTTTGATAAAATATCTTAAATAATAATATAATTGAATGATTTAAAACTATCATTTAAATCCATTCAAACTTATTTAAATATAATCAATATAGTTCCTAAAAACTAGCAGGATAATCCGAATGTAAATTAATATATTTCAATATGAATAACTTTGTGTCCTCTAATTTTGCTGAAAAATTGATGTTAGAATAAATTGGTCATTTTTATCTCTAAAAACTGGACCAAAATATTTGCAATCTCTTCATCCAAAATTGTCTGGATTTATTATAATTTATTCAACTGATAAACTACTGAAATAATTCCAGGTAAAAATAAAGTAGATTAAAATAACAAGAAAAATTTGAAACAGAGTACCGTAACCTGCTTTGGAAATTTTAAGAATATTGGATATTATCATATTTATAATACCTAATAATATTTGTATTTAATATTCAAACTTCCCAAGATATGATTTCCATAAATTATGGAATAAGTAGGAATATTTCCATATAGTATACCATCATATCATAATCTCTAGCATTAACATGTTCATGTTCATAGGACATCAACATAGAAAATTTATCCTTCACACATCCTTATTTTAAAAATGTTTATGATGATAAATTTATTATATGAGTTTCCAAATGATGAAAAAAAATCAATTTTCAGCATGCAATGTTTCATTGTGTAGACATGGCGAAAAAAATTCAATTTACAGCTAGATTAATTGGATATAAACCTTTATTTATGTAGCACATAAGAGATCTCCATTTCATCATGTGTTGTATCCACATGAAGAGAAATTTATGAAATATACAACAAGTTATGTATCATAAAAATTCCCAATAAACAATCTAAAAACATATCACACATCAGGTCATGATTCTATATTTTTGTTGTAAAAGTATACAATGAATTTAATCTCTTTGGATACAATGTTTCAGCTTGTAAAGATGTGCATAACATGCCAAGTGAAAGTATTTTAGAAAAATAACACAAGGTAGTATAAGTGAAGTAGGGATCATTATAACTAGAATTTAGGGTTCATGAAAGTAGGGTTCATGAACATATGGTCCATAAAATATTGTAATTATGAACATAGAGTTCATTAGGAACGTAGTGTAGGGTTCATTACAAATGTATCGTACACGAACCATACTTCTGTATCAAAACTAGGGTTGAAAATGTAGGTTTGTTCGAAAATTTAGGGTAGAATAACCATACTTTTGTTTCCTCAAATGTAGGGTTGATTCTGAATGTAGGGTTTCACTATTCTAAAAGTTGGTTCTAAATAATCCTTTAGAAAAATGGACAGCTTGCATATTGAAACTTCAATGATTTGTTAAATCTCTTTAACAGTAGATTCATCCTTTGACCTAGAATAATTATATTGAGTAAATATTAATATATTTTTAATAGATCATGAATTGAATCAATCCAACTTTACAGATCCCAATATCTTTGAAAAAAAGAAGCAATGACATTATAGAAAACTGTAGTTATAAAAAATCATCACAGAACTTCAGACAATTTATTTACCATCCAAACAATATTTTTTAAATTTTATGTAAAATTATGAAATAAATATATATTTTTTGGATTTCCATCCAACCAAGTTTTTAAAAATTCAAATATATGTAGAAATTACAATAAATCAAATACAACATCTTTTCAAATCTTTTTGTTGTAGAGTTAGAAAACTAATTCAGCAACTTTGATGATTTATAAGAGTACCATAACATCCTTCTCATACTTACCCATAAACTAATAATTATGAGATAAATATCTTCGATATCTAATATTATAAGGCACATGTGAAACCACTCACTTTATCATGAGATATAATCAAAATTCAGATGTGACTTTAAGCTAAAAACTACAATGTCACTTGAACATCTTGTAACTACATTGATGAATTTTTGTACCATTGAAACAACTAAATTGGATTTAAAAATTAAAAGTTGAAATGAAGATACTATTTTTAAATTTATAATAAAATAAACTATGTAAGAATATTATCACTATTCATTTATCTATCAAATAAATACCGTGGCATAATAATACTGATACATTTAAACAAAATTATTAGAAAAAAATGATGGGTTAAAGTAATTATCAAAACAAAAATAATATGAGAATGACAAGGATCAACTCAAAAATTTTATCCTATGAATATGAAGGAGATCAAAGCGAGTTAGTATCTCATTATGGACATCATTCAAAATATATTTTATTATAGTTCCATGTTTTCTAATTATGTTCCTAGTCTTATAAAGACACTAGAGTTATTGATTCTTGGTTTTTATTTTGGGGATAATTATTCTTAAAATCATGGAATAATATGTGTAAAATTATTGAGTAACTATAGTTGTTATTAGAGAATAGTATAGTTATTTTTGGGGATTAGGACTAGAAAACTTTAGTAAGAACCCTATGAATAATTATATCACCATGGATAACCTATATTGAAACTTGAGGAATCACATGTTAGGATATAATTTTAATTTATAAGTTTATACTTATATATTTATAATTTCCTTTTATATACCCATTTTCTATGTATGAACCCCCTAATTATATTTTTGTTTCCATGTTAATGTCCTGAAATGGGAGAACCTGTGCTTATAACCAAATTGATAAGAAATGAAATGATTTCCTTAATGATATTCCAAACCTGATGGGAATGAGAGATCAAAACTTCATGAAATTACTAGATCAACGGGCTCAAGGTATAAATAATAACTTCAATTATCTAGAATACCCTCCTTCTCCTAAGAAAGATCAATTTTCATTCTAATTCGTTATTAAACAAATGCCTCCTATATTTAGTGAATCTTCTGATCCCCTTATCATGGAATAATGGATTAACTCAATTGAGAAAATATTCTTTATACTTTAGTACTTAGAAGAAGATAAATTAATGTTGGTGGTATATAATTTTTATAGGAAATATGATCCATGGTGAACATAGATAAAAAACATGAAGAATAAAGAATAAATTATTTCCATGGAATTGGAAGCATTCAATAAAATATTTTTTAATAAACATTTTCCCTGAAATCTCCATATTACAATGGAGAGGGAGTTATTTTGTTTTAAGAAAAAGAAAAACGAGTATATTGGATCATATGAGGCAAAATTCACAAGGATTTCATGATATTATTTTGTCTTTGACATCAGTTCTGAACATAAGGTTGACCAATTCTTTAGTGTGTTGAATCCATGTATATAAAAAATATTAGCGATTTAGGAATTTGATAGTTATAAAGATATTGATAGTTGTTACCTTAATGTTAATATGGATATTGATGATTCTTAGTGGTCTTGTGGGACTAGAGATAAGAAACATAAGATAGAATTATCTTCAGGAGGGCCAACAAAAAAATGTCATGGAGGAAAGAAAACACAACTTTCCACTTGTTAAGAGTGTAAGAAAAAGCATCCTAGAAACTACCTAAGGGTAATTAGAAGGTTATTTAAGCATGGAAAATAGGGTAAACAAGCTAATCAATTTTGAAGTGAAATAAAGAAACCCACTAATGTAGAAGTAGAAAATAAGGTTCAGATAAACACTATGCCTACAATGTAGTGTTTCAACTTCATGGAATACAGAAAATATATGAGGCAATACTCTAAGATAGGAGTTGTCAAAGATAACCAACGACAACAACATCCAAGGAAGGAAGGAAGGGAATATGCTATCACTACTACTGAGGTGGATCCCAAGAATAATGTGGTGACGGGTACACTAGTTATTAATTTAATAATAGATAACGTACTATTTGATTGTGGCTCTTTTCATTCTTTTATATCTTTCATGTTTAGTAGAACTATTCAAACACCACCCCAAAATATGTAGATTGAGTTATCTGTGGGAAAAAATGGGGAAATTATTTTATATAAAGTATATAACTCTTCCCTAGTTAATGTTTGTGAACTAAACCAACCATAATATATCATATTAATTCCTTTTGTGGAGTTGAATTCAATATTTGGAATGGATTAGATATCTTTATACAAATACAACGATAAATTTCAGGAGAGGTAGATCTCTCTTCACATCCTGAGGCATCATCCAATTATGTACAAGTATAAGGAAGAGGATAAATATCCTTTAAAATCATCAACTAAAGTGTGGATATTATTTCTTTATGAGAAATCATATCAAGATCAAATGATTGAGAAAATGGGAGGATCATTATTGGATACATTCTCATTGTGAGGGACTACAATGATGTCTTCCCTAAATAATTTCATAGTCTTACTCTTGATTAAGAGTATGATTTCTCAATTTAACTTATGCCTCATTGTCTTCTAATATTAACAACACCTTATATAATGGACACCATCAAGTTGGAAGAACTAAAGAAATAGTTACAAGAGAATTAGGATGTGGGTCTTATATGCCTGAGTTCTTCACCATGGGGTGCTCTAGTCCTTTTCATAATGAAGAAGGATAGATCAACACACCTATGCATTTATTATCACGAGCTCAAAAAAATCATGATAAAAAAGTTTCCCCTACCATGGATAGATGACTTGTTTGACCAACTATATAGGGACAAGTATTTAACTATGGTAAAAATTCATTCAAGATATCACTAATTAAATGTGAAGAAGGAAGATATTCCCAAGACTTCCCTTTTGAATGAGTTATGGACACTATGAGTTCATAGTGATTCCCTTCAGACTCACTAACTCTCCAATAGTATTAAAAGACTTAATGAGTAGAGTCTTTAGAGATTACCTCAATAAGAGAAAAGGAGGAGCATGAGGAGCATTTGAATACTGTGATAAATACTTTGTGAAGGGAGAAATTATATGAAAAGTATAGTAAATATGAGTCATTGATGGATGAAGTATCATTATTTGGACTTGTTATAGCCAGTAAGGGGATATCTATAGACCCTTATAAGTCAAATGAAATTGAGTAGTGCCCCTGAACAACATATATAACAAATATATGTATTATCCTTGCACTTATTGGGTATTACCGATGATTTTTGAAGAAATTGTCATGATTTTAAAATCCACTAACCAAGATGACTAAGAAGGGAGTAAAATTTTTATGGACCAGTGAATGCGAAGACCACTTCAAAGAGTTGAAAAAGTGTCTTATCACTACAACAATACTTACACTACCCAAAAATGGAGAAATATTCATGGTATAAATCAATGCATCAAATAATGGATTAGGATTTTTACTAATTCAAAATAATAAAGTAATATCCCATTCCTCAAGGTAGTTTAATTTTCATTAAAAAAACTATGACACACTTGATCTGGAGTTGGAAACTGTGATCTTCACATTAAAAATTTGGAGACATTATATCTATGAGGATAAGTGTGAGATATATACTAATCACAAGAACCTAAAATATATATTCACACAAAAATATCATAATATGGTCCAATGAAGATAGTTAGAGCTCATTAAGGATTATGACTACTCATTCCACTACCATATTTGTAAAGAAAATAAAGTGGAATATGCTCTAATTTAAAAGGATCATTAAACTTTATAAATGATGATAGTTGATAAGGATCCAATATTATTAAACATATAGAGTATAGACATGAGAATAATAATGAAAGGTGTATCATCATTCCTTTCTCAAATTATTTCTCAAGTATCCATTATGGAGAAGATAAAGGGTGCTCAATGAAATGATGTAGAAATTTAGAAGAAGGTGGAAGATTTCAAAAATAGGAAATAAATAGAGTTAAAAATTGATGAGTAAGAATTAATAAGATTTGGGTTATGACTATGTATACCATCATATCCTGAGATAAAGAGGGATATTTTTAAATATGTTCATAGCTTGACCTTCTCCATCCGCCCAGGGAGCATAAAAATACATCAAGATACCTGAGAGCACTATTAGTGGGGCAATATGAATAAGGATAATGCTAAATATGCATAAAAGTTCTTGGTATTTCAGAAAGTAAAGGATGAAAGGAAAAATCCCAATGGAATGATGAAACCATTACCTATACCTACCTGGAAATGGGAAAACATAACAATGGATTATTTCACTAGTCTTTTAAAAAATTGAGAGGATATAATTCTATATGGGTCATTGTGGATCTTCTTAAGAAGAAAAATAACTTTATCACAATTTGAGGGGACTTATCACTCGATCATATTGCATAGATATACATCATAAAAGTGGTGAGGATGCATGGAGTCCCATTATCAATTATATTTGATCAAGATATGAGATTTACCTCCATTCTCTAGAAAAGTCTCCAGCATGCTCTAAACGATAAACTAAACTATAATAGGTCTTATCAATATCAAACTGATATCCAATTTTAGTGGAATATATAGACAATATAAAATAATTTGACAGCATTCTCAATGGAATTAAAAGGAGTATGGAATCATCATCTTCCACTTGTTGATTTCTCCTACAATAATAGTTTCCTCTCAAGCATCAAAATGGATCTACATAAATTCATTTATTAAAAAAGATGTAAAACACATGAATTATGGGATAAATTGGGTGAACATAAGATAATGAGATCTAAAATGATCAAGGAAATGGTAGAAAATGTAAAGACCATTTTACAACACATTAGGTTTGTATAAAGTCTATAGAAGAGTTATGTATACAATTGTCGAAAGGAATTAGGGTTTGAGGTTAGAGATAAGGTATTCTTATTCATATCTCCATGGAAGAGAGTAATGAGATTTGAAAAGAATGGAAATATATATCCTAGGTACATCATCCCCTTTTAGATTCTTGATTACATTTGAGATGTGGAATATCAACTAGAATTTCCACCAACCATGTCTCAAATATATGTCGTATTACACATATCCCTCCCGAGGAAGTACATACCAGATCCATCAAATGTTATAAATTTATAGGTGGTAAAATTGGAAAATGATATCTCTTATGAGTTGAATCCAGTGACGATATTGGAACATAGAGATAAAGTTTTACACAATAAGACCACTTACCAAGTTAAAGTACAATGGAGGAACCAAAAATATGAAGAGGCGACATGGGAACTGGAGGAAGTGATGAAGGAGAAGTACCCTCACCTATTTCCACATTAGTATATAAAATTAATTCTCAAGGATGAAATTTTATAAAGGAGAATAATGTAACACCCTGATATTTTTTATGAAATATTTCACTTTAAATAATTTAATTTCTTTGGTGGATTATGTTGTAATCAACACCGAGTTTAAACAAACTGTGATGTACTATTAAAATATTATTATTTAAACATGGATATCATAACCTAGCTATTGATTTATAAGGTATTAATTGGAATGAAAATATTATTAAATATATTTATTCTTAGGAAATAAACACTTAATTTTAAATAAAGTCATTTTATTTCGTCAAAAATATGTTTTCCCAAAAAAAAAATTTATTTATTTACATGAGAAAATAAATAAAATTAATTTTGAAACTTTTAGAAAATTTATTTGAAAAAATAATCTTCAATTTTGAATTTATCATTTCAAAATTATTTTAGAATGATATTTTGGTAATTTTATAAAAAGTTTGAAATTTTAATGAATAATGAAAATATTGATTTACATTGAAAACTATATATTATTTTAAACAATTTACAAATTAAAATTAAATTTTGCATTATTTTTAAACTATAATTAGTTCATTTTTATTATAAATAATCTAATTCTCTTATTTTGAATTAATTTTATACATTATTTTAGTATAAAAACATTTTATACTTAAATGCATTTTTTGGAAAAATTGTTTTTCATTGTGTTTTGCCTATTTAATTTTAAATTAAATTATTTCACTTCTTTATTTTTAATTTTGAAAAACGGATTCCATATTATTAGTTATAAGTTCCAAATTTAGTAAATATACCCCTTTTATTTTTGGTCAATATGAATAGTAACTATGGTAAAGTTTATCATATCGGTAAAAGGTAAATCAGGATAATCGAGTTTAAAAATAATTGATTAGGCTATAACTTTTCATAAAAGTTATTATTGGATGAATTAAATTTTACTATTAACACTTAAGGTTTGAAATTGAATTATTTAATTGACACTTTTCCTGGAAAATGATTTAGGAGTTTTTAAAATCAAATAAAGTGACAAAATATCACACACTTATTTTTAATAGCTATAATATTTTTAATATATGGTTAACTAGAAGATATAATCAAATATAAGTATTATTTATAAATATAAAAGATTTATATTCATCAGGGTAATTTATTTATAGTTTTTAGGAGTTTAATAATTACTCTTAATTCTTATACAACGCCAATGGAGTAATTAGTAAATTAATAAAAAATAAAATAAATGATAATAAAATATTAAAATTAATATAATTTGAGATATTTAAGGCAATAAATGAATTTTATAGATTAACATGACATATTTTTGATATAATAAAATATGTTTTTCGAATTTTACCTGTTGTCTTGATGTTTTTAAATGTAAAAGTAGTGAATAATATCCCAATTGACAATAATGATATTTTATGGGATTAATATATCATTAAATTATATAAAAATCATAAAAATATTCCAAAAATAAAAATTTATTTTTATATGATGAATTTTTTTTGAAATGTTCCATTTATGAGAAATTTTAAACCATATAATTAAAAATTACAACCTTTTAATATTGTAATATTTGTTACCACAGTTAAAATTAAAATAGTTTAACTAAGGGATAATCAAAATGACATGGTTTAAAATAAAACCAAAACTTGTCTAAATTATATTGGTTGATAATATTACAATGTTATCTTATCTTATATTAGAATATAGGGATATTTGGTGGTATTTTCATAGAAAATGAATTTATTATAATTTGATATTTTCAGAAATGTCAAAAACACCCCTCTCCTCCATTATAAATACCACCCCTCAAAACCCATACTCCTCACACATTACAAGCATTGAAGCTTTAAAAATATCTAAAAAACACTCTCCTTTCCCCTATTACCACTTCCAAGTGCTTCTGGTATCACAAAAATACCAATTCCATGTTCTTTATGGGGTCCTTCAAGGAGGGGATATTCAAGAGGTGACATTCTAAAACTACCACTCTTAATTTCTTTTCTTCTTATACTTTATCATAACCTAATTCATCCATAAAATCATAATAAATTCAGTATCAGGTATATAATGGGATTTTATAATTATAATTTAATATTTACTATCCATCTCTTTATTCTTATATCATCTTATTCAATGAAAGGAAACTATTTTCCAAATTATGGTGATTAACCATCTCGATGAATAATGAGTTTTTTTATTAACTTCTTCAAGGCTGGTCATAAAACTATTATTATGGTTAAACAATATTATAATAATTATATTATAACTTATTCCAACTTTTATAACTAATACATAGACATAATATTAAATAAAACAATACTCGTTCGTGATGGATGAAAAAACCGCCAAAATAAACTAAAAATTTTTCATTAATGTTTTATCAAATGAATAATTATCATTTCAAAAAAGAAAATGATATATGAGACTATTTAAACTTATGGATGTTTTTTAATAAAATTTTATTTCACTTCTGGAATAGAATTCCCATTCAACAATAACTTCCATAATTATACACTAGGGAAATGACCATGAAACCATGAAACGAATACTCCTCGAATGAAAAAGTTGAACATTATAACTAATTAAAATTACCATAAATGAAAATAATAAAAATACTATAAATCAAATAAATGTGTAAGAGGTTCTGAACTAAGAAATCAATGAGCTTTATTTTGTAATCCTTTACATTAATTTCAAGTTCAAAATGCATTCAGACATAAGTTAAGTGATCTCTCCAAACCTCCATATTTCCTTTGGGTTACAATTTCTCTATCTATGCCTCAATTTATTCCTTAATATTTATTATATAATTATCCTATGTTATATTTACATGTACCAAACATATTTATGTATCTCAATTCATCTTTATTTTATGGGTAATTACATGTTTTATAAGGTTCCTTTTTCAATTTCCCTCGATAAGAAAACCCGATTAAAGGGGACTTCTCTGTTTCTCACCCATTTTCAAGTACAATCGATAATATATTTTAAGCCTCTAAT
The DNA here is from genome assembly GCA_963277665.1 of Viscum album. Classification (NCBI taxonomy): domain Eukaryota; kingdom Viridiplantae; phylum Streptophyta; class Magnoliopsida; order Santalales; family Viscaceae; genus Viscum; species Viscum album. The sequence continues at coordinate 1,048,308,395 of OY728163.1, read as the reverse complement.
TTTTTTATAAAATAATTAAATTTATAATTATTATTTTAATTGATTTCTCGTTTTAAAAAAATAATTATTCCTTTATCCTCTTTAATGACTCTTTATTCTTTCCATAAAACTGCACTTAAGTGGAACACTTTTAATGTTACCTAACTAATATTTTTCATGTTTTCAATTTAGTTGGAAATAATTATCCTTTATTGATTATTATTTTTTTGATTATTAATGATCAAGAATTATTTAAATCCCTTCTTTCATGGATACCATTGTTAAATTCCATTTGGTTATGCCTTATGACATGATTACGATTCCCATTTCTTTCCATGGGTAACCCTTATGTTTATTAATTATGATTGATTTTTTATGTGGAACACATATAAATGAAAATTTTATGATGATTGTGTGCAAATATATCTCTAATTAATTTTTTAATTCTTTAGTCTTATCATATTTTAGATTATTAAGTAAACCTAATCTATTACGGGACTTTGTTTTTCATGTGATATAGTATTAGTAGTTAGCCTTGACTCAAGTTAATGTCATATTATATGTTGCTTATAGTTTCTTATGTTACCTTGATCATATGATTACATGTTATAAATTCTATTCTTTTTTTATATTTATTATCCATGCATTTTATGTTATAATGTTATTCCTTCTAACACATGTGTTATGCTTTATCCCCATGTTTATTCTCTTGCTGGGCTTTTTAGATCATCCATTTTGCCTACGTATTACTTAGGTTATCCTATGTAGATATAGGAGATCAAATAGAGTTAGTATATCATTATTAAGACTAATAAAAATATGTTTTTTTATAGTTCCATGTTTATGATTATGTTCATAGTCTTCAAAATACACTAAAACTTTTGATCCTTGGTATGTATTTTGTGGATAATTATGCTTAAAATCATTTAATAATATGTGTAAAAGTCTTGGGTCATTACAACTGTAAGGAATTATCATCACATACCTGACCAAAAAACAATATGAAAAGTTTATTGAAGTCCCAAAGTTCGTAATAACTCAATTTCATAGAGAGTGGTTGACATTAAGGGGATCAACCCCATAATCTCCACACACAAAATTTTGTTGGAAGAAGGTTCTAAACCCAAACTCCAACCCAAGAGATGACTCACCCCACCAATGAAAGAGGTGGTTAAGAAATAAGTGTAGAAACTTATTTATATTGGAATAATATTTTCAATATATAATTATGAATTAGTGATTCCTCTACAAGTCATTCAAAAGAAGGGTGGCCTAACTGTTTTGAAAAAAAAGATGACCTGATCTCTACTTGAAGCATCACTTGATGATGATTATGTGTTGATTATAGTATCCCCAATATGGAAACCTTAAAATATCACATTCCACTTCCCTTTATGGTTCAAATGATGTAATTACTAGTAGGGCACAAATTCTATTGTTTCCATGATGGCTATTTAGGATATAATCAAATTTTAGTCGATCTAGATGACTACTAGAAAACCAAATTCACTTGTCACTTCAAAACATTGCCTTATAGACGTATTTAATTTGGTATGTGTAATTTACTAGTGAATTTTTAATGGTGCATGATACATGGATTACATGATATGGAGGTAGAGTTCCTGGAGATCTCCATTGATGATTTTTCAATATATAGAAGATCCTTCAAGTTTTTCTCGACTAATTTAGATCTATTCTTACAACCCTATGAAGAAAAATCCTAGTATTAAACAAGAAAAAACGTCACTTCATGGTCTAAGTAGGTACATTTATTAGACATAAAATCTCAAATAAGGGCATGGAAGTGGATCCAGTGAAAATGAATGTTATAAAATAAGTACTTGATCCTACAAAATTAAAAGGAATTAGAAGATTTCTGGGCCACACAAGATTATAAAAATTATTTTTTAAATACTTTTTTGATGTATCCTTCCCCTTAACACACTTTTTGTTGAAAGACACTATTTTTGTGTTCACTAAAGAGTGTCAAAAGAAATTCCATACCTTAAAGAATAGTTTGGTGGCCTTTCATGTCCTTATTTAACCAGATTGGGATGAGGACTTCAAGTGGATGTGAGACACAAGTGAATTATCTATTGGAACTGTCTTATGATAACGAGTTGGAAATATCTTTTGTCCCATATACTATGACTGTCACATAGTGAATGAAACTTAAGGTAAATTATATGACAACCAAAAAGGAATTTCTGGAAGTCATCTATTCCTTTGAAATGTTTCACTCATACCTTTCACTATATAAAGTAGTGGTCTACACTCACTCATCATCTTATTTATTCAAGGAAAATAGGTACAAATAATCATGGGGAAATTAAGGCCTAAAATGGTGGAGATCGAGGGAATCCCCTTAAATCAAATTAACCCCCTCAAGTTTTAAGGAATTTATGTTTGGGAAGCATGTAACTTTGGAGCCATGATCTTATAAAGATGCAAGGTGATCTGCAACCTTGTTACCCTCTCCCCATATGTGTGTTAAGTTTATATTGTTGTTGAGGATAGCTCTGCATTTTCTGATAATATAAGATATTGATCAGGGGTAGAACCTTTTCCATTCAAGGAGTCTTGAATTACCATAGAGTCAATTTCCACTTGAGTGAGGTCGACATTTTACTGGTTTCATAAAATAAGCCCAGTGAGCACTGCTTTGTCCTATTCTAGTATTGAACTACCACTTCCATAATCAACTATAAAGGAAATAACAACACTACCCCAATAGTCATGAACAAGCCCTCCTCATCGCATGTCACCCAAGGTGCATGAAACATTAATATTGAGCTTGAGACCTATTACTAGAGGATTACAACGTACCCAATGTCTCTACAGTCTTGTGATGGAAGGTTTAACCAATGAAGTGCTAACTTGAAATGATCTTAGAGAAGGAGTTCCTGCCAGTTAATGATAAGAGTTACCATGAAGACCATAAAACTCCTTTTTCTCACAATAATGTACCTCCCTGAGGAGATATACACTCATATATTTCCTGATTTCTAGATTTCCATAAGCACCAACATCCAAAAATAAGAATAATGGATCTCTCTAACTTTTCTAGGCCTATATCATTAATCCCCTAGAACCATATATCCAAGAGCAGGGCGTCATGAAGGTCCTGAGAAGTGAATGTAGTAAATTCACTAAAGAACCTCCACACATCATGATCCCATTCTCCTTAAAAGAAAAGGTGGTTCATTCTCACCTCATGGTTATTTCTACAGTAGTGTAATATAGATACCAATATTATATTCACCTTTTTAATATTATCATATTTTAGTACTTCTTGGTTCCTTATCCTCCTGGTGAAAAAATTGTATTTTTTTGAAAATTTTTGGCACTAAAGTAAGCTATTCCATCTATGTCGATGATATTGAGATGTTGATATCCTTATAAATTCCCTTATAGTGAATTTCCCTAAGTTATAATGTGTAAAAACACACTTTCATGGTTCAAAGTTGATGAGGATTAAATCAAATGTGTCTTTTTGAATCTTTTTCAGAATGGACTTGATGAATGACGAATATAGGCTCACCTTGTTAAATAAGATAGCGGGGGAAAGGAAACTCAGGAAACCTATCACAGATACTTCCCAATGGTGATTATAGAAGATGATGTTACCTTCCCCTACTATCCATCATGAGTGATGTTGAAGGTCAGGGATGAGGGGGATAAGCATGGACCATAATGGAGAACCTTGAGCACTAGTAGCCGCATGTAGTGAATTGTGTCCGATAAGATCCTTACACTAATCCTACCATCATGGATGGGTCTTTCCATCCTACCCCATGAGGCCCAATGCCTCTTACCTTCCAAAAGAGCATCCAAGATAAAACCAAACAAAATATTTTCAATGGTTCTTATGAAACCTTATGGCACATTGGTGGAAGATAGGGCATGAACCGAGATTGCTGACAGTACACTGTTAACTAAGGAAATATGACCACCAAAGGATAAAAAATGATTTTTAAGTTAGGAACTCGACCTGTTATATTAATCACAACATGATCAAGGTATTGGATTCACATTCTGCATGAGGATATTGGAGTGTCGAGGTATTCCATCGGGAAGTTACCTCACCGTTTGTCCAATATACTGTACGAGGCAGTATCCTAAAAGGAAGCACATTTTTTTTGAGATATAGAGGTTACTCTGGTCCCTATTGATGACATTGCCGCACGAATAATAATACTCTTCAAGAATCCTATTGATACCACAAACAAAACTCCTACTGACATTAGTGAAGATGATAGGTTCGTCTGCAAACATCAAATGGGAAATGGAAGGAAGGTTTGATTTTCTAGGGTAAGGTAGTATTTATCCAGTAGTCATGCATCTATTGATAAGACAACTGAGAGTATCCTACATTCTAACGAAGATGATTGGGGAGATTTGGTCGCCTTACCATAATACCCAAGTCACCTTGAAGAATCCATGGGTTCTTCCCATGAATGAAAAAACCATCCATGAGGAGATAAAGCATCTAAAGATGAAGTCATAAGCCCAGGAAGAAATAAACATACCATTTAGCACCCTACTGATGAATACCCAATCTATTCTACCATACACCATATTCATGTCTAATTTGATTTCCATGTTTGATCCATGATTCTTGGTTTTTATGTCCCTCCACATTTCTTGCGACAAAGTTACAAATCCTTGGATTGAGTGGCACTTTACAAAGCCATGTTTTTAATGGATATTAATCGAGTAAGGAGCATGGACAACCTTAAATTGATGATGCTTTCTATAATCTTATAAGGAAAATTAAACATACTCACTCGTCTATAGTAAAGGAGGGATGGGGGATCCTTGATATTTGGTAAGAGAATAAGGTTTGTGGAACAAGCAACCCATGAGAGATTAACTCAAGTTGATAATGGAACTCTTAAATATATAATGAATAAAATGGATGCCAAACCACATATAATATTGTGGATCCTACTCCTGAAAGAGTTTTACATTGTAAAAAATGACACAAAAGGGACCTAGAATGTTATTTCTGATCATTTTCCATACCTCCACTACCTAATATTAAGGATGACAATAATCTTAACATCAAGGATGAATTCCATGAGTAATCAATTTTTATGATAAATTCCCAATACAAATTGTGGTTCTCAAATATTTCAAATTATATAACCATTGGATCACTCTACTCAGACCTCATATATCCGTATAGGAAGATATTTTTAGATGAATCCTCACATTACTACTTGGATGAGCCACAAATTTTTAAGTGATATGCTAAAGGATTAATATGGATTTGTATTCCAGAAGCTAAAGTACAAAGTGTACTCAACATGTGTCATATTTCAACAGAGGGAGGGCATCATGGAACTAAATGTACCACCACCTAAATTGTTCAAAGTGGGCCATTCTGGATCACGCGTCATCAAGATGTGAAGAACATTTATCAAATCTATAATTAGTGATAATGAATAGGTACCATAGGTAAAATAAATAAAATACCCCAAAATACCATACTTGAAGTTGAAATATTTAACATTTGGGGGATTGATTTTATGAGACCATTACCTAATTACCATAGGAAATTACATAACTTGTTCAATGTTGACTACATCTCAAAATTGGTAGAAGCCGAGGTGACCACTCTTGGAAGTGAAAATGTTTCCATGAATTTTCTAAAGAAAAGTATCTTCTCAATATTCTCATTCATGTGATTACTCATTAGTGATTGGGGAATTAATTTTACCAGTAATTATATGAAATTATTTCTTAGAAATTATGACATTCATTATAAAACTATAACTCCCTACCACCCACAAACAAGTGGGAAATTTGAATTTTCAAACAAATAAATTAAAAAAATCCTACAGAATACACTAAAAATGATTTGAATGGATTGGAGTATCAAAATGGATGACTATCTTTAGGAATATCACATAGTATACAAGATACCCATCGACACCACTTTGTTCTGACTTTTTTATAGAAATCTATTCCATATACTAGTGGAATTAGAGAAACACTCTTATTGGGAGACAATAAATTTGAACATTGATGCTCAAAAATAAATATAAGTTAAAATACTCCAAATACATGAGAAAAAATAAAATAGTAAGTATGCATATGATAATAATAGAATTTTTAAATAAAATATAAAGAAATAGAAGGACCAATGAATCACATGTTGAATATTCACATTAGGGGGATAAAGTTCCATTATTCAATTATTGATTAAAATTATTCCATGGAAAGATAAAATCCTGATGGATAGGTCCTTACCAAGTTGTTATGGATTTCAATTATAGAGATATTTAAATTCAAAAAAATCAAAGAACAACTATTCATGTTTAATGGAAAAAGGTTAACAAAATACCGAGATCTGTTCCATGAGGGGTGCGTCATCACTCTCAGATCATCCTGAATAGAAAAGAGTCTGTATCTTAATTTTAAAATAATAGATAACTATAAGGAAACCCAAGGTAGGTTTAATAGGTTATAATAGGTTAGTTTAGTATTTAGTAAGGTTTAGTAATGCTAGAATCTTGTTAAGAGGACTTGGATCAAAGAGGGGAAACAAAGAAATATATTCGATGAAGCCCTTACACAATGTGTAAATGTAAAAGGTAATAAAAAAATTAAAACAACGATCTTTACACATCATGTAACCATTACATGATGTGTAACTTTCAGGTATATTAAAATCCCATGAATCCTAGGTTCACGTCCACCCCCCATTTTTCTCCTCTTGCACACGATTCTCCTCCATTCCCGCCCCTCCTCTTCCCCTCACCATTACACCACCTCCCACCCTTCCCTCCCCATTGCACATCTCTCCCTCCCATCCATATCATACTTCTCTCTACTTACATCCATTATGTACCACATAAAAACCATGATCTCATATCCTAGAAAGCGTGCACCCGAGTGCGATGAGATGCCTCCTTCACCCAAGTTATGAAAGGACCCTCTGTTACTACCCTAAAATCCTTACGCCTCATCTTCACCTTCTACCTATACCTATACTTATACTAGTGAGGATCCCCATTTAACATAAAATGGGTAACATGTAATTTCTTTCCCCCACATTAATCCCTTCATTTACTTCTTGATACTAGAGAACCAGGTATGGTTGGTCCATATCTAGGAAAAGATGATGGGGACCAACAAGAAACTGAACCTCATAGTTCTCTAGAGGATCCAAATTCACTAAGAGGTCTTTGATCTCATAGACTAGTTCACCTATCACCCATTACCCAGAAGCATGAGGAGATATTCATAGAGATCTTCCTTGAGTTTCTAACCACCTTTGAGCTAGACTTCAACTCTGTTAGGTTCATACTCAATGGTAGGCTATGGGATCTCACCCTTGGAATGTTTGACATAGTCCTTATCATTTAATCCACTAGATTCATCACCTCCATAGTATTCCCAACCCTTCATATCAATAATAACAATAAAGATGATGTATGACTTTGGGTGAGGATATCCGGGGATCCGTAGATCCCTTATGACCCTCACATGACTAAGAGAACCCAGATCTACGGTGCTTCTCTTTGGATCCTTCACTGGTCCCTAGATCATGCCTAGATGGATCAAGGTGATGCTCATGGGAGCATGAGATAGATTGAGGTGATCATTATCACCTAATCCATGGGTGGCCTATCCATCAACATGGCTAGGTAGTTTTATGTATTCTTCCTAACCCAGGGGAGGAGGACCCGATGTATATTGATGGGAGGCTCCTTTATTACTCATCTGGCTAGGAATCTCAGTGCCTTCGATGCCTACCATCCTCTCACATAACTCAGAATAATGGATAGAATTAATATGATTTTGTTTCCCAAGATGGGGATGATGACAAAGAGTGGGATAATTTACTCGTGGAATCTGGAATATATTGAGGATGTTGACATGGAACCATCCCACCATGCATCTGACTTAGCCTCTCCTGCCCACGTCCCTACACCCACCACTACCACCACCTCCACCACATCCTACTCCCTTGTTACCACTACGCCTACCCCCACTTTTACCACTACCACTACTCCCTGTAATTCTCTTTCACTCCATTCACCCATTCCCACAGATCTCCTCCCATTTCTCCATGACATCCTAGAGAACTAATGACAACTTTTCCACTCTCTACACATTCCATACATCAACCCATCTAACTTCTCCACAATAACCCTACACCAATTCCATATTATTCCCACACACACCCACTTTATGACCCTACTTCTTCATCCATTCCCATACCAAATCCCACCCCACATAACCTACCTCTCGAGCTTACTGACCCTAAAACACAGCAGGAGTTCCTATCGGAGTAGGCCAAATGAGTAAATGGTCCCACTATTCCATCTCTATCTAAAGATTCTCTGATTGATCTACCTTCTAGACACACAACCTCAATATATATTGGCACCTCACCTCCTCTATACTCAACTGATCTAGCTACCATCTCCATGACACCCACCATGATGATTGATCTACCATCCCCATCATCCATCAATGAAATCGATAGGAAAATATAGCTGTAGGAAGGAACTATTCAAGAGGGGACTCTATATGAGGATATTGATGACATTGAATTTACTCTCTAGTTACATACCAATACCCTCCCACTTTTGAAATCTGTTTGGTTGTCCATTTTTGTACTACTTGTATTCTATTTTCACTAATATATCATTACTTATATATGAATGAGATACCATTTTTGAGTACACTTATTGATGGCATATTTTCATTTTACTAATGTATCACTTTAGTCATTTCTTGCTCTAATGCTTCTTTTATGGTCACTCACGATCCTATTAGTTCTTCTTATGGTACCTCAATCGAGATCTATTAACATATCACTAAACTCAATAGACTGGTTGAGGAACTCGAGATTGATATCCATGATCATCAGGGGTTCCCTCCACGATGTTCTTGGATACTCTTCCTACCACATGAGATTAATTATTGATACACTCTCGAGGTGTTCAATCCCACCAAGTATCCCCATATGGTCAATGAAACAACAACTAGTTCCTATAGAAGGTACTGGGCCTCCGAGAAGATGAATGAAACTGAATAATTCCATTTTCTATCCATCTGTATTATGAATAATTTTTTTTCACTTTATTGGAGAAAACCCACATTTTTTTTCATTTATTTATGTTGTGTTCTTAAGATAATTTTTCCATATAATATATATTTTTTTGTAGGTCATCCCAAACTTCATTTTAATAATCTTATTTAATTTATGTAAGTTGATTTTCCCTACTTTCAACTATGTGCACATTCCATTTTATTGTTTCAATATTGTTTTAACCTTTTGGACTATTGTTTTATCTATTCTATATATTTTGTTTCTATCAATTTATGAAGTTATCCAAATTTCAAATCACTATCCACCAAGTTTCCCCATGGTATGAATTCCACTAGTGGGAGCTCTCAATTCCCTATTTTCAATTACTAAAATTCCATTCCATTTTTTCTATTCTATAATTGTTTTATATACTATTATTCTTTCAATGATAGTGCATACACTGCATCCTTTTAAGTGTGAGGGAGTCTTTTCAGAGCTTTATTATCGATACACATAGATTAGTGACTATTTTTACTAGTCAATAATATGTTTTTATTTGAAATCATTATCTAAACATGAAATATCATGGCACCCATTTAAATAAAAGACAAAGTTATGATAGAGACTATTGAAATCCTTTATTATCCTTGTTTATTTTATTATCATGATTTCTAAGTTGAGTAATTTAATTATAATTATAGATTATTGTAATTAATATTTATTTTCTTATCAATGGATATGATGACTTGAGTGATTTCTAGGTATTTTCTCTCCAATTTATTAGAGTATTCTAGACTTAAATTGTTATATTCTTTTTTAAGTGTAGTTCTTGATAGGTACTTGGGAAATATAAACCTATTAGAACATGAATTAAGATCTTATTGAGGATATGACTGAACAAATACACTTTTAAAATGACTGGTTCAATCTTTGTGAACCCTTTTTCCTAAAACCCACCTATCCATTAATTACCCATTAATATTGAACTATTTAAATAAGATTATCCCTTCCTACCCAAGTCTTGGTATGATTTATGATTTTCCTTTAAACATGTATGGATTAATTTTCACTACCTATGGACACATGATGTTAATATTAAGGATACACATAGTAAAACATTCAATAGATTTTTCATTCCATGATTACTTTTGGAATTTTCTTTCCTTATACCATTACTTTGTAAAAATAAATATAAAAAAATAATAATGAAAAATAAAAATATTTTGGGTTGTGTATTAGTATGGTTAAAAATAACAATTACCACACTAATTAACCCTATGATGAATCATATGTGGTTAGGTGATAAATGTGAGACCTGACCCAAACATGATTTTCAAAAAAAAAAAGAAAAAAAAGAAAAAAAAGAAAAAAAAGAATGAGGTACATTTTTGATACTTACTTGATATATTTGTGGAACTAGTTTGAGATGTTAGATAATGGACACATTTTTTTCTTGGAGGAGTTACTTCATTTCAATGTGCTCAAATTTCATTTATTTTACTTTAGAGCTTACCCTCCTATTTGAGATTGATTTTTATCACTTTACCACCTACCCTCATCCTCAAAGACATTTGAAACCCATTTCTGAAGCCCTCATGATTTATTTTTTATTAGTATTTACTAATTATAGATTATAAAACCAATGGAAGCCTATGGTTAAGAACATATTTTCTGGGTAAGATCATAACTCTAGTTTTATTCTACATTGAGTGATGAGAGAAAATTTATTGCGAGTTAAACTGAAAAATGGGTATAACATATAAGGAACAGTTATGAAATTATAATTAATGGAAGAAAGAATCTGAATAAAGAACTTAACTATGAGTCATGAATTATTTTATCTACAGGATTTATTTTGAAGGACTGAATTTTCTACTTACAATTCTTTTTTTTTCCTGGTTGTAACTCATGTTTCTTATTTTAGAATTTTTTTTCATTTGGAATCCACATTGAGATGATTTTTACTTGAGGATAATAAATTCTTCAAGTGTGGGGAAATTTGATAAGATAAATTTATATAATTTATTTGATAAATTTATTTAACGTTTATTCATGTTTTATTAGATAAATCACTTTCTTCTCGATTGTTTTCACAAGAGTTAATAATTTTGGACTCAATGGATGAAATGATGAAAATATAGAAAAAATAGGGATTACACATCATGAAATATGTACATGACATGTATTTCACCTTTAAAACATCCCTATGGATCAAATTATAGTTTGTACGATTTTACATGATGTGAAGAGTTTATATGTCATGTAACTACATTACATGTTGTGCGATTTTCAAAGTCTAATTCCCACTAAAACTACACAATGTGAAGGAAATACAAGATGTGAATCACAAAAATTATGTGTAGAGTTTACATGAATTGAAGAAGTTTGAGATCCCATTCATCAAATATATAACCTATGAAATCCACCAGATTCAATATTCTCAATGAATATTGTGGATCTAATGTAAACGACATGTAAATCCTAGACGTCATGTAAAAGTATAGAAAAAATCCATTTAAAACAAATACAAAACATGAATTATTTACACATTATGTATATTTTGTGCCTATTTATATTTTGGTGATGCCACATAGAAGATAGTTCAAGGCCTATGATTTTTCTCTCATTTTTATCTCCTTTTTATTTTCTACTTTTTTTCTAAACTTTGTGTAATTTATTCCTTTACCCTTTTTATTGAATCCATTTTCATTGTTTTCCAATATGAATCCATTATTCAATCATTTAAGTCCCATTTCCCTTGATACAATAGTTTTAACATTTATTTCTATCCAACTTCAACTCTTACACTATTTATTCTTTATTTCTTTATTTTTAGTAAGTTTTTGATTGATTCTTACATGATTTCAAGTGTGGATTGATTGTTTCTCAATTATTTCTAGATAATGTTGAGAAGTTTTATGATTAATTTTCTTTTTTATCAACACCATCATGTTCATATAATTCTATTAGGGTTAGGGGTTGAGAGTAGGTGTGTTTTTAAGTCTAATTAATCCATGAATTGAACCTTGGTAATCCTATGACTATAAATCACGTTAAAAACAACTACTCATCACATTATATTTCACAATTCTGACCATGGGAGGTGAAATTTAACAATACTAACCTAATTTCAGTAGAGAAGGCTATGAATATTAGCCTGTGATTATTTATGCATTTAATTTAAGTGAAATTTATCTAGGTTGTTGGATATACCCAGACTAAGGGATAATTTTAACATATGTAGATCTAATTGGTTTGACCAGAACCAACTGGAGAAGTTTGATCCACTTCAAATATGTATCCATAAGACTACCCCAAGATAGATTTTGGATTATCATTTTCCTAAATCCCTAGAATTTTCCTCCATCTATTATCATTTATCTCATTTAAATCTTAACTACCTAGTTCTAGAAAATTAAAACTTGAAGAGTGAATGTGAGTAATCTCCACCTCCAATGGCCCAAAGGCCTTAATTTTTTATTTATTTTTGATAATCTACCTTTTATGGGGTGATGTGGAACCCTTGCAAGGCCCGTAGGAACAATTATTACATGGCCCATAGGCCTTATAGGAATTCATTTCTCGTAGGCTTCAAACAAACCATACAACCCAGACTAACTACTTGGAACTGCTCCTCCCCTGTGTCTTCATCGTGAAATCAGCTCTCCACATTCACATGGATGTTCGGCTAGGCTTTCCCATGCATGCACAAGCTTATCCTGATGTAAGTTTCCATACCCTCTAATTCTTGAAATCTGTTTAGCTTCTGATATGGTGAAAGCTCCTTGCTCATCCCCCTTCTCGAGCTTGTTCCTGGTAGGTTATCTGGTTTGTATCAGCACTTAAGGTGTCCCGAAGGCCTTGAGGTGGCCCGAAGGCCTTACTAGCTTAAAGTCCTGGGTGGCCTGAACGCCTTAATGGAATTAGGGACCAAATTGGTGGCCCAAAGGCCCAAACATGGGAATAGTCCTAGTTGCTACAGTGCCAAACAATACCTGCTACAGTCCCTCTACAGTACCTTATACAGTACTGCTATAGTTCCCACTATAGTACTCACTATAGTACTTCTACAGTACCCCCTAGAAATATGCCACTGCTTGGATTTGATTCCAGGTCGCCTGGATGCACTTAAGGAGTCCTCACCAACTGGGCTGAGTAATCCTTCTAAAGGGTTTTGTTCAAATGGTTTCTTGTTGGCCAATGATCCCTATGGGTTCGACCCTGCACTGCCTCTTTACTTTACCCTAGTAGTAAGTTTAGTTTGGAAACATAAATTTATAATCTAATAAATTTCTGTGCATATTAAATGATACATGCAAGCACATTGAAGAGAATTGATCATTGTTTTTAATAGAATTATAGAGGAATATCTCTATAGGTCTTGAGAGAATTGTCTCAAGAATATATTATACACTACATACATTGGGGATGAGAATGATATTATTAGGTTTAAGTAGAGCTAGTATAGAGAATAATAATTAAAAATGGACCCTTATCATTCTCTTAATCCTTACAAAACTCTATATTTAAATAATAATAATAATAATAATAATATTTGCTTAACATGCACTAGACTCATGGATAAATAAATATTATTTCTTGAATAAATAAATTTATTCAAATAATATTTAATATATTATTTCTTATCAGACCAATAACCCGATCCATATTTCATCCTCACTATTTATTAAATTATGAATAATTATTATTTAAATAAATAAATAAATATCACCACATTATTCGTTGATAAATAAATAAATATTATATTAACTGAAATATGGAATAAATGTTTATTAAATATTCAACTCACATTTATTATCTAAAATAATTAATCACTTTCAATTAAATAAACATAAATAATTATTAATCCATGAATGAGAATAGTATTTATCAAACATATAAAATCAATTTATAATTTATCCAAGGTTTAGGATACACTTAGTGTTTGGACCTCTAGGCCCCTTTCACAGTAGCATTAAGCAGAACCCCCTAAAGTACAAGGTTAGAATCTATCAATATTCCAAGGAACCAATATAGAAATAAGCCAATGTCATAATGAGATACAATCTCATAAAAACATACACTATGTAATATATCCCCTTTATCTTGACATCTCTTATAAATATTTTTCATATTTATGTCATTAACCTATGATCTAAATGTCACTTTATTTGACTTTCCAAAAATGAACTTGTCGATAAAACAGTATGATATAAACTTAATCGGGTAGTTCCATTATCAAAAAATTTCCAAAGATATCAACTTCCATTAAAAAAGAATGGACAAATATTTCCTCACATTTTTCACTGATACAATATCACTCCTGATACACCCAACGTATCATACCTCTCCACAAGAATATGTTATCACGATTTTCATCAATACATTAGAGTACATGAATCATTATATGTATTAATAATAATATTAAAGTCTAAGGATTATTACACATGTCTATAGATAATAACATCCAATGACCCATATAAATGTGTTTTTCCTACTGAAGGGTCAAGTTCTCATAATTGATTTCTCTTAGAGATTATAATGGATGAACTTCATGAAAAGAAGTCTCAATGTCTTATAATCCCCAAACCCTTGATATCCAATATTATATGTGTCCCATCAGATGATGTCACATGACCATAGAACACACTTTTAATAATAATTCCATAACACTTAAATGTTCCCTTTATTGTGGAGAACTTCCATGAAATTTTGGTGTGACAAGTACCCTTAGAACATAATCATATAATCATTATTCAGAATAAAAATCATCATATGATAAAATATTAATTAAGATTCAAGACTACAAATATTTTGGTAATATAATGTTTAATGTTTTCGGTTCTATAGAACCAACTCCAATAGTATCTAATTTATACTAGATCTGATATCTAACTATCCAACTGGTTAGACTCACATGATAAATATGCTTCTGTGGAGATATGACTATATCTTTCAAGCTCACCATTCTATCCATGTCTATTATATTTAGTGAGTTTTCATCTATTTAAGCATCCTCATATGATATCAATCTATATAATTTTTTTTCCTATGTCAAACATGGAATCTTGGGAAACACCATAGTTAAAATTCATCATGAGATGATTTAATTTTTACTATCTTGGTACAATTAACAATATCTGGAATAAATTTTTGCTAAATGTACTTCTTAAGATGAAATAGAAATCTCTATGTACTTATCCAAATGTAATAATGAAAACTACCACCTATAAAAATATTTAACCTTTCATATTACATTTACCTTACTAATTTGTTAAATCAAATTTATCTATTAAAGGCTAGTTTTATATCCCCATAAAACTAGAATTTCCATTTTTAACTCATCTACTTTTTCTTTCTTAAGTACTGTCATATTTTTGTGATTGCTATCCCATGCAGTTCTACTTTTCTTAATTAATATTTTAATTTTATGATTTATGAAAAATCAAGGTCAAACTTAATTATATATCATTGAATGTGAGATATATTTCCAATGTACTCTTAGGAATATACAGTCCATTCATAATAATAATTTCACATGGCATTGTAAATAGTTCAAGTAAATTATTCCATCTTGTATTTTCAATACCATGTTAATTTTTTACAATAACTTAGATAAAGTAACCCCTAAATCCAAGATTATAGATCATGTTCCTCATAACTTGGATTTTGACTTAATTTTTTTGTGGAGAAATCAACTTTAGTATTAACTAAATGTAAAACTTATTATATATTTACTATATGTTGTAAAAATATCTATCTTGGAAAACTATAGAGACCCCACAAAACTCTTGTCTACATCTTCCAAAATTTCATTTCAAATGAATATACTATGATCATTATACATGTTTCAACATATAAATGGATAATTGAAACATAAATTTTATATTGGTATTATTTTATGTCATCAAAACATTATGATCACATCATATAGACATGTTTCATAAAGTTCCCTTGGTGAGAGGTGTCCGTGACATATGATTCCAAATATAATTCTCATAGTAGCTACGATAAGTATATTTCCAATGGATTTCATCTTGATGACTTTGGATTACCAATTGAGAATTAGTAGTACCTTACCTTTACCATCCATATATAATTTCTATCGACTACCCACCATAATATTTACATCAACCACCAAAATACAAATGAATTTTGGTATATGTAATAAATCATTAAATTAATAAGAAATTTTCAATCATATCTAAATGAAACTTGTTATGCCTTGCAGGATATATTATTCTTACGGAAGAATATTTCACCCACTATACTAAATATAAAACCACCACTATGGTTTTAAATTTACTACACAATATGTGTATTTGGAATAATTCCTCCCAATAACGATTGTAGATTTTAATTATTTTCATGCTATCTTTTGAATATGGAGAAAATATTCAGCTAAAGTTTTATTGGATACCACTATCTCAAAGCAGATGTTCTTCCCTCATATATATATAGTTTGTATGATTAATTTGTTTTATAACTCGAGGCTGTTAATGCATTTAATAGTAATAATACCATTAACTGAGATGCACCTTGTGTTTTTCTTGATGTATATCTGAAACATCCACTCATTTTAAAATTGTATCTCTTCAAAACACCCGAGGTTGTGGAATAATAGGATTTCTTAACTTGATAATTTATATGATATCCATTAGTCAATAGAGTTGGTATATGGTTAGTTGTTACATTGAAAATTTTCAAAACATGTTTAGGGAGGAATCATGAAGGGCTTCAATACATGTATAAGAACCCTTATCAATCTACCTTATCTTTAATATGTGATTAAGGCCATATAAGTTTAAGAAAACCTTTACTCTTCATTAAATGATCGATTATTACTTGGTTAAGATATATTATGACAAATTAGACTGGAGGATTCTGCATCCTTCACTAAGTTCATTTATTACTTCACTGAGAATTCTGATAATTTCTTAAAGGTAATCTCACAGAGTACATGAATTTACCTCTAGATTCACTTTGGAATAGTTCATGCCATATATTTGAACTAACTTCATAATTTTTTTGGTTACATTTATATATAATGATTTCTTATTCTAAAAAATAAGTATGCATTACACCTAATAGTTTTATATCCGAAGATTCTAAACATAAAATTGGGTATATACATAAAAACTTACAGTTTTACTTGACTAATAACTATCTTCCCATAACTGGGTATGAGTCTTATTACTTTATATTTTTCATTTATTTCCCATTTTAGATATTTATGGTTCATGTTTTGTTAAATTATTAATTAATTTTAGTTTGCGATAAGAAAATAAATTCCAAAAGAAAGAATGTCTCATTATGTTCAATAGACCACTAAGATAAATTTATAGTAATACTTAACATAAAAAAATTCAACTAGAATCAATCCAAAAGTGAGACACCCTAATATTTTCCTTTTAGAATAAATTTAATTTTGTTTCTAGATTTATTTATACACAATACCAAGTAAAAGGTATGCTAAAACCAAAACTAAGATTAAATTTTGGAACATTCAACACTAAGCTATCTTGTGTTAAACATAATACCGAGTTCCTTCAATAACTTGCATTACAAAGAAGACTAAGTTTTACCAAACTGTAATATACTACTAATATTATTATTTAATATGATAGTTATCATATAGAAATTATAATGAAATGTATTAAAAGGATTAACTAAATTTGTAAAAAATTATTTACATATGTTTATATAATTATTTTGTGATAAATTAATTATAAATGAATATAGAAACTAATTGATTATAAAGGAAATGTTTTTATAAAAAACTATTTTATGCACAAAATACATTTTATTTTAATAAATTAAAATAATTAATATTATTGGAATATATTAATGAAATTTATTTATTATTTATTTAATTAAATTTTTTGATATAAATCAAATATATTGGATAGGTATAAGATAAAAAGAATCCCAATTTTATGCATAAAAATCAATATTTTTTTGAAGGCAGTTTTGTCGCCTTTTAATAAAACACGTATTTTTAAACTAAATTTTTGAAATTTTATAAATTTTATTTGGAAAAATAAACATCATTTTGACATATTAATCAAAAAATTATCTTATGGTTAATTTTTTGTATTTTTTCTGAGAAGATTAATTTGTTGATGAATAGTGAAAAATACTGAATCTTAATTGAAAACCGACTTTCCATTTAAATAATTTATAAGGTTGAATTATATTTTTAACTGGTTTAAAGTTTCATTAGATAAAATTTACATTTATTAATACAATTTAGGTCATTGGGATAAATTTTATATTGAATTTGGATATAAAAAAATTTCAAGCTTTTGGATATTTTCACTTTAAAAACCCACTTTCTCACCCTGTCTGCAGGATTAATTTTAAATTAATTTCAGTGACTTATGTGATTTGAATTTAGAAAAATAGATTAAATATTTTTAATCATAATAATTTATAATTTTTTTCAATTTTAACTTATTTTTTGACCAAAAATATCAGTGAATGAAATTAAAATCAATTACAGCGATTAAGGTGAAAATGAATCTATTTAGTGGTTAAACTTTAATATTAAGAGGATAAATGACCTAAAAAAATTTCAAAAACATATTTTATGTAAATATTTAAAAAACATACCCAATTTTATTTTATTTTTTAGTATTGGAGGTATATTATGTAAGAGAGACCTCCCAATAGTGTTTACCTTTTTATATTTACAAGGATGCCACTCCTCCTCCACTATAAAAGGGTACTCACCCTCTCACTTATTCACAACTCTAAATAAATTTTTCTCATTAAAAAAAATTAGTAATATCCAAAAAATATCTCCCCACATACTTTAAGCCTCACTGTGAGAAAAAATCTAACTAAGGAAGGATTTTGGTGTGAACCAAAAAGAGTTACCTGAAGAAGAGGTAACATTCTTCAACGAGCACTTTTTTTTTATTTCTCCACACCTTAAATTCATATTATATATTGATTCTGTAATTAACTAAGTATCATAAATATTATAAGATGTTATTATATTATGTGGGAAAACTACACTCATACACACTTCCATCAAATGGAATACACAATCGCCGTTCGTGTGTATGACGAACTACTGCCTCACGAACCAATGTTGTTATTTCTTCAATTAACACCTTTTAGGGTTGGTAAAAATGATTTATTTTTAATTATATATTATATATTTATGATTTATTTATTCTTTTTTAATTATTTCATAACACATACCTTCGTACTTTCCATTTTGTGGGAATATGATAACATCATTTGTGGAATGTAGACTACCACCTACGCAAAGTGATGTGATTCATTCATGATTTAAATGGAATATATTAAGGAGGTGTTTAATAAAAATATATGATATATATGGCATAAAAATTATACTATAATTATAATATACATATATATCATTTAGTTTTCATTTTTTAATATGATAAAAAATGGAAATAGTGTCCATGCGTACGTACGACCTACCATCTCCACAAATAATGTATTCCATTTCCTATCATTAAATATTATAAATTACTATAAATAAATATATAATGAATATATATGATATAAATGAAATCATTATTATACTAATGACATAATTCCCTTTATTATAATATAATATACCATTTTCATTACCCTTTCACACATAGAAAAAGTGATAAAGTTGTTTATGGACGTATGGATTACCACCTCCTCAATGCGATGCAATTAATTTTTCATTATAATAATTATATATAAGAATTATATATTTTTAAATAATATGGTATTTAAGATATATTTATTATTATAGAAATTTAAATTCTACTTTCCTTCGTTCCATAATGATCATTGAAAAAATGGAAACATTACTCAACATAAGTATGATCTACTGTCACTACTAGAAATACAATATATACCAACAGCTTCAAACCGTTGGTGTAGGTATCAAAACCCTTGGTATACTATATACCAATAGTTTTGAAAATCATTGTTTATTAAGACGTTGAAAAAGGCCTATACCAATAGTTTTCCTCTAACTGTTGGTATATGGCAGTGTAACCTTTAGTATAACAATGGTTTTATAGAAACCATTGGTATATATTTATACCAATGGTTGATAAAACGTTAATATATATAGTTTACATGTAGTTTACCAATGGTTTAGAAACCGTTGGTATATATTTTTACCAACGGTTCTTTAAAACCATTGGTAAAAATATTCTGGAAATACACTTTACCAATGGTTTGGAACTGTTGGTATAGTGTATTAGCAGCGGTTTATTCAAACCGTTGGTAAAACTATTATCAAAATATAATTTACCAATGGTATAAAACTATTAGTATAGTGTATTTCTAGAAAATAGAATAGCATCCACCCATCCCCTTTATTGCATACACATTTAAACAACACTTAAAATAGAACAAAAAAACACATGCAATAACACGTAAAAAATAGTAGACTCTTCCAACCATGACATGTACCACAACATAGCTTTACCCATTTCAATTTTCACATGACAACCACTCTTCCAACTAACCTATTTAAATTTCATTGGTACATAAATATCATAATGGTGAGAGGACACTCACATTTTAGAGAACCTATGATAGTTAGAGTTACACACACCATTGACAGAATTAACACATAATTCATAAGGTAATTACAACAAGTATAAACATAAAACATGTATTCCCATAAAAAAAGTATACCCATACAATAATTATACACATACAAAACGTATGATCATACACCATTAACAAATAATTCATAAGTTAATTAAATACCTAATGAATTCAATTCAGAATTTAGGGGGTTGAGGGACCGTTTAGGGGTTTGAGGTGGTTTCCCAAGAGGGGTAGGGGGTGTCCAGGGGGTGGGGGTGTTCGGGGGGATGGGGGTGTCCAGGGTTGGTGGTGGGGGGGGGGGGGGTTAGGGTGGTGGGGGGGGGGACTGTCTATGGGGGTGTCTAGGGGTGGTGGTGTCCAGGGGTTGAGGTGGTGTACAGGGGGTTAGGGGGGCTTTCCAGGGGGGGTGGTGTCCAGGGGGTTGGGGGGGGGGGTCCAGTGGGTGGGGTGGTGTCCAGGGGGGGTGGGCGGGGGGTGCTCCAGGGGGTTGGGGGGTGGGGCTGCCCAAGAAGGGTGGGGGTGGATGTCCGTGGGGGTGGGGGTGTCCAGGGGGTGGGGGGACTGTCTACGGTGGTGGTGGTGGTGGGGGGGGGATATCCATGTGGGGTGGGGTGGTGCCTAGGGGCTTGGGGGATTTTATAGGGGGTGGGGGTGTCCAAGGGGTGGAGGTGGAGGGGGGGGGTGTCCAGTGGGTGGGGTGGTGTCCAGAGGGGTGGGGGGGGGGGGTCCAAGGGGTTGGGGGGGCTATCCAAGGGGGGTGGGGTGGTGTCCAGGGGGTAGGGGTGGCTGTCCATGGGGGTGGGGGCGTCCAGGGGGTGGGGGTGTCCAGGTGGTGGGGTGGTGTCTAGGAGGGGTGGGGGGCATTTAGGGGGTTGGGGGATATCTAGGGGGTAGGTGGGCTATCCATGGGGGTGGGGGGGTGTCCCGGGGGTGGGGGGTGTCTAGGGGGTCGGTGGGGGGGTGCTGAGGGGGTTAGGGGCTATCCAAGGGGGTGGGGTGGTGTCCATGGGGGTGGGGGTGGCTGTCCATGGGGGTGGGGGTGTCTAGGGGGGTTTTCCAGGTGGTGGGGTGGTGTCTAGGAGGGGTGGGGTGGTTTCTAGGGGCGGTGGGGGGGGGGGGGGTCTAGGGGGTTGTCCAAGGGGTGTGGGGTGGTGTCCAGGGGGGTAGGGTGGCTGTCCATGGGGGTGGGGGTGTCTAGGGGGGTGTTCAGGTGGTGGGGTGGTGTCTAGGAGGGGGAGGGGTTGTAATGGTTTTAATATAATGAATTTCATGGATTTTTAGATCATTGGTATTTTTAAAATGGTTTTGGAATAGTGATTATTTATATAGCATGTGTTTCTTTAGGAAAAAATGACTGCTTTTGGTGTGTATGGTAGGAAGGGGGATTTGGTTATTAGGAAATTTTTTACATTTTTATTGTGGGACAAAAATACAATATTATTTTTAAAATGGAACCTTAAAAGAGATTTTTATAAACCATTGGGGAGTTTTAAATAGAAAGAAGTTTCGATTCTGTGATTTTGAAATGGTTTTATGAAGAATTATTTATGATGTATCTTTATGGTATTTGTGTCCCTTGTATTAGAACATCATATTATTTTACTAAAGGTTTTGTTTTTGATAATTATTTAGAATGTTACCACTATAAATGAATCAGAAAATCCTTAAGGGGATATCTAAGGTAGTCATTTTCTTTGTCTTGGTCTCTACTCAAACTCTTATGGAAGTGGAATAACCATGTTCTTCTTGGATCATTTATTATGCATGGGAGTTTCTAAAATACAATCTATTATTTTTTGTTGGTGATCAAGGATCACATGAGGCAAACAAGTGGGTATCTTTGATTAATGGGTTCTTAAATTTGTTAGAAACCCTATAATCCATGGGGGTGGGGGGATGTATAAGGGGTGGGGGCCTGTCCAGGGGGGTGGGGGGTCCACAGGGGTGGCAGAGTTGTCTAGGGGTAGGGGGTATCCATGGGGTGCGTGGGACTGTCCATGAGGATGGGGGTTGTCCAAGGGGTAGTGGGTGTCTAGGGGGTTGGGTGCTACTATCCAAGGGGTATGGGGTGTCCACATGGGGGGGGGGGGGGGTTGGCAGGGCTGTATAGGGGGGTAGGGGGTGTTCGGGAGGGGGGGGGGGGTTGGAAGGGCTGTATAGGGGGGTAGGGGGTGTTCGGGAGGGGGGGGTGTCCATGAGGGGTAGGGTTGTCCGGGGGGGGGGGGGGGTGGACGGGCTGTCCATGGGGGTGTGGGTGTGTCGGTGGGGGGAGCTCTCCACGGGGGGAGGGGGTGTCCAGGGGGTGGTCGGGCTATACACTAGGGTGGAGGGGTTATCGAGGGGGGTAGGGGGTCTCTAGTGGGGTGGGCGGGCTGTCTACGAGGGTGGGGAGGGGGGGGGGGTGTCTAGGGTGGTACTAGGTGTCTAGGGGGTGGGTGGGATGTCCATGAGGGTGATGAGGCTGTCTAGGGGGTGTACGGGGTGTCCAAGGGGGTGGGTGGGCTGTCCACGGGGGTGGGTGTGTGGGGGGGGGATGTCCACGGGGGTTGGGGGTTGTCGAGGGGGAATGGGGTGTCCAGGGGATTGGGAAGGGCTATCAAAGTGGGTGGGAGGGCTGTCCACGGGGATGGGGGGGGGGGGGGTCTTGTCCTAGGGAGAACGATGTGTTCAAGGGGTGAGAGGGGTTGTTCCGGGGGTATGGGGTGTAGGTGGGGGGGGGGGGGATAGCTACGAGGGTGGGTGGTGCTGTCCAGGGGGTACGGGGTGTCTAAGGGGGTGGGTGGGATTTCCACGGGGGTGAGAGGGCTATCCATGGGGATGGGTGGGCTATCCATGAGGGTGGGGGTTGTCGAGTGGGGAACGAGGTGTTCAGGGGGTGGGCGGGTTTGTCCAGGGGGTACGAGGTGTCCAAGGGGGTGGAAAGGCTATCCATGGGTGTGGTAGGGTTGTCTAGGGGTAGGGTATGTCCGAGGGGCGGTGTCCACAGGGGGGAGGGGCTGTCCAGGGGGTGGGAAAGCTGTCTATGGGGGTGGCAGGTATGTCTAAGGGGGTCAGGGGTGTCTAGGGGGGTAGGGGTGTCCAAGTGGGGTGGGCGGGCTATCCACTGGGGGGGGGTATCCATGGGGGGAGGGGATGTCTATAGGGGTGGTAGACTATCCCGGAAGGTGGGTTGGGCTATCATGGGGGTGGGAGGGGCTGTACAAGGGGGTACGGGGTGTCCAAGGGGGAGGGCGAGGCTATCCAGGGGGAAAGGGGTGTCTAGGGGGGTGGATGGGGCTGTCCAGGGGGTACGAGGTGTCCAGGGGGTGGGCAGGCTATCCATGGGGGTGGAAGGGTTTTCCAGGGGGTAAGGTCTGTCGAGGGGGGTGGGCAGGATGTCCATGGGGGTGGCAGGGCTCTCTAGGGGGTCGAGGGTGTCCAGGGGGTAGGGGGTGTCTAGGGGGTAGGGGGTGTCTAAGAGGGATGGGTGGGATGTCCACGAGGGTGTGGGGGCTGTCCATAGGGGGAGGGGCTGTCTAGAGGGTTGGGCGGGTTGTCGAGGGGGTGGGCAGGGCTATCTAGAGGGGTGGGAGGGGCTGTCCAAGGGGGTGGGCGGGGTTGTCCAAGGGGGTGGGCGAGGCTGTCTAGGGGGTACGAGGTGTCTAGGGGGTGGGTGGGGTTGTCTTGGGGGTTCGAGGTGTCTGGGGGTGGGGGTAGGCTGTCTGTGGGGGTGGGTTGGCTATCCATAGGGGTGGGGAGGGGGGGGGGGGGGGGCTGTCTAGGGGGTGGGGGTGTCCAGGGGGTGGGGGTGTCCAGGGCTTGGTGGGGGGGGGGGGGTTCTATCCATGGGGGTGGGGGGAAATCCATATGGGGAGGGGATGTCCAGGGGGTGGGCGGGCTATCCATGGGGTTGGCGGGGCTATTTAGGGTGTATGGGGTGTCCAGGGGGTGGGAGGGCTGTCCACGGGGGTGGGGGGGGGGTGGTATCTAGGGGAGGGGTGAATCAGTCCAAGAAAATCATCAAGTCTAGTTTTATTATTTATAGATTAAAAAATAACGATAATGTGAAGTACCTAATCACACATATATTCCGGCACAACAAATCAATAAACATCAATGATCAGTAATATCAGTCAGTAATATCTCTCAAAAAATGTAAAAAATCAATTTGTCCCTCATCACCATCACTACCATCACCATATTCATCATCCTCACCCTCATCCTCATCATTAACCCCATTATATTCCCCTCCCTCCTCAACTCCATCCTCCTCACCCTCGTACTCATCCTCTGCCACCTCATCACCCTCCTCCTCTACCTCACCCTTCTCCTCGCCCTCCTCCTCCACCTCACCCTCCTCCTTGCCCTCCTCCTCCTCTAGATTTTCCTCCTCCTTACCATCGTCTCAACCACCACTAGAAAATCCACCTTGTGTACCATATATAGAACACATCGATGAAATATTTTCATCACAAGCTGTGCTGGCCTCTGGTGGAAGTATTGGACGTAAACCTTCCATTAGTTTCATAAATGTTGTGTTTTCCCTATTAGACTATTCTGCCATCTCTGTGGCCCTTTTTTTAGACTTTTCTACCTATTCCTTAACCTGCTGGAACTCAGTGGCACTACAACTCATACTTGAGGAGGGCCAATACCTCATCAGAACTATACTCTTCCCAGGTCGACAACATACTCTACTAGGGTGCTCATCTCCCAATACCTGATGTAAGTGATCATTTGGCCCAAAATTGTTAGGTTCTTGGGCATCAAGTGCCTCTAAAGCAACATGTTACAAATATAAATAGATTATTAAGCTATAAAATAGAGATTAAAAATTTAAAACTACATTGTAAAACTTACAATCTGCTGCTGAGTCGGTTCATTATCCGCACTTCCATATTTCTTCCTTCTACTCGAGTAAAATAGTTTTGATCAAGGAACACGCCCCTCTATATTCAATTTATGCCTCTAAAATGGAATTTAATGTAGGAAACCACAATTAAAATTAGGATACCAATAATTAATTTCATTAATAATATTATATTACAACTTTAGCAATCGAATAAATTATGGAGGAAGCAATAGAAAGTGAAATTCGTAAAGAAAAATTATAAACTGTCATACCTGATGCCTCTCAAGATCTGGCATCATAGTATGTCCTAATTTTTGGACATATTTTTATAGAATTAATTTTTTTATTTATTCCAGATGAATCCTAAATAAAATTCAATAATTAGTATTAACAAAAAACATGAAAATTTTCATTTAAATACCTCTAATGTGATTAATACCTTACACTATCTAGTCATCCAATGAGTAATCATCTGTCGATACTGCTCTAACAGAAAATAATCTATGACAAGGACTGCCTCTAACTCTGTGCCAACTCTATCATGAAAACCAATGTACAAATCATGCTTATAAGCTCTCCAAAGCTCACCTAAATCATTTAGATGTGCTGGCCATGCACCCTCACCATTGGGGAAATTAAACCGAAGCTAACACAAAAATATTAATTCATATAAATACAAAAAATAATATGTTGCATTAAATACAACAGATTTTTTTACCCATATCTCTTCCCACACTTTATCCTTGACCTCAATTGGAATCTGTCTCCATGAGAGCGGGCTGACATGAATGATGTTTGAGTTTTTGGAAAGCGTCGCAAAAAAACTCTGACATTATTGCCTTGATTTTTCAATTATTTGACTATCTTCATTATAGTCCACCATAAACTGCATGAAACAGTTCCACACCACACACATGTGTGTACGCCCCTGACCTCGCCTCCTATTAGTAGATTTATTTTTTATGAAATAAAAATAAATATTTTATCAATACATGCTATAATGAAAATAAAAAATGGTGTAAAAATTTGTCAGGCTTGTATAAGTATACATGTGGTAGTCTGATCAATGGGAATTGCTAGATCCATAGAGACTGATGGAACACCCTATACAAATTGAGTGGGTCCCAATGTATGCTCTGTAGGGATAGACTCTGTTGGAGCAAGAGTCAAAGAAGATGGAATATACAATCTCGGAGATAAGGAAGCAGAAGTAAAAGAAGATTACAAGGATAGATGGATGAATGATGGATGGGGAGTGGGAATCATCATCAGATTTGGTATAGACGGGTGAGGAGGATGAGATGTAAAGGGTGGTGAAAACATGGGAGGCCTAAATATTCCACATGTCCCTAACGAAAAACCAGGATCAAAATGTGGGATGGATGATATATCAGTGGGAGAGGCATGGTCTAATTGGGTATGCCAACCAGATTGTCTATCTCCCATACCACCCCCTTGTATGAACACACTAAGTACTGGGACCACTACTAGGTTTCTCATCAAATAACTGTCACCTAATAGATGGATCCTGCAAAAATGTTTTAAAAAAATTAATTACATGACATTATATATAATTTAAATATATATTTGAAATAAAATACTCACTTTAGGCACTAGTGGTGAAATTCCCAACTCAGTCATGCGATTATTGTTGTCCATAATATATTTTCATCACCTCTCTTCAATTGGTTTCATTTCCTACATTTGAAAAAAAATATGGAAGTAAATAGAAAAGGATAACTAATGTGTAACACAAAAAACAAAATAAATGAGAGGGAAAAGGGACATTCATGGATAATTTAACTACCCATTGTTTTAGGTGAGCTTGAACAGATATATAATAAAGTCAATAAATCATAAAATATGAAATAAAAAAATTAATTTTTAGTAGGATGGTTTTTTACTAATTTTCATTAGTCTATTAAAATCATGGAATATTGATTCTACCAGATTTATAAGGGGTAAGGAAGTTGTCAACATTAAGGAAAAATTTAATTTCTGTATCCCAGGTAGATAATGCAGGTTTCAATACATGTTTTGAAGAAGATTACAAATCATCATGTTCATTACCTGGTAAAATGTTAAATAGAGGTCTTAGAGTTATAAATTTTTTATACAAATCACAGTTGAAGCATTTAAATGTTCACCAAGTTAGAAATGTTGGTTTCTTAGGTTTGAATACAGTTCAATTCCAAATTAGAAAATGTAATTCAAATAAAATTGAGACCAATAAACACTGAAAATTCACATAACGGTCAAGTTAGATACAACATATTTGTAATCAATATTAAATCAATTTGAATAGTACCAACCTTAACAGCCCAAGTCAAGGTAAACCAAAATAATTGAGAACATGAATGGATGATTTTATATATTTCCCACCACAACTTCAGGTTCACAGTCAACTCTGACAATTGAGATATTGGAGACATCAAAAGTAATAAATGGATCATTTCCAATGGCAGTAGAGATGGTGTCAATTCCACAATCACCATCATAAAAAATATGTCTTGGAATTACTTCAATAATAACAGAAAATTCAGGTTGAATATGGTATTTGACATAAAAAACTTGTTTCTCTATTGATGCCAATACATAAGGTCCATCGGTAGCAAGAGTACAAGTCATATCAATTACTCAAAATACACAATCATTAATAAATGTGCCCTGCCTCTTCATCAAATCAAACCACTAGCATTTCATCATCGTGACTTGTCCATGAGAATAATAATCCAATATTATTATTTTTTCAACGAATCCATAATTACCTACATTTTCAAAATTGCAGTCTACTATCTGATGCACTACCATAATAGTATATTGTAGAAAAAACCATAATACCAACATGTTTTAGTCTCATTTTCTTTTCTCGTTCAATGATAATAAATCTATACCCATTGATAACAATTGATTTACAGTCACGAACCACGATATTAGGACCAAAATCCAAAGCTCTTATTTCCTCAGAGACAAAGTCAACAGGAAAAATCAATACGTGAAATATAAATCAATATTAAACATAATTAATTATTGTTTTAAATATTTTAAATAGTAATATTGTTACCTTCAATTTTAACCAAGCAGAAAACTATTGTCTATGCAAAGTCTCCCTCCTTCTCAAAGATAAAAAATGATGCTTTTTGTTTATCATCGCTTTATGTTCCCTGTAGATAAAAATAGGAATAGTTTAACAGATATATATATATATATATAATATATACATATTCAATTTACTTACAAGATGTAGTCATCAAAAAATTACAGTTGAACAAAACTGTGTGATGTGCCATCTACTGATC
Source organism: Viscum album (assembly GCA_963277665.1). NCBI lineage: Eukaryota > Viridiplantae > Streptophyta > Magnoliopsida > Santalales > Viscaceae > Viscum > Viscum album. Next base: position 1,048,279,660 of record OY728163.1, on the reverse strand, counting down.
TTCAAGGATTAATATCGTCAATGTATATAATCCAGGAGTTCCTCCTGTTTGAGGAAGTGATGGGAAACTGGGTTCAATTTTTTCATACTATTCTTCTTCATTTCTCATTGGTCTGTTCATTCTTGTAGTAAGATTATACAAATATATAGATCATAAATCCATAAATTCTTGATACAAGTAACCGTTCATGATAGAACATTCGGGATGATTCATGTTACAAACATAAGACTTTAAAGATTACATATTTATTTCAGTTGGATACATAAAAAACATAGGTCCTCCCAGAAGTATTTTTGTTAGAATATGGACAGTCATATGCAAAATGCATGTGAAAATTTTTGGAGGAAATATTTTATGTAACTCACACAAAATTAATCTGACATCTGCGAAATTTTTTTGCAAGAAATAATTGGACAACTTGTTATCACAAAGATCTCTAAACAAATGGCACTACCGAATAACATCCACTCTTACATTATTGGAAAAAAGAATATGAATTGCTATTAGAATCAACTCATGTAGAAGGATGTGATAATCACAAGTCTTCAAATATTTTAGCTTCAACTCTATTCTATTGAACCTTTTAGATATGTTTCTTGAATAGACATTTGGAAGTTTAATATTCTCTAGTACATCTATAAGTTTCTTTTTTTCTATAGGTGTCTTCAACTAAGAAGCAAATGGAAATTTCCATTTATTTTCACTGATCCGCACAAGATGAAATTCTGGTCTGATGCCCCAATCCACCATGTCACACCGAGACCATAATTTATCTTTTGTCTTTCACTTAAAATTTAGAAGAATCGAAATCAACATTTCACATATATTTTTTTCAATGTAGATTATGTATAATAAATGACATAAAAAATTGGTTGACCAATAAGGAAAATAAAATAATATACTTCTCTTCTTCCAATTTTAATAGGTTTCTATGAAAACATTCTTTCTCTTTCCATATTTCATTTGACCCTTTCCGAATGAAAAAAATAAAATCTTTCAATTCATTAAGCACATCAGTTCCAGACATAAGCTGAGGAGGATCATCGGTCTCCATGGTATTGTCAAATCTTCAAAAATTATTTCTATATGGATGGTCCATTGACAAGAATCATCGATGACACATAAAATTGAAACTAAAACAATGTTTCAATCTCCTGGATTGTGTATTCTTCATAAAAACTGGACATGATAGTTTTCCCTTCTTCTCCATCCAGACATCATTTCATAATCTAGAAAATAATTGATTGTACACATAAGAGAAGCACGCATCTGAAATATGTCTTTCGAACATTCATCGTATGTGCACACACCCACATCCCAAAGAAGTTTCAACTCTTTTATTAAATGTTGTATGTACACGTCTATATCATTTCCAGGATCAAAAGGTCCAGATATGAGTATACTCATGAAAGTGAAAGGTTTTTTCATACAAAACCATGGTGGAAGATTATAAATGTGTATAAAAACTGGCCATGTGATGTGCGATGTAAGCATATACCCAATGGATTAAAACCATCCCATGAAAGACCCAACCTCACATTACGCACGTCAGTTGCAAAATCAGAATATCGAGCATCAAATCTCTGCCATGAAAATCCATCTGCAGTGTGAACCAACTCATAATTAGTCTTCATTCTCTTGGTATCATGCCCTTGCATTATTATGGATATTTCATCATAAATAAAATGATTCTGGAGTTTGGGGATCAATGGAAAGTTCCACATTACTTTTTGTGGCACACGGGATGGTGTTCCATCAGCTTTTGGCTTCTAGCAGATGTGCCACATTTTATACAATAATTTCATTCAACAGTTTCCTCTCAGAATAAAATGCAATCTTTTAGGAAGCATAAATAATATTTCTTGAAAATCCATGTTACTCAACTAACTTCCATTCCATATAGTGGTTTGAGAGAATATTTTCATCATCTGGAAGTAAGTTCTTCAAGAAGGTAAGAATATAATCGATGGAAGAATTAGAAATATGATACACAGGTTTCCCATGAAATAATCAGATTAAAAATTACAGCTTTTTAATTTTACCACATTATCGATATACTGGAGTCGTGGAAGCATCATTAAATTTTTTCACCCTAAAAACATCATCATTTTCATTATATGCATCATGTCTGCTCATATCGAAATATTCTTGGGTCTGATTCCTTTATTTTTTATGATGACGAATAAATGGAAACTAGTCATATAAAACATTCTCCAATATAGTCCTCTCATTTGGATCATAAGAAATTTGAGATTTAATTTTATCCCCATCGTGATACCACACAAAGTAGTTTGCTTGAAAACCATATTTGGTTATGTGGTAGCTGACTTCTTCACAGATCAACCAAGGTCTTTGAACACAATTATAGTAGGGGCAGTGTATGTGACCACTATCTAAAGCGTTGTGAAATGAAAAATCTAAAAATCTCTCCAATTTTTTTTTGAAAATTTCTTGAGATCCGATCGGTTTCATACGTCCAACTTCTATCCATTCTGTAATTTTTTTATAAGTCATTTCATCAAAATCAATTCCATAAGAATTTAGTTTCATATAAAATATATTTAAGTAAATGATAATTTTTCACTTTATATGAAACTATAACTAACACACTACTCTATATGACAATCATAGAAAAAAAGATACTATATTTTTAACAAAGTATCTTTGAATAACTATACATGCGTGTACAAGATCATGTACACTTGTGGAGGAGAATTATTTCAGAGTTGTTTAAGTTTTATATCGAAAAAATTTAATATTTTAGTAGATTATTTGAGTGATCACATACACTACCCAAGGGGGTTGGGGTGTCTGGGGGGGGGGGGGGGGGCTATCCCGGGGGGTGGGGGGCTATCCACGGGGGTCATGGGTGTCCAGGGGGGTGGGTGGGCTATCCATAGGGGTGGAGGGGCTGTCCATACGGGTGGTGGGGCTGTCTAGGTGGGTAGGGGGTGTTTGTGGGGGGGGGGGGGCATTCCACAGGTGTGTGTGTGTGTGTGTGTGGGGGGGGGGGTGTACAGGGGGTACGTAGTGTCTAGGGGGGTGGGGGTGTCTGGGGAGATGGGGGGTGTCCGGAGTGTGGTGGGTGGGGGGGGGAGGTGTCCAGGTGGTGGGAAGGCTATCCATGGGTTTGGGGGGCTATCCAGGGGGTAGGGGGTGTCTAGGGGGGTGGGTGGGCTGTCCATAGGTGTGGCGGGATTGTTTAGGGGGCTACGGGGTGTCCAGGGGGTGGTCGGGTGGTCCACTATGGTGGCGGGGCTGTCCAGGGGGGTTGGGGATGTCCACGGGGGTGGGCAGGCTATCCATGTGTGTGTGTGTGTGTGTAGGGGGGGGGGGGCGTCCATAGGGGTGGCAAGGCTGTCTAGGGGGTAGGGGGTGTCCGGGTTGGTGGGTGGGCTGTTCATGGGGGTGGGGTGGGGGGGATGTCCAAGGGGGTACAGGGGGTGAGAGTTTCTAGGGGTATGGGGGAGGGGGGTGTTGGGATGGTGGTGGTGGTTGGTGGTGGTAGTGTGTGTGTGTGTGGGGTGGGGGGTCTAGGGGGTGGGAGGGCTGTCCATGGGGTTGGGGGGCTGTCCAAGGGGGTAGGGGGTGTCCAGGGGAGAGGGAAGGCTGTCCACGGGGGTGGCGGGGCTGTCCAGGGGGTGGGCGGGCTGTCCACAGGGGTGGAGGGGCTGTTCGGGGGGGGGGGGGGATGTCCAGGGGGTGGGAATGCTATGCAAAGGGGGGGGGTGTCCAGGGGGTACGAGGTGTCCATGGGGTGGGCAGGCTGTCCACGGGGGCGGTGGGGATGTCTAGGTGGGTGGGCGGGCTATCCATGGGGGTGGTGGGGCTGTCCATGGGGGTGGGGGGAGGGGGTAGGGGGTGTCTAGGGGGGTGGGCGAGCTATCCATGGGAGTTTGGGGTGTCCATGGGGGTGGGGGTGGTCTAGGGGGGTGGACGGGCTGTCCATGGGGGTGGCGGGGCTGTCCAGGCGGTAGGGGTGTCCGGGGGGTGGGGGGGGGGGCTATCCACGGGGGTGGGGTGGGTGGGTGGGGGGGGGCTATCTTGGGGGGTGCGGGGTGTCTAGGGGGGTGGAGGGGAGGGGGTTGTCTAGGGGGTACGAGGTGTCTGGGGGGGATTGGTGGGAAGGCCTTCCAAGGGGGTTCTAGGGATATCTAGGGGGTAGGGGTGTCCAAGGGGTGTGTCGGCTATCCAAGGGGGTGGGGGATATCCAGGGGGTAGGGGGTGTCCACGGGGGTGACGAGGCTATCTAGGGGGTAGGGGGTGTCTAGGGGGGTAGGCGGGGTGTCCACAGGGGTGGGAGGGCTGTCCAGGGGGTGGGCAGGCTGTCCATAGGGGTAGCGGGGTTGTCCAGGGGGTAGGGGGTGTCCATTGGGTGGGTGGGCTGTCCGGGGGGGGGGGGGGGGTTGTGGGGTGTCCACAGGGGGGGGGGTGGGTGGGTGGGGTGTCTAGGGTGTGTGTGTGTGGGGGGGTCTGTCCAGGGGGTTAAGGGGATTTCCAAGGGGGTCAGAGGTGTCCAAGGGGATTGGGGGGTCACCTGGGAGTGGTGGGGGGTTTCAGGGGGGGGGGGAGGGCTGTCCATGGGGGCTGTGGGGCTATCCAGGGGGTAGGGGGTGTCCACAGGGGTGGTAGGTCTGTCCAGGGGGTAGGGGGTGTCCATGGGGTGGGCAGGGTGTGCACTAGGGTGGGGTGGAGGGTGTCCATAGGGGTGGCAGGGCTTTCTATGGGGTAGGGGGTGTCCACAGGGGTGGGGGCTGTCTAGGGTGTAGGGGGTGTTCGGGGGGTGGGCGGGCTGTCCACGGGGGTGGTGAGACTGTCTAGGGGGTGGGAGGGATATCCACAGGGGGGGGGGGGGGGTGGTGTCCATGGTGGGTGGGGGTTGTCTAGGGGGGGGGGTGGGCGTGTTATCCATGGGGTTGGGGGGTGTCCATGGGTGTTGGGTGGGTGTGTGGGGGGGGGGGTGTCCCGGGGGTTGGGGGGTTTGTCTAAGGGTGTAGGGGGTGTCCAGGGGGTGGAGGTGGGGGGGGGGGGGGTCCAGGGGGATGGGCGGGCTATCCACAGGGGTGGCGGGGCTGTCCAGTGGGGTAGGGGGTTTCCAATGGGGGTGGGCGGGCTATCCATGAGGGTGGGGGGGGGGGGGGTTTCCAGGGGGTAGGGGGTGTATAGGGGGTGAAGTGGCTGTCCACAGGGGTGGGGGGATATGCACAGGGGTAGGGGGTGTCCACGGGGGTGGCCGAAGTATCGAGGGGGTAGGGGGTGTCTAGGGGGGTGGGCAGGCTGTCCATAAGGGTAGGGGGTCTCCACGAGGGGTAGGGGTGTCTAGGGGGTAGGGGTGTCCAGCGGGGTGGGCAGGTTGTCTATAGGGTTGGGGGGGGGGGGTGTCTAGGGGGTAGGGGTGTCCAGGGGGGTGGGGTGGCTATCCACAGGGTTTGGGGGCTATTCATGGGGGTAGGGGGTGTCCACGGGGGTGGCACGACTATCAAGGGGGTAGGGGGTGTCCAGGGGGTGGGTGGGGTGTCCACGGGGGTGGGGTTGGGGGGGGGGGGTGTCCAGGGGGGTGGTCAGGCTATCCACAGGGGGTAGGGGGTGTTCAGGGGGGTGAGCAGGCTGTTGACAGAGGTAGGGGGTGTCCACGATGGGTAGGGGTGTCTAGGGGGTAGGGGGTGTCCAGGGGTGGGCAGGTTGTCCATAGGGGTTGGGGGGGGGGTGGGCAAGCTGTCCTGAGTGAGGGATGTCACTCTTTTCCTTCTATATCTTGGAATCATTAGAAATAGGAAGTATCTTAGAGAAAGGCTAATGTTATACATCCATTATTCTATTATTTATCTCACTTATTTGAGGTGTTAAAGTATTTTTGAATATTATGCCCTTTTTTTATATTTTCATATGCCTTTTATATTATTTATATTTGAAATTGAATTAGAGTTCAATCTTCTATGATTAGGCATATATGATTATAATGAAGGTACTGTATAGATTTCTCCTAAATTTATATGTGTGTTATGTGATGTGTTGTAAATAGGTGTGAGGGGGATGAGGGGATGATCTAGGTAAGGCTATTTATGATCTTCTTAAAATTTTTACGGTTATTAAGAAAACACTAGAAGGTAGTATCAAGTGAGAAATGGTATGGTGGATCCAATTATGGAATGATAGGTGCGATTTATGAATATATTGTTTGTTTGTCATGATGATGTCGGGTATGGATATTTTTTCATGATGTGATCACTAAGATGGTTCCATGGGTATGTGTTGCAAAAGGCCCATGTGACAATGGGTGATGTTAATCACTAGTGGAGTGTGATACCCCCTCCCACTACAACCCCCCGAACGCCCACCCCCAGCTCCCGCCTGCAGCCCCACCCTCCACAGTGCACAACCCCCCTCACCCCCTACATCACCCACCCTACACAGCCACCCCCCTACATCCCCCCCAAAGCCAACACCCCTCCCACTGTACAACCCCCAACCCCACTGCACCCCCTATAGTCCCCACCTCCCACTATAGACCACCAACCCCCTATAGCCACCTGTCCCACTTCACAACCCCCTCCCACCGCACAAACCATTTCCCCACCACCTCCCCTCTGTAGTCCCCCAACCCCCAACCCCTCACCCCCTGCAACCCCCACCCTACATAGCCCCCCCACTGCACACCACCCCACAACCAAACCCCTCCCACTACATAGCCCCCCCACTCCCACTTCACACCCCCTACATCCCCCATTAGCCAACCACTTCCACTACACAACCCCCCACTATAGCTACCCCCCCCCCCCACAGCCCCCCTACAGTCCCCCTCCCCATCCCCCCCCTACACCCCACCCCCACATTGCCCATCTGCCCTCACCACTTGCAGCCCCCACCCTATACAACCACCCCCTACAACCCCACTAAAAATCACATCTATATCCAACCCCCACACTCCCACTGCACACCCCCTACAACCCCCTCCCACTGCACAACCCCCCTACAGCCCCCTACCACTGCACAACCCCCACCCTCCCACTGCACAACCCCCACCCTCCCACTTCATAGCCCCCTGTAGCCCAACCAACCCCCTCCCACTGCACCACCCACAAACCCACTCCCACAACACCCCCTATAACCAACCCCCTACCACTGCACATCCCCCCATATCCAACCCCCTCCCATTGCATAACACCCCTCCCATTGCCTTGAAAAATAAATTATGAAATTGAGACCCATAACAGGTCTCCCTACCATTTAAGAACTCACTACCATGTTGGATCAATATATTAGGAACTCACTAAAATATCACTATAAGACATGAACCATGATTCTAATAAAAATGGTCTTAGTAGAAAAACTAAACAAAACATGACATGTTAAGGTGTAAGAACAAACACTTACCTGAATCAAGGATGGATCACAGGTTGAGAAGAAGGGTTCACAAAGAATAGGGGAGCTGTCTTTTATGGATACTAAAAAAACAACCTTGTCTTCAATGAAATCAGAATGAAAAATAGAATAAATAGAGGTAGAATACAAAACACAGTTATAAATTATAGATTTGATGTGGAAGAACAAAAAATCGGTCACTGGGAAGAATGGTTTTCATGCTGGAACAATGGGATCTCTCATTTATGGTGCAATGTGGGCAGATCATGATCTAAATTGGGGGATGCATTTGTGGCATTCTATCCCAACAGTTTTTTTAAAACCATTGGTAAATATTATAAAACCTATACCAATGGTTTCCATGAATCGTTGGCATAAGGGGGGAAACTATCACCTATCCCAATAGTTTTTTGAAACCATTGGGAAAACTACCCCTACCCCAATGGTTATAAATAACTATTGGTACATGTGTCTCTACTTGGGCCTATCCCAACGGTTTTCCAAACCATTGGGGGAAAGCACTCTAAAAATTCCTATACCAACAGTTTTCAACAAACCATTGGTATATGAAACCTAATCCAATGGTTTTTCTAAATCGTTGGGATAGAGGCGTTGGTATAGAAGGAATTTCCAGTAGTGCATCTCTATGATCATAATGTTAGTTCATTTTTCATAACAATATTCCTTGATTGGTTTTAAAAATACAATTAATGTATAAATATGATAATAATTTCATGACTATTATTATCAAGATGTTTAAATAATTACCCCTTTGACCATAGTCTACCTACCAAATTCGTTTTTGACACATAAACCGAATATGGTCAAAATGGATAACATATAATTAATTGATTAAGTAATTGTATGTAACTTGCTAATTGGTAAAATAAAAGTAAAAATAAAATTTAATTTTTTTATCAAACAAGTAAATAATTAACATAATTTTATTATTTAGGAAGATAGAGACATGTGCGACAACTCAGACTCAAGGTAATGGATTTCAACTTAATTTACATTCCATTGAAACTTATTTGTTATTATTCACCAATAAAATTTGATGAGGTGTATATACGACCTGTTTTCATTTAATATCATGATTAAATCATGATTTATGAAATTTTAGGTTTCAATTTGAATTATCTCATCCAAGGGGTTTTGACTTGAAAATTACCAAGTGGTAAAGTTTATCTTTGTAATATCACTTTCATTTTTGATTGTCAACTTTATCTTAAAACAATCACTTCCTTATGATAATGTTTTCTTGTACATTCAAATTATAATAAATAAAATATACTTTCGGGATTGATATTATTATTTCCTAAACCATATACCATTTTTACATACACTGCTTACTTTGATAGTTGTTTAATTAGTTGGGGAAATGTTGATAAATATGTATTCTTTACTCAATAAAAATATTAGATAAGGTAGATTGTTTATGAATTAAATTGATTACTCTATATACAATTAATTAATTTGAAGTGAAATGAATAGGTTCGGTACTAGTTAATATAACCCCATTGATGCATCAGTAGTCTCCTGAGATGAAATCAAGTTGAAAAAACCCTATGTGTTTGTAACAAATATGTTTTAAACTGCCTTGTGAAAGGTATTTGTAAATTCCCAGTCCTAGAAGCCACCCAGAGGCACCCCATACCCGGTTGGTCACATGGCGTCAAGAGCATTTACCCAAATGCCAAAGGCTTCCGACTAGTATTGATGGCCTTGGGTGTGATAGTGAGGAAACTATTCCCTCATTGATAGAGTACATTGTAGAAGATAAACAAAATCAATAGTGGAAGCAGTAAATATCCAATAGCAGTAAAAATCGGAAGACTGATAAAGAAATAATTGGAGTGTAAATATATATAAATGATTCATGATACATATATGTCTAGGAAAGTATCCAAATAATTCACAATGCTGAATACAGTACTAAACCAAAGTACAAAAGAAAAATAGATAAGAAACTCCTCAGCATCGCAAGCCCCGACTTGGTCCCATACTCTCCAGCGCCAATGCAATCAAGTACCTGAAGTCTTAGGGTGCTTTCCCTTGTCTATACCTACAGAAATATAATCTGTTTGGGTCCAAAAGCATGGCCCAAATAGGGTGTGAGACTAAATCTCAGTAGGCAACCACCACAAGATCTGTTCCTATCAGTTAGTGAATATATGGCAGGTAAAAGTACTGAAAGTAGTAAACAAGGAAAGTACTCAACAACAAACAATCCACAGTTTCAAGAATTTAGTTCACAAACAGGTAATCCACTACTCAAGCAAGTGGAAACAAACAGGTAACCCCCTGGGTAGTTCTCAAAGCCTAACCCCTTTGGTTCAACCAACAAGCACTGGAAACCCTATGGGAGGCATACATAGTCTCACTCCTTTGGTTCATCTAAAGTATAAACTCTCTGGGGAAGAACTCACTATCAATTCCCCCTATATTCTCGTATCGTACTAAAGGAGATATGGGGAAGCACTCAATGTCTCATTCCCCCTGTGGCCCGCGTCAAGGAACTACAGAGACTCTGAGGAAGCACTCAATTTCAATTACCCCTGTGGTCTCGCATCATAATTTATAAGACACTCTAGAGAATCCCTCAACGTCAATTCTCCCTATGGTCTATACACTAGGTTCTCACGACCTTGTGTAATTCTACAAGAATATCATCGCATAACAGCCAAAGTAAAACTCAATAACTACTTGGCCAGAATTCTACTACATAACAACATAGAAGAGCAACATGCACACCATCCTATAATACTAGGCATGGATAGTAAATAGAAGCCTATCAGGAAAACAAGACCCAAAGGTCAAAACAAGTAAGCATGCATGGGAAACACATCCAAAGCACAACAATTAACCCTATTCACAAAAAATATCCTCTACTCTAGCATATAACTAAAGCAGGAAAACAATAGGGCTAAAACGGTAAACAAGCAATACCCCGTTCGAGGGTATTGGTGGAATTTGCACAAAATATTCTATGACTTTCAATAGAAAGTAACAAACCACATACCTCGGGGTTAGGATATCAATATAATTGAACCAAAAAACTTGAATCTCTTTAGAACATCGTAGATATAAAAAAACATATAAAACGTTCAACTGATGATAACTTGGAAAAGAGGAGGAATTGGAAAATGATGCTCTATAAGAAGAGAGATATTACCGCTATGATTCCAATGTAATTGATGAGGGTCGATTAGGAGGACAAATAAAGGATTGGGGGCTTGTCTAAGATCCATGGATGCTCAGTGCTCTTGGACAAACAAAACCTAGAAGGAGTGGTTTCTGTCCTTAAGACAGGACCCCGGTGCATTTAATGAAAAAAAGAAAGTACATGACATGTACTTTTGGAGTACACAATGTGTACTCGCCTTTTCCATAATCCACTTTAAGAGGACTCCAAACACCCCCAAAAATTCATGTGTATGGCCGCTATACGGCCCACACCCAACTGCCTGCAGCCTAGAAGTACACGACGTGTAATTTGAAAATTTCCAAAATTTCCACTTTTTCCAAAAAATGACCAGAAAAGGAAAAACATACCCGAGAAGAAGATCCAGGTTCTTAAAAACTTCCCCTTAAAGAAATTCATCCCGTGAATTTACCTAGCATGACATAGAAGAAGAAAAACCAAACAACTCCGACCACTGTGATCATACGTCGGCCTCCCTCTCCCAAGTCTCATCTTGCACCCGTCCGTGATGCCATAGCACTCGTACCAGAGGAACAGACCAGCAATGGAGAACCTTCATACTGTAGTCAAATATCTAGATAGGATGCTCCTCAAAAGATGAATCCACCTCCAACTCGACTTCCTCAGGTTGGAAAGTATGAGACGAGTCTAAAAAGTAACGTCAGAGCTGAGAAACATGGAAAACATCATGCATAGCCCGATACCTCTGAGGTAACTGCAACCGATAGGCGACCGGACGAACTCTCTCCAATACCTCAAATGGCCTAACGTACCTTGGAAAAATCTTACCCTATCTCGTAATCCGTTTGTGTCCCAACCTCGGTGTGACACGCAGGAATACCTGATCCCCGACCTCGAACTCCAAAGGTCATCTCCACTGATCAACATAAGACTTCTAATGAGACTGTGTAGTAGCCATCCTCTTTCGAATCAACTATATCTGCTATGTGGTTTCCTGAACAAGATGAGGTCCCAACAAAGCAACCTCTCATGCCTCCATCCAACATATGGGTGATCGGCATAGCCTACCATACAGAGCCTTATAAGGTTCCATCTGAATAGTTTCATAAGAACTATTGTTTTAGGCGAACTCCACTAGAGGTATATGCTTCTCCCAAGAACCCCCATAGTACAGAATGCATGTTCAGAGCATGTACTCAGGCACCTGGATTGTACACTCAGACTGGACATATGTCTGGGGATGGTATGCTGTACTCAAAAGTACCTGTGTAAGCAAAGCCTTCTGAAGCCCCTTCCAGAACTGAGAAGTAAAACGCACATCCCTATCTAAAAAAATGGAGTGTGGAACTCCATGTAGACATACAATCTCTTGGATGTATAGCTGTTCTAGTTCATCAACACTGAAGGTCTCCTTGATTTGCAAGAAGTGAGAAACCTTCGTAAGCCTATCGATGACAACCAAAACTACATCATTCCCTCAGGGCGACCTCGACAAACCAGTCACGAAGTCCATCGCGAATTCATTCCACTTCCACTCGAGAATAGGTAACTACTGCAGAAGCCCTGCTGGTCGCTGATGCTCTGCCTTCACCTGCTGAAAAGTGGAAAATATCATGACAAACCTAGAAACATCCCTCTTAATACTTGACCACCAATACTTATGGTGTAGATCATGATACATATTGGTGATGTCAGAATGAACTGCCCAAACTGAGGAATGAATGTCCCACATCATCTCCTCGCATATATCTGCTAGCGCCCATACGTGTCCCGGGAAATGAAATATCTCATCCGTGGCTATAGTCCACCTAGGAATATGGTCCTCTCCTAAAACACTTTCCCATAGGACTAGGCCTTCAGAACCTGATAGCTTCCTCATTCGTACTAGATTAGGAAGGGTATAGGTAACAACTACAAAAGATAGAAAAGTATGCCTTTACCTATCGTGCACTTCCAAATTCATCTCAGATAACAGATCCATAAGCTGCCACTCACTACTGGCCTCACAAACTGCCTATATCTGAGTCATCCTACTCAACACATCAGCCACAACGTTGCCTTTTCCAGGTGTATAGGCAAGATCAAAGTCAAAGGACTGTAGGTACTCAACCCACCTCCACTGTCTCAGATTCAAATCACGCTGAGTGAAAATGTACTTGAGACTTTGGTGGTTGGTGAAAACCACAAAATGCTCTCCTAGAAGGTAATTTCTCTAATAGAGTAAGGAAAGAACAATAGCTGCCAACTCCAGATCATGTGTTGGGTAGTTCTTCTCATGTGGCCTCAACTGCCGAGACTCGTATGCAACGACTCCATCTCCCTGCATAAGAACAACTCCTAGCCCAATACCTGAAGCATCACAGTAGAAATTATATCTCTTGCTCGGATCTGGAAAGACTAGTATCGGTGTTAAATTCAACCTCCATTTCAACTCCTGAAAGGCTGAGTCACAAGAATCTGACCACATGAACTTTTCACCCTTCTTTGTCAGACCCCACGACGGTGCTGCTAAACGTGAAAAGTATTGTATGAAATTCATGTAGTATCTAGACAGCCCTATAAAACTACGCACCTCAAAGACGTTCTTCGGCTGCTCCCAGGAAACTACTGCTCTCACTTTATCTGGGTCTACTAATATACCTGCCTCCGAGATAACATGTCCCAAGAAGTGAATATGGTCTATCCAAAAATGGCACTTAGAGAGCTTAGAATATAACTAATTCTCCCTTAGTGTACTCAAAACGATCTCAAGATGGGTAGCATGGTCGTGTCGAGTGTGAGAGTACACCAATATATCATCCACGAAGACCACTACGAAGGAATCCAAATATGGATGGAACACTCAGTTCATCAGTGCTATGAAAAATGCTGGCGCCTTCGTGAGATCGAATGACATAACTAAGTACTCATATAGACCATACGTGCTCCTGAAGGCTGTAAGTGGTATATTTGATGGTCTAACATGAAAATAATGATAACCAGACCTCATATCAATCTTCTAGAACAACCGGGCTTCTCGAAGCTGATCAAAGAGATCATCAATCCTTGATAAAGGATATCGGTTCTTGACCGTCAACTAGTTTAACATCCGATAATCCACACAAAGCCTAAGGGAACCATCTTCCTTCTTCAAAAACAGGACAGGCGAACCCCAGGGAGATGTACTGGGTCTGATGAAACCCTTTTCCTAAAACTCCTCCAACTACTTCTGGAGTTCCTGTATCTCAGGTGTATCCATCCTATAAGGAGGAATGGGCACCGGTGCCGCTCCTAGCACGAGCTCAATAGAAAATTCTACCTCATGCTATGGAGGAAACCCTGAGAAGTCCTCTAGGAAGACATCCTTGAAATGATCCACCACTGGAGGAAAGTCTAACTGTGAAGTCCCCTGGTCATCCAGATATAAACTGGGAATCTGGGCTATAACTCCTCCTAGCCCATGATGCTTGGGTCTTGCTCTACTCGCCTGGACATCCCACTCGCCTCTATGGAGAAAATATTCACCCTCTGGTAATATGAAGCTCACCCTTCAATGATAACAGTCGAAGAATTCCTGGAAGGGAACTAACCAGTCCATCCCAAGGATGAAATCATAGCCTGTTATCTCTAGAACATAAATATCCCAAAGGAAGTGACACCCACCAACCTCAAGAGGGCACTCCTTGCACTGACATACACCAGATTTTCTCATCCCCAATAGAGTGCCCAGTATCAAAACATCGGTAGAAGAAAAGATATAGAGCCCAAGGCTCTCCACAATAGTGAAAGATATAAAGATATACGTAGCACCAGTATCAAAAAGTGTTGAAGATTCAACTGAGGCTACTAAGATTGTACCTAGAACTGTAGAGGGTTCGGGATCCTGCTCTTAATGGGTCTGCTCCACGAAAAAAGTCTGACCTATACCATGGCCCTGTGAACCTGCTTGACCACTCTGAGCTGATCCGCCCTACTGTCGCTGATAGACCGATGACTGACCACCACAGAATCGACCTTAACCTCGGCCAGAACGGCCATAAGAACTCCAGTTCCATGACTGTTGAGAAACTGGTGGTGCTGCTCCTGAACGAGGAGTCATGGAAGAACCCCTATCACCAGCTGCTGGTGAGAAAACCTGACATAAACGCTATAGGAGACCCATCTTGCTGCAAGATCGGCAATCCACTGGATCTCTCTAGCACTGTGGCCTCATATTCCCTACCCTTCAAGACTGGCATCATACCACCTGGCTACCTAAAGATGTGTCTCACCACCTCAGATCCCCATGCTTAGACTATCTATGGAACTTCTTGTTGTTAGCGAGCAAAGTACTAACTCTGGAAGCAGAACCGACCTGGCTCTCAGCTCCAGAATCTGTCAGATTGCATTCCACAATCAGCGCCTGGTTGACAATGGAAGCGATGGAAGTAAACCTAAAGATATTCACCTGCGAGCAAATCTCCCGTCTGAGACCATACTCAAACTTCCTTTCCAAGAACAACCCATATCCGCCCTGGAGGGGTGTGAAATGCTGAAGTTTGGTGAAACAAATGGAATACTCCATAACTGAAAGAGTACCCTGCTCGAGACTCATGAACTCTCGGGCTCAATCGGCCCACAAGGTCTCTAGATAGAAGTAGTCATAGAAGATGCGCTGGAAATCCTCCCAATACATGACCTGCTGATGAACCACCTATGAGATCACATCCCACCATCTCTTGGCAGAATCCCATAGCATATAGGTAGTGATCTTGACTCTCCTCTCTAGAGGCATCTTTAGATGCTCAAAGATCATCAGCATGGTTTCTAGCCATGAATCTGTAGCCTGAGGTCCTCCTTCCCCTGAGAAGGTGGGAGGATGCTGCTACTGGAGAACCCGTGTCAAGTCTGCCATAGACGAGGCTGGAGGCGGTACTCCCTAGAAGGTCTTTATCATCCTCAGAAATCCTTCCCTAAACTGCACATCAGTGCCTGTAACTGGTATCACTACGGGTGACAAGGATGGAACAACAGGAGAAACTGTAGGAAGTCCCTGATCAGCCATGTCTGGTTCATGATCACTGCCTAGAAACTGACGTACAACTGGAGGAAATCTCGGTGGCATGAATCTACAAGTCCAAGTGCACAACTTAGATCATAATTAACAAGGACAAAAAAAAGTGGGTGTAAGAGGTGAACATGGGGAATAAAACATTCAAGTTTTACAAAATATGACTACACGACATGTACACTACCTACATGGTGTGTTCCATGAAGTCATTCACCTGGGTGTGTACCTTTTTCTAAACTGGTCGTGTAACACCCGAAACATACGACATGTTATCAAAACACATGGAATGTACTTGAATCCTCTTCCCCTGCCCAGGTCCTTCTATATGGATAAGCCACACGACTCTCCTAAGACAAAACTACACAGCGTGTTCAAGGTAGACATGGCGTGTATTGGACAAGCTTTACCTGGACCCTGTTGTTAGTGACACGGCCTGTGAACCCAAGTTACACTACACGACGTGTTCCAAACAAACACAGCGTGTACTAATAAAAGATAACACCGAACTATGTTGTTTGTGACATAGTTGGATACCTAGGTTATACTGCATGACGCGTGAAATAATGGCACGATGTATAAAAATGAAGTTTCATCCATCCATGTTGTTAGTCACACATGTAGACACACAGTCACTACAACACGACGTGTACGTACTATACACAGTATGTTTTTACAATATTTTTCACAACCCCGTGTCCTTTCCCACACAGTCAGCGACACGGTTTTAAAACTACAAGACATGTATTCATAAATTAAACGCCATTTATTCTGGGGTTTTCAGGAAAGTATCCTCATAAAGTGCTCTGGAGCCCAGAAAAACACAGAAGCGAACATTGAAGGTGCCAAATTCTGATCTGTGAGGGACCATACTCCTCATGAATCAAATTTTGGCATCTTATACAAGTTATAACAAGGAAAAAAAGTGATTATCCACCAAATTCTGGTCCATTAGGGCCCATAACACATCAAGAACCAAATTTTGGTGTTCATCCAAACAAAGAACTACTCAAACAAGGCCTTATCAAACAGTAGGTATTCTATCAAGCATCTTTCTCAACAACATGCATAGTCTACACAACGTCTATCACAACAGTAGGCAATCGCTAATGCATCCTAGATGGCATGGTAAGAATGCATGCCATGTGATTTCTAAAAAGTACCTATATGATACATGAGATGGAATACCCTCATCTCATCGAGTTGCGACAAAAATAGAACTACAATAACAACAACGGTAAAAACATAAAGCATGTGAGTCACCCTATGGTGAAATCAAATCAACTATTAAATTGCAACCCAATAAAATTTCATTAAATGAGGTAGTATGGATTTTCTCTATACATGGGTTAGCTACTCCTGGGAACAACTTATTACCAAGTACCTATTAAATCATATCCCTGACTATAGGATCCAAACAGTAAGTCAAGAGAAAATAATCCCTTTGATACCACTTTGTAACGTTCTGGTTCCGGAATCCACCCAGAGGCGCCCCGTACCCGGTTGGTCACATGGCCTCAAGCACATTTCCCCAAACGCCAGAGGCTGCCGACTAGCAGTGAGGGCCTTGGGTGCGATAGTGGGGAAACTATGCCCTCATTGGTAGAGTACACAGTGGAAGATAAAAAAAGAAATAGAGGAAATAGTAAATATCCAACAATAGTAAACAATAAAGACTGATAAAGAAACAACTGGAGCGTAAATATATATAAATGATGCATGATACATATATGTCTAGGAAAGCAGCCAAAAAAGTGAAAATGCTGAATGAAATACTATACCAAAGTACAAAATAAAAAAAATGAGAAACTTCTCAGCATCGCAAGCCTCAACTTGGTCACATGCTCTCCAGCTCCAATGCAATCAAGTACTTGATGTCAAAGGGCACTTACCCTTGTCTATACCTGCAACAATATGACCTATTTGGGCCTAAAAGCATGACCCAAATAGAGTGTGAGACTAAATATCAGTAGGTAACCACCATAATATTTGTGCCTAATAGTCAGTGAATATATGGCAGGTAAAAGTATAGAAAGTAGTAAACAAGGAAAGTAATCAACTGAAAACAATCCATAGTTTCAAGCATTTAGTTCACAAACAGGTAATCAGCTACTCAAGCAAGTGGAAAGAAACAGGTAACCCCCTAGGTAGTTCTCACATCCTAACCCCTCTAGTTCAACCAACAAGCACTAGAAACCCTATGGGAGGCACACACTATCTCACCCCTCTAGTTCAGCTAATGTATAGACTCTTTGGGGAAGTACTCACCATCAATTCCCCCTATAGTCTCGTATTGTACTAAAGGCGCTATAGGGAAGCACTCAACATATCATTCCCCCTATGGACCAAATCTAGGAACTACAGAAACTCAGAGGAAGTACTCAACATCAATTCCCCCTGTGGTCTCACATCATAATTTATAAGACACTCCGGAGAAGCCCTCAATGTCAATTCTCCCTATTGTCTATACACCAGGTTCTCACGGCCATGTGTAATTCAACAAGAATAGCATCATGTAAATTCCAAAGTAAAACTCAATAAATACTTGGCTAGAATTCTACATCATAACAGCATATCAGAGAAACATGCACACCATCCTATAATACTAGGCATGGATAGTAAATAGAAGCCTACCAGGAAAACATGACCCAAAGGTCAAAATAGGAAAGCATGCATGGGAACCACATCGAAATCAAAACAATTCACCCTATTCACAAACAATATCTACTAATCTAGCATATAATCAAAGTATCTAAACAATAGGTCTAAAATAGTAAACACGCAATACCCCGTTCGAGTGTATTGGTGTAATTTGCACCAAATATTCAATGAAATTCAACAGAAAGGCACAAAACACCTACCTCGGGGTTAGGAGATCAATATACTTGAACCACAAGGCTTGAATCTCTTTAGAATGTTTTAGATCTAAAAAAATGCATAAAACATTCATCCCACGATAACTTGGAAAATAGGAGTAATTGGAAAACGATGCTATAGAAGAAGAGAGAGATTACCGCTACGATTCCAACACAATCAACGATGGTCAATTTAGAGGACAGATGGAGGCTCGGGGGATCATCAAAGATCGGCGGATGCTTGATGCTCTAGAATAAATGAAACCTAGAAAGAGTGGTTTCTGTCCATTAGACGCGACCCCAGTGTGTTTAATGAAAAAAATAAATTACTTGGCATGTACTTTTGGAGTACACAGTGTGTACTCATATTTTCTGTAATCTTCTTTAAGAAGAATCCGAACATCCCCACACGGCCATGTGCATGGCTGCTACACGGCCAGCACCTGACTGCCTGCAGCCAAGAAGTACACGACGTGTACTCATAAAGTACACGGTGTGTACTTTGAAAATTTCCAGAATTTCGTCTTTTTCCCAAAAACCACCAGAAAAGGAAAAACATACTCAAGAAGAAGATCTAGGTTCTTACAGTATTGATAGTATAGTTATGGTGAGAAAAACTAAATTAGTTTGTACCCAATATTTTTTAGACCATATTGTGAATATTATTTATTGTAAAGGTTTCATGTGCATTGGAAACATTATTCTAAATAATTAAGCATTTCCTTTATTTTAGTTATTATTATCAAGAGGATTGTCACTATAAAAAAATATTTGGATACATTTCATTCTTAGTTTATTGATTAAATGGAATGTGTGTTTAGTTATTTACCATAACATATTTATTATTATCATTGATTCATTATTAAATCCATTTTATTTAACCCTTTCTGAGCATTTGAGATCACTGTTATATTTTTCCTTTACCTAAGTTATGAAGATGAATTATTTGAATGAGTTTCAAGGATGCTATGCTTTTACTTTTATTATGCATTATTTTCTATCCCCAATGTCATAAGGGTTTCATTTATGTAATATAGATTTCCAAAAACGATAAACTATTCAATACTTTGGGATTTTATTCCATATAATCATGACAATGTAATAAAGTAAGTCATCGAAACTAGGATTCTGGGGTGAGGGCCTTAAAATTGGTATCAAAGGAAGTTTTGTAGAAACATTAGAAACTAGATTTAGGAAAACATATATTATAGAACATAACCCTAATATATAATTTTTTGGATAAGTATATAAGAACATCCCAAAGAATTTTTTTTAATGATTTTGATATTAGATATGCATATAGTTTAATATTTTTGATAAGTATTTCACTAGTTTTGGGATTAAATGTCATGTTATATAATGTTATGATCTAATATAGCGTATGAAATTTTTTAGAAATGGAACTTGGAAGAAAGAATGGTATCAATACTCAAGACCAATGTAGAGGTTTCTTTACTGAGAAATATTATATAGCTTTAATTTGAATTAAGAAATTTATGGATATATTGTAGAGTCTCAATTGGGTTATGAAAAATAACCTTCCCCAGATGGCTCAACCAGTTTCAAAGTCATATTCTCCAATGTTGGATTGCTTTATGTGACAGAGGCCCCCATTATTTGGTGGAAATACTAATCCAATGGCAGCTAAGTAATGTATTATGTTTTTGGGGAGGATATTTATGGAATTAAGATATCGTGAAAAGGGAAAGGTAACACTCATAGTGTATTATTTTAATAGAAATTCTGATCAATAGTGGTTATTGATCCAGGATACTACGAAAGAAAATGAAATAGAATTCATTAAATGGAAATATTTTAAGGAGAAATTTTTTGAAAAATATTTCCCATATGAGCAAAAAACTTCGGTAAAGATAAGGTTACTTCTTTTAATGAAAAAGGAGGAAGAAATTTCTGTGTAGTATAAATCTACCTTTTATAGGTTTGAAAGGAATGATACAAATTTCATATAAATCACAAAATGCAATATTGACTATTTTTTGTAAGGCCTTAAAGAAAGTCTCTAAAGGGAACTGGTGTCTCCAATTTTTTCTTCATATAATGAAATAGTTTTATGTGCTATCATGATAGAGAAAGAATTATCCAAGTCTTATGGCCTCAAAGCGATGCATGAGAAGAAGAGGACAATAAAACAAATCATGGATAAGGGAAGTAAGAGAATGAAATAATTTCCTACAAGTGATAATTGTGGAAGAAAACACATCAGTACTTGTTTGAAGGGAATGGTAGTTTACTATAAGTGTGAAGAAAAAGGTCCCCAGGTTCATGATTATAAGGGAAATAAAGAAAATTAAAATGTGAAATTATTCCACTATAAGGATATTTGACACTATGCAAATGAATTCCCCAAACATCAAGGGAATATACATTAGAAGATGCAAAGGGATCAAGTTCATGCTTATACTATTGACACAATTGAAGTGGATTGATTAATGTACTTTTGTATTTTATTATAAGAAAAATCTTTAAAAGTATTTTATTGATTATTTTATCTTCATATTAATTATGATTTATATAAGGATTGTACTATATTACTATTTCATTAAGTATTTGTGAGAATATGTCAAATGTTACTAAGAAAAGTGATTTATTATAAAGTTAATAATTTTTGGAAAACACATGGTTGATCTAAATATAACCCTTAATATGTCCCTAATGATAAGAAAATGATGTTTAAATAAAGGGATGATTGATATAGATAAAGTAAATTGGATACTACTAACCTCCTTGGAAATAATTCTAAAGTTTTGGATCATAATACTTGGAAAGGTGATAAGGATAACCATTTATGAAGTAGTTTACGTTGAACTATAGATGAGGTTTTAGAGATTGGTGTACATCTTCACCATATGGTGAAACATGTGATAATAAATGAAGTAGAAATATATCAAGTCACAACTAAAGGATAAGTTTTTGTTTATAAAATATACACATATATTTACTTATATTTTTAGAGAGTGAAATAATTCTAAAACTCTAGGAATGGGGTCTTGAAACAAAAATATTTTACTAATATCATCTTTTTTGATGATATAAATGACCTTTTTTCACACCTTTTCTTTATTGATTTTGGTCAAAAAATTTCTCATGAACATGTTATCTATCACTCTCCATCAAAATTTCATAGTTAGAATTCTGTTCCATGTCCGTGTTCTCAGCAAAATTATTCTTTTAAATTCCCTATCTTTGTGGTGAACTTCACATTTCCCTTCCCATATTATTAAGAATATATGTTATTAATCCTATTTATGAAATGGGTTTTTAAAAAATAGTATTTTTTTAAATATCAAAACCATGATTTTTGAGATCAATATTGAATTATGAGGAAGCAATTTATTTAAGGTGTGGGGAATGTAACACCCAAATACATTACAATATTTTCCTATTAGAATAAATTTAGTTTTCTTACTAGATTGATTTATACAAAAAAACATTTTAAAATTACACAAAAAAAAACAATTAGATTAGATTTTTGTCACAAGAAACACTAATTTGGGATGTGTTACACACAATACCAAGTTCCTAATATAGCTTGAATTGTACACAAGATTGAGTTTTACCAAACTGAAATATTCTACAAATATTATTATTTAATATGATAGTTATCATATAGATATTGTAATTAAATGTATGAAAAGGATTAAATAATTTTGTAAAACATTATTTACATATGTTTTTATAATTTTTTGGTGGCCAAATAATTATAAATGAATGTAGAAACCAATTGAATGTAAATAAAACATTTTTATAAAAAACTATTTTATGCTGAAAAATAATTTTATCTTAATAAATTTAATTAATTAATATTCATGTATTATAATAATTAAATTTAATAATTATTTATTAAATTTGAATTTTTACATATATCTAATATATTTGATATTTATTAGATAAGAACAAACCCAATTTTACTTATAAAAAGCTATATTTTTCTAAAGGCAAATTTTCGTCTTTTAATGGCACACTTATTTTAAAAATATTTTTTTTGGAAAATTTATAAATTTTATTTTAAAAAATAAAATTAATTTTTTAAATTGGAATTTCATAATTTTATTAGGGTGAATATGTGGTATTTTTCTGAGAAGTTTTATTATTTGATGAATAATGAAAAATATTGAATCATAATTGAAAACTGACAATTATTTTAAATAATTTATAAGTTAAAATTATAATTTTAACATGTTTTAAAGTTTAATTATATAAAATTTACATATATTAATCTAATTTAGGTCATTTGGATCAATTTTATATTTAATATTTATATAAAAGCATTTCAATCTTTTGGATGTTTTCACTTTACAAACCCGTTTTCTCTTCTCATACATGGGATTAATTTTAAATTAATTTATGTGTATTATATGATTTGAAATTGGAAAAATAGATTATATTTTGGGAATAATAATAATTTATTATTCATATTAATTTAAAATTATTTTTTAACCAAAAATATTAGTGAAAGAAACCAAAATTAATTACAACGATTAAGGTGAAAATGAGTCTACTTACTGGTTAATCTTTAATCTCACGGGGCCAAATGACATAAAAAATTATCCAAAACCTATTGGATGAAAATATTTTTACCATATACCCACTTGGATTTATTTATTTATTTATTATTTTATTCATATTAGTTTTGGTATACCACCCAATAGTGTTTCTTTTTTATGTTTATAAGAATGCAACTACTCCTCTACTATAAAATGGTACACACACCCTCACTTATTCACATATCTCAAGAAATTTTTATCAACAATAAACTGACCAATTAAACTCCCAAAATCTATAAATTCGTCTTATAATCCTCACTTTGGGAAAAAATCCAACCTAGTAAGTCTTTTGCTACAAACCAAAAGGAGTTACTCGAAGAAAATGTTACATTCTTCAATGAGCACTTCTGTTTTATTTATTTATCCACCCATAAAATTATTATTATATAATGATTATATAATGGAATTAGTATCATAAATATTATGATATTTTATTATGTTAGGGTTACTACATACCCTCATACAAACTTCCATAAAATTAGATACACAATCATTGTTCATATGTACGACATACTACTGCCTCACGAACTGAGGTCATTCATTATTCCATTACCACCTTTAAAGGTTGGTAATAATGATACATTTATTCTTTATTTATTATATATATGATATTTATTATGTATTTTTTTTATTTTAGAGCACATATCTTTTATTCTTTCTATTTTGTGGGAATATGATAACATCATTTTTGGACGGGTGGACTATCACCTCCCCAAAGTGATGTGATTCATTCATTCTTTACATGGAATGTGTTAAGGGTTGGTTTAATAAAAATATGTGATATATATGAAATAAAAATTATAATATAATTATAATATTCATATATATGTTTTAATTTTCTTTATTTTAATATAACAAGAAAATGCAAACAACATTAATACGTACTTATGGCCTACCGTCTCCTTTAACGGTGTATTCCATTTCCTATCACTAAATATTATTGATTACTATAAATACATATATATTTAATATATATGAAATAATTAAATAATTAGTATATTTAGGTCATAATTACCTTTCTTATAACATAATATATCATTTTTATTGTTACCCTTTCACACATTAAGAAAGTGATAACGTCATTCATGGACGTGTCAATTACCACCTCCTCAAAGCGACATGATTCTTATTTCATCAAAATAATTCTATAAAAAAGTATATGTAATTAAATAATATGATATTTTTGATATAATATTTATTTTATAATGATAAATGTTACTTTTCTTCTTTTTATAATGATCACTGAATAATGAAATCGTTACTCATGTGTACGTACGACCTACCGTCTCCATGATCAAAATGTTGGCTCATTTTTCAAAACCATATTACATGACTGGTTTTAAAAGTATAATTAATGTGTAAGTATGATAATTATTTCATGATTATTATTATGGATATGTTTAAATAATGATCCCTTTGACCATATTCTATATTCTAAATTCATTTTTTGACACATAAACTGAATATGGTGAAAACATCCGACTTAAACTTAATTAATTAAGTAATTGTTTGTAACTTGTTAATAAGTGAAATAAAATAAATAATAAACATGAAAAAGTTTCTAAAATTATTAAATAATTGAAAAAATTATATTATTCATGAAGATAGAGACACACGTGACAAGTCAAACTCAAGGTAAAGAATTTTATCTCCATTTACATACAATTGAGACTTATTTGTTATTATGAATCAATTAACTTTTATGTGGTATATAAAATACCCAATTTTTATTTAATATCATTATTTAATCATAATTTATGGTATTTTAATTTTCAATTTTAATCAGATTCTCTAAGGGGGTTTGGTGTGAAAATTACCAAGTGGTAAAAGTTATCTTGTCAATCTCACTTTCTTTTGGGGTTGTTAACTTTCTCTTGAAATGATAACTCCCTTATGATAATTTTTATTTTAAATTAAATTTATCTTAAATGTAAATATACTTGTGTGATGGATATTTTAATTTCCTAAAACATATAACATTTTTACATATGGTTTTTATATTAACAGTTATTTTATTAATTGGGGAAATGTTGATAAATATGTCTTATTTACCCAATATATATTTTTGATAAGACAATTTTTTTATGAATTAAATCAATTACTTTATATATTAGTAATTATTTTTACATGCAATGAATGAGTTGGAGGCTGGTTAATACAATCCCCTTAATTCATCAGTAGTCTCATGAGATGAAATCAGGCTGGACAAACCCTATGTGTTTGTAACCAGTATGTTTTAAACTATCTTGTGAAAGGTATTGAAAGTAGATTTATGGTTTTCTAAATAAATTCAGTTTATACCTAGTATGTGTTAAACCATATTTTGAAATATATTGATGGAAAATTTTTCATGTTTTTGGGAAACGTGATTTCTAATAAATAAGCACTTCCTTCAGCTCAATTATTATTATCTAGAGAATTTTATCTATGAAAAAAATCTATGGATACATTTCATTCTCAGTTTATTGATTGAATGAACTATGTTTTTAGTTATTTAACTTTATATATTTATTATGATCATTGATTCATTATTAAATCCTCTATATTTAACCATTTCTGAGAATTTGATCTCACATTTATTTTGTTTACTTTCCCTGTGGCATGGAGATGAATTCTTGGAATGAGTTTCAAGGATGCAAATATTTTATATTTTTTATGAATTATTTTCTATACCCAATGTAAAATGGGTTTAATTTAAGTAATATAGTTTTTTCAAAATTATTAAACTTTTTGGTCCTTCTAGATTTAATTCATTTTAATCATGCCAATGTATTAAAGTAAGTCACCAACTCTGTGCTTATGAGGTCAGGGCATTAAAACTAGGAAATCATAATCCACATGTTTCCCATTATTAACATAAGAAACACCCTTTCTTAACCACTTGAATAAAACAACTTACATCTGATGTCATATTTTCTCATTAATAACATAATAACCAACCTATCTTAGCCACTAAGAGAAATCACCCAAATTTTTGTAATGTTTTTATGTGATTCTCACTGCTGATATAAGAATCACCCATTCTTAGCCATTGGGAAAACACACCTTACTTATTTGGTCTTGTTTTAAAATAAAAATGTATTAAATACCCATGAAGTGAAATAGAAAAATTATATAATATGATAAATATATATATGAATTATATGAAGTCATTGATTCTTATTCAATTTATTATAGTTTCTTTTCAAATGAACCTTCAACCTACATTAGAATAAAATAACTTCTTGTTAAATACACTGCATATAAATCAGTTTTTTCATTGAAATTTGTTTTTAAAACACCATTTATTATAATATAGTAATGGGCTTTTTAACCTTACGTTTTCCATTTCAAAACCCCTCAATTATTCCAATGTTAGGTAATATGGTAGGTTGTTTTCTATGATCTAATAATAGAACCAACTCTTTTATCCATCTGATTAACCCACATATATACAGAGAGGTTGATGTCCGTAACTCACCAGTGGAGTGGGTGTGGATCATTGTGAGTGAAGAGTTTAGGTGAAAACAACTAGTATTTTTTAAATCATGGGTGGAATACTGCAAGAAGTGTAAGCACTTGGGGCATTTGGATTCATGTTTCCGGTGGGTTTTCAAGGGTGGTATGGATCCAAATATGGGTAAAGATGTTGGAAAGGATCATGGTGAGGACCATGTTCATTCGATGTTTATAGAGGGGACTATTTTGGGGACCCTACATGACTCTCAACCTCCCATCACTAGCAGGGCAATTGGTCTTTGATGTGGGGGTGAAGCAGCTAACTTGTTATCCATCAAAAAAGAGGTTCTTCTAAATTAAGTTAATCCCAAAGATCCATAAGTTTTTAGAATATTTCATCATTATCTGGATGGTCCAGTTAAATAGTTTTTTTTAGGTCAGGGGGCTCAGAGGGATCGTATGTATTTGGTCGTCCTACCTCATCCAATGAAACTTCTTATATATAGGTCTTAAGATCTGTTAGTGGTGCCTTGCTCAATGAGGGACTATAAGGGACTAATGAAGATGTGGTTAACCAGGAGACATTTGGAAATTGTGAAAGTTTTTAGGACATAGGGGGTTCTAATTCTGGTGAGAAATTGCCATATCTAATGAAAAGACTTTCAATTAAACTAAGAAACAAATTTGAAGGTGTAGATGTGGAAATATTGAATATAGATCAAACCAAATCAGTATAGGAAGAGGGTTATGGGGTCTATGGGAATGAGTCTAGTGAAGAAATTTCCAGTTTTCCTACAAGTGATTTTCTGTGCTCGAGGAGAAATAGGTGCCACATGGGCATCTGTAAAGAGAATAAGGATTACTCATTATTACCACATCCAATGGAGACATGATCAACAAGGAAGTTTAATTCCAAGATGAGATACAACTATTAAATTTATCTATAGAAGGCAGGTGGTGTTTTTGATCAGTAATTAGAATTGATTTTGAGCATAGAAGAAGAAGTGGTTGATCAGGTTCTGTTAGCCAATTCTACTGAAGAGGAAGCTGCAAAAATAATGGGGAGGTCATTAAGGGTGACTCTCAATGAGGATAAATATACTTGGATCGATAAGAAGAACCTGATTCTTTTTTGGGGTTTCAATAATTGGAAGATCAGCATTGAGCAGTAAATCTAGTCTTTGGACAAGTTGGACTTTCATTTTGAATATTTGATAATGGATATACCAAACTCTCAGGTAATAAACATATATTGGAAATTGTTTAGGGAGATTAAAAATGGTAAAATTAAATTGTATTTCAATGGCTCTGTTATTTCCTTTTGTGGTTGAACTCATGGTTTCTCACCTTTTCTTTAAAAATGTTTGAAATAATAAAAATTTAATTTTCATTCAAGGAAGATAATATGAGATTAAATGGATAATTTATTATTGATATGGAGGCCCTAACCTTGCTAACTGATCAATTAATTTAAATATATTGAATACGAGATCAATAACTAAATAACAACTTCTGGTTTACTCTAGTATGGTGTAGTGAGAATATCATTTATCTTAAGCCTCTATTTATTATTATTTAGATCTATGATATGGTATGTCCTGGTATAAGAATCCATGTCCTTATTTTTCATTATCAGTTTTCTGGACATAACAGAGATCCTAATGAAACAATCAGTTTGAGCATACCTATTCACATATTCCAGGAATCATTCTTACCTTACCTTTCTCTATGATGTGGATGAATAGTTATAGAGAATTTCAACACATAATATAAATGTTTATGTTATAGTTCATTTTATAAAACAAGTTTACTATTCTTGGAAATATGTGTTGGCGAGGACATGTTATGTGTCTTGAAATATTGCTCTGTTAGGATGATTTCACTTTCCATAATCTATATTAATTAAAATCGTATTTGAGTTATATCATGATTTCGAAAAATACATGACATAATAAATAAATTTATTAATATCCTACTATTTTATTAGAACCTAATATCCCTCAACATTAGCTTCAATATATCCTACCATAAGGATATTCTAATAGAAAAGATATATATAACCCTTCTTATAAAACATAAAAGGGCCTAAAAAACTACTCAAAGGTATTTAGGAAAGAAAAAATCTCAAACTACATTAACTCCCAACTCCTTGATATTTTGAGTGTACTCCCCAATCTTGAAATATGGGACATAGATTCCATCAATAATTTCCTTATAGTTTCATTAATTATTATGAAGGGTATCAACCCTTAATTAAAACTAGGATAATTAAACCCAAACAACATGTAAAAACTCAATGATAATTGAATTCAGCCCAAATGAGATTGGTCAAGCACTTTGAACTATGGTTGTAACATAAAAAAAGTAATGAAAGACTTTAATGACTTAATATTTTCATTTGATAGATTTTAATCATATGCATAAATTTTACATTTTAACTTATTAAATGATTTTTAATGTTAATTTGATTTTATTTATGTAATAAACCATGTTTAGATAAAATTTATTCATAATATAATTTATTTTATATCAATATTTCATGATTTTTAATTCATTTATTTGATGATATTTATAAAAAATACATTAATAATTAAGCTTGAAACTGATGGAAATAAAATTCTTAATGTGGAGTTATCATCAATGTATCTAATGTTTAGTATATCTAAAAGATGTTAAAACAACCCTTGGACTTAGGGAATTAACTCCTAAAACCACACATGGTTCGAGTTGCAACAATCCACTTGTAAGCATATGCACCTCATGGGTTGGTTTCATGCTAGATCCAATCTTGATCCACCTCCACTAACTTGGGACCACCATCCTTTAAATATGATTTTAATCATACACTAGTGATTGGAAAAAATGGAATGAATAATGGGGTTTACATAAAATAAACCATGGTCATGTAGGTCCTATATAGTACAGAGGATGAGATGACACACAATCCATCATTTTAATTTAATAATAATAATAATAATAAATTAAATAAAACCATTCACAAAAACATTCCGGTCCAAGATCATGGTCATCCACACCCGAAAAAAATAAAAATTTAATAAAATATAATTCATTTAAAATGTTCTTAATTTAGATTAAACACACTCAAATCAAATAATGTGTCCGGAGTAGTCGGTGTTTGAGAAATATACATAGTATGCAGTTTCAAACATTACATAAAAATTAATTAAGAATTTATTAAATAAAAAACCTATTCCATGATGTGTACTATCAATAAATGACACGTGAGACACATTTTTATTAGATTTAAATAGAATAATTAGTTAATTTTACATTTTTTATAAAAATGTAAGATATTCAGACTGTAAATATGGATACCATTAGTGTAATGGATTCTGCCCATGTCCACGACACACACTTAGGGGATGAGCATGTTTTTTGGATTAGAAAATTTGTGAGTTACAAGATGTTTATAACAAATACATACCATGTGACCTCTTATGTGCACAGTTTTTAGTTCCTATATTAGGTGATAATTACATGATGCATTTTTAAACCCTCATTTTCCACCACAAAACACATGGACTACCAAACATATAGTCTAGAAAATTGTGTACCATCCTATCCTAGTCGATATATTGTGTTTTAATGATTCCACATATGTTTCAATTTATGGAACTCTAGATTAAATTTGAGTTTTTTCCTGGTGCATTGAACATGGGTACATGACATATACCTTTGGGTTACACACATTTTAGTACCATCATATCCATCCATAATTCTTGACACATCCAAATGGGTTCTTTAGATGTTTTTATATTTTTATAACCTATTATTGGTTATGTGAGTGAGAATAAAGAATAAAAATAAGAAATCCCAACATTTTGTTTTTTAAAACGATTAAAAGAAAAATAAAAACTAATGTAAAATATATATAGTGATTAAAAATTAAAAAATAATTATAAATTATTATGTGATCACATTGATACCACTTGAAGGTTCTATGGTGAAATATAAGAAGATAAAACAATTACCAATAATGAAAATTCATTAACATATTCATATTTTTCTTAGAATTTGAGAAATTAACCCCAAAAATCCATGGGACATGATCATCACATATAATTTGTAATTAATCTATATAAATAAGGAATTACTTTGATTTGAAATTATTTCTTCAATGATATATTAGGTAATAGATTCCCGCCATACCATAATTATGTCAGAGGATTCAATGGTAGAACCTCTCTAATGATGATCGAAAAATTCTCTATAAACCTCGAAATGTTGCTATATAAATCCTCTAGTTTTATCATGTAATATTTTGATGCTTACATCATTATTTGATGATATCCACGAGAATATATTTGCGGTCATAAGGATTATTCTTGTTCTCTCTATAGTTGAGAGGGCGGAGGAGGATAATTTTTCTCCATTCTTGAGAGTGTTCTAGAGGAATGTCTCTTTGTATTGAGAAAATTTTCTCTAGAATTAATTGTGCAAAACAACCATTACAACTGAGAATGAAATAATGGGTTTAAAATATTTAGAATTATTGAAGTATAATTGAATATATGTGACACTATCATTATTTTAATCCCTGATAAACCTATTTGTAAATAATAATAATAATAATAATATTTACTTGAAAAATGCTAGACTCATAGATAAATAAATATTATTTCTTGAATAAATAAATTTATTCATAAAATATTTAACATATTATTTCTCACTAGACCAATAGCTCGGTCCATCTTTCCTTCTCAGTAGTAATCTAAATATTAGTAATGAAAATTTATTTAAACAAATAAATTTCACTGCATTATTCACTTGTAAGTAAATAAATATTATATTTACTAAAATAAATAAAAAAATACTTATTAAATATCAAAATCGCATTTATTATCTTAAATAAAAGAAAATTGAATATTTATGACCAACAAAACATGGATAATTATTAAAACATGCATGTGAATAATTTTTATTCAAAATTTTTAATTAATATAGAATATAACTGAGGTGATGGATAAACTTAGTGTGTGACCCTCTAGGATCCTTTTTCAATGAAATTAGGAAAAATCACCTAAATTCTATGGTTATAGTATAAAAACTTACCAAGACACCAATAGAGAGAGAAGTTAATGTTATAATGACATAAAACCTATACTCTTTAAAATAATAACTTTAAAATGATATCTCCAATAATGTAGGTTTCATACATATGTTATCAACCCATGTGATCGATGTATCTTTATTTGAATTTCTAGAAATAAACTTTCCAATATAATTCTATATTCATGGAATTAATCAAGTTGTTATATTACCATAAAAGGGTCTAGAATATCAAATTCTAATAAAGAACATAAAGGAAAAAAATCCTTTATTATATTATTCATTAATGAAATATCTTTCATGACACATCCAACATATCCCACCTCCCCAAAAATAGATTTCATCAATGTTTTTCTCAACACATGAAAATAAACAACTCATGATATGTTTTAATAATAATATTAATGTCCAAGGATAATTAAAAATGTCTATAGATCAGAACAACCGATGGAAATTTTAAATATGAATTTATTATTATTGGGTCATGTTCTCATAATATCTTTCTCTCAGAGACCACCAAAGAAAAAATTCATGTGAAGAAGTGTTAATGTCTTGTGATCCCTATACCCTCGATATCCATTTTATCTATATCCCATTAGATAATTTCATCCAACTATATAAAATTAATTTAAGAAAATTTTCAAAGAACATAAAGGTTCACATCAAGGAGGGGAACTACCATAAATTTTTGGTGTGGCAAGTTCCCTTAAGATATTATCAAAGAAATATTAAATAGAAGAAAAATCATAATATTATTACATATTAATTAATATTCAAGACTATGAATATTTTTTGAAATATAATGTTTAAATTAATTGGTTCTAAGGAACCAACTCCAAAAATATTTACCTCAGGTCTGCAACCTACCCCAGTGCTTGCAAATTCATATATCATATATCTCTATAAAATGGGTCAACTAATATTCTAAAACATATATATTTATCCTAGTATATCCCCTCATGAACAAACCCTATTAACATTTATATATTCATACTTGGGTAAAACTGTAGCGACCCCCAAACCCAGGGTGCCTAATGAGACATAATATTCTAACATATCATTACATCATTTACAAATTAGATATCATGTCCCATTACTACAGAAGATCACGAGGCTCAGGATTTTGGGAAACCAGCTGCTTCTGATAAACTTCATTAGTACCAACCATGCCTGAAAAATTTTAAACAAAAATGTAGGGTGAGAAAACATGCCCAGTAAGGGGTTTTAAAAAATGTTTTAAGAAAACTCTTTCTCAATGCAGTCCTTTTGAAGAGAATAAAACACTTTGATAAAAAAGAAGCATTATCTTTTCTTAAAAACATGAAATCCAACATTTTTGAAAACCACCTGCACAGGGAAGAAGAACATACTTAAAGTAAACTTTAAAGTAAACATGATCAGAAAGCGAAACACATAGATAATGCATAATTTACAACCAAGATTGCTTTAGTTCTGTAAAATCTGTGTGTAAGAAAGGAAAACATTCATAACATGATTCATGAGAATATACAGTTCTTCTAACAACTTACCACATGAAATTCAGTTCTTAACACATAATTACATTTTCATAGTCATGGGAATTTTCAACTAGGGGATGTCCTGTCAGTTGAACTAACCCCTAGTTGACCAATTATCATCACATGCATAGGGAATGTATAATGCCGGAATTTTTCAAGACCTTTCGTCAAGACCGTATAACATACTTAACGGGTCAAGGCTAACTGCCAATCCCGTTTCCATGGTAGCACAAGCCAAGCCTAACTGCCAAGACCGTCGCACATATCGTCTCATGAGACTCATACTTTACCCAATGCATTGGAGCGCTGTATAATTCTAGGCACACCCATCACATCATTCATATTGCGCTATATAATTCCGGGCGCACCCGTCACATGTAAGTCTAATACATCCCTCACATATCTTGACATGGTCTTTCATTCATAGGGTTTCATACATTCTTAATCAACCCCATTTTCACATACATATTCATAACATGAAGACAGTTCAATCATAAATAAACCGAGACATGCATGCTAAAATCTGTACACATAAGAAATCATCTTAACAATTGAAACATGGGTTTTAAGGAAATGAACATAAACACTTAACATTTCAAAACATCATAATACCCAGTTAAAAACAAGGTCGTTCATAATTAACACATATGCTGATAAATGGGTATTGTTTAATCAAAACTGGGTGAATATACATGCAGTTAGGGATACAATGTGCGTAATTAGGTCCATCTTAGGAAATCAGGTATATATGTAAGCAAACTGCATGGACATATATAATTGTGTATAAACTAATTTTTCACTTTAAATAGTATGACATTTCCTTTGGAAAATTTGCAAACATCATAGGGATAACTTGTATTTGAAAAAAAATATAGGTGCATATACATATGTGCATGGGTACACCAAATTAAACCATACTCAAAAATATTTCTCATGTTATACAAAATTAATGTTCGGTAAAAAGAGTTATTTTACATAAAAGAAAAATGTGAACATAATTTCCATATAACCAATGTTGATGTAAAATCAGTCTTGCATACAACAAGGTCGACCCATAAACATGAGTATATATATATATATATATATACATGTATACACTTGTAATAGTTTAAGGAATTCATACTACCCATTTTCTCAAAACCAAATCATGATTTATCAAGAATGGTGATAAATGAAAGTTCTTAACTGAAAGAATTATTTTTCAATCAAGCTAACCCTTAATCTTCATCAAACATAAAAACATGTATAACAAATAGTTTTGGGTACTTTTCTTGAAATAATAATCTTAAAGGGTACATATAATTTGCAATACATCTTTATGTGATAATGTGATAAATTTTAAAAGAAATAAACAAGCTAGTCCTCATATTCACACATATATGTATATGTACATCTTATATAATCACATGTACATATATATATATGCTATATATATTTTTATCATCTTATATGTTGATAAAATTACCTGCAAACTCCATTTTTCGTAGGACAGAGTAAAAACCAGGGTTATAAACATGTAAAAAAAAGTGTACACATGCATGTATCATCTTATATATATGTGAACACATATATATATTTACGCCAAGTTGTATATTATTAAAACCGAATTTAAACAAACCCCAAAAAGAAAACTTCCTTTAAGCCGGTTGAGTTCTAGAAGAGAAGAACCGTGGTAACCGGTTCTTAAGGCCTTTATATATATATTTATATACATTTGCATATGAAGTGTATATGACCAAGGATATCCACCAAAGAAGGAGAAATTTAAAATGAGCCCTTACCTTCGTTCGCCTCTCAAAACAGGAAGAGTGAAATAGTGAGATTTAGTTTTTTTCCTTCGACCTTATATACTTTTATATATATGCATATATATGTAAAGCGTATATAAAGTAAAGTGTATCAAAACAGGAGAAGACGAAACAGAAGCAAGGATTTTCCCTTATCTGTTCGGAGAGGAGGAGAAGTAGACCAAGCAGCGACGAGGCCGGTCTGATGGCCAGAGATCCAAAATCTTCGGTACAAAGCTTCAGACCTTCAGTGCAAACCAGGGCTTTTAAAAAAAGAAACCGAAGACCCACTTGCATGGAAGGTATCCGGGGGGGGTTGGTGCCGACTCGTGGAAAGTAGGAGACAACTGGGTCTACTAGCTGGCCTACGAGAGAAAAAATGATCCACCCTAACCCACTGGTTCGACGACGCGAGGAAGAAGAAGCCTCGGGACGCAGGGAAGAAGAAAAACCGAGAAAATAGCGGGCAGACGGGATTAAACCATAGTCGATCGGACGGTTCAAATGTGGTGCGGAATTAAAAGAAAAGGGATGGTTGCGATCGAAGGGGAGAAGATCGGACGGCCCAGCTGCTACAACGCTTAAAAATGCGGTTCAACGGGTTAAAAAAACAAAGTCTTTTTATAAATATTATTTTTAATTTTATTTTAACATTGTTTTTATTATTAAAATTCAATTATTAATCCATATTTTTTTTATTTTAATAAAAGTCATTGGTCAATAAAAATATATTGATTTAATCAAAACATATTATTAAATATATATATGTATATATATATATATATTTATTTTTAAAACATAAATAATTTTTACTAACCTTATTATATTAACATTATTATTATTAAACCATAATTATTGATTACTTAATATAACATTATAAAGTTCAATGGTTCATTTTATATACAAAGAAAACATTGGTTAATCAAAACATATCATATATATATTTATATATGTTTTAATTTCCTTTATTAGCTAATTACCTTAATTTCCTTAATTAAAGATTAATATTAATAAAACATTAAATGTAACTACATTAAATCACACAAAGGAGTGCATTGATATAAACATTACCACTATGAACACACAAGTAAATGAAATCATGTTTTGACATAGTTTTTAAAACTGTTAATTCAAATTATAGACATTCGCATTAATATTATAAAATAATTCATTTAATTTGATGAAATATATATATATATAACTCAAGAGTTAGTACATATTTTCTTAGACAAAATAAAAACCCAGCAGCTTTAATATAATTACAGTATAAAATTTTAATTGCTCAAATTAAGAAGATATGTATAGTGAATAAAATAAAATATCAAATTTTCACCGTTTTGAAACATAAAATATAATTTTCATTTTTGGGAAAACAAGAAATAAATAAATTAAATTATCATTGATGTCATTCTTTGAATATTAAAGCAAATTACATAATTAATATTCCGAACCTTTCGGGGGTAAGTCATTCTTATCTCCAACGATCAAAAATAAAACATAGTGGATAGGAGAATCCGACGGTCATATTTATAGCCGTTTGGGTTCAACGGTCGGATTAGTGTGCTTATAAAGGGTCTGGTCTTGGGGTGTCCCTCACTCCAGGTGACTGAAGGAGAAAGGAAGAGATGGTTCGTGTGATTCCCTTGGTGGTCAGCACGGTTGCAGTGGCTTCGGCCATCGTCATGTTCATTCTAATGGATGTCAGAAACCCTTACCGCCTTCTTGGGGTCCTGGTAGTTTTAAGCGGTCTCCCAATTATTGTAATTGGGATTTTTGGTTAGCTTATCTTCTTGTTCGTTCAGTGGGAGTTGTAGCTACTGTGATGTTACCCATTTGAATAAAGGGCTTTTATTCATTTGATGCTATTTTATTATTACCATATTATAAGATGTTTGTTTGTTCACTTAACGGGTGACATTGTAAAATAAACTTGTCAAAACTCAAAACATGGTTTCTCGGGTCGTTACATCAATTACCCCTTCAAAGAATTGCACCCTCGCAATTCTATCATAAAAAGAAAAACTAAAACCCCAGACGTACAACATTACCGAAACAGTGGATCTGGCTCAGTTAACGGGATACCAATGTTGGCACATAGTTCTTCCGTTTCCCTAGCCCAGATGCACTTCAAACAGTACGTCCTGAATTCCTGCTCGTGCGTACTGCACACGGGCTTCCAAAGGGAGGATCATGCGGTGCAAAGCTCGGAAACATCTGAGTATATAAACTCCTTGATAAATCTTCGGGCCACATCATGCTCGAGGTAGTCGAGAGGAATGATGCGGTTGAGGAGACTGAAATTCAAGACTTGGAACATATGGGCTGTACTAAGCTGGCCGTCCTAGGCAGCTACGAGGAAGCACGCTCTGGTAGAGAAGTTCTGTGCCAGTGTAAAACACTGGAATATGACTTTATAGTACCTTCCCCTTCGCCTGTAGCAGAAGAGTTGAGCAGTGGCGATGAGGTGAAAAACACGATCATCCTCTTGACATAACCGAAGAGTCTCAAGACCGTTTTCTAGATCGAGAAAACGCTGGAAGGACCCTCGTAGGTGGAGAAAGGATGGATAATCCACCGTGCATGCCCTGATCAAGATGAATTCTACTAACTCATTGGGTAGTGATGAGAATTTCGTTTGACCAGCCATCTAAAAAAACATCGAAAGGAAACTCTTAACAACATTGATAAGGTAGAGGTAGGAAAGGAAACATGAAACTTCCATTTATACAAAAGTTTACATGACAAAGCCTGAGTTTACTAGACGTACACCACAAAGAGTGGAAAAACATCCTAACTCTTCAAACCACACACATTCTGAACAGACAGGACTAAACTCATAGGAACATTTATGACGCCTCCTGAGTTTAGCGTGATGGGTATGGAGTTGGGAAACATCAGCATACACCTCTTTCCTAAGAGACAATCGGGTGGACTAATTTTGCAACACTCCAAAGTCCATTAACTGGCCCCAGAATCCATAGTGCAGAATATGGAATAGGTAAGCCGTTCGGAGGTCTCTGGTAGCAGTAGCTTCTTGAAAGGGGTTATCAAGCATCGCGCCAAATTCCTCGCCAGTCGTGAACACTCAGAAGAGTCCTTCGTGATACTTTACCCAACATGCATAAGAGGGAAATTGGGTCATCATCATTAGGAGATAATCCATCCCTAATCCCCGGTGAAGACTAAGCACCCTAGGTGAGTTTGACACGTCATACAGGTGCTTACACGTAATGCGAATTCGGGAATAACTCATAAAGTTCTCATGGCTAGATAGAGATACAATGTTCTATAGAGCCTCAGTGGGAAGTGACAATTGCTCGGTAGGTACATTTTCATCAGCCATCTGAAAGTTATAACATTTTTACTTAGTCAATCATAGCAATACATTTATACCACCTGGTTTTCCAAAGTTGCCTGAACCTATCTTCTGATACCAACTGTAGCGACCCCCAAACCCAGGGTGCCTAATGAGACATGATATACTAACATCTCATTACATCATTTACAAATTAGATATCATGTCCCATTACTACATAAGATCGCGAGGCTCAGGATTCTGGGAAACCAGCTGCTTCTGATAAACTTAATTAGTACCAACCATGCCTAAAAAATTTTAAACAAAAACATAGGGTGAGCAAACATGTCCAGTAAGGGGTTTTAAAAAAAGTTTTAAGAAAAATCTTTCTCAAAGAAGTCCTTTTGAAGAGAATAAAACAGTGTGCTAAAAACGAAGCATTATCTTTTCTTAAAAAAATGAAATCCAACATTTTTGAAAACCACTTGCACAGGGAAGAAGAACATACTTAAAGTAAACTTTAAAGTAAACATGATCAGAGAGCGCAACACATAGATAATGCATAATTTACAACCAAGATTGCTTTAGTTCTGTAAAATCTGTGTGTAAGAAAGGAAAACATTCATAACATGATTCATGAGAATATACAGTTCTTCTAACAAGTTACCACATGAAATTCAGTTCCTAGCACAAAATTACATTTTCATAGTCATGGGCATTTTCAACTAGGGGATGTCCTGTCAGTTGAACTAACCCCTAGTTGACCAATTATCATCACATGCATAGGGAATGTATAATGCCGGAATTTGTCAAGACCTTTCGTCAAGACCGTATAACATACTTAACGGGTCAAGGCTAACTGCCAATCCCGTTTCCATGGTAGCACAAGCCAAGGCTAACTGCCAAGACCGTCGCACATAACGTCTCATGAGACTCATACTTTACCCAATGCATTGGAGCGCTGTATAATTCTGGGCACACCTATAACATCATTCATATTGCGCTATATAATTCCAGGCGCACCCGTCACATGTAAGTCCAATACATCCATCAAATATATTGACATGGTCTTTCATTCATAGGGTTTCATACATTCTTAATCAACCCCATTTTCACATACATATTCATAACTTGAAGACATTTCAATCATAAATAAACTGAGACATGTATGCTAAAATCCATACACATAAGAAATTATCTTAACAATTGAAACATGGGTTTTAAGGAAATGAACATAAACACTTAACATTTCAAAACATCATAATACCCAGTTAAAAACAAGGTCGTTCATAATTAACACATATGCTGATAAATGGGTATTGTTTAATCAAAACTGGGTGAATATAAATGCAATTAGGGATACAATGTGCGTAATTAGGTCCATCTTGGGAAATCATGTATATATGTAAGCAAACTGCATGGACATATATAATTGTGTATAAAATAATTTTTCACTTTAAATAATATGACCTTTCCTTTGGAAAATTTGCAAACATCATAGGGAGAACTTGTATTTGAAAAAAATATAGGTGCATGGGTACACCAAATTAAACCATACTCAAAAATATTTCTCATGTTATACAAAATTAATGTTCAGTAAAAAGAGTTCTTTTACATAAAAGAAAAATGTGAACATAATTTCCATATAACCAATGTTGACGTAAAATCAGTCTTGCATACAACAAGGTCGATCCATAAACATGAGTATATATATATATATATATACATGTATACACTTGTAATAGTTTAAGGAATTCATACTACCCATTTTCTCAAAACCAAATCATGATTTATCAAGAATGGTGATAAATGAAAGTTCTCAATTGAAAGAATTATTTTTCCATCAAACTAACCCTTAATCTTCATCAAACATAAAAACATGTGTAACAAATAGTTTTGGGTACTCTTCTTGAAATAATAATCTTAAAGGGTACATATAATTTGCAATAAATCTTTATGTGATAATGTGATAAATTTTAAAAGAAATAAACAAGCTAGTCCTCATATTCACACATAGATGTATATGTACATCTTATATAATCAAATGTACATATATATCTATATGCTCTATATATTTTCATCATCTTATATGTTGATAAAATTTCCCGTAAACTCCATTTTTCATAGGGCAGAGTAAAAACCAGGGTTATAAACATGTAAAAAAAAGTGTACACATGCATGTATCGTCTTATATATATATGAACACATATATATATTTACACACAAGGTGTATATTATTAAAACCGAATTTAAACAAATCCCAAAAATAAAACTTCCTTTAACCTGGTTGAGTTCTGGAAGAGAATAACATTTGTAACCGGTTCTTAAGGCCTTTATATATATATATTTATATACACTTGCGTATGAAGTGTATATGACCAGGGATATCCACCAAAGTAGGAGAAATTTAAAACGATAACTTACCTTCGTTTGCCTCTCAAAACAGGAAGAGTGAAATAGTGAGATTCAGTTTTTTTCCTTCGACCTTATATACTTTTATATATACACATATATACGTAAAGCGTATATAAAGTAAAGTGTATCAAAACTGGAGAAGACGAAATAGAAGCAAGGATTTTCCCTTACCTGTTTGGAGAAGAGGATAGGTAGACGAAGCAGCGACGAGGCCGGTCTGGTGGTCAGAGATCCAAAAGCTTCGGTGCAAAGCTTCCGGCCTTCGGTGCAAACCAGGGCTTTTAAAAAAAAGAAACCAAAGACCCACTTGCATGGAGGGTATCCGGGGGGTAGGTGCTGACTCGTGGAAAGTAATAGACAACCGGGTCTACTAGTCGGCCTACGAGAGAAAAAACGATCCACCCTAACCTACTGGTTAGACGATGCGAGGAAGAAGAAGCCGCAGGATGCGGGGAAGAAGAAAAACCGAGAAAATAGTGGGCGACCGGGATTAAGCCGGAGTCGATCGGATGGTTCAAACTTGGTATGAAATTAAAAGAAAAGGGATGACTGCGACTGAAGGGGAGAAGATCGGACGGCCCAGCTGCTACAACACTTAAAAATGCGGTTCAACGGGTTAAAAAAACAAAGTCGTTTTATAAATATTATTATTAATTTTATTATAACATTTTTTTATTATTAAAATTCAATTATTAATCCAACTTTTTTTTATTTTAATAAAATTCATTGGTTAATAAAAATATATTGATTTAATCAAAACATATTATTATATATATATATATGTATATATATATATATATTTTATTTTTAAAACATCAATAATTTTTATTAACCTTATTATATTAACATTATTATTATTAAACCATAATTTTTGATTACTTAATATTACATTATGAAGGTCAATGGTTCATTTAATATACAAAGAAAACATTGGTTAATCAAAACATATCATATATGTATTTATATATGTTTTTATTTCCTTTATTAGCTAATTTCCTTAATTTCCTTAATTAAAGATTAATATTAATAAAACATTATATGTAACTACATTCAATCACACATAGGAGTGTGTTGATATAAACATTACCACTACAAACAAACAAGTAAATGAAATAATGTTTTGACATAGTTTTTAAAACTTTTAATTCAAATTATAGACATTCGCATTAATATTATAAAATAATTCATTTAATTTGATGCAATATATATATATATATATAACTCAAGAGTTAGTACATATTTTATTAGACAAAATAAAAACCCATCAGATTTAATATAATTACAAACATAAAATTTTAATTGCTCAAATTAAGAAGATATGTATAGTGAATAAAATAAAATATCAACTTTTCACTATTTTGAAACATAAAATATAATTCACATTTTTGGGAAGACAAGAAATAAATTAATTAAATTATCATTGATGTCATTACTTGAATATTAAAGAAAATTACATAATTAACATTCTGAACCTTTTGGGGGTAAGTCATTCTTATCTCCAACGGTCAAAAATATAACATAGTGGATAGGAGAATCCAACGGTCATATTTATAGCCGTTTGGGTTCAACGGTCGGATTAGTGTGCTTATAAAGGGTCTGGTCTCGGGGTGCCCCTCACTCCAGGTGACTGAAGGAGAAAGGAAGAGATGGTTCATGTGATTCCCTTGGTGCTCAGAATGGTTTCAGTGGCTTCAGCCATCCTCATGTTCATTCTGATGGATGTCAGAAACCCTTACCACCTTCTTGGGGTCCTCGTAGTTTTAAGCGGTCTCCCAATTACTGTAATTGGGTTTTTAATTGGGTTTTTTGGTTAGCTTATCTTCTTGTTCGGTCAGTGGGAGTTGTAGCTACCATGATTTTACCCATTTTAATAAAGGGCTTTCATCCATTTGATGCTATTTTATTATTACCATCTTATAAGATGTTTGTATTTTCACTTAACGGGTGATATTGTAAAACAAACTTGTCAAAACACAAAACATGGTTTCTCGGGTCGTTACAAAAACCATTCCAGACATTATGTACTAATACTCCTCAGAGTCAAAAAAATAAAACCCTCTATGGTCCCCTAGGTCACATCATAGCCCACAAAACCCATACAGGTTACTCTATCTCATTACTTAATCTAAGGTCAAATCCCATCCTTACTGGGTATCAATTAACTCAATATTAACATTTACACATCATAGTCTAAATATTTAAGCTAACAGTTATATATAATCCAACATAAGGTGATGGAATAACACCCATCTCCTATCCTAACCAATCAGGTCACTCCTCTCATCAAATCTACACATAAATACCAACCATAGTATTCCCACTTGGATACCCACACATGCTAGGGAATACTTAGACCATGTAGATAAACCCTCTAAACCTAAGTCCCTAATATATTTTATGGTTTTAAATGGACCACCCTTAGTCTAGGAATACATAATCAATCACAATACTCAACCTAGAGAGAACTAAAGGCTCCAATTTCAAGGTCCACTATGTTTGTTCATTTAATCTATTTAATTCAACCCCTATGGGATCCATGTGTCACATGAAACCCACTTATAGTTATTCCCTCATCCATCAACAACAATATAGTTTTAAAGGGTCCATCACGGCCCAATATACTTTTGTTATACCCATTGGAATTTTTTGATTTTCATTTTGAGGTTGTTCACACATAAGTAGAGAGATCGTATATCATATGAATATAACATAATGAATAAAACTTAAGGATATGTTCATGTACCACATACCTCATTTATAATTATACCATTATCAAAATTCATACCACTCCTTCCCAAGATTTTAAAATCCCATTAAATTATAATCCATCAACATGAGGCTCTAACTCCCTCCAAGTACATCTAAAATTAATTTTTAAAAAATTCTAATTAATTTATATATTAAAAAAGCATTTCCATAATAAATTATATGTAATAAATAAGAAATTAAACACTAGTAAATATCCCATGGATAAAAACATTGGTAAATGGGTGTGCTTCACCCTAAATATCAACTCAAACATTTAAAACACAAAATACCTAACCTTTACTTTCAATCCATCCATCCATTTCACCCAAAATGAAAGAAAATTCTAAATAAAACTTGTTAGTGACATATCTATTTAAAACTACACAAAACCTACTATAATCATCATCCAAGGATCCCATTTATCAAATTTGGTAAAAAGTATCATAATATTGAGATTATTCCACCATTTTTCAGTGGAATCAACATCAAATCCTATTTTAAGTCACATTAAATCAGTAGTAATGAAAATAAGAAGAAACCATGAAGGAATCAAAGTGGAGTAATAAATTTACCTTTAGCTATCACCCAGAATAAATACCATTCAAATATGGTATTAAGTGATGAGACTTTCGATTATAGTAAAATAGAGGAATGAATAAAAGGCTAGGTGAGTTCAATGTTTTTTGAAAATCCTAAAACCCTATTTTTATTTCATCTCACAATTATATTTATATTTTTGAAAAATTTGGAAAAAAATTATCATTTTTGAAAATTTAAAAAACTATAGAACCCCTGAAAATATATATTACATATAAACTAATGGAGGCAATATGTTTTTT
Source organism: Viscum album (assembly GCA_963277665.1). Lineage (NCBI taxonomy): Eukaryota > Viridiplantae > Streptophyta > Magnoliopsida > Santalales > Viscaceae > Viscum > Viscum album. The sequence continues at coordinate 1,048,235,577 of OY728163.1, read as the reverse complement.
TATATTAAAACCTTTAAATCATAAACATATATTATGTTCCATATATAAAACATAAACATCATAAGGGTATTTACTTAATAAAAATACCATATATAATATCCATTTATAATATTTAATGTTTTTCACATATTCAAATTTCAATACATAATAGTTTTTATGGATACAAAATACATTCCTTCAAGTGTTAGTTTTTTTTATTCAGAAAAAGATCTGATACATAATATTTTTATTTCATACATGATCTATTAATTCAATACATAATATATTAATTTTCTATGTTATTTATTATTATATTTTTTATATATAATAAATTCAAACCATATGTAATATATTTATATCCATATGAAAGGTTTTTTCCTTGGATGAAAAACCACACACAATATTTTTCTTCAGACATAAGATATATGACTTAGCTGAGTGTATTTATGTAATATATATCATCAATGCACAAAATTTTTATCCAATATGTAATATTTTTAAAATAAATCATAATATATTTTTATCCTATGTAATAGTTTTCTCCCCTATATGTAAGATATTTATTTTTCTCCCATTTGATCCATATGGTTTTATACTATCCTTTTTTTTAAAAAATCTACTAAACCTAAAAAACACCCATAATTACACCAAAAACCATACATTCTATTTCAACACATATAGGGTCCAAAAAAATATTAAATACTAAAAAATATAATAAAATCAGACCCTATCACAAGATAATTACTAATACTTAATTCCTATCCAATTATGACACAAAACACCATTTCCGCTCACTCAAGCGATTACACCAATGCTTCTCCAACACCCACCTAAGAACCCGAGGCACCTATTAGACCTATGAATAAATCCCAAAAAATATTCTAGTGATGTTAGAACTCTCAAATTACTAGTTCAAATTCTAATCATCAAAACATACCATGTTTCTGAACTAAAAATTCAATTTTCCCTTATTTCACTAACCTTTAATGATTTGGGTCTTTACAATCTCCACACTATAAAACTTATCATTCCTAATATGCATCCTCATTTATACTTCAGGAACCATCCTAGTTACCAAATCCTAATTCACATAAAAAATTATATGCCTCTCATTGGTTATGGTCGTCTCAATAAAAAATTAAAATCTACTCTACTGTTAAAAATCATGACAACCCATGAATTACGAAACTGACTATTTCCACAAACTCCACAATAAATCCCCACTTCCATTAGTATTCATGAATTCCAAATTTATTGACATCACACACTCTTAGTTGATGTTACTGATCTATACTAGACAATCTCTCACCCAACATCCCATCATAACAGTATATAACTATTTTAAATAAGAATTCACATTATTACATTCAATAATATTTAAAAAACACAATGTATTTCCTCATTTAACCTTTCCATAATACTACCCCTGAGAACCAGTATTTCAAGAACCTGGTTACACCCTAGACCATTTCTTTAAACACACCCCCAGTTATACAACATGAGTATCATCCTGTCAGTTACCAAATTAATTGACTCAAATTGATTCTCATTGAACGATACACATATCTAGTTATGTTACATTCAATGTGCTTGAACTAAAGAATTATATCCAAGAACAACCATAGAATAAAAACCACCTCCTAATCGGAGAAATTTGAACATCACTTCTGAATTTTATCGAATACTGCTCAAAATTAGTGCCACATTCTTAGATCATCTATGTTGTGCTCCCGCTATAAAACATACCCTGTTATTGATCCATTTGAACAACCATAATCGATATACACATCCAACCAAACATTGAAACCAACAATACCACCTTATATTTATCTAGGTTCTACACCCTGAACCTTGGTATAAGCTCTAATGATACAATGGTACCTTTCACAACCACTATATAATTCTATTGATAGATTTTCACTATACCCTAAATCTTGATAGAACAAACTCAAGGTCCACGAAATTTATCATCATCACTTAAATCATTCTATATCCTACCATGTTCCCTAAAAAATATTTTTAAAAAATCACAATTCCTCTTGTATCCCACTCACCATAGCTGGGTTACTTCTATTTCCTTACATGTTTTGATCATCTAAATAGACATTTAACATTTCAAAAGTTTAAATGGTCATCATAGTATATCTCACTCTAGATCAAAACTAATATCTCACATTTTTATGATGATCTCAATATATCCACAATATCACCGAGAACTGCACCGAAAATCAATAGGTTCAGTCATCCAACCAATCTTATCCTCCAAAACTCAACCTAGATACCATGAGCACCAACACTATAAGAGCATCATATCCAAAAATCATAAGGAATTTCTCATTTCTTCTTAACCACCACAAGGGTATACACATTCTCAAGGAAATCTATTCCCACTCCAAACTATTTCAAAATCATTAGATCCATTAAACATTTCATGTTAAATCGACTTATAACACCATTCCACATGCACTTTGTGCAACTACATAATTATTTTATCATAATGGTGATCAATAAACCTTATTACTAAAATAGGGAACACCCATATAGGTGTTCATCATAGTCATACCCTGCTATATCACTCAACTTGAACCACCTAAAGTTAAACCCCATCAGTTATAAGATCACTATCCTGACTAGTCAATTGAACATAACTCCCTTGCACTTCAAACCTATCACAAAAAAAGGCTTCCCATGATTCCATGTTCACAATATTTATTGAATTTCCATACTTATATCATATAATCAGTATTACCTCTTATACAGCTAGATGAATCACCAATCCTCCAACGATGCCTTTTATTTATAAAGGTACTCATAATCCTAGTATGAACCCTCTCTCATTCTACCCTTGAATATCATAAATCACCTCATAAATAATTGTAAACACCTTGATATTATTTTATAATAATAAAATCACCAATATCCTAAGTTAAATCTCAAAATCAAAAGGACCTTAAACCTTTCCCATATATAACACATCACATAAGAATTTATTGAAAGAGCATAATTCAAACTTCTATATCACATATCATATGGATACTCACATGATAACTCACCAACTCTAGGATTTACACACACACACACACCTAATATATCATACTCAAGTCAACAACCCACTATAGGGAAATAATTATTGATATCATTTGGAAATTTTATTTTATTATGAGGAGTATTTTTAAGAATATTTTGGATTAGATGTGATTTATTATGTTGTATTTTGTTTTAAATTCATAAATAATACTAAATCTCAAATTTATTGTGTGGTGATGGTGTTTATAGAATAATTATGATGATTTGTAAGATAGATTTTATATATTATAATTAATGAAGAGAGTTTATGATACACGTTTTTGAAGGAAGAAATATCACACCATGAATCTTGTTATTGTTCTATAGAATTTGATTGAAGAATAAGGCTTGTGCTGTAATGTAGATAAAATTATGCAAAGGAGACTAAGTTAGTTTTTATTTGACCTATCAATTTGAAGAAATCCACATAGTAAATATTTAGACCATTAATAAACCCCATCATATTTTTCATGTATCTATATTTTTTAGGACCTATATTATATAAAGGTGTGACTACATTGAAATATATCCAAACAAGGATGTTATTCAATGTAAGTATGACCCATTATAAAGGATTGGAAATGGTTGATTTTGGGTTTACTGTAATGTTTTAGGAACCTATATCGTGATCGATTTACCACACCACAACCAGTTGTGAGAAAGGTGGTTCGTGCTGAAGGAGAGGCTTCATTTTTTAAAATTTGAGGGAAAAAAATCTAAACATTCCTTTATTTTATACCATTTATATAATTAAATCATTAAATTACATAATAATATGAACATATTAAGAATTGAGAGGTTTAGTGTATTTGGGGACTAACTACATAAGTGACTAATTTTAAAAATATTATGAACATTTCCCCATAATTTCATAATACTATATCTTCTTCTAGAAATCTACGAAGTTAAAATAATCTTCATAAATTAGGAAATGTAATCCTAAGAAAGTGGTGAGCTCAAGTTCTCAGTAAGAGAGTAATAAACATATTTACAGGTTACCCTGTGTGAGATCATAAGAATATGAGAAAACATAATAAGGATATAAATCTGTGATTAAGAGAACATGAAATCATAAAATATATTCATATTGTATAATATGAGAAAAATTAATCCCATATGATCAAACATATTACATGGATTAAAGAGTGTAAAATAATGAGAGATAAATCACGATCCATAGGTATAACATAATCACATATCAAAATAGCATCATACTAAAATAATCATCAAAAATAAATATTGTAGATTAGAAATAACCACATATTTCCCAATGTGAATAAGGAATTACAACCTATTTCTCATAGTAGATCAAGAATCATAACATGGTTCCCATAACTATCGAGGAATCACAACCTGTTTCCTATATTATGTCAAGCCTCACTACTCATTTCACCATTATCTATTGATATGTAAAGATTTACCCAATCCATTGGAGTTCTATATAGGTCCCACCAATCAATTAAATATTAAATGTAGATGTGTTCCATAAGAAAACATATAATCATCACATCATTAAAACCCTAGAATTAGAATGAGTTTTACATTGAATTTGAAATGGTATCACATAAATAACCATATAAAATAGATCAATCGATGCCAAATTGAATAACCAAAATGAGGAAATTAATAAAGTATTTTACAGGGTTGTTTCTAAAGTATAAATTCATAGAAAATATCTCTGTTGATATAAGGGGGAAAATGGAATCTAATGTTGAATCATTTGATTTTTAAAGAAAAATAAATTTTGATATTATGAAATACAATTATTTAAAATCCACATTGAAAAATAGAAAATAAAACTTATATTTTAAAAGTGGAAAATGAAATCATAAATATAACCTAAATTGATATATTATTAGATTTCAATACATGAAAGGATAATGTTAGTGGTAAGTGAAAATATGGACTTAAAAAAAATATCTAATTAAAAGTTGGAGGTTCATTCTTGAGAATATTTTAATTTTAGGTGAGATAAAAAATCAAGTAGTAAGATTTTAATAAAAAGAGATATTTTCCACATAAATATAAAATATAAAATTATATAAATTTTTTAATAAATTAATAATGATAATTTTGAATGTATAAGTTACAAATAAACTATACAACACAAAGAAAGATATTTGAGTTACCAAAGTCCTTTAAGGTAACATAGTTTATGAAGTAAGAAAATTTTGAAAAGGGGTTTATGTTGTAATTTTTTTAGTTCCAATAATTTAAAGAGAAAATTCCATATGATAAAATCATAACTCACAATTTACCCAACTTATATGAAAAATGTTTAAGAAGAAAAATTATAACTCAATGAACAAGAATTGAGTTAACAAAAATCCTTACAACATGAGGGGTATTTAAATAAAAACCTACATAAATATAGATATTTAAATTGAACATAAATTAACATGATTAAAATTTATTTCATGATATAATTTATCAAAGTAATCATATACACTGGATAAACAAAATTAGTTTCATAATACAAAACACATATCAAAGAGAGGAATTTGAGATGAAAACCATTACCTAGGAATAGATTCATTATGAACTCTTAGAAAAATTATTGAATAATTAAATTAATATTATAAATAACATTCCCAATAACCTTATTAACAACTATAACCATTTATACTTCCCATTAATAATCATTCCACACCTATTTTCCCATAGAGGATGTTTATAGTTTATACTTGTTTCATAGGAATGGTGTCAGTAATTGTACTTATTCCGAATCTTATATTTACTAAATCATTAATTTCACCATATGGTATTATTTATAAAGATTTATAAAGTTTAAATTTCATTTCACATGTTATTTAGTATTTATCATAGAAGATGAAATCGACAAAAAACATGTTTTTGTGACTTTTAACCCATGAAGTGTGTTTTCTGAGATAGTGAATTTGATAATGATATAACCCTTATAGAACCTATAAAAAATCTTTATATAAATATTTATATTATATTAAACCATTAATTATTCCTTAAAAATATTCCATGATATAATTTTATAGATTTTTTCAAGTAGGTGATCAAAGTGACCCCAATATGAACAAACCATGATTAATGGATAATAATGATGCAATTATTTTCAATATAATTATACCATTAGAATAATGATATAATTTATTGTTTATTAGTGTGATATAATAGTCTTATATGGAAGTAAAACTATTATAAAAAATATCTTTTACAAAAAAGGTTTAATTTCAGTTTTCAAATAATAGATGTTGAAATTTTTACCCCATCATCTATTTATATAATCGGCATGAAAAAAATTCCAGGTGGAATTTTCATGTTAGTTACATGTTAAATGATATAAAAGATGATATTTTTATGTCAGTTTTTATATCACCAAGGTATAAAACTATATTTTTTAAATATGTTTGTTGAAAAGTGATGTTAAAAACTCATTTTTTACATCAATTAACATATAACCGATGCGAAAGATAAAATTACACATCGTTCCATTGCAGTGATACATTTTTTCAAAGTGTGATTTTTAAATTTTAAATTATTTCCTAAAATATATTATTCAACAGTTTTCTCTTATATTTTCATTTATAGTTTTAGACGCTTCAGTGATATTCATTTTAGATCAACTCTTTCGATCTTGATTATCATTCCACAAATTCAACTATTTCCATATTCATCATCATTCCACCGATTCTTATTTTTTATATATCTCATCATGGAATTTATAATTATTTTTCCATTATTTTGTTATGATTCATTTTGTCAATTGATATAGCTTTTAATGGTTCATTTTTTTTATATTGAAGAATCCTTTTTATATTGCATGAAAATTAAAAAGATTCCATTGAAGTATAAAATGCAGCTTCAGATACCCCATGAGCTATTTCCTATAAAGAAAACTATGTCTATAGAGACTAAAATAAGCTTTAAATTCAAATATTTAAGTTTTTTTTTCTAAATTTCATTTGGTTTAAATAATGTTTTACCTTCTATCGATCTTGTATTTTCATCGGAGGGAGTCATCATCATTGAAAATTTTAATAAAAAATACATAACTTTTTTATGTAAAATGTTATATAACTGACATAAAAAATAAAATTTTATGTTATTTATATAATAAATAACCTAAAAAATCATATTCAATGTCATTTCTTTTACAGTCGATGTTGAATTTCAATTTTTATATCTCTTATACAATAATGATGTAAAAGTTCTTCAAAATAATATTTTTAACATTAGTTATAATAACCAATGTTAAAAACATATTTTTTTACATCACCTTGAATAATACCACACTAAAAAAACACTAAAAACATAAAAAAACCAATTTAAAAACTTATCTATTTACTAGTGTAAGATAATAATTTATGGATAAGAAAAAATTATATTGTATGAAATTTATTCTCTCCCAGTTTTCCTATTTAAAATAGTTAATTTTATAATGGCTGTTTATTACACATAAAATTATAAGGTTATTAAATTTATTTTAAAAGAAACTTATTAATATTATTAAAATTATATTTATCCTTTATAACCATTCTTATATCCAACTATGAAAGGCGGTACTGAAAAACAGAATGCATTGTACCATGGAGGTGTTAGTCTGCAAGTATGCATGGATGTTGATGTAATTTTTCAAGGAATGATATAAATACGTAATATGGTTTAGTGTTATAGAATCATATGTTAGTTATATATATCATAATTTTATATTAAATTCCCTTTTGTACTAGTCGGGTTAGGCAGTGAAGGAAAATGAACTTGTTTATTCATGGAGGTGGTAGTCCGTATATATGCACATTTCACATTTTCATTTTTCAGAATGAAAAATGGAAAATCTTGTTAATTATTTTACCATAATTATAATAAAATATAAGTATACTAAGGATACTGATTTTATAATTATAATATGGTTTAATTAAATTTTTAGTAGTGCATAAAATATTGAGAAATGAGAACGAGAGGTTATGAACTTATACATCACTTTATGAATTATATCCTTTGTGAAGGGGGTTAAGCCTTTGGGGGATGGACGTTTAGGAAGAGAAAAACCAAGTTATGGTATCTAAGAATGTTATTATTAGGTTTAGGTAGATTGTTTGGAAATTTTAGTGTGTTTTTATGTTAGAGGAAGTGAGGATATGAGAGAGACTTTAATAAATTAATAGGGATGATTTTTTTTGTAAATACCCAATGTTTTTCAATAATGGGAATTAAATCTCAAGGAAAGTGGCTAAATATTTTTATAAATAATGGTTTGTATAATATATTGGTCCATAAATCATCACACAATTTTTTCACACATGTTTTATATATGTTTAAATCTCTTTACCCCTTGAATTATTACTTTTACCATTTTAGCTTTTACTATAATAGCTAGTTTTTACCTAAGGTAACATAATATTTATGCCTAAAAATAAAGTGAACATTATTAGATAATTTGGACCTAACGATTATAAATTTGAAATCCATTTTTTATAATTCAATTTATAAAATTGATGAGAAATTAATTTTAATATAATAAAAGTGTAATGTATTAAAAGTTTTTTGAGAAATATATTACCTGAGCTCTAAAATATCAAATATAGGTTCAGAAACCATAATAAATATTTTAAAATATAAACATAAAATTAAAAAAAATATTTTTTCAAGAAATATGTTTGATAAATTTCAATTAAAACTTATATATTAATAATTCCATAAAAGTTGAAGTATTTGTAAAAATTGTATATTGCATTATTCACCAAAAAATCAATTTTTTTAGAAAAAACAGAAAAATTGATCATGGGATAATATTTTTATGCTATATATAAAAATGAATTTATTTTTTCAAATTTTTATCCTATAATTTATAAACTTTACTTTTAAGTGAAATCATTATATAGAGTGAAAAATTATTTTTATACAAAAATGTATTTCGTTATATTATCTATTCTTCTTTATTATTCTCTATAAATTATTAATTAGAATATATTTAATCTACTATTATACCAAAATATATCATATTTGAAGAAAGTAAATTTTTGAAAAAATATTTTTATTTGTTTCTTGCATGCACTAGGTGAGTCAACATTTAAGATGATATTTATTTTTTTATTCTTTATATATATATATATTAAATCCATTATAATTATTTTTACCTACCAATTATATAAATACCTTAAAATAATATATATATATATATTTTTTTGGTGGTGGTGAAATCAATTTCACAAAGTATTTATTTAATGATAAATATTTTATTAACATTTGGTTCGTTACTTTCTATCCCCATAAAAATATTTTTTTTTTAAAATTATATTACATAGAAGAAAAAAAGTGAGGGTACTTTTCTCTCTTCACATATCTGGTTACTGTTGTAATAGTGGGTTCCCTAGACCCAATATGAACACTATTCTTAGATTACCACATCATGTATAGAGTTAGTTATGAATGATGTACACTTATCCAAATATTTTTGATATTTCTACATCAACTATTTTAAGGGTAATTTTTTTATATTATTTATCATATAAAAAGGTAATTGTAGTTACCAATATATATGGAGAACCTCAAGATACAATAAAATTAATATAAAATATATGTTCTATAGTATAGATACATCATACTGACTAGACATAGATGATTTCGAACTCTTAGGTGATTTGGGATCATAAGCATTGAGTCTTATTTATTATAAAGTTCTCGCTTGGTGATCTCGAGTTAGATGAGATATTGAAGCTTGACACACCAATAAGAACACCCCATGTTTAATGTGTCATTGGCAGTTTCTACCTATAAACATGTGTAATGGTCCCCTTAATTGGGATTATTATTAGTGTATACTATTCAATAACATAAGTTGATCCAAGTAAAAAACCATGGCATTGACGTCATAATAAGGTATCTTACATTGATTGTATCACTGTTGGAATAAAATTGATTAAATTTTCATTATAAAATTAGTTTATTACAAAATAAAGTGATACCTTAGGCCTAGTTGATCAGGATTTTATTACTTTCACTAAATCCATGTCCATGGTAGAAGAAGGTAAGTATTCCTAGTTAGGTAAATGAACAATAAAGAAAGAAATGACGATGACACAATGTGTGCATCTGACTTTGTGTGATATAAAAAGTAAAAGTGATTATATTAAATGATATTTTTTATAGGAAAGTTTGTCATTGTTATGACTATATATTATCTCTTTAGGGGCTTTGATGGGTTGTTAGACTCTACTCTAGGTCTATGAATTATATTCACCACTATCGAGAGAATTTCCTAGAGGATCATACACTAAGCATCTTCAAATGTCTGTCCTATTCTAATGAGTGTGAGTATAATACATAGTGTGCCCCACCATGGGGTCCAAGTGATGTATGATAATATACAATCAAAAATAAATAAATAAATTCACTATTATTTGAGTATAAAAAAATTGGAATTAAATTTATTTATTTAAAGTATTGATAAAATATTTGGTGAATAAATTGAGAAATATATAATGAAAAAATATTATTTTAATATTCAAGGTTCATTTAATATTTGTGGGAATGATGAGTCGAGTTAATGAATCTATTTTATCAGATAATATATTTATTATATTATAAGAAAGCGATGAAAATATTAATGATTTTTATGAATCAATTAGTTGGTCATAACACATCATGTATGAATTATTTAGTGGGAAACAAATATTTTGGGGGTTTTAGAGCCATTTCAAGGATTTTGAGCCTTGCTATATAAGTGGTGGGGATGATCTCATTCACAGAACTACCAATCATAAAAATTTTAGAGACCCTCTCTCCTATTTCCTGTATCCTAGAGAGATAATCTCTTGATCCAAGAAATTGATTCAAGTGGTTATTGAACATGTCTTTAGATCAAATAAGGTAAATTATTCCTTTTATTTTTGTGATTAAAATTCTTCATGGGAGATCCATCAGACTTTGTACTGGGATGCATATCATCAGAGACTTTGTATTTACATAGATTTTATAATACAAAATTATAAATACCCAATCCATCCACTTATGTTGCTTTCCATTTTACCTTGAATTACTATGAGAGAGATCAGATAAATTTTTAAGCCATAAAAAATTACATTTTCATTAAATTCATTAATAGGGTATCGTGATGGTCACATAAATGTTGATAGAGATCTAATCCAATACCAAAAGGCAAAGATATGGCCATATGAAGATAAAAAATAATATATTCATCAATTTATTATGGGTTTGAATTTAAAGAACAAGTATATATATGATTGAACACACACACACACACACACACATATATATGGATGGTGATTACTCAAATAAGGATGTTGGTAATTTTTCCATTGGTAGTGTTTTTTATGGTTTTTCCAAGTTTACTACCAAGGTACTAGTGGTCAAAATAGATTTTCCCAGTTTGAAAAACTATCACACAGATATGGAATTTTAAAAAATAAATAGCCTAAAAGATTGTATTTTGAAAAAAATCTCTGAAGGAGAGGATAAGGGGTGTCTTTAGGATGTCGATCACCAAATTTACAAAAAATGGGTGGAGAGATTATTTATCTAACTGTCCATGCACAAAGAAATGTTTTTAACCAAGTGAAGTGGGATATATCCATGTGATGATAGGTTAATAAAAAAAGAAATGGTAGTATTTACTATATGCCAACATCGCCACCATCTCCCCATCATTATTAGGATGAGAACCCCCAACCACCATCCCTCACATTATCGTGAACCTCCACTCCCTCGTACAACCTCCACATAGAGTCATTTGACCTTCCCCCCAGTATCGACTACTCACACACAGTACTTGGCTTCCCAGGATGCCTACCACTGTGTGCCACTGTCACTAACCCCAGCTACCAATCACACCTTTTATCAAATAGAACCTCCATTTCACTTGAACCCTCTTACCATGGTTGATCATCACCGCCTGATCCTTCCACTTCAACAATCCTACTATGCATGAACCCCTATCTACTGGCTCAAGTGCCACAATCCGGCCTACTTATGGTCAAGTTGGTTCAGCCAAACCCAGACCAAGGTTAGTTGGGCACTTTCAGACGTATCTAACCCATTACAAGTCAATAATAGTCCCGAAAACCATTTAATTGTTTTCTAGGATACCCTGGTTTTGGGAAGAAAAGTTTAGTAGTTTCCAAAATTAATTTAAATATATTGGAATTATAATTAAATTTATTTCAGACTGAATAAAAAATATTAATTGAATTAAAATCAATATAATTATTTTATTTCATATAACACCCTCGATATAATTTTATCATTTTTTTATTTTTAATTTTGTATTTAATTTTTTTGATAAATAGTCTTGTGCATTAATCATACAAGGTTTTTATGGAATTTTCTTATTTATTTTTTCAATTTCGAGTGATGGATGTAATAATTTAATTTTTTTATGGTCTGTTCATCACATTTCTGTACTTAATATGCATAAGGGCATGTACATGCATCAATATAATTCTATATGTATTTTGTACTTACCATGACCCCATTTACCATATTTTAGTATTTATGTGTTATTATGATGACGTGTATAAGATGCAGACCACACCAAGATTAGGTGGTATTCCTAACATGTTGTAGAAACACTTTACTTGGGTGCTAGCTACGATATGAGTTAGACACGAGTTGGTTATTACACCCATAGGGTCATGTTTGATCTATTGAAAATAAATGGTTCAATAAATACAAAATTCTCAAGGTAATTAGGTTTTTTTATTTAATTTATGCATTGTCTATTATATTTGTGAATTTTCAATTTTACATAAACACATATTATAATAAATAATAATTCATAGATTAAATAAACATAAGACAAGATTAATGTCTTCATACTTACAAAATAGTTTGGTAGTGTGTGATATCACATAGTACATGATTATCAGATATAAAATGAATTTATTCATTGAGATATAGTAAAAATATCCTAGAATTATTAAGTTGTACTATATTTCGGTATTTAAATTTTAACAAAACTGGGTGCATGGGGTGCTCTTCATACCTAGTTGAGGGTTCCTCCTACCACTAGGGGGTTATTATCTGATAAATGAGTTGAATTAACTAAATATGGTATAAAATAAGTGTAAATAACTATCTTGTTACATCTTTAGAGTCAATGCACTGAGTAAATAAAGTCTATGTTTTTTAGAAGTTGTGAATTCGCTCAATAGTTCAAGGATCCATGAGTTAATTTTGCTGACCATTCAAACACTTACCTCGAAACTCTTTGAGTGGTGGCGTAGATATAACGTATATTATGAGGAGTGGTTTTATGGGTCCTTTCCACTAGAACACTAAATATAATGTGTATTTTGATTCTAGTAGTGAGGGAGACTGGGGTTTATTAAAACAATTTGATACATTTTATTATTTAATCAGTAATATCTATCAAGGTAAAAGTAATAATCTACTAGTGTTTATCTATGTATAAAATGAAAAATAATACCATATATTAATTAAAATTAATTTTGGAAAAATTAGATGTCCTATCCATAATTTTTTTTAAAATTAGTATAGTCTCTTTTAGAAAGTACAACAATATATAAATTTATATATTGTAGTGTCCCTAATACTTATTAAGCCACCTCAAAAAATGATAGTGTGAGCGATGATTATAGGAGACTAATGTATGGAACATTTTATGCTTACATAATAATTTTATCATTAATTCATAATGATTTGTGGAAAAAATATCAAATCATGGATGATATCACATGTTGTCTTATATCTCATAAGTCTGTAAGGATAAAGTGAAGTGAGAAATGAATGAGGTGATGATTACACTGAATATGTGTAAATTGAAGGATGGATAATGATAATTAAATAAATACTATTCTTATATATTTTCATTTAATTACTACAATTTCATTTAAGATTAAAAAATGAACATAGGGAGAAAATTCTTCATTACCTTTTGAGTATGGTTATCAATGAAAATAATAACTTAAGGAAAGATCAATATTTAGTTCTTATGGTGAACAAGTTGAATGAAAAGGGGAAAAGGGCAATGGAAAGTGTCATTACAAAAGAACCTTCACAAAATCCATGAAAATAACTAAGGTTTGTCATCATATAATAATTTATTCACTTCACATGTCAAAAAATTATTCCATGGAAGATTAAATACTTTGAACTGAATTGAAGAAGAAAATATCCTCTTCTTCTTGAAGTATATTAATCAATTGCATGTAATATTTCTATCATAATTATTGGGTATTGAATTAAATATGCCTATCACATATGTGTATTTAAATATAGTAACCAAGTAAGTATGGAAAAATTATAAGAAGTAAGGTGAATTATCTAATCAGTTGAGAAAGGGTGATTTATAAGGAAGCAATGAGAAGTACACAACTTCCAATAACCAATTTTAATGATTCTAACTGAAATTTTATTTAGTATTTCCAAAAAAAATTATCTCAAATTTCTATTATATGGAAGGATAAATTATTATATTTTTATTATGAATCTTGATTTTGGTGTTTAATAGTAAAAATATAGTTCATTAATGATTTAATGATTGGAATTAATTGATGAATATATAATGTAAGGCTCAAATAACCAATTCTGGAAAGATAATTATTTTATAGATTAATTAAAGTAATTTTTATGGATATAAAAGTATGGTATTTAGAATATTTAGAGATAAACACCGTTGGTATTATCAAAATTTTTACTTATTTTGTTTTGGACAAAGAAACCATTATAAATAAAGGTATTCCCCAAAGATTTAAAAATTAGTTTTGCTAGATTGAGTGAACTATTCCAAGGTTAATATAGTAGTAAATATACTTTATAATATTCCATTAATAGTTTTAAGGAATGTAAAAGTGAATTATGAAATATACATGGTAAAAATATATTAGTTTCTTTGGAGTCATGTATCGAAGAATATATTGACCAAGCATTCATCGATCATTATAATATATCATGGAGTAATTACTGAATGCTCATATACTTATACACATCAAAGTTATGATTTTGGTAAATAGAATCGATGATGAGTCTTACACATATTCATTGATCATTAAAATGTATCCTCGAGTAATTTCAATGTGTACATTACTTTATACACATCTGAGTTCTGATGTTAGTAAATGGAGAATATGTTAATATTCATATACATTGTGGAAAATTCCATTATTTTTCAATACATGATTCACAAATAGTGGTGTTATCACTTAAAAACATTCTAACTATAGTGATAAATGTATACTATATGATTTATAGTATGATATAAAAAAGTGTATCTCGATTAGTATCCTAAAGTTTTATAAGGATATTATATAAAACCCTATAGTATAAAATTTATTGTAAAGTGATAGAATATATTTATATAAAAGGGTGCACATATCTATTTAAAATTATGGGAGAAAAATTTTCTTGGATTTAGTTAATGTTATAGATTCACAAGTGGTTGGAATAAGAAAAATTTCCACAAGATCTTGGGGAAAAGGAATGTTACAAAGACACATACTGCATATGAAAGATAAAAACATGGTAGTGGATTTATATTCACCATGAAAGGAGGTAAAATTTTCAGTAAGAATAATGTTTCCTACAAGGATACCGTAAATGGAAATCAACTATGATTGAAATTTTTAATAAAATTAAATAATGCATTACATTTATCAAAGTAAAGATTATTAACATTTAGAATTTATCAAATCTGGATACCATAGTGGTATTCAAGATAAACCTTACATGTGTGCTATAAGATTTATAACAATAAAGATCGATTGATCATTCCTTTTTTTCATGCCTAAATCCATTAGAATTTCAATTGTCGTAGAAACTTTATATGATCATTATATTGAGTATTATATGTAAATACCACAAATATTTCGTGGTTTATATATAACACAACCAAAAAGGGTTTGTGTCACCATAAAATTTCAACATGGGGTGTATGTAACTGAAATACATTTTTAGATTTAAGTAAGAAACATGATCCTTGAATATTAATTTGGAATGAATTTTTTCCACATGTCTACAAGATATTAGTGAGTCTGAAACGTTTTTCTAAGTAAAATATTTTGATAAAATATGGAAAACAACTATTGGTCTTGTAATTATTTAAGACCAAAATAAAATAATATTTCTAGATATTGACTTAAAGTAGAAACCTAAGTTTTAGGGAAAAATATTTATTTACTTATATCTAATGGGTTTCTTATACCAATTCAAAAGTATATATACTGACTAGGTGTTGAAGAATACAAGTTGTAATAATTAAATATAATTTTTACCAATGTAACATGGAATAAATGTCTCAAAGAAGACATGTATGAAAAACAGGCTCAGATTAATGTGGTGGGTAGAATTGTATACGAATATATGATGAATCAATAACATATTTTATACTATATACAAGATATGATATTTCCAATATATACATTATAATAAGAAAATACTCGTTATATTCAGGAGAACTACATGGGAATCAGTTAGAACTATCCAATTTCACTTGAGAGAGTGTAAGAGATATGTTCCTGATATATAGAGAGGAAGAGACACTGGTTATAATGGTACATAAACTAGTATTCCTTTAGATAAATATGATCTAATATTTCATTAAGGCTAAGGAAATTAGTAAGTGAAGCTTATTTAAGCTAGTAGTAGCTGTATCTACAAATGACGAGTGTGTTGAAGCTTTTGACATAGTTGAATAAAAATTATATAATATTCAATGTTTTTTCTGTATTATTGGAATCATTAAAAGTAAGGTTTTATCATAATTTAAATTATGATTATCCTACTACTAGTACTATCCAAGACTCAAAGTTTTGACATTAGAAAAAATAAATATACTCAAGCATATCATCTCTTGAGAAGTCTGACTGAAGGAGTTTAAGTCATAGATAATAAAATAACCACATAGTGGAGATATGTTAGGCCCAATAACTAATTCCACAAAATCATCAAAAGCATGATATTATCATGTGGGGGATAAAAATGATAGTTAGTAAGTTGGATTTAGTGAAAGTGGGAGTGTTATAAGAGTGGGCACCCAATACCAAATATAAAAAATAAAATTTTATTACAATATCATGTATAGAGTGAGTTATTTATGATGTATACTTATTATATTAATGTTGATATTTCTTCATCCACTATTTATATGATAATTTACACATATTAAATATCATATCAAAAGTTTATAAAAATTCATAGGATATAATGAGAACCTTTAGATAATATTACATTAATTTTAAACATATGTTATATAGTATTAATACATCATACTGACTATACATCAATGATATCTGACTGACAGGTGTTGGTTGATCATAATCATTGAGGCTTCTTCTCATGGAGTTCATACTTGGTGATCTCAAGTAGATGATATCATGAGGACTGAACCTCCAACTGGAACACCAAATGTTTCACGTGTCATTGGTTTTTTCTATATAAGAAAAAACATAATGGTCTCCTTCCATTATATTATTATTTGTTTTTACAATTTTATCACATACATTTATGAAAGAATAAAACCATGGAATTGATGTCATAGTGAGGTAGCTTGCGTTTGGTGCATCATTGGTGGTATGACATTGAATGAATAATTAAGATAAAAAATTTCACTTCCCAAAAGAAGTGATATCTTTTTCCTAGTTAATTAGGATAGTTGTAACTTCACTAAATCCATTTTCATGGTAGAGGAAGGCATGTATATCCTGTTCGGATAATAAAAAATAAAGAAATAAATCCTGATGACACAAAGTGTCCATTATACTTTTGAAGATCATGTTCCAATTTCATTAATTCTGAGTTCAGTACATGAAATGGGTCTGGTATGTACTTCCTCAAAAATGATACATGGAACAATTCATACACTTGGGTGAGGAATGGAGGGAGTGATAAATGATAGAATATGACCCTAACAAATTCAAGGATCTCAATGTGGATGATATATCTAGGGATCAAATTTCCTTTCTAAGAATATATAATAACCTTCTTCCATAAAGATATATAGAGGAATACATTGTCACTAACTTCAAACTCTATATATCATTGATTATTATCTTTATAAATATTTGGTTGAATTTTTCCTTCTTTTATATGACATTTAATGTTTTGAACTTTCCCCATAATTTCTTATAAAATTACAAGACCTGTTATTTCCTCTATCCAAATTCATCCCCACATGTTAGAGTACTACATATCTTCACATATAGAGCCACATTTGGTTTCATTTGAATTATAGAATAGATTTTGTTGTTATATAAGAACTCTACGAAGGGGAGGTCATGATACTTAAATCCTTGGTATTATATAGAAAAATATATCAACATATCCTTTAGAGTTTTAATAGTTTTATTAGACTAAACATCTTTCTAAGGGCGATAAGAAGTGCTGGAATTCAACTATTTCTCTAATGATTTTTGAAGACTTATTCAGAACCTTGAGGTAAACCTATGATCCTGACTAGATATAATGGAGCGTGGTATTCCTTGTAGCCTTACCATTCCCATAATTTATATATATATGATTTATTCAATAGAGAAATCTTACTTTATAGAAATAAAATGCACTCAATTAGGTAGGTGTTTGAATACAATCTAAATAGAATTATGATCCTTTGATGTTTTGGGGAGTCGAATGATGGAATACATGGTAATTTTCTCATTCCCATATTGGTATGGGTTAAGGTTGAAACATAACCTTAGACATATGTCATTTTTTCTTTTATTACTATCATACCAAACATTAAGATATGTTTCAATGATCTCCATTTTCATTTTATCCCACCATAAGTTTTTTAGATCTCTATAAATATTCATGCTTCATCGACGGATAAAAAAGGATAAAATATGTGAATACTAAATTTTTTTCTTGAAATTATAAGTTTTATGGGATATATATTTCGGTTCAAATCCTAATAAATCTATCTTTAACAAATTTGAATTCTATAATACTCACTAGATTTTTTTGTAGGTGTGCATCTTCATTATGGGATTTTTTTGATCTTCCTGGGAATGCATAGTTGAGTAGTCATTTACATAAGATAGGATTTATCTCATTAAATTATGATTTCAATATTCATATATTGAAACTACTTGATTATTGGTTATTTTTTAATCCTCAACATTTATAATATAGAATGGTATTTTCTACCTAGGGCATCCACCACATTATTTTCCTTCCTATGGTGATAATGTATTGAGTAGTCATAGTTCTTGGCATGTTATAACCATATAATTTGGAATATATTAAATATTTTCTTGTGAATATATAAGTTAATCTCTTATGTTCAGTATAAATACCAGACTTTTCACCATAGAGATGATACTTCCAAATCTTCTATTCAAAGATTACTACCTTTAACTGCAGATTATGTGTTGAGTAGTTTTTCTCAGGATCCTTTAATTGATGTGATGTATAAAAAATTAACTTATCGTTATACATAATAACATATCCCATCCTTTCAATTAAGAATCACTATATATCCCAAACCCTTCTCTTCTATAAGTTAGTGTAATTTGAGGTACAATGACCAATATATTCTTAATCACCCTAAAGCTTTCCTCACATTCCGCTGTCCATGGGAACTTCAATACCTTCTATGTAAAATTGGTTAGTGGATTGGATAATAAGGATAAGTTTCTCAAAAAATGATGGTAGTATACATCTAATACTAGAAAACCTTGAATCACTATCACAAATGTTGGATTAAACCATTTTTCAATTATTTCTGTCTTTGATGTGACCAAAAATGTACCCCCACTAATGATAACATGACTTATGAAGGATGATTTTTGTATCCAAAATTCAAAAATATAGAACACAGAATATAATTTATCCTTTAGTAAGGCCTTTAACAAAATTTCCAAATTCTCTTCATGTTCTTCCTTTATATTAGAATATATGATAATATCATCAATAAAGACTACCAATAATTTTTCTAGTTAATATCTAACGAATCAATTAATAAAATCTATAAATATAATAGGATCATTTTTTATCCTTAAGGAATAATTATAAATTCATACAATCTATATTTTGTGTGGAATGATATCATGAGTATATATTTTCTCTTTACCCTTAATTGATTATACCCTAACCAAATATCATTCATTGAGAAATATTGATCTCCTCATAGGTGATAAAAAAGATCATTGTTCTTGATCATAAAATTTTTAAGTTCATGACAGTCAATAAAATGCACATAAATCCATCATTATTCTTAGTAAAAATAACTGGTGCACTCCAAGGTGAAACACTTTGGTATACAAATCCTTTATCTATATTCTCTTTCAGTTTTTTATTTATTTATTCCAAATCAACTAGGTTTATTCTATAAAAATTATTTTAGATAGGCATAGACTTAGGTATATTCTTGATTGAAAACATAAACTCATTCCTTATATTAATACCAGGAATTTCATCTAGAAATACATCATTATAGTCTTATATAATAGGAATGCGATCAATTTTGAATTTGACCTCTATCATTTGAGCCAAGAGTCCCTTATTACTGGGTATCATAACCCATATTATAGAATTTTATTTAAGGTAAGATCATCCTTATATTGATACTTGACAATAGAACGATTTTTTATATGAAATGAGATCTCGTTCACTTGAAAATTGATATAGGATTTTTGTAGATATAACTAATCTATATGCAATATTATGTCAAATTCAACCACAAGGAGAATAATTTGATCTGTAGAAAGTATCCTTTTTAGAAATTCATTTAGGATAGATTTATATATCCTAGATGAAATAATTGTTCCATCAGGTGTTTTCATAGATAGATAAATATCCAATGGTTGAGGTTATTATTTTATATTCTTAGAGAACTTTGGGGATATAAAATGATATGACTAATCAGAGTCAAATAAAGAAATTAAAAATCTAGAATCAAGAATAAGTGTACCTTGCATCAATTTATTATCATGATCCACCTTAGTGGTAGTGATTATGTATGATTTTCCTTATTCTCTAGGGTTGGGAGGATACTGGGGCATATTTTATTTCTTAGATCTAGGGTTAGAACATTGATTCATATAATGATAAAAATCATTTAATTTGAATCATTAAAGAGTTGGTGGATCATTAGAAAGGATATTATTCTCTTTTGTGGTAATTTTTAAATCCTTTCTGACTTCACATGCTAATATCCGGTTCTAACAGATTTAAAAGATATTTCTTTCACCCTTAGTAAATTTATAAGGCGTTCCTTCCCATATTTCTACCATGAATATAGTTGAATATTCTTTATTTATTGATAGTTTTTATCTGAGTTCCCATGAAACTCCATCATCCAATTCTTATATCTAGATTAATGAAAGTGTAAAGCTTTTATCTCCTCCTTAAGTTCACTCCATATGATCTCTTTATAGTCACGAAAGTTTATTATAGTTATTTACCTTTAAGGGATTGGTTTAAAGCCAATAAATAATCGTTTGATATTACTCTCATTATTTTTGACAAATCTAGAGGTATGCCTCGTCAGTCTTGTGATGTTCTGTTCATAATTGAAAATAAATACATCATCATTTTATTTCATCTCCAATAATACCATCTCCAACTTCATGATGATAGTTATAAGAAAATACTTATAGGATAACCCTTTATAGAATTATTTTTACACCATAGAGTCTATTTCTTATATCTTCATTGAATTAGTACTCAGAGTCTACCCTTAGTCAATCTTTCCTTCCAACCGATAGATAGCCAAAACAAGCTTCCCATATTCTAAGAACTAGAGAGTAGAAAATATCTTTTCCATCAAATTGACCTATTTATCATAAATAAGTAGATTATAAGATCCACTAAAAAGGGGTTGAAATTTCCATACAAAAGAATCAATAGAAATATTTTCCAACCTTGGTATGTTTGGTATCATAATGTGATTTGTGTTATTATTCAAAGATTATGAGAATTGGACAAGTATTTCCATGAGTTTTTTTACTCCATCCCCTATTCTATTGAGATTTTTATTTGTGGAATTAATCACAATATAGATCACAAATATTTTTAATTCTATTCCTTCTAGTTCTAACCATACCCAAATACCAAACGGGGTTAACATGAGTGAAAAAAATTTAACATCATAGGGGGTTACTATAATCAATAACATAAAAGGTATATACCCTTAAAACCTTTAACACTTTTACATCATTATGTTATCATGAATTTTCTTTAGTTACATTAAGTTTGGTTATCTTATAATTTGAAACCAAATACCTCAAAGTAACTAAGAAATCAATCCTTTATACCAGATTGTAAAGTGCATATGATCAACCAAATTATATCCACTGAGAGTTTATAGCCAGGTGTTAATTCTTTAGGCCCACTCATCATGAATTAGAGTGATAATTGAATCAAAGATGTACCAGACCTTTTCAGGGTGATTACCCCTTGGTGAATTTGTTCCACAACCACATCCACTTTAAAATATCCATATAGGGATGTTTTTCTATAAAAAACACCTATCAAAGAGTTTACCAATTTTTTAAGATATCATGCTATACTTAAACTCATATTTTGTGTCTCACTAAGGTTTTCTAACTCTAACACCAGAGGTAACTAGATTAATCTAAAAAATAACTAAAACTTCTCTCTAATAACAACTAAAGTAACCCAAGATAAAAATTAATTTATTTTACATCATTTCTATAATTAACACATTCTATTACATAATAATCTCCATATATCAAGAATCAATAGGTTTAGTGTATTTGTATACTAGCTACATAAGTGACTTATTTTATAATTATTGCAAACTTTTCCCAAAAATTTCATTATACTAGATATTATATTAAAACTATCATAAGTTAAAATCATCTTTATGAGATAGTAAATAGAAACATAAGAAAGGGGTGATCTCAAATTCCTAGTAAGGGAATAATAAAAACATCATCATATTACATAGGATGAGATCATAATCATATGGAAAACATAAGAAGGAGAAAAATTGATGATTAAATGAACATATAATCATAAAAACTGTTCACATTTCATAATATTAAAATAAGTAATCCCATATGATTGAATATATAAAATGAAGTAAAGAATGTGAAAACATGAAACATAAACCATTATCCAGGAGAATAACACAGTAACATATGAAAATAGAATTTCAGAAACATAAGAGTAGAAACTAAAATTTTTCGATTAGGAATGACCAAGAATTTCCCATAGATGATCAAGAATCAAAACCCATTTACTATAGGTAATTTTTTATCAAATCCTATTTACTATAGCATATCAAAAATCACAATTAATTTCCAATTTTAGATCGAGAATCACTACTTGTTTCACCGTTATATCATATGATATAAAAATTTTCCAAATTAAATGGAGGGAAATATAAGTCCCACCAATCACTTAAATATTAACCACACACATTTTTCACATGAAAATATCTAATAATTACGTTATTAAAACCTGAGAATAAGCATGATTTTTGTATTAAATTTTAAAAGGCATCACATAAATGACCACATTAACCAGATCAATCGATACCAAATTAAATATCACAAAATAATATATTTTTAAATTATTTTATAGGTTGGTTCATAAATAACAACATCATGGAAAATAGATTCATTAATAAAAATTGGAAAATGGAATCCACTGTTGAAATATTTTATTTTAAAAGAAAAATAATTTTTGATATTTTGAAATTCCTTAGTTGAAAACCCCCCATTGAAAAAAGAGATAATAAAACTTATATTTTAATAGTGTAAAGGTAAAGTATCAAGATCACATAAATTTATAATTAGTTGGTTTTAAGTACATAAAACTAGAATATTGATGGTAAGTGAAAACATATACTTGAAACAAATATCCAGTTAAGAGATGAAGGTTCATTCTTAATAATGTTATACTTTTAGGTGAAGGAAAAATAAAGTAATAAGATTTGAATCAAAAGAAAAATTTTACCCAAAAATATAAAAGTGAACATCATAAAAAATATGAAATCAATTAAAAAATATAATATTGAAGGATGAAGTTCAAAAGAAACTTCATAACTCAAATAAAGTGTTTTGAGTTACCTAAGTACCTTACAAACAATATAAGGTAAGATACTTTTGAAAAGGGGTTTATGTGGTAAAAATGTAAATACATATAATTAATTATAAAATACCAAATAATAAAATAATAAGGTATAATTTACCCAAATTTTATTAAATATGTTCAAGAAGAACAATTATACCTCAATGAACGAGAATTGAGTTTACAAAAACCCTTACAACTAGAGGATAATTTAAGTAAAAACCTATTGAAAAAGATATATTTAAAATGAAATTAAATTAACATTAATAAAATATATTTCCTGATATAATTTCTCAATTATATAGAATATATCAGTTATAAAAGAAATTAGGTACATAATATAAAACATGTCTCAAAGAGAGGATTTTGAGATGAAAACCCTTACCATAACCCCGATTAATTATTCACTTGAATAAAAAATCCCACATAATTAAATTAAGTTTATTAATTACATACCTAAGAACCTTATTCATACCTATAACCATTTATTATACCCATTTATAATCATTCCATATATATATATTAGTTTGTTTTTATATATTTTTCCATATTGGATGGTTAAGATTTATAATAGTTTCATAGGTGCGGTGTTAGTATTTGTTTATATTGAAATGTTCATATTCAAAAAATAATTAATGTTACTACAAGGAATTATTTATAATGACTTATGAATTTTAAATTTTGATTTAATGAGTTCTTTAGTCTTTTTAATAAAAGATACAATCGACACCAAGCATATTTTAGTGATTTTTAACCCACGAATGGTGTTTTCTTAGTCAATGAATTAGATAATGATATAACCATTTCAAAAAAATCTACTTAAATATTTAAATGATATTAAAAAATTTATTATGTTTATATAATCATCCAAGATATAATTTCTTACAATGTTCAATTAGGTGTCAAACAGACCAAAACATGTACACAACATGATTAATGAATAATTATGAGGTGATTTGGCTATGATATGATTATTCTAGTAGAATAAGGGTATAATTTAGTGTTTTTTAGTGTGATATAATAGAATTATAAATAATTAATATAATCTGTTGGGGATAATAAAAAATTACCTAATATACATAAATTGTTTTTCCTCTTAGATTGCATGTTTAAGATAATTAATTTTATAATGATTGTTTACTTATCATGACATTAAGTTGATATTAAATTTTTATCACCTAAAAACTATTTATATCATTAAAATAATATTTAACCTTTTAACCCATTCTTAGATCCATCCATGAATGGTGGTATTGAGAAACGTAATGCATTATACCATGGTGGCGGTAGTCCACACATACACATGGGTAATAATTTTATTTGTTAAAGGAGCGACATAAATAATTTATATGGTTTAGTATTAAAAAGTCATAAATAGTCTATAAATATAATAATTGTATATTAAATTCCATTTTTGGACAACCCTGTTTTGGAGGCGAACGAAAACTGATATGTTTATTCATGGAGGTTTTAGTATGCAAATACGATCATTTCACATTTTTATTTCTATTAATGAAAAAATTTAAAGGTGTTTAATGCTTATAATATCATTATAATAATATATAATATTTCTAAAAATACTAATTTTATAATTTTAAGATAGTGTAGGGAAATTTTATGTAGAAAGAGTGCATAAATGTAAATAGAAATGAGCAAGAGAGGTTAGGAAATGATACATGAATTCTTTGATTATTTACTTTTTGAAGTTGATTAATCCTTTCAAGGATGGAATTTTGAGAAGAAAACAACCCTTTTAAGATGGATATAAATGTTGAGGATAGATTTGGGTAGATTTTGGGATGAATTTAAGGGGTTTTATTTTGAGGGGATGTGAGGAGAGGAGGTCCCAAATTCAATAATGGGAAGTTACTTTAAAGGAAAGTGTCTCTAAAAGATGATAAATAATGTGGTCAGAGAGTGATAAGTTTAATAAAGCGTCAAAATAGTTTTTCACATGTGTTTTAAACATATTTTAATCACCTTAACACTTTACTTATTACTTTTATCATTTTAGATTTTACTGTAGTAACTTGGTTTTAGCTAAGGTAACCTAATATTTATGCCTAAAAATAAAGTTGTACATATTAAATAATTTTTACATACTGATCCTAAATTCAAAACATATTTTTTTGATTCAATTTCTAAAATTGGTAAAAATTAATTTTAATATAATAAATTTATATTGTATTAAAATAATTTTTTGAAATATATTACATGAGTTTTAAAATATAAAATATATGTTTTTTAATTAAAATAAAAAAATTTAAAATGTATAATTTAAATTATTAAATACATATTTTTTCTCAAAAAAGGTTTCATGAATTTCTAATTCATTGTTATATACTAATAAAACCAAAAATATCATCATATTAACAAAAAAAATGTATTATATTATTTACCTAAAAATTAATTTTTTTTATAAAAATATAAAAAACTTATCTTGGGATAGTTTTTTTATAATATAGATAAAATTGAATTTATATTTTTAAAATTCTCATCCTAAAATTTATAAATTTTACTTTGAAATAAAATCATAAAATACAGTGAAAAATCATTTTAAGAAGAAAATTAATTTTTGTATATTATCTACTATTCTTCCTTATTTCTTATAAATTATTAATTATACTAGTGTTAATATATTATTCATTCCAAAAATAATTCATATATGGAAAAAGTAAATTTTAGAAAAAAGTTTTTTATTTGCTGCTAAACTGAACAAGTTGAGGTTATATTTAAAGTGATGTTTACTACATATATATATATATATATATATATAAATTAATTAAATTACCACTATTTATATTTACCAATTCTATTTCTACCATATAATAGTCTATATATTTTTTGGTTTTGGTGTTTGAGTAAACTATTTAACATAGTAATTATTTAAGGAAGTATATTTTACTAAAAGATGGGTCATTACAAAAGGAGTCTGAGCATTTGTTTCCATGGCATTAGACTTTGGAGGACCCCTATGATATAGTGACATCATCATATAAAAATATGTTGAGGTATTTTAAGAGAAAATTATTTTTAAACTACCCTATTTCTCCATAAAGGAGGAGGCTATGCCGTTAAGAGTGTAAATCTTGGTAGTTCGATCAGCCTTGATGACTTCGATTCATCTAAGATATTAGGTGGTTATTTCATCATATAATGACTAACCATTATAATTTTACAATGAATATTAAATTAAATTCGATCCAAGGATTGAGTTTGAATAATAGTATCTTAATATTAATTTTAAATTCAAATATTAAAGTGTACATTGTGTGATTAAAATGCAGATTGGAAAAATTATCAATAATGGGGTGTATAAGAAAAAGAATTAGAGAATAAAAGTAGTGATGGAAATATTAAAAACAGTGAAGATTCATTTATTATCCAAAATTTAATAAAATAAGTAGGAGAATAAAATTGAAGTGGTTTTGTACATGTTTTTTGATTACAAAGTAAAGAAGAAATATTTTTCTATGAATACTTGAAGGTGATGTTCTTCTTACTTTATGTTGTGTAAGTAGAGAAGAATTAGAAGAACTCAACACACTTAATTAAATATATTAAGTCTATTTTGTTGAAGTATATTCATTTTTTATCACTATTTATATTTATAAAGTGTGACATGTGCTTATGTGTGTGATGCAACGAAGCATACTTGGGAGACATGAAAGCACGAGTTTCAAGGTTATACACTACTTTTTTGAGCTCACATGATGATTATAGTGGGTAGTG
The DNA here is from genome assembly GCA_963277665.1 of Viscum album. Lineage (NCBI taxonomy): Eukaryota > Viridiplantae > Streptophyta > Magnoliopsida > Santalales > Viscaceae > Viscum > Viscum album. Next base: position 1,048,207,818 of record OY728163.1, on the reverse strand, counting down.
TGATTTTTGAGGAATCCATATCACACCAAGGACTAGATTTTTCATATTGAGAGGTAATCCATGTAAATATGTTGTGTTCCCTCATTTTATTGTGTGTGTTGATGTGAAGACAATTTATATCACAACACTTTAACAAGTGGTGAAAGTTATTATTCAAATAAAGTTAAAAATAATTTAGATAATTGGTTTACATTCTTCCTTAGGTTATCTATCATGAATATTTTATATATATTTTGAAGTGGTATTAGGGTAGGTTCCCATAATTTGTGATTTTCTATTTGATTTCTATCCTAGGAAGAAGAATAAGTCATCATTTTCTCTTATTAAATTTGTTTAACTTGAACTTTGTGAAAAATAGGGGTATTGACACATATTATTGGAAATTTTATCATGTTTGACAAGAAAAAAATGTTTTTTATATTTTGTCTATCATTTATGATTCTTTGAAATAAATAACTGATTGATTTCCCTTATGCACTAAAATTTTTTATAAAAGGAGAAAAAAATGATCATAGAGATTGATAGTCATGATAAAAATGTTATTTTATCTTCCCTTTTATAATGTGAAGTTATAAAGGTTTAAATAATCAAAATAGAAAAAGTTATTTGGAAAAAAATGCAAAATATCTATGAAAAGAAAACCAAAGTGAAGTTAGAAGTGTTTTAGTTTTTAGACTTAAAAATGAAGATATCTATATGCTTAATTATGAGATAATTAGTAGGTTATTTTTGAGGTTTAATGAGGTTGTAATAATGATATAAGGTTATAGTGAGAAGATGGACAACCCCACTATTGTATAGAAGGTCTTTTATATCTTACCAGAAAATATTGATGCAAATTTTCCACTTTGAAAAAAGGATCCAGGTGAATCTATCCTGGTGATTTTCATAATACTCTTATTTCTTATGAAATAATGAAAGATAATGATCTCAAGTAAAAGCATGAAAAGAATATTTCCTTTAAATTATAAAAATATGAGAAAATTAAAAAGGCTATTTGTGAAGAAAATGAAGTTACATATTTAGATTCATATTCAGATATATATACATGGTTTGATAAAATTATGTCTCTTATATAAAAAAATTTGAGAAAAGGTTAATGAATTTTTGAAGGTATTTTACTACTTAAATGTTTGAATTACAAGGTTATTTGAAATTTTTCATAAAAATATCCAAGGATAAAAGAAGATGAATTTAAAAATTCCAGTATTAAATATGTGGAAACTAATATGGATTTTTTTAATAGAGAAATGAAAGAATTTCAGTAAAAAAATGAAATATTAAAAAATAAAATTTTAAATTAAATGAGTATGATCTATCATTAAACAATAAATAATTATTTTATAATGAAGAAAAATCTAATTTGCATAAGGATTTTCATAATCTAAACAAGTTTCTTGATAATGATAAGATCTTTAATATCATGTTAGATGGAAAGGTTAAAAATGAAGAGAAGGATATAAATCTGATTCAATAGAAACTAATTAAATTTGAAAAATAATTAAACCTATCCATTCATATTTTTAGAAATTATATTTATAAATATTGGGAGTATTAAAGGAATAAAAAATCACAAAAATATAAAAAAAAATCATCCTTTACATATGGTGTTAAAATTGAAATTGTTAATTAAGAGTCAAAGAAGAAGAGAAAATTTAAAATTATCATATTTGTTGATAAATCAAATGAGTCTTAGAAATATATAAATTCTAGAAATCTAAACATTGATTAAAATTCAGTTACAACTGAAGGCTCTAGATAGGTTTATAAGAAGTCCAATATGAAGAATAAAATTTCATGATTTTAATAAAATTATGGTTTGAAAAAATGTGTCAAAATTTGTTGATCAGAAGGAGGCTGGAATTCAATAACATAGTCTTGGACAACAAACAGTTTTTAAAGGAAAATATGCTTTTAATGGATTCCATTAGAATTATGGAGGATTTAGTCTTTAAAAATTATGAATCAGTTTAAATACCAACATCATAACATTCTTTTAAGTCTTAGGAAACTTGGTTTGAGGGGCATTCAACCTTATCAAAATAAGGAAGTTCATAAACAAGTTATGTATTGGGGACCAAAAACAAAAAAACAAGTTTGATTTACTTGAATAAGTATATGGAAGGTATGTACATATTTTTTACCCTGAATATTAATGTATCATCCTTTTACCAACCAAATAAATATAAGTTTTAATACTCAGAATCCTTATATGATGAGGAGTAAGTGAAAATAAAAATCCTTATTTATAGAAGTGGAACATAAAACATCAAAAGAATAAAATAAAATAATATATTATAATATATTCTTATAACATATGAAATATAATTTAATACTACTAAAAGAGGTTTAGATGTATAATGGAGACTCAATGAATTTTGGAAATGATGGATTAGTAAGTTCTAAAGTAGGTGGATCAACATTTATTGGGAAATAAAAAATTAAATAAAAAAACACACTTTATGTTGATGGATTGACACACAATCCTTTGAGTGTGTAATAATTTTTTGTTGAGTTAAATAAAGTGGTCTTTTAGAATAATGGTTTCTTGTTTAATAACATTGAGGATACAATAATTACATCAATAGGAAAGTGGACCAAATAGAATTTATTCCCGAGTAGGTGATGATGAAAATTTATGCTATCTATGTATAAAATAAGAGAACAAATTATGGAATTTAAGGCTTGGTTATGTTGTCCAAAATAATATGAATTTTATTTCTCAAGGAAATAATTTTCATTATTTTTCTTCACTGAAAGGAGAAATAGACTAGATCTTCTCAACTTGGAAGAAAGAGAAGACAATTAACTCATCTCACAAAAAGTTTGAGATTCAATATACTCAACATTTATATCCCATTAATTGAAAAATGTGTTGATCAATGAGGAATTAGTATACAAATATAGATAAGTTGTTTATTAATTTTATTGATTACTTCACTCATATCACTTGTTTTATATACGTTCAAAATCCTTATCCAACCCACAACTTAATTTTTAAACATGAATTCAATTTCTAATAGTTTGAGGATCTATACAGTTTATAGTTTTATATAATTATGTCATTAATCTTACCTAACAAACCCATGAATTAAAAAGTGGACACTTTTACTAAGAATCCATTTTTTTAAAATACACTATTTCTAAAATGAAACACATTTTCTTTTTATGAAAATTATTCCTGATTTTTAACTTTATGTTTTCATTGTTATTACTCATCCCTAAACAAAGAGAAAAAACATTTTAAAACATGGTATGAGGTTAAAAATATCAATAATGAACAGATATAAATATGAAAATAAACCTATTAGTTTATTTATAAACCATGTGATCATATAAGAGAGTTTCTTTTAACATAATAAAAGTTGATCTCAAATAATTATTTAATTATAGATTAAATTATAATTCTTTTAAAAAGTTTTTAATAAAACACTTTATAAGAAAACATTAAGGCCAAATCAAAATAATTAGGGTTTTATATAAATCATTAGAACCCATGAATATCATTTTCTTAAAAACATCTCTTTTACCCATAAAGGGTATAATAATTTCTTTAAAAAAAGTTTGTTATTTTACATTTTAAAAATAAAAATATTTCTATGAAAATTCATTTTCATGAATATAAAATTCATTTAGGATCCCTGAGACATCATCTTTATAAAACCCTTACATTAATCCTTATAAATGGAATAACCAACTTAGTTAATTCCAATATATAAATATTGAGAACATAATCATTAATCAATAAATTTGATAGATATATCAGGATCATCCACCATCATAAACAATTTCCATAGACCATAACATACACAAAACACATAAAATATTTCAATTTTTATCATAAAACTCATAAAAATATATGTTTGAACCAATAATAATATAATTTTGTATATTGATTTATCCCTTACCTTTAAAACCACATTTTCAAAATTTTAATACCCCAGACATAAGTAAGAAGATTGTTTCCTTGAATAAAAAATAAAAACATTTAAATGAAACTAAATATCTAATAATGGTTGTAGTGTTGGTAAAATCCATCATATACATTAAAAAATATATTCATTTTTTACTTTTTAAATAAAGTAAATCATTTCGTATGAAATAAATAAGAATATTCCTTATAATGACCTTTATAAAAAAGTCAATGGAGAGGTTAAATAAATTTTTCATTTATATATTTAAATATTTAATCATCCATAAAAAAATGTGGGCATGGTGGGAAAATATTAAAATTAAATATTCAAAACATGTAAAAACTAGGTTTTAAGATAGGATATCTCTTTTCTCGAGTCCGACTTTTCACATATATTCCTCATCCTGGATAAAAAAGTTATATTAATTATATATTTCCTAATAATATTTTTGAAGTTAATTATATTTTCATTATTTAATTTATTTCACATGTTGTCCTATCATAATTAATCCCTTAATTGATTTTGTTTACTTTATATGTTTTAAGGATGTCTGTTTCTTAAGTTTAAAATGACATCGGTAGGCTAATTATGGTAAAATAAATATTGATTATATTATTTCCAAAATCATAATGATGTTATAATTATAAATTTTATACATTATTTTGACTTTTAAAACCAAATATGGAAGGTGGTTATGAATAATTAATTACATTATAACTTAGATAATGTAGCCCATATGCATACATGAGTAACATTTTTATCTTTTTAGTGAAGCTATGAGAAAGTAGGTAAGTATAATTTTAACTTTTTATAATGATTACTATATCTTAAATATCATATTTTTTCTTTAAATAAACATATATATATACCATCCATGTTTCACTTATAATTTTAGTTTCCTAACCCTTTTATTATGTATTTTGAAGTTATATAATACTTGGGTTGATTTTTGGATGTTTTTGAATGGTTTTGGGGAGTTTTTATGGTGTTTGGAGGGAACACAATTTGAGTATAGTTAGGGAAAATCATTCACTTTATCTAGTAAACTATGAAATTGGTTCTAGGAATCATTGGGTAGGTGCATAGTTGGGGCCTGGTATGGACAGACCATGTAGACATTCTCTCCTATCATATGTTTCCTTGAATTTTTTTTAACTCAGAAAGTGATTTTGATGAATCAAAGTGCATTGGTTCTCTCTTTCTCTTTATATATTCTCATATTATCTCAATAGAAATTCTATATCTAATCCATTATGGATATATATTTTATATTTTGTGTTTTAAGGAGATATTGATTGAATTTATTGAATGAAATTTGTTTTGGGCCATGATATAGTGGTTTCATAGTGTCATTTTCACTACCATCATCTTTTGAGAGGGATGCGATTCTCTATCACCTCCACCTATTCAAGAATATAAATAATTAATTTCTTTAAATAATTTTACTTGGATTTTTAAAGGAAAAATTATGTGATTTATTAAAGGAATCCATTTTTCTTTATATTTTATGAACATGGTAATTTGGATATCTTTTGTAAAATCCATTGTTTTATAATTTTATATTATAGTTTTAAAATTATAGTTTTGTTTTAAAGAAAGATAAATGTTCAATAAAATGTTTTAAAATTGAATGTAGTTTAATTCAGAATGAATTGGTATGAAATTTTTCATAATTGTGTTGGCATGTGTTCTTTTGGATACATCATGGTCGTGAAGTACCACCATTAGTATGGGATAAACTATGGTCTTGAAGTACCACCGTCAATGCGAGTCACTAAGTGAGGGATTAGTGATAGTATGACTCATCGCTAATGAGTATTGGGATATATATATGGAATTTATATGTATGTGAGTGTGAATATTATATGTTTATTATAGATATTATACTTTTCATTACATAACTATTATATAATTTTTATAATAAAAACATTACAAAGATACAAATCTCTAATCAAAGGTTCCGTGTCTTAAGAAAATTAGTCTCATACATAACATGAAAATAATAAAAAATAAAAAATTATTTAAATCCTTCTTATTTATCTTTAAAATATCATATTATACAAAGTACATGTAACCAATCACCTAGGGAAATACATCAAAGAGAGTGGTGAGATAAAATATTAGTAAGAGGATGAATAAGTGACATGAATTGATATAACATGGGTGAGAATAATAATTATCATAATATCATAATCATAGGATCATCATTAATATTATGGGGGTAGCATGTGATAAAGGATTAAAATGTATCCATGTTTAAAAATGAAACCTCAAGTCATAGTATCCAAATACCACACATAGTTGTGAACAAATCTCACATCATGTTAACACATAACATATGTGAATAATCATAACATCATAATTGTGAGAAAAGATAGCATAAATTTTACTCATATTACACATTATCTAATTAGATACATCACATTAACCAATTAATTTTAGGGCTATATAATTTCAGTCCCATTCGCCACATCATAATATTAATATAGTCATGATTTCCACATAGACCATATTACAACCATAGTCATGAATTAATCCATGGAAAGGAATAGGATTCATAAGGATTTAATCAATATTGATTTCATTATGAAACATCGGGTTACCAAATTAATATGGTAAAAAAAAATTGGTATCAGAATAATCTTTTTTGGGTGAAGAGTAAACAACTCAAGAGGAGATAATGTTGTGTTTTGGAAAGAATAGTTATTTTAGAGAATCTTTGTATTTTTCGTAAAATCTAGTAGGAAACAAGTATATCCTCTAAAAGAAAAAGTAAGAATAATGAAATTATATTTATGTAACATTAGAGGATTATTCATAAAAAATATGCCGTGAAAGAGGTATAACCCAAAGAAAAGGAGCTGGGTTTAAGAATCTCCTTACCTTAATTCGTGCTTTATTTCCTCACTTTTGTACCTCCTGAATAATAAACATATATTTATTAAAACCTTGATGTAGAAGTAAGTTATTTTAATTTTACCAATATTTTTCAATTATAGTCAATCAATTATATATCTTAATTTTATTTGTTATAGTGTATTCATTTTTATATCATGTTTTACTTAAAAATTTCTTATTTTGTCTCAATTTCTCTATTTTGTTAAATGTGATTTATACATTAGTATAATTAATTATATAATATTATAATACATTTAATTAAATTTTTATATATTATATATATTTCCTAATATCCATCCATTATGGTGGTTATAAGAATTGAGTTATCAATGTCATTGTAGGTGGTTAACCGACCTTTGACGAGACATTTTCGAGAGAGTTGGAAAATGAATTTTAATATATATATATATTTATAGTAAATATGATAATAAAATTAAGTTAACATTACTAATATAATGTTAAATTAATTCCTAATTAATACAATATGTCTTGGTTTTGAAAAGGGTGGTGGGAAAAAAATGAGAAGAAGAAGAATTAATAAAAAGAAGAAGAGTTGATCGAAATTTACTTAATCCTCAGTGTAGCTTCTCATGTACACCACTATAAATAAATTAATGTTTGAAGATGGTTTACTCCAAAACTCTATTGGTATTATAATGGTATTGATATAGAATATTTAGACAGATTTTAGGATTTGTAATGTGGGGTATAAGTGGTTTTACAAGGAGGAGGATACATGTAATTTATGCTTTAGGAGAGAGGTATTTTTAGAATAAAATATTGAATAAAATATTATATCAAGGGTAAAACTTGTAATCGTGAATTTTTGAAACTATATATCAAATAAAAATATAATATAATGGGTATAAGTCTTTAAATATACCTTTATAATTCAAATTAATTAGTTTATTAAAAAGTAAATTGGAAAAAATAGTAATTGTTATTTTAAGGAATCACTTTTCACTTTATATTTTGGAAAGTTATTTTTAAGTTTGTAAATTAAGTTTATTGTATTTTATTGACTAATATATGAAATAAAATATATATGGCTGAACTAAAAGTTTTATAATGTATTTATTCATTGTTACAACATGAATTATTTAGTTTAAGATACTCTAGTTATGTGAAAAGCTATATTTTTACTATTCACCTGAAAATTGAAGTATTTCATAAAATTAAAAAAAAATAACCCTTGAAATTTTTTGATGTGATGATTTAAAAAATGATATTAATTTTATTAAAATAAATGTCTATCATAGGTAATTATAATTTTTAATATAAAAAATATGATTTTTATGAAATAATTTAAAATACAACTTATTAAAAATGTGCCTATATTTGATTTGAGTTGTTTGATCATGATATTTATTTTTTTGGAATTATAAAATTTATATGTACTTAAATTAATCATGATAAATATTATTTATTTCATAATTTATTATTTTGAGTTAAAATTACAATTTCCAATGAGCGAGTTACTATTCCTAATGATCATATTACTATTCACAACGATCACATTATAATTCTGATGGCCAAATTACCTTTTATAAATACCACTTCATTATTTCACTCAATATACGAATCAATTCCTTAGAAGGATATACATTTCCATTTTCCAATATATTGATTGGCTTACTAATATTTTTTTTCTTTTCTATACTGTTGAAATTGGGGGTGACGATTGTAGTAGATTAGGGTGATCTATATTTTCTGATTTAGATTTTAGATTTTATATTTTCTATGCTGTTGTAATATATGGAAATTTAATTAGATTCATTAATAATTAATGTAATAATATTTGGTAATAAAATAACGTTTTTTGGTTTCTCTATAAAAAATATACACAACACACATTTATGTTGAAACAAATATTTCTAAAAAACATTGGGTCGTTACATTCTTTCCTCATTTAGAAATTTCATCCCTAAAAGTTCAACTCATATTATTGATTAGTAATTAACAAGGGTACTTATGTTTCATTATTTATTCTATTTCCCATGTTGCCTCTTCATACTTATGGTTCCTAAACAACACTTTGAAAAGGTGAGTTGTCTTATTGTGTAGAACTTTGTATCTATAGTCTAAGATCTTCACTAGAAGTTCTTTATATGATAGGTCATTTTATAGTTGTACCACTTCTAGATTTATTACACATGATAGATCAGGTATATACTCCCCCAGGAGTGATACATGGAACATTTCATGAACTTTATCCAAACTTGATGAATGTGAAAGATGATACACCACTGATCCTATGGGATCAAGGATCTCAAAGGGGATAATGTTCCTTGGTTTAAGCTTCAATTTATTTCTAAATAACATGACTCTATTCTATGGTGACATTCGGGTGGAATCTATTTTTACATGAGAACTCCACCAATGGGATATTTTGATCCCATCCACCTTTGAATTTCATTAACCATGATATTAGCATGTAACCAAGCATATTAACAGTCCTTTTAAATTAGCCATCAGTTGGGGGGGGGGGGTGAGAGGCATTGATGAAATTCAATTCAGTACTCAAATCATGTTGAAAAAATATCTAGAATGTAGATGTGAACCTTGTATAATGATTATAAATGATCTAAATTGGAACCCCATGAAGCCTCACCGCTTCCTTCAAAAACATCTTGGAATGTTATTCATGCAAGAAATCCCCCCAAATAGTGATAAAGTGGGAAGTTTGGGTGAATCAATCCACGACAACCCATATCAAATTGTTTCATATAGACATATTCAGTATACCAATAAAAAAGTACATAGTGACATTATCTCATTTCTATATGGGTATAGGAAATGGTTGAATCATCCATTTGGAATTATATCACTCTTCTTTAACTTTATGACATACCAAACACAAAGAGATATACTTAGAAATATCATTCTTCTTATTGTCCCACTAGAAGTTCCATTGAAGATCACAATACATCTTGGTGCTTCCTAGATGTATAGAGAAAGATGTCTTATGTTCATTATCCAATAGATCCTTATTTATCTCAAGTGATAAAGGCACACAAAGCCTCATTAAAAACCAAATCACACCATTATTATTGATGTAGAACTCATGTAACTTACTTTACCTTACTAATTTCACCTTCTTTCTTAGCTCTAGATAATCCATTTGTTCCTCCTTAATATTCTCTTGGATAGATGGTTATGGAATCATTTTAGAAAGTTATGAAATATCCACCACCATTATGATTTCCAAATCCATCCTTTTCATATCAAAGATGATAAGATCTTTATGAATCTACATCATGGTGTGAGTAACAATTTATTTTCTTCTAATAGAATCAGTTACCTTGTTTTCCATTCCTGGATAGAAGTGAATAGAGAAATCATTGTACTTTATTATATTTAACCATCTTCTTTTATGCATGTTGATATCCTTATATGGGAATATATAATTTATACTCTTGTTATCATTATATATATCTCACTTATGACCATTAAGTTTGTACCACCAAATATTCAGAGAAAAGATTATATTTTCTAACTCTATATCATGCATAAATTATTTCTTATTATGGATCTTCAACTGTCATGAGGAATATGCTATAAATTTATCATTTTTCAAGAGTAAACAACCCAAAAATCTATATGAAGCATCAATATATATCACAAAATCTTCCTCAATTGTTGGTAGTGTGAGTTTCAGTGTAGCGATTAACCTCTTCATAAGAACCTTAAATCTTTCCTCATATTCTTCCATCCATACATACGTTACCCATTTATTTGTTAACTTAGTTAGTGGTCTAGAAAATCATGTAAAATTCCTCAAAAAATGTTGCTATACCCATATATTCCTTGAAAGTTATGGATTTTCCTGACACTAGTGGGTATAAGATATTCCTTAATTTCCTTTGTCTTTTAATGCTGCATAAAAATTCCATCACTTATGATCATGTACCCCAAGAATGCGACTTTATTCATCCAAAATTCACACTTTCTGAACTTAGTGTACATTTTCCCTTAATTTCACTATGATAATCCATATATTATCTTCCTATTACTCATTTCACCTAGATTAAATGAGAATATTCTTAATTAACATCACCCCAAATTTTTAAGGTAGTCTATAAAGACTCCATTAATAAAATCCCTAAAGATTTTAGGGGAATTTGTAAGTCTGAAGGGAATCAATATAAACCCATAATCTCATACCTTGTATTGAAATTATTCTTCTAAATATATTCCTTCTTCACCTACAGTAAATGATATCTAGAACAAATATCCACTATTTATATGTACTAATCTCCTCATAGTTGATCAAATAAGTCATCAATACTTAGGAGAGGATACATGTTATTTATAGTGATCTTGTTGAGTTACCGATAATCAATTCATATCCACATTGATCTATAATTTTTATTTATAAAGACCACTAGAGAACCCCAAGGTTATGCACTAGGGCATATGGAACAATTGTCCAATTTATATTAAAGCTACTTATTTAACTCTTTCAGTTCGATCAAGGCTATACTATTGGAGAATTTTGAGATAGGAGTATCATTGGGTATAATCTAAATTGAGAACTCTACCTAAAGATATGGAAGAAGCCGAAGTAACTCTTTGGGAAATAAATCAGTGCATTACCTAAAAATGGGAATTTACTCTAGGTTGATACCTTCCTTTTACTCATGAATTTAGGAAATGTATGCTTCATCATAGGGTATCAACACCCATAATATTGATGGATTTTCAAAGGAGATTCATGATATTACTTTAATTTTTATAATATAATTGGATGGTTCAAGATATAAAAAGATATTTCATTTTACTAATAGTATATGTGTGCTCTAAATAATGAGATCCAATTAATGATTTTTTTAGTGTCAAATTCCACCAAGGAAAGGATTATCAGATTCACTGAAATAATATTCCCATATACACTAATGAAAGAAGAGTCCGAAACTTGGGTTATAATGATTTTACCACTTGGTGTTTTTATAGATATCTATATTTCAAGATATTAGGTATTTGATTTAACAATTCTAGAAAAATTCCCGGATATAAAGGAACTTGTAGAACTAGAATAAAATAAAACCTTTTCCATTCATGAGTGAATTGGAAGTGTACCATGTGTGACATCATTTTTATGCTCCACTTTAGTAGTAGATATGGCATAATCCTTCCCTTTATCTTTTTCTTTTGGTGGTTTTTATTAGTAATTATTCTCAAGGACCTATGGTTTAGTGAAATAGATTACATAGTACCCTTTCTCCCTATAGTTGAATCATTGTACCATGAGTGGTGAATTAGTATGTTCCTTCCTTTCCTACATCATGTTTTCTAACTTCTTTATGTATATTTGACATTCATGAGCTTGGTGGCCTTCTCTCCCACACTTGAATCATTTTACTATCTCTTTGAGTCAATTCCCATGATATTTATTTCCCCATTCTTGATATGTGATTAGTTTTATACTCTTTTCACATTTTTCATTTTACCCACCATCATGAAAATATATTATTCTCTTATTATCTCCATAACCATGAGATAATTTTCGGAACACCATCTCTACTTTCAGATCACATAAAAAAACTTATTCATAAAACCCAAAGTCTTGGGTATCAAGATACTTTCTAGGATGTGGGTTTTCACCACTAATGAATCTGTTTATTTTTAAATCACTATTTATAATAAAACCTGAGTCATATCTTGAAATCCTTGTGATGTTTTCTTCATAAGTGGTGAAATATTAACCTTTCTTTTTTATTTATCTCTTTGAATTCTATTTCCATATTTGTTCAAAGAGTTTGAGGTAAAAACTTGTTAAGAAATATTTTTTAATGTCTTATCACTCAATATCATCTATTTCATAATTTATCTTGGTGTTCTTTGTAAAATAAAAACATTTATCAACTTCTCCATGTAAATGATAAATGGATAGATACACTGTATCCTTCTCAAAACAGTGTAGCGCAAAAAATATTTTTTCCATTGAGTTAACCCATTGTTCCTCTACCAAGTTTATTATTCTTAGGAGAAGGGGAAATTACACATTTTTTATGTTATTATTCATATCCAGATACAACTAGGAAATAATTAACATGAAGTTTTGAACTCCACCTCCCATATAATTGGGGATATTATTCAGGAAATCTTTTCATTATACCTCACATGGGTTGTTAGCCTAGTTTCTCCTAGTTTAATTTTTATTCTAAAATAGGAAATGCTTTAACATAAGTTAACAAATTAAAAATAATTTCTTATTTTATAAAATTAACACTAAATTCATATCACAGGGGATCCAATGTTCAATTTTTTTTTAAAAAAATATATTAGGATTTTTTCATATAGTTAGTATTATCCTAAGGGTTTTAACTGAAATTCTCTAATACTAATTCCTATATTTACTAAACAATGATATGATATAAACTAAAATGCACCAAATTTTCATTATATAAATATTACATATTTTCTTAAGATAAACAACATAATAGAGATACAAATCAAGGATCAAAGGTTTGGTGTCTTGGGAAAATTAGGATCATAAATAACATAAACATAATAAAATATAATAATTTGTTTAAATCCTTCATCTTTATCCTTAAAATATTACATTCGTATTAGAACATATAATAACATGAGTATATAGATCAGAGAAATGGGTGAGATAAAAGCCCATTAAGATGATGAATAAGGGACATAAATCAATATAACATGGGTGGGTACAATCATCATCATCATATAATAAGAATATGATATTCATTAATATAATATGGAAAACTTATGACAATGTCCTGGAATATGAAAATTCTTAAAAATAAAACATCATGTAATAATGGAAAAATATCACACATAGTTTTGAACAAAGCTTGCATCATGTTCATGCATAACATATGTGTATAATCATTACATCATCATTGTGAATAAATATAGTTTCATGTTCATGAATATTACAAATTATCTCATTAGATACATAATATTAAGAAATTTATTGGAGGGATACATAATTATTATTCCAACCATCACATCATTATATTTACATAAACACACATGCCACATAGAATGTATTACAACCATATTTATGAATTAACCCATGGAATGGAATGATTTGCATATGAATTTCATATGACTTTAATAAATATTTATTTCATGAATAAACATAGGGTTATCAATTGAAAATGGAAAAAAATATTAGGTATAATAATCATTATTCTTTTTTGAATAAGAAACAAATAAAAATAATTAAATGATGTATTTTGGAAAGAAGGGTTCTTCTAGAAAATCTTGGTATTTGTCATAAAATAAATTAGGGAACATGTATATCATTGAAAAAAAATGTAAGAATAATTAAATGATATGTGAGGAATATTAAAGGAGTATTCATACAAAATATGTCATGGAAGAGGGATAGCCCAAAGAAAAAGAGTTGGGTTCGAGAATACTATTACCATTTTTCCCTCTTTATTTTTTTACTTTTGTTCCTCCCGAACAATAAGCATAGATTTATTAAAACATTGATACAGAAGTGAGTTATTTTAATTTCTACCACTTTTTAACAATTATAGTCATTTGATTATATTTCTAAATTTTTTTGGTTATAGGGTAATCATTTTTTATCATGTTTTACTTAAAGATTTGACATTTTTTTTTCGATTTCATTATTTTTTTAAATGTAATTTATACATCAGTATAATTAATTCAAGAATATGATAATACATATAATTAAATTTTAATATATTATATATATTTTTTAATATCCATAAAATAATGTGTTTATAATCACTAACTTGGAAATGTCTCCGTAGGTGGTTAACAAACCTTTGAGGGGACATTGCCGAAAGTGCAGGAAAAAGAATTTTCAAATTTATATATAATGTAAATATGATAATTAACACATGTTATCATCCTTAATATAATGTTAACTATCTGAATAATTAATATTATATGGATTGGTTGTGAAATATGTGGTGAAAAAACAAGGAGTAGAAGAAGAAGAAATAAAAAGAAAAATATTTGATCAAAACTTACTTAATCCTCAGTGTAGCTTATATTTTACACCACTAAAAATACCTTGATGTTTGGAGTCAGTTTACTCAATAAAGTACCTGTGTATTCTAATTTTATTGAGAGGGAGTTTTTTTGTTACAGTTTTGGATTTGTAATGTGAAGTATGTTTGGTTTTCCAAGGGGAGGTAGAGGGGTTATTTTTTCTTGAGGAGAGAGGTATTTTTAGAATAAAATATTGAATAAAGTATATATCAATGATAAAACTTATAATATTGAATTTTTAACACTATATATAAAATATAAATAAAACATAATAGGTATAATACTTTAAATCTTCCTTTATTGTTCTAACTCATTATTTTATTAACAAGGAAAGTGGAAAAAGATAAATTGTTATTTTAAGGAAGCACTATTAACTTTAAGTTTTGGAATGTATATTTTAGTCATGGAAATTATGTTTATTTTATTTTAATGAAAAATTTATGAAATAAAATATATCATAGACTAAAAAAAGTTTTATAAAGTATTAAATTATTATTAGATAATGAATGATGTAATTTAAGATACACTAGTGATGTGAAAAATTATATTTTTACTATTCACATGAAAATTGATGTATTTTAGAAAATTTCCAAAAAATCACCCTTGAAAAATATTAACATGATAATTTAAAAAATGATATTAATTTTAACAAAATAAATTACTTACAAAGGTGATTTTAAATTTTAATATAGAAATTATGATATTTATGAAATTCTGTAAAATACAGTTTATTTAAAATGCACATATTTTTTCTCTTAGTTTTTTAATCATGATATATTTTTTGTAATTACAATATTTATATTTAACTAAATTAATCATTATAAATATTATTTATTTCATAATTTATTATCTTTTTTAAAAATAATTTTCTAATGGTTAAGTTATTATTCCTAAGAGTTACATTACTATTCCCAATGGTCACACCACTTTTACAATGGTCACATTACATACTATATATGCCACTTAATTGTCTCTCTAAATATTGAAATAAATTCTTTTAAAGGTTTTATATTTCTATTTTATAAGATTCTGATTAGTTTACTAACATTTTTTTCTATAGTGTTGGAATTGGGGGTGATGATTCAAGTTGATTGGGGTAAACTATATTTTCTTATTTTAGATTTTTTATTTGAATAATGTTTTTTTACACAGAACTCATTTATGGTTTTGTATAAACTTTCTTATCTAATTCTCATATATTTTTTTAAAATATGATAACTTTTTATTTTTCTAGTTTCACATGTTTTTAATTCTTTTATTTTTTCTTACCGAGTGTTATAATCACCCCCATATTGGTTAGTTTGGTGTATTTGCAGATGTTTTTAAGGATAATTATGAAAGGGAAATAAATATCACTTCTATTGTGATGCATCTAGATACCATGGTTGTTGCATGTGGGGTTAGATATTAAAACTAGTTTGGGTGATACATGGGATAATTACCCTTTGGTTTTATAGTGTTTTGTTGTCTTTAAGTCTCTTTTGTATATTTTTACTTATTTCTATTTTTACATTGATATTTTTGTTCTATTGGTTTTACCATTGAGTTATATTTTTTTTAATCATTCATTTTATAATTGGTTTGATACATTATATTTTTTCCTGATAGTTTTTTTTATTTTAGAATGTTCAAATCATTCCCTAATGTTCTCTTCAG
This sequence comes from Viscum album, assembly GCA_963277665.1. Lineage (NCBI taxonomy): Eukaryota > Viridiplantae > Streptophyta > Magnoliopsida > Santalales > Viscaceae > Viscum > Viscum album. Next base: position 1,048,191,349 of record OY728163.1, on the reverse strand, counting down.
ACCTTGATATTTATTGGAATCCATTGGTTTTTTGGGGAAGTCACCTTATGTTAGTGGAACCTCTACCTCCTATAAAGACAATGAGTTGTGGAATGATATAAAAAATTTCATCTGTCATGCTCAGTACATTTATCATTTTGGGATGGAATCAAGGAGGCAGTAATTCCAGAACATGAAATACGTATCATAAAAATACTTAGATAACCTATTTATTTTTAAATTAGAGTTACTAGGGTGGTCCAAATAAAAAAAATATTCTTAGACACTTCTAGGTGTGTTGGCATCTCATCATCATGGGTTCATCTAATAAGTGTTTCATATCATCGAATAGTACTGAGACTTCCCATTAGGACTATATTGTTTATAAAATATTTGATGGTTTTTTGAAAAAAATTATAATGGTTTTTGATTTGGATTATTCTTGAAAATCATTTATAATGATCATTTATTTTGATGATTTTAAATATTCTAATCCTTATATTTCTAGTGAGTGATGTCTAAATAGTATTTTTTTTTCTAGTTATAGAGAACAAAACCAATTAGAAATCATATAAACCTACAATAATAGGCCATGGAAAATGTGGTTTCACCAGGGTCATAGGTGAACCAATAGTTTGTTCAGGTCATTTTTCAGGATTTTTAATGCATTGATAAATGAAATCGGAATGGATAACTAAGAAAACTGGATCATTATATACATTTTTAGGAAAAAATCCCCAAAATTTTGAGGGTATCTAGAACTTGAAAAGGTATAAGCATGTTTAGAAAATTGAATACAATAATTGACTTCTATGGAACGCTGATTGAGGTAAATGTCAAGTTATTATTATATATGTTGTAGGATCTTTACACTAATGATGGGATTAAAATCCATAAGATAAGTTTGGGAAATAAATTATGTAAGAGGAATATGAATAAATTTTCAATAAAAAAATCAATCATTAAACCTTAAATATAGGAATAATGATAATTTTTTAGCATAAAGTAAGAAAATATATCAGTGATGGAGTATGTAGATAAGTTTATGAAGGAATTTCTTTTTTCTTGAGAAGAAGATTTTAGTGTTTCCTTGAAGGTAAACATCTCTATATCTAAATGTGTTCATATATCCTCTATAAGATATATTTTATTTGTATTATTTAATATATGAGGAATGTTAATAGAGTTATGGTGATGTAAATGGATGTTGTAGTAAATATAATAGGAGGAAATGAGTTTGAATATATAGTAATATGTGGGAACTCTAATGTTGGGAATAAGAGGAAGAGGGACACGTACTTCCAAGGTGTTGGAGCATCTCAAAATAAGACCACATAATTAGTTATCTTTCCTCCGTGAACCAAAATCAATTTTGGATTTTTACATTTTGGTTTACTTGATCATATCAAGCGATATTTCATGACACCATTAGGATAATGTCACAATTGTAGTCTGATGGGACATATTTAATGTTATTACTATTGTGGTACTAAGTTCACTGATGGGAATAAATCTCTTTGACTTTCAGAAATATTGTTATTTGATTGGTAAATATCATCATAATAATTCTAATACATTGAACTTAGTGAGAAAAGGTGATTTTAAGAACACCCTAACTCGTCTGTTAATGAAATCTCAACAATGAAGCAAGGTTCAATGAGGAGCGTGTAAGAAGATATATAGTACCAAGAATATGATAAAAAATTATCAATATATTCCTTTTAAGGTTTGAGGTATGATTTTATTGAATAAAATATCATGAAATATTTATTTACTTGGCCATACCACTCTTTTGTTGCTTCTTGTGTTGTGGATCATATGGGATTTCATGTTGAAATGCCGCCTCATGCATTGAAACATCAAACACCTCTCAACCAACTAGAGTATAAATACATTAAGTGTAAAATGTATTATATAACAATACAAGAGATTGATTTTTTAGGACTTATCTATTCTTAATATGAACATATATTTTTAGAATGGATTGGTTGACATCCTTCAAATCCCAGATTGACTGTTATTCCCAAAAGTTTAGTTTCACATATTTTGATAACATTAAGAATATATTTAAAGGAGATTAGGGTATGAATGTAGGTAGATCGATACCTTTAGTACTAATGGTTTGGATTATATATTACTATTCTGCTTTATTTACCTTTTAAAATATTGATGTAATCAAACATATATATTTTCAAACCATCATAGATCAATTTGTTAAGGTTTCTCCAAAAAATTTTTCTGGGCTTCCACTTGAAAGAGAAGTGGAATTTATGATTGATCTCTCTTCATGGACTAGTCCTATTTAAATTCTATTTTATAGGATGGAACTAATACAATTAATGGAATTATAATTATAGATAGATGATTTGGGAAGCAAAGGGTTTATTCAATATAGTATATATTTATGGGTATCACTAGTTGTTTTTATCAACAAAGAGAATGAAACTCCGTGAATTTGTTTGGATTATCATACGATAAACCAAGTTATAATAATGATTTTATATCATATTCCATGAATTTATGATATATTTGATAAATTTAAGGGATCCAAATGGTTCTTTCAGATTTATTTATGACCAGGTTATCAGTAACTTCGAGTTCAGAATTAATATATTCTAAAGATAGATTTTAGGAGTTGTTATGATCATTATGAATATGTGGTTATGCTCTTAAAACTTACTAATGGACCAAAAATGTTTAAATAATTGATGAATTGGATATATCAGAGGTATATTAATTCATTTTTGTTGATCTTCATTGATGATATTCTTTTGTAGTCTTGGTTGTTCTTTAAAAGGTAGAAGCTATTATATCTTGAAAACCATAGAATAACTTCTTCGAGATATTTTGTTTATTCATATTAATACTGTATTACTGATTCTTTTTCAGGACTTTTTATTGATTTCTTCTTTGATGACTACTTTGACAAAGAAAGGAGTTCCTCTATAATAAAGTGATGTGTGATAGAAATATTTTATAGAGATTAATGTTCAACTTACATAATCATATATACTTATATTTAAAAAGTAAATATATGATTATTGGTATATTATCATGAATCAAAATTTGGTTTTGGGTGTGTTCTTATGAAGGGAGATCAAGTTTTCACATTTGGGTCAAAACATTTATTAGCATGTGAGAAGAATTGCTTGGAATTGGATTTAGAATTATCCCCCATAGTTCATTCCTTGAAAATTTGAAATAATTATCATTTTTTAATAAATTCATAGTGTTCAAGGCTCATGAAATCTTAAAACACATTTTCTCATAGAGATATTTGAATGTAATGAAATTTTTATTGATGTAATAACTTTAGATATTTTAATTTTACTTGATGTATACACTGGAAAAATGAAATTACATGGATGATGCATTGAATAGGATTCCATATAGTCAGTTCTTTAAAGAGGCTTTAGATCAGTGGAAGATGATAATGATCATATCTGACATGCATCTAGATTGTGTTGAGAAAGGTGATGTCATTATTTTTGTTCTTTTTTCTCTTTTTATTGATTTTATTGAGTAGGTTAAAAATACTCACACATCCAATATTAAATGTATAACAATGAGGTCAAAACTCAATAATGGGTAGACCATTAGGGTATGGATGCTATATAGAAAATTTGTGTTGCGTTTTAGAGATCAAATTGTGTTTCCTATAACTTATTAATAACATCACCTTTTTTCCTACCACTACTCAAGATGGGTAGTTAACCCTAGAATTCAGAATATGTATTAGGGAATTAGAGCATAATTCTTGTGGTCTAGCATTAAAAAGAGTCTCATGAAGTATCTCTTAAGATTCCTCACCAATCAGTAGGTCAATATGGAGCACCAAAGAATAGCTGGTATATTGTAATATTTACCTATTTCCATGTGTAAATGGGAGTAGATAACTTTGTATTTTTTCATATATCTATCAAAAATGTTTCTAAAACCTAATTCCTTGCAGGTGATTGTGGATTAACTTACTAAGTCGGCTCACTTTATCCATATTCCTGAATCTAATATAGTAGAAGAATTTTACAAAATCTAAATTTGGGAAGTTATGAATTTTCATGGGGTATATGTTATGATTTTTTCTAAATAAGACCCTATATTTATATCTCTATTTTAGAAATAATTGCAAAAATCCCTCAAAAACAATTTGACCATTGGTACATCTTATTATCCTTAAATGTATGGCTAGTTTGAAGAGACGATTTAAATTTTGGAAGAAATTATTCTGTATTTCATTATATATTTTAGAGGCTCATGGGTGGATCATTCAATTTTAGTGGAGTTCTCATACAATAAAATTTTTTCGGCCTTGATACATACGGTTACTTTTGATGATTTGTATGGCCATCCTTGTTTTTATCCACTTTTTTGGGTGGAAAAGAGTGATAATTCACTTATCATTCCACGCCTTATTCATGATAGGATGAAGAAGTTTTATATGAACATGAATATGATGGTAAGGACTAAAAGACAGTATAAATCATATTAATATCATTATCATAAAAACATATCATTTTTTTTGGTTGATCGTGTTTTCTAAAGTGTCTATCTGAGACTAGGACATCATTATTTGGGTAAGAAATAATAACCATATCCTCAGTACATTATGCCTTTTAAGATACTTGAATGAATTTGTGATCTGACTTATCTATTATACTTTCTTCAAAGATTCGTCTCTATGCACAATATATTTTATCCATCTCAATTGAAGAATAACCATATATATCATGTATATTTTATTTTATGGGAAAATTTTGATATTGAGTTAGATTTTATGTTGATTCATGTGCTAATATGAATTGGGGATAGAAAATAGAAGATATTTCATGGAAAGATTATCAGTTTGGTATAAGTCTTATCGAAGGATGATAGGATTCAGGAATATACATGATAAATTTAAAAGGAAATAACAGAAAAGTGTCCTGAGATCTTCAAAATAAATACCTCTATCAAACTTTGTATGAATGGAAATACCAATGATGTGGATTCTGTACAACCCTTGTTTTCAGTTAAATGACCCCTTTATTATATATTTTTTCATTATATAATACTTGTGTTTATTTTTAGAAGTTTTTTAATGTTTTTTGTTTGTTTTTAAAGGTTTTTGGATGATATATGGTTTAATGATATTATGGGAAAACCACACACTTTCTCTATGAAAATAGTGCAAGTGGTTCTAGGAGTCCTTTGGAGGGTTCATGGTTTGGCCACACCATGTTCGTTCTCAGGGGAAACCTTATGAAATTGGACTTTCTGGATAGTAGCATGCATATAGTTGAAAAATGGTTTACTAAACCATGTGGCATAATAGTTTGGATCTCTGGGTGGTGTCCAATATCTTGAACACTATTGGTGACTGGTTTTCCAAACCATGCAGCACAATAGTGTGCCAATATGGTTTGGATAAAGTAACATATGAATGATTTGAAAAACCATACAGCCTAATTATGTGATGTGATTTGAATTATCTGAAAATTAGAGTTTGTATTAGTTTTACACCATGAAAATCTCATTTGTATCCTATTATTATAGAAACTAAAAATCCTCTACTCTCTTAGGTACCCATTTTGATTCCTTTTGATTAAAAAGTTTATTTTGATAAATTAATGTGCATTAGATCTCTTGAATCGATGGTAGTTTTTTATTTTAAATATTTATCTTTAGATCAACTCATATTATCTCATACAAAATATTATATCTAATCCATTATTGATATATTTATCGTCTATGGTGTGTTTTTATGATTTTTTGATTGGATCTATCCAAGTAATGTTATTGTGATTCTGATTCTAGTTGTTTTCTAGTGATGTTATCCATTGTTGTCTTCAATTGAGAGGTATGTATCTTCTCTCTCATCTCCACTTGTTCTAAAACATGAAGGATTATTTTTATTAAAATGTTTCACTTATATTTTCAAAGTTATTTGAATGTGATTTCTTGAATGAAAACATTTTGGTTTTTGTTTTTAGAACATGGTAATTTAGATGACTTTTTGAAATCCCATCTTTTATAATTCTAAATTATTATTTTGAAATTATGTTTTTGTTGTTATGAAAGAAAATTTTCAAGAGAAACATTTTAAAAAGGAAGCCTTTTATTACATGAAATTAATTGTTAGGGAATTTTTCATAATTGGGATGGTGTTTTTTAATGGAATAGAGTATGGTCATAAAGTACAACCATAAATGTGGGAAGAAACATGGTTTTTATGTACCCCCATAAATTTGGGTCTCCAATTTATAGCTTGGTGAAATGATGACTCACCAATCTAAAGTATTGGGAGGCCCATGGAATGTGTTTATATGTGTACGTGAACATGTGATAATTATGAGAATTGGTAATAAATTGTAATATTATTTTATTAATGTTTTCTTATATATAACTTGTTTATATATTTGCATATAAATTATTATTTCCTTATCATCTATTTTACATAAAATATGATTTCTTATTCTTGTCCTAGTGGCATGTGTTGATAAATATATGATGTTTCGCTATTATGTGTTATACTCATCTTTGAATTGGAAACTTTGGAACATTTGTAGACATTGTTTACTGGTAAATAGAAAAGGGAATGTTATATTACATCTCTAGGGATTCATATTGATACTATGGGTGAGGCCCATGGATTTATAGTTGGAGATAGTTCGAGTGATACTTGGGATACTGCCACTTTGGTTTCATAGTGTTATGTTCTATTTTGATATTTTTTGGATGGTTTCTCTTATTTCCATTGTTACTCTGATATTATTGTTCTATTTGTTTAAACTATGAGTTGTATAATCTATATTCATGGATCAAATAAGTGGGTTGTTTATTTATATTTTTTCTTGATAGGTTATTTTGTTTGTGAAGGTTAAATAATCACACAATGTTCACTTAAACCCTTGTAATTTATTTCCACTAATTAGTGTGTTGGATATTTCAACCAATGTTTCAATATCTATGAAGTATTGGTGGAAAAAAAATTCATCAGTTCATGTGGTGGTAGTCCACATGTACTCATGAGTGATGCTTTTTATTTTTCATTGGATAATAAATAAATAAGTAGAATATTTATTTATCATTCACAAATGAAATTTATATCACACACACACACATATCATATTATTTCATTTGGATCCATAATTATTACCATACATAAGAGGTGGGTATGGAACATGAAATACCTCATCTTGCAAGGAAGTATTCAGCACATATACACAAGCGATGTTTTTATTTTCCATTAGATAAATAAGTAGATGAAAAGGGTTATACCATAAAAAAATTCCATTTAAGTATATGGGATAAAATTATGTTATTATATAATAATGGTTAGGTGAGGTTTAAATGAGGTTAAAGAAGAAATAAAAAGAAAACACTCGGTTAAGAAATATACTCTTCTCTAAACAACCTCTATATATTTATACATAAAGAATTATTAAGATATAATTATGATATAATTAGAACATCTAGGATGTGGTGGGGGTTGTTATAAAGGTATTTTGTTAGGTATTAGAAACTTTAATAGGCTCTTGAAGTGTGTATAAGAGAAGAGAAGTGATGAACTTTTATAAGTAAGGGATTTTACAGACATAGAATTTTTAAAAAGATTAAAATATATTAATGTCTCTATCATGACATGTGGCTACAAAATGACTCATTTTTTAATAACAGTTAATAATAGGTTGAAATAAGTTCATGAAATTGAATTTAGATAAGTTTTAAGTCATTTAAACTGTTATCATTTAATTTTTAACCCTTTAAACTCATTTTAACTCTTACCATGGTAACTATATTTTAAAAAAAGTTATATTTGATAATGAAAAAATGATGATAAAATATTTAATATATTTTTATATTATGATTCCAAATATAAAATCCATTTTTTGAGGTTAAATTTCTAAAAATTACTTTTAAAATCAGTATATATAAAGTGATCAAAAATAGTTTCAATAAAAAATGCCCCTTAAGTATAAAAATGTTTTGTTATAAAATCAAGTCTAATGTTATTTACAAGGTTTTTTATTAGGTTATATTTAATCAAATTGAACTAACGAAATTTTAATATAAATATGGAGTAGAATAGTACATTGTAAATACATAGAAAAAAAATAAAAGTTTTATAAAAAGTTAGTATTTTATTCTATTCAACGAGGAAATAAATTTTGTAGAAAATTAAAAAAAATCACTCTAAGATAAATTTTAATTGATGTTATAAAAAATTATTTTTTTCAAATTTAAATTATATAATTTATAAATTAATCTTTTAAATAAAACCATATAATACATGTAAATAATTTTTTATGAATATAACTATTTCATTTTTAATTGAAAAATTTATTAATATTATTATAGTGAATATCAATATATAAAATATAATTCATGAATATTTATAAGGAATGAAATTGATATATTATGAATTTTTCCTAGGTTTTCACATTCATAAACCATTTTTGAAATTGTGTCCTTAAAATATTTAATCACTTCTTAAATGAGTAGGGATATGTTTCCTTCATAACATTTTTGAATTTCCATTAAAATTATTTAATCATGTTCTCTTTACAAAAAACCTTAACCTGGTGAATCAACTTATTTCATAAAAACTGCTCTCTACATTCAATAAATTCAATAGGCTATTCTTGGTATGAAATGTTTGATTCCAATAGGACTAATTCAGAACATAAAACATGAGATAAACTAGAAACATACTTTCTTAAAAATGAAACATGAAACGAATTATGTACTTGAGATAAAATAAGAGTAAAATCCAACTGATTGATAAATATTCCAATATTTTCTAGAATTTGACATAGTCTAATGAACCATGGACATAAATTTCCATTCAAACAAAAATAATTTTTTTCCACTGAGAAACTTAAAAAAACTTGGTCACTTACATTGAATAAAAGATCCTTCATTTTGTTATCCAAATAAAATTTATACCTACTATGAGCATCCTTCATATGCAGATAAATCACCTTCACTTTCTCAATACTCTCTATTACCAATGATGTACCCAAAAATTTCTTTAACCAGCTTCATCCCAACAATATATATTCTGACATTGCTTTTAATACAAAGTCTCCAATGGAAACATCTGTACACTGGAATGAAAAATGTTATTATAATAATGTTCAAGTAGTGAAATATTTTGATCCCATCTTCCCTTGAAATCTTATGAATAAGTTTTAATAATATCCTCCAAATTCTAAATCATTCAATCTAATTATCTATCATATTGAGGATAAAAAGATATATTAAAATTTAAATTAGTACCCAATGACCTATAAATATTTTAAAATATTAGAGGTAAATATGAGATAAAAAACAAGTACAATATAAAGAGTGAGTTCATGAAATTTCATTTTCTCTTCAAAATAAAGTCTATAAATATGATTTAAAATCATATTTTCTTTCATGGGAATTAAATGAGTAGATTTAGCCAAAAAATCAATAATAACCCATATCAAACTGTTACCTCAAGATGTATTTGGTAATCCTACTAAGAAATACATGGAAATATTATCCTATTTCCATTCCAAAACTAAAAAAGAATGAAGCATCCTATTTAGTAATATTCATTCCAATTTAACCTATTGGGAAGTCAAAAATTTCATGGTAAAGTTAGCAATATATTTTTTCATTCCATCCCTCTATAAATGTTCCCAAAGGTCTCTATACATCTTTGTAATGAAAATATGAATAAAAAAATGGAGATACATAATCTTTAATCAATAAATATTTATTTAAATAATAATCATAAGGCTCACATAATATTTTTATGAATCTCAAAAAATCTTCTTTATCATTGTAAAATTCAGGTAACTTAGCTTACCTGACCAATTTTATATTTTCTTATAAATCAAGATCATCTATCTAAGCTTGCTTAATTATGCTTGAAAATTATGACCACACTAACAACTAAAACAAAACTCGAAAAGTTACTTCATACATGATTTTTGGAAAAATATTTATTAAATCTTTTAATAAAGGATTATAATCCAAACATAACATAGTTAATGATGATTTATCCTTTTTTATTAAATTATCAACTACCCTATTTTACTTTCCTAGATATTAATAGATTATGTTTTCACAATCCATAATCAGTTACAACTATCTTCTCTATTTTATTTTAATTTATTTTTGAGTTAATATATACTTCAAAATTTTCTATTTAATACATATCTCACATTTTAGTCCATATAAATGACAACTCTATATTTTTTTTAAAACAAAAAAATATACACTTATTAAAGGTTACATTTTGGATAATTTATATCCTAATGTTTTAGTTATCTTGAAGAATAATAAATTACCAAATAATTTTGTATTAAAACACAACCGAGTACCTTTAAGGAAGCATTTTTATAGATAAAAAATCACCATTTCTAGATAGAAGGTCCAAAACTAGAGTATTTACCAATATTTGTTTCAGTTCCTAGAAATATTCATCACACTAATTTATCTACATGAATTTATATTTATTTTTAAGTTAAAATAGTTAGTGGTCTAGATAAATAATAAAATATTTCGACAAACTATCATTATTAACTCTCAAATCCAAGAAAACCATGTATCTCTATGAAATTTTTAAGTCTTGGACACTCTTCACCCACTTTTATTAGCTACATCAGCTGTTATTTTATCATTATTTACAATATATCCAGGGAAAAAAATCTTCCACAAAAATAGTTAACCTTTAAAAAATTCTCCTTAAAAATTATCTTATTTTAGGGTTTTTTGAAAAAAACCAAGAATATTTCTCATGACCATCATAAATTTTAGAATATATCATGATTTCATCAATATAAAAAACCATAAATTTATCTAAGAACTCATGGAATGTTAAGAGAGTAAATCCCATTATTACTTCTTAGATGACTTTCAAGATAATCTTATATTCATATAGCTACATAGGAGAAAGATAAGAAATATTTACATTCCCTTTTGGCAACTTTTATTATAAGTAAATTCCATTTTTATAATTTAATACTACTATAGACATCCAAATATTCTTGATTATATTTTTTTTGAATTTATTAAAGAATATATGGAGGTGTTTATGGATTATTTTATAGTGTATGGTCCATATTTTAAAATATTTTTGATGAGTTTAAGGGTTGTTATTAGAGTGTGTATTAAAAATAATCTTTCTATTAACTATGATAAATGAAATTTTATGAATGATCATATAATTTTGGTTGGTCAGGATGTGTCTAGAAATGGAATTTTAGTGGATAATTCTAAGGTTTTAATTATCTACTCATTTATATTTCCAAAAACTATGAAGTATATTATATATATTTTGGGATGTAATAAATTTTATAGGAGGTTTATAAAATAATTTAGATGAATTGAATTGATTTTGACAATAATTCTATATAAATATATTCCTTTTGTCTTTAATATAAAGTGTAAGGATGCTTTTAATTAACTCAAATAGAACTATGTTTCCCCACTGATAAATTAACCACCTAATTGGGACATGAATTTTGATATGATGACTAATGATTCAAAATTATATTTATGGGATATTCTTGGGAGGAAAATAGAAAAGAAATAACTTGTGATTTCTTATGATTATTTGGATCTAGATGTTTCCGCATCAAATTACACAACAATAGAGAATTAATTGATAACCGTTTTTACCCTTGATATGTTTAGAATCAATATTTTAGTATCTATGTTAGTGGTTGTCATTGAACATTATACGATTATATATAACGTTAAAAATAAAGTACTAAAACCAAGTTTTGTTAAATGGATCTTATTATTTCAATAATTTGACAATGAGATCCAAGACATAAAATAGATTAACAATAATGTAGATGATCCTTTGAGTAGTATATAGGATGATTTTCGTATAAAAAATCCATCTTTTGAACCCATTGGGGAATTTTTCCCAAGGGAGATATTGTATTTTACTAATTTAGATAAGAGATAATGATTTTTAGATATCGTAAAATTTTTAGCTACTGAAATTATTCTACACTAGTTTTCCAGGAATTAGGTTTCTTAATTTATTAGAGAGTCAAGGAAATATGTCTAGGACTATACTTACTTGTGGTATATGGTAAGTGATCATTTTGTCTTAATATGTATCACATATTCTAAAATTTATTCAAGGTTGAATTTTTTCCATAGTTTTTATTTTGGAGGTCGATTTGGTTCACATAGAACTGTTAGGAAATTTTGGATTCAGGCATTTTTTGGAATACCATTTTCAATGATTCACATGAGTTTTTTTAGTACTTGTAAAGACTTTAAATTATAAGGAAACATTTATCAAAGGCATGTGATTCCACAACAACCTTTGTTTTTTGGGGTGTCTTTAATGTTTGGGATATGAATTTCATGATACATTTTTCTAATTCATTTCAATATTTGTACATCAATCTTTACTATAAAATATGTTTCTTAGTGGATTAAAGTTATACTCACAAAGAAAAATGATACTAGAGTGGTTTCCCAGTTTTTCCAGAGTAACCAGTTTTATAGATTTGGGATTCTAAAATTTATTCTCAAAGACCAAGGTATTAATTTTTGTTATATGAATATGAAAGATTTTATAAAAGGATATGGGGTCAGTTATAAAGTGGCTATATGCTATAATACTTAAACAAACACCATGGATGAAGTGTAAAATTGGTATATCAAGCATATTCTTGAGAAAAATGTTAAGTAAAACATGAATTATTTAAGTGTAAAGATGAGGAAGCTTCATAGGCATATGAATACCTATAATAATCCAATAGTGATGTCAACTTATATGGTAGTTTTTGTAAGAGCATTTCATATTTTCATAAGGTTAGATTATATATATTTCTAGGTTGTTAAGGGCTGTAATTTTATTTTTTTAAAGATAAAAAATAGGGGAATCTTTATTTTCAATAGTTGTAAGAAATAAGAAACCATTATTATAGAAATAAGATTATTTTTAAAGAGAAAACTAATATTCTTCATGATAATATGATCTTGAATAAAGAGTTTCAAGTTAGTGATTAAATGATATTGTAAAAATGTTGTATTAAGATATTCCTAGGTTAATTTCATTCCAAATGAGTTGGTTATTTTATTTAAATACAAGCTTTCCATTTTAGTACTATCTATATTAGAGATCCTAGGAAGGATGATCCTTTAACTATAAAATTACATAGTCTTAAGGTATTTAAGGAAGGTTTTGAGTAACCTATGAGTGAGGAGTTAATTTTGTTAGAAGATGTATAACATGGAATTATCTAGGTTGTATCTTCACTTGATGTTTGTTTTTTTAGATAATGGGTGGGGGAGGTAATAACCTTTTGTAGCACTACATTTATCTTTTTGTTTTATAGTGTTTATTTGCAAAGAATAAAGTGATTTAGATTGTTGTATTCCTTTAACATTTTCACCATTAGGAATTCACTTGGGAATACACTCTACATTATTTTCCTATTAGAGTGTTATCTTTATGATATAAAATGATCAATAGAAACTTTATGCTCAAGAAAATTGTATTAATATACCATGTTATCAAACTATGGTTTTATTTTATGTTACTTGGGGTTTTGGGAATTTTATGTTTTTCTATTTTTACATTTTTGAGCTGGAAGATGATAAATAAGAGGTACTTAATTAAAGGAAAGAAGGATTTTTTAAAAAAAAGGTGAGGCAAGCCTCTTTATTAATGATTTCTTGAACCATTAACTTTATTTACATGATTCTTACACATTCAATTAAGAATTTCAAAAAATTATGGGTTTTGAGTATTGGGGAGAGTTCTAATTTTATATAAACCATGGTTTATTATTTACCTATAAAAAACCCCTAATTGTTTTTTTTTGAATTGAGATACATCAAGTATCACTTAAGAATTTTCACTAGATGAAAATTCTTATTTATATTGAAGGTTGTGATGACACATTGAGGAGGTTAATACTTACTACCTCATGTATTTAATTTGGTAAATCATTTTATTACCCTCCTGAGGAAATATATTTTTGTAAAACTTTTAGATAATGTTATAACATAATCATTGAATTTGAACATTTTAAATAAAATTTAAACTATAAGATATGTATTCAAATAGTTTATGAAATGAAAATACTAATCCGGATTTAACTCTTTATTATTTTACCTTTTTTCATTGTTTATTCATTTAATATTGGGTGTATCATTTATTCCCTCGATAAATTATCACACCACCCCATTCAACAGTGTGACAATTTATTATGTCTACTTAAAATATGTGAGTCTGTTCTACTGGAGGTAAAGAGACGTTTGGAAATTCACTTGGATGGTGATTGAATTTTTTTTAATTTCTATTTAAAATTTTTAGTTTAAATCATTTTTCTAAAATAATAACCAAAATTTAACTGATGAAATTTAATTTGAGAGGGTATTAAAACTTTCATATTAAAAGAATACTTGAGGGAAAATCATTTATGGAATCAAGTCATAGAGGTATTCTAGTTTTTCAATTTTGAGAATTATTTTCTATCATTGAATGTGACTGAAGGATTTATTAAGCAAAATAAAAGTTCTACGTGTGGAGGAATTTTATGTGGCCATTAATTCGTTTATTTTTTCACATAATTTACTGTATTTAATTGTTTTTTTTGTAAAAAAATTGTTTTTATTGAATAATTTATATATGTTGTTAATTTTTTTTCTAATTATTTAAACCATTAATATAATGTTAAAATATTTTTTAAATGAGTTATTGTTATAAAACATTAATTTTAATCTTCTTTATTTGTTTAAATTATATATAGTTAATCATTTAATATTTTACTTATTTATATCATTCTTCTAATTATTTATCAAAATGAGCAATTTAAATTTTTTATTTAATTTAGTTTGAATGATTTATAAATTTTTTCTTTATTTTTTTTAATAATTAATTAATAATTTTTTTTTTATTAATTTTGTTAATCTTATTTTTATTTAATTTTTGTGTTTTATTTTTCATTCAATTATCTATAGTACCCAAACTATCAATACACTGACCTTAAGAAAACTAAAAAAACCTACCATGAAGAGGCATAATACTTACAAATCCCTGAACCTATCCTAGAATAAAGGTTGGTCAAGATACTATATATAAGTAAATGATGCAACTGAGCACCTAAAAAATTTAAAAATAGCCACAAAAAATTATGTGACCATTCGAAGATAATTGGTAATGTACAAAAGTGACAACACATTGGTTTCAAAGCGCCCACCCCCATATTTTGATGTCACCGATTAAAGAGTTATAAAAATATAAGTGGTCATTATTGATGGACTCAACCTAATACACTTTGTGAAACTAACCATGGGAACCTACTATGCCTAATTATCTAAATCTACTATAAATTTTATATAGCATAGCAATATCTGTAAAGTGACTGTGTGTAAGGAACCTACCATCTAAGGATAATCCAACCTATTGTGGATGAGCTTGGGAGATCAATGAAACCAAATCTAAATGAATTTGATTTTATTGAATTTAATGTGATCTTAGAGATATGTTCCAATAATATGAACTAAATTAGAGATGAAGAATCATGTCTAGGTGAGATCAATTCCAGTAATATGGTTTGTTGTGGTTTCTTCCCTAGGAAAATGAACAAGTTCATTAAAGGTGAATGAAACTCAACCTACCACATATTCTATTGAGGTACTTCAATAAAAAACAAATTAAATAAGATTTGAGTCAGGTATAAATGAATAATTTCTAACATATATTGATTGATCTGAAGAAGGAATATAACTATTGAAATTTAAATGATCTAGGAGTTTACTTGAAGTGTGAATGTAGTAATGGAAATCATTCACCTTATGGGAAGATGATAAACCTTTAACTAACTATACAATGTGATTATAAAGTTTTTAAGGAACACTTTTAACTATATGTGTTGTTTTTAGGTGTAATATATTGAGAATAGAATGTTATAGAATCCATGGATATATAAAAGAAACAAAATCTGGGTATCATGAGATGATGTAATGGTCGAGACTTTCCCCTGAAGATTTTGATATAATAAAACCTACATTTATGTAATGGTGATATCACATTATGGTGATTCTGTATGAGGGTATCCCATTTAAAGTTTTCTAGTATCTTTTAATGTCACGTAAGGGTTTGATCTATGCAACATTTTTGCCTAAGGGTATTATATATATATAACCCTCCATGATTTTAAAAGTAGAAAATCATATTAAAAAATTTATAAGAAATAAAAAAGACAGGATTAGAAGAGAATTTAACACACCAATACTTTTTGATATATTTATTTTAAAATAATTTCAATCTCTTCAATATCTTATGATGCACCCAATTTCATATTTAAACAAAACACAATAATCTATTATTTTTTGAAAACGATTATTATAACATAGCCATCAAGTTGGAGGGTATTAATAGGAATAAATAAATTATGAAATTTATATTTTTTAAACAAGTATTAATAGTTATATATTTATTAGAAATAAAATAATATCCATTTGTAAGAAAAATTAGTTCTTTCTGAAAACTATATTTTTCTAAAAGGTTGTTCAATCATGCTTGGAAGAAATAATTTAAAATTAATTTTTTCCAATATTAGAAAATTTATTTTAAAAAATGATCTTTATTTTTGAAATAATCATATTAAAATTTACTTAGGGTGAAATGTTTCAATTTTTCAGAAAATATTGATTTTTGTCAAATAGTGAAAAATACTGATTTTTGTAAAACTATCAATAAATTAAGTAATTTAAAACGAAAATTATAATTATAATTTTATTTCATTTATAATATTTATTATTTAATTATATCCAATTTAATTAATTACATTTTAATCAATTCTATACAAGGTTTTGTTATAAGTCTATTTTTGGTCTAAAAAACACATTTATCTGAAAAC
Organism: Viscum album; assembly: GCA_963277665.1. NCBI lineage: Eukaryota > Viridiplantae > Streptophyta > Magnoliopsida > Santalales > Viscaceae > Viscum > Viscum album. The sequence continues at coordinate 1,048,174,517 of OY728163.1, read as the reverse complement.
TGTTTTAATGTGAATAATATTTATCAATTTTAACTAATAAAAATAAACCCTAAGGAGGAATTATTTAAATTAAATGTATATATTATAAATATAAACTTATAATTTTAAATTCATATAATGATTTTTTCTATTCATACAATTAATATAAGAATATCATTTCCTTGAAAAATACATGTCATGAAAACCGCTTTTTCATCGCGTTTGCATGATTAATTTTAGATTAAATTCTACCAAATTATTGAATTGAATTATGAAAAATGGATTCAATATTTATAATCATAAAAATCTATATTATCTGATAGCATTAACTTAATCTTTGATCATAATGAATAGTAAAAATATTAAAAATTAATTACCGGGGTTAAGGTAAATAATTATTTATCGGGGGGGGGGGGTTAAACTAAAAATATATTGGTTAAAATAAACCATAAACTTATAAAAAACACATTTTATTGATATATATCTACTTTTAACATATATTATTCTAGAACTACCCATTCTTGAGGCTTGTGTTATGATAAAAATGTGGGTGTAATTGATTCTTTTAAAAAATTCCATGTGTGCACTCTCTGCCACTTATAAAAGGCCTCCCACATTCACCACCACTTCACACTACAAAATACCTTCAATTTGGATGATAAATACCCAAATATATTACTTAATTACCTCCCCAGATCTTATAGGACTTATTTTTATTAGGAATCCGTCCTATGAAAGCTTCAGGTATGAACATAATGACGATCTCCGAAGAAGAGGCAAAATTACTAAACATGTGTATTTTAATTATTTATTCTTCCTAAAATTTAAAATGATATTCATATATGATAATACAATAATTTTTTACCTATATAAATATATTTTATTATGTTAACGTAATAACCTGGATCCATCTCCACTTCTATCGAATACATAACGAAACTATCGATCGTGTGTATAGAGAACTCCTGACCGGAGAACCGATATAATTCATTTTCCATCACCAAATTTCAATGATAGACATAATGATAAATTTAATATATACATAAATATATATTATATTATCATACATATTAAATTAATTTATCACATATATATTCTTAATTTCCATTCCATGAGGGATATGATAACATCACTCATGTGTACATCAGACTACCGCGTCATAAAACTATGCGAATTATTTTTTCTACTATGATTTACATGAAATGTATGAAGGATAAAGGTAATTAATATATGTTATATTTATGAAATAACGTTAGTTTTAGTAATATAATATCATATTTAAATTCTTACTTTCCAATCCCTTCGAAAACAATAACTTCGTTCATTCGTAAGGGTGGACTACACATCCACCTAGTGTTGTGAAATGTTTTTAATTTTATTTTTACATGGATGGTAATTATGGTATATTTGATTAATTTAAATTATATATATATATATAAAACAATTATTTTTAAATATTAATTTATATTTATTTTCCTTTCATTTCATTCGTCAAGAAAATGTAAACACTGTTCATGTATTCGTACAACCTAAAATCTCCATGAATACCGTAATGAATTTTCTATCTATAAATTTTATGAATTACTATAAATAAATAGATAATAAATACATATGATATTTATATCATGTTTTAAATTTTAGCGATTATAGAACCATGATCAATGTAAAATGAATGAAAATAACAATTCAAAACATACATGGAAAACAAAGTTGTTATTGCCAAAAACTGTGATTTTAACAAATAATTGTCAGTAAATAGGAAATAAAATACCATAAGTAAATGATATATGGTATTTAAAATAGTATTATTATTTTGCAATATATTTATAACAAATATATATTTATTATATAGTATTTTTGAACACATACGAAGGAAATCACACTTGAGGTAAGGGACATCATCTCAATTTCCCTTCATTGAGGCATATTATAATGTAATGAACAAAATTTATTTATATTGTTTATTTTATTACCATTTTATATGTAATATAATTAATACCTCATAATTCATGTTATTTTATGTTTTAATTTTTATTATTTCATCCAATGGCATTTGAATGTAAAATTACCAAGTGGTAAATAATTTCATAACTCAATTTCCTTTCATTGGGTTATATTACTCCTTCAATGTCTTTGATATTTTAAGATTATGTGTATAATTAATTTTTATTATATTATTTTTAATTTAAATTTTATGTGGATTTATATTTTATACACATTATATACCCATTTATTAATTCAAATGTAAATGTTATGATCATTGTATAGGTTTATCATCAAACATTTAATTCCATAAGAAAAATGATATATTTACCAATTATTCATTTGTGTGGTGTATATACTAAATATTTTGATATGTTATATCATGAATATATTTATCTTCATGATATTTAAAGTTTCATTTGAATTTATTTTTATCATGGGGCTTATGATTTAAAAGTTAACAAAGTGGTAAGGCTTTATTTATCAATCTCATCATTATGCTGGATTATTTATGTTTAACTATCCCTCAGGGAAATTAATTGACATTTCTATCTTAAAAATAATATTTTTTATTCTCATGTGGTGAATCACAAGATTTAATTTAATAGTACCATTTACCTCTCTTTGGTACTTAAATTTTTTGAGAAAATGTTTTTTGAGAAAATATGACTTCATTTCTCTCTTCAGTGAAAAATCCATATTCTTCTAGAACCATGTTTTCTAAAAAAGTTTTCAAAAAATATTTTAACATTCTTGTAATGATTTATTGAGTAATTTTTTAAAAGAGTTTTAATTTTTACAATTTCTTTTAAAAGGAATCTTCATTTTATTTTCCAAACAAGGACCATTTGGATTTTACCAAAAATATAAAAAGAATCTTTATTATAATATGTATGTAATTTTTGGAATTTACTACACTAATGAACACTATTTTTTAAATATTTATGTAATAATTTAAAAGGGTTTTTATTGATTTTTCCCAATATTCTAGATATTTTTAGTTTTTAAAAGTTAATTTCAAAGTTAAAAGGTTATTTTCCTCAAAAATGTTTTAATTGAATTTTTTATGGTATTTAAATCCAATAATGACAAAAAGCATCATTTTAATTATCCTAAATTGAGAATATATTATAATGATAAAATTATTATTATTATTCTAAATGTTTTATGATCAGTTTTACTATGGATGTTCCCATTTGATACCATTCATATTACTCAAGATCATTTATGATTATGATTATTGATTTGGAATTTATTAACATTTCATATTATAGGATTTAGATAAGAATGTTTATGTTGATTAGTTTCACCACTTATATATGAGTAATGTTTTAGACTAATTATGTGATGTGGTGGGCGTACTATAGCCCCTTGATGCATTAGTAGGTATCATGAGACAAATTATATTGAGCTTTTGGTCAATAGCTTACCCATTTATGTAAGATGTATTATAAAAAGGCCTTGATGACATGGTTATAATGTCCAAAATTGTGTATTCAATTATTATGAGATTTGTTTTTGATGTCCATGTGATTATTAAATTAGTAAGAATATCCATGGATAAGATAATTCTCATGTGATTATTTATATGGATTTATTTGATCATACTTTATTCTTACCATAGTATTCTCAAGTTATTTCTTAAATGGAATGTGTTTTATTTATTTACCTTTACATATTTATTAGGATTATTTATTTATGATAGATTTATCTATATGTATACCCTTATAAAGAATCTGAGATCACCCCTTTCTTATGTTTTATTTTCCCCAAGATACCAGAAAGTTTTTCTCAATTGATATGCAGGGATATGATAAAAGGGAAATTTTCATTCTCAAAGAAAAAAACATTGAGTATTTTATATCTTAAATTATAATGTAAATTTAAATCATGAACCTATTTTTACCAATACTAATAAACTATTTGGTCTATTGGGATGCTATTTCTTGTATTTTATTCTAATGTAATAAAGTAACCAATAACTATAGGCTGCTAGGGTTGGGGTATTTATAATTTCTATGGAAGTAAGATTAGTATAAACCTTGGGAACTTGATTTATGAAATTATATATTAGGTAATATAACCTTATGATAGAAATTTAGGATAAGCATACAATAACCTCATAATGTTTTAGTAATGTAGAGACTATGGTTTTTCTTAAATATACATACCTTTTTTCATACTAAAAAAGGGTGTGGTTTAGTAACAAATGTATCTTGGGGTAATAACTCCAAAAATGGTGAATTGGGATGGACTCGAGTGTTACCGGGTACATAACAACGAGCCTTACTGTGTACCTAATTTAACACTCTCAATAAGTCAGATAACTAAAATTTTATTTACAAAACGTTATGAAGTATTTGAATTGATGATGAAAATGAATGACCTTGGTTAAATCTTAGGTTCCTTAATTAAAAAAAATCTTGGATGATTTAGACATCCTATAAATAATTATATCTCTTTCCCACTATGATTATTGTTTCCAACACTAGGTTTTTTGGTTTTTTAATGGATGTAACATGAAGGAATCATATTAAAATTGAATATAAAGAATAATTTAGTGAATATGAGAAACCAAATATGATGATAATTGGTGTGAAGGATATCATGATTATTCCTAATTAGTCATTTGAAACAATTATTAACAATCGATTCCTTAACCAACTCTCAAAATCAATGAAGAATATAAGGATGGATTTCACAAAGAGATCGAGTGATGGGGACCATGGTGGAAAGAATGATAAATGTCCTTCATGTGAAAAATGAGGAAAGTGACTCCCTGGAAAGTTTATCAACGAATCATGAAAATGTTTTGTGTGTGGAAAATAATGTCATAAAGAAATTAATTTATGAGGAAAATTGAACAATATGATAGAAGAAAATAAATTTCATTCTAGGTATCCATTTATACTTAATTTTCCTAAATATGGGGAACCTGGCTAATATTCTAGATAATCCCATCATCTAAAGGTAAAACCATTGACTAAGGAAGGACCTTTGTTGAAGTAAAAGGGATAAAGTATTTATGTATTGGGATTTAAGAATTTCATTTTATAATAATTTTAATCAATGTTATTTTAGTTATAATAATCAAGAAAAATCTAAGGATTGTGCTGAATTTTGAAGAATATATGTAATGCCCCGACCCTAGTTAGCCAGATTCGGTTCTTTATTACATAACATTGACATGATCACAAAAGATCAAGTCTCGAAAGACTGATTAGTTTAGTATCCTTGGAAATACTAGATACATTCATAAGTTTTATATTACTTTATAAAGTGGAAAAATAAAAAAACAGAGTCTCCATAGGCCACACACATATCCATTAGACTATCCATGAAGGTCAGTCATAATATACTTCTTCACATCCTAGGAAAAGTAAAACATAGAAAAGGGTGAACTCAGATGCTCAGTAAGGATAACAATATAGCGGAAACTTTCCTAAATAAGCATGAACATTTAAGGCAATTTATAAGACTAAAAAAAAAATCCTTTTAAACCTGAAATTCAAAATAATATAGAAAAGATAAAATCAAATAATTCCATTTACTTATTCATATGAATATTCTACTAGTTGAATAATCACATATAATATCAATATCCACTTTTATAATGATGGAATGAATAATTCCAGACTTCATAACCACATAGTTAAGGATAAGGTGGGTATCGGTCGACCACGACTCAACTAATAGGTTTTAGATATGTTTGAGTCACTATATTAACCTTATCTTTTAGATTTAACACTTCGTTAAATAGTTTGACATTTACCAAGTCTCTTTTTATTTTTATATTATATGCTTAATAAACTTACTATAAACTTCCTAGAGAATCTCAAGTGGTTCATTAATGACATATATAATATTATTTAATCCCCTTGGATGAACATTATATTTTTAGTAATAGAATATCAATTAATAATATAATATTTGTTTTAAAAACTCTTTTATGTCAATTTTGACACTATTTGGTATTTTGTTTTTGTTAAAATTTATAACAGCATTATTACTTAAAAAAAATTCATTTAATCAATCCTAACATGTCATATTAACCTATAAAATTAGTGTAATTCATTAAAAGTATCAAATTAGATTTATTTGGATATTTATAATATTAATTATTTTAATCTTTCATTAATAAGGTAATTACTACATCATCATTGTGTTGTTAATAAATTAAATTATTTAATGTCTAAAAATAATAAATAAAATACCATTATGTAGTAATTTTTTTATCTTTCTAATTAATATTTATAATTGAATTTATTTTGGGTGTAACTTTATATTAAAATTGGTTTAGTTATTAAACTTTTAATTTAACTATTTTAACTCTTCTTTAAGTAAAATAATAATAAATGTCCTAATCTAATCCAAGTGGACAAAAGAGTTTCATATTTTATTCCTAAGGGTATTTTTGGTCGAATTATACTTATCCAATAGAATTAGGACATGTGTTTAGGGTAATTATGATATCATTTTTACCCTTAATTACCCTATTTACTTTTAACCGTGGTAAATAAATGTAAAAAGTTACTATTCACCAAAAATTATTTTCGTCTTATTGAACCAAATTTTACTTACTGATATTAACCGTGTCCCTACAATTTTTTAAATTCAACTCACAGAAGTGGTAAAATTATGCTTTATGCAAATTTTTAAATTCTCCTAGGAGGTGGGTAAAAGATGGTAAAAAGTTCAATAAAGTTTTTATTTATCTAGACTCATTATAAAATGACTCCCATGAATTAAATTAAACTTATATATGTATTATTTATCAATTTTGACCTAAAATAAATTTAAATAAAATAAATAATTATTTAAATAAAAAGTCTGTTTTAAACAATAACTCAGGGGTTTTCACTATTCATCAAAAATTGAATGTTTTCAAAAAAATATCAAGAATTCACCCTAAGGTAATTTCAATACTAAAAATCCAAAAATGAAGTACATTTTTAAAGATAAAATTTATAAAATTTCAAAAAGTGTGTTACTATTCTCTAGTTTGATTGGTCGCGGTGTGTTAGAATCTTGAAGTTGTGTACAATGCAAGCTATTGAATTATTCAAAGGGAAACGTACCATGGAAGCTAGAGGTGTTACATTATTACCTCCTTCAAATAATTTCATCATCGAAATTTATATAATATTACCGCATAAAAATATTTGGGTGGTTCTTCATCATAAGTTCCTTGGGTTCCCATGTTGCCTTTTCCGTCTTATGGTTTCTCTATAGAACTTTTACCAGACGAGTCATCCAGTTTATCAGAATTTTGATAGGATTTTCACAATAAGACAGATCAGGTTCCAGTTCAATTTCCTCATAAGTGAGTACATACATTGGGTCAGACATGTATTTTCCCAATAGTGATACGTGGAATACATCATGAAATTTGGAGAGACTTGGCGGCATTGCCAACCGGTAAGCTACAACCCCAATTCGTTCTAGAATTTCAAATGGCCCAATGTACCTGGGATGTAGTTCACCCTTCTTACCGAATCATATAACTCCCTTACAAGGAGATACCTTCAAGAAAGAATGATCTCCTACCGAAAATTCCAAATCATTCCTTCGGTTATCGACATAGCTATTCTACCTACTTTGTGCTACTTTGATGTGGGTTTGGATAACCTTAACCTTTTTCATCATTTCCTCAACAAGTTCTAGGCCTACGAGTTTTCTTTCACCAACATCATCCCAACAAGTTGGTGTGTGACATCTCTTTCCATATAATGCTTCATATGGTGCAATCTGAATACTTGAAAGGAAGATATTGTTATAGGAAAATTCTACCAGAGGTAAATATTGATCCCACATACCTTGAAAGTCAAGTGATAATATATATCAACATGTCTTCTAAGGTTTGAATGGTCCATTCTGATTTTCCATCAGTTTAAGGGTGGTAGGAAGTGCTCTAACGAAGTTCAGTATCTAGGGATTTTTGAATACTTTTCCAGAATCTTGATGTAAAACAGGGATCAAGTTCAGAAACAATCAATAAGATTACTCCATGATGTATTAAAACTTAATTAATATATAGTCTTGCAAGAAGTTCATGTGGAAAATCTTCTCTTATAGAAAGAAAATTCGACGACTTGGTAAGACGATCAAAAAGGACACATATGGCATCATTCCATATAGGAGTCTTTGGTAGCCCCCTGAAAAAGTCCATCGTAATATTATCCCATTTCCACTCAAGTATGAGAAGTGGTTGCATGACTCCTCCTGGCTGTTTCCTTCCATCTTTCACTTATTGAAAAACCATACATCTTGACACAAAATTAGAAATATCCATTTTCATGTTATCCCACCAAAAATGTTCCTTCAAATATCTATACATCTTAGTGCTACCAGGGTGTATAGAGAAATTGGAGCTATGAGCATCATCCAAAAATTCCCTTTTTAGATCAAGTAAATCAGGAACACAAAGTCTCTTCCCAAATTTCAAAATCCCATCTTTATATATGAATTAACTCAATCTCCTATCATTCACAACTTTAATTTTATTTTTGAAACTCTTCATCATCTATTTGAGAAATTTTTATCCTTTATAGTAAATATGGTTTGGAAACCATTTGAAAAATAATTGATGTTTGACCTTCCATGGTTATTCCCGTATCTATCTTTACTAGATCCATGAAAATAGTATCCCTTTCAATTCTCATATTGTTCAAAACTCCATGATGCTTTCTTCTCAAAGCATATTCCACCTTATTTTCCTTCCCTATGTGGTAGTGTATAATGCAATAATAATCCTTGAGTAGTTCAAGACATCTCCTTTGCCTCATGTTGAGTTCTTTCTATGAGAAAATATACTTCAAACTCTTGTGATCGGTATATATATCACACTTTTCACCATAGAGATAATGTGTCCATATCTTCAAATAAAATATTACAGCTGATAACTTAATATCATGAGTAGGATAGTTTTTCTCATGATTTTTAGCTGCCATGATGAATATGTAAAAACTCTATCATATTGCATAAGGACACAACCAAGTCTTTTCTTTGAAGCGTCAATATAAATGAAAAACCCATCATTCCAAGATGGTAGAGTCAAGATAGAAGTATTGACTAATATTATCTTCAGTTCTTCAAAACAATCTTCACACTCTTTTGTCCAAATAAATTTTATCCCCTTTACGTGTGATCTTTGTTAATGGGTTAGCCAACCGAGCAAAATTATGGAAGAAACATCGATAATAACCTGTTAAACCAATAAAACTGTGTACCTCACTTATACTTATCAGTGCTGACAATTCTTGGAATTCCTTGGTCTTTGAAGGATCAAAAATTATTCTATCCTTAGAGACAATATGGACAAGAAAAAAATCTTTTGTATCCAGAATTGACACTTTCTATATTTCCCATATAATTCATTTCTTTTAAGAGTCTTTAGAATAATTCTCAAGTGATTTTCATGATCTTCATTGATTTTTGAGTATACCAAGATATCATCAATAAATACCACTAAAAATTCATCAATATATTCCTTTAAAAATCTATTCATTAGATCCATGATGACAGTGGGTGAATTTTTCAACCCAAAAGGCATTACTGTAAACTCATAATGCCCGAAACTGGTTTGAAATGCTGTTTTCAGAATGGCTTCCTTCTTCACACACAACTGATGATATCCAGATCGATAGTCAATCTTTGAAAAATATTGAGAACCATGAAGTTGGTCTAATAAATCTTCAATGTGAGGTTAGGGATACTTATTCTTTATTGTTATAGAATTTATCTCCCTGTAGTCAATGCACAACCACATAGATCCTTCTTTCTTATTAACAAAAAGAACTGGTGCTCCCAATGGTGAAACACTATGGTGAATAAATCCCTTATTACTCAATTAATATTATTGTTTCTTTAGTTCCACTAATTCCATAGTGTAAATTCTATAATGGGTATTAGATATGGGCCTTGAACCAGGAATTAAATCAATGAAAAACTCAATTTCTCATTCTAGAGGATGTCCAGGTATATACTCTGGAAACACATCAACATATTCTGGGACAATAGGTACATTCTCTATTTGAACATTCATTTCCTCACCCATAGTTATTTCATTATCTTCATCCTCAACAACTGAATTTATTTGAGCTACTGGGGTGGATCTAGATAAGAATAGGTGGTGACGTTTCTGCTATAAAGATAAGGTACAATTTATCATCATCAAGAATTGTAGCCTCCTACTTCTGACAACAATTTTTCACATCATGGTATGAAAGGCAATCTATACCAAGGATTATATCAAATTCAATCATAAGTATGACAATGAGATCAGCATATAAAGAACATTTATATGCCCTAATGTGTACTGATTCACAAAACTTTGTTGCAATGATACTTCCCTTATGTGTTTTGACTGAAAACTCACTTGTTAAGTCAAATTTAAAATATCTAATTTTCTTAGCTAACTGGGAAGATATGAAACAATCTGATGATCAAGAATCAAATAAAGAATTTTCTAAACTTTAGGAAACCATAAAATTACCTTCCACCACATCTTTCAGAGCTTCATCCTCACCAGCAGTGATAGCATAATCTTGGACTTGATCCCTTGTCCTTTTCTGAGGTAAGTTTAATTGGCACTTAGGACATTTATTTTCATAATTTACCCTTTCTCTACAATTTTAGTATTCACCATTGACAACCTCTTTCTTCCCCTTGTAATCACGAGCTTGGTGGCCATTTTCACCACACTTGTAAAAGACTCCCATTCCCTTCAGGAAAGCACTGAGGTCTTTCTTCCCACTTTTACCATAGGATGGATATTCAACTTTTCCCTTCTTTACCTTATTTACATTTTCAAAATGTTCACCAGATCTATTCTTCTATTGCTTTGATTTAAAGTCGTAAGACTTAGAGAATTCCTTTTCTATCTTGATAGAACATGAGAAAATATCTTCGTATGATGAGAAGGATTGTGAGACTAATTCTTGATGGAGAAATAGTTTTAACACATCAAATAAATGATCAATATTACTTATTGGGTTATGTATATAATCTGTAGCATGCCTTGCTAACCTTGTAAAGTTAGCCTCATATTTTGCGACATTCTCATCATTCTTTTGTCTAAGACTCAAAAATTTCCTTTCCATATCCACTCAATGGTCACGAGGAAAATATTTTTCCTAGAAAATATCTTTAAACTCCCTCAATTCGATATTTGATATTTCATCATCTTACTTTGTGTTTTTAATCAATGACCACCATTGATCTGCATCTCCCGTGAGGCAATAAACTACCAATGGAAGTTTTTCCATTTCTCTACTCCCCAAAGCGTGGAATACTTTCTCTAAGGAACTTATCCATTGCTCAGCTACAAAGGGATTTTTACTCCCATTGAATGTTGATGGTTGTTGCCTCATTAATCAGTCTAACATTGATCCTCCACATTGTGGATCAGGGTGCTCCATACGGGTAACATTATTATTCATAACCTGAGTGATTTGTCTCAGTATGGTGATAAACTTATCATCACCAGTTGCATCACCAAATCCACTATAATTATCTTGTCTGGGAGGTAAATCCATACATGGATTACGTGCATTGATACGGTTTCCTTTCCTTCCACTAGGCACCATTTTTAAACAATTGAATACACTATATTAATTTATGAATCTCAATAAATAATTATAAACATGTGAAATACTTAACATAAATTGAATAGTTTATGGATATAATCTATAATCATAAAAATGTTTCTTTTGAAGAAGTATATACTTGTATACCCTTCATTATGGTTTGTAAAGAAAATGAGAATTATCTTAAGCATATCCCATGGGAGTGTCATAACCAAGAGTGCAACAAGGCCCGTTTTCCTTCACCAGTTCCCATTTGAGTCTAGATAAAAGCGGTGTTTTCGGGTTTTACCCCTAGGAACATCTGTGCCAGAGCCACATCAACCTGCTCATATCCAAGCAGGGATGCATTTCTTGAAAAATTCACAAAATATCTTAGTACCAAAATTCTAAGAAGTTCTTCTATACTAATACTCAAATTCTATCTTAGGGTAATGTTCTCTAATCAGATATTTTCTAAATCTTGCTTCTATGGTTTGTACTAAACTTTCTCTGATACCAACTGTAATGCCCCGACCCCAATTACCTAGAGTCGGTGCTTTATTACATAACATTAGCATGATCACAAAAGATCAAGTCTGGAAAGATCGATTAGTTTTGTAAAGACCCATAAAATTCAATGAATTTTTTTTAATTTTTTTTGGGATTTTAAATGAACGCAGTTTCAGACGACACTTGATTCCGAGGCCCGGTGTGCCCAGAATTTCTATCCAAAGTTTATCTTGGGTACGTTCAGTGAACTAACGAGCGACGAGGCCTCGGTGTAGGGCCCTTTGTCAGTAGTGGCACCGGCGGTAGCTCTACCCGCTGAGCCACCGATGCTTCCTACCGCAGTCGCTGACGATGCACGTCGCCTTAGTGCACTGCATGAGTTCCAGCGCCAGCGATCGCCCAGGTTCCACGGGGAGACGAACCCCCAGGAAGCTGAGGATTGGCTGGAGGAAGTGGTGAGAGTTTTTAGGTTAGTGAGGACACCAGCAGACCTCATGGTGATCCTCGCAGCGAGCATACTGCACGCAGCAGTAGGCAGATGGTGGAGCTTGATGCTCCTGGTACACGATGATGCATCTCTTCTTTGGACGGATTTTGAGAGCCTCTTCCGATCAGAGTTCGTCCCAGCCACCCTCTGTGCGGTGTGCATCCAGGAGCTTCTTCAGCTGCGGCAGGGCATCATGACGGTTGCCCAGTACTCGGGGAGATTTACCGATCTCTCGCGCTACTCGACAGACATGGTACGGGACCCATTCTTCCGGGCCCGGACCTTTGAGCAGGGATTGAGGCACGAGATCAGGGCATCGCTAATCTCCCTCAGCATTCCGACTCAAACAAGAGTGCTGGAGCGATCCCTTTTGATCGAGAGCTTTCTTGCTGAGTCTACACTAGTGCCGAGACCCACAGCAGGGTGACATGTAGCAGAGTCTTCTGCAGCAGGTAGTCGACGAATGACTCATGGGTCCAGGCAGACCAGACCCTCAGGAAGACGATCTCAGGACACTGGCTCAGCAGTGCAGGGAACATAGCGCGGAGCCAGTATTTTGAGAGGTAGGCAGTGCTACTCGTGCGACGGGCAGGGCCACATGGCTCGTGACTGCCCGACCCGCCGTGCCGAGGAGCAGCAGACAGTTGAGGGACCACCCAGGGAGAGGAAGAGGGTCGACCATGGCAGTCTACAGGGAGCAGACAGACGAGGTAGAGGAGCTCGCCGAGCAGCTGGTGGTGGGCGACACTTTGAGGCTCTACCACCACCACCACCAGGAGGTCCACCCCGACCACAGGGAGCTAGCGGGAAAAGATAGGCACAGCTCCAGGCAGCAGAGGCCTACGACCACGACACGCCCGAGATGATTCGAGGTACTATCTGTGTCTATTCCACCCTTGCTGTAGTTCTTATAGACACAGGGGCGAGTCACTCTTTCATAGCCGCTGCCCTTGTTCGGAACTTGGAGATTCTGACAGAGCCTTTGGCTCGATCCTTACAGCTAGAGACTCCTGCGGGAGCAGACTCGACGATTACGCACTGGTGCCGGTAGTGTGAGCTTACTCTAGGAGGCGAGAGCTTCGGCTGGGATCTTCTTGTAGCGGCGTCAAGGCCTTACGACGTCATCATGGGCATGAATTGGTTTTCTATGGTCCGTGAACAGATTGACTGTATTAGGCGCAAGGTGCGATGTGTACGCACCGACGGGAGCAGGTTCACCTTCACCGGTGAGAAGGGAGCCTTTGTAGCACAGGATGGACTTCTGCGGAGGAGAGGACAGCCCATCACTCACCAGTTGGATAGTCTCATCCTAGGAGCAGTTGAAGTGCGGAGTCCTGGTTTTCCTGTAGTGGTGGATCAGTATGCGAACGTTTTCCCCGACGACATTCCAAGGCTACCTCCTTGCAGAGAGGTAGAATTTTATATTGACCTGTACCCCAGGACAACCCCGATATCGAATCCAGCATATCGGATGGCCCCCGCCGAGCTTTGAGAGCTGCGGGTACAGTTGGAGGACTTGCAGGGCAAGGGGTTCATCCGACCCAATGTTTCACCCTGGGCTTCCCCGATTTTGTTCGCCAAGAAGGCGGATGGGAGCTTGCGACTTTGTGTCAACTATCGTCGCCTGAACCAGGTGAAAGTGAGGAACAAGTATCTGCTACCGAGGATTGATGAACTCTTCGATCAGCTCAAGGGAGCACAGTGGTTCTCGAAGATAGACCTCAGGTCAGGCTATCATCAGCTCAGAGTTCGGGACAAGGACGTGCAGAAGACGGCCTTCAGATATCGGTATGGCCACTATGAGTTCTTGGTTATTCCATTCGGCATAACCAATGCTCCAGAAGTGTTCATGGACCTCATGGACATGATCTTTCAGCCATACCTCGATCGATTTGTCATGGTCTTCATTGAAGACATTTTGATATACTTGACGAATGAGGAGGAGCACGCCTACCACTTGCAGGGTGTACTAGACACACTTCAAGAGCACCAACTTTATGGTAAGCTCTCGAAGTGCCAGTTCTGGATATGTGAGGTCCACTTCTTGGGACACGTCATCTCTAAGGTGGGAGTTGCAGTGGATCCTGCTAAGATCGAGGCAGTGCTAGCTTGGGAGCCACCCAGGAGCGTGACGGAGGTGCGAAGTTTCTTGGGACTAGCTGGATACTACCGGAGATTTGTGCCAGACTTCTCCAGAGTTTCGGCACCACTCTCAGATTTGATGAAAAATGGGAAACCCTTTGTGTGGTCAGACAGATGTCAACAGAGCTTCCAGGAGATGAGACAGAGATTGACCAGTGCACCTATCTTGAGGTTACCAGAGGAGGGAGTAGGGTACGTAGTCTACTGCGATGCATCAGGGACCAGACACAGATGTGTCCTAATGCAAGAGAGGGCCGCGATCGCCTATGTATCACGTTAGTTGAGGCCACATGAGCATAACTATGCTACCCATGACATGAAGTTAGCAGTAGTTGTCTTCGCTCTGAAGACATGGCGACACTACCTGATAGGCGAGCACTTTATAGTCTTTTCTGACCATCAGAGTCTCAGATACATCTTCTCTCAGAAGGACCTGAATCTGAGACAGCGGCGATGGCTCGAGTTCCTCCAGGACTATGACTTTGAGATAGTCTATACTCTTGGGAAGGGGAACGTGGTAGATGATTCTCTCAACAGGAGGACGGGCATTCAACTACTTGAGGAGGAAACAGAGCAGCTAGCCTCTTTGCAGATATCCTTCATGGATAGAGATGTTGCAGCCTTCCTTTAGTCTCTCACAGTCACTCCTCCACTATTGCAACGGGTCAGAGAGGCACAGCGTGGGAACACTGACTATGAGACGCAGCGTGTACAGATATCCTCAGGACAAGCACCTGATGGTTTCTCCTTTGGATTAGAGCACGAATTCCTTTTTAGAGGACGTACCTTGGTACCAGTTGCCTTACGGGAGGAAGTGATGAGAGAGTTTCACACTTCTCCTTTGGCGGTACATCCTGGAGTGGCGAAGATGTACCGGGACCTCAGATGACAGCACTGGTGGGCAGGCATGAAGAAGGCTGTGGCAGAGTTCGTTTCTCGATGCCTCACCTGCCAGCAGGTGAAGGCAGAACACCAGGTACCAGCAGGCTTGGTACAACCTTTGGAGGTCCCGGAGTGGAAGTGGGACAGGATATATATGGACTTTGTGACCGGACTTCCATGCACTTCCACAGGTCACGACTCCATTTGGGTGATTGTCGACCGACTCACCAAGTCGGCACACTTCTTACCCATCAGAGAGCAGGGCTCAGTGGAGATCTTGGGACGACTTTAGGTTCAGGAGATTGTGCGGCTTCATGGTGTGCCATCATCTATCGTCTCCGATCGAGATGCTCGCCTTACTTCCCGGCTTTGGAAGGGGTTTCAGGAGGCGTTCGGGACACAGCTACGTCTGAGCACAACCTTTCACCCTCAGACGGATGGTCAGACAGAGAGGACCATTCAGACACTTGAGGACATGCTCCACACATGTGTCCTCAACTTTGGTCGCAGTTGGGAGGACCACCTAACCTTGGTGGAGTTTGCCTACAACAACAGTTACCATTCCACCATCGGGATGGCACCATACGAGGCATTGTACGACCGACCTTGCAGATCTCCTTTGTGCTGGACAGATCCTGGTGAGTTAGCACTTGTGGGACCAAAGATGGTCCAAGCCATGACAGAGAAGGTCCAGGTCATCCAGGAGCAGATGAGGATAGCTCAGAGCCGGCAGAAGTCTTATGCTGATGGGAGGCGGAGGCCACTAGAGTTCGAGGATGGCGACCACGTCTTCTTGCGTGTCTCACCTCGACGTGGATTACGGAGATTTGGATGAGGTGGCATGTTGTATCCATGCTTCATCGGACCATTCCAGGTCCTCAGCAGGATTGGCGAGGTGGCTTATTGCCTGTCTCTACCGCCTCAGTTTCACCGTGTGCACGACGTCTTCCACATATCTCAGCTGAGGAGATACGTGCACAACCCGAAGCATATCATTGACCATGGGGAGCTTGACATTTATGATGGGGTGACTTTTGAGGAGCTTCCAGTGGAGATCGAGGATCGACAGGAGTGGGTCCTACGTGGACAGTCGATTCCTCTAGTGCGCATCAGATGGCAGCACGGGAACCTCCAGGAGAGCACTTGGGAGCGAGAGGCTCAGATGCATGCTCAATACCCACATTTGTTTCCATAGCTTATGATGTATCTTTATGGGGACGTAAAGCCCTGATGTGGAAGTAATGTAAAGACCCGTAAAATTCAAGGAATTTTTTTTTCTTAATTTTCTTTGGGATTTTACATGAATGCAGTTTCAGACGGAACTTGATTCCGAGGCTCGGTGTGCCCAGAATTTCTATCCGAAGTTTAGCTCGGGTACGTTCAGTGAACGAACGAGCGGGAATTTCTAACTTTTGAACCGGTGCATGGAATCGAATTCTGAGGGAACCGATGAAACCACAACGCCGGTATTTGCTTAGGAACACCTGTTCCGGAGTTGCGTTTTCACGAGAGAAGATAATAAAAATTGTGGAAGTTTAGTTAATATTATAACTACAATTTTTTATTTCCCCTTGATAGTTTTTAGCTTTGGGTGGAAGTTGGGTAACTACCCAACTTCCCAAGGGAGGTTATGAGGGTGGTGGGTCCCACATGATCCCCACCCCTTCATATTCTTAAACCCCCGCAACTCACCATTAATTTTTTGATAACTTATGTTATTAATTAAGTGAGTTAAGTGTGGATGTTTGAATTTCAAACTCTTGAAATTCAAAAGTTATGTTATTTTAATAAAATAAGAGGTGAGCTTATTTTATTTGGGATTGGAACCTTGTGGTGGAGTTTTTGGGAGAAAAGACTAAGGAATTGAAGAACTTCTTCGTCTTCGATGAAGAACGCGAAGAACAAATCGGTCTCCGATGAAGAACGCTGAGTTCTCGGAAACCGAATACACGACGCCGTGTACCGCGATGCCGACTCGACTTCCTCCTTCCGCGATGTCTCTTTCCACGATGGTTTTTCCACGAAGAATCCTCGTTCGACAAACCTCCGTTCAAGCTCGCATGAAGTAGGGGTTTATTTATTTTATTTCATTCGTGAATTCTACTTTTCGTTCTTCATGGATATACGACCAAATGCTTTCGATTAATGAGAGGGGGCCGGACTGCACAAACACGGCCGCCCCTCCTCCCTTATCCTTGTTATTGTTTCTAATGTGTTGGAACGGGAATGGCGCTGTGCCGTCGCACTATGCGGGATCGTGCGGCAAGTCATGCGCGGTGCCATCGCGCCGCGCCGTGAAGTTGAACCAAGTCGAGGTGCCGTCGCGCTGTGTCGGAAAAACCGAAGACACCGCGGCCAGAGCGGGGCCATGGAGGAAGGGCGTAGCGCTGTCATGCCATGCCGGATGAACCAAAACCGCACTCGGTTCTGGGCCGCGGCGGAGCAGGGTGACCGGAGGCCGGTTCCGGGCCGCCGGTGTCGGAGCAGGGAGGGGACCGACCGTCGCCAGTCCCATGGTGGCAGAAACCGGCCGGCCGGGGCGGGCCAGCCGGACAGGAGGACAACTGGGGGTTCAAACCCCCATCCAGCTAGCAAAACGGCCCCCATTAAAGGGGGATCGCTGTTGCAACCAGGGGGGGCAGGCGCCCCCCCCCCCCCCACGCCAAACGGCTCGGCCCTTTGGCCGAGCGCCTGGCCAGCGCGCTGGGCGCAATGTGCCTAGGCCAGGCCGCGCCGGCCGAGCCGGACCGTGCCCAAGCGGGCCGGACCCGAACCCGGTTCGGGTCGACCCTGGGGGTATCGGGCCGGGTCGGACAGGGCCCGAACCCCTTAATACCAAATCGTTTCCGGTCGGACGCCCATAACTTGTGATACGGGCGTCCGATCGATGCACCGTCAGTTGCAATACGATCCTTGGATCGAGACGGTCGTTTCAGTATATCTCACTCAAGGTTTTGGAATACTTGGGTTTGGCCAGGTTGGTTCGTACACGAAACTAACCGGGCCCTCTGAGCGGAAACGCTCATATCTTAAGCTCCGGACGTCTGATTGACGTGCCGTTGACTTTGTTGGATTCCTCTAAGTGAGACGGATCTTTTGGCTTACTCTTCCCGAGGTTTGGATGCAGGTGGAGTACGGTCGAGTTGTTTTTTCCTTAAAAACAAACCGGGCCCTTGGAACGAAAAATCCAATAACTCTCAGACCGGGCGTCCGATTGACGTGCCGTCTGCGACGTTGAGTTCCTGTTGACGATACGGAACTTTTGGATACATCAACTCTGGACTATGTGTTAGTTGATGTATCAGCCTCTCGGAGCGGACCCTCCTGATCGAGCTTGCTATGTGCGGGAACCCTAGAGCTGGCTGTGTTTGCTATTGTGATGACGATGACTGTACAGAAATCCTCAGTGGATTCGACGACGACAACTACAACACTCAGTGATCCTATGTGGATCAGTGCTACCGATCCTGTGTGGGTCTGATCCTGTGTGGGTCAGCGCTCAGCGGTTCTGTGTGAGCCAGCGCCTACAGATCCCGTGTGGGTCCGATCCTGTGTGGGTCATTACGGGGGTTAGTTACCTATCGATCCTTTGTGGGTCAGATCCTATGTGGGTCATTGCGGGGGTTAGTACCTATCGATCCTTTGTGGGTCCGACAACTTAGATGAATCAGTGGCAACATCTGATCATCTCTATCGTCATACGAAGAAGTATACCGGTGTGATCTGAATCCTATTTTACTTTCCTATGTTGATTGTGTTGTGCTATCCTGTGTGGATTTACGTTTTTCTTTCCTGTGTGGACTGGGTTGTACTTGGGATCGAATGTTGGAGATGAACGAGAATTGATGACTTAGGTTTATGCATGGGCATATAACTAAGCAGTGTCGAATGTTACTTCGTGATTGTATCTTTCCTTTTGTGATTATGCTTTGTGGATTTAGGGAGACCATCAGGGGTCTTGGGGTCCCTACTGAGTATCTTATACTCACCCCTGCACGGGCTATGCCCGCACTACGTTGTGTTGGTTGCAGACGACGGACAACGCTGATCGTGGTTGAGGCTTGCGGAACAGGATGGTGCCTGGAGGTGGACCACTGGACGGGACATACTCAGAGCAGTCAGCTGGACCCGAGGAGCAGAGGAGGCTATCTGTACTCACCCTTCAGGTGGGATTTCCAGTGGACAGCTCGGCGTTGCGGCTTTTCTTTACAGTTGATGTTTTCCCTTTCCAGTTGTACTTTACTTTCATTTTGGGTTTGTATACTGGCCCACTTAATTTCTGCACTTACTGTTGTACTCTATTTTTACTTAGTGTATACTTCTACTTCTTGTTTGCTCTGTGGTGTTTGTTTACTTTACAAAGGCAATGCCTTCCCTTTTTATCAGGAATTTACGCTTTGGTGCTAGTCGCCAGCCCCTGGCCTATGGAAGGCGGGCTTGGGGTAGTCACGGCACGGGCCCCGAGGACGGGTCGTGACAAGTTTAGTATACTTGGAAATACTAGATACATTCATAAGTTTTACATTACATTATAAAATGGAAAAATACAAAAAAATAGTATCCATAGGCCACACTCATATCCCTTAGACTGTCCTTGCAGGTTAGTCATAATATACTTCTTTGTATCCTTGGAAAAGTAAAACATAGAAAGGGGTGAGCTCAAATGCTCAATAATGATAACAATATAGAAGAAACTTTCATAAATATGCATAAACATTTAAGGAAATGTATTAGAATAAACAAAATCCTTTTAAAATTGAAAATCAGCACATTATGTAAAATATAAAATCAAATAATTCCATTTACTTATTCACATTGATATTCTACAAGTCGAATAATCACATTCAATATCAATAGCCACTTTCATAATGATGGAATGCATAATGTCAGACTTCATAACCACATAGTCAAGGCCTTATGCCAAGACTACAAATAATATTTTTTCAAGGCCTTATTCCAAGACACTAGTTTGTCTCATGAGACCTATCGATTCATCGAGAAGCTATGGAAGGCTCCACCCATCACTTACTAATTCCAATGCAATTATCATATTAAAAGGTTTAAATATAACATAAAAATTATTATTAAAACTAGAATACGACATTTAAATACTTTATCCATAAACCATGAATGGTGTAGAAATAACACATCCACAGTCAAAAAACATCACAAAACCTTCAATACAATATGAAAGTTTTGTATTATAATAAACCAACTTCAAATAAGCTTAAAATCCATCAAAGGATGTTTACATAGATTAAATGAAAACATTTTTTAGAGAAATATCACTTTATATTTTGAAATCATTTAAAAGTAATATAATTATAAATGAAAACATTTATTTTGAAAATATTATTATAAGCTTGTAAGGGAAGATTCGATGATGCTATAATGACAGAGAATATCCTCACCCTCCATATAAGTTAAATAAAACATTATTACCTTAATTTTGTCAAAAAGGTCATAAGGTACCTTGTTTGGAAAATGACGGAAAGATTCCTTTTAATCAAATTTACAAAAATTCAAACAAGTATATAAATGACTTTAACCCATAGTCTAGTAAATATTAAAAATGTTTTGGAATAAATTTTAATAAACATGGATGTGGATGATAAAGAGGTCCCAGTAGACACTTATATAAAAAAAAATCCTCGGATAATAAAGAGATTGTGAAATTAACCCTTACCTTGTACTTTTCCTTGGTCTAAGGTACATTAAAATCCTATATAATAGTATAATAATTGTTATTAAATTATAAAATAACTATATACAAAAATATGATATCATATATGTTCTTCTAATATTTCTTTGCTAATGATATTTCAGTAGTATCATCATTTCAGTTGTTAACTGATTCATTTTCTTTTATATGCTTTGTTATGTAAGTAATGTTTATTATGGATAGGATGTATCTTATTCATATTAAAAATAATATTAAGTGTTTAAAAATTATTTTTAATCATCAAAGGAAAATTATTCTTGAATGGATACGATGGGGAATGAATCTCATCGCGTTCGTGGAGACAGTAATCTGTACGTACGCACAAGCGACAATATCATTATTTTGATATTAAACTTTTATTATAATAGGATGGTATATCATATATAAAGATTAATTATCATGTTATATTTATTATTTACATCTTTTATACTCATTATTATACCCATACAAATGATGAAGTATTTGAATAACAAATTACCCCACGACGTGGAGACAGTAATCCGTACGTACGCATATATGGTGACTTTGTCATTTATAGGATGGATAGAATAATGAATATCATTATAAAAATTTTATAATAACATCATATTATATAGAATATAATAGACTTATTATTTTAGAGTGGAAATAATAATTAGCGAGGAAGTGGAAGAAGAAAAGACCTTGAAATAGGTGATGAAATATTTACCTTTTTTTTGGTTCTTTATTTTGATTTGATCAAAAGGGATCCTTAGGTTGGATTTATGACTAAAGGAAGGCCTCTAGGATAAAGGTTGGACCATTTAGAGGATATTTGGTTTGGTTTTGGCCGATCCAAATGACTTTGAAGGTGTGAATTTTAGAGAAGGTGAAGTTCCCTTTTATAAGAGGGGTGATGGTTACCTTGGGAAAAGATTGAAATATAATTTTATAATAAAATAATTTTTACTTTATAATGGATAAAAAATGATTTATTTAAAGGATAAGGTAGAGATGGGTTTAAAACCACTCAACTAATATGTTTTAGATAGGTTTGGGTCATTATATTAACCTTATATTTTAGATTTAACCCTTAGTTAATTAGTTTGACATTTACCATGTCTCTTTGTATTTTTATATTATATGGTTAATAAAATTACTATAAACTTCCAAGAGAACATAAAGTGGTTAATTAATGAAATATATAATATTATTTAGTCTTTTTTTCTGAACCTTAGATTTTTAGGAATAGAATATCAATTAATAATATAATATTTGTTTTAAAAACTCTTTTATGTCAATTTTGACACTATTTGGTATTTTTTTGTTAAATTCATAACAACATTATTACTTAGAAAAAAATTATTTTAATCTACCCAATCATTTAATATTAAAAAATAAAATTAGTTTAATTCATTAAAAGTTTCAAATTAGATTTATTTGGATATTTATAATAACATTTATTTTAATCATTCATTAATAAGGTAATTATTGTATCATCATTGTGTCATAAATAAATTTAATTATTTAATGTATAAAAATTATAAATAAAATACCATTATTTTTGAAATAGTTTTATATTTCTAATTAAAATATATAGTTGAATTAATATTTTGTGTAACCTTATATTAAAAATGATTTAGTTATTAAACATTGAATTTAACTCTTTTAGCTCTTCTTTAAATAAAATATTAATAAATGTTCTAATCTAATCCAGGTAGACCAAAGAGGTTCATATTTTATTCCTAAGGTTTTGTTTGGTAGAATTATACTTATCCAATAGAATCACGACATGTGTTATGGTAATTATGATATCATTTTTACCATTAATTACCATATTTACTTTTAACCATGGTAAATAAAAGAAAAAAGTTACTATTCAACAAAAATTATTTTAATCTTATTGAACCAAATTTCACTTACTAATGTTAACTTTTTCTCTTGTATTTTTAAAATTAAACTCACAGAAGAGGTAAAATTATGTTTTATGCAAATTTTTATATTCTCATAGGAGGTGGGTAAAAGACGGTAAAAAGTTCAATAAAATTTTTATATATCTAAACTCATTATAAAATGACTTTAATGAATTAAATTGAACTTATATATTTATTATGTATTTATTTTGACCAAAAATAAATTTAAATAAAAAAAATAGTTATTTAAATAAAAAGTCAGTTTTAAACATTAACTCTATGTTTTTCACTATTCATCAAAATTTGAAAGTTTTCAGAAAAATACCAAAAATTAACCCTAAGTTAATTTTGATATTATGAATCCAAAAATGAAGTCCATTTGGAATGATAAAATTTATAAATTTTTTAAATGTGTGTATTAGTATTCATAACAGCTAGTTTGATTGGTCGTGGTGGGTTAGAATCTTGATGTTGCGTACAATGCAAGCTATTTCATTATTCAAAGGGAAACATACCATGGAATCTTGGGGTGTTACAATATATGTCTTAATTTAAGATTAAATTAATAATTATAGATACCATCATGGGTTTAAAAGTTTATGGTTTATCATAAATTCGTTTCCTTAATACACCTTTTTAGTTTTATTTTTGAGATGAGATTTTATGAATATGAAGAATATTTTAGGAGACATTTATGTTAATATAACCCTTTTTTATAGTATATTTTTTAGTGAAAATTTTATTTAG
The DNA here is from genome assembly GCA_963277665.1 of Viscum album. Taxonomy (NCBI): domain Eukaryota; kingdom Viridiplantae; phylum Streptophyta; class Magnoliopsida; order Santalales; family Viscaceae; genus Viscum; species Viscum album. The sequence continues at coordinate 1,048,150,628 of OY728163.1, read as the reverse complement.
GGAATAATGATTTTACATTTTATATGAATAATTTTAAAGGCAATGGTATCCTTTAAGGTTTATCTTAAATTTTATGTTTATGGAAATATGTGTTATTACAATTGTAAAATGTTATAGGAATTATAAAAATATGGATTTATGAAAAGGAAAACCTGAATGATGAGTGAAAATACATCACATATGATACTTCCTTGGGGTATGAACCCAAAACTAAATAGAGATAAGGGTAAAACACCTAACATTGGCCTAATTAATGCTTTAGTTAATATGAAATTATTATGGAAGGGATTACGTTGACCATTTGGTTTCACTGTTGAGGTTTAGAGATTAATATATTATATTGGATGACTTGTGATAACCATTTTTGACTTTACTAAAAATTTAGAGACATAAATAATTACATGTTACTCTTTTAGGGATCTTACGATTCATAAAAAGTTAATTTTAGTGTTTTTGGAATAAAAAAATAATTTTTTGATATTAATTTCTTGGAGTAAGAGATGAAGTTGATTTTTATTTAAGAACAACCAAAGGATGAAACATATCTTTGTAAATAGAAAGATATAAATTAAGTATATTTCCTTATATTCTTAGATAGTAAATGAATTCCTTAACTTTAGGAAAATAATGTTTAAAAAATATTATCCAATTATCTTCATATCTAATAAATCAAATGGTCTTTCAAATCATCAAAGATTTAAGGTTTTGATGTCCAATAATTTCTATTGATCACCCACCTTCTTGTGATGAAAAATATATATCACTCTCTATAATTATTTATTATTTTATTCCATGTCCATATCTTCACTTACCAACAGTGCTATTAAACTTGGAAACTTAGTTATGTGTTTATATAGATGAACTTCATATTCCAATTCCCACTTTTCAATAGAATTTTATATTAACACTTCTTACTATGTGGTATTTCAGGAACGGTATTTTCAAATGTTAGACCCATAATCTCTGAGTGTATGTTAAAATTGTGAGGACACTATTTATTGATGGTGGAGAGAATGTAACACCCCACCATTTTAAATAAGGAGCATCATAATTGATAGTGTATAAAAAACCCAAGATAATAAGAAAATGTAACACACTAATAATTTATTATACACTCCTTTATCAATAAATTCAATCTCATTGATAGCTTACGATGCACAAAAAGTTAATTTTAAATGAAAAGGTATACTCTATGGTTATTAAAACATGAACATTATAACCTAAAACACTACTTGAAATCAAGCCTATAACAACACTTTGTTCCCTATGGTTTAGAAAACCCATTGAGAAAAAGAACCCATACCAACGGTTCTAGTAAACTGTTGGAATAGGCTGTTATATGTTGGGTTTTCCCAACAGTTTAAGAAAACCATTGGAAAAGAAAAATATTACCCATAGTTTTTATTAACCATTGGGAAAAAATATACCCAATTTAGGGATCCCTCATGAAATTTCATCCCTGCGCACTCCTCCCCTCGCCGACCTCGACCTCCTCCTGGCCTCTACCTCCTTCTCCCGGCCTCTGCCTCCGCCTCCCGACCCCCTCCCTCTCCTCCGGCAATGTTCCCCTTCCCCTCTCGGCTCCTTATCCGACGACGATGTCTCCCTCCCCTCTCGGCTCCCGACTACTTTACCCCCTCCCATCTTGTCTCCCTCTCTTGGCGACATCCCCCACCCCTCTTGGCTCAATCTCCTCCTCCGACGTCCCCCAGCGCCCTCTCCAGTCGCGCGCGAGACCCCCCATGTCTGAACACCCTGCGAGACGTCCCCCTATCTTTTCTCTCTCTCCTCCCTCTAGGGTTTTCGATGGGTACTTCCAGGTAAGAATTAGTCTTCTTTTTAAAAAAATGAGGCAACAAGGAATGCATTGTTAGGTTCATAGTTATGATAACCATTCATATTAATCATGCGTTTTCTAGAGTATTGGGTAGTAACCAACTCATTGTGTGGCGAATTATTGGGTTAATTGTAATTTTTTTCAAAATAGAGTCTTCCAGAAATATAGGGTTATATTAACATGTTGTATTCCATTCATTCGAAAAATACATTCAATAAAAAGTTCATGAATTTTTAAAAACCTCATATTTTCCTCTATGGACTCTTATTAGACCTTATAATGTGTTGGATTTTGTTTTTTTTATCATGATATATATGTGATGAGGTTGTCTCATCATTAAGATGTAAAATGATGTGGGTTAATTGGAGGTGAGTGATGCTATATGAGATGTTATGGGTTATTGTGAGGAGTTTCTTTCCCTTTAATTTATTGGTTCATAAAACATAAGTTGGTGCGAAATATATTATGTAATTGGAATTGGTAAAGTTAAATGTTAGTCTTGGATTTCCGAGTTGGTTATTTGGATGGTATTCTCTATCAAAAGTGGGTATATCTCTATTGACTATGGGTGTATTTTCTAATTGACTAATTTATTTATTAAACTGACCATGCAATACACATTTCCCACAATACAGAAGCGCCACATAAATCATATATAGGCACTACACACCACAAGACACCCATGGGAGACACCCCTTGAAATCTACGGATAGTTAAGGGGCCATTAACTTAGGAACTGAAGTATATTGGAACTCAATCCTAAAGAAATTCCCATTGCTGGTAGAAAATATACGAACAAATTTATTCGTAGTATAGTATAATGAAATGGTTTACATCCTCATGACCAAGTAGACCATCTGGTTTATGGACTGGTGCCCAACCAGGTTCAACAGTATGATCAACTAATAAACATTTGTTGTGGTCTCTCTGATGTTTTTTCCATAGTAAAGAGGGTTATGTGCAAAATATTCAACTCAAATAATGTTGCATAGGTGCATATTCAATGGATAAGTGTACTAGTATGGTGTTCCCAACAACGTTCTATATAAATAAAATAATGAAAAATGAAGAGATTATTAAATGGAACTATTTCCCCCTTGCTTGCAGGAACATGATTTATCCTATGGGGTGGTGTGGTTCTTATATATTAGGTGGTGACAAGTATAGTCATAGAATACAGGTATGTTTTTGTTTAGTTTTTATTTTATTTTCTTTATCGCATTGGCCACTTAGGTATTTTACTTCTTTCTACAGATGGAGGGTAGTGATGCTATCTTGACTAGTTGACGTAGATCACTTGTAATTTGTAATACCATGAGGTGTGAGTGTGGGAAAACATTGGAAGATAGAGGAGCCTTGGGGTCTTCCATGATATGGAATTGTTTTTCTAAAACCTTATGTGGGAAAATTTCTGGAGTATGTTGGAGTCATGAAATAACCCCAAGTATCTCCATGAGATAGTATAAATAACCCTAAGTTTCTCTAAGTGTCTCCATACATCATATCATCCTCACATGGGTTGGCCACTCACCCAATCCTATCAAACCAATCCTAGTATATCCTCTCAGTCACATTTTCTAGACTCATCTCTCGAGGTTTATCCCATGCCTCGATGCACTTCTCATAATCCAACTATACAAAGAGGATTATTCCCCTTATGATTGTCATAGTCAGAAAATCACACCATGTCGAACCCATAAACATTATATTCTCAATAATCCGGTCAAGAACGTCATCAAAATCATGTATTATAACTCATCCCCAATAACCAGGTTCCATACTAAGCTAAATAACACCAAGCCTCTTGGAATTATAATGCCAATCTATCTAACAATACCCAATACCCACACTATCATCTCATCCTTAATCTCTTTAGTTGAACTATTGAATCATTAAATGGAGTAAAACCTTTCATAATACATTGTATATACTCAGAGGGACCATCCCACTATAATAATCTACCAAGATTCCAATACATCATCAGAAGTATTTCCTCATCATATTCTAGATATACAATTGCCACACCTATCACTACAAGGCCCAATACTCTTAGGAATATTTTACTTGATCTAAATCCTCGTCATTAGTGACATCAATAACATTAAAGCGTAAAAATTTCAACTGAACCCTAAATTCCAAGAATTATTCATGTGGATTGGCCCCATGGGTATATGTTGAGAACTAAAACCATACATAATAATGCCAAATACATGTATCATTTTTAAATAAATATCACAAGTGTAAACATAAAAACCAAGAATAATAAGACCTCATTCCTTGTATCGAACAAAACCAAACTAAGATGAAACTCAGGCCAAATTGATTACATACCATTAATAGGAAGAGTAATTGTTAATTAATAGGAATTTAATATTTGATAGTATCATTTTGAAACATTTATCTTTTTCCCCTTTTCTTGTAGGAACATGATTTGACCCATTGGGCGCTGTGGTAATTATATGTTGGGCAGTGACAGGTATAGTCATAGGAGAGAGGTATGTTTTAGTTTAGTTTTTATTTTTTTTATCACATTGGTCACTTAGATATTTGAATGCTTTATATGGATAGAGGGTAGTTATATTCTGCGAAGGGTTCCAGAAGGAGTTCAGATTGATTCAATCCACCAGCTTTGATCCAAGGTAAGATTCTATGGTTACTACTTGTCTCGTACCTCATTTATTTTGGGATTAATATTTTTTTACTTCATATTCTGTTTTTGGTAGGGCGTTCGATCGTTTCATGTTGGTTCAGGTGGATTTTGTTCTCCGCTTCCAATATAGGTATGACTTTAATGCCATTGGTTGGTTTCTCACTGGTTTTGTAGTGTTCTTCATGTGTTTTAAGGTTCTTAATATCCTTTGTGTAGTGCATTGATCCCTGCTCATTGGTTTCGAGTTACCAAGTCAAGGGTGACTCGCCTGTGTGTGCATAGGTAAGTAAGAATATGTATGTGGGTTCCCCCGTTTTGTGTATAGTCACCCATGGTATTGAATATGCACGTATCAGGCTAGGTGTGCCCATATATATATATATAAATTCATACATAGGTGAGTGGAGATTGATATATGCATATAAACATATGTGCAAGGATCCCCTTCCACATGATCATGGCCATGCCAGTGTGTGCATAGGGTATAGGTTTCCTTTCATGTGTTTGAAGGTGTGTATACCTAGTGGAGGAGCAGCAGCTTTTAGTTAGAAAGCTCCAAGAGACGAAGTGGACGACTTGGATCCACCTTGTGGTAGAGTCCCTCTCACAGCCTCTTTAATTTAAGAATGCTTTAAATTGAATTTATCTTCTTTCTTAATTCTGCTTAATTATATTGAATTATATATCTTGAATAAGTTTTCTTTAATATAATTGTTTCATTTGATAAATAAAGTCATGTTTTTATAATAAAACTCCTCCAAAGGAGGTGTGCTATCTACGAAAACTCACAGTGATAGTTTACGGTGTATGATTCTTTTCCATCATTTTGTTTACCTTTAGAAATTACATCACTGTGCCGCTCAAAACATCCTTACGACGATCCGTTGTTATAACATATTAAATATTTTATTTGTTCTATCATGTTTTTTGTGACCTTATCTTATGGAGAATGTCGTTTCAGGTGTTTTCTTGGCCTCTTGTCCACCCCTTATGGTGTTTACCCGAGCCTATATGTCTAAAAATATAGATGGTTTCATTGCTTAACACCATAAGCTTCATCTTAACACTATTTGGGGTGTTTTCCTTGCCTAGATGCACATCTAATTTTTTACATATATGAATTCTCCCATAAGATTTGTGTTGCATCCTGAGATGTTAAAACATACTCAAATTCTATTGTTCTCAAGGGGACTGAAGTTTTATTATTAGAGTTCCCAGAAATGCATATACCATTTATAAGTAATACACCTGCATTATTTGACTCTCAATTAGTAGTTTCAACTACCTAGTACAACTTTTAAAAACAACTAATATAAAATATATATCTTTATTATACCACAATCCCAAATCAAGAGTCTGTTTTTTATAACATAAGATCTGTTTCTATAATGTGAAGGACAACTAAATAGGATTTAATTGTAATCCTGGCCGAAAGATGCTGCCCCGCGGATGTTGCTGGATCGGGCCAACACACCGCGGTCATGCAGCTGTCATGCCACGATCATGCCTCAGTCACGCTACGGTCACACCGAGGTCATGCCACGATCATGCCGCGGTAATGTCGTAATTTGGCCCTACTCCTAGATGACACCCCGCGGTGGTTCGCAGTCCTTTTGGAATTCGATGTATGATTCCTATATAAAGTTTTAGATACATTAACCATCCATATTTAATAAGGAGGGAGGAAATGACTGGAATGTTGCCCCGCTTTCTCTTTCTCTCTTCGCTCCTAGCCGGAAGATGCTGCCCCACAGATGTCACTGGATCGGGCCAACACGCCGCAATCATGCCGCAGTCACGCCACAGTCACTCCATGGTCAGGCCACAGTGAGGCCGTGGTCACACTACAGTCAAGCTGCAGTCACGCCACAGTCATGCCGCAGTCACTCTGCGGTCACACCGCGGTCACGCCGCGGTAATCCCGTGATTTGGTCCTACTCTAGGACGACACCACGCGACGATTCACAGTCATGTCGGAATTCGATGTATGATACCTAGATAGAGTTTTAGATACATTACCCACCCATAGTTAATGGGTAGGGAGACAACAGTCAGAATGTTTCCCCTCTTCCCCCCGCTCCCTTTACTCCTGGCCGGAAATGCTGCCTCGCGGATGTCGATAGACCGAGCCAACACGCCGTGGTCACGCCGCGGTCACACCACAGTCATGCCGTGAATTGACCAAACTCATTCAGATTCTGTTGATACTTTAGTGCAAGTATCCATTGGTAATTTGTGATGTGTACGAGTCAAACCCATCTCAATATGAGGCACCGTGTGGCCGGTACCACTCAAAGTGTCTTTCTTTTGTTTTAAAAAGATACTCTTTTAAGTAAAAACAACTGGCATACGGAAAACCAACCAAACATATTTGGATTGTGTTGATACTTTAGGAAAACTATCCATGGGTCATTTGTGACGTGTAAGAGTCAACAACGCCTCAATCCGAGGTATGGTGTGGCCAACACCACTCAAAGTGTCTCTCTTTTGTTTCAAAAGGACATCATTTTAAGTGAATACAACAACTGACATATGGAAAACTGACCAAAGGAATTTAGATTCTATTCAAACTTTATGAAAATGATCCATGGATCTTATGTGATGCATAAGATTCAACCCCACCTCAATCTAAGGTCCAGTTTGGCCGACACCACTAAAACTGTTTCACTTTTATTTTAGATGGACAAGATTTTAAGTGAAAACAACAACTGACATACAGAAAGCTGACCAAACTTATTCAGATTGTTTTGATACTTTAGGAAAATTATCCATGGGTCATTTGTGATGTGTACAAGTCAACCCATCCTCAATCTGAGGAGTGGTGTGTCTGACACCACTCGAAGTGTCTCTCTTTTGTTTAAAAGAGACAACATTTTAAGTGAAAAGAACAACTGGCATACAAAAAACCAACCAAATGCATTCAGATTCTATTGAAACATTAGGAAAATGATCCATGGGTCATTTTTAACGTGTAAGAGTCAACCCCACTTTAATATGAGGCACAGTGTGGCCAGAACCACTCAAAGTGTCTCACTTTTCTTTGAAATGGACAAAATTTTAAGTGAAAACAACAACTGACATATGAAAAACTGAACAAACACATTCATTTTATGTTGAAACTTTAGGAAAAGGATACATGGGTCATTTTTTATGTGTATGAGTCAACCCTGACTAAATCCGAGGCACGGTGTGGCTAGTACCACTCAAAGTGTCTTTCTTTTGTTTAAAATGGATATTCTTTTAAGTAAAAACAACTGGAATACGGAAAACCAACCAACCAAATTATGATTGTGTTAATACTTTAGAAAAACGATTCATGATTTATTTTTGATGTGTAAGAGTCAACCCCACCTCAATCCGAGGTGCGGTGTGGCCGGAACCACTCAAAGTGTCTCTATTTTGTTTCAAAAGGACATCATTTTAAGTGAATACAACAACTGACATATGGAAAACTGACCAAAGGCATTCATAATCTATTGAAAATTTAGAAAAATGATCCATGGGTCATATATGATGTGTACGATTCAACCCCACCTCAATCCGAGGGCCGTTGTGGCTGGCACCACTCTAATTGTCTCACTTTTATTTGAAATGGACATGATTTTAAGTGAAAACAACAAATGGCATACAGAAAACCGACCAAACTCATTTGTATTGTGTTGATACTTTAGGAAAATGATCCATGGGTCATTTCTGACACTTATGTGTCAACCCCTCCTCAATACGAGGTGCATTGTGGCTGACACCACAACTGACATATGGAAAACTGACCAAACACAATCCGATTATGTTGAAACTTTCTAAAAAATATCCATGGGTCATGTTTGACATTTAAAAGTCAACCCCTCTGAATTTAAGGCGCGATGTGGCTGGATCCACTCAAAGTGACTCACTTTTCTTTGAAATGGACAATGTTTTAAGTGAAAACAATAACTGACATACGGAAAACTGACCAAACACATTCATATTCTACTGATACTTTAGTAAAAGGATCCATGAGTCATTTCTAATGTGTAATAGTGAAAACCGCCTCAATCTAAGGCACGGCATGTCCTGTACCACTCAAAGTGTCTTTCTATTGTTTATAATGGACACACTTTTAAGTAAAAACAACCGGCATATGGAAAACCAACCAAACGCATCCGTATTGTGTTAATACATCAAGAAAACGACACATGGATAATTTTTGATGTGTACGAGTCAACCCAACCTCAATATGAGGCGCGTTGCGGCCAACACCACCCAAAGTGTCTCTCTTTTGTTTCAAAAGGACATCATTTTAAGTGAATACAACAATTGATATACGAAAAACTAAAAAAAAGGAATTATGATTATATTTTCACTTTAGGAAAACGATCCATGGGTCATATGTGACATGTATGAGTTAATCCATATTCAATCCACGGGCCGGTGTGGCCGGCACCACTCAAAAAGTCTCACTTTTATTTGAAATGGACATGATTTTAAGTGAAAACAACAACTAGCATACGGAAAACCGACCAAATGCATTAAAATTGTGTTGATACATTAGGAAAATGATACATGGGTAATTTTTGACATGGAAGAGTCAACCTCGCCTCAATACAAGGCGCGGTGTAGCCGAAACAACTCAAAATGTCTCTCTTTTGTTTAAAATGGACATCATTTTAAGTGAAAACAACAACTGACATACCGAAAACCTAACAAACACATTTGAATTCTGTTGAACATTTAGGAAAATGATCCATGGGTCATATGTGTTGTGTATGAGTCAACCACGCCTCAATACGAAGCGTAGTGTGGCCAGAACCACACAAAGTGTCTCTCTTTTGTTTAAAATGAACATCATTTTAAGTGAAAACAACAATTGACATACAAAAAACTGACCAAATTCATTCAGATTCTATTGAAAATTTAGGCCAACGATCCATGGGTCATATGTGATGTGTACGAGTCAATCCCACCTCAATCAAAGGATCAGTATGGCCAACACCACTAAAAGTGTCTCTCTTTTGTCTAAAATGGACATCATTTTAAGTGAAAGCAACAACTGACATACGGAAAACTGACTAAACACATTTAGATTATATTGAAACTTTAGTAAAATGATCCATGGGTCATATGTAATGTATAAGAGTCCATCCTGCCTCAATTAGGGGCATGGTGTGGTTGTTATCACCCTAACTATCTCTCTTTTGTTTAAAATAGACATCATTTTAAGTAAAAACAACTGGCATATGGAAAACCGACCAAATGTATTCAAATTGTGTTGATACCTTAGAACAATGATCCATGGTTTATATGTGACGTGTACAAGACAACCCCTCCTCAATATGAGCCACGTTGTGGCATACACCACGCAAAGTGTCTCACCTTTATTTGAAATGGAAAACATTTTATGTGAAAACAACAACTAGCATATGGAAAACTGACCAAACACATCCAGATTCTATTGATACTTTATGAAAATGATTCATGAGTCATATGAGATGTGTACAAATCAAGCTTGCCTCAATCTAGGGCACGGTGTGGCCTATATCACTCAAAGGGTCTCTCTTTTATTTGAAATGGACAAGATTTTAAGTGAAAAGAACAACTTGCATACATAAAACTAACCAAACGCTCTCAGATAGTATTAATACTTTAGGAAAATTATACATGTGTCATTTGTGACGTGTATGAATCAATCCTGCTTCCATCTGAGGCATGGTGTGGCCAATGTCACTCTAATTGTATCACTTTTTTTTTTAAAAATGAACAATATTTTACGTGAAAACAACAACTAACATACTGAAAACTGACCACACATATTTGGATTGTTTTGATACATTAGGACAACGATACATTGTTCATTTTTTTAGGCGTACAAGTCAACCCCACATCAATCCAAGGCACGATGTTGTGGAATCCTACTCTGATCAATATAACGCACCATACTTGTACCATTTAGTGTTCATTGCCTTAAGAACATTAATATTATTCTCACTAAGGTCAATAAACATACAGTTCCATTCTTCTAGACCATCACAAGTTGAACTTATGATCATTTCAGTTCTGATTAAATTTTAAATCAAGTAAATAGTTCCATACTTTACTCCATTTGTAACAACCATGAAACCATGGGCTAGTTTCTAGACCCCATTTTCAAATTTAGTTTCATAGCATGCATCACCAAAATTTCTATTTAGATTTAGGAAGAATAAAACTACTCCCAGGTAAAATCCATTTTCATACATTTTTCATTTTTTATAAATGTTTATTTTGTTTGAGGATAGATCATATATGAGTGTTCTTTCATTTTCAAAATATCTTATTATGATCCTCAAAATATAACAATTTCAAAAATTGAGGGGTTTTATTTCACAACATCAAGAAAGTTTAGCGAGGGAATATGCTGCGACTTGTCAAAGTCCCATGGTAGGATGGTTGGGTTAAAGAGGGTATTTGGGGGCATGATTCAGTAGGATCCAATTTTTTTGAGTATATTATGTGTCGTCACTTTTATTCTCACTATTAAGCATGAGGGGATCTCATCAATTATTTTTATCATGGAATAAAGAAGTGTCGCCCTTGCATTAACCAGTAGTACACCATGTATGACTATAACCCATCCTAGAAGGGGACTATTTTTTGTCAACCTCATATGCATCACTATACACTCTGGATCAGACATATATTCTACATCCACTTATTCAACCAATTTGGACAAGATCACTATGCGTATAAAAACCAATAACCAAGTATATTATGTTATTACCACTATAGAGTCTACCAACAAAGCCATTACCATTCACTAAATATCTGACATTAACACCTCTACCACCTTCATCTTTCTTCTTAGTGAATCAAAACTAACATTTCCTTTACAAAGAACATATCCCATTTCAAATTTGAACATCTACATGTATTTTATCCAACACATCTGAAAACGATTTAGTTCACATTAGAATAAATTATATTACTATGACATTTAGTTTGTATATATAACATGTCTCTAATCAAAGAGGTGGTGTCTCTGAAATTTAAACTCATCAACGATAGTAGAAAACTATTTTTCATGAGTTGGGTAGTTTCACTCATGGGGTCATAAGTGACGAGACTCCTATAAAAATACCTTTTCACCATATATTATAAAATATACAAGTTCAATGACAAATGCATCACAAATAATTACATACCCAAATCTCAGATCAGGAAAAAAATTAGGATTTGAGCCAATTTCAGACTCTTATTCAACTCTAATAAGTATTTATCATAATATTCTGCCTATTAGAATTTTATGGGGAGGTGGGGGGGGGGGGGGCTGTGCTGGTTGGGGGGCTGTGCAGGGGTGAGGTGAATTACTACTGGAAGCATGGTTGTCATATGAAGATTGAAATGGTTCTAAATAATGTTTGAGTTATTGAAACTATTATGAAAATGTACTGGAATATTGTCGTCATATGAATATTGAAATAGGGAATTGTAGTACATGACATGCTTGAAAGAGTATGATGGTTTTATGTGTTTTTGTGTCCTATTGCAGGTGTTTTTATGCTGTTTTAAGTACGTTTGTATGTGTTTTTTGTGCTATTTTTTATGCATGTGTATACTGGAGGGGCAAATGGAGGGGATGCTATGAAATAGTCCTAGAAATACACAATACCAATAGTTTTAAAATATTGGTATACTTTGACCAAAATATAAAAACTATCCCAACAATTTTAAAACTGTTGGTATAGCGTTTAGTCTTTAATATATACCAACGATTTCAGTGAAATTGTTGGTAAAAATTCTATAAAAACAAATACCAAAGGTTAGAATAAATCCGTTGGTAAATCAATACATATAGTGGCCTATACCAATAGTTTAGAACAAACTGTTGGTATAGGTCTTTCCTCACAGCTTACTGCCCTATGGTTTGGAAAACCGTTGGTATAGGCTATACCAATGGTTTTCCAGCCTATACCAATGGTTTAAAACCGTTGGTATAACCTTCATTTCCGGTAGTGCACATTAAGTTGGAAGGTACTAATAGAAATAAGTAAATTATAAAAATTATATGGTTTATAAATTTATAAAATAAATTCAATGGTTATATATTGATTAGAAGTAAAATAAGATCCATTTGAAATAAAAGACGTGTTCTCTGAAAAACATTATTTTCTAAAAGAATGTTTAGTCACTCTATGCACATATAATTTAAAATTATTTTTTAACAATTTTTTAAAATTAATTTTATTAATTTATGGACATTTTTTAAATTATAGTAACAAAATTTATTTAGGGTGACAAATTGGTATTTTTTAGAAATATCGACTTTTCAGTGAATTGTGAAAAATACTGATTTTTTGTAAAACTGTAAATAAATTAATCAATTTTTAAGGAAAATTAGGATTTAAATATTATTTAAATTGAAATAAGTATTAATTATATATATTTAATCCATTTAATTATATTTTAATCACATTTATACTATATTTTATTATAAGTATATTTTTGGGTTTAAAAACACATTTTCTGAAAATATTGTTAAATTGAATAATGTTTCACCATTATAATTAATAGAAATAAAACATAATCAAGAATTATTTAAATGAAATTTATAGATTACACATATAAATTTTAAATTTTAAATTCGTATAATGATTATTTATATTAATACAGTTAATATAAGATCACATTTTCCTTGAAAAGTTCATTTATTGAAAACTGTTTTTTCATCACATATGTTGGCTTAATTCTAAATTAAATTAAGCAAATTCTATGAATTGAATTTAGAAAAATTGATTCCATATTTGGAATCAAATTAATTAACATTATATAATAAGTCCGACTTGATTTTTTACGATAATGAATAGTATAAACAGTAATAATTAATTACCACAGTTAAGGTAAAAACTGATTTATCAGGGGTTAAACTAAGAAGATAAGGATAAAAAAGACTTAAAAACTTAACCAAAAAACATTTTATAGACATATTTAGAATATATAACCTATATGGATCTATAATTACTCATATTTGAGTCTTTTTAATGGATAAAAATGTGGTTTTAATTTATTTTTTTCAAAAATATCAAGTGTGTCCTCTCTCCCACTTATAAAAGGACACCCACTCTCCCCTACTCTTCACAATAAAAAATCCAATTAATTTCAAAAATACCTAATGAAATATTTTTATAAATTACCTCCTCACATAATATATTCTATATTTTTATTTTGAATCCCTCCAAAGATAGTTTTAGGTATAAACATAAGGAGGCTCTTTGAGGAAGAGGTAAAATTCTTCAAAACATGCATATTTATTTTATTTATTCTTAAACATATTAAAATCACTTTAAACTATGATAATATAATTAAAAAAATTATATAATATATATTTATATATTATTATTTAAATGGTATAACTTAGATCCATCTCCACTTATATCAAATGGGAAATGAAACTTTCGATCATGTGTATGGTGGTCTACTGCCTCACGAACTGATGTAATTCATTTTCCGTAACCATATATAAAGGCTGGATAAAATGATTTATTTTACATATTTATTATATATTTATGAAATATTTATATTTATGGAATTTTTATATCACATATACTATCTCACTTTTCATTTCATGGGTGATACAACAACATCGCTCGTTTGAACGGTGAACAACCACCTCACGATGCGATATGACTTGTTTTTTTGGTTACACATATGTAAAGTAGAATGAATAAATTTAATGATTATGGGTGATATTTATGACCTAAAAAATAATTTTTAAAATATAATATCACATTTAACATCTTACCTTCCAATTCATTAGAAAATAATGACGCCGGTCATGCATATTCATGGACTACTGCCTCTACGTAGCGATGTTTTCATTTTATTTTTATAGGGATGGTAATAAGGATTGATTATAATTTTGAAAATGATATATATAAAATAAAATTATTCTATAAATATTAATTAATATTCATTTTCCTTTCATTACATCTATTGAGAAAATGGAAACATAATTCATGCATACGTTTGGAATATTGTGTCCACGAATGGTGTAATGCATTTTCTATCGTTAAATTTTATGTATTACTATAAATACATATTTAATTAATACATCTGATATTTTTATCATGTTTATAACTATTTATTTGATGGAACCATGATAAAATTAAAAGGACCTAAAATTCCAAATCAAACCATACATGATCAACAAAGCTATTAATACCCAAATATCAATTTTATCAAAAAAATGATAATAAATGGGAGATAAAAGACCATACGTAAATAATATGTAGTTGGGGTTTGGATTAGTGATAAGAACCCCATAATACTACATAAAAAATGGGGGTTCATAACTCATTGGGCGCATGGTACTGTAGCAGCACTATTGCAACAACGACATTATAGAAACTGCGATCACTATAGTGGCGGAAAATCATTATAACGATGGCATGGTACTGTAATAGTGGAGGATACTGTGAAGGACTATAGCAGGAAGAGTACTATAGTAGTACTATTTAAAGAATGGGCCTTGAACCAAATAATCGGGCCTATGAGCAATGTAATGGGCTAAATGCCCACTACGCCCTCAAGATATGTAATGGGTCTCCCTCTACCCAGTTAAAAGAAGGTTTTATTTTCTTTAAATAATAAATGAGGCTTCAGCCCCAACCTTTAAAAAAATATTAATTATAAAATATTTTTGAACATGTATAAAGGAAATTACACTTGAGGTAAGTGATTTTGTCTCAATTTCCCTTCATTGAGGCATATTGTAATGTTATGCACCTAATTTAACTATATGGTGAATATGATAAACCTTTTACATATAATATAATGAATTATTCATAATCCATAATATTTTAAGTTTTAATTTGGATTATTTCATCAAAGAGCATTTGACTTGAAAATTACGATGTTGTAAAGTATTTTACATCTTAATGTATTTTCCTTGGGTTATATTACTTATTCAATGTTCTGAATATTATAAGATTATGTATATAATGATTATTATTATATTATATTTAATTTAATGTTTTTTATGTGGATTTAATTTTTATACACAGATTTATATCATTGATTAATTCTCTCTTTACTTTTATGATCTTTATAAGGGTTTCTAATCTCACTTTTACTTATGTGAGACATATACCATATTCACCACTTATTCCTTTATGTAGTGTATATAATAATTATTTTTATATGTCATATCATGAATCAATTAGACTTAATTTTATTTAAAATTTAATTAGAATTTATTTTTTCATGGGGCTTATGATTTAAAAGTTACCAAATTCTTGATCGTTTATTTTTCAATCTCATCATTATTTGAGATTGTTTTTGTTTAACTATCCCTTGGGTGTATATTTGAAAATTATGTAATAAATACACTATAATTTATTATCCTATGGTTAATCATGAACTTTTCAAATAATATTACCTTTCTCCTCTCTTTAGTACTTAAATTTTTTGATATATTTTTTAAAAATGTTGACTTCATTTTTCTCTTCCTTTGAAAATCATTTTTTTACAAAACCATGTTTTCTAACATTATTTTAATTTCTTTTAATTATCAAAATAATATATTCAAAAAAATTTTACCTATGTTTTAATTTGTTTATTTTTTTGATTGGAATGTTCATTTCATTTTCCAAATAATTTATGATTAGATTTTACCAAAAATGTAAATGTAATATTTGTTTTAACATGTACGACATGTACATAATTTCACACCATCATGAACACTCATTTTTTTAGAATATTACATTAATATTTTCATGGTTATTTTAAAAGATAACGTTTCTCCTAATATATATTTTTTATAAGATATTTTCCAAGTCAAATGGATATTTTCCTCAAGAATGTTATAATGAAATTTTTATGGTATTTTAATTCATAAATTAAAATGAACCTCATTTTTCTTATGAGCCATTTGGAATATATTGTAATGATACCATCATTATTATTATTATAGATGTTTTATGGTATGTTTGACCGGGGATGTACCAATTTGATACCAATCAAATTATTCTGGATGGTTTATGATTATATTTATTCATTAGGGTAGCTGTTAATATTTTGTATTCTTGATTTTCAATTTAATTTTTTATGTTTATTATGTTTCTACCCTTTTGAATAGGGAATGAATTATATTTAGTAAGTGATGAGAGATTCCTGATATAGACCATCGATACATTGGTAGGTGTCATGAGAAAAAACATGAGATTTTGGATGAGGAATTACCCATTTACATAAGATTTCTTGGCATGATTCATTATTTGTATGGTTATGTTGTTCAACATTATGAATTACCTTATTATGAGATTAGTTATTGATGTTAATCTGGTTATTTGATTTTATAAAATATCCAAATATAATATTCATGACCATGAAATTTTCTATATGTATTTATTTGATCATCATTTATTCCTACCATATAATGCTAAATTTATTGTTTTAAGGGCATGTGTTTCAGTTATTTACCCCTCCATATTTATTATGATTATTTATTCATGTTAGATTCTGTAACAACCCAATATTTTATGAAAGGAATTTATTATTTATTAGAGTAATTTAATATACTATAAATCTCATAAAATCACTTAGAGACCATAATAAAAGAGTTTTAAATAAAGAAATAATGAAAAAAGAAATATTTTTAGAAGTTGAGGAACCAATAGTGATGAAATAGAAACATGAACTTAGGAATAGTAAAATGACACTTATGGATAGTAAACCAGAAAAATGAATAGTATATTCACCCATGAAAGTATAAATAAAGTATAGGAATCTTATAAATGACCGTATGGTATAATTATATCGTAATCCAAGTAAATATATGGTTAAAAAATTATTAATTAAGTGTTGGTATTTTGGTATGTCATAAATATTTAATTTCAATTTTATGATATATTTAATAATTTAAAAGAAAATATATTTACATAAAATTATATTCAAAAAATAATATTTTGATGTCTTATGATTTTAATAGAATTTTATGAGACCTTAATTAGTTTTTCAAAGTGTTATAAAATCAGTTATAACATTAAAATCAGTATTTTTCAAGTAAATGATAATTAAAAAAAATTAAATTAATCATATTTAGAAAACTATTTTCATAAATTTGGGTTCATTTTTTAATTATACACATAAAAAAATAGTCAGGGTGATTTTTTTTTTGAATTTTCTTGAAATACTGGAATTTTGGATGAATAGTAAAATACGATAATTTTCGATAAATGCTAAATACAAGAATTTTTTATTAATTTATTATTTAAGGCTTATATAATCACCTTAATATCTAAAAATACTTCATTATTTTAACATATTTTTAGATAATTCTCAAAATATTGACAGTCTTGAGACAAAATAATAATCTATTGAATATAATATTTAGAAAACACCCCTCTCCACTATAAATACCACCCCTCAAACCCTCTTCTCCTCACACCTCTCAAGATTTTATCCTTATCTAATTTTTTTAAAAACCTCTCCTCAATACCCTATATAAATTCTAATATCTATTGGTATAATCAAAATACCAAAAACTTTTTTCTATGGAGGTTTTGAAGGAGAATAGATTTAAGAGGTAAAATCCTCTTCTGTTTTCTTTTAATTTATTTTATTATTTTAATATCATTGTATATAATCCAAAAGACTTGATAACTCTCATATATTTGATATATTATAATTTTATCATGTTAATGGATGATCCATAATCAAATTCCTTTATGTCTCTACTTTATTCTAATAATGGAATCGTCAACTGTGATGTGTCAATTTACCAACATCGTGGGCGATGCACATTAATTTTCATTTAACACATTCAAAGATTTTAATAAAACCATTAAATTGTTGGAAAAATATTATAAATTTTATTTTATAACCCTTTTTATGTTACATAAGTATAATTAATAAATAATACAAAATGATGAAAGGAAATGAATTCATTGTGATCGAAAAACCGCCAAAATTAACCTTAAATGATCATCATTAACTTTTATCTAATGATTAACCCCCATACCATATAAAAATATTTAATTATAAGATCATTTAAAATTCTAGAAGATCATTACTAACCTATAATAATAATTCTGTATATCTATCATCATTTTACACGAACTTCCATTTATGAATACAAGTGAACTGATCATGAAAACCATGAAAAGAAATGCTCCCGAGTGATGCAATTAAACACTATGACTCCTAAAAAATCCCATAAATGAACTTAATAAATCCTTAATGAACCAAATTAGTTTATAAAAGGCTCTTTATTTGTTAATTAATCAATCTAATTTGACTATACATGATATTATTGTGAAGAAAGCATTCTGACATAAGGTAAGTGGATTTCTCAAACCTGCTCTCTTTATTTTGGTTTTCCATATTTCACTCATTTTCATTATGTATATTAATTAAATATGATTTATTTATTATTATATAACAATTATTGGGATATATATGTTTGTTACTTAAGTTTATGTCTAACATAATTATTTCCAAATGAAGGCTTCTTAAAAAAAACACACCTTTTACTTCTTGAGATTTTTTCTTCTTCTCTAAAGGTTCATGATTATAATATAATGTATGTTTTTACCTATTTAATTTTGGAACCCATTTTTTATGAATATATTAATTATTAACATAAAACCACTTTTTAGATGATTTATTCTATTTCCAATATTGATATACATTCTATGTGGCATGCATGATATTGTAATTGTTATGATGTGAGTGGTGCACCTAGAATTATATAGCGCAATGTAAATGTTATGAAGTGACAGGTGAACATGAAATTATATAGGACTCAAATTCATTGGTTTATGTTTTATATATCTTGATAAAAGTGAAATATACAAGATCATGATGCCAACTTTTTTCACAACTATGTGGTAGTTGACCACTAAGACATGGTGTTTCATTTTTATGCATTTCCACATTCCATAACTTTACCTAATGCTGACTCTCATGATTATGATGAAGATTTAATGATTATTCTCACCCCATGTTTTATTGTTTCATGTAATTATCTAGCCTCTTACTGGTATTATATCTCACCCATTTTATTTATCTATATCCTCAGGTGACTACCTATACTAAGAAGAATTCAAGGGCCAATAAGAAGATAGAAAATATAGAATTAAATAAATGTTTGTGTTTTATTTTTTAAAAGTTATGTGTGGTTTTAATTTTACCAAGAAACGAATTTTTTTTATCCTGTTAATGTAATGTTTTTTATAATTAAAATTATATACAAATAATGTAAGAAGAATCAAGGTTTCTCTAATTTCTATCAGAGCACACATTAGTTAATTTGGGAACTAGGATTAGAGAACCTTAGTGAAAATCCTTTATATGTGACCAGGTATATGTAAGAACACATGAATATTTTATAAACATAGATATCCCATAAGATATTATGATAGAGTTAATTTTATAGAGGGATAAATTATTGATGAATTATTGAATTATGTTTTATTCTAGCCTTTTATATTTTAGAAAGTGGTGTGAACCAGGATAAACTAGGCCAATAACCCGTGAGAGGGACAATACAAAAACTTCCTGAATGATACCCAATTCTTTGGGAGGTGGTGTTAAAAATTTTATGGTGATTATTACCCTTATATGTCAGGTTATCATTAGTAAATTTAATAATCTGTAATTTCCACCTTCACCTAATAGAGAGAAACTGGCTATCGAGTGTTTTATGTGGCAATGCCCACCAATGTTTAGTGGATATTTTGATCCACTAGTTTCAAAACGGCGAGTCAACTCGATAGATAAGATATTTTCTATTCTCTAGTATTATAAGATGGATAAGGTGAGTTTCACTATTTATCATCAAGATAGAGAGACCGATAAATGGTGGGATTTGATTTAGAACAAAAAGTCAAAGGTATAAATTAAAGATATTGTGTGGGAAGAATTTAATATATTATTTCTTAAAAATTATTTCCCTCGAAATATTTGTAAAATGATTTAGAGAGAATTCATAGAGCTGAAGAGAAATGAAGAATTATTTTTCATTACCTGAAAATCAAATTTCACAAGGAATATAAGGTATTCTTTGGTATTTGTTATCAATAATGATAAAAAAATCAATATATTCTTTAGTGGTTTAAAACCACACAATTGAAAGGCTCTAGAAATTAATGACTTTTGGAGTTACAAAGAAGTTTTTTGATGTTCTCTCAAAGTAGAGATAGTGTTTGGAAAGTGGTCCCATGGCTGTGGTGATAAGAAACTAAAGATGGAGTTTCAAGCAAGAGGATATCATGACAAAGTTGGAAAGGAAACTCAACCACCCACATGTAAAATATGTTGGGAGAAGCATCATGGGAAGTGCTTCAAAGGGATGGAGAAATTCTTCAAGTTTGGGAGAGAAGGATACCAATACCATGAATGTAGAAAATACATGTTGAAGTAAGAAAATGTGTTGGAGTAAAGGAGAGCACCACCCATGGTCCAATGCTAAAACTTTATGGAGAACAGAAACTATGCAAGCCAGTGCACTAAAACTTGAGTCCTTGAGGGTAATAATCATCACCAACCACCAAAGATAAATGATAAAATAAAGGATTATGCCATCACTACTATTTTAGCAGAATAAGAAAAAAAATTTGTTCAATGTATTCTTCATATTCACTCAAGAATTAAAAAATTATTATTTGATTCTTGTTCTACACATTCCTTAATATATTAAAAGTTTTGTAGAAATATTGAATCAAATATTCAAAGCCTTAAAGTAGTGATATCCATAAAAACACATCATGGTTAAATCATTGAAACCCAAATGTTAGACTTTTCTTTTATTGGTTAAAGTTGAAATATTCTTCCTATTAATATTGTAATACTTTCCTTGGTGGAATTTGACGCTATAATGGGGATGGATTGGATCTCGTTATATAGAGAACATATCAACTTTCTAGAAAAATAAAGGTCTTTTAATATTCCAAAACATTCTATGGTCCTCAATAAATTCAAGTAAAACCATGAATCTCCTTTTGAAAATCCTTCTATAGTGTGGGAGTTGATTCCCTGTGAAGAATCACATCTTTCTCAAATAGTTGAGTCAAAGGAAGTTATCAACCTTGGAGAAATTCACATAATGAAGGAATACTATGATATATTTACAGAAGAGTTACCAGGACTTCACCTGGATCATGAGGAATATTTACCAATAGAACTCATACCCAGAGCTACTACAATATCAAAGTGTCACAATAGGATGGATCCTATCAAATTGGAGGAGTTAAAGAATCAGCTGAAAGATAATTTGGACACAGGGTTTATAAGTCCTAGTGAATCACCTTGGGGTGCACTAGTGATCTTTTTCAAGAAGAATGATGGGTTAATGTGGATGTGTATCAATTATTAGGAACTGAATAAGATCACTATAAAGAACATGTATCTTCTTATATTGATTGATGACTTGTTTGATCTATTTTTAGGATCTTAGTACTTCTCAAAGGTGGATATTCATTCTGGATATCAATAGCTAAATGTGAAGAAAGAAGATATTCAGAAGACTACCCTATGTACAAGTTATGGTAAATATGAGTTTCTAGTTATGCACTTTAGACATAAAAATTACCCTATAATATTCATGGATTTGATCAATAGAGTATTTAGACATTACCTCAGAAAATGTATGGAATTGTTTATCAATTATATTATCATCTACTCCAAGAGAAATAAGGAACAAGAAAAACATATAAGGCATGTGTTGGTGACATTAAGGAAGGAGAAGTTGCACTCCAAATTTAGAAATTGTGAGTTTTTTATTAATAAAGTCAAATTCTTGGGATGTGTGATCAGAAGTGAGATAATTTCTATATACCCTTTGAAAACAAAGGCAATTGAGGAATGTCCTAAGCCCTCGAGTGTCATAGAAATCCACAGTTTTCTTGGATTTGTTGGGTACTACTGACGTTTTCTAATAAAGTTATCATTATTGTCTATCCTTATAAAAAAATTAAGAAGGGAATGGGTAAAGCATGTATGGATAGGCGAATGTGGGGAAAGATTCATAGAGCTAAAGAAAAGGTTGATCATTGAACCCATTCTCACATTATCGAAAAGTGGAGAAATTTTTGTGATATACAGAGATTCTTCTATAAACGTTTTGGGTTGTGTACTCATGAAAAATGATAAAGTTAAAGACTAAGCATCATACTAGTTCAAGATACATGAGAAGAACTACCCAAAGCATGATCTGAGCTAGTAGCTATGATTTTTTCCTTAAAAAATATAGAAGCCCTACCTCTATGTTGAGAAGTGTGAAATATATACCAATCAAAAGAGACTAAAGTATATATTCACACAAAAAGAGATAAACATGTGAAAAAGGCTAGGATAGAGCTCATAAAATACTATAATTGATCTATTCACTATCATCCTAGTAAGGCAAAAAAGTTAGCTGATGCGCTTAGAAAAAAAGAACCTACTACTCTATCCATGTTATAGATTGAGAATGAACCTATCTTCTTGGACATGAAAATTATTGATTTAGAAATCATAATGAAAAAAATACATCCTAACTTTCCCAAATTATTTTCCATCCAAATATCTAAGAGAAGATTAAAGAGGCATAAAGGGATGATCCGTAGTTACAAAATAAGGTGAATGTAGTAAAGGAAGGGAAACTGAAAGAGTTTTATATTGATGATGACTGTGTTAATGGATTAAGGCTATGTGTTCCTTCATCATCTGGGATAAAGAAGGAGATATTGGAGAATGCACATAACTCAACATTCTCTACCAATCCAAGGATTACTAAGATGTACCATGATCTCTGAAAACACTTCTGGTGGGACAACATGAAGAAGAATATTAATGAGTATATCTCAAGGTGCATGATTTGTTATCAAGTTAAAGATGAGTGACATAATTCCAAATTTATTATGAAACCATTTCTTATACCCATGTAGAAATAAGATAATGTCACTATGGACTTTATCACGAGTCTCCTGAAGTCATCCAAAGGAAATAATACAATATGGGTTATGCTGGAATAATTCACCTAGACTTCCCACTTTACTTCTATTAGATAAGATCTCTCACTTGATAAACTTGATAATATATATGTAAAGTAAGTGGTGAGACTTCTTGGAGTTCCAATCTCGATTATCTCTGATCTTGATCCCATATTCACAACTAAATTTTAGAGGAGTCTTCAAATTAATTTGAGTACTAAATTAAATTTCAACACGACCTATCACCCCCAAATTGATGGAAAATTTTAAAGGACTATTTAGATGCTAAAATATATACTAAGAGCCTATTATTTATAATTAAAATGTGGATGAGATCAAAATCTCCCATTGGTTGTGTTCTTATACAACAACAACTTCCACTTGAGTACTCAGATGCCTCCATTTGAATCTCTATATGAAAAGCGATGTAGAACTCCAAAATTTTAGTATGAAGTGGGAGAAAGAAAGATATTTGGACCTAATCTTGAGAAATAGATGACATAAAAGGTTCAGGACATCCATGAATATATCAAAACTGATTATAGTTGGAGAAAGATCTATATTGACAATCGTCGAAGGGACTTGGAGTTCGACATTAGAGATATATTCTTTCATTATATATCACCATAGAAGAGAGTCATGCGGTTTGAAAAGAAAGGGAAGCTAAGTCCAAGGTACATTAGCCCATTTAAGATCCTTGATTGCATCAGAGGTGTGTCCTATTGGATTAAACTTTCACTGAATATGTATCATGTTTATGATGTGTTCCACATATCACTCTTGAGAAAGTACATACTAGATCCTTCACATGTACTAAACATAGAGGTGATACAATTGGTAGATGATATTTCTTATGAGAAGCAACTGATGAAGATATTAAAATAGAGAGATAAGGTTCTACACATCAAGAAAAACCACCTTATCAAAGTGTTTTGGTAGAAACATATGTACGAAGAAGCAACATGAGAACCAGAAGAGGGATGAAGGAGAAGTACCCTCACCTATTTATGAAAAATCAAATTTCTAGGGGAACAATTCAGAAGGGGGAATAATGTAATGACCCAAACATTTATCAAATTAATTTGTTCCTTATTAGAGTAATTTCATATATTATTAATCTCATAAAGTCACTTAGATACCCTAATAGAAGATTTTTTAAATGAAGAATTAATGAAAAATAAGTATTTCTATAAGTTAAGGAATGAATACAAAGGAAATAGTAACTTGACGTTATAAATAGTAATATGAACCTTATGAATAGTAAACCATCCAAATAAAGAGTAACCTCACCCAAAAAAGTATTAAAAACATTTAGGAATCTTATAAATGAATATATGGAATAATTAAATCATCTTAGAAGGGAATAAATGTTTTGAAAATTATTAATTAACTTTGGGAATTTTTGTAAGTCATAAATATTTAGTTAAACTTTTATGATTAATTTAATAATACAAAAGAAAATTTCTTTTCTTAAAATTTATTCATATTTTAGTTTTTTATTTCTTATGATTTTAATTTAATTTTTTGTGACCTTAATTAATTTTTTAAAGTGTTATAAAATCAGTTAAAATATTAAATTTTTTATTTTTCAAGTAAATGTATATTTTAATTAAAAATTCAATTACTCATATTTAGAAAATTATTTTCATAAAATGGGGTTCATTTTTGAATTCTATTTAAAAAAAATGGTTACGGATAAGTTTTGGTATTTTCCTGAAATAATTGATTTTTTGATAAATAGTAAAATACGATAATTTTTGATAAATGCTAAATACATGAATTTTTGAGTAATTGTTGATGTAAGGATAATGTAAGAAACTTAATCTTGAAAATTAGTTCATTATTTTAATATATATAGATATAATTATCAAAACATTCATGTTATTGAGTCAAAATAATAATCTAATGAATATAATAATGAGAAAAGACCCCTCTTCTCCACTATAAATACCACCCCTCACACCCTCTTCTACTCACACCTATAAATATTTGAGACCTATCCAAATGCTGCCCAAAACTCTCCAAAATAACATATCCCATGTCCAAGATATATTTTTCTCATCATAATACCAAAACCATTTCCCTAAAGACGTTCTCAAGGAGGATATATTTAAGAGATAAAATACTCTTCCTTTTTGTTTTAATTTTTTTTTCAATTTCATTTCATTTATTCTAAAATAATTGCATTATATTATTCAAAAGGAATGATAACTCCAGTATATTTTATACAATGTAATTATATTGTTGAGCCCTCTGGAGAAGTAGTTGAACTTATATTTTGATAATCCCAACTATGCTCGATTATATTATGATAATCCCAACTATGCTCAATCATATTTTAATTATGCTCAATTATATTTTGATAATCTCAATTATGTTCAAGTTACTATATTAATTAATGATTAATTAATTATTTTATTATTTATGTACACCATGCAAATATTCATATATTACAATATTTATATTATCTTCAGAGAATTCGGTTACTAAATGGATATATATTCTAAATTGACCCATTCTGCCAACAGAATGCTTAAACAGACAAGTGGTAACTATTACAGAACAAGACTACCAATACGAAAAGCCTACCAATATGAAAAAGCTACCGATACGAAAAGCCTACCGATATGAAAAGGCTACTGATACAAAAAGGATACCGATATAGACAAGTCATCGGTACAACAAGTCTACTGTTATGTAAGCCTGTGGGTACATCAAGACTACCGATACAGACAAGCCTACCATTACAGACAAGTTACTGAAGGAAGTATACCATTACACGAAAGGTCACCGGTACATTAAGTCTGCCGATATACATGATGTCTACGGATAGAAATTCTACAGTTACAGAAGATTCTACCGATACAAAGCCTACCATTACTCAAGGCTACCAATATCCAAAGCTACCGTTCTAGAGAATACGACACTGCCTTAATTTATTTATCTTTATTTAATCTAACAAACGATCAAATTAGGTATATTTTAATGCTATTCCATTTATTTAATGAAGGTTGTTGGATGTCAGGGAACCGTACCTCGTACCTGGAAAAAGAAATCATTTCTTTTGCCGGAGCTCGTGCCATAAATAGAAGAAGTCCCTGTTTCTACAAAATACAAAGTTCTATACACACATGCAGAATACATGAGGAATATACACAAGTTAGAAGAAAACACGAAGAAGAAAATACAAGAAGACCTTAGAGAGATATACATGCACGATCAAGAAGACACAGAAGATCATACACATTCATGAGGATTTTGAAGAGATTCATCGACTACACTTCACTATCTCTGAACCTGGATGTCAAGCAGACAACACTCTGTTTTTCAGACAAAAACCAGAAGAGGACTCAGAACCATTTCTAATCAAATGCGAAGGAGTCCAGAGCTACACTGGAATCACTAGAGCCATTATAAACTCTATATCTTGCTCAGTGATTTATTATTTACATTACAAGCAGTGTGTATCATCTATTTTAATTTTTACACACACTGTCTCCTGAACCATAACTGGAGGATCTGTAAATCCTCATTCAAACTCCTTACATCGTTTATTTCCCACTGTGGATAGTGGTAGAGGTCGTGTGTGACCTCGACAGTTGTATTTTCTGTTGTTTTGTTTCCCACGTAGAACTGTGGCAGAGGTCCTTGACCTGGACAGTTGTAAACTATTGTGAACCCTGATCCAGGGTGTGGATCCAATTTATATAAATTTTTGAGAGGACTAAGTCTCGACTTGAGACTAAACCTCTTGGTCATATCTGCTATGCTTTATTTAGTTTTATCTAAAACCTTTTATTCCACTGCTAAGTTCTTTTAAAACTTAAACTGTTTTCAAAGATACTCTGATAATTTAATTAGAAAGTGTTTTTATTAGTTGTAAATCATTAGGTTAGTTTCAAAATCTATTCTGATCTTCTGATTATATTAACTAGGAATTACTCAATCCCTTGAGAACCTAAATGAAAGTTTTCTTTAATTCAAATTCACTACAATTCAATTTGTATATTAAATTGGGGTTTTTAGTGAAAGATTTTTAATCATAAATTTTAATTGGAACTCAATTCACCCCCCTCTTGAGTATCCACTCCAACCAACATTTGGTATCAAAGGAATTTAAAATATTTTCTGAAGTACTCTTTTTTTTTCAACTGTTATTTTGGTTGTATTTTAAAGTTCTTAAAATTTCTGTTATTTCTAAATTTTTATATCTTTAAAATTTTTATTTTAACCTATTTATCATGGATAACAGACTTGAAGGTGTTTCTACTAATAGACCACCATTTTTCAATGGAAACCACTATGCTCAGTGGAAGATTAAGATGAAAAATCATTTAGAAAGCATGGGTTTTGATATCTAGACTGCCATAGAATCAAAAAATAAAATTCCTATTACTGTTAGATCTACTTGGAACGAAGCTACTAAGACAGCCTAAAATAATAATTGAAAATATATGAATGCTCTGTATTGTGATTTAGGAGATGAGTAATTTAATAGAATATATGCTTGTAAGACTGCGCATGAAATTTGGGATACTTTAAGTGTTTCTCATGAAGGAACAACTAACGTTAAGGAAATGAGACTGAACACCTATACTATTAAATTTGATAATTTTAAGATGAAGCCTGATGAACCCATTTCTGATATGTATCTCAGGTTTAACGAAATTGTCAACACAATGATCTCACGGGGAAAGGATGTTCCATCAAAGGAGCAGATCACGAGAATTTTGATATGCCTACCTGAAAGATGGAGGGGCACTTCTGTTTCAATCAGAGAATATTGTGATATTAGTGAACTTCCAGTTAAGGAACTTATTGGTAAGCTGATGATGTATGAAGAAGAACAAAAGGTAAACAAAGAAGAAGAAGAAGAACCAAAAATAAAGTCAGTTTTCTTCAAGACATCTACTTCAAAGAATAAGTATAATGAGAAACTTCAAGCTGTAAGTGATAGCTCAAGCTATGAAGAAAGTGAAAGTGCATCTGACAGTGATGTAGAAATGGCTCACATAGACAGAAGATTTAAGAAGTTTTATAGGAAAAATAAGTTTTTCAGAAAATCAAATTACATAGGTAAGTATGACAACAAGGGACATTGGAAAAAGGACTGGAAGAAATCTGACAAATCTGATGAAGTTGTCTGCTATGAATGCAAAATAAAAGGACATATAAAATCAGACTTTCCAAAGCTGAAATACAAAAAGAAGTATGAGTATAAGGATAATAAGTATAAGAAAGCCATGAAGGCTACTTGGAGTGCTTCTGAGGATAGCTCCAGTGAATCAGAAGCTTCTGAAACTGAAATCATAAATAAGTCAACATGTGTTTTATGACAAACACTTCTGAGGTAACATCTGAAACTCCTGCCTTAAATACATATTTTTCTAGAGATGATACTGATTCTGAAAATATGTCAAAATCTGAATTGTTTGAATACTGTGATATGTTGGAAGAAACCTGTAATGAGCTAAAAGACAAATACAAAGGATTAAAGAAACAGTATGCTTTAACTGTTAAACATAAATATGATCTTGACATAGAAATAGAAAAGAATTCTCAGTAACTTAAAAAAAACACTGAACTAAAATTGTCAAATTAGAAACTTAGGAAGGATTTAGAAAAGTTCACAAATGGAAAAGATACTCTTACTCAAATTCTAGCTAAGCAGATTGCACATAAATATACTACTAGTATAGGATACCAACCCGAACAAAGAAAAATTACCAAAACTAGATTTATTCCTAAATCTGGACAGAATGTAGATGGTTATAGTTCTGGAAGTTCATATGCTTCAACTAGTTATAATCATAGTTACAGATCTAATAAGGTTTATATGTCTAAATCTATTGATTCTGCAAACCTTATGAAACCCATAAGACAAATTTGGGTACCTAATGTTTTATTGGCTAACCTGTCTGGACCCAAGAAAATCTGGGTACCAAAATCATTTCCTATCTAAATCTATTTTGTAGGGAACCTTCTTAAAGTGCTCCTGTAGGAAGACTTGGTACTTGGACAGTGGATGTTCAAGACATATGTCATGATACTTCTCATACTTTAAAAGAATAGTCAGAGTTGATGGAGGTTTTGTCACTTTTGGTGATAATTCTAAAGGGAAAATCCTCAGTTTAGGCCAGATTGGTAACACTGACTCAGTATTAATTTCTAAAGTTCTATTTGTTTATGGACTTAAATATAATTTACTAAGTATTTCTCAGTTATGTGATGATGGTTTCAATGTTAAATTTGAAAATGATTCTTGCAATGTTTTTAATTCTAAAAATGCTTTAGTATTTTCTGCCTTGAGAAATGAAAATGTCTATGCTGTTGATTTAAATTATTTAGCTATGAAAAATATTACTTGTTTAAATGATTTTCATAAAGAATCTTGGCTTTGGCACAGAATATTAAGACACTGCAATGTACATTCACTTAGAAAACTTAATAGGAAGAACTTAGTTAGAGACCTACCAAAACATGAATTCCCAGTAGATAAAGTTTGTAATCCCTGTCAAAAGGGAAAGAAACATAAAGTTTCTTTCAAATCAAAGAAAGAAGTGTCAACTCCTCAGCCTCTCGAGTTGGTTCACATGGATTTGTTTGGACCTTCTAGAGTTTCTAGTATAAATGGGAAGCACTATGTCTATGTTCTAGTAGATGAATATTCTAGGTATACTTGGGTATATTTTCTAGCTCACAAAAGTGAAGGTTGTTCTTACTTTGTCAAATATTCCAAGTCTGTAGAGAACCTTAGTGGACTTAAGATTAAAACCTTGAGAAGTGATCATGGTCTTGAGTTTGAAAATCATGAGTTTGAATCCTTCTACTCACACAATGGCTGTAGTCACAATTTCTCTGCCCCTAGGACACCTCAACAAAATGGTGTCGTAGAAAGGGGGAATAGAACCCTCTAGGAAATTTCCAGAACCGTGCTCAATGAGTATGACCTACCTATTTATTTTTGGTCTGAAGCTGTCAATACATCTTGTTATATTATCAATAGAGTCTTGATTAGACCTGTTCTTAAGAAGACCCCTTATGAGTTGTGGAACAATAGGAAACCTAAGGTTAACTACTTCAGAGTTTTTGGTTGCAAAGTCTTTATTCTTAATACTAAAGATAATCTTGACAAGTTTGCATCCAAGAGTGATGAAGGAATTTTCCTAGGTTACTCTATTTCTAGTAAAGCCTATAGAGTTTTCAATAAGAGAACCAAATGTGTGGAGGAATCTGTTCACATCAAATTTGATGAAACTGATCCACATGAACCTAAGACCTCTCTTGAAAATCTTGAAGATGATCTCTCTGTTTTAAACCTTAATGATAAAGACAGTGGACCTATAGTTAAAACATCCGGTTTTTGGAATTTTCCATAACCTGCTTCTGTTGACCCCCAACCTATTGATGAACCTGAAGTCTCTAGCCCTACCTTTTCAAGACCAACTAGGATTCTAAAGAACCATCCCTTAGATGCTCTTGTAGGTAATTTAGATAGAGGAACACAGACTAGAGCTTCTCTAAGAAATCAGGTTGAACATCAAGATTTTCTTTCACAGTTAGAACCTAAAAATATCAATGATGCTATCAATGATGAATTTTGGGTAATGGTTATGCAAGAAGAACTAAACCAATTTGAAAGAAATAAAGTCTGAGAATTAGTAGAAATACCTAAGGACACTTTAACTATAGGCACAAAGTGTGTTTTTAGAAAAAAAGTTGATGAATCTGGAAATATCATTAGAAACAAAGCTAAACTAGTTGCACAAGGTTAAAATCAAGAAGAAGGAATTTACTATGAGGAAACCTTTGCTCCTGTAGCTAGATTAGAGGCAATTAGGATCTTACTTGCCTTTGCATCACATCTGAATTTCAAGTTATATCAAATGGATGTGAAAAGTGATTTTCTAAATGGTTTTATTGTTGAAGATGTTTTTTTAGAACAACCACCTGGTTTTTCAAATCCTCACTTTCAAAATCACGTTTTTAAACTTTCTAAATCTTTATATGGTTTAAAATAAGCTCCAAGAGCTTGGTATGAAAGACTTAAAAATTTTCTTATTTCAGAAAGATTTACAAACGGAATTGCTGATCCCACTCTTTTTATAAAAATAATTTCAAAAGATGTTTTAATAGTACAAATCTATGTTGATGATATTATTTTTGGATCTTCTAAAAATTCTTTATGTACATGATTTTTAAAAGGTTATGCAAAATGAGTTTGAAATGAGCTTAATGGGAGAGCTTAAGTACTTTTTTGGATTTTAAATCATTCAAACTAAAGATGCTATTGTTCTGAATCAAAGTAAATATACTAAAGATTTATTAAAATGTTTTGGTTTGGATAGTATTAAGGTAAGTGATACACCTATGAGTACCACCTGTAAATTGGATATTGATGAAACTGGAAAACCAGTAGATCAAAATAATAATATAGGTATGATTGGGAGTTTACTTTATCTTACTTCTTGTCGACCTAATATTATGTTTAGTGTAGGTATGTGTGATAGATTTCAAGCTAACCCTAAAGAGTCACAATTACTTACTGTTAAAAGGATTTTCAAATATCTTAAATATACTGCCAATCTGGGACTGTTTTACCCAAAAGAACAATCATTTGATTTAATAATGTATTCAGATGCTAACTTTTCTGGATGCAAGTTAGATAGAAAAACCACATATGGAACATTTCATTTTCTTAGAAAGTCCCTAGTATCATGGTGTAGTATGAAACAGAACTCAGTTGCATTATCTACTGCTGAAGCAGAGTATATAGCTGCTGGTAGTTGCTGTGCACAGATTCTGTGGATGAAACACACTTTATTGGACTATGGATTTGAGTTTAAACATGTTTCAATTAATTATGACAACACTAGTGCAATCAACATCTCAAGGAACCCTGTGTCTCATTCTAGAACCAAACACATTGATGTTAGACACCACTTTCTAAGAGATCATTATCAAAGAGGTGATATAACTATTGAATTTATAGGCACTGAACTCCAATTAGATGATATTTTTACTAAGCCATTAAATTCAGAAAGATTAAGTTTCATTAGACATGAACTAGGAATGATAACTTACTCTTAAAAACCATTAAGATAGACCTCACCGTTAGGATAAACCTCACCATTAGATGAACCTCACCGTTAAGATGAACCTCACCGTTGTATGAACCTCACCGTTGGATGAACCTCACCGTTAGGATAAAACTCACCGTTAGATGAACCTCACCGTTAGATGATCCTCACCGTTAGGATAAAACTCACCGTTAGGTTAGACCTCACCATTTAAGGACACCTCACCGGTACATCTCTTGCGCTATTTTAAATTTTCGTATTAAGGCTGAGACTTTGCATTTCTTTTTAATATAGGATTTATTTTATATGTGAATCCTAAATGATATTAAAACCATATCTAGACATTACTCAATCACCGTGAACTCGTTTGTTCGAATCCCTCCTACCTAAACCTCTCAAGCTTGAAAAACCCTAAGCCTCAGAATCTGAAATGGCCCGCGTGAAGAGACCCTCATTGGATGAAGGGAGGGATGTGCCGTAAGATCAGAAGTAGAAAGTAACCAATGCTGGTGCCAGTGGAAGTAGTAGAGATGCTGTTCGAAGGAATCCCGGGAATCCACATTTATCGAAGCAAGAAATTGTAGTGGAAAAGGAATCATGTGCAGAATGGATGCTGGAAAGCATGTCCTTGATTCTGAAGGTTCTACAAGAACAAGGATGGCATGAATGCTTCATGAACGATAATGGACCGTATTATCTAGCACTGGTAAAAGAGTTATATGAGTTTGTCTGTTTTAAGACATCAGAAGAGGAGAATAGGATAATTTCCTTTGTGAATGGTCAAACGTTTTCGTTTTCATCAGTTGAATGGGCTGAGAACCTTAAAGTTCCTCATAGTGGTGATTATGGATTTTATTCAAAATCCATACCTAATGCTAGTGACTTTTTCAAATATGAGGATTCCTTGTTGAAATTAACAGGAAATTGAACTCATAGAAAGGTCATTGCTGTAGAGATGGCAGGGGAGGACAAACTATTTTTCAAGTTCATTTAGCATGTGATTAATCCAAGGATAGGAGATTTTGATACCCACAAATTTTAGGATATTTATTTGTTTTATCTGCTAAAGCATGGAGTAAAGGTGAATTTATGCAGACTGCTAATGATTCAGATTGAGGAGATGACTAGACTGAAGTCTAAGTCCAATGCGATTTTATTTTCCAAGTTGATTTCTATTATGTTGAAGGAAAATATGGTAGCTGGACCTCAAGATGAAACTATTTTAGTTAAGGATAACTTTTGCCTCACCAAGACTATTTGTAAGTTTATGAAAGTTAGCTGGAACCCTTGGAAGAAATCATGGGTTAATGATGATGGAAAAATCTATGACAAGTACACTCCTGTGGATCATCCTTCTAGACCAAAGGATGTGAGGGATCCTGGTCTTGGACCATATGAGCCAGAACCGGTCTACAGTGATGATGAAGCTGAGGAGGAAGAGACATCAGTTGAGGAAGGAGGAGACCCTGATTTACCTCCTAGTCCTATGCCTCAGAATATTTCTTATGGAGCAGCTATCCCTCCAAAAGAACTACCAAGGAGAGAAACTATTCTAAAGGACAATGACAGTGAGACTGAGGAAGAAGAAGAAGAGGCATATCAGATTTTTTTCAAAGATACCTCTGAAGAGGATGAAGCAACCGAGTTAGATCAGATTGCTCATGAAGAGAAGGAGGCTTCTGGTGAAGAAAATGATGAGGAAAATGAAGAAGAAGAGATCATTTTGAGACCTCTGATAGATAGTACAGTCAGGACAGTGCCTGATCGGGAATCAGAAGTAGCATCGGTTGATGAGTGAGTCATTGATGACTCAGAGCAAATGGCTATTGAATCTGCTGTAGTTACAGAGGAAGTTATAGAATTACCTCGATCAGAAAAGTTAGAGGAGATTCCTAAAGTGAATGTTCTAAATGTGGGGGAGCCTCTTGGTTTAGTATCAGTGTTGTATGACATTGAAGGTTGGACATCAGATCCAGGATATATGGTTCTTGGACTTAACTACGAAGATTCTGATGAGGAAGACCAGCCCCAAAGAGAATCAGTTATCCTACTTGCTGTAGCTGAGAACTTGGCAACCAAGGAGGACCTTGTGTCCGTAAAGGCTGAAATGAAAGAGGAACTGAGAGAATTAGTGGCAGATTTGAAGAAAAGCCTGGTTGAGGAAATGAGATGTGTGGAGCAATCTCTAGAGCTATCTCTGGGATGTGATGTTTCTAGTCCAGTAAAAGGAATGATGGATGACGTTAAATTATTCCATACTCAAATTGAGAGTTGGACAAGAGCTGTGGTGGCTCTAAGACAATCGATTTCTTTATTGACTGCTATGAAAAGTTCTCAAACCCAAGTGAATACTAATATTAGATATATCAAAGAGGTAGTCAAACAGTTTGTGGAAGTTTTTGAGGCTTTTAAGAAATCAGTCAAAAAACATTTGAACAGTCAATATGAACTTGTTCAGAAGGTGTTTAGTAATCTGACACAATCTTTCAAGGAGACAATAGCTTTCTCAGTTAAACCCCTTCCCTCATCCAGCTCCACTATGAACCTTGACTAGATCAGAACTGTTATCCAGGAAGATTTGGCTAAGGCCAATACCAGGGGCACCTCGGATACTCAGATACTTTCTACCACTAGAGAAGTTAGTAGTTTTGTTCGTGATCACCTATGGGCAACTACTGCTTCTCAAGAGGCAATCAAAAATAAGGTGGATGCTTATTTTGAGAAGGCATATACCAAGCATCAAATGACCAACCATTTCAAGCTCTTGATGGAAAATATGAAGTTGCCTCCAGTGACTCAAGCTTTTAGAGAACAGGTTAGTAAGCTCAGGGAGCTTACTCTTTCCTTGGATAAATTCATTGAAAATCGAGATGATTTCGTGTCTGCAATGGAGAGAGGAGGCAGTATTATTATGGATTTCAGGAACCTGCTACTTCCATTCTTGCATGTGGATGCCAGACCTGTGATTGTACCTCCTGCCCTTTCTGCCCATGCCTCTGGGAGGACACCTCAGTTGACTCCAGTTCAGGCTATTTGAAGCTTAACTCCTATGATCTCACGGAATATCACAAATTTCAGATCCGATACAGTTTCAGCGGCTGACCCTCCAGTTGTTCTTTCAGCTATTCCCAAGCCATCAACTCAATCTGAACCTACACCCTCTTCTGATCCAAAGGGAAAGACTCCTGTTCAAGAGGATTATTGATTGTTTCTGGTTGTTTTTTATAGTATTCACTTATATATTTGTAATTCTGACTTTCTCAGTTGGTACCTTTTGTACTTTAATGGAAAATTACTCTTACATTCTCCACTTTACTGTGTTTATGTTTCCTTGCATTCTGATCTTTCTCTAATTCTACCTTTCTTTTTGTTAATCAGAAAGGGGGAGAAAATCATGGGGGAGAAAATGGGAATTGGAAGTGAAATTGATAGGGGGAGAAAAATGAGAACTATGTTTTACAGTTTTTTAAAAAAAAAATAGAACTTTGTTTCAATATTTTTTAAAGGAAATTTTTCCAATTACCCTATCTTAATTATCTTAATAATTTGGCATAAGTTGTGATAAGTTGTGATTATCAAAAAGGGGGATATTGTTGAGACCTTTGGAGAATTAGTTGAACTTATATTTTGATAATACCAACTATGCTTGATTATATTATGATAATCCAAACTATGCTCAATAATATTTTAATTATGCTCAATTATATTTTGATAATCTCAATTATGTTCGAGTTCCTATATTAATTAATTATTAATTTCTTATTTCATTATTTATGTACACCATGCACATATTCACATATTACAATATTTATATTATCTTCAGAGAATTCTGTTACTAAATGGATATATATTCTAACTTGACCCATTGTGCCTATAGAATGCTTAAACAGACAAGTGGTCACCGTTACAGAACAAGCCTACCGATACGAAAAGCCTACCGATACAAAAAGACTACCGATACGAAAAGCCTACCGATACGAAAAGGCTACCGATACGAAAAGGCTACTGATACAGACAAGTCACCTGTACAACAAGTCTACCGTTATGAAAGCCTGCCGGTACATCAATCCTACCGATACAGACAAGCCTACCATTACAGAAAAGTTACCAAAGGAAGTCTACCATTACACGAAAGGTCACCGGTACATTAAGTCTACCGACAGACATGACGTCTACCGATAGAAAGGATACCGTTACACAAGAGTCTACTGATACAAAGCCTACCGTTACTCAAGGCTACCGATATCCAAAGCTACCATTCTAGAGAATCAGACGCTGCCTTAATTTATTTATCTTTATTTAATCTAACCAATGGTCATATTAGGTATATTTTAATGCTCTGTCATTTATTTAATGAATATTGTTGGATGTCAGGGAACCGTACCTCGTACCTGGAAAAAGAAATTATTTCTTTTTCCAGAGCTCGTACCATAAATAGAAGAAGTCCATGTTGCTACAAAATATGACGTTCTATACACACATGCAGAATACATGAGGAATATACAAAAGTTAGAAGAAAACACGAAGAAGAACATACAAGAAGATCTCAGAGAGATATACATGCACGATCAAGAAGACACAAAAGCTTATACACATTCACGAGGATTTTGAAGAGCTTCATTGACTACACTTCACTATCTCTAAACCTGGATGTCGAGCAGACGACACTTTGTTTCCAGACAAAAACCAGAAGAGGACTCAGAACCATTTTTGATCAAATTCGAAGGAGTCCAGAGATACACTGCAATCACTAGAGCCATTATAAACTCTATATCTTGCTTAGTGATTTATTATTTACATTATGAGTACTGTGTATCATCTATTTTAATTTTTACACACACTGTCTCTTGAACCATAACTGGAGGATCTGTAAATACTCATTCAAACTCCTTACATCATTTATTTCCCACTGCGGATAGTGGTAGAGGTCGTGTGTGACCTGGACAACTGTATTTTCTGTTTTTTTGTTTCCCACGTAGAACTGTGGCAGAGGTCCTTGACCTGGACAGTTGTAAACTGTTGTGAACCCCGATCCAGGGTGTCGATCCAATTTATATAAATTGTTGAGAGGACTAAGTCTCGGCTTGAGACTGAACCTCTTGGTCATATCTACTGTGCTTTATTTAGTTTTATCTAAAACCTTTTATTCCCCTGCTAAGTGATTTTAAAACTTAAACTGTTTTCAAAGCTACTCTGATAATTGAATTAGCAAGTGTTTGCATTAGTTGAAAATCATTAGGTTAGTTTCAAAAGCTAATATGATCTTCTGATTAGATTAACTGGGAATTAATCAATCCCTTGATAACCTAACTGAAAGTTTGCTTTAATTCAAATTCACTACAATTCAATTTGTATATTAAATTGGGTTTTTAGTGAAATATTTTTAAACAGAAATTTTAATTGGAACTCAATTCACCCCCTCTTAAGTATCCACTCCGACCAACATATATCATGTTAATGGAATAATGTAAAGATCCAAACTTTTTAATAAAATTTATTTCTTAAATTTGTGTATTATTTTATTTTATACTCATTAAAACTATATCCTTTAATTAATGAAGTGAGTATAATTAAATGAGACTATTGGGTTTCGACTATTATATGGACATTTGAAGTTCCCAATCAGGATCTAAGTATCACTGAGAGGGGGAGGGGGTGAATCAGTGATATATTTTTCTTTTTAAGTTTCCCCCTTTTTGAAACAAACTTCGCCTCCTGTTAAAGAGTTTCTTCCCTGCTGAACACACACAACCACAGGAACACAAGATTTACAAGGTTCACTACTCAACAAGAGTAGCTACGTCCTTGGTATGGTACAGAAACAATCCAGTACCACACAATCCACTAGAAAACAATCCTTTGATGTGGAATACAACGAGTAGGATATACCCTTACACTCGTGCAA
Organism: Viscum album; assembly: GCA_963277665.1. NCBI lineage: Eukaryota > Viridiplantae > Streptophyta > Magnoliopsida > Santalales > Viscaceae > Viscum > Viscum album. The sequence goes on along the minus strand of OY728163.1, from coordinate 1,048,112,233 downwards.
CACTTTAAAAAACAATCTAATAGTGCATGTGCTCCCTCTTAGCACAAATTGGGTAACACAATGTTTCAGTGCTTCTTTACAATTGAACAGATGTATTCTCTGAAGTACAAATCTTCACTTTCTTACCCAGAAGCCGGAAAGAACCCTCTTACGCAAAACTGAATACGTGCGAAGACCCCAAATGTTTCGCGCAGCCTTTAGGGTGACTTGTGCGCAATTCAAATGACTTGCGCGTAAAAATCCCTTTTGGCGCGAAAAACGTTTTCGCGCACCTTTCCTTTTGCGCGCAACTTTTTCTCTTTTCGCGCAACTCACTTAGCGTATAATTTATGTGCACCAGAGCTCGAGATTTATTCTAAGTGTCGAGCCTTGACAACTAACAAGGTTTAGCCTCATATTTATATGCTTTTTTGAACCCACGCGAAAAACACTAATCCGCGCGTAAAACCTCCTCCATGCGCGTAAAAAATCTTTTATGAAACTTCATATTTCGCGCCATGCTTCAAGTTTTCGCGCACCTCATGCCTTTTCCATTTTTCATCCTTCTAAGCATGAAGCACCAATTGCGCGCAAAATTCCGCACCGCGTTCCATATTGCGCGAAAACCCAATCTTTCCTGCAACATCAGATTTCGCGCACTGCTCCAATATTTCACGCATTTTATGCCTTTGCCAATTTTTTATCTTCTGATATCTAACCATCATTTGCGCGAAAACTTCATTCCTCAATTTTGCGCACCATGCCAATATTTCGCGCATCCCGCAGATTTTTCGCGCAACCCGCTACTATTTCGCGCATCCCGCAGATATTGCACGCACCACATTATTTTTGCGCGAAACATGCCTAGATTTCCGCGCACTCCATTCCTTTGTCATTTTTCAACGTTCTGACCTTGAATAACTCTTTTTCACGTATAAACCATCTTCAATATTATGCGAAACATCCATTGCCAAGAACATTTCTTCATCTCCCGATTTTCAGGCCCTAAAATTTGGCAAACACTGGAAAACGGCGCCACCTTAAACTGTGCTTTTCTGCCATCCCCAGATTGTCTATTGCTTTGCCATTTTATCTCTTTACTGCTTCCCATAACCATTCTTCTACTCTTATCATGAATCCCACTATCGTGATATTTATCCTTTGATAGATCAGCTTAAGCATCGACAGAGTTGCAATGGGAACTGAATCTTTCCTATCTTCCAGCAGCATCATTCCTTCCAATCAAAACATTATATGACTGGCATCATCATTTCTCCCCCTTTACTTCATAAGGCTTGCATCACAAGTTCTTCTAACTCATGATTTGAGTGAAATACATACCAGCAAAGCATCGTCTGATTTATGATCCTTCTACAAAGTGAATTGATTTATCGCCTTTGACAACAAAATACAACACTCTGCAAAAGCTAACTCTTCAAACTTTCATCTTCATTCAACTTGGTCCCAACAACATTGGTCAATATGACCAATGGAAACTAAATTATAAATGTACAATTATTGTTTATAAATTCAAAAGATATTGGTTAATTAATACCGTAAGAAGAGTCGATGGCATCATCCAGTAGACTCCGGCCATATGAAGCCCATCTGTCAGAGCCTAGGAAGGAGTTAGCATCACTGGGCTTTGCTCTAGAACAAGTCCAAGCCAAAATTAAACATGTGAATCTTGAACAGAAACTCCAAAGGGAGAAGTTCAAGCTGATAGAAATCACTACTCAGGCAATGTTTTCTGAGCCATCCCAAGATTCGATCACCGTAGCACACCTTACACTTAGGTCCTATGCAGGTGTTAAAAGGGGCTATGTAACGCGAACTTAGCTACTTTGTGAAATCCTTTTATATAAATAAAATTGTTATTTATTCTTATGATAAAGTTTGTGAATTTTAAATATCTGGATAAATGTAGGATGAATTTATAGTTCTATATTACTATGGAATTTTGGGAAAAAAGGGTATTTTAAAATATTTATGTAAACATTAAATAATTAATAATGTGAAATGATTTTCAAAAACTGATCTTCTATAGTTGTGATCAATGATAAATTTAGAGTCTAATATGATCAACTTGATTTTTAGTGAATAGTAAAGTATGAATAGTAACATAACCGTATGAATAGAAATGAATAGAAATGAATAGTAAATTGGACAAAAAAAAAGAATCTTCACCCATGATTGTATAAATACACTTTGAACATCCTAAAAATGAAAAAACTAACATAGTATAACTTTTGGTACTTTTGTATGTCATAAATATTTTATTTACAATTTTATAATTTATTTAATAATTTAAAATGTAAATATATTTTAATAAAATGTAATCATAAATTTTTACTTTATTGTATTATGGTTATACGATAATTTTATAGGACCTTGATTACTTTTTAAGGAGTTACAAAATGAGTTATAGTTTTAGAGTTGTTTTTTTTGAATAAATATTGATTTTATTTGAAAATTAAATTAAAAATATTTAGAAAATAATTTTCATAAAATGGATTTCATTTTTTTATTCAGAGCGTTGATATTAGGATAGGGTAAATTTTTGGGATTTTTCTGAAACAGTTGAATTTTTGGTGAATAGTAAAAATACAGTTTTGAGTTTTAGGTGTTTAATGACATCATTAATGATGTATGATTTTTTGTTGACTTATGAATAGTGAGATATTTTATGAGGTCTCCCTTGGAAATTAATAATTTATTCTCTCACTTTTCCTATAAAATAACAAGCCATTTCCGTATTCATTTCATTCCAAAATCCACCTCAACGAAGTTCTGGTTTCCATACCGCCCGAGGAGTTCCCCCGAGGTCCTGACCTTCAATATTTCGAAGTTATTCTTCAAGGTATGTGAATATTTCACCCTCCTATTTTATCTCATGAATTCCTTTATGTTATGTCTTATAGTTTCATTTTTTTATTTGGGGGTTTGTTATTCTATATCTTTGTTAGTGTCTATTTCATTTCCAATGGATTAGAGACTATTTCTGCTCTCATCAATTGATTTTATGAATTTTTATGTGATGCAGTTAGGCTACTTAATTTTTTGTAAAATAAATTTCCTCTTATCTTTCCTTTCAAGTTTCCTTTTCATGTGGTATGGCATTCAAATATCCATACCATGTTCTTATCTCCATGTTATTCTTTCTTTATACTATATTATGAATTATTTATGAGTGGGTTACCCTTGTACCCTCTCTTTTTAATGTTTTCTAAAATAATGTTATGTAGCCGTTATACTGCAGAATTTTCATCTCAAATGATCTCTCTCTTTCTCTCTTGAAATCCTCTTGATTATTTATATGAATACCCAGACCTATTTCATCTCTATGGGTGTTCATAAATATAAAAAAATGATATATTTGATTTTGGAATTGACATACATATAACTCTCACTCCCTTTCCATGAGTTATAAATGACATAATGATCTTATTTTTATGCACTTTCAAAAATTCATGATTTTGAAATGAAACCCATTTCTTTTGTTCTCTGTGGTTTATTTATGAAATGTATGATTATGATCTATGTGCCTCAAATGAAAGTAAATATATATTAAAGTTGCTCCCTGATAGCGCTCCAATGCATTGGGTAAAGAATTAATCTCTAGAGATGAAAATTTTCACGATACCTTGGTGAATAACCTTGGTAATTTTTATGACACCTCGAGGATAAACCTTGGTTATATGTTCATAAATGTGTAAATGAAATGTTTTATCCACATATTCAAGTTAAGATTCAATTTATTTTTATTATGATATTCCTTTTATTCCATTACTCATGCCTTTTTTATTTTTATCATGTTCTTATTAATATTGCTCAAGATTACATGTCAACTATTTCACTTATTTTCTTTACTAAGCCTTCTGCTCACCCTTTCCTTTGATGTATGTCTTCAGGTTATGATATTCAATAATTTTACATAGGATGAACCTATGATAAAGCCTTATGAGTGGTTTAGAATAATTTTTTATGTTGTTTTCAAGTATTATGTTCCTGATTTCCAAGACAATAGACTTTAAAGATCCTATGGATGTAAAATGTAATAAAATGTTATGTAATAAAAAGGTGGGATGTCATAGTTGGTATCAAAGGATAGTTTAGTTATTTATGGAAATTAGGCTATGAAAACATTAGGAAGAACCCTATAGAAAAGTTTAAATATAGGTAAAATTCCTGGTATTTTGGTGAGTATTTAGTAAGTTGTTTATCAAGACAATACATCCCTATCTAGATACGAGCAGGTAGATGCGGCTTTGGCATAGATGTACATAGGTTTAAAACCTGAAAAAACCCATTTGAGATAGAATCGAACAGAAACTAGTACACGATAATGGTCCTTACTGTACTATGGGTTACGACACTCTCGGGGGATATTTTTGGTTAATCGAAAACTTTTTATGAATCCTTATGAAGGATTTATAGAGAAATGTAATCATTTAAGCATGAAGTTTTAAGAAATAAAATCCTTTATAGTTAAAAGATTAATAAATGAAATACACTTCTCACTAAGGTTTTATTTTTTTAAAAATGGCAAGAAATAGGAGGAACCATGCAACTGGTGACCACAGTGGACCATGCACTGATGACCCTCCGATGGAAGCCAAAATGGAAACTTTCATACGAATGATGAACCAACTAACTCAAGTTATGGGAAATAACTTGAATCCAGCTGAGAGACCGATCTCACCCTGAAGGGAACACAATTATGTTGAGTTCTTTATGCATTAATGACCACCAACCTTCAGTGGATGGACTGACCCATTGATTGTTGAATAGTGGATCATCTCTATAGAGAAGATCTTTTATATGCTCGGCTGTTTAGAGCAAGAGAAGGTCACCCTAGCTGTCTATCTCTTAGAGGGAGAAGCTAATCAATGGTGGGAACTAATTAAAAACTTGAGGACAAGATTGGAGGTTGAAGCTATAGAGTGGGAAGAGTTCATAGGGATATTCTTCAGTAAGTATTTACCTCATTCCATGAGAACAAGAATGGAGAATGACTTTTTTGAGCTGAAGCAGAAGGAGAATGAATCTGTGGGGAACTATGAGATGAAATTCAAAAGGCTTTGACATTACACCTCTAGCTTTGTGATGGATCCAAGTAGTATGGTTGATAGATTATTAGGTGGACTGAGACCTCATCTGCAGAAGAATCTCACTAACCGAGAATATGATAGCTATGAAGAGATCATGCGGAGTGCGAAGAAAGTCGAGATGGAGTTTGGTGATGCGCAGTGGTCCCATAAATCCAACAAAAAGAATAGATCGATGGAGCCATGCTTAGGGAGGAATTTTGAGCAGCGAAGAGGAGGCACGCAAGTGCAACATCCCATGTGTAATAAATATGAGAAGAAGAATTCGGGGAACTACCTGCTCGGGAGTGAGAAATGCTACAAGTGTGGAAGAGATGGCAATTTTGTGAGGAATTGTCATAGTGAGGTGAAAACTAAACTTTAAAACACTAATGACAAGGGGAAGATGGTATAGGCCCTACCTGATGTCCAGTTCTTTAAGTGTGAACCACATGGGCACTTCACCAATCATTGTCCAAATCCGAGGGCAGTAGAGGGGAACCACCATCAGCCTCAACAATGGACAAGAGAACAAGGTCATTCTTTTTCTATCACAATAGCTGAATTTTAAGCTCCGAATTATGTGGTAGCAGGTACAATTGCTGTTCTATAAAATCTAGCAAGTACTTAATTTGATTCTAGTTCTACTCATTCTTACATTTCCTCCAAGTTTTCAAATAATTTAGAATAAACTCCCAATTTTCTAAAAGTAGATTTATCATTCAAGACTCCTGGTGGGATTTTACAAGCATTATCAGTGTTTAGAAACTCTAGAATTTACTTTAGTGAGCACAATCTTATCACAAATCTAGTATTCATTCCAATTCTAGAATTCGACATTGTACTTGGGATAAACTGGCTATCAAAGTATAATGGTAAGATCAAATACAGAAGCATGGAAATCTCAGTAGTCTTGAATGGAGAACCTATAGTTATATTCCAAGGAGAGATATCTCAACCTAATATTCATCTAGAAGAACCTCCTATATCATTATTTATGGAGTTGATCGATGTAGAAGAAGAAGGAAATGAGAGTTTGAGGATAGAAAATGTACCCATCGTCCAGTAATACGTTGACATATTTCCTGAGGAGTTACCTGGACCTCCCCCAGAAAGAGAGGCATAGTTCTCTATTGAAATCTTACATGGATCTCATCCAATATCAAATACCCTGTATAGGATGGAAAATGTGGATTTAGAGGAATTAAGGAAACAAATCCAAGATCTTTTGGAGAAGGGGTTTAACATACCGAGTGTGTCTCCTTGGAGAGAACCTATTCTCTTTTTGAAGAAGATGGATGGATTAATGTGGCTATGAATTGATTATAGAGAACTGAATGAGATCACAATAAAGAAAAAATTCCCTCTTCCAAGAATTGATGACTTATTTGACCAACTTTGTGGGGATCAATTCTTCTCTAAGATTGATATTCTATCTGGTTATCATCAATTGAGGGTGAAGAAAGAAGATATTACAAAAACTACCATATGATCATGATATGGGCATTATGAGTTTGTTGTTATACCTTTTGGACTAACTAATGCACCTACTATTTTTATGGATCTGATGAATGGAGTCTTTAAGGACAACCTTGATAACTTTGTGGTAATTTTTATTGATGATATTCTAAGATATTCCAAAAGTCGCGAGGACCATGAAGATCATATAAGGGATATTTTACAAACTCTATGAAAGGAGAGGATTTTTGGGAAGTTCAGTAAATTTTAATTCTACTTGGAACAAGTTGATTTCTTGGGGCACATTATAACCTATGAAGGAATCATAGTTGACCTTTAAAAGACAAAAGTTGTAGAGGAGTGACCTCAGCCTACAACAATAACTGAAATTTTTAGTTTCCTTGGTTTAGTGGGATATTATAGTTGGTTTTTGAAAAACTTTTCACGACTTTCTAATCCTTTAAACATGTTAACTGGAAAAGGGGTATAGTTCATCTGGACGAAGGATTGTGAGGATAGTTTACAAGAGATGAAAAAGAGATTGGTTACTGCACCTGTGTTAACTCTTCCCTCAAGTGGATAAGGATTAATTATTTTATCGATGCCTCCTTAAAAGGTATTGGGTGTTTCCTCACATAAAATGAAAATTTATTTCTTAAGAATCTCGACAGTTGAAGACTCATTAGCAGAACTATCCTACGCATGATATGGAGCTGGATGCGGTTGTTTTTTCTATGAAGACATAGAGACACTATCTTTATGGGGATAAATGTGATATATACATATACCATCAATGTTTTAAGTATATTTTCACTCAAAAGAAATTTAACATGAGACATAGGAAATTGTTGTAACTTCTTAAAGACTATGATTGTTCAATTCAATATCATCATGGAAGATCAAACAAGTCACCGATGCATTAAGCTGGAAAGATGTATTTGTTCTTTCCATGATGAGTATTCAAAGGGATCATTTGATCAATGAATAAGTGGAGATAAACATAGGAATTATAAGGGAAGGGACATCATCAACCCTATCTCAAATGATTTCTCAACCGTCATTACTAGAGAAGATCAAGAAATCTCACAAAGAAGATCTTTTGCTATAGAATAAGTTTGAGGATGTGAAGGATGTGAAGTTTACTTAGTTCAATACTGATCAAGAAGATGTACTGAAATTTCATACAAGACTACGTGTTCTATCTATTCGAGAAATAAAGAAGGAGATGATGGATGAAGCTCATAGCTCTACTTTCTCTATACATCCTGGTATCATGAAAATGTATAGGGACCTTCATGACCATTATTGGTGGGATAATATGAAAAGGGATATTGCTGAGAACACTTCCTAGTGCCTGATATGTCAGCAAGTTAAGGAAGAGAGAAAAATTCCTAAATGGGTATTGCAACCACTACCCATACCAGTATGGAAGTGGAATAATATCTCTATGGACTTTGTCATTAGTCTCCTGAAAACTTCCATAGGAAAGAATGCGATATGGGTTATTGTGGACTGTCTCACCAAGACTGCCCATTTTATCTCCAATTGGGAAGATTTATCTCTTGATCAACTTGCCAGGATTTATGTGAAGGAAGTGGTAAGGCTGCATGGAGTTCCACTTTCTATTGTATCTTATCGTGATCCAAGGTTCACATCAAAATTCCGGAGAATTCTTCAACATTCTCTGAACACAGAATTGAATTTTAGTATGACCTATCACCCCAAAACTGATCGCCAATCTGAAATAACTATTAAAACACTCAAGGACATGCTTATAACATGCTCAATGGAATTTAAAGGTGGATGGGATCAACATATTCCTTTAGTTGAGTTCTCTAAAAACAACAGATTCCACTCGAGCATTCAAATGGAACCCTATGAAGCTCTATATGGGATGCAATGTAGAAATCATACTTGTTGGGATGAAGTTGGTGAGAGAAAGCTTCTTGGGCCTGATCTTGTGCAAGATATGATAGAAAAATACTATGCCATCCATCAATGCATTAAGGTTGCTCAAATTCAGAAAAGGAGCTATGTCGTCAACTGTCGAAGGGATGAGGAGTTTGATGTCAATGACAAAGTCTTTCTTTCGATTTCACCTTAAAATAGAGTCATGAGGTTTGGGAAGAAACAGAAGATAATACCTAGGTACAGTGGCCCCTATTAAATCCATGATCGTGTGGGAACAGTGGCCTATCGGCTTATAGTTCCTCCAAGTCTATCAAAATTTCATGATTTATTTTACATATACCTCTTGATGAAGTACATACCTGACCCTTCACATGTACTAAAACCAGATATGGTACAACTAGAACATGACCTCTTTTATGAGGAGCACCCGGTGGAGATCTTGGATCATAGGGACAAGGTTCTATGCAACAAGACTACTCACCTTATTAAGGTGTTGTGGAGGAAACACAAATGCGAGGAAGCCACCTAGGAACCAAATGAGTCTATGAGGCAGAATTACCCATGACTTTTCTCTTCTTAGGGTATGAATTAAAATTTTGGGGATGAAATTTCTTAAGGGGAAAAAATTTAACGACCTGAACTTTTTAATAATATTTATTTCCTAAATTTTTGTGTTATTTTATTTTATACTCAACAAAACTATATCCTTTAATTAATGGAGTGAGTATAATTAAATAATACTGTTGGGTTTCGACTCTTATATGGCCATTGGTCAATATAACCGTTGGAAACTAAATTCTTAATGTTAAAATTATTGTTTATAAATTCTAATGATCTTGGTTAATTAATACAGAAAGAAGAGTTGATGGAATCATCCAGTGGACTTGGGGAATATGAAGCCCATCCGTTAGAGCTTGGGAAGGAGGTAACATCTCTGGGATTTCCTCTAGAACAAGCCCAAGCCAAACTTCAACATGTGAATCTTGAAGAAAATTGCATATGGGAGAAGTTCAAGATGATAGAAATCAACACTCAGGAAATGTTGTCCGAGCCTCCCCAAGATTCTATCACCATAACACACCTTACACTTTGGTCCAATGTAGGTGTTATAAGGGGCTATGTAATGCAACTTTAGCTACTTTGTGTAATCCTTTTATATAAATATTTTTTTTTCTTCTTATGATAAAGTTTGAGAATTTCAAATATCTGTATAAATGTAGGATGGATTTATAGTTCCATATTACTAATGAATTTTGGGAAAAATGGAATTTTAAAATATTTATGTAAACATTATATAATAAATAATGTCAAATGATTTTCAAAAAATGGTCTTCTACAGTTGTGATCAGTGAGCAATTTGTAGTCTAATATGATCAACATGATTTTTTACTGAATAGTAAAGTATGAATAGTAACATACTCGTATGAATAGTGAATTGGCCAAAAAAATAGAAACTTCACCCATGAAAGTATAAATACAATTTAAATGTCTAAAAACTAAAAAAACAATAATAGAATAAGTTTTAGTATTTTTGTATGTCATAAATATTTTATTTACAATTTTATAATTAATTTAATAATTCAAAAAGGAAATATATTTTCATAAAATGTAATCATATATTGTTAATTTATTTTATTATGGTTGTACAATAATTTTATGGGACCCTGATTACTTTATTAAGGAGTTACAAAATGATTGATAGTTTTAGAGATATTATTTTTGAATAAATAATTATTGCATTTGAATATTAAATTAAAAATATTTAGAAAATTATTTTCATAAAATTGAGTTCATATTTGAATTCAGAGCATTGATATTAGGTTATGGTGAATTTTTTGGAATTTTCAGAAATATTTGAAGTTTTCGTGAATTGTAAAAATATAGTTCTGAGTTTCGGGTGTTTAATGACATCATTAATGATGTAATAATGATGTAAGATTTCTGGTAGACATATGAATTGTGATATTTATTATGAGGTGTCCCTTGAAAATTAATAATTTATTCCCTTAGTTTTCCTATAAATACCAAGCCATTTCCTCATTCATTTCATTCCAAAATCCTCTTCAATGAAGTTATGATCTCATTACATCCCAAGGAGTTCTCCCAAGGTTCCCTCAAGCCTCCCAAGGTGTCGAACATCATGCTTTCAAAGTTTCTCTTCAAGGTAAGGGAATATTTTACCCTCCTCTTTTATGTCATGAATTCCTTTATGTTATGTATTATAGTTTCATTTTATTATGCGGGGGCTTGTTATTCTATATCTTTACTACTGTATATTTCATATCCAAAGGCTGAGAGGCCCTTTCTTCTCTCATCAATTGATTTTAGGAATTTTTAAGTGACACCATTAGGCTGTTGACTTTTTTCTTAAAATAATCACATATTCTCTTTCCTTTCAAGTTTCCTTTTAATGTGGTATGAAATTCAAATATCCATACCATGTTCTTATCTCCATGTTATTCTTCCTTTATAACGTATTATGAATTATTTATGAGTGGGTTACCCTTGTACCCTCTCTTTTTAATGTTTTCTAAAAGGATGTTATGTAGCTGTTATGCTGCAGAATTTTCATCTCAAATTTTCTCTCTCTTTCTCTATTGAAATTCTCTTGATTATTTACGTGAATACCCAGACCAATTTCATCTTTATGGGTGTTCATAAATATACAAAAAGTTATATTTCTTTCTGGAATTGTCATACATATAACCCTCACTCCCTTTTGATGTTTTATAAATGACATAATGATTTTTTAAAGCACTTTTAAGAATTCTTTATTTTGAAATGAAAACCATTTCTTTTGTTATCTATGGGTTATTTATGAAATGTTTGATTATGATCTATGTGGCTCACATAAAAGTAAATACATATTAAGGGTGCACCCTAATAGTGCTCCAATTCATTGGGTAATGAATTAATCTCTAGAGATGACAAGTTTCACGATACGTTGGTGAATAACCTTGGTAATTTTTATAACACCTCGGGGATAAACCTTGGTGATATGTTCATGAATGTCTAAATGAAATGTTTTACCCACATATTAAAGTTATGATTTAAGTTCTTTTTATTATGATATTCCTATTCTTCAATTTCTCATTACTTTATGATTTTTATCATGTTCTTATTAATATTGCTCAAGATCACATGTCAACTGTTTCACTTATTTTCCTTACTGAGCCTTCTGCTCCCCCTTTCCTTTGATGTATGTCTCTAGGTTATGAGATGCAGTAATTTTACATAGGATGAACCTATGATAAAGCCTTACTAGTGGTTTAGAAGAATGTTTTATATTGTTTTTAGGTATTATGTTCCTGATTTCCAAGACACTAGACTTTAAGGATCCTCTGTATGTAAAATGTAATAAATAGTTTTATAATAAAATGGCGGGATCCCATAGTTGGTATCAAAGAATAGTTTAGTTATTTATGGTAATTAGGATATGAAAACTTGAGGAAGAACCCTATAGAAAAGTTTAAATATAGGAAAACTTCATGGTATTTTGGTGAGTATTGAGTAAGTGGTTTATCAAGACAATACATACATGTATAGATACGAGCAGGTAGAGGCGGCTTCAGCATTGATTTACATAGGTTTAAAACCCAAAAACACAAATTTGAGATAGAATCAAACGGGAACTGGTACACAACAATGAGCCTTACTGCACTCTGGGTTACGACACTCTCACGAGATATTTTTGGTTAATCGAAAAATATTTATGAATCATTATTGAAGGAATTATAGAGGAATGTAATCGTTTAAGCATGATGTTTTAAGACATAAAATCCTTTATAGTTAAAATATTCATAAATGAACTAAGCTTCTCACTAAGGTTTTATTCTTTTAGAAATGGCGGGCAATTGGAGGAATCGTGCAACTGGTGACTGCAATGGACCATGCGCTGACAGCCCTCTGATGGAAGCCAGAATGGAAACTTTCATGGGAATGATGGACCAAATGACTCAAGTTATGAGAAATAACTTTAATCCAGCTGAGATACCAATCTCACCATGAAGGGAAAAAATTCTGTTGAATTCTTTATGCATGAACAAACACCAACCTTCAGTGGATCGACTGACCCATTGATTGCTAAATAGTGGATCATCTCTATATAGAAGATCTTTTATGTGCTCTACTATTCAGAGTAAGAGAAGGTCACCCTAGCTATATATCTCTTAGAGGGAGAAGCTGATCAATGGTGGGAACTAATTAAAAACATGAAGACAATATTGGAAGTTGAAGCTATGGAGTGGGAAGAGTTCATATGGATCTTATTCAGTAAGTATTTCCCTCATTCCATGATAACAAGAATAGAGAAGAAGTTTCTCAAGATGAACCAGAAGGAGAATGAATCTATGGGAAGCTACGAGATGAACTTCACAAAGATTTCACGTTACACCTATATCTCTGTCATGGATCCAAGTAGTAAGGTTTATAGATTCTTAGGTGGACTGAGACATCGTCTGCAGAAGAATCTAGCCAACTGAGACTATGATTTCTATGAGGAGATCATGCGGATTGCGACAAAAGTCAAGCTGGAGTTTGGTGAGGCATAGTGGTCTCATAAATCCAAAAACAAGAAGATATCTATGCAGCCTTTCTTAGGGAAGACTTTTTATCAGCTAAGAGGAGGCACACAAGTGCAACGTCCCATTTGTAATAAATGTGGGAAGAAGCATTCGGGGAACTGCCTGATCGGGAGTGGGAAATGCTACAAGTGTGGAAGAGATGGCCATTTTGTGAACAATTGTCATAGTGAGGTGAAACCTAAACTTCCAGAAACTAATGACAAGGAGAAGATGGTGTAGGCCCTACCTTATTTTTAGTGATTTAAGTGTGTACAACATGGGAACTTCGCTAATCATTGTCCAAATCTCAGGGAAGTAAAGGGGAACCACCATCAGCCACAACAATGGACAAGGGAGAACGGTCATGTTTTTTATATCACGATAGCTGAAGTTTAAGATTCGAATGATGTGGTAGAAGGTACCCTTATTGTTCTCTCAAATCTAGCAAGTAATTTATTTTGATTCTGGTTCTACGAATTCTTTTATTTCCTTCAAGTTTGAAAATAATTTAGACTCAACTGCCGATTTTCTAAAATTAGAGTTATCATTAAAGACTCCTGGTGGGATTATCCAATAATCATCAGTTTTTAGAAACTATAGTATTTATTTTAGTGAGAAAAATCTTATCTCAAATATAGTATTCATTCTAATTCTAGATTTCGACATTATACTTGGGATAAACTATCTTTCAAAGTATAATACGAAGATCAAATGTAGAAGTAAGGAAATCTTAGTAGTCTTGAATGGAGAACATACAGTTTTCTTCCAAGGAGAGATATCTCAACCTGATCTTTATCTTGAAGAACCTCATATATACTTCTTTATAGAGTTGATCAGTGTATAGGAAGAAGGAAATGAGAGTTTGAGGATAGAAAATGTCCCCATCGTCCAGTAATACACTGACGTATTTCCTGAGGAGTTGCCTCAACCTCCCCCAGAAAGAGAGGTGGAGTTCTCTATTGAACTCTTACCTAGATCTCATCCAATATCAAAGACCTCGTATAGGATGGAAAATGTGGATTTAGAGGAATTAAAGAAACAACTCCAAGATCATTTGGATAAGGGGTTTATGAGACCAAGTGTGTCTCCTTGGGGAGCACATATTCTCTTTGTGAAGAAGAAGGATGGATCAATGCGGCTATGCATTCATTATAGAGAACTGAATGAGATCACAGTAAAGAAAAAATACACTTTTCAAGGAATTGATTACTTATTTGACCAAATTTGTGGGGATCAATTCTTCTCTAATACTGATATTCGATCGGGTTATCATCAATCGAAGGTGAAGAAAGAAGATATTCCGAAAGCTACCTTCTGATCATGAAATGGGAATTATGAGTTTGTTGTTATAGCTTTTAGATAGACTAATGCGACTGCTATTTTTATGGATATGATGAATAGAGTCTTTAAGGACTTCCTTGATAACTTTGTGGTTATTTTTATTAATGATATTTTGATATATTCCAAAAGTTTCGAGGAGCATGAAGATCATATAAAGGTTATTTTAAAAACTAAATGGAAGGAGAAGTTTTCTTGGGAAGTTCAGTAAATTTTAATTCTGGTTGCAACAAGTTTCTTTCATGGGGAACATTGTAACCAACGAAGGAATCATAGTTGACCCTGCAAAGATAAAATTTTTAGAGGAGTTCCCTCAAACTACAATAATAACTAAAATTCGTAGTTTCCTTGCTTTAGAGGGATATTATAGGAGGTTTTTGAAAAAAATTTCATGACATTCTAATCCATTAACCAAGTTAACTCGAAAAGGGGTCAAGTTCATCTGGATAAAGGTGTGTGAGGAAAGTTTCCAAGAGATGAAAAAGAGATTGGTTACTGCACCTGTGTTAATTCTTCCTTCAAGTGGAGGAGGATTCGTTATTTTTAGAGATGCACCTCTAAAAGGTCTTGGGAGCATCCTTATGAAAAATGAAAAAGTTATTGCTTATGTATATCGACAGTTGAAGACTCATTACCAGAACTATCCTATGAATGATACGGAGCTGGATGTGGTTGTTTTTGTTGTGAAGATATGAAGACACTATCTTTATGGGGAGAAATGTGATATATACATAGACCATAAAAGTTTGAAGAATATTTTCACTCAAAAGGAATTAAATATGAGACATAAGAGATGTTTGGAACTTCTTAAAGACTCTGATTGTTCAATTCATTATCATGACAGAAGAGAAAACAAATTCACCGATCCATTAAGCTGGAAATACACAGTTTTTCTTTACATGATGTGGATTCAAAGGGATCATTTGATCAATGACCTAGTGGATATGGACATAAGAATTATAAGGGAAGGGGCATCATCAACCCTATCTCAAATGATTCCTCAACCATCATTACTAGAGAAGATCAATAAATCTCAGAAAGAAGATCTTTTGTTATAGAAGAAGTTTGAGGCTCTGAAAGATGGGAAGTTTCCTGAGTTCAATACTAATCAAGAAGCTGTACTGAAATTTCATACAAGACTATGTGTTCCATATATTCCAGAAATAAAGGAGCTAATGGATGAATCTCATAGCTCTACTTTCTCAATACATCCTAGTAGCATGAAAATGTATAGGGACCTTCATGATCATTAGTGGTGAGATAATATGAAAAGGGAGATTGCTGACAACACTTCAAGGTGCCTGGTATGTCAGATAGTGAAGTCAGAGCGACAAATTCCTAAATATGGTTTTCAACCACTACCCATACCAGTATGGAAGTAGAACAGTGTCACTATGGACATCATCACTGGTCTCCTAAAAAATTCCATAGGATACAATGCGATATGGGTTATTGTGGACTGTCTCACCAAGACTAGTCATTTTATCTCCATTTGGGAAGATTTCTCTCTTGATCAACTTGCCAGGATTTACGTGAAGGAAGTGGTAAGGCTTCATGGAGTTCCCATTTCTGTCGTATCTGATTGTGATCCAAGGTTCACATCAAAATTCTAGAGAATTATTCAACATGCTCTGAACACAAAATTTTATTTTAGTATGACCTATAACCCCCAAACTGATGGTAAATATGAAAAAACTATTCAAACACTTGAGGAAATTTTTATAACATGCTCAATGGAATTTAAAGGTAGATGGGATCAACATCTCCATTTAGTTGAGTTATTTTAAGACAACAGCTTCCACTAAAGCATTCAAATGGCACCCTTTGATGTTTTATATGGGATTCAATGTCGAACTCCTAATTGTTGGGATGAACTTGGTGAGAGAAAGCTTCTTGGGCTCAATCCTGTGCAAGAGATGACCTAAAAAGTCTATGCCATCCAGCAACGCATTAAGGCTGCTCAAAGTCTGCAAAGGATCTATGTCGACAACTGTAGAAGAGACTTGGAGTTTGATGTCAGTGACAATGTAATTCTTTGGATTTCACCTTAGAAGAGATTCATGAGGTTTGGGAAGAAAAGGAAGCTAATCCCTAGGTACATTGTCCCCTATTAAATCCTTGATCGTGTGGGAATAGTGGCCTATTGGCTTGCAGTTCCTCCAAGTCTATCGCATGTTCACGTTTTCTTTCACATATCCCTCTTGAGGAAGTACATACCCGACCCTTCACATGAACTAAACCCATATGTGGTACAACTGGAACATGACCTCTCTTATGAGGAGCAGCCGGTGGAGATCTTGGATCATAGGGACAATGTTCTACACAACAAGACTACTCACCTTGTTAAGGTGTTGTGGAGGAACCAAAAATGTGAGGAAGCCACGTGGGAAAAAAAGGAGTCTATGAGGCAGAAGTACCCATGCCTTTTCTATTCTAAGGGTATGAGTTAAAATTTTGAGGATGAAATTTCTTAAGGGGGGAAAATGTAACGACCTGAACATTTTAATAATATTTATTTCCAAAATTTGTGTGTTATTTTATTTTATACTCAACAAAACAATATCCATTAATTAATGAAGTGAGTATAATTTAACAAGACTGTTGGGTTTTGACTGTTATATGGCCATTGGTCAATATAACCGTTAGAAACTAAATTCATAATGTTATAATTATTGTTTATAAATTCAAATGATCTTGGTTAATTAATATAGAAAGAAGAGTCGATGGCATCATCCAGTGGACTCAGGCCATATCAAGCCCATCTGTCGAAGCTTGGGAAGGAGGTAACATCTTTGGGCTTTCCTCTGGAACAAGCCCAAGCCGAACTTCAAGATGTGAATCTTGAAGAGAATCGCTTAAGGGAAAAGTTCAAGATGATAGTAATCAACACTCAAGCAATGTTGTCTGAGCCTCCCCGAGATTCTATCACCATAGCACACCTTACACTTTGGTCCTATTCAGGTGTTATAAGGGGATATGTAATGTGACCATAGCTACTTTGTGTAATCCTTTTATATAAGTAAAATTGTTATTTATTCTTATGATAATGTTTGAGAATTTCAAATATCTGTATAAATGTAGGATGAATTTATTGTACCATATTACTAATGAAGTTTGGGGAAAAAGGGTATTCTAAAATAATTATGTAAACTTTATATAATTAATAATGTGAAATGATTTTCAAAAAATGGTCTTCTATAGTTGTGATCAGTTAGAAATTTAGAGACTAATATGATCAACATGATTTTTAGTGAATAGTAAAGTATGAATAGTAACATTCCCGTATGAATAGTAATGAATAGTAAATTGGCCAAAAAAATAGAAACCTCACCCATGAATGTATAAATACAATTTAAACGTCTTAAAATTGAAAAAACAATCATAGTATAAGTTTGGTATTTTTTTATGTCATAAATATTTTATTTACAATTTTATAATTAATTTAATAATTCAAAATGGAAATATATTTTCATAAAATGTAATCATAAATTGTTAATTTATTTTATTATGGTTATACGATAAATTTTTGGAACCCTGATTACTTTCTTAAGGAGTTACAAAATGAGTTATAGTTTTGGAGATGTTGTTTTTGAATAAATAATGATTTTATGTGAAAATTAAACTAGAAATATTTAGTAAATTATTTTCATAAAATAGAGTTCATTTTTGAATTTAGAGCATTGATATTAGGTTAGGGTGAATTTTTGGGAATTTTCTGAAACAGTTGAATTTTCAGTGAATAGTAAAAATACAGTTTTGAGTTTCGGGTGTTTAATGAAATCATTAATGATGTAATAATGATGTAATATTTTTGGATGAATTATGAATAGTGAGGTATGTTATAATGTGTCCCTTGGAAATTAATAATTTATTCCCTCACTTTTCCTATAAATACCAAGCCTTTTCCACATTCATTTCAATCCAAAATCCTACTCAATGATGTTCTGGTCTCCTTACCTCCCAAGGAGTTATCCCAAGGTTCCCTCAACCCTCCCATGGTCCTGAACTTCATTCTTTCAAAGTTTATCCTCAAGGTAAGGGAATCTTTTACCCTCCTCTTTTATGTCATGAATTCCTTTATGTTTTGTCTTGTGGTTCCATTTTATTATGTGGGGGATTGTTATTCTATATCTTTACTACTATCTATTTAATGTCCAAAGGATGAGAGACCCTTTCTTCTCTCATCAATTGATTTTAGAATTTTTTAAGTGACATCGTTAGGCCGATGACTTATTTCAATTTTTTTTCATATTCTCTTTCCTTTCAAGTTTCCTTTTCATGTGGTATGAGATTCAAATATCCATACCATGTTCTTATCTCCATGTTATTATTCCTTTATAATTTATTATGAATTATTTATGTGTGGTTTACCCTTGTACCCTCTCTTTTTAATTTTTTCTAAAAGGATGTTATGTAGCCGTTATGCTGCAGAATTTTCATCTCAAAATTTCTCTCTCTTTCTCTATTGAAATTCTCTTGATTATTCATGTGCATAACCAGACCTATTTCATCTCTATGGGTGTTAATAAATATAAAACAAATGATATATTTGATTCTGGAATTGACATACATATAACCCTCACTCCCTTTCCATGGGTTATAAATGACATAATGATCTTATTTTTAAGCACTTCTAAAACTTCATGATTTTGAAATGAAACCCATTTCTTTTGTTCTCTATGGGTTATTTATGAATTGTTTGATTATGATATATGTGGATCACATACAAGTAAATACATATTATAGGTGTTCCCTGATATCTCTCTAATGCATTGAGTTAATCTCTAGAGATGACAGGTTTGATGATACATTGGTGAATAACCTTTGTATTTTTATGACACCTCGAGGATAAACCTTGGTGATATGTTCATGAATGTCTAAATGAAATGTTTTAGCCACATATTCATGTTACGATTCAAGTTAATTTTATTATGATATTCGTATTCTTCCATTTCTCATGCCTTTATGATTTTTACCATGTTCTTATTAATATTGCTCAAGATCACATGTCAACTATTTCACTTATTCTCCTTACTGAGCATTATGCTCACCATTTCCTTTGATGTATGTCTCCAGGTAATGAGATAAAATAATTGTACATAGGATGAACCTATTATAAATCCTTATGAGTGGTTTAGAATAATGTTTTATTTTGTTTTCATGTGTTATGTTCCTGATTTCCAAGACACTAGACCTTAAAGACCCTATGTATGTAAAATTTAATAAAAAGTTATGTAATAAAAAGGCGGGATGCCATAGTTGGTATCAAAGGATAGTTTAGTTATTTATGGAAATTAGGCTTCGAAAACTTTAGGAAGAACCCTATAGAAAAGTCTAAATATAGGAAAAATTCCTGGTATTTTGGTGAGTATTGATTAAGTGGTTTATCAAGCCAATACATCCCTATCTAGATACGAGCAGGTAGAGGCAGATTTGGCACATATGTACATAGGTTTAAAACCTGAAAACACCAATTTGAGATAGAATCGAATGGGAACTGGTACACAAGAATGGTCCTTACTGCACTCTGGGTTACGACACTCTCGGGGGATATTTTTGGTTAATCCCAAACTTTTTATGAATCATTATGAAGGAATTATAGAGAAATGTAATCTTTTAAGCATGATGTTTTAAGACATAAAATCCTTTATATTTAAAAGATTCATAAATGAAATAAGCTTCTCACTAAGGTTTTATTCTTTTAGAAATTGTGGGCAATAGGTGGAACCATGAAACTGGTGATCACAATGGACGATGCTCTGACGACCCTCCAATGGAAGCCAGAATGGAAACTTTCATGCGAATGATGAACCAACTGACTCATGTTATGGGAAATAACTTGAATCCAACTGATAGACCTATCTCACCATGAAGGGAACAACATTCTGTTGATTTTTTTATGCATCAAAGACCACCAAACTTAATTGTATCGACTGACCCATTGATTACTTAACAGTGGATCAACTCTATAGAGAAGATATTTTATGTGCTCCTCTGTTCAGAGAAAGAAAAGGTCACCCTAGATGTATATCACTAAGAGGGAGAAGATAATCAATTGTGGGATCTAATTAAAAACATGTGGAAAAGATTGGAGGTTGAAGATATGGAGTGGTAAGAGTTTGTAAGGATATTATCCAGTAAGTATTTCACTCGTTCCTTGAGAACAAGAATGGATAAGGAGTTTCTCAAGCTGAAGTAGAAGGAGAATGAATCTATTGGAAGCTAAGAGATAAAATTCACCAGGATTTCATGTTACACCTCTAGATTTGTCATTGATCCAAGTAGTAAGGTTTATAGATTCTTAGGTGGACTGAGACCTCGTCTGTAGAAAAATCTAGCCAACCAAGACTATGATAGCTATTAAGAGATCATGCGGAGTTCGACTAAAGTCGAGCTGGAGTTTGGTGAGGCGCAGTGGTCTCATAAATCCAATAATAAGAAGAAATCGATGAAGCCATTCTTAGGGAGGACTTTTGATCAGAGAAGAGGAGTCAAGAAAGTGCAACATCCCATGTGTAATAATTTTGGGAAGAAGTATTAAGGGAACTTCCTGCTCGAGAGCAGGAATTTCAACAAGTGTGGAAGAGATGGCCATTTTGTGAGGAATTGTCATAGTCAGGTGAAACCTCAACTTCCAAACACTGATGATAAGAGGAAGATGGTTTAGGCCCTACCTGATGTCCAGTTATTTAAGTGTGGACAACATAGGAACTTTGTCAATCATTGTCCAAATCCGAGGGCAGTGGAGGGGAACCACCATCAGCCTCAACAATGGCCAAGGGAGCAAGGTCGTTCTTTTTCTATCACGATAGCTGAAGTTTAAGATTCTAATGATGTGGTAGCAGGTACCCTTGTTGTTATCTAAAATATAACAAGTACTTTGTTTGATTCTGGTTCTATGCATTCTTTTATTTCCTCCAAGTTAGTAAATAATTTAAAATCAAATCCTAATTTTCTTAAAGTAGAGTTATCATTCCAGACTCCTAGTGGGATTATCCAAGAGTCATCAATGTCTAGAAACTCTAGTATTTAATTTAGTGAGAACAATCTTATCGCAAATATATTTCTCATTCCAATTCTAGAATTTGACATTTTACTTGGGATAAACAGGCTGTCAAAGTACAATGCTAAGATCAAATGCAGAAGTAAGGAAATATTAGTAGTCTTGATTGGAGAAACTATAGTTATCTTCCAAGGAGAGATATATCAACCTGATTTTAGTCTATAAGAACCTTCTATATCCTTGTTTATGGATTTGATCAGTGTAGAAGAAGAATGAAATGAGAGTTTTAGGATATAAAATGTCCCCATCATCCAGTAATACGTTGACGTATTTCCTGAGGAGTTGCTTGGACCTCCCCCAGAAAGTGAGGTAGAGTTATCTATTGAACTCTTACCTGGATCTCATATAATATCAAATACCCCATATAGGATGGAAAATGTGGAGCTAGAGGAATTATAGAAACAACTCCAAGATCTTTTGGTGAACAAGTTTATCAGACCGAGTGTGTCTCCTTGGGGAGCACCTGTTCTCCTTGTGAAGAAGAAGTATGGATCAATGCGGCTATGCATTGATTATATAGAAATGAATGATATCATAGTAAATAAAAAATACCCTATTTTAAGAATTTATGACTTATTTGAACAACTTCATGGGGATCAATTCTTCTCTAAGATATATATTCGATCTGGTTATCATAAACTGTGGGTGAAGAAAGAATATATTCCAAAAAACTGACTTTTTGATCATGATATGAGAATTATGAGGCTGTTGTTATACCTTTTGGACTAACTAATGCACCTACTATTTTTATGGATCTGATGAATAGAGTCTTTAAATACTAACTTGATAACTTTTTGGAAGTTTTTACTGATGACATTTTGATATATTCCAAAAGTCGCAAGGAGCATGAAGATCATCTAAGGGTTATTTTACAAACTCTATGGAAGGAGATGCTTTCTGGGAAGTTCAGTAAATTTTAATTCTGTTTGCAACAAGTTGCTCTCTTGGGGCACATTGTAACCAACGAAGGAATCATAGTCGACCCTGTAAAGAAAAAATTTTAGAGGAGTGCCCTCAGCCTACAATAATAACTGAAAATCATAGTTTCCTTGGTTTAGTGGGATATTATAGGAGGTTTTTGAAAAACATTTTACAAATTTCTAATCCATTATCCAAGTTAACTCAAAAAAGGGCCGAGTTCATCTGGACAAAGGTGTGTGAAGAAAAATTCCTGGAGATGAAAAATAGATTGGTTACTGCACCCATATTAACTCTTCCTTCAAGTGGAGAAGGATTAATTATTTTTAGCGATACATCTATTAAAGGGCTTGGGTGCGTCCTCATGTAAAATGAAAAAGTTATTTCTTATGTATCTTGACAGTTGAAGAATCATTAGTAGAACTATCCTATGCATGATCTGGAGCTGGCTGAGGTTGTTTTTCCTATGAAGATATGGAGAAACTATCTTTTTGGAGAGAAATGTGATATATACGTAGACCATCAATGTTTGAAGTATATTTTCACTCAAAAGGAATTGAACATGAGACATATGAGATGGTTAGAACTTATTAAAGACTATGATTGTTCAATTCATTATCATCCCAGAAGAAAAAACAAAGTCGCCGATGTATTAAGCAGGAAAGGCGCAGTTTTTCATTTCATGATGAGGATTCAAAGGGATCATTTTATAAATGACCTAGTGGAGAAGGACGTATGAATTATAATAGAAGGGACATCATCAACCCTATCTCAAATGATTTCTCAACTGTCATTACTAGAGAAGATGAATAAATCTCAAAAAAAAAAGATCTTTTGTTATAGAAGAATTTTGAGGTGGTGAAGGATGAGATGTTTGCTGAGTTCAATACTGATCAAGAAGATGTACTAAAATTTTATACAAGACTATGTGTTCCATCTATTCCAGAAATAAAGAAGGAGCTCATGGATGAAGCTCATAGCTCTAATTTCTCTATACATCCTGGTAGCATTAAAATTTATAGGGATCTTCATGATCATTATTGGTGGGATAATATGAAAATGAAGATTGCTGAAAACAATTCATAGTGCCTGGTATGTCAGCAAGTGAAGGCAGAGTGACAAATTCTTAAATTTGTTTTGCAACCACTACCCATACTATTATAGAAGTGGAACAATATACTATGGAATTCATCACTGTTCTCTTGAAAACTTCCATAGGAAACAATGTGATATGAGTTATTGTGGACTGTATCACCAAGACTGCCCATTTTATCTCCATTTGGGAAGATTTTTACTTGATTAACTTGTCAGGATTTACGTGAAGGAAGTGGTAAGGCTGCATGGAGTTCCACTTTCTATCGTATCTGATCGTGATCCAATGTTCACATCAAAATTCTGGATAATTCTTCAATATTCTCTGAACATAGAATTTAATTTTTATACGAACTATCACCCCCAAACTGATGACCAATCTTAAAGAACAATTAAAACACTCGAGGACATGCTTATAACATGCTAAATGGAATTTAAAGGTGGATGGGATGAACATATCCCTTTAGTTGAGTTCTCTTAAACAATAACTTCCACTCGAGCATTCAAATGGTGCCCTATGAAGCTCTATATGGGATGAAATGTAGAACTCCTACTTGTTGGGATGAAGATAGTGAGAGAAAGCTTCTTGGGTATGATCTTGTTCAAGAGATGACAAAAAATGTCTATTCCATCTAGCAATGCATTATGGCTACTCAAAGTCTGCAAAGAAGATTTGTCGACAACCGTCGAAGGGACTTGGAGTTTGGTGTCAATGATAAAGTCTTTCTTTGGATTTCACCTTTGAAGAGAGTCATGAGGTTTGGGAAGAAAGGGAAGCTAATCCCTAGGTACATTGGCCCCTGTTAAATCCTTGATCATGTGGGAAGAGTGGCTTATCAGCTTTCAGTTCTTCCAAGTCTATCATAAGTTCACGATTTCTTTCACGTATCCCTCTTGAGGAAGTACATACCTAACCCTTCACATGTACTAAACCCAGATGTGGTACAACTAGAACATGACCTCTCTTATGAGGAGCAGCCAGTGGAGATATTGGATCATAGGAAAAAGGTTCTATGAAATAAGACTACTCACCCTATTAAGGTGTTGTGGAGGAACCACAAATGTGTGGAAGCCATGTGGGAACTAAAGGAGTCTATGAGGCAGAAGTACCCACACCTTTTCTCTTCTTAGGGTATGAGTTAAAATTATGGGTTTGAAATTTCTTAAGGGGGAAAAACGTAACCACATGAAATTTTTAATAATATTTAGTTCGTAAATTTGTGTGTTATTTTATTTTATACTCAACAAAACAATATCCTTTAATTAATGAAGTGAGTATAATGAAATGAGACTTTTGGGTTTTGACTATTATATGTCCATTGGTCAATATAAACATTGGAAACTAAATTCTTAATGTTACAATTATTATTTATAAATTTAAGTGATCTTGGTTAATTAATACAGAAATAAGAGTCGATGACACCATCCAGTAGACTCGGGCCATATGAAGACCATCTGTCAGAGCTTTGGAAGAAGGTAACATCACTGGGATTTCCTCTAGAATTAGCCCAACCCGAACTTCAACATGTGAATCTTGAAGAGAATCTCTTAAGAGAGAAGTTCAAGATGATAGAAATCAACACTTGTGCAATGTTATCCCAGCCTCCCCAAGATTCTATCACCATTGCACACCTTACACTTTGTTCCTATACTGGTGTTATAAGGGGCTATGTAATGCGACCTTAGCTACTTTGTGTAATCCTTTTATATAATTAAAATTGTTATTTCTTCTTATGATAATGTTTTTTAATTTCAAATATATGTATAAATGTAGGATTAATTTATAGTTCCATATTACTAGTGAATTTTGGGAAAAAAGGGTATTTTATAATATTTAGGTAAAATTTAGATAATTAATAATGTGAAATGATTTTTAAAAAATGGTCTTCTACAGTTTTGATCAGTGAGAAATTTAGAGACTAATATGATCAACATAATTTTTTAGTGAATAGTAAAATATGAATAGTAACATACCAGTATGAATAGTAATGAATAGTAAATTGGCCAAAAAATAGAAACTCCACCCATGAATTTATAAATAAAATTTAAACATCTTAAAATTGAAAAAATATCATCGTATAAGTTTTGGGATTTTGTATGTCATAAATATTTTATTTGCTATTTTTTAATTAATTTAATAATTTAAAATGGAAAAATATTTTCAAAAAATGTAATCATAAATTGTTACTTTATTTTATTATGGTTATACAATAATTTTATGGGACCCTGATTACTTTCTTAAGGAGTTATAAAATGAGTTATAGTTTTATAGATGTCATTTTTGAATAAATAATGATTTTATTTGAAAATTAAATTAACAATATTTAGAAAATTATTTTTATAAAATGGTGTTCATTTTTGAATTCAAATCATTGATATTACTTTAGGGTCAATTTTTGGCAATTTTCTAAAACAGTTGAATTTTCGGTGAATATTAAAAATACAGTTTTGAGTTTTGTGTGTTTAATGACATCATTAATGATGTAATAATTATGTAAGCTTTCTGGTCGACTTATGAATAGTGAGATATGTTATGAGGTGTCCCTTGGAAATTAATAGTTTATTCCATCACATTTCCTATAAATACCAAGCTATTTCAAGATTCATTTCATTCAAAAATTCTCCTCAATGAAGTTCTGGTCTCCTTACTTCCCAAGGAGTTCTCCCACGGTTCCCTCAAGCCTCCCAAGGTCCTGAACATCATGCTTTCAACATTTAGCTTCAAAGTTAAGGAATCTTTTACCCTTCTCTTTAATGTCATGAATTCTTTTATGTTATGTCTTATAGTTACATTTTATTATGTGGGGGCTTGTTATTCTATATCTTTACTACTATCTATTTCATGTCCAAATGATGAGATAAACTTTCTTCTCTCATCAATTGATTTTAGGAATTTTTATGTGAAGCCGTTAGGATGCTGACTTTTTTCTAGAAAAAATCGCATATTCTCTTTCCTTTCAAGTTTCCTTTTCATGTGGAATGACATTCAAATATCTATACCATGTTCTTATATCCATTTTATTATTCCTTTATAATTTATTATGAATTATTTATGTGTTTTTTACCCTTATACACTCTCTTTTTAATGTTTTCTAAAAGGAGGTTATGTAGCCGTTATGCTGAAGAATTTCCATCTAAAACTTTCTCTCTCTTTCTCTATTAAAATTTTCTTGATTATTTATGTGAATACCCAAACCAATTTCATCTCTATGGATGTTCATAAATATAAAAAAATGATATATTTGATTCTAGAATTGACATACATATAACCCTCACTCCCTTTCCATGGGTTATAAATGACATAATGATCTAATTTTTAAGCACTTTTAAAACTTCATGATTTTGAAATGAAACCCTTTTCTTTTGTTCTCTATGGGTTATTTATGAAATGTTTGATTATGATCTATGTGGATCACATTATAGTAAATACATATTAAGGGTGTTCCCTAATAGCACTCCAATGCATTGGGTAAAGAATTAATCTCTAGAGATGACAAGTTTCAGGATACCTTGGTGAATAACCTTGGTAATATTTATGACACCTCGAGGATAAACCTTGGTGATGTGTTCATGAATGTATTAATTAAATGTTTTCTCAACATATTAAAGTTATTATTCAAGTTCTTTTCATTATGATATTCCTATTTTTCCATTTCTCATGCCTTTATGATTTTTATCATATTCTTTTTAATATTGCTTAAGACCACATGTCAACTGTTTCACTTATTTTTCATACTGATTCTTCTGCTCACCCTTTCTTTTTATGTATGTCTGCAGGTTATGATATGTCATAATTTTACATAGGATGAACCTTTGACTAAGGATTACAAGTGGTTTAGAAAAATGTTTTATGTTGTTTTCATGTATTATGTTCCTGATTTCTAAATCACTAGACTTTAAAGATTCTCTGTATGTAAAATGTAATGAAACTTTATGTAATAAAATGGTGGGATGAAATAAATATCCATCATCAAACTCTTTCCTCTCTCTTTTTTATTCTAAAAATCAAATCTTCACCTGTGATGTGTCAATTTAATGACATCGTGGGTGATGGACTTTCATTTTTATTAACTCCTTAAAGTATGATAATAAAACCATTAAATTGTTGGAAAAATATTCTAAATTTTTTGTTATGACCCCATTTATGATCTTGAATTAACATTTACACATAATACTAAATTATAAACAAATGAATTATTTGTGATCGAAAAACCACCAAAATTAACCTAAAATGATCATTATTAACTTCTATAAAATGATTCATCCTTATACTATATAAATATTTTCATTATAAGAACATTTAAACTTATGTTATATCATTAATAAAATATAATAAAAATTATATATATTTATCCGTAGTTTACATGAACTTCCATTTATGTATACATGTGATCCGATCATGAAAACCATGAAAATGAATGCTCATGAATGATGAAATTAAACCTTATAACTCATAAAAAATACCATGAATGAACTTAATAAAACATTAATTAATAAAATTATTTTGTAAAATGTTTTTTATTTGTTAATTAATGAATATAATGAGATTATAGAGGATATTAAGGTGAACAAATCATTCTGACATAAGGTAGGGGGATTTCTCGAGCCCAACTCTCTTTTCATTAGGGTTTCCCACTTTAACCCCATTTTCAATGTGAATATTCCATAAATATAATTTCTTCATCCTTATATTAAATTTTCTGGAATATAAATGTTTTCTACTTAAGTTATGATAAGCACAATGTTTTCAAAAATAACTCTTCTTCCAAAAAAACACACATTTTACTTCTCGAGATTGTTTCTTCTTCACTCACGGTTGATTATTATTATACCAAGTATGTTATTCCCTATTTCATTTGGGAACCCAAATTTTCTGAATGTATTATTTATGAAATGAAACTCATTCCTTTACAAGGGTTATTTTATGTCCCATATTGATATACATTATATATGGCATGCATGATAATGTAAATGCTATGATGTGACAGGTGCACCCGAAATTATATAGCACAATGTAAATGTTATGATATGATGGGTGCACCTATAATTTTATATCAGCCTAATAAATTGGGTAATGTGATATATATCATGAGAAAATTGAAATATGTGTGAACATGATTCGAGCTTTGTTCATAACTATGTGTGGTAGTTGACCACTAAGACATGCTGTTTTATTTTTATGTATTTACACATTTCATGCCATTAAATAATTATTCCTATCATGATTATGATGATGATTTTATGATTATGATCACCCCATTTTTTAGTGTTTCATGTTCTTATTTATCCTTTTACTAGTATTTTATCTTACCCCTTTATTTGATGTATATCCTCACGTGACTACTTGTTCTATAGAGAACTCAATAGGAAATAAGAATCTAGAGAAGAAGGAATTAAATAAATGTTTATGTTTTGTTTTGTAAAAGTTATGTGTGGTCATAATTTGACTAAGACACTAAACCCATGGATCTTGTTCATGAAATGTTTTTATGTTTCTTATCATTAAAATGATGTATTAATAATGTAAGAATAATTAGGGTCACAATAGATTCTGGTATATGAATACCCTTACTAAGCATCTGATCTCACATCTTTCATATATTTTATTTACCCTAGGAAAACAAGATGTGTTTTTAATTGGTATTTTGGGATATGAAAAGGGTAAATATGGAGTTCTAAAGTACAAAACATTGTTTATTTTATGTTTTCAATTATAATGTGAATCTAAAGTATGTATCTATTTTACCAATACTAGTAAACTATTTAGTCTTTTCAGATTCAATTTATTGTATCATATGATAATGTAATTAAGTAATCATAGACTCTGGGATACTAAGGTTGGGGTATTTACATCATAAGTGTGGGACACATTAAGGTAATTTTCATAAAGGTAGTTATGTAAAGTTTAGTGTGGGATGTCATCTGAAGGTAGGTATGGATTAAATATGACCAATTACAAACCTGCATAAGGGTGGAATCACCAACACCATCCTATATAAATGTATTTATTTAGAAGTAGGCTATATAAGGGTCAATAAATGATTTATAAAGTTATTGAAGACCCATGTAAGGGTAACAACACTACTTTAAAATCTAAAAAACACTCATGTTATTGTATATATTATTTCAATGGGGATATGCATTAAATAAATCAATTTAGTGGTACTATAAAGAAAACTTAAATGTGTAGTCCCCTAAATTCATAGATCCAACAAAAATGAAAGAGATCGTATGTAGATCTCAAAAAAGATAAGGAATATCAAAGAAAGATACCATGATTACCTTTCGAAATTATCTAGTGGATACTAAAAATTCATTTGATCCTAAAAAAATATCTAGGTATAATGCATAAATATGTAAACAATTTCACATGAATATATCATGTCCTTTAGATGGGGAAAAGTACCATCACATGACTATTTCATGAAATAAATTATAAGGAAAAACTAGTGGTTTCAACCAGTGAAATTGGGTTTTGAGATGGTGATTACTAGAGAATTTATTCTAGTGTATATTTTTTGAGGATGGGGGGGGGGGATAGATAAAAAATGGTGGGGTCATAGAGAGAAAAAGAGAAGATTTTATGGAGAACTTAAAAATGAAATGTTGCAGACCACTCTAATGAAGATGAATATTGGAATTTTTTCCTACACGAAGATAATATTAGATTATATATTTCAGTGGTTATAAATAGTGGATTCTAATGGTGATATATTTCTGAGTTTTTATTTATTTAATTTTACAATTGTAATTCCTTCCAAATATTTCAACATTAAAACGAGATTGTTGATTGAAGTTCAATTTGTTCTTCACTTTTCAAATTATTTTCTTCCATTCTAATAATAACACATAACTAATTGGAGTTTGTCAATATTTGAACATGGATTATTAATTTAAGACTAGTAGGAGTTGGAAGTTGATCCTATTTGTTTAAATTTCTCAATCCTGAATTGGGGATTGTTAGTATAGATGGAGTTTACTGTTTGATTATGCTCAATGATGGTTAAGTGCAATGATCAAGTCTTACTAAATGGATATAAAAAATAAAGGTCTTGGTTGTTTTCCCCAAATTAGGAAACTGCATTAAATACATGATTTTGGATTTCATTTTGTGTTTTTAGTGAGTTTAAATTATTATTATTTTTTTAAATAATAAATAGATATTGATCCAAGAGAATTACTTGTTATGGAAATTGATTTTATTCTATCATTTTCACTGTTCTGATCTTATTTATACAATTTATCATAGACAATACTATTTTTTATTAATACTTTAATGTTTTAGAGTTTATATAAGTTAAAATAGTTACTCTTCATTTATATAAATAACCTATAAAGTCAAATAATAAATATAAATATGGGGTTGAGAAACTCTGTAAGGGCATTCTAAGGAAGACAACTTCAAGAATTGATTTAATATAGTATTTAGGGGTAATTTGAAGTTAGGTTAATAATTAAACTATTAAGAAGATACTCATTACCTTTAAATAATTATGTTTTGATATTTTTTTAGCTTTAAGAACAATGTCAATTGTAATTCCAATCTGTTTATTTGGTATAATATAAAAAAATTCCTTATGAAATACATCCAGATATTCATTTACTATAGGAATATCACTTATTTAAACAGTTTCTTTATTGGTAATAATATTTGAAAGATAAATTTCATATGTATTTTTAATTAATTTCCCTACATCTTTATATATTACCATAGGTATGAATTAATTATTTTATATAAACTAAAAATCATTCCAAAAAAATTATTTAGATTTATAATCTTTATTAACATGATAAACTAAAATCCAATCCATTCCTTGAATAACATATAACTCTATATGGGGAAATATAACATGGTTTGAAGGTAAATACCATCCACAGGTAATAACTAGACGAATATTATAATTTAGTATTGCCTTAATACTTCACCCAAGAATTTTTACCAAATTTTCTTAAGTTATTTATTGAGGTAAAATTTCCAATTTTCAATGAAATTTCTTGGAAATGAAAGGTTGTGTAAACATTGAATCAGACAAGACATCAGAATAATCTAAATAAAAAAGCAATGTACCTATCACCACTTCATTATATGGTGTAACATCATTCTAATTTATTACAAAGGATTTATCCACACCATTCTACTTATGACCAGGATAACCCGTATCATTTATTCCTATATTTATTCAAGTAGTCACATAATTATTTACTTCATTACAATTAAAACATATTAATACTAACTTTTTACTATTTGTCTCATCATTAATATGATCCTATTATTTATAATCATGAGAAAAATGTCCAGACATACCACATCAAAAAAACATCCATGATTTTATAATAAATTCATCAAGTTTATTTTTTCCAAACCTATCGTAAGATATAAACTTGATTTACATACCTTAGGATTTTCTTGCTAGATTCTTATCTATTTCTTTCCACCTGGACTAATTTTCCTTCTTATTGTCTTAAAAAACATGATCACTAAAAAACTATATTTCTACTTCTATACACTTAAAAAAAATTCTCATAACTTTGAAATTCAAAAGAATCCAATTCAATTTGATATCTAGGATTTAATCCTGAGTAAAACTGATTAAATTTAATGTTACTATCCCAGATAAAATTTGGTGCAAGGCTTTAAAATCAGGTGAATTTATATTTATAAAAAACCATTGAATATTAATACTTATATCTAAATTCAATGAATTTATTTTATATCCTAATTCAAACAATGTTAGGATAATATTTCCCAAGTATGATATTATTAAATTCATCCCATTATTTTGAATAAATCTCTTAGATTTCCTCGTTATTATTTACCATTTATCACAACTAATATAATTCACCTTAAAAATTATAAATAACTAATATTATCTTTTGATAATCTAAACAATCCATGAATTTAAATATGTTTTATAAATATTGACATCATCCGACAGCTATCTCAAGGACATAAGATCCACAAAATGATGGAGGGTGTTGTTTCATGAAATAATCCACTATAGACATGTTCCCATATGGTGATTTTTGTTCTCTATAACATGAATGGGACTAAAATTAATATACCATTATAATTGATCCATCTTAGAAATAAACAATTAATTTCAAATTATGATGACTCTAAGTTCCTGATTTGAAAGGTTATTTTCCTCTTGGAAACATCATACTTTAGCTTACTTATTTCCTATATGGAAAACCATTATAAGAAGACATATATTAGATGAATCAACATGGTAATCTTAAAATTATATATCATGTTAGCATAACAGTAAATTATAATCACCCAAGGTTATTATATTAGTATTATCCCAAATTCTACAGATATCTAAAACTTTATTTAATGCCAACTATAAATACCCAGTCCTCATTTAACCCATAATTTATTTTTAATCAAGAATTTGATATCTTACCTATTAATTATCATTAAATTTTAGAGTTTTATAGAATTGAGTTATTAATGTTACAAAAAAACCCATTCATTACAACATTTTTAATTCTAATCTATTTTTTATTTTAATCACAGTACAAAACATTTAAAATGAAACACATTCTCTTTTCATGAAAAATATTCATAATTTTCAACTTGATTTTATCATTATGACTAAAAATAAT
This sequence comes from Viscum album, assembly GCA_963277665.1. Classification (NCBI taxonomy): domain Eukaryota; kingdom Viridiplantae; phylum Streptophyta; class Magnoliopsida; order Santalales; family Viscaceae; genus Viscum; species Viscum album. The sequence goes on along the minus strand of OY728163.1, from coordinate 1,048,079,216 downwards.
TGAAAACTATGAAAATTTTTTCAAAATATGGTAGGATCATAAATATATCAATAAGATTCATATACAAAGAAGAAAAGAAACCCATTATTTCATTTCAAAATCATGAGATCATATAAGAGAATTTTCCTTTAATGTACGAAACCTTGATCTTAAATAATAATTTATTTACACATATCATTGTCATTACTTCCCAATGTTTTTCATAATTTTTTTAATAAAACAGAAACAAAATATACTATTCACGATGGTTTCTTTTAATACATGACAACCCATGAAAAATATTTTTTAAAAAATATTCATTTTACCGTTGATCAGTTTAATCATTAAATTAAATAAAAAATCAATAAAATACTTTAAAAAATCTAAATATTTTTATGAAAAGTCATTTAAATGAATAAAAAATTCATTTAGGTGCCTTGGGATATCATCTTCATAGAACACTTATAAGAACCCTTATGGATGGAATAACCTATTTAGTTAATTCCAACAATATCCTATAGAGAACATGATAATTACACAATGAATTAAAGAGATATATAATTTTAACCCATCATTATAAATAATTTAAAAGGACTATAAAATACATTAAACCCATAAAATCCTTCATTTCCATCATCAAACTTATGGAAATATAAATTTGATCCAATAAGTAATTTTTTTTGAAAAATGATATATCTATTTCCTTTAAAACCAAAATTTCAATATTAAAATACCCATAACAAAGGTAATAAGTGTTTTTATTTGAATAAATCGTGGAATATTTTAAATAAATCAAAATATCAAATAATGGTAACATCAGTGGGAAAGGATTTTGTATATGTTAATTTTATTCTTTTATAGTATGTAAAGAACATTAAATATTTTGTATGAAATACAAATGGAGATTTATTTTTAAGAATGTTTTAATAAATTCAAATTAGGGGTAAAATTAAAATTTCAATTAGTTTTTTAATTTCTACTCATATATCCAATAATATGATCATGGGGAAAAAATATTAAAAATAAATTATCAAAACCATTGAAAACTAGGATTCAAGATAGAATATACCTTACATAAACCTAAAATTGTCACATACATTATTTATGTTCCTGAATAATAGTGCTATATTAATTATTTAACTTTATAATATTATTTTTCAAGTTTATTATATTTTTGTTATTCCTTTTATTTCACTTAATACAATTTCATAATTAATCACTTAGTTTTTTAATTTTTCTTAAAACTTTTTGAGGATATTTGGTTCATGAGTCTAAAATGAATACAGTGTGTTGAATATGGTCAAATGGATTATGATTATATCATTTATATAATATTAATATTGTTTTAATTATAATTTTTTTGTATCAATTATAATTGTTTTTTGACTATGTATAGTGGTAATGAAAAATTAATTATGTTACAGCATGGAGATGGTAATTTATATGTATGCTTGAGTAATATTTAAATTTGAAAAAAAGAGGAAAAGAAGGTATGTATTATTTTAAATTTAAATAATGAACATTATAACCTAAATATTACATTATTTCTTTAAATATACTGATATATACCATCCATGTGAGGTAGTGATGAAAAATAAAATACATTGGTTTATGAGGCAGTAGTCCGTACGTATGCACTAGCGATGTGTTTATTTTTTTTGGATGTGAATGAAAGATGTATAATATTTATTTATAATTATATAATTAAATTCATATCATATATATCATATTATTTCATTTTGATAAATCATTATGACTAGCCATCAGATGCGGTGATGGAAATTGAAATACATCTTCTCGTGAGGCAGTAATCCACATGTATACAAATGCGATGTTATTATTTTCCATTATATGGATAAGTATATGAAAAATGGTTATTCCATAAATATAATAAAACTTTATTATATGGTATATACATATGTTATTATATCAAAATGGTAAGGATTTTTTTGAAATAGGTAAAAGAATAAATAAAAAGAAAACACTCTGTTAAGAATTATACCTTGTCTTCAGATAACATATTTAGATTTATACTTAAACACTTCCGAGGATGGTATTATAATCAAATAAAAAACTATAATATATTTTTAGGGATTTTAGTAAGGTATTTAGGTTTTTATTAGATTAGTTAAGAGTCTCTTGATGTGTGGAGAAGATAGGATAGATGGTTCCCTTTTTTAAGTGAGAGAGGGGATGCAATGAGAATATTTAAAAATATTAAAATATAATAATTTATTTCTCAAGATATGTGGCTATAAAATTACTAATTTTTTAAAACTAGAAAATATAGTTCTTAAATAATTTCATTTAATATGCTTTGGACAAACATTTGATCCATTTTAACCCTTATCATTTTAGTTTTAACTCTTTTAACCCATTTTAACTCATATAGTGGTAACTAGATTTCCTCCCAAGTAACCACTTATAATGACCAAAAAATGGTGTTGAACTATTTACCAAATTCTCAAATCAATATTAAAAAATTTAAATCCATTTTAAAATATTAAATCTACAACTTTAGTATTTTTTTTAAAATCAAAACATTTAATGCGATAGAAAATAGTTTTATGGAAAAATGAATTTTTAAGTATAAAAATTATTTTCTACCAAAATAAAGTGTAATTATGATTAAAGTGAAATTTTTTAGAATATTTTTAATTGAAATGAACTAATTAAATTTTAAACCTAATCCAAAATAGAACATGTCTTTGTAAATACATGAAATGACAAGATAGTTTTCATAACCAATCGGTATTTTCTACTATTCACCCAAAAATCATCTTTTTGTAGAAAATTATATAAAATTCACTCTAACATAATTCTAAATTTATAATATCAATAATGGAGTTATTTTTTTTCAAATTTAATGTCTAAAATTTAGAAATTAAACTATTAAATAAAACTGTATAATATATGTAAAGTAATTTAGTATGAATAAAACTATTTATTTATTGATTGAAAAACTAATTAATATTCTTATAGTGAATAAAAATTTATAAAAACTATTTTGTGAATATTTTCAAGGAATAAAATAGGGTTGTTATTAATATTACCTTGGGTTTCACATGTTATGTTTATGAAATACAATCAATGGCTATGAAAATATTTTTTTTGAAGAGGTCCAGAAAATGAGTAAGAATTTTCTCTTAAGAAGATCGAGATAGAGTATAGAACTGTGTTTTAAAATCGAAAATTTGAATCTAATTTATAGAAGAATTTAATGTGACATGAAATTAGTTCACCATACATAGTACAAAAAAATGGTGTGGTAGAATGGATGAACATTGTTTTAGTGGAGATGGCTTGGATAATGCTACCTGAGTGTGATAATTTATGTTATTTTGGGATATAAGATATTGATATAGTGGTTAATATCTAAAACCATTTTTTCATATGATTAATTCGTATATGTATTATTATTGTATCTATCATAAAAAATTTCCTGGATTGAAGTATCATAATGTGTTTGGAAGTCTTAAAGTTATCAATGTAAATGATTATAGTCATGGAATGTTTTAAAATAAGGGAGTTGATGTGAAATTTATTGGATATTATATAAATGTAAGATGATATTTCTGTTTCAAAAAATAAGTGTAAATTTAATTGATTTTATTGATTCTAAAGTCCCATAAAAATAAAAGAAATAAGTCTCACATGATAAGAAAGGTTCCAAATGTTATAATGATTCTGTTTTTTAAACAACCAAAAGAAATTATAAATAGAGATAAAAGTGTTGAATATATACAAGTTATGGAAGAAGATTCATGAATTACTAGGAACAATTAACTTTTCCAAATCCAAGGATAATAAAAAAATTAGTTTCAAAATATCATAATTGATCAAATTTTAGTAGTTATAAACTAGGGGGAATCTAAGGGAAACATATCATATGTTATTCTTCTCTCTAGTTAAACAAAAAGGTATTAAAGAATATTTAAATCATAAATAGTGGGTTGATTATATGAATGAATAATTAAACCAAATTTAAAGTGTTGATACTTGGGATTTAGTTCCCAAACCTTAATACAAAAATGTGGTAGGAAAAAATTGAGTTTTTTGAAATTTTTTTAATGAAAAGTGATAAGTAGCGAGAGAAAAGAAATACTGGTATGAAAATGTTATTCAAAACCTAAAGGAGTGTTATTTAACAAAACATTTTAAATAGATTCAAAAATAAAAACTATTATATTATTTTTTCCTATTACTACAAAAATTCAATAAAATAATTTTAAAATTTATGTCAAGTCTTCCTTAATGGTGAGTTATAAAATGAGGGTTACATTGAGATACTCTGTGGTTTATTACTTGGATAAAATGATATCTATGTTTTCAAGTTAAATAAGGATTTATATGGGATGAAAAATGATACATGAGATTATAATTTTAATATATATTACTACTTTAAGTGGATAAATTTTAGAAAGGAAATAGTGTACAAAATCTCAACATAAAAAATTATAAACAAGTATATATTCCTATTATTTTTAATTTAGATGATATAATATTTTTTGTAAATACTGAATATATGTTTGAAAAGTTTACTGAGGAGATGAAAAATTATTTATAATTTTAATGATAGTAGAAATGAGTTAATTTCTTATATTATAAATCACTAAAAAGAAATTTTCTATTTTTCTTTCTCAAGAGAATAATGGTATAGAACTTTTTGAAAATTTTTATTTGAGTATTAAAATAATTTTTCCACAAAAAAATCCAATGGGAACAAATATATCCAAAAATAATAAGGGAAAGGATATTTCTTCTAATTTTTTTATAAAATTGATTGGAATACTTCTATGTCTCACAATTTAAAGTCCATACTTAGTGTATCTTGTTACAAATTGTTCTAGGTATCAAAGGGTACCAAATGAACACCATTTTACGGTTCGAAAAAATATTCTTATAATATTAATGGAACAATAGATTTTTTTATTGAAATATGAAATAAAAGGAAAGTTATATAAATTTAGTTTTAAATATTCAGCTTGGGTAGGCTACGTTGATGACAGAAGATCTATATTAGGTCAAGTTTTTTTCTTTTGTGAATGGTCTGTGTGCTGGCACAATAAAAAGAAGAGTTATGTAAATTTAATCAATTCTGAGGAAATATTTTGGATATAACTCTTGCCATAACTTGTTTTTACATTGATGATGAAATATTTGGAAGATTTTTAGAATAAGGTGATGTTTCCAATTATTTTTATAGGTGATAATCAAAGTGATATAAAATTGTCAAATAATTATATTCAAAATTCAATAAGTAATCACATTTTCATTAAGGATCACATTATCAAGGAGCTTATGGAGATAAATGTATTGAAGTTATATTGTGTTACTATAAAGGATAAAATAGCTTATATATCCACCTATACACTATATAAGGATGCATATCAATGTTTGAGGTAGATACTGGGAGTTCAACCTCACCCATATTAAGGATAATGTATGGTGTTCATGTCCCTTCTATCATTATTTTTTTGAATATTATTGTCTAAGAGGTGGAAAAATTGAAACACCCCGAGCTTCCACGATACGCTTCTCATTCAAAAATGCAATAGCTTGCATTGTACGCAACTTCGAGTTCTAAAACACCGCGACTAATCAAAGTAGCCGTTATGAATAGTAATACCCACTTTTTGAAATTATATAAATTTTATATATCAAAATGGACTTCATTTTTGTATTCGTAATATCGAAATTATCCTAAGTTGAATTTTTTGTAACTTTCTGAGAACTTCCAATTTTTTTATGAATAGTGAAAAATACTTAAAACAACTTTTTTAATCAAAATAATTTATTGTGATAAATTATACTATTTAGTGGTTTTAAAGTATAATTATAATATATTTTTACCATTTTATCCAATAGTGGTCGTTAGAATTAATTTAACATTGAAATTGGACATAAACAATTGCCAATCTTTTGATATAAATTGTTTCTTAAAAACACGCTATTTGTTGTGACAGCGGGAATTAATTATAAAATTAATTAATGCAACTTATATGTTTGTAATTTTGTAAAATAGACATCATTTTTGAATCCGGAATATCAATTATAGCTTAGGGTGAAATTTTGGCATTGTTCTGAAAAACTTCAATTTTTGATGAATAGTGAAACCACTAAGTGGTAGTTAAATAACTGATTTTTCATTTAAATGAAATATTACCACTTCTGTGATTTGATTTTCAAAAATCCGACATACATGGTTGTCATTAAGAAGTAAAATGTGGTTCAATGAGATTAAAATAATTTTTTGGTGAATAGTAACTTTTAAGTTCTTAATCGTGATTAGAGGTAATTAGTGTAGTTTAAGGTACAAATAATGTTTTAATAATATGATATGAGCTTGACACTTGTCCTACTAATATTGGATGAGTCATGGACGACTAATACAACCCATGGGTCAACTTGGGGACCCCATGGAGCCACTTTGGTTGGAAAATGACATTAATATATATTTGTTTAATGTTAAAATTAAATTGACACAAACATGAGTTGTTTTACTAAAACAGTTTTTAACTGGGGTTACAAAAGTCCAAATTTTGATTATAAATATTCATTAGAAATATAAAAAGATTTCCTACATCATAGTATTTTTTTTATAAATTTTATACATTAAATAAATTAAATTATTTATGACATCATTATGATGCAGCGATGACCTCATTATTTAACGATTTTAAATAAAATGAGAAGATAATGAAAACCCCAAGGCATAAACTTGTCCAAAGCCTATTGTATGAGGATATTTCGAAACCTTATCACCTTATCCTCTAATTATATAAGTGTGGGACCTTTAGAATCCGAAAAGCATTGTGAAATAATGTAACATTTCAATCTTTCCAAAAGTGCCCCTCCTCTCCACTTATAAAAGGCCCCCACCTCTCCCACCTTATTCACACCTTAAAGCCATTTGGCTCGGCCAAACTCTGCCCAAATACTCTCCCAAATTCCCCCTCTTACTCCTAGAAGCCTCACTTTGAGCAGAACTCTTCCCAAGGAAGCCTTTGGCTCAAATCAAAAAGAGTTACCCGATTTTGAGGTAATGTCTTCTCTAATGTTGTTTTGTTTTGTTTTTCTTCTCCAACCCCCTAAACTCTTTTTATTCATTTCTTTTGTAACAACACCAGTATCCTAAATATACTAGGATGTTGTTATAAGATGGATTCTATCTACACTTACACACACCTACATCTAATGGTTAAAGAACATACAGTTTCTGTGGATGGCGAATTTCTGCCTCACGAAACGATGATTGTTCAACACTCATATAACACCTTCAAAGGTGGACATTAAGATGTAAATATTTTTATATATGATATATAATATGTTTATGTTTTACTTATGCTTCTGTATTTCTCATTTATGGCATACTTTATGATTTCCATTATGGGTAAAACGCGATAATTTCATTTTAGGAAGTGCGGACTACCGCCCCCTCAAAGTGATTTGAGTCGTTAATGCCATATGTGGGATGTATAAAGGATGGAGTAAATGGTATTATACACTATGTTATACTGGAATTATATTATACATTTATATAATTATGATTTCGTTCCATTAAATATGAAATTGAAATGAAATTAGCGTTCATGCGTACGTACGACTTACCGTATCCATGAACGGTGCATTTCATTTCTTACCTCTAAATGTTACGTAATATATGAATGAATGTATATACTGTATATATATGATATATATGATATCTACATCATGAATATAATTCTGGATATAATGGATATTTCACCACATGAACAACTTGTAATTATAAGAAGTTTATTTTTGACTCAAGTACCAAAGATCGACAAAACGACCGTTATTAACTTAAATAATTAAATAATGTTCATAACATTGTAATAAGTGATATAAAAAGGATAATGAAATTGAAAATGGTTCTTAATAAGGTAGATATTAACTCTAGTTTATTATTCAGGAGGTTAAAGAACGGTTGAGTCAAGTCGGACACAAGGTAAGGGAACTTCTTAACCCAACTTCAATTCTTTGGGTTAATCTCCTACTTTAAAATTACTTCATGATATTATTATGTCCTATCTTGTATTTTTACTTTCTTTATGTGTATCTATAGTGAATACACATAATAGATCTATTTTATTTGTAAGGGAACTTCTTAACCCAATTTCCAATCTATGGGTTAATCTCCTACTTTCAAATTATGTCATGATATTATTATGTCCTATATTGTATTTGTAGTTTATTTATGTGTACATATAGTGAATACACATAACGGATCTATTTCATTTCAAAAAATGATCTTTTTAAAGACTTCGTCTCAATCTCCTTTCATTGAGGCATACTTTGTTTTATACACAAATTTCTGTTATACGGTGTATAAACCCCTTGGACATTTACGTTTATTCAAAAGGAATCTTTTTTATACGAAGCGTTTACTAAATGACAAAATGGAATGTTTTTGTCGTACGTATGCGGTGACAATGACTTCTCCGCCGCCGTGACCACTATTTGAGTTTCGGCTTCCTCTTCAAGCCACACCTTTTTTAATGAAAAATAAATACCATGTTATACTTTTCTTTTATTTTGGTATTGAAACTGGTTTTGAAAGAATTTTTATTATATCAATGTGTTGTATTGATATCTTGTGATTGAAATGTGGAAATGTTATGTTTCCTTTATCCATGTTTTATGTGATACAATTATGTTATGGTTTATGATATGTTTAAACCTATTCATATGAGGAATGTATTGGACTTAATAAGTGACGGGTGGAGCCCGCTATAGCTCCTCGATGCATCGGTAGGTCTCATGAGACAACTAGACGTGGAATTGGCCGAGGCCCTTTCCCAATTTGATTTATGGTTTTGGCCGAGGCCTTAATAATTTTAGACGTCTTGGCCGAGGCCTTGACAAAATGTTTCAGAATGTCCGGCATTATACATTCCCTCATTATGAAAGTGGTTATTCATATTGCATGTGATTATTCGACCAGTAGAATATCCATGTGAAGAAGTAAATGGCATTATCTCATTTTACTTTTTCCATATTATGTTGATGTGAAAGTTTAAAAGGCTATTGTTTTAGTTATACATTGCCTTAAATTTTTATGTTTATTTATGAAGGCTTCCACAATATTGTTATCCTTACTGAGCATCTGAGCTCACCCCTTTCAATGTTTTAATATTTTTCCAGGATGTGAAGAAGTAATTTATGACTGACCTGCAGGGGTAGTCAGAAAGGGATATGATTGTGGACTATGAAGACCATGTTATTGTAGTTTGTTTACTTTATGATGTAATGTAACGTTTACGAATGTATCTAGTGTTTCCAAGGCTACTAAACTAATCGGTCTTTCGAGACTTGATCTTTTGTGATCATGCCAATGTTACGAAGTAATGCACCGAATCTGGGTAGCTGGGGTCGGGGCGTTACAAAAATAATAAAAAAAATCACATGATAGCATCCATTGATATGTGATTTACATATTCAGGGTGGTTATTTATTTAAGGTAAAATTTTAAATGGGTAAACCTATGATTTATGTGTTGTTCATGTGTGTGAATTGTTATAACACTTTTTTGATGTGAATATAGTAATTTTTAAATATAGATTTGATTCGATGTCAATGATGATGATGAAGTATTGATTATGATCTACCTGATATTTTTTCAAGTGTTATATGATCATGAAGATGTTGTATGATGTCTTTATCTGAATAAAAATTAAATAATGATCCATGATTATTTAAAAAATTGTATTATTTATTCAATGGTATTATTTCCTACACTACGTTATTTGATATAAGATTATAATTATTAAATAGTTATCGATAAGTAGGAATTTTGATTTTGGTAGTGATTAATGTTACATTGTTGAAAAAAATATAAATGGTGACATTTTAGAGACCAAGTGGTGTTGAGATGTTTTTTTGAGGAGTTTATTGAAAATGAAGTTTGATTATATGTGATTAAATATGTTGGATATTTTTTCAATGCATAAATCATATTCCAAATCACATTTCATATGAGGTGAAGGTGTTTGGAGAATACATTAGATGATGCTTAAGATGATTGCTAGTGATTATAAATCATGAAGTGAGATCATGATGAAAGATATTTAAGGAATCTTACTCACATCATAGATCTTATTATTGTTCCTTATAATTTTATTAAAGAATAAGGTTTTCATAGTAAAAATTATACTATACTTCAAAGGGGGTTGATTTACTTTTTTTGCAGTCCTGTCTATTTTAAGGACTCCACACCAAAAAGGGTTGGCTATATTCCAAATAAGTCAGAGCATATATTTCATGTCTCTATAAATTCTAGGACCTTTAATCCATTAATGAGTTACCATGTCCCAATATATTAAAATTAGGTTCTTATTCTAGGGAAGCAAGACCACGCTACAATGGAGTGGAACTAGTTGTTTTTGGTGTCATTATAATTTTTAAAGATCCTTCATTGTAATTTATGTACCATATCCTAACTAGTTGTGAGCAAGCTGGTTTACACTATATGAGATTCTTCTACACTAAAAAAGAGTATAAGTATTAACTTCCATTCCACTTTACTTTTGAAGACCTTTACACTATAGTTCCAACATCACATGGAATCTTGTTCAAGAAGTAAAAATTAACTATTTTAAATAATCTTATTACATTGTAAACGAGGAGGGTACACTGTGAAGAGTGGAAATGTTGGTAGTTCAATAAACCTTGATGACTTGGATTAATCAACGATATTTTATGCTAATTATATCCCATAAAAACTACCAATTCTAATTTCATGTTGAATATTATAGGTAATATGATAGAAGGGCTGTGTTTTATGAAAATGCTTTTAATTTAAATTTTAAATTCAAATATGAATGTGTATATAAAGTGATTTCAGTGTAGATATGGAAAATGATATAATTTGGGAAGTATAAAAAGAATAAGTAGGTAATAAATGTAGTGTTGGATATGTAAAAAATAGATAAAATTTTGTGATTATTAAAAATTTAAGGAAGTAATAAGAAGAATAAAATTGAAGTAGTTTTGTGTGTGTTTTGTTAATATAAAGTGAAGAAGAAACCTTTTTCTATAAAAATTTGAAGGAGAAGTTATGTTTTCTTTATTTTGAGAAAGTATAGAAAAGGTATAATAAATAATCACATTCGACTACTTAAAAAACTCTATTTGGTTGAAGACTTTTTAGTTATTATATATGTTATCTTTTTAAAGTATGTGATGCAAGTTTATGTGAGATACACAAAATCTCAGACGATTGAAATGTAATTTCCCATTTCAAGGTCACACCCTACTCATTTGTACTAAAATGATGATTCTAGTGGGTGGTGTGATCTCTAAGGAATCCATATCACACCAAGGAATAACCTTCTTATTGATATCCCACAAATCCTATAAGTGTATTATCACTAATACTCACTAGGCATCCACATACCATACTACCCGTTTAAGGATAAAAATATCATAGATGCACACACACATAACTATATATATATAAGTATTTATACCATAACATATTATGATGATTTTTTTTTAAATTAGATCATAACCATAGTTTTGTTAAATGAAATACAATTAAGAAGTTATAGAAGAAAATAAATTATAAATTTCAATTATAATTTTTTTAACAAACACTGTATAAAACATTAAATGGCTACTCACTTGTAGAAATAAACAATCACATGGTTTGATTAAGTAAAATTCCACCAAGAATCTATATGGTAATGCACCATATGGGTTGTTATTAAAAATTTATGTAACCCATCACTTTTTTCTAATTATTATTTACATTTTTTTTCTTGGACCAGTAACACAACCACACACAAGAATACACTGGTCAGGTGAAATTCTGTACCTAATATGATTTATGAACACACACATATTTTTCCACCATGATAAAAGAAAGAACCAGAAATTGATAAATTAATATCAAGAAACACCATATTAAAAAAAACCAAATACAATACTAAAATTCAAAATTAAAATAGAAACTCAAAATAAAGTTAGACTCTTAATTATGTATATTTAGGCTAGAAACACTACATAATATCCATTTAAATATCCAACCAACCATATTTTATATATACCATTTCCCAATTAACCAAATAAATAAAACAAAACTTTGATTCAACTTTTTAAATCCTTGATTTGAGACCACTAATTGGTGTTTTGGATAGAGGTCAATTAGACCTCAAGAACACCTTCCCATGTGATAGAGAATAACAAATAGCAATGAGGGTATAAGAGGATACTGTGTGGAGAGTATACCATCACATTACTGTAGATAACAATTATAGAAATTTTATGATCCAAGGAAGTAAATTTGGATATTTTTGTGGGGTTGGGGTGGGGTGAATTAGTGTAGTTACAATTTATTCTTTTTATCTTTTTATCACTTTTATATTTACTATATCCTTTATTAAGAGGAGTGAATCACTCTCATTATCTATCCTAAATTTTATTCTTTCTTGAAAAACAAATTAACACACAATTATAAGTGGAATAATTATTTATGTGGTTCACCTATAAGCATGATAAGACTAATCCTTGGTGTGATTCGGTAAATCCGATTTTCACCCAACCCACTATTAAGACCCTATAATAATTACATTTTTATATCCTGATAATATAGAGTGTGCATCCAACATACTTGTTTGGTGAATATTTCACTCAAGTACATCTAGTAACTTTATAATTTTATGTATGGGAAACAAAAATATATTTAACACCAATATATAATGTAGTCTTTTTATTGGTGTACCACACATTCTTTTCCCCTGAACAATATCAAGTCTCTTATTCTCCATTTTTCAAGCACAACACTGCACAAAACCTGTTATTATTTTCTTCACTATAGAAAAATGATATAATATAACTTATTCTTCCACTAATACTTTTATTATTATTTTTATTCCATGTAAATAAGAGTGCATAAATCTCTTCTTATCTCAGTGATCTTCATGTCCAACTCAGCCAATTATTCTTATTGTGAAAATAATTCTGCCTAATATTTTCTTCTCTTATATCTACTCATCACTTCCCTGTTTAGTGCATAATAGTCCATATTGGATATCCTTCTCTTTCTTCAAATCCATAGGATTTATATGAATAACAAGATTTCGATCTCTCTATTATTCTTTATTATAAGAAAATATATACTTCAGATTCTGTATTGAATCAACAAATCCAACACCCTTTGACACAATTTCTTTTAAAACCTTTAATGTATATGTATATTATATTAATAATAATTGTAGGGTCAGTTCTACCTTCACATGATATCCTATTACATATAATTCTTTATGGTTTGTTAATCAAAACCACACATAACTATAATGCAGTAATTACTCCTTTTAATCTAGACATAATGAAAAATGAATTAACTCTACATTAATTTTGGTTATTATTTTATGTATAATATATTAGAATTAATCTTCATCAATTATATATGAATTATGATCAAGACATTTTTATATTCTTCAATGAATTCTTGGATTAATTGAATCATCTTGATAATTCTTCCATAACTCCTTATTTAAATACCTGAAGGATTTGGGAATTCTTCATTCACTTTATTTATGTGGTTTTCAATATCCAAAATGTTTTAAAATTCATTAACTATACACAAAAAATATACAAAGAATTTATTTATGTATACATGTATCATTTAAGTTCTTTTGTGTGTCCAAGATATTCCCACATATCCTCTATTTTGTTCATCCATCTTCCCAATATTCAATCTTGAATTCCTCTATCCCCTTCTTCATTTTCATTCTAGACAATATGAATGAGTATCAGAAACATGGAATAAAAATTATGTTCCTTAGATGGAAAGAAATTTTATTTCACTACCTTTTATTATCTCATTTTTATTTTATGCATGATCCATCATTTTTATTTCACTCAACCAGATCTGTAACTTGATGAATTGGTGAACACACACTACTGGAAAGATGATCTTTCCCAACACTTCTATACCAACGGTTTGTAAAAACCGTTGGTATAGCTACCCTTTCCCAACGGTTCACCAAAACCGTTGGGAAAGGGTCTCTTTTCCACCCCCTTTCCCAACGGTTCACCAAAACCGTTGGGAAAGGGTCCCTCTTTCCATCCCCTCTTTCCCAACGGTTCACCAAAACCGTTGGGAAAGGGTCCCTCTTTCCCTCCCCTTTCCCAACGGTTCACCAAAACCGTTGGGAAAGGGTCCCTTTTCCCTCCCCTTTCCCAACGGTTCACCAAAACCATTGGGAAAGGGTCCTCTTTCCCAACGGTTCACCAAAACCGTTGGGAAAGGGTCCTTTTTCCCTCCCCTTTCCCAACAGTTCATCAAAACCGTTGGGAAAGAGAGGGGATAATTTCAACCTTCGGCAAACTAAAGTTGAACCCACCCAAACCTATCCCAACGGTTTGGAAAACCGTTGGGAAAGGGCTTTCCCAACGGTTTTCCAAACCGTTGGGATAGATTCTTTAATTTTTTTCCAGGCCTTCTAACCAAGAACATTATATAAATAAAAATTTTAAATAATTATGATAATACATATATATATTTATGAAATTATGTTTACAAAGTGATGTTAGGTTAGTGGTTAAGTCGTTCGATTATAAACGAGGGGTCCTGGGATCAAATCCCAGCGGATGTTTTATTTTTTGGAATTTATATACCAACGGTTCCATTACCGTTGGTATAGATTTCATATTACCTATACCAACGGTTTCCAAAACCGTTGGTATAGGTCTATACCAACGGTTTTTTGAAAACCGTTGGTATAGACCTATCGCAAAGGCTTACTTGGCTACGGTTCTCCAAACCGTTGGTATAGGCTATACCAACGGTTTGGAGGCCTATACCAACGGTTCCAAACCGTTGGTAAAGGTTAGTTTTCTAGTAGTGACAGTATCTCAAGATCATGGTAATCTGCCTGATAATATAAAACAAGGAATGACTCTAGTGGATGATAAGTCAAAATATTCTTGCCTAATATTTGTGGTATCTCCTCCTTAATTAAAGGTTCCATGTAGCTCCATTAACCATGAGAAAGTTATGGTTGATCCTACTACCATCATATAATTGTACCTCATAGAATCACTTGGCTATTAGTAGAAACTATTTCCACGTGGAGTTCATAGAATAACCTTTTACTATCCAATTTTAATGGTATAAAATTATACCATAGAGTGCTAGTACCTCATTTTAGAAAGAATTGATAGAATCTGGTGGCAGCACCTGCTTGTAGCACATGACAAAAACACTTGGGGATATCACCTGACGGAAGCACCAGGCATTATCACTTGATGATAACACACCAACGGTAACACCTCAATGGAATCACACCAATAGTAGCACTACAACAATATCACCTTAATAGTTTCACACTAGTAGTATAAAAAAATCATCAAAACCTTCTAAAGGAACATGATAACACCTCATAAAATTAAATGACATCACCTCCTACCATAATATTTTCATGGTTATCCTTTCAAAAGTTCTTCATAATCCATGAATTCATATATGTCTCATAAAATAACCTAGATGTACATCTTTCAAGCATAATCTTCCAAATTTTTTTATTGGAATAAAATTACTTCTTGGGTTCCCTTATTTATCAAAAAGATTACTCTAATATACATCAATTATTTTTAATTATATTGAAATTTCCTAAAAATCATTCCTTGAAAAGAAATAAAACTTATACTAAGTAGAGTAATAAATCTTCAACATTTTATTTGATGGTAAATACCCATATAGAATTGACATATCAATATATTTCATACTTTATTTACCACTTAACTATCAAATATTCAGTTCACTTTCTCTCCCCCTTATTGATAATAAATAAAATGTCCTTTGAAAATGTTTTATAAATTCATACATAACCATTCCACTATAAGTCTACTTGATTCATGATTAGTGTATAAAATAGGATGGTGGGACCTGAACAACAAAGTTATCACTTAAAAAATAGAATGATACCATATGAAATGAGAACTAATAATCTTATCTTTGGAAGATATCCAATGGTATTCCATGAATTTCAATGAAACCAAATTGAAATATTTTACAGAATATATATATACATATTCAGGAACAATATTTTCTAGAAGATTATTAATTTGTGATTTATTATGAATAAGACTATACTGAAAATCTAATTCACATTTCCCATGTCTATTTAAGCACCAACATTAAACCACTAACCTTAATATTATTTTATCTCTTATATACTATCTAGTTTTTATAGCATAATGAGCATTATATAATTGAATATTTTAAAACATCTTTGGATTTTAGTGGGGAACCTACTTCCAAATTTTTTTCCCACCCACCATTGATGTAATTCCAAGATTCCAATCACTTATTATCATCCATATTTGTATTGGTATAAATTTTAACCCTAATGTTTTTATGGAAACATGTTCAAAAAATACATGAAATGAAGATATGGGTGGTACATTTTTCTTTAAGATGACAATAAAATGATTTCATGATCTTATTATTACATAATAATGCTCTTTTGACGCATGAGTCCTCCAAATTTTCTATGACACTAGATCTATATTTATTTGATTGTGAAGTCTCAACAAATGTCATTTCAAGATTGGAAAATTAGATTTCCAATTCGACAAATTTCATATTGAGATAATTATTTTGATCCCTAATAAACTTAATTCTATATTTATAGTCCATCCTTATCTTCTTAGTATCTACTTTATGCAATGAAACCATTTCTTATAACAACTATTAAAGCTCCTTGATCCTATTGGATTTGATACCGAATTGAACATTTTTAGAAGTTTTTATCGAAGGTTATCAGAAAAAATAAGTATCATACATTTCTTGGGAATTATATAGGGTGGCTACGACAAATGGGTTTATGCTGGTATTTAATAATTTTGTTTCCAACTATTACGTTTGATGGCTCTAGTGGAACTGGAAAGTTTCAAACTTATTCCTTGAACGTTTTTTTTAATAAAAATTTAGATTTATGGTATGGGGTTAATTAAATCCTTATACATATTATCTAAATCAAATTCCTGTTATGTGATATATTCTGACTATATTTAAAAAACTACAAATAAAAGCTAATATTTCTTTGTAAAAATAATGCAGCGTATCTTTTAATTCATCAATGGATAAATATGTTCATATAAGATCACAATAAATTGATAATTATTCTTATTTAAAGTTTTAAAAATAATTCACATACCTTAGGATCATATTAATACCTTGATAAATTTATATTAGAAATGTTTCCTTATCTATTTTGGCTCACTGAACAAAAAATTAGTCTCTTTCCAAGAAAAATTTGGTTTCCCTTCATTGAGAACCTAAAACTCATTCCTCTTTTTATAATTGGTATAAATATTTTATCCTCATATTATCTTTATTTTTCATATTCATAAAAGTATTGGTATAAACTAAATTCTGATTTGAAGTATAAATAACTACTCCAAAACTATAATTAATTATAATTTCACAAAAGAACCAAAAATATTCAAAAGAAAACAATTTCAATGTTCAGAATCTATATAGAGGTGGACCCTATCCAATACCAATTTTAGTATCCAAGGAGGGATATGTAAGACACTGATAAGGGGTAGTGGTGGTCATTATAGGTTTAATTTAATATTTTTATCCCTCTGTTTCTTTTCTCTAACCTCTGCCAATTATTATAGTGAACAAATTACTCTCGTTTCATCTCCTCAATTTACAAATTTCTTCAACACCACCAAAAACACTCAGATAATAGGAACAATGATGTATAGGGGTCAAATATTAGTATGAGAAGTCTAATTCTTAGTGCGATCTGATAAAACTCAAGGTCACACAACCCGCTAGTAAAGCTCTATGAGCATTACATTTTTTTATTTAGATTGTGTAGAGTGTGTATCCCACACACTTTCTTGGTGAATCCCACACTCTGGTATATCCTTTATCATTTCAATTTTATATATGATAAGAAAATAAGCTATCTTTAAACCAATATAGAATGTATTATAATTTTTATGTTCTTCTCCTCCTTCCCTCACATTGTAGTAAGACATTTTTTCTTTTATTTTTATGAACATAAATACCGAAAAACTATTCTTCATTTCATCATAGAATCAAGTTGATATTATACAACATCATATTAAAACCTTCAGTTATTATTTTCTTATTCTTATTCTATGTAAAATTGAGTATAAAAATATCTTATTCTATCTATGAAATTGATGGACAAATCAATCAATTATTTTTCTTATTCTAGTGAAAACTGATATGCACAATACTTTCTTATCATCTCTATTCTTCCCATTTTCTTTTTTAGCGAATAACATGATGAATTTTTTATTTTTATCCTTATTTAACTCTTCAAATTTTATTTGACTGAAAATAGTCAAGTCAATCTATTCTTCTTTTATATGAGAAAATATATTTTTCAGATTTTATACATGATCAACAAATCTAACACCCTTCAACACACTCTCTGTAAAAAAAACTATAATACATACATGTGTGGATGATAATAATTATAATTATAGTATTGGTTCCTCCTTCACATGATCTCATATTTCATATAATATTGAATGTTTTATTTTTTATAACTTCACATAACTGTAAAGAAATTATTGGTCCTTTTCATTTATATATAACAAACCACAAATTAATTACACATTAATTATGGATATTATTTGAAGTATAATATCCCAGAAGTATTATTCATCAATGATGTATGAATCAAGATTAAGACATTGTGATATTATTCAATGAATTATTGGCTTATGCATTATCATTATTATTCTTCAATAACTCATTATTTTTAAACCCAAAGGAATTAGGTAATCTTCTTTATATTTCTCTATGTGGTTCTAAATAACCAATTTTTTTGAAAATCCATTAAATATCCCCAAAAATTATTATACCATATCTTTATGTATGCATGCATCATTCAATAACTTCAATATGGCCCATATATGCTTAGACATCCTCTGTTTTCATCATTTATATTCCCAACATTCATTGTAGTTATGGGGAGACTGAATGATAAACCTTATAATACCACATCCAAAAGATTACTATTTCAATATTAGAAATTCCCATGAAGGATTAATGACCCTATATGTGATGTAGGCATGACGCTGGGAGGAGGTCACACAAGCATAACACAATATGATGGTGATGTAGGTGGGATGATGCAGGCATGATGCTGTAGTATTCCCCAGGCCATGTTCATGGGCCACTTGAACTTTTTCCTTCATTATATGTAATGGGTTACCCTCCTCCTAGATAAAGAGTTGTATTCACTTCAATATAAAAATTGGCTTCAACCCTAATATTAAAAAAATTCTTAACATTCATCCTTTCATTCCTCTATTTCTTTCTTCATATCCAAGAAATTCCATATGAATGAATATCAGATACATCGAATTTAAACTATATTTCTTTGATCTAAAGAAACAAGATATCACTTCCATTGATTATATCATTATTATTTCATGCACACAAGTATCACCACATAAATGGGAAATTATCTTCATTGTAATGATCTATATTCACAGCATGACGAATAGGTGAACATAAAAGCTCGAGATTCTAAAAATATACAAAAAAATTGAACATGGCATGAATTTAGGGGATGACCTTTCAAGATGTTCTTGTATCATATGAATTAAAACTCTTCTTATCATGCTAATATAAATGAATCTACTTCTACCCTGATAAGGTTATTGTAGATCCTCTTTCTATCACACAGTGGCACCTTGAAAAAGTACCTAGATCACAATAGTACCTCATTCTATGAAAATATGACAACAACACCTTATATAAACTTCTAATATCAAATATTAGTACCTCATGGAAGCACAATAATGGTAGTACCATACTATAAAACCTGGTGGTAGAACCTATTAAAATCACCTGTGCAACATCTCGTTACCTTTTATATGTGTTCTGAACCATTGATTTGAGTTCCAAATGATTGGATCTATTTTCATGTTGTTTTTAGTATTTTAAAAGACTTTTCTTGAAGGTTTATGGGCCTTTTATTGCTTTTTGTATGGTTAAACAAAGTGTGGAACATGGATTTCATGGTTTTCACATGGTTAAACAAAGTGTGAAACCTATATAGAAGGGGCTTTATAGTTTTCACATGGATTTTAAATGGTTAAAATAAGTGTGCCGCCTAAGTGTGCAACTCTTCTAGGGGATTTATTTTGGTTACATGATTAAGAGAATGGTTATTACTAATTGTGTGACCCAAACCATATAACTATTAACACAATAATTAAAGTTATAAAAATCATAATTAAATTATTGAGACCTATTTAATTAATCCCAAACTGCTCCCACTCAAACATGATACAATCCTTAGGCTTTTGGAATCCCCCTCATAGAGGAATTTTGTTTCTATAACCCCATCTCTTGGTAGATTAAATCACTAATCGAAGGCACAATATTCTCTTTTAGTGAGTTATTTATTTCTTAATCGTGGATCTCCCTTATTCTATTGATTTTTATTCCTAATGGCTATGATGGTGTTGAGCTTTATTGGATCTTGGTTTAGTTTTGTGGAAATTTATATCTAGGATCTATTATACATTATTTAGATATCTATCTTCTAAGATTTGGTGATCAGCATCAAAGGCAACCCATTTTGGAATCATTGTGGTTTTTTTCCAAATAGTCCAAGTAGGTGTTTATATGATTTTCCATCATTTTATGATTCATTTTTTCTTGATAATTCATAGATATATGTTTATTAATTCTTAACACATGTTCTATTAAAATTTTCCATTTAATGTATTATAAATGTTTTTTAAACTGTTACCATTGAATTTAATATGGTATTAATTAAATGGATATAATATTGATGTCCATATTGTTTTTACTTTTTTAAGTGACATTTTTGTTTGGATTTAATTTAATAGAACATTTTAAGAGAATTTTAGTGAAATTGAGGGTTTTGGATGAGGTTTTGATTTATTAAATGAACATTCATGATTTTAATGAAATGAATTCAATAATTTAAATTTTATAAATTCTTTTAAATGCATGAATTTATTAAATATCCTAGAACCCTCTTTGAATTATTTTGAACTTGTTTTTAAATGGGTGTTCTTGGGTAATTTTTAATTAAGGATTTATTCTGGTGGAAAGAGGGTGTCAACCCATGTTTAGAACTATATTAAATCCTTTAAAAATTATTACCATTACATTTAATTATTTATGTTTTATTTGAAATAAAGGATTCTTTTTAAGGATTGTTTTGGAATTTTTTTGATGAGTTTTGAAAAGAAGTGGGTATTATTACTCTTTTGAATATTTCAATTGAAAATTTATTTTTATTATAAAATATGGGAAAATGAATCCAAAGAACACCAAGTAAAGATCACGATGGTCTAAAAGGATGAATTCCAAGGTCATCCACTTGAAAATAATTACTACATTAAAAAATAATAGATCCCTAAATGGAATAAATAATCAGAGGGTCTTCTTACATACCTTCCCATGAAAGTGCATCCATAGAAAAGCTGGACTCTCTTTGGATATGCTGCATAGAGCTCCCCTAGTTGGTTTCCATATATCACCTTATCAATAGATAGATAAAATTACATGGAGGATCCACTTTCCCATAAATATACCATAAAAATATCTTTTAATCTCATTCCACCACCAATAACCTCAATGAAAATCTCTTGCAAAGCATGATACCAGTGTGTAATGCTCTCAATTCCACACTTAAAGTGCTGCCCAACCCATAAAAGCTACTGAAATCCATCTAAATAAAACCATTCATGTCCCTTATAAGACCACCCTACACATTTGGCCTTTCATATATGAGCCATACGAATTTCATTTTAGGCCCTTCACAATCAGACACTATTTATCCCAACATTCTAAGGAACCTGGTGGGGAAACTAATCTATTATGAAAATTGGAAAGTAAAGAAGACCACAGTCCACCTTTTACCAGCAAACAAATATCATGTATAATGACTCTCATTAACAAATGGAGAAAGGAAACTTTAATCCTCAGACTCATTCATTTTTTGTTCGTTGCCTCCCATATGGTCTAACAGATGACAATAAAAATGATTCTATGGATCTTGGATTCCTTCACCTAACCTTCTACTCCCAAAAAGAAACTGGAAATGAAATATTTCATGGACAAGAATGCCAAATTAAATTTTCACCACTGCCCCATATATGACCAATGAATGAAATCCCACATGCTCTTTAAAAAAAATGAAATAATGGTTCTGACTGTGGGTTCACACAATAGTAGTAGTGATAATCCATAGTAATCCATTGATTCTGAATATTATCCCATCTTGAAATAACTTAATTCCTTGATCTCCATAACAAGAAGTTTATCTTCTCAGTAACCTCCTTGAACCATATCAAAGCATCCCATTCATTAGGGACACCACTAGAATGAATTAATCCATGATAATATTGTCTATTAAAATAACCAGAATAGGATCCTGTAAAACAAAACTTGTTATCCTATTCATTAAATATGATCTCTTTGAAAGATTCCATCTGATCCTTGCTCAAAATAGCTTCATGTAGACTAGGAAATAGACTATCCTCTTTAACTAACATGTCAGTAACTAGACAGCCCAGGAAAAAGAACTTTTCACTAATCCAATTATCTCTGCAAAAATTAACATCCCCTTTCCCAAAAATCTATCATTTATCATCCTGAGGAACCTCTAAATGAAACATCACACTTTTGTCCAGCTTGTAGAGTTTATAGTTATACTAATCCTCCCAATGCATCCCATATTTGTTTCTGATAACTTTGGACCAAATTGATTCCCCAATGATAAAATCCAATGCCATTTGTGCCTGCATGGACTGCATGGTAGCATTAACGTCCCTTAGATCGATGCCTCCTCAATCGACTTCACCAAATGAGTTAAAAATTCCCAATTAAACCTTCCCATGGAATTTTAATCCCACATAAACCTGTTCATATTCTTCTCTATCATATAAATAATCCCTTTGAGAGGAGTGATGGTGGACAAGACATGCATTGAGATCCATGATAGAACACTATTAATTAGAGAGAAGTAGCTAAAAAAAAATAGAAATATGTTTTTACAACTAAGGATCCTCCTAACCATTCTATTAATGACACCATCAAAGAATATCTTCTTAACCCAACCATTATAAATTGGATCCCCAAGGTATAACATCAGAAACTACTTCCTATGAACTCCCAGAATATCTTGAATGTCTCTATCCATCTGTCTAGAGCATCTCTTAGAAATAAAAACACTTCTCTTTCTTGTATTGATCCATTGACCACTTATATTACCATAAACCTCAATTACTTCAAAAAGGCCTTGAAGAGAAGACCTCCATCCATTCAAGAAGACAATTATATAATCAAAAAAATTATACGAGAAGGGGTAGAATCCGAATTCTAGGAGTGATATGGGAGAATCCTCTTCCCATCCATGCATCTATGAATGTTCCGTGATAGCGCCTCCTATGTGATAATGATGATGAAGTGGAACAGGGGTCCCCTTGTCGAACACCCCAAACACTTTTTAAAAAACCTAAACCTTTACCCATAAGTGAGATGGAAATCTAAGGTGAAGAATAAATAATAAATAAGAGATCACAAACCAACTCATGAAACCCAAGTTTCTTCATGTCACCAATAAAAAAGATCCACTCAAGTATTTTATAAGCTTTATCCATGTCAACCTGAATTATAGTGTTGGACCCAATCACACTTTTATTAATATATTCCAACAATTCCTTAGGAATTCCAATTTCTCCTTTGATATCCTTACCTTTAATAAAACCATGATTTTCCTGAGAATTAGTCTTTGGGATCACCTTATTCAATATCCTTCCAACTAGGCTTGTGAAAATAATATATGATTCATTTCAAAGATATATGGGTCTATAATGATCAATGTACGAAGGGTATTTTATTTTTAGTAAAATAATCTCCTAAGAAGAACACGAACTCCTGTTAATAGATCCTATAAAAGTCTTGTACAACCTCAATCAAATGAATCCCCATGAAATTATATGATGCTACATAGAAATCTCCCTTCAAACTATCCAGAATAGGTTCACTATCCGTGGAAATATTTTGAACTATTTACCAAATGTATTCTCTAAATAGAGAAATGATTAAAGTTTCATTATCCTCATCTTCTAAACTAATAGAAATAGACCCCATGAAAACTGCCTACTCCCCGAAATAAACTGTCTTCCCAATATTTATTGATATATAACTTACTAGAATAGACTTGAAATTGTCCAAATTCAACCACCCTACAAAATTCACATCAGATGAGTAGGATCCATCTTCAAGTCTGATATTGATTTTCAAATTTTTTATCTCCATTAAACATGCATGGAAATATGCACTATTGAAATCACGCTCTTTAATCCATCTAACACTGGTTGGAACTTTATGATATTTTTACCATGTGACAAACCATTAATTTTAACTTTTTTAATTCTTATATTTCCCATGGGGGTGTGGGGGTTGAAAAAGGGATTATTTATGTTGAGTGAGTTTGGGGGTGAGAGTGTGATGTTGTTGATAAAGATCTATGTGTGATCCTTATAACTAGTTTATATCACCCATTCTTTAGAATAGTCATGGGAACATAGATAATTCGATGGGATGGACTAAATATATTCTTCACTATTAGACCCACACCTTTTTAGTGGATCTATATAGAACATAAATGGTTCAAGCTATGGATGTGATGGTAGGAAAGCGAGGGTGCATGGAACTAGTTTTCTTGAGACCTGTGAAACTAGATATAATCCTAGAAATTATTCATGTTGTAATTTTATTATATATTCTTATGTGGAATTACTATCATGCCTAGGTTGTACCCGTGACATCTATATACTTGATACATGATACATGATAGTGTTTATTGTCACTATTTTGCACTACAGTTTCCTTACTTGATTAATTTATTGTTATTATGAACCTCGAATCTATTCTATTGAATATTTTTTGTCTTTCTATAACTAGTTTATATTTATATATTTTATTTATTATCTAACTTCATCTTGTGAGATGTGTTTCAAATATTTTTAATAAAATTATTATTTTTAAAATGGTGAATTTTCATGGTTTACATGTTTTGTTCGATAAATAATTTTTAAGATGTTTTAAACACTATTTTTAATCAACTCATCATAATATCTTATTTATAATCCTATTTTATCATATTAAACTTACCTGATGAAGTAAGTTCATATAATTTTTTGTGGAATCCTACAGGGATCTTTAGCTCACACCTTGATTGTACCTCTTGGTGTTTTTCAACCCCTTTATGATCTTATACAAGGTGTTCATGATCTTATATTCATTTATGGGTTCATGATTTGGTGACCAAGGGTGGGTGACTTATGGCATGGTGTGTGGTCATGGCCCCCCAAGAGGTGGGTTTTTGTTGTCATGTTCTACTTTCAATTTCCCCAGTGTATCTTTGTACATTTATATATATGTATTGATTTACATATCTGATGATTTTTCTGTGTTGTACTATATTATTGTAATCTTTTGAGGAAAGAATCATTCCCAATAGTTATTTTTTGATTCCCATGTGCTTTTCTCGATCTCATATAGATCATGTACACTATTCATGTTAGTGGGGAATTATCTCGGATATCAGTTTAGATGTTATTCCATGTTTTCCCCTAAAAATGGTATCAAAGGATGTATTTTCTTAAAAGGAAATAATTTTATTTTAAATCCTTATGTTTTTTTCGTTGAGTTATGGTAGAAAGGAGATTAAGAATGTGTATGGACTGAAGAGCTACTCTGTGAGTGGGTTCTCGATCACCAACCCTTCATTGTGAGACTTGAGTTACCAGGGATGTTGGGAACTATGTCTTTCTTTTGAGTTGTTGGTTTTCTTTTCTAAATTATATTTATATTTCCAATAATACAACCTTTGTTTTGGGGAATATATTTTGAGATTGAGAATAAGAATTAAGGGATGACCACTATCACATCATGTTTTTAGGGTTTGGTAAACTATGAGGAATCGATGTGAATGATTTGGAAATCCACCCGTGAACAATTTTGAGGTTGGTGCGTGGTTTACCAGCCTATATTCCCAATCCTTTTATAGTTGTTTGATCTAAACACTATAACCTCTCCATTTTATTAAAAGTGGATTCACTTATGTGAGTTTGGTTTTGTGGGTTATGAATGTGGGATGTTCTATGATCTTGTTTGATTATTTTAAATTTAACCACTTGTTAATAATTTTATATCACTTATAAAAACTAAATTTTTTATTAAAAAATGTTTTGGAATGTTCATTGAGAAATTTTTTCAAATGATAAAAAATTTTTTTACAAACTATTTGGTTTGAAAACTAATTCTCAAATACTCATATGTGATATGATAAAAGAACATTTTAATAAAAATTTTTGGATTGTAATGGATTTAAATATAAATGGTTTAATGATTGGAAAATGTGATAAATTCATTGGAAACCATGAAATAATTTACATATGATGGTAAAGGGTTTTTGAAATTGTGATTGATTTATAGAAAGATTTTTCATTTTGAATGGGTGGAGTATTTTTTTATAAATGGTGAAATATTTTGTATGACAAAGTCAATGATGATATGATAAAAGTGGGTTGTGACTTGGTTTAAAAGATTTTATGTCCTATTTGAGTGTACTTTGTTTCCTGATTTGATATGCCTAGGCTTTTTGATGTTCAAAAATGTCTCCCAGAAATTCCTTCAATAAAGATAGAACGTTTTTCCAGTGGTCCATTCCTCAGGGTAGTTCTTTACATTTTTCAAATGTTGAATCCCTTTTCAACGAATCTACCCAATCTCTATATTGATTCGTGGCACCTGTTACCTTCTATACATTGAACCCCCTACTGTAATTCTTGGATTTTCATCCACCTTATTATAAAGGAAAACAATGTTATCTTTAGGCAATGCAGTGTATTGAGGAAGTTGATGTGATGTTTTATTCTCTCAGGATTCTAGATACTCTGAAGGTTCAATATATCGAATCCTTATTTGAGGGACCTGAAAAATATTAGTGGGAAGTTGTGGTTCCCCCTTGTCTACAAGAAGGATTTTCATGGGAATTCTTTATGTCAGTCTTTATTTTTTGGTAGTATCTAGAGGTAGTGAAGAAAAAGAATGTTATTGAGTTTCTAGGTTTTGATCAAGATAATATATCAGTAGTGAGGTATTCCAACTAGTTATCATATTTGGTAAGTTTCATACCATGGACTGATTTTAATTATTATATCAAGGCTATCAGTTTTAGACAATTTCATCACGTATACATATTAAATTCCATTCATATGACCGAGATGATCTCTTATTAGGTGATGATCAATATGGAATTTTCAGCTGATGTAGAGTTAGTGAAATGATATAAAGGGAATGGAGCCTCATTCATAGTTTAGGAACAACAATATCCTCAGAAAAATAAAAGTCATATCATGTGTTTCAAGTGTGGATCACCTGTTCATATAAAGAGGGTGTGTTTGAAAGCTCCAAATTTTTTTGAACAGTTTTTCCATTTAGTATACCTTATTAGGTTTTGTAAGTTGGAAAAATTGAAAGAGATACCTCAATCAGGAACATCATCTCCTGACTATAGGGTATTAGATGCTTCAGGATAGTTGGGCTCCAGACATAGGCCTTAGAGTGATGATTTTTACGTAGTGGAGTAGATACCGATTGTTATTAGTTAGTTTCCGGATGTGATTATGGATGATCCATCTGATTGTTTCTAATGTGGTAGTGAAAAATATTTTTGGTTTAATTATTATGGATTGTCTATTTTGGGAACTTTTTTTTGTTTTTCTTGAATTGTATCTTATGGAACTTGGTTTGGGTATTTTTTGGATTGGCGATGTAATAATGGTTTCCTTCCCTTGAGATGTTTGGACTATTTTGTTGCTCCGTAGTGTTCCTCTTTTTTTGAATTGATAGATTGGGATCAATTTTAATATATTAGATGATATACCTTGCAAGAGTGTAGTGACCTATTGTGAAATAAACTATATGTTAGTGATCTTTCCAGTTATACTTGGATAAACATTGGGAATGTACTTGGGTAACTAGCATGATGTGGATTTTTGATAGACCACACACCCAATGGTGAATGAATTTTATTTTATTGGCTCATAGAGGAATGATGATCATTTTTGAAAATCTTATGTTACAATTGATTACTTTCCCATGGTAGAAATATTATCCAGTTATTTACCTTTCTTGTGCATGCTTGATATTAGAATTATCTCATTAGTGAACAATTGAATTATCTTATTTGGGTATAAGGGATGGGATTTTATTATGTTTTACCATTTTGGTGATTATATAAATTATGGGGAGACTTGTTATTGGCCTCCAGTATCTCTATGACATGGATATGAGTGATGATCTTGGTGTGTGGACGTTGGAGTTGTGTGTGAGTTATTATTCTTTGGGTGAGTCTTAATTATATACCATGTACCTTCCACCTCACACGATGAATGGTGAATTTCTTTTTAATTCATAAAGTTCTATATTTTATATTATATGCATTCTATGGACATAATTTCCTATGATGGGGAGGTTGTGACATCTTTTTACTTGTTTTTATGTGTTTTGAAACATTGGTTTGAGTTTCCAATGATTAGATCTATTTGTAGGTTTTTTTACATATTTTAATGGAATTTTTACGGTTCCTGTAAATTTTTATGGCTTACGTATTGTTTTCACAAGGTTAAACAAACGTGAAAACTAGGTTGAATGGTTTTTATGGTTTTCACATGGTTAAACAAAGTATGAGTCCTAAGTGTGAAACTCTTCTTAGGGATCTGTTTTGGGTGCAAGGTTAGGAATGTGATTAGTACTAACTGTGTGACCCAACCTAGGAAGCGATGCATTTGAGAATTGAAGTTATTAAAATATTAATTAATAATTAACACTAAACTCCTCCCACTTGAACCAAATAAGATCCAATGAATTTTGGGAGCCCACTAGAGGATGTTTGGATCCCTAGACCTCATATCTTGGCGGATCAAAGTGCCAATCG
Source organism: Viscum album (assembly GCA_963277665.1). Taxonomy (NCBI): domain Eukaryota; kingdom Viridiplantae; phylum Streptophyta; class Magnoliopsida; order Santalales; family Viscaceae; genus Viscum; species Viscum album. Next base: position 1,048,050,216 of record OY728163.1, on the reverse strand, counting down.
AAGCAGATATATTCTCTTTTGGAGAGTTATTTTAATCTTAATCTTTGATATTTCTTAATCTTTTTATTCATTCTTCCTAAAGGTTATGACGACATTTCATTTTGTTGGATCTCGGTTGATTTATGGTGAATTGTTGATCACAGATCTTTTCTTTATTCTATCGAGATCTATCTTCTAATATATGGTGATCTCCATAGAATGTGACACATTTCAGAATCGTTGTGTTTGGATTCCACATATTCAATGTAGGTGTTTCAATGATTTTACTTAATTTTTCTATTCATCGTTTCTTCATAATTTATAGGTTCATGTTTATTAATTTATAACAAATGTTCTACGAAATTTTTCTAATAAATTTATTATAAAAGATTATTTGACCCTATTCTATTTGAATTGAAAATAAAATTAATTGAATGAATTTAATCTTGTTATCCATAAAATTTTTATAAACTATTTAAATTCCATGTTTTGATTGATTTATTTTCAGATACAATTTAAGGGGTTTCTGGTGAAATTGACGGATTCAGCATGAGTTTTGATTTAGTAAATGAACTTCCATGATTATAATTAAATAAATTAATCTATTTGAAAATTTTCAAAGAGTTTTAAATGCATGAATTTATCAACTGACCAAGAACCCCATTTGATTAACGTTGACATTATTTTGAAACTAGTGTTCTTGGTTTATTTGAAAAAAATTCTTTATTCACATGAAAAAAGGTGTCAACCATGTTTAAAGGTATATTAAAAAATATCAAAATTATAAGAATTCATTTGAATGATTTCTGGATTCTTTAAAATAAATGATTCTTTTAAATTACTTTTATTTTTCATTTTATGATGAATTGTGAAAGGAATTTGGTATTATTATCCTTTTGAATATTGAATTGTATAAAAGGTTTTGAAATTGAATTTATTATTTTTGATTGCCCAATGGGAACTTTATAATAATTATCCCATGTGTCAATTCATTAATTGTAAATTTTTACATTCTTATACTTACCATTTTGTTTTTGTGTGTGTTTGTTGGGGTAGGGGTGGTGGTGGTGGAAAAATGGATTATTTACTTTGAGAGAGTTTGAGGGTGATAGTGAGATTTTGTCAATAAGGATACCCATGTGATCCATGTAACTTGTTTATCTCAGCCTATATTTTGACTAGTCTTGAGAACCGAGATAGTTAGATGGGATGACATAGATGTACGGTTTACTAGAGGACTCACTGCCTTCTACTGGATCCATATAGAACATGATTTTTTCAAGATATGGATGTGTAATGAGGAAAGAGGGTGTGTGTGGAACTAGTTTTATTGAGACTAGGCATAATCTTAGTAATTAGTCATGTTGTAAGTTGATTAGCAATTTTGAGGTGGAATCATTCACATACCTAGGCTATAGCCATGACATCCATATAATTAATACTCAATATATGAACTTGTTCATTGTCTATATTTGGAATCATAGTTTCATTTCATTATTCATTTATTGTTATTATGCACCTTGAATCTATTATATTGACTCTTGTTCCTATTTACATATCAGGATCATATTCTAATATTTTCTTTATTATCTGATTTTATCTTTTAAAATTGTTTTCAAATATTTTCAACAAAATGTTTAGTTTTTAAGTGGAGGAATTTCATGTTTTACTAGTTTTATATGATAAATTAATTTTAAAATGTGTAAAACTCTATTTTTAAAATAATTCTTATACTATTTTTTATTACTATTATTTTAGAATATTTGATATTCCTTATTTAAATACTGCATTGAATCTTCGGTGGAATCCTAATAAAATCATTTGGTTACACCCCTCTTGTACCTTTTGGTGCTTGGATCCCCTTTACAATGTTATACCATGTGATTATGCTCTCATCTTACTTTATGGGTTCATACTTGGGTGACCAAGGTTGGGTGACTTGGGACATGTAGGGTGGTTATAAACAACCAAGAGGTAGGTTTTGATTGTAATGTTCCAATTTAATTTCCTTAGTGTCTATTTTTACATTGTTATGAATGAATTTATTTATATATCTGATGATTCTTATTTATTGTACTATATTATAGTAGATATTTTGAGGGGGAAATCATTCCCTATAGTTATTTTTTGATTCCCAGGTGCTTGTTGCTGGCCCACAGAGATCAGGAATGCTCTTTAGGTTAGTGGAAAATTACTTCAGATACCATTTTAGATGGTATTCAGGGTTTGTGTATTACAATCTAATAGTATCACCTAATTGTAACACCTTACAGTAGCACCTGGAGGTAGAACACGATGGTAGTACACTAATGGTATCACCACCATGTTAAAATATCAATGATTGCAAAAACAGTGGAAACACCCCACTAGTATCACCTCAATATCTTCAAAACAATTATAAAACCACATATTGTTTCATGGTAGAACCTCCTACCGTTACATAGTAGCTCCTCTTATTGTTTCATTTGAATGGTATAATTTTTATAACTTCATCATCATACATGAATTAATTAAGTATCTTAAAATAATATGGACATAAATCCTTCAAAAAAAAATCTTTAAAGAATATTTTGTAGGCCCAAAATAACTTATTGGAATACCTTTTTGTACAAAAAGATTTTTCTAATCTACTTCAATTCTCATTGTACATATTGAAATCTCTTAAAAATATTTCATTTATAATAGAATACAAATTTTACTCAGTGTACTCAACAGAAATGTTATACAAAAAATCACCACAATGTCCCAATAGTATAAATATACAATGAAACTACAATATAATAGATGGAATATCTAAAATGGTATAAAAGTCTACAAGACATCAATAAGATATCCCATGGGAAGATAATATACATCCCAAACAAAAATGAAAATAAATAAAAGAAATCACTGACCACCCAAGTTATCCAAACCTAGGACCATACCCTACCTACACCTATGATCATGAGGTATACTCATATAACAATGTTCCAATGCCACATGGGTTAAGTGTGAGGGGTCAAAGGTTTTTTCTCACTTCGGTGGCCTGAGTGTGCTAAATGGTTATGTATGGGATTCCAAGGTTCTGCACTGCAATGATAAGAGCCTTGTTAATGAAAATATAATAAGCTATCCACTAAAATTATTAATGGTGTAGGAAGTAATAACATATATGGAGTGATGGATGGTGAAGATCATACCTCTAATGAAGGTGGAAGTGGAAATGAGATAGGAAGTGACGGGAGTAATTACCTGGAAGACTAATTAGATGAGATAGAGGCTGTGAAGGATTCAGATCTTGAAACATGGCCTTTTGATATCAATGAAATGGAATTAATAGAATAATATCATTATAAATCAATAAAGAAAAAATATACATTTCGATTCCAATGGTTTCATCAGGAATGTGAGGAGATCACAACCACAGAAGGATTACTCCAATTTACCTAGTTCTCCAGTAACAAGATCAGCTAGAAAAGGATCATTTTTTCTGAATAAACCATTGGTTTCTATTTATTATATAAAGAGAAGGATATTGAAAAGGACAAGTCCAAACATGTAGGTAATACTCTCTTTTCTGCTGATGAAAGTGAGTTTAAGGTGTGAAAATCTGTGGGTACTCATGCTAAGAGGGAATTTTCAAAAGGATGGAAAAAAGAGGAGGTGGAAAAAGGAAGAATCCGGGAGCTTATTATTAATTATAATAATGATATGATTGAAGAGTCCTTCTAGATCAATATCTCAAAGTAATATTCTCATAGAATGTTCGAAAGTCTACAACGAGTGAATTTTAATGAAGAAAAGAGTGCTTGGATCGATAAATAGTAACATATATTGATTCTTGGATTCAATGAGGGAAAAAAATCTTAGAGAAACATGTACAGATTTTAACAAATGGAATAACAGTTTGAGGAACTTATTAAAGAAAATCTATAATTGAAGGTTGACTCCATTGAATGGAATTTATACATGTTAAAATATTCCAACTACTTTAAATTTTTCTGGAATGGTTTGATTATATCACATGTAGTTTAAAGCCCATTTTCTATCATGATGTTTAATGGTTTTCCATTTTCCTTAAAAGTGCTTGAAAGGAAAAAATTTATTTTGTGGTAGATAATGAAAATTTAATATAACATTTTTTATTGATCGATGAAATTTGAGAAGTCAATGAGTCATACCAAGATTCCACTCTATGATGTTTGTACTAATTATAACAATTTTTTTCTATACGAAATATATATAATTTTAAATCCAGAAATGGATAGAGTGACACAAGATTTATATATCTACATTATCTTGAGTGATATGTCATCTGAATATAATAACCTTCAATGCGAAACATATGACAAAAAATGAATGTTATGTTCAATGAGTATTCCCTTATAAAGAATACATTTATTTCCAAATTTCTGTATATTGATTTTCAATGAATATGAATTATATAAAAAATGAAAAATGTGTTGTGTATCTTGGTATATGAAATGAAGATACCCAAAAAAAGGGATTAAAAAAATAAATTATTCCCATGATTTCCATAATTCATGTCACAATAGTGGCATAATCAAAATATAAAAGGTTTAGTGTCTTGGATATTAGATATATATAAAACTTATTTTACTAAACCTATGACAATTTTTCCAAAATAATTCTCCACTATACCCTTTATATAATTATCACTTGATATAGTCATCTTAGTAACCTAGATATTGGAAAAATAAGAAAGGGTTGATCTTAACTGCTTAGTAAGGGATAACAAAACAAAGGCCATAATGTTCATATCATAATCACATGGATAAACATGAATAAGAAAAAATATATGATTTAAAATAACATAAATAATTAAGTGATAACCATATGTATAATATCTCAAAATAATACAACTTTTACCAAGGAATTATAAAATAAAACATAAAGCATATAAGATGATCCATGGAACAGAGTGGCCAATCCTAAACAGAAGATTTCATATCTTGGGGAACATGAATATCCTACAACCTACTCACTCATCAAATTTTTTGTAGGGATAAATGTGATCACAACCAACCTTTTTGATCCTGGCTAATTGATGACCCATTCACATAAGAGTCCTATCACATGAGATATAGGCCTTTTTACAATTAATTTGAAGGAGATATAGGTCTCACCCATCTCAAAATCCACATATTTATATGGCACATGAAAATAATCATCACATTATAAAATAAAAGATATAAAGAAAATGGTATTGAGGAATCTTCCAAATAATTATATAAAGAACTCATGGATATAAAATGGGTTTCATAAAACATTTAAATAATATGAAGAATTAAATATCTTGATACCAAAAACATGATCACCCAATGTAATCACATAAAAAAAATAATGAGATAGGGTGAAACATGAAACATAACTCTAACAGAGGAAGATTATCATAAAGATAATCAAAATAAATATTTTTTTATTTTTATTTAATTCATCACTGTAGTTATCTTGTTTATGAGCCTAATTTTAAAAATTCAGTTTTATTTTTAAGATAATAAAAAAAACCTTTTATCGAAATAGAATTGGTTTAAAAAATACTTTCCCTATAAGTAAAAAATTGAATGTCTTGGAAGAAAATTTCAAATTAGAAATTTTATAACTCGAATAAAAGTTTTTCATTTACCATGTCCCTTACGGATTTTATAATTCCTAGATCAAGGGAAGGAGAAGATTTTTGAAAAACTAATTTTAAATAGTTTCAAATAATATATAGTGAAAATACATTGCATTTTAAAATAGGGGATGTGAAAAAAATTTAAAACTTTTTAATTTAAAAAAAATATTTAATAATGGAAACTTGAAAAGGACTTAAAGGTTATCAAATGAAAATTTGGATTGGTTTATAAAAATTTTTATTTTTAAAGGATGGAAAAACCAATTGATCACTGTGAAATAACCATATTGAAAACCCACATTGTTAAAATAGTATTAAATTTTACTTTTAAAAAGAGATAAATAAATATGAAAATAGTATAAAATAATCCATATTAACTTTAAAAAGGATATGATAACATTGGTGTGAACCAAAATATGGGTGTGTTAAAATATATCCATTGGTAAGAATGGTAGTTATTTTAACCAATGGTAGATTTTATTTTGGAAAACATTTAATAAAATAATTTTACATTGACGAAGAGAAGTAATTTACATAGAAAAGAAGGTTTAAAAACAACATAACGCCTTTATAGTTTATATTAGAACAATATTGAAATATAATATTGATAAAGTGTGATTATGACCCGATTAAGAGATTTGAGTCCATAAAACCCCTTACTACCTTCGTAACTTCTCAATCAAAACCCCACGAGTTATAGAAAATTAAATAAAACATTGAATATAATGAAATATAATATAATAATTACAAAAAATTTACAACGGGGAGTTATTTACACCATTTAAATGTAAACAATGTGTTTAGTGTAAACATGTCTCAAGGGATTCAAATTTGAGATAAATAAGCCCTTACAACTTGTTATGTTAAGGTACTTAAAGAACATGTTGGATAGATTAAAAAATAAAATGTTATATCTCATTTAAAAGGATTATTTACGATGAATTAATTAAACTGGTAAGTATATATACCTAATCAAAAATAAATAGTTTCAAAACATGAAATCTTACCTTAATGAAAGTGACCTTGAGACAACAATGACCCACCTTGCTTCCTTGTTTAATATCATAGTTGATAAACCAATAAAATAACGTAAAAATATAGATAACGTATTTAAGAACCTTAATAATAAATATTACCCTTTCATAATAATTATTATAATTATTTATCATCTGTACATTAATTAGTTAAAACATATTATGACAATCATGTGTTACTAAAATAATCAATTTTGCGTATGTTTAAATTTTTTGATGTCATTAAAAATCATTTGATAAAAATTTAATTTTTGATATATTATTTTATATCATTTAATATATAACATATATTCATTTAAAATATTCTTATTTCATCCCGTATGTGTTATGGATATGATCTGTGAAATCTAAATTGATGATGAATTATTTTAGTAATTTTAGAAAACAAAAATGTTAATTTAATAATTAGTCAAATAATCAGTATAATATTTAAAGAAACATATAATAATAAATATTTACTTAATATATTATAATATTATTAGTTTAATGTTCCCAGATACATTTATAATCATATTTTATAGCATTTTTCACATAGGTGGTGAAACCGATCATGACATAAACAAGCTACAAATTGATTGAAGACTATTCTTAAGAAGGTATTTTTTGATATAATATCAAAATAATATAAGAATAATGATATGATTTTTTTTATGGTGAACCATATTTTAATTTTACTAGATAATTTCTGAAAATATAAATGAAAAATGAAAATTTTTTTTATCACAGAGGTAGTAATTCAAACCTAAGCACAATTAGTGTAACATTTTCTCAATACGTGAGAGGTGGATATAAAATTGAAATATCAGAATAATAACTATATTTTATATATTATATTTATTCATCATTACTACTTTTAATATCATTGATTAAATTATTTAGTGAAAAAAAATAATGTCACTTTGTGGACATGATAGTCCATACAAAGCACTAACGATGTTCAACTATTTTTCTTAGTGGGTGTAAATGAATAAATATGGACTTAAAAAAAACATAATAATATAAAAGTATGGTGATTATACTTAATTCATCATATTTTTATAGTGATAATATATTTTCAAGAGTAATATAAAGAAAAAATTTCAAATAGGAGATAATACTTACGTTGACGACTTGTTTTTTCCTTTGGAAGTCCCCTTGAAATTGAATGGAATATGCATAATATAAGAGATCGAGGGATTATGTTTATGTTATAGGGTTATAGTTATAATATAAGGTTATATTTTCAATAATAAAATATAATAGAATTGGTTTTTTTAGTGGGAGTGAGTGATCCCCTTTTATAAGAGAGAAAAAATGGAACTTTTGGAAACAAAATTTATAATTTTATTATTCCGGACACTATTCCTTTGTCAACAAATAAAAAGTTTTGAAATTATTAATTTTTTGGTTTATTTTTGTTTATTAGGGAAAATAAATGTGTTTCCACACATTTATTAAAAATTTTATAGAGTTTTTACCCTCAAAATTTTCCATTTTATTTTATTAGTTTTAATCCTGGAAACAAGGTTTTAACATTGTGATTTTCTATTTTATTAAACATATAAAGTAATGAATATAAACATATTTGGGTGTATTTTAACTAAATTTATACTCTATTAAATTCCATTCAATTTATGTATATTATAAAAATACTTATAAATTTAAACCAACAATGTGTAGAAAAAAAAGTTTTGTAGAAAAATGACATTTTGACCATTAGGGATTCTTATTTTTATTTAGTATTTATTCTCAATTAAATGAGTATTATTATCTTTATTTATGTGTTTATAAATCATTTAATATCTATTTTTAAATGTTTTAAACATTATTAATAAATATAATTTCCTTGATAATAATAAAATGATAAATTTAAAATAATTTTTTCTTAATTATCGTCTTGATTAGAATTAATCCAAATAATTTAAATATTACTCCTAAAAATGAAATATTAAATATTAAATATTATATAATTATTATCTAATATATAAGAATCATTTTATAATATTAACTTCATATGTGTAGGAAAATTAATCTTAACTTTTGTGCGTGTAACATGTAAGAACCCATTTTTCAAAAGGGATTATTTGTTTAGAAAAAAGAATTTTTAATTTGGATTGACTTACCAATTGAATTGATTTTAATTAATTGCAAATAATTATAACAATTAAAATTTATTTTATTTAATAATAAAATAAATAAAAAACTTCTTTTCATAATTTTATAATTAATTAGACAAAAAAGTCAAAAAATTGTTTTTGATAAGACACTAAATAATTTATGAAAATATTGAGTATGGGTTTGTAAATTTAAAATAGAATTTAAAAATATCTGTTTTAATTAAAAATATTGAATTTTATATTTAAAAGGTTTAACAATGTTTCAATGTATATATATAATAAAATAATTTCATAAAATTGGTGTCATTAATCGATATTTTAACAATTCACAACAAAATTGATTATTTTCAAGAAATCACCAAAATTAATCCTAATTTTATTTTATTTTGAATAATGAAAGAAAAATTCTTTATCAAATTTAAAATCTATTTTCTAAATATAAATTTTTAAAATAATATATATAATATAATTTTTTTTAAAATAACTTTTTCAATATTAACTCATATTAAATATTTAGGTTTTGAAGGTAATAACTATTATTAGTTTAGCATATTATTATTTATTATATATTAAATAATAATTTATTCTTGATATTTTGTGGTTTTTTGTTGGGTGTATTTTGTGGAATATGTTATAGAACAGAGTATGCATTTTAAGTGATCCAAAATCCAAGGTCATTACATTCTACCCCGTTAAATAAATCACATACTCAAAATTTAATTATTAATTAAAAAAAAGTTTTATAAGGGTATTTGTTAAGATGAATTGAGATTTAATTTCTTATTGAGGTGAAAATTATGTCTATTGACTTATAATAGGTATAGTCCTAGTATAGTGTTTCTTCCTAACCATTTGAGTTGAATACATTTCATGGTTTGGTGTTAAGACCTGTTATAATTTTCCATGAGTTCATAGTTCAGAACTACAGTGAAAAATTATTATAAAGTTGTTTAATTGATGAAATATTATCCCCTATCTTATTATATTTATGCTTTAAACACCCTTCTATTTTCTCTTATGGTTCAACAACATGGTGGGGTAGCAAAAATTTGAGGTTGGACGATGAAATTGATGATGAATTCAACCCCTCATTTTAAGGAACAATTACATCCAAATTCATACCCTCCAATTTTTTTTGGTCTGTCCTTATCCAATGCATTGACCTGCATCCTCTTTGTCTTATTAATCTCCTTCATTTCCATCTTCAACAGAAAACCACCCATCACTTTTCCTTCATGTCTCACTAGTCTGTGGACTTCCCACTCTATAAAACCCTTTTAGATAAAGGCTGTAAGGATAAATATGACTACCCACATACACATAGGGTGTAATTTCATGTACCCAAGTAGGTATTTAAATGACCAAAACTTCTTCTCACACACACCATCTGGGTTTACATATTTTGGGTGATCGAACTTGATCCCCAAACTACTCCGATCATTGAAATCACAAGGTGTCCTCCACCTTTTTCCCTGACTACCTTTCCCTATTGAAATATTAGTGGAAATAGTGGGTTGTATTATACATCCTCCATTGGGATGGTGCTTTTAAATTCTATTAAAACATCATGTCCTACACACAATTTCCTTTCATTGAAGGATGAAAACATAGATGATTTGTTTCTATCATCTTCTACTATAGTAATGTTAAGATATTTCCATGGTATTATCTGTCCATTATCAATTACCTAATCCATTTTTTCGATAAGGGGGAAATCATGAGTAGTCTAGACATGATACATGAATAGGGACTTTTAGTTCAATTAGTTAATCCATTAGATCATAACCATCAAATGTACCCATGCTGACATTTATATTCTCATAAAATTAGATTTTAGAAATGAACTATCATGATACTAGATTTTTTTATTTGATAAACTTTTTTAGGGTGGTACACGTATAGAAAAATCTACGCAACAAATATTTTCTAGAATAAAGATACCAAATACATAATTATAAGGTGGTTGAATTAATTATCATAATCCACTATATTAGTATTCATTGAACATGATCCACTTTGTTCCCCGATTTTTGGAATTCATTCATGAAAAACATTATTATCCCCCATAGATTTATGACACTGACTTGGGTAATGTCCAATATTTCGATACATAAGGCATCCAACCATTAGTAGTGGCTTGGAATTTATGTTTCCCACTCCCATAATGAAAAACAACCTATTTAGTTTCCTACAACATTTTGATGCTCGATGAACATATCTTCTATAGGAAAAGTATATTTCAGTCTCCTTAGGAAATTAAAATGGATCTTATTCAATTTTTGTTACACGTTGAAAATTTAACATTTTTTCCTTTACTATATTCATCACTTGACCTTTCATGAGTATTCAATTTTCTCTTCATGGGTACATTTTTGATGTCTAATATTTTCAAATTATTAATCATGTTATGTGATATCTAGTTTATCAAAATCATATGTTTTCTTATTTGAGAAAAAATTCTTATGGGTTGCTTATTGAGGAAACATTTTCATTTTCCTTTCAATAATTAGTTCCTTCTATTTCCATACATTACTAAAACTAGAAGGTTGATATGAGTAATTTTTTTATATTGTAATAGTATAATAATTATAAAAGGAATTCCACCTTAAAACATATCATTATTTTAAATTTTAATATTGGCCTATATTTCCTTTAGTTTAACCTATATCAATCTTAGTTGGATATTGGTTACCTTAAGTTGGGTAATCTTACGCTTCTCAAACTAAATCCTCAACATAACTAAGAAATAAATCCTTAACTATGGTTCAAAAAGAGAATATGATCAACCAAAGAATATCCAAAAATAGTTTCAATCCAAGTGTGTAGCATTATCACTACTCATTGTATATCAATGTGATGATTGATTTAGTTTGCCAATTTTTATTTGGGGGTTGATTACCCCAAGTAGTATCCATTTCATATCAAAAATCATTTTAGAGTATTCATTCAAGGATGTATTACAAGGAAAATCACTTACTCAATACTTTAAAAATATTTCAATATATCATCATATACTTAGACTAAACTCGATGGTTTTTAATAAGGTTATCTAAACCTAACAGTAAAGGAAAGTTAATTAATCAATAAAAATATTTAAAATAATCTCCAAGATAAATAAACCCACATTTAATACCAAATTAATACATCTAATCCAAACATGACTTAAATAATACTTTAATATCCGAATTTTGATAATACATCTCATAAAAGTCACACAATCCAAATATCTAAAGGTTTAGTTTCTTGGACATTAGTTATATTAACATATTATTTTATTACATCAATGAAAATTTATTCATAATCTTGATCCTCTAAAATCTTTCTATACTTTTCACATCATATAATCCTCATTATAACTTGGGGATTGGAAAAACATTAATGTGTGAGCTTAAATGCTCTATAAAGGGTAAATAAAAAATAAAATAATGGTTAGATCAAAATCATATAAAATATAATTAATAAGGAAAATATTTACTTTAAAAGAACATAAATAATTAATTGATAACCATAGTCGACCCATTTCAAAAACATTTTCCTTTTTCCAAGGTATGAGAAAATAATACATGAGGAATATAACATGTTCCATGGAACAAAGAAAATAATGTGTCATAATCATTAACATAGTATTTATTATCTTTGTAAAACTTTCTAGTCTCCCACATATTCCCTCATAAAATTGTTAATAGAGGTAGAAGCTGCCACACTCACCTTTGTATAACATGATACTTTATAACCCATTTATCTATCATTTCTATCTCATTAGATAAAATCCTTAACCTAGTTATTTCAAGGGAGATATAGGTCCCACATATCTTATAATCCTAAAATTTATATGCCCCATAAAAATAATAATCATAGAATAAAATAATACATATAAATAAAATGGGTTTAATGACATTTCTAAATCCTCATATGAAGTACCCATGGAAATAAAATTGGGTTTATAAAACAATAAATTAATATCATGAATTAAATCTTTTGATATAAAAAACACATCACTAAAAATAATCACATAATAAAAGAATAACATAAGGTGAAAATTGAAACATAACTCCAATGGAGGTAGTACATCTTGATTGTAATGAAAAAATAATTCAGGAAAATATATATTTGAAAAAATTTGTATTCATCATTGTAAAATTCTTGGTTATGATTATCTTTCATAAATTCTCATTTTTTTTTCATGAAAAATTAACTGAAAATATTTCATGGAAATAGAATTCGTTCAAAAAATCTTTTTACCAAGAATTAAAAAGAGAACATAATTACAAAGTGAAATTCATGAAAAGAATTAAGTTCAAAGAAGAAATTTTATATTTCAAAGAAAGGAGTTTGAGTTAATAAGTCACATATGTATTTCCTAATTCTTGTGTCAATGGGCATACGAGACTTATTAAAACCTCATTTTAAAGATCTATAAATGAAATATCCTCAAAATACAGGATGACATAAAATATTAGAGTTTAACATACTTTGAAAAATTTACTTTTCAAAATAGTCTTTAATAATGGATACATTAAAATTATATCATGGTTATCAAATGAAAAATATTGAGTGGATGATAAAAAATTTATTTTTAAACATTGGAAAAAACTTTTGAGCACTTTGAAATAACCTTATTGAAAATGAACATCATTAAAAGAGTATAAATTTTACTTTTAAAAATATTATAAAGAATTCTTATAATTTTATAAAATAGTATATATTATCTTCCCAAAAATTGATGAGGACTTTTTCAAAAAATAAAATTTAGACATAGAATAAAATAACCATTGGTAAGAATGAGAGTTATTGTTACCCATGATATACTTTTATTTTAGAAAACATTTAATCAAATAATTGTACATTGGTAAAGATAATTAATTTTCACTAAAATTAAGATGAAAATAAACAATAAAATCGTCATATATTATAATAGATCAATCTAGAAATATTATAGTCAAAGAAGAGTGACTATGACCTGATGAAGAGATTCGAGTAATGAAAATCCTTTTCCACCTTTTTAGCGTTGGAATATAAAACCATATAGAGGTAGAAATTTAAATAAAACAATTAGAATCACAAAATAAAAGAGAATAGTGATATAAGATGAAAATGGGGTGTTATTTACACCATTTAATAAGATACATTATGTTTGTTATAAACATGTCTCAAGGGATTCAAATTTGAGACAAAGAAAACCTAACTACTTGGGAAGTGAATGATTTTAAAGAACATGTAAAAGATAATTTGAAATAAAAATCTATATCACATGAAAAAGTTTTATTTGTTATTATTTAATTAGTTTTGGTAGTATCTATTCCATGTAAATGAGAAATATATTCAAAATGTAAAGTCATGCCTCAATGAAAGAGAACATGAGAAAACAAACCCTTAACATTCTTCTTGGGTTAGTTGATGCCATTTTAATATTTTGTAAAAAGAATATAGATAATTAATTTTTGAAACATAATCATAAATATTACCATTTTATAATCCTTATTATAATTCTTTATCATGAGTAAATTAAATAGGTCTCTCGTATTATGACCATTAGGTGTTATTAAATTTCTATTTTTTGTGCATGTTTAATAATTTTTATATCATTACCAATTTTTATAAAAAGTTCACTATTGATATAAAATTTAATATTATACAATATATAACTTGTTTTTATTTAAAATATTCTTATTCTTTCCGATATTCCTATTGATTATGTTATGTGAAAACTGAATTGATAACGACTTTTCTCGATAATTTTAGCAAATGAAAATGTTACTTTAATGAAATGATTTTTACATAATATAAAATTTCAATAACTGTAAAATAATGATGATATTATTAATTTATTACCATAACATTTGTTTTCATGTTACCATCTTCATCCATAATCATATTTTAAGGCATTGTTCACATAAGTATTTAAACCGACCCAGACTTGAACATGATTTACCTCGATTAGAGAGTATGTTTAAAGTGGTGTTTATTTTCACATAATATCATTATAAAAGTATCATATTGATATTTTTTTATATTTTTCTATGATGGTGTATCATATTTTAATATTTTTAGATAATCCATTAATATATTAATGAAAAATAAAAAATATTTTATTATGGAGGCAGTCATCCACATGTATACATGATTAGAGTATCCATTTCTCTAAAGATGAGATGTGGTGAAGGTGGATAATAAATTGAAATTTAAAAATAATAATTATATTTTATATATAATATTTATTCTCAATTAACACTCTTAATAACATCCATGAAATGAGGTAATGAAAAAAAAACAATTTTGATTCATGGAGGCATTAGTCTACACAACGCACAAAAAATGTTCTTTTGTTTGAATAAGTGGATGAAAATGAATAAATTAGGGTTGGAAAATTAATATAAAAATAATATAAGTATAAAAATTATACTAAATTAAAAATATTTTTATAGTGACAATATATTATGATAATTAACATTATGAAAACTCTTAAGGCGGTAGTACTTACATTGGAGGCATGCTTTTTTTCGTTTAGAAGTATCCTTGGAATTGAAGGGAATTCGATAACAGTGAGTGAACATTTGATTAATTTTTTAATATTAGGTTATATGGGGATTAAATAGTAATAATTAAAAGATTTAATTATAAATATAGATGTGTATTTTAAATGGTGTAAGTGATCCCCTTATATGAGCTCCGAAAAATAGACCTTTTAGAAACACACTTTATAATTTTATAATTCCACGAAACTATTCAAAGGTCAATGATTAAAAAGTATCAATATAATTTAATTTGGGTTATATTTTGGTATATAATGGAACAATTATATATTTCCACCCATGATTTAAAAATGTTAAAGAGTTTTTACCATAAAGTGTTCTACATTTTTCTTTTTTACTTTAAACCAGGTAACTAGTTTTTATCTATTCGATTAAATATTTTATTAAATATATAACATAATCTATATAACCAAATTTGAGTTTTATGAATCATTATCTATATTATATTAAATCAAATGAAATTTCTAATTATTATATAATTAACTTTTAAATTAAATCAAATAATAAATAGAAAACATTTATTTGAAAAATGACATTATATCCATTATAGATTGTTAATATTATTTTATATTGATTAAAAATTAAATGTGTGTTACTATATTTATTTATGGGTTTATAAATCATATTGTATTATTATTTAAATTTTTTCAATTGAATAATATTATATAATTTTTTTATATTAATAAAATAATAGTTTTGAAATAGTTCTTTCATCATAGTCGTAGTGATTATCATTAATCCAAATAATATAAATTTCATACCTAAAAAATAAAATATTGATATTGAATAACATGAAATAATATTCTCAAATATAAGAATAATTTTATAAAATTAATTTCATATGTTTAGTGAAATTAAATTTAAGGTCATCAGAAGTAACGAGTAAAAACCCATTTTTTGTAAAATTTAATTTTTTACGATAAATGATTTATGATTAGGATAGAATTATCAATAATATTTATTAAAACAAATTTAAAATAAATATTATAATTAAAATAGTTCTTATTTAATAATAAAATAGAAATATCATTTCATTATTTTATAATTAATTAGACAAAACAATCAAAAAACAGTTTTCCTTAAAACACTACATAAATTTACAAAATTTTGAGTATGAGTTTATAAATTCAAAATAATATTTTAAAATAATTTATTCATCTTTATTATATTTAAATTTTTCGAAATTTGTTTTTCAAAAAATTTCAATGAATTAATATTTTAAAATAATTTCACAAAACTGTCGACATTAATTAGTATTTTCATTATTCACCTGGAAATCAATTGTTTTAGAAAAATCTCAAAAATTCATCTTAAGACAATTTTTTTATGAGGAATTATGAAAATAAATTATAATTTTTCAAAATTAATTTATAAAATTTTTAAATATATATTTTTAAATGAAAATATATAATATAATGAAAATTAATTTTATTGAAAATGACCTTTTCAATGTTAACTCATATTAATTATTTACATTATAATGTAAATAACTATTAATCATTTACCATCATAATGTTTATTATTTATTAATTAATAATTTATTCTTGATATGTTTTAGTTCTCTTATATTGGGTGTAGTGTGTGGCATAAGTTACAGAATATAGTATATCTTTTAAATAATCCAAAATCTCAAGTCATTACAGGAAAGATTAGTCAACTACTTCGAAATTATTATTTTAATTTTCAATCAATAAAATTTTTAAATGAATTTTTGGAGGTGAGGATAATACAATTTAACTATTGTGGAATAAAAAATTATATAATTTATAATGGGAAACTTATTTACCCTCAAGAGTTTCCTTAGTTGATAAAAACTGATAATCAATATCTTCTATTTGGAAATAAAAAAAAAATTCACATTAAACTATCTATATATAGAATAACTCTTTTTTTGTATAAACAAACACTCATAGTATGTTGATAGTTAATTTGATATGGTATAATTTTTCACCATGGGTATATATGATGTTCACGTACATTATGTTGTCTCTAATTATTCTTAGATAAAATTAATGGTAATGATATTGATTTTTATTTGGTTATATTAATCAATGTTTTTAAATTAGTGCGGGATATATGTGTTACAATGTATTATTTTTATAGAATTGAAGATTTATGTTGAGATCCATGATTTTCATGAAAATAAATTACTTTCCTTTTTATATAATTATTAATAGAAATGTCATCAAAGGAATGTTAGGGTGTTGCATTTGTGAAGACGGTACACACTCTATCAGGTTTAAACTTTATTTGAAGGCAATGATTCATGGTCATCTTAAATTTGTACATCGACAATAAAAATATTGAACATAGATTGCATCACTTGATTGGAATTATGAAAAAGGTATAATTAATACTCCATAAAAAGGTGATGAATAGTTTGAGAAAAAAAACGATATTGCCCAAATTTTTGGTAAACCCTTTTCATAAAACATAAAAAAGGCATTGAAAAAAGAGATAATTTTTTAATCATCTTATTGGACATGTTTGTGAAGGTTCTGGGTGTAGCTAAAATTACTTGTATGGAATAACCAACAAAAATTTTAGTGTTGATTTAAATGTATTCATTTCCACACATGACTAAAATGTCATTCCCAATGAATAAATTTAGATTAATTTATTAGGTTAAAATGTTGGAACTATAAGAGGAGGATCTTCAAATGTAATTTATAAATAATTTATGAATTTATATAGAATTAACTCAACTTGTAATTCATATTTCATTGAGGATACAATGGAATAAATCTTATCATACCATTATTTCACTATAGGATATGATCATAATCCCTCTAGTGTTGATCCACATGTGTACTACAATTAATTAAAGTCTCTATAGAATCTCTAGGTGCTAGTGCCACTGATCTTGATTACTTTTATTGGTTGTGGTTGATCATAGTAGAATTTTTATTAAAGAGTAATAATGCTTTATGTTCTCTTAATGGATTGATAGAGGAGGGGATAAGAAAACTCTAGATCTCTTAATCTCACTCTTGGTCTTGAGAGACTCTCACTTTATCCATTGTTCACAACAATTGTATTTTGGAAAATGTTATATTTAGATATTTATTATGGTGGGTTTAGGGTTAAAAAATAACCCAAAATCCCCTTACTGACTTTAATATTCTTAATCAAACCAGTGTCTCATTATAATATTATTATTTTATTGATGGATTAGAATATGAAACACCTTCAAGAATATATAAAAATATATCACTTATACCATTCACATTCATACCATTAAGCTCAATTTTATTTTCCTCATTGAGGTTTAATGATATTTGAATAATTAATTTGAAATAAATAAATGTCATTGGATTATTATATGATAAATATTGTAAATAATATCTTCTCTAAACTTGAAAATAAATATTTATTATTTATTATTTAACTCACTTATTATTTCAAAAACATGTGATTAAATTTTGGAGACCAATCAATCCCGAATAAATATATTATTACTTATCACTTGTTAAATTAAATAATATAATTTTATTGAGATTATGTATAAACAATTTGTGACTCCCTATGCCTCCTTCTCAGTGGAATTAAAAATAACCACAAGAAATAAAATGTTAGCGTCTAACAACAGATGATGGAACCCATTGATAATGAAAATATTGTCACAATGAAATAAAACCTTCTAAAAATACTTACAGTGTTATATAACCCCTTTATCAACAAATCTCTAATCAAGTAGGTTTCATGAATATGTCATCAACCTATATGATTGGTTTCTATTTCTTTAAATTTATGTAAATGAACTCACCCATCAAACACTATATCCATAGATTTGTGAAGGTAGTTCCATTCCTATAAAATTGCCCAAGATATAAACTTCTATCATATGATAGAATGGATAAATCCTTTCTCACATTATCCATTAATGAAAAACACTTATGATATTCTCAATTTATCATACCTCACTGTGAGAATATGCAATCATAATTTATTCAATATATCATAGTGTACGGGTCATGATATCCATTAATTATAATTTTAAATTTTAAGAATTAATACCCATATCTACATATAGGAACATATGACCCATGAAAATGTGGATTTATTACTGATAATTCTATTCTTATAACTTCATATCCCAGATATTACAAAGGGTAAAAGTCAAGAGAAGACATCTCAATGTCTTATGAGCCTCATACCCTTAATAGATTAGATTTTCTATGTCCCACAAAACAATATCATATTGCCATTAAGCATATATTCAAGAATACCATTGTGGAACCTCAAGGTTGTCATCATTGTGGGGAACCTCTATGATCTCTTAGTGCGACATAAATTTTTTTTACATTATCACATACAATATTAATGGAAAGGAAAAAATTATGATGTGATAAGTGAATTTATTAATAATAAAAAATATGTTAAAAAGTACTATGAAATTTGGTTCTTGGTCATAAAATCTAACATAATCCCACTTTCTCTAGAACCAACAAACAATTGATTTCAGTATATTAGCTCTTACATGATACTCATGCCTCTACTGAGATAAATCCCTCATCAAGTGTTCCTCCTCATTTTACTCCACATATTATCTACTCCCTATAAATTCACTTAAATTAGAAAATTTTATAATCAAATGAAACTTATGATATTTTTTTTTATATTTTGATTTGACCTAGGATCTTTAGAGAGATCCACTATTACATTATTACCATAGTAAAATTTGATATGATCTTTACTAATACTCACCACATAAAGATATTGGAAAATTTTTGAATTCCAGGTTGATTCCTTGGCTACCTTGGAATCCAAAATATACTATGACCCAACTTTAAATTTTCCTATAACTGGCTACTATGAACTCTTATGGATCACAAATCCTCTACTGAGACAAAAATAATATCTATATAATGAATTATGATTATTATGTTCTATCTCGAATCAAGAATCTATATAAACCCTAATGACTAGATATTATCTCCGCCATACACCAGTAACATACCCTTAATCAACCTCATATACTTAAGGATAACCTTAATATTAGTCCAAGAATGTCCACCGATATCTTCTTGAAATATTCCTACCATGATCAATGCATAGTAAATATTAATCCTCAAATGAAACATTAAATACATGATAAATGATATCAAAGAATTATATGGGATATTACTCATTATTTATCATTCCTCTTGTGTATGAGGACACATTTTCTTGTAAATATGTATTACATTTGATGTTGGAACCAATACCTTCTTGAATTGTTCCATTCCAATCCTCTA
Organism: Viscum album; assembly: GCA_963277665.1. NCBI lineage: Eukaryota > Viridiplantae > Streptophyta > Magnoliopsida > Santalales > Viscaceae > Viscum > Viscum album. The sequence continues at coordinate 1,048,029,720 of OY728163.1, read as the reverse complement.
TATAATATTGTAAATTTATTTACTTTGACTCATCCCATGTATCCTCTTATATCTATCACACATGATCTTGATCCCAAGAATGCATGCTTCTTTACCCAAGTTCATTATGGATAATCACTTACTCAACTATACTTTAATGTCTTATAAGGTTGGTATATAAATTATAAATAATAATAGGGAATCAAAATATAATACTATAAAAAACTATAATCCCACTAAACCACTTGTGAAGACATTCCTCACATTCATTCTTAATGGAACCAAATTCTTTTATGGATTCATTTAACCAAATGTTACAAGACCTAAAATCTTGATTTAAAACACTAATGGATATCCAAAATGTCAATTCTTTTACTGAATTTCCTGGAGTCACAAACACATATGGTTGTGTCATATAAACATCCTTATAAAGGTTACCATTATGTAAAATTGTTTTTTACATCCATTTTCCAAATATAATTATCATGCTATGCTACTTTGGAAAGAATTTTTTTATGGATTTAAACATGGAAACTAGATAAAATGATTAATTATATTAAATTACTTAAAGTTGTATTAAAACTTTAGGTAATTTCAATTATTTTTAGGTATTTAGATTACCTTGAATGTATAGATTTCTATTTAATACCCATTTACACCGAACATGTTTTACATCAATAAAAAGATTGATCAAAACACAAAATTTGTTTTGATACATGGAATACATCTTAGAATTAATATCTTCATTGAATCTTATTGATTCTAAGATTTATACTTCTTCATTATAGGAGAGAAGATCATTATTATCAACAAATAATTAGTCACCATAATCAGTGATTGGAAATCTAAATCTCTCTTTTTATATTACCTATCAAGATATCCTACACAATACTTGTGTTTTAGGAACAACTTCTTCCATGGGAACCTATAGAATGTGTTCTTTTATATTCTTCAACATCTATTTAGCATCAAATTTAGAAAATTTAATCTTTATACCAATCTCCTCCTTGAGTATGTTAACCTTCTCCTGAAAGACATCACATCTTTCAACAATTACTTTCTTTTTTGAAGGTTTGTATAAAAAATATCCCCTTATTTATTTGGGCTATCCTAAAAAGATACACTTAATGAATATAGGTGAAAATTTGTTTTATGATATGGCCTTAACAAAAACCTTTCTGTCCCATGCATGGATATATGAAAAAATGTATTTATTTCCACTCTATAAGTCAAAGGGATCATTGTTTTCTTCTTTAGTTCGTACTCAATTTAGTATTTATTATGCTATCTGTAATGCATATCCCAAAAAGGATAATGAAAGGCTTGTCAAAATCATCATAGAACTTACCATATCTATCAATGTATGGTTCTTAATTTTACTAAATCCATTATAATGTATATATAAGGTGGGGCGAGTTGAGAAAAAAATCTCATACTTCTATAGAAACTCATTAAATATTTGGCTAAGACATTCACCACCTTGATCCGATAGAACTTTATTTTATCTTGCTACAAAGATTATTATCAACTTTATTATTGAAATCTTTCAATATCTTAAAGGATTAAATATTAGACCTCATCAAATAGATATAACCATACCTACTCATGTCATTATTTAAAGTAATAAAGTATGATAATCAACCCCTAGATTCTACTTGAAAAGGTACAGATAGGTCAGGGTGTCCTAACTATAGACGCTTTGTGTCCCTTTTACCTTTACCACTGAATGGAAATTTTGTCATACTACCATGAAAACAACCATGAAATCTTTTAAGTAGCTTACACTCAAAAGATTCTAAGTCACCATCTTGATAATCTAAAAATTCTTATTTACATGAAAAAGTCATTTATGCCACGACTAGGTGTTATATGAGTCATGAATATATTTTTTTGTTATATATTATTAATAATTGGTTTTAAAAATTTAATACATAAAGACCATTATTTGACTGTTCCATACCATAACATATTCTATCTTTATAAATGTAGTTTCCCTTATTTCCAAAACTGAAAATAAATCTATCTATGTCTAAATAAGAAATGATAATGACGTTCTTGGTAAATCTTGGTATGAGGACCCGACCATAAATATACATTATTCTTGTGTTTTTAAACTTGAATTTACATTTTAGGATCTTTTATGTTTATAGTTTTAGATAATTAGGGAAAACTATTACATAGTAAACTCATACATTACATGTGGAAACTTATTCTTAGTATCCATTTTTTTCACCAAATAAAACCCTTTTTAAAAAAATTCGATTTCTTTCCAAGACACATCTTCAATAATTTCTTCATGTCATTTTATTTGTCGTTACCAAACGTAATATCTGTGAAAAACATCTTAAAACATGGGATGAGAACAAAATCATAGTAAGTGAAATAAAAAGAAAGAAACCATTAGTCTAGTTAAAACATGGTAACTCATTGAACGTTCTTTGAGCGAATGAAAAAAAAAATTTCATATGAATAACACTCATAATTTTTTGATCAAATAAAAAAAATTAAAACCAATAGAGAGAAATTAAAATGATTTTTGGTTATATAGATCATCATATACAAAAAAACCCCTTCCAACCTTTTCCAATTGGGATAAACAAATGGCCGACTTTAAATTGGAGATATATAATGGGGATCATGTCACGACCCGACCTCGGGGCCCGTGTCGTGACTACCCCAAGCCCGCCTTCCATAGGCCAGGGGCTGGCGACTAGCACCAAGGCGTAGAATCCCAGTAAACAGGGAAGGCATTGCCTTTATAAGTATCAAACACACAGAGTCAGCAAGCGGAAAGTAAAGTGCAGAAAAGTAAAGGGGCCGGAAATACAAGCCCAACTGTAAAGTACACCTGAAAAGTAAAGTACAGCAACTGAAGAAAAGACGGCGGCCTCGTGTCGTCCACTGGCAATCCCACCTGAAGGGTGGGTACAGATAGCCTCCAGGCTCCTCGGGTCCCACGTCCGCTCCGAGCACGTCCCGCCCAGTGGTCCACCTCCAGGTACCGTCCTGCTCCATGCCCCAACCGTGATCAGCGCTGTCCGTCGTCTGCAACTAACACAACAAGGTGCGGGCATAGCCCGTGCAGGGGTGAGTACAAGCTACTCAGTAAGGACCCCGAGACCCCCGAAGGTCTCCCGAAATCCACAAAGGATATAGCACAAAAGAAAGATGCAATCACGAAGTAACATCTGACTCGACTTAGGTATATGCCCATACATATACCTAAGTCCCCAATTCCAGCTCTGCTCACGAGCTCAAGAACAACTCAATCCACAAAGGAAAGCAAGACTCAAATCCACAAGGAGAGTAAACTGTAAATCCACAAAGGATAGTTCAACACAATCCACAAAGGAGAGTAAACAGTAAATCCACAAAGGATAGTTCAACACAATCCACAAAGGAGAGTAAACAGTAAATCCACAAAGGATAGTTCAACACAAACCACAAAGGAGAGTAACATAAGATTCAACTCAACCAGGATTTTCATTATCGAAACCGTAAGTGTTGAAGAGCCCCATCTCTGAAGTGTATAGTGGTCCTGTCACGACTCCGAGGTACTGCTCACTAACCTAGACTGCTGAAGTACTCCTCCTGTCGAGTACCGCGGGTCTGCTGCCAACTACCGGGCGCTCCGTCCGCTGAGGGTCTGCTGCCAAATACCGGGCGCTCACCCAGATAGCCTACTGAGGTACTCCTCCTGTCGAGTACCGCGGGTTTGCCGCCAACTACCAGGCGCTCCGTCCGCCGTGGGTCTGCTGCCAACTACTGGGCGCTCCGTCCACTGGGCTAGTCGACTCACTCCAAGTCGAGTCGGTCAAGCAGTCGTCAGGTCTCAGTCATCTACACGGTCTCCGTACTCCGCACGCACGTCTCCACCGTCGCGGGTCTGTCGCTACAACCAAGCGCACACACTCCGTAGAGTATCGCGTGTCCGCCGCTACAACCAAGCGCTCCACCGCCAAGGGTCTGCTGCTGCATCCAAGCGCACCACCACTGTCAAGTACCACGGGTCCGCCGCTACACCCAAGCGCTCCACCGCTCAAGGTAAAAAGAAGATTCAGCTCACACAGGTTCGGTAGCACTCTTCCACGTAGGATCGCTGAGTGCAGTAGTCGACGCAGTCCACTGAGGATCTCTGCACAGTCGTCGCCGCAGTCCACGAAGGATCTCTGCTCTGCCATCGTCGTAGTCCACGGAGGATCTCTGCTATGTCGTCGTCGCAGTCCACAGAGGATCTCTGCTCTGTCGTCGAAGCCACAGCCAGCACTAGGGTTCCCGCACTTAGCGAGCTCGTTTAGGAGGGTCCGCTCCACGAGCCGAGAGGCTGATACATCAACTGACACTTAGTCCGAAGTTGATGTATCCAAAAGTTCCGTATCGACAACAGGATCTCAACGCAACAGACGGCGCGTCAATCGGACGCCCGGTCTGAGAGTTATTGGCATTTCCGTCCCAGGGGCCCGGTTGGTTTTTAGGGCAAAACCAACCCGACCGTACTCCGCCTGTATCCGATCCTCGGGCGGGGTATGCCAAAAGTTCCGTCTCACTTAGAAGAAACTACCACAGCTGACGGTACGTCGTTCGGACGTCCGTAGCTCAAGTTATGAGCGTTTCCGCTCCGAGGGCCCGGTTGGTTTCGTGTACGAACCAACCCGGCCGAACCCAAAGTCTCCCGAAACCTTGAGTATAATATACCGAAACGACCGTCTCGATCCAAGGATCGCGTAGCCGCTGACGGTTCGTCAATCGGAGGTCCCAGGCCCAAGATATGGGCGAAAGACCGAAGAGGGCCCGAAACGGGGGTTCTGGGCCCGGGGCGACCCGGCCCGAACCCCCCCCTTGGGTCGGCCGAACCGGGTCGGCCAGAACCGGGTCGGCCCGACCCGGCCTGGGCGCGGCCCGGCCGACCGGACCGGCCGGCTCGGCTTCGGCCGAGCGGCCGAGCAGGCCGCCGCCGAGGGTTTGACCCGCGGCATTTGGAGAAACGCGGCCCCCGCGGGGGGGCCGCCTGTCACGCGGACGCGGCCGGGCCGCCGCGTCCGTTCCCGGTTCCGCGCGGCCGCGGAACCGGCCGCCGCCGCCGCGGCTTCAGCCGCGGCGGAAGATCTCCACGGCGGCGCGCCGGGCGCCGCCGCCGCCGCCTTCCGCGGGCCGCCGGAGATGCTCCGGTGGCCCGATTCCTTTCCCGTCTGCGCCGTTGCTCCTCCCGGGGGACGATCTTCACTGCGGAAACAACGGATTGCCCTTGCCGCACGGTTCGTCGTCGTCCGCCAAATCCGCACAAAAAGGGAAGATCGGCGGAGGGTTGCCGGGTCTTGTTCGTTAGACCCGCTCCCTCCGCGTTAATCATAAACAACGGGAGAAAAGAATAAGATGATCAACACATGATCCAACAATTTTATTTAAAGATAAAATTGTTCGCTTGAACCGGCTTTTTAAATTTTCAAGAACTTTCACGAGAAAATTTAAAAAGGGGTAACTATTCCAAAATAAATCCCTACCTCGAAGTCGTCGTCGGACGAGAGGTCATCGCGGAATCGCTCGTCGCGGAAGAAGGAGATCGTCGCGTCGTCGCGGTATCCGGCGTCGCGTCGCCAATCTCCGGATCAAGAACAAACAGATTTAATTAATTAAATCCGTTGTTATTGAAATTAAGAAGGGAGAATTTAGAAGTTTCGATTCTCACCTTTAACCACCGATCGCAGGTTCGCCGCGGAAGAAGAGGCACCGAAGAAGAAGAAGAAGAAGGTCGCGGAAAAGCTGTTGACGTCGCGGATCGTGCGTCGTCGGATTCCGGTTCCGGCGTTCTTCGCGTTCTTCGCGTTCTTCGCGTTCTTCGCGTTCTTCGCGGGGAGGGTGGAGGAACGAAGATTCTCTCAAATCCTTTCCAAGGATTTTTAGGTTGGTCTTATTTTATAAACATGCCAACACGAAACCGGTTAAGAAACGATCCATTTAAATTCACGAAGAAACAGTCCATTTAATTTACGAAATAAACCGCCCAATTAAATGGTCTGTTAAGAATTAAAGAAAACGCGTCGGTTGACTTTTCAGTTACTTTGACGGGTTTTTGCGGGTGCGTTACTTAGCGAAAGAAACGGCGGGGCTCGTGCGGGTCCCACCGCACAAATATCCTACCAAGGGGTAGGATATTTCTGGATAGCATCCTATCCAGTTAAACTCAGTTCAAGCCGCCTTTAAGTGACTTTAAGTGGCTTCCAAGCAGTTTAAGTGAAATAAAATAAAGTTGTCGCACAAACTTTATTTTATTTCTGACTTAAAGCCGCAAAATTTAAAAACCACGTCTGAGCAAACGCAACTCCGAAAGAGGCGTTTCTAAGCAAATACCGGCGCTGCGATTTCATCGGTGCCCTCAGAATTCGATTCCGGGCACCGGTTCAAAAGATAGAAAAACCCGCTCGTCCGTTCACTGAACGTACCCGAGCCAAACTTCGGAAATTGATTCCGGGCACACCGGGCCTCGGAATCAGGTGCCGTCTGAAGCTGCGCTCTTGTAAAATTCCAAAGAAAATTAAGAAAAAAATTTCCTTGAAATTTGCGGGTCTTTACATTACTCCCACCTCAGGGCTTTACGTCCCCGTAAAGATACATCAAAAACTAGGGGAACAAATGGGGGTACTGAGCCCGCATCTGAGCCTCCCGCTCCCAAGTGCTCTCCTGGAGGTTCCCGTGCTGCCATCTGATGCGCACAAGAGGAATCGACCGCCCACGTAGGACCCGCTCCTGTCGATCCTCGATCTCCACTGGAACCTCCGCAAAAGTCGCCCCATCGTCAACGTCAAGCTCCCCATGATCAATGATGTGCGTCGGGTCGTGCACGTATCTCCTCAGCTGAGACACGTGGAAGACGTCGTGCACCCGGTGCAACTGAGGTGGTAGAGCCAGGCGATAAGCCACCTCGCCAATCCTGCTAAGAAACTGGAAGGGTCCGATGAAGCGCGGAGATAACTTGCCGCCTCGGCTAAATCTCCGAATACCACGTCGAGGTGAGACCCGCAAGAAGACGTGGTCGCCATCCTCGAACTCCAGTGCCCTCCGCCTCCTGTCAGCATATGGTTTCTATCGGCTCTAAGCTGTACTCATCCGCTCTTGGATGACCTGGACCTTCTTGTCGTGGCCTGGACCATCACATGTCCCACAAGAGCTGCAAGATTTCTTCTTTGCCGAAAAGAGAAATCTGGTCTCATCCCCTGGATGAACCACATTCTTTGCCTAAAACAGTCAATCCTAACATGGATGATACTAATCCATACCAAGGATGACGTCGTAAGGCCTCGACGCTAATACTAAGAGATTCAACTGTTACTCTCGCCTCCAAGGGTTGAGTCACACTGTCGGCATCAGTGTGTGGTAACTGGGTCTCCTCCAGTAGATGTCTCACAAGTGAGGGTCAAGTCAACAGCCAAAACTGGAATCTCCTAGTAACATTACGAAAGAGGACAGGAACGAAAAATATCACAAAGGTATGCATCTTTTATTATTGCAGCTCATATTACAAGACGCTACACAAAAGCAACAAGGAACCAGAAGTACAAAGGATGTATCCACTAGTTCTGCTCCTGTCCATCAGCTCCCAGGGCTCCATGATCGAAGGCCTCGACTGCCTGAAGCTGAGCTCTCCCCTGCGGTTGGGGTGGACCTCCTGGTGGTGGTGGTGGTAGAGCCTCAAAGCGTCGTCCACCACCTGCTGCTCGGCCAGCTCCTGTACCTCGTCCGTCTCCTCCCTGCAGACCGCCACGGTCGAACCTCTGCCTCTGCCTAGGTGGTTCCTCAACCGTCTGCTGCTCCCCCGCATGGCGGGTCGGGCAGTCACGAGCCATGTGACCAATTCCGCCACAGGAGTAGCACTGCCCACTCTCGGCACGCCTGGCTCTGACTCCACCCCGGCTTCCCCGCACAACTGAGCCTGAGTCGCGCAGTCGGCCACTGGTAGGTCTGGTCTGCCTAGAACCCTGAGTCATCTGTCGGCTACCTGCTACCGAAGACTCCGCTACGTGCCGCCCTGCGGTGGGTCTCTGTGCTGGTGTAGACTCAGCAAGGAAGCTCTCGATCAGAAGGGCCCGCTCTAGTACTCCTTTCTGAGTCGGTATGCTGAGGGAGATCAGCGATGCCCTGATCTCGTGTCTCAAACCCTGCTCGAAGGTCCGGGCCCGGAAGAAGGGGTCCCGTACCATGTCTGTCGAGTACCGAGAAAGGTCGGTGAACCTCGCCGCGTACTGAGCGACCGTCATGCTGCCCTGCCGCAGCTGTAGAAGCTCCTGGATACGCACCGCACGAAGGGTGGTTGGGACGAACTCCGAGCGGAAGAGGCTCTCAAAGTCCTTCCAAAGAAGAGATGCCTCATCGTGCACCTGGAGCATCAAGCTCCACCATCGTCCTGCCGCCGCCTGCAGGAGGCTCGCCGCGAGAATCACCATGAGATCCGCTGGTGTCCTCACTAGCCTAAAGATCCGTACCACCGCCTCTAGCCAGTCCTCGGCGGCCTGGGGGTCCGCCTCACTGCGAAACCTGGGCGGTCGCTGGCTCTGAAACTCATGCAGTGCCCTGAGGCGACGTGCATCGTCAGCGTCTGGTACTGGCAGCATCGGTGGCTCGGCGGGTAAAGCTACCACCGGTGCCACTGCTGGCAAAGGGCCCTGCACCGAGGCCTCGTCGCTCGGTGGGCTGCCGTCGCGCCCTACACTCGGAACCCTAGCTGGCTGTCGTCGCGGGGCCATCTTGAAAAGGAGAACAAGAGCACCACAGTCAGAACAGTATACCTGGTGAGCTGGCACAAGTAATCACAAGGAAAACTTGAGACTTTCATAAAGCAGATCAGTATACCCGGTGAGCTGACACAAGTAATCACAAAGAAAACTTGAAACACACACGCAATCTATGTTTTCATGCATTAAGTCGGAAATCAGGAGTCAGGGTCCTGGTGTACGGATACGTCGGCCGCCGCACCAACACTGGGCTCCCTGAACTGATAACCACACTCAATACACTAAACACTATTGCTTCACATAGAAAGAAAAGACGATCAGAGTCTGCGGTAGAACCGACCACCTTTGATACCAATTTGTCACGACCCGACCTCGGGGCCCGTGTAGTGACTACCCCAAGCCCGCCTTCCATAGGCCAGGGGCTGGCGACTAGCACCAAGGCGTAGAATCCCAGTAAACAGGGAAGGCATTGCCTTTATAAGTATCAACCACACAGAGTCAGCAAGCGGAAAGTAAAGTGCAGAAAAGTAAAGGGGCCGGAAATACAAGCCCAACTGTAAAGTACACCTGAAAAGTAAAGTACAGCAACTGAAGAAAAGACGGCGGCCTCGTGTCGTCCACTGGCAATCCCACATGAAGGGTGGGTACAGATAGCCTCCAGGCTCCTCGGGTCCCACGTCCGCTCCGAGCACGTCCCGCCCAGTGGTCCACCTCCAGGTACCGTCCTGCTCCACGCCCCAACCGTGATCAGCGCTGTCCGTCGTCTGCAACCAACACAACAAGGTGCGGGCATAGCCCGTGCAGGGGTGAGTACAAGCTACTCAGTAAGGACCCCGAGACCCCCGAAGGTCTCCCGAAATCCACAAAGGATATAGCACAAAAGAAAGATGCAATCACGAAGTAACATCTGACTCGACTTAGGTATATGCCCATACATATACCTAAGTCCCCAATTCCAGCTCTGCTCACGAGCTCAAGAACAACTCAATCCACAAAGGAAAGCAAGACTCAAATCCACAAGGAGAGTAAACTGTAAATCCACAAAGGATAGTTCAACACAATCCACAAAGGAGAGTAAACAGTAAATCCACAAAGGATAGTTCAACACAATCCACAAAGGAGAGTAAACAGTAAATCCACAAAGGATAGTTCAACACAAACCACAAAGGAGAGTAACATAAGATTCAACTCAACCAGGATTTTCATTATCGAAACCGTAAGTGTTGAAGAGCCCCATCTCTGAAGTGTACAGTGGTCCTGTCACGACTCCGAGGTACTGCTCACTAACCTAGACTGCTGAAGTACTCCTCCTGTCGAGTACCGCGGGTCTGCTGCCAACTACCGGGCGCTCCGTCCGCTGAGGGTCTGCTGCCAAATACCGGGCGCTCACCCAGATAGCCTACTGAGGTACTCCTCCTGTCGAGTACCGCGGGTTTGCCGCCAACTACCAGGCGCTCCGTCCGCCGTGGGTCTGCTGCCAACTACTGGGCGCTCCGTCCACTGGGCTAGTCGACTCACTCCAAGTCGAGTCGGTCAAGCAGTCGTCAGGTCTCAGTCATCTACACGGTCTCCGTACTCCGCACGCACGTCTCCACCGTCGCGGGTCTGTCGCTACAACCAAGCGCACACACTCCGTAGAGTATCGCGGGTCCGCCGCTACAACCAAGCGCTCCACCGCCAAGGGTCTGCTGCTGCATCCAAGCGCACCACCACTGTCAAGTACCACGGGTCCGCCGCTACACCCAAGCGCTCCACCGCTCAAGGTAAAAAGAAGATTCAGCTCACACAGGTTCGGTAGCACTCTTCCACGTAGGATCGCTGAGTGCAGTAGTCGACGCAGTCCACTGAGGATCTCTGCACAGTCGTCGCCGCAGTCCACGAAGGATCTCTGCTCTGCCATCGTCGTAGTCCACGGAGGATCTCTGCTATGTCGTCGTCGCAGTCCACGGAGGATCTCTGCTCTGTCGTCGAAGCCACAGCCAGCACTAGGGTTCCCGCACTTAGCGAGCTCGTTTAGGAGGGTCCGCTCCACGAGCCGAGAGGCTGATACATCAACTGACACTTAGTCCGAAGTTGATGTATCCAAAAGTTCCGTATCGACAACAGGATCTCAACGCAACAGACGGCGCGTCAATCGGACGCCCGGTCTGAGAGTTATTGGCATTTCCGTCCCAGGGGCCCGGTTGGTTTTTAGGGCAAAACCAACCCGACCGTACTCCGCCTGTATCCGATCCTCGGGCGGGGTATGCCAAAAGTTCCGTCTCACTTAGAGGAAACTACCACAGCTGACGGTACGTCGTTCGGACGTCCGTAGCTCAAGTTATGAGCGTTTCCGCTCCGAGGGCCCGGTTGGTTACGTGTACGAACCAACCCGGCCGAACCCAAAGTCTCCCGAAACCTTGAGTATAATATACCGAAACGACCGTCTCGATCCAAGGATCGCGTAGCCGCTGACGGTTCGTCAATCGGAGGTCCCAGGCCCAAGATATGGGCGAAAGACCGAAGAGGGCCCGAAACGGGGGTTCTGGGCCCGGGGCGACCCGGCCCGAACCCCCCCCTTGGGTCGGCCGAACCGGGTCGGCCAGAACCGGGTCGGCCCGACCCGGCCCGACCCGGCTAGGCCGGGTCCGGTCCGGCCTGGGCGCGGCCCGGCCGACCGGACCGGCCGGCTCGGCTTCGGCCTAGCGGCCGAGCAGGCCGCCGCCGAGGGTTTGACCCGCGGCATTTGGAGAAACGCGGCCCCCGCGGGGGGGCCGCCTGTCACGCGGACGCGGCCGGGCCGCCGCGTCCGTTCCCGGTTCCGCGCGGCCGCGGAACCGGCCGCCGCCGCCGCGGCTTCAGCCGCGGCGGAAGATCTCCACGGCGGCGCGCCGGGCGCCGCCGCCTCCGCCTTCCGCGGGCCGCCGGAGATGCTCCGGTGGCCCGATTCCTTTCCCGTCTGCGCCGTTGCTCCTCCCAGGGGACGATCTTCACTGCGGAAACAACGGATTGCCCTTGCCGCACGGTTCGTCGTCGTCCGCCAAATCCGCACAAAAAGGGAAGATCGGCGGAGGGTTGCCGGGTCTTGTTCGTTAGACCCGCTCCCTCCGCGTTAATCATAAACAACGGGAGAAAAGAATAAGATGATCAACACATGATCCAACAATTTTATTTAAAGATAAAATTGTTCGCTTGAACCGGCTTTTTAAATTTTCAAGAACGTTCACGAGAAAATTTAAAAAGGGGTAACTATTCCAAAATAAATCCCTACCTCGAAGTCGTCGTCGGACGAGAGGTCGTCGCGGAATCGCTCGTCGCGGAAGAAGGAGATCGTCGCGTCGTCGCGGTATCCGGCGTCGCGTCGCCAATCTCCGGATCAAGAACAAACAGATTTAATTAATTAAATCCGTTGTTATTGAAATTAAGAAGGGAGAATTTAGAAGTTTCGATTCTCACCTTTAACCGCCGATCGCAGGTTCGCCGCGGAAGAAGAGTCACCGAAGAAGAAGAAGAAGAAGGTCGCGGAAAAGCTGTTGACGTCGCGGATCGTGCGTCGTCGGATTCCGGTTCCGGCGTTCTTCGCGTTCTTCGCGTTCTTCGCGTTCTTCGCGTTCTTCGCGGGGAGGGTGGAGGAACGAAGATTCTCTCAAATCCTTTCCAAGGATTTTTAGGTTGGTCTTATTTTATAAACATGCCAACACGAAACCGGTTAAGAAACGATCCATTTAATTCACGAAGAAACAGTCCATTTAATTTACGAAATAAACCGCCCAATTAAATGGTCTGTTAAGAATTAAAGAAAACGCGTCGGTTGACTTTTCAGTTACTTTGACGGGTTTTTGCGGGTGCGTTACTTAGCGAAAGAAACGGCGGGGCTCGTGCGGGTCCCACCGCACAAATATCCTACCAAGGGGTAGGATATTTCTGGATAGTATCCTATCCAGTTCAACTCAGTTCAAGCCGCCTTTAAGTGACTTTAAGTGGCTTCCAAGCAGTTTAAGTGAAATAAAATAAAGTTGTCGCACAAACTTTATTTTATTTCTGACTTAAAGCCGCAAAATTTAAAAACCACGTCTGAGCAAACGCAACTCCGAAAGAGGCGTTTCTAAGCAAATACTGGCGCTGCGATTTCATCGGTGCCCTCAGAATTCGATTCCGGGCACCGGTTCAAAAGATAGAAAAACCCGCTCGTCCGTTCACTGAACGTACCCGAGCCAAACTTCGGAAATTGATTCCGGGCACACCGGGCCTCGGAATCAGGTGCCGTCTGAAGCTGCGCTCTTGTAAAATTCCAAAGAAAATTAAGAAAAAAATTTCCTTGAAATTTGCGGGTCTTTACAAATCACCCTTCATATAAGCTATATCAGGATCACCAGTGAGCCATAATGGGGCCCAACCCTTCATACAATCTATAACAGGATTACCCATGATGTAAAATGGGGCTAAAAACTTCGTATAAGTTCTTTCAGGATCACTTGTGATCTATAATGGGGCCCAACCCTTCAAATAAGCTATATCAGGCTCACCCATTTCATAAAATTCTCAAATACCATTTCATGAATCACAAAACCCTTTTGAAAACTTGTTTTAACTCTATATGAAACACATTTCTATATAGAAATACTATATCATTTAATAACCCATTTTTAGTACCAAGATACATAAAAAAATAAATAATGGATTTATTTTCCTTTTAAAAACATTAAGTCTCATAGATGAATCCAAGTATCAAATAATGGTTACAGTGATGAAGAAGTAGTTGTCACCGTATAAGTTAAAACAAAAAAACAATACTTTTGTATTTTTATAATGAAATGAAAAAATATTTGTATAAAAAAATTACATTTTGAAAACATTTAATGTAATTAAATATAGAAATAAAATTTCCTATATAATCCTTTTATATCCATATAAACAAATATGTAAATTAATATCATGAAGAAAAGATTTGAATATTAAATATTTAAACATTCAAGGTGACCCATTCCACTTTGAACATTTAAATATTAATCTCCATGAATTAATAAATTTAATAAATAAATAAATAAAATTACTATATATAAAATATGGATATGAAATGAATTGTGGCTTTATATACACCTTATAATAGAATAAAGGTGCATATTATCAAGAAATGTCCTAGTGAAGGGAGATTGAGATGAAATCCCTTACCTTGAGTCCGCCACATCATGTACAATCGCTATATTCTAGAATAATAAACATTGGTTAATTTCTACTTTCTTGATAACCTTTTTAAAATATATTATTCCTTTTATATAACTTATTAGTATGTTATAAAAAATTCATAATTATTTAAGTTCATATCGGACGTTTTGTCAATATTTAGTAATTGAGTTGAAAATGAACTTGGATTGATGTGAATAGTATATGTGTTCATAATTTAATCATCTCAAAATTAATATTCATGAAATAATAATCACTTATATATATAAGTTAGATTTTTAAATCCATTCATTAAATTTGAATATTAAAAATGAAAATGTTACAATCATGGAGATGATAGCTGTTCTTATGCATGAGTAACGTTTCCATTTTTAATTTATCATTATAGAAATAAGGAAACTATTATTTTACCTTTCAAAAATTATAATTATATTATTAGAACCATAATAATCATTTAAATATAATTAAATATATATATATATCATACAAGTGATGTGGTGAATAAAAATGATTCACATCACTTCATGGAGGTGATAGTTCACAAGTACTCACAAATGATGTTATCATTTTTATGTGCATGGAAGGAAAGAAAATAATTGAAATATTATTATTTTACAATGATAAATATTTCATTAATATAATATATAAATATTTATTTCATCATTATAACAATTCTTTATAGACTGTAATGAAAAATAAACTATGTCGGTTCGTGAGGTGGTAGTCCGCCATACACACGAATGAAATGATCATTTCCCATTTGATGAAATTGGAGATGGATTTAGGTTATGATATTAACACAATAACGTCTAAGAATTTTGAGGAGACTGGAGTTATTATTTCATCTTATAATAAGTATATTTAGAGGAAGTGGAAGAATAAATAAAACAAAAACACTTAAAGGAACAATAACTCTTCTTCAATTGATGACCTTTGAAGAACACCTTAACACCTCTAAGAAGGGTGTTATGACTAAAATAAGGGCTCAAAAACGTGGGTAGGTATTTTAGGAAGTGGTTTGGGTAGATATTGTCCAAAACAGAAGGCTTTAGAACTGTGAGTATTAGAGAAGAGTGGGTACCTTTTTATAGGAGAGGAGAAGGGAACCTTTGGAAATTCTTAAAATATTAAATTCATATTAATTCAATTTCAGTTACAAATGGTCCCCAAATAATTTGTTTCTAAGATAATATTATTTTGTGTTGAATTACCATTATTCAATTAAAATTAGACAAGTATTTAATTTTTTAATCTTATCTATTTGGTTTAATATTTATTTTAGCCTTTTTATTCCTACCATGATATTATATTATTCACACTTTTTAGGTTAATTTAATTACCATAAAATGTCAAAATACACAAAAAAGTTCTATTTATGACATATTTAGACACTATTCATTAGTTTACTTTTAAAAATATCATAACAGAAAGATAAGTTAAAAAAACTCCTTAAAATCATCAAAAAATGTCAATGTTATCTATAAAAGTTGTGGATGTTATAAATTATATCAAATAATATTTATTTTAATATTTATAATATCATTTATTTGATTCATTCATTATTTAACAAATTACTACATCCTAATTGTGTCATAATTTAAATTAATTATTTAATTTAAAAAATTATAAATAAATAACAATGATATTGGTAATAATTTTAGATTTATAATGACTATTTATAGTCTCAGTAAACCCATGTATAAATTTATAATAAAATAATTTACATTAAAAAAAAAGGTGTTAAAAAAATGACCATTCATTGAATATAATTTTATAAATGAAATAAAGTTATCTTAGTGGCTCCAAGTGGCCCTAAAATAGACCCAAGGATGTTCATGGTCAGGATAAACTCATCCGATTAAATTTGGACAAGTGTTAGGATAGTTTTATTTTATAATAATATTATTTTTACCTTTAATTACCTAATTTACCCTTAATCGTTGTAATTAAAAGAATTAGTAAACATTCTATTCATAATGTAAAAAAGGACATATTTACAAATTTGGACCTTTTTATTCCAAATATAAAATAAACTTCTTTAATTTAAAAAACATAAGTTTCTATAATTAATTTAAAATTAATTCCCTTTGTCAAAACAAGAAAATAGGTTTTTTAAATGTAAAAACCATCAATAGACTGAATTACATTTACATATAATTTCAATGTGAAATTACATATAACGAACAAAATTATATTAAATGATAAAACCATAATATAATAATACATTAAAACCAATTAAAAACATAATATAACAATGTAAATAACTTAGACAAAAAAGTAGATTTGAATTAAAATGCTATATTTTTTGCTATTAATTAAAATATGAATTTTATCCAAAAAATAAAAAAATTTAAACCACAGTAAATTTTGATGCCTCTATTCCAAATAATTAGTTTATTTTGTCAAATAAATTTATGAAATTTTAAAAAACTAGATTTAAAATGGGTTCTCCATCAAAAGGCAATAAAACTGTATTTCCTAGAAAAATACTTCTTTTATCCAAAAAACTGAGTTTGTTCTTATATCATGCCTAGAAAACATATATTACGAATTTAAGACATCAAATTGAATATATTAAATATATATTTCTTTAATAAAATATATAAAGAGTGATTTTATTATTTTATAAACTCACTTATTTCTATTTAAAATGTTTTCTATAAAAACATTTACTTTTAATTAAAAAGAGTTTTCTTTTAATTTAGAAATAATTATTCACAAAAAATTAATTAAATACATATGTATACAATATTTTCATAAATCAATTAATACTATTAATTCACTACATTTTATCAGTTAGGTTATAAGGTAATATAATAATATTCAGTAGTGCTCTTAAGTTTGATGTGGCGTATTATATATGCTATCGAACATATTGTCTATTTTTTAAAATAAAAGACGTTACATTCTCCACCATTTTGAAAATTTCATCCTCAAAATTTGAATTTGGGTTCGGTAACTAAGGTTTGAATCTTTAAAATACATTTATTTCATTATTACATCATAAACATGACTAATAAAACATCCAATATAAAAGATAAAAAGTATCGTACGATGGTCACTTAAGATAACACATACTAGGATTATATGTAATAAATATGGATATGGAAGAAAAACTAACCATCATGTTCGGATAAATAGTGTTAGAAAAAATGATCTGGAGAAAGTCAATAACTTAAAAACAACAAAATTTTGATGGTTTTAAACTCTTCCGATTTCATGGAAGGAAAAGTAAACAGAAAACGTTCTTTTAAGATAATTTTCATAATGTTAAAGAATTATTTTACAAATTATAATAATAACATAATGAAATATTATTACTTGAAAAGTATACTTTCATCCATTTATTTAAATCTACTAAAAAAATCATATTTTTATTTAAATGATGAGTATTTAAGATTTTTTTTCATGCTTGAATTACTATATTAAACTTATAAAAACTCACATCAACCAAAAAAGTTAACTATCTATTTCTTATACCTTTAAATATTAGTAAAAAAAATGGTTAGTTAAAAATCTGATAATCTCCCCCAAAAATAATAATCTTCTATATGGAGAAGAACTAATTTTAATATCTAAATTTGATTAGTAATATCAGAAGTTCAACAAAGAACATTCAAAAAAATAAAATTCCTTAAAATTCCTAAAAATAATCCAAACTATGATTGAAACCCAAAATTCATAATTATTTGATTACCTAATCTTCCATGATAATTTTTGACATTTATGTCCAAATAATATCAACCAATCTTAATGTCTTATACCAAAAACTATTTAACCTAATCACATATTCTCCAAGTTAGGTTAATCAATTCCATAAATAATCCAAATATCTATATGTCCAAAATAAAAACTTATATTCTTCCAAAATAAAATTCAACCATTACTCCTCTAATAGAATCCCATAGTATTTCATTTTCTTTAGACATATAGGGTTACCAAAATAGTGACCATCTTACAAACTAAAATTTATCAATTAATCCTAAAATCATTTTCCTATACTAAGGTTATCCATTTGATTTAACATAATTCTCCAAAATCAAATTCTTCTTATTTCATAAACATGTTTAACTAAAAATAAAAAGGCATACTAACCAGTGAATTAATGTAGGCTATTGGTAGGTGATAAATCCATATCACACGTTAGTTGTGGGTTAGATTCCCACAACCTTGTACAATGTTATGTGTTGTCACACAATCTGTTTGTTTTCCCCTTTCAAAAAACTATTTAATTTAATAACATTCCAAAAAATGGGATAAATTCCTAAAAAATAACTATAACTTTTTTTAGCCTCTAATTTTATCACATTCCATTAATGTTTCATCCCAAAATGTAATAACCCATAATTACATGAAATATAAACGTCTCCAAAAATTCCGTTAACCACATTAAAATTTTGGAACATAAAGCCTCAAAAGAGATTTCTATGACATTGAAATTTCGATCAACCTGAAAATTATAAACTCATATGATATTCCTATCTCTTAAGAAAAAAATGTAATATCTAATGTTTTTTAAACTATAAAATGATACCAAATATAAGGACCCAACCTTAAACATATATTATTCTAGTGTTTTTGAACTAGAATTCACATTCATGGATCAATTATGTTTATAATTTTAGTGAATTAGGAAAAACTCTTAAATAGTAAACTCATACATTAGAAGTGGACACATATAGTCAGTATCCATTTTTTTCAACAAAATAAACCCTTTTAAAATAATACATGATTCATTTTCAAGACACAACTTCAATAATTTCATTATGGAATCTTCTTTGTCCTTAAAATTCTTAAGACCTGTGAAGGACATATGAAAACTTGAGATGATAAAAAAATCTCAGAAAGGGAACTAGAAAGAAATGAACCACTAGTCTAGTTAAACCATGGTATCCCATTTAACATTATTTTAAAGTGCGAAGAAAAACATTTTCACAGGAATAACACTCATACTTTTTTCTCAAATAAAATCATTAAAACTAATAGAAAGAAATTAAAACTTATTTAAGTGACTTGGAGAATCATATACATAAAACCTTTTCAAACCTCTTCTAATTGAAATAACCATATTTTAACCTTCAAAATTGGAGAACTATACAGGGGATCATCATTAATATAAGCTATACCAGGCTCACTTGTGAGATATAATGGGGATCGACCCTTCATATAAGCTATAAAGGGATAAGCCATGAGCTACAATGGGATTCAACCCTTTCGTATATGCTGTCTTGGGATAAACTATAAGCTATAGTGGGGCTCAACCCTTCCTATAAGCTATATCAGGTTCACCCATTTCATATAATCCTGAAGAACAATTTCATGATTCACAAAACCCTTTTGAAAACTTATTCTAGTCCCATATGAAACACATTTCCATATAAAAATACCATCTCATTTAAGAACACATTTTCAATACCATGATACCATAAAATGAATAAGGGATTTATTTTCCTTTTAAAAACATTAAGGCTTATAGAGGAAGCCAAATATCAAATAATGGTTACGACGATAGAGAATTCATTTTCACCGTATACATTAAAACAAAAACCATTCCTTTTGTAATCTTGTAAAGAAACTAAAACTCTTTGTATAAAAAGATTCCATTTTGAAAACATTGAATGAAATTATATATAGACATAAAATTTCTGGTATAATCCTTTTATTTCCATATATGTAGATGTTTAAATTAATATCATGAATACAGGATTTGAAAATTAAATCTTTAAATATTCATGGTGTCCTATACCACTTTGACCATTTAAATCTCAATCTCCATGAATTAATAAATTTACCAAAACAATAAATAAAATTATTATAAATTAAATGTGGATATGAAATGTCATAGTGGCTATATATAGATGTTATAAAAGAATAAAAGTTCGTATTATCAAGAAATGCCTCAATGAAATGAGATTGAGACGAAATCCCTTAAATTGACTCCGAATCATCATGTACAATCATTATATTATTGAATAATAAACTTAGTTTAATATATAATTTATTTAAAACACTTTTCAAGGTTATTATTCCATTTATATCACTTATTATCGTGTTATAAAAGTTACACTATTATTAATGTTCATATCACATGTTTTGTTGATATTCAGTACTTGAGTTGAAAATGAACATGGATTGATATCAACAGTACTTGTGGTTATAATTACATCATATCTAGAATAATATTCATGAAATAATAATCACTTTTATATATAAATTATACTTTTAAATCTATTTATTAATTATGGATATGAAAATGAACAACGTTACAATAACAGAGATGGTACGTTGTTCGTATGCAAGAGTGACATTTCCATTTTTCATTTATCATTATAGAAATAAGGGAATTATTATTCTAACATTTAGAAATTATAATAATGTTATTAAAATAACAATAATTATTTAAATATAATAATATATATATATATATATCATACAAGTGATGTGGTGAATCAAAATGACCCACATCACTTCGTAGAGGTGATAGTTCACACGTACGCATGAACGAAGTTGTCATTTTTATGTACAAGAAATTAAGAACATAATTGAAATATTATAATTTTAAAATGGAAAATATTTAATTAATACCATTTATAAACATTTATTATATCATTATTACAAACCATGATAGAGGACAATGAAAAATGAACTATGTCGGTTCGCGAGGCGGTAGTCCGCTGTACAGACGAACGAAATGTTCCTTTCCTATTTGATGGTATTAAAGATGGATTTAGGTGATTATATTTATATAATAAAATAAAAGTATATTTCAGATATTGGATTTAGTATTTCATCTTATAATAACAATATTTAGAGGAAGTGGAAGAAGAAATAAAATAGAAACACTTAAAAAAACGATACCTCTTCCTTGGTGATCTATTTTGAAGAAGACCTTAACACCTCTAAGAAAGGGAAGTATGACTAAAATAAGGCCCCAAGACTATGGAGATGGATTATGGGAAGATTTATGTTTATATATTTTCCAAAAAAAGGTTTTGGAAGTGTGAGTATTACAGAAGACTGGGTACCTTTTATTGGAGAGCGGAGGGACACCCTCGGACACTATAAAAATATTAAATTAATATAAATTCAATTTAATTTAAAAATTGTCCCAAAAACATTTATTTACAAGATATGATGATTTTGGGTATAATAACTATAATATAATTAAAATTAGACATGTTTTTAATATTATTTAGTCTTTATTTTTTTTGTTTAACCCTTATTTTACGCTTTTTAATTTTACGGTGATATTATGTAATTTACACTTTCTGGGTTTATGTAATTACCCTGACATGTAAAAAGACCCAAAAAATATCCATTTATGACATATTTGGACTTATAATAACCATATTTCCGAATATCATATTTTTAGGAATATAAAATCATTTAATAAAATATTTTATATTTTAAAATACCAATAATATCAATTTTCACAATATTCATTAGTGTACTTTTAGAAATACCATAACAACAATATAAATTTAAAAAAACACATTTAAATAATCAATAAAATGTAAAAATTATCTAAAAAATTATTTTATGGAATAAATTATATCAAATAATATTTATTATAAAATTTATATTATCATTTATATGATTTCTTCATTAGTTAAAAAATTACTACATCATCTTTGTGTCATAATTAAATTTAATTATTTAATTTTAAAAAATTATAAATAAATTAATTTGATGTTTTTAATCTTATTATATTTCCAATTATAGTTTATAGTAAAATATATATTGTATACAACTGCATATTAAAATAAACTACATTTCAAAAAGTGTAACAAAAAAAAACTATTCCTTGAATATAAAATTATAAATGCATTAAAGTCATCCAAGTGGTTCCAAGGGATCCTAAAATAGAACTAATGATACTCTTGGTTAGTATAAACTCATAAAATTAAATCAAGAAATGTTTTAGGGTAGTTTTATATATTATAATATTATTTTTACCTTTAACTACTCAAATTACTCTTAACCGTGGTAATTAAAATATCTACTAAAGTTAGTATTCATAATGATCAAAAAATAGAAAAGGAACTATTTGATTAATTTGGACCATATTATTCCAAATATGGAATCCATTATTTCAATTTCTAAATATAGAGGTTATCTAATTAATTTAAAATTAATCCCTGTTGTCAAAATGAGAAAACCATTTTTTAAGTAAAAACCATCAAAAGGTGGATGTGTGTTTATATCTACATTCAATTTGAAATTACATAAAATGAAAAAATAGATAAATTATAAAAAATTAATCTATTTATACTTTAAAACCAATTATATAAGTTAATTTAAGAATATAAATAACTTATACAAAAAACTAGTTTTGAATTAAAATGTTATATTTTTTAATATTCATTAAAATCTGATTTTTATCAGAAAAATAACAAAATATAAAACAAAGAAAATTTTGATGTCCTAATTCTAAATAATATTTTTACTTTTTCAAATATAATCTATAAAAGTTCAAAAAACTATCTTTAAAATGGTTTCTCCATCAAAAGGTGGTTAAACTCTATTTTTTTTGAAAAAATGTTCTATTTTATGAAAAATTGATTTTGTTATTATATCATGTCTAGAAAAAATATAAGATTTATTTAAAATTATAAATTTAATATATTATATACATATTTTCCATTAATAAAATCTAAAAAAGGTGATTTTATTATTTTATAAAGTCACCTATTGGCATTTAAATAGCTTTTTCAGAAAAACATTTCATTTTAATTAAAAAGTTTTTTTTTAATTTATAAATAACTGTTCCCAAAAACATTAATTAAATACATATGTAAACAATATTTTCTAAAAACAAATAAGAGGTTCCTGGCCTTCACCCGTCGTACCAGTTTTCGTTCAACCTGAATAAAACACTCGTGAAGAATGTACCAAATTCCAACAAAATAAGAGGTTCCTGGCCTTGTTCATTTGTCCCACGCCCTCCGCATTAGCTTGATAGCAAGAGGGTAGAATAAGATTCAACAACTCTTGAAACTAAAACCAAATAAAAACCCTACCTCAAGATTTGCTGAAAAACATACACACTTGAGGAGGGTTCGGTGTTCATGGATTCTTGATTCGGTGGTGCTCATCACCATTTACTGAAACTGGTCCAGTCCTCCAAGTGATTGGCATCACAGTATTTTACCATAGCTTCATCACTTGGTGAAGTTGTTCCAATACCTCTCCCCATGCTCCATATAAATAGTAGGAAGAAGTGGTGGGTTGTGTGGTTGGGAATTTATGAGGTTCATTTAATAATGATCCTTCATAATCCCAATGTTATAGTTAAAAATATTGAGGAGTCAATCCAATTAATGACTTGACATGGCGTTGGTCCCGCCCGGCCGCCTGTCCATTTGAGGAAAAAGAAAAAAAAAGAAAATTACATAATATGTTATGTTATTAAAATTTTTCAAATGTCCGCAAAATAAATTTTTTTACCTGACCTACTACGGTCAATGTAAAGCCTCCCTTAAGTGAATCCCTAGTTTGCAGATTCAACAGTGCCTTCATATTTTTAATCTGAGCACCGGTTCAAAAGATAAAAAATGCTGACTGTGCGTTTACGGAACATACCTTAAAAAACGTTTAGAAATTTATTCTGGGCACATCGGGTGTAATGCCCTGGCCCTATTTATCCAAAGTTGGTGCATTAATACATAACATTGGAATGATACAAGGAATAATGTTCCGAAAGAATGATTAGTTTAGTATCCTTGGATGTTCTATATACATACATAAGTTTTTCATTACGTCATGTAATGGAAATAAAAAGACAACAACATTGTGTCCCCTTTGAACACAATAATATCCCTTTGTATATTCCTACAGATTAATCATAATATACTTCTTCACATCCTGGGAAAAATAAAACATAGAAAGGGTTGAGCTTAAATACTCAATAAGGATAACAATATAACAGAAACTATCATAAATAAGCGTAAACATTTAAGGAAATGTATAATACTAAAACACAAGCCTTGTAAACTTAAACTTCACTATTATATGGAAAAGATAAATCAAATAATTCCATATAATTATTTACATGGATATTATACTAGTCTAATAATCACATGTAATATCAATAGCCAATTTCATAATGATGTAATGCATAATGCTGGAAATCATAACCACATAGTCAAGGCCTCGTGCCAAGAATACAAATAAGATTTTTCCAAGGCCTTGTTCCAAGACACTTATTTGTCTCATGAGACCTATCGATGCATTGAGGAGCTATAGCAGAATACACCCATCACTTACTAAGTCTAATGCATTCCTCATATGAAAAGGTTGAAACATAACATAAATATTTGTATTAAAACCAGAATACAAAATGTTAATACTTTAACCACACACCATGAATGGAATAAAAATAACAAATCAATAGTCAAACATATCTCCAAACATTCAATACAATAGGAAATATTTTATCATACTAAATTAACTTCAAACAAGTGTTAAATCCATCAATGGATGTTGATATAGATGAAATCAAAACTATTTGAGAAAAATATATCTTTCTATTTTGAAATCATTTAAAAGTAAAATAATTAAAATAGAAAACATTTATTTTCAAAATATTCTTATAATATCTTTAGGGATGCTTAGAAGGTGTTATAGTGGAAGAAATTAGCTGCACTCACCATATAATTTTAAAAAACATTCATTCCTTTATTTTGTTTAATAGGTCATAAAGGGCCTTGTTTAGAAAATGATGGAAGGATTCATTTATAAATTTTTTATAAAAATAAAAATATGGGTATAAATAACTTTAACCCATATTCTAGAATATAGTAAATTTTTTTTGAAATAAATTTTTTAGAAACACAAATGTTGATGATAAAGAGCTCCCAATAGAGACTCTTTTATAAACAACAACAGATAATGAAGAGATTGTAGAATTAACCTTCACATTGTACTTATATTTGATCAAGGGTACATTAACCTCCTATATAATAGTTATATCTATGATATTAAATTTTATAAGAACCACATACATGAATATGATATCATATATAATCTTCTAACATTGCTTTGTTAATAATATTTCAGTAGTATCATTGTTTTTGGTGTTTACTGATATGTTTTCCTTTGTATATTTTGTAAAGTAAGTCATGTTTGATATGGATAGGATGTATTTTATTCATATCCAGAATTATATTAAGTTCTTAAACGTTATTTTTATTCATAAAATAAAAATTATTCTTGAATGCTTATGATGGGGAATGAATCTCATCGCGTTCGTGGAGACCGTAATCTATACGCACGCACGAGTGACAATACCATTCTTTTGATGGTGAAATTGTATGTAATTCTATTTTATATAATATATAATTAATTATTAACATGTTATATTTATTATTTACGACAATTATACTCATTATTATTCCCATCCAAATGATGAAGTGTTGAATAACCAACTATACCACGATGTGGAGACGATAAGCTGTACGTACGCACGTATGATGAATTTGTCATTAATTGGATGGATAGAATAATTAATATAGTTGTATCATTTTTATAATAATGTCAAAATATTTATAAGGTACTGGAGTTATTTTTTTATGGAAACAACAAAAAAAGAGGAAGTGGAAGAATAAAAGAACTTTGAAATAGGTGATGAAATTATTACCTGTTCTTCAGATGCTTCCTTTTGATTTGATCAAAAGGGATCCTTAGGTTGGATAATGATCAAAGTAATGCCTCTAGGTTGAAGTGAGGGTATTTGGGAAGATATTTGAGTAGGGTTTGTCTGATCCAAATGGAATTAGAGGTGTGATTTAAAGATAAGGGGAAGTACCCTATTATAAGAGAGGTGAGACTCACTTTAGGAAAAGCTTGAAATATCATTTTATTATACAATCATATTCGGTTTATAGTGGATATGAAAGATTTTATATAGAGGATAAGGTGGGTCTAGGTAGAAAACCACTCAACCAATAGGTTTTAAATAGGTTTAGGTTACCATATTAACCTTATCTTCTAGATTTAACTCTTAGTTAAATAGTTTAACTTTTACAACGTATTGTTGTATCATTTTTTTACATGGTTAATAAAATTACTATAAAATTACAAGAGAACCCCAAGTGGGTAATTAATATCATATTTATTATTATATAATTTCTTTGCCTAAACCTTATATTTTAAGTAATATTATATCAATTAATTATAAAGTATTTTTATAAAACTCTTTTATGTCAATTTTTATATTATTTAGTATTTGGTTTTTGTGAAAGTCATAAAAACTTTATCACTTCAAAAAAAAAAATCAACCAAGAAAAGTCATATTAACCTATAAAATTCTTCTAATACGCAAAAAGTCTGAATTTAAAATTATTTTAATATTTATGATATCAATTATTTTAATCCTTCAGTAATAAGGTAATTACTTCAACATCATTGTGTCCTAAATAAATTTAATTATTTAATGTCTAAAAATTATAAATAAAATACCCTTATGTAAGAATTTTTTTATATTTCTAATGAATATTTATTGTCTAATTTATCTTATGTACAACCCTATATTAAAATTTTCTTAGTTATTAAACATTTAATTTAACACTTTTAACTCTTTTATAAATAAAATAAGAATAAATGTCATAAAATAATCCAATTGGACCTAAAAGATATTATTTTACTTATAAGGTTTATTTTGGTCAAAAAACACATATCCAACAAAATTAGGACATGTGTTAGGGAAATTTTACAATCATTTTTAACTTTAATTACCATATTTACTTTTAACCGTTGTAAATAAAATTCAAAAGTTACTATCCACCAAAAACTATTTTCATACTATTGAACCATATTTTACATTATGATTTCATCCTTGTCTCTAGTATTTTTTAAATTAAATTCACATAAGTAGTAAAATTACGTTTTATGAAAATTTTCTAACGTGTCAAGAAGGTGTGTAAAAGACGTTAAATGTTCAATAAAATTTTACATATCTAATATTATTATAAAATGACACTAATGAATTACATTGAAAATATAGAGGTATTATGTATCTATTTTGATCTAAATAAATATAAATAAAATAAGTAATTTTTTAAATAAAAGGTTGGTTTTAAATAATAATGCATTGTTTTTCACTATTCATAAAAAATTGAATGTTTATAGAAAAATACCAAAAATTCTCCCTATGCTAATTTTGATATTCTGAATCCAAAAATGAAGTCCATTTTAAAAAATAAAATTTCTAAAATTTTAAAAAGTGGGTATTAATATTCATAATGTCTAGTTTTATTGGTCATGGTGTGCTAGAACTCGCAGTTGTGTACAATGCAATCTATTGTATTATTCAAAGAGAAGTATACTGTAGAATATTGGGGTGTCACATTCTTCCCTCCTTCAAATAATTTTGTCCTCAAAATTTATAGAATATTACTACCTAAAAATATTCTAGTGGTTCTTCATCATAAGTTCCTTGAGTTCCCACATTTCCTCTTCCATCTTATGGTTTCTCCATAGAATATTTACCACACTAGTCGTCTAGTTTCTCAACACTTGTTATCTGGTATCAAGAATCTTGATAGGCTCTTCAAAATAAGACATATTAGGTTCGAATTGTATTTCTACATAGATGAGTACATAAATTTGGTAAGGCATGTATTTCCTCTTCCACCTTAATTTACACTTTTTACCGAATCGTATAACACCCTTCCATGGAGATAAATTCAAGAAAACATGATCTCCTAGTTAAAATTCCAAATCCTTACTTCAGTTATCAACATACCTCTTTTTCATAATTTGAACTGCTTTGATGTTGGTTTGGATAATCTTCACCTTTTCCATTGTTTCCTAAACAAGTTCTAGGACTATGAGTTCTCTTTCACCAACATCATCCCAACAAGTTGTTGTGTGACATCTCCTTCCAAATAATGCTTCATATGGTGCCATATGAATACTTGAATAGAAGCTATTGATATAGGAAAATTATACCTGAGATAAATATTTATCCCACTACCTTGAAAGTTATGTGAGAAAGAACTGAACATGTCTTACAAGGTTGGAATAGTCTGTTATAATTTTCCATTAGTTTGTGGGTGGTAGGCGGTGCTCAAATGTAGTTCAGTATCCATGGCCTTCTGAAGACTTTTCTAGAATCTTGATGTAAAATGGGGATCATGATAATAAAATAGATAAGGGTACTCTATGTATTATTATAACTTCATTAATATATAGTATTCCTAAACATTTATGTGGTAAATCATCTCTTGTAGAAATAAATGTGCTGACTTGGTAAGATGATCAATAATCACCCTTATTGCATCATTACTTCTAGGAGTCTTTGGTATCCCCATGAAAAAGTCCATCATAATATCATTCCATTTCCTCTTAGGTATGGGAAGAGGTTTCATGAATCCTACAGGATGTTGTCTTGTTATCTTAACCTATTGGAAAACCATACATCTTGACACACAATCAGAAATATCCCCTTCATGTTGTCCTATAAAAAAGGTTCCTTCAAATATCTATACATCTTAGTGATACCAAGGTGTATAGAGAAATTGGAGCTATGAGTATCATCCAACAGTTCTGTTTCTAGATCAGGTGTGTCAGGAACATAGTATTTTCCCAAATTTCAAAATTACATATTTATATATGAATTAAATAAATATCCCTACATTCATAGATTTAATTTTCTTTTGAAACTCCTCATCATCAGTTTGATAACGTTTTATCATTTTTAGTAAAGATGGTTTGGTAACTATTTTAAAAAGTATTGATGTTTCAAATTCCATGATTATTCCCATATCCATCTTTACTAGATCCATAAACATAGTATCCCTTTCAACTCTCATCATATTCAAAACTCCATGATACTTTCTTCTCAAATCACCTACCACCTTATTTTCTTTCCTTGTGTGGTTGTGTATTGTGCAATCATAATACTTGAGTAGTTAAAGCCACCTAATTTGCCTCATGTTGGATTCTTTTTGTGAGAAAATATACTTCAAACTCTTATCATTGGTATATATATCAAAATTTTCACCATAGAGATAATGTCTCCATATCTTCAAAGAAAAGATTAAAGCTGATAACTCAAAATAGTGCTCTAGTGATTTTCATTGTCTTCATAGATTTTGGAGTAAATTAATATATAATTAATAAATACCACTACAAATTAATCAATATATTCTTTGAAAACTATGTTCATTAGATCCATGAAGACAGAGGGTGCATTAGTCAGTCAAAAGGCAGTATTGTATACTCATAATGCCCGTACCTGGTTGAAAATGTTGTTTTCAGAATGTCTTCCTTCTTCACACACACCTGATGATATCCAGATCGAAGGGAAATCTTTGAAAAATATTGAGCTCGATGAAGTTGTTCGAATAAATCATCAATGTGAGGTAGGGGATTCTTATTCTTTATTATTATATCATTGATCTCCCTATAGTCAATGCACTACCTCATAGATCTATCATTCTTCTTAACCAAATGAATAGTGGATCCCCATGGAGAAACACTAGGGAGAATAAATCCTTTATTACTCAATTCTTCTAGTTGTTTTTTTAGTTTCATTAATTAAACAATGTCCATTCTATAAGGGGTATTTGATATGGTCCTTGAACTAGGAATTAAATTAATGGAAAACTCAATTTCTCATTCTGGAGGATGTCTAGGTAAGTCCTTTGGAAACACATCATCATATTTTTTCACAATAGCTACATCCTCTATTTGAAATTTCGTTTCCTCATCCAAAATTATTTCATTCTATTCCTCCAAAAATTTAGCAGATCTACAAGGGGTGGATCTAGATAATAATCAGATGATGACATTTCTACTATAAAGATAAGGTACTCCTTATCATCATAAAAAATTATAACCTCCTTCTTCTTAAAATAAATTTTCACATCCTTGTCCGAAATCCATTCTATACCAAGGATTATATAAAATTAATTAATGGGTATGTCAATGAGATCAGTAGATAAATAAAATTTATAAGCCCTAATGGGAACTGATTAACAAAACATTATTGCAATGATACTTTCCTTAGGAGTTTTGATTGGAAACTCCCTTGTTAAATAAAATTGGAAATACCTAATTTTCATAGAAAAGTGGGAAGATGTGAAATAATGTGATGATCTAAAATCAAATAAATCATGGGATAAATTTGAGGAAACCATTAAATTACTAGCTTCCTCATCCTTCGATACTTCAACCTCAGCATTAGTGATCTCATATGCTTGGCCTTGCTTTCTTTTCCTTTTCTGAGGTAAGTTTCCTCAGCGCTTAAGACATTCATTTTCCAAATGTACCATTTCTCTACAATTATATCATTCAATATTGATAGCCTCTTTCTTTCCCTTGATATCACAAGCTTGGTGTCCACTTTAACCACACCTGTAAGAGACTCCCATTCCCTTCAGGCAAGTACCGATGTGTTTATTCCCACATTTACTGTCGGATGGAAATTCAAAGTTTTCCTTCTTCCCCTTATTTCCATTTCTATAGTGTCCAAAATACCTCTTCTTCTCTTTCTTTTATTGAAAGCCTTAAGACTTAGTGAATTTCTTTTTTGTCTTGATAGCACATGAGACAATATCTTCATACGATGAGATGGTTTATGATACTAATTCTCGACAAAGAAATGGTTTTAACCCATCAAATAATTGATCAATATTACTCCTTCGGTTCCTTATGGGTGATGGAATTTTAGGGAGAGATGTTGTTAAAATTACCATCACATGTAAATAACATGATATCATTTACATTTTACACTATATTATAAAGGTTGTTTCATTTATTGAAACTCACCAATTAATTCGTATGAATTTGAAATCATAAATGGTTTAAATTTTGATATCAAATACAGGTATTAAAATGTTTATAATGTAGTTTCAAGGCCATATTTTTATGGATCTATAAATTCATAATCAATATTTGAATTCATTAAGTGGCTATCCATAGGAACAGGGGTTCATTTATTATCTTGTAATGGATTCAAAATTTATAAGTAAATATTATATATAATGGAATAAGATGAACATAGTATGATGTAAAATATTAGAGTTACTCTTGTGGGAAAATTTATGCATGTGTATGTACCAAGGATATAAATCCAATATATTTTTAATATTTCATACTTTAACATTATAGAAATAATATTGAGTTGGATTATATACCATTTGTAGTATTAATGTTTCAATGAAAATGGCTTGATTATAGGATTTCAGTTGAATTTTTTTTGGGATTCATGAAAGTTAATTTTATTAAGGAAGGTTATAGAGTAGAATTTTTCATAAAGGAATGAAAAGCATTATAAAAATTTTAGTCAAATTTTCTATTCATGACTAAAAAACTAAATGGTCTTGTGAAAATTCAATTGAGAATGAACCTTTCTATAACATCCTGGACATAATTCCACTAAAAAAAATGCCCTGATCCAATTCCCCACATGACCTCATGCATGCTTCCCCATAAACTAAAGGCATAAAAATTGTAGCGAGGGTCTAATTAAGAATAAGGGTAACTATACCCTCTTTACTAGAGTAAAACAAAAAAAACCTAAAAAACATTGATTTTTTAAAGGAATAAACAACCAAACATTTTATAACCAACTACCAAAACTGGATAAGTATAACTATCCAAAATAATAAGTATGTTATGTCATGATGGTCTAAAGTCCTAGAAAGAAACCAAAATAAAGAAAAAAAGAAAATCCCCAAAATTGGTCTTAATAACATGTGTGATCCCCTCATCCATTATCCATCGAAAATCAACCATCTATCACCTATCCCTTTCCCCTATCCTGTCCTATAAACATGAATCCCACATAGGTACCCAACGATGGTCTGAGCAGGGTGCAAGTACAATTTAGTAGGCCAAAATCAATGGTTTCTATTACAATTTCCAGTTCAAAAAATGGTATTTATTAGTAGAGTAAATATTATTCCAGTAGTAGATACATGAGATCTCATTATTTAATAACATTAAAATTTACCATATTTGTTCTTGGTTCCAAGTGATACCCTAACCCATCAAACATTTTTCGTCCCATGTTAACCAATATATCCACATATCATAGGGGTCACATCTCAAAATTAATGGAGCATGAATCTAATTATTCAATCTAGGATTCAAAATGCGACCTATAAACATCCCAACTATGATATAGGATACCATGTCCACACCCTTAGATTCTAGAGCATTAGTGTTTCCTCTAAACCATGCATGCACCAGGTGCCTTGAGTATTGGATTTTCCCACCAAAGGACAAGGATCCCCACTCTAACATCCCAAAATACATTGAATCACATTTCCAATGGTTATAATCAGTGACCTTTTACCATGAAATAGGAACATGGTCACACAATTTCAATTTTATCAATATTTACACTGCTCATTCCATTGAGTACAGTAACTAAATTTCACATCATTACAATTATACAATTAAATCATAACCACAACCATTAAACATATCATTAAAATATTCTAAAATCATAGATATTCCATTTTTAACCATTTATCATATGCTTCCATAATCACCTCATAACATAATTAACATTTCTATGTAAATCCAATCGATTCTTAATACCAAGAAAATTTTACCGGTAAAAAAAGTGGTTATATCTCAAAATCCCTCTAATTTTCCATTTTATAACTCAATTAACATCTCAATGGATTGGCACCACCCGTGGTTGTCCTTTATTATAGTATACCAATCATTAACCAAACCAATGTGGTCTGTGGAAGGTCTAACACAATATTTCATCACTCAAATTATCTTTTTCTATCAGGTAATCAAATGTGTAGAATAACAAAACAAATTTGAATTCACATACACATGAATTAAAAAATAAATATTATTTTAATCACCAATAGACCACTGAATTCAAGATCATTGAAAACATATGTTTTAAAAATTCTCCTTGATTCAATCCCAACAATCCATCAATTCCTAATCTACGAATATACCAGAACACAAGGGTTTAGGGAATCAGAGGAAGATAAAACATTCATCCATGATTCATCATGAAAATATAAGGAATATGACTTATAAACTCACATGGAACTTAAATTCACAACCAAGGACACTTCAAATGACCTTGAATTTAAGGATAATTACCCTTGAAGGAGGAGGGTGGACAATGTTTGTAACCCTTACTATTGGATGTGTAAATGAGTGGAAAATCATATAAAAACCCTTAAATACAGAGGGGGAAGAATGTTAAAATCCCATATTTTAAGAGGATCATGGTTTGGTCACATATTTGGCCAAACTATGTGCCAGAAATGTCACCCTATTTGTCCTTGAGGGGGCCTGTACACATGGACTATTCATGTCAACCACATAGTTTAGAAAAATTTTGGTGGTTATGAAGACACCACTATTGAAGAAGGGATAAATATGAATGGTTTAGTGGGTCTCTTTATATGGGTTTCTATCAATGAAACCACCACAATAAAGATTCATAGGAATAGAACATGTTTATAACTAACTGTGATCTAACCATATAACATGTATTGGATGGACACTTTTCCACCTTCTCATTACCAAAAATTCTCAAATACCCCAAAGATTTATAACAATACCGAGAAACGTCCCATTAAAAATTTTATAATACATATTAATTAAAAACATATAATGAAAGCGTACCTCATCAAACACTGGGATCCTACAACCTAACCAAAAAATAACTTCTCTCCCTCAAGCTATACTCATGAGTATCTCTAAGGCTTTACGGTAAAAAGATATGGCCACTAGGCCCATATAATAGCTTCTCTCTTACATGTTTATTCTTGAAAATGCCCATGATTCCATATTAATTAGACCAACGATACATTATTATCTTAATGAGACTTCTCACTATGGTCAAGAAAAAAAATTGGATGCTCCTCAAAATATTCATCGACATTGATATCAACAACAACAACACCCATCAAAAGAGAAGGGTCAGGTTGATACTGATAAAGCTGCGACACATGAAATAAATAGTTCATAGAACCAAACCAATGAGGAAGAGCTGGTTGATACATCACTAATTTGATCCACCCCACACAAAATCTAAAATTGCGCCACATCCCAGGGTATGAACCAACCCTATTTCTAAACCTTATGGCGAGAAAATCTCACAAACGCCCATAAGAACACACAACCACTCACTATAAACTCAACAGGTTGATGAAATTGATTAGTGTATGATTTTTTTCTACTACGGGTAGTATCCACACACTTTTGGATCAATTGAACATGCTTTGACATCTCATACACATGACTTTGTCCCAACACCTATAACTCTCCCACTACTATTCATTGCAATAGTGAAATTTAGGGAATGAATTGTGTGGTTACAAATGTATATTCACCTCATAACTATTAATATAGGTGAACTAAAAAAGTTCTAGGTTCTTTCCCCATGTCCTACTAAAATATAAAATGCATTCACTCATCATCATCTTTAGAACCTAGATAGTACCTTCCAATTACCCATCCATTTTTATGTGGAAACTGTACTAAAAGACACTTGAGTACGTAGCACCTTTTGCAAACATTACCAAAAGAAAAAATGAAACATGCATCGTGATATGGAAAAATAATATGAGGTACCCCATGAAAATGCACTATCTTCTAGACATAAAAGACACCCAATTCTTCATTGGAGAAATTCTCCATAATTGGAAGGAAATGTGTGATCATTGTCAATATATCCAAAATAACCCTTATTAAGTCATTATTCCATGACATCCTGAAAATTACCACCAGAAAATACATGGAAACATTTCCTAAATTCTATTCTAGAATGGGTAATGAATGTAAATTTAAAGTAGGTTGCAGATTCTTGTCCTTCACCAACAGAAAGGTGTAGCATCATGTCACTAAAGCTTCAACCTCCTTTTTCATTCCTTACAACCAATATTGTTGGAAATGATCATGGTACATTTTTTCCAATCTAGGGTGCACCACTCACTTATATTAATTAAAATACAACATCAAATCCTCCCACATACAAGTTGGAATCATAACATAGACAAGAACACGTATAATCTCTTCATCATCAATAGTCTAATCAAATGGAATCTTCACATATTTAAATATTTATCTCAATTTTGGAAACTCGAGATACTTAAACTATCTTATATTTATATGAATGAGAAAGAGGTATCGATAGATAAGTATATAAGGATCATGTATTACCTTTCCTTCAAAATATCTAAATGAATTTTTAAAAAATTCATAATTTTACACTCATAACTTGACTCCCAAACTATTTGAGTTTGTGTCTTCTGGTTTAGAGAAGAAATAACACTGACCTGAAAGTTACTCCTTTATTTTATAAATAGATTTAAGGTATTGTTAGAACCCAATATAGTACAAACAGAAAGCTTCAAACATCATAAGAGAATGATAAGACATTTAAATCAAATGTTAGTCTATTAGATGCAGTATTCCTAAGTAATTTCACAATGATTTTATGTACTACTAAATATGGATCATCCTTGATAAGGTATTCGAACTAATAAGCCAAATTGTGCCAAATATGAATGAAATATTCCATGGTTAACTTCCCTATATTCAATCCTCTTACCAGAATATAGTATTTTATATTAATACATTATGTCTACACCTCCTTAGTGTCCACACATAGAAATCTCTCAGTCATCTTATCACCATCCTCTTTCGAGGGTTTGATCATAAGGGATTCCTCCAACATTTCTTAATCATATTAAATTATTCTTTCCCACAACTACACTTCACCAAAAACCCCATACCGGTCACTGTTAAACACGTTGAAAGAGAGGTTCTTCACCATGGGAGCCTCCAACAGAACTCCTCCCTACTCCTTGAACTTCTATTTTTTGGCAGATCCTCTCTCCATTGTTTGTGGTAAGTAGGAATATTCCTTGAACCATTTTTAATTCTTTAATTTTATTAGAGTACAACTCCATGCTTCCTAGTTGTCTCTATGGCACTTACTCCTCCTCAAGCTGAGTAGCCCTAAGCCCTAGGATTCATCTGTATAATATTATGAAAGATGATAAGAGGATTCATAAATATATTTTTCTATTTGGATACTTTTCTCTTCAATTAGTGTCTCTGCTCAAGAAACGTTATAATCCTACTCTATCCCTTCACTCACTAACCCTTCAAATCAATCATATAACTTAATAGATGACACCTCCCATATTTTCATCACTCCATTACCTACTATTTATAGAACCCAAACCTTGTCACTAGTTGCACCTCACTCTATAACCTCATGGGACACCTAAGTAGGACCCAATATCCCATAAATTGTCTCCTTCCCAGACCACACAGCCTCCGCATATGACACAGATTTGGGATCATCGATGCTCTGATCCCACTTCTTAGAATTACAAGACCCATCATCGTCTCCTGAATCTACCTGGTATTTCAACTCCCTAGAATGGTCACATTGTAGTCTTATATAGACATCCAAAACATTCATATTAAGATTCACAGGGAAATCCTTTTCTAAAGGATGATAATCCTTTTGATACTTCATCAACCCCCACCTGGCGCGATCCCTGAAACTCATCTACCACTATTTCATTTCAATCCAATGTGTTTACCTTATAATTTACATCCCCATTGGTGCCATGTTGATCCACCTCCAAGAAATGGCATGATTCAAAGGATATTTGATGACATATGTGAAATTCATGACCCCAGATATGACAACCTAAATATAATAGAACCTACGAATCGTAGAAAACCTTTTGATACATTCAATGTTAAAGTTCAATCTCAATGATTATGGATTCATATAGTCCCTAAAAAACATCTACTTTAATGAAAATTCTTAAAGAAACTGGATGGAAAATAGCACTGGTAGGAGAATCCAAATAAAGGTACTGACTTATCATGTTGCCGATCGGTCGATGTATCACCAGATTCTTGAATGTTAATCAAAGGATAGATAGAGAAATCAAGAGAACCATGACCAAGTAGTCACACATTAGATGAAAATCAAAATTCCACTGAAAGAGTGTGAAACAAAATCCATATGATGTAATTAATATTTTCTTGACTAATTATATACTCATATTACTGATTTTATATGAAATGTGCATAATTTTTGTGAAATATTAATGTTTTAATACTAAGTATAATTTTTAGCATTTTTAGAAGTGTTTTAATTGATTTAGTTTACTATTTTATTTATACCTACCACCCTACTGATCCAAATTGTGTGGTTATTATTTTTTTAGGATTTCTAATTCAATATATAACATTTCATTAGAAGGGATCATGGGCCAATTTGTTTATTTGAAGGCCCATATGGACCACAAAAAAAGGCCTACATAATATATGATGAAACTAGACCAGACATGAAGATTAAATTTCAGGGATCAATAAAGAAGTCCAAATTTCTTTATTCACATCCAACATTTGGGAGACAATGTAAGGAGTCCTGGATCAAATTTTAAAGTCCCAACTCCAAAGACAATGGGCCCAAATGATTCATTTACACTCAGCCCACCATTCTGGTCGGGAATTAAAACCAGTACAGTATTCATGACATGTCTCCTGATATATTCATCAATTAAAGCTGATTTGTTTCAATGTGGAAGAATATATATAGGTGGACGACTTTTTTTAGAGAAATAATTATGATTTTAAGGCATCAAACTATTCCAAATCCATTCACAGTTTCGTCATCAAAAAATCATGGATAGAAATGGATAGTTTAACATTGTTTATTGAAACCTCCATAACTTTGGATCCATATGTCCAAATGCCTCCAAATTTTGAGAGTAGTCGAATAACATAATTATATAAAACCTTTAAGAAGGTTATATATCAATATTTTACTTTCTAAATGTAAAAATCGTCAATCCATGTGGAGGGACAAATTGGGAATGCAAACAATCCACTTCCTTGGGCTATAAATACACTCCCCTTCTCTCCTTCAAAGGAGTTGGCATTTCAGAACATAAGAGCACATATTGGAATGACCATTACCTTTCCAAGGGATTGGGAGGAACTTCCATACTCCAGTTTTTACTTAAGATATCTTTACTCCTCTCTTTGTTTCCTTTTACTTTTGTATTCTTTATTATTGTAATCTGGTAAGTCTTTTTTTTGAAATTCTGTTTTAATGAATGTTTTTTCTTAAATATATCTTATTCTTATAAACCTTCTGTAGTTTAATATTAATTTTCTTAAAATATTTTAAATACACTTGAATCCTCTTCTTTTTCTTTTCTTTATCAATCAATCTAATGTTCGTTTTTAATTATCATCATCGTTTGTGTGTGTGTTCGACGCACCACTCTTTTCTTATCCATTTCTTTTTCATATATTCATAATTTACCATCATAATCATTATAACATGATTAAAAATCATTTAAATGGCTGAGTAAATATCTCATTGGTGTGAGTTGTAGTTTAGAGATGTTAAGCTATTGGGAGTTTTTACTCGATTAATATTCTTTGAATTAATATTGTGTATGTTGGACTTAACAAGCCATGGATTAATGACTTGTTTTGTTTAACGAGTAGTTTCCATGGATTATTGGTACCATAAATACAATACCATAATCAATATATGATTAATATTAGAACCCTAAGTTATGTTAAGGATTTCATTGAAGTCTTAACACTTGGGAATTCCAATCAACATCAACTTGTGAGAAGGGTGTTAATTTAATGCAATATAAAGCAAAGCTCAAGGATATCATTAGATTAACTAAATCATGATAAAATCACCCCAATATTTAATAAATTGTTAAATAGATCAATCATTTCAATTAAACTCTGAGAAAAATACCCTAATAAAAATAAAATCAACTATAAAGAAAAGGCTATTAAAAAGTATCATCACTGAGGATTCAACCAGCGTGCTGCTATACACATTAGGAGAGGAACATAACTTTGACCGGTCAATAAGTGACAATCCTCTGCACTTTCAAAGGGTTTTGTTACTGGAGATGGTGATTTATGTAGTCATTAGTTTCTAGTTATTGTAAAAAACAAAATCAAAACACAATTTTTAAATAAAGTGAAAAAAATACAAAGAAAAACCTGCATTCTCATAAAAATCAAAAACAGAAACCACAAAAAGAAAAAACCATCTTCCTCTTTTTTACAACATCTCTCTGAATGTCCTGTAGCCTCCCAAAGTGTCTCTCAGATTTTTTTGACCCTGAAATTTAGTGAACACTTTTAAAACTTAGGAGGAACATTAGGGATAATCAAATAATTCAATAACTAGTCCTTGTCCACCCAATTGAATTAGATATGGCCAATTATAGGGAAAAAACACTTAAAGAACTCTCTACACCTAATATAAATTACCATCCTCTTGGTATTCAATATCCAAACATAGACTCTGACTTCAAACTCAAATAAGGTTTGATTCATCTTCTCCCTTCTTTCTACAGGATAGCCAGTGAGGATCCACATCTTCATCTTAAAGAGTTCCAAGTGGTGTGCTCTACCATGAAGCCTTAAGGGGTTTATGAGGAACAAATCAAACTCTGAGTATTCCCTTTCTCCCTAGCTGACACTGTTAAGTCATTGATCTACTACATTCCTCTTGGTTCCATAACCATAGGGAATGACATGAAGTGTATCTTATTAGAGAAATTCTATATTGCTTCTCGTACAGCTTCAATGTGAAAGAAAATAAGTGGTATCCATCAGTTCCCAAGTGAATCACTCCATGAATATTGAGAGAGGTTCAAAAAGATTGTTTAAACCTTCCCACACCACCAAATACCTGACTGACTCATGAAACAATACTTCTATGAGGGGTTATTGGATATGAAGAGAACCCTCATTGATGCTGAAAGTGGCTGTTCTCTTGTTGATAGAAGTCCTGCAGCTGAAAGAGATCATATAAGCTACAGGTCTGCAAACCAACAACAATTACATACTCGAGCACATGATCAGGTGAAAAAAGTCCAAGACAATCAATATATAGAGCCGAACAAGATGACCGAGTGGATGAGTGAACTTACAGGTCTTGTGAGACAACTAGCTTTGGCATCCAAAGCCCCAACCTCATCTTCTCCACAATCAATGTTTCCTGGACCTATCAAAAATTTTGGAATCTGCAACTCACCAGCTTATCCAACTGACACATGTTTGAATCTTCAAGAGGATCAATATAATTCATCTGGACCAATAGAGATCAATATAGCATATTCTCAGCAAAACACCAACCCTCAAAAATCTGGTCAGTTCATTAGAAACTTCAACCACCCTCACTCTGATCCCTTCTCTTCTTCTCATAATCAAGGCTTGTGGTAATGTAATTCTGTCTCTCATCCACCTCAATTATCTCCTCAAAACCCAAACCAGTTTCAATATGGTCAAGGTGTTGGTAACTTCCAACAACATTATCCTTTTGTTCCTCAACAAAAAAAGAACAATCCTCTTCCTGGATTCCACTATCCTAATGATCCTTCCCAATTCCAAAACCAATACAATAGCTTTCCCACGAAGCAAAATAAAGGTAATACCAATCTTTGACAAGCCACTTCTTTCAAGCATCCATGGGAAAGTGTAGTGAATGATCTTGCCTCATTCATGCATTCCAGCCTCAAAAACATTGAAACCCAAATTGGTCCACCAACATCCCTCCTGAGGCAACACCAAATATCAAATTCTTCCCAACTATGAAACACCCCCAGATTTCATAGTACGTTATTTCTTCAATGTAATTTAATAACTTGCACTACACACAATACCGAGTTCTAGCACACCATGGATTACCAAACAAGCTGTTCAAAAGCGGTTATGAATAGTATTAACTGAATTTTGAACTTTATATAATCCTTATAATTTTAGAATCCATATTATGAGTTTCTTAGACATAATTTAAGAACAAATACATTTTTCAGATAAAAGAAGTAATTTTCAAAAAATGCAATTTTACCGCCTTTTAATGGCGAATCCTTTTTAAATAAAATATTTGAAACTTTTATATATTCAATTTGACAAAATAAATTTTATCTTTAGAATCGGGACATAAGAATTTAGTTTCAATAAAGTTTCGGTGTTTTTCTAATAACTTTCATATTCGGGTGAATAGTGAAAAATAATATATTTTAACTAAAAACAACTTTTTAAATCAAAATAATTTATATTGTTAAATTATAAATTTTAAGGGTTTGGAAGTATAAATAGATTATATTTTTTCCATTTAATCCAATTATTAACATTATAGGTATTTTCACTTTAAAATTGGACAGAAAAAAGTGTCATACTTTTGGTAGTTATTGTTTATTAAAAACACGCCTTTTGGTTTTAACAGTGGGAATTAATTTTAAATTATTAAATGGAACTTCTATGTT
The DNA here is from genome assembly GCA_963277665.1 of Viscum album. Classification (NCBI taxonomy): domain Eukaryota; kingdom Viridiplantae; phylum Streptophyta; class Magnoliopsida; order Santalales; family Viscaceae; genus Viscum; species Viscum album. The sequence continues at coordinate 1,047,988,571 of OY728163.1, read as the reverse complement.
TTGAATTTGGTAAAATATACTTCATTACTGAATTCATAATATCAAAATTAGTTTAGGGTAAATTTTTGGTATGTTTCTGAAAACGTTTAATTTTTGATGAATAGTGAAAAACACTCAGTAATAGTTTAAAACTAAATTTTTATTTAAATAATTATTTATTTTATTTAAATTTATTTTAGGTCAAAATAGATACATAATACCTATATAAGTTCAATGTAATTCATTGGATCCAATTTACAATAATTTTAGATATATAAAAAATTTATTGAACTTTTCACCGTCTTTTACCCACCTCCTAGGAGAATTTTCAAATTCACATAAAACATAATTTTACCGATTTTGTGAGTGGAATTTCAAAAATATGAGAGACACGGTTAATATCAAGGAGTAAAATATGGTTCAATAAGGTAAAAATAATTTTTGGTGAATAGTAACTTTTTACTTTTATTTACCATGGTAAAAATTGAATAGGGTAATTAAGGGTAAAAATGATATTATTATTACCCTAAAACATGTCCTAATTATACTGGATAAATATAATTCGATCAAAAACAACCTTAGGAATAAAATATGAACCTCTTTGGTCCACTTGGATTAGATTAGGACATTTATTATTATTTAATTCAAATAAGAGTTAAAAGAGTTAAAATCAAAGATTAATTACTAAAACATTTTTAATAAAGGGTTATACAAAAGATAAATTCTAATATAATTATTCATTATAAAGATAAAAATATTTCCTACATAATGGAATCTTATTTATAATTTTTATACATTAAATAATTTAATTTATTGATGACACAATGATGATGCAGTAATTTCCTTATTAGTGAAATATTAAAATAATTGATATTATAAATACCCAAATAAATATAATTTGAGACATTTGATGAATTAAAAGAATTTTATTGGTTAAAATTACATGTTAGGATTGATTAAATGAATTTGGTTCAAATTAATAAAGTTATTAAGACTTTTAAAAAATCAATTATCAAATTGTGTCAAAATTGACAAAAAGGAATTTTTAAAACAAATATTATATTATTAATTGATATAATATTCCTAAAAATCAATGGTTCATCCAAAGGAATTATACGATGATAGGTATTTCATTAATGAACCACTTGGGGTTCTCTTGGCAATTTATAGTAAGTTTATTAACTATATAATATAAAAATAAAAACAGACATGGTAAATGTCAAACTATTTTACTAAGAGTTAAATCTAAAAGATAAGGGTAAAATAGTGACCCAAACATTTCTAGAACTTATTGGTTGAGTTTTTTCGACCTATAACCACCTTAGACTTTGAATTATCCACTTTTGAGCCATTATAAACTGAATATGATTTTTTTAATAAAATAATACTTTATGTTTTTCTTAAAGATCCCCTCGTCAACCTTATAAAAGGACACCACTTATAAACAATTACTCACAGCTCTCAACCATTTTGGCTCATCAAAACTCTTCACAATTAAGCTCCCTACATCTCTCTACTCCTCCTAGAAGCCTTACATTATGCAGAAGGCACTTCAATAGTCCTTTTTTGTTCAAACCAATGGGAGTTACCCAAATTAAAGGTAATGATTTCTCTTAGCATATTTTTTTTATTTTACTTCTCCAACACCTAAACTCTTCTTCTTATTTTCTTTTGTAACAAAAACAGTATCCTAAATATACTAGGATATTTTTATGAGAATTATTTGAACAAACCATACACACAAATCCATCTAATGGGTGAAGAACATAATGTTTCTGTGGATGGAAACCAAACGCCTCATGAAACAATGATTGTTCAATTATCTCCTACCGCCTCTCATGGTGGCCATTATGATGGAACTATAATTAAATATGATATTAATGATATTTATTTTATATATAAGTTTTTTTAATTCCATTTTATATCATACCATTATTCATTTCATGTTACATATATATATATATATACACACACATGATAATTTCTTTTGAGGAAGTGCGGACTACCGCACCCTCAAAGTGATATGACTCATTCATACCATACATGGAACATATAAAAGATGATGTTAATCAAATTAAGTAACATATATAAGATTTTATATTATACTGGAATAATAATATAACTATGTATCATTTTGTTTTTATTCCTTTTAAAATGAAAATGAAATGGAAGTAGCGTTCGTGCGTATGTATGGACTACTGTCTCCACGAACGTGATGCGATTTATTCCCCATAATATCCATTCAAGGATAATTTCATTTGATGATTAAAAATAATTTTTAAGGACTTTATATCAGTCTGTATATGAATAAGATAGAACTTATGGATATAAAACATGACTTTTGTAACAAAACATATAAAAGAAAACGAGTAAGTTAACACCCGTAACGATGATAATACTAATATAATATTAACAAAGCAATGTTAGAAGATCATATAAGATATAATATTAAAGTATATAATTCTTTTATAATTTAATAACAATTATTTCACCATTACGCATGAAGTTAAACTACCCTTAACCAAGGAAAAGTACAAGGTAAGGGTTAATTTCACAATCTCATTATTATCCGAAGTTGTTTTTACATAAGTATCTACTGGGACATATTTATTATCTATGTACATGTTTCATAAAATAGTTTTCAAAGGGATTATGTTAAGGGTATTTTTTCTAAAACGTCATTTTAAATGTTTTAGATATTTATTATTCCAAACCGTTCTCATTAATGTCCATGTTTTTAAAATGGTTTTAAGGATTTATTTAAATTGACATGAATGTTTTAAAATGTTAATTACATTAAAATGTTTTAAAGTTGTATGGGAAAATTTGATTCAAAAATGTATTTAAATGTATTCCTTTCTAAATTGTGTGACTTTGAAATGTTTTCATGAAAAAGGGATATTTTTATCAAGGAGTCTTACAAATCATTTTCATCTATGTCAAAATCCTTTAATGGATTTTAAACTTGTTTGAAGTTGATTTATTATGATACGAATCTTCATATTTTATTGAAGGTTTTCTGATATGTTTGACTATGGATGTGTTATTTTTATACCATTCATGGTTTATGGGTAAAGTTTTGACATTTCGTATGCCAGTTTTAATATGAATGTTTATGTTATGTTTAAACCTTTTCATATGAGGAATTAATTGGACTTAGTAAGTGACAGGTGGAGCACGATATATCTCCTCGATGTATCAGTAGGTCTAATGAGACAAACTAGTGTCTTGGCATGAGACCTTAACAAAATATTATATGTAGTATTGGCACGAGGCCTTGGATACATGGTTATGATAGCCTAACATTATGAATTTCGTCATTATGAAAGTGGTTATTGATATTTCATGTGATTATTCGACTAGTAGAATATCCACGTGAACAAGTAAATGGAATTATTTCATTTAATTTTTTCCATATTATGCTGAAGTTCAAGTTTAAAAGGCTTTTGTTTTAGTTATACATTGCCTTAAATATTTATCCTTATTTATGAAAGTTTTTTCTATATTGTTATCCTTACTGAGCATCTGAGCTCACCCCTTTCTATGTTTTATTTTTCCCAGGATGTGAAGAAATATTTTATGACTGACCTACAGGGATTGTCTTAAAGGGATATGAGTGTGGACCATGGAGACTATATTATTGTAGTTTTTCACTTTATGATGTAATGTAACATTTATGAATGTATCTAGTGATTCCAAGGCTACTAAGATAACCGGTCTTTCAAGACATGATATTTTGTGATCATGCCAATGATACGTAATAATGCACCGACTCTGGGTAACGAGGGTCGGGGCATTACAGTTGGTATAAGAGGAATTTTATTACAATCCTTGGAAGCTATATTTAGATAAAATTTGATTAGAGAACATAACCCTAAGATAGAATTTGAGGATTAGTATAGAATAATTTTCTAGAATTTTGGTACTGTATAGATTTTTTGAGTTTTCCGGGAAATAAATCCTTGTCTGGATATGAGCAAGGAGAGGCATCTCTGGCACAGATATACCTATGGGTAAAACCCAAAAACACCTCTTTGATCTAGACTCGAACGGGAACTAGTGCACAACAACAGCCCTTGCTGCACTTTTGGTTACGACACTCCTGAGGGATATGCTTAGGATAATTCTAATTTTATTTACAAATAATTATTAAGGGTTTATGAGTATATAATTACTCAATGAAAAAATCCATATGATTATAGATTATATCTATAATCCATTCAATTTACATTAGGTATTTTACGAGTTTGGAATTATTCATTCTAATTCATAAACTGACCTAGTTTATGCTATTGTATAGAAATGTTTCCCAGAATAAGGAATGTGAACTCCAACAATAAGTATGATACAAAGAGTAAGAATGATCATATATTTCACTGTATTAATCCAACATTTATAAGGGAAATAGTCTCCCATGTATTCTCAACATGTGAAGAAATAGTATTATGTGTTAATAAGATAAGTAAATAATTTTCCAAGTCCTATGTCTCTGAAGGGAAGCAAGAGAAGAAAAGGATAGAAGAGATAGAGATGGATAAAGGGAAGAGGGAAAAGAAAATTTTCCCATATGTGATAACTATGTGAAGAAACACCCTAGAACTTTCTTGAAGGGAATGGGAGTTTATTATAAGTGTGGAGAAAAAGGAAACCAAGTACCTGAATGCAAGGGTAAGAAAAGGGTTTCAAATTAACAATGCTTCATCTTCAAGGAGTTGGGACACTACGCGAACTAATATACAGATCATCAGAGTATTCCCCAAATGATGCTATTAGATGATAATCAAGTTATGATACTACCACAGATGAGGAGGAATGATTAGAGTTCTTATGTTGTTATTAGAGAATTATGTCATTTGAGTGTTGTTTCAACAATGTATTGGTTATAATAATTATGGAGTATATAAGTATTGTACTATAGTACTATTTCATTATGGACTTGAGATTGTGTGGAACCAAGAAAAGTGACTCAATAGCTGGTTAAATTTTTGGAATATATATGGTTTAGAGAAAGATAAACCATAATATGGTTCTGATACTGAGTCAGTGATTTTGGAATAATAAATGTTTGATTTGGATAAATTATATTGGATATTCATGATTACCTTGAAACTGATTAATGATTTGTATATTCCATCATTGTTGTTGTTTACAACATTTCTGGATAGAAGGAGTATATCCAGTATTCTACATAGAATATGGTATCATGAATGTAATCAATAAGGTTTTATGGTAATTTAGGATGTTAAAGTGTTTTAAAAGAATCCATGATGAAGGTGTTTACATGTTATTACACGGAAAAAAGGATCTTCATTATGTTACCTTCCTTATAAATTTTGGACTGTGAGTTTGGGAAGAAGTATTTTGGATAATTATAGATTGATATTATTTTTGAATTACTATAAAAGGACAACCTGGAGGTTGGGAAACAACCCGTCGCATCTGGAAAGGGCGCGAGACTTGATCCCGCAAGAGAAGGGCGACAAGGGTGTATCACCTACCACTGGCCCACGTGATGTCATGGATTGAATAATGTAGTCGTTTATAAAAAAATTCTTGTATATGAATTATAAATTCATTTTTTTAAACCCTATATGAATAGGATAAATGGAATATTATTTTTAAGTTCTATTATATTTTAGAGTGAAAGATGAGTTTGTGGTAGAAATTAGTTAAAGGATGGGACTATACTTGTCAAGTATATATTTTTCTTCTTATTTTATTATAGGAAGAAATTAATTCTTATACTTTAGTAAAGGAACCTTAAAAAAAATGTGTTATCCTAATATTATATGTTTTATTAAACCGATGGTATTTTAAATCATCATAGATTGATTTAATGCCCTTAATTTTACACATGTTTGTGATTGATGACCTCAATCAGTACCTATAAATATTTACATTTTTCCTCCAATTATATGTCTTTAATTTCCACCAATGTTCTCCTAATCGAGATCATAATTTATTGGTGACCCTTTTATTTCCATTTTCCTCTTATTAAGACTAAATTTTATTAACCTAATTTCCGATGTGGGTTTTCCCAAAGATATTTTCTATTTTCAACCTTTTATTTTCAAAAAATAATTTCAAATTTTGAGGACAAGATTTATTGAAGGAGGGAAGAATGTAAAACCCCAATATTTCATAGTACATTATTTCTTCAAAGTAATTTAATAACTTGCACTACACACAACGCCGAGTTCTAGCCCACCATGACTTACCAAACAAGCCGTTCAAAAGCGGTTATGAATAGTATTAACTGTATTTTGAACTTTATATAATACTTATAATTTTAGAATCCATTTTATTTGTTTCTTAGACATAATGTAAGAACAAATACAATTTTTCATATAAAAGAAGTATTTTTCAAAAAATGTAATTTTACCACCTTTTAATGGAGAAGCATTTTTAAATCCTATATTTGAAACTTTTATATATTCAATTTGACAAAATAAACTTCTTCTTTAGAATAGGGACATAAGAATTTAGTTTCAATAATGTTTTGGTGTTTTTCTGATAACTTTCATATTTTGTTGAATAGTGAAAATACTATATTTTAACCGAAAACAACTTTTTAAATCAATATAATTTGTATTGTTAAATTATACATTTTAATGGTATGAAAGTATAAATAGATTATATTTTTACCATTTAATCCAATGATGGTCATTGTAAGTAATTTCACTTTGAAATTGGACATAAACAATTGTCAAACTTTTGGTAGTTATTATTTATTAAAAATATGCCTTTTGGTTTTGACAGCGGGAATTAATTTTAAATTAATAAAGGAAACTTATATGTTTTTTATTTGGTAAAATAGACTTCATTATTGAATTAGGAATATTAAAATTAGCTTAGGGTAAATTTTTGGTATTATTATTAAAACTTTTAATTTTTCATGAATAGTGAAAAACACTAAGTTATAGGTTAAAAATGAATTTTTATTGAAATAAATATTTATTTTATTTGAATTTATTTTATGTAAAAATAGATACATAATACCTATATAAGTTCAATGTAATTCATTGGAGTCAGTTTATAAAAATTTTAGATATATAAAAATTTTATTGAACTTTTCACCATCTTTTACCCACCTCCTATGAGAATTTGCAAATTCATATAAAACTTAATTTTACCGCTTCTGTGAGTGGAATTTAAAAAATATGAGGGACAAGGTTAATATCAAGGAGTAAAATATGGTTCAATAAGATAAAAATATTTTTTGGTGAATAGTAACTTTTTTATTTTTATTTATCACGGTAAAAAGTAAATAGGGTAATTAAGGGTAAAAATGATATTATTATTACCCTAACACATGTCTTAATTATATTGGATAAATATAATTAGACCAAAAACAACCTTAGGAATAAAATATGAACCTCTTTGATCCACTTGGATTAGATTAAGTCATTTATTATTATTTAATTAAAAGAAGAGTTAAAAGAGTTAAAATCAAAGTTTAATAACTAAAACATTTTTAATATAAGGATTTACAGAAGATAAATTCTATTATAAATTTTAATTAGAAATTTAATAAGATTTCCTACATAATGGTATTTTATTTATAATTTTTATACATCAAATAATTTAATTTATTTATGACACAATGATGATGCAGTAATTACATTATTAGTGAAATATTATAATAATGGATATTATAAATACCCAAATAAATATAATTTGAGACTTTTAATGAATTCCATGAATTTTATTGGTTAATATGACAAGTTAGGATTGATTAAATGAATTTGTTTCGAATTAATAAAGTTATTAAGACTTTAAAAAAAATAAATTATAAAATATTATCAAAATTTTCATAAAGGTGTTTTTAAAACAAATATTATATTATTAATTGATATAATATTACTAAAAATATGAGGTTCGGACAAAGGACTTATATGATGATAGGTATGTCATTGATGAGCAACTTGGGGTTTTCTTGGTAGTTTATAGTAAGTTTATTAACCATATAATATAAAAATACAAAGAGACATTGTAAATGTCAAACTATTTAACAAAGAGTTAAATCTAAACGATAAGGGTAAAATAGTGACCCAAACTTGTCTAAAATTTATTGGTTGAGTTGTTTTCGACCTATCCCCACCTTATAATTTGAAAAATACACTTTTGAGCCATTAGAAACTGAATATGATTATACTATAAAATAATACTATAAGTTTTTCCTAAAGAGCCCCTCCCCCCTTATAAAAAGACACCAATTTTAAAAAATTACTCACACCTCTCAAGACTTTTGGCTCATCCAACCTCTAACTAATTAAGCTCCCTATATCCCTATCCTATTCCTAGAAGCCTTACCTTAGGCAGAAGGCACTTGAAGAGTCCTTTTTGGTTCAAACCAAACGGAGTTACCCAAATTAAAGGTAACAATTTCTCTTAGCTTCTTTTCTATTATTTTACTTCTCTGACCCCTAAATTATTCTTATTATTTTATTTTGTAACAAAACCAGTATCCTAAATATACTTGGATATTTTTATGAGAATTATTTGAACTACATTTACACACAACTCCATCTAATGGGTGAAGAACATAATGTTTCTGTGGATGGAAACCAAACGCCCCACGAAACGATGATTGTTCAATTATCTCACACCGCCTCTCATGATGGCCATTATGATGGAACTATAATTAAATATTATATTAATGATATTTATTTTATATATAATCTTATGTAATTACATTTTATATCATACCATTATTCGTTTCATGTTGTATATATATAGATAGAATAATTTCATTTGAGGGAGTGCGGACTACCGCCCCCTCAAAGTGATATGACTCATTCATACCATACATGGAATGTTTAAAGGATGGTGTTACTAAACTTAAGTAACATATATAAGATATTATATTATACTGTAACAATAATATACCTATGTATCATTTGGTTTTTATTCCTTTTAAAATGAAAATGAAATGGAAGTAGTGTTCGTGCGTACGCATGGACTACCGTCTCCACGAATGCGATGAGATTTATTCCCCATCGTATCCATTCAAGACTAATTTCATTTGATGATTAAAAATAATTTTAAAGGACTTGATATCATTATGGATAGAATAAGATACATCCTATGGATAACAAACATGACTTATGTAACAAAACATATAAAAAAACGAGTAAGTTAACACCCAAAATGAAGATAATACTAAGATATTATTAACAAATCAATGCTAAAAGATCATATATGATATCATATTAAAGTATATAATTGTTGTATAATTTAATAACAATTATTTCACCATTATAAAAGAGTTTAAACTACCTTTAACCAAGGAAAAGAACAAGGTAAGGTTTAATTTCACAATCTCTTTATTATTCGAGATTGTTTTTACAAAAACATCTACTGGGAAATATTTATTATCCATGTACATGTTTCATAAAATAGTTTTCAAAGGGATTATATTAAGGGAATTTTTTTATAAAATATCATTTTAAATGTTTTAAAGATTTATTCTTCTAAAGCATTCTCATTAATGTCTAAATTTTCAAAATGGTTTTAAGGATTTATTTAAATTGACATGAATGATTTAAAATGTTAATTACTTTAAAAAGCTTCAAAGTGGTATGGGACACTTTGATTCAAAAATATATTTAAATTTATTCCTTTCTAAATTGTGTTACTTTTAAAAGTTTTCATGAAAAAGGGATATTTTTCTCAAGGAGTCTTACAAATTATTTTAATCTATGTCAAAATCCATCAATGGATTTTAAACTTATTTGATGTTGATTTATTATGATACGAATCATCCATATTTTATTGAAGGTTTTGTGATATGTTTGACTATGGATGTGTTATTTTTATACCATTCATGGTTTATGGGTAATGTATTGACATTTCGTCTGCCAGTTTTAATAAGAATGTTTATGTTATGTTTAAACCTTTTCATATGAGGAATTAATTGGACTTAGTAAGTGACAGGTGGAGCCCGCTATAGCTCCTAGATGCATCGGTAGGTCTCATGAGACAAAATAGTGTCTTGGAATGAGGCCTTGACAAAATCTTATTTGAAGTCTTGGCACGATGCATTGGCTACGTGGTTATGATAGTCTGGCATTATGCATTCCATCTTTATGAAAGTGGTTATTGATATTTCATGTGATTATTCAACTATTAGAATATCCCTGTGAACAAGTAAATGTCCTTATTTAATTTTATTTTTTCCATATTTTGATGAAGTTCAAGTTTCTATGGATTTTGTTTTCATTATACATTGCCTTAAATTTTTATGCTTATTTATGAAAGTTTTTGCTATATTGTTATCCATAATGAGAATCTGAGATCACTAATTTCTATTTTTTATTTTTTCCAGGATGATAAGAAATATTTTATGACTGACCTGCAAGGATAGTTTGAAGGGGATATGAGTGTGGACCATGGAGACTATATTATAGTATTTTTTCACTTTATGATGTAATGTAACATTTATGAATGTATCTAGTTATTACAAGGCTACTAAACTAATCTGTCTTTTGAGACTTGATCTTTTGTGATCATTCTAATGATATGTAATAATGCACAGAATCTGGGTAACTAGTTTCGGGGCGTTACAAACTACCGGCTCTACCATTCCCCAACCCCAAGGGTAATGTAAGTACAATTTCCCTTAGACTGGGGAAGAAAATTTCTATGCCTAAAGGTAAGTCCTCCACCCCCCTTTAAAATTTGACCAAAAAAATGAAAAGAAAAAGAAACTTGAAAAGGAATCTGAAGTCCTTCCCTAACCTCCTTCCATTCCACTTAGGAACCCAATTCCTTTTCCTCAAGATGTTTCTAAGCCAAATAATTACTTTGAAACCAATTTTGAAATGCTCTAAATTTTTAGACGTGTTGAAGTCAACACACCCCTCTTAGATTCCATAAAAAATCCCAAAGTTCTCCATGTTTTTTAAGGAATTATGCACCCATAAGAGGCAACTTAGGACATTTTAAAATAATTCAACACAACAGTCTACTCCCATAAAGTTCAACGATCCAGGGACCTTTACGGTTCCATGCCAAATTGGAAGTTCCAACTTTGATGATGCCCTCATAGGCCTAGGAGCCTAAATTAATGTCATGCCCAAATTCTTCTTCTCCAACCTTGGTCTAGGTCCTTTACATCCAACAGGTGTTTTCATTCAGTTAGCCAATCGAAGCACAACTTGTCCTGAGGGAATAATTGAGGATGTCCTTGTCCATGTGAATGATCTTATCTTCCCTTCTGATTTCTATGTCCTTGACATGGAAGGTGAGACAAACTCTTATTGATCGCTCTTAATTATGGGAAGACTATACCTCATTACTGCTAGAACCAAGATTGATGTCCATTTAGGAATCTTATCCATAAAATTTGGTGACCAATTGGTCAAGTTCAATATTTTCCAAGCCATGTGATACCCATCTGAGGATCACTCTGCATTCTCAATCCATGCTTCTGAGTACACTTATAAGAGTCAATTGAACCAAAATCTATCTTGTTATTCATGTTAAAATGTTTAAGGATCTTGTGAAATCTTCACTATGATTTACCAAGTCATAAATGGTGAAGTTTTTGTGGACCTCTCATTCATAGACTCCATCAATATTGAGGATCTTCAAAAATATTATAAATCCCACATCAACTTTGATCTCTTTTCCTCCATCTTGGATAATATTATGGAAAATGAATCTAATGCAACTAAAGTCCCTTCCTCCATTCCTAAGTTTTCTAACCCACAAATGAAATATGAGACTGATCTGAAACCTCTTCCTGTACACCTGAATTATGCATTCATTTTACATGATCACTCTTATCCTATCATTATCTCTTCTTCACTTACCATAACTTAGGAGTAAAAACTTGTCCAAGTGTTAGAGGAAAACAAAAAGGCCTTAGGTTGGACCCTAGATGCCATACCAAGAATCAACCCTGATCTCTACATGCATCACATCCATCTTGAGGAATCATCCATACCAATTAGACAACCACAAAAAAGACTCAATCCACTCATACTTGAATTAGTTAGGGAAGAGACCACCAAGCTTCTTCAAGCTGGTATTATCTACCCAATTTATGATAGCGAATGGGATAGACCAATTCAAGTTGTACCAAAAAAGGGTGAGATAAATGTTGTCACAAACGAACTTGGAGGGGTAGTCACAACTCCAGTGAAGAAAAAATGGCGTGTTTGCATCGACGAAAGAAAATTAAATGTTAAAACAAGAAAAGATCAGTACCCTCTTCTATTCCTTGATCAGATGCTTGAATGATTACCCGAAAAGTCACACTATTTCTTTCTTGATGGATACACCAGCTACTTGTAAATCCCAATCTCACCTCAGGACCAAGAAAAGACAACTTTTACATGCCCCTTTGGAAAATATACAAATAGGAGAATGCCTTTTGTCCTTTGAAATGTTCCTGCAACATTCGAGAGGTGTGTGATGAGTATCTTTTCTGAATTCATTGATAACTACATGGAAGTATTCATGGATGAATTTACCATTTATAGTAAGTCATTTAAATTATGCTTGCATTATCTCTCTCCAGTCCTTCAAAAGTGTGACAAGTTTAACCTTGTGTTAAATTTTAAAAAATTTCACTTCATGGTTGCAAATGGGATTCTTTTAGGGAAAATAGTTTCAAAAGATTGAATTGAAGTCGATCATACCAAAATTAAAGTGATCCAATCACTTCCAGAACCCACATCTCTTCGACACATCTATTCATTTCTTAGTCATACTGGTTTCTATTGTCTATTCATCCATAACTTCAGTAAGATTTCCCTCCCAGTCACTCGGTTTTTGAAAAATTATGTCACTTTCCATTTCGATGAGTTTTGTAAGAGAGCCTTCATTGAACTCAAAATTTCTCTTACATATGCCCTTATAATCCAACCACCAGATTGGTCCTTACACATTTAGTTGATGTGTGATTCTTATGATAGGGCCATTGGGGCTTTCTTGGTCAAATAAGATAAACAATTACTTATGTCATCTATTATGCCTCAAAAAAATTAGATGAAACTCAATCTCACTACACTGTGACTGAAAAGGAACATTTAGAAGTGATTTTTTCCTTACATAAATTCCTAACCTATCTCTTAGGTGCCAACATCATCATCTTCACATACGATTCTGCTATAAAGTTCTTACTCAAGAAAAGTGATTCCAAAAAAAGACTAATAAGATGGATCATAATCCTCCCAGAGATTGGCCTTGAAATCAAAGATAGGCCAGGAAAATAAAACCATGTAGCTAGTCACCTGAGTAGAATTTGTAATTCTTCTCATTCTAAAAAAAATGATCCAGAATTTCCAACTTGTCACCTTTCATATATCACTCCAAAAATTCGATGGTATGCCCCAATTGAAAATTACTTGGTTTTTGGTGTTTTTCCTGAAATATTTTCAAAAGAACAAAAAATGAAGTTGAAAATTGATTCAAAATTTAATTATTGGGAAGATAATAATCTTTGGAAAACTAGGGTAGACATGGTAATTAGGAGATGTCTTGATGAAAATGAGAATTCTTCCATCTTATAATTTTGTCACTCAATACTTGGTGGTGGCCACTTTGGACCAAAAAGGACATCCCAAAAGGTCCTAGACTCTGGATTCTTCTAGACTTCACTCTTCAAGGACTCACATGAGTTAATTAAATCATGCCCCATAGGAAAAAAGTTTGGAATGATTTCAAAGATAATTGAAATGCCACAAAATCATTTAATTTTCTATTAGATCTTCGATGTTTGGGGCATCAATTTCATGGGACCATTCCTCCATTCCAATGAATTCTCATATATTACTCTTGTGGTTGATTATGTTTCTAGGTGGGTCGAGGCCAAACCCACTAGAAAGGATGATTTAAATACTCTTAGTGAGTTCCTAAAGACACACATCTTCCAGCGGTTTGGCACACTACGTGCGTTGATAAGTGACTTAGGGACCCATTTTTTATAATAGAACCACATAATCTATTTTAAAAAATAATGTTGTTGTATATAAAACATAAACTGCAAATCACCAAAAAAATGGCATGGCTACAATTTCAATTAGAGAAGTGAAAAGGGTGCTTGAGGGAATTGTAAAGCCCATCAGAAAAGACTGGCTTGAAATACTTGGTGAAGCACTTTGGGCTTATCGAACTGCCTATAAAATACCGATTGGGATGTCTCCTTTTTGGATAGTTTTTGATAAATCATGTCATTTTCCAGTTGAAATCCAACATAAGTCTTCTTGGACTGTGAAAACCTGTAATTTTGATTGTGAAAAATCTGGTGAAGAAAGATTGTTGCAATTGGCTGAACTAGAGGAGCTTTGACTTGATTCATATGATAATTACAATCTGTACAAATAAAAGGCTAAGGTACCCCATGATAAAAAATACTGATAACGTTATTCCATGAAGGTGGAAAGGTATTTCTTTTCAATTCTCAATTTCAGCTTTTCCTAGGTATGCTTAATTTTCATTGGGAAAGTCGTTTAGTTATTACTAATTTTTACCCATCTGGTGTAGTGCAAGTTCAAAACCCCTCTTCCAAAAGGACATTCAAAGTTAATAGAAATCTATTAAAGCATCACCATGAGAGGAAACACAATCTTGGAACAACATAAAATTATATCGAATCCCCAAATTCTACAGTTTACCCACCACTAGATGGAGATAACAACCCACCAAATCCAAACCAGGGGAACCTCTTTCCTTTTAACTAATATTCTCTCTCTCTCTATCTCTTTATTATTCTTCCTCCCTAATTATCATTTTTACCACTTTCATTATCAAATTTCTTATTTACTCTTTATATTTTGTGTGGGTGTGTAATTTAAAAACACATGAAAACCTAAAACATTAAAAAAATGAACAAAAAAGAGTCCTACTTACTCACCATCAAATAATAAAATTTTTTCCAAACATTTTTGGGAGTCAAAATACATGGTCTCATCTCAAAAGCTTTGTGGTTTCTTCATAAATTTGTATAAAGAGTATTTTTTCAAAACCAACCAATTTTTAATGCTTAATTTTTGATTTGTAAAATTATTTTCCCAAACTATGAGGAATAACATTAGCTTTCATGATAAGGCCACCTATGGAAAACTATTAAAAATGTGTGTTTTTACCCCCATTTTTGATTCTTTATTTTTTGGACCTTTGAGTTGAATTTCCAACATTGGTGCACATTAATATGAACGATGAATTTTCTGAACGTCATGAGAATTATAATAGCCAAATAGGCTCCCATTAACCATACATTAATCCACCTTTTGAAATCCCCTTCAAGCCTATGAAAACATTTTTCTTTGATATCCACATTACAAGCCCAACACCCTATCCTACCGAATATCAACATGGATTTTAACTTCATATTTTTTTTTGAAATTTAGGTGTGGGGGGAATGGATTTCATTTTTTTGGTTCCCTTTTATTGATTTTCAACGAGTTATCATATTCTTGAGGGAAAGAATCCATTTTAGTGTGGGGGAGAGGTTTTCCTTAAGTGGGGTTTGGTAATGTATATATGCTTATGACATATTGTTCAATGTTTAGTGACATGTGTTTTAAAAACAAATTAATTAAAAAAAAGAAAAAAAGAAAAAAGAAAACGATAAAAGGGTTGTGTCTTAGGTGGGTAAAAAAATACTATTTATCAACCATTGATATTATTATAACTATTACAATTACTATCATGAGGAGATCAATCATGGGTTGGGATATGGGTGTGAGATCAGTTTCTAGTTCAACTTTCGAGAAAAAGAGAAAAAAGAAGAACAAAAAAGAACACTTTCATTACATTATTATGTCATTGGGAGAAGTTTTGTGTATTTTAGATATTATATATTATCATTACCTTCATATTTACTTACAATTTTGTGTCTTATTTCACATTTTCATTCCCTCGTAAATATGTGTTTCAATTCCTTTTGATGTCTCATTTAAAACAAAGTGTATTTCTTTTTCCATGTTGATATTTTATCTCTCTTCTTCTCTCTCTTGGACATTATATTCATACCTTCCCATAGACATAGAAAACCCTTTCAAAAGACATCTTTATTCTTGTGCACTTTGGATAGGGATTGGAAGTTTGGATCTCTTTCAAACTCTATGATTTTCACTTTTGATTGCTGAATGAGTGAAGCTCCATAAACTAATTTTATCATCTTGAGAGTTGTATGTTTTGTGCTCCACCATTTTCCATTTCTAAATTTGAGAATGAAAAAATAAATTGTTTTTGGAGAATTATTGTTGTAACAACTTGTAGTGGAATTCAATAAGGAAGAGTGATATTGTCTAAACCACCTCAGATTTGAGGAAACAAAATTTTATTATTTGTTGGTGAGTCAAGATGATTTTGTCATGTTTTTATATTTGTTGCACATGAGGTCTTGAACAAGACTGTGTGTGTGGTATTTGATGTTATTAATATTTTCATGACTTATTATATACACCCTTTACTGATTTTATATTAAATGTGCATAATTTGTGTGAAATTTAAATGTTTTAATACTAATATAATTTTTGAGCATTTTTAGAAGTAGTCCAATTGAGCCAATTTACTATTTTATTTATAAATATCACTATAATAATATAAATTGTGTGGTTATTAATTTTTATTATTCCTAATTCAGTATACAAAATTTCATTAGAAGGGATCATGGGACAATTCAGTTATTTGAAGGCCCATATGGACCACACAAAAGGCCTACAAAATCTATGATGAATCCAGACCAGACAAGAAGATTTAATTTCTCAGCTCAATCAGGAAGTCCAAATTAATTTATTCTCTTCCAAAGTTTTTAGTATAATGTAAGGAGTCCTAGATAAATATTTCATGTTCCAACTTAAAATAGAAGGGGCCCAAATGATTCATTTATACTCATCCCACCATTCTTGTTGGGAATTAAAATCAGTACAGTATTCATGACATGTCTCCTGATATATTCATCAAATCAAGCTGATATTTTTCAGTGCGAAATAGGATATATAGGTGGAAGACTTTTTTAAAGAAGGAATTAGGATTTTAATGCATCTTACTATTCCAAAATCCATTCACATTTTGGACATCAAAAAAACAGGGATAGAAAGGGATAGTTTAACATTGTTTATTGAAACCATCATAACTTTTGTTCCATTAGTACAAATTCCTACAAATTTTAATATTAGTTGGATAAAATTATTATATACAACTTTTAAGAAGGATACATTTCGAGATTAGGCTGTCTAGATGTCAAAATCATTGAGCCAAGTGGAGGGACAGATTGGGAGTGCAAATAGTCCACTTCCTTGGGCTATAAATACATCCCCTTACTCTCCTTCAATGGAGTTCAAATTTCAGAAGATAGGAGCACAAATTGGCACAAAAATATTTTTACCACAGTCTTGGGAGGACCTTCTGTACTCAATTTTTCACTTGAGATATCTTTCCTCCTCTCTTTTTTTCTATTTACTTTTTTATTCTTCATTATTTTAATATTGTATGTCTATTTTTTTTGTAATTCAGTTTTATTGAATGTTTCTTCTTAAATATCTATTGTTGTCATTAAAATTCTTTAGTTTAATATTAATTTTATTAAAATAGTTTAAATAAAATTTAATACCCTTATTTTATTTTTTCTTTCTCAATCAATCTAAAGTTCGTTTTTAATTATCATCAATGTTTGTGTGTGTGTTCGACATACCTCTCTTTTCTATTCCATTTATTATTCATATATTCTTAATTTATCATCATAATCACTATAAATATATTACTAATCATTTCAATGGATGAGTAAATCACTCATTGGGTTGAGTTTTAAATTATGGATGTTAAGCGATTGAGAGATTTTGCTCGATGAGTATTCTTTGAATTTACATTTTTTATATTGGACTTAACATGTCATGGAATAATGAGTTGTTTTGTTTGACGAGTGGTTTCCATGGATTATTAGAACCATAAATAAAATACCATAAACAAGGTATGATTAATATTATAACCCTATGTTAATTTAAGGCGTGGATTAAATCCTTAACACTTGGTAATTGCAATCAACATCAACTTGTGACATGGGTGTTAATTTAATACAATATAAATCAAAGCTCAAGGATATCAAAATATTACCTACCTAATGATGAAATAGACCAAATATTTATAAAATTGTTAAATCGTTCAATAATTTTAAATAATATCTGCAAAAAAATCCCCTAATAAAAACATAATCAACTAAAAATAAAATACTATTAAAAAGTATCATCACCGAGAATTCGACCTGAGTGCTGCTATACACATTATCAGAGCATCATAACTTTGATCAGTCTATAGGTGAAAATCATCTACAATTTCACCATCCATAACTCATATAGAATTATCCCATGCGTAGATCAGGTCTTCCCCATTTGAAAAATTAAACAATATTTTCTTCAGATCTAAAAGGCCAACAACCACCTCATTCTATAACTTCCAAGATAAAAAAAACCTATTGAAGTAATCAATGAAAGGACTCTACTTCTCAAAATGGACAACCAGAGTGAGGCACAACATTTTCGATGCATTCTTGAACACCAATGTAGAGATCCAAACTAATAAAACTCTATTCACCCAAGATTAGACTTTAGGGCTAATATCGATATGAGGGAATCAAGGGAGAGATGACGAGTCAGTAAAAGGTGAAAAATATTATATGAGAGAGGGAGAGAAGTGTGAAGAAGTATCCTTACCCCCCTCCCTAGATAGAGTGGACTGAGGAGGGGTGGTGGAACCATGGCCATGACCTACTCGATCAAGTGGCTTTGAGATATTTCAATATAATATTCATGAAATTATAAAACTAGTACTAATTCTTTCTCTTCTTTTCATATAAGAAAGATCAAAGTCAAATTATTGAAACTTGACCCATCTACACTACTGAATATTTAAATCACACTAAAAAAATATGTATTTTAGGATCTTATAATCAATATTAAAGTAAAATTTTCACCCATAAGATAGTTCCACCAACAATTTAAGGCATAAAAAATATGAACAACTAGAGATCCTATATAGGGTAGTTACATTCATGAGGCCCAACATCTGTAATCTATATTCAACCACTTTGTCTCCTTTCATTAACATTTCCCCATGTATGATCCAATAAACATCACAACCCTGAGTATACAACTCACCTGGTTTTGGTAAGATCATAAATGGTGATTTTTCCAAATGAAACATAAACTCATAGGAGGAACTATCACATGATCCATACTATTAAAACATTCCCCCATTCTTGTCCAGGACACAGAGACGAACTACTAAACATGAAAAGTCTTTAATGAAACTTCAGTAATAACCTGCCAAACCCAAAAAGCATTGAATATCATAAAACTTTTTGGTGTACTCCCATGAAAAGACCCCCTCAAAAATATCTAGGTCAATTTATAAACCCTCCTCCAAGTTGATGCAACCCAGGGAATGTACCTTTTGGATCTATAAATCACACTTATATAGTTTGGCATATAGACGATGCTCTCTCAATATAATCAGGAATATGTCAAGATGTTTTTGATGATATTCAGGAGTCTATGATTAAACTTTGATATCATCCATGAATAAAACTAGAAAAAAATCCATGTAATGGTGATTGTTTTGGTTCATCAAATCTATAAACAAAATTGGGGTGTTTTTATAAAAAAAGTCATCACAATAAACTCATAAAAACCATAACTTTATTAGAAATCTGTGTGTGTATATCATAAGGTATAACCATCATCTGATGATACCCACAATCTCAAAACAATATTAGAGAACCTAGAGGAATCCATTATCTGGTCAAATAGGTCATCGATGCACAGAAGTGGATATCATTTATTAACCATTATCTAGTTTAACTTTTGGATATCAAAAAATTAATGAAACATTCCATCGGTTTCTTGGAGAATAAAACTAGTGACCCCCAAGGTGAAATAATAGGGTAGCTAAACCCTTTATTCGTAAAACCCTCTAACTAAGTCTTGAGATCTATAATATCTCCAAATTCTATTCTATGAGGTCAAATTTGAACTATCTCAACTCTTGGATTGAACTTAATTGTGAATTAAAATAAACTTTTGGTTGGTATCCCTACAAAATCCTTAGGAAATATTTCACGGAACTTATCCATTATAGGAGGAAATGCTCCATGTTGCACTCCCCCAAACATAAGGTTTTCCAACTTGGTTGTGGACTCAAAAAAAGGTTTGTGGAATGTACCTACAGATCCTACTTGAATGATCCATTCTCAACGATGGAAATAAGTGTCACTTATAAGAGACATGAAACTCACTCCTCTATGGTAAAATTTAATATTATTTTGGTAGGTAACAAACTAGACCATTCCAAATAGTAGGTAAAAACTTAACATCTAATGAGAATAAATTTCAAAAAAGAAATGATACCCAATAACCTCAAGGTTAAACTATTTACATTGTTGGATACCATTCGATTGTACCCCTAATGGAATTTTAATTGACATAACTCCAAAAATAAACTCCACTGCCCAACCAAGACTATTCAAAATTTGAGGAAATATAAAAGGGTAAGAATCCAATCTATCAAAAAAATAATTTGTATGTGTATAAGCAATAAGAATAATACCTCAAATTGTTTGTAGTATGACCTCACTACCATACTGAGTAGGTTTAATAGCATGAATTTGTCCTGTTCCCATACCCTAAAATCCTTTCTATGTCACATGAACTATGCTACTATACTGATAAAGATGATCTATTCTTGAAGTATCTCATCTTCTACCTCGACCCATAAAGACAATTGAACCACAAATTCTAGACTAGTATGGAGTATAACACTGCCTTCTAGGGCTATTTATCATCCTATTTCTTCTATCACCACTTTCCCATTGAGGTATCCTATAGATCTTCTTATACATAACCCATCCAATTAAAATATTAGAATTACATTGGAGTTCCTAAAAATTGAAAAGGAATGTTCCTAGATCTACTAAACTAATATAAAAACACTTGATCACCACCCTATGAGACCGATTCCCTTCCCTTGTAACTCTATCCTCATCTTCCCTAGTGAATGTTCATAGAATGATGATTCATACAATCTGAGGATTCACCTACTTATCACAAAATTGGAACTATATCTCATCCAATAGAAGCCTCATTAGGGTTCTTCTTAGAATTATGATCCGGATCCACTAACATTGTAAAATTCATCAAAAAAATATATTCACTTGAGGCTTGATATCACATCTTTTTAAATCCTGAAAATGTATCATCCCAACCACTTTATCTCTTGTAAAATTCATGTAAAACAACTCTATTTCAGTGAAGTGGTAAATAGAATCCATCATGGCAATATTCCAATAGGCCAATATCATAAACTCCAAGTATTTCTCTCACCTCAGGGTCTTAGTGTAAATGTATTCTAAGAACTTATCATGTAATTATTTCCACAGATACCCTATAACATCTAATCTTGAGCCTAAATATTTCAAAAGGTCTTCAATCTTACTTATAACATATAATCTTTTTATTTGACCATATTTTCAAGAGGATTAACTATGTTATCTTGTATCATATATATGTAATAAATTAATAACTCTATTATCTTATGTCTAAAATTCCAGAAAACATTATACGGTGTTGTAGATGAAAATCTCCAGCTAGATCAATCATACTTGGTGCTGTATACCCAAGAAATATCTTCATAAAATAAAAAAAGTAAAGTTATTATGGAATTAATATTACTCTATATTACCCATAACCAATGGGGGTTCTTGTCCCACAACCAATGGTGAATCATTTCTAATGTACTCCTTTCTCCCAATCAATAAATTAGGTCTTAGTGGTGTCTCTCTATGTTGAGAAACACATTTTTAAGCAAATATAACATTCTATTTCATAGACAATAGAGGGTTAAAAACTATAAATAATAAGCTATTTTAATACAACATCCCAATTAATAAAAACTCATCACTATCACTACCCTCAACCATCTCTATATGTGTCCATGACTAATGAAGGGTAAACCAAAACATCCAAACCCAAAACATCACACTATACAACATTTCAACTTATCTACATTTTAAATAGTTAAAACATCATTATTTAGAATTATTTGAACCATTTCGATTTTAAATCCTTTTAATTCAACATTTTATACATTCTTTTTTAGTTTTTACTTCTATTTAAATCACCAAATAGACTTATAATCATTTTATTTATCTTATCCCACATGCTATTCCATGTGTTCCTAAGATGATTGTTGTCACATAAATTATTAAGAGTCTAAAATGATGTATGTGTACAAAATACTCTTTATATACAATCCCATGAGTAAAATATCAAAAAATGATAACATCACACAACATTTGGATAACTTAAGGTGAAATAACTTCTGATCGTAACAAGAGGACATCATGAAAAAATTAACAACCTGAGGAACTTGGGGTTTCCTTCTAAAATGGGTTTTCATTCCCCCTACATGAGTTCATTACAATGTCATGGAATATAATATCCTCTCATCCACCATTACAAAATAGTAATGCAATAGAAAAGAAAACCTCTTTGATTTCCCTTTATAACATCCTGACCCAAGTGTCACTAAACTGGTGCCCTAATACAATTAATCATAAGTCCTCATGTTAGCCTTACCATATTCCAGACGTAAAAGAATAGTATTTAGGGTCATAAAAAACATGTGTGTATACTATAAAATATTTAATAGAGTAAATTAGGAAATGAAAATCATAACAAACATCGACATGAAATAAAAATCTATCTCCAATCATTATATTACCAACTCATAAAAATGGGTACGTACAACTATAAAAAATAATAAGTTTATCCTGTAATTATAGTATAATGTTTCAAACATAAACCCAAAAAATATGCAATTGAGAATCCCCACAGTGTGTCCTAATCACCGGTCTGGTCCCCTCATCCTTTCTCTATCCCAAATCAACTGTTTGTCTTATATCCCTTTCCTATATCCAGTCCAATAAATATGAAGTCTTATTTGGTACCCAATAGGGGCATGAGATACATTTGTGTGTAACTAAGAAAGGAACCAAAAATTCTTTCTATAATAATTTCATATAAAAAAAGTGTATACAGAAGTACAGTAATCATTAGAATAGTAGTAGATATACCAATCCTCATTATTTAAAAAAAATTAAAATTAACCACATCTGATATCAGTTCTAAGTGTTACCTGAACCAATCAAGCCTACTTTAGACCAGGCCAGTAATCTTAACTATATATCATAGAGGTAAAAAGTTATAATATAAGGGAATCCATAAATGTTTTCAAAATGGTATTAAAAATTACACGATTCACCTTCTCAACCATGACATTGAATTCCATGTCCACACCATTAGAGTCTGGAGCATTAATCCATCCCCAAACCATGATCTCATCGGGTTCTTAGATTAGTAGTCTAGCCCCCCATCGGATGAGGAACCTCATTTAAATATCAAACCATACCATCAATCACATTTCTATGGTCCAACATTATACACCTCTCATCAAACAAAAACAATAAGAGCACACCTTTTCGCTTTTAACAACATTACCATTTTATATTACATTTAATAAATTAATTCAATTCCACATCATCCCATTTTAAAATTTTTAATGAACGAAACCATTATAAATACCATTAAACAATTCTATAAACTTGTATATTCATTTTAATGATTTATCATCTTTACCCTGGATCATCTATTATCCCAATTAACATTCCTATATGAAGATAATAAACTATTTATACCAAGAAAACATACCAAGTAAAATATAGGTGGATATACCTAATAGACCATCTACTTTGACATTTTAAAACACAATTACCAATCCTAAGGGAGCGTAACACCCTATGGGTGGCCATAGACCTGTTTTACTCAACATTAGTAGACCAAGTAGGGTCCCTGGCAGGTCCAACCCCACATTTCATCACCCAAATTATCATTTTCTATCTAGTAATAAAATGAAAAACATAAATATACCAAATAAATAGTGCATACAGATGAAATTATTAATCAATACTAGGTGATTCACTTGCCGAACACCAACAAAAATCTATGAGAAAACTGCTCACTTAAACACAACCCTTGATTCAATCCCAAAAAACCCTTAATACCCAATCTATGAATTTGATGTAAATAAAAGTTGTAGTGATTTTTATGGATATAAAACATTAAACCATGATTGTTATAGAAATTATAAGGAAGAGTACACATATAATCACTAGACCTTCAATTTAAAAACCAGTGGTGCTTCAAACAACCAGGAATTTAAGAAGAATCACCCTTGAAGGAGGAGTGAGGGCAAGGTTCATAACCCCAACTGCTGAAGGTGTAAATAAGAGGAAAATAAAATAAGAACACTTAAATAATGAGGGGGAGAAAATATTAAAACCCTTAATTTTAAAAGGTTCATGATTTGGCCGAATGGGAGGACAAACCATGCAGAACCCTATATCTAAGAGGGGTCCCAAACGTTTGACTTTTCTAATCCACCCATACATTTTGAAAAATTGTGCAATGGCTGTGTAGTCACCTATGTCTAAGAGGGGATCGATACACATGATTTACTATGTCAACTTTCATGGTTTTCTAATCGTGCACCATCCTCTATGAGGATGTACTGTTATGGTGTAAGGTTAGCACTAACCATGCACCTATTGTGCAATACGTACTAGATATCCTCTTTTTCCCAATTTTCATGTCCCAGACTTATTGAACACCCCCGATACCAATCATACTTCAAGGAAGCATCAAATTATACATTTTTTAAATGGTATTAAACAAAATTTGAATTTACAATGTGCCTTATAAAACACTAGGATCTTATAGTTTCATTGAGACATCATGATCATTTTGTAATGTACTCAATGTAGATGCTTCCTTATAGATCAAATGGAACATAAATTTGGGATGAAGTGAATCTATTTATTATTTACAAGGATTTTAAATATATGAATAAATATTTTATAATCCAGATGAGGAGTCACTATTATATTCCAAGGATCAGTGAGCCTGATATATATTTTATAAAAATATTAAATATATTAACATCACACATGATTAATTTTACTGAAATGGTGAATAACTCCTAAATAGGGTCTTGGATCAGAAACATGAGTCCATGAAAGATTTTAGAACATGGGTTTACCCTAGGGGCAATCTATGGTTGGTCTATGCCAGACTTCTGGATAAGGCAGTCATTGTCGGTGTAATTAGTTAAAATAATTAATTAAATTTTTTTAATTTATTTTAAATTCCAATGACCTGAATAACTATTCAAATACAAAATAATAGAAATTATCTATAGGTACCTACATAAAACAAATATAATTGAGAAAAACCTTGTAAATTATTCATTACCAGATCAAGATCGGAAAATAATGGGTGATCAGATTGAGGTGGATCAAGAGGCAATAGACACAACCAAATTTCTACTTCACCAGGGAATGCATTCTCCACAAACAGTAAATTAAATTGGAGGACGGACTCATCAACAGTTATTTCCACCATTTTTATTAAATTGTTGAGCATTAATTTTATTTTCTTTATTTTCTTTTGGAAATAACACATTCTTCACATTAGCATGATATTAGAATAAAATTGTTTAATTTAATTTATTCTTGTTATGAGATGTTATCACCTTGGATATAAAATTTTTGTGATTTTGTATCAGATCACTTTTAAAAAAATGGTTTAACATTTTTTCTTGATGTTTCCCCCACCTTTTCATATCTTTTATTCAATGTTAGACCATGTGTTAATGATTTGACATGTCCAAGGAAAGTTTGTTTGAGAATGAACCCTCTAATTTGTAGTTGTTGTGTGTGTGATGAATTAATTGGTGTTTTTGGTATTGATCAGGATGGATTTTGGGTGATGAATCCAGGATATAATATTCATGAGCGGTGAGAGGAGGTGCATAATACACACAATTCCTTTAGTAGATAATCAGATGGATTTTTCTGGCCACTGGAGTCTAGGAAATGATAACTATGGGCACTTTCTTTTGAGAAAAAGTAGACCACTAGTGAGATTCATGGAGAGTAGCATGAATTTTGAAACCAAATGAAAGGTTAAAAACATTATATATAAAACCATAGTACAAACTATGTAGTTCAAAATAATGCATTCTATGCACCTTTTTTTGTGGTGGCTAGGGATTCTAGTCTATTTATGAATCACACACCTTATGGCCATGCCCATAATCTGTGTGACCCTACATGGGAATACATGCTGTGTGCTCGATGGAACACGCCCAAGACCCCATATAAGACAATACACCATGTACTTCGAGATTATATGAACATGAGAAGACACTTGGGCATGGTCACATACACGAACATATAAACAGTCATGACTCGAAGCACACTAGTAGACCCTTAGTGCCTGAGATAGGATGTTTGTGACCCATACAGACAATGTAGTATACAATTTATTCCCAATCCACAACCAAATGACAACATGTCCGAGAGAATAGACGAGGTTATATTCCATGTGTACCCCCATACATTCCATTTATTCCATCAAAAAACTTCTTTCTCTCATATATACTTCTTAAAGACTTAGATTCTAGCCTGTGAGTAGGTTATCTTGAGTTTTTTCCCTATAAAATGCAACAGTGTCCTTTGTTGTTGGATGAAAGATATGATGTGAGATGTTTTGACTGTGATGATTCATTTGGCGATGCATGACAATGGTAGTAGTCAGGGAAGGATCTTTAGAGTGATGTCGAGGTAAGAACTCCCCTATCACAAAAGGGTGAAGGTACCCCATACTATTTATATGAATATACACATTACTACCCTACACTGATAAGGGGTCCTCTATCTATGGAGGGGTACTCCCCCATTTTTGATCTTTAGTGGCATTTAGGTCCCCTAAGGGTTTTGTGGATACCTCAGATGAGGATCATCATAGCTAGGAGTGAGACACTCTACATATATTTTTGTGAGTTTGAATGTAATAATGGTCATTAGAGATGGAATTTTAGAGATTCCAAAATACTCAATGAATTTAGATGGATTGTGATATGGAGATACCATTTCTCTCTCATACAGGATTATTTATGAGCATTAATATATGATTGGTTTTGTTTAACTCTTTATTTGGGTTGATATTATCTTTTTTTGTATCTCTATATCACCACATTTTATGCTTTCAGGGTGCCCTTTTAGGTAAGTATATACTAAACTCTTTATGGGATTTTCCCATACATGTCTTATCTTATTCAAACGACTGAATGATCAATGTTGAATTTGATAAATATTAGGGATAATCAGATTCATTGACCATTGAAAATGGTCATGAGGTTAATATCAAGAGATGATATTATTCATTTTTCATTTGTTTTTTTTTCAAGTTTAGGACTCCATTTCTAGTTGGGTTTGTATTTTTACCCTTTAATTGTTCTCTATATTCAAACAATGTTTTATTTTCCTTGAGGTTATCAGATGTATTTTTAAACTCTATATGATACTACCTTTTATATTACTCTTCAGTTTTTAATAGAGTTTGTTGGGTGTGTGACTATAGACATATTAAATAAAGGACTCTAATTTCATTTATCCATTCTTGGTTCTTGTTTCCAACCACTAGCCGATGGGAGGAAAGCATAGTGTTGTGGTGGTTAGGACTTCCACTATCTAGGCAAGCCCTGAAGGTTTAGGTCATTAATGGTTATTTGGATAATTGATAGAGGGACCAAAGGAATTCAACAATTAATGAAAAAAGAGTCAAATGAACAAGTCAATTGTCTTGGATTAGTTTTTTATATAAAATGTGTTTTGTCATAATATTTGTTTACTATTATATTTTCATAATATAAATTTTATGGTTAACATGATGTAAAGATAATTTCTTCTAAACCTAGAAATGATAAGAATATTTTGTAATAATGTAGAGATGATATTTAAATTAATATAATGATATAATTTGAATTATATATTAAAGGTGAGAAACAACCTGATGGTGAGAAAGTGGAAACAATGATAAGGATGAAAAATAAAATAACAACATAACATAATAGTGTAATTAAATTCATTAAGGTGAGAAGTATAGGTTATAAATTTTAGGTTGGTTTGAATTCATATTGTGAACAAATTTACTGAAACAATTCCATTTACATCAGTTAAATTAGTTTGAATAACCAAATTCACCTGTCAATTGATATTGATACATGAAACAATGTTGTAATTTAATAGAAGGAAACAATTTTGGAAGATGTAAACTTATGATATTTGTTATATATTTTATAAAAAATTAAATAGTGAGACATATTTATACTAGACACAGTGTTATAATTTCTTAAAAGGAAACAATTTGGTAAGAGGCATCTTCATGACATATTTTATCTATTTTATCAAAAAATAAAATTATGAAACATTTATTTACTCTTCATTATCTATTCTAGTGTACATTTAAATTTGTGAATATTGTGATGAAATTTAAAATAATGATCATTGAATAGGTTTATAGAAAATTTTGGACAAGATTTAGGAAAAATCATTTTAGGGATCTTGAGGGGATAGTAAAACCCCACTCAGAAGTTATGTACTCATGCATCATAAACTATGAATTCTAGGATGATTTCTTTAGATGTATAGAAGAAGGATATTTTAATGTAAATATTTATTGAAATTATTTTATTTGAAATTATATGTATCAATTCCTTTTATTCACAATTGTTAATTTACAAAATAATAACGTTGTGTGGAAAATAAATAATGTGCATCAAAAAAACCATGACCCTACTATAAAACATGTATGGGTTATGCTTCACCTGACTAAAAAATAGTTTCCATTGAAATATATAATAAAATTTTTATATGATATAAAATAAAAAAATAATTAAATTTCATTGATTATATGGAGATTAAGGGATCACAATTTCAAACCACTTCAATCCCTTGTTATATGCTATAAAATGAGTTTCACATAAATATAAAGGTAAAGGAAAAAGATGGAAAAAATAAACAATAACAGAATTATGTGTAAGTATAAAACAATAAAAAATATTATTCTTTGAGATAGTATTAATTCACAATGACTACTTTGGTTCCTATAATTTTATCCATTTTAGACCCAAGAATCAACATCTACAATAATTAGTGAACACATTATCTTAATGGATTTGATGTATCTAGAAAAACATATCAACAGTATACCGGTAGGTTTTGGTGTTACACTATGAGAATATTTTGAGAAAAAGATTTAATTGGTAGATTTAAATTATAATGTAAATAATATGTAGTAAAATATATATTTTCACCATAAAAGTTACTTGGTTGGTTGATATGATAAAATAGTTACTTTAAATGGAAAAATGAGATGAATTAACAAAATAAAACCCACACTATGAAGTTCTATACATAACTATTTTTTGAGGATATCCATTCCCCACAAATGCCTTCTTTTCCCATGTAAATCAATTTTATTATTAAAATTTATGCTAAATGTGAATAAGAAAATGGCAGATACATTTTATGTCGTAAAATTATACATGTTGAAACTAACTGTGATTTATATATATCTTAAACCACTCAAAAAATTATTTTTATAAGTATAACATACAATAAAAACATGATACTCTATATAATAAAAAAGTACCAAAGTATCACATATGTTTAGTGATTCAAAAACATCATGATTCGAGAAACAGACTACTTATTCTTCTTAATAAACTTAATTTTCATGCGATCAAACTTGATATCACAACTTTTATAGCATGAGTATTTAATATTATCAAGGAACATAATGGAAATGAGGTATTCCATTTTTAATTTCTTTTATATTATAATAATTTTACAATTAATGAAAATTTTTATTAAATATGGTATTTTATTATAGAAGGGGAAATAAATGTGGAAATAGAATTCTGACTCTATGCAATAAAAAGGAACCCATAATCTATCAAAAATACCTTGTTAGTATAACTTTACCCATCCAATTATACTACGAAATATTCTAAATATTACATGTTGAAAAAAAAATAAAAATAATTTTATGAACTATATTGAAATTGAGTAGCATATGAATGGAAAAGTCACCACTGAGATGATTTTTCTTGAGAATATAAATGAAATTCTAAATCATTAATGGTCGGGATCCTTGGTTGTGTATATATACATGAAGTTTATTTTAAATATTTGTTTATCTAATAACTAATAAAATATTTTCATTACAGTTTAAAATTATTCATATTTTCTACTGTCCTATATATCACAAATACATAAATGGAAAGTATTTATAATATAATTTTTATTTTGTAGTCTCTATATCACAAAAAAAAACAATCAATGAAAAATAAGTTGTATGAAGAGAATAAGAAGTATCCATAATATTTGAAATGAAAATATCAGATGAAATACTATTATTCATACTGATAATGTAGTGGTAAAACTGTATACACTAATTCTATAAAATATATTTTTATTTTTATATTAATTAATATTGTTTAATTTTTTAGGGATTTTTAGATGCTCTTTTTTATTAATTTAGATACAATAATGATATATTTAATTTTTAGGTCCAATAAATGGATATCCAACCCGTTGAATACATGTGATTCCACATAGGAATTGGTAATACAATGCATTCAAAATTTTTCAAATTAACTTCAAATTATATTAATAATATTAATTTTCAACACAAACTTTGTTTTGATAGTGATATGTTTACTTATTATAAAAAATATGACATGAGGATCTTGAATGATCATACAAAAACTATGAATTTCTATGTCTAGATAAGTATTATGATATATATTATAATATTTCACTATCAAGACATATATCAAAAAATTAATTAAAATTTACAATATATCTATTTTTTTTAAAATAATATAATCACATTGATTATGGTTATTAGATTTATAATTTTATGAAATATATTATACTAAATCCAAAATCTATCATCCCTTAAGTGGCATTACCAAATATAATTATAGTATAATTTAAAATATGTAATAATGTTTTTTGTATATTTTTGTAGAACTACATAGAATATCTACAACCCACATATTCAAAATAGTGAGTAGATTTGTTAATAAATAGAAAAGAATTTACGTGGTGTTAGAATGCTTGCAGAATTAATAAAAAGTTGGTTTCTTAAGACATTTTTATTTTCTAAAACCTCTTAAAGAGGTGGTTTTTTTGATTCATATTTAGATAATTTTCATAAAAATGACTATCATTATTAATGAAATTTATTATTATTCTATTTGATTACATTCTTGTTAAATAAATCAGATTATTAAATTAATTATAGAATTAAAACAAATATGTTGATTGAAAAAGGGTACACTAATCATGTAAATATAATATTATCAATAACTATATTATAGTGTTTACCAACAAAAACCATGAGACAAATCACCTTGAATTCATTTATTTATAAACATAACTCTTTGTTATATTAATTATTGTTATTAATGATAATTAATTTGGCATAGATAAATGTTCACACATAAATAAATTTAGTTTCTTAATGTTGTATTTTAAGTTGAAAAAAATATTTTAGAGTTATTGAAAATATCAAACCACAACTATTGGATTAGAGTCTCTATTTTTTATAAAATTATTTATATAAAATTTTTATTAAAATTTTAAAGTGTGTTTTCATGAAAAAAAATATAATTTATGTTAAAACAACATGGAATAACCTCAAAACTAAGTAAACACAATTGAATTACCATGATAATTTATGAAATTGTTTTATGGATCTTTTTTATATGAAATAAAAAACCACATATTAATATGTAACATGGTATGGATGATATTACCTAAGGTATGTTTTTAGTTAAAAGTGAAATTTTAATTCAAAATGGGAACCACATACTCAAAACCAGAAAAAACATGGAAGGTATGACTGGAAGTGCATGTTTTTATTTTAAAAGTGACATTTTAGTTCAACTCATGTGTTACATAGTAAAAACCAAGAAGAAACACATTTATTTTTTAATATAATTGGAAGAGGATTATTGAATCATTTTTTACCTTTAAGAATTAAAATCATTTCAACTCGAAACATGGGGTATCCAATATGACTCAAAGTATCTTTCTCAGCTTAAAATTGACATTTTAGTTCAAAACTTATGTCACTATATGAATACCAAGAAAAATTACATAGATTATCAAGACATTTTTTTAAAATAATAAATAATTTATTTTTTTAATGTAGGAGTTAATTTCATGAAAATGAGATAGAAAATGTAATTGATATGATAAAAAAGTTTATATTATTAGGTTAGAAAAGAAATTATAGTCCAAAACATTAATTACATACTCTTATTTAATAAAATCACTTATATTTTCTAGATAATTGAAGAAAATTACCATTGATTTATTTTTTACAAGTTGTAATTAACCTGATGTCAATTCAATGTAGAATGTGAATGGTATGACTGAAAGTGCTTGTTTTTAGGTAAAAAGTGACATTTATGATAAAAAATGTATTACATACTCAAAACCAAGAAAATGTTCTCAATATGTTTTGAATATATTTGGAAAAAAATCTTGATTCATTTTTAAATTGTAGTTACTAACCTAAAATCCATCAGGAATGTAGTGTGTATAATAAGATTGAATATTCTTATTTTTAGTTTAAAATGACATTTTTGTTCAAAACACATGTCACATAATCAAAACTAGGAAATAATTATTGGATTATAATTATTATTTTTAAAAAATGATTAATAATTTATTTTTGACATTCTGTAATTAATTTCCCTCCAATCCAATTCATACTATAGATGATATTGTTATAAGTGTGTGTTTTTAGTTTAGAAGTAATATTTCTGTTCAAAACATGTGTCACATACTCAAAATGAAGAAAAGAAGATCAAATGTTCAAGATACATCCAGATTTTTTTTGATTTATTTTTGTCCCATAGAAATATATATTAAATCAATATGAATTTTGGTGTGGTTGGTAAGATTTTAAGTTTATGTACCTAATTAAAAAGTCACATTTCAATTCAAAACATTCATATCTTATTCAAAACTATGAAAAACACTGATAGTATTATATTGTTTTTTTAAAATGATCCATGAATTTTTTTTACTTATAATAATTAACCCCATCTCAATCTGAAACCTAATTTGGTCAGTATAAATGAATGGTTGTGTTTTTAGTTAAATTGACATCTTAGTTCAAAAGTTATTTTGCATAATAAAAAATTATCAAAAAAATAGAGAATTTAGATAATAAATAATATGTCCCTTTAAAGAGAATTTTACATAATTTAGTTTCATTTTGTGTGATTAAGATATCAATTTCATGAAAGGGTTGATGTCAATGTATGGAGATAGGGAGGCCCATATAGAAAGTCTCAAAGTGAATATATCCCTTTAAAATTTAGATAATAAATAATATGTCCCTTTAAAGAGAATTTTACATAATATATGCTATGTGATGATGAGTTGGGGATTATTAATGAGATATCCTAGGTAGATATGTTGGGAATTTCACTCAATAGTAGGCTCATGTGCATGCATTCTTGTCAATTAATTCTTGAACATTGAAGTATGACTCAATCCATGTTAGATATATTTCTATAAGGAAAAGGTTGAGGATTATATATGTTTCTAAACCAATGATCGAGTGCAACTAACACAGATACCCCCTTAATACCGATACTATTCAAAGTTATGAAATCATAAACTAGAGCTTTGTTTAAGTTTACAACTAATAAGGTGGTCCACTATCTCATTGCTCATTGATTTGACAATGATGGAGTATATGACAATTTGGTAGCTGATATAGACATGCTTATCCACGTGTGGCCTCACTTGTATCTCTAAGTTAAAAAATTCCACTATTAAGGATTTGAATGATCATAATCACACAATGGTTTTAGTTTTATAGGATGAAAACTGGGGATAATTTCCTTATAAATGGAATTCATGGATGAATGTTGGTGTTCTGGTGTACTATATATCCCAACTGTGTGAATACAATTTCAATGAAGGAGGCCAATATAAATAGATTCCTAAGTAGGAAGATTTCATGAAGGGATAATCTACCATTGAAATTAAATTAGACAATGTTCCATAGTCTGGGAGAAAAGGATAGTGGTTCATCAATATGAAGGTTCCTAGTGAATAAATTCACCCCAGAAAAGGACATATGTGAAGCTTATACCTAGAGTAGATATGGGTGAAGGGTATCATCTTTGCGATGGTAGGGTGAAGGGAATTTACATAGTTGATTTATGGTGAATGGTTTTAATCTAGTTTGGGTAGGGTGAAGTGGTTCTCTTTGGTTGAAGTAAGCAAAAGTGGGTTTCCATGGTTTAGGTAGGTATAAGTGGTTTACCCAGGTCATGGGAGCATGAAGTGGTTCACTTGATTTTATGAAGGGTGATTTTGTTTCCCTAGTTGATATAGGTATAAATTTTTTCCTCGTTAAGGAAGGGGATGTTTCACCCGAGTTAAGGAATGGTGGAGACATCACCCTAATTAAGGTCAAGTGAAGTGGTCTCCCTTATTGAAAAAGGGGAAAGTGGTCACCTTGGTTAAGTTAGGTCATTGTAGTCATCTTTCTTGAGGTAGGGAAAGGTGTTCACATATTATAGGGTTGGTGAGTTGGTCACACTAGTTTATGAAAGGTGAAGTGTTCTCATTGTTTTAGTTTGGGAAAAGTGGTCTCCTCTATTGAGATAGGGGAAATTGGTTTTATCTAGTCTGGGAGTTGGGTGAATGGTTTTTAGTATATGTGAACCCCCGTAGGAGACTTGGTTACATTAATCCACTGTATAGTGCTCCATGGAAGAGATATTCCCATGAAACATTAGTATTAGTGACATTTGGGGTCCTTTACCCTAACTTAGGAGAACTTGGGGTGAAGTGGTATGTCATGAAGTTTTTATATTTGGATGACATAATTAATCGTAACTTTGGCTAATTTTCATAGGTTTTAAGCTTTATAAACTACTTGGAGTGGAAATGTTAGACCTGGCTCAAGGGATATTTTTGTTCCTCTTCCTCTTCCAAAATATGGTAAATGTTGTAGCCTAAGGTGTATATTTATAGTAAAAAAATATATCTGGGAACACAAGAGTTGGGAATGGAAGGTACTTAATCAGGTAAATTAGGGTGATATGGTATATGAATGATGTTCTAAATGTTTGTACCTTTGTCATATGGGATAATAAAAAGGACTTGATCTAGAGGATGAGGGTTAGAAGACCCGGATGCATAGACCTGAGAGCAAAGACCTATGTGTGAGGGTATGGGCATAGAGACCTGGGCACACCTATCTTATCAAATTACACGTGTTCCTTAGAGGAATAATATGGTGTAAATGGGACCTGGGTAATTCAAATTGGGCCTATAGGGATCTTGGTACACCCATTCCCTAGTGCGGGTGTGGACTTCTAGAAATCTTCATCAACATCCTACTTCAAATGAGGATGAAATTTGATTTGGTTGTCTATTTTAAATCCATGAGTGGAATAATTGATTACTATGAAACCAGATACAACCATGGATATAGGTTTATTATATATAAGTTGTCTTAAAAGGACAACAAATTTCCATAACACCTTTAAAAAAGTGTTTTATTGTTCTGAGTGGACTTCAAGGAAGATTCATAACTGTTTGATTCTAGTGGTATCCAAGTGGACTTCAAGGAACCTCTTTAAAAGTGTTATAACTTTGTTATAGTTGGAGATTTATAACTTTTGGTACTATAGAATCCTTCCAGGGATCCTATTTCATCACCCCATATCTCATGGGAAACTCTCGTAAGTACATCCTTCATTTTCTCTTCTTTGAACTCCTCCAGATGAAGTGACGTATGTTGGGGGAGTTCAAGCATACTCTTCCATAAGGAAATGCCTCATTGGTGGTTGTCCTGAAGCCAAAGTATAATGTATCAAGGATGGTTAACTTTTATCATATAATTAAGGCTCATGATTTCTTTCATTCTCACCCTCAAAACATCCACACATGGAACTTTTGGAATCATGGGACCAAAGTGAAGCTGGTGGATGCCTCCCCTTAGCCTGTGACTATTAAGATCACCACAGGCCTTGGGGTCATTCAATCCAAGAGCTGAACCTTGCCTTATAGGTGTGTAATTCAATAAAATGATTGATCCAATGAAATAAAAGGGTGGAGGAAACTGTCCTCTCTAGGAAAATAGAGACTTCATATCATTCTCGGCTCAGAATGGTCTTTCATATTTTTTTCACTCTAGGAATAATTTAGCATGGTGCAATAATTAGAGAGGGGGTTATCACAATTGAGTTAGAATTGATTAGTGCCTCACCAGCCTCTAGATGATATCATCCTTACTAAATTATAGAGTTTACCACTTTCCCCGAATCCTTTCTAATCATTCCCCCATTTATGTCACTTTTGTCTCAGGTAATGTAGAAGAAGATCACTTTTACTTATCCCATACATGGGTGTCCAACTGATACTACCATCAGGTTGTTCATGAGCTATAGAATATTCTCCCTCATGGGTTCCCTTGGGTGAACGTTCATAAAAAATCGATAATTCTCAGGTGTGATCTCAAAACTTGGCATCATAATTTTTTCTCCCCATCCAAGACATGGATTTCATTTTCTTGGAGATTTATTGACTGGATGTCTACATGGAAAGGCAATTGAATGATTCTATATTTGCTTATTTGGATAATCAAAAGAGCTGTTTTCCAAGAGGATTGTAATTATGGAATGTGAGAAGTACATAATACATTGGCTTAGAGATGGAGACCAAAATATGGATTTCTTTCAAACCTTTATCAAGGAGAAACATCACCACATTATCCCCAACATCCTCCTTGATAATGGATCCCACTTAGATGACCCATAGGTGGTTGGAGGTATGGTTGAATATAATTTTAAATATCATATTGTAGGTCCCATACCAAGTGAGTGTGGAGGTTATCCATGCATCCAAGTCGAGATTTTCTTATTCCATTCCTTCATATGTCTCCACACTTGATAATTTACTCATTAAATCCATCGCAGAAGAATAGGCAATTCGTGAGGTAGTGTAGAATCTCAACCTATAGAGTGCTCCATGTACGGTCCAGATTCTAGGGTCTTTTTATAGGGGTTCATGGGATTTGGTTAAGCATGAAATTTTGGTTGTTATACATGAATTATTTTGTGGAGTCAACATTCCATGAGTTACATGAACCACCACACTGGTTCTCATACAAAAAAATCAAGGGTCCTTCCATGCTCTAGAACTGTTTTCTTATAGGTATGTGAAACTTCGCGTACAAATTAATGGTTTGTTTGATCAATAAGAGACCATCAGAGAACCTCCCCCAATTGAACTTATAAGAAAAACAATAGTTTTTCAAGGGGATATCCATCCAAAGGGAAATCAAACATTCTCAAGAAATGATATCTGATATAATTTTAAGGACCCTGAGATCCAATATCAAAATCAAACTTGAAATGGATAAATATTATGATAATGCTGAATGAAAATTCATTCTTCAAGTGCTTACTTGAATGGGGTTTTCTAACTGGTCTAGAGAGCTCTTGTTTAGAAGCTCCTGTTTTCTGTAGACCTCCATGTCCTTTCTACATAGGAATTAGTATTTTTTAAGAGAGTCTTGGTTATTTTTATAGGTGAACCAATTTACCATATCCTTTTCATTATCTTCTAGGACTCCTTAATACACATAATTAATAGTAGTATCTCTTTAGGAATTATATGCACTTACTGGTACAAGTATAGTACAACTGGAATTTTCCACCTCACGTTTTTGATAATATGCTTATTTTTTCAAATTTTCATAGAACCTCTATTAGGTGCACCAACAAGATAATAGTGATCCAATGCATATAGATGGGTAAATTTTTCAATCATGGAATGAAAATCCTTTGAATTTCCACTCATTTATTAGAAAGGAATATTTATTTCTTGAAAACTGACCTATAATTCCCCAAGAGTAAATTATTAATGAATTATCATGGTTCCCTGATCTCAGAGGGCCATCTATATATTCAAAACTTAGATAATTTTGTTGGAGTGATTAAAAGTTGATTTTTTGAATGGAAGAATCATTTCCATTCTTTCGGATGCAGAATCACTTTCATCAATTGTATTTTAACATACATCCCATTGAATGTTATGCCATATTTGAATGTACTAAAGGGAGTCAAAATGGGAATCAAAATAGCTTGGTAGCCTTTATTTGGGATATGATGTTTGAGGGAAGACATCATTGATATTCTTGCAACTAGATGGCTAGACTGATGGAGGGGGGAATAAATGTTAGGAATTCTTCAGGTACCATAAATGGGTTGCAAGAAAAATAGTATTTGAAAATATTGAAATGTCATGGTCTTAACAAGATCTCAATATTCCTCTCTATGTCGCTTGCTCCAACCACACTACTCAAACCTCTAATACCACACATGGTGGATTGTTGGAAGGGGTGGCATCATATTTTGGGTTAATAATTGGACAAGATAAAAGCTCAGCTTTTTGGGTTGTCCAACTCTAACCATGAACTTTAATCTGGATATTTTTCACTAAAGCTTCAACCATGGAATGTTAAATACTAATCAGTGCAGCACCTTAAGCCTTATTAAACTCAACTCCGAACTAGATCACTATGTGTTTACTGCTTCTTCTTCATGTTTTTTCTCAGATATGGACCACAAAATAGTAAATAAAAATATTAATGATTCAGAACTCTAGGGGGATACCCTATTTTACTAGGAGATTTATTTTAGGTACCACTTTATTACATAGATTGTTTGGAACTGGGTTCTCCCAACTGATGATAACATCAAGCATTTGGGAATCCCTTTGGTGTTACAGTGCTTCGGCGATAAGAACCCCTAGGAGGAGACCTCATCTCATATTTTCTTTGGGAGTGAGTTGGGGATTAAATTAATGAGATTTCATTGTATTTTATATGATCTTCTAGCATAGCATTCTTATGGGACTACCTTTCCATTCATTGGATTTAGGGATTGGGAGTTAATAGATATGAACATAAAAATCACTTCTTGATCATCATTATGGAATACTATATAATTTGGAAGTCTTAGAATATATCACATCATTAAGGTAAATAACTCTCTTATTTTTCTCTTATTTTATGACATAAAAACATCCTATTGGATCTATCTCAAATTTTTACTAACTAATGGGACTCCCTGTGTCTTGGTTAGTGCTTGGCAGGGAGAGTATCTCATACCTCAAGATATGGTGGTAAGAAAAGATGGTGGGTTCGGTGGAATGATCATGATAATATCATAAAAATTAATATTAAAGGATCATGAATCTCTAGTATCATGTGGGGTGGAGGGGTTGTCTAGGACCCCAATGGTTCTTTCATCCTTATATTCCTGGAAAACTTTGGTAGTAGAGATTCCCTTCTAGATGAAGCTCATGGGCGGAACTCCTATCTCCGTATGTGTCATGAGGTGAATGTTGATCTTTATAGGGTGTAAATGGACTCGTCCACACTCCATATCTCACTACTTAGGTTGAAGA
This sequence comes from Viscum album, assembly GCA_963277665.1. Lineage (NCBI taxonomy): Eukaryota > Viridiplantae > Streptophyta > Magnoliopsida > Santalales > Viscaceae > Viscum > Viscum album. Next base: position 1,047,949,165 of record OY728163.1, on the reverse strand, counting down.
GACCTCCTTGGTCCATTAATTATCTTATCCATAGATGCAGAGGATTGAATAGAGCTCACACTAAGGTACTCCATGTCTGTCATAAGGGTAATAAATTTGTAGATTTTATTTTTTATTTGGCTAATCAAGATGATAGTTTTACTTCTACATTTAAACTTTGGTCCCTTCCTATTGAGGGTGTGAAAATTTTCATAGGGGATTCATCTTGGACCTTAATATTTCCACCCCACATAGTACTATGTTATTATTCCTTTTCCCTTTTCTAAATTTTCATTCCTATCCTCTGTTCACATCCTTGTACATATTTTTATTCTTCTTTAAAAAATAAATTTAATGGGTTTTACTAGTTATGAAACCCTTTCCCTTAATAATGAGTGAAATACATGGCCTAATCTTAGTGGGAGGTTTTCACCACCACATTAACAGACATGTTAATGTTTTTGAATAATATATATCTTCTGGTGTTGTAATTTTCATGAGAAACAATGAAATCCATTTTGAATCTAATTTTTTATAGAAATATACTTTTCATCCAATACATTAAGATTTTTTAGGATGAGGGACATATTATAACTTCTATAAAAAATTATATGGAATAAGTTTTAGAGTGACAAAAAATCCACATATGGTAATTGTATTTTTTAGAATAAAATAATATAATTTTAAGGTAATATAGGGGAAGTTTACACATTATACAGATATCTAGTAGGATTTTGGTGCCGACTTACTAGGGGTAGGCTATTCATAAAGAAGAGGTTCTCGAGTAAAGGTGTTTGTGTTTCCCCAACCTATCAATTCATGATAATCATAAAAAATCACAAATATTATCATAAAGAAAAACCAAATCCCCTTTAACCTTAAATATAATTGACTAATTCAATAAATATTTCCACATAAATAACTAACGTGTGTTTCCTCTTAGATGTGTGTTGGGATATAAGCATAGGCATGTGATATATCACCACAAAACTAGAGTTGGACCACATAGTTATGAATATGATATCTTTATGGGTGTGTGTCCAATGATTTTATATGAATGTATACTCTCACCATAATACTAGATTTGGTCTATTTAGACTTGATGATTATTTCTTCCAAAGTGTATTGTCATAGATAGGTATAAAAAAATGAACCATCAAAGTAATACTATAGTTTTTCTATTCAGATATTGATTTGAATGAATTTATGTGATGAGGATCACGAAGGTGGGGATTTGGAATTTGGATTATATAGTTTCAAAGGGATCATATACCCTAAAATTTGAGATTCATGAATTTTTCATGGATCCAAGGAAGAAATTTATAAGATGAATTTTAAGAAGATAAAATTTTTCTTGGTTTTAAAAATTTTATGAGCATGAATTGACTTTTAATGGTATCATATAGTGGTCCATAGATGATTTTTTCCTTATTCATAGTTTTCCTCTTATTTATTTGTTTTTTATGTTCACCCTAACTTTTTCCTAAATCTTATATGGGTGTGAATTTGAAATATGGATATATATTTTTATTAGGACCCCCTTTATGGGTTTCCAATATGGAAGGTTTTATTCCTTTCCCTTTTCTGTTGGTTGATTTTACTAGATAATGTATGATGCATGTCCAGTGAGTGAAGAATTGAATTTTTTCAAGGACTCCCTTTATGGGTTTTCAACCTGGTGAGTCCTAAATCTCTCTCCATTGGTAGTTCATGGTATTTAAATCTAGACCATTGTATTTGGTTTTTATGTTTAGGAAAACAAGAACAAAATATGAGTTAGCTTATATAAAAACATGGGAAAAGAAAAATTTATGTGAATAGATAACCTAGTTTGACTGATGTAAATAGATTCTTGGAAAGTAAATTAAGTTTATGGTTATAATTCTTAGACCATGAAGATGATATTTAATATCAGAAATCATTTAATAATGAATGTGATGGTCTATGTGACCAGGTCATGGTAACAAACTATCATAAATGAAGGACCTAATACAATTATAAACCAACTCATAAATTGGGGGACACATTTTATGGTTATGATGTACATACCACTGTGCTATATGTTTTAGGATTACATTATGGAGACAAATAAAAATTTCAAGAGTAGGATGTTTTAATCTTTCATCAAGAATGGGTTTGATTTATGAATGTGTAACATATAGAGTATTCAATTCCAATTGAATGTTTAGATCAAGAAATGTGCAAATCATAACCTGAAATATTTGAATTAGGAGATAATATTGAAAAATAATAAAATAGATGGCAATGGAAAACATTAAAATATTGGGTTTTACTATGATTCTATCAAGAAATAGTGGTGTTAGAGGAACTTATTTTTAGAATGAAGATGCATTTGGTCTGAAGTAGAAGATATAATGGTATGAATATTACCAAGAAGTGATGTCCCTTATAGTGGGATAGACTCATTAATAATATACATAAATGATTTATGATTATTTAAACATCATCAATGAATGAAATTTTAATATATATAGAAGGTTATTTAAGTAGGGTACAAATACTATAAAATTAGTGCCACTTTTTATCAAATGTATATTAAGGGTGAATAAATATTATACGAAATAGCCCAAAATTTTTCCTGGACCAATGGATCCGTGGAAAATATTTTGGATTTATCTAGGGACATATGTTGGGATGAATTATCTAGATGCCTTATTTAGTTATCACTTTACTTTTATCTGGTCTTTAAATGTATAAAATTATGAGTGGAGGTTTGAATTTTTCTCACACCACCCTTTATAAATTTTATACTTGGAATACTTTAGAAAATTTTCTACTATAGTTTAAAGATCATGTAATTTTTACAATTGAGGGATAGGGTTTAAGTTCATAGAACTTGGAAAAAATGTGTTTAAGATTTATGGTTGTATATATTTTAAAATAAAGTGCTATAGTTTAAAAAATAATGGCATGATGAAACATGATATTAATTTGGATCCTAAAACTAGTTTAGACCTTCTCAAATTGGTATTCACATAGTTTATGGCCATAATTCCAAAGCAAATAAGAAATATAAATATATATATAGTAGGTAAAACAGAAATCCCAACCTGAATGGATATCCCATTGATACTATGTACCATCTCTATGAGGGGTGTATACATTTTAAGGTCATTATGTTTGGATCATCCATTGATGAAGTCTAAGGCCACACAACATTTTCCAAATGGGTGAGATAGCTTAAATGGTATGGTTATGGAAAAAACCAATGTGAATTATTAAAATAATTCCACTTTAGTCCAACAAATAGGCGAGTTCAAAAAATTTAGTCTTATGGTGCTAGGACCATTGGTAAGGGGTGGGATATGATAACCCCCAAGCTAATCGAGCGAAAATAATGTCACAATATATCTGAATGGGGAATTAATGTGTTGTAACTAATGCCTTGATGTATTTTAATTAGGAATATGATATGGAATGAGTATTTTGAGGATGAATATTGACCAATATTAAAAATTATAGGTTCTAAAAAAATGTTGTTAGAGGTTTATAGAGATTATAGGACTCTATCCTCCAGACGAGGATGCCTCTAGTTATTAATGTCAGATACGATGACAAGTAAATCACCAAGATAAGGTGTAGCTTGGATTCAAATACAGTCCTTACTGATAACTAGGAAATGTTTATGGTGATTCAAACATTTTACAGAATAATGAATGATATATGGGAGGAAACATCCAATTTGTTATTAAAACATCCTAGTACCCTGATTCCCCTGAAAAAGGATATTTTGGGGATGATTTAAGAAGAATGAATATGGATGATGATTCATAGATGAGACTAAGAAGTTGGATTTATGAATCACTATACATCCTAATGATTCTTGAATCAATCCAACTGTAGTTCTCATAATGTATAATGCCTACATTGATCTAAACCCTATGGAAGGGAGGGGCATCATCATGTCCTAGTATAGGTATTGAAACATAATAATCCCCAAGATTGTGCATAATTAACTAACTTGTTGTCTATCCAAGAATAGACACGGGGATCTAAAATACAAGGGGTTTTAATAAAAAATGTGAATTTTATCGTTGGTGGAGGGTTCTATGTTCAATTCCACATTAAATTAATTTGGATTCGATATAGGGTATTCAAGTCATACAATATATATCACTCTAAAAAATTTACATTCTTTTAGAATGAACCACAAATTGTGTACACTTTGACCAAAAAATGGTTTATAGATGAAAAGCCACAATCTAGAGTCCTTTCTTTGATCTAAATCATGAAATTAATAAGATGGATCTATCAATATGTTAGATCCAATGTTGGAAATCCTATGTGATTGGGGGGTCTATACACTGAGTGGTGGTCAAACACTAAAGAAATTATAACTAGGTCAAGGTGAAGAAATACAAGAAAAATTATATATCCAATATTATTGGAATCAATCTATATTTTTTTCTATTATATGTTGGGGAATTTTATCTTAATGTTGATAAAAAAATTCATTAATAATCATTACACAGATTCGAATATCATGTAAAAAAGAGAGGGTATAATAAATAGTCTATCCCAAATAGATCGAGATATCATGCATAGTGGAACATTATTTTTTTAATGTATCTTTATGAGATGTGGATAAGTATCATACATGTAATTTTATTCTTAGAAAATAAATCACTAGGAACTATTTTATATATCTAGATCATAGGTTGGGTTATTGAGCGTGATAGGGTTCTAAGACTACACCTATGATAAGATATACAAGCATCACAAACTATATTGAAATTCTCAAAATCAAAAAAATAATATTTATTATTAATATGAGGGAATAATATGTCAGGTTTTCTTTTTTTAGGGAGAGGGAACCTTAATTGAATAGAATGAGGGATTTCAAGAAAAAAATTGGTGGACATTTTTTAGGATTGAGCTTGTGGTTAGGTCAGGTGGTTCAAATTTCACCTTGTATCATATGATAGTAAGAATCAAGATACATTTAGTATTTATAATGTAACATTTTTCTATGTTCTAGCTAATAGATAGATTAAGAGAACTGGAACCAAGAACATTTACATAGATACATATAATATATAAGGATAATATGTCTCACATAGCCTCCCAAATAATCTATGTGATTATTAATGGTTGAATTTTTGTCGTGTAGTTCTACATTATATGAAATGGATAATATTACCTACTATTAAACATGATTCATATTGATTGTGTTAACATGGGAAGTCAATGAGGACATATAATCTCACATGACTCGTTGTTAGTATGAGAAACAACAGAAAATTTAAAGATTACTCATATAGTATGGGATCACATTCTATGGGTAATGATTTCATTGTGTATTTTTACATCATGAAACTAAGAGGAAATTTCATACAATATGGGATCACGTAAATAAGATGTATTTTTAAGTAGTTTATAACCATAAATCTCAAACATGGGCCATTTATTTTAATATCTAAAATTATGTATATCTAATATAAAGACCTTTAATAGTTTTAAATCATATGAAATATAACATTATCGTAGTTCTGATCCCATATGGGAAACCTAATGTGAATGGTTGGGCCCAAACACTAAATAAAAGTGGGTGATTTTCTAAAAAATCATGGATGATAATAGGAAAAGTGATATGGGAATAAAAATGTATTTTATCACATCTTGAATCAAGGTACCCATAGTTTTGATAAAGGACCCCTATAGAAGATTAGACTCTTACCTTGGGGAGGATATGTTTTTGTAACCAACCCCAAGGACAATCCTTGCCATGTAGTCCTGGGCTGTGCTATATGGGGAGGGAACCCAACCAATAAGGAGAGTATTTTTTAGGATAGGGAAATTATTTTCTTAGGATAGATTCGTGGATGAAAAATCATATGTTGAAAACTCTTACATAGATCTAGCTCATACATAAGGAATCTAGGTCCCATATAATGGCCCACTTTGAGCCATTTTAGGGTCAGGTAGTTAGAGGCACATGTCATGTAGTTTAATTTCATGAGACATGCACTTAGATTCTATATAGTTTAAATTCATATGACTAGTACATATTAAAAGTGGTTTAATGTAATTTAAATGTAATTCATTATATTTAACTCAATTACTTGTATCTATGACTTGGTCTATACATTTCAATAAAATTCATAGAGGATGAATCCCATGCTATTTACCATCTAGTAGCTATGATGTGGGATATGTAATTTAATATCTTATAGTGAGTACATGATGAAAATAATATAAAACGATGTAAATTATTTCTTGGGAAAGAGTTCATTGATGGTTTATGTGATGTTATCTCCAACCATCATGATATTTGAGAGGATTAAATTGGGATTGATCTTTATTATAGTGTGAGGATACTCTATCATTGTTTCATTCTTTAGAGACTTCTTTCTTGGCATCATCAGAGTTTTGAGAGATAGAACCAACTATATGTTAAGGAATAAGTATAGGATAAATTTCTAATTTAATTCACACAAAATTGGTATTTTATGGACGTATAGGTTATTACATGCAAATAAGATACTATCATCAAGCCTTTCCAATTCATCTTGTCATTAATATGACCATTTATCTTTTTATATCTGATTATAGATAGAAACATAGAGTGAAGGTAGTTGAACTTTTATGGGGAAGACCGCCTTAGTTCTATATAGAAGTGATTATGGGGTCAATTTTGTGGATGTATGATTTTTTGTGGGATAATCCCACATATCATGAAATAATTTCTAAATATAATAATTCTTACTATTGTGTACTATGTTTTTAATGATATTATAAAATTTATTTTTGAGATCCTTTATCTATCTATTTTTTACCGCATGAGAGTTTGATGAGTGTCGATATAACATTATTATTTTTGAAGAAAAGAACGTTTTTCCACTGTATATAAATATTGTGTGATCGAAACCAGATATGGTAATGATATTTGACTTCATGAAGTTGATAATAGCCTTTGTGATGACGTCCTTGAGAGATATAACTTTGGTTCATTTGGAGAAGTATTTGATTGAAGTAAATTTATTCTTAACCATATTGGGTATATCTGGGGGATATAGCCTCATGAAATTTATTCCTTATAAAAATTGACAAAGTGTATTTGTTAGTATATAATATATTAGGGAGTTTGTGGATGAAATTGGCATCTTATAGAGGGAATCACCCTCATAGCGACCTCTATGTAATCTTGTGTCATTTTTGGTAAGAATAACCAAAGTATCTTGATTTAATGGCCTAGATTAGTTCTTGAATGATGAGCACAATAGGTTCTAGTATGAATTTACTATATAAAAAATGGTGGTTTCTATTTTTTTGAATCATCTGAGTGTGATTCCAAAAAAATTATTAGTTTTAGATGACTTTCTATAAATTTGAGTTATCATAGAGCATGAATTTCTCTGATAGCCGCCATATCTGTTCTTCCTTGGATCAATCCGATGGTAGAATTTTACTCCAGGGATAGTCAATAATTAGGGAAATATATCCAATAATGGTATTAGTTGTGTATGATATCATATATAAATTGTTATGAGTGATTTTTATTTAATTATTTTCTTTAATTTCATTTTGAATAATGAGGGAGGCCATACTATAGATTGAGATGCAAATCACTATTTATAAGCTTAATAACCAAAACTGAATCAATTGTTTTGTTTAAATTGGCCATGGGTATCTACAATTATTTCTCCAAACCTACCATTGGAGCTTGGTATTCCACTTCATTTTTTTTGGTGAATCCTTCTTAAAAACAGAATGAATATTGATGAAATTCTTTCATTGGATAGAAAATAATAATCTCTAGACCAACTCTGTTGAGATTTGGATTATCTATTAATATTCCTATTAATCTATTAAAGACCCCATAAAACAACATTTATTATATTAGGGGAGCATCTTTAATGGATAAGACTTCTTTATATTGGAGTTCATTATTTACTAGCGTACTTTATAGGGTAGGGTGTGTTATAAAAAAATACACAAATTAATTCTATTTGAATATATTTTTTAGACACAAATTAGATGAATAATTTATTCAGGATTATCTCCCACCATTCTAGTTGTTCATTTGGCATTATATGACAACAAATATATTTTTGTGGCTTAAAGAGTAAGAATAAAGTGACATAATGATAATTTAGGTGGGGTCTAAACTTTAGTATCATAAAGATCAATGCAAGTGACTTTATTTTAATATCAGAAAATCGATTTTAAATATTTATTATGACTTAATTGAGATTTAAGAGACCATTATCCTTACCCACAACATTATATTTCATGAGAAGGGAACTAAGATATTTTCTATAGTTTCCATGTATATGATGAGAGGATTTACCTCCACCAATGATATCAAAATATGTGGGTGTTGTAGTTACGTCCTGATATCATTGAATTGTTCTTAGAAATCTTCAACCCATCAATACTTCACTCCCTTCTATAGAAAATTTCAGAATGGTAAGTAATTTATTTTGAGGTTGGATATGAAACCCTTAAAATAGGTAATATTTAATTGAATACTTTTCTAACCTTTAGGGTTTTGAGGATGTGGAATGTTTGGGATCAACTTGATTTTCTTACAATTGACTTTGATGTATTGATGGCACACCACTAGGCTAAGAAATTTCCCTAACACCACTCCAAAAAACATATTTAAGGGAATTCAACTTCAATATGATCCACTATAGCTTGTTGAAAAATGTTTCAAGACCAATAATATGATCACAGAACTATTAAAACTTGAATACCAATTTATCAATGTAGAAATCCATGTTTTTTCTTATAACATCATTAATAATATGGTGCATTGAACATTTGTATGTGGAAACAATGTTCTTCAAAACAAATGGAATATTTTCATAATATTATAGAATAGGGGTTCTTTGAAGAAGGAGACCTATATATATTTAGAGTCCATATATATATATATAAATTTTAATTTATCATGAATACCTATCCATGAGAGAGAGGGACTAAAATGGCCATTTAATGGATAAAATATAAGTGATTTGGGCTGATAAAAAATCCTTTGTGAAATATGGTTTAAGATCCCAAAATCTTATAAAAACCAAATATATATATTATTCTCATTTATGGGGACAATATTAATGAACCATTTTATATAATAAACTTCTTGAATTAATTTGATGTTTATTATATAATTAACTTTATCTTCCACATTTGTGACATTGGTTCGGTGCATTTTCCTGACCACATATTTATAACCATGGTGACCTTCTAACAAACCTTAATGATGGGTAGCCACATCAGTATCATTTTTGGGAATTTTATATAGTTATGGTCGAATAAGTCCCAATATTTACTCAAGAAGGAGATTTGTGTATATTGATCCTTGGTTGAAATGAAGACATTTACTAACTTAGGCTAGGGTTTTTCCTCCATATATAGATTAAATTTTATGAGTTAATTAATAGTGGAAGAAATAAATTCCCAGAATATAGGAGGTTAATCAATGTGAACTTATTTTTCTAATTCTTATTCATAAATATCATCGATAGTCGGGGAAAAAGGGGCCCTTTGTGACTTAATAAAAAAATAGGGTAATTTTAATCTCTTTTTGATGATGATGGTATGTATCTATATCCTAATAGTGTTGATAAAGAGGCATAATTATCTATGTAATGATTGATACTTTCTCATTTTTTCCTAATATCATCAAAGGAAAAAGTTTTTCCTACTACCCATGATTTATATGATGATGTGGGGACATTATCAACTATTTTATATAATGAAACTATGGAATCATTACATCCTGACACAACTGATATCATATATATATGATCATACATTCTAATACCTATGCTTTTCTCCTTCTCCAAGGGTTTAGGAATATGTGATCAAAGGTCCTCAATTGGGTGGTTTGAATACCATTCAAATTGGACATCGAATAGAGGCACAAATGAGTGAGACTAATCTTCCTAAATAATACAAAAATCTATTCATCCAACAAAAATGGTTTCTCTTTTAATGTAGCTAGTTGAAAATTATATGAAATGTATCACCTTAACCTTCATTTAGTTATTATTTTATATATTTTTCACTTTATCATTTTCCTTTAATTTTGGTCAGAATTACTTTTGAATTGAATTTTTTTGTTATAGTGAAAGGTGCATCGTTGGTTTGTAATTAGTGTTAACTTTGATATAACCGTTAAAAACCATAAATTCTTCATTAATTGTGATTTTAATTATTGGTTCATGGTTTTATTAGCTAAGAATACATGTTACACATCTTCTCCTTTGTTTCTAGTGAAGTTCTCACTTTATAAAAAGTTTTTGTAAATAATATGGCCACACAATATATCCTACCTAGGTACTAAAATGTGTGAAATTATTATACTAACCTCTTAGATTTTATCCCCCTTGAGCACTAATTTCTTCCCACTCTCAAATTCATACTCATATGAGTCTTAGGTATGGATCCCTCCTCTTATTCCTTCAAAATATTGGGACCTTTTTTATTTAAAAACTAATTCTTAATATTTGGGGTATATTCTTCCCTTATTTTTCCATAATATTGTTTTCTTCTTCTCCCCTCCAAGGGAGGCCATGGTTGATGAACCAAAATTCCTAGGATTTTTTTAATCTTGATATTATTGGTATATAGTGATTATAAAAACTATTCTTTACACCTCACTTGAAAAAATTAACTGATGGAAAAATACTTCTGTTGAACTGAGATAGGTTTCTTTATGCATAATTTTTTAAAATTAATAACATTGATTTAATACCTATTTTTTATGTTATTGATTTAATTTATTAAGGGTTATGTAATGTATAACTGTTTTATCTGAGCCTTAGTATTTTTAATGTTCTTAAAATTGTATTTTAGTATCATATATTATAGATAAAATTTATAAATTATTCCTAAAATTTCCTAGGTGTTTGAGAAAACATATTAGCCACTTATTTTAAAATTAATGTTTTCAATATATTATTTTATAGCATTCAATGATTTTTAATGTTTTTCCATGTGTAAAAATCAAATAATTATACTAATTCTCAAATTAAATATAGTATTTTTATATATATTGGGGTCCATTTGATATTATGTTGTGTTTATTTTCACTGGGATTGATTCTTATTTTGTTTATAGGGAAAGTTTAGGTGATGTTTGAATTATGTTTAAAGTGGTTTTGATGTGTTTATCACATAATTGAGATTTGTTTGATTTAAAAAATGGTAATTTGAAATGATTAAACCATACTTTCAATTTAAAATAAAATTTCTTGTTTTAAACCATAGTTTAAAAATTTATGGGCCATTTGGAAAATGATTACATAAATTTAATGGTCTGATTTTCCCAAAGAGGTATCAAAGGCTTGGTTGAAATTTTATATAATGATTTAGAATGACCCCTTAATTATTATTTTTATTTTGGCTTTATGGATATATTAAATGCATTATATTATAAGGATATCGATCTATTTTGAAAAGGGTGTTCTTGGATAGAGGAAATGTGTGTTTTTTATATTTTATTAAAAATTTATGTGTTTTATTTATAAATTTCACTCACCTCCATTAATGTATTATGGTATATCATGATCTTAGGTTATAAATTCTTGGAAAATTATCACTATTCATTGTGCGATTTAACTAGAGTTGGACTATTGAAAAATACTAACTAAATATTTGTGGGTTACGGTTAAGGAGTAGCATTCTAGGGTGTCCCCTTAATCTATGAATTAAGATTACTCCCCCATGATATTTCATGTAGTTGGATTTTATTTTTTTAATAACTAAGATAGTATATGGTCCTACATTTAATTAACATTAATTATTTGGGACAATATCATAATGAGGGTTTAATTTAATTTATAATCTTCCATTTTTAGGATGTTTTTATCTTTTTTCTATTCCTTTTATTTTAAAATTTAATTTCTACATATTTTTATTGTTTCTCCTTTAATGGATGTTATCACAAAAAATATTCCACAATTTATTCTATTTTACTTAGGATATTCCATTTTTGATTAATTTTTGTTCTCTAACATATGTACATTTACATGTTATTATTTTTATTCATTTTTTATAGTTTTAATTACATTTAATATAATTATATCCTTATATATTTATCTAATTTGTGGATATTTTAATTTTTTTTAGCTTTAAATGTTTTACATTATTTAAATATCCCTTTCTTTTTTATATTTTATGAAGCCTGATTTTTGGTTTAAATGAAAAAATAGTTGTTTTGAATTTAAATAAATTTATAAGGTGGTATTTATTTAAAATGTAAGATTAATATTAGAGATTAATTTTAAAAATAGCATGAAAGGATTTCACATTTAAAGATTATGCATGGGATATGGGTATAATTCCTATTGGGATTTATGCTCATGCCTATATAAATTTTAGTTTCCAATCATGTTCATATCATTGTATCCCTTATCAATTGGGATTATATTTCTATAGTCACTTATATAGTTTTCTCAATAATAATTTTTGTAATATCCTATTATTTTGATAGAATTGATAAATTCCAAGAGAATTTTATATTTTAGTTGGTGGACGGGAAAAAATTCATATTATGTTTTTGAATTTAATTTTGAGTCTAAATGTGTGAATGTGTTGTTTTTTGGATGAGTGTTAATGACTAATATGTGTATCAATGGTTTGATTTAGTTTCAAAGGTATGAGGATTCCAAAAACCAACTTTGAGGGACTGAACACTAGGTGCATGGTTAGAACATGGTTAGTTCTAACCATGTATCCTAAACTGTGTGGCACATTTCTACAAGTATATGGGTTAAGAAGTTAGGAATATAGGGTTGCACTACAAGGTGAATCATCGACAATAAATTTTATAGGTGACTGTAAAGTCTATACATAGTTTTTAAAACCACATTTTTAATAGTATCTGGTTGGGGAAATACTTGACATTGGAACCACATGGTTGGTGCACGTTTAGCCAAACAATGTATCTCTTTAGTAGTGATAAAATTTCTATTTACCCCTCATCTATTTAACACTTATACCCTTTATTTTTATCCCATTTTGTACAATTCCTCTATCCATGGAGCTCTCATTTTCCCTCTCTCAGGTCTTTCTGAATCTCTTATATTCAAGCTTCAATTCCACATCATTTTGTAAAATTTTATAGATAGTAGTAAGTAAATTAGTGCTATTACTTCTTGTCTTATTTTCTCTTCCCATTTGGAACGATATTTATATATAATCAAATATTCCCTATTTTCTATGGTTTTGTTTAGTTTCTTATTTTATCTTGTTTTAGATCATATCAGAGGCTGATCTTCTACAACTGTATGTATATGGGTATAATGTTGGTGGTTCAAGGTTGTTTACCATTTTATATATGTTTTTATGTGATGTGATAAATAAGCATGACTTGGGTGGCCTGAGTGTGACCATTTATTTATTATTTTTATTTTTCTTGTTATTATTAGTAGATAACAAAGAGAATAACCACATTTTTTAAAATATTTATGAGCCTCGAAGGTTACAGTTGGGGAGAAATGTGGGATTTAAATGTTTTGAATGATTTTATAGTTGTTTAATTTATTTATTATGATTATGTTGGTTGAATGGGAATGATTTGGTCATGAAACATGAGAATTATAGTGATATATATAATTAAAAATTAGGTAAAGTGGGTTTTCATATTGTGACACTTCGTGAATGCTAGTTCTGTGATTGAGTGATGTGGTTTTCATGTAGTGATGGAGGTTCATTGGGGATGTGGATTAAAAAGTTAGTGATTTTTCTCTCATTGTTGTTGGATGAAAGCATTGTTCCGATCATGTGCACATCAAATTGAGACCCAACAATGTGATTTTGACAAGTTGATGTTGGTGGAGGTCTCCATAGATATAGATTCACATGTGATGGTGACGAACCTTATATAAGGAGGAGGTTATCACTATTGGAATCCATGGTAGATGATGAGAGACCATCAGTTGGGGGTTGATGTTGCCGTGGTGCTATGGTTGATTGGACGGGACTATGGAATGATATATATTACCATGACTTGAGGCATTAGGCTACTAATATGATGATGAATTAAATGATATAAGTTCTGTGGACTTGTGATATATTATGGGAATTCCGTTATGAAATCTATTTTAATTGATATGTCGTGAATGTAGAAATAGTTGTAATGTCATGCCATACAGTATTGAAATGGATAAAAAACAGAGGTTTCTTATGGTGTAACCAACTATTGATGCATTATTACATTTTATCATTAGAAAAAGTAGTAAAATTATCCCTTTTGTTTCTTGATCACAAGTGAATTGATTTATATGATTTGTGTGTGATTAATATTTTTTTATTCATTAGTATAAATATGGATGTAAGTCAAGCTCGAGGATGTGGTGGACTAATAAGTTCATACATATACCCTGTATCTTACCCTTGGGATGTGTGAAGACCATATATACCTAATTGTTAGAAAAATACTAGGATTTTGGAGTAGACCTTGGTGAGATGGGATATGATGAGGTACACAAGAGAGATGGTTTTTTGGTAGTTTGACTTGGTGGTTCCTCTATGCTGAGATGGTGATACTTTTGATCTTTTTTTATATGTACTCATATGATCATTCCATAGGAGATATTTCATGGTTTTTATGACTCTAAATACTTTTATATAATTTTTTTGGTATGTATAGTTGATGCATTTTTCCCATTATCGCCACTTCTTTATTATAATTCCATTGAGCTTTGTAAATTTCTTCCTCAATGTGTTTATTTACGGACTTTATTATTATAATTATCACACGAGGGAATAATATAAAAAATATAACCTACTAGACCATCATTTCAAGTGTTTATCCTTTTGTCTATGGGGATGAATTCTGAAGGATGAGTGGTACATCGGCCCAGAGCACCATATGAAAGGCTCCTGGGTCTGGGCATTATAAGTGGAATAATAGGGTTATTCTTTTGTTTACTCTTTGTTTAATGCAGATAAGCGGTTAAGATATTTTTATATCTTGTTTAAGATTTCATTCATAGGTTCCTACATACCCACACATGGGTGAGTAACTTATATAGGGGTGGGACATTTGTATTCATTGTTTATAGATTTTCTGTTGACTGATTTTCCACCACGAGTGGTGCACATGGATATGATGTTATTGGTTTATGAGATTTATATCCCTGGAAATGGTATGAACATGAAAGAGAAATCATACATCATGATAGAAAATTTGGACCACATGAAATATATGTGTTCTTGTGATATTATTTTACAAATTAAGATACAGAATGTGGGTTTTTCTATTTAAAGTGTCAACAAAATGAAAAAAATGTTTTCTGACATATCCTCTTTGTGGTATTATACTAATCCTTCCATGATATATGATTCCTTGTTTGAATTTTATTTGATCCTATGTGTGTATGGTGTATGTGATGCCAGAATCTAGTATAGAAAGACATGAATGAAATAAAGGGTGATCTATTTATAATATCAACAATAGTTTAAAAACGTTTTCCTATATATATTATTGGTGACATTTTACTCCACCATCCCAAAATAGTGGGTTTTGGCATTATTGGTATGTGATTCTTATCTATGGTATTATTATGTGGGGGGCCATGAGGTTAATTTGTTTTTCCAAAGGTTGGGGCCGAAGCCTCATTTTATTATTAAAGAAAATAAAGACCTCTTTTAACTAGGTAGAGGGAGACCAATTACATATCCTAAAGGCCAAATGGGCTTATAGCCCATTACATAACACGTAGGCCCAAAATTTGACCCAATGCCCATTCTGTGAATAGTTACCCACTTGCTACAGTACCCGCACAGTACCACCACTTCTACAGTGCCCTGCTACTGCTATAGTTCCATTTCTCTATAGTACCTCAGTTGCTACAGTACCACTACAGTACTGCTATAGTACTGGTATAGTATATGCGCCCAATGTGTTTTGAACCCCAATTTTTCATGTAGGATTACGAGGTGCTTACCACTATGCCCAACCAAAACTACACGAGGAAGAATGATAAGTGATATGGGTGTAGTATAAAAGTGTAAGGGTAATGAGATACACTGCCTATTAATTCTTTAGTATTTCTGATTTCTATACTGTTAGTGAAATTGATCATGGTTTTGTTTCTTAGTGTGATTCCACCTAAATGAATTTCAGTGGTTCATTAAGTTATCAATAACATGGTGCCACCAAGGAATACAAAGAATGAGTCTCTTGAGGGTTGGGATTACCATGATTTATAGTTATCGTCTATTTGTTTGGTGGTATAGCTGCAAAAGAGAGATGATTTCGGGGTTTGGAAAGAAGAGAAGACCAAGTTAATCTTGGTGTGGGTTGACTAGAGTATTGAGTGAGGATATTTAGAATCCAATCCATCCATGGATCGTATGATATGTGATATATAGTTAAAAACATCATTTTTTCTTGGGAAAGGGTGGACCATAGGAATCATAGTACTGGATAAAGTCATTAAAGACTATCTTTGAGTTGATCGAGAAACCCCAAGGTTAGAGGATGAGGATGACAATGGATATGCTAAAGGGGAAATTGAAGAATTAGTTGTATGTATTGGTACATGAAGGAATACATGAGTGACTTACATATAATGACATAAAAACTATGGTCTTTGAATATTTTTTTCGAGATACATTGAGCAATGATCGATCTCATGAGTTCTTGAACTTACAATAGGAAGATATTTCAATCATGGACTATGCTGGGATGTTCACAAATCTATCCAATTTTTCAAAATATATTGAAGGGGATGAAATCACATGGATGGGATGGTTCAAGGATGTATTATGATATGAATCAGGGTTCAAGTTATCATCTTCACATTGACATGTTTCTTAGAGGCAGTAAGCCAAGAATTGATATTTTAGGTGAATTCAGAGATATGACTTGTTTTAGTTGAGTGGAGAAATTAGGTGAGATTAAAAATGTTTCTTTAGGAAGATAAAGGAGATTTTTCGAGGAGTCTAAGTAGGGATATTAGTTCATAAGCATGGGTAGACCACTATGGAAAGGATTATCAATTGTGTGCTTCCTATGGGGGAATCCAAGTTATTTTTGGACTGAGTGTGAGCAACCTCCAAAATTGTACTAGGTGTAAAGATAGATGAGAAATCTACATAGGTTTTTTCAAAATATTTCTCAATAAAAGTGAAGTTAGGGACCAGGTGAGACATAGGGATTTGAGGTAGGACTAGGACTGGTATTAAGAGCAGGTAGTCTAGATGTGACTACACATATAAGTCATGGTTGGGAGAGAGATACCCCATAGTGGTGAGAATGACTAGTAGAAGGAGAAACCCCATATGGATGACATGAATAATGAATTTAGGATTTAGTAAAGGTGAATGAGGTTTATATGGTATGTTTAGAGTAGGATAGGAAACTAATGATAGTTAGAGGTATTCCATGAGTGGGGTTATGTTCTTTTGTTTTTGGAATGAAAAAATCTGGTGCACGAGGTGCATGTATTCTAAATAAATTAATTCGATGCTGGTTAATATATGAACATAAATATAGTTAATTAATTATATAGGATGATTTGGAATATAATTTTTCTTCTTCTGATTATTAGGTATATAATATAGGATTTTTTGGGATCAGGTGTGAGGTAGGGACTTTCAAACAATGATTGCCATGCATGAACATATGGATATCATAAGATATGCAAGTATAAAATGAAAATCTGATGAGATACATAAATTATGGTATGTGATGTTGGGACATGTGTGTTAAAAATATGGTCAGTGTGGGACCGTCAATTTATTCTAAATTGGGTCGAGGAGTGACTGAGTAGGTAATTTATAAAGTGGGACACACCACAAGAGTAATTAACTATGAGAGAGCGAACAGGGTTGCCGAAGTTTACGATTTTGAGATGGTTATATTCAGTATCCTTTCATCATGTATCAAAATATAAAGAAGACAAGATAATATATGTTTTGGAAGTTGTAACTTCTTGATATTCTGAGTAGATCAAGAAATGCCAAGGGAATATTGAACTTTCAGTCTGTGGATGAGAAAAATTTCATTTTGAGCATCAAGATTCAATTTTGAATATTTCAATGAATGAATGTGTTTTATTATAAGTAAGTTATGTCTATGTAGGTGTATAAAGTGTTTTTTAGTTTCATAGGAATCATGATTTGAAAACCCATCTTTGGGAGACTCATCACTTGGTGAATGTTTGACAAACAATTGGTGGTAACTGTGTGAACTATTTATACTAGGACTTTATTTGGGAAAACAATAACATTAGGGTGTAAAATTTTATAATGAACATTTAGTAAATTGTAGTGTTGAATTCATGGGATGCATATAGTTTTCAAAACCATTCCGCTAGAGGTGCATGTGGGGTTACCCTTTTGAAAGATTCACCATTTGGTTGGAGCATAGTAAAACAAATCTTGTCACCAAACCTTGTGGATCTTTAAATATCCCAAAATTACGATTTTACAGTCCTCTTTTTAACCCTTAACTCTTTCTTTCTTCTCCCATTCCAAAAATCACCCCTTTCCCTAGATATCTTCTCCTCTATCTCCAAAGTCTCTTTGAATGAACTCTATTCAGGCTTTGATTCAAGCAATGTTCATCATTTTTGATAGCTGGAGGCAAATCTAATAGTCCTCCTAGTCCCTTTATTATTTAATAATTCAATTTCAAATGGAATTTAAAAGTGAACTAATATTCCCTATTTCTAGGGATTTTGTCTCAATTACTATTTTCTACCATTTAATATTGAATCAGAGGATAGTCTTAGATGAGTGAGCATCAATGGGTATGAGGTATTTGGTGTCTAGATTTATAATTTTTTATATGTGTGTTTATGTGATGTGATAAATAAGTATGAGTGGGGTGGTATGAGTGTGAAAATTTATTTATTGTTTTTTATATGACTACTGCGAGATTAAAAAGTGTATTACCACATTTTCTAAAATTTCTTCGAGCGTCAAAGGGCATATTTGGGGTGAAAAAGTTTTAATTTTTTTTGGTTAGATGTTATAGTAATCTAATTTATTTATAATTCTGACTATGGTTATATTAGTTCCATTATAACATGTTGATAATGTACCATGATACTTGGGATGATGTTGATACCTAGAATTATAGTGATGTGGTTTGTCAGGTTGAAGAGGTTGGTGATGACCAATATCATGGTTGATCTATGTAGTTCTCATGGGTGATGTTGGTTCTGTAGGGGTGTGGGTTAGTATATTGGTGAATTTACAATCAACATTAATGGTAAAAAAAAATTTGGGGTAATTTGTACATAGAATCATGGACCAATGAGGTCTTTTTTGACCACTCAATGTGGGTTTAGGAATCCTTAGGCATAAAGGAATAAGGTATGGTGATTAAAAACGGTTATAGAGGTGGTGATCACCATTAAAATACCTAGTGGATGGGAGAAGACCATCTATTGGGCCATGAGACTATCCATGGTGTTGTGTTTAATGTGTTGGTACTATGGAAGGGAGGATATCACCATGCCCTAGGACATCAATCCAATAATATGATGTTGATTTAAATAATAGAATTCACATGGACTTATGATTTATCATGGGAATAACAATGGTATGTCAGTATGAATCTATAGGTTATGAATCTGTAACTGATTGGAACATGGTTCTATAAAGTATTAAAATAGATTGGAAACATAGGGTTCTTCTATTTTGACTAACTATTGACACATCATTCCATTATGGAATTATTTAAGGTAGGAAACACTCCCTTGTTTCTATTTTTCACAAGTGAATTACGTTATGTGATAGATGTTTGATTTATGTTTTTCATAAAGTAACATTAATATTAATGTAACAAAGGAACACATTGGTGGTGGTCTGTTGAGTTCATACTCACACCCAACATGGGACCCTTAGGATGTGTAAAAACATCAAGGCCTATGTGTAGGAAAAGGATCTAGCCCATAGTCCAAAACATAGTGATATAGGATATACAGAGGTATACAAGACTAATGGGTTGTTGGCAGTTGGACAAGGTGGATACACTGTGCCGAGATGGAGTTCCTTTTGAGTTTTTGGGTATGACTCATATAATCAGACCATAGTCAATATTTAATGTTTCTTATGCTTTTCATGAAAAGTATATACATTATCTTGTTTGTATATTTGATTCTTTTTTCATGTTATTCCCATATATTTTATTATGATTCCGCTGAGTGTAATTGAGTGCTTCCATATTATGGATATTTATGATAATTATGTTCATTTTTATTACCAGACGGTATACTCTCCCTAATATCACATAATAGACCCTCACATATAATTTGAATCATATGGAATATGGGGAGGCTACCTAAGGCTAAGTTGAACATAAGCTCAAAGCATCTGTTGAGTGGCTTCTTGGCCGAGGTGTTACTATGTTGGAGCATGACCATATGTTATGAAGAGATTGTTATTACCTTTATATATTTAATTATTATTTTTTATTATACAAAAAATGTATTAGTCCTATCTATTAATTTATATTCTCATATCATTCCTCATTTTATTTATTTATTTCATGTTATATGGATTTGGATGAGTGTTTATTTTGAGTTGTTCCTTGTTTTGTTAATTTCGTATTTTTAGAAATATTTATTTAGTATACATGGTTGTAAAACAAATTTTCAATTCACACTAGACTATTATAATGATTATTTTCTATATTTAATTAAGTTCAGTAGGTGAAACCATTCAAAGTTTGATTCTTAAATGTTCCTGGGTTTGTTTATTCCCATGGGGATCAAGATTGTCCTTAAGGGAATGTCACGATCTAGGACGGGTGATGGGTCAGGTCAACCCATGTTGTTTCCTGAAATATTAATATCAAAGTTTCCTATAATATTTTGGTAGTAATAATAGGTTAGTGATAAGAAATTCATAACTCAATAGGTATGTGCAAGGGGTGTTTACCTATATCCATCTCATTCATATATTCATGTTACTATATTTTTTCATGTTGTGAGTGTTTTCTTAATTTTCTTCCCCATTTATATATGTTATATTTTTTTATATTGATGATTTTTTGAATCATATTTAAATCTAATAGTATGTTTGTTGATTTTCCATATTTTGGGGTGAAAATGTGAGAAGAACTTGATATCTTTGTTTCTCACACAGTTTGGTAAGATAGAAAAGGCCTCTATGAATAGTTTTAAGAAACTCTCAATAACTATTTCATATTTGGTTAATGGTCCACCAAGCTATATGTCCAAAACATACCTATACACTAACCCCCATTTACTTACTATGTTGGACCCATTTTTCCTAAATAACTCTTTTAGTTATATTTTTTAATATTTTTTATTATTTTTGAAGAGTTTTTATGATTAAGTAATGTAATTTTGTTGGATTTGATTAATTATTTGGGTCTGGAAGTCTTGGTTTAAAGGTTAATAGTTACATTTTATAGATTTTAGACATTTTTCAGAAATCATATGAAATGGAATAGAAGACATATACTTGTAAAATTATTTCAAAAATAGAATTGATGAATTTTATAGTGATTTTATGTATAGTTTTGAAACTTATAAATAGTTATTTTAGTATCAAAATAAGTATGTAACTATGGTTTTAAGGTCTTAAGAATACTCAATGGAAGTGGTTTTAATGTTTTCAAATTATTTTAAAAATATTGTTTTAGGGTTCAAAACTAAAATAAATGTTTTAAAGTGGTTTCCAATTAGGGTTTCATCTTATTTTAAAAATATTATATTTTAACAAAATGTAAACGAATGGTGGTTTTAAATATGGGTTCTTGGTGAAAACATAGATTTGAAGGATGAATCATAGTATTGAAATTATAAATAAATAATTGATGGATGGATTGAAATGAGTTTAATATTTTTTTGATTTTATTTATTTTTTTGGTTTCTCTGATTAGTGGTAATGATTTTTTTTTGAGTGTTGTGTTGACCTATGGTTCATTTTTCATTGGATGGGTCAAGGATTTCGGTATGTTTGATTTGGGCTTTTCATACCTTCTTTATAATTTTATTTTATTTTTTTAATTATAGAATAAATCATATCAAAGTATTTAGTAATTATGAATAATTCATGTTTTTTGGGTTTTTATCTGGTTATCTCCTCCTAGTGATTGATGACATTCTATTCTTGTTGTCAACCCTACCCAATCATTCATTAGAGTGGTGTTGGGTAATCATTCACGGGGTTTTATCCTTAACTGAGAGTTCATCCCTCAACACATATAATTTTTCATTGACTAAGTTATATCATATTGAGTTAGTGGTGATGGAATCAATTTATGTCTGATTTTTAAAAAAGGTCTTCAATCAATCCTTTTTTTGGGAGAGTTATCATTTCATCTACCTTCATTTTTTGATGTTATTAACGGTTAAATTTTTGTAAGGATGATTTTAATTGGCTATCCCCAAATGGGTGGTGACCTTAATTCGACTGTTCTTATTGAAGGCCCTCTACCCTATCATCATTAGAGTCTATTAAGTCCTTTCCAAAGTCCTATGAGTTGAGGTTTCATGGATAGGATCTACGTAGTAGTTTATGAGGCATGATTGGGATATAGTTATTTTTCCATTCTTTCATCCCTATTCTTTCATTATGGATAACCTTTTTTGTATTCCAGGATATTAAATATACTTTATTTTTCTAGATAATGTTTTGATTTTTTTTGTATGACCATAAATTTACTTATTAATTGATCTGTCATTTTGACCTCCTCAATTAAGGGTTGATTAGTTCCTTGTATAATTTCCTTGGATTCTAGTAGGTTAGTGTAAACCTTAAATAATGGGGAGAACTATGTTAGGTATTGGATATTTATTATTTTATTCGAATTATGATTATCATGTATTAGAATGGTTATGGATTTGAAGAGGTATATTTATTTATGTTTTTGTTAATCCCATCATTCAAGGGTTGTATTATTTGGTGTTTCACATTTATTTATTGAATTAATATGAGATTTAAAATATTTCATTCCACTATGAATTTTTAGGATATTGAAGGGTTATGGTGGGGATAATTGTCACACCTCAACCATAATTTTCATTATAAATTTATTTAATTAGTGGTTTTTAAACTTTTTCTAGATTTTTGAGTCAAATTATCTTAAATTTTTAAAATTTTGAGGTTTAAGTGAAATGAGAATGGGTTTTAATAACCATATAATAATCATGAAAAACCTAAAATTCCTTATTAGTATAGATTTTGATGGTTGGTGCATTTTTTCCCTAAACATATTTCTAAACCAGGTGTCTTCCTATATATTTATAGTGGTTCACATGGTTAGAAAATATTTGGATAAAACATGTGGATAAATCATGTGTCTTTCCCAAGTTTTAATAATAATGTGAATGATAAAACACCTTACTATAATTTTTGACCCCCTTGAACCATTATTTATACCCACTCATTCACAGAGTCAACGAGGATCCCTAGGTGTTCCTCCTTCCTCTTACTCTTTGGAAACATTATCACCACCTTTGATTAAAATATGATTATTTATGGTCATGAATATATTTATTAGTTTATTTTTATTCTTATTTTTTCTTCTTATTTCTTCCAATGGAGGCCATTGTTTTCAAAATGAAGGTCATGGTATTTGTTCAGTCTAATTTTTTAGTGTATCTAGGGCCTATAAATCTTGGCATGAGACCTTAGCATGAAATTTTCTTCAAAGGTGAAATGTTTCCATTGATTTGATGCAACAAACGAAATCTTTTACTAATGAAATTCTCTTATTATATTTATTTAATATAATATAATTTCAAAAAATCACATTTTTATGATAATAAAAACATTATAAATGATTAATGAATGAAATAAAATGTATTTCTAGATGTTAAGGAACATATACCGATAAAATAGTAACTTGACCATTGGAATAGTACTATGACCCTTATGAATAGTAAACTGAGAAATTGAATAATAACCTCACCAATGATAGTATAAATAAAATAATCCATCTTATAAGTTATAATATGATATAATTATATCATAGTATAAGTAAATAAATATTTTAAAAAATATTAATTAACTGTTGGTATTTTTGTAATTCATAAATATTTAATTTCAATTTTTGGAATAATTTAACAATTTAAAATGTTGTTTATTTTCATTAATTATTTTCATAAATTATTAGTTTTATGTCTTATTATTATAAGATAATTTTATGAGATGTTAGTTAATTTTACAAAGTGTTATAAAATCAGTTTTAATTTTAAAAAATGTATTTTTTAAGTAAATTATGATTTCAATAAAAAAGTAAATTTCTCTAATTTAGAAAATTATTTTTATAAAATGGAGTTAATTTTTGAATTCAAAACATTTAAAAATGGTAAGATTTTATTTTTTGTATTTTTCTAGAATACTTGAATTTTTTGTTAATAGTAAAATAAGATAATTTATGATATTTATACATTATAAGTTACATACAATATTATTTCCCTCATAACTAATTTAAGAACCTTTGGTTCGATCTCACATGATCTAAGTTCTACATTTAGTCTCTAAAATCAACACTACTACTTGTCTTGATAAAAATAATAAACTAATGAACTAAATAATGAGAAAACACCCCTGTCCTCCGCTATAAATACCTCCCTTGACCACCTCTTCTAGTCAAAATTCTTAAAACATTAACATTGTAAAAGTTCTTATAAAATATATTCCCAAGACACTATCCCACATACCTGTGATTTTTCCCTTAACAAAAGGCCAAAACCATTCCTCTAAGGAGGTTCTCAAGAAGAAGGAATCAAGAGGTAAAACCCTCTTACATTTTATTTCAATTTAATTTCATGTTATTTTATTTTCCTATATTCTACCCTTATCCCCTGGTCCAAGTGTCATCAAATCTCTAGTATAATACATATACTAGACTTTTATCATGTTTATGGAATAATTATTCATCAATTCTCTCCTCCTCTCTCAATTACATTACGAATGAAAACATTATTCGTGAGGTGTTGATTTACTACCTTCATGGACAACATGCTTTCATGTTTCAATTACACCATCAAGTAAGGCCATGAAACCATTTTTTTGGTGAAAAAAATTATAATATATGAATCATATGATATATAGTGTTTTTAATCATTTTATAGACATGATATTATACAAAATGAATTCTTTGAGATTGAAAAATTTGAAAATAAACACATACAATTATCATTAACTATTTGTCTAATTATTCATCCTCATTACATAAAACCAGATGAAATATATTACCAATTTAACCAATGGAAGATCATTAATAAACTGTAAGTTCAATTATTTATATTTACCTCTTTTTTATATGACCTCTCATACCTGTATACAAGTAAACCGACCATGAAAACCAAGAAATCCAACCATCCTAAATGATGAATTTGATCGCCTCAACCCAAAAAAAAATCCATAAATGAACTTAATAAATCAATACTAAATAGAATAAATGTATAAAGAGTTATTTAATATTTTTATGAATCAAATTTCATTATCCTAAACATTAATATTAATTAAATAACACCTTCAAACTTAAGGTAAAAGATTATACCCGAACCTCCAGGATTCCTTTTGGTTAGTCTTTCATTATTTTTAACCAAATGAAATTATCTTTTATTTTTATGTAAATATTATAAATTCTATTTATATCATCAAAAATCATGAATCAAGATCCATTCATCATTATTTTTGGGGGTATACATATTTTTTAAAGGTTCCCTACACAATTCTTCCCGATAAGAAAGCCTGATTTAAGGGAACCTCTAAAATTCTTATCCAATTTCAAGAACAATCTATAATATATCTTAAGGATATTTTTTATGAAATAAATAATTTTATTATGAAAAATTTATTGTTTCACCTCTGGTTTTATATTAAATATTATTCCCTTTTCTACTTTAAATTTTATTTAATATTTTCCTTTAACAACACTAAAATGTTTTTATTCTAAGGATTCTTAAATTATATATTAACATATTATAAATTCAGTTTAAAATAAATAATATTGATCTATCACTATTTTCATTGGTGAGTGTCCACGTATGATTTAATGTTTTTCTTCCATTGAAACTTTTAAAATACACCAATTTATTATTATTTATGACATGAGTATGATACCCAATTATTTCAATGGTAAACCTTATCTTTATGTCTGATTAATGATGTATGATTATTTATGTAGAAAAAATATTCCTGAACATGTTATGATGGGTGAAACCAGATAACACACAAATTAATTGGGTAATGTTTAGTCTCATGTGGCATTATGTAAAATAGTCATGGTGGATAGCCTTGATTCGGGCTAATCTATGTGCAATAGGCCATGAATCATGCTAAAATAATGATTTATGTTTTCTAAAAATTACTATTAATTGATGATTATAAGATCCCACATTATGATTCCTCATATTTAATCATGTTCCATGCCTTTTTATATCATTAACTTATTTCTTCTAACCCATTTTCCTAGCATTATTCTTATCTTTATTTCTTTTCTAGGATTTTAGATCAACCCTTTGTTCATGTTATCCATAGGTTATACTATATATATGTAAGGGATAAAAGGAATTTAAGAGCTCATAATGGATCATAAATATAGAAATGTTTTATTTAGTCCCGTGTTTTTAGTTTTATGTACCAAGTCTTCCAATGGAATTATACATTACGATTCTTGGATTGTAATTTGATAGTTAATTTTGTTTAAAATCATACAATATTATGTGTAATGGATTGGGTCTCTATAGCTGGTATTATTGGAATGTTCTAGTTATTTTTGGATATTAGTAATAAAAACCATTACTATGAACTATATGGATAAGACATAGTCTAATTAAACATCCCAAAATTTTGGTAATTATAGAGAAAATGGTTTATTAAGAAAATACATCTTTGTATGGATACTAAAAGTGTACGTTCTTCTGGAATAGGTGTACCTTGGTGTAACAAATCAAACATGGTGTTCCAAGCCTAACTTTGGGTAACCTGATACCTGAAAACGGTTCTTACTGCTTGCCTATTTTGACACTCCCGAGGGATATGCTTTGGTAAATTCATGATTTTATTACCAACCAATTTTAGGGGAACAAAGAAAATGATAATAAGAGTATATGTTAGAAAATAAATCATGGATAACATTGATTAAAACCCTGGTAATCACAAGTTATGATATACTTTTCCTTTAAGAGTTTATCCTATTATGTTTAATGTTTCCTTTTTTATGCTTATTAACTAAGACTTAAAGCCCACTAATTGAACCTTATTTTTCTTAGTTAACAATGGGAAATAAAACAACAAATTCTAACAATCAATGTGATAGGTTGTGTGATGATTTCACTAATTATATTCCAAATATGGTGGGAATGGGTTGTCAAAAAATTATGAAAGTACTTCCTTAGTCATATCAAGTTATTAATAATAACATTAATCAAGTTGAATTCTCTCCTTACCCAAAGAAAGAAAAATTTACCAACGAATCATTTATACAGTAAAGGGATCCCACATTTATTGATCATCTGATCCCCTCCCCATGGAATAATGTATTAACTCCTGTGAAAATATATTCACTATCTTCAAGTGCTCAGAAAAAGATATAGTTGTGCTAGTAGTCTATTGTTTTTATGGGGAATATAATCAGGGGGAAATTGATAAAAAATATGATGTCCAAGGAGGAAATTGATCACATGCATTTGGAGAAATTCATGTAAATATTTTTCAAAATATATTTTCCCCATACCCTCCCTCTCAATAAGGAAGGATAATTCCTTGGACTTATGTTGAAGGAAGATGATTCTATCGAGATGTATGAGGAAATATTTACAAGGATTTAAAGATATGACTACATATTTTTCATGAACCACAAAAGTAATGAGAATTCATTCATTAGTGGACTAAAGACAAGTCTATGAAAAAAATTAGTGATTCGAGAATGCAACAGTTATGAAGAGATTGTCTATTGTGACCTAAATCTTTAAATTGAGATAAGATAATCTCAATGGTAACATGACATTGGTGAAAAAAGCTAAAAATAGAGTCTAATATGGGTGGATTGGGAAATAAATTCCCTGACGGAAAGAATATTTAATATCCCACATATCAATATTGTGGGAAGAAGAATCCTAGGAACAATTTAATGGGAACCAAGATGTGATTCAAATATTGAAGAATAGGGAATCTAGTAAAGAACTACTGAAGGGACATGAATAATTAAACTAATGTGGAAGAGGAAATGAATTTTCAGATCGACACTCATTCTGTTTTGGAAGGATTCAACTACAAAGAATATTGGAATTTTTTAAATCAATTCCCTAAAACTAGGGTTGTTACGGGTAATCAACAACAACCTATAAGGTGTCAATGAAGGGAATATACAATCACCACTGCTGAGGTGGAGCAAAATAATGATGTGGTGACTCGTACAATGGTTATTAATTCAAGAATAGTGAAAATAATATTTGATTTTAGTTCTGTTAATTATTTTATATCCTGTATGTTTTGTTGAACTATTCAAATAAAAACTCATTATATGGAGGTTAAGTTATTTTCAAGGCCAAATAATTGGAAAATTATTTCATCCTAAGTATATAACTCCTCCCCAGTTAATTTTTGTGGATTGGACCTCCCAAAAAATATTGTATTAATTCCTTTGGTAGAGTTTGACTCTATTTTGGGCATGGTTTGACTATCTTTGTAAAAATCAAAGATCAACTATTTGGAAAGGGGGATAACTCTTCACATCAAAAATATTCCTCTAAATATTTACAAGTTTAAGGAAGAATATTAATCTTTTAAAAAATTATCGTCTCATGTATGGATATTAGAACTTTATAAGAAAGCATATCTCAATCAAATTATTGAGATAAAGGAGGTGATCATGATCGAATACATGACCATCGTGAGGTATTAAACCGATGTATTCCATGAATAATTTCCTGGTTTCCCCCCTGATACAAAGGTATAGTTCACAATTGAACGTATTCTTGGACCTCTACCTAAATCAAAGACACCTTATAGAATGACTATCATTGAGCTTGAAGAACTGATGAAGTAGTTACAAAAGAATCTTGAAAAGGGTTTTATGTGCCCGAGTCCTTCACCATGGGGTGAACTAATACTCTTTGTCAAGAATTAATACATATCATCGATCCTCTTCATTGATTATCAAGAGATCAATAAAATCACAATAAAGAACAATTATCACATTCCTCTAACAGATTACTTGTTCAATTAGATATGTGGGGCCAATTATTTTTCAAAGTTGGAACTTTTGCTGGGATGTCCTCAATTAATGGAGAACAAAGAATATATTCCCAGGACATACTTTAGAGAATGGTATGGTCACTATGAGATCACAATGATTACCTTTGAACTCACCAATGCTCTAGAAATATTCATGGAATTAATTAATATTGTCTTTAGGGATTACCTCATCAATTTTTTTGTATTTATTGATTGTATTATGATATAATCCTTATGGAAGGATGAGCATGAGGAGAATTTGAATACTGTGTTGAAGACATTGTAGAGGTATACAATCTATTAAAAGTATAGTAAATGTGAGTTCTTTATGGAGAAAGTATCATTATTTGGGAATGTTTTTACCAGCAAAAGGATATATGTGGGCCCTTCTAAGATAAAGGCAGCTGAAGAGTGGCCCAAGAAAACTTCTGTAATAAAGACATATATAGTTACTTTGACTAGTTGGGTATCAAAGACAATTTGTGAAAATCTTATAATATTTTTTGAACCCACTAACCAAGATTAATCAGAAGGGATAAAGGTTTTTATGGACCAGTGAATGTGAATTATTCTTCAAAGAGTTGAAAAAGAGCCTAATCATTATACATGTTATCACACTACCAACAAGTTGAAAATTATTTTTGGTGTAAAAAAGTGATTCAAAGAAAGGATTAAGCTGGTTAATAATGAAAAATGTTAAATTGATAGCCTATGCATGAAGGTTGTTGAAAATTCATGAGTCAAATTTTCATACACATGATTTGGAGTTAACAGATATGATCTTTGCGTTGGAAGTATGGTGGTATTATCACCATGGGGAGAAGTGTGGCATATATAATGATCACATGGGTCTAAAATATATATTCACATTGAATATTCTTGATATTTCCCAGTGATGATGGTTAGATATCATCAAGGATTATGACTGCTCAATGCACTACCATCCTGATATGAAAAATAAGGTGGAGTATGTTCTATGTATAGTGGAACCTCCATCTTTATCAATTTCGAGAATTTATAAAGATCCAATATTATTATACATACAAAGTATTGACATGGAAATCAATAATGGAGGAATATCATCCATAATTTCTCAAATTATTCTTTAAAAGTCCCTTATGGAGAAAATAAAGGATCCTAAAAGAAATGATGTGGAAGTTCAGAAAAAGGTGGAAGCTATCAAGAATGGTAAATCCTCTATGTTTAAGATCAATTAGGATTGATTCCTATGTTTTGGTTCATGGACATTTCTTCCATTCAAATCCAGAGATAAAGAAAGAGATTCTAAATGATGCACAAAGCTCAACATTCTCTATTCACCCAGGGAGCACAAATATGTATCAACATCTCTAAAGGAAATAATGGTAGGACAATATGAAAAATGAGATCACTGACTATACATGAAAGTCATTGGTTTTTACGAAGGTGAAGGATAAAATGAAAAAGAATAAAGGGATTATAAAACCATTATCCATACCAACATGGAAGTGGTAAAACATCACTATGTAATTTTTCACTGGACACCAAAATACATATATAGGGAAAATGCTATATGGGTTATTATAGATTATTTACAAAAACAATTCACTTTATCAGAATTAGAGAGGAATTCTAATTGGATAAAATTACATAGATGTATATCAAAGAAGTGGTAAGGATACATTGTGTAACACTATTGATTGTATCTGATCGAGATCTGAGATTCATCTTGAAGTTCTATAAAAGTCTTAACCATGATCAGAACACTGAGTTGAAATTCATTTTGGACTATCATCCTCAAACTGCTATCCAATATGAGTGAACTATTTAGACACTATAAGACACATTGAGAGAATGTTATATGGACATAAAAGGAGGATGGGACCAAAATATACTTCAGGTAGAGTTCTGTTACAACAATATTTTCCACTCCAGCATCTCAATGGATCCATATGAACCCCTTTATAAGAAAAGGTGAATACACTGAAATGTTAGGATGAAGTTAGTAAACATAAGCTGATAGGACTTGAAATGGTATAAGAAATGGTGGAGAAGGTGAAAAGAATTCAACATCACATCATGGAATCCCAAATCAAATAGGATATATATGAAGATAATTATCAATGATATCTTGAGTTTACGGTTGGAGACATGGTATTCCATTACATATCTCTATGGAAGAGAGTCATTATATTTGGTATGAACGAGAAGAAAGGCCCAGGTACATTATCCCCTTCGAGATCCTTGATCATGTTGATGCTTTATCATATTGATTAGAACATTTACCAATAATGTATTAAGGATGTATTTCATGTATCCCTCTGGAGGAAGTATAAATTATATCCCTCACATGTACTGAATTCAAAGGTGGTATAGTTGGAGAATGATCTTTCTTACGAGGAGAAGCTTGTGAAGATCTTGGATCATAGATATATTTTTCTACATAACAAGACTAATCGCCCGATCAGATTACTATAGAGGAACCACAAGTACGAAGAGGCATCATGGGAACTTGAGGAAATGATGAAGGAAAAGTACAAACACATGTTTTCAACATCTAATGTAAAATGAAATTTCAAGGGATAAATTTCATTAGGGGGGAGAATGTAATGATTGTAAAATTTTACCAATGAAATTAATTTATTATAAATATTAAATATAGTTTAACAACAATAAATAACATTTTGAACACCATACGAACTTTATAAATGATTAATGAATTAATTAAATTGTATTTCTAGAAGTTAAGGAACATGTACTGATGAAATAGTAACTCAACCTTTGGAAAAGAAATGTGATCCTTATGAATATTAAATTGGAAAATTGAATACTAACCTAACCAATGATAGAATAAATAAAATGTTTCTATATGATAAGTGAAAATATGATTTAATTACATCATATTATATGTAAATATATATTTTTAAAATTATTAATTTAGTGTTGGTATTTTTGTTGGTGATAAGTATTTAATTACAATTTTATGACTAATCATAAAATTTAATGGAAGTTTAGTTTCAAAATAATTATTCATAAATTAGTATTTCGATGTGTTATTAGTATAAAATAACATTACGAGGCCTCAGTAAATTTAAAAAAGTGTTTAAAAATCTATTATAATTTTAAAATATGTATTTTTCATGAAAATTATGATTTTAATAAAAAACTAAATTTCTCATATTCAAAAAATTATTTTCATAAAATTGTGTTCATTATGGAATAATACAATTCCAATAATGGTTTGGTTTATTTTTTTTTGATTTTTCTAAAAAAGTTAATTTTATGGTGAATAGTGAAATACAACAATTTATGGTATATCTAAATTATAAAGTAAATGAACTATTATATGATTCATCACTGATGTAAGAACCATTGTTCTGAACTAAAATGATATAATTTATATTTTTAGAGTCATGAATCAACACTATTACCTTTCTTGAAAGAAATAGTAAACTAATGAATTAAATAATGATAAAACACCCGTCTCCTACACTACAAATACCACCCTTTGTTAAAGCCTCTACTCAAACCTCACAAGCCTTGATATTTGTTCAAATTATTCTCAAAATATCCACCCAATAATCTACCCCAAATCCAGGATATTTTTTAAATTAAAAATGATCAAAGCCGATGCTCCTAAATGATGAAATTGAACCCTTTTACTAATCGAAAAGGCCGTAAATGAACTTAATAAAGTTATATTAAATAAATTACATGTATACATGTTTATTTAATTATTAAATAATGTATCTAAATTTACTATCTTGTACATTAATATCAAGTTAAAAACACCTTCTGACCTAAGTTAAGGGATTCTACCCAATGATCTGTTTGTCCTTGAGGTTATTATTTCTCTATTTTTACCCAAATTAAATTCTATTTTATTTTTAATTACATCTTCTAAATTCTGTTTATATGTTCCAACATCATATATCAAGATCCATTAATCATTATTTTTTAGGGATATATATGATTTTTAATGTTTTCCTACTCAATTCTCCCCGTTAAGCAAGCCCAATTTTCAAGAATTTCCCGAATTGTAACCCAATTTACAATGAAATATATAATGTGTTTTAATAAATTTTTTTATAAAACTAACTCATTTTTAATTAAAAATTTTCTTGGTTCACTTCACATTTTATATGAAATATTATTACATTTTATGATTTAAATGTTCTTTAATATTTTACTTAAGCCAAACAAAAATGTTTTATTCCTAAAGTTTCATAAATACTATTTTTACATGTTATCAATTCTGTTTGAAATCATTAATCGTGATCTACAAATTTTTTTATTTTTTAATGTCTATTTATTAATGATTTTTTTACTTTCATGGACAATTTTATGTTATGCCCGTTTATTATGCTTTATGACATGATTATGATACACAATTATTTTAACAGGTTACCGTTATGTTTATGTTTGATTGCTTATGTATGATTATTTTTGTGGAAATAATATTCATGAACATGTTATGAAGAGTGTTACCATATATAAGTCTAATGCATTGGGTAATGTTTAATCTCATGAGATGTTATATGCAATGGTCTTGGTGGTTATACTTGACTTGTTATCCATGTGCAATGGTCTTTGTGGTTAGCCCTGACTCGTGATCCTATTTGTGAAATTATCCATGAATTGTGACAAATTAATATTTTATGTTTCTAACAAATTAATATGAATACATTATTATAACATCCCAGGTTACGATTCCTTATATTTAATAATTATCCATGCATTTTTATACCAGTTTGTTATTCCTTCTGTCCTATGTGTTAGGATTTATTTTTATGTTTTTCCCTTATGGGGATTTTAGGTCATCCCTTTGTTTATATCATGATATAGTTATCCTATTAAGATTTAAGTTATAAAAGGAATTTAGTAAATCCAAATGGATGATGAAAAAATAAAAGTCGTATTTAGACCCATTTTTTCAGTTTTTTGTACCTAGTATTCCAAAGACACTAGACTTTACAATCCTTGGATTCTATTTTGATAGCTAATTATATTTAAAATCAAGTAATATTATGTGTAAGGGCATGGGTTTCTATATTTTTGGTATGTTTACACAATAATACCTATTTAAGCATGAGAACGTCGAGCACTTTATCAATTTACCTTAAACTAGGTTTTCAATTTCCTAAATGTTATGCAATATAAAATTGTTTACATTAGTCTTGATTTTTTGTTATTTAAAATGGCATTTTATTATTTTTAGGACACCAATAGTTGTAAAATGATTTCTAAAACCTATATGTCATTGATAAATTATCTCAACTACTAATTTAAAAAAATCAAGTTTAAAAAATGTGTTTTTAAAAAATTAAATGATTTTTAAAGGTTTTCCATGAGTAATAACATTGTAATTCTACTATTTTTTAATTTAAATAGTTTATTTTTAAAGATAATTTTGTTCCTTAGTTATTACATTATGATTACTATTATTTGGTTTGAATATTTTTGTGTGTTTAGTTAAATTTTACGATATGTTTGAATTTTCTTATTAAGTGGATTTTTTGTGTTAGTTATAGAATTAAGACTTGTGGGTTTAAATCTTTTTTATATTTCAAATTATTAAATTTTAATTAGTTTTAAAACGTTATTTTCATGTTTTATGTCTTGGTTTAAAATATTGAAGGCCTGTTTGGAAAAATATTAAATTAATTTTATGGTTTTCAGTTTCACAAATTGGTATCAATGGAATTGTTAGAATTATATGTAATTAATTAGATTAATCCCCTTTATTATTCTTATCATTTGGGTTTTATGATCTCATGGGACATGTTATATTTTTATTATAAGGGAATGTTTTGAAGAAATGTTACTTAGAGAGAAGTTATGAGGGTTTTTTGTCATTAATTATTAATGTTTTTGAGTTATGACTTGAGCTTATATCCTCTTAGGGGTTCATGATATCCTTGGATCTCAGTTAAGAAATTCGAGAAAAAGTACGACAAGGCATGGTGTGCTATACCTAGAATTGGACTACATCACAACAATAACTAAACGATTATGGATTAGGATTATTGCTTCACCTTCTAGGGTGGATCCTTCCACTATATATTTATATTACTCTCCCTAGTAATTTCTTATAGTTTGTTATTATTTTCATGATCACATGGATGGAGCTATATCATATGTTACCTAAAAATTTGTTCCTTGGTCCAGTACGATGACAATGTTTAATTTTAATTTTATTTTCTACATTATTTATGATGTTTTTTAGTTTAGGTTAATCCTTTTATTATGAAATTTTTTACTACTTATGTTTCCTTACACTATTTTTAGGGTATGATTTTAATTGATAAATAAATCCATTCATTTTATTTTACTAGGGATGATTATATTTCTATTTACTTTCAATTTTATTACATGAAAAAAATTGAAAGTTGTTAGTTTTAATCATTTATTGAAGATTGAAATTGAGTTAAAAAGTTGGTTATCATTATTTATTTTTGTGAATTGTGGTAATATTTTCTTCTTCAAGTGTTTTCATTTATTTAAATTTAATTTTCTACCAAAATTTTCTCAAAACATTATTTTTTGTTTAAATATGAATATAATTGTTTTAGAATGATATGGATGTCTAATGTAGATACATGTTATTAGTTTTAAGTAAAATTTAACACTTAACATTATCCATTTACTTTAAAACTATTGTGAAATGATGTCAATTTTAAGGATTATGCAAGGGGTGTTGGAAGGAATCCTACTAGCCATTGAACTCAAAAATATATAAATTTAATTTTTTTTCTTAGGTTTATATTTGAATAGCTCTACCTACGATATTTTTTTCAACTATTCGATCATGATGACATATTGGTGATGATGTTGGAGGATGAATATGGGTCATTAGTAGGGTTTTACTATAAAGCCCCATAAATTTATAAGATATAGAATATATAAAGATTTTTTTTCATTTAATTTCAATGGGTTGTTTTGAAATATGAGTTTAAGAATAAAATTTCAAGAGTTGGAGTGTCCCAAGGTGATTTTTAGGTATTTATAAAGTATTTAGAGGTTATTTTTGTGCTTGAGTGAGTCTCAAGAGATTAGGGATTAATTTTAATTTTTTATGAATGTGTTTGGTCCTCTACCTTATTAGATCAAGGTTAAAAGAAACTATGTGTCCAAACCATGTGGGTTTTATTCAATGGTATAATGCATTATTTTTTCATGGTTGTAGAAATACGATGTTGAATAAAAACATTAGTTTCATAAGAATTTATCACGGTTAGTTCATAATTTGGAAAACCATGAAACCAAATAACATAATGGGTTATTTATTAGATAGTTCAATCAAAAAGTCATCACATAGCTTGATAGAACTTGTATCCAAACAACCCAGTCAACCACAATTAATTAAAAATTTGGATTCTAGTCTTTTACCATATAGGTTTTGACCCTCATATACCTCTCTTATTCCTATGTGAGAATCTACAACAAAGTGAGAATATCCCTCTTTTTTACTTTAGAATACAATCGATTTTGTGTGTTATTGGGTAGTTTTTCTGAAATTTATAGAGAGTTTCCTCCCCTCCTATATTAATTATTGGATTCTCTAATTACTTGATAATTTAGTGCCTCTCCATTTAAGTGGTTTTGATGTTTTTTACCAGATCATGGTTGAAATTTTCCATCTTATTTGGGTTTTTGTGTGTGTCTCTTAGGTGAGGTTTTAAGAAGACATAATCTACCACCTACTCATCATTCTTCTTGAGGTGTGTTTTTCAACTTATTAATTTGTGATTTTTAACTTAAAATGATTAAAATTTCAAGTTGAATCAATGTCACATAATTTAGATTTTTCATAGAATGGTGTAAGGAGTATTCCATGGGCCTTCTGTGAGTGGTTGGTCACCATTTTAGTGTGACAAGTTCACCAGTTGAGATTTTGGGATTTATACCTACTTCAGTAAAATTTATAAATTATTTATCATTGGTATAATTAATTAATATGAATTAGTTAATAAATAATAATTTTTTAATTAATTATTTGTGGGTTTGGGGCTTGGGATAAGATCCATAGTTGATGTTGATTCTTGTTAGAACCTAGTTAGTAATGATCACTCCATATTTGATGTAGGGAGACTTGAAATTTTATAATAGTATTTTTCAATTAGTTATTTTACATTTGTGTTCCATCATTATAATATATTTCTACATGCTACATGACTTGTGTGATTGAAAAATATATTTGGATGGACTCATGTCATCCTAATAGCCACATGGACTACATAACTTTCTGAATGGTTCAATGGTGGAACCTTGATTGAATGATTTCCTATGTAACTATTTATATATTTTTAGAGGCGCTAATTGGATTTTAAAAGAAAAATTGTTATTTTAATTTTTTTTAAATGGATTTGGATTCAAGTAGAATTTTAAAGGAAGAGATGATAATATGAGAATGATTCTTTAAAAAGAAATTTGAAATAAGGGGGGGGGGATATGATGATATAAATATTGTATTTTGGTCCAAGGGATAATTTTGAGAAGGAAAACATGTGATAATATTTTAAATAGTTTTAATGTACAATTTAACATGGTTTTTAAGGGATTGATGGAAGAGATGTTTTTTTGTCTCTTCGACCCCATAATGTATGTTCCCTTTTTTCTGAAACATGAGGTATTTTTTATATGATACATACAATGATTTCATATTTTCTTTCTTGTTGTGAGATGATTCATGTAATGATTGTTGTTTTATGAGGGTTAAATTTTGATATCAAGGGGAAAGGTTTATCCATGTGGATGTGACATTACAATTAGGGGTTATATATAGGTCTAAGGGACCCTAACGACTAATGCGAGGTGTTATTTATAGAACTAATTGTCAGGGACAACATATGGAAATGTCATGGTGGAAATCATGTAAGTTTTTCATTATATGGTTTGGATGAGTGTACCCTAGGAGGGTTTCCCAGTAGTATATTGACCATAGATTGAGTTTTCTATCGATATGGGTTTAGAAAATTACAGATATTATATGAGGCTCAAATTATTTATGAGAGCCTAATATAACTCTTATAGATATGATAGGATATGTTATTAAGAATGTGACAACTAGTATGCGACATGTTTTATAGAATACACCGAATCCTTTTCAGAAGTGAAACTATGAGATGGTTTGGTTAGGACCCAATTCTCACCGAGAAGTATGGAGGTACCTAGATTGCTTGGTACACACTCCATGGATTTGTCACTTATTCTCAATATTAGTTTAGAATACCTTGGATATACTCCTTAGATTTATATTTTATATTAGTTTTTAATGAATTGAATGATATCCTTGGATTCATTATGCTATCATTTTGGAATTCTTTGGATGATTCATTGGATTTAGTTTGACAATCCGTTAAGAATGCCTTGGATGAGGTCCTTGGATTTTTTAATATAGTGGTTTGGAATGAAATGGATGAGTTCCATAGAATAAAATTGGATATCAATAAAGAATTCATGAGAGGTGCTCCATGGAATCTAAATTTCAACCATGGTATTACTAGGAATTCCTCTTAGGATTAGATCCTTGAACCTAATACTATTGGATTTCCTAGAACATGATCTTATGAATTTTTTTATGATCTTGATACTAGTTGGAATAGTATATTAAATTCTTAGGGACACTTTAAAAATGGATAGATTTGTTATGGAATTCAACTACTAGTTTTTTGGTTGGACGTGGTCCCCCTAAATGGTTAGTGTAACATGTTCATTGATACATCAGTATTGGTTGAAGAATGTATGGTCAGGGCTTGAGGTGGCTTGTTATAAACCTAATGATAAGACATTTTTGTTTCATGTTCTTTCATGTTATGTTTTTATGTGGTCATGATTCATGATACAAAATACAATTATTATAAATGTTTTTTCATAAACATACACTTGATCCCAAGAACACCGAATATTATTAAGGAATTAGGGATTTCTATAAGATTATTAGAATCACCACTACCCATATACATGACATGAATTTTGATGTATGTTGGAAGATATTTATCTTTTACCTCATGGAATTGGCACTTCCTATATTTTGAGATATAAGAATGGTCAATTAGGATATAGATGTTATGTTTTCAGTTGGATGGCATTTTTGATTTGGTCCATAAGTCAGTTTATTTATTTATATTATTATTTAACATGTATATTGGAAAGTGTGAGATTTATTATACATGACACTTGTTATAGCATGTTATATGATTCCACACTACTATGTGTTACTCCATTATATATATATAGACTTTACTAATTTCTATTCTAGATAATAAGGGTCCATTTGGATCCCTGTTTAATGCTTACTTATTTTTGGGAATTTCCATTACATGATTGATTCATACCAAATTTATGATAGATTAAAGAATAAAAATAAATATTTCTTATAGATAATAGTCACACCATGACTATATTAGGACATAAATAATGGTTATATTCATCTAGAATATGAGGAGGTTCTCCTCGGCCTATTAAGATCATGGCATGGGTTCAATTCAGGCTGGTGATCTTGGTCATTGGAATTATCCCTTTTTGGTATTTCTGTTTTTATCCCATAGATGGGACAACCATCTATGCATACTTGTATCATTGGAAATTTTCTCATTTGGTCATATTTTTCTCCTGTTATATATATATGTATGGATGTTTATTTTGACTTGTGAATTGTTTGGTTTTTTTCATATTTTTGGAAATATTATTTGGTTTTCATCCATGCCTGAAACATGAATAAGTAATTCCATATTCTTAGAATGTTTTTGTTGAATATTTTACCATGCTCATTGGGTGAAACTACTCAATGGTTTGATTCCTTAATTCTTAGGAACTAGTTTCCATCCCATGAGGATTAGAAACACCCATAGGGACTTCTGTTGAGCATGATTAAGTGATGGGGAGAGTTGACCTGAGATGACTTGTGCATGACAAGAAAGTGATGAGATACTTTTTATTCTCTAATATAATTTTAACGACCCAATAAATTCTTGAATCTTGAGATAATTACACTCTATAATTAATGATATGTACATAGTTTTCACCGAGTTTATTGAATGGGTTAATAAGAACCCCTTTATACTATTTGGAGGGTAATTGTAAGGTGTTATCTACCATCACTTGTTTTATCACCCTTTTATAGAACACTGTATCTATATTTTGGGATTTAGATGATTCCAAGGTGGAACTATAACTATTAAACACTCTAAATTTTCCAGTTATAGAGTATTTGAGGAACTAGTTTTATAATGAGAAAATCACTACATGATTATGAAGCCACAATATTCCCAATATAACATTAAAATCCATGTACTACTGAACTACCATAAATTTTTAATCAAATACTAGATTAAAAAACTTGCATAATATTTTGATTTACGATAGTTTCTTTTTCATTATCTTATCATACATATGTACATTCATGTTGGAGGGAGAAATATTACTGCATCTATTTCTCAAGCATTGGAGAGTTCATACCAACATGATATTAATTATAAATCTGCTATCAATGGGGACCTGATGGATGAAAATGCCATTGAGTTTTCTAGATATATACATGGTATTGAAATTTACAAGTTCGACGGTCTCCCAGACCCGAAAATGATACATTCAACCAAAGTAGTTTAATCATGACACACTTCATCCATAAGAAATTTATCCTGAAATTATAAAAGTATTAAAAGTTCTTAAATGAGTGACACCTTGGGCTCCCTAGAGAGGTGAAGAATATCCAAAATAAAGAGTTTATCTATTTAAATGACCATATATATTTTTTGGATATTATATTTTTTGATCATGTACCCATGCTTCTTGTCTGATGTTTTAATTCTAGTTCAAGGATTTATGGTTGATGATGCTATCACTAATAA
The DNA here is from genome assembly GCA_963277665.1 of Viscum album. NCBI lineage: Eukaryota > Viridiplantae > Streptophyta > Magnoliopsida > Santalales > Viscaceae > Viscum > Viscum album. The sequence continues at coordinate 1,047,908,199 of OY728163.1, read as the reverse complement.
TCACATTAATCATCCAACATTTTGGGTCATTTTTAAAGTAAACTGTTTGGGATAATTCATATCTTATTTTTTATGAAAGTTACTATTTTTATTAAGTAAACAAAGATAAAACAAACAATTTACTAACACAAAAACAAAAAATTTCTTCCATTTTTTCATATTGAAGAAGAATAGTCTAAAATAATTTGATATATCAAACAATTTACTAATAGTCCTAGGTGTATATTTGACCTCAAACTAATTAGTATAATTACCTTGTGAAGCAAGAGAATTTGAGGAAATAATTTTTTCATTATAAGTGTATGAGACAATGTTACTGAATTCCATCTTCATGGTACACACACAAAAATATGCAGATGATAGAATAGTGAGTAGAATTCTAATTCTTCTATAGAAAATCAAAAATAGAATAAATATCCATTTCTATCCAAGATAAATGTATACCTCTCTCATAAAATAAGTTTATACCAAGAAGAAATGACTTGGATTATTTTATTATGAAAGACATAAGAAAAGTGTTAGAAGTGAATACTAGAAATTAATACGCACTGGTCGTGAAAAACATCCCCAACAAAAATACTATTTAATTTAAATTCATATGTGGTTAAACTAAGTATTTAATAATGGGTATTACATCTAACCCATTTCACTTGCTTCATAGTATTAGGTTATGATCTTAGTCAAAGAAAATCATGATTTAGGGAGTGAAGGAGGTCCCAACATTCACTACAATATACTATCACTAGTTATCCCCGAGTATTATAATAATAGTGATTTATATAGTTTAATTATACAACCTAACTACCAATACTAAGATAATTATGAATCCAATAAATTTTCTAACATATGACCAAAAAAACAATAAGCCTCAAAATCATCATATAGATTTCCTGTGGGTGCTCAAATGTGGAATCTCGGAGTGACTCAAAGGAGTCTATCCAATTAGAGACATTCATGAGGTTTTCAAAAATAATACCATAGGAATAATTCTGAAAACAATTTAACGAATATATGGTCTATGGATTCAATAGTATGGGAACATAAAACTAATTTTGAAACAAAAAACAACTCTTTCTTAAATCTCCACATACATAGGCTAGAAATTCATCATAATATACCAAATTAGATTACTCATTTTAATTGGAATTATTTTATTCCACAAGATAGATCCCCATTGTAAAAGAAACATTATACTCTCATTTAAGGAATGATATATATCCAAAGACCACATACCATACATGGATGATAATTAAATCAAATTATATTTTTTGATAAATGAAAATAATTTCTTTTAAATAAATATTTTTCATCTATATTAACCTTAAGAAAATATGGGTAAGTTAGAGCCTCTATGAATATCATGTTCAGTGAAAAACACTATATGAAATGTATCTAGAAACAAATCCACAGGTCCCTAAAAAAGTAATATGTATTTAAATGATTCAGGAGGGATCAATTCTTCTTTTAAGTTCAATGATTTACCATTCTTCGAGTATCTAAAATATATATTACATCATTGAATAAATGTACAAAAAGTTAGGGTACTAATTAACCCCATTTTTCCTTACCCTTGTAGCCTCTAAAACCCCACCATCCCATATTTTGGGTATTTATATCAAGGTAATATATGTATTATTTATCAATGAATATATTAATTAGTTTAGTCACATTAATTAAACCATATTATAACTCCTCCTTAGATAACAATATCACTTTTTAGGGAAGTTACCATCCTTTGATTAATGCCTACAAGAAGTTATAAAGGCTCTAAAACATTTAAGGTATTGATGTAGGCTCTTCCCATGACTTTTTATCCTATTTTAGTTGTGTTTTTTTTGAAAACTGAGATGATAAATATGTTTCCTTAGTATTATTGGTGAAACTAGGGTCATAGCTGGATGATTTAGTAGAACCCTGAGTATGGTGTGTTCATAGAAGTGTTATTTTTAGGACATAAAATCATAACATCTCCATGTATTACTCTTTGATATTTTGTAAAATTTTATTCCTTCTACTAAAATTTATTATAAAATGAGGTTACTTTTTCTAATGGTTTTCCCGGTTATACTTTTCCTGAGTCAACCCTCTTCTGGAAGATTTTTTAAGATGAAAAAATGATGGATGTTGTGTCCCAATATCCAATAAAAGGGGTAGTAATATAGGTGGATATTGATACCCATATTATAATGTTTTTAGGGATTTAATAATTTGATCATGTTATTTTACATGGTAGTGATAAATTATCCAAGGATTAACTCTTCCTTTAAGTAATTAGGCTTATACTTGTGATCTTAATTATTTGGGGGACCCAAATATCTAATTTCTTTCAGTTGAGGGTTTTTTTATTTCAGTTTCTATTTAGGATGAGTATCATCATTATATTACCTCGGTATAAGGGCCATATATAGAATTGGGTATGGTTTAGGCATAATAGAAGTCAATTCTTCATTGTCGACCCCTCTCCCTTAAGATTACAATATCAATCGATACTCATACCTGGACTATCATATGGGTTTATCCTATCACATTTGGTCTGATAAAAGATATTGGTATACACCAAGATAATTTTTTTATAATCACCAGTTTATATATATTATCATAAATATTTTCTACATATATAACCATAAATACTCATGAGGGAGATTTATATTTAGTGAAAAGTCCAACACCTCCCTCCATGAATTGAAGTATGTAACCCTTAGTTTTCATTTTATTTATTATTTTAGAGATTATATATGGTTATATTATTCAGTATCGAGCTAAAATAAAAATGAAATTTTTGATGTAGATCCTCCTAGTCATCATTAGGCCCATCTAAATAATTACTATGCTAAAAAACTTCTGATCCCTATATGGTCCAAAGAACATCAGGTTCCCCACCTCCTACTATCCAAAATATCCCTTTCATGGAGATAAACTAAGACATAAAATGTGTTATGGGTTTACTTAGATCAACCATTCCATTAAAATGGGGAATTTTTAAAATATGGAATTTGGGATTTGAAAATTAGGTGTATAAAGAGTGGAATCCAAACAATAAAGATACAAATTCATTTTTTTTGTTACACATTTTCCATCTACAAACTCTATCAGATTAGTAAGGGGATTTCTGAAATTGAGGAGATCCATAGGAAGTTTTACCTAGTCTGATGCCCCGGTGGATGAAGTAGGAAGAACTCCTATGATAAATTATTACATGTTTCCTATTGATATCCAACTAAATATATCATAGGGATGCTGGATTGATACTTTTACATTGACTAATCTAGTGGATGAAATTCCAACCATTGTTTGGATATAGAGTTTAGATAAACTAATATTTTGTATGAACTAATAGTTTAGACTTGTTCCCAACTGGGTTGTTGGATTATACTCTTATTTGTTGAGTGTCACCTTCCTATAGGATATGCACCCGGGGGAGACACATACCTCAGTTTGGGAATTAATAATAGTTGGAATATCTCCAATGAGTTTTTTGACATTAAGAAACTTTAGTTCCATAATATTAGATACATATTTGGAAAACCTTTTATAAATGAAAGGGACCTTAGTTTCCTCAAGTGGTGGGTTGTATATTAATGAGGACAGATATTTACTTTTCTCTTTGGATGAATCACACTGAGTACAATATAACTAGGTATTTGGAGGAACCCTTTAACTCAGAGACCATTTATTGTTCGAGGTATACACACCCTCCTCATCAATTTTGACTATGTCTCATTTGAAAATATCACCATAGTGTCCTTCCATGTCTTTTTCATGCTCTTGGTTATTTAGGATGCCAATGAAAATGAAATTAAATGTTATTAATGATTTTTTGAATGATTTAAATGAACAATTGATTTGTCATATAATACATCGATGGTAAAAAATATAGACTAATACTAGGAAATAACTAAATATATTCAGGGAATGAGATAATAGTGAAGCTTATGTAGTGTATGATAAATGTAAAACTATAAACATTGAGAGAGATATTTTTGAAGAATCAAAAACAGAGATGTAATTTGACCGTCACATATAATTGATATGTTAAAATTATTAATAGAATTGTTAAAAAATTAAGTGGTATGATGGTTTTACTAAATTTACACTGTAACACCTCAATAAAATTTAAATAATAATTAATTATTTAATAATATTTTAAAAATTAATACTATCTAATAATTGGTTTAATAAAATGGGTTTTAAAATATTTTAAAATAATAAAAATATGTTTTGAATAAATATAACTTAATATTTTATACTTAATATTTCATACCTAATAAAAATTTTATATGTGTTGATAATCAAAATTTAACATAATAATTTATTGTCCAAGAAACTGTATTTTGTTTAATTTAAAATTCAGATAAATTTATTTCAAGCATATATTTGTTTTTGAGAATTATTTTCTTTATATATACATTTAGTTCATTATCATTATTTTTTTCATAATTGATTTAAAATTTTGAAATATAAAATGGTTATAATTATATTTGAATAATTATTATATGGGAAACAAAATACATATTGTTATGAATTATGTCAAATATGAATTCTTTATTCAAGAAGTTAAAATAATAATGAATGTATTAACATAAAATGAATTGTATACATATAAAATGAATAAAACAAATTTATATAAAAGAAAAACAAATGGTGAAATGTAATTAAAAAAACAAACAAAATGAGTTACCGTGTTTTAAATTTTGAGGAGTCCGTAATCGGGTTTTGTGGTAGAGTCCCTACGCGAGACGATGCAGAGTAGCTGTTCTTGTTTTAGTCGATCTCGAGTGACAGTATAGGTCGATTCCAATGTCATAGGGTTTGTATTCATCTTCATGAACTGAGGGTGAGACCGAGAGAGGAGTCACAGAACCTGATTTCATCATCGAATTAGGATTCTTCGACCATCCTTCAAAGTTCAAGCTCTATCGATGGTTCGAACGAAGAGGTGCACAACATTTTTCAGTGGTTCAAAATAGTGGAAGGATTTAAATCACGGGAAGAAAATATTAACTGTGGATGGAAACCCCTAATGAGTGATTCAGGTTAGATCTGATCTTGGTGGATGAGTTAAGGTCGCATGTCAATGATATAGTATTGTTTTTTTCTGATCCATTTGGTGTATATTTTATCCGATTTCCAGATTTGATTTCTAAATTTTATTTATCCAACTTCTGTTTATATCAATATTTGATCCCATTAGTGTAAATATTTCATTAACTCCATTTGGATTTTTCTTCAAATGTCAATGTTTAAAAATAGTTTTGGATTCTATCGATTGAATGCTATGTATCATTTTTCAACATTAAATGTTGGATTTGTCCAAGTTTCAATATAATCAGATTCCTCTTGGTCTATTGATCTGATTTGTTTACTCTGTTTATCAGTCCTTGTGATACAATTATATACTTTGATTTCACTTATTAAATTTCCATGCTAGATGTCTTTATCAATTGTCCCGTTGCTCTATGTCAATGTATTATTTGTTTCCCACTTGTTGTTTATATCGATTATCTTAAACTACAAACCAATCCGATAAATAAACTATCCTGCTATGGGTATATAAAAAGAGAGTGTGGCATGTCTGTAGGGAAGGAAATGGAGAGTGCCTGGTTTTTCTCTCTTTTCTGGTTTTGAGAATTTGAGTGTAAATCAACTTTAGGATGGAGAAGAAGTCATAAGACACATCTGCATAAAAATTTGGTAAGAGAAAATTTATTTTACTCTAATTTTCTACTAAGAAAATATTCCATTTTTATTATTTCTTATTTTGTGTAATGTATTTCTTAATGTTCTTTTAGAAACCCATTTTTCTATCTTAAAATTATATTTGTTTAAGGAAATGTTTATTTATTATTTTTTTTTAGTAAGTTATTTTAAAATTTTATAATTCCTGCCCTTTCTATTCCGTTCTTCTTCTAAAATAGGTATGAAATTTCTTTTTTTAAAACCATAAAACTTAAGTTATATATTCAATCATGGTTACTGATTTTCAAATTATAAATAAGATGAATTTATCAAGGTTTTGGTTTTTCCATAAGGTTTTATTTTTATTTTAAAAAAACATGGTTTATTTAAGGTTGTGGAAAGTTCTTTTTATGATTTATTTTTTATGTTCATCTAAATATATTTTAGACATCTCATGTAAATGTTACTTTATTTATTCCAAGAGTATTGATTTAATTTTATAGTTTTGGGGTAAGGGATTAAATATCCTTGGATGTTATATTTAAACTTTCTATTCCACCTTATTTTTAAGGAATAGTTTGTTTCTTTATTTCATAATTATGATTTTATGTTTCAAACATATTTTTTAAAGATAAGGATTTGAATTCTAATAATTATTGTTTGATTAATTATTTATTAATATATATATATATATAGTAATTGATTATTTATGGAATTTCGTGAATTTAAAATGATGGATCAACATGCATGTCATACTCATATCACAATTTTGATATGTTTTCATACATGCATATGCATATATAGATATAGGTATATGCATATATACTTGATTATTAAATAAACTTTCCAAAAATGGTTTTTTATGGAAATATGGAATAAATTTTAAGTGCGTGGATGATTAATCTTTCTTGTCATTAAGAAATGTCATGTACCATGATATTTGATCTTGTCAAGTCAAATGTATAATTTTCAGTAAAGATTCGTATTTATTTCATCCAAGTATGATTATAAATATATTTTCGAAACTAAAACACCAGTGAAAATTATATGTATATAAGGAAAGATAACACAATTTTTTTTTATAAAAACGGTACTCGAACATTGTAAATATGATAGGGAATTGGATAGAGAATCCGTCCCTCAAGTGGGCAGGACCTTTATAGACTTCAAATATTCGAGTGGCCTCAATTGTTTTGTTTTTAAGATCTTTCCTAATATTTTCAACCGAATCACTGGATTAGTTTAAAACTTTCTTCGAAGTATAATTATTTTTGAAAGAATTATTTTAAAAATCTATTTCTAATAGAATATTTCAAATGTATTTATCTAAGTGATATTTTAAAAAAAGGATTTATCAAAGGTTTTCAAAAACACCTTGCTGGGCAATTGAACGATCACCCTTTTATTTTAAAAATGACTTTTCACAGGTATCTTAAGAGATTATCATAGATTTCTTCGCTTATGGAGTTAGCGCTCATGGAAGCATAGTGTAAAATTGTTTTATTATTGATTAAAACTCTAATAAATGTATGATTTTGTCTAATTATCCATAACCTAGACCGGTAAAAGGTCCTGTTTTCTTTAAATTGCTGTGTAATTGTTTTGTAACTTTAATAAAAAAAATTTCACAGCATTCTGATGCGCCGAGTCCGGAAGAGCGGGCTCGGGGCATTATATACACTATAGTCATACATACTAAAATGATGAAATTTTAAATATAACAATAAATATAGTGACACTAGATTTAAAAAACTACTTTAGGTCTTCAACGATATGTTAATGGAAGTTAATGAGATTAAATTTACAATATATTATGATAAAATAAATTTCATATTCATTCCGTATAACCTCTATAAGAATACATGATAGTCCAAATGAATTGATATTGTTTTTCAAGGCCCATGAATCCATTAGAAAAAGTATTATGATATGAATTTATAAATGAATGATGAATTATGTCCTTTAAAATTCATATGGTAATTTAAAAAAAAAATTGTGGGCTAGAAATTTATATAGAAGTGAGATGACCAAAAGTCATTTTTCATTGAATAAATATACTATAATTCATGATGGGAAACTATTTAACCCAATAAATTCTCCTTAGTGGAAGAAAATATTTCCTTATTATACCGAATTTAGAAATTATCCAAGACACATCTACCATTTTATATCTATATATATAATGAAATATTCTTGAGGAAACAACATTAATCATAGTCCATGGTTACTTATATTGGTAATTTATTACTTTCCACCATGGTTATGTGTGATAACTTTTTAAATAAATTTATATACATTTTAACAAGATTTTATATACAATTTTCAAAAACCATTATGAAAATGGCTTAAAAAGATATCATTTTTTTTGAATTCATATATTGTAATTACTTATATGTCTTAAATTTTATTGATGTTATGCTTTAAAAATACATACATGTGATAATACCATTGGAATGTTACAAAATCATCTTTGGAAAATAAATATGACATCAAGGCTAGGTTGAACACAATCAATATGGGCATAAAGGAAGATTTGACCCCAATAAAGGATGAAAGATCAATTTTTCTTACATTTATGGATCATAGTCATTCTATGAAATCAATATTTTATTTGCTCAATATTCTAAATATTGTAAATGTTTTATTGGTGTATTTATAAAATATAAATAATTTCACATCAATGATAAAATTGATTTTAAAGGAATTAAATAATATATTTTTAATGAATTGATGAATGATTTAATAACAATGTCCTTACATTGTATTCTTTATAAGAATGATTACCACAAATTAACCAAGCCCAAAAAATTTTCTAAGGTAGTGTGAAATAATGTTATAGTCCCAATGAAATTTCCAAAAATGGAAAAATAAATTTCCTTTATATTATATGGATTAGAGATGTTCATCCCACCATGATTTATTTGATATAATTTTTTACATGATGGTTAAATTTATTTGATAGATTTTCTTATGTGGTCTTGTGATTTATATATCATGATTTATATAATGTACATAGAAAATTGAAGTCACCCATAACATTTTATTGTTGAGAAGTATATCATTGAAGAATTTATTGAATTATATACTGAATATTTTCCCAATATGGATATAATTGGTCTCCCAGAATCTCAAAACAACAAGAACCGAGTTGGTGAAGGAATTTTATGAAGATTATTTTTCAAAATTACTATTATAAAGTGGAATTATGATCACCAATATTATTTATATAAATGTATATAGGTTACATCACATGATGAAAATTAAAAATTAATTTTTGGATATTTAAATTCATCAATTTATCAAAAATATATTTCAAATACACATAATATACAGTTTATAAGGTGATATTAAAACCATGTTTTTAGGAAATTATATAGTAATACATATAAAATTTCTAAATTAATTTAATATCTATCCAAAGGAAAAAATATAAATTTATTATCTTAAAATGGTTACATAATTAATTTTTTTTTGTTTTGTAGAAGGTAACATAATGAATGTTGTTTGACAAAAATAAGGCAGTTACTCTTATTATGGATGTGATGCATGTATTTGGTAAAAAAATTGAAATCCAATTTACATTAATATATCATACATTTTCTTCATTGAAAAAATATGGGAGTTGGATCATATAATATTTTATTTTCATACTTTTCAATCTAAAAATTGGTTGATTACCTATGTGAATTTATAATTGATGAATTAGGATACCTGGATGTTAATATCAATAAATAAGGGTACATGGATAAATCATTCATAAGGGAATAATTGGAGGTGATAATGGTTTATAATTTAGCTCCTATAAATGAAAATAATCCTTTAGTAATACTAATGATTTAAATAATTACCGAGTTACCTAATAATTCTGTTGTATATATTCCTTTTATTGAGAAAACATATTCAATTCATGGTGGTATCATTGAATATTGTTTCTATTGGCCCAAGAGCTATTTCAAAAAGGTTTTGAGGGGGGGGGGGGTCAACCTCTTGTTTTGACATGTGGTTCTTTTGTCTTGGGATAATTCATGTATTTGGGTATGTTTGATTAGGGAATGGTTTACAAACTTTATACATTGGTCAATTAATTAAATAAAGATTACCTCTAAGTAATTTATTGATGAATTTTTAATAATTCACGATTTTTGAGTTTTTCTCAAGTTAGAACCTCATAGATATTGAAGGTAGTCTCTTCTAGCAATTAAACCTACCCAATATCACATTATATTGGTGGTTTGGAACCTTTCATTGTGTTTTATAATTACTAGATATTTTATCCCAAAAAACTATTCAATTTTGTTTTAGTGAGTTCAATATTATCAATTTAGTGGTTAGATACTCAATAAGTGCCTGATTGTTGAAAAGACCTTCAATCAGACCCTATTTTGGAAGGATTCTCATTTTTTCTTCCTTCATTTTTTGAATTTATTAATTGTTAAATGTAATTTAGGATTATTTTTAAGATACAACACAAAATGGGTGGTGACCCAAATTTGATTTTCCTTGGTTAAGGCCCTATACCCTATCATCATTGAATCCAATCATGTCCTTTTAGAGGACCTATGAGTTGAGGTTTTATGGATAAGATCTATGTAGTTGTAGATGAGGAATGGGTGGGATGTATTTATGTTTCCATTCATAAATCACTAGTATTTCATTGTGGATAATCTTTTTTGTATTCTTGGATGTTCATTATCATCGATTATTCTAGATAATGATAGGATTTTTTGGTATGAACATAAATGAACTGATTAATTGTTCTCTCATTTTTACCTCCTCTATTATGGTTTAAATAGTTCTGTATAGAATTTACCTAGATTCCACTTAGTTTGTGTAAAATTTAATAGCAGGGAGACCCATTTAAGGTATATGATGTTATTTATATTTTCTAAATTCTGATTAGCATATATCAGATTTGTTATGGATTAATAGAGGTGTCTTTATTTTTTTCATTAATACCATCATTAAAGGGTTGTGTTATCTAGTGTTTTTCCATTATTTATTAAATTATTATGAGATTTATAATCTTTGAGTCCTTTATGTCTTTTTGGGAGCTAAAAGTGTTATGGTAGGCAGAACATTAAAACCCAATCCTTATTTTTAATTATTATTTTATTTAATTAGGTGGTTTTAACTTTTTTCATTATTTTTGAGTTAAATTAACTTGATTTTTTATAATTTAGATATTTCGGTGATAGGAGAACCATTTTCAATAACCATGAAACCACCACTAAAAACCTGTAATTCCTTATAAATAGATATTTTTATGGTTGGTGAATTATTTTCCTAATGGTGTGTCCAAGCTGTGTGTCATCCTATGTATGTCTAGTCTGGGAACATGGTCTGGACCATGGTTTGGTTAAATCATGTTGAAAATTATGTGACCTTACCATGTTATATGAATTGAGAAATTATAAAACTACCTATAATAATGTTACCCCTCTTGAACCCCTATTTATCCCAACTCAATCACACATTCAAGGAGGATCCCTAGTTCTGGCTTAATCATCTTCCTTTTTGGAAACCTTGGATCGTCCTTTCATTACAATATAATTCCTTATGGTTATATATCTATTTATAACTTTTTTACTATTATTTTTATTTCTTTTTTATTTACACCAAGGTAGGATGAGGTGTTTAAACACTAGGCCACAATATTTGTTTAATCCTATTTTTTAGGTTATGTATGGCTTGTAAATCTTATCCTGAGACCTCACCATGAAATTTTCACCAAAGGTGAAATGTTTCTATTGATTTTATATAGGTTTCTATATGAAAAAATTATTTAAACTAGATTTCATTGACAACTTTATCTATTTATCTTAATCCATGATTTCATTTTATCAAATGGAATGAAACGTAAAATTTTTTGTATTAGTCTTGGTGATTTTTATGTTTTTCAAATGGAATTTTAAGGGTATTCTTGAAACATATAGTTGGAAAGTAATTTCTAAAACCCTTTTGGTTTTGATACATTATCTCAACTACTTATTTTAAATAATTAATTTTAAAGAATAATGTTTGATAAATTTAAATTATTTTGAATGGTTCTTCATTACTAAAAACCTAAAAATCTTAATCCTTTTAAATTTAAATATATTATTTTTTGATGATATTATTGTGCCTTGGTTATTTAATTATAATTATCATTACATATTTTGAATAGTGGTGTGAGTTTAATGAAATTTTAAATGATTTTTACATTATTTATTAAGTGGATTTTATGTTTTTATCCTCAAAGAAAGCTTTATTTTGGGTATAAAATAGTTTATTTGAATGCATTAAATAATATTTGGTTTTAAATTTTTATTTTAATGTTTTATGTGTTGGTTAATATATTTAAGGCCCCTTTGGAATAATATTAAATGAATATTATGGTTTGAGATTATCATAATGTTATAAAAGGATCAGTTGGACTTTTATATAAATTATTTGATTGAGAATATTTATTATTAATATCATTTTGGTTTTATGAAAACATGGGATGTGTTATATTTTGATAATAATGGGTTGTTTAAAAAAACAGTTTCTTGGGGAAGAGGTGAGAGGCAATTTTTTATATGTCATTAATTCTTTATGTTTTTAAGTTATGACTTGTGCTCACCTCTACTTAGTGGATCAAGAGAACTTGGGATCTTAGTTATGAAATTATAAGAAAATCATCACTAGGTAGGGTGTTTCATACCTAGAAGTGGAAAATATTTCAACACTGAATGAACAATGATGTGTTATGATTAGTGAGTCACTTTCTAGGGTGGCCCCTTCTGGTAGACATTGAGGTTACTCTACATAGTGATTTCATGTATTTGGTTATTATTTTATTGATCACTAATATGGAACTAGGTCTTAGGTTACCTTGAATGTAGTTATCAGGAAAAATCCCAAGATGATGTTTTACTTTAATTTTTTTAATGTTGTTTAATTTGGATTAATTATTTTATTATCATATTTTTTATTACTTATATTTCCTTAAACTCCAATTAGTGGATATTATTATTGAATACATTCATCCATTTATTCTATATTACTAGGTATTCTTATATTTATATTTACTAATGATTTTATTACATGTGTAAAAAACAATGTTTTTAGTCCTAATCATTTTTTTAGAATTTAAATTAAGTTAAAAAGTGGGTTATCATTATTAAAATTTTTATAATATTATAATTTCAAAATATTTTTTATGAAATAGTTTACATTATTCAATTTTCATTTTTTAATATTTTTGTTTCAATTTTATTTATTTAAATGTGAAAATTGTTTTTTTAAAATGAAATGGATGGATACAATGGAAATATGTGATTTGTCATAAGTAATATGTAACACCTACTTTTATAATTGTTTTCGAACTATAATGAATGTTTTTCATTTTTATGCATTATGAATGGGGTGTAAGGAAGAAAAATATTGGACCTTGTTCTCAAGAATATATAAATATATGTATTTGTTTAGGATTAAATCTTTGGAAATTCTCCAGCAATGAGATTATATTTTAGTACTACCTTATGATACGTGCTTGGTGATGATGATGGATAATGAATTAGGGTCATGAAGAGATTTTTACTATAAAACCCCACTTATTTATGATTTATAAAATATATAATATTTTTTTTTGATTTATGTTCAGGGTTTATTTTGAAATATGATATTTATATTTAAAGTTAAAGAGTTGGAGTCTCCCAAAGTGATTTTTTGGTATGTACCAAGGAATTATTGGTTCCATGGGTTCTTGAGTGAGTATCGAGAGATTAGTAATTAATTTCATTTTTTTCTGAAATGTTTTGGCCCAATTCATGGTTGGCATTAGGATAAATGAAACAATGTTTCCAAACCATGTATCTTAGTTTTATTTATGGTTTTAGTGCATTATTTTTGTATGGTTAAATAAAAAAAATAATATTAAATTTGTTGCATAAGTATTTTTCATGGTTAATGAATAGTTTGAAAAATAGTGAAACCAAATTGTGTATTAGGTTGTTTCTCAAATAGTTCTATCTATATAGTCATCAAATAGTTTGACAGACCATGCATCCAAACTATTAAATCATCCAAAATTTATTAAAAGATGAATTTTAGCCTTTTACCCTATACCATTTTCACCCATATGTACCTCTCCTCTTCCCCACGAGTGCATCTGAACCTAAGTGAGAATATACATATTCTTTCATTGGTTTCCCATATATAGTGGGTTCTCTTGGGTAGTTACTTCAGTAATATATAGTGAATTTACTCCTATCCTCCATCCATTAGTGCTTCCTATAATTTATTTATCATTTTGAACCTCTTTATTTTATTGTTTTTGATGATCATTAAGGAATCATGGTGGAAATATTCATCTTCCATCTAGATTTTGTGTTTGGGTCTTAGAGGAGGTTTAAAAAGGATGTAATCTGGAAGACACTAACTGTTCGTCTTGTGGCTTTTTGTGTAACTGATAAATTTTGGGTTTTTACTTAAATTAAATAAAAATATTTATTGGTTCAATGTTAGATGATTTATATTTAACTCAAAATTATTTCAAGAGTGTTCCATGGGAATTATATGAGTTATTGGTCACCATTTTGGTATGAAAAGGTTCTAATGTGATATTTGGGGATCTATACCAATTTAAAGTAAGTTTCTAAAATGATTATAGTAGGTATAATTAATAAAATTGATTCTTATAATCAATTATAAATTTTTTATAACAAATTATTCATGGTGTTCGGGCTCAATATAATATCCCTAGATGATGTTGATGCTTGGATGATCATAGTTTTTAAAGGTTAGTATTTGAATAATGGTTCATAGATCTATATTTGAGGTAACTGCCCTCTAATTTAAGTGAGAATATTTTTTAATTAGTGAATTTAGGTTTGTGTTATATAATAATAATATCTATCCACATTATACATGTCTTGAGTGATTCCACCATGGATTAGAATGGACTCATGTCATCCTGATAATCAACTTTTAATTTATAACCTTTTGAATTATTTGATGGTGGAAACTCTTTTGAATGATTTATGATGGAACAATTTATGGATTTTTTAGAGGCCTTAGCAGGATTTAGAAATAAAAACAGTAATTTTAATTTTATTAAAAGGGGTTTGATTGAAGTGGAATTTCAAAGGAAAAAATGATAAATTGAGAATGAGTTTTTTAATTTCAATTTAAAATGAAATGGGGTTAATATAATGATAAATTTATTTCATTTTTTTCCAAGGGATGATATTTTTTAGGAAAACATGTGATCCCTTTTTAAATAGTATTAAAGTAGAATTAGAATTTTTTTTCAAAATTAATTTTTTAATGGAATTGTTTTTCTCTATTTGACCTCATAATGGTGGTGCCCTATTTTCTAAAAAATTAGTGATTATTTTTTAAACCATAACATGATTTAATTTTTATCCACTTAAATAGCAAGATAATACATTTAATTCATCATGGTTGTGGAGGGTATATTTTGGATATTAAATTGTAAGGACAATCTAGGGGATATGATAGACCTTTAGAGGGTATAAATAGGTTTGATGGACCCTAGTGACTTATGATAGATGTTATATTTGAAAAAATTGGTCAGAGTGAATATATGTAAATTTTATGGATGAAATCATGTAGGGAGAAAAATATATGTTTTGACCCAACGGAACCATGGACGTTTTCCCAATATTAGACTATCCCCAAAGTGAGTGGTTGCAAGATATGGTTGTATACAATTAAAACTATTATAATAGACTCTAATTATTGGTATGAGAATGATATACCAATCACAGAAATGACAATTCATGTGATTAATAAGTATACCAGTAGTATGTGACATGGTTTTAGGAATATAGCCAACCATTGTGAGAAGTTATACTGTGAGATGAATTGGTTAGGGCCCAATGCGTACCAAGAAGAATGACGATATATTGCTTGCCTTTTACGCACACATTGGATTTGGAACTCATTATTAATATCAGTTTGGAATACCTTGGAATTGATAATTGGATTTATACGTACTATCAATTTATAATGTCTTAGATGAGATCCTTGGATTTGTTACGCAATCATTTTGGTATGCATATGACAAGTTCCTCGATTTAGTTTGATAATAAAATTTTAATACCTTTGATGATATCATTTTATTTTTTATGTTTTTTGGTTAGAATGACTTGGATGAGTTCCATGGACTAAAATTTAATATTTGTTAAGAATTCATGGGACATGATTCTTGTATTCTTAT
This sequence comes from Viscum album, assembly GCA_963277665.1. Taxonomy (NCBI): domain Eukaryota; kingdom Viridiplantae; phylum Streptophyta; class Magnoliopsida; order Santalales; family Viscaceae; genus Viscum; species Viscum album. The sequence goes on along the minus strand of OY728163.1, from coordinate 1,047,892,319 downwards.
GTTCATCCATGCGATAACAAGGACATTTTCCTAGGACTGATTTTTTGAGCCTAATACTATTGAATTTATTATAACATGCTCATATAAATATTTTATGTGCATGATACTAGTTGGCATTGTATACCATGTTCTTAGAGAAAATATATCACTAGATAGAGTTGGTATGGTATTGGAATACTAGTTTTGAGGTAGGACTTGGTCATCCCATAATGGTTAGTGTAACACGTTCATTGATACTTTGAAACACGTCGAAGGTGGCATGGTTTGGGTTTGATGTGACTGGTTAGGTACCCAATGACTAGACACATATTTTTTCAATTATTTTATGTTATGTTTCTAGGAGGGAATAATTTTTGATCAAAATGTTCTTATTATATATTAATTTCCTACACATCAACCTAATCACAATAATTCACAATATTGTTGAGGAATTAGGGATTCCTAAAAGATTATTGGACTAACCCAAACCCATATACATGTCCTGGATTTCAATGTATGTGGGTAGATATATATCTTTTATCTTAAGGAATTGGTACTTCTAAGATATGAAGAATTAACAAAGGTCAATTATGTTATAGAGGTTGTGTTTTAGTATGATGGACATTATGATTTGGGCCATAGGTTATTTTATTAATTTTAGTTATTGTTAACCATGTATATTGGCTAGTTTGAAATTTATTATATATGACACATATTATATTATGATATTTACATCCACTCAATTTCATGTTACTCTATAATATAGAAATACTTTACTAATTTATATTCTAGACTATAGGGGCCCATTTGGCTCTTAGTTTAATGTCGACTAGTTTTTGGGATGTCCGTTATATGATTGATTCAAATTTTTTTTTGTTAGATCTGGGAATTAAAATCAACCTTTTATAGAGATAACAGTCACCACATTACTATCTTAGTCCCTCACCGTAATTTATCATTCTATATAATATTGGGAGGTGATGATGAAGTCTATACGTATCCTGGCATGGGTTCCATTAGGGCCCTCGATCCTGTTCATTATATTCTTTCCCTTTTGGTATTTTAATTATATTTATTTTTTATACCATAGATGAGATGGCCATTTCTAATTCATTGTATGATTGAAAATTTTCTCATTTGGTTATATTTATCTCAAGTTATATGGATGTGCCTTGATGTTTATTTTTAAATGTTCATTATTTGGTGTTTTTTTAATTTTTTGAACTATTATGTTTTTTGCATATATTCTCAAACTTTGAACGAGTCATGCCATAATCATAGAAAGTTTATATTTAATATTTTATTAAGATAATTGGGTCACATTATTCCCATATGTGATTCTTTAAATACATGGAAAAAGTTTCCATCCCATGGGGATATGGAACCCCTCAAGGGCCAAATTAGGATCCGGATCAAGTGATTGGTTGAGTTGACCTGGGATAGTCCATGACATGAGAAGAAATTAATTAGAATCTTTTAAAATTTTAATAAAATATTATTAAAAAATTAAATTTAAAATTGTTGAGTGAGTTACACTATACAATAAATGGGAATCACATCATTTTCATCGAGTTCACTGAAAGGGTTTTTTGGATATATTTTTAAAAAGTTTGTAGGATAATTTCAATGGTATTATATTACATCACTTTTTTATCTTTATTTTATATAAAACTATATCTATATTTTGGGATTTAAAATATTCCAAAGTGGAACTATAAATATAAAATTCTCTAATTTTTCTGTGGATAGAGTATTTAAAGGCCCTGTGTTATAGTGAGGGCATCACCACTTGATTATGGAGCCACAATCATCCCTATAGAACATTAGATTCCATGTCCTGCTGAACTACCATAAATTTGGAATCAAACACTGGATTAAAAAAATTGGAATATGATTTTGATTCATCCAAGGGTCTTTTTCTTTCTCCCATCACACCTATGCACTATCATCTTTAAGGTAGAAAAATCATTGTCTCTATTTATCAAGCACCATATGGTTCAGACCAATATAAGAATCATTATAAAACCACTATCAATGAGGTAATTGTGGATATATGTCATAAAAATTTCTAGATAGGTACAAGGGTTTGATGTGTCCTTATTCAATAGTCTCCCATTCCCTACTATGTGAAAATCAACCAGAGTAGTTGTATCTTGATACACTTGATCCATTAGATATATTTCATCAAATTATTAGAGGATTAAAAAGTATTCAATGAGGGAAACCTTAAGATTCTTGGAGAGGAGAATAATATCTATAATAAAGTGTTTATCATGGGAAGTGACCAGATATTTTAGGATATAATATATTTAGTTTATGGACCTGTGATTCGTGTATAATGTCTGAAGCCTAGTTTAAGGATTAGAGGCTAATACTGACACTGCTAATAATCAGTTTTCTCATCAAAGATTTTGGGTATTTTTCAAATTATAGAGGATGGAAAAATTCATAATTAATTTTTTATGAAAATAAATCTTTTTAATTAATTAAACAATGATAAACTCTACAAGATACTAACAGAAAAACTCAAAAGTTCTTCCATTTAAGAATATTGAAGTAGAAGAGGCCTATAGAATCATACATCACAATTCATTTACACAACACAGGAAGAATCCAAAGAGTATATTTTACCTCAATCTCACCAGTATAATTTACATGGGATTAAAGAGATTCAACTAACATATTTGGTTCTCAATAAGAGTATGAGACAATTTTACTCACTTCCATCTTCATGGTACACTTAGAAATTATTTTGAAGATATACTAGTTAGTATAATTTTTCAAATACTTATCATTATTTAGAAAGTCAAAAAAAGAATAAATATATATTTCAATACAATATAAATACATACCTCTCGCACAAAACAAGTTGATATGAAGGTGAAAATAATTCTATTATTCTATCAAGGATGATCTAGGATTAATTATGGAAGTGAATACTAGCACATGGAATTACTAATGATAATGGTATTTCTTATGGTTTTCTGTGTGTTTTTATTTTGTGTCATGTGATTCTGGAATGATCTGATTTCAGTGAAATAGAAAACGAAGATGCAATGTACTTTGATATGCACTGCTGATTATTGTCGAGGATATTGTGGTTGGAATTTTGTGAATTTTCATATGGCACATTGGATTTGGTCCATGAGACACCACATCTGGTTTTCTTGAAAGGGACTGCCCTAATGAGGTTCAGTGCATGGAGCCTTCTCCTTATTATCGCTACTCAGAATTGGTTGTTGAGAGGGTATGGTGTTTTCCATCGGTACCGGGCCCATGAATCTTTTCATGGGACAACATTCCATGAAATGATGGGAAGGTGGATGTTGATCTTATTGATTATTTTCTTGGATGGGGATTTTTCATAATTTTTAATTATATTGTCTTTTGTCTTAATAAACTTGTCCCATGGAGGCATGGTTGTTTTTTAAATCATTGATTTTACTCCCGTTTCACACTTTTTATTTAAAAGTTCTATGAAATAGAAATTTAATTTTCAGTTAGTTGTAAGTGAATACCATCACTATCAATCCACATTGTTCATGAATCAACCCCCCAAAATAATACCATTTAATTCAGATCTGTATGTATTGATATTAATTTTGTAGTTAGGGGTATTACAACGAACCCATTTCACTTACTGTGTAGTAGCAAGTCACGATCTTAGTCAAGGAAGATCAAGATGTTGGGAAATGAATGTGGTACTGACATGCACTTCCATCAACTACCACTATCTCTCAGAGAGTATTATATAAATAGTGAATTTTTTAGTTTAATTCTAACACCCACCTATCATCACTAAGATCATTAAAAATCCAATAAATGTTATAGTATATTAAAATAACAATACCTAACATAAAAGTAATCACATAATAGGTCTAAGGGTATATAAACTAGGAATTTAAGAGTGATGTAAATCATTCTATCCTAAGGAAAAAAATCATGCTATTTTCCAAATAATTCTATAGGGATAATTCCCACAAAAAGTTACTGAACATATGATCCATGGATTCAATAGTTTGAGAGCATAACCTTCATTTAAAAAAAAAATACCACCTTCTTGAATCTCGACATATATAGGATAGAAATAACTCAGAATATACCAAATTAGAAAACTCATTCAAATAAGAATGATTTCATTCCATATGATAGATCCCCAACAAAAAATTAGCCTCAGACTCTCATTGAAAGAATGGTAAGTATCCAAAGAGAACATACCATATATGGTATATAATTGAACCAAAATATATTTATCAAAAATGAGAATAATATATTTAAAAATTAATATTTTTTATTATCAAAAAAAAAATTATGAGAATATAGGTAAGCTAGAGACACTATGAATATATTGTTCAGCTCCTAACACCCTGAGAAATTTATCTAGGAACCAATCCACCGATCCTTTCAAAACTAAATATGGTGGTATATGATTTAGGGATGGATCAATTATTATTTGGGGTTCATTTAATAAGCATACTTTTAGTATATATAATATATAAAACTTCAGTGAATATATGGTCTAAAGGTTGGGGTCCTAATCAACCTTGTTTTCCTCTACATCTATTTCCTCAAGGACCTCTCCCCCATCAACCCTTAATATTGGAAAGGATATCATCACACTATATGTATAATTTATCATATAATAGGTTTATTAGATTAATAAAATTAATATATTCATATTATAACTGCTCAAATGATAATAATATCATTTTATAGGACAGTTCCCATCCTTTGAGTAATGCCTACAAAATTTTGAAACGGTCTAAACTATTTTAGGTACTGATGTTGTAACACCCCAAGCTTATACGGTATGTTTCTCTTTGAATAATGTAATTGCGTGTGTTGTACGCAACATCGAGTTCTAACACACACCACAACTGATCAAACTAGCCACTATGAATAGTAATACCTATGTTTTGAAATTATATATATTTTATATTTCAATATGGACTTCATTTTTGGATTCAAAATATCGAAATTATCCTAAGTTGAATTTTTGGTATTTTTCTGAGAACTTCCAATTTTTACGAATAGTGAAGAATACTTAAAAACAAATTTTTTAATCAAAATAATTTATAGTGATAAATTATATTATTTAGTGGTTTTAAAGTATAATTAGAATATATTTTTACCATTTTATCCAATGGTTTTCATGATAATTAATTTCACTTTGAAATTGGACATAAACAATTGTCAATCTTTTGATATATATTGTCTTTTAAAAACACGCTATTTGTTGTGACAACGGAAATTAATTATAAAATTAATTATTGCAGATTTTATGTTTGGAATTTTGTAAAATAGACATCATTTTTGAATTCGGAATATCAATTATAGCTTAGGGTGAAATTTTGGAATTGTTCTGAAAAACTTCAATTTTTGATGAATAGTGAAACTATAAGTGGTAGTTAAAAAACTGAATTTTTCCGTAAAACATAATTTTACCGCTTGTGTGATTGGAATTTAGAAAATCTGAGAGACACGGTTAATATCAAGGAGTAAAATGTGGTTTAATGAGATGAAAATAATTTTTTTTGTGAATAGTAACATTTTACTTTTATTTACCACGGTTAAAAGTAAATAGGGTAATTAAGGGTAAAAATGATATTAATATTACTCTAACACATTTCCTAATTCTATTGGACAAGTGTATCTCGACAAAAAACAACCTTAGGAAAAAAATATTATCATTTAGGTCCACTTGGATTAGATTAGGACATTTATTATTATTTAATTCAAAGAAGAGTTAAAAGAGTTAAAATCAATGTTTATTTACTTAAACATTTTTAATATATTGTTATACATAAGATAAATTCGATTGTAAAGATTCATTAGAAAGATAAAACGATTTCCTACATAATTATATTTTATTTACAATTTTTATATATTAAATAATTTAATTTATTTATGACACAATGATGATACAAAAATTACCATAATAGTGAAAAATTAAAATAATTGATATTATAAATACCCAAATAAATATAATTTGAGACTTTTAATGAATTAAACTAATTTTATAGGTTAATATGTTATGTTAGGAGTGACTTAAGTAACGTTTTTTGAAATAATAATTCTGTTAAGAGGTTCACAAAAATCCATTATTTAATAGTGTCAAAATTGACATAAAAGGTTTTTTTAAAAACAATTATATTATTAATTGATATTAAATTCCTAAAAATCTAAGGATCGGCCAAGAGACTTATATCATGATAGTTTTATCATTAGTGGACCACTTTGGGGTATTTTGGATGTATATAGTATGTTTATTAAAAATATAATATAAAAATACAAAGAGACATTGTAAAAGTGAAACTAATTAACTAAGAATTAATACTTAATGATAAGGTTAATATAGTAACCCAAACCTGTCTAAATTCTATTGGATGAGTGGTTTGCAACCTATACCCACCTTAAACGTTAAATAATCCACTTTGGAGCCATTATAACCCGAATATAAATATATTATAAAATAATATTTCTAGCTTTTCCAAAGGTGCACCTAACCCCTCTTATAAAAGGGCACTCTCCATTCTCATTAACTCACACCTTAAAAGCCTTTTGGTTCGGAAAAACCATACCCAAATACTCTCTAAACTTCCCTAAATACAACCTATAGGCCATAGTTTGATCTTAAATCCATCCTAAGTATCCTTTTGATCAAATCAAAAGGAAGAACCCGAAGAAGAGGTAATGTTTTCAACACCCTTTTTCAAATTCATTTCTTTTTCAACTTCTTCTTTATTTGTTATTCCCATTCTAAAATAATGAATACAGTATCTACTATATACTGTAATATTATTATAAATATGGTACAACCATATTCAGTATTCTATCCATCCTTTGAATGACATGTCACCATACGTGCGTACGTACGGCTTACCGTCTCCACGTCGTGGTGTAATTGTTATTCAATATATTATTATTTGGATGGGTATAATAATGATTTTTAATTCATGTAAATAATAAATATAACATGATAATGATTCTGTATAAGTGATATACCATCAAATTATATATTATTTTAATATCAAAAGAATGATATTGTCACTCGTGCGTATGTACGGACTACCGTCTCCACGAACACGATGAGATTTATTCTCCATCGTATCCATTCAAGAATAATTATTGTTTTATGATTTAAAAATAATGTTTAAGGACTTGATATCATCCTTGATATGAATAAGATATAACATATCCATGACAAACATGGCTTATGTAACAAAACATATAAAATAAAACAAGTAAGTTAACACCCGAAACAACGATAATTCTAAGATATTATTAACAAAGAAATGTTAAAAGATCATATATTATATCATATAAATGTATATGATTATTTTATAATTTAATAAAAATTATTTCACCATTATACAGGAGGTTAACCTAACCCAACCAAGGAAATGTAGAAGGTAAGGGTTTATTTCTCAATCTCTTCATTATCTGAGGTTGTTTATACGTAATAATCTACTGGGATCTCTTTATCATCCACATCCATGTTTCTTAAAAATTAATTTCAAAACATTTTTACTATTTACTAGAATATGAGTTAAAGTCATTTATAACTTTTTTTTACTTTTTATAATAGGTTTATAAAGGAATCTTTCTGTTGTTTTCCAAACAAGGTGTTTTTTAACCTTTTCGACAAAATTAAGGTAAGAATGATTTTCTAACTTTTATGGCGGGTGAGGCTATTTTCTACCATTATAAAATCATCAAATATTCCCTTACATGTTTATAAGAGTATTTTCAAAGAAAATGTTTTATTTTATCAATACATGACTCTTAAATGATTTCAAAATAGAAAGATAAATTTCTCTAAAAAGAGTTTTGATTTCATCTATGTCAACATCCTTCGATGGATTTTACGCTTATTTGAAGTTGATTTATTATGAAACAAAACTTCTATATTGTATTGAAGGTTTTGTGATATGTTTGACTGTGGATGTGTTATTTTTATACCATTCATGGTTTATGGATGAAGTATTTACATTTCGTATGCTAGTTTTAAAATGAATGTTTATGTTATGTTTAAACCTTTTCATATGGGAATGCATTGGACGTAATATGTGACTGGTGGAGCCCGATATAACTCCTCGATGCATCGGTAGGTCTCATGAGACAAACTAGTGTCTTGGAACAAGGACGTGGAAAAATATTATTTGTAGTTTTGGCACGAGGACATGGCTATGTGGTTATGATAGTCTGGCATTATGCATTCCATCATTATGAAAGTGGTTATTGATATTGCATGTGATTATTAGATTAGTAGAATATCCACGTGAATAAGTAAATGGAATTATTTCATTTTATTTTTGTCATACTATGTTGATGTTAAAGTTTAAAAGGCTTTTGTTTTAGTTATACACTGCCCTAAATGTTTATTCTTATTTATGAAAGTTTCCGTTATATTGTTATCCTTACTGGGCATTTGAGCTCACCCCTTTTCTATGTTTTATTATTCCCAGGATGTGAAGAAGTAAATGATGAATGGACTGCAGGGATATTATGAGGGGATAATAGTGTGGATTATGGAGACAAAATGTTGTTGTTGTAGTTTTTCATTTTTATGATGTAATGTAAAACTTCATGAATATATCTAGTGTTTCCAAGGCTACTAAACCAATCAGTCTTTTGAGATTTGATATTTCTTGTGATCATGACAATGTTATTTAATAATGCACTGACTCTGGGTAACTGGGGTCGGGGTGTTAAAGTTGGTATCAGAGGAAATTTAGTACAAACCTTGGAAGCTAGATTTAGATAAACTCTTATTAGAGCACATAGACCTAAGATGGACTTTGAGGATCAGTATATAAGAAGTTCCTAGAATTTTGGTATTGTAGAGATTTTGTGAGTTTTCCGAGCAATACATCCCTGTCTGGATACGAGCAGGTAGAGGCGGCTCTGGCACAGATGTACCTAAGGGTAAAACCCAAAAACACCGCTTTAAGATAGACTCGAATGGGAACTGGTGTACGACAACGGGCCTTGGTGCACTCTTGGTTATGACATTCCCGGGGGATATGCTTAGGATAACTCTCATTTTCTTTACAAATCATTATGAAGGGTTTATGAGTATATACTTTCTCAAAGATTTTTTTTATGATTATGTATTATATCCATAAATAGTTCAATTTATGTTAAGTGTTTTATAAGTATGGGATTATGTATTTTGATTCATAAACTGATATAGTTTATGCCATTGTTTAGAAATGGCGCCTAGTGGAAGAAATGGAAACCGTATCAATGCACGCACTCCGTGTAGGGATTGCCCTCCGGCTCAAGATAATTATATTGGAGCTGGTGATGCAACTGGTGCCGATCAGCTAATCACCATACTAGGACAACTCACTCAGGTTATGAATAATAACCTTACCCGTATGGAGAACCCTGATCCGCAGCGTGGAGGATCAATGTTAGATTGATTCATGAGGCAACAACCACAAACGTTCAACGGGAGTACAAATCCCTTAGTAGCTGAGCAATGGATAAATTCCATAGAGAAAATATTTCAGGCTTTTGGGAGTATTGAAAGGGAAAAAGTTATCATGGTAGTTTACCACCTCATTAGAGATGCTAATCAATGGTGGCCATTGATTCAAAACACGAAGGAAGATGATGAAGTATCAAATATGGAATGGAGTGAGGTTAAAGATCTGTTTTTAGAAAAATACTTTCCTCGTGACCATCGAGCAGATATGGAAAGGCAATTTCTGAGTTTGAGACAAAAGGAGGATGAGAATGTCACAAAGTATGAGTAAAACTTTACAAGGTTAGCAAGGTATGCTAGAGATTATATACGTAACCCAAGAATTAAGATTGATCGTTTCTTTGATGGGTTAAAACCATTTCTCTGTCGAGCATTAGTCTCATAATCCATCAGGTCATACGAAGACATTGTCTCATGTGCTATCAAAACAGAAAAGGAATTCTCTAAGTCTTATAACTTTAAAGCAAAGCAAGAGAAGAAGAGATCTGCTAATCAATCTGGGAATGGAAATAAGGGGAAGAAGGGAAAGGTTGAATATCCATCCTGTGGTAAATGTGGGAAGAAACACCATGGTACTTGCTTGAAGGGAATGGTTGTCTATTACAAGTGTGGTGAAAAAGGCCACCAAGCTCGTGAATGAAAAGGGAAGAAGGAAGCTACCAATGTTCAATGCTAAAATTGCAGAGAGAGGGGACATTATGAAAATTAATGTCCTAATCGTCAGGGAAACTTACATAGAAAAGGCTAAGGGATCAAGGCTAAGCTTATGCTATCACTACTGCTGAGGTAGAAGATCCAAAAGACGTTGTGGCAGGTAATTTGATGGTTTTCTCAAGTTTAGAAAATGCATTATTTGGTTCAGGATCATTGCATTGTTTCATATCTTCCCAGTTTGCTAAGAAAATTAGATATTTCCAATTTGACTTAACAAGGGAGTTGTCAGTTAAAACTCTTAAGGGAAGTATCATTCCAACAAAGTTTTGCGAATCCGTCCCCAATAGAGCACATAAATGTTCTTTATCTACTGATCTCATTGTCATACATATGATTGAGTTTGATATAATCATTGGTATGGACTGGCTTTCAGACTATGATGCAAAGATTTATTATAAGAGGAAAGAGGTTACGATTCTTGATGATGATGATAAGGAACACCTTATCTTTAGAGCAGAACCGTCACCACCTAATTCTTATCTAGATCCACCCCCAGTAGCTCAACTAAAATCAATTGTTGGGGAGGAAGGGAATGAAATTACAGTGGGTGGGGAAAGGAATGTTCAAATAGAGGATGTACCTGTTGTGAAAGAATATGTATATGTGTTTCTGAAATATTTACCTGGACATCCTTCATAACGAGAAGTTGAGTTTTCCATTGATTTAATTCCTGGATCAAGGCCTATATCGAAGACCCCTTATAGAATTACCACTATTGAATTAGATGAACTAAAGAAACAACTAGAGGAATTGAGTAATAAGGGATTTATTCGCCCTAGTGTTTCTCCATGGGGAGCCCCTGTTCTTTTTGTTAAAAAGAAAGATGGATCTATGAGGTTATGTATCGACTATAGGGAGATCAATGCTATAATAGTAAATATCAAGTATCCCTTACCTCGCATTGATTATTTATTTGACCAACTGCATGGAGCTCAATAATTTTCAAAGATTGACCTTCGATCTAGATACCATCAGTTGTGCGTGAAGAAGGAAGAAATTCCGAAGACATCATTTCGAACCAGGTACGGACATTACGAGTTTACAGTAATGCCTTTTGGATTGACTAATGCACCCTATGTATTCATGGATCTAATGAATAGAGTTTTCAAGGAATATCTCGATGAATTTTTTGTGGTATTTATTGATGATATATGGGTATAATATAAAAGCTACGAAGATCATGAAAGTCACTTGCACATTATCCTGAAGACTCTGAGAAGACATGAATTATATGGGAAGTTTAGCAAGTGTGAATTCTGGCTTAATGAGATTTCTTTTCTTAGACATATTGTCTCTAAAGATGGAATCTCTGTTGATCCTTCTAAGACCAAGGCAATCCAAGAATAGCCAAAACCTACGAGTATAAATGAGGTATGTAGTTTTATTGGTTTTGCAGGTTATTATCGACATTTCGTCCAGAATGTTTCCCGATTGGCAAACCCATTAACGAAGCTCACACGTAAAGGGGTTAAATTTGTTTGGACAAAAGAGTGTGAATAATGTTTCTAAGAACTGAAGAGAAGACTAGTCAATGCTCCTATATTGACTCTACCATCAAGGAATGATGGGTTTGTTATTTATAGTTATGCATCGAAGAAAGGACTTGGTTGTGTACTTATGCAGAATGATATGGTTATTGCCTATGCATCACGACAGTTGAAAATTCATGAAAAAAACTATACTACTCATGATATCGAGTTAGAAGCTGTGATCTTTGCTTTGAAGATATGGAGGCACTACCTCTATGGTGAAGAATGTGAGATTTATACTGATCACAAGAGTTTGTAGTATATTTTCTCACAAAAAGAACTCAACATGAGGAAAAGGAGATGGCTTGAATTACTCAAGGATTATGATTGTAAGATACACTACCACCCGGGGAAAGAAAACTAGGTGGCAAATGCTTTGAGCAGAAAAGATTATGGAGTTTTGAACAATATGAGAATTGAAAGGGATCTAATTTTCATGGATCTAGTGAAGATGGACATGGGAATAACCAAGGAAGGCGAAACATCAATGCTTTTTCAAATGGTTTCCAAACCATCTTTACTAGAAAGGATTAAGAGTCCTTAGACCGATGATGTAGAATTTCAAAAGAAGATTAAAGCTGTGAATGATGGGAGATTGAGAGACTTTTTGTATGAAGAAGGAATTTTGAAATTTGGGAAAATGCTTTGTGTTCCCGATATACCTGATCTAAAAAGGGAATTTTTGGATGATTCTCATAGTTACAATTTCTCTATACACCATGGGAGCACCAAAATGTATCAAGATTTGAAGGAACATTTTTGGTGGGACAACATGAAGAGGGAAATATATGATTTTGTGTCAAGATGTATGGTTTGTCAACAAGTGAAAGCTGGAAGGCAACATCCTGGTGGAGTATTGCAACCTCTTCCCATACCGGAGTGGAAATGGGACAATATTATGATGGACTTTGTCATGGAGAAACAAAAGACTCCTAGAAGGAACGATGCAAAATGGGTCATTGTTGATCGTTCTTCCAAGTCAGAACATTTTCTTACTATAAGAGAAGATCTACCACAGGAACGTCTAGCAAGACTATATATTAATTAAGTTGTGAGACTTCATGGAGTACCCCTACCGATTGTTTCTGATCGTGATCCCTGTTTTACTTCAAGATTCTAGAAAAGTCTTCAGAAAGCCTTGGATACTGAACTTCATTTGAGCACTGCCTACCACCCTCAAATAGATGGACAATCAGAACGAACTATTCAAACCTTAGATAACATGTTGAGATCCTGATCACTTGACATTCAGGGTATGTGGGATCAATATTTACCTCTGGAAGAATTTTCCTTTAACAATAGCTTCCATTCGAGTATTCATATGGCACCATATGAATCGTTATACGGAAAGAGATGTCGCACACCAACCTATTGGGATGACGTTGGTGAAAGAAAACTTGTAGGCCCAGAACTAGTGGAGGAAACGATGGAAAAGTTGAAGGTAATCCAAAATCACATCAAAGCAGCTCAAAATAGTTAGAAGAGCTATGCCGATAATCGAAGGAAGGATTTGGAATTTCAAGTCGGTGATCATGTTTTCCTGAAGGTATCTTCATGTAAGGGAGTCATATGTTTTGGTAAGAAATGTAAATTGAGTCCCAGGTACATCGGACCTTTCGAAATTCTAGAACGAATTGGGGCTGTATCTTACCGATTGGAAATGCCGCCAAGTCTCTCAAAAGTTCATGATGTGTTCCACGTATCTCTATTGAGGAAATACATGCCTGAACCAATGCATGTACTCACCTATGAGGAAATAGAACTGGAACCCGGTCTGTGTTATTGCGAAGATCCCGTCAGGATTATTGATATGAGAGAACAAGTACTGAGAAACCGGACGACTCGTCTGGTAAAAGTCTTGTAGAGAAACCATAAGATGGAAGAGGCATCGTGGGAACCCGAGAAAATTATGATGAAGAACCACTTGAGTCTTTTCATGCGGTAGTATTCTATAAATTTCAGGGATGAAATTATTTGTAGGAGGGGAGAATGTGACACCCCATGCTTCTACGGTACGTTTTCCTTTGAATAATGTAATAGCGTGTGTTGTATGCAACATCGAGTTCTAACACACACCACAACCGATCAAACTAGCCGTTATGAATAGTAATACCTACATTTTGAAATTATATATATTTTATATTTCAAAATGGAATTCATTTTTAGATTCAGAATATCGAAATTATCCTAAGTTGTTTTTTTGGTATTTTTGTGAGAACTTCCAATTTTTATGAATAGTGAAAAATACTTAAAAACAAATTTTTTAATCAAAATAATTTATAGTGATAAATTATATTATTTAGTGATTTTAATGTATAATTAGAATATATTTTTACCATTTTATCCAATGGTGTTCATTATAATTAATTTCACTTTGAAATTGGACATAAACAATTGTCAATCTTTTGATATATATTGTTTCTTAAAAACACGCTATTTGTTGTGACAGCGGGAATAAATTATAAAATTAATTAATTAATCTTTTATGTTTGGAATTTTGTAAAATAGACATCATTTTTGAATTCGGAATATTAATTATAGCTTAGGGTGAAATTTTGGCATTGTTCTGAAAAACTTCAATTTTTGATGAATAGTGAAACTACTAAGTGATAGTTAAAAAACTGAATTTTTTCATAAAACATAATTTTACCACTTCTTTGATTGAATTTAAAAAATCCGAGAGACACAGTTAATATCAAAGAGTAAAATGTGGTTCAATGAGATGAAAATAATTTTTGGTGAATAGTAAATTTTTACTTTTATTTACCACGGTTAAAAGTAAATAGGGTAATTAAGGGTAAAAATGATATTGATATTACCCTAACACATGTCCTAATTCTATTGGAGAAGTTTATCTCGACCAAAAACAACCTTAGGAATAAACTATTATCATTTAGGTCCACTAGGATTAGATTAGGACATTTATTATTATTTAATTCAAAGAAGAGTTAAAAGAGTTAAAATCAATGTTTATTTACAAAAACATTTTTAATATAGGGTTATACCTAAGATATATTCGATTGTAAATATTAATTAGAAATATAAAAAGATTTTCTACATAATGATATTTTATTTATAATTTTTAGATATTAAATAATTTAATTTATTTATGACACAATGATGATGCAGGAATTACCATAATAGTGAAAGTTTAAAATAATTGATATTATAAATACCCAAATAAATATAATTTTAGACTTTTAATGAATGACACTAATTTTCTAGGTTAATATGATATGTTAGGAGTGACGTAAGTAACTTTTTTCCAAGTAATCATTCTGTTATGAGGTTTACAAAAATCAATTATTGAATAGTGTAAAAATTGACATAAAAGAATTTTTAAAACAAATATTATATTATTAATTGATATTAAATTCCTAAAAATGTAAGGTTCGGAAAAGAGACTTATATCATGATAGATTTATCATTAATGGACCACTTGGGGGTCTCTGGGATGTATATAGTAAGTTTATTAACCATATAATATAAAAATACAAAGATACATTGTAAAAGTGAAACTAATTAACTAAGAGTTAATACTTAATGATAAGGTTAATATAGTAACCCAAACCTGTCTAAATTCTATTGATTTAGTGTTTTGAGAAGTATCCCCACCTTAACCTTTAAATAATCCACTTTGGAGCCATTATAAACCGAATATTAATTTATTATAAAATAATATTTCTAGCTTTTCCAAAGGTGCCCCTTACCCCTCTTATAAAAGGGCACTCTCCCTTCTCATTAACTCACACCTTCAAAGCCTTTTGGTTCGGCCAAACCCTGCCCAAATACTCTCCCAACTTCCCTCACTACAACCTAGAGGCCTTATTTGGAGTAGAAAGCTAACATAAGGTGCCTTTTGATCAAATCAATAGGAAGAACATGAAGAAGAGGTAATATTTTCACCACCCTTTTCCAAATTCATTTCTTCTTGAAATTATTCTTTGTCTGTTATTCCCATTCGAAAATAATGAATCCAGTATATCCTATATACAATAATATTATTTTAAATATAGTAAAACCATATTCAGTATTCTATTCATCCTTTGAATGATATGTCACAATACGTGCATACGTACGGCTTACCGTCTCCACGTCGCGGTATAATTGTTATTCAATATATTATTATTTGGATGGGTATAATAATGATTTTTAATTCATGTAAATAATAAATATAACATGATAATGATTCTTTATATGTGATATAACATACAATTATATATTATTTTAATATCAAAAGAATGATATTGTCGCTTGTGCGTACGTACGGACTACCGTCTTCACGAACACGATGAGATTCATTCTCCATCGTATCCATTCAAGTATAATTATCATTTTATGATTTAAAAATAATGTTTAAGGACTCAATATCATCCTGGATATGAATAAGATACAACCTATCCATGGAAAACATGGCTTAAGTAACAAAACATATAAAAGAAAACAAGTAAGTTAACACTCGAAACAACGATAATTCTAAGATATTATTAACAAAGAAATGTTAAAAGATCATATATGATATCATATAAATGTAAATTATTCTTTTATAATTTAATAAAAATCATTTAACCATTACATATGAGGTTAACCTACCCCAACCAAGGAAAAGTACAAGTTAAGGGTTTATTTCGCAATCTCTTTATTATCCGAGGTTGCTTATACGTAATAATCTACTAGGATCTCTTTATCATCCACATCCATGTTTCTTAAAAATGAATTTCTATTTTTTTTACTATTTACTAGAATATGGGCTAAAGTAATTTATACCCTTGTTTGACTTTTTATAAAAGGTTTATAAAGGAAGATTTCCGTCATTTTCCAAACAAGGTGTTTTTTAACCTTTTCGACAAAATTAAGGTAAGAATGTTTTTTTTTAACTTATACGGCGGGTGCGGCTATTTTTTGCCGTTATAAAATTTTCGAAGCTTCCCTTACAAGATTTTAAGAATATTTTAAAAGAAAATGTTTTATTTTATAAATATATGACTCTTAAATTATTTCAAAATAGAAAGAGAAATTTCTCTAAAATGAGTTTTGATTTCATCTATGTCAACATCGTTCGATGGATTTTACGTTTATTTGAAGTTGATTTATTATGAAACAAAACTTCTATATTGTATTGAAGGTTTTGTGATATGTTTGACTGTGGATGTGTTATTTTTATACCATTCATGGTTTATTGATGAAGTATTTACATTTTGTATGCTAGTTTTAATACGAATGTTTATGTTATGTTTAAACCTTTTCATATGGGAATGCATTGGACTTAATATGTGACGGGTGGAGCCCGCTATAGCTCCTCGATGCATCGGTTGGTCTCATGAGACAATCTAGTGTCTTGGCACAAGGCCTTGGCAAAATATTATTTGTATTCTTAACACGAGGCCTTGGCTATGTGGTTATGATAGTCTGGAATTATGCATTCCATCATTATGAAAGTTTTTATTGATATTACAAGTGATTATTCGATTAGTAGAATATCCATGTGAATAAGTAAATGGAATTATTTCATTTTATTTTTTTTATACTATGTTGAAGTTCAAGTTTAAAAGGCTTTTGTAATAGTTATACACTGCCCTAAATGTTTATTCTTATTTATGAAAGTTTCCGCTATATGGTTATCCTTACTGGGCATTTGAGATCACCCCTTTTCTATGTTTTATTTTTCCCAGGATGTGAAGAAGTAAATTATGAATGATATGCATGGATATTATGAAGGGATAATAGTGTGGATTATGGAGACAATATGTTGTTGTAGTAGTTTTTCATTTTTATGATGTAATGTAAAACTTCATGAATATATCTAGTGATTCCACGGCTACTAAACCAATCGATCATTCGAGATTTGATCTTTCTTGTTATCATGCCAATGTTATGTAATAATGCACCGACTCTGGGTAACTGGGGTCGTGGCGTTACAGTTTTTTACACTTCCCATGACTTGTTTCACTAGTTTTGGTTGTGTTTTTTCTATTATTAGCAATATTAAGAAAATGGTTTCTTAGGTATATACAAAATATTTGGGTCACATCTAATGGATTCAATTAAAGCCTGAGTATTGTGAGATTTTCGTTGACCGATTTTTAGGTTATATAATTGTAAAGCCTTTATGGATGGATTGTGAGATTCCATACCATTGTATTCCTTCTTCTGGAAGATACATAGAAATTTAAATTACTTATAATAATGTTTTTATAGTTTTACTTGTATAGATTCAACCATCTTCTAGAATATGTATATTAGGATGAAATCGTTCTGGATGTTGTGTCCCACCATCCCATTGAAGGGGAAGTAATACAGTTGGTTGTTGAGATGCATATTGTTTGGTTTATCAAAATTTCATAATTTGAGAAGGTTATTTTTCAAGTTACTGATACATTATCCTAGCATTTTATCTTTTTGGAATGAATTAGGCATATTCTTATGATCGTAATTATTTGGTGGACCCAATACTATACTTCCCAGCTGATACAAGTGTTTCAATTGATGTTTCATTTTAAAAGGAGGAAAAAAATTATATCACATGATTATGGGGTACATAGGTATAATTATAGATGTTTTAGGTGTAATATATGATGATTATTCATTACTGACCATGCTTCCTTGAGCTTCTGACATCAACTGATACTTATCTATGAACTATCATATAGAATCCTCCAATCGCTTTTTTACTACTAAAAACTCCCAGAATCAACAAATATTTTTTTAAAATAACCTATGTTATATCTTATAAAGAATATTATACATATATATATATGCATAATTATAAAATTTCATGAGGGGGATTCAAATTTAGTGAATAGGTTAAAACCTCCCACTTAGCGATGAAGTTTGTGACCTTCTAGTTTTCATGTTTTATAGTTTGGGAGTTCATAGAAGGGTGTATTCTTTTTTTGAGAAAACAGATAATGTATTTTCCAATTTAGATCCTCATAGTTATCATTATACCCTAATACATAATTAATATTCTAAAAAAACTAGTCCCTACATGTTTTAAATGAAGCAATTATGTTTCACCACCTCCTACTGTTGCAACACTCCCGTCATGGGGATACACTAAGACATTGAATTGGTATGAGTTTCTATAGATAACCCCTTCCATTAGATATGTAGAAATTTAAAAATATGGAATGTGAGATTTACAAAATTATCCATATAAATATTATAATCCATCCAATCAAGATACATAGTCCTTTCCAGTTGCATTGGTGCACATTTTCCAATTAAAAACTCTTTTAGAGTAGTAAGGGGCCTAATGAAACCATGGATCTTTTCAATAGGTGTCACATGGTCTCATTATATGGTGGAATAATCAATAAGAACATGGAATAGTAAACTTAATCATTTTTTGTTTTGATATGCAGTTGAATCAATCATGGGATAACTAGATTGAAAAAAATGTAGACTGGTCTATTTGGCGGAAATTCTTCGATTCATTGGATACAGGGTTTAGATAAATAGAATGTATATACATGATACCTATTAGGTGGTTAGAATATACACTTATTGTATGAGTTACCCCTTATTATAGAATATGAACTAGTAGTTATAGAACATGTGAAGATAGGAAAGGAATAAAGTGAGGTATTTTTATTTTAAAATCCTATTTTAAAGTATTCCAATAAAATATATATCCACTAAATTAAATTTTTGAAAGATGTTTAATGTTTTTTACTATTTATAAATAAAATATTGTTAAATTTATTTTAAAAAACCTTTGATTTTTTTTAAATGGTTTTGAAAAAGAATATTTTAACCATTTACTTTACGAGCCTTTTTGAATTTTCTTTAACAAATTATAAATGAGGGTGTTTTATTGTATTCAAATTAAGCACCTTTTCTCATTGCCGTAGACATAATTCCTTATAAATTTTACTCTAAAATATTTTAGGGGTTTTCAATGAATATCATATTCCTATTCATCTTGGAATATGTTGTTTCAAATTTAATTAAAATAATTAGATATTTCATCACGATTATTTAAAGTCTTCATAATGTTGATTTTATTCTACTAAATAATACTGTAAATATTATTACACTTTTGTAGGGATAAAATATAATAGTACCATAGACCTTATTTCAATAAGTTTTTATGACCATGTTATTATCATTATTTTCTTACGAAAATTATTACATTTCATATGAAATATTTTCAATAAATTTTTTGTTGATTATATATTGTATTAGAATTTATATAATAAATGATTTTTAATTAGTATGTTACTAGAGGGGACATATATTTGACAGACCCTCGATGAATTTTTATGTCTTATGAGACAATCATTCTTAGGTATTTGGCATATGCCATAAAATGTTTACACAATATTTCTTGGCATGAGGCCTTGATGATAAGATTACGATGCCCCAATATATTAATTATATCTTTATGATATTAGTTATTATTATCCACATGATTGTTTATAATTCTATTCCCTCAATGTATATATTCTACCTTCATGATATTAGTAATATGACATATTTGATTTATTTTCTATATGACATATTATCAAAATTTTAATTATTATTTGATAACATCTAATATATTCTTTCCATTACTAAGATTATTAGACCACCATTTATTATGTTTTACTTTAACAAGGTCACCAAGAAGTGAAATTTGAATAATATTGGGGATATAGTAGAATAAAGAGAATATTTCTCACAATATTTTTAAGTTTTATTTCATGTTTTCAAATATAATGGTAGAATCTTGTATGAATCTATTATCTCAATACTACTAAAATATTTTATCGAGTGAGATGTAATATGATTTCTTTTGGGAAAATTTATTAAACTAACCAATGGATTTAGTTTACTAGAATCTGGGTTATTATGAATATTGTTATGTGATGTACATTGAATATTTATTTTGGAAATAATGTTAAATCTGAATGGGGCTTAGAAAATAAAACCAATTTCAACCCTAAATATATGGATTCCCAGTTTTCACATTAATTTTCAAAACCATTCATTTCTTAAACAATTTATAGATAATATTTGAAAATGTTTTCATCAAAAAAATAAACCCACAATAAAAAATTATATTCATGTCTACAGGAGTAAAAATCATGAATTTCTATGAATGTAGGGTGTGATGAGGAAAAACATGAGAGAATTGTTTTAATGAAAATTATTAGAGATAGAAAATTATTTTATATAAATGTTGAAATTTAACCCTAGTTATGAGACCTTAACCTAAATGTTTCTAGAGATCATGATAAGAAGAAGATAGATGAATAATGGAAAAATTTCACATTATAATAGTTGGTTATTTTGGGTTTAAGGTCTACCTTATTATGTTTAGAATTTATTTCTTAGTTTTTTGGTATGTTTTTTTAGGAAAATAGTTTATAAGGTAAGGTTTCCCACTAAACCCATTAAAGTTACTATATTATAGAATTATAATATATGTATTGGTGGAATGGTTTTATTTTAATAATTATAATAAATAAAATGTTTTAATTGTTGGTATTTCATTTGCATTTATTTTTTTTGTATGTGAATTGGAGTAAAAAAAAGAATATTAATGATTTTATTCGTAACACCTACAAGATTAATTTGGGAGATATGTAGAAAAAATTTCTATTGATACATTTAAATAGAAGAAGTTATTCTTCATTTTTTCTTAGTTATGGCCTCATACAGATGTTATATCTAAGGATGTTGTAGGTCATAGTTTGATCATTAGTATTTGGCGTAAGTTTCTAGCTTATTTTTTTTATTTTTTGTGTTTTTAAATGAGTTTATTTTCCAAATTAAATTTTATTTAAATATACTTTTTTCTAATGATGATTAGGAAAGGTTTATGGTTTTGTATTTGATTTTAAACCATTACTCCTAGATTTTTTTGTCCCTAATCACATATTTATAGCCTATAATGATGCAACAAATGATTATGGCCATGTAGAACTATATATTATGACATGAGATTAGACATCCTAACCAAGGTAGTTATAAATTTGTTCAAAATGATAAAAATATATAAACACCTTTTTTTTGATATATCCACTGAAGATGAAATAAATATAATAAAATGACAATAGTATAAAATAAGAATTAAAAACAAAAAACTAAAAAAATTAAATTTAGATATGTTTTTAAAATCAATATACATGTGAAAATCATTTAAGGATTATCTAGAAAAATTAATTATAATAAAATAGGTTTTCATTACATTAACAATAGTCCTACCAACCTTTGCATCTCCACACATAACATTATTAAATGAAAAATGTAAATGGTTGGATAAATAAAAAAATAAAATTTAATATTACATTGTGATTATATATATTTATAAACATTATAAAATACATAAAAAATTAAATTTATTCATATGGGTTTTCCATTCAAAGCAATTTTATTTCCATTTTTTCTCAATTAATTATTTTGGGGGTTTTTTGGGATTGTAATTTGTGTTTTATTTGTTAGATCCAACCAAGGCCTCTAATGTTGTCTATAATACACACATTCCTTGGGACATGACATGGATTATTACTCATTATCATCCTAACTAGTGATCCATTATATATATACTGGTGTGGTCTGATATGTTCATTACCATCCAACATGTAACTATTTCTTATCATAGTTAAAAATTCTCTTGTTCTTATTCATTGGTCTATTTGGAGAGATTTGATATATAATCATGATATCTAATCACATAAAACCATTTAAAATTGGTATAATGGAGAAAAATCTTTCTCCATATCCATTTTATTAACCGTAAAACTCAAATGTTAGTAAACTCAAATAATGTTTTAATAGTAGTGGGTTATTTGGTTGGAAGAATTCTAAATTTTAGCTCCATAATTTAAGCCACTTGTTTTAGTATTATTAAAATAATTATTTTTTAAATTCGAAAAGATTTATGTAAAATAAATAAAATGAGTTTTTTGGGAATTTTATAATTAACATTGAATAAGATTGTGATTTAATTAACATCGGGAGGCTTTTATGATACCATCAATTACTAAGTAGATATATTAGTTGGTTTGTCCCACTATTTTAGCCACTAGGTGATTAGTGATATTCCACTATGCAATTATCAAGCTATTATGTACATGGTTGGAGGCCAAAACTTTTCTAACAAAAATTAAGAAACCTATTTTATAAATATTATTTTCTAATATTTGTGTTTATAAAACACAAAACCACTCATGAGTTCTTTGATTTTCTAGACTTAGGGAAGAGGGGAGTCTTCCATTTTCTCATTCATCCCCTATCCTTCCCCACATTTATTATAAGATATATGGTGGGTTCTAGTTTTAAAAATAAATTCTAATCCTATCACATTCTCTCCCATTATTATTATTATTGTATTTTAACCGAGTGGTGATGGAAAAATTATGGATTAGTAGAATTATTTTTTAGGTTTAAGGTGAAATTATATTGATATAATTGGGCTTTTTTGTGCAGTTTTTAGATGATACATAAGAAGATTAGATTATTATTATCACACATTATTGGACATAATGTATGATTTTTGGTGAGTAATTTATTGGGTTGTAGTAAAAATAAAATAAATAAATAATTTATTTTTTTATAAATTATGTATTTTTATTTAATATGCTTAGGGGCACATTGGTATTGGAAGTTACCATTTTTCATGCTTTTTCTTATTCATAAATATTTTATAAGTTTAAAATTAGACATTAAAACCCAGTATTAAATTTTAACTAAATGGTTTAACAAATTGTCATGATTTATATAAAAATAGACAATCATTGGTCTTTAAATAGTTCATAACAAGATTGGAATTACTAAATTGAATCATGAATGAATATTTTTCTCTTTATTTTCTTGGGGGTGTTATTTGATTTTTAATTTAATTTCAAAAAGAAATAATTTTTTTTTCAAACATATAGGATTTTTGTGGATATTAATATTGAAGTTTAATTTCTAATGAAATGGAATTATTGATTAAAAAGTTTTTAAATGGAATTTTAAAATAAATTATTGGCTTTTATGAGTTTTTTTACTATGTTTTGGCTATGAGACTTGAATGAGTATATCCAATTGGTTCCACATTTTTGAATGATTTATAAAAATATTTTTTTCATTATTTTTATTAAATAGGTGTTGATTATTTTGATGAATATTTTTGTTATATTTTTATCTTAATGGTTATTAATATTTTTCTAATGAATGTGTTCTTGTATGAACCCTCTTTAGTTATAGTTTTCATGTGTATTGACTCTTATTTCAGGAAAATCATTGATAACATTAGAAATATTTTTGAAGTCCTTATCTATGTGATGGGTTAGTTAAGATGGGTTTAAAGTTCTAGTGGGATTGAAAATGGTTGGTTATGTAAAAAACTCTATGATTTACACATTTATTATGATGAGATTATTGAGTAAAATTGATTTCTTGGAGTGAGATGTGGATTTTTGTGAGGGATTGATTGAGTGATAATATATGATTAATGTCCCAGTCATAAAATGACATTGGGATGGTATATGGTACCATGATATTGTTCATGTGAGGGTTGATATTTTTCCACATTAGTTTTTTATTGTAATTATAATTATGGATGAGTGGCTAGAATATTAAGTTCTTATTAATGTACCCTCTATATTTGACCTTAGTGGATGGGGTGGGGGATATTCCTTGTGATATTTAAATTAGTTTCCAAGGAATGATTCTTTTTGGAAACATGTGTATTTTTATTATAAATTCAAAATGTGGGATAGGATAAGGGACTATGTGAAAGATTTTTCACACATTTATATTATTTATTAGGATGTTAATGGGAATATGATTTAGTGATTTCATTTTAAAAAATGATATTCTCCTTTATGTGAGTGGATTTTCCTATGTAAGATAGTGTTAATTGTGATGGAACCTATAAGTTAACACTTCTTATAACCAAACCTCATATATATATGTTATTTCTATAAATTCATTAAGAATCATGATATGAGTTTAATTGGGAGGTGATGTTAGATACCACATCAGGTATCAAGATCATGCTCGAGTGGAGTATGACTTGTTTCTTATTGAGTTTGTACACATGAATTATGATATTCCCTATAAATGAAAATAGAATACAAGTATTTATTTACTATATAAGTGAAATGTTATGTTGTTAAGGAAACTAAGGTATTATAACGGTGGTTTATTTTATTGATAGAAGTTGCAATACCAACATTAGTGGAGTTTGGTCTTCCATATTTCTTCACCACTTAAGACCATTTCCATGGAATACATGATACTGATAATGAATCATATTAATCAATCTAATGAATGATGTTATAAATAATTTTTTATAATATTATGTAGTTAGTACTATAAAAAATATTTTAATAGAAACATTTTTTTGGATTGATTTTTTTATAAACCATAGCTACATCCTATAATGATAATTTAGTGTGTAACCTCCCTAACCAAAATTATCCAAATAGATTTGATTTGTGTGATTCCACATGACCTCATGAATGAATCCCCACATTATAGAGGATAAAAAGTAGATTTTAGGGTCTTTTTGTGACCGTGAGGTTACTATACCTTCATTTTAATACTGAAATAGGAAAAAATAGTGATAATAACTGAGTAACACAACAAAAATAATTGATATAATAAAATTATCAACTCATTTCATACTATATGAAATTTATTAAAATAATACATTATCCATATTATAAATGATTACTGAATATGGATGTATCTCTTATACCAGAACATTAAATAAATATAATATATAGCCACAACACTACACCGTAAGGATCTTCTTGGTTATGTTTATAATAACAACTATATAGCTAGCATATTCCATTAAACCATTACGGACATTATCCAACCCCTAACACATATATGAGTTATAACATATTAAAAAACATGAAGCCTAATGTGTAAAAAAATTCCCAAGAAGGATGTGAGTATAATATTTAATGGGACACAACCAACCCTCCCCTGAATATTTAAAAAAATAGTTTCATTCTCAATATGAATTGAGAAGATCCAATAATATATATGAATTCTCTCAATACATTTTTTACTACAACATCACACTCATGTATCATCAATTATAATTTATCCCTCTCTATAATGGGGTAATGTATAAAAAATAAGAACACCTATAAAGGACCACAGAATACACCCCATAACTCATAAAAATAGAGGTATCCCCATTTCTACACTATTTATACTTGTAATTAATGATAAATTAGGTGATATAATAATTATCATAGATCCCCAATGTATACACCTCACCATAAATAAGGTATCACCCCTACACATATCCCACCCAACATTCTGAATCATTTAGTTTCAAACCACCACCTCAATATGTGTCAAATTTCCATGACATATCCCTCCTCTACAATGGTGATCCACATTATCTTGAAATGGACACATATACTAAGGATCATGTTTATTATATAGTGTTAAAAACCACCCATAGTGGAACTCTTTTTTCTATATGACCTTAATGGACTTATCTTTAATTACTGTGTGGAAATAACAACATACCAAAACTATAATATTGGTGACCCAAAATCTCCCTATCATCCACATCTCACAAATTATCCTTGAAAAATTAACACCTCCCCATAAATGATCAATACATTACCCCAAAATCATGGAACCATAAGAATCAGGAACTGATGTTCTCTTGGTAACCCCTATTAGTAACCATTCACAATTCCTTAATAGTGAAAGGAAAATTATATAATTATACCAACACCACAACCAAAATATTATGCACATAGAATGAATAATATCACTTATATTACATTATTAGAAACACTATTTCTGAAGAAAATTAACTTCCCAACATATATGGAAAAAACGACGCACATTTACCACCTCATGTATCCCTATCACCCTCAATGATCTCACCAAACCATTAAACAACTAAAAAATCATTGTTTATCCATTTCCATATTAACTCATCCATTTCCATGGAAGATGAAACCAAGCGATGTCCACCAATATCTCTCAACACTCTGAAGACTTACCATACAAGTTATATTTTAATTTATTGCAAGATCAACCAATTTTTAAACATAATTACCCATTACACATACATACAACCATCCCAATCAAACAATTATCATCCATGATCCCAAAGTACCTAAACCAAAATCCAAAGTCCACTCACATTTTATATTGTAATATAGGATACATCAGGATTAATTGAAATAAATTTTAGTCCTATTCCAACATCATTCCTCCTAACTGACTACCCCCACTAAAACAATTTATTAAAAGACACATATAATGGTTTAAGAAATTCTAGGTCAACCTACCTATTAATAGATGTAGACTAAATAATTTGTATCATCAACTAATTGGGATCAAATCAAATGACATAAAAAAATGTGGGTTGATCCTAGAAATTAAGCATATCTGCTGGGAAATGTTTGAATTATAAGAGAATCAATTAATATATATATATGTGGATTTTAATCCATACCCATGGTGACCCCCTATTAAATACAACATGATGATAAACCCTATAAATGATAAAGTTACCCCCATAGAGGGAGAAAATAAGAGGAAGGGGGAAGAAGGGTCAACTAGCTACCCATAGTTTAAATGGAAATAACCATCATTTAAATCAATTTAAAAACTAATTATTTAATTTTTTAAATATATATCTTGATATTACATTATAGTGTCACCAAACTCTTCACAGTGCAATGTACTATCTCCTTGTCACATTCGGACATGAATGCCACCATTGAAGGTATAAGAACATATTTTCATGATGAATCAATGCTCTAGGGACTACCACCTATATATCGATCCACCTAATTATGCGTAAATTAACATCACTATGTATGAATAAGAAAAAACGATTCCAATTACCCAGGGTCACGAGGCGACTTGAAAAAACCTTTCATGATGAAATTACCACTATCACTAGAAATTGATAAAGAAAACTTCAAACATTGTGGCATGAAAGAATACCCCATTTTTCAATCATTATGGTGGAACAAAATGATTTTTTTGTGACCTTCTACCTTTAGAAGAATCTTATCCTAAACCTCAAGTATGATCTTAAAATAACAACCCCTTCCCTTTACTAATATCTCTAACATCCCAAAATAATTAATGTAAACATAGTATAACTGATCTTGGATCAAAATTAAATAACTTAGTCCCCAATTATTTTATAACCTACCCACTGTATCACACCTCATACTTGATCTATCATTGATCATAATGACATCATAACACCCTAAAACCCACCGACAACATAACACTCCGATCATGAGACCATACTCAATCATTACAAAAAACACATGAATGGTTCCAAATGAAACCGTTAATTCTCAAACATGACACCCCACCAACTCTAAAAATTAAATTAGATCTATGAGTTTTTCTTATTAGAGGAATTGAATAATATACTTTCCCTATGGATGATCCATCCCAAAACCATCAGCTAACTAATTATATCATGATACATTATCCCAAAGCTTATAAAAAACTAGAGACTGGATTTGCTGAATTTGTTCAACTATCAACATATAACACCCATATTAGAATTTTATCCCAAACAAATCCTAGTGTTAACATATAATTTAAACCCAACTCGATATCTCAACCCTCTCTGGGTTTGAGTTTCAACCGTTCGATCCATTTTAGTGTTAAATTTACCTAATTGGAAGCACATTTCAGATGAAAGGACATATAATTCAGACCATACCAAAGGTATTACAGTATAAATAAATTAATCAAACTAACTAAAAATATATTTATATTAACCAAAATCTAATATTCATAAATCAATCTTGTCTAGAAAAAAACAACTCAACCGCTCCCGTTCCCAATCTCCCGCACCTGAAACCTCCCAATTATGAGTCCAATTGATCTAATTGAACCTCAAAAATATTCATCCATAAACCAATATTAAATAAAATAAAATAAAATATAGAATATCCATACATTAAAATAATATCCACTAAGCCTACTACAATTCATCCCATCATGGGGCTCCGTCATCCTCAATTATTATAAAATCTTGTAATATAGTTTTTAAGAATAAAACCCACAAATTTGTCAAATCCATATAACCATCTAGGAATTACGGATACCATGAATGAACCCATGTCTATCTAAGTAGAATTATACTAATATATTATATAATAAAACACAATATATGTTAATTTTTTCACTTTTAAAAATATGATTCTCTTTAGAGAACCTAAATACAAATCAGAACATTTATACACAAGTCATATTAATCTTTTACTCATTACATGATGAATGAAAACCAATTATTTCCCCTCTATATAGTTATAAAAAACAACAAAAAAGTAACATGAAAACCCCATTTTTATCATGTTTATATAATTCACCTATATACATGAAAAGTAAGAGAAAAAATCCAAGATTCATTGGAATATAGTATATTATTCTATACATGTGCTAGTCAAGCATAGAAAAATGATATCTATTTTATGTGTAGATATGTACGTAGACTTCTATATAACATTCCCCAAATAATATAATAAAAATTAAATTTTATACTACTTTATAATTATCCATAACCCTAATCACCTGAATGGATCAGATCGATGTAGTTTTACATGACCACATGTATGACTCCTCATATGGTAGAGTCCACTGACTAGTAGTGGGGATTTAGGAGTGATTTTGGGTAGACTATAGTATTATTTTATTAATAAAACCAATATAAGTAAAATAAATTATCAGGTAGAATAACACACACAACATAATAAATAACAAAAATGACACATCTAATAATATGTGAAATTCATTACAAGCATACAAAAAATTACTATAAAATATTAAACAACACAAATCAATATCATACATCCTAAATAATTATATTTATTACTAGAGACCACATATTTGGACACCATTGACAACCTTGTATTATCTCTAAAAAAACCATGGAACAAGCCTTTACAATAAACCTTTTAGCAAGCTACTACTTCTTCTACCATAAGGCTAAGACATAAAATGTGAAGAAAAGAAAAATTATTCAAATCCATTTTGATTATTTTATTGGATATGATTAATAAAAATAGTCGGACAACACTAAAATATTAAAACCCATAGTTTATGAATGATATTTTTCTCTTGAAATTTATATGTGTTATAATACACTATAAAGTATTATACACATAAATAAATTGAGAAAAATTTATTTTATTATGAAATACCATTTTGTTAATTATCAATGAAACAAATTAAAATTCCAAACATAAAACTACACAAAAAATATAAAATATAAAAGCTAAAATGAAAAAATATGGATCTCACCAGTCTACGATAATCTTTGACCCCACTGCTAATAATATTGAAAAGAAAAAAAATGTTAGTAAACAATATGAAATTATAGAAAATAGAAATATAGAACCATGATAGAAATTGAGTGTAATATTTAAAGAAATAGTGGAGTGGTATATATAAGAGTTAATATGAACATTAAAATAGTAACCAAACCATTGGTAATAGTAACCTAACCATTGGGAATAGTAACATGACTGTAGGGAATAGTAATCCAACCATTGGAATTGTTATTTTACCCAAAAAAATAATTTATCACATAAATAATATTTATAAATATTTATTTTTGTAAATATAAATTTAATATTTCTAATAATATAAATATCATGATTCAAAAATATAATGAAAATATTAGCACTTTTTAAAAAAATTGTATTTTAAAGTGTTTTGTAAAAATCATTATTTTTATATTAAAAATAAAGTTTACTTTTTTAGAAATTTATTTTGATAAATTTAATATCATTTTTGAAATCATCAGTTTGAAAATCTAGAAGTGTTATTTTTTTTGTCAATTTTATTAAATACATCAATTTTTTGGGAAATAGTAAAAATGTAGTTTTTTCACATAACTGGTGTATCTTAAATTATATCATTCAAGATTTAATAATGAAATAATAAAATATAGAGCATGTGGTTAGGCCATGATATACTTACTATCATAAAGGATTTATTAAAATATGATAATCCTAATTTTGAAACCTAAAATGTAATTTTTGAAGCCTAAAAATTTAATGTATTACATTAAAATATTATTTTCCCATTTTTACACATTTCCCTTTGTTTAAACTCATTAATTAGAATTACAAAGTCATCCAAAGACTTAAAATCATATTTTTTATTTCAATTATGGATTATAATTTCAAAAAATTACTATCATTTTGTTTATGATGCATATAATACTTTATTCAATATTTTATTCTAAAAATACCCCTCTCCCCAAGTATATATAGCCCCTATCATTTCCCTTGGGAAACCACTCCTCAAAACCATTAAAAAGCCCAAGATCTATCCAAATAATCCCCATAAATCTCTTTATAATATTTAGGTGTATTCTAGAGTAATTCAATTCCAATCACCATGGGAGTTGTAGTGTCATACCAGAGAAGCTACACCGAGGAGAGAGAGTCATTCTATATTAACACTAGACTCTTATATTTTTTATTTATACCATTTAATTACATAAATATATTCCTCCAAATTAATTATTATTTAAATTTAAATTAAATTAATTGTGTAATGTAAATTTAATTATCATATTTACGACAAATATAAATTTCAAACCTCACTTTCTCACTATTTCCACAACATCCTGTTAAAGGTCTATTAACCACATATGAATACATTACCAAGAATATTCTTATAACCAAATTCATGGATGAATAATAGTAATAATATTTAATATATAAATTATTTATTATAGGTATTATATTCTTATATAGTTAATGAAACATTTCTTTAAATACCATGTATTGAAAATAAAAAAACAAAGATAAATAAGAATTTTTTAAGAAAAACTTGATATCAAAATGATTCAATTTCATAAATAGAAATTAATAAATATAATACAATAATGATAATTAATAAATCATTTTATAAGCGTCTACAATTCCTTTCAAGATCATTTTTTAATAAGACATTGTTTATAATTATGGAGGTGTAAAAAAATGAAATAAAAAGAGAAATAAGATAATGGGATTCTCAAACACAACTTCTTTTCATTGGGTTATCCCTCTTTCATGATATATTTTTTACAAATACTCCCTTAATGTGCCTTAAATTTAATTTCATTATTATTACATTTTCTTTTTGGGGATACACATGTTTTATACTAGATTTTATGACAAACAAAAATATTTCAAAAAAGAACAACTCTTTCAGAAACACTTCTTTCACTCTTATTGAGTTAATTATTCTTTTCTTGAGAATGGTGATTTTTATGACAAATATGTTATTCCATTTTCATTTCAAAACACAATGATTATTCATGAAATATTGATTAATGAAACCCATATTAAACCCATTAATTTCCATGTGTTAATTCATGATTATGATTGGTGTACATTAAATTTTTCATTCATGATTAAGTAAATGTTATGATGTTAATGGTGGTCCTAGAAATAAATTTCCTTTTTTGGGGCTTAATTTAATCCTAAATATGAGCATGACCATATTTGAAAAAACTAGACCATTATCTGACTCAACATGACTCTATAGGAATGACAGGGAAGGTGCACATAAGTTTTAACTTATTCATGAAAGATCAGAATCTATACGCAAGTGTCTTGTGTGAAAACACGATGAAATTTATCATCAATTCTAATAATTCCACTTGAATGGACATGGAATATGAGAACAAGATATCTATTTTTTTGTACAAGAGATCATTCACGTAGAATAATCCTACACTCCAAAGGTGAAGTGAAATGATGAATTTCAAGGATGATCTCCATAAAAAAGTGATAAGTTTCGTGGAAGACATATTCCATGACAAAAACCTTGTTCACCCATCATAAATGGTTTCAACTATAAATATAAGTTCACCCCCTTCTTTGGGGGTGATCCTCTTGATGAAGAAGTGTCACTCTACTGTGTGTAAGATTGATATTCTATGACATCATGAATTCATGGAACCCTCAAGGTAGAAAACCTTATATGAATGGTTCCCTATAGGTCTAACACTATCTTGGGACACATTTTTTAATCCTTTCCCAACCTTTTTCAAAACATTTTAGGTTCACACAAAACCTCCTCTTGAGTGAACCCTTGACATTGTGTGAAAATCTGTAATCTTATTCCCATCCATTATTTGAATTTAGATTTATTTCCGTTGTGTCAAAGAACAATTTTTAAGAATTATTTTCACAAAAAAATATAACCTTATGTGAACCTCTTGCATGAAACCGAAAAACTTTCACACGAAAATTTTATGGTCCCCCAATAGATGTCACCTATGCCTCTAGTGAATGTGTTTCCATACATTTTTTTCTTCTCATTATAAGTACACTAATACCTTTTATTCACAACATATACATGAAAGCATGTACCTCATGAGTGAAAATTCCTCCCCATGATTCCAACCAATAATTACTAAATCCATACCCCTAACAGAGTTTCATGAGTTAGGATTATGTAATCCCTAGAGGTGAGGTGTGCATCCCCCACATTCGAGCATCATGACGTAAAACATCCTAGCACCAACATATTCAATACATGACCTTAAAATGTGGCCCTACCCTATGAAATAATCATAGGTTTCTCCTTTTGTTAGTGGCATGGGTTTGTATCTATATAACCTACCCTTATTGGGAATGAGATCTGCCTCACATAGAATGAGATCCTCTTAAAATATAATGATATCCACCGTGGGAATCTTCTATTCATAATTCCCACACCATCTATCATTGATTATTATTTCACAACATGAGTTTCAAGTCTACTATTTTCTCACATTTCTCAAACTGAGAATGAATCATGTGGGCATATAGGTTAGCAAAGACCATGAAATCCACATCCACTATAATGGGCATTATCTTGAGTGTAATACCTAAAAACCAAAATCACCATCCCTATGTTTCTATTACCTATATTGCACAACCACATGATTCCCTTCTATTTTCCACCTCTATACATATTATCCCCAGCCTATTCCTATCTATATGGGATTTTATTCAAAAAAACTAGGATACATATAAAACCTCCCTGTTGTCCAAACAAACCATCCACACCAATCCTGGTCTTCTTCGTGCCAATCCTCTATAAGATCATGCCACCCACCTAGGAGACTATATCTCCTCTAGGTCCCTTGGGCAACACAATGCGTAACCCCCACACCATCCAACTAAGAGAAATCCTCTTGTGAATGAAATATTACACATGTAAGAATCACACTATCCCACATCGATGCACCATTTTGAATGAAAAAAATCCTTACTTCACAATGTTAAACTACATGGGTTAGTCATACTGTATGACCATAGACCACAACATTAATGTACATGGATTTTGATAAATGTATCAATAGTTGGGTATGTAGGATGCCATTATGAGGATCATTACCAACCAATGGTAATCCCAGGTGCCCCTCTGAGGTTTATACCTCATTGATCCACCACATGGAGTGTTTTGACAAACCTTTGGTGAGAAAAATCTTCCCTTTTATGGGGAACGCCTCCTATATCCACTCCCATAGGTCATTTTGATCCATACTCCTTTGCGTGACATCTTCCCTTTATGAGAAACACCGCCATGATCTACTCCCATAGGGAGTTATGATCCTTATTCCTTTATTGTGTGGCATCTCCTCTTTACGCGACACACCTCCTAGATCCATTCCCATGTGGAGTTATGATCCATCCACCTTCATGGGGTGACATAATCCCTTTATGGTGTAGACATCCTAGATCCACTCCCATAAGAAATTATGGTCCGTATGCCTTCACAATTGGAAATATTCCCTTTATGGGAAACACCTCCAAGATCACTTCTCACAGGGAATTATAATCCATCCACCTTCCTGGTGTGACATCTTTCCCTTTATGTGGAACAACTCTTTTATAAAATCCCACATGGAATTATGATCCATTGGTAAATTTTCAGGTGTGAAATATTACTTCTTGGGGATAAATATTCTTGAACCTCCCCAATGGGGTGTATAGATCAATCAAATCCTTCTTGATAAAATGTTAAAATCATCACCCAAAATATATCCCTCATAGATAAAATGGGACATATTAGGTGAAATCCTTGAATGATGCACCCCTATGGAATCAACTACCTCATTCTAAACATGGGATGCCTTAGGTGAAATAATCAAAAGATATACACCTCCAGAGTTAGCTACCCCGTGATCAATATATAAAGAATTGGTCTCCATGCATGAGATGCATCTATGAGATTCTATCATATAAGGAAGAATATAGGAGATCAATGTACCTAGCTTATAGAAATTCCAGTGATGAACAACTTGACTACATTCTTGAACAAAGGTTTCTAACCTATCAAGACCCATAAGAATTTCAGGACAGATGCAGTGTAATTAACTAATTTTCACAATGATATGGCACCATAAATCAGTTCCATGAATATTAATTGACTCTAAAAGGGAGATTAGAACTAGGTAAAAAGTTCCATGGAGGAATCTGGGGAAGGAGGACATAACATCCCATCATCCAATTTCAATTAAGGGGAAGAAATTATCATTAAAAGGGAAGAAATATTCCTACCTTTAGAAATAGGTAATGTAGGGTAACAAAGCACGTTGGTGCACATTAACATTCAAGGATGGGATCCCCAATGAAAGCATCAGAAAAAAGGTAAAGACATCGTGAAACAATTATCTTCTGTATGAGGACTATTAGAATTCGAGAAATTAGTAGAAAATAATTTCTCCATATCTTGAAATCCATCTCAAATACCCACCAAGTAAATTGTGGAACCAATACATAACTCAATAGAATTTTCAGAAGTTAAAAATTGGTCATTCTGGTCTGCAACATTGTCAGCACATATCACTCTATCTGACCATGGAAAATTTGATAAAGTTCGGGCCTTGAGAATTTATTTTCATGTTTCCATATGGACCTAGAAATACTCCTTCTTTTTAGGACATAAGATACAGGAAACAAGCCACCCAACTCTCATAAATATAGGGGAATGAGAAATGTTAATGCAACAATCCCACATTACACCACTTCATCCACATCATATGTAGCAACTGTGACTAATAGGAACCAGTAGTTAGGTGTATGATTATTGGATTACATATAGAGTTGTCGCTTGCACAGATGGCTTCATCCGTTCACATTTTGGATAACTGAAGTCTTTTTAAGTCTCTATTACTTCTCGGAATAATGATTTCACATCCACCTTATAACATTCTTTATCTAAAAAGATTATAAAACTTCCCTAAAAGGGAAATAAAATTCCCCAACTAGAACCCAATACATCTCACACCATCGGTAATTTCATGACTTCAGATTTGGGGATCACCCCTAGGGTCCTCCCTGCACTGGATGATTCCTATGATGACAATAGGTAGCATACCTCTTTGAACACCATGAAGTTAGGGGATCCCTTTATGGCCCTCAATGATGATGAATGATAATAAAGTACCTTAAGTATCTATAGATGATGTTGGAAATGGAATAGATGATGGAATGAAAATCGATAGAATTCTCAATATAGTGCTTTAATCCATGCCTGGCTTGAGAATGATACCATGAAAAACAAATCCTACACCGAGCTCAAAAGGAATAGTTCTCCTTGAACACTACGTAAGACACTTCTCCCCAATCAAATAAGTTAATTGACTGAGTAGAACAATCGTAGCCATGTCATGATCACTTGTTTTTAACTAAAATGTGGCCTCAATTAGCCGATAGTCTTACATTAGTTTATTTGGGTGAGTTAGATGATGAGAGACATGATATTTATAGTACCATATAAAATCATGTTTTTTAGTTAGAAGTACATGATGTGTCCTAACCAAAGAGAAACCCCTTGTAGGCAGAAATGTGCATCATTTGTGAAATTATGATGTGTTGAATCACCTCTCAAGAATACCTAAAAATATATCAATCCTTATGGTCCTCCATTTTTCATTAGAGAAGCATGATGCCCTCGTGAAATCCTTGGAAAGACCCCCCAGTTCGAAGAGGAAGAAGTATCCACAATGACCTAATATGCAGAGAAGGTTGGGAAAGCGTAATGATAGGCCATCATATGATTCTCTAGATAGGATAAGGGAAATCTTCTGTAGGGTCATAATACCCAACAGTACATCACCTGCCAGTTCAATGATGTGGAAGACTATCAATTACTATTTGACAAAGGCTCCAGGGTGAATCTCATCCCAACTCGAATTCCCCATTAGCTGAGACTGACTATAGTAGACATGGGTTCCTTTGAAGTGAATATTTTAGGTTATGAGAGGACCAAGTAGAGACCAACTGGAAGAATATATTTTATGTATCTGTTCAGAGGATTGGTAGAAATTTCTGAATTCATGGTTGTATCATAGGATACATCCTATAATGCATTGATGGGATGGCCTATCTCCATCTCTATGATCCTATCCCTTCATCATACATTAATGCTTAAAGAACTCCCGCAATGGTTGAGTAGTCATTCTTTAAGGTGATTCATCCCCTTAGACTTTTGTTAAGCCTTCTATCTTGATGAAGGATATTACAAGACCATGTAAAAGAAGGTTCATATAAATGAGTCTGACCACACCACCATTCTAGCCAACCCATAGATAGTTTTGAAGGATGCTTTCCTCCTCCTGATTTACCAACAGGATGTGATGACTCCAGACTTGTGAGGATTATTTTTCATTTCTTAATGGTAGGGGAATGATGTCCCTATATACAAGGATATTAAAAAGAATAGGTCATACTCATACAGAGGCCAGACCCAGGTGATACCAGAAGACCCTACCCCCATGAGATATTGATACGTTCTCCCCATGGATTCTATTGTATGTCATACCCACATGTTTCTCCAAGCTATGTTAAAATGAATGAAGCCAATCCACAACCATTGATTTGATATATACCATGGAACCTACATTCAAAAACATTATGGGATGGGCATGACAACCTCTATTACCATAGTTTCAGCAGAGCATGAGTCCTCTAGTGAGGATTCCTTATCTGCTCATGTCGACACTTGTGTTCCCATGGAATCAGTACTCCTGGATGAACCATCTAATCCCACTAATTCCCATTACTCGAATGATGAATATAAATCTTAATATGATCCTCCCATATTCAGAGAGGGTATCTCCACCACTATTGATGAGTTGGTACATGTGAAATTTGTTACTAAGGCAGATCTAAGGACAATGTTGATCAGTGCAGCTATGCCTCATGAGAAAAAAAAACAATATGTGGATTTATTGAAATAAAATTATAATATATTTTCTTAGAATTATGATGATATGAAATTACTGGATGGTCTGGTTTCCATCCAACATTTTGGTCTCTTGGTGAGTTATCACTAGTTTGAACATACTCCCTAGAAAATGCCCCTTCTCATTGGTCCATGGTCGAGGTCAAAGTAGATAAGATTATCAAGGTCATCTTCATCAAGGAAGTGTACTATCCCTAGTGGCCTACCAAAATCATGATATTCAAGAATAATAACAATCATATTGGAGTATGTATTTAAATCCAGGATCTAGAAAACCATTATCCAAAAGTTGATTTTCCACTTCTAGTGATATGTCTATTGATCAATGAAACCACTGGGTCCAAGTCTCTCTTCTTCATGGATGGATATATTTTTTACAATCACATCCATATGGATTCCAATGATGAGTATTTTATCTCCTTCAAATAACCATAAGGGACCTTTTTTTTACTTGGTTGTGCCTTTCATGATGATGAATGTAGGATCCATTTATTAGAGATCCCTGGAGGAAATCTTCTAACCGATCCCCATGATCCTATGGAATAATATTTTAGATGATATGGTCGTGAAATCCTTCTAGTATCAGAACCATATCAATGATATTAATAAAATGTTAAACTTCCTCTGCACCGATAATTTTTAGAAGAACCAATTGAAGTGTTCTTTTGGGGTTACCTTAGGTAATTTTCTCACTTTTTTCATCAGATATATAAGCATTTATATCTACCCATATAAGATCAAAGAAATCAAATAGATTCCTCCTCTGAGAAACCTATAAGAGATCTGAGGACATAATTTTCACTTAGTCTACATACAACTATTAATTATGAATGTATCTAACAAGTGTAGGACTTTTTGTAGGATCATAAAGAAAGGTACCATCAACCATTAGGATGAAAATTGCTAGTATTTATTTGAGGAAACTAATAATTATCTCTTAATGAATTTGGTTCTAATTCCACATATATATGGGGTACCTCTGGCCCCCTATGTAACCTCCCCAAAAAGGTCCCTCAGTTCCCTTATCAATTTGAATAAAAATAAAGACATAAATAGTAGTTTATACAACCTCAGTCGCATGCTCCTCGATATGGAGGCCAGATTTAGTAATATCAAGAAGATATTCCCCACATTGGTTATCCTAGTGTAGAAGTTATGATACTATTTGTAAAATCCTCAGATATTGTTGATGTCCTGATTAGACCTATTCAAGAATATCCTAGATCACCCCATGTTTATAGGATGGACAATATGGTGGAAAAATATCCTTCAGTAGTCCGACATCAAGTTTGTTCCATAAAAATCCATCAAAGGCCAGGTGTTGGCCGGTATTATTTACCCCCATACAACTACTTAAGAATTTCCTATAGATATATATTTCTCAGATGAGCCCATCCTATCAGTGGATTTGGAAGTGATAAGTAGGAAGATTCATTTTTATGGTGCCTCTCAGAGTCCAATCGGTAGCAGGCACAATGATCCCAAGCACAATAGAGTTGCCCAACATAGTTTCTTTATCACACCTGCAAATTATGT
Source organism: Viscum album (assembly GCA_963277665.1). Taxonomy (NCBI): domain Eukaryota; kingdom Viridiplantae; phylum Streptophyta; class Magnoliopsida; order Santalales; family Viscaceae; genus Viscum; species Viscum album. The sequence continues at coordinate 1,047,852,893 of OY728163.1, read as the reverse complement.
CTTTTCCTACTCATTCCAATTTTCAAAATGTTGCACCAAAAAATAGTTACAGTATTAGGCTCTCATTAATAATATTTGTCTACCTCTTGATATTGATCTTCCATACTTCCATGTGGATGGAGATACTAAGTTAGTCATCGATCATATAAATGATTACTACATCATCAGAAATTGAGAAATAATTCCATTATTGGGACTCACTAGATGATCTCCTTGTTAACATTTTATCTAGAGGTGACTCATGTTCCCTAGCCATATAATGGTCAAGATAATAACTTTTCCAGTCTATATGCATCACTTGTGAAGTGTGAGCAAATTATCTAGACCGAGTAAAGCGTGAGTGAATTTGATAGTGCACAGTGCAATTTACCCTTAAGAGCTGGCCCAAACTTGAGAAAAATCCCTATAGATGTAAATTTTATGGGATTCCCCTATGTTTCATCCATGTATTAGAGATTCCCCATATTATGCAGAAAGTTCATGCTAGGTCCTATGGTGACCATCAGGCAAGGTTAGAGCTCTCTCACTAGATTTAAAGGCTAGGTTACATTTGTCCCATCATGGTCCATGACTATATCGAGTTCTCCAAGATGTTTCATGAATGTTATACCCATGAAATTTTTTTCCATCAACTGTCAGAACCCCTTCATACCACAATGTTTTCATGGCCCGTTGGGACATGAGTACTTGATGTTCTAGGGCCATATCCACTAATGATATCTTGATAATGTAGGTTCATTATGACCATGAATGAATTCTTCTCCAAGTTTTAATAATTTATTTCTTTCATGTAATTCATGTCCCGATATGGGATTTAATTCATGAGCTCCCACATTATCCATAGATTCAGACACCCTCAGGACATTCTCTCTGATAAAAACACCATCTTACGAGATTATGAGCTAAAAAAGTTGTATGAAGATTACAATATCTAATCTAACCATACATCATGATACCAAGTGAAGGAAAATGGGTAGATTTATGCATTAAAGAAAACTACCTCCATTATATTTTTGATGACGGTGGGTCAAAACAAGAGGTGTTGGTTGGACAAGCTTCCCAATTCCCTATGGGTCTATCATAGGATGACCCCAAATTCCACCCAGGTGACTCCATATTATGTAGTCTATATAATAGAGGTAGACCAACCCATTGAGATTTAGTATCCATTACTCTAAAATCTATCTATTACTATAATACATAAAATATAATAGAATAATACAATCTAGAAGAGCTAAAATACCTCTAACAAAATAAGCTTCATGAATTTCATAATCTAGAGAGGCACCAAAACAATATAAAAGTACCATTCAATAGGAAGGTTTTCCTCCGTTCATTTCTCCAGGGTGCCAAGATACTCGATCTTAGAGTTCCAATGTTACTTGAAAATAATATAAAAAAGTTATATCCTAGGTAGGAAGGACCTTATATTATTCCCAAGGTCTATTAAAATGTAACATACACTTTGTTTACCATGGATGTAGAGAAAATTACACCTCCTACCAACTCTATGTTTCTCATGAAGTACCTCACGTAATGGGGAGCTATAGGTTTAGGCTTTATGACCATAAATTGAGATTCCAAGTCCCAAAATCATGGTTTTAAAATGTGTGCAAGCCTCCCTAAGAATATTCCATATGAAATAGTCCCTATATAAACTCATTGAAATTAGGATACTACTACCATGACCCACATATCCCTTTTAGTTATGATTCTTCCTGTAGTGGTCCAAACTCTATATCCCCAAACTTTGAGTCTCAAACTTTACCACATGATGTTAAACAACATGTATTGGTCCTAGGACAAAACCTTAAATAATGAAATTATTTTCATAGAAACATGATGATAAACTACAAAGCACCAATATACTAGTTGTATGATGTTGAAATGCATTACGACCAATGTTCTAGTTTAATGACACTAAATTACACAACCATTATTGTCCTAGGCGCTTGAGGAGAAAATGCAGAACACCATAAATTTCTCCCAAAAATTATTCCACCCTCGACATCAGTCATGTAACATTTCATATTCGTGAACTATGTATGGATTGATTTCAATCCACACAGGATACACAGTAACACTTGTATTTTATGTCATGGTATAGACATCCTGAAAAAATGGACCTCCCTATGCATGGTTCAAACCTACTTAGGGAGATTCCCTTCAAGAACTCTGTGTGGCTTGGTTACTTCCCTTAAGGAATATGTAGTGACACATGAATCATTATTCATAGTCCCATGTATGATGAAAATTCTTTCACATTGAGTAAACCTCATCCATGATGCACAAAAATTAACTATATAACACCCCTATCTTAAGAATAATACATAATAACTATGATCTTAATCCAAGAATCATGAATTTTAAGTATATAAAATCCCCATCAAGGATTTTTATGTGGATTTGGGCCCTCCTTGACCATCATTCACATTGGGATTGTTATGCCACCTCATTACACATATCCCTTTGAGAGTGCTTTCCCCATGGTTTGAGCTTCCTGAACTTAATCTAATACCCACCTTATGGTCCATGAACCATGAAATTACACTATTTCAAGGTTCCAAACTCTATGAAAAAATATTATCATGTTTCCATGCATCATGAATTTAAACATTATGTGGGTTTTCCCCAAGATGTGTTGTGGGGTGTTGGGTATTCCTTGGCCCCCATTCACATTAGGTTTTTCATAACACCTCACTAAACATACCCATTAGTTACATTCCCCCAATTATTTTCAAAACTCTATGACATTAAAATAGAATTTAACATCTTCAACGCATGAAATTAAACATTGATCCTACCCTGAACAAGTCCAGGGAACCACAAGATAATCATGAGATGCCTCAGTTCACTTTCTAGATAGGATTTCCCCTACAAGTGTTGGTCTCATAGAAAAATGTGTTTGAGATATACCTATGTCTTAATTCCAATCCTTATGGGATATGTAGTGATTCAGAACCATTTTTTATTTGGTTCCAACAGTAAATTCATTAACCCTTTGATCCCTAGGCACTCATTATGGTCTAGGAAGCACGACCTCAAAATGTTTATAGAAAGTCCCAGAATCATGAATCTAAAATATATTTGAGTATCCACAGAAATGTGTTGTGTGGTGTTGGGTCCCCTTGGTCCCTCATTAATGTCAGGTTTATCATGAAACCACACTACATATATCTTCTTTTGAAACTCCACTTCGGTACGAACTTCACAACCACAAAATGAGATCCAAAAATCCAAGAATAAAGACTCTAAACTGTATGAGACCCCTCTCTAGAATATTTAGTGTGGATTTGGACCTCCTAGGACCTTTTCACATTGATTTAGTCAATCAACCATGTCATATATTCCCTCATTGAGATTCCACATTCCCTATGCCTGAACTCTATAATATTAAACTAATATATTATGGTCTGGGAAAGAAAACTTAAAACTATTTGTAGAAGGTCTATGAATTATGAACATAAACTATTTTCAAGATCTATATTCCATGTTTCAATTATTAATTCTAAAAATCTTGGAAAAATCAATGCATGATGTCACATTTCAATTCCAACCCATTTTAAACTAATGTTCTCAGGTTCCCTCATCATAAAGGATCTTCTTCACTAGTGTTGGTCTTCTACATAAATGTGTTATAGAACTACGTATGGATTTATTTTTATCTTCATGGGATATTAACTAATGCTAAGACTACACATCTCTAGGAATATCTACACATTCCTTAAACTTTTATCCCCATTTCCATTGTTACGTACTAGGTATTAGAACCATAAACTATACGCAGTTCACTTAAAGGTTTTTATGTGTGCATGAGCCTTATTGACCCCATTCACATTGGGGTTTACCTCGTATATCTCATATATATAACCATGGGGCGAAACTTTTCCTTATATTCCATATTTCATGACTCGAAACTATCTACCGTGGTCCATGAAATATAAACCTAAACAATGAGTGTTATTATCAAGAACTACATGTGGATTGATTCCATCATTATGGAATACATAACAATGCTCATAGTTCTAATCTTTGGGCCTTATTGAAAATTCATCAACTACATTAGCCCCTTGGACCAATGTTGGTCCAATATTTATGAAATTATACTATAATTATCCCTTATTCCATGAATCAAAACATTAAACTGTCTTCATGTATTTTCAAGAATGTGTGGTGTGGCGTTAGGCCTCTTGGGACCTCATTAACCTCAGGTTTGTCATTCAGTCATTCCACATATATCCCTTTCTTTGGGACACTCCCTATTATCCAAAATTTATGAACATAAAATAATATCCTATGGAATAAAATATAAAAACATAAACTAGAATCCATGTTCCATGGAATATGACTCTAAACTATTTAGAAAACTTATATTTGAATCCCACATTCTAATATGCCCCATTCCCCATTTCATGTCATTCTTAGTTTATATTTTCATCATCATTAAAATATAGATGGACACCATAATGGTGATGATCTAATTTCATTGTGGATCACCTATTATATTGTGATAATGACCTAATGTATATTTGGAAGGAAATAATAGATCATGTGTTTCAATCCTAGTAAATAGTTTATCTTACATTTTCTCACCCAATTCTTGACTAGTATGGTTGTGGTCCCTATGTTTCAAACATGGTAAACAGTCAATCCCCACTCACTGGCATCCGCTTAATCCTTTCCTTGAATTTCCCAATTTACCTCAATTATACTTCCTCGTATTTTAATGGAATTCTAAATCTGATACCCTCTCACTCCTAAAGTGGGCTTCCACATTTTATGGAAACCCACATATAATTCTTTATTTCCCACACCAAGAATGACTCACATGGGTTTAAGAGTTCTTGTATTTTTTCAAACAATGTATTAAAGCTACACAATGGATCCCAAGGCCCATACTCCATGACCAAAAACTTTGGGTTCAAGTCTAAGAATCATAAAAATAAATTATATGTGGGTTGTATTTTCAGGCATATATTGTGGGGTGTTTCAGTATCCTCATCGCTCATCCAGATCAGGTTTTTTCATCCTGTCTCACTACACATGTATTTTTGGGATATTAAACACATGGTCTAGTTGTATGACCTTAATCTATTTTCCACATCCTAGCCACATGACATTAAACTGTTAGATGTTTCCTAATCACATGATCTTAAATAGTAAAATTCTTCATCCTCACCATATGAATTTAAACTACATGTCTAGTGTCCTAAGAGTATAATATAAAACTGTGTATCTATCATTTTTTTTCACAAATAGTAACTAGATTTTATCTTAGGATATTTCTTGTGAGCCCATCCTTCAGTGTTGGTCCTCTATCGGATCACCCCTTGTTCCTTAAGACCTCACTAGAAAAATGAGATAAAACTAACTTGGAATATGGGTTTGATTTTTTTAAGAAAATTTTCTTACACCAATGTTCTCTAATAAATAGTGGGCTAATTCCAAGAGTGTTAGAGTCCATTCAAACATTCCATCATTCAATTACCACATAGAAAATGCCCTTAAGTTGGATCCTCATCCTCTTCCACATCTGAACGGACCCCCTAATAGCTTGGTCTCCCATCATTTTTCCTCAACTACCATTCTGGTCCAATGTTATGGAAGACATTGGAGGACATTCAGATATATGTTCTATGTTTCGAACATGATCAGTGGTTGACCCTTGTTTGTTTGTCCCCATTCCAAGATAATTACATGAATGGTATTTTTTAAACATTCTTAGAAGTTATCTTTAATAACCATGAAACTATAATTTTGTTATCGATTTTTCTTATTATGATACACACATACCGTTCCCATTTATTAGGATAGAATTCAACAACCATGGTGTTACCTCATTCATGTAATAGTGCATGTTGAAAAATAATGTTAGATATTTTAAGTGACATTTTCTATATACTTGACCAATCCCTTCCCAAACACTCTCGGTGGTCATTCAAAAATAAAAGACTATAATTGTATGATGATTTTCTAAAACTCTCATAGTAATGAAAAATCACATTGTCATCAATCGTTTCTCACACCGAGTATGAACCATGTGATCATAGGATTGGTCAGTGGTTGTTTCAAATATCTGACCAATGTGAAATATTTTATAGTGGAAGAAATAAATATGTCAATTCATGCATTAATTTTCAACAAAAAATATTGTTTCCATGTTCCAAGGGACAACCACATGTTTGAGCCTCTCATGAGTCTTAGAAAAATATCCCCTATGGCTCTTCTTATGTGATTGAGTAATGAAACTCTTCCATCCTCTAGTGTGTGGACTCTAAGGTATGGTGGATCCTTTTATGTTGTGTTTCCACCTCATTAGTATCTAGATAAATATAATTGGAAATGATATGTGATCCATCCCACTGTGCTTGAAATTATGTTAATTGTAGTTTCACATTCCTCATCTACCTCCTGGCCTCATCCAACTGATGCCCCAGTCTGCAGAGGGTATCTGATTGAGTGATGATAAAAGTAGTACACTCATTCATTTGTTCTACTAGAAAGAGGATATCCTAAATGACATTCAAGATCACACTCATGATTTTATACTTTTCCTAAATCTCATAAATAACTAGATGTTGGATTCATTCATGCACCCACTCTACAATAATGTCATTGAGTAATACCTAAAGACCCCAAGAATCCAGCCCTTGAGAGCATAGATTGTGCAGATAATGGAGAAGAGACCAAATTAGGCCTAGTATATGTGGTTATGAAGTTTGGTTAATGAATAATTATATTCAATTCCATGTCCTACATCATATTATGTCATTCTCTTCAGCCAAATCAGGATTGGACTTGTCCAGCCCTTGAGGCAGTGCAAGCCCATACTCTGGAAAATATGCATGAATGATAATTATAATATCTTTCTCTGGAATCCTATCAGATGAGAGGTCATCTAGATTTTTTGGATTTTTATCGTCACTTGAAACTTCATTAGCCGATTCACCCCCAACATCCTTGCTATCTAACCCACCAATGGAATCACGCAGAGCCATAATATATTTTTTAATTTGGGACCAAGGGTGGATTATCTTATATGACCAGATCTTTATAAACTAGTTATTCTATCTTGGAAGGGATTCTAGATTACTTAGCCACATCCACCTAGTTGTAATTGAATATTTTATGAACTTCTTGTAATTGGAACACATTAGTCATTCTAATCATGAAATTATAATTTTGGATCAAAGAAATAAAATGAATTACATGAATCTATCATAAACAGATTGATATCCTAAGTCATAGTAGGGAATTCCTCCATAAGAGATGCTACAACAATGGGTATTTCAATGACCAATACTATATCTTATTGAATTTATCATATTGGTACTATATTAAATAGAAAATCATGTTGACACAAAGGCTCTACGAAAATATGGATGGGGTCAAATAACTTAAGTTGTGTTCTCACATTGAGATGGATATTTTTTGATGATAAACAACCTTGAGCGCACCAAATCTATGGATGTGGGAACCTCCAATAGGATTCCATGACGTGCCACCCCTTAGGTAGCTATGAGGGAATGTTGTTATGAGGTTTCCACCCTGACCTTCTTAGTCATTCCTCCTCCTACCTCAACCATATGTGAAATCACTGATGTTTGGTTCTCTGCACCCATTGGTGCACCTTCATTCCCACCAGCAGGGCCCCCTTTATCATTGCCATCATGTTTCTCTTATACATGATAAGCATAAATTTTAGAATCTAGATAATGAAAGGGTAAGTCTCACATAATGTAATTAAGTTAATACTTACCTTGAGGATCTCATATAATTCATTTGTAGAGGATTTTTTTCACCACTATCCTTTGGAATTCCCCGATGATTGGCCATTCCCCATGATTGTTCATTTACAGACTCTTACTCCTCAACTTTAATTGAGTCCAACTCACTTGAATCATCAACTATTGGTGTTTCTGTAGGCCCTGGATCACCACCTAATATCACCCTCAGCAGGGTGGGAGGTATGACGACTTCCCCTTGTTGGCATGAGAAGTCATACATGGAGGCCATTTATGTGTGCCTCTCATGAATGTGCACCCTGATCGTGATCTGTACCATTAAAAACCCTAGCATCTCAATACATTTTTAATTCAGATTCAATAATATTTCCTCTGTTGACAATGATATCTATATAATCCTATAAAAGGACTAGAGAGAAGAAAATATAACATCCGCAATTAGTAGTAGAAGATAAATAATCTTATTCCACATATCCTCCATTCCTTTTCTCTAAGGTGTTTTTGAGACCCTCCCCTCCTGATGGTGGGGGTGAAACCACACCTCATGATGTTTTTACTGTAGTCCTAGTTTGATATGCCCAATATATTAGGGTCACTCATTGAGGAGTAGCCCGCATGCATCCTCAATGTTTTAGTTTCTTGTTTTTTTGATCACCCTCTTGAATATAATTTCATAAGATTTCCTCAAAATATGTTTCCACCTAGTTAATATCATTTTTTGTTGATATGAAATCATCAAAATTGGTTTGAATTATCACGATGGTTTCTGAAGAGATTGAATTTACAAAAATTCACCATAAATGATGAAGGATAAATGTGTCCCACTATATAATTACCCATATTTATACTTTATTCGTCACCTGTTGAAGAAATTTTGTTTTTTAGAAAAGTGGGATGACATTTAAAGTTCTTTATAAACATGTCCTCTGATCTAAGACATAGAGAGTAATCCTCTTAAAGTCTATAATTACTCTTTATGTTCCCTTTATTCTTATAAGTTGTCCACAATTGGACCAACTAGAGTTAAAAGTGATGGAATTTGACATTTTCATGGAATTTAATTTGAAATTTGTCCTAGAAATCATCAAGTGTCATTGAACATACCCAAGTAATGTTTAGCAGATATGGCCATAGTCCAACATTTAGAGAGCTGATGGAATTTGAGAATTCAAAACCCCCCAAGGAAGGATACAATCAGGACATATAAGAACTACAATACAAAGAATATCCTTCTTAGCATGTTTCAACTTAGAACATGGCCCAATATACTTTATATCCTGGACAACATGAGTATAATCAAATTGAAAATATTGTTTTCAACTTGAATTACCGCCATCCCCAACATCCCAGGGCATATTACCATTGATGTTTCTCTGACTGGAAGAATATAACCGACCAAAAATTTTTCTAGTAAAGCGATGTAGATGAAAAATGGATCCTAGCCTCCCACCATTCGGTAACCCCATTTTTAATACTTTCCTTCCTCTATGATCAACTAGTATAATCCTGAATTTTTCTCTGAAACACTATTGGACACTATTTTACCTGAATCAGAATTCTTACAATCAAGTGTTTATTCAAAAACATGTCAACCCATGCCATGAAAATGATATCTTTGTGAGAGATGGGACAATGACATGGTTTCTACTTCAGTGCCTCTAGAAGATGTTTTTCAATGAGAGGGCCCCACTTCCATTTATTCTAAGTGTTCTATTAGGGAAGAAACTCATTATATTGGAATCCATACAGTGGAATGATGCTGATGTAGGGGATTTCCCACAAGATGATGCCAACTTCCACGTGATGATGAAAGAATGTGTTCATATGTAGGGATCATCGGCTGAGAAACACTAGAACTGACTCCTATTGATGGTAGATGTTGAAATGAAATTTCCACACAACCTCATACATCCTGATGTGGTTCATCTCTGCCACATACTCCTTGAATGTGTATGGTACCCTGTACACCTAGGTCCACTCACTTGTAATGATTCAACCATACCTTAGGTCCCAATCCTTGTGCCAGCCTAAGGAGTTGTCCCTCATGCTTCTCCAAAATATGGTGGTGTATGTGGTGGGGAATTCTTCTATGACTAGATAATCTACCTTGAAAATCCTAGTCTATCAATTTAGTACGTATATAGAAATATATCTATTCTCTCAAGAAATATAACCATGAAAAGTGATTTTCTAGTGATTGTGATCATCCTTGCATGGGAACGATGATCACGTTGAATTAACCTTGAAGGATAGGATGGTAACATTATCTAGAAGTCCAAAATTACACATTAGGAGATAATATCTATTTAGATTTCCCTTTTGTGCCTTTGACATAATAGAAAAAAATATTATTATGCGACACGATCCACCTAGATCAAGGGATCTATGAATTTCTTATCATATTAGCTCTCTGAACAGTAGCAGCGGCTTCCATTCAGCTAGGTTCTACTGGTCAGCCATTTGGGATGAGTTTTAAAGGTATAATGGTGATTGCTGTAATACTGAATAATCAGTGCAAAATAGGGAAATTTTCACTCAAGTATAAAAAAAATATCATAAAATTTAGGCGTGATTCCAAAGGTAGATTCATGAAAGAAGGGATTCTGCGTTAGAGAAGTGGTTGAGTCTCATGTTTTCACAAAACAAGTAAAAATGAAGTGCATGATGGAAAAGTTTTCAATCACATGGAAGGTAAAATGTATAATAAATGGTCCCACTCAACTTATTTGTAATCATGGACATGGTATTTCTTATGAAAATGTTCCTAATGCGCCATAGTGTGAATATTTTACACCCATGAGAATAAACCCCTTTCATCAATGTTTCAATCAGAACTACAAATTTTCCATCCCTTTAATCCCTTAAATAAAGTCCACATTAATGGTAATGTTAACCACCGGAAATATATCTATTTTACTTGAAAGATACCATATGTGTGCATGAATCTTGAATGAAAAAAGTGATGTCAAATGGTTCTTTATGTGGATGGTCGATGGTTTGGGATATAAAAAGAAGTTGATTAACCTTTTTTGGGGTATATCGAAGATGACACATTTATATAATGCATATAAGTTCAATCACTTGTGAAATCATGAATTCATGGAACCCTCAAGCTATAAAATTGTGGGTGATAGGTTACCTGTGAGTCCAGCACTGGCTGGACAAAGAGTTGTGTAATCCACACCCAACCTTTTTTATACCACATTTGGTTCACGCAAAGACTACTCTTTCAATCACACATGACGTTTCCTGAAATCTTCTAATCATATGTTCCCCCATTCTTTGAAGATCCAAGGAATTACTTTATATCAATGAACCATTTTTTAGAATCCTTATGTGAAAAAACTATTACTTTTCATGCACTTATTTCACACAAACCACTAAACATGCAAGAAAAAATTAAATTTTTAATCATTAGATGTACCCTATGACTCTAGTGCATGCATTTACATAATTTTCCTTTTGAAATAGTTTTACTAATTCTTTCCTCTTCTTAGAATATGCATGAAATCATAGTCCTCATGAGTGAATATTATTCCCCATCATCTCGACAATGAATTTAAAAATCCATGAACCTCATAGGGGTGCATGCGTGTTGGTTATATAATCCCAAGGGGTGTGGGGTGAGTTCCCCATGTATGATATGGATGATGTAAAACTTACTAGAACCAAAATTCTAAACACATGATGAAAAAACATGGCCCAACCCTCAGAAATAAGGACATGATGATCTATGAGTGAGTGAAATGTAATGCTTTCTACACAACGTACCCTCATAGGGAATGAAATCCTCCACACATGGAATGAGTTCCTCATCACATGGAATGATATACTTATTGGGAATAGTCCAAGCATAATCCCCACACCATATCTTTTTGACAATTATTTCAAGACAAAAGCATCAGGTCTGTTGCTTCCACTTTTTTTAACACCTAGCATGAATCACAAGGTCTTATAGGTTAGTTGAGACTATGGAATAAACCTCCACTCTAATAGGTATCCTCATAAGTGTAATCCATGAAATCCATAGTCATCCTTCTTGGTCACTCATTCATGTAATCCACAACCACATGCTATACTTCAATAGGCCTCATACTTACATATAATCCCCATACAATTCATAAAAATGTGGGATTTGATTCCCAACTTACTGGGATTTATAGGAATCCTCCCTTTGGTCTATAACTATCATCTATATCTAGCCTAGTCTGTACTGGGCCACATCCGTAGTAAGATCTCACCACTCACCTCATAGAGAAAATCTCATATTGCTCGCATTAGCTTCTCAATTCCTAACTCCCAAACTCTAAAAATAAGAGAAAACTACTACAAAGGTAAGATTTCTTGCATAATCCTCACATTATACCTCATTAATGCACACTTTATGATGCAATGGACATTACTACATGATGTTAAAATACATCGGTTGGTCTTGTCACATGACCATAAAATGAGATATTGAACTAAATGGGTTTTGATTTTTTATCTCTAATGAAGGGAAATAAGATTCCTATATGAGTTTCAATCCTAAACAATGGTAAAACAAAGTGATACCACATTGGGACATACCTCCTTGATACACCTACAGGAGTGTTCCAACCAACCTTCATAGCATGGCATATTCCCTTTACAGGACACACCTCCTAGATCCTCTCCCAATGGGAAATCTAATACATCATCATTTACTATATAACATCATAAAATTATGGGAAACATCTCCTAGATCATCTCACATCATGAATTTTTATCCATCCACCTTAATAATGTGACATATTCCCCTTTTAGGATACACATCTAGGATTCGTTCCCACATATATTCTCATCCATCTACCCTCACAGTGTTATATCTTCCATTTATGGGGAACAACTCCTAGATATTCTCCCACATGGTATTAGGATCTACCGTCCATAATGGTGTTACTTATTCCCCTTATGGGACACACATATTATATCCATTCCTATAAAAAGTTATGATCCATCCACATTCACGATGTGGCATTTTTTATTTATGGGTCACACCTCCTGGATATACTCTTATAGGATGTTTTGATCCACCAATTGGTAAAGATTCAGGTGTGGTATATACCTTCCTTGGGACCCACCTCCATGATTCACCCAATCAGTTTTCTAGATCAATCAAATTAATCTTTAGATGAAATTTAACCCATGACCCCAAATACATACCCCATGAAATACAAGTGATTCCTGAGGTGAAAGCATTGGAAGATACATGACTATGGTGTTATCGAACTCATTCTAAAAATGAGATTCTAGATATGAAAGAATCATAATATATATGACCCTAATATTATATAACTCATGATATGTATGACATTCCTTGGTTCAGACACTTGAGATGCATCCAAGTGATTCCCTCTTACAATGAGGAATATTGGTGATATTGTTACGGGCATCAAGAAATGCTAATAATGCCAACATGACTAGTACCTTAACTAAATGTTTATGCCCTATCAAAAACCTTTGGAATTTATAGAAATTTTTAGTGTAATTATCCAGAATCTATAAAGAGATGGCACCATGAATGAGTTCCACAATCATGACTAGACTCTACGTCGAAGACCCAGACAAAGAAAAAAGTTCCAAGGAGGAATCCATGGAAGGAGAAAACAACATCCCATTATACAATTTTGATAAAGGATAATAATTCATCCTCTAAAGTGATGAATTCCTCTTACCTTTGGAAAATTGGAATTCCGGCAAATAAATTACTCTGGCTCACACTAACACGCATGGCAGGGCACTCTGGTGAAAGCACCAGAATCAACCTCTAATGCATTAGGTAATGTGATGTATTTGATGAGATGATGCATATTTTTCATGAATATGATTTTAAATTTTTACACAATAATGACGATAGGATTTTGAACATATGTTATGTGTGAACACGATGATATATGATTTCACAATAGCATTTTGTATTTCACATATAAGGCACGATGTTTTATTTTTATACATTTCCACATTCAGTGCATTTACCACATGATTCCCACATGTTGTTAATGGTGAGCATATGCTTATGATTTAATGATGATGATTATGCTAAACCATCTTATATTGATTTTGGTAATTTATTCATCCTCTTAATTAAATTTTTGCTCACCCCCTACATTAATGTATATCCACTTGTGGTTAAGTGTAATAAGTTGAAGACATGGGCCACAAAGAAGTTAGGGAAGAAGGAATTAAATAATGTGTATGTTTTACTATGTAAAATTTGTGTATGAGAATAATTTTCCAAAGAAACTAAAACTTCTGATCCATGATATTTAATTATATTAGGTTATTTATCCCAAAATGATGTAATAATTATGAAATTAAATGTAGCATTTCTATAGTTGGTTTTAGAGTACAATTTAGTTAATTAATTAATTAGGATTAGAAAACAAGAATTAATTCTATAAGTATAAGACTATGTATATGTAAAACATATTAGAATAATATTTTTAGAAAAGGATAAATATTGGGATCCCATTATTAATTCCTTTAGAGTTAATTGTGTAAAATAATAAATTATTCATTATTTGTTTAAATAATTTTGTTCAATCCATTTCAATTTTAAAAAATTATCAGAACTAGGAGAAATGAATCCAAAACCCCATGTGAGGGACAATATAATGATTTTAGGAATGAAAACCACAATTCGATGGGTGGTGGAGTTCCAAACTTTATGAAAATTATAACCCAATTGTCTCTGGATATGCATAATAACTTGAACAATGTATAATTTCCACCTTTAATGAAGAAGGATCAACTAGACATTGAGTCCTTTATATGAAAACAACCACCAATATCGTATGAAACATATGATCCACTTATCGTGGAATAGTGGGTTACCTCAATTAATATTATCTACGATATGATACATTAATCTTATAAGGGGAAGGATAATTTATCCATTTATTATTTAAATGGATTAGCTGATTAATGGTGGGGGTTGTTAAATAACCCAAGATGAAGGTCGAAATAGAAGAGATAAAGTGATAAGACAATAATAAAATATTTCTTTCTATTTATTTCACCCAAAATTTTCAAATGAATATAGAAAGATAATTCGTACATGTAATTGAAAATTAAGTTAAATCTATAATGTATTAGGAGGAAAACTTCACAAGGCTTTCCTGATATGCCTCTACTTTTATTATCAACTGTGATAGTAAAATAGATAGATTGTTTAGTTGTTTAAAACTACACACTTCAAAGGATATAGCTATCCTATAATTTGGGTGTCTGGAAGATGTGGTTCAATGTGTTCTTAAATTAGATATGGAGTTAAAGAATCATCCTAGGGTTATGGATATAAGACAATAAGAATGAGGTTTCATCCTGGTGGGTCAAATGAATAAAAATAAAAGATGATCAAACTATTCACATGTCAAAAATATGGTATGAATATTCATTGTAATTTAATAAAAGGGATGGGGAAAAGCATCAAGTGTGGGATATAAATCCTCCAAGATGCTAAATGACTACGAATCCAAAAAGATATAGTCAATGTGATGAGGGAAAAGAAGGTACCTACTAATCCACTACTCATAGTTCAAATATTCAACTATTGAGAGAAAGGGAACTATGAAATCAAGTTCATTTAACCATATTTCATTTAGGATAATCATTATTAGTAACCACCAAATCCAAAGGATCATGAGAAATATTATTCCATAACTACCACTGATGTGGGTCATGAAAATAAATTTGTATGAGGTACACTTATTATTCACTCAATAATGAAAATGTTTTACTTGATTCTGGTTCCCCACATTCTTTTTTGTAATGCATGTTTTCTAGAACTATTTAATCGAATCCCTGATACTATAATGTATATATTTAAGTAAAAAACCTAATGGTACCATTATTTCAACACACATATTTCAATATTCTACAATAAAAATTTGTGGGAAGATTCCTCTAATGAATATCATAATACTTCCCCTTGTGTAACTATATTCTATGATAGGCATTGAGTGGAACTCATTATATAGAGAACACATAAAAATTATAGAAAAGGGAAGAATATTTACCATTCTAAACCATCTAGTGCTTGTCTAAAAAATCAAGGAACATTATGAATATCAAATGAAAAATCCCTCAATGGTATGGGTGTTGATACCCTATAAAGATTACTACCTTTCCCAAGTGGTTGATTCAAAGGAAGGTATCAACATAGAAAAATGTTTTATTGTTAGGTAATATAGAAAT
Source organism: Viscum album (assembly GCA_963277665.1). Lineage (NCBI taxonomy): Eukaryota > Viridiplantae > Streptophyta > Magnoliopsida > Santalales > Viscaceae > Viscum > Viscum album. The sequence goes on along the minus strand of OY728163.1, from coordinate 1,047,836,931 downwards.
GTATTTCTCAAAGATTTACAGGGAATTCCAAAAGATTGTGAGCTAGATTTTTCAGTAGAGATCCTACTTGGAGCAACTCCAACCTCAAAATTCCCATACAGGATGGACCTAATTAAACAGGAAGAGTTAAAGAAGTAGCTACATGATTATTTTGACAAAGAGTTCATATTATCTAGTGAATCACCATAGGATTCACTATTACACTATTTTCATGAAGAAGGAAAGATCAATGTGGATATGTATCGATTATCCAGATCTCCAGAATATTACCATAAGGAATACGTTTCCACTTCCAAGGACTGATGACTTTTTCGATCAACAATGATAATATAAGAACTTATCAAAGGTGGTTCCTCATTCTGAAAATCATCAAATTAATGTGAAGAAGGTTTATATTTAGAATACTACATTCTGTAGAATTTATAGGCCCAATATATTCATAGTGATGCCCTCCATACTTACTAATTCCTACATAATATTCTTGGATTTAATGAGTAGATTCTTTAAAGAATACCTTGATGAATTTTTGTTAGATCTCATAAAAAATATTATAATTTAGTCCTTGATAAAGGGGGAACATGAAGAGAATCTATGTATTGTTCTGGTGACATTAAAGAAGGGTAAAATGTATTCTATGTTAAAAAGTGCGAATTTATGTTTTAGAAAGTGACATTCTTGGGGAATATGATCCCATGTGAGGAAAGTTTTGTGGAAAATTCAAAGGAAAATAAAATTCATGAATGGTCTAAACCCACCATTATCATGGAAATCAATTTTCTTCTTGGATCAGATGGGTACTGCCAAAATTTTGTAAGATATTTATCAAGACTGTAATTTAGTATAACTATGTTAAAATAAAAACAATTAATGTATGTTTGGAGTGAATAATGGGATGTATGATTTCCGGGCCTTTGGGCCACAAAGACCATAGTGTACCCCAGTTCACAGAGAGCATGCCCTAGAAGAGGATCAGAGCAACAAGTGTAGCAGTCACCAGGAGAATAGATAAAAAGATTGGAAGACTGAGAGGGTATGATAATCACCATAGAGACCAGGCACTGTACAACATTTCATGAGGCAATGCTTTCCGATCAACAATTCATGTTGGGGATCTCGGAGATCAATGATGCAGATGTTGGGGAGGGGTAGTTCTAGTGGGTTGGGCCTACATGACATGTATTGGGCATGGTATGCCTTTGGAACTTCATTTCATGTATTGTAGGTCATGTCAGGCCTTGTGCCTTGGGCATATGGGTCTTGAACTGGTTCCCCTTCAACACTTAAAAGGGGAATGATCCACAATAAAAAAATAATTCCTTCACTCTATTCAGGTAGGAAAGCTTCAAGGATCTAAAGAAGACAATAATCACTACACCCCCACCCACACAACCAACCAGTGGAAAAGGTTTTTTATATACAATGATACTTCATATAATGGTCTGGGTTGTGTAATGCTGAAAAATAATAATGTGGTAGTCTATGACTCACAATATCTAATGATCCTTTAGCATAACCACCCGACGAATGATCTTGAGTTAGCAACAATGTTCTTTGATTTAATGATTTTAAAAGTCTATCTCTATGGTGGGAAGCTTGACATATATACCAATCATAAGATTATAAAGTATATATTCACAAAAAATAATCTCAAAATGCATCAGAGAAGTTGGTTAGAGCTAATCAAGGACTATGATGTCACTATTCACAACCATCATAGAAAGATGACCATGGTTTTTGATGCATTTGGAAGAAAAGAACCTACTACCCTTTCCCAGATGTGGATTTAGAATGGAACTATCTTATTGGATATTTAAGCTATGTATTTGGAAATCATATCGGTAGGGAATAAATCCTAACTTTAACAAATTATTTCCAAACTATCTATCTAAGAGAAGATCATGGAGTCCCAAAGGGATGATTCAGAGTTACTAAAGAAGGTGAATGTGTTATGGAAGGGAAGATACATGAGTTATATACAAATGATGTTGGGGTGATTCAGTATGGAATGATGATTTGTGTGCCTTCATCTCCTAGGATAAAGAAGTATCCATTGGATTATACTAATATTTCATATTTTCCTATCCATCATAGAATTTTCAGGATATACCGTGATATTTGATTGCACTTTTTCTGGGAAAACATGATGAAAGAGATTGTGGAGTATATATCATGTTTTCTACTATATCAATATGTTAAATAATATAAATATAATTCTAATGGGTTGATGAATCTATTTCATATACCAATGTGTATAGGTGAGAATGTCAAAATTGAATTTTGTACTAGTCTCCTAAAAATATCCCAACGAAATAATGCGCATGAGTTGTGGTGGATGAAATCACCAAGACTTCCAATATTATTTCAATTTATAGAGGTTTAATGATTGAAAAATTTTCAATTATATATGTGAGGAATGTGGGGAGAATTTATGGGGTTCCACGTTCGATCATCTCTTATCATGATCCATGTTTCACATCTAAATTGTACAAAATTGTTAAACAAGAATTGTGATTTGATTTGATTTTCTATATATCCTATCTCTCCAAAACTGATGACCAATATGAATGTACTATTCAAATGGCTCTATATAATTCTATGTATGAGAAGCATTATAGAAATCCAACGTGATGGGTTGAAATTGGGGGGAAAATCTAGTTGGAACTTATATTGTTCAAGATATGAAATATAAGATTCAGTCCATCCAACAACATATAAAATATTATTAGATTAAAAAAAGAGCTATGATGACTATCATTGAAAGGACGTGGAGTTTGATGTTGAAGACAAAGTCTTCATTTGAATATCACCATGGAATAGAGTCATCTAGTTTGGAAAGAAAGGGAAGAATATCCCAACATACATTAGACCATTTTATATCCTTTATAACATAGGAATAGTGTCATATTAGCTAGCACTTACACCATGTATGGCTCATGTTCACGTTGCGTTCCATGTATCACTCATTAGGATGTCCACACATGATCCATCACATGTACGGATTCCATAAGTTTTATAAATGAATAATTTCATCTCATATAAAGAGAAACTGGTGAAAATATTATATACTAGATACAATGTTCAATGCAATAAGAAAACTCACCTTGTGATTGTTTTGTGAAGGAACCGTATGTATAGAAGTAACATGGGAACCAGAGGAAAAAATAAGAGAGGAGTAATATCCTATTTCCCAAAATAGAATATGAGTTAAAATTTTTGGGGTTGAAAATTCTAAATGGGGGAAGAAAGCAACAACCCAAATATTATGAATGATATCATTCTCTTGAAATAAATCTCTGTTATACTATAGTATATATTATTATACACATAAAAAACTAAAAATAATTTATTTCATTATGAAATAATATATCATTAATTAATAACATAACCAATTAAATTAAAAACATTATAAATGGTTATAAAATATAAAATATAAAAGCTAAAATGCGAACATATAGATCACCCAATTCTACTAGAATCATCACCCCCAAAACTAACACTATAGAAAAAAAATTGTTGGAAAACCAATGAAAATTATAGAAAATGAAATATTGATCATTGAGAGAAATTGAGTTGAATATTTAATGAACAAGCAGAGTAGTACATATACGATGTAATGCGACTATTGGAATAATAAGCTAAATATTTTGAATAGTAACCACACCATTGGGAATAGTAACCCAACTGTTAGAATAGTAATTTTACCCAAAGAAAACAAATTGTGACATAAATAATATTTATCTAGATTAATTCATGTAAATATAAATTTTATAATAACCATTAAATAAATATCATTACTAAAAACTGAATGAAAATAAAAGAACATTTTTAATAAATTGTATTTTGAAGTATTTTATGAAAATAATTATTTTTATAATAAAAATTAAAGTTGAATATTTTAGTAATTTATTTAGTTAAAATGAATATATATTTTTAATTATTAATTCAATAATTGTCCAAGGGTGTGTTTTTTGAAATATTCTGATATACTTAAATTTTTTTGGAGGATTCTAAAAATACAGTTTTACAAAGAACCCTTGTATCTTAAGTTAAGTCATTCATTTTTTAATAATAAAATAATCATTCATAGAGAACAAGGTTCAACCAAGATATATTTAAATTTTTAAGTGAGTAATTAAAATATGTTAAACATAATTTACAAACCTAAAAAGTTCTTTCCAAAGTAAAAAAATCCAATGTATTACATTTATATATTATTTTCACATTTCCACCTTTCCTTTTCATTAAAGTAATGAAATCAAATTATAATATGAACCAAAGTATTGAAACCATGTAATTTAATTGAAATATGGTTTATAATGTCATTTTTTAAAAGGATTACCTTGCGTATGAAATTTTAGTCAATATTTTATTATTAAAATACCATTATCCTCAAGTGTAAATACCCCTCCCTTCCATGGAAAAACCACCCCTTGCACACATTAAAAATCCAAATATCTTCCCAAATCCTCCCTCTTAATCCCCTAAGAATACATAGATACATTTTTGGAGCAATGTAAATCCAATCACTATGGGAGTTATAGTGTCATACAAGAGATGATACACCGATGAGAGAGCATTTTTTGTTAACTCTTCCCTCTTTTATTCATCTCTTTAATTCTTTTTCATAATTCCATTCATAAAAATACTCTATAAAATTATTTATTAAGTAATTTAAAATTATATTAATGATGTTAAAAAAATGTAATTATCATTTTTATGATAAATATAATGGTCATACTTCCCTTTCTCGCTCTGTTGACAATATCCCATTAAAGGTCGGTTAACCACCTACAAATACATTGCAAAGACAATTTTTATAACCAAATTCATTGATATAAATTAATAATAATATATAATTTATAAATAATTAATTACATGTGTTATAATATTTGGTCTTTAGTCTTACATTTCAATAAATATTTTTGAATGAAAATAGTGAAATCAATGTGAAATTAGATTTTATTACAAAAAAATGAAATCAAAATGATTCAATTTAATCAATGAAAATTTAAGAATATAATCCAATAATTATAATTAATAAATAGTTTTATAAATTACTAATTAATTTCTAGACCAATGTTTCATTTAATATATGTTTTTTATCTAGGATCCGTAAAGGAAATGAAATGAAGAGGGAATTAAGGTAAGGGGATTATAGAAGTCAACTACTTTTCTTTTTGTTTTCCCTTTTCATGACATGTTTTATTGGAATACTCGTATAATGTTCCTCAAATATAATTTTTTAGTCTTCCCCTTTATTTTCAAGTATATACTTATTTCCAACATTATTTTATAAAAAATAAAAATATTTTATAAAAGAACTCTGCTTTATAAAACACATATTTTACTCCACTTGTGTGGTTTCTTCTTCCCTTGAGAATGATGACACTTATACAAAATATATTCTTCCATTTTATAATTTTTAAGATCTTGTTTATTCATGAAATCATTATTAATGAAATTGTTATGTCACCCATTCCTTTTATTGGTTTAATTCATGATTATTTTTATTATTGTTATATTTGGAATGCATGATTATGTAAGTGCTATGAGGTGATAGGTGGACCCCGAATTATGTATCCATCCAAGGAATTGGGTAATGTGATATATCTCATGAGATGATTTGTATTAGGAATGAAAATTATGATATATTTCATTAATATGATGATGTTATGAGTATGAACATATATTATGCATGAACAAGATTATATCTTTGTTCCCAAATAGTTTTGGTTTTTGACCACTAAGGCTGGATGTTTCAATTTTATTCATTGAACATTACATGACTTTATCACCTGTTTTGATCATGTTATTTATGATGAACCGATTATTATGATATTTTATTACGATTATTCTCATATATGTTATATTGATTCATTTTCTTGATTCACCTTCTTACTAGGATTTTAGCTCACCCATTTCAATGAGGTATATCCTTAAGTGATTAGTTTTATTCAAGAGAACATGAGGTATAATAAGAAGATAGAGAAGAAGAAATTAAAAAATTATTATTGTTTGTTATGTAAGTGTTATTCATGAGCCTAATTTTACCACGAAACTAAAGTATTTGATCTTGTATTTTTAATGATATTATGAAATTTATCTTAATATTATGTAATTATGTTGAAAGAGAATGTGGTGACTCTATAAACATGAATTTAAATTTCTCCCTTAAAAATTGATCGTATGCACAACATGAAATGAGAACCTATGATCATCTATGCCAATCCTATCAATACATGGGGTACTATTCTATCAAATTCCATTATTAAATTTACATATTTGTATAATTTTGGAATGTTATGATGGAACTATAGTTTGAACTCACCTAAAGGACCAAACTACCCTCCACTATAATACAACTCCACTATAATGCATCATGACACAATTGATCCGTTTTTACCACAACGTATACCATTAATCCAAGTATACATATGGGGAAATATTAATCACCATAAATTTAAAAAGTATAACTCTCATCACCAATGAGGTATCACCCATTCCACATATCAGACCCAATGGTCCTAATTCATCATGTTTAAAAATAATACCTTAATCTATGACCTATTTTGATGGTATGTCCTTCATCTATTCTGGTCATGAACATTATCAGCATTGGTTAAACATCTATAAGGGATCCAAAACGTAATTCAATTGAAAATAAATCCTCTAGGTTCCTTTATGTGCACATGATCCCAGCAGCCTCATCCCCAATGGTGTGAAACAATAGCAACATCCTACGAACACAACAACCATCAATCAAATTAACTAATCATCTGATGAACATTTCACTTAGATTTTTTAGGATAAATTATCATATCCCCATAAAAACTTAATAAATATTCCCAAAATCGTAAAATTACATGCATAAAACCTCAAAAATATCATTTTCTGGTCTATTATCAATTTTCACAATGCAATAACAAGTGCACAACAACTGTATACAAATAAAAACACCACATCCAATGATGCCCCTTATATAAATAACACTATACCTTAAAATAAAATTATAACTAGATAAATATTCAATGAATACTCAAGTCTGATCATATGATGAAATGTTAGTCCAGATTCTAAGAGAATTTGTTTGATCCATATAATTTGGACACAACTACTCCCTTTGGATATATATTCAACTTTGGATTCAGAAAAAGAAAATGATTTTTTCTTTGTTCAACTCCAAGAGATTAATGAATTTCCAAGGTGGTGAAAAGTAACTCTTTTACATTTCCAATATAGTTTAAATCGTCTAAAATTAGAGTAAAAAATCATTGAATATGAAATGATATTATTTTAGGATAAAATAAGTCATGGTTCTTAGAATATTTTCAATATAAAAAAACATAATTGATTTTAAATGTGATTCTTTAATATTAGACTGAAAATTAATGCATACACAAACGATGGATATATTTATTGGACATTGGATTCGATTTAGAATAGTAAAAGGGGAATTAGATATTGGTCTAATATATTTTAATATTCTCTTTAATGGGATGAATTGAACCAAATCTACTCCAAATCTGACAAAGGCCATAAATTGACACCATGAGAGGCTTGGATATCATCCAAAAAGACTGATATTTTTTAAAAAATTATTATTTGATCCAAGAAGAATATTTTCAATAGTTTTTATGTGATATTATATTATGAAATATCAAAAGGAAACCCGGATTCAACTTATTCATTGTATTTCCTTTTATTCCTTCTATATTTGATCTTATTGATCCCTTGATTATATTTCATAACAAGATTATTCTATCCCCCTCTACATATTTCACATCTTTTATCTATTCTAAAGAGATTTTAGTTATTTTTAATGGGATTGTAAAAAAATCCCCTCTTTTATTCATCATATTATTATGGTCTAAACATTATTAATCCGAGTGTTATTGTTTCTTTATTTCTATTAAAAACAATGGATTTATTTCTTCATTAGTTTCTTAGTTTCTATTAAAACTAAGGGATTTCATCATTCTTTGGTTTCTCTAATACCATTAAAGTGTAGTGTGAAATATAACCCTCTAAAAGATCCCTTAATTAGAGGAGATGTTAGGTATCATTATTGATCTATTTATTTTACATCTCTCCCAGGGTTACTCCCTGAAAACTAAATAAACTGGTCGGTGCAAGGCCTCTAGTGCGAATCCTCATACACCAGATGCTACTAACTAGGAGTGAGGGCCTAGAGTGTATATGTGGGGTGACTATTTCTTAATATTAGAGTAATAAAAAATGAAAATATTGAAACATCAGGCATAATAGTAAAAAATCATAGTGCATAATAAAAAATATATAAACATGGATCTCAATAAAAATGAAATGCAATAAATTACCGAACAAGCTTATCTTATAAAAACCATTAATCACCCACTAAGAAAATTAATTATTAATGAATAAATTGATGAAATATAAATAAAATTACAAGGATCTACTACCAACTAAATCCCAAAACACATATCCAAATTCCAATACATATCAGATTCACTGTTCACAATTAGTCCCAGGTTCCAGCAAAACCTATGATTGAAACAAAGTGAACCTCTAATCGGGTACCCTAGTAAAATGGAGTCTTGAGAAGGGTGTGAGTAGAAAACTCTATAGGTAACCACCAATGTGGTCTTATACATATCTAAAATATTTAGTGGGTGTGTATGTGAGCTACACAATAAGATAACAATAAAAACAAAAACATACCATTGAGAATAAAAAAACCAAATCCATACCCAAAAAATAATATTAGTTTGGTATGGTCATGAAAGGTTCTTAAACTAGAAAAGACACAACTGACATAGTAAAAAAAACTAAAAATATTTAAAGAAACCACAGTTGATCATTGGTCTCATGATCACAATAAACTGTACTTGCTTCATCCTAACCTAGATTGTATTAGAACACATTCCGTCATAAATAAATATATATATATATATATATATATATAATCTTAGTCCAGGACTCAATACTTATAACTAAGGAATCTCTTTAGAATAAGGTAATGTAAAATATCCACTTAACATTCAAGTATAATTATAATCTACTTAACTTAGGACACCTTTAATGAATTACATATAAGGAACCAAAGAGTCTCTCTTAGCATAAATAAATTCCATTTTACCTATGATTCTATCCAAGGTGTTCATCACAATGAATACAAGTATCTCATAAGGCTAAATATGATTCCAAGACCTATAATCCCATCCATAGAATTCCATATAAGTAACCCAAGTATCACTAAAATCCTATATAATCAATCTTTCATGTCACCCATCCATGGAATTACATATAATGGATTCCATGTGTTTCAAAAGGAATAATATGATTCCATTTTCTCTATAATCAATTAGAAGAAATTACGTATATGTAATCCATGTATTTCCCATGGAGTGATATGATTTAATTTAACAGATGATACTATCCAAGTAATTCCATATCAAGAATCCAAGTACCACCCATGGAATCATATAATAAATATTAAATCAAGTTGTTTCAAAATATGGATCTTAAGAAGTACCTCTGAGAATCCCTATCAACGTGTCACATCACATCAGGACACATGTGATAATTTATTGAAAGAAAATCTATATTCATAGGTGTATCAATAGTAGGTGAGTAAATGTATAAATAATTGAATAGGGATAAAAGAACACCTAAAACCATCACCACTACCACAACCCCTCAGGATTATGTGTTTTGTGTGAGTTCTAATCTCCAAACACTACCATCTCTACCCAAATCCATAAAAACACATGGTCAAGGTAGATCAATCACCCGAGAATCCATTAGGTTCCCCTAGGATAATACACTATAAATGCATCCTACTAGGGATCCATTAGGCCAATATATATATATATGGGTGTGTGTGTGTGTGTGTGTGTGCCTAAGAAAAGGAATCTTCCATGTGATTATAATAGTTATTTCCACGGTCTCTGGTCAACACTCATCGATCCAAGGTGTTACATCCCATGGTATCGTAAAAATGGTAGAATGATCATTCCAGATATGTATAATCATAACACTAAGGGAAACATCAAGTGGTGGTATATCACCAAGACTTAATTTCTAGGTATCTCTAGGATGGTCTGATAGCCATCTAAGTCTTGTTTTGAGTTAAGATATTTCCACCTAGGCCTATTAGAAGACTTTCATGTCTAACAAGGGGAAGCCTCACATAATTTGTGGTATAGAGATTATTTATTGTCACAAGGATCAAAGCATTGGACTTTAGGGAGTAATTCATGATGTCAATACAGATGGGTTGTTAGTGACCCCTATCAATCATTCCTAATAATAAGATAAATTAAAATAATTAAAAATTTATGTTGAATAATTATAAATGGGGGGAATAATCCTCATGGAAGATCCCAATCATTTACATACTATATACACACGAAAAAGTAATTATAGGAAGGTAAAACAGACAACATACCAATAAAAATATTTCCATTTATTTTCAAAGGGTTGACATAAGTTTTGAAAACCCAAAGAGGATCGTCCATGATATACATGGTGCTACATCATAATAAAACCAAAAAAATTAATTAATTTTAACAATTATAATTAATAAAATAAATTAAATGGGTTTCAGACAATTTAAGAAATACTAACAAAAATAACATAAAGATCGAAACCTTACATTCCAATCTCGTCGCACCACAATCACCACCAAACACTCACCAATAACTCATGATGAATCCTCAATATTTAGTCGAGAATAATACCAAATAAAAAATGTCAAAAGAACCAGTCCCACAATTTAATTTAGAGATTTAGGGCTAATAAAATTCACCATGGATATATACCCACATAAAATGACTCATGGTGAAGTAAAGATGACATTATCAGTCATCATCTTCAGAGGAAGAGAAAAACTCCTATCACCGATATCTGATTTCACCTTGCTTTAGTGCCATCTAGAATTGAAATCCTTAACCCAAGAGGTAAAAAATTAAGAATAAAGGTAGAATAAGAATAAGAGATTCTACTGGAGGATAAATGTAATGAACCAAAGTTTTATCAATGGATTCCATTCTTATATTTATTCCTTATAGTATAATCCCATTAGAAGGCCCAATGAAATATCATGATACTAAATACTATGTTACCATTAAACATAATTTTTCCACATCTGTGGTTTGATTTTAAAAAATCTAACATACACTGTGATGATGAGTAAGATATCTAGAGTCTAATAGGGAAAACATAATTTTTGGTGAATAGTAACCTACCCATATGAATAGTAACCTACCATTATGAGTTGTAATATGACCCTTATTAATATTAAATCTTCCCAAATAAGAGTAATTGTACCCATGAATAATTAAATAAAATTTAGGCATCCTATAAGTGAAAATTTGACCATAGAAAAAGTATTGGTATTTTTGTAAGTTATAAATAAATAATTATAATTCATTAATTAATTTAATATAAAATGTATTTCATTAAAATGGGTTCATAAATTAACAAAACTATTTATTATAGTTTTATGATAATTTTATAAGATCTTGCGTTATTTTTGAAAGCCTTATAAAATAAGTTTTAATTTTAAAAACTGTATTTTTCATGTAAATTATAATTTTAATTAAAAATTTAATTAATATTATTTAGAAAAATAATTTTGAAAATCGAAATTATTTTTTGATTCTACACATTGAAAAATTTTAGGGATAATGTTTTGGGATTTTTTTGAGATACTTGATTTTTTTACGAATAGTGAAATACCATAATTTACAAAATAAGCTAAATAAGCCAATTATACAGTCATGAATTATTTTCTACTAATGTAAGATAAATTGGTTCAGTTTCACATGATAAAATTACTATTATTGGTCTTATAAGACTCACTATTCCTTATTTTGTGGGGAAATAATAAATTAATGAATTTTATATTGAGAAATCCCCTCTCCCCTCCACTATAGGTACCACCCTTCACACCCTAATTTCCTAAAACCTCTCAAACTTCAAGACTTGTCTAAAATCTGCCCAAGAATTTTTCCTAGCCCTTAACCCATGTCCAAGAGCTTCTGGTCTCATCAAAAGTCGATTCGTAGGTCCCTTAAGGAGGATCTCAAGAGGAGGATTCATGAGGCAATTTATCTCCCTCTTTTCCTTTAATTTACTTTCAATTTCAAGTTCTTCTCTTATTCTATCCCCTCCTATCATCATTAAAATTGTATTGTAACTCTATTACCATACATATAATATAAATGTATGATAATAATTGGATAATATACCAAAAAAATCCCTTCTCCTCTTTCTTTTTTTATAAAAGAAAACGTTGTTCGTGAGTTGTTAATCAATCACCTTCAAGAACAACCTGTTTTTAATTTCCATTAAAGATTTATGATCTGGTCATGAAAACATTTATATTATTTAAACAGATTATATTATATGTACTATATCCTATTTCATGTTCTAAAACTATCATAGGTATATAATAATAAATGATTAAACAAAAAAAGTTTGTTGTGGTCGAAAAATCGCGCAAATTAACCCAAACAATTATCATTTATTTATTATGTAATGATTCATACACATGGTGTATAATATGAATCACTATAAGATAATATAAGCTTTTGGAATATCATTAATAACTTAAAATATCAGTTTTGTATGTTTACCCATGTTCTACATGAACATCCATTTATGAATACATGTGAACAACTCAAGAAAACCATAAAAATGAACATTCTCGAAAAATGTTTTTATACATTATAACTCATCAAAAGGCCCATAAAATAACTTAATGAAACCATAATGAACCATATTAATGTTAACAAGGTTTTTTTAATTGTCAATTAAATAATATAATGTGGCTATATAGGACATTAAAGTGAATAAAGCGTTCAGATACAAGGTAAGGGGAAAATCTCAAACCCAGCCTTCTTTCATTGGGTTCTCCCTATTTGACCCCATTTTTGGTATGGTAAATCCCTGAAAATCATTTTTTCATCATTATATTACCTTTTATGGGATATAAAAGTTTTCTACTGATGTTTATGAAAAAAAAGTTTTCTAAAATAACTCTTCTTTCCAAAACACCCATTTTACGTCTCACTCAAGGTGGATGGCTATCGTATCTAGTATGTAATTCCCACTTAATTTTGGGAACCCAATGTTTATGAATGTGTTATTATGATATGAAAACCATTATTTTACATGAGTCAGTTATATTCATTTTTGATATATGTTTATTGTGGAATGCATGATAAATGGCAATGTTATGATGTGACGGGTGCGCCTGGAATTATATATCGCAATATGAATGTTTCAAAGTGAATGGTGTGCATAGAATTATACAAATCTCCAATGAAATGGTAAACATGATGAATAGAATGAGTTAATGTGAAATTATGTGTGAAAAAGATGCTATATTTTTTGAAAATTATGTGTTTTATTTTACCACTAAGAAAATATATTTCCGTTTTTATGCATTGCCACATTTCAAGTCTCTTATAAATCTTTCCTATCATGTTAATGATTTTTTACCTATGTTATGGTTGTGCACACCCATTTTTATATTTTTCTTGTCTATCCTATTACTGTGCCTTTAGCTCACTCCTTTTTATTTATATCTTCAGGTGACTACATGTACAATGGAGAAGTCAAGTGCAAATAAGGAGCTAAAGAAGAAGAATTTAAATAATTATTTATTTTCGATGTTATAATAGTAATGTATGATCCGAGTTTGCCCATGAAACTAAAAATTTTGGTCCTATATGTGTAAAACTATTATGTTTTTCATATTTGAATTTATGTAATAGTAATATAAGAATATAACGGGTCTCTATATTTGGTATCATATGAATGGTTTAGTTAATTAGGGAATTAGGATTAGTGAACCCTAGAGAAATCCTCTAGCATGAGACAAAGGAAAAATATACACACAAGAACCTTTACATATGGATACCATATTTTATGATTTTAGTATATATCTGAAAAATGTATATGTTATTTATGACTTGTTGACATATGTTTTGTTCTAACTATTTCTATTTTTGAAAATGGTGGGAACCATGAGAAACCAGGCAAACAACTCGTGTGAGGGCCAATGAAACGATTGCCCGAATGATATCCCCAATGATTTTGGAGGTGGATTTCAGAAATTCATGGAGATTATTAACCAACTATCTCAGGTTATGAGAAATACAAATAATAATGGGGAACATCCTCCACCAAAGAACGACCACAGACATTTAGTGGATCTTCTTATCTACAAGTTGTGGAACACTGGGTCAAATCCATGGAGAAGATATCTTCTATGATTTACTATTCTAAGAAAAATAAGGTGAAACAAGACATTTATCGTCAATATGGAGAGTCCAACCAGTGGTGGGATTTGATTAAGAACAAAAATCCAAGGGAGGTGTAACGCCCCGACCCTAGTTGCCTAGAGTCGGTGCATTATTACATAACATTGGCATGATCACAAGAAAGATCAAATCTCGAAAGACCGATTGGTTTAGTAGCCTTGGAAACACTAGATATATTCATAAGTTTTACATTACATCATAAAATGAAAAACTACTACAACAACATAATGTTTCCACAGTCCACACTATAATCCCCTCATAATATCCCTACAGGTCATTCATAACTTACATCTTCACTTCCTGGGAAAAATAAAACATAGAAAAGGGGTGAGCTCAAATGCCCAGTAAAGATAACAATATAGAGGAAACTTTCATCAATAAGAATAAACATTTAAGGCAATGTATAACTAAAACAAAAGCCTTTTAAACATGAACTTTCAACATGGTATGGCATAAATAAAATGAAATAATGCCATTTACTTATTCACATGGATATTCTACTAATCGAATAATCACATGCAAAAATCATTAACCACTTTCATAATGTTGGAATGCATAATGCCAGACTATCATAACCACATAGCCAAGGCCTCGTGCCAAGACTAAAAATAAGATTTTGTCAAGGCCTTGTGCCAAGACACTAGTTTGTCTCATGAGACCTACCGATGCATCGAGGAGCTATAGCGGGCTCCACCCGTCACATATTAAGTCCAATGCATTCCCATATGAAAAGGTTTAAACATAACATAAACATTCGTATTAAAACTAGCATACGAAATGTAAATACTTTCACCATAAACTATGAATGGTATAAAAATAGCACATCCATAGTCAAACATATCACAAAACCTTCAATACAATATAGAAGTTTTGTATCATAATAAATCAACTTCAAATAATCTTAAAATCCATCAAAGGATGTTGACATAGATGAAATCAAAATTCTTTTTAAAGAAATATCTCCTTTTATTTTGAAATAATTTAAGATCCATATAAAATAAAACATTTTCTTTGAAAATATTCTTATAAGCTTGTAAGGGAAGCTTTGAAGATTTTATAACGGCGGAAAATAGCCGCACCCGCCATATAAGTTAAAAAAAACATTCTTACCTTAATTCTGTCGAAAAGGTTAAAAAGGACCTTGTTTTGAAAACGACCGAAAGATTCCTTTATAAACCACTTATAAAAGTAAAAAAGGGTATAAATGACTTTACCTCATATTCTAGTAAATAGTAAAAATGTTTTGAAATTCATTTTTAAGAAACATGGATGTGGATGATAAAGAGATCCCAGTAGATTATTACGTATAAACAACCTTGGATAATGAAGAGGTTGTAAAGTAAACCCTTACCACGTTAATCAACTGAGTCGTATGGCCAAAAGTTAATAACCACAAAATGATTTACAGAATAACATGAATATAAATAGAATCATGAATATATATCAAATGGCAGTACACAATACACCACTTTCAATAATTTTGTGGCGAAAAATGGAAATCTCACGGAATTGAAAGTGAGATAAGAAAATCCCTTACCTTGTACTTTTCCTTGGTTGGGGTAGGTTAACCTCCTGTATAATGGTGAAATAGTTGTTATTAAATTATACAAGAATCATATATATTAATATGATATCATATATGATCTTTTAACATTGATTTGTTAATAATATCTTAGAATTATCGTCGTTTCGGGAGTTAACTTACTCATTTTCTTTTATATGTTTTGTTACATAAGCCATGGTTGTTGTATCTTATTCATATCCAGAATGATATCCAGTCCTTAAACATCATTTTTAAATCATCAAATGATAATTATACTTGAATGGATACGATGGAGAATGAATCTAATCGCGTTCGTGGAGACGGTAGTCCGTACGTACGCACGAGCGACAATATCATTATTTTGATATTAAAATAATATATAAATGGATGGTATATCATATATACAGAATCATTAACATGTTATATTTATTATTTACATGAGTTACACATCATTATTATACCCATCCAAATAATATTATATTGAATAACAATTACACCACGACGTGGAGACGGTAAGCCGTACGTACGCACGTATGGTGACATGTTATTCAAAGGGTGGATAGAATACTGAATATGATTGTACCATATTTATAATAAAATCACAGTATATGTGAGATACTGGAGTTATTATTTTAGAATGGTAAGAACAAAGGAAGAAGAAGTGGAAGAAGAAATGAACTTGGAGAAGGGTGGTGAAATCATTACCTCTTCTTTGGGTTCTTCCTTTTGATTTGATCAAAAGGGCTCCTTAGGTTGGCTTTCTGATCAAACTAAGGCCTCTAGGTTGTAGTGAGGGATGTTGGGAGAGTATTTGGGCAGATTTTTGCAGAACCAAAAGGCTTTGAAGGTGTGAAGAAATGAGAAGGAGGAGTGCCCTTTTATAAGAGGGGTGAGGGGCACCTTTGGAAAAGCTAGAAATATTAATTTATAATAAATTCATATTCAGTTTCTAATGGCTCCAAAGTTGATTATTCAAAGGTTAAGGTGGGGATAGGTCGCAAACCACTCAACCAATAGAATTTAGACAGGTTTGGGTACTTATATTAACCTTATCTTTAAGTATTAACTCTAAGTTAATTAGTTTCACTTTTACAATGTCTCTTTGTATTTTTATATAATATGGTTAATAAACTTACTATATACATCCAAGTGACCCCCAAGTGGTACATTAATGATGAACCTATCATGATATAAGTCTCTTGGCCGAACCTTATATTTTTAGGAATTTAGTATCAATTAATAATATAATATTTGTTTAAGAACTCTTTTATGTCAATTTTGACACTATTCAATAGTTGATTTTTGTGAAACTCATAAAAGATTGATTACTTCGAAAAAAGTCAATTAAATCAATCCTAATATATCATGTTATCCTAG
Source organism: Viscum album (assembly GCA_963277665.1). Classification (NCBI taxonomy): domain Eukaryota; kingdom Viridiplantae; phylum Streptophyta; class Magnoliopsida; order Santalales; family Viscaceae; genus Viscum; species Viscum album. The sequence continues at coordinate 1,047,819,702 of OY728163.1, read as the reverse complement.
AAAATTAGTTTAATTCATTAAAAGTTTCATATTATATTTATTTGGGTATTTATAATATCAATTATTTTAATTTTTCACTATTATAGTAATTACTGCATCATCATTATGTCATATATAAAATAAATTCTTTAATGTCTAAAAATTATAAATAAAATACCATTATGTAGGAAATCTTTTTATATTTCTAATGAATGTTTATAATCTAAAATCCAACATATATAACCCTATGTAACAATTGTTGTTCTAAAAGATATATGCTTGTGTCATTTTTGTCTTCATTTTAACTAAATTAAAATAAAGTGTCATTATCACTTACAAGTGGATCCATGGGGTCCCAAAATAGACCCAAAGATTCCCATGGTCGACCATGTATCAACCAATAGGGTTAAGACACGTTTTAGAGTAATTTAGTATTATTATAATATTTTTTTAACCCTTATTTACCTGATTTACCCTTAACCATGGTAAATAAAATATTTACCGCAGTAATTATTCAAAATGTCTAAAAATAAAAGTTACCTATTTACACAATTTGAAAATCCTGATTCCAAATATGGAATCCATTTTCCTAAATTCAAAACACAGAAGTGGCAGAAATTAATTTAAAATTAATTCCCGCTGTCAAAACAAAAAGCGTGTTTTTAAGAGGTAATAACTATCAAAAGATTGACACTTGTTTATGTTCGGTTTAATTGTAAAATTATGTCCAACGACCAAAATTATATTAAATGGTAAAAATATATTCTAAATATACTTTAAAACCACTCAAATTCACAATTTATCACTATTAAATATTTTGATTAAAAAAGTTGTTTTTAATTAAAATTTAGTAATTTTCACTATTCATCAAAATATTAAAGTTATCTGAAAAGTACCAAAATTTCACCTTAGGCTAAATTAGATATTCCGAATCCAAAAATGAAGTCTATTTTCAAATATAATATATATATAATTTCAAAAAGTAGGTGTTACTATTCATAATGGCTAGTTTGATTAGTTATGGTGTGTTAGAACTCGGTGTTGCGTACAACACACGCTGTCACATTATTCAAAGAGAAGCGTACCGTAGAAGCTTGGGGTGTTACATTCTCCCCTCCTTCAAATAATTGCATCCTCACAATTTCTAGGGTATTACTGCATAAAAAGACTCGGGTGGTTCTTCATCATAAGTTCCTCGGGTTCCCACGTTGCCTCTTCCATCTTATGGTTTCTCCACAAAACTTTTACCAGATGCGTCGTCCGGTTTCTCAGCAGTTGTTCTCTCGTATCAAGAATCTTGACAGGCTCTTCGCAATAAGACAGATCGGGTTCCAGTTCAAATTCCTCATAGGTGAGTACATGCGTCGGATCAGGCATGTATTTCCTCAATAGAGATACGTGGAACACATCGTGAACTTTGGAGAGACTTGGCGGCATTTCCAATCGGTAAGCTACAACCCCAATTCGTTCTAGAATTTCGAAAGGTCCGATGTACCTGGGACTCAATTTACCTTTCTTACCAAAACGTATGACTCCCTTCCACGGAGATACCTTCAGGAAAACATGATCACCGACTTGAAATTCCAAATCCTTCCTTCGATTATCGGCATAGCTCTTCTGCCTACTTTGAGCTGCTTTGATGTGATTTTGGATTACTTTCACCTTTTCCACCGTTTCCTCCACCAGTTCTGGGCCTACAAGTTTTCTTTCACCAACGTCATCCCAACAGGTTGGTGTACGACATCTCTTTCCGTATAACGCTTCATATGGTGCCATCTGAATACTCTAATGGAAGCTATTGTTATAGGAAAATTCTACCAGAGGTAAATATTGATCCCACATACCCTGAAAGTCAAGTGAGCAAGATCTCAACATGTCTTCTAAGGTTTGAATAGTCCGTTCTGATTGTCCGTCTATCTGAGGGTGGTAAGCAGTGCTCAAATGAAGTTCCGTATCCAGGGATTTCTGAAGACTTTTCCAGAATCTTGAAGTAAAATGGGGATCACGATCAGAAACAATCGATAGGGGTACTCCATGAAGTCTCACAACTTCATTAATATATAGTCTTGCTAGACGTTCCAGGGGTAGATCTTCTCTTATAGCAAGAAAATGTGCTGTCTTGGTAAGACGATCAACAATAACCCATATTGCATCATTCCTTCTAGGAGTCTTTGGTAGCCCCATGACAAAGTCCATCGTAACATTGTCCCATTTCCACTCCGGTATGAGAAGAGGTTGCATGACTCCTCCAGGCTGTTGCCTTCCAGCTTTCACTTGTTGACAAACCATACATCTTGACACAAAATCAGCAATCTCTCTCTTCATGTTGTCCCACCAAAAATGTTCCTTCAAATATCTATACATTTTGGTTCTCCCAGGGTGTATAGAGAAATTGGAACTATGAGCATCATCCAGCAATTCCCTTTTTAGATCAGGTATATTGGGAACACAAAGTCTCTTCCCGAATTTCAAAATTCCATCTTCATACACAAAGTCTCTCAATCTCCCATCATTCACAACTTTAATCTTCTTTTGGAATTCTTCATCATCGGTCTGAGAACTCTTAATCCTTTCTAGTAAAGATGGTTTGGCAACCATTTGAAAAAGCATTGATGTTTCACCTTCCCTGGTTATTCCCATGTCCATCTTCACTAGATCCATAAAAATTGGATCCCTTTCAATTCTCATATTGTTCAAAACTCCATGGTCTTTTCTACTCAAAGCATCTGCCACCTTGTTTGCCTTCCCTGGGTGGTAGTGTATCGTACAATCATAATACTTGAGTAATTCAAGCCATCTCCTTTGCCTCATGTTGAGTTCTTTTTGTGAGAAAATATACTTCAAACTCTTGTGATCAGTATAAATCTCACATTTTTCACCATAGAGGTAGTGCCTCCATATCTTCAAAGAAAAGATCACTGCTTCTAACTCGAGATCATGAGTAGGATAGTTTTGTTCATGAATTTTCAACTGTCGTGATGCATAGGCAATAACTCTATCATTCTGCATAAGGACACAGCCAAGTCCTTTCTTCGATGCATCACTATAAATAACGAACCCATCATTCCCCGATGGTAGAGTCAATATATGAGCATTGAATAATCTTCTCGTCAGTTCTTCAAAACATTTTTCACACTCTTTTGTCCAAACAAATTTAACCCCTTTACGTGTGAGCTTCGTTAATGGGTTAGCCAATCGGGCAAATTTCTGGACGAAACGTCGATAATAACCAGCCAAACCAATAAAACTACATACCTCAGTTATAATCGTAGGTGCTGGACATTCTTGGATTGCCTTGGTCTTAGAAGGATCAACAGAGATTCCATCTTTAGAGACAATATGGCCAAGAAAAGAAATCTCCTGAAGCCAGAATTCACACTTGCTAAACTTCCCATATAATTCATGCCTCCTCAGAGTCTTCAAGATAATGCGCAAGTGATTTTCATGATCTTCGTAGGTTTTGGAGTATACCAAGATATCATCAATAAATACCACCACAAATTCATCGAGATACTCCTTGAAAACTCTATTCATCAGATCCATGAATACAGAGGGTGCATTAGTCAATCCAAACGGCATTACAGTAAACTCGTAATGCCCGTACCTGGTTCGAAATGCTGTTTTCGGAATGTCTTCCTTCTTCACACACAACTAATGGTATCCAGATCGAAGGTCAATCTTTGAAAAGTATTGAGCTCCATGCAGTTGGTCAAATAAATCATCAATACGAGGTAGGGGATACTTGTTCTTTATCGTTATAGCATTGATCTCCCTGTAGTCGATACATAACCTCATAGATCCATCTTTCTTTTTAACAAAAAGAACAGGGGCTCCCCATGGAGAAACACTAGGGAGAATAAATCCCTTATTACTCAATTCCTCTAGTTGTTTCTTTAGTTCGACTAACTCTACAGTGGCCATTCTATAAGGGGTCTTCGATATAGGCCTTGATCCAGGAATCAAATCAATAGAAAACTCAACTTCTCGTTCTGGAGGATGTCTAGGTAAATCTTCTGGAAATACATCTACAAATTCTTTCACAACAGGTACACCCTCTATTTGAACATTCCTTTCCTCACCCGCAGTTATTTCATTCTCTTCCTCCCCAATAATTGAATTTAGTTGAGCTATTGAGGGTGGATCTAAATAAGAATTAGGTGGTGACGAATCTGCTCTAAAAATAAGGTGTTCCTTATCATTATCATCAAGAATCGTAACCTCTTTCTTCTTACAATAAATCTTCGCATCATAGTCCGAAAGCCAGTCCATACCAAGGATTATATCAAACTCAATCATAGGTATGACGATGAGATCAGCAGATAAAGAAAATTTATGTGCTCTAATGGGGACTGATTCACAAAAACTTTGTTGCAACGATACTTCCCTTAGGAGTTTTAACTGACAACTCCCTTATTAAATCAAATTGGAAATATCTAATTTTCTTAGCAAACTGGGAAGATATGAAACAATGCGATGATCCAGAATAAAATAATGCATTTGCTAAACTTGAGGAAACCATTAAATTACCTTCCACCACGTCTTTCGGAGCTTCTACCTCAGCAGTAGTGATAGCATAAGCCTGGCCTTGATCCCTTGGCCTTTTCTGAGGTAAGTTCTCCTGACGCTTAGGACATTAATTTGCATAATGCCCCATCTCCTTGCAATTATAGCATTGAACGTTGGTAGCTTCCTTCTTCCCCTTGCAATCATGAGCTTGGTGGCCTTTTTCACCACACTTGTAACAGACTCCCATTCCCTTCAAGCAAGTACCAGGATGTTTCTTCCCGCATTTACCACAAGATGGATATTCAACCTGTCCATTCTTCCCCTTATTTCCATTCCCAGATTGATCAGCAGGTCTCTTCTTCTCTTGCTTTGCTTTAAAGTCATAAGACTTAGAGAATTCCTTTTCGGTCTTGATAGCACATGAGACAATGTCTTCGTACGATGAAAAGGATTGTGAGACTAATGCTCGACGGAGAAATGGTTTTAACCCATCAAAGAAACGATCAATCTTACTTCTTGGGTTGCGAATATAATCTCCAGCATACCTCGATAACCTTGTAAAGTTAGCCTCATACTTTGTGACATTCTCATCCTCCTTTTGTCTCAGACTCAGAAATTGTCCTTCCATATCTGCTCGATGGTCGCGAGGAAAGTATTTTTCTAAAAACAGATCTTTGAACTCCCTCCATTCCATATTTGATACTTCATCATCTTCCTTCATGTTCTGAATCAATGACCACCATTGATCAGCAACTCCAGTGAGGCGGTAAACTGCCATGATAACTTTTTCCCTTTCACTGCTCCCCAAAGCCTGAAATATTTTCTCTAGGGAAAATATCCATTGCTCAGCTACTAAGGGATTTGTATTCCCATTGAATGTTGGTGGTTGTTGCCTCATGAATCGATCTAACATTGATCCTCCACGCTGCGGATCAGGGTGCTCCATACGGGTAAGGTTATTATTCATAACCTGAGTAAGTTGTCCCAGTATGGTGATTAGCTGATCAGCACCAGTTGCATCACCAGCCCCACTATAATTATCTTGAGCAGGAGGGAAATCCCTACATAGAGTGCGTGCATTGATACGGTTTCCATTTCTTCCACTAGGCGCCATTTCTAAATAATGGCATAAACTAGATCAGTTTATGAACCAAAATACATAATCCCATACTTATAAAACACTTAACATAAATTGAACTATTTATGGATATAATCCATAATCATAAGAATTTTTTTCTTTGAGGATGTATATACTCATAATCCCTTCAAAATGATTTGTAAAGAAAATGAGAGTTATCCTAAGCATATCCCCCGGAAGTGTCGTAACCAAGAGTGCAGCAAGGCCCGTTGTCGTGCACCAGTTCCTGTTCGAGTCCAGCTCAAAGCGGTGTTTTCGGGTTTTACCCCTAGGTACATCTGTGCCAGAGCCGCCTCTACCTGCTCGTATCCAGACAGGGATGTATTGCTCGGAAAACTCACAAAATCTCTACAATACCAAAATTCTAGGAAGTTCTTCTATACTAATCTTCAAAGTTCATCTTAGGTCTACGTGCTCTAATAAGAGTTTATCTAAATCTAGCTTCCAAGGTTTGTACTAAACTTCCTCTGATACCAACTGTAACGCCCCGACCCTAGTTGCCTAGAGTCGGTGCATTATTACATAACATTTGCATGATCACAAGAAAGATCAAATCTCGAAAGACCGATTGGTTTAGTAGCCTTGGAAACACTAGATATATTCATAAGTTTTACATTACATCGTAAAATGAAAAACTACTACAACAACATAATGTTTCCACAGTCCACACTATAATCCCATCATAATATCCCTGCAGGTCATTCATAACTTACATCTTCACTTCCTGGGAAAAATAAAACATCGAAAAGGGGTGAGCTCAAATGCCCAGTAAGGATAACAATATAGCGGAAACTTTCATCAATAAGAATAAACATTTAAGGCAATGTATAACTAAAACAAAAGCCTTTTAAACATGAACTTTAAACATGGTATGGCATAAATAAAATGAAATAATTCCATTTACTTATTCACATGGATATTCTACTAATCGAATAATCACATGCAAAAATCATTAACCACTTTCATAATGTTGGAATGCATAATGCCAGACTATCATAACCACATAGCCAATGCCTCGTGCCAAGACTACAAATAATATTTTGTCAAGGCCTTGTGCCAAGACACTAGTTTGTCTCATGAGACCTACCGATGCATCGAGGAGCTATAGCGGGCTCCACCCGTCACATATTAAGTCCAATGCATTCCCATATGAAAAGGTTTAAACATAACATAAACATTCGTATTAAAACTAGCATACGAAATGTAAATACTTTCACCATAAACTATGAATGGTATAAAAATAGCACATCCATAGTCAAACATATCACAAAACCTTCAATACAATATAGAAGTTTTGTATCATAATAAATCAACTTCAAATAATCTTAAAATCCATCAAAGGATGTTGACATAGATGAAATCAAAATTCTTTTTAAAGAAATATCTCCTTTTATTTTGAAATAATTTAAGATCCATATAAAATAAAACATTTTCATTGAAAATATTCTTATAAGCTTGTAAGGGAAGCTTTGAAGATTTTATAACGGCGGAAAATAGCCGCACCCGCCGTATAAGTTAAAAAAAACATTCTTACCTTAATTCTGTCGAAAAGGTTAAAAAGGACCTTGTTTTGAAAACGACCGAAAGATTCCTTTATAAACCACTTATAAAAGTAAAAAAGGGTATAAATGACTTTAACTCATATTCTAGTAAATAGTAAAAATGTTTTGAAATGCATTTTTAAGAAACATGGATGTGGATGATAAAGAGATCCCAGTAGATTATTACGTATAAACAACCTTGGATAATGAAGAGGTTGTAAAGTAAACCCTTACCACGTTAATCAACTGAGTCGTATGGCCAAAAGTTAATAACCACAAAATGATTTACAGAATAACATGAATATAAATAGAATCATGAATATATATCAAATGGCAGTACACAATACACCACTTTCAATAATTTTGTGGCGAAAAATGGAAATCTCACGGAATTGAAAGTGAGATAAGAAAATCCCTTACCTTGTACTTTTCCTTGGTTGGGGTAGGTTAACCTCCTGTATAATGGTGAAATAGTTGTTATTAAATTATACAAGAATCATATATATTAATATGATATCATATATGATCTTTTAACATTGATTTGTTAATAATATCTTAGAATTATCGTCGTTTCGGGAGTTAACTTACTCATTTTATTTTATATGTTTTGTTACATAAGCCATGGTTGTTGTATCTTATTCATATCCAGAATGATATCCAGTCCTTAAACATCATTTTTAAATCATCAAATGATAATTATACTTGAATGGATACGATGGAGAATGAATCTAATCGCGTTCGTGGAGACGGTTGTCCGTACGTACGCACGAGCGACAATATCATTCTTTTGATATTAAAATAATATATAAATGGATGGTATATCATATATAAAGAATCATTAACATGTTATATTTATTATTTACATGAGTTACACATCATTATTATACCCATCCAAATAATATTATATTGAATAACAATTACACCACGACGTGGAGACGGTAAGCCGTACGTACGCACGTATGGTGACATTTTATTCAAAGGGTGGATAGAATACTGAATATGATTGTACCATATTTATAATAAAATCACAGTATATGTGAGATACTGGAGTTATTATTTTAGAATGGTAAGAACAAAGGAAGAAGAAGTGGAAGAAGAAATGAACTTGGAGAAGGGTGGTGAAATCATTACCTCTTCTTCGGGTTCTTCCTTTTGATTTGATCAAAAGGGCTCCTTAGGTTGGCTTTCTGATCAAACTAAGGCCTATAGGTTGTAGTGAGGGATGTTGGGAGAGTATTTGGGCAGAGTTTGGCCGAACCAAAAGGCTTTGAAGGTGTGAAGAAATGAGAAGGAGGAGTTCCCTTTTATAAGAGGGGTGAGGGGCACCTTTGGAAAAGCTAGAAATATTAATTTATAATAAATTCATATTCAGTTTCTAATGGCTACAAAGTTTATTATTCAAAGTTTAAGGTGGGGATAGGTCGAAAACCACTCAACCAATAGAATTTAGACAGGTTGGGGTACTTATATTAACCTTATCTTTAAGTATTAAATCTAAGTTAATTAGTTTCACTTTTACAATGTCTCTTTGTATTTTTATATAATATGGTTAATAAACTTACTATATACATCCAAGTGACCCCCAAGTGGTACATTAATGATGAAACTATCATCATATAAGTCTCTTGGCCTAACATTAGATTTTTAGGAATTTAGTATCAATTAATAATATAATATTTGTTTAAGAACTCTTTTATGTCAATTTTGACACTATTCAATAGTTGATTTTTGTGAAACTCATAACAGATTGATTACTTCTAAAAAAGTCAATTAAATCAATCCTAATATATCATATTATCCTAGAAAATTAGTTTAATTCATTAAAAGTTTCATATTATATTTATTTGGGTATTTATAATATCAATTATTTTAATTTTTCACTATTATAGTAATTACTGCATCATCATTATGTCATATATAAAATAAATTCTTTAATGTCTAAAAATTATAAATAAAATATCATTATGTAGTAAATCTTTTTAGCTTTCTAATTAATATTTATAATCTAAACTCCAACATATATAACCCTATGTAACAATTGTTGTTCTAAAAGATATATGCTTGTGTCATTTTTGTATTCATTTTAACTAAATTAAAATAAAGTGTCATTATCACTTACAAGTGGATCCATGGGGTCCCAAAATAGACCCAAAGATTCCCATGGTCGACAATGTATCAACCAATAGGGTTACGACACGTTTTAGGGTAATTTAGTATTATTATAATATTATTTTCTTAACCCTTATTTACCGGATTTACCCTTAACCATGGTAAATAAAATATTTACCGCAGTAATTATTCAAAATGTCTAAAAATAAAAGTTAACTATTTACAAAATTTGAAAATCCTGATTCCAAATATGGAATCCATTTTCCTAAATTCAAAACACAGAAGTGGCAGAAATTAATTTAAAATTAATTCCCGCTGTCAAAACAAAAAGCGTGTTTTTAAGAGGTAATAACTATCAAAAGATTGACACTTGTTTATGTTCGGTTTAATTGTAAAATTATGTCCAACGACCAACATTATATTAAATGGTAAAAATATATTCTAAATATACTTTAAAACCACTCAAATTCACAATTTATCACTATTAATTATTTTGATTAAAAAAGTTGTTTTTAATTAAAATTTAGTAATTTTCACTATTCATCAAAATATTAAAGTTATCTGAAAAGTACCAAAATTTCACCTTAGGCTAAATTAGATATTCCGAATCCAAAAATGAAGTCTATTTTCAAATATAAAATATATATAATTTCAAAAAGTAGGTGTTACTATTCATAACGGCTAGTTTGATTAGTTATGGTGTGTTAGAACTCGGTATTGCATACAACACACGCTATCACATTATTCAAAGAGAAGAGTACCGTAGAAGCTTGGGGTGTTACAGGAGGAAATTGAAGAGATGAAATGGGAAGACTTTAAGATCAGGTTTCATAATAAGAATTTCGCAGGACCTATTCACATAAAGATGGAGAGATAATATATATAGCTAAAGAATAAACAAAGAGAATATTTCCAAACTAACTAAGAGAATTTTACAAGGATTCCATGGTATGATTTGGGTTTTGTTATGTAAAAAGATAACAAAATTGATAGATTCTATAGTGGATTAAAACCACACCTTCGAAAGGCTCTTCTAATTTGAGACTTTAGGAGTTTTGACGAATTTTTTCGATGTGCTCTAAAGGAAGAGATGGAGTTTGGTGAATGGTACCATGGTTATGGAGATAAGAAACAAAATAAGGTGTTTCAATCCAGTGGATGGCTAGGAATGAGGCTCTCCATGATAACACCCCATGCACAAGGAAGAGCATTTCTTTCAATATAAGGAAAACTCTTCTAGATCTGGTTGGTTTTTGCAAGGGGTGCTTGGGTGCTCCCTTAATCAGAAGGTTCAGTTTGTCTCCAGGGTGTCCCTTATAGGGTGAAGGGTGAGGGTAGGGTAATGGGTGAAAAGAAAGTCTCCAAGGGAGGGTTCATGCTCAATACAGATGGATCTCTTTTTAACAGAATGATGCAAGGAGGATGAGTTGTTCAGGATCAAAGGGGGTATTTTATAGCAGCCTTCTCGGCCAGTTGTAGTGTGGGTGATGCTTTTCTGGTGGATACATTAGAAATGGTCACCAGGTTGGATCTCTTCAAGGAAAGATGCATCAGTCTTGAAGAGGTGGAGACCAATTCCCTTACTCTTTTTAATGCTCTATTAAAGAAGGCCAAGTGTCCATGGAACATCACATACTATATCAGGAAGTGCAATTTTCTTCTGGGAAAAATGACATGTATCTGTCACACATGGTGGGAGGGGAATATGGTGGTGGAATTCTTGGCCACTAAGGTTCCCTCAAACCATAGCATACCATCTTCTTGATCTTGGGTTCCTTTACCCTTGAGGGTGTCTAATTTGTGGTTAATGATGCCCTTGGTCTCTATTAATTTAGACTGCCTTAATTCTATGTTTTGTTTGAACCTTTCCTTGTACGTTTGAAAATCATTAAAATTGTTTTTTTTCAGGTCTGGTGGATATAATTAACATGGTGGGAAGAAAACTCAATGACCCACATGTCAAAAATTTGGGAAGTTTCACCATGAGAACTAACTCAAAGGGATGGGGAAGTGCTTCTAGTGTGGGAAAGAAGGAAACCATGGTCAAGAGTGTCAAAAGGACATGGAAAGGAAGGATAATGTGGTGTAATAAAGAATAGAACCAACCATGGTTAAATGCTACAACTATGAAGAGATATGGAACTATGCAAGCCAATACACTAATACCTGAGTTCTAGAGGGTAATCAGCATCCATAAGTGATTGACTCTTCTCAGGTTGTCTTGTGTCGGAAGATTATTCTAGTGAATCTTGTATTACTTCCCTTAATGTAATTCAATTCTATAATGGGAATGGATTGGATATCGTTATATAGAGGATGTATCAAATGTTAGGAAAAAGAATTATCTTTTAATATTATGAACCATACCATGCTCCACTACATATTAAGGGAAGATAATAAATCTCTTTTGAAAAATCCTTTAATGGTGTTGGTGTTGATTCCCTATGAAAAAGCATTCCTCGCCAAAATGGTTGAGTCAAAGGATAGTACCATCCTTGCGGGAATTCCCATCTTTAGTGAATAAGGTGAAGTATTTCCCAATAATTTACTCAGAATTACCCTTGATAGAGAGGTAGAGTTCTCAATAGAACTCATACCCGATACTACTACTATCTCATAGTGTTCTTACAGGATTGATCCTATCGAATAGAAGGAGTTAAAGAAGAAGCTGCAAGAGCATCCAGAAAGAGGGTCCATACACCCTAGTGCATCACCTTGGGGTGCACCAATGTTCTTTTTGAATAAGAATGATGGAACAAAGTGGTTGTGTATTGATTATCAGGAACTCAACATGATCACCATAATGAAAAAGAATCATTTTCCAAGGATTGATGACTTGTTTGATCAGTTAAGAGGATCTCAATACATCTCAAAGGTGGCTCTTCATTCTAGATATCCTCAGATAAAGGTGAAAAAAGGATGATATTTAGAATAATACCTTCTGTAAAAGGTATGAGCATTATGAGTTTCTGGTGACTCCCTTCAAACTTACTAATTATTCTGAAATATTCATGGATTTGATGAATATAGACTTTATATATTACGTCAACAAATTTGTAGTAGTGTTTATTGATGATATTATCATCTACTCCAAGATCAAGGAGTAACCTGAAGATCATCTAATAATTGTGATGAATACTTTGGAAAAAGAGTAGTTGTACGCCATGTTCAGAATTTGTGACTTTTGGATGAAGTCAGTAAGATTATTGGGACATGTGTTCATAGGTGAGTGAATTTCAGTGGTCCCTTCAAAAAAGGCACTTGAGGGATGGACCCATCCCTCTAGTGTCACAAAAATACATTTTCATTTTTGGATTAGCTGGGTACTACCAACATTCTGTGAGAAATATATCACAATTTTCCATCTCGATCGCTAACAAAGATAACAAGGAAATTGGTAAAGTATGTCTAGATGGAAGAATGTGAGGTATGATTCATGGAGTTAAAGAGACGGCCAATCACTACACTTGTACCCAGACTATCAAAAAGTGGATAATGTTTTGTGATATACAGTGATTCTTTAATGATGGGCCTGGGTTGCGTACTCATGAAAAATGAAAATGTGATAGTCTATGCCTCAAAACAGTTGAAGATCCATGAGCAGTACTACATGACACATGATCTAGAGCTGGTAGCCATGATTTTTTCCATGCAAATCTGGTGGCACAACGATTATGGAGGGAAGTGTGACATATACACTGACCACAAGAGACTAAAGTATATATTCACACAAAAGGAGATCAACATGAGTGAAATGATATGGTTAGATATAATCAAGTATTACAATTTCACTATTCACTACCATTCTAGAAAGGTGAAAAAGGTAGCAGATTTCCTATGTAGAAAAGAACCTTCTACTCTATCCATGTTACAGATTAAGAAAGAATCTATCTTATTGGATATATAAAAGGAGTATTTAGAAATCATAAGGATAAGAGAGAAATCCTACCTAGAAAAAATTATTGTGCAACCATCCATCCAAGAGAAGATTAAGGAAGCACAAAGGGATGATGTGGAGTTACAAATGATGGTGAATGCCAAAAAGAAAGGGAACCTGTAAGAGTTCCATATCGATGATGAAGGTTTGATTCAGTTTTGAATGTGGATTTTTGTGCCTTCATCACCTATGATAAAGAAAGAGCTATTGGACAATTCATATAGCTCAACATTCTATATCCATCTCATGAGAACTAAGATGTACCATGATCTCTGATAAAACTTCTGGTGGGATAACATAAAGAAGGATATTGCAGAATATATATCAAGGTGCTTGGCATGTCATCAAGTTAAAGAAGAGTGACAAAAGTCCAAAGGGATGATGTAACCATTACCTATACCAATGTGGAAATGGGATAATGTTACTATGTACATTTTCATAGGTCCCCCGAAGATGTCAGAGGGAAATAATGAGATATGGGTTGTGGTTGATAGACTCACCAAGACTGCCCATTTTATCACTACTCAAGAAGACCTCTCGGTTGAACAACTTGAAAAGACATATGTGAGAGAAGTGGTGAGACAACATGGAGTTCCACTATAGATGGTCTATGATCTTGATCCAATGTTCACATTGAAATTCTGAAGGATCCTTTTACAAGCTTTGAGTACCGAATTAAATTTCATCCTGGACTGTCACCCCCAAACTGATGGCCTATTTGAAAGGAATATTTAGATGCTTGAAGATATGCTAAGAGCTTTCTCTCTAGAACCCAAAGGTGGATGAATTCAGAATCTCCCATTGTTTGAGTACTCATATAAAAATAGCTTCTACTCGAGTATTCATATGGCTCCATATGAATCTTTGTACGGAAAGTGATGTATAAATCCAACTTGTTGGGATGAATTTGTAGAAAGAGAGCTACTTGGACACGATCAAGTGAAAGTGATGACATAGAAGGTTCAAGTCATCCAGAAACACATTAAAGTTGCTCAGAGTCAGCAAAAGAGAAACGCTGACAACCATCAAAGGGAATTGGAGTCCAATATTGGAGATAAAGTCTTCCTTAGAATATCACCATGGAAGAGATTCATGCAGTTTGAAAAGAATGGAAGGCTACACCCAATGAACATTGGACCCTTTTAAATCCTTTACCACATAATATCTATGGCCTAACAGCTTGAAATTCCAACAAATATTGCTCATGTTCATGACTAATTTCACATATAACTTCCGAAGAAAGTACATACCTCATCCATCACATGTACTGAACTCAGAGGTCGAAAAAAAGGAAGACAATATCTCATATGAGGAGTAGCAAGTGAAGATTCTAGATCGAAGAGATAAGTTACTACACAACAAGACAAAAAACATTGTCAAAGTGTTGTGGAGGAACCACAGGTTTGAAGAAGATACTTGGGAATCATAAGACTTGATGAAGGAAAGGTTCCCTCACCTGTTTATGTAAAATGAAATTTTGATGGTGAAATATAGTAAGGCGGAAGAATGCAACGACCCAATGTTTTGTCAATGGAATTACCTTATTATATTTATGCCTTGTAGTATAATACAATTAGGAAGCATAATGAAATATCATGATACTAAATACTATGTGACCATTAAACATAAATTTTCCACTTCTATGGTATGAATTTAAAAAATCTGACATACACTTTTGTGATCAGTAATATGTTTAAAAGCTGTTAGGAAAATATATTTTTTTGAATAGTAACCTACCATTATGAATAGTAACATACACTTATGAATTGTAACATGAACCTTATGAAAATTAAATATTCCCAAATAGGATTCACATTACCCATGAATAATTAAATAAAATTTTGGCATCTTATAATTGATAATTTGACAATAGGAAAAGTATTGGTATTTTTTAAGTTATAAATAATTAATTATAATTTATTATTTAAATTAAAAGAAAATTTATTTTTTTAAAATGTGTTCATAAATTAACAAATATATTTATTATAGTTTTATGAGAATTTTATAATACCATACATACTTTTTAAAAGTATTATAAAATCAGTTTTAATTTTCAAAACCGTATTTTTCTAGTAAATTATGATTTTAATTAAAAATTAAATTAATCATATTTAAAATTTTATTATCTAAAAATGGGCTCAATTTTTGGATTCAACATTTTGAAAAATGGTTGGGGTTAATTATTGAGTTTTTTATAAGATACATGATTTTATTTATGAATAATAAAATACCATAATTTACAAAATAAGCTAAATAAGCTAATTATATAGTCATGCATGATGTTCAGCTGATGTCAGCACAGTTGGATCGGGTTCATATGATAAAATTACTATTCTTGGTCATTTAATACTCAATATTCCTTGTATTGTTGGGAATAAATAAATTCATGAATTTTATATAGATAAATCACTACTCTCTTCCACTATAAATACCACCCTTCACACCCTCATTTATTCACACCTCTAAAGTTTCAATACTTGTCTAAAATATGTCCCATAATCTTTCCTAGCCAATTCCCCATGTCCAGGAGCTTCTTGTCTCATAAAAAGACAAATCCTAGGTCTCTTAAAGAGGATATCTATAGGAGGATTCATGAGTTAGTTTCTCTCATTCTTTTCCTTTACTTTCCTTTCAATTTCACATTCCTCTCTTATTATCTCCCAACCAATCTTCATCCAAATGGTATGTTAACTCCACTATAATAAAAATTATATAATTTTATGGTACTAATGTGATATTATACCATCCAACCACATTCTCCTATTCCATTTATTTTTTAAAAGAAAATGCTGTTCGTGAGGTGTTATTCTATCACCTTCAAGAATGACATGTTTTCAATTTATTTTATTGATTTCAGATCTGGTCAGGAAAACTTATTTATTTTTGAAATAGATTATATTATATTTAGTATATCTTATTTCATTTTCTATAACTATCTTAGGTACATATTACTAAATGTTAAAACAAAACAAGATCGTTGTGGTTGAAAAATTGCCCAAATCAAACCAAACAATCATCATTTAATTCTTATCTAATGATTCATACACATGTATTTTAATATGATTCACTATTATATCATTTAAAATTCTGGAATATCATTAATAACATTAAATATCATTTCTTTATGTTCACCCATGTTCTACATGAACTTCCATTTATGAATACGTGTGAGCCACTCAAGAAAACCATAAAAATGATCATTCCCGAACCAAGTTGGTCAACTCAATAACTCTTCCAAAGGACCATAAAAAACTCAATGAAACCATAATTTACCATATTCATGTAAATAAGGTTTTAAAATTGTCAATTAATGAATCTAATGTGTTTATATAGGACATTAAAGTGAAGAAAGCATCCACATACAAGGTAAGGGGAAAATCTCAAACCCAACTTTCTTTCTATGGGTTCTCCCACTTTCACCCCATTTTGTGTATGATAAGTCCTTAAAAATTATTTTTTCATCATTATATTAAATTTTATTTGATATAATTGTTGTCTAATATTGTTTACGACAAAAAAATGTTTTTGAAATGAACTCTTATTCCAAAAAACACACCCTTTACTACTCACTCGAGGTGGATGGCTATCGTATCAAGTATGTTATTCCAACCTAATTTTGGGAACCCAATATTAATGAATATGTTATTAGGATATGAAAAAAATTCTATTAAATGGGTTATTTATGTTTATTTTTGATATATTTTCATCATGGAATGCATGATAAATGATAATGTAATGATGTGACGGGTGGGCTCAGAATCATATAGTGCAATATGAATGTTTCAATGTGACGGGTGCACCCGGAATTATACAGAGCTAAAATGAATTGGGTAAAGTGATGAATCTCATGAGTTAACATGAAATTATTTGTGAACATGATTCAATATTTTTTCACAATTATGTGTGGTAGTCAACCACTAAGACATGATGTTTCATTTTTTTAGGAATTGCCACATTTAAAGTCTCTTATAAATGTTTCATATCATGTTCATGATTATTTGCCTATGTTATGGTTATGATCACCCATTGTTATATTGTTATTATCTATCCTATTTCTAAGCTTTTATCTCACCCCTTTTTTGTCTTTCCTCAGGTTACAACATGTACTAAGGGGAGGTCATGTTCCAATAAAAGCTGGAGAAGAAGAAATTAAATAAATGTTTATTCTTGATGTTATAATTGTTATGTATCATCCTTGTTTCCCCAAGACCATAGTCATTTGGATCCTATATGTGTAATAATATTATGTTTTTCATATTTAAAATGATGTAATAGTAATATAAGAATAGGTAGTGTCACTATAGTTGGTATTAGAGGCAAGGTTTAGTTAATTTGGGAATTAGGATTAGTGGACCCAAAAGAGAACCTCTAGTATGAGACTAATTACAAATATGAACACAATAATATTTTGATAGGGATCCCATATGTTATCTTTTAGTAGAAATCATAAAAATTAATTAGTTATTCATGACATGTTGACTTATGTTTTGTTATAACTTTTTTATTTTAAAAGTGGTGGGAACTAGTGGAAACTGGGCCAAAAACTCATGAGAGGGCCAATGAAATGATTGCCTGAACGACATCCGCAATTATTTGGGAGGTGGAGTTTAGAAAAATCATGAATTTTTTACTTATTTTTTGTTCTTACATATTCTTATGGGTGTGCTTCTATATTGGGTTCAAATAGAGTCAATTATCTCGTACAAGAAGTGAAGGCTTCTATAAAACCAAAAAACACAAAAAGAATAGATCAAAGATTGACCCCTATCATTAAATTGATCATAACTGGTCCTTTCAATTGGTATCAAAGATAATGTTCCTTCATTTGATATTTCATATTTTTTTTGATGTAAAAGAGGCTTCCATATATGTTCAAAACATTGTGTATAATATGGGTGTTCCTATCATCGATGGAAATAAAAATCATATCTAAAAGGTATAATGTTCCAATATATAATATGCATTGTATATAATGACCATGATGAAGCAAAAAATGGTCTCTTTCATTCTTATAATGGTTATCCTTTACTAGTTGTAGATCATGAAAATATGAAGGATGATGGGTTCGACATAAATGATTTATTTTCTCCCTCTATAAAATAAAATTTATGAGGGTTATAGACATTTGAATGACTAATTAACTCATGATAATTATTTACATGATTAAGAACCTTATTAAATTTTAGAATTATTTTTATTTTATTTATTACCATGTTATATTTAATTACTTATTCAATTAATTTCATGAAAGAAATTTAGTTAATATTTAGTTCATAGGTACAAAATGATTTTTTTAGGTAGGAAAAAGAAAAATAGGGAATTATTCCATCATTTATATAATAATGAAAATGAGATAATAATTATATTTATAGCTCAATTATAATTTCAAATTCATTAATGATGGATGATTTTGAAAAATTAATTATGTTTTAATCATAGAGATTGTTGGTCATATGTATGTATGAGTAATGATAAGTGCATTTTATGCATCTATTTTAGAGTGTTTTATTGTACTTATTTAATGACTTAAATGATGATTCTTTCCCATTTTGGAACATATTGACTTTTTTTATGATTCTTGGTAAGAAACAATGAATTTTTTAAAAATGAATTAAATGCCACAATTTTTAGATTTTTTTTGTTGGAGAACTAGAAAATAATCATTACTCATCATGTAATCCGATTACACATCATGAATTCATTAAAAGAATTAGTGTCGCATAGGAAAAGTCATGACACCATGTCAGACTGGGAAAATAAGTTACACATCATGTACATATATTACACCTGGTGAATGTGATGGAATGAAAAGATGTGAAAAAACCCACTACTAACATGGATTACATGTAGTGAAATTCCATTACACATCATGCCTTTTTTGAGAAATAGAAAAAATAGAGATTCATGAGATATTCTATGTGCCTAGAGTTTTTGAATAAAAATACAGTAAATTTACCCTTGGATGCACCTTTATGGTTTATTTATGACAAGGGAGATGTGTAAACACCCATTGGATAATGGCACGACGACTATGGAGCCCTCCATTACCACATTTTCTATAGGATATCCATTTTTTTTCTTTTCTCCACCCTCTCGGGGATAGCATGAGGGTGTGATTTATCCATTCCCTAGAATTTATGAAAAAAATATTATGAATGTATCTTGTATTTTATATATTTTTTTATTTTAATTCATAATAGATTTCATATTGAATCTTCATTTCTATCTATTTTTTTATTTTTCTTTCTTGACCATTGTGAACGGGGCTATGGAATGGGTTTATTTTCATTCTTTATTTGAGAATAAGAATTTACTATGTAGATTAAATGAATTAATTTAATATGTGATATATGGTTTATAATTCCACTATGATTATTGGGTTTGTCTATTTCTAGTTTTTAAATTATGTTTTGGGTTAACCATCTATTGAAATTCAAAGTACCTAACCATGAGAAAAGGAGAGTTCAGGTTGAAATTTGTTTATCTGGACCGTAAGACTTTCTAGGACATAATATTGATAACAGAATAGTTTTTAATTAACTATTTCATATGATTTTATCTCACAAACATGGAATCATTAATGAATGATAATAATTTTATATTTTATTCTCCCACTTTATCAACTAATCTAATGCTCGATTTTTATTATTAGTTTCTAAAAATAAAAATTGGTTTATATTTTTTTTAATTGATTAATATTTTATCCATCCCAGACTCTTTGGGTTTAACCCCAAACATGAATATCCTGTACTACCATGTAGTTTAGTGGTTAGTTTGTTTCATTTTTTTAAAATTTCAAGATTCGGTAACCCTATTGAAGTTAATCATGCCCTAAGGCTATCAAATAATGTTAACAATTTTCAAATATCATAATGGAATCAATGTATGAATTATTTTAAATTTATTGAATTAATATTATAGTGAAAATTATATATTAGTTACTTAAATACACACATTTGTAAAACATCCTTGTAATGAAATAATGAAAAATGAATCACATTACTTTGGGGAGGTGGTAATAAACAAATATGAATGAATGTCACTCTCTTATTAATTTAAAGGAATGGTAAGAAAATATATGATATATTAAGTATTTAAAATGATAAATATGTAATTATTACCATATATATACATTTATTCCATAATATATCCTCCTGTGATAGTTGTATATAAAATAAACATTAAATTGGTCTGTGAGTTGGTATTTTCCGTACACACGAATGACGGTTTCATTTCATTTTTATGGAATAATGATATGGATATTGGTTATTCCATTAAAATTATAAAATATAAGTATATTGTCTACAAATAATTTATTATATCAGGATTGTTTAAGAATATTTTAAGGAGGTAGAATATGAAATTAAAAAAATTGTCTACAAATTAAACCTCTTCTCCGAATGACATCATTTTCTTTAGAGTTCAAACCTTCTATGGTTGGTTTTATGTGCCAAAAAATACCTTTATAATATGTTTTAGGATACTAGTTTGAGATTTTTTTAGTAATTAGATGAAATATAATGATTATTATGTATGAAAAAGAAAGAATAGGAAGTTCTCCTTCATAAGAAAAGGAAGGGTAACTTTTGGAATTTCTTAAATAATTAAATATATATAATTTAATATTCATGGAAAAATACATCCAAAATAATATTATTATATATATAATATGTAAGGATTTTAATACTATCATTCAATAAAATTTGGAAATTTTTATATCTGTTTTTTACCCATATCTCTTTATTTTGACATTTATAAACACCTTTTGACCATTACTGCAATAATGACATCTTTACTCTTTAGTGTGTTTGTATAGTTACTATAAATGTAATATTTTTTTCACAAGTAAAAGAATAGATATTTTTTAAAATAAAAAAACATTCTTTTTGAATATTGGTTTTTATGAATATTAAATCATTTAAAAAAATATCATATGTTATAAAATATAATTAATTTCATATATGAAATAGTTATGTTAATTTTCCAATGATGACAACACGAAAAAAATCGAATTATAATATGATACACTAAAACAATAATTATATTTTATTTTTATCGAATAAATTAATGTAACACAATAATTCATTCAAAATATACTACTTTTAATATTTTTAAAATCATTTATTTTATTTTTTTTAATTTAATAAATGATGTGCTTATATTATGTAAGAGATGTTGCTAATTATTCCATACCTAAAATTTGGAAAAACAATTACCATGATAGAAAAAAATATATTTAAATTAATTTTTTAGTATGAATCATATGTTGTATTTTTATCTATCACAAAATATTATAGTAATTAAAATCAACAAAGTGACCATTTTGAATTTAGGTTTTCCTGATTTATTAATAACGTCAAAATAAAAGAAATATGGCACAAGGTATCCATTTTTTTTAAAATTATATGGAAATGGAATAAAGACACTTATAAAATAGGATAAAAGAATGTGTCAGGTAATGTTTTAGTTCTTATAATATTTTTTAAAACTCTAATTATCTAATTTACCCTTACCGTGGGAATAATTATTTATAATGGTTATTATTAATGGTGACAAAAAATAAAATGGACCGATTTTAAAAATTTGGGAATCCTAATTAAAAAATAGAATTCATATTAAAATAGGCTATTCCTAATAGTGGGGGAAATTAATTTAATATTAGTTTTTAAAAAACAATGAATTTTTTTTTCTTTAGAAGAAATATTGTTTTCAATAAATATAAATATTTTTTCATTATAGATTTAAAATTAAAATTTTTTAAGAAAACATAAGAATTTATCTATAAGATAATTTTTATATGATGGTTTAATAAATTATATCCTTTTTTAAATTTACTTCTCTAAAATTATATAAATTAAATAGAATAATCTATCACAAAAATAAAAAAACAATTTTTGAAGAAAATGTTTTTTTCAAGAATAAAATGAATTTAATAAAATGTGAGTGGTTATTTATTAATAATTAATAAAATATTTTTTTTGATTAGGAGATATATATATATATATATATATATCATTATGTATATAAGCCTATTCATACCCTCCAATTTAATGGCTAGGTTATAGGATTGATTTTTAAATTATAATATCTTATGGTTCATTTAAGATTGGTGGGGTGAACCTTATACACTATCCTACATTGTATTTATTTTTAAATTTTAGATTTGTACATTCCTACACTCTTAATAAAACAATCACATAAAATTTCATATTATATACAAAAGTGAAAATAGTTTAGGGTGATTTTACTTCATGTCTTCCCCGAATTACAGAGCCACCTCTTCGTATTTGTGGTCTTTTCATAGTAATTTGACTAGGTGAGTCATATTCTTGAATCTATCATTATCTATATAAGCCTAGGTACTTACCTGATTCTCCTTATAAAATAAATCATTTTCTAGCTATACCTTATATAAGTTTAGTATATGTGAGAGATATGTTATATACATCCTCATTGGAAACATTGTGTACTTGAGAAAGTGTTGGTGGGTGTTGTAGTCAATAATACACAACTCCTATGTGATAATTAATCTAAAAGGGGATGATATACCTGTGGATTATATTTATTTTATTTCCAAATCTCATGATCCACTTCAATAAAGATATGTGGAGAAACACTCCACCACCAACATAAAACTCTAGGACTCTAAAATATTATTAGCATATCTATTTTGATAGATATATATACCTATGATTTGTTGTATAATGTTTGAGACCTTTGTTACCATTTCTACAACCATTTTAGGTCCCAAAAAATTACATTCACTATCATTATCCTAACACACATGTGTTCTAATTCTCTACCCATAAAGACTGTCATAAGTATCCATTTGACTTATCAGGTAATGTATATTATTTCATGGTAACTAAAATAGTGGAAGATGTTGATACAATCCTCCTTTTATTCCCACCAATAATTCCCTCAAAATTGCTTCCGTTGTTTGGATAGTCTTCTCAGATTAGGAATCGGTCCGGGGTGATATTGTATAATAAATTTCAACATAGTAATTATAGTATATTGGATAATATTCGAGAACATGGAGGTAAATATTAGATCTTGGATAGATACAATTGATAGTAGTGTTTCATATACCCTTACCACTTCTTTGATGTATATCCATACAAGTTGATCTAGTGAGAAGTCCTCTTGAATTGCAATTAGTTGAGTAATTCTTGTATGACGATCCACTATAACCCACAAATAATTATCAGATCTTTATTTATTTGAAGAAAAGTGACAAAGTATGTGATTATGTTTTTACATTTACATGTAGGTATGGGTAATGGTTGCACCATCCATATAGATATTTTACAGTCATACTTTACTTGCTAATATGTGATAAACATTAATTTATATTCCTTGATCTCATTCGTTAAATTTTTCCACCAATTTTCACTTGACGATCTTGATACATGAAATTTCTCTCCAGTTATATATATATGGACATGTTATTTTCATCATTCAACTACTATTTCATTATCATATCATTTAATGGTACAAATAGTCATGACCCAAATCCCACAACTCATTCTTCTTCAATTTTTTCTCAAATTATTTTCCATTTTTATGGCTCCCAAATTCTTTTAAATTTCTACATCATCTATTTGAGAATCCTTTTTTTCTCTAAAAATTGATGGTTGAGTTATAATTTCATAAAGTAATGATGATTTTTTTTAATTCATGATTCCCATGTTTATCCCATTCAAGGGTAAGAAGATTAAATTCTTCTCAATTCTCAACATTGATAATGCTTCTAGATCCATTCTGCATATATCATATTTCACTTTGTTTTCTTTCCTAGTATGGTAATATATTTAGTACTAATAGTTCTTGATTATCTATAACCATATTCCATGTCATATATTAATCTCCTTCTATGTGAATATTTGTTTTAAGCTCGTATGATTCATTTAAATTTTACACTTTTCCATATAGTGTAAATTCCACCCGAATGTCAAAACAATGATTACAATATCCCACATCAAATCATGTGTTGGATAGTTCTTCTCATGAACTTTCAAATATTAGGATACAATTCCAATTTATT
Source organism: Viscum album (assembly GCA_963277665.1). Classification (NCBI taxonomy): domain Eukaryota; kingdom Viridiplantae; phylum Streptophyta; class Magnoliopsida; order Santalales; family Viscaceae; genus Viscum; species Viscum album. The sequence goes on along the minus strand of OY728163.1, from coordinate 1,047,795,445 downwards.
TATCATTCCTTATTAGTACACAACCCAAACCTTTCTTTGAATCATCTCTTTGAATAATGAATATGTCATCAATTGGGAGTAGTGTGAGTACTTGTGAAGTGACAATAATATTTGTCAGCACCTTGAGGAATTATTATCATTCATTGATCATTGAAAACTACACCCCCTTTTGAGTTATCTTGGGTAGAGGGTTTTAAAATCAGGATAAGTTTCTTAGAAGACATCATCAATACCTATAAATTCCAATGATACTATGAGTATTTATTACAGATTCAAGTGCATTCCACTCCTCGATTTTCTTTATCATAGAAGGGTCTATAGATATGACCAATATAGTGATAAAATTATGTAATTAATTGAACCTTATACCCTCTCAATACTAGCAACTGACCATATCTAGAACATTCCCAATGCCAATTTTTGATCCCCATAAGCTATATACTAGCACATGGGAATCAAACATCAGTCAGCATGAATATTTTTCCAAAGATAATGGAAACACCATGACTTATATACACATAGTAATGATAAAAAAAAGATGAAGACATGAATATATATATATATATATATATCATAATATAATGAGAATAACTTATGTGGTATACTTTAAAAGGTATAAAAAAATATCCAGGAGATAATCCCTACTAAAAAGGATGAAAAAACACCATTAGCTACTCTAAAAATCTCCATGTGATTGTGTGAAAAATCTCACAACATATTTACATGAAAAACCAAACACACCTTATATAAAAACTCACCACCTCAGTGTAGAGCCTTTCCTTTACATGCATTAAAAGGTATAACCTAGTCTATGCCCCACTTATAGTGTATGTATGGTGTGAGATAACTAGTTCAGTAGGGTCTCACCAAGTTGTTCCATATCATGTATCTAAACAATAATCCATGAATTCATAGTTGTAAATAAAACTAGTAATGATAATAGTTTATAATTTTTTATATCAAAATCATAGAACAATAATTTAATTTCCCCTTTTTCCACATTTCCAAATAAATGAGTTAAATCAGTTTTAAATAATTTCATATTCATATATCAAAAATATATATCAAATAAAACCAAGTCATGCATCACATTTTATATCAAAACCATGATAGTACAACTCAACTGGTACAATACAATTGAAAAGCATAAGTATCATCATCCTAAGTTTCATAGTTGGACATGATTGCATGGACAATCCTATATAACATTGAAAACCACATGAACGTAATGCCTGCAGACATATACATCATGCCTCCAAACATATACATCAAGTAAAAAGATAAGTGTAACACCTCAGAAAGTAAACCCCAAATTAGACCAACATGTTCTTAAACAATAGGCCTATGGAGAAGAGTAATACCCCATGAGAAAACCCCAAACTACAGAGAAGGCCAATTTGTATAATATCCAACAATGTACACTAGATTTATCATGTGTTCAAATTTTTAAATCATTTAATAAAACCATTTCATTATATCATGATTTAAAAACTATTTCATAAAACCATTAAACTATGATTTGAAAAAACCATTACATATACCAAAACTAAGGGAAACATCTTTTATCAAAACCCCATTTCCCTAAAAAAATAGTCCAATAATTCCATTTTATTTTATAAATAAATTTATCAAAAATTGGGGCTATGTAGTTCACCAATATATTCTAGATGTGGAACCGGCTACCTCAAAACATGGGTCTCACACACACGCAACAAGATCCACTAATAAGAAGAAAAAACAATAGAGTCCATAGAATCAAACATAACTTCTCAAAATTGATTAAATTTACCAAAAAGGTTATCATATAATAGGAAACAACATGTAACTCAAGAATTCACTTTGGGCACACCACAAACAATAAGGAATCATCTCCTAGATCAAGATCACATAACATGTCTAGAAACTAATCAATAAAATTACCCACATAGATCAACAAAACCAACAATGAAATGAAACCACATTACCATGATCAATGGAAACTGATATGAATAAAGGATTTATCACTTGAAGTGATACCTCACAGAACCCTAATGATCAAATTTTGAATGAATAGTTCTAGAAAGGTTTAGGCTCCCAAAATTGATGGGGAGTGCATATAGGTCAAGTGGATATAAGGATACAATATAATGAAAAAAAAATCACTCGTTCAACACCCTAAAATTCTTATCTGTGAAATTTACATGAATTTTAATCAATTTACATTTACTGAAATCTCTTGGGTCTATATACACTAAAAAAAATCAGCCATTTCAACCTCATGCGATCATTAAACAACATGTGTTATTTCATGCTATGTACTCATTCACTACATGATCCAATCAAATATAACATGTTTTTTACTACTTATATGGAATTTATATTCAACAGAGACTGTAAAAACTGTAAATTCTCACATTAAAACCTAACAACCTCAGTTGTTTTCTAAACTCAGGTAGAACCCTCCAAGTCTATACCATGTTAATTCATAGAAAAAATTAATTCAAACATATATACATCCATGAAAATTAATTCATTTATATAAATTTTTTTTCTCCATTATTATTCTCCCAAATAACCAACCAATTGAAGTGGAAAACTATTAAAGAGGAGGTAATTACTCGAAATTGGGTAACTAAATGTTATTGAATCCCAACTGTAAGACATTATATCTATGGGAAGTCATGTTGTAGTATGAAGTATAGTAAAGAGGTGAGGAAACTTCTACGACATCCACGATTCAGTCTCTCAATTTCCACGAGAATCTTATATGTGCCTCCATGACAATCGTACCAATAGAATCGACATCCCATGCAAGACATTCACATGAGAGTCAACAATATCTATTGGAATTTCAATAATACAGAATTCTTGCTCAGGATAGATATCATCCTCACTTGGAATGAAAGAGGTATACAGATCATATTTCCTATGCTGAGTTGTGTGGAAAACATAATGAATTCCCATAAAGTAGATCGATAATGTTAACCGATAAGACACATTCCAAAGACACCCATGAACTTGACACAATTTGATATATCTCGATGCCATATTTACACAATTTTCAAGAAGATGATTAACAGATCGAGGAGAAATTTAAAGAAACCTTAGTCACCTCTAGAAAACTCCAAAGGTATATTAATTTCATCTTCACAAGATTTATATCGAATCTCTTCTATAGCTAGATACTGGAAAATATTCTGAATCCTCAAATATGTCTCTAAAATGAATCTCAATCCCTAAAAAGAGGGTTGACCCCCACTTTCCAAAAATACGTGACTTTCATAGGAAACCATTCATATCCTACAAATGTCCATTTAATTCAATGAATAAAGAATACTGTTTTATGAAAAATCATCCAGTCCTAGATGGTTATCCCATGATCGACAAAAGTTTAATACAAATGCATGTGGAATTCCTTCCAAAATCTGAATAACATGATCTGTATGACCATGTATCTATGGATGATAAGATGTACTCTACATGAATTGAGTACACATAGCCTATTGAAGGATACACCGGAACCTCTATGTAAATCAAGGATCCCTACGTCAAACAATGGTATAAAGAACCCCATGTAACCTCGCAATTTCCTAAAAAATCAACTTACCTAGATCTTAAACTTTTGTGGTGTCCTTTATCAAGATGAAATGAGTTGACTTGATCAACTGATCGATCACAAACAAGATAGAATTACTCCATATTGGTGTCCATGGTAATATAACTACACTGTCAACAGACACCTAATCCCATATTCAAATGGGTACCAGAAGAGGCTGGATGAAACTAGAAGGTTTCAAATGATTTTCCTTTATTTTTTGATAGGTGTAACAACGGAACACATAATCAACAATTCTATACTTTATACCCAACCACCAAAATCTACATATCATTTCACTATACAAATTTTTTTTTTGGATGAATAGTTAAAAAATAATTATGACAATAAAACTGAGCTCCTCAATGATGTAGGGTTGAGAAACTGATCACCAAAAACAAGACTACCATATGAATTGAGAGACAAACAAGAATTAGTCTCCCCACAATATAAAGTTTCTAAAATTCCTCTAAACTAAACAAAACCTTTTTTACTATGAATTATATAATCAGGGAGAGAATATGATACCTGAGCATTGGTCAGAACCATACTTGAATCATCCTCCTCAGTTTCTATGTGAGACTTAGAAAATAACCCTATAATGTTAGTCTCTTCCATCGATTCTTGAACAACCAATAAATTAACGTTCAAAATATGAGTGTCTACAATAACATTACCATTTCCTTGGGTGTACGAGATATCGAAGTTAAAAATATGAAAATATTACACCCATTATATCTATTTAAGATTCATGAATTTTTTAGAAATTAAATAGATAAAACTCTTTTGGTCAGAAAATTATATGAACCTCTCCAGAAAATATACGTCCACAAAAATCATGGAACATAAATGGATATATAGAGCCTTAAATTCAGAATGGGGTATTTTCTCTCATGTAGTGATAGATGAATAGAGATTTACGGTACCACTTAATCATCTATCATTAGCACACAACCAGATCCAAAATAATAATAAAAAAATTGCACAACCCTTACTAGGCTCAGTTAAGAACAAAATATGATCCAACGTAATATTTTGTTTCAAATCATTGAAATAATAATAAAACATTACATCCCATATGAATTTTACCTCTTTCCTGGTAAGATCATCCAAATGTGAATCCAAATTTGATAAATCCTTAAAAAATTGTTGATAGTACTTAGAATGACTTGGGAATCTCCGAATCTCAATCTCGTTTTGTAGTTCTGACCATGAAAAACTACCTTCTACTTCTCAATATCGATAAACAAATCATATTCAAGAATAATGTTTCCCAAAATATCCACTTATCGGTTTAAAAAATTTCATTTTTAAGTATTTACAAAATAATGGTGACTTCCCATAGTTTGAAAAAAACCCAACTGGTTCTCAGTCACATTCTTGGATCTCAAATAAACCAAAATATCATCATCAAAAACTACCAAAAAAGTGTCAAGATACTAATGGAATATATAATTCATCAAATATATACAAAATGAATGACTGTTAGTAATAAAAATAATGATCACAATACATTATTAATGGACATATCTTCTCCTGAAATATAACTTCATTATATTAGTCTCTTGAATTTTTAGTTGATGGTCAACTGAACAAATATTGATCCTCAAAAACAACATTTACCACTTTAACTAATCAAATAGATCATACATGTTTTAAATGTATACTTTTTCAAAATAGTTATCTAGATTAATATCTGATAGTCCACACAAAATTGGAGTAAACTATATGCCTAGTCAGAAAATAGCATTGGAGATATCGAAATTGAAACAGTAGGATGATCAACACACTTTTCCTTATGGTATTCCAACAAAATATTGATCTCTTTCAACTCCACTGGTTCCATATGATTGGAAGTTATCAAAATTTTCTCTGTACCTAGCAATAAGTCAATCGTAAAGTCAAATTCACTCTATAGAGTAATCCTAGAGGAGTATTATAGAATATGTCAAAAACTTCCCTGAAAACAATAATAGGATCAAAAATAGAAAAGGCTTCATAAGAATTAATTATAATAGAATAGAAAATAAATTTGAGATCTAGGTGAAAAGGCACTACATGACTAGACCTCAGACTACACTCTCCCTAAAAGAACTACTTCCTTATGTTGGAACCATTAATCTAAACACACTAATGATAATAATGAACCTAAAAATGAGGTCCAAAATTATAATCCATCTTGACGATGATGTTAAATATATTTTGATCAAGAATGGGAAAATCCTAGAGTTACTCTACATCAACAATCAATAACGAATAAGGAAACTGAAACCCCTTCTCTTTCCTCTTTCATAGAGGTGTTACTAATTCAATAAAAAATAGAATGATATCAATTGGAATGTTATGAAAAAAATAAAAAATTATAAATTAATGGGAAGTACTAGTATCAAATAATGAAATCACTAATGATATTGAAATAAATATGGTACCTCTCACAATCATAGGGCTTGCATCAACCTCCACAAAAAATTCATAGACTGCATGATTGTGCTTCAATCCTAAGGCCTATGGAGGGATCACTATAGTATTTATATAATTTGAATATGCTGTAAAAACCATTGGATATGGAGACTCATGAAAATATAAAGATGTATATATAGACCAAAAGAATCATTATGGATTAATAAAATTTCTACAAACATTGAACATATTTTCAAGTGAAATAAAATAATGGAATATATGTTCCAAATTTCCAAAATGATATAAATTTTAAGGCACACCACAAGATGTACCTGGAGGGGCCAATGAGATAAGCTGTCGAAAGGAACATCTACAACCTCTGTTTTGATGAGGACAATTAATCTTCTTCCCTATAACTCCACTAAATACACCACTAGGTGGAATAGAAGGGGATACATATCCAGCCTTGTATTGTATATTAATTTCATCCAACATATCAATATCCACTATCTTCATGTAGGTAAAAAAAATTAGAACAAATACTTTTGATATGATTTTTTTATCACAAACTCTGTAGGTTCTTCTAAAATTTTAATTGGTCATTATTTAGAACATTTGGTGAAAAACAATCTAGCTCATCAAATTAATTTTGGTATATCGACAAAAAATTCCCTCTCTACAAAAAATAAACAAACTCCAAGTACATCACCATCATTAGTGAATCTAAAAAAATATGATGGAAGAAAATAGTATTGAAACCCTTCCGGTTTAATCCCACATGCATATCTACATATACAATGGATTCTAAACATTATTTATTAGGACCCTCATGTCCAACCACCATGGGATTCACCTTGTTACACTAAGTATTATCAATAAAATTGAAAATATGATTGATGTTTTCAAGAATGTCCTCTACCACTTGATATTAATTCATACCTTTAAAGGATGGTGGATTCTTATTAATGAACTCCCCTGATCGATCTGTATCTCCTACAACCATTAGATGTACCACAATAACTTCATTCTGAGCTTGTAATAAATTTGGATTGATAACACTAACATACCATGTGATATTTCTTCATTACTATGATAAATAGGAGGATTATATTGAGCATCATTACCTTCACACTCTTGAGGAACATGGAAAACATATTTAAGAGGCATACAAATACACACCGGAACACAGTAAATAATTACACAACATAATAATCTACATTCCAACCAGAAAACTGACAAGTAAAATCTAAGATTAACACCAACAACTCAAAATAGGATTCAAAAATCTCCCCATTCCATGGTATGTTAAGTCTTATAATTGAAATATTAAGCCAAAACCCTCCATAATGTACCTATCATGTCTATAAATCCCATATCTAGTCTACTAAACTCCCCGAAAAATGGGCTATTGGGGAAAAATGACCTTTTATTTTATGTTATAATGAACCAACCAAGATACCCTTTAAATTCTGTCACCTGACCCAATACTCCACATCCTCAAAGTTCATTCTTGATCCCCACGGGCTAGAGGCCATCATCTAGACATCCAACCATAACCAAAAAGAATAATACCTACAAAAATGATGTAAAAAACATGATATATATATACATAGTATAGAGAATCAATGGATGAAAATAAGAATATAAATATATACATATCTCATAATATAAGGTGAAAAAAAGAATTGAAATAATTGAAAATGTACTAAAAAATCTCCAAGAGATAGGTCTAACTGGAAATGAGGAAAAACATCAAATTTCTAATTCAATGGTATCCATGTTATATTATGGGGAAACCCATGTGATCTCACCATATAGATACCCAAAACCTAGTTCACAAAAAACATAACTACCTCACTATGAATCTTTTCCTTTACCTATAACAAATGAAATAACTCGGTCAATGAACCATCAAAGAGGAATTCCGGGTGTAATCTAACTCGATTAGCTGATTATGTTTAAGGTGTTCTACATTAGGTCACTGAAAAATAATCCAATAATTCTAAACTCTAAAGAAAATAAGTCATGATACTAGTTTAATAGTTTTTATATAAAATACATGGAAAAAAATTAATTTCCCCTTTACAGATTTCCAAATAAAGATGGTAAATCGGGTTCATATCATTCAGTATACATATATAAAAATAGATATATCAATACAAACAAATCATGATTCACATATCATATAAAAAACCTAACACTTCAACTCAAATAGTACAAGCCAAAAGAAAATAACATGTATCATCATTCCAAATATCACACTAGGCTAGGATAGATAGAACAATCATACCTAACATATAAAATATTTCATGCGTCTTTCTTTTATAAAAATTCACTTAGTCTAAAGAGTGTATAAACTCCCCATAAGGTGAAATTAAAAATAGGTCTAAGAAGTCACCAAAATAACATGCCTAGGGAGAGGATGAAAAACCCAAGAGAAAACCTTCGACAGTCAATGGGACCTATTTCAATTACATCCTTCTATATACCCAAGGCTTACTATGTGTTATATTTTACAATCCATTTCATAATATCATTCTTTGAAAACCATTTCACAATGATTTTAAAAAACAATTATTTACCAAAACTTGGGGAATAGTTTTTTTTATCAAAAACCCATTTACACACACAAAACAAATCATTAACTCACATGCTCGTAATGGGATCCACTAATAAGAGGATCATGATAAGGACAAAAGAGGACCTCGAATCTATATAAACATCCTATAATTTATTAAATTTTTTAAAAGGGTCAATGTTGATGAGGAAACAATACATAAATCAAGAATTAACACCTATCACACTACAACTGATAAGTAATATTCTATTGGAATAAGAGCACAAAACAGATCTATAATGGAATCTAGATAATTACCAAAACATATAAATGATCAAATTATTCAAATAAATGATGATACCATGGTCAATGTTTATGGGGAAGGAGAAATGATTAGTCATGTGGAGATATAAAACACCCAATATTAATGATAACACACTAATGAAATCTATTAAGAAGGGATAGAGGTTACCTAAATCACAAGATAGTGCCTCTAGGGTAAGAGGGAAGAGGTTCGTGGAAGAATGAATAATCATATCACATGTACAGTTCCCTGAATTCCATGCCTATGAAATTTATCTGGTATGTAATACAATTACATTTTTTTTGGCCCACATGGATTTTAAACTCTGAAAAACTGAACAACTTTTTAATAAATTTTTTTATCTTTACCAAGAGTATATGCTTTACAAGGTGGGTAATCATTTCACGTCATGTATTCTATCACACTATATAATGAACTCATAAAACGATCCTTTCAACCATTTCACATGTTTTTATTCTTAGATGTTGTGTAAATTACCTATAAACTACAAAAACTATAGATTCTTACAAAGAAACCCAACACCACCTCATGAATTCTCAAAAATCAGGGAGAACTCCGCAAGGGACATTTCATACTTATTCCTAGAATATATTAATTTATTCAACTATAAAACCTTTAAATTTAATTCATTTTTCTATGTAAATTTTCTCTAAACTTTGGAGTACAAAGACACATATAATTAATGTTGAAACTGTATAAAGTGGAGGGAATTACCCGAAATGGGGTTATGATATATTACACAGTCAATAAGTATTATTCCACCATCATATAGAACTCTCATTTACTGTAATTTTCTTATACATTTTACATTTAAATTAATTTAAAAGTGTATTCAAATTATTTTAATTATTCTCATTTCATTTGGAGGATATGTGAATATCAACTATGGATAATACCATAATTTTTTTAGTTAATATCTAGAGACTTCATTCATTAAATCTATTAGGATTTCTAGGGAATAGTTAAGTCTAATGGCCATCACTAGAGACTCAAATGGTGAATACCTTAATCCAAAATATTTTTTGGGAATATCATTCTTCTTCACCTTTAATTGGTGATATCAAGGCTTATGGTCCACCTAAGGTAAATATTGGGCCTTATAAAGATGATCAAAAAAGTCATTAGTATTTGGTAAGGGATATTTTTTATTTATCATGATTTTTCTGAGTACATAATAATCATACAGAGACACCTATACCCATCCTTATTCTTAGACAAAAGAACAGTTTCACCCCATGCTGAAGTACTCAGACATATATAACACTTTCACGAATTCTATTGTAACATTTTTTCAGTTCATGAAAATCTATTTTTTCCATTTTTTATGATTATTGGATATTTTAGTGGTAAAAATCCCAGAATGTGAATTAATATAATTAGTAATCATAACATGTGAGTCAAAAGTATAACATGTTATAATTTCATTATTAGAAATATGGAAGCAATAAAAAACCTAAAAAAATTATATGTTAGGGATAACTACAATATAACATCACATGGAAGTCAGATCCCCATAGTTTTTTGGGATTACCCCTAAGTACACACATAATGTCTCAATTGAAAAAAATTACACAATGAGTTAGAATTTAATCTGGGTGCATATATCTTAACAATTTCATGATTATGTGTTCCAAAAAATTAAATTAATCATATGTAATACATATAACATTTACTCTTAGAAAGAAATGTGTTACATAATATTGCATGATATCATAATCAAAAGAGGTTTCTGGAATAAAGAATTTTGAGAAATGAATATAAGAAATGAAATAAATAATCAAGGAAGGAAGAATAATATAGGTATATATCTAATAGGAATATATAAATAATTTATAGTAATTATATAATACTAAATAAAGATATAATGTTAGTTATATGGATAGATATCACAACCAAAAGAAAAAGGGTGGTTGAGAGAGATGCCTTACCTCGACTCTAACTCATCATGGACATTTGTTATCTTTCAAAATAATAAAATTGTGTTAATTATTTACATTATTAAGAACTATTTTTCAGTTTATTATTCCTTTTATTTTATTATTACCATGTCATCTTAAATTACTAAATCAATTAATTTTATATGGTATATTTATAAAATATTCAACTCATATGTCCAAAATGACATTAGTAGGATAGAAAATGTCAAAGTAGAAATTATTATATCATATCACGAATAATAATAATAAAATAATTATCATTTTTATAAATAAATTATTCTTTTAAAACCATCCATTAATAATGGTTATGAATAATGAACATTGTTATAATCATGGAGATAGTAGAACATACGTACGCTTGAGTAACGTTTCCATTTTTCAAAGATCATTATAGAAATAAGGTATGTATTATTTTAAATTTATATAATGATAATTATATCATAAATATTATATTCTACCCTTAAATATACTTATTAACACCATTCATGCACTCTAGTAATGAAAAAGTAATAACATATCTTTCTTGAGGTGGTAATCCACCCGTACATACAAATGATGTTATAATTTTCACAGAATTTATATGTATGATAAAAGATATTTTAAATTTTAAAAATGATTAATATTTAATTATTATTATATAAATATATAAATATAAATATATAAAATTTATTACATTATCATATCTATCCATTTGAGGCAGTGATGGGAAAAAACATTACATTGGTTTGTGAAACAGTAGTATGTCGTACGTAGGAATGATGATTTAATTTATCATTTTATGGAGAAATCATATAGATATAATATATTAAATTAAAAAAATAAAATATATGTATATGATATAAATTTATTCTATTATATAATCTTGATTGAGGAATATTTGATTGAGGTATAAGAATAAATAAATCTAAAAGATTTGGCTATAGACTATAACTCTTATTCAATAAATATCATTTTGGTTACACCTTGAAACATATATCATTTTTATTATTCCAAAACGGGACATCTAGAATGACAATATGGGTTTTAGAAAGTGATTTGGTGTAACATCCCAAGTAAGTAAAGAATTATGGGTTTTTATATCTATGTCTATTTATGAATTAGAGAGTGTTTTAAAAGCTTAAAATGAGAATAAATCCAATATTAATCATTGAATTCTATAATATTTTTAAAATATTTTTTTACCACCTTTTGATGGTGAACCATGTTTAAATGTATCTTTTGACAATTTTATAAGCTCTATTTGTCAAAATAAATTTATTCATTAGTATTGGGACATTGAAATTTACATTTGATAGATTATCTTTTTAATTGGTTTTAAAGTGTATATATAATATATTATTACCATTTAATCCAATGGTGTTCATTGGAATTAATTTTTCTTTGAAATTGGACATAAACAATTGTCATACTTTTGATAGATATTGTATCTAAAAAACCCGCTATTTGTTTTGACAACGAGAATTAATTTTAAATTAATTACTACAATTTCTGTGTTTGGAATTTGGTAAATTGGATTCCATATTTGGAATTAGAAGGTCCAAATTATGTAATTAAGACTCTTTTGTTTTTGGACATTATGAATAGTAATGATGGTAATTATCTTTGATTATCGTGATTAATTAGTAATCGGGTATTTAAGGGTAATAAAATAATATCATAATAATATAAAATGACCCCAACATGTATCCTAATGGTACTGGTTGTTTCATTTCCGACCAAGGGATGACTTGTGCAAAAATTTGTGACCCCATGGAATCACTTTTGGGTGATAGTGACACTTAATCATTTGATGTTTTTGAAAAGGAAAGTATAACCAAAGTATGTATCACCCAAGTAAAAGAATTTTAGTTTTATCTTTGTAAACGATATCTTAGACCATAAGTATTAATTGGAAAGATAAAAATATTTCCTAGATCATGGTATTTTTTATATAATTTTTAAACATTAAATAAATTAATTTATTTAAGACAACATTATGATACTGCGATTAACTCATTAATGAATGATTTAAATAAAATGAAACGATAATGTAAAATATATGACTTACACTTGTCAAAGACCTATTGGAGGGGTGTATTTTGAAATATTATCACCTTATCCTAAATATATATCATTGTGGGACCTTAAAAATACGAAACTCATTATATAATAAAGTAACATTTCTTGACATTCCAAGAGTGCTCCTCCTCCCTCTTATAAAAGGGCCCCACCTCTACCACATTACCCACACCTCTCAAGCCGTTGGCTTGGACAATATATTCACATTCAATCTCTCCACATCCCTATATTCATCATAGAAGCCTTACTTTAGTCAGAATTATCTTCAAGAAACCCTTTTGGTTCAAACCAAGAGGAGTTACCCGATTTAAAGGTAATGTCTTCACTTGTGTTCTTTTGTTTAATTTTTTTTCTATAACCCCATAAACTCTTTTTATTCAATTATTTTTTAACAAAACCAGTATCTTAAATATACTATGATGTTTTTATGAGAATTATTTTATTTACACATACACACACCTTTGTCTAATGGTTAAATAACATACTGCTTCTGTGAGTGGCGAATTACTGACTCACGAAATGATGATTGTTCAATATTATTTTAACACCTTTCATGGTGGCCATTAAGATTTCACTATATTTATATATGATATATATTATGTTTATTTTTTCATTATGATCCTGTATTTTTCATTTATGGCATACCTTTACGTTTTCCATTATGGGTAAACGTGATATTTTCATATTAGGAAGTGCGGACTACCGCCCCATCAATGTTATTTGATTCGTTAAAGCCATATGTGGGACGTATAAAGGATGGCGTTTATGATGTTATATATGATCTTATACTGGAATTATAATATACCTTTATATCATTATGATTTCATTCCATTAAATACGAAATAGAAATGAAAGTAGCATTCATGCGTACGTACGGCTTACCGTCTCTATGAACGGTGCATTTCATTTCTTACCTCTAAATGTTATGTAATATTATAAATGCATATATATACTAGATATATATGATATATATGATATCTAAATCATTAATATAATTCTGGATATAATGGATATTTTACCACACGAACAACTTGTAATTATAAGAAGTTTATTTTTGACTCAAGTACCTTAGATAGACAAAATGACCATTATTAACTTAAATAATTAAATAATGTTCATAACATAGTAATAAGTGATATAAAAGGAGTAATGAACTTGAAAAAGGTTCTTATGAAAGTATAAATTAACTCTAGTTTATTATTCAGGATATTAAATAATGATCAAGTCAAGTCAGACATGAGGTATGGGACTTCGTCTCAATCTCCTTTCATTGAGGTATATTTTGTTTTATACAAAACTTTATTTTATATGGTGTATAAATGCCTTTGAAATTTACTTTTATTAAAAAGGAATATTTTTTATACAAAGCGTTTTACTAAACAATAAAAGGGAATGTTTTTGTCGTACGTATGCGGTGACAACGACTTCTTCGCCACAATGACCATTATTTGAGTTTCGGCTTCCTCTATAAGACATAACCGTTTTTAAGTGATAAATAAATACCATGTTTTACTTTTATTTTATTTTGGTATTGAAAATGGGTTTGATAATGATTTTATTATGTCAATATGTTGTATTGATATCTGATGATTGAAATGTAGAAATGTTATGTTTCCTTTGTGCATGTTTTATGTGATAGGAATATGTTATGGTTATTGGGAATTGTTTATGAAGACGGGTGGTTCTGTGATAAACTATGGTAGGTTGAGCCCAATATAGCTCTCCAATGCATTGGGTAATGCGAAGGGGTAAAACGCTTAGGTTTCTTAAAAGATATTTAGGGAATATACTGTGATGGGCATTCCAAACGTAACCATGAGGGTTACTCCCTACGTAAGAATGTTATGAATGCCTCAAGTTACCTTTATGTCTTATGTTTTCTATGAGTTATTCATAAATATTATGATTTCATGTGGTATGATGAAGTGCTTATTTTTTATTAGTAATGTATGATTTCATTGGTTCTTATGTATACATGGACTAATTTTTTTATTCCGTACTTTTATATCCCTTACTGAGCTTTTTATTCTTATCCCAAGTTTTTAAATGTTTTTTCACAGGTCAAGGGAAAGGTACATGATGTGATGATAGTGTCGAGGAAGTGTTAAGAAAGAATCCATGTTTTATTTTAAATATGTCTCATTTGATGAGAAAAAAGAATACTATCTTTTATGTAACAAACTTGTTGAAATGTGGAATGTAATGCACGTTTTATGATCTAATTCTACAAAATTGTAAACATGAAAAGATCCTCAATGTGTATTCATTAAATAACTCAAGATTAAGTGATGTTTATGGTTGGGGCCTTATAGTTGGTATCAAAGGTCATTTTAGATAACATTAGGAGTAAGAATTATGTTAAATGATTATCCAAAAATATTTTCTATGGTCATATTTAAATGATATATCATTTTAAGATTAACATGTTGCTTCATCTAAGACATGTTTGTTCAGAATGGTTTTCCACATAGGAAACAAGGAAGTAGTTCTAGGAAGGAATACAAAAGGAAGTGACCTTCCAAATCATCATACTGAGATGGTTGGAATTGGAACTAAACAGTTTGTTGCAGTAATGATGCAGTTGACTCATGTGATAAATGGTGGTGGTATCCATGCACAAGATCATCCAGATCAACCCCAGAGGAACGTGTCAGTTGTTGAAAATTTCATGAGGAAACACCCCCCATCATTCAGAGGATCATCTGACCCTGTGATAGCTGAAGGTTACATTAAAGCACTGGAGAAGATTTTCTATGTCATTGGGTGCTCAGAAAATCAATAGGTTAGTCTTGCTGTTTACTGTTTGGAGGGTGAAGCAGATCAGTGGTGGTTGATGGTTAAAAATATCAGGGATGCTGACGAGATTGATGCTCTTGACTAGGATGAATTCAAAGGTATGTTTCTTGAGAAATACTTTCCCAAGGTTGTTAGAATTAGGATGGAAAAACAATTCTTGGAATTGAGGCAAGAGGACGACTCAATGGATGGTTATGAAGAAAGGTTCACTCGATTGGCAAGGTATGCTGCAAATTTTATCCGAGACGTTGATAGTAAAATCAATCATTTTTTACTCAGGATTAAATCCAAAATATCAAAGGGCTTTAGCTTCTCGTGAGATCAAATGTTATGAAAAGCTTGTTCGATGTGCTGATAAGGTGGAAATGGAGTTTTCCGATGATCAAGTGTTCTATAACAACCAACATAAGAAGAGAACGAGGTGACAGGAGAAAGGGAAGAATCCTTCAAAAAGGTATGATGGTAAGAATATGAAGATTTCAGTTTTTGATAAATGTTGTAAAAGGAATGTTGGGGAATGTATTCTGAATTTTGGAAAGTGCTACCGATGAGGTATGATGGGACATAAGGCTCGTGAGTTCACTGAAAAAGATCAGGGTGATGGTAAGACCAAATTTGATTTACAGTTAGTGAAATTTTTTGAGTGTAATGAGATGGTTCATTATGAAAACGAGTATTCAACAAAGACCTCAAATGATGGGAAGCAGCCAGAGTACATGCAGAAAGGTGGGGTCAAATCCTTTGCAACTACTTTGGCAGATGTTGGGCCATCAAATTAAGTGGTATCTGGTACTTTTTTTGTTTCTTCAGATTATGCCAATGCGTTGTTTGATTTGGGGTCTACACATTCTTTCATCTATAAAAATTTTCATGTAAATTGGTAATTCTATCTCAAGAAATGACTCCTGATGTTTTGCTAAAAACACCTGGGGGAAATGTTGAGGCAAAAAGAATTTATAAGAATCTTCTTATCCTTATCCGTGGAAAGAACCTACTTGAAAACCTTATTAATTTACATATAGTATAGTTTGATGTTTTCTTGGATATGGATTGGCACTTTGTCTACCATGTTAAGATTGATTGTAAAGATAAAGAAGTTTCTTTTCAGAAAAACTTTCAGTTTGTGTACAATAATGAACCATTACTGTTGATAAAATATCATGAGGCTGAGAAAATTGTAAAATATGGAAATTAATGTTACCTTGCACATATTTTTGAAAACAATGGAACCGTTCAGATTAATGATGTGCTAGTGGTAAATGATTATCCTGATGTTTTTCCTGATGAGTTTCCTAGAATAATACCAGATCGGGAAGTTTAATTTACTATTGACTTAGTTCCTGATGCTAGCCAATTTCAAAACCCCCTTATCAAATGGCTCAAATTGAACTTTTATAGTTGAATGAGAAATTACAAGATTTATTAGAGAAAGGTTTCATTCGACCTAGCACATCACCATGGGGTGCTCTTGTCTTATTTGTTAAAAAGAAAGATGGTTCTATGAGACTTTTCTTAGATTATAGAGCCTTGAATAACTTCACTATTAAGAACAAATATCCTCTGCCTCATATCGATGATTTGTTTGATCAGCTCCAGGGAGGTCAGTATTTTTCAATGATTGACTTGAGATCGGGGTACCATCAGTTGAAGGTAAGGGAAGAAAATGTTCCGAAGACCGCGTTTCCTACAAGATATGGCCATTACGAATTTGTAGTAAGGCCTTTTGGGCTAACCAATGCACCTGATGTATTCATGGAAACTATGAATATAATTTTCCATGAGTTATTTGATAAGTTTGTGGTTGTTTTAATTGATGATATGTTGGTGTTTTATAAATGTAAAGAGGAGCATAAAAGTCATTTAAGGGTTATTTTTCAAACATTAAAAGAAAAGAAATTGTTTGAGAAATTAAGCAGGTGTGATTTTTGGTTGCAAAAAATTTCTTTCCTTGGTCACATTGTTTCTAAAGATGGAATAACTGTTTATCCTGCAAAAACAAAGGTTGTTGAAGAATGGACAAGACCCACAAATGTAACCGAGATTCGTAGTTTTCTTTGTTTGAAAAGCTATTACCGAATGTCTGTTAAAAAATTTCACGGTTATCTAGTCCAATGACTATGATAAATCGGAAGGGTGTTATGTTTATCTGGAAAAAAGAATGTGATGATTGTTTTTAGGAATTGAAATAAGATTGGTGAATGGTCCAATTTTCCCACTACCTTATAGGAATGGTGAGTTTTTTATCTACAGTGATGCTTCATTGAAAGGACATTGTTGCGTCCTAATGCATAATGATCAGGTAATTGATTATGCTTCACAACAGTTGAAAACTCATGAGGCAAATTACCATACACATGATTTGGAATTAGATACTGTTGTTTTTGCTTAAAAAGTTTGGAGGCATCATTTGTTTGGTGTAAAGTGTGAAATATATACTGATCAAAAAAGTTTAAATTATATATTCACTCTAAAAGAATTGAACATGAGATAGGGGAGATGGCTAGAATTAATCAAGGATTATGATTGTACAATTCATTACCATCCGGGAAAAGAAAATAAAGTGGATGATTCTTTGAGTCGAAAAAGTAATGCTTCATTAACCATGTTACGTTTGGAACGTGATCCTTTGGTTAAGGATTCGATGAAATTTGGCATAGAAGTTGTTGGTGCAGGATGTTCTTCTATTTTCTTTCTGGTATCAGTGAAATATTTTCTATCAGATAGAATTAAGAAAGCTTAGAAGCAAGACAATGAGTTTCAAAAAAAGGTAGAGCTAGTTCAGAAGGGTATGTTACCTGAATTGAACATTGATAATGATTGTGTTTTGAGATTTGGGAAGAGGTTGTGGGTGACGTGTGAATCACAGTTGAAGAGAGAGTTGTTATTTGAAGCTCAATGTTCTCCATTTTCAGTTCATCCAGGAAGTACTAAGATTTATAGAGATCTTCGAGAGTATTACTGGTGGGATGGAATGAAAATAGATATTTCTGATTTTACTGTGAAGTGTTTGACATGGGAACAGGTTAAAGTAGAGCGGTAGTTACCGAAAGGGATGCTTCAGCCTTTACCAGTGCCAGAGTGTAAATGAAAGAATATATCTATGGACTTCATTGTGGGATTACCAAAGACATCTTGAGGTAATAATGCAATCTGGGTTATTGTTGATCGCTTTACTAAATCTGCTCATTTCCTTGTTATATGAGATACTTTTTCCCTAGATCAACTTTCTCATTTGTATCTTAAAGATATAGTCAGGTTATATGGAGTTCCCCTATCCAATGTATCTGATCACGATCCCATGTTTACTTCTAACCTTTGGAAAGGCCTTTTGAAGTCATTGGGTATTGGACTAAATTTTATTACAGCTTTTTATCCTCAATCAGATGGGTAGTCAGAATGAAAAATTCAGACTTTGGAGGATATACAACGTACTTGTTCAATGGATTATTAGGGAAGTTGGGACCAACATCATTCTTTGGTTGAGTTTTCTTATAATAAAAGTTTTCATTCCAGTATATAGATGGCAACATTTGAGGCATTATATGGTAAGCGGTGTCGAACTCCAGCTTTTAGTGATGAAGTGGGAGTAAGGAAGTTGATGAGACCAAAATTTGTAGAGGAGTTGGCAGAAAAAGTTCAGCTGATATAGAGACACATGAGAACAGCTCATAGTAGTTAGAAAAGTTATGCGGAAAACATGAGGAAGGATCTCTTTTTTGAGGTAGGTGATCATGTCTTACTCAAAGTTTCTCCATGGAAATGTGTGATACGATTTGGTAAGAAAGGAATGTTGAGTCCAAGGATCATTGTACCATATGAAATTCTGGAGAGAGTTGGATGAGTTGCATACAGAGTGTCTTTACCTCCGAGCTTATCTCAGGTACAAAATGTTTTTCGTGTTTCAATGTTATGGAAGTACATACTAGATCCATCTCATGTTTTGAGTCCAGATGTAGTTTAGCTGGGAGAGAACCTATCCTATGAGGAACAACTGCTCCAGATTGTTGACCATAGGGAGCAAGTATTAGAGAATAAGGTGGTTCATCAAGTAAAGGTTTTGTGGAAAAACCAAATGATTGAAGAGCAAACTTGGGAATATGAAAATGAAATGTGGGATTAATACCCCAACTTATTCGATAAGTAAATAAATTGCGGGGATGCAATTTTCTCAAGGGGGAAGGATGTAACATTCCAAGTAAGTAAAGAATTATGGATTTTTATATCTATGTCTATTTATGAATTATATAGTGTTTTAAAATCTTAAAATGAGAATAAATCCAATCTTAATCCTTGAATTCTACAATATTTTTAAAATATTCTTTTACAGCCTTTTGATGGCGAACCATTTTTAAATATATCTTTTGACAATTTTATAAGCTCTTTTTGTCAAAATAATATTATTCTTTAGTATTGGGAAATTGAAATTTACTTGGATAGATTATCTTTTTAATTAGTTTTAATGTTTAAACAGAATATATTTTTACCTTTTAATCCAATAGTGGTCATTGGAATTAATTTCACTTTGAAATTGGACATAATCAATTGTCAAACTTTTGATAGATATAGTTTCAAAAAAACCCGCTATTTGTTTGGACAATGAGAATTTTTTTTAAATTGATTACTAAAATTTTTATGTTTATAATTTGGTAAAATGGATTATATATTTGGAATTAGAATGTCTAAATTATTTAATTTAGACTCTTTTGTTTTTGGACATTATGAATAGTAATGACGGTAATTATTTTTGATTATTGGGATTAATTAGTAATTGGGTAGTTAAGGGTAATAAAATAATATCATAATAATATAAACTTACCCAACATGTTTTTTAATGGTACTGGTTGTGTCATGGCCAACATTGACTTCTCCGCCGCCGTGACAATTATTTGAGTTTTGGCTTCCCCTACAATCCATAACTTTTTTTAAATGAAAAATCAATACCATTTTTTACTTTTCTTTTATTTTGGTATTGAAAATGGTTTTGATAATGTTTTTATTATATCAATGTGTTGTATTGATATCTTGTGATTGAAATGTGGACCTTTTATGTTTCCATTATGCATGTTTTATGTGATACGATTATGTTATGGTTCTTGGTCATTGTTTATGAAGACTGGTGGTTCCGTGATAAACTAAGGGCGGGTGAGCCCGATATAGCTCTCCAATGCATTGGGTAACATGAAAGAGTTAAAAGCTAAGGTTTCTCCGAAGATATTTATGGAATATACTATGATGGGTATTCCAAACGTAACCATGAGGGTTACTCCCTACGTAAGAATGTTATGAATCCCTCAAGTTTCCTTTATGTATTATATTTTCTCTGAGTTATTCATAATTCATATGATTTCATGAGGTATGATGAAGTTATTATGTTTTATGAGTAAAGCATGATTTCATTAGTTCTTATGTATACATGGACTAATGTTTATATTAAGTACTTTTATATCCCTTTCTGAGCTTTTTATGCTAATCCCAAGTTTTTGAAATGTTTTTCACAGGTCAATGGAAATGTACATGATGTGATGATAGTGTCGAGGAAGTTTTAAAGAAAGAATCCATGTTTTATTTTAAATATGTCTCCTTTGATGTAAAAAAGAATACTATCTTTTATGTAACCACCTTGTTGAAATGTGGAATGTAATGCATGTTTTATGATATAATTCTCTAAAACTCTAATCTTGAAAAGATCCTCAATGTGTATTCTTTAAATAACTAATTATTAAGTGATGTTTAAGGATGGGGACTTATATTTGGGATGGGATATTATGAAATAAAATGATTTTTATGTTTAAAGAAAAGTGGAGAAGATTATCCCTTTTATTAGAGAGAGAAGGGGATCTTTTGGAATTACCTAGAGTATTGAATTAATATAAATTATGTTTCCTGAAAAAATGACGCAAAATATATATAATTAGAATATAGTAGTAGGATGTTACAAAATCCTTTCATCCAATGAATTAATGATAGATTTATAATTTTTTTACTTATCTAATTATTTTAACATTCACAAACTCGTTTGACAATTACAATGAAAATAAGGATTTTAATCCTAAGCTGGTCAATATAGGTTCAATAAAAGGAAAATTATTACATAAAAGGAAGAAAATTAATATTTTTAATTATTTTAAAATACTTTTTATCATAAAATACCATTAATAAATTTTTTAAAAATATCCATTTAATTTTATTTTGAAAAAAACACAAAAACAATGGAATTAAAAAAATAATCCTCTATATATTTATTTTTTATAAAATTCATTTAAATCTTTAATTAATTCAAATTATATTAATTTAAATATTTTTTTAAAAAATATTATTATTTTTCTATTAAGTGAATAAATCTTTTTTTATTGTTGCATACACATTTAAGAAAATTATTACCCCCTAAAAATTAAAAATAAATTACCACATTAAAAATAAATACCTATATTTAAAATAATCATTTAGGTAAAAACAAAGGCTATGTTTATCCTTATTAGAAAAATTATATTAATTATGATCATATATTGATATTTTTTTACTTTATCTTTTAGGTTAATATTATAAATATCAAAATCAACGATTTATGGGAAAAATATTCCATATTTAAAAAAAAAGGATGGAAATGGATGATGTAAACTTATAAAAATTATAATGGTAAGTGTTATGGTAATTATTTTATCCTTATAATATTATTTTTAGCCTTAATTAAACGAATCACCCTTAATACGGTGACAATTATTTTCTCTCATTTCTATTCATGGAGATCAAAACTAAAATGGGAATATTTATTAAATTTATAAATCTAGATTCTAAAATTAAAATACATTTTTCAAGATTCAATTCATATAGGTTGAATAAAATAATTTAACATTAAAATTCAAAACACATTGGGAAACAAATTTTTACAAAAAATACTTATTAAGTATAATATGTTTTATACCAAATTCAAGTATAAATTTAAATAAAAAGACTATAATTGAAGTAAATTTTATAAAATTGAACTAAGTAATTTTAAAAACTAATATAAAATATAAATTGAATTTGTAAATACTTCAAAATAAAAATCATTTTTTAGTAAAAATCATTATTTTAAAACTATTAAATGAAAAATGAAATAGTAGAACAACAAATTCACTATATATAATTTAGATATAATGATTTAAAAAATTATAATTTTTTTTATCAAAAAACGTTTATATAACTTCCAAAAATTAATTATAATATTTTCTCACAAAAAAATGAATTATCGAATAAAATTTACTCTTAATGATTAAAATGACATTATGAATTTTTTAGTCATTATTTAGTAATAATAAATCTTAAAAATATCTTATATTATGAAATTTATTTGTATATACCATAATATGGATAATATTATTCATTCTCCAAAATTCTATGGATAGGTTATGATGGTTATATTTAAATAATTATATTTTATAGTTCATTTATGCTTGGTGTTGTGTATATTTTTTGCAATAAAAAAATAATATATTTTAAAAAATTAGAGTCTTACAAAATAATTTATACCATAATATATATGTTGGTAAATAAAGATAAGTAAATCATTTACTATATATAAAATATCAGTTTCATTTTATGTATTTTTTTGAATAAAAAATCAAAATCTCTCAAAATGTTTAAGAGTATCAAGAGAAGTGATGAAATAGAGTGTGGTTATTACGTAATGATTATTAAAACATAAAATGGTACTAAATAATAAAATTTGAAATTTTTAGATTATATTTAAAAACATGGAATTCATTGTGAACACAATTTACCATACACCCCACTATAGAATATTATTGCTGGAAGAAAGAAAATGGTGCTCGTGGAGATGGAAAGAACCATGTTAGTTAAATAAGATACTTCTTGATACTTTTAGAGACAATATATTGGAGATTCATATCACATCTTAAATAACTGATTCTATAAGAAAACCTAGAACATGACTCCAAATGAGATGTATTATAGAGAAACCACAAGTTTAAAATTCATCATTGTATTTGGCATTGATTGAATTGTAATAGTCAAAGGTGAAAATATTGGGAAATTTGATGAAATAAGAGTTGATGACATCATGCTAGGATACTATCCTAATGTTATTGAAGTGATATTCCAAAACAAGTAAACATGATATATATGTTATAGAAGATTATGATATAAAACATTCATAATCAAATGAAGATATGATAGGAAGGGAAGATAATTCTAATGTAATTAAGAATTATTAAAATGTTTCTAACATATTTGCTGATGTATAATCTATACAAGATAGAGATTCCTACTCACCTCTTTCAAGTTGTGAGGGAAAATTTCTTTCATCACATCCAAGGTTGAGAAAGAATGTTGATGCAAACAATTTCATTAGTGATCATGTATAATATTTATAAACTAGAATAACATAGATGATAGTATCAAAACATTCATTTTTATCATTTTTTGATATTAGATATGTGGATAAAGATTTATTGGATTTGGATTAGATTGATTCCATGAATGAAGATTATGATTTTATTGAGATGAGTGAAATATGGGAACTTTCATACACAACATAAGATAAAAATGTGGTTGGAACAATGTTGTAATTTTTAAACATGTTAAATGAAAAATTTAATGTTTATGGAAAAATAAATACTCATTTGTAATTACAAATCACATATTGATGGAAACCATTTTTTTTAGACCTTTCTCCCAGTATTAATAATTTTAAATATTATAATATTTATTTATCTTTCTACAAACCAAAGGTATATGATATTTCAAATGTATTTCAATTATTCTTTTATTAATAGAGATCTGATAGAAGATATATACATTGATAAAATATACATATTAATTCATTAAAAAAGAAACTATTTTTTCAATTTAAATAAATCATTTTCTGGGTTGAAATAATAATATAGGGCTTGGTAGTTAATGATGGAAAATTTCTTAATGATGTCAAACATTAGAAAAGGTGGAGTTGAAAGAAACCCCTAGAAAATATAATATCAATAGTTTTACCTCAATATGATTATTTATGTTGATGTGGTCATTTCACAAGTAATAACTAACAATATTGTGAAGGATTTTATATAAGAATAAAGATGATGGTCAAAATGTCCATCGTAAGAGATATGATGTAATTTATTAGACTGATAATCTATCATGAAATTTTTTGTTATAAACAAGTTACTATAACTATTCTATTAATGGAATCAAGAGGCTTTGGATCATTTCTTATATGAGACTATGTGGAAAAAAAATAAAAAATTCTACCGAGAAAATGTTTACTTCTAGTTTACATTGTTTGGGTATTTGTGATTATTGTTCTCGCATCTATGCTTAAATTGGGTACCAACAAAGAAGAGATATTTGAATAACGATTCAGTTTTTAATCAATATTTTAGAGGTTCCTTGGATTATTTTTGGAGACTCAAATTCCATTCATAATCCAAATTAGGGGTTTAAAATAGTCAAATATTTTGTATAAACTAGGTATTTTAAGGAATGTATTGAGAATTTTAGTTTATACTACGTAAACATTTCATGGACATTACATCTTGAATGTAAAAAACAGGATCATGAAATATGATACTATCTTGACCACTATAATTATACCATTCATTTTTTTATAAAACTGCAATTCTATAAGAGAAAAATAAAAATATCAAAACCTAAGAATTTTATCTGCATGGTGGAGAAGATTATAGCTTAAATATATGGTTCATTCCCTTAAAAGGAGTGATACTAGTGTTAATTATTCTTCTGGTATGAATAAGAAAATATGGTGATTGATGAGCTTATTAATCTTTTGAACATCACAGTATTTATGAAAGGGGAAGCGTTGAAAGTAAAATTGATGATGGAAGGAGTCCAAATACCAAAATTTTCAATTCCCTTCAAGGATTCAGAAATGTGAATAGAGCCATGTTCGTCATCAATAAGAATGGGGCAATTCATGATAAAAGAGAGTATTTTTATTATAATGTTGTTTCCTATTACTAGAACATCATTGATGGTTCAAATGCTCGTACTGATCTCATTTATGGTATTATTACAAGGATTTTTAATGATGAAGACAATTCATTCCTTAATGCTACTCCCCTACATTTTTGATTAAATATGATATTTGTGGATAAAACACTGGTTTCTCTCCTAGACCAGATGTGTTAAAAAAGTATTTCTTTCATTAATATTTACATAATTACTGGTTAAATTATTTCCAATAGACATTCCGAAATTGATAACAGGATTTTGTATCCAAACCAAATTGGTTTAATCAAAGGAATAACCATTTATTATTGTGTCATCACTAATTCTGAATGTGTTAATCATATAAGTAAACATACTAGAGGGGGTATGATTACTCTGAATATTGATTTTAAAATATATCTCAACAGATTAGTTTTGGGTTTATTTGCATGGTTTTAAATAAATGTGTATTTAATTTTTTTATGAATTAGGTATAAACTCCCCTTAGTTTGGAATATATGTTTGTTCTTATCAATGGATCCCAAGATGAATATTTCTGTTGAACTAGAGTTTTTAAGAAATGTGATCCTCTCCCAACCATTTTCTTCTCAATTGTTGAATATTATCTATGTTGGTTGTTTCTAAACCTGGAAAAGGGAAATAAATTCAATTCCACTAGAGTTTCCAAAGGTTTTTTTTCCATCCATAAATTTTTTATGTTTATTAAATTATTTTTTTGTATATGGTTATGTTATAAATATTTATAAAATAAAAGATATTCTTTTATATTATAACAGAGTCATGGGGATGAAAATTAGTTAGAATATGTAGTTTATTTATTTTGGATGAAATAATACTATTATTAAAAAGGATCCAATCATTATTGGATTGGGAATTAAAGAAGGTAGAGTTACATTCAATTATATTTTTTTTCATATGATTTGATGAAAAAGAGGTTCTATTCATTTTTCCCAGATTATGAGTTTGGTCAGAAATCAATAGGTTTCTTGGAAAGGTAATGATCTCTCTATGGAAGGAAGGGATAACCTTATCAAATTGAAAATTTTCTCAATATTTTATTATTATTTAATTGTTTATACTTTTAAAAATATTCTCACTAAAAATATTGGATTTTTAATAAAAACATTGTATAAGGTGGACCAATTATTCTGAGGAAAATTCAGAATGTCCTTTAGAAAAAATGTGGTAAACCAATTGAGTTTGGTGGGATCGGAATTTAAAATATATTTAATTTCAACAAATATTTTTAGGATAACTTCAAGAGGAGGATTATCAAAGAGATGTTTGTGGATTTGTATTTCTTAAGATTCATATTTATTTATAGAATCAGATATATAAATATTAATTTTGGTGAATCTTCAATTAGGTCTCCTCAAAAAATTTCTATATCCACTATTTAAACTAACTCACATTGTTCAATCAATATTGACTCACCCTAATTTTTTTGATAACTTGTCATGTATGATTTTTCTGAATTATATAAATTATTGGGATTCTTTTATTGATACAAATGTGTCGATCAAAGATCAAATGAAGATCACTGTTGATGCACTTCTAAAATTAAGGATCTGGTTCTGAATTTTCTCTTAATTAATTGTGATGAAACTTTTTTCCAGAATCTTTTCCAAATGAGAGTATATCTTAAAATTCATTTATAATCGAACTATTTAGATACATTTGAATTATTTGGATAAAATTATAAACAATGTATGGATTCTTTCTTCCTGATTTTCCCATAGTTGGCTGACCATACAAACTAAGTTACCCATTGATGAATTTTATGGTGTTGGAATTAGTGTTTTTTCAAAGAATGTATATTGAATTTTGAAAAGGGAGGATATAGATCAATTATTTTATCCTTTGTTACTACCATTGATCTTAGGAAAATCCTTGATTGATTTTATTGAAATTCCTTTCCATGTTAAGAAAATATACAAGGTCATATGCAATCATGTATCATGTTTCCACTTTATCAATAGATTATGAATATGTTTAAGATAACATGCATTAAAATAATACATAATATATAAAGAAGTAGAAATAAATTCATTCATGGTGGTTCTACCTTATACATTCAACCAACATTGGCTGGTGTGATTATTGTAGTGAAGCATAAAAATGATAGGAAGAAAGGTCATTATTATAATTTAATTCATTATTTAACTGTTCTATAGTGTTTCAAAATTTCACATAATTACTACTCTTCTTCTAGAAACTTTGAAGTTATATTAATTTATCCATGTTAGGGTTTGATCAAATCCCATAGATATAGCGTATATTGTGAAAATCCATGTCCATCTAGTTATGGAGTGATTTTACAAAATGAAGAATGTGTAGAAATGGTATGTTTTCATTGTTTATGGGGATAGACTTAATACCTTGATTTTTTAATTCCTAGAATTATCAATGGGATGTATTTTGAAAATTATGAAGACTTTTTCAATCCATGTATTGAATGTGACATATCCACCATTGTGAAATCAATTGGAAATTGTATTATTAATCTTCCATTGAAGTTGATGGCCTCATGGAGAAATTTTCATGACTATCTTGCATCCTAGAATTACATAATTACAATGTATATAATAGGGAAAATCACCTAGATGATAGAATTTATAATAAAGGGACTCCTCCTCCCATGTTGACCTAGATGGACGATATCCTTGATGATATTTCTCATTCTATAAAATGTACTTTTGTAAAAGATTTTTTTGGGCTGGTGTATCCTTTTTTATACAACAAAGTAGTGTTTTCTTTTTGGGAATGTTTTTTTACCTTAAAAAATTTTAATAAACATAGTTAAAACACATCAATTGTTACTAGTGAAGGTTAATTTGTTTCGGAAAAAAAAATTGTATCATATTATCTATGGAAAGATCACATAAACTATATAAAAGAAATATCTCTTTGAATGTTATGAGTATTTACTAAATTTTGTAAAGACAAAAAATATTATTTTTTAGTGTATGTCTGGTATTGGATTATTTTTAATCCATGTGAAAGACATGATAATCTAATTCAGAAGTGAACATAAAATATTTTTTTCCTTTGGGTGTTCTTATATGTTAGAATTTAGAAGTATCAATTCAATTTAGCTAGAGGTGAAGGTTTTTGTAGAGCATAAAATTTTAAATAAATAATTATTGATTTACCCCCACTTAGTGATTACATTAATTTGGATTGGTCCTTTCATATTTGGTGTGTATACTTCCTATTTAATATATTTTATAATTAATTGATTGTTTATTCATGGTATTTACCCATTTTTGTTTTCATTTAAAATTTACTCAAGCATTAAGAATTTATTTTCTACATCTATTAAAAAATAGAGATCTCTAAAATCTGATAACACATCTAGGTAATTTTAGTGATCCATTATTCTAAATCCTTTATCATTTTATTCTCCTCTAGATATCTTTTGTGTACTCAGATTTCTCTTTACCTCAATTTAAATGTGATATTTTGAAATCCATTGATAGATGTTGTTTTTAACAAGTTTATTTTTAACAAATATTTTTCAGATTTATTTTTATATTTAATTCTATATTTTGTAGATATTCCATTATTTGATTAAAATAACGAGAAAAGTTATTGTCAACTATGTTAAATTTATTTACCAATGACTTAAAAGGTAATATTTCTACAATTTTTTGTGTGTTATTTTCAATAAAATGAATTTATTTTTAATTTTTTTGTTGGAATGAATATTTTCCCACTCATTCATATTTATATGAAACTTAATTTCTTTGTTTTTAGGATTTATGAAGTAAACTATTTGTTTTCTTATTTTAAAAAACTATTCTTGTAAAATAAATTTAATAGACCCTATATATTTTTGGTTTTTTTCAAAATTTCAATTTCCAAATGCTCCCTAAAATCTTTTTTCATTGTCGTCTAATTCTTCAGACATATATTATTCTTGGTCAATGAAATTCTTCAAATTATACCATTCACCTTATTAATCTATATGGATTATATAATGTTCATTTTTTATATCAAATAAAGTATTCATCAGTACCTTTGTTTTTCCTAGAAATCATTTTTTATAATTATTATTATTCTTCAAATGACATTCCATTGTGAATACCATATTCATGATTAATTTGATTAATGATTCTTAACCTAGTTACATATACAATTATGGATAGAGATATTGTTGACAAAACCATATACCATTTATCTATATAGTGTGAATACAACATGTTATCTTAATTATATGTAATTTTACTAGAGTTTTCCTTGTTTATATTTAATACCAAATTTTTCATGTATTTATTTTTTTATAATTATTGGTGGAATTATGAAGGTTATCTTTATGTGATTATATATAAAATAGACTTGAAACCCATTTTGTTTTCATGGGTTTTTTGTTATATGATGAACTATCAACATTAATTGGAACACATGTATAATCATGAGGGTGTGTGGGGTCTGATATCACTCTCTAATTAATTGGTTAGTGATTTATTTTTCATGCGGTAAGGATTCTAGTCGTGTAAACTTTGTTTGTTCACAACATGAAGAGAGGTAATTTTGTTTGTTTACAATTTTATAATATCAGTATTCTTATGCTTATCCCATCTTAATTTTTTATTCTAGGTTTAAAGGGAATGATATATTTAATTCCATATTATTATGATTATACTTAAAGGATAATGTTTTTATCCTATTTTTCTTACGGCATTTCCTTGTAATATGCTGTAAATTGAGATTTCATATCCTTCAATCATGTTTTATGGGAAAATATTATTATTCCAAGTTATTTAAAAGAGATATTACTCCCCTGATCATATTTTCTTAAAGAGTTATAATCAAACCATTGGTAACATGTTGAAAACTATTCATTATGATTCCTTTGAGAGAAAATACCTGATATGATGTGACAAATACAAACTTAACATGGTTTAATTTATTCAAGTTATAAAAGACATTATATAACCATACATCATTAAAAAAGCATTAAATATTATTGTGTATCTTATTTCCAATGAATATTTTCTACTATATAGATTTAAAAAAGTAGGAAAAAACCCAAATTTGAAAGATCCCATGTTATTCATATTAATATATTGTTTTCATAATATATATAAAACTAATTAATTCATGAAAAAAAATCATAATCTACCAAAAATTATTTCACACATGTTACCCTTATAAGCAAGTTGAATATACTATGTTTCTCTATAACAATGTGAAATTAAAAAATTAGGGGTGAGCCCAAACACTAAGTAATGGAAATGTTTAACGGAAGAAATAATGCCAAAAACATGAAAAAATCCTAATAGAAGGAAATAAGTAAATAACATGAATCCATAATCAAAAGGGAACTATGATATTGATACATTAATTAAATTAAATGAAAACATGGATATCCATAATATTTATATCATACTGATGGAATGCATAATTTATAATTGGATAAACTAACTCTTCACGCCATGTAACATGACTCATCACTTGTCATCAAGGTTATTGTAAAGAAATTTAGATGCCAAGGATTTGTTCCCAGATGATATCCTGTAATAGAAATTAGAATAAACCAAAACCGAACTCGTTTTGTCACATGAAACATGTCGATACATTAAAGGGATATATAATAATGGGCCTTACCCATCACTTTTTTTTATCCAATGCATTCAATATAAGTTGAAATGAATAAAAATACCTAATAAACCATTATAATAATAATCTATATTATAATAACAAAATATATAATTATAATACTTTACCTATGTTAATAATAGTCATAACCTAATTTTAACCCATTTACAGGAGGATTGTTGATGGATAGATAATATATAATAAACATTCCAATAGTAATCCATATCGGAATAAAAATAAATTTCTAAATGTCAATATAATATCATAACTTATTTATGAAAATTATCTAATATTAGTTATGTAAAATGAGATGTTGAAATCAAATTGATCAATGGGTATAAAAGAGAAAAATCAATCAAAATGTTTATGTGGTTGGAATTCATATCCTGAGAAAAGTATGAGGTAATTATTCAGAATAAAATAAAAGGTTAGAATGTTCCAAACATATATAAAATAAGCTCTAAGAAAGATTATAACCCATTAAATGAATATAGAGGTACCAAAAATCCTCACTGTTCGGGAAAAAAACATAATCACTAATAAGATGAATAAGGAAATATTATTTTTCTAGTGAATATTAATAAATATAAGTAAAATAAATATTATAGAATAATAAATCAATAGAAAACTATATAATGGAAACATGGTTCATAAAATGTGTCTTGTATTAGTGAATGATAATTGAGACATAAAAAATACTTACACCATTGAAACATTTGAATAAAAAATAATTTCCAGAGAAGGAATGAAATTTAACTTGAAATATTAAGATTAAAAGATAATTCATCATATTATATATCAAATTGAAAATATATACACAACATAAATGAAATTTGGTGCAAGAATTCTATAATATTCTTAATAAAGGGAAATTGTGATGAAGACCCTTACATATTTTCATGAATTCCTAAAATATAATTTAAGATCCTATATAGAAAACATTACTATATTAATCACTTAATTTACAACATTACTCACTTGTTTTTTTTCAATCATAATCTCCATAAATTGTCATTATATGAATGAACTCTTACAATTTTTAACATCCATCATTTATTGTATTGATCATTTATATTGGTTTCGTAACGGAGGTTTTCATGTTTATTATTATTTCAATTGAAACATTTAATATATAAAATAATTAACTATAATATGTGTTACATGATAGTTTATATTGTCATAATTTCATTTCATGTTAGTTTTGCTTACGAACCATGATGATGAAATCGATGATGATCATATTTTAGAGATTCATAACAAACAAAAATTGTTTTGAAAATTAATTAGTTAAATGTGGATATAATCTTAAACAAACAAAAACAAAACATTATTTGAATATTTACATCAGAATAAAAAATTAAATAATTTATCATAGTCACTAATGACATAAATTCATAAAATTAATTGATTAAGTCATTAAACCAAACAAAACCCGAACATTCTGTGATTTAATGAATGATTATGATGTGGTTTAGTTATAATATAATTATAATATAAAAATAATGAATATATTTTTTTATTTATGTTTTGATATATAAAAATTATATGGAATTATAAGAATAAATATTGGATATGAAAATATTACTCAATTTGAATAAAACATTATCCAATTACACACTTATTTTAAACAAATAAATTTACAATTATCGTTTGTTATTCATATTATTAATAGGTTCTTATATTTTTTATACCACCACTATAGTGATTTTATAAAAATAATATTTATTATTTAATACCATTTATATATAATGCCCTGTAAGATGATGAATGAATATAGAACATAGTATATAATGGGGGTGGTAGTCCACACAATGCACATAGAATAATTTTGTTATTCTTAATAGATGAGTTATATGAATAAGCTAATTTTATTAAAATTAATTTAGTAAAATTAAAATACATAAATAATAATAGTATAATTATATTAGTGTGGATATAATAGTTTTAAAATAATATAATTAATATAAAAACTAATTTGTTGAAAATATTCAAGTCATAGAATTAAATTTTCCTTGGAAGTCCCCTTTGATTCTAATGATTTACAAAACAATTGAGTGGCTATAAGATTATGATATCGAGATATGGTTATAGGTAAGAATAAATTGAATATTTTTGGAGATTAATTCATAGTTAAGGTGTAAATTGACATGTCAATTATGTTACCCTTTTTCAAGTGAAGGAAGGGATAGTTTTTGTAGCACCATTACATTTTCAATAATTTCATAACACTATTCAGTGTTCAATGGATTAAAAGTTGATAAAATTGTTTTGAAAAAATGTTTGGGTGGATCATAATCCCCAACATTAATTTATTGGAACTATTTTTTAATTATTTTTTTCTTTTAATTTGTACTGATAAAACTATCAAAAACATGAAACGAGGTAATGATGGGCCTTGCACTAGACTCTGATCAAAGAAATGAAGATACTATTTTGGAACTGCTAAGGGATTGGGAATTCTCCTATGGTCAAGTCCCATAGGCATCTCATTTTTACCAATAAGACTTTATTAATCATTATTGCCGATCCATGAATGAATTATGAGAATTCGATCTCTTTTAAGTGGTCCTCTTTGGTTTATTTCTTTTGTTTCCATTAATAAAGAGGGAGACAGTGCTGAATCATTATGGGTTATGAAACATAATAGTGTTTCTATTGACTCAATTGTGAATGATATGCAATCTGTGACTTTATCTTGCAGTCTTAATTGTCTCACTCTCATGATAACTTTTGTTTATACTTTCAAAATTTATACTAATAGGAGGGATCCGTGGAAGAATACTGTTGATATATTTGAGGGTATGAATAATATTTGGATCATAAATAGTGATTTCAATGTTGTTTTGATGCCTGAGGAAAAAACTGAGGAGAATTTATACCACACTTCTTTTAATGAATTTTCCTCTTGTATTGATAAATGTGGTCTAATTCAAGTTCCTATTTCTAGAGACGATTTTACTTGGAGCAGGTACACCATCAATGGAAAACATGAAAGCAAGCTGGATAGATGCTTTGTGAAAGTGAATAATTGCAATAGTGCAATTGATGTGTCGGGAGTCACCTTACCAAGGATACATTATGATCATAATCTTATCCTGGTTGAGGTTTATGACAACAGAGTGAGGTCATCTCAGATTTCCTTCAAATTTTATAATTCATGGATTGTCATTCCGGGTTGTAGGGAGATTGTTTTAGATTTTTGGAATTCTGAATTCAGGGGAATTCCTTCTAATATCATTTTCTGTAAGTTAAAATAAGTCAAGCGGAGATTAAGGCAATAGACTAAATCATATTTTTCCTCCCTTAGAAATGATATTAAAGAAGATGAAATTTTCTTTCTCAATCCCGAGAGAAATAAAATTTTCCATGATGTTCCATCGCAGGAGGAGATACAAGATGCTTCAAATTTGGAAAATCTCTTGACTCCTAAAGAAATATTAAATCACAATCCATTTAACATGAGATGGTTAAAGGAGGGAGATAGGAACTCCAAGATGTTTCATTGTATTCACAAGGAAAATAGTGCTATGAGGAGCCTCAATTCCATTAATATTGATGGGAGAATGTTCTCTATAGAAAGTGAGATCGTCAAAGATGCTAATAACTACTTTGAGAATCTATATTCAGACACTGGAGTTGATAACTTTGATAAAATTATCAATTTCTTTGAGCCCTCTATCACATATTTTCAGAATAATAAGCTCACTGAAATTCCTACTATTAAGGAGATCTATGATGCTCTTCTATATTTAAATATTGATTGTGTGGATGGTCCTGATGGCTTTACCGATATGTTTTTTATGTTTTACTAGGATATTTTTAACCTTGATATTAAAAATGCAGTGAGGGAATTTTATAGGTCCTCCTTTATTCCATTTAGGATGACCTCTAATTTTATCGCTGTAATTCTTAAAAAATATTGTTCTATTGATATTAAAGACTTCTAGCTAGTGGCTATAGGGAACACCATACCCAAGATTATCATTAAAATTATGAATGAGAGGTTGGGTGAAATTGCTAAGGGGCCTATTTCCAATAATCAGTTTGGGTTTTTTCCAGGACGGAACATTCAAAATTGACTTTTCACTGCTTCTAAATGTGTTAATGCCATGAAGAAGAGGAAACAATTTTGTGACATGGCTCTAATGATTGATATATCTAAACCTTTCGACACTATACGATGTATTTTTCCTTTCAATATTCATCAAATGCATGGGTTCTCATGGAAATTTATTGTACCTGATGGCTCCGTATTAGGAAGTGTGAGGATCTATGTTCTTCTTAATGGACCCCATAGAGGATTCTTTTGTTTCTCTAGAGGAGTAAGGTAAGGGGACCCTCTATCTGGTCTGCTTTTAGCTATTATAGAATTCTACTTGAGTTGGTGTATTAATGACCTTTCTAATTTTTGTTGGTTTCAGAAGATGAAGATTGGGAAGAATCTTCTTGCTCCCTCTCACTTGTTCTATGCTGATGTAATATTATTTCTCAGAAAGGATGATAAAGGAACCATTTCTTTTACCAAGGGAACGTTATCAAATTATGATGATGTTTTGGGTCAGGTTATTAGCTATAATAAGTCATCAGTTATGTTTGGGGAAGGCACTTCCATCTCGAAATAGAATAGAATCTCTCTGAAGCTTGGAATTAAGAGGGGATCACTACCCTTTACTAATATTGGGGTACCTCTATTTTGGGGAAGAATAAAGCATTGATTTCGTGAGAACATTGCTCTGAAAAATTTCAATCAATTTTCGAACTGGAAAATCCTGAATATGTCTTAGGCTGGGTGAGTCTTCTTGGTTAGTTCAGTGATCACCTCAATGTTTGTGTATTCGTTCTCTCTCTATAGATGGATAAGGTAGCTCATTAAAGCACTAACAGGTAATATTAGAAATTTTATCTAGACTGAATCAATTAATGAGAAAAAGTTAATCACTGTGTCCTGTAAAAACTATATTAAACCGATCCAAATGGGGGGAATGGGTGTGAAGGATCCAAGGATATTCAATGATACATTAATCATGATATTTGTGTGGAAACGAATCTCCAAATCTGATTCTTCTACAGAATTCCTCTACTCCAGGTTTGTAAAGAAGCATCAACATGGTCATCGTTATTACATGAATTCATCTTTTTGTCCTTCCATAAAGCAGTCCATTGCCAGTATTATTGAGAACTCAAAATGGGTGGTTTGTGAACTATCACAGCTAAACTGTTGAAAAAATCCTTGGTTGTCCCGACCCATTTGTGAAGACTTTGATGTATATCTTTTTCTGATTAACTGTGTTATTTATGGTATTTGTGGTGATGTGGTGATGAATGATTTATTACCTTCCCATTATTGTCTGCAAATCTTTCGATACATATATACTGATTATGATACTCTGATCTGGATGCCTGACCTGAATGGGTTTTTTTCTACTAAAGAGTGCAACTGATTTCTTTGTGGACCCTCCTCGAACACGCCCTCATGGATTAAGGGCGTCCAGACTAGTTTTATCCCACCTTCTTCATTCAATCTTCTCTGGAAAATCTGGATGCAGCGCCTCCCTCTCCAGAATCTACTGCAGCGCGCTGGACTTCAGCTGGCCACTACTTGTCTTCTATGCTTGGAAGCGGATGAAATTAATTAGCATGTCGTTATTTCATGTAAATTTATATTCAGGCTATGGAAATATCTTCAGGACATTTTTTGCATGCTTCTTCAACTTACAAACCATGGAAGAGCTTTTACAGTCCATTTCTAAAATGAATCATAGTGAAAAAATTCACTCCCTTTGATTGGATGCTTCTGTGAGTGTCTTCTCTTTCATTTGGAAGACATGAAATGATATGGTCTTTAAGAACATAAAGCCCTCTTTCCACAATGGTTTTCTATTGATACACCGCACCATTTGGACTGTATCTCTTTTACAAATAGGATCCATGGATAGTAATGTTGTTGACCTTGTTCTTCTGAGATCACTTGGTGTGAATGGTAGGTCTAGGATGCCTCTAATGGTGAATTATGTCCACTGAATACCACCCATATCTGGAGGGCACAAAGTCAACATTGATGGAGCAGCCTCATGTGCTTCAGGCCCTGCTGACTGTGGTAGTGTTTTTCGAACTTCCTGACGGTTTTTGAGAGGTTTCCTCTTCCATTTCATTGGAAATGGCCATGTCATTGAAGCTGAACTCTGGGCCATGATCAAAGAAATCAAATATGCTATTCATTATCATTGGAATCAATTATGGTTGGAATCTGAATCTTCTATTGTTGTTCAAATTCTTAGCGATCATTCCAAAAATGTACCATGGAAGATCCTTCCAGCTTGGATTGAATGTCTTAGGCTAGTGTAGGTGATTTCCCTTGAAGTTACGCATCTTTATCACGACACTAATCAGGGTTTCTAATGCTCTTTATAAGAGAGCAATTTTGGAGGTCAGTTCCAGTTGGTCATGTGTCCAGCCTGACTTTTGTAATTATCATGTTCATGCTGATGTTATTGGTGAGGTATACTCTTTCCTTTATTGAAATGTTCTGTGACTCTGTTTTGTTGTATCTTTGGATTTTCTTTAATATATTTTCCTAGGATCAAGTCTTTCCCATCTCTTAGGTTTTTGGGTAATTTTTTAACATAGTAATTGATTTCAATGAAAAAAATTAAGATATAACCTTTTATATAATTTTCAATTTAATATTTAAAATGTTAAAATAATTTTATCACACATAACAAGTAATTGCTAGAAAATGTAATCATTAAATGAACACAATTAATAATGAAAAATATTTTTTAGAAAAATAACGTTTTAATATGAAAATGTGTATATAAGATAAAATTATTATGGGTACAGGATTTGATAAAAAAATTGATTTATATAAAATTTAATAAATTTATGAGGCATATATGGAAATACAAAATTAATCACAACCTGAAAATAATTTATTTAATGAAAATTGAATTTTCATAAAAAAATTAAAGTAAAATTTTAATAAATTATAATTTTTCCATAGGTTTCTAAATGTTCAAAAGAAATTTTAAATTGAATATTTTTCTTCATTTAGATCATATTTTACTACTTAATTGTTTCTTAAACATTATAGGTTATTATTATTTAGTGATAATATCATGGAAATTATAATTTCTCTAAATCCCACATTTTTTGACTAAAAATAAATCATTTTAGAATGTTATAAAAGATTAATACTAAGATAATTTTGATATCTAGAATTAAAAAATTCAATTATTTTTTATTAATTATAAATTCCAATGCTTATAAATTCCGTTTCTGAAAAAAATCAAAAAATATAACAAAAAAAGTTTTTATCAAAAAAAAGACACATTAAAATATTTAATGATATTATTTTTATTTCATATAACTCGCTAAATTATTAATATAAAAAATAATGCATCGTTAATCATATGTTTGTTGAAATAGAAATGTGCATCACATAAAATGCATCTTTTTTAGGAAAATACTTTATTAAAGTGAAAATGATTTTATTAGTAATTTCTAAATGCAAATTGAATTTCATTCATGTTAAAAGTAGTATTTATATTATTTATATTTACATATCGTAAATTTTTTAATCTAATTCAATTTTTTTAATTGAATTACTAGGTTTTAATGTTTGTAGATAAGTGTTTATAATTTATCTAAATATATCACTATTTTATTTTAGTTTGGTGTTGCATCTTGAGAGTGATATTAAACATATTGAATTATATAATGGTAATCATATAATAGAATATTGGGGTCTTACATTCTACCCCACGTGAATTAATATCATCCTCAAATTTTTTTCATCCTTTCAATGTAATTATTTTATGGAACATGTAATTAACCATATACCGTAAGATGATCATGTGTTCATCAGGCCTGGCCTTGTTCATGTGGTAGTACATAATTTTTATGATATCATGTACTCCTGAACATGTCGATGTACTATCCGAGGTACATGAAGATCATCCAGGTCAGGGAACACACTTTGTGATAGAGTCACATGCCGTGTGATATTTAACTCCAATATAGAAACCCTATTCACCACACAATGGGTTCCACATGTCATTTAATCCTAGATTACCCACCATGTGTCATGGGATTTTCTAGAAATCTATATTTGGATCCCAAAACATCTCCCAATCCTCTTCCATTGATCCAGTCACCCAACTTTCTAGAAAACATGAATATGTGGTTTGATGACCCTTGCCATCCCCAATCACCGGGTTCCAACCCTTGCAACCATTCCTAAAATTCCCTATGCATCATCCATTATCATGCGACAAAGAAAAAAAATTGGTTACCCATATCCATCTAATGAAATACTTCTTTTATTATTCCACAATATTTATGTCTTACATATCATGGATCTCTGATATCAAACCTATGTTCAGAGAAACATGTTCTCATTGTTCGATTTATCAATATTTATTGAATAGTTGGACAAGTGATTTTTCCGTGATGAATAATGAAATGTATATAAAAGGAAAAATAAAAAACATGGGGAATTTACCCTTCCAATGTTCATGTAAGATTTTATTCATTTCCATTAGAATGATGAATTATGGGATAAATAACTAATTGGAAATACATTCATTCAATTCCCAGATAAATCTAAGTTGTACCCATAGTACACATAACCGATGATCCAATTTTTTTGTTGATTGTTTTTAGTTTATCATAAGAATCATAAAATGGGTTAAATAAATGAAAGAAACATCATAACTTGATATTTATTGATCACAAATGAATAATGAAGCTGCGTTGTTGTCATTGGCAAGATCCTCATATTTCATTACACATCAGATGTAGTTCCCCAAACTGATTTTTGTTCACCAATAAATGATCATTCAATTTTTCTCCAATGATTCTATAGATCACTAGGTTTTAGTGGATAAACCTCAGAATCCCCAATAACAATTTCTTTATTAATTACATTATTATATTATGTAATTAAAATAAATTAATTCATTTTTTTTATTAATTTTAATAATTTTCCCACAATTACGCTTCAACCCAAAATCCTGAAAAGTTCTAATGTTATATCGTGTATAGGATAGAAAAATTACATGAAAAAATAGAGATGTTATGTTATCCCTAACTTTTGTAATTACGTCTGAAAAATCCAATCAATAAACTACTCTAAGATATGTGGGTACTAATGATGCATATGGGTCTTTGATTCTGTAGTTTACTCCAAAAGTTTTTTATTCTTCCATTGGACACACAACAATGGAATTTATTAACCATGAAGGATCCTAGCATACTTTTCCTCAATCTATAATGGGTACTCAAGAATGTTTCCTCCAACCTAAATTTCCATCTGGCCCTAGTCGATGATGTCAAACAAATCATGCATGCACCTACTCAACTATGCCCCGATGAAATTGTGTACCCAATATAATAGCGGTGGAATATTTAAGAGGAATAAAACCTTGAAAAATATATATAGTCTCTATAAAGTTCTAATGAATATTTGAGACAACTTACCACCCATGGAAAATCTCTATAGTCCAAATAGCGGTGAAACCCATAAGAACACATGGTATCCATCCTCAAACCCCGATGGGATCTTTCATATGTATTCATAAGAAATATGATGGATATGTGCAGAACCCATCATCTTCTAGATGAGATAAACCTTCCCTATAGTTCTTCTCACTAACATTGGGTCCATGAGTACTGAATCACCACAACCAGTTCAATAAATTGGGGACCCCCTGCATCTCCCATTCAAGGCCTTGAATGCTTCCATACTAATGGTGGAATGGTAATTGTTTTTTTTCCAAAACCCCACCATGGTATTATAATCCAACTAATTATGGTCAATTTAAAAAATGTAAGATCTTAATATTTTCTCCATAATCTAATTTGGCCGCTTAGTCTGACCACTGATCTAGGGGTAAAATGTCTTGCTCAAACATAGTTGAGTCCCCTAAGTCTCATGCACTCTCTTACATAACCGAGATTTGAATTGAGAATCCCAGTTATAAATGGTCGTTTAGGTAAATCCCTGGATTTATAATATCTTCTGCTTGTAGTGGAGTCCCAAGATCTCTACTAAAATCTTCCCCCTAATGGCTAGGAAGTTGTCTGACTTGATGAGTTATCCTATGATTAACTAGTTGTAATAATGTCTTCATGACATACATGGTAATACTCTCATGAAGCATTTGGATATCCCATCCCTATTCCACTCTATCACCTTAATAGTTTAAGATAAACCATTTGATATTTGGCTCTCAAACTTCACTTTTGGAGAACCATGGAAGCGAAAAACAAACATTTCCATTCTCTTCTCCCTCCCATGGCACAAAATTGAAGTTAGAGGCCCTGGTTCATGTTTTCCAAAAATGGATATACCAAAAAAGGATAAGTATGAATCTCTATCGTAACATCCTCACACAAAATCTCATAAACCATCTTGTGTCCCCTAAAAAGAATCACATGCTCCACACATTTACGAAAATACATCTGGAGAATTTCTAGTGAATATCTGAGTATATAGATTCTCAAATTCGGCATCCCCATGATGTGACCATCTAATTTTCTGTAAAAACATTAAGATGGAAACTATCAATTAGAGGTAAGATGATACATATCTATCCACAAAGGATAACAACTACAAGGATATGTGATATGATTCATTCTGCAACAAATACTAACATGATCCTCTTTTGAGATTATATTCTACCATGTTTTCCTTCAAAATAGTAGAAAATCTCAAATTCCTAATCCTAGAGAATCTCCATAAGCAACATATGTCTCAAGGTATGTTATTTCGGAGAGAAGATATACTTGAGAATATTCTATTCAGAATAGATGATAAACCTTTTTACCATTAGGTATTGCCCCAGAACATTAGTTTTGAAAATCCTTATGCTAACTCAGGATCATTTGATTTTTAGTTATTATCTTGTGGTCTCAACTAACGTGAACCATAAGCAATTACCTCTTTCCTCCAAATCAGAAGGAAACCAATCCTAGTTCTTGATGCATCATAGAGAATTATGTACTCAAAAACCTCTTCTATAAATATCAATATGTGAGAGCTCGTTAATCTATATCTTAACTCCTAAAATTTTTAAGAAACCTCTCTGTCTACAGTAAAGGCTACCCTTTTGGGTAAAATCATTCATGGGAGTTAATATCCAAGAGAAATCATGTACTAATATATGGTAATAGACTAATAAACCAATAAATATATGCCCCAACATCAAACTCTGGGTTGGATCCCTTGATAACACTATGTATACTCTTTCTGTATCCACTTCTACACCACATGTTGGGATAACATGTTCTTGAAAGTGGACCTATTGAATTTATAACTAGCACTTCAAGAAGAACCCATAATTCTAGTAGTATTAGACTAAATCTAGAATCATCCTAAAATGTATCTTGTGTAAATCCGAAGACACTGAGTACACAAGGATATCATCAATGAAGGATACCAAGAACTAGTATAAGAAAGGATGAAAACCTTGTTGAAGACTCCAATGATGACCCCTGGGTGTTCATAATAGCAAAGAGAATAACCACGTACACATTGTGACCATAGAGACATCTGTGTTACATAATTAGTATATCCAAACCTTGTACACTAAATTGTTGAAAACAAAATATGATTTCAATCTTCAAGAACCATCACACTCCTCTCAACTGATCAAAGAGGTCATATATTATCAGTAGTGGGAATTTTTTATTTACGATCACAAGGTTTTGGTGATTGTAATACACACATAAATTCAAGATCCTATCCACCTTCTAAGAGAACAACACTAGGGATTCCCAAGGAGACCATTTGGGTCTAACACAACCCGTCCTCTACAATTCCTTGAACTATACCCTTATCCTATGTAGAGCTATGGGATATAACTGATATTTTGGCATAGATATCAGGGTAATTATGTGGTGTAGATCAATGAAAAAGTTCATCTCTCAGTGGGGAGGTAAGCCTATAGTTTCCCCACAAAATAATTCCTCATAACCCCCACCCCACATCAGGGAACATTAAACTCATAACATCCACTGATCCAATGTTTATTCTAGATAAATGATGATTATTTTACTGTACCCACCTATGAATGATTAGATCACAGATTACCTGGGTTACCTTTCTACCAAAAAAGAAATCCTAAATGGATAATTGTGGTTACACCACATATTCTACCTGAAATAGTCTATTTGGGAATATAATCTAGATAATCATTACATACTAAAGATATCATAGAAAGGCCTCATCAATAAAATAAATAGATCCTAGTAGAAAATGTCACCACATAGAGTGAGGTCACACTATCAGAATATCTGTGATATTTTTGAGTCTTCTCTAGTAAGATTCTCTAATCACAAGGGTTGATCCAAGTTTTCAACCATAATATCTATGCCTTGAACTATATATGAATCTAAAAATTAATGAATATAACTATTGTCTATAACAACTTTAGCTATGTTAGAAAATATATATGTCATACCTTGTGTCGTCCCTGGGTCCTATGGATCATTTTCCTCGACTGCTTTCACATTCCCCCACCCTTTTCCTCTAGATACCTAGGTCTGTACTGGACCACCTAGGGTGGTGATGGTAACACGATGATGCTTCTACCCCCAATATCTATTCTCCCAAATCCTATTCCACGTCCGCCATCCAACAGACCTATATTTTCTTACTAATGCCTCTTCCTAGATGGCCTGTCCACTATCTTCTTATCAACTATATGGTGAGTAAGAAAATATCATGAAATATGTCTACTAGCATCACATGAGTTGAACTAGATCTCCCTAGGTGGATTTAACAGATCATATGTTCCTTGAAATAGAGACCCTCTATCCCAGTAAATCATCCTAATATAACTTTGACATCTTTTTCCTTTTGACTGAAATCATCTTCTTTCTACTAAATTCTATGGCCCTTTGTTCCCACTACCAGATTCCACCATCAGGGTCTTCTCATCTAGGAAAATCTCAACCAAAAAAGATCACTCAAGCACTATAGTATGTGTAGAAATTAAATGGCATAAAATGATGAGTCAAATGTCTCTATACATTTCTCATTCAAATGTCTGATATCAAATGAACTAATAAAAAACCATTTATATTGACTTCCTGGAGAGGTTGGTGAACCTCGAAGAAAACTAAACTAATGTCATACTCCCATACATATTATATTGATTCTTCCTTTTTTAAACACCCCTCAATGTTGCCCGAGAGAACTTCTCAATAAAAAGTAGATGAAACTCCAACCATTATACAACCACCTCATCCTAATATTTTGTCACTAAACCTCATCATCATCATACTGAGCCATGGATAAGGATCGCCTCCTAGGACACAATATGATATACCAATGTACTAAAAAGATATAAAATCATGTCACTACTTAAAACCTATCCTCACCTACATGTGGGTCAGGATATCCTAGTAACCTGACATTTTGTTGTCACTGAAACTCATGAGGTTCACTTAAGTATGTTCAACTCATTTGTTGAAAGTAAAGGCACCATATTCTAATAAACACCTCGTATAACTGGTAAAATTTCTAGAGGTAACATGTCTAGAACATTACATCGTTTTGATACCACATAACTACGGGGGGTTATCTGGTGATATTGATGCCACATCCTAGATGACAGACATCACATATACATCATTGAATAGAAAATATGTACCATAATTACTAGTATATCAGGAGGGTT
This sequence comes from Viscum album, assembly GCA_963277665.1. NCBI lineage: Eukaryota > Viridiplantae > Streptophyta > Magnoliopsida > Santalales > Viscaceae > Viscum > Viscum album. The sequence goes on along the minus strand of OY728163.1, from coordinate 1,047,750,558 downwards.
TAGGTAAGTAGGGAATGAATTCCAAAACCCATCTTATATGATTCATGTACCATTGTTTTCTCTACAAACTATGTCTAAATGTACTGAGATGAAAATATGGAGATCAGAGTCTTGGTGTAGGGATACAGCGGTTGACACACTAATAGTAGAGTCCCTGGCCTGAACTCCTAACTTGAAGCACATAACAATTTTACCCCAAACTAATCTCACAATCATCGGTCCTAATGAAAAACTAACTCTAATGATACCACTATGTCACAACACCTCAAACAAGTCCCATTCTATGAATCTCCCTGCCCACCTCCAATAGTTTAGGGGATAGATACTATCACCGAGTAGGCATGTCACTAACATGGATGTCCTCAACTTAATGTACCAATACACACAAACACATATCGAGGCCATTGCAATACTGAAATGTAACAAAACTATTAAACCATGAATTAATACATCAAAATCTCATAACTAGAGTAATAATACATGTAATGGAATGTAAAAATAACCAAATAAAAATCCACCACAAAGAGTCCAAAAACAAGTCCAACCAAAAAATATAAATGGAGACTAGTGTAAAGATAACTATAAGAACAGAACTCAGTCATTCCATCTCACTAGACAACTCCAGTTCATAGTCACTCTTGGACTCCGTTAAAGGGTGGATTATCTACACAAGACATGACACATGTGGGAATAGGCTTGTTGGGTGTGAGTATAAAAATACCAATACGACATCCCATAAAGACTGAGTATATTAAAAAATAATAACAATAATCCCTATATAAGTATATGTCAACAACAAATATAAAAATAATATCCAGATATATTTGAGAAATACACACACTCTCAAAATAATTCCATGATCGTTATTCTAGACTATGATTCCTACTCGAAGGTTATACATAACACTAATATAGGAGAACACGCTTCATGATTCAATTATCACTGAATATTTCTCTCCAAGACATTAAACTATTTAGGTCCTTTCATAAATGGTATATACTATAAGTATGAAGAGAACGATTCAAAAATGAGGATCACAGCCAAGGCCATGGGGTATACCAACAACAAAACCTAAAATAACATACTAAGTAGAGGATCAACTCCCATGTAGTGTTTTTCACAATGATACCAAGAACTCTTCCTAGGGAAAGAGGATGATAGAGGATATCACAATAGGACTCACAAAAGTATTCCGAGAACTCTATCCAAGAATTCATTGTGAAGGTATCTCTATCCAATATGTAAGACTTGATTCAATACTATTCCTCAGGGAAAGAATATAGGGAGATGACCTAGAAAAAACATTTCCAAGATGAAAAGGATGAGTTATGCAAGCCAATTTGAAGGAGTACACTACCTGTACAGGAAGTACACAACATGTCCTTTTAGCACTGGTTCCTTTCAGTATACTAGAGCCCATGACTATGTCCATTTAAAGGTAACCAATTTGTATTATCTTGTGTGCCTATGATATTTTCCCTGCAAATAGCTCTGCCATTGTACACTGGGCCTATCCATGTCCATGAAGTTATACATGGCATGTATGATCCTGTGTACTTTGGGCCATATTTTTTTACCCATCGGGTATATGGATATATTCTAGGCCACAGAACACACCATGTGATAGATTCATACAATGTGTGATATTTAATGTCATTGTGGGAGCCCTATCGGCAAAACCTAGGGCTCACAAGCCGTGTAATCTTAGATTACATTCTTGAAGTTATAGAATTTTATTAATTTCTAGATCTAGATCATGTATCTTCTCCTACTCCTCCTACCATTGATACGACCACCCAACTTATATAAAAACATGAATCCTTGGTTGTTTTACACTTTCCATCAATAATCCTTAGGTTACATTTCTCAAATCCATTTGGAAATATTTCTTGTGAATCATCCAAAGGTGTGTGTTAAGGAATACGAAGTCTATTATCCAAAATTCATCCAATATTCCACTAATTACATCACCACACAATTCCCATGTCATACAAGTCTCATATCTAAAATATCAAATCATTTCACTACGAAATGGGTGTGAAATGTTGGATTAACAATTATTTTTCGAACCATGATCCAAGATATTTTTTCTCAATGATCCAAGAAATGAGGAATAAAGGAACCATAAAAAACATGTGGAATGATTTTGAACCAAGTTTAATGTTAGTCTCAATTATTTTCCTTCATATTAATGAACTAAGAGATATATAAATAATCACAAAGAATTTCAAAATTTTCTAGATAATTTAATTGATACCAGAAATACACACGATCCAATAATAAACTATTAGTTGATAAATTTGTGTTTATCAAGGAATCATAAAAAGGGGGAAAATTAATGAAAAAAGTCTAATATAACTCCTCGTCCCATGTTACCCCTTGTTGGTGTGTTATTACACAACATTTTCTGGATCACAAGAGATCAAGTCTCGAAATACCGATTAGTTTAGTTGGCATGGAGGTACTAGATACATAAATATGTTTTACATTACATTATAATATGGAAAAACTATAACATTGTGTCACCTTTGATCACAATCATATCCCTTATCCTGTTCCTGCGGATCAATCAAAATATATTTATTCACATGCATGGAAAAATAAAACCTAATAAAGGGGTGAGCTCATATACTCTATAAGGATTAAAATATAAAGGAAACAATCATAAAAAAAATCATTTAAGGAAATTTATAATACTAAAACACATGCCTTTTTAAACACAAACTTCATCATAATATGGAAAATATAAATAAAATAATTCAATTTACTTATTCACATAGATATTCTACTAGTCTAATAATCACATGTCATATCAATATCTAATTTCATAATGAAGGAATGAATAATTCCGTACATCATAACCAAATAGAGAAGGACTCGTGCCCAGAATAAATAAATATTTTTTCAAGGCCTTATGCCAAGACACTAGTTTGTCTCATGAGACCTACTGATGCATCTAAGAGATATAGCGTTCTCCACCCGAAACATAATAAGTCCAATTAATTCCTCATATGAAAGGGGTGAAACATAATCTAAACATTAGTATTAAAACTAGCATACGAAATGTCAATATTTTAACAAAAAACCATGAATGGTGTAAAAATAGAACATCCGCAGTCAAACATAACTCATTCAATACAATATAAAATATTTTATTATAATAAATCACCCTCCATCAAGAATAATTAAGGTTATTGATGTATATGAAAATAATCAGAAAACTATTTGGGAGAAATGTCCCCCTTTTCTTGAAAACATTTAAAAGCCACACTATTCATCAAAGAAGTCATTTAAAAGATATTTTTGAATCCAAGTGTCCCATATGACTACAAAAATATTAAAAGGAATTTTAATTTTACAATATTAATGTCCAAATAAATAAATCCTTAAAACCATTTTTCGAACATGGACATTACTAAGAAAAATATTGAAGAATAAATCTTTAAAAAATTTAGCAATAATATTTTAGTTTGAGTTCCTAACCAGATGAGATATATTTAAAAAATAATAATTGAGGTAATCAAAAAATTATATTATAATGAGAATAATGTGATTCTTGATATACTATGTCAAAGTACAGTATATACACCATGCAAAAGTGAACTGGTGCTTAAAAAAAATAAGTCTCAATTGTATGTAAATTGAGATGAAATCCATTATAAAGACAATATCCTTAGGTTAAAGATGAACCAATGGCATAGTAATGTGTTAAAAATATAAATACAGTCAATATGATTGGATATTAATTGTAAATCAATCAGAGGACATTCACACATATTCATGTAACAAATTTGTTTTTTGTTTTATGTTCCATTTCATAATCTCGAGGAATTTATTTATGAGATTTAATAAGAACATAAAGGTATGTACTTAATTTTTAAGTAGGGTTTCATCCATTAATAAATTTCTTCCACTAAGTCATTTTTCTCTAAACAATGAGTATTTAAGATGACTTTGACACTCCTAAAGTGCTAGAATCAACTTCTAGAGAATCAAATAATCCACAATGGATTAAATATATATTTCCATTGTCTTTAGAGATCAACCAAAACCAAATGGTCAGTACAAGATCAGATGATCCCCAAAATGGATAATCATTTATAGAAAGATATTATAATCTTAATTTCCAAAATTAAACAAACAATAACAAAAGTTCCATAAATACCATTCAATAAACCATTTTCCTTAAATTGTTTCAATGAAATCCAAACTAAGATTGAAACCCAAAAAAAAAAAAAATCACATAGTATTTCATAGTAAATGATAATATTTATATCCATATTACATAAAATAATATTAAAGTCCCATAAAAAAGTTTAATTAACCAAATCACATATTATCTATGATAGGTTAATCATTTACATTAAAAACCTGAATCTCTATAAAAAATATTCTTCTGAAATAAAAAAAATCCCCCATTACTCCACAAATGAAATCCCACAGTATTCTATTTTTCTTAGGCAAATAGTGTTCCCAATATAGTGAACATCATCCAAAAAAACATTTGTCACTTGATCACCAAATTATTTTCTTATACTAAGGATATCCATTTGGTAAAATAAAAAATCTCAAATCATCTTATTATTGATCAATAAATACATTTAACTAAAAAGATCTAGTCACACTAACTAGGGACCCCATGTAGTCCAGTGGTAGGCGATAAATCCCAGTCGCACATTGGTAGTGAGTTTGATTCCTATATCTTTGTTTGACACAACAAGTAGTCACATAGTCTGTGTTTTGTCCATTTTCAAAAAATATATTTTATAAAATTCCAAAAATTAGATAAATTCCTCAAAATAACTATAAAATAATTTAACCAAAAATGTTTTCTCATACCTTGTATTTTCATCCCAAAAATTAATAACATATAATTACCTCAAATTCAATGATTATATAAACCAAAATGGTTCTTTATTACTATATCCACAAAATAAAAGACAATTCCTCCTAAAATATAATTTTCACCTAAAAAACTATAGGGTTACACATACAAGAGAAAAAACATCCATAGTAATCCCATCAATAATGAGCATTAATTCTTTTAAACATTTCCCCATACATTTATTTCCACATCGGTTCTTACATCACCTAGTGGTTATCCTATAAAATATGTAATTGAATTGGGTAATGTCCCGATCCCCTATATTTATAGAAAATTACTGTAGATGTATAGTTAGGATCATTTTTATTTTCTGCCAAAGTAATCGTCAGTTTTACTTGGCAATTATTTACATTATGTCCTTCTTTCCCACAGAAAAATAATTTTTTCGTTCCATTGTGGCACTTTCCTGGGTGTATCCAATGAAATTTCTAGAATAATGGAAATTGAGATTTATTTTCTCCACAGTCTCTGCTACTAGAGCTCCAACATTCCCTTTGTTTTTGAGTATGGGAGATGGTTAATGTATATATTGTTGATCATATTTTTGGAAAGCTGCTTTGACATGAACACAATATCTTTTATGCCTATCAACATTTCATTTAGTTTCTAATTACCACCATCATTTTCACCATGCATATCATGTTCAATGTTACTATGAATTCCTTGAAATCCAACCAATGACTAAAACCAGAAAGCATAGAGTGAGTAACAATATTCATAAAATCATTTAGAGAATATCATAACACATTATTTTCAATCTTAAAAAAATTAGGATTAACCAAGATTATTTATTCTTATTTTATATTAAAAACCTTCAAATCAGTTTGCAAGGAAAATGTGAATTATCCTAAGAATATTCCCTCAGAGTGTCATAACGAAGATTGTAGCAAGGTCCATTGTCGTTCACCATTTCCCGTTCGAGTTTAGCTCAAAATGGTGTTTTCAGGTTTTACCCCTAGTTACATCCGTGTCAGAGATGCCTCTACCTGATCATAACAATACATGGATGTATTTCTTGGAAACCCCAAATAATATTTACATAACTAAATTTTTTGAATGTTCTTCTATTATAATCCTCAAAGTAAATCTAAGGGTAGTGTTTTGCAATTATATTTCTTCTAAATCTAGCTTCCAAGGTTTGTAATAAACTACCTCTGATACCAACTGTAACACCCAAACCTAGTTACCAAGAGTCAGGGAATTATTACATAAAATTGGAATCATCACAAGAGATCATGTCTTGAACGTCCGATTAGTTTAGTAACCTTGGATGTACTAGATACATTCATACGTTTTACATTACATTATGAAATAAAAAAATGGCAAAATGTTGTATCCTTTTAGCACTCTCATATCCTATATCCGATTCCTGCAAGACAATCATAATATACTTCTTCACATCCTAGAAAAATAAAACATAAGAAAGGGGTGAGCTCAGAATCTCAACAAGGATAACATTTTAGTGGAAACTATCATAAGAAAACAATTTTTTTGTCAATGTATAAGACTAAAACAAAATCCTTTTTAAACATAAACTTCAGAGTAATATGGAAAAGATAAATCAAATAATTCCATTTACTCATTCACATGAATATTCTACTAGTTGAATTATCAAATGTAATATCAATATAAAATTTCACAATGATGGAATGCAAAATAATGGACATCATAACCACATAGTCAAGGCCTCATGCCACGACTACAAATTAATATTTTGTGAAGGAATTATGACAAGACACTAGTTTGTCTCATGAGACCTACCTATGAATCAGGGAGATATAGTGGGCTCCACCTGTCACTTACTAAGTCCAATGCATTCCTCATATGAAAAGGGTGAAACATAATCTTAAAATTTGTATTAAAACTAGCATACGAAATGTCAATATTTTAACCACAAACCATGAATGGTATAAAAATAACACATCCACAGAATAAATAACTCATTCATTACAATATAGAATATTGTATTATAATAAATCAACCTCAATCAATAATAATGATGGATATTCACTTAGATGAAAATAATTAGTAAAACTATTGGAGATAAATATCCCCTTTTTCATGAAAACATTTAAAATTTTCAATATTTTTCAAAGAAGTCGTTTAAAATATATTTTCGAATAAAAGTGTCCCATACCACATAGAAACATTTAAAATGAATTTTAATTTAAATCATTCATGTCCAAATAAATAGAGCCTTAAAACCAATTTTAAAACATTGACATTAATAAGAAATATTTAGAAGAATAAATCATTAAAATATTGAAAATTATATTTCAAATAGAGTTCCTAACCAAATGAGGGAAATTTTAATACAAATAATTGAGCTAATAAAAAAATTATAATATAGTAAGAACAAAGGTATTCATGATATACTATGTTAGTGTGTATTATATACTCTATATAAAAGTGAATTGGTGCATAACAACAAAGAAGTCTCAATAGATTGTAATTTGTGATGAAATACCTTATAAAGAACTTATCCATAGGATAAGGATAAATCATTGACATAGATACGTGTGAAAAATATAAATACACTCAATTTTATGGGATATTCAGTGTAAATCAATCCAACGACGTTCTCACATATTCTTGTCACAATAACACTAATGACTTGGATGTTTAACACTGTGAATGGAAGTTGAGTTAAGACTACTATTATCAAGTTCATATAGAAGAATTGAGAATTATTAAATGGAGTAATTATGTGTATCAAATTTTTATCCACACAAAGGGGAGTGGAAATAACAATATAAATAAATAAATAGTGATATCACACATAATGTTGTAGTAAAATAATCAATGAAGATTGTGTTAAACACAATGAGTGTAAGTCAAGATTATAAATTTCGTTACCGATTTGGTAACTTATGAAATATACACCCCATGAAAGAAGTATAATACAATGAAGTTTTAAATAGCCAGAAATTATTTTATTTTACATAAGGAATATAATCACTGGCAGTACATACACCACAAAAAAGGAAAAAGAGACAATATGACCTGAATCAAACTGGAATAAAAACTGAAATGAAAAACCCTAACCTTTTATTTTTCCTTAGTTTCGGGTTCTCAAACATCATATATATTAGAGAATCATTGTTATTAAATTATAAAATAACCACATACATAAATATGATATCATATATGATTTTCTATGTAATGTCCCTAAAATTCTATATAATATTTTTGATTATATGGAATGATTTCAAGACATTACATTGATTTCATCCAGCACTATGAATTTGAGATAGTCTATAATCCTAGGAAAGGGAACATGGTAGTAGATGCACTTAGCATGAGGTCTGGTTGACAACCGCTAATTGAGGAATCAAAGTAGCTAGTCACACTGCAGATATCTTTCATGGATAGAGATGAAGATGCTTACCTCTAGTATATGATTGTCGCTCCCCCACTCCTTCAGTAAGTCAGGGAGGCATAACTTGGGGGAATTGAATGTGAGGCTCAACATGCTCAGATATCCTTAGGGCATACACCTGAAAGATTTTTTAAAGGGGGGGGGGGGAGCACATCGTCCTATTCAGAGAACATATCATGGTACCAGTAGCGCTAGAGGAGGAGGTGTTGAGGGAGTTCCATATGTCCCATTTGGAGGTACATCCTGGTCTGGTGAAGGTGTAATAAGACCTTCAGCATCAGTACTGGTGGCCAGTGATAAAGAAAGTAGTGGAATATTTTGTATCACGATTCCTCACTTTCATGTGAAAACTGCTCACAGCCAGCAGAAGTCTTATACCAACAGGAGGAGGGAGATCATCTATTCTTATGGGTATCACCTCGATGAGGTTTGAATATATTTGGCCAGAGCTGCATGTTATCTCCGAGGTTCATCAAATCTATATATATTCTTTAAAGAGAATGCGAGGTGGCATACCGTCTATCTCTTTCCCCCCAGATACACCGGGTGCATAATTTTTCCATTTGTCACAGATGAGGAGATGTGTGTGTGATCCATCATAGGTTATCAACCATGTAAAGATGGACTTAGATTATGGGGAGACATTTTTTTAGGTTTCAGTAGAGATTGACGATCAACTGGAGCGGGTCCTTCATGGGTGGTTGATACCTCTGTTATGCATTCGCTGGCAGCACAGGAACCTCTAAGAGAGCACACTGGAGCGGGTGGCTCATATCTGTGCTCAGTACCACCATTTGTTTCCTTAGTCCATGTTGTGTATTTCGAAGACATAAATACGTAATGTTGTGAGAATGTAATGTCCCAAAAATTCTTTATATTTTTTTTAAATTATACACAATTATTTCGAGACCACGAAATCTGACGGTGTGCGATTCTGAGGCCCGGAGTGCACAGAATGATCTGTCAAAGTATTGTTAAGGTTCAATTAGCAAGATTAAGCAATATTCCTGAAAAAGTGGAAGAAATCTTAAAAAATTACCCGAATCAGAAATCTGTGGGCCCCATTGCACTCAGGATGGCGGGTTTATCCCAGGCGTGACTTAAGTTCAGTCGGCGCGAGCCTCCTATGAGAAAACCCGAAAATGACACAACTAAAAGTAAAATAAGTAAATAAAGTTATTTTATTTTTAAAATATTTATAAATCACAAATGGTAACTCAAATTAGAAATCTGATACCACCACTGAACTAATGAGAGTATGATTTCATTAGGTAGATACTAACATTGACCAATGCGGGCCACCGGTGAAAGTTAGTTTTTCTCCGTAAATAAAATAATTAATTGACAATTATTATATTGAAAAATCCATTACATTTAAATGGTAACTAGGATTTAAATACAAGAGTACTATTCTGTTTATTGGGATGTCTTTCATTTAGGAAGATCCTAACCTCGAACGATGCGTGTCAAGGGTGACTTTTCATAATTTTCCAAAATTTTCTTTCGGCTGCGTTAAGTAAACGCACGACCAACGTTTTGAAACTTTTGTATAAGTGCTCAGAATTAAAATCTAAGGATACCATTGAACTTACAATGCCGATATTTTCTTAAGGAGACATTCACCTCGACTACAGTAGGTCATGGGTGGAAATTAGTTTTCAGACTTTTTGTGGGAGGAAATAAAATAAACATGCTTTATTTTATTTTTTAAATTGAATCCTCCCATTTAAAACATGAAGGTGGGGAACACATGAGTGTGGTCAAGAATTTATTGTTGGTAATTAAATTCCCAGTTACAAAAAATGTGTAACCACATGCCTCTTTAATTAAAAAGATTAATTAATTTAGAATTAATGAATCAACTTTAACTCTTGGCTTTCTCCATATTAAATGTGCCAACTTAATTTAATAAATGTACACACAATAATTATATTATTGCTTAAGCTTATTTATTTTTGTGCCTCACCTCTCCTGGGAAAAGGGATTGGAAATGGAAGGGAGGTATTTGGAGTGTTGAATAGATTTTTCTCCAATAAAGGAGATCCTCTAATGAAGAACAACTTCTGGGATCGAAGAACAAGGAACCAACCTTGAAGCATCTTGCGGAAGTGACGAACGCCAAGATCAATCTTCAACGACTTCTTCTTCTTCCTCACGCCACCTCAAATGAAAAATTGACGTTGGGGATTTATATACAATGGAATTTATTTATCAATTATTCATATTCTAGTTTCACAATGATGTTGGAAAAACTAACATGGCTATCATCCCATTCGTATATGTTTCCTCTTATCCTTTGATTATCTGCGTGTTCTTCAATGCCAAATTTTTAATTACACTAGAAACACAATAGTTTTTTGAGAGCAACATATGGACATATATCCATCGACCCAAGGATCTAAAATATGCGATCAATTTATTTTTTTTGGCTTCGAACAAAGCTACAATGGCTCGCGGAAGAAGGTGGAGGCTGGCACCCAGCTGGTCGCGAGGAAGGAAGGGAAACATACGTCTGTGCTACCGGAATATGAGGAAGCCACAAACATTCAGCCACAAAGAGGAGAGGTGTCAGCCGACATCCATACGGCTACGTAGTAGTGCAGCGGCATGCATCGGCGCTTCCAGAGCACTAGGTCGTGACTGCTTGGCCACGACAGAGGCCGGAGAGAGGCGAACACCTAACCGACTACAGAGCAATAGCGGTGTGTGAACATACCACTGGGAGGAAGACTTACTAGAGCACATGTCATCTATTTTGGTTCGGAAAAACATGCTTGGGTCCCATGGTGACCTGGCAGCGCCTAGAGGGACCTCCCCTTTGTAGTTCCGAACGGAAGGGGGTCCACTCCCGCTTCGACACCAACTTGGGTGGATAACACCACCAGGCCACACCCAACGTGGGCAAGGCCATGCTTCGTAGGCTGGGATAGGCCATCCCCTTCACTGTTTGGGTTGAAAAATAGCCCAACAGGCTGGTCCCACCGTAGCCCAAGCCATCAAGGCCGGACCCAAGCCCATCTGGACCCAGTTTCACCTTTTTGGTCGTAACATGAGAACCATGCATCCGTTGGACGAACCGTCTGCGGCACCAGAATCGTTGGATCAAGATGGTACTTTTTTATACTCTAAATTAGATTTGGATAAGGTTAGAGTATGGCCAGGATGGATTAGACCCCTAATCCAACAGGGCCCTCTGAGATGAAACACTAATAACATACAGACCGGACGTCCGATTGACGTGTTGTATGTTGCGTTGGGTCCCTTATGACATGACAGAACTTTGGGATAATTCATCATGAGTATTTGGGGTGGTTGAGGTATTACCGATGGCTTAGGGTGTGGTTCTTCCAAGAGTGATCCATAAAGAACCCTGCGACTGGCTGAGACTTGATGGCTGCTAACCATTTTGACTTGGAATGGCTCGACAGGACCAGTAGTGAGAGAATCTATATGACGCGGAAGAACCATAGTGTGGATCACCTCTGTGTGATGAAGAAGACCCATTATAATCTACAGTAGGAGTACCTCAGCATGACACTTGGGGGAGCACCTCTGTGTGATGTGGCAGACCCATGGTGGGATGTGCCTCTATGTGATGCGGCAGACTGATAGTACTCGACAGGAGTAGTACCTCAGTAGTCCACAGTTAGTGTAAAGTGCCTCTATGTGACGCTACATGCCCATTATACTTGTTAAAGTTGGATTTCTCTAGAAACTGAAGAGTTTGATGTTGTGACCGGGAATGTTACTTGTTATTATCCCTAGAGAATCCTGTGGCTCACTATCAGCATTTATAGTGACCCTGTGTGGGTCAACGCTCAGTGATCTAGTGTGGGTCAGCACATACTGATCCTATGTGGGTCATGTTTTACGTCGGTTAGTGCTCAGTGATCCTATGTGGGTCAGTGCATAACGATCCTGTGTGGTTCATTCTGGGGGTTAGAACCTATCGATCTTATAGGGGTTAGGATCCGTTTAATCAGTAGTAGTGCCTCTTGAAAGAATAAGATGATCCAGATTCTTGACTAGTCATCTGTACTTCAATACTTCCCTAAAAACCTGGTTTGAAAGGAGGCTCTGTTTGAACTAAAACTTTTACCTTGTTGGTACTATCTTTATGGTGATACCTGTGTGGTACTTTTACCTTCATGGTACTATCTTCATCGTGAAACCTATGTAGTAATTTTACCTTCGTGGTACTATCTTCATGGTGATATTTGTGTGGTAACTTTTCCATCATGGTGTAACCTTCATGGTGTTACCTGTGTGGTACTTTTGCCTTCGTGGAGTACCATCATTGTATTACCTTTGTGGTATTATTCCCTTATGTCTGAGATGTGTATATGTTGATAACATAGGTGTATGTATGGGAATATACCTAATTATAGTTTATGTCTTTCTTTGTGGTTTTCCTTTGTAGAACTTTAGGAGAACTACGGGGTCTCAGGGTCCCTACTGAGTATCGTTATACTCACCCCTGCATAGGATTTTCCCGCAACATGTTGTGTCTTGTGCCGATGACGTACAACATTGATTGAGGATGAAGGATCCAGGACTGGACGGTGCATGGAGGTGGACCATTCGGCGTGATGTGACATGGAGGAGATTGAAAAACGTGGAGTTTTGAGGAGGCGATCTGTACCCACCCTTCTGGTTGGAACCTTAGAGGATGACCCTGTAGAGGTTTTCCTTTCTTATTCAGTAGTACTTGTACCTTTATATTTTGTCTTGTATTTTATCCCCTATTACTTTCATCACTCTTTATCTATAGTAGTTTACTGCACTGTTGCTTCTTGTTGTGTTCTCGGACCGTGTGTTTGTTCAGGATTAAAGGCAATGCCTTCCCATTTTATAGAGTATATGTTTCTGTTCTAGTGGCCAGTCCATTACTTATGGAAGGCGGGATTGGGGTAGTCACGACATGGGCACCTAGGGATGGGTCATGACATTCTAACATTTCTTTTTCAATTATATTTCAATAATATCAATCTTTTGGGTGTTAACTAATTTGTTTTCCTTTATATGTTTTGTTATGTAAGTCATGCTTGTTTTGGAGATTATGTATTTGATTCACATAAAAATTGATATTATGTTCTTAAAAATTATTTTTAATCATGAAATTAATATTATTCATGTTTGGTTAGGATGTGGACCGAATCTCAATGCATTCACGGAGATATTAATCCGTACATACGCACGAGCGATAATACCATTCTGTTGATGGAGAAATACTATGTAATAGGATGATAATATTATATATACAGAAACATTAACATGTTATATTTACTGTTTACAACATTTATACTAATTTTTATACCCATCTAAATAATTATTTATTGAATAACAAACTACATGATGACATGGAGATAGCAAACAATACGTACACACGTATGGTGACATTGTCATTTAGAGGATGGATAGAATAAGGAATATGGTTGTACCATATTTATAATAACATGAAAGTATATATAAGGTACTATATTTATTATTTTGGTATGGAAACCACAAGGAAAAGAGGATGTGGAAGAAGAAATGTACTTTGAAAGAGGTGATGAAATTATTACCTCTTCTTCGGGTCCTTCATTTTGATTTGATCAAAAGGGCTCCATAAGATATATTTATGATCAATTTAAGATCTCTCTGTTGAAGTGAGGGTAGTTGGGAGGATATTTGAGTAAGGGTTAGCTGATACAAAAGGCTTTAGAGGTGTGATTTTGATAGATGGGAAAGTACCCTTTTATAAGAGAGGTGAGGTTATCTTTAAGAAAATCATGAAATATTAATTTATCATACCATCATATTCACTTTATAATGTCTTTAAAGGATTTATTTCGAGGGTAAGGTGGGGTTGGGTCGAAAAAATCTCAACCAATAGGTTTTATATAGGTTTAGGTCACCGTATTAACCTTATATTTTAGATTTAACACTTAGTTAAATAGTTAACTTATATCATTTTTCTTGTATTATTATAGTAAATTGTTAATAAACATACTATAAAAATCCTTGAGAATCCCAAGTGTCTCACAAATGACATATATATCGTTATATGAGTCTTTTGGCCAAGCCAAATATTTTTATGAATAATATATAATTAAATAATTTAGTATTCTTTTTAAAAGCTCATTTATGTCAATTTTGACACTATTTAGTATTTGTTTTTTGTGAAAGTAAAAAAACTTGATTACATCAAACCAAATGAATTAAATTAGTCCTAACAGGTCAAATTATCCTATATAATCAGTGTAATACACCAATACTCTCAATTTACATTTCTTTAAATACTTATAATATCAATTATTTTTTTCATCAATTAATAAGGTAATTACTACATCATCATTGTGTCATAAATAAATTTAGTTATATAATATATGAAAATTATAAAAAAAGACCATTATTCAGGATATATTCTTATATTTATAAATAAAATTTATAGTATAATTTATCTTATGTATAACCCTATATTAAGAATGTTTTAGTTATATACATTTAAATTTAACACTTTTAACTCTTCTTTAAGTAACATAAAAATAAATGTCTTAATCTAATCCATGTGGGTCAAAAATGATCATATTTCATTACTAAGTTTTATTTTGGTTAAAAACACTTATCCAATAGAATTAGAACATGTGTCAGGGTAATTATGATATCATTTTACCTTTAATTACCATATTTACATTTTACCGTGGTAAATAATATTAAAACATTACTATTCACTAAAACTTATTTTCATTCTATTGAACAACATTTTAATTATTGATGTAAAACATGTATCTCGGATTTTTGAAATAAAATTCACAGAAGTGGTAAAATTACTTTTTATGGAAATATGAATATGTGCCTAGAAGGTGGGTAAAAGACGTTAAAATATTCCATAAAATTTTATACATATACTTTTATTAGAAAATGACTCAAATTAATTGCATGGAACTTATATAGGTATTATGTATCTATTTTGACCTAAAATAAATTTAAATAAAATAAATAAATAATTAAATAAAAAGTATGTTTTAAATAATAACCTAGTGTTTTTAACCATTCATTAAAAATTGAATGTTTTCATAAAAGATACCAAAAATTAATCTTAACCTAATTATGACATTCCAAATTCCAAAAATATTTATATTTTACAAAATTAAAAACATATAATTTTTATTAATTAATTTAAAAAAATAATCCCGCTGGCTAAACCAAAAAGTGGGTTTTTGAGAAGAAAAAACTATCAAAATATTGATATGCGTTTCTATCAAATTTAAATGTGAAACTACATTCAATGAACAATATTGGATTAAATGTAAAAAATATAATTTAATTATATATAAAAATAATTAAAAAATTTCTATTTAACACTATAAATTATTTTGATTAAAAAATTAGTTTTAAATTAAAATTTATTATTTTTCACTGTTTATCAAAATATGAAAGTTATCAGAAAAGCACAAAAAATTTATCCAAACTAAATTTTTATGTCTCTATTATAAATAATAAGTTCATATTTTAAAATTTAATATATAAAAGAGTCAAATATTTGATTTTAAAATTGTTCTCCATTTCAAGGTGGTAAAATTGCATAATTTTTTGAAAATTATTCTTTTATTTGGAAAATTGAATTTAGGCTTATATTATGTATAAGAAACACATAATATGTATTATAAAATTATATGGAGTAAATTAAATTAAAAATTTAGTTAATACAATTCATAATCGCTTTTTGAACGTCTATTTTGGTTAGTCGTGGTGCGCTCGAACTCGGTCTTGCATGTAGTGAAAGCTATTTAATTACACAAAAAAATACCATTTCATAAAGTCATGGGGTGTTACATACTACCTTGATATGGATCGATCATATATGAATAAATATGTTTTATCATTTTCATTGGAGATATCCTCATAATGCATTGTACACTAGGTGTCTTTCTTTAATCTGGTTGTTGTTCACCAATGGAAGTTCCTCCAATGCCTCTCCATCACTTATCTAGATCTACAGGGTTAAGTAGCTAAACCTAGTAATACACTATAATTTTATATTATGATGTTCATTATTATTACGGGTAATTAAAATAAATAAATAAATTATTTTAATTTTTTTAAAACACCACCCATAATTGTGCCAAAACCCAAACATCTAAAGCATTCTGTGGCTATATCATGCCTATTGTAAAACCCATGTTTTGAAGTCAATAGTGCCTTCAGATTTATGATATTGGATTTTTTTGGTTATTATAATTTTTAAAGTCAACTAAGTTCACATTAATGTAAGAAATTAAATATATTTCGTAAATTAATTTTAGGCAAACTGAGCCTTTGAATCACGTTTCATCTCAGCTCCCAAACTTGAAAATGTTACCATATATATTCTATGAATTTACAGGGAAAAAATACAGATGTTACAAAATTAAACTAAGGGATGTTTATAAAGATCCATAATGTACAACATCCAACAAATCCTGAAAATGATTTATATTATAATCATTAAACTAAATGTTTTTACATATATCTCAATATCCAGTAGTTGATGAAAAAATCTATGATAAAAGAAAATAAAAAATTTATAGTGAATACTCATTATCTGATTCATCAGTAGTAGTGGAAAAGGATTTTATTTGTTCACTTGTTTATAGGTGACTATATCCCTTATTGGTTCTTGGAATGGGAAATTGAGTCATATAATAGCATACTCACTATTAATTTAAGTGACATATTTTCATAGATTCTATCTTTTTCAAACAATTGTGAGTCAAATGAACTTCAAATCCACCCTTATAGAATTTAACTATATATTATAGAAAATTTCACTGATTTTTTCTCCAAATTGATTTGATTTATATGAAATTGAAGATTTTTTTTATTCATCATCATTGCCTTTTAGTCATTCTTGAGACTATCTTTCTATCTCTTTGTGTGTTTTGGACTTTAACTATGTTAACATTGTTAATAATATTTAATGATTACTTGTTGGGAATAATCACAATATTTTTCCCTCCAAACCCCTTTATATTAGTGTTTTAACAATGGTTGTATCCTCATTGTCCCACACACATAGGTATTTTTCTGTTTCCATACATTATTAAGACCAAAAAGAGTTATCCTGAGTAACGATCATTATATAATATTTATCTAAAATAACTATAGAAAAACATAACTTCAATATGTCTCATTATATATTACATTCATATTGTCTTATAGTTATAATAAATCAGCATATATCATACTTAGTTCAACCTATATCTTGATCACATATCATTTTTTATTCAAACATGGTTACATTGTTTTTGGTCCTATCATACGAATTGGAAGATTCCTTAAAGTAGAGATCTCATGTTACCACAAAAATTCTTAAAATATTATGAACACAAAATTCATTGAAATATATGATCTCAAAATCAAATTTATCATCCCTCTAACAACATTAGTCATTATGATACTCATATAACTTAATAATATACTATTAATAACATACCATTCCAAAAAACATTTTATTCCTGAAGACATTAAACCATAATGAGATTATATATTCATCTAAAAACAAAATCTACATTTAAACATAAAATTTTTATATCCACTAGTTCGTAAGGTCAAACACTATTAATAATATATCATAATCCAATAAATGATAAGAAATTCATAAAAATTATTATGAATAAATTATCGATCACAATGTTACCAGTTAATATCAATATTTTTCAAAATAAAACAACCCTTTACAATATTTGAATCAATATTTAGTAAACCTGAATCTTATAAATCTCTCAAACATATGTTTTTTAGTAGTTGTATACAAAATATATGCCTTCCCTAAAATAAAATTTCAATATTATAGTCACTATTTAATATATTTTACCATACATTTTAATTAAAACGATCGATTAATAATCCTTTGATGTTTCACATAATCCTCATTGTTTCTATAACATACCAGAATATAATTAACAAATATCACTCACTAATGAAAATTTATATGGGTTTCAATTCTACATCAATCTCACTACCGTTCATAGGATTAGGACACTCAAATTTTCTATTATAAAATAAATATACTAAAATTCAAAACCAATTATGTATACATCCATACTAGGTTATATAACTCAGTGGTTTCTAAGTACATATCATTTTCAGCATCATTTCCTTGATCTTATCTCTAAGAAAAAATAAAACCTAATTGGATATGATAATATACAAAATATGAGTATGACAACATCAATCATAAAATTTCTTCCCATTAAACACCTTTTTTAACATAGGATACGATCAAATCAACCCATGAATATCATATTTTAATACATGATTATCCTTTTCCATTTTTCTATTAGGTTCCCTAACATAATTAGTTATCATAATTATTAAATAAATTATAATTGTTTATGAAGGGATTGTTGTTTACCAAATAATTTTTCATAGGATTTTTTCTCTAGATATATAGTCTTTGGGCCACTAATCATAAATCATAGTGATGATTGATTTATTGCTTAACCAACCATTTTATAGTGATCACCCCTATTGCATTTGTAAAAAACCACGTTCACTTCCTATATCTAGACAGGGTTTTATTACATGTATATCCTCATAATATCTATTTTATGAAAATATATATTAATTAAATAATACATAGACTTATTCCATGGGGTTTCACAGTGGTTTAGTAACACTAAATACAAAATAAAATGTATATTATTACAAATTTGTGAAATTATATACTATTTAAAGGGTTATTTATATGTTCAAAATTGGGATGGATTATAACTTGTTAGTCTATAATTAATCCCAAAAAAATCTTAATCTAAAATTATATCAAAAAAATTCCATTGATACTAATTATGAAGCCTAAGACCCACACTCCCTATCCCTGGTTCCATAAACACATACTTTACATTATTTATTTGATACCACCTATAAAATCATATATTTATCTATCCATAATTCAAAAATAAATAAATATTCTATCATCCTTTATATCTGAAGAATTTTTTATGTTTATAACATTTGTTAATTAGGAAAAAATATAAGAGGATAAATCCCATGTTGTTTATATCAATGTAATTTTTTTCAATTTTATATGTAAATAAATGATTTAGAATTAATATTCAAAATCTAATATAAATTATATCACTCACATTATCCTTATAATTTTTTCTTGTGTACAACTTTTCTCCATAACTTGAGGTAATTAAAAACATAAGAAAGGGTGATATGAAACTCTCAGTAAGGGAAATGAATAACTGAATAAATTATGGCATAATGAAGACAAAAATATTATAGTAGGAAATAAGAAAACAATATGAATTAATAATTATCTTGAAAATAAGAGCCTTATATATCTATAATAATAAATAAAAACATTTAAATAAATAATTTGATCAAATATTGATGGAATCTAAAATGATTTACAAAAAAACCTACCATAAAGGCCTTGTTCCAAAACACTTTAGTTTTCATCCAGACCCTAATAGATAAAACATATACTCCAGGCTTTATGATGATATGATATCATGTTAATGTAACAGGTAGAAACCAAAACCTAACCTCTTTTTCTCTTGTGATTTATTGATGCAACGATTATCTATATAATAACACACCAACCGGTAACTTGTGTAACTCCAATACATTATCCATAATAGAAAATGAATAAAAAATACATAATGAACCATTAAAATAATTATCAATGTTTACTTAATAACATAGACAATTACAATATTATAAATACCATAAAACCATTGTATCATAGAGTTTGTGGTTATTTTGTAACATTCTTATAATATAAAAAGAATCACATCCTTAAAGATCAAAAATTTCAATAATTATAGAAAATTATATACATAGTTGAATCTTACATTACATTTAAAAACATAAAATACAACATATCAATTCCATATGCAACATCATTAATATCCTAGATTATACCTATATATCTATCATATTAAACATCATATAAACGTAAGAAAAAATAAATCAAAAGAAATAGGCGATCTCAAATGCTCATAAAGGGTTTACTATACAACAAAAGCTATCATAAATAAGAAATAAAAAAACATTTAAAGGTAATTAACTAAAACAAAATTATATTTAATCAATAAAATGATAATAATATGTCTTGAATAAAACATGAGCAGATAATTCCATATAAATACTCACATGATCTTGAAAAAGTAATGATGTATACTCTACTTATTGAATAATCTCATATAAATGAAGAAATAATCTCATAATGGGGTAATTAATAATTCCAAATATATGAAATATACATTCTAGTATTCGTATAAGGAGTCTGATAATATCATGTATTTATGCTAAGAATCCATCTTCACTAAGGTTTCATTCCAATAACATATTAAATGGGTAAGAACTTATCTATATCCCAATTGAGTTTTTTATGAGACATACTGATACATCGAGGGGATATATATAACCCAAATCATCACATAATAATTATGTTACAATCCTCATATAAAATAGGTGAAACATAATCAACACATATATTTTTATTGAAATTAGAATACAAAATGTGAATAAATTTCCCCATAAGTAAACATATTTAGAAACTATCTAGAGTAATACGATGAATGTTATCAAAAAAGTACAAACTAATTAGTAACCATTTAATAAAATATTGAATATCGTATTATTGATCATCCTTAATGAATCAATATATTAAAAAATGTTTTTTGATATAGGCAAAAATACTATTTTCAGATCATTGGAATTTTTTTGATGTAAAGTCCCTTTTTGACTTTGAAAATCATTTATTTTTAAAACGATGAAAAATTTTGAATTAAAAATTTTATTTGAAAATTAAAATGTAAAAATAAAAAAAGTGAAATTAAATATAGAAATTACATTCATTCCATATACATAAAAATAAATCTTTTTGAAAAAGTAACATTAAAAGAGTATTTAAAAACATTTCTTACATATATCATATTATTGAATTATGATTTAAAAAAACTGAATCAATTATTTTTAATTTATATAAATAAAAATAAAAAAAGTGTAAAAATAAAATAAGATTACTATAATTCATTTCTCACATAATCATATTTTAATATAATCAAGAAGTAGAAGTTTAACCCAATGAATGGAATTGGGTTAAGAAATCACTTACCACTATGTAATAAGTTGAATCATAAGCCCTATAAAAGTAATCATGATCAAATAAAAAATTTAATATCATTAATATAATGGGATTAATTTGATTATAAATCAAATATTAGTGAATTAAACACACACAATGAATTAGTGGTGAATAAGTCATATATATCATAGAAGTTAATGTGAGATGGGAAAACCCTTACATCATGATTTTCTTTTGTTTTGTGTATATAAAAATTCTGTATAATGGTTTAAATTATGTTAATAATTTATTATAAAACATTAATAATATTTTTAATACCTTATTATATATTTTTAAAACATCCTACCACCCATTCATTAATAATAATTCATTATTTTCATTGTTTGGAGTGCGTTCGTTTCATGGTTTCATAATCGTCTAATTTTTCTATATTTTAGGACATTCATTGAAAATAGAAATACAACTAAAGAAGTGAAATGAAATGTCATTAAATAAATTATATATTTTTTTTAAATTATCCCATTTATCTTTTTTATATCTTACAAGTGGATGATTTATTTGATAAAACATTAATGATAAATGTTTAGTTTATTTTGGTGGTTTTACATAACATCACAATGTAGTCTCACTTTATTTAAAATTATGTTTATATGTTAGTTAAACACCCTTAAATATGTTCTAATATAATTATTAAAATCTTATTTAACCAAAATAATTATTTATGGGCTAGCCATGATTATAGTAAAGGAAAACGAACAGAATCATTATTCATAGATATTGTTAATCGCCATAACCTGGAAAACATATTCGTTTCACTGAATAAAGGGAATTAATAAATGGGAAGGATATAACATATCCAAATATAAATATAAAACTTCAGTATTTACTTGACTCTATAGTTATTATTTCCTTATGTGTGATGGAGATGAGGATAAAGTATAAAAAGAAAAGAAATTATGAGAGGTGTTTTGAGAATCTTACCTCTAGAATATCAGCTATTTAGAGGAAACCTTGGGAACATTGGCTTTGATTTTTTGTTGAGTATAAAAGAAATTTGGCGTTTCTAGAGTGAATAGAAGATGTTTTTCTTATATTTTAGAAGTTTCAAGGCCTGTGGGTCGAAATGGGATGGTATTTATACTTGATTATAAAGGAGTTAAAGTGATTAAATCACAATTATTTTATGTTTAAAGCCATCGACATTAGGGTGGCATTAATTTAAATGAATTTAGATGAATTTTTATATTTTAAAGGCTAGTTAGGTTATATAAATACACCAAAAAACAATTAAATGTTACATTTTTATGTATTTTAAGCTGTTGAATTTTAACAGTAACACTTTTTCATTATGCTACATATACTATGGTAAATAATTTTCGTATCATGGTAATTTTTTCATTAAAAATTGAAATGTTCTTAAAACCTAATTTGGAGCTTAAAATTCCAAATATAAGACCCTTTTTAGAAAATTAAACAAAAATAATTGGAATAATTATATTTTAAATTTATCCTATAGAATCAATAGGAAAACATATTTTTAAATTGGAAAATATCAAAAGATTGAAATGTTGTTATATCCAATTTCAATGTAAAATTAATTCCAATGATATAATTTGGATTCATTTAGGTACAATTTAACTAATTATTCTTTAAAGCCAATGGTTATTATAATTTAAAATAATAATTTATTTATTATAAAATTCATTTCCTACATTTAAATATAGTATATATAACTTTTTATAAACAATAACATATCAGAAAGATAGAAAACAATTCACTATAAGATAATAGTGATATAATTATTTTTAAAATTATGTTTATTTTGTAAAATAATATTCAAAAATGATTCAAAATTTAGTTTTAAAATATTTCTTCCATTAAAAGGTTGTAAAATTTTATTTTAGAAAAATATTGTTATTTATACTTAAAATTGGATTTATTCTTCTGTTAAGACAATTAAAATTACGTTATTAGTTAAATTTTCTTATTGAATATATAAAATATATATTTAATTAATATATTTCAAAAATAGTGATTAATTTAATTTATTATGATAAAATTATATCACGATATAAAAATATGTTTTTATAAAAACACGTCCTTTAAGTCCAATGTGATTTTTATTTTTCATTTCTAATTAAATGGTAACTAAATATTTTATTTTATAAAAATATGTAAACAATATTCTCATAATTTAGATAATATCACTAATTATTTCCATTATAAAGGCTATGTGATAACTGTTATATACATATAATAATTTTTAAATACTTTTTTTAAGTATAGTGTTTTGTGTTACAAAAACTATTGAGCACATTATAATTTTACAATCGTAGGGTGTTACATTATACCACCCTTCAATAAATTTCTTCTATAAAATTTGAAGTTAGTCATATATAATTAGAGATTGATACCTGAAAATCCCTTTCTAGGAGGCCTATAATGTTACTAGGGTTAATAAAACATCACCTTAATAGGAGAGATATGGAAATGAAAAGTTCACCACAAAATTATGATTTTGAATAGGATGAGAATAGTACGGAGTGATAACATGGAAATATAAGAGAAATTTATCTATCTAGTTTGGATGGAGAGTCATAGAGAATATTATAATGGGAAATTTAACCTTTACAAAACAAACAATTTCGGATGGGTTAAAAGAACATTGATTTCATAGTATGAAAAGTAAAGAGATAACATTTTCATTAAAAAATCCTCTTCCTAGATGTGATGTATTATTTTACTATTTAGATATTTACATGATTAAAATTACACCATTTGTTTCCATTTTATAATAATAATATCATTATTTATTTTTTCCTTGTTATATTTTCACTTCATCTCCTATGAAAGGAAATGGATATTCAAGTTGATTTTTTTCATGCTTGATGAACTTTTCGAAATAATAAGATCTAGAAGTTATTACTTGATCCATTAAATATATACTAAAACAAAAATGTTTATTACATATTATCAATATAAAATAATAATAAAATTTCAACTTAATCTATTTCATAAGTAGTTAATCATAAGACTCAACCAAAATATGTCTGTCTGAATTCAACAAACAAAAATTAGAAGGAAGGTCACTAACTTTACAAAATAAAAAAAACATAATATTTTTTTAAAAACATAATGTATTTAGTATTTTGAAATAAAAAATATAGTGATACGATGGTTACCTTTAAACATTTAGGAAAAAATTCATGCTTCCAAAAATAAGATCTCAGTTTGTTCAATATATTCTACAAATCCAAACATTTAGAAAACCCTTTCTTATCCATCAAAAAACTATCCAATTTTACTACAACTAATAGTATCCAATAAAAATAACATTATTCTTACAATTATCTCAAAACATAGAACAAATTTAGGGTTATATTCCCTAAATGATGTGTTTTCCAAAATATCATCTTATATGAAAATAACTTTTGATTTTTATTCCTATTATTCATCCATATTTTTCTTAACCATAATGAAAATGTACTGTAGTAAAATAATTATATATTTTATAATTCACGTAACCAAAAAATCATTGATAAAATAATCAAATAACAGAATTATTTAATCAAATTACATTAATATTAATCATTATTCTTATTTTTTTTGTAATAACATAAAATTTACCATGATCCATTTGACTATATCAAGGTGTATTCCTTTTATGTTTTAGAAATTCATTTATATTGTGCCTAATATCTCTAAAAATGATTCATTTTATATTGGTTGATTTTTCCCCTTACAATTAATATTATAGTGGAATTTTTCTCCACACTTGTAGAAGTGTCGCAATACCTTAAACAAGTATCGTGGTGTTTGTTTTAACAATTATCAAATGTGGGAAAATACTTCTTTCCCTTCTTATCATTATCCATATTTTCACTAGTTATCATATTCTTCTATTTATTACCATTAAAACCATAAAAAAATTATAATTCCTTCCCTGTCTTGTCGGAATAGTATATTATGTCCTTATATAATAGGAATGATTTAGAGTTTTCTTCTCTTATAAATATTATAATAATATCATAAAATATGTTATCATTATTAATCTTCAGATATCATGAATTGTTGAGATGCACATTATTTCTACTAGGAAACATTTATAAATAATTACATTTACTAAATTAGATAATAACATTGTGGACCATAATTTATAATCTGAAAACTACTATATATAAATTGAAAATTTTGGTATAACTAATCTCAAATACAAAAGTTTAGTTTCTTTGAGTGTCTATCTATATTAGTTTTTATTCAAAAATCAATGATCCCCAAAATCTAGATCTAGAGGTTTCTAACAAACATAATTTGATACCAACATTAATTTCCTGAAACATAATTGATTAGATTCAATGGTAACTTTAGTATATTGGCACTGTATAAATGGAATTTCATCTCGAAGGACTGAATAATTGAGTTTTTTTTTGAAAAATAGACACATACTGGATTCTAACATTACATCTAATGACATAAAATTAAAAATATGAGTTCCTTTTAAATAATAATAAGTCCTCTATCATATCCCTTCATGTCCATTATAATATACTTAATAGAAACCTAGTAAAAAATAAAACATAGAACATTGTGAGAACAAATGCTCAGTAAGTTTTAAGTATACAAAAAACACTATAATAAATATGGAAATAAAAATATGGAAAGAAAATTTTGGAAATGTAAATAACTATAGAACGTGTAATTTAGTCATTAAATTTATCATAATATGGATTTAATAACAGACGATAAAATAATTCTCTATAAATACACACATAATATAGAAAACATAACCCTAGAAATTATAATTATATAATAATCACATGGAAATCAATAACTAATCCTACAATGATAGAATTTATAATTATAGAAATATGAAACATACCTTCAAGGATTCATACCTACAACATAATACAATACGTGATTTATTCCAAGAATTTGTCTTCATCAAGGAGTCATTCCAGCAACCTAATAAATGGGTAAGGCCTTGGTCAAAACCCAATGTAGCTTGTCTCAGGAGACCTACGAGTGTATCGAGGGGATAGAGAAGGCCCCACTAATCACTTAATAGGTCTAATAAATTACTTATACGAATGGGTTCAAAATATTTATTAAATAAATTTATGTTGAAGCTAACTTTAAAAATGGAAATATCTTTACCCATTATGTAAATATAACCACAAACTATATAAAGTAATATGGTGAATGATATCAAAATAATAAAAAATAATAAATAAAAATTTAAAAAAATATGCAATATGGTATCAGAAAAGATCAACCCAAATGAATCAATATATTCACCATTGAATTTCAACATTGATGAAAATACTTAATTAAGTTCAATAATAAATTCTTGATGAAAATACCATTTTCACATTCCAAATAATATATTTTAAAAGGAATTTGTAATTATAAGAGAAAAAATTTTCATTTAAAAAATACTTATAATATTATAAAAAGTAGTGTTTCATGAAATATAGAAATACTATTCAGGCCATATATGTAAAAACCATTCCTTTTGAAATAGTTACATTAAAAGAGTATTATTAAAATAAGGCCCCTTATAAATATCATGTCATCAAAGTGAGCATCAATCAAATGAATAGATATTGTTTAATTTCTAAAAATCAACACAAAAAATTAAAAATATACCATAAAATATATAAAATTAATTTTTAAGTAATCCATTCACGACATAATTAATAAGTATATGTTTAACCAAATTAATGGAGATCGTGTTAAGAAATCACTTACCACATTGTAATGAGTCAAATTGTATAACCCATAAAGGTAATATTGACCAAATTAATCATTGAATATTATTAAGGTAATTATATTAAGTATATTATATATAAATTGGTAGTACATACACCTCATAGAAAGAGTAAGTGGTGAATATGGCATATATCTCACATAAGTAAAAGTGAGCCAAGAAAGCCATTTGCTCACAATTACTATTAGTATTGTACACTTAAACCTCTTAAATAATGATTTGAAGAGTGTAATTAATTATTTAAAATAGTATAATAATATTTATTATACCATATTCTATAATTTTATAACATATTTCCACCCATTCACTAATACCATTTCATTATTTACATTGTTTGGGAGTGTTCATTTCATGGTTTCATGATTTTTCCATTTTAATATATTTATGGATTAAATTATCATATTGAAATAAAACTTAATCAGTGAATTAAAATGGTAATAATGGACTTTAATATTTTTAAAATTTTCTATTTATCATTTTTCTTACATGAGAACAATTGATTTTATAAAATGTTAATGTTAAATGTTTATTTTAATTTTTTGATTTTTTCCAAACATCACGATCATGTTTTGTTTTATTTAATATTATATTAATATTTTAGTTATTTAACATGAAATAGGATATAATATACCTTTTAAAATATTATATAACCAGAATAATACTTTTCTAACCATCCATGGCCACAATTCTAGAAGTTGAAGAAAACTATTATTAAGAGAGATGGTCAATCACAAAAACTTGGATAATGGTTTTGTTTCATTGAATTAGTGGAGGTAATAATAATGATGGATGTAAAATATCCCATTAGAAAAACAAAAATTAGTTATATATATTATTTATTAGTTACAATTAAATTTTGGATGACGGAGTTTAGGATTAAGTAGAAAAAGAAAATTAATTAAGAAATGTTTCTTGAGAAGATTACATCTTGAATATCACATACTTGGGGGACCCATTAAAGACCTTGGATTTTGTATTTTGGTGAGAAAAGAAGCACCTAAACATATTTATAGAGGTTAATAGATGTTTTTAATAAAATTTACACATTTCAATGATTCTAGGTCGAAATGGGGTGGTGAAGGGTGGTCTTTATACTTGAGGGGAGGTGAGTTTAAGTGAATAAATAATGATTATTTTATGATTAAAGCCTACCATAAATAGGGGTAATAATTTCTTGGAATTTGTAAAATAATTAATTTTTTTAAATCTATTTAGGGTTTATAAAAACCTCCAAATACCATTAATTGTTTTTATTTTTTAGGTATTTTATGCTTTTACCGTTTTACTTTAACCATTTTCCTGGTTTAACCTATACTACAGTGAATAATGTTTTTTCTAAAGTAAATTTTTATTTTTTAAAATTAAAATGACCTAATAAACCACATGGATAAAATTATTCTGAAAATTTCATCTATTATACCAAATTAAATTCATATAATTTGAAAAATTATATTTGGAATTAAGCACCAGATATAATGGGAGAGCTAGTTTTTATATAAAAATGTTCAAAAAAGACTATTTTTTATATCCAATTTTAATGTAAAATTATTTTCAATGAATAAAAGTATACTTATTGATTTATAATTGATGTAATTATACAATAAAAATCATTTAATATAATATTTATCAATTTAAATTTTTTGTATGAGAAATCATTTTTTAAATAAAATGCATAATTCTTAAATTTTTATAAAAATATAAAACTCATCAAAAAATTCAAAATATTCACAGTATGGTAATTTTTATATACCACTTTTAAAAATTTATTTTATTTTTTCAAATAAATTTTATAACAGTTTCAAATGTTAATTTTAATACTGGTGCTCCGTTAAAAAGAGAATAATTTTTTATAAAAATTTATTTTCTTATATTTTTCAACTTTGTTTGTTTTTATCTTAATAATATTATTTATATTGGATTAGTTTCATGTTTTATTGAATATATAACATATACCAATCATTAATATATTTCACTATGAGTGATTAATTTAATTTATTAAGCAAAAAAAATCTCATTTTAGGAATAATTTTTTTTTATAAAACCCATCCTTTATGGTCAACTGGTTTTTATTATCATTTATAATTTATTAATTACCATTTAACTAATTTGAAAATAAAATTTTAAAATATATTTTCTTATTTTAGTTAATCTCATTCACTCCCACTATTCCTACAGCAATGTGATAATAATAAAAATTAAATAATAAAATTTAAATAATTTGTTTAACATTAGTGTTATGTGTATTGTAAGATATCAAACATACCATTATTTTAAAATATAAAGGTGTTAAATTTTTTTCCCCATATCTATTAAATGGATAAACTGATCATAACCTATTAATAGGAAGAAGGTTGATGGATAAACAATACATAATCATTCTACCAATAGTAATCCATATTTGAATTTCAATACATTTCCCAATGTCAAAATAATATCATAATATCAAGGTTAACACTATAGAATATATGTTATTAAAAATGTGATGTTCATATGTTATAAACAAATGAGTATTAGGCTATGAAAATATAGGAATAACGTGATTATAATCTATATAGGGAATGGTGGTTAATGTTTCTAATATAAAATATCCCAAAATATTTGAATATTCTTCGATGGATTTTTACGGTAAGAATTTATATGACTATAAAAAATGATGGAATAATGAATAATTCAATTAATTTGTTCAATGTAAAAAACAAACATGAAATAACATTAAAGACTTATCAAATCTCAATGAATGAAAATTAAGTTATAAAAAAATTTATCTACTGGGTAAACAACTAAATCAACAGCCACATAAATAATATAACATGATATAGAGAGCAGATACAATTAAATATAAGGAAAGTAACATTAATATCATAATTAATCAATAGAACACCATACAAATGGATAATTTTGTTTATAATATATTATATCTCATAAAATGATATTCGACACGAGTAAAAAACTTGCAACGTAAAAACATTCTAATAAAACCCCATTAAAATATATGGTTCAAAATTTACCATTATATAACATGATATAAGATATTTAATGATATGATATCTCAAATAGGTAATAGATATCACTCAAAAATTAAATTAGGTAAATAAATAAAAAACTTATCTAAATGAAAGATAATTGAGAAAATTACCAATTCCAATTGTCCTACATTCCAGGAACATAAATTGACCACCAATATCACCAAAATATATTTCTTATTAACTTAATTAAGAACCTTAATTATATCAAATTTCATCCATAATCTCCATGAATAGTCATTCTCTACATGAATTATTCTGATTTTCCAAATTTTTTGTTTATAGTTATGATTGTTTATACTAGTTTTATAATAGTCATATTTGTGTTTATTCATCCTTAAAATTTAATCATTAATATATAACATAAAATATTTTAATGGATGTTTTATGGTATTTTATAATGTTATAACTTCATTTCATATCAGTTTTTGTAATTAAATTTAATGTTCAAATCATCAATGATCATATTTTTATGATTGTTAATGAACAAAAGGTAGTTAATTAATAAATTTGTTAAATTTTATATAATATTAATAGAAGAAACATTATTTACAAATTAATATCATATTAAACCAATAAATACATTATCAAAGACATCCATGACATAAAAATATATTATTTTTCAATTAGGTGGATAAAAAGCCCCAAACATGGATATATGATTATCTAAACCAATAGAAGAAGTTGTTTCATATCAATTTTTTTATATTTTGACATCGGTTTTTAATTGAATGTTTTCACACTGACATAAAAATGAGGAATTTTGATATTTTTTTTATAAAAAATTACACTGAAACAAAAATTTCATGTCATTAATTTCAATAAACAATGTGAAAATTATAATAGTCATCTTTTGATAGAAATTTACAAAAGAAATCAATGTAAAAGTACATTACACGTTGGATACTAAATTAATCTACTTGGAAAGTTCCTTAATTTATGGAAACATAGATTTATTCTACTATATTGAATAAGATGAAAATTAATAATAACTAAAAATTGTAGAAATCATATGAAAAAACCATAAAATAATCGTAAACCATTGAAATAATTTCCTTACCTTTGGTAGTTTCATTCAAATAAATATTTTGTTTGTCGATGTTCCTCAATTTTTTTAAGGAAGAGCTGATATGGAAAGTACAAAAACATTATATTATAAATTATTTAATTTTGTTTCTAAATATCATGTGGAAGTATTAACTTCTTAACTCTGTCAAAAGAAGAATTTTTCAAAATAAGAATAATTATGAATAATTTTATCAAGCAAGGAAAATAATAATAAAGAAAATGACAAATGAGAAAAACATTTATGATTAAATCATCAATTGAATAAGCATAAAAAAATTTATATGGATCGTATGTAGTTAAAATGATGAAATAATGTGAATGAGAAGTTAAATATTCTTAATGAAAATATATTTAGTGGTGTTGTATTTAATTTTATGCGGGATACAAAAATTGAAAATCATGCTTAGAAAAGTCGAAATATCAAACCCGCTTGTTCAAAATTTTTCTTTTAATGTGAGTTAAATAAATAAGTGATTTCAAAATTAATCATTAATTAGGGTTTTAATAACTATAATATATATAAATAATGTTAAAAAAATAAAACTATTCTTAATACCATATATATATATAATCGTTGTTACAAAGAAATTTGAAAGTGTATAAACATTGATTATATATTAAAATAATATGAATAACAAATAGAAAGGGTTTTAACATCAGTTCTATAATTTTTTTAAAAAAATATAGAAGAATTTTTTAAATACCATTTATTTAAATAACCGACATAAAAACCTTTTTAAGAGAAGTTATTAAATAACTGACATTAAAACCCCAATGTTAAAATCTTTTTTTTCTAGTAGTGTTAATGAATGATTATGATGTTTATTATTTATAATATCAATATAATAGCAGAATAATGGTCTTATTTGGTAATTATTTTGTTGATAAATAAGAATTGGAAGCATGTAGAAGAGAAATTAATGGATATGAAAATATTACACAAACTGAATAAATGTTTATCATCTTACCGACCATATTTTAAACAATTAAATTAATGATTACCATTTATTGTCAATATCATTAATAAATTCTAATATTTTTCCTTCCAAGAGATAAATTATATCAAAAAATATATATATATCCATTAATATAACCCTTATTTTCAGCCTTGTAAGTTGGTGAAGGAAAATGAGACATGTTACGTCATGGAGGTAATAAGGCACAAAACGCACAGAAACCAATATTTTTTTCTTAATGGATAGGATATATGAATAAATAATGAGATAAACCATAATATTTTAACAATATAGTACATAAATGATAATAATAACACCATATTAGTCTGTATATAAAATTTTTAAAGAGGATAATAAAGAAAAAAACTAAGTAGTTGATAATACTCACGTCGGGTACATGAATTTTCCTTTGAAGTCTCTAGGGGTATGAATGAATTCAGAAACCATTGACTGATCTGAGAACAATTTTTCATTGAAATGGAGTCTAGATAGAATAAATGATATATTTTGAAGGATAAATTCTATTTAATGGTATGTATTTAAGTGGTGAAGATGTCACCCTTTTATAATTGTTGGAAATGATGGGTTCGGTAATACATTTACATTGTTTAATAATTTCCTGATACTATTAAATGTTCAATTTATCATAAGTGAGAGAATGTGTATGAGGCCAATGTTTTGGTGGATCCAAACAATAAAAATTCATTTCTAAATTTGTTTTTTAAAATGTTTTTGGTGTTTTAAACCAAGTGAATCACAATTTAACCAGTTTACTTTTAGCTTGGTAATTAATTTATATCCTTAGTAATTAATTTTTTTTAAAAATATTATACCTAAAAATTTTACCAAAAAATATAATTATAGTTTAAAATCTAATTTTTTTATTAAATCTTATTTTTAAATTTGTATGATGTTTATTTTAAAATAAACAAAATTTATCATGTAAAGGCTGTTTTTAAAAATATTTAATTTTAGTATCAAAATTTATTTATATGATAAAATAATAATGTTTAATACTTTTAATAAAAAAATTGAATATAATGAATTAAATAAAGTTTATTAGGCTTTCATGTCAATCTAAAATATAACATCACCTTGTAAAAAAATTATTTAATTCTATCAGTGGAATTTTTTTGTTTATTTAATTAATATTTTAAGGCATTATAAAAATGTTGTCCATTATTTTTTAAGGTTCATAGATTAATTTTAGATGATGTGTATTGTTCCTAAAAATCATATTTGATTACTTATTTTTTTTATTTTGTAGGTTATTCTTATAGAGTGATAAAATCATGGAAGTTATATATATTTTTTTTAAATATGAAATTTTTATTCTAAAAAAAATATTTTTAAGAAATTATAAAAAAGACATAAAAAGTAATCTTTCATATGGAGAAACTGAAAATTATTTTTATCTTTAATTCGTTCAAATTAAAGAAAATATATATTTTATTTTTGCATTAAATTCTAAAATAAAAGTAAAAATAATTTATACTAGAAATGAAGTTTTAAAATATAAACTAATAATAATTTTATTTAATATCATTTAAAAACAAGTTATTAATTTAAAATTTAATCTATCATTAATCATAGATTAATTTTAATAGAAATGTGTATCACATAAGAGGATTCTTTTTTGAAAAATACTTTTCTAAAAAATAAAGGAACTTAATACTCATTTTAGGTAAACAAATCTAATTTCATTCATATTAAAATTATTATTTATTATTTTTATAGATATTTGATAAGGTGGACACTACTATTCATTATAACTAATTCAATTGATAGGTTTTAATGTTTTTACATAAATATTTTTATTTTATCTAAATATTTCACATTTTTATTTATGTTTGGGGATTCTTGTGGTGCAAGATATCTGACATATTAAATTATTTAATGGTAATTATATAATTAAATTTTAGGGTGAAACATTAACTATGTGTGAATTAGTGATCAATACTTTCTTGTTATTTCATTCCCTAGGTGATAAATATGATTTTAACCAAGGAGGTGTCCCGAAGTGCATCCAATGCGCTTTGAATGTGGAGAAATGATCACAAGATTCATAAAATATATTCCACATGTTGTTGAACCTCAAAGACACAAAAAATTTATTTATTGGGATTATTAAATGATGTTTGGGTTTTAATAATAATCCTATGTTAATTTTATATAACAAGGATAGGATCATCTCACTTTGTATCAAATATTTTGTTTAAAGAATGTTTTAGAACCAAATAATGGCGTGTTTACTACAACAAAAATTGGTTTTAGCGATGACTGTTTAGCGGCTGTTTTCATAACCACCGTTAAAAGTTTTTTTAAAAAGGTTTTGCAGAAGTTTATTATAAACTATTGTGAAACATTTTTTTTAACACTGCCAACCCTCCCCCCCACCCCGACCCCACTTCTCCCTGCTTCCCCCGCTTCCCCCGTGACTCCAGCAACCCCACGAACCGAGTGACCCCAGCCCCCCGAGACCCCGCGTGACCCTGCGACTCTAGCCAACCAGCATCCTCGGTGACCCTAGCCCCCCGCGACCCAGTCGACCCCACGCCCTAGGTGGTATTGATGATTTTTTTCATAATCTTTATGTATTATGTGCATATATGGTTGTTCCAATTTACTTCTTTACTTTGTTTTGTGTTCCTGAGTATGAAAAGTGAGATTAGGACGCAAATTGATGTACGAAACCCTCTAAGGAATCTGTTGGGTCCATTGATGTTTGAGATCGTACCTAGGTCTACCCTTGGGTTATGAAAACACCTTAAGGTTGGAGAAATATTTTTTAAAATGTTGCAATAATTTAGTTATGAAACTGAATGGGTAGAGAATTGTAAGTTGGAATGCATTCAAGGATAATAGTATATTTGAAATATGGAATTTGTATTTTTTTGAAATTCTTAGTTGGATTCTGAAATGGATTAAAATAATAATTTTTCACTTTGATTTGGTTATGGTTTTTTATGAAAGACAAAAATGTTTTGAAAATCGGTATTATTTTGAAAACGAGGTGTTGACCTCAATGTTGTATGAAAAAAGGGGTTATCTTAATAGATTTCAAATGGTTATTAGAAATGAGGGTGTGGTTCCCCTTTT
The DNA here is from genome assembly GCA_963277665.1 of Viscum album. Classification (NCBI taxonomy): domain Eukaryota; kingdom Viridiplantae; phylum Streptophyta; class Magnoliopsida; order Santalales; family Viscaceae; genus Viscum; species Viscum album. The sequence goes on along the minus strand of OY728163.1, from coordinate 1,047,715,318 downwards.
TTGTAAATTATTTAAAATATCTATTTAGGGTTGTAAATAGAAATTAAATTCTTGGGACATGTTCAGCTTTTAAAAGAGGAAGACTCAATTTTTGAAGGGTGGATTCGAGATTATTTCATTTGAGTATCTTGAATTGTGTTTTATTCTATAATTTGATTTTAAGGATATGTTCAGAACATAGTCATTTAAATGATATTTGGGTTAGTGAGATAGAACCCCCGATAATTAGGTTGGCATGTTAAGTTGTTTTATTAAATGAAATAAGTGATAAATGTTTTTTTATGACATAACATAAGGGGGAATTTGGTATAATGTGATTGTGTTAAATGGGTTATGGAATGGAATTGATATACGTGACAAATGAGTTGCGATAGAAAATGGAATATATGTTATTGGGTTATTCATTATAAATGGGATATAAATAGTCAGTTATGGGAATGATCAGTGAATTATATTGATATAATATATTATTCCATTCATGGATGGTAACCTAGAGAAATAATTTGGAAAGATGTTGGTGTGACAATCCACTATGATAGGAAGAGTTACATTTCATGTTTCATTAGAAGCAATAAAAGTTTTTAACACTAACTATACCTTGATTTTTCCAACCATAATTAGTATATTTTTAATTCTAACTGTATTTAGAAATAAATCCCAAGTGAATTGATAAAGATCTCTGTATAGATATGTGAACACTACCTAATAATCATGGTGGGCTATACCAGCTTTAAATCCCACCAATGGTTTTCAAGAATAATTATTTTACATTTCAAGTATAGAAATCCATTCCAAGTGAGGTATTGAAAAAAAATATCTAAAAAACTATGTATAATCATTCTAGCATCAGGTACTCAAGAATATTCATTCCAACTTTGATATTTATCCCATCTGGTTTCCCATCAAGGTTAAAAAAACTGGACCTCCTATACGAAAACACATCTGATTTATTAGGTCTAAAATCCCCTTAAAATTTCAGTGGATTCTATTTTAAAAGTTCTATTAAATGATTTACTTAATGAATTTCCACATTTACAGGTCCCTTAACAACTTCCATAAAATCATGTTCTATACTTTGAACAATATCCTAGTTTACTTGTTGTCCTAGAGAATCTACATTCTTAGTTTCTCTATCATTTGGTTATAGTGGCTTAATGGGGGGATTAAACTGGGAGGCTTCTACAGTATCATTTGCTTCCTACTTACAGAATCAAGTAAATAGTATTTGGATCCCAACATCACTGTAAAAAACTAAGCTGTGATAAAATATGTTTAGTGCCAATTTTTTTCTTTAATCATGGGGATATAGGAGAATATTTATAATGTGGAGTTTATTCTCCAAATCTTTTCTGGATTGGGCACAACTAGGTTCAATTAATGGAAGTTATATGCTCTAATCCATCATTTTCTCATTTCTTGAGAGGAATAGGTAGTCCATGAATATAGCCTCCTATTGAATTGTTATTCCAACAAAGATATGATTATGTTAATTTTTGTTATCTAATATTATATTTTGATTCTATAAAGTATTTGAAAAGTCAAGGGTTGAAAATTTGGATATTTAGAAGAAACATGATAGGAAAACTGTTTAGAATAACTTTTATTATTGACCATGTGGTAATTGAGTAATATGATATTGTCAGCACACTGTTTCTCTTTACCAAAGAAACTTCCCCCATACCAAACACTAGAGGGTTCATATCTAACTCAGTGGCTCATCTTTATTATATTATTTTTCCATAATCTTACAGTATCATATATATGAATCTCTTTCCTTATTTAGTAGAAACTATGTGTTTTTATTTTTTTATTATTGTGTAGGCACATAATGATATACATAGATAAAAGCTAGATCACATTACTGAGGAACACACCTCATTATGTTAAGGGTTCGAATGAGTTTTTATATTTCAGAATTTCTAGTCGATCTGTTGAAGGGATAATAAGATTTCCACGTCCTAAATATAAATTTAGAACATGGTTGAAGAGAGATGATGTTTATGAACTTTCAATACTGAAGCAATTCCCTGGTCAATATTTGTGTTGGGTTTGGTATGGGGAATCGAACGTTACAGAAAGATTGAGTACTGATGTTAATGCACAGAATGAGGTCTCAAGTTTGTCAATAATGGAAAATGAAATGCAAAAACTCATAAATGATGTATTTGGCACTGAAAGACACCACTATCAGCATCAAAACATATCAGAACACCCAAAAGAGGGTGCTACAAATTACAATGTGACATGTGATGTTTTTGAGACTGTAACACAAGTAGATCCAGATTGTACCATATCATTGGATCCTTCTCTTGATTTTGTGGAGCCAAAGGTAAGAGAAAAATTCACTGAGAAAAATGAGTTTCATGATTTATTTGACGATGGAAATCAAGAGTTGTATAGTGGGTGTTTGAAATATTAAAAGCTTTCATTTCTGCTGATGTTTTACTATATCAAATGTCTATGGGGAATTACTAATAAGGCAATGTCCATGATATTGTAATTGATTCATGATGCATTTCCTGTAGCAAAAATCCAATAATATTTTTATTATATGAAAAATGTTGTTAACAAGTTTGGTCTGAATAATACAAAAATACATGCATGTCCTAATGATTGTATTCTTTATTGGGGAGAGGATTCAAGTAGATAGAATTGCAAGAAATGTTCTTCTTATGGATGGTAGTCAATGGGTGATGTTGGAATTATGAATGAACATAATTTCATGGAGAATAAGAAAAGGAACACACCTGCAAAGGTTTTGCGTTACTCTCCCTTGATGCCTCGATTGCAAAGATTATTCATGTCATTAAAAACTGCCGAACACATGAAGTGGTGTTATGTAGATAAAAAAATGATGGATTAATGAGACATCCATGATATTCCCAATCGTGGAAGACATTTGATTCATTACATCTAGATTTCTCAGCTAATCCTAGGAATGTTCGATTGGGATTGGATGCCAATGGATTCAACCCATTTGGGACTTTGAGTAGTAGTTATATAATTTTTCCAGTTGTTTTAATCCCTTATAATCTGCCTCTATGGATGTGTATGAAACAAACATATTTTATCATTTCAATGATTATTCCTGGAAAACAGATTCCTAAAAATGATATTGATGAATACTTGCAGCCTTTGATGGACGAATTGCAGGAGTTATGGAGCAACCGTTTTGAGAAATTTGATGCTTCTTCTAAAACAATGTTCAAAATGCATGCTGCTTTAATTTGGACCATTAGTGACTTCCTTGGGCTTGAGAATTTATCTAGTTGGAACACTTACATGGGTTTTTCTTGTCCCGTTTGTAACATTGATTTGATCCCAAATGGCTACCTCACAGTATAAAATGGTGCTTCTTGTACCATTGAAGATTTCTCGATGCATCTCATAGATTTCGGTTGAACAGATCAAAATTTAATGGTTCCATTGATCATAGAACACCTCAAAAATTGTTAACTGGTTCTGAAATATTGACACAACTTGAAAATTGTGAAACAAAATTTGGGAAGGTTCATCATTTGAATGAAGGTTGAAAACAGGTCCGAGGTTCATTGTCAGGTGAAATCAGAACGCAACAATAGAAGAGAAAAAGAATATTCTTCAAACTCCCGTATTGGGAATTTAATTTGTTGCGTCCGAATCTTTATGTGATTCATATTGAGAAGACTGTCTTTGAAAATTTTATTTTCAAATTACTTAATGATCATGGAATGTCGAAGGATCATCTCAATGATTGCAAAGACTTACAAGTAATGAACATAAAACATGATCTCTGGCCAGATGAGAATGAAAAGTATGCTCCAACCATTTTTTCAATGAAAAATAGGTATAAAGATAAATTCCATTGAATTTTAAAGAATGTGAAGGTATTTGATGGGTATTCGAGTAACCTATTAAGGTGTGTTGACTGGAAAAATTGTGAGGTACCTGGATTTAAAAGTCACGATTCACATATTTTTGTTACAACATTTACTACCATTGACACTGTGTGCATTATTACCTGAAAAAGTTACTACTATTGTACTCCAATTCTGCACATTTTTCAGGTAATTATGTGAGAAATCTCTACGTCCATTTCAGCATGATTACCTCCAGGATAGGTTTGTATTGACCCTTTGTGCAATGCAGATGATCTTTCCTCTTTCGTTTTTTACTGTCATGATGCATTTAACTGTGCATTTGGTTGAGGAAGCTAAATTAGAAGGCCCCATTCATTATCATTGGTTGTATCCAATTGAGAGGTATTCTATTTATATGTTTTTCATTTAATTAAACATTTTTTGGAATTTAAATAAATGTAGAATATTATTATTTTATTTCACAGATATTCTTGGCATTTGAAAGCATACGTGAGAAATAATGCTCAACCAGAAGGATCTATTACTGAAGTCTATTTGGATGAGGAGTGTCTTACCTTTTGTTCCAGATATTTGGATGATATTGAGACAAGATTTAATCAAGTTGGAAGTGTGGCCAACACATCAAATCAATCTCAAATGAATCATAAGTCAAAAATATTTCCTACTAATTTACAATCACACGGGAGGACCTCAAATGTGACAATGACTGAATTGGAATTATTACAGGCATATAGATATGTGCTGCTGAGTAGTGAAATTATTTATCCATTTATTGAAGAGTTGAGGATACAATCAAAGAGACGAATGTGGGGCCAAAAACGAAATGAGAAAGATATAATGGAAGATGTGAATAAAGAGCTTGTAGAATTGTTTGCATGATGTGTAAGTTCATAAATATTGCAATAAATACGAATATTAGTTTGACACATACATTTGGTAAATCTATTAAATTATATTTCTTTTTTTCAGATCATGAATAAAGATACTTGAGTAGACTTCTCATAATATTTGATGTTTCTTTCTAGTGGTCCTATAAAATAAGTTAGAACATTCGATGCTTATAATGTGAATGGATTTAGATTTCGTACAGTTGATCGTGAAGTTGGTTTGAAAACACAGAATAGTGGTATATTTACATTTTCTGAGGTGGGATACTATAAAAAGATAAATGATATTATTGAATTAAACTACAACATACATTTTTATGTTGTTTTGGTCAAATACAAATGGGTCGATATTATTAGAGGTGTAAAAAGAAATTCCTTGCAATCATATGGAAATTCAGCTAAAGGGAAACATAGATGACCATATTATCCCAAATAGGGGTTATGGGATGCTGTCCATGGGTGTGCTCATATAGATCCACATTTCCCAACCTATCATGAATATAGAGGATAAACACCTTTGATATAGCCAACACCACAATCAGGGATCACCTAGTTGTCCCCAAGGAAATCCATATAGAGGTGGTGATTAAAGAGAAGAAAGGGACACTGTAGAGGGGGGATCTTTTAGTTTAGGATGACGCTACAACCTCCTACCATATCCACCACTTGGTGTCTATGTTAGGATTAGGGATATAGTAGTCATGGATGTGGGTAGTTGTAGTCTATAGAGGGATTTGACCCGGTTACAAGTGAGATGATCCAAGGAAATATCTATGTTTATTATAATATTTTACTATTAATAGTAGAAACATGTGTGAGTAATTATTTTATCACATTATTTATGTTGGGATATTTGGATATTCCAATTGAGACTTTATCCCAACATCTATGGATAGAGGGTCCAAGAAGGAGAAATTACTTGAGATCTCTTGTCTGTTAAAATTGTGAGCTATCACTTTGTGTATAGAGTTTCTTGTAGGGACTCCTAGTCAAAAAGATGAATCATTATGATGTCGTCTTGTGTGTGGAATGGTTTTCCATGGGTTGAGACTAGATTAGACACCATTGAAACTGGATTATATTTCTACATATGATAGGGATTAAATTAACCTTTGTGGGTCAGAGATACCTCTTGATTGGTGAGTGTGTCCTATGACGAGGAGGATACAACCCATCACCCATCAGTTGGAGATTTTAACCCTTATTGAATTGGTCTCTTCATGAGTTTGGATTCTTCAATTTGTTGAGGGATATTTGGAAATATTTCCAAGTGTGATCTAGAAATACCATCATGGTGGGTGATAGACTTCTTGATCAACATTAATCCCATTACTATGATGAAATCCTCACTGAAATATCAGATATCCTTTTTCGAGATCCATGATATGAGGGTGAAGGTCAAGGACCTTTCAGATAAGGAATTTGTCATACCCACAATGTCTCCCGAGTAAGATAATGTTTTTTCCTGAAAATTAAGAATGAGATACATAGCCTATATTTTGATTATCATTTATTAAACCTTTTGATGATAATGAATAATTACCACTACCAAAGATTAATGGTCTTTTCGATTAGTTATAATGAATTATTTGTTCTCAAAGATATATCTTAGATCTAGCTACAACTAGTTGAGGTTTCATGAGGCTGAAATTATTAATATAGAATTTTGTTATCGATAAAGACACTGTGAGTTCCTACTGATAGCTTTTAGTGTGAAAAATTTCTTCATTCTGTTTATGTATTTTTGAATCTTATTATCCATCCATTCATGGACCGATTTGTTTCTGTATTCATTGATGAAAGACTCAATTTCTCTAAATCAGAGGAGAAAAGTGAGGTGAATATAAGGATGTTTCTATACATTATCTAGGAGAAATATATTTATGGAATGTCAATGAAGATCCATTTTTTATCAGTATGGAATAATTATATTTCTAGTGATGGTTGTTACAATAATTTCTTGGGATCCACATAAGACACTGACATAGGTGCATATTTTTCATGGATTGACATGAAGAATTTTTTAGAGTAGTGTCCTCATAGAACTACCTAATATAGAAAGAGATACCATTTATATAGGATGAGCAGTGTCAGAGATAATTTTTGTAGTTTAGGACGAGGTTGATTAGTGATCCTATGCTTAGAAAACCATAGGAGGGATTGAAATATGTATTATTTTGTGTTTCATCAACGTCTAGGATTAGAAATGTATTTATGTATAGGTATAAAGTGATCACATATGGATTTATTATGTTGATACCGCATAGTAAGAACTACCTTACTCACAACATTGTGTTAAAAATACTTGTGTTATCTCTAAATATGCGAATTTACTATCTTCTAGGAGAGGGATTTTTTGTTTTATTAAAACACTAGAGTATCAAGTACAGAATCATTTAGAGGTATCTTAACTCGATATGGACGCACTGATTGGAGTTATTTTATAAATATAACATTAAGATAGATTATAATCCATCGATGGGATTCCTAGTATAATATTATTATAGAAGGATGTCCCATTAAATCCCTATAGAGGATGAATTTGTGAAATTGTCTTCTTTTCAGCTAACCCTGGTGGAGGAGAGGAGGTAAATCTATCCTCAATAAATCATTTGGAATTATATGCTTCTATAAAATGTGAGATAGTCCCAAATGGGAGACATAAATGTTTAGGTTTCTAATGTCCAGATATCCTCAGTGGATACACTAGATATGATTTATCATGGAGGGGATAATGCTATTCTTTTCTTAGTACAGGTTGTGGTTCTGATTGTGATGCAACAATAGGTGATGATGGATTTTATTTATTCCGCTTTAGTTATACATTTTTGTGTGAAAAATATGTAAAAGGACATTCAGTGGTTTTTTGGAGGTATGTGATGCAGTAGAGAATATCCAAGTTAGCATCTCAGTGTCTAGCATTTCATTTGGTGGAGGATGATCACAAGGTCGTGATAGGTTTGACAAGGCCTATTGAGACCCCAATGTATAAATAAGATATAATATCCCTGGAATTTCTGTCAAGTATTCCACATATAATTGGCGGGAAGATTCTATATAGTTTATATTTGACCAACTTACCAATTCAACACACAAACTTACTATCAGGTACTAGAGTACAATGGGGTGTTTGAGAGACGTTTTATGTGTAGGGGATCATTCAACACAATGGGGTACCCTCAATAATTATCTTTGAACAAGTTTTTTGGTTAAATCATGTTTATGGAGAGGAACTAGAGAGTAATTTCAGTCATAGTTGTTGATGAGTACAACCATACACCTCTAGGTGGATTTGAATATTGAGAAAACTATCCTAGTGTTTGAGGTTATGCTGAGGGATTGAGAATTAGAATTCGGTCGGAGCTGGGAGGATTAATTTTCATTATTGAATATTGATTATAATAATAGATATTTCTCTACTGTCTACATGAATACTTTTGATTCCATATATGGGAGACCATTTATTTCACCAGTGTACTATAATGAGATTTGGGGAGACATTTGTTGTTTTGTCACAGATGGTTTAGTAAATGATAGACATGGTTCAAGTGATCGTTGAGAAGATGAGTGTATCCTTGAGATAAAATATTTCTTACACAGATCAATTCAATAGGTCCTTAGTGTTCAATAAAAAAGATTATGTTTTCCTAATATCCTCTTCATAAGGATGATTTAAGTGTTTTATATATGTTGGAATGTTATCCCCGAGGTTCATTTGGAAATTAGAGATCCTATGAAGGGTTGGTGAGGTTTCTCACCACCTAGACATACCCCAATAATTGGAGTGGTTGAATGAAATATTCCATGTGTCATAGTTGAGTAGATACATTCATTATCCTATACATGTCATTTACAAGGGATATCATGATATAGAGTGTAGATCATCCTTCAAAAAGTACCATGTGATGATTGAGGATTAATAAGAGAGGATGTAGTGAGGATACACTATTAAAATGGTTTATGTAATATGGAAGCACAAAAGCATCTAGAAGAGATCTATGGAGAGGGATAGCCGGATTAGGACTCAGTACGCCCAATTTTTTAATTATCTAGTTTTTTTGGAAAGAAATCTTTTATGGTTGGAAGAGTTTTATGACCCTTTTTATTGTTATAATAATTTGAAATATTTTAAATGATATTTTTAGAGTCAAAAAGTGATAGGGCATGGAATGTTGGGGCCCATTCGGCATTAAATTGAAATTAAAAAAATATTAAACATATTAAGATCACAAACACATGTTTTCTTAGAATTAATGGAATATATCTTGAATAGAGATTATAATAATAAATGAAAAACCATGGATGAATGTGAAACTAGTGGTTTACCCAAGGCGCGACCTAAAATTTTTCATCTTCATATGTTAATATGAGGCTACCATTGGTGGGTATGTTATATGGATTGATTGATTGATTAATTAATTTAATTTGATTAATACCCAAATATATAACTTACTATTTAAATATCCTATTATGGAAAATCTTTTTTCCTATCCACATAACTCAAGTATATTTGATAGGGTTCTCTGATAGTCATCATTTGTGGATTGAGATTAGTGGATGAAGTTTGATTGGATCAAGGTAGATCAGGAAGAAATAAACATAGTGGGACTTCTCCATCATTAGAGAAAAAATTATTCAGTAATGATCAATCAAAAAATGAGGTAGGGATCATAAATATTGAATTTTAATCAATTTTATTAAATGGTTGAGAATGTATATTTTATATTCATTTTTCTAGTGCTCATCAACTATAAACATGATCCCATTTATTTCTTAATGTTTATTCATGATATTCCATACTATTTACCATGGATATCTCTGATTTATCACCTTTGAAAAAGAATACTTGTGAATCATTGTTTTCATTATTTTTCTCTTCCCTTTCCCCATCCCGTTCTTTACATTATTTATCATTTTCCAAATATTTTACAGTTCGACATTTTTTTGGGTCGTTTCATGTATTATTTTTCCCAATGATTCATAGTGGTATAGAGTATTTTGGTTTATTTGAAGCATAAATACATGAAAAGGGATGAGTTGTGGAAAGATATTTTTAATTTGGAGGTGTTTTTAATTTCCACTACATGATTTTATGATGGTTTCCAAAAAATACCACAAATTAATGTGTCAGTATCCAATATGCAGTAATTTCATCCTTTTTGAAGTGGTCTTTGCTAAGAATCATAGAAAGAATATTTAGTGGTGGTTATTTCCATTTTGTGGTAGTTTTTCTATGGGGTTGGGGTGGGATGTGGAATAGTATTTATTGGCAGTTTAAACTGCCTCTAAATCCAATAAAATCCTACAAAAAATGATTCTAAATAGATTAAAACCACCACTATGTAATAGTGCATTATATTTATCGGTTCTTTTAACCATCACAAAAATGAATAAATAAAAGTGGATATTTTACCATAGAGAATAAGAATATTCCATATGTATGAATGGTTTAAACCATCTCTAAATGTTGATTTATAAAAAAATCCAGCTACATATTCTATAGGCTCAGAACAACCCAAAAAAAATCTAAACCAAATGTCTCGCCTATGAGTAACTAAAAAAATATATATTAAAAGAATATAAATTCACACATATATAAAACATATGGCATAAAAAATAAGTATATTAGTTTAAGTCCAACCACAAATTGTTTCAGCTTTATGTCATTGATAATACATCATCAAACCCTCTTATTCTATATAAGTCCAAAACATAAAAAATAATACTAATCACTGCTAGATGAACTATTCATTCCACCCTCTCCTTATCCATATCCTTCTTCATCTCCATCTATACTTCCTGCCACTGTCACATGTAAGAAAATTATATTGAAAGTTAAACTGTGTTGTATAATTATATTTACACATAAAAAAATAAATTTTTGTGAATGAAATGATTTTTAAGTTGTGTGATTTAGCTTCTAAACAACATTAATTTATATAATATCACTGGGGAAAAATCCGGTCACCTTTTGATATTAATAAAAAAATTGTTTCAATGACCACATTCTTTCTATAACATCGGTAACGATAAAGTGTAAAAAAATCTATACAAAGTGATTCATCTTAAAAAACATATAATTTAATAATATAATGACATTAAATTACACCATAATGTATTAATAGTACCATTATTGAATAAAAAATATCATTTTTTAAAGATGATGGAATATGTATGAAATTATCAAAAGTAATCAGAAGTGTAACCAACTCCACCACTAGCTGGCCTAGAATCTTAAAAAATAATCCTATGATGTCATTCGTAGGGACCATATTACATTAAAATGTGACAAATATATTTATACCATTCAGATTCCATACATCATATCTTTTCTTATTTTTCCCCATTGTATCATTTTTGCCAAATTATATGAATAAATAGTTAGTTTTATAGAAAAACCGAAACATCATTATTTATTTTAATTTTTTTACCCAAAACAGTCACCCTCCAAAATCCTTACAATGAACTAGAAGGGGTCAACCACCTCAATACTGAGGGTCAAATGTTATCAATATATATATCCATCCTTTAAATTCATATCATTTAATCAAATAAAAGTAACTTCATAACATATATTTCAAAAATTAAGGTAGAAAAAATGGGAAATGTTAATGTATAAAATGTACTAAAAAACCAAATTTTCATAAAAATGATAATGAATGGCCTCCAAAATGACATAAGCGGTTGATAAAAGATTGGATTACTACAAATAAATTCATTTTCTCCTTCAATAAGGTAATATTCCTACTCCATCGTTACTTCATCTAATTCATCCCTTATTGAAAGGATAATAATTTTAATATCATGATAAAAAAAATCACTTCTTATTATTGATGGGATTGAATGTCAGAAGTTAAATCTTCCACTTGATCACCCATATCATAGAAGTCTATTTTTTTACATGAGCAGCTACACACTACACATCATCCATGACATCTTCCACATAGTATAACATTTTTACTTGTGTTGATAAGATATAAAGATCATATAATTCATGGTACCCAATATCTATCAAGTGATAGAAGTTAAAAGAAGTAAATTACAAGAAATATATTTTAACACCCCTGATAAAATTTACACAATTTCGTTTGAATAAAACATCAAAAAATTCCAATTGTAGTTTAATTTGATTATATTTTTCAAATTTCCATAGTATCCCAGTTTAGAAAACATAAATATACAACTATTCAATGTTTTCAAACCCACTTCCCAACCCACTGTATGAAATTTAATGATATTCATATTTTAAGCATAAACTCCTGAAAACATACATATAAATTATTAACAAAATATATGTCTCAACCTCATATCGATATTGATTGTAATATTTATGAACTCACACATCTTGAAAAAAATTATACATGCTCTTTATTAATATATTTTGTTATATATTTCTCATTTCATGTTAGAAATATTATACATATTCTTGTATTTATCCTCAACTCTATAATAAATGGATCTATCATTTATCTATTCAACAACACATATGTATTTTCATGCGATAATTCTATTTCTTCTAGTGTAACATTTGAGGTCCTCCCAACTGATTTGATAATAGGAGAATTTTTTTTTATTTTCCTATGTATTTGAGATTGAGTCAATGTGTTTCCAACACATCCCTATCAATTTTATCTTGTCTAATTATCATAAAGGTATCTAGAAAAAATGGTAAGAAAATCCATTGCAAAATTGCCTTCAGAAATAAATCCTTCATGTTAATTTTTTTTCACGTATGATTTCAAATTACCAATGAATCTATGAAATAAAATAAAAACAAAAACTATTTTTTATGTAATTAAGTGAAAATAATTTTTCAAATAAAATAAATCATAGAGATAAATTACATCCCAATTGGATACATCCATAGATAATGTACGAGGCCCCCTATTTTAGCTTCTTCAACAAAATGAACTATTGAATGCATCATAAAAGTAAAAATTATGGGAGAAAAGATCATCTATACTATAAAAATTGTCAATAAATATAACTTCTAAAGGTTGTAAAGATAAAATGGGTCTATATTTTTGTCACATATATGTCTGAAGGATGTGAAAAATTATTATACAACAATATTATCCATTTTAGGTAATTATGTATGCAATGCCAATTGTACAAACTACTGTAATAGAATATGTGAATCTTGAAGTTTTAAATCCATGTAACATACTATTATTTATGTAAACAAACATTGAGATGTTACTTGAATAACCATAAGATACATTGACATGTTTTTAAATTCGAACAAATGTATCTTTATCCCGATTTTTCATAGAAAAAATTTACTAGAACATACTTTCCATTCTCATATGACCAGAGATCATGATTTATGTTCCTTTAAAGTAAGTATTTCTAATAATTAATATGACTCTTCAATCTTCCATACACATTATGTAATGAGAAGATCAAATTTTCAATGAAATTCATATCAATATTAATCACATCAAGATTATTCTGCAAGAAATTAAATTTTCAATATGGATGTTTGAATAAGAAATTTTTTTCATCCATTGTTGTGTTATTATTTCACTTAATGATGAGCTTCATAGTCATTCTCCACTATCATTCAAATGATACACCTTCCCAAATTTTGTTTCAAAATTTTTATGTTGGTCCTATAGTTCAGAAAGAATCACAAACTTTGGAGGTGGTCTACGATTAATAGAACGATTTAATCTTGACTCGTTCTACTGAAATCTATGAGATTCAAGAAGAAATAATCACTGACACAAGAAGTACCATTTTAGACTATGAATTAGTCATTCAGGTCAAAACCATTGTTACAAATAGGAAAATCCAACCCCGTGTAATTGATCAAACTAGCTAAATTCCCATGTCCATGGAAGTCCCTAATAGTCAACATTAGAGCGGCTTTCATTTTGAACATTATTCTAGAAGATATATCATATGTATTAACACAATTTTTATATAACACCAATAATTCTTCAATTAATGGATTAAATCATACTTCAATATCATTTCAAGGTTATTGTTTCAAGGAATAATCATTTAAATGATAAATTATGTTTGTTTATACACATCCACATAGGTAGAATGTAAGGGATCAAAACAACGGACCAAATGCCATAATAAGTGCTCAATGTCCCAAAATGGTTGAATCCATTGACATCCAATCCCAATTGAATATTACTATGAGAAGATGAGAAATATAGATGTTATTAATCAAACGTATTCTATGATTTTGAATCCATTGGGTGTGTGTTCCTTCTCTTATTCTTCATAGTATCATATTGATACAGACTTTTAACATCACTCATTACTATCCATAAAAAATAATAATTGTTTTTCAATACTGTATGCATGAATCCTCCCCACAATAAAGTATACTGTCATTGAGACACACTTGTATTTTTGTATAATTTATACCTATCTTATTAAGAAAATTTATGTCATAAAAAAACTAATAAAGATTTTCTTCAAAAAATGAAGCACACAACAATTCAAATATCATGTACATCACCTTATTTGTAATGACATATAGGCCTTTGATATGGTACAACTTCAGTAGAAAATAATTTTTTTAAGACTTCATACATCTACTATAAAACTCTTGATTTACCCCATTAAATAAACCATGAAAAGAATTTGGATTCTCAGTGATGTTTTCTCTTACATTAGTCTCTCTATAATCAAAAAGAGGATCCAATTATATGTTATATTCTTGATCTGGTTGTCATACAGTATAAAGAACATCATCCCCTATGCTAAAATTTGTAACACCCTAAACCGGTTGTTCTCAAATGTTTTGATGTTGATGTTGCTGTTTTGCTACACCGAATTCATCTTTAATAAGGTTTTCCATTTCAATATATCATTATCGATGATGTTGGGAGCTCATTCTTTGCATTGACGTCAGTGGTAAATGATTTTGTAATGATTGATTCTCCGTGCCACACCCAACACAAATATGGAGCATAGAATTGCTTTAATATCAAGTGTTCCTAAACATCATATCTCCTAAAAATCTTCTAAATATACATTTAACACATATACATCATATTATACAACCAACGAATCGATTGGAAATTGAAATATCTAAGAAATATTCCATACCTTTAGAATGCTGAGGTTTGTTACTCAGTAATGTGATCTATATTTTATCTATATATATCACAATGTCCCCACACAATGTAAAAGAATAAAAACACATAACAATTAGTAAATTATAAAAGAGATAAATAGATGTTAAAAAATCACAACCCTTGTCGTTATAATAAGAGTCATGAGTCCTGAAGGGCATGTCACATAATGCTTCACTAGCATTTCTTGTAGTGGATGACCTCAAGAAAAAATAACTTAAATTTTCTAGTTTAACAACTTTCATTGTGTTAGTCATAATTTTATTTCTTACAGATATAACTATATGATATTTAAAAAAAATTTATTATTAAATGTTGAATTTAGAATATTTTGATTACTTAATACATAGAAAATTATGCTTGGATTATATTCCATGCTCTAAAAATAAACCCTGTCAATATAAATAGTCTAAAATAATTAATGTAGGTTTAATGATTAAATTGAAATATTTATATTAATGTATCTTTCAAATTCATGACTAAATTGATAAGTTTTCTAAATATCCTTTATCAACAACTCTAAGTGGGATGAAATATAAATACTATTTGGCTTCTAATATTGTTAATGAAAATATCTCAATAATTCTTCAAGGTGATTAAACATATTCACCTAGACATACACAAAAAATAGTCTATAATGTCCAATGCCAATTTAATGATACTATATATTAAAGACAATTGAGCATTCCTATTTCAAAATAATACAAAGTAATATGTGATCCAATTCCAAAAATATATGTTGTAATATGTGAACATATAAATACATATGGTAAATATTCAATCTTTTTTAAAAGGATAATAGATATCTATAAAGTCAAGTTGTGTGGAAAATGATGTTTAAAAGAGTTACATTTTTCACTTAAAAATCATTAAGAAATCTAATAGAAGAAATACATGTTGAAATCCATTATTAATAAAAATATTTTTTAAAAAAATCATTGAAAATGTTTCACAATCCAATGTCAATAATTGATGTTGAATTAATTGTCTGTAACATGTACTTATAAGGAAATCATCATATCAAGTAAATAGATTTGTAAGAAATATATCTAATAAAAAGAAAATATATTTAATAAAGGAGTTGAACAGTTTATATTCTAGTGTTGAGTAACTATCACGTGATCAAAGATACATAAAAAGATCCAACATTAAGTGTGAATGTCATATTTCATCAGATAGTCAAAGGTATATTAGTGAAACCATTGATGAAAAAAATATAACAGTGAATTTCTACATTAAAATTTTATACTTATTTTGTACACAAGATTATCGAATAAGAGGACACCTTCTTCCTCGTTGCATGCCCTTAGCATAAATTCATCTTTCTAGGCAGATTATAGTTTGGACGCCAGTCTTTAAAATCTAGAATATACACCAGCTTTCATTTGGATGGGGATTCTAATCATACCAAGTAGGAAATCCATCCAATGGATTACCACACATGCCACTAGGAAGAGAAATTATCAGCTCATAGTTCAAAATATAAATACAACTATTGAATGAAAATCCAAAACAACATAGTAATTTATTTAAATTAATTATAAAAAAATTTATTTAATTTTTCAATTTCATAAACTTTTAATATAAATTACACATTCAAAAACACAAAAAAAAATTGCATTCATATAACTAGGAGCATTCCTAATTCATGATAGGAATCTTATAATACTGGTCAATTAATCATATACATATGAATCCAAGTTTCCTTTATCTAGAAAATACCCATGATAGAACCCAAAAATTATATAAAATGAAAAAAAAATTAAAATGGTTAATAAAATCAAACTGGGGAGTGATGGTATGACAAGGAAACAATAGATAAGTGGAATTATGGTAAGGTGGACAAGAGGGCTACTGGTGAGGCGTTAGGTTTAATGGGGGGAGGGGAGGAAGGGTTTGAAGGGTTTTGAAAGAAAATGGAGAGGGGATAGGGTTTAATGGGGAGAGGGGTTTGATATGGTTTCGGTCTTACAGTGAGGGTAAGATGGGGTCATGGGCTAGAAGAGAGTGGTTTGGTGAGGTTTGGGGCCAATATGGAGGGCTTTGACGAGGTCTGGGGAATATTGGTGGGGGTTTCAAGCTCAGGGGGTTGGTGGGGGGAGAGGAAGAGGAATAAGTTTGGTTCATTATAAAATGAATGTTTTAGAGATGGTTTCATAAAAACCATCGCTAATTATTTTTGAAAAATTTAATCCATGGTTTATGAAACTGTCACTAAAGGACTGATGCTAATTACTAAATTTGGTGTAGTGAATTAGGGTTTGTTTCTAAAAAGAATTCATAGATCTTGGAATTTTGAATGAAAATTGATGATATATCTTTCACAGGACACATTCATGACTTCAAGAAGATCATTAGATTCCATTTTCCAATAATCGGAGGTAGGGAAATAATGGATGATAGTTTAGTTGTTGAATTTTTGATGTTCGACAAGAAAGATCCATGAAAATGTGTATGAATGTTGAATCTTCAGAAGGAATCTATAGTATCTAAGGAAAAACTTACCGCATGTTGTATATTTGGGATGAATACATGAAATTTTTCCACCTGGCTATGATTCTAAGATTTTGGGAAAATGTTATGGATCAAATGCCATGTGGTCAGACCCACAAACTGTGTTACCTTCCCATGATAACCAAAACTTGTTCTAACTGAAACACGATTAGGACCCCATGATGGGGGATATTCCATATACTACAGGAGTATATTATCACATTCTAGTACCTTGGAATATCAAGGTACATGTCTATGTATATAGGAAGGACCCAAAGTACCTGGGCATAACCCACTGTAAAAGGGAGGGCCCTAAGCAATCAAGACATGCCTTGTGCTACCTGTACATTATCTTTTTGGTAAAATATCTTCCAATCCATGTTTAGGGATAACTAAACTATATAGGTAGGTAGGTTAAAAAACCATGTGAACCCCTTATGTACCATGTACATTCATCCATAACTTATTTATCTCATATCTCCTTCGTTTAGACTCATATTTATTCACATGAGATGCCTATCCAAAGTGTTTGGTTTCCTAGAAGTCAATGGTGTCCTTTGTTGTGGAATACAAGTTATGATGTGAGATATTTAATGAGTTTTTCTTCTTTAGAAAAAGAATTATAATGGGAGTTATCACATCTGGATCATTAGAGAGTTTCTGGGCCGGATGCTCACTTATCGCACCACGGTGTGGGTACTGCAAACTCATTATTCGGATTGAGAAGGTACACCCCTTCATTGAAAAAATGTGCCTATCTATATCATGGATCATCTGATTATTGAATCTCTAGTGTCATATGTGTTCTGCATGAGTTGTGTGGATCCCAAGATCATTGAGTACAATAGCAAGTTGCGGGCCCCACAATAGTATTTTGATGTCCTAGTGTTTTATATTGGGTATCACAGATTAAATTTTAGATCTATAGGCCAAGTCAAAGACTATGTCAAGGCTAAAATTAAGAGATCACATTTCTCACACATCTGGTTTTCTTTATGATGATTTATTTGTTTTTTTTGGATTTTATTTACATCTTGTTTTGGGTTGAGATGAATTAAATTGTATCTTTACATCACCCATTAATGTTTTTGGGCTCCCTATTGGTAATGTATATACTAACACCTACATAGGCATTTCTTGATTATTCTTATCATATGAATATTTGGAATATATCAACGTTGACTTTGACAGATCATATTAATAATTGGGTGCTTAGATATTGTATAGTGGTAGATCTTAGAGATTAGGAGGAGGGGTATTTAATCTTTTTTAATTATAAATTACTATTAGATTTGGAATTAATTTCCATTCAGGAATTTATTTATACCTTTTATAAATATGTTTCATTTTATCATATTATAATGTATTCCAGAGAATTTATTTCATGAATTGTTTCACTCTAGATGTTTGGGTATTTTTACTATTCCAATGCACCATTTCATATAGATGGTTGGGTGTGTGTGTGTCTAGGTAAATTAGTAAAAGGCCTCCAATTACATTTATTTTAAATCAGTTCTTGTCTCCTTCATATTTCCTATTTGAGTTATAATTTGGGTTGTGATAGCTCGACCTTCCACTTGTCAGGAGGGATGTAATGCCCTGACCCTAGTTACCCAAAGTCAGTGCATTGGTACATAACATTGGAATGATACAAGGATTGATGTCTCAAAAGACCAATTAGTTTAGTATCCCTTGATGTGCTAGATACATACACAAATTTTACATTACACAATGAAATGGAAATAGAAGAACAACAAAATTGTGTACCCTTTGAACACACTCATATCATTTAGCCTATTCCTGCAGATTAATCATTATATACTTCTATGTATCCTAGGAAAAATAAATCATAGAAAGGGGTGAGATGAGATTCTCAGAAAGGATAACAATATAGTGAAAAAATCATAAATAATCATAAATGTTTAAGGAAATGTATATAACTAAAACAAAATCCTTATAATCATAGACACCAGCATAATATGGAAATGATAAATAAAATAATTAATTTACTTATTCACATAGATATTCTACTAGTAAAATAATCACATGTAAAATCAATAGACAATTTTATAATTATGGAATGCATAATGTAAGACATCATAACCACGTAGTCAAGGCCTCGTTCCAAGACTGAAAAAAATATGTTTTCAAGGAATTTTGACAAGAAAATAGTTTTTCTCAAGAGACCTACCGATACATCACAAATCTATAACAGGCTCCACCCGTCACTTACTTAATCCAATGCATTACTCATATGAAAAGGCTGAAACAGAACAAAAATATTCATATTAAAAGTAGCATATAAAATGTAAATAAGTTATCCATAAACAATTAATGGTATAAAAATAACACATCCACAGTCAAACATATCACAAAAACATCAATACAATATGGAAGATTGTATCATAATAAACCAACTTAAAAAAGAGTAAAATCCATCAAAGGATGTTAACATAGATGAAAAAAACTATTTTAGAGAAATATATCTTTCTATTTTGAAATAATTTAAAATTAAAATAATTATAAAAGAAAACAATTATTTTCAAAATATTCTTATAAGTTTGTAAGGGAAGCATCTATGGTTTTATAACGGTTGAATATAGCCGTAGTCATCATATATGTTAAGAAAACATTCTTTCCTAAATTTTGTCGAAGAGGTCATAAAGGACCTTGTTTGGGAAATGACAGAAAGAATTATTTATAAAAATTTTATAAAAAAGTAATACAGGGGTATAAATTAAATTCAACCATAGACTAGGATATAGTAAAAATGTTTTGAAATAAATTTTTATGAAACACGGACGTGGATAATAAAGGGGTCCTAGTAGATTATCACGTATAAAAAACATCAGATAATGAAGAGATTGTAAAATTAACCCTTACCTAGTAAATTTCCTTGATCGAGGGTATGATAACCTCTTATATAATAGTTAAATCATTTTTATTAAATTATTCAATAATCACATACATAAATATGATATCATATATTATCTTATAATACTGTGTTAATAATATTTTAGTAGTATCATTGTTTCGGGTGGTAAGTGATTCGTTTTCCTTTATATTTTTTATTACGTAAGTCAGTTTTTATATGGATTGGATGTATTTGATTCATATCCAGAATGATATAAAGTTCTTAAACATTATTTTTATTCCTAATGTGAAAATTATTCTTGAATAATTAGGATGGAAAATTAGTCTCATCGTGTTTGTGGAGAAGGTAATATGTACATACACACAAGTGACTATACCATTCTATTGATGGTGAGATCGTATGTAATTGGATGGGATATTATATATAAGGAATTACTAAATTTTTATATATACTATTTACATCAATTATACTCATTATTATATCCACCTAAATGATGAAGTGTTGAATAACAGACTATACCACGATGTGGAGACGGTAAGCCGTACATACGCGTATTTGGGGACTTGGTCATTCGTAGGATGGATAGAATAACGAATATGGTTGTACCATATTTATAATAATATCACAGTTTTTATAAGGTAATTTAGTCATTATTATGTTATGGAAACAACAAATAAATGGGATGTTGAAGAAGAAAACAACTTTCATGTAGGTGATGAAATTATTACCTCTTTTTTTTTCATGTGCTTCCATTTTATTTAATAAAAAGGGATCCTTAGGTTGGATTTTGATCAAATTAATTACTCTAGGATGAAGTGAGGATAGTTGGGAGGATTTTTTATAAGGGTTTGGTCGAGCCAAATGGAATTGTAGGTGTGATTTTGAGAGAAGGGAAGTACCCTTTTATAAGAGAGTTAAGGATCACTATAGGAAAAGCTGGAAATATTATTTTATTATAAAAAGATATTTGTTTTATAATAGATCCAAAAGGATTCATTTCTAGGATAAGGTGGAAATGGGTTTAAAAAATCTCAATCAATGGGTTTTAGATATATTTAGGTCACAATATTAACTCTATATTTTAGATTTAACCCTAAGATAAATAGTTTAAATTTTACAATGTCTTCTTGTATTTTTATATTACTTTGTTAATAAATATAATATAAAATTATAGGAGAACCCCAATTAGTTAATTAATGAAATATATATTATTATATAAGTCTTTTGGCTGAGCCTCATTTTTTGGAATATTATATCATTTAAACAAATAGTATTTGTTTTAAACACTCATTTATGTCAAATTTGACACTATTTAGTATTTGGTTTTTGTGAAAGTCATTAAAAATTTATCACTTCAAAAAATATATATTTAATCATCCCTAATAAGTCACATTAACATTGAAAATTTGTGGCATACATCAAAAGTTTCAATTTTAAATTATTTTAATATTTATCATATCAATTATTTTAATCTTTTAATAATAATGTAATTACTGCATCATCATTGTGTCTTAAATAAATTTATATATTTAATTTCTAAACAACATAAATAAAATTAATTTTTTAAGAAATATTTGTAACATTATAATGAATATTTATAGGTTAATTTATCTTATTTATAGCCCTATATTAATTTTTTTTGTTATTAACCTTTGAATTTAACACTTTTATCTCTTCATTAAATAAAATATTAACAATTATCCTAATCTAATCGATGTGGACTAAAAAAATAAAAAAAAATTCTTATGGTTTATTTTGGTCGAAAAATACGTATCAAATAGAATTAGGAAATGTGTTAGGGTAATTATAATATCATTTTTACATTTAATTACACTATTTACTTTTAATCGTGGTAAATAATATTCAAAAGTTACTATTCACAAAAAATTATTTTCATCTTATTGAACAAAATTTTACTTTATTATGTCAACCATGTCTCTAGGATTTTTGAAATTCAATTCACAGAAGTAGTAAAATTTTATTTCATGAAAATCTGCTAACCTAACTAGAATGTGGGTAAAAGACATTAAAAGTTCAATAAAATTTTATATATCTAATATTATTATAAAATGACTCCAATTAATTACATTAAAAATATTTAGGTATTATTTATCTAGTTTGATTTAAATTAAATTTAAATGAAATAACTAATTATTTAAATAAAATTCCTTTTACAAACAATAACGTAGTGTTTTTCAATATTCATAAAAAAGTGAATGTTTTTAGAAAAATACCAAAAATTCACCATTATGTAATTCTGATATTCCAAATCCAAAGATAATGTCCATTTTGAAAAATAAAATTTTCAAAATTTTAAAAATTGGGTATTACTATTCATAATGGTTTGTTTGATTGGTCATGGTGTGCTAGAACTCGATGTTGCGTACAATGCCAACTATTTTATTATTAAAAGAGAAGAGTATTGTGGATGCTTGTGGTGTTACATTATTCCCTCCTACAAATTATTTCATCCTCAAAATTTCTATAATTTTACAACATAAAAAAATTTGGTTGGTTCTCCATCATATGTTCCTCGGGTTCTCAAATAGCCTCTTCCATCTTATGGTTTCCCAATAGAAATTTTACCAGACACGTTGTCTGGTTTCACAACAATTGTTATCTAGTATAAAAAATGTTGACAGGCTCTTCAGAATAAGACAGATCGGTTTCCAGTTCTATTTTATCAAAGGTGAGTACATTTGTTGGTTGAGGCATTTATTTTCCTAATAGTGATACGTGGAACACTTCATGAAATTTGGAGAGACTTGGAGGTATTGACAAATAGTAATATAAAACTCCAATTTTTTCTAGAATTTCTAATGGTCTGATGTACCAGAGACTTAATTTAACCTTCTTACAAAATCATATAACACCCATCCAGGGAGATACCTTCAAGAAAACATAATATTCTATTTGAAACTCCGAATCCTTCCTTCAGTTGTAAACATAGCTCTTTTTACTGCTTCGAGTTTCTTTGATGTGTGTTTGAATAATCTTCACCTTTTCCACTATTTCCTCACCATGTTCAAGGCCCATGAGCTTTCTTTCACCATCATCATCCTAACAAGTTTGTGTGTGACATCTCTTTCCATATAACACTTCATATGGTGCCATCTGAATACTGGAATGGAAGCTATTGTTATAGGAAAATTCTACCAGAGGTATATATTGATCCCACACACCATGAATGTCATGTTATCGTGATCTCAACCTGAATTCCAAGGGTTTAATAGGATATTGTGATTGTCAATCAGTTATAGTGTGGTAGGTAGTGCTCAAATGAAGTTCAGTATCTGGGGACTATTGAATACTTTTCTAGAATATTGATGTAAAATGGAAATTAGGATCAGAAAAAATTATCAGAGGTACTCCATGAAGTCTTACAACTTCATTAATATATAGTATTATTGAACGTTCATGTGGTAAATCTTATCTTATAGTAAGAAAATGAGCTGACTTGTTAAGATGATCAACAATGACCCATATTGAATCATTCCTTCTAGGATTCTTTGGTAGCACTATGAAAAATTCCATCCTAATATCTTCCCACTTACAATCATGTATGGTAATAGGTTGCATTAATCCCCCATGATGTTGTCTTCCAGCCTTAACCGTTTGAAAAACCATATATCTTGACACATAATCAGCAATATCCCTCTTCATGTTGTCTAACCAAAAATATTCTTTCATTTCACTATAAATCATTGTGGTAACAGGGTATATAGACAAAATGGAGCTATGAGAAACATCCAACAATTCCCTTTTTCGATCTGGTATGTCTGGAACACAAAGTCTCTTCCCAAATTTTCAATATTCTATCTTCATATTTGAAGTTAATCAATCTTCTTTCATTCATAGCTTTAATTTTCTTTTGAAACTCTTCATCATCAGCCTAAGGACTTTTTATCCTTTCTAGTAAATATGGTTTGGAAACCATTTAAATAAGTATTGTTGTTTCACATTCCATGATTATTCCCATATCTATCTTTACTAGATTCATGAACATGAGATCCATTTCAACTCTCATATTGTTTAAAACACCATGATACTTTCTTCTCAAGGCATCTTCCACCTTATTTTCCTTCCCTGGGTTGTAGTGTATAGTGAAATCATAATATTTGAGTAGTTCAAGACATCTTCTCTTCCTTGTGTTGAGTTCTTTTTATGATATAATATACTTCAAACTCTTGTGATTGGTATATATCTCACATTTTTTACCATAGAGATAGTGTATACATATCATCAAAGCAATGATTACAGCTGATAACTTAAGATATTGAGGTGGATAGTTTTGTTCATTATTTTTTAGCTATCCTAATGCATAGGCAATAAATCTTTCATTCTGCGTAATAACACAAACATGTCCTTTCATTGAAGCTTCACTATAAATAACAAACCCATAATTCCCTGATAGTAGTTTCAAGATTGGAGAATTCACTAATATTGTAACGACCCAAAGTTTCATTAATAGAAAATCCCTCCTGATCTTTTTAAATGTCTCTTTATATAAAATGTTTTTATAAAATGTCAACTTCATTGGTTTTATGATAATAATTGTGACCATTACTTTTATAGTCGTTGAACAGTGATCACATGATTAGTATAAATATAGGGCTTCAACACATCCAATTTTACTTAGACAAAGGATGCGATGGCCTCATCCAATAGAACTGACCCATACTAAGCCCATTTATCGGAGCTCAAACAAGAGATCGTGTCCTTGGGCTTTCCTCTTGACCAAGCCCAAGCTGAGGTTCACCATGTCAAGCTCAAACGAGACCTTCTACAGGAGAAGTGGAAGTTGATAGAAATTACCACTCGAGCGATGTTATCTGAGCCACCCGAATAGTCTGTCACCATCGCACACCTTACTCTTAGGTCCTATGTGGCTGTTTTAATGGGTTATGTAACTAATCAATATTACTATGTTCATGTACATTATTTTTTGTATATAATAATTAATATAATTTCTTGTCATAATTTATACATTGCTAATAGTTTTTAAAGTACAAATGGTGTTTTTTAATTATTATTTAATTAAGAAATATATTTTATTAAATTAATGGATTTTTTTGAATTAAATAATATTTTAATAAAAAATTATTATTATTATATTAATTTTATTATATATAACTGATCATATAATTGTATGAATGCAATTATAATTTTTATTAAGGTTTGAATGCCATTTTTGTCAAAACCCGTGAATTTTCGATAAATGTCAGTTTTTAATTTAAAAGTAAAAATTAACATATTTAGAAAATTATTTAGAAAAAATAAATGTTATTTTTGGAATCAGGATGTCGAAATTATCCAATGGTTAATTTTTCATAATTTTCTGAGACAGTCAAATTTCTGAGTAAAAATTAAATACCGTTTAAATATATAATTTGTTTTATGACATCATAATGACCCAATAGTGATGTAATAAAACACTATAATCTTTATGTTCTGCCAATATATGTTTTACCATTAAAATAATGTGATTTTGGGTTTATTTGGATTACTTTTAAAAGCATTAATGGACCCCTCAAGACTTATTAAACACCTTATCTTTTTAAATTAATTTCCATGAGTGTGGGACTCACCTCCATATAAGAAACCCTATTATTTTAAGATGTTAGGACTTTGGCCTTATAAAATATTATTTTCCTCTCCCTTTTCCAAAAACAATGGGCAAAAACCATGGTATGGTTTGTGGATTTGATTAATTTAATATAAGGTGTCCCAAACCTAAATAATAAAGAATTCCCTCACCTTTCCTATATAAACCCACCCAACTCCCACTTCATCCTCACTCAATACCTTTTGAGTTCGTCAAACCTCTGCCCTACTCTCTCTATAATCCTCCCAATGTGCCCCAGGCTCCCAAGAATCCTCTCACAAGGCTTTCTCTAGCCTTTGGAAGCACAATTCCAAGTAAGGGTTTTTTTCTTCCTTTTTCATTTTTGTCCAATTTTCTTTAAGTTGTTCTACCATTTAAATTTCAATTATGAATGATGGGGTATGGTTTTGAACCTCCTTCATACTTCCCTCTTTTTGTTTGAATGATGGGAGACCCCTTTCTCTCTCATTAAATGCCTCCCATGTACACCCGTTACTCTGCCAAAATTCTGAAAGGAAATTCTCTCTCCTCATTTACATTCAAGCAATACTTTTGTATCATGAATAAAAATTCAATTACAACTGTTAGGACATGTATCTATATGTCTCCCTTACTGTCCATTACATTTAAATATGATAAAGAACACCTTTCTCTCTCATCAACCTTTTTTAGGAATTCTTATGTCACACCGTTACGCTGCCGAAATCACACCGACTTTCTATGCCATTGCCATTGTGTAGAGAATACCATGCCAATTTCTCCATCAAGTGTATTAAACTTTATGCACATTTACTTATTGATTATAAAGATTCATATATGAATTCCACATTCCTTTATCATGGAATAAATGATTATGTTTAATGAATCGATGTTTTATGGTCCATGTGGCACACTTATGCATGAAATTAAATGTTTAAGAAGGGTGCGCCCTTATAGCACTCCAATGCATTGGGTAAAGTATAGTATCATTATACGTCATGTGCAATGAGTGTTGACTCATGATAATTCAATTTCAACGAGGGTTTACTCGTGCTTTATGTGCAATGATAATTTACTCATGCTCCATGTGCAATGGGCCTTGGCTCATGCTAATTCCATGTTATGTATTGTTGCCACATTTCCATGTTGTGATTATCATGCTTTATCATGCCTTTATGTTCATGTTTCTTTTATGGTATACTGATATTACTATTTCCTAACATGTATTCTACTCCTCATGTTATTCCATGTGTACTCCCTTACTGGGCTTTATATCTCACCCTTTTCTTATGCATGTCCTCAGGTTATCCCATGCAATGCTAAGTACGAAGGAATGTAGTGGTCATGTAAAGGAAGTTTTCAATAAAGATGTTGTATTTCATGTTTTAAGTTATTATGTAATGATCCTAATCCCCAAATACACTAAACCCCTCAATCTTCTTTGTTTTATCAAGTGATGTTTTATGTAATAAATCATGTTTACGTTGTAATAAAAAGAAGGGTTGTCGTAGTTGGTATCAAAGGATAGGTTTGGTTATTTTTGGGATTAGGATTAGAAAACCCTAGTAAAACCTTAGATACAAGACCAAGTACAATAAAAACATCCCTAAGTTTTGGTGAGTATTGAGTAAGTGGGTTATCAAGCAAATACATCCCTGTCTGGATATGAGCAGGTAGAGGCGGCTCTGGCACAGATGTATCCTATGGGTAAAACCTGAAAACACCGCTTTGAGCTAGACTCGAATGAGAACTGGTGCACGAAAATGGGCCTTACTGCACTCTTGGTTACCAAAATCTCGGGGGATATGATTTGGTAAATTCACAAGCTTAGTATGAACCCTTATTAAGGGAATTAAAAAAATGCCCCTAAGAATATATCTTATAAAGTAGATCATGAAAAGCCTATATTGAAGCCTGTAGACTCATGTGTTAAGGAGATGAAAGTTTATTTATAAATCATAAACTTTTTTCATTGGATTAACCTTTATGTGTTACCCCTAACATTCCTTTTATTCCAGCCAATGGCTGGTAATAGGAGGGCTCGGGCTAACAACCGATGTGAAGATCAGTGCGATGACTGTACTAATGAGATGCCCAATCCAATGGGAGAGGGAATCACGAACTTTGTCACGCTCTTCTCTTAGCTAACTCAAGCATTGAATAGGAACACATGTCAAGAGGAACGTCCAAACCCCCCTAAGAATGAAAAAGTCTCTTTCGAGAGCATTATGAGACAAAGGCCTCCTACTTTTAGTGGATCATCTGATCCCATGATCACTGAACAATGGATCAACTCCATTGAAAAGATATTCTCCATCCTTTAATGTTCTGAACAAGAGAAGGTTCTCCTGGCAGCTTATTGTATGGAGGGTGAAGCTGATCAATGGTGGACATTGATAAAAAATATGAAGCCTGAGGAGGAGATCAAGGTGTTGGAATGGAAGGATTTATGAAAGATGTTTTTCGATAAATATTTTCCGCGCACCCTCTGGCTTAATATTGAAAGGGACTTCCTTTACCACAAGAAAAAAGTCAAATAATATTTTGGAACATACGAGGCAAAATTCACAAGGCTTGCATGATACGCTTCCGGCTTTGTCGTTACCCCTGAAAGCAAGGTTTACCGCTTCTTTGGTGGGCTGATGCCTAGCCTTCATAAAGCATTAGCGATCCGTGACTTCGACAGCTACGCGGAAATTGTCCGATGTGCCCTCAACGTCGAAATAGAGTTCGGACAATAACATGGGAATCATGGGGATAAGAAGCATAAGGTGGATTTCAATGCTGGTGGCCCGATGGATAAATCCAATGGTGATAAGAAGATCTATCACCCCACCTTTCAAAAGTGCGTAAATAATAACCATGGAAATTTCTATAAGGGGACGAGGAAATGCTTCAGGTGTGGAAGAGAAGGTCACCTAGCTATTAACTGTCCGCAAGAAAGACCCATGACTGCGACAGAGGCGAGGAACACTCTGTTAGAACCTCAACGAATTGTTCAATGCTACAAACGCAAAGAACCGGGTCATTTTTTAAATCAGTGCCCTAATCCAAGGGTTTTTGGAGACAACCAACAACCTCCAAGGAAACAAGGAAGAGCTTTTTCCATCACTTCGGCCAAAGTGAACCCTGAAAATGAAGTGGTGATAGGTATGCTAGTTATTCATTCAAGAATAGAGAACACACTTTTTGATTCAAGTTCTACACATTCTTTTATATCTCGAATGTTTAGTAGAACAATCCCAGCACAACCCCAAATCATGGAAGTAAAGATGTCGGGGAGTACGGGAAATGGGGAAATCATTGCATCCCATGAATTTAAGTCCTCCCCTGTTTTAATCTATGGATTGAATTTCCCGGTGATCCTCATCATACTCCCTATAGTGGAATTTGATGCAATTATTGGCATGGATTGGCTTTCCTTATATAGAGCCAACATAAATTGTCAGGAGAGGGAAATCACACTCCATATGGAGAATCGACCCCCGATTCTTTACAAGTGTAAGGAGGAAGATGAATCTCCTTTAGCTCTATCATCTCAAGAGTGGATATTACTGCCTTATGAGCACGCGTTTCTGGCTCAGATTATTGAGTCCAAGGAAGAAACCATCCTTGAGGAAATGCCCATTGTGAGGGAATTTGCGGAAGTGTTTCCGGAGGAAATGCTTGGTCTTCCTCTTAGAGGAGATGATGAATTATCAGTTGAACTTATACCCGAGGCTTTACCAATATCCAAGACTCCATATATAATGGATATTTTAGAGATTGAAGAGCTGAAGAAACAACTACAGGAGAATCCAGATAAAGGGTTTATACGCCCAAGTGCTTTACTATGGGGTGCTCCAGTCCTCTTCGTGAAGAAGAATGATGGGTCAATGCGGCTTTGAATCGATTATTGTGAACTTAAAAAAATCACGATAAAGAAAAAGTATCCTCTCCCAAGAGTTGATGACTTGTTCGATCAGCTGTGTGGAGCACAATTCCTGTCCAAGGTAGATTTGCGGTCGGGATATTATCAAGTAATGGTGAAGAAGGAAGATGTCCCCAAGACTGCTTTTCTTACAAGATACGGGCACTATGAATTCATAGTAAAGCCTTTCAGACTCACCAATGCTCCATCAATATTCATGGACTTGATGAATAGAGTCTTTAGAGATTACCTAGAATAATTTTTGGTAGTCTTTATAGATGATATTCTAATATACTCCAAAACCAAAGAGGATCATGACGAGCATTTAAGAGCTATACTAGAGACTTTGCACAAGGAGAAGCTCTATGAAAAGTACAGCAAGTGTGAGTTATGGTTGAAGGAGGTCTCATTCTTGGGCCATAACATCACAAGCAATGGGATATCTATGGATCCCCTTAAAACAGATTCAATTGAGGGATGGTCGAGGCCAACATCGGTAACAGATATTCGTAGATTCTTGGGGTTAGCTGGATATTATCGACGATTTTTGATAAATTTATCACGATTGTCCAACCCTCTTACCAAGCTAACTCGAAAGGGAGTAATGTTTTCTTGGAGTGATGAATGCAAATAAAGCTTCAAGGAGTTGAAATGGAGGCTTATCACTGTGCCCGTGCTCACTTTACCCCCAAGTGGGGAGCTTTTTGTGGTATTAAGTGATGCTTCGAAGAAGGTTTTAGGATGCGTGCTGATGAAGAATGATAAAGTGATATCCTATGCCTCAAGGCAGTTGAATATCCATGAGAAAAACTATCCAACGCATGATCTAGTGTTGGCGGCGGTGATCTTTGCCTTATAAATCTGGTGGCATTATCTTTATGGAGAGAAATGTGAGATATATACTGACCACAAGAGTCTTACATATATATTCACATAGAAAGATCTTAATATGCACCAGAGAAGATGGATTGAGCCCATCAAGGATTATGACTATTCAATCCATTACCACCCTGGGAAAGCGAACAAGGTGGAAGATTCCCTAAGTAGAAAGGAACCAGTGATTCAATCAATGATGAGAATTGAGAAGGATCCAATCTTCTTAGACTTGATGAAGATGGACATGGGAATCATAGAGAAGGGAACATAATCAATCCTTTCACAAATGATTGCTCAACCGTCTCTTTTGTAAAGGTTAATGGATGCTCAAAAGGATGATGTGGGAATTCAATAAAAAGTGGGAGCTATCGAAAAAGGTAAATCCTCAGAGTTAAATGTTAATGAAGAAGGAATTTTGCGGTTTGGGAAAAGACTATGTGTTCCATCAAGTCTGGAGTTGAAGAAGGAACTTTTGGATGATTCACATAGTTCAAATTTCTCTATTCATACAGGGAGCACAAAGATGTATCGAGATCTCCGAGAAAACTTTTGGTGGGATAATAAGAAGAAGGAATTGTGCAGTTTGGGAAAAGGCTATGTGTTCCATCAAGTCTGGAGCTGAATAAGGGACTTTTGGATGATGCACATAGTTCAAATTTCTATATTCACCCAGGGAGAAAAAAGATGTATCTAGATCTCCAAGAAAACTTTTGGTGGGATAATATAAAGAAGGAGATTGCTGAATATACATCAAACTGCCTGGTGTGTCAGCATGTGAAGGCAGAGAGGCAGAAGTCTAAAGGGTTGATGCAACCATTTCCCATACTAAAATGGAAATGTGAAAACATCACTATGGACTTTGTCACCAGACATCTGAGGACATCCAAAGGAAACAATGAAATATGGGTTATTGTGGATCGTCTTACAAAGACAGGGAAATTCATTGCTATTCGGGAGGATTTCTCATTGGATCAAATGACACAGATATATATCAGGGAAGTGGTAAGGTTGCATGGAGTACCACTATCTATTGTGTCTGACCAAGATCCAAGATTCACCTCTGTGTTTTGGAAGATTCTTCAACATGCTCTAAATATTGAACTGAACTTTAGTATGGCTTATCATCCTCAAACTGATGGCCAATCCGAGCGGACTATCCAAACACTTGAGTATATGTTGAGAGCTTGCTCAATGGACTTTAAAGGAGGATGGGATCAACATCTTCATATAGTTGAGTTCTCTTATAATAACAGTTTCCACTCGAGAATCCAAATGGAACCATATGAAGCCCTATATGGGAAAAGGTGCAGAACACCGACATGTTGGTATAAGGTCAGTGAACGTAAGCTGCTTGGACCAGAAATGGTCAAGGAAATGGTGGAAGAAGGTGAAAACCATTCAGCAGCATATCAAGGCAGCCTGGAGTCGACAGAAGAGTTATGCTAATAATCGTCAATGAGACATTGAGATTAAAGTTGGAGACATGGTTTTTCTATTCATATCTCCATGTAAGAAGGTCATGAGGTTTGGAAACAAAGGAAAGTTAAGTCCAAGGTACATTGGCCCCTTCGATATTCTTGATCGTGTCGGGGCTGTGGCCTATCGACTAGGACTTCCACCTACTATGTCAAAAGTACATGATGTATTTCATTTATCCCTATTGAGGAAGTACATACTGGACTTTCACTTGTACTCTCTTCTGAGGTGGTACAATTTGAAGAAGATATTTCTTATGAGGAGAAACCAGTGAAGATCTTAGATCGTAGAGAAAAAGTTCTACGAAATAAGACAATGCCCCTCGTCAAGGTGTTGTGGAGAAACCACATGTTTGAGGAAGTGACTTGGGAATTGGAGGAAATGATGAAGTTGAGTTACCCACATCTGTTTTAGTGTGGGAAAAGGAAAATTTTGGGGGGAAAATTTCATATGGGGGGAATATTGTAACGACACAAAGTTTCATTAATGGAAAATCCCTCTTGATCTTATTAAATGTCTCTTTATATAATTTTTTTTATAAAATTTCAACTTCATTGGTTTTATGATAAGAATTGTGACTGTTACTTTTATAGTTGTTAAATAGTGATCACATGATTAGTATAAATATAGGGCTTTAGCACATCCAATTTTACTTAGACAAAGGAAGCGATGGCCTCATCCAAAAGAATTGCCCCATACGAAGCCCATTTATCGGAGCTCGGAAAAGAGGTGGCATCCTTGGGCTTCCCTCTTGACCAAGCCCAAGAAGAGCTTCACCAAGTCAAGTTCAAACCGGACCGTCTATAGGATAAGTAGAAGTTGATAGAAATTACCACTCAAGTGATGTTATCTGAGCCACCCCAAGAGTCTGTCACCATTGTACACCTTACCCTTAGGTCTTATGCGGTTGTTTTAAGGGGTTAGGTAACTAATAGATAATACTATGTTCATGTACATTATTTTTTTATATAATAATGTATATATTTTCTTTTCATAATTGATACATAGTAAATAGTTTTTAAAGTACAAATGGTGTTTTTAGTTATTATTTAATTACAAAATCTATTTTATTAAATTAAGGGATTTTTTTGAATTAATTAATAATTTAATAAAATATTATTGTTATTATTATTAGATTAATTTTATTATATATAAATGATCATATAATTGTATGAATGCAATTATAATTTTTATTAAGGTTTGAAAGCCATTTTTGTCAAAACCCGTGAATTTTTGGTAAATGTCAGTTTTTATTTTAAAAGTGAAAATTACCATATTTAGAAAATTATTTAGATAAAATAAATGTTATTTTTGGAATCATTATGTCGAAATTATCCAATGGTGGTTTTTTCCTAAATTTCTGAGACAGTCAAAATTTTGAGTAAAAATTAAATACCTTTTAAATATATAATGTGTTTTATGACATCATAATGATCCAATAGTGATGTAATAAATTACCATAATCTTTATGTTCGGCCAATATATGTTTTACCAGTAAAATGATTTGATTTTGGGTTTATTTTTCTTACTTATCAAAGCATTAATAGACCCTTCAAGACTTATTAAACACCTTGTATTTTTAAATTAATTTCCATGAGAGTGTGACTATCCTCCACATAAGCAACCCTATTATTTTATGAAGTTCTGACTTTGACCTTAAAAAATATTTTTTCCCTCATCCCTTTTCCAAAAACCATGGGCAAAAACCATGGGATGATTTTTGGTTTGGATTACTTTAATATAAGGGGTCCCAAACCTAAATAATACAAAATTCCCTCACATTTCCTATATAAACCCACCCCAGCTCCCACTTCCTCCTCACTTAAAGCATTTGGAGTTCGTCCAAACTCTTCCCTACTCTCCCTATAATCCTCCCAAGTTTCCCCAAGCTCCCAATAAGCCTCTCACAATCCTCTCTCTAGCCATTGGAAGCACGCTTCCAAGTAAGTGTTTTTTTCTTCCTTTCTCATTTATGTACAATTTTCTTTAAGTTGTTTTGACCTTTTAATTTCAATTATGAATGTTGGGGTATGGTTTTGAACCTACTTAATAATTCCCTCTGTATGTTTTAATGATGGGAGACCCCTTTATCTCTCATTAAATGCCTCCCATGTACACCCGTTACTATACCAAAATTCTGAAAGGAACTTCTCTCTCCTCATTTACATTCAAGAAATACTTTTGTATCATGAATAAAAATTCCATTAAAATTGTTGGGACATGTATCTATTTGACCTCCGTACTTTCCATTACGTGTAAATATGATGAGGAACCCCTTTCTCTCTCATCAACCTTTTTTATGAATTCTTATGTCACGCCGTCATGCTGCCGAAATCGCACCGACTTTCTACGCCAATGCCATTGTCTAGTGAATACCATGCCCATTTCTTCATCAAGTGTATTCACCTTTATGAACATTTATTTATTGATTATAATGTTTCTTGTGTGAATTCCACATTTCTTTATCTAGGAATAAATGATTATGTTTAATGAATCCATGTTTTATGGTCCTTGTGGCACACTTATGCATGAAATGAAATGTTTAAGAAGGGTGCGCCCTTATTGATTTTAAATCAATTAGGTAAAGTATAGTATCTTGATAATTCATGTGAAATGAGTGTTGACTCATGCTAATTCAAGTAAAACGAGGGTTTACTCGTGCGTTATGTACAATGAGGATTTACTCATGCTCCATGTGCAATGGGCCTTGGCTCATGCTAATTCCATGTTAAGTGTTGTTGCAACATTTCCATGTTATGATTATCATGATTTACCATGCTGTTATGTTCATGTTTCTCTAATGCTCTATTGATATGCCTATTTCCTCACATGTATTTTACTCCTCATGTTATTCCATGTGTACTCTCTTACTGGGCTTTATATCTCACCCTTTTCTTATGCATGTCCTCAGGTTATCCCATGCAATGCTAAATACGAAGGAATTTAGTGGTCATGTAAATGAAGTTTTCAATAAAGATGTTTTATTTCATGTTTTATGTTTTTATCTAATGATCCTAAGCCCCAAAGACACTAAACATATCAATCTTTTTTCTTGTATCAAGTGATGATTTATGTAATAAATCATGTTTAAGTTTTAATAAAAAGCAGGGTTGTCATAAATATTTTATTCAATTATTTAAAAAATTATTCACACACTTTTTTCTAAACAAATTTAAACCCTTTACATGTGATCTTGGTTAATGGGTTAGCCAATCGGGAAACATTATAGACAGAGCACAGATAATAACCTGCTAAACCAATAAAACTGCGTTCCTCAGTTATACTCTTCGGTGATGGAAATTATTAGATTGCCTTGGTATTTGAAGGATCGATAGAGACTCCATACTTAGAGAAAATATGTTCATGAAATGAAATTTATTGAAGCTAGAATTCACACTTTTTAAACAGCACATATAATTCAATTCTTCTGAGGGTTTTCAAAATACTGCTCAAGTAATTTTCATTATCTTCATAGCTTTTGGAGTAAACCAAGATATCATCAATAAATACCACTACAATTTCATCAAGATATTCCTTGAAAACACTATTCCTTATATCCATGAAGACAAAGGATGCATTAGTTAGTCCAAAAGGCATTACTGTAAACTCATAATTCCGATACCTAGTTTAAAATGGTGTTTTCTGAATTTCTTTCTTCTTCACACACAACTGATGATATCTAGATCTAAGGTCAATCTTTAAATTTTTTTGGCTCCATGAAGTTGATCGAATATATCATCAATGTGAGTTAGGGGATACCTTTTCCTTATTATTATATCAATGATCTATATATATTCAATGAAAAACCTTATAGATCCATCTTTCTTCTTAACAAAAAGAACATGGGATCCCCATGGAGAAACATAAAGGATAATAAATCCATTATTACATAGTTACTATAGTTTTTTTTTCGTTACAATTATTCAATGGTGGCCATTCTATAACAGGTCTTAAATATGGGCATTGAACTGAGGAAACAAATAAATGGAAAACTCAATTTCTTGTTCTGGAGGATGTTCGAGTAAATCATCTGGAAACACGTCAACATATTATTGAACAATGGATACATCCTATATTGGGAAATTCCTTTCATCACCCACTGTTATTTCATTATCTTACTCCCGAATAATTGAATTTAATAGATCTAATGGGGGTGAATCTAGATAGAAATCAGATGGTGACATTTATGTTCTAAAGATAAGGTACTCTTTATCATCAAAAAAAATTGTAGCCTCATTCTTATTACAATAAATTTTTACACCATGGTCCGAAAGACAATCCATCCCAAGGATTATTTCAAATTCAATCATCGATATGACAATGAGATCAACAGATAAATATTATTTAAATGCCATAATGGGAACTGATTCACAAACCTTTGTTGCAATGATACTTCCCTAATGTGGTTTGACCGAAAAATCCCTTATTAAATAAAATAGGATATATCTAATTTTCTTAGAATATTGGTAGGATATGATACAATGCAATGAGCCAGAATAAAATGAAGCATTGGCTAATTTTGAGGAAACCATTAAATTACCTGCCACCATGTCATTCGGAGCTTTAACCTTCGCAGTAGTGATCACATAATCTTGAATTTTCTCCCTTGGACTTTTCTGAGGTATGTTTCCTCATCTATGAGGTCATTAATTTGCACAATTCCCCATATCTCTACAATTGTAGCATTCAACATTGAATGTCTTTTTCTTTTCCTTGCAATCATGATCTTGGTGGCCTTTCCCACCACACTTGTAAAGGACATACATTCCCTTCCGGCAAGTACCAGGGTGTTTCTTCCCACATTTACTATAGGATGGAATTTAAAATCCTCCCTTCTTCCCCTTATTTCCATTTCCAGAGTGTTGAGCAATTCTCTACTTCTCTCACTTTACTTTAAAGTCGTAAGACATAGAAAATTTATTTTCTATCTTAATAGAATAAGAGACAAAATCAATGTACGATGAGAAGGATTTTGAGACTAATGATAAATGGAGAAATGTCATTAACCCATAAAAGAATTGACTAGTCTTACTTCTTCGGTTACGTATCTAATATACTACATGACTTGCAGTCCTTGTAAAGTTAGACTTATACTTTGCGACAATCTCAACCTCTTTTCCTCATACTCAAAAACTATCTTTCCATATCCTATGAATGGCCATGAGGAATTTATGTTTCTATAAAAATATCTTTAAACTAACTCCATTCTAAATTATATAATTATTCATCCTCCTTTTTTTAATTAATGACCACCATTTATCTGTATCTCTCGTGAGGTGATAAACTGCCATGACAACTTTTTCCTTTTCACTAATCTCCAAAGAATGAAATATTACCTCATGAAGCTGTCTAAAATTGATCCTCCGCATTGTGGATTGGGGTGCTCTATATGGGTACGGTTATTATTCAGAACCAGAGTGAGTTTTCCCATTATGGTTATAATATGTTCATCACTAGTTGTATCACCAACTACAGAATAATTAGCTTTAGTAGGAGATAAATACCTACATGGATTACGTGCGTTGATAAAATTTCCATTCCTTCCACTAGGATCCATTTCTAAATAATTTAATACACTTGATTATTTTATGTATCACAATACATAATTCAAAACTTCTAAAATACATAACTTAAATTGAATAGTTTATTCATATCATCTATAATCATAAAAAACAATTTTCTTGGAGGAGATATTTTCTCATAAATCATTTGTAATGGTTTGTAAAGAAAAGGTGAATTATACTAAGAATATCCCTTGAGAGTTTCATAACCAAGAGTGCAACAAGACCCATTGTAGTGTACCAGGATACCCTTAGTCAAGCTCAAAAGTCCTTATCGGAGATTTTACTCATAGGTACATCTGTGTTAGTGATGACTCTACCTTCTCATATATAGACAGGGATGTATTCCTTAGAAAATACCCAAAATCTCTATATTATGAAAATTATAGAAAGTTCATCAATACTAATCCTCAAAGACTATATTAGGTTAATTTCCTCTAATAATAGTTTTTTCCGAATCTATCGTCCAAGGATTACAAAAAACATTCTCTGATACCAACTGTAACTCCCCAATCCTAATTACCTAGAGTTAGTGCATTATTAAATAACATTGTCATGATACAGGGAATCATGTCTTGGAAGACTAATTATTTTAGTAGCCTTAGAAGTTCTAGATACATAAATAAGTTTTACATTATATCATAAAATGGAAATAAAAACAAAACAACGTTGTGTCCCATTTGAACACAATAATATCCCTTTTCATATTCCTTCACATTAATCGTAATATAATTCTTCACATACTTGGGAAAATAAAACATAGAAATAGGAGATCTTAAATGCTCAATAAGGATAACAATATTGCGGAAACTATCAAAAATAATCATAATCATTTCAAGAAATGTGTAAGACAAAAACACAAGATTTTTAAAAATAAAATTCAGCATAATAAGGAAAAGATAAATAAAATAATTCCATTTACTTATTCACCTGGATATTCTATTAGTAGAATCATCACATGTAATATCAATATCCATTTTCATAATGAAGGAATGCCTAATGTCGGACATCATAACCACATAGTCAAGGCCTCGTGCGAAGACAAAAAATAATATTTTTTCAAGGAAATGGTAAAAAACACTAGTTTTTCTCATAAGACCAATCGATGCATCAAGGTATTATAGCAGGGTCCACCCATCACAAACTATGTCAAAGGCATTCATCATATGATAAAAATATTGAAACATAACATTAACATTCATATTTATTCTAGTATACGAAATGTTAATACATTAACCATAAACCATGAATGGTATAAAAATAAAGCATCCATAGTAAAACATATCACTAAACTCTCAATACAATATGGAAGATTTTATCCTAATAAATAGACATTAAAAAAGTGTTAAATCCATCAAAGGATGTTGACATAGATGAAATCAAAACTATTGGAGAAAAATATCTTTTTTTATTTTTAAATCATTTAAAAGAAAAATAATTATAAAAGAAATCATCTATTTTGAAAATATTGTTATAATATTGAAAGGGAAGCTTTGAAGGTTTTATAATGGCATAAAATATCAGTACTCACTGTATAAGTTAAAAAAACATTCTTTCCTTAAATTTTTTGAAATGGTCGTAAAGGACATTGTTTCAAAAATGACAAAAAAATCATTTATATACATTTTATAAAAAGTAAAAAATGGGTAGAAATGAAATTCAACCATATTTTAGGATATTGTAAAAATGATTTGAAATTAATTTTTAAGAAATACAGATGTGGATGATAATGATGTCCTGTAGATTCTCACGTATAAAAAGCCTCAGATAATGAAGAGATTATAGAATCAACCCTTACCTTGTACATTTATTTGATCAAGGGTATGTTATCCTCTTATATAATAGTTAAATCATTTTTATTAAATTATTCAATAATCTCATTCTTAAATATGATATCGTATATGATCTTCTAATATTGCTTTGTTAATTATATTTTAGTATTACCATTGTTTCAGGTGTTCAGTTATTCGTTATCCTTTATATGTTTTTTACGTAATTTATTTTTGATTTAGATAGAATTTATTTGATTAATAACCTGAATGATACTATGTTACTAAAAATAATTTTTTTTCATTAAATGAAAATTATTCATGAATGGTTATGATGGGTAATGAATCTCTTCTTGTTTGTGGTGATGATAATCCGTATGTATGCACAAGCGACTATACCATTCTATTTGTGGTGAAATAGTATGTAATTGGATTTTATATCATATATAAAGATTTATTAACTTGTTTTATTTATTATTTATATCATGTATACTCATTATTATACACATATAAATGATGAGGTGTGGAATAAAAATCTATACCATAGCGTGGAGACAGTAAGCCGTACGCATGCACATATGGTGACTTTTTCCTTCATAGGACAGATAGAATAGTGAATATGTTTATACCATACTTATAATAACATCAACGTATATATACATTACTAGAGGTATAATTTTGGTATGGAATCAACCATTAAACGATATTTGGAAGAAGAAAAGAACTTTGATAGTGGTGGTGAAATTATTACATATTTTCGAGTGCTTTTTTTTATTTGATCAAAATGGATCATTAGGTTGGTTTTTGATCAATGTATGGCCTATAAGATTAAGTGAGGGTAGATTGGAGGATATTTTAGAAGAGTTTATCTGAGTGAAATGGCTTTGGATGTGTGCTTTTGAGAGATGGGTAAGTACCCTTTTTTAAGAGAGGTGAGTGTCACTTTAGAAAAAACATGAATTATTATATTATTATACAATAATATTCAGTTTATAATGGCTCTAAAAATATTTATTTCAAGGATAAATAGGGAATAGGATGAAAAAATTTCAACCAATATGTTTTAGAGAGGTTTAGGTCACCATATTAAACTTACCTTTACGATTCAACTCTTTGTTAAATAGTTTCACTTTTGCAATGTCTTCTTGTATTTTTGTATTACATGGTTAATAATCATGATATAAAATGTCATGAGAACCTCAAGTGGTTCATTAATGACATATGTATTATTGTATAATTCCCTTGGAAAACCCTTATATTTTTAGAATATTATATCAATTAATAATGTAGTATTTGTTTTAAAAACTCATTTATGTCAATTTGGACACTATTGATTATTTTTTTTGAAAGTCATAACAACTTTATCACTTCAAAAAGAATTTATTTAATCAACCATATCATTTCATATTAACCTAAAACATTCTTTTAATACATAAAAAGACTCAATTGACATTTATTTTAATATTTATAATATCAATTATTTTAATCATTCAGTAATAAGGAAATTACTGCATCATCATTATGTCATAAATGAATTTAATTAGTTAATGTCTAAAAATTATAAATAAAATACCATTATGTATGAAATTTATTTAGATTTATAATGAATATTTATAGTTGAATTTATCTTATGTATTGGACAATATTAAATTTTTTTAGTTATTAAACATTGAATTTAGCACTTTTAATTTTATTTAAATAAAATAAAAATAAGTGTCCTAATCTAATCCAAGTTGAACAAAAGGATTATATTTTGTTTCAAATATGGATTTTGGTCTAAAAAAACATACCCAAAAAAATTATAACATGTGTTAGTGTAATTATAATATCATTTTTATCTTTAATTATGTTATTTACTTTTAACTGCAGTAAATATGATTCAAAAGTTACTATTCTCCAAAAACTATTTTCATCCTATTGAACCAAAATTTTACATATTGATTTAAACCATTTCTCTTATATTTTTGGAATTCAATTCAAAAAAGTGGTAAAATTACTTTTTATGATAATATTTTAATGTGCTTAGAAGGTTGGTATGAGATGGTAAAAGTTCAATAAAAATTTATATATCTAATCTTATTATAAAATGACTCAAATGAATTACATTGAACATATATATGTATTATGTATTTTTTTGACATACAATAAATTTAAATAAAAAGTCAGTTATATCCAATAACAAAGTGTTTTTCACAATTCATCAAATATTGAATGTTTTCAGAAAAATACTTAAAATACACCCTAAGCTAATTTTTATATTCTGAATAAAAAAATGAAATTCATTTTCTAAAATAAAATTTATAAAATATCAAAAAGTGTGTATTAATATTCATAATGGATAGTTTGATTGGTCGTGGTGTGTTAGACCATGAAGTTTTGTACAACACATTCTATTGTATTATTCAAAGAGAAGAATACTGTGGGAGCTTGGGGAGTTACATGGGCCTTAGTGGGTCAGGTCATTACACACCACTACTTATATAAATAATTATATTTAAGGTGCATATAACATTAAATCCATATTTTTGGTGTTTTTGAGAATATGATTCTTGGAAGATTAGTATATCTATTATGTTTTATTTTATGATTAAATATCCAACCATGTATTTGTTTATTGAAGGAATCATATAGTGGTATCATTATTATAGTCCAATTTTACGTATATAGGAATATTCCCCATGGAGTTATTATTATCATTGCTTTAAATAGATTTAATGTTTCTTTAAAAATGGATTTGTTATCTCTACTAAGTGGGGAATGATATTTATTGAAATAACAAAATAAAATTTCAAATCAACCAATGATCCAGTATAAATCTAAATATTAATATGATATCTAATGTAAAAATAATTATACAATTGTATTCATTATTCCTAATAAAGAGGGATATCTATCTAAAATAGTTTGGTAGAAATATAATATTGAGATATGTATAATTTGATGTGAATTTTTAGTTTCATATACATATCCAAGTTACTATTATTTTAAATTTTTTTAAAAACCAAACGAAGAATTACCATAAAGAAATACCTAACTACTTTTACATTTATATGTATCATTTATTGTTTTGAGTTTGAAATTATTTTAAGGGGGTATAATGGAATGACATAAAATTATAGACTATGTAAAACCGATGTTATGATTGATAAATTGTGTTACATGCTACACACAACATAAAATGACAAAAACATGTTAGAATAATATTATTAATATATATATATAAAATAAAAAATAATAGGATATATCATTAAAATTTATAACCTTTGGAAGATAAATAAATAATATGAGTTAATATCACAAAGGTTTTATCAATGAAATATATTTTCATTTTATTAGATATGTTCATTGAAAAGCATAATTTATAATTTATAAAAATTCATTTTTTATTCATCATATCAAAACATACTTAGTATGAATTTTTGAATTCGTTTTTGAAATGGGTGTTTTTAATTAATTTTTTTGCAAAAATTATAATTTTTATGATATTATCACTATATATAAGTATTCTAAGAGATTAAAAACCTCTTATTTTAAAAAATATATATTTGTGAAATAAAATTATGAATTTTTAAATATTCATTTAATGTCTAAATATTATTTCCAATATTTTTATAAATAAACAAAAATGTTCCTTAAATAATCACAATATTGAGTCTTTTCTTATAATCAATTGTTTTGATAGAGAAATTCTATTTTAGATATATTTTAGATCCAAATATCTCTAATATTTTTTATAAAAAAATTAATTTCATAAAAATCAATATCTATGATTATATTACATTGAAAATAAATTTTTTAACATAAAAACACACTATTCCAAGTAAACTATTTTGACATGTCATTTGCAGTAATCATTAAATAAAAATTTCATAACTATATATTTATTTTGCTAATATAATTTCATAATTTAAAATCAGATTCTTATAAATATTTAAAATAGTCAATATTAATTTTTTTCATTAATATTCATTCCTATGGATAAAAATTAATTACCATGAAAAAATGAAATCAGTTTAAAATTTATTTCTATAAGATAAAAAACCTAAAATAATCAAGGTTTTATCTAAATTGAGTGGTTGGGGTGATTGTCATCCCCAAACCAAACCACTATTTTTTCCACATAACCTTTAATAATGAACAAT
Source organism: Viscum album (assembly GCA_963277665.1). Lineage (NCBI taxonomy): Eukaryota > Viridiplantae > Streptophyta > Magnoliopsida > Santalales > Viscaceae > Viscum > Viscum album. The sequence continues at coordinate 1,047,671,788 of OY728163.1, read as the reverse complement.
ACATTATTTAAAATATAATGGTTACTTCCAAAGGAACACTTAATCATGAATTCGACGAACTACATCTTCTTTAAATGAAGAATTTAAATTTTCATCTCTATCTATCATTATTGGTTTATAGAGTGTATTTAATTAGTATATATAATTTTTATGAAATTTTTATATTTATTTATAGGTAAAATTATCAATATCCAAATAAATTACATTTCATTCAATCATTATTACACTTTACCACTTGGGTCGATTGAACCACCTATGTATATGATGTTATACTAATTATTTCATAAATTATTATGGTATTTTATATAATGGTAAAATAATATAACCATTTTTTATTTAACATGTTTTTATGGTTACATAAATTTTATTATTAATTTCAAATATTTATTAAATATCAATTTTTTACCTTTAAACAAGTCAAAAACTAGTTAGTCATGTTTTCAAAGTTCACAAGTCATATTAATTTCATCTACTTAAGGAAAATGACATATAATTAATCATTTAAGAAATAAATATTCCATATTTAATGATTTTGTAATGTTTAATTTGAAACAACCTAGTGATAATCTATCCCATCTATGATTTTTTTGAAACAAACACCCAAAATTGAAAACACCCCATAATGAAAACAACAATTACATTATAATATTATTTTTGTAATTTATATTTGTAATATATATATATAAATTGAATTATGTTTATATTAATGTTTTTAGATTGGTAATTATACTAGTTATTTTCATTATACAATATTTTAGTGCAAGTTCTAGTATGCTGGAATACAAGTTAAGATATTTTCATCTAAATTTCCTTTCATGGAGACATAGTTTATATTATGCACCTATTTATTTAAGTGGTGTATATGATGCATATTATAAATATTATCTCATGAATTAATTCTTTATTTTTGTTATTATATGCTCAATTTCATGGTATTTTTAGTTCATAAGTAATTCTCAATATGTTACTCAAGCCATAATTATTCAATTAATTTTTTTTTTCAAAATGTTGATATATATAAATTGTGATAATATATCGTGATAATTCTATTGGAAATTAATTATATATTTTCTACCATTATATTTTTCTTAATATATCGTTGATTATATTTTATTTGGAATTACCACATTATAGTTTTTAATGTCTAAAATATTTTAGAAGATGTTGTTCGCAAAAATAGTATTTTAAAAAATATGTTTTACACATATTGGTATCTTAGATTAAAAAACTTTTAGTTTTTTATTTCAAAAAATCATTAAATTAATATTATCAAATAAAATATATTTTTTAAAAATGATTTAAAATAAAATCTTTGTATATTTTCTAAATGGTTCATTATAAATTAGAATAATTTCCTGTTAATATTTAAGTGTGAACAAATAATTCCATAACATTTGTCATTTTATTTGAAATTTAATATCTATTATTCCAATACATCTAAAGGAAATTATTTCTCTTGATGTTTTATAAATTTTTTCTTTTAATATTCATTTAAATGTTCATGTATTTTTTTTCCAATTTTTTTTCCAAATACTCACTAAATTAATTTCACATAAATGTTCACTTACTTTAACTTATCTTATGATTAATCAATGATATTATATAAATGATACCATACACCTTCATTCCCATGAATAATTATATATTAATTTATTTATTGAATAGATTTTTTGTTACTAACATTGTTTTTGCAATCATCCAATTTATTTAAACCTGACTTTTCTTCCAATTCCATTCATATATGAATACCCTATTCTTGAATTAATTATAATTGGGTTGTTTACATATTTACCTATATATTTGTTGTTTTGATAACTTATTAAAAAAATACACATTATCTATTTGATGTAAATTATATATATTATATTATTCTATAGAAATTTAACAAGATTATTTTTTATGTTATTGGATACCCATTTATTTTACATTATTTTATAATTTTATTTTATTGATGAAATTTTAAATACTATATTTATGTTATATAATTTTATAAACATTTAAAAATTATATTTTTTAGGGATTTATAATGATAATATTAATGATTCACCTGAATTGGAACACATGTGTACATATTGTGATGAATGAGGTATTATATAACACTATAATAATTTTTTTTAGGATTTATATCTTTCGAGAAAAGGATATTGAGCATGGAAGTTATTTATTATGACAAAATGAAAGATTGATGTTTTATTTTCTGACAAAACGATGGATGGAATTTTTCATGTTCACAATACAAATAATGGCTATTTTGTTTATTTACAACATGAATCTTGAGAATTTTATTTGTTAAAAACATGATTCATGGAAATTTTATTGTTCATAATTTTATAATTACACATGATTAGTTTTGACCCACTGTTATTTGTAATTCATGGTTTCAAGGGCATTTTATATTCCCAAGAAATATGCCTATGATTATTCTATATGTCTGTTGTTTATGATCTCATGATTTCACATGATTTTCAATGTTATATGATGTTAATTAAGATTTAATATCTCACAATTTAGACTTAGGGAAAAGTACTATTATTAAAAGTTATAATAATCATATATTCATCACCTTTCCACATTTTCTATTATCTTTATGAACTGAACCATGATAAAATTTTGATAAGTCTTCTTTTTCTGAGCATTCAAATTCATAGTTTTATTATATTTTTATTCTATATATTTTAGAGATTAATAAAAAATAATATATTTCAAAAATTTAATATAATATGTCTTGAATATATAGAAATTCCCGAAGGAATTGTGAAATAGGTTTCTCATATAGATGTCTCTAAAAGACACTAAAAATTTCCTGCATTAGATTTGAAAATGAATTATGATTTTATTTTTTATCATGAGGTAATTATTGAAAGTAAAAATATGTTCATTCCAATATTCCTCAAATATAGATTTTTAATTATGTTTTTTCAGAACCATATTTAGTAATGTGGGTCTAGGGCACCTCATATAATGAAATTTGCAGAGTGATAATATTCACATACTAAATTTTTATATTAATTCCATATATTAATATAATGTTCCCCTATTTGATTTTTTTCATAATAATAATTTTTCCCATATATTCTAGAGGAAAAAGAGAAATAAAAAATAGAATATATAATGCTGATATAAATGACCATATGAACTGCCAATGTCTTTTAATGGGGATTATCCAAAACGCTTTCAAAACAAAAAATTACATATATTTTTTCCAAGTAAATGAAAAACAAGATCATTCATATAGACTGAGTAAGAGTAAATGAGGTTAGAATCTCATAATTATACTAGTATTACATTAAAATAAATTTTTACTTAAATTTAATATAAATTAAAAATATATAAAAATAAAACATAGTAAAGGTTCAATGGAAACATATTTGTAATTATTATTCACATATCTTCCCCCAGATTTGGTATGGAAACCAAATTTTATACTTGAAATCAGTCACACTATCTCTTTTACTTATATGAAAAAGTGTTAAAAAATGTTTCAGTCTAAAAAATATGTAATATTTAGCATATTAATATTTTAAATTAGGAAAATTAAACCATGTTAGATATTTTTCTTGATAAAACATTCGAACTAGATGTTTGAGGGTGATATTTTTCTCTTTACTCGATGAAGTTTTCTTTGATCCATCCTAAAATAAATAACGTATAATATAAAAATAACTATTATATTATATATAAATGTTTATTAATATAATCATTCTTTATTGAATACCATATGTTTTAAATGATGATATTTTATCAGAAAAAAATTCATTTATCTTGTAGTATTCCTTCAGGCATGACATCATACATTAGTTTAATAGTAAATGTAGTATTGTTGATATCACGCCAGATTCTCAAATTAAAATCCCTCAATTTCTAACTATTTTTATTAAAATTTTAAAACAGGTCTGATATAATATAAAAATTTTAAGTAAAAGAAAATATTAAATAAAACATTCAACTTAATTATTATTATTTTTTATAATGAGAATCAATTTATTTAGTTATTATCAATGTATTGGAATTAATTTTTTTAGGAAATAAATACCGATTTATTTAAAAAAAATATGTCTCTATTCTACATAATTTATATGTTGAGTCACCCGATAAAAATATAATTTTCCAATCATATTATGAATCATTCCATCATCCTCCTCATCTAGTACCTAACAGATAAGAAATGGTGCCCCTATCTTAAATCCATTGAGATTACGTACTTTTAAAATATTAATGTTATCCTATTTAAAAAATTTTATTTCGTATGCATGAAAAATTTCTATTTTTATAAACAAATGAGATAAATTTTGTCACATTAAATTGTATACCAATAATAATGATGATCCAATATACTTATTAGATAACTGAAGTGACCACATACTCTACTAACACTTGAATATCACTATCACAACCCAATGTCCAACCATGATGATTTTATGTAATATAATTATCTATAAGATGTGGGACATATACCAAATTGAGAGATCTTGAGTCTAGTCTAGATTCCATTGAGTGGAATCCAAAGGTAATGCTTGATATATTATGAAAGACTCCTATTAAAAATTTTTATGACTTATATATTGTGGGAAGATCATATATTATCCATAACATATTATACATGAATTATTTTATCATAAAAATTAAATTCCTAAAATAATAATTTGTTTTCAAAATAAATATTTTTAAACAATATTGACATTTAAATTATCAAAATTTAATTGTAAATATATAAAATTTTATTTTAAAATAATATGATTTTGAATAATACTGAATATAAATAATATAATGAATATGTTAAGTAATATTTTAATAAATGAAGATATAAACAATTATTCCCCCTTTCAATGATTATATTTTTTTCAATCTCCACCGTTAGTTCATATACTTCATCCTCCCTTATAAGACCACTATTTTCAATATCATCATAGTTAAAAAGGTGATGTATTCTCACTAATGATATTAAATGTCAAAAGTTAATTACTCTATACCATTAATCATATAATATGAGTCTTTTTGTTTTATTTGTATAAATATACATCACCCATAATTTATAGTTTCATTTATATGAGATATCATTTTTTATAATGATGAAAGGACATAAAGATAATTTTTATCATAATGACCAATATTTATGTAGTATGAAATTTTTATAGAACTAAATTATAGGAAATATGTTTTGGAACCCTAAGTAATGTTAACCGACTATCATTTGAATAAAAAAGATAAAAAAAATTAATGTGGTAGTTTAATTTAATTATATCAATAAACATTCCATATTTATCCCAGTTTAGTGGCTGTAAATATAATTCTATTAAATGATTTTTAACCGTATTCTTATTACTTATATGAAATTGGTATTCTTTAAAAACATAAGGGTTGGATTTTAAATCATACATAAGATTTACTCAAGCTTTTTGTTTTAATATTTTTTTAAAACATTAGCTACATTTTTTATATCAATGATCTATAAAAATTAATTTAAATCATTAAATTTATAGAAGATATATATAAAACTGTTTAATAGATGAATTATACTATTTACAACATTATAAAAAGTGAAAAACATTATATAATATCTTTAATAATAATATTTTATAACAATAAACCCATATCAAGTTTGAATTCATAGAAACTTATTTATATGTATCCCCAATTATTTGATGAGTTAATATTTATTTTTACTATTATTTATCACATAATTATGTGGTTAAAATTATTTTAGTTATGTCATTATAATATTTTAGGTGCTTTCAATAGGTCAAACAATAATAAAAATGATTATAAATTTTTATCTAGTCGAGATGACATTGTTGTGTCCATAACAAGAAGAAATTAACTGAAAATTACCTCAATGTCAACCATGTACCATAGAAAAATGTATGACACTCCTTCTCTAGGTAAAATTATATGTAAATACTTTTTTGGGTTTTGTTTTTCACATTTGATATCAAATGACCATTAAATAATTAATATAAATAAATAATTCATATAATAAATTAGAAATAATTATTTACATATGATAAAATAAATAAAAATAAATTACTGATCAAATAGATCAGCCAATATATAGTGTTCAGGTTCTTCAAATATAGTTTCCTTGAATAAATTTACAGTTAAATGAATAATGATATTAAAAAATTATAGAAAATATATTTTCTATATGAAAAAGGAAGATCATAATTCTTTTTTGATTCTTTTCAAAATCATATGGTTATACAGTTTTCTCAATTTTTTTAAAGAATGTGAAAAGTGTAATATAACTAAATTTAATTATTCTAGATAAACTGTATTTGATTTCAAAGGATAAAACCGATATATTAAAATAAATGAATCAATAAATTTACATCCATGTAATATAATATTTTTTAAGTCAATATATCATGAAATTTCACTTGAATATAAATTTGGCAGATTCACAATGTTTAATATTCAAAGAAATCCATCCTTTTTATTATTTATCAATATAAAAACTATATCAATATACTTTCAATTTTCATCATCCCATATTCACTCTTTATATTCAATTATTATATATAATTCCATGAATTAATATGATAATTAGATTTCCCATGCTCATTATGTAAGGTTAAAACAATAATTTTTCTTATATACTTGTCTATATTACTAATATCAAGAATATAATATAGATAATTAAATTTATTATATACAATATTTAAGGGTTTACATTTTCTATTTAATTATTATGTTCCAATTAAATTAAACAATTTAACTTTTAATATTTTAATATAGTCCAACTCTCTAATAAAATGAATGAAATCATGGGAGACTTCATAAAATCTTTGAGTGAGATAATAATTTCAAAGATCCAAGGTTAAAATTATTTTATATTAAATTATGTTGATATTCATATTGTTGAATAAATATCAACGGATAATTAAATGGTTTATTTTTAAAAATCATCTTTGTATATAGTTATTTATAGAATCATGAATACTGTATCATAGTTATGAAATTTGTGATAATTCTAGAAAACATGTTTAAGGCAAATATATCTAAATTAATGATTAGTAGTTGAAATTTGTTTATTATTGAAAAGATCAAAAATATTTTTATATCCCATGAGAATAGGAGGGGTTTAAAATCACGAGTAATGAAAAATATTACAAGGAGGCTTCATGAAATTTGTTAAAAGGTTCCAGTAAAATTATTTTTAAAATAGACCAAGTAGAGGAATAAAATTTTGGAAATGATTCTATTAATCAGAATGATAATATATATTTTTTATATAATGATAATAATAGAATTAATTTTTATTGAAAAAGAAAAAAAATATTTCATGTATTCTAATTTTGCTTTGATTCGAAACCTTTTATATAGCTTCCTCGATAAGGAAGAAGTATATGAAGAGGAAGATTTACCCAAAATTTCATCTAAGACAATCAATATTTCATTCAGTCATTTGGGGAAAATAATAAAATTGAAAAAGAAAAGAATATTATTTAAATAAAATTATTTTTTCTACTGAAATATTACAATACATCATGTAATAATGAATGAAAAAATGAAGACGAATATTCTGAGTTGGAAAGAAATTAAACCTTCATATAATAATTAGAAATAATTGAGAAATACCTTAGTGATGAAGAAAAAAGTAGAAATGATGAAAATATTGAAGATTAGACAGAAAATTAGTTTCATTTATGGATAAATATATTAGTTTTTAAGGGAACAAAATAAATCCTAAAAGTGAACATAAATCATTTAAGTATAAGAATTATTTAAGAAATATTTTGAAATGTCAAAATTTATTTTTCTTTTCAGGGTAAAGACAAGGCCTATAAAAAAGATGGTTGATATTAATAAAATTTTTAAATTGAGTGAAAATATTCTTGAGTTTACTATAATAAATATGATTTCTAGTAATAAATAAGATAAAACCCATGAAGTGATGTAGGTTGATAAAAATAGTTTATTAAATAAATCTTTTTTTTTTCAGAATCACACCATGTAAATTAAAGATATGTATAAAGAAGAATAGAAGGTTATTAACATTTTTAATGAAATTATATATGTTATAATATAGATCCATGAATAATTATCATGGAAATGAAATATTATAATCGAAATTTAGGTATCAATAAAAATAATCGAAATAAGGTGACCAATTCAATAAATGAAAGGGACTCACCAATTAGTTATAAAAGACAGTGAAGTAGACGGGGTATGGAAGAATTAAGATGATGAGGCTATGATTAGGAATATAGACAAGATGTTGATGAAAAATCCTAATCAATGTGAATTCATTCTTGTGAAATTAGTTTTGAATATTAATAAAAATCAATAAGAAAAATTTGAGTAATAATATTTTCATCAATGGATATTTCTAAAAGAATGAAAATTTTAGTTCTATGTAGTATATATACATAATGAAATATATAAAAATTAATAATTATATATTTTTTTATATTAAATTAAATTTACACCATCACATTTTTTTATCAATTATTTTTGTGATGTTTTGGACAAAAATAGTATTTTGGATGTATTATTTTAATATTGTTCAAATGTACCAAATAATTTTCTTATAAACGATTTATTAATATTTTTAAATAAAATAAATAGTTTAAAAGTAATATTTTTTAATAAAATGAGGATAATATTGGAGAAGAATTTCGTTGTGTTTTATATGAGTAGGGTGTAAAGAATACTACGTATCATTAAATAATTCAAATCTAAGCTAAGATAGATATTCCATTGTACTATTAATGTGATGATACGCCCTGAACATGTATGATTGACTTGATAAAACCAAAAGAGATGTTAGATTTAGAAATTTACTAAAGAAATTAGATAATTATATTTCCCATAGAGGAATGTCTTTAGAATACTAAATGAAACATATGATTAATCCTAATTTATTCGAGATTATCTATATATTACATAAATAGTAAAACCGATTCACAATGGTATATATAGGATTAATCTCATTAAAAAATAATTCAATGAATGGATTTTATCCTGTAATATAAGAAAAAATTTAAATTTGTTTACTTACATATGAATATTTAGTCCATAATATAATATTCTCTTCTTGTACATTCTTGCATAAGATGCATGGCTTTGTCATGAGTATGGGAAAACAGAACAATGAAGAATATAATAGAAGTTGAGGCTGAAACAATTGTGATAATATTAATTTTAGACAAATTTAATAGAAGCCTTTGGGGCCAAGAATAGATCCCTACAATTATCTACATAACAAAAATAGAAAATATAATAACCAACTATAATGATGTAAGTAATTCTATAAAAGGGATAATGAATAACACTATTGTCATTTGAAATTTTCATGGATGATGATAGATTAAAGATACACTCCATATTGAATAAATCTAGAAGAACCCATTGAAATTTTTATTCATCTGTAAGAATATTAGAATCTATATAAGTATATAAAATCATTATTTAGGCTATATTTAGGGTGATTTTTCTAGTTTTTACTGTTATTTATTTTTTTGATTATATATTCACCCTCGATTTAAAGCCATTACACCGGGAGATAAAATCTATTGTTTTGATTTATTTAGTTCTGGTGGATTTTTTTGGATTTATTAGTAACATATTTATTATAATATTTATTTTTCTTATTGAAAACAATAAATATTTGTAGATTATTTTATTAGATGAACATGTTATCTGTTTTTAATTTTGAAGATATTTTTTAGAGAATTAATTAATTTTATAACATTACATAATAAATCTTATATATTATGGAATATGTTTTATTAACCTGGGTATTTTTTAGAAATATCAATATCATTTATGACTATTAGTGATATTGTATTTTACTTATTTGGAAAAAATCTTATCAATTGATTATTGATGATGTAATTTAAAAAATATTATATTTTTAAAGTGTTGGGTGATGGAATAATGTTTTTCTACTCACAAAAGAAGGAGGATAAATATTTAATGTTCATTTTATGGTTGAGGATCACATTTAATTTTATGTTTAGGTTTAATTTACATAATTATATATTTAACCATTGATTAATTTGCAAATGATGAATAAAATATTTTGATATTTTTGTAGTGTGTTATATAGAAATATTTGTCTAAGATCATTCACTAATCATTTTCCTAGTCATTTAACCCCCCTTATTTCTAAATTTGTTATAAATTTTTACATAAATTTTTCACACCACCACACACAATATGATTAATGTATTTAAATTAATTATTAATCAAATCAGCGATACTCATGAATATGCTAACCTCCCTGAAAAATATATTTTTCCCAACAATAGTTTATTCTGAACAATGATAAAATCTATTTTGGATACCCCTTGACAGGCCTATATTAAGAAAATAGATATATTTACTGAGTATTGGTAACATATTCAACACAAAACCACTAACTTTGAAATGATAATTTTCTCCCAGAATGAAGGTATAATAAAATTTTATCTGGATACTAAGATATATTTTTTGGAAAATGTATCAAATTTGAGATATTTTGAGCATTAATAAATAGAATTTGGGAATAGTTCCTAAATATATTCAAGTAAAACTCATAGTGTTTAGTCTATATATTAATTTAAATTAATATAAGGAAATCATGATAAAAAATTGGGATTTATTTGTTAGGATTACTTCAATATATATATATATATATATAAAATTCTATAATTCTTTTAAATCTGTTTTGGAACATAAAATAGTATTATCCATTTATTGAAAATGTTTCAAAGTCATTTAGGTGAAGATATAAATAAATCGATCATGTAATTCTATGTTGATGTTGAAACATTTAATCTATGATAATTATCCAAGAATTAAGTATATTGGAGAGAATTAAAATCACTCTGGCAGGAATAGGTAAAGAGTGGCTAAAAATTCTAAAACTGGAGAAGTAACCCATTGGAAAATTTGAATGATAATTAAATTTTATTCACTCAAGTTATCAAAATCATGGAATTTCATAGATTATCCTTAGTAATCTTTTATTATCAAATTCATAATAGTGAAATAATTTTTTGTTTTAATGAATTTATGTTTTTATATAGAAATTTCATGTATAATCTTAAGGAATAACATAAAAGATTTTACTAATATCAGAAATATTTGGCTCCCAAAATAACACCATAAGAGGAGTAGTAGAGGTAATGTATTTTGAATTAACTTTATTTCATTCAAAACATAAATAATCATCAATTTAATTTTTGTAGGTGGAACACAAGTAGTCAACATGCTAGTTCACTACTATGAAGGTATGCCTATTTTTTTATTACTAAATATTTTCACTAATGAATATATTTTGGTATAAGATATTTATATCCTTTTTAACACATATTAGTATCAATAATAGCATTAACACAGGAATAACTAATGAAAAAGGGAGAGTAATGAAGTCTACTGTGAATTTAGATATAAATAAAAAAACGTTATTCATCAATTTTTTCCAAAATAACCCCAAATACATCAATTTCAATGTGATTTGAAGGTAGGTTATAAATAAAAATTAGATCCAAAACATATAGATTAACAAAAATTTACATATCAACCCTTAACTAGTAAATAAAAAAACCTCCAATTCAACTAGATAAAAGAGTTCACTATTTAAAAAATTATATGAAATTAAAACAAGATAAATAATATCATGTATGATTTATAAAGATTAATATTTATTGAAAAAATACAATCTCAAAAACATCCAAATTCCAAAATAAATATTATTTTAATAGTATAATGGTTTTGTAATCAAATTCACCATATATCAAAAAATGATATATAACTATCCAATACTCCCAATAAAAAATGGGTGGATGTGTATTCTTAAAAAAATATGCTCTAGAACTAATCCCAAGAAAGGAATTAAAAGAAAAATATTTTATAATTTTAATTCCTTTATGAGTTGTATAATCATTTAATATATATTGTAAGGATGTTCAGAAATAAATATTTTACCCATTTTAAATAGATACAAAAATAAATCTCTATGTGATCATTAATAAAAGATATATTTTTATGATAATCCCTTTATGAAATTATTCAGAAAGAATAGGAGACTGCAAGGAATGAGAAGGGAGATTATGAGAAATTTATTAATAATTATAATAGATCCACCTCCAACCAAATTCTAATATCTAGGTTGATTTTAACTCTTTATATAGATAAATAATTTTTTTCAATTTTTATTTATATGATTTAATTCCACAAACAACTTAGATTTTTTATCATTATATATTTTATAATTAAAACCACTAAGGGTTGTTTTTTCACAACGAAACTAATTCACAACATTTTCAATTATGGTACATGAATATATTGTAGTAAGAGTTCAAGATTTTAGTTTTTTAATTGAATTTTATTTTTTCAAACTGGTGGAAAAAAATGAATGACTAACTTATAGAAAATAATCAAATGAATACCTTTCCTAATAATATCAACAAAAATAAAAAATGTACATTAAGGTAATTAGATAATGATATTTTGTTGAAAAAATATATACCTTAGCATTTTTTTCTATGAGATATTACAAAGAAAAACACCCAGTTCTAAAAAATTCATATTCTATCAAACATAATACATATAATCAAAAAAATCATTATCATATATTTCATTCTATGTAATAAATTCTGATTTTATAATTATTTAGAAAACTATCATTTTCTTAATGGTAATAAAAAAACCATTAAATATGGAAAACCATGAATTTGTTAGTAGAAATGATTTTTTTTCAAAATATTATGAAACTAATAAATTTACTACTATTAATGTACTTCATATGGAAAAGGTATTTGAATCTAAATGTCTCATTTAATTTAATCTCTCATAAAAATAGTAATTAAATAACTTTCTCCTAAAACATAAATAATAATTTTTGGAATATGATGTAGTATTTCCAATAATTATTTCTAGAAACATAATAACTAATTATGAAGTGTTTCTTATCAACCAATTAAGAGAAAATTAAAAATACCTAGGATAGAACCTATGTGATATACACTGATTTATTACATAAATCTATATGAATATTTTTTTACATCAAGTAAAAGAAAAACTTATAAGCCAATACCAAAAGAGATTGAATCAAAAAAAGGGATAAGTATCTACAAATTAAATTCAAAAAACTAATTATGGAATGAATCATATTCCAATATTAGAATCACTATTGTTTAATCTATGTTAGATAATTCTAAAAAACTATGTGTTCTCAATTTTTTAGAATGAAATTATTGAATTAATTAATGTGATTGTGAAAAGATGTTTTGAATGAATTGATTGATTACATAATATTGAATTAATTATAAATAAATGTTTAATTTACAAAAAACATTATTGATTAAATATTATAAATATTTTCACTGTAGACACACAACTATTTCCATAATTTATTTTTATGCTACTACCATATTCAATATCCTATAATGATATATATATATATATATATGAGAACATAAAAATATCAGAAATAAAATTTTATTTAGAAGAGGATTCCATTTTAATTTTTCATTTATATAAAAACAATAAAAACGTAAATATTAGGTATTTACTATTATTTGATTCATAATTAAAATAAAGTGTTTCTATGGGAAATCATTATTTCTAGAACATATTTTGATCATTACCGCAAAAACATGAATAAATTTTTAATAACTTTCTTTAAGAATATTCTTTTTGTTAATTTTTTATAAGGACACTTCATTTTTGAAAAAGGAATCAATCTAGGTCTTGTGATTTGAAAATATAGGATGGAGTCTGGTTAATAAAAAATAAGGTCATGACTATATTACCTTACCCAAGTTAGGTGAAATATTTAAGTCCATTTTTAGGCCATTATTTATTTTAATAGTTATTCATTAATTTTTTTACTAACAATACTTCTCTTATTTCAAATTTTTTTAAAAAGGATATAAATTAATCACTGATAACTCTTATTAGAAAATATTTTATATCCATTAAAATAAAATTTGGAACCACCCCAATAAAAATACCACTAAGATACAACAATCATTTGTTTTATTTTTTAATTCTTATAATAGTGTATCAAATCTATTTTATTCATAATGAATTGATAAAAAACTATTTCATTCGATATGCATAAAACCTTGGATTCTTCAGACAAGAAATCTCTGCACCACTAAGTATGGATTTTTTAACTGATTATGTTCTATTAAAACTCATATAATATTTCATAGTAAATAAATTCAATATTTTCTCTATTAATATAAGAAATAGGAATCATAGAATGAAAGAAGAGGTAGATATAAGACTAGTGATACAGATGTTATGACTGTAAGAGTTAGATGTTGATATTAAGGATAAAAAAGGATCTTTAAATGAAGTGGTAGAAAATATGAGTACACTACCTCACTATATATATGTAGGAATTACATTTTAAGAGACAAAAAATGTCACAATAATTGGGAAAAATGATACATAATTTAAGGTGAGAATTCATTATATATAGTCACAGTAAATAACCTTAGAACTTATATATATTTTCTGTATCCTAAAATAAATCATGAAATGAGACACAAGGTTGAATCTAAATACAATGTGTGGGATGATAAAAATATATTTAATATCTATAGTTATAAGATTATTATGGGTTAGATTCCTAGAAATTAATTATAGTGTATTCTAAAGATCAATCACACACTAGCTTATAGAAGACACTTTATCCGTCAATGAAGTTCTAGTATATTGATAGTGCTCAGATTTAACTGGTTTTCCCTATATAATTATGCAATTTAATTCAACATATATTATATATATACATTATCCATCAAAGAAGTAATAGTAAATTGATCTGAGGTATAAATTTTATTCAGACCATTGCATTGTGTTTTTGATATTCATATATCATATTTTATACTAATTTTTTGTTAATGTTTATGAAAGTAAAATCCACCAAAAATAATTAAGAGTTATCATTAATGATCAAGGGGATCCCGTTATAAACAAAATCATATAATCATTGATGAAATGGTAAAAATTAAACCAAAATAACGTCACACCCAACTATCCTTAGATCGATGTGAAATATTATGTTTCTAGTTGATAAATTAAATGGGTTTTATAGAATTCCATCAAAACCAACAATAAAAAATACAGAAAAATACTAGAGGACACCATGTGGGTGGAGGTAAACATCATCCATGAATTGAATGGTCCATCATAAATATTAATGCTATGTGATTTTTATTGATGTAATGGTTGGGTTAGAAAATAATCTATTAAATTTTAATAACTATAATTTAAATAAATATCATGGACATATTATATATTGGGACCATTGTAGGATATAACACATGTGTAACTTCTTCAAAAATGATTCCTTATTTCATTAATTACCATTATCCTTTAATTTTATTACCATTTTAAATCTATAAATCATGTATGTATCTATACAAATAAATTCTTTATATTTTAGGGGTCAAATGTTTTTGGGAGAAATATCTGAGTATATTTTTATAATTTTTTTATTTATATTTAATTTTTATTTTCGGTTTCACTTTTGGATATTTGAAGGTGTTTAAGTTGAAGTCAAATAATTGAAACATCTATTCACATTAGTAACTTGGAAACATATAATTTTGGAGACGTGGAACATATTTTCTAGAAATTCAGAATTGAAAATAATACTATTGAATCGGTATTCTTTACATTAACACAACGTATTTTAAACATAATTCACATTATAATTTTTTTTCTAAATAAGATAAAAACATCTAAGAGTTCTCATAAATAAACCATTAATAAGAAATATGAGCTAGAGTAAAATGATTATTTTTGAACCATATATAATTGTTACATATATTATATAGAACATGGTGTGTGTGTTTGTGTGTATAAAATGTTTAATATATAAATAATGTTCAAGTGAAATTAATGTGCTAAAAGTATAGTAAATAATTAATACTTTGGTACAAAAAGAATCCTTATTGGATTTATATTACAAATTTTTTTTAATTCTATATTTTTCTATAAATTTTTTTTCAATAAGTAATATAATAAATAATTCTCTTATAAATTTTCCAATAAAGCATGAATTATTTTTATTGGGAAATAAATTATAAGGATTATTGATATCAACTTAATAAGGGACAACTAATAAATTTTATTTTTAAATTGGATGAATCATGGATGTGTAAAAATAAAATTTTAAAATAGTACAAAAAAGTGGGAAATTAATATTTTTTGGATTAAAAGGAATATGATATAACAAATATATATTCCATGACATTCATTGACATAGGTTTAGAATATTAAAAGAGACAGAGTTATTTTCAACATTTTACAAATTAATAACTTTTAGAAAAATAATAATTCATGTAGTGACCTTAACATGGATAACCATGGGACACCTAAATCAGGACACCACTAAACCAGAGTGTACTCATAGATCCATATAAATTATTAGATAACATTATCTATCTCAAAATATTGCAACAAAATTATTTATACACATTTCTTATGATCAAAAGTTATGAACATGATTAGCTGGAAATATCTAATGACTTGTTTATTATTTAAACATTTTATTAAAAAATATAATTCTAAATAGATTTTGTAAAATTATACAGAAAATGGTAGTATTCTATAATACTATTTATGAATGTAAATTATCTACACATCAAGAAATAGATAGTATTTTAATAACCTCAAATAAATGATAGGCCAAACATGGCCTTATAAAACTGTTATAGTAGGATGAATAAGTGATGTACTAAAAAAATATATTACCAACTTCAACAGCTCCAACTAAAAATTGGGAACCAATACAAATTCTATTAGAAAATATAATGGTTTATCCATGGGGAAATAATAGTTACTAGAATACATGTAATAACATCAATTTTAGAAAAAGTGAGAATGCATGTTCATCATGGTGTACAAGAATTGTGTAAGAAAAACATATTTAGTAAGATAACACCAGTTACATATCAAAAAAATAAAGAGAAATTTATTTATGCATTTATAATCCCACTCAATGACATAACTATAAAAAATGTTTACATCTATAATATGGATTATATAAAATCATCACATAAAGGTATCATAATAGTATAATGATTAAAATGGTACGTGCATTACCAAATAGTTACACTGTATGTTTGGTATGTCTAAGGTGCTAAAAGAACGGTCAAGGATATTTTGTGGGGGTTGAAGCAAAAAATATGCAGTTTAGGTTAATCCACATCATGAAAGATGAATTGATGTCCTGAGTTTGGTGATTTATTACAACTATAGCTGGTGAACTAAGGACTTGAATGAGGAAGAGGTATGGTGTGTAACATAGATTCACATCAATAAATAGAAAATAACGACGAGCATTATTTTATGTAAAGGTATCTAAATTTTGGTAGATTTCTATTTTTAAATAAATTCAAATCATAGATATAATTCATGGATTGTTTTTCAGGGATCTTATGGAATTCAATTTTTGAATATATAATTAACGCCACGAATAGGGTGAGATATAAATTTTTTATATATATCTTTTTTATTAAAAATAAATCATTTGGTTCATTCTCCCTCTTTGTATTTCATGAAATGAAAAATATTATTGGAGGACTTCTAGCCTATTTCTCCTTGCGTTGATTTATGGGCCCCGATGGTTTGTTGTTGGAGGTTGTTAATGAGATATTCTTTATTTTACTTTATTTTCAATTGATATTTTTCTAAGGATTCAATGTAGTGTTATGGTTTTTTCAATAGTTCTATTGGGATTCATTTCTTTATGACCCCTTGATGTGGCTTAGGTTGATCTAGGGTTTTATTGTGCTATTTTGTTTTTCATCGTATTCTTTTTCACCTTGTGATGTGAAGTTAATAGAAAAAGATTTTTCGTGGAGGTATTCTCATTATCATCCCTTTATTGTTCAAATTTTGGGTATTTATATATTTTTCTTTCCATTATGTATATAGTGAGCTTTGGGGTAATAAAGAAAATCAATTGGCATAAACTAAAATTGATTTGGTAGAGAAATCACATATTTTTACTACCATATACGTACTGTGATGAGTTCATTCCATGTTCTTTCATTGATGAAGATCATAGATGGTGGGAGCCTTGCATGTGCTGTAGTAGACATATTGCGAGATCTTTAATATGTTGTTGATTGAACTCACCAAAAATAAAAGGGAAAGTATATATTTAGGTCTATTAAATTTATTTCCCATTTTTATGGGGATGGTTCATTGTCCAAAAACTCCAATGAACAAATATTATAAAAAAAGAGGGTATTAAATTGTTTTCACATGAATTTGTTTTTGTGAAAATGAAAATGCTAAAAA
This sequence comes from Viscum album, assembly GCA_963277665.1. NCBI lineage: Eukaryota > Viridiplantae > Streptophyta > Magnoliopsida > Santalales > Viscaceae > Viscum > Viscum album. The sequence continues at coordinate 1,047,653,539 of OY728163.1, read as the reverse complement.
AATATGTATTGTAATGAAATTCCTTAAATAATTTTTGAATCCAGGATGTATTTTGGTTGTGTGAGGTTTCTTTATTGTTTTACCTTATGTGTTGTGGGTATTGATGTGGTGATTATGTTTTTGAGTTGGATTGTAAGTGGGATGTGACATTAAATGAGGTTTTGGGTTCGCATGGATGTGATGTGGAAAGTTGAGTGGTTTTGGATTTTTATTTTTCTTGAGTGTAATGGATGTGGTGTGGTGTGGCTTGGATATGTGGTGTTTAGTCAGTTGATATTTATGGTGATATGGATTGTTTGATGTCATGTGGTGGCATTGGTTGACGTGGTGATTTGAATATGGGTGATTTGTGTTGGGCCAATTGTGGAAAGGTGTGGTTTTGTTAGTTTCTAAATTATCAAGGTAATTAAATATTATTTTGAATAAAATAAATAATTTAAATGGTTGATATACGAATATGAATGGACAATGAAAATGTGAATGAAATAGATTAATAAATAATATATTTTTGAATCTTTTGAAATATGAAAATATTGAATCTAGTTGTTGATAGTCAGAATGTAGGGTTTTAGTGGTGGATGTGTGGTATATTTCATATAGCGGGGAAAATGGATGTGATTATTGGCGTGTGGGGAAATGATAGTGTTTCAGTACATTATAGCGTTGTTGTTAGGAACACATAGGTTGGGAATACCATGGTATCGATATATCATGTGTTTTTTGTTATTTATATAAATTTACAAATTTAATCAAAAAACTATTCCAATAATGAGAGGTTCTGGGTTCTATTTGTTTTCCTCAACATCTAGCATGGTTGTGATATTGTTGGATGGTTACCCCTATTTCCTTATTTTACTTCAATAGCGTGATGATACTAGTTGGTGTTTGATATTTCCAAGAAGTATTATCATAGGTGTATTTGGGTGATAGGTTAAGTGATAAGGTAGTTATGTGATTAAATATATGGTGGGGTTCTTTCATGGTAGAAGGACATCAAGAGGTTTATTTCCATCACCTTCCTGAAAAATGAAAAAACATTTATGCTATGAGATGTGCTATTATAGACCTCGTGTGTTTGAAAATGATGTTGTGTGATTCACCACGTGTCTTTGGGAAAGATGATATGTGATTTGATGATTCCTAATACTATCACAAGAATCTAGATTTGGTGAAAGTGGGTTAGGTAGGGATGCTTCCCAACCCACTTAAGTTATGTGTTGTAAGATATGATTTGTATAGAAGGGATCAGAGCATAAGATTCTTGCTGTTTGGATATGAGAGAAGTAAATATATGGGGAAGTGATTATAGGTAGGCTTGATTTATAAAATTCTCAATATTATATTATATATTCTATCTTTATTTTTTGTGTGAGATTTGGTGATGATGAGAATGGTTATTTGACTAGTTTAAGTGATTGATGGACTTGATATTTGTTAAAAGGTACATTAGCATAAACTTTTCACAGGTTCCCTTGAGACAATGGGTATGATACTGCATAATATACTTATATGCTCATCCTCTATATATGAACTGTTTTTCAAGACTAAATTAGTCTTTTTAGGATAGAGTTGAACATTACAACCTTGTGTTATAGCTGCTATTTTTTTGCTTCTTTAACATTTGTCTTTTTGGTACTTTTTGAGCCCTTGATTTTTATGTGCTAATATTAATCAGGCATTATGGGATAGTTTTGGCTTCATTTTTATATTTTAATTGGGATTTTAAATGTGGTTTATAATTTTATGTCACAAAATTATATGTTATTAGAGGATAATGGCTTTCAGAATGGTATTTTTACACCCCTTATGCTTGTCACAAATCTGGGGCCTAATAGAGGAGGAACTCGATGGTTAATATCTATCTTAATTCATTTCCTTACTGAGATTGGTGACTTTAGAGTAAGTGGTAATTAACAAAAGGTATCCAAGGTTTTAGTTTAGAGATAGGGTGAAGATCAGAGTCAGGATCGATAATGACTACACAGGTTTATAGGAATATAGTTCTGGTTAATCTTGGTGTGAGGAAAATGCCAAGAAGACTTGCGAGGACATAAGATTTTAGGCCCCCATGATCCAGTGCATGAAATTTGAGATTATCTAATAACAAAATTAGGGGTACTAATATGAAGGTTAGAGTCCTAGGATAGGTACATGCACCATGAATGATTGCGTTCATGTCCGAACAAGGATATTATGGAATTTTAATCCAATATATGGATAAAAAAAATAAAAATGTGACAAAATTCCATTACAATTGTGGATGGTTTATTCAATTATTTTCATTAATGGATCATGGTAATCATATATGAGTGGTTTATGTAGTTGAGGTTCAATAGTATGATCTAGTTTATCATCAGAGGGATAGACCGATAGATGATAAAGTAGTTTGGAAAATGGATTTTTTCTGATATTTAGTAGCAAAGTATGGAAAATTTTAAGGTGAGTATATCAGATGTGGGGAAGAAGAATTGGTTTGATAAGGTCTAGATATATTGTGGACTTATTCAAACCATATATATGTTATGGATTATGTGTATAGTTAGTAATTTGAAGGGACCTGCACATCAGTGGTGGATGATGTACCTTGGTGATAGAAATAAAGAATATGTGCTGTTTCTAGAATTTCTAAATGATTCCCATTTTAAATTATTACCATATATCACAAAGGTAGTGATGTTGAAAGAGTTTATCTCAATTCCAAAGGGTATCATTAGTGTTTTGGATCTTGAAATCAGGCTACAAAAAGTCTTAGTATTTTCCCTAGATGATTTATTTTTTCAGATGAGGTATCTAGAGCCTTGTATTTAGATGAGGATTTGCAACGAGTGATTGGGTATATATTCACCATGTTTAAAATTTTCACATACTTGGAGGTATATTAGAAAACATATATAATCATTTATATGCTTAATTAATGATTTTAACATTGATAGAATGTGAAAAAAGGAATCTTGTGTGGAAGAGATTCATGTAGCGTGCTTTGGGTGATCTGATAGTCATGGTTTTTACTAGTGGGGTGCTGACAATGATAAATATTATCTATTACATCTGGTTTTGGTGTATTATGATAAATTTACAATGGATACCAATTTTCATGTTTTTTTGGGGGACATGATTACCACTAGGACAAGTTTCCAACAACTCATGGATCCAAGTTTCATATGGGTGTTCAGTCCTCTTTTCTGAAGCAACAATAATAGCTTTCGAAATCATTTCAAAGGTAGGGATCTCTGAAAAATGTTCAGGAGATGAGAGAAGAAGGTGTTGGTAGAGGTAATCATAATAAAGGTCCCCATCTATAGTTACCAAGAATATATTTAAGTTATACATTCAAATTGTGTAGAGTCAGAGGATTTGGGCTTAGAATTCGCAAGTGTTAGATGCAGTACAACCACTAGATCTAGACGTTGTCCTATGAATTATTAGTTTATAATATACCCTTTTTTGTTACTCATTGATACATGAGACTCACACTCATTTTTTTCTCCAAATTCGGTCTTTGCCTTATGACTAGATGTGGAGAGGCTTTTAGTTCCCATAGAGTTGTCTACTTCATTTAGAGGTCAAGATTCATTGTTTGAAGTTTGATGAGGGTGTAAAATAGAGATGGGGTAGCACTATCTAGTTTGACATTTAATCATATTAAATATACAATTATTCAATTTCATAATTACAATGAAATAATTATATTTCATTTCAGTATTAATTGACTAGTTCTAATGGTGAGTTTTCTTTTCTGTTGTGGAGGGACAGTGAGTGGTGTTCATTGGAGAACTAGGTTATTCGGTGGGTGGAAGGAATATAGAACCACTTTTTTCTAAATAAGTAGAGAATGAATGGAAGATCCGGGAGATAATATTCTTATGTTTGTAGGATAGTTTATTGATCTTATTCAAGATGAGGTCATTGAACTACCCCCTCAATGAGATGAAATTTTTGGGATGGTGTTTCAATAATGTGTGTCTTAGATTTCAATGATTCCCTGTCAAAATGATGACTACGAAATTAAACTAGTGAGGGTATAGGTTGATGAACTAACACAAATGGGTTTTATCAAACCAAGTGTCTCTCCATGGGGTGATCCCATATTGTTATATAACAAGGAATATAGTAGTATAAGGTTGTATATAGACTACCTAAGTTTCAATCAAGTAACAATTAAGAACCACTACCAACTTTTGTTGATTAAGTATCAATTTGACCAGTTGGGAGAGGCTAGTTGGTTTTATAGGATTAATATACATTCTCGATATAATATGCTAAGGGTGACAAAAGATGATATCTAGAAGGATGCCATTAGATATAGGTATGTTCACTTTGAGTTGGTGGTCACAATGTTTGGTGTCACAAACACATCAATCCTGTATATGTATATTATGAACAATATATTCAATGAGTTCCAAGATCAGTTCGTCATCATTTTTATCTAAGATATATTGACATAATTAGACTTAGAGGAGGAGTATAGTGATCTTATTATAACTTTCTTGTAGGTCATTAAACACTATATACATTGTGGAATTATATCCATGTTAATGTCATAGACACGATAGGTGTATTTTCATGGAGTTGTAGTGTCTCAATAGTGTGTGATAGAAAAACTGTTAAAGTTTGGAGTAGTTTTTTTGGCAGAAACCATTAACATCATAGAGGATAAATTTTGTCTTGGTATTACTAGTTATTATCATAGGGCTGTGTTTTAGTTTACTCATCATGTAATACTATTGATTACTATTATTTGAATATACTAGGATTTCCTGTGGACTAATGAGTTACTTGATGTGTTTGATTGCATAAAGAAGAAGTTGGTCAGTGCTCTAATGCTTCAATTTGCTAAAGAGGATGTGGAATTTGATGTTTTCTATGACACATGTCATCTAAGATTATGATGCATGTTGATGAAGAAGAGGGAGGTGATCTCTTATGGGTTTAGGTAGTTATGTTCTGAAGAGAATAACTATGGGTACCACCTCGATATGGATCGATCATATATGAATAAATATGTTTTTTCATTTTCATTGGAGAGAACCACATAATGCATTGTACACCAGCTGTCTTTCTTTAATCCGTTTGTTGTTCTCCAAATGGAAGTTCCTACAATGCCTCACCATCACTTATCTAGATCTACAAGGTTAAGTAGCTAAACCTGGTAATACTCTATAATTTTATATTATGATTTTCATTATTATGACGGGTAATTAAAATAAATAAATAAATTATTTTAATTTTTTTTTAACACCACCCATAATTGTGCCAAAACCCAAACATCTAACGCATTCTGTGCCTATATCATGCCTATTGTAAAACCCATGACTTGAAGTCAATAGTTTTTTCAGATTTATGATATTGGATTTTTTTGGTTATTATAATTTTTAAAGTCAACTAAATTCACATTAATTTAAGAAATTAAATATATTTTGTAAATTAATTTTAGTAAAACTGTGCCATTGAATCACGTGTCATCTCAGCTCCTAGTCTTGAAAATATTACCAAATATATTCTAAGAATACACATGGAAAAAATATAGATGTTACAAAATTAAACTAAGGGATGTTTATAAATATCCGTAATGTACAATATCCTACAAATCCTGAAAATGATTTATATTATAATTATTAAACTAATTGTTTTTACATATATCTCAATATCCGGTAGTTGATGAAAAAATCTATGATAAAAGAAAATAAAAAATTTATAGTGAATACTCACTATCTGATTCATCAGTAGTAGTGGAAAAGGATTTTATTTTTTTCACTTGTTTATAGGTGACTATATCCCATATTGGTTCTTAGATAGGGGAATTGAGTCATATAATAGCATACTCACTTTTAATTTAAGTGACATATTTTCATATATTCTCTCTTTTTCCAAAAATTGTGAGTCAAATGAACCTCAAATCCACCCTTATAGAATTTAACTATATATAAATAAAAATTTCACTGATTCTTCTCCCAATTTTTTTTTGATATATATTAAATTAAAGGATTTTTTATTCATCATAATTGCCTTTTAGTCTTTTTTGAGACTATCTTTCTATCTCTTTTTGTGTTTTGGACTTCAACTATGTTAACATTGTTATTAATATTGAATGATTACTAGTTGGGAGTAATAAAAATAGTTTTGCCTCCAAGTCCCATTCTATTAGGGTTTTAACAAAGTTAGTCTCCTCATTTTCCCCCACACATAGGTTTTTTTCTATTTCCAAACATTACTAAGACCAAAAAGAGTTATCCTGAGTGACGATCATTATAAAATAATTATCTAAAATAACTATAGAAAACCATAACTTCAATATGTCTCATTATATATTACTTTCATATTGTCCTATAGTTCTAATAAATCAACATATATCATACTTAGTTCAACCTATATCACGATCACATATCATTTTTGATTCAAACTTGGTTACATTGTTTTTGGTTCTTTCATACGAATTGGACGAGTCCTTAAAGTAGAGATCCCATGTTACCATGAAAATTCTTAAAATATTATGGACACAAAATTCATTGAAATATATGATCTCAAAATCAAATTTATCATCCCTCTAAAAATATTAGTCATTATGATACTCATATAAAATAATAATATACTATCTATAACATACCATTCCAAAAAACATTTTATTTCTGATGGTATTAAACCATAATGAGATTATATTTTCCTCTAAAAAGAAACTATATATTTAAACATAAAATTGTAATATACACTTGTTCGTAAGGTCAAACACTATTAATAATATATCATCATCCAGTAAATGTGAACAAATTCATAAAAATTATTACCAATAAATTATCAGTCACAACGTTACCGGTTAATATCTATCTTTTTCAAAATAAAACAACCCTTTAACATCTTTAAATCAATATTTAGTAAACCTGAATCTTATAAATCTCTAAAACAGATGTTTTTTAGTAGTTATATAAAAAATATAATCCTTCCCTAAAATCAAATTTCAATATTATAGTCTCTATTTAATATATTTCACCATATATTTTAATTAAAACTATATACTAATAATCCTTTGATGTTTCACATAATCCTCATTGTTTTTATAACATACCCGAATATAATTAACAAATATCACTCGTTAATGAAAATTTATATGGGTTTCATTTCTGCATCAATATCACTACCGTTCATAGGATTAGGAAACTCAAATTTTCCATTATAATATAAATATACTAAAATTCAAAACCATTTATGTATATATCCATACTAGGATATATAACTCAGTTGTTTCTAAGTACATCTCATTTTTAGCATCATTGCCTTGATCTTATCTCTAAGAAATAATAAAACCTAATTGGTTATGATAATATACAAAATATGAGTATGAAAACATCAATAAAAAAATTTCTTCCCATTAAACACCTTTTTTAACATACGATACGATCAAATCAACCCATGAATATCATATTTTAATACATGATTCTCCTTTTCCATTTTACTATTAGGTTCCCTAACATAATCATAATTAATAAATAAATTATAATAGTTTATTAAGGGATTGTAATTTACCAAATATTTTTTCATAAGATTTTGTCTCTAGATATGTAGTATTAGGGCCACTAATCATAAATCATAGTGATGATTGATTTATTTCTCAACCAACCATTTTATAGTGAACACCCATATTGATTTTTTAAAAAACCACATTCACTTCCTACATTTAGACAGGGTTTTATTACATGTATATCCTAATAATCTATATTTTACAAAAATATATATTAATTAAATAATAAATAGAATTATTCCATGGGGTTTCACAATGGTTTAGTAACACTAAATACAAAATAAAATGTACATTATTACAATTTTGTAACATTATATTCTATTAAAAGGGTTATTTATATGTTCAAAATTGGGATTGATTATAACTTGTTGGTCTATAATTAATCCCAAAAAAACATAATATAAAATTATATCAAAAAAATTCCATTGATACTAATTATGAAGCCTAAGACCCACACTCCCTATCCCTGGTTCCATAAACACATACTTTAAATTATTTATTTGATACCACCTATAAAATCATATATTTATCTATCCATAATTCAGAAATAAAGAAATATTATTTCATCCTTTATATCTGAAGAATTTTATATGTTTCGAACATTTTTTAATTAGGACAAAATATAAGAGGATAAATCCCATGTTGTTAATATCAATGTAATTTTTTCCATTTTATATGAAAATAAATGATTTAGAATTAATATTCAAAATCTAATATAAATTATATCACTCACATTATCCTTATAAATGTTTCTTATGTACAACTTTTCTCCATAACCTGAGGTAATTAAAAACATAAGGAAGGGTGATATGAAACTCTCAGTAAGGGAAATGAATAACTGAATAAATTATGGCATAATGAAGAAAAAAATATTATAGTAGGAAATAAGAAAACAATATGAATTCAGAATTAATGCGAAAAAAAGAGCCTTATATATCCATAATAATAAATAAAAACATTTAAATAAATAATTAGATCAAATATTGATGAAATCCAAAATGATTTACAAAAAAACCTACCATAAAGGCCTTGTGCCAAAACACTTTAGTTTTCATCCAGACCCAAATAGATAAAACCTATACTGAAGGGTTTATGATGATATTATATCATGTTAATTTAACAAGTAGAAACCAAAACCCAACCTGTTTTTCTCTTGTGATTTATTGATGCATCGATTATCTATATAATGACACTCCAACCGGTAACTTGTTTAACTCCAATACATTATACATAATAGAAAATGAATAAACAATACATAATGAACCATTAAAATAATGATCAATGTTTAAATAATATCATAGATAATTACAATATTATAAATACCCTAACCTTAGTATCATAGAGTTTGTGGTTATGTTGTCACATTCTTATAATATACAAATAGTAACATCCTTAAAGATAAAAAATTTCAATAATTATAGAAACTATATACATAGTTAAATCTTACATTACATTTGAAAACATAAAATACAACATATCAATTCCATATGAAACATCATTAATATCCTAGATTATACCTATATATCTATCATACTAAACATCATATAAACACAAGAAAAAATAAATCATAAGAAATGGGCGATGTCAAACGCTCATAAAGGGTTAATTATACAACAAAAGCTATCATAAATAAGAAATAAAAAATATTTAAAAGTAATTAACTAAAACAAAATTTTATTTAATCAATAAAATGATAATAATATTTCTTGAATAAAACATAATCAAATAATTCCATATAAATACTCACATGATCTTGAAAACGTAATGATGTATACTTTACTTATTGAATAATATCATATAAATGAATAAATAATCTCTTAATGGGGTAATTAATAATTCCAAATATATGAAATATACATTCTAGTCTTCATATACGGAATCTGATAATATCATATATTCATGCTAAGAAACCATCTTCACTAAGGTTGCATTCCAATAACATATTAAATGGGTAAGAACTTATCTATAACCCAATCGAGTTTTTTATGAGACATACTGATACATCGAGGGGATATAGATAACCCAAATAATCACATAATAATTTTGTTGCAATCCTCTTATGAAATAAGTGAAACATAATCAACACATATGTTTTTATTGAAATTAGAATACGAACTGTAAATAAATTTCCCCATAAGTAAACATATTTAGAAACTATCTAGAGTAATACGATGAATGGTATCAAAAAAGTACAAATTAATTAGTAACCATTTAATCAAATATAGAATATCATATTATTGATCATCCTTAATGAATCAATATATTCAAAAAAAATTTGATATAGGAAAAAATACTATTTTCAGATCATTGGAATTTTTTTGAGGTAAAGTCCCTTTTACACTTTGAAAATCATTTTTTTAAACGATGAACAATTTTGAAGAAAAAATTTTATTTGAAAATTAAAATGTAAAAATAAAAAATAGTGAAATTAAATATATAAATTACATTTATTCCATATACATAAAAATAAATCTTTTTGAAAAAGTAACATTAATAGAGTATTTAAAAATATTTCTTACATATATCATATTATTGAAGTATGATTTAAAAAAATGAATCAATTATTTTTAATTTATATATATAAAAATAAAAAAATTGTAAAAATAAAATAACATTACTATAATTAATTTCTCACATAATCCTGTTGTAATATAATCAAGAAGTAGAAGTTTAACCCAATGAATGGAATTGGGTTAAGAAATCACTTACCACTATGTAATCAGTCGAATCATCTGACCTATAAAAGTAATAATGATCAAATAAAACATCTAATATCAATAATATAATGGGATTAATTTTATTATATATCAAATATTAGTGAATTAAACACACATAATGAATTAGTGGTGAATAATTCATATATATCACAAAAGTTTACATGAGACGGGAAAACCCTTACATAATGCTTTTCTTTTGTTTTGTGTATATAAAACATCTGTATAATGGTTTAAATAATGTTAATAATTTATTATAAAACATTAATAATATTTATAATACCTTATTATATATTTTTATAACATCCTACCAGCCATTAATAATTAATTAATCATTATTTTCATTATTTTGAGTGCGTTCGTTTCATGGTTTCACAATCGGTTAATTTATCTATATTTTAGGACATTGATTTAAAATGTAAATACAACTAAAGAAGTGTAATGAAATGTAATTAATTAAATTATATTTTTTTAAATTATCCCATTTATCTTTTTTATATCTTACAGGTGGATGATTTATTTGATAAAACATTAATGATAAATTTTTAGTTTATTTTGGTGGTTTTACATAACATCACAATGTAGTCTCACATTATTTAATATTATGTTTATATGTTAGTTAAACACCCTTAAATAGGATCTAATAATTATTAAAATCTTATTTAACCAAAATAATTATTTATGGGCTGGCCATGATTATAGTAAAGGAAAACGAACATAATCATTATTCATAGAGATTGTTAATCACCATAACCTGGACAACATATTCATTTCACTAAATAAAGAGAATTAAATAATGGGAAGGATATAACATATCCAAATATAAACATAAAACTTCATTATATAATTGACTCTATAGTTATCATTTCTTTATGTATGATGGAGATGAGGATAAAGTATAAAAAGAAAAGAAATTATGAGAGGTGTTTTGAGAATCTTACCTCTAGAATATCAGCTATTTAGAGGAAACCTTGGAAACATTGGGTTTGGTTTTTTGTTGAGTATAAAAGAAATTTGACGTTTCTATAGTGAATAGAAGATGTTTTTTCTTATATTTTAGGAGCTTCAAGGCCTATGAGTCGAAATGGGATGGTATTTATACTTGATTATAAATGAGTTTAAGTGATTAAATCATAATAATTTTATGTTTAAAGACATCGACATTAGGGTGGCATTAATTTAAATGAATTTAGAAGAATTTTAATATTTGAAAGGCTAGTTAGGTTATATAAAAACACCAAAAAACAATTAAATGTAACATTTTTATATATTTTAGGCTATTGAATTATAATAGTAACACCTTTTTATTATGCTACATATACTGAGGTAAATAATTTTCATATCATGGTAATTTTTTTATTAAAAATTGAAATGTTCTTAAAAGATGATATGGAGATTATAATTCCAAATATAAGATCCATTTTAAGAAATTTAACAAACATAATTGGATTAATTATATTTTATATTTATCCTATAGATTCAATAGGAAAACATATTTTTATATTTCAAAATTTCAAAATATTGGAATGTTGTTATATCCAATCTCAATGTAAAATTGATTCCAATGATATAATTTGGATTAATTTACGTACAATTTAACTAATTATTCTTTAAAACCAATGGTTATTATAATTTAAAATAACAATTTATTTATTATAAAATTCATTTTCCAATTTAAATATAGTATATATCACTTTTAATAAACAATAACATATCAGAAATATAAAAAAATTCACAATAAGATAATAGTGACCAAATTATTTTTAAAATTATGTTTATTTTGTAAAATAATATTAAAAAATGATTCAAAATTTAGTTTTAAAATATTTATTCCATTAAAAGGTTGTAAAAGTTTATTTTAGAAAAATATTGTTATTTATACTTAAAATTGGATTTATTCTTCTCTTAAGACAATTAAAATTATGTTATTAGTTAAATTTTCTTATTGAATATATAAAATATAAATTTCCTTAATATATTTCAAAAATAGTGATTAATTTAATTTATTATGATAAAATTATATCACGGGATAAAAATATGTTTTTATAAAAACACGTCCTTTATGTCCAATGTGATTTTTATTTTTAATTTATAATTAAATGGTAACTAAAGATTTTATTTTATAAAAATATGTAAACAATATTTTCATAATTTAGTTAATATCACTAATTACTTCCATTATAAATGCTATGTGATAACTGTTATTGATATATAATAATTTTTAAAAACTTTTTTGAAGTATAATGTTTTGTGTTACAAAAACTATTGAGCACATTATTATTTTAAAATCGTAGGGTGTTACATTCTACCACACTTCAATAAATTTCTTCTACAAATTTTAAGTTATTCATCTATAATTAGATATTGATGCCGGAAAATTCCTTTCTAGGAGACCTATAATGTTACTAGGGTTAATAAAACATCACCTTAATAGGAGAGATATAGAAATGAAAATTTCACCACAAAATTATTATTTTGAATAGGATGACACTAGTACGGAGTGAAAACATGGAAATATAATAGAAATTTATCTATCTAGTTATTATGGAGAGTCATATAGAATATTATAATGGGAAATTTAACCTGTACAACACAAAAAATTTCAGATTCGTTAAAAGACCATTGATTTCATAGTATGAAAAGTAAACAGATAACAATTTCATTAAAAAATAATTTTCTTAGATGTGATGTATTATTTTACTATTTAGATATATAAATGATGAAAATTATATCATTTGTTTCCATTTCATAATAATAATCCCATTATTTATTTTTTCCTTGTAATATTTTCTCTTCATCTCTTATGAAAGGAAATGGATATTCAAGTTTATTTTTTTCATGCCTGAAGAACATTTTAGAATAATAAGATCTAGAAGTTATTACATGATCCATTAAATATACACTAAAACAAAATTTTTTATTACATATAATCAATATATAATAATAATGAAATTTTAACTTAATCTATTTCATAAGCAGTTAATCTTAAGACTCATCCAAAATATGTCTGTCTGAAATCGACAAAAAAAAATTAGAACGAAGGTCACTAAATTTAAAAAATAAACATAACATAATATTTTCCTAAAATAATAATTTATATAATAATTTGAAATAAAAAATACAGTGATACCATGGTTACCATTAAATATTATGGAAAAAATTCATGCTTCCAAAAAAAAGATCTCTGTTTGTTCAATATATTCTGCAAATCCAAACATTTAGAAAATCCATTCAAAACCATAAAATAACTAACCAATTTTACTATAACTATTACTATCCAATAAAATACCATTATTATTATTATTATCTCAAAACATGGAACATATTTAGAGTAATATTCCCTAAATGAGGTGTTTTCCAAAATATTATCTTATATCAAAATAACTTCTAATTGTTATTCATATTATTCATCCTTATTTTTTTTAACCTTAACGAAAATGTACTATAGTAAAATCATTATATATTTTATAATTCAGGTAACCAAAAAATCATTGATAAAATAATCAAATAACATAATTATTTAATCAAATTACATTAATATTAATCATTATTCTTCTTTTTTTGTAATAACATAAAATTTACCATGATCCATTTGACTATATCAAGGTGTATTCCTTTTATGTTTTAGAAATTCATTTATATTGTGCCTAATATCTCTAAAAATGAGTCATTTTATATAGGGTGCTTTTTCCCCTTACAATTAATATAATGGTGGAATTTATCTCCACACATGTAGAAGTGTCGCAATACCTTAAACAAGTATCATGGTGTTTGTTTTAATAATTATCAAATGTGGGAAAAAACTTCTTTCGCTTCTTATCATTATCCATATTTTCACTAGTTATCATATTCTTATCTTTATTACCATTAAAACCATAAAAAATTTATAATTTATTCTTTGTTTTGTCGGAATAGTATATTTTGTCCTTATATAGTGGGAATGATTTAGAGTTTTCTTCTCTTCTAAATATTATAATAATATCATAAAATATGTTATCATTATTAATCTTCAGATATCATGAATTGTTGAGATGCACATTATTAATACTAGGAAACATTTATAAATAATTACATTCACTAAATTTGAATATAACATTGTGAATAATAATTTATAATCTTAAAACTACTATATATAAATTGAAAATTTTGGTATAACTAATCTCAAATACAAAAGTTTAGTTTCTTTGAGTGTCTATCTATATTAGTTTTTATTCAAAAATCAATGATCCCCAAAATCTAGATCTGGAGGTTTATAATAAACATAATATGATACCAACATTAATTCCCTGAAACATAATTGACCAGATTCGATGGTAAATTTAGTAAATTGGCACAATATAAATGGAATCCCATCTTGAAGGACTAAATAATTGAGTTTTTTAGAAAAATAGACACATCCTGGATTCTAACATTACATCTGATGACATAAAATTAAAAATATGAGTTGCTTTTAAATAATTATAAGTCCTCTATCATATCCCTACATGTCCATTATTATATACTTAATAGAAACCTAGTAAAAAATAAAACATATAACATGGAGAGAAAAAATGCTCAGTAAGTTGGAAGTATACAAAAAACACTATAATAAATATGGAAATAAAAATATGGAAAAGTAAATAACTATAGAACGTGTAATTTAATCATTAAATTTATCATAATATAAATTTAATAATAGACGATAAAATAATTCTATATAAATACAAACATAATCAAGAAAACATAACCCTTGAAATTACAATTATATAATAATCACATGGAAATTAATAACTAATCTCACAATGATATAATTTATAATTCTAGAAATATGAAACATACCTTCAAGGATTAATACCAACAACATAATACAATACGTGCTTTACTCCAAGAATTTATCTTCATCAAGGAGTCATCATTCCAACAACCTAATAAATGGGTAAGGCCTTGGCCAAAACCCAATGTAGCTTTTCTCAGGAGACCTACAAGTGTATCGAGGGGATAGAGAAGGCCCCACTAATTACTTAATAGGTCTAATAAATTACTTATATGAATGTGTTCAAAATATTTATTAAATAAATTTATGTTGAAACTAACTTTAAAACTGGAAATATATTTCCCCATTATTTAAATATAACCACAAACTATATAGAATAATATTGTGAATGGTATCAAAATAATAAAAAATAATAAATAAAAATTTAATAAAATATCGATTATGGTATCAGAAAAGATCAACCCTAATGAATCAATATATTAACCATAGAATGTCAACATTGATGAAAATACTTAATTATGTTCAATAAGAAATTATTGATGAAAATACCATTTTGACTTTCCAAATCATATATTTTTAAAGGAACTTGTAATTATAGGAGAAAAAATTTTCATCGAAAAAATACTTATAATATTATAATAAATAATATTTCATGATATAAAGAAATACTATTCAGGCCATATATGTAAAAACCATTCCTTTTGAAAAAGTTACATTAAAAGAGTATTATAAAAAGAAGACCCCTTATAAATATCATGTCATCAAAGTGAGCATTAATCAATTGAATAGATAATGTTTAATTTAAAAAAATCAACACAAAAAATTACAAATACACCATAAAATATATAAAATTAATTTTTTATGAAATCCATTAATGACATAATCAATAAGTAGATGTTTAACCAAATGAATGGAGATCGAGTTAAGAAATCACTTACCACTTTGTAATCAGTCAAATTATATAACCCATAAAAGTAATATTGAACAAATTAACCATTTAATATTATTAAGGTAATTATATTAAGTATATTATGTATTAATTGGTTGTACATACACCACACAGAAGGAGTAAGTAGTGAATATGACATATATCTCACATAAGTAAAAGTGAGCTGAGAAAGCCATTTCATCACAATTTTAATTAGTATTGTGCAGTTAATCCTCATAAATAATGATTTGAAGAGTGTAATTAATTAATTAAAATAGTATAATAATATTTATTATACCATATTCTATAATTTTATAATATATTTCCACCCATTCACTAATACCATTTCATTATTTACATTGTATGAGAGTGTTCTTTTCATGGTTTCATGATTTGTCCTTTTGTATATATTTATGGATTAAATTATCATATTGAAATAAAACTAAATCAGTGAATTAAAATTGTAATAATGGACTTTAAATTTTTTAAAATTTTCTATTTATCATTTTTCTTACATGAGAACAATTGATTTTATAAAACGTTAATGATAAATGTTTTTTGTTAATTTTTTGATTTTTTCCAAACATCACGATCATGTTTTGTTTAATTTAATATTATGTTACTATGTTAGTCAAGTAACATGAAATAGGATATAATATACCTTTTAAAATATTATATAACCAGAATAATACTTTTCTAACCATCCATGGCCACAATTCTAGAAGATGAAGAAAACCATTATTAAGAGAGATGGTCAATCACAAAAACATGGATAATGGTTTTGTTTCATTGAATTAGTGGAGGTAATAAAAATGATGGATGTAATATATCCCATTAGAAAAACAAAAATTTGTTATATATATATATATATATATATATATTATTTTTTAGTTACAATTAAATTTTGGATGAAGGATTTTAGGATAAAGTAGAAAAAGACAAAAATTATGAAAGGTGTCTTGAGAAGATTACATCTTGAATATCACATACTTGGGGGACCCATTAAGAACTTGGATTTTTTATTTTGGTGAGAAAAGAGGAACCTAAACATATGTATAAGGGTTAAGATATGTTTTTAATAAAATTTACACATTTCGATGATTCTAGGTCGAAATGGCGTGGTGAAGGGTGGTCTTTATACTTGAGGGGAGGTGAGTTTAAGTGAATAAATAATGATTATTTTATGATTAAAGCCTACCATAATTAGTGGTATTAATTTCTAGGAATTTGGAAAAATATTTATTGTTTTGATATCTATTTAGGGTTTATAAAAACCTCAAAAAACCATTAATTGTTTTTATTTTTAAGGTATTTTTTGCTTTTACCGTTTTACTTTAACCATTTTCCTGGTTTTACCTATACTACAGTGAATAATGTTTTTTCCAAAGTAAATTTTTATTTTATAAAATTAAAATGACATAAAAAACCACTTGGATAAAATTATTCTTAAAATTTCATCTTTTATACCAAATTAAATTCATATAATTTGAAAAATTATATTTAAAATTAAGCACCAGATATAATGGGAGAACTAGTTTTTATATGAAAACGTTCAAAAAAGACTATTTTTTATATCCAATTTCAATGTGAAATTATTTTCAATGAATAAAAGCATATTTATTGATTTCTAATTGAAGTAATTATACATTGAAAATCATTTAATATAATATTTATCAATTCAAATTTTTTGTGTGACAAATTATTTTTTAAATAAAATGCATAATTTCTCAATTTTCATAAAAATATAAAACTCATCAAAAAATTCAAAATATTCCCAGTATGGAAATTTTTATATACCACTTTGAAAAATTAATTTTAGTTTTTCAAATAAATTTTATAACAGTTTCAAATGTTAATTTTAAAATTGGTGCTCCGTTAAAAGGAGAATTTTTTTTATAAAAAATTATTTTCTTATATTTTAAATTGTGTTTGTTTTTATATTAATAATATTAATTATATTGTATTAGTTTAATTTTTTATTGAATATATAACATATACCAATCATTAATATATTTCACTAGGAGTGATTAATTTAATTTATTAAGCAAAAAAATGTCATTGTGGGAATAATTTTTTTTATAAAACCCAGCCTTTATGGTCAACTGGTTTTTATTATCATTTATAATTTATTGATTACCATTTAAATAATATTAAAAAACAATTTTAAAATATATTTTAATATTTTAGTTACTCTCATTCACTCCCACTGTTCCAACACCAACGTGATAATAATAAAAATTAAATAATAATATTTAAATAATTTGTTTATCATTAGTGTTATGTGTATTGTAAGATATCAAACATAGCATTATTTGAAAATATAAAGCTGTTAAAAATTATTTTCCTCATATCTGTTAAATGGACAAACTGATCATAACCTATTAATAGGAAGAAGGTTGATGGATAAACAATATATAATCATTCTACCAATAGTAATCCATATTTGAATTTCAATACATATTCCAACGTCAAAATAATATCATAATATCAAGGTTAACACTATAGAATATATGTTATTAAAGATGTGATGTTCATATGTTATAAAAAAATGAGTATTAGGCTAAGAAAATATAGGAATAACGTGATTAGAATCTATCTCAGGAATGGTGGTTAATGTTTTTAATATAAAACATCCCAAAATATTTGAATATTCTTTGATGGATTTTTACGGTAGGAATTTATATGACTATAAAAAATGATGGAATAATAAATAATTTAATTAATGTGTTCAATGTAAAAAACATATATAAAATAATATTAAAGACTTATCAAATCTCAATGAATGAAAATAAAGTTATAGAAAATTTATCTACTGGGTAAACAACTAAATCACCAGCCACATAAATAATATAACATGATATAGAGAGAAGATACAATTAAATATAAGGAAAGTAACATTAATTGCATAATTAATCAATATAACACCATACAAATGTATAATTTTGTTTATAATATATTATATCTCATAGAATGAGATTCGACACCAGTAAAAAACTTACAACTTAAAAACATTCTAATAAAACCCCTTTAAAATATATGGTTCAAAATTTAACATTATATACCATGATATAAGATATTTAATGATATGATATCTCAAATATCCAATAGATATCACTCAAAAATTAAATTAGATAAATAAAAAAACACTTATCTCAATGAAAGATAATTGATAGAATTACCAATTCCAATTGTCCTACATTCCAGGAACATACATGGACCTCCAATATCACCAAAATATATTTCTTAATAACTTAATTATGAACCTTAATTATATCAATTTTCATACATAATCTCCATGAATAGTCATTCTCTACATGAATTATTAGGATTTTCCAAATTTTTTGTTTATATTTATGATTGTTTATACTAGTTTCATAATAGTCATATTTATGTTTATTCATCATTAAAATTTAATCATTAATAGATAACATAAAATATTTTAATGGATGTTTTATGGTATTTTAAAAATTTATAACTTCATTTCATATAATTTTTTGTAGTTAAATTTAATGTTTAAATCATCACTGATCATGTTTTTATGATTGTTAATGAACAGAAGGTAGTTAATTAATAAATTTGTTAAATTTTATATAATATTAACAGATCAAAAATTATTTACAAATTAATATCATATTAAACCAATAAATATATTATCAATGACATCCATGACATAGATTTATATTATTTTACAATTAGGTGGATTAAATGACCCAAACATGGATATATCTTTATCTAAACCAATAGAAAAAGTCGTTTTGTATCAATTTTTTTATATTTTGACATCGGTTTTTAATTGAATGTTTTCACACTGACATAAAAAAGAGGAATTTTTAGGTTTTTTTTATAAAAAATTACACTGAAAAAAAAATTTCATGTCATTAATTTGAATAAACAATGTGAAAATTATAATACTCATCTTTTGATAGAAATTTACAAAAGAAATCAATGTAAAAGTACATTACACATTGGATAATAAATTAATATACTTGGAAAGTTCATTAATTTATAGAATCATAGATTTATTCTACTAGATTGAATGAAATAAAAATTATTAATAACTAAAAATTGTAGAAATTATATGAAAAAACCATAAAATAATCGTAAAGCGTTGAAATAATTTCCTTACCTTTGGTAGTTCCCTTCGAATAAATATTTTTTTTGTCAATATTCCTCAAATATTTTAAGGAAGAGCTGATATGGTAAGTATAAAAACCTTATATTATAAATTAGTTAATTTTGTTTCTAAATATCATGTGGAAGTTTCAACTTCTTAACTCAGTCAAAAGAAGAATTGTTCATAATAAGAATAATTATGAATAATTTTATCAGGGAAGGAAAATAATAATAAAGAAAATGACAAATGAGAAAAAATTATATGATTAAATCATCTATCGAAGAAGGAAAAAAAAATTTAAATGGATCGTATGTAGTTAAAATGATGAAATAATGTGAATGAAAAGCTAAATATTCTTAATGAAAATATATTTAGTGGTGTTGTATTTAATTTTATGCGGGATACAAAAAAATTCAAAATCATGCCTAGAAAAGTAGAAATATCAAACCCGCGTGTGAAAAATTTTTCTTTTAATTTGAGTTATATAAATAAGTGATTTTAAAACTAATCATTAATTACGGTTTTAATAGCTATAATATATATAAATAATGTTAATAAAATAAAAATATTCTTATTCCCAGTTATATATATATATATTCGCAGTTAAATTTTTTTTGAAAGTGTTTAAACATTGATTATATATAAAACTAATCTGAATAAAAAATAGAAAGGGTTTTAACATTAGTTATATAATTTTTTTTAAAATAATATAGAAGAATTGTTTATATACCATTTCTTTAAATAACTGACATAAAACCTTTTTATGATATGTTATTAAATAACTGACATTAAAACCCCAATGTTAAAATCTTTTTTTTCTAGTAGTGTTAATGAATTATTATGATGTTAATTATTTATAATATCATTATAATACCAGAATAATGGTCTTATTTGGTAATTATTTAGGTGATAAATAATAATTGGAATGATTTAGAAGATAAATTAATGGATATGAAAATATTGCACAAACTGAATAAATGTTTATCATCTTACCCACCATATTTTAAACAATTAAATTAATGATTACCATTTTTTGTCAATATCATTAATAAATTCTTAGATTTTTCATTCCAAGAAATAAATTATATCAAAAAATATATATCTATGCATTAATATAACCCTTATTTTCAGCCTTGTAAGTTGGTGACGGAAAATGAGACACGGTACGTCGTGGAGGCGATAGGGCATAAAACACATAGAAACCAATATTTTTTTTCTTAATGGAAAGGATATATGAATAAATAATGAGATAAACCATAATATTTTAACAATATAGTACATAAATTATACTAATAACACTATATTAGCTTGTATATAAAATTTTTAAAGAGGATAATTATTAAAAAAAATAAGTAGTTGATAATACTCACATCGGGTACATGAACTTTCCTTTGAAGTCTCAAGGGGTCTGAATGAATTTAGAAACCATTAAGTGATATGAGAACTATTTTTCATTGAAATGGAGTCTAGGAAGAATAAATGATATATTTTGAAGGATAAATTCTATTTAATGGTATGTATTTATGTGGTGATGATGTCACCCTTTTATAATTTATGGAAACAACGAGTTTGGTAATACATTTACATTGATTATTAATTTCCTGATACTATTAAATGTCCAATTTATCATAAGTGAGATAATGTGTATGAGGCCAATGTTTTGGTGGATCCAAACAATAAAAATTCATTTCTACATTTGTTTTTTAAATTTTTTTAGGTATTTTAAACCAAGTGAATCACAATTTGAGCAGTTTACTTTTATCTTGGTAATTAATTTATATCCTTAGTAATTAATTTGGTTTAAAAATATTATACATGAAAATTTTACCAAAAAAGGTAATTATAGTTTAAAATCTAATTTTCTTTATTAAATCTTATTTTTAAATTTGTAAGATATATATTTTAAAATAAACAAAATTTATCATGTAAAGACTGTTTTTAAAAATATTTCATTTTAGTATCTAAATTTATTTATATGATAAAATAATAATGTTTAATAATTTTAATAAAAAATATTGATTTATAATGAATTAAATAAATTTTTTAGGCTCTCATGTCAATCTAAAATAGAACTTCACCTTGGAAAAAAATTATTTAATTCTAAGAGTGTATTTTTTTTATTTAATTAATATTTTAAGGCGTAATAAAAATGATTTCCATTATATTTTAAGGTTCATAAGATTTATTTTAGATGATGTGTATTATTCCTAAAAATCATATTTGATTACTTATTTTTTTTTATTTTGTAGGTTATTCTTATATAGTGATAAAATATTGGGAGTTATATTTTTTTTAAATATGAAATTTTTATAATAAGGAAAATATTTTTATGAAATTCTTAAAAAGACATAAAAAGTTATCTTTCATATGGAGAAACTGATAATTATTTTTATATTTAATTCGTTCAAATTAAAGAAAATATATATTTTATTTTTGCATGAAATTCTAAAATAAAAGGAAAAATAATTTATACGAGAAATGAAATTTTAAAATATAAACTAAATATAATTTTATTTAATATCTTTTACCAACAAGTTATTAATTTAAAATTTAATCTATCGTTAATCATATATTAATTTTAATAGAAATGTGTATCACATAAGAGGATTTTTTTTTAAAAATACTTTTCTAAAAAATAAATGAACTTAATACTCATTTTAGGTAAACAAATATAATTTCATTCATATTAAATTCATTCTGTATTATTTTTATAGATATTTGATAATGTGGCAACTAATATTCATTAGAACTAATTCAATTGATAGCTTTTAATGTTTTTACTTAAATATTTTTATTATATATAAATATTTCACAATTTCATTTAAGTTTGGGGATGCTTGTGGTATAAGATATCTGACATATTAAATTATTTAATGGTAATAATATAATTAAATTTTAGGGTGTAACATTAACTATGTGTGAATTAGTGATCAATAATTTCTTGTGATTTCATTCCCTAGGTGATAAATATGATTTTAACCTAGGAGGTGTCCAGAAGTGTATCCAATGCGCTTTGAATGTGGAGAAATGATCACAACTTTTTTAAAATATATTCCACATGTTGTTGAACCTCAAAGACACTAAAAACGTTTTTATTGGGATTATTAAATGATGTTTGGGTTTTAATAATAATCCTATGGTAATTTTATATAACAAGGATAGGATCATCTCACTTTGTATCAAATATTCTGTTTAATGAATGTTTTTATAAACCAAATAATGGCGTGTTCACTACAACAAAATTTTTTTTTAGCGCCAGTTGTTTAACAAAGGTTTTCGTAACCACCACTTAAAGTTTTTTTAAAATGGTTTTGCAGCAGTTTATTATAAAAAGTCGTGAAACATTTTTTTAACGCTGAAAACCCTCCGCCCCACCCCGACCCCACATCTCCCCGATTCCCCTGCTTCCCCCGTGACTCCGGAAACCCCGCGAACCCAGTGACCCAAGCCCCCCGTGACCCTGGAGACCCCGCAACTCCAGCGACCCAGCGACCCCGGTGACCCTGGCCCCCCGCGACCCCGGAGACCCCGCGACCCCAGGTGGTATTGAATATTTGTTTCATAATCTTTATGTATTATATGCATATGTGGTTGTTCCAATTTACTTCTTTACTTTGTTTTGTGTTCATGAGTAAGAAAAGTGAGATTAGGATGTAAATTGATATATGAGTCCCTCTAAGGACTCTGTTGGGTCCATTGATGTTTGAGGTCATACCTAGGTTTACCATTGGGTTATGAAAACACCTTAAGGTTGGTGAAATATTTTTTAAAATGTTGCAATAATTTAATTATGAAACTGAATGGGTAGAAAATTGTTAGTTGGAATGCGTTCAAGGTTAATGGGATATTTGAAATATGGAATTTATATTTTTTTTGAAATTCTTAGTTGGATTCTGAAATGGATTAAAATAAGTATTTTTCACTTTGATTTGGATATGATATTCCATGAAGGACAGAAATGTTTTGAAAATGGGTATTATTTTGAAAAGGTGGTGTTGACCTCAATGTTATAAGGAAAAGGGGTTATCTTAATAGATTTCAAATGGTTATTAGAAATGAGGGTGTGGTTCCCCTTTTTTGTAAATTATTTAAAATATCTTTTTAGGGTCGTAAATAGAAATTAAATTCTTGGGACATGTTGAGTTTTTAAAATAGGAAGACTCAATTTTTGAAGGGTGGATTTGAGATTATTTCATTTGAGTATCTTGAATTGTGTTTTATTCTATAATTTAATTTTAAGGATATGTTGAGAACATAGTTATTTAAATGATATATGGGTTAGTGAGATATAACCCCCGATAATTAGGTTGGCATGTTAAGTTGTTTTATTAAATGAAATAAGTTATATTTTTTTTCTTATGACATATCATAAGGGGGAATTTGGTATAATGTGATTATGTTAAATGGGTTATGGTATGGAATTTATATATGTGAAAAATGAGTTGCGATTGAAAATAGAACTTATGTTATTGGGTTATTCATTATAAATGGGATATAAATAGTAAGTTATGGGAATGATCACTGAATTATATTGATATAATATATTATTTCATTCTTGGATGGTAACCTAGAGAAATAATTTGGAAAGATGTTGGTTTGACAATCCACTATGATAGGAATAGTTACATTTCATGTTTCATTATAAGTAATAAATTTTTTTAACACTAACTATTCCATGATTTTTCCATCCATAATTTGTATATTTTTAATTCTAATAGTATTTAGAAATAAATCCCAAGTGAATTCATGAAGATCTCTATAAAGATATGTGAACACTACCTAATAATCTTGGTGGACAATACCAACATTAAATCCCACCAATGGTATTCAAGAATAATTATTTTACATTACAAGTATACCAATCCTTTCCAAGTGAGGTATTGAAACAAAATATCTAAAAAAACTATGTATAATCATTCTGGCATCAGGTACTCAAGAATATTCATTCCAACTTTGATATTTATCCCATCTCGTTTCCCATCAATGTTAAAAAAACTGGACCTCCTATACGAAAACACATCTGATTTATTAGGTCTATAATCCCCTTAAAATGTCATTGGATTCTATTTTAAAAGTTCTATTAAATGATTTACCTAATGAAGTTCCACATTTACAGGTCCCTTGAAAACTTCCACAAAATCATGTTCTATACTCTGAACAATATCCTAGTATACTTGTTGTCCTAGAGCATCTACATTCTCAGTTTCTCTATATTTTCATTATAGTGGCTTCATAGGGTGATAAAACTGGGAGGCTTCTACAATATCGTTATCTTCCTACTTACAGAATCAAGTAAATAGTATTTGGATCCCAACATCACTGTAAAAAACTAAGCTGTGATAAATTGTGTTTGGTGCCAATTTTTTTCTATCATCATGGGGATAGAGGAGAATATTTTAAAAGTGGAGTTTCTTCTCTAACTCTTTTATGGATTGGGCACAATTAGGTTCAATTAATGGAACTTATATGATCTTATCCATCATTTTCTCATTTCTTGAGAGGAATAGGTAGTCTATGAATATATCCTCCTCTTGAATTGTGATTCCAACAAAGATATTATTATGTTAATTTTTGTTATCTAATATTATATTTTGATGCTATAAAGGATTCCAAAGGTCAATGGTCTAAAATTTGAGATTTAGTAGAAAAATGACAGGAAAAATGTTTAGCATAACTTTTATTGTTGACCATGTGGTAATTGAATAATATGATATTGTCAGCACATTGTTTCTCTTTACCAAAAAACTACCACTATCCCAAACACTAGAGGGTTCATATCTAACTCAGTGGCTCATCTTTATTATATTACGTTTCTGTAATATTAAAGTATCATATATAGGAATATTTTTCACTATTTAGTAGAAACTATGTGTTTTAATTTTTTTATTATTGTGTAGGAACAAAGCGATATACATAGACAAAAGCTAGATCACATTACCGAGGAACACACCTCATTATGTTAAGGGTTTGAATGAGTTTTTAGATATTGCAATTTCTAATCGATCCACTGAAGGGATAATAATATTTCCACATTGTAAATGTAAATGTAGAACATGGTTGAAGAGAGATAAAGTTTATAAACTTTTAATACTGAAGCAATTCCCTAGTCAATATTTGTGTTGGGTTTTGTATGGAGAATTGAACGTTACAGAAAGATTGAGTACTGATTTTAATGAACAGAATGAGGTCTCAAGTTTATCGAAAATGGAAAATGTAATGCAAAACATCATAAATGATGTATTTGGCACTGAAAGACACCACTATCAGCATAAAAACATATTAGAAAAACTAGAATAGGGTGCTACAAATTGCAATGTGACATGTGATGTTTTTGAGACTGTAACACAAGAAGATCCAAATTGTACCATATCATTGGATCCTTCTCTTGATTATGTGGAGCCAAAGGTAAGAGAAAAATTCACTGAGAAAAATGAGTTTCATGATTTAGTTGATGATGGAAATCATGATTTTTATAGTGGGTGTTTGAAATATTCAATGCTTTAATTACTGCTGAAGTTTTACTATATCCAATGTCTATAGGGAATTACTAATAAGGAAATGTACATGATATTGGAATTGATTCATGATGCATTTCCTGAAGGAAAAATCCCAGATTATTTTTTATATATAAAAAAAGTCGTTAACAAGTTTGGTCTGAATAATAAAAAAATACATGCATGTCAAAATGAAAGTATGCTTTATTGGGGAGAGGATTCAAGTAGATAGAATTGCAAAAAATGTTCTTCTTCTAGATGGCAGTCAAAGGGTGATGTTGGAATTCTGAATGAACATAATTTCATAGAGAAGAAGAAAAGGAACACACCTGCAAAGGTTTTGCGTTACTTTCCCTTAAAGCCTCGATTGCAAAGATTATTCATGTCATCCAAAACTGCTGAACACATGAAGTGGCATTCTATAGATATAAAAATGATGGATTAATGAGACATCCTTGAGATTCCCAATTGTGGAAGACATTTGGTTCATTACATCTAGATTTCTTAGCTAATCCTAGGAATGTTTAATTGGGATTGGATTCCAATGGATTCAACACATTTGGGACTTTGAGTACTAGTTATACAATTTGTCCAGTTGTTTTAATCCCTTATAATCTGCCTCTATGGATGTGTATGTAAAAAACAACTTTTATCATTTAAATGATTATTCCTAGAAAACAGATGCCTAGAAATGATATTGACGTATACTTGCAGCCTTTGATGGACAAATTGTAGGAGTTATGGAGCAACAGTGTTGAGACATTTGATGCTTCTTCTAAAACAATGTTTAAAATGCATGCTGCATTAATGTGGACCATTAGTGACTTCCTTGGGCTTAGGAATTTATCTGGTTGGGACACTTACATGGGTTTGGCTTGTCCCGTTTGTAATGTTGATTTTGATCCCAAATGGCTACCTCACATTATAAAACGGTGCTTCTTTTGCCATCGAAGATTTCTCGATGCATCTCATAGATTTCGGTTGAACATATCAAAATTTAATGGTTCCATTGATCGTAGAACACCTCAATAATTGTCAACTGGTTCTGAAATATTGACAGAGCTGGAAAATTTTAAAACAGAATTTGGGAAGGTTCATCATTTGAATGATAGTGGAAAATGTGTCTGAAGTGCATTGTCAGGTGAAATCAGAACACAACAATGGAAGAAAAAAAGTATATTCTTCAAACTCTCGTATTGGGAATTTAATTTGTTGCGGAACAATCTTTATGTGATGCATATTGAGAAGAAATTCTGTGATAATTTGATTTTTAAATTACTTAATGAACATGGAATGTCTAAGGATCATCTCAATGCTTTCAAAGACTTACATGCAATAAAAATAAAACATGATCTCTGGCCAGATGAGAATGAAAAGTATGCTCTGACCATTTCTGCAATGAAAAATAGGGATGAAGATACATTCCTTTGAATTTTAAAGAATGTGAAGGTATCTGATGGGTATTCGAGTAACATCTCAAGGTGTGTTGACTTGAAAAATCATTAGGTACATGGATTTAAAAGTCACGATTCACATATTTTTGTTACAATATTTACTACCATTGACATTGCGTACATTATTACCTGAAAAAGTTACTTCTGTTGTACTCCAATTCTGCACATTTTTCTGGCAATTATGTGAGAAATCTCTATGTCCATTTAAACTTGATAACCTCTAGGATAGGTGTGTATTAACCCTTTTTTGCAATGGAGATGATCTTTCCTCTATTGTTTTTTACTATCATGATGCATTTAACTATGCATTTGGTTGAGGAAGCTAAATTAGAAGACCCCATTCATTATCAATGGATGTTTCCAATTAAGAGGTATTTTATTTATATGTTTTTCATTTAAGTAAACATTTTTGGAATTTAAATAAATTCAAAATATTATTATTTTATTTGACATATATCTTGGGAATTTTAAAGCACACATGAGAAATAATGACCAACCATACGGATCTATTACTGAAGTCTATTTGGATGAGGAGTGTCTTACCTTTTGTTCCAGATATTTGGATGATATTGAGACTAGATTTAATCAAGTTGGATGTGTGGAAAACACATCAAATCAATCTCAAATGAATCAGAAATCAAAAATATTTCCTACTATTGGCCAATCAGATGGTAGGACCTCAAATGTGACAATGAAAGAATTGGAATTATTACAGGCATATAGATATGTGCTGCTGAGTAGTGAAATTTCTGATCCATTTATTATAGAGTTGAGGATACAATAAAAAAGATGAATTTGAGGCCAAACACAAAATGAGAAAGATACAATTAAAGATGTGAATAACGAGCTTCTATATTGGTTTGCACGACGTGTAAGTTCATAAATATTGTAATAAATACGAATATTAGTTTGACAGATACATTTTGTAAATCAATTAAATTATATTTCTTTTTTTAGATCATGAATACAGATACTTGAGTAGACTTCTCAGAATATTTGATGTTTATTTATAGTGGTCCTATAAAATAAGTTAGAATGTTCGATGCTTATAATGTGAATGGATTTAGATTTCATACATTCGATCGTGAAGTTGGTTTGAAAACATAGAATAGTGGTATATTTACATTTTATGAGGTGGGATACTATGAAAAGCTACATGTATTATTGAATGAAACTACCACATACATTTTTATGTTGTTTTATTCAAATAAAAATGTGTCGATATTATCAGAGGTGTAAAAAGAAATTCCTTGGAATCATATGGAAATTCAGCTAAAGGGCCACATAGAGGACCATATTATCTCAAATAGGGGTTATGGGATGATGGCCATGGGTGTGGTCACATAGATCTAAATTTCCCAACATATCATAAATATAGGGGATAAACCCCTTTGATATAGCCAACACCACAATCAGTGATCACCTAGTGGTCTCTAAAGAAATCCATATGGAGGTGGTGATTAAAGAGAAGAAACAGACACTGTAGAGGGGGGATCTTTTAGTTTAGGATGATGCTACAACCTCCTACCATATCCACCACTTGGTGGATATTTTAGGATTAGGGATATAGAGATCATGGAGGTGGGTAGTTGTAGTCTATAGAGGGATTTGACCCGGTTACAGGTGAGATGATCCAAGGAAATATCTATGTTTATTCTAATATTTTACTATTACTAGTAGAAACATGTGTGAGTAATTATTTTCTCTCGTTATTTATGTTGGGATATTTGGATATTCCAATTGAGACTTTATCCCAACATCTATAGATACAATTTCAAACAAGGAGAAATTACTTGAGATCTCTTGTCTGTTAGAATTGTGAGCTGTCACTCAGTGTAGTGAGTTTCTTGTAGGGACTCCTGGTCAAAAAGATGAAACATTATGATGTCGTCTTATGTATGGAATGGTTTTCCATGGTTTGAGACTATATTAAACACCATTGAAACTGGATTATATTTTTACATATGATAGGGATTAAATTAACCTTTGTGGGTAAGAGAGACCTCTGGATTGATGAGTGTGTCATATGACCAGGAGGATACAACCCATCACCCATCAGTTGGAGAGTTTAACCCTTAGTTAATTGGTCTCATCATGAGTTTGGATTCTTCAATTTGTTGAGGGATATATGGAAATATTTCCAACCATGTTCTAGAAATACCATCATGGTGGGAGATAGACTTCTTGATCAACATGAATCCCATTACTATGATGAAATCCTCATTGGAATATCAGATATCCTTTTTTGAGATCCATGATATGAGGTTGAAGTTCAATGACCTTTTAGATAAGGAATTTATCATATCCACAATGTCTCCTGGGTAAGATAATGTTTTTTAATGAAAATTAAGAATAAGATAATGAGCCTCTATTTTGATTATCTTTTATTAAACCTTGTGATGATAAAGAATAATTTCCACTACCAAAGATTAATGGTCTTTTCGATTAGTTATAAGGAATTATTTTTTCTCAAATATAGATCAAAGATCTAGCTACAAATAGTTGAGTTTTTATGAGGCTGAAATTATTAATATAGAATTTTTATATCGATAAAGACACTGTGAGTTCCTAATGATAGCTTTTAGTGTAAAAAATTTCTTCATTCTGTTTATGTATTTTTGAATATTATCATCCATCCATTCTTGGACCGATTTGTTCCTGACATCATTGATGAAAGACTCACTTTCTATAAATCAGAGGAGAAAAGTGAAGTGAATATAAGGATGTTCCTATACATTATCTAGGAGAAATATATTTATGTAATGTTAATGAAGATCCATTTTTTATCATCATTGAATAATTATGGATCTTGTGATGGTTGTTACAATAATTACTTGGGATCCACATATGACACTGACATAGGTACATATTTTTCATGGATTGACAAGACGAATTTTTTAGAGTAGTGTCCCCATGGAACTACCTAATATAGAAACAGATACCATTTATGTTGGATGAGCAGTGTCAGAGACAATTTTTGTAGTTGAGGACGAGGTTGATTAGTGATCCTATACTTAGAAAACCATAGGAGGGATTGAAATATGTATTATTTTGTGTTTCATCAAGGTCTAGGATTAGAAATGTATTTATTTAGAGGTATAAAGTGATCACATATGGATTTATTATGTTGACACCGCATGGTAAGAACTACCTTACTCACAACATTGTGTTAGAAATTCTTGTGTTCTCTCTAAATATGCGAATTTACTATCTTCTGGGAGAGGGATTTGTTGTTTAATTAAAACACTAGAGTATCATGTAAATAATCATTTAAAGGTATCATAACTTGATATGGATGCACTGATTGGAGTTATTATATAAATATAACATTAAGATAGATTATAATCCATCGATGGTAAACCTAGTGGAATATTATTATAGAAGGATTTCCCATTAATTCCCAATAGAGGATGAATTTGTGAAATTGTATTCTTTTCAGCTGACCCTAGTAGAGGAGAGGAGGTAAATATATCCTTAATCAATAATTTGGACTTATATGCTTCTATAACATGTGAGATAGTCCCATATGGGAGACATAAATGTTTAGGTTTCTGATCTACAGATATCCTCAGTGGATACACTAGATATGATTTATCATGGAGGGGATAATGCTATTATTTTCTTAGTACAGGTTGTGGTTTTGATTGTGATGCAACAAGAGGTGATGATGGAGTTTATTTATTCCCCGTAAGTTATACATTTTTTGTTGAAAGTATGTAAAAGTACTTTCAGTGGTTTTTTGGAGGTATGTGATGCGGTGGAGAATATCCAAGTTAGCGTCTCAGTGTCTAGCATTTCATTAGGCGGAGGATGAGCACAAGGTCGTGATAGGTTTGAAAAGGCCTATTGAGACCCAAAAGTATAAATAAGATATAATATCCATGGAATTTCTGTCAAGGATTCCACATATAATTGGGGGGAAGATTCTTTATAGTTTATAGTTGACCAACTTACCAATTCAACACACATACTTACTATCAAGTACTAGAGTACAATGAGGTGTTTGGGGGACATTTTATGTGTAGGGGATCATTCAACACAATGGGGTACCCTCAATAATTATCTTTGAACAGGATTTATTGGTTAAATCATGTTTATGGAGAGGAACTGGGGAGTAATTTCAGTCATAGTTGTTAATGAGTACAACCTTACACCTCTAGGTGGATTGGAAGATTGAGAAAACTATCCAAGTGTTTGAGGTTATGCTGAGGGATTGAGAATTAGAATTCGGTTGGAGATGGGAGGATTAATTTTCATTAGTGAATATTGATTATAATAATAGATATTTCTCTACTATCTACATGAATACTTTTGATTCCATATACGAGAGACCATTTATGTCACCAGTGTACTATAATGAGATTGGGGGAGACAAATGTTGTTTTGTCACAGATGGTTTAGGAAATGATAGACATGGTTCAAGTGAACTTTGATAAGATGAGTGTAGCCAAGAGATGAAATATTTCTTACACAGATCAATTCAATAGGTCCTTAGTGTTCAATAAAGGAGATTATGTTTTCCTAATATCCTCTTCAAAAGGATGATTTATGTGTTTTATATATGTTGGAAAGTAATCCTCGAGGATCATTTGGCCATTAGAGATCCTATGAATGGTTGGTGAGGTTTCTTACCACCCAGACTTACCCCAATAATTGGAGTGATTGAATGAAATATTCCATGTGTAATAGTTGAGTAGATACAGTCATTATCCTATACATGTCATTTACTAGGGATATCAGGATACAAAGTGCAGATCATCCTTCAAAAAGTACCACGTGACGATTGCGGATTAATAAGAGAGGACCTAGTGAGGATATACTATTCAAATGGTTTGTGTAATATGGAAGCACAAAAGCATCTAGAAGAGCTCTGGGGAGAGGGATAGCCAAATTAAGACTCAGTACCCCCAAATTTTTAATTATCAACTTTTTTTGGAAAACAATCCTTTATGGTTGGGAGAGTGTTGTGAACCTTTTTATTGTTATAATAATTTGAAATATTTTAAATAATATTTTCGGAGTCATGAAGTGACAGGGCATGGAATATTTAGGCCCATTGGGCATTAAATTGAAATTTAAAAAATATTAAACATATTAAGACCACAGACAAGTTTTTTCTTAGAATTAATGGAATATATCTTGAATAGAGATTCTAATAATAAACACAAGACCATGGATGAATTTGAATCTAGTGGTTTTCCCAGGGCACAACCTAAAATTTTTCATCTTCATATGTTAAGATGAGGATACCATTGGTGGGTATGTTATATCGATTGATTGATTAATTAATTAATTTAATTTGATTAATACCCAAATACATAACTTACTATTTAAATATCATATGATGGAAAATCTCTTGTGCTAACCACATAACCCAAGGATATTTTATAGGGTTCTCTGATAGTCATCATTTGTGGATTAAGATTAGTGGATGAAGGTTGATTGGATCAAGGTGGATCGGGAAGAAATGAACATAGTGGGACTTCTCTATCATTAGAGAAAAAATTATTTAGTAATGATCAATCAAAAAATGAGGTAGGGATAATAAATATTGAATTTTAATCAATTTTATTAAATGTTTGAACATGTATATTTTATATTCATTTTTCTAGTGCTCATAAACTATAAACATGATCCCATTTATTTCTTATTAGTTATTCATGAAATTCCATACTATTTAACATGGATATCTCTGATTTATCGTCTTTAAAAAAGAACACTTGTGAATCATTGTTTTCATTATTTTTCTCTTCCCTTTCCATATCCTGTTCTTTACATTATTTATCATTTTCCAAATATTTTATAGTTCAAAATTTTTTTGGGTGGTTTCATGTATTATTTTTCCCAATTATTCATGGTGGTTTAGAGTATTTTGGTTTGTTTGAAGAATAACTACATGAATAGGGATGAGTTGTGGAAATATAATTTAATTTGGAGATGTTTTAAATTTCCGCTACATGGTTTTATGATGGTTTCCAAAAACATCCAAATATTCATGTGTCAGTATCCAATATGTAGTAATTTATTTTTTTTGTAGTTGTTTCTACTAAGAATCATAGAAACAATATTTTGTGGTTGTTATTTCCATTTTTGTGGTAGTTTTTCTAGGGGGTTGGGGTGGGGTATGGAATAGTATTTATTGGCAGTTTTAACTGCCTCTAAATACAATAAAATCTTACAAAAAATGATTCTAAATAGATTAAAACCACCGCTATGTAATAGTGCATTATATTTATCGTTTCTTTTAACCATCACAAAAAAAAGAATAAATAAAAGTGGATATTTTGACCATAGAGAATAAAAATATTCCATATGTATGGATGGTTTAAACCATCTCTAAATGTTGATTTACAAAAAAATCCAGCTACATATTCTGTAGGCTCAGAACTACACAAAAAAAATCTAAACCAAGTGTCTCTCTTATGAGTAACCCACAAATTATATATTAAAAGCACAAAAATTCACACATATATAAATAATATGGAATAAAAAATAAGTATATTAGTTAACATACAACCACAAATTGTTTCAGGTTTGTGTCACTGATAATACATCAACAAACCCTCTTATTCTATATAAGTCCAAAACATAAATAATACTACTAATCACTCCTAGATGAACTATTCATGTCACCCTCTCCTTATCCATCTCCATCTTGATCGTCATCTATACTTACTGCCACTTTCACATGTAAGACAATTATATTGAAAGTTAAATACTGTTGTATAATTATATTTACACATAAAACTAATAAATGTTTGTGAATGAAATGATTTTTAAATTGTGTGATTTAACTTCTAAACAACATTAATTTATACAATATCACTGGGGAAAAATCCGGTCATCTTTTTATATTAATAAAAAAAATTGTTTCAATGACCACATTCTTTCTATAACATCAGTAACGATACAGTGTAAAAAAATCAATACAAAGTGATTCATTTTAGAAAACATATAATTTAATAATATAATGACTATAAATTACACCATAATGTATTAAGATTACTGTTATTGAATCAAAAATATCATTTTTTCAAGATTTTGGATTATGTATGCAAATATAAAAAGTAATCAGAAGTGTAACCAACTCCACCACTAGCTGGCCTAGAATCTGGAAAAATAATCCTTTGATGTCATTCGTAGGGACCATATAACAATAAAATGTGACAAATATATTTAGATCATTCAGATTCAATACATCATATCTTTTCTTATTTTTCCCATAGTATCATTTTTTCCAAATTATATGAATAAATAGTTAGTTTTATAGAAAAACAGCAACATCATTATTGATTTTAATTTTTTTTACCCAAAATAGTCACCCTCCAAAATCCTTACAATGAACTAAAAGGGGTCAACCACATCAATACTGAGGGTCAAATGGTATCAGTATATATATCCCTCCATTTAAATTCTTATCATTTAATCAAATAAAATTAACTTCATAACATATATTTCAAAAAGTAAGGTAGGAAAAATTGGAAATGATAAAATATACAATGTACTGAAAAACAATATTTTCGAAAAAATTATAATGAATGGCCTCAAAAATGACATAAGAGGTTGATAAATGATTGGATTAATACAAATACAATTATTTTCTCCTTCAATAAGGTAATATTCCCACACCATCGTTACTTC
The DNA here is from genome assembly GCA_963277665.1 of Viscum album. Lineage (NCBI taxonomy): Eukaryota > Viridiplantae > Streptophyta > Magnoliopsida > Santalales > Viscaceae > Viscum > Viscum album. Next base: position 1,047,617,928 of record OY728163.1, on the reverse strand, counting down.
ATCTAATACATTCCTTATTGAAAGGCTAATAATTTTAATATCATGATTGAAAAAAATCACTTCTTATTGTTGATGGGATTCAATGTTAGAAGTCAAATCTTCCACTAGATCACCCATATCATAGAAGTCTATTTTTTGTACATGAGAAACTACACACCACACTTCATCTATGACATCTTTCACATAGTATACCAATTTCACTTGTGATGATAGGATATAAAGATCATATAATTCCTGGTACCCAATATCTATCAAGTGATAGAAGTTAAAAGAAGTAAATTACAACGAATATCTTCTAACACTCCTGAAAAAATTGACCCAATTTCATTTCAATATATCATAAAAAAAATTCCCATTGTAGTTTAATTTGATTATATTATTCAAATTTCCATAGTATCCCAGTTTAGAAAACATAAATATACAACTTTTCAATGTTTTCAAACCCAATTCCCGACCCACTGTATAAAATTTAATGATATTCAAATTTTAATCATAAAAATCTTGAAAATATACATATGAATTATTAACATAATATATGTGTCAACCTCATATCGGTATTGAATGTAATATTTATGAACTTACACATTTTGAAAAAAATTGTACATGCCCTTTATTAATATATTATGTTATATATTTCTCATTTCATGTTATAAATATTATACATATTCTTGTATTTATCCTCAAATTTACAATAAATAGATCTATCATTTATCTATTCAATAACACATATCTATTTTCCTGCAATAATTCTATTTCTGCTAGTGTAACATTTGAGGTCCTCCCAACTAATTGGCTAATAGGAGAAAATATTTTTATTTTCCTATGTAATTGAGATTGAGTCAATGTGTTTTCAACACATACCACTCAATTTTATCTTTTCTAATTATCATAAAGGTATCTAGAAAAAATTGTAAGAAAATCCTTTGCAAAATAGCCTTCAGAAATAAAGCCTTCATGTTAATTTTTTTTTTCACGTATGATTTAAAATTCCCAATGATTTATTGAAATAAAACAAAAACAAAAAATAATTTTTATTTAATTAAGTGAAAATAATTTCTCAAATAAAAGAAATCATAGAGATAAAGTACATCCGAATTGGATACATCCATTGATAATGTACGGGGCCCCCTATTTTAGCTTCTTCAACAAAATGAACTATTGAATGCATCATAAAAGTAAATATTATGGGAGAAAAGATCATCTATACTACAAAAATCATCAATAAATATAACTTCTAAAGGTTGTTAAGATAAAATCGGTCTATATTTTTTTCACATAGTTGTCTGAAGGATGTGAAAAATTATTGTACAACAATATTATCCTTTTTAGGAAATTACGCATGCAATGCCAATGGTACAAACTACTGTAATAAAATATGTGAATCTTGAAATTTTAAATCCATGTATCCTACGATTATTTATGTAAACAAACATTGAGATGTTACTTGAATAACCATAAGATACATTTACATGTTTTTAAATTCTAATTAATGTATCTTTATCAAGAGCTTTCATCGAAAAAATTTAATAGAGCATACTTTCCATTCTCATATGGCTAGATATCATGATTTATGGTCATTTCATGTAAGTATTTCTAATAATTAATATGAATCTTCAATCTTCCATACACATTATGTAATGAGAAGATCAAATTGTCACATAAAATCATCTCAATATGAATCACATCATGATTATTCTGCAAGAAATTAAATTTTCAATATGGATGTTTGAATAAGAAATTTTGTTTCATTCATTGTTGTGTTATTATTTCACTTAATGATGAGCTTAATAGTAATTATCCACTATCATTCAAATGATACACCTTCCCAAATTCTATTTCATCATTTTCATGTTGTGCCAATAGTTCAGAAAGAATCAAAAACTTTGGAGGTGGTCTACGATTAATAGAACGATTGAATCTTGACTCGTTCTGCTGAAATCTATGAGATTCATGAAGAAATCACCACTGACACAAGAATTACCATTTTTTACTATGAATGAGTCATTCAGGTCAAAACCATTGTTAGTAATAGGAAAATCCATCCTCGTGTAATTGATCAAACTAGCTAAATTCCCATGTCCAGGGAAGTCCCTAATAGTCAACATTAGAGCGGCTTGCATTTTGAACATTATTCTAGATGATATATCATATTTATCAACACCATTTATATATAACACCTATAATTCTTCAATTAAAGGATTCAATCATACTTAAATATCATTTCAAGGTTATTGTTTCAAGAAATAATCATTAAATGATAAATTATGTTTGTTTAATACACATCCACGTAGGTAGAATGTAAGGGATCAAAACCACGGAACAAATGCCATAATAAGTGCTCAATGTCCCAAAATGGTTGAATCAATTGACATCCAATCCTAATAGAATATTACTAAGAGAAGATGAGAAATATAGATGTTATTAATCAAATGTATTCCATGATTTTCAATCCCTTGGATGCCACAATAACCCAGTATTGTTGTTATCTATTGAAAGACACTTTATGTGTTTAGCATTTTTTGATGACATAAATAATATTCGCAATCAAGGAATTAAAGGAATGTAAAAAAACCATTGTGGTTCTGTTCCTTCTCTTATTCATCATAGTATCATATTGATACAAACTTTTAACATCACTCATTGATATCCATCGAAAATAATAATTGTTTTTCAATACTGTATGCTTGAATCCTCTCCACAATAAACTATACTATCATTGGGACACACTTGTATTTTTTTATAATTTATACCTATCTTATTAAAAAGATTTACGTCATAAAAAAACTAATAATGCTTTTCTTCAGAAAATGAAGCACACAACAATTCAAATATCATGGACATCACCTTATTTGTAATGCAATATAGGCCTTTGATATGGTACATCATCAGTAAAAAATAATTTTTTGAAGACTTCAGACATCGACTATACAAGTCTTGATTTACACCATTAAATAAAACATGAAAAGCATATGTATTCTCAGTAAAGTTTTCTCTTACATTAATATCTCTATAATCAAAAAAAGGATCCAATTATATGTTATAATCTTGATCTGGTTGTCATATAGTATAAAGAACATCATCCTCTCATGTAGAAATTTATAGCACCCTAAACCAGTTCGTCTCAAATGTTTTGATGTTAATGTTGTTGTCTTGCTACACCGAATTCATCTTTAATAAGGTTTTTCATTTCAATGAAACATTATCAATGATTTTGGGAGATTATTCTTTGCATTGATGTCAGTAGTCAATGATTCTGTAATGTTTGATTCTCCGTTCCACACCCAACACAAATATGGATCATATAATTTCATTAATATCAAGTGTTCCTTAACATAATATCTCCTAAAAATCTTCTAAATATACATTTAACACATAGACATCATATTCTACAACCAACTAATCGATTGGAAATTGAAAAATCTAAGAAATATTCAATAACTTTACCATGCTGAGGTTTTTTAATCAGTAAGGTGATCCATATTTTATCCATATATATCACAATGTATCTACACATTTTAAAAGAATATAAAAATCTAACAATTAGTAAATTAGAAAAGAGATAAATAGGAGTTAAAAAAATCACAACCCATGTCGTTATAATAAGAGTCATAAGTATTGAAGGGCATGTCACGTAATGCTTTACTAGAATTTCTTGCAGTCGATGACCTCATGAATAAATAACATAAATTTTCTAGTTTAACAACTTTTATTGTGTTATTCATAGTTTTATTTCTTACAGATATAACTATATGATCTTTAAAAAAAATTATTATTAAATGTTGAATTTATCATAATATGATTACTTAATACATAGAAAGTTATGTTTGGATTATATTCCATGATCTAAAAATAAACCCTATCAATATAAATAGTCTAAAATAAATAATGTAGGTTCAATGATTAAATTGAAATGTTTATATTAATGTCTTTTGTAAATTCATGACTAAATTGATAAGTTTTCTAAATATCCTTAATAAAAATCTCTAAGTGGGATGAAATATAAATACTATTTGACATCTAATCATGTTAAATAAAAATTCTCAATAATTCTTCAAGATGAATAAACAAATTCACCTAGACATACACAAAAAATAGTCTATAATGTCCAATGCCAATTTAATGATACTGTATTTTCAAGACAATTGAGTATTCCTATTTTAAAACAATACAAATTAATATGTGATCCAATTCCAAAAATATATGTTGTAATATGTGAACATATAAATACATATGGTAAATATTCTAACTTTGTTAAAAGGATAATAGAAATATATAATGTCATGTTCCGTGGAAACTGATGTCTAAAAGAGTTACATTTTTCATTTAAAAATCATTAAGAAATGTAATATAGGAAATACATATTAAACTCCATTATTAATAAAAATATTTTTTAAAAAAATCATTGAAAATGTTTCAAAATCCAATGTCAATAATTGATGTTGAATTAATTGTGTATAACATGAACTTATAAGGAATTCATCATATCAGAGAAATAGATTTGTAAAAAATATATCTAATAATAAGAAAATAGATTTAATAAAGGAGTCCAAAAGTTTATATTCTAGTGTTGAGTAACTATCAAGTGATCAAAGATACAAAAAAACTACCAACATTAAGTGTGGAGGCCATATTTCATTGGATAGTCAATGTTATATTAGTGAAACCATTGAAGAAAAAAATATAACAATGAATTTCTACATTAAAATTTTATACTTATTTTTTACACAAGATTATCAACTAAGAGGAAACCTTCTTCCTCGTTGCATGTCCTTAGCATAAATTCATATTTCTAGGTAGATTATAGTTGGGACGTGAGTCTCTAAAATCTAGAATATACACCATCTTTCCTTTGGATGGGGATTCTAATCATACCTAGTAGGAAATCCATCCAATGGATTACCACACATGCCACTAGGAATAGAAATTCATAGGTCATAGTTCAAAATATAAATAAAACTATTGAATGAAAATCCCAAACAACATAGTAATTTATTTAAATTAATTATAAAAAAATTTATGTAATTTTTCCATTTCATAAACTTTTAATATCAATTACACATTCACAAAAACTAACAGAAATTTCATGCATCTAACTAGGAGCATTCCCAACTTATGAAAGGATTCTTTTAATTATGGTAAATTCATCACATACATATGAATCCAAGCTTCCTTTATCTAGAAAATACCCATGATCGAACCCAAACATTATATAAAATGAAAAAAATTAAAATGGTTAATAAAATCAAAATGGGGAGTGACGGTATGAAAAGGAAACAATAGAGAAGTGGACCGATGGAAAGGTGGACAAGAGGGATACTATTGAGGCATTAGGTCTAAAGGGGGGAGGGGAGGTAGGGTTTGAAGGGTTCTGAAAGAAAATGGAGAGGGGATAGGGTTTAATGGGGAGAGGGGTTTGATATGGTCTGGGTCTGGCAGTGAGGGTTTGAAGGGGTCAGGGGCTAGAAGAGAGGGGTTCGGCGGGGTTTGGGGCCAATATCGAGGGCTTTGATGGGGTTTGGGGAATATTGGTGGGGAGTGTCAAGCTCAGGGGGTTGGTGGGGGGAGAGGAAGAGGAATATGTTTGGTTCATTTTCAAATGAATGTTTTAGAGGTGGTTTCATGAAAACCATCGCTATATTTTTTGAAAAATTTAAGCCATGGTTTATGAAATTGTTGCTAAAGGACTAATGCTAATCACTAAATTTGGTGTAGTGAATTAGGGTTTGTTTATTAAAAGAATTCATTGATCTTGGAATTTTTATTAAAAATTGATGATATAACTTTCACAAGACACATTCATGACTTCAAGAAAATCATTAGATTACATTTTCCAACAATCGGAGGTCGGGAAATAATGGATGACAGTTTAGTTGTAGAATTTTTTACATTCGACAAGAACAATCCATGAAAATGGGTATGAATCTGGAAACATCAGAAGGAATGTACAGTATCTAAGGAAAAGCTTACCACATGTTGTATATTTGGGATGAATACATGAAAATTTTCAACCTGGCTATGATTTTAGGATTTTGGGAAAATGTTATGGATCAAATGCCATGTGGTCGGACCCACAAACTGTGTTACCCTCCCTAGATGGCCAATCCTTGTTCTAGCTGAAATATGATTAGGACCCCATGATGGGGGAAATTCCATATACTATAGGAGTATATTATCACATTCTAGTACCTAGGAATATCATGGTACATGTCTATGTATATAGGAAGAACCCAAAGTACCTGGGCATAACCCACTGTAAAAGGGAGGGCCCTGAGCAATCAAGACATTCCCTGTGCCACCTGTACATTCTCTGTTTGGTAAATTATCTTCCATCCCATGTTTGAGTATAACTAAACTATATAGGTAGGTAGGATAAAAAACCATGTGAACCCCTTATGCACCATGTACATCCATCCATAACGTATTTATCTCATATCTCCTTCATTTAGACTCATATTTATTCACATGAGATGCCTATCCAAAGTGTTTGGTTTCCTAGAAGTCAATGGTGTCCTTAGTTGTGGAATACAAGATATGATGTGAGCCATTCAATGTCTGATTCTTCTTTAGAAAAAGATTAATAATGGGAGTGATCACGTTTGGATCATTAGAGAGTTTCTAGGCCAGATTCTCACTTATCGCACCACGGTGTGGGTACTGCAAACTCATTATTCAGATTGATAAGGTACACCCCTTCATTGAAAAAATGCATCTATCTATATCATGGACCATCCAATTATTGAATCACTATTGTCGTATGTGTTCTCCATGAGTCGCGTGGATCCCTAAATTATTGAGTACAATAGCAAGTTCCAGGCCCCACAACAGTATTTTGATGTGCTAGTGTTTATATTGGGTATCATAGATTAAATTGTAGATCTATAGTCCAAGTCAAACACTATGTCAAGGATTAAATTATGAGATCACATTTCTCACACATTTGGTTTTCTATATGAGGATTTATTTGTTTTTTTGGATTTTATTTACCTCTTGTTTTGGGTTGAGATGAATTAAATTGTATCTTTAAATCACCCCTTAATGTTTTTTGGCTCCCTATTGGTAATGTATATACTCACACCTTCATAGGAATTTATTGACGAATCTTATCATATGAATATTTGGAATATATCAACATTGTCTTTGGTGGATCATATTAATAATTTGGTGCCTAGATATTGTATAGTGGTAGATCTTAGAGATTAAGAGGAGGGGTATTTAATCTTTTTTAATTATAAATTACTATTAGATTTGGAATTAATTTCCATTCAGGAATTTATTTATACCATTTATAATTTTGTTTCATTTTAACATATTATAAAGTATTCCAAAGAATTTATTTCATGAATTGTTTCACTCTAGATGTTTGGGTATTTTAACTATTCTAATGCACCATTTCATAGAGATGGTTGGGTGTGTGTGTGTATAGGTACATTAGTAAAAGGCCTCCCATTACATTTATTCCTAATCAGTTCTTGTCTTTTTCATATTTCCTATTTGAGTTAAAATTTGGGTTGTGATAGCTCGACCTTCCACTAGTCGGGAGGGATGTAATTCCCCAACCCTAGTCACCCAAAGTCAGTTCATTGTTACATAACATTGGAATGATACAAGGATTCATGTCTCAAAAGACCAATTAGTTTAGTATCCCATGAAGTGCTAGATACATACACAAATTTTACATTACAACATGAAATGGAAATAAAAGAACAAAAACATTGTGTACCCATTGAACACACTCATATCATTTGGCCTATTCCTGCAGATTAATCATTATATACTTCTCTGTATCATAGGAAAAATAAATCATAGAAAGGGGTGAGATGAGATTCTCAGTAAGGATAACAATATAGTGAAAAAAATCATAAATAAGCATAAACGTTTATGGAAATATATATAACTAAAAAAATCTTTTTTAACATAGACACCAGCATAATATGGAAATGATAAATAAAATAATTAATTTACTTATTCACATAGATATTCTACTAGTCAAATAATCACATGTAATATCAATATCCAATTTCATAATGATGGAATGAATAATGTAAGAAATCATAACAGCGTATTCAAGGCCTCGTGCCAAGACTGTAAAAAAGACTTTTTCAAGGAAATTTGACAAGACAATAGTTTGTCTCAAGAGACCTACTGATACACCGAGAAGCTATAACAGGCTCCACCCATCACTTACTTAATCCAATGCATTACTCATATGAAAAGGTTGAAACATAACATAAACACTCATATTAAAACTAGAATATAAAATGTAAATAAGTTATCTATAAACAATGAATGGTATAAAAATAACACATCCATAGTCAGACATATCACAAAACCATCAATATAATATGGAAGATTGGATCATAATAAACCAACTTAAAAAAAGTGTAAAATCCATCAAAGGATTATAACTTAGATGAAAAAACTATTAGAGAGAAATATATCTTTTTATTTTGAAATCATTTAAATTAAAATAATTATAAAAGAAAACAGTTATTTGCAAAATATTCTTATAAGTTTATAAGGGAAGCATATAAGGTTTTATAACAGCAGAAAATAGCCACAGTCATCATATATGTTAAGAAAACATTCTTTCCTAAATTATGTCGAAGAGGTCATAAAGGACCTTGTTTGGGAAATGACGGAAAAAATTATTTATAAAATATTTATAAAAAAGTAATACCGGGGTATAAATTAAATTGAACCATAGTATAGGATATATTAAAATTGTTTTGAAAAAAATTGTTAAGAAACATGGATGTGGATGATAAAGGGGTCCTAGTAGATTCTCACGTATAACAAACATCGGATAATGAGGAGATTGTAAAATTAACTCCGAATCCTTCCTTCGGTTGTTAGCATAGCTCATTTTCCTACTTCGAGTTTCTTTGATGTGTGTTTGAATAATCTTCACCTTTTCTACTGTTTCCTCACCATGTTCAAGGCCAATGAGCTTTATTTCACCAACATCATCCTAACAAGTTTGTGTGTGACATCTCTTTCCTTATAACACTTCATATGGTGCCATCTGAATACTGGAATGGAAGCTATTATTATAGGAAAATTCTACCAGAGGTAAATATTGATTCCACACACCTTGAATGTCATGTTATCATGATCTCAACATGAATTATATGGGTTGAATAAGACATTGTGATTTTCAAACAGTTAGAGTGTGGTAGGCAGTGCTCAAATGAAGTTCAGCATTTGGGGCCTTTTGAATTATTTTCTAGAATATTGATGTAAAATGGAGATTAGGATCAGAAAAAATTGCCAGGGATACTCTATGAGGTCTTGCAACATCATTAATATATATTCTTGCTAAACGTTCATGTGGTAAATCTTATCTTATAGTAATAAAATGAGCTGACTTGTTATGACGATCAACAATGACCCATATTGTTCATTCCTTCTAGGATTCTTTGGTAGCACCATGAAAAATTCCATCCTAATATCATCCCCCTTACAATCATGTATTGGAATAGGTTTCATGAATCCACAAGGATGTTGTCTTCCTGCCTTAACCGGTTAAAAAACAATACATCTTGACACATAATCAGCAATATCCCTCTTCATGTTGTCTAACCAAAAATGTTCTTTCATTTCACTATAAATCTTTGTGGTAACAGGGTATATAGAAAAATTGGAGATATGAGAAACTTCCAACAATTCCATTTTTAGATCTGGTATGTCAGGAACACAATGTCCCTTCCCAAATTTTCAAAATTCCATGTTAATATTTGAGAATAATCAATCTTCTTTCATTCATAGCATTAATTTTCTTTTGAAACTCTTCATCATCAGTATGAGAACTTTTTATCCTTTATAGTAAAGATTTTTTGTAAACCATTTCAATAAGTATTGATGTTTCACATTCCATGATTATTCACATATCTATCGTTAATAGATTCATGAACATAAGATCCATTTCAACTCTCATCTTATTTAAAACTCCATGATACTTTCTGCCCAAGGCATCTTCCACCTTATTTTCTTTCCCTGGGTGGTAGTGTATAGTGAAATAATAATATTTGAGTAGTTTAAGCCATCTTATCTTCCTCGTGTTGAGTTATTTTTATGATAAAATATACTTTGAACTCTTGTGATTGGTATATATCTCACATTTTTTACCATAGAGATAGTGTATACATATCATAAAAGAAATGATTACATCTGATAACTTAAGATATTGAGGTTGATAGTTTTGTTCATTATTTTTTAGTTGTCCTCATGTATAGGCAATAACTCTGTCATTCTGTGTAATAACACAAACATGTCCTTTCTTTGAAGCATCACTATAAATAACAAACCCATAATTCCCCGATAGCAGTTTCAAGATTGGAGAATTGACTAATATTGTAACGACAAAAAGTTGAATTTATGGAAAATCCCTCTTGATCTTATTAAATGTCTCTTTATATAAAATGTTTTTATAAAATTTCAACTTCATTGGTTTTATGATAATAATTATGACCGTTACTTTTATATTCGATGAACAGTGATCACATGATTAGTATAAATATAGGGCTTTAACACATCCAATATTACTTAGACAAAGGAATCGATGGCCTAATCCAGTAGAATTTCCCCATTCGAAGACCATTTATCGGAGCACAGAAAAGAGTTCGCGTCCTTGGGCTTCACTCTTGACTAAACCTAAGTTGAGCTTCACCATGTCAAGCTCGAACGGGACCTTCTATAGGGGAAGTGGAAGTTGAAAGAAATTATCACTCGAGCGATGTTATCTGAGCCACCCAAGAGTCTATCACCATCGCACACCTTACCCTTAGGACTTATGCGGCTATTTTAAGGGGTTATGTAACTAATCAATATTACTATGTTCACGTACATTAGTTTTTTATATAGTAATGAATATAATTTCTTGTCATAATTGATAAATTGTAAATAGTTTTTAAAGTACAAATGGTGTTTTTATTTATTATTTATTTAAGAAATTTATATTATTAAATTAATGGATTTTTTTGAAATAAATAATATTTTAATAAAATATTTTTAATATTATTAGATAAATTTTATTATAAATAAATGATCATATAATTTTATGAATTCAATTATAATTTTTATTATGATTTGAAGGCCATTTTTTTTCAAAATCGTGAGTTTTCGATAAATGTCAGTTTTTATTTTAAAAGTGAAAATTGACATATTAAGGAAATTATTTAGATAAAATAAATGTTATTTTTGGAATCAGGATGTCAAAATTATCCAACAGTGAATTTTTCATAATTTTCTGAGATAGTCAAATTTTTGAGAAAAATTAAATACCGTTTAAATATATAATGTGTTTTATGACATCATAATGACCAAATAGTGATGTAATAAAATACAATAATATTTATGTTCGGAAAATATATGTTTTACCATTAAAATAACATGATTTTGGGTTTATTTGGCTTACTTTTAAAAGCATTAATGAACCCCTCAAGACTTATTAAACACTTTGTCTTTTTAAATTAATTTCCATGAGAGTGTGACTCACCTCCACATAAGAAACCCTATTATTTTAAGAAGTTAGGACTTTGGCCTTATAAAATGTTTTTTTTATTTTTCCGTTTTCCAAAAACCATGGGCAAAAACCATGGTATGGTTTGTGGTTTGGATTAATTTAATATAAGGGGTCCCAAACCTAAATAATAAAGAATTCCATCACCTTTCCTATATAAACCCACCCATGATCCGACTTCCTCCTCACTCAAAGACCTTTTAGTTCATCCCACATCTACCCTAATCTCTCTATAATCCTCCCAAGGTACCCCAAGCTCCCAAGAACCCTCTCATGAGCCTCTCTCTAGCCTTTGGAAGCACACTTCCAAGTAAGGGTTTTTTTCTTCCTTTCTCATTTCTGTCCAATTTTCATTAAGTTGTTTTGCCCTTTTAATTTCAATTATGAATGTTGGGGTATGGTTTTGATCCTCCTTCATACTTCCCTCTTTACGATTGAATGATGGGAGACCCCCTTCTTTCTCATTAAATGCCTCCCATGTACACCTGTTACTATACCAAAATTCCAAAAGCAACTTCTCTCTCCTCATTTACATTCAAGCAATACTTTTGTATCATGAATCAAAATTCCATTACAACTGTTGGGACATATATAAATATGACCTCATTACTGTCCATTACTTGTAAATATGATGACGAATCCCTTTCTCTCTCATCAACTTTTTTTATGAAATCTTATGTCACGCCGTTACGCTGTCGAAATCACATCGACTTTCTAAGCCAATGCCATTGTGTAGTGAATACCATGCCCATTTCTCCATCAAGGGTATTCACCTCTATGGACATTTACTTATTGATTATAAAGTTTCATGTATGAATTACACATTCCTTTATCGTGGAGTAAATGATTATGTTTAATGAATCCATGTTTTATGGTCCATGAGGCACACTTATGCATGAAATGAAATGTTTAAGAAGGGTGCGCCCTTATAGCTCTCCAATGCAATAGGTAAAGTATAGTATCATTATACTTCATGTTCATTGAGTGTTGACTCATGCTAATTCAAGTGCAGTTATGGTTTACTCATGCTTTATTTTCACTGAGGATTTACTAATTATCCCTGTGCAATGGGCCTTGGCTCATTCTAATTCTATGTTAAGTGTTGTTGCCACATTTCCATGTTGTGATTATCACACTTTATCATGCCTTTATGTTCATGTTTCTCTTATGATCTATTGATATTAATATTGCCTGACATGTATTGTACTGCTCATGTTATTCCACGTGTACTCTGTTACTGGGATTTATATCTCACCCTTTTCTTATGCTTGTCCCCAGGTTATCCCAATCAATGCTAAGTACGAAGGAAAGTAGTGGTCATGTAAAGGAAGTTTTCAATAAATATGTTGTATTTAATGTTTTATGTTTTTATGTAATGATCCTAAGCCCCAAGGACACTAAACCTCTTAATCATCTTTGTTGTATCAAGTGATGTTTTATGTAATAAATCATGTTTAAGTTGTAATAAAAAGTAGGGTTTTCATAGTTGGTATCAAAGGATAGGTTTGGTTATTTTTGGGATTAGGATTAGAAAACCCTAGTAAAGCCTTAAATACAAGAATAAGTAAAATAAAAACATCCCTATGTTTTGGTGAGAATTGAGTATGTGAGTTATCAAGCAAATACATCCCTGTCTGGATACGAGCAGGTAGAGGCGGCTCTGGCACAGATGTATCATAGGGGTAAAACCCGAAAACACCGCTTTGAGCTAGACTCGAATGGGAACTGGTGCACGACAATTGGCCTTGCTATACACTTGGTTACGACACTTCCGGGGGATATGCTTTGGTAAATTAAAAAGCTTAGTATGAACCCTTATTAAGGGAATTAGAAAAATTACCCTAATAATATATCTTATAAAGTAGATCACGAAAAGCCTAGATTTAAGCCTATAGACTCATGAGTTAAGGAAATGATAGTTTATTTATAAGTCATCAACATTTGTCTTTGAATTAGCCTTTTTGTGTTACCCCTAACATTCCTTTTATTCCAGCCAATGGCCGGTAATAGGAGGACTCGAGCTAACAACCGATGTGAAGATCAGTGTGATGATTGTACTAATGAGATGCCCAATCCAATGGTAGCGGGAATCGTGAACTTTGTCACGCTCTTCTCTCAGATAACTCAAGAATTTAATAGGAACACGTGTCAAGAGGAATGGCAAACCCCCCTAAGAAAGAACAAGTTGCTATTGAGAGGTTTATGAGACAAAGGCCTCCTACTTTTAGTGGATCATCCGATCCCACGATCGCTGAACAATGGATCAACTCCATTGAAAAGTTCTTATGCATCTTTCAATGTTCTGAACAAGAGAAGGTTCTCCTGGAAACTTATCATATGGAGGGTGAAGCTAATCAATGGTGGACGTTGATCAAAAAATACGATGCCTAAGGAGAAGATCGAGGCGTTGGAATGGAATGATTTCTGGAAGTTGTTTTTTGATAAATATTTTCTGTGCACCCTCCAGCATAAGATGGAAAGGGACTTCCTTTACCTCAAGAAAAAAGACGAAGAATATGTTGGAACATATGAGGAAAACTTCATAAGGCTTGCATGATATGCTTCCGGCTTTGTTGTTACCCCCAGATAAAAGGTTGACCGCGTCTTTGGTGGGCTGAAGCCTAGACTGTAGAAAGCATTCGCGATCCGTGACTTCGACACTATGAGGAAATTGTCCGATGTGCCCTCAAGGTCAAAATGGATATCGAAGAATCATAGGGGTATCATGGGGATAAGAAGAGTAAGGTGGACTTCAATGCTGGTGGGACTATGGATAAATCCAATGGTTCTACGAAGATCCAACACCCCACTTGTCAAAAGTATGGAAAGAAGCACCCTGGAAATTGCCATAAGGGGATGAGGAAATATTTCTAGTGTGGAAGAGATGGTCACCTAGATATTGACTGTCGTCAAGAAAGACCCGCGGCTGCTACAGAAGACAGGAATGCTCCGTTCGAACCTCAACGTGTTATTCAATGCTACAAATGAAATGAACCTGGTCATTTTTTAAATTAGTGCCCTAATCAAAGGGTTTTCGGAGACAACCAACAACCTCCAAGGAAACAAGGAAGAGCCTTTTCCATCACTTCTGCCGAAGTGAACCCTAACAATAAAGTGGTGACAGGTACGCTAGTTATTCATTCAATAATATAGAACGTACTTTTTGATTTAGGTTTTACGCATTATTTTATATCTCGAAAGTTTAGTAGAACAATCCCATCACCACCCCAAATCATGGAAGTAATGATATCAGTGAGTACGACAAGTGGGGAAATCATTGCATCCCATGAATATAAGTCCTACCCTGTTATAATCTATGGATTTAATTTCCCAGAGATCCTCATCATACTCCCTCTATTGGAATTTGATGCAATTATTGGCATGGATTGGCTTTCCTTATATAGGGCCAACATAAATTGTCGGGAGAGGGAAATCACACTCCATATGGAGAATCGACCCCCGATTCTTTACAAGTGTAAGGAGGAAGATAAATATCCTTTATCTCCATCATCTAAAGAGTGGATATTACTGCCTTATGAGCATGCGTATCTGGCTCAGATGATTGAGTCCAAGGAAGAAACCATCTTTGAAGGAATGCCTATTCCAAGGGAATTTGCGGAAGTGTTTCCCAAGGAACTGCTTGGTCTTCCTCCTAGAAGAGATGTTGAATTCACAATTGAACTTATACCTCGGGCTTTACCAATATCCAAGACTCCATATAGAATGACTATTGTAGAGCTTAAAGAGCTGAAGAAACAACTACAGGAGAATCCGGATAAAGGGTTTATACGCCAAAGTGCTTCACCTTGGGGTGCACCAGTCCTCTTCGTGATGAAGAAGGATTGGTCAATGCAGACTTGCATCGATTATCATAAACATAACAAAATAATGATAAAAAACAAGTATCCTCTCCAAAGAATTGATGACTTGTTTGATCAGCTGCGTGGAGCACAATTCCACTCTGAGGTAGATTTGCGGTTAGGATATTATCATGTAATGGTGAAGATGGATGTTGTCCCTAAGACTGTTTTTCGTACAAGATATGAGCACTATGAATTCATAGTAATTCCTTTTAGACTCACCAATGCTCCAGAAATCTTAATGGACTTGATGAATAGAGTCTTTAGAGATTACCTAGACAAATTTGTGGTAGTCTTTATAGAAGATATTCTAATATACTCCAAAACCAAACAGGATCATGAGGAGCATTTAAGAACTGTACTAGAGACTTTCCGCAAGGAGAAGCTCTATGAAAAGTACATCAAGTATGAGTTCTTGAAGAAGGAGGTCTCATTCTTGGGCCATATCATCACAAGCAATGGGATATATATGGATCCCTCTAAAACAGATTCAATTAAGGGATGGTCGAGGCCAACATCGGTAACAGATATCCGTAGATTCTTGGGGTTAGCTGCATATTATCGACGATTTGTGAGAAATTTCTCATGATTGTCCAACCCTACTTCCAAGATAACTCGAAAGGGAGTAAAGTTTTCTTGGAGTGATGAATGCAAAGAAAGCTTCAAGGAGTTGAAAAGGAGGGTTATCACTGCGCCCGTGCTCACATTATCCACAAGTGGGGATCTTTTTTTTTTCTATTCAGTGATGCTTCAAAGAAGGGATTAGAATGTGTGCTGATGCAGAATGATATAGTGATATCCTATGACTCAAGGTAGTTGAAAATACATAAGAGAAACTATCCAACGCATGATCTGGAGTTGGTGGTAGTGATATTTGCCATAAAAATATGGCGGCATTATCTCTATGGAGAGAAATGTGAGATATATACAGACCACAAGAGTCTTACATATATATTCACACAGAAAGAGCTTAATATGCACCAGAGAAGATGGATTGAGCTCATCAAGGATTATGACTGTTCTATCCATTACCACCCTAGTAAAGCGAACAAGGTGGAAGATGCCCTAAGTTGAAAGGATCCGGCGATTCTATCAATGATGAGAATTGAGAAGGTTCCAATCTTCTTAGACTTGATGAATATTTACATGGTAATCATGGAGAAGGGAACATCATCAATACTTTCCCAAATGATTGCTCGACCGTATATTTTCGAATCGTTTAAGGATGCTCAAAAGGATGATGTGGGAAATCAAGAAAAAGTGGGAGCTATCGAAAAAGGGAAATCCTCAGAGTTTAATGTTAATGAAGAAGGAATTGTGCTGTTTGGGAAAAGACTATGTGTTCCATCAAGTCTGGAGATGAAGAAGGAACTTTTGGATGATGCTCATAGTTCAAATTTCTCTATTCACCCAGGGAGCACAACGATGTATCGAGATCTCCGAGAAAACGTTTGGTGGGATAATATGAAGAAGGAGATTGCTGAAAATACATCAAAGTTCCTGGTGTGTCAGCAAGTGAAGGCAGAGAGGCACATGTCTAAGGGGATGATGCAACCATTTCCCACACAAGAATGAAAATGTGAAAAAATCACCATGGACTTTGTTACTGGACTTCCGAGGACATCCAAATGCAACAATGAAATATGGGTTGTTGTGGATCATCTTACAAAGACTGCACACTTCATTGCTATTCGGGAGGATTTCTCATTGGATCAACTGGTACAGATATATATCAGGGAAGTGGTAAGGTTTCATGGAGTACCACTATCTATTGTGTCTGACCGAGATCCAAGATTCACCTTTATGTTTTGGAAGAGTCTTCAGCATGCTCTAAATACTGAACTAAACTTTAGTGCGGCCTATCATCCTCAAACTGATGGACAATCTGAGCGGACTATCCAAACACTTGAGGATATGTTGAGAGAGTGCTCAATGGACATTAAATGAAGATGGGATCAATATCTTCATCTAGTTGAGTGCTCTTATAATAACAGTTTCCACTCAAGCATCCAAATGGATCCATATAAAGCCCTGTATGGGAAAAGGTGAAGAACACCGACATGTTGGGATGGGGTCGGTGGACATAAGCTCCTTGGACCAGAAATGGTCGAGGAAATGGTGGAGAAGGTGAAAACCATTCAGCAACATATCAAGGCATCCCGGAGTCGACAAAAGAGTTATGCAGATAATCGTTGAGGAGACCTTGAGTTTAAAGTTGGAGACATGGTTTTTCTACTCATATCTCCATGGATTAAGGTCATGAGTTTTGGAAAGTAAGGGAAGTTAATTCCAAGGTACATCGGCCCCTTCGAGATTCATGATCGTGTCGGGGCTGTGGCCTATCGACTAGCACTTCCACCTACTATGTCCAAATTACATGATGTCTTTCATTTATCCCTCTTAAGGAAGTACATAGTAGACCATTCACTTGTAATCTCTTCTGAGGTGGTACAATTGGAAGACGATATTTTTTATGAGGATCAACGAGTGAAGATCATAGATCATAGAAAAAAATTTCTACAAAATAAGACAATGCCCCTCGTCAAGGTGTTGTAGAGGAACCACAAGTTTAAAGAAGAAACTTGGAAATTGGTGGAAATGATGAATTTGAGTTACCCACATCTGTTTT
Organism: Viscum album; assembly: GCA_963277665.1. Classification (NCBI taxonomy): domain Eukaryota; kingdom Viridiplantae; phylum Streptophyta; class Magnoliopsida; order Santalales; family Viscaceae; genus Viscum; species Viscum album. Next base: position 1,047,599,921 of record OY728163.1, on the reverse strand, counting down.
AGTGTGGGAAAAGAAAAATTTTGGGGGAAAATTTTTTTAAGGGGGTAATACTGTAACTACACAAAGTTTCATTAATGGAAAATCCCTCTTGATCTTATCAAATGTCTCCTTATATAAAATGTTTTTATAGAATGTAAACATCATTGGTTTCATGATAAGAATTGTGACCGTTACTTTTATAGTCGTTGAATAGTGATCACATGATTAGTATAAATATAGGTCTTTAACACATCCAATTTTACTTATACAAAGGAAGCGATGGCCTTATCTAGTAGAATTACCCCATACGAAGCCCATTTCTCAGAGCTCAGAAAAGAGGTGGAATACTTGGGCTTCGCTCTTGACTAAGCCCAAGCTGAGCTTCACTATTTCCAGCTCTAACCGGACCATCTACGGGAGAAGTGGAAGTTGATATAAATTACCACTCGAGTAATGTTATCCAAGTCACCCCAAGAGTATGTCACCATCGCACACCTTACCCTTAGGTCTTATGCGGTTGTTTTAAGGGTTTATGTAACTAATTGATAGAACTATGTTCATGTAAATTATTTTTTTATATAATAATGAATATAATTTCTTGTCATAATTGATACATTGTAATTAGTTTTTAAAGTACAAATGATGTTTTTAGTTATTATTTAATTAAGAAATATATTTTATTAAAATAAGGGAATTTTTTGAATTAAATAATATTTTAATAAAATATATTTATTATTATTATTAGATTAATTTTGATATATATAAATGATCATATAATTGTATGAATACAATTATAATTTTTAATAATGCTTGAAAGCCATTTTTGTCAAAACCTGTGAATTTTCGGTAAATGTCAGTTTTTATTTTAAATGTGAAAATTCAAATATTTATGAAATTATTTAGATAAAATAAATGTTATTTTTGGAATAAGGATGTCGAAATTATCCAACGGTGAATTTTTCATAATTTTCTGAGACAGTCAAATTTTTGAGTAAAAATTAAATACCTTTTAAATATATAATGTGTTTTATGACATCATAATGACCCAATAGTGATGTAATAAAATACTATAATATTTATGTTAGGACAATATATGTTTTAACATTAAAAAATTTGATTTTGGGTTTATTTGGATTACTTTTCAAAGCATTAATGGACCCCTCAAGACTTATTAAACACCTTGTCTTTTTAAATTAATTTCCATGAGATTGTGACTCACCTCCACATAATCAACCCTATTATTTTAAGAAGTTCGGACATTGGAGTTATAAAATATTTTTATCCTATTCCCTTTTCCAAAAACCATGGGCAAAAACCATGTGATGGTTTTTGGTTTGGATTAATTTAATATAAGGGGTCCCAAACCTAAATAATAAAGAATTCCCTCACCGTTCCTATATATAACCACCCAAGCTCCCACTTCCACCTCACTAAAAGCCTTTTTAGTTCGTCCAACCACTGCAATACTCACTCTAGAATCCTCCCAAGGATCCCCAAGCTCCCATGAATCCTCTCAAAAGCCTCTATCTAGCCTTTGGAAGCACACTTCCAAGTAAGGGTTTTTTTCTTCCTTTCTCATTTTTGTACAATTTTCTTTATGTTATTTTTACCTTTTAATTTCAATTATGAATGTTGTTTTTTGGTTTCTAACCTCTTTCATACTGCCCTATTTATGTTTTAATGATTTGAGACCCATTTCTCTCTCATTAAATGCCTCCCCGGTACACCCATTACTATGCCGAAATTTCGAAAGGAACTTCTCTCTCCTCATTTACATTCAAGCAATACTTTTGTATCATGAATCAAAATTCCATTACAATTGTTGGTACATGTATCTATATGACCTACTTACTGTCCATTACTTGTAAATATGATGAGGAACCACTTTCTCTCTCATCAACCTTTTTTATGAATTCTTATGTCACGCCGTTACGCTGCCAAAATCGCACTGACTTTCTAAGCCAATGCCATTGTGTAGTGAATACCATGCCCATTTCTCCATAAAGGGTATTCAACTTTATACATATTTACATAATAATTATAATGTTTTATGTATGAATTCCACATTAATTTATCGTGTAATAAATGATTATGTTTAATGAATCCATGTTTTATGGTCAGTGTGGCATACTTTTTCATGAAATGAAATGTTTAAGAAGGGTGCGCCCCAATAGCACTTAAATAAATTAGGTAAAGTATAGTATCCTGATACTATATGTGAAATGAGTGTTGACTAATGCTAATTCAAGTGCATTGAGGTTTTACTCGATCTTTATGTGCAATGAGTATTTACTCATGCTCCATGTGCAATGGGCCTTGGCTCATGCTAATTCCATGTTAAGTGTTGTTGCCACATTTCCATGTTATGATTATCATGATTTAACATGCATTTATGTTCATGTTTCTCTTATGCTATATTGATATTCCTATTGCCTAATATGTATTATACTCCTCATGTTATTCCATGTGTACTCCCTTACTGGGCTTTATAGCTCACCCTTTTCTTCTGCATGTCCTCAGGTTATCCCATGCAATGCTAAGTATGAAGGAATGTAGTGGTCATGTAAAGGAAGTTTTCAATAAGGATGTTGTATTTCATGTTTAAAGTTTTTATGTATTGATCCGAAATCCCAAAGACACTAAACCTCTCGATCTTCTTTTTTGTATCAAGTGATGTTTTATGTAATAAATCATGTTTATGTTGTAATAAAAAGCAGGGTTGTCATAAATATTTTATTCAATTCTTCAAAAAATTCTTCACAAACTTTTTTCCAATCAAATTTAACCCCTTTACATGTGATCTTGGTTAATGGGTAATCCAATCGGGAAAAATTCTTGACAAAGCACAGATAATAACCTGATAAACCAATAAAACTCTGTATCTCAGTTACACTCTTCGGTGTTGGAAATTATTAGATTGCCTTGGTATTTGAAGGATCGATAGAGACTCAATCCTTAGAGATAATATGGCCATGAAAAGAAATTTCTTGAAACTAGAATTCACACTTTCTAAACAAGACAAATAATTCAATTCTTCTGAGATTTTTCAAAATATTTCTCAAGTAATTTTCATTATCTTCATAGCTTTTGGAGTAAACCAAGAAATCATCAAAAAATACCACGACAATGTCATCAAGATATTCCATTAAAACACTATTACTTATATACATGAAGACAAAGGATGAATTAGTTAGTCCAAAAGTAATTACTATAAACTCGTAATTCCCACACCTAGTTTAAAATGCTATTTTTCGAATGTCTTCCTTCTTCACACACAAATGATGATATCCAGATCTAAGGTCAATCTTTAAATTTTTTTGGCTCCATGAAGTTGATCGAATAAATCATCAATGTGAGGTAGGGGATACTTGTTCTTTATTATTATATCATTGATCTCAATATAGTCAATGCACAACCTTATAGATCCATATTTCTTCTTAACAAAAAGAATATGGGATTCCCATGGAGAAACACTTGGGATAATAAATCCATTATTACATAGTTCCTCTAGTTTTTTATTTAGTTAAAATTATTCAATGGTGGCCATTCTATAATGGTTCTTAAATATGGGAATTGAACCAGGAATTAAATCAATGGAAAACTCAATTTCTTGTTCTGGAGGATGTTCGAGTAAATCCTCTGGAAACAAGTTAACATATTCTTGCACAATGGATACATCCTATATTGTAAAATTCCTTTCATCACCCAATGTTATTTCATTATCTTCCTCTCCAATAATTGAATTTATTAGATCTACTGGGTTTGAATCTAGATAGAAATCAGATGGTGACATTTATGATCTAAAGATAATGTACTATTTATCATCATATAAAATTGTAGCCTCGTTTTTATTACAATATATTTTCACACCATGGTCCGAAAGACAATCCTTCGCAAGGATTATTTCAAATTAAATCATCGCTATGACATTGAGATAAATAGATAAATCTTATTTATATGCCCTAATGGGAACTGATTCACAAAAAATTGTTGCAATGATACCTCCCTTATGAGTTTTGACCAACAAATCCCTTATTAAAATAAATAGGATATATCTAATTTTCATAGAATATTTGGAGGATATGATACAATGCGATGAGCCAAAATCAAATAAATCATTGGATAATTTTAAGGAAACCATTAAATTACCAGCCACCATGTCATTCGGAGCTTCAACCTTAGCAGTAGTGATCACATAATATTGAATTTTCTCCCTTGGCCTTTTCTGAGGTATGTTTCCTCATCTATTAGGTCATTAATTTGCACAATTCCCCATTTCTCAACAATTTTAGCATTCAACATTGAAAGACTTTTTATTTCCCTTGCAATCATGATCTTGGTGGCCTTTTTCACCACACTTTTAAAGGACATACATTCCCTTCAGGAAAGTACTAGGGTGTTTCTTCCCACATTTACTACAGGATAGAAATTCAAATCCTCCCTTCTTCCCATTATTTCTATTTATAGAGTGTTGAGCATATCTCTTCTTCTCTCACTTTACTTTAAAGTTGTAAGACATAGAAAATTCAGTTTCTGTCTTGATAGCACAAGAGAAAATATCATTGTATGATGAGAAGGATTTTGAGACACCTGATCAATGGAGAAATGGCTTTAACCCATAAAATAATTGACCAGTCTTACTTCTTTGGTTACGTATCTAATTTACTACATGCCTTGTAGTCATTGTAATGTTAGCCTCATACATTGCGACAATCTCAACTTCTTTTTTCCTCAGAGTCAAAAACTGTCTTTCCATATCCCCTGAATGGCCGTGAAGAATTTATTTTTCTATAAAAATATCTTTAAACTACCTCCATTCTAAATTTTATAATTATTCATCCTCCTTTTTGTTTTCAATTAATGACCACCGATTATCTGCATCTCTCGTGAGGGGATAAACTGCCATGACAACTTTTTCCCTTTTACTAATCTCCAAAGAATGAAATATTACTTCATAAAGCTATCTAAAATTGATCCTCCGCATTGTGGATTGGGGTGATCCATATGGGTATGGTTATTATTCATAACCAGAGTGAGTTTTACCATTATGGTTATAATATATTCATCACTAGTTCTATCACCAACTCCACAATAATTAGCTTTAGTAGGAGATAAATACTTACATGGATTACGTGCGTTGATAAAATTTCTATTCCTTCATCTAAGCGCCATTTCTAAATAATTTCATACACTTGATTAGTTTATGTATCACAATACATAATTCAAAACTTCAAAAATACATAACTTAAATTGAATAGTTTATGCATATAATCTATATTCATAAAAAACTATTTTCTTTGAGGAGATATTTTCTCATAAATCCTTTGTAATGGTTTGTAAAGAAAAGGTGAATTATACTAAGAATATCCTTTGGGAGTGTCATAACCAAGAGTGCATGAAGACCCATTGTAGTGTACCAGGATACCCCTAGTCAAGATCAAAAGTCCTCATTAGTGTTTTTACTCATAGGTACATCTGTGTTAGTGCGAACTCTACCTTCTCTTATATAGTCATTGATGTTTTCCTAAAAAAATACCCAAAATCTCTATATTATGAAAATTCTAGAAAGTTCATAAATACTAATCCTCAAAGTATATATTAGGTTAATTTTCTCTAATAATAGTTTTTTTTTCTGAATCTAGATTCCATGGATTGCACTAAACAACCTCGGATACCAACTATAACTCCCCAACCCCAGTTACCTAGAGTTAGTGCATTATAAAATAACATTTTCATGATACAGGGAATCATGTCTCGAAAGACTGATTATTTTAGTATCCTTGGATGTTCTAGATACATAAATAAGTTTTACATTACATCATTAAATGGAAATAAAAAAATGACAACATTGTGTCCCATTTGAACATAATAATATCCCTTTTCCTATTCCTTCAGATTAATTGTAATATAATTCTTCACATCCTTGGAAAAATAAAACATAAAAATAGGAGAGATTAAATGCTCAATAAGGATAACAATGTAGTGGAAAATATCATAAATAAGCATAAACATTTGACGAAATGTATAAGACTAATACACAAGCCTTTTAAAAATAAAATTCACCATAATAAAGAAAAGATAAATAAAATAATTCTATTTACTTATTCACCTGGATATTATATTAGTAGAATCATCACATGTAATATCAATATCCAATTTTATAATGAAGGAATGCCTAATTCCACACATCATAACCACATAGTCAAGGCCTCGTGCAAAGAAAAAAAATAATATTTTCTCTAGGACATGGGAATAAACACTTGTTTGTCTCATAAGACCAATCGATGCATCAAGGTGCTATAGCAGGGTCCACCCATCACAAACTATGTCAAAGCCATTCTTCATATGATAAAAAGATTGAAACATAACATTAACATTCGTATTAAAAACTAGTATATGAAATGTTAATATATTAACCATAAACCATGAATGGTAAAAAAATAAAGCATCCACAGTAAAAAATATCACCAAACCGTCAATACAATATGGAATATTGTATCCTAATAAATAGACTTTAAAAAAGTGTTAAATCCATCAAATGATGTTGACATAGATAAAATAAAAAATATTGGAGGAAAAAATATTTTTTTATTTTTAAATCATTTAAAAGAAAAATAATTATAAAAGAAATCATCTATTTTGAAAATTTTCTTATAATATTGTAAGGGAATCTTTGAAGGTGTTATAATGGAAAAAAATATCCGCACTCACTGTATAAGTTAAAAAACATTCTTTCCTTAATTTTGTTGAAACGGTCGTAAAGGACCTTGTTTCCAAAATGACAAAAAGAATCATTTATAAAAATTTTATAAAAAGTAAAAAAATACTAGAAATGATATTCAACCATATTTTAGGATATTGTAAAAATGATTTGAAATTAATTTTTAAGAAACACAGATGTGGATGATAATGATGTCCTGTAGATTCTCACGTATAAACAGTCTCAGATAATGAAGAGATTATAGAATTAAACCTTACCTTGTACATTTATTTAATCAAGGGTACGTTAACCTCTTATATAATAGTTAAATAATTTTTATTAAATTATTCAATAATCTCATTATTAAATATGATATCATATACGATCTTCTAATATTGCTTTGTTAATTATATTTTTGTAGTATCATTGTTTCAGGTGTTCAGTGATTCGTTATCGTTTATATGTTTTTTTTACGTAATTTATGTTTGATTTAGATAGGATTTATTTGATTAATAACCTGAATGATACTATGTTCCTAAAAATAATTTTTATTCATCAAATGAAAATTATTATTTAATGGTTATGATGGGTAATGAATCTCTTCTCGTTTGTGGTGACGATAATCTGTATGTATGGACAAGCGACTATACCATTCTATTTGTGGTGAAATAGTTTGTAATTGGATTTTATAACATATATAAAGAATTATTAACTTGTTTTATTTATTATTTACATCAAGTATACTCATTAATATACCCTTATAAATGATGAGGTGTTGAATAACAAACTATACCACAGTGTGGAGACAGTAAGCCGTACACACGCACGTATGGTGACTTTGTCCTTCATAGGACGGATAGAATAGTGAATATGGTTATAGCATACTTATAATAATATCAATGAATATATACTGTATTGGAGGTATTATTTTGGTATGGAATCAACCATTAAACAGTATTTGGAAGATGAAATGAACTTTGAAAGAGGTGGTGAAATTATTTCCTCTTTTCGAGTGCTTCCTTTTTATTTGATCAAAATGGATCATTAAATTGCTGTATGATCAATGTGTGGACTATAAGATTAAGTGAGGGTAGTTTGTAGGATATTTTATCATATTTTATCTGAGTGAAATGGCTTTGGATGTGTGACTTTGAGAGATGAGGAAGTACCCTTTTATAAAAGAGGTGAGTGTCAATTTAGAAAAAACAAGAATTATTATATTATTATACAATAATATTCAGTTTATAATGGCTCTAAAAAAAATTATTTCAAGGATAAGGAGGCTATAGGTTGAAAAAATTTCGACCAATTTGTTTTAGAGAGGTTTAGGTCACCATATTAACCTTACCTTTACGATTTAACTCTTTGTTAAATAGTTCCACTTTTGCAATGTCTTCTTGTATTTTTATATTACATGGTTAATAATAATATTATAAAATGTCATGAGAACCAAAAGTGGTTCATTAATGACATATATATTATTTTATAATTCCCTTGAAGAAACCGTATATTTTTAGAATATTATATTGATTAATAATATAGTATTTGTTTTAAAAACGAATTTATGTCAATTTGGACACTATTTAGTATTTTTTTTGAAAGTGAAAACAACTTTATCACTTCGAAAAAAAATTATTTAACCAACCATAACATTTCATATTATCCTAAATCATTCGTGTAAGACATAAACAAACTCAATTGAAATTTATTTTAATATTTATAATATCAATTATTTTAATCGTTCAATAATAAGGAAATTACTGCATCATCATTATGTCATAAATGAATTTAATTAGTTAATGTCTAAATATTATAAATAAAATACCATTATGTATTAAAATTATTTATATTTCTAATGAATATTTATAGTTGAATTTATCTTATGTATTGGAAAATATTAAATTTTTTATTTATTAAACTTTGAATTTTTCACTTTTAATTTTCTTTAAATAAAATAAAAATAAGTGTCCTAATCTAATCCATGTTGTACAAAAGGATTATATTTTCTTTCAAAGATTGATTCTGGTCTAAAAAATCATACCCAAGAGAATTATAACATGTGTTAGTGTAATTATAATATCTTTTTTACCTTTAATTACTCTATTTACTTTTAACTACAGTAAATAGGATTTAAAAGTTACTATTCACCAAAAATTATTTTCATCCTATTGAACCAAAATTTTACTTATTGATTTAAACCATTTCTCTTAGATTTTTGAAATTCAATTCAAAAAAGTGGTAAAATTACTTTTTATGATAATTTTTTAATGTGCTTAGAAGGTTGGTAAGAGATGTTAAAAGTTCAATAAAAAATTATATATATAATATTATTATAAAATGGAACAAATAAATTACATTGAATATATATAGGTTTTACATATTTTTTTGACCTAAAATAAATTTAAATAAAAAGTCAGTTTTAAACAATAAAGAAGTGTTTTTTCACAATTCATCAAATATTGAAGTTTTTCAAAAAATACTTAAATTACACCCAAAGCTAATTTTTATATTCAGAATACAAAAATGAAATTCATTTTGAAAAATAAAATTTATAAAATTTCAAAAAGTGTGTATTACTATTCATAATGGCTAGTATGATTGGTCGTGGTGTGTTAGACCTTTAAGTTGTGTAAAACACATGCTATTTTATTATTCAAAGAGCAGAATACTGTGGGAGCTTGGGGAGTTACATGGGCCTTTGTGGGTCAAGTCATTACACACCACTACTTCTATAGATAATTATATTTAAGGTGAATATAACATTAAATCCATATTTGTTGGTGTTTTTCAGAATATGATTCTTGGAACATTAGTATATCTAATATGTTTTATTTTATGATTAAAAATCCAACCATGTATTTGATTGTTGAAGGAATCTTATAGTGGTATCATTATTATATTCCAATTTTACGTATATAGGAATATTCCCCGTGGATTTATTATTATCATTCCTTTAAATAGATTTAATGTGACTTTAAGAAGGGATTTGTTATCTGTACTAGTTGGGGAACAATATTTATTGAAATAAAAAAAATAAAATTTCAAATCAACCTATGATCGATTATACATCTAAATATTAATATGATATCCAATGTAAAAATAATTATACAATTGTATTCATTATTCCTAATAAAGAGGGATATCTAGCTAAAATAGTTTGGTAAAAATATAATATTGAGATATGTATAATTTGATGTGAGTTTTCAGTTTCATATACATATCCAAGTTACTATTACTTTAAAAATTTTTTAAAAACCAAACAAAGAATTACCATAAAGAAATACCTAACTATTTTAACATTTATATGTAACATTTAATGTTTTGAGTTTGACATTATTTTAAAGGGGTATAATGGAATGACATAAAATTCTATACTATGTAAAAGAGATGTTATGATTGATAAATTGTGTTACATGCTACGCATAACATAAAATGACAAAAAAAATGTTAGAATAATATTATTAATAAATATATAATAAAAAAGAATATGATCTATCATTAAAATTTATTACCTTTGGAAGATAAATAAATAATATGAGTTAATATCGAAAAGGTTCTTTAAATTAAATATATTATCATTTTATTAGATATGTTCACTGAAAAACATTATTTATAATTTATAAAATTTAATTTTTATAAAATAAAAATTCAATTTTTATTCATCACATCAAAACATACTTAGTAGGAATTTTTGAATTCTTTTTTTGAAATGGGTGTTTTTATATAATTTTTTTGCAAAAATTATAATTTTTATGATTTTATCACTATATAAGAGTATTCTAAGAGATTAAAAACATCTTCTTTTAAAAAATATATATTTGTGGAATAAAATTATGAATTTTGAAATATTCATTGAATGTGTAAATCCTATTTCCTATATTTTTATAAATAAACTAAAATGTTTCTTAAATAATCACTATATTGAATCTTTTCTTATAATCAATTGTTTAGATAGTGAAATTATATTTTAGATATATTTTAGATCCAAATATCTCTAATATTTTTTAATAAACAAATTAATTTCATAAAAATCAATATCTATGATTATATTACATTGAAAATAAATTTTTAAACATAAAAACACACTATCACAAGTAAACTATTTTTACATGTCATTTGCCGTAATCATAAAATAAAAATTTCAAAACTATATATTTTTTTGCTAATATAATTTCATAATTTAAAATTGGATTCTTCTAAATATTTATAATACTCAATATTAATTTTTTTCATTAATATTAATTTCTATGGATAAAAATTAATTACCATGAAAAAATTAAATCAGTGTAAAAGTTATTTCTATAAGATGAAAAACGTAAAATAATCAAGGTTTTCTCTAAAATGAGTGGTTGAGGTGACTGTCATGCCCAAACCAAACCCCTATTTTTTCCATTTTTCCACTTAACCTTTAATAATTAACAATACATTATTGAAAATATAATGGTTATTTGCAATTGAACCCTTAATCATGAATTCGACGAACTACTTCCTCTTTAAATAAAGAATTTAAATTTTCATCTCTATCTATCATTGTTGGTTCAGAGAGTGTATTTAATGAGTATATATAATTTTTATGAAATTTTTATATTTATTTATAGGTAAAATTATCAATATCCAAATAAATTGAATTTCATTCAATCATTATTACACTTTACCACTTGGGTCGATTGAAGAACCTATGTATATGATGTTATACTGATTCTTTCGTAAATTATTGTGGTATTTTATATAATGGTAAAATAATATAACCATTTTATATTTAACATGTTTTAATGGTTACATAAATTTTATTATTAATTTCAAATATTTAATAAATATCAATTTTTTACCTTTAAACAAGTCAAAAACTAGTTAGTCATGTATTCAACGTTCACAAGTCATATTAATTTCATCTACTTAAGGAAAATGATACATAATTAATCCTTTAAGAAATAAATATTTCATATATAATGATTTTCTATTATTTAATTTGAAATAACCGAGTGATAATCTATCCCAACTGTAAATGTTTTTTGAAACAAACACCCAAAATTGAAAACACCCCATAATGAAAACAACAATTACATTATAATATTATTTTTTGTAATTTATTTTTGTGAAATATATATATAAATTGAATTATATTTATATTAATGTTTTTAGATTGGTAATTATCCTAGTTATTTTTATTATACAATATTTTAGAGAAAGTTCTAGTATGATGGAATACAGGTTAAGATATTTCATCTAAATTTCCCTTCATGGAGACATAGTTTATATTATGCACCTATTTTTTTAAGTGGTGTATATGATGAATATTATAAATATTATCTCATGAATTAATTCTTTATTTTTGTTATTATATGCTCAATTTCATGGTCTTTATAGTTCATAAGTAATTCTCAATATGTTACTCAAGCTGTAATGATTCAATTAAAACTTTTTTTTCGAAATGTTGAGATATATAAATTGTGATAATATATCGTGAGAATTATTTTGGTCATTAATTATATATCATCTACCATTATATTTTTCTCAATATATCGTTGATTATATTTTATATGGCATTACCACATTTTACTTTTTAATGTCTAAAATATTTTAGAAGATGCTGTTCTGAATAATAGTATTTTAAAAAATATGTTTTACCCATATTCGTATCTTAGAATAAAAAAACATTTAGTTTTATTTTTCAAAAAATCATTAAATTAATATTATCAAATACAATATATTTTTTAAAATTGATTTAAAATAAAATCATTATATATTTTATAAATGGTTCATTATAAATTAGAATAATATATTGTTAATATTTAAGTGTGAACAAATAATTCCATCACATTTGTCATTTTCTTTGAAATTTCATATCTATGATTCCACAACATCTAATGGAAATTATTTGTCTTGATGTTTTATAAATTTTTTCTTTTAATATTCATTTAAAAGCTCATGGATTTGTTTTCTTACAAATTTTATTTTCCAAATACTCACTAAATTAATTTCACATAAATGTTCACTTCCTTTAACTGATCTAATGATTAATCAGTGATATTATATAAATGATACCATACACCTTCATTCCCCTGAATAATTATATGTTAATTTATTTATTGGATTGAATTTTTGTTACTAACATTGTTTTTGAAATCATCCAATTTATTTAAACCTGAATTTTCTTCCAATTCTATTCATATATGAATACCGTATTCTTGAATTATTTATAATTGGGTTATTTACATAGTTACCTATATATTTATTGTTTTGATAACTTATTAAAAAAATACCCATTATCTATTTGATGTAAATTATATATATTATATTATTATATAAAAATTTTACAAGATTATTTTTTATGTTATTGTATACCCCTTTATTTTCCATTATTTTGTAATTTTATTTTATTGATGAAATTTTAAATAATATATTTATGTTATATAATTTTATAAACATTTGAAAATAATATTTTTTAGGGATTCATAATGATAAGATGAATGATTCACCTGAATTAGAACACATGTGTACATATTGTGATGGATGAGGTATTATATTACACTATAATTATTTTTTTTAGGATTCATATCTTTTGAGAAAAGGATATTGAGCATGGAAATTATTTATTATGACAACATGAAAGTTTGAAGTTTTATTTTCTAACAACATGATGGATGGAAGTTTTCATGTTCACAACACAAATAATGGGTATTTTGTTTATTTACAACATGAATCTTGAGAATTTATTTGTTAAAAACATGATTCATGGAAATTTTATTGATCATAGTTTTATAATTACACATGATTAGTTTTGACCCATTATTATTTTTTATTCATGGTTTCAAGGGCATTTTATATTCCAATGAAATATGCCTATGATTATTCTATATGTCTCTTGTTTATTATCTTATGATTTCACATGATTTTTCCATGTTATATGATGTTAATTGATATTTAATATCTCACAATTTGGAATTAGGGTAATGTACTATTATTAAAAGTTATAATAATCAAATATTCATTACCTTTCCACATTTTCTATTATCTATACGATCTGAACCATGATAAAATTTTCATAAGTATTCTTTTTCTGAGCATTCGACTTTATAGTTTTATTATATTTTTATTCTATATCCTGTAATGATTAATAAAAAATAACATATTTCAAAAATATAGGTTCATGCCAATTTGAAAATGAATTATGAATTTATTTTTTATCATGAGGTAATGATTGAAAATAAATATAGGTTCATGCCAATTTTAATCAAATCTATATTTCTAATTATATTTTTTCAGAACCATATTTAGGAATGTGGGTCTAGGGAACCTCATATAATGAAATTTGCAGAGAGATAATATTCACATCCTAAATTTTTATATCAATTCCATATATTAATATAATGATTCCCTATTCGATTTTTTTCATAATAATAAATTTTACTATATATTCTAGAGGAAGAGGAGAAATACAAAATAGAATATATAATGCTGATATAAATAACCATATGACCTGCCAATGACTTGTAATTGGGATTATCCAAAACCCTTAAAAAAAAACCAACATATATTTTTTTCCAAGTAAATAAAAAACAAAGATCATCCATAGAGACTGAGTAAGAGTAAATGAGGTTATAATCTCATAATTATACTATTTTTACATTAAAATAAATTTTTACTTAAATTTAAAATAAATTAGAAATATTTAAAAATAAAACATAGTAAAGGTTCAATGAAAACATATTTCTAATTATTATTCACATAAATTCCCCTATATCTGGAATGGAAGCCAAATTTTAACCTTAAAATCAGTCACACTATCTCCTTTACTTATATGAAAAGGTGTTAAAAAATCTTATTGTCTAAAAAATACGTAATATTTAGCATATTAATATTTTAATTTAGGAAAATTAAACCATGTTAGATATTTTTCTTGAAAAAACATTCAAACTAGATGTGTAAGGGTGATATTTTTCTCTTTAGTTGATGAAGTTTTCGTTGATCCATCATAAAATAAATAACATATAATATAAAAATAACTATTAAATTATATATAAAAGTTTATTAATATAATCGATCTATATTAAATACCATATGTTTCAAATGATGATATTTTATCAGAAAAATATTCATTTATCTTGCTGTATTCCTTCAGGCATGACATCATACTTTTGTTGAATATTAAATGTTTTATTGTTGATATCACGCCATATTCTCAAATTAAAATCCCTCAATTTCTAGCTATTTTTATTAAAATTTTAAAATAAGTGTGATATAATCTAGAATATTTTAGTAAAAGAAAATATTAATGAAAACATTCAACTTAATTATTATTATTCTTTATAAGAAGATTCAATTTATTTAGTTATTATCAATGTATTGGAATTAAATTTTTTAGGAAATAAATACCAATTTATTTTAAAATAGATATAAATGTCTCTATTCTAAATAATTGATATGTTGAGTCACCTGATAAAAATATAATTTTACAATAATATTATGAATCATTCCATCAACCTCCCCATCTGGTACCTAACAACTATGAAATGGTTCCCCTATGTTAAATCCATTGAGATTATGCACTTTTAAAATATTAATGTTATCCTATTTAAAAAATATTATTTTGTATGTACGAAAAATTTCTATTTTTATAAAAAAATGAAATAAATTTTGTCACATTAAAATGTATACCAATAATAATTATGATCCAATATACTTATGAGATAACTGAAGTGACCACATACTCTACAAACACTTGAATATCACTAGTACAACCCGATGTCCCACCATGTTGATTTTATGAGATATAATTATCTATAAGATGTGGGAGATATACCAAATTGAGAGATCTTGTGTCTTTTCAAGAATCCATTAAGTGGAATCCAAAGGTAATGCTTTATATATTATCAAAGACATCTATTAAAAAAATTTATGACTTATAGATATGGGAAGATCATATATTATATATAACATATTATACATGAAATATTTTATCATAAAAATTAAATTCATAAAATAATAATTTGTTTTCAAAATAAATATTTTTAAACGATATTGACATTTAAATTATGAAAATTTAATAGTTAATATATAAAATTTTATTTTAAAATAATATGATTAGAACAATACTTAATATAAATAATATAATGAATATGTTAAATAATATTTTAATAAATGAATATCTAAACAATTATTCCCCCTTTCAATGATTATATTTTTTTTCAATCTCCACCATTAGTTCATATACTTCATCCTCCCTTTTAAGACCAATATTTTAAATATCATCATAGTTAAAAAATGTAATGTTTTCTCACTAATGATATTAAATGTCAAAAGTTAATAACTCTATACCATTAATCGTATAATATGAGTCTTTGTTTTTTATTTTCATAAATATACATCACCCATAATTCATAGTATCATTTATATGATATATCATTTTTTATAATGATGAAAGGACATAAAGATCATTTTTATCATAGTGACCAATATTTATGTAGCATGAAATGTTTATAGAACTAAATTATAAGAAATATAATTTGGAAACCTAAGTAATATTAACCCACTATCATTTGAATAAAAAAGATAAAACAATTAATGTGGTAGTTTAATTTAATTATATAAATAAACATTCAATATTATCCCAGTTTAGTGGCTGTAAATATAATTATATTAAATGATTTTAAACCATATTCTTGTAACTTATATGAAATTGGTATTCTTTAAAAACATAAGGGTTGGATTTTAAATCATACATTAGAGTCACTCAACCTATTTTTTTTAATATTTTTTTGAAACATTTGCTACATTTTTTATATCCATGATCTATAAAAATTAATTTAAATCATTAAATTTATAGAAGATATATACAAAAATATTATATAAATGAATTATACTATTAATGAAATTATTTAAAGTGGAAACCATTATATAATCTCTTTAATAATAATATTTTGTAACAATAATCCCATATCAAGTTTGAATTCATATAAACTTATTTATATGTATCCCCAATTATTTGATGAGTTAATATTTATTTTCACTATTATTTATCACATAGGTATGTGGTTAAAACTATTTTAGCTATGCAATTATTATATTTGAGGTGATTTTAATAGGTCAAACAATAATAAAAATGATTATAAATTTTTATCTAGTTGAAATGACATTGATGTGTCCATAACTAGAAGAAATTAACTAAACATTACCTCAATGTCAACCATGTACCATTGAAAAATATATAACACTCTTTATCAAGGTAAAATTATATGTAAATACTTTTTTTGGGGGTTGTTTTTCACATATGATATCAAATGACCATTAAATATTTAAAATAAATAAATTATTCATACAATAAATTTGAAATAATTATTTACATATGATAAAATACATAAAAATAAATTACTGATCAAATAGATTTTCCAATATATAGTGTTCAAGTTATTCAAAAATAGTTTCCTTGAATAAATCTTTAGTTAAATGCATAATGATATTAAAAAATTATAGAAAAGATATTTTCTATATGAAAAATGCTGATCATAATTCTTTTTTGAATCTTTTCAAAATCATATGGTTAAATAGTTTCCTCAATTTTTTTAAAGAATGTGAAAAGTGTAATATAAAAAAATTTAAATATTCTAGATAAAATTTATTTGATTGCAAAGGTTAAAACCGATATATTAAAATAAATGAATAAATAATTTTCAATCCATGTAATATAATATTTTTTAAGTCAATATATCATGAAATTACACTTGAATATAAATTTGGCAGATTCACATCATTTAATATTCAAAGAAATCCATCTTTTTTATTATTTATCAATATAAAAACTATTAAAATTTACTTTAAATTTTCTTCAACCCATATTCATTCTTTATATTCAATTATTATATATCATTCCATGAATTAATATTCTAACTAGATTTCCTATGGTCATTATGTAAGGTTAAAATAATATATTTTCCTATATACTTGTCTATATTCCTAATATCAAGAATATAATATAGATAATTACATTTATTGTATATAATATTGAACGGTTTTTATTTCCTATTTAATTATTATGTTCCAATTAATTTAAACAATTTAACTTTTAATATTTTACTATAGTCCCACTCTCTAATAAAATGAATGAAATCATGGGAGACTTCATAAAATCTGTGAGTGAGATAATAATTTCAATGATACAAGGTTAAAATTATTTTATATTAAATTATTCTGAAATTAAGAGTGTTGAAAATATATCAATGAATAACTTAATGGTTTATTTTTAAAAATTACCTTTGTATATAGTTATTTATAGAATCATGAATAATGTAGCATAGTTATGAAATTTGTGATAATTCTAAAAAACATGTTTTAGGCCAATATATCTAAATAAATGATTATTAGTTCAATTGAGTTTATTATTGATAAGGTCAAAAATATTTTGATATCACATGAGAATGGGAGGGGTTTAAAATCACGAGTAATGAAAAATATTACAAGGAGGCTTCTTGAAATGTGTTAAAAGGTTCCAGTAAAATTATTTTTAAAATAGACCAGGTAGAGGAATAAAATTTTTAAAATGATTATATTAATCAGAATGATAATATATATTTTTTATATAATGATAATAATAGAATTAATTTTTGTTGAAAAAGAAAAACAATATTTCATGTATTCTAATTTTGATTTGATTTGAAACCTTTTATATAGCTTCCTCGATAAAGAAGAAGTATATGAAGAGGAAGATTTACCCAATATTTCTTCTAGGATAATCAATATGTCTTTCAGTTATAGGGGGAAAATAATAAAATTGAAAAAGAAAAGAAAATTATTTAAATAAAATTATTTTTTCTACAGAAAAAATATAATGCATCATGTGATAAAGAATGAAAAAATGAAGATGAATATTCTGAGTTAGAAAGAAATTAAACCTTCATAGAAAAATTAGAAATAATTGAGAAATACCTCTAGTGATGATAAAAAAAGTAGAAATGATGAAAATATTGAAGATTAGATAGAAAATTAGTTTCATTTTTGGATAAATATATAATTTTTAAGGGAATAAAATAAATCATAAAAGTGAAAATAAATCATTATGTATAAGAATGATTTATGAAATCTTTTGATATATCAAAATTTATTTATATTTTCAAGGTAAAGACAAGGCCAATAAAAAAGATGGTTGATATTAATAAAAATTTTAAATTGAGAGAAAAAATTCTTGAGTTTACTATAATAAATATGATATCTAGTAATAAATAAGTTAAAACTCATGAAGTGATGTAGGTTGATAAAAGTAGTTTATTAAAGAAATCTATTTTTCAGAATCATACCATGTAAATTATGGATATGTATAAATAAGAAGATAATGTTATTAATATTTGTAATGAAAGTATATATGTTATAATATAGATCCATGAATAATTATCAAGGAAATGAAATATTATAATCGAAATTGAGGTATCTATAAAATTAATAGAAATAAGGTGACCACTTCAATAAATGAAAGGTACTCACCAATTAGTGATAAAAGACAGTGAAGCAGAGGGGGTATGGAAGAATTAGGATGATGAGGCTATGATTATGAATATAGAAAATATGTTGATGAAAAATCCAAATCAATATGAATGCATTCATGTGAAATTAGTTTTGAATATTAATAAAAATCAATAGGAAAATTTTGAGTAATAATATTTTCATCAATGGATATTTCTAAAAGAATGAAAATGTTAGTTATCTGTAGTATATATACATAAATAAATATATAAAAATTAATAATTATATAATTTTTTATACTAAATTAAATTTACACCATTACATTTTTTTATCAATTATTTTTGTGATGTTTTGGAAAAAAATAGTATTTTTCTTGTATTATTTTAATATTTTTCAAATGAACCATAAAATTTTCATAGAATAGATTTATTAATATTTTTAAATATAATGATTAGATAAAAAGTAATATTTTTTAGTAAAAGGAGGATAATATTGGAGAAGGATTTCGTTGTGTTTTATCTGATTAGGGTTTAAAGAATACTACGTATCATTAAATAATTCAAATCCAAGCTAAGATAGATATTCCATTGTACTATTAATGTGATGATACGCCCTAAACATGTAACATTGAATTGATAAAAACAAAGGAGATGTTAGATTTTGAAATATACTTAGGAAATTAGATAATTATATTTCCCATAGAGGAATGACTTTATAATAGTAAATGAAACATATGATTAATCCTAATTTATTCAAGATTTTCTAGATATCACATAAATAGTAAAAAAGATTCACAATGGGATATATAAGATTAATCTCATTAAAACATAATTCAGTGAATGGATTTTATCCTATAATACAATAAAAAATTGAAATTTATTTACTTACATATGATTATTTAGTCCATAATATAATATACTCTTCCTATACATTCTTTCATAAGATTCATGACTTTGTCAGGATTATGAGATAACATAACAATAAATAATAGACTAGAAGTTGGGGCTGGAACAATTGTGATAATATTAATTTCAGAACAATTAAATAGAAGACATTTGGGTCAAGAATAGCTCCCTACAATTATCTACCTAACAATAATAGAAAATATAATAACCAACTATAATGATGTTAGTAATTCTATAAAAGGAATTATGAAGAACACTATGGTCATTTGAAATTTTCATGGATGATGATGGCTTAAAGATAAACTCCATATTGAATAAATCTAGAAGAACCCATTGAAATTTTTATTCATCTGTAGGAATATGAGAATCTATATAAGTATATAGAAATCATTATTTTCGGTAGATTTAGGGTGATGTTTCTAATTTTTTACTATTATTTCTTTTTTACCATTATATATTCACCCACGATTTAAATCCATTACACCGAGAGATAAAATCTAATGTTTTGATTGATTTATTTCTGGTGGATTTTTTGATTTATTATTAACATATTTATTATATTTATTTTTCTTATTGAAAACAGTAAATATTTGTAGAGTATTTTATTAGATAAACATGTTATCTGTTTTTAATTTTGAAGATATTTTTTAAAGAATTAATTAATTTTATAACTTTACATAATAAATCTTATATATTATTGAATATATTTTATTAACCCATGTATTTTTTAGAAATATAAAGATCATTTATGACTATTAGTGATATTGGATTTTACTTATTTGGAAAAAATCTTAACAATTGATTATTGATGATGTAATTTAAAAAATATTATATTTTTTAGGTGTTGGGTGATGGAATAATTTTTTTCTACCCACAAAGGAAGGAGGGTAAATATTTAATGGTCATTGTGTGGTTAAGGATCACATTTATTTTTATGTTTAGGTTCGATTTACATAGTTATATATTTAATCATTGATTAATTTCCAAATGAAGAATAAAATATTTTGAGATTTGTGTAGTGTGTTATATAGAAATATTTGTCTAGGATCATTCACTAATCATTTTCCTAGTCATTTAACCCCCTTTATTTCTAAATTTGTTATAAATTTTTACATAAATTTTTCACACCACCACACATATTAGTATCAATAATATCATTAACCTAGGAATAACTAATAAAAAAGGGAGAGTAATGAAGTCTAATGTGACTTTAGATATAAATAAAAACAAGTTATCCATCAATTTTTTCCAAAATAACCCCAAATACATCAATTTCAATGTAATTTGAAGGTAGGTTATAAATAAACATTAGATCCAGAATATATAGATTAAAGACAATTTACATATGAACCCTTAACTAGTAAATAATAAAACCTCAAATTCAACTAGATAAAAGAGTTCAATATTTAAAAAATGATTTCAAATTAAAACAAGATAAATAATATCATGTATGATTTATAAAGATTAATTTTTATTGAAATAATAAAATCTCAAAAACAACCAAATTCCAATATAAATATTATTTTAATAGTATAATGGTTTTGTAATCAAATTCACCATATATCAAAAAATGATATATAACTATCCAATAAACCTAATAAAAAATGGGTGGATGTGTATTATTAAAAAAAAATATGGTACTATAACTAATCCCAAGAAAGGAATTAAAAGAAGAATATTTTATAATTTTAATTCCTTTATTCATTTTATAATCATATAATATATATTGTGATGATGTTCAGAAATAAATATTTGACCCATTTTAAAATGGATAAAAAAATAAATCTCTATGTGATCATTAATAATAGATATATTTTTATGATAATCCCTTTATGAAATTATTCACAAAGAAGAGGAGACTCCATGGAATGAGAAGGGAGATTATGAGAAATTTATTAATAATTATAATAGATCTACCTCCAACCAAATTCTAATATCTAGGTTGATTTTAACTCTTTATATAGTTAGATAATTTTCTTCACTTTTTATTTATATGTTTAAATTCCACAAACAACTTAGATTTTTTATCATTATATATTTTAGAGTTAAAACCACCAAGGGTGGTTTTTTCAAAACTAAACTAATTCACAACATTTTCAATAATATTACATGAATATATTATAGTAAGAGTTAAAGATTTTAGTTTTATAATTGAATTTTATGCGTTAAAACTGGTGAAAAAAATGAAAGACTAACTTATAGAAAATCATCAAATAAATACCTTTACTATTAAGATCAATGAAAATAAAAAATGTACATGAAGGTAATTAGATAATGAAATTTTGTTGAAAAAATATATACCTTAGCATTTTTTTCTATGAGATATCACAAAGAAAAACACCCAGTTCTAAAAAATTCATATTCTGTCAAACATAATTCATATAATCAAAAAAATCCTTATCATATATTTCATTCTATGTAATAAATTTTGATTTTATAATTATTTAGAAAACTATAATTTTCTTGAAGGTAATGAAAAAACCATTAAATATGGAAAACCATGAATTTATTAGTAGAAATGATTGTTTTTTTCAAAATATTATGAAACTAATGAATTCACTACTATTAATGTACATCATATGGAAAAGGTATTTGAATCAAAATTTATCATTTATTTTAAACTCTCATAAAAATAGTAATTAATGAACTTTCTACCAAAACATAAATAAGAATTTTTGGAATATGAAGTAGTATTTCCAATAATTATTTCTAGAAACATAATAACTATTTATGAAGTGTTTCTTATCAACCAATTAAGAGAAAATTATAAATACCTATGATAGAACCTATGTGACATACATTGATTTATTACATAAATCTATAGGAATATTATTTTACTTCAATTAAATTAAAAACCTATGAGCCGATACCAAAAGAGACTCAATCAAAAAATGGGATAAGTATATAAAAATTAAATTCAAAAAACTAATTATGGAATGAATCATATTCCAATATTAGATTCCCTATTGTTCAATCTATGTTAGATAATTCTAAAAAATTAAGTCTTCTCAATTTTTTAGAATGAACTGATTAAATTAATTATTATGATTGTGAAAAGATATTTGAATGTATTGATTGATTACACAATATTGAATTAATTATAAATAAATGTTTAATTTACTAAAAACATTATTGATTAAATGCTATAAATATTTTCACTGAAGACACACAACTATTTCCATAATTTATTTTTATGCTAATACCATATTCAATATCCCATAATGATATATATATGAGAACATAAAAATATCAGTTATAAAATTTTATTTAGAAGAGGATTCCATTTTAATTTTTCATTTATATAAAAACATTAAAAACGTATATAGTAGGTATTTTCTATTATTTGATTCATAATTACAATAAAGTGTTTCTATGGGAAATAATTATTTCTAGAATATATTTTAATCATTACCTCAAAAACATGAATACATTTTTAATAACTTTCTTTAAGAATAATCTTTTTGTTAATTTTTTATAAGGACACTTCATATTTGAAAAAGGAATCAATCTGGGTCTTGTGATTTCAAAATATAGGATGGAGTTTGGTTAATAAAAAATAAGGTCATGACTATATTACCTTACACCAGTTAGGTGAAATTTTTATGTCCATTTTTAGGACATTATTTTTTTTAATAGTTATTCGTTAATTTTTTTACTAACAATACTTCTCTTATTTAAATTTTTTTTTAAAAAGGTTATAAATTAATCATTGATAACTCCTATTAGAAAATATTTTATATCCTTTAAAATAAAATTTGGAACCACCCCAATAAATATGACAATAAGATACAACAATCATTTGTTTTATTTTTTAATTCTTATAATAGTGTATCAAATATATTTCATTCATAATGAATTGATAAAAAACTAATTCATTCGATATGCATAAAAACTTGGATTCTTCAGAAAAGAAATCTCAGCACCACTGAGTATGGATTTTTTAACTAATTATATTCGATTAAAACTCATATAATATTTTATAGTAAATAAATTCAATATTTTCCCTATTAATATAAGAAATAGGCATCCTAGAAATAAAGAAGATGTAGATATAAGACTATTGATACGGATGTTACGACTGTAAGAGTTAGATGTTGATATTAAGGATAAAAAAGGATCTATAAATGAAGTGGAAGAAAATATGAGTATACTACCTCACTATATATAGGTAGGAATTATATTTTAAGAGACAAAAAATGCTACAATAATTGGAAAATATTCTACATAATTTAAGGTGTTCATTCTTTATATATGGTCATCGTAAATAACCTTAGAACTTATAAATATTCTCCGTATCCTAAAATAAATTATGGAATGGGACACAAGGTTGACTCAAAATAAAATTTCTTGGATGATAAAAATATATTTAAAATCTATAGTTATAAGATTATTATGGGTTATATTCCTAGAAATTAATTATAGTGTATTCTAAAGATCAATCAGACACTAGCTCATAGAAGACACTTTATCCCTCAATGATGTTCTAGTATATTGATAGCGTTCAGATTTAACTGGTTTTCCCTATATAATTATACAATTTAATTCAACATATATTATGTATATACATTATACATCAAAGAAGTAATAGTAAATTGATATGAGGTATAAATTTTATTCAGACCTTTGCATTGTGTTTTTGATATTCATATATCCTATTTTATACTATTTTTTGGTTAATGTTTATGGAAGTAAAATCCACCCAAAATAATTAAGAGTTATCATTAATGATCAAGGGGATCCCGTTTAAAAAAAATCATATAATCACTAATGAAATGGTAAAAATTAAACCAAGATACTGTTACACTAAACTATCCTTAGATCGATGTGAAATCTTATGTTTCTAATTGATAAATTAAATGGGTTTTATATAATTCTATCAAAACCATCAAAAACAATTAGAGACAAATACTAGAGGACACCATGTGGGTGGCGGTAAACATCATCCATGAATTGAATGGGCCATCAAAAATATTAATGCTATGTATTTTTTATTGATATAATGGTAGGGTTATAAAATAATCTATTAAATTTTAATAACTATAATTTAAATAAACATCATGGACATCTTATATATTGGGACCATTGTAGGATATAACACATGTGTAACTTCTTCGAAAATGATTCCTTATTTTATCAATTACCATTATCCATTAATTTTATTACCATTCTAAATCTATAAATCTTGTATGTATCTATAAAAATAAATTCTTTAAATTATAGGGGTCAAGTGTTTTTGGAAGAAATATCTGAGTATATTTTTATATTATTTTTGTTTTTATTTATCTTTCATTTTTATTTTTGGTTTATCTTTTGAGTATTTGAAGGTGTTTAAGTTGACGTCAAATAATTGAAACAACTTTTCACATTAGAAACTTGGAAACATATAATTTTGGAGACATGGAACATATTTTCTAGAAATTATGAACTGAAAATATTACTATTGAATTGGTATTCTTTACATTAACACAATGTATTTTAAACATAATTCACATTATAATTTATTTTCTAAATAAGATAAAAACATCTAAGAGTTGTCATAAATAAACCATTAATAAGAAATATGAGCTTGAGTAAAATGATTATTTTTGAAAAATATATAATTGTTACTTAGATTATATGAAACATGGTGTGTGTGTTTGTCTGTATAAAAATTTTTATATATAAATAATGTTCAAGTGAAATTAAAGCGCTAAAATTATAGTAAATATTTAATACTTGAGTATAAAAATTATCCTTAGTGGATTTAAATTATATAATTTTTTTTAAATTCTATATTTTTCTATAAACTGTTCGTCAATACGTAATATAAAAAATAATTCTCTTATAAAATTTCCATTAAAGCATGAATTATTATTATTGGGAAATAAATTATAAGTATTATTTATATCCAATTAGTAAGGGACAACTAATAAATTTTATTTTTAAATTGGATGAATCAGGGATGTGTAAAAATAAAATTTTAAAATAGTACAAAAAGTGGGAAATTAATATGTTTTGTATTAAAAGGAATACGATATAACAAATATATATTCCATGAAATTCATTGACATAGGTTTAGAATATGAAAAGAGAGGGAGTTATTTTCAAAATTTTACAAATTAATAACTTTTAGAAAAATAATAATTCATATAGTGACCTTAACATGGATAACCATGGGACACCTAAATCAAGACACCGCTAAACCAAAGTGTACTCATAGATCCATATAGATTATTAGATAACATTATGTGTCTCAAAATATTGAAAAAAAATTATTTATACACATTGGATAGGATCAAAAGTTATGAACATGATTAGCTGGAAATATCTAACAACTTGTTTTTTAGTTCAACATTTTAATAATAAATATAATTCTAAATAGATAATGGAAAATTATAAAAAAAAATTGGTAGTATTCTATAATACTCTCTATGAATGTAAATTATCTACACATCAAGAAATATATAGTATATAAATAACCTCAAATAAATCATAGGCCAAACATGTCCTTATAAAACTGTTATAGTCGGATGAATAAGTGATGTACCAAAAAAAATCTATTACCACATTCAACAGCTCAAACTAAAAATTGGGAACCAATACAAATTCTATTAAAAAATATAATGGGTTTTCCATGGGTAAATAATAGTTACTATAATACATGTAATTACATGAATTTTAGAAAAAGATAGAATGCATGTCCATCATGGTGTACATGAATTGTGTGAGAAAAAGATATTTAGTAGGATAACACCAGTTACATATCAAAAAAATAAAGAGAAATTTATTTATGCATTTATAATACCACTCAATGACATAACTATAAAAAAATATTTACATCTATAATATAGATTATATAAACTTATCACATAAAAGTATCATAATAGTATAATGATTTTAATGCTACGTGCATTACCAAATAGGTACATTATATGTTTGGGATGTCCAAGGAGTTCAAAGGAGGCTCAAGTATATTTTGTGGGGGTTGAAGAAAAAAATATGTAGTTTAGGATAATCCACATCATGAAAGATGAATTGATGGCCTGAGTTTGGTTATTTATTACCACTATAGCTGGTGAACTCAGGACTTGAATGAGGAAGAGGTATGGTGTGTGACATAGATTCACATCAATAAATAGAAAATAATGACGAGAATTATTTTATGTAAAGGTATATAAATTTTGGTAGATTTCTATTTTTAAATAAATTCAAATCGTAGATATAATTCATGGATTGTTTTTCAGGGATCTTATGGAGTTAAATTTGTGAATATAGAATTAACGCCATGAATAGGGTGAGATATAACTTATTTATATATATCTTTTTCATTCAAAATAACTCATTTGGGACTTTTCCCCTATTTGTATTTCATAAAACTAAGAATATTATTGGAGGACTTCTAGCCTATTCCTCCTTGCATTGATTTATGGGCCCCGATGGTTTGTTGTTGGAGGTTGTTAGTGAGTTATTATATACTTTACTTTATTTTAAATTGTTAATTTTCTGAGGATTCAATGTAGTGTTATGGTTTTTTCAATAGTTGTGTTGGGATTCATTTCTTTATGACCCCTTTATGTGGCTCAAATTGAACTAGGGTTATATTGTGCCATTTTGTTTTTCATCGTATTCTTTTTCACCTTTTTATGTGAAGTTAATAGAAAAAGCTTTTTCATGGCCGGATTCTCATAATCATCCCTTTATTGTTCAACTTTTGGGTATTTATATATTTTTCATTCCATTATGTATATAGTGAGCTTTGGGGTAATAAATAAAATCAATTGGAATAAACTAAAATTGATTTGGTAAGTAAATCACATATTTTTACTACCATATATGTACTGTGATGAGTTCATTCCATGTTATTTCTTTGATAAAGATCATAGCTGCTGGGAGCCTTTCATGTGCTGTAGTAGACATATTGTGAGACCTTTAATGTAATGTTTCTTAAACAAACCGAAAATAAAAGGGAAAGTATATATTTAGGGCTATTAAATTTATTTCCCATTTTTATGGGGATGGTTCCTTGTCCAAAAACTCCAATGAACAAATATTTTAAAAAATAGGGTATTAAATTGTTTTCACATGAATTTGTTTTTGTGAAAATGACAATGCTAAAAAAATATGTATTGTAAAGAAATTATTTAAATAATTTGTGAATCCAGGATGTATTGTGGTTGTGTGAGGTTTCTTTATTGTGTTACCTTATGTGTTGTGGGTTTTCATGTGGTGATTATGTTTTGGAGTTGGATTATAAGTGGGATGTGACATTAAATGAGGTTTTGGGTACGCATGGATGTGTTGTGGAAAGTTGAGTGGTTGTGGATTTTTATTTTTGTGGTGTGTAATGGATGTGGTGTGGTGTGGCTTGGATATTTGGTGTTTATTCATTTGATATTTATGGTGAGATGGATTGTTTGATGTCATGTGGTGGCATTGGTTGACATGGTGTTTTGAATATGGGAGATTTGTATTGGGCCAATTGTGTAAAGGTGTAGATTTGTTAGTTTCTCAATTATCAATGTAATTAAATATTATTTTGAATAAAATAAATAATTTAAATTGTTTTTATACGAATATGAATGGACTATGCAAATGTGAATGAAATAGACTAATAAATAATATTTTTTTTGAATCTATTTAAATATGAAAATATTGAAACTAGTTGTTGATAGTTAGAATGTAGGGTTTTAGTGGTGGATGTGTGGTATATTTCATATAGTGGGGAAAATGGATGTGATTATTGGCATGTGGGGAAATGATAGTGTTTCAGTACATGATAGCGTGGTTGTTAGGAACCCATAGGTTTGGAATACCATGGTATCGATATATCATGTGTTTTTTGTTATTTATATAAATTTACCAATTGAATCATAAAAACATTCCAATAATCAGAGGTTCTGGGTTCTATTTGTTTTCCAAAACATCTAGCATGGTTGTAATATTGATGGATGGTTACCCCTATTTCCTTCTTTTCCTTCAATAGCGTGATGATACTAGTTTGTGTTTGAGATTTCCAAGAAGTATTATCCTAGGTGTATTTTGGTGATAGGTTAAGTGATAAGTTAGTTATGTGATTCAATATATGGTGGGGTTCGTGCATGGTATAAGGACATCAAGAGGTTTATGTCCATCACCTTCATGAAAAATAAATACTTTTTTATGCTTTGAGTTGTGCTATTATAGACCTCGTGTCTTTGAAAATGATGTCGTGTGATTCACCATGTGTCTTTGGGAAAGATGATATGTGATTTTAGGATTCCTAATACTAGCACAAGACGCTAGATTTGGTGATGGTGGGTTTGGTAGGGATGCTTCCCAACCCACTTAAGGGATGTGTTGTAAGATATGTTTTGTATGGAAGGGATCAAAGCATAAGATTCTTATTGTTTGGACATGAGAGAAGTAAATATATGGGGAAGTGATTATAAGTTGGATTTATTTATAAAATTCTCAATATTATATTATATATTCTATCTATATTTTTTGTGAGATATTTGGTGATGATGAGAATGATTATTTGACTAGTTTAAGTGATTGATAGACTTGATATTTGTTAAAAGGTACATTAGCATTACCTTTTCACAGGTTCCCTTGAGAAAATGGGTATGATACTGAAGTATATACTTATATGCTCACCCTCTATATATAAATTTTTTTTCAAGACTAAATTAGTCCTTTTAAGATAGAGATGAACATTACAACCTTGAGTTAGAGCTGCTATTTTGTTGCTTCTTTAACATTTTTATTTTTGGTACTTTTTGAGCCCTTTATTTTTATGTGATAATATTAATCAGGCATTATGGGATAGTTTTGGATTAATATTTATATTTTACTTGGGATTTTAAATGTGGTTTATAATTTTATGTCACAAAATTATATGTTATTATAGGGCAATGGATTTCAGAATGGTATTTTTACACCCCTTATGCTTATCACAAAATTGGGGCCTAATAGAGGAGGAACTCGATGGTTGATATCTATTTTAATTCATTTCCTTACTGGGATTGGTGCCTTTAGAGTATGTGCAAATTAACGAAAGGTATCCTAGGTTTTAGTTCAGAGATAGGGTGGAGATCAGAGTTAGGATCGATAATGACTACACAGGTTTATAGTAATATAGTTCTCGTTAATCTTGGTGTGAGAAAAATGCCATGAAGACTGGCGAGGACATAAGATTATAGGCCCCCATGATCCAGTTCATGAAATTTGAGATTATCTAATGACCAAATTATGGGTACTAATATGAAGGTTAGAGGCCTAGTATAGGTACATGCATCATGAATGATTGCATTCATGTCCGAACAAGGATATTATGAAAATTTAATCCAATATATGAATAAAAAAATAAAAATGTGACAAAATTCCATTAAAATTGGGGAAGGTTAATTCCATTATTTTCATTTATGTATCATGGTAATCATCTATGAGTGGTTTATGTAGTTTAGGTTCAATAGTATGATCTAGTTTATCATCGGACGGTTAGACCGATAGTTGATAAAGTAGTTTGGAAAATGGATTTTTTCTGACCATTAGTATCAAGGTATGGAAAATTTTAAGGTGAGTGTATCAGACGTGGAGAAGAAGAATTGGTTTGATAAGGTCTATATATATTGTGGCCTTATTCAAACCAGAGATATGTTATGGATTATGTGTATAGTTAGTAAGTTTATGGGACCTGCACATCAGTGCTGGATGATGTACCTTGGTGATAGAAATAAGGAATATGTGTTGTTTCTAGAATTTCTGAAGGATTCCCATTTGAAATTATTACCACATATCACAAAGGTAGTGATGTTTCAAGAGTTTATCTCTATTATATAGGGTATCATTAGTGTTTTTGATCTTGAAATCAGGATACAATACATCTTAGTATTTTCCCTAGATGATTTATTTTTTCAGATGAGGTATTTAAAGCCTTGTATTTAGATGAGGATTTTTGCCGAGTGATCAGGTATATATTCACCATGTTTAAAATTTTCACATACTTGGAGGTATATGAGAAAACATATATCATAATTTATATGATTAATTAAAGATTTTAGTATTTATAGAATGTGCAAAAAGGAATCTTGTGTGGAAGAGATTCATGTAGCGGGCTTTGGGTGATCTGATAGTCATGGTTTTTACTAGTGGGGTGCTGACAATGATAAATATTTTCTATTACTTCTGGTTTTGGTGGATTATGAGAAATTTACAAGGGATACCAATTTTAATGTTTTTTTGGGGGACATGATTACCACTAGGACAAGTTTCCAACAACTCATGGAGCCATGTTTCAGATGGGTGTTCAGTTTTCTTTTCTGAAGCAACAATAATATCTTTTGAAAAAATTTCAATGGTAGGTATCCCTGAAACATGTTCAGGAGATTATAGAAGAAGGTGTTGGTAGAGGTAATCATAATGAAGGTACCCATCTATAGTTACCAAGAATAGATTTAACTTAAACATTCAAATTGTGTAGAGTCAGAGGATTTGGTCTTGGAATTCGCATGTGTTAGATGCGGTAAAACCACAAGAGCTAGATGTTTTCCTAAGAATTATTAGTTTATAATATACCCTTTTTTATTACTTATTGATACAGGATACTCACACTCATTTTTTTCTCCAAATTTGGTCTTTTCCTTATGACTAGATGTGGAGAGGCTTCTAGTTCCCATAGAGTTATCTACTTCATTTAGAGGTCAAGATTCATTGTCTGAAGTTTGATGAGGGTGTAGAATAGAGATGGGGTAGCACTAGCCAGTTTGAGATTTAATCTTATTACATATAAAATTATTCAATTTCATAATTACAGTGAAATAATTATATTTCATTTCAGTATTAATTGACTATTTCTAACAGGGAGTTTCATTTTCTGTTGTGGAGGGACAGTGGGTGGTGTTCGTTGGAGAACTAGGTTATCGGGTGGGTGGAATTAAAATAGAACCACTTTTTTCTAAATAGGTAGAGAATGAATGGAATATCAGGGAGATAATAATCTTATGTATATAGGATAGTTTATTGATCGTATTCAAGATGAGGTCAATGAAGTACCCCCTCAATGAGATGTCATTTTTGGGACGGTGTTTCAATAATGTGTGTCTTATATTTCAACGATTCCCTATCAAAATGATGAGTACGAAATTAAAATAGTGAGGGTATAGGTTGATGAACTAACACAAATGGGTTTTATCCAACCTAGTGTGTCTCCTTGGGGTGATCCCATATTGTTATAAAACAAGGAATATATTAGTATAAGGTTGTATATAGACTACCTAAGGTTCAATCAAGTAACAATCAAGAACCACTACCAACTTTTATTGATTAATGATCTATTTGAACAGTTGGGAAAGGCTAGTTGGTTTTATAGGATTAATATGTAGTCTCGATATAATATGCTAAGGGTGACATAAGATGATATCTTGAAGGATGACTTTAGATATAGGTATGTTCACTTTGAGTTGGTGCTTAGAATGTTTGGTGTCACAAACACACTGGTCCTTTATATGTATATCATGACCAATATATTCCATGAGTTCCAAGATCTGTTCGCCATCATTTTTATCTAAGATATATTGAAATAATTAGAGTTATAGGAGGAGTATAGTGATCATATTAGAACTGTTTTGTAGGTCATTCAACACTATATACATAATGGAATTATATCCATGTTAATGTCATAGACACGATAGGTGTATTTTCATGGAGTTGTAGTGTCTCAACAGTGTGTGATAGAAGAACTGTTAATGTTTGGAGTAGTTTTTTGGCAGAAACCATTAACATCATAGAGGATAAATCTTGTCTTGGTATTACTAGTTATTAACATAGGGTTGTGTTTTAGTTTACTCATCATATAATACTGTTTATTACTATTTGTTTAATATACTAGGATTTCATGTGGAGTAATCAGTTATTTGATGTGTCTGGTATTACTAGTTATTAACATAGGGTTGTGTTTTAGTTTACACCCAAGTAAATGGGAATATTTTTACTGATGAATTGACTCATAATTTTTATGAGGATGTGGTTTGGGTGTTTTTTTGTTGTTTTTAAAGCGATGAAGGAGACTGCAGTGATTCATATTTACATTTGAGTGAGTTCTGTTCAAGGATTTCATTATCAGATGACTGTGGAGTCATCATGTATTAAATAAGTGGATGTGAATCAGTGGGGAGACCTTATGGTAGGGATGATATATAATGCTTTTTTCCATTATGATTATCTATAGGTATGGTCATATTATGGTAAGAATTATATGTTTCTTTGTTATTGTAATTTATGAGGGAGTTCTCCATGAGTTTTACATCACTCATTTAGTGGTACATTATAGTGTATAAAATATGCATCATAGCTTTTAGAGGTATCATTTGTTGATTGGGATGAAAAAATCAAGGGAATATGTTGTTGTAATGTGACAAGGTTGTTAGTAGGATAATATGGAGAACCATTCATGGTGGGTTTTTTTATTATCCTTGGGAATTGTACGGTAGAAATGGAAAGCTATCTTGATGGATTTTTTCAGTGGATTACTTCAAGATTAGGGTGGTTATGATATAGATTGGGCGATAGATGATTGATTAATGAAGCCCAAACATTTTATGTATATCTGTGAATTGAGTTCTAGGGACCTTTTGGAAAGGTGTTAGGTCAATGATGTGGTTAGATGTCATGAATAAGGACCATATATTTTTTCTTCTAGATACATATTTAAACTCTAGATTTTGGATGGTATTTTATCATTATTTTTTCTCATAGTTACGTCTTGCCAGTACTTTTGAACCTCATATGGATGGGTATATGAATTAGACCATACATACACTAGAGGATGGTCTACAAACTTGAATCTCAGAGTTTGATGATTATGGGAATGAAACCTAGCTCTGGTTGAGTTTTTATACAACAAAATATATCACTCACCCATTGGCATGTATCTATTTGAGGCATTTTACAAATGGTTTTGTCATTATTCATTATATAGGATGGAAGTTGGGGAGTCAATAATTATTGGTCCTAATTTGGTACATACCATGATCGAGACATTCTTGTTGGCTGAAGATAGGATGATAGAAGCACATGACAATCAAAAAGAATATGATGATCGTAGGAGTGGGCCCTTGATGTTTGAGTATCGGGAACATCTTTTCATCATAATTACACTTCCAGATGGGATGTGGGGGTTTGGAATGAGATTAAGCTTTATTCCTCATTTTTGGGGCCTCCATAGGTGCTTGATAATGTTGTGGTAGTGGAAAAATTGTTAGTAGTTCCACAACATCTGGAATATATCCAAGATGTATTACAAATATCTTATCTACATTAGTATATTCAAAATAACTCCCATGTAATTTAACATGGGAGTTAAATATAGTTTATGATATGCCAATCATAGTGTGACTAGTAGTGGTTCAATATCATCAAGAGAATGTATTTTAAGGATGATCCATGACATTAGATTGAATTCTACAGGGGCATATTGTCATGGAGTAGAGTATATGGTAGAAAGAGATATATACGTGTACCGATTACCCGAGGTTGTTTTATTATTTATTTGTTTCAATTTTCACTGTTTCCATGGTGTTCAAAAATTATTATTTTAGGAGATGTTATCTTTTCTTGATAAAGGGATGTGTGATAATGATTCTGAAATATGATGAGAGTAAAACATGATTTCCAATCAAGACACATTATATTATGAAATGATTGAAATTGTGCATGCATGTTTGTGCATCCTGAAGCAGGTAATACTTTGATAAGAAAGAAAGTGTTTCATGACTTGTATGATTAGGCATGAGATTTGTCTTGGATATGGTGCATACTGTAATGGGTTTTTTGGAGGGTGATATTGTTGAGAAGATTTTTATGTGGAGAATATGTGGATTATGAAAATTGTAGGATGGTGTAGTTGTGTGAAAATGGGGATATGCTGATATTTTTGTGGGAGGTTGTTGTGGGCATTCAGGTTCACAGTGTTTAGATAGTGGTAGTTTTTGAGGTGTAATGAGAACCCTAATAGGTACCTCACGAGGTGGATTTTCTAGACATGTTCTTTTCATTCAGGTTTGGTTTTAAATCTGAAGGATGAGAATTGTTCTAGTGGTATTTGATGTAATGGTATCAATCATCCTAGTCCATTACTTTGTTACTTTGGATAGTCAAACGTGATCATATGTGGATTGAAGGGGTCTATGGGGGGGGGGTGGAACTATAGTAATAATATTGTTGGAAATTTATATTGTAAATGAGGAATTAAAAATGTATGATTCTGATTCATGAAATGTGAGATTGGTGAACTCATGGCTTGTATGTGGTAGAGGTGAAATATTTAAACTGAATTCATGGTTTGAAATAGGAATTCATGATTCAAATTAATTTGGGTTCTAGAGCAATGAGTTTTTTAAATGTACAAGATCTCAAAATATTGACAGCAAAGATCTAATTCAAATTTATATTTCATAGACCCCATTTAATTCATGACATAAATATGGAATTCATACTATCATTAGGGTGAGATACAACCGATTAGTAAATAATTTATTTATTTTAATCCATTCAATTAGACATTCTTTCCTCTTAGTTATTGAAAAAACCTAGATAGTTTTTTGGAATTCATCCATATCATTTCTCCCTACATTGATATATGAGCACTGATGGCTAGTTCATCTTTATTGTTTATGGGTACTTATCCCTTTCAACTTATAGTCCATCGTTATCCTTCATTGAATACAATTTGGTGTTTTTTGTTTTGGGGTGTTTTGGGATGCATTTTTGACGGTCCCATGATGATGTTCAAGTGAGTCTAAGATTTTATTATGAAATTGTGGTTTTCAGTATCTTTAGAATCTCTCTACAGTGGAAAAAAAATTAGAAAAACATATTTATGGTAGGGTGTCCTCGTTCTGACCCATTTTGTGTACTTCATGTTGGGATTGTATGATTTTCATATCAATTTTGTAAATAATAAGGGTTTTTGTAATAATTGAAATCAATAGAAATAAACTAAAATTTATGAGATGATAGAAACTTCATATTTTTAATTCCTTGATTTTTGTTATGGATGAGTTTATTCCATATTGTATAAATTCAAAAAATCACTATTATTGGTATAATTTCATGGTTTACTATAGATATCTTTTGACGCCCATATTATTTAATTTTTGATCTCAAAAAAATTAATATTATAGAGAATATATCTACGATAAAAAATTTGATTCCAATGGAAATATAGTTGTTGTCATAAATATCATTCTAAATAGAGATGTAATATAATGAATTCCCATGAATAAATTGTTTAATTTGGGATGTTTTTATTTTCTGTGTGGTTACATTATTGTGTTTACTTTGTTGTTGGGATATATCATATTTTTATAGTGGTTACTTACTAGTCTATGAGTTGAATTTTATAAGGAATTCAGTGATTGGTTGTCATGTATGTGATGTGGGAAGTTGTGTGGTTGTGGTGTGTAGTGGTTTTGGTGAATGATGATGGTGGTTCATAGTGGGGGTGATGTATAGTGGCCAAGGAATATGGTTTTTGTTGAAAAATAGATTGTTTCACATATTGTTCCAGTGATGTATGACATGGAAATGATTCTATTAATAATTTTATTATTATAGAATGACATGGCTGTATTTTTTCACCAAATTAGAAATGGAAGAAATTATGACACTTAATGAAATAAATAAATAAATGGGTTGATAAGTGAATAAGAATGGGTTTTGTAATGTGAATGAAATGAATTAATTGATGAGAGATTATTAATCTTGTTAAAAATAGGGACAGTGAAACATGTAGTTAAATTTAGGGGCATTTAGCTTCTATGGTGGTTTTGTTGAGCGTTTAATATAATTGGGGCAGTGTCTATGGCAATGGATGTGTGGTTCCCTGATGGAATTGTTGTATATAATTTCATGGATATTGTGAACCCATAGGTTGTTTATTGTGTGATATATATATATCATGTATATTATATTGTTTATATATACACCTACTGAGTTTGATTACCTTTCTAACAAATAGATATTCTGGGGTTTGGGTGTTTTCCATAACATCCAGGATGATGGTGACATGGATGGATTGATATCCCTTCATCCCATATCTTCTTTTAGAAGTAGTGGTAATTCTGGTTGGTGTTAGAAATTTCACAGTAGTTTCATCCCATGTGTCTTTTAGAGAGATGTGATGTTATGAGACTATGATACAATATAATCTGTAATTGGGGTTATTCATTGTAGGATGAGGAAACATGTTTGATTTAATTCACATTAATGACACACTATTGGATTTTTTATGTGATAAGTTGAGTTGTGATGGGTGGTGTGTCTTCGGGAATTTTGTGGTGTGATGGACTACATGTCTTTAGGCCAGATTATATGTAAATAGAGGACCCTGGATGGTAGCACTCATTATAGATCTTATGAGGGGGGGGGGGTAGCTAAGAAATGTTCCTGACCGATATCAGATATGTGTTGAGAGATTTTATATGTATGTAAGTGATGAGATTACATTATGTTCAATGTTGGAGAGTGAGAGTGGAAAATTTGTGGCGAAGTGGGTATTATAAACAATTATTTATAAATTTCTCAATATTATGTTCTATATTATATTTATGATTTGGTGAGTGAGTAATGGTAATACTTGGATTTGGTAGTTAAAAAATTTAGAGAATTGTTCTTTTTGTTATTTATTCACTAGTGAATTAAAATTATCTTTTGAATTATGCACATGAGACATTGTTTTTGAATATACTAAGCATAATTGTATTCCAAACCTATGAAAATAATCTATTTTCATGTTTTTAGAATGAATTTGGGGACAAAGATGGATATTTATATCTTATATTAGAGATGATCTTGAGTCACTAATAATTAATCTTGTTTTTGGTTAATTTAATTGGAGACCATTATTTATATCTTTCAACGTTGATAATGAATTTTATGATGTTTCTTGGTTTTTAATATTTCATTCTCTATTTTATTAACAGTTGTTTACCCTCTCTTTTGAAGCTATTTTATTAAAGGATAATCCCTTCCATATGTGATATTTTTATAGCCTTTGTTATTGTCGCTAAAATGGTTCGTACTTGAGATGGGTCTCGTGGTCATCACCTCTACTCATTCTTTTGTGGCCAATAAGGGGAACCTTATGAGGGAGGGGGATTTAAAAATAACGAACCATCATAGACTACTAAAACTACACCAAGTATAAACTCACTATAATGACAGTGTTCATAACCCAACTACTTACTTTAGGCCGACACAAGGAATTTAAGATGAGTAGGGAAGGGCTAATACAAAAACCATACATAAAACCTAAGAACATGAAATTTATAAACATGGAATTTTGGAGGAATCCACTATCACATTCATAGGGTAAACTATATATAATGTTATTTGTACTTGTGGTCCATAACATTCGAGATAAGGTGAAGGGGTATAAAAGAGTGAGGGTCAAAACCTATCATATTGAACCTGATATTTCAAGGGGTGAAAAATCCACATAAATTAATTATAATAGAAAAACAAGACGACATATATTTGAAATTCTTGTCATGTAAAGACAATCCCAATTGAAAAATAGTAAATATTACAAATAATTCATAATACATCTATATATGTGATCAATAATGATCACTATTTATCAAAAAGCAATAAAAATTATCCAAAAGCGACACTCTTGTTTTGGAATTAATTTTTTTTGAGTTAAATTATTTGAATATATTATAAATATTTTCTATAAAGGGGAGTGAGATCATTTTTGCTGGCTTCATTTGAGATGATACATAGAGGCTGGTGATCAATTCTTTTTCACAGATAATTTTTTGGCCATAATTTTTAGACTAATGAATTTGAGCACTTGGGTTTTTATGGTAAGGTGAATCTATTTATTTTTAGATTATGGGAGATCCTACAGGTCAAAAATGGTGCCTGAAATAATAATAAAAAATTGTCTTGAATGATGTGTTAAATAGAAATTTTTTTCATCTATTGTGGTAAACTTTTCAATTATTAGAATTATTTCATCCCATATTTAATAAAGAGTTATATCCCATCATATTCTTAATAAAATTATTCAATTTACATGGACATATTAGTCCATTATGTGAACTAGAAAGAACATAGTTAGTACCCTAGACTAAAATGATATGGTTTTAGTTGTCTGGGTATCACTTATGAAGTTGGTATCATTCAAGAGATAAGGGGATATATTATTTCATATTTCTCATATTATTATGAAGAAAAAAATTATCTCATTATAGAGCTCTATGCCTTATTTACTACTTTAAATATATGTCCCTTGAATTTTATTTCTTATCAATGATCGAAGTGGATTTAGTAATGATGGTTTCATTTATGTCAGGGCTCCTCCCCTTCAATTAGAGTATTTCCTATACTATCAGAGAGTTTTGATACATGATTCATAAAAAAATATTGATTATAGACACATAGTTTTAGGAGAATATTGTGACATATTGGTTACCTTCCATCACTATCTAAGAGGTTGTAATGATTATATTTTTTACTGATGGCTCTCAAACTAGGTATTGTACATATTTTATTTGTGATGATTCTATCAGTATTCACTATTTATATCCCCATGATATTTATTTTTCTCTCCCACCTTCATAGATTTATATTTTCATTATAAAACTATTTAAATATTTTTCCAGTCATGAAAACATAATTAATTATATCAATTTCATTTTTATTGCAAAAAAGAAATAAATTTATTATTAAGAAAAATATTAACCACATATAATATACTGAAATATAAAAGAACATAATTATATAATTAGCTCTAAAATACTAAAATAATAGAATGTGATAAATATATTACAAAATTATTATTTGAATTATAATTACTCAAACAATATAGTATTCTCTATATTGAATGTCTATTGTTTTTCATAATTGACTCCGTAGATTTCTTTAAAAATATTCAAATGAAGTTTGTATGAAACTCTTCATAATAACAACAAAATGATTACTGACCTCAAACATTATCCTAAATAAGGCAATACCATTAGTAGTGATGAGAATCATGTAGAAAATGTGTAATATGAAAACATAGGTATAATTTTGTAATAGTATATTTATCAAAAGTTTATAGGTTCTATGTTACACTTTATAAACCATACCACACATATAGAATAACAACCATTCTTTGATATGAATTAGTTTTATTTATTAATATTCAAAATAGAAAAAATTAATATGTTTAAAACAATAATTTTAAAACATTTTAAATAATTATGGAAGAAAGAAATAGAGTAATCATATTCAGAATGTTTTTATAAAAGAAATCATATTAAAAGTAACAAATTTATTAAAACATTCCAATCCTAATACCTTTAAAAATGGTTGATTATAATATTCTAGGTCAGGTAAATAATTATATTATTATAGTTTTTATAATAAACTAGTTATTCCAAGTACATAAACCAAGCTTCCACATCACTATGAATGTATTCTCTTAACCATATGCCTTGAATTATTAAATGAGTTATTGATTATTCCAGTGTATGTATGAATAAATGATTATTATTATCAAATATTGATGGTATTTAAATAAATTTACCATAGTTATGAATGGACAACTAAATAAGGTTTAGTATATGTAATGAAACTTAGCATATGTACTGCCCACCAAATTATTTCATACAGAACAACCTACATGGAATTTCAATATAGTTCATTTTTAATATTCAGGAATGTGTCACATAATTTTTGGAAACAATATTTATTTACATTACTCAATCATGTGTTATAAATTTTTTATATCAAGATATTCCCAATAACAAATACAAAGGATCCTAGGGAATTAACAATCAAATATAAATATACATAAAATTACATAAAAAATAATTGAAACGATATATTTTTACGTAGTTCAATTATACACACTGAATTTTTTTATTTCATATAAATTAATACCATGGGAAATATATCTATATATATTCCCAAAATTATTAGAAATTATTTATTAATAATTTTCTAAAAAATCAAGAAATCATAGTGCAATCATTTCTCACTAATAACATTATGATTCGAGACCACCTACCAAGACCCAAAGTGAAATATTAAATTCTCAACAATCACCAAGATTCACCTATGAATTTTTAATCCATATTCCATTACCCAAAAGTTCCATCAAAATATTCTATTTAACAAAATGATAACAAAATATAAGAGAACACCATTAATACTACCCAAAAAAGTATCCTAAAATTATTACAATCTAAAAATAGAATAATATACCACAAAATACCCTAAAAATTATTCAAGAGAATATAAAAATCCAATATATTGAATATAAAACACTCTTCTTTATTAAATATGGTGGGTAATTATATGATAAAAATTCACATGAGAATATTCGAATCCTGAAAAGGTTAATCCATTTGATATTGAACGAATTTTTCCAAACTATCATGAAATTCATCTTAAAATCACTAGTAAAACATGAGAGATTAAATGAAAATACTTTTAAAATGTAGGGAGATATGGAATGAGAGAATTAAATTATATTAGTTATGGAAATCCCCCCCCAAATACCCCTTATAGAAATAGGAAACAGTAAGGGAAGAAGATATTTTTGTGGTTCTTGTAGAGTGCTCCCATTTAGACTAAGCTAAGTGAGGTCAAGTGAGAAGAAGGTGAATGAAATATGGGATAAAGGGGAAATGGAAAAAATACCCAAATTAAACTAAAATAAAATAATATGCTTGTTTGATATATAATCAAATAAAAATATATAACCATTGAAATACCTAGGCCACAAGGGCCCCTATCAAATATAGTGGGTAATAATTGTCACTTGTAGTCATAAATAAAAAGTGACTCCTTTTCATATGTTACATGAACATAAAAACCACTACCGATTATAAAACACTATTCAATAATTCATAAAATATAATTGATAAAATAAAAAAATCAAATGTGAATCCATAAAATTTTAAAAATCCCCAATAAATGTTAAAAATTGAATAAATTTTTTTACATATGAATCTGATGTATCTATATAGTTCCTTAAGAACATGTAACCATAATAATCAGAAGAAAATCCATTTTTTCCTCCTCACAAAATGACTTCTCATCCTAAATATATCATGGGAGATTCTGATCCAAAAAAATTACTACCCATTAGTCTCTAATACATCGTTTCAACAATATAAAAAATTTAGGATACCCAAATCATGATTCCCCATCAAATAACCAAATACAACTAATTACATACTATAAATCCCCAATCCTTTATCATTATAGCTAAAAAGTCCCAAAATAAACCTCTAGTCCTCTCAAATCATTCTTGAAAATTATAATTAATATTTTTTAAGTGTATTCCTAATCACTAAAGATATTCGAACTCTAACACCATGATTCTAATGTGTGACTCATAAAACAAAAATAATACCTTTACCCACCATGAATAAATCAATACTAATATATTTATTGTCATCCATATAAACATGTAAATACCATAAATTTGTGAAAATACAATCCAATGCATTCCTCATGATATAATTGTACTAGGCCTACCCATATAGAACATACTATCATATTATAATTAATGAAAATTGT
The DNA here is from genome assembly GCA_963277665.1 of Viscum album. Classification (NCBI taxonomy): domain Eukaryota; kingdom Viridiplantae; phylum Streptophyta; class Magnoliopsida; order Santalales; family Viscaceae; genus Viscum; species Viscum album. The sequence goes on along the minus strand of OY728163.1, from coordinate 1,047,557,348 downwards.
TCACTTATGTGGGGAATCACAAAGAAAGATTATCTACTTATAATAATACATGTTAATTAAATTATAAAAATAGATAATTTTTAAATGAATACTTATTATAAATTCTCATTAATGATAAACACATTCCAATATATTTTTGAGAACCACAATTTAATAAAGTTAGTTGATTATAAATAAAATATATTCTTTCTTCTGTTTCATTTACAAAAAAAATTTAATTTTCCCACCAATTAAAATTTATGAACCAACCCTTTCATTCATAGAATACCACTTATTTTTAACCAATTTTTAATTAAAAACAATTCACCAAGACCCGTAGTTATTTAATGAAAAAAATTGAATTTCCAACATACATATCATAGTCACTTATGTTAGATTCTCTAGGTAAATTTTGGAAATGAATTTTTTTTATTGAAAAACAAGTTTTAGCTATTTAATTTCATTAAAAAAAGTTTGCATCACACTAATACACATAGAAATAGAAACCCACTCACTAGGAGAATATCCACATGCTTCATATTCAAATGAAATTCGAATCAAATTACATTCTCTTAAAAACTAAATATATAATAAATAAATAAAATTTTAATATACATAGGAATATAATAACTGCCAATAAATTCATTCTCTATAATTCTCACTAAACAAGAAGTGGTATTCTCAAAATAGGATAAAATAATGCAAGAAAAAAAATTCTAATTTGAGAAAAATGAATAGGAAAAACAATCCAAATTAGAGGAATAAACTAGTATATCAAGTTAACATAATAATAATAATATATATATATATATATATATATATGAAAAATATTTGTATCTATTACCAATTTTTCAATATATAAACATCAATTTCTCCAAATATGACATAATTATTACAGACCATCATGGAATGTGGCATGACATCCTACAAGATCCAAGCTATTCCTTCCAAACATGATGAATGAAACAAAATAGTGGTTGAATTTTATTTAATCCTATATACATATGTTATTTCCTTTTACATCATAACCTAAATAATAAAAATAAAAAATCATAGAAACTTAAAATGAATGCGAAGTTACTATACATCTAAAGAAAACATGAGGATCCACTATAAAGAGGTTTATAATAACATTTTATGGGATACATCACATGTTATTAATATACCATCCATTTTATGTGAAATAAAACCCTCTTCAATCCTTATATCCCTCTAATACCATTTGGTTTAAAATCTCACCTAGATATACATATGAATCTTCAATCTGAATTATACTAATACCTAGGGTGATCACCAATATAATGGGATTGAAAACTTTCACCATGAACCACAAAGTAATTTTAGGGATTGATTTAATGACATTGATTATAACAACAATTCATGAATGTGTTATGTTAAAAATTTGACGTGACTCGACTATTGGATGGAAATTAAAATAATAATCCTAAAACCAAATCGGTAAAGAATAAATAAGTAAAAATACAAGTAGACCATAACTCTCTCTACATATATACACCATTACAAGAATTATGTAATATATATAATATAAATATCTCCAAAAAATAATTGGAAAAATATATCACTTCCACCAAAAACACAAGGGATGCTATTGATATTTGTAATAGTTACTAGTGTACCTATAAACAGATCAAATGAGGAAATAGATATACAAAATTTCTACTGAGGTGTCTGTGTAGTGTTTGAGAATTAGGTACGTAGTACGAAACTACCAATGATGTATCAACAGAATTGTGAAAAGGGTGTATACATATACATGCCTATCCTTTTTTATATATAAAATGTTTCATAATTAATAATAAATGTGAAATTTCTTATTGAAAATAATAGTAGAATAATGGAATAATAACAGATATAACTATAATAACATAAACGAAGAACTTCGTATACCTAAATCTTCTAAAGCTAAACTATACAATTAATCTCAATAATTTGTATCATAGACATGTTGGGAAAGGATAATTAATATTCTATATCTATATACTAAGAATATGATATTTATTATCTTGGGTTTTAGAAAGAATCCTACATCCCATAGGTAAGGGAATTGTATACTTGAGTCATCACATCGATTTCCCATCACATTTTTGGAAAATCAGATGTGTTATATAATAGTAAGGGTAAAAACCCATCCATTCAACACTATAAATCAATAGTCAAGGAATCTAGTTAAATATTTAATAATTGAAAAATAAAAAATCACCTACATTATATGATATTCATAATAATGAAAATGATTAATAAAAAATAGTAATAATAATTTTAATTTGAAAATGTAGTTATACACTATTTAAATCATGGCCAATAATGATTAAAATATACTCTATGCTTTAGATAACTAGATAATGATTTTAATTTCCATGATTTATATGAAACGTTAAAACTTAATTTTCATAACAAAAAACAATATCCTCTCTGAGTATTCTCTACGATAAAATCCCAAAAGTACAGAATAAACCAATAATTATTGCATTAATAAAATGAGATAAAATTATTCTATAATTCTCGGGTAAAATACAAGAAGGAAATTTTTTTATTATTGGTTATACTGAACTAAATCGATGTAACAAACTCAAATCCTATGACACACTAGGAATATGAGAATGAATTTTTTATATAACTCAATATAATAACTTCAAAAATGTCAATAAAAAATCAATTATATAGGGAGTAATAGAGGTAGTTCTCAGGATCTCTTGGGACACATAGCCTATTGATTATAGAAATTTTATACAAAATATTATTTATAATAATGGTTTCGTTTACTAGATGAAATTTATGACCAACTATACAGTTAAACAGTCTATAGTGGAATGTGATATAAATTTATTATATTTTATTGGTCATGTTTTAAAAGGGAAAATAGTTTCCATTGAAAACATATTCTAATTATACATTTAATAGAATCAAGGAAGTATGAAATTTATTGATCTAGTTTTAAAAGTATTTTAAAAAAGAATATATTTTCAAAAAATGTTTTTGAGAAAATAATTCATACCAAAAACTATTATAAAAAGTATGATGGATTTCATGTGTCAAGGTAATGTAAATATTGAAAACCGTATTATTTTTTAAAATAAATTATTATCACCTATTAAACCCATAATCAACTTTTCTACCTATTTATTCTCATAACAACACGTTTAGATTTTTTTTGTTGAATTATGGATTGTTTCGGTTTATTTTTGAATTTGTGATTCCTACTATAGAATTTGTTTTCAATTTAAGAAGAGACAATTATTTAGGTAAGAAAAAAAATGAATGTTTTGGAAAAGTAAGACACTTATCTTACATTTGGTCGAGAAGAAGTTTTTTAACTTATTTTACTCAAATATTTTCCAATTGATTCCATGATTAATATAAAAGAATGTATCAAATACATTGAGATATAGGGTTATGTGACATGGATCAATAATGAGTTACCAAACTTTTATAATAATGGAAACAAAAAAACAACTAAGGTTTGTAAGGAATAAAAAATTAGAAAATAGTATATATCATAGTCTCCAAATTTTTGAAATGAGTTTTTTACATAGATCCATAGAAACCCACAAAAAATCCTTTTGTTATTATACCAGGATACAACATGAAATACACAAATTTATATTCCTATGATATATTGTAAAATTTATTAGTAAATTTATAAATAATAAGGCAAGAGTTTTTTCTGAATATCATAAGAATCACTTAGAGTATCAAGACCACCTTGAAATATCAAATTCATGGTATTTAATTCTAACCCATCATTATTAAGAACCTTTTGTATAATTGAACTAAATTCCATCACCAAACAAAACAAATTTCATAATATTCATGATCAAAGGATAAATGATTATAAATGAAATCCAAAATAATAAACTACTAAATTAATAAAAAAAATGAAAACATAAAACCTAAAATTACTCCATAAAAGCATTCATAAAAATATACCATATAACCTAAAAATATATACAATAAACTATACCTCAATAATAATTTATAAAAATAGTTACTAATGATGTGAAAAAAACTTCTACACTCTTTTAATTATGTGGATAGAAATCCACATGAAATCATGTAAATTTTAATATAATATAGTGGTATTTATCTCAAAATCCCAATAGAATATAACGGAAATGATAAAATGACCATTGAAATTATGAATGATCGGATATCTAATATATATATTATAATCTACAATAAAATCACCAAAGATAACTCCATAATGAAATGGTGAAATAGGTGGGAAATAATAGATCATATGGGGCCATGGAGGGAGTTGTTATGTGGCTAGAGGTATGTATGGTCAAGGGAGAAGGTGGAGGATGTAATAATAAATTACAAGGAATTTAATAACATTTGCACAATTTTGGAAAACAATTATCTGCCTACCATGTAGTAAGTGGAACTACCCAACCAATGGGGCCTTTTCCTAGTCCATTGATTACCTAGTGGACTCCCACTGAGATCTTATGTCACTTTTAGTTGTAATTTTTTTGGAATAACATCACGGGTACCTAAAACATACCAAAATTATAGATTATGTTAATCCTCATAGAAAAATTATTTGAATTAATCTTTATAATACCAAAAATTAAATAAAATAACATAAAATTAAAATGAATCTTCAATATAAACTAAAATTATAAATAATTCTTTAATTTATACGTTTATTTTTTATATTTAATGCCTTAAGGACAAAATATCACAGGTAGAAACATATGACGTTATAATTAATGTATATTGGAATTTATATGTGAAAATTATTTATTATATTTTATTAATATCTAATTAAATTTTTTCAACTAAATTTTTTAATCAATAGTGTTTCTGATGTTTAGGATATGATGATTCATTTCATTGATTGGTATGATCATTAATGAATTTGGATAGAGATATTAATATTAATTTCTAATTAATGTCAGGGAATAAAATATTGGGCTAAATGACCATAATCCTTTTATTTTTTTCTTAAAATTTAATATATTACTTTAGAAGGCCTCTATAGGGTTATATATTAATAAATTTTGATTTATTCCTTCTACATAAGATTAAATACTTCATAGAAAAATTATTGAATATATTTCACTTCATTATGAAGATAATGATTTATGATTTACTTATAAAGCTATCTATAGAAAACTAAATTCTTCCTATAATTTTTCCCCTATGTAATAAAAATATATTATGATAGATCACCTATGACATTAAATATATAATGCTCCTTAATAAAATCATATTATTAAATAGATATTTATGGCTAATTAAAACTAAAATAATAATAAATATATCTCATTTTAGAGTGTTACTTGTTCATAATAGGGATATATAAGATTTCATTATATTCTATATAATGGGGTTTTAATATCATAAAGTGGTAAATTACTCTTTACCCATTTTCTTTAGAATCTAGGTGGGGATACATAAGATACTATTTATGTCCACGTTTTTGTAAGATGTGAATATTTTTCAAAAGTGTGAGGTAAGTGATAAATGAAGAAAGGATGATAAGCTAATTCAAATCCATTTCTATAATATTAATACAACATAAATCACATTAGATAGAGATAAAACCCTAAAGACATGCCTATATTACATGTCTAACCATAATTATAATATAGGGCAACTAATTATCTAAAAATGAAAACATCTAGAATAGAAGGATGATGAATATTACAAAATAAGGGTGTAATTCACGTGGAAATTGATGACTCAAGGATACATTTCATGTGTAATGAATATTGAATAACCGTTTTAAATATTGAATAAAATATATGAATAAGGGAATATATATAAAGAGTTAGACATCAATATTTTAGCTACATTTGGAGTTACATAGATAGTTTTTACTCATATTGTTTTCTTTCAGGATCTATTCCCCCATGATTTTAATTGTTCACATGGTTGGACAACACCCCGATTGGGTGATTGATTTTGTTTTGGTGGAGAACCTATGTTATAATTGAGTTAGAATATATTTCATATAATCATTCTTTGGTCTATTGATATCATTTTAATGTACTATAGTACAATATTTGATGATATTATATATTGTTTTTAATTTTTAAATTTTATCACATATTAGGATGTTAATAAATTGTTACACAAATCAATTTATTAATGTAGTATATAGGAGAATAATTTTTTTTAGTGGGGATGTACTTGGTGATTTCTAGAACATGTGTGGAAGGAAATGTTTTTTATTTATAACATTTGGATCACATTCATTTAACAAAGATTAAATAAATTAATAAAAGGAGAGTATTTTGTTCATATTGAGTGATTAACTATGGATCCTGTATACATAAAGAATATAGAAGGAACCTATTGAGATCATACTGAGGCGACGAACAATGTTTCATTTGAAACGATGTTTGGAGGTATAGAATTTTTTTTCTTGACTCATCCTTAGGGCCCGTGTCGTGACTACCCCAAGCCTACCATCCATAGGCCAGGGGCTGGCGACTAGTACCAAAGGCGTTAATACCCATAAAAATGGAATGAATTGCTTTTATATAAGTAAACATACACAACAGAGTATGGAAATGAAGCAAGAACCTAGTAAACACTGAGTACAAAAGTAAGTGCTGAGAAGTAAATGGTCCAGTATAAAAACCCAACTGAAATTACATTACAACTGAGAAAGAAAGTTCAACAACAGTAAACTAAAAAAGCAACTATTGAGTCATCCTCTAAATATCCCACCTGAAGTGTGGGTATAGATGGTCTCCTCAGCTCCCCGGGACCGATCATCCGCTCTGTGTACATCTCATCTAGTGGCCCACCTCCGGGTACTGTCCGGCTCCACAAGCTTCCACCTCGATTAGTGTTGTCCATTGTCTGCATCCAAAACAACGTAGTGCGGGCATAGCCAGTGCAGGGGTGAGTATACGATACTCAGTAGGGACCCCGAGACCCCCGAAAGTCTCCCAGAATCCATGAAATATAAACCACAAAGGAAAGATACAAACACTATGTATCGACCAACTCTACTTAGGTATATGCCGATAAATATACCTATGTTATCAATCTCAGTTCGGATCCGACATCCGAGCCCAAACACAATCCAGTCCACACGGTAATGAAGCCAATCATACCAATGATAATGATTGAAAGACAAGACTCAAATCACACGGGTATACTTATCACGAAGAGGGGTGGAGATAATTAGATGTAGCGTCTGAATCATCTCGTCTACCGAAACCACATAGGATCCAAGTACAGAAGTGGTTGCTACCAAACCCACGTAGGATCCATGTAGAGTCACCATCACTTCCGAACCCACATAGGATCCATGTACAGTGGTCATCACTGTCGAACCCACAGAGGATCCATTTACAGTCGTCATCGCTACTGAACCCATTGAGGATCCAAGTTCAATCGTTCTCGGTACCGAACCCACGTAGGATCCAAGTAAAATAATCCTCTCTATCTAACCCACATAGGATCCATGTAATGTCTTCATCATCGTCGAACCAACGGAGGATCCCAGCACGGTAGTCGTCGTAGTCGCAACCAGCTCTAGTGTTTCTGCACACATCATACTCGATTCCGGGAGGGTCCGCTCCTCGAGTAAAGGGGTTGATACATCAACTGTCACGAAGTCCTGAGTTTATATATCCCAAATTTTCATCTTAGAAAAAGAAACCCAACACGATAGATGGTGCGTCAAACGGACACCCGGTCTGAGAGATATTGGATTTTCCGTCTCAGGGACCTGGTTGGAAATATTCTCGTCCAAACCTGGCTGTTTTACAAAGATTCCAAAAACTAACTTAGAGTATTTGAAAAGGACCACCTCATCGATAGTATCACAGTGCCGCAGACGACACATCAATCGGATGCTCGGTCATTATGTTATTCACGTTTATGTGAATAATGGCCCCGGCCCGTTAAGCCCCATGGGCTGGTGGGTCCGGTCACCCTATTTTGGCAGGTCCGTCCTGGTTGGGGTGTCGGACTGGCCCGAAGGTTCATGTGGTCCAGCCGGAGGGACGCAGCCCGGCCCGATGAGAGCGCAGCTCGAAGGTTCATGTGTTCCGGCCGGAGGGACGCGGCCCGACATGACGGTGCCAGCTTCCTTTTCCACATTCCTAGCACGACGCGACGGTGACGTGCCTCCTCCACCTTCAGTTGCCGATTCTAAATAAGATAGGAAATGAAAAAGGGTCATCGGGCCGTGTTTGTTTTGAACATGCCCTCTGCGTTAGGAATTAACAATCTGCCAATGTATTCAATTGAATACAATGAGAACCAGGGAGTAATTATTTAAAATAAACTAAGAAAACCCCCTACCTCAATAATTGATGTCAAATGTCAGGCGCCACGGAATACTGTATTGCGGGGTGCGGTTTCGTAGGCAACGTTAGTGTGCATCGTCGTTCTTCATGGAACCGACGTTCTTCATTGGAGAGACACCTTTCTTTATCGAGAGAGGAGCTCTCTTCTTCTTCACAAAAGTGTTCTCTCCAATCATCCTCAACCCAACATGTGTAAAAACAAAATAATAGGATAAACTATTATTTTATTAACACAAGGAATTATAATTTCAAAATTCAAACCACTCGATTAATTAATTGAAGAGGGTGAATTCTTTAATTATGATGTTTTGGCATGAATTAAAGAGGGAGAGTGAGGGAGTGGAAGAGTCCACATTTAGAAGGATTTTACAAATTAAAGAAGGGTGTTTAAGGGGGTTTGGGGAAAATGAAAGGTTGTGGCTCATGTGGGACCCACCTCTCATATATCCACACATGGGAAGTTGGGTGGGTGTGGGCCCCACCAATAACTTTCCATGGGAGGAATTAACCTCCTTAGATATAAAATAAAATTGCCCCAACAATTTTATTTACTTCTTAATTAGAACCCAATAATTTACTTCTACTCCCATGAAAAAAAACTACGGTAAACATCCCCTTAAGCAGTTACCGACATTTCAAGTTCATCGGTGCCCTTGGATTATGATTTCAACCACCAGTTCAAAAGAAATAAAAACTCGTTCGTTAATTTACTGAACATACCGGAGCGAAACTTCGGAAATTGATTAAGGGTACACCGGGCCTCAGAATCAAGTGCCGTCAGAAGCCACAGACTCGTATAATTTTTAAATATTCAAGAAAGAAATTTCCTTGAAATTTATAGGTTTTTATATTACTCCCACCTCAGGTCTTTACATACCCGTAATGCTACAACATAAACTAGGGAAACAAATGAGGGTACTAAGAACGCATCTGAGCCTCCCGCTCCAAAGTGCTCTCCTAGGGGTTCACGTGTTGCCAACAAATGTGCACTAGAGTATTCGACCATCCATGTTGGACCTCCTCCTGTCGATCCTCGATCTCCACTAGGACCTCCACAAATGTCGCCCCATCATCAATGTCTAGCTCCCCATGATCGATGATGTGGATCGGGTCGTGCACGTATCTCCTTAGCTGAGATACGTGGAAGACGTCGTGCTCCCGGTGCAACTAAGGTGGATGGTCTAGGCGATAAGCCACCTTGCCTACCCTACTGAGGACCTGGAATGGTCTGATGAAGAGCGGAGATAACTTGCCGCCCTGGACAAATTTCAGTAATCCACGTTGAGGTGAGACCAGTAAGAAAATGTGGTCTCCATCCTCGAACTCCAGTGGTCTCCGTCTCCTATCAGCATGGGACTTCTGTCTACTCTGTGTAGTCCTCATCTGCTCCTGGATGATCCGCACCTTCTCCATTATAGCCTGAACCATCTATAGTCCTACAAGTATTGACTCCCCATGGTCATTCCAGCACAGAGGTGATCTTCAAGGTTATCCCTATAGTGCCTCGTATGGTACCACCCCGATGGTGGAGTGGTGGATGTTGTTGTACGAAAACTACACCAAGGGTTGGTGATCCTCCCAGCTACGACAAAAGTCAAGGAAACATGCACGGAGCATGTCCTTGAGTGTCTGAATAGTCCTCTTCATATGTCCATCCATCTAAGGATGAAAGGCAGTGCTCATGTGTAGCTTCGTCCCAAATGCCCCATGAAACCCCTTCCAAAGCTGGGATGTAAAGCGAGCGTCTTGATCAGAGATTATAAACAATGTAACACCATGAAGCTATATGATCTCCTGAATGTAGAGGCGTCCCAAGCTCTCTACTGATGTGTGCTCTCTGATCAGAAAAAAGTGGGCCAACTTGGTGAGTAGTTTGACGATCACCCTAATTGATTCGTGTCCACTATAAGTACGTGGAATCCCCATCACAAAATCTAGGGATATCCCATCCCACTTCCACTTCGGAACATCCAAGGGCTGTACCAAACTTGCTGGTACCTGGTGCTCCGCCTTCACTTGCTGCCAAGTGAGGCATCGTGAAATGAACTCTGCTATAACCTACTTCATACCCGGCCACCAGTGCTTTCGTCTGAGGTCCCGGTACATCTTTTCCACACCGTGCGATACCGCTAGAGGTGAAGTGTGAAACTCCCTCAGCACTTCCTCCTACAGTGCAACTTGTACAATGGTACATCCCCTGAAGATGATGATGCGCTCTCCTCCTTCAGAAAATCCATCATGCACCTGCCCTGTGAAAATCTGAGCACGTCGCATCACACAATCAACGTACCAATTCTAGGCCTCTTTGACCCACTAAATTAGTGGAGGAGTGAATGTGAGGGACTGTAGAAAGGCTTCCCCATATCTATCCAAGAAGGATATCTTCAAAGCAGCTAACTTATCTGTCGCCTCTCCATGTTGCTGAATGCCAGATCTCTTGCAGAGAGTATCAGCTACTATGTTCCCCTTCCTAGGAGTATAGACTATCTCAAAGTCATAGTCATGGAGGAACTCGATCCATCGCCGCTATATTAGGTTCAGGTCCTTCAGTGAGAAGATGTACCTGAGACTCTGGGAGTCAGAGTAGACTATAAAGTGCTTGCCCATCAGATAGTGCTGGCACATCTATAAGGCGAAGACCACCACTACAAACTCCAAGTCATGGGTATCATAGTTATTCTCATTTTTCCTGAACTTTCAGGAACCATAGGCGATCACTTCCCGCTCCTGCATCCGGACATACCTGAGTCTGGTCCCTGATGTGTCGTAGTAAACCACATACCCAACGCCCTCCTCTGGTAGCCATAAGATGGGCACACTGTTCAATCTCTACATCAGCTCTTGGAAGATCTGCTGGCATCTATCTGACAACAGGAAGGGTTTACCCTTCTTCGTCAAAGCTGAAAGTGGAACTTCAACACTGGATAAGTCTAGCACCAATCTTCGATAGTACCCAGCTTGACCTAGGAAACACCACACCTCCGTCACGCTCCTGGGTAGCTCCCAAGAATGTACTGCATTGATCTTTAGAGGATCCACTACAACTCCCGCCTCTAAGATGACGTGCCCCAAGAAGTGTACCTCTCGAATACAGCACTGACAATTCAAGAGCTTACCATAAAGACGGTGCTATCGGAGTGTGTCCGGTAAAACCTGTAAGTGGTAGGCGTTCTCCTCCTCAGTAGTAGAGTAAATCAGTATGTCGTCGATAAAGACTACAAAAAATGATCAAAGTAAGGCTGGAAGATCCTGTTCATGAGACTCATGAACACTGCTGGTGTGTTGGTTATGCCCAAGGGCATAACCAAGAACTCTTACTGGCCATACCGACACCTGAAGGTCGCCTTCTGCACATCATCATCTCGAAATCTGAGCTGATGATAGCCTGACCAGAGGTCTATCTTTGACAACCATCGTGCTCTCTTTAGCTGATCAAAGAGGTCAACAATCCTCAAGAGTGGGTAATTTTTCATTACGGTCACCTAATTCAGGCGACGGTAGTCGACACATAGTCATAAGCTCCCATCCCCCTTCTTGGCGAATAAAATCGTAGAAGCCCAGGGTGAAACACTGGGTCGGATGAATCTCTTTCCCTGCAAGTCCTCCAACTGTACCCACAGCTCATGAAGCTCGACAAGAGACATCAGATATGCTAGAGTAAATATCAGGGCTGTCTTGGGGTATAGGTCATTTTAGAAGTCCACCTCTCTGCGAGGAGGTAGTCATAGAATGTCGTCAGGAAAAACGTCTGCATACTGATCCAACACAATAGGAAAACTCGGACTCCACACATCAACCACTCCTAGGATGAGACTATCCAACTGATGTGTGATTGGATACCCTCTCCACTGCATAAGCCAATCCTGTGCTACAAAGGCTCCCTTCTCACTAGTGAAGGTGAACCTGCTCCCATCTGTGCGAACACACCGCAATTTGCACCTAATACAGTCGATCTGGGCAAGGAATGTAGATAACCAATCCATTCCCAAGATGATGTCGTAAGGCCTCGAAGGCGTTACAAGAAGATCCCAGCCGAACCATTCACCTCTTAGAGTAATCTCACAATACCGGCACCAGTGTGTAATCATCGAGTCTACTTCCGTAGGAGTCTCTAGCCATAACGATGGGGCCAATGACTCTATCGGAATCGTAGAGCTGCAAACAAGGGCAGTAGCAATAAAAGAATGAATCACACCTGGTTCTATAATAACTGCAGCAAGGGTGGAGTAGAAAAATATATTACCTCGAATCATATCAGGTGCACCGTGGTCGTAGGCCTCGACTTCCTGGAGCATAGCATGCCCCTATCTGCCAGCTCCCTATGGTCAGGGTTGTCCCCCTGGTGGTTGTGGTGGTAGAGCCTCGAAGCATCGTCCACCACCCGCTACTCGGCTAGCTCCTCTACCTCATCCCCCTGCTCCTTACAGAATACTATGGTCGAACCTTTTCCTCTTCCTGGTAGGTCCTTCTACTATCTAATACTCGTCTGCATGGCAGTTCGGGCAGTCATGAGCCACGTGGTCCTGCCTGCCGTATGCATAGCACTGCCTGCACCTCGTATGGCTGGCTCTACTCAGTGTGCCCACAATTCCAAACCAGTATCCTGAAGTCGCCCACCTGATGGCCTGGTCTGCTTGGACATCTGCGACATCTGTCTACTACAGGTTGTAGAAGACTCCGCTACGTGTTTCCCTATGGTGGATCTCGCTAATCGCGTCGGCTCAGCTGGAAATCGCTCCATAAGAAGGGCTCGCTCCAGTACTCCTGCCTGTGTCGAAATGCTAAGGGGTATCATCAAAGCCATGATCTCATGCCTCAGTCCCTGCTCAAAGGTCCGGGCCCAGAAGAATGGGTCCCTTACCATGTCCGTGGAGTAACACAAGAGGTCGGTAAATATCGCCGAGTACTGGGCAGCTGTTATGATGCCCTATTGCAGCTGTAGTAACTCCTGGATACGCACCACACTGAGGGTGGAAGGAAAACAAATCTGAGAAGAAGAGACTCTCAATGTCTATCCAAAGTAGAGATGCCTTGTTGTGCACATGGAGCATCAGGCTCCACAATCTACCTGCTTCTGCGTGTAGGAGACTCATGACATGGATCAACATAAGGTCTGCTGGGGTCCCTACCAATCTGAAGACTCTAACGATAGCATCCAACCAATCCTCGGCTGCCTGAGGGACCATCTTTCCACGGAACCTAGGCGGCCTCTATCTCGTAAACTCGTGCAACACAATCAGGCGATGTGCACTCTATGCTGCTGGGTCTGGTGGCATCAGTGGCTCAATGGGTAGTTGTACCACTGGTTCCATCGTTCTAATGGGGCCCTACACAGAGGCCTCATCACTCGGTGGGATGCCATATCGCACGTAGCTTGGAACCCTAGCTGGATGCCTATGTGGGGACATCCTAAAAAGTAACAAGTGCGGCATAGTTAATACAATATACCTGGTGAGATGACACAATGTAATCACAAGGAAAACTCTTGAAAAACACATGCAATCAATGTTTTCGTGCACTGAGTTGGAAATCAGAAGTCAGGGTCCTGGTGTATGGATACATTGGACGCCTCACAAACACTGGACTCCTAGGACTAATAACCACACTCAGTACTCTTAACACTATTTTATAACAGAAATAAATTATCAGAGTCCTGAGTTCTACGGTAGAACCTCCCTCTGATACCAACTTGTCACGACTCGTCCTCTAGGCCCGTGCCATGACTACCCCAAGCCCACCTTCCATAGGCTAGTGGCTGGAAACTATCACCAAAGGCGTAAATACCAATAAAAAGGGAAGGCATTTCCTTTATCTAAGTAAACATACAAAACAGAGTACGCAAATGAGGAAATCACTAAGTAAAAAAATGAGTACAAAAGTAAGTGCTAAAAAATAAATCGGCTAGTATACTAACCCAACTGAAAGTACAGTACAACTAAGAAATAAATTACAACAGAAGTAAAGTAAAGAGGAAACCACTGAGTAATCCTCTAGAAATCCCACCTAATGGGTTGTTAGAGATGGTCTCCTCAGCTCCTCGGGTCCGGTCATCCGCTTCGTGTACATCTCATATAGTGGCCCACCACCGGGTACTGTCTAGCTTCACAACCCTCCACCTCGATCAGTGCTATCCATATTCTTCATCCAACACATTGTAGTGCAGGCATAGCCCATGGAGGGGTGAGTATAAGATACTCATTAGGGACCCGAGGACCCTCGATGCTCTCCCTGAATCCACAAAGGAAAGATACAAACACGAAGTATCAACCAACTCTACTTAGGTATATTCCCATTCATATACCTATGTCATAAATCTCAGTTTGACTCCAACATTCGATATCAAGCCCAATCCAGTCCACATAAGAAATAATCCAATCAAACCAATGATAATGATTGAAAGACAAGACTTAGCTCACACATGTATACTACTCACGAAGAGGGTTGTAGATGATTTGATGTAGCCTCTGAATCATCTCATCTGCGGAACCCACATAGGATCCAAGTATAGAATTCTTCGCTGCCGAACCCACGTAGGATCCATGTACAGTAACCATCGCTGTCGAACCCACATGGGATCTAAGTACTGTCATCATCACTACCAAACCCACAGAGGATCCATGCAGATTCATTATCGCTTCTGAACCCGCGGAGGATCCATGTATAGTCGTCGTTGCTGCCGAACCCACGTAGGATCCAAGTACAGTCTTCCTCGCAACTAAACCCACATAGGATACATGTATAGTCGTCATCGTCGTCAAACCCATGGAGGATCCGAGCATGGTAGTCGTCGCAGTCGCAACCAGCTCTAGGGTTCCTGCAAACAGTGCACTCGATTTCGGGTTGCCTGCTCCTCGACTAAAGGGTTCGATACATCAACAATCACGAAGTCCGGATTTGATGTATCCTGATGTTCCGTCTCATCAAAAGGAACCCAAAGTGACATACGATGCATCAAACAGACGCCCGGTTTGAGAGATATTGGCTTTTCCGTCCCAGGGGACCGATTGGAAATATACTAGTCCAAACCCATACATTTTACAAATATTTCCAAAACTCACTTAGATTATCTCAAAAGGACCTACTAGAAGATAGGATCCCAGTGCCGCAGACGGCGCATCAATCAGATGCACAATCTTTATATTATTCACGTTTAAGTGAATAACGAGCCCGACCTGTTAAGCCCAATGGGCTGGTAGGTCGGGTCACCCAGTTTTGGTGGCTCCGTCCTAGTAGGGTTGTCGGAACGGCCCGATGGTTTGCGTGGTCTGGCCTGAGGGATGCGGCCCAACCCAAATATTGTGTGGCCGAGCTCGGCCCGGCCCGGCGTGGCCAAGCTGGGCGCAGCCCCACTGGCTCAGCCCATAGCCTGAGCAGTCCGAGGGGGCGCCGCCCCCCCCCCCCCCCCCGGACTGCCTGAACCGGCAGGGCTAAGCAGCGCCGTCCTCCCAAACCGGCTGCCTAGGCCAGGTGGCCTCTTTTCACACGCAGCCCGCACAGCGGGCCGCGAGTTTCATCAGCGCGGTGACCACATGGTGTCGCGACTCCCCTTCGCCTGAACAGCCAATGGGCCGACCGGTTCTTCCACTTAAGTGGCCCGTGAAGTGGGCCGCAATTCCTCCCGCAGAATCAGCATGATGGCACCAGCTTCCATTTCCGCATTCCCGGCACGACGTGACTTTGACATGCCTCCTCCACCTTCGGTTGCTAATTCTAAATAAGATAGGAAATGACATTTCGTCGTCGGGCCATATTTGTTCGGCATGTACCCACCGAATTAGGCGGTAAAAAAAGGCCAAGGTATTCACTTGAATACAATGAGAACAAAGGTGTAATTATTTAAAATAAATTAATAAAAACCCCTACCTCAAAAATAGATATCGTACGTCGGGCGACGCGGAAGACGACATCCCTGGGTGAGGTTTCATAGACGACGTCGGTGTGCGTCATTGTTCTTTGTGGATCCAGCGTTCTTCATTGAAGATACCTCGATCTTCGTTGAGAGAGGAGTTCTCTTCTTCTTTAAACAAGTGTTCTCTCCAATCTTCCCCAACCCAACATGTGCCAAAATAATATAATAAGATGAACTATTACTTTATTAACACAAGCAATTATAATTTCAAAATTCAAACAACTACAATAATTAATTGAAGAGGGGGAATTCTTTAATTATCATGTGTTGGCATGAATTAAAGAGGGAGAGTGAGGGAGAGGAATATTCCATATTTATGAGGAGTTTAGAAATTTAAGAAGGGAGTTTAAGGGATTTTGGGGAAAATGAAAGGTTGGGGATCGTGTGGGGCCAACCTCTTATATATCCACACAATGGAAGTTGGGTGGGTGTGGGCCCCACCAACAACTTCCCATGGGAGGAATTAACCTCCTTCGATATAAAATAAAATTGCCCCAACAATTTTATTTACTTCTTAATTAAACCACAATAATTAACTTATTCTCCTACGCAAACGCAACTACGGTAAAGGTCCCCTTAAGAATGTGCTGGTGTTGCGAGTTAATCGGTGCCCTCGAATTTCTATTCTGAGCACTGGTTCAAAAGATAGAAAAACCCCCTCATTAGTTTACTAAACGTACCCGAGCTAAACTTCAGAATTTTATTCTGGGAACACCGGGGCTCGGAATCAAGTTCCGTAAAAAGCCACAGACATGCAAAATTACAATGTATTTGAGAAAAAAATTTCATTGAAATTTACGGGTCTTTATATTTTTTATTATCTTTGTGATTAAAAGTCATTTTAATAATTATTATTTTTAAAATTGTTATGGTGTAATATTTATAAATAATACCCCAAAATAATCACTAATCACTCTCCTAATTATTTCACCCATTTTGAATTGTTCTTTAGTTCTATATTTTCCCAAAATTTAAACAAGTCCCCCATATACACTCTGATTATGACTTATGAAAAAATAAAAATAACTCATTGAAACATACAAATATTCTATCATCTATATAGAAAATCTATGATCTAGGTATACTAAAAATTATCCTAAAATAAAATCTTGAATGACCATACCATGGTATCCCATTCAACTATTAATATATGTGTTTTTATAACATGTCACTTCATCAATAAAATTATAGAATTTAAATGAGGTGTACTTAAGTTAAATGAAAGAAAATATGGACAATATATTTTCCAAATAGAGAATTTTCTAGTGTAAAATTACTATTATTATCTCATGAAAACATTTGGATGGTCTGATAAACTCTAACATACCCCTAATAAATGTCTCAAGATACAACCAGAGAAACTGAAACATACGTGTGACTCAAAATTTATAATTACTATTATTAATAAAAAGTAAGATTACATTGTCAAGGTTAAATAAAAAGTAGTAAAAAGGGAAAAAACATGGATAATGGATAGTGATTTACCCTCAAAGATTACATGAAATAAATAAATATCAATTATCATCCATTTAAATAGTAAATGATAGACTAATTTTAAAAATAATGTATTACAAAATTTATATGGAGTTGGAAGAACAAATCCAGTGAAATGAAATTTGAGTATAGTGATGTTTCCTTTTTCAATGAATTGAGGAAAATTTTCTTAAGTGTTTCTCAAAATTTTAATACTCTGAATAACATGATAATCTAAAATAATTGTTCGGTCATTAAAAGTATGAATAATAGAACAATCATTATAAAGATATATCAATAAATTGGAAATATAATATCGATTATCAATGAAAAAGGAACTAACTATTTAAATAAGTTGGATGCGAATGATCATTAACATAGAATAATTTGATATTTATTTAAAAAATATATATTTTAAAAAATAAAAAACATTAAGATTTCTACCAAAGATATTTTTTGAGGGGATAAAGACATAAAATGCGTTCTATAATTAAAATATGGTAGAAAATATCCCCAAGAAAGTCTTAATGGACATAAATAAACAATATAAATTGATCCACTCAAATAAATATGACCTAGTAATTTTAAATAAATAAATATAGATGTGTATTTAATGAAATGTTTAATTGATTTTACTTGAATGAATTATTTTTCTTGTGTTGAGTAAATCATAATCTATTGATGAATTTAAGTACATTATGAGGCATGGTTAAAATAAAATTACATGAGTCATAAAATGATTTTTATCCAATAATGGATTACTATAAAAGAAAAAAGACTCTATGGTATGTATTTAAGAGAATGGATAAAATAATGACTATTTCTATCTAAATGGGCCACCAAAAAGGACTTGAAGAAATTAACAGAAAAAATAGGTTCAAATATATATAACATATCATTAGAGAATGGATCGTAAAAAAATTATAATAGAATTGCTATAAATATTGTTCTATATATTATCAATGGGATCCTAATTTAGCCAAATGGTTTCAATATGTTTTATGAGATATGGTTTGGAAAGAATATATAATTGTTAGTTTAAATATATTTAATAACCCATATCATATTAGAATAATGGAATATACTAATGAATGTTCTACGAGTGAATAAATGATGGAATAGTTATTTGTTACACATACATGGGAAGAATTCAGTTGTTTTATAAAAAAATATATAGGATAGGTTTTAAAATATTATTGTGATATTATTGGAATGTCAATATACACCACTGACAATATTTTACATAGTCAATGACATTGAGTAATCTCAAGGACACCACAATGGTCATTCTGGTATATATTCATTTGGTATAATAGTTTTACAAAACAATCATGTTATAATTGAAATATATAGTAATGAATAAGTTAAAGTGTTACACACCAATATTTCATAGTATATTATCTCTTCAATGTAATTCAATAACGTGAGTAACATGCAACTCCGAGTTTGAGCACACCACAACATACCAAAAAAGCCATTCAAAAAGTAGTTATGAATATTTTTAATTGAATTTTTAATTTCATATACTATATAAAATTTTGGATTCCATATTATGTGTTTCTTTGACATAACATACGAAAAAATCATTTTTTAAGATAAAAGAAGTATTTTTCAAACAAATACAATTTTACCGCCTTTTAATAGAGAACCCATTTGAAATACAATATTAGAAACTTTTATAAATTCAATTTGACAAAATAAACATTTTCTTTAGAATCTGGACATAAATATTATGTTTTGATAAATTTTTGGTGTTTTTCTGATAACTTTTATATTTGGGTGAATAGTGTAAACTACTAAATTTTAACTGAAAACAACTAATTTAATAAAAAAAATTATACTGTTCAATAATACATTTAAATGGGTTGTAAGTATAATTATATTATATTTTTATCATTTAATAATGTGTTGGTCATTATAAGTAATTTCACATTAAAATTTGACATAAACACATGTTAGTCTTCTTATAGTTTTTACTTATTTAAAAACCTTCTTTTTGTTTTGGGTGTTGGAATTAATTTTAAATTAATAAATGAAACTTACATGTCTTGAATATGGTAAAATAGATTTCATTTATGAAGTCGGAATATCAAAATTTTCTTTGGGGGCAATGTTTATATTTTTATGAAAAATTTAATTTTTGATGAATACTAAAAAAGACTACATTATTGATTAAAACTGAATTTATATTTAATTAATTAGTTATTTAATTTTAATTTATTTAAAGAAAAAATAGATAAATAATTCCTATATATGTTCAATTTTATTAATTGTAGTCATTTTATAATAAGTTTAGATATTTAAAATTTTATTGACCTTTTTACAATATTTTACCCACTTTCTAGGAGAATTTTAAAATTTGTATAAAATATAATTTTACATCTTTTTTGAGTTTAATTTAAAAAATATGAGATACACGGTTAACCTTAGTAAGAAAAATGTGGTTCAGTAACAAGAAAATAATTTTTTTGAATAGTAACTTTTGATGTTTATTTACCCCGGTTAAAAGAAAATAGGGTAATTAAGAGTAAAAATTATATTATAATTAACCAAACACATAACCTGATTTTATTGGATAAATGTAATTTGACCGAAAACAACCATATGAATAAAATATGATCCTTTATGTCTACTTGCATTAGATTTGGACATTTATTATTATTTAATTTAAAAAGAGTTAAAAGTGTTTAATTCATGTTTTCGTAACAAAAATATTTTTTATATAGGATCATACATAAGAGAATTTCGACAATAAAAATTCATTAGAAAGATAAAAATACTTTCTACATAATCATATTTTATTTATAATTTTTAGACATTAAATAATAAAATTTATTTATGACACAATGATGATGCAGTAATTACCTTTTTAATGCAAGATTAACAAAATTGATATTATAAATACCAAAATAAATGTAATCTAAGACTTTTGATAAATTACACTAAATTTTATAGGTTAATATAAAATTTTAGGGTTTATTCCAACAATTGTGTTTGAAGTAATCATGTAGTTATGATTCTAACAAAAACCAAATACAAAATTGTGTCAAAATTGAACTAAAATAGTTTTTAAAACAAAAACTATATTATTGGTTTATATAATATTCATCAAAATCTACGGTTTGTCCAGAAGGCTTATATAATATTATATATGTCATTAATTAACCACTTGAGCTTCTCTTGGACGTTTAGACTATGTTTATTAAACACATAGTGTAAGAATACATGTGGACACGGTAAAAGTAAAACAATTTTACTAAGAGTTAAATCTAAAATATAAGGTTAAAATGGTAATCTAAACTTCTCTAAAACCTATTAGTTGAGAGGATTTAGACCCCAAAGAACATTATCCCCTAAATAAATTCATTTAGAGTAATTTTAAATAGAATATGATTGTATAATAACTTAATACTTTAATCTTTTCCTAAATTTACCCTCACCCCTCTTATAAAAGGTAACTTCCACTTCTCTAAAAATTACAACTCCAAAGTCATCTGGTTCGGCCAAACCCTTCCAACATACCCTCCCAACTTCCATAAATTCAATCTAGAGTCCATACATTGATCAAAAATCCCACCTATGGAGCCCTTTTGATCAAATCATATGAAAACACCAAAAGAAGAGGTAAAAATTTCACCACACTCTATCATGTTCATTTCTTATTCCACTTCCTCTTTAATTGTTATTACCATACCAAAATAATAAATTTAGTACCTTATACATAATGTGATGTTATTATAAATATGGCACAACCATATTCATTATTCTACCGATCCTATGAATGATAATTTCACCATTCATGCATACATACGACTTACAGTCTCCACGACGTGGTGTAATTTGTTATTCAACACTATGTTATTTGGATGGACACAATGACGGGTAATATGTAAGTAAATAATTAAAATAACATCATAATGTTTCTGTAATGTTAATATACCATCCAATTCCATACCTTTTAATCAATAAAGAAATGATATCCTCGCTTGTGTGTACGTACGGATTACCGTCTCCATGACGCGATGAGATTCATTTCCAGGTTCACCATTCAAGGATGATTATAAACATATATATTATTAATAAGTATGTAATATAGAAAATAATAATTTTACAGGATATATATATATATATATATTTATTTATGTTCTTACATATATCTTATTTACTTACATCTGTTCAATATGATATAAAAACAGAAACCGTGTTTTTGCTTACGTTCGGCCTACTGTCTCCATAAACAGTGATTTCACTACAATATATCTATTTATAAGAAATATTTATATTATAAATATATATGATTTATAAATCAAGATTATATTCTTGATGTATTTGAATCATGATCTTAATGATAAGATTAAAAATAACATGTTATAACACGTATGATAAAGAAAGAGATTATTACCCAAAATCTTAATTTAATATGGAAATCATTTTAAAATGGGTAGTATAAAGTCATAAATTAATAATTTATAATATAATAAATATTAATTTGGTTCTGGTATAATTTAATAACATACTATGGTCAATATAAAAGAGTTTAAGCCTACCCTCGACCAAAGGAAAGTGCATGGTATGGGTTAATATCAAAATCTCATTATTATCCGGTGTTGTTTTTACGTAAGTATCTACTAGGACATATTTATTATCCATGTCCATGTTTCATAAAAGAGTTTTCAAAGGGATTCTTTTTGAGGGATTTTTTTACAAAGACATCATTTCAACTATTTTATAGATTTATTCTTCTAAAACATTCTCATTAATGTCTGTGTTTTCAAAATGGTTTTATGGATTTATTTTTATGGACATGAATGTTTTAAAATGTTAATTATTATTGAAAAGTTTCAATGAGGTATCAGACACTTTGATTCAAAACAATCTCTTAATGACTTCTTTTATCAATTATGTGACTTTTAAATGATATCATAAAAAGTAGAAATTTCTCTCAATGATTTTTACTGATCATTTTCAACTATATCAACATCCTTTAAGGGATATTATTCATGATCAAGGTTGATTTATTATACATTTAATCCATATTATATTGATGTTTTTGTGATATGTTTGACTGTAGATGTTTAATTTTTATACCATTCATGGTTTATGGACAAAGTATTGACATTTATTACACTACTTTTATCAAGAATGTTTATGTTATGTTAAAGAATTTTTATATGAGGAATGCATTAGACTTAGTAAGTGATGGGTGGAGCCAGCTATACTCCTTGATGCATCAGTAGTTCTCATGATACAAACTAGTGTCTTTGTAGAAGGCCTTATAAAAAAATTATTTATAGTCTTGGCAGGAGTCCTTGACTTTGTGGTTATGATGTCTTGAATTATGCATTTCCTCATTATGAAAATTATTATCACATGTGATTATTCAAATAGTATAATATCCATGTTCATGTTATTATGGTTATTTTTTCTTTATTTTTTCCATATTATGTTCATGTGTATGTTTAAAAGGCTGATGTTTTTATTACACATCTCGCCTTAAAATTTTATTGATTCTGCTAAATTATTTACCATTACTGAGCATCTGAGCTCACCCCATTCTTATGTTATATTTTCCCAAGTTCACAGGAAGTGTTTTATGATTGAGATGCAGGGTTATGTTAAGGGAACAAAGGATTTCTCAAAGGATTATTTATTCTGTGATGTATGTTAGAATGTGTAATGTAATGTTCATGTATTTAATCTATTTTCCAAGACTGCTAAACTGATCCGTCCTTCTGGACTTGATTCCTTTTAATCATACCAATCTGTTATAGTAAAGCATCGACTCTGGGTAACTGGGGTCAAAGAATTACATTTGGAATCAGAGTATTTTTAGCCACAACCTTGGAAATATAATTAGATAATCTCTGATTAGATAACATTACCCTAATATAGACTTTGAAGATTAGTATAGAAGAACATAAAAAATATTTGGTAATATAGATATTATATAGGTTTTCCAAGAAATACATCCCTATCTAAATACGAGCAGGTAGAGGAAGCTCTAGCACATATTTACCTAGGGGTGAAACCCATAAACACCGCTTTGAGATGGACTCAAATGAGAACTAGTGCATGACAATGGGCTTTGCTGCACTCTTGGTTATGACAGTCTCGGGGGATATTATTTGGATTGTTCACATTTTCATAACAAGTCATTATGAAGGATTTTGGGAAAAATAATTCTCAAAGAAAGTATTTCTTATGATGATAGATTATATCCCTAAATTTTTAAATTTATGTTAGGTATTTTACATGTTTGGAATTATGAATTGTGATTCATAAACTGACCAAGTGTATTCCATTGTTTAGAAATGGCGCCCAATAGAAGGAATGATAACTCCAATAACACGTACGATCCAAAAAGTAAGAAGGATCTTATCTTTCCTGGTATTAAGACAAAATTTAGAAGGGAAATAGTCTCCCACATATTCTCAACATATGATGAAATAGTATCATGTGTTAATAAGATAAGTAAATAATTCTCTGAGTCATATGTCTTTGAAGCAAAGAAAGAGGAGAAAAGGATGGTAGAGAGAAATATGGATAAAGGGAAGAGGGGAAAGAATTATTTTCCCACACGTAATAACTATAGAAAGAATAAAATTGGTAAATTATTGAAGGGAATGTGATTTTGTTATATGTGTGGAAAAAAAGGACAGAAAGTACATGATTTCAAGGGTATGAAAAAGGTTTAAAATGTAAAATGCTTCATCTGCAAGGAGTTGCGACACTACGTGAATCAATGTCCCAGTCATCAGAGTATATGAAAAATGATTCTATTGGATAATAACAAAATCCGGATACTACTAAAAATGGAGACGAATGAATAGTTTTCTTATGTTGTTATTAATTAATTAGGTCATTTTGGTGTTGAATCTATGATATATCAGTTATATGAATTATGGAAATAAATAATGATTGTACTTCAGAACTACTTAATTAAGGATTTGAGATTAGATGGTTCTCTGAAAAGTGACTAAAAAAGTTAAATTTATTTGAAATTACATGGTTGGGGGAAAGATAAACTTTAATATGGTCCTTACACTGAGGTAGTAATTTTGGAATACGAGATGGAAGCTTTGGATAAATTATATTGGACATTCTTGACTACCTTGGAACTGATTAATGGTTTGTTTATTTCATCATTTTTGGAGTATTAATTTTTTTTCCGGATATAATGAATATATCCAGTATTCTTTAAAGAATAAATCATAATTAATGTATTAAATACGATATTATGGAAATTTATGGTGTTACCATGTTTTAAAAGAATACATTATGAATGTATTTACATGTTACTACTTGGAAAAAAATATATTCATTGTGTTTACCTTCCTTATAAATTTTGGATTGTATGTTTAGACAGAAGTATTTTGGATAAGTCTAAAGGTTGTAATGGATTAAGGTTGAAATTGGATACTATTTTTAAGGATAAATCATTTGAGAATATTATTTTTGGTTTATTATAAAAAGGACAACCTGGAGGTTGGATGACAACCCATCACGTCCGACAAGGCTGCCAGATTTAAAGCCGCAACCGAAGGGCAACAAGGGTGCATCACCTACCACTAGCCTATGTGATGTCCTTGTTTGTGTAACATAGTTTTTTAAATAGTCTGAAAAATTAAATATAAATTCATTTTTTTGGGAACCCATTACGATTAAGAAAAATTACATATTTTTGAATTCTTTTATCTTTTGAAGTGAAATATGAGTTTGTGGTTGGAATTAGTTGAATAATGATACTCAACATGTCAAGGATATATTTTTTCATCTTATTATATGAATAGAATTATTCTTAAAATTTACAGAAGGGATCTTAAAACTAATTTTTTTACCCTAATACCTTATATTTTGTTGAACTGATGGTATTTAGATCATCAAAGACTAAGGGCTTTGAGGCCCTCAGTATTCCATTTTTTTCATTTGTTTATGATTGATGACCTAAATCACTCCCTATATATATTTTCATTTTCTCTCCAATTATGTGTCTATAATTTCATCCAATTTTCTCATATTCCAAACCCTAATTTTGTCGTTAATTTTTAATTTCCCTTTACCTCTTATTAAGAATAAATTTTATTAACCCAATTTTATTTGTGGGTTTACCACAAAGGTATTTTCTATTTTTAACCTTTTATTCTCGAAGAACAAATTCAAATTAATAGTATACAATTTATTAAAGGAGGGGATAATGTAACAACCCTATATTTCAAAGAATGTTATCTATTCAATGTAATTCAATATATTGCGTAACCTTCCACACTGAGTTTGAGTGCACCACAACTTACCAAAATATCCGTTAAAAAAGAATTTAGGAATTTTGTTAAGTAAATTTTGAATTTTATAAACTATATAAAATTTTAGAATCCATATTATCTGTTTTTAGACATAATATAAGAACCAATTCATTTTTTTTCAAATATTAAAAGTATTTAAAAAAGAATGAAATTTAACCACCTTTTAATGGAGAACCATTTTTATATATGATATTTTAAACTTTTATATATTAAATTTGAAAAAATGAACTTTTTCTTTAGAATAGGGACATAAATTTGTTTTTTTGATAAATGTTTTGTGTTTTTTTGATAACATTCATATTTGGGTGAATAGTGAAAATTACTAAATTTTAACTGAAAAAAACTTTTTTAATCAAAATAATTTATAGTGTACAATTATAAATTTAAAGGATTTGGATTTATAATTTGATTATATTTTTATCTTTTAAAAAAATTTTGGTCATTAAAAGTAATTTATCATTTAAATTTGATATAAACCCATGTCAATCTTTTTATAATTTTTTCTTTTTTAAGAAACTAGGTTTTTTGGTTTTGAAAATGGGGATTTATTTTAATTTAATAAATAAATCTTCTCTGATTTTAATTTGTTAAAATAGACTTCATTTTTTAATTCAGAATATATAAATTATCTTTGGCTGAATTTTTTGTATTTTTCTGAAAATCTTCAATTTTTGATAAATAGAGAAAAACATTACATAATTGTTTAAAACCGACTTTTTATTTAAGTAATTTTGTATTTTATTTTAATTTATTTTAGTTCAAAATAAATCCATAATACCTATATATGTTCAATGTGATTCATTGGTGTCATTTTATAATATGTTTAGATATATAAAATTTTATTAAACTTTTTACCGTCTTTTACTAACCTTTAATGAACTTTTTGAAAATTTTCATAACACATGTCGTGATATTATTAGATAAGTGTAATTCAACAAAAAACAACCTTATGAATAAAATATTCTATTTTAGGTCCACTTGTATTAAATTAGGACATTTATTATTATTTAATTTAAATAATTTCTAAAAGTGTTTAATTTGAGTTTTCATAACTAAAATATTTTTAATATACAGTTATACATAAGATAAATTCAACTATAAATATTAATTAGAAATATAAAATTATTTTCTACATAATTTTATTTTATTTATAATTTTTAGACATAAAATAATTAAATTTAGATTGGACACAATGAGGTTGCAGTAATTACCTTATTAATAAATGATTAAAATAATTGATATTATAAATAACCACATAAATTGTATTTTGAGACTTTTGATAAATAACACAATTTTATAGGTTCATATTACATGTTAGGGTAGATTCAATAATTTTTTTTTGACATAATAATGCTTTTATGATTTTAACAAAAAACAAATACCAAATAGTGTTAAAATTGACATAAAATTCTTTTTAAAACAAAAAATATATTCTTGGATGATATAATATTCCTAATGATATAAGTTTTGTCCTAAGGGATTAAATAATATTATTTATGTCATCAATGAACCACATGAGGTTCTTTTGTATGTTTAGAGTACGTTTATTAACCATGTAGTGTAAGAATACAAGAAGACATGATAAAAGTTAAACTATTTAACTATGAGTGAAATCTAAAAGATGAGGTTAAAATGGTAACCTAAACATGTATAAAACCTATTGTATAAGTTTATTTTTATTCATAACCAACTACGTCTTGAAATAAATTAATTTGGATCCATTATAAGCCGAATATGATTGTATAATAAATTAATACATTAATCTTTTCCTATTGTGACCCTCACCCCTCTTATAAAAGGGCACTTACCCTTCTCTCAAAATCACACCTCCAAATCCACTTGGATCGGCCATAACCTTCCCAAAAATCCTCAAAAATTCACTCACTTCAACATTGAGTGCTTACATTTATCAAACTACCCACCTAAAGATCCCTTTTGATGAACTCAAAACAAATCACCCCAAGAAGAGGTATTAATTTCACCACCCACTTTCAAGGTGTTTTATTTTTCCACTTCCACATTAAATGTTATTAAAATAAAAAAAAATAAATCTAGTACCTTATACATACATTGATGTTGTTATAAATATGGCACGACCATATTAATTATTCGATCCATCCTATAAATGATAATGGCCTCATGCGTGCATACGTACGACTTATTGTCTCCACACTGTGGTGTAATTTGTTATTCAACACTATATTATTTGGATGGATATAATGACGAGTAATATGTATTTAAATAATGAAAAAAACATGATAATATTTATTTTGAATTTTTATATCCTAAAAATCCACACCTTTAGATCTTTTAGGAAATGATATCCTCTCTCGTGTGTACATATGGATTACCGTCTCCAGGATGCGATGAGATTCATTTCCAGCTTCACCATTCAACGGTGAGTATAAAATTATATATTATTAATAAGTATTTAATATATAACATAATGCTAGTACTGGGGATATATATATATGTATTTATGTACTTACATATATCTTATTCACTTACTTCCGTTCAGTATGATATGAAAACAGAAACAACGTTTATGTGTACGTACGACATACCGTCTCCATAAACAGTGCTTTTCATTTCATATATATATCAATTATAAATATTTATATTCTAAATATATATGATATTTAAATCAGGTATATAATACTAATGTATTTAAATCATGATAAAAATGAAATGATCAAGAATAACATGTTAAAACACGTACGATAAAGAAAGTGATTATTACCCAAAATGTTAATTTAACATGGAAATCATTATTAAATTGGTAGTATAAAGTCATAAATGAGTCATTTATAATATAATAAATATTAATATAGTTCTAATATAATTTAATAACATACTATGGTCATTATACAGGAAGTTCAACATACCCTCGACCAATGGAAAGTGCAAGGTAAGAGTTAATTTCACAATCTCATTATTATCCAAGGTTGTTTTTACGTAAGTATCACCTGGGAAATATTTATTATCCATGTTCATGTTTCATAAAATTGTTTTGAAAGGTATTATTTCTAAGGGCCTTTTTTACTAAAACATCATTTTTAATGTTTTAATTATTTATTCTTCTAAACCTTTCTCATTAATGTCCATGTTTTCAAAATGGTTATAAGGATTTATTTGTATGGACATGAATGTTTTAAAATATTAATTCCATTCAAAAGTTTAAAAGTTGTATGGGAAACTTTGATTCAATTTTTTTTAAAAGAATTCATTTATAAATTATGTGACTTCTAAAATATATCATGAAAAGGGATATTTATCTCAAATATTTCTATTGATCATTTTCATTTATGTCATCATATTTTACGGGATATTAGTCTTGATCAAGGTAGATTTGTTATACATTTCTTCCATATTGTATTGAACGTTTTGTGATATGTTTGACGATGGATGTGTTATTTTTATAGAATTCATGGTTCATGGGTAATGTAATGACATTTCGTATTCTAGTTCTAATATGAATGCTTATATGATGTTTAAACCTTTTCATATGAGGAATGTGTTAGATTTAGTAAGTGACGGGTGGAGCCCACTATAGCTATTTGATGCACCAGTTGGTCTCTTGAGACAAACTAGTGTCTTGGCATAAGGACTTGGAAATAAAATTTGTAGCCTTGGAACGATGCCTTGACTATGTGGTTATGATGACCGACATTATGCATTTCCTCATTATGAGATTAGATATTACACGCGATTATTCAACTAGTAGAATATCCATGTGCACGTTAGTATGATAATGTTTGATTTATTTTTTCCATATAATTTTCATGTTTACACTTAAATGGCTGTTGTTTTTATTACACATCTTTCCTTTAACGTTTATAGCTTCTACTAAATTATTTTCCCTTACTGAGCATCTGAGCTCACCCCTTTCTTATGTTTTATTTTACCAGGATCCCAAGATGTGTTTTATGATTGAGATGTAGGGATAAGATATGGGAACAATGATGTTATCGAAGGATTATGTATACTGTGTTGTATGTTAGAATGTGTAATGTAACGTTCATGTATGTAATCTCTTTTCCAAAACAGCTAAACTGATCATTCCTTCAAGACTTTATTCCTTGTAATCATTCCAATGTATTAATGTAATACACCGACTCTGGGTAACTGAGGTCGGGGCATTACATCAAGAGTTAGGATAATTTTTATTATCAATAATTATAATACTTAATCAGATTAAAAATATCATTTTTCTATTGTATTTAAGATGTGAAAATATGGATATAGATTAAAATTTACAATTATAGATTGTTTATTACAATTTGAACAATAAAAATTTGATTAATGAATTTCAAATGTGGATTTGTTCTCACAGATTTATCACGAACATAATAGAATAATTAAGAATAAAACACGGTATTTTATGTCATGTCATAGAAAAAAATATTATTAGTCGAAATATTAATTTTTAAATAATATCAATAAGGTGGGAGATAGATCAGGTAACAAAGTAAGACTTTTTCGTTAAGGTTGATCTCAAGTTAGGGAAAATTTTTTTGATGGAAATTATTCTTTTTTAGAAATTATTTAGAGTAATTATATTTTTTCAATTATATATTCTAAAAGAAATAGAAAATTATATCAAATTCATGTAAATTTAGTATTCATAAATATAAATTGTAAAGAATATGTTTACATCAGAAAAATAGAAGGTTTTATAATTTACGAGGAAGGTTATTATATTTATATGATTATTATTGTGTTTAAATTTCATAAAAAAGAACCCATATAATGTTATTTTTAGTTTAATATTTTTATAAGAAAATAAATCTAGACGATTTAATGTCAATAAAAATAATAATTGATATGTTTTGGGAAAAAATAAACTCAATCTGATTTTATAAGTTGATATAATTATTTTTAATATAGATGGTGTATAATCTTATGCTAAATTTATTTCCAAAAAAATAATGATTTATGATTTTTAAAAAACTGCTGTGATGAAATTATTTTTATTTTTAAAAGTCATGAACACAATAAGCCTCAAAATTTTATTTAAAGAAATTTATCATTGTTTATTATTAGTTTTTTTTAAAACTAATGAATCACGATAAGTATTCCCTCATATAGAACATAAGAACATGTTATCCTTACATTAAAAATGAATGAATACAGATCAAAAGATTTTGAGAAGTGTTACTATGAGTCCATAACACTTTAATATGACTATACCAAATATTTTGGTTATTATTTCCATTTGTTTATGATTATAGTGAAATATAAGAGATATGTATTCATAAAAAAAGATATTCTGTTATGTCGAAGTTATTGGTTGTTAGGGATTGTGGTATGATTATTATAAATTATTAAAAAATTATGGTTTCACTAATTTTGACATGTAGAGTGACACTGGATATCAAAATTCATATTTTAGAAGTTCACTATGAATTGGATGAAGATAAATTTATTTTCACTCAAAGATGTAGAATTTAGTAACATTATGCATAATGGATGTTGAGTATGTTACAATATCACAATATATTAATCTAAAGATCTAGATAAGGTCATAACTAAGGCAACACGGTGTAATGTTCACAACCATTAGTGATTGGTTGTGAGATTGAAATTGAAATAAATATATCTGAGGAAACAATTTTTTATTCATAGTCAATGTTTATTTAAAGTAAGTAACTCTTTATCCTAATGTATGCATAATGTGTATATATTATCATAGAGTATGTTATAATATATAAGAATATTGATAATATCACAAAAACACCATAAATAAGGATTCCTTCTAGAAATTGAGAGTTTTTTTCTAGGAATTATCTCCCAAAATATATATGAGGGAAGAAAATAGCTCAAATTTTCACTGCTATTAATTAATTAAAAATGTGGATAATATCATGAGATATCTGACTGAAAAGGTGGATAGCCTCCAAAAATTTACTATTTTAACAAATAAGATATTAGTGTTTGGACCTCATGAAAATGGCCAAAGGGTCAAGATAAGGGGGGCTTTTCAAATTAAAATCAATTTTCCACTCATCATAGTTAGGTTAATTATCACGACCCACTCCCCCCAAAGTGCGCCTCCTGAGATGGAAATGGTGAAAGGGAGACAATGACCCCTGAGTCCGGCCTCCAGTTGGTCCAGGGGTGGCGACTAGCACCATGTGTATGAGTTTTCACAAATATGGGAGGCATTACCCTTTTATTATTTAAGATCTTGAAATAGTATGAGTCAACCACCAAAAAAGGAAAAGAACAAGTGTATAGAAATAAACACAAATCAATCGCATATGCATATTTAAATAGTAATAAAACAAGGTACAAGTACAAGAAAGCTCAAAAGTAAAATACCAAAAGAAACTGGAGTACGACAAACAACAACAACTCCAACTGTCCTGACTAGTAGGGTCCCGCATGTCCCTGGTAGTCCTCCTAGAAACATGAAAGTAAACATAGAGTGAGCATACATGTATACTCAATAGGGAAACCTAAATCTCTCATGCACAAGTGGTGAGACATCCTAATGTCCCGTGAGAACAGAAGAAACCTAGCAAGGAATTCTCTCCACCCAACCTCATGAGTCACACTTACCATGTAACTCAAGTCAATAGAGTATAGTATTTAAGAACAAGAGTATTGGGTACCCCGCACCATTTCGCATTAGTTAGCTACTCTTCCAAATGGCAAACATCCTGATGCTACAACACTCTTCCCGCCTACACACACCTGGGCCTCAAGAACCCCACATCCCGCCCGCACACACCTGGGCCTCACAACCATACATCCAGCCTGCACACACCTGGGCCTCCCAACCACATATCCCGCCTGTACACACCCGGGCCTCACAACCATGTATCTGTCACACACACACATTGGCCTCATCTAGAAGATTCTTGGTAACCGTAATAGTAAAAGAACTCTCTTCTGAAGACACCTGGGCCTCATCTCGAAGATTCTTCGGAAAAAACCTACCCGAAGATTCTTGCGCCAAAATAACCCCGATCAAAACCTACCTGAAGGGTCTTAGGTGTAAGGTCGCCTCAGGCCATCACAGCCTAGGGGAGAAAGAGCAGGAAGGATCTAGTCAGTAGGGAGAAAACACCCTCTCCCCTGAAATGGGAGTGTTCGGCACTAAGTGATCAACATGGGTGGGATCCGATAAAACACAAAAGATATAGATACATATATGTATACCAAACACTTAGCCCAACCTATCGCTTCTAAACAGAGAACTGAGCATGTTCCTCGACACTACTACTACGAAGCATGCATACCACAATCAACCCCCACCCATTAAGGTTTTCATGTTTCTACAGAATCAGTTTATTAGTTCCTTAACTACTAGGAAACTATCCACAACCAATCATATCAATCGTTCGTAAAACATATCCCTGCCATCCACAAATCAAGTTAGTAAAACACAAGCCGCACAATAAGTCCCCTCTTATTAACCAACCAAACCCATGGATTATTATTTCCATTCAATTAACAAGCCCCAACATTCATTAACTCTTACACTATTTTTTATTATTCACAACCCATAGTTCATTCACATTCAAACCCATCCCTGCAGCCCCACTGCAAACCACCATTAACAAAACCACACCGTACATCATCACCCCTTGATACCACTTATCACAGCCTCGCTGCCCATCACTAACATAACATTCACACCGACCCACAACCAAGCCAACCGCAACCCCACTATTCACCCGATCCACAACAACCCACAAAACACCCCCATCACATGCCACGTATCCAAGCCAACACCCACATATTCATTATTAAATTTTTTTCAACTGGGGTGATCACAGAAGGGTTAGAGATTTTAAATCAGCCAACTATACGTGATTAACCAAATTCCACATACCACAATGTTATATTCACAATAAGGTCTAGAAAGATAGGGAAACATTTAATTGCGCAAGAAAAGGACCCCAATGACCGTGATTTTCAGTAGGTATTAGCATATTCAATTCACAACATAATATCACAGGATATAAAGATAAACATAAAAACTTCCCCGTACCCTTTCTTTAACCAGTTATTATCTTCATTTAATGGTTCAACCGTTTGTCATGAAAATAAGAGGATACCGACCCCTCATGAAGAAAAATTTAGAGAGACGAAAGTAAGATCCCTACCTCAACAGGGTCTGATCACAACGCTCCCCCAGATCAACTTTAGAAGACGTCCGTCAGCATCCGTCACTTCTGTCAAATCTCGGAAAAACCTCCTCGGGTGTATGTTGGAAAAGAGAGGTCTAAGGAAAGGCAATAGATACAAGATTAGAAGTTCTACATCATCGTTACGATCATGTGGCCACTGCCGGATCATAAATCGAAGCTCGGACGAAGATGTTATGGAAGAAAAAGAGCATTCAAGTCTTTTGGGAGAGCTCTTCTCAAAGTAATTGGGAGGAGATGGGGGAGTTGAAATGGAGGAGGGGTCCCCTCCTTTTATAGGCATGAAAAAAATGTACACGGCATGTACATTATGGTGCATGGCGTGTACTCGGCCATTTCACATGGTCACCACGCGACTTACAACACGGCCTTCAACGCGGCATGCGGACCTTGACTGGTCAACACATAGTTTGAAGGTAATGCATACGCGAGGAGGGGCAACACGACGTGTAGTTTGGGTCACACCGCATATACCCACTTATTTCACACGGCAAGAACAAGGCTCCAAAATGGCACACAGTCGTTGAATGGTCAACACACAGTTTGAGGGTAATGCGTACGCATGGCGGGACTACATGGCATGTAGTTTGGGGTACACGACATGTACCCACTTATTTCACACGGCAAGGACATGACCTTCAACACAGGGTATACCCAGTGAGGGGGGTACATAGAATGTACTCACACTACATGGCGTGTAGTTTTAAAAGTCTGAAAAGTGTGGGAAAAGACCATTTTACCCTCCAGAACACTTCATGATCCTCTTTTTGACAAAGGAATGGGCTGGAGAGGTCCGGGCCATTACATCAGATACCTCTTAAAACATTCTCATCCCTGAGAATTCAAAAGCCAACCCAGAGAAACCCAACAAGATACCTCTTAGGGCTCTCGTTATAACTGGAACCCAACCAACAACCCTAATCATAGGTGTTAGGAATTCCATCTACTATGTCGAGATATTATCCTCTTTAGGAGGCACTGACTCGCCTGCACGGGTTTAATTGCGTCCACATTAATGCGTCTCGATTAAGGATTGGGTCTTCCCACTTCCATATATTAGGATTTTCCAACTTACACTTCCCCAACACCATACAACCCACACACTTCCCAAAAACATGGTTTGGGGAAAATTCCTTTTCCTATGTCAAGATATTATCCCCTTTAGGCGGCACTGACGCGCCCACACAGGTTCAATCGCATCTGCATTAATGCGTCTCGATTAAGGATAATGTTTTTCCCATCTTTTCCCACACATCCAGACATGTTACACACTTCCAGTGAACAAGGAAACAAAAGGTCTCACAACTGACAAGCCAAGAATTCCATATATCAAAGGTACAGAGTACAACATCAAAACAAAGTTCAGAAGAACAAGGCAAAACACAAGTCAAAACAACTCCGGGTACTGAGCACGCATCTGAGCCATCTGCTCCCAAATGCTCTCCTCAAGGCCTCCATGCCTCCATAACAGATGAAACCAGGGAATGGTTCATCCATGGAGCACCTTCTCTTTATGATCCTCGATTGTGACTGGTCGTTCCTCAAAGGTCGCGTCGTCTCCCATGTCTTACTCTCCCCAGTCAATAACGTGAGAGTCTTCATATATGTACCAACTAATCTAAGATATGTGGAATACGTTGTGAACCTTCTCCAAATGAGGTGGAAAGGCTAGCTGATATGCCACCTCACCGACTCGCCTCAGCACCTCAAAAGGTCCGATGAACCTAGGTGAGAGCTTGATCTCTTTCCCAAACCTCCACTACCCCTGTCGCGGGGAAACCTTCAAGAACACATGGTCTCCCACCTCAAAGTCCAAAGGCCTCCTCAGACGATCTACATAAGACTTCTGTCGGTCCTACGACACTTTCTTCCTCTCACGTATAAGCTGGACTTTCTCTGTGGTGCTTTGCACTACCTATGGCCCAAGAGCATGTGTCTCACCTACCTCTTCCCAACAAATGGGTGAACGAAATGGTCTTTCATACAAATCCTCAAATGGTGCCATTCCAATAGTATAGTGGAAGCTATTTTTGTAGGAAAACTATACTAAATTCAAGTGTCATACCGATGATTTTCCGAAATCCAGAACACATGCTCGCAGCATGTCCTCCAACGTCTGGATAGTCCGCTCGGTCTTCCCGTCGGTTTGGGGGTGGAAAGCAGTGCTAAGGTGTAGCTGGGTGACAAAAGCATGTTGTAACCACCTATAGACACATGAGGTGAACCATGTATGCCTATCTGAGACTATAGCCTTCAGAACTCCATGGAAACACACCACCTCATCTACGTACCTCTGTGATAAGGTACTCACCGGGCCCGACTCCTAAATTGCTAAGAAGTGAGCTGATTTTTTCAGACTATCCACCACCACCCAGATAGCATCATAACCTCCCTGCACTCTGGGTAGTCATGTGAAGAAGTCCATCGAGATGTCATCCCACTTCCACATGGGGAAATATAATGGATGAGACAAACCACTGGGAACACGGTGTTCAGCCTTCACTTGCTAACACACTGGGCATTTAGCCACAAACTTCACCACTGCCCATTTCATCCTAGGCCACCAAAACTGTTCGTTTATGCCTCAGTACATTTTTGAAACTCCTGGATGTACCGCCAAGGCTGAGCTATGGAACTCATGGAGAACTCCCTCACGCATCACCTTCGGAACAAACAACCTTCCATGAAAAAGCATCCGATGTCGGCTGTACTCTGACCATCCTTCTAGAGCATTTCCATAATCGACATGATCCCGCATCACTTCTGCCTCGAAATCCCCCCACTAAGACTCTTCCACTTGCTTCAATAAAGAGGACTGCACCATCATCTGAAACAAACAGACTCTGACACATTTTACCCTGGCATCCAAGTGCGAGGAAACCTATTCCCCCATAACTTTCCAAGAATTAGTGGATTCTTGATCAAATTCCTTATGTGACTTACTTCTCAAGGCATCAGCAAAAACGTTCCCCTTACCTTCAGTGTAGGATATCTCGAAGTCATAGTCATGGAGGAACTCGACCCATCTCTGCTGTCGTAAGTTCAGGTCATGTTGGAAAAATATATAACTCAGGCTCTTGTGATCTGAGAAGACCACAATGCGCTCCCCAAAGAGTTAATGTTGCCACAACTTCAGTGAAAACACTATTGCTGCAAGCTCCAGGTCATGGGTAGAATAGTTATGCTCTTGAGGGCGCAACTGCCTAGACCCAGAACAGATCACTCCCTTCTTCTGCATCAGCACACACCCCAAACCAAAGCCAGAAGCATCAGAAAACACCACATACAACAAACCTTCCTCTGGAAACTTGAGTACGAGAGCACTGACCAACTTCTCCTTTAGGTAGTCTAGAGATTTCTGGCCCTCCTCTCTCCATATGAAGACCTGGTTCTTCCTAGTAAAACATGTCAATGGAGCAGCAACTTGAGAGAAGTCTGAAACGAACCTCTGATAGTAACCTTCTAACCCTAGGAAACTATGAACTTCTACCACGAACTTCGGTGCTGCCCAAGAAACAACTGCATCCACATTTGACGGGTCCACTGACAGTCCAGGCTAAGACACTACGTTCCCAAGGAAGTGTAATTCTTGTGTCAAGAACTTACACTTCGACAATTTCCCGTAAAGCTGGTGGTGTCGAAGGACATCGCGGACTGCCCTGCGATGCTCAACGTGATCATCCTCTGATCTTGAGTAGATAAGGATGTCATCGATAAACACAATTATGAACCTGTCCAAAAACACTCGAAAGAAAAAGATCACAAGTCCCATGAACACAGCCGGTGCATTCGTAACTCTTAACGACATCAATACAAACTCTAAGTGCCCATACCTACACCTGAAATCCATCTTTGAGATGTCAATATCCTTTACCCTCACCTGATGATATCCATATCGTAGGTCGATCTTAGAAAAACAACTTGCTCCCCTCAGTTGGTTGAAGAGATCATCTATACTTGGAAGGGGGTAATGGTTATTGACTGTTAGCTGATTCAACCTTCGGTAGTCTATGCATAACATGAGACCACTATCTGCCTTCTTCACGAACAAAACTGGATCACCCCATGATGATGCGCTGGGTCAAACAAAACCCTTCTCCATCAGACCGTCAATCTGAAACCGCAACTCCTGCAACTCTGAAGGTGCCATATGCTAAGGGGCCATCAATATCAGACGGGCACCAGGCTGTAAGTTTATACCGAACTCAACATCACATTGGGGGGGGGGGGTAGATTCACAACCTCCTTGGTAAAAATATAGAGGAACTCCCCAACAACCTCCGGGATATCCATCATCTCTATATCATCTGGAACTACTGATAACCTGCCTAAAAAGGAAGGGAGAGGCTCCACATGCCGACTTCCTACTTGATATCTCCTCTCGCTAACAAAAGCTACACGTTACCCATCCACATCAGAGAACACAACCCTTCTTCGGAAGCAGTCGGTAATGGAACTAACAGAAAAAAACCAATCGATGCATATGATGACATCGTATGGATGCATCTGTAACAGAAGAAGGTCCCCACTAGATCGATGTGGTCCCAACATCAGCCCACATCCCCAATAAACACAAGATACACTGGTCTGGCCTCCAACTGGTGTACTCAGCACCAGTGGTATGGAAATTCTATCTATGTATAGTCCCAAGGAATGGGCTAGACCAGGTGCAACAAAGGAGTGAGAAGCTCTTGAATCGAACAAAGAAGAAATGAGAGTGCTGAACAAACAAATAATACCTCACACCACCTCTGGTCCTGCTGGAGCTGCCAACTCTGCTGCATACAACTGTCCACGCCCAGCTCCTCTGCCAATCTGACGTCGTCCACCTCCTCGACCATGCCCTAGACAAGGTCCCTAAGGAGCACCCTAAGGTTTGCCTCCTCTTTGAAATTCTTCCCTCGGGGGAGTAGGGTACCACTGCTGCCAGAAGGGCCTTGTCGACAACTGGTGCTGCTGAGGTGGGCGCTGAACCTTCCCACCTCCACCATACTGAGCTCAGGTCGGGTACCGACTTTGAACATTCTCAAAACCTCCTTAAGATAAATTCTTAGGTCCTGGGCTCGTGAAAAAGGGATGAGGACCCGAATATCTGAACTGGAACTGCTGGGGCCTGCTCCCCACTGGCCTGAACCTGGAAGGTCCCGTCAAAAGAGACCTGCTGCCGACTGCCTTCCCCTTCGAGGAACCTCGCTGGATCCCCTCACGTTGTGCACCTCCCTACGAGTGCATCCTCTATATAACCCATGCCTTCTTCTCTACTGCCATGTACGTCAGAAGGGTGAAGGGGGTGACATCATACTAGAGCGAAGGATGAAGCGCCTTATCCAAACGTCTCGCCTGAGACTCCTCATCAGGAAAGAGATCCGGAGTAAAGCGTAGGAGATCCTTGAACTTGATCCCCAACTCTCGTACTGACATAATTCCCTACCGAAGGGAGAGTAACTCCTGCTCCTTCTCCGCCTTGATCATGGAAGAAAGGAATTCCTCTCAGAATTCCTTCTCAAAGTCAGCCCACAGATCCTCTGCCTCTATCCTCTCTCCGAGGATGAGCATCCACCAATGTCATGCCGCACCTCTTAGCTGACTGACTTCCAGGGGAACCCAGTACTCCCTCGGAGCACGGATCACGGTAAAAGCGATCCCTAGCTCCTCAAGCCACCCCTCCGTCTCCATATCTGAATTACAACCCTCGAAATTTTTGAGGGTCTGTCGCTGGAATGAATGGAGAGTCCTCTACCACTGGTCATCTTCCTCCGCTCGGTCAATCCTCAACTGATCAGCCACCTGAATCTTCTAGGCCTCGGCTGTCTGAGCCCCTAGGCGATGATGTCCATGTGCCATATCTGTACGATAAACAAAGATCTCCTAATCCCAAGTAGTATAGAAATTTAACAGGGATTCATTTTAAAATTTTATTTCAATTTCTTTTCCCAGAACACCCAAATAAAGTAAAAAACAATTATGATGATGCATGTACCTTCCCTAATGTCTATACATACAATAAATGTAGTCTCACTTGGTCGTTCTATAGGCTCAGAGTCCTTGAATCAGATCACGAGGGGTCCAAAAATCCTGTGTCCTAGTCGGTCTTCCCTGGCCTATGTCACACACTATGTTTAACCAAAACTATTGACCTACCATCCCATGAAATCCTCACTGTGCCTAACTCCACACTCCATCCTATCTCTCAACCATCACCTCTAATCCCATTCTGTCATGACCCCCTCCCACCAAAGATGCCCCTCCAGAGCTGTCAATGGTGGAAGGGAGATAATGACCCCCATGTCCTGCCTCAAGTAGGCCCCGGGGTAGAAACTAGCACAAAGGGTATAAGTTTTTACAAATATGTGAGGAATTAACCTTTTTAATATTTAATATCGGGAAATATGATGAGTCAACCACCAAAAAGGAAAAGAAAAAGTGTATATAAATAAACCCAAACCAATCCCATAAGCATGTTTAAATTGTTTTGAAACAAGGTACAAGTATAAGAAAGCTCAAAAGTACAATACCAAAAGAAAAAATAGTATGGAAAACTACAAAAACTCCAACTTTCCCGACTAGTAGGGTCCGGAATGACCCTGGTAGTCCTCATGGAAACCTAAAAGTAAACATAGGGTGAGAATACAGGTTTACTTAGTATAGAAACCTAAATCTCTCGTGCACAAGTGGGGATAAATCTTAATGTCCTGTGAGAACAGAAGAAACCTAGTAAGGAATTCAATCCACCGAACCTCACCAGTCACACTCACCAAGTAACATAAGTGAATAGAGTATAGTATATAAGAACAATAGTATTGGGTACCTCGCACCATTTCCTATTAGTTAGCTGATATTCTTAACGACAAACGTACTGATGCTTCCACACTCTTCCCGCCCGCACACACCTGGGCCTCAAGAACCGCACATCCTGCCGGCACACACCTAGGCCTCACAACCACACATCCCACCCACACACACCTAGGCCTCACAACCTCGTATCCTGCCTGCACACACATGGGCCTCACAACCACGTATCCCAACCGCACACACCTGGCCTCATCCTGATGATTCTTAGGAATAGTAATAGTAATAGAACTTTCGCCCAAAGACACCTGGGCCTCATCCCGAAGATTCTTGGGAAACCAAACCTGCCCAAATAGTCTTGGGCCAAAACCACCCCAATCGAAACATACCTGAAGGGTCATATGTGTAAGTTCGCCTCAAGCCATCACAGCCTAGGGAAGAAGGAGCAGGAAGGAGCTAGTAACTAAGGGGAAAACACCCTCTCCCATGAAATGGGAGTGTTTGGTACTAAGTGCTCAACATGGGTGGGGTGAGATAAAACACAAAAGATACAGATACATATATGTATACCAGACACTCATCCCAACCTATGGCTTCTAAACAGAGAACTGAGCATGTGCCTCGGCACTGCTACTACAATGAATGCATACCATAATCAACCCCAACCCCATTTAGGTTTTCATGTTTCAACAGAATCAGTTTATTAGTTCCATAACCACTGGGAAACTATCCAAAACCAACCATATCAATCGTTCTTAAAACATATCCCTTCCATCCACAAATAAAGTTAGGAAAACACAAGCCTCACAACAAGTCCCTTCTTATTAACCAACCAAACCCATTGAATATTATTTTTGTTCCATTACCTAGCCCCACCATTCATTGACTCTTCCATTTTTTATTTATTATTCACAACCCATGGTTCGTTCACATTCAAACCCATCCCTACAGCCCCACTGCCAACAACCATAACCACAAAGACACCGTACATCATTACCCCTTGATACCACTTATCGCAACCTCACTGCCCATCACTAACATAGCATTCACACCAACCCACAACCAATCCAACCGCAGCCCCACTGCTCACCCTATCGACAACAACCCACAAAACACCCCCATCACATGGCACGTATCCAAGCCAACACCCACATATACATTATTCCATTTTGTTCAACTGGGGTGATCACACAAGGGTTCCATATTTTAAATCAGCGAAATTTACGTGATTAACCAAATTCCACATTCAACAATGTTATATTCACAAAACGGTCTATAAAGATAGGGAAACATTTAATTGTGCAAGAAAAGGCCCCAAAAGACCGTGATTTTCAGTAAGCATAAGCCTATTCAATTTACAACATAATATCACAGGATATAAAGATAAACATAACAACTTCCCCCTTCCCGTTCATTAACGAGTTATTATATTCATTTAATGGTTCCACCATTTCTCATGAAAAAAAAGAGGATACCCACCCCGCATGATTCACAATTTAGAGAGAGGAAGGTAAGATCCCTACCTCAATAGGTTCTAATCACAACGCTCCCCCGGATCAACTTTAGAAGATGTCCGTCAACGTCCATCACTTCTGTAAAATCTAGAAAAAACATCCTCGGGTGTATGTTGGAAAAGAAAGGCCGAAGGAAAGCCAACAGAACCAAGCTCAGAAGTTCAAACTCATTGTAACGATCCCATGGCCGTTGACGGATCGTAAATCAGAGCTCGTACGAAGAAGTTATTAAAGAAAAAGAGCCTTCGAGTCTCTTAGGAGAGCGCTGCTCAGAGGAATGCGGAGGAGAGGGGTGAGTTGAAAAGGGGGAGGGGACCCCTCCTTTTATTGGAGTGAAAAACAAAAGTACACGTTGTGTACTTTATGGTACACGGTGTGTACTTTATGGTACACGGTGTGTACTTGACCATTTCACAGGGTCACCACGCATCTTCCAATAGGCCTTCAACACGGCACGCGGTCGTTGACTGCTCAACACATGGTTTGAAGGTAACGCATACGCGGGTAGGGACTAAACAGCGTGTAGTTTGGGGTACACGTCATATACCCACTTATTTCACATGGAAATAACATGGCACCGACATGGAACACGACCGTTGACTCATCAAAACATGTTATGAGGGTAACACATACATGGGGAAGGACTACACGACGTGTAGTTTGGGGTACACGGCCAGTACCCACATATTTCACACAGCAAGGACACAGACTTCAACACGGGGTATACCCAGTGAGGGGGTACACGGCGTGTACTCACACTACACGGAGTGTACTCACACTACACGGCGTGTAGTTTCAAAATTCTGAAAAGTGTGGGAAAAGTCCATTTTTCCATCCAGAACACTTCATGACCCTCTTTTTGAAAATGGAATGGGCCGGAGTGGTACGAGCCATTACATTAATATAATGTTAAAATAAATTTAAAATAACAAAATTATTTTAGTAGTTTTTTATATAGAATTTATATTAATATAGTCTTTACCACTATCAAACATAAAGAGAGATGAATCTACCTATAATAAACTAGATGACCTTTTAAGGGAGTCACATACTATTACAAATGATTTTTAAAACACATGAGGCCAAAAAAAGACAATGTTTTTCACACATGGTGGATTAACTTAATCACCCTTCATGTTAAACACCAAGAATCAAAAACCATAAGTTATCATTAGATGTGAAGGTAGAACTAGACCCTGAATTTTACCTTGAACAATGAACTACTAATCCCCTCACATTTTACGAGTTATAGAAGAATCTATACCCTCTGTATGGGTTAGTATAACCCAATTATAACCTTAAATGGGTATTACAACACAAAAATATTACGTACATATAAAAATATAAATAATTAAGATCTAT
Organism: Viscum album; assembly: GCA_963277665.1. Classification (NCBI taxonomy): domain Eukaryota; kingdom Viridiplantae; phylum Streptophyta; class Magnoliopsida; order Santalales; family Viscaceae; genus Viscum; species Viscum album. The sequence continues at coordinate 1,047,513,569 of OY728163.1, read as the reverse complement.
AGAAACCATAGGAACAATAATAGATCAATGTGTAGTGGTAGAAATATTCTTCCCAGTATTAACAAATCAAACCATTGAAGTTATGTAAGAATTAGTATTTGAACACAATTGTGCATCTTATAATATAGTTCAAAAATATCATCTTCCATGTTGTTTATTTGTATTTTTCTAATTCAATATATAAATTTCATTCATGCATTTTAGATTCAAAGGAAGAAGAACATTTTATTTCATCCTTCACAAAGAAAAAAATTATCTCTTAATTGAATGTGTATGAAAAGTATCATCACTTTGGTTTATTTCAATAATATATAAAACTGCAATATGCTGTATAACAAATTTTATATATAAAATTAAAAAAATGGAAAATAACTCATAAAAATTAATATTATAGTTATTGGAAATTACCCATAACGCATGTGAAATTGACATTTTTATTTCAAGTATGCCTTATTTAACCATTTCGTGTTCGAGGAAAACTATTTTTATATTAATATACTTGTGATCACTTGTAATTAAATTTAAATTATTAAGAAAATATCTCCAAAAAATTTTCCATAGGTCAAAAATAATTTATTAGTTTTTAATGAATAAAAAATGAAGTGTAACATATGAAAGAAAAATGAAATAATTAATTATAAAATAATAAGTAAAATATATAATGGTTTGAGATAAAACATGGAAATGTAATTAACTATAGATCTTACGGTAGGTTCAATACTTTCACAAATATCCACTTCATATGGTAGGTTCAAAACATTTAATTTTTTTGAATTAATTGTTTGTTGATTTTTCTTCTTAGAGTAGGTTAATTTTTCTTCACATGGGAAATTAATTTTTCTTCTCGTAGTAAGTTCATTTTCCTTCATCAATTAGTTCATTTTTCATAATGTGGTAAATTATTTTTTTTATGAGGTCAGTTCAACAATCTTTATGTGGTCGATTAATTTTTTATGTTGCTAATTTATTTTTCTTTACCTGACATGATCATATTTTCAATGAGTTAGATTATTTTTCATCTACCAGTCCAACCAATTTTCTTATTTTGGTCAATTCATTTTTCTTTATGTTTGTATTTCTAGATTCTTCTAAATTTTTAATCAAATTATGTTCTAGAAATTGCCAATTTTTTTCTAAAGGTTAGTTCCAGAGTTTGTTAAATTTTTATTAAGATATGTTCTGTAGTTTTTATAAATTTTAAGAGAATACTTATAAAATAAAATAACATAAAATACCAAATCCATATTAAAAATTATTTTTTCTGAAATATATTTATAATAAAAAATATTGTATTTAACAAAAATTAACAGTATTTTTTGAGGATCCACCCAACATTCTCCCAATTTTTATATTTTTAAAATAAATGTAAATTAAAAAATCATACAAAATCATAAAATTGGATAAAAATATTTGAACATAGTTTTTAAAATGTAAAAATAATTTACGGTTTAATATGGGAAACTAATAATATATTGTCATTTCTTGGAACAAAACTAAAATTTCTAATAAATATTAAATATGGAATGTTCCCTAAAAATAATTACATAGTAACCAAAATAGTTACATCAAACAAATAAGTATGATTCCCCTAAATTAATAAATTTAAAAAAAGAACAGGTGAATAAATAAAAATATACTTGTGTATAACAGTAAAAATTCTTTTAGAAAGCTATTTTAGATTCCTCAAGGAGACATGAAAATTTATCAATATTTTTATGGAATGGTTTTGAATGAATTAATTAACAGCCAATTATTATAACAAAATATACGGAGATGTATAAAAGTTTATCATGGATAATAATAGAATTAATTTTAATAAATCATCATAATCCCCTATTTTATTGTAAATTTATATTTCCATTTTCCAAGTTCAAATTTCATTTTATCAAAATTAGTTAAATAAAAGGGTTTAGTAAAAAAAGTGTGCTTTTACTATCTATAAAAAATCATTTTTAAATAATATTTCCTTTTTGAACAGAATATCTATGAATGTGATACTAGAGATAAATTTGTTTACTCACATAATATTTTAAATTATTATTTTTGGTTTAAAGTATAGAATTATTATCATAACAAATTTGGATCTTCTCAAAATTAAAACAAAAGTTACAATGTGTTTTTAATCCATAAAGACTATGAACAATAAGAAGTATTAAAAAAACACTCACATTAAATATTTGTTTAAGAAAATAAATTTTTTTCTCAGATATAAGATAATGTATAATTTTACCAATTAGGTTACACATAACTTGTTTAATTTTGCTATCTACTTTTCAACCCCCAAAGAAAAAAATATAAAAAACAAGTTAGCTCTAATGATTAATGTGATGAATAAAATAATCCAATTATCATAGATCCTCTAAAATAATTAAATAATCTTTTAACAACCTTTAAATGAATCTATTTATGATTATATTAGAATTTAGCAGATATACATATTGAAAAAATCACATCTGGCCTATATGCTACCAAATAATGAAAACTACCAATTATACAACTTTAAATATAATTCTTAACATACTTTTTAGTGTTATCATAGACTTGCTTATAAAAAATTATCATTGGAATATTTGGGATTATATAATTATCCATACAAAACATGTTGTACATTTCTTTATTAAATTTTGATTGAGTAATAAACATACCATCTTTCCTGTGATAATTTTTTAATCCTAAAAGGACCTTTAGCTTAACCATAAGACTCATGTAATAATCTAATGGCATTAGATTTGAGAAAATAATTAATAATTGAATAAATTGAGGATCAAAAATAAAATATCATCAACATATATTTGAAAAATTAAACTACCATTTAAATACATTATAATAAATAATTTATAATAGAATTGTCCCTTTTCAAAATAATTATTTAAATGATTTATTAAAAATATTTAATAAAAAGCTAAATTTACTAGTATCAAACCAAAAAGAGATTTTAAAAGATTCTAAACTTGTATAGGATTATATTCATATTTGAAATTGATATTTTTTATGAAAACATTTTCAAATTTATACCCATTAAAAAATATTATATTTTTATCAAATTAATAATTTTTAATTCCTCAATGAGATGAAAATTTGAAATATAATTCATATAGATTATAAATGAGAAATAAGGGGAAAATATTATTCAAAATAAATTCCTTGTCATAAAATATGACCATGAGACAATATATTTTCTTTAATATAAGTTATTTGGAAAGAATCATTTGACATGTTTATAAATATATATTTTAAAATTATAATATTTTTATCCTCTTTTGGTCCAATGATGGTCCAAAATTTATTCCTATAAAAATAATTTAATTCAAAATGTATTTCAGTAAACAAAATTGATTCTAATAATTAATCATTAATTATTCAAGAAAAAAAAAATAAGGCTGAGAAGAGTAAAATTTTCATTAGGAATTATTTGGGTTTAGAACTAATATATATTTCACCAATTACATTATCAATTAGATGGTCATAAAGGGTTATAAATGTTTATTCATGAGATGTAATTTCCCCCACAATTGATTCACAATTATTTTAATTTTCATGTTCACCATAGTTTAAATCTCAAAACTCTTCCTTAACATGTTCTAGATCATGTTTTATTTCCTTCAAAATATTTTCATAAAATCTAACATTGATAGATTATTTATCTTCTAATTAATTCTTTTATAAACTCAACATGAATATTTTGAGTTTGAATGAACAATAAAAATATATTGATATGATTTTGAATATAATTTTTTTCTAATGAATATTTAGTTTTAAAAATGTGTCATTTTGATACAAATAACATGAAATAGGCAATCCTGGATTCTATAATATCCATATTTTATAAGGGGTATTCATTAAAAATTAAATAATTAAAAATAAATTTGAAATATGAAAATCAGGGTTATCCTTGTCTTCCCAAGAAGGTTTTAATAATGAGTACTGAATTAACATTCTCTGAAACATTTAATATAAATACATTATTTCACTTTTTACTAAACCATTTCTAATTGTCCTATAGGATAAAGCATCTTTCTTATACCCATTATCTTTACAGAATTTATAAACGTCTAGATTTCAAAATTCAACTACTCTATCAATTATAATTGATAAAATCAGATAAAATATTCTATTTTGAATAATTTTGTACATAAAATAAATTAACAAAAGGTTCCAGTTTTTTGTGTAAGAAAAAATGGGAATTTAAATATACAATATTTATCAATAATGAAAAATGCATTACTTTTCCCTTAAAAACATGTATTTTTCTTTGGACCAAATAAATCAAATTGTAAAAAATGAAGTTTTCTAGAATTTTATACCTATTGTATAGATTTGAATGAATATTTATGCATTACACATTTTAATCATGAATCACATAGCTATATTCTTTCTAGTTTCAACATTGGAACATCCATCACATTTTGAAATTTGGAATGCTTGTGTAATAGAATGAAATTTTCATATACAAATATACTATACCATAAAACATTATCATATTAACAAAAAATTAATCATTTGAAATTTTGACCAGTAAACGTTAATAAATTAATTCAATAAATATTACATTTTAATATATTTTTTCAAAACAAGATTGTTTTTGAAAATGGATAATTTTTCTTTTTTAAATACTACATTCATATTATCATCACAAAGTTATAATATACTTGTTGAAATATTATTTAACTATTAAAAAACATTTTAAATAATAACCAAATTTTATATTCTATATTTTATAAAAACATTTACACTTCACCTTGAATTATCACTGATAGAAACACTAAAAATATAACACTTATTTAAAAAATTTAAATTTAGCAATTTTCTAGTAATATGAAGAGACATCAACTATCCATGTTCCAAATTTACTTTTTTACATATCCACAACTAGTGTCTTTAAAAATAATTTAATATGATTTTTGTACCCATAAAAATTATAGAATAATTGGGTTAGAAAAAGAAATATTGGGAACCAAAACTTATTTCATGAAAGGTTTTATAGACTCAAAAATATAATTATTTTTAGATGAAATCCTCATGTGACCAAAGATTATGGAAATATTGGGAAATAATCATTTTCACCGTGGCCCTTCATTTGAAATCCTAATCATGTAAAACATGAATCATTTCCACTAGAAACATTAACAAGGAATATTTTACACATATTTAGTAAAATATAATCTTATCTAAAACTACTTTTTTGGTTCGTTTTATTCATGATATTAATTATTTCATTAATATGTCTCCCTTGGGAAAATGTTGAAAAATTGGTTTCCAATCAATTAATTTCCTTTTGATGATAGTAATTTTTGTTCAATAAAAAATAAAAAATATTTATTTAGTATTTATAACATATTAATTTATAATACTTAAGGTTAAATTTATTAAGATGATTTTTTTTTAATTATAATCTAATTATTCATTTGAGATCTGTTATGTATATTTATACTTGTAATTTTCTTTAAAAAGAACCATATATTTTTTCTTAGTATTTCTGAATAATATAGTAATATTATTTACGTGATTAATGAGCTTATAAATATATTTATACAACCCATAATTTGAGAAACAATAAAAATATTTATAACCAGAAGAATAAATAGATAAAAATACATATTTTGATGTTGTCATTAATCCTATGTTGATGATTATTTTCATGCACTAGATTATTCAACTGAAACTAAATTGTAAGTGTAAATCAAACAAGCTACCATTTCATTAATATTACTTTTTATTATTATTATCTCTTATTATTATTATTCTTTAGTCTTGGGATGTTATGTTTAATGTTACCCCCTCTCTCTCTAAATTCTTTAAGAATAAAATTATTATTAATATTCCCATTTTTTTATTTATTCCATGGTTAAATTCATTTTTCATAATTTTTGAGAAACAATTATTTATTTTTCATTGGGAAACCTATATAAATTGGTCTCTTTCATTTCATTGCAATATAGAATCCAAAGAGTGAGTGGTGAAAGATGTTTTTCATTTAAAATAAATTCAATTCATTTTAAAATTCTCTTATTGAGTATTAGTTTTCAATACTAATTCATATATTAGAAAAAATATAATGAATCAATTTAAAGTAAATTATATTGGATTTTTAATTTCATCAATGACATAAATTTATCATTCAATTAATTTAAAAAATATCTTAAAACCCTTCCACCCAAATCACCCAAGCCATTTACAATACATTTAATTATATAAATTATTCGATTAAATATATCTTATTATACAATTTTGAAATATTGTTACTATATTCTCAAAATTCCTTAGTTAGTTATTATCTGTTTATCTAATCATTTAGAAGTAAAATGATTTACTATCTAAATTTAATTTTTTTCATGAAGAAATATAATTCATCAAATTTAAATTAAATACATCATAAAAAATATTCACCACATTGTAATTTAGAATATAATTTATAGAATCATTGGAAAATAATGATATAGGACTAACTTTAAGTATCTTGTATGTATGTAGAATGGTGGTCTAATTTTAATTCTAATGTGTGTAATAAAAGAATCCTTACGGGACTTCAAATTTCTATAATCATATTTTTCAAAGTGGAGATGTCTGACCATTTCATAAATAATTAAAAATCATTTCAAAAATATCAAAATATTTTTTAAACCTTGCATATCAATGTCATATTAGATTAGAAAAAATAATAGAAAAATATTAAAAATCTAAGGAACCCCTTTAATTCCATTTTCTAGGCCATTATGGGGACAATTGAATAGATAATAGGGGTCAGGTGGTCAATTAAAAATTTAAAATAAATTTTACCACTTATAAATGATATATTAATTTAATGAATAAATAATGAGGAATTATTGAAAGTATTTTCTATTTTTGTTCATATATATGCTATCATACTATAATATTAACCCCTATAAAATGAAGAGAGGAACAACTATAAATCCCTGAGTTATTAAATGAATCATATTATTTTTGATAGAATAAAAGACACAAAAAACTAAAATTAGTAGATAATTTATCACCATGAAACATTATGATATATATTTTTTTATAAAATTTTATATTTTTTATATGTTTCGTTACACACAATAGTATGTTTAGACTATGTTACACAAAACACTATGTTTAAATTAAACATGACATATTATTAAAATATTATTATGATAGTTGTAGCAAAGATGATGAAATAAATATTATGAATAATATTAACTAAATTATAAAAATTTTGTCAAAACATGTATATAAGTTGAATTCTATAGTGAGTAATTAATTATAAATTAAATTAAATTCTTTTTGAAAATAAAAGTAAATATTTCATTAAAAACTATTATTATAAACATAGGTATGATTTATGTACATAAAATACCCTAATAAGTTTTTTATTTTTTTATTATTTATGTATATTATATATTAAAAAAATGTTTAAAATTTATCTAATGTTTTTTATATACAAGAAGTGTGAATAAATTTAATTTTATTCATAAAACTATATATCTAAAATATAGTTCTACCAAATTAGTTTGAACTTATAAAAAAATTAATTTTTGAAACCTTTAGAAATTTAATATGGTAAAATAAAATTCATGTTTTAATCATAATTACAAAATTATCATAGATATAATTTTTGATATTTTTTTGACCGGGATCATTTTTTGATGAATAGTGGAAAATACTGAATTGTAAATGAAATTCGACTTTTAGTTTAATTTAATTATAAAGTTAAAATATATTTTAAAATTGGTTTATAGTATAATTAATTATATTATAACTATATTAATACAATTTTGGGTAATGGAATAAATTTCATATAAATAATGTTTATAAAAAAAATTACAATTATTTTATCCTCATTCATTTTAAAAATCAACATTCTCATCACATCTCTAAGATTAATATTAAATTATGTTATTACACATATGTGTATAGAATTTTAATAAATGGTATCAATATATATAGTATAAATAATTTCTAATTTATAATAATTAAAAATCAATATTTTTACCATAATTATTATAGAAAATATTTTAAATAATTCATAATAATTAAGGTAAAGATGATTTTACAAAGGTATTAAACTTCAAAATTAAGTGGAATGGTGAACTAGAAACCTTTGAAAACCAATTTTATCAACATATTTATAAATTATAACTTATATTATCTGTAATTTATACTTACTAGGCCCTAGTTAAATGAAAGAATGTGGGTATAATTCACCCTTTTAAAAAATGAAATGTGTTCCCCTCACCACATTTATAAAAGTGAACTCAATTTTCTCTCTTCCCAACACCTTAAAAATTATTGCTTCAAAATAATATTGATCTAAAATTACTGATCATAATCACCGTTATCATCCTATAATCTTTATTTTAGGAATAAATCCATCCTTTAATGGCATTTTTTTGAATCCTATGGAATATTACTAAAGAACTGGTAAAGTTATTCAATGAGTGTTTAATTTTATTTCTTTCTCCACCATCCTAAATTCCTATTAAACAATGATTATAAAATATGTTTAGTATAGTAAATGTACGTTTTTGTTTTTATTATAATTTTATGACCAAACAATTTCTACACTTATATCAAATTAGTTATGAAATCTTAATTTTTTTGTACTACAATCCTTCTTGTCATGAAAAAATGTAGTTCATTTTTTCATTCCCAACTACCACGGTAAGGCAGTATTAATGATTTTAGTATATATATATATATTATTTATAAAAAATTATAACTATTTATTTATTATATCATAAATAAATTCAAATGTACTCGTTTTTAATATATATAATCCTCGTCACTCGTTTGTACGATGGACTACCACCACACAAAGTAATGAGATTATTTTTTCACGAACACGATAAATATAAAGCAACAAGGGTAAATATAATGATTATATGTGATATAAATAATATAATTATGATTATAATAATTTTTTTTCTCTATAGAAACATTATAAATAATTTTATTTATTACCCTTTCTCTCATTAGAAAACAGATAACATTATTTGTGTACGTGTGGAAAACTACCTTCACGAAGCCATCCAATCTCTTTTCTTCACCAAATCACATGAATTATATATATATAAGTATATATAATTAAATAATATTTTATTTTTTATTTTATTATCATTCTATGACGATAAAATATTACTCAACTTCTTTCAATAATGATCATTAAAAAATTGAAATGCAACTCATGTGTATGTACAACCTACTATCTCTTTGAATGTAACAATGGTTCATTTTCATAACCATATTTCATGTTTCGTATAAATTTTATAATTGAAATATGAATATAAAAATAATATCCTGATGACTATTATCTATATTATTTAATTATATTATATTCACAATAACTATATCTTTCGTAACAATGAAAGAATGATGGAAATAAGTTAATTGTCACCCAAAATAGTGAAAATAACAAATTATTAGCAATAAACATGTGATTTGGTATTATAAAAGAATAATATATGATATTATAAAATTTAATATGGTTGTGAAAGAAAGAAATAACTTGTTTTAATCTTATATAAAGGATGTTAACTCATGTTCAACTAAAAGGAAGCGTGAGGTAAGGGTTCCCTCATGTCACACCCAGACATCAGTAAAAAGTTTTATTTTATTATTTTCTATATATATTCTAAATGAATTCTTAATGTGTGGGATGGTACTAGAATATTTTTGTAATTTTTTTATGATAAAAGAAAATTTTTAATTTGATAGTGTCAAATTCATGGGTAGAGCACGGTCAATGTTGTGTGGTATGGAAAAATAACTGCGTAGTCTACCCAGTGCACGATTAACCAATTAATTAACAAAATGAATAGTAAAGTGAATGAAAAATAAAATAATAAAAAATTATTTAAGTGTTATTTTTAATAATAATAATAATATTATTATTATTGTTATTAATATTAATATTTTTGTTAATATCTTAATCATTTTATTATTATTAATTAATTACTATTCTTATTATAAAATTTCAAACATGATTATTATTATTATTATTATTTATAATATTAATTAATTTTTATAAATGTTTGGGTATTTTTAGGGTTTTATTTAATTTTATTATTTTTCTTTTTTCCCCTCTTATTGCACTCCTCTCATCGTCGTGTTGTAGTACCCCCCTCTTTGGTGTCATGTTGTAACCCTAGAGCATCCCCTGTTAGCTAGTGCCTCCTCATCCCTTGGCCACTCCATTGAATTGCACTTATCCTCCCATATGGAAATATCCATTACACCACTAGTGTTCTATCTTTCCTCTCTTTCCTCACATGTGCGCCACCCCAACTGCCTTCACACGACCATCACACCGCCTCTCTTTATTTGTATGAGATCTGGCACGACACACCTCCAACGACCCTCCCTCTTGCCGACATTACCCCCAGCGACCCCCATATTGCTCAATGTACTAAAGTATCATTTTTAATACATTTGGAAGGTTTTTTAGGGTTTCAGGTTTCTTTTGGTTCTATTTTGATAAATATGGTTCATATTTTTAAATTGGTTCTAATTTTGTGTGTTTGATTTTCGTTTGACTTGTAGTTGAAGTTTCACACTGAATTTTTGAGGTTTTCTATACCTAGGATGGTGGTTCCGTGAATAAATATTATTGGATGAATTAAAATTTTGTTTAATTAATTTAACTTTTTTTTAATGTTAATTCAATGTGATTTTTTATAAAAATGTATTATAAAAAATTTATTTGTGGCATATTTATTTATACAATTGGTGAAAATGTGTTTTATAAATGGTGTAAGTGTTTAATCAAAATGTGTATGTGGTTCAAGTTACATTTTAATATTGTGTTTTAGTGTTTATGATGTTTAAATATGATTTGGGTGTATAAAATGTGGCTTCAGTGTGTGTAGGGTCTGTTTGGATAGAATGTGCTACTATTGCATAACTTATGAACATGAATCATGAATGAAAACTAACGGACCTTGAGTAAAAATGTGGGTGGACATGGAATAGTGTTCAAGTGATACAAATGTGGCATTTTTCCGGTTTCACTTAGCTGAATTTATTACTACAACACTAACTACACTTTTGGATTATGATTGGAAACCACTAGGGTTATGGGTATGTCCCCTATTAGTGGATCATGCACAATAATGCTGGTTTTCATGGTTTCTATACCACTTTTCAACAATACATGAGGTTCTAGGGTCCCACTATTTTTTAGTACCTAAAGAGACTCTCTTATATTTGGTTCTCTTTTAGTACATTACACTCACTATTGGCATACAATGTTATTTTATAGTTACTATAAAATAAATGTCGATTTTTTTAAATTTCATTCCACTAAAGTTGTTTTTCACTAATATGGATTCCCAATAATGTGGATTCATTAACGCTGTTTCCATTAAAATTTTTCCAACATTTATTTCTTTTCATTTATTAAACATGAATTTTTACTCATCATTAAGTTAATTTACATGGAATATTTTATCGGTGTAATCCTACTGGACGTTAGCTCAAAACCAACATATTCCATTGTGTATATGTAGATTTTGTAATTTTTAATATAGGTAATGGTAATGATTATGGAGATTGAGACTTTGTTTGTTAGAAATCATTTAGGGATGGTGTTCTATAGATGACTTGAGGGTGGGGTCCCCTTTCTTGGTTGTGGTTTCTGAGCTGGTTTTTGTTCACCATACTTTTTATTTTTTGTTTTGGTTTTGGATTAAACATGTAACTCAAATATTAGTTTTTGGTTAAGAAATTTTTCTTGTGAATTCCATATTTTTTTTTATTTTTTTGTATGTTTTTTTATAATTATGTATATTTATGTAAATTCTCCCAAATATTAATTTTGATACCTTGGAACTTTTTTCAACCCGTGGGGATCAAGAAAGCCCTTTGAGCCTTACCAAAAACCAGGTCGGGCGTCGGTTGTTTTGCAAACAGACATGGTTTTTTAAATAAGTGTATTAGATGACGTTTTGATTGAGCCCTTTGAGTAATTTTATTTGGAATGAGTCTTAATAGACAGGACCATGAATTTTTAAGGATCAAATTTCTGGTTGAGAGTAGGGTGCATGACCAGCACACATCATGAAAGACCTCAAGTTTCCATAGGATATTAGGATGCTTTTTTAACTTATCTTTTATGTTTGGACGTATAGGCCACATCCTACATGTAGAAACATGATGGGGTGAAGTGGTTTTTTAATTGTGTTTATTAAACATATTTGGTTTATTGATGATTATTTCTCAAGATAAAATTTTATTTTTTAGACCGTATGAATTAGTGATGTTATTATGTGACTGTTGATTCTTGTAGTAGTATTCCTCCCTAGAGAGCTCCCATGCACCCATGGGAAGGAACTAGAAAGTATCCTATCTCACCAAATGATATGATGTTGGTGGAAGATATGGAATGGAATGTTCAGGATTTAGGATATGGAGAGAATCTAGTTCTTACTCTTGGTCCAGTTTGTGAATATGGATCAAGCATAAAGATGGAAAACCTAGGTGGTTCTCAAAAACAAAACCCCTTTATTTCTAGGTAGCACAGAGCCTTAGGAGGTGGAGGAGTGAAATTAAAATATCAAGAAGGTATTTGAGCTTTATATCACTCTTGAAGTGGTTAGAGTGAAATTTGATTCCTTCATACTAGAAGGTCTAAATCTTAGGTAGTAGGACTTGGTGGTCACAGGTGGGAGGCAAAAACAGATGATTTAGAGGGACATAAAGGAGGTCTTTGAAAACTAGTAATGAACTTAGGTCTTGGTGTATTCTAGATCCTTGTAATTCATGCATCTTGTTTAGGGGGACTGGTCAAAAATGGAGTATTCAAAACGCATTGCTGACCCAATCAGATATGCACATGATATGGTCTCCAACAAATAGTTGAATTCTTAGGGGTTTGAAAAGTATTTGTGACCAAATATATATTCACATGTATTCTTGCTCAAGATAAATACATATTTAGAAGTGTTTGATTGAACGTGTATAATGCAGATTGATCAAAATCGTAGGTCAGGTTTCTTTTGGGACTATGCCAGTGTTTTGAAGAGATATTTCATCCATGAAGAATAGGAAGCACGATGTGCTTGGGAAGAAGGGTGGTGTAAGATCAAGCCATCCATCATAGAAGTATTAAAATATGGAATTTGGTTTAGGATATGTTGTGTTCCATCAGGGTGGGAAGTAAGGAAACATCATACCTTCATGCCTTTTACCACCCGGACATTCTATCAATGTGTAGTTATGGGGAACCTACAATGGTTTTGTAGGGAGGAATTCCCCAATTAGAGTGGGGAAAGATCTATGTCATTATGTGGAGTGTTTGTTTTTTTAGAGCCAACTAATATGGTTGGATCTAGCTTTGGTGGTCATGGGGATAAGACTAGACCATCTACTTGGAAGAGCCAAATAAAAGAAGATCCACTGAAAATTAGACATTCACAGACATGGATCAGGAAACTTCATGTTGTGGATTAGGCACCAGCTGAATCATATGCATGAAATTTAACCGTTTGAGGTACCATTCCGATTTCATATTTTATATCATCTATTTTATATAATTTTGATTTATTTTTTTATTTTATTTATACCTATATTTTTAATCTTCTTAACATTCCAACCATGATGATGTCTTTTTTAATAGAGTTGGTGACACCATTAGGTAAGAAAAGGGAGAAAGGTCTCAGGTTCCTGCCATGTGCGCTTTCCAGTTCAGGGGTTGAGGAGGAGGGGGACTTTAGGGTCTTAGATACGGAATATTTTGATGTAATCATCGACATGGATTTTCTGGTTCTCTTTCAAGAGCATATCTATTTCTATAGGTGATGAGTGAGTTTCATGGAACCTAATGAAATACCTCATGTATTTATCAGGTAACAGGATCCTCGATCGGGTTTGGTGGTACCTACACACCCAGAGTTGGGATTATTTTCCTTTAAGTTATCATCAATTCCGTTGGAGGATGATAGTGGTGCTTCTCTGGGTGTATTAACTCTTGTACTGGATGAGTTCCCAAAGGTATTTCAAAATACAATTTTGGGCATACCCACAGAGTGGGACATGGATTTATCGATTGGATTGGTGTCAGGAACTAATCTAACTTCTCTTACCTCATATCACATGGCCCCCAAATAATTTTGGGATTTAAAGATACATGCGAGAGATTTTTAATCCAAAGGTTTCATTCCCCTGAGTGTCTCTCTTTGGGATGAACTTATTCTATTTGAGAAGAATCCAAATAGATCTATCCAGTTGTGTATCAATTACCAAATGTTGAATAAGGTGAAATTAAAAATAAATACCATCTACCCCGAATTGATGATCAATTTGACCAACTGATGGGGGAAAATATGTTCTACAAGAGTGACATGTGTTTGGGTTATCACCATGTCAGGGTGAGAGTGTAAGACATCCCGATGTTGGATTTCTAAAGATGGTATAACAACGTTGTGTGTTTGGTCAATCCATTTTGATTGAAGAATTCCCATGTTGTTTTTATGGTGTTCATTAATATGATGTTCCATAGGAATCTAAACTTTTTTGTTGTGGTATTCTTGGATTACATCCTAGTTTAAGCAAGATTTAAGGGAGATAATAAGCATCATTTGTGGATTGTGATGGGAAATCTATAGGAGCATCACCTATATGAGATGTTTTCAAAGATAAACTTCTGTATTAGGGAAGTGAGTTTTATGGGCCAAATGATTTTAGAGAAATGAGTTTTATTTAATCTTGATGAGATTAGTGTAGTTATATCATGGGAACGGGTGAAGAATCTATTAGATATTATGTTTTTTCTTGTCCTAGAATGTTATTGCCGGTGATTTTTTTAGATTTCTTGCAGATTGATTCCACTATGACTGCACTCACCCAGAAAGGGGTGATGTTTTAATAGAGTCCAGAGTGACAAAAATAATTTTAGGAGTTGAATTGATAGCTGACTACCACACATATTTTTATCTTGCTGGAGATTGGCGTGGGCTATGTAATTTATTTTGATGCTTCGGTTACAGACCTAAGATGTGTACATGTGTATGATAGTCAGGTTGTAGATCATTGTTCTCTCCAACTATGACCGCATAATAAGAATTACTCAACCCAAGGATATGATTTAGATGTGGTGATGCATTTCATGAAGAAATGGTGTCACAACCTTTTGGGGAGACGTTTTTTTATTCCAATCACAAAACATTAGCATTCATTTTCTCATAGAATGATCTTAATATGAGGTAGTACTGTTGGATAGAATATCTACATGGAGTTGACTTTGATATCATCTATACCCCTAGTAAAGGATAATGTTGTGTCTAATAGATTATGTAGAAATGTTCCACTGTAGTCTAGTTATGAGTGGACTCTGATGATGCTCTTTTCCGAGATAGACATGGAGACCAAGGAGTACTGTGTAGGTGTGTTCTTGGAATGAGTTTAGTTGACTCATTCTCTTATATATTTGATTCATTATGAGAATCTTGTATATGATTTTTGCCAATTTTTTATGAACTTTCTTCATTATAGGGAGAATTTTTCTAATTGGTCATTAACTCTTGAGTGTATATTATGATTTATGGGCCATGCATTAGTGTCATTGTCTCTAGAGAAGGTGGTGATGTAGGGTAGCCACTAGTCATAGTGGATTGTCCATCCAGGGGAAACCAAGATGTGTTAGGATGTTCTTAGGTTGTTCTAGTGAACATGACTAGGGAAGGCCATAGATGATTTCATATCAAGGTGAAATACATGTCTACATGTAAAAGTAGAACATCAAAGTCCATCTATATTGGTTTAGCCGTTAACCATTCCTACCTCGAAGTAGGATGATGTAACCATTGTCTTCCTTATTTGATTTCCCCTTACCCCTCAAGGAACGAACATAGTCTTGGTGGTGATTGAATCTTTGACTGAATCATCCCACTTCATTCTGATTAGGGATATAACTAATATGGAAGATCTATGCCATTTATATATTAAAGGGTTGGTTAGACTTCATGGTGTACCAATAACGATTATTTCTGACAGAGTCCCCCATGTTACCTCTCGAATCTAGGAAGAATTTAAAAGGGAATTTGGGGTCTCAAATAAAAAAGTAAATGGCATAGAATCCTCAAATGGATGGTCAGATGGGTTAGGGAAATTACCATTTCGAGGATATGCTTCGTGCATGTGTTTTGGATTTTAGAGGTTTATGGGATAACAATTTGAGATTTGTTGAGTTTTCATATAATAATAGTTGAAAATATTATATTTTAATGTATAATTTAGAGGAACTCTATGGTCAGCCTTGTTGGTCTCCATTATATTAGGATGGGGTATGAGAGACCTCAGTTTTGGTACCGAGCCTCAGAAAAGAGATGTCTGAGGAAGTCATGTTAATCAATTAGCGGTTACTAATAGCTAAGTGTCACCATAAATCTTATGACGATTAGTGGTGTCTATATCTTGAGTTTTCTATGGGGATTGGTTGTTCGTGAAGTTGGCTCCTCATTTGTGCAACCATCAGGTCGTAAAGTAGGGAAAGTTGATGCGAAGATAAGTTAGGCCTTTTTTGATCACTGAGCGGATTGGAAAGTTGGAATACAATTTAGCGTTTCCTTCTCAATTAAAACCGATTCATGATTTATTTCAAATATCACAATTGAATAAGTATAATCTAGATCCCACCCATGTATTGAATTGGGAAGAACTATAGAGAGTACTCTATTTATCAGTGTTCAGATGACCAGTGAAAATAAGAGATTCCCAAGAGAAGGTGCTTCATGTTAAGTTTATTAAACTTGTATGAATCCTTTGGATGAATGGGTATGATGAGCATGAGACCTAGGAGTATATGTAATGGGTTGACAATGAGTCTCAATTTGTTTGTTCTCTGATCAGGGTGGAGTTGATGTTTTGAGGGTTGAAATATTTGATGGGAGGTAGAATTTTCACAGGCTGACATTGGTGACTATACTTATTTTAAAATTATATTTGGCATTGAAATGCATTTTTGAGGTTTTGGTCGGGCCCATTTTATTTTTTTAATTTTTTCAAATTACTCAGAATTTTATGTTCGACAACATTCGGTGCCTGGGAAAGGCACGAACAATGTCGTGTGGATTCGCCAAATCACCAGTTTTCCAGCCCGATGCTCAGCTCACCATTAAAATAACAAAGTGAAGAGTAAATTGAATGAAAATAAAATGATAAAAATGATTTAAGAGTTGGTTAAATAATAATAACAATAAAAAAATAATACTAATAAAATTAATAATAATAATATTATTATTATTTTCATTATTATTTGTATGAATATTTTAATTAAGTTAGTATTATTATTAAGTTATTGTTATTATTATGAAATATTTATGATTATTATTATTATTATTATTACGTTTAAATTTTAATTTTATTATTTTTTCTGTATTTCATATGGTTATTTTATTTTATTTTTTCTTTTCCTCCTCTTACTCCCCCTCTTGGCGTAGCATTGCAACATCCCCTCTTTTGTTTCACACTGAAACCCTAACACACCCAACCTTTCGAAAATGCATCCTCTTCCCTTAGTGACTCCCTTGGTCAACACTCCTCCTCCCCACTAGTAATGTCCCTCGATCCAACGACACACCACTTATATTCCCTCACATTCCCCATGTGTCACCCCAACTGCCATCGCAAATCCACACACCTCCTCTCTTCCTCACAAGGATATCTGAATCGACATGCCTTCGGTGACTCTCTTCCTTTCTGGCGCAACCTGCAATGACCCCTTAGCAGATGATCTACTCTTGTATATTTTTATTGTATTTTTTAGAATTTTGGGTCAGGGATTCATGTTTCATTAGGGTTTTATTTTTATATATTCTGTTAAGATTATTGATTTAGGGTCTAATTGAGATTTTTTATAGTGTGATTAATTTGTGTTGGGTTTTATCACAAAATTTTTGAGGTTTTTTAAACCGAGGTAGTTGGTTCCACATATAAATTTTTTTTGATGAATTAATTTTCTTTTTTAATTAAATTAGAATATTACACAATTAATTTTCTTGTGGGAACATAGTTCATTTAGTTTAATATGCATTTTATTTGTTTTTTAACATGTTTATATGATATGGGTGTGTTTTTTATGAAAAACAATATTTTCTAATTGTTAGTGTTTTATTAAATTTTGCAGTTAGTTAATTAATCTATGAATGTTGTGTGAAGTTCCTTATTGATGTGGTTTTACATGCATTTGGTCATAAAATAAGGTATTGTGTGGGTTTTTTTATTAAACCCATGATAATGTTATTTAAAATCATTTCAAAACATTTATTTTTGGTTTATAAAACTTCACGAATGGTGAAAATGGGTTTAATAAATGGTTTCAGGGTTTTATCAAGAAGTTTATGTGGTGAAGGACACATTTCAAAATTTTCGTGGAGTGTATATGATGTTGAAATTTCTTTTGGGTGTATAAATAAAGACTTTAGTATGTATAGGGTCTATTTGGATGGATTCTGTGAATGTGGAATACCTTTTGATCCGAAATCATGAATGAGAACTAAGAGAAGCCCGACTAACTAGGTGGGAAAAATAGGACTAGTCTACTAGTGATACAGAAGTGACATCAACCCATTTTTACTGAGATTTACTAAATACTACAACACTAACATAACTTTTGGAAGAATACTGGAGATATCTATGGTGAATGGGATGCCCCCTTCTAGTGGATTGTGCATGAGAACATATATTTTTATGGATTCTATAACACTTTTCATAGATATTTGAGGTTATAGGGCCCCACTATTTGATAGTACCAATAAGGAATCTCCCATATTATGTTCTATTTGACTACATTACACTAACAATTATCATGTTGTGTGATTTTTGGGTTACTATAAAAGAAAATATGTTTTCATTTAAAAATTAATTTCCTCTAAATCAATTTTCAATAATGCAATTTTTCATTTAAATTTGTTTCATTAAAACTATTTTTTTAATTATTCAAACATTTAATTCCTCTCGTTTATAAAACATTAAATTGTACTCATCATTTAATGTTTATGCGTAGAATATTTTCTCATTGGAATATGACTGGTAATTAGCTCACACCCAACTTACATATTTTGGTGAAAGTAGATTCGATAATTCTTGATACATGTAAGGTTAATTCTTATAGAGATGTTGTTTTAGGTTGTAAAATATATTTCATGGATGTTGATGTGGATATGGCTTGGGGGTGTTTCTCTTTCTAGGTTGTTGTTTTTGAGCTGGTTTTTAGTCACAAAATGATGTTTTTGTTGTTTGGGTTTTGATTTAAACAAGTAACTCAAATTCTAGTTATTCGTAAAAGGATTTTCTGTTTGTGACTTACAACATTGGTTTATTTTAATTTGTACACTATTTTATATTTATTTTTATTCAGGTAAGTTGGTCCCAAAAATTAATTTTGATACTTATGAACCTGTTCTAGCCTGTAGAGATTGTGAATTCACTACATCACATGTAGTGGTCCGGGTTAGGCATCAGTTGGATAACGACTCAACTTGGTTCATGACATCTCGTCTCTCTTTTATTTCTGTTAGATATATAACATATTTAAAAATTATTTTTCATGTGTAGTGTATATAATTCACTTGAATATATCTTATTATTTTTAAAAATAAATATATGCGCATTTAAATTTTTATTTGAGGATCTCTATTTCATGGGCTTTTAGTTTCTTAGTTTCAAAATCAATAAGATATTTTTTTCCTTATTTTCCTTCACTAATAAATAGGTTATATTATACAACCATATTATTTTATCTAGTGTATATAAAATTTTGTTTCATGTTATATCATGAATATCGTTATTTGAAGTATATTATAAATTTAATTTAATGTAATTATTTCATGGGTATTATGATTCAAAATTATATAAGTGGTAAATGTATTTTGTTATAATTTCACAAATTATCCGGATTCTTTATGATGATATTTCCAATGATAAGATATTATGACGCATATCTCAAAAAAATATTTAATTTTATTATAAAAATGTTAGTAATTATTTTTATATTTAATTGAACCATTTTTCCAAAGAGTGGTACAAAAAACTCCTAAAAAATGTTTTTAAGATAATTTGACATTATTTCTATCTTCAGACAAAAATTTGTTTTCAATAAAGACCATGCCTTCTAAAAATGTATTAGAAAATTTTATTAACCTATTCAAAATGATTCATTATAAATACTTTCACCCAATATTAATATTTTATTTATTTTCAATGATGTCTTCATGTTTTTTATAAAAAATTCCCATTTCATATCATTTAACTATAAAAATGAATGTTCTTTATGACATGTGTTTAATTACCCAACGAAATAGACATAATATTGTTGAATATTAGTTTACAAGGTTACAATATTATTTTTAAAGAAATTTATTTCTTAATATTCTTGAAATTCATAATATATTTATGTGGTTTTCAATGAAATGAATTTTTCAAACCTATTAAATTTCAAAAATTTATTTTCTAAATGGAATAGATTTTTTCCTTATGATTTCTAATGATATTTACATTAATCAAAATATAAAACCCTTATCGTTACTTATGCTCTAATGTGGATATTTTTCAATAATAACATACACATTTATTCTTTAGATGGATTAATATTATTTTAATGAGATTTTTATGGAACACATTTCTTTTCTAAAGATTAATCCTATTTCCAAAAGATTATTACGAAACCCATTTTTTCCTTAGATTAAAAATGTTATGAATGATGTAATGATTTTTTTTGAGTTTTATTATCATATGAAAGATCTTTTTAATTTTATTCATTTTTTGGTTCTTAGAAATTAATATTATGATGAATAATCCAAGAGAGGATCAGGTGATCCCAATAAATTTTATTGGATATGGCATCCCATATAGTGTTGCATAAACCCATTACAAATTATATGTTGTGTCATCCAATATAGATCAGTGTGATCCTACTGTATCATATACGATGATAGTTCCCATATTGTTTTCCAATGCATTGGTTAATATACCTATTCATGAGAAGAAATAAAGAGGGAGTTACATAAGGGTTTCTCAAATAGATTTTTCTGGGATCTAATTTTTTAAAACATTGGTTTAACATGAGTTTTGAAAAAAAAATCCCCAAATACCAAAATGTTTTTGTGTGTTTTGACTATAGTTTTATAATCTTTATTATGATTATGATTGATATTACATGGACCATTATGATTGATTATGATTAATTTTTTCCATTTAAATGTTTTCATATTTTATGATTTTAGTATTGATGGATATGAGTTATTTTATGATTCACTCATTCACTATAATTATGTCATCATAACATTATCAAATTCATATTTTCATTGAGAAAATTAAAATTATAATCCTTATGTCTACCCTTATAGAAAATTTGACCACACTGATATTATCTTCATCTTTATTTGGTTCTAATGAATGAGGTTGAATGAATTATTTGTAGATGTAATTTAATATGGATGGGGTTATTGACTTAATTTGAAATACGTAATGATGGTTTAAGTGGGAGAAATTTTAATTTGATGACATGGGTATTGTTTATATAGGATTTTTTCCAAATAATAGAATACTTGTAACATAAAAGATTCTATAGAATTTATGTGATCAAAAATTTCTTTTTGATGTTTCATATTTTGGAAGAAAAAATATGGGTCACAATTATCAGCATAAATGTTGGAAATGTAATATTTATGGTATCAACACATGATCTGGGAGTGCTGGTTTTAGACTATTATAGTTTCTATTAGATTTAATTTTAGATAAGTAGGGATATTTGGATGTTTTCATGTCAGGTTATCGTAAAAATTATGGATATCATCATAGGTTTATAAGAGAATGGTTGATCATTATTTAAAAGTCATAGAAAACACGTTTGAGGTTTTAATAAGAAAAAATTATGAGGTTATTAGTAACTTTTTTGGAGATGTTTTATTAGTTTTGGATATTTTTAACCCCTAGTATCAACATGTATTTAAATTTAGCTGGAAGTATTTTTTCGTGTTTAAATAAAAAAAGGACTACATGAAGGTTAGGTGATTACCAATTTCATCATGAGTGGTTGTGAGGATAGAACCCACAACCTATGGCAGATAAGGGTCTACCGCCTACCACTATCCAATACGATGTCTTCAGTAGTATGGAATTTTTTTAGGTACTGATTAATTTTTTTCTAAAACTAATGTGGTTTTATTTAAGGGGAAAAAATTGACTTATCATGGAAGATAATATGATAAAAACCTTCAAATAATTAGGTTTTGAACTTAGTATGGAAATTATTAATGAATTTTAAGAATATAAATTTATATAATGAATTAGTTTTAAATTTTGGTATTACTATTTAGTTTTTAATAATAATATATTATATATTGGTTAAATCATTTTAGGAACTATCTTTCTATGTTCTAACCAATCTTTTTAGAAAATGTCTAAAGATAGGGTGAATATCATCACATTACCTTTTATGGACATGTAGTATTTAAATATATATTTTATTGCTTCTGAAAAAAAAATACATACTGACTACATATCATTTTTTGAAAAAAGATGATATTATTAGAAAAATTTACTAAAGTTTGAAATTCTAAAAATAATGTTTGTATATTTCCATATTCTCTTAGTATATATAGTGATTGAATTTCTCCTATATAGAAAAACGATATTGAAAAAATATTATCTTAGTACCTTTAATTATATGGAACCTATATTCTTCTCTGTCATCATAAATTTATGGTTTTTAGGGCCTTATATTTTCCTTTACAATTCATTTGTTTATTTTCAATGACATCAATAATTAAATATAATTATTTATAATTATCCTATATATTAATACCGCCACTTTACACCATTTTATACTACTTATAAACCTAGATACATGTTAATCTAGATGACCCCATACTTCTATTTCAATTATATTAATAAGGTGTTTTAATAACCATTTATATGATGTGGGTAAAGAAAAATTATTTTTAAATTTACTCTCATTACTTACCATGATAATGATAAAATTTTGAGGAATAAATTTATAAATAGAAGATAAGAAGTGACACCAAGAGTTATTAAAAGTTTCAAATTATGTTTAATCACATAAATGAAAAAACATAGAACATAGATGATAATGTAACCCCACAAGACTTTAAGATATAAATTTTTACGTAAATTTATTCTTTTTTATATTATTATTTATGAACAAAACTACATTTTTCTTGAGTTATATTCAATGTTGTGTTTAAATGAAACATAAAATAATTATTAAAATATTATTGTTGTAGTTTTCACAGAGACACTCGAATGTTGGATATGAATAATATAAACTAAATTTTAAAAATAAGGCTTAAAAATGAATATATAATGAATTCATTGGAGAATAATTAATTAGTAATGAATGTAAAATTCTTCTGAAAATAAATGGTTATACTTCTCTGAAAAAATATTCTTATGCCTAAAAATGCCTTTAATATCAATAAATTATCTATATAAATTTTAGTTAATTATTTTAATGAGGTAAATATATATTATGTATCCATACAAAATCTTAACATTAATATTCTATGTTTTCAAAATCAGAAATAAGAATAAATCGACATTTACACTTGGAATGTTTTTTTCCTTCTAAAAAGATATTTTTTTATTTTTTATGTAGTTATAAAAAATTAAAATTTTAAAAGAATTTAAAAATAAATTTGAAAAAATTAAATTAATTTCTTAAGTCAGAATCTTGAAATTAGTTTAGTTTTATGTTATAGTATTTTTATGAAAAGATTCATTTCTTATCTATAATAAAATATATTGAATTTAAATTGAAAAATGCATTTTTTATAGAATTTATTCATAATGTTAAATTAGTTTTAATTTTTTTAATGAATATTAAGTTTAATTATATATATATTAATCCATGTTAGACCATATGAATAAATTTCATATTGAAATTGGTTAAAAAATATTTTTTCAACATTTTATTTTTTTTCAGTCAAAAAACCCACATTCTCATCGCCTTTCAAGGGATAATATTAATTTTTTTTTCATATATATGAATGGATTCTGAAAAAATGGATTCTATATTGGGAATTATAATAATTTAAAATTTATAATAATTCAAATTTTTTTTTCCATAATTATTAATGAAAAAGGATAAAATTAGTCACTGTGATTTAAGTAAAAATGAGTTTACCATGAGTCAAACATCAATAATAATGGAAAAATGTAATATAAATGCATAAAAACATATTATATGGAATTATTTAGACATTATACCATCTAAGATATATATTGGACCACTATCGGGGTATGGTGACATGAAAAAAATGTTGTCGGAATACACCCTTTCAAAACATTACAGGGGTGCGACTCACCCAAATTATAAAAGGACACCATGTCTCCTCACTTCTAAAAAATTTACAACCAATTGGGTCCATAAATTAAATTCCATTATAAATTACTAAATTAAATCATCTCATAATTAAATACATAGTTTTTGAGGTAAATTAAACCTCAGAAGGCCTTTGGTGGAAACCTAAGGTGGGTACTCAAAGAAGTGGTAACATTTTTGAACAAGAATTTTATTTATTTATTTATAAACCACCATAAATTATTATTAAACTATTATAATATAATAAAATAAAGAATTTAAATATAAGGTAATGTTTTTAAAATAATTTCATTTCCTAAATCAGTCTTCACTTCCATAAAATGGTTTACCAAATCATTATTCACTTGTAAGGTGGAATATCTCCTCGCAAACTTATGTCATTATTTTTTTCCATTTCCACCTATAAATACTGGTTATGATGATAAATAATAAGTATTTCTAAGATATTGGGAACATAACCTTACTTATATTTTCATTAAATAATACATACCAGTTTAATTTATATTCTTTAGGGTATAAAATAAAGTATCTTATGTGTACGACAGATTGTTAACCAACCAAGCAATGTTATGTCTTTTCCATTTACATGATACTTGGAATGTAAAAAGTGTGAAGATAGTTAATATATGTTATATACCTGAAATAATTAAGATATTAATTATTATTTTTCTTTTCATTCAATATTATATATCATTACCTTTGTTACCTTTTAACTTACTAAAAAGATATAATGTCATTCGTGTATGTTTGGACTACCAACATCACAAAGCGACATGGCTCCCTTTTATTCACCAAATAATAAGAATTATATATACATAAGAATATAAAATTAAACAATATAGTTTTTATGATATTATTATTATTTGAAAATAAAAAATTTTACTTACCTTATTTACATAATGATCATTGAAAAATTGAAATGTTACTCATGCATATATACAACCTACCATTTCCATGATCACAACAATTTTTCATTTTTCATAATAATATTTAATTATTTTTATTAAATTTATAATTTACATTTAAATATTATTATTATTATTTTGGAGATAATATACTGATAATATATATATAAGAACTAGAACATTACAAAAAAGAGAAAAGAAGACAATTAACAACAAAAAATAATGAAAAAATAAAATATTATTAACTAATAGGGGATAATATAAAATAAAATGATAATATATGACGATATATATATCAATATAATTCTTCAATAAGATTATAATTTTTTAAACCAATATAATATGACAGGACCGGTTTGGGATATACCTAACACTAATATGGGTAGTGAATCAATGTTGGGTACTTTTGGAACAAATTCCATCTTTTATCCCTGTACCTCTTGACCTGTTAGGATTTTGATTCACTTATTCTATTTTCCCTATCACATGTAATAATAGAAAGTGGTAAAAATATGAACATGACATTTTTACAAGGTTCATCACTCAATAAGATTAGCTACATCCTTTCCATGCATGGATATGACTAGTGCATGGATTATCCACTGTGATGTGATATGAAATTATAGATAAGTGGCTAGGAAAAGAATCCTTTAGCCAGTGTGTGTCCCTACACTTTAGTGGGGGGTGGGAAAAAATCCTCTTCCCTGGACTGGTGATGACCTAGCCCAACTTGCAGCATCTAGCTAGTTTTTTATATTGCCTATGGAGACAGTATTCTTCCTTCTTTAAAAAGAAGGTTCTTCTTTTGTTCTTCTTTAATGAACTCTACTTGATTACTTGCAGAGAAGTAGGAAATAAATTCATCCTTTTTTTTCTTCTATTATTTTCTAGTTAAACACCAACTGCACTAGGCTTCTACATTCTTCTTTTTAGTGCAACAACCAACTATACTAAAACTTCTTCTCTCTTCTTGAAAAGAATCACATATACCACTGTGATTATTCAAACACTGAGGATCGGCTCATGTAACATCATCTGAATTAAACATACATGAATAATTGTCAGCCTTCAGTTGGGAATACTCTGTTCTTCTTGTTCTTCTTCACTTCTTTCTATGCAACAAACCTGTAAGCTGCACACTCTTTTTCTTCTTTTGATTCTTCAATGCACAACCCGCTACACAGAAACCTAATATTCTTCACATGTTATCTTTTAGTGAGAAACCATCTACACTGAGCTCTTATTCTTCTTATTTAGCTTGCGCACCAATCCTTACTTGAGTGAAACCCTTCTTGCACACCACCTACCTGCGTGCCACTAACAACTTGCACGCCACGATTATTTACAGCTGACAACTTGCATGCCACATTTGGATTATTCACATACCACTTCATGAAATAACCTCCCTTCTTGCATGGATCTAGCAACTTGCATGTCAAAACGTGCACGACAAAACTTGTGTGACACCCTCCTTGCACGCCTTATAAATAACCCTTAGCTTGTATGCCACTTCAGCTTGCATGCAACCCTCTACTACTTGTGCAATCATATCACCCACCACTACTTGCACGATCAGAGCTCAAATTATATCTTACGTTTTGAGCCTTAAAAAATGAGGAGGCTAGTTGTTTTGAGGAATTTTTGTGAATTGCGTGCCACAAACACTTGCACGCCACTCCAGCACTTGCGCGCCCCTCAATCGCTTTCCCACCACTCTGGATCTTACGTACCACTTTCTTTCCTTTGTCATATTTTGATATGATGATGTTTGAAATATGAATTTTCATGGAACATACACCAGACGTGCGTTCCCATTAGACTTGCAGGTCGGTTTATGACATGCACACCAATTTTTATCATGCACACCACTTTATTTACTTTGTCATATTTTGATGGGTTGATCTTGAAATATGACTTTCATGCCTGTTACACTTTCGCGCTAATAATTTCACTCCAATACTTGCGTGCCACTCTTGACTTGCACGCCATTTTATTTCCTTTTCCAAAATCACTTCATTACTCTCTCTACTCTTCAAAAGGCTTGTATCACAAGTTCTCTAATCCTATGATATTTGTTAAATTAAAATTAGTAAAGCATCGTCATAGTTTTTTCATTCATTTTGGTATATGAATTCCAATTTACTTCTTCATCCTCACTTAAAATACTCAATTCCTTTTTGTGTGTTAATTCCAAAGAACTCCAATGATCTCTCTTCATCCAAAAGTGTAGGCTTGAAGCTTCTTCAAATTCCTTCAATGTTGCAGACAATGTATCACCATTGATACAAGTATTGAGAAATTTATGAAAAGTGCAACAATCATATGATTTGAAGGAAATGCGTAATTAATGACCTTCTTATAATTACAAGCCCTTCCACACTCTCTCTTCTTCTTCAATGATCATTCTATACTTCATTCATATCTTATGATTCTTTTATTGAAGTAAGCTATTTTTTGGTTCTCATATAATCATGAAGCATTACATTGTATTCTTTAAATCATAATTATTCTTTAGTCATCCTTAGATGGATGATACTTCACAATTAATCATTGTTGTAAACAATGTGTCACATTTGACACATGTTCTTTGAACTTAGTATCAGTTCAACAATCATATGAATTTATCTTCTTAGAGAATTTCTCATGTATGAAATCCAAAGTTATGATTCTATAACAATTTTGCCAGCAACCTCACTTCTGCCAATCTCCACTATCTTTTTAGTCCTTCTTTATCTTCTTCTTCATTTTGACCAATATTGACAACTGTTGACAACAAATACAATCTTCATACAATCTTTTCCCAGTGACATGCAATAATATAAAACAGTAAAATCATGCACACGATATTTTTAAATGGTTCACCACTCAATAATATTAGTTATTTCCTTTCCATGAATGGATATGACCAGTGCATGAATTCTACACTATTATGTGATATGTAATTATAGTGGAGTGGATAGGAAAAAAGTCCTCTAGCCAGTGTGAGTTGTTACACTTTAGAGGGGGATGGGAATTAATCCTCTTCCATGGACTGATGATGACCTAGCCCAACTTGCCGCATCTATCTGGTTCATTATACTGCCTATAGAGACAATATTTTTTCCTTTTTCAAAAGGCAGTTTCTGCTCTTGGTCATCTTTAGTGCTCTTCACTTGATTACTTGAAAAGTAGTAGGCATGAAATTCTTCCTTTTTTCTTCTCTTCTTTTCTAGAGAAACACCAACTATACTAGGCTTCTTCTTTCTTCTTCTTAGTGAAATAACCAACTGAAATAAATATTCTTCTCTATTCATGGATATAATAACATATACCAATGTGATCATTTAGACACTGAGGATCTTCTCACATAACATCATCTGAATTAAACTATCCATAATAATTGTCAGAATTCAGTTGGGCGTACACTATTATTTTTCTTCTTCTTCACTTATTTCTCTGCAATAAACCTATAAGTTGCATACTATTCTTCTTCTTCTTCTTCATTAATGCACAACCAGCTTCACTAAATCCTAATCTTCTTCACATGCTCCCTTATAGAAGAAAACCATCTACACCAAGTTCTTATTCTTCATCTTTATATTGCCTTCCAATCCTTACTTGCGTGACACCCTACTTGGGCGCCACCTTCTTGTGTACCATACAGCTTGTGCGCCACCTGCTTGTGAGCCACCTGATTGTGCACCACTCTGCCTGTGCGCCACCTACTTGCGTGCCACTAATTACTTGCACTCCACGATTGTTCATAGATCACATCTTGCATGCCACATTTGGCTTATACACAGACGACTTCTTCAAAGAACCTCCTTGCTTGCGTGCATCTGGAAACCTGCGCATCAAAAATTTCATGACAAAACTTGCGTGACACACTCCTTTCCCGCCTTATAAAAAACCCTCAGCTTGCACGCCACCTCATCTTGCATGACTCCCTCTGCTACTTGAGCGATCAGAGCACCCCCCACTACTTGGTCGATCAGAGATCTAGTTTTATCTTAAGTATTGATTCTTAAAAAATGATGAGGCTAGTCATATATTTATATGAATTTTGGTTACTCGTGCACCACAAACACTTTCACGCCACTACAGAACATGCGCGACACATTCATTACTTTTTCATATTTTGATATGAGGATATTTGAAATATGAATTTGTATGGAACATTCACTTGCATTCCACACATGCGCACCCATTATACTTGCACGTCGGTTTATGACTTGTGCGCCAATTTTTAACTTGTGCACCAATTTATTTCCTTTGTCAGATTTTGATTGGATGATCTTGAAATATGACTTGCATGCCACTTACACATTCATGAAAATACTTTCACACCAATACTTGCGCACCACTCTTGAATTACACACATCTTTATTTACATTTCCAAAATAACTTCTTTACTCTATCTACACTTCATAAGGCATGCAACACAAGTTCTCCAAAAATATGATATTTGTGAAATTAAAATCTGAAAAGAATTGCCATAGATTTTTCTTTATTTTTGGAATATGAATTCTGAAGTACTTATTCATCCTCATTTAAAATCCTCAATTCCTTTTATAGTGTTAATTCCAAAGAACTCTAATCATATCTCTTCATCCAAAAGTGGAGGCTTGAAGCTTCTTCAAATAAATTCAATGTTACAGATAATGTATCACCTTTGATACATTTATTGGGAAATTTAAGAACAACACAACAATCATCTGATTTAAAGGAAATTTTTAATTCATGACCTTATTATAATCACAATCCCTTACATTCTCTCTATTCTTCTTTATCAATCATTATCTACTTCATTCAAATCATGTGATTCTTTTCTTCAAGTATGGCCATGCATGGTTCTAATGAAATCATGAAGCATTACATGGTTTACTTTAAATCCTAATTATTCATTAATCATCCATTGATGGATGATACTTCATCATTATTCATTGTTGTAAACAAAGAGTCACCGTTGACACAAGTTCTTTGAACTTTGTATCAGTTAAACAATCATCTGAATTGATCTTCTTAGAGAATTGATCAAGTACGACATCCAATGTTATGATTCCATAACAATTCTCTAGGCAACCTCACTTCAGCCAATATCCACTAACTTTTTAGTCCTTCTTCATCTTCTTCTTCATTTTGACATGTATTGACAACTGTTGACAACAAATACAATCTTCATACACAATTTGGTCCCATCATAATGAATGTCAAATCATGTTCCACCAAAAGGAAGAATGATATAAGGGTTTTCTCATCTAATATTTAATTAAATCATATATATACAATACGCACCACTTATTTTTGTTTATTGTTGTATATAATTCCCATGAATATATTTTATGATTATTATAATGAAATTTATGTGTAATTAAATATCCATTATATGATCCATGTTTCATTGGTTTTATATTTTTTAGGTTTCTTAAGCTGTAACAGATACTTTCCTCAGTTTTCGTTCTTTGAGATGTATATTATGTTACATACCTATCTTATTTTACTGGGTGTATATAATAGCCAAATTTCATATTAAATCAGGATTATACATATTTTGGTGATATTATATGTATAACTTAATGCTATTATTTTATGGGGATTACATTTCAATGTTATGAAATTCATAATAGTATTTTATTACAATCACATTATTTATTGGGATTTATTATGATTATGATTAAAATGATGATATAATATGATACATATATCATGAAAGTAATTATTTTTCCTCTACCATGGTTATTCAAGACAATTAAAAGTGTCATTACCATTTCCCAATCATTAGAACATAAAATTGTTTAGAATATTTATTTTAAAAAAATGACTTTATTTAAATCTTTGGTGGGAAATCTTTTTTCTCCAAAACCGAGGTTTTCTAAAAAAAGTTTTTAAAATGAAAACAACCATTTAAAAAATAATTTTAAAATAAAAATTTACCAATTGTTTAATTTTTTTAAATTTTTTTTAAATGAATCTTGTCATTATTTTTTGAATAAGTAACTTCTCTAAAAATTTTACAATGCAAAAGGAATTATCTTCACACAATGTATAAAATTACATTATTACATGTCCATAATTTATTTAAATAGTCATTTTGTTGTTTATAATGTAATTTTTTTTAATTTACCGAAAATTCATAGTTTATAAAAATAGGTTTTCAATGAAAAGGATTTTGAATGAAACAATGTTTTAAAATTTTAATTTTAAAATAGAAATTATATTATACTCAATATAATTTTTAATAATAATTCAATGGTATTTACATTCATAAATGTCATAAAAACTTTTTGTTACTTATTATTAAATGTTAATATTTTTTAATGATACCTTCCTTATTCATTCCATTGATGGAGTAAGACTTTTTAAAATATATTATAATAGAAACTGTTTCTTTTACATGGGTTAAACATGTTTCAAAGAGGTTATTGTGGAAAAAGTTTCTTTTATATGGGTTAACCAAGTTATTAAACAAATAATGATTGTTTTTATGAGTTTTATGATGATATAAAATCTCTTTTTATTTTATTATTGTTGTTGATCATGAACATTAATTATATTATGGGGTGGACCTGATGGTGGAGGGTGATCCCTTATAGCTTATATGATGGGGTGACCATGATTTTATTGGATGAGCCCATTAATGTCTATTAAATTGGGTAGACTAAATAGAATAGAGTTATCTTGTTATAGATTATATAATGAGTGTACTGAAATATCATTACAATTTATTTGTTAATGTACTTTATCTTGAGAGGCATGAAGGTGGGAGTTACCATACTGTTTCTTCTATTGGTTTAATAGGGCTCCATTTATTTCATGTAGGGTATAAAATGAGTTATGAAGAAACAATTTCACAGATACAAACTCATTTTTTTTGTTTCCTATATGATTATAATTTTTCTTATGATCTATATTGAAATCACAAGGTTCAGTATTATTGAATCTAATGAATCATTCATTTTCCATGATTTTATATTTGATGATCCAGGTATTTATAGTTATGAGTTATTTTATGAATCACTCATTAAATATAATTATTTCATCATAACCTTATTCACATATTATTATTATTTTGTAATTTAATTTTTATTGATTATCTATACCCTTACTAAAAATTTGAACTAACCATTCTTATGATTCATTTCCTCTTGGTTATAATGAGTGAGAATTGAAAACATATTTCTATGAATTATTTTATATAGATGTTGTTACCGAATTAAAATGGAATAAGAAAAATTGGGTTATCTGGTAAAAATGATCATTTTATGACATGAGTATTGTTTATGTATGAATTTTCTTTATTTTTATAAACCCCAAACCCATAAGATCCTTGAGAATGTAATTGATTCAATTTTAACTTTTGATTTTTAATTTTTAGGAAGAAAAAAGTGTCATGATTTTTGGAATGAAAGATGGAAATTTAATTATTTTAATTTTATCCAATGATCTAGGTCTGTGGGTTATGGGATATTATAATGTCACCCACATTAATAGAATCTATAAATTTTTTACGGATTTATAACACTTTAAAACAATGTTTTAAACCTTGGAGACACAAATTAAAACATGTTTTCTACACACCACTTCGCATATCCAAGTCACCCAAATTATTTCATACCTAGTGGAAAAAAAGAGAGGATTCATTTTTATGTAATGTTAGAATGGAAACATTAATTTTACCAAGGTCATGTAATAAATGATTCCCATTAATTTTACTAGTTATGAATGAATTATAGATTTTGAATGGGGAAGTACTACCAATATTATACATTTTATGGTTAGAATAAACCAAAAATATTTTTTAAAAAAATTAATTGAAAGAATTAAGAAATATTGAAACTATTTGAATAATAATTGACTAGAGTTTAAAGGTAGTCAATTTCTCTCCATTAATGATGGATCTCACCACTTATGTTTAGTATAAAGTAGTATTTGATCACCATGGTGAATCAAAAAATAATTTTAAATAATATCACTATCTTTATTATAAATTTGGTTATATAAATTATGTATACAGTATTATTTCACACAAAATGAATTCAATGAATTAATAACATCCCCTTAAATGATTCTTAATGCAATATAAAATTTATTTTTTTGAATTCATAAGAAAATAATTATGATATGGGTTTATTTACTTAATCTATACAACCAAACCAAGATGTAAAAAATAAGTTTTTTTAATATAAAAAATAGTAGTAAGTAAACACATAAAAATTAAAATAAATGTTCTTGGAAAATTTTGATTACACATGTGAGGCCCATTTTTCATATTTCAAATAGTTGGAATTGAAACAGTTCATGTTCAAACAAAATAATGCATATATTAATAAAAACATGATAAAATATTATGTAGTTTAAATACATCATAAAATATATATAAATAAATTTATATATGTTAAAAATGATATTTATTATTTAAGGAACAATTATATCAAGGGAAATATATGAATTAAATATGTTGTAATTCATAATATACAAGAGTTCGTAAAAGATATCTTATAAATATTGAATATTAAGATCAATTCTATCTAAAAACTATATCATATTTTTTTTGACAATTTGGGATTCATTCATGTTATCTTCTTACCCATGAATATTGATACCAATTTTGTTGATAATTATAATATTTCCATTTAAATTTTCATCATCAAATATGTTTATGTACTAAAATATTATTCACTAAATTTTCAATTTGGAATCCTTGAATTTAACATTTCCTTCATATCTTTTTTGTATATTATCCCAAATTTCCTTCTTGGTATCAATTCCTTTGACCAATGGGTATTAATATTTGGACAGATATATAAGAATGAATTTTTTTGATATATTCCATCAAGGCACAAATTTTTCTTCTCAGTAAAATACATCATTAATAATTTTGAAAGGGTTTATATTATGTTTTTTCATCACAATAATCTAGGAAACACGTTAAAAAATAAGGAGACAACTCATTCTCAAACAATTACAGTTCATTTTAAATAATTTTGGGAAACCCTTAATATTTATTGAATTAAAGAATTCCATATTTATATTCAATAAAAATCCAAGGATTTATGTGAAAATTATGATTATTTTATTCAACATTAATGATGTAGGTATATTTATATGTTTAATAGGGGTAGGGGTGAAATAATGATATAATTATTAATTTTTATTGTGTTTTATGTCACGGTTTATGATTGTCCAATGTTTAATACTTTCATTTTATATATCATATACTCACAATAATAGTGATGGAATTAAAATCCACAATAAGTACTAAATGATTAAAAGGTTCATCCCATTTAAGAAAATAAAAACAATTCTATGATAGGTTAGTCACCCCAATCAATTATTCATACACTATAAACAAAAGGGATTACAATTATAACATTAATAATAACATCATACAATATTTATCAGCATGTATTCATACAACTATTTCTAGAATACCAGTATAACAATAAAACCATATTATCAGTTGAAAATATAAATAACTAAAAGAGATGGATCTGATGTTTCTCCTGGTTACTTCCTCAAAAGTTTATGTAGATCTACCTTGTCCATAGTTCCTGATCCACAAAATAAAATGTGACTAATTATTTGACAACATCAATATCTACTAATCATGATCTGATTAATTTTTATTCAAATCTTCATTCGGATTATCAATGATCTAATCATATTTTAGAATCATGAAATATCAAAGCTTTTCTTGTTTTCCACCAATTTTCTAAAAAATACCATATTGAGCCTTTATTTTTTTTCAAACAATAGATCTTAAAAAAAGTGTTTTAACTACTTTTCTCAATTATTGTCACATTTTTTCTTTAATTTTCATATTATTATGATATTATCATATAATATTATTCACATTAAATCAATAGTAATATATTTAAATTCTAATTGATTTGTGGTTTCTTTATCATACCCTTCAATGACACTTCGCACCTTCTAAAACACTCTCTATTTTTACCCCATTACAATATTATTCAAGATAAATATAAAATATTTTTTATTTTAATATATAAGAGAATACAGATATTATCTATCAAATATTTAGAATTATAAATTCTTATTTTTTATCAAAATAATCAATTTAATTTAAATTATCTTGTATTTTATCCACATGTAAAAGTAATTTTTCGTTGTGATGCGACAATTTTATTTGTGGTGTGTTACTGTCAAGCATTAGTATTAATCACAACCCTTATCATGTGATTTATAATCAATTATGAATAGAACTGAATCATCTTCTTTGATAATCATAATTGATATTTCATTAAGGGTATAAACCTTATGAAGATACATATATATCAGTGGTGACCAATGCCTTTATTAATTCTTTTCCATATTGAATTTTTTTTTACACATTAAACTTAAGAAATTGGAGTCTCCCATTTAAAAATCAATTATGATCTATCGAATTTCCAAAAAAATTATATCTCAATAATAACATTTTAAGAATAATTGACTCTTAATATGTTCCTTATGTTTCCTCTCTAATTATAAATTTGTATTAAACATGATATTCCATAATTGTATGTGAGTATTATAATGGTTAGGTGAAAATATAGAATAAACAAAATACTACAATAGAGTCCTCAATGAATATTATGAAATTTATATTATCCGTAAATATTTTATAATCATAACTATTACTTAATTGATGATCCTTATGTGGTTAAATTTCAATGTATAAAGTGTAAGTGATTCTTATAAAACTATATAAACTTTTAAAAAATTTTAATGTAAAGAAAATAAGGAATATTACAAAACTCAATGTATCTAATAGGGTCTCAGAATAAAAAACTATTCACAAATCCTAAATATTGATGAATTGTTCCAACTCAACTGAAATCATATTCTATAATTATTTAACACCTCAAAATAAATCACAATCAATCCAAAAAACTTTTTAATTAATCTCACAAACATGATTGAAAATAAATAATGTCTTTATCAATACCATTAGGTATGTTAGTATCCAAGGGTTAACATACAGTAATAAGAGGTTCTAGTTTGATTGGATTCTATGTTTTTATAAGAGAACATATACCATGCTGTTAAAAAATTTATATTTGATAAATAATTATCACAGTATGATATTGAATTTAAGTTTATCTAAAATTTTTATACTCATAATTGTTAGTAAAGAACATAATTTTTCAAAATATTGAGGAATATATCATATAGTATAGGATATATTTTACGGAAAGTGTTATTATTCATTTAGAATATAATATTTATGTGATTTAAAAATTGATTTCATAAATTATCAACCCCTTTATGAATATAATTTACTTGTCAAAATTATTTTGGTAGTTTTAAATCGATACATAGTTAAAACCCAAACAGTCGTGGATTTATTTGAATATGATATATGGTGTCCTTCTAGGACCTCATTTTATATAGGTGGATATAATATTCTCAATTTTAAATTATAATAATCCAGGATGTTTTGGTTCTACATCATGATGATTTAATTTTATACTTTTAAAAAATTTATGAATTATAAAAATTGTTCTAATAATCAGATATATTGTATGTTTATAGCCATGGAAACTGTTAATGGTACAAAATGTTTAGATATATATTTTTTGAATTATATATTTGATGTAAAAATAAAATATAGAACTATAAAATAAATTCCTTTAAAAAATGGGTGCATAACTTGTTGTAAAATTATACCTTCTCCAAATACGTATAGGTTGAATCTGTCATTGTAACAGTTTGTTTAACTAATAGTTTTCCATATATGACCGTTAAATTTTGTGTAACATTATGGCGTTGAACTCCCTAAAAATGAATATTTTATAGGTTTTCCATCTTTGATTTACCTAGAAGAAGCATTCATCACCCACATTTGTGTTTCTTCGGTTTCCCTTGATTGGGTTTCATTGAAAGAGATATTAGGATTGATTCAACCATATTTCATATATGTCGTTATTTACTGATCATTCAAATTTCTTATTCAAGAGTCTCCTCTTGAATACTCCTTGGTCTTTATCTTCCCACACCCATGGTGTGGGAAATGGCATCACCTTTTTTGGTAGTGGTTGCTGAGGTCTCTTTAGACTTGTTATCGTT
This sequence comes from Viscum album, assembly GCA_963277665.1. Lineage (NCBI taxonomy): Eukaryota > Viridiplantae > Streptophyta > Magnoliopsida > Santalales > Viscaceae > Viscum > Viscum album. The sequence goes on along the minus strand of OY728163.1, from coordinate 1,047,476,303 downwards.
CTTGATCCGGGCTTCTCCTATCCAGATATCTATTACAGATATGGTCTTGTTATTGATTTGTGATTTCCTGAGAATGGTTCTAGAAAATTATCATTACCTTGTTTTTGTCCTTAGCTCTCGGAAGGATGGTCAATTATGGTCAGCTAGTGATAGAGATTTGAGTTGTCAATTGTGTGGGGACCAATTCATTGGTTGACTGTTGACAGCGGTGGTACGTAAGTTTTCATAACACATAATAATTTCATATTTTTTCAATTGGCCTTATGTCTATGGATGAGTGCCATGGGATATGTTCTCACCATTTTGTAATGGAGAGTGGATGACGATTATGGGTATTGATGTTTTCTTTCCTATGATCGGTGGCCCTAAGAGTCTTGTAATGGTTCATTTTGTGGTTTTCTATTTCTTGGTTCTATTTGTTTATTGGGATTCAAATTCATTTATAGGAAATAGTTTCTTCCTTGTTTCTTTTTGATAGTATTGCATCAATTTTTTGGTGCTACAGTGTGGGCGGCCTTAAAAGAGGGATGATTGTGATGAAACCCCTAATTCAACCATCTTCTTTCATTTTTTATAGATAGATTGTAACCATGATTTTAATCTTTCTTAGTGTTTTTTGTATGATTTTGTGCTACATTAGACAAAAATTACTATGATTTTATCACATGCTTTGTTGGGAGGGATGATAAAAATAGGTAATGAAGTGGTGATACCATTCATCGTTCTCTCCTTGACATGTTTATGTTGGTTGGAGAGGTTCAATACCATGTTTTTCTAGTCTATCATGGTGAAACATCTTGTAAGATGGGTAAGAACATCATTTATAATGATATAATTATCATATTATATTGTGATAAAGGAAATGATTCTTTCTAGGGTGCTTTTTTTTGGACATACAACACAATTTTGAGCATTGTTTCTTATTTAATTAAGTAAATTTTTCCTTTTTTGTAATGGGTTCCATAATTTTCATGTTTTCAAATAGCTTTACTTTATCTTGTATAATAAATGTGGATTAACACTAAACCATTAAAAAAATAAATTTAACTCTTTGACTAATAATGGAAAAAAATCACTGTTATAATAATTTAATATACATTAGTTTTAAATAAATATAGGAATATAAAAATTAAAAAACATGATATAGGATATATTATATGTATACTCATATGCTATTATGTTGGTGTATAGTGTTATAAATTATGGATTAGTGGAACTAATTTTAAAAAACACATCATTATTGGTGATGTTACTTATAATGAGTCGAATTAACATAGGATGAAAAATTTAGGTGGTAAAATCATTGAAACACCAAAATTTTTGGGTGATTGTGTTCAATAGAAACCATAAATTGTGTCTCAAATTAATACAAAAATATGGTAAATATGGGATGGTTTTTCAAAATGTATGAATTCTATTCTAGGTCAAATGATAATTTTTTGATCGATTTAATTATTATTATCTCATGAAATATTGAATGAGATGGGTCATTCAACATATTCCTCATTTAATATATGATGATGCAATTATTTTTCATTTAATATTTTTATGACATTATTAATGATAAATCAAAAATATATATGAATGTTGTATAAATTAATTGTTAATTATTTGATGAATGTGATGAAGAAAAATATATATTATTTATATAATAGTATCACCTAGTGGGTTTTAATGGAAATGATAAAGATAGATTAAATAGGTGTAAATGGTTATTAAATAAAAATGAATATAATATATGAGAAAAAAAATATGAATTATTGATTTTATCATTGGCTATGGTTTCTTGTTTTGAGAATGTGATACTGCCATGAAGTTTCTTGTTGGAATTTTTTATAGTTAATAAAGGTTTTGACAATGTAACAAAGTTGATAAAATTATTTGATTTATATCACTGATCCTTAAATGAAAATAATGATTTAATATTTATATTAATGAATTCTTAATGATGTATGTGTGTTTACTAAAACATAATAAAGGTTCTGTATTTTTCATACGTAATTAAATATTTTGAAGAATGAGAATTGGAATTTTAAATGATAATATTGATACAAATTTTTTTGGAATTTTAGGATTTTAAGATGTTTTAAATGAATCATACCTGAATACATAAGATTAACTATGTTTATAAATTTTTTTTCCCAATTATGAAAGTGTCATCATACCAAGTCTATCTTAAAGAATAATTAAAGGTATGTAGAATAGAGCTCATATACAAATTTTTATGTACCAGCCACTCCTTATACATGTAAATTTAACCAACATAAAATCATTATAAGTTATCGATGTCCATGATCAGTCTATAATATCTATTAAGAGTAAATTTTTGGAACAGGTAGTGAAATTAAACGAAGTATTTAAGGGATTAGTAATTTTGTAAGGGTTATCTACATATTTCAAAAAACTATTTTTGGAGGTCATAAGATTTATCCAAATATATTTTTATATTATAAATTCATTAAGTGCTGGACATTACAATGAAATAAATAAGAGATATTCTATGTTAAATTAAAGAAAGAATCATCTCGAGAGGAGGATGAAAATGTTGTAAAACTGGTTTTTTAAGAAATATGGGTCACCCTTAGTATTTATTCACATTTTTAAAAGGTAAAAAATTCAATGATGAATTATTGGGTGAATTTAGTTGATCTAAATAATTAAATATGCTAATTTTATGGAACAAATTCAACACTTTCACATGATTAATCAGAAAATATGATTAAAGCGGTCTCTTTATGACCACTGATCATGAAAATATATAGGTTCATCATTCATAATAAATAGACTGATTTTCAAATAATATGTAAGATTATATATTTATCTATATATCGCACAACAAGTAATCTAATAGATTATGGATAACTGATAAAGGACCAACTTATTAGGTTGTGACGGTTAATGTTTTGATGTGTTTTATGTCCATCAGAGAATTTGAATAGATAAAATTCTATAATTGAATAGGATATTATTAAGGTGATTTTTAGATACATTTTTAAATCTCAATTATTTATATCTAATTAAAGAAGATCCATGAAATAAAATTTAATTATAGGAAGTTAGACTTTTAATTTTTTTTATTTAAATGGATTTTGAGTTTTAAATTATTTGGATATAAAATTGATTTCTATTATATTTTATAGGTAGAAAGAGAGTAGAAAAATAGAAACATAGAATAAGGGGAAGAAATAGGTGTTCCTTATAAAAAGGGAAGTTGTCAACATGGCCTTGGTTGAATATAATAATTAAATGTATATTACTTTTATTTTACACAATAATATAATAAATATAATATTTGGATATTTCTATGTACATTTTATAAGAAAAAGAATAATAATAATTGGAATAATTAAATTATCATATTAATAGGTTATTATGATAGTTTTTTTGGAAATTAATATTATCAACTCTTATAAAAATGTGTTAATTAAATATTCATGTATATATAGTAATATATTGATATTCTAATTCATTAACATGTCATATATTGAAACTATAATTTAGATGCTTCATTCTGAATTTAGAATCACCTTCATTCCATTAAAAAAATAGGATAATTTAATGTTTATTAATTGATTTCTTTTGGAGTAGTGCACAAAGGAGGAATAATTGAATTGATCCTTTGGAAGAAAAGATGTATCTACAAATCATTATATATGTAATAAACCTGATAAGATAATTCTATTTTATTTCAACATGTAATTGAAGTGATATTTGGTGGGGAGTGATCTAACCTAGACACATTATCCATATAAATAGTTAGTCATATATGTTTTTGGATCACCTGAAAAATGGTGTGTGCGTGTTCATTATGTATTTCCCAAGTGTGTGAATTAAGTAAAATACTAGTGTTTTTTCAGGGCGTAAATTAAACATTTTTGAATGATTATTGATATATATGAACAAGGTCAAAGGAATGTTGAATGTATACCCTCTAAAAAGGGAATAGGAAAATTTCTAATATCTTGATTTATTCTCCCCTTGCAAGGTATCCATGGTCATAATAAGCTGTATATGAGAAAAAAAAATTGATGGGGATTATCTATGACCTATTTGGAATTTTAATATTTGACAAAAATGTTAGATATATGCCCAAAATTGAATGTATATTTATGTGATGGAAATAATTTTTTTAACCGGATGAAGGATTTTATGTCATTTTTAGAGAAAAATTCTTGAATCCTTTCAACTGCCTTTGTTATTGGATTTTTTGAAAATATATCACTGGATTTTCGATGTCAAAAAAGAAAAAAAATTATAGTTTGATGAATTTTTTATGAAATCCATAACATATTATTTGTTTGTTATTATATTTATGATGAGATAAAAAATAATGTTATAAATGTTTTTATAGAAGATATTGGAGGATTTGTATGGGAATGTGTCTATGATAAAATAGGAAAACCAAATGACTTATATTAGTGTATAAAATAAATAAGTGATGTTATGAATATGAATTACATAGAAGAATAATTTCATATATCTTGATCCAAGTAGATGAAGAATAATACAGAGTCAAATAAATTCAGGATTGTAATAGAGGTGAAAAAATATATTATTTATATATAACTAAATATGACTTCATAGTAGATTCTTCATATATATATGATGGCTTAGGTTTTATATCACCTATATTTTTTTTTTCAAAATTATGGTATAATAGTTGCCACGACAACAAGTGGTAAATGTTTTTTTGATGAAAACATGATTATCTTATAGATATGAGAAGTGAAGTGAATATAATGAAGGCTATACAAGAAAATAATTGTACTGATATAAAAAAATTCAACGGGGAATATTGACTATTGATAATGTAAGAGATATATACAAATGAATCCATTTAATAATAAATATGAATATAATAATCATTTTGATAATATTAAATATATTTTCATGAGTTTATGTTTTTCATGAATAAGGGAAACATTTTATAGCATCTATATTACCCTAAAGAGAGTAGAGTAATGAAAAAGGGTCAATTTAACATATTTAAAATTTTTATTTCTTTTAGGATATAAAAATATGATCTATTTAAATGGATATAATGATTAAGAATTATGAGGGAGATCATTATACATTATGGAATAACTCAAAAAATAAATATTCTCACAAGGAGACTTAAAATGTAGAATTAAGTAAAAAATATTAAATCGGGAAAAATATAAAAAATTAATTCTAATTTTTTTAGATGGTTATTAAAAAAGGTGGAATTACAATGCTTCTTCTGTGGAATATTGTGAGAAAAAATGAATATGTGAAAGGTGAAATTTGAAATATTAAATTACATGAGTCCATCTAATTCATAACATATGGGGAATCCTATTAAAATATTTGAATATATCATTGAGAGATGTAATATATATTCTATCATTACTTATATAGAATGGTACTACAATAGAAAAATGAATTGAGGTGTGAAGGTGACATTACCAAATCCTGTAAAAATATGGAGACAAATTATAAAAAATATATATCAATTCAAATTATAATCAAATTTGTGGAGTTTTATGATAATGAAATAGTAAGTCAAGATATATTTACTCATGTAAAAATAATTTATTATTCAAAAAAATCATAGAGAGTAATGTTGTGAGGAAATTATTTTTGAAGGATTATAAAAATCATTGATGTGTTTATAAAGGCCATGGAGAAGAAAATTAAAATAAGAACCTAGAAGTTGGGACAATATTTCCCTCTAGATAATAGATTCATGTATATGAAAGATATGAATGAAGGATGAATATAATTATATCACTAAGAAAAAAAAGTTTTTTTTCAAATAACCATTATAAGAATTAAAATAATTAAGAATAGGGAGGAAATAAAAAAGAATATTATTCTATAATGGGTATCAAAGAAGAAGCGAAATACAATACATCAGTAGTCATGCTGGAGAAAGAATTCTCTATCTGTTGATCCAAATATAAGATATCATCAAGGATATAGAATTGTATAGTAGGGATAATGGAAATAATGGAGGATAATTAATAGTCATTCATTAGATGTTTCATCCATACAACTATAAATCCGGAGTGGAAGACCAATAAACTTATTCATACTTGGAGAATGAATCATGGAATGGAATACTGAAATTTTGATCCAAAGGAGAAAACATTAAAACATGAGATGATCAATACAAATGAGATGAATACCAATATTTGTGAGATAAAGAATTCAAATCCAACTATTCATTGAGTATTTTTCACTTGTAGTGTTTATTACTGAAATTCTTGGTTGAAGACCAATATTCAAGGGTTGGTTTATAACATCCAACCATATCTTTAGACTTGAGATGTCATAGAATAACCTATCCACATTATAAACTATTGTTTATTAATTTAATATTAAAGAGGAGATACAATCTATTTGTAATATAATGTATGTGTGCATTGAATGAAGTAAAATGCATATATAATAGACTAAACTAATACTAGGTATTTTGGAAGTTTTGATTATTGACTATAATGATTAAATCTAGTCTAATATTCAATATCTTCAGTGGTAAAAAAATAAAATGGCTTGAAAACAAGTGTATTCTGAGACATTAGATAGATAAATTTTGTAAATCTAATGATACATAACGTGATGAATAAAATAAAATGGATTTAAGGAAAAATATGATCAATATGTTAAATCAAGAAGTCGCTATGAAAAATAAAAGGTAAAACATTTAATATGTATATATAATGATTTATAGATATAATAGTTCTTTATTTGGAATGAATTTTTTTTTCATTACATTGTATGATTTATTTAAAATAGTATTACATAGATTTTGAAATTCTTATTATTTTATATGGACTTTATCATTTGATAATTTTCCCAAAATAAGTAGATATAAACTCTGTTTAAAATACTTCTTTAATTATAGAGGAATATTTATTTGATCTTTAAATAAAAAATATTATGATATCATATGATTTTCAAGGATACTAAAATGAATGTAGAATAAATTCATCATGGCCAACAAATATTTTGGTAGATAATGATGGACATTCAATGAGAGATTATATTAATGTGATAATGGTTAATATCTATATTGGAAAATCATATAATGATCATCATGTTGTATCATGAGTTACCATAAACTTGAGTTATCAATTTTATCAACATGGGGTATGTATCAACATTGTGTGATTTTCAATTTATATATGAAATTTATATTTTGAATGTGATTGAGGTCATCAATAGTTTATTTTCTAAGGAATTAAATTTCTCACTAAAAAAGACTTTTATGGAAATTATTGAGTGATATTGATAATATATATGTTATTAAAAATAGTATTGTTTCCAATACCATGTTTCAAATCAGTTTGATTAGAGGATTTTTTGATGCCTCATTTACAAGTTGTAAATTCAGTCATTGTAATTTATTGATAATAATATAGTTTTAATTGAAAATGTGTTGAAATATATTTCAATGAAGGATAAATGAATGAAGATAAATGGTACCAAGGATATTTAACATATCATAAAAGTAAAGCTATATTATTAATGTATAAATATGTGGATTAAATAATTTATATTTTTCCATATATAATAAGTGATTCATAACGCTTTGAATCTAGAATTTCCAATGTAGTGGTAGAATGAGTTCTAGTTATATTTATATAGAATCATTTGGATATTTGAGAAAAATTTAAAGGGAGAGAATCTAATCTACTATTCTGTAAATTCTATAGGATACAAAATATATTTCTTTCCATTAAAAAATTTGATAAAAAATACATATTAACTAATTGGTAGTGAAGCTAATGGTCAGACCCCGTAAAAAGAATAGAATAAACCAATGTCATTTTTTGGAAAATGGGTATGAAAAAAATCCATAAAATAGATTTGATATGTGTGTCAATGATTTGGAGTGGAAAATGAAGAGTTTGTATCTATCTTTTTTAATTATTAAATTTTATAGACTTATTTTTAACAAGTATTTAAAGTGGGATATTATTTAAAATAAGAGGTTTCATAATAGATTTTTAAAAAATTAAAAAATGTATTGTCATTTCAATAATTTTGTGAAATTGTTGTTTTATTATCATGTATCATTAGAGGTAACTTATTAATAACGATTGATGTTAATGAATATAAAATGAAGTATGTGTGTTGTATATATGTTCATGAATATTTTAGGTATCCTAGATACATTAAATTTTTAAGAGGATAAGAATTATAATTATTTTATCAAATATATATTCTATAATTTCTAAACGAATAGAAATTGAAAAATTATTGAATAATTATTACTGGAATAGATACAAGTATCTAATTTTATCAGGATATTTTCTCTTTTTATTGTTTAAGGGTCACTAAAAATATAAAAATTTGATCATATATATGATTTGTATTGTTGGAGTTTTAAAAACATGGAAAGTACTGGTAGAATTACTTATTGATTTGGGATTACCAAATATTTTAAATTAAATCATTAATTTACATTGAAAGAGTCATCCAATGATATATGGATTCTCGAAATTTACAAAATCATTAGAATGTATAGTGGAATAGTAAAGTTACATTTTTTATGAAATTATTGATAATGTTATTCTGCATAAATGATAGATTCCAAATCATTAAGGGTTACAAAAAATAACCATGATGTGTAATATCTAATAAAACCATGAAATTTTAGATCATTCCATGAATAAGGATGTTGTGAATTCAATGGTTCCATAAAATCAATGATTCTTAGAAAATTTATACAATATCATGGTCCATAAAGAATAATAAAAAAATATAATAAAATTTTTTACTCTCAAACTATATTCCATGAAAAAATCTATAGGTCCATGATTCTTAATTTTCAGTATATATTCTGAACCCCAAGAAGGGTAATACTGTTGAGCTTTATAGTACACTATAAATCATTTGGGAGTTGAAAGACAACTGGTAAAGTGATAATCATGTCAGTATATGATGGTTAAGTATATTATATGATTTACTGTATTTAGAGAATTTCTATGGATGAATTTATTATAATGAATCGGAATTTGTTGTGATGATTATGAACTACCTATATTATTATCATTGGTAGATATATATTTAATGATGATCTAATGGATAATTTTTAGAAAGGGGAAGTGGGATGTTCAGAGGTAGTTATTTATTTGATTTTTTAATTTCAAATTAATATGATCTATAATATACTATTGTTAATATTTTTTTGATATAGATGGAGTATAAAAATAAAAATTTAAATGAAGAAGAAATCTGTTTTCATAAAATGGAATGAATACAACAATATTTTTTTTCTGAATATCTTAGTAAAATAGTCATTATTTTATATTTGAACATAAATATGTTAAATAACAAAATTGTATTATGTTGTTTAGATTTTAAAAAATCAAGAAGAATGATAATTCGTAAACTATAATTAATATATTGACAGATTTATAGTTTTTATAAGTTTATTATATGTAATTGATTCAACTATTCTAAAAAGTGTCTTATTCTATTTTAATATAAATATTTATTGAAGTATAAAATTATTGTAATTCATTCAAGAATTACATCAAGGAATTATTATTTAGATAAAAAATTCTGTACATGTAATGACCTAAATGTCAATAATCTTAAAAGAGACCTAGAAGTCTATAAAATATTTTCATTTAATGAAATTCCCGAAATGTATAATAGACAGTGAGAATTCAGAGGTATTGACAAAACATACCATTACTATCATTGTGATATTCCTTATCTCTTTTCACATAACTTTTTTTTGTCATGTAGTAATATTTTAGGGAATTGAGAGAATTTTCTATGGAAAAATTCATATAGGTTGGGGTTTTATGTCACTTTGAATAATTGGATTGTTGGTATAAATGTTTAAATTGAATTTGAAGATATCCTATTGGTTTTATGTTTACATGGTTGATTTCATAGGGTTTTCAAGATTATCTTCATAATAGACTTATTCACTTCAGAAACTAGTTACAAGTCATGAATCCTTTTCTACGAAGGATTTATGCACTGGTTCAGAGTGTGAAAACATTACAAGTGTCAAATATGTTTAGATCATAGAAATGTTAATAAATTTCATTTTAATTTGATGTGACACCTTTTTTAAGTATTGTGTAAGTCCTGAAATTCACATCATGAAAGTTGTTAATGTCTTAAATAGGTTGGGACCAATAATATATTTCAAATCTGAGGAGTCCTATGAGTAAATATTAGGTTTCTCTACTCATTTTAGATCAATTGTTTTGGTGATTGTTCTTTGTGGTGGATACATTATCTCTCCTATGGTATGTGATATTTGTACTTCTTCAATTACATTGGTAACAATAGTACCATTTTATTATGTTTTTAAATTCATTTATCTTTTGGTGATGTTCCTCTTGACATTTTTTTAAAACATTGGGTGATATTCTTCCAGGGACTGGTTCTCTATTTCTTGCAGTGTGATAGGTGCATTTTCATTAAGGTATACATGGCTTAAAATATTTTCTAACATTGGTTGTTATAGAACAATATTCAAATGTGTGAAAATCACAGGTTGGGACTTGCTTTATCTTTAATGTCCCATCTAGTGGTTGGGGAAGTAGGTGTGGGTGTTTGTGAGCCGAGTATTAAGTATCTAGTTCTGTCTCTATCCTATGTTGGATGCACCTTGATTTCCATTATTTTATAACGTTTTTTACAATAAAATTAAAATATTTTTTTAATAATTTATATTTGAGTGCAAACAAATTTTTTGAGAAACAATTTTTTTCAAATTTTTTGGTAAATTTTTTTTCAAAGTATTGTGAAATTAGTTTGAGAAATAGTTTTCAATGCATGGTTTGATTATTATTTTTTGGAAACTTTAGCCCATCGGAAGCCTTGGTTACTTTGGTGAAATATTTTATAATAATCTTCAGTTGTTGATACAGTCAAGGTGTTCTATCATTAGGTGTTCCTTCAATCCCTAGGCTTATTTTCGACGGACTCATTGGGCATTTTTGTGATGTTCTGTTTATTTTGTGTTCTTATTATCTCTAAATTTGATGTATATTTATTGAGATTCAATACACTATAATGTACATATATTGGTATTGGTGTTCTTTCTATCCCTATATATTGTGATTTTTGGAGTGATTTTACCCATGATTTTTGTTGTAGTATTGTGGATTTGATATTATTTTTGATACATATTTTTCAATTATTTCATATATGTAATTTTTTGGAAAATATTTTACATATATAATTTTTAATGCAGAAATGGGGGAATGTATTACCATGATTTTGATATAAAAACTCTTGAATGGATTATCATGACATTTTTTATTTAAATTTGACCATGTTAAGATCATTGTACAAAGAATTAGTATAAAACATCTTGGAGGGGTTATACTGATTCTGATAAATCACACCCTACACAACCATTCAGTGGTGAATATACCTTGATACTTCATTAATTTCAGTGAATGTAAAGGAGACACAGATAGGTGAAGATATTTCTTTCATCTTATTTGGTTAGCTCGTGGTGTGATACAATTATATTTTCCACTTATCCAATATAATAATTGTTTCTATATTTTGTTTTTTTCAAGTGTTTCGGGACACTTACCATGGATTATGTTTAGAAACATTGTGGCTGTATCTCTTCTTATGTTTCAATTTTTATGGAATATATTTCCCTTTTTTTCTCAACCTTTGTATCTTATAAGTATGTATATATATGAATATTTTTTACTTCAATTGGGATCAATCATTCCCTATAGTTGTATTTAACAGGTGGGTGCTAGTCAAAATTCAGTGTTAATCATGAATTATCTTTGGGTACATTACAGGTTGGGTTGGTTACCGGTTTGTGTGGGTATCATGGTATAATCATTATTTTTGGGTATTAAAAGAGTTTTTTTCCCATTTTGGGGATGATATTAAAATGATGATAGGATTATAAATACCTAAGATGTAGATTGTATAGTTCCTAGGCAAATCATTCATTTTTTATACTCATCATTCCATGGGATGTTTGGATTTGTGCCTCCTATTTGGATTTCATTATCTAAATATTAATTTTTTCTTATGGTTTCTGGGTTGTAACTGAAAGTATTTCAATCATTGTATTTTTTATTCTATTTTTAGTGTATAGTGATATTACATTGAGTTTTCTTCCATAGGTTTCATAGGTGAGTGAAATGGATGTTCCCTAAGGGAATCATTGTTTTGATAAAAATCCTATAGAAGAAATCATCTGAGATGTTCTCATCAGGGGAACAAAAGTACAAAATTTTTAGTACACATTTGTTGAGACACCACCTAAAGCTACAGGAGAAAGGGATATATCAAGGGACATCTTACATGAGAACCAAAATATATTAGAGATATGAATAAACCCTATGATGTAGAAGAATTTCTAGACAATATTTTTTTAAATATTGTTAATATTTTATGCACCTAAGAATATTAACATGATATGAGTGATGTTTGGAATCAAGGGACCCAACAAGAGATTATGGGATTCCATGGTAAAGGATAATAGACATGTGTTCTTTTAATGGAAGGATTTAAATAATATTTTCTTATATTTTTACAATCCATGTATAAAATGACAAAGAGTTGGCCGGATTTTCTATCCAAGTAGTAGGGAGATATTTTTGTGTCATCATACACCTATTGGTTTGCAAAACTATTTCATGATTCTTCATACATAGTAAAGAGTGATAAGATGATGGATGAGATGTAAATGTACGATTTTTATTAAATCACATGTATTTATGATAATTATTTCCACCTATGAGGAGATGGTAGATGTGTTTTTGGTTTCATAGATTGATATGACAGGAAAGGTTTGTAATTTCCCCAGGTAATCAAACAATTGGAAGGTGCATTGGTGAGTAGGGAACTGAGATTAAGTGAAATAAAAATCTAAAGGGAGGTGGATGTAGCTATCTACAATGGTAATACTCTATTACATTAACTACAAAAAAGAGTGTTTGATTGATTTGATATCAATGTGGAATGGTCAGACACACCTAAAATTCTTATCAAGTGAGTGAAAATATGTTTAATAGTTGAAGACTCCTAGACCATATTCAATTATTATATTAAGCTATGTCTATGCCTCATTATAGTTTAGGATCTTCTGCTGTATAGGATAATGTTGTCCAGTCAGATGCTCCCTGGATTGAGGGGCTCTTTCCATTATCATCATGAGCGAATCACATTCATATATTATATATGTTTCCAATGGAGGGAGACATAGAAAAACAATAATGAGATGTACCATCATTATCACATCTTCTATAACATCATTATAAATTGACAGTAGTGATTCCAATTCAATTATTTGTACTTGTTTTTTAGGTTCTAAAACTACGAATATATCTCATGTCATTTATTATGGAGTTCGTGGAAACTCTCGGAATGTGAAAACTAAAAGTGTTTCGAGGCCCCTTTTGTTCTCTATCAATAACTAAGGTAGTGTAAGTCTGGGATATCCTTGTTCTTGATTTGGATCTTTTTGAAGACATCGTTGAGATGGATTGGATTATTTTTCCCAAGGATAATATTAAATATTATCATCCATGTGTCCTATTATTCACTACCAATGGGGGATATTAGGTGCTTTATTGATTGCGGGACATGAACTCTAGACATGTGGGCCGTCCCTCTAAAAGATCAAGAGATTGTTTTCTATTTTTGCTGTAGAACCTAACGATGTTAATCTATTTTTTATATTCATGTTATTGTTAGGGATATTATTGATATTTTTGAATATATATTATCCAGTATATCTCTAGTGAGGGAGGTAGAGTTCACGATTGATCTAGTACTAGGCACACAACAATTATCAATACCATCATATAATATCTCACTAGAAGAGTTGAAAGATCTCACGATTCGGTTGGATGAATTGATTGTGAATGGTTTTGTTCACCCTAGTGTTTCTCCATGGATAACTACTTATATATTTGTCATGATTTTATATTGTTAACCTATATTGTGTCTGGGATGCTATATTTTGAATAGGGTAATATTTAAGAATAAGCATTCTTTTCCCCACATAGATGATTTTTTTGACTAAATTAATGGGTAAAATTGGGTTTCAAATGTTTATATTTTTTTGGGTTATAATGATATCCATGTTTTGGAGTTTGATATTTTGAGTACTACTCATACAATCAGTCATATCCATGAAATATATTTGGTGATTCCTTTTGGCCAGACTAATGATCCTTTAGTTTTTTTGCATATAATGAACTAAATATTCATTATTTATATCAACATTTTTACAGTAGTATTTTTGGATTCCATGTTCTTTTATTAAATATTTTATCTTTATTACGATCACCATTTGAGTTTCGTTTTATAAATCATTATATGTAACCATTTTTATGGATAGATTTATAAACAAAGTTTCATGGAACATGGTGTTAAATTCATGGAGGGAATGATTAATAAGTATGTATTATCAATTTAACTTGATAAGGTGAAGGCTTATTTATCATGGAAAGATCAATGGAACATATTTTTTTTGATAAATGGATTCTTTTTACTTTTTGGATTCTATGGATTGTTCATCAATGATTTCTCAACGTTGGTGTCATCTGTGACTTCTCTTACCAAAGATGGGTGAAATTAATATGGGATGTGAAATGTAAATATTATGATAATTAGTTGAAATGAAGCATAACATCAACACGTATTATGATTATAATAGATCCATAAAATGGGTTTGTGGATTTCTGTGTTTCATTTAGTGTTGGTTTGAGTTTTTCCATATGTATAATGATCATGTTCTAGCTTATGAATCTCATAAAATTCAACATCATAAACAGAATTACCCCAATCATGATTTATATAATTCAATGGATATTAATGCACTGAATTATTGGCGGATATATCTATTTGGGGAGTGTTTCATAGTATTTATGTTCTTAAGAATTTTAGATATATATTTTCTCATGAAGGCATGAATCTTAGACCATGGTAGTGGGATAAATACCTTCATACATTTTTCTTATAGATCACTTTTTATAAAATTTTTGTGAATGTTGTTGTAATGACTCTTTGATTGAATTTTTCATCATAAGATATTTTATATTTGAAGTTATAGTGGAACCTTATGGGTTTCTTCAATCAGTTGCATCTATATAATCACTGTGATGTTTGAGGTAGTATTTTGACAGGTGATCAGTTAAAATTGTGTCTCCCTGAGTAAATAATATAGGTACAAAAATAGGATTCCATTTATAGGAATTAAATAAACCTTATATTTTGGGAAGACCATTTCTCATTGTTGTCTCACTTCAGATAATTCTCTATACTTTGGAGATTTATTTGTCTTCCAAAAATCAAAGAGGAGATCAATTTTTTTATATCATAGTTTTCAACTGGCCATTCCTATAGATGTATGTTGATGTATTATGACATTAGACAGTGGCTTTGGCTTTAGTGGACAATGTATGTAATTTTAGAGTATGTTTCCAACTATTAAATCTAAAAATAGATAAATGAATAGAATCTGAAACAATGTAGAATAATTCAAAATTTTCAAATGATAATTTGAAATGGGAAAAGGATTTCATATACCACATTTTTTGATTATCATGTACTCATTTAGGGAAGAATTGTAACTAGGTGGTTACCAATCGGTTGACAGCTTTTGATCATCAAATTCAGATTAGGGACACCAAGAATGGTGAATATTAGGCTATGTTTTATACGAATGAATTTGTGAAGTTACATTATGTTCCCTATAAAATTTATTTGGAAGGGATAGTCGGTTTACTTCACCATTATAGAATATTATCCAATATGAAATGGGGACTCAATTCAAGATGATTATATCCTACCACCAATATAAAAATAGTCGGATAAATTATTCTATTTAGATAAAAATGATATTTTCAATTATTTATTGATGGGATTTAGTGGATTATGGAAATCCACATGGGACATGTTGTTTTTTCTTATAATACCACTTATAAATTATCATTCATAATGTCTCTTTGAAAGGATTTTTATAGTCACACGTGCATGCCACCACTTTGTTGGGAATATGTGGGTGAGGAGTATTTGGTATGAAAGAGTCTCGATGAGGATACATCTATGAGGACTACAGATATTCCCTAGCATATAGTTATAGCTCATATTAGGTATAAATTTTATGTAGATCATTGACTTCATACTTTAGAGTTTATAATTTCTAACCAGGTTTTATTGAGAATTTCTCCTCCATTGGTTCACCATTACATTAGAATATATAGGATGTTTTATCAGAGTTATATTAGACCATTTGAGGTCAATGAATTTCTAGTGATGGTTTCTTGTCAATTGAAGTTTCTAATTCAGTTTATGGGTATGAAAGATGTTTTTCTGATATATCACCATAGTAAATATCATCATAATCTATCTCATGTTTTGAATTGGAATGATATTCATATAGAAAAAGTTGTTTTTTAGTGTAGCCAATGGAGATCATCGAATCACATGTGATAGTTCTAATTGTGCAATCTTTATCAATTTTTAGAGTGTTAATGAAAACAAAGATCATATTCTCCTGAGATTTGGAAGCATGGAATGTCATTGAGGTAGTAGTGTCCTTATAAATTTCTAGAGATCAAATATTCTACATGACTTATTGAGGATATAAATTCATATGACTGTAAGATTATTACATCCCATTTCCTTATTTCAAGTATTCTGGATCTATATTTTCATTTCAATTTTTTTGGTGTGTAGAGGGATTTTTAATAATTGAGAGGCTTTACATATAAAATAATATAGAGTTTGGGATGTATTTTTTATTTAATAAATATCATCTTGATATAAATGGGTAAAATAATTAAGAGTATTTCATTCGGGGTCTGCATTAAATAATTGTCTATTCATTGTTTTTATTGAGAATTTTTCCACAAGACAACTTCACATCGTGAAATCATTACATGATTTGAATTAGTTTCTAGGATTATTTCATGAACTGGTTCAAATAACTATATCCTTACAAATATGAAACTAGTTATCATTTTGAAGGGTTTAATCCGTTATATTTTAGACTGAAGTGAAACCTGTTTCAGTGTTTATTTTAATCATGAAATCAACATAATCATTGTGTTTTACATAGTAAATGGTTCATGGCCATCAATTTTAGCTAGGATACACATATGATTTCCTTTTCATTCAATGTGTAAGAATATTTATCAAATCCTCAGAAATCTGTAATAATAGTTTTTAAATCTCTTCTCATTTAATATCATTTCATTTGTAAATTTATCTTCATATTTCTTGTGTTTTGTCTCTCCGTGTATGTGTTTTTTATTCTTATTCATTACCATTAGTCAAAAATTAACTATTCCACTACAATTTCTGATCCATTTATATTATTTTGATGTTCTTCTTGATTGTTTCTAGTTATAGTGAATGATCAATAACCTACGACAATTCTATGTTGGGTATGGTGTGGTGGGTGTGTGGTATCTATGGTATTTGGGACCTAAATTAGAAACTAACCATTATGATTTTTTTTAGAAAATGTATCACATTGGAATCATTAGGTACTTAGGTAGAAGGTTTAGTAATTGGCTTTGTCCGTTTATACTGTCAAGAGGATTAGACGTGGGGTATTCGTCTACTCCATAGTAATTTTATTCTAGGGACTTGTTACACTTTGGTGGGATGCTCACTTTATAGAGTGTTCTGCTTCTATATAGATTAGATTCATATGTATAAAGATATGTTTTACATGATGGTCTATGTCTTGGTACGAGTGTTCTATCTATCCTAACCTGCAGTGTTTCTATTTGTGATTTTACTTATGTTTTTAGTTTTTCTATTTTGAATTTTCTATGATTGATTATAAATTCATTGAACTTATTTGATATACCTTGATTTTATTTTACAAAAAACTCTTAAGAACTGTGAAAAGTAGGAAATTCATCACCATGATTTTGATATATAATGTTTTAAACTTAGTATCATACATAATTTTGGTTTTTTTGGAATATCTTATTGATTTATATACACTTTTTATAGAACAAATGGGTGGTATTAGCCTAATCTCGTTTTCTCACACCCTATGCACCTCTTTTATGGTTTATATACCTTGTTATAACTTCTAATGTAGGGAAATTAAAGTCACAATAGTGAGGTAGTCATATTTCTATCATCTGGGTTGTGTTTTGGTGTTAAGATAATGGGACATTGTCCTCTGATCACAGGAATTTTCTATTTGTCATTTTGGGGTTTGTCCTTTTTTTTGGAATTGTAGCATGGAGTTACTTTATCCAAATTCAGGTTATATCACTTCTACTATTTCATTTTAGTTATAGAGTATAGTTATTATATTTATGTTTTTTTATTCATAATATATATATATATGACATGTTTTCTACCTTTTCCTTGGTGAATTGATTACTTTTTTGATGCTTAGATTCTTGTTTCATAACCATGGGGATGTGAAACTCCATTCAAGAATATGGATGGTGGGGTTGGGGACCATTTTTTGGGTTGTCTCGGTTTAATAATTATAGGTGATATGTCCCTAAACCATTATATTGATTTTGATCGTTGATAGGCAGGGATATCATCCCTTAAATTCTACAGGCATTGATCTTTGGTGAGAATTGAACTTTTTAAAATTATATATTCATTGAAATAGTGATTTATAATAGATTTTGGTACACAAGAAATATTATAACCATATACTCCTTTAACGTTAACCATTTTAGTTTAACCATGTTAAATACTGATGTTCTTAAATTCATTTCTTTTAACTCTTAATTATGATATGCGATGTGGATGCTGAATAGATAACTAAGGTTGAATTAAGATCCATCAGAAAGAGAAATAAGATTATAATACGAAATTAATAATGGTATGAAATTAATAATTTGAAACCCCACGTCACCACTCACAGGTTCCCTTGGATACAACATAA
Organism: Viscum album; assembly: GCA_963277665.1. NCBI lineage: Eukaryota > Viridiplantae > Streptophyta > Magnoliopsida > Santalales > Viscaceae > Viscum > Viscum album. Next base: position 1,047,457,444 of record OY728163.1, on the reverse strand, counting down.
TGGTTTCATAAAAAATATTTATTTACCATGCCAGTAAATAATTATAATATTGGATTACTTAAAAAATTTACTATATTTTGTCAACATAATTTATAATAACATGATGTAAAGACTACTTCCGTCCATAGTAATTTAGAGGTTAATATTAATTGGAATCATGGTAAGGGTTATGATAAAAAAATTAATATGAATCAGGATTATATTTTTATGAATGTAACTTTCTGGGTTAATATAATACATTTGGAACTATAAAAAATGAATTTTTAATTTTTTTAAAAATGGTTTTTCTTATAGTAAATATTATTATTGTAATCATTTTATATCCATTAGTTGTGAATTTATTAATAATATAATATTTATTATTATATATTAGTTATTTATATACTTGATAATATTAATTATTTATATGAAAAATTAACTAAAACCTATTTTTTATTTAAATACATTAGTAATGAAATGTAAATTTTAGGACTACAAATAAGAATAGATATGAAAAATACAATGAGAAACCACACCAATGTGGTTTTTTTGAATAAATTAATGAACTTTTTGAATATTTATAAATAACAATCACTTTTAATTAAATTGGGAAAATATTTTAAATAGTACTCTCTAGTGTTGGATACAGGTACTAATGAATAAAACAATGGGGTGGTGAGAGTCACCACATGATGAGTTTTATTATAAAAAATCATGGAATGATAAGGGACATAATGATGCATTTCATGGTAATTTTATTTTATTTTTATATATATTTCAATGTATTTTAATACCACATATCATTTCTAATAAAAAAATATAATGTTCAAATTCAAATGATAGAATGTATAGATGTTTTAAAGGTTATTTAAAGTGTTTCTTAAATTAAGAAACTAAATGATCAAATCATATAATAATTAAAATTTTGTGATGAAAATGTTTGGTTCAACATTATTATTATTTAGATTACCATATTAATGAAGATATATTATAAATGGATTTTTATTACCTTATTTATTATTGTTCGACCACTATATATGAAGCTAATCCTCACTCTCATGATCACCCATTCATTTATTTTTGAGGAGGAGGTTTTAGAAAAAATATAATGACAATAAATACTAATAAAATGTTGGAAAACTCCATTTTTAGTGAATAACATTATAGGGAAGGACATTTCATTTCATACCATGTTATAAATATAATGAACATTAGTCTATTGATGATGATGATCCATAGTGAGGTGTTAGTAGTTTGATGTTTATGAATTTTTTTCTCAATTTTTTCTTTTAAATGATTATGTTTTTGGATTTATGTTTCTTCCAATATATATCCATATATTTAAATCCTATGAAAACCTTAATTATTAAATGACCAATTATAGTGATGAATCAAAAAGTTGAAACATGGAAAATAATTTTGAGAGATATTTTTTTTACAAAACATGGATTAATATATGCTGTCGTGTATATATAGTTTAATAGTTTTCTTAAAAAAATTTGCATATATATATAATTATATTGTGTAAATAATGATTCATTATATTAAAAAATTGATAATTCTAAAACACTTTTTTACATGTCACATTTAATACTTAAGATTATTTTACTTTTGTATAAAATTGAAATATCATTTTAAATTGACTAATTTTTTTTAAATGTTAACATGTTGGTATATACAGAATAATATTGATGTAGATAAAAGCTATACTAAATTTTGAATATAAATATATAGGTCGAATTTTTTAAAAAAAATTAAATTTTTAATTAGTTTATATTCTAAATTTTTGTAAATATATATATCTCATGACGATATGTTTATATGATAAATTTTTTAATTATTATATAATTATCATATGGATAAATTATACATATGATAAAAAATTTATACTATAACCTTTTCTATTAAATTAGTTCTCATAATTTTTCATATAATAGATATAAATGATATATGAAATGTATGAGAAATAATAATTTGTTTTCTTTCATTCATGGACATGATTTTTTATTTTAGCTATAAATCCAACAACGATGATTGATTTTAATGTATAAATTTTAGGCACTATTATTTAATGATAATTGATGAATCTCATTTGAATTGATCTATGGGTAGTTGGACTATATATTATATATCTCAATGACCAAGGATATTAGGCCATATCTACATTTGTAGAGGTTATCTACTTTCCACCCTAGTCATACTGTTATAGGGATAATGGTTTTACATGATTTAAAACCATTACATGAAGGGTTTTCAAATTAATTATCCATTATATGTATTCTGATATATGTGGATATAATATGATATAATTTTATATATGACACACATATAATGAGTTTTATAAGGTCTTATAATTTTTATGTTAGGAAAATTTTAAATTTTGAAAAATAATCGATATTTATAAACCAAGCCATTATAATATTGAATAAAAAAGATAATTACATGATATTTAAATATTGCATGACTAATTATTGTTAAATATAATATTAATTAGATGAATATTTAAAAATAGAGACAAAAACCCATACAAAATTTGGTAATGGTGTATTCCATTTAATGTGAACACATTTCATAACCCCAATCCTAAAAATAGGTTTTTCATTTCAAACCTAGAGGCCCAATTCCTATCTTATGTATGGAATTTTGGATATTGGTAAACAAAACTAGACGATATTTCGATTTTCAATTAAACAATTTGGGTTAAAGAAATACTGTTTAAACAAATAGGATTATATTCCAAGGGAAATAGAGTCAGTATAAAGCATATGATGAATTGGGAAGGTGTAGTTCAAAAATATATAAAAGAGTAATATGCGATATGAATGACATGATGACTTACCTAAATATCTAAACTATAAGTGTAATTATAAATATTCTCAACATATAATGGAAAAAGATCTTATACTACTAATAGATATTATGTATAGTTAAAACATTTTTGGTGGGTTGGTTCAATTCCACTTATTCAGACACATGGGTATTTATTAATGAATTTGAAAGAAAAAATTGTGTTAATACACAATGACTCAATAATTATGAGAGACTTAATAATTGGATCTATAAATATATGTGCTAGAAATTGGAGAATATTTACTATGTATCTTGTAAGTGGTTATGATCTAAATCTATATAGTCTCTAAATTTCATGATAAGAAAACTATTATTATGTTTTAGATATTAATAGATATTTTAATTTTTATATCATTTTTTGAAATGGTGGATTTTTTTCATGATAATGAAAAATTGTTTTGTGATACATATGAGTATAATTTTATAAGGAATTAATAATTTGATGGATTAATTTAAAAATATATATATCAACAATAATATCTTTATAATTAATTATAATATTGTCATGGTAATTTATTATATAACAACATATCTTTTGATTTTTCTCTTCATGAATATAAATGACTCACACATTCAAATAACACATAAAAATGTTCTATTGGAATTATTTATCTATGAATTTTTTGATAAATTTTAATCATAACTAATAAGAATAATCATTAAAGTAATATTTATCTAAATATGGTGATAAGGATACTATAGTATTGAAACTAATACATTATGGTGCATATAAACACCTAAGTATGTATGAAAATGGTGGATATTATTTATTTATAACATTTAATGATGAGTTTAGTATGTATGATAATGTATTTAGAATGAGATGACTTTTTAGAATATTAGAAAAGTCAATGGTATTCAATAATGATATAAAGGATCAACTGGAAAAAATTATTGATATTCAATGAGTCAGTTGGTGTGGATAACTATTGATTTGGGAATTTACAAATCAAATAAGAGACAGTTAGAACATTTCACATATAAGAAATACTATAATTCCATAATTAAATGGTGTGTTTTGGGAGTGGAATCATTAATTTTTGGATATATAACAATTTATTATAAGTTAATGTCCCATTGCTGTACAAAATTGGAGATATTCATTAGAAATTTAAGCAATCCTACATGAGGATGGATTTGATTATTTATATGATACCATACGAAAACTATGAAATATTATTTTTATAATCCAAATAAATAGATATTTAATATGGATCATACAAATTTTTTAAATGAAAATAAACATATTCATAAAAACCTTGTTGGAGAAATTCCAATCAGGTATATGTTCAAGACATAAAAAATATTATTATAAAGAAGTTATGATATATTGTTCTAAATGTGGGTGTAGAAATATATTATATTCATGTTAAAATGTAAGCTCAATGATATAGTAATATTCATCCTGATCATTTAAGGTGTGGATTTATTAATTCATATAATGATGAACTAAATTTCACAATGGATAAACCGACTAACCACTGAGTGGTATTTATAGTCTCAATTATATAAAATTGATAGAGGAAAAGAAATTTGATATGGAAACCTTAAATAAAAACTATGTTTAGAACATTTTTGATGAACATGATAGATTAATAGAGATAGGGTTAATGTGGGGTATTATAAGAAAATTTATTTGGATTGACAATTTTATACCAATGAATATTTCTTCTTAGAAAAAATTGTTTAATAGGACTCATTATAATAACTATAAAGAAATATTTCTACCAATTTTGATCATAAAATATATTGAAAGCATTTCCTTCCGAAAAAACATGTTATTAATTGATATATTTAAATTGGATGTAGAAAAATCCTTCCATAATAAAAATATTATAGAGGTAATATATATATAACAAAAACATAGTGTGTTTGAGGATAAAAATTGAGTTTCTAAGTTATTTATGTTTTAATAGTATATTTATGGATTGAAGAAATATTCCTAAACATAGAAAATCCAATTTGATAATGTAATCAAAGCATTTTATTCATTAAGAATATTTATATGTTTTTTAGTTGTATTTTAGTTGGTGAGTTGTGAAATATCTAATTATATATTTATTTGTTATCATGATCATTAATAATAAAATATCGATTTTACATATTTTAAATGTGTAGATTGATAATAGATTCTCAATGAAATACATGAGTGTTCTAAGCTACATACTGGTTATAAATATTTATTGAAATATTTTAAAGAGGTTTATTAGACTCACACTTTTTTTAAAGTATGTTGCCTTCACCTAAGTGGCCAAAGCACAAAATTTATTAAAAGAAAGTTTACAATAGTGTAAAGTACGATACCATATTACAATATTTCATATGGAATTGAATAAAAGCAGTAGGGAGGTCTCCACACCATATCAGGTATGGATTAACTCCCAAGTTGTCCAAGCCATCAACAACCATTTTTGCTTCCCGATAGACATGTGTGATGATGTAGTTCGGATCACTGTGCTAACGGTTTCATTACATCCAATGGGTAGTAATCTGCCATGTTGGATTAGCTAAACTATTCCAAATAGCATGTACGGTTACCATTGAGTCACATTCTATACAAAGCTTCTTGCAACAAAAGACCATGGAAAATTTTATCACATAAATCAAACTCATCATCTCTACTTCAAGGGTGGTGGCACTGCCACAATTGTAACACCCCACGATTTTATGAGAAATATATTTTTTATTTAATTGATGTCTTGTTTTGTACGCTACACTGAGATTATCTTGCGATATACTCAACATCGTATTATCTGGTAGTATACACAACACTAATCTTGGATCAGGTTACACAAAATTTCAAGTTCGTTTAATAGATGTTATTCTACGCAACATTTAGTGTATATGTATATTTATATATTAAATGTATTAATGAAATATGTTTGGGTTATATTATTCGCAACAACAAAGTAATATTACACTACACACAACCCTGAATTGTCTTGCATTACACATAATCGTGACCTTCCACGATAGCATGTGTTGTGTGCAATACCGCATTTCACTAAACAACGATATGATATTAAAATATTATATAAACTAGCAGTTATGAATAGTAATACCCACTTTTTGAAATTTAATAAATTTTATCTTCTAAAATGGAATTCATTTTTGGATTTGGAATAAGGAAATTTGCATAGGGTGAATTTTTTGTATTTTTCTGAAAACTTTAAATTTTTGATAAATAGAGAAAACACTGAGTTTTTTTGTTGAAAACAACTTTATATTAAAATAATAATTTATTTAATTTAATTTTTTTGGTCAAACTAGATTAATAATAACTATATAAGTTCAATTTAATTCATTCGAGTCATTTTATAATAATATTTATCTAAACATTTTATTGAACTTTTTACCGTCTTTTACCCACCAACTAAGAGCATTTGAAATTGTACTTAAAACATAAATTTACCACTTCTGTGAGTTAAATTAAGAAAATCCAAGAGACACGGTTAATATCATGGAGTAAAATGTGTTTTAATACGATAAAAATAATTTTTGGTTAATAGTAACCTTTTACTTTTATTTACCACGGTTAAAAGTAAATAGGGAAATTAAAGGTAAAAATGATATTATTTTTTCCCTAACACATGTACTAATTCTATTGGATAAGTATAATTAGACCTACAACAAACTTAGGAATATAATATTATAATTTAGGTCCACATGGATTAGATTATGGGCATTTATTATTATTTAATTCAAAGAAGAGTTAACAGAGTTAAAATCAGTTTTAAAGAACTAATACATTTTTAATATAGGGTTATACATAAGATAAATTCGACTATAAATATTATTTACAAATAAAAAATATTCCCTACTTAATGGTATTTTATTTATAATTTTTAGTCATTATATATTTTAATTTATTTATGACACAACGATGATGCAGTAATTACCTTATTATTGAAATATTATCGTAATTAATGTTATAAATACCCAAATAAATGTAATTTGAGACTTTTTAGGAATTAAACTAATTTAGTAGGTTAATATGTCATGTTAATATTGATTCAATTAACTTTTTTCGAACTAATAATGCTGTTATAATTTTCACAAAAATCAATTACCAAATAGTGTCAAAATTGACATAAAATAGTTTTTAAAACAAATATTATATTATTAATTGATATTCTATTCCTAAAAATCTAAGGTTTAGCCAAATGATTTTTATATGTTTATATATATTAATAATGAACCACTTGGGGTTCGTCTGTCTTGTTATAGTAGGTTTATTGACCATATAGTGTAAGAAAACAAGAAGAAACAATAAAGGTTAAATTATTTAACTTAGAGTTAAATATAAATGATAGGGTTAAAATAGTAACCTAAACATGTCTAAAACCTATTTTTTGAGAGTATATCGACCCATACCGACTTTATCTACTATATAATTTACTTTGTAGACATTATAAACTGAATATGTCTTTATTATAAAAATATATTTTATGTTTTTTCCTAAAGTGCCCCTCTCATTACTTATAAAAGAGAACCTCATCCCACTTCTATTTACAAAATATTGAGCCTTCAAGCTCGGGAAAAACCTGAACATTTCCCTTATCAGCTTCCCTAAAAACATTATAAATGTTCTGGTCTACTCAAAAGACCAACTCTAGTGCCTTAAGAGGAAGCTTAAAAGTGGTGTGTCTGAAAAGAGGTAATCTCTTCTACCTATTCTTTCATGTTTCTTTCTTCTTCAACTTCTTCTTCTTTATTTTTTAATTATAATGAAATAACATCATTATCAATAATAAACTGATATGTTATTATAAATATGATACTACCCCATTTCACCTTCTATCCATCCTATGGAAAACGGAATCACCGCGCGTGGGTACGTACGGAATATCGTCTCCATGCCGTGTTGTAATCTTTTTCTCCACCACCTCCTTACATAGATGGGTATAATGGTGTAATTAATAACTATATATGGTTATTATAACAACATACGGATTCTGAGATATTATATCATCGACTCCAATTCTATTCAATAATTGTGCGAATTATATCATCGCTCGTGCGTATGTACGGATTGTTGTCTCCACGACGCGATGAGATTCATTCTCCATGATATCCAACTGAGAATGATTATAAAGTATATATAGTGAATAATAATGAAATAAATGATATAATAAAGCTACTAGATTTATGTATATATATATATGTCATCTACTTACTTCCATTAAAGTCTATAAGGAAAGGAAAACATCGTTCATGTGTAAGTACGACCTACCGTCTCCATGAATGGTGTATTTAATTTCATTTATCTATCTATAATGTATATATATATATAATGAATATATATGATATATAAATCATGATTTAAATTCTCTATGTAAGTAGATCATGATATAAGTAAGAATAATATCAATAAAACAATTCCAAAAACGTACGATAAATAAAACGATTTTACCCAAAACGCTGCTTTAATATGGAAATTACAAAAGAACGGGTAATATAAAGTCATAAGTGAACAATATATGTTATCATAAAAATTAATATGATTCTATAATAAGTCAAAGACATTATTTAAATCATTATACAAGTGGTTCAGATACGTACGAAGCATATCAGACCTAAGGTAAGGGAAAATCTTGCAATCTCATTTTTATACGAGATTGTTTATACTTCATAATATACTGGGGAATATTTATCATCCACATCAATGTTTCCTCAATATGAAATATTATTTCTATCCTAATAAAAAAATTTAAATCCAATTATATTTATTTGTTAATTTTATTAAAAGATATGAAAGGAATCTTCTGTAGTTTTTAGTACGATATACTTTTTGACTTTTCAAGCCAAAGTATGAGAAGAATGTTTTTATAACTTATACGACAAGAACAAATTTTTATGGTTTTATAAAGCCTTATTTTAATGAATCTGGCTCTATAGGATTTCATGACTCATTTAAAAAAATCCCTTTCTTTTAAAATTACATGGCATTTTGTGATAAGAAAATGATTTTGAAGAAGAAAGGATATTTTCCTCAAGAATTTATTTGAAGTGTTTTACCAAAACCATTGTCCATATTATATGAAATTATTTCATATGTGTATGTTTCAAGTATATTGTTTCTATGATTTACATGGGTTCACTTTCCTTATGATTAAATGATATCCATTTGTTTTATATGGATTATGTTATGATGGGATGATGTTTATGAAACCCATTTTATTTTTTGGGTTATGATTTTTGTTTTTGTTGTGGAACATGTAAGCATGATTTCATTATGTGATGGGTGAGACATATATCTCCCTCCAATGAATTGGGTAAAGAATTATATCTCAGGATATAGACAAGGATAAAATAGTGAGTTAATACGATTCAGTGATACAAGACTTGAATGAGGAGTGAACTCGATTCAGAAAGGGACTTTGTCCACTAAGATGATCTTGACAGAAATTCCTTGGAAACTATGGAAAGGATATCATTTTCTTAATTGTTTTCCACAATTACATGTTTTATTCCCATGATATTTTATCATTATTAATGTTCCTTTATGATATATGCCTTACATACTTCCATGATTTATGTCTTTTTAAAAGATTTGGATGTTTAGATTTTATGTTCAAGTTTTTGCATTCAAATGTATATGGATTTTTTTATATTCTATATGATTACCCTTACTGAGCATTTGAGCTCACCTTTTTTATGTTTTCTTTTTCCCAAGATAAAAAAGAATGGTTTTAGGTATGAAAAAATGGGAATATCTTTATGGGAGATGTTGAAGATCTTTCACCATGATTAGAAGATTATTTTTCTGAGTTTCTAAAAACACTAAACTATTACGGTCCTTGTGTATTATTTTTGTTATGTATTAAGTATTCCAAAAAATTAATGTAATGTTCATGTACATCAAGATTGGGTCTCTATAGTTGGTATCAGAGGAATGGTTTAGTTAACCTTTGGAAACCAGGATTTGAAAACTTTAGTAAAATCCCTATAAATATTTCTAAGGTATGTCTAGGGATGTCTCTATGGTTAAGTATTAGTATAGGTTATAGTCCTAGAATTATGGTAAAAATAAAATAATTTAACTTAAGATGTTATATATTTATGGTAATCCCCCTTGATTTTTATTTTTTCCTCTCAAACTATTCTTTTTGCATTTTAGAAGATGGCTGAAAACAGGAAGATTCATGATAATAGAGGATATGATGGTAAATGGAATGATATTCTTCATGAGAAACCAAATGAAATGGGATTTGGATGTCCAAACACAGAAATTTCTCCTAGACATAAATCTCACAATATGATCAACAATCTAAACTTTGGTAAGTATCCCGAATCAGCTAATAAAAGAATGATGGAGTTTTATGATGATCATATAGGAAAGAAAGATAAATTTCCTTCATGTAAATCATGTGGGAAGAGGCATCAGGGAGAATGTTTCAATGGAACTGGAAGATTCTTTGGGTGTGTAAAAGAAGGACACAAAGCCAGTAAGGGCAAAAGAAAAGGTTCAGTTAACACCATGGACAAGGATAATGGTATTTCTACGACATCAATAATGATTAAAATTTTTAAATGTGTAATGTATGGGTATTATGTAAACCAATACTCTAAGGGAAAATCCCATTAAGAGAATAAGCATGGTCGTATGAGTAGTATTTATGTGTATGATGATGAAGAAACTAAAAATAATATATGAGATGAAATAAGTGTTGAGGAATAAAATGATAAAGCTCGATCAATGGTTTAAGAAGGTAGTGGAATGCTTTTATTTTTATAAAGAGTTATGTTAATGGTACTATGGAATAAATAAACATCTAAGGATTGTCACTTTATTATTTTTCCTTATGTATTTGAATGTATATGTTAAATGGTACTGGTATCCATGAAAGGTTATTCAGATATTTTTGAAAAGAAGATGATATACACATAATGAATGGATAAAGAGAAAATAAAATTTTGGATATTATTAATGAGCTCGTGACTAATATAACGACAATGTGATATCATGGTTTGAGTATATTAAATTTTTGGGATTTTGGTATGTGGAAAGAGTTACCTTTTGACAACATTCATGTTTTCACTATGGTTATACGGTAATTCATGTTGCAGGAGAATACAATATTAAGGTATTCACATGATTGGAATGCGATCAACAAGATATATCTGAAGATATATGGGGGATAAATGATGGTATTCACATGCTTGGTTGATGAAATTTCTAGTAATCATTTTCATTATACAATGAGATTGGACAGTTGTATTTTGGATAAGTCTAAAGACTAGAATGGATTATGTAGGACATCAGATAGTATTGTATAAGGCTAGAACTTTTTTCGATATTATTTCTATACTGTTATAATAGTGAAGTTTTAGAAAAAAGACAACCTGATGAACGAGAGAAAACCCATCGCCTCAGACAAGGTTGCGGGAATCGAACCCACAACTAATGTGCGACAGGACTTTATCACCAACCTCTGGCCTACAGGAAGTCCTTGGATAGTAGAAATAAGTTTTATTTTATTAAGCGGTATGATATATGAATTATAAGTCTATTTTTGGAATGATATATGATTAACCTCAACATAGATGGAATTATGTATATTTGATAACTTTATGTAGAATTTTGTTTGAGACGGAGGGAATGACCCATCATTCTATCACATGATCTACTAACACTTCACGAATGACAAATTCATCTTCATTTCTTTAAATAAAGATGAAGTGAAAATTATTCATGGAATGACCAATGATGATATTACAATGAAATCAATTATGTATTTATCCTTATATAAAAGTTCATGAAAGTTAAGGAAATGATCATGAAAACCAAAAATGGGGTCCTAGTACTCTCCTATCTGATGAATCAGATGGTACCATAGATCATCACAAATTTATGACTCTGTGATTTTTTCCTTTTTCATAGCCATGTTCTCTACCACTCTCCATCACAACTTGATGGTTAGATTTCTCATCCATATCCATATTCTCCTATATGGAAACCCAGTGATAAGATAATTTGGGTAACTATTACATTTCATACATTAGTTTTTTAAATTAAGTTTTCGTATTCCTTTTTACAATGTGGGTTTATTATGAATGAAACTTTCAAGTGGTAAATTATTTATAAGCCCGACAAATTTCGAGGGTGAAATTCATTTTAAGCGGGTTAGAATGTAACTCCCTGAAATTTTATGAGAAATATTTTTTAATTGAATTTATGTCTTGTGTTGTGTGAAACACCAATATTAGCATGCATTATACACAAAATTTCATTAGTTTGATGTATACACAACACTAATCATGAATTTTGTTACACAAAATTTCAAGTTTGTTTGATAGAAGTTATTCTACGCAACATTTAGTGTGTGTATATATATATATATACTCAATGTATAAATGAAATATTGTTGGATTATATTATACGAAACTACAAAGGAATCTTGCACTACATGCAACCCTGACTTGGCTTTCATTACACGCAATCACGACCTACCATGATAGCGTGGGTTGTACGCAATATAGAGTTTCACTAAACAATTATATGTTATTGAAATATTATATCAACTAGCCTTTATGGATAGTAATACCCAATTTTTGAAATTTTATAAATTTTATCATTCAAAATGGTCTTCATTTTTGGATTCAGAATATGAAGATTAGCCTAGGTTGAATTTTTGGTATTTATCTGAAAACATTCAATTTTTTATGAATAGTTAAAACACTGAGTTATTGGTTAAAAACTAATTTTTATTTAAATAATCATTTATTTTATTTATATATTTTTGACAAAATAGATACTAATACCTATATATGTTCAATTTAATACATTGGAGTCATTTTATAATAATATAGATATAAAACATTTTATTGAACAGTTTACCACATTTTGCATAACTCCTAGGAGAATTTGCAATTGTACATAAAACATAATTTTACCTCTTTTGTGAGGTGAATTTTAAAAATATGAGAGACATGGTTAATATCAAGGAGTAAAATGTGGTTCAATAAGATAAAAATAATTTTTGATGAAAATTAACTTTTTCTTTTATTTACCATGGTTAAAAGTAAATAGGGTAATTAGAAGTAAAAATGATATTATTTTTACCCTAACACATGTCAAAATTCTATTGGATAATTATAATTCGACCAAAAACAACCATAGAAATATAATATTATCATTTAGTTCCACTTGTATTAGACTAATACATTTATTATTATTTAATTCAAAGAAGAGTTAAAAGAGTTAAAATCAAATCTTAATAACTAAATCATTTTTAATATCGGGTTATACATAAGATAAATTCAACTATAAATATTTATTAGAAAGCTAAAAATAGTTCCTACATAATGGTATTTTATTTATAATTTTCATACATTAGAAAATTTAATTTATTTATGACACAATGATAATGCATTAATTACCTTATTTATGAAATATTAACATAATTGATTTTATAAATACCCAAATAAATGTAATTTGAGACTTTTTATGAATTAAAATAATTTCATAGGTTATCATGACATGTAAATATTAATTCAAATAAATTTTTAAGAACTAATAATACTGTTATTATTTTCACAGAAATTAATTACCAAATAGTGTCAAAATAGACATAAAATAGTTTTTAAAACAAATATTATATTATTAATTTATATTCTATTCCTAAAAATCTAAGGTTCGGCCAAATGACTTAGATATGGTTATATATTTTAATAATTAACCACTTGGGGTTCGTTTTTCTTGTTATAGTATGTTTATTAACCATATAGTTTAAGAACACCGGAAGACACAGTAATGGTTTAATTATTTAAATTAGAGTTAAATCTAAATGATATGGTTAAAATATTTAACTAAACTAGTCCAAAACCTGTTGGATGAGAGGATTGTGACCAATACCCACATTATCTTCTAAATAAGTCACATTGGATCCACAATAATTTTAATATTACTTTATTATAAAAAATATTTTATGTTTTTTCCAAACGTGCCCTTCTCCTTCCTTATAAAAGGGCCCCTTCTCCCTATTCTCTTTACACAATTTTGAGCCTTCATGCTCGGACTACCCCTGAATATTTCTCTTATAAACATCCCTAGAAACATTATATAGGTTTTGGTCTCCTCAAAATACCTACTCTAGTGCCTTAAGTGGAATCTTAAAAGAGGTGTGTCGAATAAGATATAATCTCTTATACCGATTCTTTCAAGGTTCTTTCTTATTCAACTTCATCATGTTTATTTGTTTCATTATAAAGTAATAAAATCAGTATCAATAATATTATGTTATCTTATTATATATATGAAACAAACCCATTTCACCTTCAATCCATCCTACAGAAAACGAAATCATCACGCGTGCGTACGTACGGAATACCGTCTCCACGCCGTTGTGTAATAAGTTTTTCCACCACCACCATACTTGGATGGGTATAATGGTGTAAAGAATAACTATATGTAGTTATTATAAAATAATACTGATTCTTATATATTATATCATTTACTCCAATTCCATTCAATAATTATTGTAATGATATCATCGCTCGTGCGTACATACGGATTACAGTCTCCATGACGCGATGTGATTCATTCTCCATGTTATCCATTTGAGAATAATTATAAAGTATATATAATGAATAATAATGAAATATATGACATAATGAAGCTATTTTATTTATATATATATATATATATATGTCATCTACTTACTTCTACTCAATTCAATAAGGAAATGAAAATAGCATTCATGCATACGTACAACCTACCGTCTCCATGAACTGTGTTTTTCATTTCATTCATCTATCTATTATATAAATATATATACTGAATATATATGATATATACATCATGATTTACATACTGGAAGTAATTAAATCCTGATATAAGTAATAATAATATCAAGAACATAAAGTCCAAACACGTACGATAAATAAAACTATTTTACCTAAAACACTACGTTAACATGGAATTTACAAAAGAACAGGTAATATAAAGTCATAAGTGAACCATATATGATATCATAACAATGAATATGATTCTATAGTAATAAATGAAATTATTTAATTCATTATACAGTAGATTCAATATATGTACTAAGCATATCAGACCTAAGGTAATGGAAAATCTCGCAATCTCAGTCTTATCCGATATTGTTTATACTTCATAATTTACTTGGGAATATTTATCATCCACATCCATGTTTTCTCAATATTTAATATTATTTATATCCTACTATAATTTTTTAAATACAATTATATATTTTTGTGAATTTTATCAAAATATATGAAAGAAATATTTTGTCGTTTTTAGTACAATATACTTTTTGACTTTTCCGGCCAAAGTACAAGAAGAACGTTTTATTAACTTATAAGGAATGAATGTATTTTTCTGGTTTTATAAGACATTATTTTAATGAATGTTACTCTATAAGATTTCAAGACTCATTTCAACAAAAAATTTTCTTTTAAAATTTCATGGATGTTTGTGAAAAGAAATGATTTTGAAGAAGAAATGATATTTTCCTAAATAATTCATTTCATGTGTTTTACCAAAACCATTTTCCCTCTAAGATGAAATTATTCATATGTGTATGTTTCAAGTATAATGTCTCTATGATTTAAATGGTTTCACTTTTCTTATGATGAAATGATATCCATTTGTTTTATATGGATTTTGTTATGATGGGATGATGTTTATGAAACCCATTTTATTCTTTGGGTTATGATTTATGTTTATATTGTGGAACACATAAGAATGATTTCATTATGAGATTGGTGGGACCTATATCTCCCTCCAATGCATTGGTTAATGATTTATATTTCAGGATATAGACATGACTGGAATGGTAAGTTAATCTGAATCACTGATACATGACTGGAATGAGGAGTGAACTCCATTCAGAAAGCGACTTTGTCCACTAAGATAGGCTGAGCAGAATTGCCTTCGCTACTATGGAAATCAAATCATGTTCTTAATGGGTTTCCACATTTACATGTTTTATTCCCATGATATTTTATCATGATTAATATTACTTTATGATATATGTCTTACGTACTTCCATGATTTATGTCTGTGCTCAAGATTTTGATGTTTTGATTTTATGCTCAAGATTTTTCATTCAAATGTTTATGGATTGTTTTAGGTTCTCTATGTTAACCCTTAATGAGCATTTGAGATCACCCTTTTTATGTTTTCTTTTCCCCGAGATATATAGAATGTTTTCAGGTAAGAAAACAAAAGGGGAAGATCTCTATGGGAGATGTTGAAGATCTTTCACCATGATTAGAATATTATTTTTCTGAGTTTCCAAAGACACTAATCTATTACGGTCCTTGTGTGTTTGTTTTTGTTATGTAATATGCATTCCGAAAAAAGTAATGTAATTTCCATCTACATCAAGATTGGGTCTCTTTAACAATGGCCCATGAAAATTCCTAGAGTCTGGAAGAGGTGCTTTCTGAAGACAGCACCACAACTAGCAGGCCCTAGATTTCCCTTGGAGGCACCATCAAAGTTGATTTTCATCCATCTAGGGAGAGGGGATCTCCAAAAAACCTCCAGAGTGTGATGTGGATAAAAGAATATTTCATTGATCTATAGAAATTTTAGTATTCCAAAGTAAGTAATAGAGTTTTGGAAACAATATTTTTTTAACAAAGAAACTTTTATTATGGTAATGAGGATTTAGATCCGACCTACATTAATAATAAGTTAGTAGTTTCTATGAATAAATGAATTTTGATCATATGGTGCAACGCTGTATCTATATAGTATAGTTATTGTTTTTGGGACAATGAATTAAGGTAATGTTAGGAGACTTCTATATTCACGTTTGAAAGGGATACATTTAGTAAAGTAGATTTAGAGACAGGGTTATTGAAATAGTGACTATACATTCCTGGATAAATGATATCACCATGAATAATAATACTATGAATATAAATAAAATATAAATATTGTTTATAAAATTTTTTCCACCATATATACCAAAATAAGGGTTTTAAAAAATAGGACTATAGTTTGATGTTTATTTTTTAAATCATATATTCCAAACAACCCCATATCACATTTAAAAAAAATACATCATTATAAAAGTTCCAAAAAAATTGTCCACTATAAAATGGAAATAAAGTTTATAACTAGTCCAAATGATCATTTCTAATCTTTTCCTAATCATTTATAAATCATCTAAAACTTTACATTCAAAACTACATTGAAAATAATTCTAGTTCAACATTAAATATAATTTGACACATTGATATATATATATATGTATGTATACTAATAGACATAAGTCTTACAACCAATATATAGAAACTAAATCAACAATCCAAAAATATAACAACATTATTTTAATTTATCCTTACATTAAATTTTACATATATATATAAGTACATGTAATGATAATTAATAATTAACAAAAAATACTTGTGTTATGTAAAAATACAAGTTATATACAAAATAAATCTTATATATATACACATAAAAAATATTGTGATAATTGCACTATTTTTTTCAATAAATTATAAATAAAAATAATATAAAACATTTCAATAGATCAACATCTCAACAAACATTAACAAACATATAAGAATTTCATCAAATATTGGAAAATAAAATCTAAAAAATAGTTCTACAATAGAATCTTGTAGATTACATCTTTGAAAAATTAGTCATAAATAAAAAACATTTTTAGAAACATAAAAGAGGGATTTATATTTTTAAAAATACATAATAAAAAAAATTTAGAATTAAATCATGATAAAATGGATATAAAACAATAATTTTTCAATATATAAATAATTAATATATTTACATATAAAAAATAAAAAATGTTATATCAATTAGATTCAATTTTTAATCCATGAACAAAACCATTAAATAATTAAAAATCATATAAAAATGTCCTAGCCTTTAAAGTATCCTTTTTAATAATCATGATAGTTTAGTATTGTGATATTTTTTAATAAAAAATCCACATGTTATTTAATCATAACTATTTGTTAAAGTTTTTTAATTCACATTTATGATTCTAACTTAAAATACTAAATAAAAAAATAACATAATCACATTTGAATATTTTTTTAAGATTTGTGTTCTATTTAATTTTAATATGTCAATAGTTGTAAAATCTATATTGGTATATTTGGGTGATGGAGGATGAACCTAATATGTTATGATATATTGGTGATTTACTGAACATATATAAAAGAACAATGAGAGTTACTGGTTTTACAAAAATGATAAAAGGAATATGAAAATATCATTTATTTCAATTAATAGATTATAATTAAATTTTTTAAATGTATAGATACATTTAATAAATACTTATATCTTATAAATAGAGAACATATAATCTTGCCCACGAATAGAATTTTTGATAAATGAATCACAGTCATGTATATTGTTCATGAATCACAACCATGGACCACTAGGTAGGTTGGTGGATGTATTTGGTAAAAGAGGGAGATTTTTATAGATCAGTAAAAGATAAAAATTAATAAATGATCCTTTATATTATAAATAATTAAAATATTGATGTTGTTTGAAATCAAGTGAATTTAATGAGAAGAAGTAATAAACAACATTTAAAATAAGGGATATAATTTATATATATATTATAAAAGATAATTTGGAAGGGGTATATATTGATATTATTGCATCAAAACATTATATCCCAAATATTTAATACTGAAGGCCGACAGAGATTAAAAATCATAGTGTAATTGAATTAAAGAACATGTAAAAAAAATATTAAGAATTATTGATCCAGTTTTAGAGGTTGTATACTAGTTTATGGATTTATTAAATAGACCATTTAATATCTATATCTATATTATAATTAATTTCATTATGCATGTTGTGAAACTAAAGAAGGCTCGATGAGTAATCCTAAGGGAAGTAGATGATACATTCCCTATGTATGTGGATGATTCCTTACCAACCCTTATGTTTGATTATATAGAATTTTTTACAACTATAATATTTTAGTAATGATAAATGTATAATAAAGAGTCCAAAAATAAATAATTTTATTTCCCCGTTGGACTAATACTCTATAAAAACATTTTGTGTCATTGTAATTGTTTAATTGCAAAAAAATTTGTTATGAAAAGGGTTGAGATTTAAATAACTTATATGTACTTTTTAATTTATATGTTAGTTAAACCATTAAATAATATAAATAAAAAGAAATTGAAAACTATGTAACATAGGGGATAACAGAATCTTCACCCTTTTAGTGTCTCAATATGATCAACTGAGAACTTCAATTGGTTTCAAATACAATTTTGTGTCCCTTGATTTGATATTAATTTGTTTCAAGTTATTTTTACTACTTTATATGTGGTATATATTTGAAAACATTTCCAGGGTGAATTAAATGGATAAATTAGTCTCAAACCCTATTAAAAATTAATCTTAGGCGTTTTTTGAGATCATATTGAATAATAATAAAAATGAGACAAGAAAAGTCATGTCTATATCGAAAATAATGAATGGTCTAACACTATTAGAATTCAATTAATCTATAAATTTATATTCCTCTAAATCTATTTGGTGTGGTCCTTTAGTATAAAAACATTCAATATTTAGAGATTATGAGGATAATAATTATATTTAAATATTTTAGGACCTATACAAGATGTGAAAGATTATTTGAAGAAACAATCCATTTAAATATTTACTACTGTTTTTGGTTTAACATGGGAATCATTGAGGAAAAATTGTATCTTATTGAAGAATTAAATAATACAGAGTATTCATTGAATAAAAATTTAATATATTCAAAATTTTGATATTACACATTTAATAAAAAATAATATATATCGCAATTTAGTTTACATACCTCCCTCATTAATAAAGTGTTGAAGATAACTGTGTGTGAGATTATTGTGAAATGAATTTTTTTTATTAAAGTGATTTTTGGATTTAAAAATATATAAAAATTCTATATGAAAAAAAGGATAAACAAATGGATATAAAATCTTATATGATTAAGTATGGTGATAATTTATCATAAGAAAGTAGAAAAAATAAAGTGGATTATAATAAAAAGATGAAGAGAGAATGATAATATAGTTGAGATCAGTTTAATATTAGAATAATTTCCACAATATGATGTTTCGTTTAATAGAGGTGGAATTAAAAAACATAGAGTCTACATATGATGGAAATTCCCAAAAAACTGAGTAAATAAAAACCATAACACAAATTATTAGAGATATCATTATAACTACAGGACTCATACAAGTCTGAAGAAGTGCATTAAATATTATTATGATTAACTTAAAATAAAATATAGGAAAATTTTATTCAATTCCCCAACATAATATATTTGTAAAAATACTACTTCATATGATATTATAAGTTTGATGTTAAATTATATGAAAATACAGGTAGATAAAAATGATAATAAATTCCCCAAATCTTCAAGGATGGATGTTATCATATCCAAGAAGGTAATATATAGTGACCCAGATGTTAGATACATAAATAATATATTATATTAGATGAGTTTTCAATAAATAACATTAAGACCATCTCCATAATCATAAATGATTTGGTTCTTAGGAATATTGTGTACACAATAAAGTAGGGTATATGTCATTTGTATCAGGAAAGAAAATGTTAAAAGTGAAGCACATATAAAGATCAAAGAATTGAATTTAGAAATAATAAATAGAGAATTTATGTGTAAAAAATATAAATTTAAACAAATGGAAGGACAACATAAATAAAAAATTTAATCTAACACATAATATTGGAATAATATAGTCAATGAAAATGTTATATAAACTAATGAACTACAATCGAGTTAAGAAACCCCATTATTTATGTATTATATTCCTTAATATGTATTCAAATATAAGGTATTATAAATATTTATTTATTATGCACACATTTAAAATCCATGATTGTACGTATAATACTATATATCATTCATCTATAATTCCAGATTATCCTTTTGTTAATAATTTCTTAAAATGAATGTACATTTTGGGTGAAAAGTGATCTTCAATTGATGTATGTTTTAGTATAATGGTTTTTATACATGCACATTTTTTATAATTTCGTCAAATTATGCACTCAATCATGACATAAGTGTCTTATTTATTCATTATATACCATTTTATAATTACTCATATTATGTGGTGAGGATTAATTAATCACGTCACTTCATTGAGATTGTAATCTTAATGTATTCACAAGTGGTGTTTCCAATTTTTAATGGTCCGAATGTAAAAAAGGAAAAAATAATTCTAATTTATATAATATGTGTTATATAAAATATATAATATATTTTTATTAAATATATTATTATTTCAATCAATAGAAAGATTAAAAATTAAAAATTAATAACGCCACATCATGGTTGTGGTAGTCCACATATTAACTTGGGGGACGTTATTGTTTTTCCAAAATATTGAAATCTAAGTATGTAGGGACGATATTATGATTAAATAAGAATCTTATAACATAAATAAAATATATAAATACTAAATACAACATAACAACCAACAATGAATTATGGTTAGGGAAAATGAATCATATCTCTATGAGGAGTCGATAGTACAAACGTAATCTAAAGAAACACTTTCATTTACGATTTGTTATAAAAGATCATGGATAATGAGGTTTAAATAGTCAAAATTACATTATATTTTATTAAGGATACTGCATTTTTTTTAATTAATACCATGAATTTAATGTAGGAATAATAAGATATGAATTTATAGTTGTTGGGTATGATGACTATCTATTATTAGGTAGACCTCCTTGAGATGCAGACATAAGGAATATTGGAATGATATTTTATGAACAAAATGAACTATTATTATTGACTATGTAATTATAGAATATTATTGGGAATATTTTAGTAGATATTATTTACTGAATATGGTGTATTGAAAATAGATGAGGGGTATCCTTTAATGAGTGGGGGGACAGACACACCTCGACTATTTTAATGAATTAAAACATTATTAACTAATTTTCATTGAAAAGTCTCCCATAAAAAATTATATTTATATACTAAGGTGATAAATTCTGAAAAACCAATATCACATATGAATGCATATGATACATTGTGGCCATATGATATAGTTTAAACCAAGATTAACCTGATTTACTGTTTTACTATAGTGAGAATATGTTATCATTTCGTTAATTCATTATGAAAACTTTAGTATAAATTATTAAAAAATATTAATTATTATAACTAAAAATATGAAATAAATTTTAAAAAATTATATTTCTACCTGATAAATGATACCATTTTGAAATAAATGCGAAAAACACAACAAAACCATTTTAAGAAAAAGGAATATTTAAACCCAAAACTGAGTTTCAATTCATTTATTTCCCTTTAGGGACTATTAGATGAATATAAAAATATTTTATTGAATACATTTTATTAAAACATCTTTTAAATACTTAAAAAATGTAGATTAATTAGATTTTTTAGGATAATAACATATAGGTCACATAAATATAGTTTTTTAAATTGATTTTTACTCCCAAAAACTGAAGATGTAACAAAATCATGTATAATGACAAATAAAATATAATTAATTAAATTATTATTAATTAAATTATTCTTATATTATTTTAAGATAATTTTTAAAATATAATCGGGCTATACAAGAATAAAAATGACTATTTTTTCATGACCCATCCTAGAGGGACCAGTGTTGTGACTACCCCAAGACCACCTCCAATAGGTCAGGGGATGAAGACTGGAAATGAGTAAAAATATCCCAAAAAATAGAGTCATTATATTATATACTTTTACACAAAAACACATCTCCAAGAAAAAACAAATTTAATGTAAAAACACTATATAAACAAGCATGCATACACCTAATATAACAAAAATAGTGTACGATATTTGAAAGCTGGAAAATAAATATTGCCAGAATACAA
Source organism: Viscum album (assembly GCA_963277665.1). NCBI lineage: Eukaryota > Viridiplantae > Streptophyta > Magnoliopsida > Santalales > Viscaceae > Viscum > Viscum album. Next base: position 1,047,434,736 of record OY728163.1, on the reverse strand, counting down.
GACCACCCAAAAAGGGAGTATGGAATGTGAATTCACAGGTCCCAAAAATGAATATATAAAAAATAATACCAAATGGGTAGGCACATGATAGCTTTATAAAGCCACAATAGCACAGCTTGAATGACTAGTCTCTCTAATCCCCACATAGTCCCAGTCCCCCAAAGACTCCATCAAAGTGTTGATCATCTTTACAAGGAAAAAAAAGTGTGGAAAAAACCCGGGCATGAGTGAGTAAAACAATACTCAGTAGGATACCCTGAAATCACAAAGGAATACCACTATTGAATTCAAAAAATATTCCCTATTTAAATACATGAAGTATACCACAAATAAATACATCAAGTATACAATAAAGAATATATATAGTAAACTCACAAAGGTATAGGTTTGTACATATAAAATATAGATTATTTGATGTAATCAAAAAAATTCCCAATATTAATAAGACACACAGTCTCGATGTGAAATGTAGTCCTGATAAGAAACTTAGTCTTAATGATACACTTAGTCCTAATGAGATACTCAGTCCTGATGATAAATGTAGTCTCTATAAGAAATGAAGTCTCACTAAGTCAATTAGAATGTGAATTTCTTATAGCCTCAAGATCACAACCATCCATAGGATTCCGCTCAGAGTTTTCTCATTCTAGGAGAACTAACACCTCAAGCCATTAGTTCATATGAAAAAACCCACCAAACTCACATAGAGTATCTCAAAACGACTGTCATGTCATAAGAGTCCCGGTGCTTTAAAAGACTCTTCAAACAGACACATTGTTTCATTGTTATGGAACTTTATGTAAAAGGTCCAGCCCAAGTATGGTTTGAATCTGGTTCGGGTCTAATCCAACCCATCAGGCCGGGCCTAAGGTGCTGGCGAACCCGACACAACATTACTTGCTGGCTGAACCGACCCGAGTTAGTTTAGCCTGAACCGGCCCGGCTCACTGGGTCTATCTGGTTTGACCATTTGAGTTTCTCAACTCCCCCCAGGTATGACACACATTGTTGTCTATCTTGCTACACCACATGAATTCCTCCCCAATTGAGTTCCACTTGTGCTCACACTATGTTATTCCACATTCCACGAGGTCGGACATGCACTCCACATACCCCACGACCTCATCAAAATGGGCTCTTATTACAAGGCACCAATCCACTTTCCAACTCTCCATAATGTATGCGGCTTCCTTATCATGTCCCCCTCACACCTATATCCTCTCCACTACAACATCCACCTACACAGCAGAGATGACATCCATGTGGCATTGGCGTGCTTCTCCATCATGCAACAATGACCACTGTAGTATATGTCGGTTATCAACCCTCTTACTTCCAAAGAGTTCCAGTTCTTCTCCAATGGACCATTTGTTGAAACAGGACCAGTTTGGCAGTCATCATATTGTAATCTTAATTGTCTTGAGCTTTAATTCATCTTGCGATCACTACAGGGGTTCTATTGGATTCAAAGCCCATTGGAATGTCCAGCCATGACCACGGGGTCCAACAATGTAGAACACTATGAATAGGGGAGGGAAAAAGCTCATGAACTACCAAAGGATGGATCTTGAACTTTTTTATTGACATCATCGATTCGACTTTATTAGATCGATTAAATATGAATTAAATAATCACACAGATCTATCTCTTATTAAATCCTCGCAAACCAAACACCCAACCAAAAAGTGATCAAACCACGGATCAACATATTTATGTGTCGATCTGTGTATATTTTTGAATTCAATAATGCCAACATATCACAAATAAAACAATTTTTAACCTATAGTTTAGACCATTAGTTTATTTATAATGGTATATTATCATCATTTTTTAGATATACAAACTCTTTTGGCCTGATGATCATCGAGTTGTTCTCTGGTTAAACATTATTCATCAGAGATAATTACTTCCTCCTCCCTCATTGGATTTATAGGGTTATTTCACAACCTTCAGTTCTTGAATATAGTAAATAATAATGGAAAACAAACCCAACATAAAAAATAGTTTTTATTAAATTATTTTAATGTACTTTACAACAAAAAAACTATGTTTAATAGACAGACCATGTCGACCAAATTTAGGCCTCACTTTAGGTAAATTCTCTGCACCGAATGCAATGGGGCCCTAGGATTTCTAATATGGGAATCTTCTTAGAATTTATTACTCTTTTTCCTAAAAACTGTTTGCATGTATTATTAAAAACATAAAAACGTTTTCAATGAATTGTTAGACACACGTGACCTCAAAATCACATACTATCTCAGGGATGAGTCTCAGAGCATTCCCATCTAATATATAATAATAAAACTAGATAAAATCTAACTCATTAAATTCTCCAAACCATAGGTCATTATGTCCGGAAAAACTAAAACTAGGGCCTTTAAAACAAACTAGGGTACTGCGTATGAATTTGAGTCTCTTTCTCCCATGTGCTATCTGAAATATTCTTGTGTTACCGAAGAACACACACTAGAGGAATCAACCACCAATGAAGGATCATCTCATGTCAGTACACAATCTTTGAATGGGGCTAAAAGAAGTCACCCTGTCATTTGCGTACATCTCACCCCAGTCAATAATATGGGATATGTTAGGAACAGATCTCCTCAGTAGTGAAACATGGATGATTTTGTGCACCATCTCTAACTACAGACGAAGATCAAAGTGGTAGACCACCTCACCCAATCTACGTAGAATCTTGAAAGGGATCTTAAACCTTGGATATATCTTGTCTTGATGTCCAAATCTCCATATCATATTTCTAGGGGAGACCCAAAGGAACACATGGTCACCCTCCATAAACTCCAAAGTCCTCATTTTCTAGTCTACATAATACATCTAAGGGATCATTTCAGTCTTCATCATCTTGAGGTTGACCTAAACCTTCCCTATAGTTGATTGTACCAACTCGGTGCCCATGAGTGCTGACTCTGTTCAGCCCATCCAATAATGTGGTGACCTGCATGGTTGCTCATACAATAATTTGAATGGTTCCATCACAATGTTGGACTCATAAATGTTGTTCAAATAAACTCCCACATGTGTAATTTATCCTCCTAATTGCTGTGAAAATCTAGTGTGAAAGCATGTAGCTAGTTATCTAGAAGCTATATGGTCTGCTGAGTTTGGTTGTCTATATGTGGGTGAAATGTTGTTCTAATGCATAGATGAGTGCCAAATTCCAACTACAACCCCATCCACAACTCAAATGTACAGAAAGAATCAATATCTGAGACTATCATCAATATAACTCCATGTATTTGAACTATTTCTAATATGTAGAGGCAAACCACGCTCTCTAATGATCTCTTCTCCCGAATGGAATGAAAGTGGGCCAAAATTATGAGTTTGTCATTGATCACCAAAATAGTAGCATCACCCCCCGGACAGATTTTGTATACCTATCTTAATGTCCATTAATATACCATCCCATTTTCACTTTATAAACTCAAGGTGTTTTGTGAAACCCGCTTGAACCAGGTGCTCAAGCTTCACCTATAAAAAAGTGAGGCATCGAGAGATGAATGGTGAAACTACATTCTTCAACCCCGGCTACCCGAACTAAAATCGGAGGCCCTGGTATATATTCTCCACACCTATACGTGGCACCAAAGGGTATGTGTAAAACTCCAACATGAAATCCTCCTATAACACCACTGATGCCACTATGCATCCTCTGAAAAGAATAACATGATCCCCACCATTTGAATATCCATTAGATGCATGTGATATAGACATATGAACACATAAAGCCTCACTATAGGCATGCGCAAGCTATTCCTCCATGAATAGCTATATGAGTGGAAGGGTTAAGACCATCGAATGGAGGTATGATCAACTATCCCCATCTATAAAGGATATCTTCAATGAAGTCAACTATTCCAACCCCCATTTCTTTAGTTGTGATCTCGATCTCCAACTGAGAGCATCTCACAACACATTCCCCTAAACAAGATTATTGAAAATCCAAAATTCATAGTCCTAGAGGAACATTTTACATCATCATTATCTCATGTTCATATCCTTCTGAGAGAAGATATACATTTGAATCTTGTGGTTAGAGTAAATGATAAAACACTCATCCATTAACTAGTGTCTCAACATATTCAATGAGTACAATACCACTGAAAACTCAAGACAACTAGTTTGATAGTTCTTCTCATGTGGTATCGACTATTTTGAACCAAAGGATGTCAATGCTTATCCCTACATTAGGACACAAAAAATCCCAATTCCTGATGCATCACATAATACTACGTACTCTACACCCTCCTCTGATAATCTAATGATGGGACCACTCGCCAAACTCTACATTAACTATTGAAAACACTCTTGGAACTTCTATGTCAACATTAATGGCTTAAAATTCCATGTTAATACTGTTATGTGTGCTGTTAATTTGGAAAAATTAGGTATAAACCTTTGATAGTACACTGCCAAACCAAGGAAACTACACACATCAGTAACAATCTTGGGTGGCTCCAATGAAAGAACCTCCACAATCCTTACTGGATATACCAGAACTCTAGCCTCTGAAATTATGTGTCTAAGAAAATGGAACTCTCATCTCTATAACTAAATCTTCGAGATATTCCCTTAGATATGGTTCTCTTAGTGTGTGTCCAAGACCATATTCAAGTGTCTCAAATGATCATCCTCAGACACTGAGTACACTATGATGTTATCCATGATAACCACAATGAAGCAGCCCATGTAAGGCTATAAGATATACTTCATGAGTTCCATGAACATTGTTGGGGAATTCATCACACCAAAAAACATCACCAAGTACTCATAGTGGATGTATCAACATATGAAAGATGTCTTTGGTACATCCTTATCACGTACCCGTAGCTAGTGATAGCCTGATCGAAGGTCAACTTTCAAGAACCACCAAAACCTTTTTGAATGATCGAAGAATTAGTTGATCCTAGATAGTGGGTAATTATAATTCACTATATCTTAGTTGAGGCACCAGAAGTCCACACATTAATTCAAACACCCATATTCCTTTTTGGAAAATAAAACTGGGGCCTTCCTGGGGGACATGTTGGGTCTTAAAACGCCATTAATTTAAAAGTACCCCAGTTGTACCCTTAACTTATGAAGCTCTAAGGAATCCATATAATATGTAGGGTTAGATATTAGTGATGTACCTAGGTATAGATCAATGCATAATTCTACATCCCTGTGAGGAGGTAATACTGGAACATCCTTAGTAATCATCTACACACTCTAATGAGTAAGTCCATACTGAACTGCATGCATTTCCTATAATGACTAATTATTGATGTAGATGGACATTACATTTCTCTTTTCAAGATAAATATTACATTTCCAAAATATACCCCCAAAGACCATATTAGTTTATTGTCTTTGGAATCATTGACCAAAATCTTAAAAAAATCATCAATGATCTTCAATAACTCCCTTAAATATCTTCCCCTTTTATTTTTATGTTTAAATGCTTTCTTTATATCATGGAGAAAAGAAAGCATAAAATGGGAGAGCTCAATGCTCAGTAAGGGTAAACATTGAAAACATAGAACAAACCATAAACATAAGAATGTATAACCATGAACATAGTGTTTAAATATCAAAATATTGGGTCATGACGTAAATATTGGTAGTACGTAAGGAATATATTTTAATCGAACATTTATGAGGATAAAATATAATTGGCATAAAACATTGGATTGTGGGAAATAAAAAATCACATAATATTATTTCCATAGTCTCAATGGAATTGTTTCCAAGACCTTAATGGGAAACAAAGTCCATTATGGAACCATCTATACTTGTCGTTCCAGCCATGTATTACTAAACTGGATATACTGTCCATTCAGGCACTTTATTACTGACCTAGATTTAATTATAGTTATAGTAATGTCTATCTCATTATATATAAATCATTAATTAATTTATTCATGGGATATATAGGTCCCAAAAATCTCATTAAAAAACATTCTTTCATATTACACAAATACCTAAATCATTCTTCATAGCATAACCCAATAAATACAATGGGTTAAAAAAACATCATTATATCATAAAATAATCCATATAGAATATCATTACATCATTAACACCATGAAATCACTGTAACAATAGGGATAAAAACATAAACCTATATACAAAATGTTATCTTGGATGGAAAATAATCTTGATAAAACACTTGAGCATAATTCTTCAAGAAAATATCTTTTTTTCTTCAAAAATGATTTCACATCTCAAAATGACGTGAAATTTTAATAGAAAATAATTTAACATAAATAACATTCATAATATTGTAAAATAATATTCATGGAAATATGGCATAATGAAATAATAAAAATCTATTCATGGTGTATATGTTATAAAACATTATCCTTATACTTTTTCCAGAAAGGTCAAAAAGTACCTCATATGGTAAAAAAACATAGATTCCTTCCATAACATGTAGTAAAAGTTAAAAAATGAGTAATAATGAATTTAAAAATATATATAAGAATAGTAAAAACATTTGAATTTTGTTTTAGAAGATATGTTCATGGATGAAAAATATATCCCTAACAAATACTTATGGATAAACAATCCCAGATTAAAATGAGAATGCAAAATTAACCCTTACTGTATGTACGATTTATTTTATATATCCTTGAAACTACAATATATGGAGTTTTAAATATATTATTAACTTTTAAAATAACAATAATAATATTTAAGATATCATATATGATTCATTAATGAAATTATATTAACTATTTATTTATAAATTAAATGATTAACCATAGTTTTGGGAAATTATCGTTTTATTTATCATATGTGTTTGGACATGTTATTATTAATCATATTACATATATCATGATTTAATTATATAAATAATTTAAAACATGATTTATGTATCATAAATATTCAGTATTTATGTATAGATAATTGATAGATAAAAGAAAATAAATACACCATTCATTAAGGTACTAGGTCGTACGAATTCACTAACATTGTTTTCGTTTCCTTATTGGATTGAATGAAATAAAGTTAATGATATATATATAAATAAAATATAGTATCATTATTATGTCATATATTCCATTATTATTTATTAAATATACTTTTTAACCATTCTTGAATGGTTAATGTGGATAATGAATCCCATCGCGTCACATAGAGGGTAAGGCGTGTGTGTGCACGAGCAATGATATCATTCCCTTGAAGGTTAATATGGTATGAAATTGGATGGTATATGAATTTTAATCAAATAAAATCATTCTATTTTCATTATTTACAACCATTATATTCATTAATATACCCATCCAAATTATGTATTTTTGAATAACAAATTACAACACGGCATGGATACGGTAAGCCATATGTACGCACACATGGTGATATTTCTATTCATTGGATTAATAAAAGGATGTATAAGGTGGTACCATAATTATAATTACATCTCATAGTATATAATATACAATATTCTTAACTATATTATGCGAACAAGAAATGAAAATTATGTATACGAAGTAGAAAATTCTGAAATAAGTGATAAAACATTTAACTTTTTTAGGGTATCTCCTTTTGGTATGCACAAAAGAACTCATTAAGATATATTTCTACACAAAGGGTGGACAATATGTTGAATTTATAGAACATAGGAGGATATTTTTGTGGGGTTTTCCTAGGCAACGGTCATTATGGGTGTGTTTAAAAGAGAAAGATATGTTCCATTTTATAAGATAGGGGAGGGGTACCTTTGGAATGTTTTGATATAACAATTTGATATAAAATATTTTTTGGTTTATAATTCATGAAAACTCATTTATTTTTACGAAAACAATAGTATGAGTCAAAATAAACTCATAAAATAATATTTATGAATGTTTTTATTTTATTTTAAACCTTATCATTTTATTTTATTCTTATTTAATCTATTTAATTTTATTTGTGGTATTAATATTATAAATATTAATTGGTTATAGATATTTACTTATTTGTTGTAAATATACCATAATTAGATACTTTATGACAATTTAGAGCATATTATTTTTATTTTGTAAATTTTTAAATAATTTTATGATCTCAAAATAATTTAATAATATGTTATTTTTATAAAATATCAATAGTGTCAATTTTGACACAATTCATTAATATGAATTTAAATAAAATCCAAAGAAAAGATAAATTTGAACCAAAATATATAATACACTCATAAAGATTCGTATACACCCATAAAATTTGTGGAGAACATTAATTAGATCATACAGTATTTATTTTAATTTTTTTAAAACCATTTATTTTATATTTATATCAATAAAATTATTTCTACGTCACTATTGTGTCATCATTAATAGTAATTACTTAATCTCTGAAAATTATAAATAAATTCAAATGATATAGAAAATTTCATTATATATCATGTGACTGTATATATTCCATGTTTTATCATGTTTATCACTATAATAAAATTATTATTCTTATAAGATATACGAGAGTTAAATGTTGTCACCTTCTTTTGTTTTATTTATAATTACATAAACTTAATGTAAAACCGCCCATTAAATGTATACATTCTGAACCATAGGAGATATTGGTCAACATTAATTCATGAAATATTATTTTTCTAGGTAATTGGTTAATTTTATTATTTTTATCATATTTTTATTTACCCTAATATTCTTGATTTACCTTTCAATGTGGTAAAAAAAAATTACCGTAATTATTATTCATAATATAAAAAAATTAAATAACTATTTTACATAATTTTGAACCAGTGATTCCAATAATTTATTCCATATTTCATAATTCAAAACATTTATTTTGAAGAAATTAATCTAAAATTAATTCCTATTGTCAAAAAACAAAAAGTAGGTTTTAAAAAAGTAAAAATTTATCAAAAGATTTTCAGGTATTAATGTCCGATGTAAAAGTGAAATTACATCCAATGAAAAATATTGGATTAAAGTATAAAAATATAATACAATTAAACTTTAAAACAAATTAAATATATATTCTAACTATATTAATTAACTAGACAAAATGGAATTTTAGAATTAAAATGCATAATTTTTCACTATTCATATGAATATAAATTTCATTAGAAAAATACAAATATATCAACAATGTTAAATTTTTATGACCTAATTCTAAATAATATGTTTATTTTTTAAAATATAATAAAAAAATATTAAAAACAGGATTTTAATTAGTGCGCAATCAAAATATGGAAAAACTATTTTTTTGAAAAATACTTCTTTTATCCAAAACAAATTGAATATGTTCTTATATAATGTTCTATAAAATACATAAGATGAATGTTATAGTAATATATAATTCAAAATACATTAAATAATAACAATAATGGAATGTTTATATAATATTATAATAGTATATTGTTGTTTAGTGAAACTCGGTTTTGTTACAACGCAAGCTATCAATGAATGTTGCTATTAGGTGAAATTAAAGCCATGTAAATGTTGTGTTTTTTGAATGATTACATTGGTGTTTCATAATCCATAATACAAAAAAAGTTCATTTATATATTGAAAATAATCTATACTCAGTGTTGCATGAAATTAATTCTATCTAAAAAACATTAAATTGTGTGTAACACAAGAATTTTATAGTGTTATGTATACTATAAGATAATATAGGGTTATGTATAGCGCAATATAATATTTGTATAAAGTAAACCACAAGAAATCATGGATATAAAAAATAATAAATCTCATAAAATCATGATGTGTTACATTTCATTTTCAGCGAAAAAGAAAAACCTAGTCCCATAACCACAGACACACCACACTTTGTGCCAAAAATAGTCAATCTAGGCATGGACTGGGGATAACAAGTTTATACCGAGAATGATTACATAAGGCCTCGACACATCTTTTATTAGATAAAAACTAAAACTATTGCCTCCACGATTATGGTAACAATGTGGAAACTAGTGTGTTATTATCGAATCCCCGCCTGTAAGAGTCACTTTGTATAAGGGATGACTCTATTATTCCATCTGTATCTATGAGTCTCGAAAAAGGGTTGTGGAAAGAAAAGAATGATTTAAACCTCTCTCAATCAAAAATAAATATTGAATAGAAAAGGCACATATCATAACACTAATCATCCTTGGAGTATGAGGGTCTTATTCCTCCATCACCTTCACCCATCCCCGTCCATGACAACTAGCTCTCTGAGCATGGCATGGACCACCTGGGGTTGGTGGATATAATTCATCGAACATTTTCCCACCTCTAACTGCCCTGCCAATTCCACTTCAATGGCTTCCACCCTGAATAACACCAAGTTTATACCTCCTCCTCTACCTCAGTTTTCCATCAACCATCTCTTAGTCGTTTTTATTACGAGTTAGGAAATCTCAATCAATATGTCCTAGACCACTTCCCAAGTAACATAGCGTATTCATAAGATGACACGATCTTCTATGGGATCCCCACACCAATGATACTATGTTTTGGGATCATTAAATAGAGTTATAAAACCACATGGGTCCCTATGATGGTTGTTAGCTACCTACAGTCAATGTCTCATCTATCTCGTGCCATCTGGTAGGTCCAACAACTAGTTTGTGGTCTACTAGAAAGGTCTCAACTAAAAGAGATCACTCCAATACCCCCGGCATATGTAGGAAGGGTAATGGATGTCATGGATTATCTAATATACTGGTGTAATCATTTCTCGAAGGCCTGATCCCTGAAAAATAGGTCCCACACCATATTCGTGGAGTAGCGAGAATGATCAGTAATCCTCGCTGAGTACTCTACCACATTCTTATTAACCTACTGCAAATTCAGAATCTTTTAGATGTGCACTCATCACAACATATCTGGAATAAAATCATATTTGATGGGATGATTGAAGTATGACATAGTGTAAGTCTCTCAATTGTGTTTCTGGGCCACTAAGCTCCACCATCAACCTACTGATCCATGAAGAAGGCCTGTATCTAGGGTTCTATTTGGTCTGATGTCATCCTCACAAGTGAAAAGAAAAATTTATATACCTGTAGACAATGCTCAAAGACCTGGGGGTCCACCTCACCCTGAAACCTAGGAGGTGGTTTCCTATGGATCTTATTCAATGTACTCAGCATGCATTCATCATCAACCAGTACCACTGGTGGTAACTACTTCTTAACAGGTGTTGGTATCTCTAGAAAACCACCAAGAGGTTATATATTTGGTACAAGACCTTGTACCAACACAACGTCACTAGGTATGTCACCCTCATGATCATGCAACAGAATCCTGAAGTAATGTCTACATAGAGGTATCCTGGAAAAAAACATGGTTTATTAAGTTCCATAGAGTAGAAATGGCGAGCTGACTCAAGAAGGACATGTGATCACACCCAAATCATATATGATTCAGGTACAATTTTTTCCCACAATCTGTGTTTTCATGCAGAGAGTGGAAAATTAAAATTAATATTATTGATGAATGTAAACGTCTTCTATCACACCAACATTGAATTCCCTGGTCTAAACGGAAAACTCAAAACACTTGACATTGTCACACCAAACCAACCTCACAGACTCCCAATTCTTAATTAAAATAGATCATCTTTGATATCACTATTTCACGACTCATACCAGAGGGGCCCATTTTAGGACTACCCCATGTCTCCCTTCAATAGGCCTGAAGATTGCGAATAACACCAAGTAGGCATATCCCATAAATGGGAGGAATTTTCCCACGTACCTGTACAAACACACATGTTCCCAAGACCAATATGCATAAATGTAAAAAAAACAAATTAAACAAAAAGTCATAACACTATTATTCAAAAAATTGGGCACCATAGTAGAAAAATAAACACTGAATGGGGTGAGAATATAAACCCACCCAAAAAGGGATTCTGTATAGCGAATTCACAAGATAATGGAAGTCATTTGCAGAAAAACCTACCTGAATAGTAAGTATAGTATAACTCTCTAAATCCATTAGAGAACACCTTGATTTTCTATTCTCTCTAAGAACCACCCTGTCCGGGTCCACCTAAGCCTTCTTCACCGTGTCTATTGACTACAAAAGACATGAACAGTGTGGGATGTGTCCGTTTAGGGGTGAGTCAAGCAATACATAGTTGGAAACCCCAAATCCAAAAAAGAATACCACTATTAAAAACTTGAAGTAGGGAAAAAATAAATACATGTTGTATACCCCCAAAAAATACCTGAAGTATATCACAAAAAAAACATATTAATCTAACCCATGTATAGGTCTATAGAAAAAAAACATGATAATATGACATAATTCATAAAACACCCAATATCGATAAGACACATAATGTCATTGAGACACACAGTTTTGGTAAGACACTCAGTCCTAATGGGACACTCATTTTAGATGATACACTCAGTAATAATGAGACATGTAGTCTAAATAAAACTTGTAGTGTCAGTATGTCATTTAGTCTCATAAAACTATTTAATATCGAGGTGACATCCAGAAATAGGATTCTGCTCACAGTAAGTTCGTTCGGGGGGAAATCACTCCTCAATCCATTAGATCTTATACACACATCCACAAAAACTCACTTAGATTATATAAATAGTAATGTCATGTTACAAGGGTCCTAATGATTCAAACTATTCATCAAACTAATAGACGGTTTGAATTTTATATTTGTTTTCTAAAAAAGGTATAACTTGGGTCCGATCCGACCCACATGCCGATCTGACCCGACCCTGTCTGGTCTGGCCCAAATTGACTAGGCATACTAGGCTACTAGGACCAACCCGTAGGGCCATTGGACCAGCCCAAATCTATCTAGTTTGGCCCATGTTGTGTTCCATTTTTCTTCACCACACGTAGTCCAACCTGACACCATTCCTCTCGTGATGAATAGGTGTTGTGTCACATTCTATGCGGTCGACCTACCACTCCGCTTTCCTCACGTCCTCACCACCACGAGGTCCTCTAATGTGACACCAAGATGCTTTCCACCTCCCTATAACATATATAGAATCCTCACCATGACCCTCCCATTCCCCATAACCTCACCACTACTGTGATCACCTAGAGGGCCGAGCTTCCCTCCAAGAGGCATCAACGCACCACTTCACCATGCGCTACCTTCCATCGCCCCACCTACTTCGATTGGAATCCTATTCTTCTTTGATATTATTTTTTGAAAACAGGACTAGTTCTACGATCATAATGTTGCGATATTTACTGCCTGGAGATTTTATTCATCTTGCCATCACTACAGGGGTTTGATCGTCTTCCAAGCCTCTCGGAAATTCCATTCATGACCAAGAAATCCCACTGAAGAAGAATTCCAAGAACTATAGAGGAAAAAATGACAATAATTTTGAACAGACATATCTTGTCCTTTGTTTTTGTCAGCCTCGATTATTCCTTTTGGGATGGATTAATGAAAAAAAATCACACAAATCTATCTCTCATTGAATCCCTACACAACTAACCCCCATCCGTCAAGATATCATACTGTAGATCAACCCCGTTGTGGGTTGGTCCAATTTTATTGTTGAATTCATAAATAGGAAAATATATGAAAAAACTAAATACTACAGGTATTTTGGAACCTTTGCTGATGAAGAGAGATATTTTTTCATCATTTTTAGAATCTACCAACTCCATTAGCATGAATATCTTCAAGTCGTTATCCTCTTCATCATTATTTTTCAGAGAGTTTTCCTTTGCCTTTCTCTAGAGTATTTCATGTATTATTCCATATCATTTGATTCATGAAATATGAAAGATAAAATGAAAAAAAACTATGTCAAAAATAATTTTAATTAAATTATTTTAAACAAGTTTACATCCAAAAAGTATCATTCACAGTTGGACTGCACTGGATGAGGTTAGGCCCCACCTAAGGTAAAGTCATGGATCTTGGCACCCATTTATAATTTACTCTATTATTTTGTAAAAGTTCTCACTTGTACTATTAAAAACTATAAATTTTTTAATGAATTGTTCTGGGAACAGTAGGTCTCAAGAATCACATGTTATCTTAGAGACCAATCTCAAAATTTTACTAATTAATTTATAGAAATCAAACTGATGAAAATCTGAGCCATTCCATGTTTGAAATAAATTGTTATTTTTCACAACTCACTAAAAATACATCTTTTTAAAATAATCAAAAAAATCACCTTTAGCTAATTTTCAGATGAATAATAAAAAAATAATATTAACTTTCTCATATAAATTTTATAAAAATTTTATAATGTAATTATATTTTTTAGGATGTGATATAAAGAAAATGCATTTTTTATAAAAAAAACTTATTGAAAAATAAAATGAAAATAGAAAAAACTTGGGTAAGTATTATTTTTAATTAGATAATAAATTACATTATATAGTACCTTAATACATATTTTTCATAAGGATAACAATATAAATTCGATTAATTATACACATAGTGTAGATAAATATCATCAATGTACTAATAGAGATTAATCCAGAACATGGAAATGGGAATGTTATGGACCAAAAAAACTATAAATCAATGAGGGTTGAAAAAACCATCAGTTCTACAGAAATGATTATAATTAGAAAGCATATTAATTTTTAAGATCATATTCGTTGATATGAGATACTATTTTACTATAAATATATATTATTAAAAAACATATAATTATTCAATTAATTTCCATTTCATAAGAAAACGTTTATCTGTTGGTTATTCTCCAATAAATTTACACTAAATATCGTATTCTATGAAATGCATATTCAGAATAAATTATTTCATACCTATATAACTAAAATTAACATTTAAAATATCATTTGATCCATATTATAATAAAAATTCATTCATTATATCATTAGATATTTATAAAAACAAAAATCATTAGAAAAGGTTACCCGATATGGATAAATCATAATGTAGTGAAATAATACATTAATATCCAAACCCATAATAATAACACATAATGTTAAACTCAAACCATTGCACAATTTTCCTCTATATTGTATTTTACCAAATGTATTACCCAATTTTTTTTAAATAAGGTCACTAAATTTTTATAATCCACATAACATTAACACCAATGAAAAAAATTAGCTTATAATTCCACATAATAAACAAATGACTACAATGATCACAAGTTCCCATTAAATTTTATCATCCTATTCTATAATAACTCAAATCAACATAAAAATTCAATGAAATAATATATTCTGGAAAAAATAAATTTTTCATTACTAAATAATATTGTAAAATAATTTCAAATATATTCAATAAATCACAAAATTAAATATAATCTATTAAATATAAGACAAATATCTTTCAAAAAAAATCAATAATAAATTTTAAGTTCATAAATACTATCCAATTATCATTATTGAAAAAAGTTATATCATTATACGGACTGAACATTTTTATCTCAATATCAGAAACATATTAAATTTTATTAATCTTTCAATCATGTGTTTTCTATATAATATCTCTTTACCATTAAATAATTTTTTTTGGTTTTCAATTCTATTGAATATATGATTTTAATTCTTTAAATATAAACTACTATATAATGTTCCTGAGATGTTTCATGATTCTTAAAAATATATATTTTTTAAAATAACCCTTAAAAAAACAATTCATAGATCCCAAGACATAAATACATTAAACATTACAATTAAATAATTATAATAACATAATCCATTTCATTAACTTAGATTTAGACCTTATATTACGACATTAACATTAATAATTCCTTTCCCACCTAATCATATTTCATTGAACTATAAATGATACATTAATATAAACTTTATATCCCTCCACCAAACTCAATTTTTTTTCAAATCAATTGCTTTCTTTATTCCCCAATTTCCAACAAAAAAATAATCTTTTCATTATAATAATATATTTATCTTAGGGATTCACCCCACATTCTTGACATTTATGATGCTGCATATTTTTCTTTATATGGTCTTTATGAAACTTTATTTTTCTATTATTAGGTTTATTGGGAAACTAATCCATGTATTGATTTTTAATCATATAATAAGATAACTGATTAGAATTACTTTTTTAAATTCCAGATCCTATATTATTAGATTTATCATGAGGTCAATCATTCAACTGTCAATATAATTTGGTGCTAACATAATACATATTCATTATATCCATTGAGAGAAATCCAAAATCAAAGAATGAATAACATTAACCATAGTGAGTGTAATGACCTAAAGTTTTTCAATGGAAATTCCCTTCATATAAATATGTCATAAAATCAAATGAAAACACAATGTAATGAACCACTATATTTTATGTGACATTTGAACATATGTTTGACACTTTGGTGTTTTGAATTTTGAAAATCCAGCATATACGGTTGTTTCCAAGATGATTTTTGGGGTCCAATAAGAAAAAATTAATTTTTGGTGAATAGTAACTAACCATTATGAATATTATTACGACCCGTAGGAATAGTAAATCATCCAAAATAGGGTCAACCTTACCCATTAATAATTAAATAAAATTTTGGCATCTTAGAAAGTGACAATTAGACTATAGTAAACGTTTTGGTATTTTTGTATGTCATAAATAATTAATTATAATTAAATAATTAATTTAAAAGAAAATTTATTTTCTTAAAATGTGTTCCTAAATTAAAAAATCTATTTCTTCTGGTTTTTTGATTATTTTATAAGACACTACGGATTTTTTGAAATCATTATAAAATCAGTTTTTATTTTAAAAAAATATATTTTTCATTTAAATGATGATTTTAATTAAATAATAAATCTATCAAATTTAAAAAATTATTTATTGAAAAATCGACTTCATTTTTGGATACTACATGTCAAAAAATGATTGGGGTAAAATTTTGGGATTTGTCGGAAATAATTGAATATTTAATGAATAGTGAAATACCATAATTTTCAAAATAAGCTAAATAAGTTAATTATAGAGTCATGTATGATGTTTTACTGATGTAATCCCATATGGGTTGGGATTAAAATTTAAAAGTACTATTCTGGTTCATTGATGACTCAATATTCCTTGTCTTGTGGAGAAAAAATAAATTAATGAATTTTATTTATAAAAAAACCCCTCTCCCATCCACTTTAAAAACCACCGTTCACTCCGACATTTCCTCAAACCTCTCAAACATCATGCTGTGTCTAAAATCTGCCCAACAATCATTTATATCCCCTCCCCCATGTCCAAAAGCTTATGGTCTCATCAGAAGACGAAGCATAGGCCCCTTCAGAAGTATCTCAAGTATAGGATTCAAGAGGGAATATCTCTACTTCTTTTCCATTAATTTCCTTTCAATTTCATGTACATTTCTTATTCTCTCCACACATATATTTGCTTAAATTGAATGGTAAATATAGTATCATACATATACTGGAATTTTAATATTCTAATGTTATATTTTACCATCCAACCCCCTTCTCATCTTCCATTTATTTTACAAAAGAAAACATTGTTCGTAAGGTGTTAATCTATCACTTTTGAGAACGACATGTTTTTTTATATCTACCTTAAGATCTTGTAATGAAACTATTTTTATGGTATAACTAGAATATGGTATGTAATTTATGTACTATTTAATATTATGGGACTCACATATGTACATATAACTAAATTAATAATAAAAAAAATTTCGTTGTGGTCGATAAACCGTCCAAATTAACTCAAACAATCATCATTTAATTCCTATATAATGATTCAGCCACAGGGTATACAATATAACTCTATATAAGATCATTTTAAATTATGAAATATTACTAATAACTTTTAATATCAGTTTTTTATGTTTACCCATTTTCTACTCAAACATCAATTTATGAATAAAAGTGAACTGCTCAAGAAAACCGTAAAAAACAAACATTACCAAACAACATTTTTAAACCATATAACTCATCAAAAGGCCCATAAAATAACTTATTAAAACAAAAATATACCCTATTCATTTATAAAATTTTCTTTAGTTTCTAATTAATTAATATAATTTAACTATATAGGACAATAATGTGAAAGAAGTGTTCAGATATAAGGTAATGGGAAAATCTCAAACAAAATCTTCTTTCGTAGGCTTCTCCCTCTTTCACATTTTATTTTTAATGTTCACTCCCAAAAAATAATGTTTTCATCATTATCTTAAATTTTATAGTAATAAATGTTTTCTACTAAATTTTATGTCAAACAAAATGTTTTCCAAAAGAAATCTTCTTTTAAAAACACACCTTTTCCCTCTCATTCATGGTTGATGGTTCATATATCGAGATTGTTCTTCCATCCTTCTTTTGGGAACCCAAATTAAACGAATGTGTTCTTATGATATGAAACACATTCCTTTCCATGGGTTAGTTGTGTTTATTATTTATATATGTTCTATGTGGCATGCCTAATAATGATAATGTTATGATGTGACGAGTGCGCCCAGAATTATATAGCATAATATAAATGTTTGAATGTGATGGGTGAGCCCAGAATTATAAAGCGCTCCAATGAATTGGGTAATGTGATGAATCTCATGAGTAAATGAAAAATTATGTGAATATGATTCTATCTTTGTTCACAGTTATGTGTGTTAGTTAACTACTAAGACATGTTGTTTTATTTTTATGCATTGCCACATTTCAAGTCTTATATTTATGCTTCCAATTATGTTCATGATATTTTTCCTATATTATTATTATGATCACCCATGATATATTGTTCTTATCTATCCCCATACTAGTCTTCTAACTCACCCCTTTTGATTTATATCCTTAGGTGACTACTTGTACTAAAGAGAGGCCATGTTTCAGTAAGAAGCTAGAGGAGAAGAAATTGAGTAAATGTCTATACTCGATCTTGTAATTGTTATGTACGATCATAGTTTTCCCAAGACACTAAACCTTTATATCCTATATGTGTAATACTATTATGTTGTTTATATTTAAAATTATTTAATATTAATATATGAAAAATCTGGCTCCCTATAGTTGGTATCAGAGGAAATGTTTAGTTAATTTTGGAATTAGGATTAGTGAACCCTTAAGAAAACCTCAAGAATGAATCTAAGTGAAAATATGCACACAAGAATATTTACATAGGTATACCTTATGTTATAATTTTAGTATAAATGGTGAAAATTAATAATTAATTTATTCATGACTTTTTTACATATGTTTTTTTCTAACATTTTCTATTTTAGAAAATAGTGGGAACCAGGTGAAACGAGGCCAAAACTCATGCGAGGGCCAATGAAACAATTGCCTGAATGACATCCCCAATGATTTTGGATGTGGTGTCAAAAACGTCATATGTATTCTTAGAAAATTATCTCACGTTATAAACAATAAACATAATAATGGGGAACTTCCTCCTTCACCAAATAGATGGCGACTGTCAATCAAATGTTTTATATGGTAATGACCACCGACGTTTAGTGGATCTTCCAATCCACTAGTTGTAGAATAGTGGGTCAACACATTGGAGAAGATATTTTTTGTTCTTCACTATTTTATGATGCAGAAATTGATGTTGTCCATTTATATTCTAGATGGAGAGGCTTATCAATGGTGGGATTTTATTAAGAACACCAAGCCAACAGATGAAATTGAAGAGACTGAATGGGAAGACATTAAGATAATGTTTCATAACAAGTATTTCCCATGAAATGTTCACACGATGATGGATAATGAATTAATATAGCTCAAGCATAATGGAAGTGAATTTGTCACAAACTATGATGTGAATTTCACAAGGCATTCAATGTACACTTTGGTTTTTGTTATCAATAATGATAGAAAAATTGATAGATTATTTAGTGGATTAAAACCACATATTCTAATGTCTCTTGAAATTCATGACTTTGGGAGTTATGAAGATGTTTTTTGGTGTGCTGTCAATGTGGAGATGGAGTTTATAAAATATTCCATTGGCTATGGTGCTATGAAATAAAAGAAGGAGTTTCAAGCCTGTGGATCTAATGAAATAGTTTGGAGGAAAAGTCAAGGACCCACATTCCAAAAATGTGGGAAGTTTCACCATGGGAACTGGCTTAAAGGGATGGGGAAATGCTTCTTGTTTGGGAAATAAGGACACCATTCTCAAGAGTGTTGAAAAGACATGAAAAGGGGGGAGATTGTAGCCGAAGAAAGGAGAGAACCACTCATGGTTCAATGCTACAACTATAGGGAGCTTGGGAACTATTAAATCTAGTGCACTAAACCACAAGTTCTCGATGGTGATTAGCAGAAGCTACCACCATATCCAAAGGAACAAAATAAGGCTTCTTTCATCACTACTGCGGAAGTGGAGCAAGATAATGAAGTCTTACAAGGTACACATTCTATTCACTCAAGAATGGGAAAAGTCTTATTTCATTATGGTTATATACATTCCTTAATATCATGCAATATTTCTAGAAATAAAACAGACACCATGAAATGTTGAAGTAGTGATATCTTTAAAAACACCAAGTTGAGCAATTTTTTCTACCCAAGTGTTAGAATCTTCTCTTGTTGGCATATGTGGGAAGAATCTCCCAGAGAATCTCATCATACATTCCTTGGTAGAATTGGAAACTATAATGGGAATAGATAGCCTCTTGTTATATAGAAAACATCTCAAATATTGGGGAAAATAAATATTTTTCAAATTCTGAACCATCCCATGCTCCTCTACAATTGCAAGGAAGATCATGAATCTCCTCTGAAAAATCGTTCAATGTTGTGGGTGTTGATTCCCTATGAAGAACCATACCTATCCCAAATAGTTGTATCAAAGGAAACTGGAAACCTTGCAGAAGTTGTCATCATGATGGAAGACAATGATGTATTTCCTAAAGAGTTACTCGGAATTCCCCCAGATCATGTGGTAGAGTTCTCTATAGAACTCATACCTGGAGCTACTCCTATATCAAATTGATCCTAAAAGATGAAACCTATCGAACTATAGGAGTTAAAGGAGTAGTATCATGAGAATCTAGAAAAATGGTTCATACTCCCTAATGTATCACTATGGGGTGCGCTAGTTCTCTTTGTAAAGAAGAAGGATGGTACAATGAGGCTATGTATCGACACTCAGGAACTCAACAAGATAATCATAAAGAAATACTATCCTCTTCAAAGTATTGATGAATTTTTCGATTAGTTAATAGGATCTCAATACGTATCAAAGGAGGATCTTCATTTTGGGTTTCATCAACTAAAGGTGATGAAGGAAGATATTCAGGAATACTGCCACTCGTACAAGGTATGGGAATTATGAGTTTTTGTTTATCCTTTCTGGACATACTAATTCCCTTGAAATGTTCATGGATTTGATGAATAGAGTCTTCCATCATTACCTGAAAAAATTTGTAGTAGTGTTTATTGATGATATTCTCCTCTACTACAAGATCAAGGAGAAACATAAAGAATATATAAGACTTGTGTTGATGAAATTGATAAAGGATAAGTTGTACAACAAGTTCAACAAGTGTGACTTTTGGATTAATCAAGTCACATTATTAGGACATGTGATCACAAGTGAGGGAATTTCTATGGATCCTTCAAAAAAAATGAAATTGATGAATGGACCAGACCCTCTAATGTCAATGAAATCCATTGTTTTCTTTGATTAGCTGGGTACTACCAACATTTTGTGAGAAACTTATCACGATTATCAAGACTACTAACTAATTTAACATGGAAAGGGGTAAAGTATGTCTGGGGAGAATAATGTGAGGGAAGCTTCAAGGAGCTAAAGAGAGGGCTGATCATTGTACCTATAATAAAACTACTAAAAGAGGGAGAAATGTTATTGATATATAGTAATCTTCAAAGATAGTCTTGAGTTGTGTACTCATGAAAAATGATAATGTGATAGCCTACGCCTCATGGTGGTTGAAGATTCTCAAGCAGAACAACCCGAAACAGGATCTAGAGCTGCAATCTGTGATTCTTGCCCTGAAAATCTGGTGGAAATTTTTTATGGTGAGAAGTGTGGCATATACACCGACCACAAGAGCCTAAATTATATATTCACACAAAAGGAGATCAACATGAATAAAAGGATATGGTTAGATAGAATCAAGGATTACGATTTCTCTATTCACTGCCATCCTGGAATGGTAAAAAAGGTATGTAATGTTATAAGCAGAAAAGAACCTGATACTTTATCCATGTTATGGATTTTGAAAGTACCCATATTTTTGGATATGGAATTAATGGTTTATAAATCAAAAGGGATGGGGATATATCCTACCTTGACCAAATGGTTGTGCAACCATCCATCCAAGAAAAATTAAGGAAGCACAAAGGGATAATGTGGAGATACAAAATATGGTGAATGCAATAAAAGAAGGGAAGATGCATGAGTTACATATAAATGATGATGGCGTGATTTGGTTTGGAATGAATCTTTGCATGACTTCATCACACGGATTAAATAATGAGATATTGAGAAATGAACATAGCTCAACATTCTCTATCCATCTTTGGAGTACCAAGATGTACCATGATCTCTGGGAACACTTCAGGGGGGATAACTTGAATAAGGATATTGAAGAATATATCTCATGTTTCTTGGTATGACGTCAAGTTAATGAAGAGTGAAAAAGGTCCAAATGGTTGATACAGAAATTACCTACACCCATGTAGAAATGAGAGATCATTACTATGGAATTTGTCATGAGTCATCTATATACATCGAAGGGAAATAATGTGATATTGGTTGTTGTTGATCAACTCACCAAGACTACCAATTTTTTCACTATTCGAGAAGATCTCTCTCTTGAAAAACATACAAAGATATATTTTAATGAAGTGGAGAGACTGCATGGTGTTCCACCCTCAATTTTCTCTGATTGTGATCCAAGGCTCACATATAAATTATGGAGGAACCTTTAACATTCTTTGAGTACTGAAATAAATTTCTGCATGACCTATCACCCCCAAACTGATGGACAATATGAAAGGACTATTTAGATTCATGAAGATATGCTAAGATCCTGCTCTCTAGAATTCAAAGGTGGATGTGATGAATATCTCCCAATAGTTGAGTTCTCATACAAAAATAACTTCAAATTGATTATTCAGATGGCTTTATATGAATATTTTTCTGGAATGTGATGTAGAACTCCAACCTATTGGGATGAATTTATAGAACGAAAGCTACATGGACCCGAACATGTGGAAGAGATGATAGAGAAGGTTCAATTCATCCAGAAAAACATCAAAACTGCTCAGAGTTAGCAAAAGAGTAATGCTGACAACCATCGAAGAGACATGGAGTTTGACATTGGGGATAATGTCTTCCTTCAAATATCACCATGGAAGAGAGTCATGTGAT
This sequence comes from Viscum album, assembly GCA_963277665.1. Lineage (NCBI taxonomy): Eukaryota > Viridiplantae > Streptophyta > Magnoliopsida > Santalales > Viscaceae > Viscum > Viscum album. Next base: position 1,047,411,495 of record OY728163.1, on the reverse strand, counting down.
TTGTGAAGAACGGGAAGTTAAGCCCAGGGTACATTAGACCCTTTGAAATCCTTGTCTGTATAAGTGTCATGGCCTATCAGCTTGCACTTCCATCGAATATGGCGCAGCTTCATGATTTTGTTCACGTATCACTCCTAAGGAAGTATATACCTGATCCCTCACATGTACTAAACTCAGAGGTGGTACAACTGGAAGATGATCCCTCTTATGAGGAGAAGCCAGTAGATATTCTAGACCAGAGATATAAGGTTATATGAAAAATGAAAACCCACCATCTCAATGTTTTCTGGAGGAACCATAAGTTTGATGAATCTACATCAGAGCCAGATGAGGGGATAAAAGAGATGTACCCTCACCTGTTTGTGTAAAGTTAAATTTCGGTGGTGAAATTTCATAAGGGTGGAATAATGTAACGACCTACAGATTTCAAGTGGAAATTACCTTCCTATAAATATGACATAAAATCACATGAAAACACAACATAATAAACTACTAAGTGGTAAGTGACCTTTAACCATAAGTTTTTCACTTCTGTATGTGAAATTTCAAAAATCTGACAATCACTGTTGTGTTCAAGATGATTTTTGGGGTCCAATAAAGAAAACATAATTTTTGGTGAATATTAACCTACCCTAAAGAATAGTAACCTACCCTTTTGAATATTAGTTCGACCCTTATGAATAGTAAATAATCTAAAATAAGAGTATCATTACCCATGAATAATTAAATAAAATGTAGACATCTTATAAATTGACAATTTGACCCTAGTAAATGTTTTGGTATTTTTGTAAGTCATAAATAATTAATTATAATTAATTAATTAATTTAAAAGAAAATTTATTTTCTTAAAAAGTGTTCATAAATTAAAAAATCTATGTCTTCTAGTTTTTATATAGTTTTATAAGACCCTACCTGATTTTTAAAAGCATTATAAAATCAGTTTAAATTTTAAAAACTGTATTTTTCATGTAAATATTGATTTAATTAAATATTAAATTAATCATATTTAAAAAATTATTTTTAAAAAATAGAATTCATTTTTGGATTCTACATGTTGAAAAATGGTTGGGGTTAAACTTTTGTATTTTTTTGAAATACATGAATTTTTGCTGAATAGTGAAATAACATAATTTACAAAATAAGCTAAATAAGTTAATTATACAGTCATGTATGATTTTCTGCTTATGTAAGCCCACTTGGTTCGGGATCACCTTATAAAGTTAATATTCTTGGTCAGGGGAGAATCACTATTATTTTTATTTTGTATAAATAATATATTAATGAATATTATATTAAGAAAACCCCTCTCCCCTCCACTATAAAAACAACCATTCACACCCTCATTTCCTCAAACCTCCCAAGCTTTAAGCCTTTACTAATCTCTGAAAAATAATCTTCTCTATTTCCTACACAACATCCAAAATCATTTGGTCTCATCAAAAGATCATTCATAGGCCCCTTAAGGAGGAACTCAAAAGGAGGATTCAAGAGGTAATTTCTCTCCTTCTTTTCCTTTAAATTCCTCTCAATTTCAAGTTCATTTCTTATTATATACCAAACCTATCTTTGACCAAATTGTATGATAACTATATTATCATACATATACATTAATGTTATGATAATAATTGTATATTATTCCATCAAACCTTCTTCTTATCTTTCTTTTATTTTATAATAGAAAATGTTGTTCGTGAGGTGTAAATCTATCAACTTGAGAACGACGTGTTTTCTTTTTTTCATTTCAACAATTATATATAGTCATGAAACCATTTTTATGGTTTAAAAATAAACTTTTATATTAATTAATTCTTATTTAAGGTTCTGGAACTAAATCATGCAGATATTACTAATTGATTAATCAAAACAAGTTCGTTGTGGATGAAAAACTTTCCAAATTAACTCAAACAAATCATCATTTAATTCTTATCTAATGATTGATCTACATGGTATATAATGTAATTCATTGTAATATAATTTTAACTTATGGAATATCATTAATAATATTTAATATTATCTCTGAATTTTTTCCCATGTTCTACCCTAACTTCAATTTCTGAATATAAGTGAACCTCTCAAGAAAACCATAAAAAACAATCATTCCCAAAAAATATTTTTAAACCCTATAACTCGTCAAACGGCCCATAAAATAACATAATTAAACCAAAATTAATCTTCTTAATTTATAAAAGTTTTTGGAGTTTTTAATTTATGAATATAATGTCATTATATGGGACATTTAAGCGAAGTAAATGTTCAAATATAAGGTAAGGGGAAAATCTCAAACCCAGTCTTCATTCTTCGGGTTCTTCCTCTTTCCCTAGAAATTTGGTATGTCCACTCCCTAAAAATAATTTTTTACTCATTATATTTTCTTATCTTGGATATACATATTTTCTACTGAAGATTATGTCAAACAAAATGTTTTCCAAATGAACTCGCCTTTTAAGAACTGACCTTTTACTTACCATTGAAGGTTAATTGTTCTTGTATCAATTATTGTATTCCCTCTTTATTATGGGAACCCAAATTTTATGAATGTTTAATTTTGACATTAAACCCATTCCTTTTCTTGGTATAGTTGTTTTCATTATTGATATATTTTTTTATGTGGCATGCATGATAATGATAATGTTATGATGTGACTGGTGCATCCAAAATTATATAGTGCAATATGAATGTTTGAATGTGAGAGGTGTGGCCATAATTATAAAGAGTTCCAATGAATTGGGTAATGTGAAGAATCTCATGATTAAATGTGAAATTATGTGAACAATATGTTAGCTTTGTTCACAATTATGTGTGGTAGTTAACCACTAAGACATGATGTTTAATTTTTATGCATTACCAAATTTCCAGTCTTACATTTATGCTGCCTATTATGTTCATGATACTTTTCCTATGTTATGATTATACTCACCACATGTTATATTGTTCATATCTATCCCCTTACTAGGATCATATCTCACCCCTTTTGAAGCATATCATCATGTGACTACATGTACTATGGAGAGTTCAAGTTCCAGTAAGATATTATAGAAGAAGAAATTGAATAAATTTTTATTCTCGATGTTGTAATTGTTATGTATGGTCCCAGTTTTCCAAGGACACTAAACCATTGGATTCTTTACGTGTAATACTATTATGTCATTTATCATTAAAATGATGTAATAGTAATGTATGAAAGAGTTGGGTCACAATATTAAGAAATCAGGAAAATTCAAATATTGAATTTCTAAATCATGAAACCTTATTTTCATTACATGAAATCATAGGCTAATCTGTTGTCATCCGTATTAATTATCTATTCAAAAAAATTGTTTAAAAAGAATATTCGATATATCTTTAGAATATCCCATGGGAGTGTCTATCTAGGTGTACAATCATATGTGCATTCATCCTCCACTGGTGACGAATAAGTTAATACCCAATCATCTATTTTCTAGGATATTACTCCTCGGTAAATCAATTTAATAACCACATCCACATTCTAGTATCCTGATAAGGATGTATTTTATAGGAAAACCTCACAATATGTACCTTATATAATTTTTCTGATGGAATTATCTTTTAGAAATATTCCCTATATTTTCTTGACTATTTTCTTACCCAAATATCTAATGAATCACTAAATCATTATTTAATATCAAATCAATAAGGTCAAACATAACATACATAAATATTAAAATTATTAAATGAATTCTCACTATATTACATTACAATCCAAGACAGAACCATAATGTTGTAGTGTATTTGAAAACATTTATATACAAACAAATGATTCAAAAAATATCTCCATAATATACAATTAAATTATTCATTACTAAACCCCATCGAATCAATATAATTGTTAAAAATATTTATCATAACATGGGAAAATGAAACATAATAAAGAGTTATTTCAGATTCACTATAAGTGTAAACATAATAAAATATAAATCTATTATAAAAAATGAACCTAATAAAATAATATTGGTATGATGACATGATCATAACATTAATAATTCATACATAATAAATAAAATATCATTAATTATGAGTCTTGGAAAAATTAATTACTTTTATTTATGATTGAATCATAGAAAGTTTTTATACCAATTAACCATCTAGTGGTGACACACTATTCTTGTTTCCATTAATTCTCACTTTCTAGAGGTGGATATATTCCATTAAATTAATAAGGAATGTTGGATCCTGGATTTGAATTAGATAATGGTATGTAAATTCATCCCTAAAAGTATTTCTCATTGGATCTCATCTCACAGTTCAGGTCTACATCATTGATTGAGTTATTTTTCATGAAACTAATTCCACATGCTATCCAAATGTGATACATGTTAAATACACAACATCTATCTCATAAGTGAATAAACCTTCAGTTTGGGTAGGACGTCATGTTGTGCTTGTCTTGCATCTGTTGAGACTAGGTAGTTCGGGAAGTTTTATAATCTTCCCATTTTGGAGGTCATCTCATATTTATGTCCTCATAGCCACAAATCCTAAGGCATCCCATATAGACCATATGGTTGTTGAAAATAGGGGTGTATTTATTTTGAGCCTTTTAAGGTTAAATCCACCCATGTATATTTTATGATTTAGAGAATATGGATCAGTTTATAATATTAATGTCTTCTGGGGATATATGGTTCATAGGTTTCGTTTCATGTATTTATAGGTGGTTCATAGGTTTAAGAATTTTTGGATACCAATGGGTTATATTTTTAATGTCTTATGAGGATAGGTTGTTAATAAGATAAACATATTGAAGGGATATGAGGGTTACATGTTTAATGTATTGAAAGGATCGATGGTTAATAGGTTTAATGATTTATTTGGATAGGTGGGTCTCATCTTTAATGTCTTATGGGGATAGGTGGGTCACAAGTTTAATGTCTCATGGAGAAATGTGGGTCATAGTATTAAAATATTTTATGTGGATAGGTGGGAGGTTCAGTGTGTTTTTGTGGGGTGATGATAATCAAACTTGAGGGTTTACTGGAGGGTTGAGTGATCGAGATCCAACCCTAGGGAGGTAGCACATATGTGATAGTATGTCTTGATTGAACCTCATGAAGGTGTCCTACATATCCTTTTAAGAAACCATGATAAGAAACCCTTTATTTTCATGCCTCAATTTAAGACCTTATGATAGGAAATATCCATTAAATTTAACATTATCTGGTATGTATTCTCGTGTTGTTGAAGCAACATCAATGATGGATGGTGTGGGGCTTATGAATATCATTTTTTTGGAGTAGGATTTCATGGGGGGTTATGGGATCAAGCATAGGGAAGTTTCAAATGGTATGTTATCCAATGATAATTATACATTGGTGACCATAAGCTCCTCACATTGGATAAGGCTATAGTTTAATTCATGTGTTTAGGGAACTGTTGTGAAGTGTAACATTATACAACTAGGATTTGGAGTTGGACAACATAACATAATAAAGCTCTGATGTGGTTGTGGATTATAATTGGGTGGTACATTTATAAGTGGAAGAGGGATATCTGGAATAAGGTATTTCTACCAGTGATGGTTGGAAATTTCACATGAAAATTCCACCTTTAGTTCTTACGTGTCCACTGATCACGCCCGAATGTGTGAGGCATATCATAAAAACTATCATAGAGGAGTGAAAATAAGTATTCTGATGTTGGGGTGACTATCTATTGAAAAAAGATTCATTTTTGTACATATTCGTGTTAAAGAAGTAGGGTAGTGTTCAAGACCATGCTTGAAAAACAAAGGGAGGAAACAAGGGTTGTTGGGGCTGGTTTTATAATGATTTGGGGTGTGGGTGAACGACTTCCTGATGAGTATAGGGGACATGGGAAATAGAAAATTATGATATATTAAATAAATAAATGAGGTATAATGAAGTTGATTGCTAGATGGGTTTCACAAAATTTTATGTTTTATAAAATTTGGGGGATTATCGAAGTGATTGGTCTCATTGAAGAATATGTTATTAAAAATAGAGTGACCCTTCCATAGAGTGATGTATTGGTTTCTATATTTTAGGTTTCTCAAAGGGAAACTATATTTTAAATCTAAAAGATACACATATGTATTTCCCCTTATGTTAATGTCATGTGACTTCACGGAAGTAATATCCACCGGGGTTTGAGGCCCTTAATAACCCATGGGAGGATGTTTAATAAAATATTTTAACAATTTTATATCTTTATACAATCTCACTCATGAAGGTTTTGAGTATCATTAATTCAGGTCTTCTCTCAAAATACAGAACAATATTTTCCCTTAAAATTAAAATAAAGGGAGATATATATAGGCCAAGTGAAGGAAAGGGAATTGATTTTAGAAAAATGGAGGCTTATATTAATGATAAAATCATTGTGACATTATTAGGTTGTACAAAACAATCATATTATACACAAAGGTTACTTCCTAAAGATCCACATGGTCAAGGAATTTTACAAACTAGAGATACACTATATGGAGGATAATAGTTAAATTTAGGCATGGATGAGGACTTCTATGAATTTGATTTATGCTATGTGCAGGTTACCATCTCAAGATCTATATAGTCGGGGACATCAATGAATGGTATTTAAGCTATGTGGATGTTAATGCCTCAATAAACACATGGCAAGAGGATTTATATAAACTAGAGTTAGAAAATACGGAGGTTACCCATTGATGATCAATATGGATATAGGATTGTTGGTAAATGTGTCCATTCAAATTGTTTTAGACTATTATGAATCAAGTCCCCTTGGTGGATTGTTTAGTCTTCTCGATCATTCTTCGAGCTAGAAATTCCTTCCTCGATCTATAAAAATAAATTTTTATTATGGTTTCAAAAAATACCACCTTTGAAATGATCTAATAAGGTATAGGATGTTCAAATAATGAGTGATGATAGATATTATCATTTGGATATCTGTATCCTGGAAAATCGGTCCGACCATATGTGAATAAATAGGGGTGAAGGTCTATGTGGGGACCATGTAATTTTTTTGAAAGATAATAAATTGATATATATTTGTAAAACTCAGGACATTCATTTGGTTTCTAAAATCGTGATCCATGACACCTGAAAAACCCCCTATTTTTTGATCCACAGTTCTGGAAAAAATGTTCGATGACATTAAAATATTTTTGGACTCGTCCTTCTTGATCTGAAATCATGAACCGTATTCTGAAATTTTCAATACCACAGATAATAATAGCTAATGAAGGTGTTAAATCCTTCTACTATCTTCAATGGGAGATGGATCTAAATATCATTATTGGGGATGGAATGCCTAGAATGTCAGATTTGATCACATTCATTGAATTGCTAATAGAGACTTTGTAGGAACATCCATTGTGAAAGACATTGTCAATGAATTGTTTCAGGCAAAGGGATGAGGCGTTCATCCATAGAACTAGTCAGAATGAGCCCACTTAATAGTTTTGATGTATGCATATGTTATACTAGTGGAACTAGTCTATTATATGCCACATTATGAAGGGCCATTCACCTATTGATTCTTATAAACTATGGAACCATGTGAAAAATGTCAATGGTGAAGTGTTCAAGGAATATGTGTCTTACATTGGATATGAGAACATCCCTAATTTGGTATTGATAGATGTAACGTCCTGACCTGGATCACCACTAAACCGGAGGCCGGACCAGTCGCCACATGACATCAAGCACGCCCCCCCGTACGCCAGAGGCTGCCGACTAGCAGTGAGGGTCTAAGGATAGTCGGTGGGGAGACTATACTCTCATTTTAGTGTTCAAAAATAGACAAAGGAAATAAATAGAATAAATGGTATAATAAATGAATAAGTAGTGGAAAGAATATTTTATAACTCATGTACAAAACAAATGGACAACACCAAAGTATACAACGGATGCATGCATGACATGCTAATGATACAATAATAGAATATAGAGAACAAAACAACATGCATTACATTTCAATGCATAAATAAATAAATAAATAATGACTCAATGACCCATGGGTGATCTCCTCGAGCATCCTAAGCCTCTTCTCAGTCCTGTGATCCTAACTCCCAAGTAAATGCAAACAACATATTCCTGCAACCAAATAGAATCTACTCGGGTACCCAGTGCAACGACGGCCCGAGTAGGGTGTGAGATATAAATCACAGTAGGATGGGACCACCGGTGTCTACCCCAAACTATACATTTAATAAATAACTTATAACTTGTGAAAACATGCATTAATTAAGTGAACAGTACAATGTAACTATATACCCATGTACCTTCTTCATCCCTCAGCTGGTGTATGAACGTGCATTATACCATTTTCATACATACCCAATATTCATTAAATAATCATTCATCGGTTATTAATTATTCCAATCTTAATAAATTATGATGGTCTTGAGATTTGGCCTATCCCCAACATCTCCCGTATAAATCACTAACCACAGATGTCTCTAAAGACCATCTATGTAATCAAAGTAAAGACATATTCTAAGATTATACTTTGGCTTGGATAACGCATCATAAGTTATTCAATTCAACCTTTTATATACTAAGTCTGAGCCCGCCCACTAAAAGTGGTTCACCCAATTCATAAATAAGTCTGAAACCTTCCGCATAAACAATTCACAAAACATCATGTCTCAATAGCCTTCATTAACCATTAACTCATTTCATGAATGAAAAATTGGACCCACATTCCTATGTAAATTAATTGGTGTAGAACATTATGTCAAACACCCTCATGAGTATTTGGAGCATCAGTCCTTATGTCAAAACCCATGGGAATTTGGAGCATCAGTCCCTAACCCATAAAAGAATATTTCCTTGCATGCTGGGTGTAGAACACCATTTCTAGCACCCCGTGAGTATTTGGAGCTTCATTCCTTGTCTCACAACCCATTTATCAATCATACATATATATTTATCATTGGTGTAGAACACCATGTCTATCACCCCATGAGTATTTGCAGCTTCAATATTTGTCTCACAACCCATTTATCAATAATACATATATATTTATCATTGTTGTAGAACACCATGTCTAACACACCAAAAACATCCATTAATTAATTCATAAAATAATTAATCCAAACCATTAATTAATTCAACAAATAATTAACTACATAAATCACCCATAAAAAGTCAACCCTCAATTAACAATTCAATATCTCAATAATAAAAAAATTAATTAACAATTAATTGTTCTTAGAAATCCAAATAAATAATTAACTCATCATTTAATTATACAAATTCATTAAAAAGTCTGAACCCATCCACTCAAAACAGTGATTCGTCTAGGACTTTAACAATTTACATGCATGTCATAATCATCAAAAAACATGCCGAACAAGCCCATATAATTAGCAACCATCTCACGCATCATCTCATAATATAGAAAAACTCCATCCAAGATAACTTAATGCATGGAAATCTAAAAATTATCAAAAAGTACACTCGGCCAACAGTTGTAACAAAAAATCAATTCACAATCTTAATTTAATCCAAGAAAATTAATTAATTCAAAAGTTAATTAATTAAATATTATCTCTTATACCAACCATAAATTAATAAAAAATTTAACATTTAACAAGTAACAATTAATCCATCCATTAATTATTACCAATTTCCAATTTATACTTCTGAACATGTCAGATATTTAATATTCCCAATCATCATTAAAAGCCACACATATTATTCCAACTCATGAATTGATAATTAAATATACAATTAACTACCCTATTATAAATTATTCCCATTCAAATCATTTAACTGTTTAATCATGTCATTTCAACCAAATTATCAAAACATGCTTAAAACAACACACGTTCAAGCCCTAATTTATCTCACTTGGGCGACATCAATTAATAACTTCAAAAGTGTCATGCATCGATAAATCATAATCAAGGAAACATACATTCTCAATTTATTTAAAGATACTATAATTCTTAAAATAATGTGTTAAGGATTTGAGACCCTACCTCGGGGTGGCACCATTTTAAATCTAAAGTGCTTTAATGTACTTGGCAACAACCAGTCCAAAACTGGTCCATAATCACACGTGCACACACACACACACACACACACACACATATATATATATATATGTGCGCGTTGTCTACATTAATGAATGAAAATTACATATATTAAACCGGTAACCAGAATCAAAGTATTGATGAACAGCTCACCTCTAACATGGTACTAGGAACTCATAAAAAATTAAATAGGCCTTAATATAACCAGTGTAAAACCAAACCGTGGGTTTTGAAACTAACCCAAACCAACTGCGATAAGACAATTTGAGACCATCCGCCTCACCCTTGGCAGTGGATGTCAGATTATGGACCAATGGGTCCTGAGTAATCATTTGTATATCCTAAATATAGAGGAACACAACAATCAAATCAAAACCGAACCTTTGGGTTTTAGCTGAAAAAACAAGGTGAGAGAGAGGAATCAAAAGATCGATGTGAATCACCAGTTATACGCAAACAGACTCATCTTCACGAGGAGGAAACGATTCGCGAAGAGTATAAGGGGAATTGTCACACACAAAGAGGAGTCCAGGAGAGGGGTGGTTCACCTCTAGGTATTTCCCAGAGGGGGGATGTGCCATGGAGGTCGCACGCTGCAGGAGCTCTTCCCGGGTGTCACACTGTTGCAGGGTGGGTCGATCGCAGGTTCGCATACCTCTTGGTCGCACTGCGGGAAGGAGCTCATACCGAGGAGGGAGCTCGAAGGAGGGTGGAAGGGGCTGCATCATGGGGTGCACTGCTGCATGCATGTTGCACCTTGTACGTAGGTAAGAAGAAGAGGTGAATTCGCTTCCCTTTATTTTTTTTCAAACCCCTAAATTAATTTGCATTAATAACAGTTATTATTAAACTCTTAAAACCCAATAATAATACAACCATTAATGAGATAATAATAATACTCATTTTATTAATATTATTATACACATTAAACATTTATCTAAAAAGTAAAAAACTCCCCAATTAATCCTTCTTAAAGGAAAGGTTTCATTGAGAAAATCAAACTCCCCTTTCCTCCTCAATTGAATTAAAATCACTTTGACTCAAATTAAAAAAAATAATTCCCTTCCCACAATTAATAAAATTAATTTTTCCTTGAATTTAATTAATTAACAAAATAATAATAAAAATAATTAAATCATCATCATTATTAGTATTAAAACATTCATTTTCTTAAATTCCTACCAAAACATGCCAATTCATTATTATTATTATTCAAATAATAATATCCATAATGATTGATAATAATGACACTCGTAAAACCATAATAATAAAAATATAACTATTATTACTCAAACATTTGATATAACCAAAAAACATTATTAAATAACCACACTCTTTCATTAAATTAAAAACTGCTTATTTAATTAAGCGTTTCATCATGCTACCCAACAGCCTCATTAAATTCACTTAAATATTACACCCCATTAAGTAAAAATAGAACTTTGACAAACCCCATAATTAAATTGTATTAAAAGAAACAATAAAATGCCCATTTTAATTATGTCCAACCTCCCCATTTAAATCTGCATTAATTATACAATTCATTTTAACCTTCATTTATTATTCTCATAATAAATGTTTCGTAATTAATTATAGAACTCCATAATGATCATTAAATTCTTTTAACATTGAGTTAACTAAGTAACCACAAAAATAATTATAACATCATTATTATTATTATTCAAACTTTCATTTATTTAAAAACCCAAACCCCCAATTTATTACAATATCATTAATATGATAAAAACTCCAACCCATAACCCCTCATTTAATTAAAAGTTTCTTTGATAAGTTCAAAAGCCACATTTAATTTTCATAAATGATACATTCCTTTAACATGAAATTAAAATCTCAAAGTATCAAAATAATTTATGAATCCGTAATAATAACAATGACATTATTATTATTATCACATTCCTCCATTTAGTAAAAAATAGTCCTTTAATAATTCTTAAACTCTTCATTTAAATAAAACGGTTCTTTGATAAACCCAAAATCCACGTCAATACCATGAACTGCCATTTCAATAATTCTTTAACATTCAATAAATTTAACAACCACAATAATAGTAATAATAACATCATCATTATTATTATTATTATGACTCTATTTTAATTAATCAAAAACTCTAATATAATAATATTTAACTAAATAATAATAATAATAATAATTTATTAAGTAAGATAAATTGCACAAGCTGGACCACAACCATGTGCTTCTAATGTAGATCCATTAAAGTGGATTTTTCCAAATCTGGTGCACCCGAGACTCATCGGGACACCCGCTAAATTTTTTTGGGTAATTACGCAATTCCAGAAATGACACCATTAGGTGTTACAACACTCAGAATATAATTACATAGCATGGTTTAAAAAAATGAATTGTTGATAAATCGAAAAAATGGTATTTTAACCCGAAAAAAAACACGGGACTTTACAATAAACCCACCTTAAAAACTTCTCGTCCTCGAGAAGTCATCGAGAACCACTACTAAATCAACAAACCTACCAGGGTAATTTAAGAAATCAGTCACAATATTACCGGACAACTCCATTCTAAAAGCTCAAAATCACCTGCTGGCACGTTTATTAAAAAAATATGCAACAATACCCACCTTAGGATTTTTCTAGATGTCTCAAGAAAATATTAGCTGCTCACCAACGCATGTTTTTAGAATACATTAATGCAAGTGTGTGACATTCCTTAAACCATGATCACCATGTCAAAAATTGATCATAAAAATCCATTACATAAACCTATTGTCATGAAAGAACAATAGAGTCCCAAGAAGTCCTCCCGAGTAGTGGGTAGAACATACATTAATATCCTAGAGCATTCAATGGGTACTACCTACCATGGGTTAGCCCCTTAAGAAACATAAACATTGAACCTCTCTCTTGGTCACAAAAAAATGAAATCACAAGGATCAAAACCATTTTTTTCTTTTAGGAATTTTAATGAATTCATTTCAACCTTTTAAAATTTGAATGAATTTCAGCAAACACACAAGTACATATTTACAACAAGTCACTTGGTGTTCAAAACAACAACCTACGGAAATAAAGATAGTCTTTTTATCACAAAAATCCTCTTTAATCATCATTCAATGTTATTGAAATATAAACCGTCAATTTAGAATCTAAATTCCTTTTACAGAAAAGGTGACCTCTGATGGTCATATTTAATCAACCTGGGTTCTTCCAAAAGCAACCCAACAATAGTTCATTATATTCAAAACTGAGCTGTTTTACATTTTTAACCATTTTTAAACATATTATGGTTGTATATGGTTCAAACACATGGGTGGCCATCTACCAATCGATAAGGCACCCATACACTTAATTTCTGGAATTTGGCCCCCATTTATCATAATCAAAATTTATTTAAAATTTTATCTTTAGCACCCCTTTCACATATAGAAAACATCTCTAACATGTTAGCATAAGCAGTAAAAAAACAACATGCTATAACACAAAAGCGTTGCACAACAATAAAACATGCTAGTAACTAAAATAGTATGGAATATAATCACTCAAGCATGTTAAATCTATTACCGGAAAAAGCTATCTAGAGAGACATGCTAATGCAGACCAAAACATGGAATTGCACCCAAGGAACACAATCCAAATTAGAAGGCATCCTACTAATACAACAACATGGCATGTTATATGCATGAAATGTGATTCTCTAATTGACTAAGATGATGCATTTACGAAACTTCCTTACCATATCAGGTCAATACAATTATTTTTCAAAATTCTCAAAATCAATAAACAGAAGAAAATACACCATTCACTCAAGGTGAAATGATATCTACTGTCTCCTCTAATAGTAAAAACATCAATTCCCATCCTTGGACACTCAGTCATTTCCCGTACATGAGGAGATCAGTCCCAAGAATGACTATAATCCCAAGTACCGACACATTCCTAGTCTCCAGTCTACAAAACCCAAAATAGATAGACAAAGGAAAAGAAAGAAAACCCAATCCTATGATACCACTTTGTAAAATCTCAACCCAGCTCACCACTAAACTGGAGGCCAGACCGGCTTCCACATGACCTCAAGAGCGCATCCCCGTATGCTAGAGGCTGCCGACTAGAAGTGAGGGTCTAGGGATTGTCAGTTGGGAGACTACACCGTCATTTTAGCATTCAAAAATAGACAACAGCGATAAATAGCAGAAACGTTATAATAAATGAATAAGAAGCAGAAAGCATATTTTATAAATATTATACAAAACAAATTGCCTTTTCCAAAGTATACAATGGATGCATGCATGACATGATAATGATAAAAAAGTATAAAATAGTGAAAAAAAATAATGCATTACATTTCAATGCATAAATAAATAAATGATGACTAAAATCCCCTTGGGCAATATCCTTGAGCATCCCAAGACTCCACTCTGTCCGGTTCTCCTAACTTCCAAGTAAATGCAAACAACATATTCCTGTAACCAAATAGAATCTACTCGGGTTCCCAGTGCAATGGCAGCCCGAGTCGGGTGTGAGATATAAATATTAGTAGGCCGGGACAACCGATGTCTACCCCAAACTAGACATTTAATAAATAACTTATTACATGTGAAAACATGCATAAATTAAGTAAACAGTACAATGTAACTATATTCCCAAGTACCTGCTTCAACCCTCAGCTGGTGTCTGAACCTACATTATACATTTGTGATACATACTCAATATTCATTACATAATCATTCATCAGTTATTAATTATTCCAATCTTAATAAATTAAGATGGTCTTGAGATTCGGCCTACGCCCGAAGTATCCTATATAAATCACTCACCACAGATTTCTCTAAATAACATCTATGTAATCAAATTAAAGACTAATTCCAAGATTGTTCTTTGGCTTGGATAACACATCATAAGTTATTCAATTCATCCTTTCATATACTAAGTCTGAGTCCGCCCAATAAAAGTGGTTAACCCAATTCATAAATATGTTTGAAAACTTGCTCATAAAAAATTCACAAAACCTCATGTCTCAATAGCCTTCATTAACCATTAACTAATTTCATGCATGAACAATTGGACCCACAGTACAATGTTAATCAATGGGTGTAAAAAATCCTGTCCAGCTCCCTCGTGAATATTTGGAGCATCAGTCCTTATCTCACAACCCATGGGTATTTGGAGCATCAGAACCTCACCCATAAAATAATATTTTCTTGCAAGATGGGTGTAGAATGCCATGTCTCGAACCCTGTGAGTATTTGGAGCTTCAGTCCTTGTCTCACAACCCATTTATCAATCACACATATATATTTATCATTGTTGTAGAACACCAAGTCTATCTCCCCGTGAGTATTTGGAGCTTTAGTCCTTATATCACAACCCATTTATCAATCATACATATATATTTATCTTTGGTCTGGAACACCATGTCTAACACCCCAAAACCATTCATTAATTAATTCATAAATTAATTAATCCATCTTGGTAATTAATTCGACAACTAATTAACAACATAAATCGCCCATCAAAAGTCAACTCTTAATTAACCATTCATCATCTCAATAGTAAAAAAATTAATTAACATTTAATTGTTCTTAGAAATCCAAATAAATAATTAACTCAACATTTAATTATCCAAATTCGTTAACAAGTCTGAACCTGTCCACTCAAAAAATGATTTGTCCAGGACTTTAACAATTTACATGAATGTCATAATCATCACAAAACATTCTGAACAAGCCCATATATTTAGCAACCATCTCACGCATCATCTCATAATATAGTACAACTCCATCAAAGAAAACATAATGCATGGAGATGTAACAGGTATAAAAAATTACCCTTGTCCAATAGTTGTTACAAACAATAAATTCAGAATCTTAATTTAATGTAAGAAAATTAATTAATTCAAAAATTAGTTAATTAAATATTATCTCCTAAACCAGTCATAAATTAATTAACCATTTGACATTTAACATGTAATAATTAATCCATAAATTAATTATTACAAATTTCCAATTTATACTTTTGAACATGTCAAATATTCAATATTCCCAATCATCATTAAAAGCCACACAAATTATTCCAACTCATGACATGATAATTAATTCTAAAATTAATTACCCTATTATACATTCTTCCCATTCAAATCATTTAACTGTTTAATCATATCACTTTAACCAAATTAACAAAACATTCTTAAAAACAATACAAGTTCAAGCCCTCATTTATCTCATGTGGGTGGCATCATTTAATAACTTCAAAAGTGCCATGCATCGACATATCATAATCAAGGAAACTTACATTCTCAATTTATTTAAAGAAGTTATAATTCTTAAAATAATGTTTTAAGTATTTGAGACCATACATCAGGGTGGCACCATTTTAAATCTGAAGGACTTTAATGTACATGGCAGCAACCAGTCCAGAACTGGTCTGTAATCGCATGTGCGAGAACCTTTTTATATATATCTATATATATATGTGCACGTTGTCTACATTGATCAACGAAAATTGCATATATTATACCGGAAACCAGAATCAAAGTTTTAATGAACAACGTACCTGTAACTTGGTACCAAAAACACATAATAAAATTGAACTCGCCTTAATATAACCGGTGAAAATCCAAACCATGTGTTTAGAAACAAACTCGAACCAACGACGGTATGAAAATTCGAGACCATCTGCCTCACCCTTGGTGGTGGATGTCGGCTTATGGACCAATGGGCCCGAGTTAACATTCTCATATCATAAAAATAGATGAACACAACGATCAAATTAATCCTGAACTTTTGGGTTTTAGTTGAGATAACAAGGTGAGAGAGAGGAGTCAAAAGATTGATGCAAATCACCAGTTATACATAGACGGACTCACCTAGATGAGGTGGACAAGATTTGTGAAGAGTCTGAGTGGAATAATCACGCTTAAAGTAGAATTTGAGAGTGGGGTGGTGCGCCTCTAGGTATTTCCCTGAGGCGGGCTGTTCCACAGAGGTCTCACTTTGCTGGAGCTCCACCCGGGTGTCGTGCTACTGTAGAGAGGGTCGGTCGGGGGTTCGCGTGCCTCTTGGTCACACCGAGGGATGGAGCTCACAATGAAGAGGGACCTCGAAGGAGGTAGGAAAGGGCCGCATCATGGGGTGCATGGTTTCGTGCATGTTGCACCTTGTGCATAGGGAAGAAGTAGAGGGGAATTTGATTCCCTTTATTTTCTTATTTTTCACACCCCTAAATTAATTTCCATTAATAATAGTTATTATTAAACTCATAAAACCCAATAATAGTACTACTATTAATGTGATAATAATAATAAGAATAAAAATAATACTAATTTTATTATTATTATTATACACATTAGACACTTATCTAAAAAGTAAAAAACTCCCAATTAATACTTCTTAAAGGAAACGTTTCTTTGAGAAAATTAAACTCCCCTTTACACCTCAATTAAATTAAAATCTCTTTGACTTAAAAGTAAAATATAATAATTCCTTTCGCAAAATTAATAAAATTTGTTTTTCCTTGAATTTAATTAATTAAAAATTAATAATAATAATAATTAAATTATTATTATTATTATTATTAAAACATTTAATTTTTTTAAAATTCCATCCAAAACTCCTCAATTCATTACTATTGTTATTTATAATAATAATATCCACAATGATCAATAATTATGACACTCGTAAAACCATAATAATAAAAATATAATTATTATTAATCAAACCTTTGATATAACCCCAAAACCCTATTAATTAAGCACACTCTTTCATTAAATTCAAAACTGCTTATTTAATTAAGCGTTTCATCGAGATACCCAACAGCCTCATTAAATTCATCTAAATATTAAACCCCATTATATAAAAACATAACTTTGAAAAAACACATAATTAAATTTTATTAAAAGAAATTTTAATTATGTCCAACCTCCACATTTAAATCCACATTAATTATCCAATTCGTTTTTAACCTTCATTTATTATTCTCGTAATAAATTTTTCGTAATTAATAATATAACTCCATATTGATCATTAAATTTTTTTAACATTTAGTTTACTAAGTAACCATGTAGACGCCGGAAAAGTCCGTTGCTCCCAAACGAAGCTCCGGATGCGGAAAGCGAAGTGATATTCGGAGTCGGAAGAACGTTTCGGAGGGCCCGGAGGCCTTGCGCGGAATTTCAGAGGCCCGCGCGCAAAGGTGATGTCCCGCGCGCAAAACCCCCGGGATGCGCGCAATGCGCCGGTCCGTCGCGCAATTTTGCGCGCCGCGGGTCCGCGCGACTCCCTTGCGCGCCGCGCCCGATTCCGCGCCCGCGAGGAGAATTTCGCGCTCGCACCCTGGATTCCGCGCCCGGGGTTGCCTATAAATACAAGGCGACCCCCAACGTTTCAAAGGTTGTTGGAAGTCGAAACGTCTCTCGTGCGCGCAATTCAACCCCTTCCGCGCGCAATGACGAACTTCAGGTAACCTCCTTTCTTTCGCGCAAGAAAGCCTCGGGGTCCGCCTTCGCGCGCAATCCCCGCTGGCTACTTTCATTTGAATAAAAACTCACCCTAAGGCCTTTGCGCGCAAAAGAACCCACTTGCGCGCAATTGCCCCCGGGGTGCGCGCAATCCGGCCCGATTGCGCGCACCCCCCCTTCTTTCAAGTGGCCATTCATTAGAGAATGAGCCGTTGCCCCCGCGCGCTATCCGAAGCCCGGTGTGAGCAATCTCAAGCATCCGCGCGCAAGGCACTGGCCCAATTGCGCGCCAGCCGCCCCGATTGCGCGCCGGCCCGCAGTATTGCGCGCAAAGCTTCCTTTTTGCGCGCAATCTGCCAGGGTCGTCCCAGTTGACCCCCTGAGGGCACCTGCCTGCGTGGCGCCCGATGCTCCTCATCCTGGGTGCCCGCACCGTGCGTTGTCTTCCCGTGCGGCCCTCCAGGTTCGTGCGAAGTGACATGCACCCATCGTCCGCGCTGCAAGATGTTAAACTGCCAAGTGCTTCGTCCGGCAACCTATGCCCAGCATGACGTTAAACTGTGCATTCGTCCCGCATGACGTTAAACTGCGCATACGTCCAGCATGACGTTAAACTGCATATTCGTCCCGCATGACGTTAAACTGCACATCCGTCCAAGCTGCACGACGTTAAAATGCCTAGCCCCCATCGTCCGCGCTGCAAGACGTTAAACTGCCAAGTGCTTCGTCCGACAACCTATGCCCAGCATGACGTTAAACTGCGCATTCGTCCCGCATGACGTTAAACTGCGCATACGTCCAGCATGACGTTAAACTGCATATTCGTCCCGCATGACGTTAAACTGCACATCCGTCCAAGCTGCACGACGTTAAAATGCCTAGCCCCCATCGTCCGCGCTGCAAGACGTTAAACTGCCAAGTGCCTCGTCCTCAACACATGACGTTAAACTGTACTTCGTCTGGCAAGACGCTAAACCGTCCGCTTCGTCCTCAACACATGACGTTAAACTGTACTTCGTCCGGCAAGACGTTAAACCGTCCGCTTCATCCGATCCCGTGCTCTGCACGCAGGATCTCCCCCGGTTTGGATGTGGCCCCCACCCGCTCGTCTCTGCAGGGATGTCGGGATTGTCCCCCTTTTTGGGACGATTTAATGGGAGTGGCTTTTCCCTACGGGGGCGGGGTATTACAAACCCCTAGTTTCTCGTGGGGGGCTGCACATGTGTATCTCCATTGCGCCCCCCCACGGCCGAAGCCAGTAGAGGGTATGACTGGGATCGAGGTGTCTTCTGCTTTCGGTCCAAGTCCCTTCCAACTGAGTTTTGCCGCAACCGGGCTGCCTCAAGTGTGTATGTCCTGACAGAATGAACTACGTGGACTTTGATCCCTGTCTTCTATACAGGGTACGTAGGAAGCCTCCCTGAGGTCCAAGCCCACCACCTGGTCGTCCCGGTCGTATTTACGTCGGTTCGTCCATCAGTGGACCCCTCCAGGGTTCACGCTTGCGTCGATTCACCTATGAATCCGCCCCTGTGGGAGACTGCCCGCGTGTATCTCCGCGGTGCCTCCCCACAGCCCCCCTTTTCCATTTCCCCTTTTATCGTCCAGCATGACGTGAAACTGTGATCCACCCGGCCGTTCCATCCCCCTCTGTGCGAGGTGGTTCGGTTCAATCCTCCGCCCGGCGGCCTCGACCTCTTCGTGAGTCGGCTTGCCGACGTCCAGCATGACGTTAAACTGTATGCCCGAACTACGTTGACTTTGATCCCTGTCTTCTATACAGGGTACGTAGGAAGCCCCTCTGGGGTCCAAGCTCTTCACTCCATCATCCATCCTGATCCTTACCCGGGCCGCCACATCCCGGTGGGGTCATGCCACTTCACTCCACTCCACGTTACTTGGGAAGCCGCCCATGTGCTGGCCCCAGCGTCGGAGGTTCCTCGCAAGGGGTTCTGTCATCTAATCCACTTTTTGTGTTGATCGGTCCGATGCCGTCCCCGCTGGACGTTAAACTCGCGGCATACCCCGTGTTAAACATGGGAAGCTGAGGAAAACCTCAGGTGACACAGTTCCCCGCACCCGGTGTGGGATGTCTCAGGCCATCATGCCTTCGAGAAGCCCTATTAGGGACGGAAGACAGATGTGCAGAGCCGCAGTGTTACGACACG
Source organism: Viscum album (assembly GCA_963277665.1). NCBI lineage: Eukaryota > Viridiplantae > Streptophyta > Magnoliopsida > Santalales > Viscaceae > Viscum > Viscum album. The sequence goes on along the minus strand of OY728163.1, from coordinate 1,047,390,882 downwards.
CCTCCAGCACCCAGAGCCACCCGGCCTTCTCACCGCAGGTTGCTGCCCCGCCCAGACTCCTTGGAACGTCCGGGCGGAAGCAGCGTAATTAACCGGTGTCCATGAAGATATGGCGCCGGGAACGAGATTCACGAACATTCTTAAGTCTATGAGGGAGACCCGGATTAGGCGACAAGTTCCGAGGAGACGTCCAAGGAAGGAGGAGCCGACATCCCATCATCCCGGTTTCGATCAAGGAGCAGACGCCCCTGAAAAAGGGACGGATGCCGCCCGCCCTTGGAAAGCGGGACTGCGGGACCACAAGCCGCGCGCCCATCCCCTCGGGTTGACGGGTGCACGCGCGAACGCGTCCTGGCGGAACAGCGTAACCCGACGCACATCCGCACCGAAACAGAAAAATGGTGAACCCGACGTGAATCTCTTCTCCTCGACATGAAGACCGATGGCTTTCAGAGGTGTTGGAAGACCGGCGTGTTGCCCGGCCAAGCATTTAGTCTTACCCGCCAGGGGCTGGGGAAGTGAAATCGGGCACTCCGTCTCGCAACGTCGAGGACCTGGGTTCGCCCCACGGAAGGCGTCGTGGCGCTAATGGTTGGTTGTCGATTCCTTTTTCCTGTCAGTATTAATGGGTCATTCTCCCTGCTTTCAGAAATCAGGTCGCCCGATCCAGTGCCCGATCTCCACCTGCCCACTGGTGCAGGGACAGGGGAAACACCGACGCGGCTACTCCGCGCGGTCCCGCCCGTTCCACAGCCGTCCCAGCAGCCGCAATTGCGGGACGACCACGCCCTCTCTCCCCCTCGGAGGTCATCCAGAGAAGGGTGATCAACACCCTGGTGCGGAGATACGAGGAAGAGGGAGTCATCCCCACTAGGGAAATGGCTCGCCTAGACCTTGAGGAGGCTGCGCCTCGCCACCGCCGCCGCCCCCGAGGGCCGCGCAGGGAGGCACCGCTGCCTATCTCAACGTCCAACCGCTTCGGGAGCTTATCCCCGGAGCGCTCTGACAGTTCCCTTCCCTACGCGGATGAGGTGGGAGATGCCCGGGATCACCCTATCCGAGGTCCGCTCCAGGGATCCACGATAAGGGCTCCCGCCAGGCCACGGCGACATCACCGCCAGGCCTCTCCAGTCGAAGAGCGGGCTCTCCACCTGCCCGCGCCGCTCATCCCGACTCTTCTGTCTCGACGCCAACGTCGGGCACGAGCGGAAGAGGATGCCCACCTTGGGGCTCTAGCAACAGCGGCCGCATTGGCCCAAACCACTGCTGGCTCCAGTCGCCAGGCCTCTGCGCATCCTGAGCAGGGGAACTCCTATGCCCGACCCGGATCGAGGCCCCGACCGCCCCAAAGGCAGGTTGGGTTGACTCTCCCGGTTGCTGGCACTGGCAGTAGCCACCGCGGACCACCTCGCGGTAGCGCTATTCACCGGCAGGGTCTACTCTGCGTGGCCGATCCTGGAGGCATGGGTCATCCCACCTCCCGATCCCGGCCCGGAGGCCTACCCGGAATCATCTCTCCCCGCGTCCCCTTTGATATCTGTCCCGGTGCCCCTCGCACCTTGGTTCCCAGTCCTCTTGGCCCCAGCACCATTGCGGCCGGAGGACGCCAGGACAGAGATCAGCCCTGCCCCGGGGAACTGCCCAGGGGCAGGAAGGCAAGGCGTCGACGCCGAGGGAAGAATGTTACGGAATTCCGGACAGAGATCCGACCGGTTTGCTTCTCTGACTCAGAGGCGGAGTACGATTCGGCGACAGAGCCCTCTCCCCAATCCCGCCAGTCAAGGGCAGGGGTAGGAATGCGGCACGTCAGCCTCGTGCTCCCCGAGAGCGAGATCAATGTGATCCCCGCGTCTCTCCGAAGGTATATCCGGAGTAACGAGGGCCTGGTAGACCCCCAAGGATCAAGCTTGCGGTTGGTACCGGCCCCTCCGGAAGTGCCTTCCGCCTCGATCGGAGAAGCCGGAGACTTTTTCTGGGGAACGACGGTCGAACCACGATCTGGTGCACCCTCGGCGAGCACCGATGCTACGGCAGGATGTTCGCTCGCCGGCCCGTCCTATCGTGATGTGGTAGCTGGGGCACCGCCACCCTCAGGGGGAGGCCCGGGATATGGAGGCCAATCGGCCTGCTCGCCGTATTCGCCGCCGGCCAGCCCGTCGGCCCGACGGCCCGCCTCGGCACCACTGCCGGTTCCCCGTCCATTCCCTGCCATTGAAGAGGACCGAGGAGATCTGGGTCCCGAGTTTGAATCGTGGAGCTTCTGGACCGTCCTTGCAGAGGGCCACTTCCCTGAGAAGTTTTGGCCAGTCGCAGGACCGGGCTTTGATGCACCCGAATCGCTCACCCCGGATGAGTTCGAATGCTTCCGCCGAACTCTCCGGGAGACTCACTCCCGTCTTCACTGCCTACAAATGCCATACCCCGGGAGTCAAGCGCACCTGGAGGATATTGGTGAGCAGTGCCGTCAAATTGACCTGGCCATGCTCCCCGCGGTTCGGCACCCCGGGTCATTTGGGCACCACGAGGCCCTCCAACAACGATGCGTCGAGTGTTTTCAAGAACTCCGCAAAGTTATCGAGGAAGCCACTCCCCACGTGTATATCCGTGGATGGGGGCAGTACGCTGCCCTACGCTTCAGTGTGATCCGCCGACAGCCCGATTCGCTGGGTGGCCCTGAGGGTATATCACCAGGGACAGGAACAGTCAATATGGCTGACCTGTCGGGAGGGGGGAACGACTTGGAACTTCTCGACGGGGGCTTCCCCCCCGAAGACAAGCCGTCGTCAGATCCACCGGTGAGAGTTACTCGTCATCAGAGGAACCTCCTGGGGCTCCCCGCGCCCACTGAAGCACTGACGTTGAGCCGAAACGTCAGCAAAGGAAAAGAGCACAGCGAGGCTGTAAAGCCCGCCGACCCATCTGCCTCCATGCGGAGGGCAGAGGAGGATCCCGAGAAGGCTACGCTACGTCAGCAGCTCGCCGAACAGAAGAGGCTGGTTGACCAGCTCCTCGCCGAGCGCGCTGCAGAACGGCGGCCTGACTACGGTGATCCCAGGCCAGGACAGCAGGGACCGGAACAACCACCCCTCGATGAGACCCTCCCGGGCAACCGTGATCATGCCGTGTTCGCCGACAGGAGAGAGGCCATTGCCTACGGCAAGAGGGCGCGGTATGTTTCGCCACACCCTCCCGAGCGGCGTGATTACCTGAGAGATCCCGCTCGGATTCCTCCCGCTGCCCCAAGGGCCGCTCCTCCCGCCATCCCACGAGCTGCCGAGTTCGACGACCCGGTCGACGACCCGATTGAAGGGCCATGCAATGCGCTCGTGGTTAGAGATCCTCGCCAGGACTGGAACCCATGTCCGGACGATCCGATGGCGGCACTCATTGCCCGCTTGGAAGCCTTGGAGACTCGGCAGGTGGCGATCCCACCGGACGGCAAGCCCTACCCAGCATGGGTGGATGACATGCCGGCGCCTCCGGGATTCGGGAATCCCACTTTCGCCCCCTTCAACGGGACTGGAGATCCGCCACAGCATTTAGCCCACTTCAACTCGAGGTGCGGGCCTATGTTGGGGACTCCGGCGCAGCAGGAGGCCGCTAAGCTTCGCTGCTTTGTTCAGACACTGGAAGGGCCAGCATTTGTCTGGTACAGCCGGCTTCCCGTCGGGTCGGTAACCAGCTGGGAGGACCTCCGTAGACAGTTCCTCTACCAGTTCAGTTCCACGACCCGGAAGACGAGTATCACAGACCTCTTCAAGTGCAAGCAGAGGCCTGATGAGCGAGTCGCGGACTTCGTCGCCCGATGGAAGGGTCTCACATATTCCCTTGACATGCCATTGACTCAAGAGCAGTTGCTGACAATGTGCGTCGGGAACGTCAAGACCGAGCTGGTCCCTTCCCTGATTACTCAGAATTACCCCGGAGGGTTCAGGGACTTCTCAGACAAAGCTCAACGTCTTGAGGAAGCCCTGCAACAGGCCAGCCAGGCACACCCGCTGCCTCCTATGATTCCTGCAAGGAGAGTCAGCAGGGCTGAGCCCGCTGCTGTGGCCCAGATAGAGGCTCCCAGGCCGTTGGAGCTGCTGCCGGTGAGGCCAGCTCCACAGCCTCACAGGAATCCGCCTCCACGGGCTCAGTTCCCGGCCCAGCAACGGCAGCCTCAGAACCGGCCGGCCCCTCCGCGTAATGTACCGCCACAACCTAGGCGAGATAATCAGGGTCCACCTCCTCGGCAGACCCCTCCAGCCCCTCGTCAAGACCGCGCTCCCAGGGGCCCGCGACACCTGACGTACTCATTCCATGAGGATCAGGTCCCCGGTTATTTCCGGAGCGCCCTGGAGCAGAGGATTGTGCGACTGCCTGAGTGTTGGAAGCCAGAGGAGGCACATCTCACAGATAACCCCCGCTACTGCCCCTACCATCGAGCCCTGGGGCACACCATCCAGCGGTGCTATGTGTTCAAGGACTGGCTCCAAGACCAGATTAACAACAATGTAATCAGGTTGGGCCCAGCTCCAGCACAAGTGGCAGGCGTATTCGTGGGATCAGATGACGATAGTGGCAACGAGGACGAATGGCAGCTGGTCTCCGACCGCGGGTCCCAGAAGTATAATAACTGGATGGCCCGCAAGACGATCATTCGCGCCCATGGAATCATCCGTGCGCGCTTGAATCAGCCTGAGCCCCCAGAACCTGCGGGTGCTGCTGCGGCGTCGTCGTCCCAGCCTGCCTCCTCCAAGAGGAGCAAACGGCGGCAGCGCAAGAAGGAAGAGCGCGCCCCGCCAGTTCCGCCACTATCCCGTACTCTCGGCGATTTCATGCCCCCGGAGATGGGGGTCCCTCGGATCCGCCCGGTGATGGATGACTCGTCCGATGACGGTATTGGGTACACTTCGGTTAACACCGTCGAGCTGGTAAATCCCTTTTCGGTTCCCGAAATTGAAGAACACCAGGTGGACCTCCCTAGTGTCCCCGGTCGTCGCCACCGTCGGAAGAACCGCAGTAGCAGGAGTCGTCGGGGCACAGCCGTCGGTACCTCCGGCCAGGCCGTGCATGCCACTGAGACTAGGCAGCAGGCTCAAGATCGAGCTCAACGTGCGCAGGCTCCCCATCCGGGGATGACGGATTCGCCTCCGCCACTGTTTGTGGTGTGGGACCAGGCAGAACCGCCTCAGCCGCGTCGCGACCAGCTCCGCCCTGCCACAAGTCCATCCCGGCCTCCTGACTCCAGTACGGTGACCATTTCCCGGACTGCGACCAGTGAACAGCGGGATGCGCCAAGCACCAGTCGGCCGCCGACCCAACCGGCAAGGCCCGTCATGCCACCAACCGCAGAGCAACCTCCTGCAACCAGGAGCTCGCGCTTGGCCAAAAAGTATGATGTCCTGAAGCACTTGGCCGACATCCCAGCAAGGCTCTCCATCCTTGAGGCTCTGCGTATGTCATCTGAGATGCGCGAGGCACTCGCTGAAGCCCTGAAGAGCCCCCTCCAGTTTGAGACAGAGGTTGCGGCTGCAGAGGCCTTTCACGCCGGAACGATCGAGGACGCCGAATGTCAGGCAGTTATCTCGTTCTCTGGTAAGGATGAAGACCCTCCTATACAGGGACACATTCGTCCGCTGTATGTCACTGGCCAGTTCAATGGCCTTGAAGTCCGGCGCTGTCTTGTCGACACGGGATCTGGGATCAACCTGATTCCAACTCGGACGCTCCGGAGATTGGGGTTGTCTGAGGGTGACTTGATTCCCTCCGACCTCAGGATCCAGGGGTATGACCGTACCGAGCAAACCCCGGTCGGCAAGATACGTTTGAAGACCCAGTTCGGTGACTTGGTTGCCAACACCGAATTCATGGTAGTCTCTCAGGACACTGCGTATAATGCATTGATGGGCAGGCCATGGCTCCACCTTCATGCGGCGGTTCCCTCATCATACCACCAATGCCTCAAATACTCCCTTAATGGTCGAGTGGGCGTGCTTCAAGGAGATGCCTCTCCTTTTTCCTCATGTGAAGCCCGTTATCTGGACGCGGACTATTACAAGAGCAAGGACAAGCAGATCCTGGCAGGTGAGGTTGAGCCTGTCGCTGTTGCGAGCGATCCCTGGGCAGGTCTGGATGACGCTTACGTCCTCCCGATTCACCGGCTGGACGTCGCCATGGTCTTGACGGTCCGCGAGTCTCCTGATGAGATGACCGCGACCGCCCGCGCCAGCACCAGTGGCCCAGCAGGACCTGGTAGCCCCAATGCAGTTTCCAACGCAGTCTCTCCCGTGGATGATCCCTCCCCAAGTGGAGAGGACGTGGAAGATGCACCCCCAGCCTTTGAGGAGGGCGTCCCCGCCACGGTCGATGAGTTAATGCAGGTGAACCTTGGAACCGAGGCCGATCCAAGACCCACATTGGTTAGTGCCGCCATGCCCTCTGAGGAGCGGCAGCAGTACGTGGACTTTCTCAGGCAGCACCGTGATGTGTTCGCTTGGGGCTATGACGAGATGTCGGGGCTAGATCCTCAGGTAGCCGTCCACCGCCTTGGTCTCCCGGCGAACCATCGCGGGTTCAAGCAGCCTCCCAGGAAGATGCACCCGTCCCATGGTGCCATGGTTGAGGCCGAAGTTGACAAGCTTATCAAAGCCAACTTCGTGAGGGAAGTTCAGTACCCCAAATGGCTGGCCAACATTGTGCCGGTCAGGAAGAAGAACGGGCAGATTAGAGTCTGCATCGACTTCCGCGATCTCAACCGCCACTGTCCGAAGGATGATTTTCCCCTTCCAGTGACAGAGCTGTTGATTGATGCCACGGCAGGGTTCCAAGTCCTCTCCTTCATGGATGGATACTCCGGATACAACCAAATTCGGATGGCCCCTGAGGATGAGGAGTTCACTGCCTTCAGGGCCCCCCAAGGTACCTTTTGCTACCGGGTCATGCCCTTCGGCCTGAAGAATGCAGGTGCCACCTATCAACGGGCGATGCACCGCATATTCAAGCCAATCCTCGGCACACTGGTGGAATGCTACGTCGACGACTTGGTTGTCAAATCGCGCCAGCGTCAGGACCATCTCAAAGATCTTGAGAAAGTGTTCGGCTTCCTCCGGTCTCGCTGCCTGAAGATGAACCCGTTGAAGTGTGCCTTTGGGGTCACCTCCGGAAAGTTCCTTGGATTTGTGGTAAGATACCGGGGTATTGAGATCGACCCAGAGAAGATCAGGGCGATTAGCCAGATGCCTCCCCCGGGAACCGTCCGGGAACTGCAAGGGTTCCAAGGCCACTTAGCCTATATACGCCGATGCATCGCGAATCTGGCCGGCAAGTGTAAGCCCTTTTCTCGGCTTATGAAGAAAGGTGCCACCTATGTATGGGATAAAGAGTGTCAGACCGCTTTCGAGGAAATCAAGCAGTACCTGCTTCAACCTCCGGTCCTGATGCCGCCCGTATCCGGAAAGCCGCTGGTCCTTTATGTGACCGCCCTGGAACGGTCCCTGGGTGCCCTTCTCGCCCAGAAGAACAACGAGGGAACAGAGAATAGCCTCTATTACCTCAGTCGCATGCTCCTCGATGCGGAGGTTAGGTATTCCCCCATCGAGAAGAGCTGCCTGGCGCTCGTATTTGCCGTACAGAAATTACGGCACTACTTGCAGCACCATGAGGTACAGTTGGTTTCTCGGGTAGACCCGTTGAAATATATCCTGAGCCGACCTATGTTGACTGGCCGTCTAGCGCGGTGGGCTGTGATTCTCCAGCAGTTCGACATCAGGTATGTGTCTCAGAAGGCCATCAAAGGGCAAGCGTTGGCAGACTTTCTGGCCGCTCACCCGACCTCCGCGGATCAGCCGCTGGATCTAGGCTTTCCTGATGAGACCATTCTCTCGGTCGATCATGCCGATCCATGCTGGCAGATGCACTTTGACGGTGCCTCCCGGAGCCCCACCGGTAGAAGAATCGATAATCCTAAGCTCAACAGAGTGGGCTTGGGCATCGTCTTCATTACCCCGGAGCGAGCCGTGCTGCCATACTCTTTCCTGTTGTCAGAGGGCTGTACCAACAATGAGGCGGAATACCATGCCCTCATCACCGGCCTCGAGTTGGCTCTCGAGATCGACGTGCCCCGTCTGTGCGTGAAAGGGGACTCCGAACTGGTCGTTAAGCAGATCAATGGCGACTACGTTGTCAGGAAGCCGGAACTTGTGCCATTGTTGGAGTGCACCCTTCTTCTGATGGCCCGGTTCCCTTCTCGGCCGGAAATTGTCCATGTTCCCCGGTCGCAGAACGGTCGAGCAGATGCTTTGGCCAGCCTGGCTGCGTCACTTGCGGAACCTGAACAGGACAACCTGATCGTCCGCGTGACGCGCCGCAGGCTCATCGCTCCCGTTATCCCGGAAGAAGATCGCGGCCCGTTGGTAAGTAACCTCACCACGGTTGCCCCTATGCCCGGAGCCCCGAGTACCCCAGATATAGCAGTCGAATCAGCCTGTGATTGGAGGGCGCCTTTGGTTGAGTTCCTCCAACATGGCATTCTTCCATCGGATCGGGCCGAGCGCGAGCGAGTTCGACGCCGCGCATCGCAGTTCGTCCTCCAGAGCAGTCCCGGCCTGGAGCAGATCCTCTACAAGCGCGGATTTGATGGTGTTCTCCTCCGTTGCCTTCAGGGAGTCGAGATCCCACGAGTCATGCAAGAGGTTCATGCTGGTTCATGTGGCGCCCACCAGACTGGGCCGAAGCTGTCCCACCAGATTCGGAGGTTGGGATACTTCTGGCCCTCTATGATCCATGACTGCATCGAGTACGCCAGGAGGTGCCATGCGTGCCAGGTCCATGCGAACTTTGTACATCGGCCGCCGGAGCCTCTCCATACCACCAGGTATTCCTGGCCCTTTGCAGTCTGGGGGATGGACGTCGTGGGACCTTACCCGCCGGCGACAGCTCGCCAGTGCCGGTTCATTCTGACCGCCACGGACTTCTTCTCCAAATGGGCAGAAGCGATTCCGCTCAGAGAGGTCAAATCCTGTTCGATCGCTGACTTCGTGACCTCCAACATCATCTATCGATTTGGAGTGCCTCACGCTATCCTCACGGATAACGGAACCAATTTCCGAGCAGCCGAGTTGAAGAAGTTGTACGCCAAGTATAACATCCGCTCGAACCATACATCTCGCTATCATGCGCAGGCGAATGGACAGATCGAGGCGTTTAACAAAACCCTCTCTAACATTCTGCAAAAGATGGTTGGTCAGAACAAGAAGAGTTGGCCGGACAAGCTCCCCAACGCCCTCTGGGCTTATCGGACGACGACTCGCAATTCCACCCAGATGACCCCTTATTCCCTGGTGTATGGAGCTGAGGCCGTCCTGCCCATCGAGATCCAGTTACCGTCCTTACGCACTGCGGTCTACGACCAGCAAGCGCCGGACAGAGTTGCTGAAGCCCGTCTGGTCGAGTTGGAAGCACTGGATGAGAATAGACTTCGCGCTTTGCACAACTTGGAGAGGAATCAAAGCAGGATGGCTCGAGCTTTCAATAAGAAGGTTCGCCTCCTCTCCTTCCTGCAGGGTGATCTAGTGCTAGCCCTAAGAGCGCCGATGATCCCCGGCAGGAAGCCACCCAAGTTGGAGCCCAAGTGGGAGGGACCGTTTGTTGTCCACAAGGTCTATCCCAATGGCGCGTACTCCCTAGCGACTATGGATGGTGAGCGTGTCACTCCTCCCACCAACGCTAGGTTCCTCAAGCAATACTTTGCCTGAGTGTCCGTTCGTCCTGCACGACGTTAAACTGCATTCGTCCAGGCTACAAGACGTTAAACTGTTCAGCATTCGTCCGCGCTGCAAGACGTTAAACTGCCAAGTGCTTCGTCCTGCATGACGCTAAACTGCACTACGTCCGAGCTACAAGACGTTAAACTGTTCAGCATTCGTCCTGCACGACGTTAAACTGCATTCGTCCAGGCTACAAGACGTTAAACTGTTCAGCATTCGTCCGCGCTGCAAGACGTTAAACTGCCAAGTACTTCGTCCCGCATGACGCTAAACTGCACTACGTCCGAGCTACAAGACGTTAAACTGTTCAGCATTCGTCCTGCATGACGCTAAACTGCACTTCGTCCTGCATGACGTAAAACTGCCCCTCAAGAACTACGTGCGGCTTGATTCCCATCATTATGGGATACGTAGGACCGCCTGAACATTCGTGTTTCAGGCCCAGCCCCATCCTTCGGGAATTTCCATCCCATCTCGGGCCCTTGGCCCAGTTGCCCCCGGGTGTGCGGCGTATGGTGTGAGTGTGGGGCTATGCCCTCATTCATGTCGGTTTGCTCGTCACGCTGTACGCCCCCCCACGTTTGGGGATGCCTTCTGCTCCCCCTCCTTTTTCCTCATCGTCCTGCATGACGTTAAACTGCACTTCAAGAACTACGTATGGCTTGATTCCCATCCTTATGGGATACGTAGGACCGCCTGGACATTCATGTTTCAGGCCCAGCCTCATTTCCCGGGAATCTCTATCCCGCGTTGGGCCCCTGGCCCCAGTTCCCCTCCTTTTTTTGTGCGAGGCGTATCGCGTGAGCGGGGGATTATGTCCTCATTCGCGTCGGTCTACTGGCCGCGCCGTACGCCTCCCCCGTGTGTGGGACTACCTCACACCCCTCATCGTCCTGCATGACGTTAAACTGCACTTCAAGAACTACGTATGGCTTGATTCCCATCCTTATGGGATACGTAGGACCGCCTGGACGCTTGTGTCTCAGGTCCAGCCCCGTCTCTTGGTTGATCACGGGGATCTGCCCCCCTTCGGTTGCTCTCAGGGTGAGTCCTCCGACCCTTTCCGGAGATCTGTTAACATGTTTTGGGTGCTTCGGTCTATGACTCGTAGTGTCAGATTCAATCCCGACAAGTCCTGTGTTGCTTGTCAGGCCTCGCGCTTCCTCTTGTTCGAGCCTTCACTCAAAGGGATCCTCGTTAGCGGTTTGGGTACGATGCCTCAGTGCTCTCCCACCGCTCCGGGTCGATTTACCGGCGGGTCTTGGGCCGCAAATCGATATGAATCCTGCAATTGAGCGGTTGATGCTCGTTTGCTTGCCCCGTCTTAGGCCGACGCGATCGGATGTTGTGTTGCGAATGCGTCAGCAACGTCCTTGATCGCCATGTCAGCTCTCTCAGGCTCTGAATATTGGTTGCGCAGTCCTCATCACACTCCGCCTTTGTGCGTTGTAGTGGGATCTTGACACTCTCTTCATACTGACCTCCGGTACGCCTCTACACGTTAGGCAGACCAACCAGGGTAATGATGTCGTTCGAGGCTCCCATGATCTGAGCACCAAGGATATATGCAGATATCCTCCCTAAGGGCCGTGCGTAGCTGGACCCTCGTCCCCATAAGGAGGAAGGGGTCGCCCGAACAATTGCGTTCTGGGCCCAGTATATCTGGAGGCTAGCATCTCTGCCCCTCGGGTGATGGACATATGCAGACCCCTATCCCAAGACTCTTCTCCTGGAATCGTGCGTGACCGCAGGGCTGGGTATGCTCCCACCTCCGCCGTGTCCGCCGTACCGCGGTAAGCGGATTCCTCCATGGTCCGAACCACACGACCTTAAACTGTGTTGTCTGGTCCTACCACACGACCGTAAACTGTGATCGTCTTGGCCGCCCGATGAGAAAACGGCACTGCATCGTGATGTTCCCCTCAGGGGACACTCATGTTGGGCGCTGGTTAATAACCACGCCATTCATCAATGCCTTCCGTGGCTTGATTATTGCGGCGACGCCAGAGATTTCTCAATCACAGGCATGTCGCCGCACAAAGAAAAACCATTCATCTTTAAGGACAAACAAGAAATATCAAATGCCGCTTCTTTTGTGTGCGAGGGTCAGACCCGCACTCTTCCCCGCGCTGGTGCCCGATTGTGTTGCGCCGCGCTTCAAGAACTACGTGCGGCTTGATTCCCATCCTTATGGGATACGTAGGAACGCCCGAATGTTTGAAACTTCGGGTCCAGCCCCCCATCTCTTAGAGATTCCCCCTTCTCTGGGGAATCCGCCGCCTTCAGGTCACCCTCAAGGCGTGTAACCCGACCCCTTGTAGTGGTCCACCGGTGTCAAGAGTACTCTGGTTTATTGCCAGGAGGGTCAGGATCCGCTTGGTCAGGATTCCTCCGCTTTTCAGGCTTCGTGCTCCCTTTCATTCGGACCCATCGTCTACGCCCTGGGTGGAGCCCCCGTGAACGGTTCGGACACAATGCCTCAGTGCTCTCCCACCGACTCGGGCCGGTACCCCCAATGGCCTTGGGCAGCAAATCGATATGAATCCTGCGATTGAGCGGTCGATGCTCGGTTGCTGCCTCATTCCACCAACGGTTAGTGCGATGTTGATGCTGCTTTTCCGCCACGGTCGGCAGTACTCTCATATCGTCACGCCGGTGCTCCCGGTCCTCGAGTGAATGGCCGCATGATTCACATTTTCCACCTTCCATTCTGACCAGGCGAAACCTCGACACTCTTGACACTATCCCTCAGTGCATCTTCGCATATCCAGGGGATATGACCAGATGCGGCGTACTTTGAGGTCCTTATGGTCCGAGCTCTAAGACCTTAAACTAAGATCTCCCCTTATGGTCCGAGCTCTAAGACCTTAAACTAAGATCTCTCCTTCTGGTCCGAGCTCTAAGACCTTAAACTAAGATCTCTCCTTCTGGTCCGAGCTCTAAGACCTTAAACTAAGATCTCCCCTTATGGTCCGAGCTCTAAGACCTTAAACTAAGATCTCTCCTTATGGTCCGAGCTCTAAGACCTTAAACTAAGATCTCTCCTTATGGTCCGAGCTCTAAGACCTTAAACTAAGATCTAGCCCTTATGGTCCGAGCTCTAAGACCTTAAACTAAGATCCTCTCGCCCTTATGGTCCGAGCTCTAAGACCTTAAACTAAGATCCTCTAGCCCTATGGTCCGAGCTCTAAGACCTTAAACTAAGATCCTCCACCTTTATGGTCCGAGCTCTAAGACCTTAAACTAAGATCCAGCCCTTATGGTCCGAGCTCTAAGACCCTAAACTAAGATCTACCCCAAATGGGGTCCTACGTCCTGCATGACGTTAAACTGCACTCTCAGAACTACGTGTGGCTTGATCTCCATCTTGATGGAGTACGTAGGAACGCCCGGGCATTTCGACTCGGGTCCAGCCTCAGGGATCGATAAGTCCCGCCCCTCCTCGTCGCCGGCCGTCTGGCCTGACTTCGGGTAGAGTGGTGCAGTCGTAATATTCTCCCCGATTCAGCTCGGGATGCCCCATCGCAAGGATGGGAAGCGACGGTTTCCTCGTCAGAGAGGTGCTGTCTGAGAATTGAGGTGACTCACGGCCAGATTAGTGCATCCGCCTAATACGCTTTTCCCCACGGTGGCGCAATTTTGAGAGCGTTGGATTCTGTCCGAACAAATCGTCACTTCGCCCCACGCTTCGCATGCCCTGTTGATCTGGATTTTCCACCCTTGTGTCTGAAGGAACCCCAAAGCGGTATTCATGATGACATGTGGTCCGCCTCCTGCAATATGAATGATGGCCTTTCTCGGTCCGTCTATTGCAGTTGTTATGGTCGATCCACTGTCCGCCTACCGTCTTGGGCATTTCTTGGAAGGCCGACCGTTGTGGATGTCTGGATTCGGGACACGCGATTCACCCTTTCTCATTTCCCTATGTTTGGATAAAATCTCAACGCCCCTAGCGTTGTCCCGCTCGTGTGTTGGAACAAGTTGGGGGATGATACATTGGTTAGGTCTGAGGTCTCCTTTCCTAGGAATGACCTCCCTCTTTTCTCCAGAAACCCAGGCCCAATTATGGATGCCTGATGCTTGGTTAACACTCCCGCAAGACAACGAATTGTGGTTGAGCATATTAAACCGAAAGACGCAGATAAATATATTGATTCATACAAATGGATCGAAATATTGAATAACGGAAGCAAAATGTTCTTGGAATGGCAAAAAAACAAAGCCCCTAGGGATTAGCGTGCTGGATAAGTCTTTCTAATGCCGCTACCCTTTGGCTGGCGGCCTCCAGGGCTGCTTCTCGTTCTCTGCGTGCCCTCTCCTCGTCGGCGGTCGCAGCACGCAGTTCGTCAATCCTGGCCTGTGCGCGCTCCCGCTCGACTTGGAGTGTGACCATCTGTTGGCCCGCCTCCGTCAGCTGTACCTGAGCGTCGATCAGTTGTGCCGATAGTTGCTCCACAAGCTCGGTACATGCTGCGACGAAGGCCTCCTTCTCTGCCGCCTGCCCTTCGAGGCGCCGGACTTCCTGCTCTGCCGCGATGAGCGCCTGCGTGCTCTCCGACATGTCCCGACTTTGTGCGACGTCGGCACGCCGGCGGCTCTCGCGCATCTTCTCGGCCATGAAATCACGGACCGTCAGATGGAGGCGTTGAGCATCAGCTCCCCCGGCACACAGGAAGCGCAGCCAGGTCTGAAGTGATCCCATGCGCCCCAGCCATTCCGATGGGTCTCGCTTGATGAAGCGCTGGATGCACTTCCACCCCCTGCGTCGCGTTACCCGGCTATCCTCGACCGCCTCCGCGTCCGAGTCATCCATCTCCTCGGGGTCGGCAGGCCGGTAAGCGGGGAAGGCAGCCAGCAGGTCTGCTGCAGGGTCCGCCCCTGGGAGTTCTCTCTCCCCAGCGGCGCTGACACCCTCGTCAGCCCCCAACCTCTCTCCGATGTCAGCACCGCCGATGTCCGGAGCCCCTTGATCAGCAGTTGGTGGGGCCGGCTCGGTTTGGAAGGTCTGTTCCGGAGCAGGTGGCATGTCCACCACTGGTCCACTCGTAGATGGCCCGGGTTCGGCAACCCGATGAGCCTCCAGTGTTGAGATCACTGCGCAGGGCATGCCATGGTTAGTCACGGATCGTCAATGGCAAGCACCAGCAGTAAAGTAGGGAGACTTACGGGAGTTCGGAGCGTCATCTTCCGCTACCCCGGTCGCCGCAGGAACAGTTGCAGCAGGGGACCCCTCAGCGCTTGTCAGTTCAATGATGGGTGTCTGGCCCCCGCCTTGTCCTGCTGGCGCCTCTCCTACTCCTGTTGAGGACGCCTGACCGACATCCGTGTGCTCCTGAGAAGGATGGAGAAACGGGTTAGAAGCTGCATAAGAGAATGGATGAAGCGAGTTGAGTAGGGATAGAAGCGGACCTCGAGGAGCTCAGTGACATCAACGTTGTCAGAGCCGGCCACCTCGCCACTCTCCCGTGGGCTCCCCCGATGGGACCTTCCCTCGGAGCCTTCATCCTCCCCCGTCTCCTCCTCCTCCTCGGAGTCGCTACTGTCATCTTCTCCCGGCGGCATCTGTTCTGGAGCGGGCTCGAGACCGAGCATCACCTTCACCAGAAGGGATGGCTCCGCACGCTGACCACGTTGGCGCGCGTACTCGTCCATGGCCGTCAGATATGCATATTGCCGGTTGAAGTCCACCCTGTCGGTGATCTGGAGGCGCCCGACCTCTGGCAGATAGATTCCTTCTCTGAGTATCTTTCGCCAGATGACGTCGGTCCCCAGTGACTGCCGCAGGGTCATCCAGGCCGACCACAGCGCCGGGAAGACTGCATCGTGGGAGGGTTCGAGCAGACGCCTCACCTGCTTCCCGGGCCGCTCCTCGACCGCCGCATGTGCCCCCTCTCTGGGCGCCGAGGTCGTAGCGGCAGCCTGCGATGCGCCCGCCGCCGAAGTCCCTGCTCGCGCCGGCCCCGCTGCTTGGCGCGCCTCCGTTCTCCCCCGTGTGGCGGCGCCTCGCCTCCTCCCTTGACGCCCGGTCTCCGCACGGGTGACCTCGAGCCGCCGAACTGGCTTCCGCAAAAGCCCCTCAGGGTACGCGATGGCCCAGTGTTCGGCATACTCGGTTGCCAAGCCTGCGTCGATCCCGGTGGGAGGGAGAGTGATGACGTCGCCAGAGCCGAAGGCGACGAACATCAGCCACATCTGGCGAAGGACGCAAGGGTTCGTCTCCTCCCGGACAGCGGTGAATACCCTCTTCGGCATCCGCTGAAGGCACCCGAACTGCCTGGCGAACCGGGTCGGCACGTAAGGCTCGCAGATCACCTTCCCGTCGATCCGAGTCACGAGCACCCCGCCCCGCATGTTCAGGAAGTATTCATGCTGCTCCAGCGGGCCCTGTCCGTTGTCGATCATCTGGCCGACGGGAGTGGGGAACGGGCTGAAGTTGAAATTGGCATGATTGCCAATCCGAACCCTCACGCCCTCCTCACTGAGGGTCATCGGAGCGACCCCCGCAATGTTCAGCAGGGAGGGTCGCAGGCCGTTGCCCGGAGGACTGATGGCATTTGGGAACGTATACCCACCAAGGTGAGCAGCCACCCAGCCGTGGAAGAACTGAAAGGGCCCACAGATCCTTCGTGGCGACCCCCCTCGTGAGATGCGTCCCAGAATGGCATACAGCCTCGCCAGTACTGGGACCCCGAGGTTGTACCTCTTATTGGCAGCCATGGCGCCCGCCATCGCCAGCGTCGCCGGGCGGACGCCCATCCTCGCGTCCCGCACTGGCAGGAGCCACCCGCTCAGAAAGGCGGCCAGGAACGCCGCGTACCGGACGTTCGGGTCCCGGGCCTCTATGACGCGGTACCCCCATGAGTGGTAATCGCCCGTCTCCAGGACCCGCCAGTACGACCCGTTCCGGCTCCTCTGAGCTGCGGTCGGGCACCGCTTCCCCCTGCCTGGCATCTTGACCGCCGGGTCATGCTCCAAGAACTGGCCGAACCATTCCTTGTAGGCTATGTCCTTCTGGAAGTCTTGGATCCCGAGCCGCTGCGTAGCCAGGTCAAGAAGATGCCAGGTCAGAATGGGAGTCCGTGACCTGTCCTCCCAGGTGTTCTTCGGTGGCAGGAACTCATCGTACTGGTAGCCCTCCAGCGGGATACCTCCGATGCAGTGGATGTCCCAGAGACCGATGCCGACCTCCCCATGGTGAAGATGGAAGGTGTTGGTATCCGGGGACCAGCGAGTGAACAGCTCCGGCCCGAGCTCAGACTGCTGGTAGAAGTGGAACTGCGACGTCCACACCGCCTCGAACAGGCCGATGTACCGCAGCTCCTCTGCGAAGTGATCGCAAGTGTGGCGTACCCAGAACGCCCAGGCCCATTCACTGGTAAAGTTGCCCCCAGACCGCAAGTCCCAGTCCTTCAGCCAGCCCTTGGTGTCGTCAGTGACGCTCTGACGGTATGTGCTCGAGTAGAGGGCTGGAGAATTCTCCGCAGTAGGCTCACCCCCGTCAATGGTTCGCGTCCTCGGGTTCAGGACGTAGACATCCAAGTGCCTGGTTTCCCTGGCAGGATGCCCATTGTTGGTGATGTTATAGCGGTGAAGCTCATCCTCCCGAGTCACCCAGGTTCGCGGCGCATCAACCTCGAACCCTGGCACTGGAACCTCATCCAGGATGCCGAAGTTCCAGAGCGGCAGGTTGTCCGACAGTGGATATGTCTTCTGGGCCGGCGTCAGTAAGTCGAACAAGGATTGATTGTTGGAAACAATCTCCTTGGCTCCGTAAACCTCCTCGTTCGTCGCCATCTCAGCCCTGCGAGTGGCGGCATCCCCCTCATTTCCTCTGTGCGCGGCCATCTCAGAAGTTTCGGGAGTCGTGCGGGTTAAGGGATGAAGCGTGCGGGATCGGACGAGGCTGGTAGAGAAGTTTGAAGGCTGGCGCGCAATCCAAGTGGACGGCGCGCAATTGGGAAGACTGTCGCGCAAAGTTCCGGGTTTTCGCGCAAAAACAGGCGAAATCCGGACGGTTTTGCGCGCCGATCGGGCGAATTTCGCGACCGGAAGAGGCAATTTCGCGCACGAGAGCTTTGGAGCCTATCGCGCGGAAGGCCAGAGTACGGAACGCGGGACCCAGCGCCCCTATTTATAGGCGAGGCCGGGCCCGCGCTGTGCGGAAAGCGCTTTGCGCGACCGCAGCGGCGAATTTCGCGACCGGCGCCCCTTTTCGCGCGCCTAAGTCCCGCGCCGCCCAGGACTTCGGCATTCCGGCGTCTCCCTCGGAACCCGATCGTTGCGACCTCTCGCCGATCAGATTCCGAGGGGGGGCTTTTGTAGACGCCGGAAAAGTCCGTTGCTCCCAAACGAAGCTCCGGATGCGGAAAGCGAAGTGATATTCGGAGTCGGAAGAACGTTTCGGAGGGCCCGGAGGCCTTGCGCGGAATTTCAGAGGCCCGCGCGCAAAGGTGATGTCCCGCGCGCAAAACCCCCGGGATGCGCGCAATGCGCCGGTCCGGCGCGCAATTTTGCGCGCCGCGGGTCCGCGCGACTCCCTTGCGCGCCGCGCCCGATTCCGCGCCCGCGAGGAGAATTTCGCGCTCGCACCCTGGATTCCGCGCCCGGGGTTGCCTATAAATACAAGGCGACCCCCAACGTTTCAAAGGTTGTTGGAAGTCGAAACGTCTCTCGTGCGCGCAATTCAACCCCTTCCGCGCGCAATGACGAACTTCAGGTAAACTCCTTTCTTTCGCGCAAGAAAGCCTCGGGGTCCGCCTTCGCGCGCAATCCCCGCTGGCTACTTTCATTTGAATAAAAACTCACCCTAAGGCCTTTGCGCGCAAAAGAACCCGCTTGCGCGCAATTGCCCCCGGGGTGCGCGCAATCCGGCCCGATTGCGCGCACCCCCCCTTCTTTCAAGTGGCCATTCATTAGAGAATGAGCCGTTGCCCCCGCGCGCTATCCGAAGCCCGGTGTGAGCAATCTCAAGCATCCGCGCGCAAGGCACTGGCCCAATTGCGCGCCAGCCGCCCCGATTGCGCGCCGGCCCGCAGTATTGCGCGCAAAGCTTCCTTTTTGCGCGCAATCTGCCAGGGTCGTCCCAGTTGACCCCCTGAGGGCACCTGCCTGCGTGGCGCCCGATGCTCCTCATCCTGGGTGCCCGCACCGTGCGTTGTCTTCCCGTGCGGCCCTCCAGGTTCGTGCGAAGTGACATGCACCCATCGTCCGCGCTGCAAGACGTTAAACTGCCAAGTGCTTCGTCCGGCAACCTATGCCCAGCATGACGTTAAACTGCGCATTCGTCCCGCATGACGTTAAACTGCGCATACGTCCAGCATGACGTTAAACTGCATATTCGTCCCGCATGACGTTAAACTGCACATCCGTCCAAGCTGCATGACGTTAAAATGCCTAGCCCCCATCGTCCGCGCTGCAAGACGTTAAACTGCCAAGTGCTTCGTCCGGCAACCTATGCCCAGCATGACGTTAAACTGCGCATTCGTCCCGCATGACGTTAAACTGCGCATACGTCCAGCATGACGTTAAACTGCATATTCGTCCCGCATGACGTTAAACTGCACATCCGTCCAAGCTGCACGACGTTAAAATGCCTAGCCCCCATCGTCCGCGCTGCAAGACGTTAAACTGCCAAGTGCCTCGTCCTCAACACATGACGTTAAACTGTACTTCGTCTGGCAAGACGCTAAACCGTCCGCTTCGTCCTCAACACATGACGTTAAACTGTACTTCGTCCGGCAAGACGTTAAACCGTCCGCTTCATCCGATCCCGTGCTCTGCACGCAGGATCTCCCCCGGTTTGGATGTGGCCCCCACCCGCTCGTCTCTGCAGGGATGTCGGGATTGTCCCCCTTTTTGGGACGATTTAATGGGAGTGGCTTTTCCCTACGGGGGCGGGGTATTACAAACCCCTAGTTTCTCGTGGGGGGCTGCACATGTGTATCTCCATTGCGCCCCCCCACGGCCGAAGCCAGTAGAGGGTATGACTGGGATCGAGGTGTCTTCTGCTTTCGGTCCAAGTCCCTTCCAACTGAGTTTTGCCGCAACCGGGCTGCCTCAAGTGCGTAAGTCCTGACAGAATGAACTACGTGGACTTTGATCCCTGTCTTCTATACAGGGTACGTAGGAAGCCTCCCTGAGGTCCAAGCCCACCACCTGGTCGTCCCGGTCGTATTTACGTCGGTTCGTCCATCAGTGGACCCCTCCAGGGTTCACGCTTGCGTCGATTCACCTATGAATCCGCCCCTGTGGGAGACTGCCCGCGTGTATCTCCGCGGTGCCTCCCCACAGCCCCCCTTTTCCATTTCCCCTTTTATCGTCCAGCATGACGTGAAACTGTGATCCACCCGGCCGTTCCATCCCCCTCTGTGCGAGGTGGTTCGGTTCAATCCTCCGCCCGGCGGCCTCGACCTCTTCGTGAGTCGGCTTGCCGACGTCCAGCATGACGTTAAACTGTATGCCCGAACTACGTTGACTTTGATCCCTGTCTTCTATACAGGGTACGTAGGAAGCCCCTCTGGGGTCCAAGCTCTTCACTCCATCATCCATCCTGATCCTTACCCGGGCCGCCACATCCCGGTGGGGTCATGCCACTTCACTCCACTCCACGTTACTTGGGAAGCCGCCCATGTGCTGGCCCCAGCGTCGGAGGTTCCCCGCAAGGGGTTCTGTCATCTGATCCACTTTTTGTGTTGATCGGTCCGATGCCGTCCCCGCTGGACGTTAAACTCGCGGCATACCCCGTGTTAAACATGGGAAGCTGAGGAAAACCTCAGGTGACACAGTTCCCCGCACCCGGTGTGGGATGCCTCAGGCCATCATGCCTTCGAGAAGCCCTATTAGGGACGGAAGACAGATGTGCAGAGCCGCAGTGTTACGACACGCCCCCAGCACCCAGAGCCACCCGGCCTTCTCACCGCAGGTTGCTGCCCCGCCCAGACTCCTTGGAACGTCCGGGCGGAAGCAGCGTAATTAACCGGTGTCCATGAAGATATGGCGCCGGGAACGAGATTCACGAACATTCTTAAGTCTATGAGGGAGACCCGGATTAGGCGACAAGTTCCGAGGAGACGTCCAAGGAAGGAGGAGCCGACATCCCATCATCCCGGTTTCGATCAAGGAGCAGACGCCCCTGAATAAGGGACGGATGCCGCCCGCCCTTGGAAAGCGGGACTGCGGGACCACAAGCCGCGCGCCCATCCCCTCGGGTTGACGGGTGCACGCGCGAACGCGTCCTGGCGGAACAGCGTAACCCGACGCACATCCGCACCGAAACAAACCACAAAAATAATAATAACATCATCATCATTATTATTATTCAAACATTCATTTATTTAAAAACCCAAACCCCGAATTTATTAAAATTTCATTAACATGATTAAAACTCCAACCCATAACCCCTCATTTAATTAAAAGTGTCTTTGAGAAGCTCAAGATCCACATTTAATTCTCATAAATGATACACTCTTTTATCATTCAATTAAAATCTCAAAGTATCAAAATAATTTATGACACTGAAATAATAACAATGACATTATTATTATTAGCACATTCCTCCATTTAATAAAATATGATCCTTTAATAACTCTAAAACACTTCATTTAAATAAAATGGTTCTTTGATAAACCCAAATGCCATGTCAATACCTTCAACATTCATCTAATTAATTCTTTAACATTCAATAAATTTATCAATAACAATAATAGTAATAATAACTTCATTATTATTATTATTATTATAACTTTATTTTAATTAATCCATAACTCTCATATAATCATATTTAATTAAATAATAATAATAATAATTTATTTAATAAGATAAACTGCACAGGTTGGACCGCAAAAATGCACTGCCCATACAGATCCATTAAAGTGGATTTTTCTGAATCCGGTGCACTCGAGACTCATCGGGACACCTGCTAAAAATTATCAAGTAATTACGCAATTCTAGAGACGACACCATTAGGTGTTCCAATACTCAGAACAAATTTCTAGAGCTCGGTTAAAAAAATGAATCTATGATAAATTTAAAAGGAAATAAAAAACATTCATTTTTTAACCCAGATAAAAAACATGAGACTATAAAAAAGACCATCTAAAAGGGTGTAAAAAAGTCTAATTCATCCACCGAGGTAGTAACTTCGTAGATTAATTAAAATGGGTATAATGGGTATTTCAATCCTATCATGAATTTGTGGTAGAGATAGAGAGGTTGGGGTCAATGAGGTTGCATGTGCCTCACAGTTCCATGTTTCGTGACACCTAAAAATCATTCTAGAGTTGATAAGGATGTGGATACCAGGTAATTACATGATTCACCTACATCGCGTGAAGGTCGAAATTAATTTATTTGACCTAAACCATATCATGAAAATTATTAGATAGAGGGAGATGTATGAAGAGTTCCATCCAAATGAGGTTGTCTATGATAACCAGGAGCAGATTCCAATTATCAAAATAGGGTATCTATGCTTGGTATAGGGGAAGAGTGACAAAAAACCAGGGATTAAGGAATTCCATTTAAAAAAATGGTTCAGGTATATTCTGAATGAATCGGTAGAAATGTTACTAGGGAGGTCGTGCTAGTGTCCAAATGATAATCAATTAGGCAAGGAGCTCCCTTATTAAAGAATCATAGAGTAATGAAAATGGAAGATGTTGGGATATATCTTGAGGCCCATTTATCATATTTTTAGGGTGGCTTAATTTAAAGAAACACTAATCTATGGGTGGATTATCTTGGTTTGGGGTGAGCTAATGGGGGTATGGTAAAGAACCCAAATAATTGTTGTGATACTGGAGTTGGGAAAGTGAATTAAGATAGATTTATCATTATTGACAAGTTTTTACAAGGTGTTATGCCTCATTACTGAAGTGAAAATACCCCTCAATGTGTGTGATACATTCCATTTTATGTATGGGAGGATTACTATACAGATGGAGATATATGTCTATCTGATACACATCTCCCTTAAGTATATATTTCCTACTATTGACCCTCAACATCATTGAGAGTTGAACTATATAATTCAGATCAATTGTCATCTTATAATTTACTAGGATAAAAAAAGTAATTATGTTTCCATCTATTTCCACTTGTCATGGTAATTATAAATGATGATAATATGTGGACCAAAAAAATGGAGTCATGTCTCTTGAATTATCGATGTGGAGTATTGGTAGTAATGGTGGACTGTGAGGTGATTTTAGAACTATAAACATCACACATATTTTCAGGGTAGTTTTGACACCTCCAATGACCCATATTAAAGGTGTATATGAGGGTAAGAAGTGATATCCAATCATTGTTGCATCTTAAGATATAGATTTTTTTTTTAATGAAATGATGGTACGGGGGAAAGGAGATGGTACCAACTAATTTTTTCCAATGGGATTATCCTTTTATATACATTAAATTGGGGGAGTAAAAACCCTT
The DNA here is from genome assembly GCA_963277665.1 of Viscum album. Taxonomy (NCBI): domain Eukaryota; kingdom Viridiplantae; phylum Streptophyta; class Magnoliopsida; order Santalales; family Viscaceae; genus Viscum; species Viscum album. The sequence goes on along the minus strand of OY728163.1, from coordinate 1,047,367,699 downwards.
CTGTCATTTTTAAGAGGCTATTGACTCAGTCAGACAAGAAAGGGGTCCAACAATAATGAGGTTGGGGAAGAGTGGATTGCGAGGTATGCTATTGGGGTAGTGCATGTCAAATTGAAAGAGGGACCATAGTAGCTCTGATGATTCATACTATTGAAAATGTGGAAACCATATATAGGGGAGAAAAAATTCCAAAACACCTCAGTAAGTGGTTTTAGGATGATGTGGAACCTGTAGAGTAGTTATGTTGGATTGTTTACATTGTCCATCTATGTGAATTGATAACTTGTTTGTTCCCAGTGATTCTGTTTTCATTAATGTATCAGAGAGTGTGTGGTTCTAGAATCAAATAACCTCTATTCATGTGATATGGTAGTTTCTCTATTCCATGATAATATTCCACACGTAGTTGGGTCATGTGAGGGTCGATTTCTACATTCCTCGAGCTAAGTGAATGTAATAAATAGAGGATCTGGAATACTTGATGTACTCTTACAAAATCACACATTCCTTGAACAATTGAATATGGTTTATATTGGGAATTTAATCTTCTTCTAGTATTTTAATGGACTGATAGGATGTCTGTACATCCAAGGGATAATGATCAAAGGATTCATGGGAAGATGTATCTATATAGACAATAATTGAGAAGGAAATCCCACTATTAATCAGGTAAATATTCTGGTCTTATGTGTCTTTTATATTTCCTAACCCATATGATTATTATTTAAATCATTTCTCACATGCGAATGAATTATAAAAATTAGAGGAGGTGGAGGTTCATGATGAATCTTAGGTATATGAGTACAGTTCTCTGACCCTTATTTTAGAGTTAACAGGGTGCCTTCCTGATGTCATGGCCAGAGGTGTCCAACCATCCACTTATGGGGTTCCAACAACTAGCATGATGACTCACAAGTAACAAGAACCATCCAATCACCCTTCATGCCTAGTATGGAGAAGAATAATCAAGTCTGAAATTTTTTTGACCTATAATTTTTTGTTTGTATAGAGTTAGTTCATCCTTCCAAGGGGTACTTTATAAATGTTGGGGTGTCTGAAACAGGCTAAACATCATCTTGATTTGGATTACATGTGAACCATTCTATGATGTTGGTTGAACTGCATCACTATTGTAATAATTCTCTTATTTTCAACACAATTATTCTCTCTCTATAATTTATACACTAGTGAAGCCATACATTAAAGGGATGTTTAAATAGTGTTTGGGAATCTTCATAAAATACATATGCTCAAGTTATTGAACGCAAAAGTTGAGGTAGTTATGTCTATCACTACTATCATTGAAATGATAGGTGGGGAAGAAATGTTTTTTAGGAAACCAAAAAGGTTCCACAAGATATAACTGATATGATTGGGGCCTCAACTGATGTGGTTGAAACTATACAAAGAATTGGGATAGAGAGGGAGCTGTGATCACTATATCTACCTTGGAAATGATGTATGTATATGACACAAGATATTAGGGCTCAATGAGTGAGGTCAAGAAAGATGATGTGATTGATACATCATTATAATTGGCATAAGAAGTGTCTTCAGCTTTCTCAATGAGTGATGGATCCGGGGAGGATGATTTTCCTTAGACATTGGGCTCATCCCGCCGAAGCACCTTCTTATAGGTGACCTTTTCCCCAATTCATTATATTTATTCCCTCAGTAAAAAACGTCATTTCTTATGTAATTTTAGGATTTTGGTTCAGATGTTACTAAATAAGATTGATGTTTTAGAGGCAATATATAGAGGACCTGGTATAATTACCTCACTTACATTCCACTACCTATATTCAACACCATATTGGATCCATATTACATTTGTTAGTTAGCTTTGTGAATTGAGGGGTGGATTAAATGGAACTAACTGAATAAGATTAGTATTTTCTCATCAATGTGGTATATTTTGAGTAGAATGTATTTCTTTTCAAATTGCACAAGAAGAATTTTGAGGGTACCCAAGTGGTTTTGTTAGCTGGGGAAGAGGGTTCTCTTATAAAGGAGAATACTAATGTGCATGTATCTATCAGGACTATTCAAGAAGAGATCATCAACCAAAGGAGGGTTCAGTTTGAGGTGGATGATGGTAAGGTAGTGTTGAACACATCTCTGGTGGCCGAGTACCATGATGATTAGGATCAGATGAAAATTAGGGCTGAATAAGTTCATTGTACTAGTAATGAGGATGCAGAAATCTTGGTAGAGTGGCGGTGAACTATGAAGGGTACTCAATAGAGGTTGGGTGAGACAAAAAACTAAATATATGGGTTTGATCCTCTTATATTTTTACCTTATTTCAACATAAATGATATTATATAACATGTTTATGACCCTCTCGAACTTATATGATGTTTTTTTAATTCCATATGTGTCAAAATGATTTCCCCCACTTTTTTTTGAAAAATTTATGTAATATAAAAAAATAAAACCATCAATGAATCACTAATACCACATAATTCATGATTTCTATGAGAAATAAGGGTCCAAAAGGAATTTATTCATTTATATGAGAGTGTCAGACAAGGGTATAATACTCAATGTATTATCTTTTTTATTGACCATCGTGAGTGTATTTACTATGAAATTTTTACCCAGCACATGAGATTTCTAAACAACCAAAATTATTTCAAAATATGTGATAGTTCACAATTTGGGTAACTAGATGGGAATTAGATTCTACTTGATGAAATGTGATGTTATGAATAACACGAATCAATGTACCCAGGATCTAAAATATGTAGTGGGTGGGATGGTGATAGAGGACTATTAATGACCATGTTTGAAACATATGTAACACTATTATTCGTTTAGGTATGGAGATGAAACAAAGAAGGTTCGATATTGAACATATAGAAAATGTGGGACCCATAAATCTATTTTTATGTCTTTTATGGTATGTCTCTTGGATGGTAAGTGAGAATGTGTGACCCAGAACTATTCCCATAAAAGGGGCATATTCAATCATGAAAGATGATGAAGATCAAAATAATGGGAGGCAGGAAGCCTGTGAAAGAATTTAAGGAATTTTTTTATTTAGTTAAATACTATTGAAATTATTCCACTATATATTTTTGAAACTTTTTAAGGCATATATTTTTAATCTATGGTTAGACTCATATTTTAGAGTGACTGTCACATTGGGTGACAAGAGATAGTCAATGAACTCGAATGGTGTAGTAGGCATCTGATGCAGATAAAATGAAATGGATTATAAGGAAAGATAATATGAAAAATTATAGTTTTATATAATTAAATAGGGACAGATAAAATTCAATTTAACATCTTGGGTAAAATATGTTAAATGTGTAGTTTAATGTTGTATGGCAAGGATTGCCTGTCATATAATTTAACATATCTTGATTAGGAAATTCATAGAAAATTTTAGACTCTTAGGACTGAGATGTTTTCGGAATATTTTAGTGTCTTGGGACCATGGTTTACATAGAACTATTTTCCATAATTTTGACTACAATGGATTGACTAATGTGAAAAAATCCCTCTATGATAGTGTAGTTGGATGCACAAACAAGAAACACAATGGGTATAACCTAGTGAAGGAGATCATGTGTAAAATCAAGATAGAATATGGATTTTAATTTATTAATATGACCGAATATTAACATAAATATATATTTTAAAATTTTTAAAGTATAATTTACAAATTACACAATATACATCGAGATATTGTATAGGTTTTCTGCCTTTGGAAAAATGGAAATGTAAATGGTGGTACAAGATTGAGGTACATTATCATAAAATAGGATCTCTATGACTAGAAATACTCTTTGACATAATATACACGAAATATATTTTGACAGACCAGGGAAGAGAACAACAAAATACATGAGCCTAGATGTTCTGTAAGGGTAAAAAAGTGATTTGTTTAAATATAAATATGATCATAATGGTGTGATAATGTTATCATTACATTATATGATAACAACCTATAGGTCAAAAACCATAACCTTGTATAATGGATTAAATATTAATAGTTCATAAGACATGAATCATATGGGATAAATTAGCATAATCCATGAAAATATATCACAAGAATATGGAAGTAATTATACAAAACACATAGACCTGTAATATCATTTCCCATAAGTCAAGACACATTGCTAGAACATTTATCATCACTTACTAGAGACTACCCAATTGAGGGGGCACACCAACATCCACAATCAGAGTCCATTCCCTTTAACAGATCAGGTTTCCCCATCATACAATAGTGGATTAGGTTTCCCCAAATTCCTATAGTGGATTAGGTTTCCCCACCTTCCCATAATATATCCCATTTCTCCATGATCCCATAGTGGATCATGATTCCCCATATTACACTTTGGATCCCTCCCTTTGACATGATTCCCATCATTATCTGATGAGATATAAATATTCACTAAATTCATTGGTGGAAGATATAGGTCCACCACATATCATAATGAAAACATACAGTCATGTGTGAGAAAATAATATACAATAATATTATAACCCATGATATGAATTTTGTGTCATAAAAATGTAATCAGGTCATAAATTGTGGGAAATAATTTTTTATATAATCATTTTGTCAATGTATAACTCATGAAAAAAAGATGATTTAATTAGAATATAACCTATTAAAGAGAAAAATATTTCAAAAATACAATTTCATCATAAAATAATCCATTAATATAAATAATATGAATGGAACACATGGATAATATCTATAGTAAATTCATGATTGACACAAACATATGTCATCTTTAAATGAAAATTATTTTGAAATATCATTTTAGAACATTTATTGAGAAAAATATCATTTTTTATTTGAAAATAGAATAAAAATTTTACAAACAATTTTCATAAAAATAAAATTAAAAATTTATAAATCAAGATTTGAAATCATTTATACAAAAATTATCATTGATAACATATAAATACTTCTTGAAAACGTTTTGACATCAATTTTAATGAAAATAATTTTCAATAAAAAAACATTTGAAAACAATTTCGTTGAAAATAATTCAAAAACATCTATAAAATGAATGAAAATGTTTATAAAACCATTTGAAACACTGTATAAAATTAATTTTTTTTGAAACATTTTTTGGAAAAATGATTTTGAAATAAAAAATATTTTCACCCAAAATGAGGAATAATTACATATTTTCATAAAAAGATTTTATTCATTCTCCTAAGTACCATGGAGTGGGAAATTGGTAAAAAATTATGAAGTAATATTTGATATACATATTGGAATAAAATTGATATGTTATCTTGATATATGTATCATAAAATTTCATCAATGGAAGACTAATCGTAAACAATCAGGACAAATGATGAGAGTGTAGCAATAAATAATTACCACTTTAGTAACGTTGAATCATAATACAAGGGAAATAATAACATTAAATGATTTTTTAATTATCATAAAAATAATATTTTTTTTAACATGTCAAATTATATATATACAACTCATAAAAAATATAGGTGCACAACATGGAATGTTTCCCAAAGAAGGAAAATTAAGACAAATTACTATACCGATGAGGTAAATTTGGAAAAACAAATACCATGAAATAATGATAATAAAATATATATGTAAATATCAATATAATTATTTATATTAATCATATAATATATCTATTGGTAGTATACATATCACACAAAATAAATGAGTGGTGACTAAAGCATATTTATCATGAAAATAAAAAGTGAGATGAAATTCTTATACCATAGGTCTTGACTCCCATTGTTCTCATGAAGACATCATATATAGTGAATATAATCTTATTAAAAATATTTTAAAGAACGATATTCTTATATCTAATACAATATTTGTTTTAATTAGGATTTTATATTACCTTCTTGTTAACAATTTCATGTTAACGTTTCTATTCTTCTAATATTCGCTTTGTTTTTCTTACATGTGTCTTTATTTGTTATATTAATGGTCCTCATAATTATATTATGATTTAAAAAATAATTTATATATATATATATTCATTAAATATGTATTTATAAAGACGTATAAGATATATTAATATGAAATGGAATACATCGTTCATGGAGACGATTGGATATACGTACATAGGAACACAATTTCTATTTTGTTATATAATTGAAAAAATGTTATTAAATGAAATAAAGGTAAATATATCATCATTATAATAGTATAAATATATCATATATATATCATATTAGGTCACTAAAACAATATTTAATACATTCCATTTAGAGTACGAATTTATTACATCGCTTTGAGGATGCAATATTCCACACTTCCCCAAACAATATTATCATATTTACACACAATAAAAGTAATGAAGTCACGTGTAATAATATAATTTCATAATATTAAACAAATCATAAATATTATATAGATCATGTAAAAACATATTTTACATCATAAATAAAATACCAATATATGTGGTAAAAGGAAACAAAGAACATCATTTTGTGAGGCGGTCATTCTCTGTCCACTTGAACAGAGAGTTCATCACACATAGATGGATGCTAACGTATGTAAAAGTATAAAAAATACAATAAAAAACTCTTAGTAGAACTAATTTAATTAGGTTATCATATACCCATTTAATAATTATATTTTAGGTGGTGGAGAGTGAAAATAAAACAAATGAGTTTGGTGGAGGATGTTACCTCTTAATCAGAAAACTTCTTTTATTTTGCAGAAAAGGGATTGCATGGATCAATTAATTATATTGTTGATACTACTAGGTTTATGGGAGGAACTTTTCTGAGATATTTTTTCAGATATTGGTTGAGAAAATGTTTCTTGAGAAGTTGGCTGGGTTAGTCCCATTATATAGTGGAGATGTAGTGACATTCATGTATATTTTTTAATGGGAATTACAGTCACTTTTTTCTATCAATAGTGACTCCAATAATAATCCCAATTGTAAAATGGGATTATATGTTATAAATATGAAAACAAATATATTTTATTCAAGTTTTAAGGTCATTTAAATTTTTATTGTAAATGTTTAGTTTTTTGCTAATATAATTTTACTCTTAGTCGCTGTAATTAATTGTAATCACATTCAAGGATAATTTTGGTCAAAAAAATATTAAAACATAAGAAATTATATTTTTTTTATTCCAAAAATTGAATAAATTTTTAAAAATTTAAATCAAACAAGTGAATAAATTAATTTAGTATTAACTCGACTAACATATCAAAACATCGTGTTATTAAGTAAAAATGATTTAAAGTTTGAAATGTTTTTATATCCAATTTCAATTTGAAATTTCACCCAATTAAATAAATTTAATTATTTTTTGTCAAATTGATATAATTAACCTTTATGTTTAAATAAAAATTTAATTTATCTATTCATTATATTTCATGAAAATTCCTTTTTGAATTAAAATTATGTGTTTTTCACTATTCATCAAAAAATATAAATTCTCATAAAAATACAAAACAATCTACTAAAGTAAATTTCTATATTCTTATATAAGAAATGAAGTTATAAATTTTTATTTAAAAATTATATAACTATCAATAAAAATGTTATAAAAAATTTATCCATTAAATGGCTGTAAAATGACCATAAAAATAAATTTAACTCAAAAAATTGGATTTTTTTATCTTATATATATCATAACCATTGGATAAGTATGAGAAATGTATATTGAATATATAATATATAAATATTATTGAAAAAATTAGTAGGATTTTTTTAATTTACTGGAGGTATAATTTTTTTTGTGATTAGAGAAAAATTGTTTTCTAAGAAAACTAAATTCTTTATTTTCAAATAGTTCTTTCATTCACATATACAAATTGAAAACAACACGATTCATTTTAAATACATGTGTACATAATATTTTCACAATTTATTTAATATTATTGTTAATTTCAATTCTAATATCTATATGTTAGCTATAATAATATTTTAATAGTCATATTTATAATAAATTTTAGTTTTGTAAAAACTCGGCTTTGCGTGTAACACAAGTTATTTAAGAGACTTGGTATTGTGTGTAATACAAAAAAAATACTTGGTGTTGTTTGTACCAAATGATAGTCTATGAGCTTCTTTTATTTCACAGAATCAACACGTAGTGATTATACATATATATAATCGCTATTAAATACATCATAAATGAAAAATATTAAAATGAAAAAAATAATTAGAAAAGAATATTTCCTAGAACATCTGGGTTTTTCATTCAATTACCCTTAAAAATATTTTTTTACATTAAAATTCATTTGCGTTATGAATGTTTTACTACATGAAGGTTAATTTCACCGAAAACAACATCAAAAAATGAATACTAAAACATCATTTAAACAGGGAATGTTGGAATCATAATGATCACCCCAAATAACTCATAACTATTTTCCCACACAAGATAATGTTGGTGGGAAGTGAAAACATAGATATATAAGATAAATCAAACCATCATATTATAATAGGGAGTCATAGAGAACATGTTCTTTAATATATTAATAATCACAAGGCCATAAATCTACTATTATGTAAGGGGTCGTTTGATAAATAAAATAATAAAGTACTAGGATAAAATTTTTGGGATTAAGGCCCTTTTCCCTAGATGTGGGGAACAATAACAAGAAGATAAAATTACTCGATTTTATTCCCTATTTTATGGGAAATTTTACTTTTGGTTGTGCCTTTCTTGATTAACACTTCAACTCTTCCTCTATGATACAAATGTTAATTTTTCATTCCTAAGGTAAAAGCTGACCATGAGATCCTTGATAATCCATCCCTTTTATATTTAGTTACCATAAAAAAAATTTATTACAATATGGTATCCAATGTTCATAAATCCTCGTTTGGTGAGATAATACATTAATCTCAAGAACTTCAACTAATGTTTAACATAAACATTCCATAAATGGATAACCTTATAACAATTATGAGAGATGAAAATAAAAAAAATTAGAAATATATTAATGAAATAATTTGAACATTGATCCCAAATATATCAAAAATAAACTCTTGGTTTCCATATTCCAAACATGTGTATACCATGATCATATATTCTATTGAAACATGGTAATGACATAAATTACCATAAATCCTTTTTCAAAACATATATTATTCCTTATTAAGAAGATATCTAGATATATTAATTGAATCTAAGAAGTTCTAAACATCATCTATGCTATCATATAACTCTTTTTCAAAAAATTATGTATCAGTACTGATGTTACAAATACTATCCAATTTAATTTACCCATATCACTTCCACTTTATCCATATAAAATATCATTTTATAATCCTTAGAAAATGTTAAGGTTATGGTTTCCATAATGCAGCCTTGACACTAAATCAATTTTATAGGCAATAAGAATCATTAAACGCATTCTTGAAAATAATTTAAGAAAAACATCCACAAAACATCCTTATAAACATTATGATTCATATAATATAAAATTTCCGTCCCAAAACATATAAACATCAATCATCAAAATTTATTATTAAACAATTAATAAGGACACGTAAATGTTTTACTTAATATCTCCTTCCTAGAATATGAAATGTGAATCATGTCTTTAGTACCCCCATCCTTAATATAAAAATGATTCTATAATTTAATTTGAACCTTAATATATGATCTTTCCATATCATTAACATATCGTTTGCAGTATCTTTATCTTCAGAAGTGTATCCAACACTTGTACCCCGTTTTTTATTTTTATAATGAGGATTCCACATAGGAAATCAATTTGTATAATGAATATACATTCCACATCAGAAACATTCAATGTTAACGTAGTTATTTATAGTTCATTATATGGAATAAGACTAGAAATTATCAGGTGAATGACACATATCATATCATAAAATCACATAATCATTTAAAATTACATATAAGATGTATGAATATTGAAACCTTATATTTAATCTATGAAAAATTGGGTTTAGAAATGGTTATTAATAGTTATATTATATTTAAATATTTTATGATGGTTTGAAAAGTGATTCCTAATTCCCAATGCATATCCCTAGGGAGTATCAAACCAAGTCATAGAATGGACATTTTTTGTGTACCAGTTTATTCTCGACTCAGGCTCGAAGCACCTTTTTGTACTTGTTACCCCTAGGTACATTTGTGAGACTTACCCCATCAACTTATAGAATCTAGATATGGTTGTATTTCAAGGAATCCACGAAATTAATCCATTACCAAATTTCTAGGACATATTCCTATAATTTAACTCATTGTAATAGTAATCCTTAAATACATACCTATAAATATCCATAAAAATATCCCTAGGGATATCATTAAATTATTATCATCATAGTTTATAAAAATTTACAATACAATTACTATGATACCGACTATAATGACCCAGGATTAATGTACAAATACAATTTCACATTTTTTCATTATACTTAATACATTAAACAAAAGGTTCCAAAAGTATGTACAAGTTTATTGACTTTGGAAACATGGAAATATAAACATGGGTACATGAGTGGGCTAAATTATCACCCACTAGGTTCTTAAAGACAATAACCCCTCTTATACATGTCATATATGATATATATATATATTAATAAATGGGAGAAGGAAATAACAATAGGGGTGACCTATGATTCTAAGTTATGGTAAACAAGGGATATATGTATGCATTAACATGATCATTAGGTTATAAGTAAATGATCATAACATTAGAAGATATTAACAAAAATATCAATCAACAAAAACATGTATTAGGTAATAAATATTAGAAGTTCATAAGAAAAAATCATAAGTGAAACAAGTGAATAAATCCTAAAATAATAACATTGGAATATGATGTGAAATTGTGGAATAAACATAAACATAAAATATCATTCCCTATTTTTTCAAGAATTATTGTTAGAACATAACTAGGAAATCCAGGGGTACTTCACATACTCGGAAGGACACACAAAAATCCCTAATCACGGTCCTTTTTTAAGAACCTGGATCTTCATTTCTGGTATAGATCTTTATTTAGGGTTTTTATGAGGAAAATAATGAAATGGGAAATATCCTACATACATTCCATGTAATGTTGAATACACACAATGTAACATGTTGTTATGTGCAGTTGTGTACTGGCTGTGTAACAACCAAGTATTGGGCTGTTTAGGTGACCTGGAAAATTACCTAAAGCGGGGGCCTATTGAGGCTAGTACCCGACATGTAAATTAAATTGACACTCCATGTACATTTATTTAAATTTTATGAGTCATATTGGGGTCACATCACATCTCCAGAAAACAGTTATTATTCTTTTTTCTTACAGGAGAGCACCTAATGGCCGAAGAACCTTGGGTTCCTTCATTTTCTCCATCCGACCACTGATTGAGATGTCATCAGTTGCGTTGGATTCCCATCAATGTGTTATCTCTTTCCCTTGACCCATTCTTCCTGATTATTCCTCTCTCATTATAATTTCAAGTATGATCATTTTTATCCTTTTCATATATCTATGTCACTCAAGGCTGATTCAAGGGACAACATTCAAGAGAATTCATCATAAAACATTATTATAGCTGGTTTGTACAATTTGTTGAATGTCATTGGATTATATATTATTAATGTTCCAAATACCTTTGTTTGGGGTACCATGTATTTTTACATTAACCATGTTTAAAAATTATATGTTTGTTTGTTTGAGAAAAGTTTATTGACTATGCACAAGGTTTTATACCTTGTAATTGGACCCCACATGGGTGCATTCCCCTGTTTTTCTATTTATGGCTGTTTGGTCCATATTTCTTGTGTGGCATAGTTTCATTCCATTCCTTGAATTTTATAAGATGGATTTGATTTATTATATGAATTTCAAGTATTATGCTTGAAAACATTATCCATGTAGTAGCTATAGATTACATGTTCTTCCTTGTCATGATATGCACACTGTTTTTCTAATAGATCATGAGAGCCTTGGACTAGGAAAACTGTGTGGGTTTACAAGTTTATTTACATAAAACCCTAAGATCATTGTTGTAGACTTTGAACTAGGGGTATTGATCATGAGATATATCCAGGAATCCATTTATGATTTTTTATATTATGTGGACCCATGGGGTTTTGATCGTGAGAGATACCCAAATGTCATTAATAAGTTATTGATTCAATGTTGACCTAGGGTTATTAACCAAGATAAATTCCTAGGTGGTCATTTGTAATTGATTAGTGAAATGATAAATCAATGTTGTTAGACTATGAGAGAATTCTGAGATGGGTTTTTATAAATAATTGATTGATTGTGTGAAGTTTTAGAAGCCTATGCACAATCTTGAACTCGGTCTTAGTAGTTTGTTAGATGATCTTCTAAGACATCTATTTTTATTTTATATATGGAATACATAGCATATGATTGATCTCGATATATCATTATAAAATAAATCGAATAATTATCAAATTTAAATGAATGTAATTGGGAACTCTATGATTGTTTACCTTTGAGTACTTCCCATTTTATTGATTCATTTCTATTTAGAGCAAGTTATATATTCTCAATGACATTTAAGAACATATTATTTTGTGGTTTCCTATAGATATTTGTCACCCACCATGTTTGAGTCATGTTTTTAGACCCAAAAATATAATAAGGTTATTGGTATAGAAAATATGAAGCACCAATCTTTATCTGGTAGTTGATTATTGGTGGAGCTGGAGAGAATTGGGGCCAAAGATGAGGCTTAGAATGCTGTAGGAGTTTATGAACTTTCTATATTTTGGTTTTAGTATTGTTTTTCAAAAAATGTGACTTGTTTGGTTATTTTCCTTAACACATGTTACATGTATGAATTATATATGCTATAACTATTATATTACTATCAGTCTTCCCCTATTTAATTTTTTCGTACGATATTACTACATCCGCTATTGGGTAATATTTTTTATTCCATTATGCATACTCTTCAAATGAGGGAATATTTTCTTTATTATCATATATTGGCCCTCACTGCTTGTGGGAAGAGTATTGAATTTATAGATACACATTTTAGGTCTTATAACCAATCTCGTACGGGTCACCATTTGGCGGCACCTGGAACCAAGACCTTTCAAAGTGGTATGAAAAGATGTTCATTTTTTAATTGTCTTAATAAATGGAGCCTATAGAATGTGATAGGAAGAAATAATTAGTTGGTAATAAGATGTTCAGGGGAGTAGCTTACCCGGGTACAGGGAAAAACCAAATTACCGTGAATATTGCAATTTTTATGGATTTTTCAATTTTTAAATTTGATTTAAATTCACCATTGGTTGGTTGACTTGTTCTGTTATGTTGTGATTTATATAATATGAGTTCTATTTTTATTTGAAACTCGATAATATTAGGGTATTCTATCTCATGGATCATATATTCACTTTCTAGTGACCACATGTCATGCATTATTTTCATTCCATTTAGGATACATTGCTGATTTCATGATGTGCTGATAGATGTTGTGCTAGATATGCATGATGTTGTGATATATGTTGTGATTAAATAAATTCTATATTTATCGGGTACATTAAGATGAAATGTATCATTTGGGTGGATGCCAATCTTTGGTCCCTAGGATGTTATGGGCCCTCTTAGATAGGAATTTGGTTGATTATGTATGAAAATTAATTTAATTTTGTCATGTTATCATGTGAACATGATTCCAAACAATGATTCATAGAGAGTATGGGCTCCCACATAACAAAATTTTTCATTCCATGGAATAAAATTTATGTTTTCAAGGGGTATGAAGAAGTTTCAGAGGCCTAATTCCTGGAAAAGTAAATAACACAACATGTGTTTTTATGAACATGTGCAATGTGTTCATCTATTATAGAAGAAACAAATTTTCATATGTACACACTGTGTACTGGAAGTACACTCCATGCGGTTCGTGACCATGTGAATGACTATTTTATAGGAGACACAGAGATGGAACACTTTTGGTAGAACACGACCATGTCTATATTGCACATGCCAAGTTTCAATGAAATATTTGTCTGGACATGTGACCAATGAAATAGGTGGAAGATTCACAGGTTGGACACTTTGTGTGTACACGATACATTTCATGTATTTATCAACCGTGTGTCCATATGTGTGACCAAAGACATGGGTGGATAGGACATAAAAGGTACACACCATGTGTCAAGTGTTCATGTCGTTCAGTGTTACACCATAGGAGAACTATGTAGTTGTAGCCATGTAGAAGTACTTGGGTAGGAGAGAAAGTTCAAGTACACAACATTTAATGGGAGAACATTATGTGTGTTGGGGTGTTACATGACTAGGTTTGGAAGATGTACACGCCCATGTAATGAATAATGGGAACATGTCGTGTGGTTGTTATACATGCCGTATAAGCATGTTTAGTGAAACACTAGCAATTTCTTATTCTGTTCATTTCTTTAACTATTACATTCTTTTCCTTGATAATATTTAACAGAGGTGTGCACATTAACATGCAGATTCATTCCCCGATGACAGCCTCTGGTTGTACTCCAAGTACAAGGCAATGATCAGACACTGGAAATGGTAGATCATAGACTATTAACAGATCCTCCTATCAATCCCATCTTGGAACCAGCTGTTAAACCAGATTCTGGTGTTGATGAAAAGTTGCATGAAGTATCTATGACGATGATCCAATCATTCCATGGATCACCACATCTTGGACCAGTTTTGGAATATTTGATGAGGTTTTTTTAGTATAAGCATCCTACCACTTTCTCAGGAGATGGAGGAACACATGCTATAAAGTCATTATTGGACGCCATCCTTTCCATCATTGAGAATCTAGAGATGCCTCAAGAGATGAGGGTGAATAATAGGATGTATATTGACCAATATTCCTCTAGCAGATGGTGGGATGTTATCTCACATGTGGGACTTCATCAGAATATGGATTGGGAAGAGTTTCATAGGAACATCTATGATTACATCTATCCCGAGATATTGAGGGCTGATCGAGCCCTTACAGTTCAAGAATATGTAGGAGGTATCACATTCATGGATGGATTACACTTCTCTTTTAATAGGGATTCAGTGCTTCACACCTGTTCTGGGAGGTGACGAGTTTCCTTGGACTAGGCGATTTGAGGATGGTCTGATGTATGTCATTAGATCATAGGTAAATGTTTTCAAGATGACTTTAGTGATGTATATAGTGATTTAGGATTTGATTAACAAGTGAAATATGAGGGAGTTAGTATATTCGATCCATGGAGTTTCAACATCTAGGGCTAGTACTCCTTTGTTTGACAGTAGTATGAACCACAAGGATCCTTTGTGTGGTGCTTCAAATAGTCGGGGTATATCTACAGGTGGACATGTGAGGTTCAATCTACATGGGATGAGTGGGAACATGAGACCACAGTACCTGAGAGATCCATTTGAGTGATGATCGTTTGGTATGAGGGGTAATATTCTACATGTTTTCTAGTTTTTATCACCGGTATCTAGGGAGAGGGGATCAGTTTTGACTACACATTTAAGATAATTTCCACTAGTTTCTCCTCAGTCATGGAACTGGAGTTCATCATTCTATTCAAGAAGAGAAGGTGGTCATAAATGTGGAAGCCAGGTGGTAGGTTTTCAATGATAGTAGGGTGGATCAGCTCAGTTTAGTTAGGTAGGGTCGTAGGGTCATGGTATATGTCAGACTTTTTCAAAGGAGCGGACTCAATAGAAGCATGATCCCAGACTCTCTAGGGTTCGAGGTATGACTCTACTTTCCTCAGTTTTAGCTTCTGCCGTTTTTGATATAGGGATTCATATATTTTTATATATGTTGGTGTTGTGGAGATACATGGGATCTATTTCATTTTTTCTGATTCTTTTAGGAATCTAGACAATCCATTGGGAATTAGGAAGGCCAGTGTATGTTAGTACATGGAGTTCCCTATTTTGGTTGGTGGGTGTCACTTCTTATTATACCTCTATGTATTAGAGATGACCAAATTCAATGGAATTCTCAAAATGGGGGGGGGGGGGTTGGTCTCCATCCAAGACAATACAGGCTCCTATCACCATAGGGTGAGTTTCACGTCACTAGAGGGTGTGTCTTTTCAATATAACGGAGGATGGGATGTACAGGATCACATAGTGGGACCTGAGCATCAAGGGTTGGGAGGAATTACATCCTATATTTCATGTTTATATATGGATGACTAGGAGACATCATATATGGACTTTCCTCTAGAGGTGGATCATTTCAGGGAAGTATTTTTTTAACAAATTATCATATTTACCTCTAGAGAGAGAGGTAAATTTTTCTATTGATCATGTTCTATGAGCACAACTAGTGATTATTCCTCATTTTAGGATTGCTACACCACTGACATAGGAGCTCAAAAATTTGTTATATGTGTTTTAAGAAAAGCGTTTAATCTGAACTAGTACTTCACCATGGGATTCACATGTTATATTTCCGAAGAAGGATAATGGTAACCTGAGACATTTTGTGGATTATCAGAAGCTGAAAATGTTGAATTTAAAGAACTGATATCCCTTGTCAAGAATTAATAAAAATCATTGGTCATCTTTGAGGAGCACGTGTGTACTATATGATTTATATGGGTTCCAAATATCATCATATACATGTTAAAGAATCAAATATAACTCTTATAGAATTTAAGTTCAGGTATGGCCTTTATGAGTATTTGGTCATTCCATTCGGTCTCACAAACACACATGATATTTTCCTAGAACTGATGAAATGAGTGTTCCATCCTTACTAGGACTTTTTTGGGGTAGTCTTATTGGAAAATATCACTGTGTACTCTCACACTAAGAATGACCATGCCATCAATCATGATATCATATTGTGTAAATTAGGAGAGAATCAATTATATGCCAAAATCTCAATATTCCATATTTGGATGGACCAGATTAACATCTTGGACAATTTTATCTTAGATACATGAGTATAGGTATACTGATAGAAAGTGAGAGAAGTAGTTTCATGGGAGTAGCTGAAGAAATTCTTTTTGGTATGGAGTTTTTTGGGGCTGGTTGGTTATTAAAGGTGCTTTATATAAGACTTTTCACGCTCTGTAGTGACACTGATGGGCCATAATAAGTAGTTTGAGATGTACTTGTATAAATATTCCTTCAATCCAAACATTCATTAGATTAAAGAGAGATTCAAATCAGCATTAATATATATTTTTCTACTTTTGGGAAATATTTAAATGTTTTACTGTGATGCATCAGGTATCCAGATAATATTAGTTCTTTTGTGGAGTGAATGATTCGTTGATTATGGGTCTCGATAGTTGAGGCCACATGAGAGGAATTACTATATGCACAGTCTCAATTTGGCTGCTGCTGTCCATGCTTGGCACTGTTAGAGACATTATCTATTAAGGGAGATTTTTGTGGTATAGACTACCCACAAAATCCTTATGTATATATTTACTCAGGTGATTATAATTTTATATAGAAATTGTGGGATGAGTACCCTCAACCCTTTGAATTTGATATTTCTTACATTCCAGGGATAAAAAATGAAATAGCTGATGCGTTGAGAAGAAGGACTCAAATACATGCAGTTTTGGAGTCCAGTAGTTGGTTGAAGCTTATGGATCTATTATCTGATATGCATATATAGGAGCACGAAAGATATAGGAAGACGTCACGTTCTTCTACATCTTTTCTACTAAACTGTATGGAATCAAGTGTGAATGAGGAAAATTTTAGAATCTGAAGGCCTAGTCTTATGAGAGAATGTTTCAAGAAAGTATCATAATTTTTTGGGTACCTTAAGCGATGAAGAGGACTTGTTTTTTCCTGGATATGTATGGGTGTCAACAGATATATGCAAGGATTCATTGCGAGACATTCATTCCTCAGTATAGGATGTTCATCCTGGTTTCACCATGATGTATTGGGATCAAAACCATCAATATTGGTGGCTAGATTTGAAGAGGAATTTTTCTGGTTCTTTTATGAGATGTTACACCTATTTGTAGGTAAATCAGTGACCAGTATGGCTATTATTGTAGTTAACCTTTACCTAGAGGAATTTAAATGATGTCACAATGGATTTCCAGATGGAATTTCCAAGGTCACTTCGAGGGAATGTTTCAATTTGGGTTGTTATCGACATGATCATGATGGTGTCACATTTTTTTTATGATAAGGTAATACATTAGTGTTGATGATCTTGGAAGGTTGTACATTAGTTAGATTATATGTTTTTCATGGGGTTATACAATCTATTGTTTCAGGAATGTTTTCCCGGTTTATTTGTCATCTATAGAAGGGACTATAGAGGTATTTGGGTATATATATACTTCTAAGTACATCATACCATCGCTCTAATGATGGTCAATCTGAGTTCCCAATTCATATTTTGGGGGACATGCTTCGATCATGCATGCTGGATTTTGGGGGTTGTTTGGAGAGACACATACTCGTGGTAGAGTTGTAATACAACAATATATTGTTGTAAATGATTCATATAGAACCTCATGAGACTCTGTATCATAGGACATGCTGATCTCCCCAATGTTGGATGGAGGGAGGGAAGGTAGCTATGTTGGGATCTTGTCTAGTTCTGGAGAGAACTGTGAAGGTGGAGTTGATTCGTATGAGGATGGATACTGCACAATCATTCCAGAAATCTTATGTAGATTGAAGAATACATCCGTTGGAGTTCAAGGTCGAAGATCATGTTTTCTTACATGTCACACTGAGGTTGGAACATAAGTGGATTAGGAGAGTGGGTAATCTTTGATAGAGATACTTTAGGCCATTTGAGGTTTATGAGTGAGTCTAGCCTATTGTATATCGGTTAATGTTACCATATAAGTACTAGGATATTCAAGATGTATTTCATGTTTCTCAGATATAGTGTTACTTTTCAGACCTGTATCATGTTTTTCAACTCAATGAGGTTGATTTAGAGGTGGATTAATCAATTTAGGATCACCTTATTCAGATTTTGGAATGCATCACAATGGTTCTCTATGGCCAATATATTCATCTCATATGGGTACAATGATAGAATGAGCGAGTACAAGATGATACTTGGGAGAGGGAAGCCAACGTACGATCACTATGGAAAGAGTTATTTCTAGTTCATTCTTTACCACCCTTTTATGGTAAATTCGAGTTCGAATTGGTATAAGGGGGGATGTTTTTAAGATCTGAAATATTCATATTAGGTATGGATATTTATTTTTTGGTTTTTTGAGGGATAAGGAAGAAATGTGAAATATTCTAAGTACACACTGTGTACTTCGGAGTACACGATGTGTACCTAGTTTCGATTTTTAGTTGGGTACTGGTCGTGTAACGTCTAAGTACATGGCCATATAGGTGACCTGGAAAACCCCCTTATGTGGGGGTCAGTCGAGGCCGGTACACGGTGTGTACATTAAATAAACATGCAACATACTTTTAATTTTATTAAATATTTATAGAGGGGTCACATCTCATCTCTAGAAAACACTTCTTCTCCCTGTATTTCATACTAGATAAAAATTAATGGACTATGAAGATTGAGATCTTCTCCTTTATCCATCAGACCACCAATTAAGATGTCTTCAGGTGCGTTTGAATCCCTCCAATGAGTTCTCTTTTTCCCTAGACCTTTTCTTCATCATTCCTCCTATATCGTGGGAATTTCAAGGATGATCATTTTACCATTTTGTTGATCTACATCATTGTAGGATGATTCAAGGTTCTTCATTCAATATTGTTTATCGTAAAACATAATGGTAGGTGGTTTGTTCCTTTCTTCTATTGCCTTTAGATATTATATTCATAAACTACTACATACCAATTTTTTGGGTATTTGTTATTATGAAATTGTCATTTTTTGTACATTATTTTATTTTTTTGATTTAGAAAGGGTGATTTATTATGAATAATGTTTTAAACCTTGTTATCAGATTCCTACAGTTGCATTCCCCTGTTAGAATATTTATGGACGTTTGGAACATGCTGACCATGAGGCATACATTGTTTCCATTCATTGAATTTTTTTTAATTTAGTAGATTCATTATATGAATGTCATGTACTATGATTGATAATTTTAGACATGTAGTAGATATAGATTACATGTGCTACATTGTTACGTTACACACATTGTTTTTCCAATGGACTGTTATAGCATTGGACCAAGAAAACTATTGGGGTTTTCATTTTTATTTTCACTGGACCATGGACCCATGGTGTTGATTTTAACCTTGGTTTATTGACTCTAAGATCTTTTCAAGAGGTCATTTAAAATTATTTATTCTATGTGCACACAATGGGTATTGATTGTGAAATATACTGAGAGGGAGTTTACAAATTATTGATTCCATGTTTACCCATGTGTATTGTCCGTGAGTGCTACCTAGGTGGTCGTTTGAAAATGATTAGTGATATGATAAACCAAATTTTTTAGACTATGAGAGCTTTCCTAGAGTGGTTTTATAAATAATTGTATGATTTTGAAGATTCTTCCAAGCTAAAGCACAATATTGGACTCAGTATTACTAGATTTTTAGATGGTATGCTAAGATATCTATTTTACTTTTACCTAAGGGATATAGTGCATAGGCTTGATTCCCCGATTTACTTATTCAGTAAATTGAATAAATAACCGATTTAAATAAATGTAATTGAAAATAATAGCATTGGTTAATTTTGATTACTTCCTAGTTTATTTAAATCTTTATAAAAATTTCCTAAAATATATATTCAATGACTGTTAAGAATATATCCATTGGTGTGACCTGCTGGGATTCATCTCACACCCTGTTTAGGTCATGATTTTGGACCAAACAGTTTATATGGTTGCAGGTATAGTTAAGGGAAACATCCCTTCACCATCTGGTACTTAATTGATGTGGCAGCTACATAGCATGTGACCAAGCTGAGGTTTTCAATATTGTTATAGTTTACTTCCTTTCTGTACTTTAGTTTTATTACTGAATTAATTTCATTTTGTCTTGTTTGGATTCTTTCCTAGACACATGTGAAATACATTATTTATATTTGTTCCATTTGTTATATTTTTACCAGCCATTCGCTTCTTAATTTTGTTCGATTATATTACCAATTCCTCTACTGGATACTATTTATTATTCAATTGTGCATACTACACCAATGAGGGAATAGATTCCTAATTACTAGACATTTTCCCTCTCTACTATTTGGAAGCCTCTATAATTTTGGATAATTTTCTTGAGGTAATGTGTCCAACTGATTATGGAGAACCTTTGGGCAGCACCTGAAACCGAGACTTTACACATCTCCTTATAAGGAATCGTGTTTCCAATATTTCTATAGTATACCAGGTTTCACAATCTTCTCATATTCGGTCAGGTTTTACCATATTCTCATTTTAAATTGGGTTCCCCAAATTCCATATTTCATTAATCACAAAAGTTTGATTCCCATCATTATCTCATGAGATATATATCTTTACCCAATTCTTGGAGGGGCATTTAGACCCCACACATATCATAATTAAATATTACATACATGTTCTATGAAATCATAAACAACCATATTATGACATTTAAAATGATGTGGATATAATAAAAATGTAATAATATTTTAACCTATAAAAACGTATTGGGTTCATAATCATTTTATCAAAGAATAACCCATGAAAAGTAGTAGGTTTTCTATGTATAAAACCTATGGGAGAGAAGTAGGTTTCATTAAAAATAATTTTATGAAAACATAATTAATTAATAGAAATAATATGAATGGAAAACTATGATAATATCCATATAAATGTAATGTGTACCAACAATGGATATCATCTCATCTGAAAAATAGTTTCGAAATATCATTTAAAGAACCATTCTTGGGTAAATTATCATTTATTCCTAAAAATGGATAAATTCTTTTCAAACCCATATTTATAAAAATAAATATGAAAAATTATACTATAAGCTTTGATAAAATTTTTAAAACCCTTTTCATTGAAATATTATAAACAACTCTTGACAAACTTTTGATACCCAATTTTATTGAGAAATTATAAAAGAAGCGTGTAAATATTTTGATAACCATTTTTTGAAAATACATTTAAAAAATATAAAGAATGCTTAAAAAAACTGAAATCCACTTCACTAAAAATACCATAAAATCTTATCAAGAAGTATTGAAACTATTTTTACTTCCATTTAAAAAACATTTTAAATGTAAAACATTTTTTAAATAATTTTTTGGAACAATGTTTTTGAAAGGACATAAATTTCAGACCAAAAGGGGTAATAATGCTTTTGTTGCATGAATTTTTATTAATTATATTAATTAACAAAGAGTGGGAAATGATACTTTTATTTTTATAAATAATGTATTTTAGAAAGGGGGAAAATCTTGTTTTATCTTAGGTTTTGGATCATAATATCTCATCAATGGGAGAATAATCATAATAAACCTCGATAAATGATGATATTTTAACAATAAACCATTAACAATTTTGTAATATTGAATCAAAATTAAATGTAAAGATTAAAATTAAATTAATATATTATTGTCATTAAATGATCGTGATCTATTATATAAAATTTAAAATTAATTATAAACACCTCATAGGAAAATATAGGTGCATAACATTTCAGGTGTCTCAAATAATGAAAATTGAAATAAAATTACATTATTGGTTTGGTTTCTTTTGAAACAAAAGAACAGTGAGTGAATGATTATAAAATGGATAAGTAAATAACAATAAATTTATGTATACAGACCATATATTACATCAATTTTAAATATAAATACCACATTATATAAAAGAGTCGTGAATAATGCATGTATCTTATAAAAAATGTGAGATGAAATTCCATTACCATATGTCACTACTCTCATCGTACTAATAAAAAAACATTGGCATAATACATGTATGATTACTATAAATATTTTATAGAGTAATAGTACAATATGAAATATTTATTATGTATTTATTAAGATATTACATTACATTCCTATTTATGAATCCATGTAAAGGTTACGCTTTAGGTAATATCCCCTTTGTTTTTTCTACTTGTGTCTTAATGTGATATATTTTTGTTCCTAAAAATTATATCATAATTTATTTAATTTAATCCATGGTATAAAAATAATATATATTAATTATATAAATACTTATAATAATATATTAAATATATAATGATGAAATGTAAAATTTTATTCTTGGAGATGGTAGGTTTTACTTACACAAGAACATTGTTTCCGTTTTATTTCTATATTGAATGTATTAATGTAAATGTAATATTAGTTTATATATATAAATATCATCATAAATATATAATTATTATATCATATATATCATATATGTTCAAATTACCAATCCTCAATACATTCTATATAGATTGTGAATGTATCATATCGATTTGAGGAGGCGGTAGTCCACACTTTCCCAAAAAAAATAAAATATTAAAAAAATGGAAAGTATGAAGCAATGTGTTATATAGTAATAAAATAAGCACAAAGAAGACATAAATGTCAGATATATAATATAAAAATAGTTTTTAAATCATAATTTCCAACCATGATAGTTGGTAAAGGAAGAATGTACTAAATCATTTCATGAGGAGGTAGTCTTCGATACATAAGAACTGTATGTTTAATACATATGAGATTGAAGGGTGTGTAATTTTATATGTAAAACATTGATTAAATACGTATGACTATATATATTATTATTATTATATCATATAATCATGTAATAAGATGACTTTATATTGTTGAAAATGTAAATAAAACAATAGAGATTTGGGGGGATGTTACCTCTTATTCAGATAATTCCTTTTGGCTTGCACCAAATGGATTAACTGGTTGGATTCATGCTCATGGGGAGGATTCATGGTTGATGTTATAGATGTTTAAGATATATTACCTAATATTTTGGACTATATAAAATTTCTTTAGAGGTGTTATTAATTGGGAAGGGTGTGTTCCTTTTTATTGTTAAGGAGGAGTGGCATTTTTATAAAATTTTTAAAAGGGAATTACACCCATGTTTTTCCTTTTTAAATTGGATAAAATATAGTAATATTATCAACCGAAGGGAATAAGGGGTAAATATATGAAAATACAATGGATCTAGGACATGTTTATAGGTCATTGGGGGCCTTACTATTAAGGACTGATCGTTTGTTAAATTAATTATCTATTAATTTCTGCAATTAATGATAATCAATTTTACTAATGCTTTGGTAAAAAAACTATCTTTAAATTATATTAAATTATATTTTACTATGATTCAAAATATTTAATCAATTTTTTTAATATCAAATTATAATAATTGGATGAAATTAATTTAATATTACTCCCATATATGTGTCACAACATTGGGTTATTAAGAAAAAAATTCTAAAATATTGAAATGTTTTTATATCGAATTTCAATGTTAAATGGGATAAAATGACCTAAATTAGAGTAATTTAAGTAAAATAGATTTTATGAATATTTTAAAACCAAATAATAAATAATAATTTATTTATATAAATTAATTATATGGAAACAATGTTTTGAATTAAAATTTTTTGTTTTTCAAAATTCATGAAAAAAGAAACATCTCAAAAAACCAACAAAAAATATTCCCAATTAAAATTTGATATTATGATTTTGAAAAAATATAATTTTTCCAAATAAAAATTACATAGGTTTCAGAAGTCAAATTTAAAATGGGTTCTTAATTAAAATGTTCTAAAATTACTTTTTAGAAAAATTATTTTTTAATCATAAAATACCATTTACCCTTTTCTTATATGTATAAAATCTGGTGGATTATTATAATAATATTGAATGAATATATAATATATTATTTTTATAGAAAAAATTGGCCAAAATTCACTAAGTTTGTTTTTTGAGTTAAAATTACCTTCATACATAAAAATAATATTTTTCATAGAAAAAAATTCTTATTTTTCAAATAGTTCTTTAATTAATTTATAATAATTGATAACCAAAGGGTTAATTATAGATATATGTGTAAATAAGATTTTCAAAATTTATTTAATATTATACAAAACATCTATTTTAATTCTAGGTTGTAGTTGTAATAATATTTTAATAATCATTTTAATAGTATTTTGTGGTTTGGTAAAAACTCAGACATGTGTGTAGAAAAAAATATTGAAGGGACTTGATATTGTGTGAAATACAAGAAAAACATAGTTTTTAGGGTAAAAAATATATAATGTTAATATTTATTGTAGTGCATGAAATCAAAACATAGTTCTTATATATATATATGTAGTCTATATTCAGTGTTGTGTTGTATGAAAAATATAAAAAAGATAAAATTAAATTGATAAAAATATTTCACAAAATCTAAGGTGTTACATATTTAATAAATTGATAGGTTCTACAAACAATAGCCTATATTTATCTATGATTTATGGTGGGTGAAAATATATTTGAATTTTGTTCCTTGAATTGTAACTTTTAACCAGTTTATGGAAATGACTTGATAATAGCTGGTCTATATTTTTTACAAGTTTCCCCTATGAGTTTTCAAAATAAAAAACATTTTTTCCTCTGTTATTGCGATGATTATTGTTTTACTAATTAGACTAATGGGCATTAAATAGATGAAGGTCATAATTTATTGTTGATGAGGTTTGAAATAGTTTTAGGTCATAATACTTGGACGACATGTTGAAATTTTTTAAGGTCATAATGCTTGGACCATGACATGAAAATAGTTTCAGGTCATAATGATTTATACATGGATTGAATAGTGTCTATGTTCATCATTTTTATACAATTGGGGGTGTCTAAAATGATTTCAAGGGCTATAGAAGAGGGGTAACACGATGTGAATCAAGGGTTTAAGAGAGAAGGTGCCACCCAGAATATTTAAGAGATATCTTGATCATAGTTTTGGATTAGGATTCATATACTTGGGATCCATGTTTAGGGAACTAGAGTTAGAAACAATTATGGTTGAATATCCCAAAAGGAAATGTTTGTCACAAAATAGTATCAATCCAATGTGAATAGAGGAAAATAGCGGCGGGATGACACGTGAAACATTCCCCCAATGACTTGAACATTGTTCAAATTCTCGATGACTAGACATGGGATCCTATTTTAAGGTCAAACTAATTAGTCAATGGAGACACCCATATGTATTAAACATTATCAAGAAAATGTATCCAATCTCTTTTGACAATGTTATCCATGTTCAGTGAGTTAAATATGGAGTAATATAGAGTTCCCTTAGTTTGGAACAGAGAACACAATAAATTCTAAAATTGACATACATGGGAGAGTCCCAAAAGGTGTAATATTATTTGTTTACTATTGTCATGTCTGTTGGGGAAATGATGAATAGAGTGATCAGATCATCATGACAGTAATAAGAGATGAATGGTAAGGTAAATCGAGACTTATAACGACATAGTGGTTAAAAGTGGATGACGGGTGGGAGGGAACATAACCTTTTGATCATGTTCAAAACACATATTCCTCAACCACGCCAATCAAGGATGTGTTGAAATAATGGGGTTCAATCATTGAATGAGTTTAAAACATGGGAATCACCATATACTAATATGGATTATTAAAGGAATGATCCTTTTATAGTAGGTGATCTAGTGTTTCCATGAATCATTTTTCATAGGGTCACCACTCATAATGATAACATGATTATGATATAAATCTAAAGAAGCATTAACTATTGAAATGAATGTGGATAATTCTCAATAGGGGTGTTATGTGCCACACGGGTTATCAGGGGAGTCACTCAAATTCATTAGGTTAAAACATGAGTTATAAATGATCAAGCATGTCCTATGGGTGGGAATCCAAAATTATTAAGTGGTTTGGATAAACCGATTGATAGAAATTTTGTCATCACCATGTATCCCAGGGGAATAGGAATCATGCAACAAATAGTTCTAGAATGGGGTGAGGTAATAGAACACCAACATAAAGATGAATTACCCTCTAGAGAGAAAATTTAATTATCTCATATTAACTATATGAGGAATCAAATGTTTATTACACATGGTAGAGCTATAATTAAATAGTTTTAAGTGGATGTTTGTTTTGTTCATCTCATATTTTTCATACTAGGAACCCAATATTCTTTTCATAGGGTATGTTTATGGTCAGCATTATGTGATGAAATTGTGTGTCATTAAGAATCACATTTGTTTCATATTTGGAATTATTTGACATCTACATAGAGAAATGATAGATTTTAACCCCATAATATTTTGGATTTTGGGCTCTATAGTTTAATGTCGTACAAAATAGACAATAGATATTACTAAAATAAAGTTTTGGATCTCATACTAAATAGTGTTGATAATATTTTAATGTTATATTTCTCATAATATGGGGACTAAATATAGTTTAGGGTCATAATTCCAGAAAAAATGATCACTCAATAAATTTATGGTCTGAATGTTTCATCAAAATGAACTACTATTAGTTTATGTTTATAGAGCTCGAACTATAGTTTCTCTATTTTGTGGTCGAGTAGATGTGACAATGGAGTGTACATTTATAAAAAGTTATTATGTGGTAATAATGAGTGATAAACCTTTGTGAAAGGAGGGTCAGGAATACACTATTGCAAAATCAATTTTGAGACCCACTATACACAATTTATAATTAGGATCCCAAAGGAATAAATTCCCCTAAATAAATATATAGAGGGGGATGAACCCAAGACATAAGATCTAGGTGTTGCTACATATCCAATTAGATTGGGAATCATGAATCACATATATCTAGAACACCACATCATATAATACCAATGCAGGTATGGGGAGATCCTATTGATTGATGATGATGAATAATACAATATTAATGATAGGATTCATCCTAAAATCATTATATAGTTACAAACAATAATTTAACATCTAGTGTTGAGGGAATTTATTTTGGTCATCCTATATTTAGCATAAGAGATATCCTATATTTATTTCATAGGGTAATTCTACAATTTAACATCATGTTTTATATAGGTGGGGATTACCGTTTCAGATTACATTTCTTTTATTCCTCATGTTGGGTAATAAGAGAATCTCAATTCACTGGTGATCCGGGGAATGTGATTGGGTCTTGCACCTACTTAAGATGGTTATATTGTAATTTTTAAGGATATATTTAATTGAGTAAAGGGGAGTTTTAATCAATATCTGAACCTTGGGAGGGGGTCTTATAACATATTTATAGCTACCCCAATGATATGTAGTCTAATAATCACTATACATCCCATGAAATTGTGAATCTGATCATACATAGTTCTAGAATTCGATACAGCCTAAGACAGAAATCAGAAGTGGGGGACACATCCCCTCTAAAATGGATTGTAATTTTTTTTTGTATTTTAGGTCTTTCTCAAGAGGATTTCGTGTACAAGGATTATGGTCATGCATCCAGGACCAATGGGACTTTGGAAAAAATTTATAGTCATTATGTTCAGACTAGATAAATTTCATTTTCATGAATATGTTCATCTAATGAAGGAGGTATACCCTTACATGAGTACAGGGGGATTAAATCCAACATTATATATATATATATCCTAAAATTGATTGAACATTGTTTAATATCATAATTTTTAAACCATAGGTTGGAAGGTAAGGCCAAAAAACCGAGAAATGGTTAAAATTATGTCCCCCAATTTATGTGAAGATGTGTTTATTGAAGATAGAATATTATTCCATGTTGATCATGTGACTATAGAATAACCAAATGTGACTATTAATTGGATCACTATGCAGATAGTGTATCATTCCAAGATAATGAGTGACCTTTTGAATTTGGGAGGCTGGCTGTTTAGCTTCTAATACAATAATGTTGGAATATTTATGATGATGATATTCAACAGCAAGAAATTCATACTTAACATTGGAACCTATTCCACAAGAATTCTATCTTATGATGTTTATCGTTTAATGAGATATCACTTGTGATTCACCCTAGACATTGATTGACTCCCTGATAATGATGAATAAATGAAGGGTAATTATTTCTTGGATAGAGACTTGGGGTTCACAAGATGGACGAGAGAACTACCGTCCCAATCCATTTTTAATGTAGAATTCTTAATTAGTGATAACATCAATGGTTCTGAGATAACATATAAATAATTTTCCAAGCTAATGGGATGTGTATCTAGAGAATATCTATATTTCTCTCTATAATCATCAAATAATGATGAGGGAATCAAGGCTGGAATATGCCAATAGAAGGTCTCCACCTGATCTATGATTGTAGGAAGTGCCAAGGGTCCTAAGGGAAGTGGTTATGATAAAATTGAATATGGTACCAAATATATGTGTTCAAGGTGTCAATATGTATCCTATTGGGAATCAATTCACACGTAGTTATATAATAATACATGGTAGAAGATATATGTCAAAGTTGTGGTACCTATAGGGTGAGGATGTTTAATCATCAGATATTTTAGATACGAGAAATCATGTATTCCATGAAAATTGAAAGAATGATTCTTAAAACTATATGTCGAGGGAATTTCTATGCATATTTTAAAAAAATTCTAGTTAAAATATTTATGCTACTAGTTTAAGGCCATGATGATCAGATCAAAGAGTGTTTTTAATAGTTTAAGGTCATACTTCTAGGACTAGAGGGGCTATAACAAGTTTAAGGTCATAATTCTTAGACCAATGGGTAAAAAAATAGTTTATGGTTATAATTATTGGAATAAATATAGTAAAAATATTTTATGGTCATTATTCTTATATATATTTACTACAAATAGAATAAGTAAATATTTATTAGATGAAATAGATTGGAAATAGTTTAAAGCCATAATTCTTGGATCATATGAGATGTTGTAATATTACGATCATATAGATCGGACCCTAGTTGTTGTAGTTTGACGTTGCATTGCATTGACCATAATTTTCATGTGAATAACTTATTTAGATTCTTTGATTTAGTGGGTTGAAGGATTTTTTCTCCATCTAATATGATTAATCAATATTCCAAATTTTAATAGAAATAATGGATAATGTTAGGACCTTCATATTTGGGCTCCATATTCAGTGATTTTTTCCTGTATCATCAGTGTACTAAGAGACAATATCATTTCATCTTGGAAGAAGGGGATGAGGAAAAACATCTTGTGGAAAATTATTTATCTTTTTATGAATCCCCTCTAAGTTATGAAATACCTGAAGATTATTTTTGGGAGGTATTACAACTCATCTAGATAGTCTTCTAATATTTTATCTGTTGTCTTATTGTCCAAAATAGCCATTATTAGTGATAAAAACTAAACCACAATTGGTTCGGCTATATATATTCTACACACCTAGGAATATTCAGTTTCCATGATAGAATTATAAGTTGTTTTCTCATTGGGTTCAATAGAATTAGAGGGAATTCTAGGAATAATAATTTTTTTTCGAACATAATTTTTCTAAATATTTTATATAAGTTCTTATATAATGGATTAATCTATGAATTTATGGTTCATGATACTAATAATTTTGGTTGGGACATATGTTTCACATGGATGACAACTTCATCATCTCGGTAGCTTAGAAGTAGGTGGAATTTTATGTGAGAAAATTGTGGGGAACCCTAAACAAATAGATTATGTGGGATATACTGATATCAACAAATGAATAGGTGTTGACTTATTTGAGGGTAACCACTTGATCCCATTTGGAAATGATGTCTACTATGGTCAAAATGAACTTCCACTGCTGAGGTTTTACTGGTGGGTAGGTTCCCACAATATTGAGTCCCCATAATACAATGGGAAAAGAATATTTGGTAGTGTGGAGAAGAATTGGTAGGCGATGTAGAAAGTTTTCATGGATATAACATCCATAAAATGTCATGAAACACACAATGATGTGATGATCCATGGTGTTCCAAAAGTATTCCCATCACTAAATTTTGTGGGAGAGCTTAAACGTTTCATGATGTGAGCAACAATATTCTATATGGATCAATTTCCTGACCAGTGATATCTTATCTCCTTAGACACTATAGATAGAATCCCATTGATCCCATTCTAATAGAGGGTTCTCTCATGGCTAGGCCAACTATAGGGTAAAACGTGCTACCCACTAGATTATTCTCTCACACTAATCTTATTATAGATGATGATACAATGATACAAATACTCAAAAAATGAATTTGTTTAATAGGTAGGTTTCTATCCATCATTAGGGGGTTTGAGGGTCCTATAAAAACAGTATAAATATAAAATTGACATGCATATTGGATGTATTAATATGAGGTGGTGGAATGGATGACCCTTTGTTATGAAACATGAATAATGAGGTCACCTTGGATGGATTCCATAAGAGATGAAACTCATATTTATAAAGATTTATGTTGACCATTATGTATCCATGGAACATTATTCACATTCAGAAGGGAAGGGAATTGGTCCATCATATCATTGGTAAGTTCTAGTGGGGAAGAAGCTATTTATTTCTATGGATGTAATCAAAATTTAATATTTTAATTCATATTAGTTTCTTCCCTCAAAAGTGAGAAAGGGAACTAAAATTTCCAGGTTCATATGAATAACAATAATAATGGCATAGTAATATAGATTGTTATTAGAGAAATCGTTCAACAATAAGAATGAGTGTGAAAATATTTCATATGACAGAGCGAAAAAAACAATCCCCATGCCTACTCTATTAAGTGCAGGGTTATTAATGTATATAATATTTGGAATATCTGTTTGAAAAATCAAAATGAATATGACAAAATAGTACAAACTGATCCTCTAAAAGAATAACTTCACCCAAAAATTGGAATCCAAGAGGAATTATTCTGAGGATTGATATGCACTATAAAATCATCCATCACTTGGCCCTTAATTGACTAATGTTGGACAAATATGATGGTGAACAACTGGATTATTACATCCTAGTGCACTAATCATTCCATTAGTATAGGGTTACTGAGGATGTACTTTTAAATTTCTATAGGGATCACCAGCTATATCTCATGCGGATGAAAATAATGTTGCATCATCTATACTATAATACAAGTGTGAGGAAACTTTTATAGACAAGGAAGAATATGGTATCTATGTCATGGTGTATGAGACTTGTATAATATTGGAGGTTTTTCTCCCCTCAATATTTTTATATGATATAAGTGGACTGAGGTACCATTCTCATTAATTACTAAATGTTTTCCTTAGAAACAAGGCATCTGAACTAAAGGATTTAGTAGGAACATCATAATATAAATTTGAAGTAGATCAGTGTATGTAGACTAAGTTTTATTGGAGGACTCACAGCTCCATAATATGTTTTTCTAGGGGAATTTAATTGATACATATTATTTTAAATAAGTTAATCTCTATTCTTTTATATCTTGTGGAATATAAATGAAATATTCGAGAGGTAACCCCAAATGTGCACTTTATGGGGGTTATAAATAATTTTCTTCCGTCGATGATTCCAAAATAGTTCACATGATCATTTATATGGCCTTAACACTGGAAGTATTTAACTATTGTATCATCCATTAAACACTCCACCAATTTACCAAGACGTTTCTTAAAGATGTGGGGCATCTTCTACATGTTTGTGGCCTCATCATTCTCTAATCCAAAAGGAATCACATGACAGATGAATGTTCTATAGGTCACCTTGATGGTTTGTAAAATCCCCATCCTTAGTTGATATTCAGATATGATTATACCTAGAGTACTCATCCATGATATAGAGGGCCTAGAACCCAGTCTTAACACCAATTAATAGCTCTATCCTTAGAAGGGGAAAATCCTACATTGGAAAATGGATGTTGATGGATAAGAATTCGATGCCGAATTTGATATTCACATTCATCTTCCTGACTAGAAAAATGGTGGATAGTGACATGGGGTATTGGGACTCTATGACAATGTTGGATTTAATAATATTTCAAACCTTGGAATCAACCACTATTCTATGAGGGGGTTTCACCTTTTTAGGAGGATTATCAAACTCAAGATGACCCTTCCGGAGGCAAAGGTATTGAATGGAAACTAGAGGTTCAAGCTCTAAAATATCATCAATACTCTATGTGAATATATTGGGTGTTGTTTCAAGATGTCTACATATTGTTATTTCTTCTTGGGGGACATGACTTCATAGATTAGTTTATGTCTCAAATATTTCTCTCTGACATTGTTTTCCAAGGATCGCTCTTCTAAAGTGGTAGAGAGACCATCTTCAATTGAAGGATGGCCTCTTCCAAGTTATCCTAATCATCTGAGGTATGGGGGTGAAAGGGAGGATGAGAATATTCGGGGATAGATGAACCTAGTTGTGAATAAGTGTCTGCATCAGATGATAAATAATCCTTATTGAGGGGTTCATGTTATATATATATTGTGGGCATTTTTTTTATTTAATATAATCTAGTTATTAACTAGGAGGAATAACCTTGATATCGAATCAGTGGTGGTTGGAGGACCTCCATCGATTCATTATTTATTTGTGGAATAAGAAGTAATTCCTTGGACAATTGGATAAGGAGAAAACTAGATGTTACATCACATGAGTAGTGTCTTCTAGTATCAATAGGGTCCTTCTTTTTTTAATGTATGAGGTAATTTGTGAGAACACCATTTTTGTGGATATGATGAAACATACCAACATCATCTAAAATCATGTGCTCTAATTAATATATTTGGAGAATACATATATCATTAAAGTATAAACATGGATTGGATTAAGTGGTCATTTCATTATTAAGGGAATTATTTCCCTCAAATCCATCTGTATGGACCTACATTCCTTCACATTTTTAGTAACCAAAATTGAGATAACATGCCTGAATGGAATTAAATAAGGGATTAATCATCTCGGAGTACCCCAACTATACAATCAAAAGAGTACTTGAGGAATTATTGGTACAAAGGGGGTACCAAATCAAGAAAATGGAACTAGGACCTTCCTAAAAACACGTTATATACATTATTCTATGATAATAACCTAAATTTATATCATCATACCAAGATACCGAAGTGATACATTAGTTTAACTAACCTAAATTTGTTTATCATCCTGTGAGAATATATGGAACTTTATTAAAGATTAGGCTGATTTTGAAGCTAGTATCCACTAGGAAGTGACATATTTATTCACTATCGGACAAACCTATGATATATATTGGGAATATGTTCCCCTAAATAGTGAAAAACAAATATATTATTGAAAATTAAATGATGTCCAAACATTATTATTTCTGAGACAACTCTTCATATTAGGCCTCAGAGAATACACACTCATTTGAAAACTGAATACATATTTTAGGCATTGAAAATGACCTTACACATTTACTTTGATAAGAAATGTTCCTCAAGAGTCAAGATCCAAATTAGAATGATGTAGAGGTTATTCATCACAAAAAACATCGTTTATAAGGGAATATTTTTTGGTTTAGAGTGTGGTTAATTGGTAGGGGTATAGTGGAGTTTGTTGGATGAATAATTTCAGCATGGATAAATGTGGGTATATTATAATAATTATTAGTGTTTTTATCTGAAAAAAATTATATCGTGGTTTTACTCAGTTGAGAACAGGCCCTGGATGGACATGACTAATCGTAGCTTGGTTATGTAGAATTCATGACGTCCACTTTTACAGTTAGATATGGTGACCTATCTGATATAACATATTGGTAGAACTTGGATTTTTTGCCATTTATTGAGGATTTCATCCTAGTTTTGGTATCATGAACAACTTGGTTCAAAGTGTAATCCTGATCTCTCTGATGAATTCATTGTCCCATTCCTCTCCATAATCAACATCACCTAATCGTTAGTGAGGGTTTCACATATAATTCATAATTATTGGGTTTTGTGATATGGTCTACTAGTTTGGTACTATTCATAGAGGTGTATTATTTCTATTCATATCTCAAATAGTCTAGGGTTGGATGTAACTTTGCGAGTCTCCTAACATAGGTGGGTTGAAGCCTCATTGAGTGAAGGCTAGTTTTGTTAATAGAGGGTATCTTACTTCTATTTCACCAGCCACGTCTATTCATCTATGATTTTGGAGGTAGTATCCCATATTTGGATGTATTAGTTAGAGGATGTATGAAAACCACATGAAGTTATGTCTAGTACCAATGATAATATATGATTCCATTGTTGAAAGAGATTATCTTACACACCAAATTTCAATGTAATTCTAGA
The DNA here is from genome assembly GCA_963277665.1 of Viscum album. Classification (NCBI taxonomy): domain Eukaryota; kingdom Viridiplantae; phylum Streptophyta; class Magnoliopsida; order Santalales; family Viscaceae; genus Viscum; species Viscum album. Next base: position 1,047,332,632 of record OY728163.1, on the reverse strand, counting down.
TCTACCTATAGAAGCATATTTCTATTCACCTGAGTCTTCACTATCACTATCGTGGTCAGCAAAGACATGTGTCGCCATTTTTGGGATGTCACCCAATCCGAGTAATATATGAAATTCATAGTCCTTAATGAATTATTTTAATATTATATATTATTTGATGGTGTATTTAATGATTATGTGACCTCATAAATAATCAACACAACCAATGAGTTCAATCTCCTAAGGTGTAATATAATATATAAAACATGGGATTTCATAGTCTTGGGTGTAGATGTAAAATCATTTGACATTTTCATCCATTATGAAATTGGTATTTTACTTCATTTTAATGAAAGAAACCTTGCAATCATTACTCTGAACTGGTGTTGGAGCCACATCCCCCCTGTGAGGTTATACCTATCCCTGATTGGGTTTCACCAGATGGGTGTAACACCCCAAGCTTCTACGGTACGCTTCTCTTTGAATAATGTGATAGCGTGTGTTGTACGCAACACCGAGTTCTAACACACCATAACTAATCAAAATAGCCGTTATGAATAGTAACACCTACTTTTTGAAATTATATATATTTTATATTTGAAAATATACTTCATTTTTGGATTCGGAATATCTAATTTAGCCTAAGGTGAAATTTTGGTACTTTTCGGATAACTTTAATATTTTGATGAATAGTGAAAATTACTAAATTTTAATTAAAAACAACTTTTTTAATCAAAATAATTAATAGTGATAAATTGTGAATTTGAGTGGTTTTAAAGTATATTTAGAATATATTTTTACCATTTAATATAATGTTGGTTGTTGGACATAATTTTACAATTAAACCGAACATAAACAAGTGTCAATCTTTTGATAGTTATTACCTCTTAAAAACACGCTTTTTGTTTTGACAGCGGGAATTAATTTTAAATTAATTTCTGCCACTTCTGTGTTTTGAATTTAGGAAAATGGATTCCATATTTGGAATCAGGATTTTCAAATTGTGTAAATAGGTAACTTTTATTTTTAGACATTTTGAATAATTACTGCGGTAAATATTTTATTTACCATGGTTAAGGGTAAATCCGGTAAATAAGGGTTAAAAAAATAATATTATAATAATACTAAATTACCCTAAAACGTGTCTTAACCCTATTGGTTTATATATGGTCGACCATGGGAATCTTTGGGTCTATTTTGGGACCCCATGGATCCACTTGTAAGTGATAATGACACTTTATTTTAATTTAGTTAAAATGAATACAAAAATGACACAAGCATATATCTTTTAGAACAACAATTGTTACATAGGGTTATATATGTTTGATTTTAGATTATAAATATTCATTAGAAAGATAACAAGATTTCCTACATAATGATATTTTATTTATAATTTTTAGACATTAAAGAATTTATTTTATATATGACATAATGATGATGCAGTAATTACTATAATAGTGAAAAATTAAAATAATTGATATTATAAATACCCAAATAAATATAATATGAAACTTTTAATGAATTAATATAATTTTATAGGATAATATGATATATTAGGATTGATTTAATTGACTTTGTTCGAAGAAATCAATCTGTTATGAGTTTCACAAAAATCAACTATTGAATAGTGTCAAAATTGACATAAAAGAGTTCTTAAACAAATATTATATTATTAATTGATACTAAATTCCTAAAAATCTAAGGTTCGGCCAAGAGACTTATATCATGATAGGTTTATCATTAATGTACCACTTGGGGGTCAATTGGATGTATATAGTATGTTTATTAACCATATTATATAAAAATACAAAGAGACATTGTAAAAGTGAAACTAATTAACTTAGAGTTAATACTTAAAGATAAGGTTAATATAAGTACCTAAACCTGTCTAAATTATATTGGTTGAGTGGTTTTCGACCTATCCCCACCTTAACCTTTGAATAATCAACTTTGGAGCCATTAGAAACTGATTATGAATTTATTATAAATTAATATTTCTAGCTTTTCCAAAGGTGCCCCTCACCCCTCTTATAAAAGGGCACTCCTCCTTCTCATTTCTTCACACCTTCAAAGCCTTTTGGTTCGGCCAAAATCTGCCCAAATACTCTCCCAACATCCCTCAATACAACCTAGAGGCCTTAGTTTGATCATAAAGCCATCCTATTGAGCCCTTTTGATCAAATCAAAAGGAAGAACCCGAAGAAGAGGTAATGATTTCACCACCCTTCTCCAAGTTCATTTCTTCTTCCACTTCTTCTTCCTTTGTTCTTACCATTCTAAAATAATAACTCCAGTATCTCACATATACTGTGATGTTATTATAAATATGGTACAATCATATTCAGTATTCTATCCACCCTTTGAATAACATGTCACCATACGTGCGTACGTACGGCTTACCGTCTCCACGTCGTGGTGTAATTGTTATTCAAAATAATATTATTTGGATGGGTATAATAATGATGAGTAACTCATGTAAATAATAAATATAACATGTTAATGATTCTGTATATATGATATACCATCCATTTATATATTATTTTAATATCAAAAGAATGATATTGTCGCTCGTGCGTACGTACGGACTACCGTCTCCACGAACGCGATTAAATTCATTCTCCATCGTATCCATTCAAGTATAATTATCATTTGATGATTTAAAAATGATGTTTAAGGACTGGATATCATTCTGAATATGAATAAGATACAACAACCATGTCTTATGTAACAAAACATATAAAAGAAAATGAGTAAGTTAACTCCCGAAACGACGATAATTCTAAGATATTATTAACAAATCAATGTTAAAAGATCATATATGATATCATATTAATATATATGATTCTTGTATAATTTAATAACAACTATTTCACCATTATACAGGAGGTTAACCTACCCCAACCAAGGAAAAGTACAAGGTAAGGGTTTACTTTACAACCTCTTCATTATCCAAGGTTGTTTATACGTAATAATCTACTGGGATCTCTTTATCATCCACATCCATGTTTCTTAAAAATGCATTTCAAAACATTTTTACTATTTACTAGAATATGAATTAAAGTCATTTATACCCTTTTTGACTTTTATAAGTGGTTTATAAAGGAATCTTTCGGTCGTTTTCAAAACAAGGTCCTTTTTAACCTTTTCGACAGAATTAAGGTAAGAATGTTTTTTTAACTTATACGGCGGGTGCGGCTATTTTCCGCCGTTATAAAATCTTCAAAGCTTCCCTTACAAGCTTATAAGAATATTTTCAAAGAAAATATTTTAGTTTATATGGATCTTAAATTATTTCAAAATAAAAGGAGATATTTCTTTAAAAATAATTTTGATTTCATCTATGTCAACATCCTTTGATGGATTTTAAGATTATTTGAAGTTGATTTATTATGAAACAAAACTTCTATATTTTATTGATGGTTTTGTGATATGTTTGACTATGGATGTGCTATTTTTATACCATTCATAGTTTATGGTGAAAGTATTTACATTTCGTATTCTAGTTTTAATACGAATGTTTATGTTATGTTTAAACCTTTTCATATGGGAATGCATTGGACTTAATATGTGACGGGTGGAGCCCGCTATAGCTCCTCGATGCATCGGTAGGTCTCATGAGACAAACTAGTGTCTTGGCACAAGGCCTTGACAAAATCTTATTTGTAGTCTTGGCACGAGGCCTTGGCTATGTGGTTATGATAGTCTGGCATTATGCATTCCAACATTATGAAAGTGGTTAATGATTTTTGCATGTGATTATTCGATTAGTAAAATATCCATGTGAATAAGTAAATGGCATTATTTCATTTTATTTATGCCATACCATGTTGAAAGTTCATGTTTAAAAGGCTTTTGTTTTAGTTATACATTTCCTTAAATATTTATTCTTATTGATGAAAGTTTCCGCTATATTGTTATCCTTACTGGGCATTTGAGCTCACCCCTTTTCTATGTTTTATTTTTCCCAGGAAGTGAAGATGTAAGTTATGAATGACCTGCAGGGATATTATGAGGGGATTATAGTGTGGACTGTGGAAACATTATGTTGATGTAGTAGTTTTTCATTTTATGATGTAATGTAAAACTTATGAATATATCTAGTGTTTACAAGGCTACTAAACTAATCGGTCTTTCGAGATTTGATCTTTCTTGTGATCATGCCAATGTTATGTAATAATGCACTGACTCTAGGCAACTAGGGTCGGGGCATTACAGTTGGTACCAGAGGAAGTTTAGTACAAACCTTGGAAGCTAGATTTAGATAAACTCTGATTAGAGCACGTAGACCTAAGATGAACTTTGAAGATTAGTATAGAAGAACTTCCTAGAATTTTGGTATTGTAGAGATTTTGTGAGTTTTCCGAGCAATACATCCCTGTCTGGATACGAGCAGGTAGAGGCGGCTCTGGCACATATGTACCTAGGGGTAAAACCCGAAAACACCGCTTTGAGCTAGACTCGAACGGGAACTGGTGCACGACAACGGTCCTTGCTGCACTCTTGGTTACGACACTCCTGGGGGATATGCTTAGGATAACTCTCATTTTCTTTACAAATCATTTTGAAGGGATTATGAGTATATACATCCTCAAAGAAAAAAATTCTTATGATTATGGATTATATCCATAAATAGTTCAATTTATGTTAAGTGTTTTATAAGTATGGGATTATGTATTTTGATTCATAAACTGATCTCGTTTATGCCATTGTTTAGAAATGGCGCCTAGTGGAAGAAATGGAAACTGTATCAATGCACGCACTCCATGTAGGGATTGCCCTCCTGCTCAAGATAATTATAGTGGGGCTGGTGATGCAATTGGTGCTGATCAGCTAATCACCATACTGGGACAACTAACTCAGGTTATGAATAATAACCTTACCCGTATGGAGCACCCTGATCCGCAGTGTGGAGGATCAATGTTAGATCGATTCATGAGGCAACAACCACCAACGTTCAATGGGAATACAAATCCCTTAGTAGCTGAGCAATGGATATTTTCCCTAGAGAAAATATGTCAGGCTTTGGGGAGTAGTGAAAGGGAAAAAGTTATCATGGCAGTTTACCGCCTCACTGGAGATGCTGATCAATGGTGGTCATTGATTCAGAACATGAAGGAAGATGATGAAGTATCAAATATGGAATGGAGGGAGTTCAAAGATCTGTTTTTAGAAAAATACTTTCCTCACGACCATCGAGCAGATATGGAAAGACAATTTCTGAGTCTGAGACAAAAGGAGGATGAGAATGTCACAAAGTATGAGGCTAACATTACAAGGTTAGCGAGGTATGCTGGAGATGATATTCGCAACCCAAGAAGTAAGATTGATCGTTTCTTTGATGGGTTAAAACCATTTCTCCGTCGAGCATTAGTCTCACAATCCTTTTCATCGTACGAAGACATTGTCTCATGTGCTATCAAGACCGAAAAGGAATTCTCTAAGTCTTATGACTTTAAAGCAAAGCAAGAGAAGAAGAGACCTGCTGATCAGTCTGGGAATGGATATAAGGGGAAGAAGGGAAAGGTTGAATATCCATCTTGTGGTAAATGCGGGAAGAAACATCCTGGTACTTGCTTGAAGGGAATGGGAGTCTGTTACAAGTGTGGTGAAAAAGGCCACCAAGCTCATGATTGCAAGGGGAAGAAGGAAGCTACCAACGTTCAGTGCTATAATTGCAAGGAGATGGGGCATTATGCAAATTCATGTCCTAAGCGTCAGGAGAACTTACCTCAGAAAAGGCCAAGGGATCAAGGCCAGGCTTATGCTATCACTACTGCTGAGGAAGAAGCTCCGAAAGACGTGGTGGCAGGTAATTTAATGGTTTCCTCAAGTTTAGAAAATGCATTATTTGATTCTGGATCATCGCATTGTTTCATATCTTCCCAGTTTGCTAAGAAAATTAGATATTTCCAATTTGATTTAATAAGGGAGTTGTCAGTTAAAACTCCTAAGGGAAGTATCGTTGCAACAAAGTTTTGTGAATCAGTCCCCATTAGAGAACATAAATTTTCTTTATCTGCTGATCTCATCGTCATACCTATGATTGAGTTTGATATATTCCTTGGTATGGACTGGCTTTCGGACTATGATGCGAAGATTTATTGTAAGAAGAAAGAGGTTACGATTCTTGATGATAATGATAAGGAACACCTTATTTTTAGAGCAGAATCGTCACCACCTAATTCTTATTTAGATCCACCCTCAATAGCTCAACTAAATTCAATTATTGGGGAGGAAGAGAATGAAATAACTGCGGGTGAGGAAAGGAATGTTCAAATAGAGGATGTACCTGTTGTGAAAGAATTTGTAGATGTATTTCCAGAAGATTTACCTGGACATCCTCCAGAACGAGAAGTTGAGTTTTCAATTGATTTGATTCCTGGATCAAGGCCTATATCGAATACCCCTTATAGAATGGCCACTGTAGAGTTAGTCGAACTAAAGAAACAACTAGAGGAATTGAGTAATATGGGATTTATTCGCCCTAGTGTTTCTCCATGGGGAGCCCCTGTTCTTTTTGTTAAAAAGAATGATGGATATATGAGGTTATGTATCGACTACAGGGAGATCAATGCTATAACGATAAAGAACAAGTATCCCCTACCACGTATTGATGATTTATTTGACCAACTGCATGGAGCTCAATACTTTTCAAAGATTGACCTTCGATCTGGATACCATCAGTTGTGTGTGAAGAAGGAAGACATTCCGAAAACAGCATTTCGAACCAGGTACGGGCATTACGAGTTTACTGTAATGCCGTTTGGATTGACTAATGCACCCTCTGTATTCATGGATCTGATGAATAGAGTTTTCAAGGAGTATCTCGATGAATTTGTGGTGGTATTTATTGATGATATCTTGGTATACTCCAAAACCTACGAAGATCATGAAAATCACTTGCGCATTATCTTGAAGACTCTGAGGAGGCATGAATTATATCGGAAGTTTAGCAAGTGTGAATTCTGGCTTCATGAGATTTCTTTTCTTGGCCATATTGTCTCTAAAGATGGAATCTCTATTGATCCTTCTAAGACCATGGCAATCCAAGAATGGCCAGCACCTACGAGTATAACTGAGGTACGTAGTTTTATTGGTTTGGCAGGTTATTATCGACGTTTCGTCCAGAATTTTGCCCGATTGGATAACCCATTAACGAAGCTCACACATAAAGGGGTTAAATTTGTTTGGACAAAAGAGTGTGAATAATGTTTTGAAGAACTGAAGAGAAGATTAGTCAATGCTCTTATATTGACTCTACCATCGGGGAATGATGGGTTCGTTATTTATAGTGATGCATCGAAGAAAGGACTTGGCTGTGTCCTTATGCAGAATGATAGAGTTATTGCCTATGCATCACGACAGTTGAAAATTCATGAACAAAACTATCCTACTCATGATCTCGAGTTAGTAGCAGTGATCTTTGCTTTGAAGATATGGAGGCACTACCTCTATGGTGAAAAATGTGAGATTTATACTGATCACAAGAGTTTGAAGTATATTTTCTCACAAAAAGAACTCAACATGAGGCAAAGGAGATGTCTTGAATTACTCAAGGATTATGATTGTACGATACACTACCACCCAGGGAAGGCAAACAAGGTGGAAGATGCTTTGAGTAGAAAAGACCATGGAGTTTTGAACAATATGAGAATTGAAAGGGATCCAATTTTTATGGATCTAGTGAAGATGGACATGGGAATAACCAGGGAAGGTGAAACATCAATGCTTTTTCAAATGGTTGCCAAACCATCTTTACTAGAAAGGATTAAGAGTTCTCAGACCGATGATGAAGAATTCCAAAAGAAGATTAAAGCTCTGAATGATGGGAGATTGAGAGACTTTGTGTATGAAGATGGAATTTTGAAATTCGGGAAGAGACTTTGTGTTCCCAATATACCTGATCTAAAAAGGGAATTGCTGGATGATGCTCATAGTTCCAATTTCTCTATACACCCTGGGAGCACCAAAATGTATAGAGATTTGAAGGAACATTTTTGGTGGGACAACATGAAGAGAGAGATTGCTGATTTTGTGTCAAGATGTATGGTTTGTCAACAAGTGAAAGCTGGAAGGCAACAGCCTGGAGGAGTCATGCAACCTCTTCCCATACCGGAGTGGAAATGGGACAATGTTACGATGGACTTTGTCATGGGGCTACCAAAGACTCCTAGAAGGAATGATGAAATATGGGTTATTGTTGATCGTCTTACCAAGAAAGCACATTTTCTTGCTATAAGAGAAGATCTAGCCCTGGAACGTCTAGCAAGACTATATATTAATGAAGTTGTGAGACTTCATGGAGTACCCCTATCGATTGTTTCTGATCATGATCCTCGTTTTACTTCAAGATTCTGGAAAAGTCTTCAGAAATCCATGGATACTGAACTTCATTTGAGCACTGCTTACCACCCTCAGACAGACGGACAATCAGAACAGACTATTCAAACCTTAGAAGACATGTTGAGATCTTGCTCACTTGACTTTCAGGGTATGTGGGATCAATATTTACCTTTGGTAGAATTTTCCAATAACAATAGCTTCCATTCGAGTATTCAGATGGCACCATATGAAGCGTTATAAGGAAAGAGATGACGTACACCAACCTGTTGGGATGACGTTGGTGAAAGAAAACTTGTAGGCCCAGAACTGGTGGAGGAAACGGTGGAAAAGGTGAAAGTAATCCAAAATCACATCAAAGCAGCTCAAAGTAGGCAGAAGAGCTATGCCGATAATCGAAGGAAGGATTTGGAATTTCAAGTCGGTGATCATGTTTTCCTGAAGGTATCTCCGTGGAAGGGAGTCATACGTTTTGGTAAAAAAGGTAAATTGAGTCCCAGGTACATCAGACCTTTCGAAATTCTAGAACGAATTGGGGTTGTAGCGTACCGATTGGCAATGCCGCCAAGTCTCTCCAAAGTTCACGATGTGTTCCACGTATCTTTATTGAAGAAAATACATGCCTGATTCGACGCATGTACTCACCTATGAGGAATTTGAACTGGAACCCGATCTGTCTTATTGCGAAGAGCCTGTCATGATTCTTGATACGAGAGAACAAGTGCTGAGAAAACGGACGACGCGTCTGGTAAAAGTTTTGTGGAGAAACCATAAGATGGAAGAGGCAACGTGGGAACCCGAAGAACTTATGATGAAGAACCACCCGAGTCTTTTTATGCAGTAATACCCTAGAAATTGCGAGGACGCAATTATTTGAAGGAGGGGAGAATGTAACACCCCAAGCTTCTACGGTACGCTTCTCTTTGAATAATGTGATAGCGTGTGTTGTACGCAACACCGAGTTCTAACACACCATAACTAATCAAACTAGCCGTTATGAATAGTAAAACCTACTTTTTGAAATTATATATATTTTATATTTGAAAATAGACTTCATTTTTGGATTCGGAATATCTAATTTAGCCTAAGGTGAAATTTTGGTACTTTTCAGATAACTTTAATATTTTGATGAATAGTGAAAATTACTAAATTTTAATTAAAAACAACTTTTTTAATAAAAATAATTAATAGTGATAAATTGTGAATTTGAGTGGTTTTAAAGTATATTTAGAATATATTTTTACCATTTAATATAATGTTGGTCGTTGGACATAATTTTACAATTAAACTGAACATAAACAAGTGTCAATCTTTTGATAGTTATTACCTCTTAAAAACACGCTTTTTGTTTTGACAGCGGGAATTAATTTTAAATTAATTTCTGCCACTTCTGTGTTTTGAATTTAGGAAAATGGATTCCATATTTGGAATCAGGATTTTCAAATTGTGTAAATAGGTAACTTTTATTTTTAGACATTTTGAATAATTACTGCGGTAAATATTTTATTTACCATGGTTAAGGGTAAATCCGGTAAATAAAGGTTAAAAAAATAATATTATAATAATACTAAATTACCCTAAAACGTGTCTTAACCCTATTGGTTGATACAAGGTCGACCATGGGAATCTTTGGGTCTATTTTGGGACCCCATGGATCCACTTGTAAGTGATAATGACACTTTATTTTAATTTAGTTAAAATGAATACAAAAATGACACAAGCATATATCTTTTAGAACAACAATTGATACATAGGGTTATATATGATGGATTTTAGATTATAAATATTCATTAGAAAGATAAAAAGATTTCCTACATAATGATATTTTATTTATAATTTTTAGACATTAAATAATTTATTTTATATATGACATAATGATGATGCAGTAATTACTATAATAGTGAAAAATTAAAATAATTGATATTATAAATACCCAAATAAATATAATATGAAACTTTTAATGAATTAAACTAATTTTCTAGGATAATATGATATATTAGGATTGATTTAATGGACTTTTTTCGAAGTAATAAATATGTTATGAGTTTCACAAAAATCAACTATTGAATAGTGTCAAAATTGACGTAAAAGAGTTCTTAAATAAATATTATATAATTAATTGATACTAAATTCCTAAAAATCTAAGGATCGGCCAAGAGATTTATATCATGATAGGTTCATCATTAATGTACCACTTGGGGGTCACTTGGATGTATATAGTAAGTTTATTAACCTTATTATATAAAAATACAAAGAGACATTGTAAAAGTGAAACTAATTAACTTAGAGTTAATACTTAAAGATAAGGTTAATATAAGTACCTAAACCTGTCTAAATTATATTGGTTGAGTGGTTTTCGACCTATCCCCACCTTAACCTTTGAATAATAAACTTTGGAGCCATTAGAAACTGAATATGAATTTATTATAAATTAATATTTCTAGCTTTTCCAAAGGTGCCCCTCACCCCTCTTATAAAAGGGCACTCCTCCTTCTCATTTATTCACATCATCAAAGCCTTTTGGTTCGTCCAAACTCTGCCCAAATACTCTCCCAACATCCCTCAATACAACCTGGAGGCCTTAGTGTGATCAGAAAGCCAACCTAAGGAGCCCTTTTGATCAAATCAAAAGGAAGAACCCGAAGAAGAGGTAATGATTTCACCACCCTTCTCCAAGTTCATTTCTTCTTCCACTTCTTCTTCCTTTGTTCTTACCATTCTAAAATAATAACTCCAGTATCTCAAATATACTGTGATGTTATTATAAATATGGTACAATCATATTCAGTATTCTATCCACCCTTTGAATAACATGTCACCATACGTGCGTACGTACGGCTTACCGTCTCCACGTCGTGGTGTAATTGTTATTCAATATAATATTATATGGATGGGTATAATAATGATGTGTAACTCATGTAAATAATAAATATAACATGTTAATGATTCTGTATATATGATATAACATCCATTTATATATTATTTTAATATCAAAAGAATGATATTGTCGCTCGTGCGTACGTACGGACTACCGTCTCCACGAACGCGATTAAATTCATTCTCCATCGTATCCATTCAAGTATAATTATCATTTGATGATTTAAAAATGATGTTTAAGGACTGGATATCATTCTGGATATGAATAATATACAACAACCATGGCTTATGTTACAAAACATATAAAAGAAAATGAGTAAGTTAACTCTTGAAACGACGATAATTCTAAGATATTATTAATAAATCAATGTTAAAAGATCATATATGATATCATATTAATATATATGATTCTTGTATAATTTAATAACAACTATTTCACCATTATACAGGAGGTAAACTACCCCAACCAAGGAAAAGTACAAGGTAAGGGTTTACTTTACAACCTCTTCATTATCCAAGGTTGTTTATACGTAATAATCTACTGGGATCTCTTTATCATCCACATCCATGTTTCTTAAAAATGCATTTCAAAACATTTTTTCTATTTACTAGAATATGAGTTAAAGTCATTTATACCCTTTTTGACTTTTATAAGTGGTTTATAAAGGAATCTTACGGTCGTTTTCAAAACAAGGTCCTTTTTAACCTTTTCGATAGAATTAAGGTAAGAATATTTTTTTAACTTATACGGCGGGTGCGGCTATTTTCCGCCGTTATAAAATCTTCAAAGATTCCCTTACAAGCTTATAAGAATATTTTCAAAGAAAATGTTTTATTTTATATGGATCTTAAATTATTTCAAAATAAAAGGAGATATTTCTTTAAAAAGAATTTTGATTTCATCTATGTCAACATCCTTTGATGGATTTTAAGATTATTTGAAGTTGATTTATTATGATACAAAACTTTTATATTGTATTGAAGGTTTTGTGATATGTTTGACTATGGATGTGCTATTTTTATACCATTCATAGTTTATGGTGAAAGTATTTACATTTCGTATGCTAGTTTTAATACGAATGTTTATGTTATGTTTAAACCTTTTCATATGGGAATGCATTCGACTTAATATGTGACGGGTGGAGCCCGCTATAGCTCCTCGATGCATCGGTAGGTCTCATGAGACAAACTAGTGTCTTGGCACAAGGCCTTGACAAAATCTTATTTGTAGTCTTGGCACGAGGCCTTGGCTATGTGGTTATGATAGTCTGGCATTATGCATTCCAACATTATGAAAGTGGATAATGATTTTTTCATGTGATTATTCGATTAGTAGAATATCCATGTGAATAAGTAAATGGCATTATTTCATTTTATTTATGCCATACCATGTTGAATGTTCATGTTTAAAAGGCTTTTGTTTTAGTTATACATTGCCTTAAATGTTTATTCTTATTGATGAAAGTTTCCGCTATATTGTTATCCTTACTGGGCATTTGAGCTCACCCCTTTTCTATGTTTTATTTTTCCCAGGAAGTGAAGATGTAAGTTATGAATGACCTGCAGGGATATTATGAGGGGATTATAGTGTGGACTGTGGAAACATTATGTTGTTGTAGTAGTTTTTCATTTTATGATGTAATGTAAAACTTATGAATATATCTAGTGTTTCCAAGGCTACTAAACCAATCGGTCTTTCGAGATTTGATCTTTCTTTTGATCATGCCAATGTTATGTAATAATGCACCAACTCTAGGCAACTAGGGTCGGGGCGTTACATGGGGCTATACATAGAGTTTCTTAACATAACTAGGATCATCTAGAAAATGTAATTGTAGGTGTACTTTCATAAAAACCAATGAATGAACAATGTAATGTGCCTCTACTTTTATGATTATTCATATAGATCTATAATGTAAAATCAAGATGAATTTTTTTTGGTTTTCTCCAAGGATTCTTCCAAATTCTAAGACTTCTTAGTGAGCTCACAAAATATTTTACGATAGATTAAGGAGATGAGGATAGGGACTAGATAATTTCTTGTATTCTCAGAAAACATCATAAGACGTTGTTCCTATGAATGTGGAATATAGATAGAATACATGAGTCCCTTGAATCAATAAATGATGTTGGACACCAAGTCATTTGGAAACTATATTAATTTGATAGGTTTAAAATTATTGTATTTTTAAAGGTTTAGTTGAACAAGTAGAGGAACTATCTATGCAAGTCCTCTCTACAAGAAATAGATCTTATGGGAATCTAACTGCACTTGGATAAAACATGTCCTTCTAATTTATGTAAAATTAATTTGATCTTAGTGGCTTCCACTATTCTGGAGTCCCCAACATTTTACCACATATTGAGAAAAACGAGACCACATGTAGTATTGGACCACTTATTTTCATCTAAAAAATTTATTCTATGATTATTTAATTACAATGGGTGTGAAAAATGGTCTAACCATACCTGGTATGTATTTCCTTCAGGATAAATTTGAAGATATCATGTTTCCAGATCCATAAGATGGGAGATGAGAGCTGTTATCACATCATCATGTGAGGATTCACAGTCACCAATGTGTTCAACTGAATATCAAATCATATAGTGGGGTTACCATGATCCCGAGATGGATAAAAATATTTTTTGGGTATGGAGAGTCATATCTCAAATGTTTAATGTAACCCATTTAATATTCCATAGAAGGGTTCATAGGGCCACTGTGTTCAATTATGGGTAACCAGATGAGGATTAACGGTTGACCCATAGGACGAGAGATAGGGTACCTTATGAAAATTTAATGGTTTGGGCATTGCTCAATAATAAGTTCTGCAGTGATAATTTTATTACCCTCATTTCCATGATGAAAGGAAAATGTCCTAGAGTTCGACTGGACATTCAATGAAACTTCATATTTTTCAATGGGATTAAAATGTACCTTGATAATTTTTTTGACCAATCTACAATCATGAAACAAAAAAAATTTGGGGGACTCCTGAGGCCTAGTACAAATTTTTACTGACAATCATGTGTGTCTGTTGGGTTTTTTGGTACTATGTTTCCTCTTGAGGGGGGTTTCTCTGTAATTCCTTGTGTCAACAGTCATGTTTCATTAATCTTCTAGTATGTTGATTTTGACGACATTATCTATGGAGTTAGTTAGTGATAAAAATTAATTGTTTGAAAGTGGGTTTGATTGATTTTAACATAATTTATATAGGATGGGGATGAAATGGGGGTAATGATATTTCCCAAATACCATAATCTATTTGTATTGATATTGGTATTTTATGACCATCTAGAGATTGGTGATACCCCTAAAACATGTTTCATGAAGGGTCTAGTGGTGCCATATAATTCAGGATGCTGATCTATAGGGAGAGAAATAATATCAACAACATGTCACTATTATTAATGGAATTGTTGTGCACATGGATCCATGGGCAGGACAACTGATTGTTGCAAAGGAGGTAGAAAAAACACATAAATGTTTGTTTGAAAACAACTACATAGTCTATAGTGTGGGACTCTATGATGGAAAAACACTAATATGAAGATTGAAAAAAGGCCGGTAAATGTCTGATGACCAAGGGTCCCTATACGTCCACTTTTTCATTATGTGATGGATAATCCTATTTCTAGTATTCCAATGTCCCAATTGGTGATGGTAAAAATAATAGATGGGAACAAAAAAATTATTTCACTCTAACTTACTGGGTGAGGGGGAAATGTGTGGAATAAATGATCACTTCAATATAGAAGGTCTCTTAGAGGTGGATCCATATTCAAGATCACATAAATATAGGATGGGGTGTTTACCACCTCTTGATTTGTGTTGGAGTAAGTATCCCTTCAAGGATCAACAGGGTAATAAATATTTAAAAAATCATCAATGAAAATTATGAAATCTTTCTAACTTCTAATGTATAGGTTGATAATTTGAAAACTAAAGGTGATGTGGACAATATCACTGCTTTCCTATAGAAGGAGGTTGTAAACTCCACCACCCATAGGTAAAATTTTGACAGATTTAAGGATCTTTTTGACACCAGAATATAAGAATTTAATTCTAAATTATAGGATCTCTCTCCCTTGATTTGGTGGTAGTATTGAGGGTTCCCTCCACAAGTCATCTATAACATTAGAGTACTAGAGTTCCATGGTGATATGACCCTTCCCACGGTCCTGCCTCAGAAGTTGTGTGACCTATCTATGCCCAATATATTAAGATTATCTTGGGTTCGTCCATGCACATTACAACCTATGATATATCAATTAATCAAAAAAAGGTGTTATTATTCATGATCAAACATGGTTTTTTAGTTGAGGGAATATTTTCTGAAGGGGGGGGGGGGGGTCCTCCACGCTAATTGGTGGTAGTTTGGGAAAGACCTCTACATTAGTAATCCGTATGATGAGATAACCCGTAATGGTTTCCGGGGGTCCAAAAAACTAATAGAGTTAACCCATTCTGCCTGAAAGATGTCTTGGATATATCTTTTGTGAGAATATATGGATATCTATTGCAATGTTTCAATTATTTTATGGGAAACACAGGTGGTGGAAAGGGCCATTGAGGCTACAAAAGATTCACCATGTAGGTAAATATTTCGAATCTTCTCTAGACATTTGTGTTTTATTTTCTAGATCAAGGGAGAAATATATGGGATGGAGTCAACATGGTCATAAAAATATTGAGTTGGTCAGCTTTTTCACTAATATTTCATAGTGTAATATCTGTTAGGCATATCAAAAGTATTTTCAATGATCGGTAGTTCTTGAACATCTTCTATCCCCTCTACATGAGGATGTGATCTATGAGAGATCTGAAGTGTGAGGCTCACGAAGTGGGTTTTCATTTAAACGGGGGGAGGGGGTGGAGAGATGGGGTTGGGATATTGTTGACCCTCAGGGGTTGTAGTGTAAATGAGGTTATGATTCGATGAGATCTTAGTATACCATATCCCAGATGAAAATAAAAACTTCTTATTCATTTCGAGGAACAATTGTTTTGATCAACCTCATCTAGATGATATCATAGGGTGAGATGAGTCATAGGTACGTTTTATCCGATTGAACAATAGATGTTGTTGTTGGAATATATTCAATTAGGATTACAAAACCATAATTTTCACTTCCCCTACAACTGTTGGTTTTAGGTCACTAGTATCATGTATCTTATGTTCTATAGTGTTTGTAGAATCATCTATTAGAACATGTATACTGGGAATGATTCCCAAGGACCAAAAATCATCATTCATTATTTTATTATATTTGGGATCTTCTCTGATGATGTCACATTCTAAGGATTCCAAACATTATATACTGGAATTCATGGGATATTACATCATGGGAAATACACTTTCTTAGAGGGACCTAGCACTAAATATATGAATCCAATGACCTAAAAATATAGTGGATACCTATTGTTACTCATATCTATAGTTTATGGATAAAAATTTCATGTTGGGATCAATTTTTTTTCCAATACATTCGTATCAAGGGATTTCGTCCATCTCTTAATCTAATGGTGAAGTGCTCATCTTATTGTCTTATATTCCCTATTTTTGAATTGAGATGGTTCCAAAAAATATAATAGTGATGAATTATATATGATTGAAACAAGATAAAGGGATATAGGTCCATCCATTCATTGATTAATACATATAGATTGTTTAATATTTTGTTTCTCTATAATAGATTTATGTCGTATTTGGGATAATCATTTTCAGTTCAATCTAGAGTTATATGTTATTTAATTAATATTATCCTGCCTTTATAGGTCCAAATCCTTCATTTTTATTAGTTAGTAACCTAGGTAATTTCTATCCATCACTAGAAACATGGTTGGTTGGAGTCCCATAATATCTTCACCTTTTAGAGGGAATCTCATGAGTAAGAAAATATAAGGTGCAGAACCTAAGGTATCCTATGTTTGTCATTAGGTAGTTGATAACTGGGGAATAAAAATATTGGGGAAATTTTTTCTTTAAGAATCCAAATTTTATTGAATGGGGTTATTATTTCAAATTATTTCAAATGTTTAACATATTTTGTGGAAATATCAATAATTAGTTTATTATCTTTTGGGGATTGATGGGTTTTAGGATTGATGTCTAGTGGGATATGTGGGTCACATGTTTAATGCATTTTGGGTAAAAAGGGTTACCCATTGAACATCCTATGGGGAAATGTAGTTCCCATGTTTATTATCCTGTGGGGACATAAGGGTCATATGTTTAACGTCTTGTTAGGATAGGTGGTCCCAAAATTTATCTTTTTTGTGGGGATTGTTTTTCCATAGTTTTAACATAATTTGGGGACAATTTTTTAATTGTTTAAACATATAATTGGAACATGTGGATTGTTATGTGTAATCCCATTGGTTGATTTTGATCATAATTGAGTGTTTGGTAGTGTGTTAGGGTATCAGTATCACACCTCAGGGAGGTACCCCAAATGTGTTAGTTTGTTGGGATTGAACATACAGATGGTGTCTTGCATACCCTATTAATTAATAAGAATCATAACCCTTGTAGTTCAATGCCGTAGTTTATATTCATGTAAGGAGACCATTGCATTCTTATTATAATAATGAGGTAAGTATTATAGTGTCGTAGATGCGTCAATGAAAATTTGTGTGGGGTTACACATATGGGCTACCCAGAGTAGGATTCAATGGGGGTGATGGTCTTAGATATAAAGTAGATGTACATGGGTGTGTCATCCTATGATTATTATACCTAGGATGCATTTTTATCATCACACAAGGTAGGTATATAATTTAACATCATGTTATGATGATTTTTCATGTATTTTAACATCACTTGAATTGGATTTGGTTCTACATTTGTTTTATTTCATCTATCTTGGATGTGGATGGGGCTTATGACTGGGGAGGCCATTTCCTTGTCAGAAAGAAAAATCTTCCACAAATCCTCATTATTCTGTATTGTTTGTTTTTTCCCATGATGATGACTCCTTTTAGGGTTAAATTTATACAAATCATGCACCTTTGTGTGTAAAATGATGTTAAAACTAATGTCGAGGATTAAAAATATGGTATATTAATGTTAGGGGCCATTGTTTAGGATCTGAAGGAAATATGATACCTATTCATTGGGTAAAAGATATGGTAATTATCCTAGATATTCAAGAAATAGAAAGGGTCGACATTGAGGTTGGAGGAAAAGGTAGCACAAATAGTTGTGGTGTGGTTGAATTTGTTTTGGATGTTTATAGTGACCAGAGGAACATGACATTCCTTAAAGGGTATTTACAGAAACGAGACACCCTAGAGATGCCTGGTAGATGTGTTTCAAAAAACATGAGGAATCACCAATTTTTTTATATTGATGGAGGTCAGGGGTCTCATGGTTAATAGGGTATCCCCATCCTCATAATAAATTCCTGGATCCCATAATGATGGTTCCATTAATTAAAATCATATCAAAAAAACATAAGAGATGCAAATGTAATATTTCTAAAGAGAAAGCCATGTGCCAAAACAATGAATATCCACAATCGGCCAAGGATCTCAAGAACACATGGGATGTGTTCTGATGAAATATAATTGACATTGTAAATTAATGTTCTCTATTTCTTAGGATGTTTTGGAAAACATGAATTTAGACCTTTTCTCAAAAGAAGAATAGCAATATATCCTTAAATGTCAGACCTGGGGAGGTTTTTATAGGCCATGAAGAGGTAGGGGAATTAATTCAGAAATATATGGAGTCCTTGGATGAATATTATAAGCTTTGTGAAATGATGAGGATTCATGTGATGGACATTAGTTATGTGTAGGTTTCCATATCTTGTACCATGTAGTCAAGGACTTATGTGAACCTAAGTATGGCTGCTCAGAGTTTACTAACTCAATCTCGACAAAGATGTGAACTTCTATGAGTCAAAGTTACATAATGTAGATCATACAACCTAATTCTCTATAAAATTGAGGACTTAATTGAATGGGAGTTATGGTACAAAATTTTTACCTTCTCATGCTCTTGGTTAATTAGTGATTTTTGATTACCAGAGTTACATTGGGTGGAGGTTAACACTGGAATTTTCTCAAAGCATGGGGACCTTAGTGAACTATAGTTGTTTATAGTGGTTTAGATCTTAAATAATCTAGTCCCATAAGTAGATATTTATATCCATTATAGATCAAATTTTCTTCTCACTATCATTGAATTCATTGATATCTACTTTGATAAACCTATTTCGGCGTCATCAATCCAAACAGATGACATAATTTATAATAGATTGGAATCATCTATAATTAACCATATTCTATATGAAAATAAAATTTTCATGCATCATGGGCATTTGGCATACACATAAGCATTGAAAATAATTTTATTAGACCAATATAACTACCCAGGATATCATACTAGATTGGTTTCAGCCACCATTCCATTATTTCCATAGTAAAGGTTCACTCTGAATACTATCATAGTGGAAAATGTAACTAACTATACTATTTTCAATCTACATTCTATTTATTATATTATCATTATATTTCCATATTTACTCAATGAATTTTATTGTTATATAATTCTGGGCCCACCAATCACAAAATAAAAATTAAATATGTTGATACATCAACATCACAAAAAATTCATGTTATCGTCATATCATATTCCTTTTAATAGAATCATGTTTCATAAACCTGTCATCATTTTATTGTATCATAACTCATGTAAATTAAATAGATTCATAGAAATATCCACATCATAATCATAAAATGTATATAGAAATAATAAGTGTTTTATCATTTGATCATATCCCCATTAAATCATTAATAACATCAATGGATGTTACAATAGATGAAAAGTGGTAATAAAATATCACTTGAATAGTATTTTTTTATTAAAATAACCTCCTCCTTATGAAATAATTTTTTGGAAATTTAATTATTATTTTTCATATATGATGTTGAATATTTTATTTGAAATTAACTATGTAAACTTTTAAAGGAATCTTAAACCAAACTAATGGTCATAACATTGTGAAAATATTTTTATGCCATATATGGTAATAGAAAACATTTATTTTAGAAATTTTTTGAAATATGAAGAATGTATTTTAAAATAAAATATGAAAATATTTATTTTAATAAATTTATAATCAAATTAAAAAGTTTTGAAAATATAACACTTGAAAAATTAATTTTTTATTTATGAACATTCATAATTTATTTTGAAAATAATGGCTATGAAATAAAAATTTCCTTATCCAAAGAGAAATAAATGTAGACTTTATTCTAAAAATTTTATCTCACTCATTTAAAATATCAAATTGGAAAAAATGGTACTAATTAATAGTAATTAATAAAGTAACTAGATATGAATAAAATAATGGTGTTTAAATAAAATATCCACATAATTTCCCTTAAAGTAGATTGAAGCATAGAAAATCCGGAGTAAAATGTGATTTAAGGATTATCCCTTACAACATTCGTAACTATTGAATCATAACGCCCATGAATGTAAAAATTTAAACAAAGAATTAAATACAATTAAAAATAATGGAATCATGATATATCAAATAAAATGGGATGAATACATACAACTTGAAAGGAAAAGTGTTCAATATAGAATATGCCTCATGTAGAGAGACATGAGATGAGAAAAGATTACAAAATTTAAATAAATGAGATTTAAATTATTCAACTCAAAATTAAACATAAAAATTATAAATTAAAAATATAAAAGTTTTAATAATACATAATTTATAAAAAATAAATTTCATACATAATAATGGTATAATATAATCAATGAAAATATGATATATCCAAAAGAAAGGAAATTGAGTTAAGAACCTCATATCTAAATATCCATACTATTTAATACATGTTTAAATATACATTATAATAAATATTAATTTACTAAAATATATATTATAAAACAAAATTTATATATAAATTACTATATATCACATATTTTATAATTTCCTATTTTCATTTTATTTAACATTTATTCAATAAAATGTACATTCAACAGAAAACTCAACTTTTTCCCATGCATGTTTTGGTTTTTTGGTTACAGTTGTAAACCTTGGTCCTAGTTTAATCTTTTCGAAATCTTAATGAGGAAATATTATCATATTTATTCAGAAAAATATCTTTTATAATGAATTATATATATCAGTGATGAAAATGGGTTACATCATTTCACAGAGACAATTATCTGTCGTACACATGAGTAATGTTTCCACCTTTTGATGATTGGAAAGAAATAAATGTAAACATTAATTTACGACAACATGACCATTATTAAAAAAATATGAAATATATTTTTTAATCAATTTTTATTACCATATATGTTAAGAAAAAATGAACACTGAATTTCTTCACATCTTGGTGGTCGTTGTCCACACATACACACAAGTAACAATATCTTTGTATAATGAATAGAAATCAAAGAATATAGATAATATATTATAAATTTAAAAAAAAATTCTGTATAAAAATAAAATATATAAATTTGAAATCCAATATAACAACCAAACATGAGTTATATTGATGGAAAATGAATCATATCTCTACATGGAGGTGGTAGTCCACATATATACATGTGAGATGTATTAATTTCACATTTATTAAAAAAGTTTTAGGATAATTAGGGTTATTTAATCCAAATAAAATTTTATTATATTGAGGATTCAAAAAATTTTATTTTATTATAAATACAAATAAATGGAAGGATGTAAAATCATAAATAAAATGAAAGATCTTTTCTAAGATGATTAATTCTTTTTAGGTAGACCCCCTTTCAATCCCTTCCCAACGACTTGTGGAATGGACAAATAAGAAGAAAAGAACCACTAATTCATGGATATAAATTTAATAAAATATTTTTGATGGTTTTGGTTGATATATGTCTCTCAATAATTTATAAAGAAAATAGAGGTAGCCTGTCATATTATACGTGGGGGGAGGTACACACCTTTAATATTGTAATATAGTAAAGTATTATAATTCTAATTTAATGGCCTAATGTGACATAAAAAATTTAATATTATAAATATGCTGATAATGTTAATAATATCTTCTTCAAATAATAATTAATATGAAAATTTTATTCCATGTCACTATGTTTCAACCTAAGTGAACAGAATTTCAACATTTACCATAGTAATAGATTTTTATAGTTTTTTATAATCATTATAATGAAACATTAAGTTTAACATATTTAATATTATTAAATAGGATGAGTAAAATTATATAATAAGTTTATCATTATAAAATATTTATAGGTGGTTGAAATTATTTTCATAATAAATGCATAAAATTTATTAATTTGTTTTTGATAAAAATGAATTTTTAAGCATAACATTGTCTTTACCTTCAATCCTTACCATGTAATAACAATTAGATAAATATTAAAATATTATCTATAATAGAATATAATAATCTTTAATTAATTTAATTCTTAAATATAGATTGAGTTGAAAACACATTTGGCATACAAATAGTTTCCCGAAAAACCAGTTTTTAAGAAATGAAAAGTAAACTTATACAAATATCATGTATAATTATGATTATTATGTAATTAATTTTATTTTTAATAATTAAAAAATAATTATAATAAATTAATATATGATAAAAATAATAATGGGTCTTCTAGTTGAATATAAATTAATGTCTCTTAGAATCAAAATTTTACATTATTATATAAACATAAACATGTTTTGAAAAATCTTAAAAACTTAGAATAAGATAATATTATAAGGGACATTTAAAAGGTGATATTAATTTATTTTATCATAATTTTTGAAAATCATATAACTTAATTATAATGAAACCCATGGTTTGAGGGAAACATATTTTTCAAGAATAGAATAAATATAATGAAAAGAGGGTACTTAATATTATGGGTTAATAAATAAATTTTTAATATATAAAAGAAGTATAATTTTTTTCATAATGTGGTTATTATTTTTCATAAAACCAATTTAACATTTTGGTTATCAAAATAACATTTTCATAATCATTATTCAAGAGAATGTCGGTGTTTGTTTAAACTAATCATTGAGTGACAAGAATTATCTTAAATAATTGGATTTTTTAAATGAAAACATATATTTTAAAATATTACTGCCGTATAAAATCCCACTCTAATGATCTGAGATGATTTTTTTAATTTAAAATTTATAAATTTTAAAAAAATTTAATTTTGAGTTATATTTCATCTACAATCAAGATATGAATATTCATTGGCCTCTATTGGTGTGGTTAGTGGTTTTGGAATAACGAAAATGATTATTGGAATAATATGTAAACTCAAAAAGGTTATAAAATGATAATATAATGGGGGGAAGGCCTAAAGAGAAAAGTAACGATGATTTATAAAATTTAAATAGATATTACACGATAAATATGTTTTCCACGAATAAATTACAATTTTTGATCAATATTTATGACCATTTCATCAATCGGGTAAAACATTATGAATGATTTTGTATACACTAATAAATCACCATAAATATGATGATCAGAAGTGAAAATAAAAATAGAATAATTTTAATTAATAAAATGGTAAATCTAAATTGGGATGTGAGGATGTAAATAAATATGTTAAACATGAAACTCATAAAAGGAAAGATAAAATAGATAATACAATATTTTTAATATTTGTCTTCCATAGACAAAAAGGAAATACTATGGTAAATTAATTAGGGTCTATGAATATTAGTTTGGATATAATTAGAAAAAAACTGGAAGAATTAGTCGAAGAAAGAAATAAAAGGGTCTATTTAATAGAAGATATATCTGATGATGTGTCAGAGTTATTACCTAAAATTGGTAATAGAAAGTAATTAATAAAACCATTAAGAAAATAATATAAATATATGTCTGTGTGGAAGGAATTTCTCACATGAAAACTCGATTATAAATTTTTATAAATATATAAATGAGAATAATTATTAATGTGAAAAAAACATTCCAATTTGAAAAGATCTAATTCCATAAAAGGTTTTCTAAATTTAAAGGCCCCAAAATTCAAAAGATTTTCTTTGGTAGGTGTAAAATTTATTTTCATAATGAGAAAGAGTGTATGGTTATCATAGTAGTATAATAAGAAATATTATAGAAGATAAAAATCATATAAAGTTCAAAATTATCCTCATTTTATTTATTAAAAAATGTGAATATTAATATTCAAAAAGATGGGAATGATGAAGGTAAAATGAAATACTTTATATCTAAAGAAGATAATAATTAGAAAATTAAAGGATATGTTTGTATTAATATTATAATGAAATTTTAATGTGGTGATTAAAGGAGATTTTTATTATCGATTTAAGTGTTATCCCTTCTACTCTTACTAACGAGATAATAAAAAACTCACCATATTAACTTTTATATGTTTGAGAAAATTTTCCTTTTTGGGAATTGATAGAGGTATTTATAAAAGGATATTTAAATGAAAGTTCTAATATCAATTATATTGGATTATGAAAAAAAATCATGGAATTAATAATAATATACGTAATTTCCTAGATTAAATAAATTATTATTTCTGATAAGAAATCACCTTGATAAGGAGTATTAAAGTTAATCTATCTTCAAGGACCCTAAAATAGTGACTCTATGAAATGAATAAAAGTAATTAGAATCTGTTATTCATCAAATGATTATGTTTGAGGAAAAAATGACCACCTTCGAATAATTTTCTATGATAATGATAAATCTATTTGTAAGGGTAAATTGTATGTTGATTTATGTAGTGGGAGAGATATTCTTGCCCCTAATATTTATTATTGTGTTTTTTATAAAAAAAATGAATGTTATAAATCCTTGATAATTTCTTTTATAAAACCACTAAAATTAAAAATAAAAAGTAGTATTAATTTATGGATAAATTATAGAGATAACGGTTGTCTAGGGTAATCAATAAATTTTTTAAATGGGGTTTCGTCAATCTACATAGAGTTTTTTAATGAATTAAACATTTATCTGAATGAAATGTGATCCAATAATTATTTTAATAATTTTAAAATTTTGTATCATTGAGAAAAAGAGGGTGAAAGTGTTTAAAAAAAACCTAGAATACTTCTTGACATGAGTGACACTTTCCTTTAATTTCATCACTGTATTTAGTAAAAATAAGTGGATAATAATATTGGCTTAATTATTTGACGTGTTTTTGAAACAAATCAAATGTGATAAATTAAAGAAACCATACGGGTGTTGGAGATAAATGTTGATTTTTTTGGAAATTTATCACAAAATAATAATGTTAATATATTTAGATATGTGTGATGAAAGAAGAACCCATTAAAGGAATATATATTGATGAGTTCCATCAAATAGATAAATCAGAAAAGTGAATATCTTATTATAAAGAAATGAAAAATTGATTTTATTGTTGACGATTGTTATAATATATTGTTTTCTCTTAGAGTCCTTTCCTAGAAAAATTCATAGTTGTCACCCACATATCATTGGATTGGAGATATAATCTGTATGTGCCCGAAAAGTGGCATGGGATAAAAAATCAATTTCAGCAACATGATTCAACTGTAATTAAATATGTGGTTAAGAGATAAAAATTGAGTGTTATTATTAAAATATGAAAAATAATGAATGATGTTGGAGATTACATCTATTGATAATTGACAGGTTAAATTGTTTTATTCGGTGAAAGAGTGGGTTGGTAATTTGGAAGTACCTGAAAGTAAATAATTTTTACAAAAACAAGTATATCAATGAGAAAAATGATAATAATTTTTCTTAAGATCACACGTATCAAAATAAAAAATCTTGAGTGATTCTCTGAGAAGGATTATGACCCCTATATATTTTATATGGAGATGTGGAAGATAAATAATATTCTACCATTTCTTCATTTAACATATGTCTATAATCTATAATATGTAATATCATATGTGATTAATGATGAGAACATGATTTATTTAGACAATACCTAACACACTAAGACACCTCATATGTGGTGGGAAGAATAGTGCGTCACCGTAATCCCACCAAAAGAAAGGGGACAATGATGAGAATCTGGTACAAAAATCACTCATGATGGGATGATTTGTAAAAATGATCCAATAAAAATACATTCTAAAATAGAATACAACAATAGTTCCAAATATGTAAAAAAAATAAATGAGGATAAAATATATACAATTCATTGAATATCCATATTGATCCTCATAAACATATGAGGTCAAACACGAAAAAGTAAAATTGGAAATAATATGCAGAAAAATAAACTGATTGAAAATACCAACATATTCAATGATATTATAGAAGTCCTTATGATTCAAAGATCTTAACATAGAAGTTACCCACTGGATTCCCCTCATACACCACTATACTACACCAATTCCACATCCAAAAACATCACCTCTAAACGACACACTATCTACAAAAGACCCAATATGTGAAGAGAAAGATACTCATGATTGGATTTTTATTAACAAGCATTGTAAAACACCTTGAAGATAAAAAATTAATATTAATAAAATCATTTTTCTTAACAATGAGATAGTATGAGAAGTATAACCATCAAACGTGGACCATATATACATTAATGCTGAGCCTGAGTCTTAGAATTTCGGATCACACCACAAATTCATCTACAGGTAAAACTAGATTGTTTCATAAGAATATATACAAAATAATTTAATTTTGAACGTGAATCGAATAAAAAAATTTGTTGACCCATTCCATGACAAAGAGTAGGCTCTAGTAAAGGGAATACCATCCCTAGTAGATGAAACATACCCTCCTATGATTATTGACATGAGGTTATCACTTATGAAATATATGACACATTCCTCTAGTGTATTGGTGAGTACTGAATGATTTCTGATATGTTGGGAACACACTGAATGATAATAAAGTATTGTGATGTGTGTAAAATCCCATATGAAACTTCAAAACGTATGCTTAAACCATGATGTTTTTCCTTCATAGTTCAATATATAAAACACCCTTTCTAAAAAAATTAACAACCACTATTTTCCAAATAAAAAACTATTTTGATCTATAAGAACCAATAATGAAGGTATTCTATTTTGTTGTCGATAATAGTAATCTAGTTAGAAAATGTATTAAAGGTGGTGTTGTCCATGAATTGGCCCTAATCACGCGACATGTAATTCTAGGGGAGGGGATTATTGTACCTTCATTGAATTTATCATCCCATGGCCTTATCAAAATGGAACCCATATGTGTATTAGATTATTTTTTAAATCATCTCAACAATATATAATATTTTATTCGGGTTATTGTCTAATCCAACTAGAATAGAGGACTAGGAGAAAATCATAGACTCCCCATCTAATCTCTTTTATTGTTTTATAGTGTAAAATATATTAACACTCCCTATATCACTAGATATTGATGTACCAGGTCTCTCTAATATCACCGCTAGTCACCAAGGGTGGATGACCTCCCATTTAGAACACAATACCAATGTTTCATCATCCGTATTTACCCACATATACACCCAAAAAATATAAAATTATTTCTATTTTAAATATTATATCATTAACTATATGTAATATCTTTCTTTAAGGATACTAATTGATGATTGAGATTCTAAATCATTCAATGGAGGTGTGTGACTCATCCACCTATATCGATGAACATCAAAATTCACAACAATAAATCAAACCAATAAAAATCCAAGGATATTATATACCTTCTTGTAAAAGACAGGGAAATAAAAATACATACAAAAATAAAAATCCAATTATTATACTAAATTAAATGTAATAAAAAATTTATTAAAAACCATGCATTGTATTAGGTTTATTGATGGGTGAATAATGTATCGACAAAAGTTATTTTTGATGATCTACATTATTCTAATTATACTAGTGAATCAAAAATATAAAAAATATATGGAAGATACCCTTATCCTCCAATCACCTAACTAGGGTTGATGGCTACTTGTAATGATAGTAAATAATAATTATTAATTATCTTGAGGGACCTATGTTTTCAATAATGAAACCAATTAATTAATTAATTAATTTTTCAAACCCTAACTTTTTTCAACATAGATTATCCTCTAAATTCCGAATGAAAAATAAATTAATATTACACATAATGTGAGAAACAAATTCTAGATTTTTCCATGTTATTAAATTTCCAATATAAAGGTTCATTTTTTGAGAAAAATAAAACTTTTCAAGAAATATTTTTACATTACAAAAATTTTATATCCCTTCAAAAATGTTAGAAAACAATTTGAAATCATAAATATGGACAAAAAGTGTAAGTCATGTGACATGCTATAGAAATAATTAGAGTTTCTCATGATATGTGATGAAGAAGCGGTCGAACAGGTTCTATCTCTCAATGCTAATGAAGAAGAAGATATAAAAATTATGTGGATAACATTGAGGGTGACTCTTATTGAGGGAAAATATACATGGATGGAAAAGTTGCACCTATATTAGTTGTGTAGGTTCTGGGCACAACAGAAGAGCATTTATGGGTTTGCACAACTTTAATTTTAGCGTTAAACAACATTCAATCTGTGATATGTCATGATAATAAAACACCAGATCTTCGGAATAGAATTAAGAATGAAAATAAAGCCAAGGGTCATAGAACCATCTATAGGATCATCATATGTTGGTTATAATTAATTTAGTTAATTGACAATATTTACCTTGATGAAATTCATTCTTCGTTGATGTCTCAGGTCACGATCTGATTTGATCTGTCATTGTGTCATAGAATCCTAGTGTATTATTCCTCTAGTAGTGATCCACACAAGATCCATGTATCTCTAGACGTCGCCAAAGGGATTTCCGAGTAATAGCATGGAAGAGTCATCACTTGAGATGTCCACCTTCGATTGACATTATCCAAAGGAAAAGGATCTCTCCTGGTCTTGAGAGCGTTCTTGGTGGAAGGAGTTATTTCGGTCTTGAGAGAATTCTCTAAAATTATTTTGGACAATGATTCTCTCTCTTTAAAGTGTTGGGGATGTGAGTATATTTATAATCGGGTATGAGGTTATAGAGTTATGAGAATAAATAAATGTGTTACAAATTTTATTTATTTCATTAACTCTTATTGAAAACCCCCATGTTGAATGATTAATTACTTGACATGCACCCACACTAATTATAATAAATATCATTTAATAAAATGAAATTATTTCCCCAAAATCCAGATGTGAAAAACTACCTGGCGTTTAACCATTAATACATGATGGGAATTCATTTTCCATTAAAACTACATGTCGTGTACATTCAATGTACATGATGTGTTTATCTTGTTACCATTTTCTTTATTTCCTCCCCAACATTATTATACCTTGGTAATGGCTATTTATTTCTTAAATAAATGTAACTGCATTTCTCACTACTAAATATATATTATTTCTCCCACAATATATTATCTCTAATAACTAGTGTTTAAATAAATTCGATTAGGAATCCTTAAATAATTATTAAACCAAATTCATGAATTATATTTATTTAACTTTTGCAAATAATTTTTATCTCAGATACATGGACACACATAGTGTGTGACCCTCTAGGCCTCTTTTTCAGGGGCATTTAGCGGAGCCTGCTTAATGTCCAAGGTTAGAGTCTAGAAACATCACAAATAACCCATAGAGAAAGAAGTTAATGTTGTAATGATGTGTCACCTCATAAAAATACTTACCATGTGATATAATACATTTGTCACCATATCTCGAATCGAGTGAGTTGCTTGAAAGTTCCATCAACCCATGTGCTCGATTATTAATTATTTGACTTTCTGGAATTGAACTCACCCAATCCTTACCATAGCCATTGATTTATTTAGGCTATATAAATTCCATAAAGGGTCCTGATATATCTACTTCCATTATAGAATATAAAGGACAAATCCGTTCTTGTATTATCTATTAATGTAGTATTACTCGTGACACACCCAACGTCTCCTACATCATTGGGAACTGAGTGTCATCATAGTTTTTGTCAATACGTCTAAGTGTGTGAGTTGTAACACCCATTATTAAGAATATTAAATACCAAAGACCAATACACATGTCCACATATAGGAACATCCAATGACGATATGAAATTTAGATTTTTTATTGGCAGGTCTTGTTCTCATAATATCCTCCTGGATATTACCAAGGGCGCAAACCATGAGAAGGTGCCTCAATGTATTATGATTCCTCACCCCTAATGGGCTATATTATTTGTGTCCCTAAAATAAAATCATCCGGCCTTATTACATATATTCGAGAACATTATTATGGCACTTCCAGGTTCTCATCATAGCAGGGATCTTCTATGACCCTTTAATGAAACAGCTGTCCTTAGGACATTATGACATGCATTGTCACACAAAAGAATACTAAAAATGTGTTAAGGTATTTATTAAGGTATAATGTTCTATGTAATTGATTTTAGCCCACCAACTACAACATTTTTTTGGTTTCTATATTGTTAAGATCCTCCATTAAGAGTAAATCTTGTATTGGGAGAAGATGGACTTTTATGTATATGATCTATTATGGATGGACTAGACACTCAAATAAATGATATCTCTTTGAAATAATTTTGGGACATTAATTATGGTTGAATAAAATTTTACATTAATGAATATGTTATATCATTTTGTGGTTGAACTCATGGTTTACCACTTTTTCCCTATATGTGTTTGGAGAATAAAAATTACATTTTCAACCAGTCCCAAAAAAACTACTAAATTTTTTTTTTAAATATTTTAATTGTATAATAGTGAAAATGAAATTTGTTACAATCCATCCACCAACAATTATTTTCATACTTAATAACATATCTTAATGAAAATTGTGTTGGTACTAAGCCTATATATGTGTCTAATTCTCCAGCAAGATCTCTTGATGGTTCCCATATTTCTAGAGGAAGGACACCAATGTGACAACACACCCATATATATTATTCTCCTTTTAATAATTGATCTCCACTAGATACTAGAAGGAGAATAAATACTCATATTCTATCACATCATGTGCAATGATGTGTGAAATATTATTCACATATTTCTTTAGATAATATCATTGAAAGTCATTGTGCACCTGGTCTAACTATGAGGAAAAGTCTAATTTAAAGGCATCCTCACCCACCTTGCGTATGATTTGTAATGGAGCATTGAATCTTAGAGATAGATTTACCAGAATTTTAAATCCCTACATCCAACCGAATGGTAAAACATTCAATAAAAAAATTCTCCCAAATAAAACTCCAAAGGACCCAATATTCGGAACGTATTGGACAAACAAGGTCTTTGAGAAGTCCTCATCCAACCCTATATAACTTAAACATTTCTATTGAATCATGTACCATCTATGAACCAATTAAAGAACACAATCTACCAACTATATATTATATGTAATCCCTATAATGTCTCTATTTCTTAGCCTTGAAAGGTTTCATGATAATGAAAGAATGGTAGTTATTGTTTTAGGTGAATAAACCCAAAATAATTGATCCTCCCATATCCAAATGAAATATATAATTGATAGACTCAACATATAATTGAGAAACAAAATGGTGTACCCATTTTGACTGACCGTATGTGGTACGAATTGAATGACCCTCTACATCTGGGTCCTGAATCCCTCTGTCAACATGTTAAATTATTATGATATTATCAGTGTGTATTTATAAGATATATTAATCAAAGGTTACCAATTTAATTAGTTGATTTTCCCTATGTACATGATTCATAGGAATTACACTAATGTTATAATTTTAATGGATGTGGGTTGAAATGGTTAGTGGGATAATGATCACCAAGAAAACATCTTTATTTTCTCTAAAATTGAGTCACCTATTATGTAGACAATTGATATACTATCCCAATTCCACTCCCTCGCTATGGGGTCTAAGAAAAACCAATGTGTCTTTTAGGTTTACCTACTATCATGACAGATCCTCATCACTTCGTTATACCCCATAAGGGTGAGGTATAGAACACCTTCCACAACCCCTTATAAAACAAAATAAGTACCTCTATCCGTTATTAGAAAATGATTTTATTCGCCAATCCTTCAAAAATTATGATAGGTACAACCCTTGAGAATATATCATCATAATAATCCATGCGATAAATTTATCCTAGATATACCTCGCTCACACATAAAATAAGGATAGGGAAAACAAAAATTAATCATGGAGATTCCACCTTTATTGGTCACTAATATAGTAGAATTACCTATCATCACCCTTCACATGTTTTTATTTTTGGGATTTGATACATCATTTTTATATTATACATGATGTAAACATCATGATAAAAATTTAATTCCCAAATAATATTAACAAATAGGTCCATTGAAATTAAAATAAGAACAATTAATATAAAAATTATAATTAATTTAAATTGATTGGAAGAATGAACACCTCAATCAACATATCGTTCCATTATGATGTTTTTTATCATATGATTCCATTTTTTCAATCATCATTACACTAATATTATCCAATTATTTAACCCCTCTAATAGTTATCCAAACATGATCCATTGGTCTTGGAATAATTATAATGGATGTTTTGTTCTAGTATTGTGGAATGATCATCCTGAATAGTTCTTATTGATCATGGAAATCACACATTTGGTTTTGAAGAATCAATGTTACTAAGTCAGTCATATGATGGTGGATATGAGAGGGGAATCTCTATAATATTCATTGACCATGAGAGATATATAATGATTTAATTATGTACAATGGTACTCACTTTTGATTATTTTATACATAATAGACATATTCAAATACTTTTAGTAATAGGTTCCTTGGATCAATATTATTTAACTGAATAGAAAACCTTGAATAACATTTTTAATCTAATTTACCCCATTGTATATAGTAATAATAACATTTTACCATAGTGTGAGATAACTAACACAATTATATATTTTAATTCAAAAACAAGAAATTTAATATTTATCATTTGGAAAAATCTTGGACCACAATTTACCTTAAAAATTCAATTGATTCATTAATTAATATTACTTATTCAATAAAAAAATATTAAATATCCTCTTAATTAAATAAATTCTTTATACAATTTTTTTTTATTCATGTTCAAATTAATAATGAGAATGAAAATATTCCCCGTTCATGTGAATAATATTTATTCAAATAATTATATTCAAGTATAATTTAATTGATATCAACTAAAACACTATGTGATTAAATACATAGGATTTTATCACATTTGTATAAATATGGATTGCATAAATTCCAATATTACTATCTAAAATTGGTAAAGAACCAAAGAATAACAAGATAATTTCCCAGCATTAAAAAACAAACATAGGAGGTCACTGCATAATATAATCTGTTTGTCATAATATCTCATAAACATTATTGCCCAACAAGGATATTAACCAAATTTTTTGATACATATTTTTTGGAATTTATAAAATAGAATAATTGATATACTAAAGAAACATAATTTAATTTTATGGTTCTATATCAATAAATGTTACATGAAATCAACTTCTATACATAATGAAAAGACAAATCATTTATTAACTTATTCTTTAATATCAAGTCATTCCTCATGCACTAAACATAAAAAAAATAACCCTGAACTATTTTTAACATGGTTTAAATCAATAAATATAAATACATATGTAATGAAATGAATTAATATGAATATTAATGTCTTAG
Source organism: Viscum album (assembly GCA_963277665.1). Lineage (NCBI taxonomy): Eukaryota > Viridiplantae > Streptophyta > Magnoliopsida > Santalales > Viscaceae > Viscum > Viscum album. The sequence goes on along the minus strand of OY728163.1, from coordinate 1,047,298,790 downwards.
GATCAATACACACATTCCTATATGGGAATATCCAATAAGGTATAAATATGTTGAATTCCTACTGACGAGTTTGATCTCATAATTTCTTTTATTGATGACATACAATTGAGAAGTCCATTAGATTAAGTCTCATATTCATATTAGTAATTTGAATTGATGGTAAAAATACAATATTCTTCATAATATAATTCTATACAGATTTCAATAAAATAATATTATCAAACTAGATATCATGTTTTAAGAACATCATTATAGAATTTTAGGCTTCTCATCATAGATGGGAGCTCTTGTGCCCTATTCAATGCAACATATACTCTAGGAATTTTTAACCAATAATAATGAATAATGATGAATAAAATTAAATAAAATTTTAAAATTAATATTCAATTAATTTAATATACATTAAATTAAATGTATAAACACTTTTTTCTTAGACACTAACTCTGACAGTCTCTATATAAGGACCCAGCCTTAAAAAATAACATAATATTTATTTTCACTAACGAATGTACTTTTTTCCACATTGAAAATAGATTAATGTTAGAGTTTAATATAATTTGGTAATAATTATTACATAACAAAAAAAATTCATAAAATGTATATAGTAAAATAATAGTATCCATTTTTATAAAAATATTAATCTTTTAAAATGAAACATGATTTATATTTCCATTAATAATATACATAACATTCCACTTGTCCTTATCATTTATAGTAAACATCCATATACCTGTTGAATTTTTTAAAACATGGGATGGAGAAAGAAGACTAGTAAGGGAGATATAAAGAAATAATAAAATTAATTTTCCATGAATATTTATAAACACATAAAACCATTTTCATGGATTTATATTTTTCAAGCATAATTCATTATCTCCTTAGATTAACTCAAGAAATAATAGGTTTTATATAAGATAACATATAAAATAAAATTCAGAATGTTATCCTGAGTTTTCCATTCCGTAAAAATATTATATTTATTATAGCTCTCACAAATATAGATGGAGTAACTGTCATGGTAACATATAGAATAACCATTGTAGTATACACCCTTAATATATTAAGAGAAACCTTTCTGACTAACACATTACATTACCCAATGTCTTGGAAATATATAATTTGATGACCCAACATATATTAATCATGGAACCACCCACACACATAAAAATGTTCCATGAACCATAAAATAGTCCCAAAACATAAATATGTCATCTAAAGAAAATTACCTTTCTACGTGGAAATCAATTTTCAATCTGACAAAGGCGCACACTCCAAAATGTAAACACGCATTTTGAAAATAAAAATTTAATCATTTAAATGATATATAAAATATTTTATAAAAGAATTCAAAATATATAAAAGTGGGAAATAACATTCATTATGTATTTTAAAAAACAATCCTTTTGTAATTTTTATAAATAGGGAGAAGAGTAACATTAAGAGATGTTTTTTTTAAAAAAGTCCCTTAACTTGAGTCTTAATTATCATATAAAATATATAACTTCATAAATATTAATATTAATTTAATTATTTAATGATTTTTAAAAAAATTATAAAATTTATTATTATTTTTATTTCACATATTATCAGGTTTTATCATTTTATTAATTTTCTATGTTCTTGTCAAATGTTTTGACGATATTCAATAGATAGTTCAAAATGTATTTGGTATTATGTATATCATCAAAATTTTAATTATTCAATGAAATAAAATGAAATTTAAATTAATAAATATCAATTTCAAAAATTTATTATACTAATAAATATAACCATTGAGTTTGGTTATGAAAAAATAACTACTTTATAACCATGGAGAGAACAATCATTATTTACACACGAGTGACATTTCTATTTTTTAATGATGTTTATGGATATAAGGTAATTTTTAATTTGAATTAATATAATGATAAAAATATCATTAATTAAATATTAATAATTTTTATATATTTATATATATCATCCATGCAATGTGGTGATGAAAAACAACTCACATCGCTTCCCAGAGGGGATATTTAACACATACACATGAACGATGTTATTATTTATATTTGGATTGGAAGGTATAGAAATTAAATAAATATTATTCTTTACTAATGATAAATATTCCATAAAAATGATATATAAATTGTAATTAATTAATTTAAACTAGTTCATATGGAAAGTGTTGTGTTAAAAAATTTATCGATTTACAAGGTGGTAGTCCACCCTAAACATGAAAAATTAATTATGTTCCCATTTTTTGGAAGTGGAAATTGATTTAGGCGGTGATTTTAAAATAATAAATTATAAGTATATTTAGGAGACATGAGTTATTATTTTATTCTGGATTGTGAAGATCTGATGGAAGTGAAATAATAAATAAAAGAAAAATTATTGATTTAAAACAATTCATTTTATTTAGAAATACATTTTTACATAAAACCTTAAGTCCACAAATGATGGTTTAATGCCAAAAATAAGATCTCTATAAATTGGGGTTGGATTATAGTATGTGATATGGTTGGAAATTTCTTAAAATAATATGGTTTGAAGTGTGAAAGGAAGAGGAGAGGAGAAGAACACTTTTATGAGAGGGGTGTAACACACTCAAAATTATTCAAAATGTTATTTAATATAAATTGTTATTCGCTTAAAAATAGATAAAAATAGATTTATTTAGAATTTATGATGATATAGGGTTCGAATAAATTCATCCAATAAATATTAGACATGTTTTTAAATTTTTATGCTTATATTTTTTGGTTTAACCCTTATTAAACCTCTTTAACTCTTATTGTGAAATATTATAATGTACACATTGAGAGTTCATATAGAAAATATAAAATTTAAAAAGGGAAATAAATGAGTCATTAATGAAATTTTAACTCACATAAAAACATGTTTTCTGAATTTCATAATTTATTTAAGAATTTTTTTTCATTAAATAAAATATTATTTTTTTAATATGTCCCTATTGTCAATTTTCTCAATATTCATTATTTAGCATCTTTAAAATTTCATAAAAATAAGATAAATACAAAAATATTATTCTCAAAAATCACTAACATATCAAATTAATATATAAAATTCATGGATGATATTAATTGTTTCTGATTGTTTTTTATTTAAAATATTTAATATAATTTGATTGATATTTTCTTTTAATTATATAACTACTTCATCATTTTTTTAAGTCCATAAGATAAATTTTTCATTCCTTAAAATCATAATAATATAAAATTCCATAACTCGATTCAATGGATACACATGGAACTATGTGGTCAAAAAATCTACCAAATTATTATTTTGGTTTATATTCAGTCATCCAATACAAATAGGACTAGTGTTAGGGTTATTATATGATATTTCTAATATTATATTTACCATTAATTACCCGATTTTTCCTTAACCATTGTAATAAAATTATGAATGTTACTTTTCATATTATAATAAAATAAAAGGGATATATTTTATATATTTGTGAATTATAACTAAAAATTTTGAATCCATTTTTTGAAAATGAATATATTGAGTTGGATAAAATTTAATTAAAATTATTCTTGCTGAATGGGTGAGAAAATAGTTTCTTAAAGTGAAAATATTCAAAAGAATGAAATTATTTTATATCCATAATCAAATTGAAATTTATTTCAATAACATAAATTTTTACTAAATGATAAAAAGTTTATCTAATTATAATTTACCACATAGTAAAAATATAAATTATCCCAAAAAGTTTTTTAGAGAAAAAACCAGTTTTTAATTAAATTATTTTATTTTTTCACTATTCATTAAAAAACAAAAACTTATCAATAAAATATAAACAAATTAACCAAATTATATTTTGACATTAACATTTCAAAAATGATGTTAACATTTTCTTATATAATTAATCAAATTTTAATTTTTTTTAAAACACGGTGTCCATTATATGATGATAAAACACTATTTTTAGATAAAAATTTTGTTTTTAACCATAAAACTAGGCTTACCAAATACACAATTGATCATAGTGTCACTTTATAATTAAAAACTACAATCTAAATCATAAATATTAATAAAATGGAATAATAATTATTTTATCCTTAAATGGGTTGTTACACTCTTCCCCCATTTTGGAAACAACATCCTTATAATTTGATTCACTTATTAAATTGGTGGGGATGTCATTCCATTATATCATTTTTATATTATTTTGATTCCTCATAACCCATATAAGTTTTTCACAATAACATAACATGAGGAATAAATTTATTTATTAATAATTAATCCATTTATCCAAGATCATGAACTATTAATTCCTCAAATGAAATACTATCTTAAAACTAAACGACTTCTAGGATTTAAACATGAGATGAATATGGAACATATTTCCTTAACATTGAAAGATGAATAATATTGTGTACCTAGGGTATAATTGGAGGAAAAACCATTATATAGGAAACAAGTCCAACAATCTCTCATATTTCATAGGTTCAAATGATCCATGGACATGACCTCCCCTTATTAACAAAATTCATCATACTTTTCTTTAGAAAACATTGGGAAAGACATAATTTCATACCTAAAATGAAATATCCTTCCTTCGGTAATCCACATTATTTTTTCCCTTCTATAAGCTGTCCTACTCTGCCAGTTAATCGTATAAACTTTTTCTATCATATCCTATGTCAAATATGGACCATTCAATGTACTTTCACCCACTTCACCCAAAAATGTTATATTTCTATATCACATTCCATATATTTCAACAAATGATGACATATGTATGTGGGAATTAAATATTTTATTATAAGAAAACTCAACTAAATAAATTTGTAAATCCAAACTTCTCTGGTAATTCTCTAAAAAAGAATGTATCGTATCCTCCAATGGATTATTTTTTTCCTCCTATCCATTGGAATGAGGATTAATGGATTTTTATAAATTTAATTAACCTCCCAATGACTTCTAAATGCCTTTACAAAGATATAAGTAAACTAAAAATCATGATTATATACCATTGATTGTGGAACTCTATATAATGATATTATCTATTTAAGATACGACTGAAAAGGTTGATCAAGAGATAGAGTGTCTTGAATAGGAATAAAATTTGAGGATTTAGTAATTCGATAATCGATAACACAAATCAAATTATTACTGTGAGATTTATTAGGTAATACCACTATAAAATGCATGGAAATAATTCCCTATTTCCACATTGGAACTGAAAAATACCAAAACATCACCTTAAATAACCGTCATTATGATTTAAACTATTGATAACTAAAATATCTCATTTTAAAGACAAAAATATCTTTTTTATTCCATCCCACCAATAATACTTGTTACAGTCTCTATAAAACTCAAGGCTATAATGATTTAATATAAATAAAGAACTATGAGATTCACATAGAATATATTTCATCAACTGTGAGTAAAAAAGAACACTTAATATATTCCCAAATCATAAAACACAATCATAATCAATGTTAAATTCTAGAAACTTAATATTTTTATCCAATATTATTTTTTTATAACTCACAATCTTTGTTATGAACATTATTAATTCTATGTAATATAGATCATTTCACTAACACATGAAACAATACAGAAAAATTTCCTAAACTAATAACATCCACAAAAAAATCATTAAATAAATAAACATGGCATTATATTCCAAACATAACATGTTTAATTTTGCAATTTTTTGACTTTAACCATCTTCCACTTATATTATTTTCTATGATGGTATGGAATCATGAAATCATATTCCTTGATTAATTCTATTCAACTTTTTTGTATTATATTCAATTTATTCAATTTGAATATATACATTAAATATTTATGATCAGTATATATTTTTAATTTTAATACAAAGATATGTTTCCTGTAAATTTCCATTTACGAAACAAATTCTAATTCCAAATCAACAATAGGTTAATTTAACACATGAGGCTTAAGGTAACATGGATCATATGAAATTACCTAACCATTATTCATTATGAAACAACCAGTTTGTTTCAATGAATAATATATATAGATGATAAATTAAAAGTTTCTGGTAGGAAAGAAAAAAATTAGAGAATTCGCTAATATTCTTTTTTATTTCCTTAAAATAATCATCACATTATTTTTTCAGTTGATCTTATCACCTTTTTGAGTTAACATGGTCAGTTGTCTAGATAACCATAAAAATGATTCGATAGACCTCCGTTAACATCCTTCAAAACAAAAAATGTGAATCTTGATAATATTTAGGGGTCTTGGACATTCTTTAACAACATCAATTTTATCAGGATCAACATTTATTCCATACTTAGAAAAAATATAACCAATGATTGTAATTTTTTCTACCAAAATTCACACATTTTAAATTTAAAGTACAATTTTCTAATTTTATTGTTTTTAAAAACAAAACATCAATTCATTTCATTTTCATATTTACCGTTTGAATATATGACAATGCCAACAATAAATACAAACATAAGATTATCCAATTACTCATTTAATATTCTTTTCATAAAATACATGAACAAAATAGGTGCATTTGATAACCCAAATGAAAAAAATGAAAATTCATAATGCCCATATCTAGTGTGAAACCTGGTCTTAAAAATATTTACTTCAATCACTTTAAACATATGGCACACGAAAACTAGGTCAACCTATGAAAAAAACATTTCTCCCTAGAGATGATTAGCCAAATCTTTGATACAAGGAAAATAATACGTTTTTTAATAGTGATGTTATTAAAGTCTCTATAAAAATCCAAAGCCTTAGTGAACCATATTTCATTTAAACAAACAAGATAAGAACACCATATAGTGATGTTATTGGTTGGATGAAACCATTATCTAGATTCATAAGAAACTTATTTTTCAATTTTACATGTTCTACAAGATACACTCAATAATAGGGCACACAAATAGTATTATATTATTATATTAAGTCAATATTAAACTAAACCTGTCAATTAAGGAAACCACTAGAAAATAATATTTACAAAAACATCAAGTTATAAATTCACCACTTACACATCCTTAATATGCATAAGTACACTTTTTAACAATATGTAAATATAACATTGATTATAATAATTGAAAAGTTTGTCAGCTTCCTAAAATATTATCAGTGGAACGAGATCATTAATTTTTATAAATTGATATTTAGTGTGAAATAAAAAATTTGTTTTTCTCTATAATGAATCATAGCATTGTAAATATAAATTCAATCAATACCTATAATAACATCAAAATATACTATGTTAAAACAACATGGTTTATAGGTGAATTTCTTCCATGGAAAATGACATGAGGATTCATATAATTTTATTTTTTGAAATGATATTTCTACCATGGGTTTCTACCATATGATCTGGCAACATTTCATGAGGTGAAATTTCCAATTTACTAGGAAATTTCTAAAAAATGAATGAAGGTGTAGAACCTGAATAACAAAATACAAAAGTAAAAAAAGAATGAACAAAAATGATACCAAAAACAACTTGATTTTGATGGACATACATTTTTTAGATGTTTTAAAGGATTACATCAAACCATTCCTCTTATAGTATGGTTGGTTACCATCATTTGGGTTCCTCTTTGGACACTCTTTACATAAAGGCCCATCTCATTACATTTAAAACATTTTATTGATTATCAATCATAATTTGTCTTACCACAACAATGATATTTTTTCTATGCTATTATATAGATTAAGACCACCCTTACCACATTGGAATTGCTGACTAGAATTTAAAAGACATTTCCTAGTTTGTTTTCAAAACAATTATCTCAACTTTTAAACTCAATTATTATACCATCAAACTTCATTGATCCCTAGTTTTTTTTAAAACAATTATATGGTTTATAACCACCCTTACCACATTGAAAATATATATTTCCATATTCCCCACACATTGTAATTTTATTTGTAACATTTAAATTCATGAGAATCCAATTCCCTTTGATATTTTTTCATCAAGCCTGAGTAAAAGTTGTTTGTTTTTATATGAAGACCCAATAAATAATTTGGAGTATATCTTTCCAATCAGGTGAATGTTTATTTTTATGTGACCACTAACTAATTTTTTTACTCACCTCTAACAATTATTTTTCTATCCTAATCAAAACTGTTATACAAAAATATTTCACAAGAAGGTATTTTTGAATTCATTACATTCCAAAGAATAAATATCTCAACTATCCTTGGTATTATTGACTATTGACTACCAATGGGCTTTTACAACTTCAAAAAAGTATATTCGAAGACACACCAATTTATGGTCTGAACACCACTTGAAATAGAAAATTGTTTCTACAGCTTTAATCATCCATTCCACTACAACTAGGTTAGAAGATTCACTAAGAACTCGACGATGTTTCCTCATATAATGATAGACTACTCACATATTCCTCCATGGTTGATATGGATGATTTCATGTATAGATTCCGACAATAGTTATTAATCGAGTGAACTGATACATCATAGTATAAATTATTTTGTTCCTATTCCAACTGTCTCGGGATGCTTATTTGGAATTATGTATTGTTCTTGAGGCCTTTTCACCCAAAAATAGGTGTTTACCGTACGGAAAAAAATTCCTAAGAAACATATCTTAGTTGAAGAAAAATTGTAATTATAAAATTCAACATCATTTCAACATAACAATAATGTAGAAATAATATTTGGATATTCTATTTTTAATATTATAACACATAAAATTATCTAAACTAACCTTTATCCCAACTATAATGATCCGAGAGTAAAACATTATGTAATCTAGGGTACTAGTCTAGAATTATATTTATTTTAGATTTATTATATTTTCGGGTTTATAGTTTTAGATAATTAGATCATTATTAATACATAACATCCCACATTCACAGAATGTGAACAATACGAATATAATATCGATATTATCCAAATTACAAAACATTTAAAATAAAACATGATTTATTTTTTCTGAAAATTCATCAGATCATTCAACATGACATCCTCCTTTTAATACACACACTTATACCCAGTGAAAATTGTTTTAAAACTATGGATGAAAAAAATCATTGTAATGGACATAACACAAAAATGAAACTTTTATTCGATGAATACTTATTAACTAAATAAAATATTTTTAAAAACATATAATTTTTTCCTATAAAACATTAGCATGTTAGCTTACCTCATGAAGTAATATGCTTTCTATAAAATACATATAAAATATAAATCACAAAGGAAACAATTGTAATCATTCCAATACCACTCTTACATTAACCATCTCCATAATAGTTTCATAGGTAGCAATATTCATAGTCAAAAATGGAATAACCCCCACAATATATTCTCTTATTCTCTGAGGAGAAACCAAACTAGTTAACTATATCTCAAATTCAAATGCATTTCAGTGATGTAACAATATCACCCGCACTTATTTAATCATATAACCACCCATAGTAATTAAAAATTATGATGAAAAACAACATAATTACAACACATAAATCATCCATAAAAGGTATATAACTATTACACATTGATATCACTTTCCATTTTTAAAATTCTACAAAATAATGAGAAAACTTTATTTGAAAATAATATTCTAAAAAATATAATGTATAGATAAAAATATTAAATCTATATTAAATAGGTAAATTCCATTCATAAATTATTGGTCAAAAAACATTCATTTACTCTTTTTTCAAAAATGTTGAAAGAGTATCATGAAGAGATATTTTTAAAATAAAGTCACTTATATTGAGTATGAATTTTCACATAATATATTTATCTACCCAAATAATAAACATAGGTTGATTATTTTATTTAGTGAGATCCTTTTAAAATTCAATTATTCTATATTTATCACATATTATCAGGATCTAACAATAATGTATTATTTATGTTCTTGTTATATTTTTTGATGACATTCAGTACTTGATTTCTAGATGACATTGCTATTATGAATTTAGTCAATGAGATAATTTGTCCATCATATCCAGCATAATATTAATGAAATAAGAATCAAATTTAAACAAAAATTATAATTTTAAATCAAACAATTATGTATGTTAATAAAAAATGAAATTATAAAAATCTTTGGTATGGTTGGCAATAACTACGCACGAATAAAATTTATATTTTTTCAATTATAAATATAGAAGGAATAGAATTATTATTTTATCTTTAAATAATGATAGTTATATAAATAATATAATATTAATTATTTAAATATAGATATATATATCATCTCTGTGATGTGATGGTGAAAATTTAAACATATTGTTTGGTGGAGGTGATTGTTCACACATACATTAGAATGATGTTATAATTTTTATGTTTCTTTAAAGGTAGGAAATTAAATTATATATAATTAAAAAATAATGATTAATATTTTATTCATATCAATTATAAAAATTCATTACATCATTATAACTAGTCATAAGATGGTTATGGAAAACTAATTATATCGGTTCAAAAAGTGGTAGTCATCCATACGCACAAACAATTAATTATTTCCCCATTTGATGGATGTGGAGATGGATTTAGGTGATATTATTAAAATAATAATGTCAAAAAATATTTATTATATTGGATTTGTTATTTCAACATGGTTGAATAATAATTAAAGGATGTGAATGAATAAATAAAACTAAAATTCTTGATTACAAATGATACATTTTCATCAAACAATATATTTTTTTACCACAACATGACCACTAAGAATGGTTTTTTCTCAAAACATAAGAGTTATATAATATGGATAGGTATTTATGGAAGTAAATTTCAAATATTTTGAGTGAAATAAGTATTTATTTTTTGAATAGAAAAGGATAATAAGTTACATTTTATAAGAGAGGGGAGGAGTACTCTCTTAATTTTTCAAAATATTAAATTAATAGAAATTAATATTCTATTAAAAATGGCTCCAAAAAATTTTATTCAAAATATACGATGATTATTGATTGAAATAAAATCAGAAAGTGAAAATTAAAATAGTTTTTATTTTTATTTTAATCTTTATTTTTTTCTTTTATCATTATTTACTATCTTTAAATATTATAGTGATAGATTGTAATTTACACATTCAAGCTTAATATACTTACTATAAAATTACAAAAGACTAATTACATTTTAATTAATGAAATAATTAATATTATTTAAAATAATTTGAAATGTATTTTTATTTTGATGACATTTATTGCATTTAATAAAATATTATTTATTTTAAGATAACATTAATGTCAAATTTAAAACTATTCATTACTATAATTTTAAAAAATACTAAAAAACAAAGATAAATTAGAAAAAAAAGTATTAAAAACCATTACTATAATCTCCAATTAATCAATTAAATTATATTATGACTTAGGTATTTCAAATTACATTTATTCTATTATTTTAAATATAATTTATTTGATATTTCCTTTAGTTAAATAATTAGTGATCATAATTGTGTAATCCATTGAGGTAAATACTTATTTAATAATAATTATAAATAAATTAACAGGATGAATAAATAGATATTATATTTTTAAATAATTTTTATTATTGAATATATGTTCAAAAATATTCAATGTTATAGTAGTTGTAGTTATTAAAAAACAATTATGAGATATTTGACTTTTCATTAAAATAAAACACTCTAAAGAGATAAATATCATCTAGGGGTCACTAAATGTTCATAAAGTAATCCCCTAGATGATTATGGTAAAAAATAAATCATCCAACAAAAGAAGAAAAAGTGTTTAGGTTAAATTTCTAATATATATATTATTATTTTTAACCTTGTATATTGATGTACCATCAACTATGGTAATATAAATAACAAATTAAACTATAAATATTATCAAAAAATAATAATGGATTATTTAATAAATTTTAACATTTTGATAAAGATATTTAATCCACTATTCACTTTTCAAAACAAATATCTTGCTAAAATAAATATAGAAATAATACCGTTTATGGGGTGAGAGAATTGTTTAGTTAAGTGAAAATAGCCAAAATATTGAATAGTTGTTTATCCAATTTCAAAGGAAATTTTATTCCAATGACCTAAATCAAATTGAATGAAATAAAATTGATCTAAATATACTTTAAAAAAAATAAAAATATAATTTAAAACTATAAATTACATAGAAGAAAAATTAGTTTTCAATTAAAAAAATATTATTTCACTAGTTATCAAAAAATTAAACTTATAAGAAAAATAAAAAAACAACCAAATAAAATTTTGATATTAAACATTACAAAATAAATATATTTTTTTTAAATGAAAATAATAAAAGATTCAATTTTTTTAAAATTGCGTGCAATTAAAATGCAATAGAACTCCTTTTTTGGGAAAATAATTTTTTTAAATAAAACATGGATTTTCATTTACAGTAATGATCCTAATGTCTGTTTTTTATTTAATTATTGTTTTAAATTAAAAAATATTAGTAAAAATGAAAAAGGATTATTCTCTCATTACTAGGTTTTTACACTCCCACTTAGACTAGGGGCTACTGCCAATGACGTTTAGTGAGCCATCTCAGACATGATGATCATATTTCTACTGAGTTCATGATTTAGACAGAGGTTCCTCTAAATTTACTTTAATCTATAATTTTCTCACTATGAAATCATCTATATAGGAAAAATACAACAATATATTGTTTTTATAATCTACATTATTGGTTCATTGATGTGTTATTAGCTCATGTAAATCACCCAATAATATAGTATTATCATAAAATAGTGTGATATGGTATTTACTTCATGGAATAACATCAATTTATTGGATGAATCTACATATCCAAAATACATATTTAGATTTTTTATAAGAAATAATATAATTATGAATTTTTTAAATATGTTACCACAACCTACTTTGATCTCTTTATCTCATATCATCTCTATTGAGAGAGATTATGTATCCCGAATGTGATTTCATATTTTTTTGATATAGTAAAATATATGTAATTTCACATCCTATGATGACTATATCCATATATCCCACAGAGACACATAAAAAGATTCTTAGTTTTTCATATATACTTAAGTGTTTTATTGACTTCCATATAATGGTTTTCACCTAGGTGTTGATAATATATTCTTACATCAAAAAATGTGTATATGACATATTTACTTATAAATAACATAAGATTCACGACTGGCCCAATATGAGATTCATCGTAAATATTTTCCATCATCTTTATCTCCTCAAATGTCAAAAAATATTTCACAAAAAGATGAACATCAGGAGTTACTAGAACTGATCTCCTCTTGGATTTATTTTTTTAGTCATTTCCTTATCCATTATATATATTTACTTTAACTTATGGCCAGAGGCATCTAGTATCTATCATGATAGATCATGATCTAAGAATAAATTCTTCTTCACTTAATTCCTTTATGATGAAGCATATGTTCAACAAGTCATTGAATGTTATTAATACTAGTATTTCATTTCTAATCAGGATATTTTCATCAACATAAACTATAAAAGAAATTACCATACAAAAAAAATTATTCAAATGAAGAAAGATCACATTCAATCATTATGAATCTATATCATATTATATATTCATCAAAAAAGTATTCCATAACCATGATTCTTATGTTATGAAATAAATAGATCTACACTACTTTCATACATTTTGGGCATCCTCTAGAGTCACAGACCCATCATGTTTTTTCATTTAGACATTACTTTATTGGTCCCATTATGGAAGCCAGTTTTTAAATCCATCATCAAAACTTTATACTGGTGTTAAGAAAATATAAAAAGCAAATTTTTGATGGATTTATGAATAAAACATAGTGAAAAGGTTCCATTGTTGCCTATTTTTTGACAGAGTCTGGATATTATCAGGACTAGTCAATCCATATAAGTATTTAGTTTTAAATATATGTATAGTTTCTTCTTGAATATAAATTTTTAAATAATTATCTTTACATATACGAAATTATCTATAATAATCAAGGCTTTATTTATATATGGAATATATTATATAATTCATAGATTCTTTCTACGAGGAATATTACATTCTTACTTCTTCCATGAATGTGATTGTATGATTATTATATACTAATAAATTTAAACAGTAGTAGATTTTTATAACGCTATATATTTTATTTTACTAACCACTCTTGTACTCTTACACAGTACTGTTGTTTCTTAAAAATTCTCTTCTATTGTTATTTGTAGAATATATTCCTATCCAAACTATTTTATATCTTGATCATGTAACTTATTAATGTTTATCTCACCACCACTACCAACTTTTGAGATAAGATCCCCTTTAATAAATGTGGGTTGTATCATAACTATAACATTATTATTTATAGTATCATTTATATAATATATATTTTTTTATTAGGATATACTATAGAGATGAACTACTATCAATGAGTGGAAGAATATTTCTAGAAATAAACTTAATATATTTATTATAACCCCAAACACCAATATGAAACAACTTGTGATTTAATTAAACACCATATCAGATATGGAAAACTAGTTTCTACATTATTTGTAACTCTATACAGTATGTAATTTTCACTCTCAAATGCATATCACCATATAGATAAACGAATACACACATGACTCATCAATGATATCACCATTTATAAAAAGGATGGGGTACAACCATTCACATATATCATTCTATTACAGTTTATATGGTGGTACGAGTTGGATAAAATCCCAAACTCACATAAAAATTCCTGACTTTTTTATTATTGTATTCTACACATGATTTTTAGAGGAGATCGAAAATGTACATTCCAATAATGTTATGAAATTCATTCTTATATTCCTTGAATCAATCAAAGTAATCTGACATATAACTCATTAATTAGACACACACACATACTTACATACATACATATATATATATAATAATATCACCAGTAAATGATATTAAGTATGAGTATCCACCCCAAGATTCAAATCGAAAAGGTTAACACACATCAGTATGGACTAACTCAAGAAGGTTAGTGGACATTTTTACATTATCCACTAACTGAATCATTGTTCATTTAAACATGTAAACATGCATGAAATGTAACAAGTTATTTTAGTTTGATGGGATATTAATATCTATATTTGTGTAATATGGTGAATCATTTTCTATATATAGGATATAATCGGTAATTCAACATTTGGGTGAGGTGTGAATCATGTTAATTTTTTTCGGTTTTATTACTTAGTTTTGAAATTCATAATTTTAAATAAGGATATTTAAATTTTAATTACTATCGAAAGTATTTTTTTTATAAAATAAAAAACTATTAGTTAAATAAAAAAAATTAAATGAATCCATATTAGGTATCAAATCATAATTAATGTTTTTTTGGAATTGACGACATGTAATAAAAATCATTCAAAACCAAGATCATTCCCGTTATTAACATGAGGTGATGGTCCCTAATATCCACAATAGTTAGACTAGATCTATTGGCATCATATAGATCGACCTACAATCAATTAATCATTAGTAATCTACTTGGTACCCATATTTTAATACATATATAGTAATAATTGTTTTTATCTATTTCAAAATATGTAGAAACAATAATATTACACTAAATAAGAAATTCACATAATTATTCCCATTGTTTATTTACATGGATGTAGTTGTTTCTTCTAGTGGTCCTTCATTCCTTTAAAATATACAGAATCATATTCCCATTCTAGTCCATAGATCATTATCTTCTTGGAAGTGTGTGGAATTTTTTTGTAACTAGTGTTATTTACCTGGTCTTTAATTTTATACACCAAAAGTAAATAAGATTTTTTTGTATCGTATACCTATAGAATTACTGAAGTATAGTGAGAAAAGTTGGGAGAAGATTATCTAGGATTTTAAAATTAAGAGTTAAATAATTTGTATAATATCTTAGGAAGTTATGAATGAATGAGATTGGAATTGGGTTATTTAGGCTTCTTAAAACCAATAACCACATGGTTCTAAATTTATGCAATACATTTGAATTTTTTATAACCATTTGGTGAACCATATCTAATTATGTTGTGAATATGGTCCCTCAATTTCTTAAACCATTGTTTTATTTAATTCTTCTAGTAATGACTTTGGTGATGATGAACCATGCTATATGAATCCATTCCCTTATGTGACTATGTGGTATCACTAAAAAAATATGAAAGCATGGAACATTGATTATAAACCTAACTACTGATGTGTTTGTCATAGAAATGAAAATCATCATCACTCGCCTCTTTTGTAGGAGGATTAATCATTGAGGATTCTAGTACAAAATACATCTATTCATGGCGTAACACTTCCTATAGGCATACAAACCTTTAATGGATGTTATATATAATATATATATGGACTTCATATTTAATAGGTAAAAAGGTTAATGTGTTTTATGAACATATATTTATTCTAAAAATATTAAAATAAAATATTATTAGTACTTTTTTATGACAAATTAAGCGATACATAATGATTATAATTTTATTAAGGCTACCACTGTTGTATCATTTATAAAGTGAAATATCCATTAAACTCATAATTTCAAATCACTTTATACATTCAAGTGGATGTGATCTATATTTTATTCTTTCTATTCCAGATCATATACCTGGAAAAAAATAAAGTGTTATAGTAGGAGGAATTTCAAATTATAGGCTTGTTTATCATTATTATTTTGAGAGGACTCTGAAATTATGAAATCCTAACTCATATATCATCAATACTAACCTCCAACTTTTTATCAATTAATCACTTACCATTAAATTCAATTCATGCTCTATTTTGTCGGCCCATCATCTTATGTTAGATTCTTCAATAATTAAATGTGGACCTGACTATGGCCTAAATGTACAATGTTTTTTAAAAAATAATTTCATATTGACAATATTACATTATAAAAATTTATCAATATTAATTAATTTAATTTTATATTATTATATTCACAATTATAATAATTACTAAATATTAATTAAAATGGATATATTTTTCTTCATACTATTTTTACTTATACAATGATTATTTTTTTAATTAGAACATTGAATATAATATTTTGTAATTTTTTTTCAAAATTACTTATATTTTTTATATCATAATGTCAAAAATAACAAACAATGATTTTTTTAGTAATATTCTAAAAATGATTATATTCAGGTGAATAGAAGAAGACACTATTTTTATTGAAAGTTGTTACTGCTTGTAATGAATTTAATAAATTATATTTTGTTTTAAAATTGATTAAAAATAAAATTAGTTACATTATATTATAAATATTCTATTTATTCTCAAATAAATAAATGTTATTCGTTAATTTTTTATAAAAACGTTGTATACTTAAGAGTAACAATTTTTGGGAAGCCCATTTTCTTCACAATTTCCATGATTATTTTTAATTTTACTTCTATGAATTCTGAGAATTTAATTTTTTAAAATTTGTTTTATATTTTTATTTATCATAAATAATTTTATTTAATAGGATAAATGTAAATTTGTGGTCATAATGAATAGTAAATATATAAAAATATTTACAATAGTTAAGGTTGAAAAAGTTTACCACAAGGACAAATCTAAGGTGATAAGGGTTAAAATGGGAAAAATAAATATTAAATCCTATTTAATATATATATTTTCACCATATATCATATAAAATTTGTAAATTGTTTATTTTAGAGATATTTTACTTCATTAAGTCAGGAAAATATGTTAATATTTTTAATCCTTCCATGTGCATTATCTTCCCACTTATAAAAGGACATCCCATATCCCATCCTCTCCATAATAAAAGAACATTTTGGTTAATCATATACAAAAATATTTAGAATACTTTATTATTTATCCCTATCATTTAGGTAATTTTTGTGTACAATTCCATCCTTGTAGGCATTAAGATATAAATTAAAGGAGGTTGTTAGAAGACCAATTATAACTTTTAAGTGAAGGTTTTTGTTTTATTAATTTTCATCCTCCTTAAAAACCATTATTAAAATTATGATATAATAAGATAATAATATATATTTAAATATATGAAATAATATCTAGGTAATTACCTTTATAAATATATATTTTCTATCAAATGGGTAATGAATCCATCATTCACATGGATGATACACCACCACATCGCGAAATGATGCAATTAGTTTCCCGTCACCATATCTATTTGATTATTATTATTATAGATTTAATATATATATATATATATATATTATATTCTAGACATAATTTTAATTTAATAAAGATAATATATAATCTTTTTTCATTTCCTTCCATAATTGTTTTTAAAAAATAATCTTTCATTGGATTGTGTAGATTATCACCTTTGCGAAGTGATGTTATTAGTTTTTCGACACCACATCACGTGGATTGTATAAAAGTGTAATTAGTGATATAATGTTATAAATAATATATAATTAATATTATTTCATGATACAACAACACATAAATGTTTTTTCATGTCTTTTGAAAAAATGGAAACATTACTCATGCATACACATGACATACCATCTCCATATTTGTAACATATTTCATATTTCAGAACAATTAACAATGGTTGGTTTTAAAATTATCATTATGATATATAAATTATAATTAAATTATTAATATTGTTATGGATGTGATGTAATAATAAACCCCTTGACCACATTTATCCTACAAAACCAATTTTGGGATTATGAACCGAACATTTCCTAATCATCCGGATTAAACTTAACTGATGAAGATACTAAATAAACAAACATCATAAATGCCATAAATGGGAAAATTAAAATATATTGAAAAATAAATAGGTAATAAAAAATTTAAAAAAATTAGAATAATTTATTGTTTAGAATGATAAGAAACATAATTTACAAGTAGGACATGAGGTAATGGGAACTATATATTAAAATCTAATTAAAAATGTTTTAAATCTTAATTTTTAAATTTATTTTCTATTTTCATAATATTTAATTTATTTTATGGGTTTATTTATATGGACATTAATTAATATAAATTACAATTATATGTTTATTCTATACATTCTTTCAAAAATAATATAAAGGTACACCTTGTACATATTTTATATGGAATATTTCTAAATTTTAATACACAAGGAAAAATAATGTTATGATTTAACATATATGAAAAAAATATGTTTCCTGATACTATGAAAATTAATTTATATTTTAATTAATATAGAATATTACATTTTTTTATATATAACCAATAATTTTCTTTAATATGGGTCTTTTATCAGTGAAAAATGGGTTTCAAAATAATTGGATAAACCAATCTTCAAGATTGCATTGCTTAGGGGTTCAAAAGCATAATTTTAATTCTTTTTTTTTTGTGTTAAGAAAAAATTTCATGCGTTTTATACATGTTATATTTCATTTATATATTTTATGAATGGGTGAGACTTGTATACCTATCTTTTCATTGAGTTATAATTATGTTCTCAACAGAATTATTTTATGAGTTAACCAATTTCTTTATTCCACTTTATGTATAGTTGTAGAAGTTTCAGGAAGATGATATTGTAGGGAACCTACTTTATTTTAATATTATTGGAAATGAGTTCTACTAAAAAATCATTTATTTAAAAATTTATCTCATTATGTTTTGTTTTAATGTAATGATTATTCATTTTAGGGTATTAATATATGATTTCAAGAAAATGATTTTCTTTAGTGCACATGTTTTCTAAGAAACCCTATGTATTATGATATTTCATTTATTTTTTCTTATAATATGTTTTATGATATAAATTGTGTAGTAATGTTAATTTAATGTGGAAGTAAACAATAATTTGAGCATGATGTTTATTATGTTAATGGAAAACACTATATTATGGTCTCATTGATTTAAAATTTAATAACATGTGTCTTTCTTCCTTTATATATATAACTTACAGGTAATATTATACTAATCCCATTTTAAAAGTATTTATTATAAATTTTAGTGATGATTAGTAATATTTATGATTTCATTATGTAAATCATGATTATTTATGATGAAAATAAATCATAATTAATTATAAAAATTTTATGTTGTGTAAAGAATAGATATTGAGTGGAAGTGTTTTATTTATAATGTATAGATTTATTTGTTAGAACTACATTATAATAATATTAAACTATAAACCCAAAAGTATCTAGGGGAATGAATGAAAATAAAATATTTTATAGAAATTAAATTATGGTATAAATAATTATTGGGCCCATTTAAAATAACTTTGTATTGTCCTAATTGAATTAATATAAGAACTAATTACTTAATATTAACATTCATGATATTTGATTATGGGTAATGTTTTCTTGTTTTATCCTTTTCATGTCTGGTTAATGTAATCTACATTTTACATAAATGATTCACCGGGTTCCAATAAAATATTGATTCATATCCCACTTATTTAAATTTTGTCTTTTATTAGTAATTTTATTTATGTGACCACAATATTGAATCCATAATGTAAATAATACATAAAATGCAATTCGTATAAATATGAAAAATACATGAGCATGATATTAATGAAATGGTGAATTTAATGAGTTGGAAAATTAATCAAACTATGACCCTAGGGAAAATCTATTGTCCCAATCTAGGAATGAGTTGAATCATCCAACTTATACACCTATTAATTACTTGGGAAGGGTTCTCCCCATTTAAAAAATGAACTACCTTTGTGTGACTTTATATAATACATTTATTAAATATTTTATATAACTGGCATGTAGGTGAGGGGTATCAAATTCTTAGTTAAGGGGAACTACTTATTTAACAGTGGATATGTAGGTCCAACATAACAGAATTGGGTAAGATGACGAGTAAGACATAATATTTAATTTAATAGAAATTAATTTCGATGAAATTAAATTATGTAAAACCAATGCATATATAGATCTGGTAAAATCACATGTTAACTGAACAAAATGTTACTATAACAAATTTAAAACAACTAGTAATAATTCATTTGAAGTCATTGTTTGAAAAGAAATAACAAATAAAATTAATCCAATTTTTTGATCTATTAATTCATATAATCTTAATCAGATAAATCATCTTAATATTCTTATCTTCTATGATTTTAAATAAAATAAATGAATAAATTTTTAATAAAGTCAAACACAACTTTTCACTTGGAAGTAACATAGTGAGAATCTATATAAACTTCTTAGTATGTTTCTAATTTTATGAAATGTTCCCATATAACATATAAATTAATTGGAATGTGTAGTAATTTCAAGGAATTCCCTTCCAAATTAATTCTACATAAAAAAATACGAATATAACCTTTCTCGTATAATTTAATGTGTTTTATATTTTAAATGAAATTAACATAAATTAATATTAGTTTCGAATATTAAAAAAAATATTTATATTTTCTAATATAATATATAACCTTTGTACTAGAATGTATTATTAATGTAATGAATAAAAATACTCAGTTCAGTGAAGATTAATGGTTTAATAAATTAAATTTAATATTTTTTCATAAAAATAAATAGCCCAAAATGTGTGCATATTTTATACATGACATGTACTTTACGTTATTGAATGTCGAAATTACTTTCTTTGGGATTGAATATGTAATAATTGCTGACATTTATCAATTACATGATATTTCAGAAGGATATATTATTTTTAATTCATGTTTAATGCTTAAAACTATAATCTCATATCACATTAAATAAAAATGGTGTATTGATTATGTGACACGTCTGGAATATAATGACCTGGAATTTTATAAATAAAATCCCACTTTTCATATATTTAAATTTATTATTATGTAATATGATTTTATAAAAAATATAACCATATATTATTTAATTATTTACTATTTAAAATACCATTAAAAATAATTTTCATTGAAAATATAGCCACTGAATGGTGATCAGTTGAATATTATGAATATAGGGTTTTAACAAAATCAACCGAAAAAGACCAATTAAGTGATGACCTCAACATATAAGATTGTACCCAATAAAAATCATTTGTCATAACTTATTAGAAAGATGAAATCAATGTTATTTTCTGTTGACCCAGAAAAAATGAGATCCAACAACATGAGCATTAATGAGACCCTTTACGAGAGAAGTTCAAGATCATCAAGATTATGGCCCAAACAATGTTCATTGAACCACCCCATGAAAGTATCACTTTCGTACACATTATTCTTAGAGAATTTTCTGGTGTATCATAAATATTTGTATCAAGAGCCTAGTATTATGAGTATGTACATTATTTTTTATAGAAATATTATTATATTTTCATCTTATAATGATTACTTTATAAATGATTTTTATATTGATATAAGAAGATATAAATAGTATTTTTTGTTAATATTAAAATTCAATTAATTAATTTATTTTGATGAATCAATGGATTTTTTAAATAAATAATATTATAACATAATATAATTTTTTAAAAAATTATTATATATAAATAGTCAAATAATATCTATGATGTGAAATGTAAATGAAAAATGGATTTTAAATTTATTATTGGAATAAAAAATCATCATTTATTGATAAATGTCAATTTTATTTGAATAGTTAAAATTAAAATGTTATGAATTTTTTAAGATAAACGGAATAAATTTTTTGGAATCGTAATGTCGAAATTATATATTAGAGAATGTTTCAAAATTTTCAAGAACAATTTAATTTTTTGGTGAAGATTAAATACCTTTTAAACACACCCAAGATCCAATTTCATTTCACTCTATCTGTTTTAATGAATTTCCATAAACATATCTCCACTCTCTATATTTCTCCCATGGAACCCCAAGCTCTCAAAAATCCAATCCCAATCATTTGGAGTCACACACTCAAGTAAGAGATGTATGTCTTCTCATTTACAATAAAGAAATAATTTTATGTTATGTCTCTTAAATTTAATTTTCTTATGTTTTAATATGTTTTTCCATGTTCCCCTTAATATTTATTTTATTTATTACTTTTTAAAACTCCCTTTCACACTCAATAATCATCCCATGAAATTTTACGTACACCCTTTTCTAGGACAAAATATATTTAGTATTATTTTCATTATTCTCGTCTCTTCATTAACTCATGCCTTATATATCAAATTTATAATATTGGGATATGTTTCTAAATGTCCCTATTACGTCCCATTTTATTTCTATTAGAAGAGATACCCTGTTATAACTTATAAAACTATTTTTATGAATCTATATATGGCATCATTATGCTATCAAAATTTCACCTTGTTTTTCCATGCAAGAACAAATTTTTAGTGAATAACAAACCCATTTACAACAAATGGTGTTCATATTTATGCACTTATACCTCTTCGAATTAGGACTTATTTTTTTTTATTCCGCACTCAATGTTATTTTAATAAAATGTGATGACTAATGATTCCATATTTTAAGGTCTGTGTGCATCACTTAAGCATGATGATGAGCTGAATAGGATGGGTGCACCAAGAATTATATAGTGATTAAATGAATTAAGAAATTCTTATTATGATGAGACATCATGTTAGTACATGGAGTGAACATGCCTACATTAAGATAAACTTTACACAATTATTTATCTGATCTTTATCCTTGAACTATGTTTAAGATGCAATGTATTAATTCTTTTATGCATTTCCCATGATATAATTGTTATACTATAAAATGTCTTATTTTTATTGTTTATGACTTATAAAATTTTTATTCCCCATTGATATGACTCGTGTATAACATGTATTATTCCATTCAAGTTTTTCCTTTTTTTCATGTATCTATAGACATTCCCTTTTTTTGGGTCTCCCCTAGTTATCCCATGAAGTTTTAAAAACCATGAAATTTTGGAAACAAGTTATGGATGTTTTCAATAATTTTATTGTATCCCATTTTTATATGTATATAATTAAGAAATACATTATAATTATCTCTCATTTAGGATTTATTATGTGTTCTTTTATGTAATAAATCATTAGGTAATTTGTAGTAATGGGAAGGGTTGATATATTTGGCATTAGAGTAAAAGATTAATTATTTTTGGGATTGAGATTAGAAAAAAATAGAAAAAGACATAGGGATAATACAAAGTATAATAAAACACATTTAAATTTTCTTAATTATAGAATATGTTGTTTACCAATCCAATTCATTCTTACCTGGAATTTAAAAGTGGGAATGATTCTTAAATATAAGTTACAAGCGGTAACAAATCCAATAGGGTGTTCTGATCCTGGATCAATGTAACATTTCCCATGACAATGGGCCTTACTACACACTTTGTTTGACACTCTAATGATATATTCTATGTTAAATTTATGTCGTAATTAAGAATTGTTTTTTCGGGAATAATAAAATTTCTAATATAAAATATGTTTTGAAATTGATCATGGAAAATGTATATTAAATATTATAAATAAATATGTTAAGGAAATAAATGTAAGTAAAACAATCCCCCTTTAATGTCATTAAATTCTTATTTACCTATTTATGAATAATCTTCCCTTGTTTAACATTTATTATAGACAGTGTCCATAAATATGTGGAATCAGGTAAAAAATCAATGTGAAATGAAATGTGTTGCCTACCCCAGTGAGACTACCATCCTTATTAGATAATTATTCAATAAATTTATGATGATAATCTCTCAAATGAATCAGGTTTTTAATAGAATCTTATTTTAAGAGGAGCTCCCAAATTTCCCTAGGAGAGAAGACGTTGAATTAAAGGCCTTATGCAAAAAATTATTCTGGTATTCAATAGATTATTCAAACCCTTAATTTCATAATGGTGGATCGACTCCAATGAGATGATCTTCATCATTATCCAATGTTATGAACAAGATAATGTCCTAGTAGCTGTTTATTATATGGATGGAGAAACTCCTCAGTAGTGGATAATGATCAATAATAAGAAGCGTGATAAAGAGATAAAATCAAGGGAGTGGATGGAATTCCATAATTATTTTATAAATATATTCCTTAAACTCTCCATCTTAAAATTGAAATGGATTTTCATTTTCCTCAAGTGATAAGATGACAAGTCTATTGGTGTGTATAATGGAAACATTATAATACTTGTAGGATTCACTGCCAGATTTTTCATTACCCATAAATAAAATGCTCACTTCTTTTTTGGCATGATAAAAAAAAGTGTACAAAAATCCGTGCCAATCAAAGAATTTGATAACTCTGGAGAAATTTTCCAATATTCCCTTCAGGGTCAAATTAGTGATCAATAAATATTACAGTTATAATGGTGATTAGATGTTGAAAGTGGAGTTCAATTAGGGTGGTATGATGGAGAAATATAATGGTGACATGAAATTTCATCAACACATTAAACAATGTTGTGGAAAGAACATCCATGGAAACTGCCTAATGAGGACATGGAAATGCTTTAGGTGAACCAATGAGGTCACCTAAATCGTCATAGCCTCTTGGAGAACTCAACTAATCCCAAGGAGGAATGATATTCTCTCGTATACCCTAAAAACATTGTTAATTTCTTCAACAACATGGAACCATGACATTGTTAAAATCAACGCACTACACATAGGGTTTTTAGAGAAAACAAAAAACTTTTGAGGAATAAAGGGTGATTATTTTCTATAATAACCACTAAGGTGGATCCCAGAAATTAAGTGATTAAAGGTACAATAATTATTCAATTATGGATAGAGAATTTACTTTTTTGATTCTAGTTCTATGAATTTTATCATATCCTGAATATTTATTAGAACTATTTAAATAAAACATAAAAAATTGGATATAGAGCTGTTAGTGAAAAAAATCATTGGGGACATAATTTCATTCCAATATTTAAGTCTTCACCTATCAAAAATTGGGGATTAATTCATGATGAAACATTATCATACTACATTTATTTTAATTGATGTAATTATGGAAATGGATTTTCATTCCCTATGTAGATCTAACAAAAATTTCCCTAATAGTTAAATCACAATCTATATTGCAAATCGGCAACTGATTTTGAATGTCTTCAGGTAGGAGGATGAATCCAATTGTGAACAATCATGTCAAGTATAGATATTATTTCCCAATGAAGAATTGTATCTAACTCAAATGATTTATTCTAATGGGATAACTATCAAATAATACATGCCTACTATGAGGGAATAAACTAATGAGTTTCCTGAGAAATTGTATGGAATTCCTCAATGATGAGAGATTGATTTTTTAATTGATATTATACCTAGAGCATTCCCATTATCCTTGAATATATATAGAATGACCATTATGGATCTTTCTATAATGAAGAAACAAATACAAGAGAATATTGATAACTTGTTCATATGCTTATGTGCTCTAATATGAGTTTCATCTGGCCTCTAAATCAAGATTAATGATGGTTCTAAACACTATTACATTGATTATCGTGAGCTTAACGAGATATTAATAATGAAAATTTATCCAATACAATGGATTGATGAATTATTTGACCAACTAGGTGGAGCAAAATTATTCTCTAAGGTGGATCTGTGGTTTGGATATTACCATGTTAGGGTCAGGAAGCTTGATATCGCCTTGACTACTTTTTGTACTAGGAATGGGTAGTATGTGTTCATAGTGAAACCTTTAAGACTCACTAATGCTCCAAAAATTTTCATGGCCATGATTAATAGTAATTATAAATTATATCTACAATTTTATATTAGTCTTTAAAGATGATATTATAATATACTATAAAATAAAAGCGGATAAAGAGGAGAATTTGATCACTTCTATTAAGACCATACAAGACGATAATATTTAGGAAGAGTACATAAAATGTGACTTCTGGTTTATGGATGTCTAATTCATGGGTTATATCATCATAAGAAATTGAAGATTTTGGGACTATTCATAGGCTGAAGCAATTGAAGAATTATTAAGGCCAACATCTGTGACATATATCCTTAGATTCTATAGATTATCTTGGTATCATCATTGGTTTTTGAGAAAATTCTTGGGATATTCGTATACTCCAACCAAGATAACTTAGAAGGGTGTCATGTTTTCATGAATTGTTGATTGTAAAGTGTGTTTCAAGCTATTGAAAAGGGGACATATTAAATCCCATATTCTAACACTACCCAGAAGTGGAGAACTCCTCATTGAATTCAGTGATACTATGAATTGGGATGTGTGTTGGTGAAAAATGAAAAAGACCTAGCCTATGCCTTAAGGAAGTTGAATGTTCAGAAATAGAACTACCCAAGTCATGATATGGAGTTGTTAGCAGGGATATTTTCTTTAAAAATATAGTGGCATTATCTCTTTGGGGGGAAGTGTGAAATTTATACGGATAAAAAAACCTAAAATATATATTAACAAAGAATGATAAAAATATGCACCAAAAATATGGTTAGAGCAGATCAAGGAATATGAATGTTCAATACACTAGCATCTTAGTAAAGCGAGTAAATTAGTGGATGCACTATGTGGAAAAGATCCTGTGATTATGTCATTGATAATAATTGAAAAGGATCTAAATTTTATAGATTTGAATAGGATTAACATGGGAATCATATAGAATGAAATATCATCAATCCTTCATGAAATTATTTCCAAACCATCCTTTATTGGGAGATTTATTTATAGCACTAAATATTAGGTGGTAATTTAGAAGAAAGAGGAATCTATAAGGAAGTAGAAATCCGCTTAGTCAAATTTTAATGATGAAGGATTTTTGATATTTGGGCCACAAATACAGGTAACATCAAGTCCCATGCTAAAGAATTAAATTTTGGATGATGGGCATAGATTTAATTTTTAGATACACTGAGGAAACACAAATATGTATCATGTTCTTTGAGAGAAATACTGTTAAGACAATATGACTAATGAGATCACTAAATATACATAAAAGATCCAAGTATTCCTTCATGTGAATACAGAAAGACTGATGTCTATGTGGACGATATAACCATTACCTATACCAACATGAAAATGGAAAAACAGCTCCATCGAATTCATTACTTGTTATCTAAATACATCATGTGGGATTAATTTAATATAGGTTGTGGGGTATATTCATTCAAGGACAAATCAATGAATTATAAATAGAGAGGATTTATCATTTGAACAAATTTGAAAAAAGATACATCATAGAAGTGGTATGGCTACATTTAGTACAACTATAAATTTTTTATGATCGAAATCCAAGATTCACCTCATTGTGTTAGAAGTTTTTCAAGAAAAAAATTATTACTAAGTTGATATTCAGTATGACAGATCATCCTAAAACAGATGGAAAGTATTTGTTGAATATTCACTCATTAGAAGACATGTTGCATGCTTGTTCTTTGGAATTTAATGGTGGATGAAACCAAACATATACCACTGATCAAGACCTCTTACTACATTACTTTACATTCAGGCATCCTAATTGCCCCCTATGAAGGCCTTTATTGGAAAATGTTTTAAACACCAAAATTATGGGATGATTTTGTGGAACTAAAACTACTACATACTAATGTGGTCAAGGAAATGGTTGGAAGGGCCCAGACCATACAACAACACATCAAGGTTTATGAGAGATGAAAAGATTGATATGATGGAAATAATTGTTAAGACCTAGAGTTTGATGATGGAGACATGGTGTTGCACTTCAAATAACTATGAAAAAATGACCTGATATTTGTGAAGAAGGGAAAGCATTGTCCAATATAAATTATACAATTTGAGATCCATGATCACATCACAGTGGTTGATTATCGACAAGAACTCCCACAAAGGACTTCTCAAGTACATGATATAATCAATTTATCATTCTTATGAAAGTATATACCAGACATATTAGATTAACTCAATCAAGATATTGTACATTTAAATAGTGAAGTCTTATATAAATAGTTGCAGGTGAATATCCTAGATCACAGAGACATTTTTTCACAAAATTAGACAATTCCCCTTATCAACGTATTGTGGATAAACAAAAATATTGAAGAAGAAACATGGGAACTAGGTGAGGTTATGAAATAGAGTAAACTTATTCTATTTTAATGTCAGAAAATAAAATTTCAATGGATAAATTTCATAATATGTGATGATTTTATTGACAAAAAACAGTTATAACAAATCCACCTTGGATATATTTAAATGTCATATTTCTTAATACGGTAATAGAAGACACATGAAATTATTTTGTTTAATTTCATCATTTTCAAAATAATCTTATGTATGATTACTATTCGTAGTATAACCAATGAATAGTTATATCAAGATAACTATAAATATATGGTTTTTAATTATCCTATTGAGATAGAAAAATGAATTAATGGCCTAAACCATTAGAATGATACCATATGAAGCCCATTTATTACAGATTTTGAGGGAGATATCATCATTGAGAGTTTCCATTGACCAATCCCAATCTAAGATCCAAAAACCTAAGAAATAGTAAAATTATTTTTAAGAGATGTTCATGCTCATCGAGATCACATCCCAAACCATGTTTACCACACCACCCAAATAATGTCTGACTATCTCTCACCTTACTTTTAGACAGTTTACTGTGATATTAAATGGATATGTCTCAATACCATAGAATTATGATTACGTACATTATTTTTTATAGAATTATTAATATATTTTCATCACTTAATTGTCACATTATAAATGTTTTATATATTGATATAATAAAGAAGAAAATGTATTTTTGGGTAATATTCAAATTTCATAAGTGAATTTATTTTGATATAATTATGAATTTTTAAATAAAAATATCTTAATATAAAAATATTATTAAATTATTTTTATTAAATATATATTATCAAATAAATTTTATAAAGTGAAAGGTAATTATTATTTTGGTTCGAAAACTATTATTAAATAATATATTTTCTTAATAAATGTGGATTATATTTTAAAAGCTAAAATTCACATATTTAGCAAATTATTTATATAAAATGAATATTAATTCTAGAATTATAATGTTGAAATTGTCTAATTGTGGTCTTTTCATAATATTCTGAGATAGTAGAATTTTCAGGTAAAACATGAATACCATATAAATATAATTTTTGTATTACGACATCACAATGACAAAACCCTTATGTAATGAATACTATAGATGGACTAAAAGAACAAATATATGTTTTAAATCAAATTAATTTAAATTTATGTTTATTTTATTCATTTTATAAAGCCATTATGAATCCTTTGAAACCATTAATATAATATGTGGTCTTAAAATACATTTTATAAGAGTTTGACTCACATCCACATAATGATGATAATTATTTTTTTATGATCAGAACATGGAAATATATAAAAATGAGAACTACTGCTATTTTTTAGAAACCATTTGAAATATATAAAGGGGGTTAGTGGTTTGGGTTATTTTTTTTAGTGTCTAAAAAATAAATAATAAACAAATCCCCCACTTTTCCAATATAAACCCACCCAATATCTAATTTCTATTCACTAATACAACTTGGATAATGTTAATACCATTCTTTCTTCTATATAGGTTCCTCCCAATGAATCCCCAAGATCACATGAAACCCCTTCCAATAATTTTGAGTCATACACTCAAGTAAAATATTTCTCTCCTCTCATTTTCATTCAAGACTTCATTTAATATTTGTCTCATAAATTACATTTTAATATGTTGGGATATTCTCATCTATATTTCAATTTCTATCCATTTA
The DNA here is from genome assembly GCA_963277665.1 of Viscum album. Classification (NCBI taxonomy): domain Eukaryota; kingdom Viridiplantae; phylum Streptophyta; class Magnoliopsida; order Santalales; family Viscaceae; genus Viscum; species Viscum album. The sequence continues at coordinate 1,047,268,252 of OY728163.1, read as the reverse complement.
ACATAGAAATTATATTAACCCCCTTTTACTCTCATTAATTCTCCCATGATCTATTATGTACACCCATCATACCAAAATGTAATTAGGATTATTTTGTTTATTCAAGTTTTCCTATTATATAAATCCTTATATTTCCAATTTCTAATGATGGGATATATTTTTCCATTTACCTATTAATTTAAAGTTTATTTATATGTGAATATAGACCCTCTTATTAATCAGAAATCCCTTTTTTTAATATTTAGGTGATGTTGTTTTGTTGAGGACTCTTCATCGTGATATTCCATGCCAAAACAATTGCGTAGGGAATAATATACCCATTTTTTATCAATGGTGTTCTCCTTTATAAATTCATAAATACATGACAGGTGAATTATATTTATGTACCCATATCTCCATGTTTGTGGAATAAAAATTGATTATAAATGATTCCTTATTTTATGATCCATGTGGAATATGTAAGATTGAGAATGAAATGAATCTGATGAGTAATCTCAGAATTATATAACTCCCTAATGCATCGGGTAATGTTTGTCTCATGAGACTTCATGTTGGAAAGGGGAGTGGACAAGATTCATTTTTTTGAATATTTTCTTCTTGATGTCTTTATGTTTGATCATTAAACTATGTTTGTGATTATGTGTTTTAATCTTTCTGCACATTTTTTATTTTATTATTATCATGTAATATTATGTCTCATTGTTAATTATTATAACTCATGAATAATTAATTCCCCATTGATATAGATATTTTATAAAATGTATTATTTTCTTATTATTGTTATTTATTTATTATATTATTGGGAATTATATCCCCAACATTTCTTATGTTCTTCCTTAGTTTATCTAACGAAATTTTAAAATCCATGAAATTTTTGAAGCATGACAATGAAGTTTTCAATAATGGTGTGGTATCTCATGTTATTATTTTCACCTAATTCCCAATGAAACTATACATATTGATCATTGAAGCTATCATATATGTCATTTTATGAAATAAATAATTAAATATAGTTTAATAAAGAGAAATTTTTTCATATATACATTGTGTCTTCCACCATGAGAACAGGTGGACTACATTATGTGTTGGTAGTTTACATGGAATTTAGTGTAGAAATTAAATGTTACACACTTTTGTGTCAGAATGTGGTGAATTTAATGCATAATTTATGTATTTATTATATAATGAAGAAATGTCACACTGTTAATTGGGTTTAACAAAAAATTATACATGAAATTTGATTAAGGGTTACACATAATTTAACCTTGTATTATCCATCTAGATTATTTTCTCCTTGATATGGGTTCCTTTTATCTTTTAATCACAAATAAATAACTGATAAAAGTTATGTGAGTAGTAAATTAAGTGGGGAAGAGTATAATTCAATGAAAGATCAATAATTAATTAAAACATGAAATTATAGTAAAATTTTTAATGAATTTTGATCAATAGTTTAATAAATAATTATAAACATAATCATGACCACCATGATAAAACATGTTAGTTCTAGGAGAAAAAAAGTAGTTATTAGAGCCTATATTGACTAAAAAATTGTCATTTCTATAAATCATTATCATATTGTATAACAGATAAACATCATGAAAATTAATATTATTCCAAAGAATATAGGGAAGTAATGTCTCCTAAATTAAGATAAAATAATTACATGATAAATTTATTATTGATTTAAATAAAATTTAAGAATGAAATCATCAACCATGAGATATTGTTTTGATATAGTAGTTGATCATTTGAAAACCATTTTGGAAAAAATCATTATTCATTGTAGTATTAAAGTGTAGAATGCCTCTAGAGAAAATATATACATGTTCCTTTGATATCCAAACAAAAGTGATGGATTTCCAGGTGCTAGTTTAGTAGATCGATCATCTTGTATTTTTCATCTTGATCAAGGTGATTATTCATTCAGTATTTATGAATAAACCTTTCTCTCACGTTCATTAGATAATATAGAATAAAATAGAATATATATTGAGTTTTTTATTCTTAATGGATCTATCAAGATTTTTTTATGAACAATTATTCTCAATTTTGATTAATTTTTACACAATATATGAATGTATATACTTATTAAAATATGTTTAGGGTAAAAATATTATTTAATTTCACAATAAACCATTATTTATATTAATCCTTGTATATCCCCATTCCATCTAATAAAATAATAACATAATTTTCAGTATTAATTTATCAGGGTATGTCTTAATTGGAATACTAAAAAATATTATTTTTGCACCATTCATGTTAATATTTATCACAAGATTGAATCATTTATAGTTAATCCTCATAGATATTTATCAAATACCCAAAAAATATCTATTTTTTCTATAAATAAAAAATATATATCCTTGTAATTATATAATTTCCCTCTAAATACATATTCTTTAAATTTATGGGATCTTTAAAAATATAAATAAAATTATTCCTAGGTCATTAAAATAATATATATTCCAATAAATAAATTATTACAGATTATTGTTAAGATTAAAAAAATTACATATCTTGTGCCTGAACAGGATTCATTATTATTTGATTTATGTAGGTATGCCTAATTTATACAATAATATATTGCAATGGGTAAAAGAACCAAAGATAGAGAAGTTAATGTCATGACTTCAACCACCACACAAAAAAATCTAATAGATAATATAATCCAATTTTTTTATATCTCTTCAATAAGGCTTCAACCATTTTTCATCAACCTATATAGTGGATACATATTTATTAAACAATTTGAAATAAACAATTCATTACACCTTTTCCATAGAAGTTGATGTGATGTTACAATTTTAATCAGACGGTCAAGATATAAAATTCTATAAACATTGAAGGGGAAAAATTCTTCCTTGACATCTTAATTAATAAAAAGTAATTTATGACGCACCCCAAATACCAAAACTCTACATGAACTATTTTTCTATAGTTTTTTTTAATAATTTTATGTTTGCGAGTCATGAAATAAATTAATAATATATCACATTATAGGGATACATACACAAACTCAGTGACATTTGTATCTAATGGAACATAATCATATAGATCTTATACTATCGAGGTTGTTGTCATAATCTCCCTTCTTGGAGACTATTAATTGATAACTTCATGAGATTATATATCATATTATTATGATAACTCGGACATGAAAATCAGCATAATTTGTTCCCTATCATAGATTTTTTTCTTAAAATATTACATGGTTTGAAAATATAATCATGGTATTTGAAGGTTCTCATCGTAACAGGGAAATACTCATTCATTTTAAATGCGACAGATACACAGAGATATTATTACATCAATGTCATGAAAAACAATAAATGATATATAACACTATATTTTAAATTAATATTAAATTCCTTGAATATAAATTCAATCCAACGTACACACAATTGGTTATATTACACTAAATAAAAAATCCAATCCTTCATCCTCAATGGATAAATATAATAGAGTCAATTAATCTGATCCGTCATCCAAAAATTGAGAACAATAATTCTTACTAGGGTAATTATGCAAAAACAATTACCTTCCCATAGTATAGAGTATCTAAAAATCATAGTCATTCAGAAACTCCAACCACATAATCTTCCTTTAGTTGGGATCCATATGAAGGAATATATACTTAAGGATCCAGTGGTTTGTATAAACTGTTAACTAGTCAACCATAAGATAGTGAATCCATTTTTCTAGGAGAACACTACAATGAACAAATCAAATAACTGGATCTTTTTTTATTCATGTGTGGTCTCAAAACTAAATTAAATGTATGTAGTCACATCATATATATATAAAAAATAGTTCCTCTAGAATTATTTTATAATTAAAAAAACACAACTGTCTCATTTTTAATTTATATAACATGAGTGCTAATTAATTTTTTCTTAGGAACCTAAAAATCTCTTATGATCCAATTATCCAAGAAAAACATTTTCAAATTTTTTTTAGGTTAGTATAAGGGGGTTCTATTAAAGATAAATGAGAACCAAAAATTTGAATTTACTATACCGAACCACGAATTATACGCACCACATACACAATATTGGGTTACTACCAATCATACAGTATATCAATATTCACCTACTATACCCCTATATCTATATCTCAGATAAAATGGACTACAATGAAAAAAAACATTAATCTATAACATAAACATTATGAGATTTTCTTACATCTTGTGGTCTTGAAGTAAGTGAATGTCCAGCATCAGATTCATTGTGTCCTCATTATATGATATTTAATAGATTAGGATTTTATTAATAAACACTATCATGAAAAGGTCATGTAAATTTTAGATGATCTAGATAATGAGTCCCATGAGCTTATCAGGATAATGTTTCACATGAAATAAAACAACCAAGAACTTTTAATGTCCATAATAGAGTTAGATATATTTCTAATAGATATTCACCAAACAAACCCAAAGATATTAATAAATGAACCTAAAATCAGTATTCAAAATCAACATAGATCCCATAATATTTTTAAAATTTAATCATCCATAGGATGGAGGTACATGCTCATGATTTTCAATATATTCTAGTACCAAATGTTAACTGAATTCTTAGATATCTTATCGATATTATTAGTGAAAAATTCTAGGAAGGACAAGGGATAAAATAAAGTTTGAATAAATGTATAATCTAGATGACCCTACAATGGAATCCTCAACACACTGAGATTATTTAGGTCCATATGATAAGATAAATTAGATATTATATTGTTCCCTATAGTGACCCAGGGTGAAAATATAATTACATTAAATCATTTCAAAAAAAAATAAAATTGAATCTCACAGTACTATTTCATGGCATGGATAATATTTTAGCCAATTATATTTGACTAATAAGTTTATATAATAATTATTTTATAAAACATGGGTTTTATTATCTATAATAGAACACTAAATAGCCCCACTCGAAGACTTCTCATAAGATTGATTATATTACTAACAATAGTAAGTGAAATAAAAAATGAGATAAGTTGAAATATATTCTAATGAAAAATGTATGAATATATCATCAAGGATTATATCATAACTATTTGGGGAAACATGAGTATAATAATATTTGTTATTAAAAAGATCCTAGAAAAATAATAGATTTCCATAAATCATGAAATAAAGATAATGAATCTCAGAATTAGAAAACATACCCTCCCATAATAGTGTGAGATTGGAATAGAAACCTGGAATAAGAAAATAAATTAATAATTTTAATGAATCATAAATTGGTGGAAACAAATCAATAAATGATGTCATATACATTAATCAAAGACCAATTCCAATACTAACATATTATCCTTATTCTAAATACTTGTGCACTATAAAGAGTATCTCATGAGGGGAAACCATTTCCAAATTAATTGGAGGGATATATAAGTCTAGGACCACCCATCACCTAATTAAAATTATAATATGAATTTTCATAAATGATACACATGGGGAAAAAAACATACATTAAGAATAAGTATGATAAAATGTATGAGATATAAGTGGGAATTATGATATTTTATAAAATCATAATAAAAGGATATATCTGAAGGATTTATTAAAGAAGATAGAATCTAATCAATTCACATTTTAATATTTTAATAATGAAACATTGTTGTTGAAAATTGATTTAAATGTTTTTAAAATTTTCTTGACAGATCAAAGAGAATTAATAATAAAAATGAACTATAAGAGTTATGTTTTTGTAAAATATAAATAGAACCTTTAAGGAAGATAATATGTTATTATATTCTTTTAGATAAGTATTGAAATAGGTTGCTTTACATTTTAAGATTATTTTATTAAAAATATATTAATGGAAAATCATTTTTATGGAGGTGAACATAAACATTAAATAATAAGTAAGAGATTCCCCTATGTGGGGGTTACATAAGAGTGTAAATTTAGAAGGAAAAGTAAGGTATTAATTAAAAAATAAAAGATAATCCATATTTAATATTTATATATTAAATGAGAATATATACAATATATATGTAATACATGAGAATAGATAGATAGAATGGTGGAAAAAATTATATTATGTAAACAAAAAGTATAGAGGTTGGTTTTGGGATATCCCTTTTTATGTTTTAAATGAAATTATCAAAATCTAACCTTGAAAACAATTATACTATATTTTAAAAATAACATAATAAAAATATAATTATTAGATGAGATAATTCATAATTATGTTACCAATTATAAAAAATAACTTTGGAAGAAAGAATCCTATGGATAAGTAGTTTAAATCCTCATTAATAAGGATAAACATTATTGTCAATAAGGATATAATGTTTCGGAAAAAATTCATCATGGTATGATATTTTAACATTAAAACTAATTATCCCTATATACAAGGCAATAATTGAGTATAAAATCATAGAGTTTAATTTACCAGGTATATAAGTATATAGTTGAATATGATATATATGAACTCAATGAAAACATATTCGAGATACTAAAAACAATTATGGTGTCATAATATTTAGAAATAAAAACAATTTGAAGGTAAAATGTGAGATTGTTTTATAAATATGTCATATTTAATTAAATTGATGATTAAATAATTGAATTTACCAAACATGCACCACAAATAATAAAAATGTGATGAACAAAATTCATATCTTAAAGAACCAAAATTTGAGATCTAAAACCCCATACCTTAGTTAATCACATCATGTAAATCACTATAATTTTCTGTATAAAAAAAATAAATTTCAAAATATCATATTTTAGAAGATTTTTAATATTTATAATCATTTATAATAGTATCTTATAATTATTTCCAACATGTATATAAGATAAATATTTTCAATTTTCAATATCAACTGTATGTAATCTTGATCGTTTTAATCTAGTTTTATATTAGTTGTATTTTTCTTGGGTCCTCTCTAAAGGTTTTCATTCTTGTATTGTAAAATAAAATTTAAATTTTTTTATTGATATTTATAATGATTTAATTCCTCATTTTGGACGTTTTTTATGGTTCTTATAGACATAATTAGTGACATGCATGTTTTAGGGATTTTTTGACAAACGAACAGTGGTATCATAATTTATGAGTACAATATTAGTGTTACAATTCCAAAATGAAAATATTATATTTATATTCTTATTTATATAGTAAATATTCAGTAATTATGTTCTCATACTTATACATGATATTATTTTATATCATTTTACAAGTAGGTGGTTAGATTGACCTAAAGATGAACATGCCATAAATAATGGATGATTATGATTAGGAACATAGTTTATTTTATGAATAATATAATTATTTTATAATAATAATGATATTATTTAGATATTTTAATGGTGTTTAATAATATTTGGAGTGGTGTTAATAGAAAATAAAGAAATAACATAAAAATGAGATACTTTTTTATATAGAAGTGGTGGTCTCCACAATACATCAGAAATGTTTTTTCATTTATCATAGAATGAGTGAGAGATAGAGATGATTATAATTTTTTATCATATTAATCATTATTATAGAATATATTTAATAATTTTCCATCAATTCCACCCATACGATTAATGGAGAGAGGAAATGGTGAAAATCTAAAGTCGTCTCATCATGGTGGAGGTAGTCCTCACATTGTTTAAATGATAGGTTTTTACCTATATAAACAGGAGAAGGTGGATAATAATTATTAATTTATCATAATAAAATTATTTTTAAATGTTTTACTAAGTTCATTATATATAAATTTTAAAATAATAATTTAATAAGTAATAATGAATTGAATGAATTTATGAAAAATTGCATTCATGTTGTAATATTTCTCTTTTTGATGGAAAATTATTCAGAAATTGAGTTATTAATTGGATATAATTTGAATAAAATGATCAATGAAATAAAATAAAATTACAAAGAAATAAAAATAGGATATTGTTTGGGTGGAAAACAAATTATTTGAGTAGTTTTAAAGTTGTGGTGAGAGGAATTTTTTAAAAGTGGTGAAAATGACATTTTTATAAATATTACTAATGAACATAAATGGAGAATGTGGTAAAAATAGTTTGTGGAATATATAAAGGGAAATAATGTATTGCAGACGAGATAAGATTTTAAATTTTAACATCCCATACCATGTTTTGCAAAATGGTTCCCATAACCGGTCAGTGACATGACCTCAATCGTGCCTCCCCATATAGTAGAGGTTTCCAACAAGCAGTAATGGTACGGTAAGTAGATCATGTGGAGACTATAGCATAATTTATCATAATAAAACACCTTAATTAAATAAATTAACAAATACATAAGCATATACAGTTATAAAAAGAACCAATGTATCAAGATAACCAAAATAGGATGTATAATATAGAACTAAAAGGGAAACATACCATGCCACAATGTGAGATAATGTGTCTAAAATGTAAGTGAATTTAAAGACAAAAATAACCCCCAAGGGGGTCCTAAAACAAATATGGTTCCCTCATCCATGGTCCATAACCAATTAATAATCTTATACTTATTGTATTCCATTAACATGTCATAAAATAATAATATCTATTATTTTACCAATCTGGCAGCCCGAATTGGGTGTGAGTACGACTCAGTAAGACCCCACAAATAGTGCTTACAAAGAAATCTAGTAAAAGAAAGTGTATGTGTAATGACCCTCTCATTATCATTGTGTTAAAATCACAAAGAGAAATTATTCTGCCTTAAGCGACATTTCCAATATGCCAATGGCTGGAAATAAATGTCGATGGATTTCAAATACATGTTTGGGACAAATTACCCTTTAGGAAAAAACCAAAAAAAACTTAACCAAAACTTTTACTAATTGATACGTCAGAAAAATAATGACCACAAAACAACTTAATGTGTCTCAAAAAGATATCAAAGTGTGTAATAGAGGAATACCAAAATAGTATCAAATTAAATAGTGGATAAAAATCTATAGACTCTGAAGATAAAAATAGACTTGATGATCTATAATCTCCAAGATCCACAATCACTGACCATCCAAAATATCACGTGGTAGTTCTAAAAATGTGGTAAACATTGCGTTTCCCCCTATCCTGAAAGATATAATTTAGAATAGAACCAATGTTCCAAGGAAGGGGTGAGTATAAAACTCTGTTGGTTTTCCCAAATGATATCCCTTCTCATGACACTAAGATATAAATGTTATACACATTTATATAAAAATATTTATATAAAACAGTTTACTAAAACAGTTAATAAGAAAATATAAACAAGTTCCAAAAACCATTTACAACCATGTAAAAAAACAATATGAATCCAATTTCTAGAAATTTATTTCTACTGAAAATTAAGTGATCAATGATTTATAACCAACTCTTCTTATCATTTGGCATCCACATTAAATAGTTCACAACACACCAACCTATGAATTCATTATTTTATAGTTCTACACTCATGAGAAGCCCCTCGTCCAATGACATTCTATCCCATTGACAACCTCTAGAGATCCTGGGTCACGAACCATGTACTCCAATGGTAAATGTCCCTTATTAAGGGCCCATTATTCTTGAATTCACACCAACACCATTTATGAAAAATATTTCCATTTCCAAAATAAACCACTTCAATAAAACAGGATATTAATTAAAACCAATGAAAACCCAATTTCAACGAAACATTTAATTTCATTAAAAAATTCCCTTTTATTTAAAACATCCAATTCAAGTAATTTTCCAACAATCCCAAAAAATACCCTATTTAAAATCCATATTTTAAACTCAAGAACAAAACCACATTACTCAAACACCGAATTTTATAGATTTTACAACCATCAATCAAACTGTCTCCAACAATTGTTTAATAACCTAATCATTATAAATTAAACACAACAATTTTAATTTGAAAGCATTAAAATTAGTTATACAATGTGAAGTTGAGAAAATATCCTCTTACCGAGATGGTTTTTGCAGAAACCCCAACAAACGAAGAATGCACATGAAAAAAGAGTTGATTCTTCAAGAAACTACATTAGATCTCATCACCTAGCATGATAAAGACATAATTTCATAATATTTGGCATATAAAAACCTATATCAACTAATAACATGAATAGACCATTGAAAATAAGAGAAGAGGAGATTTAGATCCTAGAAACCAATCAATAATGAAGAAGAACGATATCATATCTCAGGAATCTATCTTTGATTCAGCATGGAAATAATTATTATTGACTCTAAAGTTCATTGGAGAGGTTATCCTACCTTCAAGGGAGATAAATATTGAGATATGGCCACATAGGAGAAAAAAAAATCCAATTAGAAGAAAAAAAATGTGAGATTCTCTTTTTTAGGATCTCACTTAATCCATCCTCCCATTTAGTTCGTACATTTAGATATACTGAGTGCTAACCGTGTGTTAGCTACTGCGAAGGTAGACCCTTACATGGATTCCTCGCACGGTATACATAACCACACTCCAACCATGTTGGAGCTACTACCTCAATAGAACTATTGTGCCCGGTTTTGTTGCACTATTATGAAAATTGTGTGTTGCCTATACGACTTCCATTTTTTTTTCAAAACCACTTCCCATTTTATCCCAACTCTCCCATCCCACACCCTTCAACATTATAACCATAAAAATCATCATGTAAAAATAGAATACCAGAAACTGGGGGTACTACATTCTTCTCACTATTGGTCTTTACGTCCTCAAAAAGATAAAAACTCTCACCCATCTTAAATAATTCCTGCCATTGCTCTTTCATCCCCCCCCCCCCCCCCGTGCATTTCAATGTCTCTTCCTGAATCTGACAATGATTTCATAAATCCCACACTAGAACGATGATCTTTCGATGAAATAATTTCTCTTTCATATCCATTATCCATACCCGGTCATGTATAAATGAAGCATCTACCTCTAGGTCAACATGATCCCATTCGATCACATGGTCACGTTCTTGCTGATACTTTTTCAACTAAGACACATAGAACACATTATGCACCAAACTAAACTATTGTGGTAATTCCAACTTATATGCCACCTCCCCAACCCATTCCATTATCTCGAAAGGGGAAATATATCTTGATGATAACATTAATTGCTTCTAGAAATGACCATTGCCACGTCTTGAAGATATACTCACGAAGCCATGATCACCCACAACAAATGAAAATGGTCTTCAAAGGTGATCTGCATATTATTCTAGATGACCATTAGACATATATATCATCATTTAAATCAACTTTATCTTGTCAAGTTTTTTTTATAAAAGGATCATCCCAACAGGTGTTGTTTCACCTTTTTCCACCTAGCTTAGTGATGAAAGACTAGGATTCCCATATCATGTATCAAACAGATCCACCTATATCGAGGCCTGAGAGCTGTTATTGAATGAAAACATCGGTAAGGGTACATGATCCACACAGGATCCCCCAATATCCATTACATAATTCCGTAACATGTCTTCCAGCATTTGAATATTCCACTCTGTTTTCCCATCCGTTTGAGGATGATAAGATATGCTCATTGTGAGATGAGTCCCAATGACTTATTGTAAGGATTTCCCAAAATTGAGACGCGAACCTCAGATCTCTAATAGAGATGATTGAAACTGGTTCTCCATGTTTCTTTACCAATTCTCAGTTATATATTTTTGATAGATCATCCACTATATGAGTTTCACGAATAGGGGTGAAATTGGCCGATTTGTTAAGATGACCCAAAATCACCAACATGGTACCATTTTTTCGGACTGTTCTTGGATGAATTGTAACAAAATCCATGGTTATCTACTCCCATTTCAATATAGTTCTTGGTAAATACAACAACTTTATATCATATCTCTAATTCCTTTGTTTCTCTTGCTAACATGTTAATCACTTAGAGAAGAAATCAAACACCTTCCTTTTGATGTTGATGCCCCAAAAATTGACCATTAATGCCCTACAAATCATATGTTTACCTGATTGTATAGTCTATATAGAATGGTGCTAAGAATAATGTAGTTGTTCTTAATATACATATGTACCACCATCAGATCTCTAATGCACAAAACTAAGATCTCATCATGTTTTCATCCTCTAGTAGTCACCCCGCCATTGAGTTTTGAACTCATAATCATACATTCTAATCATATGTTTGTGCCTCTTTGACCATTTTTACAAAATCAGGAACAAGAGTAGGTGAAATGAAAAAAACAACATCGCCCCGGTCCTCACGTTCCACATGCATGTCATCTAAGACCGACATCATTTTTCCTTTTATATAATGATGTTTTCACCAACTAAGAATATGAATTTACACTCAATTCATCCTCCACTGAATTCCCATTCCATGTTGTATATATCATTTCAATGTCAAACATCTAGATATATTAAATCTATCTCCATTTCCTCAGATTCGAATCATGCTCTGTGAAAATGTGATTCATGATTTTTTTCTCCATGAAAACAATAAATTTCCCTACAAAGAGATAATGTCTCCATGTTTTGAAATCATGTATGAATGTAGAAAACCCTTAATCTTGTGTAGGTTAATTTTTCTCATGCACCATAAACATCCTTGTGCAAAAAGAAACCACATGGTCCCCTTGCATGAAAACACAACCAAACCCAAATCCAGAATAATCACAGTACACAACATACCCCTATATGGATTCTGGAATGATCAAGATAGGCGCTGATTTAAGATAGAATTTTAGTTCCTAGAATGATTTCTAGCATTAATCAATTCATGGGAATGGAGAATTATTTATTTTTAGAGCATTCATTAGAAAATATTGTCATGAGAAGTCATGAAAAATTCGTCATTAGTAACCAGTTAGACCAAGAAAACATCATATCTTGTTGGAATTCTTCCGTGGTTTCCATGAGATAACGACTTATTTCTTTTCCGGATCAATAGAAACAACTTAACTTAAATGAAATGGCTAGGGAAACTTACTTCTTGTATAAAAAATCACCCTTGGATATATTTTCATACAAATAGTGATCTCTCATGATCTGTAAAAATGTTTCCAGGTTCTTCTCATAGTCAAACCATGTCTTAAATTCCCCTAGATGTTTTACACAAACACCAAAAAAAATATAAATATTTTTAAAAAATTCGATTCATCAATATCATGAATACCACTAGTGAATTCAATAGACATAAAGTCATAACAACATATTCATATTGGCCATATCATCTTTCGAAATCTATCTTTGGAATATCTTCCTTCTGAAATCACAATTGATGATATCCTGATCGAAAGTACATCATGAAGGGAAATATGAATAGTCCCTAGAATAAGAAAAATTCAAAATTCCACATACCTTATAGGTGGTAACCCTGAAATGTTCTTCAGAAATATGTCATGAAGTTGATTTACAACTACTGGAAAACTGTTTTTTTGGGAAAAATACCTCAAGGTAACATTGCATCATTTTTGGGTTGATTGTTTTCTTGAAAAAGTAGGTCTATATAGTGATTTTTTTAGTTCCATAGTGGTTTTTACCAATCCATGTTCACAAAGAACCATGACAAAGGAATGGAAAATCTAGAGGCGGTACAAAATAAGTAGATACAAGCTAGAACCATTTCCCAGTGTTTTCCAACTTCATGGGGTCCAAAATTTGTTGTTTGGTGAGCATCGCGAAAAGTGGATACCCTTGATGATCTAATTGTAATGTGGAAAATGCATGAGTTTCTCAAAGATAATATTCATGGATTGGATTTCGCGAAGACATGAAAAATGTTGATGGTGATTTTTCCTGATTATGAAGAGCATCACGAATGGAAGTATTGAAGTGCATTGCATTGGTGAAGGGTATTGCGAGTGGAGCTTCACGGAGAAGGCGCAAAAGTATTGAAAGAAAGATCCATGATCAGAAAATAGTTGTATTGCTTTGCTGTTTTAAGATAATTTCATAGAGAACTTCAAAGCATTGCGTTGTGAGCTGACGTGGTGTTGAATTTACGTGGATGGTTCGATGGTCGGTGGAATCACTTGTAAATAGGCATTGAACCCCTCAGGAAATTCAATGGTTTTCAATGAAAATATTTTTCTCTCGGCTCACGAAGGTGGTTTGTGAAGTTAGTGAGATTTTTGAAAGTAATGATCTTCAGGACAGCTAATCTAGATACGCAAAAGTTTCATGCTTTACATTGGCTCAGTGAGTTTACTGAAAGAAGTCACTCTGCGATGACTTGAGCTCTATGAAGTCCTATTCTATGCGAAGGTGTGAGCTTTTCGAAGAGGCAAAAACTTCGTGAAGGCTTGTTTGAGATTCAAAAAATTGGGATCTTCGTGAAGCACAGTGCTTTTCAAAGGTATTATCTAAAATTTATTGCCCAGTTGTCAAGGGGAAAGGGGTATTCATCATTGGATGAAATTTGGACATCAAATGAGAATCTATCAAAAGTTGAGGATGCAAGTATTCATTTTAATGAAGAGTCATATTGTTCTAGAAACTGTGAGTGGATCCTATTCAAGTGCATTGTCCAAAGGAAGAGGAAGTAGGAAATCCTTTCTACCGGCAGTGAGCCCATGAGAGGGAGAAACAAGGGAGTGACTCGTGGGAAAGCAGTGATCTACCCCAAATGCTGTGAAGGCAGTGATCCTAGGCATAGAAGTGATAAATCCCGAACAGTATTGGTACAGTGGCACATCATCATTGTATGCTCCATGGATGTAGCCTAGTGGGGGTGAACCATGTAAAAATTTCTGTGTCAACCTGCTCACTTCCCTACATTGCATCCATAACATCAATATCAGGTATATACGGAAATATCATGATAAATGTTAACAACATAAAGGAAAACAATGTGACCCTTATAATATAGATTTCAAGATCTAGTGGGGAAAGAGGAATTTTGAAATGAATATCCATACACATATTCACCCCCCCCCTTTGGGTATCTTGGCCCCTTTTGGTCTTTACAATTGGTATCAGAGGGATATGCTTCTTTTTTAAGATTTATTTTCTTGGACAATGTTTAGTCAATCTATGTGGTTAAATATTTAGGCTTCTCTTATCTTGGTATTCCATGGCAATGGGGAGAACTTCAAATAGTAAGAATAAGTATTGTTAATTTCCCCAGTGTGGAAGTGTCAACGGAAAGAGTGTGATTCAGTAGAAGGAATAATGCAGTGAATAGAATAATGATTTGGGTAAATCATACAATGAAAATACATACTCATTCAATGATG
This sequence comes from Viscum album, assembly GCA_963277665.1. Classification (NCBI taxonomy): domain Eukaryota; kingdom Viridiplantae; phylum Streptophyta; class Magnoliopsida; order Santalales; family Viscaceae; genus Viscum; species Viscum album. The sequence goes on along the minus strand of OY728163.1, from coordinate 1,047,253,117 downwards.
TTGAAGGAATGAGCAATGAACCTGATATTACAAGTGATTTTTGAACTACTGATGATGAAGAAATTCCCAAAATGACAAAAAATGGATGTTTACCATAAATCAAAGTAAGCAGATCAGAAGTTGGATGAAAAAATTAAATATAAAGATATCTGAATCCAGGTATTGGAAATTGAGTTTATCAAGCTAAGAGGCCTAAATCAAAGGATAATTGTTGTGGCTACAGATCTGGGGGAGAAGAATGATTCTCAAGCAAAGAACTAAAACAGTTGTCTACAAAGAGAGAAAGTCTCCAAGATTGTTTCAAGGAAAAGAATTTGAACCCAGATGAAATTCAGAATCTGAAAAGTAGAAATGATGATCTTGTTATACAACTATCTGAACCAACAAAAAGAGTCAAATTCTATAACTAGATAATTCATCTACCTCAGAATATTTTTCTCAGAAAAATTGAAAGTAAAGGAGCCAAGTGACATGGTGGATAAGGTGACACGTGAATTGGAAGACGATATGAGTAGAGGGAATCTTATCCATAGATAAATTTATGCCCCACTTGAATCAAGGGATATGAAGAAAAAAAGGTTATAAGAATATCTATAATCAATAAAGAAGGAAATTGAGAAATCCAATAACTATGTAAAATCTAGAATTTAGGATGCTTTTCACTCACTATTTGATTATCCTTCGACAAGTGATGATAAAATGAAGAAAAAAATGTGATGTTTCTGAAGAGAAATAAAAAAATATTTTTATAGATCAATGAACATATGGTTTGGAAACAATTGGGATAGGATTTGACGAATCCCCTCCTATGCATGATAAAATGTGATTCGTGATCAATTTTTGAAGTGGAGATAATCATGTAAATGATGGGGATAGGCCTAAGAGGATAGTTATAAGATGTAGTTATGACATGTGCTATTTCTACGAGATTCATGGCCACACATCAAGATTCTATTCAGAGGCTCAAATATATATTTCAGGCTATGAAAATAGAAACTTTTCTAAATATGAGAATAAGAAAAAGTTTTATGAGAAATCAGAAAGAAGTGTCTCTCAGAGGAAAGAACTTATTAGGTGCTTCTATTGTGGAAGAATGGGACACACCATGAGTATATGTCAGGAATATTAAGAGCTCAATATTAGAATAGGATCTAAAGCTGCATCAATATCTCGGCTGAGAAATGATGAAATTTGGTATTCAATTATTATAAGATGTTAAATATGTTCTAATTATGGGAATTCGGAAATACATTTTATCAATAATATAGTGAGAATGGAAAAGGAGTACAAAAGTAAATTCTCCACACCAGTGTTGTATAATGATAAATATTTCATTGGATGACAATGTGGTAAACAGAATAATAGGTTTATAGTCCTAGGGGAATCCCAAGGTGCATAACCGATGGTGTATCAATCACCCACTCTATTACACCTATAATACACACCTGGGATAATCATGAGAAATCCTAGACCAAAAAGGGAGGAGATACCCCAAGTGTGATTAATAAGAATGTAAAGAAAAGGGAATACTCAACCGCAATAAGAAAAGGTGGTTTGACTCGAATATTTGATAAAATAAATATGGAGAAAGAATGCATTGAAAAATTTGCATTTCATGTTTCGCAGCGAGAAGTGGGTGAAAGAGAAGACACCTATAATGGTGGAAGAATAAAGGGGAGATAAAAAGTTGAGAGATTCCTACCCAGAGAAGGAATCAAGAGAAATGAAATTTTTTTGGACACTAAAGAATGAAATGTAAACTAGTGAGCTTAAACAACAGTTGGTGAGAACGACCATGCTTATAGAATCTACATATCAAATAATGACTCAGCATGTGGGAAATGAATGCTTTTTCATATTGTTAGAGAAGTTAATGTTGACTATGAATCTAAAAGAATCAAGGAAGGAGTTTGATGCTCTGAAAGAATGAATCAAGGGTTTGACCCATCAGGATGAACCCCAATCATCATCCTGAATATTCTAGAATAATACCCCTCCCCCTATGTATATAAATGTTGATTACTAATTATTCAAATTTTCAGGTTTTATGGAGATACAATCCAAGGGGAATTTTCATCTAATGATTCAAAGTGGAGAAGTGATATGCTTCAAAGTTTCTATTGACTCAAATCAGGTTCCAAAGATGAAGAAGCAAAGGAGAAACATAGTACAATAGAAAGTGATTGTGTTATTAACTTTATCTATTGTTTCCTACACCGAGATCCAACTTGATAGGCTTAGATATTTTGTTAATGGTAAATGTTGAGTGCAAGATTAAGATAAATAATACAAGAAGAAAATAATGGTTATGGGTGTAAATAGTTAAAAAAATGACATGAAGTGTTTTTTATAATAGGGGGAGAATTGAATATCATAATCATAAGTAATATCGACCAATGATATAATTGGATGTCATAGCTCAGGTGTTTTTTATCAAGAGAAGACATATTATAGGAGAAGAAGAAACACTCATGTATTTAATAATAATATATTTTTTCTAACATTATGGAATCAGCTGACTGTTTTTATGAAACCAAGTAGCTACAAGAGAATATTCACAATGTTTCAACAAGATGATCAAAAAATTAGCTGAAATAAATGATGCCACTGGACAATGAAACTATAATAAATTACTTGATGAATGTGATTAGGAGTAATGCCACACAATGGGAGAAGAAGTGGCTGATGCTAATTCAAAAAGCATCAGACATTGGAGATTGATTCAATGCCAAAAAAATAAAAATTTCATCTGGACTATGTGGGTCTATTACAATAAGATGAATGTTATGGCACAATTATCCGTAACAAAACACAAGTAGTGTGAAAATGAAACTAATATATATAGGGAATATATATTGATTAGACATTTTCAACTATTGCAAGGCTTGAGAAAATTAGATTGTTCCTAGCCATTGCAGTGCAACATAAGTTCCAAGTGTTTCAGATTGATGTAAAATTATAATTATTGAATGAGTTTCTGGAGGAAGAAGAGTATATCGAGCAGCCATATGCTTTTCTCATTAATGAGTATGAGAACAATGTTTGTCGAATGAAGAGGGAATAATATGGACTAAAAAAATCACCAAGAGCATAGTAATCAAGTCTTGATCACTATTTGAAGCAGATTTGTTTTCAACATGGTGGATTTGATTGCAATATCTATTTCAAAAATGGTAGTAATCAAAAGATGATGGTCTTGGTTTATGTCGATGATATAATATTTAGCAGATTAGATAAATCTCAGTGCAAATATCTTTCTAAATTCATGAAATGTGAGTTCAATATGTCAATGGTTGTAGATCTATTGTTTTTACTTGGTCTACATGTGACACAATGACGGAATGGAACATTCATTTGTCAATCCAAATATGCCAAGGAGGTTTTGAGAATATTTGGAATTGAAAATTCCAAGGCAGTGAAGACTCTGGTTGCTACCGAGTTGAAAATATCGAAAGATGAGAATGGCAAGGAAGTTAATATCCCAGAATATAGGGAAATTATTGGAAGTTTGTTGTACATGTATGAGACAAGGCATGCCATTGTATTCTACACATACCAACCATTGATATATACTAATGCATATTGTTCCAATTTAGTGGAGGACATGAAATCAACGCCATGATGTGCTTTCTATCTTGGGGGATGGTGTGTTTCTTGGCTAAACAAGAAGCAATATTGCATTTCATTGAGCACCGTAGAAGCTGATTATATTTCAGCCACTCAAGAATGCACACAGTTATTGTGGATGAGGAAGAAACTTGATGACCTGGGAGTTAAAGTGAAGTCTCTGATCGGAATACAATTTGATAAATCAAGTGATATAAATATCAGCAAAAATCTTTTCGATTACTCAAGGACAAATCACATTGAGATAATATATCATCTTATCAAGGAGAGAAGGTTGAGCAGGGAATTGAGAAGTTGGAGTATGTGCCTATAGAGTTATAGGTTGCAGACATTCTGATGAAGGCCTTTCCCAAGGAAGCTTTTGAGAGTCATCGACTGGCTCTGGGAGTTTATTGAAGTCCCTGAACATGAAAAAGTGTGGTTATGGGAACCCCAATCTCCCAAGGGTATGGTATGTTTTTATCTAATACATTATTTTGTGTTGTTTCCAATGTTTCCGACCACAACAGGGAGACCTTTTGGTTCTTTAACAAAGGGGGAGAAATAGTTTCTCCCAGATTGGGAGAAACTATGGCGAAGGAAGGGAGTAAATGTCTTAGTCAATGACATAGGGAGAAGCTGATAGGTGGAGCAATGAGATAGGGGGAGAGTTTTAAATCTAATGATGCTAAAAGTGATCAATCAAAGCATAGATATCATGATAGTTGAGGATTGTGATAAAAGCATAACAGTGACATTGGAATGGTGTAAGAAGGTTTCCAGCGATCAACAATTATAATAAATTTCGCAATTGGTAACATTTTTCCGTCAGTGGTTGGTGTCAGAAATGAATTTAGACATTGATTAGATGTTCATTTACTCTCATTTCTCATGTCGAGCATTTCTCATGTTGGCTTAGAGTATGTGGTGAGTGAGTCTTTGGAAGCAATCAGAATTTCGAGAGGAAAAGGATGGTTGATGATGGATGGAGCTTCAGTGAAGTATCCAAGTACAGAAAATGGTTTTTAGAAGTGTTTTCGACAAACCCAAAGGGGGATATTGTTGCGAAAAAATCCCTCATGGTAACATTGCATCATTTTGGGATGATTGTGTTTGTTGACGAAGAATGTATCCATGTTGAATTGTCACGTTCCGGGGAGGTTGTTGTAAACCCATGTTTACAATGAACCATGATAAAAGAATAAGCGATTTAGAGGTGGTACAAAATGAGCAGATACAAGGTTGCACCGTTTCCCAGTGCTTCCAAAACTCTTGGTGTCCAAAATTTGGAGTTTAGTGAGCATCAAGAAAAGTGTATTTCATTGATCATCTAATTGAAATAAAGAAAAGTCATGAGTTTCCCGAAGATAGGCATCATGGATTGGATTGTGCAAAGTCATGAAAAATGTTGATGGCGATTCTTCATGATTACGATGAACATCGCGAACATAAACATTGAAGTTCATTGCATCCACAAAGTGCATTGCGAGTGGAGATTCACGGAGCAGGTATTGACAGAATTCTATGTGATTGAAAAATTTCTATGGTGATTCACAATTTTGAGAGAATATCGATGGGAACTTCGGAGCTTTGGGATTTTAGCTGGCATGGTGTTAACTTAATGTATAAGGTTTTATGGTAGGTGGAAACACTTATATGTTGACCTATACCCCCTCGAGAGAAGTAGAGATTTTTCAAAGAAATATATTTCTCCCAGCTTGTGAAGGTGGTCCGCGAAGGCAGTGTACATCGTGAAATGAAGGAGCTTCGAAGCGGAAAATCTATCTCCACAAAAGTTTCATGATCGACATTAGCTCAGTGAGCTTCATGAAGTGAGTCAATCTGTAATGAAATGAGTTCCAAAAATACCTATTCTCTATGAAGGTGTGATCATTATTAAATGTAAAGAAGTTTACAAAGACTTGTTTGTTCATTGTGAAATTGGGAGCTTCCCGAAGTAGGGTGATTTGCAAAGGTATTTTCCAATGGATGTTTCCCTATGGCCAATGGCAAATGGGTATTCATCATTGGATGAAGTTTGGATATCAACTGATCATCTATCAATAGTTGAGGATGCATGTATTCATTCTAATTAAGAGACCTATAGTTCTATAAATTGTGAGTGGTTCCCTTCCAAGTACATTGAGAAAAGGAAGAGGAAGAAGGTAATCTATCTATCGGTAGTGAGACAGTGAGAGAGAGAAACAAGGGAGTGACCCTTGGGAAAGTAGTGAGCTACCGCAGATAGTGTAAAGTTAGTTATCATAGGCATAAAATTGATCTAGCCTAAACATTATTGGCAGTGAGCTTTAGTGGATTTGGTACAACGGTACATCATCATTGTATGTTCCTTGGACGTAGCCCATTAAGGGTGAACCAAGTAAAAAACTTTGTGTCAACCTGCTTGCTTCCTTGCATTACATCGAACACATAAATATCAGATAAATAAGAAAATATCAAGATAAACGGTAAAACATAATAGAAAAAAGTGAACCTTATAATATAGATGACATTATCTAGTAGGGAAAGAATTATTTTTTATATTAATATTCATACCCTGATCCCCCCCTCTCCAAGTATCATGTCCCCTTTTGGTCCAAACAATTTGTATTAGAGGGATAGGTTTCTGTGATCATATTTTTTTTATCACACATCATTCAGTCGATCTGCATGGTTAAATTTTTAGTCTTCTCTTATCATGGTGTGTCATGAAAAAGGGAGAACTTCAAAGAAGAAGCATAAGTCTTGTGACATTCCCCAGTGTGGAAGTGTCAACAGAATGAGTGTGATTCAGGTGAGGGAATCTATTTGTAAAGAGAACAATGAGTTGAATAAATCATTCAATGAAAAATACACACTCATTCAATGATTTATAAGGAATAAGTGAAGAACCTGATATTACAAGTGATGTTGGAACTACTAAAAATGAATAAACTCCAAGAAGGTGAAAAATGGAAGTTCCCAATAAAATAAAAAAAGTATATCAAGAGTTGGATATAGAGATTAAATCTAAAGATATCTGAATCGAGGTAGTCAAAATTGAGGTCAACAAAGTAATAGGCCTAAATCAAATGCTAATTTATGTGGCTACTGATCTGAGGGAGAAGAATTATTCACAAGCCGAAGAACTGAAACAATTGTCTAAAAAGAGAGAAAATATCAATGATTGTTTTAATGGAAAGAATATGAAATCAAGATGAAATTCAAAATCCAAAAACTATAAATGATGATCTTGTTATATAGCTATATGAACCAGTTAAGAAGATTCAATGGCTAAAACAAGATAATGCATCTGTCTCTGAATCTATTTCTCAAAAAATTAATAATGTAAAGGTGAAAAGTGACATGGTGGATAAGCTGACATGGTAATTGGAAGATGTGATGAGTAGAGGGAATATTATCAATAGAGAAATTGAAGCCCAAATTTTATCAACTAATATGATGATTAAAAGTTTTGAATAATATCTAGATTTATTAAATAGGGATGTTGAGAAATCCAATACCAATGGATTTCCTAAAATGAACGATTATTTTCACTAACTATTTGATTATCCTTCAACAACTGATGATAAAATGAAGAAAAAATATGCTATTTCTGGAGAGGAACAACGAAATATTTTCTTAGCTCAAAGAACATATAGTTTAGGAATAATTAGGATTGTATATGAGGAATCCACTCCTGTAAAAAATATAATGTGATCCGTGAACAATTCTAGAAGTGGAGAAAATCCAATAGGTGATGGAGATAGGCCTAAGAGGACAGTTACAAGAAGTAGTGACAACATGTTCTATTTTTGCGATATTCATGTCCACACATCAAGCTTCAGTTCAATGGCTTGAGAATTCATTTCAGGATATTAAAATAGAAACATTTCTAAATATTAAAATAAGAAGATGTTTTATGTGAAATCTGAAAAAAGAATCTCTAAAAGGAAAGCACTTATTAGGTGATTCTATTATGGAAGAATGGGACACACCATTAGTATATGTTAAAAAGCTCAGGAGCTCAATACCAGAAGAGGAATCTAAAGATGCATCAACATCTGGGTTGAGGAATGATGAAATTTGGTATGCCATTAATAGAAGTTGTTTTATATGTATTTATAATTGGCATTTTGAATGAAATTTTAGGTAGAATGAAGTGAGAATGGAAAAGGAGTAGAAAAGTAGATTCTACAATCTGGTGATGTATAATGATAAATCATGCATTGGATGACAATGTGGTAAGATAAAAAATAGTTTTACCATCCTAGGGGAAACACAATGTGCTCAAAAGAAGGTTTATCAATCACCCGCTCTGTTACACCCACAAAAACACCATTTGAATAGACGTGAGAAATCGTGGATGAAAATGGGAGGTGATGCCCCAATTGTGACTAATAAATGTAAGGACAAGGGAAGACACAACCGCCACAAGAAAAGGTGGTGTGAATCGAATAATTGATAAATGAAATATGGATTGAAAATGCATTGATAAATTTTCATATCGAGTTCCACAGTGAGAAGTGGAGGAACGGGAAAAACCTATGCAATGGTAGAAGATGAAAGAGAATATGACAAGTTAAGAGATTCCTACCCAGAGAAAGAATCCAGGGAAATGGAATTTTTGTGGAACATCAAAGAAGGAAACGTGCAATAGTGGGTTTAAACTATATATGTTGAGAAAGGAAAGGCCAATAGAATCTACATATCAAAGAAAGACTCAACATGTGGGTAATGAATGCATATTCATATAGTCAGAGTAGTTTAAGTTAGCTAGACAGCTAGAAGAAGAAAGGAAGGAGTATGATGCTCTGTAAGAAAGAAAAAGGGGTTGATAATTAGGATCATCTACAATCCTCATCTTGAGGATTCTTGATTAATACCCCTCTTCCTATGTATATAAATGTTTTATATTGATTATTCTTAAGTTTCAGGTTTTATGGAGATACAATACAAGGGGAATTGTCATCTAATGATGCAAAGTGGAGAAGTGATATTCTTCAAAGATTCGATTGACTCAAATCAGTTATAAATGACGACGAAGAAAGGGAGAAACATAGCACAATAGGAAGTGATTGTGTTATTAACTTTATCTCTTGTTTCCTACACCGAGTTCCAACTCCATAGGATTTGAGATTTGGTTAATGGATAAATACAGAGTGCCAAATTATAATAAATGATAATGGTGGAGATGAATGGTTATGGGTCTAAATAGTGGGCATAAACAGATGATGCCTTTCATAGAATATGGGAGAATTCAAAATCATAATCAGATGTAGGATCCATAAAAGAAATGATTGGATGACCCAGCTCAGTTGTTTTCTATCAAGAGAAGAAATATTGTGGGAGAAGCTGAAATATTCATGTTTTTAAAAATCACCTACTTTGTTCTATCAAATTGGAATAAGCTAACTGTTTTTAGGATAGCAAGACGCTGCGAGAGAATGTCAACATTTTTCCAAATAAGAATCTCAAAAAAGTGGCTGAAATAAATGATGCCTCTGAATAATGAATGAGTGAGAAATATCCTGGAGGAATGTAAGACAAGGGGATCATAAGTGGCTGATGTTGATTTATAAAGTAATCAAACATGGGATATTGTTTCATGACCATAAAATAAAAATGTCATTGGGCTAAATGGGACTATCGCAAAAAGATGAATTAAGATGGAATATTTTTTCGAAATAATGCATGAGTAGTTTAAAAAATATACTCCCAGATAGAGGGACTAGATGTCAATTATATATTTGTAATGGTTTCAAGGTTGGAGGAAATCAGATTTTTCCTTGACATTGAGTGCAATTGAAGATCAAAGAGTTCTAGATGGATGTAAAATCAGAGTTATTTAATGGGGTTCGGGAGGAGGAAGAGTATATCAACAAACTAGATGGTTTTCTCATTCATGAGGAGGAGGACAAAAACTTTCGACTATATAAGGAATTATTTGGACTGAAAACAAACACAAAGAGCATGATAATCAAGTCTTGATCAGTATTTGAAGAATCTTGGTTTCTAGCATGGTGGAGTTGATTACGATCTCTATTTCAACAACGATAGTAATCAAAGGATGATGGTCATGGTTTATGTCGACGACATAATATTTAGCTGATCAGATGAAGCTTAGTGTAGACTATTTTCTGAATACATGAAATATGATTTTGAAATATTAGTGATTGGAGAGATAACATTTTTCCTCAGTATAAAAGTTACATAAGGAAAGAATGGAACACTCATTTCTCAATCCAATTATGGCAAGGAGGTTTTGAGAATAGTTTGAATGAATAATTCCAAGGAGGTGAAGACTCCGGCTTCTTCCAGGATGAAACTGTCCAAATATGACGATGGAAAGGTAGTTAATATCACATAATATAGGAAAATCATTGGAAGTTTGATGTAATTGAATGTGACAAGGCCTAAAATTTTATTTTCCACATACCAAGAAGTGGGATATACGGATGAAAATTGGGCCAGTTCAGTAGGGGACCTTAAATCAATGTTAGGAGGTTCATTCTATCATAGCGGATTGTGTGTTTCTTGGATAAGAAAGATGCAATGTTGTGTTTCATTGAGCACTATAGAAGTTGTGTATATTGCAACCCCTCAAACATGTAGACAATTATTTTGGATGAGGCAACATCTTAATGACCTGGGAGTTGAAGTTAAGTCTCCGATCTGAATCCAATGCGATAACTCAAGTTCTATAAATCTCAGCAAAAGTCTCGTCCACCACTCAAGGACAAATAAAATTGAGATAAACTATAATTTTTTCATGGAGATGGTTGTGTAGGGAATTTTAAAGTTGGATTATGTTCCTACAGATCTACAGGATGTAGATATTCTGAAAAAGGACTTACCCATGGAAGCATTTGAGAGGCATCGACTAGCTCGGGGAGTTTAGTCGAGCCCCTGAACTTAAAAATATGTTGTTATGGGAACCCATTCTCTCTTTGATGCATGGAATTTTTTCTCTAATACACTAATATGTGTTCTTTCCAAAGTTTCTGACCACAATGGGGAGACCTTTGGGTTCATCGACAAAGGGGGAGAAATAGCGACTCCTAGAATGGGAGAAAATGCTGATAAGGAAGGGAGAAAATGTCTTAGTATAATACATGGGGAGAAGCTGATAGGTTGATCATCGAGATAGGATGACACTTTTAAATCTGATGATATTACATGTGATATATCAAATCATAAATATCATGACAGTTGAAAATTGTGATAAAAGAAAAATAGTGACGTTGGAATGCTATTAGATGGTTTCCAGAAATCAAACATTTGTATCAATTTGTCCATTGGTTTCAGTTTGGTGTTAGTGGTTGGTGTGAGAAATGAAGTGATTCATGAATGAAAATTTAATTTACTCTTCTTTATCATGCTGAGAATTAGTCCTGTGGGATTTTAGTATAAGGTGAGTGAATCTTTGGTCGCTATTAGAATCTATAGAGGTGAAGGATGGTTGATTATAGAAGGAACTTCTGTGAGGTATCAATGTGTATAAAATTCTTTTTAGAAGAGAATCCAACAAACCCAATAGGGGATACTGTTGGGAAAAAATCCCTTAAGGTAACATTGCATCATTTTGGATTGATTGTGTATGTTGACAAATCAGGTCTCCATGGTGAATTTTCATGTTCGATAGAGGTTTTTTATACTCCATGTTGACAAAGAACCATGAAAAAGTAATGAATGATCTCGAGGTGGTTAGAAAATAGCATGCTCTATGTTGGCTCAGTGAGCTTCATAAAGGAAGTCACTCTACGATGACATGAGCTCTGCAATGGCCTATTCTCTGTGAAGGTGTGAGCATTTCAAAATGGAATGAACTATCTGAATGCTTGTTTGAGATTTGCGAAATTGGGAGATTCATGATAAAGGGTTCTTTGTGAAGGTATATTTCAAAGGTTGTTTTCCAATGGTCAGGGGAAAAGGGGTATTCATCAGTGGATACAATTTGGACATCAACTAAGAATCTATAAATAGCTGAGGATTCATGTATTCGTTACAATAAAGAGGCCTATAGGTATTTAAATTGTGAGTGGATCCCTTCCAATTGCAGAGAGGAAAGGAAGATGAAGAAGGTAATCTTTTCTACCGGATGTGATCCAGTGATAGAGAGAAACTGGGGAGTGACCCATGGGAAACTAGTGAGCTACCTCAAACAATGTAAAGATAGTTATTCTAGGCATATAAGTGATCTAGCCCAAGCATTATTGGTAGTGAGCTTTAGTGGAATTGCTATGGCGGCACGTCGTTGTATGCTCCTTGGACGTAGCCCAGTGAGGGTGAACCATGTAAATATCTCTGTGTCTACCTGCTCCGTTCCATACATTGCATCCAACACATCAATTTCAGATATATTGGGAAATATCAACATAAATGTTAACAACTTAAGATCATACAATGTGACCCTTATAATATAGAGGTTGAGATCCGGTCGGGCAAGAAGAATTTTGGAAAAGAATATTCATACCCTAATTCACCACCCCTCTCTAGGTATCTTGTCCCATTTTGGCCCCAACAATTTTCATCGATCACTTTCATTAATTCCAATGTCAACACTACCAAAAAACGATATCATTCCCACTATCAGTGCCAAAAAACACTTTTACCCTTTCATAACCATTTTCCCTCCTATGAAGAGTTGCTCGATTCCGCCCTCAGTCACAAAACCCACTAATCTTATATAACATTCTATGTGAGCCATAAATGTTTTCAACCAATACATACCCTTGGTTAAATCATAGAAATTGATGTATAACACCAAGAATTCTAATTTTGTCTTCGTTCCATCAATATTAATACAATTTTCTTAAAACACAATGCCATGAAACACTCTTTCAACATAATTAGTTTTCGAGTTTAAAACCAAAGGCATCATTTCCAACATTAAAAAATGAAAATAAAAAACAAAAGAATAAATGAAAGAATGTGATACCCTAATTTTGAAGGGCACATTTACAATGGTTTATTTCAAATTAATCGTAACTCTCACCATAGATGGTCTAGGTTTATCATCGAAAACCATTTGATCACCTCCTTACAATATCCTGGTCACTAGACTATTCACCTTGTTTCCCTGTTGAGATTTCACTGGTTGAGGAGTTTTGGTATTCCTAGAATCACCATGTATTTCTCTTCTCTGTTAAAGTTATTAATTATGCTATCCTCACCATGTCGAAGAATACAATTTTTGTAATGCCTGAAAAGTTTCTCAAGCACATGACCTAAGAGAAGTACAAAAATAGAGATGAATATGTCATATTATGCTGCAATTATAATATGCTATAGTTTTTCCATACACTCTTCCTTATGTTTTCATGAAAAACACAATGAAAACAACCTTCTTTTCTTAGGGGTCATGGAGGAATATTCTCTAATCTATCCATTTCGTTCAGATTTCCACATCCACCAGGGAAATAGGAGTCCATTTTTATCTTTTTCCCAGTAGTTGAGATCCTACCAATTCCTATAGATGTCATCATACCTCCTCACATAGATCATGAGATATCACGTTCAACCATAGTCACACTGTTCACAATCATTGTATTATTTTTAATATAGAGATCCAAAATCTTCATTCAAATATCATGTCATAGCCCCAATTCAAAGATGTGCGATTTAAAACATGCACTTACTCAACCTCTAGAGAAAAACATACTAAATTCATGAATTTAGTGACAAAATCTATGACATAGAGGATCTCTTGCTTCAGGATGAAGAAGTACATAATTATCTGGTTTATGAATGTGTGAAGATAGAATTTTTTTTGAATAATTCCACAAAATCCTCCCATGAAAGGCATTCTTCCAATTTAGTTTGCACTTATAAATCCCAAAATCTGTATTCATTATCCTATAGAATATACATCACCATATTGAACATTACCTCTACTAGTGTCCCAATAATTTCAAAAATACAAATCATCCTACTCATCCACAACTTTTCCTTCTCTAGTTCAGAATCACCATAGTAGTTAGGTGGATTCTGCTTCATGAAATGGATTGTATGATCCATATTCCATGGATCATTCATTTGGTTCCTTGTATCTATTGCTTGAAAATATTGGGTGATATTATGAACTTTCTCTTGGTTTATCCATGTTTCAGGTGAAACCACATTCTCTGCAACTTCATCGGGTTAGTTTTGACGATGCCTAATGGGTTCCATTTTCTAAAACAACAACAAAATCTATCAATATCACTCTCTATTAACTGGTTTCTTAGCATTTCACATTCTATCACATTTACTATCACAACATTTTTTTCCAAAAAAACCTTTTCTATTCTAACCATTTTTGAATTATTATTTCATGATATTGAATAGAAAATCCATTTAAAAAATAAACCAAATATCTAAATTTAACAATCATCCATTTTAATACAAAATTTTTATTTTTAAAAAACATACACCTTACAAAAAATCTAAAATCATTACTCCAAATGAAAAATGAAATCCCAGTGGGATTTTATTCCTCTATATTTTTGTAATGCTTGTCACATAAGAAAAACCTGTGAAAATGATATTTCATCATTCTAATAATTTCATAAAAAATATTATGCACCCAACTCAATAGTAACATGATGTTTAGCATAATAGGGATAGCTATGTCGTTTTTTGATATAAATTTAATGTTCCATAAATCCTAATCATGTCTAATATTTCATCCCTAAGGATATAAGAGATGTAATTTCAACTCCAAGACCAAGAACACTAATTTTCACTTTTCATGAAACGAACAAACAAGATGATAAGACATTTACCATGTAGGATGTACCAGACTGATACCATTTCCAATAACCCACTCATTCTCATTAGATTGAGGGGACAACGAGTCATTAAATTACTTTAGGAGTCATCACCATGATGCCATGGACTTATAATAAATGAAGAAGGTATTAAAATACAAGTGAGGGATGATTTTCCCTTTATGAAATAAACAAATAATCCAACAAACCATAACCAAACCATTTAACAAATGAGGCATGAACTAAAAAAAGGAATCTAAACAACTTCGTTTGTCTCCAAACCCTATCAAATTGTGTAATAGTGGATGAAAAAAAAGTATCAATGTAAATATATAATAAAAAACTATAGATTCTCAAGAGACCACATGATTCCATGATCCACCTACATCATGCTCCACAATCACTGAACATCCCAAATATCATGAGGTAATGCTAAAAACGTTGGAAACCTTACCTTTTCCACAGTCCCGAAAGATAGAATTTGAAAAATCACCAATGTTCCGAGGTAGGGGTGAGTATAATACTCATTATGTTTTCCCCCAATTACTTCCCTAATCATTATAGTAATATAGAAAGGTGAGACACATTTATATAAAATAGTTTATATTAAATGTTTAACCAACACAGTTTGTAACCAAATATAAACAAGTTTTAAAAATCATTTTCATATAAGTGAAACCAAAAATAAATGAAACCAATTTGAAAGATGTTATTTTTTCAGCAAAAATAATCAAAGGATTACAAAAAATTCTTCTTATCATTTGGAATACCCATTACATTGTTCACAACACACCCACCCAAGCATGCTTCGTTTGACAGTTCCATACTCATGAGCGGTCTCTTCTCCAATTACATTGTGTAACAATTACACACATCCCTGATATAGGGTCACATACCTTGCACCCCAATTGTAATCATCCCTTTTAAAGGACCAATAAAGCATGAACTAACACCAAAACCATTTATGACAAATATTTCAATTTCCAAAATAAATTAATTCAATAAAACTAAAGAATTATTGAAATCCAAAGAACAAATAATTTCAATGTAAAATATAATTTAAAAAACATTCCCTTTAATTGAAAAAATCAAATCTAGTTCGTATTCCAACAATATAGAGAAATCCCACATTTTAAAATATATATTTTAAAACCAAGAACAAAAGAAAATTACTTAAACACCCAATTTTCCCGATTTCACAACCATCACTCAAAAGGATTCCAAAAAGTGCTAAAAACCCAAATCACAATCAATTAAATGAAACATATTTTATTTGAAGGAATTAAAATATGTTATAAAAATTAGAGTTAATGAATAAGTCTCATACCTCGATGGTTTTGACAATTACCCCAATGAACGAAGAACACTCATGAAAACCAGGTCGATTCTCCAGTAACCTTCCATAGATCTCTTTACCATGTACGATCCAGAAAACATTTCATTATATTTGGCATCCATACACATAGATATTCTCTAATGTGTTTATTTATAAAAAAAATGGGTATAAATATATCAATGTAGATCTTTGAAACCGATCAAGAATGATAATGAATGTCCACAAACCTCAAGAATCTGTCTTCACATCAACATTAAAAGCATTAAGATTGACTCTAATATTCCTAGGAGAGGTTCTCATTACTTCATCAAAGAGAAATGCCATTTTATGGATTTTTAAAACCATTAAGGAGCCAGTTAGAGAGAAAAACAATTGTGATCCATGTTTTGGGATCTCCCTTAAACCAACTACAAGGTTAGTTCGCACTATTAGACAAACTATATTCTAAATGTGAATTATCTCATGCCTAGGAAGACCCTTTCATGGATTCCTCGCATGATATCCCTAACTGTGCTCCAACCGTGAAGGAGCTACTACCTCAAGAGTACCATTACGCATGGTTTGGTCACACAGTTAAAAAAACTATGTGCTGCCCGTGCGACATCAATTTTTCCCAAAACCACTTCTAAGGTTCTCCCAACATTCCCATCCAACATCGGTACACTTTATAAAGATAAAAAGAATGATTTAAGGGTTACATATCAGAAATTGGGGAAACTATAGTATGAAATTGTAATAATAATTAGTACAATATACATTAAAATTGTTTATCACATTATTAAATATTCCTTATTTTATCACATAAAAACATCTAGTTTTGGTAAATATCCTTACCTCAATACATAAGTTAGACCATGCCATAATATTATATTTCCCAAAGGTTTACCATGTGTTTGAATATCAGTGTTACTATTCTTTTTGTAGAAATTAATGTCCATCTTAACGTTCATTTAAATCACACACTTTGAATGACCATGAATCTATTATTATTTCACAATTTAATGACCATGTTACCGTTCATTTAAACATAGAATTTGAATGACCATGTTACCATTCTTAATAGATGGCTGAATGATCATGTTATAAATATCCATTTAAATATACATTGTTGAATAAGCATGTAACCATTATTTTTTTTAGCCAAATGAGCAAGTTAACATTCATCATTTTATAAAACATAATTTCATAGACATGTTACCATTCATAACAGTTGGTAGAATAAGCATATATCCATAAACCATGTAATTATACAAAATTGAATGAGAATGTTTCCATTTATAATATTTGGCTGACTGAGTATGTTACTATTCACCATTTATTAATACATAATTGACTGAGCATGTTACCATTCATAATAATTAGATGAATGAGCATGATACCGTTCACTATATTATATATATCACACAAATTTTATATATTATAATTAATCAATATTAACCACAGTATCACATAGGGGACATCACCACATCATATAAAATTAATCAATATTAAACCTATTACCCCAGTATCACATTAATTTATTAATTAGTTAATCAGATCATCCTAATTTATAATTCAACACTTATTGTTCACATTAATAACATTAATTAATTCCCCAATTAATTTAGAACATTAATCTATTTAAATAACCCTGCTGTTAATTAGTAAAATAATCATAATTAATTCATCAATTAGTTATCTCAATTTCAAAACTCATTATCTATTAATTAATTAATCAATTATTTATCTCAATCCAAAATTCCATATTATAAAACAAATTTACAAAATTTATTATCTAATTAAAAATCTCAAATATAATAATAAATATCATGATAAAATATCCAAAATGATGGAATTATTTATTCCATAATATCCTCCAATTTCCCAATTATTAAAACAACCACATTAATATAATCATCTTAGGAAGTAAAATTTTTAATCAGCCTTAGAAAATATACAACATCATATACGTAACAAAATTTCAGGACTATGGGATTTAAATCATGTACCACCTACCTCAATATTAGTGATGATGAACATAAAACAATGAATATAACCAAATTGATTGTAATCAATAAAGAATGAATTGGGGAATAGGATTTAGTTTAGACTCATTAAAAGTGGAGGAAGCAGTGCAAAAATCCCCAAGTATGTGATATAATTTAGACATTGAATTCCAATAAACAAGAATAAATTAATATGTTAATAAATAATTTAAAAGAAAACTAATAAGCGGTATGCAATCCATAAAAATCCAGGTTACAATATACATGATCTGATGTAAGAACACATATTAATTGATGAAAAATATCGATGATTAATTGAAAAAGACCTAAAATAAGGGGGTTGTGTGGAGATTGTATTCTTTCAAATATTGTAATGCATGGAGCTATTTTATTTTATGATAGAGGTGAAATGGGAATCTTTGGCCAAAGAGAGGGGTGAAAGAAGTTTCTATGGTGAAGAAAAATATGTGTGTAGGGGTACATGGGTCTGGAGATGATTTTTTCATAACATACAGAAATATAAATTCATGACATCCTAACAGGTGGTGAAAGACAATTAAATTTGGTGTAAATTTTATATGTTTTGAATTAATTTATAATGTGAATTAAATTCAAAACAACCAAACTTGAAAAATGTTTTAAAGGATTCATTCATAAAAAATGATGGGATCTTATAATCTCCACACATTATAAGATCTCATCCAAGAGCTGCCCCCTCAATCCTCTTTATGATTCCATGTCAAAAATATTGGGCCACAGAGCCCATATATCTTCTACCCTTTCCCCAGTATGCCCTTGGACTATTCCATTTTACCTCAACATACTAATTATCGGCATGAACTAATGCCTAAAAAATTTCTCATTGTAATGAAGCACACAAATCAGATGCTCCTCAAAGGAAGCATATTTCTTAAGATAGACATTATCCACATCGATCTCATGGGAAGGTTTAGGGTAATATTGGTGAAGTTGTGATACATGGAAAACATCATTTATATCATTGTATTCTTGTGGAAGATCTAATCATCACGCCACTGACCCAATTATCTCATCAATTTAAAAAGCTCAAACAAACCTAGGTGCCAAAATTCCCAACCACCATATCCTATGGTGATCCGAGAAACGTGACACCCGAAGAAAAAACATTCACCCTCTGGAAACAGTAGTGGTCATATCCATCTATCATCATACAAATTCTTCCTACTATGAGATATAGACATATGTTTCTGAATTAGCTAATCCTACAACAGTATCCCTTGCATGGGACTTCATCCCAAAAAATCAATCTCCACTTTCACCAACTAGAATTTTATTGATCTACATGGCCTATAATAAAGATCCATGAATTGTTCTATATCTATCATTTTATGATAACTATTGTTATAGGAAATCTCCATTTGGGACTTGTGTTTCTCCCATGTCCCGCCAAATTCTATAACACATGCTCGTAGAATATCCTCATGATCCATTATAGTACACTTTGAAATGACATCTATTTGTGGGTGGGAATATTTACACAATTATAACTGTGTTCCAAGAACATTATATAATACCTTGAAGAAGAATGATGTGTAACACGGATCACGGTATAAAAAAATACTCAATGAAAACCCATGCATACAGACTATCTACCAAACATATTTTTCTCTTAACTTCTCTAATGTGAATGTTTTCTGTATAAGTATTGAATGTATATATTTTGATAGTCGGTCCAAAAACCATAGATAGAATCACTGTTCTTATGTTTCTTCAGAATTCCAACGATAAAGTCCATGTTCACTTATTCCAACATTATTTTTTTAATGGGGAATCCATGTATAAAACCTCTATATCACTGATGCTCTACCTTGACATGCTGATAAGTGTTGAATTTTTCGACAAACCATTCTATCTTGTTTCTCATGCCCAACCACCGAAAAGAACCTTTTGGGTCATAGTAAATTTTGGTTATGTCTGGATGTACTACCCAATTCAAGGACTGAAATTCCCACATGAGCTCCTCTGTCATGCTTGTTGACAGGAAAACATGATTCAATACATACATGATCTTATCCCCATTTATCAATTCTTCCAACAGTGTCTCCCCAGCTTCAAATTTTTCCCTCAAGTATAAGGACTCGAGATCCTCAAAAATTATGTCTCTAATCTGTCTGAAAAGTGATGAATCTATCAAAACTAATACGAGAGTCTTCTAATCATGAATCACATGAACCCCAATGTGCATCATTGGTGGAAACATCATCATCTTCGACTCAACACCAAAATCATAAACTGAACGAGTTTGAGTGTTCATATTCAAAGCATCACTAATATTATTTCATTCCCATTCATCTATTTCAGTTCAAAATGAAATGATTTCATATACTCATCCCATCTCTACTACTGAAGATTCAAATGTCTTTAGGAAGTTATATACTTAAAAATCTTATGGTCAATATAAATTATAAACTTTTCCCAAAATTTAGTGTCTCCAACACATTAGATTGTACACCACCAATGCTAGTTAGTAGTCATGCATAGTGTAGTTCTATTCTAGTGACCTCAAATACAATGAGATGATTTGACCCATGAAAAGTACCTGGTCAATCCAAAACTAAGAATTAGAAATATTTTTATATATAACATTCTCTCTTAGTGAACTCATGATGATTTAATGATGTTGGGAATGATCATCATGAGTCATGGTGTACACAAAGATGTCGTCCATGAACTCCACCACTAACACATCCATATACAGATGAAATGTTATCATCATCAAGGACATAAAATCATCTAGTGAATTGGTCATCAAAAAAGGGATTATTAAAAACTTATATAGGAAAAACCATCTTATGAAATTTCACCTCGGTGTATCATAAGTCGAAAAACTCAAATGATGATACCCTGCTCTCATGTAGATTTTTTAGAAAATGATATATCATTTCAACTATTCAAATATAATTTTGATACATAGAATAGGATAACCATTATTTTCAGTCATCCTATAACCTTATGATAATTGAAACATTAATGTAAACTCATGTCATCCTTCTTTGCGTATAATTCACGTGATTCCCATGGTGATGTACTTGGATGTATAAATCCCTTATCCTACAACAACTCCAACTGTATCTTGAGATCTAGAAGCTCTATGTGTTCAATTTTGTATGGTTAAAGAAATACTGCATAAGCCCCTGATGTAGCTCAATATTGAATTCCACATATCTCTGTAGTGGTTCTTTGGGGATGTCCTCATGAAATTCACCCTGAAATAGTTCAACTACTAGTGGAGGGACATCTTACCCAACACCACCATCATCCTGAAATAGAATTTCAAATTTGGTTGTGGGATCTCCTAGTTGTTGGTTAATTGTCCATGCTCATCCTTCCTAGATACCCCATTCTCCCTAGTGAATATAATGGTTACCCATATGAGATGTAAATGAAACTCCTCTATGGTAATAGTTTATGTGGGATCAATATTTGACTATCCATCCCATACCAATAACTATGTCAATGGATGTCATATCACGAATATAGATATCCAAAGAAAATGGTAATACCCGACCTCATGAGTACCTCTTCAAATAAATATGTCTCAAAACCATACTCTCAATGGTGTATCTATCATCACAGCCCTGCTCACAAACCCCAATGACAGGATCCAAACATGTAAATGTTTTTCTGAAATATATGAATGAGAGGAACCAATATCAAATTAGGAACTAGCTAAAGTAGAAATACAAAATTGTATATATCACAGTTAATATAATATCCTTTCTATCCACATGTCGAACCCACACCACATGAAAATATATAGCCCTATTAACTATGATATAGTATGAATCCACTGAGAAACATTTCTATGATGATACATGTGATCCTTCCAGGGTTCATCAAATCTTCAACCACTTTATCCATGCCTATTAGAAATCCTACTACCAGACTGATACGATGTGGAAGATATGATCCCCTCACTCTGGATCTATCCAGATCCACTAGAAATAACTTTTATTAAAGGCATCTAGTAGAACCTCTAGAGTTGTAGAGTATTTCCTCAAGATCGGCACTCCACTGGTGGTCGAGAACAGTTCCTATGATAATTTCTAGACCCACCACAATTGTAACAAATCACTTTAGTAAGCTCTTGTTGAACTTACCCTCTAAACTATGTACTCTTATTCCATCATCCCTAGATAATGTTTTCATAATGAAACATCCTTCACTCATATTCTCACCTTCATATCATTCAGTATAAATATCCTATCCCATATAGAAATCCTTTCATAGGTTCCCTTCAGCTCTGAGAGCATGATCCACCACCTTAGCATAATTATTTAATCAAAATATATGATCATGGGTTTTCATCTCACACTTATGTTCATCCTAAAAGAATTTATCTATAGAAACATCATCTATTGAAAATGCTAATGAAAATAACTATATTTTTATGAAGCATCTAGTATAATCTGTAACTAACAAGCCCTCTTGAGTGAGATGCATGAACTATGCTTCTTTCTCCTACCTCAACGTCTCTAGATATATGTCCTCCTAGAAAATATCCAAAAATTCATTCTATATTATGTAATTATCCTATCCAGTATGAACTTGAATATCCCACCAATTACTCACTAATCTAAATTTCATATAATCATCCACCTTGACCCATTTCTCTACAAGAGGATCCATATGGTCAAGTATTATCTCGCTGGACTCAACCAAAAACTCTGCTCCCTCAGGTCTACCCTCTCCATTAAAAATAGGCGGGTGCTATAACTAAAATTCCCTAAATATATTTGAAATTATTTTAAAAACCCACTCTTAGAATAATTACATTAATTGCATGAATTGAGTGATGTTATCTCAGAACTGCTATCCGTGTTCCGCTCCCAACATTATCAGTTCCTGAAGTTCCACCACTAGAGGATCATCCACATCAATGAACATTGGTCATCCTATCAATAAGCGCCTAAATGGAGGCATATATCTACAAGTAAAATAGACTACTTAAAAAAACATAACATAACATTACCACATTTATTTTAGAAGAAGAAGCACAACTATCCACAAAATGTCATGTCCTCAATCCTCACCACATGGTCAAAAACAATGTTATATTACTTCACATAACGTCCCTACACCTAGGTCTTGTTGACAAGTGTAACCACATTATCATATTGAATTTTATTATCTAGAAACCCATTTATTCAAATAATAGAATCATTTACCACTTAAAAATATCATATTAATCACTTTTTTAATTTCAATTTCACAAGAATGGAAAATAGTTTAAGCATAATAGAGAACCAATAACTTATTTTCCATTGCGTTTCTAAAATGATGTATGTCATAAAATAATCATGAGTTCTAAGAATGATTCATGCCGACTTAACTCTCCTTCCATTATTTCCATGAGTAAATATCAAAAAATCTCAAAAACAATTATCACGCCACACAACTTTTGTATCACTGAAGGAAAAATAATATTCAACTATAAGAGAAAGATGAAATATAAACAATCCCACCCTGAGTACGTTTTTTACCCCATACATGGGTCTAAAATTTTTATTCATGATGTAATTACCATGTACTGACTCTTCATGTGTTACAATCCCAAATAGTAAGACCAAAGAAGAGTGAAAGCTATGCATCTGATACAACACTTTCATGTTCTGAACTGGGTACCAAACATCAGTTCCCCAATCTGCTTAGTCACATTACCTCAAGTGTGCCTCCCAATATGCTATAGCCTACCGACTAGGAGAATTGGTTTGGTAAGTCGAGCATTAGCCGACTAAAACTTCTTTAATATGAGTAATCACAAAGGGGAAATAATGAAAATGAATAATCATATATAATCCTAAACAATACTAATGTAACAAGACAACAAAAATAGGAAATACCTTACTCAAATTAAAGGGAAACATCCCATAAGATATTAAGTGACAAGATGTCTATAATAAAACATAATGTAAAGACAATAATAAATCCCAAGAAGGTTCAAAACCACATGTAGTTCCCTCATACAATCTCCATCCTTAATTTTCAATATATTACATGGCCTTTTCCCTTAACCTATCCTGTAACAATGATGTCTACTAGGGTACAAATTAGGCAGCCCAAATAGGGTGATAGTACAACTTAGTATGCCACCACCAAAGATATAAAAAAAATACACTCAACTAAATTGTATTAAATTTTAATAACAATAATTATAATGAAAAACTAATCATTTTTTCATGTAATTAAATATTGTGTACCTAATCACATAAAACCCCAAGTTTTTATATATACACATACCCCTATATATTATTTGAACCGTTCCAATATCGAAACATTTCCCATGTTTTACCATGTGTTTCAATTTCCCTCTTATCATTCTTATTTTATAATTGAATGATAATGTTAATGTTAATTTAAGTAAAATACATTGAATGACCATGTTATAATTCATTTAAACATATAATTTTAATGACCATGATACAAATCTTAATAGTTGACCAAATGAGAATGTCACTATAAACCATTTAATAATAAATAATTGAAAGAGCATGTTAATGATCATAATAATTTGATGAATTATCCTGTTAACATTCATAATAGTTGGCTGAATGGTCATGTTACCATTCACCATTTAATAATACATAAATGAATGATCATTTTACCATTAATAATAGTTAGCCAAATGAGAATGAAACCATTATCCATTTAGTAATATAAAACTGAATGGGAATGTAACCTTTCATAATAGTTGTTCAAATGAGAATTGTACGATTCACTGTTTTACACATAGAACTTTTATTTCATTTATCATGGTTAATCAAAATTAACCACATTATCACATATAACACATAATTTCATTATAAAATATTAATCAAAATTAAACCTATTACCCCAATATAACATAAATTTATCAATTAAATTATAATCTCACCCGCATTGATAATTATTAATTAATCCTCACATAAAACCCCTTAATTAATTCACTAATTAGTTAAGAACTTCACTGTATTTAATTAACCCAACAATTAATTAATCAATTAATCATAATTAATTCATAAATTAATTATTGAAATCACAAAAGTCAATATCTCATAATTAATTCACCAATTAACTATATCAATATAATATTAATTAATCCGTAATAAATATCCATAATTAATTAACTCGTTGAAAATCTCAAATATAAAAATCAATTTCATGATTAACTCTCCAAAATAAATGAATTTGTTAATCAATAAAATCCTCCTATTTCAGAATTTATCAATTGAAAAAATTAAATTATTCATTTTAGGAAAATAAATTTATAACCAAACCTCACAAATATACCATTACATATACGTAAAACAATTTCATGACTATGGGATTTGAATCAAGGACCACGTATCTTATATCAGTGAAAAAGAACACTCACCAAATAATTTCCAAAAATTGAGCGTAATCAATCATGAATGCATTGATGATCATGATTTAGATCAAAATCCTAAAAATTTGAGGATGGGATGACAAAAGCCCTATGTTTGTGATAGAAATCAGCTACTGGATTCCTCTCAATAAAATCCATATAATATGTTAGCAATTGACGTAGAATAAAAACAATAAGTGGAAGACATACCTTAAAAATACATGTCCAAATATATAAGATCTGATAACAGATCACTTTTGAAAAGTATCATACACTTAGAAATTTACAATAGAAGACCCAAAACAAGGATGGAGGTGTATGGTGGGTATTTGGTCAATTATTTCAATGCATGGTGGTGTTTTGGTCCAAGAAAGAGGTGCATGGAATGTCTTTAATCAAATATGGTGGCTGTGTGGAGCGTATATAATTACGAAAAATATGCTCAGAGGTTTGCGTGTAGCTGGAGATTCATTTTTAATTTCATCGAAATTAGAAATAAAGGACACGAATTACAATTTCACATCATGTACCCTTCATTAAGATGGTTCATTGAAATCCCATCAGACAATATAAAAAAATTAATTTCATATTACATATAGTGAAATCTAATTACACATAGTGAAATATAATTTCACATGGTGAAATATTACATGTGGTGAAATCCAATTTCACATGGGGAAATCCTATTTCACGTGGTGAAATCCAATTTCAAGTGGTGAATTCTAATTACACGAGATGAAATATTATTTCATGACATGTCATCATATGGTAAAATATAGTTATATGGGGTGTAATTTTTCAAGGTTTTGAATTAATTTGTACCCTTAATTAAATTCATAAAAACCCATCTTGATCAAAGTTTTAAAAGGACTCATACCTTAAAAAATATCTTATGATACATAAGTCCTCTAAGCATTAATTTTAAGAAATTTTTTTATCATTTTTTATGTACTTTAATTTTAGTATTTTAAAATTCTCATAATTTGGTATTTTCAATGAAAATAATTTAAACTTAAGTTATAATTAATAAATTTATAGAAAATTAGGCGTTCTTTTGTAATTTGAATATAAAACTTTAAAATATGAAATAAACTTTTTGATATAACATTACTATGGGGAATAAATATTTATTTTTATATTAGCATATGTGATTTATAAAAATCTATTTTTCGAAAATGTATATTCATTAGAATCACATTGATGTGTATGATAAAAGTATTAAGGAATTTTATTTTAATGATTATGTTGTTTTATTTAAAAATAATAATAAATATTGTTATATCTAATCAATATATAGACAAATCTTACAAAAAATGTATTTAATTTAATGAGAATAACAAAATTAGATTATAATGGATAAAAATAGGGTTTATAAATTCATAATATAATTTTTAATGTATATTTTTACCCATTAAATAAATATTTAGTCAAGAACAATATTATATAAGTTTTTACATTGTCATTACTTATTTATATTGTAGTTTTTTAGTAAAAACTATGTTTCAAATTATTCACCAAAAATTTTATTATATATAAATACAAAAAAATTCCGTAGAAAATATCTTTTTATAAATCAAAATATGTAGGTAATTTTTCAAAATTAAAATTATAAAGTTTTAGAATTTATATATTAAATAATATTATAAAATATGATGGAAAATATTATTTAGTGGAAAATAACTTTACAATGTATTAGGTATTTTTATTCTAATTTTCTATCAATTACTAATACAATTATTTTTAATATATCATTCCAATAAAAATAAAATTTATTAGTATAATAATATATAATACCTATCATATATTTCTTTGGTTAAATTAATGTGAACATATATGATTTTAGAATAATAAAACTTTTAATCAAAATGTGACCTTTTAATTTATCTTGTTAAGTTAATAGAACATTTTCGATGTATTTATTTTAAAAAAGATCTCAATTTAGACATATATTTAATAAATAGTATTCCTTTTTTTCATACCCTCAATGATAATGAATACATTATTGTAGTTAAATAATAATTTGTTTCAGTGTTTTGTGTGAAGTATGCTTTTGAACATGTTATATTTTTAATTTGTGAAAATATCAAGGTGTATCATTTTAACCCCTAAAAATTTTAATCACTCCAAATTTTAATTATTTCATATTAATGAAAATATGAAATGTTGTCTAAAAGATAAATGTGGAAAAAAATATATTTTCTATGGTGGTATTAGTCTTCAAAATTATGAAAAAAATCTTTTCCCCTTGAAATATGATTATCCCTAATATCAATGTCTTCTCCAATAATTTTATCCAATAGTGTATCTTTATTCTATATCAATTATTAATTATATACCTTTCTATTAATGTGTGTGAATAATCATATGTTAATTTATAGATAATGATAGGTTGATATGAAATGTGACTTCTTTATTTAAAAAAATAATTTTTCCTATATATAGAGAGAAAAAATAAATTCCCAAAATCATATATAATTTATTTGAAGGATAATATGACTTACATAAATCATAACCCATAAAACCGTGAAAATAATTAACATAAATTGGATACAATAATGATACAACTAGGTGTTTTTATTTTGACAAATAACAAATAGACATCTCTTATATGACACAAGAAATATATAAATTTATATTATTGAATAATTGTACCTATATAACATAATTATCATTATACATTAAAATAGTAGTTTTTTTAGTAGAATTTTCTATGTTTCCATGGTCTAAATGGTTTTTTATTTTGGTGTTAATACCAATGATTAATGATATGATTTTCATAGTGACCAAATTTTCTACTTCTAAAACACCGAATTTCATGTAAATACTTATGAAGGACAATATTTTTCCCTATCATGTACACCATAATTTTTATTTTTCCTATTATTTTCACTATTTAATTACCATATTTTCCATCAATTAGAAATTATCCATTTCCATAAATCAATTCACCTACGCATTACTGCCCACATTTTTGACACGATGGATACTAAATATTCATTCTTTTTCCATAATCATTATCCAATCATTTGTGAGACTCCATAATATATTATTTAGTTTGTATTGAAACTAAAATATCCCCTCATTATTAATAATAATTATTGTATTTTTTATTATTCTATTAATATTTTTGTTTCAATCTCTTTTAATTTAACATTTTTGATTGGGATAATATTTAATTTTCCTTGGAAACCATTATTAAATAGACTCCTCCAGGATATTTTCATTACAGAAAATAAATATTTTAAATGTATATATTGAAAAATTTTAACTATAGAAGATTTATTATTGATTATATCACCAAAAAATCATCTTTTATATTTATTACTCTTTGAAACCATCTCATTAGCTTTCAGTTTAATGAAAATCACTCTTGGTTTAATATAGATTTTATTAGGATGAGTTATCTTAGATTCTTAAACGTAATTAATTACATAATAAATCGATTATGATTAATCATAAATATAATATTATTGGATAAATCATATACAATGGGAGTTTCAATCAATGTGTGTAGATATTCCTCTTTGAAGTGCGACTTGAAATCACTGATTGAATATTTGATACACCAAACGAAGGGTTAACAGTGCTAGGTATGTTTTTCCTAGTTCCTGAATCATCTTGTTTCATCCTAATTTATATATTATTTAATAGAAAAAAAAGGAAACTCAATATCACTAAAATTTTACTAAATTATCATATTATAAAATTTATCCCATAGAATTTACCCGCAGGTTTATAATAATGTTATTTGATCCTATGTCAAAAATAACAAGATTATTCTTAAATGATAATTATACCCTCCATTAATAGAATCTATAGATACTGATTCTAAACACCTATTCATTTTTCATTTTTCCCAATGATATATTTTATATACCTAAAAAATATAACAGAACTAGATGAAAATTATAGTTTAGTGTCTTTGAGGACCAGTTACATGTGTAACTTATATTAAAAAACATTGGAACACATATCTATAATATAAATATTCTATATCCCCTTATATACATATAAAAAATAAGATTCATCATCATATCCTTGGGATGGGACAAATAATAAATGATTGATCATGGACACTATGTAAGGGAAAATATTATGAACATGTCATTAAGTGTTAGATAATAAGAATATGAAAAAACATTGGAATTGAATAATTCATGATTAATAATAACATTAAACTATATTTTTTGTCTTAAATCATGATTTAATGGATTGTTATATAAAAATAACAAAATTTACCAGGTTGTAATATTTTGAGATAAACATGGAATCATGGAATAATGAAATGATATCATATATTGTATGAATTATTAAAATCAATCAACTATATAAAACATGTTATCCCAAGAATAAGTAATGGATCACTACCAAGATTATCATAGTTGTGAAATTACAATGGTGGATTGGGTTCACTCCCTATTCCCTTTCATATTAAATCAAATGAAGCAATGAATTTCAAAATGCATTGGAGGTCTATATTATTTTTGTCTTACCCATATCAAAACATATATTTTTAGATTGACCAACCATGAACGATACAAAGTATATCATTTCATTAAAACACCTCCCAATGAATTGGATGAATATATAAACGTCTCATTCCCAAAAAATCATAAAAATCATAATATTTAAATGAGTACATGTTTCCAAATTAAAAAATCCTTACATAATTCATACCCATTGAGACACACTTGAAAAATAAATTCGCAATATAATAATGTATAATAGAATATCCAAATGTTATATTATAATTATTACAAATAGAATATATAATTGAATCATTTTTATGCTAATATTTTTATAAATAAACCCTTTTTTGGAATAATAAGCTATTGTGTGGTAAAAATAATGATACACAATAAGGATATATAAGAATAAAAAAAACTTATGTGATAGTCTTATAAATGGGAAAAATATATCTTGAGGAAGGAAATTATTTATTTATATTAGAATATATGTTGTATGTATTGAAAAACTAATAATGGCTATTTTAAAAATAAATTTAGGTTGAAAATAATTTAATTTGGGGGGGGGGATTTTTAGGAAATAAGAATAATAATGTATTATTAGGTCATTTTCACGTAATAGTTTTACATTATATGGGAAACTAATTTTATTGTGATTAACATATAAAGGTATAATAAACTAGATATATATATATAATAAACATATATAAAACATATGTGAGAAATAGATGAGAATTATAGATATTAAAAGAGTTTAAAAGAATGATAATGTGTAACCCAAAAGTATGATGTGTTTTTCAAGAAGATCCATTTTATGTTTTAAAAAACCTTTTTTAAAATAAAACATTATCAAATGGATTATGAGGTTTATTTTTGAAAATAAGAGAATTTAAATATTATGGTCGCATGAAAAAAAGATAATTATGTGTGAATTAAATAGGATACCATTATAAGAAATGGAAATTCTGAACATAGAGGGGATATCATCAATGAATATGATGGGAAATATTATAGAAAATGTATGTTTTTAGGGTGAAATTCATTAATATCTGATCATGGAATTTCAAAAGTCAGTTAATATAGAGAGTAAGATAGTGTTAATTATAAAATATTTACATGGAAGAAACCAATCACTCATGTGGGATGTTTAAGTTGAAAAAAAATTGAACTAAAAGATTTCACAATAGTAGTTTTTTTTTCATTCTTCCTAAAAATTTCATCATTTAATGACCTTAAAATTAATTTTAAAATATTTCTTGTAATTATTTATAATGGTATAATTTCATTTTATTCATGTTTTGGTTACAATTCTTGAATAAAAAATGGGTGACAATTGGTTTTTAATTTTTTTTAAAAAAAATAAATGAATGAATGTTTATTAATTATTTTAATACTAATATACCAATTATAAAAAAAATATTTTATTATTTTTATAATATATTACCGTTAATTATGTTCGTATATTAATCAATAACACTTTTTTATTGCATTATTCATGTAATTGGGAAGACCGAACCAAACATGAAAAATAATAAAATTAATGGATGATTTTGATTATGTTATTGGTTTATTTATGGAATAATATCATTATTATATAATCATGATGATAATATTTAGATTTTTAAAGGCATTGAATAATATTTTTACTAGGTATTGTAAATAAAAATGAAACTAAATGAATGATGAGATATAATACTTATTGGATGTAATAGTAATCACGATGAAAAGATAACATTTTAATTTTGTGAATAATTAGTGGGAAATCAAGTGGAATATAATTTTTATGTTCATAATAACAATTATAGTATACATTTCATATTTATTCCTAAATTTCATCATTATAATTATTAAAAATATGTTGTGGTAAAAAAAAAGATGTCACTTTATGGAGGTGATGGTCCAAAAACATACCAATTATTGTTTCATTTTATTAATATAATTTGGGGAGGGTGGTTAAAAATAATTACAATATATAAAGAAATTAAAATATATAAAAATCACTATTTTTATTTCATATTAATTAAAAAAACTCATTTGAAAATTTAATAAAAAATGATTTAGTGGAAATTGTTTTACTCATGTAGTTATTTTCTATTTGTTTACCAGGTATTCCATGGAAATATAGGTCTTCAGAATGTATATTGTGACCAAAGGGAAAAAAAATTAGTTGGATGAAAAATTTGCCAAAATGGGTATATTTTAGGTTAAAACTGAATTCTTCGAGTGGGTTTTATGGGGTGCTGCGAGGCCCCTTATATAAGTGGTGAGAATGAAATATTTTTAATTATTACACCTTAAAATAATGATAAAAAATTTTAAACATGTCATGTAGCTCTAAAATAGGAAATAATGGAGTATATAATGAGATAATGGTGACAATATGGAAACCATCCATTTTCACACTTGTTTTTACATGTCATTTGGATCTATAAAATAAATATTATTATATTATTTGGAACAACTTTTTCCAAATATGAAATATATTTTATTAAATAATATATATGTTAAAGAAATATAAAATTTAAAAGTATCACATATAACATATAAAACCCCATATTTAGAAAATAGTATTTGTATTCATAAAGTTTACGTATTAAAAAAACAATGTATATTATTTTCATAACATTAAATTACTTTTTCTAAAAGAAATAAATTTAATTTGTGTTTTAAAATAAATCTAAATCTAAATTTTTTTAATACAATTTTTAATTAAATTAAAAGACCAAAATAATTTTAAAAGAATAATCATTTGTTTTCTAAATTAGTAATAGTATTTTAAATATATAGTTCTACCCATTAAATAATTTTTTTTTGATTTTTTATTTAAATTTTATATGTTAAACATAATTATTGATTTAGACATAAAATAAATTATTTTAAAAAAAATGAATTCTTAATAATTAACATAAAAATATAATTATTCCATAAAAAATATTTATCCAATGATAAATTTTTATGGAATAAAAATATAATTTTCTTATTTTTAGATTAACATTATTATATTCGAGACTTTTTCAATTAAATAAAATATTAAAATATAATGAAAAAAATAATTTTATAGGAAAAAATCTATTCAATTTATTTTAAATTTATATTCCTATTTTCTATTAATTTCTAATACAAGTAGTTTTGATATATTATTTTTATCAAAATATATTTCATTCACATAAACAATATATTATATAAAATGTTTTTATATTCTTAAAATATGTTCACCTATATTCATGAAAAAACACCACTCTTTTAATGAAATATTATATCTAGTAATTCACTAATGATATCTATTCCATTCTAAAGAATAAAACATATGGATTCATCATAGCCATAATGTGTACCCATGAGAACCTTTCTCTACATTCCATGAGCTCACACTGCTAGACCATGTGAGTGATAATGATATCAAATATATTATAAATCAATATCCACAGAGGATGGGCTATGTGATCCTATGGAATTTTTAACTCCTGGATCATGGGTAAAACAACAAATTGGTGGACTATTTTAGTGTCTACCAATAATGGTGCCAATTTTGATAATACCAAGATCATACCTAAGATTCTATATAGTATTTCATTGTCACTAACCTCTTTAGAAAACATCTTCACCAGACCAAGACATCTTGAAATATATTCATTCAATGGTGATAATGGTGGTGGTGATTGTGAGAGTGGGTTACAGTATCATGTTACACTATTTACTCATCCAGATTCACCATGATCAGCCATACTAAAACAACCTCCCTCAGGTCCCACTTAAACATATTGGGAAGGTCAACAGTGGTGATGGTTCCATTGTTAAAACTACAAAAAAATTAGTAGATTTGAAAGTGTTATTATTTTGATTATAGGAAGTTATAAACCTCACTAATGATATTAGATGCAATTTTCAATACCACTTCTATTGTGCCTCCAAAGTCTAATTAGTGGTAGTTGTAATAAGTCACAGGTATAGTAAATGTAACATTAGAAAAATTTATTTGAGATACGGTTATAACACCATATAACTTTATAATAAAATGACAGAAATTTCATAATTATAGGTGGTTTTAACTACCTTTGTTTTTTTTACCATTTTGGAGGGAGATTAAACCCCCTAAAAATTTATATTGAAATTCAATTTTGTAATAATATCAAGGTAGTTATAATCACATATAAATGAACTCAATTCAACATGTCCTTAGAGACAATATCTACTAATTTTTTTCATTTAATGTTTTTTTGATAAATAACTATCCTATTAGAGATAACCCCACCTATACCCACAAAAACAGCATCGTCGTATACCATTAGATACCCCCCCCCACGCATCCCGTTTCCCCTGGCGCCACATGTCCACACCCCCTCTATTGCATCCCTATATACAAGACCCTATAGTATCAAACTCTATCCCACACATCTTTTTATACCATATAGTCCCTCAAGACAGACACTCCCTCTCATTCATGTGTTATTCCATGCATCATGTTCCCACAAAAAAAGTCTCCCTCCCAATATAAAACTTCAATAAAATGGATTTGAACCCCTGGTTGATCCAAAACGATCATTCTCCATTCCCCCACCCCTTATAACAATGCCATATTTTTTTAACGTTATCACATTCCCTTGAATATATACATATATATATAAATATTGTTTATAATATTAATTTTATTTTTATAATATATTTAAATACAATTTAATATATATCATATATTTACATTTATATATATAAATGTATTCTTTTTTTTATGATGTATTAATTTTATAGTATATTTAAATATAATTGGAGAATATAGATATAACACTATATATATAATTATATGTACATATATATACAACTTTTGATGAAAATAATATATACATATAAAAATTTACTTTTAACATATATAATTCAAATTATATATATATTTATATTATATATATATAATATAAATATTTATTATTTATTATATTAACTTGTATATAAAATTATTTATTTTCAATATTATACATTTAATAAATACATTTATATGTATAAAAAATATAGTATATATTTATATATGTATATAGTTGATATAATTTGTATTATATTATATTTAATACATTGAAAAATAAAATAAAATATTTTAAAATGAATTATTATATATATATATATATATTATATTACAATATATATATTCATAAAAAATAATATAATATTTTAATAGAGATGATTTTTTTATGTTTTTTTATTTATAAATATATTTTACATATTGAATATATTTATACATACATATATTTTTATATATATAGTAATATTATGCATAACAATATATATTTATTATATTTATACATATATTTGTAAATACATTTATATATTTGTTTGTGTCTTTATATTTATGTATTTAAATAATATTTATAGATATTATATACATATAATATATATATTCCTATAATATTTTATATGCTAATATATGTGTGTGTGTAAGAATAACATTATTATTAATTATTAGTATTAATATTTTTATTATTACATATATCTTTTAAACTCAAAAAATTATATATTGCTTTTATAAATACAATATGTATTTATTTTATGATTTATATTATACATTTATTTAATACATTTATTTTATTTCTTTTATAATCATATATGTTTATACATACAAAATTAAATACATTCATTTAATTCGAAATGTATAATATAAATAATATATATATATATATATATATATTTACTAAATTAATTTATAATTACTTTAGTATACTACAATATATATAAAATAATTATATAAAATATAAAATATTTCATATTATAAAATATTTATAATATAATATTAAAAAATAAAATTAATATATATATATATATATATTTATTTATTTAATTTAGACTATGTTATATATATTTGTATACATCATATAATAAAAATTTATTTATAGATAAATGTACAAAAACATGTATTTTATATAATATATGTATAATATCAATCATAATATAAATGTATATAATTTACAAAACCACATATTAAATTTATATATTTGAAAAATATAATTATACATAAATTTATATAATGTATACAAATATTTATATATGTATACATTTTTGTTTATATGGATACATATTTATTTAATGTATTTATTCATTATATATATGTATATATATTTATAATTTATTTAAATAAATTTATATCATTTGTTCCAGTAATATATATATATACACACATTCACACACAAACATATATCTTATAAAAATTGAATTTATATGATAATTATGTATAAAAATTTTGAGGGGGTTAAACCCGCCATTAATCCATGGGACTTGTGGTGGTTTATGAACCCCTATAATTTTTTTAATTATTGAGTGTTAAAACCCCTATAATTTTTTAAATTATAGGTGGTTCATAATCCCCTCCAATCGATTGGATTTGTGACAGTTCATGTACTCCCAATAATTTCTCGAATTAGTAGGGGTTAAAATTTTCCTCTAATGTCATAAATTAGAGTGGATTCACAACAAAATATTATTTCTTATATTATAGGGGGTATAAAACCCACATTGAATTTAAGGTATTAACAATAGTTCATGATCCCCTCTATTTTCTGAAATTATAGGCAGTCCAAGACACCCTCTGATGTCAAAAGTTGAAGGGGGTTCTCCACACCCCTATAATTTAAGAGATTGGTGGCGGTAGTGAACCCAAACTACTTTGTTTATTAAAAAATATCCATTACATATATATCCTCTAAAATACAAATGAATAATATATATATATCCTCTAGAATCAAAATGAGTATTATATATACACCTATTATGAAATATATCCAAACATACAGTAGCACTAATTATTAAATCAATGGTGGCTTTGACATAACATCATCTATAATAAAAAAACGTGTGACAAATATATTGATAATTTCTTGAGGTGGCTGTGAAGCCCCTATAAACTTGATAATTAGTAGTGGTTTTTCATAACCCCACTAATTTATTAAAAAATTATTTGATAAGTGGTTGTGAATAAACCACTCTAAAAAGTCCCTCCAATTGCTTCATTGTTTTTGTCGTGTACAGGGGACAAACTATAACAAGATTTCTTCAACAACATGTTCATTTGGGAAATTAGATACTATGTAACTCTATAAATTGTTTAAAAAACAACAACTATCTCCCAAAAATATATCCTTTATGGGAACATTATAATATCGAACATTTGGTATGAGATTTCAGGTGTATATTCCTCCAACATCAGGAATATGATGCTAAGAAATTTTCCTCATAAGTTGATGACTCCTTCTTTTGGATAACCTCTGATAGAACCTTTCATCTTCTACCCCTCCAGTAGAATTTTCTCTATCACAATGTATAATATAAAAAATCAAAAATAAAAGGGAATACATTGGAGAGAAAACTTGCTTAAATATCTATGAATATGCCTCATTCAAACATCATTTTCATAAAAGAATCAATTAAACACCATGTTTAGAAAGTATCTCATGAGATATTTGAATCGCTAAAAATACATACTAGTAATCATAATATATTTATTAAACTCCATTAGATTTTAAATTTTATAGACCTTAAAAACACTAGGAAGTAATCCCCTTGAAAAATATACCCAAACCACATCCGAAAAATCATTACATTTCAGCATTTTAGATTATTGAATACCACTATAAATATATTACACCCATGAAATGATTGAATGTATGATCTTCCATTTGTATAGTAATGTTATAATGAGATGGAACACATCAACCATAATTTTTGTCCTTTTTCTACCTTATTACAGTTGGTCTCACCTCGATACAAAGGAATGCTATATCAAAAAACTCTTGTCATATGTTTAAACTATGTGCATCATCATCACTGACAACATGAATAAATATATTTACAATAGGTGGAAGGACATCAACGTGTACTATAATAGGAGTTTGTTATATATTCTAAACATTTTGATGTACCACATCTCGCATGACCAATAGAATATCATATTGAATTGGTTCCAAAATGGAAGCTTCATTTCAATGGTGATTTGTGATAAGGGTCATAACCACAAACAAAGGAATTTCCCAACATTTTTTTGACATATATCAAGATGTCATAATGAAAACATAATGCAAATTCAAATGATAGAAAAATTTGAAATATAATATTTAGGGATCTGGCCTAAGAGAGAGATATATATATATAGGATCAATGTACCATTATTATATTTTTTATGGATTGTTACTGATTTCATGAAACTGCTATATTAATGTATCTATTTAACGAGAAGGTTATTAGAGTCTTGGTGAATTGATGTGTTATCTTTCACACAAATAATGGGTTCCATGTAATAAAAAAAAATAGATACCCCTAACATCATCATTATATTTCAAAAACAACCCTCACATAAAATAGGTGAAGGGGTGATGAGTAGAAAAAAGTAAAAATATAACTCAATCTGGAAGGCTCCATCCAAATTCACTTGTACACATATAAATCTACATAAAAAAAATATTATAAATTATAGATTTAAAAAAAGAAAAAAATAATAAATATTTGTTATTCATGAAAATACCATGAGAACTCACAAGGACATATGTTGTACAAAACCCAAAAAATTTCAAAGGGGAAAGATATGTTACTAACAATAAAAAAATGGAAAACACTTATCTAATTTGTGGTCTTGAAGAATTACTTAAAATTTAAAGATCCCAACACAAAAAATTCATTCTGCAAGAAGCACTAGACACCACTAAGCTTAGCCAACATTACATTTTACAAGATCACCTATAAAATGTATATCATCTCCACAAGACATCAAATGTGGATGAATATATGTCTATGTAGTTGTGTGTATAAACAAACTATAAAAAATATCACTACAACCAAAATGGAATAATAAAAAAACATGGGATCCTAACCTAATTAAATTGTTAAATGTATAACAACTAAAAATAATCTGGGATATAAATTTATGTTGAATCCATGTTCTATGAGTAATTTATAGTCATAAATGATAACTAAATGTGAAATCAGAATATTGACTATGAATATATACTATCTAATTAAAAAACCTACATAAAAGCTTGTAAACTGTAGTCAGTAGCTCTACCTCATCAAAGAGAATGTTCAGACAAGTGGGTACCATCCTCGTGGGATATCCTAAACCCATGATGAGATCATGTATGAGAGTGTACTAACTCTAATGGTCAATACATTTTCCCAATGTTTGTGGAGTAGTAAAAAATCCTTTATAATATATGTGGACAAATTACATAACCCAAATATATCATAAATTTAGTTCCAAACCTAATAACACCTCAAAAGTGATAGTTGAACCCCAAAACAATAACCCTATAGAATAAATTACTACAATAAATGATGTGACCTTAAAATTTCTTTTGTTTTTAAAATAGATAACATTATAACAATATATATGAAAAATACCAAGGATATAATATTTTTTATAAATAAATAAACTTGGTTAGGAAAAATCGATAACTTTCCATAAAGGATGTGTGTAGTATATTGGATCCCCTATGAACACTTGGGAGGGGACGGGAATTCCTTCCATGTGTATCCTTCCCAATTAATTCTAGAACATGCCACCTTCACACACTGTCCACCTAACCACATTATAAATAATCTTCCTCAACCGAAATGTGGTGAGAGAGGAGACATTTGATCCAATGGGATGGTATGGCTACGCGGAAAACCCAATCCCCCAAACCCTTTTATTTTTTTCTTTATTGCATCAAATATGTCCACATACATCAAGGTCTCTAGATATGGATATTGATAGTCTCTATATCTCTAATTAATATTGACAAGGTTTGATAATATTTAATCTACAATACTTTCCCCACGTGTCTTCACCATTTCAAACCCACATGAAAGTAACAGACCACATAATGATCTACCTTCCTACAGAAATCCACTATACACACTATGACCACCCCTCATTATTCAATTAATAATAAAATTTGGTGGTTGGAATTTGTTCAATAATGGAACACATCTTTACAAAACTTGTGGAACAACATAAAAATTTCATATGGTAAACCATGAAAATAAAAATTTGGGGAAATTTCTAACCTAAAAGAATTTATTTGGGGGAAAAATATATAAAATGATAAAAACAATCCATAAAGAAATTACAAAAAAACAATATTTAAATTTAAATAAGGAATCCTACACTGAATTGAGTTCATTTTATAGGGACTAATGCAACCACTCTAGTTATTTTTAACAATTTCCTTCATAACGATCACACATGTAGCTCTAAAATATCCAAACGATCCACCCTATACTCCCCTATAACTAATTATGGTTTATTAGTAATCTTAATTTTGGATTATAATGTTCCTTTTATTGGTAGGGGTATAATGTTTCAAGAAAAAATCCAGTAAAATTATAAAATAATTAGTTTATCTCATTCTTTCAAACATGGAGATCGATCATGAAATTATTAATGTAAATAAAATCTATACCACTATAAGGGAAACACCATTTTTTATACATATCAATTTTCATGGATTTATCTCTTGATAAATAATTTTTAATGAAAATATTCTTTTTAAAAATTCTCAAAAAATATCTAAAAATGATTATATTATTTAAAATATATTTATTTTGGGTCATTGAGGTTCTCAAAACCTCAGAAAAGATCTTTAATGATTTTAAATTATTATTTAAAATATTTTAATTTTTTAATATACAGAAAAATAAAATTTTAGACATGTTGAAAATAGATGAATTTCCTAGAGTACTTGTGATCATATCATGTTTGTTGATTATTGGTCTTGGTTCATTGGAAAAACCCTTTAAGGATTGATGTACCATTATAAATAATACAATCATACCAAAAAAGACAGAAAATAAGATTTTAAGTGTTTAATTAAGGTATACTGATGAAACAAATGCTATATAGGTGTGTGATTATTTCTTAAAAATTCTATTCAATTATAAGTCATTTATAATCATTATAATTTATATATGATATTATGTAATTCATTAGCAGTCAAACACACACTGAAATAGTTTTACTCAATAAATCTAAATTCTTCATAAACCCTTAGTGTTAAAATTATTATTATAATTTTTTTTAATGTATGTGTGTAAATTGACAATCTAAACCAATTAATTGTGAAAGAAGTCCAAACGATGGAGGGGAAACTTAAAAAAAATTATAAAACTATATAAAATTTGGGAACCTTGATTCCCCCTGTCATTATACATGTTCGATCCTATATGAAATTAAAAATAAATAAATTAAATAATAAAAATTAAATTTATATTAATCTTTTTCTCTAAAATAAAAATAAATTGTAATTGTAAAATATTAAAACATTATTTAAATGTACTATAAACTACCATATCTATGTAATAATAATATTTTTTAAAAAAAACATAATGAATATTTTTAACCACATTGCATAATTTAAAACTTGATTATCTTATTTATTTTAATAATTAAAAAACTAATCATATATAAATATTTAAATATCCAAAAAATTATGATTTTTTTCAAAAAATGGTAATAATTAATTATATGAATTCAGAAAATATTATATAATTCTAGTAATTAAAAAATCATCACACATGATAGATAAGAAATAAAAAACACATTGAAGGAACATTAACAATACAATTTAATTAAAAGATACATATTTATCCATCCATTTAATTTTTACTAAAATTTCAAAAAACATTATAAATTTTGTAATTAAAACATTTGAAGAAGAATTAATTGACATTGTGAGGAATATTAAATATCTACTTGCATGTCATATTTCAACAATATAAATTTATTTATTAACAAGTTTCTTTTTTAATCACATTATACACTCACAAACATTAAAAAAATTAATTTACCCAATATATTAGATGAGTTGTAAATCCAGTCTAAAATAAATTATATTATTTCACTTAGGACATAATTATTCCAAAACACATATTTTTCTGCTACTTATCATTCATTTTCAACTTTATGATTGACATCTATATCTTACTAAAGATTATCTATCACATAAAAATTATTATAATCATACAACATATCCAACCAAGAAAAATAATAATTAATCTCACATTAGGGAATCAAAAATGAATGTTTGATGATAAATTATCGAGGATAAATAAAAAAATGTATATAAAATAAAATCCACAATAAAATAAAAAACAAAGTTAGTAAATATTGTTTTGAAAAGAATAAAATATCAATTACAACACTATAATAACAAAAATATATTTGAGTCATAGAGACATGTATACATTACCACAATAGAATGCTTTTCCTATAATGTTATTTTTAAAGAGTAAATTTTAAAATTGAATATTAAGTAGGATATGGAAAAAATGGCGTTTTATAGTAATACCTACATCCAATGACCATTAATTTATTGAAATATAATCATTTACTCAACTAAACTAGGTATCATAGAAATGATATCCCTATATCTTGAATATAAAGATAGAAAACACAAATAATAACCTACCACAGGAAATTATTTTTTATTTAACATAATGGGAAGTTATTTTCTTAATTTTTGTAACAAATTATTACTACAAATATTTCGATCAACATAAAGTTTAGGTATGTGGTTCACATGAGAAAACAATTCCTCAATTTACCTGCACTATCAAATTTTTATGATTTTATATAAACCTATCATACCAAAAGAAAAATAGAAATATATAAATTACTCCCTATATTCTTTTAGTAAATTGTTAAAATACATGAAATTCCTTTAGAATTTAATTAATTTCTTAACCAACATTCTTTTACCTTGGGATAATGATGTTTAATGAAGTAAAATATATATCACATTATTTTGTTAAAAAATTAAGAAAAAATAATTTATGTTAATGTCACATTGAAATATAAATTCAAATTCAAAAATGAAAGTTTAAAATTTAGTTTCAGTAAGAATAAATTTACCTTATAACATAAATATTTTATACCATGATTTGGTAGTTAGTACAATAAAATCTCCATAAGATCATCCAGAATTCATAGTTTCTATCAGTAGAAGAATAAAATGAATAAAATGAATAAAATATATTAATATATAAATTTATTTATAAATATATATATTTTATAAAAATATATCGGATAATGTATATAATTTTTCTATTTACAAATTAATTGTTCAAAAATTTAAGAATATATTTATACATATCTATAACTTTATTATCCATTAAAATTAAAAAATTCATTAACAACATGTAAAAAATGTAAAACAAAAGATGGAACCAATAAATACAATTTGAAACTACTACTAGTAGGTGTCATATTTTAATCAAAATCATAGGTACTTATTAAAGAACATATTGATTTTGGACCTCATTATATTAAAAATAGATGTTATCCAATGGTTCTTGTATAAAATTGAAAATGAAGATTCGATCAGAATTTATCTTCACTGATAAAATAATATAATTAATTTATAATTTAAATTTAAAATGTAATTTAATATTATTTTTCTGAATATATAGTCCTAAATATGTAAGGAGGTAAAAGATCATAAATGCTGATCATGGTCAAATCAGGGACCAACACTATTACAAATTGATCATCACCATCAACTTGATATTTTACAACTATAATAAAATAAATTTAATAAATAAATATAATGTCAAACATGAAGAATAAGGTGCTACTTATTAATCTTACTCATATGTAGTTATTATAGATCATATTTAGTTTGTGAACACATTTTATTAACCATAGATCCTATTTTAATATTACTGTATAAAATTAAAAAAATAGTGAATGAACCCACAGATTTCAACAATGTTAAAATAAATTTAATAATTTATAATTTAAATTGTATCTATAATGTCATAACATTTTTTATTAAAAAAATAACCAATGTGAAAATTTAAATGCTAGAAAATGTGATGTAGGGTAAAATTTATCACCGCCACCACCACTTATATAACTACCATCCACAACCCAACACTACTACTATGATCATCATCATCATTATCATCATTATCATTATAATTAAATTTGTTATTTTTCTAAAACACCATACATGTTAATTATATAACCACCATCACATTAGCATCATCAACCAAATTTTCATTACTATATTTAGTGTTAGTAGTAGCATCTGAATCCTTGAGAGTAAATGATGCATGCATAGATCATATATAATCTTTGAAAAGCTATGATTTATTTTCTATAAAAATATTACATATATTTTGGAATTCATTGGTCATATAAATTTGATTATGTGTAATATATTCAATTATTTTGACAAAGATAAATTTTTTTGATGATTTTGTTAATGAACTGTATGTTATCGATGACGGACAACCATTTTTAGTCATAATATTATTTTATTCCTATGACTAACAATACAGGAGTTATCAGGGCTAATAAATTAATAGAAAAGATAATTAAGAGCAACATTTTCTTCTTACACTCTATCATACCTCTAGAAAAAAACATTAATTTATGTGAAAAATAAAAATTAAATGAACCCTTACTAAGTAATTTTTAATTAAAATTAAATTATTCATTTTCTATTTAATATTTTTGTAGCATTGACTATATTTATATTCCACCTATATTGAATTGAGAAACATTGATTGGTATGAGGTACCAATAAATTGACATTAAATGTGTTTTTAAAAATTAGATTTAAATTACCTAAAAATAAATATTTATAAGGTCCATATATATATATATATTTGGAATAAAAAATTATCACTAACATGATTCTACCCTGAGTTTGGAATACTAATTTGTCTGTGAGTATGAAAATATAGTATTTCAAACTTATTTTTCATCTAGAATAGTGATTAATTCAATAAAATATATATTTAAGTAATAATTTTTTAGAGAATAAATTAATTATGTCATATATGCATTGAGAATTAATTCATGATCAAATATTAAATACAAGTTTTTACTATTAAAAAGATATCTTATTTTACTATTGATAATAAAAATCTTCAATAAAAATAATTCCCATAGGTGGTCCCTATTTTTTTATATACATCCATGAGACTAATAATTTTTATTGGACTTATATACCACATTTACCTCCATAATGAATGAAACACTC
Source organism: Viscum album (assembly GCA_963277665.1). Classification (NCBI taxonomy): domain Eukaryota; kingdom Viridiplantae; phylum Streptophyta; class Magnoliopsida; order Santalales; family Viscaceae; genus Viscum; species Viscum album. The sequence continues at coordinate 1,047,208,617 of OY728163.1, read as the reverse complement.
ACATGATTTCCTTTAATAAAATTATATCATCTTTAAATAATAATCATATTTTATTTGAAGATAAAATGTATAATAATTCCATAAATAAAACAATAAATACATACATATATATATATATATATATATATATATTAATAGAAAAATATCTCTTCTAGATTTATCTTTTATTAAAGAAGCAACTATATGACACGAGACTAACTTCATGGATGTGATGTCACTATATATGTCTAGTATATCCAATAATCATTTAATATACAGTAATATTTTTACTTTTCATTTTAGATTCTTCATAATTTTATAAACTGATTTCAGTTTGTCTACTATAAAAAATCCACACTTGTGTATGAATATAATGTATCATAAATGATGAATAATTTGAGACACCTAAAAATAAAAATATGTTGATAATATAATAATCATATAAAACTAACTACAAATGATAATAAAAAAATTTATATATACTGCAGTCATGTCCAAAATTTGTACATATACTAGGTGGAATATCAGTATCACATGTGACTTCTGTAATAGAGTATGATGTGACATTATATGTAGGGGTAATAGGATGAGTATAAGAGGGGAATAAGAATTAGGATGTTCCAATAATGCTTGTGTATATTGAAATGAGTACAATAGGGATACTATTATTGAATTAGAAAGTTTAAAAAATTAATATATGGGTAGAATATAAGGCCCACCAATAAAATAGAAGTGAAATAGTAGTAACATTTCTCATAATGGATGACTCATCATGGAATGATATGAGGACGAGACAAAAGATTTTTTGTTGTTTTGTGAAGGGGTTGAAAAATGACACTATGCTACTAATCACTAGAAAATATTTCTCCTGATATACAAAAAATATATATATTAATGATTCTTTGAATATAAATATATATATACTCAACTTGATGATCCAATATTACATTCCAATATAAGAAGAGTGTTTCTAATTTTTAGAAACAATCAACTTTCATACCTTTTATAAATTTGAAACAATCTAAAGATGAATTTTAGTAATATTCTATTGGATAAATATTATTTTAAAACTAAAAATAATGATTAAAAGTAGTAATAATATATATATATTTATAAAAGTATTTATTAAAATTCACTCTTATTGATTAAAATTTATAAAATCGTTTTTGTTTGAAATAATAATTTATAAAATTTCATATAAAATCCCAACAAATAAAATTAATAAATTTATAAAAATATAAAACCATAAAAGTACAAATATTTTATTAAAATTTTCCATATAATATTAAACACTGCAATAAACTATAGTATATAATTTATAAAATTATATTAATAAATTAATATAATAATATAATGTTTAAATATAACTTATTTAAATTTCAATGAATATGTATTTTTATTTATTAATATGTATAATTTTATAAAACTACAATTTTTTTCAAAGTGTTTAGCAATTTAAAATTTTATATATGAATGTTTATAAAGATATATAAATAATATATATCAAAAAATAAACGTATATATATACACAAATTATGGATCGATATTGATATATATTTAAAAATTTATAAAATTATTGAATAATGTTTGTTGAATAAATTAAAATCCAGAATTTACATCCCTTGAAACCGCCCAATTTTAGGGGAAAACCCTTTTAAAATATAGAATGAGAAAAATGAAACATTCTCAACCTATGTAAGAACATCAAATACTATAAATAAAATTTAAAACAATTAATTTCACCAATAATCATATACCAGTAATATTAAATAAATTGGATGATAGGAAATAACATTACTACATGAGAGTTATTAGAGAAAAAATGGGTAAAAACATGATAATAGGTGGGTTATTAAATTGTATATGTTTTGAGGGATAGTAAGGATATGATGATATCAATGGAGAGTGAGGAATAATGAGACAGGGAATAGTGACTCAACTAACCAGTTTCATTAGACTATAGTTATAGTTTATGAAACTTTAACAATAACAACATTACTGGGATGGAAAACCGAATTCCATAATAATATATAACCAGTTATTTTGTTTTTATATACATAATATAATTTATATATTGTTTTGATTTACTAAAACATTGAAAACGAATACCAATTATAAATTCATTATAAAAACGATAATAGGCTCATAGTTCAAGTTCTAAATAGTAGTAATGGAATAATATCAATATGTAATTCAGAATATGTAAGGTTATTTTATTAGTCATTAAGTAGAGGAGGACTCATTGTAATGTCTTATATTTATGATAACTTCTAAATCACATAGTGTGACTTATGATATTAATATAGTTTAATTTATATCATCATCATTGTAAGTTGTTGAAGGAAGAGTTCTAAAAAAACAAAAATTAAATATTTGACTATATATATGGAATATTTTCATACATTAGTTGACACAAATAAGGATTCATGGATTAAATTTATTATATGTAATAATGATGAACTTTCTAACAAATATATATAAATAAATCCCTACTATGACATCATTGAAACATTTTATTTGGCCATGGAACCCTAGTTTTATTATAGGACAATCAAAAAATATAACCAAATACCATCTAATTTGATACATCATTGAGAAGGATGAGGTGATATATATTGTGTAAATAAAGAGGGAAATATCGTTGATTCAAGGAATGCTACATAATATTTAATAAGCCTGGGGTGTATGCAAAACACTTTATATATGTTAAATGAAAGATTAAATATAATGGTTATTTCTAAAGTAATTATATAATAATTTTATCGAAAATGATATCAATATTTTTATTTATTTATTTTTGGCATTTTTTCTGAAGGGGAGAATTATAAAGTTCTTTTTGTGCATTTCATTGAGTTATTTATAATTTATGATCATCATTATGTATTGTTTGTTATGATGACATGTTATTGTTGTCTTGAGTTGAATCCCACATCTGTTATAGTGTAGCCTTTTTATAGAATTATTAGATATTTTTATTTACAAAAACAGAAATAAAATTTAATATTATACATTTATTAGAACACATAGGGGAATGGGATTTAGAATAAATCACATTACACATGGTTTACGTCATATGTATTATGTGAAAATACATACATTAAAATATCGTGGTAACAATTGTCAATGTATTTTGAACCCATAAAAAATATTTATTGAGGTAGGGATGGATGTATTAGTTAACAATAACCTTCTATGATTCTTACACTTATCAACATTATCCAATGGTTAGGATGACAAGAAGGATAACTCTCAATATTTTACTGTTATTTCCAATGATCCTTTTTGACATCAATCAGATTAGTGGAGAGATTTTATTCACATATATAACAACTTAAATAGTAAAGAATGATAAACAAGTTTTATTTATTAAAATGGATGATTAAATCCTTGTTGTTATGTTGGTTTGACCACAATTCACTTGAATTAACAAATGGATTTATAATTAGCAATGCTTGTCCCTGTAACCGTGGTTTTTAATAATCTATCTTAAGAATAGTGATTTTCACAAAAAAAAACTATTCAAAATATATCATTAATGTAACTTAAAAATTCATAATCTATATCGAATAATTATCATAAAATCATAAGTCAATAAATAATTACCCAATTTTTTACTTTTAATACTAACAAATTTAAATCTAGTGATTAAGAACATACACTATTCCAAAATGAATATTAATGCTTTTAAAATTCTGATATATCATTGTATTGAAAAATTTAAAATTATCTCATAATATAGTCATATTCAATATCAAACATTGAAACCATCCCAATAAATATAATGTTTGAATATTTCATTAAACACACACCACATGATGATTATTCTAAATGAAATCAATGTATTTAGTTATAATACTTGTATTGGTTGTTTCTCAATAATTTCCCTCTCTTCACCTTCAAATCCATGCCACCCTTATGATATATAATACACTCTATATAAAATTTTTAATTTAATTTCTGAATATAAGTTTTTAAATCTATATTAGATTACCTACTTATCATGATTAAAAATTATTTTCTCAATGAATTTAGTCATTCTAGTATCCCTTTAAATTTTTTGTCGGATATGGAAATTGAGCTAAATTACCCCATTCAATATCCATTGAGCCACTTTAAAAAAACATGAATATCAAATTTATCTATATCATGACATGATGATGTTCCTTGATGTGAAACACACTATTGTTTTAATAAGGTTTGATATAACTAATCGACCTCCATGGGTAACTAAAATATTACCAAACCAGCTACATCATGTACTCTAGTGATTATCAAACTATACGATTATCAAATATTCATGAACAATTATATTGGGGAATAATCCATCTCAACATGGAATAAATTCCAATATCACAATATAAATTAATTATATATATTGAAAATTATGATAAAAATAGTTATTGAATACATTCTATGTTGTCATATTCATATTATAAATCAATCAATAAATAATTATTTCAATTTGAAACCAAAAATTATCATAGAAACATTAATTATTGTGTGAATATAACATTTTTACCAAAAATCTAATCTCGCATAATAGTGTCATTGTGTATTATCAATCTTTAATAATTTGTATTATATATGTTCAAATTAATATTTACAAATTTTGGATTAATATTTTAATGTTACCCTAATTCTCAATCAATGATGTTTAAAAATATACTTTAGTTTGAAAAAATTGATATATTAATAATTGAGTAGAAATAAATGTTTAAAATAAATGATATCATGAATGAAACACTAATGAAACATATCATAATAACTTTATATTATCCTAATCTAATTCCTATTTTGATATAAAAATATTTAGAATCACCATTAAACTCAAAAAAATTCTTTTCCACCACGATGCCCCATTTTTATTTTTTATCTACCATTCAACATATATCACTATCAACTATATGAGTGAATCATTATAAAGAAATTCTAGACCCAAAGGATAAATAAATTATAAATAAAATAATAATAATGAATAATAAAATAAAAAATAATTAAAGGATTGAATTTATTTTAATTCTAAATTTATATCATTGTTTTTTATACCTTTATCTATTCAAATTCATGATTTTTTAGAAAATATTATAAACTCTTTCATACAACACTAATAAAATAAAAGATTTATACAGATCCCACCATAAACCAATCCACCAACTAAATGTAGGTAGCTATATTTCTCTCAATATTATGATAATATAAAAATAAAAAGAGTGAGAAACAATGAAATACCATAACATTGCATTAATAATTCTGTGGTTTACTTCCCATCAAAACCATATATTTTAAAATGTTTCCATTTGAAATTATTTGGTAAATATATTTACCACATTGTAATTTATATGATCATACACTGTCACGCGGAATATTACGTCCACAGTCAACATGATAAAGTGATATTATATATATGTGTGTGTTTTGATAAAGAATAATGAAATTGTTTTCTCACACAATTTGATAAAATTTTATTATAACATCCAAAAAATAATGGAAACACCACTTCTACTCAAAATTATAAATTGAATTCTTCATTTATATTAGATGATTTTTTCATGGGTGGAAGTATCATATTTTTCCTAAAAAATTATTCATATAATAGTATTGTATTTATTAGTGTTCTATGTATCACGCCACTATACATTGTAAAAAATATCTATGATAGAAGGACTTAATATTTTCAATACTATTGTTCTAATTTATATCAGTAAATCTAGATAGATCAAGTTTACATTTGTTTTTGTAAATAAAAATAAAATATTCAATGAATTTGGAATACCCCAAAATAATTTACCACATTAAAATATAATAAATTTGGATTACTTTGAAATCATAAAAATAGTGAAAAAAAATTATAAACAAAAAATATTACAGATTCTATATATTGAGAAATAATAGCACAATTTTGAAAATCATTTTAATAAAACAAATTTCAGTTTTGATCTTTTAATATTTTAGTAAATATTGATGTTAAACTTAATATTTTATTAACATCCTTTTTTATCATTTTAAACAACTATATAACATAGTATTGTTTATTTTGTAGATATAGAGGTTGTTTAACACAGTTCATTTCTAAAATTATTGAAAATTAATTCATGAGTCTTGTTTTCTATAAATTTCATTAAAAAATCTATATTATCTATTAAAAATCTTATTCATATAATAAAAACGTCTCTTATAATATCTAATCACTAGCTAATAAATTTTATCAATGCATATTTATCCTTTATATTACCCAGTTGAAAATTATTCTTTTATGTCCACCTGAAAAGTCTCATATCTCCTATTTGAAATTTTAACATTAAAAACCCTTATTGTGTAACAACCCAGGTAAATAAATAATATGAAATTTTTATATTTATCCCTATTTGTGAATGAAATGTTAATATTAATATAAAGGGAACGCTATGCTCGATGGCTTACCCAATACGCAACAACGAGTTCCTTTGAAATCTTACATTGCACTCTAATTATAAAATAATATTATTTTAAATTGTAGTTAATGCCTAGCCGTTGTAATGGCAGGAATGTGAAGAACTAACTAAAAAATGATTATATATGTTTTTCAAATTTTTTTACATTTTACAATAAATGATAGATGATTAAAAATGCGAATGAATCCAATTTTAAGCGTAAACATTCTAATATTCTTTAAAAGGTCGATTAACCGCCTTTTGATGGAGAACCTCTTTTAAATCCACTTTTTGACAATTTTATGTGTTATATTTGACAAAATAAAATTCTTCTTTAGAATCGGGACATCAAAATTTACTTTGTGTAAAATTTTGGTATTTTTCCGATAAAGTTAATTTTTTAATGAATAGTGAAAATGTTGTATTTTAATTCAAAACCTATTTTTAATATAATTTATTTATATGATTAGATTATCTTTTGAATTGGGTTTAAAGTGAAATTAGAATATATTTTTACCATTTAATCCAATCGTGGTTTTTGGAATTAATTTCACTTTGAAATTTGACTTAAACTAGTGTCAATCTTTTTATATATATTGTTTCATAAAAACAGGCAATTTGTTCTGAAAGCGGGAATTATTTATTAAACTAGTGTCAAAATATTACATATATTTTGGAATTCATTGGTCATATAAATTTGATTATGTGTAATATATTCAATTATTTTGACAAAGATAAATTTTTTTGATGATTTTGTTAATGAACTGTATGTTATCGATGACGGACAACCATTTTTAGTCATAATATTATTTTATTCCTATGACTAACAATACAGGAGTTATCAGGGCTAATAAATTAATAGAAAAGATAATTAAGAGCAACATTTTCCTCTTACACTCTATCATACCTCTAGAAAAAAACATTAATTTATGTGAAAAATAAAAATTAAATGAACCCTTACTAAGTAATTTATAATTAAAATTAAATTATTCATTTTCTATTTAATATTTTTGTAGCATTGACTATATTTATATTCCACCTATATTGAATTGAGAAACATTGATTGGTATGAGGTACCAATAAATTGACATTAAATGTGTTTTTAAAAATTAGATTTAAATTACCTAAAAATAAATATTTATAAGGTCCATATTTATATATATATTTGGAATAAAAAATTATCACTAACATGATTCTACCCTTAGTTTGGAATACTAATTTGTCTGTGAGTATGAAAATATAGTATTTCAAACGTATTTTTCATCTAGAATAGTGATTAATTCAATAAAATATATATTTAAGTAATAATTTTTAAGAGAATAAATTAATTATGTCATATATGCATTGAGAATTAATTCATGATGAAATATTAAATACAAGTTTTTACTATTAAAAAGATATCTTATTTTACTATTGATAATAAAAATCGTCAATAAAAATAATTCCCATAGGTGGTCCCTATTTTTTTATATACATCCATGAGACTAATAATTTTTATTGGACTTATATACCACATTTACCTCCATAATGAATGAAACACTCACATGATTTCCTTTAATAAAATTATATCATCTTTAAATAATAATCATATTTTATTTGAAGATAAAATGTATAATAATTCCATAAATAAAACAATAAATAAATACATATATATATATATATTAATAGAAAAATATCTCTTCTAGATTTATCTTTTATTAAAGAAGCAACTATATGACACGAGACTAACTTCATGGATGTGATGTCACTATATATGTCTAGTATATCCAATAATCATTTAATATACAGTAATATTTTTACTTTTCATTTTAGATTCTTCATAATTTTATAAACTGATTTCAGTTTGTCTACTATAAAAAATCCACACTTGTGTACGAATATAATGTATCATAAATGATGAATAATTAGAGACACCTAAAAATAAAAATATGTTGATAATATAATAATCATATAAAACTAACTACAAATGATAATAAAAAAATTTATATATACTGCAGTCATGTCCAAAATTTGTACATATACTAGGTGGAATATCAGTATCACATGTGACTTCTGTAATAGAGTATGATGTGACATTATATGTAGGGGTAATAGGATGAGTATAAGAGGGGAATAAGAATTAGGATGTTCCAATAATGCTTGTGTATATTGAAATGAGTACAATAGGGATACTATTATTGAATTAGAAAGTTTAAAAAATTAATATATGGGTAGAATATAAGGCCCAACAATAAAATAGAAGTGAAATAGTAGTAACATTTCTCATAATGGATGAATCATCATGGAATGATATGAGGAAGAGACAAAAGATTTTTTGTTGTTTTGTGAAGGGGTTGAAAAATGACACTATGCTACTAATCACTAGAAAATATTTCTCCTGATATACAAAAAATATATATATTAATGATTCTTTGAATATAAATATATATATACTCAACTTGATGATCCAATATTACATTCCAATATAAGAAGAGTGTTTCTAATTTTTAGAAACAATCAACTTTCATACCTTTTATAAATTTGAAACAATCTAAGGATGAATTTTAGTAATATTCTATTGGATAAATATTATTTTAAAACTAAAAATAATGATTAAAAGTAGTAATAATATATATATATTTATAAAAGTATTTATTAAAATTCACTCTTATTGATTAAAATTTATAAAATCGTTTTTGTTTGAAATAATAATTTATAAAATTTCATATAAAATCCCAACAAATAAAATTAATAAATTTATAAAAACATAAAACCATAAAAGTACAAATATTTTATTAAAATTTTCCATATAATATTAAACACTGCAACAAACTATAGTATATAATTTATAAAATTATATTAATAAATTAATATAATAATATAATGTTTAAATATAACTTATTTAAATTTCAATGAATATGTATTTTTATCTATTAATATGTATAATTTTATAAAACTACAATTTTTTTCAAAGTGTTTAGCAATTTAAAATTTTATATATGAATGTTTATAAAGATATATAAATAATATATATCAAAAAATAAACGTATATATATACACAAATTATGGATCGATATTGATATATATTTAAAATTTTATAAAATTATTGAATAATGTTTGTTGAATAAATTAAAATCCAGAATTTACATCCCTTGAAACCGCCCAATTTTAGGGGAAAACCCTTTTAAAATATAGAATGAGAAAAATGAAACATTCTCAACATATGTAAGAACATCAAATACTATAAATAAAATTTAAAACAATTAATTTCACCAATAATCATATACCGGTAATATTAAATAAATTGAATGATAGGAAATAACATTACTACATGAGAGTTATTAGAGAAAAAATGGGTAAAAACGTGATAATAGGTGGGTTATTAAATTGTATATGTTTTGAGGGATAGTAAGGATATGATGATATCAATGGAGAGTGAGGAATAATGAGACAGGGAATAGTGACTCAACTAACCAGTTTCATTAGACTATAGTTATAGTTTATGAAACTTTAACAATAACAACATTACTGGGATGGAAAACCGAATTCCATAATAATATATAACCAGTTATTTTGTTTTTATATACATAATATAATTTATATATTGTTTTGATTTACTAAAACATTGAAAACGAATACCAATTATAAATTCATTATAAAAACGATAATAGGCTCGTAGTTCAAGTTCTAAATAGTAGTAATGGAATAATATCAATATGTAATTCAGAATATGTAAGGGTATTTTAATAGTCATTAAGTAGAGGAGGACTCATTTTAATGTCTTATATTTATGATAACTTCTAAATCACATAGTGTGACTTATGATATTAATATAGTTTAATTTATATCATCATCATTGTAAGTAGTTGAAGGAAGAGTTCTAAAAAAACAAAAATTAAATATTTGACTATATATATGGAATATTTTCATACATTAGTTGACACAAATAAGGTTTCATGGATTAAATTTATTATATGTAATAATGATGAACTTTCTAACAAATATATATAAATAAATCCCTACTATGACATCATTGAAACATTTTATTTGGCCATGGAACCCTAGTTTTATTATTGGACAATCAAAAAATATAACCAAATACCATCTAATTTGATACATCATTGAGAAGGATGAGGTGATATATATTGTGTAAATAAAGAGGGAAATATCGTTGATTCAAGGAATGCTACATAATATTTAAGAAGCCTGGGGTGTATGCAAAACACTTTATATATGTTAAATGAAAGATTAAATATAATGGTTATTTCTAAAGTAATTATATAATAATTTTATCGAAAATGATATCAATATTTTTATTTATTTATTTTTGGCATTTTTTCTAAAGGGGAGAATTATAAAGTTCTTTTTGTGCATTTCATTGAGTTATTTATAATTTATGATCATCATTATGTATTGTTTGTTATGATGACATGTTATTGTTGTCTTGAGTTGAATCCCACATCTGTTATAGTGTAGCCTTTTTATAGAATTATTAGATATTTTTATCTATAAAAACAGAAATAAAATTTAATATTATACATTTATTAGAACACATAGGGGAATGGGATTTAGAATAAATCACATTACACATGGTTTACGTCATATGTATTATGTGAAAATACATACATTAAAAATATCGTGGTAACAATTGTCAATGTATTTTGAACCCATAAAAAATATTTATTGAGGTAGGGATGGATGTATTAGTTAACAATAACCTTCTATGATTCTTACACTTATCAACATTATCCAATGGTTTGGATGACAAGAAGGATAACTCTAAATATTTTACTGTTATTTCCAATGATCCTTTTTGACATCAATCAGATTAGTGGAGAGATTTTATTCACATATATAACAACTTAAATAGTAAAGAATGAAATACAAGTTTTATTTATTAAAATGGATGATTAAATCCTTGTTGTTATGTTGGTTTGACCATAATTCACTTGAATTAACAAATGGATTTATAATTAGCAATGCTTGTCCCTGTAACCGTGGTTTTTAATAATCTATCTTAAGAATAGTGATTTTCACAAAAAAAAACTATTCAAAATATATCATTAATGTAACTTAAAAATTCATAATCTATATCGAATAATTATCTTAAAATCCTAAGTCAATAAATAATTACCCAATTTTTTACTTTTAATACTAACAAATTTAAATCTAGTGATTAAGAACATACACTATTCCAAAATGAATATTAATGCTTTTAAAATTCTGATATATCATTGTATTGAAAAATTTAAAATTATCTCATAATATAGTCATATTCAATATCAAACATTGAAACCATCCCAATAAATATAATGTTTGAATATTTCATTAAACACACACCACATGATGATTATTCTAAATGAAATCAATGTATTTAGTTACAATACTTGTATTGGTTGTTTCTCAATAATTTCCCTCTCTTCACCTTCAAATCCATGCCAACCTTATGATATATAATACACTCTATATAAAATTTTTAATTTAATTTCTGAATATAAGTTTTTAAATCTATATTAGATTACCTACTTATCATGATTAAAAATTATTTTCTCAATGAATTTAGTCATTCTAGTATCCCTTTAAATTTATTGTCGGATATGGAAATTGAGCTAAATTACCCCATTCAATATCCATTGAGCCACTTTAAAAAAACATGAATATCAAATTTATCTATATCATGACATGATGATGTTCCTTGATGTGAAACACACTATTGTTTTAATAAGGTTTGATATAACTAATCGACCTCCATGGGTAACTAAAATATTACCAAACCAGCTACATCATGTACTCTAGTGATTATCAAACTATACGATTATCAAATATTCATGAACAATTATATTGGGGAATAATCCATCTCAACATGGAATAAATTCCAATATCACAATATAAATTAATTATATATATTGAAAATTATGATAAAAATAGTTATTGAATACATTCTATGTTGTCATATTCATATTATAAATCAATCAATAAATAATTATTTCAATTTGAAACCAAAAATTATCATAGAAACATTAATTATTGTGTGAATATAACTTTTTTACCAAAATTCTAATCTCGCATAATAGTGTCATTGTGTATTATCAATCTTTAATAATTTGTATTATATATGTTCAAATTAATATTTACAAATTTTGGCTTAATATTTTAATGTTACCCTAATTCTCAATCAATGATGTTTAAAAATATACTTTAGTTTAAAAAAATTGATATATTAATAATTGAGTAGAAATAAATGTTTAAAATAAATGATATCATGAATGAAACACTAATGAAACATATCAGAATAACTTTATATTATCCTAATCTAATTCTTGTTTTGATATAAAAATATTTAGAATCACCATTAAACTCAAAAAAATTCTTTTCCACCACGATGCCCCATTTTTATTTTTTATCTACCATTCAACATATATCACTATCAACTATATGAGTGAATCATTATAAAGAAATTATAGTCCCAAAGGATAAATAAATTATAAATAAAATAATAATAATGAATAATAAAATAAAAAATAATTAAAGGAGTGAATTTATTTTAATTCTAAATTTATATCATTGTTTTTTAAACCATTATCTATTCAAATTCATGATTTTTTAGAAAATATTATAAACTCTTTCATAAAACACTAATAAAATAAAAGATTTATACAGATCCCACCATAAACCAATCCACCAACTAATTGTAGGTAGCTATATTTCTCTCAATATTATGATAATATAAAAATAAAAAGAGTGAGAAACAATGAAATACCATAACATTGCATTAATAATTCTATGTTTTACTTCCCATCAAAACCATATATTTTAAAATGTTTCCATTTGAAATTATTTGGTAAATATATTTACCACATTGTAATTTATATGATCATACACTGTCACGCGGAATATTACGTCCACATTCAACATGATAAGGTGATATTATATATGTGTTTGTGTTTTGATAAAGAATAATGAAATTGTTTTCTCACACAATTTGATACAATTTTATTATAACATCCAAAAAATAATGGAAACCCCACTTCTACTCAAAATTATAAATTCAATTCTTCATTTATATTAGATGATTTTTTCATGGGTGGAAGTATCATATTTTTCCTAAAAAATTATTCATATAATAGTATTTTATTTATTAGTGTTCTATGTATCACGCCACTATACATTGTAAAAAATATCTATGATAGAAGGACTTTATATTTTCAATACTATTGTTCTAATTTATATCAGTAAATCTAGATAGATCATGTTTACATTTGTTTTTGTAAATAAAAATAAAATATTCAATGAATTTGGAATACCCCAAAATAATTTACCACATTAAAATAGAATAAATTTGGATTACTTTGAAATCATAAAAATAGTGAAAAAAAATTATAAACAAAAAATATTACAGATTCTATATATTGAGAAATAATAGCACAATTTTGAAAATCATTTTAATAAAACAAATTTCAGTTTTGATCTTTTAATATTTTAGTAAATATTGATGTTAAACTTAATATTTTATTAACATCCTTTTTTATCATTTTAAACAACTATATAACATAGTATTGTTTATTTTGTAGATATAGAGGTTCTTTAACACAGTTCATTTCTAAAATTATTGAAAATTAATTCATGAGTCTTGTTTTCTATAAATTTCATTAAAAAATCTATATTATCTATTAAAAATCTTATTCATATAATAAAAACGTCTCTTATAATATCTAATCACTAGCTAATAAATTTTATCAATGCATATTTATCCTTTATATTACCCAGTTGAAAATTATTCTTTTATGTCCACCTGAAAAGTCTCATATCTCCTATTTGAAATTTTAACATTAAAAACCCTTATTGTGTAACAACCCAGGTAAATAAATAATATGAAATTTTTATATTTATCCCTATTTGTGAATAAAATGTTAATATTAATATAAAGGGAACGCTATGCTCGATGGCTTACCCAATACGCAACAACGAGTTCCTTTGAAATCTTACATTGCACTCTAATTATAAAATAATATTATTTTAAATAGTAGTTAATGCCTAGCCGTTGTAATGGAAGGAATGTGAAGAACTAACTAAAAAATGATTATATATGTTTTTCAAATTTTTTTACATTTTACAATAAATGATAGATGATTAAAAATGCGAATGAATCCAATTTTAAGCGTAAACATTCTAATATTCTTTAAAAGGTCGATTAACCGCCTTTTGATGGAGAACCTCTTTTAAATCCACTTTTTGAGAATTTTATGTGTTATATTTGAAAAAATAAAATTCTTCTTTAGAATCGGGACATCAAAATTTACTTTGTGTAAATGTTTGGTATTTTTCCGATAAAGTTAATTTTTTAATGAATAGTGAAAATGTTGTATTTTAATTCAAAACCTATTTTTAATATAATTTATTTATATGATTAGATTATCTTTTGAATTGGTTTTAAAGTGAAATTAGAATATATTTTTACCATTTAATCCAATCGTGGTTTTTGGAATTAATTTCACTTTGAAATTTGACTTAAACTAGTGTCAATCTTTTTATATATATTGTTTCATAAAAACACGCAATTTGTTCTGAAAGCGGGAATTATTTATTAAACTAGTGTCAAAATATTACATATATTTTGGAATTCATTGGTCATATAAATTTTATTATGTGTAATATATTCAATTATTTTGACAAAGATAAATATTTTTGATGATTTTGTTAATGAACTGTATGTTATCGATGACGGACAACCATTTTTAGTCATAATATTATTTTATTCCTATGACTAACAATACAGGAGTTATCAGGGCTAATAAATTAATAGAAAAGATAATTAAGAGCAACATTTTCCTCTTACACTCTATCATACCTCTAGAAAAAAACATTAATTTATGTGAAAAATAAAAATTAAATGAACCCTTACTAAGTAATTTATAATTAAAATTAAATTATTCATTTTCTATTTAATATTTTTGTAGCATTGACTATATTTATATTCCACCTATATTGAATTGAGAAACATTGATTGGTATGAGGTACCAATAAATTGACATTAAATGTGTTTTTAAAAATTAGATTTAAATTACCTAAAAATAAATATTTATAAGGTCCATATTTATATATATATTTGGAATAAAAAATTATCACTAACATGATTCTACCCTTAGTTTGGAATACTAATTTGTCTGTGAGTATGAAAATATAGTATTTCAAACGTATTTTTCATCTAGAATAGTGATTAATTCAATAAAATATATATTTAAGTAATAATTTTTAAGAGAATAAATTAATTATGTCATATATGCATTGAGAATTAATTCATGATCAAATATTAAATACAAGTTTTTACTATTAAAAAGATATCTTATTTTACTATTGATAATAAAAATCGTCAATAAAAATAATTCCCATAGGTGGTCCCTATTTTTTTATATACATCCATGAGACTAATAATTTTTATTGGACTTATATACCACATTTACCTCCATAATGAATGAAACACTCACATGATTTCCTTTAATAAAATTATATCATCTTTAAATAATAATCATATTTTATTTGAAGATAAAATGTATAATAATTCCATAAATAAAACAATAAATAAATACATATATATATATATATATATATATATATTAATAGAAAAATATCTCTTCTAGATTTATCTTTTATTAAAGAAGCAACTATATGACACGAGACTAACTTCATGGATGTGATGTCACTATATATGTCTAGTATATCCAATAGTCATTTAATATACAGTAATATTTTTACTTTTCATTTTAGATTCTTCATAATTTTATAAACTGATTTCAGTTTGTCTACTATAAAAAATCCACACTTGTGTATGAATATAATGTATCATAAATGATGAATAATTAGAGACACCTAAAAATAAAAATATGTTGATAATATAATAATCATATAAAACTAACTACAAATGATAATAAAAAAATTTATATATACTGCAGTCATATCCAAAATTTGTACATATACTAGGTGGAATATCAGTATCACATGTGACTTCTGTAATAGAGTATGATGTGACATTATATGTAGGGGTAATAGGATGAGTATAAGAGGGGAATAAGAATTAGGATGTTCCAATAATGCTTGTGTATATTGAAATGAGTACAATAGGGATACTATTATTGAATTTGAAAGTTTAAAAAATTAATATATGGGTAGAATATAAGGCCCACCAATAAAATAGAAGTGAAATAGTAGTAACATTTCTCATAATGGATGACTCATCATGGAATGATATGAGGAAGAGACAAAAGATTTTTGGTTGTTTTGTGAAGGGGTTGAAAAATGACACTATGCTACTAATCACTAGAAAATATTTCTCCTGATATACAAAAAATATATATATTAATGATTCTTTGAATATATATATATATATACTCAACTTGATGATCCAATATTACATTCCAATATAAGAAGAGTGTTTCTAATTTTTAGAAACAATCAACTTTCATACCTTTTATAAATTTGAAACAATCTAAGGATGAATTTTAGTAATATTCTATTGGAAAAATATTATTTTAAAAATAAAAATAATGATTAAAAGTAGTAATAATATATATATATTTATAAAAGTATTTATTAAAATTCACTCTTATTGATTAAAATTTATAAAATCGTTTTTGTTTGAAATAATAATTTATAAAATTTCATATAAAATCCCAACAAATAAAATTAATAAATTTATAAAAATATAAAACCATAAAAGTACAAATATTTTATTAAAATTTTCCATATAATATTAAACACTGCAACAAACTATAGTATATAATTTATAAAATTATATTAATAAATTAATATAATAATATAATGTTTAAATATAACTTATTTAAATTTCAATGAATATGTATTTTTATTTATTAATATGTATAATTTTATAAAACTACAATTTTTTTCAAAGTGTTTAGCAATTTAAAATTTTATATATGAATGTTTATAAAGATATATAAATAATATATATCAAAAAATAAACGTATATATATACACAAATTATGGATCGATATTGATATATATTTAAAAATTTATAAAATTATTGAATAATGTTTGTTGAATAAATTCAAATCCAGAATTTACATCCCTTGAAACCGCCCAATTTTAGGGGAAAACCCTTTTAAAATATAGAATGAGAAAAATGAAACATTCTCAACCTATGTAAGAACATCAAATACTATAAATAAAATTTAAAACAATTAATTTCACCAATAATCATATACCAGTAATATTAAATAAATTGAATGATAGGAAATAACATTACTACATGAGAGTTATTAGAGAAAAAATGGGTAAAAACATGATAATAGGTGGGTTATTAAATTGTATATGTTTTGAGGGATAGTAAGGATATGATGATATCAATGGAGAGTGAGGAATAATGAGACAGGGAATAGTGACTCAACTAACCAGTTTCATTAGACTATAGTTATAGTTTATGAAACTTTAACAATAACAACATTACTGGGATGGAAAACCGAATTCCATAATAATATATAACCAGTTATTTTGTTTTTATATACATAATATAATTTATATATTGTTTTGATTTAATAAAACATTGAAAACGAATACCAATTATAAATTCATTATAAAAACGATAATAGGCTCATAGTTCAAGTTCTAAATAGTAGTAATGGAATAATATCAATATGTAATTCAGAATATGTAAGGGTATTTTATTAGTCATTAAGTAGAGGAGGACTCATTGTAATGTCTTATATTTATGATAACTTCTAAATCACATAGTGTGACTTATGATATTAATATAGTTTAATTTATATCATCATCATTGTAAGTAGTTGAAGGAAGAGTTCTAAAAAAACAAAAATTAAATATTTGACTATATATATGGAATATTTTCATACATTAGTTGACACAAATAAGGTTTCATGGATTAAATTTATTATATGTAATAATGATGAACTTTCTAACAAATATATATAAATAAATCCCTACTATGACATCATTGAAACATTTTATTTGGCCATGGAACCCTAGTTTTATTATAGGACAATCAAAAAATATAACCAAATACCATCTAATTTGATACATCATTGAGAAGGATGAGGTGATATATATTGTGTAAATCAAGAGGGAAATATCGTTGATTCAAGGAATGCAACATAATATTTAAGAAGCCTGGGGTGTATGCAAAACACTTTATATATGTTAAATGAAAGATTAAATATAATGGTTATTTCTAAAGTAATTATATAATAATTTTATCGAAAATGATATCAATATTTTTATTTATTTATTTTTGGCATTTTTTATGAAGGGGAGAATTATAAAGTTCTTTTTGTGCATTTCATTGAGTTATTTATAATTTATGATCATCATTATGTATTGTTTGTTATGATGACATGTTATTGTTGTCTTGAGTTGAATCCCACATCTGTTATAGTGTAGCCTTTTTATAGAATTATTAGATATTTTTATCTATAAAAACAGAAATAAAATTTAATATTATACATTTATTAGAACACATAGGGGAATGGGATTTAGAATAAATCACATTACACATGGTTTACGTCATATGTATTATGTGAAAATACATACATTAAAAATATCGTGGTAACAATTGTCAATGTATTTTGAACCCATAAAAAATATTTATTGAGGTAGGGATGGATGTATTAGTTAACAATAACCTTCTATGATTCTTACACTTATCAACATTATCCAATGGTTAGGATGACAAGAAGGATAACTCTCAATATTTTACTGTTATTTCCAATGATCCTTTTTGACATCAATCAGATTAGTGGAGAGATTTTATTCACATATATAACAACTTAAATAGTAAAGAATGATATACAAGTTTTATTTATTAAAATGGATGATTAAATCCTTGTTGTTATGTTGGTTTGACCACAATTCACTTGAATTAACAAATGGATTTATAATTAGCAATGCTTGTCCCTGTAACCGTGGTTTTTAATAATCTATCTTAAGAATAGTGATTTTCACAAAAAAAAACTATTCAAAATATATCATTAACGTAACTTAAAAATTCATAATCTATATCGAATAATTATCATAAAATCCTAAGTCAATAAATAATTACCCAATTTTTTACTTTTAATACTAACAAATTTAAATCTAGTGATTAAGAACATACACTATTCCAAAATGAATATTAATGCTTTTAAAATTATGATATATCATTGTATTGAAAAATTTAAAATTATCTCATAATATAGTCATATTCAATATCAAACATTTAAACCATCCCAATAAATATAATGTTTGAATATTTCATTAAACACACACCACATGATGATTATTCTAAATGAAATCAATGTATTTAGTTGCAATACTTGTATTGGTTGTTTCTCAATAATTTCCCTCTCTTCACCTTCAAATCCTTGCCACCCTTATGATATATAATACACTCTATATAAAATTTTTAATTTAATTTCTGAATATAAGTTTTTAAATCTATATTAGATTACCTACTTATCATGATTAAAAATTATTTTCTCAATGAATTTAGTCATTCTAGTATCCCTTTAAATTTATTGTCGGATATGGAAATTGAGCTAAATTACCCCATTCAATATCCATTGAGCCACTTTAAAAAAACATGAATATCAAATTTATCTATATCATGACATGATGATGTTCCTTGATGTGAAACACACTATTGTTTTAATAAGGTTTGATATAACTAATCGACCTCCATGGGTAACTAAAATATTACCAAACTAGCTACATCATGTACTCTAGTGATTATCAAACTATACGATTATCAAATATTCATGAACAATTATATTGGGGAATAATCCATCTCAACATGTAATAAATTCCAATATCACAATATAAATTAATTATATATATTGAAAATTATGAAAAAAATAGTTATTGAATACATTCTATGTTGTCATATTCATATTATAAATCAATCAATAAATAATTATTTCAATTTGAAACCAAAAATTATCATAGAAACATTAATTATTGTGTGAATATAACTTTTTTACCAAAATTCTAATCTCGCATAATAGTGTCATTGTGTATTATCAATCTTTAATAATTTGTATTATATATGTTCAAATTAATATTTACAAATTTTGGCTTAATATTTTAATGTTACCCTAATTCTCAATCAATGATGTTTAAAAATATACTTTAGTTTGAAAAAATTGATATATTAATAATTGAGTAGAAATAAATGTTTAAAATAAATGATATCATGAATGAATCACTAATGAAACATATCAGAATAACTTTATATTATCCTAATCTAATTCCTATTTTGATATAAAAATATTTAGAATCACCATTAAACTCAAAAAAATTCTTTTCCACCACGATGCCCCATTTTTATTTTTTTTCTACCATTCAAAATATATCACTATCAACTATATGAGTGAATCATTATAAAGAAATTCTAGACCCAAAGAATAAATAAATTATAAATAAAATAATAATAATAAATAATAAAATAAAAAATAATTAAAGGAGTGAATTTATTTTAATTCTAAATTTATATCATTGTTTTTTATACCTTTATCTATTCAAATTCATGATTTTTTAGAAAATATTATAAACTCTTTCATAAAACACTAATAAAATAAAAGATTTATACAGATCCTACCATAAACCAATCCACCAACTAAATGTAGGTAGCTATATTTCTCTCAATATTATGATAATATAAAAATAAAAAGAGTGAGAAACAATGAAATACCATAACGTTGCATTAATAATTCTGTGTTTTACTTCCCATCAAAACCATATATTTTAAAATGTTTCCATTTGAAATTATTTGGTAAATATATTTACCACATTGTAATTTATATGATCATACACTGTCACGCGGAATATTACGTCCACAGTCAACATGATAAAGTGATATTATATATGTGTGTGTGTTTTGATAAAGAATAATGAAATTGTTTTCTCACACAATTTGATACAATTTTATTATAACATCCAAAAAATAATGGAAACACCACTTCTACTCAAAATTAAAAATTCAATTCTTCATTTATATTAGATGATTTTTTCATGGGTGGAAGTATCATATTTTTCCTAAAAAATTATTCATATAATAGTATTGTATTTATTGGTGTTCTATGTATCACGCCACTATACATTGTAAAAAATATCTATGATAGAAGGACTTTATATTTTCAATGATATTGTTCTAATTTATATCAGTAAATCTAGATAGATCAAGTTTACATTTGTTTTTGTAAATAAAAATAAAATATTCAATGAATTTGGAATACCCCAAAATAATTTACCACATTAAAATAGAATAAATTTGGATTACTTTGAAATCATAAAAATAGTGAAAAAAAATTATAAACAAAAAATATTACAGATTCTATATATTGAGAAATAATAGCACAATTTTGAAAATCATTTTAATAAAACAAATTTCAGTTTTGATCTTTTAATATTTTAGTAAATATTGATGTTAAACTTAATATTTTATTAACATCCTTTTTTATCATTTTAAACAACTATATAACATAGTATTGTTTATTTTGTAGATATAGAGGTTGTTTAACACAGTTCATTTCTAAAATTATTGAAAATTAATTCATGAGTCTTGTTTTCTATAAATTTCATTAAAAAATCTATATTATCTATTAAAAATCTTATTCATATAATAAAAACGTCTCTTATAATATCTAATCACTATCTAATAAATTTTATCAATGCATATTTATCCTTTATATTACCCAGTTGAAAATTATTCTTTTATGTCCACCTGAAAAGTCTCATATCTCCTATTTGAAATTTTAACATTAAAAACCCTTATTGTGTAACAACCCAGGTAAATAAATAATATGAAATTTTTATATTTATCCCTATTTGTGAATAAAATGTTAATATTAATATAAAGGGAACGCTATGCTCGATGGCTTACCCAATACGCAACAACGAGTTCCTTTGAAATCTTACATTGCACTCTAATTATAAAATAATATTATTTTAAATGGTAGTTAATGCCTAGCCGTTGTAATGGCAGGAATGTGAAGAACTAACTAAAAAATGATTATATATGTTTTTCAATTTTTTTTACATTTTACAATAAATGATAGATGATTAAAAATGCGAATGAATCCAATTTTAAGCGTAAACATTCTAATATTCATTAAAAGGTCGATTAACCGCCTTTTGATGGAGAACCTCTTTTAAATCCACTTTTTGACAATTTTATGTGTTATATTTGACAAAATAAAATTCTTCTTTAGAATCGGGACATCAAAATTTACTTTGTGTAAATTTTTGGTATTTTTCCGATAAAGTTAATTTTTTAATGAATAGTGAAAATGTTGTATTTTAATTCAAAACCTATTTTTAATATAATTTATTTATATGATTAGATTATCTTTTGAATTGGGTTTAAAGTGAAATTAGAATATATTTTTACCATTTAATCCAATCGTGGTTTTTGGAATTAATTTCACTTTGAAATTTGACTTAAACTAGTGTCAATCTTTTTATATATATTGTTTCATAAAAACACGCAATTTGTTCTGAAAGCGGGAATTATTTATTAAATTAATTAATGTAACTTATACTTAATGAATTTTTTAAAATTGACATCATTTTGGAATTCAGAATATCAAATATAGATTAGGGTGAATTGTTGGTAATTTTTTGAAAAACTTCAATTTTTGATGAATAGTGAAACCACTAAGTGGTACTTATGAAAACTGATTTTCCGTTTAAATGAAATTCTGCCACCTTTTTGTTTTTAATTTCAAAAATCCTACATACATGGTTTTAATTAAGAAGTAAAATTTGGTTCAATGGGATTAAAATAATTTTTTGGTGAATAGTAACACTTAAGTTTTTAATCGCGATATGAGGTAATAAGTGTAGTTTAAGGTAAAAATAATGTTTTAATAATATGAAATAAACTTTACACATGTCCTACCCTTATGGGATGTCTCGTGGACGACATACACAATCCATGGGTCAACTTGGGGACCCCATGGAGCCCCTTTGGTTGGAAAATGTCATTAATACCTTTTTATTTAATGTTAAAATTAAAATGTCACAAACATGAGTTGCATTACTAAAATTTTTTTGACATGAGGTTATAAAAGTCAAATTTTTTACTATAAACATTCATTGGAAATATAAAGATATATCCTACATCATAGTAATTGTTTTATAATTTTTAGAAATTAACTAAATTAAATTATTTATGACACCATGATGATGCAACGATTACCTCATTATTTAAGGATTTAAATAAAATGGAAGGATAATGTGAAATCTAAGACCTAAACATGTCCAAAACCTATTGGATGGGTGGATTTATAACCCCTACCAACTTTTCCTTTAAAGACATCATTGTGGGACTTTTAAATCTGAAACTCATTCTAAAATAAAGTAACATTTCCTTACATTCCAAGAGTGCCCCTCCTATTCTCTTATAAAAGGCCCCCACCTCTACCTACTTACCCCCTCTCAAGCCTTTGTCTCGGCAAAAACCTGCCCATTTTGTCTCTCCAAATCCCTCTATTACTCCTATAAGCCTCACTTTTGGCAGAAGTCTTCCCAAGGAAGCCTTTGAGCTCAAATCAAAAAGAGTTACCCGATTTTAAGGTAGTGTCTTCTCTTGTGTTCTTTTGTTTTATTTTGCTTCTCCAACCCCATAAACTATTTTTATTCTTTTATTTTGTAACAACTCCAGTATCTTCAATATACTAGGATGTTTATAAGATTCATTAGAGCTACACTTACACACACCTACATCTAATGGTTAATGAACATACTGTTTCTGTGGATTGCAAATTTCTGCCTCACAAAACGATGATTGTTCAACACTCATATAACAAGTTAAAAGGTGGCCATTATGATGTCACTATATTTATATATGATATATAATATTTTTATGTTTTACATAAGCTTATTTATTTTACTTTTTTGGCATACCTTTATGGTATCCATTGTGGGTAAACACGATAATTTCATTTTAGGAAGTGTGGACTACCGCCCCCTCAAAGTGATTTGATTCGTTAATGCCATATGTGGGATGTATAAAGGATGGATTTAAAGTTATTATATATGATTTATTTTACATATAAATGATGTATATAATTATTGAATTAAAATATACATACCTCTCATTTGGTTTTAATTCTATTAATACGACATAGAAATGAAAGTAGCGTTCATGCGTACGTACGACTTACTGTCCCAATGAAAGATGCATTTCATTTCTTACCTATAAATGATTGTGTAATATTATAAATACATGTATATTATGGACATATATGATATTCAAATCATGAATATCATTCTGTATATAATGAAGCATTGACCACACGAACAACATGTAATTGTAAGAAGTCCACTTTCGACTAAGAACCAAATATCGACAAAACAAACATTATTAACGTAAATGATTACATAATTTTTATAACATGGAAATAAGTTATATAAAAGGAATAATGAAATTGAAAAAAGGTTCTTAAGAAAGTAAAAATTAACTCAAGTTTATTATACAGGATTTTAAAGAACGATCAAGTCAAGTCGGACCCGAGGTAAGGGATCCTACCCCTCTCTTTCTTTTTAAGTACACTCTTTTATGTCATTCCTTTTATGCTCATATTTCTTATGACTGAGATGTTCTTTTATATTACTAATACTATAATTTTTATTTTCATATTATTAGAGACCCTATTTTTTCTCACCAATCCATTTTGGAAGTTTTGAGTGGCGCCGTTAGGCTGCCGAATTTTCGTAAAAGATCTAACATCTCTCTTTCATTTTAAGTACTATCCTTTATGTAACTTATTTTAAGCTCTTCTCTGTTATGATGGGGGATGTTCATTTATATTCCTCATTATTTACTTTTAATGTTCATATTATTAGAGACCCTATTTGATCTCATAAATCCATTTTTGAAGCTTTAAGTGGCGTCGTTAGGCTGCCGAGTTTTCGTAAGGGATTTTTCATCTCACTTTTAATCTCGTGACATTTATGCTACGTTTGCCACTATTTCCTTCGATAGGTGTATTTACTGAAAATTATTATAAACTTTTTGTATTATAATTTCATTTATGGGTATTGACATCTTCATTGTATGACCCTTCTTCCATGGGGTGTACATTTCAAAAGTTAGCCAACTCAGTAAGGGGACCTTTCACCCTCCTCTTTTTAAAAGACTTCTTTTGTTATGTCTATTAATTCACATACTATTATGTTGGGATATTTTCTTATATATCCTTATTTATGTAAATTTTATTTCCAAGTGATGAGATACCATTTTCTCTCTCATCAACTCATTTTCTGTATTTTAAAGTGACGCCGTTAGGCTGTCAGATTTCTGTAAGGGAACTTCTTAACCAACTTTAAATTATTTGGGTTAAACCTATACCTCTTGATTTTATTATTCCAAGATTATGTGTGGAATATCTATTTTGTAATTTCCACAAACCTTTTTGTGGATATGGTATTTCTACACATAATCATCTCATTGATAAATTCTTACAAACTTGTATGGGAAATCAAAACTCAATCTCATTTCATTGAGTTAAATATTTATGTCAATGGTTTTTTTTTCAAAGATTATGTGTGAATGACCTCTGATTGTTTCACACTTAATATCCACTTATATTGGGTGTATTTATATTTATCACACATAATTATGTGATAGATTTATCGTTAATTTAATGATACCATCTTTATAATGGATTTCATCTCAATTTACATTTCCATTGAAACTTCATTGTTGTTATGCACCAATTAACTATTATATGGTGTGTATACTGTCCTTTGACATATTATATCATGAATAACTTTATTCTCATGATATTATGATGCTCAGATTACATGTTATTCCGCAATTATTTGTATTCAAGAGTCTCTCATTTTTTTAAAAACTCTTTAACAAAAATATCGTTTTAAATGTTTTAATGATTCATTATTCTAAATCATTATCTTTAATGTCCATGTTTTCAAAATGGTTTTCAGTATTTATTTATATGTACATTGATTTTTTATAATTATAATTCCATTAAAAGCTTCAAAGTGGTATGGAACACTTTGATTCAAAAATCAATTTTAAATGCTTTTTGAAAATGGATTGCTTAATTAAATATCTTGGAATTACTTATTGCAAATGAAATGTTGTTATTAAAATGTTTATATTTTCAATATTTTATGTGTAATGATGGTACTTGGACATTTTACGGGTGGTTACGTGATAAACCATATGACGGGTGGTGCCGTGAATACTAGGACGGGTGGTTACGTTATAACCTCTAATGCATTGGGTATGGAAGTTGGCCGTATGGCTATTCCATTAAGTATGTGTGGAAGTCGGCCGTATGACTATTCAATTAAGTATGTGTGGAAGTCGACTGTATGGTTATTCCATTTAAGTATGTTTATCACCCAAGTTACCTTTTTATGTTATGTGTTCTTTATATGGTTTTTATGGTAATCTTTTGGTTACAAAAGGGTAAGTAATGATCTTTTATTCATTAAAGAGTTTTTTACTAATTCTAAAAGGTGAAAGGTATTAATTTGATAAAGTATACATGGTTTACTTGTTGTTTTGAAAAACTAACAGTTTTCATTCTTTTAGTAACCCTTACTCAGCTTTTTTATGCTCACCCCAAGTTTTTTTTGAAATGTTTTTCACAGGACTTAATCTGAATAGGGTCAAGGATGGGATCAAGAGAAAGTCATGCTATCTAAAACATGGAACTAGACATGTTTCTTTTAAAGAGTGTTTATTTTATTGAAACTTAGTAGAAGTGTCTACATTGTAATCTTTTGAGATGTAATAGTTATGAACTAATTCTCTAAAACTCTAAACCTAAAAAGATCCTCAATGTGTATTATTCATTTAATTCAATATTAAGTAATGTTTATCGCTGGGGGCTTATATATAGAATCAATGATAGAAACTAAGAAAATTACATCATTGATGTTAATGCCTTAAACCAATACATAAAATTTTTATTCAATCCATACCTTATTCTTTATCACTTCTACCATCTGAATTATGTTTTTATAGAATACCCACATTATACCAAAAATATTATTTTTTTATCATATATTTTATTGAAACCCAAGTGTTAGACTTTTAAACCTAGTCTAATACCTTATTCATGGAATGAATTACCAAATTATGATTGAATGTAACATCTACAATCATAAGTTCAGCTTATGAAATATTCAAGGTATATTTGAACACCCTATTAATTGTAATAATTTATGATAGTGAAAGAATGTTTTACACACATCACTCAATGAAAAATAAACCATGTTATAATTTAAAATTGGACACTATTATATATTTGTTGAATTGAAATTATTAATATATTTAATTATATTAAAAAATATACATAGAAAATAGAATAAATAAAAATAATTTTTATATTAATTTTTGATGAGGCTCATTTTTATGGGTATAGAAGTGTGGCTTCTTCTTTTAGGGTTTCCTGAAAAAGTAACAAGGCCTGCTACAAAAATGTGTCTTCAGAAAAATCATTAAGGGATAATTTCTGTCTTGTTGAAATTTCTATGTGATCTATGTTAGAATATTCTCAAATTCTTCGAACCACTTCTTCTTATATTTTTCTTATAGCAAATATAATGGTCTTGGGTGTATTTGTATATAAATATTATGATTATATAAACATATAACTATTTAATTATAATATTTTATCATGTATACATGTATTTTTTTATGAAAATTATTTTTTAATGAGTTAACTTAAAAAACTAATAAAATAAATAATTATTACATATTTTTCAATTAAATTTAGTTAATTATTATTAAATAATAGATCGATCTTTAGTAATTAAGAATAAATTTATTTAAGATTTATTTTTTGATGCATATATGTTTTCTATATACTATTATTTTTTTCATAATAAATTAAATGTAGTAGTTTTATTGGATTTTATTAAATTTTACAACAAAAAAAATAAAAATATTATTTTTAAAATTTGTTATTAATATTAATAATAAAAAGAACAGATAATGTATTTGAAATATCAACTATCTATAAAAAAAGTTTCTTTTCAACCCAAATTTTGATTTGATTTAAAAATAAAATTTAACATATTTTAAAAAGTATTTTGATAATTTTTATGTAATTTTTGTATTCATCATGTTATTAACATGTCAATATTTCTTTTGAAATGGATTATTTTCCGCTGAATTGGGAAAAATATTTTTTTCACAAATACGATGCATTTTATGATATAATTTGGATACAATGTGGAATTAAATTTTCATGAGGCCTTTTTCAATTTAAAAGACATTTTTAATATGAAAAAAATAAAAAATAAAATATTTTTTGAATTTATATATTTATGATTAACATTTTTCATCATTAATAATATTATTTTGAAAACTATTTTCTATGAAATAAAAAAATTATTGAAGAAATAAATTGCATTTTTAATGAAATTAATTTTTTAACTGGTATTAATTATTTAAATATTAATATAAAAATAGATACTATGGTTAAATTATATTTTTGTGCATAATTATTTGTTATTAAGATAAAAGGCTAGCTATCGTAGTAAAAGTGACTATGATAAAAAGGTAAAATAAGTGTAAAATGAAAAAAACTACAATTGAATGTTATAGGATTTTATAGACCAAGGGTTTCTCAAGAAAACCTATTTTCTACTTTTTGAGCTATATCCCTTTACATGAGACATGTAATTAATTCAAAATTGTGAGTATTAATAAATGTGCCACCCCTTACTTAAAAAAGGATCCTCTCACATAATCACTACCCCACATGTATAAAAACATATTCAATAAACATATACATAATTATCTTCAAAAAATAATTTTACAAGGATGAAATGTTACGGTCTTTTTGAAATACCATTCTATGAAGGTTCAAGGGGCTATCCAGAGATGTAAGGTAAAAATACCATTTCCACTCCACTTTTCTTCTTATTATTCTCATTTATATTATTCCTCTATAAAATCTATTACAATGATCATATAAAAATTATATATGTATCATTATTATAATTACATCTTTTCATATTTACAGAATAATAATTTTATATCTCCCCCTCAACCATTTAAAAAACAATCACATCACACCTATGTACATTCAGACTACTACAACCATAGATGATTTCCATCATTTTATAAAAATTGAATAAAATATATTTTTATAAAATTAATATAATTAATATATGATATATATATATATATATATTAAATTATTCAATTATAAAATTTTATATCATTATCCACCTTTATTTTTTTCATCCTTTGAAAATTGAAAATGTCACCTATACGTAAGTTTAAACCATCAACTCTGAAGACTACACATTTTCTTTTTCATCAATTACATAAATGGATGGTTATAATAATTTATTTGATGCATGAATATTATATTTATTAGGTAATTTTGAGTTTTTTTGAGATAAATTATTATATGCCTTACTTTCTCTCCTTTTATTGGAAAATGAATTCATCACCAATGTGTACGTGAAGACTACTACATCTATAGTCAATGAATTTCATTTTTCATCAATGAAATAAATGTATAAATAGAAAATTCTATTAGATTAATATATATGATATTAAGATATATTTTATTCATTGAATAATATTCTAGAAGTATAAGACTATAGTTATGTAACATTATAAAATAACCCATTAATATTTGTAAATTACCCAACATAGGAACGTTACAGATTCCATTTAAACTAACAATACCAATAAATTACATGGAATTTAAATGAGAATATATTTATCCTTCAAAAATCCCTCTAATATCATTAATAATTATATATTAATGAAATTTTTATAAATAAATAATAATGAAAATCTTAATTATGAAACTTTAATGAATTAATCCAAATTTCTGACATATGAAAATGAAAATAAACAATCATAAACTAATGAAAATTAAATTAATGTATTTAATTAAAGGAAATAAAATTTAGTATATATAAATAATGTTATAAAATAAACCATCCGTATGTTAAGGATTACGATAAAATAGTTTATAGATTTTTCTTACATGTCATGAGTTAAATGTAAGCCCTTTCATGTCATTTTCACTTTTTTGAGACATGGTTCAAATTATGAACCTGTTTTATTTAACAAGGTGTATATAATTAATATTATAAATATTATATATTGAATATCTTTATAATCATTTCATTATATGTTTTTAACTCAATGGAATTTTATTTAAATATTTCAAAATCTATAATGTTTTCATTTCTATTCACTGTTCTTTTTGGATATGATTCATTTTCCAATATATCAATCATCTTACTACAAAATAATTTCAAATTTAATAATTTTAAATAAAAATATTAATCTTATTTTTTAGGATCATTATTTATCGATTTACCACTTTTAAAATGGAATCTGTATTACTCTTTTAAAGATGAGGGTTCTAATAAATATATTTAAAAAAAATATTCATGTTTATATATTTTATATTACACTCTATATTTATAGAAATTATCGTAGAATTTATTAAAATTATAAATTTTCATGATGTATATATTAATTTAATAGTTTAATATTTATTTCTTTCAAAATAATAAAAATAGAAAGTATCATAGCATATATTAAAATTATAAATTTTCATGATTTATATATTAATTTAATAGTTTAATATGTATTTCTTTCAATATGATGAAAATGATATTTCAATGTTATAGTTTCCATTACATTTGATTAACATTGAATTTATAATCAATATCTAAAAGATTTATTTTTTTTAAAATTCTCCTCATGTATATATTTTCTCACTAACATTAAAAATTTCATTTAGGAAAATTATTTTATATGATTTCTTACATTTAAACAAATTATTTTCACATTTCATTATAAAATATATTATAAATGGGGAACCGATTACAAAAATAGTATTTTTTTCTTTCTCCAAGTAAATTATAAATTTTATTATAAATGTTTTTATCATTAATATCAACATCAATTAATGTTTCTAATTTTTTACTTTTATACTCTATAGTGACGCCACTAAAATTTATTATTAGTCTGATTATGATCATATTATTCTGTTTATTGACTAGGGAAAGTATTGACATCCCATATATTTATTATTTCAAAACTAATACTCATTGATTAATAATAGAAGCTAATTATTCCATGTATTTTTATTTATTTATTTCATATGTTGAATGAATTAGAAGAAATTAAGTAACAAGTAGGGCATGTAATTATATATCGCATTGATTAAATGTTAGATTCATTGAAATAAATGTTCTTGGTTTTTTATATTTGCCTTCCAATTTATTTTTATTTCTTTAAAATGTGTCCTTGTTTGAAATATCATGTTTTTTAGATAATGAGGATTTGATTTTATGATAATGATGTCCTGGGTCATGGACATGTTAATAGGGTCACAATATCTCAATACATTTTTTTCATTGTTAATATAATGCTTTATTGGTATGGGGTACTTCTTGTAATATTTATATGTATTGATTTATGAATTCCATCACCATGAAATTAATTATTATCAGTTATGTAATATATTTATTTGTATTGTTACATTATCTTTGGATACACAATGATCTATATTTAATTTTATTATGAAACTTTTATCATTATTTATTCTTACCATACTATTTATTCTATATGAATGAAAAATTAGCATTTTTTGTATGGAATCCCTTACTAAGAATCTATTCTCAACTTTTTTCCCTTTCCATAGGGTAAGAAGAAGTCATAATTAAATTAATTGAATGGTTTACTAAAAGGGATAGTTTTTTTCAGGATGATTATAATGTTGTGATTTAAAAATTGAAATTTAATATAAAAATCCTGTATGTGACTAATCAGAGGAGAAACCATTGAAGGATGGTTTCCTCAGAGGGAGAATCATATCATCTTCTCCAGCCTAGTGATGGTAGGAGAAACCTTTCTAGTTCTTCCCCCACTAGAAAGAGGAGAGAATTTTGTCATCCATAAAGGGAGTGAAATATTCATTATCCCCTATCTCCAAAATTAAGATTCTTCCACCATTCGCTAATTGTACTATTCACCATAAGGTCACCAATTTTTATTAATGTTTCCATAATATTAAATTTCCTTTTAAGGTGTATTATGAAGTTTCATCACTGCTCAATCAGACTAGTATTGATCATTTCTCTTATAAAATGTCATTAGTGGACACTTTTGATTTATTAATCTTCGTTTCCTGGGATCTACATGATAGGGATACTATTGGATTACTCGAAAATAAGAACTTCAGGATCCTCTTCACATCATAGGAAGACCAGATTCATGATTGGTATTTCAAGCCTCATTAGTGCAGGGTTCTATATTGAAAGTTCACATATATACTTATGATTATCACATGAAGCGGGAATAAAATTCAGTGCAGGCTTGGGTGAGTTTCCCTAATCTTCCCCTTCCATTTTATAACCCTTCCATTATTAGGATTCATTAAAAACTCATACTTAGATTCAGGTTCACTGATAACCAAATTGAAGTCGCGTGAATACCTATTAATAGAATATTCTATGTCGAATAATCTGTTACATTTTATATTTATGATTTAATTTGGATTAAAATTGGACAGAAATTAAACTATAGGAAATAGGCGGTGTACAAATATTGGGTTGGATTTTTTTCTATCGGCAAGATATTAGGTCATTCAGCCATATCATTTAAACATGGTTTGAGACAACACAATTCAGGGTCTAGCCATGCTGATGGATCCTCAAGACAAGAACAAGAGGGTGTTGAGATGATTTATGGTGAACCATATCGTGGATGAAATTCATAGATGTTGGATGTGGTAGTGGAAGGTAAGAGCGAGTGCCATAAAAGTGGAGATGTTTCTTGTCAGAATGTATGTCTGAAGGTATCTCCTAAAAATTTTGGCACCTTTAAGAGAGTTAATGAAATATGTGTTACCACATCGGTTTTATTGGAAAGTGTGGCTCTATTACAGCTGTTGGTTTGTCAATTTATGAATCTCTGATCCCATGTAGTGTATAGGTTCTTATTGTAGTTACAATAGATGAAGTAAATGTCAAGGAAGATATTGAAAATAAAAACTATGACGATTCCAAAAATATAGATAGTGAGGACTGGGTGAAGGAACCAAATTTTATGAAACCTAAAATACCTAGTAAAAATATTAGTGTATGCAATTGTTTTTAGTGTATTGTGTTTCATGACAGCTGGTCGGAGTTAGAGGGAGTATGAATTTGGATTCTAATATTAAGGAGGCCTTTTACAGAAAAAAATTTTATGCAATTGTGGTAAATTAAGATCATGATGGACATGTTGATGGTGAGGCCACTCTTAAATGGGATGTTGACTCATAGAAGGGTGGCTTCAGCTTAGATGTTAAACATGTATATGATTATTATGATACTGAGGTTGCGATTAAAGAGTTCGATGGTGCTTCCTTCAAGACCATAATAGATGGGAAGAAGGAAATTTTTTAGGTATTTAATGAATTAATGCTCCTTTATTATTTCTATAGTGTCACTGTTAGTGAAGAAGTTGATAGAAAATATGTTGGACAACTAGTGTAATTCAGGAGTAGATTTTGTGAAATGATATCGGAAGAAGAAATGGTTGAAAAAGATTAATCTCACAATGTTACTGAGTAGGAAGAAACTATAATGATGTAGATATAAATAATAATGAATCATAATTGGGAGAAATTTGATTGGATAAAAAATAAGGACATTATCTTAGTTGTAGGATTAAATAATTTTAAGATCAACCTTGAATAGTATATTCAGTCATGGGAAAAACTGGTCTTTCAATTTGACGATCTATTTATGGGAAAACCAGATACTAAAGTTATTAACATTTATGGGAAATTATATATGGAGACTAATTATAGTATGATTATGTTTAACTATAATGTATCTCATATTTCATTTATTGTTTGAACTCATGGTTTATCAATTATTATTCAAATGTGCTTAAAAATAAAATTTTAATTTTCAATCAGTATGTATCTAGTCACTACAAAAAACTAAATTTTTTTAATCCACTATCTTATGATCACTTTTATATTGTACTAGTATAATTATTTTACCAATAGATATATGATATAGGATATTTGGTTGTTATAGTTGGTATCAAATCTTATTTTGAAAAGACCCAACACACATGGTCCCTTTTTGGAATGGTTTTAAGCTATGTGTTCCATCCAAAGACTTCCACCAAAGGTCATGAGGCTAGTGACTAGCACTAATTAGGATAACCAAATATTGTGGGAGGCCATAACCAATGAATATAAAAAACAAAAAAAATATATCATCAATGAAAAAGATATGAAAAAACACCATTATAATATATATATATATATATATATAATCAAATGGACAGAAAACAATGAATGCATGAAGTAACATAAAATTATACAAATATAAAAAAGTTATAACTAGGCGAAAAGTGTTCATATGATAGTTAACTATATTATTATTACATAATACACTAGAAGATCTACCTCACATTGTCATCATATGGATCATTCACATGTTTCAATGGTTATCAACACCATTTGTTGCAACCATGATCCTCCATATACCACAAAGAATCACCAAACATCATCTCCTAAAAGTCCACAACAGCTCCTCATCCACCAAGTACATCTCCAACATATTCTGCATTTTATCAAGAAAAATTCATCTGGGAAAAAATTCCATGCAGGGATTGGTATAAACATACTCAGTAGGATGCTAAAACATTCTAATAAGGATTCTACAAGATGTGTTTTCCATAAGATCTCGATAAGTACTATATTAATCCAAAATAAAAATTAAGGTACCAAAATTCATTATAATAAGAAATAATATGGATAAATGTTGTATCATCAGTATTAAATCGTTCTCTTACAAGTCACGTCACATGATAAACCATATGTGATAGGTATAATTAATAATATTTAATGTTTTATTTTAAAATACTAAATCTTATCTACATAATATGGGAAAACCATGGTTATGTTTGTAAGAACCTGTTTTTTTTTCTATGAAAGACTTTGAAATATTCTTGATGATATTCTAGAGAAGCGCCTTCAGACGGTGTGTGATTCCGCGCCCCAGAGTGGCCGGAATTAAATTTTCAGTGTGTTCACACTGGAAATGCTAGATAAATGGGATAACTTCTAAACGGAGCATCATATCAGTGATCTGAGTGTATGGATGGGTCCGGAATGGGGTTTTTAAACTTGGAACTACATAAAACTTGTCGGCGCGGGAGGATTGGAGCCCTCGCCCGCTTCTGAAATGTTAAACGGCTAAATTAATTAATTAATTAATTAATTTAATGGTGAAACTTGAGTATCTCTTAAACAGTGGCTCAGATTGGGAATCTGAGGGCACCGTTGAGTTCGTAGCGTTCCGTTTACCCTAGGAGGGGTATAAGTTTCACAGGAGCTGGCCGTTTGAGAAAAATGACCCCAGGGGCGTTTTAGTAATTTAGCGGCTTCAGACGTTAAATTTTATAACTTTTGAACGGGGTCTCAGATTAAAATTCGGAGACCACCGTTGTTCTCAGGAGGTCGTTTTTACCCCAGGGGCACCCTCATTTTTATCTGCATGGGCAGCATAGTCGGGGGCATGTCTGGTGGGGGGTTTAAGTGTTTTCTACTTAAATGCACCACACCCTCTTCTTCTTCTTCTTCTAACTCATACCCTCCCCCTCTCATCCAGCTCTAGAGAAGCACTCTGGCGAGGAAGATCTGGAAAGGCGATGGCGCGGTGGCAGATCACCCGTGATGCTTCGGGCAACGCCCCTGCAGGCAAGAGTTATTTCGTTTCCGTTTTCAAATATCCACAATATTTGAGCCCAATTTATACTGTCTAATTGTTGTCTGATCATCAAATGATGCCCACGAATGTGTATTATATGTTCTAAGGTTTCTGACGCTCTTCTCGGATTGAAATCTGATTCCCTGGGTGCCCGGGCCAGTCCCGGGAAGTTCCGAACAAAATTTTGGTTTTCCGCCAGTTCCTGGCAGCGGACGGTGGTTTCGGGACATCGGCGTGGTAGCGGGCATGGCGGAAGGCCGGCCGGCCATTCGGCCGGCTGGGCAGCACCTCGCTGATGTGGGACGGCGCAGGTGGTCAGGAAGTGGGCGCCGGTCGCGGGCACCAGCGAGAGGAGGTTGCCGGGGTCGCAGGCACGCGCCCCCGCGGGGAGACAGAGACCCACATGACGTGGGTCTCTGCGTGGACTCGATAGGCTGTGTCAGCTGGTCGGCGGAGGAACCTGCATGGCGCGTGGGTTAAGCAAGCAGCGGGCCACGGTGCGGCGGCCCCCGGGATCGGCTGGGCCGCACCTAGGCGGCTGGGCATGTTTTTTGCGTGCCTTCTATGGCGGTGCGGACCTAACAGAAAGGCATGATTTTTGAGATGGTCTCGGGCAATTATAATTCCCAAGACGTGGGCCTCGGTGGCGCGACACGTATGTCGAGGGGATTAACGTCATTCCGGGAATCTTGTTTTGGGAGGCGCGGACGCATCCGACGTCCTTTTAGAGTGCTGTCAGCGGCGTTGGAACCCTGGCATCGAGGCGGAGGTTTCCATGGTGGTTCCGGGTGTTGAAGCTGGATTTGAGGTTTGGGCCCCACGGCCCGTCTTTCGAGCTGCGTGCAGCGTTTCACGCCTTTCTCACCGGGCGTCCGTTAGGGCCGTGCGAGTAGTCGATTCTAGATGATTTTCCGAGGGGATTGCAGTGGTGCTATCCATCCACTGAAATTCGGCAAGATGTTGCGGGGCCCACGGGGGCCGTTTGGGCGTCGACGGTGACTTTCCAGCTTTATCACCGGGCGACCATTTAGGACAAGTGAATAGTCTATTTTGTGTGCTTTTTTTGAGAGGATCGCAATGGTGTGATCCGTTCATTGAGTTTTGGGACCTGGATGTGGGTCCCACGAAGCACCGCTCGTGTGCGGTGCGCCAGAATGCACCTTTTTCTCCGGATATCCATTGCACTCGTGTGAGTAGTGATTTTTATGTGTTTTCCCGAGGGGATCGCAATGGTGCGATGTGCCCGACTGTTTTCGGGGCTGAGGCTCGGGATCACGGGGTGTCGTTCGGGCGTGAGGCGGTGTTGGTGACTTTTCCGTCGGATATCCGTTGGAGGCGAGTAAGTAGTCGATCTCGCGTGTTTTTCCGCGAGGATTACAATGGTGTGATCTGTCTGGTTGTGCGGTGCATCTTGCATGATCTTGTTAACTGTGGAAATGTGGAGGTGCCCCGGTGGCAGTCCTTCTACCTTGTTTGTAGCGGACCTTTGGCGAGTGTTCATGTGAACTCCCGTGTGAGTGGTGTAAATGCTTGACGTGACGTGGTTGGTCGTGCCTGGGCCATTGAGGTTGAGTTGTTACGTCACGCCTTCGCATTGACGTTGGGCCCGTGTGCACGATAGCCCTTGGGCTGGAGACGAGGTATACTCTGGGAGTATACGGGAGTGCTTGGAGGTTCGTCTGGTTTGTACCTGAGACGTTCGTGCGCTTGGTTGGGGTTGACATTGGGCCACATGTCGTGTGGTCCCCACGTGCGTTTCATGTTCTTCTTTGCGGACTTAGACCTCCAGCGGAAGCGTAGAGGGTCCCTTTGTGATCATTTGTTTGACTAGAAGGGTGGAATTTATTTCCCCTGGATTTGTGCTCGTTTGTTTGACCAGCAGGGATGAGTGGTCTCCCCCTGGTTTTGTTCTCGTTGGATAGACCGGTAGAGGTTCTAGTGACACCCAGTGATGGAGCAGGTGCTGAACCCCTTTTGGGTGAGTTGTTCTAGAGGTGGGTGGTTGCGCGATACCCACTTCGTGTTCGGTTGGCCAGTGTTGTACCCTCCAGTGGATATGGCCAGAGCAGTTCTGAGTTTTACCCTCCAGCGGGGCTGGGCAGTGGGTTACTCATTGGCTTCTAGGGTCTACCCTACAGTAGAGACTGGGCAGTGGGTCACCTAACACTCTTAGGGTCTACCCTCCACCAGAGACTGGGCAGTGGGTCATCAAAAAATCCTAGGGTCTACCCTCCAGAAGAGACTCGGCAGTGGGTCACCCGACACTCTTAGGGTCTACACTCCAGCAGAGACTGGGCATTGGATCACCCGACAACCACTTCGGGTCTACCCTCCAATAGGGGCTGAGCAGTGGGTCGCCCGTCGTCTAGTTCCAGTTCTACCCTCCAGCGAGGCTGGGCAGTGGGTCACATGTCGACTTATGCCTGATCTACCCTCATGCGGGGTTGGGTAGTGGGTCACCTGATGATGTGTTAAGGTCTACCCTTTAGCGCGACAGGTCAGTGGGTCACCTGATGATGTGTTAAGGTTTACCCTCCAGTAGGGCTGGGCAGTGCGTCTCCTGATGATGTCTTAGGGTATACCCTCCAGCGGGGCTGGGCAGTGGGTCACCCGATATCTGGTTATGAATTACCCTTCAGGAGGGCTGGGTAGTGGGACACCTGTTGGCATTCCAGGCTCAGTCCTTTCTACCAGGCTAGTCTGTGGCTTTCCTCCATGATCACCAGAGCGGGACCCTTGGTTATACAGGTCAGTGCTGTGACGACTTTGACTTTGAGGAGTCCTCTTGACTGCAGGGCAATGACGAGGTGTGGAATGACATTCCCTAGAATTCTCAAGTACGAGGTGACCTTTCCCCACCAAGACGCGTTCTTGTGACGTGATCTAAAACCGTGCAGGCGAGTCAGTGCCGCAGAAAGCGGATAGTGTTGAAGTGCGGCGATTGAGCCCCTTGGATTGCGGTTCAGGGCAGACATGCGGGATTCTGGGCATCGATGGTGTTAGCTTCTGAGACTGTTGGATACTTTTTCTTGGGCTGAGCTACGGGACAGAGATCCCTTTACGAGCTTGTTCGGGCTTCTTGACAGAGCATATAAATGTATATACCTCGTACGAGTACCCACTCCTTGGGTTTTGTCTACTCTCCTTCTATGAAAGGAGAAGACACGCGGGGTATGACACGTGCTTTCCGTGTCTATCTTCTCATGGATAGACGAGTATACTCTCCTACTATAGGTAGCGAAGACTCAACGAGAAGTTCATATTCTCACCGTTTCCAGCTCCTTGTGTCTGGATGAGTCTACCTTCTTTTCTCTTGTTGGGTTGAGCTGGAATCATTATTGTACTCTCCGTTGTACCCCTTTACTTTCCTTTTCACTCTACTACTCACCCTTTGGTACCTCCTTTTGTTGCTCCCTCGAGCCTTCGGGGTATCCTAACGTGTATTTTTATACACACCCCAGCTTGGGCTTTGCCCGCGCTTGGTGTGACCTTGCAAAAGACGGACATGTGGAGCGTGACTTTAGTGGAGCATAGGAGATTGGGAGCTTGGACCGCGTACGGTGGTCGTGGTCGAGTTCCAGGTGGGAGTCTCGTTAGTTTTTTCCTTTTTGTTTACCTGTTGCCAAGTTGTGGCACCTTTTCTGGTTGGGCGCGTGTTTTTCCCCTTCTTCCTTTTTAGCATTGTACTTTGTACTGTTAGAGGTCGATGCACATTGTGGTTTTATTTATAGCAGTTTCCCATTACTTTTATTTTTCACTCTGCACTATTTCATTGAGTGTGCTGCATGTGTGTGTATAGGTACTTAGGCAATGGCCTCCCTGAGTTATTGTGCCTTCGGTGCTGGTCTCCAGCCCCTGACCTATGGAGGCGGGCCTAGGGTAGTTGCGGCTCGAGTACGGGAAGGGTCAGGTCATGAAAAAGTGGTATCAGAGGTGGTTAGTTCCTTGGGGAGTTTTGAGGAGGTCCCTAAAAGATGAATTGGTTGGGATTTAGGGCAACAGGGTTAATGTGTCTTGAGAGCGGCTCTCAGGCCAGGGAGTCCAGTGATGGTGCGACAACCGATGTATCCATTCACCAGGACCTTGATAACACTCTTTTCAACTCGGCATGCTGAGACACATGTTGCAGGGAAATTTGTTTGTGCATCACATAGGACTGAGTCTTAACTGTCATTCTTGAGTCACCTCCCCATCGTTGTTATTGGTATATACATATATGCTCATCTGACGGCAACAATCCTTGATAATATTCAGGATGCCTCCGCGAGGACAGCCAGTCGGGATACCAGCTTTGGTTCGTGACAAAGAACTTGTGAGCTACGAGGCCACAGTCCAGGACCCATCATGTGAGCCCCTTTCTCTGGGTGGGCCTGTAGCAGCACCCCCACCTGTTGAGCAGCAGATAGTTTCAGCAGAGCAGGCTGAGCTTGAGTGCAGGTTGAGCGCGCTCCGTGAGTTCTAGCGGCAGAGACCGCTGAGGTTCAGTGGTGAGCCAGACCCTCAGTCAGCAGAGGCTTGGCTCAAGATAGTAGGTTTCCTTTTCAGGCTTGTGTAGGCGACAAAAGATCAGAGAGTGACTCTGGAAGCCACCCCTTTTTGTGGAGAAGCTTGGCGTTGGTGGAGTCCGGTGACATAGTTTCTTGACGAGTCGTCGCTTTCTTGGGAAGACTTCCAGTTGACGTTTCGAGAAGAGTTTTTCCCATCCTACTCGCGCTTCTTTCAGATTCAGGAGATCCTACTGTTTCAGCAGGGAGGGATGACGATAGCCGAGTACGCGGTTAGTTTTGCAGACCGTGCACGCTTTTACCTAGACTTGGTCCATGACGACAACATCCGAGCGAGGAAGTTTGAGCAGGGTCTCCGCCAAGAGATTCATGTTGTAATAGTACCCTTGGGAATTTCCACATATTCCGGGGTTCCAGAGCAGGCGCTGGTGACAGAGGGATTCCTATCGCGTTCTAGTGTTGGTGGTGGAAGTATGCACGTTGGAGCTGAGACGTCTGTCGCAGCTAGTGGGCGTCGGCAAGAAGAACCTCGACGCAGGTGGCTTACTGAAAACCGGACTCAGGGGCGTGGTCTTACACTACAGTGGTGCCGGAGGGCACTAGTGCAGCCCAGAGAGAGTCAGTTTTATGCTTGTGATGGGCGAGGTCACTTGGCACGAGACTTCGTGACCCGAGTTGCTGAGAGCTTTGGGCAGGTAGCAGGCGCACCACCACGGCAGAGGCAGCGTCGTGATCGGAGTAGTACCCAGAGAGGTGGTTCTAGGAGAGGAGCTGGAGGAGCTGGTAGTGGGGGATGACTTTACGAGATCTCCCCATCACCACTCGGCGGTCCACGACAGGCTCCGGGAGCTGACGGTTGGGACCACGGACAACCGCGAGCCTTGGATTTCTACGATCATGCAGAGCATGGGATGGTGAGAGTTACCCCTTGAGACTCTTCTACTTCTTTTAGTATAATTGTTAGGCTCTGCTTGTGAAAGGATTTTCTCCCTGCTCCTTGTTTGAGGTGTTACCAGGGTGACATAGGGTGTCGGGTGTAACCCTATGTTGGTAAGGAAAAATGCAGGGGACCTTTTCCTTTAGTCCATGGTGTTGACTCATTTGCATGCATGTGTATAAGAGAGTCTTGGTTGAGAGACATCGACTGTGGAAATCTTGCGTGACTAGATATCCTTGGGTGTTTCACCATATGGATATTCTGAAGGAGGGAATCACCGGGCCTTGTTCCAGGTGCGGGCAGTGATTCCAGTCGCGACGTGCGACGTAGAGGTTTGACCGGGGAGTTGAGCTACCCCCGAGGGCCTTCGGGGCGTTTCAGACCATGCAAAGGGATTGAAAGGTACCCTACCGCCTTCCCCTAACCCCAAAGTCTGGAGTGGGTACACGACATCGGCAATGGCCAACCTCGTGTTAACTGATCAATCCTTTGGTCTGTGTGCGGTGACGCGGAGCTGTTCGTGAGTTCTTCTGGGTACGAGAGGCCAGGTGTGCTCTTAGTACCTTGTGTTGCTCCCTAGTTTTTCTTTTCGCCAATGAAAATCTTGAAGGAGGGAATGATCTAAGAATCTGGTTTTTTCCATGAAAGACTTTGGAATATTCTAGATGATATTCCAGAGCAGTGCCTTCAGACGGCGTGTGATTCCAAGCCCTGGAGTGGCAAACATTAAATTTTCAGTGCGTTCACACTGGAAATGCTAGATAAATGGGATAACTACTAGATGGATCTTTAGATCAGAGATCCGAGTGTACAGATGGGTTCGGAATGAGGTGTTTACCCAAGGAACGACATAAAACTTGTCGGCGTGGGACGTTTGGACCCCTCGCCCACTTATGGAATCTTAAACGGATAAATTATTTAATTAATTTATTTGTTTAGTGGAGAAACTAGAGTATCTCTTAAACGGTGGCTCAGATTGGGAAACCGAGGGCACCGTTGAGTTCGGAACATGTCGTTTACCCTAGGAGGGGTATAAGTTTTGCGGGCACATGCCGTTTGTGAAAAATGGCCCCAGGGGCGTTTTCGTTATTTGGCGGCTTCGGACGTTAAATATTATAACTTTTGAACGGGGTCTTAGATTAAAATTCCAAGACTTCCGTTGTGGTCGGGAGGTCGTTTTTCCCTCATGGGAACCCTCATTTTTGTCTACATTGGCAGGGTAGTCAGGGGCGTGCCAGGTGGGGTGTTTAAGTGTTTTCTACT
Source organism: Viscum album (assembly GCA_963277665.1). Lineage (NCBI taxonomy): Eukaryota > Viridiplantae > Streptophyta > Magnoliopsida > Santalales > Viscaceae > Viscum > Viscum album. Next base: position 1,047,165,805 of record OY728163.1, on the reverse strand, counting down.
TAAACGCACCCCCACCCTCTTCTTCTTATTCTTCTAAATCAAACCCTCCCCCTCTCCTCTATCTCCGGTGAATCACACCAGTGAGGAAGCTCCGGCAAGGCGATGGCGTGGCGGCGGATCGCCCGTGAAGCTTCGGGCAACACCCCTGCAGGTAGGAGATATTTCGTTTTTGTTTTCAAATTCCCACAATATTTGAGCCCAATTTATACTGTCGAATTGTTGTCCGATCATCGAATGAAGCCTTCAGATGTGTAGTATATGTTCTATGGTTTCTGAATCTCTTCTCGGATCAAAAATCCGAGTCCCGGGATGTCCGGGGCAGTCCCGGGAATTTCCAGCCAAAATTTTGGTTTTCCGGCAGTTCCTGGCGGCGGACGGTGGTTTCAGGACGGCGCCATGGTAGCGGGTGCGGCGGAAGGCCAGCCGGCCATTCGGCCGGCTGGGCGGCACCTCGCCGGTGCGGGACGGTGTATGCGGTCTGGCAGTGGGTGCCGGTCGTGGGAGCCGGCGAGAGGAGTCAGCCGGGGTCGCAGGCGCGCGACCCTGCGGGGAGATAGAGACCTGCATGACGCGTATCTCCGCGTGGACTCGACCGGCTATGTCGGACGGTCGGTGGAGGCTCCCACCTGGAACGCGGGTGAGGCAAGCAGCGGGCCGTTGTGCAACGGCCCGTGGGGTCGGCTGGGCCGGACCCAGGAGGCTGAGCCGCGGTCCCAGTGGGCCGACCGGAGCGGGTCGGCCCGAGCAGGGCGGACCGGCCAGACTGGGCTGGTCCGGCCGAAAGGATTCTCCCCTAATACCTTCGGACGCCCGTTTCTTTAGCTACGGGCGTCCATTTTGCGTGCTATCTACGGAAGTGCGGACCTAATAGAAAGGCTGGCTTTTTGAGATGGTCTCGGGCAATTATAATTCTCGAGACGGGGGCCTCTGTGGCGCGACACGTATGTTGAGGGGATTAACGTCATTCCAGGAATCTTGTTTTGGGCGGCACAGACGCATCCAATGTCCGTTTAGAGAGTCGTTAGCGGAGTTTGAACCCTTGCATTGAGGCGGAGGTTTCCCGGGTGGTTCCGGGCGTTGATACTGGGTTTGAGACGTGGGCCCCACGGCCCGTCTTTCGAGCTTCGTGCAGCGTTTCACAGCTTTCTCACCGGGAGTCCGTTCGGGGCGTGCGAGCAGTCGATTCTGGATGATTTTCTGAGGGGATTGAATTGGTGCATTCCGCCCGCTCAAATTCGGCATGATGGTGCGGGGCCCATGAAGGCCATTTGGGCATCGACGATGTTTTTCCAGCATTATCACCGGGCGACTGTTTTGGACAAGTGAATAGTCCATTTTGTGTGATTTTTCGAGAGGATCGCAATGGTGTGATCCGTTCATTGAGTTTCGGGACAGGTATGCGGGTCCCACAAAGCACCACTCGTGTGCGGTGCGCCGGAATGAACCTTTTTCTCCGGATATCCATTGCACTCGTGTGAGTAGTGCTTTTGAAGTGTTTTCCCGAGGGGATCGCAATGGTGCATTACACCGGACTGTTCTCGGGGCCGAGGCTCAGGATCACGGGGCGTCGTTCGGGCGTGATGCGGTGTTGGTGACTTTTCCGTCGGATATTCGTTGGAGGCGAGTAAGTAGTCGATCTCACATGTTTTTCCACGAGGATTACAATGGTACGATCCATTTGGATGTGCAGAGCATCTTGCAAAATCTTGTTAAATGTGGGAATGTGGAGGTGCCCCGATGGCAGTCCTTCTACCGTGTTTGTAGCGGACCATTGGTGACTGTTCACGTGAACTCCCATGTGAGTGATGTAAATTCATGAAGTGATGTGGTTGGTCGTGCCTGGGCATTTGAGGTGGAGTTGTTATGTCACGCCTTCGCGTTGACGTTGGGTGCCGTGTGCATGATAGCCCATGGGCTGGAGACGATGTATACTCTGAGAGTATACTGGAGCGCTTGGAGGTACATGTGGTTTGTACCTGATACGTTCGTGCGCATGGTTGGGGTTGACTTGGGGCGACACGTCGTGTGGGCCCCACGTGCGTGTCGTGATCTGCTTTGCGTACTTGGACCTCTAGCGGAAGCGTAGAAGGTCCCTTTGTGTTGGTTTGTTTGACTAGCAGAGTGGAGTTTATTTCCCCTGGCTTTGTGCTCGTTTGTTTGACCAGCAGGGTTGAGTGGTCTCCCCCTGGTTTGGTTCTCGATGGATTGGCCGGTAGCGGTGCTAGTGACACCCAGCGATGGAGTAGGTGCTGAACCCCTTTTGGGTGAGTTGTTCTAGAGTTGGGTGGTTGCGCGATACCCACTCCATGTTCTGTTGGCCTGTGTTGTACCCTTCAGTGGATATTCCCAGAGCAGTTTTGAGTTTTAACCTCTAGCGGGGCTGGGCAGTGGGTTACTCATCGGCTTCTAGGGTCTACCCTCCAACAGAGACTGGGAAGTGGGTAACCCGACACTCATAGGGTCTACCCTCTAGTAAAGATTGGGAAGTGGGTCACCCAAACTCTTAGGGTCTACCCTCCAGCAGAGACTGGGCAGTGGGTCACCTGACACTCTTAGGGTCTACCCTTCAGTAGAGACTGTGCAGTGGGTCACCAGATGACCTCTTAGGCTCTACCCTCTAGCAGGGCTGGGCAGTGGGTTGCCCGTCGGCTAGATCCAGGTCTACCCTCTAGTAAGGCTGGGCAGTGGGTCGCCTGTCGACTTATGCCATGTCTACCATCATGTTGGGATGGACAGTGGGTTTCCTGATCATGTGTTAAGGTCTACCCTCCCGCGGGACTGGGAAGTGGGTTGCCTTATGATGTGTTAAGGTTTACCCTCCAACGGGGCTGGGCAGTGGGTCACCTGATGATGTCTTAGGATTTATTCTCCAGCGGGGGTGGGCAGTGGGTCACCTGATATCTGGTTATGAATTACCCTCCAGTAGGGCTGCGCAGTGGGACACCTATTGGCATTCCAGGCTTAGTCCTTTCTACCAGGCTAGTCTGTGTCTTTCCTCCGTGATCACCGGAGTGGGATCCTTGGTTATATGGGTCAGTGTTGTGATGAATTTGACTTTGAGGAGACCTCTTGACTGTAGGGAAGTCACGTGGTGTGGTTTGACATTCCCTATAATTCTCAAGTACGAGGTGAGATTTCCCCACTGAGACGCGTTCTTGTGACGCGATCTATAACCGGGCGGGCGAGTCAGTGCCACCCAATGCAGATAGTGTCGAAGTGCGGCGATTGATCCCCTTGGCTTGCAGTTCGGGGAAGACGTGTGGGATGTTGGGCATCGATGGGGTTAGCTTCTAGGACTGTTGGCTAATTCTTCATGGGCTGAGCTACAGGACAGAGATCTTCGTACGAGCTTGTTCGGGCTTCTTGAGAGAGCATATATATGTATACACCTCGTACGAGTACCCACTCCTTGGGTTTTGGCTACTCTTCTTCCAGGAAAGGCAATGACACACGAGGTATGCCACATGCTTTCCGTGTCTAGCTTCTCGTGGATGGACGAGTCTACTCTCCTGCTATAGGTAGCGAAGACTCGATGAGAAGTTCATCTTCTCACCGTTTCCAGCTCCTTGTGTCTGGATGAGTCTACCCTATTTTCTCTTTTTGGGTTGAGCTAGAGTCTTTATTGTACTCTTTGTTGTACCCCTTTATTTTTCTGTTTGCTCTATTGCTTACCCTTCGGTACCTCCTTTTGTTTCTCCCTTAAGCCTTCGGGGTATCTTACTGAGTATTTTTATACTCACCCCTGCTTGGGCTTTTCCCGCACTTGGTGTGCCATTGTAGAAGACAGACAGGTGGAGTGTGACTTCAGTGGAGCGTAGGAGCTTGGGAGCTTGGACCATGTGCGGTGGTCATGGCCGGGTACCAGGTGGGAGTCCCGTCAGTTTTTTCCTTTTTGTTAACCTGTTTCTGGGTTGTGTCACCTTTTTTGTTGGGTGCGTGTTTTTCCCCTTTTCCCGTTTTAGCACTGTACTTTGTATTGTTAGAGGTCGATGCACATTGTGGTTTATTTATAGAAGTTTCCCTTTACCTTTCTTTTTACTCTACACTATTTCATTGAGTGTGCTCCGTGTGTGTGTACAGGTACTTAGGCAAAGGCCTCCCCAAGTTATTGTGCCTTTGGCACTGGTCTCCAGCCCCTAGCCTATGGAGGCAGGCCTGGGGTAGTTGCGGCTCGAGCCCGGGAAGGGTCGGGTCGTGACAATGTTGGTGGAGTCACAAGAGTCAATGGAGCATACCCAGATCACCCCACCCAACACCTACACCACCATAAAAAATCATGATGAAAAATCTACATATCACAATAGTATGATCACCATTTGTATTAGCTTCCATTATCCAATCTATCGATACTACACCACTACTGACGATATGAACTATAATTTCAATGAAACCATAATAAACTCACATGAACTATAAAGGGGAACCACTCCTCATTGATGGACTATTAATTTGAAGACATACCGACCATAGTGGATAACCCAAACCCCACTAGAACACAAGGAAATGGACTATTGACATTGAAGATAGAGGGCCCACATACTTGTAGTGTGTGGGAGTATCGACTATAAATGAACATTGAATAATGGAGGACCCATTACTGAATATATTCACACTCTCAAAAAGGTATTTTCCCTAGAACCACTACGCCATACACACATTAAATTTTCAGCCATCAAATAATCATTGAATGAAGAAAACTAGAAACTCCACCTTATATCGTATCACAGATATTGAAACCTAATTCCACTATCATGTCCAATATAGAATATGAAACATTAGGTGTTATGTCACATGATCCCCTTGGGGTGTACTCCTTTTTGATGTTGAACCATTAAAAATGGAAACATGAAATGTTTGGAAAGACACATGGAGTTTGAGTCCAAATAAGTATCTGAGTGTGTACTCAATGAAAATGATGGCATAGTCTATTAGTATTTATATGATTTGCAAGGGTGAACCACATGGTATGGGATATTTTTATCAATTCCAATCCCTCACTACCTCATTAAATGAAGTGATTGTAGATCCATTTCTAAACTACACAATTTTTATTAAGTGTTCATAAATGATAACATCCCCATCATGTATAATCCACTTCCACCACTTCTACATTCTTTGATCACATATTAATCAATCCCTATACCACAATATACAAGAAGGAAACTCCCACAAAAATTACTTGTCTATATGTTATAAAAAATATAAAATCTCACTAATCCACATGGGTTCCCAATGCCTCACACCATGATTATGTGTGAAATAACTCCTTTAATATAAAAAATATTCCATCACCCTTTGCTGCTCACAAAAAAAACATCACTTCCTTCAACGATCACACCAAAACATGTTGGTCCAACTTTCTATCACTCTTAAAACAAAAATGATAGTCAAATATATCACTTTATATAAGATAATTTTTATTAAAAGAATAATTATAGGAGTAAGGTACAATTGATAATGTGAAATCATAAGTGAAAATAGGGAATTTATCCACAGATCACAAAAACATAATACTAAATTCAGATGAATAAATCATCATAATTAATAACAACGCAAACCAAAATAAATTAATAAATTTATATAGGAATGAATTTTTTTTGTAATTTCATATATAATTCCTATTTAATGATTAATTGAATGTAATAAAGTATCAATAATATATAAATAATAAATATAACAATGATGATAACCATATATAGTTTCATCAAAAAATTATTAATTTATTATGTAGAAGAATCCATGGAATGAATCCCTCGACAAGGATAATAACTTTCACTCTGATTTAGTTGTAACATTTGCATAATACGATCCTCCAAATCATAGTTGAACTAATCATGATCCTTGAATAATTTATCCACACCATGATATAACTCTTTGATTTTGTGAATGCAGTCTTTTTTCACTTGCAATACTTTTATTAAATGGTTATAATTCCCTCCCAATCTATCATAATAATTCATTATTAGATTAAAAAAACCATATGAATTTAAAATTAATCCATAAATAGAGATATATAGGTGAAATATAGTGTCCATACCGTATAAAATATTTGATGTAAAAATTAATAAAATAAATGATACTTCTGATGAAATATCATTGAATTATTAGGTAAAAAAATCATATATAATATAGAGTGTAAATTTACCAATACTGGATGAAAATTAGGCATCTGTTTCTCTATCAGACATTGTATATATGATATATAATATTTTTCATGAAAATAGTGACATCCTGAATAAAAAATAATATAACATTATTATAATATTTTTATTGAACCTTTTATGTACTCATATTTCAAAACTATCTGAATGAACAATCCATTGAATATTATTCAAAATAATACAAGAAATAAAATAAGAAAAAAGGGGTTGACGATACCAATATTTGAGCTTAGAGATAAATATTTCTTTAAGTAAAGAACACCAAAATTATTTATAATCTAGTCATTCTCATAAAATAAACAAATCTAAACCATGGAGTAGGAACTAAACCTATATGCTAATGATATCATTATTATTTTTACCCATGTGGTGGTCTTTGGGCTATAGAAACAAAAAAAATAGTGCTATGTATGGGATTGAAAAAATACAGGTCAATATATCCTCCCCACCTCAAAACATGTCAATTTTTTATGTTTGAAATCTACCAAAACTATACACACTACATTTTCCTATACTTAATTTATCTCTATATGATCTTATTACAACACTACATTGGAGGGAAATAACTTTTTCAATCAAGAATGGGTCAAATATTTCTAAAATCAATGAAATAACTATGAGGAATCATGAATACACCCAAATCTTAAGGGTCTAAGAAACTATACCTAAAAGAAAAATCCATTAGTGAATAACCAAAAAACATTGAATGAGTTGAATTGAAAACACTCCAACCCTCAACTAAAAAAATTTGTTAAAAAAGAAAATACTGGTGGGATCATGTTACCCCATACTATTAAATAATGTTCTCAATTGGATTCATAAGTGATACATTCATCTACATCACACCACACCACAATGAACATTATCAATTTTCACACTAACATTAGGAAAAACATAAAAATTGTCTATCATTCAAAATCAATGTCATCAACTCTATCTTCACCTACCAAAAAAATCTTATTCTCTATAGTTCCTAGCTTAATGAACAAATAAAACTTTAGATTTCATTCCCAAACACTCATACCATCATCTGATAGAATTTACCATCTATATCATAATAAAAAATATCACATCCTTATAGGATGATATTGTGACCCTGTAATAATCCCTAATATTCAAAAGATTAAGATGTTTACATTATTCCCTAAAAAATTTCCCACATTAATACCATCATCTATGTTTTCCACTTTGAGAAAACATGAAGTTATTGGTATTGAACATTATCATGACCCTGCAATATGGGATCCAAACCCTTGGAAATACATAACCCAGAAACAATCATTGATAACCATTTGATCAAACCCTGTTCTGTATCACACAAGAAGGTTTTCTACATGACATATACCTCCCAAAGGATTGACTGGAATTATTTAATGAGGACCATTCACTATTGGAGCAGTCTATACTCTAAATAGCCATAATGAAAAATTAATATAAGAATCATGAGGGTAACACTATCCAAATGGGGAAAAGTGATGATTTGATCCCTACCATTTTAAAAAACTCTAGGTATATCCCCTTGGAAAACACACTATCATTAAACACGTAAGGGAATAATACCACCATGCTTTTATTTCATCGCTATGTTTTCATTAGTAAGTATAACATCACCTCATAAATCCCAATATACACACAATAATTCATGCCACACACCATCTTATTTCCTTACCACTATCTTTTTAAGGCTAGATTAATTCCCATATTCCTAATAGGATTATCCATATATCAACTCAACGATTCATATAGTTCGATGCACTGAAATTCTAGAGTAAAAAATACATGATGAACAATTTCCAACAATATAAATTTATATGAGGGTCCATGATGAATATATATGGATTGATCAATAATTTATACCTCTTATTTCTAATATATGGAAATCCTCCATGTGCATCATCAAAGATCTCAATATACCATTACACCATATAAAATGTGAACTAACAAAAAGAAGTTATCATGAGAGTGGATTAGTAAATCATAAAATTCCAACATCTCACGTTTCCAATATCTCCATAACAAAATAATTAATTAATACTCTACCTGATATATTACATAGATATTTTAGGTATCATTGCCATCTCTAATGTGACGGTCTATATATGGAACTGCATTTGGTAAACATTTTGTGGAATTCTAACATGATCCCATAATAAAGATGCATCTCCACCAATGATTTCAAATTCATAAATTATTTTATAAGTGAATCAAACTTATTTGGTATTAAAAGGAATTAAATAGTTAGTTTTTCTCCCCACCATCCATATTTTCCTGCTAAATTATGTTATTTTAACAATTCTATCTTAATAAATGTATAGAAAAACCAAATGTAATATTTTTTTATCATTGTAAAATATTCAAATATAGTCATGTAACAGTATTTAATACTTCAATATCACAGATAAAACTATAACTATATGGATTTTTAGAGAAATAAAAACATAATAACAAATATTTCATGATTTTAGAAAATAAACGTCATCTATCAATGAAACATGATGTTGTTTTGGGACATTAAATAATGAATCATAATGCAGTCAGTGCAAAACTGATCTGAATGGAATTGAGAGTCCCAAATTTAATCCATATCCCAATCACTCATGGGTAAATATATTTTGAATTAAATAATATATGTATAATATTTAATATTTGGATGTTCAATCCAAATTATAAGGAACAATTTTCTAAACACAATAATCCTTAAAAAATTATAAATGAGAGTGAATCTACATCCGATCATATAGAATATAACTCTATTTTCAAATGATAGAAATATTTTCTTCATCACTCAAAATATGATGGAATAAATTACTAAATAATGTATTAGTATTATCATGAACCTATCCCTATGGATAGTCCAATAATTAGTTGGTGTTTCCCATCATTAATAGGATAAAATCAAAATAAATTGATCATTTATTAGCTATATTTCTTAATAATAACATTTTTAGTCATAAATAAAAGTTATATGATATGGGAAAAAACCAAAATTGTTCATTGAAATTAGTGTTTTAGTGATCATTGGCAACAATTATGTTATCAATTTCTATGAAAAATGATACATCTTCAACCACACATATTCTAGTATCCCTAGCTTGATAATAAAACTCAATACCCCCTTAACATCATTCTATGAAGTTCCCAAACTAATCAATTGATGACTACTAGCTCCAAACACAATCTCAATATATGACTATCATTTATATAATTTTAATATGACTCGAAACATTAGGTACCCTTTTTGGAGTCCTTTAAGTTGAGTGTTCCACCCAATCCTGATTCTAATATTCCTAGGCCTAGTGACTAGAACTACGTAGGAATATTAAATAGTATAGGATGAATTAGATTATCAAAACCTACAATAGTCACAAATAAAAAATATAAAAGATAAAAAAATTAATTACATAAATCAAATATTTTCAAATGACTTGTACATAATTCAAACACGAGGTAACATGTACAGATAGTAGTCTATAAAAGGGAAATCCATGGGAAAGGTTTACATAAAACAAGTCCTCATATTAGGAAGACACAATATACTATAATCTGTTTATTGATGTATAAAATCCTATACCAATATCCACCTAAAATGGTTATTTCCAATTTGAGGGATCACAATGTTCTACTAGGTACCATCAAGAATACCTATAATATATCACCAAAAAATTCATGAAATCCCTACATCCACTATTTCTGTCACCAACCTATGGACTGACTTCACAGACTCAACACGTGTGGAAAAAATCCAATTAAAGGGCGAGTATAGTCATGTTTAGTAGGATTAATTGAAAATTTAATGATGTGATAAAAAATATGTTAGCCCAAATATTTTAATATGGGAAAGCATAAAATAAAAAAAGGATTGAAATTGGATCTAAAAAAATCAAAGGTATACAAGGTGTCGTATCCATCTAAGCTCCATATCCCATAAGTCTAATGTCATAATAAATTATATGTACATAGTATTATAAAAAATCTTTGAATTATGATGTTTATAGAAAAAATAAACTTTATCTCAGTGTAAAACCATTGGGATACCTTTAGAGTTACAAGAGTAGAAGGATCTTACCCAATCCATCTAAAACCCACACTACTGAATGTAACTATGATAAGAAATTAATATATTATATAATCACACTCTTTTTTCAAATTATATCACCAAATACACCCTATAAATATCATAGAACTGATTAGGCATCTGAACTATCAATTACCCAAAACCCATATAACCTCATTTATATCATAATGGGGACCAACAAATTACTGATATATATCTTATTAGGAGGAGTATGAATAAAATGGTGGAACTAAACCTATCCGGATCTCAATATTTGTGATTACTAACTCCCATGATAGGCGAAACACGTCTATGTAGTATATTGAAGTACTAAAACTACAAATATATATAATATTGGGGGACTCGTACCATGATAGAGACCCAGTCTAATGCGGGAAACTACCCTAAAGCCATTTTAAAAATCACTCTCAAAACCTTTATTCAGATAACCATCACTTATGGAAGATACCTGCTCTCTCCCCCCTCACATACTATTTATTATAGTGAAAACCAAGGAAATGATATTATATCATGAGTAGTGTATCTATATATTTAATACTAATTGGTATAATATGGGATCCCATGTGATGACTTATAATTTGCATATTATTCTGGAAAATGTATTGAAATTCCAACCAACGTTAGTTAGAGTGTTGTCCTAAGAAACCTACAAGCCAAGATATATAGCTTTTAAATGAACATTAGAACACAATAAATAAACTTTTATGATATCATACATGGTGTGTTAGGTTTTGGGGTCCCCTTGGTGTTTACTCCCAATAATGCAAAGCTAGTTGACATGGTATACAGAAGATATTTGGTAGACCACAAGAAATTTGGATTCAAATAGGTTTCTGGGCATATAATCCATGTACACGATGAGATAGTCATCTTTTCGTCACACATTGTGGGGGGGGGGGGGGGGGGTTAACCTCAAGATTTATTTTATATTGGCTGCTCTTAACCTCTATCATCCACATCATCTAATGTGAACATATTTATTCCTAAATATTATATGATTTATAGTTGGTGTTTCTAAACCAAAACAACCCCCTCTCCTAGAATCCCAGGTCTCCATAAATCTTACCTCAGATAGCATCAAAATCATCATCTTGTGCACATATCTCAATGAATAAAACATCCACCATTATTTTCCAAAGTAATTACAATAAATTATAAAACTTTTGTATCTAAAAAATTACATTGATCAATGAACCAATAATAATTGTGTATGAACACATTTTATATTCCCGATCCACATTCATTCAATACTAGAATTTGAAATCATATATTCTGTCATTGATGATATCAAAAAAATGGTGTCGGGTTATATCATGTAGGAAAATTGACTGATATTAAAAGATTTTTCCAACTGTAGTCCCACAAAAAACATTAGAAACACGAGGGGAGGGAGAAACAATTGAAGAGGCGTGATCATCAGTGGATTTTGTGAACACATCAACTAATTATTGTAATAAAATATTAATGGTGTATAGAGAAATCATCAAAACCAATAAACTCCAATTATAACATAAATTAAAAAAAATTAAGGCCATGTAAATGTAACACACAAGTAGGGATTAAGAGAGGATTTATAATAAATGCTTAAAAATGGATAATAAAAGTGAAAAACTCCAAAATAAATTGATAGAACAATGAGGAGATTCCTTAATTCAATCATCCAACATCTCTACAAGGGTGATGAATTAGAAAAAATATTTAGAATGAACCAATGCCTAAAATTAGAATCATTATGTCTATTATTCTATTGATTTGGTCACATGATCAATTCAATTACATCATTATAGATATAATTTCAATCCATGAATCTATTATCATCACTACTATCTGGCTTATTGATTGTGAAAATCCATTCTTTACTAGATTATGTTCATTTTCGTCCTTCAATGGATATCCTTATCTCTCCAAACCGAACTCTATGTCATTAAAAATAGTCTCAATCATTAAAGATAATCCATACAATGAGATTTATAGGATAATTATAGTGTTCCTTCAAGTTAAAATTGTTATAAATTAATGTTAATCAAATACATGATACTGAAAATTATATTATTCTAAAACCTAGAGTGAAAACCAATCTCAAAAAATACCTTGTATAAAACCCCAATTCTAAACCCCATAGAGGCATATTTTTCATTATCCAACACATAAATGATTGGATATACGAATTTATTTAATAATACACACATTTTGGCTAAAAAATAATATAATATTTTTATTATATTTTTATAGAACAGCCATACAGCCCATATTTCCACATTTAATGGAGACCCATCAATAAAATATTATTTAAAAGAGTTATATATTTCAAAAAATATGAAATATTGGGTGGAACTCAATTATTAACATTCTAGCATAAATATATATTTATGTAATACACATAAAAAATATAATAAATGAAAAAATGATTGAAATATTGTCAAGTCAAATGTTGGTGGAGGAAAATTGCATCCAATACAAATAAAATAATTTTATAATTTTTCTATGATCAACTTCCTTGATGAATTTATCATTTTACAAGTAATGAGATCTTTAGGATCTAAAAACTCAAAATTAGTTACATCCTGGCTATAGAAAATTTATGTGGCAATGAGTTTAGTAGAAAACATGAGTAATAGATTTAGAAAAATGTAGATTAGTTACAATAATTATATAATCATGTCTACTAATAAGTATATGATGTATGAAAGAAACCTAATATTTTGGTGAATTATATTTTAAGATCCCGTATTTTTTTAGGTATGACTGTTTAAATTTTGAATAGATGGGTTGTTTTGAATTTATTTCACGAATTTAATTTATATAAAACACAGAAAAATTTACACCGATAATATTTCAATATGTGAAATTGGATTTCACCACATGTAATATTTTACCACATGAAATTATATTTCCCCACACGCAATCATTCACACGTGAAATTAATTTCACCGTGAGTAATTTTATTTCCCCACTTGTAATATACAATTAATGTTTTAAATGATTTGATTGTATTTACATAGAAATCAGTTAAAAATAATTATATGATAAAAAATGAGGATTCATGTCCTGTAATTATCATGCCTAAATTTTTTAAAAAACACTTTTCTAAGATCACGTAAACCCTCCACAACCATTTTCCTTCACTTTAGAAGCTCTGACCAACACCATATCTGACCGAAGACATTTGGTTCCCCTATGACTTGGACAGAAAAATATCCTCACATTGCAGTCTTAGACATAAGGCCCTCCACACACCTCCCTTCTTATTGCAGGTCTTCTACCATTAATACACATGAGTCTCTTTTGATCATGAAATGATCTTGTATCCCATCATGGATATCTGGACCATGATTTTTAAGTTATGACTTGTTTTTATTAATCTTATTATATATATATTGAAGAAAAATAATCTTTTTCTTATTGATAGGAATCTAGTAGTTAATTAATATCACATATTTAGGGTCTTTTCACCACTTCTTCCACTTTCGAGGAGTGGGATCCAAATAATGTTCATTGACACATTCTTGATTGATTTTGTTCAAATTTGGATTATCCATTGGTAAGTGTTCATCACGGTTCATGGGGTAGGTGGTCTAAAATTCAAATAAGAATTTTTGGAATATAATGATGTTTATGTAATTATAGAATTTATTTTAGATTTTTAGAAAATGTGTTTTTGATTTAATTAATTATTTTAGTGAATTAATTAATTAAGTGAAATTTGAATGTTGGATATTGAGATTTTAGAACAAGAATAATTAATTGGTAAATTAATTATGGGATTATAACATTGTGATATGGATAGTAAATTTTTGGATTAATTAAAGAATGATAGAAATTGTTGAAATTGGATAATTAATAGAAGAAATAATTATTGTTACCTAGTGGTTTCAAAAAGGATATAATTAATTATAGAATTAATTATAGAATATTATTATGATTATTAAATTGATGGAAAAAAAAATTAATTGATGAATTAACTAGCGATATCATATTGATTATGACATACCAATTAATTTAGGAATTAATTTTGGATTATAGATTTGATTAAGTTGGAATAACTAATTGATGAATTAATTACATGTGTTTCTATAAATCTGGGATTGAAGTAATTAATTGATGAATTTATTAATTGGATAAATGAGATTAATTAATTGTTTAATTAATAATGGGATTAATTAATTAACAAATTAATTAATGTGAGTAATGAGACAATTAAATTATTGAAATAAAAAAGGGATTAATAAATTTTGTATTAAATAAGGGAATTTGAAATTGAAAACTAATTTTCCTATTAGTGGAATGGACCAAATGAGATAAAAAATTATCAATTCAATAATGGAATGTGACATTAGAAATTAATTAGAAATTTAATTTAAGACATTAAATGTGATCAATTAATTATAAATCCATTAATAGGATTGATATGGACAATTAATTGGGGAATTAAAATAATGTTTTGTATGTGTTAAATAATTATTAAATTGATTTATTGAAAAAAAAATTAAGATTAATTAATTATTAAATTAATTAGTTTGGGTTTTCATGTTAACACAATTGTATGAGTTAGATTAATTGATTGGTGAATTAATTAATTTTTATTGTATAATGAATTAATTGGGTTAATTGGGTTAATTAATATATATACCAATGAATATGGATTATTTAAATAGTTAGTTGTCGATTTGAGATGATTAATTCCATAATTAATCTTGTGATATTGAGTTGTGGACTTGAGATGATTAATTATAGATTAAAACATGTGATATTGGGTTGTAAATTTAATATAATGAATTTAGAATTCATTTTTTGATATTGAATTATTTACATGAGATAATTTATTGTAGAAATTATTTTTTAATATTGCGATTGATGATTTGAGATAGTTAATTGTAGAATTAAGTACGATTTATTGAGATGGTGAATGAGATATTTAATTTTTTGGATTAATTATGGGATTTTGAATTTGTTGATATTGACTAATTATTTAGTAAATTAATTAATGGTATTGACATCCTTAAATAATAGGGTAAAGAAATTAAATATATTGTTTTGATAAACATGTTTTTGACTTATGGAAGTTATATATGTGTTTAGTTAGTTGTTTAACTGACTTATAGAACTAAAGTAATTAAAAATTTTAGAATTAATTAATGTATTTGAGGTGAATAATTAGTATTTAAATAAATTGATATTATTTATGTGATTATTTAATTACTGAGTTAAAAAGAGAATGTATGTGATAAAATAACAACTGGGTTAATTAATGTGATTGATGTGATTAAATAATTGGAAAATTAATTATTGGGTTTTATGTGAAGAATAATTGTTGAATTTTCAATGAGAATGATCTGATTAATTAATTTATTAATTAATTTGATATTTGGGTTTGAGGATTAATGATTATTAATCTTGATTCATGTAAGGGTGTGTTGTATATGATAATGTGGTTAATGTTAATAAAACATGATAAATGACATACAAGTGATATGTATTATTAAATGGTTAATAATAACATACTTATTCAGCCATCAATTATTAATGGTTACATGCTCATTCAATTATTTATTATTTTATGGTGAATGGTAACATGATCTTTCAGCCAACTATTATTAATGATAACATGATCATATAATTATGTATTATTAAACGGTGAAATGAAACCGATTTATTGGTCCAACTATTATGAATGATATCATGCACTTCAATTAAGTATTATTAAATGGTGAATTCTAAGCTTCTTATTCAATGAACTATTATAAATTGTAATATCCTCATTCAGTTATGTATAATAAAATTATGAATGGTAACATGCTCATTCGTCCATCTAATATGAATGTTGATAAGTTTATTATAATTCAGTTATTAGATGAATGGTAACTTGATCATTCATTTGTCAATATAGGATGGTAACATGGTCTTCCAAATTATGTTATTAAATGAATGTATGTGTGGTCAATCATTTGTGATATTATAATGGTAATAATGGTAATCTGAGATACTGACTCATATGGGAATTATTCTAACTCTAACATGAGTCAATTCGGTGATGAGGTATCATATCACATTCGAATACTTTGAGCTTTGACATGAGTCGAAGAAGGTATTGAGAAATGATACTACCTAGGGAACTCTTCAGGTTCTGTTATGAGATGAAGTTAGTATTGAGGTTTGTCTTTCCACAGGAACCTTGGAGTTAATATAATTAATTAATGAAAAAATGATATTGTGATAAATAGCTGTTTATGTTTTATTGTTTTTAATTTATTTAACTGCTTAAACTATTTGGTTGTATTGTTTTAGACAACGTTAGTTGTGTCCTAATGAGTTGTACTCACACCATACTTCGGCTACATGATCGGTACACAAATAGAATTTTTTCTGTTCTCTAGATAGGTTATGGGAACATGCCAGGTGGTCGAATACAAATTGGGGATGTAGTTTAAATGAGGGGACCAAATGTGGTTCAAGATGTGATTGGGAGTTTTTGGTCTCTATATATTGAGAAAAATTGTTATACACATGTTCACTTACACTGGAATATTATCTATCCCTTTCAATTAAATATTGTATTTGATGTTTTGGTCATCTTAGGGAAATGCTATTGTTATGGTTATATTTTACACTACTATTGTATATTTATTCATAATGATGTATTACTCTGATAAAAGATGGTATATTATCCCCATGAATATCATACCAGACCCTTATAGCTATTCGGAAGCCTCTGGCATATGAGGAGGTGTAGCAAAGGTCATGTGATAGACTACCTCAGGGCACTAGTGCATTGGACCTAGGTGTGGACGTTAGAAAGTGGTGTTACATGGGTCTCTTTTTTCTTCTTCTTCTTTCTTACTATTTTGGAAAAATATATAGGAGAATAGGATGAGTTGGGTCTTTACTATAATCTCATTCATGGGAATAGATACCACATGTATGTGGGTAAAAGGCATGTTCCCAATGTTGTATTGATATTATTGATTTTCTTGTTAGACTAGATGTTATTTCACATTGGGAGATGCACTTATTTTGTTATGTGATTATTTTTTCTAATATTTTTTGATATTTAATAATTTATCTGAATTGATTGAGAGTTTATTCTTCCTGAATCATTCTAGGCACTCTGAGATAATTTAAATAAATCATTTTTGGAACACACAAGAGAACGGGTTACGGGAAATTTGTTAGTATGAAACTATTATTATGTAATTTTTAAATTGAAATGAAAATGGGGCATATAATGAAATTGAGAAATTTAATAAAATGAATAATGTTTAGAATAAATGGGTTTCAAAGTGATAATCATTATATAATGATAATGTGTGTACCCTTATTAACTTGAAAAAATGAGTAGGATGTTTAGGGGAATCGATAGTGTCACAACCATGAATGTTTGGATGGAGATGTTTTGAATGACATGATATGGTTTGGTTATAAAACTATGGTTAAATATGATAAATATAGTGAAATAAAAATAGTTCATTTTCCATTTTACCGTATATTTGGGTAGATTTGGTTGGGAGAAAAACATATTTTGAGAACCCAATTTTAGGTTGTGCGAGGAACTGTTGATTTTTTGGAATAGTGTGGTGAGATGTTGGAAGACAGAGAAGCCTGAGACTTTTGACATATTATTTTGTTTCCACAGTGTGGAGTAACCTCAATGATGGAGGATTTGTGGTATTCATCGATGACGTGATATTATACTTTTAATTTTTAAAGATCATCTCCATTACATTGACATCATCCCGGGTACTCTATAAAAGATATGTCTTCACACGTAGATACATACATATTTTTTGTTTAGATATAGGGACCCTTGAATTATCTTATCTTATAAAGGGGTATATATGCGGAGCTGGACTGTGCAAGTTATGCCATCAAAATGGTTCAGATGCGGTTCTCAGGATGGAACGAAAGGTAATGAATACTATCAGCCATTGGACATAGTGATGGAATTTCATAAAAAAGTGGTTATAATGAATATTTTATGGTGGGGATAGATATGTTATTATTAATATTGTGAAGAAATGCCATTGGGTTGAAATGGTGTCATCATAATTCCAAATAGTAACATATAAGGTGCATGTTAAAATTTTATAGGATAATTGCCAGGTAGGCCTGAGAGGTAGTGGATATACATCCTTTATAGGAAGTTATTGATGAAAAGTATAAATGATAATGTAAAATGTTTTCATGTATTTTATGGGAATCATTATTTGGGAAACATGTCAACTATTTTGAAGAAATTGATTTTGATACTGATGTGTTCTTTGCAGAGCATCTAATATGTTGCTTAGATTATAGTCGGATGTTGTTATATAAAAACAATTTGTTGATCGTTAGTTTGTTGTGTGAACATGGCCATATGTTAAGGAGGAAACTAAAGAGAGTGAAGAGGATAAGAAATAACAGTGTCTTGGCATTCTCTGACATGGAATATTCGAGGCACATGGGAGAATATATTGAGGGCGAGCTTTTATAAGGTCAGAAGATTATAAGGTACCATATTTTTCTATGTATGACTGTTTTTAAATTTTTGGCTAATATCAGTATTTCATAATATAATTCATGAAATAAATTTATATTAAAATTTGAATATTTACACCCATAATATTTCACCATGTGAAATTTTATTTCACTATGTGAAATTAAATTTTAGAACGTGTAATCTTTCTCCATGTGAAATTATAAGTCACCACATGTAAGATTTCACCACATGTAATATAATTTCACCATGTGTCATCTTAAATTTATTTTTTTCAAGTGGATTGATTGTATTTACTCAGGAAATATGGTGAAAATCATTACACTATGTGAAATGAGGATTCACGTCATGTAATTATTATGCCCAATTGTTTAAAAAAACACTTCCAGTATCATGTAAACCCTCTGGTACTATTTTCCTTCACAATAGAAGATATATGTACCATTATCTTCGACCAATGATTTCCCAAACATGACAATATTTGACCAAAACACATCCAACCATTGAAATCATTGTCCAAAGACCCTCATTTCCCACACCTCTTTGTTTTTAGACTTCTACCCTTAATTTTCTAGTGTCTTCATTGATCCTGATGTGATCACACATCAAAATGTGTATATTAGGACCATGATTTTAAAGTATGTTGTTCAGTTATTAATAATTTCTTGATCCACTTCAAATTGATTATCTACTTCATATTTATAGAAATTCTGAAACCAATGACTATCTAAAAAAAGAAATTTTTCACCACTTCCTCTGCTATTGGTGATTCAGATCTAAATCATATTCATCAATGCATTCTTCATTGATTATGCTAAAATGTGGATTATCTGTGGGCAACAATTCGTAACCATTTTTTTGGCTGATGGTCTAAAATTAAAATCCAATAGTCATGATTAAAATTTTCTACATGTAATTTTAGAATATCTATTAGACGTTTAACAATCTTCTTCTTGATTAAATTAATTAAGTTTGTAAAATAAAAAATTATGAAAAATGTGAAATTGGGTATTGGGATTTTAGATCATGAATAATTAATTGTTAAATTAATTATGAAATAGTGAAATTGTGATTTGGATAATCAATTGTTTGTGTAATAATTGCGAGATAGATAATGCTAAAATTGAATAATTAAGGGATAGAATAATTTTTAATACATTGTTGTTATCAAAAGGGTAGAATTTATTGTATAATTAATTATTGCATATTTTTATAGTTATTAAATTGAGGTAGATAGAACAATTAACTAGTGACATAATTAAGGATATTGAATTTATTAAGATATAATAATTATTTAATAATTTAATTAAGGTTATTGAATTTATTAAGAGGGATTAATCAATTGATGAATTTTTATTTGTGATTTCAATTTTTAGCTAATCAATCAATAAAAATTATTAATAGGGGAAATGAAATAATTTAATTATTTAATTAACTTGAGGGATTAATAACTTGAAAAATTAATTGATATGAGTAACGAGACCATTTAATTATTGAACTAAACATAGGGATTAATTTATTTTTAATTAGTTAATGGAATATGACATGGAAAACTAATTGGACAATTTGTTGGAGGGACTGATAAAGATAATTTAATTATGAATTATTTAATGTAATGTGGCATGGGAAATTAATTCCCAATTTAATTGAAGATAGTTAATATGATTAATTAAAAGTAAATTAATTAATGTGATTGATGTGTTGACATGATTTTTGGAATTGTATATTTTTCATAAAAAATGGGGATTGTTGTGATTAAAAATATAAATGAATTGGATTAATTAATTGATGAAATAAATAATAAGGATCATTGAGATAATTAGTTATTGATTTTATGGGATAGGTTTAAGAATTATTCTTGTGATGTTGAGTTGTTTACTTGATTTTATTAATTCTACAATAAATAATGTGATATTGACTTGCAAATTTATGATAATTAATTATATAATTAATTAAAAGATATTGAATTATTAATTTGAGATAATTAATGTCACCACTAAATATTTGATATTGAGATTGAAGATTTCATATAAATAATTATATAATTATTTATAAGTTAATGATACCATTACTGAGAAAATTAATTTTTTGATTAATTTTAGGATTTTGAGTTTATGGATATTAAATATTTAATTTATGAAATAATTAAAAGAATTTACATGCTCAATTAGTTATAAATATTAATTGAATAGATTTATGTTAAATACTCATTGTGTAATTAGAGATGTAATTGTTTTGTTTAGTTAATTGTTTGATTGACAAATAAAATTAATGTAGTTAATTAATTTTTGTATTAATTAATTTTTTTGGGGGACAAATTAATTTTTGAATTAATTATTATTATTATTTTGAATAGTTATTTATTTAATTTACTAAATAAATTAAGTGATTAATTAACAGTTGGTTTAATTAAAGAGATTAATGTGCATAATTAATTGCGGAATTAATTAATGGGTTTTAGGTGAAGTCTAATATTTGAATTAGAAATGAAAATCAGTTGATTAATTAATTGATACATAAATTAATTTGATATAGTGTAAGATTATTGAAGTAAATTAATCCTACATTTTGTGATGTTGATCACTATTTGATAATGTGGTCAAAGTTGAAAAATATTTTCAATAAGATACATGTGATATGGATTATTAAATGGTGAATGGTAACACTCTCATTCAACCAACTATTATGAATAGAACCATGCTCATTCAATTATGTATTACTAAAGGGATAATAGTACCTTTCTCATTCAGAAAACTATTATTAATGGTTACATTCTCATTCAATTATGTATAATTATATGGTGAATGGTAACATTCTCATTCATCCAACTACCATGAACTAAAATATGCTCATTAAATCATTTATTATTAAATGGTGGATGGTAAAATTCTAATTTGGAAAACTATTATGAATGGTAACATGATCATTAAATTTTGTACTATAAAATTTTGAATGGTTGCATTCTCATTTGATTAACTATTGTGAATGGTAACATGCTCATTCAAATTGTGTGTTAAAATGAATGGAAGTATGGTCATTAATTTTTGAATATAGGATGGTAACATAGTCATCCAAATTTTGTTATTAAATTAATGGTAACATGGTCATTACTTTTAAAAATAATAATGGAAATAATGGTACTCTTAGATAGGGCCACACATGAGAATAATTCAAACTCCGGTATGAGTTGATTTAGGTGCATTGATATTATATCACCTTCAGATATTTCGATATCTAGAAAGAGTCCAAGAAAATATCAAGATATGATATTACCTAAGGGACTATTTATTATCTGGCATGAGATTAAGTTAGTATTGAAGTTCGGGTATTCCCTGGAACCATGAAGTTAATATTATTAATTAATGAATAAACGATAAAGTGATAAATTATTATTAATGAATTGTGCATATTATATTATACAACTACTTTCTCTGTTTGAATGGATTCTTTGAGAATGCATTGGTTGAGTCCAACTGAGTTGTACTCACACCCTACTCAGACTGTGTAATCAGTAACTGAATAGACTATATTTTTTTCTAGACATTTTATGTTAAAACATTTTTTTGATAGATTACTGATTAGGGATATATTCTATAAAATGTTAATAGGTGTTGTTCGAGACCCGAGAGGGAGTTGTTAGTGTATTTAAATTCAGTAGCATTTTTAGAGGCTTTTATACTTAAAATAGCAAAAGGTCTTTCTCTTTTTAGTTAAAAATTTTATTTTCTATTTTGGTTATCTTATAATATTTGTATTCTAATGGTATTATATTTATCCACTATTATTTACTTATTTCTGCTGGTGTATAACTATGATAAAAGAGGGTATAGTGTCCCGCCAACTGTCTTTACAGACCCTTGCTTCTAGTCATTAGGCTCTGGCATAGAGGAACATGATCCTAAGGTCATATTACATACTGAATTTGTGAAATGATGTGTGGAACAATGGATGGGATGCTATATATAGATTTAAATATTTTATTAAAACAACATCTCTTTAATGATATAAACATGTCCATGAAAAATTTGGAAAAACACTTAAGGCTATGAATGACGAAGAAATGGGTTGTGTATTAACCTAACATTCACATTGTGGGAATCAAATAGACCTAATTGTAACCCATTTATAAAACTATCGTGGTATATTATTTGATTGATTCACATGAACATTAAGACCCATTATGATAGATTTTAAAAAATATTATGACTATATGATATTCCCATTGACACTAATCTTAGGATTATTGAATTGGTTGTTTTATAACTTTTCATTTTATGATACATATTACACCAAATTCAGAATTATATTGAAAGGTTTAATATTAATTATTAATTTCCTAATCTAATAATTTGTACTCAATTATTTCCTAATATTATAATTTGTATTCAATTATTTTTATATTTATAGGTAATTATGGAATGATTCACAATTGTATGTTAGTTTTGGTAATATTAGTTGAATTATATACATAAACAATATGAGTGGAAAAGGGTTCTCTTTAAAATATGATTCAATTTATTTGTAAAAAGATTAATATATTTTAGGGATAATTTATAATTATGGTGGAATTGATTGATATGCGTTTTTATATTTTTTGTAGATTAAGTTATTAATAATAAGGGTATAAATCCTCAAAGGAAATAAATATTTTAACTGGATATATATATTTAGAAAATAATTGATTCAAAATACATCACACTAATGGTTCATTTTTCTTATTAATGTGTTAATTATTTACTTTTATAAGCATTTTGGTTTTATAATTTAATTGAATATATAATAATAGTAATGGATCAATGGTAAGAATGCCTTTATTAAATTATATAACAAACTAATGAAGTATATTTGGAACAATAGTTTTTGAAAAATAAATTTTTGACATATGCTAATTATGAGGTAATGGATGAGTTCCATTGTATTACATAAGATTGTGAGGTTGATATCTAATTTGAAATTATATATTGATTTTTATCTATCTTATAGATTACATTAAATATTTTTCATTTGTATATAGTAATTATTATAATGAAGACACAATTTAGTTAGTGGTAGGAGAAAATGTAACAATATAGATAACATTACAGTTTAAGGATATGATTCATTATTTTATATGAATTAATAAATTAAAAATGAATAAATATATGACGAAAATATTACAAATTTTTCAGAAACATTGAATTGAAAAGTATAAATATAAGTATGTATATCAATTAATAAACATATAAAATAGCGTATACTAGAATTGTATTTATTCCTTTCATAACGAGGCAAATTTATTTGGAACTACGATGTGACACGGCTTTTTTAGTTTTTTAGATAGAGAAAGGACAAGTTGATCTCCAAAACTAGTATTTTTATCGAAATCAATCATAGGATAAGTTTATGATCATAGAAATCAGTAAGAGATCATTGATGTTTGAATCGCCACATGTGACAAATAACACTACTTATCATACACATATATCTCATGTATTAGTTTTGAGGGTATGTTAAATTAATAGTCAATATGAAATAAAAATGTAATTATTAACATAATTAACTTTATATCTTATAAATCTATTATTTCCAAAATATTTTCATTTAAAGAATGAAATTAACTGAATAATTAATATTTTATTCAATAGAAACATGTTGATGATCTTTAATTAATTTTTATTAATTGACATAGTAATATTAAATAATTAGTATTATAATCATTGAATATCTTTTTTGAATAATTTTATATTTCTGTATATTAGGTATTTTTATCTTAATAATCTAATCTTAACCCATTTTGTTGATTATTCTAAATTTTTTATTGTAAAAATATATAATCATTCATTTTATATTAGTAATTAATATTATCTATGATTATATTTTGGACCCATCATTAAACTTTGCATGTTATGGTGTCTTTAAAATATAATTATCCTTATTTACATTTCTAAATATCTTTTAGGATTAGATTTTTATGGGGTATGAAATAAAAAAATATATAAAAATCTATTATATATATATATATATAGTTTTATTGATTATCCCATTTCAAAATAATGTAAATCCTTTAAATCAATCTGTGATTTCTTTATAGAAATTTTCCTAATATTCAATTTAAAATCTATGTTTAACATGACTATAATTAGTACACTTAAATTTTTTTAACTGTGGAATGAGTGAAAAAAACTCATAAAGGGATATAAGAGGAATAAATCTACTATTCTAGTGTGAAGAATGAATATGTACCAAAAACCATGTTTGAAAAAAAAATTATCTCATGATAGAATTATTTTTCATTTTAAAATATAATAATATTTTGTTTTGAAATATATTTATTTCCATGAAAACCCATTATCATGAAACTAAAATTAATGTAGGTTTCATAGGGAATAATCAACCTAAAATAAATAGAAAACCATTATATGAAAGCATAAAATTAGAATAATAATTCTAATTACTAAAAATATAATTCTACAGAGAGACTAATCATCACACAATGCATTGAATCTCTATCTGAGTAAACACATCATATAATATATAATAGGATTACCCATGATATAAAATGGGAATAAACCCTTCATAAAAACATATAAAAGGATCCTATAATGATCATAACTTATGAAAAAGTCTTTCAAACCAATGTGAAAAACATTGCAAATAAAAAATATTCAATTCTTATTAACACACATTTCCAATAAGAAAATACCTAAAAAAGGGAAAGATTGTTTCTTATTTAAAAAAACATGAAATATTGTAGGGTAATAAAAACTTCTAATAATGTTTATATAAGTGGTAATATTGGTTTTTTATGTATACAATAAAATAGAACCTTTCATTTTTTATTTTTTTAATGAACATCCGTCTTATCATAAGAACATTCCTTTTAGAAATAATTAATAGAAAGTTAAAATAATCATAAAATTTCATTTTAAAATATTTTTTTGTCCATATAATAACATCAATAAATTAAATTTTAAAATTTAAATTTTGTATAAAATGAGAGTTTTAATGGAATCTATAAAAGATATTTTTTTTAAAAAAAACCTTACTTTTAGTCCAATTCATCACTAACCTTCATTATCTTACTGAATGATATAATTTTGAATAATTTATAAATTATTAATATACTTTCTCATGTTCATTTTTAATTTTTTATCTTTAATTATATGTCATATAAAATTATATATTTAATGAAATTGACATCCATATTTTTGAAGATATTCAACATCTATGTAAAATTTGACTTAGGTAGGTTGACTATGATTAAAGAAGACAATATCCAATAATATACATATTATTAATAATTAAATAAATATTATTTTTTAAAATAAATGACAATTTTAAATAAAAAAAATTAAATATGGTTATGATAAATGATATACCTTACAATCCTGGTGACTCTAGGTTGTGTGTAAGCATGAGTAACTTTTCCATTTTTTGGATGATCATTATGGATAAAATGTATGTATTATTTTATAATTTAAAATATATAATAATATCATAAAAATAAAATTATTTCATTAAATATACAGATATATATATATATATATATTATCTATGTGATTTGGTGATTAGAAATGAATCATGTTTCTTTATATAGGTGGTAGTCCAAACATATGCACGAACAAACCTATCATTTTTTTGTGATTGAAATTGTAAAATAATAAATGAAATATTGTAAATTTATAGGATTAAATATTTCATTAATAACATATATAAAAATAAATTTCATAATTTTAATCCAACCATGGATGAAGGTTAGGGAAAAAATTACATTGGTTTCTGAGACGGTAATATATCATACACTGAAACAATGGTTTAATTTCCCATTTAATAGAAAAAGAGATGGACAACGATTTTTAAATTTACAAGAAAATAAATATTTATATTGAATATAAATGTGTTATTATATAGTAATTTGAAATAATTATATGAAAATGGTGTATGAATAAATTTAACTAAATCATGCGGTTAAAAACTATACATCTTCTTCAGAAAGTCTCCTTTGATTAAAACCATAATCCATCTATGGATGGTATTTTATCAAAAAATTCCAAAATAATTAGGTGAGTAATTATAGGATTGTATCTGGGATGGTATTAGTTGAACTAAATACATTTTTCACTGTCTACTAAAGGAAGAGGTTACTCCCTTTTATACAAGTGTGGGGATGATCATTTAAATTTTATCAAAATATTAAATTAATATAAATTAATTTTGAATTTCAAATGGATAAAAATTTATCTATTTCTAATATAAGATGATTATGTATATAAAGAAACACACATAATAAAAATTAGGAAACTTTTAATTTCATTATTAACCTTATATATTTATTTTAACCCTTCATTAACCCTTTTCACTCTTACCATGACAACAATTATTTTTACTCTTTTAGGGTCAATAATGTTAAAATAAATTTTAAAAACTCCTATAAATGTCATATTTTTGATATTATAAACAATATAACAATAAATGTTTTAAAAATGGAAGTTATATCATTTAATAAAAGATAATATTTTATAATATATAGTTAAGGTCAAATTTTAGAACTATTTAATAAATTGATTTCTATAACACTAATAAAACAAATAAAATTCAAAAAATATATTTCAAAAGATATTTATATTTTAATTTTAATATAAAATTAATTTATTATATTAATTTTCTAATATTATTTTTAATTTCATATTTTTAATATCATTTGTTCAATTTTTATATTAGATGAAAAATTATTGTGTTATCATTATGTAAAATTTATTATTTTTGTATATAAATTTTATTTTTTAAATCAAAATATCCTCTTTTTAACATTATGTTTAAAATCTCGAAGTAATTAAAAAAAGGAGTGGCATTTTTTTCTTTCACAGAATAAAATATTATACAGAATATAAATAAATACAATGGGATAAGGAAATATAAACTAATATTGGATTATTATTGTTAACATATAGTGATAAAATATGTTTAAGACTTATTGGGTTATATTATAGTCCTTATTAATTTATATTGACTTTAATTAAATGACTTACCTTTTACAATGGTAATTTTTTAATAATGTTTTATTCATTTTGAAAAAAATTAAGAAGATATATCTAATAATTATGGACCCAATGATTCATAATAAGTAATTAATTTTAACTAGCTCAAAACATAATAATTATAGAAATTAATTTAAAAATAAACCAGCAAAACATGATGAGAAATATTTTTTTCATAAAACCAACACTTTCAATGTAAAAATGATTTTAGTACTAATAAAATTAATTTTTAAAACCCAGAATTTGTTTATTTTAAATATAAATGAACTAATTAAATATTAAAACTCATAAAAAATTGAATTTTATTATTTAAATACTTAAAAATAAATATTATTTTTAACGAAAACCATTATTTTCATTATTCAATGAAAATTTTTATTTTTAATTAAATTCCAAAAAATTAATCAAATGATAATTCTGTAACGATGAGTTAAAAAATTATTTACTTTAAAATTGAAATTATATAATTTTAAAATTAAATTTTAAAATAATAACTTATAATATGGATATTAATAAAACCTTTTAATTCTTTATTACAATTTACATAACATTTTAATAATGAATATAACACCATAATAGCAATCAAATAAATATTTATAATATATGAGAAAGATTTAAATATTAATTGATTTTTTAATAAATGCATCACAACTTTTATAAATTGCATCGTCAAAATTCTATTAAAATTTTAAAAAAGTGGTGGTACCTTTACCTCATAGTGATTTTAGACCCCAATGTTGCATCTTCAACATTTTGTGTTTTCTAAAAATGATTAACTAGGTGAATTAACATTTCCTATAATAATTAACATATATGATCCAGAATAAAAATACAATATTCATTATTTAAAGGTTATCCTCCAGCTAAACTATTTTTTGGAATATCTACGAGATGAAGCTAGTATTTACTTTCTAGTCATGAAAACATGAAAACAAATATACCTATCTTAAAGAAATAAGAAAAACAATTTGTATGGATACTTCTCCAACATTCTCTATGATTTTATATGGTCCAATTAAAATGGAATTACCTTCCCCTTTTTAACAAAACTCATTAAAATTTTCAATTCACATTATGAAAAACACTGTCACCTACCTCAAATGAAATACTGATCCACAAGTAATTCAAATAACTATTATTCTTTATACAAGATACCCTCACATGTTTCTATATTACCTAAAATATCTCATTAATTTATTCAACAAAATATAGTCCCCAAATATTTATTTCTCCCCATTCATCCCAAAATAGAAGAGTATAACATCCCAATATATATAAATCCTCAAAAGGATTCATTTGTAATCTTGGATAAAAAATATTACTATTTGATAACATAACATAATATTTATTTTTATATAAAATTACTTATTAATCCACTAAACATGTTACAATCATGTCTTCCATGGTCTTAATTTTTTAGTCAAAATGTTTATCGGATTTAGGATAAAAATATTTAATGAAATATAATTTATTATCCAATAAATTCTGATGTCTTTTCAAATAAAATTATTGTAAACACGGGATCAATTTCAAATATTATGGGGAGGATAAATACATATAACTTTAAAAAATATTTAAGATACAATAATGAAATATGATCTAATTATAATGTATATTTAATGTGAAGAAAATTAACATATTTAATTAATAAATCTATAAAACACCAAATTAAATTTTATTGTTGAGATGTCTTTGGAAGTACCACTATAAAATCCATAAATATATTTTCTCATTTAATAAATTGTAATGGAAAAGGTAGAATCCATCCATTTTGTAATTTTAAATATTCTTTATCCATTTGAAAAATAAAATACTTCACGGTAAATTTAAAATTTTCTCTTTTAATTCCATATAAAATGTAGTATATCTGAAGGTATTTATACATATTATTACTTCAAAATGAATGGAAAAAGGAAACTAAAAGTATTAATATACAATTATTTCATAAAATGAAAATCACAAGGAATACGTAGTCGGTATTAAAATATAAGTATATAATATTTTTCAAAGAATTTTTTTTAAAAATTACACTTTTTAAATGATTCCTTCATTTCTTGAAACCTAGGAACTTCTTTTAGCCTTATTATTCATATATATTAAGGTTGATTGTACCAATACCTGAAACAAAACATCGAAACTTCATATATCAATAATATATATTAAAATATTAATCAAATTTATAAACTAAGGGTAATGTTCAAACCATAAAATGGTTAATTTATCATTATTTTTCATACTCAAACCATCATATACATTGTTTTTTTAGGATAGAAATAAATCATGAAATCATAATAATTAATCAATTTTATACACCTTCCATTTCTTATATTTATCTCATTATAAGTCAATATATACTTTGAACTATTCTTATATGTATATAATTAACACTATGGTACATATAAATTATTCCACCAAATTTGTAAAGAAAAAATAACAACTACTAATTTAAAATCATGTGTAAGATAACTAAACTCATGAAATTTTTGTGTTTGTGATGCATGAGAATTTACAACATCATTATAAATCAGAAGAAAATTATTTACCTTTGAAAAATGTTTCAGTATAGATTATAAATTGATAATGATTATATATAGAAGAAGAAATTGTAACATTAACCAATTTTATTTTTATTTTATGTAATTTGTCATCAAAATTTTCTGTCTAGATTAATTTAACTCACATTCATGTTATCATAGATAGTGGGATAGATAACATATAATTGTTTCCAATAAAATACTGGTAGTAAATTTTGGAACCAATAAAACTAAAAATACAAATGATACTTGTAATTATTTTTTACTCTTTAACAACATATTTTTAGGAGGGTCAATAGTTAGGAATTAGTTAGATAAAAAATGTCTTAGGAATGAATCTTTTTACAACCAAAATTCACACTTACTAAAAATTACATTTATTTTTTGAGGATTTTAAAACAATAAATTGTTTTCTTCCATGATCCTCATAAATTTTATTATACACTTAAAAACGATATTCTCCTAATATTATTAGAAAAATATATTTACATGATCCAAAAATGTTACTTGTGAATTAGAACACACAAATGGGAAAACTACGAAATCATAGATTATATATAAATTATAAAATTTTGTCTTTGTAATATCATTCTATTTAAGGATAAATTTTTCAAATGATGGAATAAAATCAATCAAAATGAATTTCAATGCTCTTTATAGATGTTCAAACATTTCATCAGTATGAAGAAATGATACATGAACTTAACATTGATGTAATTGAATGCACTATAATCAAAT
Source organism: Viscum album (assembly GCA_963277665.1). Lineage (NCBI taxonomy): Eukaryota > Viridiplantae > Streptophyta > Magnoliopsida > Santalales > Viscaceae > Viscum > Viscum album. Next base: position 1,047,134,810 of record OY728163.1, on the reverse strand, counting down.
AGATTTCACATCTAACCATATTTATTTTGAATAAAAAAATTGAATCATCCAGGTGTGATGTATTTTGATTAATGAATCCTTTATGAAGTAAATTTTATAGATTATTTTTGAGTTACAAAATTCCTACTTGATCCATTTGATACGGATGTTTTCAAATTGGATTATCATTAGGTACTAAGTCAATAGTAAAATAAATGTCCAAATAAAGACTAAATCTATGTAAATAATCAATAAAAACACACATATATTCACTAATTATAGAGACATCCCTAATTATTGTAGCATGATTTTTAAATAACATGTTCTATATAGAATTAATTTACAATTATAATCTATCTGTCAGCTTTTTTTAGGTTTTTAATGGTATGATATAATTGTATAAAATGTTGTTGGATCTCTAATATATCTTATATGGTTAAAATAAATACAAATTAATTCCAAAATAATATCACACAATACCATGTGATATTCAACAAGATTTTTAAAGAGCAATATTCACATGTTGATAATTTGAATATTTTTATAAATCCTCGTAACTTTAATACTTCCACCATGATGTTTCAACTACATTTATATCATGATATAATGATTTCATTTTCCATGTATTCCTAAAAATTTAAAATAAATGAATTAATGTAATGATCATTAGTAAAATAGTGTTTTGACATAATCCAAACAAATATGTCAAATACATTTAATAACTTCATAATATGTCCTTAAACCAACTGTAGTGGTAACCGAAATAGTTTCCACACCTTCTTTATTTTTAAATTGATGACTGACATCATGAGTCAAAACCATCAGAAATATAAATTTCATAATGACCCAAATCATTATATCTAATACATCTCACTGATAAATGGATATTAATTACAAACTTTCATGATTTTTGAATAATATTTTTAATTCTATCTTGAGCCCTATGACAAAACAAACCACACTAGTAAAACATTCAATAATTTATCATACATTATATTGGATTATTTTAACATAATAATAACAAGATAATGACTTGATTTTATTAAATATACATTCATTAAGGAATTAATCAATATTAACCTCTATCCATACCATTTCCCTCATTGTTTTAATGAATAAAAGATTATAGGAGAACTCTATTTCTTCCCTCTTGACATTATAATTTATATTCTCTTTTATTTTGAATTCATGGGAGGACAATTTCCATTGACACATTTTATTATTCATCGATAAAACCCAATTAATATTAAAACCAAAATCACAAACAAAATATGGTATATAACTATAATGGATTTTAAATTTTATTCATATGTAGTAGCATAATCTCTATTATTCTGCATCATTTCAAAGAATTGATTCTCTTATTTGAGTTGAAATAACTATAGGAAATATTTATAATAATATTAATTCATTAATATATATCATTACATAGAATCAATATCATATATCACTTTGTTATTCTAAACCAAATATGACCAATGAACATCATGAAAATTAAAATGCTCAATGGAATGGGGTAACTTTGGACATTCTCAAAACCATATGAAATTTTTTATTAGGAATTTATATATCAAAAAGATTCCACAGGGGAGAATTTTTCTTGAATTATAGAATATTTCACCTATAATATGAATAATGATCATTATGTTCCTCTATTTTAGATCTAAAATCTATATAGATTGAGTTCCACTAACATTATAGATTTCATTGACTGATCCATTATACCAAAGAACTTTGCATCTCCAATTTTGACGAGATCGGATTGCTGATTTGGAAGGATGTAATTCTCTTGGTTCCTTCCTTCTAGAACATCCTTATTTACTCTAAAGAAAACCATTTTCCAAAAAGATATTTTAGTTAATAAAACTTGCTAAAATTAAAATTTCATATCATTTCAAAATGAATATTAGGTAAAATATTTTATGAGTACTCTATTATCATTATGATGACCCTAAATGTTTTATAAAACATGATCTGATATATACTTTAAGAAACCAACATTTAAAATTACTAATTAATTTGAATTAAAAAATAATTTCATTTCTTACATTTTTAATGATAGTTTTTGTATAGAGTTTTAGAGACATGACTCACAACACTTATATGACAAAACCATATATCTAAAAGTGGTAACATTTATTTGGAATAAATTTTTACCATAATATAATTTTTTTTACATCAAAAATGATTTCTATTTTGGATAAAATTTCAGGGAATTAAATTTTAGTAAATCCATTCTCATACCTTTCTTTAATCCATGAGAAAACATTATAAAATCTGGTATTTGCAAAAGTGACTTGGTAAGGTAAATAAGGAGAAGAGATTCATTACTATATTGAAAAACAGGACAATACCATATAAAAAATTTCATAAAAAATAACATTTTATTTGAAAATAAATTTATATTTTCATTAAAAAGATGATTATATTACCTTTTGAAATCCAATTATTTCCATGAATACTCATTATGAATAAAAGAAAATTCACGCAGTTTTATTGGTACATCATTTTTCTAAAAACCTTACAAAACCATTTCATGAACCCTTAAAAAATGAATAACTAAACAACCGACCACTAATATAATTCAATATTGAACATAACTATTACATCATTCATTGAAGTGATATCTAGGAACACACATCATATATGTTATATTGGTCTCACTGGTGTCCTATAATGGGGATCAACTATTTGTATACATTTTCAAAGTATAATAGTATAAATTAAACAATTGATAAACTATTTTAACCGGGTTTGAAAAAAAAATTGGATATAAAAATATATATATAATATCATTAATATGAACGTCTTTGATATGATGATGTTGATGATGTTTAAGTGTATTTGGATCATGGGGACCAATGTTTTAGATTACACAACTCGAGAAAAGATTTTGTTTTGCTAATTGATTTGGTTTTAAAATGTTGAATTTGGGGTTTTTGGGACATACAATTTGGATTATGAATTTGTTTTCTATGTGTAGTTGTTTTTGGATTTTGAAATGTATAGTTACAACTATCATTAAAATGAATTTAGATAATACAAAAACATGAATTTGGAGTGAGAATACCATAATACAAGGAGAAATTGAATGATAAATTTATATTTAAGGAAACATGAAACATTTATATGATGAAAAACATAAATAAACAATTATGGTTGTGTGAAAAGGCATTACAAATATATATGTTAAAATATAATAGTAATTTGAATAAATATTTTGTAATTAATGAAAATAATTCCAAAAAAATAATTGGTTCGAAAACCACTGAAATACAGTAAAATATTGACATATAATTTAATTTAAAAATAGATTACATTAGTATAAAAATATCCCTAAAATCTATAAAAATATTATCATGGGTGAAATACAAATTTTTAAGGGAGAATTTAAAAGTGTATTTTAAAAAAAAAATAATATCTCATACCTTCAGTCTAAATCATCACATACATCCCTTATCATCCAAAATAAAATAATTATGTAAATTTTATAATTTTATATTAACTTTTTTCTTATTCATTTTTCCTTTATTTCATTTATTACCATGTTAAATACAATTAATTAATCAATTAAATTCATTTCGGGGGTTTTGAAGACATTTGGATCATATGTTAATAATGAATTCGGTTGGGTGACATTAGTAAAAAGGAATACCATTAACTCATTTATATTGTAATAATCATTACAATATTATTATTTGTTTAAAAAATTAGACACTTAAATTCAACCTTTAATTAATGTAATGACAAATTAATTACAATAAATCCATGAAGATGATAGTTTGTATTTAAGGAAAATTATTTATTCTATTTTTAAATGATCATTATAGAAAAAATTAAAGTATTATTCTATAACTCCATAATGATAGTAATACCATAAATATAATATTAATTATTATATATTCATATATATGTATATATTTTTTGTGTTGTGGTGATGGAAAGAGATTCAAATCCCTTTTGTGGATATGGTGCTCTACACATAAACCTAAAAGACCATATCATTTTTTAGTGAATGGAAATGTTGTAATGTAAATTATATATTTTTTATAATTGTAAATATTTCATGAATATTATATAAATATATTAATTCCATAGTTATAATCTAGAAATTATTGCAACACCCCAATACATTATATTATTTTTATGTAATAAAAAATATTTTTCTAAATCTCTTTTTATGAAACACCGTGTTAATCTTATGCTATAGACCAAACTGAGTTGGCTTAAATTATAGGAAAGACTAGGTTTTACCACCTATTAGAAGAACACCTATTTTAAAACTAATCACTAGAAATTTTATAATTTTTTTTCAAAATTAATTTCATTTTTCAATTCATAATTCCAAATTTATGATAGGGTAAATTTATTTTATTTTTTAGAATATTCATTATTGATGAATAATTAAAAATACAACATTTTAGTTAAAAAAATACCATTTATTTTAAATAATTAATAATTTTAAATTATATATTTAATAGTATGTAATGTTAAAATATAATAAGTATTCATATATTAATCCAATTTAGGTCATTGGAATCATTTATATGTTGAAATAATATAAAAAAACTTATTGAACATTTGAAAGTTTCTATTTAGAAAATCATTTTCCTTGCCACATGGGTGGGATTAGCATTAATCTTAAATTTTCGTCTTTTATTATTTAAATTATAAAAAACAAATATACAGAAATGTAATCATTAGAATATTTTGGGTCTATTAATATCAACATAATATTTGATGAAAAAGATTAGTGATTGTGATAAAAGTAATTTCAATGAATAAGGTAAGAATAATCTTTATAAGGGACTAAACCTTAATCCGAAAGACGTTAATGACTTATACACATGTCCAAAAGACATTGTATTAAAAATAATTCCACCACATTACAACTTGGTTCTAATATTCTTTATTATCGTGATATTTCTAAATGGAATCGCCTAATATAATAGGTGAATCAAGGAAAAAATCAAAAAATGTAACTTTTCTTACCTTTTAAATTTATAAAACATTCAGACATATTCAAAACATCCAATTTTTTGTTATGTATTTCAATTTAAATATAAATTCAATATTTTTTCATAAAAATTAATAATAAAAGTTATGTCACAATTTAGTTACTTAAATTGCTTAAAAAATTCCAATATATTGATTTTTACTTAATAATTAATAAAAATAAATGATACTATACATATTAAAAGTGAAGTACATTTATTGAATTGTTTTCAAAAATTATTTTTTATTAATAAATCAAGTTATATAGATATAAAATTAGTAGATTATAATTCCAATATTTTTATTGATATTTTAAAATTAAAAATAAATAAAATGTCAAAATTTCCAAAATTGTTATCTTACATAAAATGACATATTATTAAATGATTTAATATTAATAAAAATAATAAATTCAAAAAAATTATTTTAAAGTATTAATAAAAATTAGATATGGTCTACTAAGGGTCCAATTTATTATTTATTGTTAGCATATTGACCCATATATTGTACAATTCTTGTTAACACTATCTTGGTTCAAGAAGTGTTTTAGCACATCACATATGATTGTTTCAAATTAATTTCAAAAAAAATTAAAACATTTTATTTTATAAATAAGAAATCATATTAATAATTATATATCTATATATTTTTTAAAAAATTTCATTTAAATTATATTTTTAATAATTAATTTACAAATTTGAGAAAATAAGATGCTTTAATACAAACAAAATTGATAAAATTAGAGAATCATAGAAGCTAAGGATCCAAATTTTTAAATGATTGTATTTTATTATAATGAGGGATATAATAAAACATTATTATCATTGAATAATATATTTTCTCAATTTTTAGGAAAATTAGTTATGGTATAACGCCCATTAATGAATATATTTTAGTATTTAACAGAGTCACACTCCCTCCTACATTAAAATATGGAAAGTACTCTTCCCCTTACTCACACCTCTAAAGACACATTGATATGACCATGATCATCACAAATATATCCTTAAAATCCATCCGATATTCTTAGAATAATCACCTTGGTCAAAAATCCATCCAACAATTCCTTTTGGTACAAACAAAAATAAGTTATGTAGTTAAGAGGTAATATATTGTTGTAAGATCATTGATTTTAATTCATTTATCCACCCACTAAAATATTTTTTTTACATTCTTTGGTAAAAAACAGTATAATAAATATAATATGATGTTTTTACTCTATGTTTTTTACAGACATCAATTTAATGGGTAGTGGAAATTTTGTTTCTGTTTATGGTGAACTACTGCCTCATAAAATGATGATTGTTCATTTTTAGTTTACTACCTCTCATGGTGTCCATTATGAAGAAACTACATTTATATGATATATATGACATATATATTTTATTTATTTTTTGTTAATTATTTTATAAAACATAAATTTATACATTCCATTTTTTGAAATATGATAGCATCATTCATGTAATTGTAGACTACCAAACCCTCAAAGTGATGTGACATGTTCATGCTAATCATGTAATGATTTAAGGATAATTATAATAATCATATATAAGACATATAACATAAAAATCATATTGTAGTTATAATTTACATATATATACATTAATTTTCATTTTTTCACTACAAAATTAAAATGAAAGTATCATTCATGTGTACGTACAACTACTATCTCCAGGAACTCTGCACTTCATTTATTATCTCCAAATATCAAGGCCTACTCTAAATACAAACGTACTGAATATAGAATTTAATTAATTAGTGGTTTAAATATAGGAAATGATGAAATCATTATCTTCTTAATAGGGAAAACAAGTATCAAGTCAATACATACTTGAGAATATCAAAAAATTATCACCGAAAATAGTAAAACTAACAAATGTCTGTTAATGAACGAGTAATGAGATATTATATGAAGTTAATATATAATATTATAAACATGAGTATAGTTTTTATAATATTTCATAAAAAAATTAAACTTCTAATGTGGAGGATGAAGAGAAAAAAACATAAAATAATGATCTGTTATGGGATTCTTGTCTTACTTTTCTTTTCATGATGCATATACCATAAAAATCACTTACTTATTTTGTGTAGTGTATCTACTTATCCTTTTTTACAATATGTCATGAATCCCTTTTCAAATTTTTATGATACATTTACTTCATGGGAATTTTTATTTTAATGATTCATTTGTTATGGGACAACGTGGGATGTTTAAATATTATTTAATTGAATATTTTCTTAATGATTATATTTTTAATCTCAATTACTTTTGTAATTGTAAGTTTTACCTTGATGTAATCTCATTATGTTAATAATTTTTCCAGATAAATATACATTAATACCCAATTATATATATGATGGATGTTATTATTTCCAAAACCATATATCATTTTATATTTGGTGTTTACTTTGAGAGTTATTTTATTAACCGAGGATTAATTGATAAATTTTTATCCTTCAATCAATATGAATATTTAATAAAGATTTTTTTATTTAAAATGATTATAATATATAATTTATTCTATTGATTGGTATGACATGTGTGGTTCTTGGTTATACATAGCCCCTCGATGCATTGGTAGTCTCATGAGAGAAAATATTTTCCAAAAATAGACGAGGTTTTATCCAATATCTAAACAATATTTTGAATGGGATAGGTGGTACTGGTTCCATGTACCTAGAGAACATGGAAAATAAAATTTTGTAATTCACCTCATTTATATTCAGATATTATTCATACTTTATATTTTCTGTCAACATATTTTTGGATACATTTAATTATTACTTTATTGATTTAGATGGAATGAGTTTCTATTTCATAACTCTATATTGATATTGCCTTATCAAGTTATTTGAATGGAATGTGTTATTAGATATTTATCTTCGCTTGTTAATTTATTCCATTATATTAACTATTTAATATGATTTACATACCCTTACTGAAAACTGTATCTCACCATTATTATGCTTCTATTCACTATGTTACGAATAAAAAATATTTGAATAATTATTCAACGATGCGTTTTATTTCATTTTATTAATTATGAAGTTTTTATTTGAACATCCCAATCTATTATGGGTATCATGTATGTAATTAATCATTATAATACTACTATATTTAATAGTCCTTCATTATTTTATTCTTTTTAATCTTTCCAATGTAATAATTTTTTTCCCCAACATGGATTTTGGGGTCAGGGGGTTACTATTGGTATCATATGATATTTAGAATCATCCGTGGAAACTAGATTTAGAAGCAATAGAGTAGGGGAAAACCCTAATATATACATTATGTATAACAATAGAGGAACATATTATAATTTTCGAAGGGTATTGATTATGTGGGTATTCCTCACAATACATCTATTTCTGGATACTATAAGTGGACATGGTTCTGGCATAGTTGTACCTAGGGGTAACAACTCAAAAAATGTGACCCAGGCTAGACTCGGGATAACCAAGTGTGTGAATATTATCCTTACTATTCACCTTGTTTGAAACTCTTCAGGGATACTCTTTGGACAGTTCACAATTTCATTACCAAACACTATGAATGATTTGAAAGTAATGATTTCTCCAAATTAACAAATGATAATGAATCTAAGATTCACGATGCCTAAATTAATGTTATTTTCTATAAAATATTTTAAATTATACATTAGGTTATGATTTAATACAGTATATTACATTTTTCAGAAATTTATCATTGTAGAAGTAATGCAAACTCCGCCATATCACGTGATCCAAGGTGTAAGAGGAATCATATCATTTATTTTCTTAAGCCAACAATTTAAACGTAAGTATTGTCCAATTTAGCCTCATAATATGATTAAATAGTATCATGTGGTGATGATATTTTTTATTAATATACCATGTAATATTTTTTTAAAGGGTTATAGTAGATAAATAGGATTTTAAGGAAAAATATGTATAACTTGAATATGGGAATGAAGTATTTTCCCACATGTGGTAATTGTGGAAAGAATAACCCAGGTAAATGAATAAAGGGAATGAGTGTTTGATACATATTTATAAAAAAAAGGCCACCCTGATTTTTATTTCAAGGGTAAGAAAAAGGTTTACAATGTACAGTGCTTCAACTGTAAGTGTATGGGACCCTATGAAAATCAACATCTTAAGCATTAAAGGAATAAAACTGAAAAGCTGATATTTGATAATGATCATGTTATGCTACTATAAAATAAGAATAAATATTATTAATATTATTATTAATTTTAATATTATTTATAAAATGTATTGGTTATATGAATTATTGAATATTTTATGATTGTATTGTGGTAGTTTTTCATTAAGTATTTAAGATCATATTTTGAATGTTATAAATAAATTTTATTCAGTAGACAGGGTATTTTTTTGATAACACATTATTGTGGGATGGAAAACCTTAATAGTTTCCAGATGTTGAGATAATTATTAATAAATGATTAATTTTTTCAAATCCTTACTACCTTGGAACAAATTAATGACTTGCCGAAATAATTTCAATCCAATCATTGATGGATTTTAAAACACTTTAGGTATGGTGGAATATGTCCAATATAATTTTTAATACCTATGGTATATGGAATAACTCATGTTTCCAATAATAATTATGGTGATATTAGTTATTACATTATTTCAAAAAGAGATATGATGAAGGTATTCACATGGATTAAATGGGAGAATTTAGAGATATTTCATTTTGATTAAATTCTAATGATAAGATACTTTTGAAAATTCAGTGATATTTTCTATAATTTGTTGAATCATAATATTTTGTAATGGTTATTCATTTATGAAATAGTTTATGTTGAAATTTTAATATTATTTTATAGATTAATATAATACATCACTATATGATGAATCTTGTTGTATGAGATGACGTAGAAATATTTCATGGGATGAATAAAGGATAAGAATGTGATTTAAAAACATATCTGTTTACTTAATTTACTTATAATCATAGAGAGTTAAATAATTCTTCAACTCGATGAAAAATAATGTCAAAACCATAAATTTTGTCCTTCTTCCTTAAGTTCTGATGAATAAAATGGAACCTTAGATCATGATGGATTTATGTATTTTGATTGTTATCATTATCTTAACCAAGTTATGTAGCAATATCCTTCATTATTTTATTTATATATATAGATATATATATAATTTATCCTTGTTTACATTTCCAACCTATTTTCTCTTACAGGGGATCCCTGTTATGTGATCATTATAATTGCTTTTATCTCATATTATGAATATTTTTATTAACCGTATTAATGGTGTAGGTTTTTTCAACAATAGTATTTTTAAATTTCAATTCATTGATTACTAATATCACATATAAATTATTAGTATTTAATTTAATTATATTGGGAAGAATGTTACACCCCAATAAATTAAATGATTTACATTCAAGAATAAATAATATTTTTTCACTCTTTATACACAACAACATTTTACCATGTCACATGCACTTATTCTGAAATTAATTTCCAAATCACATGGGTTTATATTTTATAAATTACATATAATATTAATAATTATGTGGATTTATATCTTATATAAAATATAACTTTATATAATTATTAATAGTTATTTTAATTATGTTAGAAAACTGGATTCTTTAATAGAAACCTAAATGATACAATTTTGGAATCATAGATGTTAAGAATCTAAATTATTAAAACACACATATTATTTTGGATTAGAGGTTTTAATTGAAAAATATTCCCCATTAATAAATTATTTATAAATTTAAAAGGCACATATGTATGGTATAAATCCAATTAATGGTATTTTTTCATATTTACAAGAGGGACACTCCTCATCCACACTGAAAATGAATGTGATATACCCCATAATCACACCTATAAAGACACATTGGATCAACCTAAATCAACCAAAATACCTCATAAAAATATCTCCACTCATTCTATAAGACTTTCATTTGGCATAAATCTATCCATGGAAACCTTTTGGTACAAACTAGAAGAATTTACCCAATTGAGACTAAAAATACATCCTTACCCACTATAGTTTGGCTTCCACTCTCCAACCCCGAAAATATTGTTATTAAATTAATGTATAAAAACTATCATCATTATACTGGGATGTTATTATAATAATGGATCATCCTACACTTACACACACTTTCATGTAATGTATAACAATCATGTTGTCTCTATATACGATGAACTATTGCCTCATGAAAAAATGATTGTTCGTTTGTTTTCCATTACCACATCTAAAGGTGGAAATTGTGATGCAATGTCACGAACTGTCCTTGGGACCCATGTCGTGACTACCCCAAGCCCGACTTCCAAAGGCTAGGGTCTAGCGACTATCAAAAAAAGAGTATATTTGTCACGACCCGTCCTTGGGACCCGTGGCATGACTACCCCAAGCCCACCTTCCATAGGCTAGGGGCTGGCAACTAGATCCAAAGGCGTAACTCCCGATAAAAATGGATGAAATTGACTTTATAAAGTAAAAAAAACCATAGAGTAAGCTAGCAGAAGTAAACAATAAGAAAAATTAGTGTAAAAGTAAGTGCAGATGACTAAGTGGTCCAGAATACAAACCTAAACTGAAAGTAATGTACAACTGGAAAGAAAGTACAACAACTAAAAGTAAAGTAGAAATGTCGAGCTGTCCACTAGAAATCCCACATGAATGGTGGGCACAGATATCCTCCTTAGCTCCTCAGGTCCAGCCATCTGCTCTGTGTACATCCCACCCAGTGGTCGACCTCCAGGTACTGACATAATCTACAAGCCTCAACCAGAATCAGCGTTGTCCATCATCTGCATCCAACACAACGTAGTGCAACCATAGCCCATAAAGGGGTGAGTATATGCTACTCAATAGGGACACCGAGACCCCCAAAAGTCTCCCAGAATCTAAAAAGGATAATCCAAAAAGAAAGATACAATCACGAAGTAACATCCAACACTACTTAGATATATGCCCATACATATACCTAAGTCATCAATTCCAGTTCGGCTCCAACATTCGAGCACAAGTTCGATCACATCCACACAGTATAGTACAACCCAATCCACACAGGAAAGCACAACCCAATCCATATAGGAAAGAATGTCACTCATATCAAAGATAATGATTGAAAGTCAAGACTCAGCTCACACAGGTACACATTATTTGTAAAGAAAAAGGAGATAATCAGATATAGTTAATGATTCATCTAGCTAGGACCCATGTAGGATAAAAGTACTGTAGTCATCACCGTCGAACCCACAGAGTATTCCAGTATGGTTGTCGTCATCATCAAACCCACAGAGGATTCCAGTACAAAATTAGTCACCATCGAATCCATATATTATGGGGAACTCCTCCTCTATCGAGTACAGTGGGTCTGCCGCTACAACCAAGCACTTCCCACTATCCTTGGACTGCTATAGTACTCCACCTATAGAGTACTGTGGGGCTGCTGCTACAACCAAGCGCTTCTCACCATGGGTCTGCCGCTACAACCAAGCACTCCCCCTCATAGCCTATAGAGGTACTCCTTCTGTTGAGTACCACTGGTCTGCCGCTACAACCATGCGCTCTTTAGTCGTGGTTCTGCCGCTACAACCAAGCGATCCCCACTGTGCTATCTGAAACTCTCTGAGTCAATCGATCAGCAGTCATCAAGTCTCAGCCAGCTCTAGGGTTTCTGTACACAGCACGCTCGTTCAGGGTGGGTCTGCTCCACGAGCCAAGTGGTCGATACATCAACTATCACATAGAACAGAGTGGATGTATCCCAAGGTTCTGCCTCGTCGATAGGAACACAACGCGATAGACGGTGCGTCAATCGAACGCCCGGTCTAAGAGTTATTAGCCTTTTTGTCCCAGGGGCCCGATTGGTTTCGTGTACGAACCAAACCGACCGTATATAAACTGTACCCTGAACTCACATAGGGTAACTCATACGGACCGTTTGTCAATGTGATCACCAACGCCGCTGACGGTTCGTCAAACGGACGTCCGGTCTGAATGTTAACGGCTTTTCTATTCCAGGGGCCCGGTTGGATTTCGGGTACAATCAAACCCATCCATATTCCAACAGCATAAAAACCTCAAGAAAAGTTATCCAAATGGTCCGTCTCACTTTGAGGAATCCAACAAAGTCGACGGCACGTCAATCGGACGTCCGAAGCTCAAGTTATATGTGTTTCAGCTCCGAGGCCCCGATTGGTCTTGTGTTCGATCCAACCAAGCTATACCCAAAGTTCACCGAAAGCTTGAGTGTAATATACCGAAACAACCGTCTCGATCCAAGGATACCATCACAACTAACAGTGCATCAATTGGACCTGGGTGTGGGTCCGGAACACTAGGGCACGGCCCGGCCCGGCCCCGTTGGCACGACCCGCCGCGGCTCGGCCTTTGTGGCCGAGCTGTTTTCAAGGAGCGGGGGGGGGGGGGGACCGTTCCACCCAGATGATTGAACCGGTGCAACTTTTAAACTGCTCCTCACCAAAATATAGAAGGTCGTTGCCGTTTCGGTCTGTTGTGGCTCAGCCATAGCGGTCTTCTCCGGTAGTGTCCCACCGCCGCCGGTTGCCGGCGCCACCGCGCCTAGGTGGCTCACTGCTGCAGCTTTCCGCGGACCACCGGACGCGCACCGGTGGTCCGTTTTGCCTGTCGTCTATGCCTACTATCACTACAGGACCCGTATTAAACTTTGGAGACTTCAAATCACTATTTTTTCCCATTTCTTCATCGCCTGTCAATCTTCACATCAATAAAAAAGTTGCGGAGGGTTATCAGGCCGTGTTTGTTCGGCCAACGCCCTCCGCGTTTGATTTTATCCATTGACAATCATTTTAACACATTCTATAAATCATTGACGAGGGTATAATTTGTTCAGGTAAAAATTATACTAACATCATATTATTAAATGCTCATGCTCTTGAGATAAATCCATTCAATTTGTAATTAAACCAAAATATTCCCCTACCTGAATTATGACGTTTGTTGACAATGTCATAGAAAGAGGATGGAGTTGACGTCGATCATTGCGTCTGTCTCACACTTCATATCCAAGATTGAGCATAGGATATTCGTCGAAGTCAGTCCTCTGTTTGAAGGATTGTTCTTCGTCAGGAGAGAACGTTCTTCACCGAAGGAGGAATGCTCTCTTTCTAACTTTTCAATGATTTCCCCATCACAATATTTTCCAACCAAAATTATAAAAAGGATTTTTCTTATTTAATAAATTTTCCATGATTTCAAAAATCAAATCCCCTCATTAATTAATTGAAGAGGACTAAATTTATTAATTTGAGTGTTGGCATAATTAATGTAGAGCATAAGGTGAAGAGATTCCATAAATAAAGGGGTTGAATAATTAAATAGGGAGTTCACAATTTAATGAAGGTGGTTTAAAGAGGGTTATGGGAAAGATAAGGGATGGTAAAAGGCTGGGGCTCATGCCGGCCCCACATTTCAAGTATCCACCCATGGGAAGTTGGTTGGTCATGGGCCCCACCAACAACTTCCCATGGAAGAGAATAATTTCCAAAGTTATAAAATAAAATTGTTCACACAATTTTATTTATTTAAACTAAAACACCAAATATTAAAACTCAACCCACTTAAAACGCAATTGCGGTAAAGGTCCCCTTAAGCAATTATCGACACTGTGAGTTCATTGGTGCTCTCGAAATTCAATTCCGAGCAACGGTTCAAAAGATAAAAGAACACGCCCATTCGTTCACTGAAAGTTCTCGAGCGAAAACTTCAGAAATTGATTCCGGGAACACCGGGCCTCAGAATCAGGTGATGTCAGAAGCCACAGACTCGTAAAATTCCTATGAAATTAGGAAAAAAATTTCCTTGTAATTTCCAAGTCTTTACATTACTCCAACCTCAAGGAATTACGTCCCCATAAAGCTATAACACAAACTATGGAAACAAAAGTGGTACTGAGAACGCAACTGAGCCTTCTGCTCCCATGTGCTCTCCTAGAGGTTCTCGTGCTGCCAGTGAATGCGCACCTAAGAAATCGACTATAAATGTAGGACCTGCTCATGTCGATCCTCGTTCTCCACTAGAACCTCGGTGAATGTCGCCCTGTTATCGACATCCAACTCTCTACGGTCGATGATGTGTGAAGGGTCTTGCCCGTATTTCGTTTGCTGAGATACGCGGATGACATCATGCACCCAGTGCAACTTAGGTGGAATGGTCAAGCGGTAAACTACCTCATCGTCCCTGTTGAGGACCTAGAACGGTCTGTTAAACCTCGGATATAACTCACCGCCTTGGCCACATCTCCCTAAACCTCGTCGAGGTGAGACCCATATAAGAACGTGGTCACCGTCCTCAAACTCTATAGGCCTCCATTTCCTGATTAGAACTGATACTCAAAACTCCTACATCCACGAGGGTAAGGTTGGACAACCCAAGATTGATCGGATACACCCTCCTAAGCATGATTTTATCCTATGCTGCATGGGGTTTCCTTTTTTCCGACCATGGAAAACCCATCCCAACGTTGTAGATAGACCACAACCTTTTTTCCTAATACGATCAATTTGTGTATGAACTGTGATTTTCCATTCCATACTCAAACTAACGTCCTAAGGCCTCGAGGCTTCCACCAATAGGTTCCAACCGAAACTCTCACCTCAAGGGCCAGATCACACCATCGGTGTAAGTGTGATTATCGAGTCTCCTCTCAAAGGTATCTCCAGACATGAGGGTCAAGTTAACGGTTTAACAAGAAACTCTAGGTATAAAAAAAGATTAATGGAAGGAAGGGATGATTCATATCAATGTCTTGTTGTTATGGCAGCTAGTAGAAGACACAGTCCGTACATCGAATCATCCTTAGAGACTTTCGGTCTCACTTCTTGACCGCATGAAGGTACTCTTTTCCCCACCCTCCAGCTCCCTGAGCCTAGAAGAGATTACAAAGGAGGGTGGTTGCAACATGTCAAAATGTTCACCACCCCATGCTGCTCTCCTAGCTCTGCTCCCACGTCTGCTGCCTTGCAGATTCATCTGTCCTTTTTTACATCCTCTACTTGAAACATTTTACATGCCCATGTCTCTGAGATAGGCACTAGTTTGATGATTTCCCACTGCCAACCTTCACTGACTGCATTCTTTCAGTAAACGAATTCTCATCCACAAAGGTTCTTTCTACTATCCTAGCATAAGTAGAAATTCATAGAGAAAAGGTGATGGCTTGGATGTCCTTAAATATACCTCACTGGGATGTCTGATCCCGAAAGCACCGATCGCATCGTATTCATCGAGTACCAGGAATGGTTTGGTACGCCCCGATGAAATCTTCAGCTACCGACATGTCGTCCTGCCGAAGCTTTATAAGCTCTAGAAAACTCTCTACCACCTCCTCAAGACAGTCCTCAACCATCTATCAGTCAGGCATGCCTCATAACTTGATGTATATCTGGTGCTGAGACACATGTATGGAAGTAAGCCTACATGTGTCACCTACCAGTACCACTGGTCGTAAATGCTATCCAATAGGTAGTGATGTATCACTAACACACTACCCGAAGGCACTATCTCAAGCATCAATCCAAATAACAAAACCTCATCACTATGCAGATCATCCTCATGGTCACTCACTATAAAACACTAGTATCCATGTCCACCATCCACTCTACTGATGTCTTAGCTAGGCGGAAAACTCTAGAAATCGCCTCCAGGTAGTCTTCTGCTGTCTGGGAATCTGCCTCGCCTCGTAACCTCAGAGGCCTATACTACTGGAACTCGTGCATCATGCTCTACCGGCGTGCACCATCTTCTAGTATTGAGAGTGGCATCCTCTTCCCAACAGGTGGTGGTGCTGCTGGTACACCACCCCGAGGGATCCAATATTGCAAAAAATGCCCTACATTGGAGCCTCATCACTCAGTGGGTCGTCATCGTGTACTATCTCAGAACTCCAACTGACTGTCTGCGTGAGGACATCCTGAATAGATGCCACATGGTCAATGATTTATACCTGGTTAGCTGACCTAGTTTGAGCTGACTTTAAAACTATTAGAAACACACACGCAATCAGTGTTTTCGTGCACAAAGACGGAAATTAGTAGTTAGGGTCCTGGTGTATGGATACGTCGGCCGCCGCACCCACACTGGACTCCCTGGACTGATAACCACACTCAATACCATTAACATTATTCCTTCACATAGAAGAAAGATCAGAGTCTTGAGTTCTGTAGTAGAACCGAACTCCTCTGATACAAATTTGTCATGACCCATCCTCGGGACCCATGCTGTGACTACCCCAAGCCCGCCTTCCATAGGCCAGGGGCTGGTGACTAGCACCAAAGGAATAACTCCCAATAAAAAGTGAAGGCATTGCCTTTATAAAGTAAACAAACACCACAGAGTAAGCCAACTGAAGTAAACACTAAGTAAACTGAGAATAAAATTATGTTCGGAAGAGTAGGTGGGCCAGAATACAAACCCAAACTGAAAGTAAAGTACAAATGGAAAGAAAGTACATCAACTGAAACTAAAGCATCAATGTCGAGATGTCCACTGAAAATACCACATGAATGGTGGGTACAAATAGTCTCCTCAGCTCTGTGGGTCCAGTCGTCCACTCTGTTTACGTCCCGCCCAGTGGTCTACCTCCAGGTACCAACTTGCTCCACAAGCCTCAACCACGATCATTGATGTCCGTCGTCTACATCCAATACAACATAGTGCGGGCATAGCCCGTGCATGGGGTGAGTATATTATACTCAGTAGGGACCCCGAGACCCCCAAAGGTCTCCCAAAATCCACAAAGGATAATCCACAAAGGAAAGATAAAATCACAAAGTAACATCCAACAATACTTAGGTATATGCCCATACATATACCTAAGTCATCAATTCCATTTCAGCTCCAACATTCGAGCCCAATTTTGATCACATTCACATAGGATAGTGCAACCCAATCTACATAGGAAAGCACAAACCAATCCACATAGGACAGAAATTCAATCATAACGAAGATTATTATTGAATTTCAAGACTCAGCTCACACAGGTACACATCATTTCTAAATAAAAATAAGATGATCAGATATAGTTACTGATTCATCTAGCTAGGAACCACATAGGATACAAGTACTATAGTCTTTACCGCTGAACCCATGGAGTATTCTAGTACAGTTGTCGTCATCGTCGAACCCATAGAGGATTTTAGTACGAATGTCTTCACCGTCGAACCCATAGTTGATGGGGAACTCCGCCTCTATCGATTATAGTGGTCCTGCCACTATAACCAAGCACTTCGCACTAACCATGGACTACTGTAGTACTCCACCTATCAAGTACTGTGGGCCTTCTGCTACAACAAAGCGCTTCACACCGTGGGTCTGCTGCTACAACATAGCGCTCCTCCTCATAGCCAACAGAGGTACTCATTCGGTTGAGTACGGTGGGTCTACCGCTACAACCAAGCTCTTCTCCGCCGTGGGTCTGCGGCTACAACCAAGCGCTCCCCACTAGGATATCTAAAACACTTTGAGTCGATCGATCTGTAGTCGTCAAGTCTCATCCAGGTCTAGGGTCTCCGCACACAGCATGCTCGTTCCGGGAGGGTCTGTGCCATGAGCCAAGAGTTCGATACATCAAATGTCATGTAGACCAGATTTGATATATCCCAAGGTTACATCTCGTCGATAAGAACACAACGCGACAGACGCCGTGTCAATCAAATGCCTGGTCTGAGAGTTATTAGCCTTTTCCTCCCAGGGGCCCGGTTGGTTTCGTGTACAATCAAAACCGACCATATCACAACTGTACCCCGAACTCACATAGGGTATACTCATGGGGACCATTTCTCAACGTGATCACCAACGCCGTTGACGGTTCGTCAAAGGAACGTCCGATCTGAAAGTTAATGGCTTTTTCGTTCCTGGGGCCCGGTTGGATTTCGGGTACAATCCAACCCAGCCATACTCCAACTGTGACCAAACCTAAATTGTAGTAATCCCAAAGATCCGTCTCATTAAGAATAATCCAACAAAGTCGATGGCATGTCAATCGGACGTCCGGAGCTCAAGTTATTGGTGTTTCCGCTCTAAGGGCCTAGTTGGTCTCGTGTTCGAACCAACCCGGCCATAGCCAAACTTCTCTGAAATCTTGAGTGTAATATAATGAAACTGCCTACCCTATCCAAGGATCCCATCGCAACTGACGGTGCGTTGATCAGAGGTACGTAGCCCATGTTATGGGATTTTGACCAAAACTGCCCGAAAATAGGGGGTTCAGGCCCGGTCCGACCCGGCCCGATACCCCCTGGGCCGATCAGAACCGGTTCGACCCGACTCGGGTCCGGGTCTGGCCCATTAGGGCATAGCCCGGCTCAGCCGGCGTGGCCCAGCATGGCCAGCTGCGGCTCGGCCTTTGTGGCCCAACCGTTTTCGCAGAGCTGGGGGGGGGGGGGTCGTTCCCCCTGACTGATTGAACCGACATAACTTTTAAGTCGTGCCTCCACAAAATCTTGTACGGCTTTGCCATTCCGGTCCACTGCAGCTCAGCCACGGTGGTCTTCTCTGGTGATGCGCCGCCGCCTCTGGTCACTGGCGCCGCCGTGCCGAGGGGGCGCGCCGCTGCAGCTTTCCTTGGACCACCAAACGCGCACCGGTGGTCCGTTTCACCTACCGTCTATGCCTACGTTCACTACGGGACCAGTATTACACTGCGGAGACTAAAAATAACCTTTTCAGCCAATTCCTTCATCTCATGTCAATCCTCACATCAATAAACAAGATGCAGAGGGTTGTCGGGCCATGTTTGTTCGGCCCGCTTCCTTTGCGGTAGGTGTTATCCATTGACAATCAATTAAACACATGCTTTTAATCATTGATGAGGGTATAATTTATTCATGTTAAAATTAAACTAACACCATATTATTAAACACTCATGATCATGAGATAAAACCACTCAATTGGAAATTAAACAAAAAAATTCCCCTACCTCAATTATGACATTTGTTGAAGATGTCGAGGAAAGAGGATGGAGTTGACGTCGATCATTTCGTCCACCTCGCACTTCATATCCAAGATTGAGTGTCGGAGATTCGTCAAATTCTGTCCTCCATTTGAAGGACCGAACTTCATCAGGAGAGAACATTCTTTGCCTAAGGAGGAATGCTCTCTTTCTAACTCTTCAAGGATTTCCCCATCACAAGATTTACCAACCAAATTTTTAAAAATTATTTTCCTTATTTAATAAATTTTCCAAGCATTCAAAAAAAAATCACCTCATTAATTAATTGAAGAGGACTCAATTTATTAATTTGAGTGATGGAAAAATTAATAGAGAGGAGAAGGTGAATAGATTCCCTAAATAAGGGTGTTGAAGAATTAAACAAGGCAGTTCACAATTTAATGAATGGGGTTTAAAGAGGGTTAAGGGAAAGATCAGGGATGGTGAAAGGCTGGGGCTCGTGTGGGGACCACCTTTCAAGTATCCACCCATGGGATGTTGGCTGGTCGTGGGCCCCCCCAACAACTTCTAATGGAAGAGAATAATTTCCAATGTTATAAAATATTACTGTTCACACAATTTTATTTAATTAAACTAATACCCCAAATATTAAAACTCAACCCGCAGAAAACGCAACTGTGGTAAAGGTCCCCTTAAGCAATTACCGATGCTACGAGTTCATCGGTGCCCTCAGAATTCAATTCCGAGAACCTGTTCAAAACATAGAAGAACCCACTTGTTCATTAATGGAACATACCCGAGCTAAAACATCAGAAATTGATTTCGAGCACACCAGGCCTCGGAATCAGGTGTCGTCAGAAGCCACAGACTCATAAAAATCCAAAGAAATTAAGAAACATTTTTTTGTTGAAATTTCTAGGTATTTACACGGAAACTATATTTATATTCTATATATTCTATTTATAATTCATTTAGTCTTCATTAGTTATTTTATAATACAATATTCTATACAATATATTTTGCATAAACATCATAACATCATTTGTGGAAGTGTGGACTACAGCCCCTCAAAGTGATGTAACTCATCCTAGATAAACAAGGAGTGTATAAAGGATTGTTTTAATAAACCTATGTAATATATATAATGATGATATTATAATTTTATTACAATATTAATATTAATATTTTACTTTACATTCATCTAAATAATAAAATAAAATGAATGTAGCATCCATGCGTACGTACGACCTACTGTCACCAAGAACGATGAACTTTTTTTCTTATCTGAAAATATTATGGAATAATATAAATATATAATTATTAAATAAAAAAAATAATTATGTCATAGTTGACATTATATAGATTATTAAATCTTAGTTTGTTTATTAGGGATAATGTGTAATAATTCAAAACATACTCAAGAAAACATGGCAATTAAAACCTTAAATAGTGTAATTAATTGAAGCTATTAAACGAACTGGTAAAGAGATATAAAAAGTGGTGAATATTTGTTATTATAAAAATTAGTATATTTATGATGAATTATATAATGAATAATTACTATTAATTGTATAAAAAAATCTACATTATGGGAATCATTATTTAAATTTTTCATGTGGTATTGGACACTTTGGGATGTTTAAGGATTATTTATCTAAAATGTGTTCTTAATGATTATCTTTGAAATCATAACTCTTTTTGTGATTTTTAACATTTTATTAAAACATTAAAATTGTGGAAATAAATTTCCATTACAAATTTACTTAAATATAAAAAATTTGAAATGATAGATATGTTTAGTTCATAAAATATATATCATTTTACATATGATTTTTTATTGGAAAATAATTTAATTAGCTCAAGAATGATTTATATATCGATATCAATCATTCCATAGGGAAATTTGGTAAAAATAAAGTTCATTATTTTAATAGATTATTAGATTTGATGAATTATTTAAACATTTATGACAAGGTTGGGGCCTAGTTATAAATAGATCCTTGATGCATCAGTAGTCGGATGAGATGAAATAGTTGGCGAAATATATGACTTTTTACCCAATAACTAAATCATCTTATGAATATTGTTTATGGTAATGGTTTCACATACCGTGTAAACATGGAATTCAATAATTATTCGTTTCCTTCATTAATTGAAAATTATTATTAATCCAAGATATTTATGGTCGACATATCAACTGATACATTTCATTCTCATTTAAATGATTTATATGGCATCAGTATCAATTTCTATCCATTCCTAACTGATATTGTCTTATCTTTTTTTTAAATGTAATGTTTTATTATATTTTTAAAGGTTAATGTTAATTTATTCCAAATTAGTCCTTATTCATTCCACTTTACATACCCTTCTTGACCATTTTAGCTCCCACTTATTATGTCTCATTTCCCCAGGTTATGTAGATGAAATCCTTGAATATGTGTTCAATGATGGAATTCATTTCATTTTATTATGAATTAGGTTTTTATTTTCTCTCCACAATATATTGTGGTTATCATATATGTAATTGGACTTACTAAGATAGATAAACTGAATCGTCCATCAAAACATGATTCATTTTATTCATGAATGAGTACTAAAGGAAAGAAGCACATCTAGGCTTCTATGGTTGGGGTGTTATAATGAGAGATGGTGGTCAAGAAAGAACAACATCGGTTCACATTGTTTTAGTCATCCGTACTCATTAACAATATTTTTCATTATCCTCTTATGAAAGATAATATGGTTATATTTTATATAATTAACATAACAACATCTTATAATATGTAATATCATTTTTTTCATATAATCATTCTTATGAAATATTACAATTCGCAAGAATAAAAATTAAATCTAAGAACTATGTTTAAAAGATATAACTATTCATTGGATGTATTATTAGACTTAAACCATAGTGATTCTTATGTAGGTATTATATGTAGAAAATATCACTCAAATTTATGGACGGATTTTAGGAAGGTATTTATGCAATAATGTGATAAATCCTATGGGTTTTAGAGTGTTAGGTAAAGAGTAGATGATATTCCCTGTTATGAGTAAGGGGATGGACACTAAGAATTTCTCAAAATGACAAATTAATACTGATTAATTTTCAACTCCAAAATGATAAAAATTGATTTTATTAAAATATATGATGACTATGGATATAAATAATATCATAAAATAAACATTTGATAGGTTTTGATTAATGTTTTACTAAAATATATTTAACCCCTCATTAACCCCTTTTTCACTTAATGTTACAATAATGGTTTTTACACATGGATGGTCAATATAGTAAATATATATTAAAAAGGCCAATTAGTGGACCATAGTTATCATAATAAAATTTATGAATGTAATATTTTTATTATTTTAAAGTTATTTAATAAAATCTTAAATTGTTTTAAAATAACTTCGATGTCAAATTTTTTAATACACATTACATTTATTTTAATATTAACAAGACAAAATGTAAAACAAGAAAAAATGATTTTAAAACTTTCATGATATTTTATTTTAATTTATAAAATTATTAGACAACAAAAATTAGATTTAACTCTATTAATTTAAATATTTTAAATATCATATATTTTATTTTTTCCATTTGTTGAATAATTACAATGTCAACATTATGTAAATAATTAAGGAAACTATTTTTATACTAAATTTTAAGAATAAATAATGATAATGAATAAAAATAATATATATTTAAAATTAATATTTTTAATAATAATATATTTAGTTTTCTATATGTTGAAAATATAATTGTTATTAAAAATAAGATAATCAATTTTTGGGATTTTCATTAAATAATATATTATAATGGTTATAATAATATAAAATTGGAAATGTTGCAGTTTAACTGAATCATGAATGAGTATGGATGAAATAAACTCACCCAATAACATTAATTAATGTTTTAGTGTCATTTTATAATAATTATAATTTTTTATTTAACTATAATTATGCGATTTACCCTTTATTGTTCTTAAAACATTAACATAGTTATTATTCATATAAACTAAAAATTAAAGGGATATAATTATTAAAATTTTAACCAATAATTCCGAAAAATATTATCAAACTTAAAAACACTTTATTGGCATAATCTAATTTAAAATAACACATGAAAAACATGATGAAAAAAATTACACATAAAAATTCTCTTCTTAATGAAATTTTGTTTTATTATAAATTAATGTATAATTTTATATTTAATGAAACCATAATTATATTGTTTTAAATCCATAATAAATAGTTAAATTTTTAAAATCATCAGAAATAGATTTGACATTGTAAATACTTGGAAAGAAATATAATTTTCTATAACAAAATTAGAAATTTTCATTATTCAATCAAAAATTAACATTTTTTTAAAATACTCAAATATTCATCATAAGAGAATTTTTAGATGTTGAATTTAAAAATGAAATTAAATTTTTAAATTTATAATTATATAATTTGAAAATTAAATTTCAAAAAACATTATAATGATATCGATTAATAATTTTTTTCTCTTTATATAAAAAATTTTTTGTAACATTTTCTTATGAATAAAAAATTTTATATCTTGCAAAAAAAAAATTTATAATACCTAAAAATTATTTATTCTAGGATTACTTGAGTTTTTAAATTTATGAATATTTAATGATTTTTAAATATCACTTTTCCATAAAAATATTTCTTTTATATATAAATAATCATTCTATTTAAAAGGGAAATTTATCATATTTAAAAAATTATAATGATATAATGGATGTAATGTTTTCATTAATAATGTTATTAATAGTGTAGAGTGTGCTATTTATTTTTTTAAACGGAATTTTTTTTGTGAATAGTGAAAATTATTAATTTTACACATATAGTGTGTTTTAAGACATCATTACTATTCACGAAATGAATTAAAATATTTGGAAACAGATTATCTAATAAAATATTTATATATTTTTAAATATTAAAAAATGAAAATATTATATTCAATTATAAAACCTATGATTACAATTTTTGAGCATACATTACATTTTTCAAAAAACTGTTATTATCCCTTAGATGATTTTTATTTTAGAATTTATTTTTATAACTATTATGAATTAAATATTTTAAAATCGTTTTAATATTTGGAAAATGATTATTTAAATTATTTATTAATGGAATATTTATATTATTATATTAAATTAAATTTTGAAATTTCAAAAAATAGTTATTGTGGTAAAAAAAGTTATGATAAAAATTCATATAATGGGAAATGGCCAAAAACCTTTCTACAAATTAATATTTAATGGTTTTATTAGAATTTTTTTATCCAATATCAATTACTTTAAACATTTTAGTATACCTTCATTTAAATATTCCTGGAAATTATAATATTTTTGTGGTACATTAAAATCCGTTAGCCATAACTTTTTTATATGGATCCTCTCACCTCCAGAATTCAGCACACCCTATAAGATTTTTAGACTGATAATTATAACAAAATATATTAATATATTTTTTTCATTATTATAGTGGATTTATTTTTAGCAAAAAATCCTTTAATTTGTGTCTCAAGGATTTTTCATTAGAAGTAACTTAATAAAAATCCTTATCCATTCATTGTATTTCAATTATTATCATTATTCATATTCCTCCAACAAATATATTCTACATATAAAATCATAATGACGTTAGTGTAATAAGTATAATGAAATGTTATTATGTTTATTTAAAAATAATTTTATACCTTCCTCACAACAATAAAAAAACAAAAACAACATTTATCAATTCGTGGGGACTAATACATCCCAAGAAGACATGTTTTGTTTTGCATCACTACCTTAAATGAATAGTTCTAAGAATTAATGTATTTATTAAAGATTATGTCTATGAAATAATTATTATTATATAATTATAGACCATTAGATACTTTAATATTTTTTTCCATTGAAAATGTAATCATCACATGGTGGTACTTGTAGACTACTAATTACATAGAAGAACTGTTTGATTTTTCATCACCACCATAAATTATGGTTATAAGAATGTATTCATTCAGTTAATATGATATTAATTTCATAATTATTATTATATAATAATAAATCATTACTTACCTCCATTTTCCCATTTATTGAAAATAGATTATGCCTCTTGTGCATGCATTTAGGCAACCACTTCTATAGTTGATGTGTTTTTTCATCACATAATTACATGGATAGAAACAAAAATATATTTTAAAAATATATATGATAGTAATATGTAATAAATAACATGATTAATATAATTTCATGATAAAATAGGAATTATAAATCATTATAATATAACAAATTTATATTAGTAAATTACCTAAAATGACCTAATAAATGCTTCCATTTTCAAAAACTGTGATCATAATTTTCATATAAGGAAAAAAATAAAATCTAAAATAATTGAAACCAAAATATTTTAGTATTTAGAATATGTTTTGAGTTATGAAAAATATATCAATTAAAAAGCAGCAATATCTTCACTAGTAAACATTAATTAATCATTCATTATTTCTTACATCAGTAAATGAAAATAGATATTTGCTGGCCAATATATATGTAGTGAATGATTATAATTGATGAATATAAGGGTAAATAGATAGGAATATGGTATGAAATTAATTTATTAATAATTTTATTTTTATAATAAATGATATTAAATACCATTCATAAAATTTTGGTGTTATTGGTACAAGTTTTTCTTCATAATTTCCACGACATTAAGTTTAGGTTACACTCATTCCACTATATAATCATCTTGAAAAAATTATTATACCGATACCTCGATAATAATGGGTTAGAATAAAATTTTAATAACAATTAGATATATGTTCCCAAAATGGTTTGGTTTTAGAAAACTATTGGTATTGATTTGAAAAACATGATATTCAACCGACTACATGATCTTGAACTCTTACCTAGAATACATGTTGGACTGCAAACTTTTATCCTATATTATCTCACATCCCTCATTAATTTTTTTTAATTCATTTATTCTTCATTTTTTATAAACCCATTAACTATTTGGACTTCAATAATTTTAATTTTTAGCTAAACCTCAACCAATAATAAAGATCCTATAATGTCATAATTCATCCTGATTCATTGAATGATGAATCATTTAGATTATATTTTTTAGATTATTTAAAAATAAATGTAATTATAGTGGATTTGTTTTTTATATTTATTTACCAAATACATCTATATAATTCCAATATAATTTATTTCTCTAATATATATTTTCTAATTATGTAATTAATTATTGTAGTAATTTGATTTATTTCGTAATGTCTAATGTGGTTCTGAAAATTCTAATTTAATTGGTTATTTTTATAATCAAATAATAAAGACTTATATATAATTAACATAAAATAAATGTATCCTGATATTTTTTCATAATTATTTTGTTAATTATTGAATTTTAATTTAATAATCAGTGGTTGCGTCTTCATAATCTAATAGTATATGTTTGTTGTTTCTTATTCAAAGACATATATGTTGTTTGGATCACCACTAGTATACATCAATTATATCATAATACATATCTTATTCTTGGTTTGAAAAAAAAATTGTATGAATTTATGAAATGTATATAAAAATTATTATTGGTATTATCTTATTAGAAATGTTATGAAAACATGTGAAACAGAATTGTGTGTTTTTGTTATTATAAATCCTTCCTTAAACAAAGCTATGAATCAATGACATTAGTTTTCATTTTAGATGGGAAATTTTTTTTATTCATGAATAATTTTTTCCCTGATAATTATATTGGTATTAAATTTCATTAAATCCATATTTGATTCAATAAAAATGTTTAATAAAATTATTTACAAAGTCACATGTATTCAATTAGAAGTAATTATTGTCAATCATATCTAAAAAAATAATTAATTATTAATTATACCTATAAAAAGAGATACAGCAGAACAAAAAATATTTTCAATTTATATTCAAAATATATAAGGATTTTTAGGAAATTTATAATTATTGGTTAGTTTGTAGATATTAATCAAATATTTTTTATCCAACAAAAAAGATATAAGTTTAATGTATGATCCATATTTTATCTTAATATTTTTCTAAATGAAGTTGTATTTTTTTGAATTTAATATTTTATAAATCATCAAGTAGTTATATTATTCTCTAAAATAGATATAAATAATTTGTTAAAACATTAATAAGGTGGAAATATGCTATCAAACATATAAAAAGATAGTTTTTAAACAATCTATTATGTTTGGTATCATAAAAGATGGAGAATGAAATATATGGATTTTCATGACCATAGTAAAAGGATTTGTGTGTAGAATTAATTAATTTATTGGTTTACATTTTTTTCATTGACATGATATTGGTAGAATATAATTGATAGTGGATAATAATGTTGGTACAAATGAAAATCTTTTCAAAATGATAATGTTAAGGGACTGAAAATATTAATGGATGATGGAAGGACTTCTGAATATTGGGAATTTTTTAAAATGAAAAATCAAATACCATTAGAGAGATTATATCATATAAAAAACATGCATAAAACATCTAAAACTTTAGTATATTATATTAGAACATTTTTTAAGGATATACTTTGTGATCATGTAGATATTCATTAAAATCATTATTTTTAATGGAATTTAATTAATGAGATTAAATTTTTTACTAAAAAAATAAATAATTCCTAAAATATTATAGATTATTCTGTGAGAAACTATATTCCCTGATGACTATAAAAATTTCATTATATCTCAAGGTAATATAATTTTATATGGAAAACCATTCCAGCATTCATAAAAAGTTGTGAAACTTTCTATTGATTCATATGCTTCAAAACATTTAATATATAGGTAAATATCAATATATATGTGATGGAATGATTCTAGGATAATCAATGATAATTAGAAGTCTATTCATCCTGTTGATGGATTAGTATTGTAGACATTTTATATATGGAATCCTGGTTGTGTAGCTATGAGTTATAATATCAATATATTTATATCATGTGATTCTTTTAGTCAATGTTCCCAGATGATTAATTCTCATAGTATATGGAGATTTTTTTATTTTTATATCCTTCCTCAAATTATTTTTATGAAATATTATTAAAATTATTGACTATAACCATATTTATATATTCCAATCCTCGTAATGACATAGATGTATTCTTGTAATATTTAATAAATTAACTAAAACACATTTTTTTGTGGTTATGGACAGATATAATGAAATATTGATGAATATATTTAAGATACATGGAATAATTATGTGGATGATAAATAAATTTCATTCTTATATATTTGTTTTTTGATAGAGAATAAATATTAATGAAAAATGTCATGTTTTATAGTGAATATGTGATCATTAATAATTGAATATTATTGTAGATTCAGTTTCACAGGACATCAATGATTATTATAAATGGATAGAATAAATGGAATAAATTATTAAAGTATTTATAATACTATTGAGGATAAGATGCCACAATTGTGTCTGTATGGAACTATTTTTCCTAATGAATTCTCGGGTTTCAATTTTTCAATAGTGTAAGCTCTAATAAAATTTTGAGATATAAAAGGTATCTCTATTAAATCCAATAACTAAATGAATAATAAACCTAGACAATTAAATTTAGCATTTTGGTAAATGATGTTATGTAATAAATATTTACATGCAATAAACATTAGGAAAATTATATGTGAAATATTGTTGTTAATTAACTTAAATATAAAAGGGATGAAAAATGATGACATACAATATTTTCTTGACATAGTGGATTTTATAATAAGACCATAGCATCATCCAGTTTGAATTGGTGAAATTATTTGAAAAATTATATGTTCTTCTTATTACATGACACATTTAGAAGAAAATATTTTTTATTATGTATAAAATATTATTAAGGTTCTTAAAAGATATTAAGGAAAAACATATAAAACAACATTTTAAGATAATTAAAATAAAAATTACTATAAACTCATGACTGTCACATACTTCAATATGTATTGATTCCTACATAAATATACTAGTTAAATTCCATTAATTTAATGGGGATTTTGATTGGATTGTGTATTTTTATAATCCTCTATATTTTATGGGTTTCAACTTCTCTCTTGAATAAAATTCTAGAAGTTAAAATGTTAATTTGTTTAGTTAGAATATTAATTTACTACACTCTTTTTTAATTTCTAAAAACTTATATCTATTCATATTTCATTGGAAATAATTATTTGGGGACAAGTTTTTCTATTGGATTATAAAAATGTTTAAACTGCAAACCAAATAAATTTTTATTTTTTTTAAAAAGAATCACATTGAATTTTCCCTTATAGAAGATTTTCTACCTCAACTATGTATGATTTTTTATCAATGTATTGGGAAGATTTGAGTACAACTTATCACAAATATATTATAAATAAAGATGATAAGAATGATAAAATTTATCTCATTTTTATATCTATTTCAAAAATAGGTGTGGTTGATTGTTTATATATATTTGTATATTGAAACATGAGTAGGGAAAGATAACACAAGACATGTTAATTTGGAACTATCTTTTTTTCAATGACAACATCATGATTGTAAACTGATCAAGTAATTATTATGTCATTCTAAATAGATCCACATTTATCACAAGCATCCTATATTATTTTATATAGGGATCATAAAAAAATAATATTTGGTGTTCACAATTTGTTACCATTGATAAATTGAGTGAATTTTCCTATTAAATAATTTTATAATTTTTTGAAATCTATGATTTGAAAATAACATTATTAATGTAAAAAATAGTCATTCATTTAATTTTAATTTTTTTATATATTTTTGGTTATTAGTATACTTTTTGAATTTGATGTTATAGAATTATTAGAATTGGATTTTGGTCAAATTTCATTTATTTTTGAATGAAAATCATTTGTAGTTGATGGATATAAATATATTATAATTGGTTGAGTGGTGAACATGAAAATTGAACTTAATGGTTTTATATTTACATCACTAACAATATATTTTTCCAGGATATCAAATAATAGTTCATTCTAAATAAATGTGTCAAAATATTGAGTTTTTTGGAAAATAATGTTATTATATTACTACTCCCTTGGAAAAGTTGTTATGATGAATTGTTAGTGGATTGATTAGATGAAATGATATAAAAAATATGGAAGTTTTATGGATTTAGAGTTATTGAAGTTACTCAAATATTAGATATTAATGAGGTATATAATTTTAAATCAATATATATATAAGTGTTTTATATGAAATATCCTCAAAATCATGAAATTTGATTCATTATTAAAGTAATCCCAAGATATATTTTTGGTGATAGCGGGCATGAAATATACAACATTACTAAACTCATTGGTTTTGGTCAAAATATTACTTTTGATTACTGAAATAGTAAATTTTTTAGATTTGATTATGATCATGGAGTAGTGAGGGGTAATATATAGAATTTTCTGTATGTGTTCTATGTTATTTTTTGTTATCTCTAGAATTTAAATGTGCTACTACTGTAGTTTACTTATTTTGGTTTTTGACTAGAAGGGTATGAAAGTTATTAATGTTCAGAGTTTCATTGAAAGTAATTAGATTTATTTCTCTTCAAAAAAAGTGTTATATAAATAACAACACTTATTATGTTATGAAAACTTTTATTCTTTATTTTACATATAATTTTCATGATTTGGTTTTGATATGTCACCCAGGGTTCATTGTTTTGATTTCTAATCAGTATGCCTCAATTATTTTCTTCCACCTAAAAAACCATGCTTTTGTTTTTATATATTATTTTATCTCCACAAAATAATTTTCCTTCCTTTTCTGAAAATGAATTATAAATAATATTTACACATGATGTGCTTGTTAGACAACGATCAATCAACTAGAGATCTAGTATTGATTCTTATGGTTTCTATATCGAGTATATTAATTCTAATATTTATCAAATAAAATATATTTTACATTATTTTATTTTAATTTATAAAATTTATTTTGGGGATAATAAATGGATCCAAAAGTATTTCTTGGTCACATTTCTAACTGGGTTCAACAATATTTACATTTGAGTTGTGCGGGTACTAGTGTTACTAAGAGAAATCATCATACAAACTCATCCATTGACCTTCCACAATATATGTAATCTAAAAATAATTTTTGAAATATTCTAATAGAGTATGAAGTTATGTTTCTACCTATTACTTCATTATAATTTCATTAACTCCACACTACAGCTATGCAATTTATATATCTTATGATGGTCACTAATCCATTTATTCCATTTCTTATAACTTCCACAACACCACCATTTGACACTATTTTAATTTTAGTATTTAATGACCTAAATACATCAATGTTTTCTCCCTTGATTTTAAATAAAACATAACATAAATTGTAGAATACACATCCTTTATAAGAAACCAGTATGGAGAAACTCACATACCAACTAGAATATATTGACTCAACCATATTATCTATATGATTTAGAAAACATTATATTTGAAAATAATAATTTAATTAATTTTTTAATGTGTATAAATTCCATTGTTTTTGTTTTTGTTTATTTACAAGATCATTTAATAGTTTACATGGGAATGCCCATATTCAAGAGTTCATGAATATTCATATACACATCATGGTATAACATAATGATGGTGACCAATTGATTAATAATATTTATAGATAATGTATATGTTTTATGGGGAAGTTATCCATGTATAGGTAAATCATTCCAGGTCAAAAAATCTCATAGGGGAATAACAAAAATCAAATGAGTAAAAATGGATAAGATGAAATATAGGAAAGGAAACTGTAAAATTGAAATAATTTTTTATTATATTTATATAATTAATATATTTTCATATCTATGATTTAACGTTCCAGATGACGATGCTATGAAGGAAAAACTATTTGTGACAGTGGGGGAATTATTGTTATCATATATACATGAGATATATGTTAGTTGGATGAGTATAATTAGATCCAATATTTATGGTATATAAATATTCTATAACTATTGAGTTAGATAACACTAGGAAAAGATTACTTATCAGAACAGTAATGAGTTTAAGATATTACACTTCTTGAATAGTTTTTTATGGAATATTAAAAAATATGATTTTTATTAAATTATAATTGTTTATTTTAGAATGAGATAAATAAAAAACCATGATATGGAGTACATGCAAACTTTGGGTAATGACACTAGGTTGGATCATGGTAGAAAAAAAATATTTTTTACTCAAAAACTAATAAGAAACCATAAGAAATCCAACTAGAATGATACAAAATACCTCTTTATAAAACCAAAAAAATATTGATATAATGTGACATGGGATGGAAAATTATTAACCAAAATAAAATGACATGAACTAAACCAAACCATATAATTTATAATGGTATAAAACATAACTAAAATTACATAGCCCAAAATATTTTTTTTAATAATAGTCAATGATTGATCCAAAATATAATGTAACCAAATAACCCAATACTATTCATAATTTTAGAAACTCGGTATTATAAAATAAACTCATGTATATAAAATAATATGGATTTAATAATTTATAAAGAATATATATTTTTCTGATAATATCTTTTATTAGGAATATAAATGTGTAATAATTAACTAAAAGAAATAATTTTATGATAAAAAATCCTCCACACAAATTAACTTATTGAAAAATTTTATTGTAAAAATTAATATTTCCCAAAACTTTTTATATAAAAAAAGTAATTTGATAAGTTTCTTCCCAATAATTAAATATAAATATTTCTATATGAAAACATGGAAACTTGAATAAAACTAAGAAGACCATTCTAATGAATTTAAATTATACCTACATTTAATGAAGTAATTGTTTACAAATTAAAAAAAAGACATAATCATATCCTAAAAGAAGAAAAACAGATGGACCTAAATAAAATAATATTTAATCAAAATAAATATAATAAATCCTTAATAAAACTAAAATAAAATATTCAAATAAAATAATCTATATTTTATTGTGTTGAATTGAACTACGACCAGTTGAACACAATAGATTGAAAAAAATTACTAAAATAAAAAAATATAATTCAAATTAAAACAAATTGATATTTATTAAGAGAAAAATAAATAAAAAATAAAAAATGAACATAACTTTGATCAATAATAAATAAATCAATCCAAATTGATCTGAACTGAATAAAACTAAAATAAAGATTAATATATTGAGCCAAACATAACAAAACTACTATTTTATATTCAGAACATGACCAAATAATGATGAATTATATATAAACGATATAAATTATATTAAAAATGCATGCTTAAAATGGAGTAAGCCTATCCTATATGAGATAATGAAAAAAGGAAAAAAATATTAAAATTAAACTGAATATTTCTAATCCTATAGAATCTAATAAAAAATAATGAAACTGATCTAAATTTAACTTTACAAACAAAATTCATGTAATTTTTTTTGTATTGATTTATTCGAGTTCATCTATTATGAGGATAATATGAAACATTTTGGTGAAACGATTTTTTCATGTTGGTATGTTAAACATTGATTAGAATGAGTTAGTTTTTGTCTATAATAAAATTTTATAGAATAATATTTTTTAAAATTCAATTTTATTTTTAGTCAGATGAATTGATAATTGAAGGGTTTTCTCCTTATGAAAAAAATTTATTTCTTATTTAGGAAGAAAAAATATGAGAGTGTTTTAAATGAAAAAAAAAAGTAAAATATCTCATCTAATTAAAGGTACATTCAAATTTGGCAAAAATTTTATAAATAAATATCGCATCTTGATTCTAAGAATCATTCAATGGAGGTCATTCATGAGAAAGAGTCATTCAAATTAACCCAAAATGACTATTTATGATATATAGTACTTGAATATCCCTAGGTGTGAGTATAATTTAATCCATTAAAGTTCATTTTACACACTAGGAATACACACATCATGTTACTATATTATCTTTAATAGCTTTAATTTGAACTAGGCTCATTCATAAATAGATTAGGATAACAAATGGCTACGTAAATTCATGAGAAAAAGGAAAATAATTATTGAGATGTTCTTGAAATCTATTACATCTTTTTTCCACAAAATCCATTATATAGTATTATAGTTATTCATATTTGTAAAAAAATACTTTCTCCTTATATGATGTATCGACTAATAGTGATTTCCAATCTTAGTGGTGTTTGGGGTGATAGAATTCTAGGTTATGAGGATGATGATAATGATAATATTGTTAGTGGGGTGTTCATGATATATGAAGTTAAAATAATTATTATGGTACTAATGAGGTAGATATTGATACCCTTAATTTTCTACTTGAAATTTATTATACAGTCTTCATGATTGTGTCTGATATATAAATTAATATATATGTTTAATGATTTGTTCTTTAAGTTATGATCAAAATAAATTAAAAATATATAGTATCTGGAATTTATAAAATGAGTTTAACGACTATTTGAACACATAATTTCAATTGAATGGTGGTATTTAAATCTTTTATAGTTGGTGTAGCATTATTTGTTTATTGGATGATGTTGTAGCCTATACTAATTGTTTTGAAACTATTAGTATATAATGTTACACCAAAGGCTTCCAAAACTATTTTTATCAACACACTCTACAACCCTATAAAATTGTATCTAGTAGAGACATAATCAATGAGTTATGATTAGTTTAAACTTTCCAATAGTTCAGGAAACCATTGATATAGGTTATAACAATTTTTTCCAAGCATATACAAACAATTAGAACCCATTGGTATAGTGAATAGTTTTTATAATGTTCATTTTATTTAGAAATGTTTCATATTATGAACATATTGTTAATTAAAATTTCTATATACTACCTCATTGACATAGGATACGATTTATTTCTTTATAATCATGTAATTTTATTTTCCATTATTGGATATTATTTTTAATTGTGTTTGATAAAAAAGTCAACAAATTCAAAATGATTTATTTTCAAATTTCCCTTTTTTGTAATATTTCCCAACAAATATCCATATTCATCCTCCCACAAATGTTCTCCTTTATTATTTGTAAATCGAAAATATGTCTTATTTTTTATTAATATATGATTTCTATTATACCATATTCAACCAATAACCATTTTTATTTTTTAACGATGTTGGTTTCAATAAATATATTTTAAATATTATTCATGTTTGTATTTTAAATTATTTTTTAAAATTTTATTTTTGTATATTTATAAAAATTATGTTTAAATGTTACTTATAACTGAATTTTAAAATAAATTTTAATTTTTTTTTCAAAAAACACAATGGAATCATTTTTTAAAAGATTTCTATACTAATTGAAATTAAATTATGATCAACTTATTCGATTTATTGACTGCTGAAGGTAAAGATAACATGCATGTCTATTTTTCTAATACAGATATCTATTGATTATTAAGTTAAGTAGAATATGAAAATTATTTGTAGCCATTTATTTTATATGGTGAATGCATTGGAAATAATAATTGTTGGTTGGGGCCCATAAATATATAAACCCTCAAAAAAATAGAATGAATCATAAGAAAAAAGGTCTTTGTATTTGAGGTGTGGATACCACTTTATTATAATTTCCTTGACATGTGGACTTAATGGAATTATCATCATGTTTTGTAAATAACATTATTATTCTTATATCAAGAAGTTCTTACACATAGACATGATGAAAAAAATGTATACATGAAAGCATATTTCTCCGAAGTTCAGATCAGGATGTCTTTGTATGAGGTGTTGATTTAAATACTAAGATGTCAAAATTATGAATTCTGTCACTAGAAAATAATGCATTGTTATCCATGTGATATATATTTACAATGTTTGGATATACATGGATATATTAGTCACTATGTTTCATTTTCATATGGAATTATTCTAATTATATATATCTTACATATTATTTATTCCATGATGATATAATGATATACTATATAATATAATACCACTTATTGGATATCTAACCTAAAAATTTTATTTTTTTCCCTTTACATATTGTTTTAATAAATTTTCATTGAATGAAATCAAGGATATACTAATTGGAAT
The DNA here is from genome assembly GCA_963277665.1 of Viscum album. NCBI lineage: Eukaryota > Viridiplantae > Streptophyta > Magnoliopsida > Santalales > Viscaceae > Viscum > Viscum album. The sequence goes on along the minus strand of OY728163.1, from coordinate 1,047,097,837 downwards.
AATAATATTTTCATGAAATTTATACTGAGGTGTTTTAATGTTTTAAATTTATTATAAAAAAATCAACATCTAATATATAATGACTAATGAACTATGTAATAATCTATGATGTTATCCCTAATATCTTATACCAATGTAATAAAAACACGCCAGGTCTACATTAGAGTATTTTAGGTTGTTATATTTGTGTTTTTTTAAAAATTCTTATAAAATCGTACCAATGTTCCATGATCACTAATGATGTATTTTACCACTAAATTCTGTTCATAAGCCTTGTATAAGATTCATTTAACTATTATTCATCATTGGATATGGATTTATTTTGATATTTTCCAAAACCATTATTATTATTTTGAATACCAATAGAAATTAATAATTAATATTCAATCAATTCATCATCCTATTAAATGATATCAAAAATCCAATTTTTGTTTATTATAACCATTATATGTTTGTTAAATCACCATCACATCATCACAATTAACAATAATCAAGCATTATATGTTTTTTAAATTTTCATTCAAATTTAATGGATATCTTTTGAAAATATTTTTAAATCCCCTCTACCTAAACTTATTATTATTTTAACTCTTTAATTTAATGGAATATTTGATTCCTAATTATATAACACACATCCAATTGGAAGGAACTTTTAATATTTATCCTATAGTTAAATATTGACATTTTATTAATTGGAAAAGAAGATTTGAATATATTCCACTTTCCCAATTTATTTTCCCCGAAAAGAAATTAGATATAATGTGTTACATAATGTATGTTGGATCCATATCGTATAAAAATATATTATTCACATCAATAATATTGATTGTTACAATATATAAAGTGAAATATACTAATGGATACTCAAACATATCAATTTTATATTTGTATCTATCATATAAATGAAAATTATTCAGGGAATAATTTTATTCCATCTCTACACATCTGTTAACTTCTTCATTCTGTTAAAGATTACATTAGGATAATGGTACATGTGGTCTAAGTAAAATAATCCCAAAAAAGGTGAAATTATTATCCCCATCCATGATAGTAAGATTTTTATAGAAGGTAACATATTTTTTCTATACAAGATGAAACTGTTACTATAGAACAAAGAATAATATGAAACACTAAATGAAAAACACTCCTATGGAAATATTCCTAAACAAGGCCGAGAATATTAGCCTACTTTCACCCACACACCCTATATTTCACCCCAAACACACTATAAATTTAATACTAGTTGGGAGTGATGTAAATAATTCTTTTTGGGGACTAGTTTTTTATTACATGGGATTCTCTACCCATTATTTCCAGGTACATTATTTATTAGTGAAGGACATACTGCTATGACTTCATTGTTATTCAGCTATTCCAGAAGGACTGCATAAAATACTCTTAGATATGATGGAGAGAAGGACTCTTGTTTTTATTTTTTCCAAAGACTATTGTATAACTTCTACGGTCCTGAAGAATCCCATAATTTATTAATCACCACTACCTAAGAGGGATGTTTGTCCTTCAAGACTAAAAAATGGAATCCGACTACAAAGAATGAATTTATTCTCCTATATAAATTTTTCAAAAGGATTGATTTTACACTGTATAATAAAATGGTGAACTATTCCATTGTAATATGATATGTTTTGGTAGTATTGTTCTTTAATGTGTTTAGTAACTGTTGTGGTGTCATACATAAGATCAATGGGAATAATGGGGTGAGGTTTATGCAAACCAATGGAATTTTTTTAGTGGATAAAATGATAAACTTAGTGAATAATGAAGCCTAAAGGTAGTGTGAGATTATATGATATTGGAACAACATTTTAAACATGGTTAAAAGGGCTAAAAAAATTTGATTACATTTTTTGTTGAATGTGACATACTTAAGACATTTTTCATTGAGGATGATGCCTCACATAAACACAATCTCTAATGGAAAATAAGATGTCAGAGTGGGGATGATCAACAAGATTTTTTCATAAATTCATGGAGATAGAGAAAATGATTATTTAGCTAAATCAGTGATTTATTAAGATCCTATTATTTTATTGATATTTTTCTATTTCGAACTTCACTGTGTAGGATAAAAATATTGTTTATGTGTTGATTTCCATAAACTACAACAAAATTTGAAGGGGCAATGAAATAATAAAACAAGGTATTGTAATATATTTTATCCCATGACAAAAATGAATGAACACTACTTGGTCTTGTATCTAGAAAAACCATGGATATACATTACCAATTTTTTTTGACAACTTCTATTTAAAATTCAATTTATGGATGTTCATCAGAGCTTAATTTGATTCTGGTTCCCTATAAGAGGAAAAAATCTCACCCAATATAACTAAGAAATAGTGGATCACAGTCACTGATGAAGGACATGGGGTTCCTGTGATTTTTGAACTCTTACAATGAAAAAATATCAGAAGATATTTGAGTGTTGAAGATATATAATAATATTATTACAATTATATATTATATTAAAATTAAAAAACCGGGAATTAGACCTTATAAATATTGTTCGTAGGGATATCAGTAATGAAATTAATTGAAATTCCATCTAAAATAACTTCTATAATAGGTAATTTATGGAGAATCCCTTCATGGGGTAGTGTGGTGTAATTAATGTTCTGGTTGGTGTAGAATTAGTTCACAAAATTGAAAATATATTGGTGTAGGTTGACCAAAAAGAAATTTTCTGCCAATTTATGTTAGTTTTGATAAAACAATGTGTGTATACAAAAAGTATTAGAGTATAATTACACCAATATCCATGAATCCCATGGAAATATAGTGGAATGGACAAATAACCATTATATAAAAGGGTTCCATAATAAATTGTAAATAATTTTGGTGTAGTGGTTGTATAATGGTGTAGGTGAAAATGCCATAATGGTGAGGATCAAATGAACTCTACTATAACTTTATAGATCTCCTACTAATGAGGGAGAGATAGAAATATATGGAATTAAAAATTATAATTTTATAAAGAAAAATCATCAATTTTGGATGTTTTTTGTGGCCAAAATTTTATTTAATCGAAAAAATACCCAATGAATATGTCAAGTCAACATTGTTGGACTTCCACTACAATGTGTTTTTTTCAATAAAAACCATCTGTTATATTGGTTAGAGTGAACCAAAAACAATATATGAAATAATTATAGTTTCTAATATTGTGTGGAAGGAATTATTATAAAAACATATTTCTCATAAGATTATTTTCATAGGGTTGAGTTGGTAAGATACATACTGAAAAAAGAAATGGTGTAATGAATCTTCATTAAAAAAGTGCCAATCTCGTTTAATGATGCATTATATTGAACCTTGAATGGTTAGGAAACAACGTATATGAGAATGGACTAGAACTAGAGTAAATGATTTCTGTAGGTGCGTAAAATTATGATGAGATGTTATAATCCCATAAAAACAATCCTTCAATGTCAATGACATCAAATTATAGGATATTATTCAATAATGAAGAACTTATTTCTTGTAGTTACTTGTAAGGCTGAGGAATCCCTTGATTCACTTTACAATCTCCATTGTAGGCTAGTTTAACACTACCAAGATTTTTGATAGATCAATTAATTAACTTAATGGTACCCATCAAAGATTATGTCTACCCGATACACCAATAAAAGCATAAGACAACTATATTTTCCAAGATTGATGAAAAAATGGTTGTTGTACAGTATTTAAATTACACTTCTTAAATAGACGATGTGAGAATCGAATCCCTAATTTTCAATCAATATTTCATCAAAAAATATATTTAAGAAGTGGAATAATATGGGGAGGAAAACATCATTCATTTCTATTTAACAGTACAATGGGATTCATTAATCCTTAAAGAAATCATCAAGTACTCATAGTGCACTTTCTAAGTGAAAAAATGTGTTTTTTGATGTATTCCTCATGAATTTAGTTTTGTTGATATCTAGAGATGAGATCAATATTGATTGAACGTTACCCCAGATAACTCATCTATCAATTCACCACCCTCAAAAATGTGGAATTTATTAAGATCCATTACTTTTTTGAGGTGATTATAAATCACAAAAATATTCTTGTTGGTTCATTATTTTTTACAATAGAACTGGGATTGAATATGATATAGTAACAAGATGAATAAAACCCAATTGGAAGAGGATTTGAACACGATTTTCAATATTATTTGTTTAATATTAGGGGTACCATTATTGGTCGACATACACATTCCCTTGATGAGGAAGTAACGGGATCTTACAATCAGTGCGAGGCCACGGAGGTAGACTAAATGGATTAGGGTAGACGATATTTATTTTAATTGAGGAGTTTTTAAAGGTTTTGGTTCTTCCCAGATGTTAGGAATGATTGGTTGGCGCTATATAAAGGTGACATGTAAATGCTAAATGGGTTTGTGGTTATGAATTGTAAAGAGGAAAGACATTTGGTGGTTCTACTGTTGAGGGTACAAGCTAAAATTCTATGGGTAAATTTTATAGCTATAGGATTACAATTGATATAGATATCTCTAAGAGATTGAATCTAAGTGATGTATATGATTATTTCCAGACCACCAATGACATGGAAATGAGCTTAACTATAGTTGGTAGAATGGCCAATAGCTAGTTGTTTCTAAGGGAAGAATACATGAGTCCACAATATGGACCATCATCTAATTCAATTGGAGGTTTATAAGTTCTCTAGGTCACTAGTCACCACATGGGTTTTATATTGGGAGAAATAAAGTAATGTGTGGATCCACTATCAAAGAGGAATTATAATTCTAATGAACTTTCTAGTGGAATTCATTGTGTTTAACTAGTAAATACTTTTGTTGTGGATATATGTTCTTACTCTACGATGGTTTAACACCTCACATTCTATTTCAATGGTTTCATAACTTCCACAATGATATGTGTAAATTGTGGATATACTATTTTCATTTTCATGAGGGAAATAATCCTCCTCCAAATGAACCAATCATACAATAGCGTCAATAAATATGTATACAATACTAAAAAAACCACAATGAAAACATAACACCTACATGTGATGATCATCCTATTTATGATTAGTGGTGTGGAAAAATCACAACAAATAATAGAGGTAGGGGAGGAATTCACCTCGATGAAGCATGTGAATCTGTCAGATGAGTATATTTAAACCTATTTGCATTGAAGTGGGGGATAAAACGTGGGTAGAAAATTTTGGATTCCATAGAGCACTGCTGGATGTAAAATACTTCAAAGATTTTGAAGGAAAACACCACTAGAGAAGAAAACATCAATATGGAATGATTGGTTCTAGTATTAGTGTTTTGTTTTTTGGTTATTAATGAAAAAAAATATTAATATATTATCATGAAAACCATGAATAATGTATCTGACATATTTTTGTTATAGATGTTGTGGTAATAAAGTGGCCATGTATTCAAATATTTCAACGTATTCTTGGATTTGACCAATTTATTTGGGATTCATGAAATTCTTTATTGAGGTTTTGAATTTATATATTACTATCCTAATAAATTAATTATTTTTTGAAGCTTTTTCAAGATGAACCACTTTAGATGAGGTCTTCATTGTAGGTTTGTAGTATACCTTCCACAATCATCGAGAATCTCATTCTCTATCAATCCATAAACTTGTTCATCATCATTGCAAAAATATCTACATATAAATGTTTTAATGGAGAAAAACATTTTGTATCCATAATTTGATGGGATATATTTTTTCAAATTTAAACATATTTTATCGGATCTTATTTTGGTAATTCAAAAAAAGAATATAAAAAATATTCTATCACTGAGTAGTATTTTTTTCGATAATCTGACCAATATGAATATGTTGTCAATTGTAAAATTATTTCCTAATATTCATTCTCATGTATTAATAATTTATAGAATCTCATACATGAAATAATTTATATTTAGTTCAATGTACCCATTTCAAGATATAATTATCCATCAATCAATACGACAAACATTCAAAATTCAAAAGTATTACTTTATTTTCATTATCACGTAATAATGAATCAGTTGTAATATTATTTCATTCCATAAAAAATAGTAAACATGGAAAAATATTATCATTTATTATTTTTCCTTGACAATAACATTAATATATAGTAATCCATTTTTTACAAGTATAACCAATACTTATCTATACTATTAAAAGTTTTTCCCAAATCAATTATTATTTTTTATATACAATGATAACTTTTTATTTAGTATCCTTGGGATATTATTATATGATACAAAAAAACCACCTCCATGAGATCATTATCCTCCCCTTGTTCATTCATACTAAAAAATATTTTAGAATAAATCATACATAATTATATTGAGAATATTCTTTGTAAATATTAATCAATATGATCACTATGATCACATCATTTATTTTCATAAACAAGAATATGATACTAATCCATCATTAGAAATAATGATAATTTATCATATTTCTATCCATGAATTAATTTTGATTGTAGAATCCAACTCAACTCCTAAGTTCCAAAATCTCTATATTTTTATAAATATAATTAATTGAAACAAAAATTCCATATCGTATGACTATATCTTCAAAAAACCATATAAATAAAAATAATGACAGATATATTTCAAAAAAATTATTTTGTATATTATGGGAATCCAAATTTCTATTTCCATTCAAACCACTAAATTACGGTCCTTTTAAAAATAAAAAATTTTATGATTTTCCAGAAATAATTAACTTTATGATATAAATATATAATGGTTTTCCCCAAATTTGATTTATGTTATATTTTTTATTCAATATACTATTTCAATTTTCTTGTTATTTTAGGTGTCACCATTTAGGGTAACATTAATGTTCATCTTCCTCCTCAAATTAGGTTTACACATTTCTCCTCAATGTCATGACTTTTCTAATAGATAGAGTAAGGATTTAGTTTATTTTTATTTTATTAAAATCCTATTGTACTATAATTATTCTATTGAATAATCCTTGAACATTCACTAACTAAATAGACTAATTCTTCTAAAAATAAAATTGATCATCTAAAATTAAGTTTTAGCCTCTAATATTTTTTACTTAGAATAAATAAATAATTTTTTTGATATTCTTTTTATGGAATCAGTCAACTTCTTTTTCTATGAAGGTTGGAAATTTTATGTCTTTTCCTTTTTACCAAAAAATTTACACTTATTCTATGGTATTCAAGTACATCATATAGATCCCGAAAGTATATTTACAACATAGTTTTATTATTATAAATATTAGGGATACTAATAATCTATTCCGTAAACTAATTTATAAGTAGGAATTCAATGTATATATATTCTCAAAATAATTCACTAGATAAATATATTTTACTCATCATAGAAATTGTTGTTTCCAATATTTTGAGGACCACTATGAATCAAGGATGAATTTTGTGGTGTCCTTTTATGATTTCATCTCCCTTGAAATAATGTATATAAGTTTTTAAGAGTTTTAAACATATCATATTTATAATAAAAACTCACTTGTTTTAAATGATATTTTTTAAATCATTTATTGAAATATATTCAATGTTCTCCCCATGTGTGGGTGACTATGTACTTATGGTTGTTACTCCAGTTGATATTTTAAAGAATTCAAAATGATATGATCACTATATAATTCTTACAGCTCACACCATGTTACTTATGCATCAAAACAGGTAGCTATACTATCTCCCATAAGTTTAAATATTTTTATTTTACATCCAATATAACATAAAATAAGAGTCATTTCTTTATAAAACTCATGAACATTTTCAATAAATTATTTGTCTAATACAATCAGAAACTATGTTTGGTATGGACACATACAGTGTGAGAACATCTTATTTTACATAGTATGATGCCCAATTAAATAAAATATTCTCTATTTGTAACACATATATACTGCATCTATGTCAAATTTACTTTTATTGAATATTTATATCTGTTACACATAAATTTTATACTCCTTTATTTGGTGTCATAATATTATTCAATCAAGAGATTCATTCTTTGAAATAATATGATAAAAAACCATCAGAATGTTTTTATTATCTAATTCACAAATATTGTATATATAAAATTATTCCTTAAACACTTCATATATGAACCCTTCCTCAAAAGAACTATTCTAAAGTGAAGACTCCCAAAATTAGAATTTATAATTTTCATAAAAAATTAAATATAATTAGATAACATTCAAAACTTATAGAACTCTCATGATGATTCGTGATTTTTTTACTAATATATCCTTCAAAATTATTCATATATCATATATATCAAAAATAATTTAAGGAAAATTTAAACATAATCATTTTTAGAGTCATTAAAAATTTCATATAAAGATCCTCAGAACCCAAACTAGTGAATGTCTGTTTCATACTGACATTAGTACCTCATTATCTGGTATAGTAATATATGGATATCCTATATAAGATATTATAACATGAATTTACTGATTCTAGTAAATTTATAATTTATATTTCTGGTGCACTTTACAAGCCTTCTATATACAAAAAAATCATATAAGTCATTCTAATAAAATCATTGTAATGGGTTTCAATATTTTTGACTGGTCATTCTACACCAAATAAAATTTCCTACCCATCATGGTTTATAAAGACAAATATAGTAATTATTCTGGTATTTATACATTAGATAACAACATATTATTTATTATTATTAACCTTTTGTTGACTGCATAGATTCATATCTAGTTACCCTTAGAGATGTTTTCTTCTTCTTCGCGAGCTACAAATTATTTGTCAGATCTTCCATTATCCAATTATCAATGATCAAGATTTTTTCCATCTAAACATAATGACCATATAACTATAAATTTTTTTTTGTTCAAAACATATTCATTTTAAAATTATCATTTAATAAAAATATTATCAATGTGATCATTATACACCTCATTTTGATCACATTTTACTAACAAAACTCCAACTTCATAACCTGGATTTTTTACCGACAATCTTTGTATGAAATATTCAATATTTATCATTATGTTTTTACAAACATGATATTATATACCAAATCACTAATAATTTCAAAATTTTAATTATATTTGTTACTTTGATGATAAATATGGAATTGTCTATATTTTTATGGAAACATTTTCAAATCTATTTTTGAACTCATAGGGTATGTTTGGTAAATATGCTTAGGAACCAGTTTTCTCATGAAGCACCAGACATTCATATATAAGATATTGATAAAGAATAAAACTACAAATTTAAAATTATCTTAAAGGATATTTAATATCACCATTAATATTTTTCGAAAAAATTAATAATATTAATTTTTCAAAATTTCAACCAAAATTTAATGTTTGTTAAAGATATTATCCTAGAACTGCATAATATTATAATGATGTTTTATGAATGAATTCAATGCCTATGTTCCCATAATTATTTTTTCAATGAAATTAATAAAAATACATAAAATCTTTTTAGACACTTTTTTGAGAAAAAAATATTAAGTCACCAAATAAAGGGTAATTTTTCTTAATTTTATCCCATATTTAAAATAGAATTCAATATAATATTGGGGGTGTTCTTAATAACATTATTTATACACTAGAGGAGGCTAACATTGTACTTTAGAACCTAAACTCCTAAAATAATTCCCTCGGAATATCCTTATGAAATAATGTGAAACATGATCTCTAGTTGGGATATATTCCAGAATAACAGCTCCACTAGAATTATTTTTCTTAAAAAGTTGATATATATATATATATATTATCAAATATTATTAATTAAGAATTTTCCAAATGATTATTAGGTATATAAATTATATTTTTATTATCTTCAAGAAAATTAAATATTTTTCATACATTTTCCATCAAATCCTGTAGTTTTACATTCATACACACCATTTGTGTAAAACCCTACGATTCCAAGGTATGATTTCCTTTGATTAATGCAATAGCTTGCATTGTACGCAACTTCAAGATTCTAACACACTGAGACCAATCAAACTAGCCGTTATGAATTGAAATAAACAAATTTTCAAATTTAATAAATTTTATCTTCCAAAATGGACTTCATTTATGGATTCGGAATATCAAAAATAGCTTAGGGTGAATATTTTTTAATTTTCTGAAAACAATCAATTTTTGATGAATAGTGAAAAACACATATTTGTTGTTTAAAACTGAATTTTTATTTAAATAATTTATTATTTATTTAAATTAATTTTTTGTCACAATAGATATATAATACCTATATATGTTCAATATAATTCATTGGAGTCATTTTAAATTGAGTTTAGATATATAAAAATATTATTGAACTTTTTACCGTCTTTTACCCACCTCCTAGGAGCATTTACAAATTTGTATAATACTTAATTTTACTGCTTTTGTGAGTTTAATTACAAAAATACGAGGGAGACGGTTGATAATAATAAGTAAAATGTGGATCAATATGATGAAAATTATTTTTTGGTGAATAGTAACTATATACTTTTATTTACAACGGTTAAAAGAGAATAGGGTAATTATGGGTAACAATTATATAATTATTACCTTAACATAGGTCCTAATTCTATTTGATATGTGTAATTCGACAAAAAACAACATTAGAAATAAAATAGCTTCCTTTAGGTCCACTTGTATTAGATTAAGACATTTATTATTATTTTATTTAAAGAAGAGTTAAAAGAGATAAATTCAATGTTTATTAACAAAACTATTTTTAATATAGGGTTACATATTTGGGTTAATTAAATGAATATTTTTGATGTAATAATGTTGTTATTAATTTATCAAAAACAAAATACAAAATAGTGTCAAAATTGACATAAAAGTGTTTTTAAAATAAATATTATATTATTAACTGATATTTTATTCCTAAAAATATAAGGTTCAGACAAAGGGCATAAATAATAATATATATGTCATTAGTGAACCAATATAGGTTTAAATATAAATTTATTATAAGTATATTGACCATATAATATAAAAATAAAAAGAGACATTGTAAATGTCAATCTATTTAACTAAGAGTTTAATGAAAACTATAAATTTGATATAGTGAACCAAACCTGTCTAAAAACTATTGGTTGAGTGGTTTTTGACCCATCCATACCTTATCCTTGAAATGAATCATTTTTATGCCATATGAAAACGAAAATTGTTTTCTTATAAAATAATATTTCAATCTTTTCCTAAGGTGCCTCTCATCCCTCTTATAAAAGGGAAATTACCCTTCTCTCAAATTCACACCCTCAGATCCATTTGGCTTGGCCAAACCCTTCCCAAATATCCTATCAACATTCCTCCCTTTATCCTAGAGGCCATCCTTTAATCATAAATCCATCCAAAGGAGTGATTTTGATCAAATCAAAATGATGAACCTGAAGAAGAGTTAAATATTTCATCACTTCTTTCAAGTTCTTTTCTTCTTCCACTTCCTATTTATTTGTTGTTTCTGTCATAAAATAATAACTCTAGTATCTTATATACACTGTGATGTTATTATAAAAATGGTACAACAATATTCATTATCCTATCCATCTTATAAATGACAAAGTCACCATATGTGAGTACGTATGGATTACCATCTCCACGTCATTGTGTAATTTATTATTAAAATACATCATCATTTGAATGGGAATAAAAATGAGTATAAAATATGTAAATAATAAATATAACAATATATTTATTTTGTATATATGATATACCATCCAATTATATACTATTTTAATATCAAAATAATTATAAAGTCCCCATAATGACTCAATATCATTCTGAATAGGAATAATATACATCCTATATTTATCATACATTACTTACGTTACAAAGTATATAAAGAGAAACAAATCAGTTAACACCTGAAATGAGGATACTACTATAATATCATTAACAAAGCAATATTAGAAGATCATATATGATATCATATTTCTGTATATAGGTATTTTATAGTATAATTATTATTATTTAACTATTATACATGATGTTAATGTACCCTCAACTGAGGAAAAGTACAAGGTAATGGTTAATTTCATAATCTCTTTATTATCTGAGTTAGTTTTTACGTTAGTATCTACTCGGACCTCTTTATCATCCACATCCATGTTTCTTAAAAATATATTCCAAATCATTTTTAATATTTACTATAATATTTTTTAACGTCACTTATACCCTTGATTTACTTTTTATAATTTTTTTTGAAATGAATCTTTCTTTCGTTTTCCAAACGATGACCATTATGACCTTTTCGACATAATTAAGAAAGAATGCTTTTTTAACATGTACGGTGGGTGTGAATATATTATACTGTTATAACATCAATGAAGATTCCCTTAAAATATTTTAAGAATATTTTCAAAATAAATGTTTCCTTTTATAATTATATTGCTTTTAAATGATTTTAAAATAGAAAGAGATATTTCCCTTAAAAATGATTTGATTTCATCAATGCCAAAATCTTTTAATAGATTTTAGGCTTATTTGAAGTTGATTTTTTATGATACAATACTTCTATAGTATATTGACAGTTTTGTGATTTTTTTGACTTTGGATGTGTTATTTTTACACCATTAGTGGTTTATATATAAAGTATTGACATTTCATATGCTAGTTTTAATACGAATGTTTATGGTATGTTTAAACCTTTTCATTTGAGAAATGCATTAGACATAGTAAGTGATGGGTAGAGACTGCGATAGCTCCTCGATGCATAGGTAGGTTTTATGATACAAAAAAGTGTCTTGGAACAAGGCCTTGAAAACATATTATTTGTATTCTTGGTGCAAGGCCTTGACTATTTGGATATGATGTTTGGAAATATGTATTCCATCATTATAAATGTGGCTATTTATATTGTATGTGATTATCCGACTAGTAGAATATCTATGTGATTAAGAAAATGGCATTGTTTGACTTTATCTTTCCCATATTATGATGAATTTTGAGTTTAAAATTATATTGTTTTAGTGTTATACATTTCATTAAATTTTTATAATTATTTATGAATGTTTCTGCTATATTGTTATCCATAATGAGCATTTAAGCTCAACCCTTTCTATGTTATATTTTTATTAGGATGAAAATAAGTATATTATGACGACCTACATGGATAGTATAAGGAATATAAGTGTGGCATATGGAGGCAATATTGTTTTATTTTTTCATTAAAAAATGTAATGTAAAACTTATTAATGTATCTAATATTTCTAAGGCTACTAAACTATTTGGTCTTTGGAGACATAATATTTTGTGATCATTCCAATTTTATTTTATAATTCACCGACTCTAGGTAACTTGGGTATGAGCATTACAGTTCGTATCAGAGGATGTTTAGTAAAAAAATTGGAAGCTATATTGAGAATAACTCTGATTAGATAACATTAACCTAATATGGACGTTGATGATTAGTATATAAGAACATCCTAGAATTTTGGAACTGTAGAAATTTTTTGAGTTCTCCAAGAAATCTATCCATATCTATATAATATCAGGTAGAGGCGGCTCTGGAATAGATGTACCAAGTGGTAAACCCTGAAAACACCACTTGGAGCTAGACTCAGACGGGAACTGGTGAATGACAACGGGACTTGGTGCACTCTTGGTTATGATAATGTTGTGGGATATTCTTAGGATAATTGTTATTTTCATTACAAACCATTATAAAGGGTTTATGATTATATACATCCTTAAATAAAACATTTTTATGATTATGAATTATATCTATAAACTGTTCAATTTAGGTTATGTTTTTTACCACTTTTTTAATTATCTATTGCAATTCATAAACAAATCTACTGTATTCCATTATTTGGAAATGGTGCCTAGTGGAAGGAATAGAAATTGTATCGATGCACATAATACATGTAGGTATTTCCCTCCTACTTGATATAATTATAGTGTAGTTTATGATGCCATTGGTGCCGATCAGCTTATCACCGTACTCAGACAACTCTCTCAGGTTATGAATAATAACCTTACCCATATGGAGCACCCTGATCCAAAACCTGGAGGTTCAATGTTAGGCCACTTCATGAGGGAAAAACCAACAATATTCAATGGGAGTACAAATCCATTAGTAGGTGAGAAATAGATGAATCCCTTATAGAATATATTTCACACTTTTGGGAGTAGAGAAAGGGAAAACGTTATCATGGTAGTTTATCACCCCACGGGAGATGCAGATCAATGGTGGTCATTAATCGAAAACACGAAGGAAGATGAAGAAGTATCATGTATGTAATGGAGGGAGTTTAAAGATATTTTCATAGAAAAGAACTTTCATCGTGACCATCAAACAGTTATGGAAAGGAAATATCTTTGTCTAAGGCAAAAGGAGGATGGAAATGTCAAAAATTATGAAGGCTAACTCTATAATGTTAGAAAGGCATGCTGTAGATTATATCCAAAAACTAAGAAGTATGATTGATAATTTTTTTGATGGGTTAAAACCATTTCTTTGTAGATAATTAGTCTCACAATCCTTCTCGTTGTACAAATATATTGTCTCATGTGCTATCGATATTGAATATTAATTCTTTATGTCTTATGACTTTAAAGAAAAGAAAGAGATTAAGAGATCTGCAGAAAATTATGGAAATGGATATATGGGGAAAAAGGGAAAAGTTGAATATCCACTCTATGGTAACTATGGGAAAAACACCCCGATACTTTCTTGAATTGAATGGGAGTTTGATACAAGTGTGGTGAAAAAGGGCACCAAGCTCCTGATTGCAAGGGGAAGAAAGATGGTGTCAATTTTGAATGCTACAATTGTAGAGAAAGGATGAATTATGAAAATGAATGTCCTAAGCTCCATGGAAACATACGTCAGAAAAATACAAGTGATCAAGACCATTCTTATTCTATCACTACTGCTAATGTTGATGCTCTAAAAGATGTGATGGAAAGTAGTTTAATGGTTTCCTCAAGTTTAGATAAAAATTTATTTGATTCTAGGTCATCACATTGTTCCACATCTTCCCAGTTTGCTAATAAATTTGATGTATTCAATTTGACTTAACAGTGGATTTGTCAGTCAAAACACTTAAGGGATGTTTCATTACAATAACATTTTGTCAATCAGTTCTCATTCGGTCATATAAATGCTCTTTATCTTTTTTTTCATAATGTCATACCCCTGATTTATTTTGATATAATAATTCATATAGATTGGATTTTGTACCATGATTAAAAAATTTATTGAAAGAAGAAGGAGGTTACAATTCTCTATGATGATAAAGAGTGTTTTATCTTTAGATCAGAAACGTCACCAGATAATTCTTATCTAGATCCACCCCAGTAGCTCAAATAAACTCAATTATTATGGGGGAATAGAATGAAATAACTATGGGTGATTAAATGAATGTTTAAATAGGGGATGCACCTATTGTGAAACAATATGTAGACGTGTTTCTATAGGATTTACCTGGACATCCTCCATAATGGGAAATTGAGTTTTCCATTGATTTATTTCTTGGTTCAAGGCCCATATCAAAGACCCCTTATAGAATGGCCACATTGGAATTAGTGGAACTAAAGAAACAACCAGAGTAATTGAGTAATAAGGGATTTATTCACCCTAGTGTTTCTCCACGGGGAGCCCCAATTTTTTTGTTAAGAAGAAAGATGGATCTATAAGGTTGTGCATTTACCATAGAGAGATCAATGAAATAAAAATAAAGAACAACTATCCCCTACCTCCCATTGATGATTTATTTGACCAACTTCATAGAGCTTGTTATTTTTCAAAAACTGACCTTCGATATATATATCAACAGTTTTGTATCAAGACAGAAGACATTCCGAAAACAACATTCCAAACCAGTTACGTGCATTACGAGTGTACAGTAATGCCATTGGGGGTGACTAATTCACCTTCTGTCTTCATGGATCTAATAAATAGTGTTTTCAATGAATATATTGATGACATTGTAGTGGTATTTATTGATGATATCGTGGTATACTCAAAAAGATACAATGATTAGGAAAATCACCTGTGCATTAGTTTAAAGGTTCATAGAAAAAATGAATTATATTGGAAACTTAGTAAGTGTGAATTCTGGTTTCAGAAGACTTATTTTCATGGCCATATTTTTTCTAAGGATGGAATCTATGTTGATCTTTCAAAGACCAAGGAAATCCAAGGATGGAAATCACCGAAAAGTATAATTGAGGTACACAGTTTTATTGGTTTAGCATGTTATTATCAATGTTTCGTCCAATATTTGGCCCGGTTGGCTAACCTATTAACCAAGCTCACACGAAAAGGTGTTAAATTTGTTGGACAAAACTGTGTGATGAAAATTTTGAAGAACTGAAGAGAAGATTAGTAAATTCTTTTATCTTGACTCTACCACCAGGGAATGATGGGTTTGTTATTTATAGTGATTCTTAAAAGAAATTACTTGGTTGTGTCCTTATGTAGAATGATAGAGTTATTCCATATGTATCAGGACAACAAAAAACTGATGAAAAAAACTATCCTACTCAAGATCTTCAGTTAGCAGTTGAAATATTTGATCTAAAAATATAGAGGCACTATATCAATAGTGAAAAATGTGATATTTATCCTGGTCACAAGAGTTTGATGTATATTTTCTCACAGAAAAAACTCAATATGAGGCCATGGATAAGGATTTAACTACTCATGTACTATGAATGAACAATACACTACCACTCGAGGAATGAAAATAAGGTGTCATATACATTGAGTAGAAATGATCATGGAGTTCTGAAAAAGATGATAATTGAAAGGGATAACATTTTCATGGATATAGTAAAGATGGACATGGGAATAACCATGGACATTGAAACATTAATACATTTTCAAATGGTTTCCAAACCAACTTTACTAGAAAATATAAAGTGTTCTCAAACTGATTATTAGTAATTTCAAAATAAAATTAATGCTGCGAACAATGTTAGATTGAGTGACTTCATATATGAAGATGAAATTTTGAAATATTTGTAAATGACTTTCTATTCCTAACAAACCTGATCTAAAAATGAAATTGATGGATGATGCTCATATCTCCAATTTCACTACATACCTTGCTGGAAGTAAAATGTATAGCAATTTGAAGGAATATTTTTTGGGGGGACAACATAATGATGGAAATTGCTGGTTTTGGGTTAGGATGTATGGTTTGTCAACATGTGAAAGCCAAAAGGAAACAACCTAGAGGAGTCATGAAACCTCTTCCCATACCTGAGTGTAAATGGGATAATATTACGATGTACTTTTTCATGGGAATACCAAATACACCTAGAAGGAATGATGCAATATGGGTCATTGTCGATCACCTTACAAAGTCAGCACATTTTTTTCTATAATATTAGGTTTACCACATGAATTTATGACAAGATTATATATTAATTATGTTATAAGACTTCATGGAGTACCCCTAATGATTGTTTCTGATCGTGATCCCCGTTTTACATCAAGATTCTGAAAAATTATTCAGAAGGACCTGGATACTGAACTTTGTTAGAGCACTACCTACCACCCTCAAACCGATGGATAATCAGAACTGACTATTGAAACCATAGAATACATGTTGAGATCTTGCTTAGTTGTCTTTTAAGGGATTCCTGACCAATATTTACCTCTGGTAGAATTTTCCTATAACAATAGCTTTCATTCAAGTATTCACATGGAACCATATGAATTGTTATATGGAAAGAGATGTCGCACACCAACATGTTGGGATGTTGTTGGTGAAACGAAACTCATAGGACTAGAACTTTTTGAGGAAACAATGGAAAAGGTGAAGGATATCCAAACCAACATCAAATCAACAAAAATTAAGGATTAGAGCTATATCGATTACCGAATAGGGATTCAGAATCTCAGGTAGGTTATCATGTTTTCTTGAATTTAAATCCCTAGAAGGGGATAATAGGATTTTGTAAGAAGGTTAAACTATGTTCCAGCACATCAGACCTTTCGAAATTCTAGAAATAATTTGTGTTGTAACTTACTGATTGGAAATGCCGCCAAGTCTCTCCAATGTTCACCATGTGTTCCACGTATCACTATTTAGAGAATACTTGTCTGACCCAACCCATGTACACAACAATGAGGAAATTTAACTAGAACCTGATCTGTACAATTGTGAAGAGCCTGTCAGAATTCTTGATATTAGAGAAGAAGTGATGAGAAACTTAATGACTTGTCTGTTAAAAGTTCTATGGAGAAACCATACGATGGAAGAGGCAACGTGGGAAAACGAGAAACTTATGATAAATAACCACCCTGAATCTTTTTATACAGTGATATTATAGAAAATTTGAGGATGAAATTATTTGAAGGAGGGAATAATGTAACACCAAAAGCTTCCACAGTACGTTTCACTTCGAATAATGGAATTTCTTGCATTGTACACAACATTGAGATTCTATCTCACCATGACGAATAAAACTAGCCGTTATAAATAGTTATAATCACTTTTTAAAATTTAAAAATATTATCTTCAAAGTGGACTTTATTTTTAAATTCGAAATATCAAAATTATTTTTGGGTGAATGTTTTTGATTTTTCTGAAAGCATTCAATTTTTGATAAATAGTTAAAAAACTGAGTTATTTTTTAAAACAGTTTTTTTAAATAATTATATATTTTATTTAAATTTATTTTATGTCGAAATAGATACTTAATTCTTATATAAGTTCAATGTAATTCATTGGATTCATTTTATAATGAGTTTAGATATATAAAAATTTCATTGAACTTTTTACCGTCTTTTACCCACCTCATTAGCGCATTTCCAAATATTTATCAAACATAATTTTACTACTTCTATGAGTAAAATTTCAAAATTCTAAGAGACATGTTTGATATCAATAAGTAAAATGTGGTTCAATAAGGTGAAAATAATTTTTTCTGAATAGTATCTTTTTCTTTTTATTTAGCACGATTGAAAGTAAATATTGTAATTAAGGGTAAAATTGATATTATTATTACCCTAAAACATGTTAAAATTCTATTGGAGAAGATTAATTCATAAAAAACAAACATAAGAATAAAATATGATCCTTTAGGTCCCCTTGTATTAGATTAGTTCATTTCTTATTATTTTATTTAAAGAAGAGGTAAAAGAGTTAAATTCAATGTTTAATTACTAAAACATTTTTAATATATGGTTAAACACAATATAAATTTGACTATAAATATTCATTAGAATGATAAAACTATTTCCTAAATAATGGTATTTTATTTATTATTTTTAGACATTAAATAATAAAATTTATTTACGACACAACGATGATGTAGTAATTACCTTATTAATAACCAATTAAAATAATTGATATAACAAATATTCAAATAAATATAATTTGAGAATATTAATGAATTACACTAATTTTCTAGTTTAATATGATATGTTTGGGATGACTAAATTAATTTTATTAAAAGTAATGATGCTGTTATAAATTTAACAAAAACAAAATATGAAATAGTGTCAAAATTAATATAATAGAGTTTTTTTAAAAAAATATTATATTATTAATTGATATTCTATTCCAAAAAATCAATGATTTAAAAAAGAGGCTTAAATAATATTATATATGTCATTAATGAACCACTGTAGGTTCTATTAGATGATTATAGTTTGTTTATTAACCATATAATATAAAAATACAAAGAGACATGGATAATGTCAAACTATTTAACTATGAGTTAAATATAATAGATAAGTTTAATATATTGGCCTAAACCTATCTAAAACCTATTTTGTGTGATTTTAATGACCCATACCCACATTATATTTGAAATAAACAATTTTGGAGCCATTAGAAGCCGAAAATTATTTTATTATAAAATAATATTTCATTCTTTTTCTAAGGTACCCCTCACCCCTCTTATAAAACGATACTAATCCTTCTCTAAAATTCACAATATTAAATCCTTTTTCTTGGCCAACCCCTACTGATAGATCCTCCCAACTGCCCTCCCGTCATCCTAGAGGCCTTATTTTAGTTAGAAAGCCAACCTATAGAGCCCTTTTGATCAAATCAAACGAATGAACCCGAAGAAGAGGTAAATATTTCATCACCTGATTCAAGTAATTTTTTCTTCCACATCATCTTTATTTATTTTTTCCATTATAAAATAAAAAAACTAGTATATTATAAATAAAATTATTTTATTATAAAAATAGTACAACTATATTCATTATCTTATCCATCCTATAATTGAAAAAGTCACTATAGGTGTGTTCATACAGATTACTGTCTCCACGTCGTGGTGTAATTTGTTATTCAAATACTTCATCATTTCGATGTGTATAATAAAGAGTATAAAAGATGTAAATAATAAATATTAAATCATAATGAATTTTTATATATTATATAGCATCCAATTATATATGATATTAATATCAAAATAATGATAAATTCCCCATACGTGCGTACGTACGAATTACCGTCTCTATGAACATGATGAGATTCATTCCCCATCGTATCCATTCCAGAATAATTTTCATTCGATGATTAAAAATAACTTTTAAATACTTAATATCATTCTGAATATTAATAAGATACATCCTTTCTATAACAATCATTACTTATGTAATAGAGAATATAAAGGAAAAAGAATCATTTAACACTCGAAACGATGATACTACTGAAATATCATTAACAAAGAAATATTCGAAGATCATATATGATATCAAAATGATGTATATAATTATTATATAATTTAATAACAATTATTTAACTATTATAAAAGAGGTTAATTCACCCTCAACAATGTAAAATTGCATGTAAAGGGTTAATTTCACAATCTCTTTATTATCCAAGGTTGTTTTTAGTAAGTACTACTGGGACCTCTTAATCGTCCACATCCATGTTTATTTAAAATTTATTTCAAAACATTTTTAATACTCACTAGACCTTGGGTTAAAGTCATTTATACCCTTTCTTAACTTCTTATAAAATAGTTTCAAAGGAATATTTCTATAATTTTCCAAACAATGTACCTTATGACTTTTTTGACAAAACTAAGTTAAGAATGTTTTTGTAAACTAATACAGTTGTGTGGATATTTCCCACTGTCATATCATCATCAAATCTTCCCTTACAAAAATACATGAATATATTCAAAATAAATGTTTCTTTTTATAATTATATGACTTTCAAATTATTTCAAAATAAAATGTGATATTTCTCTAAAAAAAGTTTTGATTTCATCTATGCCAACATCCATTAATGGATTTTATGTTTATTTGATGATGATTTATTACGATACAAAGCTTTAATATTGTATATAAGGTTTTGGGATATGGTTGAATATGGATGTGTTATTTTTACACCATTCATGGTATATGGATAAAGTATTTACATTTCATATTCTATTTTTAGTATAAATGTTTATGTTAGTTTTAAAACTTTTCATATGAGGAATGTGTTGGACTTAGTAAGTGACAGGTGGAGCCCACTATTTCTCCTCGATGCATCTAAAGGTCTCATGAGAAAAAGTTTTGTCTTGGAACAAGGCCTTGACAAAATCTTATTTTTAGTCTTGGCACAAGGCTTTGAATATATGGTTATGAAGTCTAGAATTATGCATTCTATAATTATGAAAGTGGCAATTGATATTGCATTTATGTATTCAACTAGTAAAAAATCCATGTGCTTAATTAAATGAAATTATTTGTTTTTATCTTTTCCAAATTATGCATAATTTCATGTTTATAAGGATTTTGATTTAGTATTATACATTTCCTTAAATTTTTACGCTTATTTATAAAAGATTCCGGTATATTTTTTTCCATACTGAGCATCTGAGATCAACCTTTATTGTGTTTCATTTTTTCCAGTATCCGGATAATTATATTATAAATAACCTACAGGGATAGTCTAAGGGATATGACTATGGCCTATGTAGACTATGTTGTTACTTTTTTCCATTTTATATTGTAATGTAATACTTATTATGTATCTAGTATTTAAAAGGATACTAAACATATCGTTCTGTCGAGACATGATCTTTTGTGATCATGCCAATGTTATGTAATAATGCTCCGAATCTGGGTAACTAGGGTTGAGGCACTATAATTTTTTAACATTCCGGTGTGAATGGAAATTATTCTTATTCCTATATGTTCAATGTAATAGATCAGTTTTACTAATAGTAATATCCTGACATGGATTCTAATAAGAAGTTTGATCCCTATCATATTTATTTTTTATCATTATAATCTCTACCTATTTAGCATTAGTGATCCCAAGAAAGTTAAAATTAATACATATTATATATATAATTATCTAATTTGATTTTATCCTAACATAACTGAGTATTATCATTCCTCATGACATGTGTGATTCCTTTGTATCAATTTGATATATCACAAAAACATTTATAGCCTATGTAATGTCTCATCTGGATGTAGTGAGATAGTGAAGTCATTAAATAAATTTCTAAAATTCTATTTAAGGAATAAATTTATCTCTATCATATTTATTTGTCATCGTCCCAAAAAATATAATTATAATCCCCATTTATATTCCATATTGTCATAGAAACTCTTTGGAATACATTTATTTTTTGGAAAAGATGAATATTCTTTTGAATAGAACATTTAATACTATAAAAGTGATTAGAATTTTTAGAATTGATATCTCAAAGTTCATATTAAAATTTTTAGAAAACCCATCAATTGTTTTTCCCTATCATATGGAAAAAAATTATCATCACAAAAAACAATGATAATCAGTGTACTCATTCTAATCTACTTGAAAAACAAGTTATTATCACGCATTACTTTATAACTATTTAACAAATTTTGGAAACCATCATTTTTTAATTTAAATCATGATTGTACTATTTCAATTGTTACAAATAATAATTCATTTTTCACACCACGGTTATATATTTATCAGATAATAAAACACTGTGTTGATCAAAATAAATATTTCCCTTAATTAGACCATTTATTAAATTTTACTTAACATCTATTAAATAGATTTTTTAATTTTTATGAGGATAAACTACACATTTTTTTAATTTTAAAAATTCATAAATAGGTAAAATGATTCATAGAAAATATTACCTTCCACCCATATGTAATCATTTATCACTATAGTGATTTATTATCCGAAATCTATATATGATCATTGAGATTAATTTTGAACATGCATTTTATAACTATATAATTATTTAATCTTTTCCATGATATGAGATCCCATATGTTATTTTCTTAAATTTTATTTAACTATGAATTCAAATAGTTTTAGGATTCATGATGTTCAACTACCTCAAAACTAGACTATGGTTCCACCTATGAGATAATAGAAATTTTTTTCTAAAATCTCAATTTCCATTATATATGATATTGGTCTTCTTATTTCGTGATTATTTTATCATATTCAACCTATTATTTTAAAATTTTAATATATTAGCGATATTCTTATTTTCTTATATTACATATCATTAGATTAATCTGAATCAACTTGTATAAGATTTTTCTTTCATTTTTCTTCATTTACATTATCATTATTGTAATCCTTCATCATATATTTTATAATATCATCCTAATAATATTCAACAAATTATTCTATTATGGAATTGTTTTAAATGAAATTTAAATAAATAAAATCAATTAAATTATATAGAAAATTATTTTAAGACCTGATATGTTGTGCTTCTGACAGATTTTTTTATGACGTGAATGGTCAAGAGAGGGGACACATCCCATGTGACTGCTACTAGGGAGGCGATTCATAACAGATTTACAATATATAAACTATCAATAATTTCTAGTATTGTTATTCCCATAAGTTGAATGTTATGGAAACATGATGACTTAGTTCAGAATTAAACATATAAATGGGGGGTTTTTTGGCTGAAAATTCATTCTCCTTTGATGGTGTTTCATTCACTTTATTTTTTCAATATAGGATCTTAAGAGAAGGGCATTGGTAATTTGTTCAATCTCATTAAATATAGGTATGCTATGATTTGAAAAGTGGTATTTTTATTTTAATCCATTTTCCATAAAAACTTTATAAAGATCATGTTTGGATTAAAATTATTTGGCTTAATTAGATACTCTGGAATCCAAAAGTCTTATTTGATATTGCATCTATTATGGGATTTCGTATAAAAATGTATAAGAATACTAAGATCTCCAAATGTTTTCATATTTCAATGGTTATTTTGGAGGTTGATCTGAGTTATTTTCTGATCCATAATGTTGTTTTTCCATCAATGGATAATTAAATTCCATTAAATTTGTAATATGAAAGACTTCCTGACATTTGTTCAGAGTTTCAATTCATTGGTCAGGTAAATGATAAATGTAACAAGAATTTTTTTTGCTCTTTTTAATCTATAAAAAAAATTATGATTCATGTAAAAAGAACTGTGGGATAAGACATCACCAAACAAGGGACCCACTCTTAACCAAGGGGATGTGTGTGGTAAATAAGAAACACCACATCTGGTTGAGGCTTTAAAGAATCTTGAATCAGGGAATTTAATGTCTGGAAATAGTGATCATACCCTTTCTCCACAAAAATTTACTCATGTAACTGATGAGAAATGAATCCCATGTGATAAAGGAAATATTTCTAGGATTCAGGAGGAAATTGAAGAATTAATGGAAACTCGTGGAATCCATGCAAGGTGGGATGACATCGCAGATGATTCCATGAAAAAATCATCATATAGTTTCATATTGTCTAGAAGAAAAAATATTGTTGTGGATGATGAAATATTTCAATATATTCCCCCCAAAAAATCTAGTTGAATGAAATACTACTCTAATATGAAGCCATCTATAGTCACTCAGTCTCATGGGCCCTTTTCTAAATCCTAAAGCTATGGTGGTTAAAATGAATCATATCATTTTGATAAGGATACTTGATCCTTTTTGGTGTATTTTGGCAAGAGTTCGACATTCTTGTGTGTTCCTATCCTTTTACATTATGTAATATATTTATTTTTTATTTAGTAGAAGGGATAATCCCAATCCATCCTAGTTAATAATGAATGATATAAAATGAAAATAACATCTAATTGTTTTATGCATCATCATCCAATAAAGATTAGCGTTTATGAACATAATATCTCATTATGAATGAATTTAAAATTATTTATCTCTACCACTAACCATATTTTATTTTAATAAAATTGTAAAAAAATATCATCCTTTATTTTTTTAGATTTGATAAACTACTTACTAAATCCCCTGAAACTAAGTTCCAAATTTTCTAATCAATATTCCCAATTATTTGGTTCCACCACTTCTTTTCATAAAAAGGATTAAATATTTATATTTATATGGAACTGTTCTATTTAATAGGTTACACCATTCCTATATTTAATGCATTATATAACGAAAAAATAATTTCTGACAATAACTACATTACTATCATTCAGAAATTTTCTAACATTCAGTCAGCTGTGGTTAACCCCATAAACAATAAAAACGTAATATGTATTTATTTTTATTATTCAATCTCAGACATTCCAAATAATATTGTTTTTAATGAACTATTATTTATAAAATTTACTATTCCTCACACTAATTCATAAATATTTTCTAATATTTTCATATCGCATGTCATATGTGTAGAGAAACCACTTTTATGAATCCATGACTAATTATAATTACTAGATGATAGAGTAGTCTAAAAAAATGTCTATCATCAAGATTCATCTTTTCAACATCATTTTTACAATATAATTTTGGAAACATGTACTATAATTATTATGATACATTCTTTACTATATTCACATGGTTGGTTAAAACCATGAAAATGATTCCCCCTTATAATAAAATAAAATTTTCATTTGATGTTTTTTATCATTTAATGAATTTCATATAGTTTATTCATAAAACATTAGAGTGTTTATAAATATTATTCAATTATTTCTCCCAAAAAATTCATGACTACTACCATATAAACGAATATTGTAGAAATAATTATATTAATATAAATTCCAAATTATCAACAATATACTATAAATATATCTATTCGATATAAATATGGATATTATATGATAAGTTTGATTTTGTTCAACACATGTTTCAACATCTAATTTCTCATGTTATATAGAGATATTATTCAAAATAATTTTTTATCTTCCATTGATGTTATTTTTATAATAAAATACCTTCTCAACCAAAGATCTAGAATTTTTTTTCTTATAAATATATGGTTACTACAATTTCACGATCTTTTGTTATTAGTGGGTTTAGATTTAACTAGATTCTTAGGATAAGTAATTTCATTAACACAATATATTATATATTAAATATATAATTATTTTTTAATTATCATTCTCTTTATTCAATTATTTCTATCATTAATACATATTGATTGAGTAGTATATATATCTTCGTCAGTATTAGTAAATTTTTCTTTAATATATTTTCCCATTTTCCCTAATTCTATATGTTTCATCTGGAGGTTTTTAATCTCATAAATGTCCCATATTCATTCTAAAATAATTATTTTATTCCTTCATTATTTTTCTCACTTTTCTTATTCAAAATTATGGTTTAGTTCTTTATTTACCTATGTTTCTCAAACATTCCACAAGTTTTGATATCATTTGATACCCTTAAAGGATTATTCCAATTGTTCTTCTTATTTATTATTTGATGTATATTCTTTTCATTCAAAATAATTATGAATGGTTGGGAAATTATATGGTTATGTTATTCTCATAAAATATTTGTAGAAGTGATTTACATAACATTCTTACTCAATATTTTTTTTCCTTCTACCTTTTCTTTCATCAATTGAACTACATACCATACTTAGAAGTATTTCTCAACTTCATACACTAATGCCATTATTTATATTCCAAATCATATTCTCCTTCATTGATATTATCAATTTCTATAAAGAATATATTATGAGGTAATATGGTGTTCAATTGGTTGACCTATAGGGGAAGATCTCACCACAATGGATGATGTTATGTAGGCATTTACTAGAGTGACATCACCTTTTTCGATGTATTTTTATACGCGATCATCATTGATTTTTACATCAGAACTTGTTTGGGTTCACTCTTGGTTTTTTGGGTTTCCCAACTCTACTTATCAAATACTCTTAGTCATGAATCTATCCTATAATCAAATATATAGTAATGGATCAAAATGAGTGAATTTTTTTCAATAAAAACCAGATGTCTTCTAATCTAGACCATCTTGTCTTCTTCTGGTCTACATTAGTAGAATTTTTCCCCAAGTGTATGTACATTTGTGTTCATTATATACATGATAATAACAAAAGGATAGTTTTATTTTTAAAATCGTATTCATTGGATGTAAAAAATTATTGTTTGATTTATATGGAATAATTTGATGAAAATGGATGGATAACTAAAACAAAATGCAGTAAATATGGCCTCAAAATTCTTATTCTATTAGAGATCCAAGGAGGGGATGACTAAATATATATTTTTTCTAAGGGGACTAGGACACTTATATTTGGAGTGACCATGGAAATATCATTAATTTAAGTAATTATGTCAGTATCATTTATGGTTTTTATATTCTTCAATACATGATAATGGGAATATTCTGATTTAATTAAAGGCTTGGGTGATCATAATTTCTACAGGATGTTGGTGCATTTTGAGAGAATGGAATAAGGAATATATTTAAGGGTATTATACCTTGCACTATACTATATATACTCAATATAATCTCCTTATATAAGACTAGATAGTTCTCTAGATGTAATGGGGTTGTTCCATTGCCTATAGGATAGTGGTGGTTGGAAGGAATCCACATCCCTCAATGCAAAAAAAATATCTTTTTTAGGGATATGGGTTAAGTGGGAATTTCCCATACACAGACTAAAAATCATTATTTATAGATCTAGTAATCTATGGATCATTTGAGGGGGAGAAGTTGTGTATGATTAATAATCATCAGTTTTTGTATATTTTAGATGTTATATAGATGGGATATTAATAGAAATCTTGAGTGGAATGATTTTCTAATTGGACGTGAGGTTTGTATTTCTTATAATGAGGTTGAGTCAGAAATTTTGTTATAATGAATTCTTTCTAGAAAAATAAACAAAACCATGTGGCCCATCATTAATAATATACATAGTCGTAAGAGGTTTATTAACAAGG
This sequence comes from Viscum album, assembly GCA_963277665.1. Classification (NCBI taxonomy): domain Eukaryota; kingdom Viridiplantae; phylum Streptophyta; class Magnoliopsida; order Santalales; family Viscaceae; genus Viscum; species Viscum album. Next base: position 1,047,069,764 of record OY728163.1, on the reverse strand, counting down.
ATAAAATGATTCATGCTCGACACAATGGTAACAATGTCGCCAGCATCATTGATTAATAATTTTCTCATTCAAAAACATGAGTGGTTTTTTATAACAATGGATACATTTCCAAGAGTGTGCTAATTTTTTATGTAAAGATTCCCCTGGGCTTTGTTACATTATAATTTCGTCACCATTTGGTTCCTTTGAAGACCTTAATATATATATATATATATATTACTTTATATGGATGGATATAATCCTATAATTTATTTAAAAACTATATTCATTAACATCCAATTCACTAATGACAAATAAATCATGATAATATTCATAAATTTTTGTAATAATTATAGCTTCAAAGGCTATATTTTCCTTTTTGTGATATTTTTATGGTTAGGACTTATGTATTTCATATATAATGACTATATTATGATATTTATCATTGGATAAATTATCACTATCTTCTAAAGTAGAGAATTCAAAATCAAAAAACTATGTAATGTTTCTTGTATTTTTTAAACAATGGATGAATCTTATAAGTCATCCTAAAATCAAACGATGTTACTATTTTTTTAAAAAATTTGATTAAGTAGAGATAAATATTTTCTTCTTCAACTACTATGATATCTTTTAACGTTCTTCTCTATTTATGAAACTTATCTTCCCTCTATTTTAATTTTCCCTCAAAGATCCTCTCGAGTTTTCCCAAGTATATATTTCTTCTGTGAGACACATAACTTATGAAAATATTGTTGAAAAGATATAATAATATAATTTATTTCATTCCCATCAACAACAAAATTATTTTTTATGGAAATTTCTATAGGATATTAATTTTAATTGGGTTTAAAACCAACTGTAGCTACATCATTCGCCACTAGAAAAAGAGATAGAGAAAATAGTAACATTTTGTATTTCTATTTTTCTATTTTTATTCAAAAGATGGTATAATTAACTATATTATTGAGTGATAAGTTAGTATATATGATAATAAAATTAAGGATCTTGTAGAGTTAAACATGAAAATATAATACCACAAAATGTTCCCATGAATGTGAGGTCTACATGTAAGGGCGGTTGAGTCAGCGTTGACATCTTATATTCTCATTTAATATAATATTAAATACTAAAATGTGTTATAGTTTTTCTAAACTCATATTTATAAAATAATGTCACTCATATAATATTGTATGAATCGAATGAAATGAATTCATGATTTACAACATTCACCATATGTGTCTGTGGCTGTGTTATTTTCTATAGTGACTCATGTTAGTAAATAAAAATTTACTATGATATGAATTGAATAAAATTAAAAATACTAATACTGACCTCCTTCCATAGTTTGATGGGAGATTAATTAAAATCCTAGTAATTTATAATTTTTGTATATTACCAATCCAAAAAAAGAAATATTACATAACAGTTGAAAAAAACATTGTTTGAAAATTATATTACTATTATACTCAGAAATTTCATATTGTATGTCACGTTATATTGTGCCTATGTCTCAGGCCACTTAGTTTAATGAAAACCTCTATATGGTATGCAATGTTATCCACATATTGTTCATTATCCTTTTCTGATGTACATATATCTATTAACTATGTTCTGTAGACTGCTTTTTCCACAACTTCCTATAATTCACTTATTATTCAACTTCAACCTATAGATTCATGGGACATAAACTCATGTTCAATACCTTCTATGATTAATATTTCACTATTAATAAAAATTAGTGTATATATCATACAATTCATTCACTAATTTTTATAGGTGAATTGACTAAAAACAAATAAGAGAATGTATTGACTCCCATAATTTTTATTTAAAAATTTCGTTACCAACTCAAACTTTTTTTACATCATTTATTAGTTGTAAAAAACTATCTAGATTCCTCAAAAATGTAATCATGATATTTTGAAAACATATTTATATCATATTATAATTTGATAACATGGAAAAACATATGATCATCATCATTGTTTAGGGATATTTTTTTAACTCTTCTTATAACTATAATGGGAATGTTTCTCCCCGTTGCTTTCACAGGAACACCTAAATCAGCATTAATTCTATTTTATTCTCACATATATAATATTCATCCAAAAACTATCTTGGACTAGTAAACATAGAATCTATTTGTTCAATGTTATTTAGAGGTATCCATTTTATGATGGACTCACATAAGTTTATATGACATAGTCATTCTGATTGGATGGAATATTTTCTACTGGTCATTCTCCATATGCTCATTCTTCATATATGTCATGGGTTACAAAACTCCATCAACTATATATTAAAGGAGTTATATGAATTGTAGCTTAATATTTCTACCTCGTATGTATACCCACTTATTGATCACTTAGAAGATTATCATGTCGCCCACATATTTTTATTCTTCTTGTAGTAGTGTAAATAGTCACTACCAAATCATCTGTTATCTCATTAAATCTTCAGTAATATTATGTCATTCAACATTATGATCATGATTACATATCATGAAAATTTCTACAATTTGAAACATCATCATGTAAAAATTTGTTCTTAATACAAACAATAATTTTGACAACATTATTCGCATATATCTGATCGCATTGTAAATACAATACCTCAACATCATAACATTAAATATTATACAAACTACACTTTTCTAGAATCTTCATGCTGTTTAGTTCTCTTTTTCAACTACTAACCATTGAAAAATACCAACAAAAACCCTGATTATCATCACAAAGTTAGGTACATTGAAGATCATCCCAAAATTGTACGAATATTCAAGTATGAATTATTAAACAACATCAGTAACTCATAATAAATATTTTGTAATCATATTTAGAAAATGATTTTCTTCTGAAACAAAAAAATACAAATGTAATGTTTTTCAACTATAAATATTATTCCAAAATAAAATTAATGTATCTTCATAAATCCAAATCTATTCACCCTGATAACTTGGTGATTAGTCCCCTATAATTTAATATTAATTATTACAGTCAATATCATTATCAGTTTGGTAAATTTAGATTTAATTTGAATGTTTCTTAAAAGTGGTTGTTTATACCAAAATAAAAGGTGTTTTTCCCAATTTTAAATGATATATGATATTATATTTCAAATTTTTTGGGACGTTCATGCCCCTATAGTGTAGATTTATCATTATCTTTTACATAATAATAACATTATGGGACTCAAATAGTAATGTGATGGGGTTAGGCCAACATGAACTTTTTAATAGTATATTTCGGACGAATGGATGATCTCCCTGTAAAATAAAGTTTTATTACAAGAATATAAATATAAATATATAAATAGATTCAATGAATTATTAGTTTCTTCCATAAATGGAGAGTGAAACGACAATTAACAAAATTATGAAATGATATCTATTTAGATTTGTGTTATTACACTATGAGAACTCTAGTTATTTCATAAAGTGCCACTATATTGTTTTTAAATAAATATAAAAAATAATATTTGATGATTATACACCTATTTATTTTAAGTATAAATGACAAAAAATGTGGATATTTTTTATTATCCTCGATTATACACTGCTTCATTTAGTGTACCCTCTCATCACAATGATATAGAAGTGTTTGATATGATTTTAATACACTTAATATAAGGTAATTCATTCATCCTCATTTAGTGTATTAATTAATTTTTTATTCATTGATTTATTATTTATTAGAATAAATACATGAAATGAATATTTTATATTGCTATGTATAATAACATTGAAATGTAGTGTATTTCATGTGTGGAACATAAAGGACCCCAGTGAGGTTTAGAGTATGGAATCTTCATGTCATTTTTTAGAATGTATGTTTCCCAATAAATTAATTATTTTATTGTATATAATTGTGAAAAATTACATTCCAGTTTTATGCAAATAACTGAAACTTCTTTATTTACAAATCTCAAATACAATTTGGGATTGGTATTGATATTATGAGTCCTCCCAATGTGTTTGGAAAATATTATTCTTATTTTGATATTATTATTTAAATTAAAATATTTGTCAATTAAATGATTTTTATAGATAAAATGGTTGAATATTTACTTTATGAAAGATTAAAAAAGATAAAATTTTAAAATGGAAGAATAAATGTGGAATATATTGATTATATTATTGTTCTTCAAGAAATTATGTAGGTACTATTCTTGGGAGATCACTAATTTTATTTATTTTATTCTCTCATATTCATGGAAATATAGTTTTTTGGTGTGCATGTGATATTATTAAAGGGATCCATCCCTTTTAAATGAAATTTGAAAAGTGGTTACATTTAAGTGGAATTTTAGAATAAAATTTATTTTATAAATATAATTTTTTCACTAAAATGGTATTTTTTGGAAATTTCAATTGATATAATGTTTATAAAAAGTTATTTTTTAAGAGTATCGTTTATAAGAATACATATATTAAATAGAGTTTTCCAATTTGGTTTATTTTCTAAGTCCCAATTTATTAAATATTGGCATGAATTACATTTTAGTAAATTCTAAAGAGATGTATTATGTGATGATTTCAATGAAATTATTATATGATAATTTTGGTAAATGATTTGTTTGGTTAATCTTGCAAGGGATTTTCCTTGTTTTCAAAGAAAAAGTACATGAGTAAGATTATTTTTAATAGTTTTTTAATTAATATATGATTAATAATAGCCTCTGAACTACCAATATAAATTCCCCTTGGTGATGAGTTTATAATATTAGATATATATAATAGATAACACTGTATTCACTATATAACCTTATAAAAATGTCAATTCCCTATGGATAGATTATATTATTGATATTAAAAAATTTATGAGTTTGATATTCACCTATTGAGCATGGGAAATTATTAACGATCTGGATTATCTATTTAGAATTATCACATCATGACAATGTGACATGAGATATATCATAGTGTTTGACGTGGGATTTATTCCCTTTATTTTTTATTTATGGAAAAATATAGATTCATGACTAATTTTTTTTTGATAATATGATCGATGATATAAATTTTGAGATGTAATATTACGTATGGGATACCTACTTTGTGAAATTTATAATTGGAAAGATAATATTACCTTTATAATTACACGAGATGACACAATATGAGATGGAGTTATAGGGAAATTAAATTGATGGGCTTTGAGATTTATTCGATGGAATTTTTTATGATGTATATATTTCCATGAGTGGTTTCCTCTAGAAATAATTTCATGATTTATAACTATAATGTTTCATAATTTAATTATCTTGTTACTAAAAGAACCCATGTATTACAATGATTTTTTATTATGAAAACTATAGAAAAATATTTACACATCCATTGAAAATTAGTCATCATTAAATATTGTTTTCAATAATCAACTATAAATAATATTAGTTGGTGAAAAACAATTGTGGTCGCAAGAATATAATCCTTATAGGCTTTTATACTCCAATTAAGATCAATAATTCAATAAAAAAAGTTAGAAAATAATATTGAGGATAACATAAATTAGTAAGGGTTATATAGGAAATTTTATGTTAATTTGTAAATGGCAATCAAGATGAATGATGGACTATATATTGGGTACAAATGGAAATGTGACTATTAATATCTAACCGTTACATAACCATTGGTCAAAAAAATAATTAACAAAAATTATATTTGAGCATCTGGACCATTACAAATAGTATAAACATTACTATATTTTAACATATATTTAATGATAAAATTTATAAAAAGAGTGAATAATGGAATAAAATAGTAGGTCCATGCCTTTTGAAGCTAGATTTAACTATTAAGGAACGAGTGGAATCGACAATGGGAGAAGTTGATAATAGTAGAGATCACCTCTAGATTAATATTATTCAAGACTACACATGAGTGTGTAATGATCATAAAACTTTTCCATATATTTTATTCTATTATATTAATGGGTTATTCTTTTAGACCATAATGTTATAAATTTAATTTTATATCACATAAATATAATATAAGTTTCATCATTTCTATTTACATTATTATATTTTAAATTAAATGACATTTATATTAAATTAATAAGATAAATAGAATTTTCTTTCATTAGACTATCTTATGAAACATTTTTTATTTTAATAAAAAATTGATTTATTTTTTTAGTACCATGGTTAATTTTTATAAGGGCTTGTAAGTCAACTAATGTAATAAAATAATTAATTTTTTTAATAATTATTGGTTTTATTTAAATTTTATAATTTTAAAATTTAAAATATTATTTTCAGGAGAAAATATTATATTTTAAATAAATATGTAAAAATTATGTTATGTTTAAATATATTCAATTACGTAAAATACTTCATTTTTTCGTGAATAAAAAAAATATTGTTTTGTGTTTTTAGATTGTTTTTCGACATCAAATGAATGTAATAATGATGTACTAAATAATATAAATTAATATAATTACATAATTAATTTATTCTATTAATTAAATATCTTTCAATTATTGTAATAAATTTTCAAACCCATAAATAACAATCTTTGTATATTAAGAAAATTACATTTAAAAAATATTATTTTTTTGTGAAAATTAATTCCCATGACATAAGTAATAAAAAATAAAATAAAATTAGTTTCTAAAATTCAATTATTTCAAAAAAGGGACTTATTTATTTCATAATCCATGTGGAAAAATTGTGGTCTTCCTATGATAATATTTTCATCAAACCCTAGAAAAACATAGATATATTTGAAACATATTATTCAATTCTCCTCACATTTCTATTCATACCCACCTTTTTTCGCATTTCATTCTATCAAAAGATATTAAAAATGTATTTCTATTTTTTATTCTCTTAATATTTAGTTTTTTATTCTATCTTGATGTCATTGAATAAATACCCTATGTTTAATAAGAAAATTTCAATGCAAGCGTTTCTCTTCAGCTCTATTTTTATCAATAAAAATCATTTTCTATTAGTTTTCTAAATTCAATGTGATTATATTCTCATAAACATGTTATCATTTAATTACTATCTTTGTAATTTTAAATAAATTTGATTATTTTATTTTCCATAATAAATAAAAATCTCTAAATAACATGATAGTTCTAGACATAATGGAAGCACTTATTGGACCAATAGAAAACTCATCTTTTTTTTTGATTTAAAGAATCATACATAATGCAAATGATGTATGTTTCATGACCATTAGATTATTATATCTCTAATGTTTACTATTAAAACACCAATACTCTGATTATATCTTTTCACATTAATTTTATAGAAAATTTATTCACATAAATAAAAGTTACCTTGAATTTGAGATATTTATTCATTATGGATGTGGATCATGTTAACATCATTGATGTAGAATCATTGCTTCTAAAAGAACAAAAATTTGAGACCCTATAGTAGTGAATTAGATATTCCCTGTTGACCTTAAGAAAATTATATTAAACATCGAGTGAAAGTGTGATTGATTCAACATAATAAATTATTAGCCTTTAATCACTTCAAATTTCTTTGGGATTGATATAATATATATTATTATATAAATTTTTAGGATGAGTGGAGGAGGATAATTATAGATAAATGCATTGGGAAATATGATTAAACTTATATAAAATGAGATGGTGTTCTATTTATAAACTAGTAGTTGGGGTCAAATATTTAATTAATTTCACAAGGACCCATAAAAAAATATGTATCCCTGAGAGACCCCATGACATGTATTAGGATAACAATAATAATTTATTCCATTCAATGGGATAACATTAAGAATGATATATTTTGGTCTACCATCATTCATATTAATATTTATATTAATAACTTATATCTATCCTCTCCTACCCCTATTTATTGAATACATGGATAATTATTATTATTAAATTTGTATTCAATAAATAAATAAATGAATATTTTATTCACAGATTCATGAATTAATATTTATTTAATATTTTTATAACCAAATAAATAAATTATTTAATAAATATATTTTTTTTTTCAAAAAGAATAACATGAAATAAATTAATATTATAAATTAATGAAATTTAATAGTTACCTAAGAAATTAAAATTTAATAAATATATTTTGATCAATTAATAAATCTTATATACATATTTATTATTTTTTTTACGAATAATATTTATTCCAAATTTTAAGTATAAATAATAATTAACTATGATCAAAGGTGACACATTGTTTGTTTACCTCTAGGACAATCCTATGTGGGAAGGCAATATAATCTATATTCTTATTTTCCGGTAATGTTTCAAAGAGGCCACAAAAAAGGTGGTATATCATAATGTAAAAACAAAAATATGAATTCTAACCATTTAATGTAGTCATTCTTATATTCATATCTTTATGTTGGTTTCAGACCTATGAAATTGACCTATATTATTGATACGACTTTTTTAACTCTTTTAGATAAACATTTAAATCTAAAATAGACATTGAATTTAATGTGATCATTCAATTTCAATAGAATTTCCATGTTTTCACCATCTATAATGATGGAATGGAAGAATTATTCATTAAAATATTAATTAATAACATATCAATCATGATACAACTAACATAACCAACATAAACATGATCATATGTCATCATAGTTTATGGTAATACATAATGGTGCATGAGTCGTAAAATGTTTTACTAATAATATAAAATTATAAGAATAATTAAATAAACTAATAGTAAATAATATATGATGGAACATAAAAATGTGGATATCATATTTACAGGTCAATTACCATAAAATACTTATTTGTAATGTACCAATGATAATATTCATGAGATGAAGTATCATCCTCTTACGATTACTCACACTTAACAATCATCCTACATTTTTCGCCTTTATAGAATGTATTTAGAAATTAGAATAGTGTTTAATAATCCCATCATGTAATTTAATATTTCTCATCATAATGAGGCACTAATATACCCTTTTAATGTATTTGATACCATGTTACATTACATAATTAATGTCACATTGAATAGTGAACTTTAATTCACATTATATTTTATTTATATTCACTTATTTGATTATACATTAAATATAAATTACAAATAGTTGGTTCAAGAACAAAAACTCTAATAGGATATCACATAGGCTGGATCCAACATTAAATGAATATCTCTCTACTATATCCCACATGATGGTCACATTTCTATGAATTTTAGACTCCGGTTGGGAGATACTCTATATTGTCTTTTATTTAAACTGTAATAATAGTTATATCACCTATTAGTGAAAAATCACAGATTATATGATATTCATGAAATGTATGATTCATCAGCCAATGTGACATTGAATGATTTGTTAGATCCACTACTAAAAATTTTTCAGAATTGGGTGTGATATTGTCCTCAATGCAAGACTCGATGTCAACAAATTGGATAAAATTGGTAATCCAAAATTATTATTTATCATCCTTAAAATCCAAAATTTAATTGGAAAAAATTTTAGAATCCACAATGAAGGAGTGTTTTGAGAACTTTCATATCACATAAACTCCATTGAGATTGATGATGTATCATGTACGTCACATTAGATAATCATGATATATTTAAAAACAAGTATATTAATATCTGATAATCACTTGTTTCATATCTCCTCCATAGAAAAGAATCATATTCTTAATATGACTCAAATTAGTTAGGATAGTCTTGGAATCCATCCAATAGAGTGCACGAGGGACTTCTTCATATCATCCTTCCGGCTTTAATGAATATGCGACTAATATATTTATAAAAAATATAACATACATGAATGAAAAAACTGCATATGCATATAGAGTCTTCTCTAGAATCTATATCTCCTCATTTATTTTAGGTCACATTTTCATCGAAATATGAATTATACTTGAGACTGTAAGAAACCTCCTTGTATTTTATTTTAGAACTAATAATTTTTTTATTATGTTAATATACATACTTTTGATTAGTTCTGGTAGAATCATTAATATATTTCAATTTACCTTGATCCCAATATGATATTATTATTTTCCCATTTCCTTCATGGAAAATCATGTATTCAATGATGAACTAATAGAAATAAAGTCATGAATTTTCGTTCCAATGAGTTGTATTTTATAAACATAAACTACATTGAAAACGTTTACACTCACACAAACCCACATGTTTAAATAAATATTGTTTTTTTGTAAAACAATTTAACTATGTCTTTATCAATAAAAATAATCCATGACCAAGATGCATTCATTCATCCATAAAGGGATCTAGGAAACATTAACACATTGTGTGAATCCATCGGATTCCCAAAAACATCAGGTTGTTTCTTATAGAAATCTTTCTAATAGATTTTATTAATGAATAATATTTTTAAATTTATTATAATAACATCATAATCATCGTAACATAATATTTAAAATAGATTTATGCTTTATTTTAATATTGAAATTCTTGAAAATGTTTCATTGTAGATTATAAAATATCACTATTTTTACCCTTTTGAAAATAGTCATAACTTATTGGTGTTGAATTTTCCATCCTTGTCCAATTTATACTTCAATACCCATTTACTAAAAATAAGATTTACAACCAAAGGAGGATCTACCAAAACATTGACTTGGTATTGGTATATGTAACCCACTTCATAATTCCCAAAATTTTTCCATTTATATACATCTTCTCCACTAACTACTTCCTTGTTGGTTATAAGAGTTTATTATCAGATAATAATGATAAACCTTCTATAGTGACTAAAAAACCCTAAATATTTTTTTTGTATAACCACCCTTGAACTCTAACATAGTACTTATGTCTAAAACATACCCTTTCTTGGGACTTTGGGGAATATGTTCCTATCCTAACTCTTATGTATCGTGATCCATGATTTTACCAACATTTATCTGACACCCACTATTTCCATTATAGATTAGACCCCATTCAATATACGTATTTATATATTTAACACAAATATCTAATTTAAAGGCTCATATATGTAATATCATATAGTTTTCATAGTAATGTTTATAAAGATACAATTATATCCTTTGGGTGAATGTTTTTTTCCATATTTATAGAAAAAATTCTTTATAACCACACATTAATTCATTCAAAAAAACATGTTTATTTTTCATAGAAAATATTATAAATAATACCCTTTGATTATTAATTGTAAATGTAGATTAGTGTGCATAATTCTGTATGGAATCTATACCCCCAAAAGGATAGTGGAAGAAGCAAATAAATATAATTTATATCACCTTGTCTTCAAGGGTGTTATTCTACAACTCACATACACCATTACATTATAGTGTATATGGATTATTTATAGGGAATAAAATCTCATAATACTATAAATTATAAAATAATTATCGATTATGATATTCTCTACCATGAACTAAATAGAGTTTCCCAATCTTCATACCGAGCTAGTCCTGAACATTTTTATTATATTCCTTGAATTTTTCAAAAGAATCTTAATTATAAATAATTATGTAATCATATCCCTATTAACTAATGTATTGGGATATAATAATGAATTATGAGTATCTAACCCCATTTCAATCTTAAAATGGATCACATGGATATGGGTGATCCAACTCGAGAATCTATGTAGCCCATCCATATTTTCCAATATTTAAGGATTTAACAATTTTATTTTTTAGAAAATGTGATATAAACTAAGTGGATTAATTTTAGTTGTATCCAAATATATATCATTTTGTAATATTATATAATGATATTAAATTTCATGATGCAATAGGTGAATCAATATATGGGTGTGTTTTGAGTGGTAGAAACTATCTTTTTTAGTAATATTCATTACATGGTTTTTATACAAAAACATATAAAAACATTTATTTAAATATTTATTGTAATATAATATTTTTAATAAAATTTTAAACAGTTGTTTCAATATTTGGAAATAAATCAATCTGCATCATATCTAGAAATAGAAATAATATTTCCTGTGAATGAAGGAACATAATTAAAATATTCTATAAATAATTTCATCTCAGTAGGATATGTTAGGATATATTCCCCAATATCAACTTCACAAATTCAATCATTCTTTTTTTAATGATGAATTATCACACCATATGAAATATTTTACCATCTATATGGTTCACATATTTGGACACATATGATAATAACATGTTGTATATAATATTTTTTAAGAAATAGTTAGATTACAATCAAAAGAAAACGAACATAACACATTATTTTTCTTCATTGAGTGGGTTTAGTATATATTTTTGTTTCCATTATTTACAAATGAAAAATTGAAAATTTATTTCTCACCTCCTTTACACATGATCATCATCATCATGTAAGGGTGTTATAAAAGAAAAGTTATACATGAAGTTAGTCTTAGAGATCTTCCACAAAAATATTCTTTTATTCTTGATATGGAGAGAATAATTTTCACTCTTAATGAATGGGTAAAAATGGTGAAGTATAGTGAGAATATATAGGGGAGACATCCTTGTCTTTTTCATTTCTATTTTGATATAAAAATGGAGAATCAAAGAGAGAATGAAAAAATAATGAGATCAAAATGTTGTTCATAGGGTATTATAAACCCTAGAACCTCTATGAACTTAATTTATCCAATATTTTGGACTAACATGGTGTCAAATGGAAAAAATTATATATATCTTATCGTGATGAGTTTCATGGATATCACCATCCACTCATTTATAGCTTTCTCATGAAAATTAAAATTAAAATTCTATTGAATGATATATGAATACTATTTTTCAAGTGACTCTATATGTTATAAAGAAATGGAAGAAAACATTAATCACTAAAAATAATGTGAATCATTATTTTTTCCATATAATATAAACCACTAGTCACTTTGATACTTACTAGGTAAATTAAGTATTGATTATTATAAAATTTAAGTCTCTGTTCTTTTCACAATTCGGCCTGTAGGTATATGAAATATTCATGGATGTTACAGCATGTTATGGGATAGTCTTTACCTAGAATATAACATAGGGATATATTGTATGATTAACATTTAATTTCTATATTAAAATAGATAATAGTATTCATACTTTACTATTGAAATTTACAATATACCAAAAAATAATTTGAAATTTTTTATACCTATATGTATTTTAGGACGTCTCAACATCCAACTTGATTAGACATGAAATAGCCATTAAATTTATACATTATATTATAGAGGATGACTTTTACATTTTTAAGACCCATCCTTGGGGCCAATGTCGTGACTACCCTATTCCATCCTTCCATAGGCCAGGGGAAAGAAACTAGCACCAAATACATAGATTCCTAAGCTAGGAAAAAATTGCCTTTATAGTACTAACACACACACAAACAGAGTAAGCATGAAGCAAAGAAATAAGTTAAAACTATATAAAGAATGTAGTGCTGAAAGTAAAGGGGCCGGAAATACAGGCCCAACAATAAAGTACAGGTACAACGGAAAGAAAGTTCATCTGAAAAAGGGACAATAGATAAAAAGAGAAGATCCTAGAACGTCTTCCGATTATCATACATGAAGGGTAGGTAAAAAAGTCCACCTCAACACTCCACGTCTATCAGTCCGCTACGTGTATCGTCTCATCATGTGGTCCACCTCCGGATACCATCCGGTCCTGGATCACTGTCGGCCTCCGTCAACAATGTCTATCATTTGCATCCAACACAACGAAGTGCGGGCATAGCCCGTGTAAGGGTGAGTATAAAGATACTCAGTAGGGAGCCCGATACCCCTGAAGGTCTCCCATATTCCATGAAGGATAAACAACTGATGGAAATATACAATCATAAAGTATCAACCAACCATACTTAGGTATATGCCTATACATATACCAAAGTTATCAATCTCAGTTCGGCTCTAACTCTCGAATCCAAGCACAATCCTATCCACACAAGAAGAAAAGTCAATCACATCAATGATAATGATTGAAAGTAAAGACTCTACTCACACAGGTATACGTCTTTCATATATCGATAGAGATGACCAGATGTATTCACTGATTCATCTAAGGTGTCGGACCAACACAAGATACAAGACCAGCTAAGCTGTCAGACCCACACTGGATACAAGACCATCTACTCTGTCAGACCCACATTGGATATAAGTACAGAGGTCAAACTACCAGATCCAAACATGATACAAGAATATTAGTCATCACTATTGAACCCAAGGTGGATTCCATTACAATAGTTATCGTCACCGAACCAATGGTGGATTCCAGTACGGTAGATGTCACTGTCCTAGCCAGCTCTAGGGTTCCCGCACACAGCACGCTCGATTCCGGGAGGGTCTGCTACATGTGAAAAGGGGACGATACATATACTATCATTAAGTCCAGAGTTAATGTATCCCAAAGTTTTTTCTCATCAAAAGAAACCCAACACGATAGACGGTGCGTCAATCGAACACCCGGTCTGAGAGTTATTAGGTTTTCCGTTCCAGGGTCCCAGTTGGGTTTATGCTTGTTCAAAATACCGAAATTTTCCCATGTTGTCGAAAAATCACTTAGATTGTCGCAAACGGATTGCCTCATCGCAAGGGTCCCATTGCTGCAGAAAGCACGTTGTTCGGACGCGTGGTCTTTGAGTTATACATGTTTAAATGAAACGGGCCCAGCCCGTCAAGCTCGGTGGGTTGGCGGGTCGGCCCCTCCTGGATGGATGTTTCAACCTGACAGGGGGCGGCCTGGACCGGTGGGGCGCGGCCCAACCCGGCAGTAGGCGGTAGGCTTCCCGGCCCATGACTGGACGAGCGAAGCGGGGGGGGGGGGGGGGGCAGTTCTTTGAAACGGAGGCGTCGCCTCTCTTTCCCGACTGTCCGAAGCAGGCTGATCTTCCCAGTGCGAGCGGCCCGCATAGGCGGGCCATTGTTCTCCCACACTGTACCTTCAGGTTCCACAGCCTTCTTAAACATGGTTGGCCGCCTGCCAGCTAGTTCACCCGCCGAAGTGGCCCGCAGAAGCACGAGACTCTGTTCTCCACAGCGCTTCACCATGAGGCAACACAGTTCTCAAGCTTTCCAGATTTAGCCGTCTAGTTCTTCCTTCCCATCTGGTCAAGGGACCGTCTAGTTCTTCCTCGGCCGAGCGGCCCACAGATGCGGGATGCGGTCTCCCCTGCCCACACGACACCCAGTGCCGTGGTCCTCTAACGGGCCAACGTGCGGAGGCCGCAGCCCTCGGCCTTCACACCTTTTCCATCACTACCTCTACCATGAATAAGAACAAGGATCAATTGAGGGTCGTCGGGCCGTGTTCATTCGGCCCATGACCCCCGGGTTATGTGATAGCAGATAGTCGAAGATAATCAAAACAAATCAATGAATAATGGGGTAAAAATTATTCGCACAAAATTATACAAACCCCTATATCGATTTCAAGAACGGTGCACATCAATGAGCCACAGAAGATGAGCATCGCGATGGTTAGGCATCACTGAATATGGGTGTCGATTCCGTTGATGTCGGGGTGTGTCTGAAGAGGGGGCGTTGTTGGATAAGTTCTTCCCATTCTTCGTCGGAGATGTTCTTCATGGAATAACGGTGTTATTCGTCGAGAGAATAACTCTATTCTTATAATTCTCTAGATCCTCCCCAACATAACAAGTTCCAAACAAAATAATTGATTAGGACATTATTTTATTTCCACATGTTTTTCAAAATTAATACACTTATATTAATTAATTAATATGTGGAGTTCAAATAGTTAATTCAAGGTGTTGTCATATTAATGACAATAAGTGGTAGGTGGTGAGCCTCAACTATAATTAAAGGAAAATGTGGAAAATTAATTAAGGGAAGATAAAGGGGAGTTAATGGGGAGTTGAAGGGTTAGATCTCAGGTGGTCCCCACCACTCTTATCCTCCCATGGGAGGTTTTGTGGGGTGTGGGTCTGACATTTAACTCCTATTTGGTGGAAAATTACAACCACTAAAAAAAATTGGGCAAAACAACAATTTTATTTATTTTAATATGAATACCCAAATTATAACTTTCAAGAAGCATAAAAGACAACTGTCCTAAGGGTCCCATTAACTGAATACATGCACTACGAATTCATTGGATCTATCAGATTTCAATTCCGTGAACTGGTTTAAATGATTGAAAACCCCGCACGTACGTTTACTGAACGTACAGGAACGAAACTACATAATTTTATTCCAGGCACACCGGGCCTCAGAATCAAGAGCCATCAGAAAAAAAGGACTCAAAATATTTGAAAGAATTTATGAAAAAAAACTTCCTTGAAATTTCAAGGTCTCTATGTTGCCCCCACCTCAGGGCATTAAATCTCCATAAAGCAACAACACACAGTAGGAAAAAAACTGATGGTACTGATCATGAATCTAAGACTCCCCCTCCCATGTGCTCCCCAAGAGCTTCTCGTGCTACCCAAAAATTAGCCCTAGAGGAATCGACCATCAAAATAGGACCCGCTCCTGTCGATCCTCGATCTCTACAGGGACCTCCATGAATATATCCCCATCATCTATGTCCAGCTCCCCATGTTTGATGATGTGTGATGGGCCGTGCATGTATCTTCTCAGATGAGATACCTAAAAGGCGTCATGCACTCGGTGAAACTAAGGTGGAAGAGCCAAGTGGTAAAACACCTCACCTACCCTACTGAGGACCTGGAACGGTCCAATGAATCGTGGAGATAACTTGCCGCCTTGGCCAAATCTCCAAACACCTCGTCGAGTTGAGACCCGTAGGAAGACTTGTTCGCCATCCTCGAACTCTAGTGGTCTCCATATCTTATCAGCATAGGACATATGTCTGCTCTATGCAGTCTTCATCCACTCCTAGATGAACTGCACCTTCTACGTCGTAGCATGCACCATATCTGGTCCTACGAGTGATGACTTCCCAAGGTCAGTCTAACACAGAGGTGATCTAAAAGGTCATCTGTACAGTGTCTCATATGGTTCCATCTCGATGTTGGTGTGATAACTATTATTGTATGAAAACTCCACCATGGGTAATTGATCCTTCTAGTTACTAACAATGTCAAGAACACATGCATGGAGCATGTCCTCGAGAGTCTGAATGGTCCTGTCAGTCTGTCCATCCATCTGTGGATGGAAGGCAGTGCTCAAGTGAAGTTGTGTCCGAGAATCCTCCTGTAACCCCTTCCAAATCCGGGAAGTGAACCGTGTATCTCGATCGAAGACGATAGTCAATATCACACCCTGAAGCCGCATGATCTCTTGAACATAGAGATGTCCCAAGCACTCCACTATGCCTTGATCTCTGATCAGTAGGAAGTAGGTCGACTTGGTGAGTCGGTCTATTATCACCAAGATAGAGTCACGTCCTCTAGATGTACGTGGAAGCCCCATCATGAAATCCATGGATATCACATCCAACATCCACTCTGAGACCTCTAAGGGTTGTACCAAGCCTGCTGGTACCTGGTGCTCCGCCTTCACTTGCTGACAAATGAGGCATCGTGAAACAAACTATGCTACAACCTTCTTCATACCCGGCCACCAGTGCAGATGTCTGAGGTCCTGATACATCTTTGACACACCGAGATGTACCGCTAGAGGGGAAGTGTGAAACTCCCTCATCACCCCCTCTTGTAGTGAAACTGGTACCATGGTACGTCCCCTGAAGATGATGATGTGCTCCTCTCCTATAGAAAATCCATCAAGCGCCTGCGCTATGGATATCTGAGCACGTCGCGTCTCACATTCAATGTCCCCATTCTGTGCCTCTCTGACTCGCTGATGAAGTGGAGAAGTGACTGTGAGAGACTAAAAATGGTTTCTCCATCTTTATCCATGAAGGATATCTGAAACACAGATAGGAAATCTGTCACCTCTCCTGAAAGCTGATTTCCTAATCTCCTACTGAGAGAATCTGCTACAACGTTTCCCTTCCCAAGAGTATATAATATATCAAAGTCATAATCCTATAAAAACTTGAGCTATCACCGCTGTCTTAGGTTTACGTGCTTCTGCGAGACGATGTACCTGAGACTCTGGTAGTACAAATAGACAGTAAAGCGCTCGCCAATCAGATAGTGCCACCATATCGTCAAGGAAAAGACCACTGTTGCTAACTACAGTTCGTTGGTTGCGTAGTTCTGCTCATGATGTCTCAACTGCCATGAACCATATGTGATCACTACTCGCTCCTACATCAGGACACACCCGTGTCTGGTCCCTGAAGTGTCACAGTATACTACGTACCCTATGCTATCCTCTGGTAGCCTCACGATGGGAAAACTGATCATCCTCTGCCTCACCTCTTAAAAGCTCGACTGGCATCTATCTGACCACACTAAGGGTTTCCCCTTCACCATGAAAGCTGAATGTGGTGATGGAACTCTTGACAAGTCTGGCACAAATATTCAATAGTACCCAGCCATACCCCAGAAACACCGCACCTCTATCACTCTCCTTGGTGGCTCCCAAGCAAGAACTGCCTCTATCTTCGTTGGATCTACTGCTACCCAAGCCTCCGAGATGACGTGTCCTAATAACTGAACCTACCGAATCTAGAACTGGAACTTTGAGAGATTTTCAAAAAACGGGTACTCTCAAAGTATGTCCATCACTACCTACAAATGGTAGGCGTGCTCCTCCTCAGTAGTCGACTAAATCAGTATGTCGTCGATGAAGTCTACGACAAATCGATCGAGGTAGGGCTGGAAGATCCTATTCATGAGACTCATGAACACTTCTGGAGGGTTGGTTACAATGAAGAGCATGACCAAGAACTCATAGTGGCCATACCAACACCTGAAGGCCATCTTCTGCACATCCTCGTCTCAAACTCTAAGCTGGTGATAGCCTAACTTGAGGTCTATCTTCGAGAACCATTGTTCTCCCATGATCTGATCAAAGAGGTAATCAATCCTCAAGAGTGGGTAATTGTTCTTCACGGTCACCTAATTCAGGCGACGGTAGTCGATACACAGTCGTAAACTCCCATCTGCCATCCTGGTGAACAAAAATCGAAGAAGCCCAGGGTGAAACACTAGGTCAGATGAATCCCTTCCCCTGCAAGTCCTCTATTTGTACCCACTACTCAAAATGCTTGGTGGGGGCCATCGGATATGCTGGTGTAGATATCGGTGATGTCCTATGGTACATGTCTATGCATATGTCTCCCTCTCTGCGAGATGCTAGTACTGGAACGTTTTCAGGAAAAACATCTGCATACTGATCCACCACAACAGCAAAACACAGGCTCCGCACATCAACTACTCCGAGGATGAGACATTCAGACTGATGTGTGATCGGCTGCCCCCTCCTCTGTGTAAGTCCATCCTGTGCTGCAAAGGCTCCCTTCTCATTGGTGAAGGTGAACATGGTCCCATCTGTGTGGACACACTACACTTTTCACCTAATACAGTCGATCTGATCATGAACCGTGGATAACCAGTCCATACCCAAGATGACGTCGAAAGGCCTCGACGCCACTACATTAAGATCCCAACCAAAGCTCTCACCTCTTAGAGTAAGCTCACACTGTCGGCACCACTTCATAATTGTCATGTCTGCTCCTGTAGGAGTCTCTAACAGTAAGGATCAAGCCAAAGGCTATGTCAGAATCTCCGAGCTATGAACAAGTGCAGTGGAAATAAATGAATGACTCACACTTGTGCCTATAACTACTGCAGAAAATATTT
Source organism: Viscum album (assembly GCA_963277665.1). Classification (NCBI taxonomy): domain Eukaryota; kingdom Viridiplantae; phylum Streptophyta; class Magnoliopsida; order Santalales; family Viscaceae; genus Viscum; species Viscum album. The sequence goes on along the minus strand of OY728163.1, from coordinate 1,047,050,189 downwards.
AGTAGACACAGATAGTACCTCAAATCATCTCAGGTACACCGTGGTCATAGGCCTCAACTTCCTAAATCTGAGCCCACCTCTGTCCGCCAGCTCCCTATGGTCTGGGTGGAACTCCTGGTGGTGGTGGTGGTAGAGCCTCGAAACCTCGTCCACCACCCGATGCTCGGGCAGCTCCTTTGCCTCGTCCGCCTAGTCCAGATGGACCACTAAGGTCAAACCTCTGCCTAGGCCTGGGAGGTCCCTCTACTGTCTGCTGCTCGTCTGCATAGCGGGTCGACTAGTCACGATCCATGTGGCCCTGCCCGCCACATGCATAGCACTGCCTGCTCCTCGTAAGGCTGGCTTTATTTCATGTGCCTCACACAACCAAACTTGTATCATGATTCTTCCCACCTGATGGCCTGATCTGCTTGGACCTCTCCGACATCTATCTACTACCTTCTACAGAAGACTCTGTGACGTGTCGCCCTGTGGTGGGTCTCGCCGCAGGTGACTACTCAGTGAGAAAAATCTCATCTATAAGGGCTCACTATAGCACCCTCGCCTACATCGAGATGCTGAGGGGAATCATTGAAGCCCTAATCTCATGACTAAGTCCTTGCTCTAAGGTCCAGGCCCTGAAGAACGGGTCTCATACGATATCTGTGGAGTTGTGTGAGAGGTCTGTGAAACTTTCTGAGTACTAAGCTACTGTCATGCTGCCCTGATGAAGATGAAGTATCTCCTGACTCAGCACCACATGAAGGGTGTCTGTAACAAACTCCAAGTGGAAGAGACTCTCGAAGTCTGTTTAGATTAACGATTCTGTGTCAGGAACCTGAAGCATCAGGATCCACCATCTATTTGATGTTTCATGCAAGAGACTCGCGGAAAGGATCAACATAAGGTCAGCTAGTGTCCCGACCAATCTAAAAATAGTAAGGAATTCCTCCTTCCAATCCTCAGCTGTATGTGGGTCCATCTCTCCATAGAACCGGGGCGGCCTCTGTTGCTGGAACTGGTGTTACGCACTCAGGTGGCATGCACTCTATGCTGCTGGAGCTGGTGGTATTAGGGGCCCAATGGGTAGAGGTGTCGTTGGTGCGTCTGTTATGATGGGTCCCTGCACCGAGGCAACGTCGCTCAATGGGATTCCATCTCATACGTAACCCGGAACCCTAGCTGACTACCTTTGTGGGGCCATCCAGAAAAGAAACAGTTTCACCATGGTCAAAATAGTATACCTTGTGAGCTTACTCAAAATCATATCAAAGAAAACTTTTTAAACACACAAGCAATCTGTGTTTTCATGCACTGAGTCGGAAATCATAGGCCAGGTTCCCGAGGTATGGATACATCAGCCGCCGCACCAACACTGGACTCCCTGGACTGAAAAACACACTCAATACTCTTAACACTATTGATTCATAGAAAGAATGATCAGAGTCCTGAGTTCTTCAGTAGAACCAAATCCTCTGATACCAATTTGTCATGACCCATCCTCAGGTTCCATGCCGTGACTACCCCATGCCAGCCTTCCATATTCCATGGGTTGGCGACTAGCACCAAAGGAAAACATCCCTAAGCTGGGAAGGCATTTATTTTATAGTAGTAACACACACACAAACAGAGTAAGAAGTAAACACAACACTAAGTGAAAACTGTAAAAAAAAAGTTGTGCTGGATGTAAAAGGGCTGGAAATACAATCCCAACAGTAAAGTACAGGTACAACAGAGAGCAATTACAACTGTAAATGGGATAATAACTAAAAAAGGGATTCTCCAGCTACTCTGTCGGACCCACACAGGATACAATACCACCTAAGCTGTCAGAGCCACATAGGATACAATACCTATGTCAGACACATTTATACATCATTTCTATAACGATATAGATGATCATATGTAGTCACTAATTCATCTAAGATATCAAACCCCACACATGATACAATACCACCTAAGCTGTCAGAGCCACATAGGATACAAGAACAGCTACTCTGTCGGACCCACACAGGATACAAGTTCAGAGGTCAAACTGCCAAACCCACATATGATACAATAATAGTAGTCAGCACCTTCGAACCCACAGATGATTCTAGTACTTTATTCATCATTGGAGAACCCACGGAGGATTCTAGTACGCTAGACGTCTTTGTCGCAACCAGCTCTAGGGATCCCTTACAGAGCACACTCAATTCTGTGAGGGTCCAATCTTCGAGCAATGGGGTCGATACATCAACTATCATGATGTACAGAGTTTATGTATCTAGAAATTCCATCTCAACAAAAGAAACCCAACATGACAGACGGTGCATCAATTGGACGCTCGGTCTGAGAGTTATTTTTTTTTCCATTCCAGGGGCCCGGTTGGATATACGCTCATTCAAAACCCGGCCATTTTCCAATGTTCTCCAAAACTAGATTATAATATCGAAAAAATATTGTTGCATCACAGGGGTCCTTGTTCTAAAGATGGTGCATCGTTCAGACGTGTGGTCATTGAGTTATACATGTTTAAGTGAAAGGAGCCCGACCCGTCACGCCCGGTGGACTGGCGGGTCGGCCCGCCCTGGCTCTGCGGGTCCGACCCGGATGGGGGGTCGGCCCGGCCTACAGGGGCGCGGTGCGGCCCATCGACAGGCGGCCCAGCCCAAGGTGAGGAAGCCCGGCCCGCAGCTGACCGAACAGAGCGGGGGGTGGGGGGGGGGGGTGGGGTGGGGGGTGCGCCCCCCAGTTCTTTGCAACGTCAACGCTGGGTTGCATCGCCTCTCCTATTCGGCTGACCGAATCCGGCAGGTCTTCCATTTGTGAGTGGCCCACACATGTAGGATGCTATTATACCCTGAGGCATCTTTGGTTGTCGCATCCTTCTTCAACCTGGCCGGTTCACCCGCTAAAGCCGCCCACAGAAGCGCGGGCCGCGGTTCTCCAGCCGGACGGCTGTTGTCGGCCAGTTCATCCAGCCCGGCCGATCGAGGGACTAGACGGTTCATCCTTGGACGAGTGGCCCACGGATGCGGTCCGCGGTCTCCTCCACCCGCACGGCACCCTATGTCGCTGTCCTCTAATGGGCCAACGCGTGGCCTCCGTTTCCGCCGACGCCTTCGGTCGTCGCCACCTTTTCCTTCACCACCTCCATTATGAATAAGAACATGGATCAACGGAGGGTGGTCGGGCTATGTTCGTTCGGACCACACCCTCCTCGTTAATTGATAGTAGATGGAAAAATATAATCAATGATATTCGATGAAGAACATGGTAAAAATTATTCACTTAAAATTTTACAAACCCCTACCTTGATTTCAAAAATGGTGCACGTCAACGAGCCATGGAAGACGACTGTCGTAGAGGTCGGGCATTGCGGAATACGGACGTCTATTCCGTTGTCGTAGGGGTGAATCCGAAGAGGGTGTATCATTATAGAAGTTCTTCGCGTTCTTAATCGGAGTTCTTCTTCATGGAAGAACAATGTTCTTTGTTGATAGAAGGACTCTATTCTTCAAATTCTCCAGAGCCTCCCCAACACAAGAAATGAAAAACAAAATAATAGCTTAGGATATTATTTTATTCCCACATGTTTTTCAAAATTCAAAAACATAAATTATTTAATTAATTTGTGGAGTTCAAATAATTAATTCATGGTGTTGTCATATTAATGAAAACAAGTGGGAGGTGGATAGGCTCCACTATAATTAAACGAAAAGGTTGAAAATTAATTAGGTGAAGACGAAGGGGAGTTAATGGGGAGTTCAAGTGTTAGAGCTCGTGTGGGCCCCACCACTCTTATCCTCCCATGGGAGGTTATGTGGGTTGTGGGTCCCACATTCAACTCATATTTGGAGGAATATAACAACCATTAAAAATAAAATTGTGTAAAAGAACAATTTTATTTAATTTGCTACCAATCCCCAAATTATAACATTCAACCCGCATAAAACACAACTGTGGTAGAGGTCCCCTTAAGCGAATATCGGTGCTACGAGTTCATCGGTGCCCTCAAATTTCAATTTCGAGCATCAGTTTGAAAGGTAGAAAAACCTTCACGTACGTTTACTAAACACACCTGAATAAAACTTCAAAATTTAATTCCAGGCACACCCGGCCTCAGAATCAGGCACTGTCAGAAACTGTGAACTCGCAATATTCCAAAGAATTTACGAAAATAAAACTCCCTGTGAAATTTCAGTGTTTTTTCACAATTAATTCGATTTATAATGTGTAAATAAAAACAATTAGAAAGGTTTTATGAAGGTTTCCTTGCAAACTATGAGCTTGCAGTTCCTTAATATTTTTTTGGACTCCTCGATTCAAAAAATCCAGACTCAAATTTCATCAATAATGTACCTATAATTTATGTTGAACAAACTAGGACCATTAAATTAAATAAATGACCAATTAAATCAATCCATGATCTTATTTATCACTTCTTAGTAATTCTATTTCACCTAAATATGGAATAAACTAACACATTAAATATGGTTTAGTATTATTTTTGATAATTAATTGTATAATGATAAAATATTACCTTTAGTGATTTTACATATTATTCATAAATCATCTTATTTTTTATTTTAAATTTCTTATTGATATAAATTAAATTTTACACAACTGAATAACCATGTACCAAAAAATAATTATGCACAGTCCCTTAATTTTAATTCTGCATTTTCATATTAATGTATTTATTTAAGTGATTGTAAATTTTCTTTAATAAAATTAATCCTACATAATATAGAAAAAAAATAAAAAAATATATTTTATCATGAAATAATATATTTAATGATTTATTCAGAATCTAATAAATCCACCTAGGACTATAGGGAAATAATCCTTGTGTTGATCATATCATGAGTTGAAACATTCCTCATATCAAATTGTATTTCTCCCATGTATGTTTATTTATAGGTTCTTTATTAAACCACATATTCCATGGATCCACCTTGAATCAAATCCATGAACTATTAGATAGTAATTTTATACATATGTTTTATAACTCCCATGTAGTGTATGAGAACTAATTTACATGATATAACGAGTTTTATAAAGGAACCATAGACATATGGTCATACAAAATAATGGAGGGTGGGATGTCCCAAATTAAACCACATTAAATTTAATAATAAAAAATTGAAAACCCATGAATTAAAATTAAATAAAATAAAACCTACCGATTCACATGAATTTTCAATGTTGAAATTTATTAATACACAAGTAATGAATACACATCTAAAATAACTAACTGCTATATATTTAAATACTAATTTGAGAAGATAAAATATACATGTGTTAATCATATTATTTATCATATTAATCTATTAAAGTATTTCATATTATTCCATCCAATAATCATTAATATCACCATCTAATATGGGTTTAAATAAAATAATTCATTTACATATATTTTAAATTTAATAAAATAGTAAACCACATTGTTCATTGAATAACCATGATGAGTAACATTCCAATATACTAAATGTGGTGCTTGTTGGACAAAATAAAATCACATGAAACATTGTATTCATGAAATGTGTTTGTAATATCATGAAGGGTAATTTGAAATTAATTATGATGAAATATAAGAAAATTACATTTCAAGTACAGTTTAATGAACATTGATTGTTTAGTATTAAACAAACATACATTACTTCATGTTTTTAATATTAAGAGAAATTAATTTAGAATTTAATATAATATAAATCCAAACATATCATGTATAATATAAATTAAATGTATCACAATATTCAATTAAATGAGATTAAATATAGTAATCATCAAATTTATCATTTAAATGAAAATAGGTAATGTACAACTTATCCACTTTCTAGCCACTAGATGTGTACTTTTTTTTACTAGATGTCCATAGTACATTACTACACACTCCACTTGCACATATCTTGAATAATTATTTTCCGTAAAATATTTATAATGGATAAATGGTTTGTACTTAAACATTCATAAGAGCCGTTCTGTATCCCTAGTGTGTTATGTAGACCAAATTTATTAATTACCTGATGTTTCTTGACTAATTATATTCATATATAAAATATCATGGACTATATGAGATGTGGGATAGATACATGTTGTGTTGTCCAAAAAAATCATGTGCCACATAGGTTTTTTATCACACATACATTTAATGAATTCCATGCATATTCGTTACCTGATGAACATAATTCGATGCACATGTCCTAGTTCAATGAACGATGATACACAACTTCTGACAAACGAGTACATGGACTATATCATTGTGTTATTCAGAAATCATTCATGGAACAACTATATATTTTTAGATACAACCATCAATAAATATTATCTATTCATTTCTATTAATATGATAAATAAATAGAAGGAAGAAGTGATATCAACGATCAAGTAAAAAATGAATAAAACATGAAATAAAACTTATCCTCTAAATTTATCATTATAAAAAAATGATAAATTTTAATGTGATACATTTTATACCACTTGATGGTCCCTAATGTTGTATAAGTACATATAGTGATAATGGGAATCTCATCTTTTTTTCAGACTCGAGAAATTATTTCCAAATCAAAAGACCGAAATTCTATGACCGACCAAGTATTATCCTATGAATAATGAGAAATTAAATTATGGGACAATGAGAGTATCTTTTCTTGACAATTTCATGATCAATTTTATTATTGGAAGAAATGATACCTTAATCTGGAGTTGTTTCTTATTGAGGCAGTGAACACAACATCTAGATTGGTGGAACATTGTTGTGTTTCCAGGACACAAATCAGAACCCACCAATCAGCGATCCACATGTAATCTATCTATATCTGAACAATGTTGATGAAAAAAATGGTGCTAGCCTGACTAATTGATCATCTTTGGTTATTGACCATTGTCTACTTCATGTTCCATTTAGCTTGATGGAATCTATACTTTTATTCTCATTCTTGAGAGGATAATAGGAGGATTCTAATTATTGTGTGAATCATTGTGTATAATAATTAACATTCTCAAGATTGGGATATGGTTATTTTTATATATATTCATTTGGACATTAAAATATAATTAATTTCACAAGGTCCATTAATAAAATATTAAACACTACGATACCCCCATTAAATATAATAAAATTGTAATAATATTTTATTTTCTAAATTATCATATTGGTTCCATGATGAGTATTATTTTATTTTCTAGAAAATTAAAATTTTATCAGATGAATAAACCATTTCCCATTAGTATTTATCATTAATTATTGAAAACCAAAATAAATATTTTCATCAAATTAGAAATTTTGAAATAAATAAATAAATATTCAATACACCACTATGAGAATAAATTTTTATTTAATATTCATATAAGTAAATAATTTATTTATTTAATAAATAAAAAATTATTTATTCATATGAGAATTAATAGAGATAAATAATACTATTATAATCATGAAATTTAATAAATAAAATTGGAAACGATATTTTTTTTAATATTTAGATATCACTAAATAAATATTGAGTAAATATTAATCCTTGAATAAAGAATAATTATTATTTTAGTAGTTAAATTTAAATAATTATTAACTGAGTTAAACGGAAACACTTTTTCTGTTAGCCTCGTGAACACTTCATTAGTGGCCAATGGAATGCTAAAAAAATCCATCATTATTGTCCATAAATAGGTCAATAGAACCACTAAGAAGGAATATATATTACATTGGAAAAACACATATGATCTCTAACTATGTAATTTAATCAAATTTCATTAATATTTTATCAAGAATGTTGTAGACCAATATAATCCACCAATAGTATTGAAATGTGTATTATTTGGAAATATGAAATAATCTCATAAATAAACAATTGAAATATAATTTTATTTTATCGTTCCATTTCAATAAAATGTTCTACATATCAACATATATTAATATAGAAGTTAAATATCCTTTATCAACATATTCATTAAAAATTATCATTTGTGTTGTGCCCAATATAACCAAATATTTTTGGATATTATGTAATCAAATTTTATAAAAATACATTGATGTTTAGGAGTCATTAGATGAATTAATAATAATATAATCATCTAATGATCATTACCCACACTTATATAATGTAAAATACAATGAAACATAAACATTGGGAATGCGAAAATATGGGAATAATATAATGATATCCACTTTTAGAGATAAACAAGGTATAAATTCCATAGATTTAGTCCTTTCAACATAAAAATAGTCACACTAGACAATCAACATACAATGTTCCCTGTCATAAAATGTAATCCTATCCTTGAACAAACATTAATAATATCATCATGGTTATTAATGTTTCTAAAAATAATATTAAACAGATATACCAATTTCAATGTGAAAAATACAATAATCACCTATGAATATCAGACACATATATTATATATCATTTAATTAACATTAAAAAACTAAAAACACACATTCCCAAGGGTAATAATTTATTTTATATATTTGTAGAAGAGGAAAAAAATATTCTAAATTTTTAAGGATCATTAATATCTCCCCAAAATATTTTATCTCAATTTTTTTCTATGAGGCATACCCTAACTAATCCATACTTCATCACATTGGGAAGTAAAAATAATAATAGGTTGGTTTATATGATTAGTAAAATTAAAAATAAAAAATATCAATCTCTGATCATAAGAAAAAATATGATAAGAAAAAGTTTATGTTATTATGAAAATAAATAAAAAATATCATACTCATATTTTTATAGATTATAAACCTGATTCATGGAAAAAACATTATCATTTCTGAAAATATGTCACACAAGTGTGAAAAATCATCATAAATATGTCATCAATGATAATATCATTTCATAAATGTTTGTAACCATCTAATATTATTAAAATCAATTAATATGTCAATGTAAACTACAAATTCCATCAATACAGTGGACCACAACACATCTATTTCATATAGTGTAAAAAACCCAACAACATGTTTTCGATATTTTTCTCATCTGATATAAATCATCGCCGAATAAATTTTAAGGATTTACAGTTCCCACCCACTAGATAATGAAAATCATAGATATTTCTACCACAAGATCATGATACATTCATCAAATCATAACCCATTAAATGAAATGGGTTTTTTAAACATCATGTTATCATAACCATGAACCATTCAGATATTGAATAAGAATGGCATTATTGATTTAAATCCCTAGAAAAGTATAATTATATACAATGGATGTCATATTAGTTGGAGAATGTGTTTTAATGATTAATCATATGGAATTTTTAATAAGGATGATAAATTGTTTTTAAATTTTATTTTTTAAAAAATCAATATATATTTTCAAAATTTATTTATCTGAAAATATCAATAAAATGTCATAATGGATTCCTTAAGAACATTTAAAAATTTTCGTGGGGAAAAAATATTTCTGATTGATTTTTTTTTTAATTTTTTGTGAAAATAATTATATATAAAGGTGTCATTGAAAAACTATAATGTATTTTTAAATATAATAATTTTAATTATTTTAGAAATATGTGTCTATGTAGTACACTTTAAAACAAAATTTCCATTAAAATTGTCAATAATATTTATGAAGGAATTGTTTTTTAAGAAAAATATTATTATTTAAATACTCATTAAAAAGTAAAAAATGGTTAAAATATCATTTTAAAAATCATAAGGTAATATCAAAATAAATTTTAAAAATGTTTTCATAAAACATTTTTATGGATGAAAACCTAATTTCCATTTAATGGAAAAATAAATGTAGATTTTCTTCAAAGAAACATCTCAATTAATTTTAGTACTAAAGAGTACAAAAATTTTGATATTACATTATAATATCAATAATTAATAGAGTATATGTAAACAGATGAGTTTTTTGAGTGATATATCTTATAATTTCATCCCTGGATGTTTATCATGAGGAATCCCAACAAACATTGCCATTGTTACACAAAAACCATACCACATTAGTAACTTTGAATCACAAGCCCCATGATAGAATAAAATTACATTCAAAAAACTAATATCATGGGAATAAATAAATAAATAATATTATATATAAAATGATCTTTATATACACTTCACATAAATGGTAACTGCATAATATAACATATATCATGAAGAAGGAAAATTGAGTAAAAAATACCCTACAACATTGTTATCTTTTAAACTATAAAAACCATAATTTTTTTTTCCTAAATTGGATGTAAATACAAATAATATTACATATAATAATAATGTAATTTTATCTACAATATATTGTTCTCACTATTAAGATGAGTGGTTAATATGATATGTGTCTACCAAAAGAAAAATAGAGACTAGAAACCCCTTACTTTATGTCTTGATTTTCATCATACATGTTTGAACCACCTATAAAATAAATGAAATTATATTATTAATATATTACATATATATATATATATTATCAAATATTATATTTTATGAACTTTTATTACATTTTTTTACATTTCCATGTCAATGTTATGTTTTGACTAATATCCGGTTTGTTTTTAGTAGATGTTTGGATTTATTGTTTTTTTGTATATCATTGACCGCAATATAATAAAATAAATAATATTTACCAAGATATAAATATCATATATATTCACTATATATGTGTTTATATTAATCTGTAAAATTTTTTAATAGAAAATGGAATCCATTATTCATGGATATGTTTGGTTATACATCTGTAAGGACGGTATTTCCATATTATTTTAAGATTGAAATAAATAAAGGTAAATTATACCTTATGAATGCATAATTGTTTTATCTCATATATATCACACATTTTAAGTAGACTGATCCTTATTATATCCATGTAAATCATGAATGAACTACACTGCTTCATGAGACAGTAGTTTTCCAAACGAATTAGTTATATTTCGGTATTCCTAAAAAATTATAAGTAAGAATATGTGTGTTATATAATAATTATAGAATAATAATATCATAAATATCATATATGAACAAAAAAATTATCATTATATCCTTTTGTGACATTTTGTATTCAGAAACAAATCAAATTTGTTCGTGAGGCTGTAGTATACCATACACATGAGTGATTTTTTTATAGTCCCAAAAAATAAAAACTATGAATATTTGTATAGTATAATTATTACTTAATATTAAAAATATTAAAAATATATTATATAAAAAATTAACACATCATCAAGATTCGGTAATTAAAAAATAAATGATGTCACTTCTCGAGACGGCTGTCCACCGTACACATGAATGATTATTCCATAACCCATTTGATAGAAGTGGAGATAGATTTATGTGTATATATTAACATAATAACATATTATTATATAGTATATACTATTTTTCAATTATTATTAGAGTTATTTATCAAATAATTGTGGAAAATTAATAAATAAAAAATGGTCTAAGTGAATATAATTACCTTCACATAGAAGCACTTACTTTGGATCTCTTATTAAGGACCATAGTGTTCGTTTTTTGGAAGTATAATAATATCTAGAACGTAGATCATGATTTTTTGGAGAGAATGTTTTAGGGGTACATGTCTTATATGTCTATAAGTGTATATATATGGATGATTTTGGTCATCTTTTATAAGGGGGTAACATACAAGGAAACCACATCCAAATTTATCAATAGATTCCAAAATAAAAAGGTAATTACCAATACAAAAGCTTTTAAATTGTAATATATTGTAATTTGGGAAGTATATAGTTGAAATATTTCCACAAAATAGTTATCTGAAAAGTTAAATGGTCATTTCAATCCTTATCTTCATTTTTTAAAACAAGGTAGCCACTTTTTGTTAACACAATAATTATTTTTTTATGGTTTCACAATATATTTTGTCAAAATTGATGATGAAATTATTAGATAAAATAATTTTTTCTTATTCCAAATATTATATAAAATTTTAATATAAAATTTATTCTCAGGAGATAAATTAAATTAAAAGATATATTAAACCAAAAATTTTCCTTTAAGACCAATTTTAAATATAATTTAACATTTTTAATAATTTAAACCAAAATGTATCTTATAAATAAAATTCATTATTTATCCTAATTAATTAAAAAATATTTTTTATAGAAAATCCTAAAAAGTTTCACATAACATAAATATTAGATAATATATAAAAATGAACTAATTTTTATCATATATATTATCTAAAATTGAAAAGGAATATATTTAATTAAGTACACAAATAGTTGACAAAACTAATTTTTTTAATAAAATATAGTTCTTAAGGAAAAAAATATTTATTATTATATATTTCCAAGAAAAAATATATAATGAATTTTAATCAGTAAATTAAATATATAATATATAAATTTCATTAAAATAATTCATTGATTGTGTTTTTCTAATTTACTGCGGAAACACATTTTTTTATAAGAATATATATTCTGAATGGTTATGATTTTTTATTTTTTTACTTATTTGGTCAAAACAAATTCATTTAATATACATGTGTAAAACATAAAAATTCATAGTTTAGTTAATCCTATTTATATGCTCCATTATAATGGTTATAAAATAATAATATTAATAATACATTTACATTTGGTCGTTGTTTTTTAAAAGTATTGTTCTATTTAATGCATTATAAACAACATGTTGCGTGTAACAAAGGAATTAAAAGATTAATTAAATTTTAAAACAATACATCAAAAAATATTGGTGTGTTATGCTCTACCCCACATAAAATGAATTTTACCCTTCAATTTTTTCATATATTCTTTGTGGATTATTGATTGAAAATTCTATCATAGAATCCAACATTATAAAAAGAGTCAGTAAATCATCCTCTTGAAGCTAAAAAATGGTTGAGCGAAAGTCAAATAGAATTAAAGATACTTGGTTTTCAAATAGGTGGAGATTTGTTAGAAGCAAAATAATGTACATAAAAGTGAAAACTAACCCCCAAATATAGAATGAGAGTGATATGTAACCTTGATCATGATAAAATGGGTGATCTAGAGAAGCATAATGACCATAAATCTATAAACAAAATATTTATGTAAATGGTAATTGTTATCATGAATACTGATGGCAGTAGAAAATTATTTTATTTCAAGAAATTTTTTTAAATGTTAAGGAATTACTTTTCTATATAGATCGTGAACATATGAAATTCATCTTAATTAATATATTTTTATTTTATAACCCCAATTACATACAATTGTTGTGCCTTGAAATTTGTCCACACCATCTCTTACAGTAACAGATGATTTTTTTCATGTCTCAAACACAAAATATGATCTTTAAAAAGTTGATAACTAATGTATTATCTATGGTTAAAAATATTTTATAGTGGTTATTCAATATAGAGAAATCGTCATTTGTTTAATTTAAATGATAATCTCTAAAACATCATCAATAGATTACATAAACAATTAATTAAATGGTAAAAATGATAGCTCATAAAAAATATAGAATTTCCAAAAAAGGTTAATAAATTTCCCAAAATCACAAAAACATTAATATCCCATATATCACAATTTTTTATCTTGATTATGAAATAATAATTATGTAAATACCTTAATTTAGTAAACTAATGATACATAGTAATAACCTGAATTACCATACAATGATATTGAAAACAAACATGATTACTTACAGAAAGTACAGATTATTGAATATATTCCTTAAATGGATAAATGTTGTAAACATCATAAATGACGTCATAAACATATTTTTCATAAAATAATTATTCAATTTTAAGGTAATCCTTCCCATTAAATCTAGTTTATAGTCCATCAATATAGTTTTAATTCTTTTTGAAAATAATTCATAGAAAACATATCACAAAAATCCATCATATAATTCATAAATCATATATCAAAATTCCAAAATTTTGATACATTAAAACATCAACCCTTCCACTTCATTATCATGAAATTAACTATGATTCTTCATTTTATTCCTTAATATATCATTCCTTTAATATTTAATTCATAATATCTTACAAATGAATATAAATACCAATACTCTTATATCATTGATGATTTTATTTATATGATTTCTCCATAGGACATCAATTTACATAACTCCCATAATTTAAACATTTGAAACACTAAAATATAGATGACATAATATTGGAGACCATTATACCCATCCATTGTATTAATAAAACTTTTCAGTTTTCAAAAAATATTACTCATATTGTGCCATTATTATTCACACAAAAAACAACATCTCATTTATTTGATACATTATTAGAATTGATTCTTCTTTAATTATTTACATATAAGAATCTAAATTATTGTATCACACATGAATGATAATGGTTTAAATGAAAATATTATATGACCTATTTCTTTAATGTGGACATTTTTTCCATGACCATACATAAATAAAACTCCTCAATTAAGTTTTATTGGCCTAGAAAAGCGATAGGGATGGTTGAACTCTTGGGATGTTTCCATGTGAATGTGTGAGTGTGAAAAAATAATGTTGAAAAAACATGTGTTTGAATGTAGGGAGAGTAATTATTTTGATGATATGTTTAACCATATTTGTGTTCCCCTAGTAGAGGATATGTGACTGTAGGGTTATTGGTTGTGCTTAGTGAGCTATGAAATGTTAACAATGTCATGGAAGGGTTTTTGTTCTTTTATTATGAGCCAATTTTTAGATTGGCATTCAAGGATGAACCAATAATTAATTGACGATAAAATTTTTATGTTGACATTTATAGTCCAAAATTAGTATTTTATGTTCTTAAGGTGGATTGAATTTAATATCCCAAATTGATAATGGGTTAAAAGAAAAATATATATGAGTAATTTAATAATAGTTCACGTTTCTTTTTGAGTGACTACATGATATGAACTCTGTAGTAAATCATGCATATCCTAGAGTAGTAATTGGGATGGTTGACAGACTAGTATGTTTCCTAGGGTGAGTGTTATTGATGAAAAATATCCCAAAAAATGCATTGTCATTTGGAGAAATTCATTATTCTGATGTTCTATTTCGAAATTTGATTGGTCCTTAGGTAGGGGACCTTGTGTCTATGGGGAAACTGTAGGTTCTTGGTGAGAAAGGACCAAATGACCATGTTAAGGAATGGATTCTATGATATTAGTGCACCTGGTTATTACAACATTTATTCCGTTATGGTGTGAACTACATGAAATGTCAATGAACTCTTTCATTTCATTCATTTGTGATTCCATGAGCTGATTAATTTAGATGTTTATAATCATATAACATGATAGCTACATAGGAAAAATCATATTATCCTATTCTCTAATCATAGTGTAATTTTATTTCCCACAATCACTAAATTTTACATTAGATTCATTGTTAACATTTTGTTCTACGTTATAGTCATTAACAAAAACCAAAAAACCTATTGTGAGAAACTATAATCATAGTGAGAAATCAACATAAACCTGGAAAAATATTTTTAGGATGTGTAAATCATGATACATTCATTATAAAACCATAGTTTTATCCAAGGTCATTCATGGTAATTATTTTAATCCATCTCGATGTTTTATAAATCATTTGTGAATTTCCAAAGAATATATCTTGAGAGTGTCATACATAGTTAGTATTAAGCCACATATTCATTCACTAGGGGATTATTATGTCCATATCAATGTTCCCTTTTGGAGTTATACACCTTGTATCCTACTATGTAGATCCACATGCACTCATTGTATCTTTATTTGATGTAATTTCATAAAAATTACTTTCTAGATTATTTAGAAATATACAATTAAATATCCCTATTCAATGAACTATACTTATACTTTTCCTTAGAGAAATCCCTAGATATATCCATAGAAATAACCTTAAGTATTTAAAAAATGCGTTCTTATAATTGTTTTAAATGGATAACATAACTATTCATCTATTACCAACTATATCAGTCCATAATTTTATTTATAGACTATAATTTTCACCTATTAAGGAGATACATGGTCGGCTACACATCCTATGTATGACACACCACAATCCATTATGGAAGACCTCTCTCCATGATTCCCTTTTATGGAGAACCATGATTCATCAAAAACTCACATTCGAGTGTTTTTATAGATCAAATTAATTCCCTCACCTTTGATAATGATTATAGTGACCTTGAATTATCATATATATATTTTACATATTTATAAATAAATATTCAATAAATTACCAAGATAAATACATAATTTCCATAATAGATTTGTAATTTTGGATAATAGGTACACAATTTTCTAATTTGGCAAATTATCTTAACATAGACCATAAGGATATTCTCACATAGTTCCCCTATTATAAATTACCTACCTAAACCATTCTTCATAACCTATAGAATGGGAAATAGTAATAGGTGATATTAGATTCTTAGAAAGTGTAAAAATAAGATATATCAATCTACGCTAATAGAAAATCATAACATATTCTTAACAATAACAGATCATGAAAATACATATGAAGTTCGTCCACAAGTAGCCATAGATCACAAACAATATTCATTAGAAAAACCATAGGATGTCAAAAAATATTTCCAATATGGGAGATAAATCATCATAAATAAATCATGAACCATATGAATATGTCATAATACTATGGAAATACCATTAATATAGAAAATTATTTCACATATCAAGATTAAATACTGATACCATCATCATACTGAACATAGAAACACATGTTTTCCATAGTAATTCATAACACACATGTTTCCCGTAGTGGTTCGGGACACAACTGATTCCCACAACAGATCAAAACCATATATTTGTTTCCAATTGTTAAATCATAAGCATAAAATGATTAAACAATATATTGTATAGTGATATTGTTAATAACCATCACATAATTGAAATCATACATATGGTTCTACAATATCATAAAAAATTAATCATATCCAAAACCACTTATATTATTTGTGTTTCATAATAATTATTCATCCATTGAAATAATAATAATGGTATCATTAGTATATATCCTATATTAACAATAATTTATTTAAATTTTTTTCATATTAGTCAATGAATTATTTTGAAATATAAATTACATGGAACATATATCAGTGAAGTTAAATGTTTATTAGAATATAACTTTTAAAATATTTAAATAAAAAAATATTTTAAATATAATCTTCATTGAAAATAAACGTAATAAAATATAACAGAATCATTATAAATCATTTAAAACATTTCATGAGGAAAATATATATCCCATATTATGATAAAATTATTAAAAAATGAAATATTTTTAGTGAAATTTTATTTGAAAATATACTTGAATACATATTAATGAATCTTAAATAAAATAAATGGTCACAATGATAGAAAATATTCTTCATTTTAATCATCTTTATAAAAATATTACATTGAATATTTTGAAAAATGACAAACAAGGGTGGATTCTAAAAATAACATGAATATTTTTTTCAAAACACCTTGTTAAAAATAATTAATGGTAAAAATTTATTTTAAAAAAATTATAAATATTTTTTGAAATAATTATTTGGTATGAAAAAAGATTTTCGATCAATGATAGAAATAATGATAGATTTTATTAAACACATTTTCATAGATATTTTAAGTAAAAAATGATTCAAAAATGTTAATATAAGTATAAAATATCCTGAATTACAATAGTATAATAAAATACATGAGTTTCTTGATATGAATATCATAATATTTCATCATTGGAAGCAGACTCATTAGAAATCCCGAAAAATGATGAGATTGTTTCATAATAACCTTACTAATTCGGTAACATTGAATCATGATCCCAATGAAATAAAAATAGTAAATGAAACATAAAATATAATTTTAATAAAATATTTAATCTTGTTACATGTCAAAGGAGAATTATATAGACCTCATAAATAAGATATGATCATAATATAAAAAATACCTCCAAGAAGGGAAATTAAGAAAAAACCTGCTTACCACTTTAGTATGTTTGGAACTATAACCCCTATGAAAGAGTGTTACATAAATAGATATTTAAATATCAATAATATTATGGGTGATATTCATAAAATACATTAATTTCTAGTATATATACTAGAAAATAACGTCAAACAGTGAATATAGAATGTGTCTCCAAGAAAAAGAGAGAATAACGATCAATTACATTATGTATTGAGTTCGGTTGTGCACATTCAACACTCGTATATAATAAATATATGTTTATTATTCATCTATAAATGAAGAATATTTATATATATCATACCATATAGTATTTTCTTAGAACCTCTTTTTAATGTTAAATAGCAACATCCTTTCGATGATACTTTCCTAGTAATAACCATATTGATTTTCGTTTGTGCTTGTATTTGTAATTTTTACATGTTAATTTGATCATTATTTCACGATAAATAAAATTATAAATATGATGAAAATATAATATATATTAATTATATACTTATTTAGATTAATCCATTAAACATGGTGATAGAAAATGAAATACTCGGTTCCTAGAAATAGTAGTTTTTACATACTCATGAAAGCTATTTAAATTTTCTTCTATATAACACCTTTCAAAAAGAGTCACCTTTTTGGATTGTGTGTATGCCGCACAAAACTAATTGTAGAAAAAAATATAACCTATTTTTAATTAATGGAATATTAAATATTTTATATAAATTAATAATATACTATATCATTCAATACATTCAATACTTTTTTTTCTTGCATCACATGCAATAAAGACTTCATTCCATACATTGCATTACAAGAAATACCGAGTCTTACTAAATAAATATAGTTAAAATGTTTTCATTTCATATAATAATTTAATTTGAAATGCAAGAAAACTTTAGCAGTAAAAATCAACACTCACTACACTAAAAACTTTGAATTCTTTCAGATTCAAAACAAATTAAACTAGATCTGAAACAAATTCACAACCCATTGTTTGAACCCTCACCGACCGCTGCTCAAAGAACCCTCCACCGCCGAGTGAATCGAAAACCAGCCACAACCATCTCCTTATTCCGCACGCAGGCGAGCCGCGCTGTTGTGCGAAGAGCTCCACTGCGCCGCTGAACATAATAACCAAATAATGAAAAGGTGATGTTTATTAAAAAACATATTATTTTCCAATGGTGTTTTATCATAATAAAATAAATAAATATATATTAATAAATTATATTATTGATATATATATGAATACTATATTAAATCAAATATTTTTTTATATTCATCTAATAGATTTGATAGCCATAATATAAGATGAAATCTCATTTTACCATTAAAATTTATATTTTCCTAAAAAAGAAATTTTTCCGCCTTTTAATGGTGTACATATTATAAAAATTAATTTTTATATTGTAATAAATTTTAATTTTACAAATGAACATCAGTTTTGAAATTTTTATATTAAAAATATGTTGGGGTGAATTTTTGTTATTTTTCAATAAATTTTTTTTTTGATGTGTAGTGATAAATAATGAATTTTATTTAAAAACTGTTTTTTAATAATTTTTTTATATTAAATAATTCTATTTTAAATTTTTCAAAAGTGGAATTATATCATGTTTGTATAAATTAATCCAATTTGGGTAATTAAAATCAATTTCACTTAGAAATTAAATATAAAAACATTTAATATTTTGATCATTTTTAATTTAAAGGTCCAAATTATCATCCCTATGAGGGATTATGTTTAAATTAATTTCTGCCAATTATATTATTATAATTTTTAAAATTGGATTCCTTATTTTTAATCATAATACTTTACATTTCCTTTTAATTTGAAGTTATTATTTGAATAAAAAATTAGTAATTGTTATTTAAATTAATTAAATTTATTAAGAGATAAATTATATTAAGAAGGGAGTAAACCTTAAACCTATGGATTATTATTGGAGGAATTTATGTAATGGCGAAATCTTAATAGTTTTTAACTTTTTATATTTACAAGAATACAACTACTCCTCAACTAGAAAATGGTACTCACACCACCCACTTATTCACTCCAGTAAAAACAATTTTCTCATAAAACATTATCTCAAATATACTAACAACTTTTGTAAAATTACACTATAATCCTCACATAGGTCATAAATAGTACCATGAAGGACTTTTGGTATAATCCGAACGTAGTTAAATGAATAAGATGTAACTCACTTCGATGATCATTTTTGTTTCATATACTTATCCACAGTATAAATTATTTATATATATTTACTATAAATAAATTATCAGTATATTAAATATATTTTTATATTTTTATTCTAATAGTTATACATACACATTCACACACATCCATCAAATGGGATATGTAATCATTGTCTGTGTGTATGGCAGAAAATCACCTTGCAAACTAATGTCATTTATTAATCATTTTAAAACCATTAATTTTTGTAATGATGAGGTATTTATAGTTTATATATGACATATATTTCATTTTAATGTATTTTTTCATCAATAATTTTTATATAACCAATACATTTTTCTTTCCATTTTTAGGGAATATGATAACTTTGTTTGTGGACATGTGGACAACGGCCCCCCAAACACGGTGTGATCTTTTAACACCATATATTGAATGTATAAATCATGGTTTTTGTAATACTATGTGAAAATTAATATATATATATATATATATTACATTTCATTATTTTAATCATGAAAAGGAAATGATAGTAGTTTTCATAGGTAAAAATAATCTACCATCTCAATGAATGGTGCTTATCATTTCCTTTATCGAAACATTATGTATTATTATAAACACATATATATGGAATATATATGTTATTTACATTTATTTTTACATAATACATAGAATAAATCAGGATTCGCGTTTGAATAAAAAATAACATGTTAAAATATGCAACTAACCATCGAAATAGTGAAAATAATGAATGATTATTTACGTGTGGGTAATAAGATACTACAAGAAGATCATATATGTTATTATAAAAATTATTATAATTTTATTATAAGTTTTTGAATTTATTAAAAAAATTATAAATGAGGTTAATGGATGTTCACCTGAAAGAAGACACACGTTATGGGACTTCATCACAATTTCCATTCATTGAGGCATTCATTAACATTTTGAACCAAATTTCTTATATATGGTGTACATATTTCCACATAGAACTGTATGATCATTAATAATTCAATATTCATGATATTTTTTTTATTAAATTTCAATTATTTCATTTGATTGGATTTGAACATAATGTTATCATGTGGTAAGGGAATTTCATATCTCAATTCTTTTTCAATTGGTTATATTACTCCATATTGGAAATTAATATTCAATGATTATGTATATTATCAATTTTTTTATTTATGGATTCAAAATTCTTATATTTGGATTTATAGTTTATAAACAAAATGAATTAATTGATTAATTTTCACTTAAATGTTGTGATCATTTTAAGGGTCTATTTTACAATATCATTTTAATCAATATTGTTTAATCATGAAATTACATTAGACGAATTTATATGATAATCGTTCAATAAACACTTTAATTCTATCCTCCTATGGTTAATTAATAAAATTTTCATGCAATATTACCATTTTCTAATATTTCATATTCCAAATTCATTTATAAATGTTTTTATGAAAACCCGACAACAGTTCATTCATTAATCAGAGAATCTGTTTTCTTTTAAAAACCCTATTTTTTAGAATGTTTTCAAAACTATATTTATCATTTTAAAAATTATTTATTAATGGAATATTTTAAAATTTTTTGATTTTTTTTCAATGTAATATTTTTTCACTATGAAAACAAGGAAATTTTATAAAACTTTACATTGAAAAAAATTGTTCCTTTTATATTGTACGCCATGTAAAATAACATTATCCTTAATTTCCTTGATGGTTCATTGGAATTTTAAATGGTCTTTTTTTGAAATAAAATATTGTTTAAAAATGTATATTCAATGAAATTAATTTTAACATTTTTTCAAAAAAAAATTATATTATTATAACGAATGTTTTCAGAATGATATTTTTATATTATTTAAAATAATTAATGGCAAAAACCCTTTATTTTAATCCAATAGGGACATGATGTATTGATAAAAAACTTATTATTCATATATAAGGTTTATGAGTTATTTTTCCTATGATAGTATTTACATTGAATTAAATTATTCATTTTTATTCTCCCATTGAAGTATAAAATATTGAGTGATCATTAAACATTGAATTTACCATAAAAATTCATATCATTTATCATGAATATGATTATTTCCTAAAAATTATAGAATTTTTAAAATAAAGTGTTTAATTTAAATGATATTTGAAATATGAAAAAATATTGATAAATGTTCATATTTTTCTCTTTTTTTATATTCGATAAGGATAATTTTTTATGAAATAAACTGAATGATGAAAAAATGTATTATTTAGTGGGTCTTGAACCCATTACCAATAGAAAATAAGGACTTTACCCCAACCATAATCCTACATTTTGTCTAGTTAATGTTTCATTAATTAATTTGATTAATAAAAATTAATTAGAAAAATTAGAATTAGTTTTTATGTCATGATTTTGATGTATTAAATATACTCATTAAGGATAATCATTATAAATATATATAAATAATCTTTTATGGATCCAAAAAATCATTATTTAAACATATTTTTGTTTCAATATGAGAAATTTATTTTTGGATATTCATTTATTGAGTTAGAGTGATTATTTCTAAATTGATCAAAGCACAAGAAAATGATAATACTTATTTAGAGAAACATATTAATAAATTATATTTTCTTATATTTCATGTAGTAAAAAAACTACCCAACAATAAGAAAAGGATTTTAAAAAAAAAATTCTGAATACATTAATTTATATGGAACTAATGGTATTTTAAATAAAAAAAATTATGGATTTGAGGCTCTAACATTCCACTGATAATTCACATGGATTTGATCAATTACTTCAGTCACTACCTATATATATTTGTGATTTTACTCAATGTATTCATGTCCAAATTCTAGTAATTTTATCACACTTAGAGTCAAATTTACATTTTATTCTAGGTTACCTTTATACATCCCATTCATTATTATTGATAAGATATTTTTTAACTCTTCTAAAGAAGTCATAGTTAATAAAAATAAGTTTAAAATATAAAACAATTGATTTCCTAGAATGATTATAAATTTTAAGGAAATATTTTATTTAAGATGTGGATAATGTAACACCCCAAAAATTATAAAATAGTAAACTTTTATTCGATAGCGAGTATGAAACACAAAAGTAAATGTATAATGGTACATAACACATTGAGACATTATTATATGATTAAAATTATAAATAAAATTAACATATTATATATCATTAAATTTAAATAATACTGAGTCTTCAATTATTACACACAAAAAGTACTTTTTTTGAATCCTTGCATTACATGCATGTCTGACTTTTACTGAAAAACAATATATTAATAAAATGTTATTATTTTGTATAATAGTAAATAAAATAGAAATTAAATTAGTTTTTAGGACTTATATTTACTTAAATATGACATTATATTATTTAATTCAATTTTTACCCATTAATTATAAATCATTATAAGAACAAATAGTGTTTGAATGGGACATTTTTATTAAAATTATTATTATGTGTCAAAGGAGTTATATAATAAATAATTAAATTAATAACTATTACTGAAATATATTAATGAAATATATTGAGTAAATATTAAATAAAAACATCCAATTCAACCAATGTATTTTATAGGTATTAGAGAAGAATAAATATTTTATTCTTAAATTTATTTTTCAAAAAAGGCAATTTTCTACAATTTAATCGAGAACCTATTTTAAAAAATAAATTTCCGAATTCAATAATTTTTTTATGTCAAAATTAAATTAATTTCTTAAATATTAATATCAAAATTATCTTATGTTTCTTTTTTTATATTTCAATGATGATTCATTTTCTGATGAATGGTGAAAATACTGTATTTTAATTGATAAATATGTTTTCATATAATTTATTTTTTTTGATAAATTTTATATAATATTGGTTTTAATTTTAAAATTAGGAAAAATTCAAATCAACTATGAAAGTATAATTAATTTGAACCAATTTCTAATTGATAATGGATATAAAAACATTTAAATCATTTATACATCTTCACTTTAAATACCTGTTTGTAGTCTCATTTGTATGGAAAATTTTAATTTAATTTATTCTAATTATGTTATAACAATTTTAAAGAATTAATTCCATAATTTTTATATGAATAATTTATAATTTTTACTATGTTAAATAAATTTTTTTTCAAAAATATTTTTCTTTGTAGTTAAAATTAATTAGACTGATTATGAGAAAAATCAAAATAACAAGGGACAGAACCTAAAACCTATTGGAAAAAATAACCTATAAACCTGTTCAAAATACAATTTATGGACATATTTAGACCATATAATATATTTCACTATTCTTACCATTATTTTAGGAAAATTATGTATGTAATACAACTCAATAGTGTCTACCATTTATATTTATAATAATTCCACTCCCCATAAAATATAAAAAGGTACTCACCACTTCAATATATTCACTCACCTAAAGTAAATAGACTCATAAACAAACCTACCCAAATATGATCCCAACCTCCCTACCCACATCCTATAATCATCAATATGGTCAAATGTAAAAATAATCAGGTCTATTTGTATAAGCCAAAAGGAATTACCGGAATAAGATGAAACATTATTCATATATCAATTTTGTTTCATTTACATCTCCACCCCTTAAATTATTTACATATTATTATTATATAAAGAAATTATCATAAATATAATAGGATTTTTTTTAATATTTAGACCAAAACATTACACACTACCACAAAAAATGATATGCAATTATCTTTTTGGCGTATGGTGGTCTACCACCTCACGAACCGATGTTGTTTTTTTTCATTTTCCCCCATTAAATGTTTGAGTAGTCATAGATTTAATTTTTATATAAGATATATATAGTATCTATAATTTATTTATATTAATTAAATTTTAATATAACTAATAAAATTATGATTTTCATTTTCTAAAAATATGTTACGTTCGTTTATGGACGGTTGGACTACAGCATCACCAGAATGATGTGATTCATTCATGCAATACATCGAATGTATAAAAAATGGGTTATAAAAACTTTGCTACAAATATGAAATAAATATGATACAATAATTATAATATATATATATATATATATTACATTTCACTCCTATAAATATGATAATGAAATAGCAGTAGTGTTCATGCATACGTATGACCTAACGTTTCCATGAATGATGAATTTCATTTCAAACATCCAATAATTATGGATTATTATTTACACACACATATATTAAATATATATGATATATACATCATATTTTAAATCATGGTGATGATGAAATAGTGATTGAAATAAAAATAAAAAAAAGGAAAATTCAAATATGGTAATAAACACAAGAAATAATTAAAATAATGATAGATTATTAACAAACTGTTAATAAAATATTATAAGTATATCATATATGATATCATGAATATGAATTTGTATGTTTAATAAGTCAGTGACATTCTTAAAACCATTATATGTGAGTTTAATAGATATTCACCTGAAATGATACACATGGTTATGGACTTCGTCTCAATTTTTATTTTTTGAGGCATACAATATCGATGGGAACCTAATTTTATATATATAGTTTGGAAAATATCAAATTTATTTGTAATATTTGGAATAATAATTTAATGATAATTTAATTTAGTTTTAATTTTTTTTATTTCATCTATGAGGGCTTTACATAGATTTACCACGTAGTAATGAAAAACAATTACTCAATAAAATTTCAAAAGGTTATATTACTTTTTCATTGTCATTAATATAATATGATTATGTGTATCATTAAATTTATTTCATTTTGAGTATTTTTTTCATGACCCCATCCCCACAATGTGTACCCCTCCTGGCCCAACAATATGAGAATGGAGATAATGACCCCCGAGTCCCGCCTCTACTAGGCCCCGAGTTGGCTACTAGCATAGAGGGTATATCAAACACACAAACGGGAGGCATTTACATCTAAGATAATGCATGCATAAGAGATAGATAAGATAGACACCAACCAACTCCAACTCAACCAATAAGATGAAATAAATCTCATGTACACATTAAAAATTTCATGCAAAACTACAACAACAAAAATGGGAAAAAACTGCAAGTACCCAAATGAAAGTAAAACAGCAGCAACCACAAGCCCGAACAGCTCCTATAACCACACGCTAGTAGTAACCATCATGATTTCCAAATTGATCCAAGTGACATGAAAAATATTTTATATAAAAATTGGGTGAGTATAGTAGTGTACTCTGTAGGATCCTCCCCAAAGTCTATCGTGACAATGTAAAGAAACCATGCTAAAGCACAGTGAACAACAAGTGAAATTAACTCGTTACATAAACATATATACTATGTTCCCAGCCTCACCATGGCTTATCTCACCAAGTAATGCATACAAGAGTATATAGTATAATAAATAATATCATGGGTACCCCGCTACTACTTCCCCACTAGTTTGCCTCTTTACCCCAATGCCGCACGTCCTAAGCATCTCTCTCCAAAAGGCTTATTTGCAGACACGTGGGTGAAGCACCACAACCTGCACCTTGTGCAATAAAACAACCTCGCCCATGTAAGCAAAGTAACCAGATAGATTCTGGGAGCCACAATATCAATCATAATTTGTATCATACATCAGGTATTATACCTCAAACCATTACAACCCATACATAGTGTATGTATCCTAAAGACATCATAGCCTATACACGTTACACCTATAGTAGTCCATAGAATAATATATCCAAAATATATGTGTGTGAATAACCAAAATCTATTATAGCCCTATACCAAAAATATATGGGGAAAATTAACCAAGTTGCCTACTATAATATGTAACTTCCATGAGAAGAGTGCGGGTCCAAAGGGGGTTGTCAGACATTTTTCCTCCCATCGGAATGTTCGGGAAAACACCCTCAGGGCCCAGAATCCATGGGGTGTCAGTTTTCCTTACTGAAAGGGTGGATTAGAATATAAAAACACAAAAAGTATAGGATATAATATATCTCACAACCACACTATAGGCATAAACATGTCTTAGACTCAACTACAGCTAACTTCTCTCGAGCTTTGGGTTTCTACCTATAAGACTATGTATTCTATAAGCAGACATCCATTTAAAGAGCTTTAGTAGATTATTTCATTCCATTTTTTTTCAATTTCACTTTACATTAGTTAATTATTTAAACATTAATTAACAATTTACAATTCCTCATTAAACATCGTTAGCATCACACCCAAAGTCCACTATCACATTAAAATGAAAACCTCAACAGTATGTTCCAGCAACTCCAATTCCATGGGCTATCATCATTTATTTAATTATTCATTACATAATTACATTCCCATATTCTCAGGAATTCATGAAAAACATTCTATGTTGCTAAACATATGGGGGCTCAACACGGTGAGTAGATAATCTACCCATCAAGTCTTTGCCGCATACAGCAAGAGTGTAGACTCTTCCTCCCTTGAGAAGCTAAAAACAGAAAGCATGTGGCATACCCTGTGCATATTCGCCTCTTTCGGAAGAAGGGGATGCAAGACCAGCTTCCATGACCAGTGGGGAAAAGTAAAGCAGATAATCAACCAATAAGAAAGATCAAGCATCCCACAATCACATAGATCCTATTCCATCATCCCTAGTGTCCTCCCCAACACCCAGATGCATAAAACGATGCATCTCGTCACTCTAGGCATCATCTACTGCCAAAACCAATGGTCTCTATGCCCCCACATACCACAATAGCCATCTAGGCTCACATCAAAACACAATCATCAGGAAAACATACATCTTAACAATTGTGCTATTTTCCTATTAACAAACAAGATGGTAACTCACATAACATCATGTAATTATAAATTAATCAGTTCTTTAATCCATTTTTAATAAAATGTTTTAGTATTCATATGTTCCAAATTCAGGAAACCTAACAAGTATGCTATTAAGAATAACTAAACATGACTAGTATGCAAATTTGATTAACATCAAATTATAACAATAGGAACCAGATTCATTTACATGCCTCTTTATCATTTAACTAAATAGTAATCAATTTATTGTTATTTAAGTTCATTACCAGTGTCAATCAAGAATGAATAGATAAACAAGAAATCCTAGATATCTCCCTATCTAGAAACAGAATAGTCAAAAACATAAGATCGATATCAATTTATTTATCCGTTTCAAATATTTATTAGGACAGTTCCTTTGTGATCCAGTGGGATAAATCTTGCTAGCAATACAGTTGCACATAAAAGAAGAGAGAAGAAACAAATCCCCTACTTCAAATGGTTTTTCATGTTCTTTATATGAGAACAGTCCACACAATGGGTAATGATCCTCCTCTCGCGAAAACTACATCCACCCGAGGATGCCATAGTATGACTGCACAAACTGAACCCCACAAAAACATTATTAGAAGCATGGATATCACATTAAAAAATATGGAAGGAGAAACAGGGGAAGATGAAACCCAAAATAATGGTGATAAATCATGTAATTAATCGAATATTTCTCGATACAGATTGGTTGTATCAAATCAGAGTAGAACCAATTTGAGGATAAAAGATTGATTGTGCAACTTCAATGAGAAGGAATGGAATGTTCAGGAATCTAAAATCTAAGAACAAGGAGAAATAATTAAGGAATAAGATATCTGGTCCCTTTAGAAGATTTAATGGAGCGAAGGTTTAAGATACACTTAATTTCCAATTAATAGATGACCACATTAAATAACACTGGTTGACCATGTAAAAACATCCCAAGATTTAAGGAAAAATAATATAGGAATTATGTCATTTGAATTGGCCATATATTCTTTAAAATGAGGCTTTAAATTAATTTTACATCAAAATAAATGTCAATGGGTTGAAACAATAGGATTTTAGAAAAACTGTTCACCATTGGAACCTCACTGTTCTGGAAACACTATTCACCAAAGACTACCATTGGAACTATTCACAAAAGGTTAATGTTGACACTGTTCACCTAAGTCTACCATTGGAATTGTTCATAGAAGGTTAATGTGGAGTCTGTTCACCTAAGTCTACTGCTGCACTGTTCACAGAAGGTTAATTTTGACATTGTTTACCTTTGTCTACCGTTGGAACTGCTCATAGAAGGTTAATGATGACACTGTTCACCAAAGTTTACCGTTGCACTATTCACAGAAGTTTAATGTTGACACAGTTCACCTAAGTATACCATTTCAACTATTCATAGAAGGTTAATGTTAACACTTTTCACCTAAGGTTATTGTTGTACTATTCACAAAAGGATAATGATGACAATGATCACTTATGTCTACTGTTGGAACTATTCAAAGAAGGTTATTGTTGACACTTTTCACCTATGTCTACCATTTCATTGTTCATAGAAGGTTAATCTTGACAATTTTCTCCAATGTTTACCATTTGAACTGTTCACAAAATGAAACTATTGAACTCTTCACAACTGTCTTCTGTTAGAACTGTTCACCTAAGTTTACCATTGCACTATTCACAATGGTCTATAGTTGGAACTGTTCACCTAACTGTAAATTTAGAGATGTGTTTGGGATAATTCACCTTGACCTCCCGGAACACATTAAAAACCATATCTTCACAATGTAATGTACAAGAGTGGCCCGAGCCATTAGATCCTATACATCGCAAAACATTCTCATCCTCAAGAATTCAAAACCCACCTCAATGGAAAAGTAAACAGGGTCCGAACAAACACCCATCAAGATACCTCTCAAAAGAGAGAAATCTACAAAAACCAAAAAAAGACATTCATATAATAAACATTAAAGGACATAAAACAAAGGGGTTATCATTACATGAAAATAGTTAAACATCAAACAAGTCTTGGTACTGAGCACGTTGTTGTGACCGAATTTCCCAGCTGCTCTCATCCAGACCACCGTGTCACCGCAAGACATGAACCAAGGGGATAGAATTCCCATGAAACGGCTTCTCCATGCGATCTTGGATCTCCACAAGTCGCTCTTCAAAGGACACATCATCATCAACATCGATCTATCCCTAATCGATGACTTGAGAGTCATCATGAAGATAACGACAGAGCTGTGATACATGGAAAACATTGTGTATCTGACTCATCTACTAGGGAAGTGGTAATCGATACACCACAACTCCAACATGAGCTTACACCTCGAATGGCTCAAAAAAGCGAAGAGAAACGTTTCACCCAAAAAAAATCCTTCACTGCCCATAACAGGGAGTCACCTTGAGAAACACATGATCCCCAACAAGAAACTCTAATGGTCTCCTCCACTGACCAACATATGATTTCTGATGATATTGTGCTATCTTCATTTTATCACAAATCTCCTGAACCATCTCTATTGTTTTTTGCACTAGTTCTATTCTGAGAATTTCTGACTCTCCAACTCAAGTCTAGCACAATGGAGATCATCAATGTCGGCCATACAACGCTTCAAAATATTCCATACTGATGTTTTAGTGTTAACTATTGTGGTAGTCGAACTCCACCAGGGTATGTGCTTCATCCAAAAACTTCCAAATTCTAGGACACAAGAGCATAACATGTCTTCATGCGTATGGATGGTTCGCTATGTCTGAACATTCGTTTGAGGATGAAAAGCGATGATAAGGCATAGTTGTTAACTGAAAGCATGTTAGAGACCTCTTCATATCCAGGTGGTAAATGAGGATCTCAAATAGAAATGATCGTCCTTGGGACTCCATGAAGTCTCACCACCTCCCCAAGATACTACATCGACAAAACATCCACTGAGCTCGACACTTTGATCGCTATGAAGTGGGACAAATTTTTTAAAGAATCCATTATAACCCAAATAGAATCACATCATCTCGGAGATCAATGTAAACCAGTAACGAAGTCCATTGAGATGTCCTCCCTCTACAACTGAGGAATCTATAATGGCTAGAGAAGATAAAGAGGAACACATTGTTCGATCATCACCTTCGAGAAGATCAAACATCAAGACACAAACTCCACAACCGCACGCATCAGCCCTGACCACCAAAATTGGCTCCTCATGGCTCAATACATCTTTGTCAAACCAGGATGAACCACAAAAGGAAAACTATGAAACTCTATGAGAACCATCTCATGCATCATTAGAGGAACAAAATACCTTCTGTGATACAACACTTGGTGTGGTTCATATACCGACAAACCATCACGGGCCTCACTACAAACAACTATGTCTCTCCAGACCTCCACCTCTAGATCCCACAACTAGGACTCTTCCACCTTCTGCATCAGGGATGATTGTACCATTATCTGAAATAGATAACCTCTACCCCCAACTTCTCTCATATCATGATTTAACACTGATAGCTCTTCCATTAATCTCCAACAATCACCACATTCACAAACTGAATCACTATGTGAATTTTGACTCAACGCATCAATAACAAAATTCTCCATTCTTAGTGTATATAATATCTCGATGTCGTATTACTATATGAACTCCATCCACCAGTGCTTTCGTAAGTTCAACTCATGCTGGGAGAAAACACATCTCAAAATATTATGATCCATGATAACCACAAAGCACTCACCAATGAGGTTGTGTCTCCATAACTTCATAGAAAAAACCACAGCTGCGAACTCAAGATCATGGGTGGCCTAGTTACGTTCATGGGGACTCAACTAACGAGACCCATAGAAAAAACTGATCTCTACTGCATGAGAACACAACCTAACCACATATTCGAAGCGTTGTATAAAACATCAAACTGAACTCCCTCAGATGGATGAAAAATAACTAGATAACTTT
Source organism: Viscum album (assembly GCA_963277665.1). Taxonomy (NCBI): domain Eukaryota; kingdom Viridiplantae; phylum Streptophyta; class Magnoliopsida; order Santalales; family Viscaceae; genus Viscum; species Viscum album. The sequence goes on along the minus strand of OY728163.1, from coordinate 1,047,018,428 downwards.
CTAATTTCTCTGTTAGATACTCAAAAGATGCATGACACTGAGCAGTCCATATGAATGCATGATCCTTTTTTGTCAACGCTTTCAAAGGAGTCACAACTCATGATAAATTAGATATGAACCTCCTATAGTTTCCTACAATACCAATGAAACTTCGCACCTCTAACACTATCTTGGGGGCTTCACAAGAAACAAAAGCTTCTATATTCGATGGATCTAGAGATTCTCCCTATTAGAACACAACATGACCCATGAAACGGACTTCTCAAGCCCTAAAATTACACTTTGACAACTTCCAAAATAGATGATGTTGATGAAGAAAATTCAAAAAGGAATGTAGATGCTCTTCATGATCCTCCTCAGATGTGGACTATACAAGGATTTCATCAATGAAAAGAACCAGGAACATGTCCAAGAACTCACGGAACAAAGAATTAATCATTCCCATGAACACATTTGAATCATTCGTCATGCCAAAAGGAATTACAGTGAACTCATAATGTCCATGATGTCAATAGAATGAAATCATTAGGATATCCTCATCATTTACATTCATATGATGATATCCTCACCGCAAGTTGATGTTTGATAACCAACTTGCACCGTTCAGTTGATCGAATAAATCATAAATTTGGGGAATATGATATTGATTCTTTATTGTCACTTTGTTTATGCGATGATAATCAACACACAACCAAAAAATTCCATAAGCTTTCTTTTTGAACAAAACTTGTGCACCCCACGGTGACACACTTGTCAAAACAAAACCGCACTTTAACAGACCATTAAGATATATACGTAGCTTTCAAAACTCAGAAGGGACTATCCTATATGGAGACATTGATATAGGAGATGCTCCTGGTTGTAGCTTGATCCCAAACGCGATCTCTCATCACAGGTTTAATGCTACAACCTCTTTTGAATGACATCAGGGTATTATTCTATGACTATAGGAAACACTAACATCTGAACATCATAATAACATAGCCTCGTCTCATCCTTCCTGGATGATAAGTAAGGAACACGCCTAAAACCCATCTGAGGAACTCGATCGCCAACAAACACCATTGGATCTCCATCTGCACCATTAAAAATGACCTTATTCATAATGCAATCTACAATATCCTACACCGAAAACTAGTAAACCATGCTGAGGATGACATCATATGGTTGTGTTTGTAAACATTGGAAATCTTTCCAATAGTGGTGTTGCTTTAACACTATCTCACAGTCTCTATATAATTCAAAAAAAGTATCTCATCCTCGAAATGGATTAATCAATGGAAAGGTCATTTGAAGCCTTTCTACCTCAATTCCCAAAGCATGGTCAAGGGTAGGTGATATGAAGGAGTGTGTCCTCCTGAATCAAACAAGGAATACACAAAGGTTGAAAAAAAGAAAAGGGTACCTCGAACGACGTCTGGATCGTCTGAAACTAGAAACGCTATAGCATGAAGCTTACCACAACCTCTTCCACAACCTCTCTGAACCTGATGAGGACCAACACCATGGTCGCACTCACCTCTATGAAGAATGAGAGAATCATGGGGATTTCCTCTGCCTTCCCCATATACACTCTGCTGATCTCAAGCTGGTGCAACCTGCTGCTGCTTCCGCGGCTAGAACTGCCTCAATGGAGGAAACTGGAGCATAGCTCCTGGTGTATGATGACTGCTCTGAAAGGTTGGGAACTTCCACTGCTGATTAAAACAACCACCACAAGAAAAACAAACTTCTTATCCATTGGCATAGGCCATAGAGTTTCTGCCTCGAGGTAAATGAGATATTAAGGGCTGAGAGCTACCCCCGGCTGAATGGAAACACAATTTCCCTAAAACCCAGGAACCCGAGACCAAATATCTAGTCCGTGAAAAATCATTATGATTCCCCTCTCTTGATGATTCAATCCTGGAACAATTCCTCTTGACAACCTCTACCATTTATATCACTCAAGTTATGTTTTCAGCATAAATGGGGTGAGCTGGCACTGGATATCTAGATGAAAAGGCTCTTCAAAATTCATAGCCCTGGCCTCATCATCTTGAAGTAGTTTCGAAACATATCATAAAAGGTTTCTGAAATGCTTTAAAAAATCTCGAACAACGGATCACCCCTGTAGAATTGTAAGTAGCTTCTAGGGAAAGGATTTTTTCATAGTCGAAGAAAGAAATTCGACTCTAAAAGTGTCTCAGAACTCCTCCCATGAGATCATTAACTCATCATGATCCCCTAGGAACATGAAAAATCACTGCCTCACTGCACCACGTAGCTTCTTCATAACCAAGGACACCCAATGCTCTTTCTGAGCACAGGTTGAACGGTAGCCTATGTCGACCTACTCTAACTAGTATTCTATGACTACATCTAAAATGGATCCCTCATACTTCAACAGAATCTGGCACTAAAACTCTCAGAGTGTCTTCCTCCATGTGTCGTCATCGTCAACCTCTACACTGCGGGGATCTACTGGAATAGTCTGATGGACATTTTCTACAAAAACCTAATGAGGACGTACACCTGGAGCCATACCTGTAAAATAAAAAAATGTTAGAGCTCCTAAAAATGGAATATGGAAGATGCAACATTAATTTATTAAATTTTTTCGTTCATTTATTTTAGGTTAACCAATCCCAAGGTCTACTTATTTAAACACATGAACAAAGAAGAAAGATTTATGATCCTTTCCTAGGTCTCTACCTTATAACAATTATCACCTTGTTTATTAGCCATTATAAACTTCATGGTCCATACATCAGATCATAGGGGGCCCTAAACACCTATGTCTCAGCCGATATCTAGTGTTTTTATCCCTTTATAAACATGAATGACATAGTTTCCCTACGAACACATTCTACCTCGCTTGTGGCAATCACTAACCCCCATCCTATCCTTTAACCTCCCCTGATACCCCTCTATCACGACCCCTCCCCACAATTTGTTCCCCATCTAGACTGGAAATGTGGGAAGGGAGATAATGACCCCCGATTCCCACCTCTAGTAGCCCCGGGTTGGAGACTAGCACTGAGGGTATAACAAACACACAAATGGGAGGCATTACCCTCTAAGAGAACACATGTGGAAGAGGGAGATAATAATGACACCAACCACCTCCAACTCAACCAGTAAGATGAAATAAATCCCAAGTACACTAATGAAATGTCATGAAAAACATCAACATCTGAAAGGAGAAAAACATCAATTACACAAAATAAAGTAAAATAGAAGCAACCACAAGCCTGAAAAGCTCCTACAACCACAAACTAGTAGTAACCTTCCTGATCTCCAACCTACTCCAAGTAACCTGAAAAATAGATTATATTTATATGGGGTGATTATAACATTATACTCAGTAAGATCATCCCCAAATCCTCTTGTACAAAAGTAAATAAAGTATCATAAAGCACATTGAACAACAAGTGAAACTAACTCATCACCTAGAAAGGTATACTAAGTTCCCAGCCTCACCAAGGCTACTCTCACAATGTAACGCGTACAAGATTATATTGTATAATAAAGAATATAAAGGGTACCTGCTAAAACTTTTCCATTGGTTTTCCACTTTTCCCCAATATCGCACGTCCTAAGAATCTCTCTCCAAAAAGTCTTACCTGCAGACACCTTGGTGAAGAACCACAACATGCACCTCGTGCAACAAAACCGCCACATCCACATAAGCAATGTAACCAGGAAATTTATGGGAGACATCATAGCTTGCATAATGTGTATTATACATCGAGTATTATACCTCAAGCCATTACAACCCATAAACCGAGTAAGGATCCTCAGGACATCACAACCTGTACACATTACACATATAGTAATCCATATAAAACTATATATATAATATATGTGTGTGAATAACCACAAGACATTGAAACCCACTACACAAATATATGGGGTAAACTATCCAAATTGGCTACAAGCACAAGTGACTACCAAGAGAAGAGTGAAGAGCCAAAGGGGGTAGTCAGTCATTCATCCTCCCTCCAAAATGAAGGGGAAAACACACCCAGTTCTCAGAATTCCTAGGGTGTAAGTTTCTCTTACAAACATGGTGGAGTAGCATATAGTAACACAAAAATTACAGGATATAATATATCTCACAACCACACTATAGGCATAACCTAGTCTTAGACTCAGCTGCTGCTAACGTCTCTCAGAATCTGGGCTGTACTTATAAGACTAGGTATCCTATAAGCACACAACCATTTTAAGAGCTATAATAAATTATTTCATTCTATTTTTTTCTCTTCCACTTTAAATTAATTAATTCCTTAAACATTAATTAAACACTTAAAATTACACATTAAACTTAGTTACCATCACACCCAAAGGCAACTATCCATTTAAAATTACAACCACATCATTATGATCCTGCAACTCCAACCCCAAGGGTTAACATCATTTATTCAATTATTCATCATTTATTCATTATGATCGTACTACTCGTCGAGTCTTTTCCACCAAAAGAAAGAGCGTATTCCCATCCTCATTTGATAATCTAAACATGGAAATCAAATGGCATACCTTGCGCGTCTTTTCCTCTTTTAGAATAAGGGTAATCAAGACCAGCTTTCTTAAGAAGTCGAAAAAATTAAAACATATAATCAAACAATAAGAATAAGAAAGCATCCAGTAATCACATCAATCATATTCCATCATCCTTGGTGTCCTCCCGGACACCCACATGCATAAAAAGATGCATCTCGACACCGTAGGTGTCATCTACTACCACAACAAAAGGTCTCTATGCCCCTACATACCACAACAACCATCCATGCTCATATCACAACCCAAGCTACAGGGAAAAAACATCATATCAAATGGGCTTTTATCTCTTTAACAAACAAGAGGTTAATGTGGAACACTTCAAGGAATTAACAAAAAATCAGTTCTTTAATCCATTTCAAATTAACTGATTTATTATTCCTAGGTTCCAAATTAAGGAAACCTAATCAGTTAGCTATCGAAAATAATTAAACATTTCTACTGTGAAAATTTTATTAACATCAAATTACAACAAGGGGAACCACGTTCTTTTATATGCCATTTTATCTTTTAACCAAACAATTATAAATTAATGGTTGTTTATGTTTAGTAACAATTTCTATTAATAATGAACATGTAAACATGCAATCATAGATATCACACTATCTAGAAAAACAAGCGGCAATAACATATGATCAATATCAATTTTTTATCCAGTTCAAATATTTATTAGGTCAAATACATTGTGATCCTATGGGATAAAACATTCTAACAATACAGTTGCATGTAAAAGAAGAGGTTAGCAATGAATCCCCTACCTCAAATGGTTGTTGAGGTTATTTATATGAGAACAATCCACACAATGGGTCACGATCCTCCTCTCATGACAACTACATCCACACCAGGATGCCACAGTACTACCACACCAACCAAAACCCAAAACAACTCTATTAGAAGCATGGATATCACATCCCAAGAAATGGTATGTTTGAGTGTCTCACACCAGAGAACATGGATAAATAATTAGAGAGGAAGATATCTCATCCCTTTAAAAGATTTAGTAGAGCGATGGTTTAAAATATGCTTAATATCCCATTAAAAGTGGATCATATTAAACAACATGGTTTGACCAAGTAAAAACAAACCAAGTATTATGGATAATTAATATAGTAATTATGGCCTTTGAATTGGCCTTAGATTCCTTAAAATGAGGCTTTAAATGCATTTTAAATCAAAAGAAACATCAAAGGGGTGAAACACTAGGATGTTGGAAACATTGTTCACTATTTGAACCTCACAGTTCATGGAACACTGTTCACCTATGTCTAACGTTGGAACTATTCACAAAAGGTAAATGTTAACACTATTCACCTAAGTCTATCATTAAAACTATTCACAGAAGGATAATTTTTACATTGTTCACCTAAGTCTACCATTACACTATTCATAGAAGCTTAATGTTGATAATGGTCACCTAAGTCTACCGTTGGAACTATTCAAAAAAGGTTATTGTTTATACTTTTCACCTAAGTCTACAGTTGGAACTATTCACAGAAGGTTAATGTTGACACTGTTCACCTAAGTCTATCATTGCACTGTTCAAATAAGGTTAATGTTTACACTATTCACACAAGTCTACCATTGGATGTGTTCACAAAAGGTCAATGTTGATACTGTTCACCTAAGGTTACCTGTGAAATATTTACAGAAGGATAAATTTGACTCTATTCACCTAAGTCTTCCGTTTTAACTACTCATAGAAGGTTAATGTTAACACTGTTCACCATATCCTACCATTCCACTATTTACAAAAGGTTAATGTTGAAACTCTTCACTTAATTCTACCATTTGAACTGTTCACAGAAGGTCACCATTTCACTGTTCAAAACAGTCTACTATTGGAATTGTTCACCTATAGTTACCATTGCACTGTTCAAAATGGTATACCATTGGAACTGTTCACCGAAATGTAAATTTTGCAAAGTGTTGGGGATAAGTCACCTTGACCTCTTGGAACACACCAGACAACATATTTTTATAATGGAATGGACAAGTGAGGTCTGGTCCATTACAAATTTCAACATCTTATAAGTGTATTTACAGTTTATTCACATAATCAATTTATTTATTAATTATTTGATAATCACAATGACCATTTTTAGGGTTTATTTCATAGTAACTTCTCATTCATGATTTCATATTCTAGAAATTATATTAATTAAATTTATATAGTTATTATTTAGTAAACAATTTAATCTTATTATACTATGATTATTCATGATGTTTTTAAGTAATTTTAACATTTTACTGCTATTTGGTATTAAAAATGTGTAAGGAAATGTTTTTATGAAAACATGAAATCATTTTTCTTTATAGATGGAGAACAAGTTTTATTATTTTATAATTATTTATTAAAAATATATTCAATTAAGTTATTAGTATTTTAAAATTATTGGTTAAATTAATATTTATCCTTTTTTTAAATTTACAAATAATTTCAAATGAATATTCTTTTCGATTTCTAAACAAGAAAAGTTTTCAACCTTTTTCAAAGAAAAAGGGATAATCTTTTCTACACTGTATAGAATGTACGTAATCACCCAATGTTATTTAATTGAAGATTAATTTTCATGTTTAAGTGGTTACATTTAAAAAAAATTAACATTTTTTCAATGAAATATATTTTCCAAATAACATTCAAAATAAAAGTATATTTTCACCAATAATGTTACTAAAAATATTATTTTATAGTACTTTCTTTTACGAATGGAAAACCCCATTTATTTCACAGTTCATTGTATTTTTTTACATTGATAATATCCTTATTGTTCCACTAGATGTTTTATGGTTGATTTTTTCATGGATATCAATTCAATTCACTTCCCTGATTCATTTTTATATTCACTATGAAATATTCAATTTCTTGTCATCACTGATCACTCAATTTCATTAAATATTAATATCATTTATCATGAATATTAATATTTTATAAATCATATAAAATTTTTACAAACAATGTTTTATTTTAATGTTATATAATATTTTGGAAAATATTTATAAATCTAAATAATTTACTCAATGTATATTTTTGATAGGTAACATTGTTCTTGAATTAAGCATATTTATTGATTTATGAGGAATTTTTTGGATATCAATTGTACATAAAGGGTTCGGTTATAGATATCTTTTTGGTGAATTAGTAGTCTTGTGGGATGATTAATTTTTTGAGACATATTGTGGTTTTTACTAAATGTTTTAGAAACCAATTTTGAAAGGCCTTGATAGTAAAGGTTCTATGTACCTAAGAAAAATGGAATCCAATAACTATTGATTTATATCATTTTGATTACATCATTATTATTAATCACATTTTCTCTATGAAAATGTCATTAGATTAATTTAATTTTTAGTTTAGTGATTAAATTTAATTGTTTTTTTAATTTAACCATTCTATTTTGATTAATCCTTATCCAACTATTTTAGAAGGCATATGTATTCTTCTTATTTTACATGAAATATTTTGTATGTACTCTCTATTATTTTATTGATTAAATGTAATGTATGTTTAGTTATTTTATATTTAATATTTATTATTATAAAATATTAATTATTATTTTCCCAATAATTGGTGCTTTCTAAGAATTTGATGTCACCATTATTTGGTTTCCTTTCCCTGTGGTACCAAAAAGATTATTAATATTGATATTCATGGATATGATAGTTAGAATAAATATTTCAACAAATAAAAAAATTATGCTATAATTAGTGTATTATGATATAATATAAGACTCATGTCTTATTCTAGTTTACCAAGACTACTAAACACTTTGGAATTTTAAGAATTTATTCTTTGAAATCATGCCAATGTAATGGTAATTAAGACCTACTACATGCTACTATTTCCAAGGTATTATATTGAGTGATTCAAATAAATAATGTTAGATTATATTATACTATTAAAAAAATATTATTTCATATATATCTCATATACTAACTAAAAAATAATTATTACCTTTTACGTAAAGTTTGAATGAGTCACATTTCATTATGAGCTGGTTATCCATTATATTAACAAGTATGTATATTATATTATCATAAAATGTAACATTTGAAGGTATGTATTATATAAAAATAATAACATAAAAATAATATCATAAATCTAATTTAAAAATATAAATCATTATTTACATTCTGAGAGTTGGTAATGTGAAACAGAATGACATCGGTCAGTAACGGTGTAGTGTACCACACACATGAGTGAAGTTACCATATTCACAAAATATTAAATATAAGAAGGTGTGTGTGTTATTATAATATTATAGTCATAATAAAATAATAAATATAATATAAAAAATAAACACATCATATTTTATAGTAGTTATATTTAATAATGAAAAAACTAACGACATCAGTTTGTGAGGCGACCATCCTCCAAACACAAGAAAAATTATTTTATAACACATTTTATTATAGTAGAGATGGTTGTAGGTTATTAAATTTAAAAAATAACAAAAAAATATAGTACATACTTGTGTTATTATATTAAATTATTTAATATATAATTAATCATGTAAACATATGAATAAAAAATAATGACCTTAGTGATAAGAATTTCCTTTTATTATAAGCACCTTATTTGGATCTCTTATTAGGGAAAGTTGTGTTGGTCTTTTGGTAAGACTAAATTATATAAAAAATGTGTCAGGGTTTTTTGGAGTGAAAATTTTAGATATTAAATGAACTAGATATATTTAGAGTGTTGTAAAGGTCTTGGGTATTGGTAGCCTTCTATAAAAGGGGGAAATGAACCCTCTTGGAAACTAATTAGAAATTCTCAAAAAATCAAAAATAAAATTGTTATTACTATGAAAGAAGATTCCAAATGTTCATATATTACAACTTTGTAAAGATAATATTGATATATGTACATGAAATAGTTATTTGACACCTATTATGGTCATTTTAAACAATATCCTCTTAGATCAACCCATGGTGATCCCATTTTTACTTTAACTATGGGAATTGTTTTAGTGTTTTTACTTTACACATTGATAATTAATTATGTTAACCTTGTTTGAAAATACATATTATTTTATTTAAAAATAATGAATCTATTATCCTATATTAAATTCATAGTTGAAAAGAACATTATTTTAAATATAATCCCACAAATATGATAGTAAATAAGGTTTTTAATGGTAAAATGTTCAAAATTTTACATTGTTTTCCTAATCAATATCATTATAAAAATGATTAAAATTTCTATAATTGGACAAATAAATATATAAAAAATATAATTTTCATTAAAAATTTGAAAATATATTATATATTTATAAATAATTTATTAGAAAATTTATTTTAAAATTAAAATAGTCTATTATTCACATTAAATCAAAAAAATTTGTGCTTTTCAGAAATTCCCAATAATTATCATCAAAATAAAGATGAAATGATGATTTTAAAAAACTTTTTTTATTATTGAAATTCATTTTTTCAATGTGACAAATATTTGTTATAAAATAAGTTACATAAAGTTAAAAATATATATTTTTAATAAAATACTATTTTAATGGTATACATGGAATTATTGTTATCCCATTTATAGAAAACAATTGAGTAGAATTTTAATCAATATATTTAATTTATAATATATAAAATTCAAAAAATTATATCACAAAAATAAGTTTGTTTAGTTTTTATGGATATGTTATGTACCACATGGTGTGGGGTTTGATTAAGTGTTAGAAAATTTTTACAAATTATATTAATCTTTATTCTATCACTATGACTGATTAATGATTTGATATCATGTCCATAAACCTAGGAATCACCCTACACAAAAAACTAAAAAAGATTACAACCTGATAGAGATTTATAAGGTTATGTTAAAATACCTACTTCATTCAATGTTAGTTAGACTCCCCAACACCTATTATCCACTATAATAAATGGTGTCTACAATAGAAACATTGTTGAAACCCTGCAATAACAAATTAGTTAATCCCATGAGTTACAATTAACCTTATAATGTTTTTAGAAAACCTTAAAGGAACATTATTAATAGTAATTTTTTAGATCCCCAAATAAATTATTTACTAGTAATTGGTTAGACCCCCCAAGTTGTAGCCTTTCTGATCAAATGTCTTTATCTAGTGTTGAAAGATCAATTGAAGATGACCCTTAAAGAGCATGTTGGATGGTAATGGATCATTTACAACATCACATACCACTTCACTAATTATTTTCCTGATCAAAGATATTATAATAGTATTATATAATCATCATACTTAGTGAAACAGTAGTCACGAATGAATCAGTTCCTAAGACAATTAACAGACATCACTAAACACAGAAAATCATGAATATGAATTCTTTCTGAAACACTATATAAATTTTGTCTCAATAGAAATCATAAAAAATATACATTGAATATGTATTTTATTTTTCTTGTTTATTTCTTAAAACATCATGATAGTATATAAAATATTATATTTCTATCTGAACATTAAACCTATAACAATACATATGCACAATATTTCCACTTTTATGCATGAATTATTTCATGTGAATTAATGTATTGAACTGTATAATTACATCACAATTATCTCATTGATTTATCCCATTACTTTTATACTTCCTAATATAAATTCTTCATTCGTATTTAAGTGATAAACTAATTTTCATTGGTATACATATGCATTCACACACATTGTTCACATTATTTTTCTCATATCCTCCTCAGCCAATCCTCATGCAATAAAACCTCAATATGAAATTATTATAGACAAATGGATGTATTAATCATTATTGAAGAATATCATGTGATGATAATTCAATTTTCCTACAAACAAATCCATTATTTACAATATCTAAAATCCATCACTCACATAATGCTTCTATTCCTCAAATCACACGTGTGATCTTATAAACTATAAATGTTTATGAAAAAAATTTGTATGTACTATATACACTCACTACGATATTTCTCACCACAACATGTTTTTGATCAATTCCACATAACAATGACAGGTTTAATGTTTCATCATTACATAAAATATCAAAAATAGTTTATTATTCATCATGTAATAACCTAATTCTTATGAAGATGAGTGACACTCAAATGATCATTATGTGATTGTAACGGATGAAAATCATCACAAATGAATAAACCATATCAAAGAATATATAGTGCATGATCGGGTAGATTTATATATTCAAAAATAACTATTTTTGTTAGATAATACCATTAAAATAAAATATCCTCTCATAGGTATTTATAATGAAAATCTCCACTTACTCAGTGCTCCAAAAAACATACCACTATTCTATTCATAATTATTCATTCTATAATAACAATCACCATCAACAAAAAATTATTTTAATCAATACTAAATATCATTAGTTTTACCTTAATTCATTCATTAAAACACATTTTCATGATTATTTGACCAGTTTTATATTTCCATGTTGATCAAATAATTCTTGAAATGATTTAGTTGATCCATTGTGTGTGAAAAATGAAGAAAACCCAAACAATATTTACTCAATAAAGATCTCAAGGTATAATAAAATAATATCCCTTAATCGTATATATGGGATGAAAATCATCGAACTCATTATTTTTTTATTCTTAATGGTAGGGCTATTATAAGGAACTGAACTATATCCCATGTCAGTTTCAATGTTTGTCACAATATTTATGGTATATTAATATAAGTTGGTACATGACCATATCTGATACATGGTATGCTTCTATTATATGTTGTAACTTCACCTTGTTGACAATCAATTTTTCCTCCATGATACCCTAACATGGAAGATAACCTATTTTCATTCTAAACCATCTTTTGGCCTTCTTATGCACAAGCACACTCTCAGTCACCCATGATGTATATCTTAGGAGTCAAAATCACAACTAAGTAGTGAATGTGGTCCTCCTAATATTTCAAGTATGTGAAAGATAATTTTTTTATACTCAAAAATAAAATGTTTACAAAATCTATTCTATAATTATAATCACTCAATATAAACCTACTTATAAACTAAAATATTGTAAACAATGAACCTTAGTACAATAAAAACATTACATTTGATATTTAAAACAATTAAATAGTTGTCAAAATTAAAACCTCAACACAAATTTAAATATTCTCACAATTAACTATTAAAATCAAATGTAATTACATAAAATGATACTTTAGTTTGATTAATTTCATGAGGAAAAAATTTCTTTATCATAATTTTTTTTTCACAATAGTTTTTATATTCATTTATTTAATTAATTGTCTACCATATAATTAATTTTATATACATGTGTAACCTTATATTTTCATAATTTAGTTAATATTATTATTACAATAAATTAAAATAAATTGGTGATAAATTTTATAATAATAATTTAATATTAAGGGATGTTTCACAAAAACTAAAAGTTATGTGTAAAAAAATGTAAACTGATATTTGTGAGGAATGAACAATATTTATAAGATTACATTCAGTTGATGTTTTTCATAAAAACATAAGGTGCATCAAATATGGATTGAAATTATTTCAATAATGTCATGTAGAATAGTGAGTGATATTTAATAGTTCATTTTATTTAGTATTCACTTCATGGAATGTAACTGAAATCTAATATGCAAATATCTTGTCCAAGGAAACAAACTCCATCATGAGTTTCTACACCTATTATTCTTTTCAAATCATTCATTGATTTTAGGCGGATCCATTATGAAATTGTGAATAATAAAACATCGATCTATTCTATAGTTTTTCAATAGATGTAATTGTACTTAATTCAATTTATATTTCGATGTATGAAGACCATATTTTATTCTATTTTTTTAAATGTGATGAAATTTTCCTGTCATAATACTGTTATATACTCAATGATTTCATAGGAAAACATTATTTATTCTGTATTGTTTGTTCATGAAATTATTTATTATGATATTTGATATATATGGAACTTATGGATAATGAAATAAGAGATGTGTATCATGATAGTAATCTATTGAATTCGGTATATATTTAATCTATAGAGATGAAATGTTTAAGATTTTTGGTGAATAACCAAGGTCATATGTTTTACAACAACTTGGTGATAAACTTATGAATGTCTCGTTTTTATTTTGTATTCCTATTTTTAGGTTATTTATCTTATAATTATTAGTATTCCCTAATTTCATGACTCATTTAATATCTATAATGATCCTTCCATTAATATCCCATTATTATTGGAAAAATTATATATCATACAAGATACATAACACCGATAATAAATAAACGATGATATATTATTACTTAAATGTGACAATTATAACCTAAAAATTAAATATGTGGGAATGAATTGTATTAATGATATAAGTAGATATATAATTATCATTATATTATATAATGTATAAACTAATTATTCATATATAAGAACTAGAATTATAATAAAGTATTTTTATTCATCAAGAATAGGATTTTTAATGGGGTTTCGTGCTTTTTAGAAGAGACGATTTTAACAATTTTGTATATTATTTACTCAAATTATTGGTGAAAATGAATTTTTCATTTCTATAGTTTTAAAAATATCTTCAAACGATATTTTTATTGTTTTCTAAATATGTTAAATTTTATATAAATATTGAAAAATAAACAATTTTATTGACATCATTATTTAATTTTAAAATTTTCATTATGAAATTTTTTGATTTATATTATTTTTAAATTATTCCAATTGTGGGTTGTAAGTGAATTTTTAACATTAATTATGTATAAAATAATTTTACATTTTAAAAAATCATTTTAAAAAATTATTTTTTCGTTAAATTTTTGTGATTTTATTTTAAATTAAATTATGAAAATATTAATGTTTTGAATTTTGGAAAATGGATAAAATATTTGGATTAATTAGATATATATTTATTCAGTAGTTCCCTTTTATAATTAAAAAATATGAATATTAATGATTATAATATTTATTACCATGGTTAATGGTCAATCAGGTAATTTAGTTTAACAATAAAACAATAATATCTATTAAATGAAACAAAACATATTAAAATATTATTATAGAGTAGATATTTAACATAGTAATTATATGGTGGAATTTATGACCTATTCAGACAACTTGAATAAGATTGTCACCTTTATAGTAAATTATTTGTGGTAAGGTCAAACATACCACTAGCTTGTTTTTTACTATGTGTAATTTTATATAATTATTTTATATAGAGGATATGGTAAAATATAAATAGTTTTTTAGATATAAAAAATTTATAAAATAAATTAATTTTTTATTTATTTTCATGGAAGACATAATTATCTTTAATCATTATACAATGATGAGGCCGTAATTATTTAATTAAGATGAAATTAATGTAAATAATATTAAAAATATCAAAATTAATATTCTTTAAACAAATAATTTTTTATAATAATTTAACTTATTACAATCAATTTATAGTGATATAATACAATATTTATTTTTATTTTAGATGTAGTTTTATATTTTTTATGTCATAGTAATTAATAGTTTTAAAAGTTTTCATCAACAATATATTATTTAAAATAACAATCTACTAAGTGATATAAAAGTCAAAAAAATATTAAATTTAGAAAATTGATTATAATATTTGTCCAAATTTTAATCATGGTATTTTTATAGGGCTTCTTTTATTTTATAGTTTATGTATTTTCCTTCATAGAGTAAAAATCTATGTTGTCACTGTAAAAGTTTAAGGAGTTGAATATGGGATAAAACCAAAATATAAGGGTATAAATATAGAAAAAACATCACTAATTTTTATTAAATTATTTTATTCAAGTACATTTTCATCTTACATTTCTGATAAATAATTTTGGAGTCATAAAAAATATTTGAATTATATAATCAAATCCTCGTATTGATATTTGATCAATCATAAAAAAAATATTTTTATTATAAAATCCTTAATAAAATATATTCCTCAAATCCATATTGTCAATATATAGGTATTTCATTGTAATATTACTTATCAGAGAGAATTTTTGTAGTCATGAAATGGTGGGTTTTTAATGAAGTGGTATCGTTTTTATCTGTATGTTTTAGTTTTGTTTCTTCCTCAAAAAGCGTCATAACTTATAAAATAAAAAATAATAAAAAATAGAGTATATATTTTATAATTAGTTATTATTATGTTATGTTCATTACCTATATCCATCTACTCTTCCATCAAATGGGAACCAAACCCATCATTAATGTGTATAGCGGACTTCTGCCTCACAAACTGATATAATTCATCTTCTACAACTAACTCATAGGAATGATTATAATGATGGAATTAATGTTTATAAATAAATTTAATGAAATATTTTTCATTTTAAATATTTAATATTTCATTTACATTCATACAACTTTATGTGAAAAAGATGACAATGTTGTTCGTGTGACATCTGGACTAGTAAATCTACGAAGCGATGTGATTCAATTTTCATCACCAAATCAAATTAATGATATATATGTATTTTTTAATATGAGTCATTATATTTAAGATATTATTATCTCATTAAAAATTTAAAATAACTTTTCAATTCGATACAAAATGATCATTGAAAAATTGAAACCCTACTACTACATATGTTAGAGCTCTCATCTCTGTGATTGTAAAGTAGTCCATTTTTTCAAAACCAATTTTAGCATATAGATTTAGTAGTATAATAAATGTTTAAAAATTATAGTTATGCCATTATTATTATTATAGATATTATGAAATAGTGACCACATTGACCATAGTAAACATACTAATGTCATTTTCGACACACATAATGTATATCATAAAAATGTCTGAAGTGATGATATATATTATGTAGTTTTATATAATATGGATGTAAGTGGTATAAAATAGATTAACAATAATTAATGTTTATTGTTAATTTAAAAAAGTATCTAATATCATCAATATGACCTCAGTGGACATAAGTGATTATATACATTAATATTACATGGAAATAATTGATTTATTAATAACAATAAACATTAATGGGTTTTAATAAAGTAAATAATAAACCTATGTATTTTATTCATGAAGAGAAATAACATATGTGGTTTTTCATAATCAAGGTATTGAGTTTTTTCTATCTTTAATTTCTATTGGACACATACCATAAACAATATATGTTTTTTATGTGGTGTATGTATTGCCCATTAATGTTTTTTATGATTATTATCATAAAAATTATGGTATTTTAATATCCATTTAATTTTATATATTTCATGGGTCGTATGATAAATTTGATAAAAAACTCATAAGGGTTTATTTAATATACACATCATTATTCAGGATTACATAGGATTAAGACTCCCCCAATGATTATTTCTTCTTGGTGTCTTGGTGATCTAATGTTTTTGAATGATGTTTTTACTATTCTACAATATTTATTTAAATTAATTTCATCATCGTCTGAAATATTTTTTAAAAAAATAAAAAGAATCAAACTATATTTATTTGAACTACGTAACATTAAAATTTATTGAAATAGTTGGAAAAGAAATCTTTAAACTTATAAAACATGAATGGAATTTCAAAATTTTATGATGCCTTAATGAATTGATGCATCCGTTACATGAATACATGCTTCATCTTAGAAAAATAATTTCATTTATAACTATACATTATTTTAAAAAGAGAATCTATATTAAAATAAATGATTATTAACACATGAATTATTCCAAGGGATAATTTGAAATTATTTTTAACTAATATGACATATGTCGATGATATATTATCATTACTACTGGTATTATTAAAATATACTATCCTTATTCATTCTATGGATGGATTATGTTCATGATGACATTGTGTTTCTGAAACATGTTACCATTCCATGCATTATAACATGATGTAATGATGGAATGTTTACCAAAACAATTTCTTTGAAATGGATAATTCTAAGATAGAATTTTTATCAAACCCATTTATATTCATGGTTTAAATTTGATGACCATTTAATAATCTTTTGGTACAAATATTTGATGATTTAATTATGTGATGATGTTTTCATTATAACTTTAGAATGTGGTTATGTTATAACCAATGATGATGGTTACATTTTAAAAAACAATAGATGGGAAATAAATATCCCTACACTAATTTAGGAAAATAATGAGATATCCTGAGATAAAAAAGAATGTAATAAAGTGTGAATCCAATTCGTTAAGGAATAATTTCAACTTTCATATTCTTATATGTAAACCCTGATAGCTAACGTGGTTTAGAGAGTGATCCAATTAAACAATTATAGTTTTGGAAAAGAGAATTAATTATAAATGAAATTATTTTATATTCTTTTGTGTGTTCCATAACTCCATGTATTACAATAATTGATATTCTCTCATGGATCAGGTTATCTGATTCTATAATTATTCATGTCTTCTAATATTACATGATATATTCTATGACACAAGAGCATGATTTACAGAATTTAATGTATAATTTTAAAATGTTATGTTCATGTTATTTTCCCCTTATAACCATGTTATGATTATATAAACATTAATATATTTTTTAGCCTTACTGTGCGCTAAATATCATAATTATATTATTTTTCCTCTCCCTAGGTTTTGAAATAGTGTTTTATGTAGGGTGTATATAAATTATGCCTAAAACGAATATATTCTGAGAGATGATATGTATTATTGTGGTCTAATTGTTTATTCATAGAATTTATTTTTGAGTTTTCCCAAATTATCTAAAAATCTAAACCAAAGGACCTTCAGGGTAAAACTGTCCCAATAATTAATTTAATTTTGTATGATTTGGATCGTTGAGATTGGGACATGTTTATTTGTATCAATGATTGAAATTTTATGATTATATTTTTTCCCCATATAATTATGTGGAGGTTCTGGGAAGTTACAGTCATTATTTAATTTCACATTAGATAAATTCAGATATGGGGATTTATTTCATGATTAGATATATACAAATTTAAAGATACCATCATCGACAAATATTTGTGAGGTTCACAACAAATTTAGACTCCTTTAAACTCATTTTTTAGGTGTCGAGTGATGTATTTTTTAGGTGATTATTGATATTTTGGGAAATGAATTATTAGTTAGAGGTTAATGTAAACAAAATGTTTATGTTGAATAATTATTTTTGGAAAAATGAATTTAATTTTTTTTGGAATAATTTTTTAATATATTTATAATCAATTGGATTTATATAATATTTTATTTTGATTTATGTTATAGTTATTGAATTTTTGTGATAAATTATGAATAGTATGATAAAAATTTAATGCAAATACATTTCATTAATGTTGAATATATTAAGAATATTTTTTAGGATCATTATTAAATTTATGGGAATTTTATTTTTGGGTAAGAAATTTTCTTTATACTCTTTATAACCATAGTTAAGATAATCAGAATACATTCATAAATTAATGTTTTAGTAAAATTATATTTCCCTTATTTTTAGAATGTTTTACTAGAAAATAAAATATTTTAGTAAATTTTTGAATTGTTCTTATATAAATGAATATAAACATTCCATTAATGCCTAGTCTATTAAACTAATGGATTTCTAGTCTGTCGGATTATCCAATGTCTCATTCATCCTATTTATATAAGTTCAATCCATCAGTAGGATGAATTCTATTATATCAGTGTGACGATAATTACTATATTAGTGTGACTAAATCCAGTGCATCTGTATGACTAAATATTGTATATATGTATTATTGAATTTAGTCTATTAGTGTGACTTAATCATTCCTATCGTTGTGGTAAAATATAGTCTATTTGTGGGACATAATATAGTATATCGATTTAAATGTTTTTTTTCTATATGATTGAAATTTTTTATTACATGAAAAAAATAGATTTTATATTTGAGTAAGAATTTATTTATTATAGTCCGATTACATTTTTAATATCATTTTAATCGTTCTAGTATAACAAAATCTGATAATGATATATATTTTTGAACAATCATTTGAAGAACATTCAATGTCATTGAAAATATCTCTCATAATAATATAAATATGATAATTTATGTTGTATATATAAATAAAGGTAAATTAAATAATCATGGAGCTGATTAATTTTTGAACTTACCCCATAAAAATATATCTCTACTATAATTCTTCAACATTTGTTGTTTTCATTTTTTATCGATACTATATGTAGATTATAATATCCTCAAAAAATCTTTTAAATTTTTATTTGTTGGCTGATCGATATTATGGTAGAGGTATTTCTATATTATGATGATAATTGGATCTAACTTGGATGATTAATGGCATATAGGGATATAAAGGTAGAGATCATTTTGATCATAGTGATCAAAAAAATTTGATAAAGAAATTCATACCTAAAAGTTTAGTAGAAACTGTGGATACCGTATGTCATGTTTATTAACATCCCATTAAACTAAAGGTTAAAAATATAGTAATTCATTTTATAAATTAAATATTATTAATTATATTGAAAAAATTTAATTTTTATTTTAATTATATTAACATGTTTTGTTTTTTCACTTCACAATTTTCTTTATATTTTTCATCATTTCACATTATTATATATTGATTTAAATGAAATAATATATGTTTGGTAAATTTTATAATGATCATTAGACAAATAATCATTCAGATAACCATGATAAAGTGGATTTTTTTATCTAATATATTTTTGAAAATAAATTCTACCCCCTCTTATTGCAATAAAAAAATTATGATCTAATGCATTCTATCATAATAGGGTCTACATAATTGGTTTTTAGTTTTTACATTTCTCATATACATTAGGTTTTCAATGTAGTTACTTTTTTTAAAACTACTTGTATATAATTTTTTATTACCCTATGGAGTAAATTATAGAAAGAATTTATTTTCAATATAATGTATGGTTTCAATTTTGGAACTCTTGAAAATATGAATCCTAGTTGAAACCTAGTCTATGATTGTGGTGATTATGAGTATTTGAGATACAAAGTTAATACATTCATTATGAATGGTGGTTTCAAAAAAAGTTATTCATTCTTGTAAGTACATGATATTGGAGAATGAATTTTCATAATTTATAAATATTGAGAAACCAGAATATTAGTGGAATTATAAATTGGGGAATAATATGTTATAATTTATTAAAAGAACCATATAGAGTGAGATTTATTTTTTTTGATGCTGCTAATGATAATTTAGAGAAATTTTAATTTAATCAATTTGAAAGTAGAAGAGAAATTCTTGGAGATAATGTTGTAGAATTTACATTATACCGAGTGAAATAGTTGTAAGGATTCATTAAATATTCCTGAATATGGTATATATATATCAATTACTTTGTGGGAAATTTCATACAGATGAAATCTTAGATGAAAACATTACAAAAACTATTCTTGAATAATTGTTGTCTTGGAGGTATTATTTAGTTTATATGAGAAGAAGTACACATATTATTCTAATTGATTTTATTTTTAACCATATATAATATGAGTGAAGGTTAAATAGATATGAGGAAATATATAAGAATATGAATCAAATATATAACATTCCTATAATATATAATGTTTTAATAAATTTAACATAACATATAATATTTCAATGATATTGAAGAAGAAAAAAGTTATTATTGAATTAGATAGTATCTCTTTTGAACAGTCAGGAAATGAATTAACTAATGTTATAAAGATGATAAAAAATATAGTTGGCCTAAAGGATTCCAAAGTAGATAAATTAATAATCAATAAAAACGAAATGATAAGAAGTATTATTCCAAAATCAAATGATAAGAGTGTGAAAATTTGGGATAGAAAATACCTTTTTATTCTAATCTAAATGAAATGTTAAAAGGGATCAAAATTATAAAAGGAATAAAGAGTGATACTATATGAAACATAATATGAAAAGTATGAATGTTTCATATACATGGAGTGAAAATTTTGCAGATAGTTGGTTTGGATGTTTTTGTGCGAGAAGAAGTTATGATAAAAAGAATTTCAAATTCAATGGTGAGATTTCAATAATCAATAACATCTTAATACTAAAGCTAACTATAAAATATCTTTCTAATATTAGATTAGATTCATATTGTCCCCATTATTATGATAACAATAGTTATACATATGCCAATGATGAATCATATTCATTAGAAGAAAATAATAAATTAACTAGATTTTAAATGGTATATATATTCTCAATATTTCTAGAGAGTGATAATTAAAAGATTTCAAAAATGCATGATTTTTTAAAAAAACATGTATATGAAAATTATAAAATATCTACTATTATGACTGAAATATTTTATTCATCAATTTATTTAGATAATATTTTTTTAGAAAAAAGATTTATCAAAATAACTAAGGAATTATATTTATAAAATAGAATTTTTTTAGTAATAAATTAAAAAAATTACTAAAATACAAGTATTGTTGATGATGAAAATCCAGTTTCATAATTAAATTCTGAAATGTTTATTTTAAAATATATATTTTTAAAATTAACTTATGTTAAATAATAATTAGAGAATATATATAAATAGTTAAAACCATATATAGATAATTTAATAAAGGGTTTTACTAATATTAAACCAATTTTAAAAATAACTACTTTGTTCCAAACAGTTATATATTTCATAAAAAATATAAAAGTTGTTGAAACTATAAAAATAAATTGTATTTATATAATTATAAATAATTATATTTCCATAAGGATTAATTTTCCAAATAATTTTTAGTTTATCAACCTAATTTTATTTTCATAAATTTGGATTCCATAAACATAAATTTTAATTAATAATGTATCCAAGACGGTTTGGGATCTTAAAAGGACCATTTTATTTTTTGGATAATAAGAAATGTACACATAACCACATATGGAATATAGATAGTCGTTACAATACATATATTATGAGAATAATTATTTCCCCAAAAATATTATGACAATTGAATGTGCTATATTTACCTTTGATGAAAATAATGGAAGAGAAATCATTATAAAAGCTAATATTGTACTATAAGGAAAAAAATAATTTTTTAATTTTGTATTTTTTTTATTATGAATGAAAAAAAATTTATAATAAAAAAATTATGTGATTAGGTATATCTTTTGAAAATCAAGAATGATAAATGAGTTATTCATTATTCAAAGGATGAATTTATTATTTGTGCCATTCAAAAAGACAATTCATACACACTAAAAATAAAATACCATAATATCCAAGATATAACATATAATAGTTAGGTGTAAGATCAATCATTATTATGGAATATAAAACATTGAATGTAAAATTTAAGTACATTAGTTAAACAATCATTTAAAGGATTAAGTAAATATATTCTAAAATAAAAATGTTGTATGTTAAAACCATGTGAACCTAGTCGATTTGAAGAGGAACCTATGTCATGATAAAAATCTATTAGTAAAATATCAAATTATTATTATTTACAGTTATTAAACATGTACAACTTTGTTCCTACCAAAAATAGAATTATATGTGGAAAATACCATGTATATGTTATAGTTGATTATTAAAGTAGATATACATGAGTCTATTATCTAGAAAGATGTTCAATGGATTTTATAATTTTATGATTTTATATCCTAAGGTAAAAATGAAATAAAAATATATAATGGATATATATTTTTAATTATAATGGTAGATATTTTTTTAATTCCGATTTATAAACATTTTTTATTATAAAGGGTATAATACATAATATTTTGGAATCTATATGTCAGACAACAAATTGGGATGTTGATAGGAATAATATAATTTATTATGATATTAGAAGAACCATGTTGAGTGAATACTCAATTACTAAAGTATATAGTTCTAAAAAATTATTAAATATATTTATACTAAAAATTTAGTTTTATTAATAATTTTTAATAATAAAAGTCCATATGAGATTTTTACTATAAGAAAACCAATCATTTCATACATTATAGTTATTGGATGGAAATTACTCTGTTTGAGTTCAAAACATAACTTACATTAGTTATTTCCAAAATAAAATGAAGGAATACTATTTGGTTATTATATGAATATTATTTCGTTTAGAGTCCTTAATAACAACCAGTGTAGTGTTTGGGGAATAATAAATATTATTTTTTATCAATCTAATCCTTTTATTTTTAAACAACCTCAAACAACATCTGCATATTTATTTTAATTTTATTTTCAACATATATATGAAAAATCTTACCCTAAAAAACAACTAAATAATATGTTTCTAAAGTTATAATTTAACAATAATTTCAAAAAATTTTTTGTTAATTGATATTTACAAATCTAATTAATCATTTTATTCCATCAAATCGTCCTATTGATAACACAATTGGGGATGAAGATCATCTAATTACAAATCGATGCTTGTAAAGAAACATAGTTAAATAATACGAATTTTTATATAAATTTGAAATTATGTATTCTCATTTTTATTTTTTTATGAATATTTGATAAAATATACGCATAATGAATTCAATTAATTCAAAATTAATTATGATTAAATGTGGTTGAATTATATAAAATACATTTGTAATTAGTGTATTTTTTAATAAATAAGTGTTATGAAAATGAAATAATAAATGATTATAGAAATATTTTTAAATTATATAATCATAAAGAGGTCATATATTGTGAAGAAACTTATTATCCAGTTTCAAGACATGACATTATATATAAAATTCTAGAATATAAATCATTTCATATTTTAAAAGTATTTATAATTCACCGGAAGTGTGAATTTCTCAACAGATTTATACATGAAGATGTTTACGTTGAAAAACTACTAGTTTTTAAATTAATAATTTTTTTAATTTTTTTAAATTATCAATGTCAAATTATAAAAGTCAGAAATTCTGATGATCCTCACCAGATTGAATAAATATTTTTTTATAGATAAAATATTTCATAATGGATTAGTGGATCCAACAATTTTTATGTTTGAATTTTATAAATTAAAAAGCATTATTCAAAGTTACTATAGTTCATTGACTATATTATCTTGAAGTCAATATCAACTTCCTTATATTGTCATGATTAAAATGAGTCATATCCCAATGGAATAAAGAGTTTAATTGTCTTCGTAATCCCAAAACGTAAATGAGTCTTGTATTGAAAATGTATACACTAATAAAAATATAAATTTTTTATTTGTAGATAAAATTATTTAAAATTTCATATGCTTTAATATCATTGTATTAAAATTTTCGGAATTCTAGGGTAAGAAAATAAAATAAGGGTGATATAAAATGATTATCAATGGTTAAATACAATAGAAACAATAATGAATCAATTAGACTAATCAACATTTAAATTTAAATAAATAAACACTCCTTTCAGGAAATTAATATACTAAGTAAGAGTGTGTAAACAATATTGAATTGAAAATAAATGAAAACAGATTTCATATGAAATAATTGGATAAGGGATAATCAATTTAGAAATTTAAAGAATTGATAACGATTTCATTTAATCAATGTTATTAAAATATAACTCATTCAAAAAGTTTGTAATAGTGATAATATCTTTGGTAATAATAATAAAATGGAAGTGAAGTCAAGTCTTATTTATTAGACACCATGATTCATAGGAATAGAGTAACATTAAAATAAAGTCCTTTCTGAAGATGGTTTATAACATACTAGGTGAAAGCACACTATGTCTAGTCAATTAACTCCTCAAATGAGACTACTATTGAATTGAGGTGTTATCTATAACTAGTACACACTTCTTGTACATATCTAAAGCATTCGACATATATTGAATAATTGATTTAATTAATAAAAAATGCCTTATAAAATACTCACATTAAGTAAAATATGGTATTTTTTCTAAAATTCCCTCGATATCAAATAAATTTCAAGGTAAAAGTTTTATATCCAAATATTATATAGTTTATATAAAAACAAATCCATGATAAATTATGTGGATATTCTGGGGAAATATAATTTTCAATGATCACTGAAAAATAAATATTTAAAGGGGACTACAAAAAATTATCAAGAAAGATAATATCAAAAATATCACTCTCCAAATCAATCATAAACCATCCATATTAATGATAAGTATGGTATGAATACATCATATCCCAAGTGATGTATAAAAAATGTGTTGTTTTATTTAATGAATGGAAATAAAATAAAAATATATATTCATTAACATTATTGAGAAAATATAATTAATATTTTGAAATAAATTTCTAAAATTATTAGATTAAAATTTATAAAACTTATTATTTTATAAAAATAATCCTTTTAAACAAGATAATAGAGATTCATGGAAATGATGGCGGGTGACTCCACAGACGACGTACAATGTAACAAGAACATCACTTTTTGAGGGTCAGAGGATAGAAAAGTTATTTTTTGAATATTAGAAGAAACTTAATTTGAAATCATTTATAAATAAAAAAGGGTAAATATATATTTAATATAATATTTCTTATTGGTTAAAAAATTTAATACCTTTTTAGAAAACATTTTATTAGAATAAAACATTTTTTCTGAGAAAATTTGGAAATGATTTTTGGTTTTCTTAAAATCATTTTGGGTACTAATGAGTGTAATAAATGAAACTATTACTTGAAAAAATCTAGGATGTACCATTAGAGAAGGATGCTAAATGATTTTTTAACAATTACCTTATTATTATTTTAATAAAATATCAAAAATAAGAAATATAGATTATAATGAGGTTGTGAATTAAACCCTTTAAATGATCATATTATTGATGTGAGAATTACTCAATGATTTGATTATGTGTATTAAATATAAATAAACATATAAAATATATATAAATCAATATTTCATAAGTTTAATTATACACATAGTCATATAATATTAATGGAAATGATTAAGTAATATAACCTTACGAAAATGAATTAAGAAATTTATTTTGTTTACCACATAGTATCTTTAAGTTAAAATCCACTAATATAAAATAATTAATATTGAAACTCTAAATACAATTCATAATAGAATATTCTTGATATTTAATGTCAATGTATCATATTTTAATTCATATCTTAGAGATTAGGTGCAATGTGATAATGTATTACTCAAAGAATATAAATTGAGATGAAGTGCATTACATTGCATTTACTATCGGGTAAACATCCTTTAACCCTTTATATAATGGTATTACAATGGTATATTTATTATAAAATAACCATAGAAATATTTCTAAGATCAAATAATATCTTATTATAATATCTTCATATTCTATCATATTACCCATTTGTTAATAACCATTCATTATTTTCACTATTTGGGGTGTTTATTGCAGAGTATTCCTAATTATTTTTGTTTTTCATACATTGAAAAATATTTAATCATATATACTATGTAAAAAATGATATAAATATCATATATATTCAATAAATATTTATTTTTTATAATCTATATGTTTTGGATATAGGGAACGAAATGCATCATTTATGTTGATAGTAGGTTTAACTTATGTGTGTACACTACTTCGATATCCTTCTCATAATTAAAAAAATTAAAATTAAAAGAAAAATATATAATTATTTTTACAATAAATATATTATAATTTTTATGTCATAATTTCTACATAAGTTTATTATAACATTATTTTTTAAATTTCTGTTATATCATGAATGAATTATATCGTTTTGATGATTTAGTATTCCATACAACGAAAAAACATTTATCATATTACAAAAAAATTTGAAATAAAAAATGTATCTGTGATATAAAAATTATAGAATCATAAATAAATAATAAATACATTATATATCTTATATAAAATTTCAATACGTGATTTTTATAAAATTCAATGTTTGTAAATGGAGGAATGTTTGACAATAGTGAGCGTGGTGGTAGTTCACCGTAAACAACAACGATGATTGTGTTACCCATTTGATGCATCTGTATGAAAATGTATGTTAAAATTATTGAATAAAAACATTTATGTATATTTTATATTCTTATTTTATTATATATTATTGATATAAATACAATTGGATATGTGTATATGTAAATGAAACCAAAGTGATCGTTGAAGAGTGCAACCTCATATTTTGGTAACTCCTTTTGGTTTATAGAAAAATAAATGATTGGTGTTCTTTATGAGAAAATTGAGTGTTATATAATTGTTGTAGGTAATTTGATATATTTATTTTTTTGAGGCATGGATGAGAAAAATTACATGATATTAGTGAAAAAGAGTGAGAGGTGAGTGTCTTTTTATAGTGGGGGTGGGGGAGTGGTGTTCTTGTAAATATAAAATTGTAAACACTGTTCGGTTCTATCCTTTAAAAAAAATACATAACATTAAAGTAGTAATTAGATAAAATGAATTATATTGATGATATATTAACATCCAATGGATTTTATTCCAGTATCTAATCTATTTTTTCATTACTATAATGTTTTAATGTGTTGTTATGTTGGGTTTTCTCTTTATCACAATAATTAATTTTAACAACATCCAGTAATATTTTTGGTCAGAAATGCATTTAAATTAATATAAATTTTAAAAAGTTCTTATTAAAAATATGGAATCAATTTTTAAATATATAAATTATAAAAATTCTAGAAAATAATTTAATATTAATTTCATTGAAGGGACAATAATGGAGCTTTTATAGTAAATATGTTAAAATATTTGAAGTGTTTACATATCAAATTTAACTATGATATTTATTTCACTTACCTAAATTGGAAAACTCTATATAAAATTTATGTAATTTTAATTTAAAATCAGTTTAAATTTTAATTTATCTATAAAATAAAATTATATGAATATCAAATTATGAAATAAAATTTAGTATTCTTCACTATTTGTCTTAAAATTAAAGATCACCAAAAAATTAATAAAATAAACCATAAGATATCATATTCCTATTTTAAAAAATGAATTTATTTTTGAAAAACTAAATTTATAATAATTTAAAAATTCATTTTTAAATTGTGGCTACATTAAAAGGATCCAAAATTTTATTTTTTGGAAAATTCAAATTTTAATCATAAAAAAAGGTTTTATTCTAATATTTGGATTATCAAATATATTGGATGAATATAAAATATATTTTATTTAATATATAATATATTAATTTTATAAATATTATTAAATAATATTTATTTAGTTAATTTACTAAAATAAATCATCTTTCACAGATAACGATAGTTTTTATGAAAATGTCCCCTTTATATTCAATTGGTTCATTTATTCATTTCTAATTAATTGGTAATCGATGAATTCAATCATATATTTTCATATTGTAGTTATTTATAATTATAATTTGTGATTTAAAGGGTATTAAATATCACATTAAATTAAATAATATTTTTTTAATAATATTTTTTTTTGTAAACTTTTGTATTTGTTCTAACAATTGTTATTGACAAAAGTATTTGTAGTGTGTGTTGGGAGAAAACTTATTATTACATGAATTTAGAGAAATATATTATTTTAAATTTATATAAAACATTAAATATACCATAAATAATAATGTTTTAATATTCCTTTTTATAAATGGTGTTCCATTTCATACATTTTATTGAATACAAGTTACTAATTTCTAATTTTAGGGGTGTTACATTCCCCCAACATTAAATAAATTGAGTCATACCAATTTGAGATCCATCTATAAAATATAGTGTTTGATATCATAAAATTCCATTTCAAAAATCCTATATTGTGAATAGTCTTAACAAAATATTCTCTTAATAATATAGAATAATAATTAAATAGGTCCCATTAAAAAATGTATAATTTTTTCTCATTGTAAATTTTGTTTTGGAAATTAGAGATACATACGTAGATGAAAACTGTAATTATTTATATGGAGTCAATGATGTTTATTATCAAAAAATTAATGATCAATGTAAAGTCAAGGGAATCAAATCCATAAATATTTGATAATTTCAAACACCATCAGTTAAACAAAAATGAAGTTATTAGGATAACATTTTGTGTTTTAAGAGAATTTTCCTAATTTTGGGGGATTCTATTACTACATAAAATAAAATAAAATAATCTTAAATAATATATTCAAATATAAAAAAAATCCTTTAGATAAACTTTGTCAAATTTCAAACTCATCCCTTTACTTCAATTATTGAATATGAAAAAAATAATTTCTAAACATGATGCACTAAAAATATCTTTTGATGGATTAGATGATCTGTAAAAAAAAGGTCCTTATATCTATTTCTAACTATTTTATAAAACTAATGTGTTTAATACATAAATATCTAATCCTAAAAACTAATATTACTGGTTCATAATTAATATTTATTGATCATATTTTTTAAGTAAAAACAATGGCACATTAAATAGAATATCATATAGGAAAATGGTAAATGTGAAACCATTGTCGTCCTCTAATCATTGATTAAAACCCCAGGTCTATTCTCTATTAGATGGATTTCACCTATCATGTGGGTTTTCCATTCTATAATATATATTAATGTTACTTCTAAAATAAATATGATGGAAATCCTAAAAAATATTATTAATTAATAAATATTTTTTTATCATTTTTAGTTTTACTTCAATACATAAATACATCATCAATTTTTTCAACATAGGACCTTTTATGGTCTATCATTTAACCAGGGTCAGTAATTTTCATTATCTATTTAAATAATTATCAATGTTATGTAAATATAATGTGAATTATCCTTATAGTATCCCCCTAGAGTGTCATTATAGGCGCACTGTAAGGATCGATGCTGTATACCGGGTTACCGTTCAGTTAGTCCCGAAACACTTTTTTAGTGTTGCTCCCATATAAATTTTTTTACTAGAACCACATAAACATTTAGTTTCTAGAAAAATACGTTTTTCTAAATGTACCCACATAATGTATGCCTTAACAATATTTTACTACTTTCTTCTATACATATCCAAAATTCTACATTATTTTTATTCGCTCTAGTATATGTTTTATATTATCTAGTTTCCATGGTCTCTAATAAACCACTATGCCACCCATTATGGTACCCAAAACCTACTAGCCTAGATCCAGTGTAAACTATCATTACATAGACATTATTACAAGGAATCAAATATCAAATGAAATGATATTTTTATACTATTAGTAAACTGTATACATACATTACCGTTATACTACAAATGAATTAAGTAGTTACTATAATTTATTTTCATTCGAGGATATCTTTTTTCAATCTCGGATATACTTGCATATAATTTATAGTACACTTCTTAGATTCTAGGATAAATAAAACAAAATAAGGGAGTTCCCAAATTCGTAGTAATGGTTATATAAAAAATAAATTATAATAAATAAATTAAAATAAACAGTAAGTGAGAGTAAAAACATATAAAACATTCCATGTAATCAATATACAGTAATATAGTGTTTAAAAAATTTTAATATGAAAAAATCTAAAAAAATCATTGAAAATTTTATTATACAAAAATGTCAATATTGAAAGGCAAATAACTATAATAAATTCAATTTATTTAATAAAATGATAATTATATGCCTTGATTGAGTTTATCATAGTGAAAATATCATGGATGAAAATTACTTAATCCAAATGAAAGTAATGCAAAATTATTGGACACTATGTATCCTAGATACAAGGTACCCATTTTATCAAGACCGTTCACAAGATGGTTTTTAATATATTGGGGGAAAACAAAGTAAGTCTATAAAAATAAATCTTCCCGTGAATCAATTGATACAATGAGGTTCTATCTATATCCGGGCCCCAACCGTGTAGTACCTGATGAAATTTTCATAATATATCAAATAATCAATTTAATTATTGAAAAATGCTCCATAAAAATATCTGAAAGTTGTAAAATATGGGTATTTGTTAGTATTTCCCATGATATATAATAAATTTCAAAGTAAAAATTGTATATTTATATGGTATATGTGTTATGAAATATGTAACACCCCAAGATTTCATAGTGTGTTATTTCTTCAAAATAATTCAATAACTTGCACTACACGCAACACTGAGTTCAATTGCACCATGACTTACCAAAAAAAAGCCATTAAAAGAGGTCATGAATAGTATTAACTAAATTTTAAACTTTATATAATCCTTATAATTTTAGAATCCATATTATGAGTTTCTTAGTCATAATGCAAGAACAGATTCATTTTCAGTTTTGCACTTTTATCAACTTTTGATAGTGAAACGTTTTTAAATACAATATTTTAAACGTTTTGACTAAATGGAGACATCAAAAAATTTAAAATGAAACATCCCAAGCTTCCACGGTATGCTTTCCTTTGAATAAAACAGTAGCGTGTGTTGTACGCAACTTCGAGTTCTAACACACCGTAACCAATCAAACTAGCTGTTATGAATAGTAATACCTACTTTTTGAAGTTATATATATTTTATATTTTAAAATGGACTTCATTTTTGGATTCGTAATATCAAATTTAGCCTAAGGTGAAATTTTGGTACTTTTCGGATAACTTTCATATTTTGATGAATATTGAAAATTACTAAATTTCAATTAAAAACAACTTTTTTAATCAAAATAATTAATAGTAATAAATTATGAATTTGAGTGGTTTTAAAGTATATTTAGAATATATTTTTACTATTTAATATAATGTTGGTCATTGGACATAATTTTACAATTAAACCGAACATAAACAAGTGTCAATCTTTTGATAGTTATTATCTCTTAAAAACACGCTTTTTGTTTTGACAGCGGGAATTAATTTTAAATTAATTTCTGCCACTTCTGTGTATTGAATTTAGAAAAATGGATTCCATATTTGTAATCAGGATGTTCAAATTGTGTAAATAGGTAACTTTTATTTTTAGACATTTTGAATAATTACTGCGGTAAATATTTTATTTACCATGGTTAAGGGTAAATCCGGTAAATAAGGGTTAAAAAATAATATTATAATAATACTAAATTACCCTAAAACGTGTCTTAACCCTATTGGTTGATACATGGTCGACCATGGGCATCTTTGGGTCTGTTTTGGGACCCCATGGATCCACTTGTAAGTGATAATGACACATTATATTAATAAAGATTAAAATAAAAATAAAAATGGCATAAGCTTACATCTTTTAGAAGAACAATTTTTACATAGGGTTATACATGTTGGATTTTCGATTATAAATATTCATTAGAAAGATAAAAAGATTTCCTACATAATGATATTTTATTTATAATTTTTAGACATCAAATAATTTAAATTATTAATGACACAATAATGATGCAATGTTTACCTCATTAATAAATCATTTAAATAAATAAGATTATAATGATTAAAATATTATCTAAAACCAGTCCAATTCTTATTGGTTGATGTTATTTAGGATATGAGTCATCTTATCTTCGACCTCAATGATTTTTGGACCATTATAAACCGAATAAAAATATATTATAAAGTAATACTTTCACACTTTCCTAAAGAGCCCCTCCTCTCCCTTATAAAAGGAGACCACTTCTACTCATTCCTCACACCTCTCAAGCCACTTGGCTCGTCCAAACTCTGCCCAAATAAGCTCCCCACATCCCTCTCCTCCTCCTTGAATCTTACCCTTAGGCAGAAAGCATTTCAAGAAGTCCTTTGGTTCCAACCAAAGTGAGTTACCTAAATTAAAGGAGGTTAACCTACCCCAACCAAGGAAAAGTACAAGGTAAGGGTTATTTCACAATCTCTTCATTATCCGAGGTTGTATTATACGTAATAATCTACTGGGATCTCTTTATCATCCACATCCATGTTTCTTCGAAATGTATTTCAAAACATTTTTACTATTTACAAGAATATGGGTTAAAGTCATTTATACCCTTGTTCGACTTTTTATAAGAGGTTTATAAAGGAATCTTTCCGTCGTTTTCAAAACAAGGTCCTTTTTAACCTTTTCGACAGAATTGAGGTAAGAATGTTTTTTTTAACTTATACGGCGGGTGCGGTTACTTTCTGCCGTTATAAAATCGTCGAAGCTTTACTTACAAGCTTATAAGAATATTTTCAAAGAAAATGTTTTATTTTATATGGATCTTAAATGATTTCAAAATAAAAGGAGATACTTCTTTTAAAAGAATTTTGATTTCATCTATGTCAACATCCTTTGATGGATTTTAAGATTATTTGAAGTTGATTTATTATAATACAAAACTTCTATATTGTATTGAAGGTTTTGTGATATGTTTGAATGTGGATGTGCTATTTTATACCATTCATAGTTTATGGTGAAACTATTGACATTTCGTATGCTAGTTTTAATCCGAATGTTTATGTTATATTTCAAACTTTTCTTCAGATGAATGTGCTAAACAAGTATGTTCCGGGTTGAGGACCGGTAAAAGTAAGCCCTCCAGGTTGGGGACTGGTAAAAGTAAGCCCTCCAGGTTGGGGACTGGTTAAAGTAAGCCCTCCAGGTTAGGGACTGGTAAAAGTATGCCCTCCGGGTTGGTGTCCGGTTATTAGAGGCACTCCGGGTTGGTGTCCGGTTATTAGAGGCACTCCGGGTTGGTGTCCGGTTATTAGAGGCACTCCGGGTTGGGTTCCGGTTAGAAGTAACCCCTAGGTCTTGGGATGAGGCCTAGACAAAGAAATTAACGTTTAGCATTAGCATTCCAACATTATGAAAGTGGTTATTGATTTTTCATGTGATTATTCGATTAGTAGAATATCCATGTGAATAAGTAAATGGTATTATTTCATTTTACTTTTGCCATACTATGTTGAAGTTCATGTTTAAAAGGCTTTTGTTTTAGTAATTCATTGCCTTAAATGTTTATGCTTATTTTGAATGTTCCGCTATATTGTTATCCTTACTGGGCATTTGAGCTCACCCCTTTTCTATGTTTTATTTTTCCCAGGTAGTGAAGAAGTAAATTATGATTGACTTGCAGGGATATTATGAGGGGTTAATAGTGTGGATATGAAGACTTTGTTGTTGTAGTAGTTTTTCACTTTGAAATGTAATGTAAAACTTTATGAATATATCTAGTGTTTCCAAGGCTACTAAACCAATCGGTCTTTCGAGATTTGATCTTTCTTGTGATCATGCCAATGTTACGAAGTAATGCACTGACTCTGGGTAGCTGGGGTCGGGGCGTTACAGTTGGTATCAGAGAAAGTTTAGTACAAACCTTGGAAGATAGATTTAGATAAACTCTGATTAGAGCACGTAGACCTAAGATGAACTTTGAGGATTAGTATAGAAGAACTTCCTAGAATTTTGGTATTGTAGAGATTTTGTGAGTTTTCCGAGCAATACATCCCTGTCAGGATACGAGCAGGTAGAGGCGGCTCTGGCACAGATGTACCTAGGGGTAAAACCCGAAAACACCGCTTTGAGCTAGACTCGAACGGGAACTGGTGCACGACAACGGGCCTTGCTGCACTCTTGGTTACGACACTCCCGGGGGATATGCTTAGGATAATTCTCATTTTCTTTACAAACCATTATGAAGGGTTTATGAGTATATACTTCCTCAAAGAAAATTTTTTTTGGATTATGGATTATATCCATAAATTGTTCAATTTATGTTAAGTGTTTTATAAGTATGGGATTATGTATTTTGACTCATAAACTAATCTAGTTTATGCCATTGTTTAGAAATGGTGCCCAGTAGAAGGAATGATAACTCCAGAAATGCACATGATTCAAAGAAAAGGAAGGATCATATCTCTCATGGTCTTAAGCTAGAATTTATAAGAGAAATAGTCTCCCATGTATTATCATCATATGAAGAAATAATATCATGTGTTGATAAGATAAGTAAAGAGTTTACTGAGTCCTATGGCTTTGAAGGGAAGCAAGAGAAGAAAAGGATGGAAGAGAGAAAGATGGATAAAGGGAAGAGGGAAAAGAAGAATTTTCCCATATGTGGTAACTGTGGAAAGAAACACCCTGGAACTTGCCTGAAAGGAATGGGAGTTTGTTATAAGTGTGGAGGAAAAGGGAACAAAGTACGTGACTGCAAGGGTAAGAAAATGGTTTCAAATGTACAATGCTTCATTTGCAAGGAGTTTGGACACTACGCGAACCTATGTCCCAGTCATCAGACTATGCCGCAAATGATGTTATTGGATAATAATCATGTTATGATACTACCACAGATGAAGAGGGATGATTAGAGTTCTTATGTTGATTATGTCAATTGAGTGTTGTATCAAAAATGTACTTGTTATAATAATTATGGAGTATATAAGGATTGTACTGCAGTACTATTTCATTAAAGACTTGAGATTGTGTGGAACAAAGAAAAGTGACTCAATAGAAGGTTATATTTTTGGAAACTATATGGTTGAGAGAATGATAAATCATAATATAGTTCTGATACTGAGGTAGTGATTTTGGAATAATATGTGATTATTTTGGATAAATTATTATTGACTACCTTGAAGCTGATTAATGATTTGTATATTCCATCATTGTTGGGGTTTAAAACATTTTTGGATTAATGAAGTATATCCATCATTCTATATAGAATAAGGGAACATGAATGTAATCAATAAGGAATATGGTAGTACATGATGAAGGTATTCATATGCTATTACAGGGTAAAAAGGATCTATATTAATTTTACCTTCCTTATAAATGTTGGACTATGAGTTTGGACAGAGGTATTTTGGATAGTTCTAGTTTGGATTATTTTGGATTTCCATAAAAGGACAACCCGGAGGTCGGGCGGCAACCCGTCGCGTCCGGCAAGGCTGCGAGACTTGAACCCGCAACCGAAGGGCGACAAGGGTGTATCACCTACCACTGGCCCAAGAGATGTCCTGGGTTAAATAATGTAGTTTTTTTTTTAAAAAAAGATCTGGTAGATGAATTATAAATTCGTTTATTTTGGAACCCTGTACGAATAGTATAAATATAATTTTTTTTACGAGTGAAAGATGAGTTTATGGTAGAAATTTATTAATGGACAAAACTCTAATTATAAAGTAAGTATATCTCCTTATGATCTTAGCCAATCTCATAAATAAATTCATCAATATTAAGAAAAGCAACTTAGAACAAAAATGTTGTCCTAGATGGTACCTTAAATCATCACTAATTTATGGCTTTGGGATTGTTGGCCTTTTCATAGCCATGTTCTCTACCACTCTCCATCAGATAATTGATGGTTAGATTTCTCTTACATATCCATATTTTCCTACATGGAACCCTAGTTTGTGTTATTTTCGGTAATCTTCATACTTTCCACTCTTTATTTTAAATAGAGGACTCATTAATTCATTTTTCGATGTGGGATTTCAACTAAGATATTTTGAAACGTCAAAAATGTGTTATCCTAATACCCTATGTTTTGTTGAACCGATGGTATTTCAAATCATCATAGATTGATGAATTTAAGGACCTCAATTATACACTTGTTTGTGATTGATGACCTCAATCACTACCTATAAATATTTACGTTTTTCCTCCGATTATATGTCTCTAATTTCCACCAATGTTCTCCTAATCGAGATCATAATTTGGTGGTGACCCTTTGATTTCTCTTTTCCTCATATTAAGACTAAATTTTAGTAACCCAATTTCCGATGTGGGTTTTCCCACAAATATATTTTCTACTTTCAACCTTTTATTTTTGAAGAACAATTTCAAATTGCGAGGACGCAATTTATTGAAGGAGGGGAGAATGTAACACCCCAAGATTTCATAGTGTGTTATTTCTTCAAAATAATTCAATAACTTGCACTACACGCAACACTGAGTTCAATTGCACCATGACTTACCAAAAAAAAGCCATTAAAAGAGGTCATGAATAGTATTAACTAAATTTTAAACTTTATATAATCCTTATAATTTTAGAATCCATATTATGAGTTTCTTAGTCATAATGCAAGAACAGATTCATTTTCAGTATTGCACTTTTATCAACTTTTGATAGTGAAACCTTTTTAAATACAATATTTTAAACTTTTTGACTAAATTGAGACATCAAAAAATTTAAAATGAAACATCCCAAGCTTCCACGGTACGCTTTCCTTTGAATAAAACAGTAGCGTGTGTTGTACGCAACTTCGAGTTCTAACACACCGTAACCAATCAAACTAGCTGTTATGAATAGTAATACCTACTTTTTGAAGTTATATATATTTTATATTTTAAAATGGACTTCATTTTTGGATTCGGAATATCAAATTTAGCCTAAGGTGAAATTTTGGTACTTTTCGGATAACTTTCATATTTTGATGAATAGTGAAAATTACTAAATTTTAATTAAAAACAACTTTTTTAATCAAAATAATTAATAGTAATAAATTATGAATTTGAGGGGTTTTAAAGTATATTTAGAATATATTTTTACTATTTAATATAATGTTGGTCATTGGACATAATTTTACAATTAAACCGAACATAAACAAGTGTCAATCTTTTGATAGTTATTATCTCTTAAAAACACGCTTTTTGTTTTGACAGCGGGAATTAATTTTAAATTAATTTCTGCCACTTCTGTGTTTTGAATTTAGAAAAATGGATTCCATATTTGTAATCAGGATGTTCAAATTGTGTAAATAGGTAACTTTTATTTTTAGACATTTTGAATAATTACTGCGGTAAATATTTTATTTACCATGGTTAAGGGTAAATCCAGTAAATAAGGGTTAAAAAATAATATTATAATAATACTAAATTACCCTAAAACGTGTCTTAACCCTATTGGTTGATACATGGTCGACCATGGGCATCTTTGGGTCTGTTTTGGACCCCATGGATCCACTTGTAAGTGATAATGACACATTATATTAATAAAGATTAAAATAAAAATAAAAATGGCATAAGCTTACATCTTTTAGAAGAACAATTTTTACATAGGGTTATACATGTTGGATTTTCGATTATAAATATTCATTAGAAAGATAAAAATATTTCCTACATAATGATATTTTATTTATAATATTTAGACATCAAATAATTTAAATTATTAATGACACAATAATGATGCAATGTTTACCTCATTAATAAATCATTTAAATAAATAAGATTATAATGATTAAAATATTATCTAAAACCTGTCCAATTCTTATTGGTTGATGTTATTTAGAATATGAGTCATCTTATCTTCGACCTCAATGATTTTTGGACCATTATAAACCGAATAAAAATATATTATAAAGTAATACTTTCACACTTTCCTAAAGAGCCCCTCCTCTCCCTTATAAAAGGAGACCACTTCTACTCATTCCTCACACCTCTCAAGCCACTTGGATCGTCCAAACTCTGCCCAAATAAGCTCCCCACATCCCTCTCCTCCTCCTTGAACCTTACCCTTAGGCAGAAAGCATTTCAAGAAGTCCTTTGGTTCCAACCAAAGTGAGTTACCTAAATTAAAGGAGGTTAACCTACCCCAACCAAGGAAAAGTACAAGGTAAGGGTTATTTCACAATCTCTTCATTATCCGAGGTTGTATTATACGTAATAATCTACTGAGATCTCTTTATCATCCACATCCATGTTTCTTCGAAATGTATTTCAAAACATTTTTACTATTTACAAGAATATGGGTTAAAGTCATTTATACCCTTGTTCGACTTTTTATAAGAGGTTTATAAAGGAATCTTTCCGTCGTTTTCAAAACAAGGTCCTTTTTAACCTTTTCGACAGAATTGAGGTAAGAATGTTTTTTTTAACTTATACGGCGGGTGCGGTTACTTTCCGCCGTTATAAAATCGTCGAAGCTTTCCTTACAAGCTTATAAGAATATTTTCAAAGAAAATGTTTTATTTTATATGGATCTTAAATGATTTCAAAATAAAAGGAGATACTTCATTTAAAAGAATTTTGATTTCATCTATGTCAACATCCTTTGATGGATTTTAAGATTATTTGAAGTTGATTTATTATAATACAAAACTTCTATATTTTATTGAAGGTTTTGTGATATGTTTGAATGTGGATGTGCTATTTTATACCATTCATAGTTTATGGTGAAACTATTGACATTTCATATGCTAGTTTTAATCCGAATGTTTATGTTATATTTCAAACTTTTCTTCAGATGAATGTGCTAAACAAGTATGTTTCGGGTTGGGGACCGGTAAAAGTAAGCCCTCCATGTTGGGGACTGGTAAAAGTAAGCCCTCCAGGTTGGGGACTGGTTAAAGTAAGCCCTCCAGGTTAGGGACTGGTAAAAGTATTCCCTCCAGGTTGGTGTCCGGTTATTAGAGGCACTCCGGGTTGGTGTCCGGTTATTAGAGGCACTCCGGGTTGGTGTCCGGTTATTAGAGGCACTCCGGGTTGGGTTCCGGTTAGAAGTAACCCCTAGGTCTTGGGATGAGGCCTAGACAAAGAAATTAACGTTTAGCATTATGCATTCCAACATTATGAAAGTGGTTATTGATTTTTCATGTGATTATTCGATTAGTAGAATATCCATGTGAATAAGTAAATGGTATTATTTCATTTTACTTTTGCCATACTATGTTGAAGTTCATGTTTAAAAGGCTTTTGTTTTAGTAATTCATTGCCTTAAATGTTTATGCTTATTTTGAATGTTCCGCTATATTGTTATCCTTACTGGGCATTTGAGCTCACCCCTTTTCTATGTTTTATTTTTCCCAGGTAGTGAAGAAGTAAATTATGATTGACTTGCAGGGATATTATGAGGGGTTAATAGTGTGGATATGAAGACTTTGTTGTTGTAGTAGTTTTTCACTTTGAAATGTAATGTAAAACTTTATGAATATATCTAGTGTTTCCAAGGCTACTAAACCAATCGGTCTTTCGAGATTTGATCTTTCTTGTGATCATGACAATGTTACGAAGTAATGCACCGACTCTGGGTAGCTGGGGTCGGGGCGTTACAAAATAATAATATCAATGACCCAAGATTGATGTATATAGAAATAACATTATTTTTGGAATACTTAATACATGACACAATTGGATGACCAAATACCATATTAGTTTGGGGTCTTTAGAAATATAAAACATAATCTTATAGGTTGGTGAAATATCGTTATTATCTCCCATACAGATCTTCCCGTTTTTTTTTCCTACCTAAAACAATTCATTATATCCTGGTGAAAAGAAAACATAAAAAGGGAGTGTTATAATTCTCAGTAAGGATAATCATCAAGAACATTAAAAAACATAAAAATAATAATGTTAAAACTTGAAAG
This sequence comes from Viscum album, assembly GCA_963277665.1. NCBI lineage: Eukaryota > Viridiplantae > Streptophyta > Magnoliopsida > Santalales > Viscaceae > Viscum > Viscum album. Next base: position 1,046,977,890 of record OY728163.1, on the reverse strand, counting down.
TAAATTTTTAATATTAAAATCGTGAACCGTGAAACAAATCTTGGAATTATATAATGCATAAATCTGAACGGAACATTAACCATGAAAAAATAAAATTTGCATAAAACATGGAATTTTGGAAAACAAATAAGAACATGATATTATATTCATAGTAGCCAAGGAATTGCTACCCAGACCATCATAGGTGTTAATGTAAATTACATAACCATGATTACATTACGTTACATCCATGTATTATTGAGCTGGATTTACTTGCTACCCCATCCCTATTTTACTGAACAATATTTACTTTCCTTTTTTAATATCTATATCATGAGATATAAATACCCTATTTATTTTAGGGATATATGGGTCCCCCCATTTTTTAATTAAATCATACTTAATTGTTAGACCAAAATATAAATCATTCCTCATAGCATTACCCATGAAATAAAATGGGTTTATTTAACATCATTCAATTATAATCCTTATAAAATAAATGTATTTTATAAAAAAATCCCATCATAAACACAAAAAAATAAATTTAATAGTAGGTACAAATACATAACCATATTTCATATTAGATGGAAAATAATTTTGATAAAACACTTGAACTTAATTCTTGAGGAAAATATCCTTTCTTCTTCCAAAGAATTCATTTTTTTCAAAATGTTGTGAAACTTTTAGTGAAATTTATTTATTTGAAAATAAATTTAAAAATATTTAGAAATGGATTAATGGAAACTAAGAATTATAAAGATGTAAAATCTTATTAATGTTGTTTATGATAAACAATATATTCTCTCACTCTTGCTAGAAAAGTCAAAAAGTACCTCATATGAAAATGAATGAAGATTCTATCAATATTGTTTAAAAAACATCACCAATATGTAAAATTTACATAATAAATATAATATTAATATATATAATATTTTATATTTTGGAATCATGGATGTGGATGAAAATTATACATCAGTAAATACTACAGAATAAACAATCTCAGATAATAATGACATTGCGAACTTTTCCCTTACCATAGGACCAATTTCTTTTGTATGTGTCTAAAAATATTTTATTTTAAGAATAAACATATTAGTAAATATTAATAGAACAAATATAATATTTATGATATCATATATGATTCAATTATGGATTTATCTTACCCATTTATTTATCAGCTCCATGATAAAAAAACATTTTGCGTAATAATCATTTATTTTATTACAAATGTTTTGAAAATTTATTCTTAATATTATTACATATATCATGAATTACATAAATCAATTATTTAAAAATTCTTTTATACATAATAAATATTCAGTAAATATATATATATATATATATATATATTATTGATTAATGAAATTGATTACACCATTCATGGAGACGGTCAGCGATACATATGCATGAACAATATTATTTTCTTAATTGAATTGAATGGATGAAGGTAAAAAAATATATATACAAAAATATTGTAGAATTATAATGTAATATATTTAATTATGGTTTATTATATATAAATTATAATCAATCTTAAATAATTAAAATTGAGAATGAATCGCATCGTTTCGGGGAGATGGTAAGCCATAAATAAGCATGAGAGGTGAAATAATTCCCTTGGTTCTTAAATGGTACGGAATTGGATGGTATATTAATTATAATAAATAATTTTATTGTTATATTTATTCTATTAGACCAACATACTTGTCATTATACCCATTTAAATTATGTATTGTTGAATAAAAAATTACACCACATCGTGGAGACGGTAAGTCGTACGTACACGGGCATGGTGTTATTATTATTAATTAGATGGATAAAATGAGGTATAAGGTTGTACCTAAATTGTAATGACATTTAAAAATATATAATATTTATTATTTATTATTTTATTTTGTGAAAACATTCGAATAGGAAGAAGAATAAGGAAAATTTTTTGGAAGAGGTGATTAAACAATTACCTCTTTTTTGGGTATCTCCATTTGGTATGTACAAAATGACTCTTTTTGAAGGCATTCTACTGAATGGATAGACTCTATTATGAATTTAAGTATTTTGGGAGGAGATATTGGAAGGGTTTGTCTGATACAAATGGCTTTTGCAGTGTGATTAAAATATAAGGAGAGGTTCCCTTCTATATGGGAGAAGAGGGGAACCTTTGGTGTGTCTTGAAATATTAATTTATTATAAATTTATTTTCAGTTTATAATGCTCCCAAACTCATATATTTCAAAATTAATATGATTATGGGTTGATATGATCTCAATAAATTAAATATAATCATGTTTGATTTTTTTTAAACCTTATCATTTTGATTTTCCTTATTTAATATATATAATATTATTTGTGGTGATAAAATTATTAATATAAAATGGTTGTAAATATTTACATATGTATTGAAAATTTTAAATAATTGGCTAAGTTATCACATTTTAGCCTATATAATTTTCACCTTTTAATTTAATATGTTTTTGTGATTTTTAAATAATTTTGTATTATGTTATTTTTATAAAGTACCGATAGTGTCAATTTTGATACTATTCATTTATTTGATTTTAATAAAAATCCACACAAAAGATATATTGTAAGAAATATTTAATAAACTCTTAAAATTTCAAATTCACCTATAAAATTCATAGAAAACATCAATTAGTCAATATAATATTTTATTTAATATTTTTGAATCCATTTATTTGATATATCTATTAATAAAATAATTTCAACATAACTATTGTCTCATCAATATTGGAAAATATATAATATCTAAAAATTATAAATAAATTTAACTCATACAGATAATTTAATTTTATTTCTAGATAATATTTATTTTCTATGTTTTATAACATTTACCACTACATTATAAATATTATACTTATAAGAGATCAGAGAGTTCCATGTTGTCACATTCTGTTGTTTTAATTATAATTACATCACATTCATTGAATAAAGTCCAGTAATAAATATATTACTACTCATAGGTGATATTGGTCGACATTAATTCATAGAATATCATTTTATAAGGTGTTAATATAATTCTATTATCTTTATTATATTTTTATTTCTCATAATTTACTCTATTTATCTTTAAGTATAGTAAACAAATTACCATATTTACTATTCGTTATTTCCAAAAAAATTTAATCTATTAAAATAATTTGGACCCACTAATTAAAAATATGGCATAATGTTTTCATTATTAAAAACACATAATTGGATGAAATTAATTTAAATTTAATTTATATTATAAAATTCAAAATGTCGTTTTTTAAAGAATAAAACTGATCAGAAGATTGTCGTGTATTTAAGTCCAATGTTAAGATGAAATTACTTCCCATTACCAAAATTGTATTAAATTATAAAAAATTAATCCAGTTACACATTGAAACCAATTAAAAATATAATCTAACTATATGATAAAATAGTTGGAAATGCAGTTTTGAATTAAAATTAAGCATTTTCCATTATTCATGAAAATATGAATTTCATCAAAAAAATAAAAAAAACAAAACAAAGTGAATTTTGATTTTTTCACAGCCAAATAAGAAATTTATTTTTTAAAATACAATATATTAAGATTTGTTAAATAAAAATTAAATTGGTGCATTATCAAAAGGAAAAAAACTTTATTTTTTAAAAAAATACTTATTTTTTTAGAAAAATTGAATTTGTTCATATATCATGTATAGAAAATAATAATGATTAATTTTTATGATATATAAAATTTAAAACGTGGTTAATATTATTCATAATTTCTATATTATATCCAATTAAATAAAAATATTTTAATAATATATCCGGGTATATTGAAGCTTGTTATTGCATTCAACGGAACCTATCAAGGATGGCTTTTCCTGTGTGTAACGGAAGCCAAGTTAGCATTACATATAGTGAAATCATCCATTGGTTTATCTTATAATATAATCCAAACATGGTTGTTTTAAACATTGAATAAAATCAATACTCATTATTGTGTGTATCGTACACCAAATCAGTATTGAATAAGTCATGTTAGTTCATTGTGAAAAAATGTTTATCTTAGTCGATTGCAATATAAAAATGAAAATTTTAAATTATTTGAAAAATAGTCTATAAAAGGCTTGATTGTTATATTCTACCACCCTTTAATTTTATTTCACCCTCAGAATTCGTCAGGATCATAAAAATATTACTACATGAATGTTTATTTCATAGAAACCCAAATCGTAAAAATGAATACTGAAATTTTATTTTTTAAAAGTAATGCTAGAAATATAATGGTTTCCCAATGCAAATCACCAATAGGTTTTCACATTAGATATCATAGGTTGTAATTAAAAATATGGATGTGGATGAATAATCTAACCATCAAATATTGATGGATAGTGATGGAGAACATGTTTTGGGGAATTTTAACAACCACAAATCCATAAATCTGTGATGATTTAATGGATCGTCTTATTCATCAGAAAAGAAGGTAATATAAAAAAAATGGTTTCAAAGTTCCTTTTCCTAATTTTAAAGAACAGGAGAAGAAATAATTACTTGATTTTATTAAAATCTCAACATTATTCGTTAATTGAACAATTTCCACTTCATCTCAAATTACATGAAATAAAGTTGAATTTTCCATTCGTGAAGTGTTAGTAGATCATACATTAAATTTATAGAAAGGTATGTTATTCCATATGTCTCTATAAAATGGTTCTCATAGGTAATAAAGTATTAATATGTTCACCTCTAGTGAGATAATTAATCAATCTAACAAACTTCAGTTTGAATATAACAGATACTATCTATAAATTGATAACATTACAACACTTGAAAAAATATAAAACATTATAAAGTGGTGATCTAAATTGAAATTTAATTTATCTCTCATATCTCATAAAATATTTATTGGTTCTAAAATTCCAAACATGTGAATAACTTAATGATGTATTCTCTTGAAACATGATAATAACATGAATTAGCCAATAACCTAAGTGAAAACATGCATTCAGTCAAAATTAACTCTTTCAATGAAACCAAAATAGAAAACATTATATATAATCCAAACCTGATATAGCCTTTTCATTATACCTGTTATGAGGTCATTAACACTATCAAACATCTCATTATCTCCTAATCCCATTATTATGGTAATATCATGTTTTTTCAAAAAAATATATCAATAACATTTAATGGTTACTGGTATCATTAAACATATAAATTCAAATACATAAGGGAAAACAAAAGTGTAACAATCCTTAGATGTTTCTTTATTCATTAATCCCATAAAATTACATAGACAACATTAATAATGATAATCATGTAATCATTAAACTATCTTCTTAACCCATCAACCGAGCTTCATTATTTTATTCCATAAAACTTATTTGATTTCATACATCATTTATCATCTCTTCATCATCATCAAAATGAATACTCCCCATACTGTCAGGACCCGTCCCCTGAGGCCCGTATCGTGAATACCCCAATCCCACTTTCCATAGGCCAGGGGATGGCGACTAGCACCAATGGAATAAATCCCTAAGATGGAAAGGAATTTCCTTTATAAATTGTAAACGTGTACAATCAAAGTACAACTGGATGCAATCACTAAGTAAAAACCGTATACAAAAGAGAGTTCTGAAAGTAAACATGTCCAGAAATACAAGCCCTACAAGAGGTACAAGAAAAACAAAAAGTATAAGTACAACTGAAAGAAGATGTAAAAAATCTATCAGGTTATTCTTCAGGGCTCCTACCTGAAGGGTAGGGACAGATGGCCTCCTCAGCACTCCACGTTTGTTCGTCTGCTCCGGGTACCATCATGCTGAGTGTTCAACCTCTGGGTTTCATCCAGTCCTATTACTCTCTCCCTCATTCAGCGCTATCAGTCATCTAAAACAAACACAAATAGGAGTGGCCTTGGCCTGTGCCGGGGTGAGTATAACGATACTCAGTAGGGACCCCGACACCATCAAGGCCACACTAAATCCAAAAAGGATAAACTGAAAATCATGGATTCAACGGATAACCATTACATAGGTATATTCCGAAACATATACCTAACATATCTAGTAACCCTTTTCAATCATGAGGAAAACACAGACCAGTAGCCCAAGATATTGGCGAAGAAGTGTTTTCGGGTCAAACGGTTCTGACTGGGGTCCGACCTGGTCTGCGGATCTGACCCGGTCTACAGGTTTGTCCCAGCCCAAGGGTCTGACATGGCCCGAGGGTCTGAACCGACCAGAGGGTCCGACCCAGCCCGATGGGACGGCCCGACCCGCGCGGGGTCGGCCCTACGGCCCAGCGGTCCGGCAGGGGGTCTGCCTTAGCCGTGTCCTGGGGGGGACCGTATTCCCCCTGGTTCCCAAATGGAAAAGTCGTTATGGGGTGTGCCAAAAACGTCACCAGGTGGAACCTGTCCTAAACATCCGGGACCCGCTAGGTCCCGCTCCTCCCAGATGGCCGAGCATCCAGGCACACCAGTTCCTCCACTGTGGCCCGCCCTGGCCGCAACTCCCATACTCCATGCGGTGCGACTACCCTGTGCCCCTTCAACGGCTCGACAGGCCACATTTCTCCGCCGTGGCCTGTGCTAATCGTGGCCCGCACCCTCCATGTTAGGGTGGTCACAATCGGCCTCAAAGAGCACAACAAATGACGAAGAATGGAGGGTAAAACTCATACATAAATCAACCCCTACCTTGTTTGTCGATCGTTGATGGTGGAAGGAGAGTTCGAAGAAGACTAAGTCAAAGATGACATCGGCGTTCTTCATGGGCATAACTTCCCTTTTTCCCTAGTTGAAATTTTTTCTTCATTGGTGGAAGAGGCATTCTTCGTGGTTGACATTTCTTCGATGGAGAGTTCTTCTCCTCCCCCAAGAATCACCAAAATGCTAAGCCAAAAATAATAGTGAAATTGTCTATTATTTGTTTGCACACTAACACAAATTGTTGTGTTTAATTAAATGAGACAACTAATTTAATTAATGGGGTGTAATTGACTAAAATTCAGAACTAGGGGTGGTGGAGAGTTTTCATTAAATGAATAGAGGTCTTCAAATAATTAATTTGGAGTTAAAGGAGTTTAAAGCCTGTGTGGTCTCCACCAAGGATATCCTTCCAAGAGAGGCTATTTGCGGGTGTGGCCCACCTCTATAACCTCTAATGAGTGGTTATGGTGTGGTGTCCCTGACCTCTAACCTCCACTTAGAGGTTTTAACCACCAAAAAAATCAAAATAAGCTAATACTTATTTTTATTTAAATCTTTATTTAAAAACCCAAAAAATAAATATCATTGTTGACTGACTATCGAGAAGGTGAAAATCCTCTTAAGTGAATAACGGAACTACGATTTCAACGGTGCCCTCAGATTTCAATTCCGAGCACCAGTCCAAAAGTTATAAAACCCTGCACGCAAATTTACTAAACGTACTCGAAAAAAACTTCAGCAGTTGATTACGAGCACACCGGGCTTCAGAATCAAGCTCTGTATGTTTTTGCGGACTCGTAAAATTCCCATGTACATAAGGAAAAAAATTCCATAGAAAATAAAGGTCATTACATTTTCCCTATCTCATGGCTTTACATCCCTGTAATATACAACTCGAACTAAGGGAACAAATGAAAGTACTGAGCACGAATCTAAGCCTATCACTCCCATGTGCTCTCTTGGAGGTTCCCATGCTGCTAGTGAACGCGCACTATAGTTATAGACCATCCACGCAGGACCTGATCTTTTCGATCCTCAATCTCCAATAGGACCTCTGTTAATGTCGCCCCGTCATCGATGTTCATCTCTCCATGGTCAATGTTGTTGGATGGGTCGTGCACATATCTCTGCAGATGAGATACATAAATTACCTCATGCACCTAGTGAAACTAAGGTAGAAGAGCTAGGTGGTAAGACACCTCTCCTACTATGCTGAGGACCTGGAATGGCTCGAAGAACCGCATAGATAACTTGCCACCTAGTCGAAATCTTCATAGACCTCGTCTAGATGAGACCCGTAGGAAAACGTGGTCGCCATCCTCAAACTCTAGAGGTCTCCGCCTCCGGTCAGCATACGACTTCTACCTACTCTATGTAGTCTTCATCTACTCCAGAATGATCTGCACCTTCTCTGTGGTAGCTTGTACCATATCTAGTCCCACTAATACAGACTCCCTTGGGGCTGTCTTGCATAGTAGCGATCTGCAAGGTCGACCGTACAAGGCCTCAAAGGGTTCCATAGAGATAGTGGAGTGATAGCTATTATTTTAGGAAAACTCTACCATTGGTATGTGATCGTCCCAAATTGACCGAAGTTGAGGACACAAGCATGGAACATTTCCTTGATGGTCTGAATGCTCTGCTTGGTCTAACCATCTGTTTGAGGATGGAAGGCAGTGCTCAAGCGAAGCTGTGCCTCAGAAGCCTCCTCCAACCCCTTCCATAGATGGGAAGTAAACTGTGTGTCACGATCAGAGACAATATAAGATGTCACTCAAGGAAAATGAAAAATCTCATGCACATAGAAGCATCTCAATATCTCTATTGAGACCTGGCCTCTGATTAGTAGTAAGTGGGCAGACTTGGTGAGACGGTCAATGATCACCCATATCGAATCGTGACTCTTAGATGTAGGTGGAATACCCATCACGAAGTCAACTGATATCCCATCCAACATCCACATTGGGACCCCTAAGGGCTGTACCAAGCCTGCTGGTACCTGGTTCTCAAACTTCACTTGCTGAAAAGTGAGGCACCGCGAGACAAACTATGGTACTTCAATCTTCATACCTAGCAAACAGTTCTGTCGTCGAAGATCCTGGTACGTTTTCTCCACTCCTGGATGTAGCGCTAAAGGAGAAGTGTGGAAATCTCTCAACACTTCCTCCTAAAGTGAAACTGGTACCATGGTACATCCACTGAAGAGGATGACGTGCTCCACACCTTTAGAAAATCAACCATTTTCCTACCATGTGGATATATAAGCATGTCACATCTCACAGTCAGTGTCCCCGTGTTGTGCTTCCCTGACTCACTGAAGGAGCAGGGGAGTGAATTTAAAAGACTCTAGAATGGCTACTCCTTCTCTATCCACAAAGGATATTTGCAATACGGCAAACTACTCGGTCGCCTCTCCTAGCAGCTGTATACCAGTCCTCCTGCTAAGTGCATCTACTACAATAGTCCCCTTCCTAGAAATATAGGCTATGTCAATGTCATAGTCCTGGAGGAACTCTAGCCATCGCTGTTGTATCAGGTTCAAGTCTTTATGATAGAATATATACCTGAGACTCTTGTGATTAGGGTACAACATAAAACGTTCGCCAATAAGATAGTATCACCACATCTTCATGGCGAAGATCACTGATGCTAAATCTAGGTCATGGGTAGAATAGTACTTCTCGTGGTGCCTCAGCTGCTAAGAACTATATGTAATCACAGCCTAGTCATGCATCAGGACACAACCGAGTCTGGTCCCTGATGCGTAGCAGTAAACTGCATACCCTAAGCCCTACTCTGGAAGCCTCAAGATGGGGGAACTAGTCAACTTCTGCCTCATCTCTTGAAATCCCTATTGGCATCTCTCCATCCACACGAAGGGTTTACTCTTCTTCTTCAAGGCTGATAGTGGTGATGCAACTCTGGAGGTGTCTGGAATAAATCTCTGGTAGTATCCAGCCATAACCAAGAATCTTTGAACCTACGTCACACTCTTGGGTGGCTCCCAAGAAAGTATCCCCCCTGATTTTCACTGGATCCACTACAACTACAACCTCTGAGATGAAATGTCTCAATAAGTGAACCTCTCGAATAAAAAACTAGAACTTTGAGTGTTTACTAGAAAGATGGTGGTTTGGAATGTGTCTTGTACTACATGAAAATGGTAGGCATGCTCTTTCTCAGTAGTCGAGTAAATCAGTATGTTGTCGATAAAGACTATGAAAAAGCGATCTAGGTAAGGCTGGAAAATCATGTTCATGAGACTAATGAACACTGTTGGAGTGTTGGATATGCTGAAGGGCAAAACCAAGAACTCTTAGTGTTCATACCGACACATGAAGTCCATCTTCTTTACATCCACGTCTCGAACTCTGAGCCAGTGATAGCCTGATCTGAGATCTATTTTTGAGAACCACCGTGCTCCCATCAGCTGATCAATGAGGTTGTCAATTATCAATAGTGGGTACAGGTTCTTCACGGTCACATGGTTCAAGTGACAGTATTCTATTGAAAGCCTCAAGCTCCCATCTGCCTTTTTGGGGGACAGAATCGGGGCGGCCCAGGGAGAAACACTGGGATATATGAATCCCTTTCAATGTAAGTCCTCTAACTATACCTGAAGCTCACCAAGCTCTGCGGGAGCCATACGATATGATAGAGTTTATATCGATGTCATCCCAGGGTACAAGTCAATGTATAAGTTCACCTATCTACGAGGTGGTATTCCTGTAACATTGTTAGTGAAAACATCCGCATACTAGTCAACCGCTACTGAATATTTCGGACTCTCCACACTGACTGCTCTGATTGTAAGGCAAGACAACTAGTGAGTGATCGGCTACACATTCCTCCATGTAAGTCCATCATGTGCTGCAAAGGTTCACTTATCACTGGTGAAGGTGAACATGGTCCCATCCGTGCCGACACACCACACATTTAACCTAATACAGTCTATCTGAACATGAACTATAGATAACCTGTCCATAACCATGATGACGTTGTAAGGCCTCGATGCCGCTATGAGGATATCCCAGCTGAAGATCTCGCATCCTAGAGTAATCTCACATTTCCAAATCTAGTGCCTAATCATGATGTCTACTCCAGTAGGAGTCTCTAGCCATAAGGATTGAGCCAACAGCTCCATCGGAATTTCCATTCTGTAAATGGGAGTAGTGGAAATGAAAGAGTGACTGGCACCATTGACTATAATAACTACAGCTATGGTGGAGTAGAAATAGATCATACCTTGAATAATATCAAGAGCACCATGATCGTAAGACTCATCTTCCTAAGTCTGAGCTCTCCCCTATTTACCTGCTCCCTCTGGTCGGGGTGGACATCTTTGTGGTGGAGTCGGTAGCACCATTCAACGCCATCCATGGCTAGTTGCATGAAAAACTCTTATTCCATGTCCATGTGATCCCTGCAGACTGCATCGATCGAACCTCTACCTCTGCCTTGGAGGTCCATCAACTATCTGGTGATCATCAACACGATAGGTTTGATAGTCACGAGCCATGTGACCCGGCCCACCGAATGAGTAGCACTGTCTGCAATTGTTTTGGAGTTCACTTCCCCAAGTGCCCCACACAACAAATCCTAAGTCCTGTAGTCATCCACCCATGGTTCTGGTCCTCCTGGACACATGCGTCATCAATCAACTACCATCCACATAAGGCTTTGCTGCAAGTGAACCAGTAGTGGGTCTCACTGCTGGTGACCGCTCAGCCAGGAAACTCTGTACTAGGAGGGCTCTCTCTAACACCCCAGTCGTTGTCGGGATATTGAGGGAGATCATCGAGGATCCTATCTCCCATATGATCCCCTTCTTGAAGGACCATGCCTTGAATAATGGGTCCCACACCACATTTTTGGAGTAGCGTGAGGGGTCAGTGATCCTCGATGAGTACTATGCTACCGTCATGCTACCCTACTGTAGATTAAGTAGCTCTTGTATCCACACAACACGAAGAGTGGTTGTAAAAAACTCCACCCAGAATAGGCTCTCGATGTCTGACCATAAAAGTGATACCTCATCATGCACCAAGAGCATTAGGCTCCACCATCTGCCTACTGCTACCTAAAGGAGGCTGGCAGCAAGGATCACCATGAAGTCTGCGAGTTTCCTTACTAGCCAGATGACTCTCAGCACAGTCTCCAGCCAATCCTCAACCGCATGTGGGTTCGTCTCTCCCTGGAACTTTGGTGGCCTCTGGAACTGATGTCATGTAATACGCACAAGAGGTGTGCGTCATCTAATTCTAGGGATAGTGGCATCCATGGACCAACACTAATTGTTACTGATGGTGCCTCCATTTGTAAAGGGCCATACACTGAGGCCTCATCACTCAGTGGGATGTAAAAGCATACGACTCTCAGTGCACTATGGGGAGGAATCCTGAAAGAAACAGATGTGACATTGTCAAATGCTTAAACCTGGTGAGTTGACCTAGTTGAGCTTACTTTAGAAACCTTTAAAGACACGCACAGAATCATTGTTTTCGTGCACTATGTCAGAAATCATTGATTAGGGTCCTGTTGTATGGATACTTCGGCCACCTTCCCCAACTATGGACTCCCAGAAATGAAAAGTACACATAATACCCTGAACAATATTTCTTCACATAAAAGAAAGCATAGAGTCCTGAGTTCTGTGGTAGCACTGAAAGCTCTGATACCAATTTTTCATGACCCTTCCCCCAGGTCCCATATCATGACTACCACAAGCCCACCTTCCATAGGGCAGGGAATGGCGACTAGCACCAAAGGCTTAATTCACTATGTTGTGAAGGAATTGCCTTTATAAATTGTAAACACCCACAATCAGAGTACAACTGGAAGGAAAAACTATGTAAAAACTGTATATAAAAGAGAGTGATGAAATTAAAAGGAGAAAGAAATACAATCCCAACAGAAGGTACAAGAAAACGGAAAAGTACATGTACAACTTAAAGAGGAAGTAAACCAGCTACTGGGTCTTATTATGGGGTTCATACCTGATAGGTAGGTATAGATGGCCACCTCAGCACTCCACATCTATCCGTCCGCTCCGTGTACCGTCACACCGAGTGGTCCACCTCCGGGTACTGTCCAGTCCTGTTACCCTCTGCCTCAGACAGCGTTGTCCATCGTCTGCAACCAGCACAACAAAGTTTGGGAATGGCCCATGCAAGGGTGAGTATAACAATACTTTGTAGGGACCCCAAGACCCACAAGGCCTCACTAAATACAACAATGATTAAACAAAAAGCATGTGTTCAATGGAAAACCATAACATAATTATATGCCCATATATATATACCAAAGTAATATTATAACCCATCTCAATCATGAGGAATATACAAAAGTCATTGACTGAGTTAAAACCATGATTTTATTCTTGGGGTAGTATCAAGTAACATCCCCATTCATTCTATCAGAACCTCAGCTGATGGTGTACTCCTTCCCTATCGAGTACAGTGGGCATGTCGTATCACACATAGGTACTTCCCACTATCTTGGACAGCTGTTTTAATCCTACTATTGAGTTCCCAGGATCTGATGCGCTCACACAAAGGCACTCCCCACTGTGGTTCTGCCGCGCTCACATAGAGGCCCTCCCCCTCGATGCCTACCGTGGAACTCCTCCTATCGAGTACTTTGGTTCTCTTACGTCACAAAGAGGCGCTCCCCACTATGGGTCTGCTTCATCACATAGAGGAGCTCCCCACTAGGCTTCTCGAAACACTCTGAGTCGAAAGATCAGCAGTTGTTAGGTCCCAGCCATCTATTAGGCCTCCGTACTCTGCTCACTCATCTCTAGGAGGATCAACTCTTTGAGCTACTAGTCAATATTGCAACTGTCACTATGTTCCATGAATAAGTATCTCAATGGTCTCCCTCACCATAGGGGTAGTAAAAAATTCTCTCTTCCCCTGACTGGCCGAACGGGTAGTCGCTCTAGCTCCTCTGTCGCGTCCTGCCGTGGTCGAGGATCCCTTGATCCGTGCGGTGCGACAACACCGCTCTTCACCATCTGACCACCACGGCACACCTGGTTGTGGCCCGTCCATCTACACGGTGTGATGGTGACGTTCCCTTTCAGCAGCCCGGCAGTCCTCCTTGCTTTGTTGGGCCCTTCTGAAAACCCTGTGGCCTTTGTGCCGCTGGTTTCCTTCATGGTCGTCCCTTCTCTAGCCGTCGTTGCTCTGCTGCGATCATCTCTTCCGGCGGTGCCGTTGCACCATCGTCGTTCTCATGATGTGAAGAATAACAGAGGGTGGTTGGTTTGTCTTTGTTTGGCCCATGCCCTCCGTGATTGGGTGCTAACAATCAGCCTCAAAGAGCACAATAAATGATGAATAATGGAGGGTAAAACTCATACATAAATCAGCTCCTACCTCGTTCATCAATCGCTAACGGTGGAAGGAGAGTTTGGAGAAGAAAAATTCGAAGACGATGTCCGCATTATTCATGGGTGTCATGTCCCTTTTCTTTCCCCAGTTGATATTCGTTATTTGTTGGTAGAAGAGGCATACATCGTCGGTGATGGTTCTTCGTTGGAGAGTTCTTCTCCTCCCCCAAGCTCCACCAAAATTATAAGCCAAAAATAATAGTAGAATTGTCTATTATTTGTTGGCACAATAACAAAAATAGTTTTGTTTAATAAAATGATAAATCTCACTTAATTAATGGTGTGGAATTGATTCAAATTCAAAATTAGGGGAGGTGGATAGTTTCCATTAAATGAAGAGAGGTGTTCAAATAATAAAGGGGGAGTTAAAGGGGTCTAATGCCAATGTCATCTCTACCAAGGAAATCCTCCCAATGGAGGTTATGTGCAGGTGGGACCCACCACCATATCCTCTCATGGGAGGTTACGATGTGGTGGACCTCACCTTTAATCTCCCCTTGTAGGTTTTAACCACCAAAAAAATAAAAATAATATAATACTTATTTTTATTAAGATTTTTCCTTATAATTGCAAAAACTAACTTTCATTCTTGACCGACTGTCATCAAGGTGAAAGTCCTCATAAGCGAATACTGGTGTTGCGAGTTCAATGGTTCCCTCATATTTCAATTCTGAGAATCGGTCCAAAATTTATAAAACCCCGCTAACACGTTTACTGAATGTATCCAAACAAAACATCAAAAATTGATTCTGGGAACACTAGGCCTCGAAATCAAGTGTCATACACTTTCATGGACTCATAAAATACCCATGTATTTATGAATAAATTTTCCACATACATTCCTAGACTTCACACATATGACCTTTCTAATTCGCTTAATGAGATTTTCTTTTAGGGAGTTGATTTCCATAATTCTCTTACATTCCACATTTAAAACATTTTACCATCATGGGTGTCATAGAAATTCCATTATCCTTGTCCATTATGTTAACTAATCATTTTGCTTTTACAATTAATGACATTGTGTTCTTCTTTTCCACGCCAAAAGAGTCTTCTAGATCCTTTGAAACATTCTCCCAGATGACTCTCCCCACATGGTTTACATGAGGAAATTTGAAATTTCTTTCCACTATGATCACCATGAAACTCCATCCTTCTCTTATTATCTAGGATAAAAAACTCACCCATGTTGAGATTATCAATCATATTATGATATTTATATCTAGGCATAATAATTATGCTTCACCATCCAAAACAACATAATTTAGTTTCTCATGATGAATATCATTCCATTTTCTATACTATTCTGCATTAACATGAATCATCCTATTTCCATCCATTTTCAAAAAACCCATTAAGAATAGTGTTGAAGGAAAAAAAGCATACTAGGAAGACAATATAGTCATGGGGAGTACTTTCACTCTCTAGAATCATAGGTTTAATCAAATATTATTCATTATTGTTACCATAATTCTAGGAATTTATATATTTGTTATAATTAACATTATGGTTATCCTAATTCATATATTTGAAATATCTCAAGGGATCTCACTAATGTTTTTACATCCTAGTTTCCAAAGGTTATCTAAACCATTTCTCCAATTCTAACTGAAATGACCCAAGATTGATGTACAAAGTAATTAAATTTTTATTTCAAAATACTTAATAAATGAAGAAATTAATTTCATAGACCATATTAGTATAGTTTCTTTGGAAAGAAGGAACATAGTCATCTAACGTGGTGAACGATATTCAACATCTCAAATAAAAATTATCCCCTCATGTTTTGTTTCCTAAATCATTTTTGCATATCATAGGGAAACGAAGACATAAATATAATTTCATCATAAACCCAATAAAATCAAAGTAATAATCAGGATAGAAGCATAACCCTATGTCATCATAGAATGAAAATAATTTTGATATCACTCTTGAACATAATTCATTTTAAAAATATCATTTCTTATTCGAAAGAATTTTCTTTTTTCAAAATGCCACTCAATAAAAAAATTTATTTAGTTTAAAATAAACATGAAATTTTTTAGAGGAATATTTATGGAAGCAAGGAATTATGAATATGTGAGAATCTGTTCGTGTTGTATAAGATAAAAAAACATTGTTCTCGCACTATTACTAGAAAAGTCAAAAAGTACGTCATTTGGAATGTAAAAGAAGATTATTTCCATTATATTTAATAAAACATCAAAAAATGGTATAAACTGAATATAAAAAATTATAATAATGATAATAATTTTATATAGTTAGGAAACATGGATGGGGATGCTAAACTTACCCCAATAAATACTTATGAATAAAAAATTTTGGATAATAATGGAATTTCCAATTTATCCTTTACCTATGGTTTGATTTATTCTGTATATGTCTATAAATCAAATATAGTGGGTCTAAACCAATTATTAACTTGTAATAAAACCATATTAATATTTATAATATCATATATTATTAACTTGTGTCTTCATATCACCTGTTTTTTTATTTGATCAATGTTAAAGCAATGTTTTTCATAGTTATCATTTTATTTATCATAAATATTCCAAATATTAATAATTAAATTGTTATTTACATAATTCCATAATTTAAAACATTATTTTTATATAATAAATATTAAATATAGAAATATATATAATATATAGATAAAATGAATAGAATGCACCGTTAATGGAGATAGTAGGTCGTACATACACAATAACAATGTTTCGGTTTCCTTATGGAATTGATTGGAAGCTAGTAGAAGACATATATATATATATGTGTGTGTCCAGTATAATTAATATTTCTAATATTTAAATATTATTTATAATATATAAATTATAATCATTATTGAATGGTTAATGAGGAGAATAAATTTTACCGCGTCATAGAGACAGTAAGTTGTACCTATACACGAGCGATGATATCGTTTCTTTAATGGTTAAATTGTATGGAATAAGATGGTATATTAATTATAAAAAATAATTATAAAGTTTTATTTTTTATTTAAATACATTATATTCATCATTATTAATATCCAAATTATGTATTGTTGAATGGAAAATTTCACTATGATGTGGAGATAGTACGTGGTATGCACACAGGCATGGTGATATTATTATTCGTGGGATGGATAAAAAAAGGAATATGGTTATCCAATAATTATAATAACATATCAGAATATATATGATTTATGAATTATTACATTATTATAAGAAAAATATTTGACTGGATTTAAAATTAGAAACTAATTTTGGATGTGGTGAAAAACAATTACTTCTTTTTCGAGTATCTCTTTTTAATATACAGAAAAGAAATTTTTATGAAGGTTTTGTTCCGAAAGGTTGTCCTGTAAGATAAAGTGGGAGAATTTTGAAGGAGATCTAGGCAGGGGTTGGCTAAGGGAAAGGGATTTTTAGATATGATAAAAATAGAAGGAGAAGTGCCTTTTATAAAAGAGGGAAAGAGAACCTTTGGAATGTCTTCAAATATTTATTTATTATAAATAGATTTTATTTTTATATTGATTGCAGTCTCATTTATTTATAGATAATATGAGTATGGGTTGAAATCCTCTCAACTAATAAAATTTATTCTTTTTTTTTTAATTTCTTTAAACTTTATCATTTTTATTTATCCATATTTAATCTATTTATTTTTATTTATTGGTATAAAATTCTAAATGTTAAATGGTTATAAATACATACTTATGTATTATAAATTGGCCATAATTGGATAATAAACGAAATTTTAGAAATTATAATTTTGAAATTCAAATTTTCCTATTTTTTTATTTTTAAATAACTTAATAATATATTATTTTAATAGAATATCAATAGTGTCAATTTTGAAACAATTCATTTATTTGACTATAACTAAAATTCAAAATAATGATAAATTAAAAAAAATAACACACTAATAGAATTTCATAATAACCATTAAAATAAGTTTAGTACATTAAATAGCTCATATTATATTATATATAATATTTTTAAACCCATTTATTTGATATTTCTGTAAATAAAATAATTTCTACATCTCTATTGTGTCATCAATAATGAAAATAATTTAATATGTAAAAATTAAAAATAAATGAAAATTATTTTAATAATATAATTATATTTATTTATAATATTTATTTCATGTGTTTTATCTTGTTTATCACAATATTAATTTAATTATAATTATAAGAGATATGAAAGTCCCACATTGTCACTTTATTTTGTTTTAATTATAATTTCATCACTTTCATGGAATGAAGTCCATTAACTTAATAAATTCTGACCATTATGTGATATTGGTCTACTTTTATTCATCCAATAGGATTTTAGAAGGTGTTAGGGTTATTTTACTCTCTTCATCATATTTTTAGTATAAGTAATTTACTCAATTAACCATCAACTATGATAAATAAAAATTATTGTTGTAACAATTCTCTATATCCAAAAATATAAAAGTAAACAATTAAAATAATTTTTACCTAGAGATTAAAAATATAGAATCCATTTTTAATAATTAAAAACACTGAATTTGATGAAATAAATTTAAAATAAATTCTCATTTTCAAAAACTATAAAATGAGTTTTTAAGAAGTAAAAACATATAAAAAGATTGTTATATATATATATGTCCAATTTAAATATGAATTACATCCAATCACAAAAATTAGAAAAATTATAAAAAAATAATCATATTTGTGTTTAAAAATAATTTAAAATATAATACATCTATATTAATAAATTCAATTAATAGGAATTTTTGAATTAAAATGAAAAAAAATTACCATTTATTAAAATATGATGTTTTCCCAAAAAAGTCCAAAAATCAAACAAATGATAAATTTTGATTCCACACTTCAAAATAAGTTATTAATTTTTTCAAATAAAATATATTAAGGTGTTTAAAACTATATTAAAAATTGGTGCGCCATCAAAAGGCGGTGAAACAACATTTTTTAAAAAATACATCATTTAAATGAAAAATTGAGTTTGTTCTTATATAATGTCTATAAAAAATGAATGTAAATGTTATTTAAAATTCTAGATTTTGTTAATAATATTCATAATTGCTATTATATATCCCTTTATATAATAATATTTTATTAATATATAGTTGTTTAGTGAAACTAGGTATTCCGTACAATGTTAGATATCAAAGAAGGATGTCCTTGCATGTAACACAATAAAAGTTAGTGTTACATGTAGTGAAAAAATACTTTGAAGTAGCGTATAAAATAATACAAAAATAGTAATTTTATAAATTGAATGAAATCTATACTCAGTTTTTTTTGTATCATACACCAACTCGATGTTTCATTGGACAAGTTGGTTTAATTTTAAATGAATGTTTAACTTGTTAATATAAATATATAAATGAAAATTTTAATTATTTATATAAAGGGAATGAAAAATAATGGTGTTACATTGAATTAGAATATAATTTTTATCCAAATAATTCATAATCTATATAGATGATGAAAGGTGGTCATATATATACAACATATCCTAAGTGGTGTAAAATAAATGTTTTTTTCCTAATGATGTATGGAAATACAATAAAAAAATTAAAAAACGGAAAATATTATTTTTGTTTTGAAAAACAATTCTAAAATAAATTTATTTGTAAATCACTTTTAAATAATACTTTCTTTAAAAAAATTTCTTTTTAATATTGGAAAGATAGCTTCATCAAAATGATGTTGGTTGATTCCGTATGTTTCATTAAATGTAATTTGTTATTCATTTTACAAAGTAAAACGATAGTAATGCGTCTTATTCGGAAATAGGCAATAAGAATAATTTGAAAAGGTTTGAAAAATCTAAAAAGGAACGATTTATTTAGTCATTAATTTCAATAAATCCTGAAAATATTTTTAAAAACTTTTTATAAAACTAGGTTTTCATGAGAAATCATGTTATCCAACTAATGAGTGAAATTATGTATGATTTTCATAAACCATTTCCAAAAATATTTTGATTAACAATAATTGAAAAAAATGGTACAATTTAATTTTAAATATTAAAATAAATATAAGACAATAAAATGAATTATTTTATGGATTTATTATTATATAAGTTCATTTAATTGAGTTTTATGAATAATAAATATCGATTAGAAAGATATTGTGAAATAAATCCCAAAAATGATATGACCATTGAAGTAAAAATTAATTAATGAATATATATTATTTATAAAATTTACATCCACATATAATATGTTGAAATAAATATATATATATTAAATTTAATTATACACATAATAAAATAATATTAATGAAAATGTGGAATTTATATAACCGAATGAAAAATAATTGAGTTAATAAATTTCACTACCACTTGATAACATTATGTTAAAATCCACTTTTAAGAAATAATTCAAATAGAAACTATAAATTCCATAAATATTTTATTATTCATTATATTAAATATTAATGTGGAAGTATATACATCACATATACGAAATTAGGTGCACAATGATATAATATTCCACAAAGGATTGAAATTAAGATGATGTCCCATACCATACATTTCATTTTGGTTGAATGAACATTATCCTCATGTATAATTGTTCTAATCAATGATATAAATTATTATATAACCATAATCGTATATATATTATGATATATGTTTTTATTATAATATATTGTTACCAGTTTTTTAATAATCATTTATTATATTAACTATTTATGGTGTTGATTTTATAGTTTTACTTATTATTTTTGTCCCTGTTTTATAGATCGTGATTTCATCATATATGGGATATAAATCTTGATGTAAATATCCTATATACTTAGCTTATATGAAATTATAAAAATCAATAATTTTTGGAGATATAAAATGAAATTAACCATTCATGATGACTGTAGGCCGTATGTATGCCAGAACGCATGTAACACCCCTAGGATTTACAAATAAATTTAATATAGAATGTAATTCTTGCAATAATGCATCTCATAAAAACAAATAATTAGTATTATATCAATTTTTTTGAACATATTATTCCTATTCATTGATTTTCATTTGGTAAAATAGACATGCACGGTTTGGAACAGTATGATATTTTGAGTCTGATAGGATCAACTTACATTATAGTGATTATTAACATGACCTCACGAATAGTAATATAGACCTTATTAATTTCAAATAGGACTAATTAATAGTATATGTACCCATTGATTTATAAATAAAATTTTGGAACCTTATAAATGAAATTATGACATAATTATATCACGATATAAGTGTGTATATATTTTAAAAATTTATAATTAAGTGTTGGTATTGAATTAGAATTATACAATTAAAAGATTTATTTAATTTAAAAATAATTTTCCTAAAATGAATTGAAAAATAAATATTTCATTATCCTATGAATTTAGGATAATTTATTAAGACAACAGTTAATTTTTCATGGTGTTATAAAATATGTTTTAATATTCGAAATGGTAATTTTTGGGTAAATGATTATCTTCATTAAAAATTAAATATCTCATATTTAGAATATTATTTAGAGAGAAGGAGTTAATTATTAAATTCTACATATCAAAAAAAGATTATGGTTAATTATTTATTTTTTTCCTAAAATACTTGAAATTTATGTTAATAGTAAAGTATGATAATTTATGACTGACAATAAGTTTATGATTTATTGAGTCATTGGTAAAATTTGGATTATGTAATCACCCTTGGCTTGAACTGAAACACACATATTATATTATATAGTTACCTGAGGAAACACTATTGGTTTTCTTGAGAAAAATAATTAAACCATGAAATGAATAATTACAAATCACCCCTCCACTCAACAGTAAAAGCCACCCCCACCCCCACATCCCCTCACCTTTATAATCCTTTAATATTGTTAATGTTCTTCCCAAAATGACTTACATAGTCTCTAACCACATCAAATGGAACATGGACATACTAAAAGCCCAAAAACTGTCTAATTAAGGAGGTTCTCAAGGAAGAGCATTCAAGAGGTAAATGCCTTTTCATTCTCCTTTTATTTTCCTTTTATGTTTTTTATTTTATTATTCTCTCCTCACCTCCTCTCTACAAATGATCATCATCTAGGAGGTGTCAATTTAAAACCATTATGACAAACTTTCATTATTCAATTTATTAACCAAGGATGGTAACGATACAATTTATAATGGTTAAAATAGTATATAATATTTTCATTACAACCTTTCTTTTGTTCTTGATGTAACATTTTTAAATAATATTATTTGATAAAACAAAATGAGTTTGTTCTGATCAATAACTGATGTAATAATGTAAACGATTAACACTAAATGTCTTATCTAATGATATATACTTATAAAATATAAAAAAATGATAAAAAAATATTTACACTTATGAATTTTCATCAATATCATGTAAATGTAATTCTGGATAATAATAATAATTCCACATGAACAACCAAACTCATATACAAGTATACCGATACTGAAAACCAAGGGGACAAACGAACCCAAGAAATAATGTTGTATCTTGTAACTCATCATAATTTATCTAAATAATAATAATAAAATAATAATAAATAAAATATATTTATAAAATATTAATAATTAATTAATTAATGGATTTAATTTTATTATCCATGATGTTATGGTCAAGTGAAAAACACTTTCGCACCTGAGGTTGGCTTTTCTCCAGAACATCGATTTTTATTCCTGTTGTTCCTTATTCCTCTATAATCCAATTTTATAAATAATTTATTTTAAATATTTTTAACAATTATTTTTTAACATTACAAATAATTTATTCTTGTCATTACAAGTTTATTTGTGGAAACTACATGTTTAATAGGGTCCCCTTCGAAATACGTCACGATTGGAAAGCCTGAATAAAGGTAACACCTTGATTACTTACCTACATTCAAGTGAACTCTATTATCCTTTTTATTCCAAGATTATTTTTCTACATCAAATATGTTTATCATATAATAGAATAAAATAATTCATTTATAGTTTTATGCAATGATTTTTCCAAAATAATCTTCATTTCAATGTAAAAGAGTATTACTCTCACGAATTCATAAGTTAATTTATTAGAGAAATTTCATCTATTTCAACACCCTATTGATTATTATGTTTCGTTGGTATTAAAATCATACTATTATAATATAAAATATTTTATTATTTTTTTTGAGATATGTTTGACTGTTGATGTGATATCTTGATACCATTCACCATACTACACAAAATGGTTAGTGATTATGTTTACAAAATGGGGAATTGTATTTAAATTTATTTTTAAAATATTGTTTTTTATCCTTATTCTTATTATAAATTAAATGGTCCATGAAACTGAAAAGTGGTTCCCACATATTCCCCTATATTCATTGTTAGGTATCTTCTAACAAAAAAATTGGTTTTGTCCATGGTTTTACACCACTATTTTCATACATCTTGGCCAAGGCCTTGAAAATATATTTATAATGTTTGGTATTATGTATTCCCTCATAATGATATTATAAATTGGAAACCATGTGATATTTGAAAAGTATAGTATCCATGAAAATGGTTCATTCTCTTATGATCAGTTATATTTCTATATTTACATATCATTAATTCCTACCATATTATGCTCAACTTTATTTTTAAAGGCATGTGTTTTTGTTTTTCATCATGTTTACCGTTAATATTTGTTATAACATCCACTACATTATATACACTTACAGTGCTTTTGAGCTCCTAATTTCATATGTTTTATTTTTTCTAGGATGAAAAGTTGAATATTATTTTAAACGATGTCGAGGAATAATATAATAATTTATTTTTATTTAAAATGGAGTTACAAGGACATTTTTTATCATGTTTTAATTTAAATATTATGTTTGAGTCTATTTTTCCAAAACAACTAAATTTTTTGATGAATCGGGATCTAACATTTTTGAAAACATACTAATTTATTAATATAAGGTTATGGATTCTTGAAACTAGGGTTAGGGTCCTTAAATTCTATATCAATTATGTTTAGCAGAAAAAATGTAAAATATAAATAGAAAACATATTTTAGGGAAAACCCCCCTACGATATAATTTATGATATACATAAAAGAACATCCCTGGACATTGGTAAGAAATAGATTTTGTGGATCATATTATCACTTCATATGTTTGTCGATACTAAAAGTGGATGTGGTTATATAACATATCTACCTAGGAGTAACAACTATGAAAAGGTGTGCCAGGTCTGACTCAGGGTAACATGGTATATAACAATGGGCCTTACCATGCACAAACTTTGACACTCCTGAGGGATATTCTGTGGACAATTCAAATTTTATTTACTAATATTTATGAAGTATTTAAATGTCAATTTCAATAAAAATAAACCATGTTTATGATTATGAAATTATATATGCATAAAATTTCAATTTATGTTATGTTTTATTCTTTTACGACATTTTTTATTATGGTTTATAACATAATTTAATGTATGGAATTATTTATAACTGGTTTTTAGTTGAAAGAATGGCCACCGCATGGACCCAACTATCCCATGTAGTGATTTCAATCCTATAAAAGATAATGATTTTTGTTATATAGTTTTGACTGGTGCTAGGAATCTTATAACTATACTGGGACATCTCACTCAGTTGGTGAATAACAACCTTCCATGTATAGAGAATCCAAATCCACAACATGGAGAAGAAATGTTAGAATACTTTATGTGACACAACCCCCCATCATTTAATGGGACTACAAACCAATACAATGTACATAAGTGGATAATTATTCCTAGAGAATATATTTCCCACTTTGGGATATAATGAATGAGAGAACATTGTCATTGATGATTACCATCTATCGTAAGATGCTGATCAATGTTGGTCATTAATTCAAAACACAAAGGAGAAAGAAGGTATTTAAATTATTGAAGATAATTATTTAAAAAAAAATAAAAAAAAATAATTTTTTGGTGAATAACTAACCGATGTGGAATGTATATTCTTGAATCTGAGGAAAAAAGAATGATTAAAATCCTTTCAATTATGAACAAAACTTTATAATAATTGATGTTTATGTCTCAAACAACATATGTAATCCCTGTAAAATGATTGATAAATTATTTTATGTCTTAATACCATTACTTTCACAGAAAGTGGACTCCCAAAATTTATCATCATGTAAAGATATAGATTCATGTGCTATCATGATAGAAAAATATATCTCTTATTATAATAAATTTAAAGGAAATTATGTGATGAAAGGGGTGGAAGAGGAAATAATGGATAATGGAAATAATAATAGTGTGTTTTTTTTTGAACATCTGATTCTTGTGCAAAGAAACACCATCAAGCCTAGATAAAATGAAAAGTATTGTGTAATAATTTTAGAGCAAAAGGACACTATGCCACTGAAATCAAGGGAATGAATGAAGCTACTAATGATCAATGCTACAAATTTATGGAGTCAGGACTCTATAAAAAGGTTCTCTAAAGATTCAAGGAAACATTCCTCATTAAATTTCATGGGGGAAATAAAAGGTTTATGTGATCACAACCACTGAGGTAGAAGATCCTAGTGATGTGGCGGTACACACTATAATCACTTCCTCCAACATCGAAAATTTATTATATGATTATGGATTATCACATTACTTTATATATTCCTAGTTTTCTTTAAATATTAGATATCTCCATTTATTTTTAAAAGGAGAGGTGTCAGTTCAAACTCTTTAGGGGAGTCAATTTTCAACCAATATTTGTTTAAAAGTCCCCATTATGGAATATAAATTTGCATTATTTTGTGGTTTTATCCTCATATCAATGGTTTAATATTAAATAATCACTTGAATGGAATGGATTTCAAAAAATTATGTGACAATATATTGTAAGAATAAGTAAATTATGATTTCTTCGGTAGGTAATTTTTCTGATTCATTCACCATACATATGGTCGAATTTGAAAAAAAAACATGGAATTAAATTGATTTCAAAATATGATGTGTAAATATATTGTAAGAATAATGAAATTATGATTTATGAGGAAGGTGTAGAATATATTATCTTTATAGAAGAAACATCACTATCTAATCCTCATCTAGATCAAACCCTAGTAACTCTACTAAATTCAACTCATGATGATGAAGATAATAAAATATAGATTAGTGGTTGAAGAAATCGTCAAACAAATGATCAACCAATTGTGAATAAATACATTGATGTATTTCTTGAGGATTTTCTTGGACACCCTTTAGACTGAAATGTTGGGTTATTTATTTATTTAATTCTTAGTTCAAGACCTATAACAATGTATCTATATAGTATATACATGGTGGAATTAATATAACTAAATAAACAACTTGAGGAATTTATTGATAAAGGATTTATCCACCCAATTTTTTCCATGTGGAGCACTTTTTTCTCTTTGTTAATTAGAAAGATGGATCCATGAGGTTGTGAATTAACTATTGAGAATTTAATTCTATATTGATAAAGAAAAAATATCTCATGAATCACAATTAATATTTATTTTATTATCTTTATGGACACAATATTTTTCAAATATTGATCTTCGATCTAAATATCATCAATTTTGTGTTAGGAAAGAAGATATTCAAAAGACAGTATTTCGAACTAGGTATGGGCATTATGAGTTTAGCGTAATTCCTTTTGGACTTACCAATGCTTCTTCTTTTTTCATAGATATAATGAATAATGTTTTCAAGGAATATATTTATGACTTGTTTGTGGTTTTTAGTGAAGATGTGTTGGTATACTCCAAAAGATACAATGATCATGATAATTAGTTGCACATAATAATTAATACTTTTAAAAGAAAATATTTATATGGTATTTTTATCAGTTTTGAATTCTTGATTAAAATTTTTCCCTTGATTTTCATATTGTCTCTATGAAAGGAATCATAGATGATCCTACAAAGGAAAATGTAGTTCATGAATGGCCAACTCCAATGAACAAAACTATGGTAAATAGGTTTTATTTTTTTATTATGATATTATCAATGTTTGGTTTATAAATTCATAATATTATACAACCATTTAACCAAGAATACTTGTATATGAGTTTTCTTTTCATGGGAAAAATAATTTGGATAATCTTTTTTATAATTTATGGGTAGGTTAGTGAATACTCAAATCTTGGAACTACTATCCATAAATGGTGTATTTTTTTATTTCTATGAATAAAATAAAGGATATGGTTTTTTTTCTTATGAATATGATTGAGTTATTTTATATTCATTAATTTAGTATGAAACTCATAAAAATACTATCCAACACAAGATATTGAGTTAATAGCTGTAATATTTTCCCAGAAGATGTGGAGACATTATCTCTATGGTGAATGATATGAGATATATTCAAATCATAAGAGCTCGAAATATATCTTCTCAAAAAAATAAATCAACACAAGGAAATGGAGATGGCTCGAACTACACACAGATTTTTATTGAACAAAACAATACCACCCTAGAAATGAAAATAAGTTAGTATATGCATTATTTATGAAGGATCGTGGTGTTTTAATAAAAATTTGGATTGAAAATATCCTATGTATATGGATCTAAGGAGGATGGATATTGGAATTATAAAATAATGTGAAACATCATTAATTTTTTATTTTGATTCCAAATCATCTTTATTATAGAAGATTAAATGTTCTTCTTCTGATGACAAGAATCATCAAAATATTATTTACGTCGTGATTGATGGGTCATTTCCAGACCTCTTATGTGAGGATGAAATTCTATAAGTTGTGAGTAGGCTATGTGTTCCATCTATTCAAGATCTAAAAATGGAGATATTACATGATGCCCATATCTTAAATATCTCTATACATCATGGTAGAAATAAGATTTATAGAGATTAGATGGAACGATTCCTATGAAATTATATGAAGCAGGAAATTGGAGTTTATGTATATTGATATTTAGTTTTTCCAAAGTTTAATGATGAAATATAACATCCTAGAGGTTTCATGAAACCTCTTAAAATTTCTACCTAGGAATGATGTGATATAACAATGGATTTTATCACTAGATTCTCCAAAACTCTAGAAAATAATGATGCAATACCGCAAATTTCCAATTGAGATACCAAATCTAAACATTTTCTCTCTTTAAGGGAGGACTTTCAACTCGAGTTCCTTGCATGGATATATATTAATCAATTTTTAAGACTTCATGTAGAACCTCAATAAATTTTGGTGATTTTGAACCACAAATTACATCAAAATTTTGAAAAATTCATCATAATGAATTGGATAATGAGCTTCGATTATTTACTTCTCTTTCCCCTCAAACTGATATCCATTCTAAAAGGACTATTCAAACATTAGAAGATATGTTTAGA
This sequence comes from Viscum album, assembly GCA_963277665.1. Taxonomy (NCBI): domain Eukaryota; kingdom Viridiplantae; phylum Streptophyta; class Magnoliopsida; order Santalales; family Viscaceae; genus Viscum; species Viscum album. The sequence continues at coordinate 1,046,949,522 of OY728163.1, read as the reverse complement.
TAATTTTCCCTCAACATTAATGGAATGTCGTACTTTTATTTTATTTTGGTATTGTCTTCCCAAAATAATAGTTTCCATTAATTTATTCAAATGGAACCATATGAATGGGTTTTTTGGAAAGACATTTCACACACAAACATAATGGTATGAAGTTGGTGATCGAAAGCATGTAGGTCTAGAACATTTGGATTTAGAAATAATAAAGGAAAAGACTATTCAATACAATATCAAAGAATCTCAATGTAGTAAAAAGATATATACTGATAATCGAAGGAAGGATTAGTAATTTCAAGTGAAAGATCTTTTTATTTGAAAGTATATTCAGGTAAGGGTGTTATAAAATTTGGGAAGAAAGGGAAATTGAGCCCCCTGTATATTTTCGCATTTGAAATTGAGGAGAGTATTGGAGTTTTGGATTATAATTTTCTATTTCTGCATAGACTTTCTAAGGTATACAATGTCTTCAAAACTCATTGGGAATATGTATTGTAGAAAAAGAGGTATTGTAGATTGGCGGGTACTATAGCAGCGGTGGGGAACTGTAGAAACGGTGATACTTTTTGGGTACTGTAGTGGGCAGTTTACTATTCACAGAATGGGCATTAGTTCAAAAATTTGTACCTACGGGGTATGTAATGGGCTACAATCCCACAATGACTTCTAGCTATGTACTGGGTCTCCCTCTACCCAGTTAAAAGAGATCTATTGTTTCTTTAATAATAATAATGAGACATCATACCTAACCTTTTATAATAATGGAAGTATATGCCGAACCAACAAAATCTACTCACATTAGAAGTAATAGAATTGGATCCTGATTTATCTTACAATTATGTGCATATTAAAATTTTGAACATAATAGAATAGGTGTTGAGGAGTCAGATATCTCAAATGGTAAAGGATCTTTGGAAAAATTATAAAATTGAGGAGGTCATGCAGGATCATAGGGATCTTATTACGAAGATCTACAAAAATCAATTTATTAGGTAATATTCTCGAAATTTCAAGGACACTATTTTTTAAATAGGAGAGAGTATAACAACTCAATGATTCATAAATAAAATTTAAAATAGAATGTATGTCACAAAAAAATGTTTCATTGAAAAAAACCTCTTTTTTATTATAAACCAGTCGTAAACATAATTTTTATTTTCTGTGATTTTAATTATGAAAATCAGACATACACTATTGCGAGCAATACAATATTTAGAGCTTGAGCGGAAAAAATTAAATTTTTTGGTGAATAAAAACATGAAATTAGGAATATTAATTAGGCCCTTATGAATTGTAAATAATCCAAATGAATTTTAACCACACCCATGGAAGTACAAATAATATATTGTCACTTTATCAATGAATGTATGATATAATTATATCCAATATATGTAAGTGAATATTTAATAAAATTAATAATAATGTATTGGTATTTAATTAAAATATTATAAATAATAAATCAAAATAAAAAAATTAATTTTTATACAATTTATTCATATGTGAATATAAATATTTCTATAATTTTAATATAATTAATAAGACTTAATTAATTATTAGGGGTGTTATTATTTCATTTTTAAATTTAAAAACTGTATTTTGTGAGTAAGTGATGAATTTAAATAAAAATTAAATTTCACAAATTTATAAAATTTTCACCATAAAATGGATTGGAACATTGAATTCTACACATCAAAAAATTGTTAGATTGAATATTTTGGATTTTTCTAAAATATTTGAATATTTACTGAATAGTAAAATACTATAATTTTCAATACATGATAAATACAAGATTTATTTAGTAACAGGTGATGTTTGGATGATGTTAACAACCCTTGGTTCAAACTCAAATTATAATATTACTGTATATATTCACAATAAAAAACAGTACAGTTTTTTGCGAAAAATTATTAAATAATGAATAAAGTAATGAGAAAGCACCCCTCCCACCCACTATAAAAACCAACCCTCACACCCCCCCTATTTTCATTACTCCAATAATACATTAATATTTTGAAATTTATGCCTAAATCCTCTTCCACTGTCTCTTCCAATGTCATAGTTCTTTTTTTCTACCAAATAAACCAATCCTTTTTCATTAAAATGTTTCTTAATGAGGAATATCCAAGATGTAAAATGCTCTTCATTTTCCCTTTATTTAGTTTTCATGTTCTTTATTTATTTTCTCTCTCCCCACCACCTCAGTCCAAAGGATACAGATAACCCTTGAATCATTTATATTCTGGAATTATATCATGCTAATGTATGAACTATCAGGAATTTATTTACTCTCTCTCTTCTGAATATAATTATCCTCAGGATGTGCTATTTTATAACCTTCGTGGATGACTAACTTTCATTCATCAATTTCTCCTTCAATATAGGTCATGATACCATTTTAAATCATTAAAATATATAATCATATATGAATTATTAAATTTCTTATGTTCTTGTATTATCATAGTTACATAATATTAAATGATAAAACAAAATGAGTTTGTTATTATCTATAACTGCATTAATAATGTAAATGATTATCACTAAAGGTAATATCTAATGATTCATCCAAATACAATATAAAAAAATTTTAAAAATAAAAAATTAACATTTGGATGTTAATAAATATCATATAAATTTATTTCTGGATTATAATACCGATTTCACATTAACATTCATACTCATATAATAGTATACTGATCGTGAAAAGAATGGAAACGAACACTCTAGGGAATTGAACTTGTATTTTATAACACATAAAAAGGATAAAAATAAACATCATTAAAATTTTAAAAATCAAAATAACATATATGAGATTCTGAATTAATTAATTAATGGATTTAATTTGATTAACTAGGATATTAAGGTCATTTGAAGAAAACATTCTGATATAATGTAAGGGGTTTTTTTCCCAAAACTCCACATTCATTCGGGATGTGAATTATTACTCTATAAACAATATTAATTATTCATATACTTTATATTAATCTTATAGGTTTTTTATAAGTTCCAAATAATGTATTCTGATCATTTTATATTTTGTTTTTTAATACATGTTTTAAAAAAGTACCCTTCTCAATTCTTCATGATTAGAAAATCTAGTTAAAGGGAACTTTCCAATTTCATACATTTTTTCATGTTCACCATATAATAATTTTTAATCCAAAATTATTTGTATGAAACCAATAATTTTATCATTAATAAACTATCTTAGTTCATTTCTAGTTTTATGTAATGTTTCTTCCAAAAGAACAATTATTTTAAAAGTAAAAGAGTATTACACTCAAGAATTCTTTGATGAATTTATTTAATATTTTTCATCTATTTCAACACCCCCATTTAACAGTTTTATTATAGGGATTAATATATTATTATATTAATCTATATTATTTTACTAAATGGTTTATGATTCGTTTTAATATGTATTTTCTAGCTTGATACCATCCACCATACTACTCACAATGGTTAGTGATTCTGTCTACTTATTGGGGAAAGATAGTTAAATTTTACATGTATTGTTTTTCATGTTTAAAAACATTAATATAATGAAAGAATTGGAGTTATAAAGTGATGGTTGGGCCCCACTATTTTAACTCGATGAATAAATTGGTCTCATGCGAAAATGAATAATAGGGATGTGGTCGATGACTTAAACAAGTATTTTCAGATATCTTGGCTAAGCCCTTGACAATATGTTTTAGATGTACGACATTATGAATTCCCTAATTTATTAATTATAAAATGATAAACCATGTAATATTTAAGTTGTATTATTTCGATTATAATTATTCATTCTCTTATGATCAGTTATATGCATTTATTTACTCATCTTTCATTCCTACAATATTATACTCAAGTTTATTTTTAATTCAATTTGTTTTGTTATTCATTATGAAAAATGATTAGGTTTATGATAACATAAAATACATTAAATAACCTTACTAAGAATATGAGCTCACCCATTTCTTCTGTTTTAATTTTTCCTAAGAAGTGAAGATGAATATTATTATGAATCACATACAGGAATAATCGAAGTGTTTATGGGTGTTTCTAATGGATATGTAATGATTTTTGTTGTCATGTTGTAATGTATAAATTATGTGTCTATATGGTTGTCCGAAACAACTAATCTATTTTTTTTATTTTTGTATGTGACATCATTTCAAACAAACCAATGTATTAATATAAGGCACAAACTCTGGTTAAATGGGGAGGGAGTCCTTACTATGATCCTTTAATTTAACTTATCTTATTTAAAAGAATAATATATATATATATATAATCCACTATAATATTATGACATATGTGCCACAAAATTATTTAAACCGTCCTTTATTCATTAACTGTATATTGTGAAAAAATCCTATAGTATTGAGGATGTAGCAGTTCACATAACTACAAATGAGGTTATCGTATTCCCATGAAATGGCATGCATAATGGTGGGTGTTATATAAAAATTACAAAGGAATAAATTCATAATAAATACTATATATATCATATAAAAATATCCATCTATCCTTATTAAAACCATTAAAAGTGGTAAATGGAAGACTGTACAACATTGGTTCGCAAGAGAGGAGCCTGTCTTACACTCAAACATTGATTGTGTATCCCATGTGATGGATTTCTGTGATAGTGGAGGTATTAATCATAGAATAAAAAAATAACTATGTTTTAGGTAATTAGGTAATTATATAATAATTATTTAAAATATTTTATGGAGGAGAAGTAATTGAAAAATAAGTGATCATTAAAGAGGGAAACCTATTATTCTGGTAACTCCATTAATTTGTACAAAATGATTTTATTGGTTTCCTTAATGAACAAATTGAGGCCTCAAGGATGGGGGCAGGAATGTTGTGATATTATTTGAAAGTTTTTTATTAATGTTTTTTTATTAAATATGTGAATAAGTGGGAGGGGTGAGTTCCTTTTAATAGAGTAGGAGGAGTGTCATTCTTGTAAATATAAAAAGGTAAAAACTATTTAGGGGTCACACTAAGGTCATGTGACACTAATAATGGACCATATTATATAAATGAGATGATATGGTAAAACATGTCCATTAATTGTATTATTTACAATTTTACAGTTTATTTTGTTCCATATGATTAATGTTTAGTACATTGTTAAGTAGATTCTTCATTTAATCAATGTAATTAATTTTAATTACATTTTCAATTAGTTTCTGGGAAAATAATTATATTAAGTTGTAGTAAATTAAAAACTATGATGAATCATTATATGGAATCTATTTTTCAAATTTATATTCTATAAATTTTGTGAAATAAATTTTAAAATAATCCCACATACATGATAACAAAGTAGATTTATAAATTGAGAATGTTCAAAAGGTTAAAATGTTTTGATATCCAATTTCAAAGTTATATTTAATGCAATGAAATAAAATGAATTAATTTATATATAGTTTTTATATTTATTACTTTAAAAATAATTGAAATATTACATAACTATATAAATAAATTAGTCAAAAATCATTGTTCAATTGAAATTCAGTATTTTTCAATATTCCTCAAAAAATGAAACTTTAGGGAAAATTTTAAAAAAATTATACAGAAGATAATTTTTATATCCAAATTTAAAAAATTAATTTAATTTATTAAAAAATAATATATGAATGTGTAACAATTTGTTTTTAAAATAGATTTTCGGTTAATAAGTTTCAAAGTGCATTTTAAAAAAAACATATTTGTAAAACTGTATCTATTATTATCGTATGCCTATAAATTCTATTGGATGTATATGTAAAAATAAATTTTCAAATATTTAATATATATATATAAATATATCTATATAAATTTTATCATTCAATAATAGTAATTTATTTAATTAATTATATTAAAAAAGTTTTTCTGTAAAATAATTGTTTTTATAAAAACTTCCCATTCATATTTATTTTGTTCTTATATTTAATTGAAATTTATTATTAAATAATGAATTTAAATATATAAATTAATATTTTGTTTAATAGTATCCATAAATGTTAATTTATTTTCTACATTTTATAATTTTATTATAAGTAAATATATATTAATAATATGATGTTCATTAAAATTTAGTCATTCTTTTAACCACATCTATGAAAGAAAGTATTTGATGAAAATGATGCTAGAATACTGATTATTTAATTAATATATATCTATATAATATAATAAATTTATCTAAATATATAAAATTGTCCATAATTTCTTGATTGGTAACATTCCTTTCTACAGTTGGTGTTGTCTGTCATAAACTACATCAAGTAAAAGTTTCACTTTTATAATTTTTGATGTGTTACATTTATGTGGATGAAATTATATTTGTTTCAAATAAAATATCATTAACAAAATATTTTTTTATATTAAGAAATCACATATTGAAATGGTAATTATGGGAGAATGTTCTTATTTTATAGGATTTAATATTTCTTAATAACTAGATGGAACATTTATAGTATGACATAAAGTTATAAATGATATACTTATGAAACTGAAATACTATAATACTGTAATAAAAACCCCAAATAATATAGATATTGATGAATCACATAAATTAGTTGATAAAAATATCTTGATAAGAATTTTTAAAAGTTTATGTGATTAATCACAAGTGAGACAGATTTTATTTTTTTTCTATATTTGTGTGAATGATATTATGAAAATCCAAAAGTGTCCAATATTAAATTATTAAAAAATAGTTTTCGTTATCTTCATGGAAATATGGATTGAAAACTTTCTTACACTTTTGGAATGGCTTTAGATTTAATTTTGTTTTCAGATGTTGACTTTGATAGATGTTTAATATATATATATATATAAATATATAAAGTAAATTTTTAATTTTAAATTTCATAGGAGAAGATATAGTTTCTTGATATTATAATAGACAACAATAAGTATCACATTCAACTGCTAAATACCGATTTTTTTAGTTGTAATTAGTTTTTATAATATGTTGTGTATGCAACACACACTCACAATCCGTAGAACATGTTTTTAGTAAAACTCATTTTTTCCATAAAACAATTTCCATATATTAAATCAATAACCCAAAACATCACTGATACAAATGTAAAATATATAAAAGAGATGGTTTATTTTAGTATCACACACAAAAATAGTATAAATTATTATAAATTATGAAAATTCAAAGAAAATCTGATGATATTTTTACTACACCCCTTATTCAGATAGATTTTAGTATATTAAATGAAACCTAGTAATTGTGAATATAAATTATTATTATTATCGACATCATAATTAAAAATATTTTTAAATTAATGACCTAATTTTCATTGGGGGAGAACATTTTTTTGTTCACTAAAAACAATATGTTATTTAAAACAATTGGTCTACAAAAAAATCTAGATTTATTTTATTTTCCAAAATCAATAATTATTTTTAAAAACTAAGAATAATAGTATACATGAATTTACATCTTATATAAAGTCATATAGTTATTTTTTATGATAATATCTACGATACCATAAGATTTATTTTTCTTTTATATGTTGTGTGGTTGTTTATGTATTATATTGTTGTTTATATTTTATAATCATAAAAATACTAAAAAAATATCAATGTATTATCATCCATAAAATAAATGAGATTTATAATAGATTTCAATAATAATTAATAATATTTAAATATATTTGAATATTTATAGATAATTATTAACATTTAGATCAAAATCAAGTTTGACTTTTTTTGTCAAATCAATGGAATTAGAATCATCATGCTATGGCTATAACTACATGAGGATGTTTCAATATCCCACATGAGTTTTTAACATTTTATATTACAATAGTCACACAAATTCATCACCGTTAATATTTTTAAGAGTTTATTTGATAAAATTATACATCGATCAATCAGATTATTTGAATTACATCAGTGTTACAGGATGTGAACTCTAGAAAATATAATAAATAGAAAGTTTGTGATGGAATTGTAGATAGTTAAAAAAATGGTATTATAAGACTGATTAATTTTTAAAATAAATTGAATTTTTTCATGGTGGGGAGAAATTATGTTTATAGTATGGTGACTATGATATTCACTACATCGCTATTGTTAAATAATTTTGTTTTCATGTTGAATTTAGTAAGGAAAATAATTTTGAAGTAATAAACATTGATATTTTTTCAGATAAGAGTAATTTGAATATCCTTTATGTATTGAACCCGGTTTAAGATCCATTGGATAATAAAGATTAAATAGTTACCCAAAAACTACGAGTAATGTTTTGGAGTTTTGAATGGTTTATGACTTAACCTTCACTGTTTCCAAATTTTGAGAAAGTTAGGAACACCTTCCTTTTGATTTCTAAATAATTGGTTGTTTCCTTATAAATTCAAGTATACTTTATTTTGAGGAAGGGTGATCGAGACTCATTTAATGTTCTTGAAATATTTTTGTTCAATTTTCTCATGAAAATAAAAAAAATTATTAAAATATATTTTTCTATTAGCTGATGTGATTAAAAATAGATAGTTGATATTGATCAATTTATGTTATATATAATTTTTTAAATAGATATTGATAAACTTCATGAATTTTATGGTAATTAAAAACATTGTATTGACTTGAAGGAGAAGGTTTCATTTATTTTTAAGAAACTATTTCAATAATGAAAGTTGTTTTCATACCATATTTGATATAGTTTATTTTTATAATAAGTAAAATATTAATCCTTAAATGATGTTCAACAATTGATGCAAAAACTTTAGGAGAAGAAGACAGTATTTCCATATCTACTATTAATGCAGAATAAAATCAAAATTATGGCAGATGAATAATATGAAGAATTTATTTTGATGAAATATGAAAAGAATATTGAGGATCCAGAATTTGTTTTACACAAGGATGTGGACTTTTTACTATATTAGGAAGACAAATAACCATTTAATGTTTATGATTATAATATAATATATACTAAAATATTCAATAAGGGAAAAATATATTATAACATAATGAATGGGGTTCATATGTATTGTTGGTTTTTTGAAAAATAATATATGAGGAAGGTCAAAAAGTTCATTCCATTTCATCTCTATTAGGTATTCAACCAATTCATTTTCCAGCTATTCTTGGTCAGCCCATTCCAAGAAATGAATTTTTTGGGTACATGTCATTTTATTTTAATTTATGTTAAATGGAAAGAAAAATTCATTTCAGAAAAATTATTTAAAGTTATTAAGTCTTTGAAGATTTAAACAAAACTGAATTTTAGCACACATAAAATGATATATAAAAATTAGAAGGATAAAAAATAGTCGTTTACAAATAAATTTATTAAATTTAATAATCATAATAATAATTAAATGCATAAAATTGTTCTAATTAATCATATTTATTTTCTAGTCAATCAATAAAAGGATGCATGATTAGCTATTTTCTATGAAATATAAGACATTCGAAAACTATGTTGAGAAAAAAATATGCTAGTAATGTGTTTCAAACAAATCCTAGTTTGGAAGAAATTTAGTTATTATTGATGCGTTAGAAGATGGAAATATCAAGGAATATATAAAAGAGAATGTTTAATTTCAAACTAGACCATGAAGAAGGCATGTGTCTGATGACCCATTAGGCTCAAAATAATATTAGGAAACTCATTTAGATTAAATAATGCATTCCCATATTAACATATTTTAGTGATTATTTGAATAATTTTTTGGTTTCCATTTCATAACATCTGAATATATAATCCAATTACAAAAACATTCAGAAGTGGTTATCTCATTTAGAGATATTATAAGAAATAAATAAACTATAAGAGAATATTTCACAAAATTACTGGGGGATATAAATTTTATATTTGAATGAAAAGATGAAAAAGGATAGTAAAATAGATAATTAGATGGATGAATGATATAGAGATAGTTATGAGTGTTAATGATGAAAAATTTTATTTGGTAAAGAATTATTCGTTATGAAATAATAGATTCCTTGAAAAATTTATATTTAGAAGATTAGGTCAAATTTGAACATGTGGAATATTTCAACTATTTATCAAAATCCTAATAAGAAGAAATTGAAGATCTGAAGCTGATTAAGTAGGTAATCGAATAAGAAATTTTGATGCTGAAGGCAGGGAATATTTATAATATTCTTCTAATAGAAGAAGTTATGAAATTCAATGATTTCAATACAAACTACAAATTCCATAGATTGGAATTTCAAATAATAATCTTATTAATATTTTAAATTTTAGAGGAATGGCTTACAAAGGTGGAGGAAAAGGAACAAGAGAATGAGAATAATTAAGAAGAATTTTAGAAGATGAATGATATAGTGAATAAGATCTTTAGAAAATAATAATTTTCAATTTCCGAATTAGTGATGTTGTAATATTAAATAAAAATAATTAATGGTTAAAGGTTTTAATGTTCATCCCTTTAAATTTTTGAAGGAATGTTCTATATAATTTTTTGATGATGTTTTATCATCAATTAATTGTAACATTGAATCTACATTCTGATTTTTTAATTACTTTCTAAATCCAAATTTAATTTTGAACATATTAAAGGGGGATATGTTTTGGGAGATTATTTTATACATTTTATGTGAGAAGTAATTGGGAAATAATTTATTTAAATGTATAACTTATTATTTGAAAATTAATTCTTTAATGAAGTCATTTTAGGGAGAAGATAAATTATTAACGAAATTTTTTTTGGAATATAATCTTACCTTTTTCTTTGAAAAAATTATCTCACTCTAAATGTAATCATAAATAAATGGGGAGATAAGAATAAAAAATGTAGTTTTATTTTTAAATAAACTATGGGTTGTAATTCAATTTAATTTTCTAGTTTTATCTTGAAGTGTTTTGGTTTAAATTTTTCATAAGGGGGGATATTATTGACTTGAATGTTTACTCCATAGATTTAAAAATCACAACACAATATTAAAAATATGTTTTAGTTGAATTATTTTTCAATATTTGTGTGATATTTTTGCAGAAAAAACACATTCTACTAAATGTAGTAATGATTCTTTACAAAGATATATAAACATTCTATGATAGTTAGAAAAATACCATTCAATTATATTTAAACATGTGTTTCCATAATTATAAAAAAAATTTATATATATGTATGAATTGATTTATTATATATGCGTGACCAAATCTAGCATATCTGTAGGAACATTTTTATTTTTTCAATTTATGAAAATTTATCAAATCGTTGTGAGTGAATATCATCTATTTATATGAAAAAATTTAGACTATAATTGTTACTTAATATCATATATTGGTGTTATAGGTTTTATTCCATATCATTATCATGTTTTATTCCATCTGAAGAAGAATTTTATAACTATATCTAAAGTTATTATTATTTTTGGAATAAATTTTAAATTGAATATTAATAGTGTTACTATAACATTATTCAATGAAGATATAATTTTATAATGTATTATGTTATGAACACATGATATCTTTAAAAAACATTGAGAATCATGGAAATATGACTATTCTAGGAGAATCTATAAATAGAGGTTTGTTCGAGGATTATATAGGTGATTCTTTTACAAAAACAATCCAACTGTTAATTTATTTATTGTAACTCCTAATTACGATTTTTGTTGTATATTATAGAGATTACTTTATTCCTAGGATTTAATTTGAGGATATTAATATTTTTATAAAAAATTATGGAATTATGTATTTTTTTGACTGAGGTTTCGATCAAGTGCTTCATGGGATTGGAAGAAAGTTGTATCAAATATAGTTGATCGAGGGATTATATGGCTAATAAGTCCTAGATTGTTCAGATCATAGTGATCAATGGATTTATAATGAGTAAATACATAACATATAGTTTATTATGATTTTTGAATACCTTATTTCGAGGTTTTTAGCTTCCTTTTAAACTGAAGAATAAAAGTCTGTTCAGAACTTTAATAAAAATTTAATCAGTAATTATAGATAATATTTTATTGTTGTGTTTTAATTTTTTTGAAGACTGATATTTTAGTACTGTGAATTTTTTTTAGAATTTTTATTTTAGTAAACATTATAATATTTTGATTTCGTAGGCACAATTTGAGTCCAATATATGTTATTATAAGCATCGGAAATATTCTTAATCCAATAAAAATAATAAAGAGGTTTTTTTAAATTTGTTTTGTTTTTAAACTACAAATCACCCCCACTCAAGTATAAATAATAAAAACTTTTCAATTATATTATAGATATCATATTTGGTTCTCCATATTTACTTGATTTTCATTTAATTTTCTCATATAACATAAATTTATATATTTTTTTCAATTTTTTATCAACTAATTTTTTAAAAACATTTATTACAGTTACATGTAAATTTATATTAGTGTTTTTGATTTTATGAGATGGTAGGTTTAAAATATTTTACTTCTGAAAATATAAATCCCACAATACATCCAATATTATATAGTGTTGATTATGATTATTGGATAGAAATAAATAATGCATTCATAACTAGTATTGTGGTATAAATTTTGTTTAACTGGTAACTATAAGACTCTTATGAAGCTTCTAATTTTACGAATAGTGAGAAGAAATAATATAAATTTAATTATATACTATGTAATACCATATTTTTTTAATATTAAATCAAATATATATATTCACATATCTTCTTGTGAAGATAATTTTATAATTTCAATGAAGATAAAAGGTACACATCTTGGGACATCAAATATTATTGATACTAGAACAACAATGCTTTGTGATGATTAAAATGAATCTGATTTCCTATCTAGTGAAACAGTTGAAAATAAGAATCAAATATTCATGAATATTGTAATATAAAAACAATATACTAGATAAAAATATATTACTTTTGAAATCAATTTTTAAAGGATAATATAAATCATTCATCATGAATTGGATTCTAAGAGTACTACATTAGTTGATACAAAAATAATTACACATCAAAATCTTCATGATTTTATTATTACCCTTATGAAATACAATAGAAAAATTTAAAATATATATTGAATATAATATGATGGAGAATGTAGGAGTTACTTTTTATGAAACATTAATGTTTCTAAAAAATTTCATTCATCTGAATAAGATTCAACATCATTGAAGAAGAAATATGTTTTTGTTGAATATTATAGTATTTCATTAAAATAGTTTAGAAATAAATTAACTAATATAGACAAGTGGATGACAATGTTATATGGATAAATGAATTTACAGTATACCTATATAAATAATAACATTGAAATATGTGGTTAAAATTATTCGTAGAAAGTTATATTTTATGACTGTAAAGAATATTGACATATAAGTCATGATTTCTCGAAGCTAAAAAGAAATGATAAGAATGAATTTTTTTGAAAGTAATTATAACAAATAATAAAAGAAAAATAATTACAAAACACTAAAATAATAACATATATCAAGTGATAATATTGAATATAGTTCATCCCAATGTTATTCTAGTAGTGGATGTCAATATTGATATTTTTTTAGATTCTATGCAGAGATGAAAAGATGAATAATTGCTTCAGGGAAATTCTAAACACTTAATTACAAACTAATTTCCTTAAATGTGAAAAATATATATTTATCTTATTAAAAAATTATTTACTGTATTTATACTCATATATTAATTTTAAAAAACACTATAATGTTATAATTTATGATTAGAAAAAAAAACAAGATGTTTCATAGAAATGAATTTCAAAGACAACTCACAAATTTCCAATTTTACATTTTAAAATTATTTTATTTCAAAGGAGTTAAACCTTTTATCACAAAACGATCATCCAAATGAACTCTATATGTGAAATTTTTAAAAAACTAGTATCAGAGATGAATTATAAAATATTATTTTGAATACAACTTCAATTGTGGGTAAGAATCTAGTTTTAATATTTAATTCAAAATTTTATTATTAAAATTATTTTTTCAATGTTTACATAGATTAAAATAATATTTAACAATAAGTATAAATTGATAAGACCTTATAAGAATGTATCTAGAGTAGTTTTTACGAATAAAAATACTATTTTTCATAATATCAACTTATTCTAAATAGTGCATCATTAATTTTTCTTATTATGGTTGTGGACACAAGAAAAAAAATGTTATATAAAAAATAAATAATTAGGTTTTAATAAGTCATAATTTTCAAATGAAATTTCATTTTATAAATATATAAATATGGTCAAAAAGTGGATTCTGATGATATTACTTTCTAATAACATAGGACCCAAGAATGTATGGGTTCCAAAAAACCAATCCTCATGTATTAAAGATAATAATAAAAATACTAATAACAACATTTATTTTAAAGAAAATTATTATTGAGGAAATATGAAATTTAGTATGGATTTATTCAAGAATATTATAAACATTCATGCTGTAAAAGTGACCTTTGGTCATAATTATCATTGGAAAATCTGCATAATAGGTAACATTGTACATCATAGAATAGAATTAATTTCATATGTTTTATTTTTTAGGTATTAAGAGAATTTTTATTATAATAAGTCAATTATTTTATGAGGGATATCATTTAAATTTCTATAGTAATGAATGAAATATCATTAGTATAAAGGATAAATTTTTACATTCTACCAAATATGATAAGAATTTATACACAGTAAACATATATAACATTAGAATCAAAGATCTAACTACTCATATTTAAATATAATATCAATATTTTTTATGGAATAAAAAATTAAAACACAATAGTATTATAAATGTTGATAATATATCAAATAATGAAAATGTTTAATATCTTATGGATTTTATTTTTGATACATTAAAATTTTATAATCTTTGTCAGTTCGAAATGCATCATTAGTCGTGTATTTTATCTATTAGTTAAGTATAATTGTATTTTGATTTATAGATAATGAAAAGGTAAATATTTTTTACACAAACTAAGATAATCATTGAGTGGTACAATATATTAGATTTATTTTATGGTTACATAAGATATAAATGATTCTATTTTCTATAAATGAATTCTGAATCGTTGTAGTGTTTGAACAATTTTATAACCAAAGTTTGAAAATGAGAAAAATCTATCATTGATGAGTATAGTGACCCATAATTCACAAACATGGGTATTACATAAAAATTAAATAATATTCATTACAAAATATAGTTATTCCATTATAGGATTGTATAGGTGTAATGTATTTATAAACTATGAAATATTGTAAACTAGTTAATTAGTCGTCTTCCTTGTCTCACACTTATTACTTCATAAATGGCCCCTTTTTTACATTAATTACATAATACTCTTCATAATAACTTGGGAAATAAAAACATATGCAAGGGTGATCTCATATTCTTAGTAATGGTAAACAAGGAAGATATAAATAATATCATAATCATAAGACATAAAAAAAATAACATTTGAAAATATTATCCGGGATATGAAAAATCGTGATATAATACCGTGAGAAAAATGATTGAAGATCGTAATAATCCATTAATTTACTCCAAAAATAAATAAAACAAGACATGTAATTTTTTAGTGTATAAAATCATTTCATATTAGTCAGGGATCATTTCCATGTCCATTATAGTGGAGAAATTCTTTTACTAAACCGAGTACACTCCTCCTTCCAAACCTATATTACAGAACCATGATAATTTCCTACTCTAGACCTGTCTATCTCATAAGATATAAATCCTTACAATATGAATTGGAGGTAAATATAAATTTCACCCATCTCATAATGAAATCATTCTTACATGTTCCATAATAAAATAAATCATTCATAATAACTTATGGAATAAAATGGGATTCATTAAGCATCATTCCACCATTACATAATCCATGTAAACCAAATGGATTTCATAAAAAAAATTCCCTATCAAACTTAATAAAATCGTACTAATAATATGGATATTATAATTAAAAATAAACCTATTTAATAATTCTACCATATATGGAAAAATAATGTTGATATAAAACACGATGTTAATATTTAGGAAAATATATATTCTTCTTCCAAAACATTTTATTTTCTAAAAACAACATGAAATTTTAAATGAAAATAATTCCTTTGAAAATAAACATTTAATTATTTAAAATATGTTTCATCGAAATGTGGTGTTATGAAAACATAAATACCTATCATGTAGTATATGTTATAATAAAATACTCTTCTTGTACGTTTGTCTGAGAAGTCAACAATTACTTCATACCAAACAACGATAAAATATTCCATTTGTAAAATTTAATATAAATTCACCAATTGTTAAAATTGACATTAAATTTTTTATTAATAATAAAAATAATATGAAATATTTACGAAATATTTATGTGAATTATAAATATACCCCCGTAAATACTTACGTATAAACAATCTTGAATAATAAAGAGATTGAAAATTTCTCCCTTAACATAGCTTTGATTTCATTTGGACGTATCTAATCCTCATTTATAATGATTTAAATGAATTTATTGACATATTTTAGAGTCATAGTCATTTTAATTATATCATATATGATCATATTATAATCTATTTGTTAGTAACATTATTACTCGTCTATTCGGTGTTAACGTCATTAATTTCCTAGGCATGTTTTGTCAGATAAGTTTTGTCACTCTTATTCGGTTATAGTAATATATTTTACAGAATTATATTAGTATAATATATATCATATTTATTCATTCCATTAATTTATATATTATTTCTTAAATTATGATCATGTATAATGAATCACATCGAATCATAGAGACGGTAGGTTGTACGTACACACGAGAGACAATATGATTCCATGAATTTGTGGAATGGTATTAAAGTGGTTGTTTTATAATATTTAATAATAAATATAATTTTATTATAATAATATATATTTATTATTTCCATGTTATACCCATCCATGTAATGTGGTGGGGAAAAAATTACTCCACAGTGTAGAGAGAGTAAGTTGTACGTACACATGTGTGGTGATTTCGTTTTTCGTACGACGGATAGAAGATGAAATATTTTTTTCATAATAATAAGAGAATTTATATATATAATTGATACTGGAGTTATAAATTTATAATAAAACAACCCACTATGTGGAATTATAATAAGTAATAAGTTTGAATGATTTGGTAGAGGATATTACCGCTTATTTAACCTGGTCATTTTAACTCATCTCGTAAAGCACTAGAGTTCATCTTTAATGTAGACCAGATCATCTTGAATGTTTCTAAGGAAGTTCATAGAGGATGAATTATGTGTATTTCTGAGCTTGAAGGATCAATGTTAAGAGAAGAGGTGAGTGAGACAGTACCCATTTATAATTGAGGCGAGTAACACATTAGATATCTCCAAAAATAAATAATTTATAATAAAAAACCCCTTTAAAAACCATCAATGTAATACCCGAACCCTAGATAACCAAAGTTCATGCGTTATTGCATAAAATATTCATGATCACAAGAGATAAATTATTAAATGTCTGATTAGTTTAGTATCCATAGAGGTACTAGATACATACATACGTTATACATTACATTATGAAATGGAAAAACTACAACATTGTGTCCCCTTTAAACACACTCATATCCATTAGCCAATTCCTGTAGGTCAATCATAATACACTTCTTCACATCATGGAAAAAATAAAACAAATGAAAATGGTGAGATCAGATTCTCTTTAAGGATAAAAACATTGTAGAAACTATCATAAGATAACATAAACATTTAATGAAATATATAAAACTAAAACCCAATCCTTTTTAAACACAAACATCATCATAATATGGAAATGTTAATCAATAAATGAAATTTACTTATTCAAATGGGTATTATACTAGTCTAACAATCATATGTAATATCAATATCTAATTTCATAATGATGGAATTCATATTTTCAGACACCATGACAACATAGTCAAGTTCCCATTCCAAGACTAAAAATATTGATTTTTTCAAGCCATGTGCCGAGACACTAGTTTGACTCATGAGACCTACCGATTCATAGATGAGTTATATCACTCTCTACCCATATCTTACTAATTCTATTGCATTCTTCATATGGAAAGGGTGAAAAATAATATAAACATTTGTATTAAAACCAGAAAATGAAATGTCAATATTTTAAGCACAAACCATGAATGGTATAAAAATATCACCTCCATAGTCAAATATAACTCATTCCATACAATATAAAATATTGTATTATAATAAATCAGAATCAATAATAATTATGAAGGATATTTACATAGATGAGAATTATCAGTAAAACTATTTGAAAAATATATATCATTTTATTGAAAACATTTAAAATTCACAATATTTATCAAACAAGTCATGTAAAATTGATTTTTTAATAAAAGTTTCCCATACCACATAGAAACATTTAAAAGGAATTTTAATTTTAAAAAATCATTTCCATGTTAATAATTCCTTAAATCCATTATTGAAACATGGACATTAATTAGAAATATTTATAATAAAAAATATTTAAAATATTTTATATGATATTTTAGTAATAGATCATAAAAAATTAGAGACAATTGAATTGAAATAATTAAAGTAATCAAACAATTATAATATTATGAGAATAATGGGTTCATGATATACTATGTCGAAGTATATTATATACATCATTATAAATGTGAATTGGTTCCTAACAACAAATAATCCTTAATTGAATGTAAATTTTGATGAAATATCTTATAAACACCATATCCGTAGGTTAATGATAAGTCAATGAAATAGTTATGTGTTAAAAATATAAATACACTCAATATTATTAGTAGTCATTGTAAATAAACCATAGGACATTCAAACATATTGTTTCCACAACAACACCAATGACTGTGATGTTTAACGTAATGAATGGAAATTGAGATAAGATTACTCTTATCTAGTTCATCTCGATGAATTGTGAATTTATAAACGGAGTAATTATGTTCATAAAAAAAATATCTATAGAGAACCAAAGCATGACATAAATTAACATTACATTACTTTTGCGAAATACTTAATAAATAATAAGAACCAACACTCAAGGACCGTAATAGTTTAGTGTCTTTGTAAACTCGGAACAAATTCATTCAATCATGGTGAAAGATTTGAAACATCTCCAATAAAGATCTTCCCCTTTTGTTTTCATACCTAAAACATTCTTCAAATCCTGGGGAAAAGAAAACATATAAAGGGTGATCTCAAATGATCAGTAAGGGTAATCAAGGATCAAATAAAAAAAATCATATACATTTGACCTTAAAAACATGAACATAATGTTTAAATATAGAAATCATGAGCAATGAAATAAAACATGGCAGTATATAAGGCATAGATCATAAAAGAACATTAATCATGACAAAATACAATGGGAATAAAAAATGTAATTGTAGAAACCATTAAGCACATGATATGATTTCCGTAGTAGCCTAGGAATTTCTACCAAGACCATCTTAGTGGACAAAGTCCTTTTCTGAATCGAGTTCACTCCTCGTTCCAATTCTGTATTACTGAATTGGTTTAAATTTCCATTCCATACATGTCTATCTCATGAGATATAAATCATTACCCAATGCATTGGAGGGAGATATAGGTCCGACCCATCTCATAATGAAATCATTCTTACTTATGCCACAAAATAAACATACATCTTTCATAATAACCCAACAAATAAAATGGGTTTCATAAACATCATCCCATCATCACATAATCCATATAAAAGAAATGGATATCATTTCATTATAAGAAAAGTGACTCCATGTATTTAATAGAGACTTTATACTTGAAACATTCACATATGAAATAAAGTCATCTTAGATGGAAAATGGTTTTGATAAAACATTTGAAAAGAATTCTTGAGGAAAATATCCTTTCTTCTTCAAAATCAATTTATTTTCACAAAACAACATGAAATAAAAAAAAGGTTTTTTATTAAAAATAGTCATGAAATATTTTGTAGGAATCTTCTTGAATATAAGGATTTATAAAACCGTAAAAATCTGTTTGTGTCGAATAAGTTAAAAAACATTCTTCCCGTACTTTTGACAGAAAAGTCAAAAAAGTACCTCGTAATGTAAACAAAATAAAGATTCCTAACATACCATGTAGTAAAAGTCAAAAATTGGTAAAAAGGACTTTAAACATACTTGAAAACACTTTTATAAAACATGTACATGGATGATAGAAATAACCCCAGTAAATACTTACGAATAAGTAATCTCGGATAAAAATGAGATTTGAAAAATTATCCCTTACCTTAGGTCCGATATGCTTCGTATGTATCTGAACCTCCTGTATAATGATTTAAATAATGACATTGACTGATTAGAGAATCTAATTCATTGTTATGATATCATATATGGTTCACTTATGACTTTATATTACCTTTTCTTTTGTAATTTCCATCTTAAAAAGCGTTTTTGGTAAAATCGTTTAATTTGTCGTCCATGTTTTGACTTCTAATTATTTATATGATTACTTAGATCATGTTTTCTTATATCCAAGAATGTAAAACATGATTTATATATAATATATATTTAGAATACACATATATATAATAGATCGATAAATGGAATGAAATACACCATTCATGGAGACGGTAGGTCGTACGTAGGCATGAACGCTGTTTTCGTTTCCTTAATGAATTGAATGAAATTAAGTAGATGAAATACATATATATATACATAAATCCAGTATCATTATTATATCATATATTTAATGATTACTTATTATATATACTTTATAATCATTCATTGATGATTAATCATTGAGAATGAATCTCATCACGTCGTGGAGACGGTAGTCCGTACGTACACACAAGCGATGATATCATTCCCATGATTTTGGAATTGTATTAAAGTGTATGTATAATATTTCAGAATCAATATCACTTTACAATAATCATATATAGTTATTTATTAACACCATTATCCCAATCCTAGTAAGGTGGTGGTCAAAAATAGATTACACCACGGCATGGATATGGTATTCCGTACGTACGCACGTGCAGTGATTTCGTTTTCCTTTGGATGGATAGAAGGTGAAATAGAGTTTTTTCATATTTATAATATCATATCAGTATATGATTGATACTGATGTTATTAATTCAAAATACAAAAACTAAATATGAAGAAGTAGAAGAGGAAATAAATGTGGAAGAATCGGTAACAGATATTACCTCTTCTTCGACAAGCCTTTTTAAAACCTCCTCCTGGGGCACTCAAATTGGTCTTTGAAGACAAATAGGACCACTAGAATGTTTCTAAGGAGGTTGATAAGGGAAATGGGTAGGGGTTGGCCGATCTTGAAGGCTCAATGTTGTGTAAATATGAGAGGGAGGAGGTGTCCTTTTATAAGGGAGGAGAGGGGCACCTTTGGATATCTTAAAAATATTAATTTATAATAAATCTAACCTCACTTAAAAACCTTAAAAAATGATAGATATTCGAATATTAGATTATATAGGGTTATAATCTCATCATCCAATAAAATTTATACTGTAGGGAATTTATTTTAAACATTATCAACTTGGTTTATCCTTATTTAATCAATTAAATTTAATTTGTGGTAATAAGATTCTAAATTTTAAATGGTTATAAATAGTTACATATATGATATTAATTATCCATAATTAGATAATTTATTAAATTTTAGACTATATAAATTTCAATTTATAATTTTTAAATATTTTTTAGATTTATAAACAATTTAATAATATGTTATTTTTATAAAATAACAATAGTGTCAATTTTTACACTATTCATTTATTTGAATTTAAATTAAATCCAAACAAATTATATATTCAAAATAAAATATTTAATAGGTTTCTCACATATCATAGTAATCTATAAAATTAATGTATCACATTAAATAGTTCATATAATATTTATTTTACTATATTTAAAACCATTTATTTAATATTTCTCTTAAAAAAATAATTACTACAACATTTATGTATAATTATTAAATACACTTATTTGATGCATAAAAATTAAAAATAAAATACTATGATGAAGATAAATATTATATCTTTAATAATAATACATTTATTCGGATTTATCTTCTAAAACACCCAATTTTTAAAATGTTATGTTTATTAAATCATGAAGGTGAAAACTTTGACATCATATAAAATAAAATAATATAAGTGTCATAATCACATTTATAAGACTACAAACGGTCCTATATTCGATAATTGAATGATTATGGTGTATATATACAATACCAATAAGTTTTTTTCATGTTTGAGAGACCTTTACAATATATTACGTTATCAGTAAAAACTATATTATTGATTTTTTTATCAAATAAATAATGCATACATCAATAATGTATAAACTAAAAAGGTAATTAAATAACTCTTAAAAATTACAAATAAATTACCATGATAAAGAAAATCATTTTAGAATCCAAATGAGTATTTATAAACGAATTTATATTCTGTATAACCTTATATTAAAAATAATTTAATTATTAAAGTTTGGGTGAGACGTATTTCACTTTCCTTTAAATAAAATAAACTAAGGGTCATAATCACCTCCATGTGGGTTCTAACAGATTCAATTTCAACCCCAATATGACTTAGGAAGAAATATAATCATCCAATTTTATTAATACAAGTGTTACGGTAATTTTATAAAATTATATTTACCCATTATTACCTGATTTACCTTTTACTATGGTAAATAAAATTTACTGTAGTACTATTCATGATGCCCAAAAATAAAAAGTAGATTATTAACATAATTTTAACCCACTTATTCCAAATATGGAATCAATTTTTCTAAATTCAAAACACAACAGTTACATAAATTAATTTAAATTTAATCTCGTTGTTAAGAAAACGTTTTTTAAAAGATAAAACATTGCAAAAGATTGAAATGTTTTTACCTATGAATTCAATATAAAATTAATGTTAATGATATAAATTATAATAAATTGTAAAAATATATTCTATTTATACTTTGAAACCATTCAATATTATAATTTAACCATATAAATTATTGTGATGAAAAAAGTTGTTTTTAATTTAAATATAGCATGTTTTTTCTATTCATCAAAATATGAAAGTTACCAGAATAATATGAAAAATGTATCCAAAGTAAATTTTTATTTCATGATTCCAAAAAAGAATTTTATTCTATCAAACTTAACTTATAAACATGTCAAAACTAGATTTAAAGTGGGTGCGCCATCAAAAGGCGGCAAAACTGCATTTTTTTAAAATACTTATTTTACCCGAAAAAATTTATTTTGTTCTTATACCATATTCTATAAAATGTGTAAGATTAATTATAATGTCCTAAAATTTATATTTTAGTTAATACTATTAATAATGGCTAGTTCAAAATAATATTAAAATAATATATCGTTGTTTTGTGAAAGCAAGTATTGCGTACTACACATGCTATCGAGGAAGGTCGAGATTGCGTGTAATGCAAGCCAAGTCAGGGTTACGTGTAGTGAAAGACTTATTTGTTGTTTTGTATAATATAATCCAACCATATTTCATTTATACATTGATTATATATATATATATACACTCAATGTTGTGTAGAATGACTATTATAAAACAAACTTGAGATTGCCTGTAACACAATCTAAAAATAGTGTTGTGTATACTACAGGCTAATACAGTGTGGCGTATAGCACAAGATAATCTTTTTGTAGCATAAAACACATGAAATGAAATAAATTAAAAAGAATAATTATCAAAAAATTCAAGTTGTTACATTCTACCCCCCTTAAAATGAATTTCTTCCTCGAAATTCATCGGGGTTATACATTGTTTTATACTTGAAAGTTTCATTAATTTCAACACACATCATAAAATAAAATATCAAAACATAAATTTAAAAAACTAATGTATGAAACGCAACAGTTACCCAAATTAACTCATCACTGGGTTTCCACATAGGAGAATATAGGTGAAAATATGGATATGGATGAAAAATCTAACCATCAAGTTCTGATGGAGAGTGGTAGAGAACATGTCTATGAAAAATCCAACAATCACAAAGCCATAGATTTGTGATGATCTAAGGTACCGTCTGATTCATCGGATTTGAGGGAACTAGGACAACATTTTTGGTTTTGAAGATCATTTCCCTAAATTTGATGAATTAAAAAAATACTTACATGATTTTGGTTCAATCTCACTATTGTTCGTTCCTTGAACAATTTCCACTTCATCTCTTAAAGAAATGAAGTTGAATTTATTATCCATGAAGTGTTAGCAGATCTTGCGATAGAATGACGGGTCATTCCATCTGTCTCAAACAAAATGTTAGAAAAAGTTATTAAATATACATAAGTCGATTAATCGTATATGGTTCCTCAAATGGACTTATACTTCATATATCATACCACATAAAAAAATTAGAACTAATTTATACTAACCAGGGACATCATGTAGGCTAGTGGTAGGCGATAAAGGCTCGTTGTGCATCGGTTGTGGGTTCGATTTCCACAACCTTGTCCGACGCGATGAGATGTCGCCCGTCCTGCAGGTTTTCCTTTTTCTAAAACTACATTACTATAACATCCCATCAATATTATCGAAAAAGTTATATCCATAAACAATACTAACTTATGTACAACATAATCCATTACAATCTTTAGGCTTATCTAAAATACATCGGTCCAAACTCATAGTAGAAAGAAAATGATTACTTGAAATGTCACATAACAATAACGTGAATTCCATAATTTATCCCCCATATATCATAAGATATATCTTGTTGTCAAATTACAAACATGTGAATACCTTAATCATGTATTCTCTTGAGGAATGAATACCCATTGAACCTTAGTGAAAACATGAATGTTGTTAAATTTTAACACTTTCCACATACCAAAACCCCAAAAATTCTATATATTCAAACCATAATATCACTTAGTACTTATATCAGTCATGAGCTCATTAATACAATCAAACATATCATTATCTTATTCTCCCTTCATTATTCGCATATCATCTACTTTCCAAAAAATATCTGAATAACCTTTCATGTTTACCGGAACCATATAGTTTCAAATACTTTAGGAAAAACAATAGTGTAACAATCATAAGATTTTTCTTTATTACATAGTACCATTAACTATACAACATAACTCTTGATAAAAATAAAATCATTCCACTACCTTCTTAAACAACTGACTGAGCTTCATCATTTCTTTCATCACATATCATCCACATTAATACTAATCATATGACCATGCTGATTCTCTCCATGAGATTTTCCCTTAGGGAATTGGTTTGCATAATTCCCATACATTCCAAATTTAACATCTAATCATTGTTGATGTCATAGAAATACCATTATCCTTGTCTATGATGTTAACTGAACAATTTCATTTGCACTTACTGTCTTTGTGTCCTTCTTTTCCACACCCAAAGCATCTTCCAATTCCTTTGAAGCAATCTCCCCGATGCCTCTTCCCACATGATTTACATGAGGGAAATGAACTTTATTTCCTCTATGAACATTATTAAACTCCATCTTTCTCTTACTATCCGAGTTGACAAACTTCCCAAAGTTGAGATTATTAATCATATTATGAGACTTCCGATTAGGAATAATAACGATGTTTGGACTTCCAAATCCCATTTCATTTGTTTTCTCATGAAGAATATCATTCCATTGTCTATCATATCCTCCATTATCATTAATCTTCCTGTTTATAGCCATTTTCTAAAACCCAAAAAGAATAGTGTGAGAGGAAAAAATAATGCTATGGAAAACAACATAATAAAGGGGGAGTACCATAAATATCTAACATCTTAGGTTAAATTATAATATCGTTACAATAGTTCTTGGACTATATCCTATACGTATACTTATCCTTAGGGACATCCATTGACATACCTTAGAAATATCTCTAGAGATCTCACTAACGTTTTCACATCCTAGTTTCCTAAGGTTGACTAAACCATTCCTATGAAACCAACTGTAAAGACCCAATGCTTGACATACATGAACATTACATTAATTTTTTAGAATACTTAATACATAATAAGAACCAAAACTCAATGACCGTAATAGTTTAGTGTCTTTGAAAACTCAATACATAATCATCCAATCATGGTGAAAGATCTTCAACATATCCCATAAAGATCTTCCCCTTTTGTTTTCTTACCTAAAAGCTTTCATTAAATCTTGGGGAAAAGAAAACATATAAAGGGTGAGATAAAATGCTCAATAAGGGTAAGCATGGACAAAATAAAACAAATCATATACATTTGACCTTAAAAACATGAACATAATGGTTAAATATCGAAATCATGAGCAATGACATAAACATGGAAGTACATAAGGAATAGATCATAATATAAAATTAATCATGATAAAATAGAATGGGAAAAAACATGTAATTGTGGCAACCATTAAGCACATGATATGATTTCCATAGTAGACAAGGCATTTCTGCCACTACCATCTTAGTGGACAAAGTCCCATTCTAAATCGAGTTCACTCCTCGTTCGAGTCCTGTATTACTGAACTGGTTTAACTTGCTGTTCCAACCATGTCTATCTGATGAGATATAAATCATTACCCAATGAATTGGATGGAGATATAGGTCCCACCTACTCATAATGAAAACATTCTTACTTGTGCCACAAAATAAACATACATCATTCATAATAACCCAACGAATAAAATGGGTTTCATAAACATCATCCCATCATCACATAATCCATATAAAAGAAATGGATATAATTTCATAATAAGAAAGTGAATCCATATAAATCATAGAGTCTTTATACATGCAACATACACATATTAAATAATTTCATCTTAGATGGAAGATGGATTTGATAAAACATTTGAAATGAATTCTTTAGGAAAATATCATTTCTTCTTCAAATTCAATTTCTTTTCACAAAACATCATGCAATTCAAAAAACAAATTTGTTGAAAATAGTCATGAAATCTTTAGTAGTAAGATTCATGAAAATAAGTCTTTATAAACCCGTAAAAATCTGTTTGTGCCGTATAATTTAAAAAAAACATTCATCTCGTACTTTTACCAGAAAAGTCAAAAAAGTACCTCGTAACATAAAAAAAAGAAATATTCCTTACATACCATGTAGTAAAAGTAAAAAAATGGGTTAAAATGACTTTAAACATACATTAAAACACTTTTATAAAACATGGACATGGATGATAGAAATAACCCCAGTAAATACTTACGAATAAGCAATCTCAGATAAAAATGACATTTGCAAAATTATCCCTTACCTTAGGTCTGATATGATTCGTATGTATCAGAACCTCCTATATAATGATTTAAATAATTTCATTGACTTATTAGAGAATCATATTCATTGTTATGATATCATATGTGGTTCACTTATTACTTTATATTACCTGTTCTTTTGTAAATTCCATATTAAAGAGCGTTTTGGGAAAAATTGTTTCATTTGTCGTCCGTGTTTTGACTTGTAATTATTCATATGATTAGTTAGATCATGTTTACTTAAATCCAAACTATAAATCATGATTTATATATAATATATATTCATAATATACATATATATATATATATATATAATTTATCGATAAATGGAATTAAATACACCGTTCATGGAGACGGTAGGTCGTACGTATGCATGAACGTTGTTTTCGTTTACTTATTGAATTGAATGAAATTAAGTAGATGACATAAATATATATATACATAAATCAAGTATCATTATTATATCATATATTTCATTATTACTTATTATATATACTTTATAATCATTTATGGATGGTTAATCCTTGAGAATGAATCTAATCGCGTCGTGGAGACGGTAGTCCATACGTACACACAAGTGATGATATCATTCCCATGATTCTGGAATTGTATTGAATTATATGTTTATTATTTTAGAATCAATACCACTTTACAATAATCATATATAGTTATTTATTTACACCATTATACCCATCCTTGTAAGGTGGTGGCCGAAAACAGATTACACCACGGCGTGGAGACGGTATTCCGTACGTACGCACATGCGGTGTTATTGTTTTCCTTAGGATGGATAGAAGGTGAAATAGGGTTGATTAATATGTATAATAACATATATATTTATATGAGTGATAATGATGTTATTAATTCATAATGAAGCAACTAACGAAGAAGAAGTAGAAGAAGAAATAATTTTGAAAGAATCAGTAACAGATATTCCCTCTTCTTCAATACGCCTCTTTAAAACCTCCTCATAGGGCACCAAAATTGGTCTTTCAAGAAGACCAGGACCTCTAAAATGTTTCTAAGGAGTATGATAAGAGAAATGGGTAGGGGTTTTCCGAGCTTGAAGTCTCAATGTTGTGTAAAGAGGAGAGGGAGTAGGTTCCCTTTTCTAATAGACAAGAGGGGCACCTTTGGAAATCTTAAAAATATTAATTAATAATAAATCTAACCCTACTTAAAAAACCCCAAAAATGACTCATATTATAATATTAGATGAAATTGGTTTTTAATATCATCATCCAGTAAATTTTAGACATGTAGGGTATTTATTTTAAACATTACCAACTTGATTTATCCTTATTTAATCTATTAAATTTTATTTGTGGTAATAAGATTCTAAATTTTAAAATGTTATAAATAATTACATATATGCTGTGAATTTTCCATAAATAGATAATGTATTAAATTTTAGACAATATAATTTTCAATTTATAATTTTTAAATATTTTTGTGATTTTTTAACTATTTTATAATATGTTATATTTATAAAATAACAATAGTGTCATTTTTTCCACTTATCATTTATTTGAATTTATATTAAATCCAAACAAAATATATATTCAAACTAAAATATTTAATAGGTTCCTATCATGTAATAGTAATCTTGAAAATTAATGGATCACATTAAATAGTTCATATAATATTTATTTTACTATTTTTATAACCATTTATTTGATATTTATCATAATAAAATAATTACTACAACATTTTTGTATAGTTATTAAATATACATATTTGTTGCATAAAAATTAGAAATAAAATACTAGGATGAAGATAAATCTTATATATTTAATAATAATACATTTAGTTGGATTTATCTTTTAAAAAACCTAATTTTTAAATTGTTATATTTATTAAATTATGAAGATGACAACTTTGACATTATATAAAATAAAATAACATAAGTGTCATAATCACTTTTATAAGACTCCAAACGGTCCTATATTCAGTCATTGAATGATTATGGTGTATATATACACTACCAATAAGTTTTTATCAGGTTTGAGAGCCCTTTATTATGTATAACTATTTCTATAAAAACAATATTTTTTATTTTTTTACTAAATAAATAATTTATACATCATTAATTTATAAACTAAAAATGTAATTAAATAACTATTAAAAATTATAAATAAATTACCATGATAAAGAAAAACATTTATCTTCCAAATGAGTACTTATAACCTAATTTATATTCTGTATAATCTTATATTAAAAATACTTTAATTATTAACATTTGAGTGAGACATATTTCACTTTCCTTTAAATAAAATAAACTAAAGGACTTAATCACCTCCAAGTGCGTTCTAATGGATTCCATTTCGACCCAAATATGACTTAGGACGATATATAATCATCTAATTATATTAAAACAAGTATTAGGGTAATTTTATAATATTATATTTACCCTTAATTACCCGGTTTACCTTTCACTATGGTAAATAAAATTTACTGTAGTTACTATTCATGATGGCCAAAAATAAAAAGTGCATATTAACATAATTTGGACCCACTTATTCCAAATATGGAATCCATTTTTCTAAATTAAAACACAAAATTTTCAGAAATTAATTTAAAATTAATCCAGTTGTTAAGAAAACGAGTTTTAAAAGTTAAAACATTGTAAAAATTGAAATGTTTTTACCTATGAATTCAATATAATATTATTGTTAATGATATACATTATATTAAATTGTAAAAATTTATTATATTATACTTTGAAACCATTAAATATTATAATTTAACCATATAAAATATTGTTATGAAAAAAGTTGTTTTTAATTAAAATATAGCGTGCTTTTACAATTCATCAAAATATGAAAGTTACCAGAATAATATGAAAATTTTATCCAAAGTAAAATTTTATTTCATCAATCCAAAGAAGAATTTTATTATGTCAAATTGAACTTATAAACATGTCAAAAACTATATTTAATGTGGGTACGCCATCAAAAGTCGCCAAAAATGCATTTTTTTTAAGAATACTTATTTTACCTGAAAAAATTATTTTGTTCTTATACTATGTTCTATAAAATGTGTAAGATGAATTATAATGTCATAAAAATCAAAATTTAGTTAATACTATTCATAACGGTAAGTTCATAATAATATTATAATAATATATCATTGTTTAGTGAAACCCGATATTGCATACTACACACGCTATCGAGGGATGTCTCGATTGTGGGTAATGCAAGCCAAGTCAGGGTTACGTGTAGTGCATGAATTCTTTATTGTTTTGTATAATAGAATCCAACCATATTTCATTTATACATTTAATATATATATATATACACTCAATGTTGCGTAGAATTAATATTATAAAACGAACTTGAAATTGTGTGTAACACAATCTAAGAAAAGTGTTGCGTATATTTCAAGCTAATATAGTGTGGCGAATAACACATGATAATATTATTGTAGCATAAAACAAATGACATCAAATAAATTAAAAAAATACTTATAATAAAATATCGGGTTGTTACAATATTTTCATAAATGGGAGTTTAAATTACTACATAAAAAATAAATTGTGACTTTACACATAATATTGGAGTAAAATAAGCAATGAAGTCTTCGTAATACCCAATGAGTTGAAATTAGTATTAGAAATTCCCTTACAAATTTAGTTACATAAGAAACATACACCCGATGATAGAAGGATCATAAAATGAAGTTATAAATACCAATAAATTAAATTATATTACACAAGTAATAAAATAATTGGTAGTGCATACACCACACAAAAATAAATAGTGGAAATATAAACTGAATCTCACTGGAATAAGAAGTGAGATGAAAACCCATTACCCTGTACTTTTCCATTGTTAAGGGTACGTTATCCACCTGTATAATGGTGAAATCATTGTAATTAAATTATAAAATAACAACATAAACAAATATTATATCATATATGATCTTTTAATATTACATTGTTAATGATATTTCAGTAGTATCATTGAATTGGGTGTTAACTGATTTGATTTCCTGTATTTGTTTTGTTATAAAATTCAGGTTTTTTGTGTATATTATGTACTTTTTTAATATCCAGAATGATATTATGTTCTTGAACAATATTTTTAATCATATAATGAAAAAAATTCACGAATGGTTATGATGTGGAATGAATCACATCTCGTTCGTTGAGACGGTAATCCGTAAGTATGCACGAGCGGCAATATTGTTCTATTGATGGTGAAATAATATGTAATTGGATTGTTATATTCAATATAATGAATCATTAAAATTCTATATTTACTATTTTCATCATTTTTAATCATTATTATACCCATTAAAATAATAAAGTGTTGAATAAAAAACTACACCACGACGTGGAGACGGTAAGCTATATATACCCACATATGGTTAGTTTGTCATTAGTAGGATGGATAGAATAATGATTATGGTTTTACCATATTTATAGTAACATCATAGTATGTTTAAGGTACTATAGTTCTTTTATGGAATCAAAAACAGAAGAATTAGAAGAAGAAAAGAACTTTGAAATAGGTGATGAAATTTGATTCTCTTCTTCACGTGCTTCCTTTTGAATTGATCAAAAGGGCTCCGTAGGATAAGTTTCTGATCAAATTATGGACTCTACATATACTAAACGATATATGCAATGATATTTGAGCAAGGGTTGGCTGGGCCAAATGGCTTTGGATGTGTGATTATGAGGGATGGGTAATTACCGTTTTATATGATATTTGATAGTCACTTTAGGAAATGCATTAAATAATAATTTATTATTAAATAAAATTCAATTTATAATTACTCCAAAATGATTTATTTCTATGATAAGGTGGGGCTGGGTCAAAAACCTCTCATACATTATGTTTTATATAAGATTAGGTCACCATATTAACCTTATAACATATATTTAATTTATGGTTAAATAGGTTAACTTTTACCATGTATTCTTGTATTATTATAATAAATGTTTAATAAACATACAATAAAGAGAAAATGAAACACCAAGTGTTTCATTAATGATATATCTATCATTATATGAGTTGTTTTTTCAATCCTTGGATTTTTAGGAGTACTATATCATTTAATAATATATTGTTTGGTTTATAAACTCATTTATGTCAATTTTCATAATATTTAGTATTTGGTTTTTGTGAAAGACATAAATAGGTGATTACTTCGAAAAAAATAATCTAAATCAATAATAACATGTCATATTAACATACAATATTAGTTTAATGAATAAATAATCTAAATTTAATTTTTTTTGTATATTTATAATATCAATTAATTTAATAATTCATTAATATGGTAATTACTACATCATCATTGTGTCATTAATAAATATAAAAATTTAATGACTAAAAATTATAAATAAAATAACATTATGTTTTAATTATTTTTTTATTTCTAATGAATATTTATAGTCAAATTTATCTTATGTATAACCTTGTGTTATAACTGTTTTATTTAAGAACATTTGAATTTAACACTTTTATCTCTTCTTTAAATAAAATAATAATAAATGTCAAATCTAATAAAAATTGGTCAAATAGGATCATATATTATTCCATATGATTATTTTGGTCGAAATAAATATCCAATGAAATTAGAACACATTTTAGGGTAATTATAATCTAATTTTTACCTTTAATTATCCTATTTACTTTTAACCGTGGGAAACAAAATTCAAAATTTACAATTCACCAAAAAATATATTCTTCTTATTAAACAATATTATTCATACTTATGTCAGTTTTGTCTCTCTGATTTTTGATATTCAATTCACAGAACTGGTAGAATTATTTTTTATGCAAATTTTTGTATTTTCCTAGAAGGTGGGTAAAATATGATAAAATGTTAAATAAAATATTATACATCTAGTTTTATTATAAAATTACTAGAATGAATTAAATTGAAGTTATATTGGCGCGGTGTTTTTCTATATTCATAAAAAATTGAATTTTTTTAGAAAAATACAAAAAATTCACCCTAAGCTAAATCTGATATACCAAATTCCAAAGTGAAGTTTATAATACAAAACACAAAACATATAAGTTGTAATAAATAATTTAAAAAAATAATCTTGCTACCAAAAGAAAAAGTTGTGTTTTGAGAAGTACAAACTATAAAAAGATTGATATCTGTTAATGTCCAATTTATATGTGAAATTACTTCCAAATACCAAAATTGGATTAATTGATAACAATATAATCTAATTATACATGAAAGCAATTCAAATTTATAATTTAGCACTATAAATTATTTTTAATAAAAAATGTTTTGTTCAATTAAATTTTAGTATTTTTCGCAATTCATCAAAATATTTTAGTTATGGTAAGAGAACAAAAAATATATCCAACATATTTTTTTAAGTCACACTTCCAAATAAGAAGTTTATTTTGTCAAATTGAAAATAAAAATGTGTCAAATATTAGATTTAAAAATTGTTCACCATTAAAAGGCATTAAAAACAAATTATATAAATAATAATTCTTTTATCTGAATAAATGAATTTATTCTTATATAATGTCTAAGAAAGAATTAATATGGCTGTTAAAATTATTTGGAGTATATAAAACTAAAAATTCAGTTAATACTATACATAATCTTCTTTTGAACGACTAGTTTTGTAAGTCATGGAATGCTCGAACTCGGTCTAGCATGTAGCGCAATCTATTGAATTTAATTAACGAAAATAACATAATATGAAATCATGGAGTGTTAAATTCTTCTCCCATTTTTGAAATTGTGTCCTTGAAATTTTAAAATTTGGCTTCGGAACATCATTTAATGTCCCATATAAAAAAATAGTCCACAAAACTATCACTTTAAAAGAAAGAAAGAGAAGTACAAATGCCACCCTAGATAACTCATACTAGGATTCCATGTAAGAAAAATGGATATAGAAGATAAAATATGTTTCATGTTTCCATGGTGAGTGATATAAAACAATACCAGGTGAATGTTAACAAAAAGAAAACCACAAACTTATTATCGGTTAAACAATTAGTAGTTTCCTTTTAGGAAAAGTAAATGAACAACTTTTTTGTTTTAATTGCCATTTCATAAAATTGCGGAATTTATTTATGAGATTGAATAAGAAAATAAATAAATATACTTAAATTTTACGTATAGTTTCATTCATTAATAATTTTTTCCACTAACTCATATTTTCACAAAACAATGAGTATTCAAGATGACTTTGTCACACCTGAAGTTCTAGAATCAACTTCTAGAGAATAACATAATCAAAAAAGGAAAAACTATATAATTCCCCTTCCTTTAGAGATAAACGAAAACTAAATGGTTAGTAAACAATCAGATGATCTCCAAAATGGATAATTTTTTATTTAATGAAAAAATAATTATAATTTAAAATATTAAGCGAAAAATACCCATATTTCAATAAAAACCATTAATAAAAAATTAACATTAAAATACGTCAATATAATCCAAAATATGATTTTAACCCAAAACTAAAATGAATTTAGTCACATAGATTTATTTAGTAAATCTTAACATTTATCTCCAAATAACATAAACTACTCTTATGTTCTCATTCCAATGTGTAATTAACCAAATCATGGATTCTCTGTGATAGTTTAATCATTTTGATTAGTAACCTGAATCTCTATAAAAAAATATTTTTTAAAAATAAAAAATCCCTCATTACTCATCATATGAAATTCCGTATTATTCTATTTTTTTAAGGTATATAGTGTTCCCAACAGATAGAATGTCTTCCAAATTAACATTTTTCACTTAATCATCAGATCTTTTTCATCTAATAAGGATATATATTTTATAGAACATAAGATCCAAAATCAACCAAAATTTTATCAATAAAAACATTTAACAAAAAATAATTATTCACACTAACTAAAGACTTCATGTAGTCCAATGATATACAGAAAACCCCATTCGTACATTGGTTGTGGGTTCGATTCCCATGACTTTGTCCAATGCTACTAGTTATTACATGGTATGCATGTTGTTATGTTCAAAAACAACATTTAATAACATTCAAAATATTAGATTAAATCTTCCAAATCACTATAAAATAATTTAACCAAAACGTTATCTCATACCTATTATTTTAATCCCAATAATTAATAACATTTAATTGACTCAAATTGAAGGATCATATAAACCCAAATTGATCTTCATAACTATATCCACAATAGAAAAGATAATTCTTCCTGAAATACAATATTCACATAACAAACAATAGGGTTAGAAATACAAGAGAAAAGTCTTCTAATGTAATACCATAAAAAAAGAATTAATACTTTTATACAATTCATCATCCAGTTTTTTTCGAAATAGGTTATTCCTTGACCTAGTTGTTATATTATATAACAGTGAATTGACTCGGGTAATGCCCAGGTCCCCTACATTAATGGAAAATTACCATAAATGGAATCATATGATATTTTTTTCTACCTTAGTAATCTTCATTTTTCCTTGAATATTATTTACTTTATGCCCTTCTTTCCTACAAAAAATGTATTTCTTTGTTCCATTGAGACACTTTACATAGTCTATCCTTCCACATTTCTGACATGATGGAAATTGAGCTTTTTTTCTCCACGATCTCCACTACTGTTTCTGTTATCATTCTCCGCCTTTCACTTTATTTTTGTGTTTCAAAGATGGTTAATGTATATAGTGTGGATCAGATTTTTGGAAACAAGATTCTTCATAAAAATGATATCTTTTACTCTTATGAACATTCTATATAGTTTCTTATTTCCATTATCATGAACACCTTGTATATCCTATTCATTGTCACTGTGTCTTCAATGGAATCCATCTATGGACTAAAACTACAAAGCATTGTGTGAGTAAAAATAGTCAAATAATCATTTATAGAATATCAAGAAACATTATTTTCAATATAAAACACTTTATGATTAACCATGGTGATTTAATATAAAATTATATTAAAATCTTTAAAAATATTTTGTAAAGAAAATTTGAATTATCCTAAGCATATCCCCTAGGATTGTCGTTACCAAGAGTGCAGCATGACCCATTTTCGTGCACCAATTACCGTTTAAGGCTATCACAAAGCTATGTTTTTGGGTTTTACCCCTAGAAACATCTGTACTAGAGCCGCCTATTACTGCTTGTATCTTGACAGAGAAGTATTTCATGTAAAACCCACACAATATTTACATTAATAAAAATTTTAATGTTCTTCTATACTAATCCTCAAAGTATATCTTAGGTTTGAGTTTTCGAATCAAAGTGTTTCTAAATCAATCTTCCAAGGTTTGTACTAAATATCTTCTAATACCAATTGTAATGCCCTGAATCTAGTTACCCAAAGTCATATCATTATTATATAACATTTCCATGATCATAATAGATCAAGTCTCAAAAGACTGATTTGTTTAGTTGCCCTAGAGGTACTAGAAACTTACATACATTTTAAATTTTATTATTAAATGGAAAAACTACAATGTTGTGTCTCATTTTAACACACACATATCTCTAAGAATATTCATACAGTTCAATCATAAAAAAATTCTTCGCATCATGAAGAAAAACATAATAAAGGGGCAAGTTCAGATTCTTTGTAATGATAACAATATATCGTAAACTTTCATATGAAAACATAATCATTTATGTAAATGTATAACAGTAAAACACTATCCTTTTTAAACATAAAAATCAGAATAATATTTAAAATATAAATAAAATAATTCTATTAACTCATTCACATGGATATTATACTTGCCGAATAATCACATGTAATATTAATATCTAATTTTAAAATAATGGAATGCATAATGCCGGATATCATAACCACATAGGCAAGGCCTCGTTGCAATACTTCAAATTATGATTTTGTCAAGGCATTGTTCTGAGACACTTGTCTATCTCATGTCACCAGCTGATGCATTGAGGAGAAATTGTGGGTTCCACTCATCACATACTATGTCTAATACATTCCTCATATGAAAATGGTGAAACATAATATAAAATTCATATTAAAACTGGCATAGGAAATGTCAATATTTTAACCACAAACCATGAATGGTATGAAAATAGCACATCCGCAGTAAAACATAACTCATTCAATACAATATAGAAGATTTTATTATAAAAAATCAGCCTCAATCAAGAATAATGAAATATATTTACATGGATGAAAATATTTAGTAAAACTATTTGAATGAAATATCCCCTTTTTATTGAAATTATTTCAAAGTTGCAATATTTTTCAAAGAAGTTGTTTAAAAGATATTTGTGAATCAATGTGTATCATAACACTTGAAATCTTTTATATGACTTTTTAAATTTATGAAATTCATGTCCATTTTTTTAAATCCTTAAAACAATTTTAAAACATGAGCATTAATGAGAATGATTTAGAAGAATTAATCTTTAAACCGTTTAAAATGATATTTTTCGTAGAGTTTATAACCAAATGAGAGATAGTTGAATAAAAAAATTTGTGGTAATTAAAACATTATTATATCACGAGAATAAATGGATTCACGATAAACTATTTCAAAGTACATTATATACCCCATATAAAAGTAATTGGTACATAACAACAAAAGAGTCTCAGTAGATTGTAAATTTGAGATGAAATCCCTTATAAAGACTATTACCATAGGATAAGGATAAATATATGACAATGTTTTGTGTGAAAATTATAAGTACTCTCAATAATATTTGATATTATGTAAAAATTAATCAGAGGACATTCAAAAATATTCTTGTGACAATAAAACCAATGACCTAGTTGATTAACTCAATGAATAGAAATTGAGTTATGTATACTATTATCAAGTTAATATCGATGAATTTGGAATTTACCAATGATGTTATTATATTTATAAAAAGTTTATCTTCACAAAGTGGAGTGTAAAATAATACATAAATAAATATATTGTGACTTTACACAAAATCATAGATTATAATAATCAATGATTTTTGTGAAAACCCAATGTGTGGAAATCGAATTATATTCATCATATATGGGTATTATATATATATTTTTACCTAAAATGACACCAATGAATTATATACATCATATATGGGTATTATGTATATATTTTTACCTAAATAAATTTATCTAAAATAAAGAATTATTTCAATAAAAATTAGGTTTTAAACAAAAATGCGGTATTTTCACATTTAGCCAAAAATTTAATGTTTTTAGAAAAATAACAAAAATTCACCCTATGATAATTATGATATTACAAATTAAAAAATTATTTATATTATAACTAATTAGAAACATATAAGTTGTATTGATTAATTTAAAAAAATATATTCCCAATTCTAAAACCAAAAAGCGGGTTTTTGAGAAGTAAAACCTATCAAAAGATTAATATGTGTTAATATCTAATTTAAATGTAAAATTCTGTCAAATGAAAAAAATTGGACAAATGTTAAAAATAAAATTTAATTATACTTCAAAACCATACAAATGTATAATTTTTAACTATAAGTATTTTTTATTAAATTTTTTTTTAATTAAAATTTAGTATTTTTACAATTCATGAAAGTATAAATGTTATCAGAAAAGCACTGAAAATTAATCAAAACAAAATTTTTATGTCCCTTTTTTAAATAATATGTTTATTTTGTAGAATTTAATATATTAAAGTTTCAAATATTGGATTTAAAATGTGTTCTCCATTAAAAGGTGTCAAAATTGCATGTTATGATAAATACTTCTTTTATATGAAAAATTAAATTTATTCTAATATTATCTATAAGAAACATAGAATATTTATGGTAAAATTATATAGATTATATGAAATAAAAAATTCAGTTAATACTATGTGTAGCTTCTTTTTGAACAGTTGGTTCGGTGAGTTGTGGTGCCCTCGAACTCAGTCTTGCGTGTAGCGCAAGCTATTGAATTATTTTAATGAAAATATCATACTATAAAATATTTGGATATTACAATATAAATGTTTTAATTTAAATTTTTAGATAATATAGAGTTGTAATATCATCATCCAATAAATATTTTACCTTTTTATGTCAGTTTAAACCATATAATTTTAATTATCACTTAATTATTCTATTTAATTTTTAACTGCAGTATAAAATATTTCAATATTAAAAGGGTTAAATATTATTATATTTGTTATAAATTAGACTATAAATATGTAAATAAGAAATTATTAAACAATCTCTTCATTATTTTATATTATCAAAAAAATTAATGATTTTAAATTATTTTAATAAAACATTATTTTGATAAACAATCAATACAATTAGTTTTTACACAATTCAATTAATTGATTTTTAAAAATATTTAAATAAGCAGATAACATTGAAAAAAAATATTTTATTATATTATTAGGATGTCAAGCTAATATGTAAAATTCATTCGATATTTTAAATATAAAAAATGATTTTATATTAATATATTAAAAAATTTTATTTGTATCTTCATTAATAAAATATTAAGAACATCATTTTTCTGTAATTATTTTAGAAATTAGTTTTTGAATAAAATTTACAAATAAAATACTATGATGAATTTAAATATACTATATTCTATAATAATACTTTTATATGTATCTATCTTCTAGAAAATCTAATATTAAAAATATTATACTCATTCAAACATGAATGAAAGAATTTAATATTAACATTAAATAAAATAATATACGAGTCATAATATATTTTATAAGGCTTCTTATCGTGAATAAATCAACCCTTTGTTCTAACACCCCACCCCTACCTCATTGGCTTGAGGTGGCGTTGAGGGTTACTTGGCCTTTAGTGACGTTCCCAAGGCACTAAAGACTGGTAGTAAATGTGGAGGGCTCCGAGAACAATTAGGGAACGATATGCCCTTTTAAGACAAAAAACAACCAAACAACAACAACTAAATGATCTATTCCAATAAAACCAACTCATACATTACCAAAGACAACCAGATAATCCATAATCTCACATGATAACACAACCCAATACAACATTAGAGTATAATGCGGAAGACTCAACAAGAACACCACCATCCATGACACCACCACAACTCCACACCAAGATCCAAGATCCTAGTTCCACCATGACATCACAACGCACCACTAAAGGAGGTTGATGCCTTACCTTTTACCATGTCACGGTACACGACATCTGCAAAGACACCAACGTGCCAAAGCAGGGTTTGAGTACTAAAACTCAGTATGATTTCCCCAAATGACTTCACTACACACGCCACTAGGATAAAACCACTAGCACATTTTTATAAAACAATTTATATAAAATAATCATAATTACAACCATTTGAAAAAGCCAAACATGCCTTTACCGAGCTATCTTACCCAAAAACAACCACCATAGGAAAGCCAAGCAAACATGTCACAATTTCCAACATTCAAAGAAACACACAACAAATAACTACAAAACCAACGGTGGAGCCTCCATCTAACCCATTATCCATTCACAACCAGTTCAATCTACGCAAATCACTAAATAACAAAAAAATCACAATGGTGGAGCTTCCGTCCAACCCGTTTCATCCATTTACAACTAGTGGCTCTTCCCGTCCACTTATCAATGATGGTGGCCCTTCCATCCACTATCCATACCCCTTTTATTATAGTGGTACATCCCACCCACTTCCACACAAAAATTCAACCAATAACTACCTAGCATATATTCCATCAAGGTCACAACAACATCATGTAATCAACCAATTCCATTACATGTTAATTAACTTCAATAAATCACCCATTTATTGAAAACCATTTTCAATGCCAATCCCTATTTCAATAAAAAAATATTTTATTGAAAACTATTTCTATCGATCATTTTAACAAATCAACCATATCATCACATTTTATAAAATCCATTATAAAATCCAAAACAAAATCATTTCACCACAAAACACTCTTTTTCCCCAAAAATCCTGAAACATCACCCAAGGGATTTTTCACTAATTTCGAATATCAAAACATAATTAATTTCTAGCACAATAAATTAATTGTAACAAGGAACCACTATTTATAACCAAGTGTAGTCGAGAGAGAATCCACCTACCTTTAGGGTTTCTGAGAAATCGACCCACGTACAACTTCACCTCAAATCTAGCGAACGCACCATCGACACCTCTCTAATCCCCTCCCCTAACCATAAAAAGCTTCAAAATCATCATCCAAGGCAACCCCAACCCAATATCTACACAAAAAAAGTGTAGATCTAGAAAACCATGAAAGAGAGGGATGTAAATCTAGAGGAAAACACAAGAGAAGAAAGAGGAGAGGCTTACTCGAGAGTAACCACTTTCAATCCACCTTAAAACCCCTTAGAATCGGGTCAAGAATGAGTGGGAGAAACCCTCCAACCCTTGAGAACCAAAAATCCAGATTGAGGATCAAGTGGGAGAAGATTTGGAGTGAAATGAGGCAATCTTGGGTGAGCCTAGAACTTATAACCCTAACTTTAAGTAGCCCCAGGGTCAGCCCGTACGGTTTAGAAAACCGTGCACTAACCGTGCACATGCCACTACCTTGAGTGCTAGGGTCTGCACAGTTTTCTCGCACGGTTTGGAAAACCGTGAGGAGGCCGTGTGAGGCCTAATGACTCGAGAACAAGGGTCTACACAGTTTCCTGGGGAACCCAAACGGTTTCCACTAACCATGATC
Organism: Viscum album; assembly: GCA_963277665.1. Classification (NCBI taxonomy): domain Eukaryota; kingdom Viridiplantae; phylum Streptophyta; class Magnoliopsida; order Santalales; family Viscaceae; genus Viscum; species Viscum album. The sequence continues at coordinate 1,046,907,751 of OY728163.1, read as the reverse complement.
AAACTGTGCACCCCTTTAAAAGCCTCCAAACTCATCCAAAACCATTCCAATGTATCCCAAGCTCTTCCCAACTAATTATATCCACTTAAAATACATAAAAATGGATAAAGAATGCCACATACCTCAAAATGGGGGTGCTACATTCTCCCCACCATTAGACTTTCCGTCTTCGGAAAGTAGTGAAACAACCCTTTACTGAAAGAGCTTAGGCCACTGCTCGACCATCTCTTTCTCCTGTTCTAAAGTCTCCTCTTGAATCTGACCATGTTGCCACAAAAAATGTACTAAATCGATGCTTTTACCATGCTTGAATTTCTCTTCACTATCCATAACCCGCACTGGAATGTGCACCAATGATGCATCCGGTTCTAGCTCATCATGATCCCATCAAATCACATGGTCACGATTCAGATAATATTTTTTCATTTGAGACACATGAAACAAATTGTGAACCGCACTAAACCATGGTGGCAATTCCAAATGATAATCTACCTCACCAACCCGCTCAAGAACATCAAAATCTCTTATATACCTCGGAGATAACATTCCCTGCTTCCCAAACCGACGATGTCCCAACCTAGGAGAGATCCTCAAGAACACATGATCTATCAACAGGAACAACAATGGTCATCAATGATGATCTGCATATGATTTCTGATGACTCTGAGCCACCTCCATTCTCTTCCTAATCAACTTGATCTTCTCTATAGTCTCATGGACAAGACTCGGTCCAACCATCGAGGACTCACCCATTACCACCCAACATATTGGAGAACGACACGGCCACCTGTACAATGCTTTAAACAGGGCAATCTGTATAGATGCCTGATAACTGTTGTTGTACGAGAACTCAACCAATGACAAGAGCTCCTCTCATGAACCAAAAAAATCCATGACAAAATCCTACAACATATCCTCTATAGTTTGTATCATCCTCTCGTATTGACCATCTGTCTGAGGTGATACGCTGTAATCATCATCAACTATGTTCCATGGGCTTGATATAAGGATTTATAGTAATAGATGTAAACCTCTTATCTCTATCTGATACAATCAAAATTAGAACGCCATGCCTCTTTAACACCTTCCGGATATAGATTTTGGACAAATCCTCCACCGTATGAGATTTATGAATCGGGATGAAATGGGCCGACATCATTATCTGATCCACTATCACACAAATGGTATCGTTCTTCTTGACTGTTCTTTGGAGACCTATGAAAAAATCCATCACTATCTACTCCCACTTCAAAATAGGGATTGATAAAGACTGCAACATTTCTACTAGCCTCTAAAGCTCTGCCGTGACCTTCTGACATGTCAAGCATCTCGAAACAAACTCAGCCAGACTTCTCTTCATACCAGCCCACTAGAACTGCACTTTCAACACTTTATACATCTTCTGAATTCTAGGATGAACATCCCACCTGTAATTATGATACGCCCTGAGAAGATCCTCATGACAAGAAACTTGTGCAACCATCTGATTCTGAAAACACAAAACTGAATCTCCATTTAGTTACCAACCCTCAATTGTCTTCCCACCATTGAGTCTCGACCCCACAGTCAAACACTAAGAATCAGATATTTGTGCCTCTCTAACAAGGCAAACCAAGTCAGGAATCAACAAAACCGGAAAGAAGCCTGCTCTATCACCCTGGTCCTCACATTCCAACATCATATCAGCTATACCCGACATCAATTTCCACTGATCTGATGCCTGCTTCACCACTTGAGAAAATGATTTTCTACTTAATGCATCCGCCACCGAATTCCCATACTCGGTGTGTACATCAAGTCAAAGTGAAACATCTAGAGATATTCAATCCATCTCTTTTACCTCATGTTCAAATCCCCTTGTGAGAAAATGTGTTTCAAGCTCTTATGTTCTGTATATACTGTAAATTTATCACCGAAGAGATAATGATGCCACACTTTCAAAGCATGGACCAATGCTGCCAAATCCAAATCATTAGTTGGGTAGTTATTCTCATGAACTCTCAACTGGCGTGAGCCATATGTAACCACATGATTCCCTTCCATGAGATCGCACCCCAACTCTGATCATGATTCATCGCAATACACCACATACCCTTTTCCTGATTCTGGATGAATGATGATTAGTGCTGATGTAAGACGACCCATTAGCTCTTTGAAAAACTGATGACACTATTCATTCCACTTGAATGGAACATTCTTTCTTGTCAAATATGTCATTGGAGAATCCAAACCTGAAAAATCAGGAACAAAATGGTGATATTACCCACCTAGACCAAGAAAAATGCGTATCTCAAACACATTCTATGGCGGTTTCCAGGAGATAACAGCCTCTATCTTTTCTAGATCCACTAACAACCCCCTTTCAAACAACTCATGGCCAAGAAAACAAACATCCTGTATCCAAAAGTCACACTTTCACAATTTGGCATACAAACGATGATCCCAGAAGATCCCCAACACTTTCGCAAAGTGCTACTCTTGCTCCACCCATGTCTTTGAATACACTAGAATATCTTTGAAAACACCACCACAAATGAATCCAGATATATCTGAAATATCTGATTCATAAATTCCATAAACCCCGCTTCCGAATTCGTTACGCCGAAGGGAATAACCACATTTTCATAATGGTAGAAACTACTTCTGAAAGTTGTTTTAGAAATATCATCCTTCCTCACCAGCAATTGATGATATCCTGACCTCAGGTCGATCATGGAGAACCACTGGGATCCCCTCAACTAGTCGAACAAATCATCAATTAATGGAAGTGGATATCTATTCTTTATCGTAACTTGGTTAAGTCTACGATAATCAACACACAGCCTCAAGGTTCCATCCACCTTTTTCACAAACAACACTGGTGCTGCCCACGGAGACGTGCTAAGCCATATAAACCCATTATTTTCTAACCATTCCAACTGGATTTTCATTTCCCGCAATTCAGTTGGTGCCATCTGATAAGATGGAAGTGATATAGGAATGGTCCTCAGAAGATTATCAATTGTAAACTCCACTTCTCTTATAGGAGGAAACCCAATGAATTGATCAAGAAAAACATCTATGAACTGATCCACCACTACCAGAGGATCACTTTCTCAACACCCTATAACTATTCCAATGACAACACTGCCAAATGTAATGATAACATACCCACTAGTGGTTCCAAACAAACCTATTTCACCCTTCCTTTCATGTTTCTCTCTTCTAATGATATGTTTCTTCCATCATTTTTCGTAAAACCCACTGTCTTCACATAACAGACGATGTGGGCCTTAAAATCCACTAGCCAATCCATTCCCAGGATTACAACATAACCATCCATCTCAGACATTGTTATGTTCCACACTATCTCAACCTCGCCCACAACAATACAACATGATCTACTCAAGAATTCTCGGTAGTCTCTTTGAACCAGAGGAGTCTGAAGTTTCAAAACCGAGGGCATCATTTCTACCCTTAAACCCAACAAATCAACCACACATGCATCAATATAAAAGTGTGAATCACCCATATCAAACAACACTTCCATCAAGGTAGAATTTAAAAGAATAGTTCCTCACACTATGGATAGTCCCGAGTGATCATTCACCACAACCTGTTCAGCTAAAAACACATGTTTTCGTGCCACACTATACTTTTTATTGTTCTGATGATTTATCATGTTATCCCATGAATCACCATGACCCACTTTACTATATTTTCGAGGGGTATGCTGCTTCCCCCGTCCTGTTGAATCATACGACATCAGCGATCCCTGAGGTGTGTCATGTGCACCAGACCTTGGAGCATTCCGACAATAACAATGTAGATGGCCCATATGCTTACAAGTATGAAATGCTCGAGGTTCTCTCGTACAATCCCGCTTGATGTGGCCTGTAGAACCACACTGAAAACATCATAGCTTTCTCTGGGGCTTCAGAGGATGATTCACTGATCCTTATGTTGGATTATTTTTTATATTCCCACCTTCGAAATAAGTGTCCCTCATCCTCTTGAACCCGTCATTAGAGTTCCCATTATTCTCCATGGGTACTGCAATGCTTCCCCAGCCCGGAGCGCCCAACAAAGCTCGCTCAGCCACTGAGGCTCTATTCACCATCTCCGTATAATCATCTATACACATCACTGTTATCTTTGAACTGATTTCTTGCCTCAACCCCACATCAAATATCCTTGACTTCAATGACATTCTACTCGTCACCTTGGGTGAAAACCGCACTATGTTCATAAACTTAGCTTCATACTCCGTCACCGACATCAGCACTTGCTTCAAACAGAATTAATCAGTCATACGCTGAATTCTAAATGTATGTGGGTAGAATCGTTTATTAAAAAATTCCTCAATGCCTTCCCACGTCAATCCTTGGTCCTTCCCATCATGGACTACCAACTCCCACCACTATAGGGAAAGATCTTCCAACATATACATGGCCTACATCACTTTTTACTCTACAGGTGTTCCCAAGAACTCGAAGAACTTGTTTATTCTATTCAAACATTCTTATGCCATCTATAGCTCTGAATCACCCATAACAATGGGTAGATTATGCTTTTGAAACTGATCCTCATGATCCACATTCCCTGTTTCATCCCATCTATTTCCACATCCCACATCTTGGAAAGCTTTCACTATACTTTCCACTAGCTGCTGGTTCACCCGAGGCTCAGATGCAACCACATTCTCAGCAACCTCCTCCTATTGGTCTCTAAGACGCCTACCCGGTGCCATTTTAGAAAACAAACAACCATGAGTCTCACTTCTGTAGACATCACAAAATCCAATTTCAAATCACATTACACAACACTATCACTACAATGATTTCCATGAGTTCACATTTTTCCACATCTTCCATGTTTCAACATTTTGAAAACCAATCCATTTTAAAAATACCAATATATTCACATTAAAATATTACATTACATCATAAATCATTATAACCCAATGAAATATGCATCCTAGAGGGAAGCCATTTCTACAATGCATGTCATGCTCATCTCATTGTCTACACCCACAACAATGAGGTATCTAATGTTTATAAGTGTCTCCAAAACACATATGTACCCAACTCCTTGGTAACATGAATTTCATCATAAAACGGTTAGATATTTCCTTTTAGGCTATACATTCCATGTTTTGACAATCCTACGCCTTGCTTCCATCCCGACTCCTAGAGTATACCACAAAGAATGTCAACACCAAATCTGAGAATCAACTCCAAAGGACCGAAAAAACTAATACCACTTGTAACACCCCGCCCCTACCTTATTGGCATAAGGAGGCGGTGAGGTTTACATGGCCTTTAGGGACATTTCCATGGTGCTAAAGGCTGGAAATAAATGTCGAGGGCTCTGAGAAAAAATGGGGAATGATTTTCCCTTGAAACAAAACCAACTAAACCACAAAAACTAAATGATTCATGTCAACAAAACCAACTCATACATTACCAAAGGCAACACGATAATCCATAATCTCACATGATAACACAACCCAATAAAACATCAGAGTTCAATGATGAAGACTCAACAAGAACACTGTGAGTTAGGACACCACCAAAACTCTACACCAAGATCCAAGCTCTATGTTCCACCAAGTTATCACAATGCACCACTAAAGGAGGTTGATGCCTTACCTTTTCCCACGTCACAGTACACAACATCTGGAAAGACACCAACATGCCAAAGCAAGGGGTGATTACTAAAACTCCGTAGGATTTCCCCAATTGACATCCCCACAAACACCACTTGGATAAAACCATTAGAAAATTTATATAAAAGAGTATATATAAAATAATCATAAGAACAACCATTTACAAAATCCAAACACACTCTTACATAGCTATCTTACACAAATCTATCCACCAGAGGAAAGCCGACCAAACATGTCACAATTTCAAACTTGAAAAGCAATGCACAACAAACCACTACACAACCAATAATGGAGCCTCCATCCAACACATTATCCATTCATAACTAGTTTAATCTACGAAAAGTAGTACACAACAAAACAATCACAATGGTGGAGCTTCTGTCCAACCTGTTTCAACCATTTACAACTAGTGTATCTTCCCGTCCACTAATCATTGATGGTGGCCCTTCCATCCACTATAAATCCCCCTTTTATTATTGTGGTACTTCCTAGACACATCCACACAACAATTCAACCAATCACAATCAAGAATATAATCCATTAATGTCACAACAACATTATGTAGTCAACCAATCCCATTACATGTAAATTCACTTCAATAAATCACCAATTTGTTGAAAACTATTTTCTATACCAATCTGTATTTAAATAAAACCATCTTTTTATTGAAAACATTTTCTGTCGATCATTTTCACAAGTCAACCATTACATACCATTTTAAAATCTCCATTTTAAAATCCATAAAAAAACCATTTCACCGCAAAACCCTATTTTTTCAAAAAAAATTCCCAAAATGTCACCCAAGGGATTTTCCCCAAATTTCTCACATCGAAACACAATTAATTTCGAGCACAAAAAATTAATTTTAACATGGAACAACTAGTTCTAACCATGTGGTGTCAAGATAGAAGCCAACTATATTTAGGGTTCTTGAGAAATTGACCCACGAACAAGCTCATCTCAAATCTGGCGAACACACCAACGAAACCTCTCTAGATCCCCTCCCCTAAACATAACATGTCTCAAAATCATCATCCAAGAAAACACCAACCCTAAATATACAAGAAACAAGTGTAAATATAGAAAAAGAAGAAATAGAGGGATGCAGATCTAGAGGAAAACACAAGAGAATCATGAGGAGAGACTTACCTGGGAGAAACCACCTTGAAACCACCTTGAAACCCCTTCGAATCACTCCCAAAACGAGTGGGAGAGCCCCTTAAACCCTTGAGAACCTAAATTCATGAGTGAGGATCGAGTGGGAGAAGATACAGAGTGAAATGAGGCAATCTTGAGTGAGCTTAGAACTTATAACCCTAACTTTAAGTGGTCGCACAGTTAGCCCGCACGGTTTGGAAAAACGTGCGCTAACAGTGTGCCCCGCACTGCCTCGAGGGCCAGGGTCCCCAGGGTTTCCTCTCACGGTTTAGAAAACTATGCAGAGGTTGTGCAAGGCCTAATTTCTCAAGAACAAGCATCCGCACTATTTCCTGGGGAACTTGCATTGGTTCCACTAAACGTGCACCCCTTTAAAAGCCTACAAACTCATCCAAACCCATTCCAAACTCTCCCAACCTCTTCTCAACTCATTCCATTCACTTTAAATACATAAAAATGTATATGCATAGGCCACATACCTCAATACTAGGGTGCTACATTGGGTATTTATGATTGATATATACTCTGCCCATAAGTTTTATTCAAATTTTTCTATATTTTAATTATTATTATCAATTTAATAATTATTATTTTATTTATTTCTTATCAAATTAATAATTTATACATTATTTAAATATAAGTCATTAATGCGGTTATTTATTTACTAAAAACTACAAATAAATTATCATGATGAAGAAGAAAAATTATATTTAAAATGAAAATATAAAATATTATTTATCTTTTTTATAACCTTATATTAAAAATGGTATAGTTATTAAGATTTGAGTAAGATATATTTAACATTTTATAAAATAATATTAAATAAATAACCTATTATCATAATTGTGGGTTAAAAGGATACCATTTTGACCCAAGTATGATTCAGTTCAAAACATACTCATCCAATGATAGTAGAAAAATTATTATGGAGATTTTAAAATATTATTTTTATCCTTAATTACATGAATTTCAAATTTACAATAGTAATAAAAATTACTAAAGTTATTATTCAGAAATCAAAAAATAAAATAAATATATTTAAATAATTTTCATCAAATGATTGCAAATATGGAATTTATTTTTAAAAATTCCTAACATAGTGTATGGTCTAACGAATTTAAAATTAATCATTTTGTTGAAATGAGAAAATGAGTTTTAAATGTTATATTATTAAAAACAATTGAAAAATTTTTACATCTAAATTCAACATAAAATTAATGTCAATGACCTAAATTAAATTAAATGAAAAAAATATATTCTATCAATACTTTAAAATCATTCAATAATAGAATTTATACATTTAATTTATTTTGATGAAAAATTTTGTTTTCAATTATAATTCAGTACACTTTTACTATACACGAAAACATTAAATTTATCAGAAAAGTCTAAAAAACATCCAAAGTAAAATATTACATCCCTCAAACAAAAAATAGTTTTATTTGTTCATATAATAATTTTTAGTATCTCAAAATTGTACATTAAAAAAGGTTCTCCATTAAAATGAGTTAAAAATAAAATTTTCAAAAATATAGGTTTTAAAAAAATATGGTTTATTCATTCCAAATAAAAAAAATATCTATCAGATGATGATAAAAAATATCTTATTTAGTTTCTAAACTATATATTTAATTAATTTAATTTACTATTAGTATTTCACTCAATTTATTAATACAAAAACAAAAATATATATTTGATTGATATTTTTCATAAATAATTAGTATGCAATGAATTCATCATAAATTTTCATAAGTTAGTTATATTTATGCTTATTAGACTATAATATAGGTTAGAATTGTAATTTTATTCTAAGTGAATCACACAATGAATTTAAACTCATGATTTTGTATAATGCAAGGTATTGAAGAATTAAAATTATTTAAAGAAAATATTTCCCAAAAAACATGCTGGTGTTATATTCTAACCACTTAAACTAAATTTATATGTCAAAATCAATCAATTGGATAAAAATAAAAGAGTTTACCTCTACATCATCACATAATCATGTTCCAAGGTAGTATCCTCAATTAGGTAATTACACAATAAAACAATTACCAAGAGACTGGTCTTGTTTCACATAACTTTTTTTCTACAAACATGCGTCTATATCGGCTATTTTAAATAAGTAAAGTCTTTATATAGTGGTATGACATCAGAATTTAGTAATTTTTAAGGATTTAGTTTGTAATTTCTCAATAGATATACATGTAACACATCATGAACGTATAAGAGATTTAGTGGAATTTCTGATAGGTAATATACCTTCAGAAAATGATCCAAAATTTCCAAATTAATGATACACTTATAGATCATCTGGTTCTTCTATCCAAATATCATTACACTATTCTAGAGAGATATTTATAAATACACCTTGTCACCCAGATCAATCTCTTGGTCTTTTTTTAGTTGTTAAAATAACATTTTTCTAAACTCTTAGCATCTCTTATGTGTTTTTGAATATATCTAACCATTTGTTCCTTGTCATCAATAATATCATGTACTAATAGATTTCATCCCCCAACTTCATCCAAAAAAATTGGTGTTCTTCACTTATTTCATTACAGGGATATATAAAGAGACATCTATATACAATGGTGAAAGAAATTATGGTATGAAAAGTCTCCCAAATGTTCATGTTGATCCCAATATCCTTTGAAATACAAAGGGAAATCTCACATCATGTGTTCTAGTGTTTGTATTTTCATCTCAAATTGACTGACTATTTGAGGATGATAAATGGTGTGGAGACATAAATTTTTATTGATAACCTAATTATGACTTTTCAAGAACTTCATGGTAATCCTCATTCCCCATTCAGATATAGTGAAATGTGGTACTCAGTGAAATCTTATAACTTCTTTTATATATATCATGGAATGTTGAACAAGAGAAAAATACTCTCTAATATAAAAAAATTGTGGCAACTTCATAAAGAAATCAACTATAACCCTTATAATGTTACTGTCTCTATATGTTTAGGGAAATTAAATGATAGAGTCCATATTGATTTTTTTCTATTTCAAATCCGGTATGGGTAATAGTGGTGACATCCCCTCATACTTCAATCGTTCAACCTTAACTTGTTGAAAAACTATGTATCAAGAGATATATTCAGCAACATATCATCTCATTCCATATGAAAAGAAATACTCTTCCAGGTCCCTATACATATTTATACTTTTAGGATGAATATAGAATGAAGAACTATGGTCCTCATCCAATAAATACTTATTTAATTATGGTACGAGAGGAATTAAAACCCAGTTCGTCAAAATTATTATTCTGTCATAAATAATGTTAAATTTAAGAACATTTCTCAAATGATTTTGTATATCTACATCTTTCTTGATATAAATTTTTAATCATTACTTGTATATATGGTAGAATATGAATTTTATGAAGATAATATCTCACCCTATCCTTTAAAATTTCAAGATCCATCTACTGAAAATGTATAAATATCAGATCTTTTGTTATTCTCATCATGGGTAGGCTACTATGTTCCATTCAGTTCACGGTATATACCACATTCTTAAATTATATTAAGTTGTTAATTTATTTTAAATTCATAAAATTTAATCAAATAAAATAATATTTGTTGATATATATTCGTCTATATTTTTTTGAAAAAATAAATTAAAAATTTATGATCAAAATAATTTTAACACCATTCACCATAATGATAATGTATTCATATCATTAGTTAATGATTTTGTATCAAACTCTAAATAATGAGTTGGGTATTTGTTTTCTTGGATAGATCATTTTAGATCATAAATCATTCTCCACTAGAAGGAATTGTGTGAACAGGTGAAATGGCTAACCTTCTTTTTAGCTCTATGAAACACTTTTCACATTCCACCATCCAAGAAAAATTAATTACATTCAGAGAAAACTTGGAGAGTGGATTAGATAATCATGAAAAATCCTTCAAAACAAATTGATAATATCTTGGAAAAAAATTATGTTATAATATTTTACATCCTTATTAGTCTCATCCAACTTTCAGTAGCATCGTTGTTTTTCTAATTCCATAGACCGCGCCTATCATGAGATTTTTTGACCCCTTTCATCCACTATAAAGACCACCCCTCGCACCCCCCTATTTTCTTTACTCCAATAATCCATTAATATTGTGAAATTTATGCCTAAATCCTCTTCCCTAGTCTTTTCCCACGTCATAGTGCTTTCTTCCTATAAAATAAACCAAACATTTTTTCTTTAAAACGATTCTCAACGATGAATATCCAAGATGTAAAATTCTCTAAATTTTACCTTTATTTAGTTTTTGTATTATTTATTTATTTTTTCTCTCCCCACCACCTTAGTAAAAAGGATACAGATAACCCTATAATCATTTATATTCTGGAATTATGTCTTGTTAATGTATGAACCATCATCAATTTATTTACTCCCTCTCTTTTAAACAAAATTATCATCATGACGTGTTATTTTATAACCTTCGTGGATGACTAACGTTCATTCATCAATTTATCCTTAAATCTTGGTCATGATACCATTTTAAATCATTAAAATATATAATAATATATTAGTTATTAAATTTCATATGTTCTTGTATTATATATTTACATAATATTAAAAGATAAAACAAAATGAGTTTTTTATTATCAATAACTACATTAATAATTTAAATGATTATCACTAAGCATAATCTCTAATGATTTATCCAAATTCAATATAAAAAAATGTTATAAATAACAAATCAACATTTGAGTGTTAATAAATATCTTATAAATTTAATTCTGGATTATAACAATGACTTCACATGAACATTCATACTCATATAATAGTATAATGATCGGGAAAAGGAAGGAAACAAACGCTCTGGAGAAATGAATTGTTATTTTATAACTCATAAAAAGGATAAAAATAAAAATAATTAAAATTTTAAATATAAAAATAACATATATGAGATTATGAATTTATTAATTATTAGATTTAATTTGTTTAACTAGGATATTAAGGTCATTTGAAGAAAACATTCTGATATAATGTATGGGTTTTCATCCCAAATCTCCATATTCATTTGGGATGTGAATTATTTCTCTATAAACAAAATTAATTATTCATATACATTATATTAATCTTATAGGTTTTTTATATGTTCCAAATAATGTATTTTGATCATTTTATATTTTGTTTTTTTGAAAATACATGTTTTAAAAGGGTCCCCTTCTCAATTGTTCATGATTAGAAAATCCGGTTAAAGGGAACTTTCAAATTTCATACATATTTTCATGTGCACCATATAATATCTTTTAATCCAACATTATTTGTATGAATCCAATTATTTTATTTTTAATAAACTATCATAGTTCATTTCGAGTTTTATGCAATTTTTTTTCCAAAAGAACACGTATTTTCAAAGTAAAAGAGTATTACACTGAAGAATTCTTCGATGAATTTATTTTAGAATTTTCATGTATTTCAACACCCCTATTGAATATAATTTTTATAGGGATTAAAATATTATTATATTAATCTATATTATTTTATTAAATAATTTATGATTTGTTTAAATATGTATTTTCTATCATGATACCATTCTCTATACTAATCACAAGGGTTAGTGATTATGTCTACTTATTGGGGAATGATAGTTAAATTTCACTTTTATTGTTAATCATGTTTAAAAACATTATTATATTTAATGAATTGGGGTTATAAAGTGATGGTTGGGGCCCACTATTTTACATCGACGAGTCCGTTAGTGTCATGTGAAAATGAATAATAAGGATGTGGCCGACGACTTAAACAAGTATTTTTAGACGTCTTGGCTATGCCCTTGACAATATGTTTTAAATGTATGTCATTATGAATTCCCTTATTATTATATTATAAACTGATAATCCATTTCATATTTTCCTTGTATAATGTCGATTATAATTATTCATTCTCTTATGATCAGTTATATGCATTTATTTACTCATCTTTCATTCCTAAGATATTATGCTCTTGTTTATTTTTAATTGCATGTGTTTTGTTATTCATTATGACAAATGATTAGGTTTATGATAACATAAAATACAGTAAATAATATTACTGAGAATATGAGCTCACCCATTTCTTGTGTTTTATTTTTTCCAAGGATGTGATGATCAATATTATTATGAATGACATAGTAGAATAATCGAAGTGTTTATGGGTGTTTCAAATGGATATGTAATGATTTTTTTTTCATGTTGTAATGTAAAAATAATGTTTCTATATGTTTGTCTGAAACTACTAATATATTTTTTTATTTTTTGTATGTGACATCATTTCAAACAAACCAATGTATTAATATAAGGCACAAACTCTGGTTAACTGGGGATGGGGTCATTACAATGCTAATTTAATATTCTTATCTTATTTAAACGAATGAAAAAAGGATTATATATTTATATATAATAAAATCCACGATAATATTATGTAATATCTGTCACATATTTATTTAAACTATATTTTATACATTCAGTGTATATAGTGAACAAATCATATAGTTTTGAGGAGGCAGCAGTTCACACAACTGCAAAGGAGGTTATCGTATTCCCACGAAAATGTATGCATAATGGTGGGTGTTATATAAAAATTATAGAAGAATAAATTAATTATAAATACTATATATATAATATAAAAATATAAATCCATCATTATTGCAACCATTAAAATCTATAAATGGAAGACCGTACAACATCGGTTCGTGAGAGAGAAGTCTTTCTTACACTCAAACATTGATTGTGTATCCCATGTGATGGATTTTGGTTAAAGTGGAGGTATCAATCATAGAATAACAAAAATAGAAGTATGTTTTATCTAATTTGATAATTATATAATAATTATTTAAAAAAATTATGTGGAGGAGAAGTAATTGAAAAAAAGTGATCATTAAAGAGAAACAAATTATTCTGGTAAATCCATTAATTTGTACAAAATGATTTTATTGCTTTTCATTCATGAAAAAATTGAGGCCTCTAAGATGGGGCAGAAATGTTGCGATATTATTTAGAAATTGTTTAAGATAAAATTTTTATTAAATTGGTGAATAAGTGGGAGGGGTGTGTTCCTTTTAATAGAGTAGGAGGAGTGTCATTTTTATAAATATAAAAAGGTAAAAACTATTGAGGGGTCACTCTAAGGTCATGTGCATCTAATAATGACCCATATTATATAAATGAGAGGATATGGTATAAATAAGTCCATTAATTATATTCTTTACAATTTTATAGTTTATTTTGTTCTGTATGATTATTGTTTAGTCCCTTGTTAAGTTGATTTTTCAGTTAATCAATGTAATTAATTTTAATTACCTACACAATTATTTTCCGGTAAAATAATTTTATTACCTTACTAAAAATTATAAACTATTTTGTTTAAATATATGGAATCAATTTTCCCAATTTATATACATGAAAGTGCGTGAAATTAATTTAAAATAATCCCATAGATAGGAAAACAATGTAGATTTATAAAGTGAGAATGTTCAAAAGGATAAAATTCATTTATATCCAATTTCAATGTTAAATTTATTGCAACGAACTAAAATGAATTAATTTATTTATAGTTTTATATTTCATACTTTTAATATAATTTATATATTACTTAACTATATAAATAAATTAGACAAAAATCATTGTTTAATTAAAATTCAGTATTTTTAAATATTCATCAAAAATTGGAACTTTAGGGAAAAATTTAAAAAATTATACCTATGATAATTGTTATATCCAAATTTAAAAGATTAATTTAATTTATTAAAATATAATTTTTGAATGTGAAAAAATTTATTTTTAAAATAGGTTTTCTATTAATAAGTTTCAAAGTGCCTTTTTTGAAAATAAATTATGTGTAAAATTGTATCAATTATTATCGTATGCCTATAAATTCTATTAGATGTATATGAAAAATAAATTTTCTAATATTTAATATATATATATATATGTAAATTTTATCATTCGCTAATAGTAATTAATTTAATTATTTATATTAAAACAGTTTTTCTGTAAAATAATCATTTCTTCAAAAACTTCCCCTTCATATTTAATTGGGTCTTATATTGAATTAAAATTTATTATTAAATAATGAATTTAAAAATATAAATTAATATTTTTTTGATAGTATCCATAAATGTTAATTTATTTGCAATGTTATATAATATTATTATAAGTAAAATTATTTTAATTACATGGTGTTTTGTAAAATTTAGTCTTTCTTGTAACCACATCTATCAAATAAATTATTTGATGAAAATGATTCTAGAATACTAATTATTTACTTAATATATTTCTACAAAATATATTAAATTTATATAAATATATAAAATTGTCCATAATTTCTTGATTGGTAACATTCCATTCTACAGTTGGTGTTGTTTGTCATACACTATATCTAGTAAATGATTCAATTTTATAATTTTTGGTGTGTTACATTTATGTGGAGGAAATTATATTTGTTTCAAATAAAAAATCATTAATAAAAACGTTTTTGATATTACGAAATCACAGATTGAAATTGGAATGATGGGAGAACATTCTTATTTTAGAGGATTTAAAATTTCATAAAAACTAGATGAAACATTTATAATATTACAAAATGTTATAAATGATCTGCTTATGAAACTGAAATACTATAATACTCTTATCAAAACCCTAAATAATATAGATATTAATGAATCATATAAATTAGATGATAAAATATCTTGATAGGAATTAATGGTAGTTTACTGTAATTAATCACAAGTTCGACAGATTTTATGTTTTTTCTATTATTGTGTGAAAGATATTATGATAATCCAAAAGAGTCCCATATTAAATAATTAAAAAACAAATTTTTTTATCTTTAGTGGAATATATATTTACAATTTTTTTGCACTTTTGGAAAGGATTTTGATTTAATTTTTTTTCAGATGTTGACTTTGATAGATATTTAATATATATATATATATATTAAATTTTTAATTTTTAATTTCAAAGGAGAAGATATTTTTTCTTTATATTATAATATACTACAATAAGTATCACATTCAACTACGAAATCCCAATTTTTTAGTTGTAATTAGTTGTTATACTGTGTTTTTTATGTAAGAGACACACACAAGCAGTTGAACGAGTTTTTAGTAAAACTCAATTTTTTCATAAAAAAATTTCCATATATTAAATAAATAACCCAAAAAATCACTGATAAAAATGAAACATATATAAAATAGATGGTTTATTTTTGTTTCACACACCAATAGAGGATAAAATATTTCAAATTATCAAAATGAAAGGAAAAACTGATGATATTTTTACTACAGCCCTTGTTCAGATAGATTTAGTATATTAAATGCAACATATTAATTGTGAATATAAAATGATTATTAATATCTACATCATAATTAAAAATAATTTTAATATAATTATGTAATTTTCGATGGGGGAGAACATTTGTTTTTTTCACTAAAAACAGTATTTTATTTAAAAAAATTGGTCTACAAAAATATATAGATTCCTTTTATTTTCCAGAATCAATAATTATTTTAAAAAACTAATAATAATAATAATAATGAATTTATTTCTTATATAAATTCATTCAGTTATTGATTATGATAATATCTAGTTTATAATAAATTTTATTTTTCTTTTATATGTTGTGTGGTTGTTTAGGTATTATACTGTTGTTTATATTTTATAAACATAACAATATTTAAAAAATATCAATGTATTATCATCCATAAAATAAATTATATTCATAATAGATTTCAAGAATCATTAATAATATTTATATATATTTGAATATTTATAGATAATTATTAACAGTTATATCAAAATCAAGTTTGATTTTTTTGTCAAATGAATGGAATTAGAATCATATCCCTGTGGCTGTAACTACATGAGCATGTTGCAAAATCCCACAAGAGTTTTTAATATTTTATATTACTATAGTCACACAAATTCATCACTATTCATATTTTTAAGAGATTATTGGATCAAATTATACATCGATCAATCAGATTATTCGAATTAGTACAGTGTTATAGGATGTGAAATCTAGAAAATATAATAAATAGAGACGTTGTGATGAAATTGTAAATAGATAAAAAAATGGAATTATAAGACTGATTAATTTTTAAACGAAATTGAATTTTTTCATGGTGGCTAGACACTATGTGTATAGTATGGTGACCTTGATATTCACTACATCGCTATTGTTAAATAATTTTGTTTTCATGTTGAATTTAGTAAGGAAAATAATTTTGAAGTAATAAACTTTTAAATTTTTTAATATAAGAGTAATTTGAATATCATACAAGTATTGAACACTAATTAAGATCCATTGGATAGTAAATATTAAATAGTTACTCAAAAACTACGAGCGATGTTTGGGAGTTTTGAATGCTTTATGACTTAGCCTTCACTATTTCCAACTTTTGAGAAAGCTAGGATTGGCTTACTTTTGAAGTTGAAATAAAGGGGTTTTCCCTTATAAATTGAAGTATCACTTATATTGAGGAAGGGTGATCGAAACATATTTAATGTTCATGAAATATTTTTGTTCTATTTTCTCATGAAAATCTAAAAAATAATTTTATTTAAATATATTTTTCTTTTAGTTGAAGTGATTAAAAATAGATAGTTGTTATTGGTCAATTTATGTTATATATAATATTTTAATAATATATTGATAAAATTCATGAATTTTATGGTTATTTAAAACATTTTATTTACATGAAGGAGAATGTTTTATTTATTTTTAGGAAACTATATCAATAATGAAAGTATTTTTCATACCATATTTGATATAGTTTATTTTTATAATCAGGAAAATTTTCATCCTTAGATGATGTTCAACAATTGATACAAAAAATTTAGGAGAAGATGATTGTATTTTCTTCTCTAATATTAATACAGAATACATTCAAACCCATGACAGATGAAGAATATGAAGAATTTATTTTGAAGAAAGATGAAAAGGATATTGAGGATCCAAAATTTATTTTACACAAGGATGGGGATTTTTTACTATAATAGTAAATGAAATAATCATTTAATGTTTATGATTATAATATAATATATAATAAAATATTCAATAAAGGAAAAATATTTTATAACATAACGAATGGGGTTCATATGAATTGTTGATTTTTAAAAAATAAATTATGAGGAAGGTCAAAAAGTTCTTTCCATATCATCTCAATTAGGTATTCAACCATTTCATTCTCCATATATTCTTGGTCAGTCCATTCCAAGAAATGAATTTTTTAGTATATGTCATGTTATTTTTATTGAAGTTAAATAGAAAGAAAAATACATTTCAGAAAAATTATTTGAGGTTATTAAATCTATGATGATTTAATTAAAACATAATTTTAGCACACATGAAATGATATATAAAAAATTAAAAGGAGAAACATTAGTTGTTTGAAAATAATTTTATTTAAATTAAAAATCATAACGATATTTAAAATTGGAAAATTGTTCTAATCAAGTATATTTATTTTCTAGTCAATCAAAAAAGGATGCATGATTAGCTGTTTTTTAGAAATATAAGACTTTGGAAAACTATGTTTGAGAATAAAATATGCTAGTGAAGTGTTTCAAAAAAATCAAAGTTAGGAAGAAATATAGATATTATTGATCCATTAGAAGATGGAAATATTAAAGAATATATAAATGAGAATTTTCAATTTCAATCTAGACCATGAATAAGGCATGTGTCTGATGACCCATTAGGCTCAAAATATTCTTAGAAAAATCATTTATATTAAAGAATGCATTCCCAATTAACATATTTAAGTGATTTTTGAAGACCTTTTTGGTTTCCATATCATACCATCTGAATATAAAATCCAATTAAAAAAACATTAAGAAGTGGTTATATCATTTAGAGATATTATAAGAAATAAATCAACTATATGAGACTATTATAAAAATTTACGGGGGGATATAAATTTAAAATTTGAATGAAAAGATGAAAAAAGGATATTAAAATAGATAATTGGATGGATGAATGATATAGAGATAGATATGAGTTTTAATTATGAAAATATTTATTTGGTAAAGAATTATTCGTAATGCAATAATATATTCCTTGAAAAATTTATCTTTAGAAGATTATGCCAAATTTCAAAATGTGGAATAGTTCAACTATTTATCAAAATCCTAATATGAAGAAATTGAAGATCTGAAGCTAATTAAGTAGTTACTTGAATAATAAATTTTGAAGTTGAAGGCTATGAATATTTAGAATTTTCTTCTAATAGAATAAGTTATGATATTCAATGATGTCAATAAAAACTACAACTTCCATAGATAGGAATATCCAATAAATTTTTTTAATTATTTAAATTTTATAGGAATATCTTACAAAGGTGGAGGAAAAGGAACAATAGAATGAGAATAATTAAGAATAATTTAAAACATGAATGATATAGTGAATAAGATCTTTAGAAAATAATAATTTTCAATTTCTGAACTCGTGATGTTGTAATATTAAATAAAAATAATGAATGGTTGAAGGTTTGATGGTTTGAATGTCCATCCATTTAAATTTCTGAATGAATGTTCTATATAATTTTTTGGTGAAGTTTTATCTTCAATAAATTATATCATTGAATCTATATACTGATTTTTTAATTACATTCTATATCCAAATTTATTATTGAAAATTTGAAAGGGAGATATGTTTTGGGAGATGATTTTAGAGATTTCATCAGAGAATTAATTGGGAAAGAATTTATTTAAATGGACAAATTATTATATGAAAATTAATTCTTTATTGAAATCATTTCAGGGAGAAGATAAATTATTAACATAATTTTTTTTGGAATATTATCTTACCTTTTTCTTTAAAAAATTTATCTCACTCTAAAAGGAATCATAAATAAATGGGGAGATATGAATTAAAATCAGAGTATTATTTCCAAATAAACTCTGGGTTGTAATTCAATTTAATTTTCCAGTTTTATCTTAAAGTGTTTTGGTTTTATCTTTTCAAAAAGGGAGATATTATTAAGTTGAATGATAACTCCATAGCTTTAAAAATCACAACACACTAATAAAAATATGTTTTAGTAGAATTATTTTTCCCATGTTTGTAAGATATTTTTATAGAAAAAAAAATCATTCTACTAAATGTAGGAATGAATATTTACAACCAAATATAAACATTCTATGAATGTTTGAACAATGTACATTACATTATATTTAATCATGTGTTTACATCATTATAAAAAATCTTAATATATATGTATAAATTAATTTATTATATCGGTGTGAATAAATGTAGTATATCTGTATGAAAAATTTTATTTTTTTCGATATATGAAAATTTAACAAATCGGTGTGAGTGAATATCGTCTATTTATATGAAAACATTTAGACTAAAATTGTGACTTAATATCATATATTGGTGTTATAGGTTTTATTCTATATCACTGTCATGTTTTATTCCATTTGAAGAAGAATTTTAAAACTATATCTATAGTTATTATTATTTTTGGAATACATTTTTAATTGAATTTTAATAGTGTTACTATAACGTTATTCAATGAAGATATAATTTTATAATCTATCTGGTTATGAACACATGAGATCTTCAAAAAACACTGAGAATCATAAAAATATGACTATTCAAGGAGAAGCGATAAATAGAGGTTCGTTTGAGGATTATATATCTAATTATTTTGCAAACACAATCCAACAATTAATTTATTTATTAAAACTCCTAATTATTATTTTCATGGTATATATTTGATATTACTTCATTCAAAGGATTTAATGTGAGGATTTTAATATTTTTAGAAACAATTATGAAATTATATTTTGTGTTTGACTGAGGTTTCGATCAAGTGCTTCATGGGATTGGAAGAAGGTTGTATCAAATCAGGTTGATCGAGGGATTATAAGTCTAAGAAGTCAATGATTGTTCAGATCATAGTGATTGAGGGATTTATAATGAGTAAATACATAACATATAGTTTATTTTTATTTTTGAATAACTTATTTCGAGGTTATTAGTTTCCTTTTAAAATGAAGAATAAAAGTGTGTTCATACCTTTTATAGAAATTCAATCACTAAATATATAGAA
Source organism: Viscum album (assembly GCA_963277665.1). NCBI lineage: Eukaryota > Viridiplantae > Streptophyta > Magnoliopsida > Santalales > Viscaceae > Viscum > Viscum album. The sequence goes on along the minus strand of OY728163.1, from coordinate 1,046,886,878 downwards.
TATTTTAATGTTGTGTTTAATTTTTTTTGAAGAATGATAATTTAGTACTGTGAATTTTTTTTAGAATTTTTATTTTAGTAAACAGTATAATATTTTGATTCAGTAGACACATCCTGAGTCCAATATATGTTACAATAATAATCAGACATATTCTCAATCCAATAAACATAATAAATAGGTTTTTTAAATTTGTTTTGTTTTTAAACTAAAAATCACCCCCACTCACGTATAAATAAAAAAATCTAACAGTTCTATTACAGATATCGTATTTGGTTATTCATATTTACTTGATTTTCTTTTAATTTTCTCATATACCATACACTTCTCTATTTTTTCAATTTTTTTATGACCTATTTATTTAAAAATGGTTATTACAGTTACATGTAAATTTAAGTAAGTGTTTCTGATTCTATGAGATGGTAGGTTTAAAATATTTAACTCTTGAAAATATAAATCCCACCATTCAACCAACATTTTATAGTTGTTATTATGATTATTGGGCAGAAATAAATAAGGCATTCATAACTAATATTCTGGTCTATTTTTTTTTAATTGGTAAATATGTGATTCTTAAAAAGATTCTACTTTTACGAATACTGAGAAGTAAGAATATAAATTTAATTATATAGTAAGTAATACCATAATTTTTTATATTAAATCAAATATACATATTCATATAACTTCTTGTAAAGATCATTTGATAATTTGGAAGAATATAAATGGTCCACATCTTTTGAAATCAAATATTATTGATACTAGAAAAACAATACTTTGTGATGATTATAATTAATCTGATTTCCTATCTAGTGAAACAGTTGAAAATCAAAATAAAATATTCATTACTATTGTAAAATGAATTCAATAAATTAGATAAAAATATATTACTAATGAAATAATTTTTTAAAGAGAATATAAATCATACATCAAGAATTAGATTCTACGAGGACTACATTAGAAGATACAATAATAATTACACATATAAATCTTGATGATTTTATTGCTACCCTTATTCAATACAATAGAAAATTTTAAAAGAGATATTGAATATAAGATGAAGGATAAAGGAGGATTTACTTTTTATGCATCTTTTAATGTTTCTAAAAAATTTCATTCATCTGAAAAAGATTCAACATCTTTGAAGAAGAAATATGTTTTTGTTAAATCTTATTGTATTTCATTAAAGTAGTCTAGAAATAAATTAGATAATATAGACAAGTGGATGATCATGTTATTTTGATAGAAGAATTTACAGTATACCTATATAAATAATAACATTGAAATATTTGATAAAAATGGTTCTTAGAAAGTTATATTTTATGACTCCAAGGAAGATTGACTTATAAGTCTTTATTTCTCGAAGCTATAAAGAGATGATAAGTATGACAATTTTTTGAAAGGAATTATAAAAAATAATATAAGAAGAATAATTACATTATACTAAAATAAGAACATATATCAAGCGATAATATTTAATATAGTTCGTCATAATGTTATTCTGATAGTGGGTGTCATGATAGAAATTATTTTAGTTTCTATATAGAGATGCCAAAGATGAATAATTTTTTCATGCAAAATATAACCACTTAATTACGAAATAATTTCATTAATTGTAATATATATATATTTATCTTATTAAAACAAATTATTTACTGTATTTATACTTAGATAATAATTTTAAAAACTACTATAATGTCACAATTTAAGGATGACTAAAAAACAAGATGTTTCATAGAAAAGAATTTCAAAGAAAACTCATAGATTTCAAATCTTACTTCTGAAAATTATTATATTTCAAAGGAGTTAAAGATATTATCACAAAAACCATCATCAAAATGAACTATATATGTGAAATTTTGAAAAAACTAGTATCAAAGATGAATTATAAAATATTAGTTTGAATACAACTTCAGTTGTGGGTAAGAATCTAGTTTTAAAATTTAATTCTAAATTTTTTTATTAAAATTATTTTTTCAAAGTTTAATTTGATTAAAATAATATTTAACAATATATATTAATATATAAGACCTCATAAGGATGTATCTAGAGTGGGTTTTATGAATAAATATCATATTTTTCATAATAAGAACTTATTCTAAATAGTGTATTATTTCTTTTATTATGTCACGATTGTGGACAGAAGAAAAAATGTTATATAAAAAAAATAAATAATTAGGTTTTAATAAGTTATAATTTTCAAATGAAATTTCATTTTATAAATATATAAATGTGGTCAAAAAGTGGATTCTATTGATATTACTTTCTAATATAATAGTACCCAAGAAGTTATGGGTTCCAAAAAACCAATCATTATGTATAAAAGAAAAAAATAAAAATAATAATAAAAACATATATTATATGGAAATTTTTTATTGAGGAAATATGAAATTTAGTAAGGATTTATTCAGGAATATTATAAAAATTCATGTTGTAAATGTTACATTTGGTAAAAATTCTCATTGGAAAATCAACATAATAGGTAACATTGTACATCATATAATAGAATTAGTTTCATATATTTTATTTTTTTAGATAGTAAGAGAATACATATTATCCTAAGTCAATTATTTTATGAGGGATATCATTTAAATTTCAAGGGTAATGAATTAACTATTAGTAGTACAATAGATAAATTCTTACATTCTACCAATTATCATAAGAATTTATACAAAGTAGACATAGATAACCATTGGATCAAAGATCTACCTTGTCATATTGAAATATGATATCAATGATTTTATGGAATAAAAAATTAGAACCATATAGTATTTTATATTTAGATAATCTATCATCTAATGAAAATGTTTAATATCTTATGGATTTTATTTGTGATACTTCAAAAATTTATAATCATTGTCAGTTCGAAATGCATCATTAGTCATGTTTTAAATCAATTAGATAAGTATAATTGTATCCTAATTTATAGATAATGAAAAGGTACATATTCTGTACACAAAATAAAATAACCAGTGAGTGATACTATATATTAGTATTATTTGATGTTTACATAAGATATAAATGATTCTATTTTTTATAAAATAATTCTGAAGCCTTGTGTTGTTTTAACAATTTTATAACCAATGTTAGAAAATGTGAAAAATCAATCATTGATGAGTATAGAGACCCATAATTCACATACATGGATATTACATAATAATTAAATAATATTCATTAAAAAATATTGTAATTCCATGACAGGATTGTATAGGTGTAATGTATTTATAAACTAGAAAATATTGTAAACTAGTTCATTAGGCATCTTCTTTGTCTCACACTTATTACTTCATAAATGTCCACTTTTTTACATAAATTACATAATAATCTTCATCTTGACTTGGGAAATAAAAACATATGCAAGGGTGATCTCATATTCATAGTAATGGTAAACAAGGGAGATATAAATCATATCAAAATCATAAGATATAACAAAATAACATTTGAAAATATTATCCTGGACATGAAAAATCATGATATAATGTTGTCAGAAAAATAATTGAAGATTGTAATAACAAATTAATTTATTCAAAAAAGACATAAAGCAAGGCATGAAATTATTTAGTGTATAAAATCATTTCATATTAGTCAGGGATTATTTCCATGTACATTATAGTGCACAAATTCTATTACTGAACCGAGAACACTCCTCCTTCCAACCCTATATTACTAAACCAAGATAATTTCCCAATCCAGACTTGTCTGTCTCATAAGATATAAATCATCACCCTGTGCATTAGAAGTAAATATAAATCCCACCCATCTCATAGTGAAATCAAATTAACATGTTTCATATAATATAAATCATTCATCATAAATTAAGGAATAAAATGCGCTTCATTAAGAATCATTCCACTATAACAAAATTCATGTAAAACAAATAGATTTGATAAATATAATTCCCTATGAAACATAATAAAATAATACTAAAAATGATGATATTATAATTAAACATATACCTATTGAAAGATTCTTTCAGATATGGAAAATAATGTTTATATAAAACATGAAGGTAATATTTAGGAAAATATATATTCTTCTTTCAAAACATTTTATTTTTTCAAAATAACATAAAATTTTAAATGAAAATAATTTCGTTGAAAATTTACATTAAATAATTTAAAATATGTTTCATAGATATGTGTTGTTATGAAAACATAAATACCTATCATGTAGTATAAGTTAAATTAAAATAATCTTCTTGTATGTTTGTCAGATAAGTAAAAAATTACTTCATACCAAACAATGATAAAATATTACCATCACAAAATTTAATATAAATTCACCAATTGTTAAAATTGATATAAATTTGTTTTATAATAATACAAATAATATTACATATTTACGAAATATTGATTTGGATTATAAATATACCCTAGTAAATACTTACGTATAAACAATCTTGAATAATAAAGAGATTAACAATTTATCCCATAACATAGTGTTGATTTCATTTGAACATATCTGAACCTCATTTATAATTATTTAAATGAATTGATTGACTTATTTTAGAATCATAGTCATTTTAATAATATCATAATTTGATCATATTATCATCTGTTTGTTAGTAACATTATTACTCATCTATTGGGTGTTAACATCATTAATTTCCTAGGCATGTTTTGTCAGATAAGTTTTTTCTAATTTTATTCTGTTATAGTTATATATTTTAGAGAATTATATTAGTTAATATATATCATATTTATTCATTCCATTAATTTATATATTATTTATTTAAATATGATCATGTAGAATGAATCACATCGAATCGTGGAGACGGTAGGTTGGACGTACGCACGAGCGACAATATGATTCTAATAATTTGTGGAATGGTATTAAATTGGATGTTTTATAATATTTAATAATAAATTTAATTAAATAATAAATATATATAATAATTATTTCCATGTTATACCCATCCATGTAATGTGGTGGGGAAAAAATACTCCACGGTGTAGAGAGAGTAAGTTGTATGTATACATGTGTGGTGATTTTGTTTTTTGTACGATGGATATAAGATGAAATATTTTTATCATAAAAATAAGAACATTTATGTATATAATTGATACTGGAGTTATTAATTTTTAATAAAATAACTCACTAAGGGGAATTATAATGAGAAATAAGTTTGAATGATTTGGTAGAAGATATTACCTCTTATTCAACATGGACATTCTAACACATATCGTAAAGCACAAGAGTTCATCTTTGAAGTAGACCAAATCATCATCAATGATACTATGGAAGTTTATAGAGGATGAGTAATAGGTATTTCAAATCTTGAATGATCAATGTTAATAGAATAGGTGAGTGATACGGTACACATTTATTATTTATGCGAGGAACACATTAGATATCTCCAAAAATAAATAATGTATAATAAAAACCACATTAAAACCATCAATGTAATACTCAAACCCTATCTAACCAATGTTAGTACATTATTTCATAAAATTTTCATGATATATAGAGAAATATTCTGAAATTTCCGATTAGTTTAGTATCCATAAAGGTACTAGATAAATACATACGTTATACATTACATTATGAAATGAAAAAACTACAACATATGTCTCCTTTCAACACACTCACTTGCATTATCCAATTCCTGCAAGCCAATCATAATAAACTACATCACATCATGGAAAAAATAAATCATATCAATTTGGTGATATCAGATGCTCTATAAGGATAATAGTATTGCATAAGCTATTATAAGAAAACATAAACATTTAAGGAAATATATAAAATGAAAACAAAATCCTTTTTAAACATAAACATCATCATAATATAGAAACGATAAATAAAAAAAATGAAATTTAGTTATTCAAATGGATATTATATTAGTCTAATAATTACATGTAATATCAATATCTAGTTTCATAATGATGGAATTCATATTTTCGGATGAAATAACAACATAGTCAAATTCCCATTCCAAGACTAAAAATATTGATTTTGTCAATGCATGTGCCGAGACAATAGATTGACTCATGAGACCTACTGAGGCATAGAGTAGTTATAAAGGTCTCAACCCATCAAATAATATTTCCAATGAATTCTTTATTTGGAAAGGGTGAAACATAATCTAAACATTTGTATTAAAACTAGCATATGAAATGTCAATATTTTAACAACAAACCATGAATGGTATAACAATAGCACCTCCATGGTCAAATATAACACATTAAATAAAATATAAAATAATGAATTATAATAAATCAATATCAATCAATAATTATGAAATATATTTACATATATGAGAATAATCATTAAATCTATTTGAGAAAAATATCCCATTTTATTGTAAACATTTAAAAGTCACAATATTTATAAAAGAAGTCATTTAAATTTATTTCTTAATAAAAGTTTTCCATACCGAATAGAAACATTTAAAAGGATTTTTAATTTATAAACAATCATGTCTATATTAGAAATCCTTAAATCCATTTATGAACATGGAAATTAATTAGAATTATTTTTAAGAAAAAATCATTAAAATATTTTAAAGGATATTTTAGTATGAGATCCTAACAAAATGAGAGACATATCAATTAAAATAATTGATGTAATAAAACCATTATAATATGATGAGAATAATGGGTTCATGATATACTATGTCAAAGTACAGTATATACATCATTATAAATGTGAATTGGTGCCTAACAACAAAGAAGCCTTAATTGAATGTACATTTTCATTAAATCTCTTATAAAAACCATATCCTTAGGTTAATGATAAGTCAATGAAATAGTTAAGTGTGAAAAATATAAATACACTCAATATTATTTGATAGTTAGTTTAAATCAACCATAGAACATTCAATCATATTCATGCCACAACAACACCAATGACAGGGATGTTTAACTTAATGAATGGAAATTGAGATAAGATTACTCTTATCTAGTTCATATCAATGAATTGAGAATTTATAAATGGAGTAATTATGTTCTAAAAAGAATATCTACATAAAGTGGAGTGTAAATTTCCACATAAAAAATAAATAGTGATTTTACACATAATATTAGAGTAAAATAATATATGATGTGTTCGTAAAACCCAATGAGTGGAAATCAGTATTACAAATTCCCTTACAAATTTAGTTACATAAGAAACATACATCCCAAGATAAAAGGATATTAAAATGAAGTTGTAAATACCAATAAATTAAAGTATATTACACAAGGAATAAAATCATGGGTATTACATACACCATACAAAAAGAAATAGTGGAAATATAGCCGTAATCTAAAAGAAATATGAAGTGAGATGAAAAACCATTACGTTGTACATTTATATTGTTAAGGGTACATTAACCACCTATATAATGGTGAAATCCTAGATATTATATTATAAATTAACCACATACATAAATATTATATCATATATGATCTTCTAATATTAAATTGTAATTGATATTTCAGTAGTATCATTGTATTGGGTTTTAACTGATTTTATTTCCTTTATATGTTTTGTTACAAATGTCTTGTTTTTTATGGATATAATGTATTTTATTACTATATAGATAGATATTACATTCTTAAACATTATTTTTAATCATAAAAAAGAAAAAAAATTCATGACCGGTTACGATGGGGAATGAATCACATCTCGTTCGTTGAAACAGTAATCTGTATGTATACACGAGTGACAATAATTATCTATTCATGGTGAAATCATATGTAATTGGATGGTTGTATTCTATATAATGAATCACTAAAATGTTATATTTATTATTTTCATCATTTATAATCATTATTATAGCCATCCAAATAATTATGTGTTGAATAAAAAACTACATCACGACATGGACACGGTAAGTTGTATGTACGCACATATGGTAATTGTGTCATTCATATTATGGATAGAATAATTAATATGGTTTTACCATATTTATAATAACATCACATTATTATTAAGTTACTATAGTTTATTTTATGGAAACAAAAAAAGGAAGTAGAAGAAGAAAAGAACTTTGAAATATGTGATGAAATTAATTTCTCTTCTTTATGTGCTTCCTTTTGAATTTATGAAAAGGGCTCCGTAGTATAAGTTTCTAATCAAATTAAGGCCTCTACATATATGCAATAGTAGGGGTTGTCCGGGCCAAATGGATTTGGATGTGTGATTATGATGGATGGGTAATTACCCTTTTATAAGATAGGTGATAATCACTTTAAGAATGGTTTGAAATAATAATTTATTATACAATAACATTAATTTTATAGTGACTTCAAAAAGATTTATTTCTAAGATAAAGTGGGGCGGGGTCAAAAAACTCTCATAAAATATGTTTTATATAGGTTTAGGTCACCATATCAACCTTATCACATAGATTTAACACATAGTCAAATAGGTTAATGTTTACCATGTATTATTGTATTATTATAATAAATGGTCAATAAATATACAATAAAAATATAACTGAACACCAAGTTGTTCATTAATGACCTATCTATCATTATATGATTCATTTTTTCATAACATGGATTTATAGGAGTATTATATCATTTAATAATATAGTATTTTGTTTATAAAGTCATTTATGTCAATTTTGACACTATTTAGTAATAGGTTTTTGTGAAAGTCAAAAATAGATTATTACTTTGAACGAAATAATTTAAATCAATAATAAGATGTCATATTAACATATAATATTAGTTGAATAATAAAAAATCTAAATTTACATTTATTTGGATATTTATAATATCAATTAATTTTATCATTCATTAATATGGTAATTACTACATCATCATTGTGTCATTAATAAATTTAACTATTTAATGTCTAAATTTTTTAAATAAATTACCATTATGTTTTGATTATTTTTTTATTTTTAATGAATATTTATAGTCTAATTTATCTTATGTATAACCTTGTATTAAAAATTTTTTAGTTAAGAACATTTGAATTTATCACTTTTAACTCTAATTTAAATAAAATAATAATAAATGTCCAATTCTAACCAAAATGGGTCAAATAGGATTATATTTTATTCCTACGGTTTATTTTGGTCGAAAAAAATATCCAATAGAATTAGAACACATTTTAGGGTAATTATAATATCATGTTTACCTTTAAATATCCTATTTAATTTTAATCGTGGGAAAAAAAATTCAAAAGTTACAATTCACCAAAAAATATTTTCTTCCTATTAAACAATATTTTTCATACATATGTCAATTTTTTCTCTCTTATTCTCGATATTCAATTCACAGAATTGGTAAATTTATTTTTTATACAAATTTTCTAACGTTCCTAGATGGTGGGTAAAAGATGATAAAATGTTCAATAAAATATTATACATTTAATTTTATAATAAAATAACTCAAATTAATTAAATTGAACTTATATAGGTATTATGTATCAATTTTTACCTAAAATAAATTTCAATAAAATAAATAATTATTTAAATTATGACCAGATTATAAACAATAACGTGTTGTTTTTCTCTATTCCTAAAAAATTAATTGTTTTTAGAAAAATACAAAAAATTACCACTATGCTAATTCCGATTTACCAAATTAAAAATTGAAGACTATTTTACAAAATTCAAAACATATACATTGTACTAAATAATTTAAAAAATTGTTCCTATTACCAAAGAAAAAGTTGTGTTTTGAGAAGTGAAAACTATAAAAAGATTGATATGTGTTAATGTCCAATTTAAATGTGAAAATACATCAAATTACAAGAATTGGATCAAATGATAAAAATATAATCTAATTATACATTAAAACCATTCAAATGTATAATTTATCATTATAAATTATTTTGATTAAAAAATGTGTTTTTCAATTAATATTTAGTATTTTCGCAATTTATCAAAATATTTAACTTAGTAGAAGAGAACAAAAAATATATCCAAAATAAATTTTTATGTCACACTTCTAAAGAAGAGGTTTTTTTTTTCAAATTGAAAAAAAAATGTGTCAAATATTAGATTTAAGAACTGTTCTCCATTAAAAGGGAGTAAAAATGAATTATTGAAATAATAATTATTTTATCTAAAAAATATATTTATTCTTATTTTATTTCTAATAATGTCTTAAAATGGATTTTAAAATTATATGGATTATATAAAATTCAATATTCAGTCAATACTATACATAATCACTTTTTGAACGGCTATTTCGGTAAGTTGTGGCGTGCTCAAACTTGGTCTAGTATGTAGGGCAATTTATTGAATTACAATAAATAAAATAACATAATACGAAATCATGGGGTGTTACATTCTTCCCCCATTTTTGAAATTGTGTCCTTGAAATTTTAAAATTTGGCATGGGAACATAATTGAATGTCCTATATCAGAAAAATAGTCAATAAAACAATCACTTTAAAAGAAAGAAAGATATGTAAAAATGTCAACCGAGATAACCCATACTAGGATTCCATTTAAGAATACATGGATAGAGAGGATAAAATATAGTTCATGTTTTCATGGATAGTGATAGAAAACAAGACTAGGTGAAAGTTAACAACAATAGAACTATAAACTTATTATGGGTTAAACGATCAGTACTTTGCCAGTAGGAAAAGTAAACAAACAACTTTTTTGTCTTATTTTCTATTTCATAATGTTGAAGAATTTATTTATTAGATTAACTAAGAACATAAATAGATATACATAATTTTTATGTAGAGTTTAACACTTTAATAAATTTTTTCCATTAACTCATCTTTTCTCAAAACAATGAGTATTCAAGATGACTTTATCACACCTGAAGTGCTAGAATCATCTTCTAGAGAATAACATATTCCAAAAAGGAAAAACAATATAATTCCATTGCCTTTAGAGATAGACCAAAACTAAATGGTTAGTAAAATATCAGATGATCTCTAAAATGGATAATTTCTTATTCAATGAAAAAATAATTAAAATTTAAAATATTAAACAAAAAATACCCATATTTCAATAAAAACCATTCAATAAAAAATTGACCTTAAAATACTTCAATACAATTCAAATTATGATTGTAACCCAAAACTCAAGAGAATTTAATCACATACTCATTTATAGTAAATCTTATCATTTATCGCCAAATAATATAAACTACTCTTAAATTCTCATTCCAAAGTGTAATTAACCAAATCATGGATTCTCTATGATAGTTTAATCATTTCCATTAATAACCTGAATCTCTAAAAATAACATATATTTTGAAAAAATAAAAACTCCCTCATTACTCATCATATGAAATACCATATTATTCTATTTTTCTTAGGCATATAGTGTTCCCAACAGAGATAAATTCTTCCAAATTAACATTTTTCACTTAATTATCAAATAATATTCATCTAATAAGGATATCCATTTTATAGAACGTAAGATCCCAAATAAAAAAAGTTTTTATCAATAAAAACATTTAACAAAAAATAATTAGTCACACTAACTAGGGACTTCATGTAGTCCCGTCATAGACAATAAAACCCAGTCGTACATTGGTTGTGGGTTCGATTCCCATAGCTTTGTCCAACACTACTTGTTATCACATGGTCCGCATGTTGTTCAACTCAAAAACTAAATTTTATAACATTCTGAAAATTAGATAAATTCTTCCACATAACGTTAAAATAATTTAACCAAAAACGTTATCTTATTAAAATTATTTTAATCCCAAAAATTAATAACATTTAATTGACTCAAATTCAAGGATCATACAAACCCAAGAAGATCTTCATAACTATATCCACAATAGAAAGGATAATTTTTTCTCAAATATAATATTCACATAACAAACAATAGGGTTAGAAATACAAGAGAAAATTCTACAAATGTAATCCAATCAAAAATGAGCATTAATACTTTTATAAATTTCTCCATCCAATTTTTTCCACATTGTTTCATCTATGACCTAGTTGTTATCCTATAGAATAGTGAATTGACTCGGGTAATACTCAGGTCCCCTACAATAATGGGAAATTTATGTAAATGGATTCATAAGACAATTTTTATTTTCTTCCATTGTACTCTTCATTTTTCCTTGTAAATTCATTACATTATGCCCTTATTTTCCACACAAGATGCATTTCTTTGTTCCATTGAGACACTTTCCACGATTTCTCCTTCCACATTTATGACATGATGGAAATTGAGCTTTTTTTCTCCATGGTCTCCACTACTGTTGCTATTATCATTCTCCACCTTTCTATTTATTGTTGTGTTTAAATGATGGTTAATGTATATAGTGATGATCAGATTTTTAGAAACAATCTTCGTCATAAAAATGATATCTTTTACTCTTATCAACATTCCACATAGTATCTCATTTCTATCATCATGACCACCTTGTACATCATGTTCATTGTCACTATGACTTCATTGGAATCCATCCATGGACTAAAACTAGAAATAATTGTGTGAGTTAAAATAGTCAAAAAATCATTTAGAGAATATCAAGAAACATTATTTTCAATATAAAAAACTTTAGGAATAACCACAGTTATTTATTATCAACTTATATTATAATATTTCAAATAATTTTTTAATGAAAATTTGTATTATCCTAAGCATATATCCCAAGATTTTCGTAACCAGGAGTGTAGCATAACCTATTTTCGTGCACCAGTTCCCGTTTAAGGATATCACAAAGCTGTGTTTTCGGGTTTTACCCCTAGGCAAATCTATGCTAGAGCCGCCTATTACTACTTATATCCTGACAGAGATGTATTTCTTTTAACACCCACATAATATTTACATTAATAAAATTTGGTATGTTATTCTATACTAATACTGAAAGTCTATCTTTGGTTTGTGGTTTCTAATCAAAGTGTTTCTAAATCAATATTCAAAGGTTTGTACTAAACTTCCTCTAATACCATTGTAACACCCTGACCATAGTTACACAAAGTTGTTGCATTATTACCAAAAATATCCATGATCATATTATATCATGTCTCAAAATACTGATTTGTTTAGTTTCCCTAGAGGAACTAGAAAATTATATACATTTTAATTTACATTATTAAATGAAAAAACTACAACATTGTGTCTCTTTTTAACACACTCATATCTATAAGCCTTTTCCTTTTGTTAAATCATAATAATCTTCTTCACATCATGAAAAAAATATAATAAAGGGGTGAGTACAAATTCTTAGTAATGATAATAATATAGAGTAAAATATTATAAGAAAACATAAACATTTATGGAAATGTATAAAGCTAAAACACTAGCCTTTTTAAACATAAACATAAGAATAATATTGAAAATATAAATCAAATAATGCCTTTTACTCATTCATATGGATATTATACTAGCCGAATAATCACATGTAATATTAATATCTAATTTCAAAATGATGGAATTCATAAAGCCGGATATCATAACCACATCGTCAAGGCCTCATGCCAATACATAAAATAATGATTTTTTCAAGGCATTGTTACAAGACACTAGTTTTTCTCATGTTACCAGATAATGCATTTGGGAGAAATTGTGGGTTCCACTCATCACTTACTATGTCTAATGCATTCCTCATACGAAAAGGGTGAACATAATCTAAACATTCGTATTAATACTGTCATACGAAATGTCAAAATATTAACCACAAACCATGATTGCTATGAAAATAGTACATGCATAGTAAAACATAACTCATTCAATACAATATATTAGATTTTATTATAAAAAATCAACCACGATCAAGAATAATTAATGATATTGACATGGATGAAAATATTCGGTAATCGTATTTGAATGAAATTTCCCCTTTTTACTGAAAACATTTAAAAGTTTAACTATTAATCATAGAAGTTGTTTAAACTAGATTTTAGAATCAATTTTTCTCATACCACATCAAAAATTTTAAACAAAATTTTATTTTTAAGAAATTCATGTCCATATATATAATTCCTTAAAAACGTTTTAAAGATTGCGCTTTAATGGGAATGATTTAGAATAATTATTCATTAAGGCATTTAAAATGATATTTTACTTATAGTTTATAACCAAATGAGAGACATTTGAATAAAAATAACTGTGGTAATTAAAACATTATAATATCAAGAGAATAAATTGATTCATGTTATACTATTTCAAAGTACAGTATATACCCCATATAAAAGTAATTGGTACATAACAACAAAAGAGTCTCAATAGATTGTAAATTTCAGATGAAATCCCTTATAAAGACAATAACCATATGATAAGGATAAATATATGACAATGTTTTGTGTGAAAAATATAAATACTCTAAATAATATTTGATATTATGTAAAAATAAATCAGAGGACATTCACAAATATTCTTGTGACAATAAAACCAATGACCTAGTTGTTTAACTCAATGAATATAAATTGAGTAAATAATACTATTATCATGTTAATATCAATGAATTATGAATTTACCAATGTAATGATTATGTGTATCAAAAGATTATCCACACAAAGGGGAGTGTAAAATACTACATTAATAAATATATTGTGATTTTACACATAATCAACGATTTTAATGATCAATGATGTTTGTGAAAACCAAATGCGTGTAAATCAAAATTAGAAATTCAATTACCGATTTGGTATCTTAAAAAACATTCCCACCATGAAATAATGATCATAAAATGTATTTGTAAATACCCAAAAATTAATTTATATTAAATCAAAATGGCTCCTTAGGATTTCTTTCTGATCAAATTAATGACTCTAAATTTTATTGAGGTTAGTTGGAATGATATTTGATTTGGGGTTGGGTATGACAACTGTCTTTTGAGGTGTGATTTTTGAGGGAAGTGGAAGCACCCTTATATAAGAGAGGTGAGCATCACCTTATGAAGATCTTGAAATATTAATTTTCTATAGAATCATATTTTGATTATAATGGCTCCAAAAGAATTTATTTGTTGGTTAATTTAGTGTTGGTTAAATAACCTCTCAACTAATTGGTTTTATACCGGTTTATGTCACCATATTAAACTTTTCATTTAGATTTAACTCTAAGTTAAATAGTTTTACGTTTACAATATATTCATGGATAATTATAATAAATTGTTAATAAACCTACGAAAAAATATAATAGAATCTGAAGTGATTAATTAATTAAATATATATGATTATATGTTTCCTTTTTCTAAAACATATATTTTTAGAAATAATATATCAATTAGTAAAATATTATTTTTTTAAACACCATTTATGTCAATTTTGACACTATTTAGTATTTGGTTTTTTTGAAATTCAAAAAAAACATGATTACTTCAAACCAAAAAAATTAAATAAATCCTAACAGTTCATATTATCTTATAAAATTAGTTTACTACAACAAAAGTCTGAATTTACATTTATTTGGATATTTATAATTTCAAGTATTTTAATCATTCATTAATGAAGTAATTACTGCATCATGATTATGTCATAGGTAAATTTAATTATTTAATGTCTAAAGCTTTAAATAAAATACCATTATTTAGAAAATATTTTTATCATTCTAATTAATATTTTTAGTTTAATTTATCTTTTGTATAACGCTATATTAAAAATGGTTTAGTTATGAATATTTTAATTTAATACTTTTACCCTTTTTTTAAATAAAATAATAATATATTTCTTATTTTAATTCATGTGGGTCAAAGAAGATCATATTTTATTACAAAGGATTATTTTGGATGAAAATCATTTATCCAATAGAGTTATATCATGTGTTATGGTAATTATAATATCATTTTTTCCTTCAATTAACCTATTTACTTTTATTCGTGGTAAATAATCATGAAAACATAATATTAAAAAAATATAATTTTCATCCCATTGAACCAAATTGTACATAATGATGTCAACTGTGTCTCCTGGATTTTGTAAATTCAATTTCTACATGTAGTAAAATTACGTTTTATGCAAATTGGAAAAACTTCATAAATGGTGGGTAAAAGAGGTTAAAATGATCAATAAAATTTTATACGTCTAATTTTATTATAAAATGACTCCAATGAATTATATTCAACATATATGGGTATTATGTATCTATTTTTACCTAAATTGATTTATATGAAATAAATAATTATTTGAATAAAAATTAGGTTTTAAACAACAATGAAGTATGTTTCACTATTAGTCAAAAATTTAATGTTTTCAGAAAAATAACAAAAAACGTCCCTATTTGAATAATGATATTCCATATTAAAAAATTATGTTAATTATAAATAATTAAAAACATATAAGTTGTATTGATTAATTTAAAAAAATATTCCCAATGCCAAAATCAGAAATTAGGGTTTTGAGAAGTAAAACCTATTAAAAGATTAATATGTGTTAATGTATAATTTAAAAGTAAAATTATATCAAATGACCAAATTTGGCTGAAATGTTAAAAATATAATTTAATTATACTTCAAAACCATAAAAATTAATAATTTATAACTAGAAGTATTTTTTATTAAATTTTATTAATTAAAATTTATTATTTTCACAATTCATGAAAATATAAATGTTATTAGAAAAGCACTAAAAATTAATCCAAACATAATTTTTATATCCTTTTTATAAATAAGATGTTTATTTTGTAAAATTTAATATATAAAAGATTCAAATATTGGATTTAATATGTGTCCTCTATTCAAAGGTGGTAAAATTGCATTTCATGAAATATACTTCTTTTATCTGAAAATTTGACTTTAATCTAATATTATGTATATGAAACACAGAATATGTATGTTAAAATTATATGGAGTATATGAAATAAAAAATTCAGTTAATACTATGCATGACTACTTTTTGAACAGCAGGTTCGGTGAGTTGTGGTGCCCTCAAACTCGGTCTTTCGTGTAGCGCAAGCTATTGAATTACTTTAAAGAAAATAAAATACTATGAAATATTGGGATATTACAATATAAATGTTTTAAGTTAAATTTTTATATAATATAGAGTTGTAATATCATCATCCAATAAATATTTGACCTTTTTATTTCAATTTAAACTATATAATTTTAATTATCACATAATTATTATATTTATTTTTTTAACTACGGCAATAAATATTTCAATATTAAAAGGCTTAAGTATTAACATATTTGCTGTAAATTAGACAATAAATATGTAAATAAGAAAATTTAAAACAATCACATAATTATTTTATATTATGAAAAAAATAAATGATTTTAAATTATTTTAATAAAACGTTATTTTGATAAAAAAATCAATACGATTAGTTTTGACACTATTAAATTAAATGATTTTTAAAAATATTTAAATAAGAAGATATCATTGAACAAAATATTTTATTATATTGTTAAGAGGTCAAGCAAATATATAAAATTTATTGGACATTTCAATTTTCAAAAATTGAATTTATTTTAATATATAAAAAAATTATTTGTATCTCCATTAATAAAATATTTAGAACATCAATTTTATGAAATTATTTTAGAAATTAGTTTTTGAATAAAAATTAAAAATAAAATAATATGATGAATTTAAATATACTATATTTTATAACAATACTTTTATATGAATATGTTTTCTAGAAAATCCAATATTAAAAATTTTATACTCATTGAAACATGAATGCAAGAATTTTATAATAACATTAAATAAAAAAATATATGAGTCGTGAAATATTTTATAAGGCTCCATATGGAGAATAAATCAACCCTTCGGTTTAACACCCAGCCCCTTGTTCATTGTCATGAGGAGGCAGTGAGGGTTACATGGCCTTAAGGGCCATTCCCAAGGCACTAATGGCTGGAAATAAATGTCGAGGGCTCCGAGAACAATTGGGCAACGATTTTCCCTTGAGAAAAAACCAAAAAAACAACTACAAATAAATGATGCATGCCAACAAAACCAACTCATACATTGCCAAAGACAACCAGATAATCCATAATATCACATGCTAACACAACCCTATACAACATCAGAATACAATGCAGAAGACTCAACAAGAACATCATGAGCCATGTCACCACCACAGCTCCACACTAATCACCGAGCTCCATGTTCCACCAAGACATCACAACACACCACTAAAGGAGGTTGATGTCTTACCTTTTCCCACATCATGGTACACAACATCTACAAAGACACTAATTTTCCAAAGCAGGGTGTGAGTACTAAAACTGAGTAGGATTTCCCCAAATGAATTACCTACACAATCCACTAGGATATAACCGTTAACATATTTATATAAAACAGCTTATACAAAATAATCATAAGTACAACCATTTCCAAAAGCCAAACATTCCTTTACCGAGCTATCTTACCCAAATCCAACCATCACAAGAAAGCCAAAAAAACATGTCACAATTTCCAACATGCAAAGAAACAGAAAATAAACAACTACACAACAAACGGTGGAGCCTACGCCCAACCTGTTATCCATTCACAACCAGTTCAATCTATGAAAAGAACTACACAACAAAACAATCACAACCGTGGAGCATCTGTCTAACCCGTTTCATCCATTTACAACTAGTGACTATTCCCATCTATATAACATTAATTGTGGCTCATCCGTCCACTATACATCCCAATTTTATTATAGTGGTACTTCCCACCCACTTCCACACAACAATTCAACCAATCACAACCGATCATATAATTCATCAAGGTCACAACAACATCCTGTAATCATCCAATTCCATTACATGTCAATTCACTTCAATAAATCAACTATTTATTGGAAACCATTTTCCATGCCAAACCCTATTTCAATAAAACAACCTTTTTTATTGAAAACCATTTCAATCAATAATTTTCACAAATCAAACATAGCATCCCATTTTAAAATCTCCATTTTAAAATACACAAAAAAATCATTTCACCGCAAAACCGTCTTTTTTCCCAAAAATCCCCAAAACATCACCCAAGGGATTTTCCACGAACTTCAAACATCAAAAAACAATTAATTTCAAGAAAAAAAATTGATTATAACAAGGAACCACTAGTTCTAACCAAGTGGAGTCGAGAGAGAAGCCACCTACCTTTAGGGTTCCCAAGAAATCGTCCCACAAACAACCTCACCTCAAATCTAACAAGCGCACCACCATCACCTCTCTAGCTCCCCTCCCCTAACCATAACAATCCTCAAAATCATTATCCAATGCAACCCCAACCCTATATCTACACACAAAAATTGTAGATCTAGAACACCAAGAAAGAGAGGGATGTCGATCTAGAGGAAAACAGAAGAGAAGCAAGAGGAGAAACTTACTCGGGAGGAAGCACCTTCAATCCACCTTGAAACCCCTTAAAATTGCTTCCAAAATGAGTGGGAGAGCCCCTAAAACCTTTGAGAACCAAAAATCCCAAGTGAGGATTGAGTGGGACAAGATTGGGAGTGAAATGAGGCAATCCCGAGTGAGCCTGGAACATATAACCCTAACATTACGTGGCCAAACGGTTAGCCTGCACGGTTTGGAAAATCGTGTGCTAACTGTGTGCACGCCACTTCCTTGAGGGCCAGGGTCCGCACAGTTTTCTCGCATGGTTTGGAAAACCATTCGGAGGCAATACAAGGCCTACAATCTTGATAACAAGGGTCCGAACGGTTTCCGGGGGAACCCGCACGGTTTTCACTTACCCAGCTCCAACCATGCACCCATTTAAAATCCTCCAAACTCATCCAAAACCATTCCAAACCCTCCCATCCTCCTCCTAACTAATTCCATACACTTTAAATACAAAAAAATGATTAAATAAAGGCCACATACCTCAAACCAGGGGTGTTACATTCTCCCCACAATTAGATTTTCCGTCCTCGGAAAGTAGTGAACCCGCCCTTTGCCGAAAGAGCACGGGCCACTCCTAGACCATATCTTTCTCCCACTCCTGTGTCTCCTATTGAATCTGACAATGTTTCCCCAAAACCCAAAATAAACTGATTCTTTTACCAAGATATAATTTCTCTTTCTTATCCACAAGCTGCAATGGCATGTGCACCAACAAAGCATCATGTTCTAGCTTAACATGATCCCATGGAATCACATGGTCATGATCCGGGTGACACTTTTTCAATTGCAACACATGAAACACATTGTGCACTGCAATAAACCATGGTGGAAGAGCCAAATGATAAGCCACCTCATCAACCTTCTCATGAACTTAAAAAGGTCCTATATACGTCAGAGATAACTTTTCGTACTTCCCAAAAATATGATGTCCTAACCTAGGAGAGATCCTCAAGAACACATGATCAATCAACTGGAACATCAATGGTCGTTGATGATGATCCAAATACAATTTCCGATGACTTTGCGCCATCTCCAATCTCTTTCTGATCAACTTGATCTTCTCTGTATTCTCACAGACAAGACTTGGTCCAACCATCGAGGACTCACCCGTTTCCACCCAACATATTGGAGAATGACACGGCCACCCATACAATACTTCAAATGGAGCCATCTATATGGATGCCTGATAACTGTTATTGTATGAGAACTCAACAAACAACAAGTTCTCCTCCCATGAGCCAGAAAAATCCAGGGCTCAAGCCCGCAACATATCCTCCAGAGTTTGTTTCGCCCTCTCGGATTGACCATCTGTCTGAGGGTGATACGTCATACTCATTGTCAAATGTGTTCCAAGGACATGCTGTAAGTATTTCTAGAAACGAGATGTAAACCTCGGATAACTATCTGATACAATCAAAATTGTAACACCATGCCTATTTTCCACCATCAGATATAGATTTTGGATCGATCCTCAACTGTATGAGGTTCACGAATTGGGATGAAATGGGCCGACTTCGTTAGCTGATCCACTATCACTCAAATGGTATCATGCTTATTGACTGTTCTTGGGAGACCTATGACAAAATCCATCACTATCTACTCCCATGTCAATATAGGGATTGGTAAAGAATGCAACATTACTATTAGCCTCGGATGCTCTGCCTTGACCAACTGACAAGTCAAGCACCTCAAAACAAACTCAGCCACACATCTCTGTATACCAGCCCACCATAACTACGCATTCAACGATTTATACATCTTCTGAATTCTAGGATGAACAGACCACCTTGAATGATGATACCCCCTGAGATGATCCTACTGACAAGTAATTGGTACAACCATCCGATTCCGAGAACAGAAAACTGAATCTCCATTCAGTGGCCTATACTCAATGGTCTCCCCACCATTGAGTCTCGACCCCACAGTCACACACTCAGAATCAGATATTTGTTCCTCTCCAACAAGTCCAACCAAGTCTGGAATCAAAAAAACTGGAAAGAAGACCGCTTTATTGCCTTGGTCCTTACATTATAACCGTATATCAATTATAACTGACATCGAGTTCAACAGATATGATGCCTACTTCACCACCTGAGTATATGATTATCTACATTATGCATCCGCAACCGAATTTCCCTTACTCGGTGTGTACATCAAGTCAAAATCAAACATCTGTAGATATTACATACTTCTCTTTTACCTCACGTTCAAATCCCATTGTGAGAAAATGTGTCTCAAGCTCTTATGATTTGTATATACTGTGAATTTCTCACCGAAGAGAAAATGACACCACACTTTCAAAGCATGGACCACTATTGTCATCTCTAAATCATGAGTTGGGTAGTTCTTCTCATACACTCTCAAATTTTGTGATCCATATGCAACCACATGATTCCCTTTTATGAGAACACACCCCGACCTTTATCCTGATGCATTGCAATACACCACGTACCCTTTTCCTGAGTCTGGAAAAACCATGATTGGCGCTGATGTAAGACGACCCTTTAGCTCTTTGAAACATCACTGAAACTATTCATTCCACTGGAATGGAACATTCATTCTTTTCAAAGCTATCATTGGAAAATCCAAACGTGAAACATCACGATCAAAACACTGATAATACCCTGTTAGACAAAAAAATGCATATCTCAAACACATTCTTTGGCAGTTTTAATGATATAAAAACCTCTATCTTTTCTGAATCCACTGAAACACCCCTTTCAGAAATAATATGGACAAGAAATAGAACATCCCAAATCCAAAAGTCACACTTTGACAATTTGGCATACAACCAATGATCCGTCAAGATCCCCAAAATTGTCTCCAAGTGATACTTATGCTCCACAGGTGTCTTTGAATACACAAGAATATCGTCGACAAACACCACCACAAATGAATCTAGATATCTCTGAAATATCTGATTCATCAATTCCATAAACCCCGCTCCTGAATTCGTTAGAACAAAGGGAATAATAATATTTTCATAATGTCCATATCTACTTTTGAAAGATATTTTAGAAATATCCTCTTCCTCACCCGCAATTGATGATATCCCGACATCAGGTAAATCTTGGAAAACCAATGTGATCCCCTCAAGTAGTAAAAAAAATCATCAATTTTTAGAAGTGCATATATATTCTTTATCGTAATGTGGTTAAGTCTACGATAATCCACACATAGCGTCAAGGTTACATCGGCCTTTTTCACAAACAACACTGGCGCTGCCCACGGAGACATGCTAGGCCAGATAAAACCATTGTTTTCTAACTCTTCCAACAGGATTTTCAATCCCAAAATTCGGATGCTGCCATCTGATAAGATGGAATTGAGATAGGACAGGTCCTCGGAAGGAGATCAACCGTAAAGTCCACTTCTCTTACGGGAGGTAACCAAGAGAATTCATCGAGAAAAACATCCATGAACTGATCCACCACTGCCCGAGTAACACTCTACTCAACACCCTCTAACGATTCCAATGACAACACCGACAAATGATACGATAACGTACCCACTGCTGGTGGCAAGAAACCTATCGTACCATTCCTTTCATGCTTCTCTCCTCTAATGAGATGTCTAATGGCATCGTGTGTCGTAAAAGCCACTGTCTGCACATCACAGACGATGTGGGCCATAAAATCCACCAGCCAATCCATACCCACGATTACAACATAACCATCCATCTCAGGCATTGATAAGTTCCACACTATCTCAACATTGCCCACAATGATAAAACATTCTCTACACAAGAATGGTTGATACTCTCTTCAAACTATAGGAGTTTGAATTTTCTAATCTGAGGGCATCATTTCTACCCTTAAACCCAAAAAATCAATCACACGTGAAACAATCAAAGAGTGTGACGCACTCGTATCAAAAAACACTTGCATCTAGGTAGAATTTAAAAGAATAGTACCTCGCACTGTGGATGGTCCCGACTGATCATCCACCACAACCTTTTCATCTCCAAACACATGTTTTATTTCCATAATAAGCTCTTTTTTATTTTTTGAGGCATCATGGTATTCTAAGATTCACCATGACCCACATTAATCTCCTATCAAGGGGTATGCTGATGCCCCCATCTCATCTAAGCATAGGACGTATGCGATCCCTGGGCAATGTCACGTGCCCCCGACCATGGAGCAATTCGACAATAACTCTACAGATGGCCCATCTGCTTACAATTATGACATGCTCGAGTTTGTGTCGTAAAATCCCACTTGATGTTGCCTGTAGAACCACACTAAAAACATCTCAGCTTGCTCTAAGGATTTGGAGGAAGATTCACTGATCCTTCCATTGGATTATATGTTATATTCCCACCCTAGGAATAAGTGTCCCTCTTCCTCTTGAACCCATCATTAGTTTTCAAACTATTCTCCATGGGTACCACGATGCTTCCCCTCCCAGAGTGCCCAACAAATCCCGCTCAGCCATAGAGGCTCTATTCACCAACACCGTGTAATCATCTATGCACATCACTACTATCTTTGAATGGATTTATTTCCTTAAACCCACTTCAAATATCATTTCCTTCAATGACGTGATACCCTCCACCTCGGGTGAAAACCACACGATATTCATAAACATAGGTGCATACTCCGTCACCAATATCAAGTTTTGCTTCAAACTGAAGAAATCAGTCGTACACTAAATTCTAAACATATGTGGGTACAATTGATTGTTAAAAAATTTCTAAAAGCCTTCCAACATCATACCCTGGTCCATCCCAAATTGGACTACCAACTCCCACCACTGAAGGAAACGATCTTCCAACATATACGTGGCCAACATTACATTTAACTCTACAGATGTTCCCAAGAACTCGATGATCTTCTTTATTCTATTCAACCATGATTCTACCCTCTCTGGATTTTAATCATCCATGAAGATGGGTGGATTCTGCTTTTGAAACTGAACCTCATGATCCACATGCCCCAGTTCATCCCTTATATTTCCACTTCCCACAGCTTTGAAACTAGCACTATACTTTGCACTAGCTGCTAGTTCACCTGAGGCTCAGGTGTAACCCCATTATCAGCAGCCTCCTCCTGTTGGTCTCTACGTCACCTACCCGGTGCCATTTCTATAAACAGAAAACAAGATACCATGAGTCTCACTTCCATTGACATAATGAAATCCCATTTCAAATCACATTACACAACACTATCACAACAAGGCTTTCCACTAGTTCACATTTTCCCAAATGTGCCATGTTTCATCATTGTGAAAACCAAAAAATATTCAAAATGCCAATCTATTCACATTACAATTTTACATTACATCATAAATCATTATACCCGAATGAAATATTCATCCTAGAGAGATGTTATTTCTACCGTGCATTCTATGCTCATCTCATTGGCTACACCCACGGCAATGAGATATCCAATGCCTATAAGTGTCTCCAAAACACTTATGTACCCAACTCCCAGGTAACGTGAATTTCATCATAAAAGGGTTAGCTACATACTTTTATGCTACATGTTCCATGTTCTGACAATCATGCACCTTCCTACCATCCCGACTCAAGGAGTATACCACAATAAATATCAACACAAAATCCGAGAATTAACTCCAAAGGACCGAACAAACTGATACCACTTGTAACACCCTGCCCCTAAATCATTGGATTGAGGAGGCGATGAGTGTTAATTGGCCTTTAGAGAAAATCCCAAGGTGCTAAACGCTGTCAATAAATGATGAGGGCTCTAAGAACAAATGGGGAACAATTTTCCATTGAGACAAAACCAACCAAACAACCAAAACTAAATGATGCATGTCAACAAAAACAACTCTAACATTACCAATGACAACCAGATAATCCATAATCTCACATGTTAACACAACACAATACAACATCAAAGTACAATGAGGAAGACTCAACAAGAACACCACGAGCCATGACACCACCACAGCTCCACACCAAGCACCAAGATCCATGTTCCACCAAGACATCACAACACACCACTAAAGGAGGTTGATGCCTTACCTCGACCACGTCACGGTACACAACATCTGCAAAGACACCAATGTGCCAAATGAGTTGGGGAGTACTAAAACTCGGTAGGATTTCCCCAAATGAAATCCCTACACATTGCACCTAGATAAATCCATTAGCACATTTATATAAAACAATTTATATAAAATATTCATAAGTACAACCATTTTAAAAAGTCAAAAATGGCCTTACCAAGCTATCTTACCCAAATCCAACCACCACAGGAAAGCTGAACAAACCTGTCACAATTTCCAACTTGAAAAGAATTGCACAACAAAAAATTAAACAACAAACAGTGGTGCCTCTGTCCAACCCATTATCCATTCACAACCAGTTCAATCTACGCAAAGAAGTACACAACAAAAAAATCACATTGGTAGAGCTTCAGTCCAACCCGTTTCATCAATCTATAACTACTGGCTCTTCCCTTCCACTTATCATTGATGGTGGCCCTTCAGTCCACTATAAATCCCCCTTTTATTAAAGTGGTACTTACCAGACACTTCCACACAACAATTAATCCAATAAAAACCAATCATATAATCCATCAAGGTCCCAACAACGTCATGTAATCAACCAATTCCATTACATGTCAATTCACTTCATTAAATCACCCATTTGTTGAAAACCATTTTCCATGCCAAACCCCATTTCAATAAAACAACCTTTTTATTGAAAACCATTTCTATAAATAATTTTCACAAATAAACCATAACATCCCATTTTAAAATCTCCATTTTAAAATCCACAACAAAATCATTTCACCAGAAAACCATCTTTTCCCAAAAATCCCCAAAACATCACCCAAGGGATTTTCCACCAATTTCGCACATGAAAACAAAAGTAATTTCAAGAATAAAAAATTAACTTTAATATGAAACCACTAGTTCTATCCAAGTGGAGTCGAGAGAGAAGCCACCTACCTTTAGGGTTTCTATGAAATCGACCCTCAAACAACCTCGCCTCAGATCTGGCAAACACACCAGCGACACCTCTCTAGATCCCCTCTCTTAACAATATCAAGCCTCAAAATCATAATCCAAGGCAACCCAAACCCAATATATACACACAAAAAGAGTAGATATAGAAAAACAAGAAAGAGATGGATATAGATCTAGAGGAAAACACGATAGAAGCAAGAGGAGAGACTTACCCGGGAGAAACCACCTTGAATCCACCATGAAACCCCTTCGAATCGCTTCTAAAACGAGTGGGAGATCCCCTCCGACCCTTGAAAACCTAAAATCCCAAGTAAGGCTCCAGTGGGATATGATTTGGAGGGAAATAAATAATTCCCGAGTGAGCCCGGAACTTATAACAGTAACATTAAGTGGCCACACAGTTAGGCCGCACGGTTTGGAAAACTGTGTGCTAATCATTCGCATGCCACTGCCTTGAGGGCCAGGGTCCGCACGGTTTCCTAGAACGGTTTGGAAAATTGTGCGGAGGCCATGCAAGGCCTACTGTCTCATGAAAAAGGTTCTGCACGGTTTCTTGGGGAACCCGAACGGTTTCTAGTAAATGTGCTCAAACCGTGCACCCCATTAAAAGCCTCCAAACTCATCCAAAACCATTTCAAACTCTCCCAACCTCTTCCCAACTCATTCCATGCACATTAAATACATAAAAATGCCTAAACAAAGTTCAAATACCTCAAGCAGAGGGTGATCTATTGGGTATTTATGATTGTTATATACTCCGCCTAAAAGATTTATTCGAATTTGTTTTCCATTTAATTGTTATTATCAATTTAATAATTATTATTTTATTGATTTCTAATCAAATAAATAATTTAAACATTATTGAAGTATAAGTCATTAATGATGTTATTTATTTTCTAAAAACAACAAGTAAATTATCTTGATAAAGAAAAACATTTTATATTTAAAATGAAAATATATAATATAATTTATCTTTTGTATAACCTTATATTAAAAATGGTATAGTTATTATCATTTGAGTAAGATATATTTAACATTTCATCAAATAAAATTAAATAAATGTGATAATATAATTATAGAGGGTTCAAAGGACACCATTTTCACCCAAGGATGATTTAGTTCGAAACATACTCATCCAATGATAGTGGAAAAAATCTTATGGAAATTTAATAATATTATTTTTACCCTTAATTACCTGATTTACAAATTTACCGTTGTTATAAAAATTACTGAACTTATTATTCAGAAATCCATAAATTAAACAAATATATTTAAAATATTTTCATCAAATTATTCCAAATATGGAATCCATTTTTAATAATTCTAAACATAAAATTTTGTCTAATGGATTTAAAATTAATATTTTTGTTGAAATGAGAAAATTATTTTTAAATGTTATATTATTGAAAACAATTGAAAATTTTATACATCAAAATTCAACAAAAAACTAGTGTCAATGACCTAAATTAAATTAGATGATAAAAATATATTCTATCTATACTATAAAATCATTCAATAAAATAATTTATAAATATATTTTATTTTGATGAAAATTTTTGTTTTCAGTTATAATTTAATACACTTTTACTATACATCAAAACATTAATGTTATCAGAAAAATCTAATAAAAATCCAAAGTAAAATATTGCATCCCTCATCCAAAGAATAGTTTTATTTTTTCATAAAATAATTATTTATATCTCAAAATTTTAAATTAAAAAGGTTATCCAATAAATTTTTTATAAATTAAAATTTTAAAAAATATAGGTTTTTTTAAAAATATGGTTTATTCATTCCAAATGAAAAAAATATATATCAGATGAGGATAAAAAATATTTTATTTAGAGTATAAAATATATATTTAATTAATTTCATTTACTATTAGTATTTCCCTCTATTTATTTATACAAAAACAAAAATATATAGTTGATTGATATTTTTCATAAATAATTAGTCTCCAATGAATTCATCATAAATTTTCATAAGTTAGTTATAATGATGCTCATTAGACTATAATATAGGTGATAACTATAATTTTATAATAAGGGAATCTCACAATGCATTTAAACTCATGATTTCGTATAGTACATGCTATTGAAGAATTAAAATTATTTATAGAAATGATTTCCAAAAAAACATACTGGTGTTACATTATACCCCTTTAAAATAAATTTATATGTCAAAATTAATCAATTGGATAAAAATATATGTGGTTACCTCTAAATCATCATATCATCATATTCCAATGTAGTATCCTCAATTAGGTAATTATACAATAAAACAATTACCAAGAGACTGGACTTGTTTCACATAACATTTTTCCTACGAACTTGAATCTATATCAGTTTTTTTAATAAGGAAAGTCTTTCTATATTGGTATGACTTTGGAATTTATTATTTTTTATGGATTTGGTATGTAATTTATCAATAGTTATACATGAAACACATCGTGAACATAAAATAGATTTAGTGGAATTTTTGATAGGTAATATACCTTCAAAATGTAGGACCGCGGGACACCCTGAGAGGGGAGGGGTGAATCAAGGTGTCAACTTCATCTTTTAAAACATGTGGATCTTGTCCCCACATTTGTAGGAATTATTTAAACCTATATGATGGATATGATCAGTAATGAAACATTCACATGCAAAGAGATGACACATCAATTTTTACTTGGTTCACCACTAAGGGCTATATCTAAGGAGTATACGCCGACAAGTTGTCGGTCATACCAAATTCCAATAATCCTCACTAGTTGTGGATTACAATGGCTTGGGAACAGTCACTCTATCACAGGCTCACTACCTTTAAAAAGGTTCAGGGATAGCTCACTGCTTCCATTGGGTCACTCCCATTGACTCCCCCTGGCTCACTGCCCTTGGTGAAGTCACAATCAGTTTATAGATGTGAAGGTCTCTTCATAATTGCAAAAGAATGCATCCTCTATTAAATGTAGATGCTCTGTTGAAGTACTACTTTCACTCGTATATGAATCCCACATTGCACCAAAGGTTTTGGGAAATCATCCAGTTTTCATGCATCTTTGAAACGTCTGGTATACAACAACCTCATCTAGTGTGCTTCTCCAAGACCGGCGAGCATGTTTCAAGAACGGTGCGCATGTCACTTGCACAGTACAAAATTGGCGTGCAGGTGTCACCAACCCACTTGCGCGACCCTGCCTCTTTCAACTCCAAACTTGCTCAACGTTGCACCTTTAACTCCCAAACCACCTTGGTCATGCATCCACCAACCGGCGTGCAACCTCCACTTTCATGACCCAACTACAACTAGAAAAACTCTACCACTTATGCAACAAGATCTCGAAAAATATCTAAATATTGAACTTCATTGCAAATGAGGAGGTGTTTCCCTCTATTTATAGGCAAACTAGACCCCCTGCGCAGTGGCTCCCAATTGTCCACACTACGCACAAGTCCTGGCGCGCAGCACCAACCACCCTCGCCTCTGTCGTGCACCTCACTTTGCACGACCAAACCAACACTTACGCAAACTAATTTCCTTTACCATATTTTGATGTTCTGATCATGATGAAAAACCGGTGTGAAGGTTTCCAAACCTCCTTGGCATCGGTGTGAAAAACTATTTCTCAGCGTGCAGGTCACTTGTGCGACCCACCCAAAACATGCACGACCCTTATCCATTTGCCATTTTTTCATGTTCTGATCTTGAAAAACACATGGCATGCAAGTTTCCTATACTTCAAGTATAAGGCTTGCAAGAATAACATGGAATGGAACTTTCCTCTAATTTGTGGTACAAATTCTGAACTTCCACTGAGGATTGACAACAAACACAAACCATACTCTAAATCATGCATAGAATAACATTGTTCAAACAATCTCCCCCTTTGGGTTTGTTTGAAATCAGAAAATATATTCAAGAGATCCCCATCAATGTGATAACAAAAAACGCAAGAATCAACTCATCCACACACTATGTCTACGTGAGAAATGCTCTGTGTTGAAAACAAGAGAGGAAGATTGAATTGGGTTCTAGTGTTTTGGGATTCTCAATGACGCCAAAGAAGCATAACATGACTGATGTATTCATTCTCATCCTTCTCATCCTATCAATGATACTGAATTTCCATCATGTCACAGGAGAATTACTTACCTGAACATGCCTGAATTTATTACTTTCTCCCCCATAGATAATAAACCCAAAGACCGGTAATTTGTTTAATGTTCATCTCAAACCATACTCCCCTAGATAGTATCTCCCCCACAAACCTGTATCACATCTATAAAGAGATGAAAACAGTTATCGAAATTGGGGAGAGGGGAATTTTGTAACCTCCTTATGCAGTAGGAGGTAGCTGAACATCGAGGTCCAACTGATGCTTCTCAAACACAGATGCTAACAACGGCTTGGTTAGAATGTATGTGACTTGCTCATCATTTCCCACATGATCCATTATAATCACTATTTGATCAAATTTTTCTTCGATAAAGTGATATCTGCTTTCAATATGTGTTTTATGAGAATGCTGAAAAGAATTATTCGTAAGATCAATTGTGATCTTGTTATCACTGTAAATAACCATTGGTTGCTTCACCTCATCACCAATATTTTTTAGTAGTTTCTTCATCCATTGAAGTTGAGTGCATGAATTTGTGGCGAAGATATATTCAGATTCAGCAGTACTAAGAGAAGTACTTTCTTGTTTCATGATCAACCAACCAACACATTTCTTCCCAATATTGAAGGCTCCACCACTAGTTGACTTTCTATCTACTACATCACCTGCCCAGTCAGCATCAGAAAACACTGATAATTCACTGTCCCTGCGTGAAGAAAAAAATAACCCAAAGTTATGTGTACCTTGAATGTACCTCATGATTCTTTTTACAACCGCCATATGTTCCTCCTTAAGATTACTCTGAAAGCAGGACGGAAGACATGTGGAAAAGACAATATTGGGTAGTGTTGTTGTCAAGTAAAGTAGGATCCCAATGATCCTCCTATACATGGTAGGATCAACAGAGGCCCCATCCGCGTGCTTTAAAAGTCTAGTTCCCACTGCAATCAGAGTTGACATTGGTTTGGAGTCTTTCATATTAAATATCTTTAGCATCTCTCTTTCATACTTTTCCTGAGAAATGAATGTGTATTCCTTCTTTTGAGTCACCTGCAGTCCAAAGAAATATTTTAGCTCCCCAATCATAGACATTTGAAATTCTGATTTCATGTGGTTGGAAACTTTATCCACTGATTTCTGCCTACTGCCACCAAATATGATATCATCAACGTAGACAAGAACCATGAATTAATCTTTTGGAGAATTATTTACATAGAGATTGTTATCTACTCATCCTCTTTTAAATTCCACCATCTTGGTATATGAATCCTTCCATGAGTACCATGCATGTGGTGCCTTCTACAAACCATATAGAGCTTTCTTCAGTTTGCAGACCTTTGTTTCATTAGTACCTAAAACAAAACCCATTGTTTGTTCAATGTAGACTTCTTCTTCAAGTACACCATTTAGGAATGCTGTCTTGATATCCATTTGATATACATTATATCCTCTT
The DNA here is from genome assembly GCA_963277665.1 of Viscum album. Taxonomy (NCBI): domain Eukaryota; kingdom Viridiplantae; phylum Streptophyta; class Magnoliopsida; order Santalales; family Viscaceae; genus Viscum; species Viscum album. Next base: position 1,046,855,230 of record OY728163.1, on the reverse strand, counting down.
TGGAGTTCCATGGCAAGGAATAACCTGATGGACTCCAGTCTAGCCACTGTAGAAAAGGTCTGGTCTACATCAACACCTTCAATATGGGCATATCCCTTACAAACCAGTCATGCATTATTTATGATGACATTTCCATGCTCATAAAACTTATTTTTGAAGATCCATTTGGTACCAATCACATTGTGACCTTTGGGTCTTTGGATGAGATCACATGTCTGATTCTTGTCAATATGATATAATTCTTCATTCATGGATTTCACGCAAGATTCATCCTTTCCAGCTTCTTCAAATGAGGATGGATCCACACAAAAAATGTACATTGCGTGTTATTTCTCATCCTTCTTATTTGAGTGGGTGAACTCTTGTCCCCAATTATGATGGATGGATCTATCTCAGCTCTTCAATTTCTCCAGCAAGGTTCAGTTGCATTTGTTTCTACCACAGTTTCTTCTTCAGTTTCTTCTTCTGAGTCAACATCATGATGTGACTGCTTATTGTTTTTCACAACTTCCTCTATTTCTGTATTTTTATTTTCCCCATGTTCACTTTATTTCTCACATTCTATCACATCAGAATATGATGTCCTTGAAGGATTTTTCGTTTTCTATTCAATTATCATAACTTCACTGCTTACAACAATATTTCGTAATCACTTGTTCAAACACTTGTATGCTTTTCTGTTCATTGTATACCCATGAAAAATTACTTCCTCAGCACTGTCACCAAACTTCCCTTGATTTCCTTCTTTGTTCTGGATGAAACATTTTCTTCCGAAAACACAAAAGTATTTCAATGAAGGCTTCCTTCCATACAAAATTCATATGGTGTCTTCGTTTCTCCCATATAAATCCATGTTCGATTCGAAATGTGCACTGTAGATTCAATATATTCCTTCCTGTAATGGTGACAGATACCACTCTCGATCAGCATAGTCCTGGCCATATTGATGACCTGTCGATTCTGACATTCAACAACTCCATTTTATTTTGGAGTTCTCATAGCCTCTACCTCATACAGTATTCCATGTTTTTCTAGGTAATTTTCAAACTCAATGGATGGGTATTCCCCTCCATTGTCTTATCACATGACATTTATTGTCCGTCCTGTATCATTCTCGGCAATCCAATGATAAGTTTTCAGGCAATCAAGTAAATCTCGCTTCCTGTGAATCACCATAACATAAAAAATTATACTATAATCATAAATGAAAATGACAAAGTACCATTCTCCATTGGTTCCAGCAACATTTATTGGGCCACATACGTTTTTATGAATGATATCAGGAAGATGTGATGCCATTTTCTTCTTTGGTCGATATGAACTACAAGCCAGCTTCCCATGAATACAAGAATCACATGACTTTTCCCGTTCATGTTTTAGAATGGAAATATCCATGAATACCATCAGCATAGATATCTTTTCTATATGTTTTGGGTTAATGTGACCCATTCTTTATTGCCACAATTTGTATTCTTCTTCAATAGAAAAATAGCAGGAGTTTACATTGTTGTCAACCTGATATAAGTTTCCATCTGTTCTACAGCCTTCCATAAGAGAATTCCATGTTTTTCCTTTTATAGTGCAGCCTTTTGGATTGAAGGTTACTATGAGCCCTGAGTCACAGAATTTACTTACACTCTGTAGTTTGTTCCATAGACGGTTCAAATAATGACCTTCAGTCTTTTTCAGCTCTCCGTTGGCGAGAGAAGTATTCCCACTTCCTTCAATCTTCAAATCACCATCATTACCAAACCGAACTATTCCAACAACCTTCTTTTCAATGTTCTTCAAAAGGTCAATATTTCTTGTCATATGGGAAGAGCATATACTATCAAGGATCCAGGTGTTGCTTCTCTTTCTAGCTTTGAGGGCTACTTCGGAAAGATTGGAATTTTTGATCTTCTAATTTTCTTTCCATAAGATATTGGATTGAGAATAGGATACTAATGACCTTATAATATTTTATTCCACATAATATGATTCTACATACCCATAATATTCTTCCAGAGGGGAAAAACTGTTTGTGAGAACAACACCATTAGGAGGATGAAAACTGGCCCGTCTTTTAGTTTTGTATGAATTTCTCTTGTCGTACCTCTGCCCGCAATACATGGAATTATGGCCAAAGCTAGAACAATTAAAATAGTTACTATAGAAGATATTTCTTCTATAATATGGAGGATATGAAATTTGTATCCTTTGTTGAATTCCCAGATCTTCCCCATTCATGTATCTCCCTTCCTCTTCACATTTTGACATGGTATGGCCTAGATAACCACAGAATAGACACTTCACGAGAGGAAATGTCTTTTCACTTGAATTTATTCTCATGCCTTCTTCCTTGGGAGAATCATTGTACTGCATGTCATTTCTGAATGTTTAAGGAACATTTTCAGTTCTTCTCTTATTTTTGGACTGAGGGTTTCTTTTTAAGCATTTCCGGTAATGTTTCAACTAGTCCAACTTTCATCTTGTCTTTCTTTTGGCTCTCATTACTTCCAGTAGTTGATGTCTCATCTCTACAGCCAATTCCACTCTATCCCATGCAATCAGATCTTTGATCACTTAAGATTTTTTCTACCCCATCTGAACCACTTTTGGCCCTTTCTAGTAATTCTGCATCTGAGAATCTTCCAAACTATGTTTTCTTCCTTGATTCTGTTGAAATTGATTCAATCTCAAATTTACTCCTAAGAGTAACAACTTCCTCCTAAAGACCCTCAACAATCTTTTATTTTTCATCTAGTATGGAGGTGAGTTCATTGATGACCTTTTCTAGCTCTTCAATTCTCATCTTGAGATCTGATACATCATCATTTCTTTCAAGAAATTTTGACTCTGCCTTCCCAAATTCTTCTAGTTATTCAATATCAGATTCATGTTGATCAACATATTCAGTTGTTTCTTCTACCATTTATTTCCACTTGTTGTAACTCTTACATTTAACCTTAATCTTGCTAACAGTATCCATAAGTTTCAACTCGGGATCTGCACTCATTTTTAACTAATACTCTCCACCAGTATCTTCTAATTTTTTAACGGTGACCATCATGGAAGCATGATTCCCTGTTCTAAATTCTGGTTCTTCTTCATCACAGAATTCATTTTCATCTTATTCCACTTCACAGAAAAAACTCTTCTTCGGAACTTTCTTTCTATATTTGAAGTCTCCTTTCTTGAAAAACATTTTTTGAGGCTTTTCAATGATTTCATCATTGTTATCATCATAATCAATCTTTCTTAAGCACTGAGAAACAATGTGTTCGACTTTTCCACAATGAAAGCATGCTATTGGTAACTTTCCTTTGAATTTCAAATTTCCCTTATTTAACTTCTTGAAAATGATAGAGAGAATTTATTTTTCCTGATTGTATTCACTACTAATATCTTTTGGGATATTTAGTTTCTCAATTGATTTGAATGCCATTTCCTTTCTTACTCGTGTATTAGCATCTTCTAGTTTGCCTCTTATTTCATATGCCACCAAGATGCTCAATATATCATCCAATGAAAATTTGGAATGATCTCTTTCCTCAAGGGCTGACATCTTTGCATTGTACAGGGGTGGTAGTCTTCTCAGTATTTTCTTCACAATATCAAGGTCCTTTATTTCTTCTCCTTGGCCCCGAATTGGTCCATCCACTTCAGTAATTCAATTGACGAAGGAGTCTTCTTTCTCATTAGTATGCATCTTCACATCATCGAACCAATTTTGAATCACTTGTAGTTTTTCCTCCTTCACTTTTCAATCACCTTCATAAATATTTTCAAGTTTATCAAGCATGGATTTTATTGAACTGCAACTCATCACTTGTAGATAAATCTAATTAGAAAGAGCTCTGGTGAGAGCATACTATGATTTAGCATCTGCATTAAGAATGTTTCTATTTGTATCAGCCATTCCCAGCCCTGTTGGATCAGAAACATTAATACCTTGCACAGGGGAAAACAGAACCTCCATTCCAAGGGATCATAGATGAGATCTCATTTTGTTATTCTAGATATGGAAATTACTTCCATAGAAGGGAGGTAATCCTTTAGTATTGACAGTAATCTCCATTATGACAAAGGAAAGATCTAACACAAGCAAACTCCCTCTGATACCACTTGTAGGACCCGGGGACACCCTGAGAGGGGAGGGGTGAATCAGGGTGTCAAATTTTTCTTTCAAAACTTGTGGATCTTGTTCCCATGTTGGTAGGAACTAGTTAAACCTATATGATGGATATGATCAGCAATGAAACATTCGCATGCAAAGAGATGACACAACAATTTTTACTTGGTTCCCCACTAAGGGCTACATCCAAGGAGCATATGACAATAAGTTTTCGGTGGTACCAAATTCCACTAATCTTCACTAGTTGTGGATTATAATGGTTTGGAAATAGTGATTCTGTCCCACGCTCACTACCTTTACAATGGTTTAGGGATAGCTCAATACTTCCCATAGGTCAATCCTGTTGACTCCACCTAGCTCACTGCCCTTGGTGAAGTCACATTCAGTTTATAGACGTGAAGCTCTCTTCATCATTGAAAAAGAACACATCCTATGCTGAATATAGATGATCTGTTGAAGTACATATTTCACTTTTATACTAATCCCACTTTCCAATGAAGGTATTGGGAAATCTACTAGTTTTCTTGATTCTCTGAAACATCAAGCATAAAACAACCTCACCTAGCGCGCTTCTCCATGACCGACATGCAAGATTCAAGAACAGCGCACAAGTAACATGCGCGTTACAAAATCGGCGTGCAGGTGTCACCAACCCACTTGGGCGACACTGCCTCTTTCAAATCCAAACTTGTGCGACGCTGCTCCTTTAACTCCCAAACCACCTTGGTCACACAGTCACTAACCATTGTGCAGCCTCTACTTGCGCGACCCAACTGCCAATTGCGCGACTCTACCACTTGCACGACGAGAGATCGAAAAATATCTAAGTCTTGACCTTCATTGCAAATGAAGAGGGGTGGCCCTCTATTTATAGGAAAACTGGACCACTTGCGTGGTGGTTCTCAAGTGTCCTCACGACGTGCAATTCCTGGCATGCAGCTCTAACCGCCCTCTCCTTTGTCGTGCAACTCACTTGAACGACCAAACCAATACTTATGAAAACTAATTTCCTTTACCATATTTTTATGTTCTGATCCTGAAGAACAACCAGTGCGCAAGTTCTCAAACCTCCTAGGCATCGGTGCAAAAGACTTTTTCTCAGCGCGCAGGTCACTTGTGAGACCAGCAAAAAACAGGCGCAACCCTCATCCCTTTTACATTATTCCATGTTCTGATCATGAACTATATGATCACTTTGCTGGTACACATTCCAAACTTCCACTGAGGATTGACAACAAACACAAAACATACTCCAATTCATGCATATAATACCATGGTTCCAACACAGAAAACGATCCCAAATTTCAAAATTAATGATACACCTAGAGATCATCTTGGATTTCTATCCAAATATCATTACACACTTATAGAGAGATATTTATAGAGACACCTTATCACCAAAATCAATCTCTTGATCTTTTTTTAGTTGCTAACCTAACTTTTTTATAAACACTTAGTATCTCGTATGTGTTTTTTAATATATCTAACCATTGTTTCTTTGTCATCAATAATATCATGTACTAACAGATTTCATCCCCCAACTTCATCCCAAAAATTTGGTGTTCTTCACTTATTTCAATAGAGGGATGCATAAAGAGCCATCTAAATTCAAGGCTAAAAGCTATTATGGTATGAAAATTCTACCAAATTTTCGTGTTGATCCCAAAATCCTTTGAAATACAAAGAGAAAGCTCGCAATATGACTTATAGTGTTTGTATTTTCATCTCAAATTGACTGACTATTTGAGGACGATAAATGGTGTGGAGACCTAAATTTTTATTGATAGCCTAATAATGTATTTTACAGATCTTCTTGGTAATCATCAGACCACATTCAGATATAGTGAAATGTGGTACTCAGTGAAATCTAACAACTTCTTTTATATATATCATGTAAAGATGAACAAGAGAGAAATACTCTCTAATATCAAAAAATTGTGGAAAATTCACGAGGCGATCAACTATAACCCTTATAATGTTACGGTCTCTATATGTTTAGTGAATTAAAATGATAGAGCCCATAGTGATTTTTTTCTATTTCAATTCTGGTATGGGTAATGGTGGTGACATCCCCTTATACATCAATCGTTCACCCTTAACTTGTTGAAAAACTAAGTATCAAGAGATATATTCAGCAGCATATCTTCTCATTCCATTCGACGAAATATACTCTTCCAGGTCCCTATACATATTTATTATTCAAGGATGAATAGATAATGAAGAACTATAGTCCTCATCCAACAACTCCTTATTTAATTATGGTACGAGTGGAATAAAAACCCAGTTCTTTAAAATTATTATTCTTTCATAATCAAAGTTAAATTTAGGAACATTTCTAAAATTATTTTGTAGATCTACATCTTCCATAATATTCATTTTTAGTCATTACTTGTATATATGGTTGAACATTAATTTTATAAAGAAAATATCTTACCCCGTCCTTTAAAATTTCTAGAACCATCTATTGAAAATCTATAAATATATGATCTTCTGTGATTCTCATCATGGGAAGGCTAGTATATTCCGTTCACTTCAAAGCATATTCCACATTCATAAATTTTTCTATGGATTTAATGTATTGAGAATTCATAAAATTTAATCAAATAAAATAATCTTATTTGATCTATATTCATCCCTATTTTTTCGAAAATATAAATTAAAAATTTATGATCAAAATAATTATAACAACATTCACCATAATGATAATGTATTCATATACTCAGTGAAATGATTTTTTAGCTAACTCTAAATCATGAGATGGGTAATTTTTCTCTTGGATCAATAATTGAAAATTATAAATCATTCTCCACTAGAAGGCATTGTGAGAACAGGAGCAATGGATAACCTAATTTTTAGCTATATGAAACTATTTTCACGTTCCACCCTCCCCGCAAAATTAATTACATTCGGAGACAACTTGATGAGTGGATTAGATATTTATGAAAAATCCTTCAAAACACATTGATAATATCTTTCAAAAACAATAATGTTACAATATTTGACACCCTTGTTGGTCTCATCCAACTTTCAGTAACTTTTTTTTTTCTAATAACATATGTATCACCTATCATGAGATATTGTGACCCAAAAATGAAACATTCAGAAACCAAAATGCACTATTAGAAATTTTATTATAATGATTCTCATTTTCCTAGTTCTTCAAAAAAATTCTCATGTGATCTTCATGCTATTACATTGACATTGAATAGGAAATAATTTGATCTATAATGACTACCAAAAACTGATCATGATAGTCTCTGAGGACACTATGCATTATATTCATGAAGATATTAGGGGAATTTGTAAGTCCAAAAGGCATCACTATAAATTCATTATGTTCATACCTTGTATGGAATGCTATATTTGTTGTATACTCATTATTTACACTTAATTGATGATATCCTAAATGATGATAAATCTTGAAAATGTTTTCTGCTCCTTAGAGTTGGTCAAATAATTAACCAATGAAGGGATGATGATATTTGATCTTGATAGTGATCTTGTTGAGTTCTCAATAATCAATATTGAGACTCATTAATTTATCTTTCTTCATAAAAAACAGAATAAGTGATCCCAATAATGACACACTAGGGAGTATGAATCCATTTTCAATATTTTTTTGGAGTTTCCTCTCTAATTCATACAACTCAATTTGGGTTACTCAATAAGGTGTCTTTGAAATAGTCATATCACCAAGTGAAAGTTCAATTTAAATCTTAACCTCATTATTTAGTGAAATAATGTAAAAAAAATCATCATACTTAGGAACAATGTGATTATTTTTAATTGTGAGTTTTTACCAACCCAGTTGAGATAAATAACCATCATTTATATTAATCAAGGCCCATATAAATGATCAAATTTCTACATGAATGTATTATTCATCCTTGGAATGATAGATGATTGTAGATTGATTTCAAATATTAAATGTGACTTCCCGTAATTGTAATTTGATATGAGATCCATATATAGGAATCCATCCATTCCAACAATCACATAAAATTATACGATAAAGGATCACATGGTTTTCAATAATTACTTTCCCACAAACATATACCTATGCAGAATTATAATCTTTTTAGGTGTCCTTTGTGCCAATAGTAACTGGAACAACTAACTAAACGTGAAATTGGTTAGATAATATAGAGGTACCCTTAGAAAATTATTTAGAAATAAATAGTGGGTGGATCTAATAAAATAAAACATTTTATAATGTGTTATTTTTTCACCACATTATTATCATATTCCAAATTTATAGTTGTGATAACAAATGACATTTTGTTTTCTTTGTCCGTAAGTGTTTGCTGATTTTGATCATCATCAATAACCCTATGATTAAATCATTGATTGGAATAATTCCCCATTCCCTTGCACTTGTAAAATAGAAGTGTAGGATGTGAATTATGTGTAGCAATTTCTCTATTCTCCCCATTAGAAACGTTTTACCATCACATTAACAATCAAAATCTTGATGATATTATCTCCCACACATAAAACATTTTCTAGTCCTTTAAATACAATTTCATCTATTTTTCATTCCACTCATTGGGATAAGTTAAAACTCATATTATGTTTCTATGTGTTCTTCATATTTTCCCTTAAATTTCACTTTTCTCTTCTTATCAAAAAAATAGGATTGATTGGTTAATTCAATATCCCCATAAGCCATGAGAGCACATTGAACGATTTCATCAGAGCTAATGAAGCCTTGTATGGATAATTCTATTATGTGCCTTGGTTTAAATACACTGAATAATTGATCAATTTTACTCTAATGTTGGATAATAATTCTTCATTCATAAATTATAAGTTTTATAAATTTTTCTTCATATGTAGCAACAAATTCATCATCGTTTTACATATGTTCAAGGAACTCTATCTCTATATTTGTTCCAAGAATATGAGGAAATTAGTTATTCTAAAATATGTTCTTGAGCTCATCCAATTCTATAGATTTAATTTCTTCATCATTCCACATATTCTAAATAAGATTCTTCCATTTATCATATTCACCTCATAAATTATAGATTGTGAAGATGAATTTATCATTCTGACGAACATTAGAGTACTGGAAATATATTTTTAGTGGTACTAACATATTTTTTAGAAATTTTTTTTCGAATACCAACTGAAGGAAGGTGGGAACTACCTCAGGAAGGACAGAACTCATTTTTTTCCATCCATTTTTTATTTTTATTTAATACATGATTTATATCTGGGAAAATATGTTTGAGAATTGAATAATGGGTTTTCATTCCAAATCCCATATGATTTGGTCACTCATGAATAATGTCATTGCAATTACCATCATATTCAGAATTAATTCAGTTCCACCATATTCCATCCAATGATTAAAACCCAGATGCATAGTATGAAAAACACTAAATATAATAGAAAACCCACAAAATAAATAATTAATTACAATTTTGGAACATTTTGGTTTCATTCATAGCTATTCTTGATTATTTTCTAAAACAATTATATTATATCCTCAACATCAACATATCCATAGGGTTATTCCAATGGTTGGATAATATAATATTCCAAGGGTAATATATATCTTTCCATTGAAACCAACTATTATGACACATACATTATAGAAATTGATATTAATTAAAAAAATGAAGAATATTCAATATTAAATATTTGAAAGCCATGACTTTACCATATTGGAATAGTTTCTTTCAAAACTGGGAAACATTAACAACTAGTTAAAAATGTATCATTATTGTCTCCCACTTGTTTTTTTATCATAACTAGACCTATTTTTTGACATATCTTACATAATAACATTTTCATGACCTATGAAAAATAATCATATGAAAAAGTGATATCAAATGCTCAGTAATGGTTAACAAGGGAGATATCAATCATATAATAATTATAAGACAATCGAACAAAACATTTAAAAAGATTATCCAATATATGACATATCATGATATCATATTATGGGATAAATCATATAGGTTCATAAGAATCAATGAATATAATAAAAATGTCATAAAATAAGACATGATATTTTTTTGGAATCTGCATAAGAATACAATATTATACCATATTAATCAAGGTTCCTTTCCAACACTATCATAGTAGACGATGTTCATTACTGAACTGAGATCAGTCATCATTCTGGTCCTGTATTACTAAACCGAGATAATTTACTATTCCTTCCATGAAAATATCATGATATATAAATCATTACCCTATGGATTATAGGAAGATATTTTCCCCACACATCTAATAACGAAAACATTCTTACGAGTTTTAGAATAACATAAATCATTCATCATAACCTAAGTAATAAAAAGGGATACTTTAAATATCATTCTATCATAACATATTCCTTGTAAATCGAATGGATTTCATAAATATAATTCCATCATAAACACAATAATATTTTACAAAAAATAATGATATTATAATGGAAACATAACCCTATTAAATATTTCCATATTAGATTGAATATAATTTTATATAAACATTGATGTTATTTCTTGATGAAAATATCTTTACTTCTCCAAAAAAAATTTCTTTTCTAAAAATACAACACAATTTTTAAAAAATAATTTCATTAGAAATAACCTTGAAATATTTTAATGTAATATTAATGAGAATATGGTTTTATGAAAACATGGAAGCCCATAATTCATTAAAATCTTAAATAGAACATTCTACTCCTACTTTTGTTTGACAAGCCAAAAAATACCTCATATCAAAAAAGGACAAAACAATCCTTTCATGACATTTATCTAAAATTCATAAATGGCTAAAATTTACATTAATTAATTATAAAATAATATAAATAACATTACTTATTTAGGAAACATGGTTGGGGATTATAAATATACCCTATTAAATTCTTGTGTATAAACAACCTCAGATAATAATGAGATTGGAACATTATCTTTTTCCTTAGTTCTGATTTTCATTGTATGTATCTGAACCTCATGTATCATGAAATAAATAATTTTATTGACTTATTTCAGAATAAGATAGATTGTTTTGATATCATATATGATCATATTATTATCTATTTGGTAGTATCATTATTAGTCATCCATCGGTTGTTAATTTCATTATTGTTTCATCCATGTTTTGATGGAAAATTTAATTTTCATATTACAAGGTTATAGTTATATCATTTAAATAATGTTATTAGTATAATATATATCATATTTATTAATTATATTAATTTATATAGTCCTTATTTAAGGAAGTTCATGTAGAATTAACCACTTCCCATAATAGAGACAACAGGTCGTACATATGTATGAGCGTTGATATCATTCCTATTATTTGTGATTGGTTTTGAAGTGCATAGTGTATAATATTTCCTAATAAATATAAGTACATAATATTCATATAGTGTAATTATTTCCATAATTATACACATCCATGTATGGTGGTAGTGAAAAATATATTACACCGTGGCTTGGAGATGGTATGTTTTATATACGCACATGTGGTGATTTTGTATTCATAGGATGGATTAAATATGGAATATGGTTGTTTCATAATTATAATAAAATCATATTATATAATTGATTCAATATTTATTTCATTATACTAAAAAAATAAGGGAGTGGATGTAGAATAATAAATAACTTTGAAAGAATATGTTGATGATATTACCTCTTCTTCGACATGGTCCATCTAAATCTCCTCGTAATGCACTAGAGATGGTATTTGAAGAAAAATATAACATCTATAATTTAACTATGGATGTTTAAAAATGAAATATAAAAGGGATAACCATGATTAAAGGAAAAATTTATTGTGATGATGTGAAGGATGTGGTTCCCTTTTATAATTTGGTGAGGGGCACTTTTGGTGTCTCAAAAAATATTATTTTATAATATAATCAAAACAAATCCAAAAAAACCAAAATCTCCTTGTTCCAAATATGAAATTAAATAGTGTTTTAATAACATCATCTAATAAATTTTATACATTTTTTTATCAATATACACCTTATCATTTTACCTAACACATAATTATTCTATTTAGTTTTCAACTTAGGTAAAAAATATTTCCGTATTCAAATGGTGAAATATTTAATTATTTGATATAAATGAGAAAATAAATAAATAACATATAATATTTGTTACCATATATTAATTATTCTATAATTTTAATAAAATTATGTTTTTGAAATAATATAATGACACGTTATTTTGATAAACAATCAATAATGTCAATTTATACCAAATTTAATTCATTGATTTTTATAAATATTAATATAACAAGATAACATTGAAATAATACATTATTATTTTAATAATTGGTAAAGGTTATATATAAAATTCCATTTACTTATAAATTATCCAAAAATATATTTTTTTTAAAAAAATTAAAAACCTTTCCATTTTATCTCCATTAAAAAAATAATTACAACGTCAATTTGTGTAATTATTTAATACATATATTTGTTGAATAAAAATGAAAAAATATTTAGTTTATTAATATTAATCTTCTACTTTTTAAAATAATACATTCAGAAGAATATATATTCTCTAAAATCTACTATATAAAATTTAATAATCATTAAAATTTTAATGTGACAAGTTTATTATCACATTAATTAAAATAAAATAATTGTTATAAGCTATTCTATAGGGATACAAATGGTAAATAGCTCAGCCCATGGATTTTTATGCTTGATATATACTCTACCAATAATATTTGGCCATGTTTTGGGTATTTGAATAGTTATTATCAATTTAATAATTATTATTTTATTGATTTCTCATCAATAAAATAATTTATTCGTCATTAAAGTATATGTATTTAATGTATTAATATATGTTCTAAAAATTAAAAATAAATTATCATGATAAAGATAAATATTTCAAATTTCAAATTTGAATTTATAATTTAATTTCTCTTTAGTGTAACATTATATTAAAAATGTTATAGTTATTGAAATTTGAGTAAGGCATATTTAACCATTCATTAAATAAAATACTATAAATGTACTAATCACATCCATGTGGCTTCCAAAGAACAGAATTTTAACCCAACTATTATTTAGTTAAAAAAACTCATCCAATGATATGATAATAATTGTGAGAGTAATTTCATAATATTATATAAACATTAATTACCCAATTTACACTTTTACAGCATTAATAAAAATTACTGAAGTTACTAATCGTAAAGAAAAAAAATTATATTTACATAATTTGGAAATAAATATTCCAAATATGAAATCCATTTATCATAATTCAAAAAACTAATGATGGATTTATTAATATTAAATTAATCCCATTGTCAAAATGAGGAAAAAATGTCAATGATGTTAAAAATTTGAAAAAGTTTGAGATGTAATTTCATATAAATTAATTATTAATTTATTTATAATGATATAAATAATATTTAAATATAAATATATATTCTAGTTTTATTTTTAAACAATTTAGTAAAATTATTTATTCCCATAAATTATTTCTATGAAAATTGTTTTTTTCAATTAAAATATAATTTATTTTTAATATAAATCCAAACATAAATGTTTTGAGAATAAAATATCAAAATTTCATCCAAAGTAAATTTTTATATCTCACATCCAATTATGAGTTTACTATATTTTTATAAAAATTATATATGTGTCAAAATTTTACGTCAAAATTGGTTAAGAATTAAAAAGAGATAAAATTACCATCTTGAAAAATATTTCTTTTTTATTAGATAGAATTTACTCATACCCAATTACATAAATATATATCTGTTGAATATGAATAATATTTTATTATGTATATAATAAATATTTAATTAATTTCATTTACTAATAGTAATTCAAACAATTTATTAATAAAAAATAAATGTATAATTGATTATTAGTTTTCACAGATAATTTGAAGCCAATTAATTCATCATAAATTTTCATAAGTATGTAATATTTATTATAATTATCCTAATAACTAGGATATAATGGTCATTTTAAACTAACGGAGTCCCTTGGTTCATTTAAACCCACGATTTCGTGTAATGAATTATATTGAATAATTAAAATTATATAATGGAATTATATAATAAAAACATTCAGGTGTTTCAATAAATATTCACAATGATCATGGGGTAAAAATTTTAATTATGATTCTAAAACATTTTATAATAAAAAGTTATGGTACACATATTTTAAATAACATGAGCTCTGTAGCATCTGGAACCTAGAAGCCACTTAACCCGTTCCCCGAGGCCAGATGGTCACAAGACCCCTTGCGCGTCACACCTTAAGACAGTGGTTACCGACTAGTAGTGGGATTGTCAAGGTAGAATAGTGGGGATAAATTACCCCATGTAAGATTACATTGTGGATTCCACAGTAATAAAGACTAGTAGAAGCATAACCATCAGATAAATACAAGGAATATAAGAAATACAAATAGATACAAAAAATGATTAAATAGTTGATTTGTAATGAAAAATGCACATAGATAGTTTTTTATGAAGATATGAATGGATGGCATGTAAGTAGTAATGGAAACAAAAGACAGGAAGTATACATGATAATACAAAAGCACCAATAAAATAAAAAAAATTTAAAATATTTTATATAAAATCCTGAGCCATGTACTTATCCTCTACTATCAATCCCAATCTAAATATTAATCTTCAACAACAATGAGGGTATTTCTTTCCTTTTTCCATACATGTAGGAAGATATTTTTGTCGAGAACTAAAAGAAACCCGAGTAGTGTATGAGATAACATCATATTAGGCCAACAAAAATGTTTTCAATGTGTAATCCATGTTGGGACTGATAAGTAAACTATATGTTCGTAAAAACTGGTAAGTGTGACATATTGATCCAATAAATAACCTCCCACTCAAGTTTCCATATAACACTTTGATGTTCTACCTACTATAGCTCAAGGATATTATGTCTAAAAAATCCTTCATTTGTATACACACACAGACACAATCACACACATATAGATATATATATATATATATATAATCATGAACATAAGGTAACCATGCCTCTCGCCCATTCATATTTTCAAATGTAGAGAGGTTTTTATTTTTACAAGGTATGAATTCCTCTCATCCATACATGTATATCATAACTGGCATGGGGTAATACTTCCTCCCAACCATTCAGATTTTATAACTTGCATGGAGTA
Source organism: Viscum album (assembly GCA_963277665.1). Lineage (NCBI taxonomy): Eukaryota > Viridiplantae > Streptophyta > Magnoliopsida > Santalales > Viscaceae > Viscum > Viscum album. Next base: position 1,046,839,987 of record OY728163.1, on the reverse strand, counting down.
AGCGTGACTCCTATCTATACAAATGAATAATGTTTTTCACTAACATGGGGTAAGAGTGCTACCCACCAATACATATCATTAGGTGGAATGGGGTATGAATTCCACTCATATATTCATTTCATAATATCAAAAAGATAGAAATTTCATAAAAATTCATATCATATAATGTAAGGTAAAACCATATTTTACCATTTCAATACAAGAAATAATTTAAACTAATAGGTGTATGGTATGGGTTAAACCATACAATAAAAGGATATTTATTTTTTCACTTCAGGGGAGGCAAATTTGTCAAGACATTGAATTCCTGGGGACAAGATAACAAGCCTTCATAGAGGGAATATCAAATAGTCACATATTCAGTTTGGAAATTCCAAGATTAAGAGGTCCAAACACCCATGGGGTGTCTTGGGATTATCAATATACATTTGATACAAGGGTAAATAAAATTTAAACTCATTCTTGGAGATACAAACAATAATTTTTCATTTTTCAAAACATGATCTAAAATGGACAATTTTGTTGGCACACAACTTGGGTGTCCATATAGAAAATTGTGATCTCAAAACCATGAAACCAAAACCAATTAAACAATATCAGGGCTTTGGGGTCATTTAATCATGAAGGAACCACGAACATTAGTAATCTCGTTACATGACAGCTTATCACACAATGATAATAAATATGAAAAGGTCGAAACTCAAATATAAAACTATGTGACCACCTACCATAGGGTTGTAGATGAATCCTCGCTTGATATTGACCTCAGATTTGTAGTAGGTTGTAAGAGATTATAGTGGAATTCCAATGGTAAAAAAATATTGTTAATGATCATACATATAAACAGTGAATCCAGTAGTTATATTAATCAATGACAGGAGAGTGCAAGAGGTTAGGCTTAACTTGGGATATCCAACACATCCTTCTAATTTATTATTAGTTTTCAAATAGAGGAGTAACAATATATTAGTGATTCAAAGCCATTGATATCAATGAAGGGGAGAACCTTCTGATTTTGTCCATATGGGGTGAGGAAATATCTTATAATGGTTTTAAAACATTAATGGGGAAAATGGTAAATATTTACCCAAAATAGGGCTCACAGGATTTATGTACACGGTTTACCCAATAGTTCACGAACAATACATGAATGCTCTTCCACCTTTTAACGGTCTACACTGTTTATGTGGACAGTTTTCCAAACTCTGCACAAACATTTTTTTTATGGATTTGTAACCTTCTATAGCATGCCGCACAACCATGTGCCTCGGTCCGCATGGTGACACTAATCGTGTGGCCTAGCCTACAGTCCCTTTTCTGGTCCTTTGGGATCTAAAATAGCCACATACGCTCTTTGGCCCTTCTCTAGGCCATTTCATTCCTTTACCATAATCAATGTAAAGATTAAATATGAAAAAAAAATATGTACCTTGTTCAAAAGTGGTTTGGTCACAACCTCCCCACCTTATTGGTACTCATCCTCGAGTTTTCATTCAAAGTGTAAAGCGTGTTGTCAGCAAATAGTTTCAGTCACTAAGATAGTATATCAAATTTCCCTTCCCATGGTCTCATCCTCTACCTAATTTCACTTCTATAATAAAAATATTAGATGAAAATAAATTCCTCATATTTTCATTATGCATCGATCAACTATACGATGATGTTTCAACTAGTAAGCCACTTGTCAGTTCAGATACATGAAATAAAAATTTCATATGCTCGTATCTCTGAGGATGTTTTAGCTGGTATGTCACTGTTCGGATCTGACTCATAACCTCAATGGATTTAATTAACCTCATTGATATCTTACCCTTCTTCTGAATATGTCTATTCCCCAACCTGGGTGATACATTCCATAAAATCAAGTATTCGGCCTCAAAATCAAGAGGTCATTGGCATCTATTTCATATGAAAAACATTTGCACTAATCTATCAAAATACACTTCCTGGACAGCTAGATATACATTATAGTATCATACAGAAGTTGAGGCCCATGTATAGCTAAATCCCCTACCTATATCCAACACAGACGTGAGAAAAAATTCATACCATACATGTCTTCATAGGGAGCCAAATCAAAGGCATCTTGGAATATGTAATTATAAAATTAAATGATGATGTGAAGTTGTTTATATTAGGAACCCCAAAAGAAAATAATTCATTCATGAAGAATATCCTTTATCTTGTAAAAATTACTCTCCATTTTTCTATAGGTATCCTGGTGATAGGCCATGTTAAAACGTACATGGGTACCTAAGGCCTTCGGTAACACCTACCAGAACCATGATGTAAAATGAGTATCTCTATTAGAAATGATATAAATGGTTTTTAATGAAGACATGCCACCTCCAAAAAATGTTATCTTCTTATATCATCTATAGAAAATGTAACACCCCGAGATTTTATGAAAAATATTCTTTTTCATTAATGTCTTGTGTTGTATGCTACACCAAGTTTACCTTGCGCTATACGCAACACTGTTTTAGCTTGTAGTATACGCAGCACTATTTTTGGATCGTGTTACACACAATTTTGATAATAGTTATTCTACGCAACATTGAGTATATATATATATATATATTCAATGTATAAATGAAATATGGTTGTAATATGTTATACGAAACAACAAAGGATTCTTTCACAACACGCAACCCTGACTTGGCTTGCATTACACAGAATCACGACCTTCCTCGATAGCGTGTGTTGTACGCAATACCAGGTTTTACTAAACAACGATATATTATTATAATATTTTTATGAACTAGCTTTTATGAATAGTATTAACTAAATTTTAATTTTGAAACATTATTATTTATCTTACACATTTTCTATAACATGGTATAAGAACAAAATAAATTTTTCGGGTAAAATAAGTATTTTTCAAAAAATGCAGTTTTGCCGCCTTTTGATGGTGCACCCACATTAAATCTAGTTTTTGACATGTTTATAAGTTCAATATTACAAAATAAAATTCTTCTTTGTAATCAAGAAATAAAAATTTACTTTGGATAAATTTTGCGTATTATTCTGGTAACTTTCATATTTTGATGAATAGTAAAAACACGCTATATTTTAATGAAAAAAAACTTTTTTCATCGTAATAATTTATATGGTTAAATTTTAATATTGAATGGTTTTAAAGTATAAATAGAATATATTTTTACCATTTAATATAATGTGTGTCATTAGCATGGATTTTACATTGAATTCGTAGGTTAAATCAATTCAATCTTTTGCAATGTTTTAAACAAAAAACCCGTTTTCATTCGACAACGGGATTAATTTTAATTTATTTTCTGAAACTTATGTGTATTGAATTTGAAAAAATGGATTCCATATTTGGAATCAGTGGGTCCAAATTATGTTTATAGGCTACTTTTTATTTTTGGGAATTATGAATAGTAACTACGGTAAATTTTATTTACCATAGTTAAAGATAAATCGGGTAATTAAGGGTAAATATAATATTATAAAATTGCCCTAACACATACCAAAATTCTATTTGATGGATAAAAGTAAACTAATATCAACTAAGGGTCAGATTAGATTCATTTTATGGACTTTTGACCTTGAAAATAATTTAATTATTATTAAATCCAAAGAAAGTGACAACATGTCACTCTCTTATATCTTATAAGTATAATAATTTTAATTTAGTGATAAACATCATAAAACTTAGAAAATGAATAGTCTACAGAAATATAATACAATTATCTACATCATGATAATTTAATTAGAATATTTACGGATTAAATAATTGTCATTAATGGTGATACATTAATGATACAGAAATTCTTTATTAAGTGGAAAATAAGTAATATAGTTTTTTATTGAAATAATAATACCCATTAAAAGGCCCACAAACCGGACCAAAACATATTTTTAGTGTATATATACACCTTAATCATCCAATTACCTAATATATAACCGTTTGGATCCTTGTAAAAGTGATTATGACAATTATATTATATTATTTTAAATGATGCCAAAGTTGTCACCTTCATAATTTAATAAATTTAACAATTTAAATACTGTGATTTTAAGATGATAAATTCGAGTAAAAGTATTATTGTGAAATTTAATAGATTTATCTTCATCATAGGATTTTATTTTAAATTTCTATGCAACAAATATGTATATCAAATAATTATACAAAAATGTTGTAGTAATTATTTTATTAAGAGATAAGCCAAATAAATGGTTTCAAAAATAATAAAATAAATTTTATATGAACTATTTAATGTGATCAACTAATTTTATAGATACATATGACCTTTTATGAATCTATTAAAGCTTTTAGTTCGAACATATCTTCTGTATATATTTTATTTAAATTCAAAATATATGAATAGTTTCAAAATTGACACTATTGTTATTTTATAAAAATAACATATTATAAAATTGTTTAAAAATCACAAAAATATTTAAAAATTATAAATTTAAATTTATATGGTCTATAATTTTATAAAGTAAACAATTATGGAAAATTCACAACAACTATGTAATTATTTGTTATAATTTAAAATTAAGAATTTTATTACCACAAATAAACTTAAATAGATTAAATAAGGATAAATCAAAATGATAAGGTTTAAAATAAGATCCAAACATGTCTAAATTTGATTGGTTGATGATAGTACAACCCTATATCATCTAATCTTCGAATATTATTCATTTGTTGAGGTTTTTATGTTGGGTTAGATATATTATAAATTAATATTTTTATGAATTCCAAACGTGCCCCTCTCCTCCCTTATAAAAGGGAACCTCCTCCCTCTCCTCCTCACACCAATTTGAGCCTTCATGATCGGCCATCCCCTGAAAAATTATCTTCTCCACTTCCCTAGAAACATCCTAGAGGTTCCAGTCTACTTTAAAGACCAATATTAGTGCCCTAAGTGGAGGTTTCAAAGAGGCGTATCGAAGAAGAGTTAATTTCTTCTCCCGATTCTTTCAAGCATCTTTCTTCTTCAACTTCTTCTTGTTTAGTTGTTTCATTATAAAGTAATAACATCAGTATCACTAATATAATTATTTTTTATTATAAATATGAAACAACCCCATTTCACCTTCTATCCATCCTATAGAAAACAAAATCACCGCGCGTGCGTACGTACAGAATATCGTCTCCACGCCGTGGTGTAATCTGTTTTTCCACCAACACCTTAAATGGATGGGTATAATGGTGTAAAGAATAACTATAAATAGTTATTATAACATCATACTGATTCTGATATATTGTATCATCCACTCCAATTCAATTAAATAATTATGGAAACAATATCATCGCTCGTGCGTACGTACGGACTACCGTCTCCACGACGCGATGAGATTCATTCTCCATGTTAACCATTTAAGAATGATTATAAAGTATATATAAGAAATAATAATGAAATATATGACATTATAAAGCTACTGTATTTATGTATATATGTATGTCATCTACTTAATTCCATTCAACTCAATAAAGAAACGAAAACAACATTCATGCATATGTACGGCCTACCGTCTCCATGAACGGTGTATTTCTTTCCATTTATCGATCTATTATATATATGTATATTCTGAATATATATATAAATCATGTTTTATATTCTGGAATTATGTAATCGTGATCTATGTAATAATATGAATAATTACAAGTCAAAACACGGACGACAAATGAAACGATTTTACCCAAAACACTATTTAACATGGAATTTACAAAAGAACGGGTAATATAAAGTCATTAGTGAACCATATATGATATCATAACAATGAATATGATTCTGTAATAAGTCAATGTCATTATTTAAATCATTATACAGGAGGTTCGGATACATATGAAGCATATCGGACATAAGGTAAGGGATAATTTTGCAAATCTCATTTTTATCTGAGATTGCTTATTCGAAAGTATTTACTGGGGTTATTTCAATCATTCATGTCCATGTTTTATAAAAGTGTTTTCATGTATGTTTAAAGTCCTTTTTACCAATTCATTACTTTTAATACATGGTATTTAATGAATCTTTCTTTTGATTACGTTATAAGGTACTTTATGACTTTTTTGACAAAAGTACAAGAAGAATATTTTTTTTAACTTATACGGCATGAAAGAATTTTTACAGTTTTATAAAGCCTTGTTTTCAAGAATCTTTCTCCAAAATATTTCATGATTATTTTCAACAAAATACTTTTCTTTTAAAATTTCATGACATTTTGTAAAAAGAAAATGATTTTGAAGTAAAAAGGATATTTTCCTCAAGAATTCATTTCAAGTGTTTTATCAAAATCATTTTTCATCTAAGATGACATTAATTCAGATGTGTATGTTTCAAGTATAATTTCTATATGATTTACATGGTTTCACTTCTCTGATTATGAAATGATATCCATTTCTTTTATATGGATTATGTAATGATTGGATGATGTTTATGAAATCCATTTTATTTATTGGGTTATTATGAATAATGTATGTTTTTTGAGGCACAAGTAAGAATGATTTCATTATGAGATGGGTGGGACCTATATCTCCCTACAATGCATTGGCTAAAGATTTATATCTCATGAGATAGACATGGCTAGAACAGAAAGTTAATCCGGTTCAGTGTTACAGGACTGAAACGAGGAGTGAACTCTATTCAGAAAGGGACTTTGTCCACCAAGATGGTCTTGGCAGCAATGCCTTGGCTACTATGGATATCATGACATGTGCTGAATGGTTGCCACAATTACATATTTTATTCCCATGATTCCTAATGTATCTTTATGATCTATGCCATACGTACTTCCATGTTTTATGTCATTGCTCAAGCTTTTGATGTTTAAACATTATGTTCATGTTTTTAAGTTAAAATGTATATGGTGTGTTTTATTTTATCCATGCTTACCCTTACTGAGAATTTGAGCTCACCCTTTTTATGTTTTCTTTTCCCCTAGATATAAAGAAAGGTTTTAGGTATGAAAATAAGGGGATGATCTTTATGGGATATGTATAAGATCTTTCACCAAGATTAGAAGATTACGTTCCAGGTTTCCAAAGACACAAAACTATTACGGTCCTTGTGTGTGTGTTTTTCTTATATACTATGTATTCCGCAAAATTAATGTAATTTCCATGTATTTCAAGCTTCGGGTCTCTACAGTTGGTATCAGAGGAAATGTTTAGTCATCCTTTGGAAACTAGGATGCAAAAATGTTAGTGAGATCTCTAGAGATATTTCTAAGGTATGTCTAGGGATGTCCCTAAGGATAAGTATACATATAGGATACAGTCCTAGAACATTGGTACCAATATTAGATTAAACCAAAGATGTTAGATATTGATGTTACTCCCCCTTTCTTATGATTTTTTCCTCTCACACTATTCTTTTTGGGTTTTAGAAAATGGTTGGAAACAAGATGATTCACGATAATGGAGGATATGATGGACAATGGAATGATATTCTTAATGAGAAACTAAATGAAATGGGATTTGGAAGTCCAAACAACAATATTATGCCGAATCATCAATCTCATAATATGATCAATAAAGTAAAATTTGGTAAGTTTCCTGACTCGGCTAATAAGAGAAAGATGGAGTTTCAGGATGATCATAGAGGAAAGAATGTTCAATTTCCCATTTTTAAATCATGTGGGAAGAGGCATCAAGGAGAATGTTTCAAATGAACTGGAAGATGCTTTGGGTGTGGAAAAGAAGGACACAAATCTAGTAATTGCAAAGGAAAAGGTTTAGTTAACACCAGGGATGAGGATAATGGTATTTCTACGACATCAAAAATGGTTAAATGTTTTAAATATGGAATGTACGGGCATTATGCAAACCAATGCCCTAAGGGAATGTCTCATGAAGAGAATCAGTATGTTCATATGGGTAGTATTTATGTTAATGATGATGAAGAGACTAAAAATGATATGTGATATGAAATAATTATTGAAGCTCGGTCAATGGTTTAAGAATGTAGTGGATTGATAACATGTTTATCATGTGTACTGTTGTATAAGTAATCTCAGGGTACTATGGAATAAAGAGACATCTATGGATTGTTACACTGTTTTCTTTCTTTGAGTTTTTAATGTGTATGATTAATGGTACCAGTATCCATGAAAGGTTATTCAGATATTTTTGGAATGTAGATGATATGCACATAATGAAGGGATAAAGAGAGAATTAAATATTTGATAGTATTCATGAGCTCATGACTGATATAAGGAGAAGGTTATATGATGGTTTGAGTATATAGAATTTTTGGATTTTGGTAAATGGAAAGAGTTTAATTTTGACAGCATTCATGTTTTCACTAAGGATTAATGGGTATTCATTTTTCAAGAGAATAAATTATTAAGGTATTCACATGATTAGAATGTGACCAACAAGATATATGGGGGATAAATGATGGTATTCACATGCTTGGTTGATGAAATTTCAAGTAATCGTTTTCTTTAGACTATGATCTTGGACCGAAGTATTTTAGATAAGCCAAAAGATTGGAATGGATTATGTTGGACATAAGTTAGTATTGTTTAAGGATAGAACTTTTTTATGATATTATTTATGTGATGTTATAGTAATATAGCTTTAGAAAAAGGATAACCTGCAGGACGGGCGACAGCCCATCGCGTCGGACAAGGCTATGGGAATTGAACCCACAACCGAAGTACGACTGGACTTTATCTCCTACCACTGGCCTACAGGAAGTCCCTGGTTAGTATAAACTAGTTTTATTTTATTAAGCGGTATCATATATGAAGTATAAGTTCATTTTTGGAACCATATACGATTAATCTTACAATAATGTGGAATTATAAATTTTGATAACCTTTTGTTTGAAAGAGATGGAATGACCCATCATTCTATCACATGATCTACTAACACATCACAAATAACAAATTCAACTTCATTTCATTAAGGGATGAAGTGGAAATTGTTCAATTCACAAACAACAGTGAGATTGTACCAAAATCATGCAAGTATTTCTTTTAATTCATCAACTTTAGGGAAATGATCTTGAAAACCAAATTTTTTTTCCTAGTTCCCTTATATCTGATGAATCAGATGGTACCTTAGATCATCACAAATCAATAGCTTTGTGATTGTTGGATTTTTCATAGCCATGTTCTCTACCACTCTCCATCAGAACTTGATGGTTAGATTTTTCTTCCATATCCATATTTTCACCTATGTTCTCCTACGTGGAAACCCAGTGATGAGTTAATTTGGGTAACCGTTACATTTCATACATTAGTTTTTAAAGCCATGTTTTGGTATTCCTTTTTACGATGTGGGTTTCTATTAAACAAACTTTTGAGTAGTAAACCATTTATAACCCCGACGAATTTCGAGGGAGAAATTCATTTTAAGGGGGGTAGAATGTAACACCCTGAGATTTTATGAAAAATATTCTTTTTCATTAATTTATTGTGTTTTATGCTACACCAATATTACCATGCGCTATACGCAACACCGTATTAGCTTGCAGTATACGCAACACTGTTCTTGGATCATGTTACACACAATTTTGATAATAGTTATTCTACGCAACATTGAATATATATATATATATATATATTCAATGTATAAATGAAATATGGTTGGATTCTGTTATACGAAACAACGAAGGATTCTTTCACAACACGCAACATGGACTTGGCTTTCAATACACGCAATCGCGACCTTCCTCGATAGCGTGTGTTGTACGCAATACCAGGTTTTACTAAACAACGATATATTATTATAATATTATTATGAACTAGCCGTTATGAATAGTATTAACTAAATTTTGAATTTTATAACATTATTATTAATCTTACACATTTTCTAGAACATGGTATAAGAACAAAATAAATTTTTCGGGTAAAATAAGTATTTTTAAAAAAATGCAGTTTTGTCAACTTTTGATGGCGCACCCACATTAAATCTAGTTTTTTACATGTTTATAAGTTCAATTTGACAAAATAAAATTCTTATTTGGAATCATGAAATAATAATTTACTTTGGATAAATTTTTCATATTTTTCTGGTAACTTTCATATTTTGATGAACAGTAAAAACACTCTACATTTTAATGAAAAACAACTTTTTTCATTGTAATAATTTATATGGTTAAATTTTAATATTGAATGGTTTTAAAGTATAAATAGAACATATTTTTACCATTTAATATAATTTATGTCATTAGAATTAATTGTACATTGAATTTGTAGGTTAAATCAATTCAATCTTTTGGAATGTTTTAAACAAAAAACTTGTTTTCATTCGACAACGGGATTAATTTTAATTTAATTTCTGCAACTTCTGTGTATGGAATTTGAAAAAATGGATTCCATATTTGGAATCAGTGGGTCCAAATTATGTTAATAGACTACTTTTTATTTTTTGGGAATTATGAATAGTAACTACGGTAAATTTTATTTACCTTAGTTAAAGGTAAATCGGGTAATTAAGGGTAAATATAATATTATAAAATTACCCTAACACATGCCAAAATTCTATTGTATGGCTAAAATTAAACCCATATCAACAAAGGGTTGGATAAAATAAATTTTATGGACTTTTGACCAGGAAAATAATTTAATTAGTATTAAAACCAAAGAAAGTGACAACATGTCACTCTCTTATATATTATAAGTATAATAATTTTAATTTAGTGCTAAGCATCATAAAACATCGAACATGAATAGTCTCCAGAAAGATAATACAATTATCTACATCATGATAATTTATTTATAATTCTTAGGGATTAATTAATTTTCATTAATCGTGATGCATTAATTATATAGAAATTATTTATTAAGTGGAAAATAAGTAATATAGTTTTTTATTGAAATAATAATACCCATAAAAAGGCCCAAAAACCTGACCAAAACTTATTGGTAGTGTATATATACACATTAATCATCCAATTTCCAAATATATAACCGTTTGGATCCTTGTAAAAGTGATTATGACACTTATATAATTTTATTTTAAATGATGCCAAAGTTGTCACCTTCATAATTTAATAAATTTAACAATTTAAATATTTTGATTTTAAGATGATAAATTCGATTAAAAGAATTATTGTGAAATTTAATATATTTATCTTCATCATTGGATTTTAATTTTAATTTATATGCAACAAATCAGTATATTAAATAATTATACAAAAATGTTGTAGTAATTATTTTATTAAGAGATAAAAGAAATAAATGGTTTTAAAAATAATAAAATAAATATTATATGAACTATTTAATGTTATAAAATAATTTTATAGATACATATGACATTTTATGAATCTATTAAAACTTTTAGTTCGAACATATCATCTGTATATATTTTATTTAATTTAAAATAAATGAATACTGTCAAAATTGACACTACTGTTATTTTATAAAAATAACATATTATAAAATTGTTTAAAAATCAAAAAAATATTTAAAAATTATAAATTTAAATTTATATGGTATATAATGTTATAAAGTAAACAATTATGGAAAATTCACAACAATAAGAAATTATTTGTTATTTAAAATTTAGAATTTTATTACCACAAATAAAATTAAATAGATTAAATAAGAATAAATCAAAATGATAAGGTTTAAAATAAGAGCCAAAAATGTCTAAATTTGATTGGTTGATGAGTTTACAACAATATCTCATCTAATATTATAATATTAGTCATTTTTGGAGGTTTTTAAGTGGGGTTAGATTTATTATAAATTAATATTTTTAAGAATTCCAAAGGTGCCCCTCTCCTCCCTTATAAAAGGGCACCTCCTCCCTCTCCTCCTCACACCAATTTGAGCCTTCATGATCGGCCAAACCCTACCAAATTATCTTCTCCACTTCCCTAGAAACATCCTATATGTTCTGGTCTACTTTAAAGACCAATATTAGTGCCCTAAGAGGAGGTTTCAAAGAGGCGTATCGAAGAAGAGGTAATTTCATCTCCCGATTCTTTCAAGCTTCTTTCTTCTTCAACTTCTTCTTCATTAGTTGTTTCATTATAAAGTAATAACATAAGTATCACTAATATAATGATTTGTTATTATAAATATGAAACAACCCCATTTCACCATCTATCCATCCTATGGAAAACAAAATCACCGTGCGTGCGTACGTACAGAATACTGTCTCCACGCCGTGGTGTAATCTGTTTTTCCACCAACACCTTACATGGATGGGTATAATGGTGTAAAGAATAAATATACATAGTTATTATAACATCATAATGATTCTTATATATTGTATCATCCACTCCACTCCAATTCAATAATTATGGAAATGATATCATCGCTCGTGCGTACGTACGGACTACCGTCACCACGACCCGACGAGATTCATTCTCCATGTTAACCACTTAAGAATGATTATAAAGTATATATAATAGATAATAATGAAATATATGACATTATAAAGCTACTGTATTTATGTATATATGTATGTCATCTACTTAATTCCATTCAACTCAATAAGGAAACGAAAACATCGTTCATGCGTACGTACGGCCTACCGTCTCCATAAACAGTGTATTTCTTTCCATTTATCGATCTATTATATATATGTATATTTGGAATATATATAAATCATGTTTTATATTCTGGAATTATGTAATTGTGATTTACGTAATCATATGATTAATTACAAGTCAAAACACGGATGACAAATGAAACGATTTTACCCAAAACACTCTTTAACATGGAATTTACAAAAGAATGGGTAATATAAATTCATAAGTGAACCATATATGATATCATAACAATAAATATTATTCTGTAATAATTCAATGACATTATTTAAATCATTATACAGGAGGTTCGGATACATACGAAGCATATCAGACATAAGGTAAGAGATAATTTTTCAAATCAAATTTTTATCCGAGATTGCTTATTCATAAGTATTTACTGGGGTTATTTCAATCATTCATGTACATGTTTCATAAAAGTGTTTTCATGTATGTTTAAAGTCCTTTTTAACCATTCTTGACTTTTACTACATGGTATGTAAGGAATCTTTCTTTTGTTTACGTTACGAGGTACTTTTTGACTTTTCTGACAAAAGTACGAGAAGAATGTTTTTTTAACTTATACGGCATGAAAGGATTTTTACAGTTTTATAAAGTCTTGTTTTAAAGAATCTTCCCCAAAAATATTTCATGAATATTTTCAACAAAATACTTTTATTTTGAAATTGCATGATATTTTGTGAAAAGAAAATGATTTTGAAGAAAAAATGATATTTTCCTCAAGAATTCATTTCAAGTGTTCTATCAAAACCATTTTTCATCTAAGATGACATTATTTCATATGTGTATGTTTCAAGTATAATGTCTCTATGATTTAAATGGTTTCACTTCTCTTATTATGAAATGATATCCATTTATTTTATATGGATTATGTAATGATTGGATAATGTTTATGAAACCCATTTTATTTATTCGGTTATTATGAATGATGTATGTTTTTTTGTGGCACAAGTAAGAATGATTTAATTATGAGATGGGTGGGACCTATATCTCTCTCCAATGCATTGGGTAAGGATTTATATCTCATTAGATAGACATGGCTGGAATGGTATGTTAATTCAGTTCTGTGTTACAGGACTGAAACGAGGAGTGAACTCTATTCAGAAAGGGACTTTTTCCACCAAGATGGTCTTGGCAACAATGCCTTGGCTACTATGGAAATCATGACATGTGATGAATAGTTTATATAATTATATGTTTTATTCCCATGATTATTAATGTTTCTTTATGATCTATGACATACTTACTTCCATGTTTTATGTCATTTCTCAAGATTTTTATGTGTAAACATTATGTTCATGTTTTTAAGTTAAAATGTATATGGTATGTTTTATTTTATACATGCTTACCCTTACTGAGCATTTGAGCTCACCCTTTTTATGTTTTCTTTTCCCCAAGAAATAAATAAATGTTTTAGGTAAGAAAAAAAGGGGAAGATATTTATGGGAGATGTTGAAGATCTTTCGCCACGATTAGAAGTTTACGTTTCATGTTTCCAAAGACACTAAACTATTATGGTCCTTATGTGTGTGTTTTTGTTATGTACTAAGTATTCCACAAAAGTAATGTAATGTCCATGTACGTCAAGCTTTGGGTCTCTACAGGAAAGGTCTCACACATAGGTAATAATTGTGAGACCTTCATCATACAATCAATAATAACCCATAGTACGTCATTACAATGAGGTGTTATTACTAGAATAGTTCCTAAGTCCATGGAATCATCATCCTATTCCCACTCATGATTGGAAAATGGAAGAAGAAACCCATCCAGCCACTGATGTTCTGCCTTTACCAGATGAAAGGAGGAACATCACCTATTAAAAACAAATGTCTCACACATTAAACTTGTCCACCAATAATTTAGTCTTAGATCTCGATACATTTAGGTAACACCAAGGTGAACCGCTCATGCTGAGGCATGGAAATCTTTAATCATATCTTCTCTAATGTCTATTTGAACCCATATACACCCATGTAATGTAATAGGGTCATCCATATCAGCTTTCTATTCAGAATATATATCATTATCGAAAAAACTTCCTCATAGGACATGACCTTTAGGATCAGACAATTGTCTTGAACATAATCATTCTAGGTGTGTGGATGTAACTACTAAGGATGAGATAATGGTTTGACCATGATCCTATTGAACTTCAACATGCATCTATATGATTAAGGATATAATACCCCATTTTTCAGTGGACTTCTTCACATCTTGGGTATGTATCTTCTAGATTAGTGGTTTCTCTACATAATTCCATTCCCCAGTATTGTGGGCCAATTGGAACTCAAAATATTTAAGGTACTCAACCCACCTAAAATTCATGGGATTCATATCAGGATTAGTGAATATATATTTGAGCCTTTTTTGGATTTTGGACACAAAATAATTCTCTACCAAGAGGTTGGATCTTGAATAGTATTAGACATGTAAAATCACAGCGAGCTCATGATTGTGAGTAAGATAATTCTACTTAGGAGGCCTCAAATAATGAGCACCATAAGCAATGACTCATTCACCCTACATCAAAACTTCTCTAAGAACAACACCTTACTTGTAATAGTAGATTGTATATTATATACCATTCCCTAGAAGAATTAGTATTGGCATTGAAGTATTTATGTCCTTAAATTCCTGAAATTTTAATTCACAAGATTAAAACCATTCAAATTTCACACACTTCATTGTCAAGCCCATAAAGGGAACTGTAAGTCATGGAAAATCCTATTGAAGTTCTTATAGTTTATTAATGTCCCTAGAAACGTTTAATTTCAATTAGTTTCTTATGATGATCACATGAAACCACAACACTCAGTTTTTCTGGGTCTACAAAAACTCATGACACAAATATTATATGACCCTGGAAGAGTAATTTATTGTTATAGAAGTGGAATTTACTATGATTAAAATAGAGTTGATGCCCTCTGAGTGTTTTCAACAAAATATCATGATGATATTTATTGTGATTTCTAGAGAAATAATAAAATAATATATCTTCAAATAATACAACCACAAAAGAATCTAATTATGGGTGGGAACCCCAATTCATAAGATCCATGAAGGCGGAAGGTGCGATCGTGAGTCTGGGTGACATAACCATGTACTCGTATAGACCATAACAAAATTCGAATGGTGTGTGAGGTATGTATGAAGGAATGACACACCCATGATGATAGTACGACCATAAATATTACTTTTAAAACACATTCTCTCCACAACTATGATAAAATTGGTTGTCTATTCTATGAAATGGATATTGATTCATGATAGTCAGCTAATTTGACTGATGGTAATCCATACAAAGCATAAGGGTATCATTTGACTTACTGGAAAATTGGACTGGTGAACCCCAATGAGATGTCTTGGGGAGTATAAATACTTTCACTTGAAGATCCTCTAATGGATTTTTCAGTTCCTTAATCCCCGTACAATCCACTATATAAGGGTTAATAGTCACAACTACTGCTCCAGACATGTGATAAACACTAAACATTAT
Organism: Viscum album; assembly: GCA_963277665.1. Classification (NCBI taxonomy): domain Eukaryota; kingdom Viridiplantae; phylum Streptophyta; class Magnoliopsida; order Santalales; family Viscaceae; genus Viscum; species Viscum album. The sequence goes on along the minus strand of OY728163.1, from coordinate 1,046,824,000 downwards.
CTATAAAACCAGAGGTAGACCAAAAAATTCATCATGAAAATAGTATCTAAAATTATTTACTACTGGAGGAAGGAAGGTGGGTTTTAATCCAAGGTCACCATGATAACTTCTGAGAAATTTTTTTATAACACCACCCAACATCTACGTCTCAGTTCCTGCTCATGTCGCACTAATATCTCATTACCCTCTATGCATGTTCATAACTCCCACATCATGATGTAAACATCACCCTTCAACAATATCAGTCAATATGGTATCTATATGGAACTAACAAGTACATTCAAATAAATCTATTGATTCATGTCATTTTGAAAACATATAGGTTCCATATGGAAGGGTAATAACCTATCTATGGGGGGTGATTCTGACTGCGGTGAACACCTTCTGAACGAATACCTAACATTGTATCTAGAGTCATGAAACCATGATAAAACTAAAATTTTAGGCCCATAAATTTCTTCATTTCATCTAATATGAATGAGTGAGACATTCCTGTATTAAAAAAATAATACAATAATTTTGAGGCTATTAGAAAAATATATCTTCCATTAGATTCTTCAATGGTCTACTCCCATGTCATAGGATGGAATGCATGTAACATGCATGCAACATGTCCATGTGTCACTAAAAAACTTCCTTATATAGGTCCAATATGCTGGAATTATGAATCATATGCCTAGTTACCTCTACCTCGACCACCCCCTCATCCTGATCATCTGTTGATATTCCAACAACCAGACTATAGTGATCCAATTGACCCACCTCATGATTGAGGAATTGTGGAAGATCCCTAGTTTCTAGGAACATAATGTAGAGTCCCACTGAAGTGGTTGAGATATCCCATCCTACCATAGACTTTTATCTCCATTGGATACATTTTACATTGTCTCGTGTAATTTCATGGCACTCTGTAATTTTGACAGATAGTGGAACTTCCTGTAAAAGGATCCTTGCGACTTCTACCATCGAGATATTTTTTTTAAACATCGTTTTAAATGAAAAGAAGATGCACTGGAATCCTTAGGCATCACACCATCTTGGATTTCAACCTCATTATCTCTCATATTTCACTCTATAATTAGGTCCTAGTTTAATCAATCAAAAAATTTCATTCTCCTTAACACATTGAGTTGAAACTGGATAGCGTAACACAACCCATCATCATATCACCCGACAACCATCAGATCATCAACAACTCGAGAAGGTGTGAAACTCTTCAACTCAATGAAACATGATGGGTGATCCATAACTAACATATTACCCAAGTGAATATTCCTAAAATCTATAGTTAGGTTATGCCTCAGAGACTGGGGAAATAATTAGTGGTAGATTATATTCTAAAAATCAGCTCAAACCATCTATCGATTCGATCCATACATGGTGATGAAATCCCACCTCATCTTGACTGAATTGTGTGACATGTATGTAGCTAGCTTGACCATATTCCCTTGAGGAATCTCTTTTTTCTAAAAAATTGATATGGCCTCCTAAATCAATGAATCCACTATAAGTTTTCCTCCATTCCCTGACAATGTAGAAGGATGCTGGTGTTGAATCTCGCAAGTCCACTCATCCATTCTCAGGGAAGGTCGCACTCTCCTTGTGCATGTTATGCATCATACATAGTAACCCCCATCAAAAATAGTTTTGATTGACAAACTCCAGTATAGTAAGAGGAGCCGCACGTGGCTCGACTAGATAGTAATCTAGAAAATCAAGGCCCGCCACCTTAAGAACAAGATCATCACCACCATTGGGGTACACAGCATCAGGGAATCATGGTAGAAAGACACTACAATTTCAAATGAACATATCATAAAAAACAATCAATATTAATGATTGCATTCAAGAATCTATGATAAGTACTAATGACTTTTTATTATAATTAATACGACTCTCTTCATGATTCAAAATCCATGAATAGATGATGTAATAGTCTGTAACTGGTAATGAGAGTGGAGAAACACCCACTAACCACTATTAAGGCCTGGTAGAAGTGAATATTATATGTTTTTATTGTTCATGGTTGGTGTTATCAGGTTAAAAGGAATTCCCAATTTTATGGTATTCTCATTATTACCATCATTCCATTTTTATTTTTATCCTAATGATAAACCATTTTACAGCCTATAAGGGACCATACACATTATGCAACATAATATAACCCAAATTTTGGTGTTAATTTTATTCTAATTTCACATACCCATGTGATTATTCAACTTCTCAAATGGTTGATCTAGCATGAATACCATTTTACAATCTATAAGGGACCATACACCATATGAGTTTTAGAATGGAACCCACTAAACTCCTTCTATAAATAAATCCAGACCATGATAGAAGATTCAACATAATTGTACATATAAGGAATTTCACAATTAATATTCAATATGAAATGTTAATAAAAATGTAATCATGACATAAAAAAATTCCAGGACAATTTAAATTGTGCCAATTGTTATGCATGTTCTAATATTTTACCCTCATTTCATCGATTCGATCAATATAATCATATGTTCAACTTCTATCAAAACAGATAACATCAATATTCATGTGAAGCACTCAATGGAGAAATGATATCAATAGTAAATAGAAGAATAAATAAAAAAATATTTATATAATCATGCACTTTACCTCATACATGGGTTCGTGACACCCATATATGAATTCTGACCAAGTCCCAAGCATTCACAACATCTAATATATTTCATTTAAATCGTAAATAAAAAAAGGAGACCCATTTGACAGCACATTGTAGCAGCCCAGTCTAGTCCAAAATCATGATATTTTTCACTTCGGGCCTAGCCCACATTGTTCTTCATTCCCACGGATTTGGCCCTCAGTATCCCATTGAAAAGGCCTCAGGATGGGAGGGGTATGTACTCCCCCGTATGTATGATATTCTTGTACTGCTCCATCATTGATATGGTATTTCCATAATCCACCATAGTAGAAGGGCCCATAATCCTCCCAGTCCCATCAAAGGGACCCTGTACTATTTCAACATTATGATGTATGGGACCCGTCTACCACTTAATCTGTGCCCTGAGTCCGATTGGTAACATTACCCCTAGAATGTCCCCCCATAATCTAGGCACTGATGACTAGAAATGGGGGTGATAATGTATAATGGTAGGGTGACATTACACCCATGTTAGATTACACACTAAATGCAACCCAAATAACATATAGAGGAAGCATAACCAATCAGATAAATGCAATGAATAGTTGAACCACAAATAGATACAAAAAAAGTTTTAATAACTGAATAACATGGTAAAATCGGCATAGGATGTGTCTAATATAGATATTCATATAGGTAATGATAGTATAAATGGAAACATAAAACATGAAGCAAACATGCTAATACAAATTTACGAAAAAATGAACAAAATAAAAAACATACTCTATAAAATCCTAACACATGGCCTAAACTACATCTACTAAACTCAAATTAAATAGTATGATTCAACAGAAATAATTTTGGTTCTTTCCCGTATTCATACCTATAGAAAAATATTCTTCTCGAGTGTCAAGGATGGACCGAGTAGGATGTGAGATAACATCCCAGTATACCACCACCGGGAGTGTGTAAATATAATCTGATCCAACGCTCATAGGTAAATTATATGTATTTAATTTATGGTAAGTGATAAATTTTGAATAAATAAATAACCTATCGTTGTAGTTTCTAAAGGAATCTTGTTGGGTCTACCTACTTCTGTTCGTTAACACTATGTATAAACAATTAACCATTTATATATATATATATAAATATATATATAGGTTGCCACTGGCATGAAGTAAGCATGAGTCTCACCCATTCATTTATATATATATATATGTGATGTCAATAGAATATGGTAAGAATGAATCTCATCCATACATGTATACTATAGCTGGATTGGGGTATGATTGCCTCCCACCCATGTAGAGATAATAAATGGCACAGGGTAAGATTTCCTCCAGTCCATACATATATTTAGTGGTTTTTATCGGTGTGGGGAAATAAGTCCACCCACCCATACATATCATAATCTAGAATGGGGTATGAATTCCTCATGTCCATTCATTTCATAATATCACATGCATATAAATGGATTAAATAATTCATATCATATAACATACTGTAAAATCATTTTTCAAAATATCCATTCATGAAATTAATTAAAATTATATGCTTAAGGAATGGGTTCATACATCGAATACAAGTCAATCCATTTTCTTCATTTCAAGGGGAAAAATATATCAAGTCATATAATTCCATCTTCCTAACATGGAAAGCTCTGTGACAAGATCACAAGCCTTCACAAAATTTGTATGAAATAGTCACATAGCCAATTTTTCAATTCCAAACCAAAGAGGTACAAAACCCCATGGGTTGTATTGGGTTTATCAAAATTCATGTGATACCAGGATCTATTAAATATAAACTCAATCTAGGAGATAAAAACACCAATTTGAGTTTATTTGAAAATTGGCCTAAAAATGCAATTTTGTTGACACACACCACAACAATCTTTATAGAGAAAAGGTGATCTTTAAACCCTTAAACCAAACCAAATTCACTAATATCAAGGCTCTATTATCATTTATACATGATGTAATTCACACAATAAAGAATCTAAAAAAAGGATAAAATATTAGACAATATGTATAAAAAATGGTTAAAAATCAAATGAATAACTATATGACCATCTACTATAGAGATATAGATGAATCCTGAATTGATATCATACTCAGATTCGAAGTATGCTGGATGAGATATGAGTTTTATCCAAATGCCTTGAAAATAGGGTGAAAGAGCCTGCATCAAAATTGTGAATCCTATGGTGAGATAAATCGGGGATGGAACAGTGAAAGAGTAAAATATTACAATAGGATAGCTGACACTTCAATCATCTCAACAATCCACCTATTGAAGAATTAGTAGAAAGAGATTTTAATATTAAAGGCTTTAAGATCAATAAAAGGGAGAAACCTTTGGTTTTGTCTAATTTATGTGAGGAAATATTTCATATGGTTTTTAAAATATTAAAGGAGGAAATGAAAATTTTTCCTAAAAATAGGGCACACACGATTTATTTTCACGGTTTACTCAACCATGAACAATCCGTGATTGAAGGCTCTACCACCTTGTACAGATCCACACAATTTATGAAAATGTTTTACCAAACCATGCGAAAATAGTGTGTGAAGGTTCTAAAACCTTCTACAATAGGCTTCATGGCCATGCGCCTCGGTCATCACTATTTTTACTAACCATTCACCTTAGTGTGTATCCCATTTTCTTGACCTCCAAGATTAAACCCAGCCCTAAACGGTCCTTAGACATTATCTTATTGTATCATACCATTACCATATTCAATGGAAATATTCAAAATGACGAATCAACTATCCTCACCTTGGTCTTATTTTTGGTCATTGAAAACTCCACAGAAAAATTTTAGTAGTTAAAATGGAAAATATAATTCATTAGATTATTAATAAAACCATGAAATGTGAGTACCCTCCTATTAATTTTTTATGGGAAGAAGTAGTTTGTAATACATGTTATACAATAAAATGTGATTTAAAACAAACATTAATTAATAAAAGTACTTCTGAGAATTTATTGTAATAAAACCAAAACATGCTCAAGTTGAATTTTATTGGATGAAATGTATTAATTTTGAATAATAATGAAAAGGTATATAATTATTCTCCAAAACTCGATGAAGGAAAAGTTTTAGGTTATTCCAAAACTATTTAGGATTATATATACTTTCATAATAAAAAAGTACTATTTTGTAATAAATACATATAATGTTTTATGAAACTGTTCATTTTGTTTTCAATCAACATTGTCCCACATTGTCAGATGTTGTTTATAAAACTGATTTTCATCCTATGATGAAAATATCATCTAATTAGGGATGAAAAAAATATATTTTTTTGAATCTATACCACTTTATGAATTTTTAAATTTTATTTAAAGCCATAATTTTGTAATCCTAATGAATTGGGTTGATTCTTATAAATCGTTCTAGTGATCACATCATTGGTGATATAGATCAAATAGTTAGTACAAGATGTTATTTAAGAAATTAAGGCAAATTTTATTATTTTTATCAAATTAGGATCCAAAAAAATCATATAAATCATTAAATAATAATGTTTTTAAAAAATATATGCATGTTGAGCCAAACTAATTCAAAAGGAATTAGGTTTGGACTTTGGTTGGATGACCTAAAAAAACTACTTTAATTGGAATAAAAAGTATTCTTTATAATAAGTGCGATGAAAATTTAACAATATTCTGAAATAAGTATACAATTATTGTCAATGGATTTAATCAACAAGAGGGAAATTTTTACGAAGAAACATATTCACTGGTAAAAAGACATTAATATATTCATTCACTTCTAGCGTAAGAATTATTTCATAATTTCATACTATATGAAATGGATGTGAAGTGTGAATTTCATAACAAATACATACTGGATAATTTTTATAGAGATTAAACCGTAATTTTTAAATTATTTAATTTATATATTTTTTTAAAACATACTAAGGATCATTATGGAATTATATAATCACTTATATCCAAGAATGTCAATTATCGATATTTTTTTAAAAAAATTAACCAATTTAAGGGAGAAGCGGGTCTAATTATTTTTATTGAAAAATTTTTAAAAATCATAACAGTTCAAATTTATGTGATTGACATTATATTTTTTTAACTCCAAAATATTTAATTTATTTCTTTGTGGATATTATTTAATATTTCTTTTAAACAATGATGATGTCAGACTATTCTTATTTTAATTAATTTCAAATAAAAAATACTGATGGAAATTGTCACGACCCCTCCCCACAAAGTGTACCCCTCTCATTCTAGCAATGTGAGAAGGGGGATAATGACCCTCAAATCCATCCACCTCCAAGCTTGGTTTTGGTGACCAGCACTGAGGGCATATGAAACACATGAATGGGAGTCATTACCCTCTAAGAGAACATATGCGGAAGAGAGAGATAAGACAGACCCCAACCAACTCCAACTCAACCAGTAAGATGAAAGAATTCCCAAGTACACATATGAAATGTCATGAAAAAATACTACAACTAAATGGGGAAAAAATTCATGTACCCAATAGAAAGTAAAACAACAGATACCACAATCCTGAACAGCTCCTGCAACCACAAGCTAGTAGTAACCACTCTGATCTCCAACCTGATCCAAGTGACCTGAAAAACAGTTTATATATTCATGGGGTGAGTATAACAGTATACTTAGCATGATCCTCCCCGAAGCCTCTAATGAAAAAGTAACAAAATCATTCTATATCACAGTGAACATGTAAAACTAAGTTGTCATCTAAATAGGTATACTAGGTTCCCGACCTCACCATGGATTCTCAAACCAAGTAACACATACAAAAGTATATAGTATAATAAAGAATATCAAGGGTTCCCTGCTAGTACTTCCACACTGGTTTTCTACTTTTCCCAAACGCCGCATGTCTTAAGAATCTCTATCCAAAAAGGCTTGCCTGTAGACACATGGGCGAAGCACCACAACATGCACCTCATGCAAAAGAACCACCACCTCTACGTAAGCAAAGTTTCCAAGTATTTTCTGGGAGCCACCGTATCTCACATAACGTGTATCAAACATAGGGTATTATACATCAATCCATTACATCCCATACACCAAGTAAGAATCCTCAAGCCATCATAGCCTATACATTTTAAACCTATAGTATTCTATATAAAACTATATCCAAAAAATATTTGTGTGAATAAATACAGTCTATTACAGCCCTCAACACACATATAAGGGAAAAATAACCACTGTGCCTACCAGAACAAGTAACTACCATGAGAAGAGTGTGGGGCCAAAAGGGGTAGTCATCTATTCATCCTCCCACCTAAATGTTGGGGATAACACCCCCTAGGGCATAGAATACATGGGGTGTCAGTTTCCCTGACTTACAGGGTGGAGTAGCATATAGAAACACAAAAACGTATAGGATATAATAATTCTCTCAACCACTCTATGGGCATAACCTATTCTTAGACTCAACTACAGATAACATCTCTCAGACTCTGACCTGTTGCTTCTAAGACAAGGTATATTATAAGAACAAAACAATTTAAATTGCATTAGTTGATTATTTCATTCCATTTTTATATCAGTTCCACTTTACAATAATTAATTATTTAAACAGTAATTAACCATTTACAATTCCCCATTAAACATTGTTACCATCACACCCAAATTCCATTGTCCCCTTAATATTACAACCTCATCATTACGTTCCAACAACTCCATCACCAAGGGTTAACATCATTTATTCAATTATTCATTACAAAATTACTTTCCCATATTTCGAGGCATTATAGAAAAACATTCTATGTTAATAAACACATGGGGGCTCAACACAGTGAGTAGATATATGACCCGTAGAGTCTTTAATGCCTATAGAATGAGTGTAGACCCATCCTCCATTGAGAAGCTAAACACATAAAGCATGTGTCATACACCGCACATCTTCACCTCTTTTGGAATAAGGGTAAGTAAGACGAGCTGCCTAAAGCAGTGAGGAAATGTAAAGCAGATAATCAACCAATGAGAATGAAAATGAATCCAACAATCACATCCATCCTGTTCCATCACCCCTGGTGTCCTCCCGGACACCCACATGTACAAACCGATTCATCATGTCACTCTAGGAATCATCTACTACCACAACCAAAGGTCTTCATGCCCCACATACCACAATAGCCATTCCGGCTCAAATCAAAACACAAGCCGTAGGAAAAAACATCTTAACAATTGGACTCATGGCCCTTTAACAAATAATAGGGTAACTTAGAAACCTTCAAGGAATTATTAATCAATCAGTTATATAATCCATTTTGAACTAACTAATTTATTATTCATAGGTTCCAAATTTGGGAAACCTAATCATTATGTTATCAAAAATAATTAAACATGCCTACTGCACCACTTTGATTAACATCAAAATACAACTAGGAGAGCCAGATTCGTTTACATGACACTTTATATTTTAACCAAACAATTATCAATTAAATTTTTTTAGGTTCATTACAAATTTCCATCATGAACGATCAACTAAACAATCAATTATAGATATCATACTATCTAGAAAAATAGGAGGCAATAAAAAATGATCGATATCAATTTTCTTATCTGATTCAAATATTTATTAGGTCAATTCCATTATGATCCAGTGGTAAAAAAAATTCTAACAATAGAGTTGCATGTAAAACAAGAGATAAGCAACGAATCCCCTACATCAAATGGTTCATGATTATCTTTATATGAGAACAATCCACAAAACGGGTCACGATCCTCCTCTCGCGACAATTACATCCACCTAAGGATGACATGGTACGGCCGCACCAACCAAAACCATAGAATACTCCATTAGAAGCATGGATATCACATTCTATAATATGGAAGGAGAAAAAGGAGAAGGTGAACCCCAAAAGAATGATGATAATACATACCTTATATCGAAGATTGATTGATACAACTTGGTTGCATCAAAACCGGGTGGAACCAATCTGAGGGTGAATGTTTGATTATGAAACTCTTATGAAAAGGAATGGGATCTTCGAGAATCTCACACTCGAGAACAAGGAGAAATAATTAGGGAGGAAGATATGTTGTCTTATTAGAAGATTTAATGTAGAGACAATTTATGATATGCTATGTTTACTATTAGCAGAGGATCACATTAAACCACACTGTTTGGCCAAGTAAATACACAAAAAGACATAGGGATAATTTATATAGGAGTTATGGCCTTTGAATTGGAATTAATGTCTTTAAAATGAGGCTTTAAATGCATTTTGAATCAAAAAACGTCAAAGGGGTGAAACAGTAAGAACCTAGAAACACTGTTCACCATAGGAACATCACCATTCTAGAAACACTGTTCATGAACCTCACCCTTGGAAAATCAGAGTTATGGGAACACTGTTCATGAACCTAATAGTTCTGGAATCATTGTTCATGAACCTCACCATTGGAACCTCACAGTTCTGGAAACACTGTTCATAAACCTCGCGGTTGGAACCTCACTATTCTGGAAACACTGTTTATGAACCTCACAGTTGGAACCTCACTATTCTGGAAAAATTATTCACCTATGTCATCCCTTGAACTATTCATAGAAGTTTGATGTTGACACTGTTCACCTAAGTCTACAGTTGGAACTCTTCACAGAAGGTTAATGTCGACACTGTTCACCTAAGGTTACCAATGCACTATTCACAAATGGTTAATGTTAAAATTGTTCACTTGAGTCTACAATTAGAACTGTTCACAGAAGGTTAATGTTGACAATGTTCACATAAGTCTACCCATGGAACTGTTCACAAAAGGTCACCATTTCACAGTTCACAATGGTCTACCGTTGGAACTATTCAGCTAAGGCAACTGTTGCACTATTAACAACAGTCTACCATTGGAACAGTTCACCTAAGGTTACTGTTGTACTGTTCACAAAAATCTACAGTTGGAACTATTCACCTAAGGTTATTGTTACACTATTCAAAATGGTCTACCGTTGAAACTGTTCTCAAAAGGTCACCATTGAACAATTCAAAACGGTCTATAGTTGGAACTGTTCACCTAAGGTTACTGTTGTACTATTCATAATAGTCTACCATTGGAACTGTTCACATATGGTTAACATTGCACTATTCACAATGGTCTACTGTTGCAACTCTTAACTTAAGTCTAACATTGCAACTGTTCACAAAAGTTTAATGTTGAAAATATTCACCTAAGTATACCGTTGTTCAATTCACAACGATCTACCATTGGAACTGTTCACCTAAGGTTACAGTTGTACTATTCATAACGGTTTACCATTGGAACAGTTCACAGAAGATCACCGTTGAACTGTTGACAATGGTCTACCATTGGAACTATTCACAGAAGGTGACCATTTCATTGTTCACAATGGTCTACCATTGGAACTGTTCACCTAACTGAAAATTTGGCAATGTGTTGGGGATAAGTCACCTTAACCTCTTGAAACTTCTCAAACACCATATTTTGACAAATGAATGGACCAGATAGGTCCAAACCATTACATCAGATACCTCTCAAAACATTTTCATCCTCTATAATTCGAAACCCACCTAAAGGGAAAACTAAAAGGGGTCTGAACAACAACCCATAGAGATACCTCCCAAAAGGGAGCATGCCACAAGTTGAAATAAAAGAAAATTCATATTCTGAACATGAATGTTCTAACAAAAAAAGGGGACATCGTTATAAGAAAAGTGTTAAACATCAAACAACTCTCAGTATTAAGAATGTATCTGTGACTCACATTCCCAAGTGCTATCCTCCATTCCGTTGTGTCACCACAAGACATGAAACAAGGGGATATAATTCCCATGAAACACCTTCCCCTTACTGTCATGGATCTCCACAGGTCACTCCTCAAAGGTCGCATCATTATCAACATCGGTCTCTCCCCAATCTGTGACGTTGGAGTTATCTTGGAGATAACGACAGGGCTATGATACATGGAAAACATCATTTGTTAGACTCATATGCGGGTAAGTGATACTTTATATTCCACCACTCCAACACAAGAAAACACCTCGAAAGGCCCAAAAAAGCGACGAGAAGGCTTACTCCCATGACCGAACCTTTGCTGCCCACGATGGGGAGTCACATTCAAAAACATGTGATCCATAACATTAAACTCTAAGGGTCTCCTACATTGGTCATCATATGATTTCGGATGATCTTACGCTGTCTTCATCCTCTAATTAATCAACTTATCCATCTCTATTGTATTCTTCCCTAGTTCGAGTCGGAGAATTGCTGACTCTCATACCCCAGTCCAGCACAATAGAGAATAGAAAGGTAGGCCATACAAGGCTTCAAATGGTGCCATAACGATAGAGGGGTGATAAATATTGTTGTAATTGAACTTTAACAATGGTATGTGATTCATCCACAAGCTTCCAAAAACCAAGACAGATGAGCGTAACATGTCTGGAATAGTCTGGATGGTTCTCTCTATCTAACCCTCCGTTTAATGATGAAAAGTATAGTTAAGGCATAGTTTAGATCCATAATCATGTTGGAGACCACTCCACACCTTGGAGATAAATCAAGGATCTATATCAGAAATTATCATATGTGGGACTCCATGAAGTCTCACCAACCCCTACAGATACTTCCTCGATAAAACTCCTACAGAGCTCAACTCCTTTATCACTATGAAGTGGGCCAATTTTGTTAAACGATCTACTAACACATAAATAACATCATGTCCTCCCAGAGCTCGAGTTAAACCAATATAAATTTACTTTGAGATGTCCTCCCACGTATAATTATTAATATGTAATGGATGGAGAAGACCACAAGGAACATGGTGATCGACCTTCACCTTCTGGCAGATCAAATATTGAGACACAAAATCTGCAACTGCATGCTTCTTACCAGCCTCCAAAACTGGCTCTTCAAGGCTCAGTACATCTTTGTCACACTAGTATGCACTGCAAAAGGTGAAATATGAAACTCCTTGAGAAACATCTCACACATCATCATAGGATCAAAAAGCCTTCGGTGATACAACACTCGGTGTTGTTCATCCTTTGACCAACCATCAGGGGCCTCAACACAAACAACTCGGTCTATCCAAACCTCCACCCATAGATCCCCCAACTGGGACTCTTCCACCTTTTTCATTAGGGATTATTGTACTGTCACATGAAATAGACAACCTCTACCCCCAACTTTTGTCATATCAAGATGTAATGCTGAAATATATTCCATTAGTCTCTAGGAATCACCAGATTCATACACCGCAACACTACGTGACTTTCTACATAGGGCATCTGCTACAATATTCCCCATTCAAGATGTATAAGATATCTCGAAGTCATATTCCTGTTAAAACTCCATCCAATGACGCTATCATATGTTCAAGTCACACTGGGAGAAAATATAACATAAAATCTTATGATCGGTGAAAACCAAAAAGCGCACACCATTGAGGTAGTGTCTCTACAACTTCAGGGAAAACACCACGGCTGCCAACTCAAGATCATGGGTGGCATATTTACATTCATGGGGATGAAACAAATGAGACATAGAAGAATCAACTAACCTCTACTACATAAAAACACATCCTAACCCCAGATGTGATGCGTCGCAGAAAACATCAAATTGAAGTCCCTCATCTCGAATGCTTCCTGAAACTGATTAGTCCATATGAGTGTCTGATCCTTCCTAGTATAAGCTTTCATAGGAATCACAACCTATAAGAAATAGGCTATGAACCTCATGTAGTAGCCTTCAAGACCAAGGAAACATCACAACTTTGGCACTCTCTTGAGTGCTTCCTAATACACAAATTCTTCTATCTTCAATGGATCCACACCTAATACCTATTGAAACACAACATTCCACATGATATGGACTTCTCGATCCCAAAACACAAACTTCGAAAACTTCCCAAACAACTGATGTGGACAAAGAACTATCAAAATGGAATGAACATACTCTTTATACTCCACCTCATATGTGGAGTATATATGGATGTTGTCAATGAAAAAAACCACGAACATGTCTAGGAACGCACAACGCACAACATTGCTCAGTCCCATGAACACAGCTAGAGCATTCATCTTGACGAATTGTATTACAACATACTCATAATGCCCATGATGACAACATAAAGAAGTCTTCAGGATATCCTAATCCTTTACACGCATCTGATGATATCCTGACCGCAATTCGATCTTTGATAACCCACATTCACCCTTTAGTTGATCAAATAAATTATCAATTCGCGGAAGTGGATAGTGATTCTTTATTGTCTCTTTGTTTAAGTGACGATAATCAAAACATAACTGCACACTACCATCAGCCTTCTTCATTAAAAAAACTGGTGCACCCCACGGTGACACTCATGGCAGAACAAAACCACATTATAATAGACCATCAAGTTGTATACATATCTCTCTTAAATCATAAGGGCCCATACTATATAGAGACATAGATATAAGAGACGTTCCTGGTTATAGCTCGATCCCAAAATCAATCTCTGGTCGAGGGGGTAATGCTAAAACCTCTTCTATAAAGACATCATGGTACACTATTACGACCCTACGAAACACCAACTGCTAAATCTTTGAAAAACATAGAATCATCTCATCCATCATGGATTATAAAGAAAGATCGCATGTATGACCCATCCAAGGATCTCGCTTACTAAGAAACACCACTGGGTATCCACCCACACCCATGAAAACGACCTTCTTTTAGAAGTAATCCACGATAGCCTACACCGAATAAAACTAATCCATGCCAAGGATGACATCATATGGTTGTATTTGTAAACATAGGAAATCTCCAAAAGGGTGGTGTTTCCACCACACTAGCTCACAGTCAATATAGACTTCAAACAAGTCATCATGGCCTTCAACTAGTGTAGTCAATGCCAATGGAACTAGAAGCCACTCTACCTCAAGTTCCAAAGAATGGACAAGGGTCGGTGATATGAAGTAGTGTGTATCTCTTAAATCAAACAAGACATACACCAAGGTAGAAAAGAAGAAAAGGGTACCTCAAACAACGGCTGACTCGCCAAGATCTGGAAACACTAGAGCATGAATCTGACCACGAACTCTTCCATGGCCTCTCTGACCCGGTTGACGACCACCACCATGGTCGTGCTCTGCTCTTTGATGATGGGGAGAATCATGCAGAAATCCCCTACCTACCCCATCTATCCTCTAATGTTCTAAATACGGTGCAACTTGTTATTGTTGCCTCAGCTGGGACTTCCTCAATAGAGGAACCTAGAGCATATCACCTAGTGTACGATGACTACTTTGAAAGGTCGGGCACTCCATCTGTTGATGGCCATGACCACCACAAGAAAAAAATCGCATGATCCTTTGGAATAGTACTGAGATTTGCTGCCTCTAGAGAAATGATATGTGAAGGGTTGGGATGTACCCCTGGCTGAACAAAAACTCTTCTTCCCTGAAAACTGGGAACCCCAAGCCATAGCTCGACTTTGTGAGTAATCATGAAGATACCCTTCTCGTGATGATCCGGAACAGGCCAATGTCCTCTCCACATCCTCTTCCCTCACCAACACCTCATGATATGTTTTCAGTATAAATGGGGTGACCTGGTTCTAGATAACTGTATTCAAAGCCTCTTGAAATACCTCACTCTAGCATCCTCATCTAGTATAAGGTCTGAATCATATCATAAAAGGTTCTTGAATCAGATTCAAAACTATAAAACATTGGAGCTCAACTATCAAAGGGTAAGAAACACATGGCGACTAGACACCTTCGCAGTGTAGGAATGAAACTCGACTCTAAACTTGTCTCTGAACTCCTCCCATGAGATTGTTTACTCCTCATGTTCCCAAAGGAACAAGAAACACCACTTCCTCGCTACTCCATGCAGAATCATCACAACCAAGGAAACATAGTTCTCTTTCCGAACAGAGCTCAAACTAAAGCCTATCTCGACCTCCTCACACCAATCTTCAGTGACTGCATCTGAAACTAAGCCCTCGTACTTCTACAGACTCTGGCTCTGAAACTCTTAGAGTGTCTTCCTCCAAGTGTGGTCGTCGTCAACATCTATAATGCGGAAATCTACTAGAACAACCTTCTAGACAATTTTTGTGAAAACTTGATGAGGACGTTGAACTTGATCCATAACTGTAAAATAAAATAATGTTATAGTTCCTAAACATGGAATATGGAAGAATCTTCATTAATTAATTTATTCTTTTATTTCATTTATTTTAGGTTTTCCTATCCCAAGGTATACCCTTTCAAACACAAACACAAAAAATAATGATTCATGATCATTTCCTAGGTCCCTACCCTGCAACTAGTATCACCTTGTTTAGTAGCCATTGTAAACTTAAAGGTATATACATCATATCATAGTAGGCCTTAAACTCCTATTTCTAAATAGGTCTCTAGTGTTTACATCACATTGTAAAAATGAATGACCCTGTTTCCCTACTAACCCATGCAACCTCACTTGTGCCTAACACCAATATCCATACTATCCCTCAAGTAGACCTTTGATACCACTCTGTCATGAACCCCTCCGCACAATGTGTACCCCTCCTGGGACATTCATGTGATAAAGGAGATAATGACCCCTTAGTCCCGCCGCTAGTAGGCGCTGTGTTGGTGACTTGCACTGAGGGTATATCAGACACACAAATGGGAGGCATTACCCTCTAAGAGAACACATGCGAAAGAGGGAGATAAGATAGACACCAACCAACTCCATCTCAACTAGTAAGATGAATGAAATCCCATGTACACATATGATATGTCTTGCAAAACTACTGCAACTGAACAAGAAAAAACTGCAAGTACCCAAAACAATGTAAAATAGCAGCAACCACAATCCCGAACAGCTCCTGCAACCAAAATCTAGTAGTAACTAGCCCGATCTCCAACCTGATAAATGTGACCTGATGAATAGTTTATTTATACATGAGGTGATTATAACGGCATACTCATTAGTATCCTCCCCTAATCCTCTTGTGAAAAAGTAAATAAAGCATGATAAAGAACACCGAAGAACAAGTGAGATGGTAATCAGTATGTACACACGAGCGACAATATCATTCTGTTGATATTGAAATAATATATAATTTTTTGTTATATCATATATAAAGAATATTTATCATGTTATTATTATTATTTACATAATTTATACTGATTATTAAACCCATCAAAATGATGAATTATTTGAATAACATACACCATGATGTTGAGATAGTAATCTGTACGTACACACATATGGTGACTTTTTAATTTATAGGATGGATAGAATAAGGAATATGTTTGTAAAATTTTTATAATAACATCACATTATATTATAGATACAATATTTATTATTTTATAATGGAAACAATAAAGAATGAGGAAGTGGAAGAAGAAAACAATTTGAAAGAGATGATGAAATATTTACCTCTTCTTCAGGTTCTTCCTTTTGATTTGATCAAAAATGATCCTTATGATTGCTTTATGACTAAAGGAAGGCCTCTAGGATGAAGGGAGGAAATTTGTGAGGATATTTGGACATGGTTTGGCCGAGATAAATGGCTTTGATGGTGTGAATTTGAGAGGATGGGAAGTTCCCTTTTATAAGAGCGGTGAGAGGCACCGTAAGAAAATATTGGAATATTATTTTAAAATAAAATTATTTTCGGTTCCTAATTGCTCCAAAATTATTTATTTCATGTATAATGTGGGGATCGTTCTAAAAAACTCAACCAATAGGTTTTATACAGGTTGGGTCACTATATTAACCATGACTTTAAGATTTAACTCCTTGTTAAATAGTTTGACATTTACCATGTCTCATTGTATTTTTATATTATGTGGTTAATAAACATACTATAAACTTACAAGAGAACCATAAGTGGTAATTAATGACAAATATATAATATTATTTAATACCTTTGGCTGAACTTAGATTTTTTGGAATATAATATCAATTAATAATATATTATTTATTTTAAAAACTCTTTTATGTAAATTTTGATAGTATTTGGTATTTTTGTTTTTGATAAATTCATAACAACATTATTACATAAAAAATCATTTAAAAAACCATGACATGTCATATTAACCTATACAATTAGTTCAATTCATTAAGAGTCTCAAATTAATTTTATTTGGATTTTTATAATATTAATTTTTTTAATCATTCATTAAAAAGGTAATTACAGCATCATCATTGTGTCATAAATATATTTATTTATTTAACTTCTAAAAATTAAAAATAAAATACCAACATGTAGGGAATTGTTATATATTTATAATGAATATTTATAGTCTAATTTATATTGTGTGTAACCCTATATTAAAAATGGTTATTTATTAAACTTTTAATTTTTTTAACTCTTCATTAAATAAAAAATAAAAAATGTCCTAATCTAAACCATGTTGACCTAAATGTCCATATTTTATTCCTATAGTGGTTTCTGGCCAAATTACACTATTATAATAGAATTAGAACATCTATTAGGGTAATAATAATATTATTTTTTCCATTAATTACCATATTTATTTTTAAGCATGGTAAATAAATGTAAAAAGTATCTACACAAAAATAATAATTTCAATCTTATTAAACAAAATTTTACTTACTAATATCAACTGCGTCTCTCATGATTTTGTATTTCAACTCACAAAAGAGGTAAAATTATGTTTTATACAAATTTGGAAATTATCATTAGAGGTGGGTAAATGATGGTAAAAAGTTCAATAAAATTTTTATATATCTAAACTCATTATAAAATGACTCTAAAAATTTATATGAAACATATATAGGTATTATGTATCTATTTTTACCTAAAATAAATTTAAATAAAATAAATAATTATTTAAATAAAATTTCAGTTTTACACAATAACGTAGTGTTTTTCAATATTAATCGAAAATTGAATGTTTTCATAAAAATAAAAAAAAATTCACCCTAGGCTAATTTCACTATTCTGATACCAAAAATGAATTCCATGTTAAAATTAAAAATATATAAAATTTTAAAAAGGGTGTATTACTATTCATAACAGTTAGTTTGATTGGTTGTAGTTTGTTAGAATCTCGAAGTTGCGTACAATGCATGATATAGCATTATTCAAAGGGAAATGTACTGTGGATGCTTGGGGTGTTACATTATTCCCTCCTTCAAGTAATTTCATCCTCAAAATTTCAAGAATATTAATGCACAAAAAGATTTGGGTGGTTCTTCATCTTATGCTCCTCAGTTTCGCACGTTGCCTCTTCCATCATATGGTTTTTCCATATAACTTTTACCAGACAATTCGTCCAGTTTCTCAGCACTAGTTCTCTAGTATCAAGAATTTTGACAGACTCTTCACAATAAGACAGATCAGGTTCCAGTTCAATTTTCTCATAGGTGAGTACATGCGTTGGGTCAGGAATGTATTTTCTCAACAGTGATATGTGGAAAACATCATGAACTTTAGAGTGACTTGGTGGCATTTCTAATTGGTAAGCTACAACCCCAATCCTTTATAGAGTTTTGAAAGTTTCGATGTACCTGGTACTTAGTTTACCCTTCTTACCGAATTGTATAACTCCCTTCCAGAGAGATACATTCAAGAAGACATGATCTCCTACCTGAAATTATAAATCCTTCATTCGATTATCGACATAGCTCTTCTGCATACTTTTTGCTGCATTGATGTGGGTTTGGATAACCTTCAGCTTTTCCATTGTTTCCTCATCATGTTCTGGTCCTATGATTTTTTTGCTAACATCATCCCAAAAAGATAGTGTGTGACATCTCTTGCCACATAACGCTTTATATAGTGCCATCTGAATACTTGAATGGAAGCAATTGTTATAGGAAAATTCTGTCGGAGGTAAATGTTGATCCCATATACCTTTAATGTCATGTGAGAATGATCTCAACATGTCTTCTAATGTATGAATAGTCTTTTATGATAGTCCATTGGTTTGAGTGTGGTAGGCTGTTCTCAAACGAAGTTCAGTATCTTATGCCTTCAATAGGATTTTCCAAAATCTTGTGGTAAAATGGGGATTACGATCAGAAAAAATTGATAGGGGTACTCCATGAAGTCTTAAAACATAATTAATATATAATCTTGCCATACGTTCAAGTTGTAAATCCACTCTTATAGCAATAAAATGTGCTAACTTGGTAAGACAACCGATAATGACCCATATTTCGTCATTCCTTCAAGGTGTATTTTGTATCCCCCTGACAAAGTCCATCGTAATATTATCCAATTTCCACTCAGGCATGGGAAAGGGTTTCATGACTCCTCTAGGCTATTTCCTTCCATCATTCCCTTGTTGACAAACCGTACATCTTGACAGAAAATCAAGAATCACCCTCATCATGTTGTCCTACATAAAATGTTTTTTCAAATCACTATACATCATAGTTTTAGCAGGGTGTATAGAGAAATTGATGTAATGAGGATCATCCCACAATTCTATTTTTAGATCAGGAATGGTATGAACACAAAGTATCTTCCCAAATTTCAATATTTCATCTTCATATATGAAGTCACTCAATCTTCTTCCATTCACACATTTAAATTTCTTTTGAAATTCATCGTCATCAAACTAATAACTCTTTATCCTTTCTAGTAAATATATTTTAGGAAACCATTTGAAAAAGCATGGATGTTTCACCTTCCATGGTTATTCTCATATCCATCTTTACTATATCAATTAAAATAGGATTCCTTTAAATTCTCATCTTGTTCAAAACTCCATGATTTTTTTACTCAAAGCATCTACAACCTTATTTTCATTCCCCGGGTGATGTTGTATTGTGTGATAATAATACTTGTGTAGTTTAATCTATAACCTCTGCCTCATGTTGAGTTTTTTATGTCGGAAAATATACTTCAAACTATTTTGATTAGTATAAATATCACATTTTTCACCATAGAGATTGTTTATCCATATTTTCATAGCTAAGATTACAGCTACAAACTCAAGATCATGATTAAGATTGTTTTGTTCATTAATTATTGGATTTCATGATGCATAGGCAATAAATCTGTCATTCTGCAAAAAGACACAACCATGTCTTTTCAATGAATAATCACTATAAATAACAAACCCATCCTTCCCTGCTAGTAGAGTAATGATAGAAAAATTGACTCATCTTTACTTAACTTTTTTAAAACATTCTTCACACTATTTTGTACAAACAAATTTTACCTGCTTAAATGTGAGATTGTTTAATAGGTTATCCAACTCAGAAAAATTCTAGGCGAAATGTTGATAATAACTTACTAAACCATTAAAATTGTGTACCTCAATTATACTCATCGGTGCTGGCCATTTATGGACTGTCGTGGTCTTTAATGGATCAATAGATATTTCTTCCTTAGGGATAGTACTGCCAAGAAAAGAAATATCCTAAAGATAGAATTAACACTTTCAAAATTTTCCATAGAGTTCATTTCTTCTATGATTATTTAGAATAATGTGCCAGTTATATTTATGATCTTCCTAGATTTTTGAGTATACAAAGATATCATCAATAAATACCACTATACTTTAATCATGATATTCCTTGAAAACATGATTCATTAGAACCATGAAGACATTGGGCGCATTAGTAAACCCAAAAATCATTACTGTAAACATGTAATGCCAGTACCAGGTTTGAAGTGCTATTTTTGGAATGTCTTCCTTCTTCACACATAGTTGATGATATCCAGATCGAATGTCAATCTTTGTAAAATATTGATCTCTATGAATTTGGTCAAATAAATCATCAATTAAAGGTAGGGGATACTTGTTCATCATTGTTATATCATTTATCTCACAATAGTCAATGAAAAACCTCATAGATTCAGCTTTCTTCTTAACAAAATGAATAGGGGCTCCCTGTAGAGAAACACATGGGAGAATGAATCCCTTATTACTCAAATTCCTCTAGTTGTTTCTTTAGTCCCACTAATTCCACAGTGGACCTTCTATAAGGGGTCATCGATATGGGTCTTGAACCCGTAATTAAATCAACAGAATACTCAATTTTACATTCTGGAGGATGTCCAGGTAAATCCTCTGGAAACACATCAACATTTTCTTTCACAATAGGTACATCCTCTATTTTAACATTCCCTTCCTCACCTATAGTTATTTCATTCCCTTTCTACCCAATAATTGAATTAATTTGAGCTACTGGGGGTGGATCTAGATAAGAATTAGGTTGTGACATTTTTACTCAATAGATAATGTACTCTTTATCGTCATTGAGAATTGTAACCTCCTTATTCTTACTATAAATTTTCACATCAGGGTATGAAATCCAATTCATTACAAGGATTATATCAAATTAAATCATGAGTATGATGATGAGATCCTGAAATAAAAAACATTTATATTCCCTAATGGGAACTAATTCACAATTCATTGTTGCAATGATACTTTCCTTAGGTGTTTTGACTGACAACTCCCTTGTTAGGTCAAATTGAAAATATCTAATTGTCATTGCAAAAGAGCCCAATATGAAACAATGTGAAGATACAACATCAAATAAAGCTTTTTCTAAACATGACCAAACCATTAAATTATGTGCCACCACGTCTTTCAGAGCTTCAACATCAGCAGTAGTGATAACATAATATTGGCCTTGATCCCTTGGCCTTTTCTAAGGTAATATTTCTTGGGTTTAAGACATTAATTTCAAAAATTTCCATTTTATCTAAAATTGTAGCATTCAACATTCACAGCATATTTCTTCCACTTGAAATATTAATCTTAGTGGACTTTTTCACCACACTTTTAACAGACTCACATTTTCTTTCAAGAAAGTACTATGGTGTTTCATCCCACATTTACCACAGGATGGACATTAAAATTTTCCCTTCTTCCTCTTATTTCCATTTCAGTAATTTTTAGCTGATCTCTTCTTCTCTTGTATTGCATTAATGTTTTAAGACTTAGAGAATTTTTTTATGTCCTGATACCACATGAGACAATATCTTCATACAACGAGATGGATTGTGAGACTAATGCTCATCAATGAAATGATTTTAACCCATAAAATAACTAATAAATCTTACTTCATGGGTTATTTATATAATCTGTATCATGCCTTGCAATCCTTCTAAATATAACCTCTAACTTTCCGACATTCTCATCCTCCTTTTGCCTCAGACATAGAAATTGCCTTTCTATATCTGCTCGATGGCCATGAAGAAATTGTTTTTTCTAAAAAAAATATCATTTAAATCACTCCATTATATACTTGATAATTATTCATCTTCTTTTGTGTATTGGATTAATGAACATCATTGATCTGCATCTCCCATGAGGTGATAAACTGCCCTGACAACATTTTCCCTTTCGCTACTCCCCAAAGCGTGAAATATTTTCTATAAAGAATTTATCCATTGCTCAGCTACCAATGGATTTGTACTCCCATTGAATGTCTGTGGTTATTTCCACATGAATCATTTTATCATCGAATGTCATGTTGTGGATCAGGGTACTCCATACGGGTAACGTTATTATTCATAACCTGAGTGAGTTTTCCAAGTATGGTGATTAGTTGATCAACACCAATTTCATCACCAGCTCGAATATAATTATCTTGAGTAGGAGGGAAATCCCTAAATGGATTACGTGCATTAATACTATTTTAATTCCTTCCACTATGTGACAATTCTAAATTATGGAATACACTATATTAGTTTACGAATCACAATAAACAATTCCAAACTTGTGAAACACTTAACATAAATTGAACAGTTTATGGAAATAATTTATAATCATAAAAACTTTTTATTTAGAGAAGTATATACTCATAAAGAATTCATAATGGTTTGTAATAAAAATTATAATTATCTTAAGAATATCTCCCAGGAGTTTCGTAACTAAGAGTGCAGTAATGCCCAATATCGTGTAGTAGTTCCCGATCGAGTCTAGCTCAAAGCAGTGTTTCCGGGTTTTACCCCTAGGTACATATATGCCAGAGGTGCCTCTACCTACGCATATCTAGACAGGGATGTATTTATTGTAAAACTCACAAAATTTCATCTGTACAATAATTATAGGAAGTTCTTCAATACTACTCTTCAAGGTATATCTTTGGGTAATGATCTCCAATCAGAGTTTTTCCAATCTGGCCTCCAAGGTTTGTACTAAAATTCCTCTGATACCAACTGTAACGCCCTATCCCTAGTTACCCAATGTCGGAGCATTATCACCTAAAATTATCATGATCAAAAAAGAACATGACTCAAAAGGGAGATTATTTTAGTAGCCTTGGAAATACTAGATACATTCATAAGTTATACATTACATTATAAAATGAAAACAAAACAACATAGTTTCCATAGTCCACACTCATATCCTATAGACTATCCTTTTAGGTCATTCATAATCTACTTCTTCACATCCTGGGAAAAATAAAACATAGAAAGGGGTGAGCTCATATGCTCAATAAGGATAACAATATAGCAGAAACTTACATAAATAAGCATAAAAAAGTATGGAAATGTATAAGACTAAAACAAAAGAATTTTTAACATGAAATTCAGCATAATATAGAAAAGATAAAATCAAATAATTCCATTTATTTAATCACATGGATATTATACTAGTCAAACAATCACATGTAATATCAATAGCCACTTTTATAATGATGGAATGCGTAATGGCAGACATCGTTACCACATATTCAAGGCCTTATGCCATGAATATAAGTAAGCTTTTGTCCATGCCTTATTCCCAGACACTATTTTGTCTTACTATACCTACCAATGAATCGAGAAGCTATTGCAGGATCCACCCGTCATTTACTAAGTCCTATGTATTCCTCATATGAAAAGGTTTAAACATAACATAGACATTCTTATTATAACTAGCATAAAAATGACAATACGTTATCAATAAACTATGAATGGTGTATAAACAATACAGACATAGTCAAAAATATCACAAAACCATCAATACAATAAGGACGTTTTTTAACATAATAAACCAACTTTAAATAATATTAAAATCCATCAAAGGATGTTGACATTAATTAAATCAAAACTTTTTTTAGAGAAATATCCCTTTCTATTTTGAAATCATTTAAAATTCATATAATTATAAAATAAAACGTTTATTTTGAAAATATTCTTTTAATCTTGTAATGTATGATTAGACAATGTTATAATAGTGAAAAATATTCACACCAATCGTATAAGTTAAAAAACATGCTTACCAAAATTTTGTCGAAAAGGTAATAAGTTACCTTGTTTTGTAAATGACGGAAAAGATTCCAATCAATCCATTTAATAAAAAGTCAAACAAGAGTATAAATGACTTTAACCCATTGTATAGTAAATAATAATTTTTTTGGAATACATATTTAAAAAAACATGGATGTGGGTGATAAAAGAGGTCCTAGCAGATACTTACGTAAAAACAACCTCAGATAATAAAAATATTATGAAATTAACTATTACCATGTACTTTTCCTTGGCCGAGGTTATATTAACCTCCTGAATAATAGTTAAATCATCGTTATTAAATAATAAAATAACTATATACATGAATATTATATCATATATCATCTTCAAATATTTCTTTCATAATGATATTTCAGTAGTATCATTGTTTCGGGTGTTAACTGATTGGTTTTTTATATTCTTTGTTATGTAAGTAATGATTGTTATAGATATTTTGTATCTTATTCATATTCATAATGATATTAAGTCTTTAAAAATTATTTTTATTCATCAAATTAAAATCAATCTTGAATGGATACGATGTGGAATGAATCTCATCGCCTTCATGGAGACGGTAATTAGTATGTACGCACGAGCGACAATATCATTCTTTTGATATTAAAATCATATATAATTGGACTTTATATAATATATAAAAAATCATTATCATGTAATATTTATTATTTAAAACATTTATTCTCATTATTATACACATCCAAAAGATTATGTATTTGAATAACAAGCTACACCATGATGTGGAGACGGTAATCAGTACGTTCACACATATGGTGAATTTGTGGTTTATTGGATGGATAGAATAATGAATATTGTGTTGAAAATTTTCTAATAACATAACATTATAGATATGATACTTTATTTATTATTTATAAAGGAAAAAATAAATAAAGAGGAAGTGGAATAAGAATAGATCTTGAAAGAGGTGATAAAATAATTACCTCTTCTTCGGGTTCTTCCTTTTGATTTGATGAAAAGGGCTCCGTAGGATGGCATTCTGACAAAATTAAGGCCCTTATGATGAATTGGGAAAATTTTGGAGGATATTTGGGAAAGGGACTGTCTAAGCTAAATGGATTTGATGGTGTAAATTTGATAGAAGTGTATGTGCCCTTTTATAAGATGGGTGAGGGGGCACCTTAGGAAATGATTGAAATATTATTTTATAAAAAAATTATTTTCTATTTATAATGGATCATAAATGATTAGTTTCATGTAGAATGTGTGGATGGGTCGAAAACCTCCCAACCAATAGGTTTTAGACAAGTTTGGGTCACTATATTAACATTATATTTTACATCTAACTCTTAGTTAAATAGTTTGACATTTACCATCTCTCTTTTATTTTTATATTATATAGCTAATAAACGTACTATAAACATCCATAGGAACATAAAGTGGTTCATTAATGAAATATATAATATTATAGAATCCCTTTTTCATAAATATAGATTTTTATGAATAGAATATCAATTAATGTTATAATATTTATTTTTAAAACTCTTTTATGTCAATTGTGACACTATTTGGTATTTTATTTTTTTAATTCATAAAAGAATTATTAATTCGATAAAAAATAATTAAATAAACCCTAACATGTCATATTGACCTATAAGATATTTGTAATTTATTATAAGTCTCAAATTGGATTTATTTGGATATTTATAATATCAACTTTTTTAATGTTTCATTAATAAGGTAATTACTACAGCTTCATTGTTTCATAAATAAATTTAATTATTTAAAGTCTAAAAATTATAAATAAATTACCATTTTGTACGAAATATTTCATATATTTCCAATGAATATTTATAGTCGAATTAATATTATGTGTAACCTTTTCTTAAAACTTGTTTTTGTTATTAAACATTTAATTTAACTCTTTTAACTATACTTTAAATAAAATAATAATAAATTTCCTAATCTCAAACAAGTGGATCTAAAAGATCATATTTTATTAATAAGGTATTTTTTGTCATATTACACTTATATATTATAATTAGGACATGTTTTAGGGTAATAATAATATAATTTTTACCCTTAGTTACCCTAATAACTTTTAACTGTGGTAAATAAAATTAAAAGATAACTATTGAAAAAAATTATATTAATCCTATTGAAGAAAATTTTACTTACTGATATCCACTGCGACTCTAGGATTTTTTAAATTCAACTCAGATAACTTGTAAAATTATGTTTTATACAAATTTGGAAATTATCCTAGGAGGTGGGAAAAAGACGGTAAAAAGTTTAATAAAATGTTTTTATATCTAAACTCAATATAAAATGACTCCAATGAATTACCTTGAAGTTATATAGGTATTATGTGACTATTTTGACATAAAAAAATTTAAATAAAATAATTAATTATTTAAATAAAATGTCATTTTTTTACAATAACTCGGTGTTTTCAATAATTATCAAAAATTGAAAATTTTCAGAAAACACCAAAAATTCACCCTAAGAAAATTTCGATATTCTGAATCCAAAAATGAAATCTATTATGAAAGATTAAATTTTAAAAATATCAAAATGTGGGTAATACTATTCATAACGGCAAGTTTGATTGGTGACAGTGTGTGAGAATCTCTAAGTTTTGTACAATGCAAGCTATTGCATTATTCAAAGGGAAATGTATCTTGAAAGAATGGGGTGATACGTTGAATATTGTGACCTTGTGGGTTTGATGAATCCTTTAGAGGAATAATACAGTGGTAAGGAGGCAATATTATCATTTATGAGGAATTTTTAATTAATTTAATGAATTAATGGGTTGGTATTTATAGCAAAATTGAGGGAATATTTTAATAATTTCACGGGACCCCTCATTAGTGGTATTTGTAAAACCATGGGTTTTCCCAAGGAATTTTACCCATGTATTAGCCACATGGGAAATCACATATATTCGTTTTATTGCAAACTATTATATGGATTTATTACATCATTATTACATCATTGATGATATCATTAACACACTGAAACTCAATACTGTATTATTTACTATTCACTGAAAAATCCACTATTTTTTAAATATCCAGAAAATTTAACCTAAACATTTTTCAAAGTGTAGAATTAGAAAAATGAAGTCCATTTTTTGAAAAAAAATTTATAAATATAATTAATTTAATTCTTAAATAAAATCATACATAAATCGAAAATAATTTTTTTTAACTATAACATCTTTTATATCACATTGAAAAATCACCCAAGAGGTTTATAACTCAAGGCCTTAAGAAAATAAAATAAAAAATATTTACTATTATTTAGGGTCGTATTACTATTCATATTAAATTTCGTAAGGGTATGTTACTATTCACTAAAAAAATATGGTTTCATCATAATCCAATTAACTTAATGAACATAATTGTAGATAACTGTTTTTCGTAATTCTAAACATAGAAGGTTAAAAATTATGTTTAAAAGATAGATATAAATATCTATTTAAAACAATGATTCATGAATTTCATTTATTTTTTTAAACCATGGGATGTTTCAAAAACCCTTAGTTATTATGACTATTCCTGAATTACAAGGATGAAATTTATCAATATGGGTGAATTTAATATCATATTATTTTTAAAAAATATATACTAGACAAGATAACAAAATTCATGTTTAATAGAACAATAAAATATTTTTATTTAAATGGGGACATTATATCCAAGCCATTAAATAGGTGTGTATGACTAGTATTAAAAATATTATGAAATATATATTGTTCATAATCAATTTCATTACAATAATTATTTCATTGTAAATAAGAACTCAAATTTTTAGTAACGATGTTTTATCCTTAAAAAATGTGTTTTCATCAGAAATGGATTTTCATGTTTTTATTGTAGGATAGTGTTATAAATATATATATATTTCTAATAAAAATGTTTTGAAAAAATTTATTTCATTTTATTATCATGTAAAAATAATTTTAAGCTTATTATTTTAGAATTTAAAAAAAATACTGATTTTCAAGGAATAGGGAAAAAAACTATTACACACAATGATTTCATAGTAAATCATATCTTCAAATTTATTCAATAACATTCACTACATGCAACACCGTGTTTTAGAAAACCATGACTTACCAAACTAGCCATTAAAAAACATTTATGAATAGCATTAACTGGATTTTGAACTTTATATAATCCTTATAATTTTAGACTCCATAATTTTACCACCTATTAATGGTGTATCTTTTTTAAATACAATATTTGAAACTTTTACAAAATAAACATCTTCTTTAGAATTAGGTCATAAGAGTGTAATTTCAATAATGTTTTGGTGTTTTTCTGATAACATTCATATTTGGGTGAATAGTGAAAAATAATATATTTTAACTAAAAACAACATTTTTAATCCAAATAATTTATAGTGTTTACATATACATATTAATGGTTTGGAATTATATATAGATTATATTTTTACCATTTAATCCAATGATGGTCATTTTATGTAATGTGACTTTGAAAATAATCCTAAACAAGTGTCAAACTTTTAATAATTATTATTACTTAAAAATACACCTTACGGTTTTGAATGCAGGAATTAATATTAAATTAATAAATGAAACTTTTATGTTTTTAATTTTGTAAAATTGACTTTATTTTTG
This sequence comes from Viscum album, assembly GCA_963277665.1. NCBI lineage: Eukaryota > Viridiplantae > Streptophyta > Magnoliopsida > Santalales > Viscaceae > Viscum > Viscum album. The sequence continues at coordinate 1,046,794,594 of OY728163.1, read as the reverse complement.
GATTTGTAATATTAAAATTATATTTGGGTGAAATTTTGGTACTTTTCTGATAACTTTCATATTTTGATGAATAGTGAAAATTACAAAATTTTAATTAAAAACTACTTTCTTAATCAAAAAACATAATTGTGATAAATTATGTATTTGAGTGATTTTAAGGTATAATTAGATAATAATTTTACCATTTAATCTAATGTTGGTAATTGACATAATTTCATATTTAAACTAGACATAAGAACGTGTCAATCTTATAATAGTTATTATTTGTTAAAAACTCGCTTTTTATTTCGACAATGGGAATTAATTTTAAATTAATTTCATCCTATTCTGTGTTATCAATTTTTAAAAATGGATTCCATATTTAGAATTAAGTGCTCCTAATTTTGTATATAGGTAACTTTTTTTAGACATTTTGAATAATTACTTCGGTAAATATTTTATATACCATGGTTAAGGGGTAAATTCAGTAATCAAGGTGTAAAACATAATATTATAATAATACAAAATTACCCTAAAAATTTTCCTAACCCTATTGGTTGATACATTTATGACCACGGGCATCACTGTGTCGATTTTGGGACCCCATGGAAGCACTTGTAAGTGATAATGACATTTTATATTAATTAACTTAAAGTAAATACAAAAATGACATAAGCATATATATTTTAGAAAAAAATTAAATAGAGTTATATATGTTATCTTTTCAACTATAAATATTCATTAAAATGATAAAAATATTTCATAAATCATGGTATTTGTTTTATATTTTTTATACATTTAATAAACTAAATTATTTATGTGAAAATAATGATGTTGTGTTTACCACAAAATAAATGATTTAAATAAAAATGATTATAAAGACTAAAATAATACCCAAAACCTGTCCAGTTATTTTTTATGATTCTATTCTCATCATGAGTAATCTTATCTTCAACTTTAATGAGTTTTGGACCTTTAGAAACAGATTATTATAATATAATAAAATAATATTTTCAATCATTCTTAAAGAGCCCCTCCTCCTCTTTATAAAAGGACACCACTTCTATCCAATTCCTCACACCTCTCAAGACTTTTTCCGCATCCAAACTCTGCTAAATTAATCTCCCTACATCCCTCTACTACTAAAAGAAGACTTACCATATGCATAAAACACTTAAAGATTCATTTTTGGTTCAAACCAAAGGGAGTTAACCAAATTAAAGATAACGATTTCTCTGTGAGAATTTTCATTTATTTTACTTCCCCGAGACCTAAACTCTTCTTATTCTATTATTTTGTAACAACATAAGTATACTCAATATACTAGGATATTTGTATGAGATGTATTCGAACAACACTTAAAAACACCTTCATATAATGGGTGAAGAACATAATGTTTTTGTGGATGACAACCAAACACCACATGAAACGACGATTGTTAAATTATCTCCTACCACGTATCATGGTGGAAACTATGATGAAACTATAATTAAATATGTTATTTATGATATTTATTTTATATATAATCTTCTGTAATTCAATTTTATAGCATACCATTATTCGTTTCATGTTCTATATATATATATAATAATTTCATTTGAGGAAGTGCAGACTACCGGCCCCTCAATGTGATATGTCTCTTTCATACCATATATGGAACATATAAAATATTGTCTTAATGAACATAAGTAACATATATAAGATATTATATTATACTGGAATAATAATATACCTATTTATCATTTTTTTATTCCGTTTAAAATGAAAAATGAAATGGAAGTAGTGTTTGTGCGTACGTACGGATTACTGTCTCCACGAACGCGATGAGATTCATTTCCACATCATATCAATTAAATACTAATTATAGTTTCATGATTAAAAGTAATTTTTAAGGACTTGATATCATTCTTTATATGAATAAGATACATCCTATCCATAACAAACATGTTTTAAGTAACAAAGCATATAAAAGAAAACAAATCAGTTAACACACGAAACGACAATAATACTAAAATATTATTATCAAAAAAATATTAAATGATAACATATGATATCATATTTATGTATATGATTCATTTATAATTTAATAACAATGATTTAACTATTATAAAAGATGTTAACCTACCCTCTACCAAGGAAATGTACAATGTAAGGGGTTTTTATCTCACTCCTAATTCATGTGAGATTCATGCCATATTTCCACTATTACCATTAGTGTGGTGTATGTACTTCCCATAATTGTATTATTTGTGTAATACACTTTAATTTATGTGTATTTACATATTCATTTTATTATACCTCTTTCATGGGGTGTATGTTTCGTAGGTTACCAAATTGGTAAGGGTTTATTTCACAATCTCTTCATTATCCAAGGCTATTTTTACGTAAGTATCTACTGGGACATATTTATTATCCATGTACATGTTTCATAAAAGAGTATTAAAAGGGATTATTTTTCAGGTAATACTTTACTAAAACATCATTTTAAATTATTTAAATATTTATTCTTCTAAATCTTTCTCATTAATGTCCATGTTTTCAAAAAAATTAAGGATTTATTTATATCGACATGAATGATTTTGAAATGTTAATTCCTTTGAAATGTCTCAAAGTGGTATGGGAAACATTGATTCAAAAATGTATTTAAATATCTTCCGTTGTAAATTTTGTGACTCTTAAATGATTTCAAAAGGGAATTATATATTTCTCTAAAAAGGGTTTTGATTTCATCCATGTCCACATCTTTTGATGGATTTTAAGTTTATTTGAAGTTGATTTATTATGATAAAACACTTCCATATTGTATTGAAGGTTTTTTGATATGTTTGACTATGGATGTACTATTTATATACAGAACATGGTTAATGGTTAATGTATTGACATTTCTAATCCTTGTGCTTATACGAATGTTTTTTATATGTTTAATCCTTTTTATATGAGGAATGTATTGGGCTTTGTAAGTGACAGGTGGAGCCCGCTGTAGCTCCTTAATGCATTGGTATGTCTCATGAGACAACTAGACATGGAATTGGCCAAAGCCCATTCCCAATTTGATATATGGTTTTGTACGAGGCCATATTCATTTTTGAGATGTCTTGGCCGAGGCCTTGACAAAATGTTTTAGAATGTCCGACATTATACATTCCCTCATTATAGAAATAATATTGATGGTTCATGTGGTCGTTCGACTTGTAGAATATCCATGATTATGTTTTATTATAGAATTATTTACATATATCATATTTTTGGAATAAAATTATTCATGTTTATTATTGTTAAAGGCATGTGGTTTCAATTATTGACCATGTGTAATATTTATGCCATTTTACGTTGTATTACTTAGCCTTACTGAGTGTTTGAGCTCACCCTTTTGTATGTTTCATTTTCCCAGGGTTCCTAGAAGTGTATGATAGTTCATATGCAGGGTTAATCTAAATGGAATAATGGAATTCTAAAAGTTCTATTTATGCTGTATTTTATGTTTTAAATTGTAATTAAATGTTAATGTATGTAATCTATATCCAAGTCTGCTAAACTGATCGGTCGTTCGGGACTTGATTCCTTATAATCACGCCAATGTATTAAAATAAGTCACCCACTCTAGGTAACTGTGGTCAGGGCATTACAGTTGGTATCAAATGAGTTTTAGTTATAACCTTGGAAATTAGATTTAGATAAACTCTTATTAGAGCACATTGCCCTAAGATATAATTTTAGGATTAGTATAGATGAACTTCCTAGAATTTTGGTATTGTAGAGATTTTGTGAGTTTTCTAAGAAATACATCCCTGTCTGGATACGAGCAGGCCGAGGTGGCTCTAGCACATATGTACCTACGGTTAAAACCCCAAAACATCGCTCTGATCTAGATTCGAATGGAACTGGTGCATGACAATGGGACTTGCTGCACGATTAGTTACGACACACTCGGGGGATATGCATAGGATAATTATCATTTTCTTTAATAATAATTTTGAAGGGTTTATGAGTATATTCTTCCTCAATAAAAACATTTTTATGATTATGGATTATATCCATAAAGAGCTCAATTTATGTTATGTGTTTTACATGTTTGGAATTATGTATTTCGATTCATAAATTAATCTGGTTTATGCGCTTGTATAGAAATGGTTCCTAGTAGATGGAATGTGAACTCAAGCAATATGTATGATCCAAAGAGTAAGAAGGAACATATCTTTCACGGTATTAAGCCAAAATTTAGAAGGGAAATATTCTCCCATATATTCGCAACATATGAAGATATAGTATCATGAGTTAATAAGATAAGTAAATAATTCTCTGAGTCCTATGGCATTGAAGGTAAGTAAGGGAATAAAAGTATGGAAAAGAGAATGATGGATTAAGGTAAGAGAGAAAATAAGGATATTCCAATACGTGAAAAATATTGAATGAATCACCATGGTAAATGCTTTAAGGTAATGGGATTTTGTTATATGTGTGGATAAAAAGAACACCATGTACATAATTGCAAGGGTAAGAAAACGTTTTCAAATGTAAAATGTTTCATCTTCAGGGAGTCGAGAAACTATTCAAATCAATGTCCCTTTAATAAGAGTATACTGAATATGAGGTTATTGAATAATAATAAAGTTATGATACTATCACAGATGAAGAGGAATTACTAGGGTACTTATGTTGTCATTGTATAATTATTTCATTTGAGTGTTGTATCAATATTATACTGTTTACCTAAATTATGGAGTATATAATGATTGTACTGTAATACTATTTCATTAAGGACTTGAGATTGTCTGGAACCATGAGAAGTGACTCAATTTCAGGTTATATTTTTTGAAAATATATAGTTGAGGGAAATATGAACATAATATGGTTCTAATACTGAGGTAGTGATTTTGGAATAATACATGATTGATTTGGATAAATTATATTGGATATTCTTGACTACCTTGAAAATGGTTAATGATTTGTATATTCCATCATTGTTGGAGTTTACAACATTTTTTTATAGAAGGAGTATATCTAGTATTCTATATGTAATAAGGGATCATTAATGTAATCAATAAATTTTTATGGTAATTCAAAATGTTGCAGTTTTTTAAAACAATACATGATGAAGGTTATCATATGTTATTACGCGGAAAAAAGGATCTTAATTGTATTTAACTTCCTTATAAATTTTGGACTATGAGTTTGGATAGATGTATTCTGGATAATTCTAGTTTGAAATTATTTTTGGATTGCCATAAAAGGAAAACCCAGAGGTCGAGCAACAAGCTGTCGCGTCCGGCAAGACCGCAATACTTGAACCCACAACTGAAGGGCGACAAGGGTGTATAACCTACCACTGGCCCACGTGATGCCCTGGATTGTATAATGTAGTCTTATATTTCAATAAAATTCTGGTATATGAATTATAAATTCAAATTTTTGAACCCTATATGAATTGGATGAGTATAATATTATTTTTAAGTTCTATTATCTTTTAGATTGAAAGATAAGTTTGTGGTAGAAATTAGTTAAATGATGAGACTCTACTTGTCAAGTATATATTTTTATTCATCTCATATTCTATGGTGAAATTAATTCTTATACATTAGTGAAGGGATATTAAAACCAAAAATGTGTTATCCTAATACCATATGTTTTGATTAACCAATGGTATTTTAAATCATAATAGATTAATGAATTTAAGGCCCTCAATTTTACACTTGTTTGTTCTTGACGACCTAAATCACTACCTATAAATATTTACGTTTTTCATCCAATTATATGTCTCTAATTTCCAAAAATGTTCCTCTAATCGAGATCATAATTTGGAGGTGACCCTTTCATTTCCATTTTCCTCTTATTAAGATTAAATTATATTAACCTAATTTATGATGGGGGTTTTCCCAAAGGTATTTTATATTGTCAACCATTTATTTAAAAATAATAATTTCAAATTTTGAGGATGCAATTTATTGAAGGAGGGAAGAATGTAACCCCCAAAGATTTCATAGTACATTATTTTATCAAAGTAATTCAATAAATTTCACTACACGCAACACCGAGTTCTAGCACACCATGGCATACCAAACTAGCCATTCAAAAACACTTATGAATAGTATTAACTGAATTTTGAATTTTATATAATCCTTATTATTTTATAATCCATATTATGAGTTTCTTAGAAAAAATTTAAGAACAAAAACATTTTTTCAGATAAAAACTATTTTTCAAAAAATGAAATTTTACCGCCTTTTAATGGTAAGGCCTTTTTAAATCCAATATTTGAAACTTTTACGAAATAATATTCTTATTTAGAAATAGGACATAATAATTTAGTTTCAATAAAGTTTTATGTGTTTTTCTGATAACTTTTATATTTTGGTGAATAGTGAAAAATACTATATTTTAACTGAAAACAAATTTTTTAATAAAAATAATTTATAATGTTAACTTATACATTTTAATGGTGTGAAAGTATAAATAGATTATGTTTTTACCATTTAATCCAATGATGGTCATTTTATGTATTGTCACTTTGAAATTGGACCTAAACAAGTGTCAATCTTTTGATAATTATTATTTCTTAAAAATACACATTTTGGTTTTGAAAGCGGGAATTAATTTTAAATAAATGAACCTTTTATGTTTTTAATTTGGTAAAATAGACAACATTTTTGGATTCTTAATATTGAAATTATCATAGGGTGAAATCTTGGTACTTTTCTGATAACTTTTATATTTTAATGAATAGTGAAAATGAAAAAATAATTAATTAAAAACAACTTTTTTATTCAAAATAATAAATAGTGATTAATTATGTAGTTGAGTGATTTTAAAGTATAATTAGATTATAATTTTACCATTTAATCCAATGTTGTTCATTGGACATAATTTCATATTTAAAGTGGACATAAGAAAGTGTCAATCTTATGATAATTATTATTTGTTAAAAACACGCTTTTTTGATTCGACAATGGGAATTAATTTTAAATTAATTTCTACCACTTCTGTGTTATGAATTTTGAAAAATGGATTCCATATTTAGAATCATGATGTCCAAATTTTATAAATAGATAACTTTTATTTTTAGTCATTTTGAATAATTACTTTGCTAAATATTTTATTTACCATGGTTAAAGGGTAAATCCGGTAAATAAGGGTAAACAAATAATATTATAATAATACTAAATTACTCTAAAACGTGTCCTAACCCTATTGTATGATACATTTCTGACCATGGGCATCTATGGGTTGATTTTGGGATGCCATGTAGACACTTTTTTGTGATAATGACACTTTATATTAATTACGTTAAGGTAAATACAAAAATGACATAAGCATATATCTTTTAGCAAAAAATATTTTACATAGGATTATATATGTTAACTTTTCAACTATAAATAATCATTAGAAATATAAAAATATTTCCTACATAATGTTATTTTTTTTATAATTTTTAGACAATTAATAAACTAAATTTTTTATGAAACAATAATGATGTAGTGTTTACCACATTAACAAATAATTTAAATACATAAGATTATAAAGAAAAAATTAATACACAAAACCTGTACAATTCTTATATTATTATTTCATTTATATCATGAGTCATCTTATCTTCATCTCTAATGATTTTTGGACCTTTAGAAACCGAATATTGTTATATAATAAAATAATATTTTCAATCTTTCTTAAAGATCCCCTCCTCCTCCTTATAAAAGGACACCACTTCTAACAAATTTCTGAAATCCCTTAAGCCTTGTTTCTCATCCAACCTCTACCCAATTAATCTCCCTATATCCCTATCCTTCTCCTAGAAGAACTACTGGAAATAATGGCATCTGCAACGGGGCATTTGCGTTGGGATCCCGTCGCTAATAGGCTTTTGCGACAGGGGCCCGTCACAAATAGCCCGTCGCGGAAAACGGCGTCGCAACAACAATTATTTTCAACGGGCCCGTCGCTAAAGGTATTATTTGCGACGACAATCCTTCCCGTCACAAATATTAGTCCGTATATTTTTGAAAATATTTTAAAATAGTAATTGCGACGGGCCCATCACAATTACTATTTTTTATAAAAAAAAATTAAAAATATTAATAAATTATTTTAATGAATATAATTATAATACTATTTGAGACAGGCATAGTATCCCGTCGCAAATACTATGAAAAAATAAAAAAAATATTAACAAATTATTTTAATTAATATAATAATAATCCAATTATAATTAAAAAATAAAAAATATTAATAAATGATTTTAATTAATATAATAATAGAATTATAATTCACAAATAAAAATAATAATTTATTAATAAATTATTTTAATCAATATAATAATAATATAATTATAATTCAAAAATAAAAAATAATACAATATTAATAAATGATTTTAATTAATATAATAATCGAATTATAATTCACAAATAAAATTAATAAATTATTAATAAATTATTTTAATTAATATAATAGTAATAGAATTATAATTAAAAAATAAAAAATAATAGAATATTAATAAATGATTTTAATTAATATAATAATATTAGAATTATAATTCATAAATAAAAAAATATTAATAAGTTATTTTAATTAATATAAAAATAATAGAATTATTTTACATTAAAATATTAAAATAATTCTAATATTACAAAAAAATATATTTAAATTATAATATTATAAAATTTTAATATATATATAATTTAATATTATAAAATATAAATAATATTTTTTTCATATTAATATTGTTATTTCAAAATATAATATTATTAATATTTTATAATGAGACAGAAAGTACAAATAGAAAAAAATTAATATTTTGATTTAACAAACCTTATAACATAAAAACAAATTCTAATCTGAAGGAGGGGGGAGGGGATCTGCAGATGCTGGTGGAAAAACTTCATCCCTAAAGCATGAGTGAGTCGGTGCATGTGCTCCATCTACTCCTAATGCTGCTACTGCCACCGACTCATCTGCTCCTCGTACAGCTGCTGCTGGCGTCGACGCTCCTCCTCATGCTGCTGCTGCTGCTGATGCATCTGCTCCTGCTCCTGTCGGAGACTCTCTATCAGTGCAGTCTGAGATCGCAACTGATCCTCATACTATGTAGCATAAGAAGATGCACGAGCTCCTCTTGAGCTGGACGCCGACATCGCAACACTGCCGGAATAATCCCCGGGAGTCAGTCGAGAGCTGATACCAACTACCCGGCCCTTCTCGAAGGCATACTGGGTGGCCTGCATCCATGCCGCCTCATCAAACTAACGGCCAGTGGTCTGATCTGATGACTCGGCCTGACTCTTAGGCCGGGTCTGTGATGCTGCGGCCTCATATGACTTCGGTAGTTGCAATTTAAAATTAAAATTTTGAATATATTATGTGAATTTATTTTTTAAACTTGAAAACAAATAATACTGACCACGTTGTGACGCTGACGATCACCTGTGATCTCCCCAGTAGTAGGATCACTATACATCCTCCGATATACGTCGTACTCCGTAATATCGGGGTGCTCAACAGCCTATAAGAATAAAAAAGTAAACTGTTAATATTTATAGTTATATAAAATATTTATAAATAATGTACGTACCAGATGTTTTCTATGAGTACTGAAAGTACGACTCCCAGCTCGATGATTCACCTCCTGTCTCCCCCGATTCTGCCTTCCCACCGATTATCTCGTCTGAAAGGAATCATTCATCCAGTGCGCACATAATCCATCCCATACATGGGATGAAATGTACTCTGGTCAGTTTGCTCTACATGACTCGTCAAAATCTCACACTCCTTCTTTCTTCGTGGCAGATTTTCTTAAATTGTGCAAAAACTGACGAAAGCGATCACGCATGGCCTCCTCCCATGCCTCGTGGATGACGTCACGCATGGTATCCTCGATATGATACCATAAACCCTATAAATAAATCAAAATATCAAGTTACGAATGAAATAATATTCAAAATAAATATTATTTATTTACGTACGTACCAACCAATGGCTGAGCATGGCCTGCTGCACATCAATGGGAATCTGCTCCCATGTGGTCCAAGGCTGAGAGAAATTGTTGCACAAAATAGCGCTGCCCTATCCGACTCCTATATACCGAAAACTGTAAACATAATAAACATTTATTATGTGAATAGATTAATGAAATCATAGTCAAATCCACAGGTTATCACACAGGTTAGTACACCTCCGTGTGCGTGGATCAAACCCAAGATGTGGACGTCACTCGGGGACGGTGTTAGGAATCATCAATCGTGCAAGACCTCGCCCCCTCCGCGTACTCCATGGAGAGCCTGCAGGCTGCGGGTCATCTGTCAGCAACTCATCCGCATCGAAAGGCAGGTCAGCATCCGCCAACGCACGAAATGTGTCATCGTCCATCTGAAACAGAAAATGTTAATGTTGTTAGAAAATAATTGATAATTACAATTATATATACATATATATTAGTTATGATTGTATTTAACTACCATGGAATTCTATCAGTGTTCATCTTCATCATCATCTTCATATATGTCAATGTCATCTTCATATTCCTCCTCAACATCATCGATATCCATTCGAGTTCTAGTTGCTTCATCTCATACCATTTCAAATTCATATGTGACATCATTAACATCATTGTCATAACCGACTCTTAAATGTGGGGTGTCATCATCGATACTCATGTCTCTTTGTAAAAAAGATTGATTTTGAGTACTCTCATGAAAAACTTCAATTCTTTGCACATCAGTGAATGCACATTCACTTTGACTAAACTGATTGTCTCGAATTTTGATTTTTATTATACTCCACCAATCAATCAAGTCTCTTGATGTAGCATAGTACTTTGCGTAATAAACATGATGTGCCTGTTGAGCCAATAATAATGGTTCATTTACCGTGAGAACACTTTTACATTTAATATCCATGATTCCATGAGTCAGATGAACATGCACGTCTCACTCTGTATCCAACCACCGACATTTGAACATGGTTATGTAATGTTGTCCAAGATAACAGAGTTCAATGATTTCATCAAGTATGCCATTAAAGTCAACTTCATTTTCTTGATGATGAGATCCTCTCAAGCTAACTCCACTATTCATTGTTTTTTTATTCCCCATATGCATGTGTGTGAAATCGAAATCCATTCACCACATATGCATTATAAGTTTTAACAAGTTTGGAAGGTGGGTTACTCAATATACACAGCCGTTTGTCAATTTTATCAGTATGTCGAGACACCTGAAATTTGTGAAATAATTATCAATATAGTAAACTATGAATTTAATGAGTTGCTAAAAGATAAAGAAATTATGTTACCAGTTATTGAAACCACTGAGAGGAATTTTTCTGTCGGCGTTCTTCGAGAGCAGCAGCTGTAATTTGTGGAATTTGTTTCTAGATAAGATTATCATACAACCTATAAAAAACAAAGTTATTTACTATAACATAAATGACAGAATAAATGATATAAACACTTACAGTACAATTGATGTCATCACTTCACAGTTGAGCAGAACATACGTATGAGCTCTATGATGTTCATCATCCGAAATCCAGTGTTCATAAACTCCACCAAAACCAATCTCTGGCTAGTTGAAAACAGATAATTGATTGTCGATTTCATAAATATTCCTCGCGTTCCGTCCCATTCGGTTGTGTTTTGAAGGATACTCATATTCAAAATAATGGGAGCAGAAAAAAGATATTTCCACTTGCAAATAAGCTTCTTTAATAGATCCTTCAACAGATGCTTTGTTACGTACTTTTCTTTTCAATTTTTGCATGCATCTTTCAAATGGGTACATCCCTCAAAACTGTACTGGACCTCCACATTTGGCTTCATTTGGAAATGTAACATCAAATGTTAAATTGAGTTGAAGAAAGACGGCATAAATATTTTATCTAGTTTACATATAATTACAACAAAATCTTCTTCAAGTTTGCATAGAGCATCATAATCTGCTGTAGCCGCAAAAATTTCCCGAAAAAAATGAGACATGTCTGTTATGGAATCCAAAATCACAGAATTCAACAGACCTCTTAATCTAATGGGTAGAAGTATTTCAATTATAACATGACAATCATGACTTTTTAATCCAGTAATATGACAATTCTTTACACATCTACCCAAATTGGAAGCACATCCATCTGAAAGTCTCAAATCTGCAATCCACTGAAAAAATAATAAACGGTTTTCTTTAGACAGTGTATAAGATGCTTTTGGTTTCAGTAACCTTTCTGTTCTGACATTCTCAAACAGTTCCAGTTCTGGACGCCTGCAAATTCTGGCAAGATCTAAACGAGCATTTACATTGTCTTTGCTCTTTCCTAGCGTATCCAAAACTGTATGAAATTTTTTTTCAAAACTGTTCTTCTCAATATTCATGACATCCAACATGTGACGGACCAACAAATCATACCAATATGGATAATCCAAAAATATGCTACGTTTAATCCAATGGTGTTCTTTCCCAAAACCAGAAATTTTCTGTTGGTTTACTGTGGGACCAAAAGTGATGGGAGGTAATGAAAATACAACTGATTTTAACTCCGAACCTGATAGCATTTTTTGAGGTACATCCTTTTCAACTGTTTTTTTTCTGAAATAAGATCTGTTTCTATGAAAAGGTTGACCAGCTAGAAGAAATCTGTGATGACAGTCAAAATAACAAGGTTTCTTTCCATGAATGTGCATAAATGCTTTGTTCTCTCCCATACAGTAAGGACATGATTTCTGCCCGTGTGTACTCCAGCCAGATAACATCCCATAAGCCGGGAAGTCACTAATTGTTCACATCAATGCTTCTCTCAGTATGAAATTTTGTTTCGTAGCAACATCATATGTACTGACACCAGTACTCCACAATAAACATAATTTATCAATCAATGGTTTCAAATAAACATCAATATTCTTCTTCGGATGTCCTGGAATTAGTAATGTCAAAAAGATATATGGATCCTTCATCAACATCCAAGGAGGTAAATTGTATGTAGTTAAAAAAACAGGCCAACATGAATATTGACTACCATAAGATCCGAACGAACAGAAACCATCAGTGGAAAGGCCCAGTCGAACATTTCTAGATTCTAAAGAAAAGGATAGATGCACTCTATCAAAATGTTTCCATGAATCACCATCGGCTGGATGATTCAAGCTTTTATCGGTAGAAATATTCTCTTTATGCCATGACATCATTGTCGTTGTATTCTTAGACATGAATAAACGCTGAAGTCTTGATGTAAGTGGAAAATATCTCAACTTTTTTACAGGAATCAAACCAGACTTCCCATGTTTCCCTTCTTTATATCTCAGTTGCCCACATATGGGACAACTATCCAACGACTCATTTTCCCCAGAATATAAAATTCAGTCATTTGAACATGCATGAATATTCTAACAAGTAAGTCCCAAATTTCGATCCAGCCTCTTACTCTCATAGTAATTTGCAGGCAAAAAATTTCCTTCGGGTAACAGTGTTTTAAGCAATGAAAATATATAGTCAAAACAGGTGTTTGACATTCCGTTATCTGATTTGATAGCCATAAATTTTGCAACTGCTTCTAATTTTCTCATCTTGCAACCAGGATATAATGCATCCTCAGCAGACCTCAACAACTCATAAAATTCGGATGGTGCCAACTCAAGATTAGAAGCTATATCAGCCAGAGTTTCTGTATGTCGAATAGATGAACCTGAAATATCATGTACTAAATCTTGAAACTGGGATGGATCCAGAATCAAGTTCGTATCACCTACTTTGGAACTGTGTTCACCATGTTGATACCAAAAAACATAATCTGGTTGAAAACCAAAACGCAAGAGATTTCCCCCCACTTTGTCAAACGTGTCAAATGTTCTCAATGCACATTTTCTACAAGGGCATTTTATTTTTCCTTCTAAAACAAATTCTGGATTTCATGCCACAAATGATAAAAAAGTCTCCACACCCTCTATATATACTGGATTTAAACCAGAACCATTTGGATTTCAACGTTGATTTATCCATATGTGGTTCTCTAGTAATGACTTTTGACGACCTCGTTGTTCTATGTTTTTCTATAAAATATAAAAGCATTACTGGTTTTGAATAATTTGTTAGAAAAAACACTCAAGCAAGGATAATTATAGAGTTTACATCATACACGACTGATGAAAACTTTTTGTTGAGATAGACCTAAAAATTGACCCTTTAAGAATTGAATAGGTTGAGAATAAAGCAAAACCAGTTACAAATATTGATAATTTTAATATTATATAAATTTTTTATTATTTTAAAAATACTAATATTATTTTTTCATAAATATTAATTATATAAAAAAAACATTATTACATTATTAGTATATTTTATTATTAATATTAAAATAATATAATTTTCTATATTATATACAATTCTTTTTTCATCTGTCTGTTTAACATTCTGTCTCCACATGTAATATTTAAATTCACTTTCACCTCTCCATTGGTCAGTGGGTTGATAATTTTGAAAAAGAATGCAAATATTACATGTGGAGACAGAAAACACACAGATGAAAGCAGAATAGTATATAATATAGAAAATTATATTATTGTAATATTAATAATAAAATATACAAATAATGAATTAATGTTATTATTCCTAATTATTGATAATTATTCCTAATTATTGGTAATTATTCCTAATTATTTGTAATTATTCCTTATTATTGGTAATTATACCTAATTATTGGTAATTATTGGTAATTATTACTAATTATGGGTAATTATTGGTAATTATTGGCAATTATTACTAATTATTGGTAATTATTACGAAATATTACTAATTATAACGAATTATTACTAATTATTGGTAATTATTACGAATTATTACGAATTATTACTAATTTTTACTAAATATTGGTAATTATTGGTAATTATTGGTAATTATTGGTAATTATTAGTAATTATTAGTAATTATTAGTAATTATTACTAGTTATTGGTAATTATTGTTAATTATTACTAATTTTTGGTAATTATTACTAATTATTACTAACTATTACAAATTATTAATAATTATTACTAATTATTACTAATTATTACTAATTATTACTAATTATTACTAATTATTACTAATTATAACTAATTATTACTAATTATTACTAATTATTAATAATTATTATTTAATATTGGTAATTATTGGTAATTATTGGTAATTATTACAAATTATTACGAATTATTACTAATTATTACTAATTATTAATAATTATTGGTAATTACTGGTAATTATTAGTAATTATTAGTAATTATTGGTAATTATTACTAATATTTAGTAATTATTACTAATTACTGGTAATTATTGGTAATTATTGGTAATTATTACGAATTATTAGTAATTATTGGTAATTATTAGTAATTATTACTAATTAATTGTAATTATTGGTAATTATTTCTAATTAATGGTAATTATTGGAAATTATTTCTAATTATTACTAATTATTGGTAATTATTACTAATTATTGGTAATTATTAATAATTATTGTTAATTATTACTAATTATTAGTAATTATTATTATTTATTTGTAATTATTATAAATTATTACAAATTATTGGTAATTATTACTAATTATTGGTAATTATTACTAATTATTGATAATTATTACTAATTATTACTAATTATTTGTAATTATTCGTAATTATTGGTAATTATTACTAATTAATACTAATTATAGGTAATTATTACTAATTATTACTAATTATTGGTAATTATTATTAATTATTACTAATTATTGGTAATTATTGGTAATTATTTTTAATTATTAATAATTATTTGTAATTATTACTAATTATTACTAATTATTTGTAATTAGTGATAATTATTACCAATTATTACTAATTATTGGTAATTATTTGTAGTTATTACTAATTATTGGTAATTGTTACTAATTATTGCTAATTATTGGTAATTATTAATAATTATTACTAATTATTGGTAATTATTGGTAATTATTACTAATTATTGAAAATTATTACTAATTATTGATAATTATTGGTAATTATTGGTAATTATTACTAATTATTGGTAATCATTACAAATTATTACTAATTATTCGTAATTATTGGTAATTAATGATAATTATTGGTAATTATTACTAATTATTGGAAATTATTACTAATTATTGCTAATTATTGGTAATTATTACTAATTATTACTAATTATTGGTAATTATTACCAATTATTCCTAATTATTGGTAATTATTACAAATTATTACTATTTATTACTAATTATTGGAAATTGTTAGTAATTATTGATAATTATTACTAATTATTGAAAATTATTACTAATTATTGTTAATTATTGGTAATTATTGGTAATTATTGGTAATTATTACTAATTATTGGTAATCATTACAAATTATTACTAATTATTCGTAATTATTGGTAATTACTGATAATTATTGGTAATTATTGGTAATTATTACCAATTATTGGTAATTATTTGTAATTATTACAAATTATTCCTAATTATTGGTAATTATTGGTAATTATTCCTATTTAATGGTAATTATTGGTAATTATTCCTAATTAATGGTAATTATTGGTAATTATTTTTAATTATTACTAATTATTGGTAATAATTACTAATTATTGATAATTATTACTAATTATTGGTAATTATTACTAATTATTAGTAATTATTGGTAATTATTGGTAATTATTACTAATTATTACTAATAATTGGTAATTATTACTAATTATTGGTAATTATTACTAATTATTGGTAATTATTACTAATTATTGATAATTATTATAATTATTAATAATTATTGGTAATTATTGGTAATTATTGGTAATTATTACCAATTAATACTAATTATGGGTAATTATTATTAATTATTACCAATTATTGGTAATTATTGGTAATTATTTCTAATTATTGGAAATTATTGGTAACTATTACTAATTATTTCTAATTATTGGTAATTAGTGATAGTTATTACCAATTATTGGTAATTAGTGATAATTATTGGTAGTTTTTACTAATTATTGTAAATTATTGGTAATTATTACTAATTATTGGTAATTATTGGTAATTATTACTAATTATTGGTAATTATTTGTAATTATTACTAATTATTGGTAATATTGGTAATTATTACTAATTATTGCTAATTATTGGTAATTATTCCTAATTATTACTAATTATTCCTATTTATTGGTAATTATTCCTAATTATTGGTATTTGTTCCTAATTATTGGTATTTATTACTAATTAATGGTATTTATTACTAATTATTGGTAATTATTACTAATTATTGGAAATTATTACTAACTATTGGTAATTATTGGTAATTATTGGTAATCGTTACGAATTATTACTAATTATTTGCAATTATTACTAATTATTGGTAATTATTTCTAATTATTGGTAATTATTCCTAATTATTGGTAATTATTCCTAATTATTGGTAATTATTCCTAATTATTGGCAATTATTCCTAATTAATTTTAATTTTTCATAATTACTGCTAATTAATTGTAATTACAGCTACTATTTTAAATTAATTAGTGTTTAATTGTCTCTAATTACTATTAATTATTAATACTTCATAATTATTTCTAATTAGAAATCAAAAAAAATTCTAAAAATTTAAACTGAATAAATATAATAAATAAAATAAATATTAAATTAAAATTCAGATAAAAACATTAAACTTGATGTCAATGTCGAGCCGCTGTAATTGTAGAACACCACCAACTGAATCCTCGAAGACAGGAAAATAATTTTACAACTGAAAGTCGTAAAAGATTCAGAGTAAAAAAATTGGAACGGTTGAGAGTTGAGAGTGGGGAATTGTAATGGTTGGCAGTATTTATAGGTTGGATTAATTGCGACGGGCTTTTTTGCGACGGGTTTCCCGTCGCAAATAACGATATTTGTGACGGGGCCCATCGTAAATAATCCTGACCGCATTTAATTATTGGCGGCATTAAAACAGTTATTTGCGACGGGGCCCGTCGCAAAAAGCCCCTGCTGCCGGGGTATTTGCGACGGGGTTCTATCTCCGTCTCAAATAACCATGATCGCATTTAATTATGGGCGACATTAAAACGGTTATTTGCAACGGGTATCGTCGCAAATAATTCCTTCGGCTGGGTATTTGCGATGGTACTGCAGTCCCGTCGCAAATAGTCTTTAACCGCTGCCGGTTATTTGCGACGGGGGTCTATCCCCGTCGCAAATAAACATAGCGCGATTTGGCGCGCATTTCGTGCCAAACAATTTGTGACGGGTAAAAAAACACGTCGCAAATAATCTGTTATTTGCAACGGGAATAGTTTCCCGTCGCAAATACTCCTTTGCGAAAGGTATTTGCGACGGGAATAATTCCCGTCACAACTACCCTGTCGTTATTAACCATTTTTCCCGTAGTGAAGCCTTACCTTAGGCATAAAGCACTTTAAGAGCCTTTTTGGTTCATACCAAAGGGAGTTACCCAAATTAAAGGAAACGATTTCTCTTAGCTTCTTTTATTTTATATTACTTCTCAATCCCCTAAAATTTTGTTATTATTTTCTTTTTTAACAAAAAATAATACTCAATATACTAGGATATTTTTATTAGAAGTATTAGAACTACACTTACACACACCTCCATATCATGGGTAAAGAATATAATGTTTCTGTGGATGGAAACAAAACGCCTCACGAAACTATGATTGTTCAATTATCTCCTACCACCTCTCATGGTGGTTATTATGATGGAACTGTAATTAAATATGATATTAATGAAATTTATTTTATATATATGCTTCTGTAATTCAATTTTATAGTATACAATTATTTGTTTCAAGTTGTATATATATTTATATATATATATGATAATTTATTTTGAGGAAGTGCGGACTACCGCCCCCTCAAAATGATATGACTCGTTCATACCATACATGGAAAATATAAAGGATGGTATTAATGAAAATCAGTAACATATATAAGATATTATATTTTGATGGAATTATAATATAACTATTTATCATTTTGTTTTGATTCCTTTTAAAATGAAAAATGAAATGGAAGAAGAGTTCGAGCAGATGTACGGATTACCATCTCCACGAACGCGATGAGATTCATATCCCCATATTATCCATTCAAGACTAATTCTCATTTAATGATTAAAAGTAATGCTTAAGGACCTGATATCATTCTGGATATGAATAAGATACAACATATCCCTAGCAAACACGACTTACGTAACAAAACATATAAAAGAAAACGAACTAGTTAACACCCGAAACAACGATAATACTCAAATATTATTAGTGAAGAAATATTAAAAGATCATATATGATATTATATTTATGTATATTATACTTTTATAATTTAATAACAATGATTTAACTATTATACATGAGTTTAACCTACACTCTACCAAGGAAAAGTACAAGGTAAGGGGTTTTAATCTCACTCCTTATTCCCGTGAGATTCATGCCATATTTCCACTATTAGCTTTTGTGTGGTGTATGTATTTCTCATAATTGTATTCTTTGTGTAATACACTTTAATTTATGTGTTTTTACATATTCATTTTATGATACCTCTTTCATGGGGTGTATATTTCATATGTTACTTAATTAGTAAAGGTTTATTTCACAATCTCTTCATTATCTGAGGTTGTCAATACATAAGTATCTTCTGGGACATATTTATTATCCATGTACATGTTTCAAAAAAGAGTTTTTGAAGGGATTATTTTTAACGTACTTCATTACTAAAACACCATTTTAAATTTTTTAAATATTTATTATTCTAAATTGTTCTCACAAATGTCCATGTTTTCAAAAAGGGGTTTTAATGATTTATTTATATGGACATTAATTTTTTTAAAATGTTAATTCCTTTGAAAAGATTCAAAGTGGTATGGGACACTTTGATTCAAAAATGCCTTTAAATATCTTCCTTTCTAAATTTTATGACTCATAAACGATTTCAAAATATAAATAGATATTTCTCTAAAAATTGTTTTGATTTTATCTATGTAAACATCCTTTGATGGATTTTATGTTTATTTGAAGTTGATTTTTTATGATACAAAACATCTATATTGTTATTGAAGGTTTTTTGATATGTATGACTATGGATGTGCTATTTTTATACCATTCATGGTTAATGGTCAAAGTATTAACATTTCATATCCTAGTTCTTATACGAATATTTATGATATGATTAATACTTTTCATATGAGTAATGTATTAGACTTAGTAAGTGACGGGTGGAGCCCGTTATAGCTCCTCGATGTCTCGGTAGGTCCCATGAGACAACTAGACGTGTAATTGGTTGAGGCCCTTTCCCAATTTGATATATGGTTTTCGCTGAGGCCATAATCATTTTTAGACATCTTGGCCAAGGCCTTGAAAACACGCTTTAGAATGTATGGCATATACATTCCCTCATTATGGAATTAATATTGATGGTTCATGTGGTTATTTGACTAGTAGAATACCCATGATTATGTTTTATTATGGAATCATTTACTCATCTCATATTCTTGCCATAAAAGTATTCATTTTTATTATTGGTAAAAGCATGTAGTTTCAATTATTCTCCACACATAATATTTATTCATTTTCTTCTGTATTATATACCCATACTGAGCATTTGAGATCACCCCTTTTTTATGTTTCATTTTCCCAGGGTACCAATAAGTGTATAATGATTGACATTAAGGGTTAAAATAAAGGGAATAATGGAATTCTCAATGAACTATTTATGTTTTGTTTTATGTTTGAAATTGTAATGAAATGTTAATGTATATAATCTATATCCATGATTGCTAAATCGATTGGTACTTCGGGACTTGATTCCATGTAATCATGCCAATGTATTAAAATAATTCACCCACTCTGGGTAACAGGGGTCATGGCATTACAAATACAGTTTTTTATTAAAAAATCTATTTTATTTTAATGAATCTAGATTGTGAAATTATGTTTTTAATTAGTTTTAAAATTTCATTATTTAATTATTATTTAAAATAACCAATGTTTTTTTGGAATTGTTTTCATGCTTGAATTTAGTATAAATTCAATTTTTATTTTTAAGGGAATTTTTATGAAGAATTTTTTTGTTGTGTTTTTCCAAATTAATATAAAATTCAATTTTAAAATTATATTATTTTTAGTTTTTAAAAATTGATTCTATATTTGTATGTATTGGGTCCAAATTTTTAATATAGAACCCTTTATTTTTTTGAAAACATGAATCGTTACAATTGTAGTTTTTATTACCATGTTAAAGTGTAAATCAGGTATTTTTATGTTTAAAATATGTTGATGGGAAATATTAGATGAGCCCAAAACATAACTAAATTATTTTATATTTTTAAATATCATTCATAAAATCCAAGGTTCCAATTAATGCACTTTTTGGATCACATTGATAATATTGTGTACTTTATAATATTATATATTAATAAATGTCAAACATATTACATTCTATTTTTTAATATGTGTTATATTTTTAGTATGTTGTAATAAAGAGTATATTATCAAAAATAAATTTTATTTTTAAATATAAAATATATAAATTAATAATTTTAGTTCATTATTAATATTTAGTAATGAAATAGTTAAATTAAATGATCAGACAATGTTGAAAATGTGAATATTTAATTAAAAGAAATATCAAATAAATAATATATAACATATTATAATTAATATTGTTTTAGATATATATTTTGACCCATGATTTTTATTGACGAACATGTAATGGTAGGGATATAAGAAAATATTTTTTTTAAAAAGTTAGGTTTTTTCAATTAAATTTATTAAATTTATTGAATTGTTTTAAAAATGACAGTATTGATATTTAATAGAAATTAATAATTCCATAAATGATATAAAATTCTAGAGAAAACATAAATTCCTAGTGTTTTTTATAATACTGATTTGAAAATCGAACACGGTTCCTTTATGTGTCATTTTTCATTTAATAGTTATTATATTGACTATCAAAGAGTTAAAATTCCTTTCATCATGATAAGATTTAATGTTGTCAAAACAACAATATAAGGGTGTAAATAACATAAAAAAATATTATAATTATTATTTAATGAATGTATTTCAATGAATACTTTTATTATTTTTTAAATAAATCATATTGGATCCGTTTTTTAAAAAAAATTCACATTTTATTAATATTTTGAAAAAATGGGAAGACGGACCATCCCCTCTACTATTTAATGAAACCAAATATTCTCATTTATTAACAATTAATAACATATATTTCATGGAAAATAATGAATAATATCCCATATTGTAGAACATATTATCATTATATATGTATTGTTTTGGTATAATACAAATCGTAAGAGTCTTAAGGTGTTAATAAAAGATGGTTTTCTTAATAATAGTTATTGATTTTATCAACATGTTTTAGTTTTGTATCTTCGTACACATCCCTCAAAATGTATTAAACAATTAAAAATAATTAATCATGTAACCAAAATATACTGAAATACTATTTTTTAGGGAATTACCTATATTCTTATCCTCTTCCACGAAATGGGAAATGAAACCATCATTTGTTTGTATGTTGGAATTACGCCTCACAACTAATGTCATTCATTTTCAATCACTGTCTCCAATGACTAGTTACAATGATTGAACTAATTTTTATATTTTTAATCATTAATAATATTTAAATTTAAAAAGATTATGTATGATATAATTTCATACCTATCCATGCACATGAAAACGATAACACTTTTCGTGCATATGTGTGAACTACCATCTCCATAAAGTGATGTGATTCATTTTTCGATAACTCATAACATAAATTATTTATAAAATTATATCTAAATAAAAAATATGATTTTTAAAATAATTATATTATTATGTAAATTCTAAATTATTCTTATATTCATTCCATAATAATCATTTAAAAATATAAATGTAACTCATGCGTGTGTACAACATACTATCTCCAAGATTGTCTTGTATTTCATTTTTCATAACCTAATTAAATGGAAGGATTTAATTTTATAATTCAGGTGTAAAAATAAAAACAATTTTATTATTATTATTCTCTATTTGGTTGAATAATTTCATGTTTGACCATAGTTAATATATAGATTTCATTTTGGATATAAGTACCAATTATACTCAAAACATATGATGTGAACATAGGTGATTAAGTAATTTTATAAAATTAAGAAATTAGTAATATAAAAGGAATAATTAACATTAAAGGTTTTATAATCAAATAAATAATTAACCTATGTTTATTACTCTCAATGATAACGAAGGTATCTGACAACTAAAAAATGAGGTATAAGATTTTTGTCTCACTTTTATTTATATAAGACACATGCCTTACACTCCACATGTTTCCTTTTTATGGTGTATATACTAAAAATTAATGTATTTTATGACTCTAATCATGAAAATTATATTATATACATATCCTTATTTTTCTCTTATTGGAATTATGATTCAAAATATACAAAAGTTGTATGGGTTTATTTCATAATCTCATCATTATTCTTGATTATAAATGTATAAGTCTCTTCTAGGGAATATTTTACTTCTATGACCATGTTTTATAAAAAAACACATTTATTTTTATATTATTTTACAAATTATTTTTATATTATTTTACAATTATTTTTTAATGTGAATTTACCCTTATTTTAATTTTTATAAAATGTTTTAATAGGAATATTTCTACCATTTTTGGAACAAGTTAATTTTTGAATTTCTTAAAATAGTTTGATATGAATTTTTCTTCAAATTATACACCAGGAATTAAAATTTTCACTATCATGATCCATAAAAATATTGATGATCCCTTTAAATGTTTACAATTTTATATTCAAAGAAATGATTCTCATTTATAATTGTTCATTTTTAAAAATATATTTTATTTTAAAACATGAATGTTATTTTCCTCATGAATTCTTCCATGTGATGTTTCAAAATAATATTCCATATAATATGACATCCTTTAATGTTACTTATGCATTAATGGGTATATCATCCATAGATTCCATCCTTATTCATTAGTTTAATATTTTTTGTTTATAATGACATGGTTTTTATGAAACGTTTAACTATTCCATGGGTTATAATTTGATGAAATAATGAAATGTGTATGAATCCCATTACTTTTCCATGGGATATGATATGATGTAATTTTTATGAAACCCATTTGAATTCAAGGGTTATAATGTGATTATTGTTTTATATTATATTTCCTCATGTACGTATTGTTTTCAATATATTATATTGGTTTTCTTATATCGACACCAAGTGGTTACTTCATTACTAAATAATTTTTTTGAATTATAATACAAGAAGGTGGTTACTTCATTACCAAAATTTGGTAGGGCATATATCTCTATCTAATTAATTGGGACAAAATGATATCGCATGAAATAAATAAGACTCAAATAGTGAGTTCACCCATTTTAATAAGGGTCCTTTCCAAAAATAATATTCTTGGAAGTAAACATTTCCTGCATGAATGGTTTTTTGAGTGAACATATTCTACAATGCTATTATTATAAATAATAATCAAATACTAATGAAATAATTGTATTTGTTATGTATATGCCAAATTCAATGTATTGTGAAAATTAATATTTTCTTATATCTCATGTCACTTGATTATTTCATGATTGATTTCATATGTAATTACTTAAATTATTCTATGACTCAATATTATGATATTTGATATACATGTTATAATTTTCATATATTAAGTTCATTTTAATTTGAACTTAAGAACATGTTATTATTAGAAAACAATTAATAACATTATTATTTATTCTCTATAATAAAATATTACATCATTTTTCTTATATTTTATTTACCTAGTTTTATAATAAATGTTTTATGTTTGTTATGTCTTGGAAGGCTGTGTGTTGTGAAGAAATTTCGAGCGAAGATAGATATTTTCGTGAACCAATTTTTTATTTTTTTTCAATATATATAAGATTATATCCTAATAATCTAAAACTCTAAACATGAATGTTCCTTCTGTTTGAAGGTGATACATCAATAATTTTGATTTTATATATTATGTATGGTTGAAATTTGGTATTATTTTTTGGTATTATATAAGTAAATATATATATATATATATTGTTTATGAATTGGATCTAGTAGTGTTAGTTCTAGGTTATTACAAATCATGTTCCATTTTTATTCAGAATCTATTATTGGGATTTATTATTACATTTTTAGTTGACATATTTCCCTTAAAAATAAGAGTTATGGGAGTTTAAATGATAAAGAATATTAAGGGAGTATTTTTAAGAGGATTAAATAAAGTTCATTATTAAGTTTTCCTTATGTAAATCATGTACTGTGTACCTAGATTCCATGAAACTAAACATCAAAATATCATTCAATGTTATTAATATAATTTAATGTTAATAAATTATGTTAAAAAACATGTTTCAAAAATGAATGTAACTATATTGGGTATCAATGAAATGTTTTATTTTATTTTTGGATATTCGGAATATAAAACATTAGTAAAACACATAATTATAAATCAATGTTTTTAAAAACAACTTTTTATGTAATTTTTATATTTATTTGTTTATATGGAATGAAATACCTATGTGGATAATTATAGTAGATGTGGATTTAAAAAATATGTACCTATAGGTAAGAATTACAAAGGGTACATTGGGTAATAAGTTGACCAGAACATAGTTTTGAAAAATGGGCCTTTAAACAAACGTTATTTGTCTCTTCTCATGGATATAATTTGTCTAATCATAGGAATTTTATAGACTATTGAAAATGATAGATAGATAATTTATCTCTAATAATGATGAATTATACAATCCATGAATGATGTTATTATAAAAATATAGTATAAAATATCACATTAGAATTATAAAATTTCCATATGTATGAGATACCACACTTA
This sequence comes from Viscum album, assembly GCA_963277665.1. Taxonomy (NCBI): domain Eukaryota; kingdom Viridiplantae; phylum Streptophyta; class Magnoliopsida; order Santalales; family Viscaceae; genus Viscum; species Viscum album. The sequence goes on along the minus strand of OY728163.1, from coordinate 1,046,768,761 downwards.
TGGTTAATTATTCAAGAAAAATGGAATATATAAAAAGGAGTCATGTAAAAAATTAATGCAACAAAAAAAATTAAATGATGGTATTTATATTATGATATAATTATATATAAAAATAATTATGATGAATCATTTAAAAAATATCATGATAAAACATAAATTTAGGGGTGCTTCCGACCTCACCCTAGAAAGAACAACTAGAAGTTGAAACATTCATGCTCAATAAAAACCAATTTGTAATGTAACCAAACATCCACTTGTCATCTAAATAATGGATATATCATGTAGATATGATATTATTTATACTCATGTGATCTGTTTATGAGAATTTTACAATACATTTATATCTCCTAATTGCATAAAATGATTAGCAATGAAGATTGGTTGAGAATAAGAATCTAATAGACGATGTTTAATCTATTGAGTAGGATTAACTCAGACAAACATTTTCAACAAGTACATTCCTTGTACACTATGAAAAATATATAACCGTTTTTAGGATTGTAAAGAAGGGATAACTTATATGAATTTAAATTTGAACATTTCATATTATAAATAGTTTTGTATTAGTTTTACACCTCTTTGAACTACCTCTATACATTTCCAATTCCTATGAATTCAACCATGATTCTATATTAGTAAAGTATATATCTAATGTAACACCTCTAATAGACAGAAATGGAGTGAACTAGAGCTTGACCTATCATATGATGAAGAACTTATCCAAATATAAGAGGAAATGTAATAAGTTTTGTGGAACAAACCCCCCCCCTCATAAAATCATTATAGAGAAATCATAAGTTCATCAAAGTAAAATAGGTTATTAAAGAATAAAGTTAGGAAAATAGCCTATTATATTTTAAGGAAGGACACAAATTTTTAGGTTGATATGTTTTAAGGGAGGGAGAATGTAAGAATGAACAATTTATTTATCTTTATATCAAAAATAACAATTTTTTTAAAAGATCATTTTAAAAATAATTCCATAGAAATGAATTTACATTTCATTGGAAATTTACACACCATAAAATAATTTTTTTTTGAATAGCATGAAATAATATAGGGTGTTAAAAAATGAAAAAAATAGAAACAGTAACGTAAACTTCATAGGAATAAAAATTCCATTAAAAACAACATTTTATATAAACATTATAAGAAAAATGGTGTTAGGTATATGATGAGTATTGTTATGGTATGTGTATAATTATTAAAATAGATGTTTATAATGTCATGGTAGGAGAATGGTAGAGTATATTTAGTGTCTAAAGGGATTGGTGAATAGTAGAATATAATTATTTCCTAGACATTGGTCACTATGGACGATAGTCAAATTGAAGATTGGGAATTATTCTCATTATAATAATCTACCCTTTAGAATAAGTGTATATAATGGCTAATGAAAAGAGATTATTGATGCATATAAGAATAAAAATAGCCTGAACTAGTGGGATAGTGAAATTTTATGCCCATTAATCTGAACATAGGAGGTGAAGGGGTATTATTATATGGGATCATCTATGAACAAGTCCAATAAGAGATTTAATAAGTAAAGATCGAGAAGAATATTCCATGGGAGAAGTATAAGTTATATGATATCAAAACTCTATCAGTGTTAGTCGGACCACCCAATGATAGTTCGACAATTAGTCACCTTACCCTTATAGCCTATGCCGATATAATACAGGTTTCTTTATCGATAACATAGTATTCTAAATGTATAATTTTCCTCTTATAAATTATTTAGAGGATTATTTAATCCCATTTTCATTATTGTTTTTATTTTAAAAAATACATATGAATATTAGATGAATTTTATAATTAATGTTTAGATACAAAGAAAATATGATTTTATTTTTAGAAAGTATATAATTTTAGATAATATTTTAAATAAAATTTATATTCACAAAAATGACATATAAAATTATATTGATTTTAAAAAGTAATATTTTAATAATGTTATAACTTTCTTAGAAATTTTTAAAATGTTCAAAAAGTTTATTTTGTGATAAAATATATAATTTTTTAACAAATAAGGTTTTTTATTTAAATATAAAAATGATCATATTTATAAAATTATTTTGGAAATTTATTATAAATTAAATAAATATTATTAAATGATTTTAGGGTGATATTTTGAGAAATTTAAAAAATATGTTATTTTTCAATAAATTTTACAAATAATTTTTTTTTGTTTCTAGTATATATTATGACTTTATAAATGTGTAATAATAATTTAAAAATTAAAATAGTTTAATTAACAGACTAACATAAGTAAATAAATTAATATAAAGTATTTTGATAAATTATTTAAAATTTTAAAACCCATAAATATATTTACAAATTCTAAAATTTATATTATTGTTCCAATATATTTATTTCGAGAGAAATTAATTTCCCATTATAAAAGTAAAATAATATCTTGATGTTCAGTTCATAATGTCAAATATTCAAAACCAACATCGTTATATCATAATTAATGGTGGATAAACATGGATGACCCATGGGATGTTTATTTAACAAAACCTAGAATTCCAATGCCTATATTAGAAAATGGAAAAAAAATTCACCTCACTATGTAATAAATACACACATCTCCACCACATTTATATTAGTAACAATCATGTTAACTCATCCCTCCATAAATTATTATATCACTATGTCCATTAGGGATACACTTAAGCTACCAAATAACCAATACTCATTGTTTATAATGTCACCTCACATGTTGAGGGATTCTCTTTCAGTCTATATTTATCCACTTAATCCCTTTATAATTATTATTTTAATTGAAATTTTATTATATTCCATAAAATATATGAAAATTACATTCTCCAAAATTTTGTTTCTATTAATGATAAAATTACATTATCAATTAGTAATTGTGTTCCACAAACAACATTGTATAAAGGTTATTCTATCAAATTTTTTCATTGATTCCACATTCCTCAATTTTTGTTTTATGAATAGCCATCCATGTTTTTATTAAATGGTGTTCATGTAGATATTTTAAAATTTAGTTTTTTTTATTTAATTATATGAAACCCTCATTAACATATTATGAATAAAAAATAAAAAATATTAAATAAAAAAAACACTTATGTACATAATTATTTATTATAAAAACTATGTTTATTATCCTTGGGTTATGGATTATATGATCTATGTGGAACATAAGAATTAACAAATATCATTTTTTTCCCTAATATCACTTGATGAATTGCGTAATTATTTAATCTCTATATAAGAAATATTGATGATACTAGGGTGAATAAAATGTATATTATTTTTTATGACTCCTTTGTGGTGATATATGGTAATATGCTTATTAATGACTAATTGTTATATTGTATACACATTTCCATGTTAGGTAATATATACATATTATTATCATTTCATGTAATACCTCATTTCTTTTCAATGATGATATCTCATGATGTATTTATAATTATTTTCCCTTATTAGGCTTTATGTTTTCCATTTTCTATTGATGTATGACCTTAAGAAATCATATATAGTGTGGTGAAAAAGGATGGAATAATAAATGAATTTTTCATGATGATTAAATAGTTTTATATGATTTCGTCTTAATATACCTCATTGATTATGGTCCATGTTTCCATGACTTCAAAAAATACATTTATTTATTTTATTATTACAATATTTAGAATAGAAGTTTTGGGAAAAACATTTATAAAAAATTGAATCTTCTATATATTCATAATTAGGATAAAAATATCTTTTTTTGGACACATAAGTTTTTTATACCAATTTGGAAATTATATATATCTAGATTTTCCCTTCCCTAGGGGAATTTGGATGTGAATTTATGGATAAAATAGGATAATGTTGATTGGCGTCTATCCCTTATGAGGTTACGATATGACCTATGATAAAAAGTTGACCATGATCATTCCAAAGACCTATATGATGTAATACCATGAGCATGAAACATTTTTGCCTTTTTATGATTTGATGAATTATCATATGATTAGTGTGTATTGATATAACATGAAATGTATCCACATGGGATCCATACACAATTTCCTCAGTTATATGACCTCAGGACAACCTATCTGTACAATTTAGGCTATTGAAATGTAGCGAGGAATTATAACAGATCATGGGGAGACTATAAACTAGTTATCAGTGAATAACAATAGTGGAAATGAATAAAATATATCCAAAATGAAATTACCATAAACAAAATAATAACAGAATCACATGGTGACCAAATAGGTAATATAATATCAAAAACTAATTAGTGGATATGTCATTAAAATAATGTGTCATGTGTCATCATAAAAAACAAAAAATAAAAATAGACACTCACACATCAAGAGAGGGGCCTAAATCATGTCTGGTTCCATCATATATTATTTATCCCTAATCATCCATGTATCACAGTGCTCTTCCCTTACACTATAATGAAAGCATGAAGTCAATTAAGGTACCAATAAAGATGACTAATTAGGGTTTGAGTACATTTTAGTGAGCCACAAAAAATTAAATATTAAACAATATCTAGTCAATAATAGTGTATGAAGTTATATATAAAATCTAATTACAACCAATTTTGTAAAAAAATTACATATATATTATATTATAATTTATTTACCCACATAGGATTCGGGGTTCCTGAGGACACACACACCATCAGTAAATACTTTATCCCAAATTTGAGTCCAAATCATGTCACATATTTAATTCACAATTCATCATAACACATGTGATTTCATTATCAGTTTCATTTAAATTCATTGCATTAAAAGTTGAAATAATATACCAATACACATATCATGGGATTATAATGTAATTTATAACACCCAATGGTTATTTGGAGCCTCTATCCCTATCCCAAAAATCTATTTTAGTAGGGTATTTGGAACCATCATCATTTTTTCATAATCTCTATCTCATGTGTGTATTTGGTACCTCATCCAATATCCCACTACCATTTGTCACATATTGTTATTTAAATCCTGTATATGTTTTCCATATTCGTATATCATATAATCACATATATATCACAGATATCACATCAAACATGAAAATAAAAAATTAACTTTTTATCAAAATTTCACATCAGGATATTCCATTAAAATATATCTCAATAATTCATGTATAATCACATAAATTAATATAATAAATCAAAAAAAATCCATGTTTCAATTTTCAATTAATATTTCATTTTATCCCATTAATGTAATGAAAACCATCTGGTAATCATTATTTTTAATTAATTAATGCCACATTAATTGACCATTTATAGAATCTAAATTTCATTTCATTTCCCCTATCAAAAAAATACATTAACAAATTAAACAATTACGTATTTTAATTACACAAATTATATGACCACAACTACCCAAATCAAATTTCTCATGTTAAAATCATATCATAATAACCTGTAATATATATTAATCAATTCCATTTTTCAATAAATAAATAAATAAATTCAATTATTAACTTAATGATTATATTATCAAATGTGATATCTGAAATCCAACAACCCTTACATGAAATTGGATTTCAAGGAAGCTTTAATTGAATTTATACCACCTACAATAACATTTAGGATGAATATTAGACAAAGGAAATATCTATTTGATGAAGAAAAACTATGATCAAGATGAAGATTGAGATTTAGATCTGAAACCTAGATCCATGTAAAAATTAAATAGATCTATCAAAACCTTGATGTTGATCCACTTCCTTTGTAGGAAACAACCCCTTTGATGGAAGAGATAATTACAAGAGAAAGAGAGGTGAATCTAATAATAGTGAGAAACTATTACCAAGAGTGGTGCATATCTTCATTCCAGGATGTGATTCATCATGAATAGATGTTTTAATTATTTTTAATCCATTGGGGTATATCCAAAAATGGGGGAAAGTGGTTTAGGGTTGTGTGAGAGGGTTTGGGATATATGATGTGTTTGGGGAAATTATAAATTAATTTTTCGGGTGTTTAATATTATACATGAACGGTTTCATACTCACATTACATTGTTATCATTATCTATTCACCTATACTTGAACCTCCCCTAGGTAGTCGAATGGTTACTAAAATAAGGGTACATATTTTGAGAAATAATTCACCAAAAATGTGTATCCTTTTTATTTGAGTTCTCATTGTTTTTTTCATGGTTACGTGAGATGGGATATCTATGTGAAAATTGTTCAAAGCCTCTCTTCTTCCAAAAAAAACTCAATTTCATGCAAAAACTCCCCGAGGGAAAACACAAGAAATATATAAACAAAAAATGTAAAAAAATACTTGTTAATGAGTTGGATTCATCTCTAATTTTTTTGAGATCATAAAATCTCACATACTAATAATTTCTATCCTCAATATATACTTCCAATAATATCAAATATTTTTGTGTAAAAAGAGGATGTGAATGTTCATGCATATCGAATTGAATATCCCATTTTTTCTCCTACACATGTGCATGTTTCCACAACACATGAACCACTAAAATGTCATTTCCCTAAAAAACATAATAATTGTGATCCAACACACGTATGAGATCCCCTTCAAAGTATACAACAATATCATGCTTAACATCATCCATATCATTCACAATATAAGGTATGGGTATATAAAGAAGATGTTGAGACGCCTGAAAAAAATAGTGCATTGCACTATACTTATTAGGGAGAGGTAATTTTATGCCACTACCCAAATTCACTACTCAATCTAAAATGGTCCAATGTACCAGGTTGCGAACGTAAACTACCTCTCAATCATGAAGGGATTAAATATAATATATAATCAAATGAACACAAGATCAACCACTAAAAAATAAAGGCTACTTCATCATCTTTCAGCATAATAATTTTTCTACTATTATCCATATCCATATTCTATCCAATCAATAGATCCTTCTCTAACATATCCTCAATGAGACTATGTACCAAAACCAAATACATATATTCCTTTTTCCAACATATATTTAATATATATGGAATACAATAAAGTGCCTCATATGGATATATCTGTATTGTTTCCCAATGACTATTTTTATAGGTTCACTCCACCAATTCTAGGTGCTTCTATTAAGACCTTTCATTGTGTAGGAAAAATTACATAAGATTATCACTAACTACACGTATAATACATTATGATAGTGAATATGTTTTCTAGTTGAATGTAATACTCTGTAAAACATGTGTTTTTATCACCCTTTATATGCCCTTCTAGAAGATTAATGTATATAATGAGAAATAGTCTAAACATATACTTGTGGAACTCCACGAGAATAGACTATATCCACAAAATTGATGTCTCACAACTGTTACACACATAATGTCTCCTGTATATGAAAAAATGCACCATATTAGTTATGAAGTCCATAATCACCCAAATATAATAATTATTCTAAGGCATCCTTGATGACCCATCATAATGTACCGAGATACTTCATCCCACTTGTATTTTGGAATGGGAAATGATAGTAGTAATCTATAAGCTCATTGATTCTCATCCTTCACCTGCTGATAGTTTTATCATAGTGTCATGAACAGTATAATATATTTTTTCATTAAATGGCCCTATTTTTCATACATATATATAAGATATAAATAATATAATTTTAATTTCATAACATCAAAAACCCATTCCAAAACCGTATAGGTTTAGTTCCATTGGATATGGGGAACACAAATAAATGATTCATAAAACATCTACATCATATCTCACATATTCATTCATGACTAGCTTCCTTTTTGAAATATCCTATAATATATATTTCGTTACATCAAGGGGAAAAGAAACATTATAAAATTGTGATCTTAGATCCTCAGTAAGGGTTATCATGGGAGAAAACATTCAAATAAAGACATAGGATTATGAAAATAAAATTTTAAAATTATACTCGACATATAAAAGATCTCAATATTATGTCATTGAATAAATAATAAAAGTTATTAAAAAAAATAGAAAAAATTAACAAGAAATAATAACATAATACCTAAAATCTTATAATAAAAATAAGCATAAAAAATCATTTCAATATTAGTCATGGTTTATTATCAATACAATCACAGTAGGAAAAGTTCATTTGTGAACAAAGGTCACTCCTCCTTCAATACATTTATTACATAACCATGTTTACTACTCATTCTTCTCTTATGTATCACATTACATATAAATCATTACCAAATTAATTGGTGGGTCATCTAGGTCCCACCCATCACATAATGAATACTGTATATAGGTCCTCACATAACATAAATCATTCATCAAATCAAAACCAATGGATTAAAATGGGTTTTATAAATATAATTCAATCATAATAGAACCCATATAAAATAAATAATTATCTTAAATATAATTCAGTAATAAAAATTAAAACACTATACAAATTATAATTATAGTGTATTTGAAAATTTTCTCCCTTTCATTTAATATGTATAATTATTGAATGTAAAAAAAAATTAAAATAAATCTTAGAAATCACATAAGAATAATTATTGATGAAATTATTCATTACTTTTTGAAAATATTATATATTTTTATATGGTAAATGATTTTTAAAAGAAAACATTGTATTAGGAAATAAAATTGTATTCTTGTAATGGAATCTAAAATGTATTATGTTTTAATGAAAGAATAAAAATATTTTCGTGTTTTATAAGTTAATAAAATATTTATCTCATACTTTTTCTATAATAGTCAAAAATTACATCATTAGAAAAATAAGACTACATTTAAAAAAAATAAAAATTAACACATTGGTAAAAATGAATTTATAAAAATATCAGAGTATAGTAAAAAAATTTACAATACATTTATTAGGAAACATTTACATGGAAGATAAATATTTCTCACAAGATATCTTTAAAAAAATTGATATTAAAAAATTAACCCTTAACTTAGGTATGATTTCATTCATTGTTATTATAAAATCAAGTATAATAGACTACATAATAATAATTACATATTGAATAATAATATTCATTATCATGATATCATATTTGAGAATATAAATAAAATTTTGTTAATAATATTTCATTATTATTCTTCTTTTCGGTGAAAACTACTTCATTATCTTATTAATTATTTTTAATATACATCTTGATTAGGGTGAATAGTATATAGTTCAATAGAATTAATTAAGATATTAAGGTTACAAATAATATATTTATTCATTATTTAGAAATATATAATCATTCATGAATGGTGATTATGGAAAACGAATTTCATCGTCTTGTGGAGATGGTAGGTCATATGTACGCACGAACAACGATATCAATCCCTTAGTTGTAAAAGGGTACGGATGTGGATTTTTTATATTTTGATCTAGAATAAATATCATGTAATATTTTCTACATATCTATTATTTACATCATTATACACATCCAAATAAAATGGGTAAGAAAAATACATTACACCACAGTGTTGATACTATAAATCGTAGGTATGCACATGTGGTGCTATTAGTTTTTGTGGGATGGTTAAAATATTTAATATGGTTGTTACATAATAATAATAAAATATAAACATATATATTATAATTGATTTATTATTTTATAATTTAAAAAAACATTATTTGTATGCACAAGTAGTAATAATCTTCAAAGAGTCTGTAAATATGACTACCTCTTCTTTAGAGAACATCATTTGGATATACTACTAAAAAGACTTGGTCTGATCATCTATGAAGAAAAAAACCAATATAATTTGGGTATGCAACTTGATAATATAACTTTTCCTTGCATGATAGATCATTAAGGGTAAATTTGTTTGGAATATTTGATTGAGGAGTGGTCCTTTTACAATAGAGGTTGGGGATCTTTCGGAATTTTAAAAAATATTACAATATAATAAATTAAATATCAATCCAAATACCTAAAAAAGGACATGTATTTAAATCTAAGATGATATAATTCTGTAATACCACCATCCAATATAATTTAAATAAGTTTCTGTATTATTTTAAACCTTGTCATTTTTATTAACTGTTAATTAACCTATTTTAATTATAACTAATGTAACAATTATATAATGTAAAAATTTTGTAAATATTATATATGAGATATCAATTAAATCATAAATGAAAAATTAAAATAATTTTTTACCAAATTATAAAATTTTCATATTTTTATAGAGGTTTTATGATTTTTAAATAATTTATTATAATAAAATTTTGATAAAATATTATTAGTTCTAATTTTCAAAATATTCATTAATTATACTTTAAAATATATAAATATTACATGTTAACATTGAAAAAATAATTTATTATATCTATATGAGTTGAAGTTCAGCAATAAAATTCGATGAAAATTTTAATTATATCAAATTATATTTACATTTATTTTTTAGTAACATATATTTGATATAAAATACTTACTACAACTATGTTGTGTAATTTGTTAATATAATTACTTTAGAGTAAAAATAAAATATAAAACACTAAAAATAATAGAAATACTATATTATTTATTATAATATTTATACTAATATATATCTTCTGTGTTACCCTATATAAAAAATGATATAGAATTTAAAACATGAATGTGATATCTTTAAATTTTTATTTAACAAAATATTTTAATAACATGTAAGATATCCAAAAAGTAATAAATAACATCATATTATGAAAATAATTTTATTATGTTAAACATGTATTTTTATAATTTTCCATAGTATATTATTTCCCCATGTTCACACAAATGGTATATTAAATATAAAAAACTAACATTTTGGGACTTTATTTTAGTTATATATTTTAAAAGTAATTTTAATGGAGAAGTTTTCATTAAACAACATAATTTACATCCTAATCTGTTATCAACTATTGTTTCTTCTTCCAATAAATTTTTGGCATGTGTTGGAGTCATTTTATATTATTTATAATTTTATTTTTTAACTAAATTACTCAATTTAATTTTTTTGGTAATAAAAATCTGCAAAGTTACAATTCATATTGGAAAAAAAGAAAAATCACATATTCAATAAATTTGAACCTTCTATAATAAAAATCACAATCAGTTTTTTCATAATTAATAACATAGAATTTTATAAATTTAATTTAATTTATAAGTATGAAAATTTCATGAAAAATTTTATTTATAAAAAATACCCTTTAAGAATTTAATTTATTTAGTATAAATTCATCCATAAAAAACTTTTATGACATAATAATTTCATGATTTTAAATTCAAAATAACCATTGAAAATTTAAAACTAATCCAAAAAATAATTTCACCATATAATGTCCTTAATAAAGATAATATTTTCAATAAAAATATTTAATTTCAATTTTCATTTTAAGAAATTTATGTTTCAAAAATAAATAATTGTTTGATAATTTTGAAATAATTATTTCAACACATTATATTGAATAAATAAATTAATATAAAGAGAAATAGTTATTAAAATATACGGATGTAATGCCCCAGCCCCAGTTACCCAGAGTCGGTGGACTATTACATAACATTGGCATGATCACAAGAAAGATCAAATCTCGAAAGACTGATTGGTTTAGTAGCTTTGTAAACACTAGATATATTCATAAAGTTTTACATTACATCATAAAGTGAAAAACTACTACAACAACATATTGTCTCCATAGTCCACACTATTAACCCCTTATAATATCGCTGCAGGTCATTCATAATTTACTTCTTCCCTTCCTGGGAAAAATAAAACATAGAAAAGGGGTGAGCTCAAATGCCCAGTAAGGATAACAATATAGCGGAAACTTTCATAAATAAGCACAAACATTTAAGGCAATGTATAACTAAAACAAAAGCCTTTTAAACTTGAACTTCAAAATAGTATGGCATAAATAAAATGAAATAATGTCGTTTACTTATTCACATGGATATTCTACTAATCTAATAATCACATGCAAAATCAATAACCACTTTCATAATGATGGAATGCATAATGCCAGACTATCATAACCACATAGCCAAGGCCTCGTGCCAAGACTACAAATAAGATTTTTCCAAGGACTTGTGCCAATACACTAGTGTTTCTCATGAGACCTACCGATGCATCGAGGAGCTATAGCGGGCTCCACCCGTCACATATTAAGTCCAATGCATTCCCATATGAAAAGGTTTAAACATAACATAAACATCCGTATTAAAACTAGCATACGAAATGTCAATACATTCACCATAAACCATGAATGGTATAAAAATAGCACATCCATAGTCAAACATATCTCAAAATCTTCAATAAAATGTAGATGTTTTGTATCATAATAAATCAACTCTAAATAAGCATAAAATCAATCAAAGGATGTTGACATAGATGAAATCAAAATTCTTTTTAAAGAAATATCTCTTTCTATTTTGAAATCATTTAAGAGTCATATATTTATAAAATAAAACATTTTCTTTGAAAATATTCTTATAATCTTGTAACAGAAGTTTCGAAGATTTTATAACGGCAGAAAATAGCCGCACCCATCATATAAGTAAAAAAACATTCTTACCTTAATTTTGTCGAAAAGGTTAAAAAGCACCTTGTTTGGAAAACGATGGAAATATTCCTTTATAAACCTCTTATAAAAAGTCAAACAAGGGTATAAATGACTTTATCCCATATTCTTGTAAATAGTAAAAAAAATTTGAAATACATTTTTAAGAAGCATGGATGTGGATGATAAAGAGATCTATGTAGATTATTACGTATAAACAACCTCAGATAATGAAGAGATTGTGAAATAACACTTAACTTGTACTTTTCCTTGGTTGGGGTAGTTTAACCTCCTTTATAATGTTGAAATAATTGTTATTAAATTATATAAGAATCATATACATTAATATGATATCATATATGATCGTTTAACATTGATTTGTTAATAATATCTTAGTATTATCGTTGTTTCAGGTGTAACTTACTCATTTACTTTTGTATGTTTTCTAACGTAATACATGTTTGTAATGGATAGGTTGTATATTATTCATATCCAGAATAATATCAAGTCCTTAAACATTATTTTTAAATCCGAAAATGATAATTATACTTGAATGGATACGATGGAGAATGAATCTCATCGCGTTCGTGGAGACGGTAGTCCGTACGTACGCACGAGCGACAATATCATTCTTTTGATATTAAAATAATATATAAATGGATGATATATCATATATACAGAATCATTAACATGTTATATTTATTATTTACATGAGTTACACGTCATTATTATACCCATCCAAATAATAATATATTGAATAACAATTACACCACGACCTGGAGACGGTAAGCCGTACGTACGCACGTATGGTGACATGTTATTCAAAGGGTGGATATAATACTGAATATGGTTGTAACATATTTATAATAACATCACATTATATATATGATAATGGATTTATTATTTTAGAATGGTAACAACAAAGGAATAAGAAGTGGAAGAAGAAAGGAACTTGGAAAAGGGTGGTGAAATCATTACCTCTTCTTCGGTTTCATCCTTTTGATTGGATCAAAAGGGCTCCTTAGGTTGGCTTCCAGATCAAACTAAGGCCTCTAGTTTGTAGTGAGGGAAGTTGGGAGAGTAATTGGGCAGAGTTTGTCTGAATAAAAAGGCTTTGAAGGTGTGAGGAAATGAGAAGGAGGAGTGCCTTTTTATAAGAGGGGTGAGGGGCTCCTTTTGAAAAGCTAGAAATATTAATTTATAATAAATTTATATTCGGTTTCTAATGGCTCCAAAGTTGATTATTCAAAGTTTAAGGTGGGGATAGGTCTCAAAACATTCAACCAATATAATTTATATAGGTTTGGGTACTTATATTAATCTTATCTTTAAGTTTTAACTGTAAGTTAATTTGTTTCACTTTTAGAATGTCTCTTTGTATTTTTATATTATATGGTTAATAAACTCACCATATACATCCAAGAGACCCCCAAGTGGTCCCTTAATGAGACACCTATTATGATATAAGTCTCTTGGACGAAAAATAGATTTTTATGAATTTAATACCAATTAATAATATAATATTTGTTTTAACAACTCTTTTATGTCAGTTTTGACACTATTCAATAGTTGATTTTGGTGAAACTCATAACAGATTGATTACTTCAAAAAAAGTCAATTGAATCAATCCTAATATATCATATTATCCTAGAAAATTAGTTTAATTCATTAAAAGTTTCATATTATATTTATTTGGGTTTTTATAATATCCATTATGTTAATTTTTCACTATTATAGTAATTACTGCATTATCATTGTGTCATAAATAAATTAACTTATTTAATGTCTAAAAATTATAAATAAAATATCATTATGTAGGAAATATTTTTATCTTTCTAATTAATATTTATAATCTAAAATCCAACATATATAACCCTATGTAAAAATTGTTTTTCTAAAATATATATGCTTCTGTCATTTTTGTATTCATTTTAAATTAATTAAAATAAAGTGTCCCTATCACCTACAAGTGGCTCCATGAGGTCCCAAAATTTACCCAAAGATGCCCATGGTCAGAAATGTATCCAAAAATATGTTTATGACACGTTTTAGTGTAATTTATTATTATTATAATATTATTGTTTAACCCTTATTTACCGGATTTACCCTTAACCATGGTAAATAAAATATTTACCGCAGTAATTATTCAAAATGTCTAAAAATAAAAGTTACCTATTTACACAATTTGAACATCCTGATTCCAAATATGGAATACATTTTTCCAAATTCAAAACACATAAGTGGCAGAAATTAATTTAAAATTAATTCCCGTTGTTAAAACAAAAAGCGGTTTTTTAAGAGATAATAACTATCAAAAGATTGACACTTGTTTATGTCCGGTTTAATTGTAAAATTTTGTCCAATGACCAACATTGTATTAAATGGTAAAAATATATTCTAAATATACTTTAAAACCTCTCAAATTAATAATTTATCACTATTATTTATTTTGATTAAAAAAGTTGTTTTTAATTAAAATTTAGTAATTTTCACTATTCATCAAAATATTATAGTTATCCGAAAAGTACCAAAATTTCACCTTAGGCTAAATTCGATATTTTGGATCCAAAAATGAATTTCATTTTATAATATAAAATATATATAATTTCAAAAAGTAAGTATTACTATTCATAACGGCTTGTTTGATTTGTTATGGTGTGTTAAAACTCAGTGTTGCGTACAACACACGCTATCACATTATTCAAAGAGAAGCATATCGTAGATGCTTGTGGTGTTACATTATCCCCTATTTCAAATAATTTCATCCTCAAAATTTCTAGAATACTTATCACATGAAAAGACTCGGGTGGTTCTTCATCATAAGTTCCTCGAGTTCCCACGTTGCCTCTTCCATCTTATGGTTTCTCCACAAGACTTTTACCAGACGTGTCGTCCGGTTTCTCAGTACTTGTTCTCTCATATCAAGAATCCTGATGGTCCCTTCGCAATAAGACAGATCGGGTTCTAGTTCTAATTCTTCATAGTTGAGTACATGCGTTGGGCCAGGCATGTATTTCCTCAACAGAGATACGTGGAACACATCGTGAACTTTGGAGAGACTTGGCGGCATTGCCAATCAGTAAGCTACAACCCCAATTCATTCTAGAATTTCGAAAGGTCCGATGTACCTGGGACTCAATTTACCTTTCTTACCAAAACGTATGACTCCCTTCCATGGAGATACCTTCATGAAAACATGATCACCGACTTGAAATTCCAAATCCTTACTTCGATTATCGGCATAGATCTTCTGCCTACATTGAGCTGCTTTGATGTGATTTTGGATTACCTTAACCTTTTCCAACGTTTCCTCCACCAGTTCTGGGCCTACAAGTTTTCTTTCACCAACGTCATCCCAACAGGTTGGTGTACGACATCTCTTTCCATATAATGCTTCATATGGTGCCATATGAATACTCGAATAGAAGCTATTGTTATAGGAAAATTCTACGAGAGGTAAATATTGATCCCACATACCCTGAAAGTCAAGTGAGAAAGATCTCAACATGTCTTCTAAGGTTTGAATAGTCTGTTCTGATTGTCCGTCTGTCTGAGGGTGGTAAGCAGTACTCAAATGATGTTTAGTATCCAGGGATTTCTGAAGACTTTTCCAGAATCTTGATGTAAAACGGGAATCACGATCAGAAACAATCGATAGTGGTACTCCATGAAGTCTCACAACTTCATTAATATATAGTCTTGCTAGACGTTCCAGGGGTAGATCTTCTCTTATATCAAGAAAATGTGCTGACTTGGTAAGACGATCAACAATAACCCATATTGCATCATTCTATCTAGGATTCTTTGGTATTCCCATGACAAATTCCATCGTAATATTGTCCCATTTCCACTCTGGTATGGGAAGAGGTTTCATGACTCCTCCAGGCTGTTGCCTGCCAGCTTTCACTTTTTGACCAACCATACATCCTGACACAAAATCAGCAATCTCCCTCTTCATGTTGTCCCACCAAAAATGTTCCTTGAAATCTCTTTACATTTTGGTGCTTCGAGTAAGTATAGAGAAATTGGAACTATGAGCATCATCCAACAATTCCCTTTTTAGATCAGGTATATCGGGAACACAAAGTCTCTTCCCGAATTTCAAAATTCCATCTTCATACACAAAGTCTCTCAATCTCCCATCATTCACAGCTTTAATCTTCTTTTGAAATTCTTCATCATCGGTCTGAGAACTCTTAATCCTTTCTAGTAAAGATGGTTTGGCAACCATTTGGAAAAGCATTGATGTTTCACCTTCCCTGGTTATTCCCATGTCCATCTTCACTAGATCCATGAAAATTGGATCCCTTTCAATTCTCATATTGTTCAAAACTCCATGTTCTTTTCTTCTCAAAGCATATGCCACCTTGTTTGCTTTCCCCGGGTGGTAGTGTATCGTGCAATCATAATCCTTGAGTAATTCAAGCCATCTCCTTTGACTCATGTTGAGTTCTTTTTGTGAGAAAATATACTTCAAACTCTTCTGATCAGTATAAATCTCACATTTTTCACCATAGAGGTAGTGCCTCCATATATTCAAAGCAAAGATCATAACTGCTAACTTGAGATCATGAGTAGGATAGTTTTGTTCATGAATTTTCAATTGTCGTGATGCATAGACAATAACTCTATCATTCTGCATAAGGACACAACCAAGTCCTTTCTTTGATGCATCACTATAAATAACGAACCCATCATTCCCCGATGGTAGAGTCAATATAGGAGCATTGACTAATCTTCTCTTCATTTTTTTGAAACATTATTCACACTCTGTTGTCCAATCAAATTTAACCCCTTTACGTGTGAGCTTCGTTAATGGGTTAGCCAATCGGGCAAAATTCTAGACAAAACATCAATAATAACCTGCCAAACCAATAAATCGGCATAGCTCAGTTATACTCGTAGGTGCTGGCCATTCATGGATTACCTTGGTCTTAGAAGGATCAACAGAGATTCCATCTTTAGAGACAATATGGCCAAGAAAAGAAATCTCCTGAATCCAGAATTCACACTTTCTAAACATCCCATATAATTCATGTCTTCTCAAAGTATTCAAGATCATGCCCAAGTGATTTTCATGATCTTTGTAGCTTTTGGAGTTTACCAAGATATCATCAATAAATACCACCACAAATTCATCAAGATACTCCTTGAAAACTGTATTCATTAGATCCATGATTACAGAGGGTGCATTAGTCAATCCAAAAGGCCTTACAGTAAACTCGTAATGCCCGTACCTGGTTCGAAATATTGTCTTTGGAATGTCTTCCTTATTCACACACAACTGATGGTATCCAGATCGAAGGTCAATCTTTGAAAAGTATTGAGCTCCATGCAGTTGGTCAAATAAATCATCAATGCGAGGTAGGGGATACTTGTTCTTTATCGTTATAGCATTGATCTTCCTGTAGTCCATACATAACCTCATAGATCCATCTTTCTTTTTAACAAAAAGAATATGGGATCCCAATGGAGAAACACCAGGGAGAATAAATCCTTTATTAATCAATTCCTCTAGTTTTTTATTTAGTTCAACTAATTCTACTGTGGCCATTCTATATGGGGTCTTTGATATAGGCCTTGATCAGGAATTAAATCAATTGAAAACTCAAAATCTCGTTCTGGAGGATGTCCAGGTAAATTTTCCGGAAATACATCTAAAAATTCATTCACAACAGGTACATCCTCTATTTGAACATTCCTTTCCTCACCCATAGTTATTTCATTCTCTTCCTCCCCAATAATGGAATTTAGTTGAGCTACTGGGGTTGGATCTAAATAAGAATTAGGTGGTGACGATTCTTCTCTAAAGATAAGGTGTTCCTTATCATTATCATCAAGAATCGTAACCTCTTTCTTCTTACAATAAATATTCGCATCACAGTCCGAATGCCAGTCCATACCGAGGATTATATCAAACTCAATCATAGGTATGACGATGAGATCAGCAGATAAAGAACATTTATGTGCTCTAATGGGTACTGATTTGCAAAACTTTGTTGCAATGATACTTCCCTTAGGAGTTTTAACTGACAAAGCCCTTGTTAAATCAAATTGGAAATATCTAATTTTCTTAGCAAACTGGGAAGATATGAAACAATGCGAACATCGAGAATCAAATAATTCATTTGCTAAACTTGAAGAAACCATTAAATTACCTGCCACCACGTCTTTCGGAGCTTCTACCTCAGCAGTAGTGATAGCATAAGCTTGGACTTGATCCCTTGGCCTTTTCTGAGTTACGTTCTCCTGAAGCTTATGACATTCATTGCCATAATGCCCCATCTCCCTGCAATTGTAGCACTGAAGGTTTGTGGCTTCCTTCTTCACCTTGCAATCCCGAGATTGGTGGCCTTTTTCACCACACTTGTAACAGACTCTTGTTCCCTTCAAGCAAGTACCAGGGTGTTTCTTACCACATTTACCATAGGATAGATATTCAACCTTTCCCTTCTTCCCCTTATTTCTATTCCCAGATTGGTCAGCAGGTCTCTTCATCTCTTTCTTTGCTTTAATTTCATAAGACTTAGGGAATTCCTTTTAAGTCTTGATAGCACATGAGACATTTTCTTTGTATGACGAGAAGGATTGTGATACTAATTCTCGACGAAGAAATGGTTTTAACCCATAAAAGAAATGATCAATCTTACTTCTTGGGTTACTTATATAATCTCCAGCATACCTTGCTAACCTTGTAAAGTTAGACTCATACTTTGCGACATTCTCATCCACCTTTTGTCTCACTCTCAGAAATTGCCTTTCCAAATCTGCTCGATGGTCGTGAGGATAGTATTTTTCTAAAAATAGATTTTTGAACTCCCTCCATTCCATATTTTATACATCATCATCTTCCTTCATGTTTTGAATCAATGACCACCATTGATCAGCATCTCCAGTGAGGCGGTAAACTGCCATGATAACTTTTTCACTTTCACTACTCCCCAAAGCCTGAAATATTTTCTATAGGGAATTTATCCATTGCTCAGCTACTAAAGGATTTGTACTCCCATTGAACATTTGTGTCTGTTTCCTCATGAATCGATCTAACATTGATCCTCCACGATGCGGATCAGGGTGATCCATACGGGTAAGGTTATTATTCATAACCTGGGTGAGTTGTCCCAGTATGGTGATTAGCTGATCGGCACTAGTTGCATCACCAGCTCCACTATAATTATCTTGAGCAGGAGGGAAATCCCTACATAGAGTGCGTGCATTGATACGGTTTCAATTTCTTCCACTAGGCGCCATTTCTAAACAATGGAATAAACTAGATCAGTTTATGAATCAAAATACATAATTCCATACTTATAAAATACTTAACATAAATTGAACTATTTATGGATATAATCCATAATCAAAAAAAAAATTCTTTGAAGATTTATATACTCATAAACCCTTCATAATGATTTGTAAATAAAATGAGAGTTATCCTAAGCATATCCCCCAGGAGTGTCGTAACCAAGAGTGCAGCAAGGCTCGTTGTCGTGCACTAGTTCCCGTTCGATTCTAGCTCAAAGCGGTGTTTTCAGGTTTTACCCATAGGTATATCTGTGCCAGATCCGCCTCTACCTGCTCGTATCCAGACAGGGATATATGGCTCGGAAAACTCACAAAATCTCTACAATACCAAAATTCTAGGAAGTTCTTCCATACTAATCCTCAAAGTTCATCTTAGATCTACGTGCTCTAATCAGAGTTTATCTAAATCTAGTTTCCAAGGTTTGTACTAAACTTCCTTTGATACCAACTGTAATGCCCCGACCCCAGTTACCCAGAGTCGGTGCATTATTACATAACATTGGCATGATCACAAGAAAGATCAAATCTCAAAAGACCGATTGGTTTAGTAGCCTTTGAAACAATAGATATATTCATAATGTTTTACATTACATCATAAAGTGAAAAACTACTACAACAACATATTGTCTCTATTGTCCACACTATTAACCCCTCATAATATCCCTGAAGGTCATCCATGATTTACTTATTCCTTTCCTGGGAAAAATAAAACATAGAAAAGGGGTGAGCTCAAATGCCCAGTAAGGATAACAATATAGCAGAAACTTTCATAAATAAGCACAAACATTTAACGCAATGTATA
This sequence comes from Viscum album, assembly GCA_963277665.1. Taxonomy (NCBI): domain Eukaryota; kingdom Viridiplantae; phylum Streptophyta; class Magnoliopsida; order Santalales; family Viscaceae; genus Viscum; species Viscum album. Next base: position 1,046,748,220 of record OY728163.1, on the reverse strand, counting down.
ACTAAAAAAAAGCCTTTTAAACTTGAACTTCAACATAGTATGGCATAAATAAAATGAAATAATGATGTTTACTTATTCACATGGATATTCTACTAATCGAATAATCACATGCAAAATCAATAACCACATTCATAATGATGGAATGCATAATGCCAGACTATCATAACCACATAGCCAAGGCCTCGTGCCAAGACTACAAATAATATTTTTCCAAGGACTTGTGCCAAGACACTAGTTTGTCTCATGAGACCTACCGATGCATCGAGGAGCTATAGCGGGCTCCACCCGTCACATATTAAGTCCAATGCATACCCATATGAAAAGGTTTAAACATAACATAAACATTCGTATTAAAACTAGCATACGAAATGTCAATAATTTCACCATAAACCATGAATGGTATAAAAATATCACATCCACAGTAAGACATATCACAAAACCTTCAATACAATATAGATGTTTTGTATCATAATAAAACACCTTTATATAAGCGTAAAATCCATTAAAGGATGTTGATATAGATGAAATCAAAATTCTTTTTAAAGAAATATCTCTTTCTATTTTGAAATAATTTAAGAGTCATATGTTTATAAAATTAAACATTTTATTTGAAAATATTCTTATAAGATTTTAAGGGATGCTTCGGAGATTTTATAATGGCGGAAAATAGCCGCACCCGCCGTATAAGTTAAAAAAAACATTCTTACCTTAATTTTGTCGAAAATGTTAAAAAGCACCTTGTTTGGAAAACGACGAAAATAATCCTTTATAAACCTCTTATAAAAAGTCAAAAAGGGTATAAATGACTTTAACCCATATTCTTGTAAATAGTAAAATTGTTTTGAAATACATTTTTATGAAACATGGATGTGGATGATAAAGAGATCCGAGTAGATTATTACGTATAAACAACCTCGGATAATGAAGAGATTGTGAAATAACCCTTACCTTGTACTTTTCCTTGGTTGGGGTAGGTTAACCTCCTGTATAATGGTGAAATAATTGTTATTAAATTATACAAGATTCATATACATTAATATGATATCATATATGATCTTTTATCATTGATTTGTTAATAATATCTTAGTATTATCATTGTTTCGGGTGTTAACTTACTCGTTTTCTTTTGTATGTTTTGTTACGTAATCCATGTTTCTAATGGATAGGATGTATATTATTCATATCCAGAATAATATCAAGTCCTTAAACATCATTTTTAAATCAGAAAATGATAATTATACTTGAAGGGATACAATGGAGAATGAATCTCATCGCGTTCGTGGAGACGGTAGTCCATACGTACGCACGAGCGACAATATCATTCTTTTGATATTAAAATAATATATAAATGGATGGTATATCATATATACAGAATCATTACCATGTTATATTTATTATTTACATGAGTTACACATCATTATTATACCCATCCAAATAATAATATATTGAATAACAATTACACCACGACGTGGAGACGGTAAGCCGTACGTACGCACGTATGGTGACATGTTATTCAAAGGGTGGATAGAATACTGAATATGGTTGTACCATATTTATAATAACATCAAACTATATATATGATAGTAGATTTATTATTTTAGTATGGTAACAACAAAGGAAGAAGATGTGGAAGAAGAAAGGAACTTGGAAAAGGGTGGTGAAATCATTACCTCTTCTTCGATTTCTTCCTTTTGATTGGATCAAAAGGGCTCCTTAGGTTAGATTTCTGATCCAACTAAGGACTCTAGATTGTATTGAAGGAAGATTGGAGATTAATGGGGCAGAGTTTGGCTGAACCAAAAGGCTTTGAAGGTGTGAGTAAATGAGAAGGAGGAGTGCCCTTTTATAAGAGGGGAGAGGGGCACCTTTGGAAAAGCTAGAAATATTAATTTATAATAAATTGATATTCGGTTTATAATGGCTCAAAAGTTGATTATTCAAAGGTTAATGTGGGGACAGGTCGAAAAAAGTTCAACAAATAGAATTTAGACTGGTTTGGGTACTTATATTAATCTTATCTTTAAGTATTAACTCTAAGTTAATTTGTTTCACTTTTACAATGTGTCTATGTATTTTTATATTATATGGTTAATAAACATACCATATACATCCAAAAGACACCAAAGTGGTCCATTAATGAGACACCTATCATGATATAAGTCTCTTGGTCGATCCTTAGATTTTTTAGAATTTAATACCAATTAATAATATAATATTTGTTTTAAAAACTCTTTTATGTCAATTTTGACACTATTCAATAGTTGATTTTTGTGAAACTCAAAACAGATTGATTACTTCTAAAAAAGTCAATTTAATCAATTCTAATATATCATATTATCCTAGAAAATTAGTTTAATTCATTAAAAGTTTCATATTTTATTTATTTGGGTTTTTATAATATCAATTATTTTAATTTTTCACTATTATAGTATTTAATACATCATCATTGTGTCATAAATAAACTAACTTATTTAATGTATAACAGTTATAAATAAAATATAATTATGTAGGAAATATTTTTATCTTTCTAATGATTATTTTTAATCTAAAATACAACATATATAACCCTATGTAAAAATTGATTTTCTAAAAGATATATTCTTGTGTCATTTTTTTATTCATTTTAACTTAATTAAAATAATGTGCCCCTATCACCTACAAGTGGCTCCCTGAGGTCTCCAAATTGACCCAAAGATGCCCATGGTCGGACATGTATCCACCAATAAGGTTAGGACACGTTTTAGGGTAATTTAGTATTATAATAATATTATTGTTTAACCCTTATTTACAGGATTTACCCTTAACCATGGTAAATAAAATATTTGCCGCAGTAATTATTCAAAATGTCTAAAAATAAAAGTCACATATTTACACAATTTGAACATCCTGATTCGAAATATAGAATCCATTTTTCCAAATTCAAAACACAGAAGTGGCAGAAATTAATTCAAAATTAATTCCCGTTGTTAAAACAAAAAACGTGTTTTTAAGAGATAATAACTATCAAAAGATTGACACTTGTTTATGTCCGGTTTAATTGTAAAATTATATCCAATGACCAACATTGTATTAAATGGTAAAAATATATTCTAAATATACTTTAAAAACTCTCAAATTCATAATTTATCACTATTAATTATTTTGACTAAAAAAGATGTTTTTAATTAAAATTTAGTAATTTTCACTATTCATCAAAATATTAAAGTTATCCGAAAAGTACCAACATTTCACCTTAGGCAAAATTCGATATTCCGAATCCAAAAATGATGTCCATTTTAAAATATAAAATATATATAATTTCCAAATGTAGGTATTACTATTCATAACGGCTAGTTTGATTGGTTATGGTGTGTTAGAACTCAGTGTTGCGTACAACACATGCTATCACATTATTCAAAGAGAAGCATACCGTAGCTGCTTGTGGTGTTACATTCTCCCCTCTTTCAAATAATTAAGTTCTCGAAATTTCTAGAATACTTATCACATGAAAAGACACGGGTGGTTCTTCATCATAAGTTCCTCGGGTTCCCACGTTGCCTCTTCCATCTTATGGTTTCTCCACAAGACTTTTACTAGACGCGTCGTCCGGTTTCTCAGTACTTGTTCTCTCGTATCAAGAATCCTGATGGGCTCTTCGCAATAAGACAGATCGGGTTCCAGTTCTAATTCTTCATAGGTGAGTACATGCGTTGGGCAAGACATGTATTTCCTCAACAGAGATACGTGGAACACATCATGAACATTGGAGAGACTTGGCGGCATTGCCAATTAGTAAGCTACAGCCCCAATTCATTCGAGAATTTTGAAAGGTCCGATGTACCTGGGACTCAATTTACCTTTCTTACCAAAACGTATGAATCCCTTCCATGGAGATACCTTCAGAAAACATGATCACCGACTTGAAATTCCAAATCCTTCCATCGATTATCGGCATAGATCTTCTGCCTACATTGAGCTGCTTTGATGTGATTTTGGATTACCTTCCTCTTTTCCATCGTTTCCTCCACCAGTTCTGGGCCTTCAAGTTTTCTTTCACCAACATCATCCCAACAGGTTGGTGTACGACATCTCTTTCCATATAACGCTTCATATGGTGCCATCTGAATACTCGAATAGAAGCTATTGTAATAGGAAAATTCTATGACAGGTAAATATTGATCCCACATACCCTGAATGTCAAGTGAGCAAGATCTCAACATGTCTTCTAAGGTTTGAATAGTCCGTTCTGATTGTCCGTCTGTCTGAGGGTGGTAAGCAGTTCTCAAATGAAGTTCAGTATCCAGGGATTTCTGAAGACTTTTCCAGAATCTTGAAGTAAAATGGGGATCACGATCAGAAAAAATCGATAGGGGTACTCCATGAAGTCTCACAACTTCATTAATATATAGTCTTCCTAGACGTTCCAGGGGTAGGTCTTCTCTTATAGCAAGAAAATGTGATGACTTGGTAAGACGATCAACAATAACCCATATTGAATCGTTCCTTCTAGGAGTCTTTGGTAGTCCCATGAAAAATTCAATCATAATATTGTCCCATTTCCACTCCGGTATGGGAAGAGGTTGCATGACTCCTCCAGGCTGTTGCCTTCTAGCTTTCACTTGTTGACAAACCATACATCCTGACACAAAAGCAGCAATCTCCGTCTTCATGTTGTCCCACCAAAAATGTTCCTTCAAATCTCTATACATTTTGGTGCTCCCAGGATGTATAGAGAAATTGGAACTATGAGCATCATCCAGCAATTCCCTTTCTAGATCAGGTATATCGGGAACACAAAGTCTCTTCCCGAATTTCAAAATTCCATCTTCATACACAAAGTCTCTCAATCTCCCATCATTCACAGCTTTAATCTTCTTTTGAAATTCTTCATCATCGTCTTGAGAACTCTTATTCCTTTCTAGTAATGATGGTTTGGCAACCATTTGAAAAAGCATTGTTGTTTCACCTTCCCTGGTTATTCCCATGTCCATCTTCACTAGATCCATGAAAATTGGATCCCTTTCAATTCTCATATTGTTCAAAACTCCATGGTCTTTTCTGCTCAAAGCATCTTCCACCTTGTTTTCTTTCCCTGGGTGGTAGTGTATCATGCAATTATAATCATTATGTAATTCAAGCCATCTCCTTTGCCTCATGTTGAGTTCTTTTTGTGAGAAAATATACTTCAAACTCTTGTGATCAGTATAAATCTCACATTTTTCACAATAGAGGTAGTGCCTCCATATCTTCAAAGAAAATATCACAGCTGCTAACTCGAAATCATGAGTATGATAGTTTTGTTCATGAATTTCCAACTGTCGTGATGCATAGACAATAACTCTATCATTCTGCATAAGGATACAACCAAGTCCTTTCTTTGATGCATCACTATAAATAACGAACCCATCATTCCCCGATGGTAGAGTCAATATACGAGCATTGACTAATCTTCTCTTCAGCTCTTCAAAAAATTCTTCACACTCTTTTGTCCAAACAAATTTAACCCCTTTACATGTGAGCTTCGTTAATGGGTTAGCCAATCGGGAAAAATTCTGGACGAAACATCGATAAGAACCTGCCAAACCAATAAAATTGCATACCTTAGTTATATTCGTAGGTGCTGGCCATTCATGGACTGCCTTGGTCTTATAAGGATCAACAGAGATTCGATCTTTAGAGACAATATGGCCAAGAAAAGAAATCACCTGATGCCAGAATTCGCACTTGCTAAACTTCCCATATAATTAATGTCTTCTCAGTGTCTTCAAGATCATGCGCAAGTGATTTTCAAGATCTTTGTAGCTTTTGGAGTATACCAAGATATCATCAATAAATACCACCACAAATTCATCAAGATACTCATTGAATACTCTATTCATTAAATCCATGAATACAGAGGGTGCATTAGTCAATCCAAAAGGCATTACAGTAAACTCGTAATGCCCGTACCTGGTTTGAAATGCTGTCTTCTGAATGTCTTCCTTCTTCACACACAACTGATGGTTTCTAGATCGAAGGTCAATCTTTGAAAAGTATTGAGCTCCATGCAGTTGGTCAAATAAATCATCAATGAGAGGTAGGGGATACTTGTTCTTTATTGTTATAGCATTGATCTCCCTGTAGTCCACACATAACCTCAAAGATCCATCTTTCTTTTTAACAAAAAGAATAGGGGCTCCCCATGGAGAAACACTAGGGGTAATAAATCCTTTATTACTCAATTCCTCTAGTTTTTTCATTAGTTCAACTAATTCTACAGTGGCCATTCTATAAGGGGTCTTCGATATAGGCCTTGATCCAGGAATTAAATCAATGGAAAACTCAACTTCTCGTTCTAGAGGATGTCCAGGTAAATCTCCCAGAAATACATCTACAAATTAATTCACAACAGGTACATCCTCTATTTGAACATTACTTTCCTCACCCACAGTTATTTCATTCTCTTCATTCCCAATAATTGAATTTAGTTGAGCTACTGGGGGTGGATCTAAATAAGAATTAGGTGGTGACGATTCTGCTCTAAAGATAAGGTGTACCTTATCATTATCGTCAAGAATCGTAACCTCTTTCTTCTTAAAATAAATCATCGCATCATTGTCCGAAATCCAGTCCATACCGAGGATTATATCAAATTAAATCATAGGTATTACGATTAGATTAGCAGATAAAGAACATTTATGTGCTCTAATGGGGACTGATTCGCAAAACTTTGTTGCAATGATACTTCCCTTAGGAGTTTTAACTGACAACCCCCTTGTTAAATCAAATTGGATATATATAATTTTCTTAGAAAACTGGGAATATATGAAACAATGTGATGACCGAGAATCAAATAATGCATTTGCTAAACTTGAGGAAACCATTAAATTACCTGCCACCACTTCTTTTGGAGCTTCTACCTCAGCAGTAGTGATAGCATAAGCTTGGCCTTGATCCCTTGGCCTTTTCTGAGGTATGTTCTCCTGATGCTTAGGAAATTCATTGGCATAATGCCCCATCTCCCTGCAATTTTAGCACTGAACATTTGTGGCTTCCTTCTTCCCCTTGCAATCACTAGATTGGTGGATTTTTTCACCACACTTGTAACAGACACCCATTCCCTTCAAGAAAGTACCAACGTGTTTCTTACCACATTTACCACAGGATGGATATTCAACATTTCCGTTCTTCCCCTTATTTCCATTCCCAGATTGATCAGCAGGTCTCTTCTTCTCTTTCTATGCTTTAAAGTCATAAGACTTAGGGAATTCATTTTCGGTCTTGATAGCACATAAGACAATGTCTTTGTATGATGAGAAGGATTGTGATACTAATGCTCGATGGAGAAATGGTTTTAACCCATCAATGAAATGAACAATCTTACTTCTTGGGTTACGTATATAATATACACTATACCTTGCTAACCTTGTAATGTTAGCCTCATACTTTGCGACATTCTCATCCTCCTTTTGTCTCAGACTCAGAAATTGCCTTCCAAATCTGGTTGATGGTCGCGGGGAAAGTATTTTTCTAAAAACAGATTTTTGAACTCCCTCCATTCCATATTTTATACTTCATCATCTTCCTTCATGTTTTGAATCAATGACCACCATTGATCAGCATCTCAAGTGAGGCGGTAAACTGCAATGATAACTTTTTCCCTTTCACTACTCCCCAAAGCCTGAAATATTTTCTCTATGGAATTTATCCATTGCTCAGCTACTAAGGGATTTGTACTCCCATTGAACATTGGTGTTTGTTGCCTCATGAATAGATCTAACATTGATCCTCCACGCTACGGATCAGGGTGCTCCATACAGGTAAGGTTATTATTCATAACCTGAGTGATTTTTCCCAGTATGGTGCTTAGCTGATCGGCACCAGTTGCATCACTAGCTCCACTATAATTATCTTGAGCAGGAGGGAAATCCCTACATGGATTGCGTGCATTGATACAGTTTCCATTTCTTCCACTAGGCGCCATTTCTAAAAAATGGCATAAACTAGATCAGTTGATGAATCAAAATACATAATTCCATACTTATAAAATACTTAACATAAATTGAACTATTTATGGATATAATCCATAATCATTAAAAAATATTCTTTGAGGAAGTATATACTCATAAACCCTTCATAATGATTTGTAAACAAAATGAGATTTATCCTAAGCATATCCCCCGGGAGTGTCGTAACCAAGAGTGCAGCAAGGCCCGTTGTCGTGCACCAGTTCCCGTTCGATTCAAGATCAAAGCGGTATTTTCAGGATTAACCCCTAGGTACCTCTGTGCCAGAGCCACCTCTACCTGCTCGTTTCCATACAGGGATTTATTTCTCGGAAAACTCACAAAATCTCTACAATACCAGAATTCTAGGATGTTCTTCTATACTAATCCTCAATGTTTATCTTAGGTCTACGTGCTCTAATCAGAGATTATCTAAATCTAGTTTCCAAGGTTTGTACTAAATTTCCTTTGATACCAACTGTAACGCCCCAACCCCAGTTACCCAGAGTCGGTGCATTATTACATAACATTGTCATGATCACAAGAAAGATCAAATCTCGAAATACCGATTGGTTTAGTAGCCTTGGAAACACTAGATATATTCATAAAGTTTTACCTTACATCATAAAGTGAAAAACTACTACAACAACATATTGTCTCCATAGTCCACACTATTAACCCCTCATAATATCCCTGGAGGTCATTCATAATTTACTTCTTCCCTTCCGGGGAAAAATAAAACATTGAAAAGGGGTGAGCTCAAATGCCCAGTAAGGATAACAATATAGCGGAAACTTTCATAAATAAGCATAAACATTTAAGGCAATGTATAACTAAAACAAAAGCCTTTTAAACTTGAACTTCAACATAGTATGGCATAAATAAAATGAAAAAATACCATTTACTTATTCACATGGATATTCTACTAATAGAATAATCACATGCAAAATCAATAACCACTATCATAATGATGGAATGAATAATGCTATAATATCATAACCAGATAGCCAAGGCCTCGTTCCAAGACTACAAATAAGAGTTTTCCAAGGCCTTGTTCCAAGACAGTAGTTTGTCTCATGAGACCTACCGATGCATCGAGAAGCTATAGCGGGCTCCACCCGTCACATATTAAGTCCAATGCATTCCCATATGAAAAGGTTTAAACATAACATAAACATTCGTATTAAAACTAGCATACGAAATGTCAATACATTCACCATAAACCATGAATGGTATAAAAATATCACATCCACAGTCAAACATATCACAAAACCTTCAATACAATATAGATGTTTTGTATCATAATAAATCAACTTTAAATAAGCGTAAAATCCACCAAAGGATGTTGACATAGATGAAATCAAAATTCTTTTTAAATAAATATCTCTTTATATTTTGAAATCATTTAAGAGTAATATATTTATAAAATAAATCATTTTCTTTGAAAATATTATTATAAGCTTGTAAGGGAAGCTTCGAAGATATAACGGCGGAAAATAGCCGCACCCGCCATAAAATTTAAAAAAAACATTCTTACCTTAATTTTGTCGAAAAGGTTAAAAAGTACCTTGTTTGGAAAACGATGGAAATATTCCTTTATAAACCTCTTATAAAAAGTCAAACAAGGGTATAAATGACTATAACCCATATTCTTTTAAATAGTAAAATTGTTTTGAAAAACATTTTTAAGAAACATGGATGTGGATGACAAAGAGATCCCAGTAGATTATTACGTATAAACAACCTCGGATAATGAAGAGATTGTGAAATAACCCTTACCTTGTACTTTTCCTTGGTTGGTGTAGGTTAACCTCTTGTATAATGGTGAAATAATTGTTATTAAATTATACAATAATCATATACATTAATATGATATCATATATGATCTTTTAACATTGATTTGTTAATAATATCTTAATATTATCGTTGTTTCGGGTGTTAACTTACTCGTTTTCTTTTGTATGTTTTGTTACATAATCCATGTTTGTAATGGATAGGTTGTATATTATTCATATAAATAATAATATCAAGTCCTTAAACATCATTTTTAAATCAGAAAATGATAATTATACTTGAATGGATACGATGGAGAATGAATATCATCGTGTTCGTGGAGACGGTAGTCCGTACGTACGCACGAGCGACAATATCATTCTTTTGATATTAAAATAATATATAAATGGATGGTATATCATATATACTGAATCATTAACATGTTATATTTATTATTTAAATGTGTTACACATCATTATTATACCCATCCAAATAATAAGATATTCAATAACAATTACACCACCACGTGGAGACGGTAAGTTGTACGTACGCACGTATGGTGACATGTTATTCAAAGGGTGGATAGAATACTGAATATGATTTTAACATATTTATAATAACATCACAATATATATATGATACTGGATTTATTATTTTAGAATGGTAACAACAAAGGAAGAAGATGTGGAAGAAGAAAGGAACTTGGAAAAGGGTGGTGAAGTCATTATCTCTTCTTCGGTTTCTTCCTTTTGATTGGATCAAAAGGGCTCCATAGGTTGGATTTATGATCCAAATAAGGCATATAGGATGTAGTGAGGGAAGTTGGGAGAGTAATTGGGCAGATTTTGGCTGTACCAAAAGGCTTTTATGGTGTGAGGAAATGAGAAGGAGGAGTGCCCTTTTATAAGAGGGGAGAGGTGATCCTTTGGAAAAGCTAGAAATAGTAATTTATAATAAATTCATATTCGGTTTATAATGGCTCCAAAGTTGATTATTCAAAGGTTAATGCGGGGATAGGTCAAAAAAAATTCAACCAATAGAATTTAGATAGGTTTGGGTACTTATATTAATCTTATCATTAAGTATTAACTTTAAGTTATTTTGTTTCACTTTTAAAATGTCTCTTTGTATTTTTATATTATATGGTTAATAAACTTACCATATACATACAAGAGACCCAACAAGTGGTCAATTAATGAGACACCTATCATGATATAAGTCTCTTGTCCGAACCTTAGATTTTTAGGAATTTAATACCAATTAATAATATAATATTTTTTTTAAAAACTATTTTATGTCAATTTTGACACTATTCAATATTTGATTTTTATGAAACTCATAACAGATTTATTTCTTCGAAAAAAGTCAATTTAATCAATCCTAATATATCTTATTATCCTAGAAAATTATTATAATTCATTAAAAGTTTCATATTATTTTTATTTGGGTTTTTATAATATCAATTATTTTAATTTTTCACTGTTATAGTAATTACTGCATCATCATTGTGTCATAAATAAATTAACTTATTTAATTATAAAAATTATAAATAAAATATCATTATGAAGGAAATCGTATTATCCTTCTAATGAATATTTATAATCTAAAATGCAACATATATAACCTTATGTAAAAATTATTTTTATAAAAGATATATGCTTGTGACATTCTTGTATTCATTTTAACTTAATTAACATAAAGTGTCCCTATCACTTACAACTGGCTCCAGGAGGACCCAAAATTAACCAAAAGATGCCCATTTCCGGACATGTAACCACCAATAAGGTTAGGACACGTTTTAGAGTAATTTAGTATTATTATAATATTATTTTGTAACCATTATTTACCAGATTTACCCTTAACCATGGTAAATAAAATATTTACCGCAATAATTATTCAAAATGTCTAAAAATAAAAGTTACCTATTTACAAAATTTGAACATTCTGATTCCAAATATGGAATCCATTTTTCCAAATTCAAAACACAGAAGTGGCAGAAATTAATTTAAAATTAATTCCCTTTGTTAAAACAAAATGTGTGTTTTTAAGAGATAATAACTATCAAAATATTGACACTTGTTTATGTCCGGTTTAATTGTAAAATTATGTCCAATGACCAAAATTGTATTAAATGGTAAAAATATATTCTAAATAAACTTTAATACCTATCAAATTCATAATTTATCACTATTAATTATTTTTATTAAAAAAGTTTTTTTAATTAAATTTTAGTAATTTTCACTATTCATCAAAATATTAAATTATCCGAAAAGTACCAAAATTTCACCTTAGGCTAAATTAGATATTCCAAATACAAAAATGAAGTCCATTTTGAAATATAAAATATATATAATTTCAAAAAGTAGGTATTACTCTTCATAACGGCTAGTTTGATTGGTTATGGTGTGTTAGAACTCTGTGTTGCGTACAACACACGCTATCACATTATTCAAAGAGAAGCATACCGTAGAAACTTGGGGTGTTACAACGGAAGTTGATTTCAACTCCCCTTAAATGGAATTTCTCTTTAAATATTCAACACTGTGATAAAATATATGTGGATACCCCATCCACTTCATAGCCTCAAGTTCCCTAGTAGCTTCCTCAAATTCAGGATTCCCATATACAAATTTCACAATGCGAGTGGTCATATTTTGTAGAAAATTATCTCTACGATAAAAAATATCAACAAGTAATTATTTATATGAAATTTCATTCTCTAGTGGTGCGAGTTTTGATTTTACTATATCTGAAGGATCTAGTATCTACATTTTCACAAGGTATACCTAGAACACATCATAAACATGAGTCAGATTCATTAGATGTGTCAATAAATAAAATTCATTTTCAACATGATCCATAATTTCAATTGGAACAATATAATTTGGGATTATATTTCCATTATTTATAAATTTCATCACTCGTTTCCCTAAATATATTCATAGAAATTCCTTATACTTGACTTCATACTCTTTGTCTTTTCCTCAATTTTCATCATAATGTTTTTGTCTAAATTGAGATGCCACTATGTGATATTTAATAGATTTAACCATATCTTCCAATGTATAAATTATATTATGTTCTATTCTATTTGTTTCCCCAACTTCATTCAAGCAAGTTAGTGATCTAATCTTCTTGCCACATAGGGATTAATAAATATATATATGAATACTAGAGTGAAAGCTATTATTGTAAGGAGATTCTACAAAATATATGAGTTCATCTAAACCTCCATTTAAATACATATATAAATTTCTCATAATGAATTTTAAAGATTGAATTTTCCTCTAATATTGACCACCTATCTAAGCATGATATGATGTGATGAAATGAAACTCTATATCTAGAGACAGTTGAATCCATATCAACAACATCAAGGTAAACATCAGATCCCAATTAGAAAATATAAAATGGGTTACTCTTTGTAGTCCTACAAGTTACAAAATATTTATGTTTTTCCAGCTATTCAATATAGAGGTTTTATCTGATTGAATTTAAGAGTGATTCCTTCATCTGGAGATCAACTATAACCCCTATATCATTATATCCTTTATATGTTTTTGTGATTTATTAAGAGAAAGTCCATGGTCATGTTTTTTTATTTCCATTATTGTATGGGTAATTGTTGTAACATCCCCTTATAGTTCGGTATATCATTATTTTCTTGATAATAAACTATTAATAGAGAAACATACTCTCCAATATCTATTTTAATTCCATCCCACCACAAATACTCTATCTAGTCCATATACTTATTTTTCATCAAAGATTAATTGAGAATGATGGAAAATGATTATTATCCAAAATATTGTTCTCTAATTATGTAATTTGTGAAATAAAAACACAATTCATTTACCATATTATTCCATCACAATCAAAATTGAACTCATGAACATTTATCAGATTTTTATATAGCACAACATCTTCTTTATTCACCTCCTTAATATTCACTTGAATAGATTGTTGAAAATTACATTGAGACAGATATTATATCACCCATTAATTTATTATATAAATACCCATCATATTCAACAATGTAAACATTGTTTCTTTTGTGATCCTCATCATAAATAGTCTAGCCTGGCCTTTTTGGTTCAAAAAATCGGCCACATTGTTTTATTTCTAATGGTAGAAATGTATTGAACAATAGAAATCATTTTTCTACTATGACAAATTTTTTGTCACATGTTAATTTCATTTGGTGTTAAATTATACATTATTCATTTATGGTCATAATATATATCAAAGCATTATCCATAAATATAATGGAAACATATCATTAATGAAAATATTATTGAAGATAACTCCCAACCATGAGTTTGTTGGTTTTTATTAGGGATTTTAAATTGGTCTGAATCATAATCTATCACCTATCATTTTTTCATGAGAACACATCCCATCACTTACTTTTATGTGTCACTATATACACAAAACGTTTTGCACTAGAGGGTAGTGTGAGTACTGGTGCACTGAGTGAACTTCTTTTCATCACCTTGAAATTCCCTTCACATTCATTTTACTATATTAAATTAGATATTTTCTATGTGAACATGGTGAGTGGATTATAAAACCATCTAAAATATTTTACAAAAAATTGATAATATCAATCAAAACTATGAAAATAGAAAATCTAGGTTACCATTATTGGTCTAGAAAAACATTCAATAACATCTATCTATTTGTGGATCTATATATATCCCCTATCATGAGATTAAATGACCCCAAAATGAAACTATCTGAAGCCAAAATTCACACTATGTATATTTTTCATTAATCATCTTCTTTATTTGGTTTTTTAGTACAATCCTCAAGTGATATTCATGTTATAACATTCTATTCAAATATATAAGAATGTCACATATTTAATCTAACATAAACTAATCAAATTATTATTTAAACACTCTATTCATTAAATCAATGGAGATAGAGGGGACAATAGTAAGACCCAAATGCAATACTATAAATTCATATAGTCCATACCTTGTTTTGAATGTAATCTTGGATTTATCTTCCTTCTTCACCCCTAAATAATTATCTATAGAAAACATAACAATATTTTAAAATCATTTATCTCAACGTATATTTTAGAATAAGTCATCAATATGTGAAATATGATATTTTTCTTCTTATTTATCTTTTTATGTTCTTGATAATCAGGGAAGATTCTGATTGATCTATAATTATTATAAATAAACAGAAAAATTTCAGCATAAGTTGATGCACTAGGGAATATGAATCCCTTGTCAACAAAACCAGGGAGGTGCATCTTTGATATTGGAGAATAAAATAGGGACATTCTATACAGAGTCATTGAAATATCCATAGAACCTTGTATGGGTTCTAATGGAAGTTCAACATCAAGATTCAACGGTAGACCTAGAAAGTAATCAACAAATATATCAAAAAAACTCCCTTATAATAGCTGTAACCATAATGCTGAGTTTTTTCCAATAATATTTGATATATAACCTTTCTTTATAGTAAATAAGACATATGAATTTGATGTAATTTAAATGGATGTTCATATTTTGCATGACCCTTCTCAGAGGGGTGCATGTTGTGACTACCCCATGCCTTCCTTCAACAGGCCCGAGGTTGGAAACTATGGCTATAGAGGCATATCACATAAATGGGAGGCATTTTCAAAAGTACCATCACACACACACACATCTCTATTTACAAAATATTGAAATGTAAAAATACTATGTTTACAATGAATCCGTACAATAAGATACTAACCAAATAGTATGGCTGTAATATAAAGTGATGTAAAGTACAAATGGGCTATAAAATATCGTTCCATGATGTTTTTAGAAACCATAAAGTCCAACCTATAAATGATGGTATTATGACTGCTATATATAGTCGTCGGAGTACACATCTATTAGTCTGAACTCAAAAAGAACCATCTTGTCCTATTCTACCTAGATCTCCATAAAAATATTGAATTTCTAAACAATTCAAGACACATGTGGGAAAAGTTGGTTTAGGGATGAGTAAAACAATGCATAGTTGGATACCCCAAAATCCAAGCAATACTACAGAGGAAACACTATGAATAAAATACCTTATATAAATACCAAAAATTGAAATAATAACAAAGTAGATGTAGTCATATCAACATAGGTATATGTGTATAACACATATTACATGAACATAGATGTTTACCAATAATGGATTCTAATATTCAGATTCTTGTCAATTCCCAGCTATATGGTTCCTCTCATAGGATGCTCGTCCCGAGAGATCTCACTGCCCATGATATTTGATTAAATCGCATAGAACAGTTGTACCAAAACTACCCAAGAGAAAAATGGGGTCTCTAGAAGTTATGTGATTTCCTTAGACATCCGGTCTCGCTAAGGTATGGAGTTCTGATAACACACCGAGTGTCAGTATCATAAGTATTTTTAGTAACACAAAGAATATCGGTAACACACGGATTATCTGTAACACACATAGTTTTGGTAATATATGGAGTTTTCGTAACACACTGAGTGTTTCTAAACCAGGAGGTACCCAAGCCGTGTAGTCATTATGTCATATCTAAATAGAAAACTCTTAATACTACGTGAAGCACACTCATTAGGTCTAGTCATGTGAAATTGAATGAATTTATTCTCGATTCACAAATAGGGGGTCATCCCCACCTAGGGATCTCTAGGGAGACTCCTCACCCAACATGAAATATCATCCTAGATATTGGATAGGTGAATGTGAAAATATTGGTCTCACCTTCTCCAAAACCCTATATAAGGTACCACGAAGAGATGCGAGGACCAACCATGAATCATGGTGTGATTCGTGCTCTAAACCACTAAGTAAACTATCAATGTCGGGCTGAGAAAAATCACATTAGAATAAAATTCATCTTCTATGAAAGGAACATTATCGTATATCCAACCCTCATAGGAAAATATGAATGGTCCACTTTCAACCACTTCTAATCCAATTAAAACCCCACTATGATTTCTTTAATTTATCATCATGTACCAATTGTTACAATTCCATAGATATCTTGTATTTCAATCACTCCATCTAAAATATATTTCCAATTTAGTGAAAAGGATTGATCTGTTCCTGGTCTGGGTCTGAACCAACCTGCTAGACCCAACCTAGCCCACCTGATGGACAATCCCGACTAGGCCTAATTCGGTCGACTCGACTTGGCTTGGTTCTTCTGAACAGAAACCACTTGTTCTTGTCTGAACCCACCCGGCCAGATGGGCCTACCCCAAACCAGACCAACTCTATAAGACTGGCTAGAAGGGCCCCTCGATCCATCCTGATGGGATACTAGAGTAGCCCAAATCACCAGATCCTTCTATGTGCATGGGTCGGTTTTGTAGCACCGCATGAAGTCCATTAGATTGCATTCCTCTTCTAGGTCAATGTGGTGCTACTGCATTCAATGTGGACAACCATCTCATCGTAACTCCTCAGTGGCGTGCTATAGCTACAGGCACCAGGAGGACCCCAACTACATATGTGGCTCACATCATTGCATCCATGGTTGCTGCATGTGGAACCACTACAATAACGAGTTCCCACAAGGCCCCATCAGGCCGCATTCCTCCTTTAACGACCACTATTGACATCTTGCCATCATTTTCCGCATCCATACAAGGCCCCCACTAGTTACTAGTGGAGACACACCAGTGGCCCCTTCGGTTGGCCATTGGTAAACCGTATGGGGATCATTTTTCTAAATGGAGGAATTCATGTAGTCCTTGGGTCACATTCTTCCACGAGTTGGGATTGGATCAACATTACCTTTATTCTTAATGAAAACACAAAAAAATGAAAATTTCTCATGAACCTATTTCATTTTTCCCTCACTGACTGCATCACACCTCATTCATGACATGACAATCTCAGATTAGTTATATCAAATCGTTGCTTTAAGGATTTATTATTCATCTATCAATAATTACCAACATGTTGAGTCATGTTCCATACGATGATTTCCCATGACAATTGAATAACATTGAATGAAAAGCATAAACCAATCAAGATGATCAGACTGTGATCAATGGTTGTGTCAATCATGGTTTTTTATGATAAAAACAATCAATATCAAAAAAATAATCCCAAAATCATTATCCCATCAATAATCTAAAAAGATAAATATCATCTCACAAAAACAATCAATTTATCGGCCAATATTTTTGTTGATTGTTTGGTATTTGCCGTGGATTTCATGAATGGGGAAAAGAAATCAAATCACTAACACCCTAACTTGATTTAGTCTAATAACTGATGTAGAACATTTGTCGTTTCATTTTCATGAGTGAAGATTCATTAAATCCAACATTCATGGTTGATCATCAATCTATTATCCACCATCCTTCGTTGAGGGAGCACTGCCTCCTTACATCAGAACAATTTTGGGGTTATAGAGATAACCCTAAATTTTTTGACATATAAATATAAAAATAAAACACATAATTTCATTACATTTATAATATTTTTATTAAAATATTTTTATGATGTTTATTCCCCAAAACTATCATTCATTGTTTGGACGTGTTGCTTGATGTTATGCCTCACCTAATGATAACACCCCTTACTAAATAAATGGTGGACTCAGATTTACAATCCGCGTAACCATATATGAGTAAATATTCTTCAAAAAATAATATTATTTTACAATTTTATTTATTGTGACATCCCTTGTGGTATTTCATACATATGACTCGCGCCGACCAAGGATATTTCGTAGCTTGGGTAAATCAACTATTCTGAGTTCAACGATTCCCTCATATTTCTGATCAAGGAAACCATTTATTTTTTATTACAATTTTAAAAAAAGCATATTCACACTCTATTAAAAATCGTACATTTTATAGTGAATCATTCTGGACACATTGGGCCTCAGAATCATACACTGTCTCAGTGCCTGTTCGTGAAATTTTACCCAATAATTTCAAATTATAAAATCATAAAAATCAATTTCATTACATTCTCCCCACCATAGGGATTTATGTCCCAAAAGTAAAAAAACGGATACTCATACAACGGAGTGTACTGAGCATGAATATGAACCTCATGATCCCATGGTCTCTCCTGGGAATTCCTGTGATGTCACCAAAAGTGAACTAGGGAAATCAACCACCAAAAAAGTATCCCCTTCTGTCGATCCTTAATCTCCACCAGGTATTCGTAAAATGTTTCCCCATTATTATGGTCCATATCTCCACAGTCAGTGACATGTGATTGATCATGCTTGTATCTCATCAGTTTAGATACATAGAAGAAATAATGTACACAGTCCAACTATAGCGGTACATCCAAGATGTACGCCACCTCACCAACTCTACACAGTATCAGGAATAGGTTGATGAACCTCAGATATGGCTTGTCATCCTAATGAAATATCTATATACCATGTGGAGGAGAGACATGGATGAACAGATTTCCTACCTACTTTGACATCAAAGGCCTCCATTTCTAGTTAGCATGAGACTTCTGACAGCTCTGTACAGCCTTCATCCACTCCTGGATGACCTTCTGCTTCTCTGTAGTAACCTACACCAACTCTGAGACCATGAGTACTGACCCTTCTAGGTTAGTCCGACATGGTGGTGACCATTAGGCTTTCCCATATATATCCTTAAATGGATCCATACCAATGGTGGAGGGGTAGTTGTTTTTGTACCAAAATCCACCACAGGTAAGTGATCCTACCCATTACGGCCAAAACATAACATGCCAGCTCAAAGCATGTCATTCATAACCTGAATGGTTCCCTCCATCTGGTCATCTTTCTAGGGATAAAGCACGGTTATAAAGCATAAATTACTCCCAAAAACCTTCTAAAATCCCTTCCACAACCAGAATGTGATGCGAGGATCGTGATCTAAAAAAATTGTCAATGGAACTCTCTGTAGCCAAATTATCTCTTACACATAGAGGTGTCCCAATATATCTACTGAAACCTGCTCCAATATTGATTGGATTTAGGATTACATGGTTATTCATTAAAAAAATACACATATGGTATCTTTACTAATATAAATTTGTGGTAAACCCATCACGAAGTCCTTTTCTATCCCATCACACATCTATTCTGCATCCTTAAGGGGTTGTGTCTAACCCACTTGAACCTAATTCCTAGCCTTCACATTTCAAAATGCATGTCATTGAGATAGGAACTTTTACACTTTATTTTAAATCCTTATCCACTAAATTGATGTTCGATGACCATTTAAATCATTGGAATATGTGGATATACTACTAAAAGGGGATTTATGAACCTCTATTAGAATCTCCACTTTCACTACCATAGGTATCATCAGACATCCTTTGAAAAGAACATAATTATCCACAGCTTTGTAATATTCAATATGGCCATACACTATGTACATTTGAGAATTTAGCACCTCACAATTTGTATCCCAAACATGTTCCTAATTGACTCACCATAATAGTGGAGTACTGACAACCATTGACTAGAGATAAGAAACTAAAATTCCATCCACAATGTATATCTACAATGAGGCTAACTACTCCATTGACTCATCCAGATACTAGACGAACGATTTAATGCTAATAGATTCTTCTCACACGTTCCCCATAAAAAGAGAATTGAAATTATTAGATTTAGAGTCAGAGATGAATACTTTCTATAATTATTGAAAAGTCCATGCTAGACAGCGGATCCCGGCAAGCATGTTAACTTGTATATCGATTCATGTTTCAAACCAAAAATTATTCTTCACATAGGACACCTGGTGATCTCATTATCATCAAACTAGGTAACCCTTCACTCATTGTATATATGCATTACACTTGTTGGAAATTTAATCAATAGTATAATGTCATTAAATTTATTCTAGGAATCCCTTGATGATAAAAGGTTCTTAAGAATCACTATTAGTTTATTAAACTATTCTATTTTTATTCTTCTCATTTCCTCATAATATGACTATTATAGTCTTTGGGCATGATTTTTGATTTCTTTTGGGGGTTGATCCATTAAAATTCTTAAATGGACCCTATATTTTTATCCTTGAATTGAGTCCCCTATCACCCATATCTGGATAGGCTTCCATGTTATTCCCATCACCTTTTCAAATAGGTATCCTTATTTCCCACATCCAGTCATATTTACAACCCCCTGATGTTGGATTATGAAATGATAAACTTATCATGAACATTAGTTTCATTGTGTGTTAAAGAGATTGATGTCTCACAATTCTTTCCTTATCAGATTTGGATCTAAAACAAAAATTATTTTTTTTCAAGAAGTGATCTACAAAAACTATTAGTTTATTTCTGTCTATGCCACAATCATAAACATACCTCAATATATTTTAATGATAATTAATCTCCCCTTCCAGCTCCAAAAAATAGCTTGGTTGAAAAGGGAAAACAAAAAAATTTCCCTAAAGAGGGCATTGACGTAACTGCTACTGGTCCTTCTAGGAATCAGTCATCTTTTGGGAGGCATCATGCTGATGTTTATATGCCTATTGAGGTCCTGACTCCTATTATGATCCCAGAGAAAAAAATTATGCATCACACACATAAGGTTAAGGAACCTTCAGATTCAGTGGATTATATTCATGGGGATTCATGTTCCACCATTGATTACCTCAATAGTTTGGGAGATCAATTTGATTCTAGTAAATCCCATTATTATCTCCGTGACATGGATTATAAGAGGTTGAAATCTAAATCATATGAACTTTACAATGATGCATGTGATAAATCATACCATATTTAGGAAAATTACCAGAAATAAATCAATATGACAAGAAATTACACATGATTGATTCAGATGGTCTTATGACCCCAATTCCCAAGATATCTAAAAAACGCAGGGACTAATATAATCTTGAGATAGGAAAATTTACAATGTCTCTAGAGTTTTCTAGGATAAAGACTACTTCTATTCCACTTCATTATGAAGTTATTGTCAATGATTTTTCTCCTCTAGGTTTGAGACGTTGTGTGAAACTACTAATTTTGATGACTCTGAACTAGATGTAAGAGATGCCTATAAATATGATGAGGAAGTATCTAAAGATATAGAATATTTTATTTATGATAAGAAATTTTTTTTCCCAAAGATAAAAAATTGTGAAATTACTATGGTGATCTAACATTAATCATAGAAATAATTTCCCTCAAATTGGTTGAGGAATTTAAACCAAACCCACACCTTAAATTCTGATACATTCCATTGAAATTACTCACACTTCTTCTCATGTCCACGTACCTAATTCTTGGATTTCTTTTATTTTAATAGAACCTGAAATTCAAGTGAATGGTTTAATTACGTCATTAATTATATTCTTTTTTCAATTTTATGTATATTTGTGGATATGATTCTATTTAACATTATTCTATTTAATATGTTCCCTATATCTCCCTATTTGGTGCATGATTACTTCTTGTAGACTTGTATTGATGAATATTACACAATAGCTTTTGCTAGAAATGATTTTCTAAGAGTAACAGAATTGTCAACCTCTTGGAATTATGTTCTATTTTCAATTTCATGACACAGTAATAATCACTTGAATCTTAGGTTAGAATAAGATGATATTAAAAGATATTTTTTGGGTTTTACTTCATGTTTGTACTCTCCCTAAACTCCAATGTGTTGCAAGTTCTTTTCACCTCATGTCTTCACTATATTTCGAACCATCATTAATTAATTTTATTGTGGGAATGGGTTGGGAAAAAAATCATATATAATTCTATCAGAAAAATTAACATTATACATTTCAACCCTCTCAAGCTCCAATACATAAAAAAAGATATACATGAGGAACATTTGGCAAATGTATATGATAACTGCTCACCCCTATCGTAGTGTCATGATATCATCAAGATGAAGATATTTTTTCTAACTCAACATCATGTGTCATGTTTTTTTCCTAATGTGATTATAAATGGAGTGAACCATAGGAAATAACTAAATTTCACTATATTAGGAGACAACCATGTCTTGACAATAATTCATCACATAACACTAAATACTCAACACCCACCCATGGAAACATAAAGATTGGAGAACTCATAAAAATCATTATCAAACTTATCTAGACACAATGAAACTGTAGTCTATGTGATGATATGTCTGAGATTAATGAATACCACCTAAGGCATCTCATGGTGAAACCCTAGGTATCACGATGTCCTTCTACTAAATATCCTCCTACCGCACTCTCAAATCGTGAAGCTCCAAGAGATCCATCTGATATAACGGTGTAGATTTTAATGTGATACTCGAGTAGCGATAAATGCAGAATACTGCCTATCAGTGTGGAGGTAAACCTGGATCATCTTTATGTAATTCATCTTTATACTCTATCACAATTATAGTAAATTTCGGACTCCAAACATCCACTGCACCGAGGATCATGCTATCCAATAGAAGTGTAATTATTTTCACCCTTTTATGAATGAGTTATTCCTATTCTGAAAGGATTTCACTTTAACCAATAAGAATATTAATATGGATTTATTATCATTGATTAATTAAACCATTTTTATAAAACAATAATAATGGTATTGAACTGTGGCTACTAGTGTAAACTAATAATGGAAAATTAAGGACACGACGCTACTACCATGGTAGCCCAACCGAAACCCTCAACATTATCAGTTAGATCACACTGGGAGAAAAAGAATGTGATCATTAGGACTCCTCCATTAAGAGTCTATAAATTTGAGGTTTATGTAAATAGTTTAATCATAACCTCTAATTATCAAACATGAAAAGCGGCAGGAAAGGGAGTTACTAGAATATTAATCTATCAATATTGTAGCTAAATTATAAAGACATAGATTGTTCCTTGAACCAATCCTTTAGTCTTTGGTTTATAATCCTCAATGTTCTGAAATTGTCTCATCCCATATCGTCCAGCTCCTTTTGTCTGGTATAGATTACATAGGGGTTGTGGTGGTAACACATTAGAACATTTTCCACCTTCAAATTCTTCCCCATCTCATCAACCTCATCCTCCACCTGATGGATCTATCTATTACTACAACTACCTCTTCCATGATTGTTAAATATTCACCTCTCTAACTAAAGTGAGATTAGTGTGGCAATATCACTCAAGATATCTAAACTCATGGAAATCATAACAAATAATATCCCTCGGGGAACTAAATTGCCCCTAGAAATTATGACAAAACCTCTTGTCTAATGGATTATATCCCACACCTACAATTTGTAGGTCCTACCGACCACATATCCCTATTGATATCGTCCCCAGAATCCTATGATATGCACATAAACCCTATGTATCATCATCCAATGCCCAAATATCCATGAATGACTATATATTGTGAGATACATCCACCTGATCCAATGGAGGTGGGTCTACCATCTATCAAATAGGAAAAAGATCCAACTACTGACCATCCTGAAGGAAAACTAAATCACGACTTGCTCCCCTTGGTGAGGCCTCATAAAAAAATGTGTCAAAACTCCTAATCCTATTATGAAAACCTTTTTATTTGGCATAATTAAAACATACTATACGAGAAATTATATATCATAGTCAAAATAGTATACCTGGGGAACTAAATCACCACGAACATTGAAAAATTTACCCTTTCTTATCTGATTAATGTACAATTATTTTTTTCCACAACCACAATTTTCATGTATCAAGTCGAAAAGCCGATTTCTAGAGTCCTAGAGTTTGGATATGTCACCCAGTAAACCAACTCTATATTCCATATATTGAAATATGAACTCAAAACACTCAAAAATATTTCACCAAAACAACATCATAGACTATTAGTACTTATGTATAACTAACCCCTTATGATAAAAAATGTGATAAATATTCCCTGATGATAGCATAAACACCCTTCCTTTACATGGGCGTTGGGTCCTGGCATGATAGGTACCACTAGTTCCTCCAAAGACATACATTCCCCACCCTAGGGCCCACCAATGGGCCTAAACAGTTTTTTTATCTAATAAATATCCCATCATTTCAACACATGTTCTTTCCCATGTTCTTTTTCCTCACTCACAGACACCCTCAAAAACTTTCAGGAATGTCACCCATCCTGATCACTACTCAATGCCAAGCATGAAAAAATGTGGATTTATAATATATTTGAATCTCAAATAAAATGGTACACCTTGTTGACATGAGTCATATCATTTATTCATTTAACAATCTATAATTGTTTGGTGTTATATTCAACCCCTTTAGAGAACATTTTCCTCATTGTGGGACATATATCTCAACCCATGTAGTGAGCTTCCCTTAAAGCTCGGTACCACCTCAAATACCACTTTGTCATGACCTATCTCAGTGGGAGAAATGTCATCATTACCCCAGGTTTACCTATAATAGGCTTATAGCTAGAGAATATCACTGAGTAGTCATATACAACTAATGGGGGCATTTTTCTATGTACCATTACCCACACACACATTTTCAAGCCCAAAATGCTTAAATATAAAAACCATACATTGACAAATCATGAATAAACTAAATTACCAACCAAATAGTATGAATGAAAGGTAACATGAACTAAATTTAAACTAGGCCCAAATAGATTCCCACTAAAAAGTTTCTACAGACCAAAATTTCCAACCTGTACACGAAGATACTGTGACTATTATCTGTAGTTATAGGAGTACACCTCTATCTGTCTGAACTCTCCAAGAACCGTCTATTCCTACTCCACTTGGAACTCTGTGATAAAGAAGAATGTATTAAAAATACACGACATGTACGGTAAATTCAAGTATAGGGGTTAGTAATACAATACTCAGTTGGGTACCTCAAAAATACAAGGAATTCCCTAGAGAAAACACCATGAAGAAAATACCACACAAAAATACCACAAATGGAAATCACCACAAAGAAGATATAGTTAGTTCAATCAATGAATATGTATATAGCATATATATCATTAAAATATAGGTATTCTCATAAAGGAATAGAATTCAAAATGTCTCATCAAAGGATAGATACGCGGTTATGATCATTTGATACTTGTCTCGGGAGATCACAAACCTCGAGAATTCTGATAGAAGCATGGAGAATTGGTCTACCCAAAGTACCCATGAGAAATAAAGGGTATCAAAAAGGTACATAATTTTCTAAATAAATCTACTCTAAATAGGGAAAAATGTTTTGATAACACACATAGTGTTGGTAACACATGGATTATCGGTATCACATGAAGTGTTTATAAGTCACGCAACACCCAAGTTATGTAGTCAATAAGTAACATCAAATCATAAAACACACCAAATTTTATGAAACACAATCTTTAAGACTAGTCACATATAACAGAAGTAATTTGATCTTGATACACATATATCATGTCCTCCGCACTAAGGGATCCCTGAAGGGATATTCACCCTACTAGAAATATCATCTTATGTAGGGGTTAAGTGCCTGTCTAAATATTAGTAAAACCTTCTCCACACACCACATATAAGATACCAAAAAAGGGGAGTGAGGACTAATTTTTCTTCTTGGATTGATTCATTCTCCATCCTACCATGTCAAAAGTCGAAGCCGGTCTAAGATAACTAACATCAGAATACAGGACATCCTCTATGTCAGGAATTGGATCTTGCATCCAACCCTCTTTGGAAAAGAACAAGGCTATATTTTCAAACTATAATGATCCATATAAAAACCCACGAATCAATCTCACAAGGAATGAACCTTAACAAGAGTCTGAACTCCATAGGGAAAACAATAATAAGATGCTCTGTTTGAAAGATATTAGGATTTTCAGGAAATGGCTGGATTCGGGTCTGGTTTGGGGTCGACTCGACCCATCAGACCTATCCTGGACCACTGGCCAAACCAAACCTTGTTAAATTTACATTTCCTAGACCTATGGAATATGCAATTAATAGCCTAACCTAATTGACCTAGCCCGATGGGCGACTGGATCAATCCAGCTGACCTGATCTGGCTCGCACATATAGGTCGATTATGTTGCACTACACACAATCCGTTGGATGATGTGCCTCCACCTAGTCAACAGGGTGCCTCTGCATTACATTTGGATGACCACTACGTAATTGATCCCTATAAAATCATATCACCACGGTCTTTATATGGTCCCTATCCGCATACGTGGCTCCCTTCATTGTGTCTTGGGTTGCTTCTAATTGAACCTCTCCAGCGGTGGTCTCCCACACAGCCCCTCCAAGCCGCATTCCTTCTCCACTATATGCCCCTTATGACCCACCATCATAAGACACATCCTCACATGGCCACTATCCTATACCACCACTTAAATCTACCACTACCGGTATTTTGATCTGGTGCCCTACCAACCCCTTCCATAGGCCACTGGTTTACATCTGGTGCTCTGTTATTTGAAATGGAAGCACACCTACGATCCCTGTGTCACTTTCTTCATCACACTTGGTATAGATCATTGTTATAATTCATCTAGATGATAAAAAAATTAAATATATATATATCTCCCATACCACTTCAATATGTCGGTCGGTGTCGGTGTCTCTCCTCCCTTATGACATGGATATCCCATTTCTGTGATATCAGATCATTGCACCAAGGATCAAGTATGAAACAATTGATTGATCACAACATGTCAAGTCATAGGACATGTAGAGAATTCCCATGATGAAAAAATAATGGGGCTGATAAAATAATAAATCTAATAACAGGAATATACCTCAATCAATTTTTATATGGGTTGGTGTTCGTTTCCATTAGAACAACAATAAAATTATAACAAATAATCACATGATCATTATACCATAAAAACCCTACAATGTTAAATCCCATCCCACAACAATGATCAAACTGCGGTCCAATATGTTTGTTGATTGGAGCCTATTCTTCAAGGAGTTCATGAAATGGTAAAATAAATAAAATCACAAACTGTGAACCATGATTCGGTCTGATCACTGATGAAGAATATATGTCATGTCTTTGTCTTGGGTGAGGATCCTTCGAATCTGTTCTTTATTATTGATCATCAATCCAAGATGTTCCAACATTCATCATGAGAGCTTTATCACTATGCCTTAGAATAATTCCATGGGAATTCATATAAACCTAAATTCTCTCACAAGCACATATTAAAAAAAACAATCATTGAATTAAGAATAAAATTTTATACTGATGTTTGCATAAAAAAACTAACTTTCACAATCAGGATATTCCAGATGATTTAAGGCCTCAAATATAGAAAACACCCCCTTACAAACTCAAAAATGGTCTCAAAAATCTAATACAATTTACCATATACTTGTAATTATAATTTTTAATAAAATAATTTTATATAATCATTTTATTTATGGTTATGTAAATAGTGGTATTATCAATATATTACCCACACCAAACATGTTTAAGTCACACCTAGGGTATGTCCATTGTCTTGAGTTTAGTGGTTCTCTATGTTTTATAATCTAGGTTAACATTTATATGTTATCTCACTTTTTATGAAATGTTGGGTGCATGTGCTATTAAAAAATTAACATTTTTTAGTGATTCATTCTGGGCACTCTTGGCCCCAAAATTGCACATCGTCATAGCGCCAGGTCTCAAATTTTCCAAAAATAATTTCTAAACCTAATAATAATATAATATAAGTCATTACCATATTTATCCTTGAATTGATAAATGATCCTCAATACATTTTGAATTTGAAATATGACTTTACTTATTTGACAATTGATACAATATCAATATAGAATATGTTAATCCATTCAATGAATCACACTGAACTCAACTGTTTGAAGGATAACAAGATTTCTAAGAATCCCATTCCAAAAAAATTACAAAATTAGATATATAAATTTGTGATGTGACAATTGAGCCATTAATAGAATTCACACCAAAATAAACTTCTAATTGTTGAGGTAATATAGCAATAAATTTATAAAATTCATTCAAAATATAATATTGGGTGGAATCAAAATCATGTAAAACATTAACTAGTTTAGAGTGGATGGTATGTGTACCATTCAAAACTTCATTATAATACTACATATATTTATAATGATATCATGTTATTTTTCTTTATTTTATTTCTTAAAATGATACGAACATCCCTCTTCAGCGATAAATTTTGGATTATGTAATTAGATAGCATAATTATTATTTTACTTTCACTTGTGACATTAATTTATGGGAGTTTCATTTTGTTTCAATTTTTCCCTCTTGGTAAAAATTCAACCTCTTTTTCCCATAACATCGTTAGTCAATTTCCTATTGAACATCTTTTCCACACATGAATCATTTACTATTACATGTGATATAGTTTCCACGATGTATCATTCTAATATTTTAGAATAAAGGAAACCAAATAATATTTTCATAAAGTATTTATATCTTTTTTTTGAATTCCATTTTTATATTCCAATCAAACCCATTTGACTGTTTGGTACCTCTAATTTCCTTATAATCATTGACTAAACATAAAAAATTCCTCATATATAATAATATACCTTATGGGAAAATCCCTTATGAAACTTTTTTTTAATCCATAAAATAATCGACTAACTTTATTCTCAGGATGAATGATTATTCCCAAAGTGTATCTTAAAAGTCTTGTAAAATTTTATTTATAGATACAGATAGATTCATTACATTTTTTATGATAGAGTAAATAATTCACCATATTCATTATAATAATATTATAGATGTTATTATTGAAATACAAGTTATTGAACTCATCCCATTCCATATATTATATTTCATCTCATTTCATTGTATTCTTGATGAGATTAAAAAATTTGACCTTATTCACATTCAAAATGATATATAACGAAAAATTAATTTTGACAGCCTGAAAATTGTATATCTGAAAATAACTTTTCCATGGTACAGATCCATTGTTCTGCCACTATTGTATCAGAAGACCCAGAGAAAAAATGTGGTCACTACCTCATTATGTAATCAACAATATGTTGTTATCTCATTTTCTCATTGGTATGTTCTGTAAGATTCTTTTTTGAGATATTTATGTGAGAATCATAACAATATTATTCATTCCATCTCCCATAACATTCATTTTTATTAAAGGAAAATAATTCCATTTCCCATCACATTCATCATTAACACAGTTACTTTGGGTTTCGACCAATAACTAAAAACAAAAAGCATTGTGTGAGAAATTATAATCATAGAAGTAAAATCAAATAATAAAGAAAAATTACTTATAAAATTTTATCTATGAACTTCTTATATTATATCATAGGTTATTAACCATTGTTACCAAAAAAACATGATTGTATCATATACTTTGACATATCAATAGGTGTTTTTCAATGGGTTTCATATTATAGTTTTAAAAGGTTATCTAACCCTTGATCTGATACCAACAATAATGGCCCTTATACTTCATAAATTTTTCTACATATAAATAGAAGAATATTCATTACTTAATATTATTAAACCATGCTTAAACTATATAGTATTATTATCTTCTGAAACTAGGATACATAATCAACTAATTTATACATCATCTACATCCTGTCACCCTTATTCCTTCATGATTAGAACACTTTTAGACACATCTTAATTAATATATTTATTCATATCATAAGGAAAAGAAACATATGAAAAGGATGATCCCATATTCATAGTAATGGTAATCATGAGTTATAAAATAAACATATGTTCATAATAATAAGAAAATATCATTTTAAAATTATACCATATATATAAAACATCATGATATAATGTTATGGGATAAATTATATTTTTAATAAACAATCAAAGAATATATTCAATGAGAGGATATAATAATACATGATGTTTTTTCATACACATAAGCATATAATATCATTTAAATATTACTCTAGGCCCACATCCAAGAACACAACAGTAGAAAAATCTAATAGCAAAACTGAGTTCACTCCTCATTCTAGCCCTATATTACTGAATAGAGTTTTCTACATATTTCATTATTTTATATCTCATGAGATATAAATAATTTACCAATTCATTGGAGGTAGATACTGGTCCCACCCATCACATAATGAACACCATATATATGTGTTCCACAAGAATTTAAATCATTCATCATATCAGAATCTTTGTATTGAATTTGTTTCCATAAACATAATTCAATCATATCATAACCCATGGAAAATAAATTTATTTCCTAAATATCAATACATGATAAAAATTAAACAACTATAGTAATACATTTAATAGTATCCTTGAAGCATATATATCCCCATTAAATAATAAGTAACATTTGAGATTGTAATTGTATAGGGAAAATAATTTTGAGAGATAACATGAAAATAATTGTTTGGGCAAATATAATTAATTATTTATAAATGTTTTATTTTCCTAAAATGCCCCTAAATATTAAAAAAATTAAAATTGAAAATAATATTTATGTTTGTAATGAATAAGCAAGGTATTAATGTGTGATGAAAGAGTATATTTGTATTCATCCTATATAAGTTAAGAAACATTCTCCTTATACTTTTTCATGAGTGATCAAAACATTCCTTATGTGGAAAATAATTAAAATATTCATTTCAAAATAGATTTTAACAAATCACAAATGGGTAAGAAGGGCTTCAAAAAACTATATAAGATTACTAAAAATATTTTATAAAACCATTTTTTAGGTAAAATGAAAATTGAACATAAATATTTCATAGTTGATACTTATATATAAACAATCAAAAATAATAATGAGATTTTTTAATTAGCCCTTATATCATGTCTGATTTCCATAATAATAATTTAAAACATATGTATGATGGATTAAATAACGTTTTAAACTTATTATATAACCATATTCATATAGAAATTTTTATATATGATCATATAATAACCCATTTTTTAATAATATATCATTATTACTCATCTTTCAGGTGTTAACAACTTTAATTTATTTTGCATATTTTGTCATATAAGTGACAATTTTGTTTATAGGATATAGTTCCATAATTTAAAAGATTATAATATGATAATATATATAATGTTTATTCATTATAACATTTAAATAATTATTCTTGAATAGTGTATATGAAGAACAAATCACATCACACCATGGATCCGGTATGTATCATGTACGCACGAGTGATGGTATCATTGAAAAAGTAGAAAAAGGGAAAGGGGGTGGATGGTGTAAATTTTTATATAAAATAAATATCATGTTATCATTATATAAATATGTATATATATGTATATTATTCATAATTATTCTTATCCAAATAATTTGTTGATGAAAAAAATTACACCATGGCCTCCAGACTGTAAGCCATACGTACACATGTGCGATGCGTTTATTTTCCATAGAATGAATAAAATGTGGAATATAGTTGTTCCATAATCATATTAAAATATCATAAAATATATTATAATATATTTATTATTTTCGAATATAAAAAACACGATTATGTATTAGAAGGAGAACTAATGTTGAACAAGTCATTAAAGACTATTACCTCTTCATCAAAGAGCTTCCTTTATATATATCATTTGAGACAGCATGGTTGTCCTTTAGAGAAGAAAAGATTCCCTAAAATGTATATAGGGATGTTTATAAGTGATAATTTAAGTATAAGGACATATGTGAAGGCTTACAGTGATGTGAAGAAGTTATAGAGGAGGATCCCTTTTATAATTGAGGTTGGTGGACTTTTAGAATTTCAAAAAATATTAATTTATAATATATTAAAACTCAATTAAAAATACATAAAAATGCCATATATTTTTAAATAATATGATAAAGGTTTGTTATATCATAAAAAATTATATTTTAGACTAGTTTTGGTATTATTTTAATCCTTATCATTTTGATTAACCCTTAGTTAACCTATTTTTATTTTAATTATAGTAAAATATTTTTAGCATTAAAGGGTTTTAAATTTTACTAATGTGATATCAATTAAATCATAAATGTACAATTTATAATATTTTATACCACATTTTAAATTTTTAATGATGTTTTATATTTTTTCAATAAAATAAAAATATAATTTTAAAAAAATATAATTACTCTTAGATTTTAGCACTATTAATTAATTGGAATTTAAAAAAATTCAATATACCGATTTTAAATAAAACACCATATTTTATAATTTCTCTATGATGTCATTTATTAATAGAAAATACATTAATCACATTAATTACCTCAAATTATATTTAGGTAAATATTTTTAGTAACGTTTATTTGATATAAAATAATTACTAAATCAGTGTTGCATAATTATTTGTCCAGTAAATATTAAATATAAAATAGAATGATGGTGATTAATATTCTTGATTTCATAATAATACTTATATATTATTATAATTTATGTTTGAACCTATATTAAAAATTATTATTTGTTTAAAACTTGATTTTGGAAAATATAAATTTTATTAAATAATTTTTTTTTCATATATGTAATTGAAAATTTAAAAAAGAAAATATATCTTGCTGATATGTTTATTATGTTAATAATATATAGTTAGATTCATAAATAACATATTTGTGTCCCTATGTGTGAACATATGGTATATTATAGATAATGAAAGGGACATTTTGAGAATTTCATTGATTTAAATAATATAGAAATCATTTTCAAGGAAACGTTTCAATTAAATAACATAATATTGATCCTTATGAGTTCAAAGTCAATTTTTATTCATGAAATATGTTTTTTAATATGAAAAATTAATTTTATAGTCTTTGTAATTTTATTTTTATTATACATTTCTAAATTTACAATTTACTGTGGAAAGAAAATTATCTAAAGTTATGATTCATAGTGGTAAAAAATAAAAGGGACCTATTAAAAACATTTACAACCTATGAATATAGATATTGAATCTAATTTTAAAAATTCCAAACACAAATTTTATAGAAATTATATTAATATAGAACATGAAAAATGCAATGATAGAGTTTTTTGGAAACATTACCTTATAAAAATAAGGATTTTAGAATAATTTTCTATATAAAAAACATTAAACCCTTAATTGAATTATATTAAATAAAAATTAACTAAATTAAATATAAATATAATATGAAACTAAATTTCATTTTGTATATACTTTGAATGAAAATTCATTTTAAAAAATCAATATTTTTATTATTCCTTAAGAAAAAAAATGTTTTCAAAAAAAATATTATAATTTTAGAATGTTTATTTTAAAAATAAAATTAATTTTTTAAAATTTTATTTTCAATAACTTCTAAAAATTAATAAAATTAAGAAAAACTCAATTTTTATTCAAACACACTTTTGGAATAATAAAGTGATTTTCCATAAAATTATGTTATCATTTTCTATTAATATTCCAATACATTAATTTTGAGATAAACCATTTTATTTATTTCATAAATTATTTATTCAAATCAAAGAAATATAATTTAACAGCATGGGTATAATAGGTGTTTTATTATAAAATGTCTCGTACTTTGTTTCAAATCACGGTTTCATGCAACAGACACTACTGATGTATTACATTTTTTAAATGGAATTTTTATAAATATATATTGGGGTTCCATTTCAGGACAAGTACCCAGAACAATCACTGTAGGTTATGTTATATCGGGTCACACCTGGATACTCTACCCACATCCTGGAAAGAAATTCAACATCATCTCATCTCACATACTCATAAGAACAACAACCCGATTAATGAGATACGTAATCTCAAATAAATATTCTCTACAATCAATAGGTAACTCTCCACATTCAATTCTTTCCTTCAAGGACAACCTATTCAGATCCACATACTACCAATCACTAATCTGGTTCAAAAGTGTAGAGTCTACTGAAACTGATATGAGATTGATCTAATCTGGAATTTTATGAAAAATAATAAACATATTATCCTATAATGTCTTCATTTGACAGATAGTGATATATTAATATACGTCCTGATTTTTATTAGTTATTTATAAAACATCTATCACATTATTTTAATTATTGGTCAAAAATTCTAGCTCATAATCATGATTCAACATATAATCAACCCATCTCTACAACAAGAGAATGATATCTTATTAGGAAAAATTATACTTTATGAATTTGTTATCAGTATAAATAATAAACATTTAACCCAATAGTTAATTCTATGATCCCTTCAATACATAAACGACTACAACTAGCTTGACGTCACATATTTTGTAGTTCCATTCATGTTGTCTCAAAATCAGAGTGGTGCTATAGTCTAATTATTCTTAAGTTCTCAGAATGAATTATCACATTATCTAGAATGTTAATTCGTTATAAAAGTCTTGGTCAACCCTTAATGTGGAACAACTATACGGGAAATTCCTCGATAAACCTCCAATAATATCCTGTCGGTCCTAAAAACTATAGATATCAAAAAGATTCTTGGGATACTCACAAGAATACACTATTTGTAATTCCTCTAGGTCTACTGAGGATCCTTCCTCTAGGATGATGTAACCCAAGAAATGCACCTCATCAAAAAAAAATTTATTTAGAAGTATTTCCATATAACTAATTCTATCTCAGTGTACTCAGTAGGATATCAAGATGTTGGGAAACATCTTACTGAGTCATAAAGTACCCCAAGATGTAATAAAAACTACCACAAAATGTTCCTAGAATAGGTGGATGATTATATTCATTATGGATATAAACACACCAACAAAATTCATTTGAAAAATGGAAATACAATGATCTTATAAAGGCTATACCTACTTCAAAAATCAATCTTTGATATATCAGAAATCCGAACTCTCAACTGTGGATGCCCAAAATCAATTCATTCATGGAGAAAAAAATCTCACATCAACATTTCCAATAGGATATAAATGCGTATAATAAGATACCAGTTTTTGTCTTTTATGTGGTTTAACATCCAGTAATCAATAGAAAAGAGAAAAAACAATTATTTTTCATTAAAAACCTCAGAGAACCCCAAGGAGATATCAATAATACAAAATATGTAATTGTGATTACTAGGATAAGAATCTATTGGAACAAGAAATACTGAATTAATGAATCACAGTTAAAAGTCCAACTAAATTATCAATGATAAATAGGGTCTATTAAAGGCCCCCATTAACACTGCTAAAAAGAGAATTTTTTGTGTCCTTTAAAAGATCATTTTATCACCGTTAAAGGTTTCCTTTAACATGGCTATTAATGGGGGGGGATTTAACATAACTTTCATAGTGCTGATGGGTGCATCAGTTTTAAAAGGGATAAAATTATATATTCTCTAACCTCAATGAGCACAAACCATTTATCAGTGCTTCCACAAGACCTTTAGTAGCATTCCCCCGTAAATTGTTCGTGATTTTCATCCCACCACCCATTTTTTTAGTGCTTTGAAAATTTACAGCCTCATGTACTCTTACCTGGATTCAAACCATGTGCCTCCGCTTAAAATATAAAACCATATTATTAGTACACCGTGTTGTTTTTTCTTTGATTAATGATATTTCTATTAATATATATATATATATATATTCATATGTTTATATATATATATATAACCAAATATTTATATAATTATTTTAAGTACATTTATGAAATATATGTATTTGTGATATATATACATATATTTATTTAAATATATTATATATATATAATATACATTTAAATATAATATAATATAATATTAATATATATATATATATATTAATACACACACATATGTATATGTAAACATTAAAATTTTATTTTTTATGTTAACAATTATTAGATGTGATTTTAAATACATTTTTTAGAATATTTATTTCCTGACATATATTACAATATATATTTTTATATAAATATGTAGATATATGTTTTTATATGAGTGATTTATTGTAAGTAAATATATTAAAATATGCATATATTTAACAATAATAAAAATTATATTGGTCAAACAATAAAATTTCAAAAACCTAATTTCAACATGAATGTAATCCCTCGGGATGAATTTAGTATCCAATAAAAAGGATACAAAACCCCATTAAACAAGGAATAAAATTCATGGAATGTTATAAAATTCAGGTACCCTGACTAAGATCTCAATTTTTAAAGCCTATTAGAAAAACATTTGCCTCGATATATGATAGAGAGATTTAAATATTTCATTAGGGTTGTAGATCATATCATGGTATTAAATTTGATATGAGACAGAGCCCAAATGGACACCCAGATCAAACGTTATGTCTTTTTGATGTTTGAATTACGCTTTCTACTTATTTTATATATTATTTTATTTTATTAGTTTTTGTTATCTTAAAAATGAAAATAAATGAATCTTACTCATGAATAAAATGAAAATTATTAATTGTGAATATATATTTTCAATTATTTTATATTCTATTTTCTATAAATATATTATATAGTAAGTCTAAATTCTTATTTACATTATCTAAATCAAGTTTTACAAAATACATATTATATCTAAATCAACATAAATATATTAATATTTTAATTTTAATGAATTTTGTTTTGATGTATACCATTGTCTACATTCCTAAAATGTGATAATTAATAAGGATATTTATCAACACTTCTAAAAAATAATTTCTAAATCCTCCTTCATCAGAACATTTTTTCAGGATCTCATAAAAGAACGCTTTTAAATTTTATTAAAGGGTAGATAATGGATGGTCCTTAATCAGTGCGTATAAAACATCATTATTAACGACCCTCATTTATCTATGATTTTTAGCACTGTTAAAGTCCCCCTTCAACAATTCTTTTTATTGATGTCAAAGCGGGTATTTAACAATGCATTTAACAATCACTATTTAATACATAGTACTTGATAAAGATAGTTTTGTAGAAGTGTGTACTATAAAGAAAAATGCCCTTTTCCCTAAGCTCTTTAGTAGAGTATTAAACTCTTCATTATCTATTGGTTCCATTATTTACGATGTAATTAATACTTTCTCATCGATATAAATGAGTTCAATTAAAAATTCCACATCTTTATCACATAGTATCCATAAGAAGATTCAGGTAAAAAATCATCAAACTTTTCAACGGCTTGTGAAAAGACTATAAATCATTATACCCCTATCATCCAGTAACAAAATAAAACATGGGAATAGAGCTCCCCTTGTTGCCGATGAACAATCCCTATACCACCTGACATGATATCCCACCCTCCTAGGTGAATATAATTGTTACCCTCAAGAGATCTAAAATTCAATTTCCTTTGAATGAAATAAATTTTTCTTGGTATCACACTAAAAATTACATACCTATAATGAGGTAAAATTTTAACATATCATGGATTCAACAATCCCATAGAAGAAAATACTCCCTCACCTCGAGATAACACCAGAGGCACAAAGAGATGTTTGTCTGTTGTACTCCTAAAGGGGTATTTATTGTCATCACCAGACTCAAAAACACCATTACAGGGTCAAATATTTCACATTTTTGGATGATATAAAAGAATAATAGAAACCATTATCAAATAAGGAAATATATGGTCTATAAGATACAAGAATAATACCTATAAATTATGATAGTTCTTCCTCAGTATAAATAAGTATTGGATGAAAGGTAAGAAATAATACTTCCACTACCCTATGATTTATTACGTGTCCCCTGAGCTAAATCACTCGGAAAATATAAGAGATGATTTCCATAAGCACCACATTAACTTCCTATACCTCCATATCTAGTAAAACTCCAACATCCATACTAATGTGGCGTAGAATTTCCCCTTACTAAAATATGGTTCTATATAGCCACCCCATCATTAATAATTTTCTATGGGTTACTCCAAAACATCTATAGATGTCCCATATTTCCATAATATTGGTGCTATACCGATTATCATGGTCAATGTTTATAGAAGTGACCCATCCTACAGTATTGGTGGAGAAGAAATCTTGAATATATGAAGTAAATATTACATCCCACATCTTCTCTTCCTCCCACAACTCTGGTAAACATTATAATAATATTTCTCCCTACCATCAAAATACATATGTCTAGATCATCATAATGAAATCACATTTCATACAATTGAATCTTCCTTCATGTTCCCATCATATATGGTAGCAAGATAAATCACATACGTAGGCATTTTCAGAAGAAATATATTAACATCATACTTAATCTCACATTTAAACCCATCCTGTAATGTCCTTGTTGTGGTATTCTCATCCAATGCCAATTCAGGGTAAAATAACATAATGTATTTAATGAAACCATCATAATCCATCATATAGATACCCTAATAATGATACCATATGATCATATATTCCCTATCCAATATATGTACATATGGATGAAATTTATCTAGGAACTACTCTAAAAATTACATCCACACCGTACACTATGCCTGCCTTGATTCATTCAAATCATTCCACTAGCACTTCACTAATTATTGAAACTTATAAAGAAAAAATTTGACCCTCTTCCCATCAGGAGTCTCTTAATATTCATGTATAGTATCTATGGACTCAATCTAGTACTCTTCTTCTTTAGGTTCACCTTCTCAATTGAAAGTCAGAGGGTACTATAATAGAAAATCCCATGTCAGGTCAAACATGCACTTCAAAACCTATTCTAGGACACTACACCATAACTAAACACATTTATTAAATTTACCATTGAACATGTATCTAGTTATTCCACCAATAATTATTGGTGTCTTAGGTTCCACCATAGGATGATCATTTCTTGGCATATACTCATGTCATTATATTAACAAAATTCCTCATCAACAAATATCTGTAAAATTTATAAAACACATCTTAGGGTGCATAACACAACACAAACACATTCATATATGTGGTAATCACACTATTTCATAACCATTTAATCCCCCAAAAGCCGCCACGAGGTCCAAACTAGCATGCAATCACTACCCCTAACCATTCAACATCTTTATGATCATTAACAAAGGGTAAAAATCCATCATTATTCAAGTCTCATTATAAAATAATTTTTTCCCATATTTCATCATTTAAATTTTAAATTTTCATATCATTCACCTTTTCATTTATATCACATAAAAAATTTGATGAATTTTCATTTAACTACTTACCCTAAAGATTATTTTTTCAGGCATAAAAAATATGATACATGTTGTAATACATCATGAGTGTCCAGTATGATGAATGAAAACCTAAATCAAATGCCATATAATCCCATAATTAAAATATCAAAAAAGATCAGAAACAACAATAAAATCACAGAACATGAAAATCACATGAGGTGAAATAACATCACATTATAACCACACACATAAAAACAATAATCCCATCATGTGTATATCTCTTTTATCCTCATGAATTGTATAAATACACCAATTCTCGATCTCTTATCCCCATAATCACTCATCATATTCTTCAATATAACGTTAAAAAATATTACTAAGAATAGAAAACAAATTAAAACCTATATAAGAACACTTTGAAACAAATTAACATTTGTACCACATGTCGGGACCCCTGACCGGAAATTCACATGAACTCAGGCATGCTCCATATATGCCAGAGGATGTCAACTAGTAACAAGGATTTATTACTGAAAATGGGGAGACTATGCCATCTTTATTAGGGTATTAAAACATTTGATGTAAATAAAAAATATCAAAATAAAAATAACCCAAACAAGAATAATAATAGTATCAAATGATGACCAAATAAGGAAAATAATATCCCAAACTAAACAGTAGATCTGCCATTCCAGGTATGTTTAAATTGTTAATATGAAAATCATGACATAAATAAATTCACTAAAAAATTTCATTTGGGTTCTGAATCTTGTCTACTTCCATATTCTCTACTGCATCCCAAATCAACCATCTAACATTGGGCACTATACCTTATCCTATCCAGAAAACAAGTAATATATTT
Source organism: Viscum album (assembly GCA_963277665.1). NCBI lineage: Eukaryota > Viridiplantae > Streptophyta > Magnoliopsida > Santalales > Viscaceae > Viscum > Viscum album. The sequence goes on along the minus strand of OY728163.1, from coordinate 1,046,707,739 downwards.
AAGTAATGATCTAATAGACTAGTTAGTGGGTTAGTAGAACTCCTTAGGAGACCACCAATGGAATCTAAAATGTTATATACTCAATAATAATGTATGAAGTTGTATAATGAATAAAAATAAAATAAATAATGTAAATATTTTATATTTATTTGATTAATCATTTTTTAACTGCATAAACAATAGGGTCCTTAATGAAACATGAACCCTTAATACCATCTTCGACTCATAGTAGAATCTAAACCATATTCGATATTCAATCCAAAATTCATTTTAACACATGGGATTTCATTATACATTTAATTTAAATTTATATAACAACATCTTTTAGTTGTAGTCTAATGTAAATATCATTGGTGTAGAACATCATGTCTAACACTAGTGGGAATTTGGAGCCTTTTTCTCTATCGCACACCAAAATATCACATGGATATAGAAAGATCTAGTCCCTTTATCATACTCACCTTCTAATATGGGTATTCGGGGCCTCAATCCATATCCAAGACAAATTTTTAACATATTAGTATTTGGAGCCACAGTAATTGTCCCACACTCATATATCAAAAGGAATATATATATATATCATATATCACATAAATCAAGTCAATTTAACATTAACCCTTTTAATAATCATTTCACATCTTGGTATAAAATTAAAATTTATTACAAAAATTCATGGTTAAATACACTAATCATTTTAAATAATATAAAAAATTGATCCATAACCCATAGTGAAATATTCAATTTATATAACCAATTAAACCATAGTGGTAAAATCTACTATCTTATAATACCAATTTTTGATTAACCCATCTCACATTAACTAACCAATTTAAAAATCTAAACTTCACATAAATTCCATGTTCTGAAAATTTCATTAATTAATTAATCAATTAATTAATCTAATTACACAAAATAGAAAAACAAAAGTACCCAAATCAAATTTGACAAGTTTAACTCATCACATATTTACATGAAAACTCAATTTATCAATTTAATTATTCCATAAATTAATTTATAAATTAGTTTATTAAATTTTCAAAAATACCAATGCAAATTTAAAAAATAATACATGAAATTATAATTCTAGACTATTAGAATTGAATTTAAACCACCTAACTCGATATTGAGGATGAACACATAAAAATAATACACAATTGAAGCAGAACACCAATGTTTAGGATAAAGAAAAAGATCACGATCTAGAAACTAGATCAAATATAAAATATATTAGATATATAAAAAACTATTTCCAGATCTAATTCCAATTTTTAAAAATTAATTTAAAATGATTAGAGAAATATTGGAGAGAGAGTAAAAACTAATTTGGATGATAATATCTTACCCACAATGGTGAAGATCTTGAATCTTAGAATTGATTTGTCAGGAATAGAGGTTTGAATACATTGATTTCTATCTGTGTCCTTTCAAAATGAGAGTAAATGGTTTAGAGTATAGCTAATGTGTTTTGGGTGATAGGAAAGGGGTTAATAAATTTTTAATGATCTTTCATCAGTTTAAAATTCGACATGCACGGTTTCCTACACGGGGTACACAGTTGTCACAAACTGCATAACAAATCATGAACATCATATTATATAGTCTAATGGATACTAATATAATGATACACATGTTAGAAGCCATGCTCCAACTCGGTTAATCCCCACTATTTGGGTTCACATGAATTTATAGACTGGGTGAACTGTTTTTCTAAACCATGATATAATCGAGCACATACCATAATCTTCCAAAAATTATTTTATTTCACCCAAAATATCACCAAGGTAAAACGCAAACAATATATACTAAAATAAATGATGAAATGAAATATAAATGAGCCCATGAAATCTTTAGAAAAGTTTATCACTATATCATCTGAAACAAGGATCTAGTGTATATGAGAACATGTTTCATAAATAATTGAGAAAGGTTCTTATTCATGAATTGTATTTTCCATCAACAAGGAAGATTACACATTATTAGAGAAGTAATAGATAAGGTATGTAGGCAAGATCCATTGATATTGAAAAATTCATGACAATGCATGTTTCTTTTTTAAATGAATATTAGTAGAGTACTTGCTACCTTAAAGAATATACACGAGAATATTCATTGAGGAAAACATAAATTTGAACACTGATGAAGTGATATTAAAAATAATTTAAAAGTACCAATGACTAATATGTGGTCATATCAAATAATATTTTTATTAACTTCATTTTAAGTAGGATAAAGAGTAGTTTTTATAATTAATGTCAATGACTAATTTCACTAGGTAATGTTTGGAGAAGGGAGAGAATACATCCATCAAAATAAAAAGTATTCATGATTTTTTATTATTTGATATAAAAATCATTGGATGTTGATTTGATAAATATTTCTATTTTTGGTTCATAAATATTGAGAAAAACATTTTTATAAGGTATAGTACGACCAGTTTTATAGTTGGTATAAGTTGATTGTAAGGTTGTTGCAGGTCATCGTATAGTTGATAAGGACTATAAAACAGCTCATAAGATCTAGACAACTATAGCTGAGGTTGAGAATTCTGATTCATATGGTTGATAAATTACCTCATAAGGTTGTAAAGTGCTATCATAATGTTGGTACAAGGGTCATGTAAGGTTCAATAGATATTATAGGGAACCTGAACATGATTATGAATACATATTAAGGATAAGATGAATCATATTATAGAATATCACCAAAAAACTCTGAAATTCAAATATGAATAGGGGTAAATTATTATTATTAAAATATATTCGTATTGAATTAATATCAATATATTACATAAAAAATATTTGATTCTAGTATACTGATATTTAGGGAATTAGATATCATAGAAGACCTTCTGATTCAAGTTAAGATTGATTGAGGTCAAGTTGAGAGTAGAAGATAGATGTTAAGAATATTTCAACCCCACCATTGGGTTGTTGCACTTAAAAATAGTAAATGTTTTTTTATTAAATGAATATATTTCAAAACATTTGATTCCTTTATTTTTTTTAATATTTAAATATGGAATGTTTTTTTTAAATCATGTGAAGAATGAAATCATAGTATTAAGGAGAATAAATTATGTTTCATTTCAACAATTTTAGTTTATTTGAAATACATAATAATAACTAGAAATAATACCATGAAATTCATATAAAACTAATGAAATGTAATTTTTACGATTCTTTGAAATTTAAATTATAAGGATACGATGATTGATTGTATTGAAAATTTTAGAATTATGTCACCACGGAATCCTATAGATCATATAAATTGTATTTATAGAGAATAAGCAGGAAAAACTTAAATTTTATATTTGAATGAAATGAGCTTAAAGAAGAAAAAACTTCTTTTTTAGTGTCAAATAAAATTATAAACTGAGAATAAGGAACACCATGATAATTAAAATATTAAATTTTAAGGTGAAAATATGAACAAGAAAAATAGATCCTTCAAAAAACTGATACATTTGGAATTAAAGGGGACTATGTAGAACTCTCTGTTTCACCAATTGAATATGGTATTTCAAGATAATTATAATGGTTTTCATTAAGAGCATCCTCAATGAAATTATTGTTTGTATTATAATGAAATCATCATAAAATGGAAAAAGTAAATTCAGAGATAATATTAATTAGTGAGAGATATTATAAAAACCTCTTTAAGAGTATGGTATTTAGATCCATTGGGATTAATAATTTTTTTGGATATTTTATTATAATATTTTGGATGAATATTTAGTAGTTACCTAATTTATTCATTTATTATAAAGTTGGAATTATAAATCAACTCAAAATTGTGAATGAGAAGGCCTTCATGGGTGAATCTTATAAATCACCTATGTATGTTATACTATTTAATATTTTACTTTTTTAAGGATGAGATACATATAAAATAGATTATTAGGAATCTACTAGTCACAAATGATAAATTAAAATTGAAAAATCCAAAAATAAAAATAGAAAATTAATTTACCCATGCCCTTTCAACGACGTCATTAGACCTCAGAACTATAAGTTGTATCTGAGATAATCAATGTTTTCTCTAAATGATATTTGATTCTTTATATATAATCACAATCTAATCAATGGTATATGAGAATAATTTTTATTGGTAACAATTTTTATTTATATAAGAACAAGATACTTCTATATATTCTATCATAAGGCCTGATAGATAGTAATCCAATAATAGTTGGATTTACTATTTATAGAATAGATTCTCTCAGAATTTTTAATGACCAGATATATATTATAATAGATGTAATATATAGAAAACTTATCCTATAATGTATATTGGATAATTTATCGTAACATCCAAACCAAAATCACTAGGTCCAAGTTGAAATTCCACTCTAACATAGATGTTCTTCCCTATATGCCAGGGGATATTAAACAAGTATTGGGGGTATCAATAAAAATTATACTGAGAGTATAACCTCCATTAGAGTCTATAATAGAGATAACAAAATTACTATATAAAATTAGAGTTCAAAAAAACCAAAAACATTAAATATTATGTCTGAATGAGAAAAAAAAGAGACTCAATATTCATAATAATGTAGAAAAACTGATATCTAAAATGCTTCAGTCAGTTAATCAAATAATGAATTAACAAATGAAAAATATGTATTTAAAATATTAGAATAATATCATCAATATATCTAGAATCATATAGAAATATCCCATTTGAATGTCTACCCATGCCATAAACTGACTTTTATATGAAAAAAGTGAAGCATGCCTTGGTATAAATGTTCCATGGCCACTTGAACATGGAGTGATTATAACTCAAAAGGACACCCAAAATATTGTCCACTACTCAATCAAAAATATTCACCATACATGAATATTATAATATTATGAAATGTAAACATTAAAAAATAACCACACTATAATAACATATAATCACTAATAGCACATAATAAAAACACAACCATTTTTTTGAGTGGTCATGAGCTTTCTAAGACACAATTATTCCCCGCTGTACCTATTTTGGAACCATTATAGAAATAAAATTTTGTACAAAAAAATACAAAACAAGTAACTATGATTATGAAAATGTTACATGGAACCCTCAAGGTATAAATTCTATATCAGGACACAATTATGAAAACTGAACATGTACTTAGAATTTATAATCCATCATGTTATGGAACAATACATAGTATCAACAAGAGACCAAGTTTCATAACATTACCTAGTATCTGTTGGGCATATAAACTCAAAAATTAGTTTATATACATAAAAAATAGAGTATCATGCCAACCATAATATAGATGTTGATGTACCATATAATACGTTCCATTTTCATAAATATAACAAGTCATGAACACTCTTAATATTGGGATAGACATGACACAATGGAAAACCTATTTCATATGTAGAGCAAGTACCTATAAAGGCATGACAAACATACCATGTTGGGTTCATAAAAAATACAATAAAATCATATCATTTTGTCAGGATAAATCAATATCAACAAACATAACTTGTGATAATAAAAAACAATGATATTACAAGCAACATTGTCCAACTCATGAAATCATTCATTGAAATGGATCATATGTGATACATATTCACCCACATGATATCATTATAGATTAGTATAAAAAAGGTATGAAAATATTGGTATAACATCATTGAATTAATAGTGGGAATATAAGAAGGTTATAGAGTATTATCAAGAGTCATAAAATATATAAATGTGACAATAAAGAATGTTCAATTATTATTTTTATGAATACTCGGAAAAGAAGTCATATTACATGGTATCCTAGAAAAACACAAACACACATTGTCAGACATCAAACATTGTATCATGGGCACCATGTATCAAGTGTCACAACTACACATCCAATAATGTCAATGTAGTTCAAGAAAATAATTGATTATAAAATATCATAAATTAGAAACTGATAAATAAAGGCATTTCAAAAGGGCCTATCATATCCATTGACACATTATCAATTTACATTAAGAATTATTTCATTTAATTAATCAATGCCTCAAAATCGTTAATTAATTAATAATTTTTTTTGTTATTCGTATCATATTAATAATTTTGGTGTTATTTTTAAAAGGTGGGGAACTGCATAAAACTATTCAAAAATCCATCCATATATAATATATTAAATTATATGGGACTACCTACCTTGAGTGGAGCCAAATCTATAATAATAAAATTACATGGCTTCATCCAAGTATGTCATACCCATATGACCTTTAATGACCCGCACAGTTGTCATCACATGAAAAATAATTCCCATTAATTAATTATAACTAATTTATAATTAATTAAATCAATACATGAATCTGTATTCCTATGAGATAAGTAAACATGTCAGAAGACATATTATATATCACCACCGAGCCAGAACCCTGACCCACCATCCATGGATGGTCTGTATAACACTTTAGACATCACTCTAGTATAAATCCACAAAATGTGATCAATAAAGAAAATCCAATTTAATATAATTAATTTGTAAATATACTAATAAAACAATTTATGGGTGTACCTTAGCTAAAACAGCATCCCAAAAATTTCGGGATACTTCGAAAACACTCCCAATTTAATGATGAACAAGATCCGAGATAGATTCTTTGTCTCTATGGATAATTTTAGAAAATTACAATAAGTAATGAATGTATTTTTTGTCAAAATAAATTCATTGAAACAAAAAAATGAGTCACATTAAATATCATTGGACATACACATATCTATACTAACATAATTCTCCATCAATCGTGGATAATTATATTAAGAACTGCTCATATTTTCATCCAATTACAATGTTAAGATCATGCTATGTACCGAATACAGTTCAACATAATGGAGAAGAAGATAATATAAGGGAAGTTATGATGTAATATGATTTCAATGGAATATCCATATAAATATTATAATCCCTGATGAATTGAACTATTATCCATAACTATTGTGGGATGAAAGATGAAAATTTTGATGAAGATTGATTTTTTTACTCAAATTCTATAACAATATTCATTATGATACATCTTTGATCAAGAGAAGTTATGAGAGGGGGATTATTGGATTTAGAGAAAAATTTGTTATCAACAAGTTCAGTAAGGGGGTTGAAAAGAAGGGGGCATCAGTGGACAAAAAAGACCAAAACCCCCACAGTTAACACATCCTTCTATACCATTGTGACAACATAGTGTAGGATCACTTGTTATTTGGTAATTCATTCTCTATAGGTTTTACTCTTCCCACTCTAAATACATGATGGTGCATGGTACCAAATGCCACAACATCTTGCATGATCTCAATATCCACTACAACATCTTATATATTAAATTTAAACAATGAGTCTTTATTCATATCCTAAATCACAACTCATTGGTGTTTAGACAAAATGAAACTTGGGTAAAAATCAGTATCTTTTGAAAATAGACACAAAAAATAAATTCTTTAAATTCATTTATATTTTCGATCTCGTAATATAATGAGATATTTTAATCATCTCATCCTTTAACTTATCTTCCATGAGATTTTATTGTGACACACAAATCCTGCCTTCTACCTACCTCAATCACCATCCAAAAAGAATATTTAGTCATCCATCATAAAAAAATAAAAAAAAATCTAAATGATGAAATAATTCATAGTCCTTCATCACACTACCACTTCATAAATCTAGGGATGAAATGTAGAATCCAAGATAAAATATCACCACCATTTTAATATTTATACCACAATCACCATATTCATTGAACTAAACACCACATGGAGTCTTCAACTAATTCCTACATTATAAGATGGTATTATCCATCATAGGAATCATCATATTGAGAAATTTTTATAAATTATTATTCTATTTTCAGTGTGATTTAGTTCAACTACATTATATAAATATAGCACATTGGTTAAAAGCTTCTACCAATAGCTTATTCCCAATTCCTAAACAAGGTAATGATTTTATCCAAACAATAACTAACACACACAATACAACTTTTCAAGATAATACATGAACAATTATTAACCACCTACATCATACCCTATATTATATGATAAATATATATCCATCATACCACATTCGAGTATATGTGTAGCCATCAGTATTTACTTTCTTACTTTTCTTCCTATGATGGTTCCAAACCTCATAAAAATATTCTTCAAATCCACCAATCATGAAACCATAGGCATCAAGGGAATATTGGAATTAGTCCAACATCATAACCAATGTTAAAACAGATCATGATGGAGTTCCACTACTTGGTTCACCTAACTATTATACCATCCACAAGACTCTCTAAAAAACATCAGCACAATAATAATCTAAATTCCCACATAACACATTGATTTATCTTCTATTTACAAATCCCAATTTTCTTTCATGTTGTGATACATCCAAATGAAAAAGAAATCATTCAATACTGATGAAATCACCTATAGTCAACATTTGAATGAAATTTAAGTGTCTTCATGATTGATTTACTATTTTTCTTATAGAGAACATAACACTTACCATGAGAGAGTCATTTCACACAATATTAGGTGGATCATTCTCAATAAATGAGTATCCTTAGTCACTTTACAATGAAATTTTTTTTAGCCTAGTCCAAAAAATGTTTATGAGGAACATAATCATTGATTGTGACCATTCATTCAACCAAACAAAAATCAAAACATCATGCACTAAAAATACCCAAATTGTTAAGAATAGAGAACACTAAATTCAACCATCAATTAACAATATTTTTAAATGTCACCAAAATTGTGGGAGTTGGTTTTGAATCCTAACCCATATTAGTCTTACCTACTAATGAATACTGATACATTGATCGCTAAAATTAACACAAATTAAAAAAAATAATATTTATTATAAAATTTTACCATATTCTTCAATTGATTCCATTTACACCATAGGTAAAATTTTTTATTCATTTACCCCTATGACACCGATCTCTACTTAATTCACAACAAACAATAGAGTATCAAATATTAATGGTGACATTGAACCAAAACAAATAGTGACCTATAATAACAATTTTGTTTCTTCCACATGGCCATAATAATTCCCAATTATCATATCACTACACCTCTTCCAATGATTCAATAAACCCCGACATAACGACTATATGAAATATTACGTTATGAGGATTCTTAGAATAGTACTGAAACATCACTCATTATTCACATTATTGTGACGAACCATGATTCATAAACTCTAATTTGGACTCAAAAGACATTTTATATTTCCACATACCACAAGGTTATAATTACATTATAACTGGTATCTCTTTGTTATCCCATTAAGAAGTGAGAATATCCTTGACACTACATTTCTTCACGCACCTCCCATGATATGGTTGTTAGCTTAATCACTAGGAATCCACCCATACTATAATATTACTATGTCAAACCACTGATAATCTTTACCCAGCATCCAAATCAATTTTTATTTTTAATTAATAGTAATGGTAAAACCTGATCATACTTTTGATGCAACAATTTCCAAATGCTTCATAACCCAACCTTATATATTGTGAGAAAGAACCCATGGTTCTCAATACCCAAGAATATATGCTAGTTACAAAATAATCCCATTATAGGTTAAATTTTTTCACAAATGATCGTGTACTTTTTTCAATGAGACTAACCCTCAACATTATCATTGACTACTCATTGAGGAGTAATATACTCAATTTTTTCCCTAAAAATATTGTGCAGAAAAAATTTAAATTATGGTCATATTTAAGGAGGTAAGGTTTTTCATAATAAAATAACATAACTTCACTTGGGGAAAACCCCAAGGAATGTTTTCTATGAATATCATTAAAGGTATTTTGTGATATATTCTATCTTAGAAACCATGTTGAGAGTCACGAACAACTGGTTCTATTTAACATAGTTCCATAGGTTTATACATGGAATATGACAAATTGTCTTTATTTATAACCTATATTAGAAATAACTATCCATGGATACACGAGGGATGTATTTACTAAGTAAAATAGATCATAAACATTTTAAAAAAAATGTACACTACACAATATTGGAGTGATTGGACCACATCATTATCAAAAAAATCATTTAAATTTCCCAAGTGCACCATAACATAGTATCACAATAAATTATTCTAGAAGAATGAACTCATAGAAGTCTAGTGGAAATAATGTCATTATGAACTCATATGTGATACATATAAAAATTAACTGTCACCTAAATATATGAGTCCTCTATCACCATTATAGTCAAACAAAAGATGTATAATTTCCATGTGAAGCTTATGTACCGAATATCATAAATACTATGTATATTTATGATATAAACTAGTTAAAAATACATATTAAAACATGAACCAACAAAACCATGTGTCTAACATGCGGTGAAATCCTATAATCATAATGTAATAGACCATGAACATCAATCACATGTAATGGTAACGTTAACCTCTCTCTAAAAAGGTGATCACGGTGCACCAATATGCATTTCATAATAATATTTCAAATATTCATATATAACATATTTATTGTCTCCCTAACAAATAGAATAAAAAAGTATTTTATACCATTTTTAGCATCAGGACATGAATCAATGGGTTTGAGTAAGAATTCCACTTGCCATTTGGTTTTCTTCGTAGTAATCTAGAAGAGTTCGACTAGTAGTGATTATGTCATATTAAATCATTAGGAGACTATAAAATCTATTTGAGTTAAATATATAAATAAATAAATATACAAAAATATATTATCTGAGTAGACATATTCAAAAAACAAACAAATAATATTAATGAAGGTCAAAAAGCATACTCAATAGTCATAATAAATTCCCACAACTGATATCCCACTCTGATGATCGTGTAAACAAATAATGAAAAAATAGGTGAGGCTGTGAAACTCTAATAAAAATCCCATCCTAGTCCCTATACTCATAGTGAATAATCCCATTAAGAAATATAATTGGGACTTATCCCAATATATACTTGTAACATGTGTGGGCTGCTTGGGTACCCATGCTCGACGGTTTTCCAAGGAGTGTATGAGTAAAATTAAGTAGGATCCCATAAATATGTTTTAGTATCCAATAAAAAATATGAAGTTTACATTCGTGTGATATGATAATAAAAATTAAACATGAAAAACATATCCATAGGAAAATTACATATATCGATCAGGAACGCATAAGAAATAAAAAACCATGTGCCAATTGGTCACACACTTACCAAGCCTCCGTGAACTCTAGACATAATTTTTTTATCACTATACTAGATATATTATTATAGAATTAAGGAAATATTATGAATTATAAATAAGGATATCCAACATGTTACTCAGTAACCAAAATTTACCTATTTTTTGTTTGGCAGTTAGGATGGTTTTTGAACTTGAAATCAGAACCTCTAATGGATATTGTTTTGGAATTTTTCTTGGAATACAAAGGAAATTTATTTTTATTATGTCGAATAATATCAAAAAATAATAATGTTACAGCATGTTTCTTTGTAAACACAAGTAATATTAACTGTGTCGACTATTAGATTTTCATGATCATGCCCTTTACTTTGGTCCAACAACATCAACATCTCCTTATGTGAACACTACCCCTCGAGTGATTAACACAATATGATGGTGTAATGATTCCACATAAATATTATATTGTTAAAAAGGTATTAAATATGAATTTAATTTGATATAAAAATGATAGGGTCTAATGGGGTACACATGCACCAGCATGCTATCATAATCATACATGGAAAACAAACTATGCCAAAAAGGCATCACATGAAGGATATAATAGTTTATATTTAAATAGATAATAGAATATAATCATGAATATTAATAGGTAAATAATTAATTTTTATGAAACACAATATATTGGACTATCTATTCATACTCATGACCTAATTCATCATATAAGGTCTCATAGGTACACACACAAGAGAAAACATCATACACTGTCTCTATGGATCTTGGAATCAAGATGTATAAAAACAAACCACATGGTTTCTATGTATTTAATGTAACTTATTTTAGATGAATCCTTTTCAATTGTTGATTGGAAATTGAATACAATATAGAATGGTTCATTATGGTCCTTGAAACCTTATCCACTTACAAAAGGCATAATTCCATTATTGAATGAATACTTAAACATTATTACTAAATTAATAATTATTTATTAGAAATAACACATTATGAATTTAACATTAATTCTCCCGTGGTGGATATCCTCATACCATATTCTAATAAATAATGCATAAACGATTGGGTCGAGTATGTGTGACCACCTTCCTCAAACAAATCCAAGTCTGAGACCAGCAATGCTAAATGGATTTTTCCATGTCATATAAGTCAATTCGAATTTAAATGATCTGCATAAGGTTCATCTCATGTTAATTATTTCCATGTAATAATTTATGACAAAATTAATTTTTTTAAAATATTACATGAGCTCTCCTCGATAGGTTACATGAAAATGACTCGAAATACTAACTAGATATAACCGCCTAGTTATAACTCAAACCAAAAATCCATGAAATGTATGTCTATCACATCGAAATTTTCCTAGATAAAATCCCCATTAAGTGTCCAATAATTGATGTTATAATTTATAATAACTTAATTTCTATCTTAAAAATAAATTAACCAAAAAAATTAACTCTTATGAAACATCATCCACTGGGGTACTAACCACAAACAAAGTACTCCTGATTCTAATATGAACAATACTCCCACAAAATTATGTGTCCTGATATTAAATTCATCACAAGTTAACCAAAATAATTAAATTAATTATCTAGTTTAATATCATCAATGAAAATCATGATTAATGGACACATTCATTATCACAATACATCTGCTAAGCCCCGTTGGTCGAATGTTCCACTAATCGTAAAAAATTATATAATGAACTAATGTAATTATTATCCAATTCCCTAATTGAGATCATGAATTTATAAAATAATTGATGAATATGATTTCCAATATGAGGTTCTAATGAAATTTTTTATATAAATGTATCTTAAGGACTTAAAAACTAGGAGGATAATCGACAATGAATGGTAACATGGTCATCCACTATATGATGAAGAAGGGGCCATTATTTAAGAAGATAAATTGTTCTAGGTAGTGGTGTTTTAATTTAGGGGGGATTTTTTGGAAAAAAGACCATAACTCCCCAAAAACGACTTCTCTAAGAGAGCCCCAAATTCTATTTGGGGATTTATTTTGGTAAACATCTATTATTTCATTATCATAGGATATTTAGTTTAGTTTTATCTATATGTTGGTGATTCCAACTAGGGAGAATGGATTTTATCCACCCGACTAACTGGACAGTGGTGTCTGCTGGATAGCCAATACAGTTACATCATCCCATATTCCTCAATCTCCTCTACTGAAAAAAAGATATCCATGCTATCAACTAAGAATCTTTTTTATGTTTGACAAAACTCTTAACGTTTATAAAAAAGTGTGGTAACTCAAGCCAAAACCTTGTTATATGTATGGTCCAGTCTCTAAATTAAATGTTCAAATACCATCTAATTTCAGAACTCATAATTCTATAGGGCACTAAAATTCTACACCAAAATAGAGGGATTTAAAATTAAAAAGTTTCTATTGGATAAAATCTATATTATATATAAATGAAATCTTAATAATATTAATGAATAAATTTCCATCTTCATTGAATATTTGAATACATATTAATAAATATTGATGATGGTATAGATGAATACTCTTCCAAAATCAATGATATATTTAGTTCTATTAGATTCTTTTTATGAAAATCATGAACATTTAAATTTTTTTAATGAAAATTATGATATATTTCCCAGATATATTTACCCTGAATATTTAATTTCATGTATATATTTGAAAAATAACACCTGTTAAGGCACACATTATCGTGTTTAACTATGAAATGATAAACATCCCAATTTTAAAAATAATGAAGAGGTATACATGGAATTAAAATACAAGAAAGGAAAAGAAATCTACATTGGCATATATTTAAATCAAATTTAGATTATAAATGTTAAGACAAAATATTTGAGGATAATAAAAAATTCATGGCCATTATCTCTAATAACATATGGACATGGATAGTAAAATAAGAATGTATAGTTTGAACTAATATATTTTTTATGGTGATGTCGATAATTATTTATTTTATTAAATATAGAATATATTTTATGAAATTGAGATTGATGATTATAATGGTGAAAAATTAAGGTAATATCATATAAAATAAGAAAATATAACCCTATAATAAATTATATTCCTTTTATAAAATGAGAATAAAAATTATGATAAGGATGAAGGTGGATACTCCTCATATTTTAGTGATCTTTATGATGAATGTATCTATCTTATAACATTTAATGTGTCATTTAAATGTCATAAAGACTTATCATGCAGTGATATGGTGGAAGTAGACGTCTATATGTAGTATATAATGAGGAGTGAACTTGTTTCTTTACATGTGAATGCGAAAAAAGAGTGTAATAATATATAAATGGGTAAAATAATTTCTTATGTAAAGGAGAGTAATATCATTTAAAAGGTGAAAATTTACAAGTTGGAAATGTAGAAAAAGATAAGATATTGGAAGATATCAATGAAAAATATCATATAATAAAAGAAGAGGTTCAAGAGTCCCAATGAGTTGTGTTAAAGTTGAGGGAACATTGAAGACTAGGATAAAAGACTATGAGAAATATTTATAAAATCATAATTAATTGTTCTAAATAGTTGTAAAGGCCAAACCTATGATATACATATTTTTTTCATGATTATTCATGTCATGCTGAATCTATTTGACCTAGAAATATATATTTAAGACAAATCTAGATATATAAGGGATTTGGAAAATAAAAAAAATCACACTCATATATCAATGAATGAAATAGTTTATATGAGAATATAAAATATCACAATATTATGTAAAAAAGGATTTAATACAATAGGAAAATATGGAAAATTTCAATGGAAGTTGCACCAAAATTTTTTAATATTAAATTCCAAAAGCTACTTTTGGTTTCATAGGGTATTTTGGGAATAATTAATGTAATAATTTGTACACTATATAATTTACATTAATTTATAAGGAAAGAAGTTAGACAAATACAATGAATAATACTATGTAATTCTATTAGAATAATAAATACATTAATAAAAATATTTGAAAATTAATAATTTGGTGTCCTTTCAACAAAAAAAGAAAATATAATATCTTTGTGTAGAATTGTGAATGTTATGACTAAAAATATCAAAATGCTTCCATGTGATATAAAATTCCTCCATGATAAATTTCACACACTTTTGATGTAAATAAATTTCAACCATGGTGAAGGAAATCTCATAACATGGGTCATGGAATATCTTGTAAAAAATAAAAGTCGATGAGGAATATTAAAATTATGTTTATAATAGAAGAAAATATTTCCTTAAAGGTAAAGTGTATTTTGGGTTTAATGATAAATATATGAAGACCTTATTGAATGATTCATTAGTTATTCAAACATTGGATAATGTGATAAAAAATTATAGTAAAATGAATGAGGAGGAATGTGAATTTATTTCTCAAAATAATAATAAGTACCCATTAAAGTAATAATTGAAATATAAAGAAACCCATGAATAATTTGTATATACATTGGAAATATTTCAAAAAAACGATTCATGGGGAACTCTTGAATAGGAATATCTGAATGAATGGGCTTGGTTGAGAGAAAACTCTCAACTATGATGCCCTTACTAAATAGAAATGTAAAACCATGTTTATTTTATTTTATTTGTCTGTATTCTATTAGGAAATTAATTAGATTATTTTCTTGAAATGGTATTTATAGTAAGTATTTTGTTATTGTATCATAATACAACGAGTTTTCCATTATGGAATATTCTTAATAACATGATAAAAAGTGAATTTAGTCACTTTATTGGATGAAAACATGAAATTGAGTTGAAAAAATAACACAATCTATGTGAATAAATAATTTATTTATACCCCTTTAAAATAAATAATTTATGTTTTGAAATCAATATTTTTCATCCTTATTATTATCATGTCAGGTCTTATTTTCTGGATAGAGTATTTGTTGATGAGAAATTTCATAGAAATATTTATTTATTTATCTTGTATTGAGTTTTTTGAGACATTTTTCAGGTTGTGTGTGGGATATTTGAATGTACAAAACCATGAATGATATAGTGAATGTGGAATCACATGCATGGGAATTTATATAAACCTAGATTTATTAGTGATTTATATCTTTATTCTACATTAGGGGTTCCTAGATAGACTTAGAGAATATAAAATAAGGTATCTTTAATAAGATATTTTTGGTTACATAAAATAATCAATATAGGTAAGGGGTGTGATTCATATATGTAGAGAGACGGTAATCTGATTTAAAAATAATTATGATAAAGATATATGACCTCTACATTATTAATCCATTTATTTTAAATATGGGAGAGAAAAGAAATAAGCAGACACATGTTAAAAATGTGAGTTTATTTATACTAAAATCTAATAAAATTTGGAAATTGATCTAACTATGCACGGATTGTATTTACATTCAATAATAATGGTTTACAATTTGTGT
The DNA here is from genome assembly GCA_963277665.1 of Viscum album. NCBI lineage: Eukaryota > Viridiplantae > Streptophyta > Magnoliopsida > Santalales > Viscaceae > Viscum > Viscum album. Next base: position 1,046,691,163 of record OY728163.1, on the reverse strand, counting down.
TGGATACGTATAATAGTAATGATTAATGTTTAAGCTACTAGCATGGATGAAGTCCTAATAATTCATGGATTTGTTTCCAATAAAATTTGGAAGATGCTTTTTTATCTTAAGATCATGCATGTAATGATTTAAGCATGAACCATCAAGTATTATTATTTATGTATTGATCTTTATGACTGTGGAAAATTAATGATGATTGATAATAGATTATATTGACTATAGTTTTTATGGACTTAAGATGAACTTGTGAAAATAGGATCTTGATGATGGTTTGTTATGTATGATAATGGATTGAAAAATCTATGATATTATATAGAATCCATGTATGAATATTTTTGTGTCTTCAAGATACTATATTAGTTGGTTAAGGTATTTTAGTGATGACTTGTAAAATATGTCTAATTGTATATTTTTTATGGTTTAGGAAACCATTATCACATGGTTAAGACATGATATTCATAATATTGGGAAAATTATATCATATAGTTTATGTAAGATCACATATGGTTGATAAAAAATATACAGTCAATTCATAATTTAATACTAATGCATGTATGATTGATATAGTAGATAATTATGGTAAATATAGTCCCACATATGATTTTTAAATGATCTTGTAATATTATTATGTGGGAAGAAAATGGTACAATAAGAAATATTTGGGTATGTAAAACACGTGATTAAGAATTCATAATATTCCCATATAAGCGTCATATTTTACATCTTAAAAAAATCAACTAAATATATAATCAAATGGGTCAAAATGATAATTACCTATATTATTTTAAAAAAAATTTATTTTGATATTATTTATTAAATTGATTGATCATTTTTATATACATAAATGGAATAAAATATCAAAAATAGATTTTTATTCTTGGTTATATTGAAGGATTTCTAGTTGAGAGTAGAATTTTTGGTTTTGGTAAGTGTTCCACACAACTAAATGGAAGGTTTGTTTTTAAATGTTGTATGTGGACATGAAAACATAATGTTAGTTAAAAAATATTTGAAGAAAATAATTTTGTAGTCATTCATTAACGGTAATGTATTTTAAATCTCATTATAAAGGAAATATGAGTATTAAGGAGATTAAATTTATATATGTTGTGTATATTCGAACAAAAAATATAAATAATATTTATAATTTCATTAATTGTAATGTAGTAAAAAACAATGAAATAATATGACATGAACATGATAATTATATTATTTTTTTAACACATATATAATTTTTTTTTGTATCAAAAGAGAATGTTTATATGAATTCAAGAGTGTACCGGTTCATTGAAGAAAATAGGAGGAATCAAATATTGTTAGTTTAGTGTTTAGTCCAATGACTAATTCAATGTATGAATATTCTCTAATACGTAATATTATATTTTTTGGAGAACCCTTGAGGAAGGATGATAGATCAGTTGGAATCCTATTATATGTGTAGTTTGAGGGGAATAAGGATGACCCACCATTGAAACAATATAATTTGAAAATCAAAGATCAATTCAATAATGGAGATTAGGAGGACCCTTGAACAAACTATTGAAAGGTATTATTACATATTCATCATGAGGTAATAAGAATGCTTTCTAAATATAGATTCAACAAACAAGAGACAATATAAATAACATATCATTGGGTTCAAATTATTATAACATGGTAATATGAATTTTGAATGATTTTATGATTGGGTTTTTGGGATGGCTATATTGTACTATTATTGGTTAATGTGGTAGAAATCGGGTCTTGGAACAAAACATGAACGTTGAAAGTTGTAATTATAAAATGATGAACCCTTTAAATCACTTTTTTCCCTAAAATTATTTATCAAAATCACTCATGTAACTCTAAGATACACATGAATGAGAGGATACTACTTTAAATAGATAAGGAGTTTGAATAGAAGGTTATAAATTCATAAAATTGAAAGGATACCGTATTTTCCGACCCCCCCCCCTCTGCACGATCTCACTATAAATGGGGGAAAATTGGGATAATGGTTCTATATCGGTAGTGTAACATATTTTTTCATTAAAGATTATGTTATCATATAATGTAGGATGTATGATAATTATTTTATTATTTCACAAGTCTAAGATCCATTCATTATTTTCCCAATTTGAATTATCATAGAGTTATTATTTTTAAATGATTTTATTGTTGAGTTCTTACAGATTTAATAATTTCATATTATTTAGGGGATAATTGTATCCCATGATTTTTTTAATTGAAATATATAATTATTTACGGTGGTGGATGATGGGTTAAGTGGGATTGATTATGTGATTTCTTAAATATAACAAGGACATTGAGATATGTGTTTGGTGAGTTGAGAGTGGCTTCGATTCATACATCGTTGGGTCAATATGGTATAAAAGTTAGTGACAATATCTTTGATAAAAATTACAATAATTAGATAATATTAATATGATAATTTGGGTTAGATTTTCCCTCTAAAAGTACAAGGACATGAATGGAATGTATGTGAATCTCATGTAATGTTTCTAGGAAGGTGAGTAAATTTTGGAATTATATTTTACACTATTAATAATTTTTTGGTCATAATATTGATTACTAGAACTAATTTTGTTGAGTGGATTGAGAGGGGTAATTACAGTCATCTTTTTCATCTAATTAATTTTGGGTTTTAGCTATGTGGGTTGAATATCATGAATTCTTCCATGAAATGTATCAGATCATATTTGGTCACATGATTCTGGATGAGTATTATTATAATGTTTGTGGGATTTATATATGTTTGAAGATAGTGTTGGGATAGTTTCTAATGTAATCATTTACAGGCATACTCTATATGTTTTGTCCAGCGTGTTTCTTATTTTTCAATGATGAGTCATTGTATATAAATTATACTAATACTATTTTTTATATTATATATGAACCATATAGAGTATTTATTGATTTTATAGTATTTAAAATTTAAGATCTTTTGTATAAAAAACATATATATTTAGTTATATTTGATGCTTGATATATAGATGAGTCACACAAGATTTCTATTAAATATTTTAACAACACTTATTTGGTTTATTATAGTTCCTTGAGTCCTCATGGTTGTTTCAAGTCTTATCTGATAGTATAAATCCTATAGAATAAGGGTGGTTTTCCAAAGGCCTTCTAACATCACCATCAATGGTGTGGTTTGAGTGACATGGGTCAAGCCAAAACATTCATCACACTCTTTATCATCTATCATTATAAAACATTTACAGATCATAAATTTGGGACTTTATTATATTTTTTTATAAAATATGGCATGTTTTTAATGAATCTATATAACTTATTCCTAGAGACGACACATGAAAACAAATCTTCATCATCATTTTTATTCTTTCTCAATTTTTGGGAAATTTATATAAAAATGACCAATTCCCCTATTTATGAAAGACTAAAAATTTAATTTTCCATGTAACCTTACTTTTGGTTTTGGGAATTATATTTATAAAAGTAAAAAATTGATTTTAAAAATTCACTTTAAAATATTTCTTTGATTTGATGTTTTCACTTCCCTCATTTAAACATATATATATATTTTCCAAATTTTGTATTTTCAATGAGTCCACATTCAGTCCTTTATTTATCATCAAGAAATTAGTAAATGTTTTGTTTCATATGATATCAACACACTATCTAATTTAATTATTTGAAATTATTCTAAACCATGATCTTTATTGGATGAAAATATATCATTGAACATATTTTGAAGGATATGAAGTAACATAATTATAATCTTTAACTCGTATATATCTTCTCTAAAACGTATGAATGACGTAATATATGAATATCTATAGTAAAAAGATCTTCCTCAGCCTCCCCATTAACTAATATAATGGATTCTCATTTGGAATGTTGTATTTATTACATTCAAAAGTTAACAGAAATATTTAATTCATAAATATTTCATATATTTTCATTGGTTTTTTTCTTTCTAGATCAATATTAACATTATGAATACTTTTTTTAAATGTTATTTTGTGATAAAATAACATTAACACCCATCAATAACATTATACGTATAATCATCTCAGTTAATCACCTTACATTTTTTATTTAGAATAAAATCATTAGATACAAAAATTATAACTTCTATACCCAGAAAGGAAATTTTTAGACACATCCTTTACCTCAGAACATTTAATATTTTCTTAATAATTTTTTTGATCTCGTTTAAAATTAACCAAGTTGAAATGAATCACAATATAAGAAATATAATAAATAAAAATTATAATTTACATGAAATAATATAAAAACCTTTATAACATTATAGGGAACACATTTTTTGAATACCAATTATAGAGGACACTACTACTAGCTTGGGTAGTCTGACTACATGGATTCATTATCGGTGGGGTTGAAACAATGAATAATATTATTTCCTAATTATACAAACAATCACCAATATTTACAAGTTAGGATAGAAAATTACTTTTCATTCAATAATATACAATATTCACCACAAATCAATATTAATATTAATTTTATTAGCTTAGTGATTTCATTAGTATATCTGCAGCAAAAAATAGGTAAATAATGATTCAAAATGTTCAATAATAAAAATTTATATATATATCCTTATTGTGACGTGGTTTCATCTAATACAACCCAATCATTTATAATCACTATATAAATTTAAAATTGGTAGGATTTATGAATGAAATAAGTTTTCAAAGAAATTTATCCCAAAAAGTAAAATATTTTTTTAAATACTTCAAAATAAATATACAATTAAATAAAACAATGATCATCTAAAGCTAATATGATTTTCAAAATACACTAAAAGAAATGTATTAACAATTAATTTTATCCATTATCATTTTGAATATATAATATAGTTGTTAGTGACAACCTATAAACACACAAAATATTATATCTTCTTAAATTATGATATATTTAAATATTAAAAATTTAAAAAATTTTAAAAAATATTATATCATACTCCGAAACACAATATAAAACAAATTCAACTCATATTGTCATTAAATAATATTGTTGAGAATTAACTAATAAGGATACCACTACACGATATAAATATATGTTGTATAAATATTTCTTTTGGGTATCAATTTTTCTTCTGTATATATAATGATGATATATTTATGATCTTATAATCTTTACTCCGCACTAAAATAACTATTAATCATAGTTTCATTTGAATTTTTTATCAAAAAGTTATTAAATATATTTTTATCTTATCTCCCAAAAATATTATCCATTGATTATGTTTAACAATATATTAAAAGTAGATATAATTTATGTAATTTAGATATTGTGATTTTGTTTAATTTTTTATTCATTGATCCACACAACCAAAATCATTTGAAATCATTTTTTAATATATAAATGAATGTTATGGTTTCTCAAAATGCACTATAGTGCGGTTCCAAATAATGATTACGTAAAATGAAACAACCACTATGATAATTTATATTGTCACCCAACACATCATGCGGTCACCTTGAATGTTTTCACAATTAATGGATTGTTGATCTTTTAATGGACATTTTTATGTTAGTTTGTTCAATATAGTGATGGTTCAAATGCCTCCCTTGTAACATAATCACGTAACCCAAAAAAATTATAAAAAAAATTATAGGAATACATAATAGAACCTGATAATAATGTCATGATTGATAAATTAATGTGTCAATATATTCAATAACAACAACCTTATGTACGTATTTTCTTTATGGGATGAGAATATTCCATCCCATCATAATTTTAATCAAATTTTTCCACATCATGAAAAAATGTGGACCCCCATGGAATGGATTTATTTACAATTTATTCAACAAAATCAATGTTTTTATAAACCCTTCCATTCTTTAAAATTATACTAGAAATTCTTTAACCATATGATAATTATCCAAACACAATTTTGTTTTTATATGATTCACATGTTTATAAATGTGTTAAAAATAATTAGAAAATAATAAGGGGGACAACAATTACACACCCATTCCAAAGCTCACATCTACTTGAGGTCTTTTTTTATAAAATTTCATAAATTTACAAATAATTTTCTTTAACAAATATAATATAAAAACCCTCTTATTTATAATGGAGACCATAATTATACCATACATTATGTTTAAATAGTAAGGAGTTCATGGTAATATTTTTTTCATTTCAAAATCCATGATTTCAAAATTATTATTCCCATATTGTTTGAATGGAATAATAAGTCATCCCAAATTAGAGTGAATTTTATTTAAATGTATTTCCATTATTTTAAAATTTTCATACGAATTTTAATCTAATTATATATTTTACATATTCTGTATTCAATATAAATATGACATACCATACTATAGTTGAACAGAATAGTATTATATATTCCCAAGTGTTTGATTTATATTACTAATATGAATACAAAATAATCCTTCCTATAGAGATATCATGGAATCATTGGAACCAACAAATGCTCTGATATAAACTGTTTTAGAAAATATATTTCTATAACAATAATTTCAATTTTTGGATATATTTTATGTATAATTATGATCTTTTTTGGGGTGTTATATAGAGTATTCTAAATATATGAAATCAAAAATCCCTTAATATGATTGATAAAACAAATAAAGAAATTAAAAATTCATGTTTTGTGGTCAAAATCATTTTAATTGTTATATGATTATAGTTGTAATTGTTAATGAAAAACAAATAAAATGTTGGAGTTCAAACATTGGATTATCCTACAATACGATAATCCCCTTTTATGGAATCATGAAATAGTGTCCAACACTATATTGTATTATGAATAAGTTTATACCATATCATTGTATAAAACACCACAATATGGATATCCTCTTAGTGATCATATAAAAAAATAAATGACATGTACTGAAATCCATAATTACACATTTCACTTTAACATTATGCCACGTCGTATGAAATAACATATGAAAAAATGTCCAATTTTTTTAATTCATATATAACTCATTTATAAAACCTATGATAAATTCACTATATGCCATATCTTATTGAATTCATTTTGAAAATTTATGTAAAATTTTTATAGATACCCTCTAAAACAAATTTTTTGTTTCAATAAAACATTCACAAAAAATGATCATCACTTTCACATCCAATATGTGTGACCCCATGATACTTTGTTATGAATAAAGAATTTTTAAGTACAATAATACATAAATTAAATCAGGGAGTTTCATCAAGAAAAAAATCAGATTATATCAATATAAAAATTTATTTGGTGATATCTCCATCAAGAATATGTATCATTATACCCATATATACAAACTAAATCATATAAATGTATACAATTATATAGGATCCATTTGTCTAATATTATTTATATATATTATTAATGAAAAATATTACTCCCATATATATACTAATTAATTATTTATTCTTGATGTAATTACTATTAATGTTGATGAATACATCATGTCTCATCGAATAATTGAGATGTTTAATTCACATTCCAATCAACTAGTATAAAATAATTTCGGATGTCCTATCTTGGTTTGTATATACTCTTCCACAATCCATCTCATTCAATAGCACGAATTTCATACTCATAATATGGGTGGAAAAATATCCTTCAATAAATGTCAAACTGATGACATGATTTACAATATACCCAAAACCCCTGATTTTTTGATCCTAAAGTATTGATTATAATGGGAAGAAAGTATGGCGGTTCTCATGAATGATATTTTAGAAAAATAATTCTGAGGGAAAAATATAGAAAAATAAAATTATATTTTAATATACAGTGCATGAGGCACCATTTAGTATATTAAATGTGTTCATCCACTACAAAAAACCCATATTGTGACTCCTGAGAATATTCTATATCTAAAAATAAAAATCTTACTCATAGTAACCTTAACACTTAATAATAACTTATGACACTCTAGAAATACTTTTTATAGGGATATATTATTGTCATACATCGAGAGATTAATTCACATAATATATTTAGCTTGGGTGAAACTGGATACATCCTTTTATATTAATAAGATACATTTTATATCATTTAATATCATTTATAATATTTTCAATTAAATTTACAATCCCATCTAATCATATAACATACGATAGATTCTTTGATGGCCCTTATGTTTTAATAATAACATGGTGTTGTTAAATTCATTAATCTCATTTTAATTCCTACCAAATCATTATATGACAATTTGAAAAAATCATTTACCAAAAACCAATTTATAAAAAAATTATATGTAGTAAAAAAGTTTAAATTATCTTGATAATTACAAATCAAAATAATTTTTTTTCATAAAATTTTTATGAAAACTCTGATACTTAAATTCATAATATATTATGAAGATAATAACTACAATTATCTAAATAGAATATTTTCTATATTCATCAAAATCATCATTATAGAAACATTTCCATAAAATATTTCCTTCAGGAAATTTTTATAACTAAATTAAATGTTTACATTTTAATTTACTAAAAAATAATCGAATCTAATTGAATATTAATTAATATTTTCCTACTTAAATTAACTAACCATTACACTATAAAAATATCATTACTATAACACTAGATACACTTTTAAGATTTCAAGAAAAATTAAAATTTAATATTGAATGTTGTAATATTTAATTTTATATATTTTAAACTATATAATTCCAAAATAAGATCTCACAGTCCTCTTGAAAACAATATTCCAATTTAATATCATGCTAATATACCAATACACTTTTTTGTTATGTTACTAACAGTTAATTAACCAGAATTGGAATATATAAAATTTAACAATTTATAACTGTATCATACATGGTATTATATGTTCTTGGAGGATCCACTTTAAAAGAATATTAAATATTAAATTCTTCCACTAATTATTGTGGAGTAATATTGCATATATTTTAAAAAGAAGTGGATAAACACATTACCATGGGTAAAAATCATATTATTATAATCTTCTTTTAAAAAAATGATAATAAATTATATGAATCATAATATATATATATATATAAAATATTATCATTTATTATTTCTGAATCCACTATTAAGAATCTCATATTATTAAATAATAGAAAATAAATGAGATAAAAACTATTCATTCTTTAATAAAATTCATCCAATATATGAAGTGATTCTAATATCGGGGTACTTAATGTGGGAACACTGTCATTTTTTACCCAAAAGAAATTTTCAATCTTCAATCGTCAACTTATATCATTCATTATGTGTATATATTTACAACCATTTTAACATATATTTTTTTAAAATTATTTTTAAAAAATAAACAATTTCTATAATATCATAGCTATCATATACTCTCCATACTATATTTATGGTCCTTTATGTCCTCTATAGTACACACAGTTTAGTGGTAGGGACGTCCAATATAGTATCATTTACATTTAATTTTTTTCTACTCCCATTGATTTCTCAACATTTAATGTATATTAAATGATTAAATCTAGGAATTTCCAATACATATTTTCTTCTATAATTTTTAAATTTCTTAGTCATGGATGTACCATGTCTTACTAAACTATCCTCAGCATTTTTTTAGATCTATGAAATTGTCTATTTGTTTATTAAAATCTTAATTCACTATGAAAATATTGAACATTTCGGAAATATATTGAAACATTAAGTTACTTGAAAATTAATGTTCAATATATTGATCTAATCTCATTAAATCATTAACATAACTAATTATATTTATGTGATAATACTAATATTAATTTTAAACCATATCATCAAATTTTTTTTTTAGAAAACCTGAATGTTTATTTTCTAGTATACTCCTGATATAATCACTTTAGGTTTCTAGTAATTCTATAATTATACATAAATCCATGTTAGTTACTAATTAACCAATTCATATTGGAAATAAAATATATAAACACAATTTTTTAATCCATATTAAATTTATAATAAAATTTATTTACTTATTGAAATACATTTTCAAAAAAAAATTCTTTAAGAAATTTATTTACTAACACAAATAATTTTTTTAGTTTTTTAAGAGTTAATAAAATATTCTAGTAAAAGTATAATAAGATTCTATGAGTTATATAATTCTATCCAAATATTCATCTCAAAATAATAGTAAATGATTATGGAATGATCCACATCATTACATATTTTAAATGTTTTGTGAAATTTGATACTTTTCATATATATTTTGTATTTTAGGTTACATGGAAGTGGTTTTAGATTAATCTATGGAATTTTTTATAATTTTAGTAGTCGTTTTAAAATGTGAATAATTTGAGAATGGATAGTGTAAACCATGTATTTCTATCAAGGATATCGTAAAACATTTGGAAGAAGAACATTGGTGCGTCATGGTTAAGGTTTATGATCAATAAAACTACGAGGCCTTGTAGAAAAATAATGTGTCCTCTCCTATGGAGGGACAAAAATTGGTACTTTTAAAATTTAACCAAACGACCTCGCCTGAAAATATTTATGAAACTCTTTTATGACAATATCCTCATTAGTCCATTTTATCCAAAATAATTTTAAAAAACCATTTGGATTTCCCATCAGAGGTAACATCAAAGCATGATTGGCGTATATTTTGTAATAATATTCAACTAATCCATGTTCATGTGAGATTAATGATCGAAAACTACACTAATTCAACATTAATCCTTTTATTTATATTATTAATATTTATATTATCTATTTATATAGATATTATTTCTTCTAGAGACTTCTTAAGTGAATTACACCCCTAAATTTTGTGTTCATGATAGATTCATAGAGATAAGATCTCATGTATTCCAAGAATATTCTCATATTCCTTATATTATTTATCTTTTTGTCATATTCTCTATAAGCCATTAGTACAAAGTAATTGAATAAGGCTATACAATAGGATCTCATGAGTTTTTAATATTTTATATTATAATTGTATCACATCTATTTTTATATTGAAAATATATATTGATCATGATATGATATGTTGCACATATATGTATGCTCTACATGTACTGTGAATTTTTATGTTTCCATTGGATGTATTTTTTCGGTTCCATATAACAAGTAGACCATTTCAATATGTTTATCCCATTGATGGGGGGGAGGGGAGCAGAAAACACGTGGAAATAAAGATGATTGACCTATGAATAGTGTATTGGATAGAAAACCTCATGGATTAAACCTTGAAAATTACTATTTTGGGCACTATTCCCAAGTAGATATTGAGTTGGAAGCTCACCCAATTCATTGTGGATGTTGATGGACACATTTTCTCAATGTTGTGTCGATGAAATTTGACATTTTCACATGATTCCTTGTGTATGGTGACTGAATCATTCTATCAATTCCATCTAGATGTCTATCATCATGAATACATGCTTCTTTGTATATATTGTGTATCATGTAAACTTGATTCCTAGTTGTTTCAAAGTAGAATGATCAATAGATACCTAGTGGATACAGTGTAACCAGATCACATGATTCCTTAAATATAGTAATTTACTTGTCTAAAAACCCTGTGGATACATATTTATTACTCCTAGCATCATTTATGATTATCCTTTCATCATGGATGTAACACCCCAAGTTTCCTCAGTATGTTTCCTTTCGAATAATGCAATAGCGTGCATTGTACACAACTTCGAGATTTTAACACACCATAACCAATCAAACTAGCCGTTATGAATAGTAATACCTACTTTTTGAAATTTTATAAATTCTATCTCTCAAAATGGACTTCATTTTTGGATTCGTAATATTGAAATTAGCCTAGGGCGAAATTTTGGTACTTTTTGGATAACTTTCATATTTTGATGAATAGTGAAAATTACTAAATTTTAATTAAAAACAAATTTTTTAATAAAAATAATTAATAGTGATAAATTATGAATTTGAGTTGTTTTAAAGTATATTTAGAATATATTTTTACAATTTAATATAATTTTGGTCATTGGACATAATTTTACAATTAAACCGAACATAAAAAAGTGTCAATCTTTTGATAGTTATTATCTCTTAAAAACACGCTTTTTGTTTTGACAGCGGGAATTAATTTTAAATTAATTTCTGCCACTTCTGTGTTTTGAATTTAGAAAAATGGATTCCATATTTGGAATCAGGATGTTCAAATTGTGTAAATAGGTAACTTTTATTTTTAGACATTTTGAATAATTACTACGGTAACTATTTTATTTACCATGGTTAAGGGTAAATCCGGTAAATAAGGGTTAAAATATTAATATTATAATAATACTAAATTACCCTAAAACGTGTCTTAACCCTATTGGTTGATACATGGTCGACCATGGGCATCTTTGGGTCTATTTTGGGACCCCATGGATCCACTTGTAAGTGATAATGACACTTTATTTTAATTAAGTTAAAATAAATACAAAAATGACACAAGCATATATCTTTTAACAAAACAATTGTTACATAGGGTTATATATGATGGAATTTAGATTATAAATATTACATAGAAAGATAAAAATATTTCCTACATAATGATAGTTTATTTATAATTTTTAGACATTAAATAAATTAATTTATTTATGACACATTGATGATGCAGTAATTACTATAATAGTAAAAAATCAAAATAATTGATATTAAAAATACCCAAATAAATATAATATGAAACTTTTAATGAATTAAAATAATTTTCTAGGATAATATGATATATTAGTATTGATTTAATTGAATTTTTTCGAAGTAATCAATCTGTTATGAGTTTCACAAAAATCAACTATTGAATAGTGTCAAAATTGACATAAAAGAGTTTTTAAAACAAATATTATATTATTAATTGATATTAAATTCCTAAAAATCTAAGGTTAGGCAAAGAGACTTATATCATGATAGGTGTATCATTAATGCACCACTTGGGGGTCTCTTGTATGTATATGGTAAGTTTATTAACCATATAATATAAAAATACAAAGAGACATTGTAAAAGTGAAACTAATTAACTTAGAGTTAATACTTAAATATATGGTTAATATAAGTACCCAAACCTGTCTAAATTCTATTGGTTGAGTTTTTTTAGACCCATCCCCACCATAACCTTTTAATAGTCAACTTTTGAGCCATTGAAAACCGAATATGAATTTATTATAAACTAATATCTCTAGCTTTTCCAAAGGTGCCCCTCAGCCCTCTTATAAAAGGGCACTCCACCTTCTCATTTCTTCACACCTTAAAAGCTCTTTTTTTCGGCCAAACCCTGACCAAATACTATCTCAACTTCCCCCACTACAACCTAGAGGCCTTATTTTGATCAGAAAGCCAACCTAAGGAGCCCTTTTGATCAAATCAAAAGGAAGAACCCGACGAAGAGGTAATGTTTTCACTACCCCTTTTCAAGTTCCTTTCTTCTTCCACTTCCTCTTTCTTTGTTATCTCCATTATAAAATAATAACTCCAGTATCATATATATACTGTGATGTTATTATAAATATGGTACAACCATATTCAGTATTCTATCCATCCTTTGAATAACATGTCACCATACGTGCGTACGTACGGCTTAACGTCTCCACGTCGTGGTGTAATTGTTATTCAATATATTATTATTTGGATGGGTATAATAATGATGTGTAACTCATGTAAATAATAAATATAAAATGATAATGATTCTGTATATATGATATAAAATCCAATTATATATTATTTTAATATCAAAAGAATGATATTGTCGCTCGTGCGCATGTACGGACTACCGTCTCCATGAACGCGATGAGATTCATTGTCCATCATATCCATTCAAGTATAATTATCATTTGATGATTTAAAAATAGTATCTAAGTACTTGATATCATTCTGGATATGAATAATATACATCCCATTAATAACGAATATGGCTCACATAACAAATAATATAAAGTAAAATGAACCCGTTAACACCCGAAATGACGATAATTCTAAGATATTATTAACAAATCAATGTTAAAAGATCATATATGATATCATATTAAAGTAAATTATTATTGTATAATTAAATAACAATTATTTCACCATTATACAGGAGGTAAACCTACCATCGACCAGGGAAAAAGTACAAAGTAAGGGATTTTCTTATCTCACTTTCAATTCCGTGAGATTTACATTTTTCGCCACTAAATTATTGAAAGTGGTGTATTGTGTACTTCCATTTGATATATATTCATGATTCTAATTATATTCATGTTATTCTGTAAATAATTTGGTGGTTATTAACTTTTGGCCATACGACTCAGTTGATTAACGTGGTAAGGGATTTTCTAATCTCACTTTTAATTTCATGAGAATTCCATTATTCACCACTTAATTATTGCATGTGGTGTATGTGTACTGCCCATGATTGTATTCATTGTGTAATATAATTTAATTTATGGGTATTTACATCATCATGGTATGATACTTCTTTCATGGGTGTCTGTTTCGTATGTTACCTAATCGGTAAGGGGATTTGAGATTTCAATTCCCACTCATTTGGCTTTACGCATATTTCATTGATTATATTACTCCATGATTATGTATGGAATCACTATTCATTTGATTATGTCATAATTTCCACTCCCCTTCCTGTGGATATAAGTTTGATACACATAATCACTCATTGGTAATTCTCAAGTCATTGATATGAATTTGATAAGAGTAATTTTAACTCATTCACCATTTGTTGAGTTAAACATCCAATTCGTTGGTGTTGTTTTTACAAGAATATGTGTGAATATCCTTTGATTGTTTTACACTGAATATCCAATCATATTTAGTGTATTTATATTTGTCACACATAATTATGTCATTGATTTATCCTTAACCTAAGGATACGGCCTTTATGAGAGATTTCATCTCAATTTACATTCCATTGAGACTTCTTTGTTGACATACACCAAATCACTTTTATGTGGTGTATATAATGTACTTTGACATAGTATATCATGAATACCTTTATTCTCGTGATATTACAAAGTTTTGATTACCTCAATTATTTGTATTCAAGTGTCTCTTTTGGTTAGAATCTCTAACTAAAATACCATTTTTAAATGTTTTAAAGACTTATTCTTCTAAATCTTGCTCATTAATGTCCATGTTTTAAAAATGCTTTTAAGGATTTATTTATATGGACATTAAAGTTTTAGAAATTAAAACTCCTTTTAAAAAGTTTCAAAGTGGTATGGGACACTTTGATTCAAAAATCTACTTTTAAATGGCTTCTTGACAAATAGTGTGACTTTTAAATGTTTTCAAGAAAAGGGGGATAATTCTCTCAAATAGTTTTGATGATTATTTTCATTTATGTCAACATCATTCATTATTCTTGATTGAGGTTAATGTGATACAATACAATCTTCCATATTGTATCGAATGAGTCATGTTTGACTATGGATGCGCTGTTTTTATACCATTCATGGTTTGTGGTAAAAGTATTGACATTTCGTATGCTAGTTTTAATACGAATGTTAATGTTATGTTTAAACATGTTCATACGAGGAATGAATTGGACTTAATAAGTGACGTGTGGAGCCCGCTATAGCTCCTCGATGCATCGGTAGGTCTCATGAGACAAACTAGTGTCTTGGAACAAGGCCTTGACAAAATCTTATTTGTAGTCTTGGCACGAGGCCTTGGCTAAGTGGTTATGATAGTCTGGCATTATGCATTCCAACATTATGAAAGTGGATATTGATATTTCATGTGATCATTCGACTAGTATAATATCCATGTGAGTAAGTAAATGGCATTATTTCATTTTACCTTTTCCATTTAATGCTGAAGTTCAAGTTTAAAAGGCTTTTGTTTTAGTTATAAATTGCCTTAAGTGTTTATGCTTATTTATGAAAGCTTCTGCTATAATGTTATCCTTACTGAGCATCTGAGCTCACCCCTTTCAATGTTTTATTTTTCCCAGGATTATGAAGAAGTAATTTATGAATGACCTGCAGGGATAGTATGAGGGGATATGTAGACAAGATGTTTTTTTATGATGTAATGTAAAAATTTATTGATGTATCTAGTTATTCCAAGGCTACTAAACTAATCGGTCTTTCGAGACTTGATCTTTCTCGTGATCATGCTAATGTTATGTAATATTGCACCGACTCTAGGTAATTAGGGTCGGGGCGTTACAATGGAGGCAAAGAAGACACATTGGATGATCATGGTGTCTTAGTTATCACAAAACTTCTGGGTATATGAGTGGTTTCTTCTTAATTATCCATTTAGTGATTATATATTATATATAGAATAAAAAATTATTTCTTGTTTATTTTCTACTGAGTTTGCCACATGCGCACACACTTATTTAAAAATTTAATAAAGGAAAATGTGTGTGGTGTCACAGTAAGATGTACACACATCATACTAAAGTTTCCATGGAAGTATCATTCCATAGTATCCCATAATTATTATATGTATAGGATAGGTTGAGGATCAGTTTTGATAATCGAGAGTGATATATTTCAATGACTATGGGGATAAGTATATGGTGAGATTTCATGTTTTAGAGCCTTTTTTTACTATTATATCTTTTTACCATGTATATGGGATTAGTTTGGTGTTTAATTACTATATTGAATTTAGATATGATTTTTGAGTATTTTTTGTTCTATACAAAATGATATCAGTACAAAAACTCATTACTTGCGATGGGATTTTTTTAACATTGAAGTGTGTCTTCACAAAAAGTCTGTTGTGATGCCCTATTTATGATGACATGCGTTTCTTGTCACAAATAACTAATTATTTGTGAAGGGTTGTGGTGTTCAGTCACAAAAGGTTTGGCCTGAAATGCATGCCAACCCACAGAAAGGGTAATTGGGTTGGGTGGTTATACCCATCACAAATACCCTTTGGTGTTGTTCAACAATTTGTGATATGATTGATCTCTCATCGCAAATACATTATTTTCCGATTAGAATTTTTGATGGGAACCATCAAAAATGCCTTTATAACTACCACCCCAATTTCATATTGGGTGTTAGTATTTGCGATGAGGCCTGCTACAAATAATCTATCATATTTATACCCCCATCCAATTTCTTCCCATTTCACATCATCAAGAATTCCTCTCTATATTTCTACACTCATTTTAGGATCATAAATCGTATCATTTTTTCAAAATTCTCCACAGATTGATTTTATTGGTTTCCCTCGTATGAATGATTTTATTTTAATGTACTTATATAATATTATTTAGTAATTTAATTATATTTTATATTAGTTATAATTATTATTAATTAACAAAAAAATTAATTTAAAAATAAATATTTTTAATTTCCATTATTTATTTTTACAACTATGTTGTTCCATTAACATTTAATTTTTCTATTTAAATGTAAATAAAATTCAATTGAAATAATTTGGTTCAACTATCATTAATTAATTATAATTACATATAATTAATATTAATTATTATTAATTAGTTGTAATATGTAATAATTTTTATTAATTATTACTTTTTTATAATGGTTTGAGGCTTAATGCCTCTTTATTAATATAAAAAATTGGTAGAGGGGGAACAAAAAGTGTAGCATAAAATAACCCCACGCGCCAAAAGAAACAGGGGAAAGCCATTACCCCTCCCAAGAGAGAGTGATCATATTGTGATGTGGGAGGTGTCCACCTCTACCTCAAGGATGTCTAACCCAACTCCATGTCTTGACATGCATCCACAAGCCGTGTCAATCACATTAAGATTAAACTATAACATCTTCCTTCATAATTTCAGCTCCAACAACATCATCATGCTTTGTTTCATTGTCCTAACTACTTGTAGTAGCAAAAATATCAAATGAAATGTATAATTGGAAATTAATTTTTACCTTACCAATTGGAGACTGATAACATCGTATTTGGACCACAAAATCCAATTACATTAATTTATCATGTATTCTTATTCAATAGTCATCAGGGTAACTGCATCCATGCTCTGAGCCCCTATAGATGGTCCATCATGGTTGCTACTACAACCATCATTCTGAGCAAGAATTACCATTTGATGTGCAGTAGGAGAGCACTAAAATCTATTGCTAGGAGGGAAACATCAGCAGCCAAAGGCACCTATTATATTTCAGAATCTGCTATAAGGGAGAGCTGTAGGAATTTGGGAACCACAATAAGAGGAGACTACATTTTGGTGGTGCCATGGAAGGAAGATTCACCCAGTGGAGACTACTATAGAAGCCCAGATGTAGCAGGAGGGTCATGTGTAGTTCCATGGAAGCAGGAGTCACCTAGTGGATATCCCTGCTGGAGACTAGATTCTGAAATAATTTCTAGGAGATTGATAAGCGGATCCAACATATGGGAGGATCCATGGTAATCAAAGAGATACCTCTTTTTGATCCTATATACATGAGGGTATTTAGTGTTTCCATGGAGGAAGAAGACATGAGGTGGAGACCCTTAATGGAAGTAAGATGTCGGAGGAGATTCCTATGAAGGTCTAAATGTGAAAATAGATAGTTTCAGCAATTTAGTGATTCTAATACGGGGTTTATAGTGAGGTGGAAAGCCAAGTGAAGTATCCAAAACACTTTTATAACACTCTTAACATCCTCCGGAGTCAATCACCATATCATAATTATGTTTCACTCTATTATTCTTATTTTTCTCTTTGTAACATCATCAAAAATATTCATTCCTTTATGGAAAGAAACCCAATGTATAGCTCCAGCCTCATCCAGTTATCAACATATGTCTATGCTGAAACCACCTTCTCAAATTGGCAATCTTGAGATTTAGATTAACTTTGTACATCTTCTAAGCCCTCTATTAGGGCCTCCTTTAAGTAGAGACCCACACCATTTGGCACAGTCTCTTCATCCAAACCTACCCATGTAACAAGGGTAATGTCCTTTAGTTTACGAGTTAATGCATACATTGGTGTGGTTGGAAAATGATCTTGTTTTGGATGTTGATCAGTCTCAGATACTGTTAGTCCTTGACCCATCTTTTGTCATTTACATTCTTAGCGATAATGATCATAGTTTGAGTGTTATTAGGGTCTTAATTCTTACCTTGATCATTACATTGGTAAACAGTCTCCTATAAATACTTTCTTCCATATTTCCTCATTCAATGTATCTACTCACGCCCTTTCAATTGGAATCTAGCACAAATATGGCTTGCTCGACAGTTGGACCTAATGTGTCTAATGATGCAACAATAATCACTATAAAATGATATTCTTACCAACACAATTCAGATATTGATATCCTATTTTGGAGAAGATATGACATACTTGATAATCTAGGAAGAAAATAAATCAACCTCAACTAGTAATCTAGTATAGTGAACAAAACATTTTTTTTCAGTAGTAATGTCTATCCGAATTAGAATCCCTATTTTCAAGATAATGACTTATAATATTTCAGAATGCCAAAGAACCATGTTTAAACCATACAGATTAATCCACACCTATGGCAAAGAATCATTAAAATCATTAAGGTTGAATTTTCGGTTCCATTTGTGGAATTCTAAGAGTTATTGGTTTTAATTTCCCTAAAATGTAACTCTATACTCTACCCATTCGCTCAGCAGAAGGGAAAGGTGGATGATAAAATCCTTTCCCAATAGAGACGCACTTAAAAAATTAATTATTATTAATTTTCATTAACTAGTAATAAAAAGTAATAATTAGTATTAATTAATAATAATTATTAATAGTTATTAATAATTAGTAATCAGTATTGTTAAACACTAATAAATAACAGTAAATAGTAATAATTATTAGTAATTTGTAATAAATATTCACAAATAGTAGTAAAATATTAATAAATATAGATAAATATTAATACATAGGAATAATTTTTAATAATTAGAAATAAATAGTAATAATTACGGTAAATATTAATAATTAGTGGTAAATATTAATAATTAACATTAAATTCTATTAATTAGTTGTCAAAAGTAATAATTAGTAATAATTAGTAATAAATATTAAATATTTTTACTAAATAGTAAAATTTAGTAAAATTTAGTAATAATTAATGGTAATTATCTGTAATTAGCAGTAATTAGTAGAAATTAGTAATAAATAGTAATAAATATTTATAATTAGTAATTGATATTAAGAATTTTCAATAAATAGAAATAAGTATTAATAAATATTAATAAATTGTAATAAATAATAATAATTAGAAAAAAATATTATTAATTTGAAATAAATATTAGTTAATAGTAATATTTAGTGATAACTAGTAGTAAATAGTTAAAATTTCTGAGAAATAGTAATAATTAGTAATAATTAGTTATAATTTGTTTAAATTAATAATAATTAGTCGTAATTGGTCACAATTTGTAGCTACAAGAAAAAATTGTAAAAATAGTAAAAAATATTATTTAAAAGAAATAAATATTAATAATAAGTAAAAATTAGTAATAATTAGCGAAAAATAGTAATAATTAATTAATTATTTTAGTAATTAGTAATAAATAGTGAAATTTAGTCAGAATTATTAAAAATTATTAATAATTAGTAATAAATAAACTTAATTAGTCATAATTTACAATAATTAGAGTTAATTTGTAATAATTGGCAGTAACTAGTAATATATAGAAGTGAAAAATGACAAATAGTAATAAATAATTATACATAGAAATAATATTAATAAAATTTAATAAATAATAATAATTAGCGTTAATTTGTAATAATTTTCGATGATAACTAATAATTACTGGTAATTGACAATAATAAGTTATAAATAGTGGTAATTAGTAATAATTAGCGGTACATAACAATAAATATTAATTAATAGTAAAACATTGTAATAATTAGTAATAATTTGTAGTAAATAGTAATAATTATTTGAAAATAGTAATAATTAGTTGTAAATAATAATAACTAGTGATGACAAGTGATAATTTGTAATAATTAGTAAAAATTGTCATGATTAGTAATAATTGGTAAAAATTAGTCATAATATGAAATAATTAGTGGTAATAAGTAATATTTTTTGGTAACTAGTAATAATTAGATGTAAATATAATTAATACAAATAAATATTAATTAATAGTAGAAAAATATTAACAATTTTTAAAAAAATTATTAAATAGTAATTATAATATTAAATTAGTAATAATTATAAGTAATTAGTAATAAATAGTGTTAATTAGTAAAAAATAACAGTAATTGAAGGACCCCGAAACACCCTTATAGGGGGTGGGGGGAATCGGGGTGTCAACATTTTTTTATAGATGATAGATATTTTTCCCACATTGGTAGAAACCTGTTAAAACTCTCTGACGAGAATTTGTAGAAAATAATCTATAACATGAAAAGAAATGCCACAATGATTTTTCTTGGTTCACCACTAAGTTCTATATCCAAGGACCATACACCAATATGTTGTTGGTATATTAGAGGCCAGTTATCTTCTTTACATGGGGTGTAAAATTTTTTAGCATAGTCACTCTCTTCCAGGTTCACGAGCTTTACAAGGATTTAGGGATAACACACAACATCCCTTAGATATGTTTTGTTGACTCCACCTTACTTAATATGTTTAGTTGAATTTGAACATATTATACCGACTTGAAGGTCACTTATATGGGTTAGCATTAAATCTTATATAATTAACTGTAGATAAGTTCTCTATTAAAATCATGTTTTCCCCTATAGATGTAATATACTTTTCTGATTATTGTTCATTGGAAAACATAACCATCGTGAACTGGATTTCTTCCTCCGCATACTGCTGTTCTCCCTATACAACCTCTATGTACCACCTCTGCATACAACCTCTGCAAACTGTAACTGTATAATGCCTTCAAAAACCGCATTCAAGTATTTCCTTCACTTCAACTCTCAATTACCGCTTCTTCACCACAGACCAACTTCTCCTCTGCAAATCGATTTCTGTATACATACTTCTTTTTTTGTATTTCTTTGCTCCGCATATCACCCACATCCTCTGCATACTATAAGAGCTCCACTGACTGACTTCTTACTCCATTAAAAAAACTTCTACAAAAACCTATGAACCATTTGTGGACTAAATAAAACATTGTGAAAAATTTCTTCCTTGAATACATCATTCAGACATAGCCAAATTTCAGGAGTGACGAATTACTGTATGAAAATTCTCTCCACTCTCCACAATAATGGGATTAAAAATACTTATTTTAAAAAATAAATCTACAAAATTTAAAAATTAGATATTTTCCAAACCATTGAAAGATCACTGCTTCCACTTAGTACCATGCATCTCCCACGATCAATTTCCAAATGTGGTCTGCATACCTCCACTCTTCCTTCACAGTGGTCAAACTGTTCTGTGAACCTATCATTGCCTCATTTTCAACAATGAAATGCCATCCGACAGACCCTCTCTTTCGCAAACTACTCCACCATATTTTTATTAATGACATTCCATCTCACGAATTGTCACACCTTTTGCATACTACGATCCTTCTCGCGAACCACAAGTCTTCACCACAAACCAGTTTTCGTTCCTTGAATCATTCCCACAATAATTAGAATTAATTATCGTTAATAAGGATTTATTGGTAAAATTAGCAATAATTAGGTGTAAATTGAAATAATTACTGGTAAATAGAAATAATTAGTGGAAAAATTTTAATAAATAGTAGTAAATAGTAATTAATAGAGGTAAGTATTATTAATTATGAATAAATAGAAATAATTTCAAAAAATTATATACAATTAGTATAAAATATTTATAAGTAGTAATAAATAATAATCATTAGTAATAATTAGTAATAATTTTTAAAAAAATTTAATAAATATTTAATAATTAGTAATAATTAGGCAATAATTATAATAAATAGTAATAATTTGTAATTATTTGTAATAATTCGTAAAAAATATTTATAATAAGTAGTAAATAGTAATAAATTCCAGTAAATAGTTATAATTAATAACAAATAGTAATATATTTTAGAAAGTACTAATAAATAGCAGTAAATATTAATAACATGTAATAATCAGGAATCATTGGCAAGAACAAGAAATAATTATCTATAAATTGTAGCAAACAACAATAATTTTCAATAATTGTAATAAATAGTCATAAATATGAATAGATATTAATAAATAGAAAGAAATTGTAATAAATAGTAATAATTATTTATTAATTGTAATAATTAGTAATAAAAAGTAATAAATAGTTATAAATAGTAATAATTTGTAATTATTTGTAATAAATAGTTATAAATAGTAATAAGTAGTATTAATTCATAATAATTATTCATAATTAGTGTTAAATAGTAATAATTAGTGGTAAATAGTAATAACTAATCGTAAATATTATTAAATTGCTTTAGATATTAAAAATTATTAGTAATTAGCAGTAATTAATGATATCATAAAACATTTGACTGTTATATATTTATAATATTTTATATTTAAATTTCTATATATTGTATTTATTAAATTTTAGTAAATATATAATTTTTTAATATTTTGATATTTATTTAATTTTTTATTGTTTTACTTCATTATTATTACTTTGATTTATTATTATTATTTTATTTTAATAGTTATTTATATTTTTATAAAAACTAATTTTGTATTTTTTTTATTAATATATTTATTTATTTATTATAATTATTTTATAAATTTTTTGACAATATTGAAGTTTATATTATATTATAAATTTTATGATATTTAATTATTATTATTATTATTATTAATTTAATTATTATTATTTTATTTATATTAATGTCATTAATATAGATTATATTATGTTATTTTTTTATAATTATATTTATATTATTTATATTATTATATTAATATTATTTCTATTATTATTCATGTTAATATTTTTATTTTTTAATATTATTTTATTATTAATAAAATTGTTTTATTCAATTTTATTAATATTAATATGAATTTAATGCTTAATTTTTTTTATTGAAAACCCCATCAAAAATAGTTATTTAATTTGTTTTTTATGTTTTTTGTGATTATCTCATCTCAAAATGTTTTTTTAGAATACATGGACAGAATATTTTTAACAAAATGTTGCATAAAATAAAATTAGAAAAGCCAATTTCTACAACAGGGCATTTGTGACGGACCCCATCACAAATAACTACATTTCAAATATTGTATATTTACAGGTATATATGTACTGGGACTACTTTTATCGCATGTTTATTTATTTATATATTGTGTTCCTCTTTGATGGATGTTATAGTATCCTCATGATGCATCTTGTACCTTCATTTCTAGTTAGTGAAATTTTACATAGGGGGAGTTGTGTCCTGGGTCACATTAAATTCCAATGTAGACCAAATGAATAATTTTTGAATGTTAGAAAATGAAATTAAGTGTAATGTTCTCATGTCATTTATATATGATTGAATTGTGGTATCAGAATGTGTCAAATATTTTTAATGAATCCTAGTCTGGTGAATCATAAACACCTTTGTTATATGATTTCCATGTTATATGGGAATGAGATTAATGTTATTAGTACTCTCTTTTGTGGTTATATTATTTCGCCTCACGTGACACACATAGATTTTGATGGATATGATTTATTTTGGATTATAAATCTATGACATGTAGAAAAAAAGGCATCAAATGCATCATTTTTAGTATGTAGGTTCCACCAGATATAAATCCTCTTTCCATGTGATTTAATTGGTGATAAATTACTCAAAAAATTTATTTTTAATAACGTGTTTTGTGATTTCACATATGAGCTACTAATGAAATTATTTCAGATGAAATCATATGACTGTCAACATATGAGAGTAGGTAATGATAGACAATTGCTGGTTGCACCTAAGTGATAGAGAAATGAGGACATAATCCTTGATAATTCATTCCCTCTATCCATAAATGATTTTGTGTCGTTTTCTATGACATTTTTTAGAATAAAGTTCCTTAGTGTTTATCTTTTATGAGTTTCTTTTTTATAGGTTAGGTTGATTAAAGTACTAATAATTATTTTTCTCTACGTTATCCATCCTTCAACCAATGAAATTATATTTATCCAATATAGGCATCTATGGTATCTCACATGATAGGTCTAAGAAGAAAATATTTCATGGAATGTGTATGGAGATTTTACTAGATGAGGTCACTTGAGTTATAACCCTTAGTGATACCTTATACAGTTTATGTGTAATAATATTTGGCTATAATGATGAACCTATATTTACAGAATTTAATAGAATCGTTCTTCCTTGGAGAAACCTTAGTGAAAATTTATCTTTTTGAAGGGATAGACAAGTATATACCTTATGGTGTAGTTTTAATTGATAAAATTTGATATGGAAGTGAGTTACCATTGAATGGTTTAAGGGAAGGATGTGTACTTTTATTTTTATAATGGGAGTATAGATCTCCTTGAGTGATGTAACTCCTAGAATAAGGTTGGGTTTTAGAATGATTTTATAGTTGTATAATTGATGATTCTACCATTACTTTCCTAAAATATTTGTCAAAAATGTTATTTTGTGTTGGATCTCATGTGAGGATTCTAGGTGTCCTTACCTAGGATGGTTAGTGCTTGGTTGTATGCTCAGTGAAATGATGTGAGTAATTGGGTGGTAGGTAGGATTCTATGAATCTTGA
This sequence comes from Viscum album, assembly GCA_963277665.1. NCBI lineage: Eukaryota > Viridiplantae > Streptophyta > Magnoliopsida > Santalales > Viscaceae > Viscum > Viscum album. The sequence goes on along the minus strand of OY728163.1, from coordinate 1,046,665,683 downwards.
TTGCAATGAGTTTCCTTATCTATGTATGAAAACTATGGGGGGTTCGTTTTGGTAGCTAGAATATAGTATAATGAGAATAGAAAAGTGGAATGTGAGTCTAACATGTAGGTTTACAAATATTAAATGAATATAACCACATTGAATTAGTGTTTTATTGTAATTACTAATTGGTAAAACCTTGATTCATGTTTTCTTATATTGTGGTTATGTGTGGGGGTGATTTAATCAGTGGATATAGTTGTTGAGGTTACTGTTGAAAATGTTTTGGGTTTATGGAAAATACTATAAAAGGTAGTGAAGGTAGGTCAATGAACTATTTGGTATTGGAGAACCATTACATACGTAAACTAACATTTTCATTGTGAGGCTCTCCGGGTAGGGATAAACATATTTAATGGATACAATGATGTCATAGTGGAGGAGGACCACATCAGTGAAGGATCAAGGTACTATTTTTTGGTTAACCTGAGATCATCACATTTTGACGTTTTGTTTTTTGATATAGATACTTTCATAAGTTGATTTGGCGTGTATAGTATAGAGGTCACAACCCTTTCTTAGTATGCTATATTATGTATCTCATAGTGAGATTGATTCATTTGATATAATGACATGTATATGGAGAATCCTAGGTATGTGAAGTGTATGGTATTTTTGATTCAAATCATGTATGAATTAACGAATATGGTTAGTCATCGTGTTTAGGGATTACTAATCATTTGATAGGATGACAATGTTTGTATGAAATGTGATAATAAGGACACTTATATGGTGGGGAACATTGATCTATTCATAGTTGAATATCCCTCTGATGGTAAGAGTCATAGTCATGTGTATTATTTTATATGGTTATGGAGACTATAAAATAATAATGTGTAATAAGAGTTAGATTATATAGTTCCATGATGAATGATTCATGATTTATTTCTGTTAATAAATTGATGGAGACTTGATGTGGGATTCAGAAACCCGAGAAAACTTGTGTGAACAATTTGGGAGTCAAAATTTTCTTATGTTGATGAACAACTAATATCCTTGTGGATGGTTCAAGTTGTTGTTGAAGTAGTTATGGATGATCATGTGATCTATATACAAACATTGGTGAGGATGTTGGACTAATTTAATAATTCATATATTGTTTAAGGAATCTTATTTGGCTAGTTAATCTAGTTTCTATTGTTTAAGAAAGCTATAATTTTAGGAAGATGATTGTAAATGTTCTGATTGGATTTCTGTGTGTGATGATAAATACAGTTGTTTGAAGCCACAAAAATATTACCAAAAATAATTAAGAATGATATTTTTAAAATGTAATTTGGGATTTTTTTTTGAAATATCATATTGTTTTTTTGGTAGTCTGTAATGACTTGATGATTGATCTTAGAACTAAGAATGTGGAATTGGTATCTACTATTGTCTTCTGTTTTGGGTTTTATCTAGTGAAATGGAATTGACGCACACTGGGTAGTACATTCAAATTATAGAATCATGGTACCTATATTAATTCTCATATATTCTAGAGCCGTTATTCATTATATAGAATCCATGGGGAACCATTTTTCGATTAGTTTCAATGGATATGGTTATTTTGCTCCCAATTTTTGTTGATAACATTATTTTACGTTCGATTATATTATAGTAAATTGAGTCATATAGCCAAAGAATTTTAGGAATTTGGGGATGATTTAATGCTTAATACAATGACACATAATTTAAATGTGGGATATGAATAATTGAAATATTTTTGTGATCAAGGAATATCATGATACATGTTTCTTATATTTCAATAATACTTATCAAAGATAATTTTTAAAGTGTTGAGATTTTAAAAATCTACAACATTATGTATGAAAATTATCTTTAAAAATTGGGATTTTTAACCCTTTTTGGATCCTTGTTTATTTATGTTAAATTTATGATAAGTTTTTTTCAAAGAAAATTAGATATAATTTTTAAAAAGTGTATTATTATGGGAAAGCATGTGCATTTCGAAAGAACACTACGATGATTGAGGAAAAATAACCATGGTGGTGCACAGACAAGGTAAAGCATTTATCAAACCATGAGACCTTGATTAGAAACAATGGGATATATAATTTTGTAGAACAAGGTTATTGTACATCATTAATTATCCTAGGTGACACCCTCTAGTGATAATAAAATAGTTGGTGTATTGGTTAACATGTTTTGTGAGAAAACTATGTAGAATGAAATAAATAATAAAAAAGGTCAGTATTTTTTACATCAAACTACTGATATACATGAATCTTCCTCCTATTAATTAATCCTATTAAACTTATTGACATGACTGGTTTTCCAATAAAATGTATCACCCTTTTTAGTACGTTATTGATAAATCTAGATAAATGGGGTATCAAGAAATTAAGGAGGGTATTCATTATCACCGTCATCATCATAAAATTCAAGATCCTTTATTAATCATAGGAATTGAGAAATATAATTAGGATATGATAGATTTATCTAATGAGGTGATTCATTTTAGTGATTGGTCATCTCTATATCTATCTCTCTCTATGAATCTAGGTGAGATCCTTCATTTTTCAATAAAATTGATCTCCCTCTTCCTTCGGCATTGAAGGATTATTTGAATGTTCATTAGGGGTTAATAGAAATTGTAATTTATATAAATTGTGGCCATTTTTATCCCAATTATCTTTGGATCTATTATCCCTTATCAACATGATCATAAATTGATCATTATGTTGATTTCAATTAGTTAATCTGATAAAAATTCCACCATATCATGGTTGAATTTCCCAAGAATGACATGGATTTGGATGGGAATTGTTCGGGGATGTCCCATTATTATGATTACAATATGTTAATAGGTGTATTCGAAAATATATAACCCATGGTGTAATCAACTATGTTTTTCATTCATATTGAGATAAATTTTCGATTCTATAATGCAATTGATTTTGGTCTTTTTGTTATCATCGAAATAAAGAGTGTCTTGGGAGTTATTGATCTCTAGTATATGATTATATAGCTATCAAATATCACATGGATGAACTTTTATAGAGACACCAATTTAATTAATATAAATTTTCAATTCTCTTATTTCAAAAATATATTTATTTATGATAAAATGAAGGTGAAAGTGTGAGACCGACCATCAGTGGATGGTATGATGTGGTAATGGATTGAAATTGACAATTGGTAGGTCATTCATCAAATATTCCATTCACCTTTAAAAGTAAGTTTTCATTTAATCATTTATTTGAAATTATTGTGAAATAGAATAACCTTTTTTTAATTTCATGGATGCCAAATAGACATGGATGTAATCAAGAAAAAAATATGGGATTTTCATGGTTTGGATATGACATTGTTATAGCTATGTGGGGATGAATAATCTACCATATGTTATTTTCATCATTATTTGGAATGTGGTATGAGGATCACCACCTATAGAAAATTAACATTAAATTCAAAGTGTTTTTTAATTACCAAGAAAATATTAATTAAATAAAAATATTTATGTATTAATTAATTAAACAAACATTAACTAATTTTATTAGATAATTTTAGGAGGGACACTATAGATGCATGTACATTATATTGATTCTAATTACTGATAACTGAGTCTTGATATTTTATGTCTTCATAACATTATATAGAAATTATTTACTATGAAAATATGCTACATGATACCTAGATCAGAGGAGACTATATTTGATTCCTCCATCACATGTGTGTGCAGGTGTTTCCCCTGAGACCATGTATTATGTAATGAACATGTGGTGGTGCGTATGCATCATATGAGACCCATATATGAAGCATGTTTCAATGTGTGTGATTATGTGTCTTTTGATACTATATTTGATAATGACCACATGTTTTTATATGTTTCTAATTATTGCACATGTTGAAATAAAATATTCTACATATATGTCTGATTTTTCTTATTCCACTTTGTGTCATGTAACCATTGCATGAATTATGATTATTTTATTCAATATGTTGAAAATTTTTATATAGTTATCTCATTTAGAGGGGAGTTTTAATGACATACGATAATAAAAAAATAGTCCTGAGCAGAGGGTAGAGGAAATAATTACTTGTGGGAAGACCTATGACCATATGTATTGCCTATATAATGTCTCAGTGGACTTAGAAGGACATGTTCATATTCTGACTTGTGGATGTAAAGTGATTTGTTTTCTCAATTCCATGTGGATTTCGAGTAACATGATCAATAGATTCATACAGTATGTTGAGTGAGATGTTTTATTGATTTGACATGGACACATAGAAATATGTTAACTTGATCCATAATTACTTTATAGTAGCATGTACACTTGATGCCTAGTGGATGTTAGGTAGAAATTTCACAAGATTCCTAGTAGATGTTGAGTAACGTGATTCCCTTATTCTTTTTTGATACTGGGTAAGATTATTAAGAACATTATGGACATTTATTTATTACTCTTTAATTCCATTATGAAAATCCTTCTATATTGGAGACAAAGATGGTATACTTGCTGTTCAAGGTGGGTTTGTAAGTGCGCGACTAATCAGTTAATGAGGGTTTGTTACTTTAACATTTTCTTTTTATATATTATGTTTACATAGTTATGTATTTAATATTTAATTGTTTATCAACATATCACATGGACATACACAAAATTTATCGGTTGGATTCTATAGAATATTTGTGGGGTCCTACTAAGTTGTACTCATATATGTCATGGGTAGTTATGGGACTTGGCTAATCAAAAATCCATCACTTGTTTCAGGTATGTCTTGTTATATGGCCAATGTATTATCATTTAGTGGGATTGATCCATATGAGTCTAGTGGTTATTATAAGGTTAGAAATTGTTTTATAGAGACTATTATTAATTTTGTACATTACTACAATGTATATTTTATCTAATAAATTGGTAATCTATGAACTAAGTTCATGTATAATGGTTCATTTTTTTAACATTCATTCATTATTTTTCGTTATTATAATATTTTTATTTTTATTTTTTTGTTAATTTTTTTTATTATATATTATTTTTTAATATAATGGATTATATAGTCTATTAACGACACATATAAAATCATCTATGCTAGTTGGTATCCTATATTGTACATGGAGGCATGCCTAAGATCATGTGTAATTCTGGTGTGCACATTGTGATTATGGTTGAAATATTTCATATTATGATTCCAATTATATCTGTGAAAAAATATTTAATTAGATGTGAATCATATTTTTAATATTAATTTAGAAATAAATTTTATGGATCATACTCCAACGAAAATGATGAATGATTTTAGTGGCATCAGATCAATTACTGTACCATTATCTATATTTCAATAATAAATGAGATTAATTTTTTTCCTCTCACCAGTTATCTATTTAGGTAGTCCATTATACTAACTATATCAAAAATAACTCTTGAATTTTTTAGAATACTATGCATTTCCTTGGCCATTATATAGATAAACTAAACCCCATTCAACTTGTATCTTTCATTAATTTTTATCAAAAATGATGTCACATTATGATTTTGTTTTGGTTAAGTATTTACACTACTACATGCATATTATAATTAATGGGAAACCTAATTTTGTAGAATGTACCATATTCATTGTTTAATTTCATAATATATTTTTAATTTTGATGGTGTGAATCTCATATTATTTGTTGTACCAGATTTAATCATTCCATTTTATCTCAATTCCCAAATTTAATATATTCTTAATAATATTTATTTAGTTTACTATCATATTACATCAAAAAATATATACATTCAAACCATACTAATTAGTTACCCTTTACCCAACACAATACTAGAGTTGCTAATCCAAGTTATAATTCAAATTAATTTATACATATCCAAATAAACCCTATGCATATGGTATAGTAAACCCTTTCATGTAAATAATTATAATCATTTGAAATCCACAATACACAAATGTGTAATCCTAATGTGAACAATATTCGACCCCGATTTCCTAGAAAATTGAATAAGACTATAGGATAGTTAGTTGTCCCACTAAAAGTCCAATGTCGGTATAATTTATTGAAGATACATTTCAATCACACTATTAATAAATCACAGAATATATATAAATTATAAATATGTTCCTAGTTTAAAATCATATCTTAATAGTTTCACAATTCATTGATATGGGAAAACATATCAATTATGATACATAACCTGAAACTCTACAGATGCATGTATAAAATTCTACATATTGTGTAACACAATAAACTAAACCAGACATCCCAATTCATAATATAACAAATAATATCTTTAATTAATGCACTAGATTAATAAATGAGAAATTATTATATTTATGTATGAGATAAAAAATTATGAATAATCCTAAAATAAAGGATAAACACATTAAAAATTTGTTAGGAATAAACTAGAACAAATCACTTTTTATCTAATCTTAATATCTAATTTTATCATATACATGATTATAATATGTATTCTTTCATATTACAAATTTGAAATTATTCAAGAACATGTTTATTATTGAATAATAAAAATTTCAAATTTATCTAAAAAATGAACATAAATGAAAAAATCTAAATGTATTATTTATTTAATTCATTGGTAATTTAAATATCAAAAACTATTTTAGGAATAAATAAATTAATTATTAAATCTGTCCATAATATAAATATTTAATTTTTAACTTTGTAAATAAATTGAAAATAAATACAAAAAAACATTTTTTATTTTATTTTATAATTTATATAAATATTTCAAATTACATAACCATTATTTCCATATTAATCCCATAGACAATCTACTAATAATGTGTGGTATGGTTTAAAGCCCTAGACCAGTTTCATTATGGGACATATTACTATGTCAATAGAAAACTAATTGAATTAAAAAACAACATTCAGTAAAATTATGTCCAAAATAGAGTATGACATGGAATAGAATTCTTAATTTTAACTTATATTTACAATTTGCAGAAACAGCCATTATGGTTCTACATTTTAGTGAGGGTTGACATTTCGTTCTATGTATTTATAATCCAAAACCTTTGATAACGCAAGTGATGATGGGAAAAAATAATATTAAATAATCCTTAAAGAAATTCATATGAGTAATTAAATTTTAGGACAGACTTCATCACTCAAAAAAATGTGGTCTATAACATGTAGATTCCATGTGATGAGGCATTAAAGTGGCACATAAACCAAAAAATGAAATTATATAAAGAGTCCCAAAACGATGCCTTCTTTTTCCTCAATTATCCCAAAACCCTAAAATGACCATTTAACTGAAATGATTTCATTTTTTGGTGATTTTAGGAACAAAAATACCCATATTTATAAAGAATATGTTTTCATACTATATCTGAAGAATTTAAATGGGTGTTTTAGAATCGTTTATGCCACCAAATGTAGAGAACTTTTTTCAGTTTTATTCACAAATTTTAAATTCAAAATGAAAATGAATATAATTTCTATGATACCACTAAAGGGTTTAGGTGGGTATTCTAATAAAAAAAATATTATAATAAATTCCAAACCACATAATTTCCAAAACATATCTATTTATTTAGGAAGGAAAAAAATGAATAATTATAGGTATAATGTAATTTACTTGAATGGATACAGAACATTAAATATTTTATAAATAATTTGATAAAGATTATGGTGATTGAAAAAATCATTCATTTAGAGGTTAAAATGGATCATGTGAGTCACTAGATGAGAGTGTAGGCCCTCTATCCTTAAATAGTTTCCAAGAACAATGAGTTCAAATTTAAGAGATAATATAAAGCTAATGATATTTTTTGTTTCATAGTGTTATACAAAGTATTTTTTGAATTTGGGAAAAACACCTACTGAGTATTCAAACAACATAAATACACATCGAGAAAATCAAATAAGTATACCATTATTGATTTATAAATTCAGAATATTATTTCATGTTATATATTTTATAGTATTCAACTAGAAAACATATAATCAATATTTCAAATTTAATCATTTATGTTATGTGATCACATTACTGAAAATAATCACCACATGATAGATTTATCTAATAATGATTTATATGTAAACTAATGGAGACTTTAATAGGGGTTATCATTCTATACAATAATATCATTGCATTTCCACCATGGAATTTTGTCTCATACTATGTCTCTATGAATATAACATTATGACACAATGTTTTTGAACCCACAACTACATGGTTATCATTTTTCTTATAATTTCTTACATGATTGATTAATCTAAATATGATAACTTTTTAGAGAATTAATATATTTTTAATTCTAAAATAGTTGATAGGGACTCACTTTTTTGATATTAAATAATGAAAATTTTTAGTAAAACTGTTTTATCTACATGTTTTAAAAATAATATATGGCAATCATATAAAAATTCGATTTAGATGATTTAATGAGTTGTAATATTTTATAACATATTAGTATACATTGTGAATTTTTATGTTTCTCATATCTCAAAATAAAATAAACAAATACATAGTTTTAGGATTCATTAAATAAAATTTTTTAATGAAAAAACATAGTTTGGTGAAGGATTCACTATTGTCTTTCACAGTTAATACATATATTTATTCATTTAACATACTTTAAAATCACATTAATAATTTAATAAAAAAATAAATAAATTAAATTTCCTCGAAAATTTATTTTGATTCATGAATTTCTGGTTTAGTTTTCTTTAAATTTAAGATGGATTCACTTATATAAATGAGAAAAATATATAACTTTCAAAACATTTAAGGAATTTTTCCGAGGATCATAATTAATACCGTGAGTTACATAATTATGTATAAGTAAATTATATATTTATGGGATCCAATATTTATTTAAGATATCTGGTCACCATATAAAAGCTAAATATCCCTTCAGATATACTCTTAATTTAAGATTAATGATAAGATATTAATTAACCTTTAATGGTGAGGGGATCTTGTTTATGTATTTGATGACTCCAAAATAAAACATACAACATAAAAGGAAATTTACTCAGTAGTTTCTAAATAATACCCATAATCCTCACATATATAATGATGATGGTATTATATAATGAGGTATACATAATCCAATTCTTATGTATCTAATTTTATTGATTGTAATAATTGATAATGTTGTTATTGGTTTTTATTTTCTCTTATGAATGTTTTATTTTATACATTGGAATAAAATTATCCACATGAATTATTTAATAAATTTTCATTTAATATATGTTGATAATATCATTTTATAATATTTTTAAAAGGGATATATATATACATATTTATTAAAGGAATAATATTATATTGGTTATTTTCACATTAACCAAGTTCATGAAATTTCAAGGTAATCAATAATTGAATGAATTATGGTGTGTTTTATATATATTATTATAATATATAATTTTAAATATTATTTACAATGAATTATAATAATGATAGAAATGTGTCTTTGTATAGATTCATTAATTATAATATAAATATTTTCATTTTTCATTTTATTCTTGTTGTGGTACTTTATAATAGAAATATATGACCCAATATATTTTTTCATTATCCACCATTGAGTGTGAATATATTTAATTGATAATAAAAATAAATGTATAGATTTGGATCCAATCTCTATTTAATGAACAGTCTCTATCTTCTTTTAAAATTGATGATTTAATTGAAAAATATTTTGCTCTATATTTTTCAAATAATGTTGTTTCCAATGGTAATAATCATGTAGATAGTAGACTATATGTTAGAGAAAGTATAAATTAAGGAAATTTATGTGATACAATGATAATTTTGAATAAAAAACTGGATATATTTTGACTAAGGACGTATTATTATCAAAATAAATGCATAGTATTTAAATATACAATACTGAGTTTTTAAATAGTTTATTTTAATTGAACCCCTTGATAATTATAGAATTATAAATTATTTACATGTAATTTATGTTTTTTGTTTTCATGTATTAGTTTCAATTAAAAAATTGCATATTTTTTCATATATATCAATTGAGATATTATATATTTTTTTACTCACTGGGTTTCTCTGCAAAACATAGTTAATAAAACCAATTCAGCTTCCCCACTGTTAATTACATCAATTATCAATTCATTACACTCATGAATTAGAATATATAATTTATTATTAGTATATAATGATTTTATAATTTAGTATATTATCAATTTTTAAATTATGTTATTATGATCATTTAATTGATCTATAACATTATACACACAACCAATAAGACTATATAATGTTTAATTTATGAATAAATATTTTTCCTTTATTATTATTCCATCAATGTTAATCCATTAGTTATAATTTTAAACATGAGTCATGAGTAAAAATTAAATATTTATTGTTTTAAATACATTAGGAAAAATTTAGAAAACATGACTTCAATGAAAAAATAGATAACAGAGACATAGAAGGACAATTTATATCTATTAGATTTAATCTTCTTAAACAATTTCCAAGAGGTATTGGATACCTGAATGTCTCATTCACCCATAAGCAGATCATCAAACTTAAAGGAAAACTTTTCCCCAGATTGGATGTACTTCTCACAGATGTTCTTCCCATTGTTGAACACCCCCCCCCCCCGACAAGAATCAGGTTCTTCTTGACAAACCATGTACATTCATCCTCCTTGAGAGTCACCCTTAGTTACCTACCCAACAGTCAGGCAACATCTTCTTTAGTAGACTTTTAGTGATAGAATAGGTTCAACCACTTCTTCTTCTGAGCAAAAATAGAATTTTAATGATTTTTCAAATAAACCACCTTAAATCTAGTACTGAAAATGGCTTCATTATCTATCTTCTTTTCTTTCAACATCATTTTTTGTCATCTCACCATTTGAATGGTAAAAAGGAGAAATCCTTCACCTCTTTGTGGATTCCTTTTCGAATATTATTTCTCAATGGGCTCAGAGTCCTATCTCTTAGAGCCTCCTCCTCTGTTTCTCTAGTAAGATAACTGGAACCGTCTTTACTCAACTCATATTCATAGATCATTTTCCTTCCTTGTAGGGAATGATCGGATCATCCTGAAACCCTTAATATGCATCATCAATAAGAGTTTTTTTAAAGAGACTACACAACTTAATGGATTTCACATCCCTTTTAGAACGTGTCCTAATCATCTCTGAACTATAATTACCATTCCTAGGTTTATTAGAAAAAAATTTCTAACCTCTAGTAATAATACCACATCCAGGTCACACCACCTCCAAATATTGTGAAGCCATGGGATTCATGGAAATATGGAATACCTAAATAGCATCCTCTACCGCCTCTGAATATACAAGTTTCATCACACAAGCACTGATAAAAATAGTCTCTTTGATACCCCTAAATGAATATACTACAACTCCATGAACCTCCACATATTCCATAAGATTTTCCTCCCCCATATCACTTTGGCACAAAAAATTGGGTTGAAAAATAACAAACATAAATCTTTTGGGGCTACCTCGTGAAGATTTTTCGCAGACCCCCTACAGCACCATGGTTTGTGCAAAGCTTCCCCTCTGCAAAGATGCCATTGAGAAAGGATGCAGTATGCTTCACAAACCCATTTTATGTTCATGAATCCACTTCAGTGAATGGACACAATTGGCTCCAAAAACTCATTTGACATTCACAAAGCTTCCATGGAGCAAGGAGGCGGGAGGCTCCATGAACCAGTTTGATGCTTACAAAGCTGCCATAGAGAAATGATGCGGGTGGCTTCACGAATAAGACAAAATGACACCATTATTCACATCCGTCACGCACTGCTTTGTGGATCCTCTGGCCTATAAATACCGTGATCCCCTCGATCCCAAAGGACGTGTAGAGACCCAAAGCCTGACGTACATGTACATTACATTACTTTTGTGGAATACTTAGTACATAACAAAAACACACACACAAGGACCGTAATACTTTAGTGTCTTTGGAAACTCAGAATATAATCTTCTAATTGTGGTGAAAGATCATCAACATCTCCCATAAATAAATTTTTAAAAACCTAAATCCTTTCTTTATGTCTTGGGTGAAGGAAATCATAAAAGGGTGAGCTCAAATGCTCAGTAAGGGTAAACAAAATAAATATGAATCACGTCATATTCATAAGAACATATCTTTTGGAAATATTAACCTGCAAAAAAGATCATAATTTCATAACATTGGATAAATCATAGTAGTGAAATGTAATCCCAATAATCAAAACATAAAACATGAATCTTTGTGGCATACACACATAATCATAGAGAATCATTTCTTATTATTCAAGACACATTGCCAAGACTATCTTAGTGGACAAAGTCCCTTTCTGAACCGAGTTCACTCCTCGTTTCAGTCCTGTTTCACTGAACCGGTAAAACCTACCGTTCCATCCATGTCTATCTAATGAGATATAAAATATTTACCCAATGCATTGTAGGGAGATATAGGTCCCACCCATCTCATAATGATACCATTCTTATTGTGCCACAAAATCAGAAAACCATACATCATAGCATAACCCATGTAATAAAAATGGGAATCTTAAACATCGTGACATCATAAAACAATTCATATAAGATACAGGAATTCATAAAAATATAATTACATTACGACATAATCCAATAAATATAATAATATGGATAAAAACAGAACCCTTTATTATCTTAGATGGAAAATAATTTTGATAAAACACTTGAACTCCATTCTTGAGGAAAATATCATTTCTGCTTCAAAAACACGTTTCCTTTCTTAACATGTCATACAATTATAAACTAAAATAAGTTGATTAAAAATAAACATGAAAACTTATAAAGGAAGATTCTTGTAAATAATGTTTTAAAAATCCATTCATGCCATATAAGTTAAAAAACATTCTTCTCATACTTTTGTCCGAAAAGTCAAAAAGTACCTCGTACGAAAAACGACAAAAGATTCATTTCATATCTTTTACTAAAAACTCACCGAAGGGTAAAATTGGATATAAACTATTGTATAAGGATATAAATATTACATATTGAGGAAACATGGATGTGGATGATAAAATACAACCCAGTAAATACCAAAGCATAAACAATCTCGGATAAAAACGAGATTGTGGTATTTTCCCTTACCTTAGGTCCGATTTGTTTTGTATGTGTCCGAACCTCATATATAATGATTTAAATAATGTCATTGACTTATTCCAGAATCATACGCATTGTTATGATATCATATATGGTTCACTTATGGCTTTATATTACCCGTTCTTTTGTAAATTCCATGTTAAAGAGAATTTTGTGTAAAATCGTTTCATTTTCATCCGTGTTTTGACTTGTAATTATTCATATGATTTCTTAGATCATGATTACTTAATTACATAATATAAAATATGATTTATATATAATATATATTCTGAATATAATAGATCAGTAAATGGAATGAAATACACCGTTCATGGAGACGGTAGACCGTACGTACGGATGAACGCTGTTTTCTTTTCCTTATTGAGTTGAATGAAATTAAGTAGATGACATATATATATATACACATAAATCCAGAATCATTATTATGTCATATAATTCATTATTACTTATTATATATACTTTATAATCATTCATTAATGGTTAACGTGGAGAATGAATCTCATCGCGTCGTGGACACGGTAGTCCGTACGTACGCACGAGCGATTATATCATTCTCAGGATCGTGGAATTGTATTGGAGTGTATGTATACTATTTCAGAATCAATATCACTTTACAATAATCATATATAGTTATTATTTACACCATTATACCCATCCAAGTAAGGTGGTGGTGGAAAATAGATTACACCACGGCGTGGAGACGGTATTCCGTACGTACGCACGCGCGATGATTTCGTTTTCCGTAGGATGGATAGATGGTGAAATAAAGTTGTTTCATAATTATAATAACATATCATTATATAAGTGATACTGAAGATATTACTTCATAATTAAAACAACCTAAGAAGAAGAAGTGGAATAAGAAATAAAGATGAAAGAATCGGCAACGGACATTACCTCTTCTTTGATGCGCCTCTTTGAGATCTCCTTTTAGGGCACTAAAACTGCTCTTTTAGGAAGACCAGAACCTCTATGATGTTTCTAGGGAATTTTAGAAGGTAATTTGGAAGGGGTTGGGCGAGCTTGAAGGCTCAATGTGGGGTGAGGAAGAGAGGGAGGAGGTGCCCTTTTATAAGGGAGGAGAGGGGCACCTTTGGAATAACTAAAACTATTATTTTATTATAAAGTCAAATTCGGTTTTAAATAGGTCCAATTTGATTCATTTCGAAGATAAGGTAGGGATGAGTCGAAATCCTCTCATCCAATATAATTTATACAAGTTTAGGGTCCTATTTTAACCTTATCATTTAGATTTAACATTAAGTAAAATAATTTTACTTTTACCGTGTCTTCTTGTGTTCTTATAATATAAGGTTAGTAAAATTACTATAAGAAGCCAAACGAACCCCAAGTTGTTTATTATCAATATATATAACCTTATCTAAGTCATTTGACCGAACCTTATATTTTTAGGAATAAAATAACAATTAATAATATAATATTTGTTTTAAAACTATATTATGTCAATTTTTACACTATTTAGTAATTGATTTTTGTGAAAGTCATAACCGAATGATTAATTCAAAAAACAGTTAATTAAATCAATAGTAACATGTAATATTATCCTAGAAAATTTGTTTAATTCATAAAAAGTCTCAAATTACATTTATTTGGGTATTTATAACATCATTTATGTTAATATTTCATTAATAAGATAATTACTACATCTTCTTTGTGACCTAAATAAATTAACATATTTAAAGTGTAAAAATTTCAAATAAAATATCATTATGTAGGAAATAGTTTTATCTTTCTAATGAATATTTATAGTCGAATTTATCTTATGTATAATCCTATATTAAAAATGATTTACTTATTAATCTTTGATTTTAACTATTTTAACCCTTCTTTAAATAAATTAATTATAAATATCCTAATCTAATCAAAGTGGGCCTAAATGGTCATATATTATTCCTAAGGTTGTTTTTGGTCGAATTACACTTATCCAATAGAATTAGGACATGTGTTAGGGTAATAATAATATCATTTCTACCCTTAATTACCCTATTTACTTTTCACCATGGTAAAAAAAAGTAAAAAGTTATTATTCACCAAAAATTATTTTCATCTCATTGAACCACATTTTACTTACTGACATCAACCGTGTCTCTCGGATTTTTTAAATTCCACTCACATAAGCGGTAAAATTAAGTTTTATGAAAAATTCATTTTTTTAACTACCACTTAGTGGTGTCACTATTCATCAAAAAATGAAAGTTTCCAGAAAAATACCAAATATTAGGCCTAAGCTATATTTGATATAATGAAATCAAAAATGATGTCTATTTTACCAAATTCAAAACATATCAGTTTCATTAATTAATTTAAAAATTAATTCCCGTCATCAAAACAAATAGCGTGTTCTTAAGAGATAATAACTATCAAAAGATTTGTACTTGTTTATGTCTGGTTTAAATGTGAAATTATATCCAATGACAAACATTGTATTAAATTGTTAAAATATATTCTAAATATTCTTTAAAACCACTCAAATTAATAATTTATCACTATTAATTATTTCGACTAAAAAAGTTGTTTTTTATTAAAATTTAGTAATTTTCACTATTCATCAGAATATGAAAGTTATCCGAACAGTACCAAAATTTCACCCTAAGCTAATTTAGATATTCAGAATCCAATAATGAAGTCCATTTTGAAAAATAAAATTTACAAAAATTAAAAAAGTGGTTATTACTATTCCCAACGGCTAGTTTTAATAATATTTTAATGTCATATCATTGTTTAGCGAAACTTGGTATTGCGTACAACACACACTATCGCGGAAGGTCGCACTAGCGTGTAATGAAAGCCTAGTCAGGGTTGCGTGTTGTGAAAGAATGCTTCGTTGTTTCGTATAACATAATCCAACCATATTTCATATATACATTGAATATATATATATATACTCAATGTTGCGTAGAATAACTATTATCAAAATTGTGTGTAACACGATCCAAGAATAGTGTTCCGTATACTGCAAGCTAATACGGTGTTGTGTATAGAGCAAGGTAATATTGGGGTAGCATACAAGACATTAATTAAACTAAAAGAATAATTTTCATAAAATCTCGGGGTGTTACAGGACGGATCCTCCGACCTATGTTTTTCATAGCTCTCAAATTTCTAGGAAATTTCTACTATGCGAACCTTGATTTTTCGAGGTAATTTTGCATCACGAAGTTACTTCCCCTTTTCTTGAATTAAAACCCTTTTTAAAGAGGGATGCCCTTCATGGATCCCATGGGCCTCACTGATTGAAGGGGATACCCCAGGGGACTCGGGTCTTCACGGAGAACCTATGCTACCAAAAATACCCTCCATGCATATGTGACCCACATGCTAAGGTAGGGACACTATTCTTCGTGTAGCTCATTCCTTTGCAATTCTATTCTTTGCAAGGCACCCTTTCATTGCAATGAACTACTCTGTGAAAGAATTTCCACTTCTCGAACCACCTTCCACATTCTCCAATTCCATACGCCTAGGCTAGGCCACTTCACTTCGTGAAGCATACCATTTCGTGAATCCCCTCTACTCTATGGAGAACCAGAGCTTCATGAGGCTTCTACATATGAGCCCATTTCTTCTAAAACACCTTCTCTTGTGTGGCCCTGCAGATTTTCACATTTATATTTCAATGTTACTTGTGATGTACTTCTCATTGTGTTTCTTCATCAAATACTTCATTGTGTAGGCACACATACAACTATTGATTCTTCGGATTGCCATGATAACTTGGACCCCTAAATTTATCACTCCATAACACCCCTTCACCATGACATTGCTGATGCCTTCCCTTCCCCATGGGTTGGGATGTATTAGTTATGTAAGTCCTAAGGGGTTTGAAGTGATCCCCCCTCATCTGAGCTGCAGGATGTTAAAATTCCAAGAACCATCATCCACAACACATGATGTTAAAATGTGGACACTCCCTATGAATCATATTCATGGTGCCCCATCTCAGACCATTTATATGCCCACTAGTCTACATGGGTGTGAGATTATTCCTTAAATATAATCATATACTCTTCATTGGAGAGGTGTTTGCCCATAGGGAAAGGACATCCACCATTTTGTATGCCCCTAGCCTTTCCTGCAGGAGGAATCATCTCTATGTCTCTTATCTTATTCCTTCCCACAGACCAGAGAGGAGAGATAGGAACCGGGCCCCCCTTCTCTTCCATGCCAAATCACTCTCCCATTTTGATTTGTTACTACATGGACTCCTCCCTGGAGTAAGTCCTAATATCCACCTCTCTAGGATGATAACCACATTTAATCCCCTATTTTGCCTTTGGGATGCAGACCACGTGTAAGAACATCTTTCCATTTTGGGGGACTATCCTCCTGTAAGCCCCACATCAATTCTCACAGACACACATTTCGTGATGTGATCATCAAGTCTTTCCTGCCTCTTGTTTCTCACACCGATCATGACTCACGTTGGATTAGAGTAAGCACCAACCCGGAAACTCTCCTCGGGCTACCATAGCATGTCAGACCCACACCATCCTGGAACTGCGTGGACCTTGATCCTTTCCAAGGAAAGGTGTGTAGAAATCCTTCTTGAGGTTTAGGCACCACACCCATTGGTCCCGAACACTTCATGTCAGTTCGCCAACACCATCCCAAATAATGTGACTTTGATCCTTGCTAAGGAAAGTTATTTAGGAAGACTCCCTATGTTTCAAGACCAACACGTACTTATTCTAACCCCTTCACATCAGTTCACTAAAAATATTCTAAACAATGTGGACTTTGATCCTTGCCAAGGCAATGTACATATTAAGCCTCCCTGAGGATCATGTCCACCATCCATTGGTCCCGGCCATCTTCACATCAGTTCCACAAAACCCATTCTGAACTATGTGTACTTTGATCCTTTCCAAGGAAAGTTACATAGAATTTTTCCATTAGGATCATTCCCACCATCCATTGGTGCTGACCATCTTCACCTTTTTCAACCACACTCTTTCTGAACTATGTGTACATTGATCCTTTCCAAGGCAAGGTATGTGGGACACCATTATAGGTTTCATTCCCAATAACCATTGGCCTCGACCACTCCACGTCAGTCCACCGTCATCCTACATGATGTTAAACTATATGACCCTTTTTTCCCACATGAAAATAAATTATCCCCCATCCAACATTAAGCTATTTTGCCCTCATCCAATGGTAATATGTTGTGACCCTCACACAATGGTATGCCATTGTGATCATCATTCAGCGGTAAGCCGTTGTCTATACGTACATAGTGTTAATCCATTTACGTCTTATTATGTTGGGACCCATATCTTTTTTCTATCCTTGTCGCTTCAGACCAAACATTGGCTGCTAACCACGCATAAGCCCTAGTGTATCATCGGGTCACTATCCATTGTGCAGAACTTGATCGTATAACCATTAAGAACATTTTGGACATTGATTCCCTACAATGAGGATAAGCAAGATTTCTATTTGAGGCTTAATCCCAACATCACCATCTCCCTCGAGTCAAATCTATATCTATCTCCATCCACTTCACTTAACCATAAATTATACATCTTGATTCTTACCTCGACAGTCACATCTCAGTGAGATCATGTCAATTCACATCCTAGAATTAGAGTTCCCTCCAGGGTATACACCCATCAGATCCACTCATGAATGAGTTCTAATATATATGATATGTCTCCTTTGGATATTAAGCCTACGACATACCCTATGATAAAAATGGAAAGCTGATGAAAACCTTAGATACATGCATGTGGCATATAATTATTGACGTTCAATATGGGATGCCTCAGGCTGTCATGCCATTGAGAAGCCATATCTTTTGGAATAGAAAACCATACGCACTAGTGTTCCAGTTTCTATACACACTAATGATTTCTAACGTGGCTAATCCTCCGACCAAATGTTGAATCCCTGGCCGGACCCCATGGAATGTCCAGATTGATGTAGTGTAATTAGTCAGCATCCATGATGATATGGAACTAGGAAGAGTTTCATTAACAACGTCTTAATCTGTAATGGAGACCCAATATAGGTGATGACATCGAGAAGGAATTCACAAAAGTAAGAACCAACAACCCATCATCCCATTCCAATCAATGATAAAGCATCCCTAAATAAGTGACAGATGCCACTCGCCTTTGGAATGTGGGAACACAGGGAAATAGTCAGTTTGTCCTTGTAATCCTCAAACAGATGGATTGTTTCTCCCTAGTGAATGCATAAGAATCTGAAATAGTTAACCCAATGCGAATTTATTATCTTCAATGTGGATATTAGTAGCATTAGAACCATTAGTAGATTAGCGTGTCACCAGATCAAGTTATCTAGAAATGGGTCCCAATAAGAAAATCGTGGGCCTAGTGTGAAACTCTCTAGAATTTGGGGAAATCAAAACATTGGACATCCCAATCTATGAATTTTTCAAATGGATATTTTTTAATATCAATGTAAGACGGAATGGTGATGGGGAACTAGACATCGATTTTCTTGTTTCTGCAATAATGGTTTAATCTCCCTTCTTTCCAAGAACAAAGATGATGCATCAGAATTCGATTATCACCCACCAAATGAGGTAGTGGTACGAGAAATTTCAATATGACAACTCCACACGACTTCCCAACTTATGCATCAATCTCCACAACCACAGCTGTTGGGAACCCACACCCCATCTCCCCTTCTGAGTTCATTCAACAAAATGGTCATAAATGGCCTCGTACCCAGATACAAGGAGGAGGGATTATCCCAACTCAGGATATGGACTGCCAGTAATTAGAGGTTTCTACGCCTTGTCACCATCGATGCCCTAAGTAACACACATGGAGACACTACTCCCCATGACAACGTACAATCTTTTCGGGAGCCTCTCCTTAGAATGCCTAGATCACCCATTCCCTACACTGATGATGTATCGGATTCTTGGTTCATCCCACTTGAGATCCTATATCAGCATCCCCAAAGGAGGCATCCACTAGGACACACCAATTCCACAACATAGTCCCACAAGTCGAGGATTAGGTAAGCCATGAGCCTACAATGTCGTCCCTGGTCCTACTGACCTAATGGCGACATCGAGCACAAACTGTTGATGATGCCTGCAAAAGGGGCTTCAACGCCAACATCTATTGTGGCACGTGCCACCATTGATGTATATCATCAGCCCCTGTGTATGAGGAGCACAATCACTTATATACCCAACATAGATCGAGGCCCCAACTGCCCCATGGGCAGTCTGGGTTAACTCTCCTGGTAATCAGCAGAGGTTGTGCCTGCCGCAGACCAACTAGTGGCAGTGTCACCCACTACAGAGGTCATCCCCTTACATCCACTACGAACAATGATGGTCCTCCCCCCTTCAAATATCAACATGTTGGTCCACCCCATGCCACATTAAATCTAAAAGATGTTCCCCCACCCCCACCCCCACCTCCACAGAAGAGACACTCAGTACAGAAGCCTCCCTCGTGCTCATTACGTCGGGTATGAGGTCATCCCTCCTGCCACAGACCAAAAAAATTGACATGGTACACATCTGATCAATATAGAGCATCGTGGCCCAACTCATGTCCTTGAATAAGCTACAGAAGTTCCTCCTTACCTCAGAAATTATAGATGTGAAGTTAATCTTCCCTTCATCGACACCTAGCACAGAGGTCCTACCCGTGTTTGACATGACCAGTACACGGACACTCCTCACGTTGTTGCCTCTAGGGAAAACAATCAATGCATCCCTACCCATACTACTTCTAGCACTAGTTGATGTCCTACATGCTCTCGCACTTCAGGAGAAGATCCCCTCAGCACATTAACTATTGGACGCATAGGACCTTCCCGTGTTCCCTTTGATATCTGTCCAGGTGATCCTCACACCCCATATCACTCAGGAGGAAATCCTCTCCACCCTAGAACTAGTACGTCTGAATGTTCTCCTCATGCCATAAATTTACCATATCTAGATGAACCATCCAAGGGAAGGAGGGATGGTGGTCCCTGACATTAAAATAATACCATGAAGATTCAGACCGAGTTTAAATCAGTCTTCTTCTCCGATTCTAAGGTAGAATATGACTCAATGATGGAACCTGGACATAGATCCTTCGTGTCAAGGGTCGATGTAGGAATAAAGCGCATTAGCCTCATACTTCCAGAATGTGAGGTACATCATATTCCTTCCTACCTCAATAGGGAATCTAGGAGGATGGAAACATGAAAACTCCACAAGTTCTGGCTAGGAAATCACCTCTATTGTCACACGTAGCACTCCCTTCCATGACTAGAGATCATGGAGAGATATTCTAGGTACCAAGGGAAGACATGAATCAGTGTGGTCCTTTGATGATATCTGTAGTCCCTGCGCTGGAAACAACATTCGTTAATTCATCTTACCATAATTTGGGGGCTATGTCACCACACACATTATAGGATATCACGAGATATGAAGTCTTGTTATCTCACTTAACGTATTCTACCTCACCCATCCTACCACCTCAGCGATCGGAATCAGTACCGCTACCAGTTCCCTAGATTCCTCTGGTTGATTAGTGGGGAAATGAAGGGATATACCCAGAATCCAAACCAAAATGCTTTGCAGGATATTCTCCCATCAGAACATTTTCCTGAGATGTTTTGACCATTTTCTGCACTGAATTTCAGTGTACTAGAATTGGTCACCAAGGAAGAGGTCGATTGATTTCACCAGACCCTCTAGGTGACTCATTTTCTTTTTATTCATCGATGAGTAGCCTACCCAAGGATTTAGGCACACTTCGAAGACATCATCAAACAATGTTTTTGGGTTGATTTGGTCGTACTCCCCATGGCCCAACGCCCTGAGTGACCATGTCACCATAGAAACCTCTAACAATGATGCCTACATATATTTAATGAGCCTCGTAGGATAATCAAGGATGCTTTTACTAATGTGAAAATCCACTGTTGGGGGATGTACACGGCCCTCCATTTCTTTTCCATCTGGAACCATCCAAATTTTCTCGCCGACATAGTGGATATGCCTCCAGGAAGGGTCGCAGTAATCATTGATAACCTACCAGGGGTGGAAATAAGCTAGATCTTCTTGGAGAGGACCTCCCCCTCAAGGGAGTTTCCCACATCTTGGATATACTGGGATATATTACTCTACAAGAATGAAATATACAAGTTCTTCTTGTGCCCACAGAGGCATTGGTGTTGAGCCAGAATCCCAACAAGGGTAAAGAGCATCTTAGAGCCATCAAACCCTACAACCCGTCAGGTTCAGTGCAGAAGGTGGAAGATGATCCAAAAAAGTCCACATGGCATCAAAAACTCTTCGAACTCTAGAGGATGGTCGATGAACTCCTTAATGAATGCACTGCAGATCAATGACCAGACAACATTGATCTTTGGCTAGGGTAGTAGGGTCAGTACAACATCACCTTAGCGAATTGATTCCAGGTGACCCTGACCATCCTACACATGCAAACATGTTTGAGGAAGGAGATTATGGAAATAAGGAATGATATGTGTCTCCAAGTCTTCTTGAATGGCATGACAGTCTTCAAGACCCAAATTAGGTTCCCCCAGCTGCTCAACAGGTTGTTCCACCGTCCGCTACACAAACCGCTAGGCCTGCTTATTGAGGTGACGAACCCACCAAAAAAATGGTTATTCAGGGATCCCCTTCAAGGTAGGAACCCCCACCCAGATGATACAATGGCTGTACTCATTGCCCATCTTGATGTATTGGAGACGCAACAGGTGGAAATCGCACTAGATAGAATGCTTTATCCATAGTGGGTGGATGATATTCCATCACCCCATGATTTTTAGAAATTCCACCTTTTCCCACTTCAACAGGACATGGGACCTACCACATCACCTGGCCAACATTACCTCAAGGTTTGGGCCCATGATGGGAACTCTAGCGTAGAAAGAGGCTTCAAAACTCTTATTCTTCATATAGACATTGGAGGGTCTGGTGTTCGTCTGGTACAACCATCTCCCTATCAGATCTGTAGCCCGCTAAGAAGACCTCTGTAGGCAATTACTCTACCACTTCAGTTCCACCACTCAGAAGAAGAGTATCATGGATCTCTTAATGTTTAAGAAGAGGCATGATGAGCACAGTTCAAACTTTTTTCCCAATGGAAAGGGCACACATACTCCCTTTATATGGAACTGAATCAGTTACAACTACATAAAATGTGTGTAGGGAACATAAAGATAAAACTGGTCCTCTCTTTGATCACCTAGAACTATGCCGAGGGATTTTGAGACATCACTGATAATGCCTAGGGCCTAGAGGAAGCCTTACAGCAGGCAAAGAAGGAACGTCCATTGCCTCCTACAATCCCCACAAGAATTGCTGCTTGGGATGATCCCACTGATGTGGCTCAAATATATCCCCCTAAAAGCTATAGATGTTACTGGTGGAACCATCCCCATAGCCTTGTAGAGGCCCTCCACCTCTTGTATAGCATCCATCCCAGTAGCTCCCACCTTAGAACCTATAGGTTCCCCCGTGCAATGCATCGTCACCACAAACGTGAGATAACCAGGCTCCACTTCCTCGACCGGCTCCTCCAGCCCCTCGGTAGGGTCAGGCTCAAAGGGCCCCCTTATAGGAAAAGAGGAAGACTACTTACTCGTTCAATGAGGCTAAAGTCCTTGGATACTTCCGTAGTGCCTTGGAATAGGGGATTGTATGTTTTTTTGAATGTAAGAGGCCAAATGAGGCGAACCTAAATGATCGCCCTAATTACTGCCCCTATCACTAGATCATGGGTAACACACTCAAATAGAGTTATGTGTTTAATGAATATCTTCAAGACCAAGTGGATAACAACAAAGTCTTATTAGGTACAACTCCGACTCAGGTGGCATGTATTTTCGTCAAGCTAGACAACAGCCGTGACCACCGAGGCGAGTGGCATTAGGTATCTAACCATGGGTCCCAGAAGTATGATGAATGGATGAGTCATAAATAGTCGCATGCACCCATGGTGTTATCCATGCATGTCTGAATCTTCCAGAGCATTCAGATGCAGCAACTATGTAAAGACCCGTAAAATTCAAGGGAAATTTTTTTCTTAATTTTCTTTAGAATTTTACAAGAGCGCGGTTTCAGACGGCACCTGATTCCGAGGCCCGGAGTGCCCGGAATTAATTTCAGAAGTTTGGCTCGGGTACGTTCAGTGAACGAACGAGCGGGAATTCCTAACTTTTGATCCGGTGCTCGGAATTGAAATCCGAGGGCACCGATGAACTCGCAGCGCCGATATTCGCTTAATGAGACCTTTTCGGGAGTTGCGTTTGTTGCGGGTTGAAAGTTACGTTTTGGGGTTTTTCAGTTAAGTTAAATAAAATTTGTGCAAAAAAAATTTTATTTTAACTTATTTTAAAAACCTACCAAAGGAGGTTAGAAGTGGGACCCACACCCACTTAACCTCCCTTGGGAGGATTAAGTGTGGTGGGGCCCACACGAACCCCTTTTTTTCTTTTCAATTTCCTTAACCTCTCAAAACCCCCCCTCTTAATTATGTAACTCTCCCCTACTTTAACTCTTGCCAATTTATCTTTTCATTTAATTTTGTCAACTCTAGACTTAATTAATGAATTGAATTCAACTTTGAATTTTTGAAAGGTTGGCAAAGTGAGAATAAAATAAGATTTAGTCTTATTTTATTTTGGGTTGATCGTTTGTTCCCTTGAGAGCTTTTGAGAGCTTTCCTCTTCATCTTCAACTCTGACGAAGAACGAAGAACGAAGAACGCTCAAACTCCGACGAAGAACGACGCCTCTCTTCTTCGTCCTCGGTGTCAACGAGAGAGAACACCGCACCTTCCTCGGAATACCTTCGTTGGCGTACAAGGATTCGCCAACGACGTGCTTCTTCGGACGCGCCTCTTCGTCAACGGATTTGACGAACGTCGACCGCGACGCCCGACCTCCGCGACGCCGTCTTCCGTGGAGAGTAGTCGAACCTTTGAATCTTATACCCGAGGTAGGGGTTGTCGAATTTCTTTTGGATTCCTCATTTTATTCTTGATCGTGCTTTTAGCAAGATTAACGTGTGACATGATTTTTTCTTTAAGTTGCGTTATTATTATTAACGCGAGGGGGGCCGGACCGCACGAACACGGCCGAACCCCCCTCCAACGTTCTTGTTTAATTCTTGCGATGGAAGCAAAGTGGCGTGGTGCCGTCGCACCACGCGGTTTACCGTGCGTTTAATTTACGCGGCGCCGTCGCGCCACGCCGAGGAAAAATCTTCAAGAACGCGACGCCGTCGCGCCACGTTGAAAAGAATCGAAGCACGGCGAAGGGGCGCGGTGCCGACGCACCGCGCCGGATGACGAACGCCGCGGCCGGTTCCGGGCCGCGGCGGGACGAGGAGACCGCGGCCGGTTCCGGGCCGCGGCGGAAGGGAAGACCGGCGGCCGGGCCGCCGGCATCGGAAGCCGAAGAAGGGGACCAGAAATTCCGGTCCCGTTTGAGAAAACCGGCCGGCCAGCTGGCCGGCCGGATGACTTAAAACCGGGGAATTTAATTCCCCGGCCAACCATGAAAACCCCCCTCTTTAAGAGGGGGGGGCGTTTCTTTAAAGGGAGGGGGCCGGCTGCCCCCTCGGTTCCACCAGCAGGCCCCCCACGTGGGGGGGGGGGCTCTTTAAAAAAAATGGGGCGCGGCCCTTGTGCCGCGCCGCCCCTCCAGCAAAACGCGGGGCTTAGCCCCGCGTGCCACCCACCTCACGGCACCCCGCCGCCAGCGCGGCCCGACGCCGCCGCCAGCGCGGCCCGCCGCCGCCGCCACCGCGGCCCACCGCCGCCTCCGCCGCGCCGCCACCGCGCGCCGCCGCGCGCCGCCCCCGGCCGCCGCACCGCCGCCGCCCGCCGCCGCCGGCCGCCGCCGCCGGCCACCGCGCCACCCGGGGGGGGTCGGGCCGGGTCGGCCCGGACACGGACCCCCCGTTTCGAACCTGATTTGGTTTTTGGCTCATAACTTGAGCCTCGGACCTCCGAATGACGAACCGTCTGCGGCAACGCGATCCTTGGATCGAGACGGTCGTTTCGATATATCGCAATCAAGGTTTCGGGTTACTTTGAGTTCGGCCGGGTTGGTTCGTTCACGAAACCAACCGGGCCTTCGGAGCGGAAACGCTCATATCTTGAGCCACGAACGTCCGATTGACGCGCCGTCAGTCGCGTTGTGTTCCTCTTAGTGAATCGGATCTTTTGGCATACTCCGCCCGAGGTTTGGACGCAGGCGGAGTACGGTCGGGTTGGTTTTTCCTTAAAAACCAACCGGGCCCCGGAGACGAAAATGCCAATAACTCACAGACCGGGCGTCCGATTGACGCGCCGTCTGTTTCGTTGACTTCTTCTTGATGAGACGGAACTTTTGACATACTCCGCCCGAGTTTTGGATGTAGTCGGAGTATGGCCGGGTTGGATTGTTCCCGAAATCCAACCGGGCCCCTGGAACGGGAAAGCTGACATCTTTCAGACAGGACGTCCGCTTGACGAGCCGTCAGAGGCGTTGGTGGTTACGTTGAGTAACGGTCCCTTTGAGTTTACCCTATGGGAGTTCGAGGTACAGTTGAGATACGGCCGGGATTGGTTCGTACTCGAAACCAACCGGGCCCCTGGGACGAAAAGACTATTAACTCACAGACCGGGCGTCCGATCGACGCGCCGTCTGTTGCGTTGAGACCCCTGTGACGAGACGGACCTTTGAGGCACTTCTTCATGGGACTTTGTGATACTTGGAGTATCGACCAGTAGCTCGTGGAGCGGACCCTCCCGGAGACGAGCGTGCAGAGTACGGAGACCGTGTAGCCGGCTGAGACCTGACGACTGCTTGACCGACTCGACTTGGAGTGAGTCGACTAGCCCAGTGGACGGAGCGCCCGGTACTTGGCGGCAGACCCACGGCGGACGGAGCGCCTGGTAGTTGGCAGCAGACCCGCGGTACTCGACAGGAGGAGTACCTCAGTAGGCTATCTGGGTAGCGCCCGGTATTTGGCAGCAGACCCTCAGCGGACGGAGCGCCTGGTAGTTGGCAGCAGACCCGCAGTACTCGACAGGAGGAGTACTTCAGCAGTCTTAGGTTAGTGAGCGGCGGCCTCGGAGTCGTGACAGGACCACTGTACACTCTAGAGACGGAGCTCTTCAGCAGTTACGGTTTCGATAATGAAAATCCTGGTTTGAGCTGAGACTTTTGACCTTGTGTTTACTTCATGATTGAGATGGGTCACTGGCTAACTTTGGTATATGTATGGGCATATACCCGGGTAGTGGTTATCCGTCGATTTCACAATCCTTGTGTTTCCTCATGATTGAGATGGGTTACTTGATAACTTAGGTATATGTATGGGCTTATACCTAAGTAGGGTTTATCTGTTGAGATCTTCTTGTGTTTATCCTTGTTGGTTTTAGTGAGACCTTGAGGGTCTCGGGGTCCCTACTGAGTATCGTTATACTCACCCCTGCACGGGCTATGCCCGCACCTCGTTGTGTTGGTTGCAGACGACGGCCAGTACTGGCAGAGGCCGAGTGTTCGAGGACTGGACGGTACCTGGAGGTGGACTATACGACGAGGCGGTACCCAGAGGCAGACCACTGGGCGGGTCATACTTGGAGCAGACGGCGGGACCCGAGGAGCAGAAGAGCTATCTGTACCCACCCTTCAGGTGGGATTTCCAGTGGACATCTCAGCGTAGCAGCTTTACTTTTCAGTCGCTCTTTTCCCTTTCGAGTTGTACTTTACAGTTGGGCTTGTATTTCCGGCCCCTTTTACTTTTCAGCTCTTCTTTTTGTACTTAGTGTTTTACTTCCGCTTGTACTCTGTGGTGCTTGTTTTCTTTATAAAGGCAATGCCTTCCCAGTTATCGGGATTTTACGCCTTTGGTGCTAGTCTCCAACCCCTGGCCTATGGAAGGCGGGCTTGGGGTAGTCACGGCACGGGCCCCGAGGACGGGTCGTGACAAATTGGTATCAAAGGAGTTCGGTTCTACCGCAGAACTTATAACTCTGATCTTTCTTTCTGTGAAGCGATAGTGTTAAGAGTACCGAGTGTGGTTTTCAGATCAGGGAGTCCAGTGTTGGTGCGGGCGGCCGACGTATCCATACACCAGGACCCTGACAACTGATTTCCGACTTTGTGCACGAAAACACTGATTGCGTGTGTGTTTTCAACGGTTTTTCCCCTTAAAACAGCTCAAACCAGGTCAGCTCACCAGGTATAATCGTTTGATCGTGTTACGTTGTTTCTTTCAGGATGTCTTTTCCAGACGATCAGCTAGAGCCCGGAGGGATGAGCGTGCTGACAGTCTGTCGAGCGGCGAGGCTTCGGTACATGGCCCTCTTGCAGTTGAGGCACCAGCGGAGGCACCAGCAGTAGGCGATGCACGACGCTTGAGCGCGCTGCACGAGTTCCAGCGCCAGAGGCCACCCAGGTTCCGGGGAGAGACGGACCCGCAGGCGGCTGAGTTTTGGCTGGAGGCTGTGGTGAGAGTCTTCAGGCTAGTGGGGACGCCGGCAGACTTCATGGTGATCTTTGCTACCAGCCTCCTTCAGGCAGCAGCAGGTAGGTGGTGGAGCCACTTGTTTCAGTTCTGCGATGAGATGAACTTCGTATGGGAAGACTTCGAGACCTTCTTCAGGGTGGAGTTTGTGCTAGTATCTCTACACCCCGAGCGTGTACAGGAAATTCTGCCTTTACCGCGTGTTTTTCGATCAGAAGCCGAGTCATCTGTGGGCAGTAGACAGATGTTGCAGAGGTCCAGGAGGACCAGACCATCAGTTGGGCGATCTCGGGTTTTAGGACCGGTGGTGCAGGGCACCCGGAGTGGGAACAGAGTTAGCCGTGCAAGGAGCAGGTTGTGTTACTCATGCCGCGAAAAAGGACATCTGGCACGTGACTGTCCGACTCCCGATCCGCAGGCTTTGGGAGAGCCACCGAGATAGAGGCAGCGACAAATGCTTGAGCAACAGTAAAGCAGGTGGACAGGGGAGGAACTAGTGGATACGTCTTTTGTACTTCTAGTTCCATGTTGATGTTGCTTTTATGTAGCGTCTTGTATTATGATCTGCAATAATAAAAGACGCATACTTTTGTGATGTTTTCTTTCCTGTCCTCTTTTGTGATGTTACTAAGAGGTTCCAGTTGACTGTTGACTTGACCCTCACTTGTGAAACATCTACTGGAGGAGACCCAGTTACCACACACTGATGCCGACAGTGTGACTCAACCCTTGGAGGCGAGAGTAACAGTTGGATCTCTTAGTAGTAGCGTCGAGGCCTTACGACGTCATCCTTGGTATGGATTAGTATCATCCATGTTAGGATTGACTGTTTTAGGCAAAGAATGTGGTTCATCCAGGGGATGAGACCAGGTTTCTCTTATCGGCAAAGAAGAAATCTCGCAGCTCTTGTGGGACCAGAGATGGTCCGGGCCACGTCAGAAGATGTCCATGTCATCCAGGAGCGGATGAGGAAAACACAGAGCCGGCAGAAGTCTTACGCTGACAGGAGGCGGAGGCCACTGGAGTTCGAGGATGGCGACCACGTCTTCTTGCGGGTCTCACCTCGACGTGGTATTCGGAGATTTGGCCGAGGCGGCAAAATATCTCCGCGCTTCAACAGACCCTTCCAGGTCCTCAGCAAGGTTGGCGAGGTGGCTTATCGCCTGACTCTACCACCTCAGTTGCACCGGGTGCACGACGTCTTCCACGTATTCCAGCTGAGGAGCTTGACGTTGACGATGGGGTGACTTTTACGGAGGTCCCGGTGGAAATAGAGGATCGACAGGAGCGGGTCCTACTTGGACGATCGATTCCTCTTGTGCGCAACAGATGGCGGCACGGGAATCTCCAGGAGAACACATGGGAGCGGGAGGCTCAGATGCGTGCTCAGTACCCTCTTTTGTTACCCTAGTTTTTGTTGTAGCTTTACGGGGATGTAAAGCCCTGAGGTGGGAGTAATGTAAAGACCCGTAAAATTCAAGGGAAATTTTTTTCTTAATTTTCTTTAGAATTTTACAAGAGCGCGGTTTCAGACGGCACCTGATTCCGAGGCCCGGAGTGCCCGGAATTAATTTCCGAAGTTTGGCTCGGGTACGTTCAGTGAACGAACGAGCGGGAATTCCTAACTTTTGATCCGGTGCTCGGAATTGAAATCCGAGGGCACCGATGAACTCGCAGCGCCGATATTCGCTTAATGAGACCTTTTCGGGAGTTGCGTTTGTTGCGGGTTGAAAGTTACGTTTTGGGGTTTTTCAGTTAAGTTAAATAAAATTTGTGCAAAACAAATTTTATTTTAACTTATTTTAAAAACCTACCAAAGGAGGTTAGAAGTGGGACCCACACCCACTTAACCTCCCTTGGGAGGATTAAGTGTGGTGGGGCCCACACGAACCCCTTTTTTTCTTTTCAATTTCCTTAACCTCTCAAAACCCCCCCTCTTAATTATGTAACTCTCCCCTACTTTAACTCTTGCCAATTTATCTTTTCATTTAATTTTGTCAACTCTAGACTTAATTAATGAATTGAATTCAACTTTGAATTTTTGAAAGGTTGGCAAAGTGAGAATAAAATAAGATGTAGTCTTATTTTATTTTGGGTTGATCGTTTGTTCCCTTGAGAGCTTTTGAGAGCTTTCCTCTTCATCTTCAACTCTGACGAAGAACGAAGAACGAAGAACGCTCAAACTCCGACGAAGAACGACGCCTCTCTTCTTCGTCCTCGGTGTCAACGAGAGAGAACACCGCACCTTCCTCGGAAAACCTTCGTCGGCGTACAAGGATTCACCAACGACGTGCTTCTTCGGACGCGCCTCTTCATCAACGGATTTGACGAACGTCGACCGCGACGCCCGACCTCCGCGACGCCGTCTTCCGCGGAGCGTAGTCGAACCTTTGAATCTTATACCCGAGGTAGGGGTTGTCGAATTTCTTTTGGATTCCTCATTTTATTCTTGATCGTGCTTTTAGCAAGATTAACGTGTGACATGATTTTTTCTTTAAGTTGCGTTATTATTATTAACGCGAGGGGGGCCGGACCGCACGAACACGGCCGAACCCCCCTCCAACGTTCTTGTTTAATTCTTGCGATGGAAGCAAAGTGGCGTGGTGCCGTCGCACCACGCGGTTTACCGTGCGTTTAATTTACGCGGCGCCGTCGCGCCACGCCGAGGAAAAATCTTCAAGAACGCGACGCCGTCGTGCCACGTTGAAAAGAATCGAAGCACGGCGAAGGGGCGCGGTGCCGACGCACCGCGCCGGATGACGAACGCCGCGGCCGGTTCCGGGCCGCGGCGGGACGAGGAGACCGCGGCCGGTTCCGGGCCGCGGCGGAAGGGAAGACCGGCGGCCGGGCCGCCGGCGTCGGAAGCCGAAGAAGGGGACCGGAAATTCCGGTCCCGTTTGAGAAAACCGGCCGGCCAGCTGGCCGGCCGGATGACTTAAAACCGGGGAATTTAATTCCCCGGCCAACCATGAAAACCCCCCTCTTTAAGAGGGGGGGCGTTTCTTTAAAGGGAGGGGGCCGGCTGCCCCCTCGGTTCCACCAGTAGGCCCCCCACGTGGGGGGGGGCTCTTTAAAAAAAATGGGGCGCGGCCCTTGTGCCGCGCCGCCCCTCCAGCAAAACGCGGGGCTTAGCCCCGCGTGCCACCCACCTCGCGGCACCCCGCCGCCAGCGCGGCCCGCCGCCGCCGCCGGCGCGGCCCGCCGCCGCCGCCACCGCGGCCCACCGCCGCCTCCGCCGCGCCGCCACCGCGCTCCGCCGCGCGCCGCCACCGGCCGCCGCACCGCCGCCGCCCGCCGCCGCCGGCCGCCGCCGCCGGCCACCGCGCCACCCGGGGGGGGGGGGGGGGGGGTCGGGCCGGGTCGGCCCGGACCCGGACCCCCCGTTTCGAACCTGATTTGGTTTTTGGCTCATAACTTGAGCCTCGGACCTCCGAATGACGAACCGTCTGCGGCAACGCGATCCTTGGATCGAGACGGTCGTTTCGATATATCGCACTCAAGGTTTCGGGTTACTTTGAGTTCGGCCGGGTTGGTTCGTTCACGAAACCAACCGGGCCTTCGGAGCGGAAACGCTCATATCTTGAGCCACGAACGTCCGATTGACGCGCCGTCAGTCGCGTTGTGTTCCTCTTAGTGAATCGGATCTTTTGGCATACTCCGCCCGAGGTTTGGACGCAGGCGGAGTACGGTCGGGTTGGTTTTTCCTTAAAAACCAACCGGGCCCCGGAGACGAAAATGCCAATAACTCACAGACCGGGCGTCCGATTGACGCGCCGTCTGTTTCGTTGACTTCTTCTTGATGAGAAGGAACTTTTGACATACTCCGCCAGAGTTTTGGATGCAGTCGGAGTATGGCCGGGTTGGATTGTTCCCGAAATCCAACCGGGCCCCTGGAACGGGAAAGCTGATATCTTTCAGACAGGACGTCCGCTTGACGAGCCGTCAGCGGCGTTGGTGGTTACGTTGAGTAACGGTCCCTTTGAGTTTACCCTATGGGAGTTCGGGGTACAGTTGAGATACGGCTGGGATTGGTTCGTACTCGAAACCAACCGGGCCCCTGGGACGAAAAGACTATTAACTCACAGACCGGGCGTCCGATCGACGCGCCGTCTGTTGCGTTGAGACCCCTGTGACGAGACGGACCTTTGAGGCACTTCTTCATGGGACTTTGTGATACTTGGAGTATCGACCAGTAGCTCGTGGAGCGGACCCTCCCGGAGACGAGCGTGCAGAGTACGGAGACCGTGTAGCCGGCTGAGACCTGACGACTGCTTGACCGACTCGACTTGGAGTGAGTCGACTAGCCCAGTGGACGGAGCGCCCGGTACTTGGCGGCAGACCCACGGCGGACGGAGCGCCTGGTAGTTGGCAGCAGACCCGCGGTACTCGACAGGAGGAGTACCTCAGTAGGCTATCTGGGTAGCGCCCGATATTTGGCAGCAGACCCTCAGCGGACGGAGCGCCTGGTAGTTGGCAGCAGACCCGCAGTACTCGACAGGAGGAGTACTTCAGCAGTCTTAGGTTAGTGAGCGGCGGCCTCGGAGTCGTGACAGGACCACTGTACACTCTAGAGACGGAGCTCTTCAGCAGTTACGGTTTCGATAATGAAAATCCTGGTTTGAGCTGAGACTTTTGACCTTGTGTTTACTTCATGATTGAGATGGGTCACTGGCTAACTTTGGTATATGTATGGGCATATACCCGGGTAGTGGTTATCCGTCGATTTCACAATCCTTGTGTTTCCTCATGATTGAGATGGGTTACTTGATAACTTAGGTATATGTATGGGCATATACCTAAGTAGGGTTTATCTGTTGAGATCTTCTTGTGTTTATCCTTGTTGGTTTTAGTGAGACCTTGAGGGTCTCGGGGTCCCTACTGAGTATCGTTATACTCACCCCTGCACGGGCTATGCCCGCACCTCGTTGTGTTGGTTGCAGACGACGGCCAGTACTGGCAGAGGCCGAGTGTTCGAGGACTGGACGGTACCTGGAGGTGGACTATACGACGAGGCGGTACCCAGAGGCAGACCACTGGGCGGGTCATACTTGGAGCAGACGGCGGGACCCGAGGAGCAGAAGAGCTATCTGTACCCACCCTTCAGGTGGGATTTCCAGTGGACATCTCAGCGTAGCAGCTTTACTTTTCAGTCGCTGT
The DNA here is from genome assembly GCA_963277665.1 of Viscum album. NCBI lineage: Eukaryota > Viridiplantae > Streptophyta > Magnoliopsida > Santalales > Viscaceae > Viscum > Viscum album. Next base: position 1,046,631,938 of record OY728163.1, on the reverse strand, counting down.
TTTCCCTTTCGAGTTGTACTTTACAGTTGGGCTTGTATTTCCGGCCCCTTTTACTTTTCAGCTCTTCTTTTTGTACTTAGTGTTTTACTTCCGCTTGTACTCTGTGGTGCTTTTTTTCTTTATAAAGGCAATGCCTTCCCAGTTATCGGGATTTTACGCCTTTGGTGCTAGTCGCCAACCCCTGGCCTATGGAAGGCGGGCTTGGGGTAGTCATGGCACGGGCCCCGAGGACGGGTCGTGACAACTACTACATTGGATTTTTTGTCTCAGTCGTCCTCTTCACAGAAAAGCTACCATTGATGGATTAAGGGAAAAGAAAGTCCCCTTCTATTGCCATTGTTATCCTATACTCTCTATGAATTCCTGGACCCGTAGATGGTGATTCTTACCAGAATCCTTGCAGTAATGGAAGAATCTTCAAGTGACAGTTTGGGGTACACCTTGGTTAATACTATAGAGCTGGTAAATGCATACTTGATTCCTAACGATGAGGAATTCCACGCGGATCCTCCCAACATCCCCATCTTTCACCACATGAAAATACGGGCTGTCAGAGTACCTCTGTCAGTATATTCAGCTAGGATGTGCATGCTACCAAAACCATGCATCAGGCCCAACGCAGTGCTCGGAACGCTAAACCTTGTCATCTGTTATCATCATGTCTTCCTTCGTTGCTATTTGTGTTGTAGGATCAGGCATGTCCACATAGACCATGTCACGACTAGTCATTCTTTTCTATGGACGGATCTCAGTCATCAACAACTCATTTGGTCATAACTTCATAGGCCTCAACTAGTGAGTAATGAGATATTCCTAGTACTAGTTAGTCGTCGGTTCAGTCGGTAGGGCCCACCATACCTCCTGTCACAAAGATACCTCTAGAAAGCAAGAGTTCACACTTAAAACAGATTTATGATGCCCTTGAGTATATTTCTATCATTCCAGAAATTCTATATATCCTTGAGGACCTTCTCCTGTCATCAGATATGTGTGAGGCCCTCGCTGAGGATTTAAGAAGCCCCCTCCAGTTTGAGACGGAGGTATCCGTGGATGAATCCTTCCAAGATGAGGTGGTTGAGAATTATGAATGATAGGCCATCATCTCATTCTTTGGATAATATTAAGGATCTCTCATTCATGGGAACATTAACCCAATGTACATCACTGGCCAGTTCAATGACATGGAGGTTCGTCACTGTCTTGTCGACACAGGCTCCAAAGAGAAACAAAATCCCGACTCGGACACTATGAAAATTTGTGTTGTTCGAGGTTGATATGAGCCCCTCTGACCTAAGAATCCAAGGTTATGATGTGACAAAATAGAAAACGATTAGAATGGTCTTATTGAACACCAAGTTATATGGCATAGTTTCTAGCACCGATTTTATGGTTGTCTCCCATGAAATTACCTACAATGCGTTGATGGGACGACCATGGATCAAACTATAAGTGGCGACTCCTTCATTTTATCACCAGTTCCACAAGTTCCCATTTAATGGTAATGTGGGAGTGTTTAATATTTATGTGTCTCCCATTTCCACTTGTGAATCCCACTTTTGGAAGTCGACTATTACAAGAGCAAGGACAAGCATATTCAGGAAAATGTGGTTGAGCATGCCACAACTATGACAGTCATGTGGAAAGATCTAGATCACTCCTACCTATTTCCAATCCACTGATTGGAGGATACAAATCCAGACATGGGAATATTCTTTGTTGTTTCTAGAAGAAAGGGGTAACACATTCTCAAATCTAAGAGATGCTAAAAGATCACCTCGTACACATACACAAATCTAGCTCGGATGATCTCGAAGCCTCATACTCCTATAAGGTATCGGGATGTCCATCCCATGGAAATGGAAATATGCCATAATTTTTTATTTTTCCATGATTGAATTAACCAACTCACAATGACACACCACTGTTTCTTCGATATAATCATGTGTGTCCACTACCACTCAGGCCAGTACCAGCCTCCCATTGGGATTTATCGAAAATGAGGAAACTACAATTGGTGAGGATCCGTACTTCATAAGTGAATAAAGGGATTTAGAGGATGCACTCCCCAGCTTTGAGGTGGGCATCTCTACCATGATCGTTGACTTGGTGCAGGTGAACCTCAGTAGTGAGGCGGACCTGAAACCCACTTTGATCAGTGCTTCCATGCCCCTCGAAGATCTACTACTGTAAAAGATGATTTTAAAAAACACCAGGATGTATTCTCCTAGAGTTATAATGTTATTCCAGGACTATATTATCATGTAGCCATCCACCACTTCAGTCTCCCGGATAATCATTTTAGTTTCAAGAACCCCCCCCCCCCCAAAATAATGCACCCTTCTTACAGTGCCATGGTTGATGCAAAAGATGATAAGCTCATAAAATAAAATTTTATCAAGGAGATAAATTACCAAAAAAGGATAGCCAAAATTGTGAAAATCTAGTCGAATAATAGAAATATTAGACTCTTCATCGACTTCCGAGATCTCAACTCTCAGTGTTAAAGAATTATTTTCCCCTTCCTATGATGAAATTGTTGATCGATGCTACAATAGGGTTCCAAACCCTCTCTTTCATGGATGGGTTCTATGGGTATAACCAGATCTGAATGGCCTTAATTATTAGGATACAATATACATTAGGGAACCACACGTTAATTTCTGTTACCAATTCCTGCCTTTCGGTTTAAATAATGTCGGTTTCACCTATTAGCGGGCTATAAATCACATATTTAAGCCAATCCTTGGATCATTGGTGAATGTTACATGGATTATCTGGTGGTAAAATCCTTCTAGTATCAGGACCATCCCAAAGACCAGGATAATGGGTTTTTCTTCCATCATTCCCACCACCTGAAGATGAATCCATTGAAGTTCTCCTACTGGGTCACCTCTGGAAAGTCTATTGGCATTATTGTCTAATATAAGGGCATCAGGATCAATCCAGAGAAGATCAAGGACATTAGAGAGATGTATCGCCCTAGAAACCTCTAGGATATTCAAGGAATCCAAGGCCACACAACCAACATTCATCGATTCATCGCGAATCTGGTCATAAGTGTAAGATCCTTTCACTTATAATGAAGAAAGGAATTTTCTATGAGGGGGATGAATAATGTCAGACTGATTTTGATGAAATAATGAAGTACTTTCTCAATCCTCCGACCTTAATGCTACTTTTCAATGGAAAACCACTAGTCCATTACATGACCTCTCTGTAATGGTATCTCAATGTCCTTCAATCCAAAAAGAACATCACATGGATAGATAAAAGTATCTACTCTCTTAGTTGCATGATCCAGGATACATAGTCTAGATACTCTCCTATAAAGAATAGCTACCTTGCACTAGTAATGATGGTAAAAAAATCGATACATTACCTCTAGATTCATGATGTATAGATGGTGTCCCAGGTAGATCCACTGAAGTACATCTTGAACAGCCCCATGTGGAGAGGACATCTGGATTGGATGGTGGTAAACCTTCAAGAGTTCAACATCAGGATTGTTTCAAAAAAGTTTATTAAGGGAAAAGAAATGGCCTACTTTCTTTCCATCCATCTAGGTATTTGGACCAGTCCATATACCTTGATTTTCATGATGAGAAAATCCTCTTGGTAGACTATGCCATCCAGTGTTGGAAAATGCACTTCGATAGTGCTTCGCAGAGCCCCACTAACATAAGGCTCAATGAAACCAAGCTCAACAGAGTAGGCAGGTGTATATACATCATTCCCCAACACATGACATCATACTAAATTCATACATATTGTAAGAAGGATACAACAAGAATGAGACATAGTATCCGTCCCTCATTACAGGCCTTGAGCTAGCCCTTGAGATTGATGTTCCCCACTTTCATGTGAAATGGGGCTCCAAACTAGTCATCAAGAAGATCAATAGTGACTATGTCATCCTAAATACAGATCTTGTACCATTATTGGAACGTAACATCATTTAATAGACTAGTTCCTATCTCAGCAAGATGTTACTCATGTCCCTCGATCACTGAATGGTCAAACTGACACCCTAGCCAATATAGATGCCTCTCTTTCCGAGACCGAAAAAGATGATCTGACTATACACATGACACAAAAGAGAGTCATTGATCTCGTCACTCCATATGGATATAATATCCCACAATTAATTCACCTTACCGTCCGCACCTATACGTCAGGAACCCCTGTTCCCTCTGATATAGTAATTGAAGTAACTACTAATTGGATAACTTACTTTGTTGAGTACCTCAAAAACTGTAATCTCCCCATCAAATAAGGAACAACGCGAGTGAATCCGATTACATGATTTACAGTTAAACCTCCAGGAAGTTCATGGTTGTGATTAGGTATTATACAATTGTGAGTTTGATTGGGTTATCCTCTATCGCATTCAAGGAGATGAGATTTCCCAAGTCATGCTGGAGGTTCATGTCGGTTCCTACGGGGCTCATCAGACCTGGTCAAAATTATTTCACAAAAACATAGACCAGGGTATTTATGGCCCTCCATGATCCATGACTACACCAAGTTCACCAAAAGGTTTCATGCATTCCAAAATCATGCAAATTTATGCATCGGCTCCAGATCCTCTCCACACTAACAATTATTCCGGGCCATTTCTACTATAGGGACTTGATGGCGTGGGACCAAATCCAGTAGCGAAAGCTCGCCAGTTTAGGTTCATCATTACCACTATAGATTTATTATTTTAGTGGGAATAGGCAGTTCCAATCAAGGATATCAAGGCCCGTTCAATCGTTGACTTTGTGAGCTCCAACATCATCTACCAATTTGGTGTCCCTCACGTCGTCCTCTCCAATAACAACACATAGTTTCGGGCAGCTGAGCTAAAGAAACTATATGCTATGTAAAAATCTATTCTTACCATACCTCCTACTATCTTTCACTAGAAAATGGGTAGATCGAGGCGTTCATAAAATGATCTCTATCATTTCGTAGAAAATGGTTTTTCCGAATAAGAAGAATTTTCCGGATATGCTCCCCATTGCCCTCTGGGCTAATCAGATGATGACTTGTAATTCCACCCAAGTGACCCCATATTCCATAGTGTATAGAAAGAAGGACGTCCTATTCATTAATATTCAATTTCCATCAATTCTCACAACTTTATATGATCATAATGGACCAGAAAAAGTAGCTAATATCCATCTGGCTGAGTTGGAATCACTCGATGAGAATAGGCTACATGCCTGCACAATCGGCAAAGGAATCAGAACGAGATAGGTAGATCTTTAAACAAAAAAATTTCTTCTACTCCTTCTTGCAAGGCTACTTGGTATTGGCCCTGATGACAGCGATGATACTTGGAAGGAAACCACCCAATTTTATTCCCAAATGGGAAGGGCCTTACATCATTCTCATGGTTTACTCCAATGGTTCGTAGTCCCTGGTTAGCATGGACAGTGAGTGTATAAATCCTCACACCAATGCCAAGTTCCACAATACATACTTTTCATGAGTCCCATGGTCCCGCATGACTATAAAATGTATGGTCCCACATGACCATAAACTACATTTGTGTCCTACATGAACTAAAACTATCTGATCATACAAGAACATAAACTGTAAAATGTATCGCATGACATTAAACTGTTTTTTTTCTTGTAAGATGGTAATCCACAAGAACAACATTTTTCATGATTTCCATCCTTGTGGAATACATTGGAATTCTCAAATGCTTCATATTGAGTCCATCACCATGTTCCCTCATTGACTATCCCCCTTGGTATAGTTCTCTGGGAGGATCCCACATGGTGTCGTGTATGATTATATGGCCCCACTAATTTTAGGAATACGATGATACCACTATGTTCTCTCCCTTGTTTAAATCTCCTCCCATGTCCTCACCACATGACGATAAACTGCATATCTTTCAGAACATTTTATGGCTTGATTTCCATCCATATCAGATACGTAGGAACACCCAAAAATTACATCTGTAATCCAATACACATACATCAGGATCACCCATAGGGTTGAAACACATGGTGTGGTGTAGTATTTTTCCTTCATTCACATCGAGTTCATCATTAATGTACTGTGTATCCCTCTTCCTTGATGATCCCGACTTATTATACTATCCATCAAGACTTTATGTTTCATGATCACATTCATGCTCCACACACTCCATAATTTGGGTTTCCATTATCTTTCACATCTGAAAGGGCCCTTTAATGGTATGGATACTTAGCCCAAGGTCTCTACTATCATTTCAGGCCAACAACCTATAGGACCTCGAACAAAAAATTGATACAATTCCTACATTGTAAATATGGCTTGTGGCCGATGATCATTTTTTGATCCCATTTCTAGTCACATGATATAGACACAATGTGATGAACTTATCAACTACTAACCTATTTCATAGAGACGACACCCATCTGTCCCAAACATTGAGTATAGTGGATCATTTTTACCTTTTTCCTTTTTGAGCTTCAGTCTACTGTGATCAGGAGTGTGATTCGATCTGTCATACCCTTATATAATGGGGAGCGCCACTTCCTACTCCTTGTTTCCCACACCGGGCATTGCTTATGTGGGATTAGGATCTGAGCTAAGGTGATACTCGCATGAGAGGTCATATGGTTACATTTCGCTGAGATTAATAGCCTTAGGACCCTCAACCCTTTTTCCCACTAGCTTAGGTTCTTGTTTAGGATTGTGCATTTTTGTATGGACTCACATCCTTATTCACATCGGGCTATTATTGCAAGCCACACATACCCACTTCATTCATCGTCCTTTTTGCGAGCATAGGCCCCACCATTCTTTGTGTGTCCCATCATTTGGGTTTCCATAATCTTCTAGATCCAAAAGGACCCTCAAATGGAATGGATGCCTATCCCATGGCCTCTCCTAGAATTTGGAGACCAATTTCCCTGAGGATTCTAAGATTCGAATTGATACAAGTCTTGTGTTGCAAATACGGTCAATGATCGATGTTCAATTTTTTCCCATGACCTCTAGTCTCACGGATATAGATACTATGTTAAATACATTGTCAACAGTAATCCTATGTAATCATTGTTACATTTTGGTCTTCTATAGGCACAATGATTCCCCCTATCTACTCAACTATCACATGCATATGAAATTCATGTAGGCATATAGTAAGATCCCTATGACCTTAAACTAAAAGCACCATCATCTTTGTGGCATGACGGTAAACTGCACAACATCCTTATTTAGAACAGCGTGTGGATTTATTGACATCCTTATGAGATATATAGGACCTCCTGATCATCTAATATGTGCGTCCTGACCCACATCATAGAAAACTCCCAATAATTCATACCTCTTAGCCTGAGTACTTCCAAGGGAGGAGTACGTGGTGTTGTATGAGCTTATGTCTCCATTCATGTAATGTCTGTAAAAACTAAGACACATACCACTCATTCTCATGAGTTACCTTCAATCCCATTCCCCACACTCATATTTTTGAGTCAGTTACACTTATGTTGGGTCCCTTGACCCTCTTTGGTGATTCGCCAATTTGACCAATAGTACTCTGGTTCAGGGTCTTGAGTGTCAGATTCTACCTGGTCATGCATTCACCCCATTTTCAGGTTTTTTGTTCCTCTTAATTTGGGAATTCATTAGCTTTCACATCCAAAGGGACCCACAAGTGGCATGGATTCTTGGACTAAGGGCTCTCCTACCATTACGGGACAACATCCACTAGGGTTTTAAAAAAAAGATACAAGTCCCACATTGACAATATAGTCAGCGGTGGATGCTCATTTTTTGTTCCCATTTCAGGTCACATGAAATGGATTACGTGTTTCAAACAGAAGAAACAACTATCCTCTATCATCACACCAAACCGATCATGCTTTAAATACCGGTTACATGATTCACATTATTCTCCACCCCATCATGTCCATGTGGAATTAAGACACTCATGGTGTTATCCAATAGTTCACATTTACATGTTCGGGGGATAAATCTGCGGTAATGATCATTTGGGGCTCCGCACCGACTTCCTGAATTTGTGTATAACATGTGTTTTAAAGACTACTTCTGTTCTTGTTTCCCAAAACATGATTTGACACATGTTGGCTTAGGGACCAGATCATGTTATGCACTTTTTGGAAGAGTTTTTCCTCATTATGGTCCGAGCTCTAAGACCTTAAACTAATATGTCATTATATGTCATCTTCAAGGACTATGTATGTATCGATTCACATCATAATGGGATATGTAGAAATTCCCAGACATCTCATCATTGGGTCCAACTTAGTTATCACTAACTATCACTTCTGTTAAGCCTTTTAGGCACCTGACCCATATACGGTTGTGTGGTGTGGCTTGTGTTGACTTATGTCTTCAAGCACATAAGGTTTCCCATAGCTGAACCATGTACATACATTATGAGATATAGTCTATCCTACCCCATATTCATTATCCTTTTATGTCCCCTCATCCAGAGGATTCTTTCTTGGAATCACGAATAGTGTGATGTGGACCTCATCCTTATTAATGTTGGGTATGCGTTATCACACCATGAACAACACCTCTAGAACCTCTTTTATCCCACATATGTCAGACTCATATTACATTAAACTATTATATCTATTCCCACATGACATTAAACTATTACAACTATACTGCACGATGTTAATATGTGTGGTCGGTCCCATCACATGACACTGAGCTGTGGAATTATCATCCAAGAGGAACGAAGTAAAATGGAACTACATCATGGTGTCCTCACTTTAGGGGACATCATGTTTGGTATCTATCACTCACCATACCATTTTTCGACACCTCTATAAGGATTAATTATTGTGGTGACACCTGGACTCTCCATCCTTGGTCTATCACTTCACAAACACACACACACACACATTCGTCCTAAAGAACAAACAAGATCCATCAAATGACACTTCTATTAGTTTGAGGGCCAAAACCACACTACCTTATTATATCTGGCACTAGAATCACACCATGACACCTTCAAATATATTTATTTCTTGATTCCCAACCTCATGTTTTACATAGGAATGCCCGTGCACATTTCCTTGGGCAGATCCTAACAGTCCCTTATGGTCCCCTAACCTAGAAATTTTCCAGGGAGCACATAGTTGTGATATAGACTCTTTTGGTCCTCATTCACATCATGCTTTAGTAATTACTTCACTATGTGTATCCATTGTATAGTTCTACATGGTCTGATCTGTATGACCACAAACTAAGACCATTCCATGTCTTTACCGAAAAATTTTAATCTACACAACATCTTCATGAAAAACATATGGATTGAATCACATCCTCGTGGGATATGTAGGAATGACCAGCCATCTCGTCTTTGGGTCCAACCCCATGAATATAAAATCCCACCCCCTCTCTCTAGCCTATCGGCCCGAACTCTTTCAAGAGCATGTGGCATGATGATTGCCTCTTGGGTCTCATTCATATTGGGCTTTAAAAATACTTCACCATGTTACCCCCTTATCTTTCCACAATCTAGTCTGGGTTCTATGACCCTAAACATAGATCCCCTTTTGGGAATTACGTGCTATGTTTTTGCTTCAATTCCACACTGTATATAGTCCATTAAATTATGCTACCTTTTATGGACCATCCAATGACTATTATGTTGGAAGCACGCAACCACAATACCCTTGTACCTGAAAAGGCACCTGACTCCATCTATCTGATACGTTTTTTAATTTTATTCAAAAACATTATGACCAAGAGCACAATGTGGGGAATTTTCACTACGACATTATCTCGTTCCATGTCCATGTATTGTGGGCCTTATTTTGGATCCCCATCCACATTAATGTATGAATGGACCCCATTTATGGCCTGGTCTCATGCCACATTGTCTTACCTACCATTTTGGGACAACGTCCTTGAGGACCTCAGACATAATTTGCTACAGGTCTCTTGTTTCGATCACAGCCAGCGGTCGGCCCTCATTTGCCTATCCACATTCTAGGATAATGCAAAACGGATACTATGTTTCTAACATGATCATATTTTCTCGTTTTTAATCACACCACCATCATTGCGGTCCATATCATGAGCATCATGATTCACTTATTTCTAATTCCATATGTTTATGTGAAACTCCAACCTACATTCCTTTACCCCTTCACGCATCATGGTTTAAAAATAATGTGGGTCATCATTTTCGGGACTTCATTCACCCAGTTTCCCATCACCCCTAACATGTTCCTTCCAATTCTAAGAATGTACCATAACTACTACTTTCCCAAATCGAGCATGAATCACATGGGATTAGTAGTTCTGGTAGGACTTGTACTTACGCAGCCATGCCACACATTCAATTCATCGTTCTTCATGACATTAAAATTTTCCCTAAGAACTATGTTTGGCTTGATTCTAATCCTTATGTGAATGATATAGACACCTAGGAATTTTTCCTTTGGCCCAGCCTCAGGTTCATTGAACCTTATAGCACATCGTGCCCAATCCTGGTATATGTAGTATGACCTTTAAAATATGTGCATCGTCCTCACTCTATGACATTTAAATCACGAATCTATCATCCTTATTGGTATGATGTAAAACTACAGACCATTCCTGGTCCATGCCAATGAGATCCTCTTCGGAAATATGTTTGATACCTGATTAGATAGATACACCCACATAATGTGTTTCCACCACTGTGGCATAATTTCATGAGTGTTGGACTCCATTAGAACATCCCATCACACCACACTCCATACTTTGTGTTCCCTTTATTCGGACTATCATCCACTTCCATGTCTAAAAGAATACCCTAATAGTATGGATGCTCAGCCTATGGCTCACTTACATTCTAGGGACAATGTTCTAGAAGAATAATGGATGAAATTTCTAGTCAGTCCTCGTGTTACGAATATGTTCAAGGGTTACCCCTAATTTTTTGTCTCCATTTCAAGATAACACAATAAGGATATTATTTTTCGAAAACTATCAGCGGTTATCTTTCACTGTCACGCCACCCACACAGTGTTCTGAATCTTGGGTATCATGATTCACACATTCCAATCCCTTATGTTCGAGTTGATTTAAAATTCCCCTAGTGTAACCACAATCATGCTATAGAGCACACAGGGTAGACAACATGTTGATTGTTCTGATGTACTCATCCCCCAATTAGTCCTCTCCATTTCATCATGGATATCTGAATTTGTTTATCAAATACTGGGTGCATGTAGATTCATTTTCACTCATATATTTGAATCAAATGGAAAGGTGGTCATCCCTTGTTTTTTGCATCGGCCTAGACCCATGTGAGCATAGGGAATGAACTCTGGATGATCCATGAATGATTATAAAATGAAAAACACAAAAAAATGAATAACAGAATTGATGCATGCATCTAGCATGAATAATCAAAACATGAAGGCGCTTTCAAAAGTTACGTGCATCGAAGTACCTGAGGATCGACCCCTCCCATGGATGGATTGATCCCATTAAAAGAGTGTTGTGACTCCGCCACCCTCTGGCATGTTGTGTCCAGGATTCACTATCGCTTGTTCAGTTCTCACTCCTCATCGGCAGCAATTGGGTGTAGTTCTTCATCCGCAATCCGGGCCCACTTATCATTGGTTAGGATAATGGTCATCTCCTTAGAGACTCACCCCATGCACTCTTTGGCATCCTCCAGCTGGGACATTATCCACGATACAACCTCTAACTGTGCATTGAGCAATGAAAATTGTTTATATGCCCAGATGAGTAGCTGTTGAATTTCATTTTCAACCTCCAGGAGCCTCTTGATGTCCCCCTATTTTCACCACTAACAACCCACACCAAGGCTACTATCATATTCTACGATCTTCTCTACCCTGATATGTCGGAAAAGAATGTGGGGATGATGGGTAGACATAATCCCATCACATAGCTCACGCCATCACAAACGAAGTTTCCCCATATGGTTTATCCATTGTTCTTGAGGGGTGTCATCGATAAAGCGCTTAATCAGCTTCCCTGGCCGGTGATAGACTATCTTGTTATGCTCCTCATCTAAGGTTGTCTCTTCCCTGTCTGTAGGGTAGGCATGCCCATACGTAGGGATCACCCCCAAGAACATGTCAATAGGGTCTGCATCTAGTTTTTGATCAGGTATGGCGGGCCCCGTGTTGTCGGATCCATCATTATTGTCGGATCCTACCTCAATAAACTCAATTTCGGACCTAATAAAGGTCCCACCAATGATCGGGAGCACCACAGCTTGGTCTGTCTAGATATCCATATCCACATTCACCAATATTCCACTAGAAAGGAACCTCCAAATGTATTATCCATCCTTACCAAGGAAGCCCACACATTTTGATGAACTATGCATACCAATAAGGGCATGTATGTCAGTTATCCTGGCCAATGTGTGGCAGTCATGAAATTTTCAAAGGAGACTTATAGATATTGAATTCTAGGTCCCATTCTAGGTTTTTTCCATTGGTACCTCGATTCGGGGACCTCCGTATATTTTTGGGATGTTTGAAAACTTTGTAGGAATCACTATGAGTGTCCTGGACCAGCTGGACGCGGTAATTGACATAGCCATGGTCATGGATCCCAAAGTCCCCGCATCTGTATCTATTGAAAGGAAAGAATGGGTTCTATGTATGAGGCCCTCCTTCATAGTTCAAATGTTAGTGAGTGGTCCAAAGTAACCTAGAAATGAATCCTAGGAAAGGGAATCAAGGTTTTACCTTGAGATCCATTGAAAAGTATTCATGCTCTAGGTCCAAATCACATACTTCACCATCCTCTAATGGGCTCCCTCAACTGGCCTTGACCCTCATAAGAGGACTCATATGATTCTTCCAGAAGAGGGAAGAGCTCCCCTAATTCGACAGCCATCAGCTGTGGAGGGGTAGTTAGATCCAACAATACATTCACATGGCCTGTCATTGGATGTGGGGCACCCAAGGAGAGCAAGAAGTCCTCCAACTCAGTCATGTATTTATCCACCTCCACCTGGGATACTGTATAGCCAGTCGTGACAGGGCTGATTCTTAGTGAATCCATCCCGAGATATATAAGGTTATTCCACATCTCAGATGGGCTAAGGAATTGCCTGTTGATATCCTAGATTTCCTAGGCCTCTAGGAAGAGAACATACTCTGCCATGCCTATATAGAGAAGCCTATTCCATGAATCCCAGGTGGATATTCTAGGGAATCCATTTGGCAGCCTACCCTCTAGATAACATGGTTTCTTGGGGACTACTAGGTCTACTACTGCCACTAGATCTTCTACCGCTACCTCCCCCAGTTGGTGTGGGCCTCACCACCATTGTAGCCCTGCCTTCGTGGGATATCCATGCCACCTTCTATCCCTAGACTTGAGGTTGGGGAGGAAGACCATCGCTAGCCTGAATTTTTGGCTTCTTCAGAATCTCATCAGGGTAGGCTACCTCCCAGAGTTTAGCAAACTCATTCACCCATCCGAAGATGGTAATTGGTGAAGGTGGCTCATTCATTATCATCCCTTTTAAACATTATCCACATCTACCTCATTACACACGGGTGATCCTCATGGCACACCCCATATAGACTTTCAAGGTCAACCTCTGTATACAACAAAATTTCCTTGCAAATTCGCATGGGGTGTGTAGCTCACTGATGGGCTCATGATCCACCTATGTCCCCAGGACTCTACCTCAAATGGCTAGGAGGTAGTACCGATGCTCTTCGACTCCCTAGCCATCATCAGTGAACTCACCCATTGGAAATGAGAATGGGTGATTTTCGAACTCCTCTACCTTCCAGACATAGTTAAGTACAACCTACCCAGTCATCTTGGCCAAGATGCCCCCTATGGAATTCAGAATTGATGGGTGAAAGTTAGATCCCGGAGGGCGGATGGGGTTCATGTATTCATAGACCATAGGATGTGTTCCACTATCCACCCAAAAAAGAGGTGGAATAACCTGTATATTTTTTGTGTCTTCTTACCTTCACTGATATGACACAATATCTTGTACAACATGACGAGCATTGAGATCCTATGGTTGACTAGTCCTCCTATCTCAAGTATGGATGCCATAATAAATGTTCCTGGTCGCATGCTCATGTTACTATCACTCACTGGTAGGATCCCACCTCAGATGATCGCCGCAATGAATGAAGCCAACCAGACTACATCTTGTTGCTAAGTACTGATGCTGAATCCAAACATCTATCATTGAATATCCTCTATGAGGCTTCATAATCATTGCCCCCTGCCTCGTCGATCCACCTTTGGGTAGGCACAAGGCCTCACATGGAACAGAAAATATTAATGGATGGTTGGGAACTTCTTAAACAACCATTTGATGTGGATATCCCACACCGACTACTTGTCCTATCCTGGTACTAGGTTTAACTAAAACCATCACCAACATTGGAATTTGATCTAGATCCACCCATGAACCCATAACATGTAAGAAGACATCATACATCACCCCCAGTATCAGGACCCCTGAGATCTGATGTAGGTCCCATAAACAGATGTTGTTCCTTCTATGGTGTAGGTGGAAGGTATTGATCCTCGATGACCATCTACTCAGTAATAGTGACATCAGCTTCTTTGGATAATAGATGTTGAATTGGGATGCCCAAGCTGTCTCATACAGACCCATTCTTCTAGGCTCTACCCCGAATTCCTTGAAGGAGGCACCTACCCAGTTGGCCCAGGCCTAGTCATCTATGAAGTTGCTACCCTAGCACAAAGCCCACTCATTGCACCACCCCTTTTCAGGTTTTGTCATGGATTCCATTAAGTCAGTTAGATATTGTGGGGGTTATGCTTCCAAATGAAGTTCCATCCCATCAATTTCATTCAGATGATTGTACAGACAGTCAGCATTTACAGGCGTGAAGTCCCCTAGAGCATGTCTGTCAGGCACCCAGATCTACTATCGCTGACATGGCATGCTTCTGAACCAGTATGATGGTTCATTTCTACTCAGTATAGGGATGATGACGTCATCCCTCTGGCCGATTCCATATAGAGGTAACCTCATGAATAGTGGGAAGACCTTCTGGATTTCTGACAATAATGCAACCTACATGTTATGGTCTGAATGGATTCACAAAACTCTCATATACCCGATATATCTGTCATATCCTCTATCCGGACAGCATTTGAAAGGACCCTTTGGAAGCCTCTGGGTGAGCCATTCAATTTTTCAGTTTGGACATTTTTTTTATTGGGTTCACATAGCTCTTTCAGGGTGCTCGTTCATAGAGTTTGTTTATATATTTTTTTCCACAATGGTAGTTCACAAAGCCCTGCTCCAGACGTTAGATTCATGCCACCGAGCACGCTATCCTGATGTAAAAGACTATTTGTGCACCGCAAACCAGAAGTCCTGATTTACAGAGATCATACATGGAGTACACAAAGCTTCAGGAATCGAGATCATTATAAGCCAAAACACAGAGATGATAAAAGAAAAAATAGATGTCGACCTCCCCTATTTATAGGCATGGAACTTCGGTACTTCACGGCGCATCCAACTGCGGAGAGATTCGTGGCGCACTCAACCCACACATTGCTGCTCCACTTCACAAACCTCCTTCGCAATTCAACTTCCTTATTGAGAAAGGAATTTCCATGATTGAACCACATACTTTGACCCTATCTTTCTCCTCGGCTCTCAATCTGGGGGGGGGGGGCATTTGATTGCACCAATATTTGGGATGAACAAGAAAAAATATAAATCCTTATGGGTTACCTGATGAATCTTGTTTGCAAAGCCCCCATAGTATTGCGGTCAGCACAAAGCTTCTCCTTGGAAAAGCCGAGACGAAAAAAGGAGTTGGGAGGCTCCAGGAACCCATTGGATGTTAATGAAGCCACCACATATCGAGGAGTTGGGAGCCTCTATGAACCAGTTTGATTTTAATGAGGCCATCATAGATGAAGGATGCGGGAGGATACACAAACCTGTTGGAATTTTTCAAATCCATCATGCAGTAAAGAAGGGGGAGACATCGTGATTATGACAGAATTCCACATGTCTTCATGCACGACATGCTCTGATTCACGACGCATCTTGCATATAAATATCATGATCCTCTTGATTCAAATGGATAGATACTTCGACCTTTCACCTTTATAGATGTCAAATCGCGTAGTAATTTGTACTCTGTGAACCATGAGCTTTTCAAGGTACATTTTCATCACAAAGTTCCTCACCCTTTGTTGATTTCAACCCCTATTCCAAGTGGGTTTCCCTTCATGGGGCCCACAAGCCTCCACGAAGGAAGGGTATCCCCATGGGGACTTGGGTCATCGCAAATCACATATGCTTCATGAAATACCCTCCATGCACTTTTGACCCACATGATAAAGAAGGGACACTATGTTTCACAATGTACATTGCATCAAAAATCTATGCTTTTCAAGGCACCCTTGCATCACAAATAACTCCTCCATGATAGCCTTTATACTTTGCAAAGAACCTTCCACATGCACCAATATCGTATTCCTATGCGAGGCCACTTCACTTCCAGAAGCATACCCCTTCGCGAATCCCCTTTTCTACATGGATCACCAGAGCTTCACAAGGATTATACCTATGAACCCATTTGTTCTGCAACTCTTTTTCTCCTATGACACTCTAGGTTTGCACAAAGTTATTTATATGTTCCATGGGCTGTACTTACCATTGAATTGCTTCGCCACATGATTCATTTCATAATAATGCTAAATACTATTTCTTCTTTGCATAGCCATGCTAACATGGACCCTCAATGTATCACTCTGTAACACCCCCTTCAACATGGAATTTATAATTAATTCCCTTTCCCAAGGGGCTGGAGGTATTAGATATGTATGTCCAAAGGAGGGTGGAGAGAACCCACCTCATCCCATCTACAGGACATGAAACTACCAAGCACCATCATCCTCAGCACATGATGTTAAACTGTGGATTTTCCCCATGCATCATACACGAGATGCCCTAGAATAAAAATTCCATTTTCCTACTAGTCTCCACATGAGTGAGATCATTCCCAAATGGAATGAGTCCCTATTCATCATATAGGCATCTGTCCGCGGGTAAAGGGAAACCACCTTAGTGTATGCCTCATGAGTTTCTTGTGGGAGGCATCATCTCTACTCCTCCTATATTTTTCAAAGAAAAAGACCAGAGAGGGGGGATGGACACCTGATACCTCATTTCTTACATGCCAAATCCTTCTCCCTTTTGACCTTGTCACCATCAGGCCACCACATTATAGTATAACCCAATCAAAATCTCCCTGGTCTGCTAACCACACATATATCCCTATTTCATTTTTGGGATGCAGACCACATGTAAGCCCTTATTTTTATTTTTTGAATCTAACCACGTATAAGTCCTAGTCCACTTCCCATAGACACACCTTTCATGATGTGATCGTTAGGTCTTTTCTTCCTCTTGTTTCTCCCACAGAGAATGTCTCACATGGGATTACTGTAAGCATCGACCACAACACTCTCCCTGTGCTGCATTAGGGTGTAGGAACCACACCATCCTGGAGTTTTGTGGACTTTGATCATTACAATGGCAAGGAACATAGAAATCCTCCTCGAGGTTCTAACCCAACAACCATTGGTCCTGACCACTTTAGGTCAGTATGACAACACCATTCTAAACTACAAGGTGTTTAATACTTGCTAAGTCAAGGTACATAGGAAGCCTCCCGGAGGTTCACGCCCAACGCCTACATGTTCATACCCCTTCATTTCAGTTCACTAGACAAATTATTTAAAACAAGGACTTTGATCATTTCCAAGGCAACGTACGTAGAAGGACTCTCTAAGGAACACACCCACCATTCATTGGTCCCGACCATCTTCACTTCGGTTTACCGAAACCTATTCTGAACTACGTGGACATTGATACTTTCCAAAGCAGTGTATGTAGAAATTCTCCTTGAGGTTCAATCCCACCATCCATTGGTCCTGACCATCTTCATGTTGTACCAACACACTCCTACCGAACCACATTGAATTTGATCCATGCCACGGCAAGGTATGTAGGACATCTCCTTGGGGTTCAAGCCCAACAACTATTGGTCCCAACCACTATTGTCTCGCATGGCACTTAACTGTCCCCCATATAGTGGTAAGTCATTTTGCCCTCTCCCAATGGTAATCCATTGTGAACCTTACACATAGGTAAGCTGTTGTAATCCCCACTTAGCAGTAAGACGTTTTCAACTAGAACACAGTGTTAAGTCTTTTTTGTCTCTTCTATTGGGAACCATATCTCTGGTCCATCCTAGCGGTGTCCGACCAACCTAGAGATACTAACCACAGATAAGCCATAGTGTATCATCAGGTCTTTATCTTCTTCACACACATCGATTTTATTCCCCATTCTAAACTACGTGGAATTTGATACCCTACCATGGGTATACGTATGAGGTCTCTTTGAGGCTCAATACCAACATCACCATCGCCCTCGAGTGGAATCCATATCATTATCCATAAAAATCTCATAACAAACTATTATCCATCTTGATTCCTACCCAGGATAACACATCATGGTGAGATCACATCAATTCAATTACCAGAATCAGGGTTCCCTCTAGAGGATTCACCCATCAGATCATCTCTAGTCAGCGTTCCAATTAGTCCGATGTATCTATTCTAGACGTTAAACCTCTAGAATACCCTATGTTGAACATGGAAAGATTAAGAAAACCTTATATACATTCCCATGGAATATAATTCCCCACATTCGACGTGGGATGCCTCATGCTTCCACACCCTCAAGAAGCCCTATCATAAGGGGTACAAAACCAAATGCGCTAGTGTTCCAGCATCCAAACATTCCAGTGATGTACAATGTGGATACACCCCTGACTGAAGGTTACTTCCCAGGCCTGAACCCTTGCAATGTCTTAAAAGAAGCAGTTTAATTAACCAGTGTCCACAATGATATGGCATTGGGAAGCATTTCATGAATGACGTCTTAATCTATAACGTAGACACAAACAAGGTGACATCTATCGAGGTTGAATCCCCAGAAGGAAAAAACCAACATCCCATCATCCCATTTCGATCAAGAAGAAAACATCCTTGAATAAGTGACGGATGCCGATGGCCTTTATTAATATGGAATGTGGGTCAACAGTCAGTGCGTCCTCATCATCCTCAAATAGATAGATGCACGTTCCAGAGAAAAAGTGTTAGAACCAATTAGATTTAATTCTTCTATAAATATTTGAGATTATTGGATTAGGAGGCTAAGACCATGTAGACTTTGACACCTTTATTTCTTCATCAAAAAAAAATTCAATAACATCAATCTTTTTAGGATATTGATCAAACTCATCCAAATCATAGCCCATTGTAGAACCAAATTTATTTATGCCATGAGGATTGTCTCTAAGAATAGGCACCACATGTGTGACCAGATTAGTCTGAGTAGTAGTCAATCCATGTTCTTTCCACATTTCATGCCCACATACCTCCACAAAATTTACCAATTTTATACACATCGAATAGAAATAATACCACATTTCAAAAGAAAAACATCTTATACATATACTCTTCAACATCAATGATCCATAAAATCATAGGGGATGACTTCAAGAGATTTAACTAAACATAGATTCTAGGTATTATTGGGTGGCATAATGATTATTATGGACAATCCAAAAAAAGGTAACAACCAATGAATTTATCAACCCTGAATAGAGTTGAAGGGATCAAAAAGGTAAAGGGATGATTTAGAATCATTACCCAAAATACCATGGTCGGTGAATCAATCATTAAATAAAATTCATACAAACATTTAAAAAGTAGAAACCAATATTCATTACAAGAACAAAAAGAACTAGACTATGACAAAATTTTATCATCCTACACGGTAAATATGATCATGATGATCCTAGAGTAGAGAAGCCCTGCTATTTCATTCTCTTGAAGACCCCATGAATCAAAAAAAATATATGGTTCAAAAAATAAAATAACTATCATCAGATCTCGATATGTTTAATGAATGTTAGATTAAACATTGATGAATCATTCGTGACCTCTATAATCGAGATAGAAAATTATATACCTCAATTAATGACATCTGGAACCGTCAGGTATAGATCAATCCATGGGAATAAAGGGATATAATCAGGGTTTGAGAAAGTGTGGAATGGGGGAGGCTATCCAACTTCAAAAGACATGAATGTTTCCATATTATATTTACATAAAACTATTATGCTTTAGTTATTTTTTCCCTCTTAAAATTTTCAATAATTTGATTATAAATTATTTCTATTATTTTCTATTGATAGAAAGATATTTTTTAAAAATAATGGGATTGATATAAGTGATTTACCTTAAAAATATATATTCTTTAGTTAAGTTCGTGTGGAGTTATATATTCATCAATTACATTGGTTAATATTTTGTTTAGATGTATCGATCATAATCCATATAAAAACATTATCTAAAAACTATTTCAATAAAAATAAGTTATTTGATTTTATTATATGTGGTTTAGCTATGTGTTTTTAAGTATATCAAACATATAAATTCATTTACAATCATATATACATCAACAATATTTTTATATTGATTTTTTAATAATTTTATCAGTTGGTGTGTATTAAGTGTATTAATGTGACTATAATGTATATATTTCATCACTGAACCAAGAGTGGTCACTATATCTCTATGAAATAATAATATCATTAAAAATATTAACATTATTTGTTTTTTTGTATGTATAGTTTTTTATGGTATGATTTTTTGTATTTTATATTTGATTCATTCCGTATTAAATAAAATTTTAAATTGTTTATCATTTTAGAAATTTAAATCATAAATGGGCCAAAGAACATAAATGATTGTGTCATTTTTATGTTTTATTTCTTTCACATTTGGTGTTTACTGTATCTCATAAGAATTGATTTTTATATATATGTAAATAAATTTTATTCATTAATTTGATTCATATATATTTATCATTTCAATATTTCAAAAACATTAAGATAATATAATTTGTGGTTTATCATTGTATGTGAAAGCTTGTTTATTATTTGAATCAATATATAGAAAATATATTATTTTAATATAATATTAAACATTATAATTTGTAAAATTGGTATTTCGTAGCACATTCAATTCACTAACATTTCATAAACATATAAACAGACATGACATTTCTTAAAACTAAAAATAGAAATAAAAATTGTCATTCTTAGCACTACGTTAAGAATAATAAATGAAAAGTTATTTAATTGGAAAACTAAAATATGTTAAAACACATGTGTGATACATATTTAAAATAATTTCATATATGATGAAAATTTTCCCAATGAACATTTCATCATTTATTTTATCAAATAATAATGTCATTCATGATCTAGATAACTTTTTTCATAGAATTAATGTATTTTAATTATCAATTTATAAATTATAATGGAAAAAATAACGAAATTTATATATCTATTATAATGTAAAAATGAAATTATGGGATTATATAGAATTTAAAAACCTATCATATATTGAAAATAATTATTCAGTTTAAATGAATAAAATAATAAAATTGTTATAAATATATTAAGAAAATGATAAAAATATATATAAAAAGTTATTAAATAATGATTTATGTAAATACCAATATAAATAAGAAATAAATGTAAATATTTATTGATAAATCACACATGGGAATAAAAGTCATTTTATTCATAAGGTATAAAAGATAATATAATTTCATTATAATAAACTTTTATAGAAATACAATATCATTTACTATATTTCATCTATCTGAATTGTGCTGAGAAGATTAATAATGTTAGAAACTAATTTTCTATATTTTAATACGTTAATTTGTATTTATAATTCTAAAAACAAAAAAATTATTATAATAAAAATATACATTCAAAATGTTTTATCACACTAAACATAGAATTAATGATGAAATAATCAAAATGATCATAAATAAAACATAAATTAGTGTCCCGCATCTTTGGTTCTATTATATATATTTTTTCCAATGTTGATAATTTAAAATATATTTATAATAGTTAAAATGATAACTATAAAAAATAAAATTTGAATAATTTTAGGCCAATAATTTTTTTTTCATATTCTAAAGAGGAAAAAATGAATAACTGATCATTTTTGTAAATTTTTATGACATTATATACAAGGATACAATGTTCTAATCAGTTAATCCAGGTTTGTAGAACATATGAGAAATTTAAAATTATAGATGAAACTATCATTTTAGTGTTATTAAACATAAAATTAATTTCTAATTTTTTCCTAAAGATCAAAAATGAATCAATTTTTTTTAATTTAATTTCGTTATTTTCATTATTTGAATAAGAATATTAAGCAATATCAATCAGTTAATTATAAAATGCATTCATCTATTATCCTTTCTATAATTACTGAACATATATATTTTGGGTTAATAATTTCACAACACATATTCAAACCAACAACAATATTTTTGTCTATAATTATGAATATGATAAGTCTTAATATACCATCATGTAATTATAAAATTTTCAATCATTACTTCGATATACTTTTTCTTATTTTCACCTTCATGTTCAGTTTTATACTAGTAGAAAAAATAGTTATTGTATGTTGGTGTTGAATAATTTTTTCACCACAATGAAAATAGTTAAATTAAGATCGCAAACATTATTTTAATTATAATTTATATAAAAATAATATAAAATATATTTAAAAGAACACATATATATCAAACAACTTATAATCCTTTTAATTTGTAATAAATAGTTGATGGATTATCCACTATATTAATTTTCATAAAAAAATTTATATTGTCAACTATGAAGGAGGGGAATAATATAAAATGTTACCACAACAAAATGAATATAACATCCCAATAAAAATTCATCTTGCATGAAATTATAACTCATCAATTTATTTTTGTAAATTTCTAAAAAAAATAGTGGACTAATTATTATTAGTAGGATCTAGTGCATAAAATAATTATAATGTAATATAATATATTATTAAGGGTACGTATTAATATCCATCAACAATATAATTCACTTTTATGTATCCTAATTCATATATATTTAAAAATATTTTATTTCCATCCCCATTTATAATTAAAAATTTCCTAAAATAGCACATATTCTACATCTCATATTTCATCAATGATCACGATGTAATATTTATTTTTGAAAATGAAATATTTTTTATCATCCTGGATATATTATTGGTAATTAACCATCCAATGTAGACCTAACATGTCACTCAATCCAACTCACCACAAGTATTAATTTGTGTTTTTATTTAGTATAGGATAGAAAAAACATACAATGTATCAAGATACTACCATTGGGAGTAATTTTACCCTCAAAATCCAAATGAAATAATATATATTCAACCATTTAATCTCGTATTCCCATCTAATATGTTTCATTTCCTCATGAAAAATTAGCATATTTTAAATAAAAAAATAAACATACATTAAAAAATGACAATAAAACTAACTCAATTACATTACCCCATGAATATTGATAAAGTAATAGTTGATATCCATAGAAAATATAAACAAAGATATTGTAATGGAAGAGGATAAAAAAATATCATATAACATCACCATGTGTCCTATAATACACTGAATGATACAAAACACCATTTTACCCATGGTCATAAAAACATTATACAAATAATGGATGACGAGAATTAGTGAGAGCCAAAAAATTGCATCAAACAATTTCTTTTACTTGTTTCCAAAAAAAATAATTCTATACACACAATATATATTTATTTATGGTGTGAGAAAAATTTTATCCAATCCATTCATCAATCTATAAAATTATTTTCATGGTGAAAACCAACAATATTTGTCTAAAAATAAAACATTAAATAATGTTAAAACAAAATTTATCATAGAAAATATTTTTTTTCTTTTTAAAAAATCAATTCTCTATAAAAAATGAATAATGTAACCATAATGATAAAAAAATTTCTGCATGAAATGAGTAAAAAAATCAAATATGTAAAAGGAAAATTAGTAGGAACATATTTCAGGAAATTATAATACCTATATTATATGATTAAACCTATGGGGTTTAGGTTACCTAGACTCACTCAAGGAATAATAGTAGTATTTTGCTGACATAACATTTTCAAGATATCTTGAGATCTCACTAAGATCACGATATATCCTGAAACATCACATAACAAAGCTATTAATTTTTTTACTCAACACACATTCGATACAAGGGATCCTCTTATCATGTAACCAACTCTCCCATGGTAACCATTTAAAACTAGGTCATTAGGAAAATAACTAATAGAATCAAAACTATATAATCATAGGTTAACATAATCAATACAAACTTAACAAAAAAGAAAACCCATTTTGAAATAGACCACTAAAATAAATAAAAACTAAAACATGTTTTGTTACATTTTATCAAGAAATTTCTTTCAATAAAATTAATTTTTTAAAAATACCATTTGAAATTAATATTTTATTGAAGAAATTAAAAAAAATGAAATCAACAAGAATGAAATAGCCCAAAATAAATACAATTAATCATATTTTATAAATAAATTCAATATAAAAAAATTAAATAATGTTATTACATAGTAATTATCCATTATGTAGTGTCACTTACCTCAAAATAGGATAAAACCCATTTCCTTCACATTAACCCAAAAAAATTTAGGTGGGATCCCTACAAAAAAAGAACATAAAAATTTCATTTTTATAGAAACTATAACCATATATTTGGTAACCTCATGTCCATATGGGGTCACAATACTCAAATATGAATGGTTGATATGGTAATAGTTGATGATAAAGCATAAAACCAATATAAATAAAGATTTATGTTAAAGGATTTCGTTTAAGTAAAATGGAAATTCCCAAGGAAGAGAGGGGAAGAGGGTTCTGTGCTAGGGGATATCATGTTTGAGTAAAGAAGGTTACATAAAGGGTAGAAATAATTAAATTAGATAAAATCTTAATGAAAATTTCATAATTTCAAGAATACTGCACATTCCATGCTGTTAAGAAACAAAGTTCGTAAAGCATGCTGAATTTTTTTGAAAGGAACTGGTTTCTCCTATATACGATTCACATTATTCTTGAAAAATTTCCATTAAAACTATCCTAACAATGTGGATTAACCGTTTTCATAAAACAAAACTATTATATTATCTCGAGGTCTATCAATTTTTAAAAAAATCATACACTATACACAAATAACACAACTTGAATATGCTTCCCTCGTACACATAGTGGGGTTCATAGTTAGTATTATCCATGTGCTATAAATTCACCCACAATACATTCTTCTAATGATTATAATATCATCCCTTAACTATTGAAAAATACATGATATATAAAAAATATAATAAAATTAAAAATAATTAAACAAAAGGTATCCCATAGGTGTCATAATCCTCGATCCATTTCACTTTCTCCCTCCAAAACGTCCCCACTGCAATAGATCACTAAAATAATGAGGCTCTTGATCCCTCACCAATGACTCATTATCCAAAATGTCATGGATATCATAATAAAACATTTATATCAAATAGTCATGTAGTATATATTTAACAAGAAATTATTTAGTATGGTGATCCATGATATGAACCAGTTTATCAATTATGGAATTTTTAATCTACCACTCCTAATCCTGACACCTCATCACATGGTATGAGTCTAGATTAAACTTTTTTTTGTGATTTTTGTAACAAATAATGATTAAATCTAAAAAAATATAGTAAGTTTAAATGGAAATCCATTTTTCTAAAGTATTCAATAATATTAATTGCTCTAATATATCATCACATAAACTTACTGTGATTTATCAACAGATCATATCCTAGCTATGATGAAACTCTTAGAGGTACAAAATTACCAACCTCAAATTACAGTAGTTTATTATGAGGACTAGAATAATTTTTATGATGAATATGATTTCTGTCTAATATTTTATTTTTTTGCTTCACCTTCTCTATTATATATTAGATGATATTTGGTCCTGACAAAGTTCACTCACCCAGTTATTTCCAGCATGTGAGATATTATCGTTTTTTTAATAGGAATCAATTTTATTAAAAAAGATTCAATTTATTACTTTTATTATAAGAAAATTAAACTACATATTTAATTTTATTCTAATAATTATTAAAATAAATTAGACATGATCAGAAAATACCATCATGAATACAGATGAACTAATTAGCTTGACCATTGATATATGGATGTAACACAGTTATCAATATTATTAGAAGTAACATATATTCATGTAGACATAACCGAAAAATGAAAAATAAGGTGTGAGTATTCAACATATTTTATACAGTAATTCACATTATGGAGGCTCATTATTTCTTCTTCATATAGTTTTATGGTAAAATAATCTTCCAACAAATCCATAATTAGAAGGAAGCGTCTTGGATTCTTTATTTTATTCATGATAACCCAAATAGAATAATTATTTCTATGATTATAAGGAAATATAATCATTAAGTACATATAAGCCTCACACAACTATAATAATAGAACAATAATGGGATAAAATAATCTTGTAAGAAATGGAGGATAATATTAATCCATCGATTGGTAAGACACTAAGATAAAAAATTACCAGTCAAATGCCTCATTTAAGGGAAATAACATTACTATTAAATGTCAATGAAAATATTAGAAATTTCATAGTGAATGGGTCAATACGAATGGTTATATATTCCCATATATATAATTAATATAGATAATGGGACAAAAATGATCCTCTAAAGATTATTTGAACCATCAAGAGACTGATAAAAAACTCTCATGGTCTCCAAAAAATATTTAATTATACTATTTTAAAAAAATCCAGATCCAATTCATTCCCAGAAAATTAAATAAATAATGGATTAGAAATAACAAAAAATAACCTTTTATACATTTTTACACATAAAAATGTTTATATGTACAATAATCCATCATATAAAGTTCATTTTATTATTATCATAATTCAAATGAGGGATATTTCATTCTTAATTTTCCAACCACAACCTTCCATTTTCCAAGGGAGTATGATATATCAATTCCATATAAAAATAATATTTCTATGGATATTCCATATTTCATATCTATCGATGAATCATGACACTTTGGGTCATAATATACTTGAGAGTTTTATGATATAAATATAATTTTAATCTCCCATAAAAAATATTTTTTTATGGTTGGGGCCGAAGCCTCATTAATTATTGAAGCAAAGAAAATACCTCTTTAAAATGGGTGGAGAGAGACCCATTACATAGCTCAAAGGCCTA
Organism: Viscum album; assembly: GCA_963277665.1. Classification (NCBI taxonomy): domain Eukaryota; kingdom Viridiplantae; phylum Streptophyta; class Magnoliopsida; order Santalales; family Viscaceae; genus Viscum; species Viscum album. The sequence goes on along the minus strand of OY728163.1, from coordinate 1,046,604,701 downwards.
GTGGGAATTTAGCTCATTACTTGGCCCGTAGGCCCAAATTTGTGGCCCAGGGCCAATTATGTGAATAGTACTGCTACAGTACCACCTCTTACAGTACCACATAGTACTTGTCGCTGCTACAGTACCATGCCTCTACTATAGTGACCTACCACCGATATAGTGCATGTTTTGGCTATAGTGCCGCCATTGATACAGTGTCAGTACAGTACTACTACAGTACCCCTGTTCCCCATTGGTTTTGAACCCCCATTTTTCTTGTAGGATTACTCAGTTCATTCCACTAAGAAAAACACCAAAAACTAAATCATAGCTTCTAAATCGAAGAAATTAGTGGTATAATTCCTTCCATATGGGTTTAAATTGTGAGATATTTAATACATTACATGATATCTTAGCATCTACATGAGGAATAACCCTAGAGATAATCTATTTTAATATGATACAGTATCCATGGAAAGCTGATGAAGGACCCAAATTTGGGATATATCACACGACCCCATCAATTCCTCAAAACACCTCTAACACATATTATTCCAATCTAACATTATCCCCTTTGAATTCAAATAATGTCAATCCAAACTAAAGACCTCCCATATGAATTTTTTATAAAACCCATCCAAAATGAAAAACCCTATAAACTGAAACAAATTATTTGTTAACTCCCAATACAACAACTCATGGATTTTCTTACATTTCACTGATAAATTTTTCCCAAATACCACATAATAAAAAAATAATATTTCCTAAAACCAAAACGAAATTTAGAAATTTTTCCATAAAGGTAATTTTAAATTAATGAATGAATAAAATGCCTAAATGCTATTTATGATCATCTATAATCATGTAGTACACAAGTATGTCATCTATAAATAACACCATTTAGGAATAATGATATCATTTGATTATATATTTAATTTATGCAATGAAAACTATAGTATATTTAGTTTTACATAATAGCACAACCAAATAAACATGAATGTTATTCCTTCTTCACAAAGTGTTCTTTGGGATTTTAAATTCATAAATCCTCAAATGATGGTATTATTATCTCATTTTTTCAATATTAATATGAATCTAAATAGTTATTAATGATATAATTAATATGGTATAAAAGGTATTCATTTATCATATATAGTTTACCAAAATATCTATAATTGATAAAAGGGTTTTGTTTTCTAAAAGCCTTAACATGAAGATATAAAAGGAAATATTGAATCATAATGTGAATGAATAGGTTGAATAAATAACATTCCTTAATGATCAATTATATTGACATAAAACAATTTTATCCTAGTAAGATACACCTATATATATGAAAAAATATGGGAATTCCTTTTAAAGTAAATTGATAGAGAAATTATCCTCATATTGAATGTGAAAATCATGACAAATGATATAGAAATTCCATTTGATTGAGATATATCATAGACAGAATATAAACTTCTAAGATTTATTTTTCCTCATCAAGGTATAAAATTTATCACTACATTAAATTGAATTTAATATTTAGAGCAATATGTCCTATCCTCCCCATCCTAGGATCTTAGTCACCATGGATGACTTGAGAATTCCTCTATAGAGAATGAAACTTACAACTTTTATGATAAAAGTCAATAAATAATTTAAAAATCCGAACAAATACATGCCAATAATGAGTTAAAAAATATATAATCAAGGAAATATGATATACCAGACAATATGAATGCAATAAACCACAATAAAAATATATAGAAACTTCATCATCATCTAAGCATTGTGGAAGGAACTGCATTAAATGGAATCATATTTTATATAAATAAAAAATGACTAAATTTTAATGATGAAAGAAATAAATAGTACACACATGAACTGAATAACATCAAATCCATATAGGGAGAAATAAATAGCACACATTTCATTTTTGATGATACATCATATGAATTCCTAAGACCATGATCTGTTATATATAGCATTTCTATCTCAATCAGAGAGTACATTTTACTAGTTGAGTGACATTCCCCTTTTGATTGGAATAGGAATAAACACCCTTAAAAGACCAAACTATATCTAGAAGCCTCATATCAAATAATAAACCTTCCCACTACCTCATAGGGGACTTCGGTAAAAGTGCTGATGTTTTCCAAAATTCCAACATTTGTTGATCATTTTCTGTGTCACTAATAAATTTATATTTATTATTTACTATTTATAAAAATACTAAAAAATCATTTAATGACACATATAGTATTTCAATGGAATAAGATATGTTGTATTGTGAGTTACACTAACACCACCCTGATAGATATACTTTTTCATATGTTTTTGGATAAATAATGTTCTATTAATAGCCCAAACAATATAGCAGGAAACAATGATGACCTTCAATCAAATTATATTAATTGATTAGAAAATAACTTCGTCAAGACCTCCACATAGGTTGGATGGAATATTTTAGTGAGTCTCTACATAATATCATAAAACTACTAGAATTCTAGGTATATGGGATGGGATCCTGTCGCAAATAATCTTTAGCGACGGGGTCCCGTCATAAATAGCCCATTGTAGAAAATGTTGTCGCAAAAAATATTATTTGTGATGGGAAACATCACTGTTTCAAATAAGTTTCCGATTATATACTTTATATATATAAACGTATATGCGACAGGCCCATCGCCAATACCTTTTTTGATGGCCCCGTAATCCCATAACAAATACTTTTTTGAACATATTTATTTAGACTATTTTCGATGGGCTTGTCCCAAATACATTTTGTGACCGGCCTGTAATCCCATCGAAAATACTTTAAAAAAATATATATTTAGGCTATATGTGACGGGAACCCGTCACAAAAGATCCCTTTGCAAATAATAAATAATATTTCAAAAAAAACAAATTTAATAAAATTATGATTATTGAAAAATTAATTTTAATAATATTAAAATAATAAAAAACTAAAAAATATTAAAATTATCAACATTCACAAAAAAATCTTAAAAAAATCTTAAAATATTAGAATTATTATTTTTATTATTTGTAAAATAAATATAAATTAAAAAATAAAATACTGAAAAAATATATTTAATATAATTATGATCAATGAAACAATAATATTAAAATTATTAAAATAATAAAAATATAAAAATTATTAAAATTCTCAATATCCACAAAAAAATCAAAAAATCAGAAAAATTAAATTTTTTAATATTCACTCCGATATAAAACACAGAAAATGTAAATCTTTCATATTACAAAAAATGTTAAAATCAAATGTTTTTAATATAAAAAATCACTTGGGGTCATCTTCTGGAGGAGGTGGAGGAGCTGAAGGAGATGGTGGAGGAAACTCAATCCCTAACCTACAAGTCAGACGATGTAGGTACTCCATCATCTCGTGATGTTGCTGCTTCGATTGATGCATCTCCTCCTCATGCGGCTGCTTCTGCTACTACTAATTCTGACACATCTCTTCTTACTGCTTCTACAAATTCTCTATAAGGTCATTCTTAGCTCAGAACCGCTCCTGATACTGTGAGGAAAAAAATGATGCCTCTCCATGAGATCCTCTTGAGCTAGACGCTGTCATCAAATCAGCACCATAATAAGTATCAGGAGTCACATGAGAGGTGATTCCAACTACTTGGACCTTCTCAAAGACATACTGAATCTCATGCATCGATGCTGCCTTGTCGAAATGGTGGGCACTGGTCTAATTAGTCGCCTCATCCTGACCCTCAGCCTGTGTCTGAGAGGTCGCAGACTCATTTGACTCATTCATTTCTAATTTTAAATTAAAATTGTAAAAAAATTATATGCAGTTAATTATCAAATTGAAAAAAATAAGACTAACCACAATCTGACGATAGAGATCACCTCTAATCTCTCTGGGGGCTGGATCATTGTACATCCTCTGATAAAAATCGTACATTGTAATATTGGGATGCTCAAATGCCAATATGAATATAAAATAAACTATTAATATTTTATGTTATGTAAAATAATTTTAAAAAATACTTACCTGATGATCATTATGCGTACTGAATGTATGTCTACTAGCTCGATGTGTCACCTACTATCTCCCCCAGTCCTGCCGACCAAATAATGACCTCCTATAAAATCACCCACCCAACCAGTGCGCACATAATACATCCCAAAACTGAGATGAAATGTACTCTGGTCAGTGGGCTCTACACGACTCATCAAATACTATCTCTCCTACTTTATTAATGGTTCTCTTTCTCCAATTATGAAAAAAATGACACAAACGATCACATATATCCACCTCCCATTCCACATGGATATCGTCATGCATGATATCATTGATGGGATACCATAAACCATATAAATAATTTATAATATCAAGTTATTAATAAAATAATTTTCAAAATAGAAATTATTAATTTACATAAGAGCCAATGATTGTACAGGCTGAGCTGAAAATCAACGGGAATATGTTCCCATGTGATCCATGGCTGAGAAAAATAATTGCACAAGATAACACTCCCTTGTCCAATAGCGACATGTGCAAAACTATGAAAAAAGAATAAATAATCAAAATATTTGTATATATATAAATAAATTTATGAAGGATAACTAAAATATACAGGTTTACTATACATCTGTGTGCATGGATCCATGCCAAGATGTTGACGTCTCTCGGGGATAGGGTTCAGAATCCTCAGTCGCGCTAGACCGCAACCCCTCCGCGTACCTCGTGAACCACCAGTAGGCTGTGGGTCAGATGATCTCACATCCCCCTCATCCAAATGTAGATCAGCCTCTTCTAACTCTCTAAATAGATCAGATTCCATCTGAAACAAAAATTGATTTTTTTAGAAGATAGTTTAAAATAAATATTATATATAGATATATACTATTTATGATTATAACCGGCATTTAACTATGTCAATGTTCACCTTCATCATCATCTTCATATCTGACGATGTCAATGTCTTCATATTTCTCCTCGCCATCATCAATCTCCATATGAGTATAACTTTCACCATCCCTTTTCATTTAAAATTAATTTGTAACATCATTAACAACTTTGTCACCATGAACCCTTAATTGTGTGTTGTCATCATCAATATTTACTTTTCATTGTGAAAAATTTGGATTTTGAGTAGTCTCTTGAAAAATTTCAATTCCTTCCACTTCAATAGAACAACTTTCAGTTTGAGTAAATTTATTTTCCTGATATTTCATTTTTATTATGCTCCACCAATCACTCAGGTATCTTGATATTGCAGAGTACATTGCTTAATAACTTTGATGTTCCTATTGATCTAGTAAAAATGGTTCATTTACTACAAGAAGACTTTTATATTTAATATCAACAATTCCATGAGTTAGATGAACACAAAACCCTCTCTTAGTATCCAACCACCGACATTTAAACATCGTTATGTAATTCTGCCCAAGATAACATAGCTCAATAATTTCATCTAGAATGACATAAAAGTCAACTTCATTTTATCTATGATGAGATCCTCTAAAACCAAATCCCATGTTTATTGTTTTTTTATTCACCATATGCATGTGTATGAAATCAAAAACCATTCACCACATATGAATTGTAAGATTTAATCATTTTGGATGGTGGGTTACTCAATATACACAATCACATATCAATTTTATCAGCATGTTGAGACACATGATCATTTGTAAAAAAATAATCAATATAATAAATAGTAAAAATTATTGATATTAAACCATCAATAATTTATGTTACCAGTTTTTGAAACCATTGAGAAAAATATTTTTGTCTGCATTCTTCAAGAGAAACTGCTATAATTTTTGGAATTTGTTTCTTGATATGATTACCATATAACCTAAAAATAAAATTAGTTTACATACTATAATAGAAATTATAGAATAAGTGATAGAAGAACTCATAGTACAAATGCTGTCATTTCTCCACAGTTGAGAAGAACATATATATGAGCTCTATGATGTTCATCCTTTGAAAGCCATCGTTCTTGAACTCCACTGAAGCCAAGATTTGGCTGATTAGAAACTGATAATTGATTTTCCATTACATAATTAACATTTCCCTCATTCTGTCCCATGAGGTTTTGTTTTGATGGATATTTATATTCAGAATAGTGTGAGTAGAAAAAATAAATTTCCTCTTATAAATAAGCTTCAACAATTGAGCTTTAAATTGATTCTTTGTTACATAATTTTTTCTTCACTTTCTGCATGCATCTCTCTAAAGGGTATATCCATCACAATTGTAATGGACCTCCAAATTTATCGTCATGTGGAAAATTTAAAAACAGATGTTCCATTGAGTCAAATAATGCAGGAGGAAAGATTTTTTCCAGTTTACATATAATTACAACAACATCTTCTTCCAGTTTTATTAGTGCATCATAGTCTATTGTCCCAACACAAATGTCTTGACACAAATATGATATGTCTATTATCAAATACCAAATCATATAATTTAAAAATCCTCTTAATCTAATCGGTATAAGTATTTCTATAATAACATGAAAATCATGACATTTTAATCCAGTAATATGACCATTCTTAACACATCTTCTCAAATTAAAAGCATGGCCATCTGGAGGTCTCAAATCAACAATAAACTAACAAAATAATAAGAGACTATCTTTGGAGATTGTATAAAATGATTTTGGATTCTTTAACCTCTGTGATATGATATTTTCAAATAGTTCATGTTTTAGTCACCTACAAATTTGGGCAGAATCAAATTGTGATTTTGTATAATATTTGGTATTACCAGGTGTATCCAAAGATGTATGAAATAATTTATCAAAATAGTTCTTCTCAGTATTCATGACATCCATCATGTGGAGGACCCAAAAATCAGACCAATATGGGAGATCCCAAAAAATGCTTCGTTTTATCCAATTATGTTTTTCCCAAAGCTATGAATCTTCCACTTGTTTACTATTGGCCCACATTTGATTGGAGGTAATGAAAATAAAACTGATTTAAACACTGTACATGAGATCATTTTGGGAGGTTCATCCCGTTTAATTTTTCTTTTTCTGAAATGAGATTTTTTCATTCGAAAAGGATGATCGGTTGGAAGAAATTTACGATGACATTCAAAATAGCAAGATTTTTTTCCATTGATGAGAATAAATGATTTGTTATCTTTCATACAGTACGGACAAGATTTTGAACCATGTGTACTCCAGCCATATTACATGCCATATGCCATAAAGCCACTAATTGTCAACATTAATACATGTTTTAATGTAAAATTTTGTTTCACAACAACTTCATATGTACTAACACCATAACTCCACAATGAATTTTACTCATCACTCAATGGTTTCAAATAAACATCAATATTCTTTTTCTGATATACTAGGATTAATAAGGTCAAAAAGATATATGGCCCCTTCATCAACATCCATGGAGGTAGATTATACGAAGTTACAATGACCGACCAACATGAATACCGACTACCATAAAAACCAAATAAATAGAAATCGCTAATAGAAAGAGCCAACCACGTGTTTTGGGCTTCTAAAGAAGAAGACCGATGTAGACGATCATAATTTTTCCATGAATCACCATCAGATGGATGATTCAAGATTTTATCGGTTCAAATTTTGGTTTTGTGCCATGACGTCGTCGATGATGTGTTATGAGACATAAATAAACGTTGCAGCCTGGGTGCAAGGGGGAAATATCTCAACTATTTTACAGGAATCGATCAAGACTTCCCTAGTTGAGTTTTTTAATACCTCAATTTTCCACATGTGGGAAAAAAATCCAACCACTCATTTTTACCAGAATATAAGATGTAGTCATTTTCACACACATGAATATTCCGATAACTAAAGCCTAGATTAAAAACCAACCTATTTCTCTCATATTAATTTGAAAGAAACACATTTCCTTCAGGTAATAGTGTTTTAACCAAAGAAAATATCTAATCCAAACAGTTGTTTAACATTTCATTATCTAATTTAATAGCCATAAATTTTTCAACTGCTTTTAATTTTCTTATCTTGCAAACAGGATATAATTCATCCTCAGTAGTTCTCAAAATCTCATAATATTCGGATGGTACCAACTTAAGAATTAAATAAATATCACCTTGAGTTTCAGTTTGTTGAACAGATGGACCTGAAATATAATGTACTAAATTTTGGAACCATTTTGGATTTGGAATCAAGTTATTAGTATCTTCTCTAGAACTGAGTTCACCGTGTTGATATCAAAAAACATAATCTGGTTGAAAACAAAACTGCAAAAGATGTCCCACAACCGTTTCAAATGTGTCAAATGTTCTCATAGCACATTTTTTACAAGGACACTTAATTTTTCCTTCTAAAACATATTCTGGTTTTGATGATTTTCATGCTAAGAAAGCTTCAACACCCTCAATATATACAAGATTTAATCCAGAACCATTTGGATTCCTGCAGTGATTTATCAAAGCACGATCATCTAATAATGACTGATGTCGACTTCTTTATTCCATATTTTTTGATAAAAAATAAAATCATCACTATTTTTAATTATTTGAAATTATAAAAACACTATCTGTAAAAAGAAGATAAATAATTACTACTACTTCTTAAAAGAGCCGTCTGACAAAAGAGCCCCCTTTTTTTCGACGAATCATCTTCTTCAAACAGTCACTGCCTAAAAACATTATTAAAAATATGATCTTACAAATTCATATCCAATCTCATGCATATGAGATTGAATATGCCTATGTAGCAGCTCATTTTCAAAATGTTTTGAGTCGATGATAGTAGAAAGGAGAAAAGTCATTGAGCAAAAACAGTGTTGTCTATCCACTGGAAAATGTTTCATGTTCTTGAAATTTATAAAAATTTATTTATAACTGTTCCTAACTAATTATTACTAACTATTAATATTTATGACTAATTATTACTATTTATTACTAATTATTACTCTTTATGACTAATCATTCCTATTTATTACTAATCGTTCTTATTTATTAATAATTATTCATATTTATTAATAATTATTCATATTTATTACTAACTATTCAAATGTATTAATAACTATTACTATTTATTACTTATTATTATTATTTATTACTTATTATTACTATTTATTACTAATAATTACTATTTATTAATAATTATTTCTATATATTACTAATTATTCCTATTTATTAAAAATTATTCATTTTTATTATGAAATATTCATATGTATTACTAACTATTACAATTTATTCCCAACTATTCCTATTTATTACTAATTATTACTATTTGTTCCTAATTATTACTAATTATTCATATTTATTCCTATTTATTCCTATTTATTGATATTGATTCATATTTATTACTAATTATTACTAATTATTACTAATTATTACTAATTATAACTTTTATTACTAATTATTACTAATTATTACTAATTATTACTAATTATTACTAATTATTACTAATTATTACTAATTATTCTTATTTATTACTAATTTTTCCTATTTTTTTCCAAATTATTACAAATTATTCTTATTTATTACTAATTATTCCAATTTATTTCTATTTAATTCTATTTATTACTATTTATTTCTATTTATAACTAATTAATGCTAATTATTTCTATTTATTACTAATTATTGCAAATTATTTCCAATTATTTCTAATTATTTCTAATTATTGTTATTCATTGTTATTTATCCCTAATTATTGCTATTTATTGCTATTTATTTCTAATTATTGCTAATGATTGCAAATTATTGTTAAATTATTTATAATTATTAGTATTTTGTTAGTATTTATTAATAATTATTAATATTTATTACTAATTATTACAAGTTATTGCCAATTATGAAAAATTATTACAAATTATTATTAATTATTTCTATTTATTAATAATTATTCGTAATTATTTGTAATTATTACTAATTATTAATAATTATTCATATTTATTACTGATTATTCCTATTTATTCCTATTTATTTCTATTTATTACTAATTATTGCAATTTATTTCTATTTATTAATAATTATTTCTAATAATTACTATTTAATGCTAATTAATCCTAATTATTGCTAATTATTGCTCATTATTAGTAATTCTTCCTAATCAATAGTATTTATTACTAATTATTAGTATTTATTACTAATTATTAAAATTTATTTCTTATTATTACCATTTATTAGTAATTATTACAATTTATTATAAATTATTACGAATTATTACTAATTATTACAATTTATAAATAATTATTAAAATTTATTGCTAATTATTACAATTTATTACTAATTATTACAATTTATTACTAATTATTACAATTTATTACTAATTATTACAATTTATTACTAATTATTACAATATGTTACTAACTATTACAATTTATTACTAATTATGATAATTTATTACTAGTTATTACAATTTATTACTAATTATTACTAATTTTTACTAATTTTTACTAATTATTACTAATTATATATATTTATTACTGATTATTTGTATTTATTACCAATTATTACTAATTATTACTAATTATTAGTATTTATTGATAATAATTAATAATTGATAATAATTATTACCATTTATTAGAAATTATTACAGTTTATTACAAATTATTACAAATTATTACTAATTATTACAATTTATTATTATTATTACAATTTATTACTAATTATTAGTAATTATTACAATTTATTTGTAATTAATACAAACTATTACTAAATATTACAGTTTTATTAAAATTAATTACAATTTATTAGTAATTATTAAAATTCATTAATAATTGTTACTATTTATTACTAATTATTACAATTTATTAATATTTATTACTAATTATTAAAATTTATTAGTAATTTTTACAATTTAATACTAATAATTACTAATTATTACTAATTATTACAATTTATTACTTATTAATACAATTTATTACATATTGTTACAATTTATTACTAATTATTAGAATTTATTACTAATTATTACAATTTATCACTATTTATAACAATTTATTACTATTTATTACATAGTATTACTATTTATTAATCAATATTACTATTTATTAGTAATTATTAATATTTATTACTAATTATCTGTATTTATTATTATTTATTACCAATTATTATTAATTAATATAAAACAATTATATAAATTACTAATTATCATTAATAATTATTAATTACTACTAATTATTAAAAATTCATTCTAAAAATTTCAAATTATTAGTACAAATAAATACTCATGACTAAACAATTTAAATTTATTTTAATTACAACTAATCAACAATAATAAAAATTAACAAAAAAATGAAATAAATAATAAATTAAACAAAACATAAATACCTTTAAGCTTGATTTTCTATTGATGTAGACGGCTTTACAGCTTCATCGTGAATACAAAAATTATCTTAGAACAATTTTCCCTCTAAAATGATTGTTCAAAGAGAATCAGGATCTAAGAATTGAGTGGAATGAGAGAAAAAACATATGGGGGTTTTTATAGGTCAGATTATTTGTGACATGACTATTTGTGACGGGATAATGGTCGTAAATAGAATCTTTTGCGACGGGACCCGTAACAAATACTTATGCCCCCATTAATTACTGTCGTCGGTTAAAATGTTATTTGCGACGGGTCCCGTTGCAAATAGTCTCTGCCAACACACTTTTTTTCAATGGGATGACATCTCGTCGCAAAAAGCTATTAACTGTCGTCGGGTATTTGCGATAGGGCCCGTCGCAAATACTTCACTATTTGCGACGGTGGGATCCCACCGTTGCAAATAGCCTTCGCGCGGTTTGGTACGTTTCCCGCGCCATACGTTTTGTGACGGGAGAAAAAATCTAGTAACAAATAATTTGTTATTTGCGATGGGTCGGTACCCCCGTCGCAAAGAGTTCGGCGAAAATATTCCATCTTCTCGTTGTGAAAATCACCCTATTTTGAAAAGTGATCCCCAAGATACTCATTCATGATGAGTTTGGATGTATGACGACTTGCTTTAAAAAATAAAGTTGATACTCCATTATTCAATGACTCTTTTTCTATAGAGTCGTGAAATAATGGTGTGTATACACTCAATATTTTGATGTAAAATTAATGAATTAACATCTTCTTGAACATAACTCAACAAGGATTGTCATGAAGGTTGAATTACATAAATTATTCCAACTACATCCTTCTTGTCCATTATAATGTATAGATGGAGAATCCATTATTTTTTTAGGGTATAATGAAATGTATGATATAGTCATTCTTTTTTATTAACTCCTACGGATCTTGAGGTCTGCTATCGTCATAGAAGATTGCTATGTTTTTCAAAGTAAACTCTTAATCATGGTAATATATTCATGATTGTTATATACCAAAATCCTGTACAAAATTCCGGATATATAATATAACTAATTAAATAATGAAAGAGTCTGTGATAGGGTTATCTAGTGGAAGAAGCTCCACTAATCCCAATATTGGATTAATATGTACTATTATTTTAGGTATAATATATAATATAAAGGAATAAAAGTAGTTTTAATAAAAAAAATTAATTCCAGGAACATTAGTTTATTATAACAACTACATCAATTAATATTAGTGGTAAAATATAACCAACCAAAAAATTAAAAATACCACTGTTATAATGAAATTGAAAATATAAATTTTTTTTCAATTACATATATTGGATAAATGGTTTAAGTATTGGCAAAAAAATCATGAATGTTTCACTGGAAGATATATAGTTCAGGAAGCCATGATTCCACATTGTTTATAATACAATGAAATTAAATATCATACCACAATTTTCCTTCCCCATTCCAACATTACATATTGATTTTTTTTAGAAAAACATGTAATTTCTTATAAAAACTAACAATTTACTATTAAAAAAATAAAGTACCATTAAGATTGTATGATAGTTGAGATAAAATCAAAGGTAAAACTAAAAACAAAAATTGTGGTAACATGAAATTCAGCATGAAGTAGTCCTAGAAAAACACTCCCCCACACCACACTAAATTGATTTGAAGGTTAAACCTCCAGTCTCCCATTACTGCCAAAACAACAACAGGGGTATTATTCCACTTTATAATGATGTAAAATGGTTCGTCCTACAATTTCAGATAATCTAACTCATCACATGGTTTTATATACATTCTTGATCACACTGGGATAGTGTAAATTACCAGGGTATCGTGATGAAATCAATGGGAATAGTTTCGTGATAATAATACAACAACAAAAAACAAATTTCAGAAGATTATTTGGCATTAAATTTCCATATGTGGGTTATCCATTGAAATAAATAATCTAGTTTGAAATGATGAAATAATCAAATGAAACCCAACACGCCATATAGAACAAAATAAATCATAATAAACACATAAAATTGTATATTTTGTAATGATGAAAATACAAATACAAAAAAAGCCAAAATATTGTCATGGAAAAAGTGGTTGGGGAAATATATCTCATTAAATCATGAAGGGTCAAAAAATTCACCCCAAAAACTAGAAGTCCTCCTGAACCATGGGAATAACTACCATTAAACACTTGATGTAAAATATCTCTCTGAAGGGGCATAATACTTCACAACACCCTTTCATATACTAGTGTTTTGTGAAAAAATCCTTCAAACATCCCATGGGAATATGTAGGGTTTGTGAAAAATCCATATAAGATACCCCATGAAATTACACATTATTTTTCATACTAAAAATTATTAGTTTTGGTTTGAAAATAATATTTCGGAAATAACATTCACAGAATAATGTTTAAGAAACATTAACTTCTCTGAAAACAGTGATGTTCTTATAAAAATATGAATAAGGAAAAAAAGTAAAAATAAGGGAAACCTGGCTTCAGTAACATCAAAATCTATACAATGTAACCGAAAAAAATTGATACACATATCCTGGGAATAAAATAAATTCATCATAAGCATGAAAAAATTGATAAAGGAAAACTATGACTTTCTTGAGGGAAAATGCCAACATTTCTGAACATAAATGATTTGAGAACATTGTATGTCTCACTATGTCAGTATTAATCAAATTTTCTCACTCCAATATTAATGTACAATATCTACAATTCAGAAACACATTTTTTGTTAACAACTCACCCAAGCTCTCCCTTAAATAATCAACTAGAATGAATATAAATAGTAAACAAATCCAAATAACCATATATGTGTATAATCATTAGTATACCAATAATAAATAAAATCCATTTCAAAATATAACTTTTTATTTATTTGAGGCTCAATCAACCACTAAATAGTTTTTTTATATTTAATTTAGTCATAAATATTATTTGTAATGAAAATCATTTAGAATTAGTATTTAATTATAGAATTCAAAACAATAAAAATGAATAGTCAGAGAAGAATCTCAATAAATCATCTATTGTGTAATATATAAATAAAACAGAATATATAATATGAACTAATTTTACTCTAAGGGAATTATTAATTACCAAGATACACTTACCAAAAAATAAGAGTAATCTCATTACCTTTACATTCGACTATAAAAATGAGAAAGAGCAATCCCCACAAATAGATAAATCCAATAATTTTATTAAAACCCAATACAATCCCTTGGTTTATCGTCTTTTTAAATCAATGTTTTCAATACTCCTTGGATAACGAAGAATATTATAATAAGATGATGAGAAGTAGGTAAATCCATAGGTAATCAGGAGTAACCTCAATGAAACCCAATCAAATCAAAGAGAAACCCTCAATGAAGAATGGAGGAAAAAGGTTTTATGAAGGGGGGACATACAATTGAAGATAAATTGTGTAAAAGGAGGTACATATGAGTTATATTAAATAATTTAAAAAAGGATAATAAATATTTAAATGAAAACATGGTAGGATCTATGGTTTAGCCATAATATTAGTTAAACCATATTCTCTGCCTGAATATGATACTTTTTTCTCATTAAAATATTACATTTTACGGTAGAAATAGTTATTATAACCATGTTCCAACTATATGAATCACCATCATTTAATGAATCTGGATATGTAGTGCCATTATATTTTTAATTGTTTATCAATATTTTTGTTAATCATCAAAAATTCCAATTGAATCCCCACTCCATTTAGAATAGTTGGGTACTCAATTTGTAATAATAATGATGTGACAGTGTCTCTAAATATATTTAAAATATCATAATTATATTTACCCCCCAACTTATAAAATTAATTTGAGTTATTAAAATTAAAATAAAACCCAAAAATAAATATATCCCAATGACCTATCATGTATCATGTATTACTTTTATGTCGTAAGAGTAATGAAAAAACATTATTCATACTTTTTCTATCACTTACATCAAATAAAATAGATAAATGTAATATAAATATCCATTCTAATTTATTGCACCCGGACTATTATCTTTTCCTTCCCATCAATATCTATTTGATGTTGATATAAGTCCTTAAAAATATGTGCTGCAAAATAAATTTATAAACTATTTGTTGTGAATATTTTTCAGCCAGCTATTATAAACTATGAGATTACAATTCCCAATAATATACCTTTTACTTTTAGTTTCATATGTATCCTATATAATAATAAATAAAACATTTATTTCATATTTCTCCTTACCCATGATGTGTAAAAATACAAATCCTAGAAAATCAAGGAATCGTTGGGGGTTTATCAGTGATTCAAATTATATTATGTTTTCTTGGTGAATAAACCCTCATTATTAGTTAAATATAATCATTATTTATATTCAAAACACGCACATAGACAATAAAGACATTGAAAATTTACATGGTTCAACAATCAAAATTAGAAGTCCAGATCTAATAATGATGTGGATTCGACCAAGTTAAAATGAATTATTATATTCAATATGTTGGTAAAATGAGTTGGGTTTATCCTTCAACATACACTAAATAATTTTTCCCTAAAATGATAGTACAAAAAATTATGAAATAATGATATAGAAATTTTTGTCAATAAGATGAAATCCTTCCAAACATAGCCTCCATCTATTGACCTTGTGATCTTTTTATTATTTTTTAACCAGTAGAGACAATGGTATAGTCTCTTTATTCTATTTATATATGAATAACCATTTATTAATACACTTTTCTTTTTCGCCCATTCCACTTCCCAAAACTTCACACTATATGTATTCTCTAAAAAAATCACATCAACAAAAATTTTTATATTGTGTTTATATTAATTTTATATTCAAATTCAAAACATCAACTATGATATTATAAATCATCCTTTGGATCATTGTTTTAAAATATCAATGTCATCCAATTCTAATTGGAAGATATTTTACAATGAAAATGAAATCCAAAATCCTCAGTAGAATACAATTCAATATACTTTTTCATACAATCCCATATTCCATTTCCATGGAAGGGTCATAAGAAATACAATGGGGCATGTTGTTTTTTAAAATCATTTACACAAATACAACTAATGTATATAGATTAGTATAGTTGTTATGGTGTAGAGTTCATGAAATCTCAAGAACCCTCTAAATACATCCAAATAACTATATGGAATGGTAAACTCATAGTATTGTATCACTTTATACATTCATCAAAATATGATGTGATTTTGTTGGTATGACAATATTGTAATAAAATTTATAGTAACATATATTCCATTTAAATTTTTTACATGATATGGAAAAATCAGTATGAAAATGAAGTTATAAATTTTATAGTGTCACTAACAATTTACCCATAATCCTAATTGATTTGGTGAATTCTTTTTAAATTGGATATTTATTTCATGGAATGGTAAATAACACTATGGTTTGATCCTTTCACTTTAGTGTGGTATACCACTTATTCCATTATATATCCTCTCCAAATCTTCATTAATTTATATTTTATAATAAACTTATTTAAATATATATTAACACTATGAACATTTCTGATGTAATCACAGTATTTAGATTGCACATGATTTGTGAAGTGACATTAAAATCCAACATACCCAATAATTTCCAATTTTGAAATTAGTAAACCTCCTATTAACATAAAAAACCTAGCACATATTACAATCAATGTCTCCAACCTTATGATTTTTTTTAAACAAGACCATAAATTATAATTAATAATTGTTGTTGGATAGTGTGGGTGTATAAATAGGGGGTTAGTCGAGTACTGAATAATTTTTTTTGTCTAACATGAATTTTTTTAAAATCCCACAAATGTTAAATACATCCCATTAAATCAAAATTTGTAGTATGATATATATCATAATATATATAAATATTTATTAGGTCACAATTGATAAATATATGATATTATGAAATTCATTTAATTAAATTTACTTGATAAATTTTTAAATGAACACAAACTAAGTCAAAACATAAATGTATAATTTTTTAAAAAACATTATTAAAGATGAAATTAAGTAAAATAAAATTAATCAACACCGTTGAATGATTCAATACAAGGGATTCTATCTCAATATAATAAATACTTCTCTCCACATTATGATCACCCAACCACTATGAATTTTATATAAAATAAATAATTTGATATAGATAATGGACCATGTGTTATAATAGTATACAAACATTCCTGGTCACACATGACCTCTTCTACAGTTATACGTGAGAGTAACAATAAACATACCATAGATGGACCACTAACACTATTATATATGGGATTACCTGTAAGATATTATAATAAGATTTCTATGTATCTTTTAGTTCAGTACATGAGATAGTGTGGGTGTGATAAAATAGAGTATGAACACACACTTCTCATAATGTAATAATTATAAAAAAATAGGACAATCATAAGTATAGAGATTATTAATGCTCAGTTTGTTGCAATGCTACTTCGGACTCGTGATTTAATTTCTAGTGAAGATTGAGTTGATCAATCTTTAAAATAGTTTGAAAAAATCATGTTAAATACTCATTTTATTGACTAGAAGAAAAAATTGGATATGATGATGTAGATAGGATTCCCTATAATGTTTTTTCATCATTTACCTGCTATTGTTTTCAATTAGGATAGCTTTATGTTTTTTGTATCTTCGACCTCTAAACATTACAACAATTGTATACATCCACCATTGTGTCGTGCTCTTATTACTTTATTGCACGAGGGTGTCTATATCCATTATTATCAAATGTAATAGGGAGAATAACCCTTGGAATACGAACATTATATATCCTCATATACCATGTCCAACATCCTCATTAATACATTATGTCAAATAGTTAAGAGACAATAATTAACATAAAATTTTTCACTAACATCAAAAAAATATCCATTTTAATGAAATAAAATTAAAGAGGATAAGAATATAAAATAGTAGAGATCTATTAGTATGCCAGTGTCTCATAAAAATGTTTTCATAGGATAACAGTGTATCTTCATGGTGGAATGAAACTGAAAGTATCTTATAGATGAAAAAATTTACACATTGTTGGTGGTGTCTCAAAATGAGGTTTCAGGTCTTGTGGTGTCTTATACAAATAAAAAATACTATGATGTACCAATTTAGAGTATGATAGTTCCTTATCTAGTGGTATCTCATACGTAGTAATATTTATGTTATTGAAGCATGACATCCTATCTGTGTATCATAGATTTCAACTTTTTCTCCCTGGAAGTATGTCTTCTGAAGGAGTCTCAAAATTATATATATTTTTATTCTGGTAGTGTGTCAGGGAAAACATTTAGTCATGTTAGTGGTGTCAGACTCAAAGGTGTATTATACTTCGGAGTAAATAGTTGTGAATCATTCTTATATAATTTCATCATCTATCTAAAATTATTGGAATACATATAGAAAACATGAAATCCACTCAAATCATTAGAATCATGAAATATTAATCCTTAAAACAATGATGTCAATAATCACCCATATTTTTAGGATCATAAATCATGGTATAAAATAGTATTATAAATGTAAAAAAACTCTACAAAGGTAGTATAAATCATGATATAGTTTTAGTGTCTAAATATGGAATAAATAAAGGAATACATAGAGTATCAAATGTTAGTATCATGTATCAATGATATAATTATTAGAAATGGATGGAATAAATGATAAAGTAGGACAACCACAAAAATAAATTAGAAATTTCGTCCAAAATAATGTTCATAAAAAAAACCCAAACAAATATTTCATAATAATTATATCATTTTGAGACTAAAAAGGAAATGCTTATCAAATTAATGATAGGGAATGTTGTATGAATAAACTAACTAATATATTGGAATGTATTCAAAAAATTATTATAAAAAAGATATTACAAACCATGTCCCATCAAAAGAAGATAGTCTAGTCCAAAAACAAAAAAGAATAATGGTTTGGCACATGGGTCCATTAGGGATTTTAATTTAACCTTCAAATTTTCATTATTATTATATGAGGCATCATGATCAGGTCAAGGAAGAGTGGTAGGAACACCTATTGGTAATCAAACAATCTCTTTGGGAAGATCTCCTAGAAAAAAAATTGGCTTGATTTGTCTCAAATTTTGAGCATGATACATTAGAAATTTTTTGAATTTAGTATGTACAGGTTTTATGGGATCTCAAGAATCATCTGGTCTGAGATATAACTATGAAGTAATTGGAATGGATTTCAAAGAAAAAACATCTTAGACTTGAATATTAAAAACGTTATTCACCAAATTTATAAATTCATATATTATTTGGTAACCAAAATACATTGAAATAATTAAACCATCCTTATCATCCATAAACATATTCATCATAGGGATAATATTCTTCAACTATCATACATTCACTATAATGGCCTATGAAACTGGAGGCATTTGAAATGTATTACTCAGAACATGATTGTTTCTTCTACACAATAATTATTTATATCCTTGATATATCAAATTTGATGTACTCCATAATAGTTTCTATTGAAGTATCCATATTGTTACCATATGATCTGATCATTATGGGTTTATGATATGTATTTAATCAATCATTATAAAAAAATTTAATGGGATAATAAGTTATTCAGTTAAGGGACCACTAGATGATGCTTCCACATTTTCTCCCACAACTTTTATGAATTGAACAACATCCACTATAGAATTATGAGAATTAGTAGTATCTAAAGATGTATCCTAAATAATTTTTGTGATCCCATCTGAAGAAGCATACAAAATTTACATCAGGACATCAATAATTCCCAATAGAGATTCTAATTCACCTCCATTCCACTTATTATCAATCTCAACTTCTTATATGTGACACATTATCTTTGGTTTGATATGTTAGATAACCAACTCAAATAGATATATTAAGTCCTTTTCATAATGTTTTATCAAAATAGGAGATTAAATTCTGAACATCTCATTGATGTATGAAATTATCTTTTCACCTATGGAATTCATGTCATCTCATATGACTAAGTAAATTGGTAATGTTTGCGGTGATTGAGTAGGTTCACATAAATGATTTCTAATAGAAGAAAAAATTTCAAAAAATCCACCAATGTGTACATGAGATATCATAGATCATTAGGATATATTTCATTTTTATCCTCTATTATACCAAGCATTGGTGGAATCCATACAAAATTGGAGAATATGACACAATTTTATAACATAGGATCAACCCATAAATTTGAAAAAACTACCAAGATATGTGAAGTGGAATGGGTTCCCCACCAGAAGGTACGACTGAAACTACAAATATTATTTTTTAATATTTACTCTATATAAAAATGTTATGTCCAACATTGGCAGGATTACCATCATTCTTCTTATTAATATAAGGTGCCACTATCATCTGAGCATCATGCTTTTTACCAAAAAATGTATATTATACATCCATAAGGATATCAACTAGAGGCCCATCATAAAGAAAAACCTAAAACACCTCACCACTACCTTTCTTAGAATATGAAATCTTTAATTTAATTTTCTTATCCACTAGTTACTTCACATATGCAGTTACATTCATCTACTAAACCATGGATGGATCAAAAATAGTTTGACAAGTGAAACTAGAGATGACCTCAAAACTATTAGCCACTATACCTTCATGAATGATCTCCAATGATATGGTTGTACCCATAAAGAAGTGAATCATTCTCTTTTATATTTGGGTTCATTGCTCTATTAAAATATTTTTATTTTAACGATTCTTTATGTTAAATATGAAATCCTACACCAATCTCTGTGTCTTTATTCTTATTTCTGCAACATGAAAAACTAGGCCCAGAGTTATCACCATCGTTATCTCTTCTATCATCCTCATCAATTTCATCTTCAATACTATTTTTACAATTTTATTCTCCTACATCATCATCATTATTCTCATCATCATCATCATTATCCGATTTTGAAATTATATTGAATTGATCTTATACTAAAACATATATTTCACCTTCATCCCTTTGAACAAACATTTCACATTTTGGGAGCCTCATAGGAGGGATAGAAGCTCTATATGAAACAGTAGACTATTTGGGAGACAATTCAGGATCAATCCCTTTATCCACATAAGTAACTTTTTATTCTACATCTATAGTAGCTTTTTATTTTTCATTGTTAGAGTTTCCAAAAATTTCATCAGTCTCCATAGATTGATCAATAACAATCATCATCCAAGTAGGATGATCAACTAGAATAAACCCATCACACACCATATCCTTATCTCCAACCCAAAATCTATTTTAGGTGTTCCTACTAATCTTCATCGTTTAATAAGTAACTCTGGAAATACAAAAACCACTAGAGTCTGTGATAAACACTTCATCCAAAGATACATGGCTCGTACCCTTTAACTTTAAAGAAATGACCATGCGGTATATCTATGAATTGGATCTGGAAGGTGTTTTGATTGTCTCACACATGTGTACCATGAGATGTATTCATAAAATTATATTATTTCCTTATATCATAATTTATAGATTATAATCATATTGGTGTCTTATAGTTGAGAAATAAATCGATAATTGGATTAAAAATATTGAGAAACATAATGATAATCCTTTTTCCCCATGATGAGCTGAGAGAATATGTATTATAGTTTTTTAATATCCTATTATTTCAAAAAAATCAACATCGTAAAGAGACAACTCACAATCTTCAATATTGGTTCCTTAGTAATCCTCATATAACCCTTCATAAATTACCTCAAAAACATTTATCCCATTACTTTATTACAAAACTTGTTAAGTATTATTTGACATAAATTCTTACCAATTCTCCACTGTCTTGAGAAAAGGAAAACTATAAATGATGATAGAATTCATAATCAAGTTTAGGGTATAAGGGTCTATTGATTGATCAGAACCACTCTAAACAACCCTGGTTCTAGAGTAAACTGAGTACTACATACATGTTGGACAACAACCTAAATTATTCAAATTACCTTTCAGTTATATTAATTTATTGTCATGCTCATAATTATCTAGTTAATCTTGAGTAGGAACACATAGTTCTTTCAGGTGCTTCTTAGCTGACCACGACTCACCCAGAGAAGACATAGAAAGGATATCCATCCCTAGAATGTTGATCATTTTGATTAGATTGATCAAAGTCTATGAGATATTGTAGAGACCCAGGTTTGACATACATAAACATTAAATTTCTTTTAAGGAATACTTAATTAAATAAAATAAAGATTCCCAAAGAACATTTTAGTTTATTGTCATTGTAAACACAGAACATAATCTTATAAAATGGTGAATAATCTAAAACATCCCCAATAAATATCTTCCCATTTTGTTTTCCAACCTAAAACCAGTATTTGTATCGTAGGGATAAGAAAACATAAAAAGGGTTCTCTCAAATTATTAGTATGTGTAAACATTGATAAAATAAAACAAACCATAAAATTTGAACGTAAAAATATGAACATAATATGTATACATCAAAATCTTAAGTCATGAAATAATTCGATGAAGTTTGTAAGGCATAGACCATAAAGGAAAATTAATCCGGATAAAATGGAATGGGAAAAAACATGGAATTGTCGCAAACAATTATTCACATATTTTTATTTACTATGTTTCCAAGGCATTGCTTCCAAGACCATCATAATGGATGAAGTCCATTACTGAACTGGTTTTACCTTCCATTCCTGACCTATATTACTAAACTGAATTTTCCTACCACTCCAACCATCTCTATATCTTCAGATATATATCTTTACCTAGTGCATTGGAGGGATATATCAGTGCTATCCATCTCATAATAAAATCATTGTTATATTTTCCACAAAAACATAAATTATTCATCATAGCATAACCCCTGAAATAACATGGTATTCTTAAACACCATGTCATCATAAAAAAAATAATTCCATAAAATATAAGATCCAATAAAAGTAGTAATAGGGATAGAAACATAACCCTATGTCATCTTAGATAGAATTTAATTTTTATAAATCACTGAACATAGTTCTTGATGAAAAATATCCTTTCTTCTTCAATTTTTTTTCAAAATTCCAAGAAATTTTTAAAGAAAATAATTTTTTTGAAATTAAACATGAAAAAATGTAGAGGAAGTTTCATGAAAATAAATTATCATGAAACTGTAATAATCCATTCATTTTGTATAAGTTATAAAATAACATTATCCTCGTACTTTTGCTATAAAAGTCAAAATATTAACTCATATGGTATAAAAAAGAAAACACCCTTCCATAACATGTTGTAAAAGTAAAAAATGGTTAAAGATGAATATAAAAATAAATGGAAGAATAATAGAGATTATATGAAAACATTTTTTGAAAACATGTACATGAATGATAAATATAGCCCTAGAAAATAATGATATATAAGAAATCTAAAATAAAAATGAGATTGCAAAATTATCCATTAACATAGGTCTGATTTAATATGTATGTATCAGAAAATATAATATAGAGGGTTTAAAAAATATTATTTACTTGTAACAGAACCATTATAATATTTACGATATCAAATATTATTCACTTATGACTATATATTACCCATTCATTTGTCAATTTCATTTTAATCAATGTTTTGGGTAATAATCGTATCATTTATCGTACATCTTTGGTATTTTTATTATTCATATAGTTACATAGATCATGACATTATTTATTTCTTAATTCAAATAATTACTTATATATATCATATATATTCAATATATAAAATATATATAATATATAGAAAATGGAAATGGAATACACCGTTTATGCAGACGGTTGGTTATACGTACACATGAACTCTTTTTTGGTTTCCTTATCGAATTGGGTGGAAGTAACTAAATTTAATATATATATATATATACATAAATCTAGTAAAATTATTATGTCAATTATTTATTGATTATTTATCATATATACCTTATAAGCATTCTTTATTGATTAACATGGACAATGAATATTATCGCATCGCGGATACGGTAAGTCGTACATACGCAGGAGTGAAGATATCATTCCCATATTTGTTGATATTTATTTAATTTGATGGTGTATAAAATGTAAAAAATATTATCATGTTATAATAATAATATATAGTTATTATCTAAAATATTATACCCATCCAATAATGGTGGTGGTAAAAATAGAGTAGACCACTGCATGGAGACAGTAAGTCGTACGTACGCACGCATGCTGATTTCATTTTTCATAGGAGGAATTGATGGTGAAATATAGTTGTTTTATATTTATAATAACATATTAGTATATTATTGATAATTTTTTTTTAAATTATAATAAAAAAACTAATTAATTGTTATTGTAATATGATATGAATTTAAAAGAATCGGTAGAAGAGATTACCTCTTCCTCGACGCGCCTCCTTTAAATTTCTTCTTATGGAACTATAGTTGGTATTTTGAGAAGAAAATAAACAAAACAATGTTATTAGGGAAGTTTATATTAGAACATTGAAGGGTTAGGATGATCTTGACATCTCCAAATGGAGTGAAGACGAGATGGAGGAGGTTTTATTTTATAAAAGGTGAGAGGGGAACTTTAAGAAACTCTCAAAAATATTAATTTTTAATAAAATAAAACCCAACCCATAAACATATATGGTTTCCCAAATTTTCTATTGATATTAGATATGGTATTAATATAATTTATAAATAAACTTTTTACAACTTATTTTTTCAATTTAAACAATATCTTTGTAATTGAAACTTCGTTATTATATTAAATTCTAATTTGGGAAATAACATTTTAAATATGTAATGGTTAATCATATATACTTATGTGGTGTTAAATGAACACAAATGGATACATTATGAAATTATAAACATTATAATTATCATTCTTTAATGTTTAAAATTGTTAATGTTTTTTAAATAATTTAATAAAATGTTATTTTTTTTAAATATCAATAATTTCCATTTTTACATAATTAATTTATTTGAATTCCTATAAAATCCAGACAAAAAATAAATTCAAAAAAATATTAAATACACTAATAACATGTCATAGTCACATAATAAATTATTTTAGAACCATAATTAATTAATATTATATTCATTTTATTAATTTTAAAACCATTTGTTTTATATTTCTATTCATAAAATAATTTTTACATCACCATTGTGTCATCATTAATGGTAATTAATTAAACAATAAAAATTAAAAATAACTTTAAATGATGTAGATAATTTAATTATATTTATATTGAAAATTTACATTTGTTGTTTTATGATTTTTATCAATAAATTAAAATTATTACACTTATATGATTGAAGAGAGAAACATGTTGTCACTTTCTATTTTTTTAATAATAATTACATCGTTTTCTTGGGAAAAAAGTCCATTTAATGAATGTATTCTGAGCCATATGATATATGGGTATAGTTATATTCATCAACTATAATTTATTCTGGTGTTAGTGTAATTTTATAATATTAATGTTAACCTTAATTACAAAATTTATCATTAACTATTGTAATAAAAATAATTACCAATGTAACTATAAATAATTCCCAAAAAATAAAAGTTCCCCATGACCATAATTTGGACATAATGACTCCAAATATTGAATCCATTTTTCCAAATTCAAAACAAAGAAGTTGCTATAATTAATTAATTATTAATACCTTTGTCTAAAAATGGTATTTTCTTGAAAACATTTCAAATGATGGAAATGTTTCTACAAATGAATTAAAAGTAAAATAAATGAAAATGAAATAAATTGTTTTTAAAAATAAAAATATATTATATTTATAATTTAAAACTATTCAATTATATATTTTAACAATATAAATTATTTTGATCAAAAAAGTTGTTTTAAATTTAAATTCAGCTTATTTTTACTATTCATCTAAATAAGAACGTTATGAGAAAAATATCTAAAAATTATCCGAAGTATATTTTTATATTCTTATTCTAAAGAAGATATTTATTTTGTAAAATTTATATTATAAATGTGTCAAATACTATATTTAAAATGAGTTCTCCATGAAAAGGAATTAAAACAACATTTTTTTAGAAAACATCATTTATCGGAAAAATTGATTTTTTATCATATTGAGTTCTATAAAATGTGTAGGATGAATTCGAATGATAAAAGTAACAATTTAGTTAATTCTATTCATAATGTCTAGTTTATATCCCATTAAATAATAATATTTTAATAATATATCTCTATTTAGTGAAACTCAGTATTGCGTACAACACTAGCTATATAGGAAGGTCGCTCTTGCGTGTAACAGACGGCAAATCAGTTTTGTGTGTAGTGTATGCTTCCATTGGTGTTGTGTATAAGATAATCCAATTATTTTTCTTTTATAAATTGAAAAAAATATATACTCATTGTTGTGTGAAATGAATTATATCAAAAGAACATGAAATTGTGTGCAACACAAACCAAGAATAGCATGGCATACACTGAAAGCTAATACATTGTTTCATATAGTGCTATTAGATCAGTTTGTCTTGTAAAACAAAAGACACTAAAGAAGATAAAATGAATCTATGTCATAAAATATTGGGTTGTTATATTCTACACCCGTTAAAATGAATTTCAACAACGAAATTCATCATGATTATAAATGGATTACTATAAGAAAGTTTATTTTTTGGAAACCCACTTCATAAAAAGGGATATTAAAAATACATTATTGAAATGTATAGTTTTAAATATAATAGATACCCAATGGAATTCATCAATTGGTTTCCATGTAATATAAAATATGTGGGATTTGAAAGCATGGATATGTAAGTAAAATCTAACCATCATGTTATGATGGATAGTGGTAGAGAACAAGGTTTAGGGAAAGTTATCTTCTATAAAGGCATAAATATTTGATGATTTAAAGGGACATTTGATTCATTAGATAAGAGGTTACTAGGAATTGTTTTTTCGTTTCATGATCCCATTCCTAATGTTTAAGAACATGATAAGAAATACATATATGATTTCATTAAAATATATTCATTGGTCATGCCTTGAACAATTTCTGATTCATCTATAATTCGATGAAATGATGTTTAATTTTTCATTCATAATGTGTTAGAAGATCATCCAATATAATGATATTTCATCACATATTTCTCAAAAAAAAAGTTAGAACATGTAATCAAATATTTAAAAGTCATCCTTTAGTGAGGTAATACATTAATGTATCAAAAAAAGGAAAAATATCTTATTCTATCTGTAAAAGGATAACATTACTATCCTTAAAAAAAATAAAAATATAATACTTTTTATAGAGGTTAAATAAAAAATAATTAACATTTTTTCCCATATCATATAATTTAGTTCTTGGTTTTTGAATTTCAAACATGTGAATACGTTAATCATGTCTTCTCTTAAAAAATGAATTACCATTGAACATTAGTGAATACATAAAGGATGTAAACAGTTAACTCATTCTACATAACAAAATCCAAAAATTTCTATTTACTCAATCCTTGACATTACACTGTACTTATATAAGTCATGAGATCATTAATACTATCAAACATCTCATTATCACCATATCCTTTCATTATGTGCATATCACGGGCTTTCCAAAAAATTTAGAATATTATTCCATGGTTATCAGTACCATTTAACATATACTATCAAGTAATTAAGAAAAAACAATAGTGTATCGGTCCTTAGATGATTCATTATTCTATTTTACCATTAATTTACTTATACAACATTACTCTGGATAAACATAAAATAATTCCACTACCTTCTTAAACTATTGACCGAGATTCAACATTTTATTCCCCACCACTTATTTCATCTCATATATCATTTTTAGTCTCTTCATAATCATAAAAATAAAGACTACCCATATGACCATTCTGATTCACTTTATGATATTTTCTATTAGGGAATTGAAATTCTTAATGCATTTACTTTTGAAATTTAATCATGTATCCATTGATGATGTCTCATCAATACCATTATCCTTGTCCCTTATGTTATCAAAACCTTTTCCATTGAAATTACTTGCTTTGGTCCCTTCTTTTCTACAGACAAAGAATCATCTAGTTAAATTTAAACATTCTCATTGATGCCTCTTAAAACATGATTTACTTGGGGAAATTAAACTTTATTTATCTCTGATCATCATGAAACTACATCATTCTCAAATTAGATTGTTTAGGAAAATTACCAAAGCTGAGGTTATTGATCATATTATGAAATTGCTGATTAGGAATAATAATGTTATTTTTCCTTCTAAATCCAATTTTATTTAGTTTTTCATGAATACTATAATTCCACTGTCTATCATATTCTCCATTAACATGAATCCTCATGTTTCCATCCATTTTCTAAAACCCAAGAAGAATAGTATGAGGGAAAAAATATACTAGGAAAACAACATATTCAATCGGGAGTACTCTATATCTCTAACATCGAGGGTCCAATCCTTGGTTATTCATGAATGTTATAATATTACAAGGATCTTAATTTATAGTTATCCAAAACCAAAAAGACATACCTCTATATACCTTTGAAATATCTCTATGGATCTAACAAGAGTTTTCGCATCCTAGAATCCCAAAGTTAAGAAACCATCCCTCTGATAACAACTATCGAGACCCATGATTGACATAAATTGACATTACATTTATTTTGAGGAATACATAATAGAAAAACAAAAATATTCATAAAGACATTATTAGTTTAGTGTCTTTGAAAACATCGAACATAATCTTCTAACATTGTGAATGATAATCAACATCACCTTTAAATATCTTACTATTGTGTTTTCCTACCTAAAAACGTTCTTTATTTCATGGGGAAAACAAAACATAAAAATTCTGAGCTTAAATTCTCATTTAGGGTAAACAAGGAGACATTAAAACAAACCATATATATTTTAATGTAAAAACATTAACAAAAATTTTAAACATCTAAATTCTAAGCCATGAAATAAATATTGGAATTATATAAATAATATATTATAAAGGAACATTAATAAAGATAAAATAGAATGGGAATAAAACATGGAATTGTTGAGAACACTAATAACATAATATTATTTCTATAGTATCAAATGCATTGCTTCCAAGACCATCATACTGGATGATGTTGATTACTGAACAATGTTTAATTGTTGTTCCAGCCATGTATTACTGAACCATATTTACCTTTTGTTCTCGAAATATCAATATCTAGAGATATAAATCATTACCCAATGAATTACAGGGAGATATAGGTCCCACCCATCCCATGAATAAATCATTATTACAGGTTACACAAAACATAAATCATTTATCATAGCACAACCCATGAAATAAAATGGGATTCTTAAACATCATTTCATCATAACATAAAAAATTAATTCAATAAAAAACACAATAAAATAAAATCAATAATAGGGATGGGAATATAACCCATATGATATCTTAGAATGAAAATAATTTTGATAATACACATGAAATTTTTTCATGAATAAAATATCCTTTCTTCTTCAAAAATAGTTTCTTTTCTCAAAATGCAGTGCAATTTCTAATGAAATTTTTTTTGTTGAAAATAAACCTATAATAATATAGAATAAGAATCATGGAAATAAGTCTTCATTAAACTATAAAAATCCTTTCTTTCCATATATGTTAAACCAAAACATTCTCGTCGTACTTTTTTTTGGGAAAGTCCAAAAAGTACATCATATGGTAAACAATATAAAGATTCCTTCCATACCATGTTGTAAAACTAAAAAAATTCATAAAATGAAATTAAATATATATGGAATAATATTCAACACATTATTAAATTTTTATAGAAAATATAGACTTGTATTATAAATATAACCCTATTAAATAAAAAATTATAAGGAATCTCAGATAAAAATGTGATTGCAAAATTATCACATACCTTATCTCTGATTTCTTATGTATTTGTATGAACCAAATTTATAGTGGGTTTATACATATTATTAACTTTTAACAAAAAAAAAATACTAATATTTTTTATATCATATATTATTAACTTATAGATTTATATTAACTTTTCATTTTACAATTTCATGTTAAAGCAACGTTTTGGGTAATAATCTTTTCATTTATCCAATGTGTTTAGACTTTTTATTCTTCATATGATTAAATAGATCAGGATTTATATACATCAATAATGAAAAAAATAAATTATATATATCTTATATTTTCCGTAAATATATACATATATATTTATATGTGTGTGTGTGTGTGTGTGTATGATAGATAGATAAATGAAATGGAATACACCGTTTATAGAGACAGTAGTCTGTACGTACGCAAGAATGTAGATTTTGTTTCCCTACAGAATTGGATGGAAGTAAGAAAATGAAATATATAAATGTAAATAATTCTAGAAGAATTTTTATCCCATATATTTCATGATTATTTATTATATATAAATTGTTATAATTGTTTAATGGTTAATATGGAGAATGAATCTCATCGTGTCATGGAGACAGTAAGTCGTACGTACGCACGAGCAATGATATCATTGCAATAATTGTTGAATGGTATTTAAGTTCATAGTTTAAAATATCTCTTAATTATTATCATGTTAAAATAATCATATATCATTATTATTTCCACCATTATACCAATCCATGTAATGTGGTGGTGAAAAACATATTATACAATGATGTGGATATTATAAGCCGTACGTACGCACGTGCAATGATTTCTTTTTCGTAGGATGGATAGAAGGTTAAATAGGGTTTTATTATATATATAATAACATATCATAATAATTTCAATTCTTATGTTTTTTACATTAAAATGAAACAAATAAATAATTGGATGTATAAGTAGGAATAAATTTTAATAAATTGGTAGAAGAGATTACCTCTTCCTCAACTTTCCTCCTTTAAATTTCCACTTAGAGCACTATAATTAAACTTTTGAGATGACAAGTACCTCTATAATTTGACTAGGGATGTTTAGAAGAGAAATTGGTAGGGTTTTTCTGATCTTTTACGTCTCATAAGGGATTTAAGATAAGAGGGAGGGGGTTCTTTTTTATAAGATAGGATAGAGGCACTATAGGAAACTCAAAACAAAGTTAATATATTATAAAATTAAACCCTAACCAAAAAACTCCAATGTGTCCCAAATTCTATGAGAAGCTGATATAGGGATGTAATTTCAACAAAAAATAAATTTTCAAAAATTTTTGTTGTTAATTTAATCCATATATTATAAACTGAGACATAGTTATTCTATTAAAATTTAATTTTGGTAATAACATTCTAAAAATTTAAAAATAAAGAATATTTACTTATGTGGTGTTATAATACCATTAATTTATACATTATAATACTATAGACCTTATAATTATCAATTTTAATGTTTTAAATATTTTTATAATTTTTAAATAAATTAATAATTTGTTATTTTTATAAAATATAAATAGTGACAATTTTGACACTATTCATATATTTGACTTTAAATAAAATCCCTAAAAAGATAAATTCGAAATAAAAATATTTAATACACTATTAACATGTCATATTAACCTAAAAATTCCCTGATCACATTACTTAATTCATATGATATTTATTTTTATATTTTTAATACTATCTAATTGATATTTCTATTAATAAGATAATTTTTACATCTCTATTGTGTCACCATTATGAAAACTAATTAATAACTATAAATTATAAATAAATTCAAATGATATACGTAATTTAATTATATTTATATTTAATATTTACTTTTGATGTTTTATTATTCTTATCACTTAAATTAAATTATTACACATATAAGATATAAGAGAGTGACATGTTGACACTTTCATTTGTTTTAATAATAATTATATCATTTTCATTAGAAAAGTCCATCAAATAAATCTATTCTGATGCTTAGGTTATATTGGTCGACTTTTTTTCATCTTATATAATTTTGGGATGTGTTAGGGAAATTTTATAATATTATTTGTACCCTTAATTACACAATCTAACTTTAACTACGGTATTAAAAATAACTACCCCAGTTACTATTCATAATTCCCAAAAAAATCAATGTAGACCATTACAATAATTTTTACATACTCATTCCATATATGAAGTCCATTTTTTCAAATTCATAACAAATAAAATTTCAGTAATTAATTTAAAAATAATCCAACAGTCGAATAAATGAGTTTTTTTAAAACGTTGCGAAAGATTAAAATGATTTAACAAATGTATTCAACGTAAAATTAATGTGAATATCTTGATTTTTTAAAAAAATTTAAAAATATATTATATTTATACATTAGGACCATTTAATATTATATTCTAAATATATAAATTATTTTGATGAAAAGGTTGTTCTTATATAAAATTTACCATATTTTACAATTCATAAAAAATGATATCAAAAAATATCCAAAATTTATCCTATGTAAATTTTTTTATTTTGATTACAAAAATGATGTTTATATTGTCAAATTGAACATATAAACGTTTAAATAACAATATTTAAAATTTATGATCCCTAAAAAACAAATAAAATTTAATTTTTTTGGAAAAATACTTTTTTTCCATAAAATTGATTTTTTCTTATATTGTGTTCTAGAAAATGTGTAGATTTAATTATAAAGATACAATTAGAAATGTAGTTAATACAATTAAAAAGAGTTTTTTTATATCACATGAAATATTAATATTTTAAATTATATTGTTTTTAGTGAAACTCGATATTGCGTAAAATGCAAGCTATCGAGGAAGGTCTCTCTTGCGTGTAATGCTTGCCATGATAGTGTTGTGTGTAGTGAAATATTCTTTTGGCATTACATATATCAAAATCCAAACAAATTTATTTTATCCAATGAAATGTATCTATAGATAGTGTTGTGTGAAATGAATTATATCAAATGAAGTTGGAATTGTTTACAACAAAATCCAAGAATAGTGTTGCGTATACTGCAAGATAATAAATTGTTGAAAATATTGAAATATAAGTTGGTGTAGTGTACAGAGAAATATATCAAATCAATTAAGAATAATCTAAGTCATAAATTCTTAGGTAGTTATAGAAATAAAGCAGGTTTTATGGTTGGGAGAAGAGAGGTAGCTTGAGGGTCGAGAATATCGCATTGGGAAAATGGTGTGTTGGAAATAGATATGTACTCTTTCTAGAATAATTTGTTATTTAGTTATATGAACAATTGAAATAATACTGAGGAAATTTAAATTTGAATCCAATAAAATATATGTATCATGTTATGATAAAAAATCATAAAAATACAACTACATGAAAATTCAATAGTGTGATATGCCAATGGGGTTTCACAAGAAAGGCATGTCCCCATAATGGTATTTGAGTAAAATTGGATGTCACAACAATAGTATGTTCACCAGAATGGTATGTCACAAAAATGGTGTTTCAGCCACAATGGTGTGGCACACCCATGGTATGTTAGCCCCAATGATGTGTAACCATAAAATTTTCTAGAAAAAAATTAACCTCTTCAAAATTAGTCGTTACTTCCTCATGTAAGTTATTATTTTTTCTATCTGAATTCAATGTATTAATTAATATATCATCTAACTGATGTTTTGTACCAATAACATAATGTGTGATATAACCTTTTTGAACACGATCCCTAAAAAAGGGATGTCTTATATAGAAATGTGTTTTTTCTTAGTTTGTGAAACCTGATTTCTAGAAATGTTAACAACATTTTTGTTGTCATAGTTTATTTGGAAATTTCAAAATTGATAACTATAGTTCAGTTGTGTTAGATTGGATAAAAAAATTTCATAGCAACTACAATTAGCTATGTATTCTTATTCTTTAGTTGATAGAGAAACACAATTTTCATCCTACTACACCATGTTACTAGAAACTTTTTCA
Organism: Viscum album; assembly: GCA_963277665.1. NCBI lineage: Eukaryota > Viridiplantae > Streptophyta > Magnoliopsida > Santalales > Viscaceae > Viscum > Viscum album. The sequence goes on along the minus strand of OY728163.1, from coordinate 1,046,570,600 downwards.
AAGAGTAACATGTTCTAGAGGTGATTGTTCTATCTTAGTTGAATCCAAAAAAATTATCATCATAATAACTCACTAAATAAAATCCTTGTACTCTATGGTAGAACTATCTTAAATTGGATGTATAATAGTGGTATTTTAAAATTATTTTACCAACATTCAAAAGTGAATATATTGCGTTTTCATAAAATTGAGCACACATACACACACAAAACATAATATTAGGCTGTCTAGAAGTCATGTAGAGAAGAATGATAATCATACATCCATAAATGGTTCGATCCATTGGTTTCCAAAATTCATCAAGATATAATTTACTAGTGGAACTCATAGAATTATCACTACGTTTAGTTATATCTAACTAATTTTTTCTAAACATATTTATTATACATAACATGATTAAAATTAATTCCTTTTCTTGAATGATTTGAAATCTGAGAAAGAATTTGATTTCACCTTTAACTCATATAAAATTATTTTTTCATCATATCTGAAAAATCATTACATAGAGTGTTTCTTAAAGATCAAAAAAAAAACCATGAAAATATATTTTTAATATTAAAATATCTATTGATATTACTTTTATAAAAAGTGTATTGTCAGCTATGCCTTTTCAAAATACCTTTGAAATAATAAAATTGATGAGCCAACAAAACCAAGATGTAAGATCTTGTTTTAAACCATATAAGTCTCTTTTAAATTTAGAAAATTGATTTGCAAAATGGGGTTTTTATTACCCTGGGGTTTTTCAAAAAAAAATTCTTTATAATAAAACTATTCATGAATGAACTGTTGAAATTCATATGATAAATCATGATGTATAGATGTGCCACGTAAGTAAGTATTAATATTATGGACTCATGTCAGGATATATGTGAAAATATTTCGAAAAGTATATTCCATATTTTTTACTATATCCTTTTGTAAGATGTCAATCCATGATTTTAACTTCAGTTACAAACTCATCAATTTTTTTGTAAACGCCCATTTATTACTAATATTCATGGTGTATTTGGGTATATATACATGTTCTAACACATAGTTCCTTTTAAATTGAATATTTTCTCCTTGCATGGATATTACCCATAATTTATCAATAATTTATTCATTGATTTCTGTAAAGACCTAGAAATTTTAAGAAAATAATTTTTCATAAATACTGTGGAATTTTATGAGTCTGTGGTTTCTGAGGGAACTTAATTCCGAGGCCCGGTGTTCCCGAAATCAATTTCTGATGTTTTGTTCTGTTACGTTTAGTAAATGTAAGTGCAGTTTTTCTATCTTTTTAACCGGTGGTCAGAATAGAAATCTGAGGGCACATATGAACTTGCAGCGCCGATATTCGCCTAAGAGGGCCTTTACCGTTTTTGCATTTTATATTGGTTGAGAGTTAATATTTGGGGATTTAGAATAAAATAAATAAAATTTGATGTGTACAAATTTTATTTAGGGAGGTTTTTTATTTCCTACCAAGGGGAGTTATAGGTGGGGCCCACACCCACATAACCTCCCATGAGAGGATATTTGTGAGGTGGGTCCCACACGAGCCTAATCTCCCCACCTCCCCTTAAACCTCCCCATTAACTCCAATTCATTTAATTAGACAACCCTTCACTTTTGAATTATAAAATAACCCATCACCTTCATCTCTCTCTCATTAATTATTCCAATCCATGGAAATTAATTAGGTTATTCACATAATTAATTAAAGTGTTTGAATTTTGAATTACATGTGTTAATAAAATAATAGACTTATCTATTATTTTATTATGGGCACTTGTTGGGTTGAGAGATTTTCCGGAGATATCTTGAGAAAAGTGTCCCTCTCTTCGACGAAGAACACCTCTGACCAAGAAATCCTTTCTCCCTCTATAAAGAATGCGTAGTTGTCAATGACGCTTCTTCATCAGGTGCACTCCGACGTCGACAGAATCGAAGTTCTTCAAACGCGATGCCAGAACTCTGTGGCGCTTGTCTTCTGCGACTCGACGACGTGCAACGTCAATTTCGATGTAGGGGAATTATGTTCAATTTTAATTGATTAAAATTGTTCTTGTTCTTTGTTGAAAAAAAGGTTTGACTTTGGAAAATTGCTACTACCTAACACGGATTGTGCGGGCTGAATTCACATGGCCTGATGACCCTCTCTAGTCTCTTTGTTTTCCATAGAGGCACGTTGAAAGATGCGGAGATGGGAGAAGCGGCGACCCTGAGCCGGCTGCGTGCGGAAGAACCGCGAACTGCAATCACAGGCTGCTCGGCCGAAGGAGAACAGTCCAGCCGAAGCCTGCAGGGTCGAAGGGAGACCGCGACGCCACAAGGGGCGCCGCACTACGGAGGAACGAGACCCAAAATCCGCAGGTCGCTTCATCTGAGAACTTTCCGGCTCGTCGGCAGGCTGGGTGAAGAAGTCAAGACACCTGAGGGTGTCGCGTAGCCAGACCCATGCCCGCCTGAGTGGGACTCCTACACCCGGAAGGTCGTTCAGTTTCGGTCGGCCGGTTAGGAGGGCGGTGCCTCTTGGCGCCGTAGGTTTCGGAATGCAGGGGGGCGCCCCCTGCCCTCGTACCGCTCGGCCTGCCGAGCCACGCCCTGCATTTCCGCATTGGGCCGTGCTGCGCCGAGCCTGGACTTGCCCCCTCGGGCTGGACCATGCAATACACTAGGCCTGTCTGACCCTTTACCGGGTCAGAACCCCCATAACTAGGATGACCCAACCCTCCAGCCCACTAGGCTTAACGGGTCGGGTCCATTATCACCTAAACGTGCACATCTTTAAGACCACTGGTCTGATCAATGCGCTTTCTGGGACACTATGAACCTTGCGATGAGGCGATCCATTTGAGCTACTCTAAAAGAGTTTTGGAAAAATTTTGAAATTGGCCGTCTTTGGAATGAACATATTTCCAACCAAGCCCCTGGAACGAAAAAGCCAATATCATTCAGATCAGGCGTCCGATTGACGAACCATCTATCATATCATGTTCCTTTTGACAAGAAGGAACATCAAGATACATAAAATCTGGACTTAGTGATAGTTGATTTATCGAACCCTTGGATCGAGGAGAGGACGCTACCAGAATCGAGCGTGCTATGTGCGGGAACCCTAGAGCTGGCTGCGACTGCAACGACTATCGTACTATAATCCTCTATGGGTTCGGAGACGACAACTACGATTATTGATTCCTCCGTGGGTTTGGTGATGACAACAACCGTACTAGAATCCTCCATGAGTTCGTTGGAGATGATTACTATTCTTGTATCCTACATGGGTTTGATAGTTCGACTTCTATTCTAGTACCCTACATGGGTCAATAGAGTAGCTGGTCTAGTATCCTATGTGGGTCTTACAACATATCTAGGCTAGTATCCTATGTGGTTCTGCTAACATAGATGAATCAGTGACTATATCTGATCATCTCTATCACTTTACGAAAGATGTATACCTTTGTGAGATGAGTCTTGACATTCAATTATTATCATCGACGTGATTGAATTATTTCCTATGTGGACTGAGTTGTGCTTGGGATTGCGATTTGGAGCTGAACTCGGATTGATAATGTGTGTATATGTATGTGCATATTCCTAAGTAGAGTTAGTTGATAATTCGTGATTGCATCTTTTCATTGTGGTTTATCCTTCATGGATTCTGGGAGACCATCGGGGGTCTCGGGGTCCCTACTGATTGTTGTTATACTCACCCCTGCACGGGCTATTCCCACACTACATTGTGTTGGATGTCGACGACAGAAAATACTGATCTTGTTAGAGAATTGTGCAGCCCGACACTACCCGGAGTTGGACCACTCGGCAGGATGTACACAGAGCGGACTGATGGACCCGAGGAGCTGAGGAGACCATATGTACCCACCCTTCAGGTGGGATTCCTGGAGGACAACTCAGTGGTTACTGGTTTACTTTACTACTGTTGAAATTTTTCCTGTTATATTGTACTTTACTGATGGGATTGTATTTCTGGCCCCTTTCCTTTCAGCACATTCTTTTGTACTCAGTTTTACTTAGTGCTTACTTCAGTTGCGTACTCTAGTGTGTTTGTTTACTATATAAAATAAATGCCTTCCCTTTTATCGGGATTTACTCATTTTGTGCTAGTCTCCAGCCCCTGGCCTATGGAAGGGAGGCTTGGGGTAGTCCCAGCACGGTCCCCAAGGACAGGTCATGAAATATTGGTATCAGAGGAGTTGGTTCAACTGCATAACTCAAGACTCTGATCAATCCTTTCTCTAAAGCAATAGTGTTTAGAGTATTTAGTGTGGTTTTCAGTCCAGGGAGTCCAGTGTTGGTGCGGCGGACAATGTATCCATACATAAGGACCCTGACCCCTGATTTCCAATTCAGTGCATGAAAACACAGATTGCATGTGTGTTTCCAAAGTTTTTTGTGTGATTACATTGTGTCAGCTCCCCAGGTATACTGTTTGACCATGGAATAACTTTTTCTTTTCCGGATGGCCCCACGAAGGCCCCCAGCTAGGGTTCCGAGTCACGGGCGAGATGGTAGCCCACCGACAGACGAGGCCTCGGTGTAGGGCCCCATCATAGTGGATTCACAAACGGTACGACTGCCCACTGAGCCACCTATACTACCGGCCCCATCAGTAGAGAGTGCACGCTGCCTGAGTGTGCTGCATGATTTTCAGCGATAGAGACCGCCCAGATTCAGCGGAGAGACGGACCCTCAGGCAGTCGAGGATTGGCTGGAGGCTATCGTTAGAGTCTTTAGATTGGTAGGGATACTAGAAGACCATATGGTGATCCTATACCATAGTCTCATTCACGCAGCAGTAGGTAGATGGTGGATCTTGATGCTTTAGGTTCATGAAGAGGCATCATTACTCTGGGCGGACTTTGAGAGTCTTTTCCTCTCGGAGTTTGTTCCAGCCACGCTCTATATGGTACGGATTCAGGATTTACTTCACCTACGGTAGAGAAACATGACAGTAGATCAGTACTCATTGAGTTTTACTAACCTCTCGTGCTACTCCATGGATATGGTACGAGACCCACTCTTCAGGGCCCATACATTTGAGCCGGGACTAAGGCACGAGATTAGGGCTTCAATGATCTCCCTCAGCATTCTGACAAGGGTGGGAGTGATGGAGCGAGCCCTTCTTAGAGAGAGCGTTCTCGCTGAGCCGATACTTGTAGCGAGACCCACCACAGGGTGACACGTAGCAGAGTCTTCTACAGTCGGGAGTAGACATATGTCACAGAGGTCCAAGCGGACCACGCCATCAGGAAAGCGACCTCAGGATATAAGTTCGGTTATGCAGGGCAACTGAAACAGATCCAGCTATTCGAGGAGGACGTAGTGATATGCATGAAACAGACATGGTCAAATGGCATGACACTACTCTACCCGCCATTCAAATGAGCAGCAGGCAGTAGAGGAACCTCCCAGGTATAGGTAGATGTTCGACCCTTGTGGTCCGTAGGGGGAAGGCAGATGAGACTGAGGAGCTGGGAGAGTAGAAGGTGGTGGAAGACATTTTGAGGCTCTACCAACACCACCACCAAGAGGTCCACCCTGACCATAGGGAGCTAGCGAGCAGAGTCAGGCTCTGCTCCAGGCAGTGGAGGATTACAACCACTACACACCTGAGATGATTCGAGGTACTAACTTTGTCTACTCCACCCTTCCTGTAGTACTTATAAACATAGGTGCGAGTTGTTCTTTCATTTCCACTACCCTTGTTCGGAGCTCAGAGTTTCCGATGGAGCAGTTTTCTCAATCCTTATAGTAAGAGACACCTACGGGAGCAGACATGATGATTATGCACTGGTGCCGGTAGTGTGAGATTACTCTAGGAGGCGAGAGCTTAGATTGGGATCTTCTTGTAGCGGCGTCGAGGCCTTAAGAAGTCATCCTGGGTATGGACTGGTTATATACCATCCATGCTGAGATCGATTGTATTAGGTCTAAAGTGCAGTGTTTTCTAATGGATGTGTGTAGGTTCACCTTCACCGGCGAGAAAGGTGCCTTTGTAGTGCAGGATGGACTTACGCAGAGGAGAGGGAAGCCGATCAAACATCAGTTGCCTAGTCTCATCCTTGGAGCAGTTGATGTGTGGATTCTATGTTTTCCTGTTGTGGTGGATCAGTATTCGAACATTTTTCCTGACGACGTTCCAGGACTACCTCCTCGTATAGATATAGACTTCTACATTGAAATCTACCTTGGAACAACACTGATATCTACTCAAGCATATCAGAAGGCTCCCTCCATGCTTCATGAGCTGTGGGTAAAATAAGAGGACTTACATGGGAAGGGATTTATCCGACCTAGTGTTTCACCCGGGGATTCTCAAATTTTGTTTGCCCAAAAAGAAGATGGGATCTTTTGACCATGTGTTGAGTACCGTCACCTGAATCAGGAGACCTTGAAGAACAATTACCCACTCTTGAGGATTGAAGAGCTCTATTTTCAGCTCAAGGGAGCACATTGGTTCTTGAAGATAGAAATCAGGCCCGGCTATCACCAGCTCAGACATCGAGATGAGGATGTGCAGAAGACGACCTTCAAGTGTCTGTATGGCCACTACGAGTTCTTGGGAATGCCTTTAGAGATAACCAATGGTCCAGCATTATTCATGAGACTTATGATCATGTTCTTACAGCCTTACCTTGATCGTTTTGTCATTGTCTTCATCAATGACATACTGATCTACTCGACTACTGTGTTGGAGCACGTCTACCACTTACGGGTTGTACTGGATACACTCTGAGAGCACCAGCATTATGGTAAGCTCTCGAGGTTTCATTTTTGGACTCGAGAGGTACAATTCTTGGGACACGTCATCTTGAAGGTGGGAGTTGTAGTGGATCTAGCGAAGCTCGAGGAAGTGCTTGCTTTCGATCCACCCATGAGCGTGATGAAGGTGTAGAGTTGCTTGGGTTGGGATGGTTACTTTTAAAGATTTTTTCCCGACTTCTCCAGAGTTTAACCACTACTTTCAGCTTTGACGAAGAAGGGGAAACCATTCATGTGGTCAGATAGATGTTAGCAGAGCTTTCAGGAGCTGAGACAGAGGTTGACCAGTGTGCCCATATTGAGGCTACTGGAGGAGGGCGTTGGGTACGTAGTATACTGTGACGTATCAGGGACCAGACTCGGGTGTGTGCTGATGTAGGATCAAGTAGATATCATGTATGGTTCATGGAAGATGAGACATCATGATCAGAACTATAGTACCCATGACCTAGAGTTAGAAACAGTGTTATTCTCCTGGAAGATGTGGAAACACTATCTGATGGGCGAGTACTTTACACTCTACTCTGACCACCAGAGTCTCAGGTACATATTCTCATAGAAGGACCTAAATCTGAGACAACGGCGATGGATCGAGTTTCTCCATGACTATGGATTTAATATAGTCTATACTCCTAGGAAGGGGAAATTTGTAGTTGATGCTCTCAGTAGGAGATCAGGGATTCAACTAATTGGATAGGCGACAGAGCAGCTATCTGCGTTGTAGATATTATTTGTGGATAAAGATGAAGCAGCCTTTCTATGGTCACTCACAATCACTCCTCCACTCCTTCAGCGATGCAGAGAGGAACAACGTGGGGATGTTTATTGTGATACCTGACGTGCTCAGATGTCCTCAAGACATGTGCCAGATGGATTTTCTGAAGGAGGAGAGAAGGACATCCTCTTCAGGAGATGTACCATGGTATCAGTTGCCCTATAGGATGAAGTGATGAGGGAGTTTCACAATTCCCCTCTAGTTGTATATCCCAGAGTGGTGAAGATGTACCAGGACCTCAGACGATAGCACTGGTGGGTGGGTATGAAGAAGGTTGTAGCAGAGTTCATTTCACGATGCCTCATTTGTCAGCAAGTGAAGGCAGAGCACCAGGTACCAGCAGGCTTGGTACAAACCTTAGAGGTCCCAGAGTGGAAGTGAGATGGGATATCCATGGATTTCATGATGGGGCTTCCATGTACATCTAGAGGGCACAACTCTATCTATGTTATCGTAGAAAGACTCACCAAGTCGGCCCAATTCCTTTCGATCAGAGAGCAGGGCTCAGTAGAGAGTTTGGTAGGCTTCTACGTTCAAAAGATCGTATGGCTTCATGGTGGGCCATCGTCTACCATTTCTGATCGAGATGCTCGATTCACATCCCGACTATGGAAGTGGTTGTCGGAGGCTTTTGGGACACAACTACGTCTGATCACTGCCTTCCATCCTCAGACGGACGAACAGACAGAGAGAACCATTCAGACTCTCGAGGACATGCTCCATGCATGTGTCCTTGAGTTTGGTCACAGCTAGGAGGATCACATACCCTTGGTGGAGTTTTCATACAAAAACAGTGACCACTCCACCATCGGGATGGCACCATATGAGGCACTGTTTGGCCGACCATTTAGATCACCTCTATGCTAGACTGACCCTGGGGGGTGAGCACTTGTAAGACCAGAGATGGTTCAAGCAATGACGGAGAAGGTGCAGATCATCTAGGAGAAATGGTTTCTTCATAGAGTATACAAAAGTCCTATGATGATAGGATACAGAGACCACTAGAGTTTGAGGATGGTGACCACATCTACCTATAGGTCTCACCTCAACGTGGTCTATGGAGATATTTCCAGTGTGGCATGTTATCTCAGTGTTTCATCAGACCATTCCAGGTTCTCAACAGAGTAGGTGAGGTGGCTTACCTCCTGGCCCTTCCACCTCAGTTGCACCAGGTGCACGACGTCTTCCACATATCACAGCTGAGGAGACACTTGCACGACCCAACCCACATCATAGATCACGGGAAGATGGACATCGATGATGGGGAGACATTTGCGGTGGTCCTCGTGGAGATCGAGTATCAACAAAATCAGGTCCAATGTGGACGTTCGATTCCTCTAGTGCACATTCTCTAGAAACACGGGAACCTCCAGGAGAACACTTGGGAGAGGGAGGCCCATATGTGAGCTCACTACCCCCTTTTTTTCTTATTGTGTGTTTTAGATTTACAGGGACATAAAGCCTTGATCTGGGAGTAATGTAAAGACCCAGAAATTTCCAGGAAATTTAATTTCCATAAATACTTTGAAAATTAAACTTGTCTGCGGTTTCTGAAGGTACTTGACTCCGAGGCCCTGTGTGCCTAGAATCAATTTATGATGTTTTGTTCACATACGTTCAGTAAATGTACATGCGGGGTTTTCTTTTTTTTGAACCAGTGCCCAAAATATAAATCTGAGAAAACCGATGAAATCGCAGCGCTAGTACTCGCCTAAGGGGACCTTCACCGTAGTTGCGTTTAATGCGGGCTGAGAGTTAATATTTGGGGATTTAGAATAAAATAAATAAAAAAATTCCTGTACAAATTTTATTTAGGGAGGTTGGTTATTTAATCCCATTGGGAGTTAGAGGTGGTTCCCACACCCACATAACCTCCCATGAGAGGATATTTGGAAGGTGGGGCCAACACGAGCCTAATCCCTTCACCTCCCCATAAACGACCCCATTAACTCCACTACATTTAATTGAACAACCCTTCACTTTTTAATTTTTAAATAACCCTTCACCATCTTATATATTTAATTAATTTTTCCAACCTTAGGTAAATTAATTAGGTGATTCAAATAATTAAATAAAGTGGTTGAATTTGGAATTACATGCGTTAATAAAATAATAGCCTTAGCTATTTTTTAATTTTGGTCACTTTTTTAGTTGAGTGATTTTTGTGAGAGCTCTTGAGAAAAGTGTCAATATCTTCGATGAAGAACACCTTCGACGAAGAACAACTTTCTCCCTCGACAAAGAGCATGAAGTCACCAATGACACATCTTCTTCGGGTGCACTCCGACGTTGACAGAAATGATGTTCTTCATCCACGACACCCGACCTCCATGGCGCATGTCTTCTGCGACTTGACGATGTGGGACGTCAATTTTGAGGTAGGGGAGTTATGTTCAATTTTATTTTATTAAAAGTTTCCTTGTTATTTGTCAAGAAACATGGTTTGACTTTGGCCAATTGCTACTGCCTAATGCAGATGGCACGAGCCGAACACATACGGCCCGACAACCCTCTGTAGTCTCTTTGTTAGCGATAGAGGCACATTGGAAGAGGGGGAAAAGGGAGAAGCGGTGACCATGCGCTGGCCGCGTGTGGAAGAACTGTGTCCCGCAACTATAGGCCGCTTGGCCGAAGGAGAATAGGCCGTCCAATGTCGGCCGGGCCAAAGGGAGACCGCGACACCACAAGGGGCGCCACACAACCTGGCCACGGCCCGCTTGCGCCAGAAAGGCTGGCGGGCTTCGGCTGGCCGGTTGGGAGGGCGTCACTTCTTGGTGCTGCCGGTTCGAGAAAGTGCCCCCCCACCTTGGACAGCTCAGCCCCACGGCCAGCCGAGCTGTGGCCTATAGGGCTGGGCCGCGCCATGCCGGGTCGGTCTGGGTCGCACCGTACGAAGCTGGGCCACACCCCGCCAGGCCGGGCCGCACCCCGCCAGGCCGGGCCGCACCCCTTCATGTTGGACCGCACCCCTAGTGCTAGACCGCGCAATACACCAGGCTAGTACGACCCTATTCCGGGTCGAACCTGCCAAAATATGTTTGACCCGAACCGCTATACAATTGGGCTTAACGGACCGGGCCCGTTATCACTTAAATGTTAATATCATTAAGACCGCGCGTCCGATCGATGCGCCGTCTGCGGCACTGAGATCCTTTCGACGAGGTGGTCCTCTTGTGATAATCAAACTAAGTTTTAGATGACTTTGGAGAATGTATAGGTTTGGAATGAGCATATTTTCAATCGGGCCCCTAGAATAGAAAAGCCAACATCATTCAGACTGGGATTCCGATTGACACACCTTCTGTCATGTCGGGTTCATTTTGACGAGACGGAACATGGGGATACATCAACTCCGGACTTCATGGTAGTTGATGGATCGACTCCTTGGCTCAAGTAGTGGACCCTTCCAGAATTGAGTGTGCTCTGTGCGGGAACCCTAGAGCTGGTTGCGACTACAATGACAACCGCACTTGAATCGTACATGGGTTCAATGACAAAACTATGGTACTGGAATCATCCATGGGTTCGACGACAATGACTAGCGTACTGTAATACTCCGTGGGTTCGAAAACAATGATTACTGTTCTTGTATCCTACGTGGGTCTGACAGTTTGACTTGTGTTCTAGAAACCTAAGTTGGTCCGACAGAGTAGATGGTCTTGTATCCTACGTGGGTCCGACAGCTTTACTGGACTAGTATCCTACGTGGGTCTGCTAGCATAGATGAATCAGTGAATACATCTGATCATATCTATCACTTTATGAAAGATGTATAACAGTGTGAGATGAGTCTTGACTTTCAATCATTATCGTCGATGTGATTGAATGCTTTCCTGTGTGTAATGGGTTGTCCTTGGGCTCGAGAGTGGGAGCAGAACTGGGATTGATAACTTAAGTATATGTATGGGCATATACCTATGTAACATTGGTTGATACCTCTTGATTGTATCTTTTCTTTTAGTTTTATCCTTCTTGGATTCTGGGAGACCTTCAGGAGTCTCGGGGTCCCTACTAAGTATTGTTATACTCACCCCTGCATGGACTATGCCTAGACAATGTTGTGTTGGATGCAGACGATGGACAACACTGATCGTGGTAGAGAATTGTGGAGCTGGATGGTACCCGGAGGTGGGCCGCTCGGCAGGATGTACCTGGAGTGGACTGATAGACCCGAGGTGCTGAGGAGACCATATGTACCCACCCTTCAGGTGTGATTCTCGGAGGACGACTCAGTGGTTGCTTCTTTATATTACTACTATAGTACTTGCTTTCTAGTTGTACTATAATTTACTGTTGGGATTGTTTTTTCTCCCCTTTCCTTTTAGCACTTAATTTTGTACTTAGCATTACTATGATCTTACTTCAGTTTCATACTCTGGTGTGTTTGTTTACTATATAAATGAAATGTCATCACATTTATCGGGATTTACAAAATTGGTGCTAGTCTCCATCCCTTAGCCTATGGATGGCAGGCTTGGGGTAGTCCTGGAACGTGCCCCGAGGATGGGTTGTGACAATTTCCTTAGGTTCAAGATTGTATAAGGAGTATTGAATTTCAACATGATTTTATTGATAATTTTTTGTTTGTGTTCTTCTATTTAGGTATCCAATAACATCATCAAGAGGGTGATAGTTAGTGATTCTAACAGCTTTTGAAAAAGATGGATTGTTCACTTTGGGAGTATCAGGATTATGTTTGGGAAGTTCCATAAATTATTCAAAATATGATGATTTTTAGCTATTTTAACAGTATAGTATTTGTTTTTAGATTTTTTTTAGAGATTTATAATCATCCACAAGGATTTCAAAAGAGGTATTTGGATCATGTGGATTGGTCATTGATATGTGTATTTCAGGCATACATTTTATGTTATTTCATTGTATTGAATTATGAAATTAAATGATGAATATTTACAGTTTTTGAGATAATTTATATGTTTTATGTTTTTTATTGTAAGGAATATATATTTAAAAAATGATTAAGAATGATTGAATTTTGGAGCTAAAATAAACTTCATCCCACTTCGATTCATTATCGGCATGACACCAGATTTTGTAGGATGTTAAGGAGATGGGGAACTAGGGAAACATGAATACATGTCAGGTAATTTGATTACATAACTTGACATAATAAGAGAGGTATTCATCCATTATAACAATTCATGAAAATATCAGACAATATAAAACTATGTTACATATTGTGAGTCCTGATTGCAAGTCATGAAAGGAGTCAACGTTCCAAATCTAGAATGAGAATCACATGAGATTCACAGAAATCATAAAAGTCATGGAAAAAATCTAAAATGGGTATTAAAAAACGTGTAAGCACATTACATGTCATTAAATTTGTTTGGAAGAACCAATAAATAGCCTATAAATAGTTTATCGTCAAGCAATTAAAGGGGAATTCAGATCTAGAGCAACATGTTTTGAGTGAAAAGCGATAGTACTCATAGCCCACCCCCTGAGTCATCTCAATTTAAATATCTATTTGTTATCATTTCTATATCCCTCTAAACCTCTCATCACTAGGATTCTGGGGTAATCCAGCCATGTGCCAGGGTGATTTAAATAGAAGGGGAAGATGTTTTGGAATTATTTTATCTCATTAATTCATTTATAGGTTTTTTGACAATTCTAAAATCATCTTCCAATGCTTTTCTTTTTATTTTATCATGAACATTGTTATTTGAATCTACAAGGAACGTAAAAATTATGCAACAATAAATTATAAAGAATTCAAAAACATTGTGACAATTATGATAAATCATTTTTTAAAATGGAATCGAGACCAATGCTATTCAACAGAACCATAAATTATTGGACAATGGGAAATTGGGTAGTTCTATATTGAGGAGGAGATACCAAGACCATTGGATCTACTTCATCTCAACTCTGACATCAATCATGGATAAACCTATTTTATTCATTCTAATTTCACCCAAACCCTAATATTAAAAATCATACAAATTCTATCCCAATATATTTATAATCCAACCAAATCAATCTTCATCAATTTCATTTCTCTTTCTAAAAGTAAATAAAAAATTTTCTACAAAATTTCACTATTTCGATATAATTAAATATTTTGAAAATATAATTAAATAAATTGATTACCACTATGGGTTAGACCTAAAACATTCTTAATGAAACATTTTAATTAAATTAATATGATATTTTGAATTCTATAATTTTTTTTCCATATACACATATGGAATTAATGATTCCTTATAGGGATATATAACTGGAAAATATTCTAGGGATCGATGTTTTTATTTTATTTTTGGATTTCAACTTTTTTTAAATTTTATTTCTTTTTAATCCACCTTTTATGCTAGGTGTGTTCATTCTGTGAGTTTTAGTTTTTTAATATTTAATTGAAAATTAAAAAACTCATTAAAGGACAAAGACATCATTGAATGATCAAAAAATTATGAACCAAGAATGAAGATTAAAGCTAGAATAACCACATAAGGTTCTAAGAAGAATCAACTTATTGGACTATTCATAGAGATTAGGGGTAGCAGACACTCAAAGACTTTAGAAGGCCATATGAAACAGGATTGAAACCAAGTATCCTGGAACCCCCCATTATAGAAAACCACTTCTAGATGATTCCTAAAATAATTTAAATGATTTTTAATAACATGAAATTCACCAAATACAATATGGATACCCGAACAACAAATTGGAAAACATCCTCATGATTTTAATACATTAAACTACAAAAAATATCATGGAATATGGTAAGCCGTCATCTCCTTCAATTATCAATACATGATCATGATCAAGAATGGAAACAAAGCCTTCCTTCACATTCAATCACTACCTTGGATGACCTAGATATGAACTTTTTCACCCACTTCATTCTGCCTTAAATGTTGATGAATATAAATGTAAGAATTTATATCTTTTTGAATTTTAAAATGGGTCACTATATGGTTCATGGGAACGCTATAAATATATTACTCAAACATTCCCTCATCATTTAATAGTTCTCCTATTATTAATTCAATCATTTTATAATAGTATTTCATATGGAAATATGTATATTCTAGATGTTGCAGCTAGATGATCATTAATGATGAAATGAAATAAATCAATCTACCACTTACTATACGATATGGAGAGAATGAGTTTCCAGTGGGAAGGAGGATGGCTTCAATGGAAATGTGTTCTTATATCCAACATTAATGATAGGATGGGATCACAAATCAAGTGGCTGACCAAGAAAATGTATATCATGTTGGATCAATTGGGAAACATCCCAGGTATATGTATAACATATCCAAATTATTCTTATTACAATCGTGGTAATCAAATAAAGGGTATGGACCACAACAACAATAACAACAAGGACAAGGATATCTAGGAAGGCCCCAAAAACCAACACCATAGGTTCCCACACTCGCATAGCAGTTCGATATCGTCAGTCTCTATTACACATCCTGAATGGAGTAAAAGTTCGAATCTCAAATGAGATTCTCAAGTGATTCTTTAAAGTCTAATAATCATAGAGGAAATCTCTGATGAGGATTACAAAATATATAAGAACATTACACATTGTAAATTGGGTTGGGAAAACCCATCTAGAGCATATAAAACGAGGATATTTCTACTGGTAAAGGGGAATTTGGATTTAGAGACATAAACTTAGAGTGAGAAAATGCATTCTACTAGGACTTCATGAGCCATTTATATTTTCATTATTCATTTACCTTATTTCCTACTTCTATTGAATTATCTCATTACTATGATAAAAGTCTAATCCCTCCTTGTGCTAGGGTTTTTTAAATAGGAGGGGGAAGGTGTGTTGGATTTTTTATGTTTCATTTATTATTGTATTTGGTTTTAAGTAATTCTATATTAGTATTATAATCCATATCTTTTTAAATTATTATAGACATTGATATTTCAATAAAATATTATGAAACTAAAAATATAAAAAATAAATAAACATTCACATATTTAGGGGAAATCATGTTTAAAAATTGTATCGAAAGAAACTTGAATCAGAATCACCTTAAATTACCAAACCAAGGGAAATATGTTATTTTCACATTGAGGAGGATATACCATGACCATTTTATCAACGTAATCAGTAATCTAACACCAATCATATATTGAAAAATTTTATTAAATGCAATTGTACCTTAACCATCAAATTATAAAACCTCTGCACACTATCCCAATATTTAAAAAAACACAAATAAATTAGAGTCATCTTCATTTATCATTATAATAATCAGTGAAACAAATATTTTACCCAACACATTCACCATTTATAGAAAAGTAAATCTTTCAAAAACCTAATAAAACTAAATCGATGTCTCTATGTGTTCTTCCCTAAACCACCCTAATAATACATTTCAATTAATGAAACATAATAGTTTGAGTTTTATAATTTTTTTCATAGACATGTATGGATTTAATGATGCCCCATGGGGCTATCAAACTAATGATGTTTCATAGGATGATTTTTTTCAGTTTTTTTAGAATTCTATCTTTTTAATTTAATTTTATTTCTTTCAACAATAGTTTTTTTTGGATGGTGTGTTCGTGCTGTGAATTTCATATTTTTTATATTTAATTCACTATTAAATCAAAATGTTAATGGAAAAATTCACCATTAACACATAAAATCATTTTTAACCAAGATGAATGATTAATATTACTATAAACATGGACATCATTGTGTAGAATCAACCTATTTGTGTTATTTATAGGGATTAGGGGTAGTAGACACTCAAAAAAACGAGTGGCCATTAAACACAAGCTTGAAACCAAGCATTCTAGAACCCCAAATTGTTGTGAACCAGTTAGAGATCAATCAATAAGTCATTTCAATGATCTCAGTCAACATTAAATTCACCTAACATCCCCATTAAGACTAAAAAAATAAGTTAGAAACCATCATTGAGATCTAAAATACATTTCAATTCCAAAACATCTCATGCAATCCAGTAATACTTCATCTCTTCTGCTTTTCATTAATTGAGCAATCATGAGATTGGATTTGAATCCTTCCTTCACATTTCATCACTACATGGTATGAGCTAGCCAAAAACATTCTCACCCTTTTATTTCCACCTTCTATGTAGATGGATATATGAGTGATCATTTAATTTTTTTGTCAATTTGAATATGAGTCACTATATGGTTCATGGGAATGATATAAATATATGACATAAAAATTATCGCATCATGGAAAAGAGCTCTGTCTACTAATCCAATAAAAACCATAAGTGTTTTCCATTGGGAGACTAGATAATTCATGATGATGAAGGTGGAGGATCATTCATGAATAAATATCCTGATGTGAGCTACAACTTCAAGAAGATATGTAAATAAACAATTTGTAGAGGAAATGACAAGGGATTAAAAGGAAAGGTGTCCATATAATCATCAACAATGACTGGATGTAAGAATAACTAGAGTTTCTATCCAAGAATATGGACATCATAATCTGACAACAAAAAAACATCAAAGGAATGTGTATAGAATATTTCTATAATGACGATTACAGTCATGGTAATCAATTTTAGGGCTATATAACACAACAACAATAACAAAAATGATATTAAATAATGCCCCAACAACAATCACCCCATGTTTCCACAATAATAAGGTAGTTACACATCATATGTAATGATTACAGGTTTTCAAAGGATTCAAAGATCCCAATATGAAATTAGATTCTAACATGATTCACACAAGTCAATAAATCATGAATGAAATATTGGATGAGGACTACACAATCTGTTACACCATTATAGATTATGAAATGTGTTAGGTAGAACCCATATGAATCCTATAAATAGAGGATATCTTTTATAATGAAGGGTAATTCAAATTAAGAGGGAAAATATTTGAGTAAAAAGAAACATTGTATAAGACTCGCTCTGAGTCATTTATATTTTAATAATGCATTTAATTTATTTTATCCTCCCATTGAAACTCTCATCGTTATGATGTAGGGGTAATCCCACCATGTGTTGCAAGATGTAAATAGAAGGGGGGAGGTACGTTGTTTTTATTTTATCCCATTTATTCATCTATTTTATTTTTCACATTTCTATATTCATATTCTAATATTCTTTTCATTTATCATGTAAATAGATATTTGAGTATAAAAAGAACTTAACAATTTTTCAACTGATAATGTTAAATAATGAATTCCCACTATCAACCTTAAGAAAAACATAGTTTTAAGTTTTATTAAGAAAAACATGATTAGGTTACCCCAAAAATGATCAGACCAAGGGAAATAGGGTATTGATGTGTTGTAGAGGTGATTCCTTGACTATTGGATCTACTTCATCTTGACTTAGCCACCAATCATGAATCTACATATTTTATTAAATCAAATTGTACCAAAAACCTAATTTTACAAAACCCCATCATGTTTTCCAAATATTTTTACATACCAATAAAATTTTTCATATTCATATTCATTTTTCATACTCAAAATCAATTTAAAAATCTATTCTTCACCTCTTTCCCCATTTTGAAAAATTAAATCATTGAAAAAAATAAAACCAGTTCATTGTCTCTTTGGGTTCGACATCAACATGCATAGTTCTACATTTTAATTAATTTAATAGGATATATTGAGTTTTATAAAAAACTCTATATAAAATTAGATAATTAATGATCCCTACTGAGGATATCAAATTGGCTTCATTTCCAATGTCAAAAACTTTTATGTTAATTTTGGATATCAATTTTTTTTAATTTTATTTCATTCAAATTCAATTTTTTATACTAGGTGTGTTCGAACAATGAATTTCAGTGTAATAATATTTAATTCACAAATACAAAACATTTTCAAATTAAAATTGTATAATTGAATCAAAAAACCTTTCTGAACCAATCCTAGAACTTGATGTTACTATAATCATGGTAAGAATTGGTCAAAATCAAACTGTTGGAATAATTCGTAGAGAATAGGTCTACTGGATGCTCAAAGGCTACAGGTGGACATCAAAAAATGGATTGAAACCTTGCATTTTGGCTACCCCCAATGTAGAGAACCACATTCAGATCAATTCTGCAATCATTTCAACAGTCTCATATAGTGTTCAATACACAAGACATCCACATGTATGAGAAAACAAATATTTGGAAAACTTCCTTGATATCCTTAATAAATTTCAATGTTAGAACATCTCAAGTGATGCGGTACGACATCATATTTTAGGATTTTAATCATGTGAGGTATCTTGAGATCTTATTCAAAGAATACCTTAATATTATATCACTACATGGGATGAACTATCTAGGAACATTCTCACCAAATTATTTTGATCTTTTTTGTTGATGGATATACGGGTAAACATTTTAATCTTATATCTATTTGATGAAAAGTAACTATATGTTGCACGAGAATGAGGTGAATATATTACTCATAAATTACCTCATCATATAAAAGTCAAATGGACACTAAAAATATTTTATAACGTATTTTCATAATGTACATGTCAATACTAGATGCTATAGCTGGAGGATCATTAATGAAAAAATCACCTAAAGTGAGAAACAACTTACTGGATGAGATGGTGATAAACAGATTCTAGTGGAAATGATAAGGGATGAAAATGAATGGTGTTTATTCAGTAAACAATAAATCTATGATGGCATAAAAACCTAAGAAAGACCAAGAAGATGGAAATAATGGTGGGAAAATATCCAAACAACCAATATAGTTATAATGAAGATGCTAATTATTCTAATTAAAATACTTGTAATCAATTCCAGGGGTGGAGACCACTACCACAACAAGTATAAGGATATCAACAACAACTCATTGAACAAGAACCCCAAGGGTCCAAACTAACAAGATTGTTACATAGAATGAGTCCCTAGAACACGTCATGAATGGAATAAAGTTTCTAAATCTCTTGTGTGATTCAAAATACATTTGTGTAAATATAAAGATCCAGGATGGAATATCAGATGAATATTTCATGAAATATAAACATATTAAACATCATAAAATTTGTCGAGAGGAACCCATATAGAGCCTATAAAATGTGGTTCGGCCTACTTTTGTGGTAGAATATAGATTCAAAGTCCTAGGCATGGTGCATGAATCTGCATTACAGAGGTCCCTCTCTGATTCATCTGTATTTTCATTTTTCATTTAATTTATTTTTCAACATCCCAATAAACTAATCACCTCCAGGATGAGAGTAAAATACATCCATGTATTATCGTGACATAAATAGAATGAAAAAGGGGAGTTAAATTTATTTTATATCACATATTCATCTATTTGTTTTTTCGAAATTCTATATTCATTTTCCAATCCATTTATTTTTTTATCATGAAATTTGATATTTTAATATAAATGGAACTAAACAATTGTGAATAAAAATACCATAATGAAGTCATGAAAATTGTAAAATCTAGAAAAAATCAGGTCTAAAAATGGTATAGAGCTAAACATGATTTGACACCACCATAAATTACCAAACCAAGGGAAACATGGTACTATCTTGTTGAGAAAGAGATTCCATGACCGTTGGAAATACATGTTCGTAAAATCAACACAAATCCCGAATCAATCTATTTTATTAAATCCAATTTCACCTGAATGCTAATATTAGAAAACCATGGCTTTCTTTCTAATTCTATTTACACACAAACCAAATTAGTCTACTTTATTTTCATGTACTATTCACAAAATCAATCTGACAAATACTAACATCACCTATTTCTCCATTTGGATAAAATTAAATCCTTTAAAAAACTAATCAAACTAATTCAACATATTTTTGGGTTTAACCTCAATATATCATAATTCTAAATATTAGTTTATTGAGTGTGATAGTTTTACTTATTTATATTCGTTTTTTCAAAGACACATATTGAAATAAGGACACCCCATGGGCCTATCAGTCTAGATGATTATTATAGGGATCAATTATTCCATGGTTTTTGGTATTCTTAATGTAAAATAAATACACTTGTCTAGAAATTGAATAAAAAATGAATTTTCATTCATAACTTTTAAAAGAAAATATTTTCCTAATTATCCTATGTGTTATTAATATATGGTTTTCATCAAAAAACACTAAAGTATTTATATTTAGATTTAATGTTGTTATAACTATAATAAGTTTTATTCTTAAGGATTGTTATGATTAAAACACTATTATTTATATAGGTTTCCTTGTTGATAGATTCTACCAAATAACATATTAGTATGTTATACAAAGAAAATTTGATCTAAGGTATCTCTTGTAATGTTACATTTAACCTCTCTACAAATCCATTCAGTTTATGGGTCATAAGATAAAAGATGTTATGAGTGTATCCACTTTTTGAGAAAAATGATTGAAAATAATGATTTAAAAAATAGCGGCCATGGTCACTTGTTTAGGTGTTAACCCTCAATACATGTAGATTTTATACTTAATTAGCATACTTACTAATGTAAGTGAAATATTTATATTTGAGAGCAATAATGTATACCCAAGTATACATTGAAAAGTCATCAACTATAAAATTGGAAAATTAAATCCCATTAAGACATGAAACATTATATGTTCCAAATAGATCCCTAGGAATCAACTCAAAGGGCAGATATGATGAAACTTATTTCATTAATTTAAACAAACATTTTGTTTTTTCCATTTTTGCTAGGAGTCACATTCTTTATCCAACAGCAACACAAGATTTGGTAGATCTATGACTAACCATTTTCTAGTTATCTTACTATGTGAGTGAATGTTTAAATGCACTAGTACCCTTTTCCAAAACCATGAAACATTTGGAATGGAACCTAATAATGATATATTTTGTGAAAATAATTAATTTAAATGAACAATAATGACATTATCATTTCTTAAAGAAGTAATTATTAAATGTTTTTTTAGAATCATAGACAATCCAAGAAATATTATAAATTTTAATTAAAAACATCCTCACATTACTATAAAATTATATACATATTAAATTTCAAACCATTATTAAATAATACTTTAGAAATTAAAACTAATTTTTTCTTACCAATTTGGCCTAAGGTGATAATATTTCCTTTATCATTGTCATAAAAGGCGACATTGAAACATTAAACCATTATATGTATCTTCAATCATGAAATATTTTATGTCATATGGTTTGAATAACCATTTTCCATGTAACATATACTTCTAATAAAGTCATTACAGAAGTTTTCCTATAAATAATGTTTTAAACAAGGAATAATTTTGTTTCCCAAATCTGTTTAGGTCCAGAATTGTAAATAATAAATACTTTGGGAACCCATATTTTCCAAATGGGTTTCCTATTAATATATTGTAGGATTTTAAAATAAATACACTATTAGTTCTCATAGAAAATTTGTTCTCATAAGAATTGTCTAGTTTGTATTTAACAAAAAAATTACTCTTTGTTATTTTCTTATATCTAGGTTGATATCATATTACAGTTACATACATTGGTGAAAAAATATCAACAAATTTTATGTGAGGGTCTCTCTATCATTTATATGATTTTTTATTTATTTCATTAATTTCAAAATAAATTATTTAGTTTTTTTGTTCCCCTAAATTAATTGAAAATTATTCTATTTTTAATAGATTATACAGTTTTATTGTTGGTAGTTAGAGAATGATGTATTTTTAAAACTATGTATTTATCTTATAACTCATTAAATGTGTTTTACAACATGTTGAAATATTCAAATAATTCTTATTTTGATATATATTGGACATAATTTTTTTTAGAAATTTCACAATTATACACAGGAAGAATATTAGATATAGTATGAAAACAAGATACCTCAATGAAATTATCTATGATACAAATATTGTTTTGGGTTTCTCATCATGTGACGAATCAGAGTCACATGATAAATACTTGGAAGAACTCATGGTGGACATCATGGACCTTTTTATATTCTAACAGATTCCCTATATTTATTTTTATACTTAATATTTAGATAATCTGATTTTATTTGTCCCTTCCTCTTACATTTATAGTACAAAACATCTTTGGAATCATCGACCATATTCCAAAATTTCTTCCATGTTCTATTGGAGTCAATCATTTCATTGTAGTCTGGATTTGTAAATAAATTATTCTAATGATTTATCATTTTAAATATTCTATCTAAATGACCCATCTCCTCATCACTGTCTATAAAATATTAATGATCATATGAATCAAAATCTTGTAATTTAACTTTATCATTTCCTTTTTTATTGGGTTTTAGTATTCATGAAAGCTACTAAACATATCTAAGGCTCTTGATAATGTTCATTGTTTACCTATTGTTCTTATTCTTTCATCATTAATTTTCTATCCAATAATCTTAGATGAAGGTCACTTATGTCAAATGATTATCTGATTGAAACTGATGTGCCTCTCTATATTTCTCTTAGGCATCTTAATAATCTCATGAACTGATACATGTTTTCTAATTGATCTCATTGTGTGAAAATATCATTAATCAAGAGGTACATATCAAAAATAGGCTCAAAATGATTCATTTTAATGTTATTATATTTGATATTATAAGTATTAAATATCATCTTATTAACATTAGTAGTTCCCATATTGGAAATTAAAAAGATTCCCAAATAAAATAATTTATTTTACATGTAGAAATTTTATTAATATGTTCATATCCTAGTTCATATTAAATGGCTTTCAAGACCTTATAATTATTATTAAAGATAAATTTTTTACATCATACCAAGTATATCTATCATTAACACGAATAACATATTCCTATTTTATAGAAAACCAATTATCAAAACCCTTACTTTCTATAGGATTTTTTATTTTCATCTTACATTGAGCATAATTATTATCATTAATTAAAGGATGTTTATTTATAGTAGAACCATTTTTTGATTATCAATTTATTGAACTAAATTTTGAAATGACATACATTTTATATCATTAAATATAAACAAACAACACGGTTAAAATGATTTCAAAATATTAATTTCAAATATAATATCTCATATGATACAAAATGTTATTTAGAGTGGATATTTCAATAAGATGGTGAATTGAGTACCACATAAAAATTATGGTTTAAAAAGTATTATCTTCAAATACCCCAAATGATAAATACATAAATGATTATAAAAATTTGTATTCTGATACAGATCATAATATTTAAATTTTTTTTTGAATGATTGATTAGTTATTAAATGAATAAAATAAAAAATTATTAGACCCATTGAAATAAATTTACATGAAAAGTTACTATAATAAATTAAGATAATATATCAATGTATATTTTTTATTTAAAATTAAAATAAATTTCAATTTTAATGATAAAATAATGATAAATAAAATTACATAACACATTGAAATAATGAATAACAGTTGTTCAGTCTCAAGTTGAGACATAGTATTATCCACCTGATGATCACCATGAACCTTATAATTTATAAAAAATAAACAATATGATCAATAAATAGGATCAGGTTTTTCAACAGTTTACAAAATTTCCAAGTCACATATGACCTATTTCAATATTCTACATGAGAGTAAAAAATAAATAGGCGACAAAAGAACCAAAACCACTATTATTATTGGGAGTACATATAATTTATGATATGAAGTTATATAATTATCTTCATGTTCATTATAAGAGATAGTGTGTGTGTGATAAAATAGAGTATACATAAACACTATTAAAAAAGGTAATAATTATAAAAAAACAGAGAAATTTAAAAGGGTATTTATTAAAAATTGTAATTCTATGAAAATGATTTTTTTGTATTTTGATTTTATTTACTGCTAATCTTGGGTGAGGTTCTCTTGACAAAATTATAAAAAACATAGCGTCATGGGATAGTGTTCTGGACTGGGGGAAAGCATTGGATGTGTGGATGTAGTTTGGCTTCCTAGTAGATTGCTTGTTGTAAATATTATCATTCAGTTTATAATCAGGTTAATCTCTATGTCTTTCAGTATGTTTGAGATCTCAAACTTTTATGATTCATCTTCTCCCACTAATACATCTTGCACTCATTTTTTTATTTCATGAGTGAATCTGTTTCCATTTGAAAAAATATAGTAAGGAGAATGTCCTTGTTCATATAGATATTCAGATTCCACATATATAATTTATGATAACATATTCAATGCGTTATTTAAAACATTTAAGTGATGGTAATTAAAAAATACTTTTCATTAACTTTTATAATATAATCCTTGGAAAAAAATTAACATAAAGTGGTAATGAAATATAAACAGTGGGTCTGTATTAGTATAGTGTTTTCCAATGGGGAAGTTGTCTTAGGTTAATGGTGTCTCATATTGGTGGTTTGAAAATTGACGTTTCATAGACTTGGCAAAATGTTTACTTCAATGGTGGTGTCTCAACTTGTTTTTTCAAGATTGGAAGGGTCTTAGACTTTGAAAAAATTCAATTTTGTACAAATGTATTATCTTGGTTTGCCTCATCTTACAGTATGTCATACTTAACAAATTTACAATCTGGTGGCATGAAATCCTAATAGTGTCTCAGACATTACAAATTTATCACATTGGAAGTATGTCAACTAATGTTGTCTCAGACTTATAGAGATTTTCATGCTGGTGGTGTGTCATGGAAAAATGTGAATCAAGTTTACAGTGTCAGTCTCAATTATTTATTATGTTTAGAATTAACTGGCGCTAAATCATATATGTACAATTTCACCACCTTTCCCAAATTAATGGTGTACATATCGAAAACAAGAAATTCATTAATATCATTAGAATAATGTTTTTCATCATTATAACAAGGAGCTCCGTAATCGATAATATATAAATAGGCCACCATTTAGTAAGATGAATCCTATATGAGTGATCATAGTGTAGGAAAAAATAAAATTGAATAATTAATAATACGTTGTCCATAAATATTGATCTACTAGATTCTCCCTTGTCTTAAACATCATCATCACATCCACACTTCTATCAAAACAGAATGAATCAAATAATAACATATAATAAACATTTAAAATAGTGATAAAATGTTGAAATAATATCTTAAACATTTTATGAACTCCCCAAGAATATACTCCCACCCCAAAATAGGTAAAACCACATATAAATGGGTACTATAAGTACATAAAAACGTCCATTGAATAAGAAATTACATTGTAAAATTTTATTATAAATTTTTCTTCTAGTTTGGGTGGTATTCGTGGGATCTTGTAAAACATTATTGACCTCACCATGGTGGTAAGATCAGACAACTAACATGAAATCAAGTTGTTTATTTAGTAGAATTGGGGACTTCTTGGGAATATTTGACATGAAAAATGACTCTTGTCCTAATTTTTGATAATTTTGTCCCATTTATAAAATTAATATCCAAGAAACAACTTGTGTTTTGTCAAATAAATCTCATCCCACAACACTATCAGTCATACGTGTATCAGTAAGACAAAATCTCTCATAAAAATATTGAATCAAAATTTGGTCACTGATTTGATGGTGGGGGAAACATAAATAGTTTCTTTTGATATAGTCTTAGTATTCATGAAATGATTCACATTTAGTTTTCAAAATTCCACAAATATTTTATAGAATGAATTATGTTCTTGAAGTAGGGGATTAAAATTCGGGGATAATTTTCTTTATATCATTCTAATATCTGATAAATGTTGAATGTGAATAGAAGAAAAATTTGTTGGAAATTCCTAAAAAAACTACATCAATTTCATTTGATTTAAATACACTCTATAAGAATTCATTTTAACCCAAATTTAGTTTAATTATTGAAGGTGTTTATGTGCATCATCACCTAGATACACATTAAATTATATAATTTAGGAGATTAAATATGATTTGATTTCAAAACCAAGAGGGGAATCATGATATTCCCCAATATATTCTTGGTTTTCATAACAGGACAAAGCCAAGGAGTTCTTGGATTTGTTTTCATATATTGATTTTTTTTCAATCATGTTATTTATAGGTGTGTTGTTAGATGATTAACAAATTAGGATACATTGATTATTATATCTAACCATAGTTGTAAATGTTCTACCAATTTTAGAATTCAAAGCCAACATGTTTGGGTTGGAATTTTGAGTCATGTCCAAAAAAATTCTAAACATTCATATAAAAATGGCTCCCTAGAAATGGAACCAGTTATTGTGAATTTCCATAAAAATAAAGAGTGGGGGATTTCCATCACATGATAAAGAGAATCCAATAGATAATGGGACGGAAAATGTTAGTATAATTGAATTTGGAGTAGAACCTGATTGAATAGACCTTAATATAAGAAATAAAATCCTACTACTAACATTGTTAATGAGAATCCCAAATCCTATTTAGATGGTGGAAGTTAATAATTTTTATTGAATAGAAGTAAATTAAAAAAACTATTATTTTGAAAGAACAATGAAGGATTGGAAGAGTATTTCTAGTCCCTTTGTTTCTGAAATCAATGCTCAATATAGCCTAGAAAAATTAAAACCACCACTGCATTATCCAAGTAGTGAACCAACAATAATTTTAAATGCTACAAATGATTTGCAATGAACTGTTATTGAAATATTCAAGAAATTTCAACTCAACACACCTTTTTCGATGCAATGAATCAAATTCTAAGGAATGTTTTGTTCCTAAAAGGGATGTGTACCCACATGAGTTAATTCAAAGGATGTGAAAAATTCACCATTGGGAGGATTGTTTCTTCCATTTTTCAACATGCCTTGCATGTGAAGTGTAAAGGCTATTGATCATTTACCATTCCATGAACCATTAGGGATTCATTATTCAATGATATCATGCATGATTTACTGGCTTCCATCAATGTTTTTCCACACCATCTTTACTCGTCTCTTCAATTTAGTGTATTGGTACCCAATGAAATTATCATTCAACTCACCAACTGATGTACAACATAGAATGTTGGAGTTATAGAGGATGTTCACATTCAGGTAAGAGAAATCATATTTTTGATTTGATTTCTCAGCTTTGGTTATGGAAGATGATTGATTTTGTACCCATGCACCTCCCATTATTCATAGTATATTTTTGAAAATGGTAAAATCAATAACCAGTGTTCACAAAGTTGAACTTTCAATGGTATTTTAAGGAGTTGTTTTACATTTCAATATTTCCATTCCATTAAACACCTATTTGAGGATAATTAAACCCCACAAGTAAAAGCTAATTATTAATTTTCCAATGAGATATTCCAGGGGTTTTCCTTTGATGAAATAACAACTGATCATTTAAAAGATGGAAATTTTATTGTTAAAAATCAAAAAGTGGTTGAAAATAATGATTTTTATGAATATTGGGATGTTGAGACTGTTAATATTATCCTATAAGAAGATGATTTTTTTGAAACCATTGAACCTTATATTAGTCTTTATATAGGAGTTTCTAAATTTTCTCATGAAACTAGTATATATAACCTAGAAATCGATCATTATGTAGATAAGTGTTATTTAATAAATTCAAATAATATACATGTGATAGAATTTAAACTACTTAATGGTAACCTAAAATATGATTTTGTTGGTGAGAATAAACCATTACATATCATAATCTCAAAATATTTTCCAAGAGATCTGGAGAACCACCTATTAGTAGTCTTAAAGTCCATTGAGAATGCCACATGATGGATTCTCTCTATTTTAACTTGAATATGTCCCTCACTATGCATGAATTGAGTTTTTCTAGAAGATAATGCTAAACAGGTGAGACAATATCAAAGGAGAATACTCACAAAACTATTGGTGGTGCTCAATAAATTTAATCTGTTATATAGGTTGTGCAATAATCATATTTGGATCTCAATAGAATGTCTATTAAATTTTGAGTTTTCACCTAGGTTTCATTCATGGTTCATTTATAAATTCAATTGATAAATATTCATACGTAAAGAAGAGGGGAGTGTTATATTTGTTAAATCTTTTCTATATCAATATTTGTAATTATAATTTCAATCCTATTTTAGTTTCATTCAATTTTCTCTCCTTAATTTCAATTTCCTTGAAGATAGTTTTTATTAATATTTTGTATTCTAACATTCAAATAAAACCCCCAAAAATTTCCCTTCTATTAAAACAATAAAACAAAGTAAATCTTTTTAAAATCAATTTGAAATCTCCATGAGACACTACCCAATGGTCACCACTGTCTGCATTATAAGGGTAAAAATATTGGTTGAGGTTTTCATTAAGAAACTAATCCCATCAAAAGGAATTCAATCATGTTGTTTTCTAGACTATAAGTGGCGTCTTTTTAAGAATATTTCGCATGAATAAGGCCTCTTTTCCCAAATTTTTTAGTATTTTAAGACATTTTTCAATTATTATCTTAGGTGTAGTTGTTGTTTTGTCAAATAAAGCTCCACCCGCAAAAACATCAATCATAATTCTTTCATTAAGACACAATCCCTCATGAAATGATTGAATAAATAGTTATTCACTAGATTTATTTGAGGGGATAAAAAACATTGTATTTTGAAATGATCCCAGTATTCATTGAATTTTCCACCTTGAGTATCCTAAATTCAACAAATATGCTTTCGAATAGAATCAGTTCTTGATACAGGGAAACAATTTTCGAGGAAATTTTTTTCTAATTCATTCCAATCTATAATAAAAGTTGAATGTGAATAGAAGTACCATTCTTTGGAAACACCTTTTAAAGAATGTATAAATGACCACTATTTTATTTTATTTTCATCAAATTGATGAGGTTTCATGTTAACAAAAATATAGCCAAATTATTTATGTAGTTTATGTGAATCATAACCAATAAATCCATTTAATTTTTATTGTTAGTGGATGATAGTATATTGTTTTTAAAGACACATGGTGTATTAGTATATTCCACATGATTTTATTGGTGTTCATTATAGGATGAATACAATTATATCATATTTTTATTTTCGACAATTGGAATTTTAGTTTAAACCAAATTCATTATAGGTGTGTTGTTAGAAGATTAAAAACATGGATTAGTGGCATTCGTATATAAAACCCTATAGAGAAATGTTATATCATTTTTATAATCCAAAGGCAATATGTTTGGTTTTCCATTTTGGGTATTTTAAAAAACAATTTCTAAAAATTCAACTCTAGCAGCCTCCCTGGAAGCAGTTTTAGTTGATGTGAATTTTTGAAAAATTCAAATGAGTAGAGGTTTTACATAATAACCTTCTAGTGAATATAATAGATTATGGGAATGAAAATGTGACTGAGATTGAACTTATGAGTGGGAAAATAGATAATAATGCTCAATCTGATAACATCAACCCTACTGTTGATATTGTTAAGTGGAATCCCAACACATAATTAAATGAAGGAAATTATGAATATTCATTGAATGTAAACACAATTTCAAAACAAGATATTTTGTTTCAAATAATAATGAATATTATAAAATGATTTTTTTCCATTTTTTCTCAATGAAATGCAAAAAATAGCATATAAATATTCAAACCACCACTATATTTTCCATAGAGTGAACCATCGTTGAAGTCAAATGAGAAATTTTTTTTGGATAAATAGGTTTTGGAAACATTCATGAAATTTAATATAAACATAACATTTCTCAATGCTATGGAAAAAATTCCATGGCATGATATGTTTCTGTAAAAGATGAATATATACAAGAAGATATTAAAATAATGTGACAAAATCAATATTTGGACGAATGTTTCATCCATGATTAATCAGTCCATGCCTGTAATATTAAATGAACAACGAACAATTACCCTTGTACTATTTGGATATGTGAATTCATAGATTTGAAGATAGATTTGGAGCCGCCATCAATTTTATGAAAAATTATATTTCGTGAACTCTTCATGTTGGGGAATTGAAACCCTATGGAATTATCATTCCACCTACCAAACGAATTACAACTAATACAGCTAGTGTTATAGAGGATGTTCTCATTCAGGTGAGCGACATGATTTTATTGTGTATTTTTATGTGTTTTATATGGAAGATGATTGATTTAATACCCATGAACCTATCATTCTTGAGAGGCCATTTCTAAATGTGGAAAAATAAACCTTCAATGTTCAAAAAGGGACACTTTCACTAGAATTTGGAGGATATTTTTTTTATTTAAATATTTTTCATTAAATGAAACACCCAGTTTAGGACCACTCATCTTCCCATGTACTCATGATTGACTGATTTTCAACAGAGATGTTCCAAAAAATTTCATCAGATGAAATATCAACTATTTACTTAATAGATTAATTTTTTTAGTTATTGATGATAAATAGTTTGAAACTAAATTTTGTGATAAATCATTGGATTTAGAAAATATTCTTTTTAGAATCAATGAAGATGAATTTATGGAAACCTTGGTACCATCTATTGGTAACCCTTGAGAAGTTTCAATTTTTTCTCATGAATCAAGTCATGGGAACATGGAACTAGATCATCATAAAGAGAGGTATAAATTAATAAATGAAAAAAACACACCAGAGGTACAATTAAAACCACTTATTCTGAACTAATAATATGATTTCATAGGTGATAATGAATAATTCAATATCATAATATCAAAGCATTTGTCAAGGTATCCGGAAAACCATCAATTATAAGTCTTCAAGTCACATAATAATTACATAGTATGGAATCTCTCCGATTTAGTATAAATTAGTCCTTCAGTGTGCAGGAATCAATATTTTTTAGAAGTAAATGACAAAACAATGAGAATATTTCAGTGGAGATTAAATCCAACAATATTTGAGGTCTTCATGTTATTTAATAACTTTTAAAGGTGGTACAACAATTATATACAGGTTCTGATATGGGTTTTATTCAAATTTGAGGGATCACCTAAGGTTGAATTTAGAAATTCAAATGAGAAATGTTTTTATACAAGAACGGAGGGACTATTTGAGTTAATAAAGATTTCTGTGACCAATATTTTAAAAATGATTTTAATTCTATTTAATTTTATATCAATTTTTTATTTTTCAATTCCATTTCCTAGCACTTTTTTTTTATTAAACTAGTACTCTCCTGGGAATTCACGTGATGATTTGATTACAATTATCTAAAAATGACCCACATATCAATAAAAATTATAGATCCCCTGATTAAATGAAATAAAATTTTCAGTGCTCATTAAAAAAATCCAATGTTCAAATTAAATACATTATACAATGCTCATGAAAAAAAATATGTCTTAATGAATATTAAAATATGATAATTCAAACAGTGAATGTCAATGTAAAAGAAAAATATTCAAACCAATAAAACATAATAACATGTTTACAATGAAATATTTCTATCTAAAAAAAGAATATGAGTGTTTTAATAGTAGTTTCTGGTTATACATAATGTCTCATGTGTTCTTCGAAGCGAGAATATTAGCATATGAAAATTTTAGTGAATCCTTCCAGTAGTGGTTTGAATAGTTGTTGTAGTGATTCCCCTATACTGGATATTGGATTCACTGTGTTGTGGATCCTTATAGTAGAAAATATAGTTGAGAAAAAAAAACAGGGAAATAAATTATACATAAAATAGAATAGAAAAATACCTCTAGAATTGTGTCATCATCTAAATAAAATATGTTGCAGCAGTGATCAGTAAGCAGTGATTAACAAGCAAATAATTGGCATGGGAAAATAGAAACAATATCAGGAAAGGTATGATGGCATATAGAAGGACTCTGCTTGTGGATGACCTAGGAATTTCGGACATCAAAAACTATCTTCTAATTTTTAAATATTATTAAAAGTAAATGATCACATAACATTTATTACAGTCTGATATATTGTTACTGAACATGATTATTCAATATTTCAAAATCACAAGATAGTGATACATAATATTGGAATACAATTGGTAAAAATATATTGAAATTATTATGAATGTTTTACCACATTAACACTAATAATGCTTCAAAACATTCTCTTGAAAATGGAAAATATATGCCTTCATAGAAAATGTAATGAAATTAGCGAATCCCAAAAATAACGGAAAAGTGGAATTATTTTATTATAACTCCATATAGTACCTAAATATGATAATGAGAACATGGTTATTTAGGATAATCTTTCTCAAATTGAATCTCAATAAATGTGGTGACCACTAACATGTTGCTTGTTCATTCATAAAATATTTGTAATCAAGACATGAGGAAAATGGAAAAATTGGAAATCCAATTACTTCTAGAATGTATTCCTAAAAATAATTAAGAAAAAAACAAAAAAATGATTGAAATGGATAATTAATATTCTGAATATAAAGAATTCAAATGGATGAATATGGCTAACATGTGTGTTTTGGCATGGATGCATACACACCCATGAAATTTCTCATAATTAGAGCTACTAGAATCAGTGCCTATCATATGGAAAATAGGCTAGTCCAAAGCTACCTTAAAATATACTTTTTCCTTAACAACATAAGATAAAATATTTTGTTTCAACAACTGAAATTCAAGTTTTTTATTAAAATAACATATATCCCTTGCAAAATAAGAACATACATAACATTTATGTTGTTAATAAAAAATTAATTAACACCATAAAAAAAAGAACATTATACTTATTTGAAAAAAAAATTATATATTCCTTTAATAATGACAAACTGAATATTTATTGTTTATAAAATTCCTTTTTTATACTCATCTTATTGCTTCATTCCAACTTCAACTAAACCATCACTTCTTCCATTCAAAAACATGTTCTTTAATGTGAACATGTATCTTTAAATAAAAATAATTCACACATCTAATTACCATGTAATTGAAAACCACAAAAAAGTAGATATCAAATAATAAATGAATAAAAATATATAGTATTCAGATCCATAGAAAAGAAGTTTTAAAGTGTCACATGCATCACCTGGTCTATTTTAAAAATCTCAGCCTTGAAAAAAATTCCAAATACGTAAAAATAGCAGCCCATTGGGCCCCAATTATTAATAATAAGAATTTATTTGGAAGGAAATAACAAAAAAATCATAAAAAATATATCACTTATGATAGGCACTGCATCTTTTAAAAATTATTCTGATCATTTTGTGTGTGGAATAGTTAAAACCATGAATATGACAGTTTCAATACATTGACATGTAAGAATTCATAGAAAAAAGACCATTTAGGGTGACGAAGAGCCAATGTTCTGAGAGGAATCATTTTTTAATTTAGGATATGGTGATCTGAGTGTCATTGATTATAATAGTGCTACATTTTTGGAAAAAATATGTGTGAATCCTAATAAACGTCATGGGAAATCCATACTGTTCATCAAAATGAAAGAGATGCCCCATTTAGAGAACTATTTATTGAGTGTGTTTCATTGTATAATACCTGAATGAGAAGAATGATCATACAAGGAAAATAAAATCAACAATAAATTCATTTAATATTGAAAAACCGAATATTAATTATTTAGAAACATGAAACAAAAGAACATATTTTACCATAGATAAACCTATAAATCTATTTTAGAAAATAAAAATTTAGTGTAACAGAAAGTGAAGAAGCGCTATTAAAAAAACATAATGATTTAACTATTAATAAAAAATAAAAAATTGAAATATTCAATTGAAAATCAAGAAAAACAAATGAAATAAAACATCACTAAAAATAACTAACAAAATTTTTTTCTAAATTTTCAGATAAAATCCTCAAAATCAATACAGAACGCGTGTTTGTTATATCATCTTAACAAACTGAAACAGAATGAATTTGATTCCTATACGATGTATCAACAATAAACATAAGAGAATCGAGGGATGGAGTTGTGGGTGAGAGGGAAAATGGTCTTGGAGGAACGTGTAGGGACCACGTGGAAGGAAGCCAAAAAAGGGAGAATCTGTGGAAACCCAAGATTGGGAAAACTGAAGAAGCTGAAGGTGATGGACAGAAAGGAAGAAATAATGGAGGATTAGTGGAAATTGGAGAGTGGGGAGAAGAAAAAACAATTTAGTTTAAAATTATATTATGCATTCTTTTTCAGTATTTTATAAAATCAATTCATATGGATGGGTAGTTTGAAAGCAATGAATAGATAGATCAATCCTCTAAAAAGTGATTAATCTATATGATTATAGAAAGGCCTAAATATTTCTATGTTTAATGTACTAAAAAGTTGTTGGAAATAACTGGTTAAACTAATATGTGTGTAGTGAAGATGTAATAGATATTCTAAAATAAAAATCTATTTGAATCATGATGAAATAATAAAAACATAACCAACATCATTGCAACAACTATTTTGTAATGTTACACATCCCCAGAATATGTCACTACTCCCATTTCCATTATGGTGTATTTCTTTAATTTGTAGCATGAATCCACCCCACGACCCTATATGTAGGATCAATAACATTTCAAGACAGTTAATGTTTACTAATGATTCATCACCCATTCTTATTATAAAGTAGTTATAATTCTCTAATAATATGTGGAAATTTTAAATTTCCATGAAAAAATAACATATAAATGAATAGACTATTCAAATAAGAACTAATAGTTGTAGAAGTTTCTAAGACATCATCACAATTTTAATAAACATTAATTTTAAATGAAAAGGAATAAGAAATTATTTGTACCATTTAAAAATAAAATATATGATGTAACTTACAATTCAAAGAATTACTAATAGTAATGAACATTGAAACCCAAACTCTATAATTGTGAATGTCAACATAATGAAGATTGTATGGAAACCAATCAAATAAAACAAAATCTATACAGAAAAGAATCTAATTATGAAATGAACATTGTGTGTGGTTAAAAAAGATGCAGTTTATTAATTGATAATCACATTGTACATTCCACGATAGTGTATTTATCAAAAATATTGTGTTACTCCACAATGTCCCCTTATATTATTGATCAATGCATTGCGTTAATATTGATTATATTGAATATTTTTTTTTTCATAAATTAGTGGAACAGAATATTTCCATAAAATTGGATTAAATATGGAGACAGTTAAAATAGTAAAAAAAAGGATAATCACATTGTACCATTGTAGTGATGTTGCTCCAACACATTGAAAAATATCTATACATAACAATTGAATCATTAGAAATATAATTTATAAAATTAGAATAAATAAAAAATCAAATAAACCATATAATATTCAATAATTCAAAACAACTAAACCATAACCAAGAAAAATTCAACAATAAAAAAGGCAATAAATTTAAAACAAAAAATCATACAAAATTCAAATGAGGGGAGGATAAGGATCTATAATAAAAAAACCCATGCAATGGTAGAAATAAGATAGCTTTTGAGGAAGTGGAACCG
This sequence comes from Viscum album, assembly GCA_963277665.1. Lineage (NCBI taxonomy): Eukaryota > Viridiplantae > Streptophyta > Magnoliopsida > Santalales > Viscaceae > Viscum > Viscum album. The sequence continues at coordinate 1,046,534,827 of OY728163.1, read as the reverse complement.
TCCTAGTTTAGATGTTATGGGCTTTGAGCTTCATAGGTGTCTTTGCAATGAAGTAAATCAGAGATAATTAAAATAATGTTCATATGGAAGTAGATATTCCAAGAAATATAAACCATTAAATAAGAAATCTTTGGGATATATAAAGAATCAATATCATTATCATTTAATAAAACCCTACAACATTCCAATCTGATGAGGTGAGTCATAGAGTATTTATCGGTAGAATTAAATGATGAAATTTATATTTGTGTGTGTAGTATATGGCAGTCTCAGATTTATTTATAGTTTTTTAAATGAATTCAAAATCCAACATAACAAACTGGATAAAAAAGTGAAGGGGATAATACATGAAAACCCTGATGTTTTTCAAGTTCAAGGAACCATCCCTCATCATTCAAGGATGTCCACCGAACATTTTGCAAAGAAGCACCTCCCTTTAGTCATAACACACCATTTCTAGGTCACAATCATTTTTCATCAACCACAATCAACCAGACTAGATGTCACTTCATCTACTTGTGAAATGGACAATGAGAATGTACAAAACCAAATTTACCATAAAAATAGTTTCTTTGAAATCATAATAAAAAATTGATCAGCAAGATTATCATGTGGTACTATCATGGGGAAAATTTTCATATTTGAGTATACATTAGAGAAAATTGACAAATAGTCATTAAGTAAGATAAGATATTTTAAAATAATATCATTCACATTGGTGGATAAGTCGACAATAGAATGGAGGGAATGCAGTAGGAGGATGGATGAAAGTTGAATTACTATAATGCAGTGGCTATAGAACATGTCGTAGGAGTGCATGGAGTAGTAGAAAAAATGTAGTGGGTGTCGTAGCAACACCCGACTAAAATCGTGAGTCGGAGATGCTGAATTAGGGAATGGAGGATATAACAGTAAAATTTAGTTGGTACCATAGCAACACCTGACAAAAATCACGAACTAGAGGAGTTGAATATAGTGAATCCAATGAAGGAGGAGCCGAAGATGGAGGAGAAGAAGTCGGAGGAGTCGAAGATGGAGGAGTCGATGACAGTGGAGGCGAGGGTAGTGGAGCCAAAGGGAGATGAGCTGATGGTGAATCACATGGTGGAAGATTCATGTCTAGAGAGGTGATTCAATTTGGGATGTGAGAGATAATATTTTGGGATGGGGGATTCAGGGAGGGGTGTGGGAACCCTAGATCGAGTAGAGGGGAGTTAGTGGGGTATGGAAGAAGCCATGGTCAATCCTGATTGGGGCGGGATGTTTTTTCATGTTTGGTGGAGTGATACAAAACATGGTGTTACATGGCTTCTTAGGAAGAGGATACATGTATAAAAAAAAAACACACATGAGATACAATTAAAACCACATCATGTGAACCTATAATATGATTTCATATGTGATAATGAACAATTCCATAACCTAATATCAAAAAATCGGTGAAGATTTCCGTAGTACCATCAATTATAAGTCCTCATGTAACATAAGAATGAAATAGGATGGACTCTCTCAGATTTAATAGATATTAGTCCGTCAGTGTGAAGGAATTGAATATTTTTTAGAAGAGGATGACCAACCAGTGAGAAAATTTCAATGCAGATTAAATCCAACAATCCTGGTGGACTTGATGTTATTTAAAAATGTATATTGGTAGTACAGAAATAATATATGGGTCATGATATGGTTTCTATTCAATTTTTTAGGGATCACATAGTTTTCATTTATAAATTCAATTGTGAAATATTTTTATACAACAAAGAGGGGACTATTTGAGTTATTCAAGCATGTATGTGACCACTATTTTAAATATTATTTTACATATATTTTATTTTCTACAAAGTTTATAAAATTCTATTCCATTTACTAGAACATTATTATTATAATTATTACTAGTACTCGCACATTCCTTCGCACCGTGATTTGATTCCAATTATCTAAAAATGACCCATAAATAAAAAAACATGATCTACTGCTCAAATAAAATAAATGTTTCATTGCACTTTAAAAAAATTGAATTCACAATCTAAATACATGATACAATGCTCATGTAAAATAATAATTAATAATGTATATAAAAATATTAAAATTAAAATAGGGAATGTCAATGTAAATGAAAAATATTCAAAGTGACAGTACATAATAATATGATTATAATGCAATCAATCTATATGAAAAAAGAAGATAACTATCTTAATAGTTGTTTCTGGTTATTCATAATGTCTCATGTGGTCTTATGAGAAAGAATATCAGCATACCACCATGTTAGTAAATCCCACTAGAAGTGATTTGAGTTTTAGTTATTGTTGATCCCCTATCATGGATATTGGTTTCACTATGTTGTAGAATCTTACAGTAGAAAATATAGGCGAGAAAAAATACTGGTAAATAAATTATTCATAAATTGAATAGAAAAATACCTCCATAATTGTGTCGTCTTATAAATGCAATGAGTTTCATCTTTGATCACCAATCAGTGATCAACAAGCATCTAATTGATATGGGATAGCAACAACAATATCATTCTCATGGATGGTCATGGCATTTGGGACATCAGCAACTATCTCATGATTTTGAAATATTATTACATGTAAATGGTTACATTACATATATTATAGTCTGAATTTTAGTTAATGAACATGATTATTCTATATTTCAAAATCACAAGTTAATCGTACTTAATATTAGAATAAAATTGGTCAAAAATATATTGAAATAATTATGAATGGTCTACCTTATTCACACTAATAATGATTCACAACTATCTATTGAAAGTGGAATATATACGCCTTCATAGAAAATTTAATGATATTAGTGAAACTATAAAATAACAAAAAAGTGGAAATATTGTATTATAACACTATATATATCCTACATATGATAATGAGAACATGGATATTTAGGCTACATTTCTCAAATTGTGTCTTAAAAATTGGGGTGACAACTCACATGTTGCTTGTTGAGTCATAAAATATGTGTAATGAATACATCCAATGCAATGGTAAAATGGGAAATCCAATCTATTCAGGAACGTATTCCTAAAACTCATTAATGAAAAAAACAAAAAAATGATTGAAATTTATAATTAAAATTATGAAAAAAAGAATTAAAAGGAATGAATATGGATACGATATGTGTTGTGACGTGTTATTATTTACACCATTGAACATCCTCATTACTGGAACTACAAGAATCACTGCCTATCATATTTCAAACAATTTGGTCCAAATATACAATAACTTATACTGTGTTCCTCAACTACCAATGATAAATTATTTTGTTTCAATAACTCAAATGCATGTTTTTTTATTACAACAACATATATATCTTCCAAAATAATAACATACCTAAGAGAGATATTTTTAATAAAAAATTAATTAACCCCATAAAAAACTGAGCATTATAGATATTTTAAAAAAATTATATCTTTATTTAACGACGAAAAACTGAATATTTATTATTTAGAAAATTTCTCATTTATAGTCATCTTATTTCCTGCTTCCAACTTCAACTAAAACATCAATTATTTCATGAAAAAACATGTTATTCAATGCTCACATGTATCTTGAAATAAATAGCATTCACACATCAATAACTATAGAATGGAAAAACCACCAAAAATTCATCATCAAACAATAATAGAATAAAAATATATTTTATTTTGTAACATAGAAAATAATTAGTAAAAAATCTAATGCATCACCTAGTCTATTTCAAAAATCTCAACCCTGAAAATATTCCAAATCTGTCAAAATAGTGGCTCATTGGGCCCCAATTCATACCAATCAGAATTAATTTGGAAGGAAATACCAAAAACATTTTAAAACATATATTACCTATGATATGTAGAGAATGTTTTCAAGGTTATTCCGAAAATTCTCGGTGTGGAATAGTTAAAACCATAAATATGCCAGTTTCAAAATGTCAAAATGTAGAAAAGCATAGAAGAAGGACCTTTTAGGATGGCGAAGAGCTGATGTTCCTAGAGGAATCATTTCCTAATTTAGGTTCTGGTATTCTATGTATCACTACAAAAATTAGTGCTCCATTTTTTGAAAAAATATGAGTGAATCCTAAAAAAATTCAAGGGGAATACATACTGCTCATCTAAAAAAAGAGATCCTCCATTTAGAGATCCATTTATAGAGTTTGTTTCATTATAGAATACCTCAATGAGAAGAAAGATCACATGAGGAAAATAAATTCAACAGTATATTCATTTAATAATGAAAACATAAATATTCATTGTTTAGAAACCTAAAAAAGAAACCATATTTTATCGCTGATAAACCTATAAATATATTATAGAAATAAAAATTCATTATAATAGATACGTAAGAAACTTCATTAACAAAAAAAAATAATGATTTTACTATTAATCAAAAATTAAAATTATATCTTCAGATGAAAATCAAGAAACACGGATGAAAAAACCATTATTAAAAAACTAATAAAAAAAATTACTGAATTTTTAGATAAAAAAAATCAATACAGAACTCATGTTTAGTATATCAACTATACTAACTAAAAAAGAACAAATTTAATACCTATACAAATTACCAACCATAATCTGAAGATATTCATGCGATAAAGGAGTGGGTGATAGGGGAAATTGTTTTGGGGGAATGCATAGGTACCGCGATGAAGGAAGCAAAAAAAAATAGAGAAGTTGGGGAAACCTTAGATTCGGTAAACTGAAGAAGCTGAAGGCGGTGGACTTTAGGGAAGAAATAATGGAGGAGAAACGAAAAAAGGAGAGTGGAGAGACAAAAATATCTTTGGTTTGAAACTTCATTATGTTTATTTTTCAGTATTTCTTAAAATCAATTAAAATGGATTGGTAGTTTGAAAGTAGTTAATAGATAGATCAATCCTATAAAATATGATTAATCTATATGAGCTTAGAAAGGCCTGATGATTTTTCTATTGAATGTAAAAAAAATTATTGAAATAAACTATTTAAACTAATATGTGCATAGTGGAGATGTAACAGATATGCTAAAATAATAATTTGTTGGAAACATGATAAAATAAAAAAACATACCAAACATCAGTGCTACAACTAATTTGTAACGATACATAGATCAAAATAAGTCACTACTCCCCCTTTTATGATGGTGTATTTCCCTAAACAATACTGTGACTCCACCTTGTGACCCTGTATGTAGGATCAAGAACATCCCAACACAGTTAATGTTTACAAATGATTCATCACCCCTTCTCATTCTAAAGTAGTTTTAATTCTCTAATAATATTTGAAAATTTAATATTTTCATCAAAAAAATAACATATAAATGAATAGACTATTCAAATAAGAACTAATAGTTATAGAAGTTTCAACGACATCATCACAATATTAGTAAACATTAATTTTATATGACAAGGAATTAAAATTTATATGTACCATTAAGAAATAAAATATATGATGTAACTTTCTATTCAAATAATAACTAATAGTAATGAACATTGAATCTGGAACACTGCAATTGTGAATATGAACATAGTGGAGATAGTTTATAAACCAATAAAATATGAAGAAATATACACATAAAATAATTAAATTGCGAAAAGATGTGTGTTTGAGGTTACAAAAGATACAGTTTATTAAATGATAATCACAATGTACCTTCCACGATGGTGTATTTATCCAATATCATGTGTTACTCCACCACATTCCCTTTTATGATGGATCGAAACATTTATTTAATATTGATTATATTGAATATTTTTAATGCATAAATTAGTGGTACATAATATTTCAATAAAAGTTGATTAAATATAAAGATAATAAAAATAGAAAAAAAAAGAAAAGGATAATCACATTTTACCTTTGTACTGCTGTTCATCCAAAACATTGAACAATATTTATACATAACAATTGTAAAATTATAAAGATAATATATAAAATTAGTATAAATAAAATATCAAATAATCCATATAATATTCAATAAGTCAAAATAACTAAACCATAACCAAGGAAAATTTTACAATAAAGAATACAATAAATTGAAACCAATAAATCATACCCAATTCAAATTAGAGGAGGCTAATGATATATAATAAAAGAAACCCGCACATTGGTTGAAATAAGATTTCTTCTGAGGAAGTAGAACCAACATAGTTTAATTGTTATTGACATTGAGCTTCATATGTGTCTTGCATCAATGGAAATTAGAGATAATTGAAATAGTGGTCATATGGAAGAAGATATTGCAGGAATTATAAACCCCGACTTAAGAAATATAAAGAAGTTATAAAGAAAAAATATCATTATCATTTACAAAAATTCTTCCACATGCCAATCTGAAGAGGTGAGTCAAGGGGGACTAATAGGATGAATAAAATGATGATATTTATATTTGTGTGTGTAACATATGGTAGTCTCAGATTCATTTAATGTTTTTTTAATGCATTAAAAATCAAACCAACCAAACAAGATGACAAATATGAGGTAATAATATATGAAAACTCAAATGTTTTTCTAGGGACTAAACCCATTACACATCATTCAAGGCTATCTACCAAAAATCATGCACTGAATCCCCTCCCTCTAGTGACAACACACCATTTTGAGGTTATAGAACTTTTGCATCAAACCTAGTCAACCAGATTGGATGTCTTTTCATAAAATTGTGAAATAGACTATGAGAATCCACAAAAACAATATTTAATTTTTTTTTATTCAAATCATAATCATAAATTGATCAATAGGATTGCCGTTTGGAACTATTATGGGGCTAAATTTCATGTTTGAGGATGAATTACTGAAAAAAAAACATGTCAGGATGTATAATAGGATGTGGTAAAACCCTATTGTTCGTGAAAGTGGGTAAGTCGATAGTGATATGTAGAGCGTGGAGTATCAAGTAAGATGGAATATAAAATACTAAAAAGTTATGGCTAAGGCACATTTCATTTGAGGGTGTAGAGAAGTAGTAAATATGTAGTGGGTTTCGTAGTAGCACCCGACTGAAATTGCTAGTCGGAGATGCCGATGAAGGCCATAAAGGATACAGTTGTAAAATGTTGTTTGTACCGTAGAAACACCTAATGGAACTCACGAACCAGATGATATGAATATAAAGGATCCAAACATAAAGTATCCAAAGGATAATGAGACGAAGTCAGAGGAGTTGAAGACAGAGGAGCTGAGGGAAATGGAGCTGAAGGTGGAGGAGCCGAAGGCAGATCACGCAGAGGTGGAGTCACAACTGGAGAAGGGATTCCATTAGGGGAGCGAGAGAGAGGATTTAGGGAGGGGTTCGGGAACCCTAGAGTGATTGGAGGGGATCCAGGGGAGGGTGGGAGAATCCATGGTAAATCCTGATCAGGGGCAGGAGGTTTTTTTATGTTTGGTGGAGTGATACAAAATATGGGGTGACATGGCTTCGTCGGAAGAGGACACATGTACAGAAAAAAGAACTCTTTAGTAAATTTATTGATTTTTTATTCAATATTCTAAATCAAATACCCCAAAATTTCTCTTTTTTTAAAACATTTAAAGTAATCGTTTTGAATCTAAATTTGAAACATAATCCAGAGAAAAACATTTGGTTACCACTCTACTGAATTATAAGTGGAAAATATTGATTTCAGTTTTAATGAAAAAACAATAACATCAATTGTAATGTAATCAAAAAAAATTTCAGATTAGTTTTGCAGACATCAAGGTTTGATTTCATATGAATAAAATCTCTTCTTTAGAATTGTTGATTATTTTGGCCCATCATTCAATTAATATCCTCGCAACATCTATTAATTTTTCATCTAAATCTCATACCGCATTACCATCAATCACACTTCTATCTATAAGACACAATCCCCCATTAAATTTTTAAATCAAAAGTTGTCCACTGATGTGATGGTGGGGAAACTAAAACAGGGTTTTTGAATCATTCTTAGTAATCATGTAATTTTTTACCTCGTGTTTTCCTAATTCAACAAATCTATTTTCAAATAGATGTAGTTATTGAAGAAGTGAAATTTTTTTCGTGGAATATTTTTTATAATTAATTCAAACTTATAATCAAAGTTAAATATGAATAGAAGAACCATTATTTGGAAACACATAAAGAAAAGGTAAATGAAATCAATTTCATTTTATTTGCATCAAATATATAGGGATTAATGATACAATAAAGATATCTAAATTATTCATGTTGTTTATGTGGATTCTCATCTAACAAGCCATTTAATTTTGGAAGTTGGTGGATGAAACCTGAGTTGATTTCAAAACTAACAGGTTCATCATGATATTCCACAGGTTTTTCTAGTTTTTCACCATATGGACAATTCAATTGTTTTGTGGTTATGTTTTTGTCAATTAGAATTTTATTTTCTATCATGTTCCTTCTAGGTGTGTAGGCGGTGGATTCAAAACATTGAAAAGGTGTATTTGTATCCATAACCCCAGAGTGAGACGTTATACCAATTTTCAAATCTAAAGGCAATTATTATGGGTTAAAATTTCTAGTCATGTAAAAAAGCATTATCTAAAATCTCAACTCAAGAAGCCTCCCAACTATAGAACCAGTTGATGTGAATTTCATTATAATGTTGTGGATATTTACCATCAAAACCTCAAGTGATTCAGAGTGAAAATTTGAAGGAAAATGTTAGTGAAATTTAACATAGGAGTGGAAAATATTCAAAAAACCTCAATGTAAGAACATCAAGACTACTACTGAATCTAATTTGGGTGAATCTCATCACTTATATATATCATAGAAATTTTTTATCTTCATTGAATAGAAATGGAATGTCCAAAGAATATTTTTTTAAAGAACTAATAAGGATTTGATATGGATGTATTTTCCCTTTATTTCTTAATGAAATGTTCAAAATGTCCATAATAAAATCATACCACCACATCATTATACCCGGATTGAACCACCATTGAATTCATATGATGAACAAGTGTTGGTAAGGTGGTTTTAGTAATATTCAAGAATCCTCAAGTAAATACAACTTTTCTCAATGTTGTGAAAAACATACAAGTTACGATATGTTTCAGAATGAGATGTTTAACCATAAGAGAAAATAAAAAGGATGTGAAAAATTGAAAATGGGGAGGAATCCATGATTCAATATGACTTTCCTTTCATGTGTAATAACCCAAAAATATTTACCATTTCTCTGAACCATTGGAAAATGTGAATTCAGTGATTCCATCCATTATTTATGGCCCTCAATAAATTTTATTACACATTCTATTTACTAATATATTCAAGTTATAGAATTGAAATCCTTTGGAATTATCAATCAACATTCATACATAATTACCACAATTCCTACTAGAGATATAGCGGATGTCATCACTCAGGTGATAGACATGATTCTCCAATGAATTAATATTTCTTGAATATGAATGAATGTCAATTTAGTAACCAAGATCCCCACATTCTTGGGAGAATATTTTTTAATATGTAAAAAATAAATCATCAATGTACACAAATGAACAAATTCACTACAATTTTGAGGAAATTTTTTCATTTTAATATTTTTAATTCAATGAAACAACCCTTTAATGACCATTAATCCCCAAAAGTAATTATGATTGATTGGGTTTTTACAACAATGTTTTTGGATTTCTCCCCTGAGGAATGAAAAAAATGTTGATTTAAAATATAGAATTTTTTTTGGTATTTAACAATAAAATGGTTATAATGATTGTTTTGATAAATCTTGTGATGTTGAGTGTACTAATATCAATATTTATGAAGATGAATTTTTTGAGACCTTATTTCATTTAGTGGTTTTAATAGGGAATTCTCCAATTTTTCTTTTGTAACAAGTTTGTAGAACATGGAAATTGAGCATTATTAATAGTAGTGTTCTTTAATCAATGTAATAACCGACATGAGATAGAATTAAATACACTTCCTCGGAACCTAAAATATGCATTCTTAGGATAGAATAAATTATTACCTTTTATTATTTAAATATTTATGTTAATGGATCAGGAGAAACAATAGTTATAGGTTCTATAATCTTATAATAATGAAATAGGATGGTCTCCCCTTTATTGAACAGGTGTTAGTCCCTCATTGTGAATACATTGAATTTTGAAAGAAGTGAATGATAAACTAGTGAGATAATATCAAAGGATATTAGACACCAATATAATTTGATTTCTTCTTAAAATTTAAGCCATTTTATATGTGGGAAAAAAATCATATTGATTTCCCTATATAATTTATAATTAAATTTGAGTGTTCACTTGGGGTTCCATGGCGGTGAATTTCAAAATTAAATTGAGAAGTATTTTTATACAAGGATGTGGTGAGTGTCTGAGTGGTTCAAGCTAGTATACAACCATATTTTTAAATATGATTTCAAACCCATTTTTATGTCCAATTTTTATCTCTCCTTTCAATTTAATTCACATTTTATTGATTAATATTATGTATTCATTGTTTTAAATCAAATCCCCAAAAATTTATCCTCTTGTAAAAACAAACTAAACAAAAGTGATATTTTTTCAACTCGACATGCATATTATTCAATAGAAAACCATTTGATAACTGCATTAATTCTTTATAATAGGAATAATACTATTTAATTTTCTAATGAAAAAAAAACAATCCCATCAACTGGATTACAATCATATTGTTTTCTAAACTAGTAGTGGGGACTTCCTGGGTAGATTTGACATGAAGAATGAGTCTGGTTTTAAATTGATGATCATTTGGGCCACATATCCATTTAATATCTTATTAGTAGCTGTTGTTTTTTTCATATAAATCTCATCCCATAGTAGAATCAATTATAAATTTATAATTAGGGAAAAATACCTCATAAAAACATTGCATCAATATTTGGTCCCTGATTTGATTGTGGGGGAAACTAAAACAATGACTTTTGAAATGTTCCTAGTATTCATGAAAAGGTTCTCCTTATGTATTCCTCATTACAAAAAACATCTTCCAAATAGAAGCAGTTCCTAAACTAGGGAAAAAATCCAAGGAATGTTTTCTTCATTTTGATCCATTATATTGTTAATATTGAGTGTGAATAGATGAACCATCCTTTGGAAACTCCTTTTAATGATATGTTAAATGACCTAAATTTCATTTGGTTTGTATCAAATCCATGATGGTTTATGTTAACACAAATATAGATGAATTAATGAAATTGTTTGTTTGAATTTTCAATAAGAAACCCATTTAATTTTGTAAGATAGTGGAATAAACTAGTTTAATTTCAAAACAAATAGGTGCCTCAGGATATTACATTAGATTTTATGGGGTTTCATTATTAGAAAAATACAATTATTTCTATGTTATATTTTTGACCATTAGTATTTCAATTAAAACCAATATCCATCTAGGTGTGTTGGTGAAAGATTCACCGCATGGGACTTGGTGATTTATATCTCTAACACTATAGTGAAATGTTATATCAATTTAAGAATCCAAAGGCAATAAGTTTGTGTAGGAATTTTGGGCCCTGTAAAGAGAACAATTTCAAAAAACTCAACTTATGAAGCATCATCATTAATTAATCTAGTTGATGTGAGTTTTTATTGGTGGAAAACTCAATCAATACTTTTCCCCTTATAATGTAGTAGAGTGGTGACCAAGGGGTTTTCTCTCAAGGAGGTTGAAAATTGTTTTGAAAATCCATTACTTTTATTTTATTTGTTTTTATAGGAAGAGAAATTTTGTGGAATTTGATTTAAATGTATGAATATAAAATAATAATAATAATAAATTTCAATGGAATATAAATGAAATATAGAAAATTGAAAAATAATAAAACAGTTTTGATATCATAATTAAAATAGTGGTTGCAGACAAGCTTGAACCTCTTAGACACTCCCCACTTGTATAAAAATATTACTCTGTTTAATTTCTAAATTCTCCCCCAAGGCCCACCAAGTGAATACTAAAATTTTTATATACATCATATCAAGATCCCAATTTTATTTTCTCCCCACCTATAGATTTCATTCAATTTTATGAATACCTTCAACAAATCAAACCTCATTAAAATTTCTATTCTCAATAGTAAGACCACATCGATGAATTTTAAATTGTGAAATCAATTAGTTTACTTCATTGATGGAAGAATGATCCAAACCACCTTCAAAGAAAATATATTGAAGATGGAAAAAAATTGAATTCATTAAAAAACATATGTTCTAGAGAAATAAAAAAAATGGATTACAAAATAAGCACACAACTTGGAAGATAGTGTTTTTCAGGTGTTGTCTTCTGAAACCACTTGGTGTATAGCCATGAATCACTTCATAAGCATCTGTATTATCTATTATCATTTTAGTGCATGGAATATTTATTAATATATCATTCTCCACCATTTCTATGGATGTCTTTGGATCATATTTAGGATGTTCTGTGGTGTTGCACATCTCTTGTAGGACCCAGAGTTCCTTGGATGGGCAGTGAAGGGGTTTATTTTTATGAAAATCCAATAAATAATGTAAAAATAATGTAATTACTTATTAATTCATCCCCATAGTCACTATTTGAAATGGGGCGTCACATTGTGTAATCATTCGGTCAACAATCATCATGAATAATGTCTTGATTTTCTCCAAAATGCTTCCAAAAAATAGTCACATCATGTAATGAAGTTACATGACGTGTATTTTTGTTTCATAACATGTAATGATGTTAGGAAATTACTTTTTAGGGTAATTTTTGGGGGAAAATTACATCGTGTAATGTTATTACATGATGTGTAATCATTTTTCAATAGTTTTTTGGTCCATGTCCAACACCATAAGATTTCATAGTATGTTATATCATTAATGTAATTCAATATCTTGTGCTACATGAATAACCAAGTTCGAGTACATCAAATCATATCAAAATAACCATTTAAAAAGCAATTATGAATAGTATAAAACAAAATTTGATTTTTATATATATTATATATAATTTTAAAATTTATATTTTTTATTTCATAGACATAATATAAGAACAAAATCAATTTTTAATATAAAAGAAGTGTTTTTTGTGATGTAATTTGCCTCCTTTTAATGGAAAACCATTTTTACATGCAATATTTGACAGTTTTAAACAATAAATTTAATGAAATTAAATTCTTCTCTATAATATAGACATAAAAATTTAGTATATATAAATTTTTGGATCTTTTCTGATAACATTGAAATTTTGATGAAAAGTGAAAAAAATATTAATTGAAAAAAAAAATTTAATAAAAATATTTTATAGTGATAGATTATAAATTACGATGGTTTTCACATATAATGAGATTATATTTTTATCATTAGATCAAATTTTGGTCATTTGATATAATTTAACATTTAAATTGTTTATAAACACATATCAATCTTTTGATAGTTTTTACTTATAAAAAACAAGCTTTCTTTTTTTGACTACGAGAATTAATTTTAAATTAATTAATACAAAATATATGTTTTTAATTTGGTAAAATAGACATATTTTTTTTAACATCCTAGATCTGGAAGCCACCTATTGGCGCCCCCATACCCATTTGGTCTCATGGCCTCATGTGCATTTCCCCAAACGCTAGAGGTTGCCGACTAACAGTGAGGGCCATTGGTGCGACAGTGGGAATACTATTCCCTCATTGGCAGAGTACACAGTAGAATTAAACAAACATAAAATAGCGGAAGTAGTAAGTATCCAAAAAATAGTAAACAATAGAAGAATGAGATAATAAACAACTAGAGAAATGCAAAATAAATGTTGCATGATACATATGACTAGGAAAATAGCCAAAAAGTCACAATAATGAATAAAAATAGTAATAAACCATGTAAAAAAGAAAAAGATAAAATCTCCTCAGCATAGAGATCCTAGGCTTAGTCTCATGCTCTGCAGCTCCACAACATGTCAAGTCCCATAAGTGGAAGGGTACTTTCCCTAATCTACACATACAACAATATAATTTGTTTGGGCCCAAAAACATGGCCTAAATAGAGTGTAAACTAAATCAGAATATGCAACCACTCAATGATCTGTGCCTAACAGTAAATGAATATATGGCAGGTAAAAGTGCAGAAAGTAGTAAATAAGAACATGATGAACAGTAAAAAATCCAAATTTCTAATATAATGAAATAACTAAACAAGGAAGATAATCACAACATGTAACCCTCTGGGATGTACTCACAACCTATCCTTTGTGGTCGTACATAGAAACTCAAGAAAGTAGCTAAAATATAGGTGACCCTCTGGGAAGTACCCACAGACTATCCCCTTATGGTCCTACCTATCAAGTACAATCAACCCTCTGGGCAGTACGCTCAACCTAGCCTCTCTGGTTCAGTCATATGAATTCATAAAGACTCTCTTATGAAGCACTCTTAGTCAATTCCCCTTATAGTCTAAGGTAGTTAAGGACACTCTGAAGAAGAACACAAGGTGAATTCCCTTTACAGCCCCAAGGTCAAGGACTCTCTAAGGAAGCTCGCCCAGTCAATTCCCCTTATATTCCAAGTTGTTCAAAGACTCTCTGAGAAAGCTCACTCGGTCAATACCTCCTATAGTCTAGGATGGTTCAATGTAATTCAATGTAAACCAAGAATCTCTTAGGAAGCTCACTCAGTCTATCCCCTCATAGTATATAATGCTCAATGACTCTCTAAGGAAGCTCACATGTTCTATCCCCTTATAGTCTATAATGTTCAATGTCTCTGAGGAAGCTCACTCGGTCTATGCACTTATAGTCTACTACACCAGGTTCTCACAGACCTGGGTATGTCAATGCATAGAAATGAAATATGGCCAAAGTAATCCTCAGAGCTACATGGATAAAAAATCAAAACATCTCATAAATGTCAAAATTCAACACTCCATCCAACAAATTCTATGCATGGGAAAATAGGAAAAATGAACAAAAAGGCAAAACAAGACCAATCATTCATAAATAGAACAATGCTTGGGAAACACGTCCAAGGAAAAGTAATTCACCTTATTCAAAACAATTGACCTCCACTCAAGCATATAAGAGATGTAGTAAATCAATATGGATATAATGGTAAATGCGCAATACCACGTTCAAGGTTATTGGCACAATTGCACATAATACTCAAAGACTTCAACAGAAAGACACAAACCACCTACCTTTAGGGTTTAGAGAAATCGATCTCTTCACCCAAACATGCTCAAAACCAGGAGAACGCCTCCTCAAAACCACCTCAAAAACTCTTCCCTAACATCAACAAGGTCAACCATTAACACACAAATTCAACACAACTCTAGATCTACATGAAACCCTTGTAGATATAAGAAACTAAGAGAGTAATACGACTAACCCTAATAAAAACCTCAATGAACCAAGGGAGGGACTTACCCAGGGAGAACCGCCTTCGATATCCAAGAAACCCCATTCAATTTACCACCAAAACAATGCAACGAGCTCCCCTAACTTCTAAAAATTTCAACTCCCGATTGAGCCATGATTCTGAGGAAGAATGGTGAAGGAATGATAAATCATGAGTGGATCGGGACTTAAAAATTATATCTTTATATTTCTGCAGGGTTACCCCGCCCGGTTTGGAAAACTGTGCACTGACTGTGCGTTTGACACTGTCTCACCCAGGGACTTCGCATGGCATGCCTTCACGGTTTGACAAAACGTGCGCAACCCGTGCGGTGCCCACTATTAAAGGTGCATGGTTTCCTGGGCTGGCCTCATGGTTTTCTCAGACCGTGCGTGAACTGTGCGCCCATGCACAACCTCTAGAAACACCACTTTTTCTCAAAAATGACCAGAAAAGGAAAAATACTAGAATTGAAGGTCCGGTTTCATACAAACTTCCCCCTTAAATGATATTCACCCCCGAATTTCCCAAGAAAGGAGGCAAAAAAGAAGAAACCCAAAACAATTCCGGCCATTGGGCTCGTACATTGGCCTCCCTCTCCCATGTCTTGTCATGTACTCGCATGTGATACCATAGAACTCGTACCAGAGGAACAGACCAGCCACGGAGAACCTTTGTACTACGATCGACAATCCGGATAGGATTCTCCATGAATAATGAATCCACCTCTAACTCAACCTCCTCGGGTTGCAAGACATGAGACGTGTCTGAAAAGTAATGTTGAAGCTGTTTAACATGGAAGATGTCATGAAAATACTAGTACCTCTGAGGTAACTACAACCAATAAGAAACCGGCCCAACTCTCTCAAACACCTCAAATGGCCCGACGTACCTCTGCGAAAGCTTACCCTGTCTCTTGATCCTTCGGTGCCCCAACTTCAGTGCAACACGTAGAAATACCTGATCTCTGACCTCTAACTCCAGAGGTCGTCCCCACTGATCAGCATAAGACTTCTAATGAGATTGTACAGTATACATCCTCTTCTGAATCAACTATATATGTTATGCAGTCTCTTGGACAAGATGAGGTCCTAGCATACCTGCCACTCCGGCCTCTGGCCAACACAAGGGTGATCGGCATGGAATACCATACAAAGCCTCATTATGGGCCATCATAATAGTTTCTTGAATCCAATTGTTGTAGTAAAACTCCAATATAGTTATATTCCTCTCACAAGAACCTTCTAAATATATAATAACTTCTCTAAGCATGTCCTCAATCACCAAAATCACATGCTC
The DNA here is from genome assembly GCA_963277665.1 of Viscum album. Taxonomy (NCBI): domain Eukaryota; kingdom Viridiplantae; phylum Streptophyta; class Magnoliopsida; order Santalales; family Viscaceae; genus Viscum; species Viscum album. The sequence continues at coordinate 1,046,518,255 of OY728163.1, read as the reverse complement.
AGACTGGCCATATTCTTGGGGAAGGTATGTTGTACATAAAAGTACATATGTTCCCAAAGCCTTCTAAATCCCCTTCCATACCCAAAAAGTAAAATGTACATCCCTGTTTGAAACAATGGAGTGGGGAAAAACATATATATGTACAATCTGTTGGATGCACAACTATCCTAGATGGTCAACATTGAAGGTCTCTTGTATAGGAAAGAGGTGAGCGACCATCGTGAGTCTATCAATGAAAACCCATACTGCATCATTCGCTTGAGGAGACCTCGGGAAACTAGTCACAAAGTCTATCACTGCGTCATTCCACCTCCACTTTGTAGTGGGCAACTTCTATAGAAGTTATGTTGGTCGCTGATGGTTCGCCTTTACCTGCTGACATGTGGAACACCTCATGACAAACCCATCAACATATTTATTCATACCTGGCCACTAATACTGACGGAGTAGATCACAATACATCTTGGTGACACCAGGAAAAACTGCCCAAACTGAGAAATGAAAGTCCCACATCATCTCCTCGTGTATTTCTGATGGCACCCATACGTGCCCCTGGAAACGCAAGATAGTATCTTCTCATATGGTCCACATAGGAATATGGTCCTCTCATGACACACATTCCCATAGGACTAGGCCTTTATAATCTGATAACTGCCTCATTTTCACTCGATCAAGCATAGTAGAGGTAACAGCTACCAAAGATAGAAACTTTTTGCCTTTTCTATCATGCGCCTCCAAATGCATCTTAGAGAATAGAGCCATAAGCTACCAGTCATTGTTGGCCTCCTAAACAACATGTATCTGAGCCATCCTACTCATTGAATCAGCCACTACATTGCATTTCCCATGCATATTAGTAAGTTTGAAGTCATGGGACTGTAGGTACTCAACCCACCTTAACTATCTCAAATTCAAATCACGCTGAGTGAAAATGTACTTGAGGATTTTGTGGTCGGTGAAAACCACAAAATGCTCTCCCAGAAGGTAACGTCTTCAATAGTGTAAGGCATAAAGAACTGCTGCCAACTCCAGATCATGCTTTGGGTAGTTCCTCTCATGTGGCCTCAACTACTGAGACCCATACGCAACGAATCCATCTCACTGCAAGAGCATAGCTCCAATACCGATACCTGAAGCATTGTAGCAAACAGAATAGTTCTTGCCTGGATATGGAAAGACTAGAATCGGTGTTGAAGTCAACCTCTCTATTAGATCCTAAATGGATGACTCCCTTGAATCCGACCACAATAACTTTTCACCCTTCTTAGTCAAGCCTGACAATGGTTCTACTAAGTGTGAAAAGTCCTAAATGAAGCGTCTGTAGTATCCAGCCACCCATAGAAAATTCCATACCGGGTTAGGCACATTGCTTCAAGTGCATTTCCCAGAACTCTAGAGTATACCAACTAGTAGAGAGGTTCATGGGTGTGATAGTGGAGAAACTATGCCCTCATTGGCAGAGTACACAGTGGATGGAAACAAACATGCAATAGCAGAAGCAGTAAATATCCAACAACATTAAACATCGGAAGACTGAGATAATAAAAAACTCGAACAATTCATAATAAATGATTCATGATAAATATGTCTAGTAAAATATCTAATTAAGTCACAATACATAATAAAAATAGTACAAAACCAACTACAATAGAAAAAGATAATAGCTCTTAAGCATAGCAATCCTATGCTTGGTCTTATGCTCTCCAACTCCATAACAACTCATATACCTGAAGTGGAAGGGTGCTTGACTTTATCTATACCTACAAATATATATTCTATTTGGGCCCAAAATCATGGCCGAAACAGGTTGTACAACTAAATCCCAGTAGGCAACCACTCGAAGATATATGCCTAATAGTTAATGAATATATGGCAGGTAAAAGTACAGAAAGCAGTAAAAATGAAATGCTGAACAGTAAACAATCCACAGTTCCAATATCAAGCGACAACTAAACAAGGAAAATAATCACAACAGGTAACCCTTTGGTAAGTACCCACAAACTTTCCCCTCTATTTATACCCAGCAACACTTGAAAGCAGCTAACAAACAGGAGACCCTCTGGGAAGTTCCCAAAGAATATCCCCTCTGGTCCTACCTATCATATACAAGAAACCCTCTGGATAGTACACTCAACCAATCCCCTCTATTTCACTCATAATAATTCATAAAGAATCTCTAAAGAAGTACTCACAATCAATTCCACTTATAGTATAAGGAAGTCAAGGATTTTCTAAAGAATCACACAATGTAAATTCCCCTTATAGACCCAAGGTCAAGAAATCTCCGAGGAATCTCACCTAGTCAATTCCCCTTATATCCCAAGTCGATCAAATACACTCTGAGGATTCTCACTCAGTCAATTCCTCCTATAGTCCAGAATGGATCAAGGTAATTCAATGTAAATAAAGACTCTCTAATGAAGCTCACACGGTCTATCCCCTCAAATTATATAATTCTCCAAGGCTCTCTAAGGAAGCTCACTCAGTCTATCCACTTATAGTCTATAATGTTCAAAGAATCTCTGAGGATGCTAACTCGGTCTATCCCCTTATAGTCTACTACTCTAGGTTCTCACGACCCTAGGTAAGTCAACGCATAACAATGCAATATGGACAAATTAAACTTAAGAGCTACATGGATAAATAGTCACAAAATCTCAAGCACGTCAGAATTCAACACTCTATCTTACAATCTCTATGCATGGGAAAACAGGCAAAATGGACAAAAACAATAAACATGACCAAACATGCATAAACAAAACAATTCATGGGAAACACATCCAAAGCGTTGTAATTCACACTATTCACAACAATTGGCCTCTACTCAAGCATACAAGAAAGGAAGGCAAACAATACGGATAAAATAGTAAACATGCAACACCCCGTTCAAGGGTATTGGTATAATTCACATAATACTCAAAGACTTCAATGGAAAGTCCCAAACCACCAACATTTAGGGTTTGGCTAAATCAACCTCTTCACCGAAATGTGCTCCATACCAGGCGAACGCCTTCTCAAATCCACCTAAAAACTCTTCCCTAACATAAAAAATATAAATATTTAACACACAAAAGAAACATAAACCTATATCTACATGAAACCCTTGTAGATCTATGAAACTAAGAGAGGAAAATGGATAACCCTAACCAAAATATCAATGAACCAAGAGAGGGACTTACCCGAGGAGAACCTCCTTCAATCCGCCAAGAAACCCCTTCTATTTTCTTCCAAAATGAGACATGGAGATCCCCACGCTTTGAAAATAGAAACTCCTGCATGAGCCATGAGTAATAAGAATAATGGTGGAAGAATGGGGAATCCCAAGTGGCCCGTGACATAAAAACCATAACTTTATGTGGCTGCATGGTTACCCCGCATGGTTTGGAAAATCGTGCGCCAACCATGAGGTTTCCACTGTCCCACCTAGGGACTCCGCACGACTTTCCAGCACGGTTTCACAAACCGTGCAAAGCCCATGCGGAGCCCACTGTCAAGGGTGCATGGTTTCTTGGGTTGGCCACACAGTTTCCTCAGACCTTACACCAACCGTTTTCCCCTACACAACCTCCCAAAAAACTTATTTTTCTCAAAAACAAACAAAAAAGGAAAACATAATTGTATGGAAGTTCCGAGATCTTAAATTTTTAAAATGGAATATCATATATATCTTTTGTTAATTTTTTTTGTATTTTTTAAAAAACATTCAATTTTTTATGAATAGTGAAAAACACTATGTTGTAGATAAAACTGACAATTTAATTCAAATAGTTATTTAAAAATAAAAAATTTATTTGGATGAAAAAATATATACATAATACATATATTAATCTATTGTAATTCATTGGATTTATTTTATAATAATATTAGACATATAAAATTTTATTGAACTTTTATTAACATCATTTACCCACCTTTTAGGCACATTTGAAGATTTTCATAAAACATAATTTTACCAAATTTATAAAAAGAATTTATAAATTTTGAGGGACACAGTTGACATTAGTATATAAAATGTGGTTCAATTGGATGACAATACTTTTTAGTGAATAGTAACTTTTGAATATTTTTAACACAGATAAAAGTAAATAGGATAATTAAAGGTAAAAATAATATTAAAATTACACTAACATATGTTAAACTACTAATAGATAAATATATTTTGTCCAAAATTACATTTAGGAAAAAATAAGATCATTTCTTATCTACATGGATAAATTAAGTCATTTATTATATTTTATTAAAAGAAGAGTTACCCGTGTGAAATTCAAATTTTAATAACGAGAGAATTATTAATATTTGGTTATAAATAAGATAAATTCTATGATAAGTATAAATTAGAGAACTAAAACTATTTCCTACACAATATTATTTTAATTATAATTTTTATATATTAAATAATTATATTTATTTGTGACTCAATGATGATGCAGTAATGTCTTTAATAATGAAAGATTAAATTAATTGATATTATAAATAATAAAATAAATGTAAAATGAAATTTTGTAGCTATCAATGAATTTCATTGGTTCATATGACGTGTTAGAATTAATTAAATGAATTTTTTTTGAATAAATTATATTTTTATGACATTCACAAAAAGAAAATACTAAATATTGTCCAAATTGACTGAAATGAGTTTTTATAACAAATACTAATTTATTAAATTATAGAATATTCCTACATATATAAAGTTCTACAAAATAAAATAAATAATTATATATATATAATTAATAAACAAATTTGTGTTCTCTTGGTAGTTTATAGTATATTTATTAACTGTAGAGTTTAGGAATAAAAGAAGACAGGGTTAAAAATTAACTATTTTTCTATGACTTAAATCTAAATAATAAAGTATATATGGTGAACTAAACGTGTCTAAAACCTATTGTTTGAGAGGTTTTCAACCCATACCCACCTTATATTCTTTATAAATCAATTTGGTGCTATTCAAAATTGATAAATTTTTTATAATAAATTAATATTTAATTTTTTTAATGATCCCCTCACTTCTCATAAAAATGGGTACTTCCTCTTCTCTTAACCACCCAACATTAATTACATTTGTATTAAACAAAACCTTATCAAATCTACACCAAAATATCATAATTTAGTCTTAGAGGCCACACATTGTTCATAAATCCTTCCTATGAAGATGTTTTTCTCAAATCAAAAGGAAACACCCGAAGAGGAGGTAATTATTTCACAACCCCTATTAAGGTTCTCTTCTTCTTCTACTTAATATTTCATTGTTATTTTTATAAAAAAAATAACTCCCATACCTTCTACAAGATTATATATTATTATATATATGGTAAAACCATATTAATTACTCTATTCATACTATTAATGAGAAGGTCACCATGCATGCCTACGTACGACTTACCGTCTCCATGTTGTGGGGGTAGTTTGATATTCAACACTACATTACCTAGAGGGGTATAATATTGATTATAATTGATTTTAATAATTAATATAACCTGATAATAACTCTTTATATATAATATAACATCCAATTAAACACCGGTTCACCATCAATAGAATGATATTGTTTCTCGTGCATACTTATGTCTTACCGTCTTCAGGATGCGATGAGATTCATCTTCAAAGATCACCTTTTAAATTTTTTTATAAAAATATATATTCGTTAATTATGAGGTATATAAAATAATATTTCTACCATAATAATATATATTTATGTAGATAAGTATATACCATTTACAGACTTCCATACTATATGATAAGAAAACAGAAACAACGTTCTTGCTTTCATAGGAACTACCATTCCCATGAAAGGTGTTTCTATTTCATATATATATATATATTATAAAAATTTATATTCTGAATATATGTGATATATAATTCATGTTTTATATTCTAGATGTAGGTAAATCATTATCTATGTGATATGATCAAGAATAACAAGTTAAAACACATATGATAGAGAAATCCAGTATTACCAAAAATGATATGTTAACATGAAAATGTTTATTAAATGGGTAGTATAAAGTCATAAATGAATTTAGTATGATATTATAAATATGAATATGGTTCTAGTATAATTTAATAACATACTATGGCCATTATAAAAGAGGTTATACATACCCTTGACCAAAGGAAAATACTAGGTAAGGGATAATTCCTCAATCTTATTATCATCTAAAATTGTTTTTTTGTGTGTATTTAATGATAAAAATTTGTTATCCTTGTCCATGTTTTAGAAAATAGTTTTCAAAATGATTCTTTTTAAGGGTCTGTATAACTAAAACATCATTTTAATTGGATTAAATATTTATTCTCAAAATAATTATCATCAATTACAATGTTTTTAAAGTAGTTTTAATTATTAATTTATTTGGAATGGAATGTTTTAAAATGTTAATTTATTTCAAAATATTCAATGTGTAATTAGAAAATTTGATTCAAAAATATATTTTAAATGTATTCTTTTAAAAATTGTGTGACATTTAAATGATTTCATGAAAAATGTGTATTTCTCACAATCTGTTTTACTAATCATTTTCAACTATGCCATCATCCATTACTGGATATCATTCTTCACGGTGGTTGATTTATTATAATAAAATCTTCAATATTGTATTGAATGATTTTTGATATGTTTTTACTATGGAAGTGTTATTTATATACCATTCATTGTTTACTTTAAAGTATTGAAATTTATTATGGTAGTTTTAACACGAAAGTTTATGTTATATTTCACCCTTTTCATATGAGGATTTCATTAGACTTAGAAAGTGATGTGTGGGTCCCACTGTAGCCCCTCGATGCATCAATTGGTATTATGAGACATAATAGTGTCTTGGCACAAAACCTTCACAAAATTTTCATATGTAGTCTTCGTACGAGGAATTGACTTTGTGGTTTTGTTGTCTGATATTATACATTACCTCATTATGCAATTAGTTATTACAATTGATTATTCAACTAGTATAATATCATTCTGTATGTTTATATGGTAATTTTTAACTTATTTTTTCAATATTTTGTTTCAATTTTTTCTTAAAAGGTTTCTGTTTTCTATTTCATATCTTTCCTAAAATGTTTATAGCCCTTCCAAATTACTTACCCTTACTGAGCATATGAAATCACACTATTCTTATGTTATGTTTTCCCAGGTTCCAAGAAGTGTGTGTTGATTGTCATGTAGTGTTAAACTAGGGTAATAATGGAATTATGAATGATTAATTTATGTTTTATTTTATGTTTCAATGTGTAATATAACATTCATGTTTGTAACACCCCATGATTTCATAGTATGTTATCTCAGTGAAATAATTTAATACATTATGCATCATGTAAGACCGAGTTCGATTGCACCACAACATACCAAACTAGCCGTTACAAAAGAGGTATTTTCTTTTCTTTAATAATAAATGAGGCCTCTTCACTAACCTCTAAAAAATTAAAAAAATTCAATTTTTTCAGATAATGTAAATATTTTAAAAAAAAATCAATTTTACCGCCTACTAATAGTAATTTTTTAATGTAATATCTGAATATTTTATTTTAAATTTTACATAATAAAATTATTATTTATAAGTGGGTCATAAAAATATATTTTGGACAAATATTTGGTACTTTTATGATAACTACCATATTTTGATGAATAGTGAAAAATACTATCTTTTAACTGAAAACAACTTTTTTAATTGGAATAATTTATAGTGTTAAATTATGAATTTGAATGGTTTTGATGTTTAATTAGATTATATTTTTATCATTTAATACAATGTATGTCTGTATAAGTAATTTCAAATTATATTTGACATAAACACATGTCAAACTTTTGAAAGTTTGTTACTTTTTTAAAAACCCACTTTTTGTTATTGAAAATGGGAATTAATTTTAAATTAATAAATGAAACTTCTATGTTTTCAATTTGGAAAAATGGAATTCATTTATGAATTCAGATTATCAAAATTAGCTTCAAGTAATGTTTTGGTATTTTCCCGAGAACATTCAATTTTTGATAAATAGAGAAAACACTACGTTATTGGTTAAAATTGACTTTTTATTTGAATAATTATTTATTTTATTTAAATTTATTTTTGTTTAAAATAGATACATAATACCTATAAATATTTACATTAATTCATTGGAGTTATTTTATAATAATTTTAGATATATAAAAAGTTTATTGAACTTTTTACCATCTTTTAGCCACCTCGTAGGAGCATTTGAAAATTTCAATAAAACTTAATTTAACTGATTCTCAGAGTCGAATTTTAAAAACCGGAGAGACATGGTTAATATCACTATGTAAAATGTGGTTAAATATGATGAAAATATTTTTTGGTGAATTGTCACGACCCGTCCTCGGGGCCCGTGTCGTGACTACCCCAAGCCCGACTTCCATAGGCCAGGGGCTGGCGACTAGCCCCAAAGCGTAATTCCTGGTAAAAAGGGAAGGCATTACATTTTTAAAATAAAAAAACACCAAAGAGAAAGAAAGTAGTAGAATTAAACTCTAAGTAAAAACTGGGTACAACAGTAAGTACAGAAAAGTAAGTGGGCCAGAATACAAACGAAAACTAAAGGTAAAGTAAAACAAGAAAGGGAAAACAGCAGCTGAATGTAAAGCCACAACGTCGAGCCTTCTACTAGGAGTCCCACATGAAGGGTGAGTACAGATAGCCTCCATAGCACCTCGGGTCCAGCTGTCCGTTCCGAGTACGTCCCGCCCAGTGGTCCACCTCCAGGTACCGTCCGGCTCCGCAAGCCTCAACCACGATCAACGCTGTCTGTCATCTGCAACCAACACAACATAGTGTGGGATTAGACCAAGCAAGGGTGAGTATAAGCTACTAAGTAGGGATCCCGAGACTCCCGAAGGTCTCCCAGAATCCAAAAAGGATAATCCATAAAGGAAAGATACAATCACAAAGTAACATCCGACTCTACTTAGGAATATTTCCATACATATACCTCAGTCAACAATTCCAGTTCGCCTCCAACATTCGAACTCAAGTACAACCCATTCCACACAGGAAATCACAACCTATTCCACACAGGAAATCCAAACGTAATCCACACAGGATATCAAAACACAATCCAAATAGGAAACCAAAATAGGATTCAGCTCACATAGATATACTTCTTCGTATGACGATAGAAATGATCAGATATAGCCACTGATTCATCTAAGTCGTCGGACCCACAATGGATCGATAGGTACTAACCCCCGCAATGACCCACAAAGGATCTGACCCACAAATGATCGATAGGTAACTAACCCCCGCAATGACCCACACAGGATCAGACCCAAATGGGATCTGTAGGCCCTGGCACACATAGGACCGCTGAACGCTGACCCACACAGGTTCAGACCCACATAGGATTTGTAGCACTGATCCACAAAGGATCGCTGAGTGCTGTAGTCGTCGGAGTCGAATCCACGGAGGGTCTCTGTACAGTCGTCGTCGTCGTCGTAGTCACAGCCAGCTCTTGGGTTCCTGCACATAGAAAGCTCGTTCGGGAGGGTCCGCTCCAAAAGCCGAGGGGCTGATACATCAACTGACACAATGTCCGGAGTTGATGTATCCAAAAGTTCCGTATCGTCAACAGGAACTCAACGTCACAGACGACGTGTCAATCGGACGCCCGGTCTGAAAGTTATTGGCTTTTTTGTTCCAGGGGCCTGATTGGTTTTTAAGTCAAAACCAACCCGACTATACTCCTACTGCATCCAAACCTTGAGAGAAGTAATCCAAAAGGTCCGTCTCACATAGAGGAATCCAAAAATGTCGATGACACGCCAATCGGACGTCCGAAACTCAAGTTATAAGTGTTTCCCCCCCGAGGGCCCGGTTGGTTCCGTGTACGAACCAACACGGTTGAACCTAAAGTACCTTGAATCCTTCAGTTCAATATGTCGAAACGACCGTATCGATCCAAGGAACACATCGCCGCTGACGGTGCGTTGATCGGAGGTTTGTAGCCTATGATATGGGAAAAAGACCGAAGAGGTTCGAGAATGGGGGGACTGTGCCCAGACCGACCCCCCCCCCCCCCCCCCCCGAGTCCGGGTCTGACCCAGAGGGGTGTGGCCCGGACCGGCTAGCATGGCCCGGCCCGGCCTGGGCATCCAGGCCCGGCCCGGCCAGGGTGTCCCGGCGTTGGTCGAGCGGGTCCACTCGGCGCTGGCCTAGCGGCCGCCCAAAGGGGCGCAGCCCCCATGTATGAAGCCGCGGCCCCGCGTTGGGGAAACTCTCTGTCAACGGACGTGGCGCGATGCCGCGTCGGCCCCTTCCCAGTGGCGCGCCAGCGGAAAAATCCACGGACCATCGGACGAGCTCCGGTGGTTGGATTTTCCCGTTGTCTTCGTCAATGGCCCTCTTGGGACCCAGCCTTTACTGTGAGGACTTCACAATGCCCGCGCAGCCTACTTTTTCATTGCTCACCAATCTGCTCACCAAGTACGAAGAGATGGTGGGTTTGAACTTTTATTTGGTCCGCACCCACCACATTAGCGGTTTTAAAAAGAAACATCCAACATTTTTTAAAACACATCCGAGGATATAAACAAATCACACACATTTAATTACACCATTTAAACCAAGGCTAAGGATATAATTCACAAAGAATTTAAAGAACCGCAACCCCCTACCTCAATTGGTAGTTGATCGAAGATTGTCGCGGGGGAAGGAACGTCGTGGAAGAAGCGTCGCGGAACGAGGATCTTCGGCGTCACGGTACACGACGTCGAATCATCGATCTCTGAGGGTTTTCCATTCTTCGTCGCCCTTCGTCGGAGGCCGGCGTTCTTCGTCGGAGACGGTGCGTTCTTCGCATTTTTCACATTCTTCGCGTTCTTCAATGAAAGAGGATGAGGATCTTCAAGACTTAGAGCTTTCTCCCAATCCTCTCAACAAGAAACCCTTCAATAAAATAAGCGTTGGTCTTATTTTATTTCCCATGCCAACATTTGGGAATTCATAAAAATAATCCAACAATTAATTGAATTAATTGCAATGCTTAAACCGTTCAATTAATAGGGGCTTTTAATATTTAATTAAACGAACATGTTGGATTTATTTAAAAATAGGTTTTCGCGGGTGTGTTACTTAGAGGGAAAGAAATGGTGGGGCTCGTGCGGTCCCCACCTCACAAATATCCTACCAAGTGGGTAGGATATTATGGGTCCCATCTTATCCGCTTAACTTAGGTTAAGCCGCTTTAAGTAAAATAAAATAAAAATGTCGCACTACATTTATTTTATTCTTTAACATAACCTCAAAAAAATAAAAAACCACACCCGAGCAAACGAAACTCTGGAAAATGTGTTTCTAAGAAATTACTGGCATTGTGATTCCATCGGTGCCCTCAGAATTTGATTCTGAGCACCGGTTGAAAAGTAAGAAAAACCCGCTTGTTCGTTCACTGAACGTACCCGAGCCAAACTTCGGAAAAATGATTCCGGGCACACCGGGCCTCGGAATCAAGTGCCGTCAAAAACTGCGTTCTTGTAAAATTCCAAAGAAAATTAAGATATAAATTTACTTGAATTTTATGGGTCTTTACATCACTCCCACCTCAGGGCTTTACGTCCCTGTAAAGATACATCATAAAATTGGGAAACAAATGTGGGTACTGAGTACGCATCGGAGCCTCCCGCTCCCAAGTGCTCTCCTAGAGGTTCCTGTGTTTCCATCTGATGCGCACTAGAGGAATCGACTGTCCACATAGGAACCTCTCCTGTCGATCCTCAATCTCCACTGGGACCTCTGCAAAAGTCGCCCCATCATCAACGTCCAGCTCCCTATGGTCAATGATATGCGTCGGGTCGTGCACGTATCTCCTTAGCTGGGATACGTGGAAGACGTCGTGCACCCGGTGCAACTGAGGTGGTAGAGCCAGGCGATAATCCACCTTGCCAATCCTACTGAGGACCTGGAATGGTCCGATGAAGCGTGGAGACAACTTTCCGCCTCATACAAATCTTCGTAATCCATGTCAAGGTGAGTCCCGCAAGAAGTGGTGGTCGCCATCCTCGAACTCTCGTGGCCTCCGCCTCCTATCAGCATAAGACTTCTACTGGCTCTGATCTGTCCTCATCAACTCCTGGATGACCTGGACATTCTCTGTCGTGGCCTGGACCATCTCTGGTCCCACAAGTGCTGACTCCCCAGGGTCTGTCCAGCACATTGATGATCTGCAAGGTCGGTTGTACAACGCCTCGTATGGTGCCATCCCAATGGTGTAGTGGTAGCTGATGTTGTACAGGAACTCCACCAAGGGTATGTGGTCCTCCCAGCTACAACCAATGTTGATTACACATGCGCGGAGCATGTCCTCGAGAGTCTGAATGGTTCTCTCCGTCTAACCTTCTATCTAAGGGTAAAAGGTGGTGCTCAGATGTATTTTCATCCCGAACTCCTCCTACAACCCCTTCCAATGTTGGGAAGTATAGCGAGAATCTCGATCGAAGACGATAGATGATGGAACACCATGAAGTCGTAAAATCACCTGAACGTAGAGACGTCCCAAGCTCTCCACTGAGCCCTGCTCTCTGATGGACAAGAAGTGAGCTGACATGGTGAGTTGGTCGACAATCACCCAAATGGAGTCGTGACCTCTGGAAGTGCGTGGAAGTCCAGTCACGAAGTCCATAGATATCTCGTCCCACTTCCACTCTGGGACCTCCAAGGGATGTACCACGCCTACTGGTACCTGATGCTCTGCCTTCACCTGCTGGCATGTGAGGAATCGAGAAGAGAACTCTGTCACGGCCTTCTTCATGCCCGGCCACTAGTGCTATTTTCTGAGATCCTGGTTCATCTTCGCCACTCCAGGATGCACTGCCAAAGGATAAGTGTGAAAATATCTCAGAACCTCCTCCTGTAAAGCAACCAGTACCAAGGTACGTCCTATGAAAAGGACATTGTGCTCTCCTCCCATGGATAATCCATTAGGTGCCTGTCCTGAGGATATAAGCACACGCCGCGTCTCACATTCAGCGTCCCTATGTTGTGCCTCTCTGACCCGCTGCAGTAGTGGAGAAGTAACTTTGAGTGACTGAAGGAAGGATGCTCCATCTCTATCCACACAGGATATCTGCAAAGTAGCTAGCTGCTCTATCACCTCCTCAAGTAGCTGAATGCACTTTCTCCTACTGATAGCATCAGCCACTACATTCCCCTTCCTAGGAGTATATACTATCTCAAAGTCATAGTACTGGAGGAACTAGAGCCATCGCCGCTGTCTCAGGTTCAAGTCCTTCTGAGAGAAGATGTACCTGAGACTCTGATGGTCAGAATAGATAGTAAAGCGCTCGCACATCAGATAGTGTCGCAATGTCTTCAGAGCGAAGACCACAACTGCTAACTCCAGGTCATGGGTAGCGTAGTTCTTCTCATGTGGCTTCAACTGACGTGATCCATAGGTGATCACTGCCCGCTCCTACATTAGGACACATCCGAGTCCGGTCCCTGATGCATCACACAAGACTACGTACCCTACTCCCTCCTCCAGCAACCTCAAGATAGGTGCGCTGGTCAATCTCTGTCTTAGCTCTTGGTAGCTCTGCTGACATCTGTCTGACCACACAAAGGGTTTCACCTTATTTTTCAAATCTAAGAGTGGTTCCGCAACTCTGGAGAAGTCTGGCACAAATATCTAGTAGTATCCAGCTAGTCCCAAGAAACTCCGCAGCTCAGTCACGCTCCTGGGTGGCTCCCAAGCTAGCACTGCCTCGATCTTCACAGGATCCACTGTAACTCCCTCCTCGGAGATGACGTGTCTCAAGAAGTGGACCTCACGTATCCAGAACTGAAACTTCCAGATTTTTCCATAATGATGGTGCTCACAGAGTGTGTCTAGTACTACTTGCAAGTGGTAGGCGTGCTCCTCCTCAGTAGTCGAGTATATCAAAATGTCATCGATGAAGTCCACGACAAATCGATCGAGGTATGGCTGAAAGATCCTGTTCATGAGGCTCATGAACACTGCGGGAGCATTGGTCATACCGAAGGGCATAACCAAGAACTCATAGTGGCCATACCGTCATCTAAAGGCCGTCTTCTGACAGTCCTCATCTCGAACTGTGAGCTGATGATAGCCTGATTTGAGGTCTATTTTTGAGAACCACCGTGCTCCCTTGAGCTAATCGAAGAGGTCATCAATCCTCGACAGTGGATACTTGTTTCTCACCGTCACCTGATTCTTGCGACGATAATCGGCACACAGTCGCAAGCTCCCGTCTGCCTTCTTGGCGAACAATATCAGGGATGCCCAGGGTGAAACACTGGGTTGGATGAATCCCTTGCCCTGCAAGTCTTCCAACTATACTCGTAGCTCTCGAAGCTCAACGAGGGCCATCTGATACGCTGGAGTCGATATCGGGGTTGTCCCGGGGTAAAATTAAATTTAAAAGTCTACCTCTCTGTGAGGAGGTAATCTTGGAACGTCGTCAGAAAAACATCCGCATACTGATCCACCACTGCAGGAAAACTAGGGCTATGCACGTCAACTACAACTAGGATGATGATTTCCAACTAATGAGTGATGGGTTGTCCTCTCCTCTGTGAGACTCCATCCTATGCTACGAAGGCTCCCTTCTCACCGGTGAAGGTGAACCTGCTCCCATCGGTGCGTACACATCGCACCTTGCGCCTAATATAATCAATCTAAGCATGGACTGTAGATAACCATTCCATGCACAAGATGACGTCGTAAGGCCTCGACCCCACTACAAGAAGATCCCAGGCGAAGCTCTCTTCTCCTAGAGTAATCTCACACTACTGGCACCAGTCTGTAATCATCATGTCTACTCCCGTAGGAGTCTCTAGCCATAAGAATCGAGCCAACGGCTCTGTCGGAATCTCCGAGCTCCGAACAAGGGCAGCGGCTATGAAATAATGACTTGGTCCTATGTTTATAAGAACTACAGAAAGGGTGGAATAGACATAGATAATACCTATAATCATCTAGGGTGTTCCGTGGTCATAGGCCTCTGCTGCCTGGAGCTATGCCTGCCTCTACCCGCCAGCTCCCTGTGGTCGGGGTGGACCTCATGCTGGTCATGGTGGTAGAACCTCGAAGCGTCGACCACCACCTGTTTCTCAGCCAGCTCCTCTTCCTTGACCACCTGCTCCCTACAGACCGCCACGATCAACACTCTGCCACTACCTGGGTGGCCCCTCAACCGTCTGCTGCTCCTCAGCATGGCGGGGCGGGAAGTCACGAGCCATGTGGCCCTGCCCGCCACATGTGTAGCACTGTCTACCTCTCGAATGAATGGATCCGCGCTGAGTGCCCCGCACTGCTGATCAAGTGTCCTGAGGTCGTCTTCCTGAGGGTCTGGTCTTCTTGGTCTCATGAGTCATCCGTCGACTACCTACTGCAGAGGACTCTACAACCTTCCGCCCTGCAGTAGGTCTCGCTGCTGGTGTAGACTCAGCAAGAATGCTCTCAATCAAAAGGGCTCATTCCAGAACACCTCCCTGAGTCGGAATGCTGAGGGAGATCAGTGATGCCCTGATATCATGACTCAATCACTGATCAAAGGTCCAGACCTGTAAGAATGGGTTCCTTACCATGTCTGTCGAGTAGCGTGATAGATTGGTAAATCTCGCCGAGTACTGGCAATTGTCAAGCTGTCGTGCCGCAGCTGAAGAAGCGCCTGGATGCGCACCGCACGGAGGGTGGCTGGGACGAACTACGAGCGGAAGGGGCTCTCAAAGTCTGAACAGAGAAGAGATGCCTCTTCATGCACCTGGAGCATCATGATCCACCATCTTCTTGTTGCCGCGTGCATTAGGCTCGCTTTGAGGATCACCATGAGGTCTCCTGGTGTCCTCAATAACCTGAACACTCGTACCACTGCCTCCAGCCAATCCTAGGCTTCCTGGGGGTCCATCTGCCCGCAGAATGTAACACCCCGAGATTTTATGAAAAATATTCTTTTTCATTAATGTCTTTTTTTGTATGCTACACCAAGATTACCTAGCGCTATACGCAACACCGTATTAGATTGCAGTATACGCAACACTATTCTTGGATCGTGTTACAAACAATTTTGATAATAGTTATTATACGCAACATTGAGTATATATGTATATATATATTCAATGTATAAATGAAATATGGTTCGATTCTTTTATATGAAACAATGAAGGATTCTTTCACAACACGCAACCCTGGCTTGGCTTGCATTACACGCAATCACAACCTTCCTCGATAGTGTGTGTTGTACACAATACCAGGTTTTACTAAACAACGATATATTATTATAATATTATTATGAACTAGCCGTTATGAATAGTATTAACTAAAATTTTAATTTTATAACATTATTATTAATCTTACACATTTTCTAGAACATGGTATATGAACAAAATAGATTTTTCGTGTAAAATAAGTATTTTTCAAAAAATGCAGTTTTGCCGCCTTTTGATGGCGCACCCACATTAAATCTAGTTTTTGACATGTTTATAATTTCAATTTGAGAAAATAAAATTCTTATTTGGAATCAAGAAATAAAAATTTACATTGGATAAATTTTTAGTATTCTTCTGGTAACTTTCATATTTTGATGAATAGTAAAAACACGCTATATTTTATTGAAAAACAACTTTAATCATTGTAATAATTTATATGGTTAAATTATAATATTGAATGGTTTTAAAGTATAAATAGAATATATTTTTACCATTTAATATAATGTATGTCATTAGCATTGATTTTACATTGAATTCGTAGGTTAAATCAATTCAATCTTTTGCAATGTTTTTAACAAAAAACAAGTTTTCATTCGACAACGGGATTAATTTTAATTTAATTTCTTAAACTTCTCTGTATTGAATTTGAAAAAATGGATTCCATATTTGGAATCAGTGGGTCCAAATTATTTTAATAGGCTACCTTTTATTTTTGGTAATTATGAATAGTAACTACGGTAAATTTTATTTACCATAGTTAAAGGTAAATCGGGTAATTAAGGGTAAATATAAAATTATAAAATTACCCTAACACATGCCAAAATTCTATTGGATGGATAAAAGTAAACCCATATAAACTTAGGGTCAGATTAGATTCATTTTATTGACTTTTGACCATGAAAATAATTTAATTATTATTAAAACCAAAGAAAGTGACAACATGTCACTCTCTTATATCTTATAAGTATAATAATTTTAATTTAGTGATAAACATCATAAAACTTCGAACATGAATAGTCTCCAGAAATATAATACAATTATCTATATCATGATAATTTATTTATAATTTTTAGGGATTAAATAATTGTCATTAATGGTGATACAATAATGATACAGAAATTATTTATTAATTGGAAAATAAGTAATATAGTTTTTTATTGAAATAATAATACCCAATAAAAGGCCCACAAACGTGACCAAAACTAATTGTTAGTGTATATATACACCTTAATCATCCAATTTCCTAATATATAACCGTTTGGATCCTTGTAAAAGTGATTATGTCACTTATATTATTTTATTTTAAATGATTCCAAAGTTGTCACCATCATAATTTAATAAATTTAACAATTTAAATATTGTGATTATAAGTTGATAAATTCGAGTAAAAGTATTATTGTGAAAGTTAATATATTTATCTTCATCATAGGATTTTATTTTAAATTTCTATGCAAAAAATCAGTATATTAAATAATTATACAAAAATGTTGTAGTAATTATTTTATTAAGAGATAAACCAAATAAATTGTTTTAAAAATAATAAAATAAATATTATATGAACTATTTAATGTGATCCACTAATTTTATAGATACATATTACCTTTTATGAATCTATTAAAGCTTTTAGTTCGAACATATCTTCTGTATATATTTTTTTTAAATTCAAAATAAATGAATAGTATCAAAATTGACACTATTGTTATTTTATAAAAATAACATATTATAAAATTGTTTAAAAATCACAAAAATATTTAAAAATTATGAATTTAAATTTATATATTCTATAATGTTATAAAGTAAACAATTATGGAAAATTCACAACAAATAAGTAATTTTTTGTTATAATTTAAATTGTAGAATTTTATTACCACAAATAAACTTAAATAGATTAAATAAGGATAAATCAAAATGATAAGCTTTAAAATAAGAACCAAACATGTATAAATTTGATTGGTTGATGAGCTTACAACCCTATCTAATCTAATATTTGAATATGAGTCATTGTTGATGGTTTTTAAGTGGGGTTAGATTTATTATAAATTAATATTTTTAAGAATTCCAAAGGTGCCCCTCTCCTCCCATATAAAAGGGCACCTCCTCCCTCTCCTCCTCACACCAATTTGAGCCTTCAATCTCGGACCACCCCTAAAAAATTATCTTCTCCACTTCCCTAGAAACATCCTATAGGTTCTGGCCTACTTTAAAGACCAATATTAATTCCCTAAGAGGAGGTTTCAAAGAGGCGTATCGAAGAAGAGGTAATTTCTTCTCCCGATTCTTTCAAGCTTCATTCTTCTTCAACTTCATCTTCCTTAGTTGTCTCATTATAATGTAATAACATAAGTATCACTAATATAATTATTTGTTATTATAAATATGTAACAACCCCATTTCACTTTCTATCCATCCTACGGAAAACAAAATCACCGCCCGTGCATACGTACAAAATACCGTCTCCACACCGTGGTGTAATCTGTTTTTCCAACAACACCTTACATGGATGGGTATAATGGTGTAAATAATAACTATACATAGTTATTATAAAATCATACCGATTCTGATATATTGTATCATCCACTCCAATTCAATTCAATAATTATGGAAACGATATCATCGCTCGTGCGTACATACGGACTTCCGTCTCCACGACGCGATGAGATTCATTCTCCATGTTAACCATTTAACAATGATTATAAAGTATATATAAGATATAATAATGAAATATATGACATTATAAAGCTACTGTATTTATGTATATATGTATGTCATCTACTTAATTCCATTCATCTCAATAAGGAAATGAAAACAGCGTTCATGCGTACGTACGGCCTACCATCTCCATGAACGGTGTATTTCTTTCCATTTATTGATCTATTATATATGTGTATATCAGAATATATATATAAATCATGTTTTATATTCTGTAATTATGTAATCGTGATCTAATTAATCATATGAATAATTACAAGTCAAAACCCGGATGAAAAATGAAACGATTTTACCCAAAACACTCTTTAACATGGAATTTACAAAAGAACAGATAATATAAAGTCATAAATGAAACATATATGATATCATAACAATGAATATGATTCTGTAATAATTTAATGAAATTATTTAAATCATTATACAAGAGGTTCGGATATATACGAAGCATATCGGAAATAAGGTAAGGGATAATTTCGCAAATCTCATTTTTATCCGAGATTGATTATTCGTAAGTATTTATTGGGGTTATTTCAATCATTCATGTCTATGTTTTATAAATGTGTTTTCATGTATGTTTAAAGTCCTTTTTACCCATTCTTGACTTTTACTACATGGTATGTAAATAATCTTTCTTTTGTTTATGTTACGAGGTACTTTTTGACTTTTCTGACAAAAGTACGAGAAGAATGTTTTTTTACTTAAACGGCATGAAAGGATTTTTATAGTTTTATAAAGCATTGTTTTCAAGAATCTTACTCCAAAAGATTTCATGACTATTTTCAACAAAATTATATTTATTTTAAAATATCATGACATTTTGTGAAAAGAAAATGATTTCGAAGAAAAAAGGATATTTTCCTAAAGAATTCATTTCAAGTGTTTTATCAAAACCATTTTTCATCTAAGATGACATTATTTCATATGTGTATGTTTCAAGTATAATGTCTCTATGATTTACATGGTTTCACTTGTCTTATTATGAAATGATATCCATTTCATTTATATGGATTATGTAATGATTGGATGATGTTTATGAAACCCATTTTATTTATTGGGTTATTATGAATGATGTATGTTTTTTTTGTGGCACAATTAAGAATGATTTAATTATGAGATGGGTGGGACCTATATCTCCCTCCAATGAATTGGGTAAAGATTTATATCTCATGATATAGACATGGCTGGAATGGTAAGTTAATCCAGTTCAGTGTTACAGGACTGAAACGAGGAGTGAACTCTATTTAGAAAGGGACTTTGTCCACCAAGATGGTCTTGGCAGCAATGCCTTGGCTACTATGGAAATCAGGACATGTGCTGAATGGTTTCCACAATTACATGGTTTATTCCCATGATTATTAATGTTTCTTTATGATCTATGCCATACGTACTTCCATGTTTTATGTCATTGCTCAAGATTTTGATGTTTAAACATTATGTTCATGTTTTCTAGTTAAATAGTATATGGTATGTTTTATTTTATCCATGCTTACCCTTACTGAGCATTTGAGCTCCCAATTTTTATGTTTTCTTTTCCCTAGTATACAAATAACGTTTTAGGTAAGAAAAAAAGGGGATGATCTTTATGGGAGATGTTGAAGATCTTTCACCATGATTAGAAGATTACGTTCCAAGTTTCCAAAGACACTAAACTATTACGGTCCTTGTGTGTCTGTTTTTTTATGTACTAAGTGTTCCGAAAAAGTAATGTAATGTCCATATACGTCAAGCTTTGGGTCTCTACAGTTGGTATTAGAGCAAATGTTTAGTCAACCTTTGGAAACTAGGATGCGAAAATGTTAGTGAGATCCCTAGAGATATTTCTATGGTATGTCTAGAGATGTCCCTAAGGATAAGTATACATATAGGATATAGTCCTAGAACTTTGGTAATGATATTGGATTAAACCAAAGATGTTAGATATTGAAGTTACTCCCCATTTATTATGATTTTTTTCATCTCGCACTATTCTTTTTGGGTTTTAGAAAAAGGCTGGAAACAAGATGATTCACGATATTGGAGGATATGATGGACAATGGAATGATATTCATAATGAGCAACCAAATGAAATGGGATTTGGAAGTCCAAACATCATTATTATGCCGAATCACCAATCTCATAATATGATCAATAAAGTAAAATTTGGTAAGTTTCTGGACTCAGCTAATAAGAGAAAGATGGAGATTCATGATGATCACAGAGGAAAGAAAGTTCAATTTACCCTATGTAAATCATGTGGGAAGAGTCATCAAGGAGAATTTTTCTAAGGAACTAGAAGATTCTTTGGGTGTGGAAAAGAAGGACACAAAGCCAGTAAGTGCAAAGGAAAAGGTTTAGTTAACACCAGGGATGAGGATAATGGTATTGCTACGACATCAACATTAGTTAAATGTTTTAAATGTGGAATGTACGAGCATTATGCAAACCAATGCCCTAAGGGAAAGTCTCATGAAGAGAATCAGTATGGTCATATGGGTAGTATTTATGTTGATGATGATGAAGACACTACAAATGATATGTGAGGTGAAAGAATTGTTGAAGCTCGGTCAATGGTTTAAGAATGTAGTGGATTGATTACATGTTTATCATGTGTAATGTTGTATAAGTAATCTAATGGTACTATGGAATAAAGAGACATCTAAGGATTATTACACTGTTGTCTTTCCTTGAGTTTTGAAAGTGTATGATTAATGGTACCAGTATCCATGAAAGGTTATTCAGATATTTTTGGAATGTAGATGATATGCGCATAATGAAGGGATAAAGAGAAAATTAAATGTTTGATAGTATTCATGATCTCATGACTGATATAAGGAGAAGGTTATATCATGGTTTGAGTATATAGAATTTTTGGATTTTCGTATGTGGAAAGAGTTAACTTTTGACAGCATTCATGTTTTCACTAAGGTTTAATGGGTATTCATTTTTCAAGAGAATAAATGATTAAGGTATTCACATGATTGGAATGTGACCAACAAGTTATATGGGGGATAAATGATGGTATTCACATGCTTGGTTGATGACATTTCAGGTAATCGTTTTCTTTATACTATGAGCTTGGACCGAAGTATTTTAGATAAGCCTAAAGATTGGAATGGATTATGTTGGACATAATTTAGTATTGTTTAATGATAGAACCTTTTTTTGATATTATTTATGGGATTTTATAGTAATATAGCTTTAGAAAAAACACAACCTGCAGGACGGGCGACAACCCATCGCGTCAGACAAGGCTGTGGGAATCGAACCAACAACCGAAGTACGACTGGACTTTATCGCCTACCAATGGCGTACAGGAAGTCCCGGGTTAGTATAAACTAGTTTTATTTTATTAAGCGGTATGATATATGAAGTATAAGGTCATTTTTGGAACCATATACGATTAATCTAACCATAAGACGGACTTATAACTTTTGATAACCTTTTGTTTGAAAGAGATGGAATGACCCATCATTCTATCACATGATCTACTAACACATCACAAATAACAAATTCAACTTCATTCCTTTAAGGGATGAAGTGGAAATTGTTCAATTCATGAAAAACAGTGAGATTGTACCAAAATCATGCAAGTATTTCTTTTAATTCATCAAATTTAGGGAAATGGTCTTGAAAACCAAAAATGTTGTCCTAGTTCCCTTATATCCGATGAATCAGATGGTTCCTTAGATCATCACAAGTCAATATCTTTGTTATTTTTGGATTTTTCATAGCCATGTTCTCTACCATTCTCCATCAGTACATGATGGTTAGATTTTTCTTCTATATCCATATTTTCACCTATGTTCTCCTACGTGGAAACCCAGTGATGAGTTAATTTCTGTAACCGTTACATTTCATACTTTAGTTTTTAAAGCCATGTTTTGGTATTCCTTTTTACGATGTGGGTTTCTATTAAACAAACTTTTGAGTAGTAAACCATTTATAACCCCGATGAATATCGAGGGAGAAATTCATTTTAATGGGGGTAGAATGTAACACCCCGATATTTTATGAAAAATATTCTTTTTCATTAAAGTCATGTGTTGTATGTTACAACGTGATTACCTTGTGATATACGCAACACCGTATTAGCTTGCAGTATACACAACACTATTCTTGGATCGTGTTACACAAAATTTTGATAATAGTTATTGTACGCAACATTGAGTATATATATATATATATTCAATGTATAAATGAAATATGGTTGGATTCTATTATATGAAACAACGAATGATTATTTCAAAACATGCAACCCTGACTTGGATTGCATTACACACAATCACGACCTTCCTCGATAGCGTGTGTTGTACGCAATACCAGGTTTTACTAAACACCAATATATTATTATAATATTATTATGAACTAGCCGTTATGAATAGTATTAACTAAATTTGGAATTTTATAACATTATTATTCATCTTACACATTTTCTAGAACATGGTATAAGAACAAAATAAATTTTCGGGTAAAATAAGTATTTTTCAAAAAAATTATGTTTTGCCACCTTTTGATGGCGCACCACTTTAAATCTAGTTTTTACATTTTTATAAGTTCAATTTAACAAAATAAAATTATTATTTGGAATCAAGAAATAAAAATTTACTTTGGATAAATTTTTCGTATTATTCTGGTAACTTTAATATTTTGATGAATAGTAAAAACACGCTATATTTTAATGAAAAACAACTTTTTTCATCGTAATAATTTATATGGTTAAATTATAATATTGAATGGTTTTAAAATATAAATAGAATATATTTTTATCATTTAATATAATGTATGTCATTAGCATTTATTTTACATTGAATTCGTAGGTTAATTCAATTCAATCTTTCACAATGTTTTAAAAAAAACCTATTTTCATTCGACAACGGGATTAATTTTAATTTAATTTCTGAAACTTCTGTGTATTGAATTTGAAAAAATGGATTCCATATTTGGAATCAGTGGGTCCAAATTATGTTAATAGGCTACTTTTTATTTTTTGGAATTATGAATAGTAACTACGGTAAATTTTATTTACCATAGTTAAAGGTAAATCGGGTAATTAAGGGTAAATATAATATTATAAAATTACTCTAACACATTCCAAAATTCTATTGGATGGATAAAAGTAATCCCATGTCAACTAAGGGTCGGATTAGATTCATTTTAGGGACTTTTGACCATGAAAATAATTTAATTATTATTAAAACCAAAGAAAGTGACAACATGTCACTCTCTTATATCTTAAATGTATAATAATTTTAATTTAGTGATATAAATCATAAAACATCGAACATGAATAGTCTCCAGAAAGCTAATAAAATTATCTACATCATGATAATTTATTTATTATTTTTAAGGATTAAATAATTGTAATTAATGGTGATACATTAATGATACAGAAATTATTTATTAAGTGGAAAATAAGAAATATAGTTTTTTATTGAAATAATAATACCCATTAAAAGGCCCAAAAACCTGACCAAAACTTATTGTTAGTGTATATATACACCATAATAATCCAATTACCTAATATATAACTGTTTAGAACCTTGTAAAAGTGATTATGACACTTATATTATTTTATTTTAAATGATGCCAAAGTTGTCACCTTCATAATTTAATAAATTTAACAATTTTAATATTGTGATTTTAAGATGATAAATTTGAGTAAAAGTATTATTGTGAAAGTTAATATATTTATCTTCATGATAGGATTTTATTTTAAATTTTTATGCAAAAAATCAGTATATTAAATAATAATACAAAAATGTTGTAGTAATTATTTTATTAAGAGATTAACCAAATAAATGGTTATAAAAATAATAAAATAAATATTATATGAACTATTTAATTTGATCCACTAATTTTATAGATACATATGACCTTTTATTAATCTATTAAAGCTTTTAGTTCGAACATATCTTCTGTATATATTTTATTTAATTTCAAAATAAATGAATAGTGTCAAAATTGACACTATTGTTATTTTATAAAAATTACATATTATAAAATTGTTTAAAAATCACAAAAATATTTAAAAATTACAAATTTAAATTTATATGGTCTATAATGTTATAAAGTAAAAAATTATGAAAAATTCACAACAAATAAATAATTATTTGTTATAATTTAAAATTTAGAATTTTATTACCACAAATAAACATAAATAGATTAAATAAGGATAAATCAAAATTATAAGGTATAAAATAAGATACAAACATGTCTAAATTTGATTGGTTGATGATATTACAACCCTATATCATCGAATATTAGAATATGAGTCATTTTTGGAGGTTTTTAAGTGGGGTTAGATTTATTATAAATTAATATTTTTATGAATTCCAAAGGTGCCCCTCTCCTCCCTTATAAAAGGGCACCTCCTCCATCGCCTCCTCACACCAATTTGAGCCTTCAAGCTTGGCCAAACCCTTACGAATTATCTTATCCACTTCCCTAGAAACATCCTAGAGGTTCCGGTCTACTTTAAAGACCAATATTAGTGCCCTAAGAGGAGGTTTCAAAGAGGCATATCGAAGAAGAGGTAATTTCTTCTCCCGATTCTTTCAAGTTTCTTTCTTCTTCAACTTCTTCTTCTTTAGTGGTTTCATTATAATGTAATAACATCAGTATCACTAATATACTGATTTGTTATTATAAATATGAAACAACCCCATTTTACCTTCTATCCATCCTATGGAAAACAAAATCACCGCGCATGCGTATGTACTGAATACCGTCTCCACGCCGTAGTGTAATCTGTTTTTCCACCAACACCTTACATGGATGGGTATAATGGTGTAAATAATAACAATACATAGTTATTATAACATCATACTGATTATTATATATTGTATCATCCACTCCAATTCAATTCAATAATTATGGAAACGATATCATGGCTCATGCATACGTACGGACTACCGTCTCCACGATGCGATGAGATTCATTCTCCATGTTAACCATTTAAGAATGATTATAAAGTATATATAAGAAATAATAATTAAATATATGACATTATAAAGCTACTGTATTTATGTATATATGTATGTCATCTACTTAATTCCATTCAACTCAATAAGGAAATGAAAATTCTGTTCATGCGTACGTACGGCCTACCGTCTCCATGAACGGTGTATTTCTTTCCATTTATCAATCTATTATATCTATGTATATTCTGAATATATATATAAATCATGTTTTATATTCTGAAATTATGTAATCATGATCTAAGTAATCATATGAATAATTACAATTCAAAACACAGACGACAAATGAAACGATTTTACCCAAAACACTCTTTAACAAGGAATTTACAAATGAACGGGTAATATAAAGTCATAAGTGAACCATATATGATATCATAACAATGAATATGATTCTATAATAAGTCAATGACATTATTTAAATCATTATACAGAAGTTTCGGATACATACGAAGCATATCAGACATTAGGTAAGAGATAATTTTTCAAATCTCATTTTTATCCGAGATTGCTTATTCGTAAGTATTTAGTGGGGTTATTTCAACCAATCATGTCCATGTTTTATAAAAGTTATTTCATGTATGTTTAATGTCCTTTTTAACCATTCTTGACTTTTGCTACAATATATGTATGGAATCTTTTTTTTTTACGTTACGAGGTACTTTTTGACTTTTCTGACAAAAGTACGAGAAGAATGTTTTTTTAACTTATACGGCATGAAAGGATTTTTACAGTTTTATAAAGCCTTGTTTTCAAGAATCTTCCTCCAAAAGATTTCATGAATATTTTCAACAAAATACTTTTCATTTAAAATTTCATGACATTTTGTGAAAAGAAAATGATTTTGAAGAAATAAGGATATTTTCCTCTAGAATTCATTTCAAGTGTTTTATCAAAACCATTTTTCATCTAAGATGACATTATTTCATATGTGTATGTTTCAAGTAAAATGTATCTATGATTTACATGGTTTCACTTGTCTTATTATGAAATGATATCCATTTCTTTTTTATGGATTATGTAATGAATGGATGATGTTTATGAAACCCATTTTATTTATTGGGTTATTATGAATGATGTATGTTTCTTTTGTGGCAAAAGTAAGAATGATTTCATTATGAGATGGGTGGGACCTATATCTACCTCTAATGCATTGGGTAAAGATTTATATCTCATGAGATAGACATGGCTGGAACGATAAGTTAATCTGGTTCAGTGTTACAGGACTGAAACGAGGAGTGAACTCTATTCAGAAAGGGACTTTGTCCACCAAGTTGGTCTTGGCAGCAATGCCTTGGCTACTATAGAAATCATGACATGTGATGAATAGTTGCCACAATTACATGTTTTATTCCCATGATTCTTAATGTTTCTTTATGATCTATGCCATACGTACTTCCATGTTTTTTGTCATTGCTCAAGCTTTTTATGTTTAAACATTATGTTCATGTTTTTATGTTAAAATGTATATGGTATGTTTTATTTTATCCATGATTACCCTTACTGAGCATTTGAGCTCACCCTTTTTATGTTTTCTTTTCGCCAGGATATAAAGAAAGGTTTTATGTAAGAAAAAAATGGGAAGATCTTTATGGGAGATGTTGAAGATCTTTCACCACGATTAGAAGATCACATTCCATGTTTCCAAAGACACTAAACTATTACGGTCCTTGTGTGTGTGTTTTTGTTATGTACTATGTATTACGCAAAAGTAATGTAATGTCCTTGTACATAATGATTTGGGTCTCTACATAGAACCTGGGTAGTCGCTGGCACTGAAACTCATGCAGTTCACTAAGGCGACGTGCATCGTCAGCGACTGGGGCTAGTAGCATCAGTGGCTCAGTGGGTAGAGTTACTGTCGGTGCCTCATCTGTCAAATGGCCATGTACCGTGGCCTCGTCACTCGGCATGCTGTCATCACGAACAACTCTCGGAACCCTAGCCGGCTGCCATCAGGGGGGCCATCCTAAAAAGAGACAGGTGCGCCATGGTCAGAACGGTATTACTGGTGGGTTGACACAAAGTAATCACAAAGAAAACATGAAACACACATGCAATCAATGTTTTTGTGCATTAAGTCGGATATCAGATGTCAGGGTCCTGGTGTACGGATACGTCAGCCGCCGCACCAAGGTGTAATTCCCGGTAAAAAGGGAAGGCAATGCCTTTGTAAAGTAAACAAACACCGCCGAGCAAGCAAGCACTAGATGTAAACACTATGTAAAAACTAGGTACAACAGTAAGTGCAGAAAAGTAAGTGTGCTAGAATACAAACCCAAAATGAAAGTAAAGTACAACTGGAAAGGGAAAATAGAAACTAAAAGTAATGCCGCAACGTCGAGCCGTCTACTGGGAGTCCCACCTTAATGGTGAGTACAGATATCCTCCACAGCACCTCAGGTCCTGCCGTCTGCTCCATGTATGTCCTGCCCATTGGTCCACCTCCAGGTACCGTCTGGCTCCGCAAGCCTCAACCATGATCAGCGCTGTCCGTCGTCTGCAACCAACACAACGTAGTGCAGGAATATCCCATGTAGGGGTGAGTATAAGCTACTCAGTAGGAACCTAGAGACCACCGAAGGTCTCCTAGAATCCAGAAAGGATAATCCACAAAGGAAAGATACAATCACAAAGTAACATCTGAATCTACTTAGGTATATGACCATACATATACATAAGTCATCAATTCCAGTTCGCCTCCAACATCCGAGCTCAAGTACTACCCTGTACACGTAGGAAATCACAACCTAGTCCACACAGGAAAGCATAACATAATCCACCCAGGATAGCACAACACAATCTACATAGGAATGCAAAACAAGATTCACCTCACACATGTATACTTCTTCGTAAGACGATATAGATGATCAGATATACCCACTGATTCATCTACATCGTCGGACCTACAATGGATCTATAGGTAATAACCCCCTCAATGATCCACAAAGGATCTGACCCACATAGGATCGATAGGTAACCATCCCCCTCAATGATTCTACAGACAGTCTACATTTACAGGCGTGAAGTCCCCAAGAGCATGTCTGTCAGGCACCCATATCTACTTTCGCTGACATGGAATGCTTCTGAACTAGCATGTTGGTTCATTTCTACTCAGTATAGGGATGATGATGTCATCCCTCTGGCCGAAGCCATATAGAGGCAGCCTCATGAATAGTGGGATGACCTTCTGGATTTCTGACAATAATGCCACCAGCATGTTATGGTCTGAATGGATTTACAAAACTCTCATATACCCGAGGTATCTGTCATATCCTCTATTTGGACGGCATTTGAATGGACCCTTTGGAAGCCTCTTAGTGAGCCATTCAATTTTTCATTTTGGACATATTTTTTGATTGGGTTCACAGAGCTCTTTCACGGTGCTCATTCATAGAGTTTGTTTATATATTTTTTTTCCACAATGGTAGTTCACAAATCCCTGCCCCAGACATTAGATTCATGCCACCGAGCACGCTATCATCATGTAAAATGCTATTTGTGCACCGCAAACTAGAAGTCCCGATTCACAGAGATCATACATGGAGTACACAGAGCTTCGGGGATCAAGATCATTATAAGACAAAACACAGAGATGATAAAAGAAAAAATAGATGCCGACCTCCCCTATTTATAAGCATGGAACTTCGGTATTTCGCGGCGCATCCAACTGTGGCGAGCTTCATGGCACACTCAACCCACACATTGCTGCTCCACTTCACAAACCTCCTTCGTGAGTCAACATCCTTACTGGTAGAGTAATTTACATGATTGAACCTCACAATTTGACCCTCTCTTTATCCTCGGCTCTCAATCTGGGGGGGGGGGGCATTTGATTGCACCAATATTTGGGATGAACAAGAAAAAATAGAAATCCTTATGGGTTACCTCATGAAGCTTGTTTGCAGAGCCCCCATAGTATTACGGTCAGCACAAAGCTTCCCCTCGGCAATGCCGCAATGAAAAAAGGAGGTGGGAGGCTCCAGGAACCCATTTGATGTTAACGAAGCCACCACATTGCAAGGAGTTGGGAGGCTCTGTGAACCAGTTAGATTTTCACGAGGCCATCATAGATGAAGGATGTGGGAGGATACACGAACCTGTTGGAATTTTTCAAATCCATCATGCAGTAAAGAGGGGGGAGACTTCGTGATTATAACATAATTCCACATGTCTTTATCCCCGACATGCTCTCATTCACGACACATCTTGCATATAAATATCAGGCTCCTCTCGAGTCAAATGGATAGATCCTTCGACCTTTCACCTTTATAGATTTCAAACAGCATAGTAATTTCTACTCTATGAACCATGAGCTTTTCAAGGTACGTTTTCATCACAAAGTGACTCACCCTTTGTTGATTTCATCCCCTATTCCAAGTGGGTTTCAATTCATGGGGCCCACAAGCCTCCATGAAGGAAGGGTATCCTCAAGGGGACTTGAGTCTTCGCAAATCACATATTCTTCATGAAATACCCTCTATGAACTTATAACCCACATGATAAAGAAGGGAAACTATGCTTCACAATGTACATTGCATCACAAGTCTATGCTTTTCAAGGCACCCCTGCATCAAAATTAACTCCTCTATGAAAGCCTTTATACTTTGCAAATCACCTTCCACATGCACCAATGCCGTATTCCTATGTGAGGCCACTTCACTTTGTGAAGCATACCCCTTCGTGAATCCCCTTTTCCACATGGAGCACCAGAGCTTCACAAGGATTCTACCTATGGACCCTTTTGTTCTACAACTCTTTTTATTCTATGAAACTCTAGGTTTGCATGAAGTTATTTATATGTTCCTTGGGATGTACTTCCCATTGAATTGCTTCTCCTCATGATTCATTGCATATGAATTCTAAATACTATTGCTTCTTCGCATAGCCATGCTAACATGGACCCTCAATGTATCACTCCGTAACACCCCCTTCAACATGGAATTTCTAATTAATTCCCTTCCCAAGGGGCTGGAGGTATTAGATATGTATGTCTAAAGGGGGTGGAGAGAACCCACTTCGTCCCATCTACAGGACATGAAATTGCCAAGCACCATCATCCTCAGCACATGACGTTAAACTGTGGATTTTCCCCATGCATCATACACAGGATGCCCTAGCTTAAAAATTCTATTTTCCTACTAGTCTCCACATGAGTGTGATCATTCCCAAATTGAATGAGGCCCTATTCATCAGAGAGGCGTCTTTCCGCGGGTAAAGGGAAACCACCTTGGTGTATGCCTCATGCCTTTCTTGTGGGAGGCATCATCTATACTCCTATATTTTTCACAGACAAAGACCAGAGAGGGGGGATGGACACCTGATACCTCCTTTCTTACATTCCAAATCCATCTCCCTTTTGACCTTGTCACCATCGGGACACCACATTAGAGTATGTCCCAATCAAAATCTCCCTGGTCTGCTAACCACACATATATCCCTGTTTCATTTTTATGATGCAGACCACATTAAGCCCCTATTTCTATTTTTTGAATCTAACCACATATAAGTCCCAGCCCACTTCCCATAGACACACCTTTTGTGATGTGATCATTAGGTATTTTCATCCTCTTGTTTCTCCCATAGAGAATGACTCACATGGGCTTACTGTAAGCACCAACCAAAACACTCTCCCTGTGCTGCCTTTGGGTGTAGGAACCACACAGTCCCGGAATTGATTGGACTTTGATCATTACAATGGAAAGGAACATAGAAAGCCTCCTTAAGATTCAAACCCATCAAAAATTGGTCCTGACCACTTTAGGTCGATTCTACAACACCATTCTAAACTACAAGGAGTTTGATACTTGCTAAGGAAAGGTACATAAGAAGCCTCCCGGAGGTTCACGCCCAAAGCCTACATGTTCCTACCCCTTCAATTCAGTTCACTAAAAAAATTCTTTAAAACAAGTACTTTGATCATTTCCAAGGCAAGTACATAGAAGGACTCTCTGAGGATCACGCCCACCATTCATTGGTCCTGACCATCTTCACATAGGTTCACCCAAACCTATTCTGAACTATGTGGACATTCATACATTCCAAAGCAGGGTACGTTGGAATTCTCCTTGAGGTTCAAGCCCACCATCCATTGGTCTCGACCATCTTCATGTTGGACCACCACACTCCTACCGAACCACATTGAATTTGATCCATTCCAAGTCAAGATATCTAGGAAATCTCCCTGGGGTTCAAGACCAACCACTATTGGTCCCAACCACTCCACGTCGGTCCACCCCCATCCATCACAACATTAAACTGTACACCCCTTTTGTCTCGCATGGCACTTAACTGTCCCCCAAATAGTGGTAAGTAATTGTACCCTCTCCCAAGGGTAATCCATTGTGAACCTCACACATAGGTAATCTATTGTAATCCCCACTTAGCACTAAGTAGTTTTCAACCAGAACCTAGTGGTAAGTCATTTTAGTCTCTTCTATTGGGACCCATATCGCTGGTCCGTCCTAGCAGCGTCAGACCAACCTAGAACTACTAACCACACATAAGTCGTAGTGTATCATCCGGTCATTATCTTCTACACACACATCAATTTTGTTCCCCATTTTGAACTACGTGGAATTTGATACCCTACCACGAGTAAACTTATGAGGTCTCTTCGAGGATCAATACCAACATCACCATCACCCTCATGTGGAATCCATCTCATTATCCATAAAAATATCATAACCATCTATTATCCATCTTGATTCCTACCCGGGATGCCACATCATGGTGAGATCACATCAATTCTCTTACCAGAATCAGGGTTCCCACTAGAGGATTCACCCATCAGATCATCTATAGTCATCGTTCCAATCAGTCCAATGTATCTCTTCTAGATGTTAAACCTCCAGCATACCCTATGATGAACATGGAAAGCTGAAGAAAACCTCAGATACATTCCCATGGCATATAATTCCCCGCATTCGATGTGGGATGCCTCATGCTTCCACGCCCTCATGAAGCCCTATCATAAGGGGTAGAAAACCAGATGCGCTAGTTTTCCAGCATCCAATCATTCCAGTGATGTACAACGTGGATACACCCCAGACTGAAGGTTGCTGCCCAGGCATGAACCCTTGTAATGTCTTAAATGAATCTATTTAATTAACCAGCGTCCATAATGATATGGCACTGGGAAGCATTTCATGATCAACGACTTAATATTTTACAGAGATACGAACTAGGTGACATCTTTCGAGGTTGACTCCCCAGACGGTCAAACCAAAATCCCATCATCCCATTTCGATTAAGAAGAAAACATCCTTGAATAAGTGACAGATGCCGACAGCCTTTAATAATATGTAATGCGGGTCAACAGTCAGTGCATCCTCATCGTCCTCAAATAGATAGATGCACATTCCCTGGAAATTGTGTTAGAAACATTCACATTTAATTATTCTATAAATATGTGAGATTATTGGATTAGGAGGATAAGACCTTGTATACGTTGACACCTTTATTTCTAACTCAAGAAAAATTCAATAACATCAATCTTTTTAGTATATTGATCAAACTCATCCAAATCACAGCCCATGGTAGAACCAAATTTATTTATACCATGAGGATTGTCTCTAAGAATAGGCACCACATGTGTGACCAGATTAGTCTGAGTAGCAGTCAATCCATGTTCTTTCCACATTTCATGCCCGCATACCTCCACAAAATTTACCAATTTCATACACAGTGAATAGAAATAAGACCACATTTCAAAAGAAAATCTTCTTATACATATACTCTTCAACATCAATGATCCATAAGAACATAGTGGACAACTTCAAGAGATTTAACTAAACATAGATTCTAGGTAATATTTGGTGGCATAATGATTAATATGGACAATCCAAAAAAATGTAACAACCTATGAATTTATCAACCCTAAATAGAGTTGAAGGGTTCAAAAAGGTAAAGGGATGATTTAGAATCATTACCCAAACTACCATGGTCGGCGAATAAATCATTAAATGAAATTCATACAAACATATAAAAAGTAGAAACCGATATCCATTACAAGAACAAAAAGAACTAGACTATGACAAAATTTTATCGTCCTTCATGGTAAATATGATCATGATGATCATAGAGTAAAAAAGCCCTACGATTTCATTCTCTTGAAGACCCCATGAATCAAAAAAAAATATGCGGTTCAAAAAATAAAACAACTATCATCAGATCTCGATACGTTTAATGAAAGTTAGATGCAACATTGATGAATCATTATTGACCACTATATTCGAGATAGGAAATTATGTACCTCAATTAAAGATATCTAGAACCTTCAGGTTTAGATCAATCCATGGGAATAAAAGGATATAATCAGGGTTTGAGAAAGTGTTGAATGGGGGAGGCTATCCACCTTTAAAAGAAATGAATGTTTCCATATTATATTTAATTAAAACTATTATTCTTTAGTTATTTTGTTCCTTCTTAAAATTTTCAATAATTAGATTGTGAATTATTTCCATTATTTTCTATTGATAGGAAGATATTTTTTACAAATAATGGGATTGATATAAGTGATTTACCTTAAATATATATATTCTTTAGTTAAGTGCATGTGGAGGTCTATATTCATCAATTACATTGTTAAATATTTTGTTTAGATATATCAATCATAATCCATATAAAAACATTATCTAAATAATATTTCAATGAAAATAAGTTATTTGACTTTATTATATGTGGCTTAAATATGTTTTTTAAGTATATCCAACATATAAATTCATTTACAATCATATATACATCAACAATATTTTTATATTAATTTTTTAATAATTTTATTAGTTGGTGTGTATTAAGTGTATTAATGTGACCATAATGTATATATTTCATCACTTAACCAAGAGTGGTCACTACATCTCAATGAATTAATAATACCATTAAAAATAATAACATTATTAGTTTTTTTGTATGTATAGTTTTTTATAGTATAAATTTTCGTTTTTTATATTTCATTCATTATGTATTAAATAAAAATTTATATTTTTTATCATTTTATAAATTTAAATCTTAAATGGGCCAAAGAACATAAATGATTGTGTTATTTTTATGTTTTATTTCTTTCAGATTTTGTGTTTACTGTATCTCATCTGAATTGATTTTTATATAAATGTAAATAAAATTTATTCTTTAATTTGATTCATATATATTTATCATTTAAATATTTCAAAAACATTAAGATAATATAATTTGTGGTTTATCATTGTATGTGAAAGCTTGTTTATTATTTGAATCAATATATAGAAAATATATTATTATAATATAATGTTAAACATTATAATTTGTAAAATTGGTATTTCATAGCACATTCAATTCACTAACATTTCATAAACATATAAACAAACATGACATTTCTTAAAACTAAAAATAGTAATTAAAATGGTCATTCATAGCACTACGTTAAGAATAATAAATGAAAAATTAATTAATTTGAAAACAAAAATACGTAAAAACACATGTGTGATACATATTTAAAATAATTTCATATATGATAAAAATTTTCCCAATGAACATTTCATAATTTCTTTTATCAAATAATAATGTAATTCAAGTTCCAGATAACTCTTTTGATAGAAATAATGTATTTTAATTATCAATTTATAAATTATAATGGAAAAATAAGGAAATTTAAATATCAATTATAATGTAAAAATGAAATTATGGGATTATATATAATTTAAAAACCTATCATATATTGAAAATAATTATTCAGTTTAAATGAAAGAAATAATAAAATTGTTATAAATATATTAAGAAAATGATAAAATATATAAAAAAGTCATTACATAATGATTTATGTAAATACAAATATAAATAAAAAAGAAAAGTAAATATTTATTGATAAATAACACATGGGAATAAAATTCATTTTATTCATAAGGGATATAAGATAATATAATTTCATTATGATAAACTTTTATAGAAATACGATATCATTTACTATATTATATCTATCTGAATTGTTCTTAGAAGATTAACAATGTTAGAAACTAATTTTCTCTATTTTAATACGTTAATTTGTATTTATAATTCTAAAAACACAAACATTATTATAATAAAAATATACATTCAAAATGCTTTATCACACTAAACATAGAATTAATGATGAAATAATCAAAATGATCATAAATAAAACATAAATTAGTGTCCCGCATCTTTGGTTCTATTATATTTTTTTTCTAATGCGGATAATTTAAAATATATTTATAATAGTTAAAAACATAACTAAAAAAAATAAAATTTGAATAATTTTAGGCCAATAATTTTTTTTTTTCATATTTCGAAGAGGAAAAAATAAATAAGTGATCATTTTGGTAAATTTTTATGACATTATATATATGGATACTATGTTATAATCAGTTAATCCAGGTTTTTAGAATATATGAGAAATTTAAAATTATAGATGAAACTATCATTTTAGTGATATTAAACATAAAATTAATTTCTAATTTTTTCCTAAAGATCACAAATGAATAAATTTTTTATTTTAATTTTGTTATTTTCATTATTTGAATAAGAATATTAAGCAATATAAATCAGTTAATTATAAAATGCATTCATCTATTATCCTTTCTATAATTACTAAACATATATATTTTGGCTTAATAATTTCACAACACATATTCAAACCAACTACAATATTTTTGTCTGTAATTATGAATATGATAAGTCTTCATATACCATCATGTAATTACAAAATTTTCATTCATTACTTAGATATATTTTTTCTTATTTTTACCTTCATGTAAAGTTTTATACTAGTCGAAAAAATAGTTATTGTATGTTGGTGTTGAATAATTTTTTAACCACAGAGAAAATAGTTAAATTATGATCGGAAACATTATTTTAAATATAATATACACAAAAATAATATAAAATATATTTAAAAGAACTCATATATATATAAAAAATTATAATCCTTTTATTTGTAATAAATAGTTGATGGATTATCCACTATATTAATTGTCATAAATAATTTTATATTGTCAACTATGAAGGAAGGGAATAATATAAAATGTTACCACAACAAAATGAATATAATTTCCCAATAAAAATTCATCTTGTATGAAATTATAACTCATTAATTTATTTTTGTAAATTTCTAATAAAATAGTGGACTAATTATTATTAGTAGGATCTAGTGCATAAAATAATTATAATGTAATATAATAAATTATTAAGGGTATGTATTAATATCCATAAATAATATATTTCACTTTTATGTATCCTAATTCATATATATTTAAAAATATTTTATTTCCATCACCCTTTATATTTAAAAATTCCATAAAATAGCACATATTCTACATCTCATATTTCATCAATGATCACGATGTAATATTTATTTATGAAAATGAAATATTTTTTATCATCCTTGATATATTATTGGTAATTAACCCTCCCATGTAGACCTAACATGTCATTCAATCCAACTCTCCACAAGTATTAATTTTTTTAATTAGTATGGGATAGAAAAAACATACAATGTATCAAGATACTACCATTGGGAGTAATTTTACCCTCAAAATCCAAATGAAACAATATATATTCAACCATTGAATCTCATATTCCCATATAATATATTCCATTTCTTCATGAAAAATTAGCATATTTTAAATAAAATAATAAACATACAGTAAAAATCACAATAATCAACTAACTCAATTACATTACCCAATGAATATCGATAAAGTAATAGTTGATATCCAGAGAAAATATAAACAAAAATATTGTAATGGAAGAGGATAAAAAAATATCATATAACATCACCATGTTTCCTATAATACACTAAATGATACAAAACACCATTTTACCCATGGTTATAAAAACATTATACAAATAATGGATGACAAGAATTAGTGAGAGCCGAAAAATTGCAGCAAACAATTTCTTTTACTTGTTTACAACAAAACTAATTCTATACACACAATATATATTTATTTATCATTTGAGAAAAAATTTATCCAATCCCCTCATCAATCTAAAAAATTATTTTCATTGTGAAAACCAACAGTATTTGTCTAAAAATGAAACCTTAAATTATGTTAAAACAAAATTTATCATACGAAATATTTTTTTGTTTTTAAAAAATCAATGCTCTATAAAAAAATGAATAATGTATCCATAATGATAAAAACATTTCTGCATGAAATGAGTAAAACAATAAAATATTTAAAAGGGAAATTTGTAGGAACATATGTCAGGAAATTATAATACCTATATTATATGATTAAACCTATGGGGTTTAGGTTACCTAGACTCGCTCAAGGAATAATAGTAGTCTTTTGCTGACATAACCTTTTCAATATATCTTGAGATCTCACTAAGACCATGATATATCCCAAAAAATTACATAACATAGCTATTAATTTTTTTTACTCAACACACAACTGATACAAGGGATCCTATTATCATGTAACCAACTCTCCCATGGTCACCATTGTGAAATAATTCATTAGGAAAATGACTAATAGAATCAAAACTATATAATCATAGGTAACCATAATCAATACAACCTTAATAAAAAATAAAACCCATTTTGAAAAATAACATTAAAATAAATAAAAACCAAAACATGTTTTGTTACATTTTATCAAACAATTTACTTGAATAAAATTAATTATTAAAAAATACCATTTGAAATTAATATTTTATTGAAGAAATTACAAAAAATAAAATCAACAAGAATGAAATAGACCAAAATAAATACAAATAATCACATTTTATAAATAAATTCAATAGAAAAAAAATTAAATAATGTTATTACATAGTAATTGTCCATTATGTAGTGACACTTGCCTCAAAATAGGATAAAACCCATTTCCTTCACATTAACCCAAAAAAAATTAGGTGGGATCCCTACAAAAAAATAACTTAAAAATTTCATTTTTATAGAAACTATAACCATAGATTTGGTAACCCCATTTCCATATGGCGTCACAATACTCAAATATGAAATGTTGATATGGTAATAGTTGATTATAAAGCATAAAACCAATGGAAATAAAGATGAATGTTAAAGGATTTCGTTTAAATAAAATGGAAATTCCCAAAGAAGAAAGGGGAAGAGAGTTATGTGCTAGTGGATATCAAGTTTGAGTAATGAAGGGTACATAAAGGGGAGCATTAATTAAATTAGATAGAATATTAATGAAAATTTCATTATTTCAAGAATACTGCACATTCCTTGTTGTTAGTAAACATAGTTCGTAAAGCATGCCCAATTTTTTTTTTTGAAAGGAACTAGTTTCTCTTATAGATGATTCACATTATTCTTGAGAAATTTCCATTAAAACTATCCTAACAATATGTATCTACCCTTTTCATAAAATGAAATTATTATATTTTCTCTAGGTCTATCAATATTTAAAAAAATCATACACTATCCACAAAAAAACACTACTTGAATATGCTTCCCTCATACACACAGTGGGGTTCATAGTTAGTATTATCCATGTTCTATAAATTCACCCACAATACGTTCTTCTAATGATTATAATATCATCCCTTATCTATTGAAAAATACATGATATATTAAAAATATAATAAAATTAAAAATAATTAAACATAAGGTATCCCATATGTGTCATAATCCTCGATCCATTTCACTTTCTCCCCCCAAAACGTCCCCACTACAATAGATCACTAAAAAAATGAGGCTCTTGATCCCTCACCAATGACTCATTATCCAAAATCTCATGGATATCATAATAAAAAATTTATATCAAATAGTCATGTAGTATCTATTTAACATTATATTATTTAGTATGGTGATCCATGATATGAACCAGTTTATAAATTATGGATTTTTTAATCTACCACTCCTAATCCTGACACCTCATCACATGGTATGAGTCTAGAATAAACTTTTTTTGTGATTTTTGTAACAAATAATGAATAAATCTAAAAAAAGATAGTAAGTGTAAATGGAAATCCATTTTTATAAAGTATTCAATAATATTAAATGCTCTAATATATCATCACATAAACTTACTATGCTTTATCAACAGATCATATCCTAGCTATGTTGAAACACTTAGAGGTACCAAATTACCAACCTCAAATTACAGCAGTTTATTATGAGGACTAGAATAATTTTTATGATGAATATTATTTTTGTCTAATATTTTAATTTTTTTCTTCACCATCGCAATTATATATTGGATGATATTTGGTGCCGACAAAGTTCACTCACCTAGTTATTTCCAACAGGTGAGATATTATCATTTTTTTTATTAATAATCGATTTTATTAAAAAAAATCAATTTATTACTTTTATTATAAGAAAATTAAATTACTTATTGATTTTTATTCTATGAATTATTAAAATAAATTAGGCATGATCAGAAAATACCATTATGAATACAGATGAACTAATTATCTTGACCATCGATCTATGAATGTAACACAATAATCAACATTATTAGAAGTAACGTATATTCCTGTAGACATAACCGACAAATGAAAATGAGGTGTGAGTATTCAACATATTTTATACATTAATGCACTTTATGGAGGCTCATTAATTCTTCGTCATATAGTTTTATGGTAAAATAAACTTCCATCAAATCCATAATTAGAAGGAAGCGTATTGGATTCTTTATTTTATTGATGATAACCCAAATAGCATAATTATTTCTCTGATTCTAATGAAATATAATCATTCAGTACATATAAGCCTCACACTGATATAATAATAGATCATTAATGGGATGAAATAATCTTGTAAGAAATGGAGGTTAATATTAATCCATTGATTGGTAAGACACTAAGATAAAAAATCACCAGTCAAATCCCTCATTTAAGGGAAATAACATTACTATTTAATGTCAATGAAAATATTAGAAATTCCATAGTGAATGGGACAATACGAATGGTTATATATTCCCATATATATAATTCATATAGATAGTGGGACAAAAATGATCCTCTAAAGATGATTTGAACCATCAAGAGACTGATAAAAAACTCTCATGGTCTCCAAACAATATTTAATTATACTATTTTTAAAAATATCCAGATCCGATTCATTACCAGAAAATTAAATAAATAATGGATTAGAAATAATAAAAAATAAACTTTTATACATTTTGACACATAAAAATGTTTATATGTACAAGAATCCATCATATATTACTCATTCTATTATTATCATAATTCATATGAGGGATATTTCATTCTTAATTTTCCAACCACAACCTTCCCTTTTCCAAGGGAGTATGATATATCAATTCCATATAAAAATAATATTTTAATGGATATTCCATATTTCATATCTATCGATGAATCATGTCACTTTGGGTCATAATATACTTGAGAGTTTTATAATATAAATTTAATTTTAATCTCCCATAAAAAAATATTTTTTTATTGTTGGGTTCGAAGCATCATTAATTATTGAAGCAAAGAAAATACCTCTTTAAACTGGGTGGAGGGAGACCCGTTACATAGCTCAAAGGCTTAGTGGGCATTTAGCTCATTACTTGACCCGTAGGCCCAAATTTGTGGCCCAGGGCCAATTCTGTGAATAGTACTACTAGAGTACCACCTCTTACAGTACCACATAGTACTTGTCGCTGCTACAGTACCATGCCTCTACTACAGTGACCTAAAGCCGATACAGTGCATGTTGTGGCTATAGTGTCTCCATTGATATAGTTTCATTACAGTACTACTACAGTACCCCTATGCCCCATGGGTTTTGAACCCCCATTTTTCATGTAGGATTACTCGGTTCATTCCACTAAGAAAACACCAAAAAATAAATCATAGCTTCTAAATAGAGGACATTAGTGGGATAATTCCTTCCATATGGGTGTAAATTGTGAGAAATTTAATACATTACATGATATCTTAGCATCTACATGAACGAAAACCCTAGAGATAAGCAATTTTAATATGAAACAGTATCCATGGAAAGCTGATGAAGGACCCAAATTTGGGATAAATCACACGACCCCATCAAACACTATCCCATTTGAAGTCAAATAATTTCAATCCAAAATAAAAACTCCCATATGATTTTTTTATAAAACCCATCCAAACTGAAAAACCTTATAAACTGAAAAAAATTATTTTTTAACTCCCAATACAACAACTCATGGATTTTCTTACGTTTCACTGATAAATTTTTCCCAAATACCACACAATACAAAAATCATATTTCCTAAAACCAAAAATGATATTTAGAAATTTTTTCATAAAGTAATTATACATTAATGAATGAATAAAATGTCTAAATGCTATTTATGATCATCTATAATCATAGAGTACACAAGTATATCATCTATAAATACCACCATTTAGGAATAATGATATCAATTGATTATATATTTAATTTATGCAAAGAAAACTACAATATATTTAGTTTTACATAATAGCACAACCAAATACACATGAATGTTATACCTTCTTCACAAAGGGCTCTTTGGAATATTATATTCATAAACCCTGAAATGATGGTATTATTATCTAATTTTTTTCAATATTAATAAGAATCTAAATAGTAATTAATGATAAAATTAATATGGTATAAAAGGTATTCATTTATCATATATAGTTTCCAATATATCTATAATTAATGAAAGGTTCGTGTTTTCTAAAAACCATAACTTGAAGATATAAAAGGAAATATTGAATCATAATGTGAATGAATAGGTTGAATAAATAACATTCCTTAATGATCAATTATATTGACATAAAACACTTTTATCCTAGTAAGATACACCTATATATATGAAAAAATATGGGAATTCCTTCTAAAGTAAATTGATAGAGAAATTATCCTCATATTGAAGGCGAAAATCATGAAAAATGATATAGAAATGCCATTTGATAGAGATATATCATAGACTGAATATAACCTTCTAAATCTTATTTTTCCTCATAAAAGTACAAAATTTATAACTAGATTAAAAAGAAATTAATATTTTGAACAATATGTCCTATCCTCCCCATATTAGGATCTTAGTCACCATGGATGACTTGAGAATTCCTCTATAGAGAATGAAACTAAAAACTTTTATAATACAATTCAATAAATAATTTAAAAATCCAAACATATACATGCCAATAATGAGTTAAAAAATATATAATCAAGGAAATATGATATACCAGACAATATGAAAGTAATAAACCACAATAAAAATCTATATAAACTTCTTCATCATCTGAGCATTGTGGAAGGAACTGTATTAAATGGAATCATATTTTATATAAATAAAAAATGACAAAATTTTAATGATGAAAGAAATAAATAGTACACACATGAACTGAATAACATCAAATCCATATAGGGATAAATAAATATAACAAATTTCATTATTGTTGATACATCATATGAATTCCTAGGACCATGATCTGTTACATATAGCATTTCCATCTCAATCAGAGAGCACATTTTATTATTTGAGTGACATTTCCCTTTTGTTTAGAATAGGAATAAACACCCTTAAAAGACCCAACTATATCTAGAAACCTCATGTCAAATAATAAACCTTCCCACTACCTCGTAGGGGACTTCGGTAATAATGCTGAGGTTTTACAAAATTCTAACATTTGTTGATCATTTTCTGTGTCCCTATGAAATTTATATTTATTATTTACTATTTATAATAAAACTGAAAAAATCATTTAATGACACATATAGTATTTCAATGGAATAAAATATGATTTATTGTGAGTTATGATAACACCACCCTAATAGATATACTTTTTCATAAGTTTTTGGATAAATAAAGTTCGATTAATACCCCCAACAATATAACAGTAAACAATGATGACCTTCAATCAAATTATATTAATCGATTAGAAAATAACTTCGTCAAGACCTCCACATAGGTTGGATGGAATCTTTTAGTGATTATCTACATAATATCAAAAAACTACTAGAATTATAGGTATTTGGGACGGGAACCCATCGCAAATAATCTTTAGCGACGAGGTCCCATCAGAAATAGCCCATTGTAGAAAACGGCGTCGCAAAAAATATTATTTGTGATGGGCAACATCACTATCCCAAATAAGTCTCCGATTATATACTTTATATATATAAACTTATATGCGACAGGCCCATCACAAATACCTTTTTTGATGGGCTCGTAATCCCGTAAGATATACTTTTTTGAACATATTTATTTAGACTATTTTTGACGTGCCCATCTCAAATACATTTTGTGATGGGCCTGTAATCCCATTGAAAATACTTTTAAAAAAAATTATTTAGGTTATCTGTGACGGGAACCCGTCACAAAAGATCCTGTCGCAAATAATAAATAATATTTTAAAAAAATAAATTTAATAAAATTATGATTATTGAAAAATTAATTTTAATAATATTAAAATAATAAAAAACTAAAAAATATTAAAATTATCAACATTCGGAAAAAAATATTAAAAAATCCTAAAATATTGGAATTATTATTATTTTTTAAAAAAATAAACAGAAATTAAAAAATAAAATACTGGAAAAATATATTTAATATAATTATGATAAATGAAACAATAATATTTAAATTATTAAAATAATAAAAATATAAAAATTATTATAATTCTCAACATCCACAAAAAAATCAAAAAATCAGAAAAATTAAAATTTTTAATATTCACTCCGATATAAAACAGAGAAAATATAAATCATTCATATTACAAAAAATGTTAAATTAAAAT
This sequence comes from Viscum album, assembly GCA_963277665.1. Taxonomy (NCBI): domain Eukaryota; kingdom Viridiplantae; phylum Streptophyta; class Magnoliopsida; order Santalales; family Viscaceae; genus Viscum; species Viscum album. The sequence goes on along the minus strand of OY728163.1, from coordinate 1,046,473,752 downwards.
GTTTTTAATATAAAAAATCACTTGGGGTCATCATCTGGAGGAGGTGGAAGAGCTGAAGGAGATGGTGGAGGAAACTCCATCCCTAACCTACGAGTCAGACGACGTAGGTACTCCATCATCTCCTGATGATGCTGCTCCGATTGATGCATCTCCTCCTCATTCGGCTGCTTTTTCTACTACTACTGTTGACACATCTCTTCTTACTGCTTCTACAAACTCTCTATAAGGTCATTCTGAACTCAGAACTGCTCCCGATACTGTGAGGCAGAAAATGATGCCTCTCCACGGGATCCTCTTGAGCTAGACACCGTCATCACATCAGTACCATAATATGTATCAGGAGTCACATGAGAGGTGATACCAGCTACTCGGCACTTCTCAAAGCCATACTCAGTCTCATGCATCCATGCCGCCTTGTCGAAATGGTGGGCACTAGTCTAATTAGTCGCCTCGTCCTGACCCTCAGACTGTGTCTAAGAGGTCGCAGACTCATATGACTCCTTCAATTATAATTTTAAATTAAAATTGTAATACTATTATATGCAGTTAATTATAAAATTGAAAAAATAAGACTAACCACAATCTGACGATAGAGATCACCTCTAATCTCTCGGGGGGCTGGATCATTGTACATCCTCCGATAAACAATGTACTTTGTAATATTGGGATGCTCGAATGCCAATATGAATATAAAAAAACTATTAATATTTTATGTTATGTAAAATAATTTTAAAAAATAATTACTAGATGATCATTATTCGTAATGAATGTATGGCTACTAGCTCTATGTGTCACCTACTATCTCCCCCAGTTCTACCGACCAAATAAATACCTCCTATAAAATCACCCACCCAACCAGTGTGCACATAATACATCCCAAAACTGAGATGAAATGTACTCTGGTCAGTGGGCTCTACAAGACTCATCAAATACTATCACTCCTACTTTCTTAATGGTTCTCTTTCTCCAATTATGAAAAAAATGACACAAACGATAACATATAGCCACCACCCATTCCACATGGATATTGTCATGCATGATATCATCGATGGGATACCTAAAACCTATAAATAATTTATAATATCAAGTTATTAATAAAATAAATATCAAAAAAAATTATTTATTTACATAATATCCAAGGATTGTACAAAATAAGCTGCAAATCAACGGGAATCTATTCCCATATGATCCATGGGTGAGAAAAATAATTGTGCAAGATAACACTCCCCTGTCCAATAGCTACATGCGCAAAACTATGAAAAAAAATTAAATAATCAAAATATTTGTATATATATAAATAAATTAATGAAGGATCACTAAAATATACAGGTTTACTATACATCCGTGTGCATGGATCCATGCCAAGACGTTGACGTTGCTCGGGGATAGGGTTCAGAATCATCAGTCGCGCAAGACCGCAAACCCTCCGCATACCTCGTGAACCACCAGTAGGATGAGGGTCAAATGATCTCACATCCCCCTCATCCAAAGGTAGCTCAGCCTACTCTAACTCTCTAAATAGATCAGATTCCATCTGAAACATAAAATGATTTTTCTTAGAGGATAGTTTAAAATAAATAATACAAATAGATATATACCAGTTATGATTATAACCAGCATTTAACTATGATAATGTTCGCCTTCATCATCATCTTAATATCTGATTATGTCAATGTCTTCATATTTCTCCTCTCCATCATCAGTCTCCATATAAGTATAAATTTCACCATCCCTTTTCATATCAAATTAATTTGTAACATCATTAACATCTTTGTCACCATAAACCCTTAATTGTGGGGTGTCATCATCAATATTTACTTTTCATTGTGAAAAATTTGGATTTTGAGTAGACTCTTGATGTAACACCCCTAACTTCCATGATACGCTTCTCTTTCAATTATGCAATAGCTTGAATTGTACGTAAGTTCGAGATTCTAACACACCACGACCAATAAAAGTAGCAGTTATGAATAATTATACCCACTTTTTGAAATTATATATATTTTATATTTCAAAATGGACTTCATTTTTGTATTCTTAATATCAAAATTATCCTAAGTTGATTTTTTCGTAATTTTCTGAGAACTTCCAATTTTTTATGAATAGTGAAGAATACTTAGAAACAACTTTTTTAATCAAAATAATTTATTTTGATAAATAATAATATTGATTGGTTTTAAATTATAATTAGAATATATTTTTACCATTTTATCCAATGGTGTTCATTATAATTAATTTCACTTTGAAATTAGACATACACAATTGTCAATCGTTTGATATATATTGTTTCTTAAAAACACGCTATTTGTTGTGACAGTAGGAATTAAATATAAAATTAATTAATGCAAATTATATGTTTGAGATTTTGTCAAATACACATCATTTTTTAATTTGGAATATCAATTATATATTAGGGTGAAATTTTGGCATTGTTCTGAAAAACTTTAATTTTTTATGAATAGTGAAACCAATAAGTGGTAGTTAAATAACTGATTTTTCGTTTAAATGAAATATTACCACTTTTGTGATTTGATTTTCAAAAATATGACATGCATGGTTGTCATTAGGAAGTAAAATGTGGTTCAATGGTATTAAAATAATTTGTTTGTGAATAGTAACTTTTAAGTTTAATTAATCGCGATTAAAGGTAATTAGTGAAATTTAAGGAAAAAATGGTATTATAAAAATATTAAATGAACTTTACATTTGTCCTAAACCTATCGGATGAGTCATGGCCGAGCAAGAAAACACATGGGTCATCTTGGGGACCCCATTGAGCCACTTTGGTAGGAAAATGACATAAATAACTTTTATTTAATGTTAAAATAAAAATGCAACAAACATAAGTTGTTTTACTAAAACAATTTTAAATTGGGTTATACAATTCATATTTTTGACTATAAATATTAATTAGAAAGATAAAAATATTTCCTACATCAGGATAATTTCTTTATAATTTTTAGACATTAAATAAATTAAATTATATATGACACCACGATGATGTTGCGATTACCACATTAATTAACGATTTAAATAAAATGAAAGGATAATGTAAATCTAAGGAATATAATTGTTAAAAACCTATTGGATGAGGTGATTTTGAACCCGTATCACCTTAACCTAAAAATATATCATTGTGGGACCTTTATAATCCGAAAATCATTTCTTAATAAAGTAACATTTCATGACATTCCAAGAGTGCCCCTCCTCTCCACTTATAAAAGGCCCCCACCATTACCACCATACTCACACATTCAAAGACTTTTGGCTCGGCCAAACTCTGCCCAAATACTCTCCCAACATTCCTCCCTTACTCCTAGAAGACTCACTTTGGGCATAATTCTTCCCAAGGAATCCTTTGGCACAAATCAAAAGAGTTACCCAATTTTATGGTAATGTCTTCTGTAATGTTGTTTTGTTTTATTTTGCTTCTCCAACCCCCAAAACTCTTTTTATTAATTTCTTTTGTAACAAAACCAGTATCCTACATATACTAGGATGTTTTTATAAGAATGATTCTGGCTACACTTACACACACTTACATCTAATGGTTATAGAACATACAGTTTCTATGGATGGCGAATTTCTGCCTCACGAAACGATGGTTGTTCAACACTCATATAACACCTTCATAGGTGGCCATTAATATGTCACTATATTTATATACGATATATAATATGTTTATGTTTTATGTACGCTTTTGAATTTTTCATTCGTGGCATATCTTTATTGTTTCCATTATCGGTAAACACGATATCTTCATTTTAGGAAGTGCGGACTACCGCCCCCTCAAAGTGATTTGAATCGTTGATGCCATATGTGGAATGTATAAAGGATGGAGTAAATGGTATTATACATTATATTATACTGGAATTATATTATAACTTTATATAATTATAACTTCATTCCATTAAATATTAAATAGAAATGAAAGTAGCGTTCATGCGTACGTACGGCTTACCATCTCCATGAACGGTGCATGTCATTTCATTCCTCTAAATGTTATGTAATATTATAAATGAATTTATATACTAGATATATATGATGTATATGATACATAAATCATGAATATAATTATGGATATAATGGATATTTTACCACATGAACAAAGTGTAATTATAAGATGTTTATTTTTGACTCAAGTGCCTAAGATCGACAAAATAATCGTTATTAACTTAAATACATACATAATGTTTATAACATGGTAATAATTGATATAAAAGGAATAATGAACTTGAAAATGGTTGTTAAACAGGTAGATATTAACTCTATTTTATTATTCCGAAGGTTAAAGAGCGGTCAAGTCAAGTCGGACATGAGGTAAGGGAACATCATAACCCAATTTCCGTTCATTGGGTTAATCTCCTAATTTCAAATTATGCTATGATATAATGTTGTCATATATTGTATTTGTACTTTATTTATGTGTACTTATAGTGAATTGACCTAATAGATCTATTTTATTTAAAAAAATGATCTTTGTAAGGGACTTCATCTCAATCTCCTTTCATTGAGGCATACTTTGTTTTATAAACAACTTACATTTATACGGTGTATAAACCCCTTTGAATTTTACGTTTATTCAAAAGGTATATTTTTATACGAAGTATTTTACTAAACGACAAAAAGGAATGTTTTTTTGTAGTATGTTTTTGGCGACAATGAATTCTTCACCGCCATGACCTTTATTTGAGTTTCGGCTTCCTCTGCAAGCCATAACCTTTTTTAAATGATTTAAAAAATAAAGAGAGATATTTCTCCCAAATGAATGAAAATCCAGTGAAAATGTATACGTATTTAACAGAAGCATAAAATTGTTTTCAGAAAACTTGACTCTCGAGTGTGGTATACAGGAAGGGATTGGGCATGGTCCCATCATGGCCTTTAATTAGTTGAGAAGTATCAGAATTAGTTATTTTGTTTTCAGAAGCTTGCATAATGTTTTTAGAAAAACACTGGAGTATATTTGAGAAAATTTAAATGTATTTATCTTCTAAAAATCAAACTGGTATTTTGATACTGCAATTAATTTCAAACGGTATTTTAAAAAATGGTATTCCTAAATGTTTATATACCATTTTTCATATAAGTAATGCGTTAGACATAATAAGTTACGGGTGGAGCCTGCTATAGCTCCTCGATGCATCGGTAGGTCTAATGAGACAAACTAGTGTCTTGGCATGAGGCCTTGACAAAATCTTATTTGTGGTCTTGGCATGAGGCCTTGGCTACGTGGTTATGATAGTCTGGCATAATACATTCCATCATTATGAAAGTGGTTATTGATATTTCATGTGATTATTCGACTAGTAGAATATCCATGTGAGTAAGTAAATGGAATTATTTCATTTTACTTTTTCCATATTATGCTAAAGTTAAAGTTTAAAAGCATTTTGTTTTAGTTATACATTCCCATAAATGTTAATGTTCATTTATGAAATCTTCCGCAATATTGTTATCCTTACTGAGCAACTGAGCTCATCCCTTAAAATGTTTTAATATTTTCCAGGATGTGAAGAAGTATTTTATGAATGAACTACAGGGATAGTCAGAAGAGGATATGAGTGTGGACTATGAAGACATTGTTATTAGTTTTTCTCTTTAGGATGTAATGTAACATTTATGAATGTATCTAGTGTTTCTAAGGCTACTAAAATAATCGGTCTTTTCTAGACCAGATCTTTTGTGATCATGCTAATGCTACGCATTAATGCACCGACTCTAGGTAACTGGGGTCGGGGCGTTATAATTGGTATCAGAGGCAGTTTAGTACTAACCTTGGAATCTATATTTAGATAAACTCTTATTAGAGAACATATTCCGAAGATAGAATTTGAGGATTAGTATAGAAGAACTTCCTAAAATATTGGTATTATAGAGATTTTGTTAGTTTTCCGAGCAATACATCCCAGTCTGGATACGAGCAGGTAGAGGCGGCTCTGGCACAGATGTACCTAGGAGTAAAACCCGAAAACACCGCTTTGATCTAGACTCGAACGGGAACTGGTGCACGACAATGAGCCTTGCTGCACTATTGGTTACGACACTCCCGGGGGATATGCTTAGGATAATTCTCGTTTTATTTACAAAACACTATGAAAGGTTATGAGTATATACTTCCTCAAAGAAAACATTTTTTATGATTATGGATTATATCCATAAATAGTTCAATTTATGTTAAGTATTTTACGAGTATGGAATTATGTATTTTGATTCATAAACTAATATAGTTTATGCCATTATTTAGAAATGGCGCCTAGTGGAAGGAATGGAAACCATATCAATGCACGAACTCCGTGTAGGGATTTCCCTCCTGATCAAGATAATTATTGTGGAGCTGGAAATACAACTGGTACTGATCAACTTATTACCATACTGGGACAACTCACTCAGGTTATGAATAATAACCTTACTCGTATGGAGCACCATGATGCGCAACATTGAGGATCAATGTTAGACCGCTTCATGAGGAAACAACCGCCAACATTTAATGGGGGTACAAATTCATTTGTAGCTGAGTAATGGATAAAATCCTTAGAGAAAATATTCCATGCCATGGGGAGTAGCGAAATGAAGAAGGTTTTCATGGCAGTCTACCGCCTCACTAGAGATGCCGATCAATGGTGGTCATTCATTCAAAACAAAAATAAAGATTATGAAGTGTCAAATATGGAATGGATGGAGTTCAAAGATCATTTCCTAGAACAATACTATCCTCGCGACCATCGAGCAGATATGGAAAGACAATTTTTGAGAATGAGACAAAAGGAGGATGAGAATGTCGCAAAGTATGAGGCCAACTTTACAAGGTTAGCGAGGCATGCTGCAGATTATATACGTATCCCAAGGAGTTAGATTGATCGTGTCTTTGATGGATTAAAACCATTTATTCGTCGAGCATTAGTCTCATAAACCTTCTCGTCGTACGAAGTCATTGTCTCATGTGCTATCAAGACCGAAAAGAAATTCTCTAAATCTTATGAGAATAAAGTAAAGCAAGAGAAGAAGAGAACGGTGGAACAAGAGAAATATAAAGGTAAAAAGGGAATGAATAATTTTCCATTATGTGATAATTGTGGGAAGGATCACCCTGGTACTTGCCTAAAAGGAATGGGAGTTTGTTATAAATGTGGAGAAAAAGGTCACCAGGAACGTGATTGCAAGGGAAATAATGAGGCAATCAATGTTGAATGCTACAATTGTAGAGAAATGGGGCATTATGAAAATGAATGTCCTAAGTGTCCAGGAAACTTACCTCATAAAAGGCCAAGGGATCAAGGCCAATATTATGCTGTGACTAGGGTTGAAGCGGAATAATTAATGTATTGGTGCTTTTGGACTCATGGATTATATTCTGGTTATTAAAATAATGTGATATATATATAAGGATTGTACTGTAGTACTTGTTGTTTCAGTAAGGTTTTAATATGATGAAGGTAATCATATTTTTAGTATGTGACAATAAGAGAAACTTTACTTTGTTTGGGGAATCTGATAAATTGATTTTGGAATTAAGAGACTTTTTAGAAAAAGTTTGGACAGAGGTATTTTGGATAACTATAAAGGTTGGGATGGATTAAGTTGAACTATGAATAGTATTGTTTAAGGATAAAACATTTATGAAGATTACTTTTGGAATATTATAATACTATATTTTTATGAAAATGACAACCTGCAGGTCGGGGGATAACTCGTCGCGTCGGACAAAGCTGTAGGAATCAAACCCACAACCATAGTGTGATAGGCCTTTATTACCTACCACTAGCCTACAGGAGGTCCTTGGTTATAACAAAATAGTTTTACTAATCTAAATGGTATGTGTTAATATTTGGAACCTTATACAATTAGGATAAATAGAATATTTTTGAGTTCTATTACCTTTTAGAGTGAAAGATGGGTTTGTGGTCAAAATTTATTAAAGAATGAAAGTCTACATAACAAGTATGTATATTCCCTTATGTTCTTATTAAATCTCCTAAATAAATTCCTCAACTTTATAAAAGGTAACTTAAAACAGAAATGTTGTCGGGTTACTTTTTCAACTGAGGATTCAATGATCGTTTAACCAATCACAAGTTTATGATTTTCTTATGGTTAACTTTCTCCTAATCCAGTTTTCTACAACTCTCCATCAGACCTTGATGGTTTGTTTTCTTCCATATCCATATTTTCATAGAATCCTAGTACGGGCTATCTCGGGAGACCTTTGTACTTATCTTTCTTTCTTTTAAAGTTATATTTTTATTAACCTTATTTCCGATGTGAGTTTTCTAAAAAGGTATTTTCTATTTTCAACCTTTTATTTTCAATGAAAAATTTCAAATTGTGAGGACGCAATTTATTGAAGGAGGGGAGAATGTAACACCCTGAACTTCCATGATACGCCTCTCTTTCAATAATGCAATAGCTTGCATTATACGCAAGTTCGAGATTCCAACACACCGCGACCAATCAAAGTAGTAGTTATGAATAATAATACCCATTTTATTGAAATTATATATATTTTATATTTTAAAATGGACTTCATTTTTGTATTCATAATATCAAAATTATCCTAAGTTGATTTTTTTTTGTAATTTTCTGAGAACTTCCAATTTTTTAGGAATGGTGAAGAATACTTAAAAACAAATTTTTTAATCAAAATAATTTATAGTGATAAATTATACTATTGAGTGGTATTAAAGTATAATTAGAATATATTTTTTCCATTTTATCCAATGGTGTTCATTATTATTAATTTCAATTTGAAATTAGACATAAACAATTGTCAATCTTTTGATATATATTGTTTCTTAAAAACTCGCTATTTGTTTTGATAGCGGGAATTAATTATAAAATTAATTAATGAAACTTATATGTTTTAGATTTTTTAAAAAACACACCATTTTTGAATTCGGAATATCAATTATAGCTTAGGGTAAAATTTTGGCATTGTTCTGAAAAACATCTATTTTTGATGTATAGTGAAACCACTAAGTGGTAGTTAAATAACTAATTTTTCATTTAAATGAAATATTACCACTTCTGTGATTTGATTTTCAAAAATACTACATACATGGTTGTCAGTATGAACTAAAATGTTGTTCAATAATATTAAAATCATTTTTTGGTGAATAGTAACTTTTAAGTTTAATTAATCATGATTAAAGATAATTAGGGAAATTGAAGGTAAAAATGGTATTATAAAAATATGAAATGACCTTTACACTTGTCCTAAACCTATTGGATGAGTCATGGACGAAGAAGACAATACATGGGTAAACTTGGGGACCCCATGGAGCCACTTCGGTAGGAAAATGACATAAATAACTTTTATTTAAAGTTAAAATAAAAATGTCACAAACATAAGTTGTTTTACTAAAAAAAATTTCAAATGGGGTTATACAAGTCATATGTTTGACTATAAATATTAATTAGAAAGATAAAAAGATTTCATACATCCGGTTACTTTTTTTATAATTTTTAGACATTACATAAATTAAATTATTTATGACACCATGATGATGCCGCGATTACCTCATTAATTAACGATTTAAATAAAACGAAAGCATAATGTAAAATCTAAGGATTACACTTGTCAAAAACTTATTGGATGAGATGATTTCAAACCCTTATCACCTTATCCTCGAAATAAATCATTGTGGGACCTTTATAATCCGAAAATCATTTCTTAATAAAGTAACATTTCATGACATTCCAAGAGTGCCCCTCCTCTCCACTTATAAAAGGGCCCCACCACTACAACCTTACTAACACTTTCAAAGCCTTTTGGATAAGAAAACATCTTCCCAAATAATCTCACAACTTCCCTACCTTACTACTAAAAGCCTCAATTTGGGCATAATTCTTTCCAAGGAAGCATTTGGCTGAAATCAAAAGAGTTACCCGATTTTAACGTAATGTCTTCTCTAATGTTGTTTTGTTTTATTTTTCTTCTCCAACCCCCAAAACTCTTTTTATTCATTTCGTTTGTAACAACACCAGTATCCTCAATATAATAGGATGTTTTAATAAGAATTATTCGGGCTACAATTACACACACATACATCTAATGGTTAAAGAACATACTGTTCTTGTGGATGGAGAATTTCTGCCTCACGAAACGATGATTGTTCAACACTCATATAACACCTTCAAAGGTGGCCATTAAGATGTAAATATATTTATATGTGATATATAATATGTTTATATTTTAATTAATCTTCTGTATTTTTCATTTGTGGCATACATTTATTGTTTCCTTTATGGGTAAACACGATATCTTCATTTTAGGAAGTACGGACTACCTCACTCAAAGTGATTTGAATCGTTAATGCCATATGTGGGATGTATAAAGGATGGAGTAAATGGTATTATACATTATATTATAATGGAATTATATTATTCCTTTATATAATTATAACTTAATTCCATTATATACGAAAAAGAAATGAATGTAGCGTTCATGCGTACGTACGGCTTACCGTCTCCATGAACAGTGCATGTCATTTCTTACCTATAAATGTTATTTAATATTATAAATGAATGTATATACTGGATATATATTATGTATATGATATCTAAATCATGAATATAATTATGGATATAATGGATATTTTACCACATGAACAATATGTAGTTATAAGAAGTTTATTTTTTGACTCAAGTACCTAAGATCGACAAAACGATCGTTATTAACTTAAATAATTACATAATGTTTATAACACGGTAATAAGTGATATAAAAGGAATAATGAACTTGAAAAAGGTTCTTAAACAGGTATAGATTAACTCTAGTTTATTATTCAGAAGGTTAAAGAGCGGTCGAGTCATGTTGGACATGAGGTAAGGGAACTTCTTAACCCAATTTCCATTCATTGGGTTAATCTCCTAATTTCAAATTATGTTATGATATTATTTTGTCCTATCATGTATTTGTACTTTATTTATGTGTACTTATAGTAAATAGACCTAATAGATCTATTTTATTTTAAAAAAATGATCTTTGTAAGGGACTTCATCTCAATCTCCTTTCATTGAGGCATACATTGTTTTATAAACAACATACTTTTATACGGTGTATAAACCCCTTTGACTTTTAAGTTTATTCAAAAGGTATATTTTTATATGAAGCATTTTACTAAACGAAAAAAAGGAATGTTATTTTGTCGTACGTTTACGACGACAATTACTTCTTCGCCTCCATGACCATTATATGAGTTTCGGCTTCCTCTGCAAGCCATAACCTTTTTGAAATGATTTAAAAAAGAGAGAGGGATATTTCTCCCAAATGTATGAAAATCTAGTAAAAATGTATACATATTTAACACAAGCATAAACTTGTTATCATAAAACCTGACTCTAGAGTGTGGTAGAAAGGAAGGGATTAGGCGTGGACCCATCATGACCTGTAATTAGTTGAGCAGTCTCAGAATTAGTTATTTTGTTTTCAGAAGCATTCATAATGTTTTCAGAAAAACACTAGAGTATATTTGAGCAATTTTAAATGTAAGTATCTTCTAAAAATCTAACTGGTATTTTGATACCTTAATTAATTTAAAACTATATTTTAAAAAATGGTGTTCCTAAATGTTTATATACCATTTTTTATATAAGGAATGCATTGGACTTAATAAGTGACGGGTGGAGCCCGCTATAGCTCCTCAATGCATCGATAGGTCTCATGAGACAAACTAGTGTCTTGGCATGAGGCCTTGACAAAATCTTATTTGTGGTCTTCGCACGAGGCCTTGGCTACGTGGTTATGATAGTCTGGCATTATGCATTCCATCGTTATGAAAGTGTTTATTAATATTTCATGTGATTATTCGACTTGTAGAATATCCATGTGAGTAAGTAAATGGAATTATTTCATTTAACTTTTACCATATTATGCTAAAGTTCAAGTTTAAAAGGCTTTTGTTTTAGTTATACATTGCCTTAAATGTTAATGTTAATTTTTGAAAGCTTCCGCAATATTGATATCCTTACTGAGCTTCTGAGCTCACCCCTTTCAATGTTTTAATATTTTCCAGGATGTGAAAAAGTATTTTATGAATAACCTGCGGGGATAGTCAGAATAGGATATGAGTGTGGACTATGTTGACTTTGTTATTAGTTTTTCGCTTTAAGATGTAATGTAACATTTATGAATATATGTAGTGTTTCCAAGGCTACTAAACTAATCAGTCTTTTGAGACATGATCATTTGTGATCATGCCAATGCTACGCAATAATGCACCGACTCTGGGTAACTGGGGTCGGGGCGTTACAATTGAAAATTTTCAATTCCATCCACTTCAACAGAACCACTTTCAGTTTGAGTAAATTTATTTTCCTGATATTTTATTTTTATTATGCTCCACCAATTACTCAGCTATCTTGATATTGCACAGTACTTTTCTTAATAAATTTGATGTTCATGTTGAGCTAGTAAAAATGGTTCATTTACTACATGAAGTCTTTTATATTTAATATCAATGATTCCATGAGTTAGATGAACACAAAAGCCTCTCTCGGTATCCAACCACCGACATTTAAACATCGTTATGTAATTCTTCTCAAGATAACATAGCTCAATAATTTCACCTAGAATTCCATAAAAGTTAAATTCATTTTATCTATGATGAGATCCTCTAAAACAAAATCTCGTGTTCATTGTTTTTTTGATTCCACATATGCACGTGTATGAAATTGAAAACCATTCACCACATATGCATTATAAGATTTAACCATTTTGGATGGTGGGTTACTCAATATACACAATCACATATCAATTTTATCAACAAGTTGAGACACATGGACATTTGTAAAAAAATAATAAATATAATAAATATTAAAAATTATTGATATTAAACCATCAATAATTTATGTTACCATTTTTTGAAACCATTGAGAAATATATTTTTGTCTGCATTCTTCAAGAGCAGCTACTATAATTTGTGGAATTTGTTTCATGATATGATTACCATATAACCTAAAAATAAAATTAGTTTACATACTGTAATAGAAATTATAGAATAAGTGATAGAAGAACTTATAGTACAAATTCTGTCATTTCTTCACAGTTGAGAAGAACATATATATGAGCTCTATGATGTTCATCCTCTGAAAACCGTCATTCTTGAACTCCACTGAAGCCAGGATTTGGCTGATTAGAAACTGATAATTGATTTTCAATTTCATAATTAACATTTTCCTCATTCTGTCCCATGAGGTATGGTTTTTATGGATATTTAGATTCAGAATAATGAGAGTAGAAAAAAGAAATTTCCTCTTATAAATAAGCTTCAACAATTGAGCTTTAAATTGATTCTTTGTTACATAATTTTTTCTTCACTTTATTCATGCATCTCTCGAAAGGGTATATCCATCATAATTGTAATGGACCTCCAAATTTATCGTCATGTGGAAAATTTAAAAACAGATGTTCCATTGAGTCAAAAAAGCAGGAGGAAAGATTTTTTCTAGTTTACATATAATTACAACAACATCTTCTTCTAGTTTTATTAGCACATCATAGTCTGTTTTCATAGAAAAAACTTCTTGACACAAATATGATATGTATATTATCGAATACCAAATCATATAATTTAAAAATCCTCTGAATCCAATTGCTATAAGTATTTCTATAATAACATGAAAATCATGACTTTTTATTCCGGTAATATGACCATTCTTTACACATCTTCTCAAATTAAAAGAATGGACATCTAGAAGTCTCTAATCTACAATCCACTGACAAAATAATACGAGACTCTATTTGGACATTGTATAAACGGCTTTTGGATTCTTTAACCTCTGTCATATGATATTGTCAAATAGTTCATGTTTTCATCACCTGCAAATTTGGGCAGGATCTAATCATGCTTTTATATAATATTTGGTATTACCAGGTGTATCCAAAGCTGTATGAAATAAATTATCATAATAGTTCTTCTTAGTATTCATGAAATCCAACAAGTGGAGGACCCAAAAATCAGACCAATATGGGAGATCCCAAAAAAATGATTCGTTTTATCCAATTATGTTTTTTCACAAAGCTATGAATTTTCTGTTGGTTTACTATTGGACCAAATGTGATGGGAGGTAATGAAAATAAAATTGATTTTAACACTGTACCTGAGATCATTTTTGGAGTTTCATCCCTTGTAATTGTTCTTTTTCTGAAATAAGATTTTTTTCATTCAAAAAGGATGATCGGTTGGAAGAAATCTGTGATGACATTAAAAATAGCAAGGTTTTTTTCCATTGATGAGAATAAAAGCTTTTTTTTCTTTCATATAGTAAGGAAATGATTTGGAACCATGTTTACTCCAGCCATAAAACATGCCATATGCCATAAAGTCACTAATTTTCAACATTAATACAGCTTTTACTATGAAATTTTGTTTCACAACAACATCATATGTACTAACACCATAACTCCACAATAAAGTTTTCTCATCAATCAATGGTTTCAAATAAACATCAATATTCTTTTTCTGATGTAGTAGGATTAATAAGGTCAAAAAGATATATGGATCCTTCATCAACATCCATGGAGGTAGATTGTACGAAGTTATAATGATCGGCCAACATGAATACCGACTACCATAAAAACCAAATGGACAGAAATCGCTAATAGAAATACCCAATCGCACGTTTCTGGCTTCTAAAGCAAAAGAATGATGCAAACGATCAAAATTTTTCCATGAATCTCCATCAGATGTATGATTCAAGATTTTATTGGTTCAAATTTTGGGTTTGTGCCATGACATAATTGATGTTGTGTTATGAGACATAAATAAACGTTGCAGCCTGGGTGCAAGGGGGAAATATCTCAACTATTTTACAGGAATTAATCAAGACTTCCCTAGTTGAGCTTCTTTATACCTCAATTTTCCACATGTGGGAAAACAATCCAACCACTCATTTTTACCAGAATATAAGATGTAGTCATTTTCACATGCCTTAATCTTCCAATAACTAAGGCCTAGATTACAAACCAACCTCTTGATCTCATAGTAATTTACAAGAAACACATTTCCTTCAGGTAACAGTGTTTTAACCAATGAAAATATCTAATCCAAATAGTTGTTTAACATTTCATTATCTTATTTAATAGCCATAAATTTTTCAACTGCTTTTAATTTTCTTATCTTACAAACAGGATATAATTCATCCTTAGCAGATCTCAAAAACTCATAATATTCGGATGGTGCCAACTTAAGAATTAAATAAATATCACCTTGAGTTTCAGTTTGTTGAACAGATGGACCTGAAATATAATTTACTAAATTTTGGAACCATTTTGTATTTGGAATCAAGTTATTAGTATCTTCTCAATAATTGAGTTCACTGTGTTGATATCAAAAAACATAATCTAGTTGAAAACAAAACTGAAAAATATGTCCCATAACCTTTTCAAATGTTTCAAATGTTCTCAGAGCACATTTTTTACAAGAACACTTAATTTTTCCTTCTAAAACATATTCTGGTTTTGAAGATTCAAATGATATGAAAGCTTCAACACCCTCAATATATGCAAGATTTAATCCAGAACCATTTGGCTTCCTGCAATAATTTTTCAAAGCGTGATCATCTAATAATGACTGATGTCAACTTCCTTATTCCATATTTTTTGATAAAAAATAAAATCATCACTATTTTTAATTATTTGAAATTATAAAAACACTATCTGAAAAAAAAAGATAAATAATTACTACTACTTCTTAAATGAGCCGTCAGACAAAAGAGCCCCCTTTTTTTCAACGAATCATCTTTTTCAAACAGTCACTGCCTAAAAACATTATTAAAAATATGATCTTACAAATTCATATCCAATCTCGTGCATATGATATTGAATATTCCTATGTAGCAGCTCATTTTTAAAATGTTTTGAGTTGGTGACCGTTGAAAGGAGAAAAGTCATCGAGCAAAAAGAGTGTCGTCTATCCACTAGAAAATGTTCCATGTTCTTAAAATTTATAAAAATTTATTTTTAACTGTTCCTAACTAATTATTACTATTTATTACTAATTATTACTCATTATGACTAATCATTCCTATTTATTACTAATTGTTCTTATTTATTAATAATTATTAATCTTTATTAATAATTATTCATATTTATTACTAATTGTTAATATGTATTACTAAATATTACTATTTATTACTAATTATTATTATTTATTACTTATTATTACTATTTATTACTAATAATTACTATTTATTACTAATTATTTCTATTTATTACTAATTATTCCTATTTATTAATAATTATTCATATTCATTACGAACTATTCATATGTATTACTAACTATTACTATTTATTCCCAACTATTCCTATTTATTACTAACTATTAATATTTATTCCTAATTATTACTAATTATTCATATTTAATTCTATTTATTCCACTTTATTCTGTTTTATTCATATTTATTACTAATTATTACTAATTATTACTAATTATTCTTATTTATTACTAATCATTCCTATATTTTTCCTAATTATTACAAATTATTCTTAATTATTACTAATTATTCCAATTTATTTCTATTTAATTCTATTAATTACTATTTATTGCTATTTATAACTAATTATTGCTAATTATTTCTAATTATTAATAATTATTTCTAATTATTACTAATTATTTCTAATTATTTCTAATTATTGTTAATGAATGCTATTTATCCCTATTTATTGCTAATTATTGTTATTTATTTCTAATTATTGTTAATGATTGATAATTATTGTTAAATTATTGATAATTATTAGTATTTTTTAGTATTTATTAGTAATTATTAGTGTTTATTACTAATTATTACAAGTTATTACATATTATTACAAATTATTACAAATTATTTTTAATTATTTCTATTTATTACTAATTATTTGTAATTATTCCTAATTATTACTAATTATTAATAATTATTCAGATTTATTACTGATTATTCCTATTTCTTCCTATTTATTTCTATTTATTACTAATTATTGCTATTTATTTCTATTTATTACTA
This sequence comes from Viscum album, assembly GCA_963277665.1. NCBI lineage: Eukaryota > Viridiplantae > Streptophyta > Magnoliopsida > Santalales > Viscaceae > Viscum > Viscum album. Next base: position 1,046,456,773 of record OY728163.1, on the reverse strand, counting down.
ATTATTTCTAATTATTACTATTTATTGCTAATTTTTGCTAATTATTGCTCATTATTAGTAATTGTTACTAATCATTAGTATTTATTACTAATTATTAGTATTTATTACTAATTATTACAATTTATTAATTATTATTACAATTTATTAGTAATTATTACAATTTATTACAAATTTTTACTAATTATTACTAATTATTACAATTTATAACTAATTATTACAATTTATTGCTAATTATTACAATTTATTACTAATTATTACAATTTATTACTAATGATTACAATTTATTACTAATTATTAAAATTTATAACTAATTATTTCAATTTATTACTAATTATTACAATTTGTTACTAACTATTACAATTTATTACTAATTATGATAATTTATTACTAGTTATTACAATTTATTACTAATTATTACTAAGTTTTACTAATTTTTACTAATTTTTACTAATTCTCACTAATTATATATATTTATTACTAATTATTGTATTTATTACTAATTATTACTAATTATTACTAATTATTACTAATTATTAGCATTTATTGATAAAAATTAATAATTGTTAATAATTATTACAATTTATTAGTAATTATTACAGTTTATTACTAAATATTACAATTTATTACTAATTATTACAATTTATTATTATTATTACAATTTATTACTAATTATTAGTAATTATTACAATTTATTTGTAGTTACTACAATCTATTACTAAATATTACAATTTATTAAAATTAATTACAATTTATTAGTAATTATTACAATTTTTTACTAATTAGTACTATTTAATACTAATTATTACAATTTATTAATATTTATTACTAATTATTACAATTTATTAGTAATTATTACAATTTATTACTAATAATTACTAATTATTACAATTTATTACTAATTGTTACAATTTGTTAATAATTTTTACAATTTATTACTTATTATTATAATTTATTACATATTGTTACAATTTATTACTAATTATTACAATTTATTACTAATTATTACAATTTATCACTATTTATAACAATTTATTACTATTTATTACACATTATTACTATTTATTAATCATTATTACTATTTATTACTCATTATTACTATTTATTTCTATTTATTAGTAATTATTAATATTTATTACTAATTATCTGTATTTATTATTATTTATTACCAATTATTATTAATTACTAAAAAATAATTATATAAATTACTAATTATCATAAATAATTATTAATTACTAGTAATTATTAAAAAATCGTTCTAAAAATTTCAAATTATTAGTACAAATAAATACTCAAGGCAAAACAATTTAAATTTATTTTAATTACAACTAATCTACAATAATAAAAATTAACAAAAAAATGAAATAAATAATAAATTAAATAAAACATAAATACCTTTATGCTTGATTTTCTATTGATGTAGACGGCTATACAGCTTCTTCGTGAACAAAAAAATTAACATAGAACAATTTTTCCTCTAAAATGATAGTTCAAAGAGAATCAGGATCTAAGAATTTAGTGGAATGAGAGAAAAAACATATGGGGGTTTATGTAGGTCATATAATTTGTGACATGACTATTTGTGGCGGGATAATGGTCATAAATAGTATCTTTTGCGACGGGACCCGTAGCAAATACTTATGCCCCCATTAATTACTTTCGTTGGTTAAAAAGTTATTTGTGACGGGTCCCGTCGCAAATAGTCCATGCCAACACACTTTTTTTCAATGGGACGACATCTCATCGCAAAAAGCTATTAACTGCCGTCGGGTATTTGCGACAGGGCCCGTCGCAAATACTTCACTATTTGCGATGGTGGGATCCCACCGTCGCAAATAACCTTCGTGTGGTTTGGCGCGTTACGCGCGCCATAATTTTTGCGACGGGAGAAAAAATCCTGTCGCAAATAATTTATTATTTGCGACGGGTCGTTACCCCTGTCACAAAGAGTTCGGTGCAAAAATTCCATCTTCTCATAGTGAAAATCACCCTATTTTGAAAAGTTATCACTGAGATACTCATTCATGATGAGTTTGGATGTATGAAGACTTTATTTAAAAAATAAAGTGGATACTCCATTATTCAATGACTCTTTTTCTCTAGAGTCATGAAATAATGGTGTTTATACACTCAATATTTTGATGTAAAATTAATGAATTAACATATTCTTGAATACAACTCAACTAGGATTGTCATGAAGGTTGAATTACATAAATTATTCCAACTACATCATTCTTGTCCATTATAATGTATAGATGGAGAATCCATTATTTTTTTAGGGTCTAATGAAATGCATGATATAGTCATTCTTTTTTATTAACTCCTACGGATCTTGAGGTATGTTATCATCATAGAATATTGCTATGTTTTTCAAAGTAAACTCTTAATCATGGTAATATATTCACGATTGTTATATACCAAAACATGTAATTTCTTCTAAAAACTAACAATTTACTATTAAAACAATTAAGTACCATTAAGATTGTATGATAATTAGGATAAAATCAAAGCTAAAACTAAAAACAAAAATTGTGGTAACATGAAATTCAGCATGAAGTAGTCCTAGAAAAAAACTCCCCCACACCACACTAATTTGATTTGATGGTTAAACCTCCAGTCTCCCATTACTACCAAAACAACAACAGGGGTATTATACCACTTTATAAGGATGTAAAATGGTTCGTCCTAAAATTTCAGATAATCTAACTCATCACATGGGTTTATATAAATTCTTGATCACAATGGGATAGTGTAAATTACCGGGGTATCGTGATGAAATCAATAGGAATAGTTTCATGATCATAATACAACAAAAAAACACATATTTCAGAAGATTATTTGGCATTAAATTTCCATATGTGGGTTATCCAATGAAATAAATAATCTAGTTTGAAATGATGAAATAATCAAATGAAACCCAACACGCCATATGGAACAAATTAAATCATAATAAACAAATAAAAATGTATATTATGTAACGATGAAAATATAAATATAAAAAAAGCCAAAATATTGTCATGGCAAAATTGGTTGGTGAAATATATCTCATAAAATCATGAAGGGCCAAAAAATACACCAACAAATCCAGAAGTCCTCCTGAACCATGGGAAAAACCACCATTAAACATTGGATGTAAAATATCTCTACGAAGGGGCATAATACTTCACAACACCCTTTCATATACTATTGTTTTGTGAAAAAATACTTCAAACATCCCATGGGAATACGTAGGGTTTTTGAAAAATCCATAAAGGATACCCCATTAAATTACATATTATTTTTCATAACAAAAATTATTAGTTTTGGTTTGAAAATAATATTTCAGAAATAAATTTCATAGAATAATGTTTAAGAAACATTAACTTCTCTAAAAACAATGATGTTCTTATAAAAATATGAATAAGGGAAAAAAGTAAAAATAAGGGAAACGTGGCTTCAATAACATCACAATCTATACAATATAACCGAAAAAAACGGATACACATATCCTGGGAATAAAATAAATTCATCATGACCATGAAAAAAAGGATTAAAGAAAACTATGACTTTATTGAGGGAAAATGCCAACATTTCTGAACCTAAATTTTTTCAGAACATTGTATGTCTCACTATGTCAATATTAATCAAATTTTCTCACTCCAATATTAATGTACAATATCTAAAATTCAGAAACACATTTTTTTGTTAACAACTCACACGAGGTCTCCCTTGAATAATCAACTAGAATGAATATAAATAGTAAACAAAACAAAATAACCATATATGTGTATAATCATTACCATACCAATAATAAATAAAATCCACTTCAAAATATAAATTTTGATTTATTTGAGGCTCAATAAACCACTAAATGGGTTTTTAATATTTAATTTAGTCATAAAAATTATTTTTAATGAAAATCATTTAGAATTAGTATTTAATTCTAGAATTGAAAACAAAAAAAAAATGAATAGTCAGAGAAGAATCTCAATAAATCATCTATTGTGTAATATATAAATAAAACAGAATATATAATATGATTTAATATTACTCTAAGGGAATTATTAATTAAGAAGATACACTTACCAAAAAATAAGAGTAATCTCATTACCTTTACATTCGACTATAAAAATAAGAAATAGAAATCCGCACAAATAGATAAATCCATTAATTTTATTAAAACCCCGTACAATCCCTTGGTTTATCATCTCTTTACATCAATGTTTTCAATACTCATTGGATAACGAATAATATTATAATAAGCTAATTAGAAGTAGGGAAATCCATTGGTAATCAAGAGTAACCTCAATGAAACCCAATCAAATCAAAGCGAACCCCTCAAGGAACAATGGAGGAAGAAGGTTTTATGAAGGGGGACATATAATTGAAGATAAATTGTGTAAAAGGAGGTACATATGAGTTATATTAAATAATTTAATAAAGCATAATAAATATAAAAATGAAAGCAGGGTATGCTCTATGGTTTAGACATAATATTAGTTAAACCATGTTCTCTTCCTAAATATGATACTTTTTTCTCATTAAAATATTACATTTTAGGGTAGAAATAGTTATTATAACCATGTACCAACTATATGAATCACCATCATTTAATTAATATGGATATGTAGTGCCATTATATTTTGAATTGTTTATCAATATTTTTGTTAATAATCAAAAATTACAATTGAATCCCCACTCCATTTGGAATAGTTGGGTACTCAATTTGTAAAAATAATGACGTGACAATGTCTCTAAATATATTTAAAATATCATAATTATATTTACCCCCAACATATAAAATTAATTTGAGTTATTAAAATTTAAATAAAACAAAAAATTTTTTACCAATAACCTATCATGTGTCATGTATTTCTTTTATGTCGTAAGTGTAATGAAAAAACATTATTCATACTTTTTCTATCACTTACATCAAATAAAATTGATAAATGTAATATAAATATCCATTCTAATTTATTACACCTAGACTATTATCTTTTCCTTCCCATCTATATCTATTTGATGTTGATATATGTCCTTAAAAATATGTGTTGAAAAGAAATTTATAAACTATTGGTTTTGAATATTTTATAGCCAGCTATTATAAACTATGAGATTAAAATTCCCAATAATATACCTTTTACTTTTAGTTTCAGATGTATCCTATATAATAATAAATAAAACATTTATTTCATATTTCTCCTTACCCATGATGTGTAAAAATACAACTCCTAGAAAATCAATGAATTGTTGAGGGTTTATCAGTGAATCAAATTATATTATGTTTTCTTGGTGAATAATCCCTCATTATTAGTTAAATATAATCATTATTTCTATTCAAAACACGCACATAGACAATAAATACATTGAAAATTTACATGGTTCACCAATCAAAATTAGAAGTCCAGATCTAATAATGATGTGGATTTGACCAAGTTAAAATGAATTATTATATTCAATATGTTGGTAAAATGAGTTGGGTTTATCCTTCAATATACACTAAATAATTTTTCCCTACAATGATAGTACAAAAAATTATGAAATAAGGATATAGAAATTTTTGTCAATAAGATGAAATCCTTCCAAACATTGCCTCTATCTATTGACCTTATGATCTTCTTATTATTTTTTAACCTATAGAGACAATGGTATGGTCTCTTTATTCTATTTATATATGAATAACCATTTATTCTTATACTTTCTTTTTCTCCCATTCTACTTCCCACAACTTCACACTATATTTATTCTCAAAAAAAATCACATCAAATTTTTTTTTATATTGTGTTTATATTAATTTTATCTTCAAATTAAAAACATCAACTATGATATTATAAATAATCTTTTGGATCATTGTTCCAAAATATCATTTCATCCAGTTTTAATTGGATGATATTTTAGAATGAAAATGAAATCCAAAATCCTCAGTAGAATACAATTCAATATACTTTTTCATACAATCCTATATTCCATTTCATTGGAAGGGTCATAAGAAATACAATGGGGCATGTTGTTTTTTAAAATCATTTACACAAATACAACTAATGTATGTGGATTAGTACAGTTGTTATGGTGTAGAGTTTATGAAATATCAAGAACCCTCTAAATCCATCCAAAAAACTATATGGAATGGTAAACTCACAGTATTGTATCACTTAATACATTCATCAAAATATGTTTTAATTTTATTGGTATGACAATATTGTAATAAAATTTATAGAAACATATATTCCATTTATAATTTTTACATGATATGGAAAACTCAGTATGACAATGAAGTTATAAATTTTATAGTGTCCCTAACAATTTACCAAAAATCCTAATTGATTTGGTGAATTCTTTTTTAATTGGATAATTATTTCATGGCATGGTAAATAACACTATGGTTTGATCCTTCCACTTTAGTGTGGTATACCACTTATTCGCTTATATATCCTCTCCACTTCTTCATTAATTAATATTTTATAAGAAACTTTTTTAAATATATATTAACACTATGAACATTTTTGATGGAATCACAGTATTTAGAATGCACATGATTTATGAAGTGAATTTAAAATCCAACACACCCAATAATTTCCAATTAAGAAATTAGTAAACCTCCCATTAACATAACAAAAAACATAGCACATATTACAATCAATGTCTCCACCCTTTAGATATTTTTCAAACAAGACCGTAAATTATAATGAATAATTGTTGTTGGATAGTGTGGGTCTATAAATAGGGGGTTAATTGAGTACTGAATAATTGTTTTTGTCTAATATGATTTTTTTGAAATCCCACAAATGTTAAATACATCCCATTAAATCAAAATTTGTAGTATAATATATATCATAATATTTATAAATATTTATTAGGTCACAATTGATAAATATATGATATTATCAGATTCATTAAATTAAATTTACTTGATAAATTTTTATATGAACACAAACTAAGTCAAAAAATAAATGTATAATTTTTTAAAAAACATTATTAAAGAAGAAATTAACTAAAAAAAATTAATCAACACCGTTGAAAGATTCAATACAAGGGATTTTATCTAAATATAATAAATACTCCTCTCCACATGGTGATCACCCAACCACTATGAATTTTATATAAAATAAATAATTTGATATAGATAATGGATCATGTGTTATAATAGTATACAAACATTCCTGGTCACACATGACCCCTTCTACAGTTCTACATGGGAGTAAACAATAAACATACCATATATGGACAACTAACACTATTATATATGGGATTGCATGTAAGATATTATAATAAGATTTCTATGTATCTTTCAGTTCAGTACATGAGATAGTGTGGGTGTGATAAAATAGAGTATGAACACACACTTCTCATAATGTAATAATTATAAAAAATAGGACAATCATAAGTATAGAGTTTATTAATGCTCAGTTTGTTGCAATGCTACTTCGGACTCGTGATTTATTTTCTAGTGAAGATTGAGTTGATCTATCTTGAAAATAGTTTAAAAAATAGCATGTTAAACACTCATTTTATTGACTAGAGGAAAACATTGGATGTGATGATGTAGATAAGATTCCCCATACAATGTTTGCATCATTTATCTGCTATTTTTTTCAATTAGTTTAGCTTTATATTTTCTGTATCTTCGACCTATAAACTTTATAACAGTCATATACATCCACCATTGTGTCGTGCTCTTATTACTTTATTGCATGAGGGTGTCTGTATCCATTATTATCAACTGTAATAGTTAGAATAACCCTAGGCATACGAACATTATATATCCTCATATATCATGTCCAACATCCTCAGTAATACATTATGTCAAATAGTTAAGAGACAATAATTAACATAAATTTTTTCACTAACATCAAAAAAATATCCATTTTAAAGAAAGAAAATTAAAGTGGATAAGAATATAAAATAGTAGAGATTTATTAGTATGCCGGTGTCTCATAAAAATGTTTTCATAGGATAATAGTGTATCGTCATGGTGGAATGAAACTCAAAGTATCTTATAGATGAAAAAATTTACACATTGTTGGTTGTGTCTCAAAAGGAGGTTTCAGGTCTGGTGGTGTCTTATACAAATAAAAAATACTATGATGTACAAATTTGTAGTATGATTGTTCCTTATCTAGTGGTATATCATACGTAGTAATATTTTTGTTCTAGAAGTATGACATCCAATCGGTGTCTCATAGATTTCTACTTTTTCTTCCTGACAGTATGTCTTCTGACGGTGTCTCAATATTATATATATTTTTATTCTGGTAGTGTGTCAGGGAAAACATTTAGTCGTGTTAGTGGTGTCAGACTGAAACGTGTCTTATCCTTAGGAGTAAATGGTTGTGACTCATTCTTATATAATTTCAACATCTATCTAGAATTATTGGAATACATACAGAAAACGTGAAATCCACTCAAATCTTTAGAATCATGAATTATTAATCCTTAAAACAATGATGTCAATAATCACCCCTATTTTGAGGATCATAAATCATGGCATAATATAGTATTATAAATGTAAAAAAACTAAACAAAGGTAGTATAAATCATGATATAGTTTTTAGTGTCTGAATATGGAATAAATAAACGAATACATAGAGTATCAAATGTTAGTATCATGTATCAATGACATAATTATTAAAAATAGATGGAATAAATGATAAAATAGAAAAATCACAAAAATAAATCAGAAATTTCGTCAAAAATAATGTTCATCAAAAAAACCCAAACAAATATTTCATAATAATTATATCATTTTGAGACTAAAAAGGAAATGATTATCAAAGTATTGATAAGGAATGTTGTATGAATAAACTAGGTAATATATTGGAATGTATTCAAAAAATTATTATAAAAAATATATTACAAACCATGTCCCATCAAAAGAAGATAGTCCAGTCCAAAAACAAAAAAGAATAATGGTTTGGCACATGGGCCCATTAGGGATTTTAATTTAACATTCTAATTATCATTATCATTATATGAGGCATCATGATCAGGTCAAGGAACAGTGGAAGGAACACCTATTGGTAATCAAACAATCTCTTTGGGAAGATCTCCTAGAACAAAAATTGGCTTGATTTGTCTCAAATATTGAGCATGATACATTAGAAATGTTTTGAATTTAGTATGTACAGGTTTTATGGGATCTCAAGAATCATCTGGTCTGAGATATAACTATGAAGTAATTGGAATGGATTGCAACGAAAAAACATCTTAGACATGAATATTAAAAAATTTATTAACCAAATTTATAAATTCATATATTATTTGGTAACCAAATTACATTGAAATAATTAAACCATCCTTATCACCCATAAACATATTCATCATAGGAATAATCTTCTTCAACTATCATAAATTCACTGTAAAGTCCTATGAAACTGGAGGCATTTCAAATATTTTACTTGGATCATGATGGTTTGTTCTATACAATAATTTATGTATATCCTGGATATATAAAATTTGATGTACTCCATAATAGTCTCTATTGAAGTATCCATATTGTTACCATATTATCTGATCATCATGGGTTTATGATATGTATTTAATCAATCATTATAAGAATTTTTAATGGGATAATAAGTTATTCAATTAAGGGACCACTAGATGATGCTGCCAAATTTTCTCCAAAAACGTTTATGAAATGAAAAACATCCACTATATAATTAGAAGAATTAGTAGTATCTAAATATGTGTCCAAAATAATTTTTATTATCCCATCTAAAGAAGCATACAAAATTTACATCGGGATATCAAGAATTTCCAATAAAGATTCAAATTCTCCTCTATTCCACTTATTATCAATCTCAACTTCCTATATGTGACACATTATCATTGGTTTGATATGTTAGATCACCAACTCAAATAGATATAATAAGTCCTTTTCATAAGGTTTTCTCAAAAGAGGAGATTAAATTCTGAACATCTCATTGATGTATGAAATTATCTTTTCACTTATGGAATTCATGTCATCTCATTTGACTATGTAAATTGTTAATGTTTACAGTGATTGGGTAGGTTCACATAGTTGATTTCTAATAGAAGAAAATTTTTCAAAAAATCCACCAATGTGTACATGAGATATCATAGATAATTAGGATATACTTCATTTTTATCCTCTAGTATACCAAGTATTGGTGGAATCCATACAAAATTGTAGAAGATTAAACAATTTTATTCAGTAGGATCAACCCATCAATTTGAAAAAACTACCATGATATGTGATGTGGCAAGAGTTACCCACCAGAAGGTACGAATGAAACTACAAATATTCCTTTTCAATATGTACTCTATGTAAAAATGTTATGTGAAACATTGGCAGGATTACCATCATTCTTCTTATCAATAGGAGGTGCCACTATCATCTGAGAATCATTATTTTTACCAAAAAAATGTAGATTATACTTCCATAAGTCTATTAACTAGAGGCCCATCAGTAAGAAAAACCTAAAACACCTCACCACCACATTTCTCGGAATATAAAATCTTTATTTTAATTTTCTTATCCACTGGTTATTCCACATCCGCAATTACATTCATCTACTAAACTATGGATGGATCAAAAATAGTTTTCCAAGTGAAAGTAGAGATGGCCTCAACACTATTAGCCACTAGACATTCATGAATGATCTCCAATGATATGGTTGTACCCACTAAAGAAGTGAATCATTCCCTTTTAGATTTGGGTTCATTGCTCTAGTAAAATATTTTTATTTTAATGATTCTTTATGTTAAATATGAAATACTGAAACAATATATGTGTCCTTATTCTTATTTCTGGAACATGAAAAACTAGGCTCAGAGTTATCACCATCATTATCTCTTCTGTCATCCTCATCCATTTTATCTTCAAAACTATTTTTATAATTTTATTCTCCTACATCGTCATCATTATTCTCATCATCATCATCATTATCCGATTTTGAAATTATATTTAATTGATATTATACTAAAAACTATATTTCACCGTCATCCCTTTGAAGAAACATTCCACATTTTGGGAGCCTCATAGGAGGGATAGAATCTCTATATGAAACAATTGACTATTTGGGAGACAATTCAGGATCAATCCCTTTATCCACAGAAGTCACTTTTTATTCTACATCTATAGTAGCTTTTTATTTTTCACTGTAAGGGTTTCCAAAAATTTCATCAGTCTCAATAGATGGATCAATAATATTCATCATCCAAGTAGGATGATCAACTAGAATAAACCCACCACACACCATATCCTTATCTCCACCCCACTATCTATTCTAGGGGGTCCTACTAATCTTCATCGTTTAATAAGTAACTCTTGAAATACAGAAACCACTAGAGTCTGTGATAAACTCTTCATCCATAGATACATGGCTCGTACCCTATAACATTAAAGAAATGAAGATGTGGTATATCTATGAATTGGATCTGGAAGGAATCTTGATCTTCTCACACATGTGTACCATGAGATGTATTCATAAATTTATATTATTTTCTTATATCATAATTTATAGATTATAATCATATTGGCACCTTAGTGTTGAGAAATAAATCGTTAATTGGATTAAAAATTGTGAGAAACATAATGATAATCCTTTTTTACCCATGAAGATATGAGGGAATATGTATTATAGTTTTTTAATATCCTATTAGTTCTAAAAAATCAACATTGTACAGAGAAAACTCACAATCTTCAATATTGGTTCCATAGTAATCCTCATATAACCCTTGATAAATTACCTCCAAACATTTATCCCGTTACTTTATTAAAAAAAAATTCACATATTCTTTGAAATGAATTCTTACCAAATCCCCACCGTCTTAAGAAAAGGAAAACTATTAATGATGATAGAATTCATAAACCAGTTTAGGGTATAAGGGTCTATTGATTGATCAGAACCACTCTAAACAAGCTTGGTTCTATAGTAAAACGAGTACCACATACATGTTGGACGACAACCTACATTATTCAAATTACATTTCAGTTATAATAATTTATTGGAAAGCTCATAATTAACTGGTTAATCTTATGTAAGAACATATAGTTTATTCAGGTGCTTCTTAGCTGATCACGACTCACCCAGAGAAGACATAGAAGGGTTATCCATCCCTGGAATGTGGATCATTTCGATTATATTGATCAAATTATATGAGATATTGTAGAGACCCAGGTTTGAAATACATAAACATTACATTTCTTTTAAATAATACTTAATAAAATAAAATAAATATTCCCAAAGGCCATTTTAGTTTATTGTCATTGTAAACATAGAACATAATCTTCTAACATTGTGAATAATCTAAAACATCCCCAATAATGATCTTTCCATTTTGTTTTCCAACTTAAACCAGTATTTGAATCGTAGGGATAAGAAAACATAAAAAGGGTTCTCTCAAATTATTAGTATGGGTAAACATTGTTAAAATAAAACAAACCATAACATTTGAACGTAAAAATATGAACATAATATGTATACATCAAAATCATGAGTCATGAAATAAGTCGATGAAGTTTGTAAGGCATAGACCATAAAGGAAAATTAATCCGGATAAAATGGAATGGGAAAAAACATGGAATTATGGAAAACAATTATTCACATAATTTTATTTACAATGTTTCCAGGGCATTGCTGCCAAGACCATCATAATGGATGAAGTCCATTACTACTCTGGTTTTACCTTCCATTCCTGACCTATATTACTAAACTGAATTTTCCTACCACTCCAACCATCTCTATATCATCAAATATATATCTTTACGAAGTTCATTGGAGGGATATATGAGTACTACCCATCTCATTATTAAATCATTGTTATATGTTCCACAAAAAAATAAATTATTCATCATATCATAACCCCTGAAATAAAATGGTATTCTTAAACATCATGTCATCATAAAAAAAATAATTCCATAAAAAATAAGATCCAATAAAAGTAATAATAGGGATAGAAACATAACCCTATGTCATCTTAGAAAGAATTTAATTTTGATAAATCACTTGAACAGAGTTCTTGATAAAAAATATCATTTCTTCTTCAGTTTTTTTTTTCGAAATTCCAAGAAATTTTAAAAGAAAATAATTTTGTTGAAATTAAACATGAAAACATGTAGAGGATGTTTCCTGAAAATAAATTATCATGAAACCGTAATAGTCCATTAATTTCTTATAAGTTATAAAAAACATTATCCTCGTACTTTTTCTAGAAAATTCAAAATAGTAACTCATATGGTATATAAAAGAAAACATCCTTCCATAACATGTTGTAAAAGTAAAAAATGGTAAAAGATGAATATAAAAATAAATGGAAGAATAATAGAGATTATATGAATTTTTTTTGAAAACATGTACATGAATGATAAATATAGCCCTAGAAAATAATGATATATAAGAAATCTCAAATAAAAATGAGATTGCAAAATTATCCCATAACATATGTCTGATTTAATATGTGTGTATCAGAAAATATAATATATAGGGTTTAAAAATATTATTTACTTATAACAGAACCATTATAATATTTATGATATCAAATATTATTCACTTATGACTTTATATTACCCATTCATTTGTCAATTTCATTTTAAGAAAAGTTTTGGGTAATAATCGTATCATTTATCGTACATGTTTGGTCTTTTTATTATCCATATGGTTACATAGATCATGACATTATGTATTTCTTAATTCAAATCATTATTAATATATATCATATATATTCAGTATATAAAATATATATAATATACAGAAAAGTGAAATGGAATACACCGTTTATGTAGACGGTTGCTTGTACGTACACATGAACTCTTTTTTCGTTTCCTTATCGAATTGGTTGGAAGTAAGTAGATTTAATATATATGTATATATATACATGAATCTAGAAAAATTATTATGTCAATAATTTATTGATTATTTTTCATATATATCTTAGAATCGTTCTTGATTGATTAACATGGATAATGAATATTATCACATCGTGGATACGGTAAGTCGTACGTACGCAGGAGTAATGATATCATTCCCATATTTGTTGAAATTTATTTAATTTTATGGTGTATAAAATGTAAAAATTATTATCATGTAATAATAATAATATATAGTTATTATCTAAAACATTATACCCATCCAATAATGGTGGCGGTAAAAAATAGATTACACCACTACATGGAGACAGTAAGTCGTACGTACGCACGCGTGCTGATTTCATTTTTCATAGGAGGAATTGATGGTGAAATATAGTTGTTTTTTATTTATAATAATATATTATTATATTAATTATACTTTTGTTATTACATTATAAGAAAAAAACTATTGAATAGTTATTGGAATATGAAATGAATTTAAAAGACTCGGTATAAGGGATTACCTCTTCCTCGACGCGACTCCTTTAAATTTCTGCTTATGGAACTATAATTGGTATTTTGAGAAGAAAATCAAAATAACAATGTTATTAGGGAAGTTTAGATTAGAATGTTGAAGGTTTAGGATGATCTTGACATCTTCAAATGGAGAGAAGAGGAGATGGAGGGGGTTTTATTTTATAAAACGGGAGAGGGGAACATTATGAAACTCTCAAAAATATTAATTTTTAATAAAATAAAACCCAACCCATAAACATATATGGTGTCCGAAATTTTCTAATAATATTAGATATGGTTTTAATATAATTTATAAATAAATTATTTACAACTTATTTTGTCAATTTAAACCATATCTTTGTAATTTAAACTTAGTTATTATATTAAATTTTAATTTGGGTAAAAACATTTTAAATATGTAATGGTTAATCATATATATTTATGTGGTGTTAAATGAACACTAATGGATAATTTATGACAATATAAACTTTATAATTATCACCCTATAACTTTTAAAATTGTCAATGTTTTTTAAATAATTTAATAAAATGTTATTTTTTTAAAATATCAATAATGTCCATTTTTACAGAATTAATTTATTTGAATTCCTATAAATTCTAGACAAAAAATAAATTCAAAAAAATATTAAATATACTAAAAACATGTCATAGTCACATAAAAAATTCATTTTGAACCATAATTAATTAATATGATATTTATTTTAATAATTTTAAAACCATATGTTTTATATTTCTATTCATATAATAATTTTTACATCACTATTGTGTCATCATTAATGATAATTAATTAATCAATAAAAATTAAAAATTACTTTAAATGATGCAGATAATTTAATTATATTTATATTGAAAATTTACATTTGTTGTTTTATGATGTTTATCAATAAATTAAAATTATTACACTTATATGATTAAAGAGAGAAACATGTTGTCACTTTCTATTTTTTTAATAATAAGTACATCATTTTCATGGAAAAAAGTCCATTTAATGAATGTATTCTGAGTCATATGATATATGGGTATACTTTTATTCATCAAATATAATTTATTCTATCGTTAGGTTAATTTTACTATATTAATGTTAACCTTAATTACAAAATTTATCATTAACTATTGTAATAAAAATAATTACCAATGTTACTATTCATAATTCCCAAAAAAAAAATGCCCCATGAACATAATTTGAAAATAATGACTCCAAATATTGAATCCAATTTACAAATTCAAAACACAGATGTTTCTATAATTAATTAATTATTAATCCCTTGTCTAAAAAAATGGTATTTTCTTTAAAACATTTCAAATGATGGAAATGTTTCTACAAATGAATTCAATGTAAAATAAATGAAAATGAAATAAATTGTTTTTAAAAATAAAAATATATTATATTTATACATTAAAACTACTAAAATATATATTTTAACCATATTAATTATTTTAATCAAAAAATTTGTTTTAAATTTAAATTCAGCTTATTTTTACTATTCATTTAAATAAGGACGTTATGAGAAAAATATCTAAAAATTATCTGAAGTATATTTTTATATTATTATTCTAAATAAGATGTTTATTTTGTAAAATTGAAATTATAAAAGTGTCAAATACTATATTTGAAATGATTTCTCCATCAAAAGGAATTAAAAATGTATTTTTTTAAGAAAACATGATTTATCGGAAAAAGTGATTTTTTATCATATTGAGTTCTATAAAATGTGTAGGATGAATTCAAATGATAAAATTAACAATTTAGTTAATTCTATTAATAATGGATATTTTATATCCCATTAAATAATAATATTTTAATAATATATCTATATTTAGTGAAACTCAGTATTGCGTACAACACTAGCTATAGAGGAAGGTCGCTCTTGTTTGTAACAGAAGGAAAATCAGTTTTGTGTATAGTGTAAGCTTTAATTTGTGTTGCGTATAAGATAGTCCAATTATTTTTATTTTATAAAAAGAATAAAATCTATACTCATTGTTGTGTGAAATGAATTATATCAAAAGAACATGAAATTGTGTGGAACACAAAACAAGAATAGTATTGCATATAATGAAAGCTAACACATTGTTGCATATAGTGCTATCAGAACATTTTGTCTTGTAAAAAAAATGACAATAAAGAAATTAAAATGAATCTATGTCAAAAAATATTGGGTTATTATATTCTACACCACTTAAAATGAATTTCACCAATGAAATTCATCATGATTATAAATGGTTTACTATATGAAAGTTTATTTTTTGGAAACCCACTTCATAAAAATGGATTTTAAAACTACATTTTTGAAATTTATAGTTATAAATATAATAGATTCCCAATGGAATTCATCAATGGGTTTCCATGTAATATAAAATATATGGGATTTGAAAGCATGGATATGTAAGTAAAATCTAACCATCAAGTTATGATGGATAGTGGTAGAGAACAAGGTTTAGGGAATGTTATCTTCTATAAAGGCATAAATATTTGATGATCTAATGGGACATTTGATTCATTGGATAAGAGGTTACTAGGAATTTTTTTTGTTTCATGATCCCATTCCTAAAGTTTAAGAACATGATAAGAAATACATATATGATTTAATTAAAATATATTCATTGGTCATGCCTTGAAAAATATCTGATTCATCTATAATTCGATGAAATGATGTTTAATTTTTCATTCATAATGTGTTAGACGATCATCCAATATAATGATATGTCATCCCATATTTCTCAAAAAAAGTTAGAACAAGTAATCAAATATTTATAAGTCATCCTTTAGTGAGATAATAAATTAATCTATCAAACATAAAAGGAAAAATATCTTATTCTATCTGTAAAAGGATAACAATAATATCCTTCAAAAAAAATAAAAATATAATACTTTTTATAAAGGTGAAATAAATATAATTAACATTTTTCCCATATCATATAATTTAGTTCTTGGTTTTTTAATTTCAAACATGTGAATACCTTAATCATGTCTTCTTTTAAAAAAATGAATTAACATTGAACATTAGTGAATACATGAAGGATGTAAACAGTTAACTCATTCTACATAACAAAATCCAAAAAAATCTATTTACTCAAACCATGGCATTACACTGTCCTTATATAATTCATGAGATCATTAATACTATCAAACATCTCATTATCACCTTATCCCTTCATTATGTGCATATCACGGGCTTTCAAAAAAATTCAGAATATACTTTCATGGTTATCAGTACAATTCAACATATACTTTCAAATACTTAAGAAAAAACAATAGTGTATCAGTCGTTAGATGATTCATTGTTCTATTGTACCATTAAAGTACTTATATAACATTACTCTGGATAAACATAAAATAATTCTACTACCTTCTTAAACTATTGACCGAGATTCATCATTTTATTCCCCACCACTTATTTCATCTCATATATCATTTTTAGTCGCTTCATCATCATAATAATAAAGACAACCCATACGACCGTTCTGATTCACTTTATGATATTTTCTTTTAGGGAATTGAATTTCCTAATGCATTTAAATTTGACATTTAATCATTTAACCATTGATGATGTCTCAGCAATACCATTATCCTTGTCCCTTATGTTATCAAAACCTTTTCCTTTGCAATTACTTACTTTGGTCCCTTCTTTTCTACACGCAAATAATCTTCTAGTTAAATTTAAACATTCTCATTTATGCCTATTACAACATGATTTACATGGGAAAATTAAACATTATTTCTCTATGATCATTATGAAACTACATCATTCTCAAATTAGATGGTTTAGGAAAATTACCAATGTTAAGGTTATTGATCATATTATGAAATTGATGATTAGGAATAATAATGATATTTTTCCTTCTAAATACAATTTTATTTATTTTTTCATGAAGAATATCATTCCACTATCTATCATATTCTCCATTAACATGAATCCTCCTATTTCCATCCATTTTCAAAAACCCAAAAAGAATAGTATGAGGGAAAAGACATACTAGGAAAACAATATATTCAATGGGGAGTACTCTAGATCTCTAACATCGAGGGTCCAATCCTTGGTTATTCATGAATGTTATAATATTACAAGGATTGTAATTTATAGTTATACACAACCATAAGGACAACCCTCTATATACCTTTGAAATATCTCTGAGGATCTAAGAAGAATTTTCGCATCATAGAATCCCAATGTTGATAAACCATCCCTCTGATAACAACTATAGAGACCCATGATTAACATACATTGACATTACTTTTTTTTGACGAATACATAATAAAAAAACAAAAATATTCATAAAGACATTATTAGTTTAGTGTATTTGAAAACATAGAACATAATCTTCTAACATTGTGAATGATAATCAATATCTCCTATAAATATCTTCCTATTGTGTTTTCCTACCAAAAACCATTCTTTATTTCATGGGGAAAAGAAAAAAATGGTGAGCTTAAATTATCATTTATGGTAAACAAGGAGACAAAAAAACAAACCATATATATTTTAATGTAAAAACATTAACAAAAATTTTAAACATCTAAATACTAAGCCATGAATTAAATATTGGAAGTACGTAAAGCATATATCATAAAGGAACATTAATAAAGATAAAATAGAATGGGAATAAAACATGGAATTGTTGAGAACACTAATAACATAATATTATTTCTATAGTATCAAAGGCATTACTTCCAAGACCAGCATAATGGTTGATGTTGATTACTGGTCATTGTTTAATTTTTGTTCCATCCATGTAGTACTGAACCATATTTACTTTCTATTCTAGAAATATCAATCTCCAGAGATATAAATCATTACCCAATGAATTAGAGGGAGATATAGGTCCCACACATCCCATAATTAAATCATTACTACAAGTTACACAAAACATAAATCATTTATCATAGCATAACCCATGAAATAAAATGGGATTATTAAACATCATTTCATCATAACATAAAACATTATTTCAATAAAAAACACAATCAAATAAAATAAATAATAGGGATGGGAATATAACTCATATTATATCATAGAAGGAAAATAATTATGATAATACACATGAAATTTGATCATGAATAAAATATCCTTTCTTCTTCAAAAATAGTTTGTTTTCTAAAAATGCAGTGCAATTTCTAATAAATACAATTTCGTTGAAAATAAACCTATAATAATATAGAAGAAGATTTATGGAAATAAGGCTTCATTAAACTATAAAAATCCATTCATGCCATATATGTTAAACCAAAACATTCTCCTCGTACTTTTTTTTGGAAAAGTCCAAAAAGTACATCATATGGTAAACAATATAATGATTCCTTCAATACCATGTTGTAAAACTAAAAAAATGTGTAAAATGAAATTAAATATATATGGAATAATATTCGACACTTTATTAACTTTTTATAGAAAATATAGACATTTATTATAAATATAACCCTATTAAATACAAACGTATAAGGAATCTCAGATAAAAATGTGATTGCAAAATTATCGCTTACATTATGTCTGATTTCTTATGTATTTGTATGAAACAAATATATAGTGGGTTTATACATATTATTAACATGTAACAAAAAATTACTAATATTTATTATATCATATATTATTCAATTATAGATTTATATTAACTTTTCATTTTACAATTTCATGTTAAAGCAACGTTTTGGGTAATAATCTTTTAATTCATCCAATGTGTTTGGACTTGTTATTCTTCATATGATTAAATAGATCAGTATTTATATACATCAATAATGAAAAGCATAAATTATATATATCTTATATTTTCCGTAAATATATATATATATATATGTATGTATGTATAATATATAGATAAAGGAAATGGAATACACCGTTTATAGAGACAGTAGTCTGTACGTACGCAAGAATGTTCTTTTTGTTTCCCTATTGAATTGGATGGAAGTAAGTAAATGAAATATATATATGTAAATAATTATAGTAGAATTATTATGCCATATATTCCATGATTATTTATTATATATAAATTGTTATCATTCTTTAATGGTTAATATGGAGAATTAATCTCATCGTGTCATAGAGACAGTAAGTCGTACGTACGCATGAGCAATGATATAATTGAAATAATTGTTGAATGGTATTTTTTAGGTCCACAAGGCTGAATACCCTGAGAGGGGGGGGGGTTGAATCAGGGTATGACTAATTTAAAATAAATGCTCGTTCTCATCTTGTTTCGCTGTTGAGAAAAACTCTCTTCTCTCTTATTCCTGTTGCACAAAGTAAATAGAATGCGAAGTATGCACAAGACACATCAATTTTACTTGGTTCACCGCAAAGGGCTACGTCTAAGGAGCATAGGCCGAAAAGTTGTCGGTCGTACCAAATTCCACTAATCTTCACTAGCTGTGGATATAAAGTTCGGGCTAGATCACTTCTATGCCCAGGCTCACTGCCTTTACAAGTTTAGGGTCAGCTCACTGATTTCCCAAGGGTCACTCCCTATTTCTCTCTCTCTGGCTCACTGCCGGTGGAGAGGATCACCTTCTTCCTCTTCCTAATCTCACTGCTCTTAGAAGGAATCCACTTACAGTTTATAGACCTGTAGGTCTCTTCATTTGCATGAATGAATACATCTTTCTCTGTATGAAGATGCTCTGTTGAAGTACAAATTTCACCCGTAGATGAATATCTCTTTGTACCGAAGGTATTAGGCAATGTACCAGCTTCCACGCAGTCCGAAAATCACTGCTGGAACAAAACCTTACTTGGTGCGCAAGTCAAACTCGGCACGCAAGTATCGGCGAACAAGTCACAACGGGTGCACAAGTTCACCTCAGACACTTGCGCGACTCAAGCTTCCTCAACTCCAAACTTGCACGAATCTCTTCCTTTTATGCCCAAACCAATATTGGCATGCAACTACCAACTGGCGCACAACTTCTAACACCGGCGCACAACCTCAACTACTGGCGCGCAAATTCACATGCGCGACCCACACTCACCACTTGCGCGACCACCACACATGCGTGACGGGAGCTCTGATTTCTCAAAGTGTTTAACTCCTTTAAGAATGAGGAGGGGTGGTCCAGTATTTATAGGCAATCTTACCACCCTACATAATGGCGCGCAAGTCACTTGTGCGACCCAGTTTCGGCGCGCAAGTCCCCTGTCATTTTAGACACTTGCGCGACCAACTCCTAAACTTGCATGAACATTTTTCCTTAGACATATTTTGATCTTCTGATCTTGAAAAACATATGGCGCGCATGTTTTATATAATCCAAGTCCCCGGCATGCAAGTCCTTTTTCCAAAAACACTTTTCATCATTTGCTGATTTTCAGGCCCTAAAATTTGGCAAACACTGGAAAACGGCGCCACCTTGTATCTGTTCTTTTGTACCGACTCCAGATCATCCATTCCTTTTATCGACGTTCTTGATTCAATCATGGATCGTTGACCTCAGCTCTTAAACTCGACATTCCATCATGAAATCCTCTTTGTCAACAAATTTGTATGTCATTGTATTGCTTTGTCAACAATCACTACTCATATGTCCACTTTTTCAACAAACACAATCACCTCAAAAATGCTTCAATGATACCTTGAGGGATTTTTGCCCAACAATCTCCCCCTTTGGGTTTGTTGACAATTCTTCCAAAACAATGATACGTCATTGATTCTTCAGCCTCCATTTGCCTCATTGCGATTCTAATTGTTATCAAAGATTTACTCAACACATACTCTAAGCCCACATGAGCAATGCTCGGCGTGACAAACAAGAGTAAATGAAAAGTTCATCAATGAATCACTTTATCTCTGACATCCACTGTTGACACCAAACTGATACCAATTTGTACTAAACTAATACCAATTATTGATGGGCTTGTTGGAAGACCAATGTTTGGTTTGGAAATAATCTTATCACTTTCCAACAACACTCTTCTGCTTTTATCATGATCCTCACCTATCGTGATATATATTATTTGATAGATCACTTCTAGCATCGTCAGATTGAAAAATCTCCCCCTTTCTCATTTCTCCCCCTATCTGGTTGCTCCACTGGTCAGCTTCTCCCCGTATCTATCATTATTTGTCAAATAGCCACACTGTCTCCCCCTTGAACAATCACTATTTTCTCCCCCTTTGTCAACGAACCAAAAGGTCACTCTTTTGAAGTCTGTAACATAGTAGAGAACACATTAGTACATTAGGGAAAAACGCATCATACCTCGGGGAGAAGGGGGGGAGGTTTCACATCCACACTATTTCTAGTGCGGAAAATCGACTGAACTCCCAGAGCCAGTCTATGCCTCTCAAAATCTTCCTTGGGTATGGCCTTTGTCAGAATATCTGCAACCTGTAACTCTGTAGGCACATACTCCAACTTCACGATGCCCTGCTAAACCTTCTCCTTGATGAAATGATACTTGATCTCAATGTGCTTTGTGCTGGAATGATGGAAAGGATTTTTGCTACGATTTATAGTACTTGAGTTGTCACACTGGATTCCGAAGTCCATTGTGTCATTAATATACCAAATTATTCATTTCACTGCGAGCATGTGACATTCCTTGGTATTAATTTGATATCTTGCTGCTTGGCATGTGGCGAAAAGAATATCAGGCCTTGTCGTGGTCAAGTACAATAGACATCCAATAATTTTCCTATATTCTGTGATATTAACTGCCTTGCCATCCTCATCTTTTGATAATCTCATCTGGGTAGCAACCGGGGTCTTCATCTGCTTGGAATTATCCATTCCAAACCATATTAGAACCTCCTTGGCATATTTGGATTGAGAAATAAATGTGGCATTACTTCCTTGTGTCACCTGTAAACCAAGGAAAAATGTTATCTCTCCAATCATTGACATTTCAACCTCATTTTTCATGAATTTGGAGAACTTTCTACATTGAGCTTATCTGATCCGCCGAATATTATGTCGTCAACATAAACCAGCACCATCATCCGTTTATAACTTTCATTACGAAAATAGATATTGAAATCAACTCCTCCACGCTGAAAACCAAGCTTCTTCAAATACTGATCAAGCCTTGATTACCATGCTTGTGGTTCTTGTTTCAGCCCATACAATGCCTTTTTCAGCCTGCAAACTTTGTTCTCATCTCATGAATGAAAAAACCATCTGGCTGCTCAATGTACACCTATTCTTCCAGAACCCCATTCAAGAACAATGATTTGACATCCATCTGGAACACTTTAAACATTCTTTGCACTGCTATGGCCAAGAATAATCTGATTGTCTCCAGCCTTGCAACTGGTGCAAATGTCTCATCATCATCTATTCCTTCGATCTGGGAGTACCCCTTGCACACTAGTCATGCTTTGTTTCGAATCACAGTTCCATCTTCATTCATCTTGTTGCGATAGACCCATTTAGTCCCAATGACATTCTTGTCTGCTGGTCTCGAAACAATCTCCCACGTCTGGTTCTTCTCAATCTGATCAAGCTCTTCATTCATAGCTAGAACACAATTTTCATCTTTAGCTGCATCGGAAAAACATTTCGTCTCCACCTGAGATAAAAACGATGTCTACTATAATGACTTAATTCTTCGAGTCTGAACTGGTGTTGTCTGATCACCAATGATATTCTGCCTATCAATTTCAGCATGACTCTTTGGCTTCCTTGCAGATATAGACTTGACACTTTCTTGTTCATCATCAGTATCTTCTTCTGAGTCAGCCTCTGCAACTTATGCTCCCCTTGTATTTCTTTCCACATCATCACTTTCATCCAAGAACTGTTTACTGAATCGTTGAGTATTCTGTTCATTTTCAACTATAGTGACATCCTTACTCTCAATGATTTTTCCCAGCCTTTTGTTGAATCATTTATATGCTTTGCATTTCCCTGAGTAGCCAAGGAATATCCCCTCATCTCCTCTTGCCTCAAACTTCCTGTGATTTTCTTTGTTGAGAATGAAACACTTACCTCCAAAGATTCGAAAGTATTTCGGTGTTGGCTTCTTTCAATACCATAGTTCATACGGACTCTTCCCTTGATTCGGACACAACAGAGACCTATTCGAAACATAGACCAATGTCAAAACTACTTCCTTCCAAAATTTCTCTGGCAGGTCTTTATCAATAAGCATCGTTTTAGCCATGTTGCTGATGATCTGATTTCTCCTTTAAACCACTCCATTCTGTTGGGGAGTTCTTACTGATGAAACATGATTCCTTATCCCGTGTTTCTCAAGATATTTTTCAACCTGACTGTAT
Organism: Viscum album; assembly: GCA_963277665.1. NCBI lineage: Eukaryota > Viridiplantae > Streptophyta > Magnoliopsida > Santalales > Viscaceae > Viscum > Viscum album. The sequence goes on along the minus strand of OY728163.1, from coordinate 1,046,432,248 downwards.
ATAAATTCTGTACCATTATCAGTACGAAATTTCAGATCTTTCTTCCCAATCATCTTTTCTGATTCTCTCCTATACAGCTTTATACAACTGAACACCTCTGTCTTATGGGTAATGATGAATACCCAGGCCATTCTGCTATAATCATCAATGAAAATAACATACTACCTTTTCCCATTTATATCTCGTGGTGAAATAGGTCCACATACATCAGCATGAACCAATTCGATCACTCTAGTTGATTTCTGTTCCTTTGGCATGTATGTCTTCCTGATGATCTTCCCTTGTTGGCAAGCATCACACGTATGAGTGTGATAACGTGATATTTTGGGAAGGTATCTAGCAGCATCACATTTTACGAGATCCTCCATACATGGTTGGCATAGATGACCAAGTTGCTTATGCCACAGCTGGTTTTCATCCTCTCTGGATAAAAGACAAGTATCTTCTTCCCCACCTACAAGATATAGATTTCCCTTTAACCTTTTTCCCTATAGAACAGCTGCTCCAACTTTTCCTTTCACAACACACATCTTCTTAGTAAATTGGATAGAGTTCCCAGAGTCACATAGTTGATTGACACTGAGTATGTTATGACTGAGACCCTCTACTACCAAGACATCAGCATGTCTCATCTCTTTGCCCCCAAACTTGGCTTTCCCTAAGCCAACAATCTTCAGGCCTTCATCATTTCCAAATTTGACAACTCCTTATTTATCATATTTGATGCCTGTAACAAGATCCTTATTACCCATTATGTGGGATGTGCAACCACTATCAAGGATCCAAACACCAGATCGATCTGATGATTTAAGGGAAATTTCCGCCACCATAGCCTTCTCATTTTTCTTCTTCTTGGTCCATACTTTATCTTTCACACTCGACATGGATTGAGACTTCTGTTCTTTCTCAGAGTATGATGGACCACCCTCATCTTGCAGAGCTACAAATCTGTTCTGAACTTTTAACTCACTTGTTGGTTTATTGATATGCTGCTTGCGAACATTTTGATTCTGCTTTGGAACATTTCTCTGAATTGTTTAAGTGCAATACCTAGCCATGTGTCCAAATCCTCCGCACCAAAAACAGTGTCCTTCAAAATATGTTCTGGAAAACCGTTCTCTGTTTGGATACCATCTCTGTTCATGTTCCCTTCTGTATCTCTTGGCTATGGGACACACATACTGTGAATATCCCATTTTCCCATAGCAATAACACCTGATATAGGATGCATTCCCTCATGATATTTCAGCACTAGGATTTTACCTTTGAGATCACTGAATATTCTGATTCTGTTTTGTGCCCAAATCATCCTTCACTTTTGGGATGAGTGCTTGTGGTCTGACTGCAGTTGTCGCAAATTTTTGTTCTTGACTAAGCCCAGAAACGACCTTAACATCTGAGCTCAATTATTGCTTCTTTCATACTGAACTTCTAAGATCCTCTTTCATCTTCTCTGTATTCTGAATGTCCTGCTTTTAGGATATCATATTGGGGGTCAAGAGTTTATCTTGATCCATAAGTTTTTGTCGTAGACTGACCACTTCTTCTTTAAGCTCTTTGATACATCTAACCTGATCTTTTCCTGTGTTAGACAAACTATCAATTTCCTTCTTTTGTTCCTCAATTTTAGCCTTATAGACAACAATATTTTCTGAGTTATCTGGTGTTGAGGATTTTAGTCTTTCAATTTCTTCTAACAGCTCAGACTTTTCTTCATCCTGTTGTTGCATATAGAGTTTTGCATCACTAACCACTTTATTGGATTTCTTCCTTTTGGATCTCCAAACGTCTATCTCCTCAAGAGTTGCTTCCAATTCGACTTCCATATCAACTCTCCCTTCAATTTCTTCTTCTTCTTCGGCATCAACTTCTTCTCCCTTTTGAGAACTACCAACAATTTCCACCAAAGAATTTACCCCACATTCTCTACAATTTTCAATTTCCTTAACCTCTTCATCCTCAGACTCATCTGAAATTTCAAATTCTTGTGAGAGGAGATTATTTTTCTTGAAGAAATGTCTCTTGAATTGCTTCATCCCATTCACAAAAGCGGAAGATTTATTCTTGGGAATTTAAACGTCATCATCATCATTATCTTGAAACTTCATGGGGCATATTGCCGCAAGATGACCAAACTTTCCACATCTAAAGCTTGTTAGTGGAAGTTTTCCTTTAAACTTTCCTCTTCCTCTTTGTAGATTTGAAGAATGGAATGACATCACCTCATCTGTCTCTTCTTCTTCATTAGAATATTCAATGGTGAGCTTCTTCATGGCCTTAAATGCAACCTCTTTAGACTTACCCTTTTCCACAGACTCATTATCATCGTTCCTCATATCATATGCAACCATGGTGCTGTGCAAATTGTCCAATGTCAGCTCCTTTGGATCTTTATCTTCTAGTACTAAAACAATCAGATTGAACCGAGGTGGAAGTTTCCTCAAGATGCGCTTTACAATCTTTATGTCTTCAATGACTTCTCCAAGACCTTGCATATCTTCCACAACAATGTTTACCCTGTCAAAGAATGCATCAACAGACTCATTCAGGTTCATTTTCAGATCTTCATATTTGTTCCACAACACCTACAGCTTTGCCTCTCGGACTTTTGTGTCCCCTTCAAATATATTCAAAAGCTTTTCCCACATGGCATGTGACGTTTTTCATGTCATCACTTTTGTGTAGATGGGATTGGAAAGGGCTCCCCCTAAGGCATTGATTGCCTTGGAATCAGCATCCCACTCTCTATGCTTAGCTTCTGATAAAGCACCACTATTAATATCAGTTGTAATACCATGCATAGCTGCTGAAAACACATCCATTCCCCAGGATCGGAAATAGTTTTGCATCCGATTCTTCCATATCTGAAAATTATATAAGTCGAAGATCAGAATCCCTTTATGATTGGTGACATCCATTGACAGAAGAACAACTTTCAACCTTTCCCTCTGATACCAATTGTTAGGTCCACAAGGCTGAATATCCTGAGAGGTGGGGTGAATCAGGGTATGACTAATTTAAAATAAATACCCGTTCTGATCTTGTTTCGCTGTTGAGAAAACCTCTCTTCTCTCTTATTCTTGTTGCACAATGTAAATAGAATGAGAAGTATGCACAGGACACAGCAATTTTACTTGGTTCACCGCAAAGGGCTACGTCTAAGGAGTATACGCCGACAAGTTGTCAGTCGTACCAAATTCCACTAATCTTCACTAGATGTGGATACAAAGTTTGGGCTAGATCACTTATATGTACAGGCTCACTGCATTTACATGTTTATGGTCAGCTCACTGCTTTCCCAAGGGTCACTCCCTGTTTCTCTCTCTCTGGTTCACTACTTGTGGAGAGGATCACCTTCTTCCTCTTTCTAAGCTCACTGCTCTTGTATGGAATCCACTCACAATTTATAGACATGTAGGTATCTTCATTTGCATGAATGAATGCATCTTTCTCTGTATGAAGATGCTCTGTTGAAGTAAAAATTTCACCCGTAGATGAATATCGCTTTGCACCGAAGGTATCGGGCAACATACCAGCTTCCACGTAGTCCAAAAATCACTGCTAGAAAAAAACCTTACTTGGCGCGCAAGTCAAACTCGGCGCGCAAGTATTGGCGCGCAAGTGACAACGGGCACACAAGTTCACCTCAGACACTTGCACGACTCAAGATTCCTCAACTCCAAACTTGCGCGACTCTCTTCCTTTTACGCCCAAACCAATATTGGAGTGCAACTGCCAACCGGCACGCAACTTCTAACACCGGCGCACAACCACAACTACTGGCGCGCAAATTCACCTGCGCGACCCACACTCACCACTTGCGCGACCACCACACCTGCATGACGGAAGCTCTGATTTCTCAAAGTGTTGGACTCCATTAAGAATGAGGAGGGGTGGTCCAGAAGTTATAGGCAATCTGACCACCCTGCGTGATGGTGCTCAAGTCACCTGCGCGACCCAGTTTCGGCGCGCAAGTCCCCTGTCATTTTAGACACTTGCACGACCAACTACCAAACTTGTGTGAACCTTTTTCCTTAGCCATATTTTGATCTTCTGATCTTGAAAATCATATGGTACGCAAGTTTCCTATACTCCAACTCCTCGGTGCCAAGTCCTTTTGCCAAAAACGGCGCCACCTTGTTTCTGTTCTTTTGTATCGCCTCCAGATCAAACATTCCTTTTATCCATGTTCATGAATCAATCATGGATTATTGACCTCAGCTCTTGAACTCGACATTCCACCATGAAATCCTCTTTGTCAACAAATTTTTATGTCATTTTATTGCTTTGTCAAAAATCACTACTCAGATGTCCACTTTGTCAACAAACACAATCACCTCAAAAATGCTTCAATGATACCTTGAGGGATTTTTGCCCAACATCATTTAATTGGATTGTTTGAAATATCTCATAATTATTATCATGTTAAAATAATCATATATCATTATTATTGCCACCATTATACCAATCCATGTAATGTGGTGGTGAAAAACATATTAAACCCTGATGTGGAGATTGTAAGCCATACGTATGCACGTGCAGTGATTTCTTTTTTCGTAGGAAGGATAGAAGGTTAAATAGGGTTTTCTCATATATATAATAACATATCATAATAATTTTAATTCTTATGTTTTTTACATAACAATGAAACAAATAAATAATTGGATGTATAAGTAGGAATAAATTTTAATGAATTGGTAGAAGAGATTACCTCTTCCTCAACTTGCCTCTTTAAATTTCCACTTAGGGCACTATAATTAATCTTTTGAGAAGAAAAATACCTCTAGAATGATACTAGAGATGTTTCGAAGAGAAATGGGTAGGGTTTTTCAGAGCTTTTACGTCTCAAAAGGGAGTTAAGATAAGAGGGAGGGGGTTCCCTTTTATAAGATAGGATAGGTGCACTATAGGAAACTCAAAACAAATTTAATATATTGTAAAATTAAACCATAAAAAAAAACTCCAATGTGTCACAAATTATATGGTAAGATTATATAGGGTTGTAATTTCAACAAAAAATAAATTTTCAAATTTTTTTTGTTAATTTAATCCATATATTATAAACTGACACATAGTTATTCTATTAAAATTTAATTGTGGTAATAACATTCTAAAAATTTAAAAATAAAGAATATTAACTTATGTGGTGTTATAATACCATAAATTTATTCATTATAAAACTATAGACCTTATAATTATCAATTTTTATGTTTTAAATATTTTTATAATTTTTAAATAAAAAAATAATTTGTTATTTTTATAAAATATAAATAGTTACAATTTTCACACTATTCATCCATTTGACTTTAAATAAAATCCCTAAAAAAGATAAATTCGAAATAAAAATATTTAATACACTAGTAACATGTAATATTAACCTAAAAATTCCCTGATCACATTAATTAATTAATATGATATTTATTTTTATATTTTTAATACCATCTAATTGATATTCCTATTAATAAGATAATTTTTACATCACTATTATGTCACCATTATGAAAACTAATTAATATCTATAAATTATCAATTAATTAGAATGATATAAGTAATTTAATTATATTTATATTTAATATTTACTTTTGATGTTTTATTATTCTTATCAGTAAAATTAAATTATTACACATATAAGATATAAGAGAGGGACATGTTGCCACTTTCATTTGTTTTAATAATAATTATATAATTTTCATTAGAAAAGTCCATTAAATAAATCTATTCTGACGCTTAGGTTATATTGGTCGACTTTTTTTCATCTTATATAATTTTGGGATGTGTTAGGGTAATTTTATAATATTATTTGTACCCTTAATTACAGAATCTATCTTTAACTACGGGATTAAAAATAATTACCCAAGTTACTATTCATAATGCCCAAAAAATCAAAGTAGACCATTACAATAATTTTTACATACTCATTCCATATATGAAGTCCATTCTTCCAAATTAATAACAAATAAAATTTCAGTAATTAATTTAAAAATAATCCAACAGTCGAAAAAATGAGTTTTTTTAAACCTTTGCGAAAGATTAAAATGTTTTAACAAATGAATTCAACGTAAAATTAATTTGAATATATTGATTTTTTTAAATATAAAAATATATTATATTTATAAATTAAGAACAATTAATATTATATTCAAAATATATAAATTATTTTGATGAAAAAGTTATTTTTATATATAATTTACTATATTTTACAATTAATAAAAAAAGTTATCAAAAAATATCCAAAATTTATTCTATGTAAATTTTTTTATTTTGATTCCAAAAATGATGTTTATATTGTCAAATTGAACATATACATGTTTAAATAACAATATTTAAAATGTATGTTCCATAAAAAACCTATAAAATTGAATTTGTTTGGAAAAATAACTTTATTATCCATAAAATTGATTTTTTTCTCATATTGTGTTCTAGATATTGTGTAGAATTAATTATAAAGACAAAATTAGAAATTTAGTAAATAAAATTAAAAAAAGTTTATTTATATCGCATTAAATATTAATATTTTAAAAATATATTTTTTTAGTGAAACTCAATATTGCGTAAAATGTAAGCTATCGAGGAAGGTCTCTCTTGTGTGTAATGCTAGCCATGATAGTGTTGTGTGTTGTGAAATATTCTTTTGGAATTACATATAACAAAATCCAAACATAGTTATTTTATCCATTGAAATGTATCTATAGATATTGTTGTGTGAAATGAATTATATCAAAAGAACATGTAATTGTTTACAACAAAAGCCAAGAATAGTGTTGCGTATACTGCAAGATAATAAATTGTTGAAAATATTGAAATATAAAGTTGGTGTAGTGTACAGAGAGATATATCAAATAAATTAAGAATAATCTAAGTCATAAATTCTTAGGTAGTTATAAAAATAAAGCAGGTTTGATGGTTGGGAGAAGAGAGGTAGCTTGAGGGGCGAGAATATCGCATTGGGACAATAGTGTGTTGGAAATAGATATGTACTCTTTCTAGCATCATTTGTTATTTAGTTATATGAACAATTGAAATAATACTGAGAAAATAGAAATTTGAATCCAATAAAATATATGTATCAGTTTATGATAAAAAATCATAAAAATACAACTACATGAAAATTCAATAGTGTGATAAGCCAATGGGGTTTCACCAGAAAGGCATGTCCCCATAATGGTATGGGAGTAAAATTAGATGTCACCACAATAGTATGTTCTCCGGAAAGGTATGTCACAAAAATGGAATTTCATCCACAATGGAGTGGCGCACCCATTTTATGTTATCCCCAATGATGTGTAACCATAAAATTTTCTAGAAAACAATTAACCTCTTCAAAATTAGTCATTACTTCCTCATGTAAGTTATTATTTATTCTATCTGAATTGAATGTATTAATTAATATATCATCTAACTGATGTTTTGTACCAATAACATAATGTGCGATATAACCTTTTTGAACATGATCCGTAAAAAGGGATGTCTTATATAGCAATGTGTTTTTTCTTAGTTTGTGAAACATGATTTCTAGAAATGTTAACAACATTTTTGTTGTCATAGTTTATTTTGAAATTTCAGAATTGATATCTATAGTTCATTTGTGTTTGTTTGGATAAAAAAAATTTCATAGCAGCTACCATTAGCTATGTATTCTGATTCTTTAGTTGATAGAGAAACATAATGTTCTTCCTACAACACCATGTTACTAGAATCTTTCTCAAAGAGTGACATGTTCTAGAGGTGATTGTTCTATCTTAGTCGAATCCAAAAGACTTATCATCATAATAACTCACAAAATAAAATCCTTGTACTCTATGGTAGAAATATCTTAAATTGGATGTATAATAGTGGTATTTTAAAATTATTTTACCAACATTAAAAAGTGACTATTTTCTGTTTTCATAAAATTGAGCACACATACAAACACAGAACATAATATTAGGCTGGCTAGAAGTCTTGTAGAGAATAATACTTTTCATACATCAATAAATGGTTCGATCCATTGGTTTCCAAAATTCATCAAGATCTGATTTACTAGTGGAACTAATAGAATTATCACTACTTTTTGTTCTATCTAACTAATTTTTTCTAAACATATTTATTATACATAACATGATTAAAACTAATTCCTTTTTTTAAATGATTTCAAATCTAAGAAAGAATTTTATTTCACCTTTTAACTCATATAAAATTATTTTTTCATCGTATTTGAAAAATCATTACATAGATTGTTTCTTAATGATCGAAAAATAAAACCATGAAAATATATTTTTAATATTGAAATATATGTTGGTATTACTTTAATAAAAAGTGTATGGTCAGCTATGCCTTTTAAAAATACCTTTGAAATAAGAAAATTGATGAGCCAACAAAACCAAGATTTAAGAGCTTGTTTTAAACCATATAAGTCTCTTGTAAATTTAGAAAATTGATTTTCAAAATGGGGTTTTTATTACCATGGGGTTGTTCAAAAAAACATCCTTTATAATCAAACTATTCATGAATGAACTGTTGAAATTCATATGATAAATCATGGTGTATAGATGTGCCACATAAGTAAGTATTAATCCTATGGACTCATGTCAGGATACATGTGAAAATATTTCTAAAAGTCTATTCCATATTTGTCACTATATCCTTTTTTAAGAAGTTAATCCATGATTTTAACTTTAGTTACAAACTCATCAATTTTTTTGTAAACGCCCATTTACTACTAATATTCATGGTGTATTTGGGTATATATACATGTTCTAACACATAGTTCCTTTTAAATTGAATGATTTCTCCTTGGATGGATATTACCCATAATTTATCAATAATTTCTTCATTGATGTTTGTAAAGACCTAGAAATTTTAATTAAATAATTTTTCATAAATACTTTGGAATTTTATGAGTCTGCGGTTTCCGAGGGCACTTAATTCCGAGGCCCGATGTGCCCGGAATCAATTTCGGAAGTTTTGTTCTGGTACATTTAGTAAATGTACGTGCAATTTTTATATCTTTTGAACTGGTGCTTGGAATTGAAATCTGAGGGCACAGATGAACTCGCAGCGCCGATATTCTCCTAAGGGGACCTTTACCGCTGTTGCATTTTATGCTTGTTGAGAGTTAATATTTGGTGATTTAGAATAAAGTAAATAAAATTTGTTGTGTACAAATTTTACTTAGGGAGGTTGGTTATTTCCTCCCAAGGGGAGTTAGAGGTGGGGCCCACACCCACATAACCGCCCATGAGAGGATATTTGTTAGGTGGGGCCCACACGAGCCTAATATCCTCACCTCGCCTTAAACCTCCCCTTTAACTCAAATTCATTTATTTGGAAGACCCCTCACTTTTGAATTGTAAAATAACCCTTGACCTTCATCTCTCTCTAATTAATTATTCAAATCCATGGTAAATTAATTAGGTTATTCACATAATTAATTAAAGTGTTTGAATTTTGAATTACTTGTGTTAATAAAATAATAGACTTGGCTATTATTTTATTTTGGGAACTTGTTGTGTTGAGAGATTTTAAGGAGAGCTCTTGAGAAAAGTGTCCCTCTCTTCGATGAAGAACACCTCCTATGAAGAAATCCTTTCTCCCTCGATGAAGAACGTGTATTCGTCAATGATGCTTCATCATCAGGTGCACTCCGACGTCGACAGAATCCATGTTCTTTATACTCGACGCCGGAACTCTGTGGCGCTTGTCTTCTGCGACTCGACGACGTGCAATGTCAATTTCGAGGTAGGGGAATTATGTTCAATTTTAATTGATTAAAATTGTTCTTATTCTTTGTTGAAAAACATGGTTTGACTTTGACCAATTGCTACTGCCTAACACGGATGGTGTGGGCCGAATTCACATGTCCCGATGACACTCTGTAGTCTCCTTGTTTGCCATAGAGGCGCATTGGAAGAGGTGGTGATAGGAGAAGCGGCGACCCTGAGCCGGCTGCGTGTGGAAGAACCGCGAACCGCAATCACGGGCTGCTCAGCCGATGGAGAACCGTCCAGCCAAAGCCTGTCGGGCCGAAGGGAGACTGCGACACCACAAGGGGTGCCACGCTACGAAGGACCGCGACCCACAATCTGCAGGCCACTACATCAGCGAACTTGTCGGCTCACCGGCCGGCTGGGTGAAGAAGCCGTGACACCTGAAGGTAGCGCGTAGCCAGACCCCTGCCCGCCCGAGTGTGCCTCCTACACATGGAAGGCCGTTCAGCTTCGGCCGACCGGTTAGGAGGGCGGCGCCTCTTGGCACCGCCGGTTTTGAAAAGCCCCCCCCCCCATCGTACAGCTCGGCATGCCGGGCCGCGCCCTGCCGTGCCGCACTGGGCCTTGTCGCGCCAGGCATGGCCATGCCCCCTCGGGCTAGACCGCGCGATACACTAGGCCGGTCTGACCATTTACCGGGTCAGAACCCCCAAAACTAGGTTGACCCGACCGTCCAGCCCACTGGGCTGAACGGGTCGGTCCCGTTATCACTTAAACGTTCACATCATTAAGACCACTGGTCTGATCAATGCGCCTTCTGTGACACTGCGACCCTTGCGATGAGGCGGTCCATTTGAGATACTCTAAAATTGTTTTGGAAAAATTTGAAAATTGGCCGGCTTTGGAATGAACATATTTCCATCCGAGCCCCTGGAATGGAAATTCCAATATCATTCAGATCATGTGTCCGATTGACGGACCATCTATCGCATCATGTTCCTTTTGATGAGAAGGAAGATTGAGATACATCAAATTTATACTCAGTGATAGTTGATGTATTAACCCATTGGCTCGTGGAGCAGATGCTCTTAGAATCGAAAGTGATGTGTGTGGGAACCCTAGAGAAGGCTGCGACTGCAACAACTACCGTACTGTAATCCACTGTGGGTTCAGAGGCGACAAATACCATTATGGAATCCTCTGTGGGTTCGGCAATGACAACTACCATACCGGAATCCTCCATGGTTTCGTTGGCGAGGATTACTATTCTTGTATTCTACATGGGTCTGATAATTTGACTTATATTCTAGTACCCTATGTGGTTCAACAGAGTAGCTGGTATACTATCCTATGTGGGTATTACAACATATCTTGGCTAGTATCCAATTTTGTTCCGCTAGCTTAGATGAATCAGTGACTACATCTGATCATCTATATCACTTTACAAAAGATGTATACCTTTGTGAGATGAGTCTTGACATTCAATTATTATCATCGATGTGATTGAATTATTTCCTATGTGGACTGAGTTGTGCTTGGTCTCGAGTGTTGGAGCCGAATTGGGATTGATAATGTTGGTATATGTATGGGCATATACCTAAGTGGAGTTAGTTGAAAATTCGTGATTATATCTTTTCATTGTGGTTTATCCTTCGTGGATTCTGGGAGACCTTCAGGGGTCTCGGGGTCCCTAATGATTGTTGTTATACTCACCCATGCATGGGCTATTCCCGCACTACATTGTGTTGGATGTAGATGACGGAAAACACTGATCTTGTTAGAGAATTGTGGAGCCGGACAATACCCGGAGTTGGACCACCAGGCAGGATGCACACAGAGCGGATTGAAGGACCTGAGGTACTGGGGAGACCATCTGTACCCACCCATCAGGTGGGACTCCCGGAGGATGACTCAGTAGTTACTGCTTTACTTTACTACTTTTGAAATTTTTTCCTGTTATATTGTACTTTACTGATGGGATTGTATTTCTGGCCCCTTTCCTTTCAGCACTTACTTTTGTACTCAGTTCTAGTTAGTGCTTACTTCAATTGCGTACTCTAGTGTGTTTGATTACTATATAAAAGAAATGCCTTCCATTTTATCAGGAATTACGCATTTTGTGCTAGTCGCTAGCCCCTGGCCTATGGAAGGGAGGCTAGGGGTAGTCACAACACGGTCCCCGAGGACGGGTCATGAAATACTGGTATCAGAGGAGTCAGTTCTACCACAGAACTCAAGACTCTGATCATTCCTTTCTCTGAAGCAATACTGTTTAGAGTATTTAGTGTGGTTTTCAGTCCAGGGAGTCCAATGTTAGTGCGGTAGACAATGTTTCCATATACAAGGACCCTGACCCCTGATTTCTGATTCAGTGCACGAAAACACTGATTGCATGTGTGTTTCCAAAGTTTTTTGTGTGATTACATTGTGTCTTCTCACCAGGTATACTGTTTGACCATGGCACAACTATTTCATTTCAGGATGGCCCCACGAAGGTTGCCAGCTAGGGTTCCGAGTCACGGGCGAGATGGTAGCCCACCGAGCGATGAGGCCTCGGTGTAGGGCCCCATCATAGTGGATGCACAAACGGTACGACTACCCGCTGAGCCACCGATACTACCAGCCCCATCAGTAAAGAGTGCATGATTCCTGAGTGCGCTGCATGATTTTCAGCGACATAGACCACCCAGATTCAGTGGAGAGACGGACCCTCAGGCAGTCAAGGATTGACTGGAGGCTATCATTAGAGTCTTTAGATTGGTAGGGACACTAGTTGACCATATGGTGATCATATCCCATAGTCTCTTTCACGTAGCAGTAGATAGATGGTGGATATTGATGCTTTAGGTTCATGAAGAGGCATCATTACTCTAGACGGGCTTTGAGAGTCTTTTCTTCTCGGAGTTTGTTCCAGCCATGCTCTATGTGGTACGGATTCAGGAGTTACTTCACCAACAACAGGGAAACATGACAGTAGCTCAGTACTCATCGGGGTTTACTGAAATCTCATGCTACTCCACAGATAACGTACGAGACCCACTCTTCCAGGCCCATACATTTGAGCCGAGACTGAGGCATGAGATTAGGGATTCGATGATCTACTTTAGCATTCTCACGAGGGTGGGAGTGCTGGAGAGAGCCCTTACTATAGAGAGATTTCTCGCTGAGCCAATAACAGCAGCGAGACCCACTACAGGAAGACAGGTAGCAGAGTCTTCTACAGCTGGGAGTATACATATGTCACAGAGGACCAAGTGGACCACTCCATGAGGCATGTGACCTCAGGATACAGGTTCGATTATGCATGGCACCCGAAACAGAGCCAGCTATTCGAGGAGAAGGTAGTGATATGCTTGACACAGACATAGTCAAATGACTTGAGACTACTCGAATCTCCATTCAGATGAGTAGCAGGCAGTAGAGGAACCTCCCAGGTATAGGTAGAGGTTCGACCATTGTGTTCTGTAGGGAGAAGGTAGATGAGGCTGAGGAGCTGGGAGATTAGCAGGTGGTGGAAGACATTTTGAGGCTCTACCACCACCACCACCAAGAGGTCCACCCTGACCATAGGGAGCTAGCGGGCAGAGTCAGGGTCTGCTCCAGGCAGTGGAGGCTTATGACCACTGCACACCTAAGATGATTCGAGGTACTATCTGTGTATACTCCACCCTACCTGTAGTACTTATAGACACAAGTGCGAGTCGTTCATTCAATACCACTACCCTTGTTTGGAGCTCAGAGATTCTGATGGAGCAGTTTTCTCAATCCTTATAGTTAGAGACACCTACGGGAGCAGACATGACGATTATGCACTGGTGTCGGCAGTGCGAGAGTACTCTAGGAGGCGAGAGCTTACACTGGGTTCTTCTTTTAGAGGCATCGAGGCCTTAAGAATTCATACTGTGTATGGGCTGGTTATATACCATCCATGCTCAGATCGACTGTATTAGGTGAAAAGTGAAGTGTGTCCTCATGGAAGGGTGTAGGTTCACCTTCACCGGCGATAAAGGTGCCTTTGCAACGCAGGATGGACTTACATAGAGGAGAGGGAAGCCGATCACAAATTAGTTGGCTAGTCTCATCCTTGGAGAAGTTGATGTGTGGAGTCTGAGTTTTCCTGTTGTGGTGGATCAGTATTTGAACATTTTTCCTGATGACGTTCCAGGACTACCTCCTCGTAGAGAGGTAGACTTATACATTGACATGTACCTTGGAACAACACTGATATCTACTCCAGCATATCGGATGGCTCCCTCCATGCTTCGTGAGCTGCAGGTAAAATAGGAGGACTTACAGGGGAAGGGATTTATCCGACCCAGTGTTTCACCCTGGGCTTCCCCATTTTTGTTCGCCCAAAAAGCAGATGGGAGATTTTGACTATGTGTCGTCTACCGTCACCTGAATCAGGAGTCCGTGAAGAACAATTACCCACTCTCAAGTATTGAAGACCTCTATTATCAGCTCAAGGGAGAACATTGGTTCTTGAAGATAGACATCAGGTCAGGCTATCACCAGCTCAGTCATCGAGACGAGGATGTGCAGAAGACGACCTTCAGGTGTCTGTATGGCCACTAAGAGTTCTTGGGTATGCCTTTCGACATAACCAATGGTCCAGAAGTATTCATGAGACTTATTAGAATGTTCTTACGGCCTTACCTTGATTGTTTTGTCATTGTCTTCATCAATAACATACTGATCTACTAGACTACTGAGGTGGAGAACGCTTACCACTTACGAGATGTACTGGATACACTCCGAGAGAACCGGCATTATGGTAAGCTATCGATGATTCATTTTTGGACTCGAGAGGTACACTTCTTGGGACACGTCATCTCGGAGGTGGGAGTTGTAGTGGATCCAGCGAAGCTCGAAGAATTTCTTGCTTGGGATCCACCCATGAGCGTGATGAAGGTGTAGAGTTGCTTGGGTTGGGCTGGTTACTTCTAAATATTTGTTCCAGACTTCTCCAAGGTTTCACCACTGCTTTCAGCTTTAACGAAGAAGGGGAAACCATTCATGTGGTCAGATAGATGTTAGTAGAGCCTTCAGGAGCTGAGACAGAGGTTGACCAGTGTGCCCATTTTGAGGCTACTAGAGGAGGGCGATGGGTACGTAGTATACTATGATGCATCATGGACCAGACTCGGGTGTGTCCTGATGCAGGATCAAGTATTTATCACGTATGGTTCATGGTAGTTGAGACAGCATGAGCAGAACTATGGTACCCATGACATGGAGTTAGAAATAGTGTTACTCTCTTAGAAGATGTGTCAACACTATCTGATGGGAGAGCACTTTACACTCTACTCTGACCACCAGAGTTTCAGGTACATATTCTCACAGAAGGACCTAAATCTGAGACAACAGCGATGGATCGAGTTCCTCCAGGACTATGGCTTTGAGATAGTCTATACTCCTGGGAATGGGAAATTTGTAGCTGATGCTCTCAGTAGGAGATCAGGGATTCAGCTAATAGGCGAGGCAACAGAGCAGCAATCCGCTTTGTAGATATTCTTTGTGGATAAAGATGAAGCAACCTTTCTATGGTCACTCATAGTCACTCCTCCACTCCATCAACGATTCAGAGAGGCACAAAGTGGGGACGTTTACTGTGAGACATGACGTGCCCAGATGTCCTCAAGACATGTTTCGAATTGTTTTTTTGATGGAGGAGAGAAGGAAATCCCCTTCAGGGGATGTACCATGGTATCAGTTGCTCTGAAGGATGTAGTGCTGAGGGAGTTTCACAATTCCCCTCTAGCTGTACATCTCGGAGTGGTGAAGATGTACCAGGCCCTCAGACGACAGCACTGGTGGCTGGGTATGAAAAGGTTGTAGTAGAGTTCATTTCACGATGCTTCACTTGTCAGCAAGTGAAGGCGGATCACGAGGTACCAACAGGCTTCGTACAACCCTTAGAGGTCCCGGAGTGGAAGTGAGATGGGATATCCATGGATTTCGTGATGGGGCTTCCATGTACATCAAGAGGGCACAACTCTATCTATTTGATCGTAGTCCGACTCACCAAGTCGGCCCACTTCCTTTCGACCAGAGAGCAGCGCTCAGTAGAGAGTTTGGTATGATTCTATGTTCAGAAGATCGTACGGCTTCATGGTGGGCAATCGTCTACAGTTTCTGATTGAGATGCTCGATTCACATCCCAACTATGGAAGTGGTTGCAGGAGGCTTTGGGGACACAGCTACGTCTGATCACTGCCTTCCATCCTCAGATGGACGAACAGACAGAGAGAACATTCAGACTCTCGAGGACATTCTCCATGCATGTGTCCTTGACTTTGGCCACAGCTGGGAGGATCACATACCCTTGGTGGAGTTTTCATACAAAAATAGTGACCACTCCACCATCGGGATGGCACCATATGAGGCATTGTTTGGACGACCATTTAGATCACCTCTATGATAGACTGACCCTGGGGAGTAAGCCCTTGTAAGACCAGAGATGGTTCAAGCATTGACGAAGAAGGTGCAGATCATCCAGGAGTAGATGGAGTCTTCATAGAGTAGACCAAAGTCCTATGATGATATGATATGGAGACCACTATAGTTTGAGGATGGTGACCACGTATTCCTACGAGTCTCACCTCGACGTGGTCTATGAAGATATTTCTGGTGCGGCAAGTTATCTCAATGTTTCATCAGACCTTTCCAGGTCCTCAGTAGAGTAGGCGAGGTGGCTTACCTCCTGGCCCTTCCATCTCAGTTGCACCAGGTGCATGACGTCTTACACATATCACAGCTAAGGAGACACTTGCACAACCCAACCCACATCATAGATCACGGGAAGTTGGAGATCGATGATGGGGAGACATTTGCGGTGGTCCTGGTGGAGATTGAGTATCAACAAAAGCAGGTCCAATGTGGACGTTCGATTCCTCTAGTGCGCAATCTCTGGAAACACGGGAACCTCCAGGAGAACACTTAGGAGAGGGAGGCTCAGATGCGAGCTCAATACCCCCTTTTTTCTTATTGTGTGTTGTAGCTTTATAAGGACATAAATCCCTGAGCTGGGAGTAATGTAAAGACCCATAAATTTCAAGGAAATTTAATTTTCATAAATACTTTGAAAATTATTCTTACCTACGGTTTCTGAAGGCACTTGACTCCGAGGCCATGTGTGCCTGGAATCAATTTATGATGTTTTGTTCGCGTACATTTAGTAAATGCACATGCGGGGTTTTATATTTTTTGAACCGGTGCTCGAAATTGAAATCTGAGGAAACCGATGAAATCGCAGCGCCGGTACTCGCCTAAAGGGACCTTCACCGTAGTTGTGTTTAATGCGGGTTGAGAGTTAATATTTGGGGATTTAGAATAAAATAAATAAAATTTTTTCTGTACAAATTTTATTTAGGGAGGTTTTTTATTTCATCCCAAGGGGAGTTAGAGGTGGTGCCCACACCCACATAACCTCCCATGAGAGGATATTTGGGACGTGGGGCCAACACGAGCCTAATCCCTTCACCTCCCCATAAACATCCCCATTAACTCCACTACATTTAATTGAACAACCCCTCAATTTTGAATATTTAAATAACCCTTCACCATATTATATCTCTAATTAATTTTTCCAACCATAGGTAAATTAATTATGTGATTCAAATAATTAATTAAAGTGGTTGAATTTGTAATTAAAAGCGTTAATAAAATAATAGCCTTAGCTATTTTTTAATTTTGTTCACTTTCTTAGTTGAGAGATTTTTGTGAGAGCTCTTGAGAAAAGTGTCCATCTCTTAGATGAAGAACACCTTCGACAAAGAAAAACATTCTCCCTCGACAAAGAGCATGAAGTCACCAATGACGCATCTTCTTCGGGTGCACTCCGACGTTGAGAGAATTGATGTTCTTCATCCACGATGCCCAACCTCCACGGCGCATGTCTTCTGCGACTTGACGATGTGGGATGTCAATTTTGAGGTAGGGGAATTATGTTCAATTTTATTTTATTAAAAAGTATCTTGTTATTTGTCAAGAAACATGGTTTGACTTTGGCCAATTGCTACTTCCTAATGCAGAGGGCACGAGCCGAACACATACGGCCCGACAACCCTCCGTAGTCTCATTGTTAGCAATAGAGGCACATTGAAAGAGGCGGAAAAGGGAGAAGTGGTGACTGTGCGCTGGCAGTATGCCGAAGAACTGTGTCCTGCAACTATAGGCCGCTTGGCCAAATGAGAATAGGCCGGAAATTATCAGCCGGGCAGAAGGGAGATCGTGGCGCCACAATGGGAGCCTCACAGCCGGGCCACGCCCTGCTTGTGCCAGGAAGGCCGGCGGGCTTCAGCTAGACGGTTGGGAGGGTGGCACTACTTGGCGCTGCCGGTTCGAGAATGTGCCCCCCCACCTTGGACAGCTCAGCCCCACGGCTAGCCGAGCTGCGGCCAGCAGGGCCGGGCCGCGCCGTGCCGGGCCGGTCTGGGTCGCACCGTGCGAAGCTGGGCTACACCCCACTGGGTCGGGCCGCGCCCCTTCATGTTGGACCGCACCCCTCGAGATGGACCGCACAATACACCAGGCTAGTATGACCATCTTCCGGGTCGGGCCTACAAAAATATGGTTGACCCGACCCGCTATACCACTGGGCTTAACGGACCGGGCCCGTTATCACTTAAATGTTAATATCTTTAAGACCGCTCATCCTATTTACGCGCCGTCTGCTGAACTAGGATACTTTCGACGAGGTGGTCCTACTGCGATACTCAAACTAAGTTTTAGATGACTTTGTAAAACGTCTAGGTTTGGAATGAGCATATTTTCAATTGGGCCCCTAGAATAGAAAATACAACATCTTTCAGACAGAGATTCCGATTTACACACATTCTGTCATGTCGGGTTCATTTTGACGAGATGGAACTTGGGGATACATCAACTCTGGACTTTATGATAGTTGATGGATTGACTCCTTGGCTCAAGTAGTAGACCCTTCCGGAATTGAGCGTGCTGTGTGCGGGAACCCTAGAGCTGGTTGCGACTGCAATGACTACCGCACTTGAATCCTTTTTGGGTTCAACGACTACAACTACTCTACTGGAATCATCCATGGGTTCGGCGACAATGACTAGCATGCTGTAATCCACCGCACGTTAGACAACAATGATTACTATTCTTGTATCCTACGTGGGTCTGACATTTTGACTTATGTTCTAGTAACCTATGTGGGTCTGACAGAGTAGCTGGTCTAGTATCCTACGTGGGTCCGATAGCTTTACTAGACTAGTATCCTACGTGGGTCTTCCAGAATAGATGAATCAGTGAATACATCTGATCATATCTATCACTTTACAAAATATGTATAACTATGTGAGATGAGTCTTGACTTTCAAACATTATAATCGATGTGATTGAATTCTTTCCTATATGGACCGGGTTGTTCTTGGGCTCGAGAGTGGGAGCCGAACTGGGATTGATAACTTAAATATATGTATGGGCATATACCTATGTAACATTGGTTGATACCTCTTGACTGTATCTTTTATTTTAGTTTTATCCTTCTTGGATTCTGGGAGACCATCAGGGGTCTCGGGGTCCCTACTAAGTATTGTTATACTCACCCTTACACGGACTATGCCTAAACAATGTTGTGTTGGACGCAGACGATGGACAACACTGATCATGGTAGAGACATGTGGAGTTGGATGGCACCCAGAGGTGGGCCACTCGGCGGGACGTACCCTTAGTGGACTGACAGACCCAAGGTGTTGAGGAGACCATACGTACCCACCCTTCAGTTGTGATTCTCTGAGGACGACTTAGTGGTTGCTTCATTACATTACTTTTATAGTACTTGATTTCTAGTAGTACTATACTTTACTATTGGGATTGTATTTTCTCCCCTTTCCTTTCAGCACTTAATTGTGAACTCATCATTACATAGTTATTAATTTAGTTTCATACTCTGGTGTGTTTTTTTACTATATAAAGGCAATGCCATCACATTTATCAGGATTTACAACTTTGGTGCTAGTCGCCAGCCCCTGGTATATGGATGGCAGGTTTGGGGTAGTCCCAACATGTGCCCCGAGGATGGGTTGTGACAATGTCCATAGGTTCATGATTGTATACGTAATATTGAATTTCAACATGATTTTATAGATAATTTTTAGTTTGTGTTCTTCTATTAAGGTATCCAATAACATAATCAAGAGGGTGATAGTTAGTGATTCTAACAGCTTTTGAAAAAGAAGGATTGTTCACTTTGGGAGTATCAGGATTGTGATTGGGAAGTTCCATAAATTATTCAAAATATGATGATTTTTAGCTATTTTTACAGCATAGTATATGTTTTTAGATTTTTTTAGAGATTTATAATCATCCATAGGGATATCAAAAGAGGTATTTGGATCAGGTGGATTGGTCTTTGATATGTGTATTTCAGGCATACATTTTAAGTAATTTCGTTGCATTGAATTATGAAATTAAATGATGAATATTTAAATTTTTTGAGCTAGTTTATATGTTTTATGTTTTTTCTTTTAAGGAATATATATTTAAAAAAGGATTAAGAATGTTTCAATTTTGGAGCTAAAATAAACTTCATCCCTCTTTGATTCATTAGCGGTGCGACACTAGATTTTGGAGGATGTAAAGGAGATGGAGAACTAGGGAAACATGAATACATGTCGGGTAATTTGATTACATAACATGACTTAATAAGAGAGGTAATCCACCATTAGAACAATTCATGACAATATCAGACAATATAAAACTATGTTACATATTGTGAGTCCTGATTGCAAGTCATGAAAGGAGTCAACGTTCCAAATCTAGAATGAGTTTCACATAAGATTCATAGAAATCATAAAGTCATGGAAAAAATCTAAAATGAGTATTAAAAAACGTGTAATCACATTACATGTCCTTAAATTTGTTGGGAGGAACCAATATAGAGCCTATAAATAGTTTTTTGTTAAGCAATTGAAGGGGAATTCAGATCTAGAGCAATATGTTTTGAGTGAAAAGTTGCAGTGCTCATATCCCACCCCTGAGTCATCTCAATTTAATTATATATTTATTATCTTTTCTATATCCCTCTAAACCTCTCATCACTAGGATTTTGGGGTAATCCTGACATGTTCAAGGGTGATTTAATTAGAAGAGGAAGATGTTTTGTAATTATTTTATCTCATTAAATCATTTATAGGTTTTTTGACAATTCTACAATCATCTTCCAATCCTTTTCTTTTTATTTTATCATGAACATTGTTATTTGAATCTACAAGGAACGTAAAAATTATGCAACAATAAATTATACAGAATTCAAAAACATAGCGAAAAGTATGATAAATCAGTTTTTAAAATGGAATATAGACCAATGCGATTCAACAACACCATAAATTATTAGACCATGGGAAATTGGGTAGTTCTGGATTGAGGAGGAGATACCAAGACCATTGGATCTACTTCATCTCGACTCTGACATAAATCATGGATAAACCTATTTTATTCATTCTAATTTCACCCAAACCCTAATATTAAAAATCATACAAATTCTATCCCAATCTGTTCACAATCCAACAAAATCAATCTTCTTCTATTTCGTTTCTCATTCTAAAAGTAAATAAAAAAAATTCTACAAAATTTCACTATTTCGATATAATTAAATCTTTTTAAAACCTAATTAAATAAATTCATTACCTCTATGGGTTAGAACTAAAACTTTCTTAATGAAAAATTTTAATTAAATTAATATGATAATTTGAATTTTATAATTTTTTTGCATATACACATATGGAATTAATGATTCCTTATAAAGATATATAACTGTAAAAGATTCTAGGGATGGATGTTTTTTATTTTATTTTTGGATTTCACCTTTTTTTTAGAAAAAATTCTTTTTAATCCACCTTTTATGCTAGGTTTGTTCATTCTGTGAGTTTTAGTTTTTTAATATTTAATTGAAAATTAAAAAACTCATTAAAGGGAAAAAGACATCATTGAATGATCAAAAAGTTATGAACCAAAAATGAAGATTAAAGCTAGAATAACAACATAAGGTTCTAAGAAGAATCAACCTATTGGACTATTCATAGAGATCTGGTGTAGTAGACACTCACAAACATAAGAAGGCCATATGATACAGGATTGAAACAAAGTATCTTGGAACCCCCCATTATAGCAAACCACTTCTAGATGATTCGTGTAATAATTTCAATGATTTTTAATAACATGAAATTCACCAAATACAACATGGATACCCGAACAAACAATTGGAAAACATAATCATGATTTGTGATACATTCAACTCCAAAACATATCATTAAATATTGTAAGACGTCATCTCCTTCAATTATCAATACATGATCATACTCAAGAATGGAATCAAAGCCTTCCTTCACATTCAATCACTACCTTGGATGAAATAGATATGATCTTTTTTCACCCACTTCATTCCGCATTCAATTTTTATGGATATAAATGTAAGAATTTATATATTTTTGAATTTTAAAATGGGTCACTATATGGTTCATGGGATCTCAATAAATATATGACTCAAAAATTCCCTCATCAAGGAATAGTTCTCCTGTTATTAATTCAATCATTTTATAATAGTATTTTATATGGAAATATGTATATTCTAGATGTTGCAGCTAGATGATCATTAATGATGAAATGAAATAAATCAATCTACCACTTACTAGACGATATGGAGAGAATGAGTTTCCATTGGGAAGGAGAATGGCTTCAATGGAAATGTGTTCTTATAGCCAACATTAATGATAGCATGGGAGCACAAATCAAGTGGCTAACCAAGAAAATGTATATCATTGTGGATCAATTGGGAAACATCCAAGGTATATGTATAACATATCCAAATTATTCTTATTACAATTATGGTAATCAAATAAAGGGTATAGACCACAACAACAACAATAACAAGGAAAATGATATCTAGGAAGGCCCCAAAAACCAACACCATAGGTTCCCACACTCGCATAGTTGTTCGATATCGTCAGTCCCTATTACACATCCTGAATGGAGTAAAAGTTGGAATCTAAAATGAGATTCTCAAGTGATTCTTTATAGTCTAATAATCATAGAGGAAATCTCTGATGAGGATTAAAAAATATATAAGAACACTACACATTGTAAATTGGGTTGGGAAAACCCATCTAGAGCATATAAAACGTCATATTTCTATTGGTAAAGGGGAATTTGGATTAAGAGACATAAACTTAGAGTGAGAAAATGCATTCTACTAGGACCTCATGAGAAATTTATATTTTCATTATTCATTTACCTTATTTTCTATTCTATCAAATTATCTCATTACTATGATAAAAGTTTAATCTCGCCTTGTGCTAGGGTTTTTTAAATATGAGGGGGAAGGTTTGTTGGATTTTTTATGTTTCATTTATTATTGTATTTGGTTTTAAGTAATTCTATATGAATACTATAATCCATATCTTTTTCAATTATTATAGACATTGATATTTCAATAAAAAAATATGAAACTAAAAATATAAATATGAAATAAACATTCCCACATTTAGGGGAAATCATGTTTAAAAATTTTATCGAAACAAACTTGAATCAGAATCACCCTAAATTACCAATCCAAGGGAAATATGGTATTTTCCCAATGAGGAGGATATACCATGACCATTTAATCAATGTAATCATGAATCTAACACCAATCATATATTGAACAATTTTATTAAATGCAACTGTACCTTAACCATCAAATTATAAAACCTCTGCACACTTTCCCAATATTTAAAAAAAACACAATTTATTAGTGTCATCTTCATTTATCTTTATAATAATCAGGGAAACAAATATTTTACCCAACTCATTCACCATTTGGAGAAAATTAAATATTTGGAAAACCTAATAAAACTAATTCGATGTCTCTATGTGTTCATCCTTAAACCACCCTAACAATACATTTCAATTAACTTAATATAATAGTTTGAGTTTTATAATTTTCTTCATAGTCATGTATGGAATTAACGACGCCCCATGGGGCTATCAAACTATTGATGTTTCTTGGGATGTTTTTTTTTCAGTTTTTTTAGAATTCTATTTTTTTTAATTTAATTTTATTTATTTCAACAATAGTTTTTTTGGATGGTGTGTTCGTGCTGTGAATTTCATATTTTTTATTTTTAATTAACAATTAAATCATAATGTTAATGGAAAAATTCACCATTAACTCATAAAATAATTTTTAACCAAGATGAATGATTAATATTACTATAAACATGGACATCATTGAGTAGAATCAACCTATTTGTGTTATTTATAGGGATTAGGAGTAGTAGACACTTACCAAAAACGAGTGGTCATTAAACACAAGATTGAAACGAAGCATTCTAGAACCACAAATTGTAGTGTACCAGTTAGAGATCAATCAATAAGTCATTTGAATGATCTCGGTAAACATTAAATTCACCTAACATCCCCATGAAGACAAAAAAAATAAGTTAGAAACCATCATTGAGATCTAAAATACATTTCAATTCCAAAACAACTCATGCAATCTAGTAATACTTCATCTCTACTGATTTTCATTAATTGAGAAATCCTGAGATTGGATTTGAATCCTTCCTTCACATTTCGTCACTACATGGGATGAGCTAGCCAAAAAAATTCTCACCCTTTTATTTCCACCTTCTATGTTGATGGATATATGAGTAATCACTTAAGTTTTTCGTCAATTTGAATATGAGTCACTCTATGGTTCATGGGAATGATATAAATATATGACATGAAAATTATCGCATCATGGAACAGAGCTCTGTCTACTAATCCAATAAAAATTATAAGTGTTTTTCATTGGGAGACTGGTCAATTCATGATGATGCAGGTGGAGGATCATTCATGAATAAGTATCCTGATGTGAGCTACAACTTCAAGAAGATATGTAAATAAACAATTTGTAGAGGAAATAATAAGGGATTAAAATGAAAGGTTTCTATATAATCATCAATAATGACTGGCTGTAATAATAACTAGAGTTTCTTTCCAAGAATATAGACATCATAATCTGACAACAAAAAAACATCAAAGGAATGTGTATAGAAGATTCCTATAATGACGATTACAGTCATGGTAATCAATTTTAGGGCTATAGAACACAACAACAACAACAAAAATGATATTAAATAATTCCCCAACAACAATCAACCCATGTTTCCACAATAATAAGGTTGTTACACATCATGTGAAATGATTACAGGTTTTCAAAGGATTCAAAGATCCAAATATGAAATTAGATTCGAACATGATTCACACAAGTCAATAAATCATGAATGAAATATTGGATGAGGACTACACAATGTGTTACACCAATATACGTTATGAAATGTGATTGGTAGAACCCATATGAATCCTATAAATAGAGGATATCTTAGATAATTAAGGGGAATTCCAATTAAGAGGGAAAATATTTGGGTGAAAAACAACATTGCATAAGACTCTCTCTGAGTCATTTATATTTTAATAATGCATTTAATTTATTTTGTCCTCCCATTGAAACTCACATCGTTATGATGTAGGGGCAATCCTGCCATGTGTTGAAATATGTAAATAGAAGGGGAGGTACATTGTATTTATTCTATACCATTTATTAATCTATGTGTTTTCTCATAGTTCTATATTCATCATCTAATCTTTTTTTCATTTATCATAAAAATAGATATTTGAGAATAAAAAGAACTTAAAAAATTTTCAACTGACAATGTTAAATAAGGAATTCCCACTGTCATCCTTAAGGAAAACATAGTTTTAAATTATATCAATAAAACATGATTAGGTGACCCCAAAAATGCTCAGACCAAGGGAAATAGGGTATTGATGTGTTGTAGAGGTGATTCCTTGACTATTGGATCCTCCTCATCTTGACTTAGCCACCAATCAGGAATCTACATATTTTATTAAATCAAATTGTACCAAAAACCTAATTTTAAAAAAACCCCATCATTTTTTACAAATATTTTTACATACCAATAAAATTTTTCATATTCATATTCATTTTTCAAACTCAAAATCAATGTAAAAAATATATTCTTCACGTCTTTCCTCATTTTTTAAAATTAAATCATTGAAAAATATAAAACCAGTTCATTGTCTCTTTGGGTTCGACCTCAACATGCATAGTTCTACATTTTAATTAATTTAATAGGATATATTGAGTTTTATAAAAACAATCCATATAAAATTAGATAATTAATGATCCCTACTGAGGATATCAAATTGGATTCATTTCCAAAGTCAAAAACTTTTATGTTATTTTTGGATATCAATTTTTTTTAATTTTACTTCATTCAAATTCAATTTTTTATACTAGGTGTGTTTGCACTATGAATTTCAGTGTAATAATATTTAATTCACAATTACAACACATTTTCAAATTACAATTCTATAATTGAATCCGAAAAAATTTATGCACCAATCAGAGAAATTTAAGTTACTATAAACATGGTAGCAATTGGTCATAATCAAAATATTAGAATAATTCATAGAGAAGAGGTGTACTGGATGCTCAAAGTCTAAAGGTGGCCATCAAAAAATGGATTGAATCCTAGAATTTTGGCTACCCCAATTGTAGAGAACCACTTTGAGATCAATTCTGCAGTCATTTCAACTGTCTTATATAGTGTTCAATACACTAGAAATCCACATGTATGCGGAAAAAAAATATTTGGAAAACTTCATTGAGATCCTTAATAAATTTCAATGTTAGAACATCTCAAGTGATGCGGTACACCATCATATTTTATGATTTTAATCCTGTGAGGTATCTTGAGATCTTATTCATATAATACCTTAATATTATATCACTACATGGGATGAACTATCCAGGAACATTCTCACCAAATTATTTTGATCTTTTATGTAGATGGATATACGGGTAAACATTTTAATCTTATATCTATTTGATGACGAGTTACTATTTGTTGCACGGGAATGAGGTGAATATATGACTCATAAATTACCTCATCATAGAGTAGTCAAATTGACACTAAAAAAATTTTATAACGTATTTTCATAATGTACAAGTCAATACTTGATGCTACAGCTAGAGGATCATTAATGAAAAAATCACCTAAAGTGAGAGACAACTTACTGGATGAGATCGTGATAAACAGATTCTAGTAGAAATAATAGGGGATAAAAATCAATGGTGTTTATTCAGTCAACAATAATTCTAAGATGGAATAAAAACCAGAGAAAGACCATGAAGATGGACATAATGGTGGGAAAATATCCAAACAACCAATATAGTTGTAATGATGATGATAATTATTCTAATTAAAATACTGGTAATCAATTCTAGGGGTGGAGAACACTACCACAAAAAGTATAAGGATATCAATAACAGCTCCTTGAACAAGCACCCCAAGGGTAGAAACTAACAAGATAGTTACATATCATGAGTCCCTAGAACACGTCATGAATGGAATAAAGGTTCTAAATCTCAAGTGTGATTCAAAATACATTTTTGTAAATATCCAGATCATGGATGGAATATTAGATGAAGATTCCATGAAATATAACCATATTAAACATCATAAAATTTGTCGAGAGGAACCCATATAGAGCCTATAAAATGTGGTTCGACCTGATTTTGAGGTGGAATATAGATTCAAAGTCCTAGGCATGGTGCAAGAATCTGCATTACAGAGGTCCCTCTCTAATTCATCTGTATTTTCATTTTTCATTTCTTTTATTTTTCAACATCCCAATAAACTAATCACCTGCAGGATGAGAGTATAATCCATCCATGTATTATCATGACATAAATATAAGGAAAAAGGGGAGTTGAATTTATTTTATATCACATATTCATCTATTTGGTTTTTCAAAATTCTATATTCATTTTCCAATCCATTTATTTTTTTATCAGGAACTTTGATATTTTAATATAAATGGAACTAAACAATTGTGAATATAAATACCCTAATGAAGTCATGAAAATTGTAAAATCTAGAGAAAATCATGTCTAAAAATGGTACAGAGGTAAACGTGATTTGACACCACCCTAAATTACCAGACCAAGGGAAACATGGTACTATCTTATTGAGAAGGAGATTAGATGACTGTTTGAAATACATGTTCTTAACTTCAACACCAATACTGAATCAACCTATTTTATTAAATCCAACTTCACCTGAATTATGATATTAGAAAACCTTGTCTTTCTTTCTAATTCTATTTACACACAAACCAAATTAGTATACTTTATTTTCATGTACCATTCACAAAATCAATCTAACAAATACTATCATCACCTATTTCTCCATCTGGATAAAATTAAATCTTTTAAAAACCTAATAAAACTAATTCACCATATTTTTGTTTTTAACCTCAATATATCATAATACTAAATTTTAGTTTATTGAATGTGATAGTTTTACTTTTATATATTTGTTTTTTCAAAGACACATATTGAACTAATGGAACCCCATGGGCCTATCAGTCTAGATGATTGTTACATGAATCAATTATTCCATGGTTTTGGTATTTCTAATGTAAACTGCATACACTTGTCTAGAAATTGAATAACCAAGGAATTTTCAATCATAACTTTTAAAAGAAAATATTTTCCTAATTATCCTATGTGTCAATAATATATACTTTTAAACAAAAAAACACTAATGTATTTATATTTAGATTTAATGTTTTTAGATCTTTAATAAGTTTTATTCTTAAGGATTGTTATGATTAAAACACTATTATTTATATAGGTTTCCTTGTTGATAGATTCTACGAAATAACAGATTAGTATGTTATACACAGAAAATTTGTTCTATGCTATCTCTTGTAATGTTAAATTTAACCTCTCTAAAAATCCATTCAGTTTATGGGTCATAAGAGAAAAGATGTTATGAGTGTATCCACTTTTTGAGAAAAATGATTGAAAATCATGATTTTAAAAATTTCATCCATGGTCACTTATTTAGGTCTTAACCCTCAATACATGTAGATTTTATACTGAATTAGAATACTTACTAATGTAAGAGAAATATTTACATTTGAGAGCTATAATGTATACCCTATAATACATTGAAAAGTCATCAACTACAAAATTGGAAAATTGAAGCCCATTAAGACATGAAACTTTATATGTTCCAAATAGATCCCTAGGAATCAACTCAAAGGGCAGATATGATGAAATTTATTTCATTAATTTAAACAAACATTTTGTTTTTCCATTTTTTCTAGGAGTCACATTCTTTATCCAACATAAACACAATATTTGGGAGATCTATGACTAACCATTTTCTAGTTATATTACTCTGTGAGTGAATGTTTAAATGCACTAGTACCCTTTTCCAAAACCATGAAACATTGGGAATGGAACATAATCATGATTCATTTTGTGAAAATAATTAATTTAAATAAACATTAATTACATTATAATTTCTTAAAGAAGTAATAATTAAATGTTTTTAAGAATCATAAACAATCCAAGAAAAATTATAATATTTTAAATAAAAACATCCTAACATTACTATAAAAATTATATGCATATTACATTTCAAACCATTATTAAATAATACTTAAAAATTAAAACTAATTTTTTCTTACCAATTTGGCCTAGGCCGATGATGTTTCCTTTATCTTTGTTATAAAAGGCGATATTGAAACATTAATCCATTATATGTATCTTCAATCATGAAATATTTTATGTCATATGGTTTGAATAACCATTTTCCATGTAACATATACTTCTAATAAAGGAATTACAGATGTTTTCCTATAAATAATATTTTAAACAAGGAATAATTTTGTTTCCCAAATCTGTTTAGGTTCAAAATTGTAAATAATAAATACTTTGGGAACCCATAGTTCCCAAATGGGTTTCCTATTAATATATTGTAGAATTTTAAAATAAATACACTATTAGATCTCCTAGAAAAATTGTTCTCATAAGAATTGTCTAGTTTGTATTTAACAACAAAAGTACTCTTTGTTATTTTCTTATATCTAAGTTGATATCATATTACAGTTACATGCATTAGTGAAAAAATGTCAACAAAATTTTTGTGAGAGTCTCTCTATCATTTATATGATTATTTATTTATTTATTTAATTTCATAATAAATTATTTAGTTTTTTTGTTCCCCTAAAGTAATTGAAAATTATTCTATTTTTAATAGATTATCCAGTTTTATTATTGGTAGTTAGAGAATGGTGTCTTTTTAAAATTATGTATTTATATTATAACTCATTAAATGTGTTTTACAACATGTTTCAATATTAAAATAATTGTTATTTTGATATATATTGGACATAATTTTTTTTTGAAATATCACAATTATACACAGGAAGAATATTATATATAGTATGAAAACAAGGTACCTTAATGAAATTATCTATGATACATATATGTTTTTAGGTTTCTCTTCATGTGACGACTCAGGGTCAAATGAGCAATACTTGGAAGAACTCAAGGTGGACATCATGGACCTTTTTATATTCTAACAGATTCCATATATTTATTTTTATACCTAATATTTAGATAATTTGAATTTATTTGTCCCTTCCACTTACATTTATAGTAAAAAACTTTTTTGGAATCATCAACTTTATTCCATAATTTTCTCCAGGTTCTATTGGAGTCAAACATTTCATTGTAGTTTGGATTTGTAAATAAATTGTTCTAATGATTTATCATCTTAAATATTCTATCTAAATGACCCATCTCCTCATCACTGTCTATAAAATATTAATGATCATATGAATCAAAAGCATGTAATTTAACATTAACATTTCCTTTTTCTTTATTGGGTTTTAGTATTCATGAAAGCTACTAAAAATATCTAAGGCTCTTGATAATCTTCATTGTTTACCTATATTTCCTCTTCTTACATCATCAATTTTCTATCCAATAATCTCAGATGAAGCTCAATTATGTCTAATGATTATCTGGTTGAAACTAATGTGCCTCTCTATATTTCTCTTAGGCATCTTAATAATATCAGGAACTGATAAATGTTTTCTAATTGATCTCATTATGTGAAAATTTCATTAATCAAGAGGTACATATCAAAAATAGGCTCATCATGATTCATGTTAAGGTTAATATATTTGATATTATATGTATTACACATCGTCTTATTAAGATTAGTAGTTCCCATATGGGAAATTAAAAAGATTCCCAAATCAAATAAGTTGTTTTACACGTAGAAATTTTATTAATCTCTTCATATCCTAGATCATATTAAATGGCTTTCAAGACCTTATAATTATTATTAAAGATAATTTTTTTAAATCATAAAAAGTATATCTATCATTAACACGAATAACATATTCCTATTTTATAGAAAAAAAATATCAAAACCCTTACTTTCTATAGGATTTTTTTATTTTCATCTTATATTGAGAATAATTATTATCATTATTGAAAGGATATTTATTTATAGTAGAACCATTTTTTGATTATCAATTAATTGAACTAAATTTTCAAATGATATACATTTTGTATCATTAAATATTATCAAACACCATGGTTAAAATAATTTCGAAATATTAATTCCAGATAAAATATCTCATATGATACAAAATGTTGTTTAGAGTGAGTATTTCAATAATATGGTGAATTGAGTACCCCATAATAATTTATGTTTAAAAAGTAACATCTTCAAATACCCCAAATGATAAATACATTAATGATTATAAAAATATGTATTATGATACAGATCATAATAGTTAAAAATATATTTTTTGAATGATTTATTAGTTATTAAATGAATAAAATAAAAAATTATTAGACCCATTGATATCAATTTACTTGAAAAAGTACTATAAAAAATTAATATAATATATCAAATTATATATTTTTTTACAATTAAAATAAATTTCAATTTTAAAGATAAAATAATGATAACTAAAATTAAATAACACATTGAAATAATGAATAAAAGTTGTTCAGTCTCAAGTTGAGACATAGTCTTATCTACCTGGTGATCACCATGAACCATACAATTTATAAAAAATAAACAATATGATCAATAAATAGGATCATGTTTTTCAACAGTTTAAAAAATTTCCAAGTCTGACATGACCTATTGCATTATTCTACATGAGAGTAAAAAATAAATAGGCGACAAAAGAACGGAAAACACTATTATTATTGGGAGTACATATAATTTATGATATGAAGTTATCTAATTATCTTCACGTTCATTATAAGAGATAGTGTGTGTGTGTGATAAAATAGAGTATGCATACACTCTATTAAAAAAGGTAATAATTATAAAAAAATAGAGAAATATAAAAGTGTATTTATTAAAAATTCTAATTCTATGAAAATCATATTTTTGTATTTTGATTTTATTTACTTTTAATCTTTAGTGAGGTTCTCTTGACAAACATATAAAAACATAGTGTCATGGGATACTATTCTGGACTGGAGGAAAGCATTGGACGTGAGGATGTAGTTTGGCTTCCTAATAGATTGATTGTTGTAAGTAATATCTTTCAGTTTAAAATAAATTCAATCTCTATGTCTTTTAGTATGTTTGAGATCTCAAAATTTTATGATTCAGCTTCTCCCACTACTACATCTTGCACTCATTTTTTATTTCATGATTGAATCTGTTTCCATTCAAAATAAATATAGTAAAGAGAATGTCCATGTTCATATAGATATTCAGATCCCACATATATAATTTATGATAACATATTCAATGCTTTATTTAAAACATTTAAGTGATGGTAATTAAGAAATACTTTTCATTAACTTTTATAATATAGTCCTTGGAAAAAAATTAACATAAAGTGGTTATGAAATGTAAACAGTGGGTCTGTATTAGTATGGTGTCTTCTCATGGGGAAGATGTCTTAGGTTATTGGTGTCTCATATTGCTGGTTGAAAATTGACGTTTCATAAACTTGGAAAAATGTTTACTTCAATGGTGGTGTCTCAACTTGTTGTTTCATGATTGGAAGGGTCTTAGACTTTGAAAAAAATCAGTGTTGTCCCTATGTATTATTTTGGTTTGCCTCATCTTACAGTATTTCATAGTTAACAAATTTACATTCTGGTGGCATGAAATCCTAATAGTGTCTCAAACATTACAAATGTATCACATTTGAAGTATGTCAACTAATTTTGTCTCAGACTTATAGAGATTTTCATGCTAGAGGTGTGTCATGGAAAACTGTGACTCAAGTTTGTAGTGTCAGTCTCAATTATGTATTATGTTTAGTATTAACTGGCGCTAAATCATATATGTAAAATTTCACCACCTGTCCCAAATTAATTGTGTACATATAGAAAAGAGGAAATTCATTAATATCATTAGAATAATGTTTTTCATCATTATAACAAGGAGCTCTGTAATCGATAATATATAAATAAGCCACCATTTAGTAAGATGAATCCAATATGAGTGATCATAGTGTAGGAAAAAATAAAATTGAATAATTAATAATACGTTGTCCATAAATATTGATCTACTTGATTCTTCCTTGTCCTAAACATCATCATCACATCCACACTTCTATCAAAACTGAATGAATCAAATAATAACATATAATAAACATTTAAAATAGTGAATTTTTTTTGAAATAATATCTTAACCATTTTATGAACTCCCCAAAAATATACTCCCACCCAAAAAATAGGTAAAACCACATATAAATGGGTACTATAAGTACATAAAAACGTCCATTGAATAAGAAATTACATTGTCAAATTTTATTATAATTTTTTCTTCTGGTGTGGGTGGTATTCGTGGGATCTTGTAAAACATTATTGACCTCACCATGGTGGTATGATCAGACAACTAACATGAAATCAAGTTTTTTATTTAGTAGAATTAGGGACTTCTTGGGAATATTTGACATGAAAAATGACTCTTGTTCCTAATTGTTGATAATTTTGTCCCATTTATGAAATTAATATCCAAGAAACAACTTCTGTTTTGTCAAATAAATCTCATCCCACAACACTATCAGTCATACGTCTATTAGTAAGAAAAAATATCTCATAAAAATATTGAATCAAAATTTTCTCACTAATTTGATGGTGGGGGAAACATAAATAGTTTCTTTTGATATATTCCTAGTATTCATGATATGATTCACATTTAGTTTTCAAAATTCCAAAAATATTTTTTAGAATGAATTATGTTCTTGAAGTAGGGGATTAAAATTTGGGGATAATTTTCTTTATATCATTCTAATATCTGATAAATGTTGAATGTGAATAGAAGAAACATTTGTTGGAAATTCCTAAAAAAACTACATCAATTTCATTTGATTTACATCAACTCTATAAGGATTCATTTTAACACAAATATAATTTAATTATTGAAGGTGTTCATGTGCATCATCACCTAGATACACATTAAATTATATAATTTAGGAGATTAAATAAGATTTTATTTCAAAACCAAGAGGGGCATCATGATATTCCCCAACATATTCTTGGTTTTCATCATAGGACAAAGCCAAGGAGTTCATGGATTTGTTTCCATATATTGATTTTTTTCAATCATGTTCTTTATAGGTGTGTTGTTAGATGATTACAAAATTAGGATACATAGATTATTATATCTAACCATAGTTGTAAAAGTTCTACCAATTTTATAATCTAAAGCCAACATGTTTGAGTTGGAATTTTGATTCATGACAAAAAACAATTTCTAAACAATCATATAAAACTGCCTCCCTAGAAATGGAAGCAGTTATTTTGAATTTCTATAATAATCAAGAGTGGGGGATTTCCATCACATGATAAAGAGAATCCAATATATAATGGGACAGAAAATGTGAGTATAATTGAACATCAGAGTAGAACCCGATTGAATAGACCTTAATATAAGAACTAAAAGCCTACTGCTAACATTGTTAATGAGAATCCCACAATCTATTTAGATGGTGCAAGTTAATAATTTTTATTGAATGGAAGTACATTTAAAAAAAACTATTTTTTTGAAAGAACAATGAAGGATTAGAAGAGTATTTCAAGTCCCTTTGTTTCGGAAATCAATTCTCAATATAGCCTAGAAAAATTAAAACCACCATTTCATTATCCCAGTAGTGAACCACCATTAATGTTAAATGATACAAATTATTTCCAATGAAATTTTATTGAAATATTCAGGAAATTTCAACTCATCTTACTTTTCTCGATGGAATGAATCAAATTCTAAGGAATTTTTGTTCCTGAAAGGGATGTGTACCCACATGAGTTAATTCAAAGGATGTGAAAAACTAATCATTGGGAGGATTGTATCTTCCATTTTTCAACATGCCTTGCATGTGAAGTGTAAAGGCCAATAATCATTTACCATTCCATGAACCATTAGGGAATCATTATTCAATGATATCATGCATGATTTACTAGATTCCATCAATGTTTTTCCACACCATCTTTACTCGTCTCTTCAATTTAGTGTATTGGTTCCCAATGAAATTATCATTCAACTCAACAACCGAAGTACAACAGAGAATGTTGGAGTTAGAGAGGATGTTCACATTCAGGAAAGAGAAATCATTTATTTATTGGATTTATCATCTATGGATATGGAAGATGATTGATTTTGTACCCATGAACCTCCCATTATTTAGAGTCTATTTTTGAAAATGGTAAAATCAATCACTAGTGTTCACAAAAGGGGATCTTTCAATAGTATTTTAAGGAGCTGTTTTAAATTTTAATATTTTCATTCCCTTAAACAACTATTTGAGGATAATTAAACCCCATAAGTAAAAACTATTGATTAATTTTCCAATGAGATATTCCATGGGTTTTCATTGATGAAATAACAAATGATCATTTAAAAGATGGAAATTTTATTGTTAAAAATCAAAAAGTGGTTGAAAATGATGATTTTTATGAATATTGGGATGTTGAGACTGTTAATATCATCCTATAAGAAGATGATTTGTTTGAAACCCTTGATCCTAATATTGGTCTCTATATAAGAGTTTCTAAATTTTCTCATGAAACTAGTCTATAGAACCTGTAAATAGATCATTATGTAGATAAGTGTTATTTAAAAAATTTAAATAATATACATGTGATAGAATTTAAACTACTTAATGGGAACCTAAAATATGATTTCTTTGGTGAGAATAAACAATTACATATGATAATCTCAAAATATTTGTAAAGGGATATGGAGAACCACCTATTAGTAGTCTTAATGTCCATTAAGAATTCCATATGAAGGATTCTCTCTATTTTAACTTGAATATGTCCCTCACTATGCATGAATTGATTTATTCTAGAAGATAATGTAGAATCGGTGAGACAATATCAAAGGAGAATACTCCCAAATCTATTGATGGTGCTCAATAAATTTAATCTATTATATAGGTTGTGCAATAATACTATTTGGATCTCAATAGGATGTCTATTAAAATTCGAGTGTTCACCTAGGTTTCATTCATGGCTCATTTATAAATACAATTGATAAATATTCATATATAAAGAAGAGGGGAGCGTTATATTTGTTAAATCTTTTCTATAACAATATTTGTAATTCTATTTTCAATCCTATTTTGTTTTTATTCGATTTTCTCTCCTTAATTTCAATTTCCTTGAAGATAGTTTTTATTAATATTTTATATTCTAACATTCAAATAAAACCCCCAAAAATTTCTCTTCTTTTAAAATAATAAAACAAAGTAAAAGTTATTAAAATCAATTTGAAATCTCCATGAGACACTACCCAACGGTCACCACTTTCTGCATTATAAGGGTAAAAATATTAATTGAGCTTTTCATTAAGAAACTAATCCCATCAAAAGGAATTCCATAATTTTGTTTTCTAGACTAGAAGTGGGGTCTTGTTAAGAATATTTCGCATGAATACTGCCTCTTTTCCTATATTTTTCAGTATTTTAAGATATTTTTTCAATTATTATCTTAGGAGTAGTTATTGTTTTGTCAAATAAAGCTCCACCCTTAAAAACATCAATCATACTTCTTTCATTAAGACACAATCCCTCTTGAAATTATTGAAACAATAGTTATTAAATAAATTTATGGTAGGGGATAAAAACATTATATTTTTAAATGATCCCAGTATTCATTGAATTTTCCACCTTGAGTATCCTAAATTCAACAAATATGCTTTCGAATAGAATCAGTTCTTGATACAGGGAAACAATTTTCGAGGAAATTTTATTCTAATTCATTCCATTCTATAATAAAAGTTTAATGTGAATAGAAGAACCATTCCTTGGAAACACCTTTTAATGAAAGTAGAAATTACCACTATTTTATTTGATTTTCATCAAATTGATGAGGTTTCATGTTAACACAAAGATAACCAAATTATTTAAGGAGTTTATGTGAATCATAAACAACAAATACATTTAATTTTTAATGTTAGTGGATGATAGTATATTTGTTTTTAAAGAAACATGGTTTATTAGTATATTCCACATGATTTTATTGGTGTTCATTATGGATGAATACAATTATTTCATATTTCTATTTTCGACAATTGGAATTTTAGTTTAAAGAAAATTCATTATAGGTGTGTTGTTGGAAGATTAAAAACATGGATTAGTGGAATTAGTATCTAGAACCCTATAGAGTAATGTTATATCATTTTTATAATCCAAAGGCAATATGTTTGGTTTTTCATTTTGGGTATTGTAAAAAACAATTTCTAAAAATTAAACTCAAGCAGCCTCCCTGGAAGTGGTTTTAGTTGATGTGAATTTTTTAAAAATTCAAATGAGTAAGGGTTTTACATAACAACCTTCAGGTGAATATAATAGATTATGGGAATGAAAATGTGACTGAGATTGAACTTATGAGTTGGAAAATAGAGAATAATGCTCAATCTGATAACATCAACCCTATTTTTGATATTGTTAAGGGGAATCCCAACACATAATTAAATGAAGGAAATTATGAATATTAATTTAATGTAAACACAATTTCAAAACAAGATATTTTGCTTGAAATAAAAATGAATGATTATAAAATGATGTTTTTCCATTTTTTCTCAATGAAATGCAAAAAATAGAATATAAATATTCAATCCACCACTATATTATCCATGGAGTGAACCATAGTTGAAGTCAAATGAGAAAAAAATGTTGGATAAAGAGGTTTTGCAAACATTCATGAAATTTAATATAAACATAACATTTCTCAATGCTATGAAACGAATTCCAAGGCATGATATGTTTCTGAAAAGATGTATATATTCAAGAGGATATTCAAATAATGTGACAAAATCAATATTTGGAAGAATGCTTCATCCATGATTAATCATACCATGCCTGTAATGTTAAATGAACAACGAACCTTTACTATTGTACTATTTGGATATGTGAATTCATAGATTTGAAGATAGATTTGGAGCCTCCATCAATTTTATGCCAAATTATATTTACTAAACTCTTCATGTTGGGGAATTGAAACCCTATGGAATTATCATTACACCTACCAAATGAATTACAACTAATACTACTAGTGTTATAAAGGATGTTCTCATTCAGGTGAGCGACAAGATTTTATTGTGTATTTCTATGTGTTGTATGTGGAGGATGATTGATTTAGTACCCATGTACCTATCATTCTTGAGAGGCAATTTTTTAATGTGGAAAAATAAACCATCAATGTTCAAAAAGGGACACGTTCACTAGAATTTGGAGGATATGTTTTTTATTTAAATATTTTTCATTAAATGAAACACCCAGTTGAGGACCATTCATCTACCCATGTGTTCATGAATGACTGATTTTCAACAGAGACGTTTCAAAAAATTTCATCAGATGAAATATCAACAATTTATTTAATAGATTAATTTTTTTTAGTTATTGACGATAAATAGTTTGAAACTAAATTTTGTGATAAATCAAATGATTTAAAAAATATTCTTTTTAGAATCAATGAAGATGAATTTATGGAAACCATGGTACCATCTATTGGTCACCCTAGAGAAGTTTCCATTTTTTTCTCATGAAACAAGTCATGAGAACATGGAACTAGATCATTATAAAGAGAGGTATAAATTAATCAATGAAAAAAACACACATGAGGTACAATTAAAACCACTTATTCTGAACTAATAATATGATTTCATAGGTGATATTGAATAATTCAATATCATAATCTCAAAGCATTTGTAAAGGTATCCAAAACCATCAATTAGAAGTCTTCAAGTCACATAATAATTACATAGTATGGAATCTCTATGATTTAATATAAATTAGTCCTTCAGTGTGCATGAATCAATATTTTTTAGAAGTGAATGATAAAACAATGAGAATATTTCAGTAGAGATTAAATCCAACAATATTTGAGGTCTTCATGTTATTTAATAACTCATATAGGTGGTACAACAATTATATATAGGTTCTGATATGGTTTTTATTCAAATTTGAGGGATCACTTAAGGTTGAATTTAGAAATTCAATTGAGAAATATTTTTATACAAGAACGGAGGGACTATTTGTGTTAATCAAGATTTTTGTGACCACTATTTTAACAATGATTTCAATTCTATTTTATTTTCTATCAATTTTTTATTTTTCTATTCCATTTCCTAGAACTTTAATTTTAATAAAATAGTACTCTCCTGGGCATTCACGCAATGATTTGATTACAATTATCTAAAAATGACCTACAGATTAATAAAAATTATAGATCCCCGAATTAAATAAAATAAAATTTTCAGTGCTCTTTAAAAAAACCAATGTTCAAATTAAATACATTATACAATGCTCAATAAAATGAATATGTCTTAATGAATATTAAAATATGAAAATTAAAATAGTTAATGTCAATGTAAAAGAAACATATTCAAACCAATAAAACATAATAATATGTTTACAATGAAATCTTTCTATCTAAAAAATAAATATGAGTGTTGTAATAGTAGTTTCTAGTTATACATAATGTCTCTTGTGTTCTTCAAAGAGAGAATATTATCATATGAAAATGTTAGTGAATCCTTCCAGTAGTGGTTTGAATAGTTGTTTTAGTGGATCACCTATCTTGGATATTGGATTCATTGTGTTGTAGAACCTTATAGTAGAAAATATAGTTGAGAAAAAACACTAGGAAATAAATTGAACATAAAATAAAATAGAAAAATATCTCCATAATTGTGTCATCATCTAAATAAAATGTGTTGTAGCAGTGATTAGTATGCAGTGATCAACAAGAAACTAATTGGAATGGGAAAACAGAAACAATATCAGGCAAGGTATGATGGCATATAGAAGGAGTATGCTTGTGGATGACCTAGGAATTTCGGACATCAAAAACTATCTTCTGATTTTGAAATATTATTACAGGTAAATGATCACATAACATATATTACATTATGATATATTGTTAATGAACATGATTATTCAATATTTCAAAATCACAAGATAGTGATACATAATATTGGAATATAATTGGTAAAAATATATTAAAATCATTATGAAAGTTTTACCTCATTAACACTAATAATTCTTCACAACTTTCTCTTGAAAATGGAAAATATATTCCTTCAAAAAAATGTAATGAAATTAGTGAATCCCTAAAATAATGGAAAAGTAGAAATATTTTATTATAACTCCATATAGTAAATAAATATGATAATGAGCACATGGTTATTTAGGATATTCTTTCTCAAATTGAATCTCAATAAATGTGGTGACAACTAACATGTTTCTTGTTCATTCATAAAATATTTGTAATCAAGACATGAAAAAAATGGTAAAATGGTAAATCCAATTAATTCTAGAATGTATTCCTAAAAATAATTAAGAAAAAAAATGAATTGAAATGGATAATTAATATTCTGAATATAATGAATTCAAATGGATGAATATGGATACCGTATGTGTTGTTTCATGGATGCATACACACCCATGAAATTTCTCATAATTAGAGCTTCTAGAATCAGTGCCTATCATATGGAAAATAGGCTACTCCAAAGCTACCTTAACATATACTTTTTCCAAAACAACATAAGATAAAATATTTTGTTTCAAAAACTCAAATTCAAGTTTTTTATTACAATAACATATATCCCTTCCAAAATAAGAACATACATAACATATATGTTGTTTATAAAAAATCCATTAACACCATAAAAAACAGAACAATATAGATATTTGGGAAAAAATTATATCTTCATTTAATATTGAAAAACTGAATATTGATTGTTTATAAAATTCCTTTTTTATACTCATCTTATTGCCTCATTCCAACTTCAACTGAACCATCACTTCTTCCATTCAAAAACATGTTCTTAAATGTGAACATGTATCTTTAAATAATACGAATTCACACATCTAATTACCATGTAATTTAAATCCACAAAAAAGTAGTTATAAAATAATAAATGAATAAAAATATATAGTATTCAGATCCATAGAAAATAAGTTTTAAAGTGTCCCATGCATCACCTGGTCTATTTTTAAAATCTCAGCCTTGAAAAAAAATCCAAATATGTAAAAATAGTAGCCCATTGGGCCCCAATTCTTATTAATAATAATTGATTTTGAAGGAAATAACAAAAAAAATCTGAAAAAATATATCACTTATGATAAGCACTGCATGTTTTAAAAATTATTCAAAACATTTTGGGTGTGGAATAGATAAAACCATGAATATGACAGTTTCAAAACACTGACATGTAAGAATTCATAGAAAAAAGACCATTTAGGCTGACGAAGAGACAATGTTCTGAGAGGAATCATTTTTTGATTTAGGATCTGGTGATCTAATTATCATTGCCTTTAATAGTGCTCCATTTTTGGAAAAAATATGTGTGAATCCAAATAAACATCATGGGGAATGCATACTATTCGTCAAAATGAAAGAGATGACCCATTTAGAGAACAATTTATTGAGTTTGTTTCATTGCAAAATACCTGAATGAGAAGAATGATCATATAAGGAAAATAAATTCAACAATAAATTCATTTAATATTGAAAAACCGATTATTAATTATTTAGAAACCTGAGAAAAACCTAATTTACCATAGATAAACCTATAAATCTATTTTAGAAAATAAATATTCAGTGTAACAGAAATGTAAGAAGCGCCATTAACAAATAAACATAATGATTTAACTATTAATAAAAAATAAAAATGAAATATTCAATAGAAAATCAAGAAACACAAATGAAAAAAACATCATTAAAAATAACTAATAAAAAAATTATCTAAATTTTCAGATAGAAACCTCACAATCAATATAGAACGCGTGTTTGTTATATCATCTAAACAAACTGAAACAGAACGGATTTTATTCCTATATTATGTATCAACCATAAACATAAGATAATCGAGGGATGGAGTGGTGGGTGATAGGGAAAATGGTCTTGTAGGAACGTGTAGGGACCACGAGGAAAGAAGCCAAAAAAGGGAGAATCTGTGGAAACCCTAGATTGGGAAAACTGAAGAATCTGAAGTAGGTGGACTGCAAGGAAGAAATAATGGAGGAGTAGTGGAAACTGGAGAGTGGGGAGAAGAAAAAAAAAATTTAGTTTGAAATTATATTATGCATGCTTTTTTAGTATTTTATAAAATCAATTCATATGGATGGGTATTTTTAAAGCAATGAATAGATAGATCAATCCTGTAAAAAGTGATTAATATATATGATCATAGAAATGCCTACAGATTTCTATGTTTAATGTACTAAAAAGTTGTTTGAAATAACTAGTTAAACTAATATGTGTGTAGTGAAGATGTAACAGATATTCTAAAATAAAAATTTATTTGAAACATGATGAAATAATAATAACTTAACCGACAACAGTGCAACAACTATTTTGTAATGTTACACATCCCCAAAATGTTTCACTACTCCTATTTCAATTATGGTGTATTTCATTAAATTGTAGCACGACTCCACCCTATGGCCCTGTATGTAGGATCAATAACATCCCAACACAGTTAATGTTTACTAATGATTCATCACCCATTCTTATTATAAAGCAGTTATAATGCTCTAATAATATGTGGAAATTTTAAATTTCAATCAAAAAAATAACATACAAATGAATAGACTATTCAAATAATAACTAATAGTTATATAAGTTTCT
This sequence comes from Viscum album, assembly GCA_963277665.1. Classification (NCBI taxonomy): domain Eukaryota; kingdom Viridiplantae; phylum Streptophyta; class Magnoliopsida; order Santalales; family Viscaceae; genus Viscum; species Viscum album. The sequence continues at coordinate 1,046,389,568 of OY728163.1, read as the reverse complement.
AAGACATCATCACAATATTAATAAACATTAATTTTTAATGAAAAGTAATAAGAAATTATTTGTACCATTTAGAAATAAAATATATTATGTAACTTACAATTTGAAGAATGACTAATAGTAATGAACATTGAAACCCAAACTCTATAATTGTGAATGTGAACATAATGAATATTGTTTGGAAACCAATAAAATATAACAAAATCTATACAAGAAAGAATATAATTGTGAAATGAATGTTGTGTGCAGTTAAAAATATGCATTTTATTAATTGATAATCACATTTTACATTCCACGATAGTCTATTTATCAAAAATATTGTGTTACTCCACCATGTCCCCTTATATTAGGAATCAAAGCATTGTGTTAATATTGATTATATTGAATATATTTTATTCATAAATTAGTGGTACAAAATATTGCAATAAAATTGGATTAAATATGGAGACAGTTAAAATAGTGAAAAAAGGATAATCACATAGTACCATTGTAGTGATGTTGCTCTGACACATTGAGCAATATCTATACATAACAATTGAATCATTAGAAATATAATGTATAAAATTAGAATAAATAAAAAATCAAATAAACCATATAATATTCAATAATTCAAAACAACTAAACCATAACAATGAAAAATTCAACAATAAAGAAGGCAATAAATTGAAAACAACAAATCATACCAAATTCAAATGAGAGGATGCTAAGTATCTATAATAAAAAAACACATTCAATGGTAGAAATAAGATATCTTTTGAGGAAGTGGAACCGACCTAGCTTAGATGTTATGGGCTTTGAGCTTCATATGTGTCTTTTCATTGAAGTTAATCAGAGATAATTGAAATAATGTTCACATGTAAGTAGATATTGCAAGAAATATAAACCATGACATACGAAATCTATGGGATATATAAAGAATCAATATCATTATCATTTAATAAAACCCTACAACATTCCAATCTGAAGAGGTGAGTCATAGAGTATTTATTGGTAGAATTAAATGATGAAAATTATATTTGTGTGTGTAGTATATGGCAGACTCTGATTTATTTACAGTTTTTTAAATGAATTCAAAATCGAACATAAAAAACTAGATAAAAATTGAAGGGGATAATACATGAAAACCCGGATGTTTTTCACGTTCTAGGAACCATACCTCATCATTCGAGGATTTCCACCAAACATTGCGCAAAAAAGCACCTCCCTCTAGTCACAACACACCATTTTTAGGTCACAATCATTTTGCATCAACCACAGCCAACCAGACTAGATATCACTTCATCTACTTGTGAAATGGACAATGAGAATGTACAAAACCAAATTTACCATAAAAAATAGTTTTTTTTGAAATCATAATAAAAATTTGATCAGTAAGACTAGCATGTGGAACTATCATTGGGAAAAATTTCCTATTTGAGTATGTATTAGAGAAAATTGACAAATACTCATCAAGTAAAATAAGATATTTTAAATTAATATCATTCGCATAGGTGGAAAATTCGACAACAGAATGGAGGGAATGCAGTAGGAGGTTGGATGGAAGTTGAATTACCATAATGCGGTGGCTCTGGAACATCTCATAGGAGTGCGGGGAGCAGTAGAAAAAATGTAGTGGGTGTCGTAGCATCACCCGACTAAAATCATGAGTCGGAGATGCTAAATTAGGGAATGGAGGATATAACAGTAAAATGTAGTTGGTACCATTGCAACACCTGAGAGAAATCATGAACTAGAGGAGCTGAATATGGAGAATCCAATGATGGAGGAGCCAACGACGGAGGAGCTGAAGTCAGAGGAGCTGAAGATGGAGGAGCCGATGACAGAGGAGGTGAGGGTAGTAGAGCCAAAGGCAGAGGAGCTGATGGTGAATCACATGGAGGAAAATTCATGACTGGAGAGGTGATTCAATTTGGGAAGTGAGAGATAATATTTTGGGAGGGGGGATTCAGGGGGGGTGTGGGAACCCTAGATCGAGTAGAGGGGATTCAGAGAGGTGTGGGAGAAGCCATGGTAAATCCTGATTGGGGGCGAGATGTTTTTTTATTTTTGGTGGAGTGATACAAAACATGGTGTGACATGGATTCTTAGGAAGATGATACATGTATAGAAAAAAACACACATGAGATACAATTAAAACCACATCAAGTGAACCTATAATATGAATTCATAGGTGATAATGAATAATTACATAACATAATATCAAAAAATTGGTCAAGAGTTCCGTAGTACCATCAATTAGAAGTCCTGAAGTCACATAAGAATGAAATAGGATGGACTCTCTCAGATTTAATAGATATTAGTCCATCAGTGTGAAGGAATTGAATATTTTTTAGAAGAGGATGACCAACCAGTGAATAATTATCAATGGAGATTAAATCCAACAATCTTGGAGGACTTCATGTTATTTAAAAACGTATATTGGTAGTAAAAAAATCATATATAGGTCTTGATATGGTTTCTATTCAATTTTTTAGGGATCAAATAGTTTTCATTTATAAATTCAATTGTGAAATATTTTTATACAACAAAGAGGGGACTATTTGAGTTATTCAAGCATGTATGTGACTACTATTTTAAATATGATTTTTCATATATTTTATTTTCTGTAAATTATATAAAATTCTATTCCATTTACTAGCACATTATTATTATTATTATTACTAGTACTCGCTCGTGCCTTCGCACTGTGATTTGATTCCAATTATCTAAAAATGACCCACAAATAAAGAAAACATGATATAGTGCTCAAATAAAAATAAATGATTCATTGCACTTTAAAAAAAATCCAATTCACAATTTAAATAGATGATAAAATGTTCATGTAAAATAATAATTAATAATTTATATAAAAATATTAAAATTAATATAGTGAATGTCAATGTAAATGAAAAATATTCAAACTGAGAATACATAATAATATCATTAAAATGAAATCAATCTATATGAAAAAAGAAGATAACTATCGTAATAGTTGTTTCTGGTTATTCATAATGTCTCATGTGGTCTTCTGAGAAAGACTATTAGCATACCACCATGTTAGTAAATCCCACTAGTAGTGATATGAGTAGCAGTTGTTGTTGATCCCCTATCATTGAGGTTGGTTTCACTGTGTTGTAGAATATTACTATAGAAAATATGGTCAAGAAAAAATACTGGTAAATAAATTATACATAAAATTGAATAGAAAAATACCTCCATAATTATGTCGGCTTATAAATGCAATGAGTTTCATATGTGATCACCAATCAGTGATCAGCAAGAATCTAATTGGCATGCGATAGCAACAACAATATCATGCTCATGGATGGTCATGGAATTTGGGACATCAGCAACTATCTCATGATTTTGAAATATTATTACATGTAAATGGTCACATAACATATATTATAGACTGAAGTGTATTTAATGAACATGATTATTCTATATTTCAAAATCACCAGATAATGGTACTTAATATTATAATAAAACTGGTCAAAATATATTGAAATAATTATGAAAGGTCTACCTTATTCACACTAATAATGATTCATAACTATCTCTTGAAAATGGAAAATATACGCCTTCACGGAAAATGTAATGATATTAGTGAAACTAGAAAATAACAAAAAGGTGGAAATATTGTATTATAACTCCATATATATCCTAAATATGATAATGAGAACATGGATATTTTGGCTACATTTCTCAAATTGTGTCTTAAAAAATGGGGTGACAACTCACATATTGCTTTTTGAGTTATAAAATATGTGTAATGAATACATCCAATGCAATGGTAAAATGGGAAATCCAATCTGTTCAGGAATGTATTCCTAAAACACATTAATGAAAAAAAGAACAAAAAATGATTTAAATGGATAATTAAAATTATGAAAAAGAAGAATTAAAAGTGATGAATATGGATACCATATGCGTTGTGACATGTTATTATTCACACCAATAAACATCCTTAATACTGGAACTACAAGAATCACTGCCTATCATATTTCAAACAATCTGGTCCAAATATACAATAACTTACACATTGTTCCTCAACTACCAAAGATAAATTATTTTGTTTCAATAAATCAAATGAATTTTTTTTATTACAACAACATATATAACTTCCAAAATAAGAACATTCCTAAGAGGGATATTGTTAAAAAAATTCATTAACACCATAAAAAAATGAGCATTATAGATATTTGAAAAAAATGCAGTCATTATTTAATGATGAAAAACTGAATATTCATTATTTAGAAAATTTCTCATTTATAGTCATCTTATTTCCTACTTCCAACTTCAACTAAACCATCACTTCTTTCATGAAAAAACATGTTATTCAACGCTCACACGTATCCTAAAATAAATAGCATTCACACATCAATAACTATAGAATGGAAAACCACCAAAATGTCATCATCAAACAATAATTGAATATAAATATATTTTATTTGGTAACATAAAAAAAAATTAGTAAAAAATCTCATGAATCACCTGGTCTATTTCAAAAATCTCAACCCTGAAAATATTCCAAATCTATCAAAATAGTGGCCCATTAGGCCCCAATTCATACCAATCAGAATTAATTTGGAAGGAAATACCAAAAACAATTGAAAAAATATATTACCTAAGATATGTAGAGAATGTTTTCAAGATTATTCCGAACATTCTCGGTGTGGAATATTTAAAACCATGAATATGCCAGTTTCAAAATGTAAAAATTTAGAAAATCATAGAAGAAAGACCTTTTAGGGTGGCGAAGAGCAGATGTTCATAGAGGAATCATTTCAAAATTTAGGATTTGGTAGTCTATGTATCACTACAAAAATTAGTGCTCCATTTTTTTAAAAAATATGAGTGAATCCTAAAAAACATCAAGGGGAGTACATACTGCTCATCTAAATAGAAGAGATTCACATTTAAAGATCCATTTATAGAGTTTGTTTCATTATAGAATACCTGAATGAGAAGAAAGATCACATGAGGAAAATAAATTCAACAGTATATTCATTTAATAATGAAAACATGAATATTCATTGTTTACAAACCTGAAACAGAAAACGTATTTTATCATCGATAAACCTATAAATATATTATAGAAATACAAATTCATTGTAATAGATACGTAAGAAACTTCTTTAACAAAAAAATTAATGATTTTACTACTAATAAAAAATTAAAATTAAATCTTCAGTTGAAAATCAAGAAACACAGATGAAAAAAACATTATTAAAAAAACTAATCAAAAATTTTACTGAATTTTTGGTTAGAAAAACCAATCAAAACCAAATGCATGTTTAGTATATCAACGTAACTAAATAAAAAAGAAAAAATTTAATACCTATAATAAGTACCAACCATAATCTGAAGAGATTCATTGGATAAAGGAGTGGGTGATATGGGAAATTGTTTTGGGGGAATGCATAGGTACCGTGATGAAGGAAGCCAAAAAATAGAGAAGTTGTGGAACCGCTAGATTGTGTAAAATGAAGAAGGTGAAGGCGATGGACTTTACGGAAGAAATAATGGAGGAGAAACGAAAACAGGAGAGTGGAGAGACAAAAATATTTTCGGTTTTAAACTTCATTTTTATTATTTTTCCATATTTTGTAAAATAAATTAAAATGGATGGGTAGTTTGAAAGTAGTGAATAAATAGATCAATCCTCTGAAATGTGATTAATCTATATGAGCTTAGAAATGACTGATGATTTTTCTATTGAATGTAAAAAAAATTATTGAAAAAACTATTTAAACTAATATGTGCATTGAGGAGATGTAACAGATATGCTAAAATAATAATTTGTTGGAAACATGATAAAATAAAAAAAACATACCCAACATCAATGTGCAACTAATTTGTAACGATACATAGATCAAAATAAGTCACTACTCCCCATTTTATGATTGTGTATTTCTCTAAACAATACTATGACTCCACCTTGTGACCCTGTATGTAGGATCAAGAACATCCCATCACAGTTAATGTTTACTAATGATTCATCACCCCTTCTCATTCTAAAGTAGTTTTAATTCTCTAATAATATTTGAAAATTTAATATTTTCGTCAAAAAAATAACATATAAATGAATAGACTATTCAAATAAGAACCAATAGTTATAGAAGTTTCTATGACTTTATCACAATATTAGTTAACATTTATTTTATATGACAAGGAATAAAAATTTATATGTACCATTGAGAAATCAAATATATGATGTAATGTTCTATTCAAATAATAACTAATAGTAATGAACATTGAAACTGGAACACTGCAATTGTGAATGTCAACATAGTGGAGAAAGTTTGGAAACCAATCAAATATGAAAAAATCTACACATAAAATAATTAAATTGTGAAAAGATGTGTGTGTGAGGTTACAAAAGATACAGTTTATTAAATGATAAACACATTGTACCTTCCGCGATGGTGTATTTATCCAAAATCATGTGTTACTCCACCACATTCCCTTTTATGATGGATCTAAACATTGAATTAATATTGATTGTATTCAATATTATTAATGCATAAATTAGTGGTACATAATATTTCAATAAAAGTCGATTAAATATAAAGATAATAAAAATAGTAAAAAACAAAAAAGGATAATCACATTTTACCTTTGTACTAATGTTCATCCAACACATTCAACAATATTTATACATAACAATTGAAAAATTATAAATATAATATATAAAATTATAATAAATAAAATATCAAATAATCTATATAATATTCAATAAGTCAAAATAACTAAACCATAACCAAGGAAAATTTGACAATACAGAATATAATAAACTGAAACCAATAAATCATACCCAATTCAAATTAGAGGAGGCTAATGATCTATAATAAAATATACCCACACATTGGTTGAAATAATATTTCTTGTGAGTAAGTTGAACCATCATAGTTTAAATGTTATTGACATTGAGCTTCATATGGGTCTCGGCATCAATGGAAATTAGAGATAATTAATATAGTGGTCATATGGAAGAAGATATTGCAGGAATTATAAACCCCGACATAAGAAATCCAATGAAGTTATAATGAAAAAATATCATTGCCATTTACGAAAACTCTACCACATGCGAATATGAAGAGGTGAGTCTAGGGGACTAATAGGTTGAATAAAATGATGATATTTATATTTGTGTCTGTAACATAGGGTAGTCTCAGATTCATTTAATGGTTTTTTAATGCATTAAAAATCAGACCAACCAAACTAGATAACAAATAGAAGGTAATAATATATGAAAACTCTAATGTTTTTCTAGTGACTGGACCCATTACACATCATTCATGGTTGTCTACCAAACATCATGCACTGAATCCCCTCCCTCCAGTCACAGCACACCATTTCGAGGTTATAGAACTTTTGCATCAAACCCAGTCAAGCAGATTGGATGTCTTTGCATCAAATTGTTAAATGGACTATGAGAATCCACAAGAACAATATATAATTTTTTTTTATTCAAATAATAATCATAATTTGATCAGTAGGATTACCATTTGGCACTATTATGTGGCTAAATTTCATGTTTGAGGATGAATTACTGAAAAAAACATGCCAGGATGTAAAATAGGATGTGGTAAAACCCTATTGTTTGTGAAAGTGGGTAAGTCGATAGTGATATGTAGAGCGTGGAGTAGCAGGTAAGATGGAATCTGAAATAACAAAAAGAGATAGCTAAGGCACATTTCGTTTGAGGGTGTAGAGCAGTAGTAAATATGTAGTGGGTTTCGTAGCAGCACCTGACTGAAATTGCTAGTCGGAGATGCCGAAGAAGGCCATGGAGGATACAGTTGTAAAATGCAGTTTGTACCATCATAACACCTGATGGAATTCAAAAACTGGATGATCTAAATATAAAGGATCCAAACATGGAGTACCCAAAGTCTAAGGAGATGATGTCAGAGGAGTTGAAGACAGAAGAGCTGAGGGTAATAGAGCTGATGGTGGAGGAGTCGAAGGCAGATCGCGCGGAGGTGGAGTCGCGACTGGAGAAGGGATTCCATTAGGGGGAGAGAGAGAGGATTTAGGGATGGGTTCAGGAACCCTAGAGTGAGTATCGGGGATCCAGGGAAGGGTTGGAGAATCCATGGTAAATCCCGATCAGGGGCGGGAGGTTTTTTCACGATTGGTGGAGTGATACAAAATATGGGGTGACATGGCTTCTTCGGAAGAGGACACATGTACAGAAAAAATAACTCTTCAGTAAATTTATTGATTATTTATTCAATATTCTAAATCCAATACCCCAAAATTTCTCTTTTTGTAAAACATTTATTGTAATAGTTTTGAATCTAAATCTGAAAGAGAATCCAAAGAAAACCATTTGGTCACCATTGTACTGAATTATAAGTGGAAAAATATTGATTTAAGTTTTAATGAAAAAACAATAACATCAATTGTACTTCAATCAAAAAAAAATTCAGATTAGTTTTACAGACATCTAGGTTTGATTTCATATGAATAAAATCTCTTCTTCATGAATGTTGAGTATTTTGGCCCATTTTTTCAATTAATATCCTCACAACATCTACTATTTTTTCATCTAAATATCATACCACATTACCATCAATCACACTTCTATCAGTAAGACAAAATCCCCCATAAAAAGTTTAAATCAAAAGTGGTCCACTGATGTGATGGTGGGGAAACTAAAATAGGGGTTTTGAATCATTCTTAGTAATCATGTAATATTTCACCTCGTGTTTTCCTAATTCAACAAATCTATTTTCAAATAGATGTATTTATTAAAGAAGGGAAGTTTTTTTCATGAAATATTTTCTTTAATTAATTTCAACTTGTAATCAAAGTTGAATGTGAATAGAAGAACCATTATTTGGAAACTCATAAAGAAAAGGTAAATGAAATCAATTTCATTTTATTTGCATCAACTCTATAGGGATTAACGATAAAACAGAGATATCTAAATTATTCATGTTGTTTATATGGATTCTCATCTAACAAGCCATTTAAGTTTGGAAGTTGGTGGATGAAACCTGATTTGATTTCAAAAGTAATAGGTTCATCATGATATTCCACAAGTTTTTCTAGTTTTTCACCATATGGATAATTCAATTGTTTTGTGGTTTTGTTTTTGTCAATTAGAATATTATTTTCTATCACGTTCCTTCTAGGTGTGTAGGTGGTGGATTCAAAACATTGAAAAGGGGAATTTGTATCCCTAACCCTAGAGTGTGACGTTATACCAATTTTCTAATCTAAAGGCTATTATTATTATTTAAAATTTCTGGTCATGTAAAAAATAATTATCTAAAATCTCAACTCAAGAAGCCTCCCGACTATAGCACCAATTGATGTGAATCTCATGAAAAAGTTGTGGATATTTACCATCACAACCTCAAGTGATTCAGAGAGAAAATTGGAAGGAAAATGTTAGTGAAATTTAACATAGGAGCGGAAAATATTGAACAAACCTCAATGTAAGAACATCAAGACTACTACTGAATCTAATTAGGGTGAATCCCATCACTGATTTAAATGATAGAAATTTTTTATCTTCATTGAATATAAATGGAATGTCAAAAGAATAATTTTTTAAAGAACTAATGTGGATTTCATGAGGATGTATTTTCCCTTTGTTTCTTGATGAAATGTTCAAAATGTCCATGATAAAATCATACCACTACTTCTTTATACCAGGATGGAACCACCATTGAATTCATATGGTGAAATTTTTTTGGTAAGGTGGTTTTAGTAATATTCAAGAATCCTCAAGTAAATATAACTTTTCTTAATGCTGTGAAAAAACATACAAGTTGCGATATATTTTATAATGAGATGTTTAACCATAAGAGAAAATTCACAGAATGTGAAAAATTGAAAATGGGGAGGAATCCATTATTCAATATGACTTTCTTTTCAGGTGTAATGACCCAAAAATATTTACCATTCCCTGAACCATTGGAAAATGTGAATTCAGTGATTCCATCCATTATTTATGGCCCTAAATAAATTTTATTACACATTCTATTTACTAATATATTCAAGTTGTAGAATTGAAATCTTTTGGAATTATCAATCAACATTCATACATAATTACCAAAATTCCTACTAGAATTATAGAGGATGTCATCACTTAGGTGATAGACATGATTCTCCAATGAATTTATATTTCTTGAATATGAAAGAATTTTAATTTAGTAACAAAGATCCTCTCATTCTTGGGAGAATATTTTTTAATATAGAAAAAATAAATCATCAATGTTCACAAATAAATAAATTCACTTCAATTTTGAAGAAATTTTTTTATTTAAATATTTTTAATTCATTGAAATAACAATTTAATGACCATTCATCCCCAAAAGTAATTATGAATGATTGTGTTTTTACAACAATGTTTCTGGATTTCTCCCCTGAGGAAATAAAAAAATGTTGATTTAAAAGATAGAAAATTTTGTTGGTATTTAACAATAAAATGGTTATATTGATTATTCTGATAAATCTTGTGGTGTTGAGACTATTAATATCAACATTTATAAAGTTGAATATTTTGAGACCTTATTTCTTTTAGTGGTATCAGTAGGGAGTTTTCCAATTTTTCTTTTGAAACAAGTTTGTAGAAAATGGAAATTGAGCATTATGAATAGTAGTGTTCTTTAATCAATGTAATAACCCACATGAGATAGAATTAAATACACTTCCTTAGAACCTAAAATATGCATTCATGGGATAGAATAAATTATTCCCTTTTATTATTTAAATATTTATGTTAATGGATCAGGAGAAACAATCGTTAGAGGTCCTATAATCCTATAATAATGAAATAGGATGGTCTCCCCCTTATTTATCAGGAGTTAGTCCCTTAGTGTGCATACATTGAATTTGGCAAGAAGTGAACGCTAAACTAGTGAGATAATATCAAACGATATTAAACACCAATATAATTTGATGTCTTCTTGAAATTTAATCCCTTTTATATGTGAGACAAAAATCATATCGATGTCCCTATATAATTTCTAAATAAATTTGAGTATTCACTTGGGGTTCAATGGGGGTGCATTTAAAAATTCAATTGAGAAATATTTTAATACAAGGATTTGGGGAGTGTCTAAGTGGTTCAAGCTAGTCTACAACCATCATTTTAAATATGATTTCAAACCCATTTTATTTTATGTCCACTTTTTATCTATCCTTTCAATTTAATTCACATTTTCTTGATTAATATTATGTATTCATTGTTTTAAATCAAATCCCCAAAAAATTATCCTCTTGTAAAAAAACTAAACAAAAGTGATAGTTTTTCAACTCAACATGCCTAGTATTCAATATAAAACCATGTGATCACTGCATGAATTCTTTATAGTATGAATAATACTGTTTGAATTTCTAATGAAAAAAACAATCCCATCAACTGGATTACAATCATGTTGTTTTCTAGACTAGTAGTGGGGACTTACTGGGTAGATTTGACATGAAGAATGAGTCTTATTTTAAATTGATGATAATTTGGGCCACATATCCATTTAATATCTTAGTAGCAACTTTTTTTTTCATATAAATCTCATCCCATAGTAGAATCAATTATAACATTATAATTAGGGAAAAATACCTCATAAAAATGTTGTATCAATATTTGGTCCCTGATTTGATAGTGGGGGAAACTAAAACAATGACTTTTGAAATGTTCCTAGTATTCATGAAAAGGTTCTCCTTAAGAATTCCTCATTACAAAAAACATCTTCCAAATAGAAGCAGTTCCTAAACTAGGGAAAAAATTCAAAGAATGTTTTCTTCATTTTGATCCACTATATTTTCAATATTGATTATGAATAGATGAACCATACTTTGGAAACTCTTTCTAATGATAAGTTAAATGACCTAAATTTAATTTGGTTTGTATCAACTCCATGATGGTTCAAGTTAACACAAAGATAGATGAATTAATGAATGTGTTTGTTTGGATTTTTAATTGGAAACCCATTTAATTTTGTAAGATAGTGGAATAAACTAGTTTGATTTCAAAACAGATAGGTGCATCGGGATATTCCATTGGATTTTCCGGGGTTTCATTATTAGAATAATACAATTATTTCTATGTTCTATTTTTGACCATTAGTATTTCAATTAAAACCAATATCCATGTAAGTGTGTTCATGAAAGATTCACCGCATGGGACATGGTGATTTATATCTCTATCACTATAGTGAAATGTTATATCAATTTATGAATCCAAAGGCAATAAGTTTGTGTAGGAATTTTGGGCCCTGTAAAGAGAACAATTTTAAAAAATTCAACTTATGAAGCATCACCATTAATGAAGCTAGTTTATGAGAGTTTTTATTGGTGTAAAACTCAATAAATACTTTTCCCCTTATAATGTAGTAGAGTGGTGACCATGGGGTTTTCTCTCAGGGAGGTTGAAAATAGTTTTTCAAATCCATCACTTTTATTTTATTTGTTTTTATAGGAAGAGAAATTTTGAGGAATTTGATTTAAATGTATGAATATAAAATAATTATAATAATAAATTTCAATGGAATATGAATTAAATATAGAAAATTGACAAATAATAAAATAGTTTTTATATCATAATTAAAATAGTGGATGCAGACATGCTTGAACCTCTTAGACACTCCCCACTTGTATAAAAATATGTCTCTATTTAATTTCTAAATTCTCCCCCAAGGACCACCAAGTGAATACTAAAATTTTTATAGACATCATATCATGATCCCAATTTGATTGTTTCCCCACCTATAGATTTCATTTAATTTTATGAATACCTTCAACCAATCAAACCTCATTCAAATTTTTGTTCTCAATAGTAATACCTCATCGATGAATTTTAAATTGTGAAATCAATTAGTTTACTTCATTGATGGAAGAATGATCGAAAAAACCTTTAATGAAAATATTTTGAAGATAGAAAAAAATTGAATTCATTTAAAAACATATGTTCTAGAGAAATAAAAAAAATAGTTTACAAAATAAGCACACAACTTGGAAGATAGTGTTTTTCAGGTGTTGTCTTCTGGAACCACTTGGTGTATAGCCATAAATCACTTCATAAGCATCTGTATTATCCATTATCATTTCAGTACATGGAATATTTATTAATATATCAGTCTCCACCATTTCTATGGATGTCTCTGGATCATCTTTAGGATGTTCTGTTGTGTTTCACAACTCTTGCAGGACCTAGAGTGCCTTGGATGGGTATCAAAGGGGTTTATTTTTATGAAAATCCCATAAAAAATGTCACAATAATGTCATTACTTATTAATGCATCCCCTTAGTCACTATTTGAAATGGGTTTTCACATTGTGTAATCTTTCGGTCAACAATCATCATGAATGATGGCTTGATTTTCACTAAAATGCATCCAAAAAATAGTCAAATCGTGTAATGAAGTTACATGACGGTTATTTTTCTTTCATAACATGTAATGATGTTAGGACATTACTTTTTATGGTAATTTGTTGGGTAAAATTACATCGTGTAATGTTATTACATGATGTGTAATCATTTTTCATTGGTTTTTTGGTCCATGTCTAACACTATAAGATTTCATAGTTTGTTATATCATTAATGTAATTCAATAGCTTTTGCTACATGAATCACCAAGTTCATGTACATCAAAAGATATCAAAATAGCAATTTAAAAAGTTGTTATGAATATTATAAACCACAATTTGTTTTTTATATATATTCTATATAATTTTAGAATTTATATATTTGTTTTCATATACATAATATAAGAACAAATTCAATTTTTAAGATAAAAGATGTATTTTTTAATATGTAATTTACCTTCATTTAATGGAAAACCATTTTTAAATGCAATATTTGACAGTTTTATACAATAAATTTAATGAAATTCAATTCTTATCTATAATATAGACATAAAAATTTAGTATATATAAATTTTTGGATCTTTTCTGATAACATTGAAATTATGATGAATAGTGAAAAAATATTAATTGAAAAAAAAAATTAATAAAAATATTTTATAGCGTTAGATTATAAATTATGATGGTTTTGACATATAATTAGATTATATTTTTATCATTAGATCATATTTTGGTAATTTGATGTAATTTAACATTTAAATTGGTTATATACACATATCAATCCATTGATAGGTTTTACTCATAAAAAACAAGCTTTCTTGTTTTGACTACGAGAATTAATTTTAAATTAATTAATACAAATTATATGTTTTTAATTTTGTAAAATAGACATCATTTTTTTAACGTCCTAGATCTGAAGCCACCCAGTGGTGCCCCCAATACCCATTTGGTCCTATGGCCTCAAGCGCATTTCCCCAAACGCCAGAGGCTGCCGACTAGCAGCGAGGGCGATGGGTGTGATAGTGGGAATACTATTCCCTCATTGATAGAGTACACAGTAGAACTAAACAAACATACAATAGCGAAAGTAGTAAGTATCCAAAAAATAGTAAACAATAGAATAATGAGATAATAAACAACTAGAGAAATGAAAAATAAATGTTGCATGATACATATGTCTAGGAAAATAGCCAAAAAAGTCACAATAATGAATAAAAATAGTAATAAACCATGAACAAAAGAAAAAGATAAAATCTCCTCAGCATATATATCCTAGGCTTAGTCTCATGCTCTCTAGCTCGATAACAAGTCATGTACCAGAAGTGGAAGGGTGCTTGACCTTATCTATACCTACAACAATATAATCTGTTTGGGCCAAAAAACATGGCCTAAATAGTGTGTAAACAAAATCAGAATAGACAACCACCCGAAGATCTGTGACTAATAGTAAATAAAAATATGGCATTTAAAATAACAGAAAGCAGTAAATACGAACATGATGAACAGTAAAAAATCCACATTTCCAATATAATGAAATAACTAAACAATAAAGTTAATCACAACATGTAACCCTCGGGGATGTACTCACAACCTATCCTTTATGGTCATACATAGCAACCCAAGAAAGTAGCTAAAATACAGGTGACCCTCTGGGAAGTACCCATAGACTATCCCCTTATGGTCTTACCTATCAAGTACAATCAACCCTCTGGGTAGTACGCTCAGCCTAGCCCCTCGGGTTCAGTCGTAATAATTCATAAAGACTCTCTTATGAAGAACTCATAGTCAATTCCCCTTATAGTCTAAGGCAGTCAAGGACACTCTGAAGAAGAACACAAGGTCAATTCCCTTTACAGCCCTAAGGTCAATGACTCTCTAAAGAAGCTCACCCAGTCATTTCCCCTTATAGTCCAAGTCGTTCAAAGACTCTCTAAGAAATCACACTTAGTGAATTCCTCCTATAGTCTAGGATTGTTCAAGGTAATTCAATGTAAACCAAGTATCTCTAAGGAAGCTCACTCAGTCTATCGCCTCATAGTCTATAATGGTCAAAGACTCTCTGAGGAAGCTCACACATTCTAAGAAACCCCTTTAATTTACCACCAAAAAAATCCGATGAGCTCCCCTAACCTCTGAAAATTGAAACTCCCGATTGAGCCACGAGTCTGAGGAAGAATGGTGAAGGAATGAGAAATCATGAGTGGATCGGGACTTAAAAATTATATCTTTATGTTTCTACATGGTTTCCCCGCCAGGTTTGGCAAACTGTGCACTGACTGTGCGGTTGACACTGTCTCACCCAGGGACTTCGCATGGCATGCCGTCACGGTTTGACAAAACGTACGCAGCCCGTGCGGAGCCCACTGTTAAGGGTGCATGCTATCCTGGGCTGGCCTCATGGTTTTCTCAGACCATGTCCCAACTGTGCACCCCTGCACAACCTCCAGAAAAACAACTTTTCCACAAAAATGAATAGAAAAGGAAAAAAATACCAGAATGGAAGGTCCGGGTTCATACAAACTTCCCCCTTAAATGATATTCATCCCAGAATTTCCCTAGCAAGGAGGCACAAAAGAATAAACCCAAAACAATTCTGGACACTATTCTCATACATTGGCCTCCCTCTCCCATGTCTCGTCATGTACTCCCATGTGATACCATAGAACTCGTACCAGAGGAACATACCATCCACGGAGAACCTTTGAACTACGATCGACAATCCGGATAGGATTCTCCTCGAATAAGGAATCCACCTCTAAATCAACCTCCTCGTGTTGCAAGACATGAGACGTGTCTGAAAAGTAATGTCATAGCTGTGTAACATGGAAGATGTCATGCATAGCCTATTACCTCTAAGGTAACTACATCCAATAGGAAACAGGACCAACTATCTCAAAGACCTAAAATGGCCCGACGTACATCTCTGAAAGCTTACCCTGTCTCTTAATCCTTCTTTTCCCCAACTTCAGTGCAACATGTAGAAAAACTTGATCTCTGACCTCGAACTCCAGAGGTCGTCCCCACTGATCAGCATAAGACTTCTAATGAGACTGTGCAGTATCCATCCTCTTCTGAATCAACTATATATGTTCATCATTCTCTTGGACAAGTTGAGGTCCCAGCATACCTGCCACACTGGCCTCTGGCCAACTCAAGGGTGATCGGCATGGCATACCATATAAAGCCTCATTAGGTGCCATCAAAATAGTTGCTTGAATCCAATTTTTGTAGTAAAACTCCACTAGAGTTGTATTTATCTCCTAAGAACCTCCTAAATATAGAATACCTACTCGAAGCATGTCCTTAATGACCTAAATCGGATGCTCAGACTGGAAATATGTCTAGGGATGGTATGTTGTACATAAATGTACATATGTTCCCAAAGCCTTCTAAATCCCCTACCAGACCCGAAAAGTAAAATGTACATCCCTGTTTGAAACAATGGAATAGGAAACAACATATTGATGTACAATCTGTCGGATGCACCACTATCCTAGCTGGTCAACATTGAAGTTATCTTGGATTGGAAAGAGGTGAGCGAACATCGTGAGTCTATCAATGACAACCCATACTGCATCATTCTCTCGAGGCGACCTTGGGAAACTGGTCACAAAGTCTATCACTGTGTCATTCCACTTCCACTTGGAAATGGGTAATTGCTATAGAAGTTACGTTGGTCGCTGATTCTCCGCCTTCACCTGCTGACATGTGGAACACCTCAGGACAAACCCATCAACATCTTTATTCATACCTGGCCACTAATATTGACAGAGTAGATCACAATACATCTTGGTGACACAAGGAAAAACTGCCCAACTGAGAAACTAAAGTCCCACATCATCTCCTCGTGTATTTTTTATGGCACCCATATGCACCCCCAGAAACTCAAGATCGTATCCACTCCTAGGGTCCAGATAGGAATATGGTCCTCTCATGACACACATTCCCACAGGACTAGGCCTTTATAATATGATAACTACCTCATTTGCACTCGATCAAGAATAATAGAGGTAACAACCACCAAAGATAGAAACTTCTTCCCTTTTCTATCATGCGCCTACAAATGCATATTAGAGAACAGAGCCATAAGCTCCCAGTCATTGCTGGCCTACCAAACAGCCTGTATCTGAGCCCTTCTAATCATTGAATCAGCCACTACATTTCCTTTCCCAGGCATATAAGTAAGATTGAAGTCATAGTACTGTAGGTACTCAACCCACCTTCACTATCTCAAATTCAAATCACGCTGAGTGAAAATGTACTTGAGGATTTTGTGGTCGGTGAAAACCACAAAATGCTCTCCCAAGAGGTAATGTCTCCAATAGTGTAAGGAATAATGAACTGTTGTCAACTCTAAATCGTGCATCGGGTAGTTCCTCTCATGTGGCCCCATCTACAGAGACCTATATGCAATGAATCCATCTCACTGCATGAGCATAGCTCCCATACCGATAGCTGAAGCATTGCAGTAAACAGAATAGTTCATTCCTAGATCTGGAAGGACTAGTATCGGTGCTGAAGTCAACCTCCCTTTTAGCTCCAAAATGGATGACCCCCTTGAATCTGACCACAAGAACATTTCACCCTTCTTAGTCATGCCCGTCAATGGTGCTACTAATTGTGAAAAGTCCTAAATGAAAAATCTGTAGTATCCAGCCACCCCTAAAAAATTCTGTACCCGGTTGGTCACATGGCCTCAAGCACATTTACCTGAACTCTAGAGTATACAAACTAGTAGAGAGGGTCATTGGTGTGATAGTGGAGAAACAATGCCCTCATTGGCATAGTACATTACGGAAGGAAACAAACATGAAAAGCAGAAGTAGTAAATATCCAACAACATTAAACAGTGGTATACTGAGATAATAAACAACTGGAACAATGCATAATAAATGATTCATGATAAATATGTCTAGGAATATATCCAATTAAGTCACAATACATAATAAAAACAGTACAAAACCAACTACAAAAGAAAAAGATAATAGCTCCTAAGCATATAAATCCTATGCTTGGCCTTATGCTCTCTAACTCTATAGCTAGTCATATACCTGAAGTGGAAGGGTGCTTGACTTTATCAATACCTACAAATATATATTCTATTTGGTCCCAAAATCATGGCCCAAATAGGTTGTATAACTAAATCCCAGTAGGCACCACTTGAAGATCTATGCCTAACAGTTAATGAATATACGACAAGTAAAAGTACAGAAAGCAGTAAACATGAAATGCTGAACAGTAAACAATCCACAGTTCTAATATCAAGAGACAAATAAAAAAGGTAGATAATCACAATAGGTAACCCTCTGGGAAGTACTCACAGACTATCCCCTCTAGTTATACCCAGCAACACAAGCAAGCAGCTAACAAACAAGAGACCATCTGGGAAGTTCCCAAAGAATATCCCCTCTGGTCCTACCAATCATATACAAGAAAGCCTCTGGGCAGTACACTCAGCCAATCCCCTCTATTTCACTCATAATAATTCATAAAGAATCTATGAGGAATTACTCACAATCAATTCCACTTATAGTATAAGGTAGTCAAGGATTCTATTAAGAATCACACAAGGTCAATTCCCCTTATAGCCCCAAGGTCATGAAATATCTGAGGAATCTCACCCAGTCAATTCCACTTATAGCTCAAGTCGATCAAAGACTCTCTGAGGATGCTCACTCTGTCAATTCCTCCTATAGACCAGTATGGTTCAAGGTAATTCAAAGTAAATAAATACTCTCTGAGGAAGCTCATACGGTCTATCCCCTCATAGTATATAATTCGCCAAGACTCTCTATGGAATCTCACTCAGTCTATCCACTTATAGTCTATAATGTTCAAAGAATCTCTGAGGATGCTAACTCGGTCTATCCCCTTATAGTCTACTACTCTAGGTTCTCATGACCCTAGGAAAGTCAACGCATAACAATGCAATATGGAAAAATTAAACTTAAGTTCTACATGGATAAACACTCACAACATCTCAAGCATTTCAGAATTCAACACTCTATCTTACAATCTCTATGCATGGGAAAACAGGAAAATGGAAAAAAACGATAAACATGACCAAACGGGTGTAAACAAAACAATTCATGGGAAACACATCCAAACCGTTGTAATTCACACTATTCACAACAATTGACATCTACTCAAGCATACATGAAAGGAAGGAAAACAATACGGATAAAATAGTAAACATGCAATACCCCGTTCAAGGGTATTGGTACAATTCACATAATACTCAAAGACTTCAATGGAAAGGCACAAACCCCCAACCTTTAGGGTTTGGCTAAATCAACCACTTCACCGAAATGTGCTCCATACCAGGTGAACGCCTCCTCAAAACCCCCTCATAAACTCTTCCCTAACATCAACAATATAAATCATTAACACACAAAAGACACACAACCCTATATCTACATGAAACCCCTGTAGATCTATTAAAAAAAGAGAGGAAAAGGGATAAACCTAAACAAAATCTCAAAGAACCAAGAGAGGGTCTTACCCGAGGAGAACCTCCTTCAATCCGCCAAGAAACCCCTTCTATTTTCTTCCAAAATGAGTCATGCAGATCCCCATGATTTTAAAATAGAAATTCCTGCATGAGCCATGAGAAATAGGAAGAATGGTGGAAGAATGGGGAATCCAAAGTGGCCTAGGACTTAAAAACCATAACTTTATGTGGCTGCATGGTTACCCCACATGGTTTGGAAAACCGTGCGCCAACCATGAGGATGCCACTATCCCACCCAGGGACTTCGCACAACTTGCCTGCACGGTTTCACAAACCGTGCATAGCCCATGTGGAGGCCACTGTCAATGGTGCATGGTTTCTTGGGCTGGCCACATAGTTTTCTCAGACCTTACGCCAACCGTTTTCCCCTACACAACCTCCCAAAGAACTTCTTTTTCTAAAAAAAACAAAAAAGGAAAACATAATTGAATGGGAGGTCTGAGATCTTAAATTTTTTAATATAGAGTATCCGATTTATCTTTTTTTATTTTTTTTTGTATTTTTCAAAAAACATTCAATTTATTATGAATAGTGAAAAACACTATGTTGTAGATAAAAACTGACAATTTAATTCAAATATCTATTTTAAAAAAATAATTTATCTGGATGAAAACATATATACATAATATATATATTAATCCATTGTAATTCATTGGATTTATTTTATAATAATATTAGACATATAAACTTTTATTGAACTTTTGTTAACATCTTTTACCCACATTTTAGGCACATTTTCAAATTTTCATAAAACATAATTTTACCACATTTATAAAAAGAATTTAAAAATTTTGAGGGACACAGTTGACATCAGTACGTAAAATGTTGTTCAACTGAATGACAATACATTTTAGTGAATAGTAACTTTTGAATATTTTTAACACAGATAAATGCAAATAGGATAATTAAAGGTAAAAATAATAATACAATTACCCTAACACATGTTAAAATACTATTAGATAAATGTATTTTGTCTAAAATTACATTTAGGAAAAAATATGATCCTTTTTTTTATCTACATGGATTAAATTAAGTCATTTATTATATTTTATTAAAAGAAGAGTTACAAGTGTGAAATTCAAATTTTAATAACGAGAGCATTATTAATATTTGGTTATAAATAAGATAAACTCTATGATAAGTATAAATTAGAAAACTAAAACTATTTCCTACACAATATTATTTTAATTATAATTTTTAGATATTAAATAATTATATTTATTTGTGACTCAATGATGATGCAGTAATGACTTTAATAAAGAAAGATTAAAATAATTGATTTTATAAATAATAAAATAAATTTAAAATGAAACTTTTGTTGCTATCGATGAATTTTATTGGTTCATATGACATGTTATAATTAATTAAATGAATTTTTTTTGAATAAATTATATTTTTATGACTTTCACAAATAGAAAATACTAAATATTTTCCAAATTGACAGAAATGAGTTTTTATTAGAAATACTAATTTATTAAATTATAGAATATTACTACATATATAAATCTCTACCAAATAAAACAAATAATGATACATATGTAATTAATAAACAAATTTATGTTCTCTTGGTAGTTTATAGTATGTTTATTAACTGTAGAGTTTAGGAATAAAAGAAGACAGGGTAAAAGATTAACTATTTTTCTATGACCTAAATCTAAAAAATAAAGTATATATGGTGACCTAAACGTGTCTAAAACCTATTGTTTGAGAGGTTTTCAACCCATACCCACCTTATATTCATTATAAATCAATTTGGTGCTATTAAAAACTGATAATTTGTTTATAATAAATTAATATTTATTGTTTTTTTAATGTTCCCCTCACTTCTCTTAAAAATGGGTACTTCCTCTTCTCTTAACCACACACCTTTAATTACATTTGACTTAAACAAAACCTTATCAAATCTACACCAAAATATCATAATTTAGTCCTAGAGGCCACACTTTGTTCATAAATACTTCCTATGAAGATGTTTTTCTCAAATCAAAAGGAAACACTCGAAGAAGAGGTAATTATTTCACAACCCCTATTAAGGTTCTCTTCTACTTCTACATCATATTTCATTGATATTTTCATAAAAAAAATTAACTCCCATACCTTCTACAAGATTATATGTTATTATATATATGGTAAAACCATATTAATTACTCTATCCATCCTATTAATGAGAAAGTCACCATGCATGCCTACGTATGGCTTACCGTCTCCACGTTGTGGGGGTAGTTTGTTATTCATCACTACATTTCCAAGAGGAGTATAATAATGATTTTAATTGATTTTAATAAATAATATAACCAGATTATAATTAATTATATATAATATAACATCCAATTAAACACCGGTTCACCATCAATGGAATGATATTGTTTTTCGTGCATACTTATGACTTACCGTCTTCACGATGCGATGAGATTCATCTTCATTGATCAACCTTTTAAATTTTTTATAAAAATATATATTGGTTAATTATGAGGTATATAAAATAATATTTCTACCATAATAATATATATTTATGTAGATAAGTTTATACCATTTACATACTTCCATACTATATGATAAGAAAATAGAAACAACATTCTTGATTTCGTAGGAACTACCATTTCCAAGAAAGGTAATTCTATTTCATATATATATATATATTATAAATATTTATATTCTGAATATATATGATATATAATTCATGTTATATATTCTGGATGTAGGTAAATCATTATCTAAGTGATATGATCAAGAATAACAAGTTAAAACACATATGATAAAGAAATCGAGTATTACCAAAAATGATATTTTGACATGAAAATTATTATTAAATTGGTAGTATAAAGTCTAAAATGAATTTAGTGTGATATAATAAATATGAATATGGTTCTTGTAGAATTTAATAACAAACTATGGACATTATAAAATAGGTTAAACATACCTTTGACCAGAGGAAAATACTAGGTAAGGGATAATTCCTCAATCTCATTATTATCTAAAATTGTTTTTGTGTAAGTATTTACTGTTAAAAATTTATTATCCTTGTCCATGTTTTATAAAATTGTTTTCAAAATTATTATTTTTAAGGGTCTATATAACTATAACATCATTTTAATTGGATTAAATATTTATTCTCAAAATAATTATCATCAATTACGATGTTTTAAAAGGAGTTTTAATTATTAATTTATTTGGAAAGGAATGTTTTAAAATGTAAATTTATTTCAAAATATTCAATGTGGAATTATAAAATTTTATTCAAAAATATATTTTAAATGTATTCTTTTAAAAATTTTGTGACTTTTAAATGATTTATGAAAAATGTGTATTTCTCAAAAAGTGTTTTACTAATAATTTTCAACTATGCCATCATCCTTTACTGGATATCATTATTCATGGTGGTTGATTTATTATAATAAAATCTTCAATATTGTATTGAATGATTTATGATATGTTTTTACTATGGATGTGTTATTTATATACCGTTCATGGTTTACTTTAAAGTATTGACATTTCTTATGATAGTTTTAATATGAATGTTTATGTTATGTTTCAACCTTTTCATACGAGGAATTCATTAGACTTAGAAAGTGATGTGTGGTTCCCTCTATAGCCCCTCGATGCATCAATTGGTATTATGAGACAAAATAGTGTATTGGAAAAAAACCGTCACTAAATTTTCGTATGTAGTCTTCACATGAGGCATTGTCTATGTGGTTATGTTGTCTGGTATTATACATTACCTCATTATGTAATTAGTTATTACAATTGATTATTCGACTAGTATAATATAATTCTGTCTGTTTATATGGTAATTTTTGACTTATTTTTTCAATATTTTGTTTTAGTTTTTCTTTAAAAGGTTTCTGTTTTCTATTTCATATCTTTCCTTAAATGTTTATAGCCCTTAAAAATTACTTACCATTACTAAGCATCTGAAATCACACTTTTCTTATGTATGTTTTCCCAGGTTCCAAGAAGTGTGTTATGATTGTCATGTAGGGTTAAACTAGGGTAATAATAGAATTATCAATGATTAATTTATGTTTTGTTTTATGTTTCAATGTGTAATGTAACATTCATGTTTGTAACACCCCATGATTTCATAGTATGTTATCTCAGTGAAATAATTTAATACATTATGCTTCATGTAAGACCGAGTTCGATTGCACCACAACATACCAAACTAGCCGTTCAAAAAGTGTTATTTTATTTGCTTTAATAATAAATGAGGCCTCTAAAGCAACCTCTATAAAATAAAAAAATTCAATTTTTTCAGATAATGCAATTATTTTAAAAAAATTCAATTTTACCACCTACTAATAGAAATTTTGTAATGTAATATCTTAAAATTTTATTTTAAATTTTACAAAATAAAATTCTTATTTATAAGTCGGTCATAAAAATATATTTTGGACAAATATTTGGTAATTTTATGATAACTAACATATTTTGATGAAGAGTGAAAAATAGTATCTTTTAACTGAAAACAACTTTTTTAATAGAAATAATTTATAGTGTTAAATTATGAATTTGAATGGTTTTGATGTATAATTAGATTATATTTTTATCATTTAATACAATGTAGGTCTGTATAAGTAATTTCAAATTATATTTGACATAAACACATGCCAAACATTTAAAAGTTGGTTACTTTTTTAAAAACCAACTTTTGGGTATTGACAATGGGAATTAATTTTAAATTAATAAATGAAACTTCTATGTTTTCAATTGGCTAAAATGGAATTCATTTATGAATTCGGATTATAAAAATTAGCTTCAAGTAATGTTTTGGTAATTTCCTAAGAACATTCAATTTTTGATAAAAAGAGAAAAACACTACGTTATTGGTTAAAACCGACTTTTTATTTGAATCATTATTTATTTTTTTAAAATTTATTTTAGTTCAAAATAGATCCATAATACCTATAAATATTTATTTTAATTTATTGGATTCATTTTATACTAATTTTAGATATATAAAAAGTTTATTAAACTTTTTACGTTCTTTTAACCACCTCCTAGGTGCATTTGAAAATTTCGATAAATATTAATTTAACTGATTCTCTGAGTCAAATTTTAAAAACCTGAGAGACATGGTTAATATCACTAAGTAAAATGTGGTTAAATATGATGAAAATATTTTTTTGGAGAATTGTCACGACCCGTCCTCAAGGCCCGTGCCGTGAATACCCCAAGCCCGCCTTCCATAGGCCAGGGCGGGCGACTAGCACCAAGGCGTAATTCCCGGTAAAAAGTGAAGGCATTTCCTTTGTAAAGTAAATAAACACCACAGAGAAAGAAAGCAGTAGAAGTAAATACTATGTAAAAACTGGGTACAACAGTAAGTACAGAAAAGTATGTGGTCCAGAATACAAACCAAAACTGAATTTAAAGTACAACTGGAAAGGGAAAATAACAACTGAAAGTAAAGACGCAACGTCGAGCCGTCTACTGGGAGTCCCACCTGAAGGGTGAGTACAGATAGTCTCCACAGCACCTCGGGTCCAGCCGTCTGCTCCGAGTATGTCCCACCCAGTGGTCCACCTCCATGTACTGTCCGGCTCCGCAACACTCAACCACGATCAGCGTTATCCATCATCTGCAACCAACACAACATAGTGCGGGCATAGACCATTCAAGGGTGAGTATAAGACACTCATTAGGGACCCCGAGACCCCCGAATGACTCCCAGAATCCACATAGGATAATCCACAAAGGAAATATACAATCACAAAGTAACATCCGACTCTACTTAGGTATATACCGATACATATACCTAAGTCAACAATTCGAGTTCGGCTCCAACATACGAGCTCAAGTACAACCCAGTCCACACAGGAAATCACAACCTATTCCACACAGGAAAGACACACGTAATCCACATAGGATAGCACAACACAATCCACATAGGAAAACAAAACAAGATTCATCTCACACAGGTATACTTCTTCGTATGACGGTAGAGACGATCAGATATAGCAACTGATTAATCTAAGTCGTCGGACCCACAATTGATCGATAGGTAATAACCCCCGCAATGACCCACAAAGGATCTAACCCACACAGGATCAATAGGTAACTAACCCCCGCAATGACCCACAAAGGATCTGACCCACACAGGATCGATAGATAACTAACCCCCGTAATGACCCACACAGGATCGGACCCACAGAAGATCTGTAGGCGCCGACCAACATAGGACTGCTGAGTGCTGACCCACATAGGATCGGACCCACACAGGATCTATAGCACTGATCCACATAGGATTGCTGAGTGTTGTAGTCGTCGGAGTCGAATCCACTGAGGATCTCTGTAGTGTAGTCGACTTCGTCGTAGTCGCAGCCAGCTCTAGGGTTCTCGCACACAACATGATCATTCGGGAGGGTCGGCTCCACAAGTCGAGGTTCTGATACATCAACTGACACAGAGTCCGGATTTGATGTATCCAAAAGTTCCGTATAATCAACAGGAACACAACGTCACAAACGGCGCGACAATCGGACGCCCGGTCTGGAAGTTATTGGCTTTTTCATTCAAGGGGCTCGGTTGGTTTTTATGTCAAAACCAACCCGACCATACTCCAAATGTGTCCAAACCATGAGCAGAGTAAGCCAAATGGTATGTCTAACTTAGTGGAATCCAACAAAGTCGAAGGCACGCCAATTGGACGTCCAGAACTCAAGTTATAAGCGTTTCCGCTCTGAGGGGCCGGTTGGTTTCGTGTACGAACCAACCTGGCCGAACCCAAAGTAGTTTTAAACCGTGAGTTCAATATGTCGAAACGACCATCTCGAACCAAGGATCGCATCACCGCTAACGGTGCGTCGATCGGAGCTCTGTAGCCCAAAATATGGTAAAAAGACCAACCCCGTGTCTGGGTCTGACCTGGCGGGGCGCGGCCCGGCCTGGCCTGGGTGGCTCGATGTTGGCCGAGTAGGTCGGCTCAGCGCTGGCCGAGCAGCTGCACAAAAGGGCGCAACCCCCTTGGACGAAGTCGCGGCCCCCACGTGGGGTCTGCTCCCTGTCAACGGACGCGGTGCGATGCCGTGTCCCTCTGGTCCAGCGTGGCCCCGGGACCAGCCGCCCGCCACCACGGTGGCCCCTTCCTGGCAGACGACTAGTTCCGGCCGCCGCCTCCGGCCACCGGCGCCGTCGTGCCGGTGAGGCGCGCAGGAAGAAAACTCTGCGGACCACCGGACGAGCTCCGGTGGTTGGATTTGCCTGAAATCTTCGTCAATGGCCCTCCCGGGACCCGTCCTTCCCTGTGAGGACTTCACAATGCCCGCACAGCCTACTTTGTCATCGCCCGCCAATCCTCTCACAAAGAACGAAGAGACGGTGGGTTCGGACTTGTTCGTTGGTCCGTAACCACCGCATTATCGGTTTTAAAAAGAAACATCCGACAATTTTTAAAACACATCCGAGGATATAAAAAAATCACACAGATTTAATTACACCATTTAAACCCATGCTAAGGATATAATTCACAAAGAATTAAAAGAACCGCTACCCCCTACCTCAATCGGTAGTTGATCGAAGATTGTCGCGGGGGAAGGAATGTCGTGGATGAAGCGTTGCGGAAGGAGGTTCGTCGAAGTCGCGGTACACTGCATCGCGTCCTCGATCTCCGAGGGTTCGGCATTCTTCATCTCCCTTCGTTGGAGGTCGGCGTTCTTCGTCGGTGATGATGCGTTCTTCGCGTTCTTCACATTCTTCGCGCTCTTCAATGAAAGAGGATGAAGACCTT
Organism: Viscum album; assembly: GCA_963277665.1. Classification (NCBI taxonomy): domain Eukaryota; kingdom Viridiplantae; phylum Streptophyta; class Magnoliopsida; order Santalales; family Viscaceae; genus Viscum; species Viscum album. The sequence continues at coordinate 1,046,362,030 of OY728163.1, read as the reverse complement.
CAAGCCATAGAGCTTTCTACCAATCCTCTCAATAAGAAACCCTTCAATAAAATAAGTGTTGGACTTATTTTATTTCCCATGCCAACATTTGGGAATTCATAAAAAGAATCCAACAATTAATTGAATTAATTTCAACGCTTAAACCATTAAATTAATAGGAGAGTTTAATATTTAATTAAATGAACGTGTTTACTTTATTTAAAAAGAGGTTTTCATGGGTGCGTTACTTAGAGGGAAAGAAACGGTGGGGCTCGTGCAGGCCCCACCTCACAAATATCCTACCAAGTGGGTAGGATATTATGGGTCCCATATTATCCGCTTAAATTAGGTTAAGCCACTTTATGTAAAATAAAATAAAAATGCCGCACAACTTTTATTTTATTCTTTAACTTAACCTCAAAAAAATAAAAATTACACCCGAGAAAACGCAACTACGAAAAATGTGTTTCTAAGAAATTACCGGCATTGCGATTCCATCGGTGCCCTCAGAATTCGATTTCGAGCACCGATACAAATGTTAGAAAAACCCGCTCGTTCGTTCACTGAACGTACCCGAGCCAAGCTTCGGAAAAATGATTCCATGTACACCGGGCCTCGGAATCAGGTGTCGTCAGAAACTGCGTTCTTGTAGAATTCAATAGAAAATGAAGAAAGAAATTTCCTTGAATTTTATGGGACTTTACATCACTCCCACCTCAGGGCTTTACGTCCTCGTAAAGATACATCATAAACTAGGGAAACAAATGTTGGTACTGAGCACGCATCTGAGCCTCCCGCTCCCAAGTGCTCTCCTGGAGGTTCCCATGATTACATCTGATGCACACTAGAGGAATTGACTGTCAATGTAGGACCTGCTCCTGTCAATCCTCAATCTCCACCGAGACCTCCGCAAAAGTCTCCACATAATCAACGTCCAACTCCCCATGGTCAATGATATGCATCGGGTCATGCACGCATCGCCTCAGTTGGGATATGTGGAAGATGTCATGCACCTGGGGCAACTGAGGTGGTAGAGCCAGGCGATAAGCCACCTCACCAATCCTGCTGAGGACCTAGAATGGTCCGATGAAGCATAGAGACAACTTTCCGCCTCGTCCAAATCTCCGTAATCCACGTCGATTTGAGACCCCCAAGAAGACGTGGCCGCTATCCTCGAACTATAGTGGCCTCCACCTCCTGTCAGCATAAGACCTCTGCCAGCTCTGATCTATCCTCATCCGCTCCTGGATGACCTGGACCTTCTCTTTCATGGCCTGGACCATCTCCGGTCCCACAAGTGCTGACTCCCCAGGGTCTGTCCAGCACATCGGTGATCTGCAAGGTCGGTCGTACAACGCCTCTTATGGTGCCATCACGATTGTGGAGTAGTAGCTGTTGTTGTACGCGAACTACACCAATGGTATGTGGTCCTCTTAGCTGCAACCAAAGTCGAAGACACATGTGCGGAGCATGTCCTCGAGAGTCTGAATGGTTCTCTCTATCTGACCATCTGTCTGAGGGTGAAAGGTGGTGCTAAGACGTAGCTGCGTCCCGAACGCCTCCTGCAACCCCTTCCCATGCTGGGAAGTAAAGCGAGAATCTCGATCGGAGACGATAGATGATGTCACACCATGAATTCGTACAATAACCTGAACGTAGAGACATCCCAAACTCTCCACTAAGCCCTGCTCTCTGATGGGTAAGAAATGAGCCAACATGGTGAGTCGGTCGAAAATCACCCAAATGGAGTTGTGACCTCTGGAAGTGCGTGGACGTCTAGTCACGAAGTCCATAGATATCCCATCCCACTTCCACTCTGGGACCTCTAAGTGATGTACCAATCCTGCTGGTACCCGATGCTCTGCCTTCACCTACTGGCAGGTGAGGAATTGGGAAACGAACTCTATCACAACCTTCTTCATTCCCAGCCACCAGTGCTGTCCTCTGAGATCCAGGTACATCTTTTCCACTCCAGGATGTACCACCAAAGGAGAAGTGTGAAACTCTCTCATCACCTCCTCCCGTAAAGAAACCAGTACCATGTTACATCCTCTGAAAAGGACATTGTTCTCTCCTCGCACGGAGAATCCATCAGGTGCCTGTCCTGAGGATATCTGCACACGCCGCATATCACAGTCAGCGTCCCCACGTTGTGCCTCTATGAACCACTGCAGTAGTGGAGGAGTGACTGTGAGTGACTGAAGGAAGGCTGCTCCATCTCTATCCATGAAGGATATCTACAAAGTGGCTAGCTGCTCTGTCACCTCCTCAAGTAGCTGAATGACTGTTCTCCTGCTGAGAGCATCGTCCACTACGTTCCCCTTCCCTGGAGTATAGACTATCTCAAAGTCATAGTCTTGGAGGAACACGAGCCATCGCCGCTGTCTCAGGTTCAATTCATTATGAGAGAAGATGTACCTGAGACTCTGATGGTCAGAATAGACTGTAAAGCACTCGCCCATTAGATAGTTTCGCCATGTCTTGAGAGCGAAGACAACAGCTACTAACTCCAGGTCATGGGTAGCATAGTTCTTCTCATGTGGCCTCAACTGACGTGATCCATAGGCGATCACTGCCCGCTCCTGCATCAGGACACATCCGAGTCTGGTCCATGATGCATCACAGTAAACTACGTACCCTACTCCCTCCTTCGGCAACCTCAAGATAGGTGCGCTGGTCAATCTCTGTCTCAGCTCCTGGAAGCTCTCCTGACATCTGTCTGACCACACAAAGGGTTTCACATTCTTAGTCAAATCTGAGAGTGGTGCTGCAACTCTGGAGATGTCTGGCACAAATCTCCGGTAGTATCCATCTAGTCCCATGAAACTCCGCACCTCAGTCACACTTCTAGGTGGATCCCAAGCTAGCATTGCCTCCATCTTCGCAGGATCCACCGTAACTCCCGCCTCGGAGATGACGTGTCTCAAGAAGTGGACCTCACGTATCCAGAACTGACACTTCGAGAGTTTTCCATAAAGATGGTGCTCTCAGAGTGTGTCTAGTACTACTCGCATGTTGTAGGCGTGCTCCTCCTCATTAGTCGAGTATATCTAAATGTCTTCGATGAAGACCACGACAAATTCATCGAGGTATGGCCGAAAGATCCTGTTCAATAGGATCATGAACACTGTGGGAGCATTGGTCACACCAATGTAAATAACCATGAACTCATAGTGGCCAAACCGTAATCTGAAGGCCGTCTTCTGCACGTCCTTGTCTCAAACTCTATGCTGATGATAGACTGGCATGAGGTCGATTTTTGAGATCCACCGTGCCCCCTTGAGCTGATCGAAGAGGTCATCAATCCTCGGTAGTGGATACTTGTTTCTCACCGTCACCTGGTTTAGGAGACGATAGTCAACACACAGTTGCATGCTCCCGTCCACCTTCTTGGCGAACAATATTGGGGAAGCCCAGGGTGAAACACTGGGTCAGATGAATCCCTTTCCCTGCAAGTCTTCTAACAGTACCCATAGCTCTCGAAGCTTAGCGGAGGCCATCAGATACGCTGGAGTCGATATCGGGGCTGTCTCAGGATACAAGTCAATATAAATGTCTAGCTCTCTGCAAGGAGGTAGTCTTGGAACGTCGTCGAGGAAAACGCCCGCAAACTGATCCACCACTACAGGAAAACTAGGACTCTTCACATAAACTACTCCTAGGATGATGCTAGCCAACTGATGAGTGATGGGTTGTCCTCTCCTCTGCGAGATTCCATCCAGTGCTGTGAAGTCTCCCGTCTCACCGGTGAAGGTGAACCTACTCCCGTCGGTGTGTACACGTCGCACCTTGCGCCTAATACAGTCAATCTGAGCATGGACTGTAGATAACCAATCCATGCCCAAGATGACGTCGTAAGGCCTCGACGCCGCTACAAGAAGATCCCAGCCGAAGCTCTCGCCTCCTAGAGTAAGCTCACACTGCCAGCACCAGTGTCTAATCATCGAGTCTGCTCCCGTTGGAGTCTCTATCCATAAGTATTGATCTAACGGCTCTATCGGAATCTCCGAGCTCCGAACAAGGGGCAGTGGCTATGAAATAATGACTTGCTCCTATGTTTATAAAAACTGAAGAAAGGGTGGAATAGACATAGATAGTACCTCGAATCATCTCGAGTGCGCCGTGGTCATGGGCCTCCGCTGCCCAGAGCTGTTCCTGCCTCTTCCAGCCATCTCCCTATATTCGAGGTGGACCTCCTACTGGTGGTGGTGGTAGAGCCTCGAAGCGTCGCCCACCACCTACTGCTCGGCCAGCTCCTCTTCCTCATCCACCTGCTCCCTGCGGACCACCACTGTTAAACATCTGCCACTGCCTGGGTGGCCCCTCATCCGTCTTCTACTCCTCGGCATGGCGGGTCAGGCAGTCCTGAGCCATGTGGCCCTACCTGCCGCATGTGTAGCACTGTCTGCCTCTCGAAAGACTGGCTCCGCGCTGAGTGCCCCGCACTGCTGAGCTAGTGTCCTAAGGTCGTCTGCCGGAGGGTCTGGTCTGCCTGGATCCATGAGTCATCTGTCTACTTCCTGCTGCAGAGGACTATACTACCTGCCGCCCTACGGTAGGTCTCACTTTTGGTGTAGACTCAGCAAGAAATCTCTCGATCAAAAGGGCTCGCTCCAGTTCTCCTACCTGAGTCAGAATGCTGAGGGAGATCAGTGATGCCTTGATATCATGCCTCAATACCTGCTCAAAGGTAAAAGACTAGAATAATGGGACCCTTACCATGTCTGTCGAGTAGTGCTAGAGATTGGTAAATCTCGCCAAGTACTGGGTGACCGTCAACCTGCCGTGCCGCAGATGAAGAAGCTCCTGGATGCACACCGCAAGGAGGGTGGCTGGGATGAACTCCGAGTGGAAGGGGCTCTCAAAGTCTGACCAAAGAAAAGATGCCTCGTCATGCACCTGGAGCATCAAGCTCCACCATCTGCCTGCTGCCGCATGCAGTAGGCTCGCTGCGAGGATCATCATGAGGTCTGCTATTGTCCTCAATAACCTGAAAACTCATACCAATGCCTCCAGCCAATCCTCGGCTTCTTGGGGGTCCATATCCCCATGGAACCTGGGAAGTTGCTAGCGCTGAAACTCGTGTAGTTCACTAATGCGACATGCATCATCAGCGGCAGGGGCTGGTAGCATTGGTGGCTCGGCGGGTAGAGGTATCATTGGTGCCTCACCTGTCAAAGGGCCATGTACCGAGGCCTCGTCGCTCGGCGGGCTGTCGTCACACACAACTCTCAGAACCCTAGCTGGCTACCATCGTGGGGCCATCCTGAAAAGAGACAGGTGCACCATTGTCAGAACAGTATAACTGGTGAGCTGACACAAAGTAATCACAAAGAAAACATGAAACACACATGAAATAAATGTTTTCGTGCATTAAGTCGGGAATTAGAAGTCAGGGTCCTGGTGTACGGATACATTGCCCTCTGCACCAACAATGGAATCCCTGTACTGATAACCACACCCAATACCGTTAACACCATTACTTTACATAGAAAAAGAGACCAGAGTCCAATGTTCTACGCTAGAATAAAACTCCTCTGATACCAATTTGTCACGACCCATCATCGGGGCATGTGCCGTGACTACCCCAAGCCAGCCTTCCATATGCCAGGGGCTGGCGACTAGCACCAAGGCGTAATTCCCATTAAAAAGGGGAGGAATTGCCTTTATAAAGTAAACAATCACCGTAGAGCAAGAAAGCAGTAGAAGTAAACACTAAGTAAAAACTGGGTACAACATTAAGTGCAGAAAAGTAAGTGGTCCAGAATACAAACCCAAACTAAATGTAAAGTACAACTGGAAAGGGAGAACATCAACTGAAAGTAAATCCGCAATGTCGAGCCATCTACTGGGAGTCCCACCTGAAGGGTGAGTAAAGATAGCCTCCACACCACCTCGGGTCCAGCCGTCCTCTCCGAGTACGTCCCGCCCAGTGGTCCACCTCCAGGTACCGTCCGGCTCCGCAAGCCTCAACCACGATCAGAGTTGTCCGTCGTCTACAACCAACAAATTGTAGTGCGGGCATAACACGTGCAGGGGTGAGTATAGGATACTCATTAGGGACCCTGAGACCCCCGAAAGTCTCCCAAAATCTACAATGGATAATCCAGAAAGGAAAGATACAATCACAAAGTAACATCCGACTCTACATAGATATATGCCCATACATATACCTAAGTTATCAATTCCAGTTCGGCTCCAACATCCGAGATCATGTACAACCCAGTCCACACATAAAATCACAACCTAGTCCACACAAGAAAGCAAAACGTAATCCACGTAGGATAGCACAACACAATCCACATAGGAAAGGAAAACAAGATTCAGCTCACACAGGTATACTTCTTCGTAAGACGATAGAGATGTTCAAATATAGCCAATGATTCATCTAAGTCGTCAGACCCACAAATGATTGATATGTACTAACACCTGCAATGATCCACAAAGGATCTGACCCACACAGGATCGATAGGTAACTAACCCCCGCAATGATTGTATCGATAGTCAACATTTACAGGCTTGAAGTCCCCCAGAGCATGTCTGTCAGACACCCAGATCTACTGTCACTGACATGGCATGCTTCTGAACCAGTATGTTGGTTCATTTCTACTCAGTATTGGGATGATGACGTCATCCCTCTGGCCGAAGCCATAGAGAGGCAGCCTCATGAATAGTGGGAAGAACATCTGGATTTCTGAAAATAATGCCACCAGCATGTTACGGTCTGAATGGATTCACCAAACTCTCATATACCCGAGATATCTGTCATATCCTCTATCCGGATAGCATTTGCAAGGACCCTTTGGAAGCCTCTTGGTGAGCCATTCAATTTTTTAGTTTGGACATTTTTTTGATTGGGTTCACAGAGCTCTTTCACGGTGCTCATTCATAGAGTTTGTTTATATATTTTTTTCCACAATGGTAGTTCAAAAAACCCTTCCCCAGACATTAGAATCATGCAACTGAGCACGCTATCATGATGTAAAAGGCTATTTGTGCACCGTACACTAGAAGTCCCGATTCACAGAGATCATACATAGTGTACACAGTGCTTCAGGAATCGAGATCATTATAAGCCAAAACACAGAGATGATAAAAGAAAAAACAAATGTCTGCCTCCCCTATTTATAGGCATGGAAATTCGGTACTTTGAGGCGCATTCATCTACGGTGAGCTTCGTGGCGCACTCAACCCACACATTGCTGCTCCGCTTCACAAACCTCCTTCGCGAGTCAACATCCTTATTGACAGAGGAATTTCCATGATTGAACCTCACACATTGACCCTCTCTTTCTCCTCGGCTCTCAATCTAGGGGGGCATTTGATTTCAACAATATCTGGGATGAACAAGAAAAAATATAAATCCTTATGGGTTACCTCATGAAGCTTGTTTGCAGAGCCCCCATAGTATTGCGGTCATCACAAAGCTTCCCCTTGGCAAAGCCACCACGAAAAAAGGAGGTGGGAGGCTCCAGGAACCCATTTGAAGTTAACAAAGCCACCCCATTGCAAGGAGTTGGGAGGGTCTGTGAACCAGTTTGATTTTCACAAGGCCATCATAGATGAAGTATGTGGGAGGATACGCAAACCTGTTGGAATTTTGCAAATCCATCATGCAGTACAGAGGGGGGAGACTTCGTGATTATGAAAGAGTTCCACATGTATTCATGCCCGACATGCTCTGATTCACGATGCATCTTGCATATAAATATCAGGCTCCTATCGAGTCAAATGGATAGATCCTTTGACCTTTCACCTTTATAGATTTCACATCGCATAGTAATTTCTACTCTGTGAACCATGAGCTTCTCAAGGAACTTTTTCATCACAAAGTGCCTCACCCTTTGTTTATTTCAACCCCTATTCCAAGTTGGTTTCCCTTCATGGGGCCCACAAGCCTCCACGAAGGAAGGGTATCCTTAGGAGGACTTGGGTCTCTGAAAATCACATATGCTTCATGAAATAACCTCCATGCACTTATGACCCACATGATAAAGAACGGCCACTATGCTTCACATTGTACATTGCATCACAAGTCTCTGCTTTTCAAGGCACCCTTACATCACAAATAACTCCTCCATGAAAGCCTTTATACTTTTCAAAGAACCTTTAACATGACCCAATGTTGTATTCCTATGCGAGGCCACTTCACTTCTTGAAGCATACCCCTTCGCGAATCCCCTTTTCTACATGGAGAACCAGTGCTTCACAATGATTCTACCTATGAACCCCTTTGTTCTACAACTATTTTTCTTCTATGACACTATAGGTTTGCACGAAGTTATTTATATGTTCATTGGGCTGTACTTCCCATTGAATTGCTTCGCCTCATGATTCATTACATAAGAACGCTAAAAACTATTGCTTTTTCGCATAGCCATGCTAACATGGACCCTCGATGTATCACTCCGTAACACCCCCTTCAACATGTAATATCTAATTAATTCCCATACCGAAGGGGCTAGAGGTATTAGATATGTATGTCCAAAGGGGGGTGGAGAGAACCAACCTCGTCCCATCTACAGGACATGGAACTGCCAAGCACCATCATCCTCATCACATGATGTTAAACTGTGGATTTTTCCCATGCATCATACACGGGATGCCCTAGCTGAAAAATTCTCTTTTCCTACTAGTCTCCACATGAGTGAGATCATTCCAAAATGGAATGAGTCCCTATTTATCAGAGAGCCATCCGTCTGTGGGTAAAGGGAAACCACCTTGGTGTATGCCTCATGCCTTTCTTGTGGGAGGAATCATCTCTACTCCTCCTATATTTTTCATAGAGAAAGACAAGAGAGGGGGGATGGACACCTGATACCTTCTTTCTTACAAGCCAAATCCATCTCCCTTTTGACCTTGTCAACATCGGGCCACCACATTAGAGTATGTCCCAATCAAAATATCCCTGGTCCGCTAACCACACATATATCCCTATTTCATTTTTTTGGGATGAAAACGACATGTAAGCCCCTAGTTCTATTTTTTGAATCTAACCACGTATAAGTCCCAGTCCACTTCCCATAGACACACCTTTCGTGATGTGATCATTAGGTCTTTTCTTCCTCTTGTTTCTACCACAGAGAATGACTCACATGGTCTTACTATAAGCATCGACCACAACACTATCCCTGTGATGCCTTAGGGTGTAGGAACCACACCATCCTGGAGTTGTCTGGACTTTGATCATTATAATGGCAAAGAACATAAAAAGACTCCTCGAGGTTCAAACCCAACAACCATTGGTCCGGACCACTTTAGGTCGGTTCGAAAACACCATTCTAAACTACAAGGAGTTTGATACTTGCTAAGGAAAGGTACAAAGGAAACCTCCCGGAGGTTCACGCCCAATGCCTACATGTTCCTACCCCTTCATTTTAGTTCACTAAAAAAATTCTTTAGAACAAGGAATTTGATCATTTACAAGGAAACATACATAGAAGGACTCTCTGAGGATCATGCCCACCATTCATTAGTCCCGACAATCTTCACGTCGGTCCAGCCAAACCTATTTTAAACTACGTGGACATTGATACTTTCCAAAGTAGGGTACGTAGGAATTCTCCTTGAGGTTCAATCCCACCATCCATTGGTCCCGACCATCTTCATGTTGGACCACCACACTCCTACCGAACCACATTGAATTTGATCTATGCCAAGGCAAGGTATGTAGGACATCTCCCTAGGGTTCAAGCCCAACCACTATTGGTCCCAACCACTCCACGTTGGTCCACCCCTATCCAACATGATGTTAAAATATACACCCCTTTTGTCTCTCATGGAACTTAATTGTACCCCATCTAGTGATAATTCATTGTGACCTATCCCAATGCTAATCCATTGTGAACCTCACACACAGGTAAGCTGTTGTAATCCCCACTTAGCAGTAAGCTATTTTCAACCATAACCTAGTGGTAAGTCTTTTTAGTCTCTTCTATTGGGACCCATATCTCTGGTCCATCCTAGAGGCGTCAGACCAACCTCGAGCTACTAACCACACATAAGCCGTAGTGTATCATCTGGTCTTTATCCTCTGCACACACATTGATTTTATTCCCCATTCTGAACTACGTGGAATTTGATACCCTGCCATGGGAATACTTATGAGGTCTCTTCGAGGCTCAATACCGACATCACCATCGACCTCGACTGTAATCCTTCTCATTATCCATCAACATCTCATAACCATATATTATCCATCTTGATTCCTACCCAGGATGCCACATCATGGTGAGATCACATCAATTCACTTTCAAGAATTAGGGTTCCCTCTAGAGGATTCACCCATCATATCATCTCTAGTCAGCGTTCCAATCATTCTGATGTATCTCTTCTAGACGTTAAACCTCCAGCATACCCTATGTTGAACATGGAAAGCTGGAGAAAACCTCTGATACATTCCCATGTTATATAATACCCCACATTCGACGTGGGATGCCTCATGCTTCCACACCCTAAGGAAGCCCTATCATAAGGTGTAGAAAACCAGATGCGCTAGTGTTCCAGTATCCAAACATTCCAGTTATGTACAACGTGGATACACCCCTGACTGAAGTTTACTACCCAAGCCTGAACCCTTGGAATGTCTTAAAAGAAGTAGTTTAATTAACCAGCGTGCATAATGATATGTCATTGGGAAGCATTTCATGATCAACGTCTTAATCTATAACGAAGAAATCTACTAGGTGAAATATTTCGAGGTTGACTCCCCAGAAGGACAAACCAACAACCCATCATCCCATTTCGATCAAGAAGAAAACATCCTTGAATAAGTGACAGATGCTGACAGCCTTTATTAATATGGAATGTGGGTCAATAGTCAGTGCATCCTCATCGTCCTCAAATACATAGATGCATGTTCACTGGATAAAGTGTTAGAAACAATCACATTTAATTCTTATATAAATATTTGCGATTATTAGATTAGGAGGCTATGACGATGTATACTTTGACACCTGTATTTCTATATCAAGAAAAAATTTAGTAACATCAATCATTTTACGATATTGATCAAACTCATCCAAATCACATCCCACGGTAGAGCCAAATTTATTTATGCCATGATGGTTGTCTCTAAGAATATGCACCACATGTCTGACCAGATTAGACTGAAAAGCATTCAATCCATGTTCTTTCCACATTTCATGATTTCATACCTCCAAAAAATATACCAATTTCATTCACAGTGAATAGAAATAATACTACATTTCAAAATAAAAACATCTTATACATATACTCTTCAAAATCAATGATCCATAAAAACATTGTGAACTACATCAAGAGATTTAACTAAACATAGATTCTAGTTATTATTGGGTGGAATAATGATTAATATGGACAATCCAAAAAAAGGTAACAACCTATGAATTTATCAACCCTAAATAGAGTTGAAGGGTTCAAAAAGTTAAAGGGATGATTTAGAATCATTACCCAAACTACCATGGTCTGCGAATCAATCATTAAATGAAATTCATACAAACATTTAAAAAGTAGAAACCAATATCCATTACAAGAACAAAAAGAACTAGAATATGACAAAATATTATCGTCCTCGATGGTAAATATGATCATGATGATCATAGAGTAAAGAAGCCCTACTATTTCATTCTCTTGAAGCCCCCATGAATCAAAAAAATATGTGGTTCAAAAAATCAAATAACTATCATCAGATCTCGATACGTTTAATGAAAGTTAGATGAAACATTGATGAATCATTAGTGACCTCTATATTTGAGATAAAAAATTATGTACCTCAATTAAAGACATCTGGAACCTTTAGGTTTAGATCAATCTATGGGAATAAAGGGATATAATCAGGGTTTGAGAAAGTGTTGAATGGGGGAGGTTATCCACCTTCAAAAGACATGAATGTTTCCATATTATATTTACTTAAAACTATTATGATTTAGTTATTTTGTTCCTTCTTAAAATTTTCAATAATTTTATTGTGAATTATTTCCATTATTTTTTATTGATAGGAAGATATTTTTTAAAAATAATGGGATTGATATAAGTGATTTACCTTAGAAATATATATTCTTTAGTTAAGTGCATGTGGAGTTCTATATTCATCGATTACATTGGTTAATATTTTGTTTAGATATATTGATCATAATCCATATAAAAACATTATCTAAAAACTATTTCAATTAAAATAAGTTATTTTCATTTTTTATATGTGGTTTAACTATGTGTTTGTTAAGTATACCCAACATATAAATTCATTTACAATCATATATACATCAATAATATTTTTGTATTTATTTTTTAATAATTTTATCAGTTGGTGTGTATTAAGTGTATTAATGTAACTATAATGTATATATTTCATCACTAAACCATGAGTGGTCACTATATATCTATGAAATAATAATATCATTAAAAATAATAACATTATTTGTTTTCTATTGTAAGTATAGTTTTTTATAGTATGATTTTTCTTATATTTGGTTTATTCCGTATTAAATAAAAATTTATATTGTTTATCATTTTATAAATTTAAATCTTAAACGGGCCAAAGAACATAAATGATTGTGTCATTTTTATGTTTTATTTCTTTCAAATTTGGTGTTTACTGTATCTCATCTGAAATGATTTTTATATATATGTAAATAAATTTTATTCTTTAATTTTATTCATATATATTTCTCATTTCAATATTTCAAAAACATTAAGATAATATAATTTAGGGTTAATCATTGTATGTCAAAGTGCGTTTATTATTTGAATCAATATATAGAAAATATATTATTATAATATAATATTAAACATTATAATTTGTAAAATTGGTATTTCGTAGCACATTCAATTCACTAACATTTCATAAACATATAAACAGACATGACATTTCTTAAAACTAAAAATAGTAATTAAAATGGTCATTATTATCACTGCGTTGAGAATAATAAATGAAAAATTAATTAATTGGAAAACTAATATACGTAAAAACACATGTGTGATACATATTTAAAATAATTTCATATATGATGAAAAGTTTCCCAATGAACATTTCATCATTTCTTTTATCAAATAATAATGTCATTCATGTTCTAGATTACTTTTTTCATAAAAATAATGTATTGTAATTATCAATTTATAAATTATAATGGAAAAAATAAGGTAATTTATATATCAATTATAATGTAAAAATGAAATTACTGGATTATATATAATTTAAAAACCTATCATGTATTGAAAATAATTATTCAGTTTAAATGAATGAAATAATAAAATTGTTATAAATATATTATGAAAATGATACAATATATAAAAAAAGTCATTACATAATGATTTATGTAAATACAAATATAAATAAAAAAGAAAAGTAAATATTTATTTATAAATCACACATAGGAATAAAAGTCATTTTATTCATAAGGGATACAAGATAATATAATTTCATTATGATAAACTTTAATAGAAATACGATATCATTTACTATATTTCATCTATCTGAATTGTGCTTAGAATATTTATAATGTTAGAAACTAATTTTCTCTATTTTAATACGTTAATTTGTATTTATAATTCTAAAAACACAAACATTATTATAATAAAAATATACATTCAAAATGTTTTATCACACTAAACCTAGAATTAATGATGAAATAATCAAAATGATCATCAATAAAACATAAATTAGTGTCCCGCATCTTTGGTTCTATTATATATTTTCTTCAATGTGGAAAATTTTAAATATATTTATAATAGTTAAAAAGATAACTATAAAAAATAAAATTTGAATAATTTTAGGCCAATAAATTTTTTATTTTTTTCATATTCCAAAGAGGAAAAAATGATTAAGTGATCATTTTTGTAAATTTTTATGAAATTATATACAAGGATACCATGTTCTAATCAGTTAATCCAGATTTGTAGAACATATGAGAAGTTTAAAATTATAGATGAAACTCTCATTTTTGTGTTATTAAACATAAAAATTAATTTCTAATTTTTTCCTAAAGATCACAAATGAATCAATTTTTTTATTTTATTTTTTTATTTTCATTATTTGAATAAGAATATTAAGCAATATCAATCAGTTAATTATAAAATGCATTCATCTATTATCCTTTCTATAATTACTGAATATATATATTTTGGGTTAATAATTTCACAACACATATTCGAACCAACTACAATATTTTGGTCTGTAATTATGAATATGATAAGTCTTCATATACCATCATGTAATTATAAAATTTTCATTCATTACTTAGATATATTTTTTCTTATATTCACCTTCATGTTCAGTTTTATACTAGTCGAAAAAATAGTTATTGTATATTGGTGTTGAATAATTTTTTCACCACAGCGAGAATAGTTAAATTAAGATCGCAAACATTATTTTAAATATAATGTATACAAAAATAATATTAAATATATTTATAAAGAACTCATATATTACAAAAAAATTATAATCCTTTTATTTGTAATAAATAGTTGATGGATTATCCACTATATTAATTGTCATAAAAACTTTTATAGTTTCAACTATGAAGGAGGGGAATAATATAAAATGTTGCCACAACAAAAAGACTATAATTTCCCAATAAAAAATCATCTTGTATGAAATTATAACTCATCAATTTATTTTTGTAAATTTCTAATAAAATAGTGGACTAAGTATTATTAGTAGGATCTAGTGCATAAAATAATTATAATGTAATATAATAAATTATTAAGGGTATGTATTAATATCCATCAATAATATAATTCACTTTTATGTATCTTAATTCATATATATTTAAAAATATTTCATTTCCATCACCAATTTTAATTACAAATTTCCTAAAATAGCACATATTCTACGTCTCATATTTCATAAATGATCACGATGTAATATTTTTATATGAAAATGAAATATTTTTTATCCTCCTTGATATATTATTGGTAATTAACCATCCCATGTAGACCTAACATGTCACTCAATACAACTCACCACAAGTATTAATTTGTGTTTTTAATTAGTATGGGATAGAAAAAACATACAATGTATCAAGATACTACCATTAGGACTAATTTTACACTAAAAATACAAATGAAACAATATATATTCAACCATTAAATCGTGTATTCCCATCTAATATGTGCCATTTACTAATTAAAAATTAGCCTATTTTAAATAAAAAAATAATCATACAGTAAAAAATGACAATAATCAACTAACTCAATTACATTACCCCATGAATATCGATAAAGTAATTGTTGATATCCAGAGAAAATATAAACAAAAATATTACAATGGAAGAGGATAAAAAAGTATCATATAACATCACCATGTGTCCTATAATACACTAAATGATACAAACCACCATTTTACACATGGTCATAAGAACATTATACAAATAATGGATGACGAGAATTAGTGAGAGCCAAAAAATTGCAGCAAACAATTTCTTTTACCTGTTTCCAACAAAACTAATTCTATACACACAATATATATTTATTTATGGTGTGAGAAAAATTTTATCCAATCCCCCCATCAATCTATAAAATTATTTTATTGTGAAAACCAACAGTATTTGTCTAAAAATAAAGCATTAAATTATGTTAAAACAAAATTTATCATACAAAATAATTTTTTTTAAAAAAAATCAATTATCTATAAAAAAAGGAATAATGTAAACATAATGATAAAAAAATTGTTGCATGAAATGAGTAAAACAATAAAATATGTAAAAGGGAAATTAGTAGGAACATATGTCTGGAAATTATAATACCTATATTATATGATTAAACCTATGGGTTTTAGGTTACCTAGACTCGCTCCAGGAATAATAGTAGTCTTTTGCTAACATAACCTTTTCAAGATATATTGAGATATCTGTAAGACCACGATATATCCCAAAACATCACATTACATAGCTATTAATTTTTTTACTCAACACAAATTAGATACAACAGATCCTCTTATCATGTAACCAACTCTCCCATGGTCACCATTGTGAACTAGGTCATTAGGAAAATAACTAATAGAATCAAAACTATATAATCATAGGTAACCATAATCAATAAAACATTAATAAAAAGGAAAACCCATTTTGAAATAGACCATTAAAATAAATAAAAACTAAAACATGTTTTGTTACATTTTATCAAACAAATTCCTTGAATAAAATTAATTTTTTAAAAATACCATTTGAAATTAATATTTTATTGAAGAAATTACAAAAAATGAAATCAACTAGAATGAAATAGCCCAAAATAAATACAAATAATCACATTTTATAAATAAATTCAATATAAAAAAATTAAATAATGTTATTAGATAGTAATTATAAATTATGTAGTGACACTTACCTCAAAATAAGATAAAACCCATTTCCTTCAAATTAACCCAAAAACATTACGTGGGATCCCTACAAAAAAAATAACATAAAATTTTCATTTTTATATAAACTATAACCATTGATTTGGTAACCCCATGTTTATATGGGGTCAAAATACTCAAATATGAAAGGTTGATATGGTAATAGTTGATTATAGAGCATAAAACCAATTGAAATAAAGATTTATGTTAAAGGATTTCGTTTAAATAAAATGGAAATTCCCAAGGAAGAAAGGGGAAGAGGGTTCTGTGCTTTGGGATATCAAGTGTGAGTATAGAAGGGTACATAAAGGGGAGAATTAATTAAATTAGATAAAATATTAATGAAAATTTCATAATTTCAATAATACTACACATTCCATGCTGTTAAGAAACATAGTTCGTAAAGGATGCACAATTTTTTTTGAAAGAAACTAGTTTCTCCTATAGACGATTCAAATTATTCTTGAAAAATCTCCATTAAAACTATCCTAATAATGTGGATTAACCCTTTTAATAAAACAAAACTATTATATTATCTCGAGTTCTATCAATATTTTAAAAAATCATACACTATCCACAAAAAACACTACTTGAATCTGCTTCCCTCATACACATAGTGGGGTTCATAGTTAGTATTATCCATGTGCTATAAATTCACCCACAATACGTTATTCTAATGACTATAATATCATCCCTTAACTATTGAAAAATACATGATATATTAAAAATATAATAAAATTTAAAATAATTAAACATAAGGTATCCCATAGGTGGCATAATCCTCGATCCATTTCACTTTATCCCCCCTGAAACGTCCCCACTGCAATAGATCACTAAAATAATGAGGCTCTTGATCCGTCACCAATGACTCATTATCCAAAATCTCATGGATATCATAATAAAACATTTATATCAAGAAGTCTTTTAGTATGTTTTTAACATTAAATGATTTAGTATGGTGATCCATGATATGAACAAGTTTATCAATTATGGATTTTTTAATCTACCACTCCTAATCCTGACCCCTCATCAGATGGTATGAGACAAGATTAAACTTTTTTTTTGTGATTTTTGTAACAAATAATGATTAAATCTAAAAAAAGATAGTAAGTGTAAATGTAAATCCATTTTTTTAAAGTATTCAATAATATTAAATGCTCTAATATATCATCACATAAACTTACTGTTATTTATCAACAGATCATATCCTAGCTATGTTGAAGCAGTTAGAGGTACCAAATTACCAACCTCAAATTATAATAGTTTATTATGAGGACTAGAATAATTTTTATGATGAATATGATTTTTTATAATAATTTATTTTTTGCTTCACCTTCGCTATTATATATTGGATGATATTTGGTCTCGAAAAAGTGCACTCACCCAGTTATTTCCAGTAGGTGAGATATTATCATTTTTTTAAAAGGAATAAATTTTATTAAAAAAAATTCAATTTATTTATTTTATTATAAGAAAATTAAACTACTTATTGATTTCTATTCTATGAATTATTAAAATAAATTAGACATGGTCAGAAAATAACATCATGAATACAGATGAACTAATTAGCTTGACCATCGATCTATGGGTGTAACACAATGATCAACATTATTAGAAGTAACATATATTCCTGTTGACATAACCGAAAAATGAAAATGAGGTGTGAGTATTCAACATATTTTATACATTAATGCACATTATGGAGGATCATTAATTCTTCGTCATATAGTTTTATGGTAAAATAAACTTCCAACAAATCCATAATTAGAAGGAAGCGTATTAGATTCTTTGTTTTATTGATGATAACCAAAATAGCATAATTATTTCTCTGATTCTAAAGAAATATAATCATTAAGTACATTTAAGCCTCACACAACTATAATAATAGAACATTAATCAGATGAAATAATCTTGTAACAAATGGAGATTAATATTAATCCATCAATTGGTAAGACACTAAGATAAAAAATCACCAGTCAAATGCCTCATTTAAGGAAAATAACATTACTATTTAATGTCAATGAAAATATTAGAAATTCTATAGTGAATGGGCCAATACAAATGGTTATATATTCCCATTATTATAATTCATATAAATAATGGGACAAAAATGATCCTCTAAAGATGATTTGAACCATCAAAAGACTGATAAAAAACTCTCATGGTCTCCAAAAAATATTTAATTATACTATTTTTAAAACAATCCAGATCCAATACATTCCCAGAAAATTAAATAAATAATGGATTAGAAATAATAAAAAATAACCTTTTATACATTTTTACACTTAAAAATGTTTATATGTACAAGAATACATCATATACGATTCATTCTATTATTATAATAATTCATATGTGGGATATTTCATTCTTAATTTTCCAACCACAACCTTCCCTTTTCCAAGGGAGTATGGTATATCAATTCCATATAAAAATAATATTTCTATAGATATTCCATATTTCATATCTATCAATGAATCATGTCACTTTGGGTCATAATATACTTGAGAGTTTTATGATATAAATATAATTTTAATCTCTCATTAAAAAATATTTTTTTATGGTTGGGGCCGAAGCCTCATTAATTATTGAAGCAAAGAAAATACCACTTTAAACTAGGTGGAGGGAGACCCATTACATAGCTCAAAGGCCTAGTGGGCATTTAGCTCATTACTTGGCCCGTAGGCCCAAATTTGTGGCCCACAGACAATTCTGTGAAGAGTACTGCTACAGTACCACCTCTTATAGTACCACATAGTACTTGTCGCTGCTACAATACCATGCCTCTACTACAGTGACCTTCTGCTAATATAGTGCATGTTGTGGCTATAATATCGCCATTGGTACAATGTCAGTACAATACTACTACAGTACCCCAGTGCCCCATGGGTTTTGAACCCCCATTTTTCATGTAGGATTACTCGGTTCATTCCACTAAGACAAACACCAAAAAATAAATCATAGCTTCTAAATAAAGGACATAAGTTTGATAATTCCTTCCATATGGGTGTAAATTGTGAGATATTTAATACATTACAAGATATCTTAGCATCTACATGATCAAAACCCCTAGAGATAAGCTATTTTAATATGAAACAATATCCATGGAAAGCTAATGAAGGACCCAAATATGGGATAAATAACACGACCCCATCAATTCCTCAAAACACCTCTAACACATATTATTCCAATCAAACATTATCCCCTTTGAAGTTAAATAATGGCAATCCAAACAAAAGAACTCCCATATGAGTTTTTTATAAAACCCATCCAAACTGACAAACCTTATAAACTGAAACAAATTATTTGTTAACTCCCAATACAACAACTCATGGATTTTTTTACGTTTCACTGATAAAATTTTCCCAAATAACACATAATACAAATATCATATTTCCTAAAACCAAAAACGAAATTTAGAAATTTTTTCATAAAGGTAATTTTACATTAATTAATGAATAAAATGTCTAAATGATATTTATGATCATCTATAATCATAGAGTACACAAGTATATCATCTATAAATACCACCATTTAGGAATAATGATATCATTTGATTATATATTTAATTTATGCAAAGAAAACTATAATATATTTAGTTTTACGTAATAGCACAACCAAATACACATGAATATTATACCTTATTCACAATGTGTTCTTTGGGATATTAAATTCATAAACCCTCAAATGATGGTATTTTTATCTAATTTTTTTTCAACATTAATAAGAATCTAAATAGTAATTAATGATAAAATTAATATGTTATAAAAGGTATTCATTTATCATATCTAGTTTACCAATATATCTATAATTGATGAAAGGGTAGTGTTTTCTAAAAGCCTTAACTTGAAGATATTAAAGGAAATATTGAATCATAATGTGAATGAATAGGTTGAATAAATAACATTCCTTAATGATCAATTATATTGACATAAAAAACTTTTATCCTAGTAAGAAACACCTATATAAATGAAAAAATATGGGAATTCCCTCTAAAGTTAATTGATAGAGAAATTATCCTCATATTGGAGGTGAAAATCATGAAAAATGATATAGAAATTCCATTTGATTGAGATATATCATAGACTGAATATAACCTTCTAAAATTTATTTTTCCTCATCAAAGTATAAAATTTATAACTAGATTAAAATGAATTTAATATTTTGAACAATATGTCCTATCCTCTCCATCCTAGGATATTAGTCACCAAGGATGACTTGAGAATTACTCAATAAAGAATTAAACTAACAACTTTTATGATAAAAGTCAGTAAATAATTTAAAAATCCAAACAAATACATGCCGATAATGAGTTAAAAAATATATAATAAAGGAAATATGATATACCAGACAATATGAATGTAATAAATGATAATAAAAATCTATAGAAACTTCTTCATCATCTGAGCATTGTGGAAGCAACTGTATTAAATGGAATCGTATTTTATATAAATAAAAAATGAAAAAAATTTAATGATGAAAGAAATAAATAGTACACATATGAACTGAATAACATCAAATCCATATAGGGAGAAATAAATATAACACATTTCATTATTGATGATACATCATATGAATTCCTAGGACCATGATCTGTTATATATATCATTTCCATCTCAATCAGAGAGTACATTTTACTAGTTGAGTGACATTCCCCTTTTGTTTGGAATAGGAATAAACACCCTTAAAAGACCCAACTATATCTAGAAGCCTCATGTCAAATAATAAACCTTCCCACTACCTCATAGGGGACTTCTGTAAAAGTACTGAGGTTTTCAAATATTCAAGCATTTTTTGATCATTTTCTGTGTCCCTATGAAATTTATAATTATTATTTACTATTTATAATAAAACTAAAAAAATCATTTAATGACACGTATAGTATTTCAATGGCATAAAATATGTTTTATTGTGAGTTACGCTAACACCACCCTGATAGATATACTTTTTCATAAGTTTTTTTATAAATAAAGTTTGATTAATACCCCCAACAATATAACAGGAAACAATGATGACCATCAATCAAAGTATATTATTCGATTACAAAATAACTTTGTCAAGACCTCCATATAGGTTCGATGGAATATTTTAGTGAGTCTCTACATAATATCAACAAACTACTAGAATTCTAGGTATTTGGGATGGGATCACGTCGTAAATAATCTTTAGCGACAAGGTCCTGTCAGAAATAGCCCATTGTAGAAAACATTGTCGCAAAAAATATTATTTGTGATGGGCAATATCACTGTCGCAAATAAGTCTCCGATTATATACTTTATATATATAAACTTATATGCGACAGACCCATCGCAAATACCTATTTTTATGGGCCCGTAATCCGGTAACAAATACTTTTTTGAATATATTTATTTAGACTATTTTCAAAGGGCCCGTCTCAAATACATTTTGTGACGGGCCTATAATCCCATCGAAAATACTTTTTTTTAAAAAAATTATTTAGGCTATCTGTGACGGGAACCCTTTACAAAAGATCCCTTCACAAATAATAAATAATATTTTAAAAAATAAATTTAATAAAATTATGATTATTGAATTATTAATTTTAATAATATTAAAATAAGAAAAAACTAAAATATATTAAAATTATTAGCATTCACAAAAAAATATTACAAAAATCCTAAAATATTAGAATTATTATTATTATTATTTGTAAAATAAATAGAAATTAAAAAATACAATACTGAAAAAATATATTTAATATAATTATGATTAATAAAACAATAATATTAAAAATATTAAAATAATAAAAATTAAAAAATTATTAAAATTCTCAATATCCACAAAAAAATCATAAAATTAGAAAAATTATATTTTTTAATATTCACTCTGATATAAAACATGGAAACTGTAAATCATTCATTTCACAAGAAAAGTTAAATTCAAATGTTTTTAATATAAAAAATCACTTGGGGTCGTCTTTTGGAGGATGTGGAGGAGCTGAAGGAGATGGTGGAAAAAACTCCATCCCTAACCTACGAGTCAGACGGCGCAGGTACTCCATCATCTCGTGATGCTGCTGCTTTGATTGACACATCTCCTCCTCATGCGGCTACTTATGCTACTACTACTGTTGACACATCTCTTCTTACTGCTTCTACAAACTCTCTATAAGGACATTCTGAGCTCAGAACTGCTCCTTATACTGTGAGAAAGAAAATGATGCCTCTCCATGAGATCCTCTTGAACTAGATGCCGTCATCACATTAGTACCATAATAAGTATCAGGAGTCACATGAGAGGTGATACCAACTACTCAGCCCTTCTCAAAGCCATACTGAGTATCATGCATCCATGCCACCTTGTCGAAATGGTGGGCACTGGTCTAATTAGTCGCCTCGTCCTGACCCTCAACCTGTGTCTGAGTGGTCGCAGACTCATATGACTCCTTCAATTCTAATTTTAAATTAAAATTGTAAAAAAATTATATTCAGTTAATTATAAAATTGAAAAAAATAAGACTAACCACAATCCGATGATAGAGATCACATATAATCTCTCTGGGGGATGGATAATTGTACATCCTCTGATAAACATCGTACTTTGTAATATTGGGATGCTCGAATTCCAATATGAATATAAAATAAACTATTAATATTTTATGTTATGTAAAATAATTTTAAAAAATACTTACGAGATGATCATTATGCGTACTGAATGTATGGCACTAGCTCGATGGTTAACCTACTATCTCCCCCAGTTCTGCTGACCAAATAAAGACCTCCTATAAAATCACCCACCCAACAAGTTTGCACATAATACATCCCAAAACTGAGATGAAATGTACTCTGGTCAGTGGAATCTACACAACTCATCAAATACTACCACTCCAACTTTCTTAATGGTTCTCTTTCTCTAATTATGAGAAAAATGACACAAACGATCACAGATAGCCACCTCCCATCCCACATGGATATCTTCAGGCATGATATCATCGATGGGATACCATAAACCCTATAAATTATTTATAATATCAAGTTATTAATAAAATAAATTTCAAAATAAAAATTATTTATTTACATAAGAACCAATGATTGTACAGGCTGAGCTGCAAATCAACGGGAATCTGTTCCCATGTGATCCATGGCTGAGAAAAATAATTGTGCAAGATAACACTCCCCTATCCAATAGCTATATGCGCAAAACTATGAAAAAAGAATAAATAATCAAAATATTTGTATATATATAAATAAATTAATGAACGATAACTAAAATATACAGGTTTACTATACATCCATGTGCATGGTTCCATGCCAATACGTTGGCGTCACTTGGGGATAGGGTTCAAAATCATCAGTCACGCAAGACCGCAACCCCTCCACATACCTCATGAACCACCAGTAGGCTGAGGGTCAGATGATCTCACATCCCCCTCATCGAAAGGTATCTCAACCTCCTCTAACTCTATAAATAGATCAGATTCCATTTGAAACACAAAATGATATTTTTAGAGGATAGTTTAAAATATATATTATATATAGATATATACTAGTTATGATTATAACTAGAATTTAAATATGTTAATGTTCACCTTCATAATCATCTTTATATCTGATGATGTCAATGTCTTCATATTTCTCCTCGCCATCATCAATCTCCATATGAGTATAACTCTCACCATCCCTTTTCATTTCAAATTAATTTGTAACATCATTAACATCTTTGTCACCATGAACCCTTAATTGTTAAGTGTCATCATCAATATTTACTTTTCATTGTGAAAAATTTGGATTTTGAGTAGTCTCTTGAAAAATTTCAATTCCTTCCACTTAAACAGAACCACTTTCAGTTTGAGTAAATTTATTTTCCTGAGATTTCATTTTTATTATGCTCCACCAATCACTCAGGTATCTTGATATTGCACAGTACTTTGCTTAATAAATTTGATGTTCCTATTGAGCTAGTAAAAATGGTTCATTTACTACAAGAAGACTTTTATATTTAATATCAACGATTCCATGAGTTAGATGAACACAAAATCCTCTCTTAGTATCCAACCACCGACATTTAAACATTGTTATGTAATTCTTCCCAAGATAACATAGCTCAATAATTTTATCTAGAATTCCATAAAAGTCACCTTCATTTTATCTATGATGAGATCCTCTAATACAAAATCCCATGTTCATTGTTTTTTTGATTCCCCATATGCACGTGTATGAAATCGAAAACCATTCACCACATATGCATTATAAGATTTAACCATTTTGGATGGTGGGTTACTCAATATACACAATCACATATCAATTTTATCAGCAATTTGAGACACATGAACATTTGTAAAAATATTATCAATATAATAAAAAGTAAAAATTATTGATATTAAACCATCAATAATTTGTGTTACTAGTTTTTGAAACCATTGAAAAAAATATTTTTGTCTGCATTCTTCAAGAGCAGCTAATGTAATTTGTTGAATTTGTTTCTTGATATGATTACCATATAACCTAAAAATAAAATAAGTTTACATACTGTAATTGAAATTATAGAATAAGTGATAGAAGAACTCATAGTACAAATGCTGTCATTTCTTCACAGTTGAGCAGAACATATATATGAGTTCTATGATGTTCATCCTCTGAAAGCCATCGTTCTTGAACTCCACTGATGCCAATATTTGGCTGATTTGAAACTGGTAATTGATTTTCCATTTCATAATTCACATTTCCCTCATTGTGTCCCAAGAGTATTTGTTTTGATGGATATTTAGATTCATAATAGTGAGATTAGAAAAAAGAAATTTCCTCTTGTAAATAAGCTTCAACAATTGAGCTTTAAACTGATTCTTTGTTACATATTTTTTTCATCAATTTCTGCATGTATCTCTAGAAAGGGTATATCCATCAAAACTGTAATGGACTTCCAAATTTATCATCATGTGGAATGATTAAAAACAGATGTTCCATTGAGTCAAATAAAGTAGGAGGAATGATATTTTCCAGTTTACATATAATTGCAACAACATCTTCTTGCAGTTTTATTAGCGCATCATAGTCTGTTGTCACAACATAAATGTCTTGACACAAATATGATATGTCTATTATCGAATACCAAATCATATAATTTAAAAATCATCAGAATCCAATTGCTATAAGTATTTCTATAATAACATGAAAATCATGACTTTTTAATTCAGTAATATGACCATTCTTAACACATCTTCCCAAATTAAAAGCATGGCCATCTGGAAGTCTCAAATCAACAATCCACTGAAAAAATAATAATAGACTCTCTTTGGACATTTTATATACTTCTTTTGGATTCTTTAACCTCTATGATATGATTTTTTCAAATAGTTCATGTTTTGGTCAACTGCAAATTTGGGCAGGATTTAATCGTGATTTTATATAATATTTGGTATTACCAGGTGTATCCAAAGCTATATGAAATAAATTATCCAAATAGTTCTTCCTAGTATTCATGACATCCTACTTGTGGAGGAACAAAAAATTAGACCAATATGGGAGATCCGAAAAAATTGCTTCGTTTTATCCAATTATGTTTTTTCCCAAAGCTATGAATTTTCTGTTGGTTTACTATTGGCCCAAATGTGATGGGAGGTAATGAAAATAAAACTTATTTTAACACTGTACCTGAGATCATTTTTAGAGGTTTACCCCTTTTAATTTTTCTTTTTCTGAAATAAGATTTTTTCATTCGAAAAGGATGATCGGTTGGAAGAAATCTGCGATGACATTCAAAATACCAAGGTTTTTTTCCATTGATGAGAATAAAAGAATTGTTGACTTTCATACAGTAAGGAAAAGATTTTGAACCATTTTTACTCCAGCCATATAACATTCCATATGCCAGAAAGTCACTAATTGTCAACATTAATGCAGATTTTACTGTGAAATTTTGTTTCACAACAACATCATATGTACTAACACCATAACTCCATAATGAATTTTTCTCATCAATAAATGGTTTCAAATAAACATCAATATTCTATTTCTGAAGTACTATGATTAATAAGGTTAAAAAGATATATGGCTCCTTCATCAACATCCATGGAGGTAGATTGTACGGAGTTATAATGACCGGCCAACATGAATACCGACTACCATAAAAACCAAATGGACAGAAATTGCTAATAGAAAGACCCAATCACACGTTTCGGGCTTCTAAAGAAAAAGGTCGATGAGGACGATCAAAAATTTTCCATGAATCACCATAAGATGGATGAATCAAGATTTTAACGGTTCAAATTTTGGTTTTGTGCCATGACATCGTTGATGCTGTGTTTTGAGACATAAATAAACATTGCAGCCTGGGTGTAAGGGAGAAATATCTCAACTATTTTACAGGAATCGATCAAGACTTCCCTAGTTGAGCTTCTTTATACCTCAATTTTCCACATGTGGGAAAACAATCCAACGACTCATTTTTACCAGAATATAAGATGTTGTCATTTTCACATGCATGAATCTTCCGATAACTAAGGCCTAGATTATAAACCAACATCTTGCTCTCGTAGTAATTTGCAAGCAACACATTTCCTTTAGGTAACAGTGTTTTAACCAAATAAAATATCTAATCCATACAGTTTTTTAACATTTCATTATCTAGAAATAATAGACATAAATTTTTCAAGTGCTTTTAATATTCTTATCTTGCAAACAGGATATAATTCATCCTCAGTAGATCGCAAAAAGGCATCATATTCGGATGGTTCCAACTCAGGAATTAAATAAATATCATCTTGAGTTTCAGTTTGTTAAACAGATGGACCTGAAATATAATGTACTAAATTTTGGAACCATTTTGGATTTGGAATCATGTTATTAGTATCTTCTCTGGAACTGAGTTCACCGTGTTGACATCAAAAAACATAATCTGGTTGAAAAAAACTGTAAAAGATGTCCCACAACCTTTTCAAATGTGTCAAATGTTCTCAAAGCACATTTTTTACAAGGAAACATAATTTTTCCTTCAAAAACATATTCTGGTTTTGATGATTCAAATGCTAATAAAGCTTCAACACCCTCAATATATACATGATTTAATCCAGAACCATTTGGATTCCTGCACTAATTTATTAAAGCGTGATCATCTAATAATGACTGATGTCGACTTCCTTATTCCATATTATTCGATAAAAAATAAAATCATCACTATTTTTAATTATTTGAAATTATAAAAACACTATCTGAAAAAAGAAGATAATTAATTACTACTACTTCTTAAATGAGCCGTCAGAAAAAAGAGCCCCCTTTTTTTCGACGAATCATCTTCTTCGAACAGTCAACGCCTAAAAACATTATTGAAAATATGATCTTACAAATTCATATCCAATCTCATGCATATGAGATTGAATATGCCTATGTAGCAGCACATTTTCAAAATGTTTTAAGTTGGTGATAGTTGAAAGGAGAAAAGTCATCGAGCAAAAAGAGTGTCGTATATCCACTAGAAAATGTTCCATGTTCTTAAAATTTATAAAAATTTATTTTTAACTGTTCCTAACTAAATATTACTAAATATTACTAATTATTAATATTTATTACTAATTATTACTATTTATTACTAATTATTACTCTTTATGACTAATCATTCCTATTTATTACTAATTGTTCTTATTTATTAATAATTATTCATATTTATTAATAATTATTCATATTTATTACTAACTATTCATATGTATTACTAACTATTACTATTTATTACTAATTATTATTATTTATTACTTATTATTACTATTTATTACTAATAATTACTATTTATTACTAATTATTTATATTTATTACTAATTTTTCCTATTTATTGATAATTATTAATATTTATTATAAACTATTCATATGTATTACTAACTATTACTATTTATTCGCAACTATTCCTATTTATTACTAACTATTACTATTTATTCCTAATTATTACTAATTATTCATATTTATTTCTATTTATTCCTATTTATTCTTATTTATTCATAGTTATTACTAATTATTACTAATTATTACTAATTATTACTAATTATTACTAATTATTAAAAATTATTACTAAATATGACTAATTATGACTAATTATTACTAATTATTCTTATTTATTAATAATTTTTCCTATTTTTTTCTTAATTATTACAAATTATTCTTAATTATTACTAATTATTCCAATTTAGTTCTATTTAATTCTATTTATTACTATTTATTGCTATTTATAACTAATTATTGCTAATTATTTCTAATTATTACTAATTATTGCAAATTATTACCAATTATTTCTAATTATTTCTAATTCTTGTTATTTATTGCTATTTATCCCTAATTATTGCTAATAATTGCTAATTATTTCTAATTATTGCTAATGATTGCTAATTATTGTTAAATTATTGATAATTATTAGTATTTGTTAGTATTTATTAGTAATTATTAGTATTTATTACTAATTATTACAAGTTATTACTAATTATTATAAATTATTACAAATTATTATTAATTATTTCTATTTATTACTAATTATTCGTAATTATTCCTAATTATTACTAATTATTAATAATTATTCATATTTATTACTGATTATTCCTATTTATTACTATTTATTTCAATTTATTACTAATTATTGCTATTTATTTCTATTTATTACTAATTATATCTAATTATTACTATTTATTTCTAATTAATCCCAATTATTGCTAATTATTGCTCATTATTAGTAATTCTTACTAATCATTAGTATTTATTACTAATTATTAGTATTTATTACTATTTATTAAAATTTATTACTTATTATTACAGTTTATTAGTAATTATTACAATTTATTTCAAATTATTACTAATTATTACTAATTATTACAATTTATAACTAATTATTACAATTTATTGTTAATTATTACAATTTATTACTAATTATTACAATTTATTACAAATTATTGCAATTTATTACTAATTATTACAATTTCTTACTAATTATTTCAATTTTTTACTAATTATTACAATTTGTTACTAACTATTACAATTTATTACTAATTATGACAATTTATTACAAGTTATTACAATTTATTACTAATTATTACTAATTATTACAAGTTTATACTAATTATTACTAATTATATATATTTGTTTCTAATTATTTATATTTATTACTAATTATTACTAATTATTAGTATTTATTGATAAAAATTAATAATTGTTAATAATTATTAAAATTTACTAGTACTTATTACAGTTTATTACTAATTATTACAATTTATTACTAATTATTACAAATTATTATTATTATTACAATTTATTACTAATTATTAGTAGTTATTACAATTTATTTGTAATTATTACAATCTATTACTAAATATTACAATTTATTAAAATTAATTACAATTTATTAGTAATTATTACAATTTATTACTAATAATTACTAATTATTACAATTTATTACTAATTGTTACAATTTGTTAATAATTATTACAATTTATTACTTATTATTACAATTTATTACATATTGTTACAATTTATTTCTAATTATTACAATTTATTACTAATTATTACAATTTATCACTATTTATAACAATTTATTACTATTTATTAAACATTATTACTATTTATTAATCATTATTTCTATTTATTAATCATTATTACTATTTATTTCTATTTATTAGTAATTATTAATATTTATTACTAATAATCTGTATTTATTATTATTTATTACCAATTATTATTAATTACTACAAAATAATTATATAAATTACTAATTATCGTTAATAATTATTAATTACTACTAATTATTAAAAATTCGTTCTAAAAATTTCAAATTATTAGTACAAATAAATACTCATGACAAAACAATTTAAATTTATTTTAATTACAACTAATCAACAATAATAAAAATTAACAAAAAATGAAATAAATAATAAATTAAACAAATCATAAATACCTTTAATCTTGATTTTCTATTGATGTAGACGGCTTTACAACTTCTTCGTGAAAAAAAATTAAGTTAGAACAATTTTACCTCTAAAATGATAGTTCAAAGAGAATGAGGATCTAAGAATTGAGTGGAATGAGAGAAAAAACATATGGGGGTTTATATAGGTCAGATTATTTGTGACATGACTATTTGTGACGGGATAATGTTCGTAACTAGTATCTTTTGCGACAGGACCCGTAGAAAATACTGATGCCCCCATTAATTACTGTCATCGGTTAAAAAGTTATTTGCGACGGGTCCCGTCGCAAATAGTCCCTGCCAACACACTTTTATTCAAAGGGACGACATCTCCTCGTAAAAAGCTATTAAATGTCATAGGGTATTTGCGACAGGGCCCGTCGCAAATACTTCACTATTTGTGACAGTGGGATCCCACCGTCGCAAATTACCCTCGCGCGGTTTGGCGCATTACCCGTGCCATACTTTTTGCGACGGGAGACAAAATCCAGTCGCAAATAATTTGTTATCTGCGACGGGTCGTTACCCTCGTCGCAAAGAGTTCGGTGCAAAACTTCCATCTTCTCGTAGTGAAAAGCACCCTATTTTGAAAAGTGATCCCCGAGATACTCATTCATGATGAGTTTGGATGTATGACGACTTGCATTAAAAAATAAAGTGGATACTCCATTATTCAATGACACTTTTTCTCTAGAGTCGTGAAAAAATGGTGTTTATACACTCAATATTTTGATGTAAAATTAATTAATTAACATCTTCTTGAACATAACCCAACTAGGATTATCATGAAGGTTGAATTACATAAATTATTCCAACTACATCCTTCTTGTCCATTATTATGTATAGATGGAGAATCCATTATTTTTTAGGGTCTTATGAAATGTATGATATAGTCATTCTTTTTTATTAACTCCAACATATCATGAGGTCTGTAATCATCATAGAAGATTTCTAGGGTTTTCAATGTAAACTCTTAATCATGGTAATATATTCATGATTGTTATATACCAAAATCCTAGAAAAATTCCGGATATATAATATAACTAATTAAATAATGAAAGAGTCTGTGATAGGGTTATCTAGTGGAAGAAGCTCCACTAATCCCAATATTAGATAAATATGTACTGTTATTTTAGGTATAATATATAATAAAAAAGGAATTAAAGTAGTTTTAATAAAAATAATTAATTCCAGGAACATTAATTTATTATAACAACTACATCAATTAATATTAGTGGTAAAATATAACCAACCAAAAAATTACAAATACCACTGGTGTAATGAAATTGAAAATATAAAATTATTTTAAATTACATATATTGGATAAATCGTCCATGTATTGGCAAAAAATCATGAATGTTTCACTGGAAGATATATAGTTCAGGAAGCCATAATTCCACATTGATTATAATACAATGAAATTAAGTATCATGCCACAATTTTCCTTCCCCATTTCCACATTAAATATTGATTTTTTTTATAAAAGCATGTAATTTCTTCTAAAAACTAACAATTTACTATTTAAAAATAAAGTACCATTAAGATTGTATGATAATTGGGATAAAATCAAAGCTAAAACTAAAAACAAAAATTGTGGTAACATTAAATTCAGCATGAAGTAGTCATAGAAAAAAACTCTCCCACACCACACTAATTTGATTTGAAGGATAAACCTCTAGTCTCCAATTACGACAAAAACAACAACAGGGGTATTATGCCACTTATAAGGATGTAAAATGGTTCGTCCTAACATTTCAGATAATCTAACTCATCACATTGTTTTATATACATTCTTGATCACACTGGGATAGTGTAAATTACCGAGGTATTGTGATGAAATCAATGGGAATAGTTTCATGATCATAATACAACAAAAAACACATATTTCAGAAGATTATTTGGCAATAAATTTCCATATGTGGTTTATCCAATGAAATAAATAATCTAGTTTGAAATGATGAAATAATCAAATGAAACCCAACACGCCATATGGAACAAAATAAATCATAATAAACACATAAAAATGTATATTATGTAATGATGAAAATACAAATACAAAAAAAGACAAAATATTTTCATGGAAAAAGAGGTTGGTGAAATATATCTCATAAAATCATGAAGGGTCAAAAAATACACAACAAAATCAAGAAGTCCTCATGAACCATTGGAATGACCACCATTAAACAATGGATGTAAAATATCTCTACGAAGGGGCATAATACTTCACAATACCCTTTCATATACTAGTGTTTTGTGAAAAAATCCTTCAAAAATCGCATGAGAATATGTACGGTTTGTGAAAAATCCTTATAAGATACCCCATGAAATTACATATTATTTTTTATACTAAAAATCATTACTTTTGGTTTGAAAATAATATTTCAGAAATAAAATTCATAGAATAATGTTTAAGAAACATTAACTTTTCTAAAAACAGTGATGTTCTTATAAAAATATGAATAATGGAAAAAAGTAAAAATAAGGGAAACGTGGGTTCAGTAACATCAAAATCTATACAATGTAACCGAAAAAAACTGATACACATATCCTGGGAACAAAATAAATTAATCATGACCATGAAAAAATGGATAAAAGAAAACTACCACTTTCTTGAGGGAAAATGCCAACATTTCTGAACCTAAATATTTTCAGAACATTGTATGTCTCACTATGTCAATATTAATCAAATTTTCTCACTCCAATATTAATGTACAATATCTAAAATTTGGAAACACATTTTTTGTTAACAACTCACCCAAGCTCTCCCTTAAATAATTTACTATAATGAATATAAATAGTAAACAAAACCAAATAACCATATATTTGTATAATCATTAGTATACCAATAATAAAAAAACATCCATTTCAAAATATAACATTTGATTTATTTGAGGCTCAATGAACCACTAAATGGTTTTTTTATATATAATTTAGTCATAAAAATTATTTGTAATGAAAATCATTTAGAATTAGAATTTAATTCAAGAATTGAAAACAATAAAAATGAATAGTCATAGAAGAATCTCAATAAATCATCTATTGTGTAATATATAAATAATACAAAATATATAATATGAATTAATTTTACTCTAAGGGAATTATTAATTACGGTGATACACTTACCAAAAAATAAGAGTAATCTCATTACCTTTACATTCGACTATAAAAATGAGAAAGAGAAATCCCCCCAAATAGATAAATACATTAATTTTATTAAAACCCCATACAATCCCTTGGTTTATCATCTTTTTAAATCAATTATTTCAATACTCCTTGGATAACGAATAATATTATAATAAGCTAATGAGAAGTAGGGAAATCCATTCGTAATCAGGAGTAACCTCAATGAAACCCAATCCAAACAAAGAGAAACCCTCAAGGAAGAATGGAGGAAGAAGGTTTTATGAAGGGGGGACATACAATTGAAGATAAATTGTGTAAAATGAGGTACATATGAGTTATATTAAATAATTAAATAAAGGATAATAAATATTTAAATGAAAATAGGGTAGGCTCTATGGTTTAGACATAATATTAGATAAACCATATTCTCTGCATGAATATGATACTTTTTTCTCATTAAAATATTTCATTTTAGGGTAGAAATAGTTATTATAACCATGTACCAACTATATGAATCACCATCATTTAATGAATATGGATATGTAGTGCCATTATATTTTGAATTGTTTATAAATATTTTTATTAATCATCACAAATTCCAATTGAATCCCCACTCTATTTAGAATAGCTGGGTACTCAATTTGTGATAATAATGACGTGAAAATGTCTCTAAATATATTTAAAATATCATAATTATATTTACCCCCAACTTATAAAATTAATTTGAGTTATTAAAATTAAAATAAAACCCAAAAATAAATATATACCAATGACCTATCATGTGTCATGTATTTCTTTTTTGTCGTAAGAGTAATGAAAAAACATTATTTATACATTGTCTATCACTTATATCAAATAAAATAGATAAATGTAATATAAATATCCATTCTAATTTATTACACCTGGACTATTATCTTTTCCTTCCCATCAATATCTATTTGATGTGAATATATGTCCTTAAAAATATGTGCTGAAAAGAAATTTATAATCTATTTGTTGTGAATATTTTTTAGCCATCTATTATTAACTATGAGATTAAAATTCCCAATAATATACCTTTTACTTTTAGTTTCAGATTCATCCTATATAATAATAAATAAAACATTTATTTCATATTTCTCTTTACCCATGATGTGTAAAAATACAACTCCTAGAAAATCAAGGAATCGTTGGGGGTTTAACAATGATTCAAATTATATTATGTTTTCTTGGTGAATACACCCTCATTATTAGTTAAATATAATCATTATTTCTATTAAAAACACGCACATAGACAATAAAGACATTGAAAATTTACATGGTTCAACAATCAAAATTAGAAGTCCAGATCTAATAATGATGTGGATTTGACCAAGTTAAAATGAATTATTATAATCAATATGTTGGTAGAATGGGTTGGGTTTATCCTTCAACATACACTAAATAATTCTTCCCTACAATGATAGTAAAAAAATTATGAAATAATGATATAGAAATTTTTGTCAATAAGATGAAATCCTTCCAGACATAGCCACCATCTATTGACCTTGTGATCTTATTATTATTTTTTAACCTGTAGAGACAATGGTATGGTCTCTTTATTCTATTTTTAAATGAATAACCATTTATTCATATACTTTTCTTTTTCTCCCATTCCACTTCCCACAACTTCACACTATATGTATTCTCTAAAAAAATCACATCAACAAAAAATTTTATATTGTGTTTATATTAATTTTATATTCAAATTCAAAACATCAATTATGATATTATAAATCATCCTTTGGATCATTGTTCCAAAATATCATTATCATCCAATTTTAATTGGAAGATATTTTAAAATGAAAATGAAATCCAAAATCCTCAGTAGAATACAATTCAATATAATTTTTCATACAATCCCAGATTCCATTTCCTTGGAAGGGTCATAATAAATACAATGGGGCATGTTGTTTTTTAAAATCATTTACAAAAATACAACTAATGTATGTGGATTAGTACAGTTTTTATGGTGTAGAGTTCATGAAATCTCAAGAACCCTCTAAATCCATCAAAAAAAGTATATGGAATGGTAAACTCACAGTATAGTATCACTTTATACATTCATCAAAATATGATGTGATTTTATTGGTATGAAAATATTGTAATAAAATTTATAGAAACATATATTCCATTTATAATTTTTATATGATATGGAAAACTCAGTATGAAAATGAAGTTATAAATTTTATAGTGTCCCTAACAATTTACCCATAATCCTAATTGATTTTGTGAATTCTTTTTAAATTGGATAATTATTTCATGGCATGGTAAATAACACTATGGTTTGATCCTTCCACATTAGTGTGGTATACCACTTATTCCCTTATATATCCTCTCCATTTCTTCATTAATTTATATTTTATAATAAACTTAGTTAAATATATATTAACACTATGAACATTTCTGATGGAATCACAATATTTAGATTGCACATGATTTATGAAGTGAATTTAAAATCCAACACACCCAATAATTTCCAATTAAGAAATTAGTAAACCTACCATTAACATAACAAAAAACCTAGCACATCTTAAAATCAATGTCTCCACCCTTTGGATTTTTTTTCAAACAAGACCATGAATTATAATGAATAATTGTTGTTGGATAGTGTGGGTGTATAAATAGGGGGTTAGTGGAGTACTGAATAATTTTTTTTGTCTAATATAATTTTTTTGAAATCTTACAAATCTTAAATACAACCCATTAAATCAAAATTTGTAGTATTATATATATCATAATATTTATAAATATGTATTAGGTCACAATTGATAAATATATGATATTATCAGATTCATTTAAATAAATTTACCTGATAAATTTTTATATGAACACAAACTAAGTCAAAACATAAATTTATAATTTTTTTAAAAACATCATTAAAGAAGAAATTAAGTTAAATAAAATTAATCAACACCGTTGAAAGATTCAATACAAGGGATTCAATCTCAATATAATTAATACTCCTCTCCAAATGGTGATCACCCAACCACTATGAATTTTATATAAAATAAATAATTTGATATAGATAATGGATCATGTTTTATAATAGTATACAAACATTCATGGTCACACATGACCTCTTCTATAGTTCTACGTGGGTGTAAACAATAAACAAACCATAGATGGACCACTACCACTATTATATATGGGATTACATGTAAGATATTATAATAAGATTTCTATGTATCTTTCAGTTAAGTGCATGAGATAGTGTGGGTGTGAAAAAAGAGAGTAGGAACACACACTTCTCATAATGAAATATTTATAAAAAAAGACAATCATATGTATATAGTTTATTAATGATCAGTTTGTTGCAATGCTACTTCGGACTCGTGATTTAATTTCTAGTGAAGATTGATTTGATCTATCTTGAAAATAGTTTGAAAAAAATCATGTTAAACACTCATTTTATTGACTAGAGGAAAAAATTGGATGTGATGATGTAGATAGGATCCCTTATACTGTGTTTGCATCATTTACCTGCTATTGTTTTCAATTAGGTTAGCTTTATGTTTTTTGTATCTTCGACCTCTAAAATTTATAACACTCGTATACATCCACCATTGTGTCGTGCTCTTATTACATTATTGCACTAGGGTGTCTGTATCAATTATTATCAACTATAATAGGGAGAATAACCCTAGGATTAAGAACATTATATATCTTCATATAGCATGTCCAACATCCTCATTAATACATTATATCAAATAGTTAAGAGACAATAATTAACATAAAATTTTTCACTAACAAATAAGAAATATCCATTTTAAAGAAAAAAAATTAAATACGATATGAATATAAAATAATAGAGATTTATTAGTATGCTGGTGTCTCATAAAAATGTTTTCATAGGATAACATTGTATCGTCGTGGTGGAATGAAACTGAAAGTATCTTATAGATGAAAAAATTTACACATTGTTGGTGGTGTCTCAAAATGAGGTTTCAGTTCTGGTGGTGTCTTATAAAAATAATAAATACTATGATGTACCAAGTTATAGTATGATAGTTCCTTATCTTGTGGTATCTCATACGTGGTAATATTTATGTTCTAGAAGCATGACATCCTATCGGTGTCTCATAGATTTCTACTTTTTCTCCTTGGTAGTATTTCTTCTGAAGGTGTCTCAAAATTATATATATTTTTATTCTGGTAGTGTATCAGGAAAAACATTTAGTCATGTCAGTGGTGTCAGACTCATAGGTGTCTTATCCTTAAGAGTAAATGGTTGTGACTCATTCTTATATAATTTCATCATCTATCTAAAATTATTATAATACATACAGAAAACATGAAATCCACTCAAATCATTAGAATCATGAATTATGAATCCTTAAAACAATGATGTCGATAATCACCCCTATTATGAGGATCATAAATCATGGCATAAAATAGTATTATAAATGTAAAAATACTCAAAAAGGTAGTATAAATCCTGGAATAGTTTTTAGTATCTGAATATGGAATAAATAAAGGAATACATAGAGTATCAAATGTTAGTTTCATGTATCAATGATATAATTATTAAAAATAGATGTAATCAATGATAAAATAGAAAAATCACAAAAATAAATCATAAATTTCGTCAAAAATAATGTTCATCAAAAAAACCCAAACAAATATTTTGTAATAATTATATCGTTTTGAGACTAAAAAGGAAATGATTATCAAAGTAATGATAGGGAATGTTGTATGAATAAACTAACTAATATATTGGAATGTATTCAAAAAATTATTATAAAAAAGATATTACAAACCATGTCCCATCAAAGGAAGATAGTCCAGTCCAAAAACAAAAAAGAATAATGGTTTGGCACATGGGTCCATTAGGGATTTTAATTTAACCTTCTAATTTTCATTATCATTATATGAGGTATTATGATCACGTCAAGGAAGAGTGGATGGAACACCTATTGGTAACCAAACAATAATTTTGGGAAGATCTCTTAGAACAAAAATTTGCTTGATTTGTCACAAATATTGAGCATGATACATTAGAAATGTTTTGAATTTAGTAAGTACAGGTTTTATGGGATATCAAGATTCATATGGTCTGAGATATAACTATGAAGTAATTGGAATGTATTGCAAAGAAAAAACATCTTATACATGAATATTGAAAAAGTTATTCACCAAATTTATGAATTCATATATTATTTGGTAACCAAATTACATTGAAATAATTAAACCATACTTATCATCCATTAAAATTATCATCATATGGATAATCTTCTTCAAATATTATACATTCACTGTAAAGGCCTAAGAAACTGGAGGAATTTAAAATGTTTTACTCGGAACATTATGGTTTCTTATATACAATAATTTATGTATATCCTTGATATATTAAATTTGATGTACTCTATACTAGTTTCAATTGAAGTATCCATATTGTTACCATATGATCTGATCATCACAGGGTTATGATATGTATTTAATCAATCATTATAAGAATTTTTAATTGGATAATAAGTTATTCAGTTAAGGGACCACTAGATGATGCTGCCACATTTTCTCCCACAACTTTTATGAATTGAACAACATCCACTATAGAATTGGAAGAATTAGTAGTATCTAAAGATGTGCCCTAAATAATTTTTATGATCCCATTTGAAGAAGCACACAAAATTTAAATCAGGACATCAAGAATTCCCAATAAAGATTCTAATTCACCTACATTCCACTTATTATCTTTCTCAACTTCTTATATGTGACACATTATCTTTGGTTTGATATGTTAGATCGCCAACTCAAATAGATATATTAAGTCCTTTTCATAATGTTTTCTCAAAATAGGAGATTAAATTCTGAACATCTCATTGATGTACGAAATTATCTTTTCACATCTGGAATTCATGTCATCTCATATGACTATGTAAATTGGTAATGATTGCGGTGATTAAGTTGGTTCACATAGATGATTTATAATAGAAGAAAACATTTCAAAAAATACACCAATGTGTACATGAGATATCATAGATCATTAGGATATATTTCATTTTTATCCTCTAGTATACCAAGCATTGGTGGAATACATACAAAATTGGAGAAGATTACACAATTTTATTCTGTAGGATCAACCCATCAATTTTAAAAAACTATCAAGATATGTGAAGTGTCAAGGGTTCCCCACCATAAGGTATGACTGAAACTACAAATATTCTTTTTCAATCTGTAATCTATGTAAAATTGTTATTTGGAACAATGGGAGGATTACCATCATTCTTCTTATCAATAGGAGGTTCCATAATCATTTGAGCATCATGATTTTTACCAAAAAATGTAGATTATACTTCCATAAGGCTATCAACTAGAGGACCATCTGTAAGAAAATCCTAAAAAACCTCACCACTACCTTTCACATAATATGAAATCTTTATTATAATTTTCTTATCCACTGGTTATTCCACATCCCCAATTACATTCATCTACTAAACTATGGATGGATCAAAAATAGTTTGACAAGTGAAAGTTGAGATGACCTCAGCAATATTAACCATTATAAATTCATGAATGATCTCCAATGATATGGTTGTACCCACTAAAGAAGTGAATCATTCTCTTTTATATTTGGGTTCATTGATCTAGTAAAATATTTTTATTTTAACGATTCTTTATATTAAATACAAAATCCTACAACAATCTCTGTGTCCTTATTCTTATTTCTGCAACATGAAAAACTAGGGCCAGAGTTATCACCATCGTTATCTATTCTATCATCCTCATCGAATTAATCTTAAATACTATTTTTAAAATTTTATTCTCCTACATCATCATCATTATTCTCATCATCATCATCATTATCCAATTTTGAAATAATATTGAATTGATCTTATACTAAAACCTATATTTCACCTTCATCCCTTTGAACAATCATTTCACATTTTGGGAGCCACATAGGAGGGATAGAAGCTCCATATGAAATAATAGACTATTTGGGAGACAATTCAGGATCAATCCCTTTATCCATAGAAGTCACTTTTTATTATACATCTATATTAGCTTTTTATTTTTCATTGTTAGAGTTTCCAAAAAAATTCATCAGTCTCAATAGAAGGATCAATAACATTCATCATCCAAGTAGGATGATCAACTAGAATAAACTCATCACACACCATATCCTTATATCCACCCCACTATCCATTCTAGGGGTTCCAACTAATATTCATCATTTAATAAGTAACTCTTGAAATACAAAAACCACTAGAGTCTGGGATAAACACTTCATCCATATATACATGGCTCATACCCTTTAACTTTAAAGAAATGAATATGTGTTATATCTATGAATTGGATCTGGAAGGCATCTTGATCGTCTCACACATGTGTACCATGAGATGTATTCATAAATTTATATTATTTCCTTATATCATTATTTATAGATTATAATCATATTTGTACCTTAGTGTTGAGAAATAAATTGTTAATTGGATTAAAACTTGTGAGAAACCTAATGATAATCATTTTTCCCCATGAAGATATGAGGGAATATGTGTTATAGTTTTTTAATATACTATTTGTTCTAAAAAATCAACATCGTACAGAGACAACTCACAATCTTCAATATTGGTTCCTTAGTAATCCTCATATAACCCTTCATAAATTACCTCCAAACATTTATCCCATTACTTTATTACAAAACTTGTTACGTATTCTTTGACATGAATTCTTACCAAATCCCCACCGTCTTGAGAAAAGGAAAACTGTAAATGATGATAGAGTTCATAAACCAGTTTAGGGTATAAGGGTATATTGATTGATCAGAACCACTCTAAACAACCTTGGTTCTAGAGTAAAACGAGTACTACATACATGTTGGACAACAACCTACATTAATCAAATTACCTTTCAATTATAATAATTTATTGGCAATCTCATAATTAACTGGTTAATAATGAGTAGGAACACATAGTTCTTTCAGGTGCTTCTTTGCTGATCATGACTCACCCGGAGAAGACATAGAAGGGATATCCATCCCTGGAATGTTGATCATTTCGATTAGATTGATCAATGTCTATGAGATATTGTAGAGACCCAGGTTTGACATACATAAACATTACATTTAATTTAATGAATACTTAATAAAATAAAATAATGATTCCCAAAGACCATTTTAGTTTATTGTCATTGTAAACACAGAATATAATCTTCTAACATTGTGAAAAATCTAAAACATCCCCAATAAAGATCTTCCCATTTTGTTTTCCAACCTAAAAGCAGTATTTGTATCGTAGGGATAAGAAAACATAAAAATGTTGCTCTCAAATTATTAGTATGGGTAAACATTGATAAAATAAAACAAACAATAAAATTTGAACGTAAAAATATGAACATAATATGTATACATGAAAATCATGATTCATGAAATAATTCGATGAAGTTTGTAAGGCATAGACCATAACGGAAAATTAATCCGGATAAAATGGAATGGGAAAAAACATAGAATTGTGGAAAACAATTATTCACATATTTTTATTTACAATGTTGCCAAGGAATTGCTGTCAATACCATCATAATGGATGAAGTCTATTACTGAACTGGTTTTGCCTTCCATTCCTGACCAATATTACTAAACAGATTTTTCCTACCACTCCAACAATCTCTATATCCTGAGATATATATCTTTACCTAGTGAATTGGAGGGATATATCAGTGCTACCCATCTTATATGAAATCATTGTTATATGTTCCACAAAAACATAAATTATTCATCATAGCATAACCCCTGAAATAAAATGGGATTCTTAAACATCATGTCATCATAAAAAAAAATTCCTTAAAAAATAAGATCCAATAAAATTAGTAATAGGGATAGACACATAACCCTATGTCATATTAGATAGAATTTAATTTTGATAAATCACTTGAACATAGTTCTTGATGAAAAATATCCTTTATTCCTCATTTTTTTTTCAAAATGCCAAGAAATTTTAAAAGAAAATAAGTTTTTTGAAATTAAACATGAAAAAATGTAGAGGAAGTTTCATGAAAATAAATTATCATGAAACCGTATGAATCCATTCATTCTGTATAAGTTATAAAAAAACATTATCCTCGTACTTTTGATAGAAAAGTCAAAATAGTAACTCATATGGTATACAAAAGAAAAATTCCTCCCATAACATGTTATAAAAGTTAAAAATGGTAAAAGATGAATTTAAAAATAAATTGAAGAATAATAGAGATTATATAAAAACATTTTTTGAAAACATGTACATGAATGATAAATATAGCCCTAGAAAATAATGATATATAAGAAATCTCAAATAAAAATGAGATTGCAAAATTATTTCTTAGCATAGGTCTGATTTAATCTGTATGTATCAGAAAATATAATATAGAGGGTTTAAAAATATTATTTACATGTAACAGAACCATTATAATATTTATGATATCAAATATTATTCACTTATGAATTTATATAACCGATTCATTTGTCAATTTCATTTTAAGCAATGTTTTGGGTAATAATCGTATCATTTATCGTACCTGTTTGGTCTTTTTATTAATCATATGGTTACATAGATCATGAAATTATTTATTTATTAATTCAAATCATTATTTATATATATAATATATATTCAGTATATAAAATATATATAATATATAGAAAAGTTAAATAGAAAACATCGTTTATGCAGACGGTTGGTTGTACGTACACATGAACTCTTTTTTCGTTTCCTTATCGAATTGGGTGGAAATAAGTAAATATAATATATATATATATATACATAAATCTAGTAAAATTATTACGTCAATAATTTATTGATTATTTATCATATATACCTTCTAATCATTCTTGATTTATTAACATGGGGAATGAATATTATCGCATCGTGGATACGGTAAGTCGTACGTACACAGGAGTAATGATATCATTCCCATATTTGTTGATATTTATTTAATTTGATGGTGTATAAAATGTAAAAATTATTATCATGTAATAATAATAATATATAGTTATTATATAAAACATTATACCCATCCAATAATGGTGGTGGTAAAAAATAGAGTACACCACTACATGGAGACAGTAAATCGCACGTACGCATGCGTGCTGATTTCATTTTTCATAGGAAGAATTGATGGTGAAATATAGTTGTTTTATATTTATAATAACATATTAGTATATTATTGATACTTTTTTTATTACATTATAATAAAAAAACTAATGAATATTTATTGGAATATGAAATGAATTTAAAAGAATCGGTAGAAGGGATTACCTCTTCCTCGATGTGCCTCCTTTAAATTTCTGCTTATAGAACTATAGTTGGTATTTTGAGAAGAAAATCAACAAAAAATGTTATTAGTGAAGTTTAGATTAGAACTTTGAAGGGTTAGGATGATCTTGAAATCTCCAAATGGAGTGAAGAGGAGATGAAGGATGTTTTATTTTATATAATGGGAGAGGGGAACTTTAAGGAACTCTCAAAAATATTAATTTTTAATAAAATAAAACCCAAACCTTAAACATATATGGTGTTCCAAATTTTCTGATGATATTAGATATGGTATTAATATAATTTATAAATAAATTTTTTACAAATTATTTTGTCAATTTAAACCATATCTTTCTAATTGAAACTTAGTTATTATATTAAATTTTAATTTGGGTAATAACATTTTAAATATGTAATGGTGAATCATATATACTAATGTGGTGTTAAATGAACACAAATGAATACTTTATGACAATATGAACATTATAATTATCACTCTTTAATGTTTAAAATGGATAATGTTTTTTAAATAATTTAATAAAATGACATTTTTTTAAAATATCAATAATGTCAATTTTTACAGAATTAATTTATTTGAATTCCTATAAAATCCAGGAAAAAAATAAATTCAAAAAAATATTAAATACACTAATAACATGTCATAGTCACATAAAAAATTCTTTTAGAACCATAATTAATTAATATGATATTTATTTTAATAATTTTGAAACCATTTGTTTTATATTTCTATTCATAAAATAATTTTTACATCACCATTGTGTCATCATTAATGATACTTAATTAATTAGTAAAAATTAAAAATAACTTTAAATGATGTAAATAATTTTATTATATTTATATTGAAAATTTACATTCGTTGTTTTATGATGTTTATCAATAAATTAAAATTATTAC
This sequence comes from Viscum album, assembly GCA_963277665.1. Lineage (NCBI taxonomy): Eukaryota > Viridiplantae > Streptophyta > Magnoliopsida > Santalales > Viscaceae > Viscum > Viscum album. Next base: position 1,046,317,567 of record OY728163.1, on the reverse strand, counting down.
ATTTATATGATTGAAGAGAGAAACATGTTGTCACTTTCTATTTTTTATAATAATTACATCATTTTCTTAGAAAAAATTCCATTTAATGAATGTATTTTGAGACATATGATATATGGGTCTGCTTTTATTCATCAAATATAATTTAGTCTGGTGTTAGGGTAATTTAATAATATTAATGATAACCTTAATTACAAAATTTATCTTTAACTATTGTAAAAAAAAATTACCAATGTTACTATTCATAATTCACAAAAACTAAAACTGCCCCATGAACATAATTTGGACATAATGACTCCAAATATTGAATCCATTTTTCCAAATTCAAAACACATAATTTTGTATAATTAATTAATTATTAATCCCTTTTTTTCTAAAAAATGGTATTTTCTTTAAAACATTTTAAATGATGGAAATGTTTCTACAAATTAATTCAATGTAAAATAAATGAAAATGAAATAAATTGTTTTTAAAAATAAAAATATATTTTATTTATACTTTAAAACTATTCAATTATATATTTTAACCATATTAATTATTTTTATCAAAAAAGTTGTTTTAAATTTAAATTTAGCTTATTTTTACTATTCATCTAAATAAGAACGTTAGGAGAAAAATATCTAAAAATTATTTGAAGTATATTTGTATATTATTATTCTAAAGAAGATGTTTATTTTGTAAAATTGAAATTATAAATTTGTCAAATACTATATTTAAAATGAGTTCTCCATCAAAAGGAATTAAAACTTCATTTTTTAGGAAAACATCATTTATCGGAAAAAGTGATTTTTTATCATATTGAGTTCTATAAAATGTGTAGGATGAATTAGAATGATAAAATTAACAATTTAGTTAATTATATACCTAATGGATAGTTTATATCCCATTAAATAATAATATTTTAATAATATATCTATATTTAGTGAAACTCAGTATTGCGTACAACACTAGCTATAGAGGAAGGTCGCTCTTGCGTGTAATAGAAGGCAAATTAGATGTGTGTGTAGTGTAAACTTCCATTGGTGTTGTGTATAAGATAATCTAATTATTTTTATTTTATAAATTGAACAAAATCTATACTCATTGTTGTGTGAAATGAATTCTATCAAAAGAACATGAAATTGTGTGCAACACAAACCAAGAATAGTGTTGCATATACTGAAAGCTAATACATTGTTTCATATAGTGCTATCAGATCATTTTCGCTTGTAAAAAAATACATTAAAAAAATTAAAATGAATCTATGTCATAAAATATTGGGTTGTTATATTCTGCACCCCTTAAAATGAATTTAACCAATGAAATTCATTATGATTATAAATTGTTTACTACATGAATGTTTATTTTTTGGAAACCCACTTCATAAAAAGGGATATTAAAACTACATTTCTGAAATGTATAGTTTTAAATATAATAGATAACCAATGGAATTCATCAATGGGTTTCCATGTAATATAAAATATGTGGGATTTGAAATAATGGATATTTATGTAAAATCTAACCATCATGTTATGATGGATAATGGTAGAGAACAAGGATTAGGGAAAGTTATCTTCTCTAAAGGCATAAATATTTGATGATTTAATGGGAAACTTGATTCATTGGATAAGAGGATACTAGGAATTTTTTTCATTTCATGATCCCATTCCTAATGTTTAAGAACATGAAAAGAAATACATATATGATTTCATTAAAATATATTCATTGGTCATGCCTTGAACAATTTCTGATTCATCTATAATTCGATGAAATGATTTTTAATTTTTCGTTCATAATGTGTTATATGATCATCCAATATAATGATATGTCATCCCATATTTCTCAAAAAAATTTAGAACATGTAATCAAATATTTATAAGTCATATTTTAGTAAGATAACACATTAATCTATCAAACATAAAAGGAAAAATATCTTATTCTATCTGTAAAAGGATAACATTACTATCCTTCAAAAAAAAATATAATACTTTCTATAGAGGTAAAATAAATATAAATAACATTTTTCCCATATCATATAATTTAGTTCTTGGTTTTTAAATTTCAAACATGTGAATACCTTAATCATGTCTTCTCTTAAAAAATGAATTACCATTGAACAAAGTGAATACCTGAAGGATGAAAACAGTTAACTCATTCTACATAACAAAATCCAAAAAATTTTATTTACTCAAACCATGACATTACATTGTCCTTATATAAGTCATGAGATCATTAATACTATCAAACATATCATTATCACCTTATCCCTTCATTATGTGCATATCATGGTGTAGAGACCCGAAGCTTGACGTACATGGACAATAAATTACTTTTGAAGAATACTTAATACATTACAAAAACAGACACACAAGGACCGTAATAGTTTAGTGTCTTTGGAAACATGGAACGCAATCTTCTAATCGTGGTGAAAGATCTTCAACATCTCCCATTAAGATCTTCCACTTTTTGTTTCCTTACCTAAAACCTTTCTTTTGATCCTGGGGGAAAATAAAACATAAAAAGGGTGAGCTCAAATGCTCAGTAAGGTTAAGCATGGATAAAATAAAACATACCATATACATTTGAACTTAAAAACAAGAACATAATGTTTAGACATCAAAATCACGAGAAATGACATAAAACATGGAATTACATAAGGCATAGATCATAATGGAACATAAAACATGATAAAATAGAATGGGAATAAAACATGTAACCGTGGAATCCATTAAGCACATGTAATGATTTCCATAGTTTCCAAGGCATTGCTGCCAAGACCATCTTAGTGGACAAAGTCCCATTCTGAATCGAGTTCACTCCTCATTTCAGCCCTGTAACACTGAACCAGATTAACTTACCGTTCCAGACATGTCTATCTCAAGAGATATAAAATCTTTACCCAATTCATTGGAGGAAGATATAGGTCCCACCCATCTCATATTGAAATCATTCTTACTTGTGGGACAAAATAAACATACATAATTCATAATAACCCAATAAATAAAATGGGTTTCACAAACATCATCTCATCATCACATAATCCATATAAAATAAATGGATATCATTTTATAATAAGAAAAGTGAAACCATGTAAATCATAGAGACATTATACATGAAACAGAAACATATGAAATAATGTCATCTTTGATGGAAAATGGTTTTGATAAAACACTTGAAATGAATTTTTGAGGAAAATATCCTTTCATATTCAAAATCATTTTCTTTTCACAAAATGTCATGAATGTTTAAAAGAACATGATTTTGTTTAAAATAGTCATGAAATATTTTGGAGGAAGATTCATGAAAATAAGGCTTTATAAAACCGTAAAAATCCTTTCATGCCATATAAGTTAAAAAAACATTATTCTCGTACTTTTGCAGGGAAAGTCAAAAAAGTACCTCGTAACGTAAAAAAAATGATTCCCTACATACCATGTAGTAAAAGTCAAAAATGGGTAAAAAGGACTTTAAAAATTCATGAAAACATTTTTATAAAATTTGTAAAAGGATGATAAATATAACCCCAGTAAATAATTAAGAATAAGTAATCTCCGATAAAAATTAGATTTGAAAAATTATCCCTTACCTTAGGTCCGATATGCTTCGTACGTATCAAAACCTCATGTATAATGATTTAAATAATGTCATTGAATTATTACAGAATCATATTCATTGTTATTATATCATATATGGTTCATTTATGACTTTATATTACCCATTCCTTTGTAAATTCATGTTAAAGTAGTGTTTTGGGTAAAATAGTATCATTTGTCCTTCGTGTTTTAACTTGTAATTATTCATATGATTACGTAGATCATGATTACCTAAATACTAAATGTAAAACATTATTTATATATAATATATATTCAGAATATACATATATATAATAAATCAGTAAATGGAAAGAAATACATCGTTTATGGTGACGGTAGGCCGTACGTACGCAAGAACGTTGTTTTCGTTTCCTTATTGAGTTGAATAGAATTAAGTAGATGACATAAATATATATAAACATAAATCCAGTATCATTATTATGTCATATAATTCATGATTACTTATTATATATACTTTATAATCACTCATGAATGGTTAATGTGGAGAATGAATCTCATTGTCTCGTGGAGACGGTAGTCCGTACGTACGCACGAGCGATGATATAATTATCATGATCGTGGGACTATATTGGAGTGTATGTATACTATTTCAGAATAAATATCAATTTAAAATAATCATATATTGTTATTCTTTACACCATTATACCCATCCAAGTAAGGTGGTGGTGAAAAATAGATTACACCACGGCGTGAAGACGGTATTCCGTACATATGCACGCGCTGTGATTTCATTTTCCGTTGGGTGGATATATGGTGAAATAGGGTTGTTTCATACTTATAATAACATATCATTATATTAGTGATACTGATATTATTACTTCATAATGAAACAACCTAATAAGAATAATTGGAAGAAGAAATAAAGTTGAAAGAATCGGAAAGAGACATTACCTCTTCTTTAAAGCGCCTCTTTGAGTCCTCTTCTTAGGGCACATAAATTGGTCTTTGAAGAATCCTAGGACCTCTAGGATGTTTCTAGGGAAGTGTAGAAGTGAATTTGGTAGGGGTTTTCCAAGCTTGAAGGCTCAAAGTGTTGTGGGGAAGAGGGGGAGGAGGTGCCCTTTTATAAGGGAGGAGAGGGGCTCCTTTGGAAAACTAAAAATATTATTTTATTATAAAGTCATATTCAGTATTAAATAGCGCCAAATTGATTTATTTAGATGCTAACGTGGTTATGGGTCGAAATAATCTCATTCAATAGAATTTAGACAATTTTAGGTTCCTATTTTAACATTATCATTTATATTTAACTTTAAGTTAGATAATTTTAATTTTACCTTGTCTTTTTGTGTTCTTACAATATAAGGTTAATAAACTTACTATAACAAGCCAAACAAACCCCATGTTGTTTATTATTAATATCAATAACCATATCTAAGTCATTTGGACGAACCTTAGATTTTTAGGAATAAAATAACAATTAATAATAAAATATTTGTTTTAAAAACTATTTTATGTCAATTTTGACACTCTTTAGTAATTGATTTTTGTGAAAATCATAACAGAATGATTAGTTCAAAAAAAGTTAATTAAATCCGTAATAACATGTCATATTAACATATAATATTATTGGAATCTATAAAATGTCTACAATTACATTTATTTGGGTATTTATAACATCAATTATGTCAATATTTCATTAATAGAATAATTACTACATCATCATTGTATCATAAATAAATTAAATTATTTTAATTATAAAAATTACAATTAAAATACCATTATGTTTGAAATATTGTTAGATTTCTAATGAATATTTATAGTCGAATTTATCTTATGTATAACCCTATATTAAAAATGATTTAGTTATTAAACATTGATTTTAACTATTTTAACACTTATTTAAATAAATTGATAATAAATGTCCTAATCTAATCCAAGTGGGCCTAAATGGTCATATTTTATTCCTAAGGTTTTTTTTGGACGAATTAAGCTTATTCAATAGAATTAGGACATGTGTTAGGGTAATAATAAGATCATTTGTACCCTTAATTACCCTATTTATTTTTAACCGTGGTAAAAAAAGTAAAACATTACTATTGACCAAAAATTATTTTCATCTCATTGAACCACATTTTCCTTACTGACATAAACCGTGTCTCTCAGATTTTTGAAATTCCACTCAAATAAGCGGTAAAATTATGTTTTATGAAAAATTAATTTTTTTAAACTACCACTTAGTGGTTTCACTATTCATCAAAAAATGAAAGCTTCCAGAAAAATACCAAAAATTAGGCCTAAGCTATATTTGATATTATGAACTCAAAAATGATGTCTGTTTTACCAAATTAAAAACATTTCAGTTGCATTCATTAATTTAAAAATTACTTCCCATCGTCAAAATAAATAGCGTGTTCTTAAGAGATAATAACTATCAAAAGATTGACACTTGTTTATGTCTGGTTTAAATGTGAAATTACATCCAATAACCAACATTGTATTAAATTGTAAAAATATATTCTAAATATAATTTTAAACCACTCAAATTAATTATTTACCATATTAATTATTTCGATTAAAAAAGTTGTTTTTAATTAAAATTTAGTAATTTTCACTATTTATCAGAATATGAAAGTTATCTGAAAAGTACCAAAATTTCACCTTAGGCAAAATTCGATAATCCGAATCCAAAAATGAATTTCATTTTGAGAGATAAAATTTCTAAAATTTTAAAAGGTGGTTATTACTATTCATAACGACTAGTTTTAATAATATTTTAATAGCATATTGTTGTTTAGTGAAACTCGGTATTGCGTACTACACACGCTATCAAGGAAGGTCGCAATTGCGTGTAATGCAAGGCAAGTCAAGGATGCGTGTTGTGAAATCTCCTTTTGGTGTAGCTTACAACACAAGACATTAATGAAATTAAAAAGAATATTTCTCATATAATCTCGGGGTGTTACATTCTACCCCCCTTAAAATAAATTTCGCCCTCGAAATTCATCGGGGTTGTAAATGGTTTACTATTCGAAATTTTCATTACTAGAAACCCACATCGTAATAAGGAATACAAAAATATGAAACGTAACGGTTACCCAAATAAACTAATCACTGGGTTTCCACATAGCTGAACATATGGATATGGAAGAGAAATCTAACCATCATATTCTAATGGAGAGTGGTAGAGGACATGGCTATGGAAAATCCAGCAATCACAAAGCCATAAATTTGTGATGATCTAGGGTACCATCTGATTCAACAAATATAAGAGCACTAGGACAACATTTTTGGTTTTCAAGATCATTTCCCTAAAGATGATGAAATTGGAATTAGAATAAATACTTTCGTGATTTTTGAATAGTCTCACCGTTGGTCTTTATTTGGACAATTTCCACTTCATATATTAAAGCAATAAAGTTGAATTTGTCAATCATGATGTGTTAGTAGATCATTTGATAGAATGGTGGGTCATTCCATCTGTCTCAAACAAAAGGTTAGAAAGGTTATTAAAGAATACATAAGTCCATCTATAGTGAGATTAATCATATACGGTTCCTAAAATGGACTTATACTTCATATATCATATTGCTTAATATAATAAAACTAGTTTCTACTAAACCGGGACTTCCTGTAGGCCAGTGGTAGGTGATAAAGGCTACTCGCACTTTAGTTGTGGATTCGATTCCCACAGCCTTGTCCGACGCGATGGGCTGTCGCCCGTCCTGCTGGTTGTCCTTTTTCTAAAACTACATTACTATAAAATACCATCAATTATATCGAAAAAAGTTTTATCCTTAAACAATACTAACTTATTTACAACATAATCCATTCATGTCTTTAGGTTTATCTAAAATACTTCGGTCCAAGATCATAGTATAAGGAATATAATTACTAGAATGGTTATCTACCAAGAATGTGAATACAAGCATTTATCCCACATATATCATAAGATATATCTTGTTGGTTGTATTCCAAACACATGAATACCTTAGTCATATATTCTCTTGAAACATAAATTACCATAGAACCTTTGTGAAAACATGAATACGGTCAAAAGGTAACTCTTTCCACATACCAAAATCCCACAAAAAAAATATATAATCGAACCATAATATCACTTAGTCCTTATATCAGTCATGAGCTCAGGAATACAATCAAACATCTCATTATCTTCTAATACTTTCATTATGTGCATATCATTTGATTTCCAAAATATTTGAATCACATTTCATGGTTACCGGTACCATAAAATTATTGAAAACCACAATAGACTAATACAAAAATATTATAATAAGCCATAAAAGTATCTCAACAAAATTATTCTTGAATACCAATACATAAACACTTCAAACGATCCTCTTCAATGATTGTCCTGTAATAATTTCTTCCTTGATATAGAAGTAACTTTTTAGGTCTGGGCATTGAGTTGGGTAATTCCCGTGTTCTCCACAAATATGACATCGAACTCCATAACTGTCTATCACTCTATGACCCTTTTCTCCACAAAGATAACATCTGTCCCTCCATTTGAGGTATTCCTCAAGGTTCTTCTTCCCTTCTTTAGAAATCTCAATCTTCCATTCTTTATGCTCCTCCACATGAGAACATGTATAAAATTCTATCTTCCTCTTATTTGAATAATTAGGCATACCACTAAATTTCACCTTGTTAATCATATATCTCGATGACTGATTCGGCATAATCACAATAACTTTCTCTCTAGGAATTACGCAATTTTGTTGCTCATAGTCACCAATTTGTCCATTGGATTCTATGTTAACCGAATTTCTTCTGGTTCCCTCCATTAACTAAAACACAAAAAGAATTCTGTGAGAGGAAAAAATCATGCTAGAGAAAAAAACATAGTAACGGGGGAGTACCCTCAATATCTAACATCTTAGGTTAAATTCTAAGATCGTTACCATAGTTATAGAACTATATCATATACATATACTTATCCTTAGGGAAATCCATAGACATGCCTTAGAAATATATCTTGGGATCTCACTAAAGTTTTCACATCCTAGTTTCCAATGGTTAACTAATCCTTTCCTCTGATACCAACTGTAGAGACCCAAAGCTTGACGTACATGGAAAATAAATTAATTTTGCAGAATACTTAATACATTAAAAAACAGACGCATAAGGACCGTAATATTTTAGTGTCTTTGGAATCATGGAACGTAATCTTCTAATCGTGGTGAATGATCTTCAACATCTCCCATAAAGATTTTACAATTTTTTGTTTCTTTACCTAAAACCTTTTTTTTGATCTTGGGGGAAAATAAAACATAAAAAGGGGTGAGCTCAAATTCTCATTAAGGTTAAGCATGGATAAAATAAAACATACCATATACAGTTGAACTTAAAAACATGAACATAATGTTTAAACATCAAAATATTGAGAAACGAAATAAAACATGTAAGTACAAAAGGCATAGATCATAATGGAACATAAAACATGATAAAATAGCATGGGAATAAAACATGTAACTGTGTCATCCATTAAGCACATGTAATGATTTCCATAGTAGCCAAGGCATTGCTGACAAGACCATCTTAGTGGACAAAGTCCCATTCTGAATCGAGATCACTTCTCATTTAAGTCCTGTAACACTGAACCGAATTAACATACCATTCTAGCCCTGTCGATCTCCTGAGATATAAAATCTTTACCCAATGCATTGGAGGGATATATAGGTCCCACCCATCTCATATTTAAATCATTCTTACTTTTTCCACAAAATAAACATACATCATTCATAATAACCCAATAAATAAAATGGATTTAATAAACATCATCACATCATCACATAATCCATATAAAAGAAATGGATATTATTTTATAATAAGAAAAGTGAAACCATTTAAATCATAGAGACATTATACAAGAAACATAAACTTATGAAATAATGTCATCTTAGATAGAAAATGGATTTGATAAAAAACTTGAAATGAATTCTTGAGGAAAATATTCTTTTCTTATTCAAAATCATTTTCTTTTCACAAAATGTCATGAAATTTTAATAGAACAGGATTTTGTTTAAAATAGTCATGAAATATTTTGCAGGATGCTTTATAAAAATAAGGCTTTATAAAACTGTAAAAATCCTTCCGTGCCGTATAATTTAAAAAAAACATTCTTCTCATAATTTTTCCAGAAAAGTCAAAAAATTACCTCATAATGTAAACAAAAGAAAGATTCCTTACATACCATGTAGTAAATTTCATAAATGGGTAAAAAGGACATTAAACATTCATGATAACATTTTTATAAAATCTGGTCATGGATGATAAATATAACCCCAGTAAATACTTACGAATAAGCAATTTCAGATAAAAATGAGATTTGAAAAATTATCCCTTACTTTAGGTCCGATATGCTTCGTAGGTATCCAAAACACCTGTATAATTATTTAAATAATTTCATTGACTTATTAAAGATTCATATTTGTTGTTATTATATCATATATGGTTCACTTATAACATTGTTTTACCCGTTCCTTTGTAAATTCATGTTAAAGTAGCATTTTGGGTAAAATAGTTTAATTTGTTGTTCGTGTTTTAACTTGTAATTATTCATATGATTACATAGATCATTATTACTTAAATCCATAATTTAAAACATTATTTATATATAATATATATTCAGAATATACATAAATATAAGAAATCAATAAATGGAATGAAATACATTGTTCATGGAGACGGTAGGTCGTACGTACGCATGAACGCTGTTTTCTTTCACTTATTATGTTGAATGGAATTAAGTAGATAACATACATATATATACACATAAATCCAGTATCATTATTATGTCATATAATTCATGATTACTTATTATATATACTTTATAATCATTCAAGAATGGTTAATGTGGAGAATGAATCTCGTCGTGTCGTGGAGACGGTAGTCCGTACGTACGCACGAGCGATGATATCATTCTAATGATCATGGGACTTTATTGTAGTGTATGTATACTATTTCAGAATCAATATCACTTTAATATAATCATATATAGTTAATATTTACACCACTATACCCATCCATGTAAGATGGTGGTGGGAAATAGATTACACCACGGCGTGGAGACGGTATTCCGTACGTACGCACACGCGGTGATTTCATTTTCCATAGGATGGATAGATGGTGAAATAGAGGTGTTTCATAATTATAATAACATATCATTATATGAGTGATACTGATGTTATTACTTCATAATGAAACAACCTAAGAAGAATAAGAGGAAGAAGAAATAAATTTGAAAAAATCGGTAACGGACATTACCTCTTCTTTGAAGCGCCTCATTGATTCCTCTTCTTAGGGAACTAAAATTGGTCATTGAAGAATACCAAGACCTCTAGAATGGTGCTAGGGAAGTGGAGAAATGAATTTGGAAGGGTTTGGACGAGCTTTAAATCTCAATGTGGTGTGAGGAAGAGGACGAGGTTGTTCCCATTTATAAGGGAGGAGAGGGGCTCCTTTGAAAAACTAAAATTATTATTTTATTATAAAGTCATATTCGATTTTAAATAGCTCCAAATTGATTTATTTCGAATATAAGGTGGGGATGGGTCTAAATAATCTCATCCAATATAATTTAGTCAAGTTTAGGTTCCTATTTTAATGTTATCTTTTATATTTAACTTTATGTTAGATAATTTTACTTTTACCGTGTCTTTTTGTGTTCTTACACTATAAGGTTTATAAACTTACTATAACAAGCCAAAAGAACCCAAAGTTGTTTATTATTAATATATAAAACCTTATATAATTCATTTGGCCGATCCTTAGTTTTTAGGAATAAAATATTAATTAATAATATAATATTTGTTTTAAAAACTATTTTATGACAATTTTGACACTATTTAGTAATTGATTTTTGTGAAAATTATAACAAATTGATTTGTTCGAAAAAAGTTAATTAAATCAATAATAACATGTCATATTAACATAGAAAATTATTTGAATTCATAAAAGTATCAAAGTACATTTATGTGGGTATTTATAACATCAATTATGTCAATATTTCTTTAATAGGATAATTACTGCATCATCATTGTATCATAAATAAATTAAATTATTTTAAGTTTAAAAATTACTAATAAAATTCCATTATGTTTGAAATTTTTTTAGGTTCCTAATGAATATTTATAGTCGAATTTATCTTATGTATAACCCTATATTAAAAATGATTTAGTTATTAATCTTTGAATTTAACTATTTTAACCATTCTTTAAATAAATTGATAATAAATGTCCTAATCTAATCAAAGTTGGCCTAAATGGTCATATTTTATTCCTAAGGTTGTTTTTGGGCAAATGAAACTTATCCAATAGAATTAAGACATTTTTTAGGGTAATAAAAATATCATTTTTACCCTTAATTACCATATTTACTTTTAACCGTGGTTAAAAAAGTAAAAAGTTACTATTCACAAAAAAATTATTTTCATCTAATTGAACCACATTTTACATACTGATATCAACCGTGTCTCTCGGATTTTTGAAATTCCACTCACAGAAGCGGTAAAATTACGTTTTATGAAAAATTCATTTTTTTTAAACTACAACTTAGTGGTTTCACTATTCATCAAAAAATGAAAGTTTCCAGAAAAATACCAAAAATTAGTTCTAAGCTATATTTGATATTATGAACTCAAAAATGATGTCTATTTTACCAAATTCAAAACATATCAGTTTCATTAATTAATTTAAAAATTACTTCCCATCATCAAAACAAATAGCGTGTTCTTAAGAGATAATAACTATCAAAATATTGACACTTGTATATGTCTGTTTTAAATGAGAAATTACCTCCAATGACCAACATTGTATTAAATTGTAAAAATATATTCTAAATATAATTTAAAACCACTCAAATTAATAATTTACCACTATTAATTATTTCAATTAAAAAAGTTATTTTTAATTAAAATTTAGTAATTTTAACTATTTATCAGAAAATGAAAGTTATCTGAAAAGTACCAAAATTTCACCTGAGGATAAATTCGATACTCCGAATCCAAAAATGAAGTCTATTTTGAGAGATAATATTTATAAAATTTTAGAAGGTGGTTATTACTATTCATTATGGCTAGTTTTAATAATATCTTAATAGCATATCGGTGTTTAGTGAAACTCGGTATTGTGTACTACACACGCTATCGAGAAAGGTCGTGATTGCGTGTAATGGAAGGAAAGTCAAGGATATGTGTTGTGCAAGATCCTTTTGGTGTAGCGTACAACAAAAAACATTAATGAAATTAAAAAGAATATTTTTCATAAAATATTGGGGTGTTACACACGGGCTTTCCAAAAATTTCAGAGTATCCTTTCATGGTTATCAGTACCACTCAACATATACTTTCAAATACTTAAGAAAAAACAATATTGTATCAGTCCTTAGATGATTCATTATTATATTGTACCATTAAATTACTTATACGAAATTACTCTGGATAAACATAAAATAATTCCACAACCTTCTTAAACTACAGACCGAGAGTCATAATTTTATTCCCCAACATTTATTTCATCTCATATATCATTTTTAGTCTCATCATCATCAGAAAAATAAAGACTACCCATACGACCGTTCTAATTCACCTTATGATATTTTCTTTTAGGTAATTGAATTTCCTAATGCATTTACATTTGACATTTAATCATTTAACCTTTGATGATGTCTCAGCAATACCATTATCTTTGACCCTTATGTTATCAAAACCTTTTCCATTGTAATTACTTGCTTTGGTCCCTTCTTTTCTACACGCAAAGAATCTTCGAGTTAAATTTAAACATTCTCATTGATTCCTCTTACAGCATGATTTACATGGGGAAATTAAACTTTATTTCTCTTTGATCATCATGAAACTACATCATTCTCAAATTTGATGGTTTAGGAAAATTACCAAAGTTGAGGTTATTGATCATATTATGAAATTGCTGATAAGGAATAATAATGATATTTATTCTTTCTAAATCAAATTTTATTTAGTTGTTCCTGAATAATACCATTCCACTATCTATCATATTCTCCACTAACATGAATCCTCCTGTTTCCATCCATTTTCTAAATCCCAAAAAGAATAGTATGAGGGAAAAAGCATACTAGGAAAACAATATATTCAATAGGGAGTACTCTATATCTCTAACATCGAGGGTACAGTCCTTGGTTATTCATGAATGTTATAATATTAAAAGTATTGTAATTCATAGTTATACACAGCCATAAGGACATCCCTCTATATACCTCTGAAATATCTCTAAGGATCTAACAAGAGTTTTCGCATCCTAGAATCCAAAAGTTGATAGACCACCCCTCTGATAACAAATGTAGAGACCCATGATTGACATACATTGACATTAAATTTATTTTAAGGAATACATAATAAAAAAACAAAATTATTTGTAAAGACATTATTAGTTTAGTGTCTTTGAAAACATAGAACATAATCTTCTAAAATTGTGAATGATAATCAACATCTCCTATAAATATCTTCCTATTGTGTTTTCCTACTTAAAACCGTTCTTTATTTCATGGGGAAAAGAACACCTAAAAATGGTGAGCTTAAATTCTCATGTTGTGTAGACAAGGAGACAATAAAACAAACCATATATATTTTAATGAAAAAATATTAACAAAAATTTTAAACATATAAATACTATGCCATGAAATAAATATTGGAAGTACATAAAGCATATATCATAAAGGAACATTAACAAAGATAAAATATAATGGGAATAAAACATGGAATTGTTGGGAACACTAATAAAATAATATTATTTATATTGTATCAAAGACATTGCATCCAAGACCATCATACTGGATGATGTTGATTACTAAAGAATGTTTAATCGTTGTTCCATCTATGTATTACTGAACCATATTTACCTTATTTTCTAGAAATATCAATCTCCATAGATATAAATCATTACCCAATGAATTAGAGGGAGATATAGGTCCCACCAATCCCATGATTAAATCATTATTACAGGTTACACAAAACATAAATCATTTATCAAAGCATAACCCATTAAATAAAATGGGATTCTTAAAAATCCTTTCATCATAACATAAAAAATTAATTCAATAAAAAAAATCAAATAAAATCAATAATATGGATTGGAATATAACCCATATGATATCTTAGAAGGAAAAGAATTTTGATAATACACATGATATTTGTTCATGTATAAAATATCCTTTCTTCTTCAAATATAGTTTCTTTTCTCAAAATGCAGTGCAATTTCTAATGAAAAAAATTTCGTTTAAAATAAACCTATAATAATATAGAAGAATATTCATGGAAATAAGGCTTCATTAAACTATAAAAATCCATTCATGCCATATTTGTTAAACCAAAACATTATCCTCGTACTTTTTTTTGGAATAGTCCAAAAAGTACATGATATGGTAAACAATATAAATATTCCTTCCATACCATGTTGTAAAACTAAAAAAATTCATAAAATGAAATTAAATATATATGGAATAATATTCAACACTTTATTAATTTTTTATAGAAAATATAGAATTGTATTATAAATATAACCCAATTAAATACAAACGTATAAGGAATCTCAGATAAAAATGTGATTGCAAAATTATCGCTTACCTTATGTATAATTTCTTATGTATTTGTATGAAACAAATATATATTGGGGTTATACATATTATTAACTTGTAAAAAAAATGCTAATATTTATTATATCATATATTATTCACTTATAGATTTATATTAACTTTTCATTTTACAATTTCATGGTAAGGCAACGTTTTGGGTAATAATATTTTCATTTATCCAATGTGTTTCGACTTGTTATTCTTCATATGATTAAATAGATCAGGATTTATATACATCAAGAATGAAAAAAATGAATGATATATATCTTATATTTTCCATAAATATATATAAATATATATATATATATATATGTATAATAGATAGATAAATGAAATGGAATACACCGTTTATAGAGATAGTAGTCTGTACGTACGCAAAAATGTTGTTTTTGTTTCCCTATTGAATTGGATGGAAGTAAATAAATGAAATATATATATGTAAATAATTCTAGTAGAATTATTATTCCATATATTTCATAATTATTTATTATATATAAATTTTTATAATTCATTAATGGTTAATATGGAGAATGAATCTCATCGTGTCATATAGACAGTAAGTTGTACGTACGCACGAGCAATGATATCATTGCAACAATTGTTGAATGGTATTTAAGTGGATAGATTTAAATATCTTATAATTATTATCATGTTAAAATAATCATATATCATTATTATTTCCACCATTATACCAATCCATGTAATGTGGTGGTGAAAATCATATTAAACCACGATGTGGAGATTGTAAGCCGTACGTACGCACGTGTAGTGATTTATTTATTTGTAGGATGGATAGAAGGTTAAATAGGGTTTTTTCATATATATAATAACATATTATAATAATTTTAATTCTTATGTTTTTTACATTACAATAATACAAATAAATAAGTGGATGTATAAGTAGGAATACATTTTAATGAATTGGTAGAAGAGATTACCTCTTCCTCATCTTTTCTCCTTTAAATTTCCACTTAGCGCACTATAATTAAACTTTTGAGAAGACAAGTACCTCTAGAATGTGACTAGGGATGTTTAGAAGAGAAATGGGTAGGGTTTTGCTGAGCTTTTACGTCTCAAAAGGGAGTTAAGATTAGAGGGCGGGGGTTCCCTTTTTTAAGATAGGATACAGGCACTATATGAAACTCAAAACAAATTTAATATATTATAAAATTAAACCCTAACCAAAAAACCCCAATGTGTCCAAAATTATATGATATGATTATAAAGGGTTGTAATTTCAACAAAAAATAAATTTTCAAAAAATTTTGTTTGTTAATTTAATCCATATATTATAAACTGACACATAGTTATTCTATTAAAATTTAATTTTGGTAATAACATTCTAAAATTTTAAAAATAACGAATATTTACTTATGTGGTGTTATAATACCATAAATTTATACATTATAAAACTATAGACCTTATAATTATCAATTTTTATGTTTTATATATTTTTATAATTTCTAAATAAATTAATAATTTGTTATTTTTAAAAAATATAAATAGTGACAATTTTGACACTATTCATCTATTTGACTTTAAATAAAATCCCTAAAAAAGATAAATTCAATATAAAAATATTTAATACACTAGTAACATGTCATATTAACCTAACAATTCCCTGATCAAATTAATTAATTCATATGATATTTATTTTTATATTTTTAATACCATCTAATTGATATTTCTATTAATAAGATAATTTTTAAATCACTATTGTGTCACCATTATGAAAACTAATTAACAACTATAAATTATAAATAAATTAAAATGATATAATTAATTTAATTATATTTATATTTATAATTTACTTTTGATTTATTATTATTCTTATCACTAAAATTAAATTATTACACATATAAGATATAAGAGAGTGACATGTTGCCACTTTCATTTTTTTATAATAATTATATCATTTTCATTAGAAAAGACTATTAAATAACTCTATTCTGACACTTAGGTTATATTAGTCGACTTTTTTCATCTTATATAATTTTGGTATGTGTTTGGGTAATTTTATAATATTATTTGTACCCTTAATTACACAATATAACTTTATCTACGGTATTAAAAATAATTACCCAAGTTACTATTCATAATGCCCAAAAAATCAAAGTAGACCATTACAATAATTTTTACATACTCTATCCATATATGAAGTCCATTTTTCCAAATTTATAACAAATAAAATTTCAGTAATTAATTTAAAAATAATCTAACAGTCGAAAAAATGATTTTTTTAAAACGTTGCGAAAGATTAAAATGTTTTAATAAATGAATTCAACGTACAATTAATGTGAATATCTTGATTTTTTTTAAAATTTAAAAATATATTATATTTATAAATTATTACAATTTAATATTATATTCTAAATATATAAATTATATTGATGAAAAAGTTGTTTTTATATAAAATTTACAATAGTTTACAGTTCATAAAAAAGTTATCAAAAAAAATCCCAAATTTATCCTATGTAAATTTTTTTATTTTGATTCCAAAAACGATGTTTATATTGTCAAAGTGAACATATACACATTTAAATAACAATATTTAAAATGTATGTTCCATAAAAAAACCTATAAAATTGAATTTGTTTGGAAAATACTTTTTTTATCCATAAAATTGTTTTTTTATCATATTGTGTTCTAGAAAATGTGTAAAATTAATTATAAAGATAAAATTAGAAAAGTAGTTAATACAATTAAAAATTTTTTGTTTATATCGCATTAAATATTAATATTTTAAAAATATATTTTTTTAGTGAAACTCGATATTGCGTAAAATGCAATCTATCGAGGAAGGTCTCTATTGCGTGTAATGCTAGCCATGATTGAGTTGTGTGTAGTGAAATGTTCTTTTGGTGTTACATATAACAAAATCCGAACATAGTTATTTTTCCATTGAAATGTATCTATAGATAGTGTTGTGTGAAATGAATTATATCAAAAGAACTTGGAATTTTTTACAACAAAGGCTAAGAATAGTGTTGCGTATAATGCAAGATAATAAATTGTTGAAAATAATGAAATATAATGTTGGTGTAGTGTACAGAGAAATATATCAAATAAATTAAGAATAATCAAAGTCATAAATTCTTAGGTAGTTATAGAACTAAAGTAGGTTTGATTGCTAGGAGAAGAGAGGTAGCTTGAGGGTTGAGAATATCGCATTGGGACAACGGTGTGTTGGAATTAGATATGTACTCTTTCTAGAGTCATTTGTTATTTAGTTATATGAACAATTGAAATAATACTGAGAAAATAGGAATTTTAATCCAATAAAATATATATATCAGGTTATTATAAAAAATCATAAAAATACAGCTACATGAAAATGAAATAGTGTGATAAGCCGATGTGGTTTCACCAGAAAGGAATGTCCCCATAATGGTATGTGAGTAAAATTGGATGTCACCACAATAGTATGTTCTCCAGAAAGGTATGTCACAAAAATGGTATTTCAGCCACAATTGTGTGGCGCAACCATGGTATGTTAGCCCAAATGATGTGTAACCATAAAAGTTTCTAGAAAAAAATTAACCTCTTCAAAATTAGTCGTTACTTCCTCATGTAAGTTATTATTTATTCTATCTGAATTCAATGTATTAATTAATATATCATCTAACTGATGTTTTGTACCAATAACATAATATGTGATATAACCTTTTTGAACACGATCCCTAAAAAATGGATGTCTTATATAGCAATGTGTTTTTTATTATTTTGTGGAACATGATATCTAGAATAGTTAACAACATTTTTGTTGTCATAGTTTATTTGGAGATTTCAGAATTGATATCTATAGTTCAGTTGTGTTTTTTTGGATAAAACAAATTCCTAGAAACTACCATTTTCTATGTATTCTGACTCATTAGTTGATAGAGAAACATAATTTTCTTCCTACTACCCCATGTTACTAGAAACTTTTTCAAAGGGTGACATGTTCTAGAGGTGATTGTTCTATCTTAGTTGATTCCAAAAAAATTATCATCATAATAACTCACTAAATAAAATCCGTTTACACTATGGTAGAACTATATTAAATTGGATGTATAAAAGTGGTATTTTAAAATTATTTTACCAACATTCAAAAGAGACTATTTTGCATTTTCATAAAATTGAGCACACATACACACACAAAACATAATATTAGGTCGGCTAGAAGTCATGTAGAGAATAATACTAATCATACATCTATAAATGGTTCGATCCATTGGTTTCCAAACTTCATCAAGATCAAATTTACTAGTGGAACTCATATAATTATCACTACTTTTTGTTCTATCTATCTAATTCTTTCTAAACATATTTATTATACAAAACATGATTAAAACTAATTTTTTTTGAATGATTTGAAATCTGAGAAATAATTTGATTTCACCTTTTCACTCATATAAAATTATTTTTTCATCATATCTGACAAATCATTACATAGAGTGTTTCTTAATGATCAAAAAATAAAACCAAGAAAAAATATTTTTAATATTAAAATATCTATTGATATTACTTTTATAAAAAGTGTATGGTCAGCTATGCCTTTTGAAAATACCTTTTAAATAAGAAAATTGATGAGCAAACTAAACCAAGATGTAAGAGATTGTTTTAAACCATATAAGTCTCTTGTAAATTTCGAAAATTGATTTGCAAAATAGGGTTTTTTATTACCATGGGGTTGTTCAAAAAAACATCCTTTATAATCAAACTATTCATGAATGAACTGATGAAATTCATATGATAAATCATGATGTATAGATGTGCCACGTAAGTAAGTATTAATCTTATAGACTCATGTCAGGATAAATGTGAAAATATTTCTAAACGTATATTCCATCTTTGTCACTATATCCTTTTGTAAGAAGTAAATCCATGATTTTAACTTTAGTTAAAAACTCATCATATTTTTTGTAAACACCCATTTACTGCTAATATTCATGGTGTATTTGGGTATATATACATGTTCTGACACATAGTTCCTTTTAAATTTAATAATTTCTCCTTTCATGGATATTACCCATAATTTATCAATAATTTCTTCATTGATGTTTTTAAAGACATAGAAATTTTATGTAAATACTTTTTCTTAAATACTTTGGAATTTTACGTGTGTGCGGTTTCTGAGGGCACTTAATTCTGAGGCTCGGTGTGCCCGGGATAAATTTTTTAAGTTTTGTTCTGGTACGTTTAGTAAATGTACGTGCAATTTTTCTATCTTTTGAACCATTTCTCGGAATTGAAATCTGAGGGCACAGAAGAACTCGCAGCACCGATATTCGCCTAAGGGGACCTTTACCACTGTTGTGTTGTATGCTGGTTGAGAGTTAATATTTGGGGAATTAGAATAAAATAAATAAAATTTTCTATGAAAAAATTTTATTTATGGAGGTTGGTTATTTCCTCCCAAGGGGAGTTAGAGATGGGGACCACACCCACATAATCTCCCATGTGAGGATATTTGTGAGGTGGGGCCCACATGAGCCTAATCTCCTCACCTCCCCTTAAACCTCCCCATTAACTCCAATTCATTTAATTGGACAACCCCTCACTTTTGAATTGTAAAATAACCCTTCACCTTCATCACTCTCTAATTAATTATCCCAAACCATGGTAAATTAATTAGGTTATTCACATAATTATTTAAAGTGTTTGAATTTTTAATAACATGTGTTAATAAAATAATAGACGTAGCAATTATTTTATTTTGGGCACTTGTTGTGTTGAGAGATTTTCATGAGGGCTCTTGAGAAAAGTGTCCCTCGCTTCGACGAAGAACACCTCCAATCAAGAAAGCCTTTCTCCATCAATGAAGAATGCGTAGTCATCAAAAATTCTTCTTCATCAGGTGCACTCCGACGTTGAAAGAATCGAAGTTCTTCATACACGACGCCAGAACTCTGTGGCGCTTGTCTTCTGCAACTCGACGATGTGCAATGTCAATTTCGTGGTAGGGGAATTATGTTGAATTTTAATTGATTAAAATTTTTCTTGTTCATTGATGAAAAAAATGGATTGACTTTGGCCAATTGCTACTGCCTAACTCGGATGGTGCGGGCCGGATTCACATGGCCCGATGACCCTCTATAGTCTCTTTGTTTGCAATAGAGGCACGTTGGAAGAGGCAGCGACGAGAGAAGCGATGACCCTGAGCCGGTTACGTGCGGAAGAACCGCGAACCGCAATCACGGGCTGCTCGGCCGAAAGAGAACCGTCCAGTCGAAGCCTGCCGGGACGAAGGGAGACAGCAATGCCAAAAGGGGCGCCTAACTACGGAGGACCGCGGCCCACAATCTGCGGGCCGCTTCATCAGCGAACATGCCGGCTCATTGGCCGGCTGGGTGAAGAAGCTATGACACCTGAAGGTGCCGCGTAGCCAGACCCATGCCCGCCCGAGTGGGCCTCGAACACCAGGAAGGTCATTCGGCTTCGGTCGGCCGGTTAGGAGGGCGGCGGCTCATGGCGCCACCAGTTTGGGAAAGCGCCCCCCCCCCCCCCCGTATTGCTCGGCCTTCTAGGCCGCGCTCTGCCGTGCCGCATTGGGTCATGTCGCGCCGGGCCTAGCAATGCCCCCTCGGGCTGGACCGCGCGATACACTAGGCCGGTTTGACCCCTTACCAGGTCAGAACCCCCCAAACTAGGTTGACCCGACCGTCCAACCCACTGGGCTTAATGGGTCGGGCCCATTATCACTTAAACGTGCACATCTTTAAGACCGTTGGTCTGATCAATGTGCCTTCTGTGACACTGGGACCCTTGCGATGATGCGGTCTATTTGAGATACTCTAAAAGATTTTTGAAAAAATTTGGAAATTGGTCGGATTTTGAATGAACATATTTCCAACCGAGCCCCTGGAACGGAAAAGCCAATATCATTCAGATCAGGCATCCGATTGACGCACCATCTATCGCATCATGTTCCTTTTGATGAGAAGGAACTTCGAGATACATCAAATCTGGACTTAGTGATAGTTGATGTATCGACACCTTGGCTCGAGGAGCGGATGATCCCAGAATCGAGCGTGCTGTGTGTGGGAGCCCTAGAGCTGGCTGCGACTACAACGACTACCGTACTGTAATCCTCTGTGGGTTCAAAGACGACAACTACCATTATGGAATCCTCCATGGGTTCGGTGATGAAAACTACCGTACTGGAATCCTGCATGGGACCGTTGGTGAAGAATACTATTCATGTATCCTACATGGGTCTGATAGTTTTACTTCTATTCTAGTACCCTACGTGGGTCAACAGAGTAGCTGGTCTAGTATCCTATGTGGGTCTTACAACATATCTAAGATAGTATCCTCTGTGGGTCCGCTAGATTATATGAATCAGTGACTACATCGGGTCATCTCTATCACGTTATAAAAGATGTATACCTTTTTGAGATGAGTCTTGACATTCAATTATTATCATCGATGTGATTGAATTCATTCCTATGTGAACTGATTTTTCCTTGGTCATGAGAGTTGGAGTTGAACTGGGATTTATAATGTGGGTATATGTATGGGTATATACCTAATTATATTTAGTTGATAATTCGTTATTGTATCTTTTCATTGTGGTTTATACTTCGTGGATTCTGGGAGACCACCGGGGGTCTCAGGGTCCCTAATAATTGTTGTTATACTCACCCCTGCATGGGCTGTTCCCGCACTACATTGTGTTGGATGCGGATGACGGAAAACACTGATCTTGTTAGAGTATTGTGGAGCCGGACAGTACCCGGAGATGGACCACTCGGCAGGACGTACACAGAGCGAACTGAAGGACCCGAGGTACTGAGGAGACCATATGTACCCACCCTTCAGGTGGGATTCCCGGATGATGACTGAGTGGTTGCTGCTTTACATTACTACTGTTGAAATTTTTTCCTGTTATATTGTACTTTACTGATGGGATTGCATTTCTGTCCCCTTTCCTTTCAGTACTTACTTTTGTACTCAGTTTTACTTAGTGCTTACTTCAGTTGCATACTCTAGTGTGTTTGTTTACTATATAAAAGAAATGCCTTCCCTTTTATCGGGATTTACGCTTTTTTTTCTAGTCTCCAGCCCCTGTCCTATGGAAGGGAGGCTTGGGGTAGTCACAACATGGTCCCCGAGGACGGGTCGTGAAATATTGGTATCAGAGGAGTCGGTTATACCGCAGAACTCAGGACTCTGATCATTCCTTTCTCTGAAGTAATAGTGTTTAGAGTATTTATTGTGGTTTTAAGTCTAGGGATTCCAGTGTTGGTGCGGCGGATAATGTATCAATATAGAATGACCCTGACCCCTGATTTCCGATTTAGTGCACGAAAACACTGATTGCATGTGAGTTTCCAATGTTTTCTGTGTGATTACATTGTGTCAGCTCACCAGGTATACTGTTTGACCATGGCACAACTGTTTCTTTTCAGGATGGCCCCACGTTGTCCACCAGCTAGGGTTCCGAGTCACGGGTGAGATGGTAGCCCACCGAGTGATAAGGCCTCAGTGTAGGGCCCCATCATAGTGGATGCATAAATGGTACGACTACCCACTGAGCCACCGATACTACAAGCCCCATCAGTAGAGAGTGCACGCTGCCTGAGTGCACTGCATGATTTTCAGTGAAAGAGACCGCCCAGATTCAGCAGAGAGATGGACCCTCATGCAGTCGAGGATTGGCTGGAGGCTATCGTTAGAGTATTTAGATTGGTAGGTACACTAGATGACCATATGGTGATCCAATCCCATAGTCTCCTTCACGCAGTAGTAGGTAGATGGTGGAGCTTGAAGCTTTAGGTTCATGAAGAGGCATCATTACTCTGGACGGACTTTGAGAGTCTTTTCCGCTTGGAGTTTGTTCCAGCCACGCTCTGTGTGGTACTGATTCAGGAGTTACTTCACCTACGGCAGAGAAACATGACAGTAGCTCCATACTCATCGAGGTTTACTGACCTCTCGTGCTACTCCATGGATATGGTATGAGACCCAGTCTTCATGGCCCATACATTTGAGCCAGGACTGAGGCACAAGATTAGGGATTCGATGATCTCCATCAGTATTCTGACGAGGGTGGGAGTGCTGGAGCGATCCCTTCTTATAGAGAGGTTTCTCGCTGAGCCGATACCGGCAACGAGACCCACCACAGGGCGGCACGTAGAAGAGTCTTCTACAGTCGGGAGTAGACATATGTCACAGAGGTCCAAGTGGACCATGCCATCAGGCAAGTGACCTCAGGATACAGGTCGGTTATGCAGGGCACCCGAAATGGAGCCTGTTATTCGAGGAGCAGGTAGTGATATGCATGACACAGACATGGTCAAATGGCTTGAGACTACTCGACCCGCCTTTCAGATGAGCATCAGACAGTAGAGGAACCTCCCAGGTATAGGTAGTGGTTTGACCATTGTGGTCTGTAGGGAGAAGGCGAATAAGGCCGAGGAGCTGGGAGAGTAGCAGGTGGTGGAAGACATTTTGAGGCTCTACCACCACCACCACCTGGAGGTCCACCCTAACCACAGGGAGATAGCGGGCATAGTCAGGCTCTGCTCTAGGCAGTGGAGGCTTACGACCACTGCAAACCTGAGATGATTCTAGGTACTATCTGTGTCTACTCCACCCTTCCTATAGTACTTATAGACACAGGTGCGTGTCGTTCTTTCATTTCCACTACCCTTGTTCGGAGCTCAGAGATTACTATGGAGCAGTTTTCTCAATCCTTACAGTTAGAGACACCTACGGAAGCATACATGACGATTATGAACTAATGCATGCAGTGTGAGATTACTCTAGGAGGTGCGACCTTCGACTGGGATCATCTTGTAGGGGCGTCGAGGCCTTAAGATGTAATCCTGGGTATGGTCTGGTTATATACCATCCATGATCAGATCGACTGTTTTAGCTGCAATGTGCAGTGTGTCCTCATGGATGGGTGTTGGTTCACCTTCACCGGCGAGAAAGGTGCCTTTTCAGTGCAAGATGGACTTACGCAGAGGAGAGGGCAGCCGATCACACATCAGTTGGCTAGTCTCATCCTTGGAGCAATTGATACGTGGAGTCTGAGTTTTCCTGTTGTGGTGGATCAGTATTCGAATGTTTTTCTTGATGACGTTCCAGGACTACCTCCTCGTAGAGAGGTAGACCTCTACATTGACATGTCCCCTGGAACAACATGGATATCTACTCCAGCATATCGGATGGCTCCCGCCATGCTTCGTTAGCTGCGGGTAAAATAGGAGGACTTACAGGGGAAGGGATTTATCCGACCCAGTGATTCACCCTGCACTTCCCCAATTTTGTTTTCCCAATAATCAGAGTGGAGCTTTTAACTGTGTGTCGACTACCGTCACCTGAATCAGGAGACCGTGAAGAAAACGTACCCAATCTCGAGGATTGATGACCTCTATTATCAGCTCACGGGAGCACATTGGTTCTTGAAGATAGACATCAAGTCAGGCTATCACCAGCTCAGACATCGAGAGGAGGATGTGTAGAAGACGACCTTCAGGTGTCTGTATGGCCACTACGAGTTCTTGGGTATGCCTTTCGGCATAACCAATGGTCCATAAGTATTCATGAGACTTATGAGCATGTTCTAACAGCCTTACCTTGATCGTTTTTTCATTGTATTCATCAATGACATACTGATCTACTCGACTACTGAGGTGGAGCACGCCTACCACTTACAGGTTGTACTGGATACACTCCGAGAGCACCATCATTATGGTAAGCTCTCGAAGATTCATTTTTGGACTCGAGGGGTACCCATATTGGGACACGTCATCTCAGATTAGGGAGTTGTAGTGGATCCAGCGATGCTCGAGCAAGTTCTTGCTTGGGATCCACCAATGAGTATGATAAATGTGTAGAGTTTCTTGGGTTGGGCTGGTTACTTTTAAAGATTTGTTCCAGAATTCTCCAGAGATGCACCACTTCTTTCAGCTTTGACGAAGAAGGGGAAACCATTCATGTGGTTAGATAGATGTTTGCAGAGATTTCAGGAGCTGAGACAGAGGTTGACCAGTGTGCCCATTTTGAGGCTACTGGAGGAGGGCATTGGGTACGTAGTATACTGTGACGCATCAGGGACCAGACTCGGGTGTGTCCTGATGTAGGATCAAGTAGTTATCGTGTATGGTTCACGACAGTTGAGACAGCATGAGAAGAACTACGGTACCCATGACCTGGAGTTAGAAATAGTGTTATTCTCCTCGAAGATGTGGAAACACTATCTGATGGGCGAGCAAATTACACTCTAATCCGACCACCAGAGTCTCAGGAACATATTCTCACAAAAGGACTTAAATCTGAGACATCGGTGATGGATCGAGTTCCTCCAAGACTATATCTTTGAGATAGTCTATACTCCTGGGAAGGGGAAATTTGTAGCTGATGCTCTCAGCTGGAGATCAGGGATTCAGCTAATAGGAGAGGCGATAGAGAATATATCTGTGATGTAAATATTCTTTGTGGATAAAGATGAAGCAGCCTTTCTATGGTCACTCACAGTCACTCCTCCACTCCTTCATCGATTCAGAGAGGCATAACATGGGGACGTTTACTGTGATACATGACGTGCTCAGATGTCCTCAAGACATGTTCCAGATGGATTTTATGAAGGAGGAGAGCAGGACATCCTCTTCAGGGGATGTACCATGGTATCAGTTGCTCTGCAGGATGAAGTGCTGATGTACATCCTGGAGTGGTGAAGTTGTACCAGGACCTCAGACGACAGCACTGGTGGCTGGGTATGGAGAAGGTTGTAGCAGAGTTTATTTCACGATGCCTCACTTGTCAGCAAGTGAAGGCGAAGCACCAGGTACCAGCAGGCTTGGTACAACCCTTAGAGGTCCCGGAGTGGAAGTGAGATGGGATATCCATGGATTTAGTGATGGGGCTTCCTTGTACATCCAGAGGGAACAACTCTATCTATGTGATCGTAGACCGACTCACCATGTCAGCCCACTTCCTTTCGATCAGAGAGCAGGGTTCAGTAGAGAGATTGGTACGCTTCTACATTGATAAGATCGTACGGCTTCATGGTGGGCCATTGTCTACCATTTCTGATCGAGATGCTCGATTCACATCCCGACAATGGAAGTGGTTGGAGGAGGATTTTGGGACACAACTACGTCTGATCACTACCTTAATCCACATATGGACAAACAGACAGAGAGAACCATTTAGACTCTCGAGGACATGCTCCATGCATGTGTCCTTGACTTTGGTCGTAGCTAGGAGGATCACATACCCTTGGTCGTGTTTGCATACAACAGTAGGGACCACTCCACCATCTGGATGGCACCATATGAGGCACTATTTGGCTGAACATTTAGATCACCTCTGTGCTGGACTGACCCTGGGGAGTCAGCAATTGTAAGACCAGAAATGGTTCAAGCGTTGAAGGAGAAGGTGAAGATCATCCATGTGCAGATGGAGTCCTCATAGAGTAGAAATAATTCCTTTGATGATAGGATACATAGACCACTAGAGTTTGAGGATGGTGACCATGTCTTCCTACGGGTCTCACCTCGACATGGTCTATGGAGATATTTTTGGTGTGGTAAGTTATCTCAGTGTTTCATTAGACATTACCAGGTCCTCAGTAGAGTAGGCGAGGTGGCTTACCTCCTGGCCCTTCCCACTCAGTTGCACCTGGTGCATGACATCTTCCACATATCATAGCTGAGGAGACACTTGAACGACCCAACACACATCATAGATCACGGGAAGCTGGACATCGATGATGGGGAGACCTTTACGGTGGTCCTGATGGAGATCGAGTATCAACAAAAGCAGGTCCAATGTGGACGTTCGATTCCTCTACTGCGCATTCGCTGACAACATGGAATCCTACAGGAGAACACATGGGAGAGAGAGGCTCATTTGTGAGCTCAGTACCCCCCTATATTTCTTATTGTGTGTCGTAGCTTTACAGGGACATAAATATTTGAGCTGGGAGTAATGTAAAGACCCAGAAATTTCATGGAAATTTAATTTTCATAAATTCTTTGAAACATATACTTGCCTGCGGTTTCTGAAGGCACTTGAATCTGAGGCCCTGTGTGCCTGGAATAAATTTTGGATGTTTTGTTCGTGTACGTTCAGTAAATGTACATGAGGGGTTTTCTATTTATTAAACCGGTGCTCGAAATTGAAATCTGAGGAAACCGATGAAATTGCAGTGCCGGTAATCGCCTAAGGGGACCTTAACCGTAGTTGCGTTTAATGCGGGTTTAGAGTTAATATTTGGGGATTTATAATAAAATAAATAAAATTTTTTCTGTACAAATTTTATTTAGGGAGGGTGGTTATTTCATCCCAAGGGGAGTTAGATGTAGTGCCCATACCCACATAACCTCCCATGAGAGGATATTTGGGAGGTGGGGCCAACACGAGCCTAATCCCTTCACCTCCCCATAAACGTCCCCATTAACTCCTCTACATTTAATTGAACAACCCCTCACTTTTGAATTTTTAAATAACCCTTCAACATCTTATATCTCTAATTAATTTTTCCAACCTTAGGTAAATTAATTAGGTCATTCAAATAATTAATTAAAGTGGTTGAATTTGGAATTAGATGCGTTAATAAAATAATAGCCTTAGCTATTTTTTAATTTTGGTCACTTTTTTAGTTGAGAGATTTTTGTGAGAGCTCTTGAGAAAAGTGTCCATCTCTTCGATGAAGAACACCTTCGATGAAGAACAACTTTCTCCCTCGACAAAGAGAATGATTCCACCAATAACGCATCTTCTTTGAGTGCACTCCGACGTTGACAGAATTGATGTTCTTCATCCACGACGCCCGACCTCCACGACGCATGTCTTCTACGACATGACGACGTGGGACGTAAATTTTGAGGTAGGGGAATTATGTTCAATTTTATTTTATTAAAATTTTTCTTGTTATTTGTCAAGAAAAATGGTTTGACTTTGGCCAATTGCTACTGCCTAATGCAGAGGGCATGAGCTGAACGCATACAGCCCGACAAACCTTTGTAGTCTCTTTGTTTGCGATAGAGGCACGTTGGAAGAGGCGGAAAAGGGAGAAGCGGTGACCGTGCACTAGCCGTGTGTAGATGAACTGCGTCCCGCAACTGTAGGCCGCTTGGCCAAAGGAGAATAGGCTGGCCAGTGTCAGCCGGGCCGAAGGGAGACCGCGTCACCATAAGGGGCGCTACACAGCCGGGCCACGACCCGCTTGCACCAAGAAGGCCAGAAGGCTTCGGCTGGCCGTTTGGGAGGGCAGCGCTTATTGGCGCTGCCGGTTCGAGAAAGTGCCCACCCCCTCCCCCCACCTTGGACAACTCAGCCCCATGGCCAGCCGAGCTGCGGCTAGCAGGGCCAGGCCGTGCCGTGCCGGGCCTGTCTGGGTCGCACCGTGCGAAGCTGGGCCGCACCCCGCCGGGCCGGGCCGCACCCCTTCGTGTTGCACCGCACCCCTCGGGCTGGATGGTGCAATACACCAGGATAGTACGACCCTCTTCCGGGTCGGACCTGCCAATATATGGTTGACACGACCCGTTATACCACTGGGCTTAACGGACCAGGCCCTTTATCACTTAAACATTAATATCATTAAGACCGCGCGTCTGATCGATGCGCCGTCTATGGAACTGGTATCCTTTCGACGAGGTGGTCCTCCTTTGATACTCAAAATATGTTTTAGATGAATTTGGAAAACGTCCAGGTTTGGAATGAGCATATTTTCAACCGGGCCCCTAGAATAGAAAAGCCAACATCTTTCAGACCAGGATTCCGATTGACACACCTTCTGTCATGTCGGGTTCGTATTGACGAGACGGAACATGGGGATACATAAACTCTGGACTTCATGATAGTTAATGGATCGAATCCTTGGCTCATGTACTAGACCCTTCCAGAATTGAGCGTGCTGTGTATGAGAACTCTAGAGCTTGTTGCGACTGCAACGACTACCACACTTGAATCCTCCGTGGGTTCAATGACTACAACTATTATACTAGAATCATCCATGGGTTCGACGATAGTGACTAGCATACTGTAATCCTCCGTGGGTTCGACAACAATGATTACTGTTCTTGTATCATACATGGGTCCGATAGTTTGACTTATGTTCTAGTAACCTAAGTGTGTCCGATAGAGTAGCTGGTCTAGTATCCTACGTGGGTCCGAAAAATTTACTAGACTAGTATCTGACGTGGGTCTGCCAGCTTAGATGAATCAGTGAATACATCTGATCATATATATCACTTTACGAAAGATGTATAACTATGTGAGATGAGTCTTGACATTCAATCATTATCATCGATGTGATTGAATTCATTCCTGTGTGGTCTGGGTTGTTCTTGGGCTCGAGAGTTGGAGCCGAACTGGGATTGATAACTTAAGTATATGTATGGGCATATACCTATGTAATGTTGGTTGAACCCTCATGATTGTATCTTTTCTTTTAGTTTTATCCTTCTTGGATTATGGGAGACCTTCAGGGGTCTTGGGGTCCCTACTAAGTATTGTTATACTCACCCCTGCACGGATTATGCCTGGAAAATGTTGTGTTGGACGCAGACGATGGAAGGCACTAATCGTGGTAGAGACTCGTGAAGATGGATGGCACCCGGAGGTGGGCCACTCGGCGGGATGTACCCGGAGTGGACTGACATAACCGAGGTACTGAGGAGACCATATGTACCCACCCTTCAGGTGTGATTCTCGGAGGATGACTCAGTGGTTGCTGCTTTACATTACTGCTATAGTACTTTCTTTCCAGTTTTACTATACTTTACTGTTGGCATTGTATTTTCTCCCCATTCCTTTCAGCACTTAATTTTTTACTAATCATTACTTAGTTCTTACTTCAGTTTCATACTCTGGTGTGTTTGTTTTCTATATAAAGGCAATGCCATCACATTTATTGGGATTTAAAACTATGGTGCTAGTCTCCAGCCCCTGGCCTATGGATGACAGGCTTGGGGTAGTCCCGACATGTGCCCCAAGGAAGGGTTGTGAAAATGTCCTTAGGTTCAAGATTGTATAAGGAATATTGAATTTCAACATGATTTTAAAGATAATATGTAGTCTGTGTTCTTCTTTTTATGTATCCAATAACATCATCAAGAGGGTGATAGTTAGTGATTCTAACAGCTTTTGAAAAAGAAGGATTGTTCACTTTGGGAGTATCAGGATTATGTTTGGGATGTTCCATAAATTATTCAAAATCTGATGATTTTTATCTATTTTTACAGTATAGTATATGTTTTTAGATGT
Organism: Viscum album; assembly: GCA_963277665.1. Classification (NCBI taxonomy): domain Eukaryota; kingdom Viridiplantae; phylum Streptophyta; class Magnoliopsida; order Santalales; family Viscaceae; genus Viscum; species Viscum album. Next base: position 1,046,286,197 of record OY728163.1, on the reverse strand, counting down.
TTTTTATAGATTTATAATCATCCACAAGGATTTCAAAAGAGGTATTTGGATCCGGTGGATTGGTCTTTGATATGTGTATTTCAGGCATACATTTTAAGTTATTTCATTGCATTGGATTATGAAATTAAATGATGAATATTTATAATTTTGGAGCTAATTTATATATTTTATGTTTTTTCTTGTAAGGAATATATATTTAAAAAAGGATTAATAATGTTTGAATTTTGGAGCTAAAATAAACTCCATCCCGCTTCGATTCATTAGTAGTGCGGCACCAGATTTTGGAGGATGTTAAGGAGATGGAGAACTAGGTAAACATGAATACATGTCGTGTAATTGGATTACATAACATGACATAATAAGAGAGGTATTCCTCCATTAGAACAATTCATGACAATATCAGACAATATAAAACTATGTTACATATTGTGAGTCCTGATTGCAAGTCATGAAAGGAGTCAACGTTCCAAATCTAGAATGATATTCACATGAGATTCACAGAAATCATAAAGTCATGGACAAAATCTAAAATGAGTATTAAAAAACGTGTAATCACATTACATGTCATTAAATTTGTTGAGAAGAAACAATATAGAACCTATAAATATTTTGTCGTTAAACAATTGAAGGGGCATTCAGATCTAGATGAACATGTTTTGAGTGAAAAGCGGCAGTGATCAAAGCCCACCCCTAAGTCATCTCAATTTAATTATTTATTTATTATCTTTTCTATATCCCTCTAAACCTCTCATCACTAGGATTATGGGGTAATACTGCCATGTGCCCAGGTGATTTAAATAGAAGGGGAAGGTGTTTTGGAATTAGTTTATCTCATTAATTCATTTATAGGTTTTTTGACAATTCTACAATCATCTTCCAATCCGTATCTTTTTATTTTATCATGAACATTATTATTTGAATCTACAAGGAACGTAAAAATTATGCAACAATAAATTATAAAGAATTAAAAAACATTGTGGAATGTATGATAAATCATTTTTTAAAATGGAATCAAGACCAATGCGATTCAACAACACCATAAATTATTGGACCATGGGAAATAGGGTAGTTCTGGATTGAGGAGGAGATACCAAGACCATTGGATCTACTTAATCTCGACTCTGACATCAATCATTGATAAACCTATTTTATTCATTCTAAATTCACCCAAACCCTAATATTAAATCATACAAATTCTATCCCAATATGTCTACAATCCAACCAAATAAATCTTCTTCAATTTCATTACTCTTTCTAAAAGTAAATAAAAACAATTCTACAGAATTTCACTATTTTGATATAATTAAATCTTTTGAAAACCTAATTAAATAAATTCATTAACTCTATGGGATTGACCTAAAAATTACCTAATGAAACATTTTAATTAAATTAATATGATATTTTGAATTTTATAATTTTTTTCAATATTCACATATGGAATTAATGATTCCTTATAGGGATATATAACTAGAAAAGATTCTAGGATGGATGTTTTTTATTTTATTTTTGGATTTCACCTTTTATTAATTTTATTTCTTTTTAATCCACCTTTTATGTTAGGTGTGTTCATTCTGTGAGTTTATTTTTTTAATTTTTAATCGAAAATTAAAAAACTCTTTAAAGGAAAAAGACATCATTGAATGATCAAAAAATTATGAACCAAGAATGAAGATTAAAGCTAGAATAACCACATAAGGATCTACGAAGAATCAACCTATTGGACAATTCATATAGATTAGGGGTAGAAGACACTCACAGACTTTAGAAGGACATATGACACAGGATCGAAACCAAGTATCTTGAAACCCCCCATTATAGAAAACCACTTCTAGATGATTCCTGTAACAATTTCAATGATTTTTAATAAAATTAAATTCATGAAATACAACATGGATACCTGAAAAAACAATTGGAAAACATCTTCATGATTTGTAATACATTCAACTACAAAACATATCTTGCAATATGGTAAGACATCACCTCCTTCAATTATCAATACATGATCATGCTCAAGAATGGAATCAAAGCCTTCCTTCATTTTCAATCACTACCTTGGATGACCTAGATATGATCTGTTTCACCCACTTCATTCCACATTCAATGTTGATGGATATAAATGTAAGAATTTATATGTCTTTGAATTTTAAAATGGGTCACTATATGGTTCATGGGCACGCTAGAAATATATGACTCAAAAATTCCCTCGTCATGGAATAGTTCTCCTATTATTAATTAAATCATTTTACAATAGTATTTCTTATGGAAATATGTATATTCTAGATGTTGCATCTAGATTATCATTAATGATGAAATGAAATAAATCAATCTACCACTTACTAGACAATATGCAGAGAATGAGTTTCCAGTGGGAAGGAGAATGGCTTCAATGGAAATGTGTTCTTATAGCCAACATTAATGATAGGATGGGAGCACAAATCAAGTGGCGGACCAAGAAAACTTCTATCATGGTGGATCAATTGGAAAACATCCAAGGTATATGTATAACATATCCAAATTATGCTTATTACAATTGTGGTAATCAAATATAGGGTATGGGCTAAAACAACAACAATAACAAGGACAAGGATATCTAGGAAGGCCCCAAAAACCAACAACATAGGTTCCCACACTCGCATAGCAGTTCGATATCGTCAGTCCCTGTTATATATCCTGAATGGAGTAAAAGTTATAATCTCAAATGAGATTCTCAATTGATTTATTAAAGTCTAACAATCATAGAGTAAATCTCTGATGAGGATTAAAAAATATATAAGAACATTACACATTGTAAATTGGGTTGGGAAAACCCATCTAGAGCATATAAAATGAGGATATTTCTACTGGTAAAGGAGAATTTGGATTCAGAGACATATACTTAGAGTGAGAAAATGCATTCTACTAGGACCTCATGAGCCATTTATATTTTCATTATTCATTTACTTTATATTCTACTTCTATCTAATTATCTCATTACTATGATAAAAGACTAATCCCTCCTTGTGCTAGGGTTTTTTTAAATAGGAGGGGAAAGGTGTGTTGGATTTTTATGTTTCATTTATTGTTGTATTTCGATTTAAGTAAATCTATATTAATACTATAATCCATATATTTTTCAATTATTATAGACATTGATATTTAAATAAAAAAATATGAAACTAAAAATATAAAAAAGAAATAAACATTCCCATATTTATGGGAAATCATGTTTAAAAATTGTATCGAAACAAACTTGAATCAGAATCACCCTAAATTTCCAAACCAAGGAAAATATGGTATTTTCACATTGAGGAGGATATACCATGACCATTTTATCAACGTAATCATGAATCTAACACCGATCATATATTGAACAATATTATTAAATACAACTGTACCTTAACCATCAAATTATAAAACCTCTGCACAATATCCCAATATTTTTAAAAAACACAAATAATTTAGAGTCATCTTCATTTATCTTTATAATAATCAGTGAAACAAATATTTCACCCAACGCATTCAACATTTGGAGAAAATTAAATCTTTCGAAAACCTAATATAAATAATTCGATGTCTCTATGTGTTCATCCTTAAACCACCCTAACAATACATTTCAATTAACTAAATATAATAGTTTGAGTTTTATTATTTTTTTCACATACATGTATGGAATTAATGACACCCCATGGGGTTATCAAACTACTGATATTTCTTGGGATGGTTTTTTCAGTTTTTTTAGAATTATATCTTTTTTAATTTAATTTTATTTCTTTCAAAAATAGTTTTTTTGGATGGTGTGTTCATGCTGTGAATTTAATATTTTTTATATTTAATTCACAACAAAATCAAAATGTTAATGGAAAAATTCACCATTAACTCATAAAATCATTTTTAACTAAATGAATGATTAATATTAGAATAAACAATGACATAATTGAGTAGAATCAACCTATTTGTGTTATTTATTGGGATTAGGGGTAGTAGACACTCAACAGAAACGAGTGGCCATTAAACACAAGATTGAAACCAAGCATTCTAAAACCCAAAATTGTAGTGAACCAGTTATAGATCAATCAACAAGTCATTTCAATGATCTCGATCAACATTAAACTCTCCTAACATCCCCATGAAAACTAAAAAAATAAGTTAGAAACCATCATTGAGATCTAAAATACATTTCAATTCCAGAACATCTCATGCAATCCAGTAATACATCATCTATTCTGATTTTTATTAATTGAGCAATCATGATATTGGATTTGAATCCTTCCATCACATTTCATCACTACATGGGATAAGCTATCCAAAAACATTCTCACCCTTTTATTTCCAACTTCTATGTTTATGGATATATGAGTAATCAATTAATTATTTTGTCAATTTGAATATGAGTCACTCTATGGTTCATGGGAATGATATAAATATATGACATGAAAATTATCCCATCATGGAACAGAGCTCTGTCTACCAATCCAATAAAAATTACACGTGTTTTTCATTGGATGACTGGTCAATTCATGATGATGCAGGTGGAGGATCATTCATGAATAAATATCCTGATGTGAGCTACAACTTCAAGAAGATATGTAAATATTCAATTTTTAGAGGAAATGATAAGGGATTAAAAGGAAAGGTGTCCATATAATCATCAACAATGACTGGATATTATAATAACTAGAGTTTCTATCCATGAATATGGACATCATAATCTGACAACAAAAAAACACCAATGGAATGTGTATAGATGATTCCTATAAGGAAACTTACTGTCATGGTAATCAATTTTAGGGATATAGAACACAACAACAATAACAAAAATGATATTAAATAATGTCCCAACAACAATCACCCCATTTTTCCACAATAATAAGGTAGTTACACATCATGTGTAATGAATACATGTTTTCAAAGGATTCAAAGATCCAAATATGAAATTTGATTCGAACATGATTCACACAAGTCAATACATCATGATTGAAATATTGGATGTGGACTACACAATGTGTTACACCAATATAGGTTATGAAATGTGTTAGGTAGAACCCATATGAATCCTATAAATAGAGGATATCTTAGATAATGAAGGGGAATTCAAATTAAGAGGGAAAATATTTGAGTGAAAAGCAACATTTCATAAGACTCTCTCTGAGTCATTTATATTTTAATAATGCATTTAATTTATTTTATCCTCCCATTGAAACTCTCATTGTTATGATGTAGGGTTAATCCCGCCATGTGTTTCAAGATGTAAATATAAGGGGGAGGTGCGTTGAATTTATTCTATACCATTTATTCATCTATTTGATTTTTCACAGTTCTATATTCATCTTCTAATATTTTTTTTTCATTTATCATGAAAATAGATATTTTAGTATAAAAAGAACTTAAAAATTTTCATATGATAATGTTAAATAAGGAATTCCCACTGTCAACCTTAAGGAAAAATAGTTTTAAATTATATCATGAAAAACATAATTAGGTGACCCCAAAAATGCACAGACCAAGGGAAATAGGGTATTGATGTTTTGTAGAGGTGATTCCTTGACTATTGGATCTACCTCATCTTGACTTAGCCACCAATCATGAATCTACATATTTAATTAAATCAAAATGTACCAAAACACTAATTTTACAAAACCCCATCATGTTTTCCAAATTTTTTTACATACCAATAAAATTTTTCATATTCATATTCATTTTTCATACTCAAAATCAATGTAAAAAATATATTCTTCACCTCTTTCCCCATTTTGAAAAAATAAATCATTGAAAAAAATAAGACTAGTTCATTATCTCATTGGGTTCGACCTCAACATGCATAGGTCTACTTTTTAATTAATTTAATAGGATATATTGAGTTATATAAAAAAATCCATATAAAATTAGATAATTAATGATCCTTACAGAGGATATCAAATTGGCTTCATTTACGAAGTCAAAAACTTTTATGTTATTTTTGGATATCAATTTTTTTAATTTTCTTTCTTTCATATTCAATTTTTTATTCTAGGTGTGTTCGCACTATGAATTTCAGTGTAATAATATTTAATTCAAAATTACAACACATTTTAAAATTACAATTCTATAATTGAATCAGAAAACCTTTCTGAACCAATCCTATAAATTGATGTTACTATAAACATGGTAGGAATTCGTCAGAATCAAACTGTTGAAATAATTCATAGAGAATAGGTGTACTGGATCCTCAAAGGCTACTGGTGGCCATAAAAAATGGATTGAAACCTATCATTTTGGCTACCCCATTGTAGAGAACCACTTTGAGATCAATTCTGCAATCATTTCAACAGTCTCATATAGTGTTCAATACACAAGACATCCACATGTATCCGAAAACAAATATTTGAAAAACTTCCTTGAGATCCTTAATAAATTTCTGTGTTAGAACATCTCAAGTGATGCGGTACGACATCATATTTTATGATTATAATCATGTGAGGTATCTTCAGATCTTATTCAAATAATACCTTAATATTATATCACTACATGGGATGAACTATCGAGGAACATTCTCACCAAATTATTTTGATCTTTTATGTTGATGGATATACGAGTAAACATTTTAATCTTATATCTATTTGATGACGAGTAACTATATGTTGCACGAGAATGAGGTGAATATATGACTCATAAATTACATCATCATAGAATAGTCAAATGGGCACTAAAAAAATTTTATAACGTATTTTCATAATGTACATGTCAATACTAGATGCTATAGCTAGAGGATCATTAATGAAAAAATCACATAAAGTGAGAAAAAACTTACTGGATGAGATGGTGATAAAAAGATTATAGTTTCACTATTAAGGGATGAAAATGAATGGTGTTTATTCAGTCGAAAATAATTCTAAGATGGCATAAAAACAAGAGACAAACCAAGAAGATGGACATAATGGTGGGAAAATATCCAAACAACCAATATAGTTGTAATGAAGATGCTAATTATTCTAAATAAAATACTGGTAATCAATTCGAGGGGTGGAGACCACTACCACAATAACAATAAGGATACCAACAACAGCTCCTTGAACAAGCACCCCAATGGTCCAAACTAACAATATAGTTACATAGCATGAGTCCCTAGCACACGTCATGAATGGAAGAAAGGTTCTAAATCTCAAGTGTGAATCAAAATTCATTTGTGTAAATATAAAGATCATGGATGGAATATCAGATGAAGATTGCATGAAATATAACCACATTAAACATTAAAAAATTTGTCGAGAGGAACCCATATAGAGCCTATAAAATGTGGTTCAGCCTTCTTTTGAGGGAGAATATAGATTCCAGGTCCTAGGAATGGTGCAAGATTCTGCATTACATAGGTCCCTCTCTGATTCATCTGTATTTTTATTTTTCATTTCATTTATTTTTCAACATCCCAATGAACTAATCACCTCCAGGACGAGAGTATAATCCATCCATGTATTATCGTGACATAAATAGAAGGAAAAAGGGGAGTTGAATTTATTTTATATCACATATTCATCTATTTGGTTTTTCGAAATTCAATATTCATTTTCCAATCCATTTATTTTTTTATCATGAAATTTGATATTTTAATATAAATGGAACTATACAATTGTGAATATAAAAACCCTAATGAAGTCATGAAATTTTAAAATCTAGAGAAAATAATGTCTAAAAATGGTACAGAGTTAAACATGATTTGAAACAACCCTAAATTACCAAACCAAGGGAAACATGGTACTATCTTGTTGAGATGGAGATTCCATGACCGTTGGAAGTACATGTTCTTAACATTAACACCAATCCTGAATCAACCTATTTTATTAAATCCAATTTCACCTGAATGCTGATATTAGAAAACCATGGCTTTCTTTCTAATTCTATTTACACAAAAATAAAATTAGTCTACTTTATATTCTTGTACCATTCACAAAATCAATCTAACAAATACTAACATCACCTATTTCTCCATTTGGATAAAATTAAATCTTTTAAAAAACTAATCAAACTAATTCACCAGATTTTTGGGTTTAACCTCAATATATAATATTACTAAATTTTAGTTTATTTAATGTGATAGTTTTACATTTATATATTTGTTTTTTCAAAGATACATATTGAACTAATGACACCCCCTGGGCCTATCAGTCTAGATGATTATTACAGGAATCAATTATTCCATTGTTTTGGTATTCTTAATGGAAACTGCATACACTTGTCTAGAAATTTAATAACCAAGGAATTTTAATTCATATGTTTAAAAAGAAAATATTTTCCTAATTATCCTTTGTGTTAATAATATATACTTTTCATCAAAAAACACTAAAGTATTTATATTTAGATTTAATGTTGTTATAACTTTAATAAGTTTTATTCTTAAGGATTGTTATTATTAAAACACGATTATTTATATAGGTTGCCTTGTTGATTGATTCTATAACATAATAGATTTGTATGTTATACCCAGAAAATTTATTCTAGGGTATCTCTTGTAATGTTACATTTAACCTCTCTACAAATCCATTCAGTTTATGGGTCATAAGAGAAAAGATGTTATGAGTGTATCCACATTTTGAGAAAAATGATTGAAAATAATGATTTTAAAAATTGCGGCCATGGTCACTTGTTTTGGTCTTAACCCTCAATACATGTTGATTTTATACTAAATTAGTATACTTACTAATGTAAGAGAAATATTTACATTTGAGAGCTATAATGTGTACCCAAGTATACATTGAAAAGTCATCAATAATAAAATTTGAAAATTGAATCCCATTAAGACATGAAACTTTATATGTTCCAAATATATCCCTAGTAATCAACTCAAAGGGAATATATGATGAAACTTATTTCATTAAGTTAAACAAACATTTTGTTTTTTCCATTTTTGCTAGGAGTCACATTATTTATCCAACATCGACACAAGATTTGGTAGATCTATGACTAACCAATTTATAGTTATCTTACTATGTGGGTGAATGTTTAAATGCACTAGTACCCTTTTCCAAAACTATGAATCATTTGGAATGGAACATAATCATGATAAATTTTGTGAAAATAATTAATTTAAATGAACATTAATGACATTATCATTTCTTAAAGAAGTAATAATTAAATGTTTTTAAGAATCATAAACAATCCACGAAATATTATAATATTTTAAATAAAAATATCCTCACATTAATATAAAATTATATTCATATTACATTTCAAACCATTATTAAATAATACTTTAGAAATTAAAACTAATTTTTTCTTACCAATTTTGGCCTAGTATGATGATATTTCCTTTATCATTGTCATAAAAGGCGACATTGAAACATTAAACCATTATATGTATCTTCAATCATGAAATATTTTCTGTTATAAGGTTTGAATAACCATTTTCCATGTAACATATACTTCTAATAAAGTCATTCAAGAAGTGTTCCTATAAATAATGTTTTAAACAAGGAATAATTTTGTTTCCCAAATCTGTTTAGGTCCAGAATTTTTAATAATAAATACTTTGGGAACCCATATTTTTCAAATGGGTTTCCTATTAATATATTGTAGGATTTTAAAATAAATACACTATTAGGTCTCCTATAAAAATTTTTCTCATAAGAATTGTCTAGTTTTTATTTAACAACAAAAGTACTCTTGGATATTTTCTTATATCTAGGTTGATATCAAATTACAGTTACATACATTGGTGAAAAAATGTCAACAAAATTTGTGTGAGAGTCTCTCTATCAATTATATGATTTTTTATTTATTTCATTAATTTCATAAAAAATTATTTTGTTTTTTTGTTCCCCTAAATTAATTGAAAATTATTCTATTTTTAATAGATTATCTAGTTTTATTGTTGGTAGTTAGAGAATGATGACTTTTTAAAACTATGCATTTATCTTATAACTCATTAAATGTGTTTTACAACATGTTGAAATATTCAAATAATTCTTATTTTGATATATATTGGACATAATTTTTTTGTTAGAAATATCCCAATTATACACAGGAAGAATATTAGATATATTATGAAAACAAGATACCTCAACGAAATTATCTATGATACATATATTTTATTAGGTTTCTCTTCATGTGATGAATTAGAGTTACATGAGAAATACTTGGATGAACTCAAGGTGGAAATCATGGCCCTTTTTATATTCTAAAAGTTCCCCATATTTATTTTTGTACTTAATATTTAGATAATCTCAATTTATTTGTCCCTTCCTCTTACATTTATAGTACAAAACATCTTTGGAATCATAATCCTTATTCCAAAATTTCTTCCATGTTCTATTGGAGTCAAACATTTCATTGTAGTTTGGATTTTTAAATAAATTATTCTAATTACTTATCATCTTAAATATTCTATCTAAATGTCCCATCTCCTCATCAATGTATATAAAATATTAATGATCATATGAATCAAAAGCTTGAAATTAAACTTTAACATTTTCATTTTTCTTTATTGGGTTTTAGTATTCATGAAAGATACTAAACATATCTGAGGCTCTTGATTATCTTCATTGTTTACCTATAGTTCTTATTCTTACATCATTAATTTTCTATCCAATAATATCAGATGAAGTTCACTTATGTCTAATGATTATCTGATTGAAACTGATGTGCCTCTCTATATTTCTCTTAGGCATCTTAATAATCTCATGAACTGAAACATGTTTTCTAGTTGATCTAATTGTGTGAAAAATTCATTAATAAAGAGGTAAATATCAAAAATAGGCTCATCATGATTCATTTTAAAGTTATTATATTTGATATTTTAAGTATTACACATCATCTTATTAACATTAGTAGTTCTCATATGGGAAATTAAAATGATTCCCAAATCAAATAATTTGTTTTACACGTAGAAATTTTATTAATCTCTTCATATCCTAGTTCATATTAAATGGCTTTCAGGACCTTATAATTATTATTAAATATAATTTTTTTACGTCATACCAAGTATATCTATCGTTAACACGAATAACATATTCTTATTTTATAGAAAACCAATTATCAAAACCCTTACTTTCTATAGGATTTTTTATTTTCATCTTACATTGAGCATAATTTTTATCAATAATGAAAGGATGTTTATTTATAGTAGAACCATTTTTTGATTATCAATTTATTGAACTAAATATTGAAATGACATACATTTTATATCATTAAATATCATCAAACACCACGGTTAAAATGATTTCGAAATATTAATTCCAAATAAAATATCTCATATGATACAAAATGTTGTTTAGAGTGAGTATTTCAATAAGATGGTGAATTGAGTACCCCATAAAAATTCTTTTTTAAAAATTATTATCTTCAAATAACCTAAATGATAAATACATAAATGATTATAAAAATATCTATTATGATACAGATCATAATATTTAAAAATATTTTTTTTTGAAAGATTGATTAGTTATTAAACGAATAAAATAAAAAATTATTAGACCCATTGAAATCAATTTACTTGAAAAAGTACTATAAACAATTAAGAAAATATATCAAAGTATATATTTTGTTTACAAATAAAATTAATTTAAATTTTAAAGATAAAATAATGATAACTAAAATTAAATAACACATTGAAAAAATGAATAAATGTTGTTCAGTCTCAAGTTGAGACATAGTCTTATCCACCTTGTGATCACCATGAACCATACAATTTATAAAAAATAAACAATATAATCAATAAATAGGATCTGGTTTTTCAATAGTTTACAAAATTTCCAAGTCACAAATGACCTATTGCATTATTCTACATGAGAGTAAAAAAATAAATAGGCGACAAAAGAACCGAAACCACTTTTATTATTGGGAGTACATATAATTTAAGATATGATGTTTTCTAGTTATCTTCATGTTCATTATAAGAGATAATGTGTGTGTGATAAAATAGAGTATGCATACACACTGTTCAAAAAGGTAATAATTATTAACAAAATAGAGAAATATAAAAGTGTATTTAATAAAAAATCTATTTCTATGAAAATGTTTTTTTTTGTATTTTGATTTTATTTACTGTTAATCTTGGGTGAGGTTCTCTTGGGAAACATATAAAAAACATAGTGTCATGGTCTAGTGTTCTAGACTGGAGGAAAGCATTGGATTTGAGGATGTAGTGTGGCTTCCTAGTAGATTGATTGTTGTATGTAATATCTTTCAGTTTAAAATCAGGTTAATCTCTATGTCTTTCAGTATGTTTGAGATCTCAAAATTTTATGATTCAGCTTCTCCCACTACTACATCTTGCACTCATTTTTTTATTTCCTGAGTGAATCTATTCCCATTCAAAAAAAATATAGTAATGAGAATTTCCATATTCATATAGATATTCAGATTCCACATATATAATTTATGATGACATATTCAATGCGTTCTATAAAACATTTAAGTGATGGTAATTAAAAAATAATTTTCATTAACTTTTATAATACAGTCCTTGGAAAAAAATTAACATAAAGTGGTAATAAAATGTAAACTGTGGGTCTATATTAGTATGGTGTTTTCTCATGGGGAAGTTGTCTTAGGTTAATGGTGTCTCATATTGGTGGTATGAAAATTGACGTGTCATAGACTTGGCAAAATGATTACTTCAATGGTGGTGTCTCAACTTGTTGTTTCATGATTGTAAGGGTCTTAGACATTGAAAAAATCAATGTTGTGCCTATGTATTATCTTGGTTTTCCTCATATTATAGTATGTCATACTTAACAAATTTACATTCTGGTGGCATGAAATCATAATAGTGTCTCAGACATTACAAATTTATCACATTGGAATTATGTCAACTAATGTTGTCTCAGACTTATAGAGATTTTCATGCTGGTGGTGTGTCATGGAAAACTGTAACTCGAGTTTGCAGTGTCAGTCTCAATTATGTATTATGTTTAGAATTAACTGGTGATAAATCATATATGTAAAATTTCACCACCTATCCCAAATTATTGGTGTACATATCGAAAACAGGAAATTCAATAATATCAGTAGAATAATGTTTTTCATCATTATAACAAGGAGCTTCGTAATCGATAATATATAAAAAGGCCACCATTTAGTAAGATGAATCCTATATGAGTGATCATAGTGTAGTAAAAAATAAAATAGAATAATTAATAATACGTTGCCCATAAATATTGATCTACTAGATTCTTCCTTGTCCTAAACATTTTCATCACATCCACACTTCTATCAAAAATAAATGAATCAAATAATAACATATATTAAATATTTAAAATAGTAAAAAAATATTGAAATAATATCTTAACCATTTTATGAACTCCCCAAAAATATACTCCCACGCCAAAAATAGGTAAAACCACATATAAATGGGTACTATAAGTACATAAAAACGTCCATTGAATAAAAAATTACATTGTGAAATTTTATTATAAATTTTTCTTCTGGTATGGGTGGTTTTCGTGGGATCTTGTAAAACATTATTGACCTCACCATGGTGGTAAGATCAGACCAATAACATGAAATCAAGTTGTTTATTTAGTATAATTGGGGACTTCTTGGGAATATTTGACATGAAAAATGACTCTTGTTCCTAATTGTTGATAATTTTGTCCCATTTATGAAATTAATATCCAAGAAACAACTTGTGTTTTTTCAAATAAATCTCATCCCCCAACACTATCGGTCATACGTATATCAGTAAGAAAAAATCTCTCATAAAATTATTGAATCAAAATTTGGTCACTAATTTGATGGTGGGGGAAATACAAATAGTTTCTTTTGATATATTCCTAGTATTCATGAAATGATTCACATTTAGTTTTAAAAATTCCAAAAAATATTATTTAGAATGAATTATATTCTTGAAGTAGGGGATGAAAACTTGGGGATAAATTTCTTCATATCATTATAATATATGATAAATGTTGAATGTGAATAGAAGAACCATTTGGTGGAAATTCCTAAAAAAACTACATCAATTTCATTTGATTTACATCAACTCTATAAGGATTCATTTTAACACAAATAAAATTTAATTATTGAAGGTGTTTATGTGCATCATCACCTAGATGCACATTAAATTATATAATTTATGAGATTAAATAGGATTTGATTTCAAAACCAAGAGGGGAATCAAGATATTCCCCAACATATTCTTGTTTTTCATCATAGGACAAAGCCAAGGAGTTCATGGCTTTGTTTTCATATATTGATTTTTTTTCAATCATGTTCATTATAGGTGAGTTGTTAGTTGATTAACAAATTAGGATGCATGTATTATTATATCTAACCATAGTTGTAAATGTTCTACCAATTTTAGAATCCAAAGCCAACATGTTTGGGTTGAAATTTTAAGCCATGTCAAAAAACAATTTCTAAACATTCATATAAAACTGAATCCCTAGAAATGGAACCAGTTTTTGTGAATTTCCATAAAAATCAAGAGTGGGGGATTTCTGTCACATGATAAAGATAATCCAACAGATAATGGGATGGAAAATGTGAGTATAATTGACTTCGAAGTAGAACCCGATTGAATAGACCTTAATATAAGAACTAAAAGACTACTACTAACATTGTTAATGAGAATCCCACAACCTATTTAGATGGTGGAAGTTAATAATTTTTATTGAATGGAAGTACATTGAAAAAAACTATTATTTTGAAAGATCAATGAAATATTGGAAGGGTATTTCTAGTCCCTTTTTTTATAAAATCAATGCTCAATATAGCCTAGAAAAATTAAAACCACCAATACATTATCCAAGTAATGAACCACCATTAATGTTAAATGATACAAATGATTTGCAATGAAATTTTATTGAAATATTCAAGAAATTTCATCTCAACATACCTTTTTCGATGCAATGAATAAAATTCTAAGGAATGTTTTGTTCCTGAAAGGGATGTGTACCCACATGAGTTAATTCAATGGATGTGGAAAATTCACCATTGGGAGGATTGTTTCTTCCATTTTTCAACATGCCTTGCATGTAACGTGTAAAGGTAAATGATCACTTTCCATTCCATGAAACATTAGGGATTCATTATTCAATGATATAATGCATGATTTACTATCTTCAATCAATGTTTTTCCACACCATCTTTACTCGTCTCTTCAATTTATTGTATTGGTACCCAATGAAATAATCATTCAACTCACCAACCAAAGTAAAACAGAGAATGTTGGAGTTATAGAGGATGTTCACATTCAGGAAAGAGAAATTGTTTTTTTGATTGGATTTCTCAGCTTTGGATATGGAAGATGATCGATTTTTTACCCATGCACCTCCCATTATTCAGAGTCTATTTTTGAAAATGTTAATATCAATCACCACTGTTCACAAATGAGAACTTTCAATAGTATTTTAAGGAGTTGTTTTACATTTCAATATTTTCATTCCATTAAAAACCTATATTAGTATAATTAAACCCCATAATTAAATACTATTGATTAATTTTATAATGAGATATTCCATGGGTTTTCCATTGATGAAATAAAAACTGATCATTTAAAAGATGGAAATTTTATTGTTAAATATAAAAAAGTGGTTGAAAATGATGATTTTTATGAATATTGGGATGTTGAGACTGTTAATATCATCCTATATGAAGATGATTTGTTTGAAAACCTTGAACCTAATATTAGTCCTTATATAGGAGTTTCTAAATTTTATCATGAAACTAGTCTATAGAACCTGGAAATTGATCATTATGTAGATAAGTGATATTTTATAAATTTAAATAATATACATTTGATAGAATTAAAACTACTTAATGGAAGCCTAAAATATGATTTATTTGGTGAGAATATACTATTACATATCATAATCTCAAAATATTTGTGAAGGGATCTGTAGAACCACCTATTAGTAGTCTTAAAGACCATTAAGAATGCCATATGATGTATTCTCTCTATTTTAACTTGAATATGTCCCTCACTATGCATGCATTGAGTTTTTCTAGAAGATGATTCTTAACCGGTGAGACAATATCAAAGGAAAATACACCCAAAACTATTGGTGGTGCTCAATAAATTTAATCTATTATATAGGCTGTGCAATAATCATATTTGGATCTCAATAGGAAGTATATTAAAATTTGAGTGTTCACCTAGGATTCATTCATGGCTCATTTATAAATTCAATTGATAAATGTTCATATGTAAAGAAGAGGGGAGTGTTATATTTTTTATATCTTTTCTATATCAACATTTGTAATTCTAATTTCAATACTATTTTAGTTTCATTTGATTTTCTCTCTTTAATTTCAATTTCCTTGAAGATAGATTTTATTAATATTTTGTATTCTAACATTCAAATAAAACCCCCAAAAAATTTATCTTCTTTTTAAGCAATAAAACAAAGTAAAAGTTATTAACATCAATTTGAAATCTCCCTGAGACACTACCCAATGGTCACCACAGTCTGCATTATAATGGTAAAAATATTGGTTGAGGTTTTATTTAAGAAACTAATCCCATCAAAATAAATTCAATCATGTTGTTTTCTAGACTATAAGTGGGGTCTTATTAAGAATATTTCTCATGAATAAGGCCTCTTTTCCAATATTTTTCAGTTTTAGAAGACATTTTTTCAATTATTATCTTAGGAGTAGTTGCTGTTTTGACAAATAAAGCTCCACCTGCAAAAACATCAATCATACTTATTTCATTAATACACAATCCCTCATGAAATTATTGAATCAATAGTTATTCACTAAATTTCTGGTGGGGTATAAAAAACATTGTATTTTGAAATGATCCTAGTATTCATTGAATTTTCGACCTTGAGTATCCTATATTCAACAAATATTCTTTCGAATAGAATCAATTCTTGATATAGGGAAACAATTTTCGAGGAAAATTTTTTCTAATTCATTCCAATCTATAATAAAAGTTGAATGTGAATAGAAGAACCATTCTTTGGAAACACCTTTTAAAGAATGTAGAAATGACCACTATTTTATTTTATTTTCATCAAATTGATGAGGTTTCATGATAACAAAAAGATAGCCAAATTATTTAAGGAGTTTATGCAAATCATAACCAATAAATCCATTTAGTTTTTATTGTCAGTGGATGATAGTATATTTGTTTTTAAAGACACATGGTGTATTAGTATATTTCACATGATTTTATTGGTGTTCATTATAGGATGAATACAATTATTTCATATTTCTATTTTCGAAATTTGCAATTTTAGTTTAAACCAAATTCATTATAGGTGTGTTGTTGGAAGATTAAAAACATGTATTAGTGGCATTAGTATATAGAACACTATAGATAAATGTTATATCATTTTTATAATCCAAAGGCAATATGTTTGGTTTTCCATTTTAGGTATTGTAAAAAACAATTTCTAAAAATTCAACTCAAGCAGCCTGCCTGGAAGCAGTTTTAGTTGATGCGAATTTTTTAAAAATTCAAATGAGTAAGGGTTAAATATAACAACCTTCAGGTGAATATAATAGATTTTGGGAATGAAAATTTGATTGAGATTGAACTTATGAGTGGGAAAATAGAGAATAATGCTCAATCTGATAACATCAACCCTATTGTTGATATAGTTAATGGGAATCCCAACACAAAATTAAATGAAGGAAATTATGAATATTCATTGAATGTAAACACAATTTCAAAACAAGATATTTTGTTTGAAATAAAAATGAATTATTATAAAATTATTTTTTTCAATTTTTTCTCAATGAAATGAAAAAAATAGCATATAAATATTCAAACCACCAATATATTTTCCATGGAGTGAACCATCGTTGAAGTCAAATGAGAAAAAAATGTTGGATAACGAGGTTTTAGAGACATTCATGAAATTTAATATAAACATAACATTTCTCAATGCTATGAAACAAATTCCAAGGCATGATATGTTTTTGAAAAAGATGTATATATACAAGAGGATATTCAAATAATGTGACAAAATCGATATTTGGAAAAATTCTTCATCCGTGATTAATCATTCCATGCCTGTAATGTTAAATGAACAATGAACCTTTACCCTTGGACTATTTGGATATGCAAATTCATAGATTTGAAGATAGATTTGGAGCCTCCATCAATTTTATGCCAAATTATATTTACTGAACATTTCATGTTGGGGAATTGAAACCCTATGGAATTATCATTCCACCTACCAAACGAATTACAACTATACTTCTAGTGTTATAGAGGAGGTTCTCATTCAGGTGAGCGACATGATATTATTGTGTATTTATATGTGTTGTATATTGAGTATGATTGATTTATTACCCATGAACCTATCTTTCTTGAGAGGCCATTTTCGAATGTGAAAAAATAAACCATCAATGTTCAAAAAGGGAATCTTTCACTAGAATTTGGAGGATATGTTTTTTATTTAAATATTTTTCATTAAATGAAACACCTAGTTGAGGACCATTCATCTTCCCATGTATTCATGATTGACAGATTTTCAACAGAGATGTTTCAATAAATTTCATCAGATGAAATATCAACTATTTATTTAATAGATTAATTTTTTTTAGTTATTGACGATAAATAGTTTGAAACTAAATTTTGTGATAAATAATAGGATTTAGAAAATATTCTTTTTAGAATCGATGAAGATGAATTTATGGAAACCTTGGTACCATATATTGTTCACCCTAGAGAAGTTTCCATTTTTTTCTCATGAAACAAGTCATGAGAACATGGAACTAGATCCTCATAAAGAGAGGTATAAATTAATCAATGAAAAAAAACACACATGAGATACAATTAAAACCACTTATTCTGAACTAATAATATGATTTCATAGGTGATAATGAATAAATCAATATCATAATCTCAAAGCATTTCACAAGGTATCCGGAAAAACATCAATTAGAAGTCTTCAAGTCACATAATAATTACATAATATGGAATCTCTCTGATTTAATATAAATTAGTCCTTCAGTGTGCAGGAATCAATATTTTTTAGAAGTGAATGATAAAACAATGAGAATATTTCAGTGGAGATTAAATCCAACAATATTTGAGGTCTTCATGTTATTTAATAACTTATATAGGTGGTACAACAATTATATATAGGTTCTTATATGGGTTTTATTCAAATTTGAGGGATCACCTAAGGTTGAATTTAGAAATTCAATTGAGAAATATTTTTATACAAGAACAGAGTGACAATTTGAGTTAATCAAGATTTTTTTGACCACTATTTTAAAAATGATTTCAATTCTATTTTATTTTCTATCAAATATTTATTTTTCTATTCCAGTTCCTAGCTCTTTATTTTTATTAAACTTTTACTCTCTTGGGCATTCATGCGATGATTTGATTACAATTATCTAAAAATGACCCACAGATCAATAAAAATTATAGTTCCCCGGATTAAATGAAATAAAATTTCAAGTGCTCTTCAAAAAAATCCAATGTTCTAATTAAATACATTATACAATGCTCATTCAATAGAATATGTCTTAATGAATATTAAAATATAAAAATTAAAATAGTGAATGTCAATGTAAATGAAAAATATTCAAACCAATAAAACATAATAACATGTTTACAATGAAATATTTCTATCTAAAAAAGAATATGAGTGTTGTAATAGTAGTTTCTGGTTATACATATTGTCTCCGATGTTCTTCGAAGAGAGAATATTAGCATATGAAAATGATAGTGAATCCATCCGGTAGTAGTTTCAATAGTTTTTGGAGTGGATCCCTTATCCCGGTTATTGGATTCACTATATTGTAGAACCTTATAGTAGAAAATATAGTAGATAAAAAACAATGGGAAATAAATTATACAAAAAATAGAATAGAAAAATACCTCTAGAATTGTGTCATCATCTAAATAAAATGTGTTGCAGGAGTGATCAGAAAGCAGTGACCAGCAACCAACTAATTGGCATGAGAAAATAGAAACAATATCAGGCATAGTATGATGGCATATAGAAGGAGTCTTCTTGTGGATGACCTAGGAATTTCAAACAACAAAAACTATCTTCTGATTTTGAAATATTATTATATGTAAATGATCACATAACATATATTACAGTCTGCTATATTGTTAATGAACATGATTATTCAATATTTCAAAATCACAAGATAGTGATACATAATATTGGAATACAATTAGTAAAAATATATTTAAATCATTATGAAAGTTGTACCTCATTAACACTAATAATGCTTCACAACTTTCTCATGAAAATGGAAAATATATGCCTTCATAGAAAATGTAAGGAAATTAGTGAATCCCTAAAATAACGGAAAACTGGAAATATTTTATTATTACTCCATATAGTACCAAAATATGATAATGAGCACATGGTTATTTAGGATAATCTTTCTCAAATTGAATCTCAATAAATGTGGTGACAACTAACATGTTTCTTGTTCATTCATAAAATATTTGTAATCAAGACATGAAAAAAATGGTAAAATGGGAAATCCAATTACATCTAGAATGTATTCCTAAAAATAATTAAGGAAAAAACAAAAAAATGATTGAAATGGATAATTAATATTCTGAATATAAAGAATTCAGGTAGATGAATATGGCTACCATATGTGTTGTTGCATGGATGCATACACACCCATGAAATTTCTCATAATTAGAGCAGCTAGAATCAGTGCCTATCATATGGAAAATGGGATAGTATGAAGCTACCGTAACATATAAATTTTCCTCAACAACATATGATAAAATATTTTGTTTCAATAACTCAAATTCAAGTTGTTTTATTACAATTACATATATCCCTTCTAAAATAAGAACATAAATAAAATATGTGTGGTTAATAAAAAATTCATTAACACCATAAAAAACAGATCATTATAGATATTTGAAAAAAAATTATATCTTCATTTAATAATGAAAACTGAATATTGATTGTTTATAAAATTCCTTTTTTATACTCATCTTATTTCCTCACTCCAACTTCAACTGAACCATCACTTCTTCCATTCAAAAACATGTTCTTCAATGTGAACATGTATCTTTAAAAAAAAGAATTCACACATCTAATTACCATGTAATTGAAAACCACCAAAAAGTAGTTATAAAATAATAAATGAATAAAAATATATAATATCTAGATCCATAGAAAAGAAGTTTTAAAGTGTCCCATGCATCACCTGGTCTATTTTAAAAATCTCAACCTTGAAAAAAATTCCAAATACGTAAAAATAGTAGCTCAATGGGCCTCAATTCTTAATAATAAGAATTTATTTGGAAGGAAATAACAAAAAAATCTGAAAAAATATATCACTTATGATAAGCACTGCATGTTTTAAAAATTATTCTGAAAATTTTGGGTGTGGAATAGTTAAAACCATGAATATGACAGTTTCAAAACATTGACATGTAAGAATTCGTAGAAAAAAGACCATTTAGGGTGAAGAAGAGCCAATGTTCTATGAGGAATCATTTTTTGATTTAGGATCTGGTGATCTAAGTATCATTTCGTATAATAGTGCTCCATTTTTGGAAAAAATATGTGTGAATCCTAATAAACATCATGGGGAATACATACTGTTCATCAAAATGAAAGAGATGCCCCATTTAGAGAACCATTTATTGAGTTTGTTTCATTACATAATACCTGAATGAGAAGAATGATCATATAAGGAAAATAAATTCAACAATAAATTCATTTAATATTGAAAAACCGAATATTAATTATTTAGAAACCTGAAACAAAAAAACATATTTTGCCATAGATAAACCTATAAATCTATTTTAGAAAATAAAATTTCAGTGTAACAGAAATGTAAGAAGCGCCATTAACAAAAAAAACTTAATGATTTAACTATTAATAAAAATTAAAAAATGAAATATTCAATTGAAAATCAAGAAACACAAATGAAAAAAACATCATTAAAAATAACTGATAAAAAAGTTATCTAAATTTTCAGATAGAAACCTCAAAATCAATACAGAACGCATGTTTTTTAATCATCTAAACAAACTGAAACAGAACGAATTTGATTCCTATACAATGTATCAACCATAAACATAAGATATCTGAGGGATGGAGTGGTGGGTGACAGGGAAAATGGTCTTGGAGGAACATGTAGGGACCATGAGGATGGAAGCCAAAAAAGGGAGATTCTGTCGAAGCACTAGATTGGGGAAACTGAAGAAGCTGAAGGTGGTGGACTACAAGGAAGAAATAATAGAGGAGTAGTGGAAACTAGAGAGTGGGGAGAAGAAAAAACAATTTAGTTTGAAATTATATTATGCATACTTTTTCAGTATTTTATAAAATCAATTCATATGGATGGGTAGTTTGAAAGCAATGAATAGATAGATCAATCCTCTAAAAAGTTATTAATATATATGATCATAGAAAGGCCTAAAGATTTCTATGTTTAATGTACTAA
Source organism: Viscum album (assembly GCA_963277665.1). Lineage (NCBI taxonomy): Eukaryota > Viridiplantae > Streptophyta > Magnoliopsida > Santalales > Viscaceae > Viscum > Viscum album. Next base: position 1,046,263,901 of record OY728163.1, on the reverse strand, counting down.
AAAGTTGTTGGAAATAACTGGTTAAACTAATATGTGCGTATTGAATATGTAACAGATATTCTAAAATAAAAATCTATTTGAAACATGATGAAATAATAAAAACATAACCAACATCAGTACAACAACTATTTTGTAATGTTATACATCCCAAGAATGTGTCACTTGTCCCATTTCCATTATGGTGTATTTATTTAAATTGTAGTGTGACTCCACCCTATGACCCTGTATGTAGGATCAATAACATCCCAACACAGTTAATTTTTACTAATGATTCATCACCCATTCTTATTATAAAGCAGTTATAATGCTCTAATAATATATGGAAATTTTAAATTTCCATAAAAAAATAACATATAAATGAATAGTCTATTCAAATAAGAACTAATAGTTTTAGAAGTTTCTATGACATCATCACAATATTAATAAACATTAATTTTAAATGAAAAGGAATAAGAAATTATTTTTACCATTTAGAAATAAAATATATGATATAACTTACAATCTGAAGAATAACTAATAGTAATGAACATTGAAACCCAAACTCTATAATTGTGAATGTCAACATAATAATGATTGTATGGAAACCAATGAAATATAACAAAATCTATACATAAAATAATCTAATTGTGAAATGAACGTTGTGTGAGGTTAAAAAAGATGCAGTTTATTAATTGATAATCACAGTGTACATTCCATGATAGTGTGTTTATCAAAAATATTTTGTTACTCCACCATGTCCCCTTATATTATGGATCAAAGCCTCACGTTAATATTGATTATATTGTATATATTTTATTCATAAATTAGTGGTACAAAATATTGCAATAAAATTGGATTAAATATGGAGACAGTTAAAATAGTAAAAATGTATAACCACATTGTAACATTGTAGTGATGTTGCTCCGACACATTGAACAATATCTATACATAACAACTGAATCATTAGAAATATAATGTATAAAATTAGAATAAATGAAAAATCAAATAAACCATATCATATTCAATAATTCAAAACAACTAAACCATAACCAAGGACAATTCAACAATAAAGAAGGTAATAAATTGAAAACAACAAATCATACTAAATTCAAATGAGAGGAGGCTAAGGATCTATAATAAAAAAACCCCATACAATGGTAGAAATAAGATAGCTTTTAAAGATGTGGAACCTACATAGTTTAGATGTTATGGGCATTGAGCTTTTTATGTGTCTTTTCATTGAAGTAAATCAGAGATGATTGAAATAATGTTTATATGGAAGTAGATATTGCAAAAATATAAACCATGACATAAGAAATCTATGGGATATATAAAGAACAAATATCATTATCATTTAATAAAACCCAACAACATTCCAATCTGAAGAGGTGAGTCATAGAGTATTTATCGGTAGAATTAAACGATGAAAATTATATTTGTGTGTGTAGTATATGGTAGTCTCGAATTTATTTACAGTTTTTTAAATGAATTCAAAATCCAACATAACAAACTAGATAAAAAAGTGAAGGGGATAATACATGAAAACCCTGATGTTTATCAAGTTCTAGGAACCATCCCTCATCATTCAAGGATGTCCACCAAACATTGCGCAAAGAAGCACCTCCCTCTAGTCACAACACACCATTTCCAGGTCACAATAATTTTTCATCAGCCACAGTTAACCAGACAGGATGTCACTTCATCTACTTGTGAAATGGACAATGAAAATGTACAAAACCAAATTTACCATAAAAAATAGTTTCTTTGAAATCATAATAAAAAATTGATCAGCAAGATTACCATGTGGGACTATAATAAGGAAAAATTTCCTATTTGAGTATTCATTAGAGAAAATTGACAAACAGTCATTAAGTAAAATAAGATATTTTAAAATAATATCATTCGCATAGGTGGATAAGTCAACAACAGAATAGATGGAATACAGTAGGAGGTTGGATTGAAGTTGAATTAACATAATGTGGTGGCTATGGAACATGTCGTAGGAGTGTTTGGAGTAGTAGAAAAAATGTAGTGGGTGTCGTAGCAACACCTGAATAAAATCGTGAGTCGGAGATGCTGAATTAGGGAATGGAGGATATTACAGTAAAATATAGTTGGTACCATAGCAACACCTGACAGAAATCATGAACTAGAGGAGCTGAATATGGATAATCCAATGATGGAGGAGCCGAAGACGGAGGAGCTGAAGTCGGAGGAGCCGAAGATGGAGGAGCCGATGACAGAGGAGGTGAGGGTAGTGGAGCCAAAGGAAGAGGAGCTGATGGTGAATCACATAGAGGTAGATTCATGACTTGTGAGGTGATTCAATTTGGGAAGTGAGAGATAATATTCTGGTAGGGGGGATTCAGGGAGGGTTGTGGGAACCTTAGATCATGTAGAGGGGAGTCTGAGAGGTGTGGGAGAAGCCATGGTAAATCCTGATTGGGGGCGGGATATTTTTTCATGTTTGGTGGAGTGATACAAAACATGGGGTGACATGGAGTCTTAAGAAGAGGATACATGTATAGAAAAAAAAAACATGAGATACAATTAAAACCACATCATGTGAACCTATAATATGATTTCATAGGTGATAATGAATAATTACATAACATAATATCAAAAAAATGGTCAATAGTTTCGTAGTAACATCAATTATAAGTCCTCAAGTCACATAAGAATGAAATAGGATGGACTCTCTCAGATTTAATAGATATTAGTCTGTTAGTGTGAAGGAATTGAATATTTTTTAGAAGCGGTTGACCAACCAGTGTGAAAATTTCAATGGAGATTAAATACAACAATCTTAGAGGACTTCATGTTATTTAAAAACGTATATTGGTAGTAAAAAAATCATATATATGTCCTGATATAGTTTCTATTCAATTATTTAGGGATCACATAGTTTTCAATTATAAATTCAATTGTGAAATATTATTACACAACAAAGAGGAGACTATTTGATTTATTCAAGCATATATGTGACCACTATTTTAAATATGATCTTACATATATTTTATTTTCTATAAATTTTATAAAATTCTATTCCATTTACTAGCACATTATTATTATTATTATTACTAGTACTCGCTCATGTCTTCGCACTGTGATTTGATTCCAATTATCTAAAAATGACCCACAAATAAAAAAACATGATCTACTGCTCAAAGAAAATAAATGTTTCATTACACTTTAAAAAAATACAATTCACAATTGTAATAAATGATACAATGCTCATGTAAAATAATAATTAATAATGTATATAAAAATATAAAAATTAAAATAGTGAATGTCAATGTAAATGAAAAATATTCAAACTGAGAATACATAATAATATGATTATAATGCAATAAATCTATATGAAAAAAGAAGATAACTGTCGTAATAGTTGTTTTTGGTTATTCAGAATGTCTCATGTGGCCTTGGGAGAATGAATATCAGCATACCACCATGTTAGTAAATCCCACTAGTAGTGATTTGAGTAGTAGTTGTTGTTGATCCGCTATCTTGGATGTTGGTTTCACTATGTTGTAGAATCTTACAGTAGAAAATATAGGCGAGAAAAAATACTGGTAATTAAATTATACATAAAATTGAATAGAAAAATACCTCCATAATTGTGTCGTCTTATAAATGCAATGAGTTTCATATGTGATCATCAATCAGTGATCAGCAAGCATCTAATTGGCATGGGATAGAAACAAAAATACCATGCTCATGGATGGTCATGGAATTTGGGACATCAGCAACTATCTCCTAATTTTGAAATATTATTACATGTAAATTGTCACATAACATATATTATAGACTGGAGTGTAGTTAATTCACATGATTATTCTATATTTCAAAGTCACAAGATAATGGTACATAATATTAGAATAAAATTTGTCAAAATATATTGAAATAATTATGAAAGGTCTACCTTATTCACACTAATAATTATTTACAACTATCTCTTGAAAATGGAAAATATACACCTTCACGGAAAATGTAATGATATTAGTGAAACTAGAAAATAACAAAAATGTGGAAATATTGCATTATAACTCCATATATATATCCTACATATGATAATGAGAACATGGATATTTAGGCTACATTTCTCAAATTATTTCTTAAAAAATGGGGTGACAACTCACATATTGCTTCTTGAGTCATAAAAATATATTTTATTTGGTAACATAGAAAAGAAATAGTAAAAAATCTCATCCATCACCTGGACTATTTAAAAAATCTCAACCCTGAAAATATTCTAAATCTGTCAAAATAGTGGCCAATTGGGCCCCAATTCATACCAATGATAATTAATTTGGAAGGAAATACCAAAAACATTTGAAAACATATATTACTTATGATATGTATAGAATGTTTACAAGATTATTCCTAACATTCTCGGTGTGGAATAGTTAAAACCATGAATATGCCAGTTTCAAAATGTTAAAATGTAGAAAAACATTTAAGAAACACCTTTTAGGGTGGCGAAGAGCTGATGTTCCTAGAGGAATCATTTCCTAATTTATGATCTGTTAGTCTATGTATCACTACAAAAATTAGTTCTCCATTTTTTTAAAAAATATGAGTGAATCCTAAAAAACATCAAGGGGAATACATACTGCTCATCTAAATAAAAGAGATTCCCCATTTAGAGATCCATTTATAGAGTTTGTTTCATTATATAATACATGAATGAGAAGAAATATCACATGAAGAAATTAAATTCAATAGTATATTCATTTAAAAATGAAAACATGAATATTAATTGTTTAGTAACCTGAGAAAGAAAACATATTTTATCATCGATAAACCTATAAATATATTATAGAAATAAAAATTCATTGTAATATATACATAAGAAACTTATTTAAAAAAAAATTAACGATTTTACTATTCATAAAAAATTAAAATTAAATCTTCAGATGAAAATTAAGAAACACAGATGAAAAAAACATTATTAAAAAAACTAATCAAAAATTTTACTGAATTTTTGGTTAGAAATAAAATCAAAACAGAACGCATGTTTAGTATATCAACTAAACTAACTAAAAAAGAAAAAATTTAATACCTATACAAAGTACCAACCATAATCTGAAGAGATTCATGTGATGAAGGAGTGGGTGATAGGGGAAATGTTTTTTGGGGAATTCATAGGTACCGCGAGGAAGGAAGCCAAAAAATAGAGAAGTTGTGGAAACCCTAGATTGGGTAAACTGAAGAAGCTGAAGGCGATGGACTTTAGGGAAGAAATAATGGAGGAGCAACGAAAACAGAATAGTGGAGAGACAAAAATATGATCGGTTTGAAACTTCATTATGTTTATTTTTCAGTATTTCTTAAAATCAATTAAAATGGATCGGTAGTTTGAAAGTAGTGAAAAGATAGATCAATAATCTAAAATGTGATTAATCTATATGAGCTTAGAAAGGCCTAATGATTTTTTTATTGAATGTAAAAAAAATTATTGAAAAAAACTATTTAAACTAATATGTGCATAGTAGAGATGTAACAGATATGATAAAATACTAATTTGTTGGAAACATGATAAAATAAAATAAAAACATACCCAACATCACTGCTGCAACTAATTTGTAATGATACATAGATCAAAATAAGTCACTACTCCCCCTTTTATGATGGTGTATTTCTCTAAAGAATACTATGACTCCACCTTGTGACCCTGTATGTAGGACCAAGAACATCCCAACACAGTTAATGTTAATTATTCCTCACCCCTTCTCATTCTAAAGTAGTTTTATTGCTCTAATAATATTTGAAAATTTAATATTTTCATCAAAAAAATAACATAGAAATGAATTGACTATTCAAATAATAACTAATAGTTATAGAAGTTTCTACGACATCATCACAATATTAGAAAACATTAATTTTATATGACAAGGAATAAAAATTTATATGTACCATTGAGAAATCAAATATATGATTTAATGTTATATTCAATTAATAACTAATAGTAATGAACATTGAAACTGGAACACTGCAATTGTGATTGTCAACATAGTGGAGATAGTTTGGAAACCAATCAAATATGAAAAAATCTAAACATTAAATAATTTAATTTTGAAAATATGTGTGTGTGAGGTTACAAAAGATATAGTTTATTAAATGATAATCACATTGTACCTTCCACAATGGTGTATTTATCCAAAATCATGTGTTACTCCACCACATTCCCTTTTACGATGGATCAAAACATTGAAATAATATTGATTAAATTGAATATGTTTAATGCATAACATAGTGGTACATAATATTTCAATAAAAGTCGATTAAATATAAAGATAATAAAAAATAGTAAAAAACAAAAAAGGATAATCACATTTTACCTTTGTAATGATGTTTATCCAACATAGTGAACAAAATTTATACATAATAATTGAAAAATTATAAATATAATATATAAAATTAGAATAAATAAAATATCAAATAATCTATATAATATTCAATAAGTCAAAATAACTAAACCATAACCAAGGAAAATTTGACAATAAAGAATACAATAAATTGAAACCAATAAATCATACCCATTTCAAATTAAAGGAGGCTAATGATCTATAATAAAAAAACCCACACATTGGTTGAAATAAGATTTCTTGTTAGGAAGTTGAACAAACATAGTTTAAATGTTATTGACATTGAGCTTCATATGTGTCTTTGCATTAATGGAAATTAGAGATAATTGAAATAGTGGTCATATGGAAGAAGATATTGCAGGAATTATAAACCCCGACATAAGAAATCTAATGAAATTATAAAGAATAAATATCCTTGACATTTACGAAAACTCTGCAACATTCCAATCTGAAGAGGTGAGTCAAGGGGGACTAATTGGTTGAATAAAATGATGATATTTATATTTTTGTGTGTAACATATGGTAGTCTCTAATACATTTAATGTTTTTTTAATGCACTAAAAATCAAATCAACCAAACTAGATTACAAAAATAGAAGGTAATAATATATGAACATTTTAATGTTTTTATAGTGACTGGACCCATTACACATCATTCAAGAATGTCTACCAAACATCATGCACTGAATCCCCTCCCTCCAGTCACAACACACCATTTCGAGGTTATAGAACTTTTGCATCAAACCCAGTCAACCAGATTGGATTCCTTTGCATCAAATTGTGAAATGGACTCTGAGAATCCACAAAAACAATATTTAAATTTTTTTATTCAAATCATAATCATAAATTGATCAGTAGGATTACCATTTGGCACTATTATGGGGATAAATTTCATGTTTGAGGATGAATTACTGAAAAAAAACATGTCAGGATATAAAATAGAATGTGGTAAAACCCTATTGTTTGTGAAAGTGGATAAGTCGATAGTGATATGTAGAGCATGGAGTAGCAGGTAAATGGAATCTAAAATACCAAAAAACAGATGGCTAAGGCACATTTCGTTTGAGGGTGTAGAGAAGTAGTAAATATGTAGTGGGTTTCGTAGCAGCACCCAACTGAAATTGCTAGTCGGAGACGCCGAAGAAGGCCGTGGAGGATACAACTGTAAAATGTAGTTTGTACCGTAGAAACACCTAATGGAAGTCATGAACAAGATGACCTGAATATAAAGGATCCAAACATGGATTACCCAAAGGATAAGGAGACGAAGTCAGAGGAGTTGAAGACAGAGGAGCTGAGGGCAATGGAGCTGAAGGTGGAGGAGCCGAAGGCAGATCATGCGGAGGCGGAGTCACGACTAGAGAAGGGATTTCATTAGGGGAGAAAGAGAGAGGATTTAGGGAGGGGTTCAGGAACCCAAGAGGGAGTAGAGGGGAGCCAGGGAAGGGTGGGAGAAGCCATGGTAAATCCCGATCGGGGGCGGGAGGTTTTTTCACATTTGGTGGAGTGATACAAAATATGGGGTGACATGGCTTCGTCGGAAGAGGACACATGTACAGAAAAAAGAACTCTTTAGTAAATTTATTGATTATTTATTCAATATTCTAAATCAAAAACCCCAAAATTTCTATTTTTGTAAAACATTTAATGTAATCATTTTGAATCAAAATTTTAAACATAATCCAGAGAAAACCATTTGGTCACCATTGTAGTGAATTATAAGTGGAAAAATATTGATTTAAGTTTTAATGAAAAAAATAACATCAATTTTACTGAAATCAAAAAAAAATTCAGATTAGTTTTGTAGACATGGAGGTTTGATTTCATATGAATAAAATCTCTTCTTCAAAATTGCTGAGTATTTTGGCCCATCTTTTCAGTTAATATCCTCGCAACATCTACTATTTTTTCATCTAAATCTCATACCGCATTACCATCAATCACACTTCTACCAGTAAGACACAATCCCCCATAAAAATTTTAAATCAAAACTTGTCCACTGATGTGATGGTGGGGAAACTAAAACAGGGTTTTTGAATCATTCTTAATAATCATGTAATGTTTCACCTCGTGTTTTCCTAATTCAACAAATCTATTTTCAAATAGATGTAGTTATTGAAGAAGCGAAATTTTATTCATGGAATATTTTCTTTAATTAATTCCAACTTGTAATCAAAGTTGAATGTGAATAGAAGAACCATTATTTGGAAACTCATAAAGAAAAGGTAAATGAAATGAATTTCATTTTATTTGCATCAACTCTATAGGGATTAATGATAAAACAAATATATCTAAATTATTCATGTTCTTTATGTGGATTCTCATCTAACAAGCCATTTAATTTTGGAATTTGGTGGATGAAACCTGATTTGATTTCGAAACTTACAGGTTCATCATGATATTCCACAGGATTTTCTAGTTTTTCACCATATGGATAATTCAATTGTTATGTGGTTATGTTTTTGTCAATTAAATTTTTTTTTCTATCACGTTCCTTCTAGGTGTGTAGGTGGTGGATTCAAAACAATGAAAAGGTGAATTTGTATCCCTAACCATAGAGTGAGACGTTATACCAATTTTCTAATCTAAAGGAAATTATTATGGGTTAAAATTTCTGGTCATGTAAAGAAGAATTATCTAAAATCTCAACTCAAGAAGCCTCCCGACTGTAGCACCAGTTGATGTGAATTTCATGAAAATGTTCTGGATATTTACCATCACAACCTCAAGTGATTCAGAGAGAAAATTGGAAGGAACATGTTAGTGAAATTTAACATAGGAGTGGAAAATATTCAACAAACCTCAATGTAAGAACATCAAGACTACTACTGAATCTAATTGAGGTGAATCCCATCACTGATTTAAATTATAGAAATTTTTTATCTTCATTGAATAGAAATGGAATGTAAAAATAATATTTTTTTAAAGAACTAATAAGGATTTTATGAGGATGTATTTTCTCTTTGTTTCTTAATGAAATGTTCAAAATGTCCATGATAAAACCATACCACCACATCTTTATTCCGGGATTTAACCACCATTGAATTCATATGATGAAAAAGTGTTGGTAAGGTGGTTTTAGTAATATTCAAGAATCTTCAAGTAAATATAAATTTTCTCAATGTTTTGAAAAAACATACAAGTTACAATATATTTCAGAATGAGATGTTTAACCATAACAGAAAATTCAAAGGATGTGAAAAATTGAAAATGGGGAGGAATCCATGATTCAATATGACTTTCTTTTCATGTGTAATGTCCCAAAATATTTAACATTCCCTGAACCATTGGAAATTGTGAATTCAGTGATGCCATCAATTATTTATGGCCCTCAATAAATTTTATTACCAATTCTATTTAATAATATATTCATGTTGTAGAATTGAAATCCTTTGGAATTCTCAATCAACATTCATACATAATTACCAAAATTCCTACTAGAATTATAGGGGATTTCATCACTCAGGTGATAGACATGATTCTCCAATGAATTTATATTTCTATAATATTAAAGAATGTCAATTTAGTATCCAAGATCCTCTCATTCTTGGGGAAATATTTTTTTAATATGGAATAAATAAATCATCAATGTTCACAAATGAACAAATACACTACAATTTTGAGGAAATTTTTTCATTGAAATTTTTTTAATTCAATTAAACAAATACTTAATGACCATTCATCCCCAAAAGTAATTATGATTGATTGTGTTTTTACAACAATGTTTCTGGATTTCTCCCCTGAGGAAAAAAAATTGATTTAAAAGATAGAAATATTTGTTGGTATTTAACAATAAAATGGTTATAATTATTATTTTGATAAATCTTGCGATGTTGAGTCTACTAATATCAACATTTATGAAGTTGAATTTTTTGAGACCTTATTTCATTTAGTGGTATCAGTAGGGATTTTTACAATTTTTCTTTTGAAACAAGTTTGTAGAACATGGAAATTGAGCATTATGAATAGTAGTGTTCTTTAATCAATGTAATAACCAACATGAGATTGAATTAATACACTTACTTAGAACCTAAAATATGAATTCTTGGGATAGAATAAATTATTCCATTTTATTATTTAAATATTTATGTTAATAGATCAGGAGAAACAATAGTTAGAGGTCCTATAATCCTATAATAATGAAATAGGTTGGTTTCCCTCTTATTTAACAGGAGTTAGTCCCTTAGTGTGCATACATTGAATTTTTCAAGAAGTGAATGCTAAACTAGTGAGATAATATCAAAGGATATTAATCACCAATATAATTTGATATCTTCTTGAAATTTAATCCCTTTTATATTTGGGAAAAAAATCATATCGATGTCCCAATATAATTTATAATTAAATTTGACTGTTCACTTGGGGTTCTATGGGGGTGAATTTCAAAATTAAATTGAGAAATATTTTTATAAAAGGATGTGGGGAGTGTCTGAGTGGTTCAAGAAAGTCTACATCCATCATTTTAAATATGATTTAAAACCCATTTTATTTTATGTCCATTTTTTATCTCTCCTTTCAATTTAATTCACATTTTCTTTATTAATATTATATATTCATTGTTTTAAATCAAATCCCCCAAAATTTATCCTCTTTTAAAAACAAACTAAAAAAGTGATAGTTTTTCAACTCAACATGCATAGTATTCAATAGAAAACCATGTGATCACCGCATTAATTATTTATAATAGAAATAATACTATTTTAATTTATAATGAAAAAAACAATCCCATCAACTGGATTACAATCATATTGTTTTCTAGACTAGTAGTGGGGACTTCCTGGGTAGATTTGACATGAAGAATGAGTCTTGTTTTAAATTGATGATCATTTGGGCCACATATCCATTTAATATCTTATTAGTAGCTATTGTTTTTTTCATATAAATCTCATCCCATAGTAGAATAAATTATAACTTTATAATTAGGGAACAATAACTCATAAAAACATTGTATTAATATTTGGTCCCTGATTTGATAGTGGGGGAAACTAAAACAATGACTTTTGAAATGTTTCTAGTATTCATGAAAAGGTTCTGTTAAGTATTCCTCATTACAAAAAACATCTTCCAAATATAATAAGTTCCTAAACTAGGGAAAAAATTCAAGGAAAGTTTTCTTAATTTTGATCTATTATAAATTCAATATTGAGTGTGAATAGATGAACCAGCCTTTGGAAACTCCTTCTAATGATAGGTTAAATGACCTAAATTTCATTTGGTTTGTATCAACTCCATGATAGTTAATGTTAACACAAAGATAGATGAATTAATGAAAGTGTTTTTTTGGATTTTAAATTGGAAACCCATTTAATTTTGTAAGATAATGGAATAAACTAGTTTGATTTCAAAACAAATAGGTGCATCAGGATATTGCATTGGATTTTCTGGGGTTTCATTATTAGAATAATACAATTATTTCTATGTTATATTTTTGACCATTAGTATTTCAATTACAAGAAATATCCATCTAGGTGTGTTGGTGAAAGATTCACCGCATGGTACATGGTGATTTATATTTCTAACACTATAGCGAAATGTTATATCAATTTATGAATCCAATGACAATAAGCTTGTGTAGGAATTTTGGGCCCTATAAAGAGAACAATTTCAAAAAATTAAACTTATGAAGCATCAATATTAATGAAACTAGTTGATGTGAGTATTTATTGGTGGAAAACTCAATCAATACATTTCCCCTTATAATGTAGTAGAGTGGTGACCATGGGGTTTTCTCTGAAGGAGGTTTAAAATTGTTTTTCAAATCCATCACTTTTATTTTATTTGTTTTTATAGGAAGAGAAAATTTGAGGAATTCAATTTAAATGTATGAATATAAAATAATAATAATAATAAATTTCAATGGAATATGAATGAAATATAGAAAATTGAAAAATAATAAAACAGTTCTGATATCATAATAATAATAGTGGTTGTAGACACGCTTGAACCTCTTAGACACTCCCCACTTGTATAAAAAAATTACTCTGTTTAATTTCTAAATTCTCCCCCAAGGCCCACCAAGTGAATAATAAAATATTTATAGACATCATATCAAGATCCCAATTTGATTGTTTCCCCACCTATAGATTTCATTCAATTTTATGAATACCTTCAACCAATCAAACCTCATTCAAATTTCTTTTCTCAATAGTATGACCTCATCGATGAATTCTAATTGTGAAATCAATTTGTTTACTTCATTTATTGAATAATGATCCAAACCACCTTCAATGAAAATATATTGAAGATGGAAAAAAATTGAATTCATTCAAAAACATATGTTCTAGAGAAATAAAAAAATAGATTACAAAATAAGCACACAAATTGGGAGATAGTGTTTTTTAGGTGTTGTCTTCTAAAACCACATGGTGTATAGCCATGAATCACTTCATAAGAATCTTTATTATCCATTATCATTTCAGTTCATGGAATCATTATTAATATATCAGTCTCCACCATTTTTATGGATGTCTCTGGATCATCTTTAGGATGTTCTGTGGTGTTTCACATCTCTTGCAGGACCCAGAGTACCATGGATGGGAACCGAAGGGGTTTATTTTTATGAAAATCCCATAAAAAATGTCACAATAATGTAATTATTTATTAATTCATCCCCGTAGTCACTATTTGAAATGGGGTTTCACATTGTTTAATCATTCGGTCAACAATCTTCATGAATGATGGCTTCATTTTCTCCAAAATTCATCCAAAAAATAGTCACCTCGTGTAATGAAGTTACATGACGTGTATTTTTCTTTCATAACATGTAATGTTGTTAGGACATTACTTTTTATGGTAATTTGTTGGGGAAATTACATCGTTTAATGTTATTACATGATGTGTAATCATTTTTCATTAGTTTTTTGGTCCATTTCTAACACCACAAGATTTCATAGTCTGTTATATCATTAATGTAATTGAATAGCTTGTGTTACATGATTCACCAAATTCAAGTACATAAAAACATATCAAAATAGCCATTTAAAAAGCTGTTATGAATAATATAAACCACAATTTGATTTTTATATATATTCTATATAATTTTAGAATTTATTTTTTTTATTTTATAGACATAATATAAAAAAAATTCAATTTTTAATATAAAAGAATTGTTTTTTAAGATGTAATTCACCTCCTTTTAATGGAAAACCATTTTTACATGCAATATTTGACAGTTTTACACAATAAATTTAATGAAATTAAATAATTTTCTAGAATATAGACAAAAAAAATTAGTATATATACATTTTTGGATCTTTTCTGATAACATTGAAATTTTGATGAATAGTGAAAAAATATTAATTGAAAAAAAATTAATAAAAATATTTTATAGTGTTAGATTATAAATTACGATGGTTTTGACATATAATTAGATTATATTTTTATCATTTGATCAAATTTTGGTAATTTAATGTAATTTAACATTTGAATTGGTTATAAACACATATCAATTTTTGGATAGTTTTTACTCATAAAAAACAAGCTTTCTTGTTTTGACTACGAGAATTAATTTTAATTTAATTAATAAAAATTATATGTTTTTTAATTTGGAAAAATAGATATCATTTTTTTAACGTCCTAGATCTGGAATCCACCCAGTGGTGCCCCACGTACCCATTTGGTCCGATGGCCTCAAGCGCATTTCCACAAACGATAGAGGCTGCCAACTAGCAGCGAGGGCCGTGGGTGCGATAGTGGGAATACTATTCCTTCATTGGCAGAGTACATAGTAGATATAAACAAACATACAATAGAGAAAGTAGTAAGTATCCACAAAATAATAAACCATAGAAGAATGAGATAATAAACAACTATGTAAATGCAAAATAAATGTGGCATGATACATATATCTAGGAAAATAGAAAAAACAGTCACAATATTGAAAAAAATAGTAATTAACTATGTACAAAAGAAAAAGATAAAATCACCTCAGCATAGAAATCCTAGGCTTAGTCTCATGCTCTCTAGCTCCACAACAAGTCATGTACCAGAAGTGGAAGGGTGCTTGCCCTTATCTACACCTACAACAATATAATCTGTTTGGGCCCAAAAACATGGCATAAATAGAGTGTAAACTAAATGAGAATAGGCAACCACCTGAAGATCTGTGCCAAACAGTAAATGAATATATGGCAGGTAAAAGTACAGAAAGCAGTAAATAAGAAAATGATGAACAGTAAAAATCCACATTTCCAATATAATGAAATAAAAAAACAAGGAAGATAATCACAACATGTAACCCTCTAGGATATACTCATAACCTATCCTTTATTGTCATACATAGAAACTCAAGAAAGCAGCTAAAATATAGGTGACCCTCTGGGAAGTACCCACAGACTATCCCCTTATGGTCATACCTATCAAGTACAATCAACCCTCTGGGCAGTACGCTCAGCCTGGCCCCTCTAGTTCAGTCATAATAATTCATAAACACTCTCTTATGAAGCACTCATAGTTAATTCCCCTTATATTCTATGGTACTCAAGGACACTCTGAAGAAGAACACAAGGTCAATTCCCCTTACAGCCCCAAGGTCAAGGTATCTCTAAGGAATCTCACAAAGTCATTTCCCATTATAGTCCAAGTCGTTCAAAGACTCTTTGAGAAATCTCACTCGGTCAATTCCTCCTATAGTCTAAGATGGTTCAAGGTAATTCAATGTAAACCAAATCTCCCTAAGGAAGCTCACTCAGTCGATTCCCTCAGGGTCTATAGTGCCCAATGACTCTCTTAGGATGCTCACACGTTCTATCCCCTTATAGTCTATAATGTTCAATGACTCTCTGAGGAAGCTCACTCGGTCTATGCACTTATAGTCTACTAAAACAGGTTCTCACAGACCTGGGTAAGTCAATGCATAGAAATGAAATATGGCCAAAGTAAACCTCAGAGATAATGGATAAACAATCACAACATATCAAGAATGTCAGAATTCAACACTCCATCCTACAATTTCTAGGCATGGGAAAATAGGCAAAATGACCAAAAAGGCTAAACAAGACCAACCATTCATAAATAGAAAAATGCTAGGGAAACACATCCATGGTGAAGTAATTCACTTTATTCACAACAATTGACCTCTACTCAAGCATACAAGAGAGGCAGTAAATCAATAGGTCTATAATGGTAAATGCGTAATACCACATTCAAGGTTATTGGCATAATTGCATATAATACTCAAAGACTTCAACAGAAAGTCACAAACCACCTACCTTTGGGGTTTGGATAAATCGATCTCTTCACCCAAACATGCTCAAAACTAGGCAAACGCCTCCTCAAAACCACCTCAAAAACTCTTCCCTAACATCAACAAGGTCAACCAATAACACAAAAATTCAACACAACTCTAGATCTACATGAAACCCTTATAGATATAGGAAACTAAGAGAGTCAGACAGCTAACCCTAATAAATTTCTCAATGAACCAAGAGAGGGACTTAAACAGGGAGAACCGCCTTCGATCTCCATGAAAACACTTCAATTTACCACCAAAACAATCCAATGATCTCCCCTAACCTCTGAAAATTGAAACTCTCGATTGAGCCACGAGATCGAGGAAGAATGGTGAAGGAATGAGAAATCATGAGTGGCTTGGGACTTAAAAATTATATCTTTATGTTTCTACATGGTTACCCCACTCGGTTTGGCAAACTTCGCACTGATTGTGCGGTTGACACTGAATCAACCAGGGACTTCACATGGAATGCCTGCACGGTTTGACAAAACGTGCGCAGCCTGTGCAGAGCCCACTATTATGGGTACATGGTTTCATGGGCTGGCCTCGTGGTTTTCTCAGACTGTGCGCCAACTGTGCACCCCTGCACAACCTCCAGAAAAACCACTTTTTTCTCAAAAATGACCATAAAAGGAAAAAATACCGGAACGTAAGGTCCGGGTTCATAAAAACATCCCCCTTAAATGATATTCATCCCCAAATTTCCCTAGAAAGGAGGCACAAAAGAAGAAACCCAAAACAATTCCAGCCAATGTACTCATACATTGGCCTCCCTCTCCCATGTCTCGTCATGTACTCGCATGTGATACCATAGAACTTGTACCAGAGGAATAGACCAGCCACGGAGAACCTTTTTACTACGATCGACAATCCGGATAGGATGCTCCTCAAATAAGGAATCCACCTCTAACTCAACCTCTTCGGGTTGCAAGACATGAGACGTGTCTGAAAAGTAATGTCGAAGCTGTGTAACATGGAAGATGTCATGCATAGCCTAGTACATCTGAGGTAACTACAACCAATAGGAAATCGGCCCAACTCTCTCAAACACCTCAAACGGCCCGATGTACCTCTGTGAAAGCTTACCTTGTCTCTTGATCCTTATGAGCCCCAACATCTATGCAACACGTAGAAAAACCTAATATCCGACCTCGAACTCTAGAGGTCGTCCCCACAGATCATCATAAGACTTATGATGAGACTGTGCAATATCCATCCTCTTCTGAATCAACTATATATGTTCTACGGTCTCTTGGACAAGATGAGGTCCCAGCATGCCTGCCACTCCGGCCTCTGGCCAACACGATGGTGATCGACATGGAATACCATACAAATCCTCATTAGGTGCCATCAGAATAGTTTCTTGAATTAAATTGTTGTTGTAAAACTCCACTGTAGTTATATGTCTATCCCAAGAACCTCCTAAATATAGAATACCTGCTCGAAGCATGTCCTTAATCAGCTAAATCGTACGCTCAGACTGGACATATTCCTAGGGATGGTATGTTGTACATAAAAGTACATATGTTCCCAAAGCCTTCTAAATCCCCTGCCAGACCCAAAAAGTAAAATGTACATCTTTGTTTTAAACAATAGAGTGGGAAAAAACATATAGATGTACAATCTATCGGATGAAAAACTTTTCTATCTGGTCAACTTTGAAGGTCTCTTGGATCGAAAAGAGGTGAGCGACCATCGTGAGTCTATCAATGACAACCCATACCACATTATTCTCTCGAGGCGACCTCAGGAAACTAGTCACAAAGTCTATCACTGCATCATTACACTTCCACTTGGTAATGGGTAACTTCTGTAGAAGTTACGTTGGTCACTGATGCTCCTCCTTCACCTGATGACATCTGAAACACCTCATGACAAACCCATAAACATCTTTATTCATACCTGGCCACTAATACTGACGGGGTAGATCACAATACATCTTGGTGACACCAGGAAAAACTGCCAAATCTGAGAAATGAAAGTCCCACATCATCTCCTCATGTATTTCGGATGGCACCCATACGCGCCCCTGGAAACGCAAGATCGTATCCTCTCCTATGGTCCACACAGGAATAGCGTCCTCTCATGACACACATTCCCGCAGGACGAGGCCTTTATAATATGATAACTGCCTCATGTGCAGTCGATCAATCATATTAGAGGTAACATCAACCAAAGATTGAAACTTCTCCTATTGTCTGTCATACGCCTCCAAATGCATCTTAGAGAACATAGCCATAAGCTTCCAGTCATTGCTGGTCTCCTAAACAGCCTGTATCTAAGCCCTCCTACTCATTGAATCAGCCACTACATTGCCTTTTCCAGGCATATAAGTAAGTTTGAAGTCATAGGACTGTAGGTACTCAACCCCCCTTCACTATCTCACATTCAAATCATGCTTAGTGAAAATGTACTTGAGAATTTTTTGGACGGTGAAATCCACAAAATCCTCTCCCAGAATGTAATGTCTCCAATAGTGTAAGGCATAAAGAACTGCTGCCATCTCCAGATCATGCGTCGGGTAGTTCCTCTCATGTGGCCTCAACTACTGAGACCCATTCGCAATGAATCCATCTCAATGCATGAGCATAGCTCCCATACCGATACCTGAAGCATTGCAGTAAACAGAATAGCTCATGCCTAGATCTAGAAAGACTAGTATCGGTGCTCAAGTCAACCTCCATTTTAGCTCCTAAATGGATGACTCCCTTGAATCTGACCAAAATAACTTTTCACCCATTTTAGTCAAGCCCGAAAATGGTGCTACTAATTGTGAACAGTCCTAAATGAATTGTCTGTAGTATCCAGCCACCCCTAGAAAATTCCATACCCAGTTGGTCACATGGCCTCAAGCGCATTTCCCTGAACTCTAATGTATACCAACTAGTAGAGGGGGTCATGGATGTGATAGTGGAGAAATTATGCCCTCATTGGCAGAGTACATAGCAGACGGAAACAAACATGCAATAGCGGAAGCTGTAAATATCCAACAACATTAAACAGCAGAAGACTGAGATAATAAACAACTTGAACAATGCATAATAAATGATTCATGATACAAATGTCTAGGAAAATATCCAATTAAGTCAAAATAATTAATAAAAATAGTACAAAACCAACTACAAAAAAATATGATAATAGCTCCTTAGCATAGCAATCCTATGCTTGGTCTTATTCTCTCCAACTCCATAGCAAGTCATATACCTGAAGTGGAAGGGTGATTGACTTTATCTATAACTACAAATATATATTCTATTTGGGCCCAAAATCATATCCCAAACAGGTTGTACAACTAAATCCCTGTAGGCAACCACTCGAAGATATATGCCTAATAGTTAATGAATATATAGCATGTAAAAGTACAGAAAGCAGTAAATAGGAAATGCCGAACAGTAAACAATCCACAGTTCCAATATCAACTGACAACTAAACAAGTATGATAATCACAAGAGGTAACCCTCTGGGAAGTACTCTCAGACTATCCCCTCTAGTTATACCCAGTAACACAAGCAAGCATCTAACAAACAGGAGACCCTCTGGGAAGTGCCCAAAGAATATCCCCTCTGGTCCAACCTATCATATAAAAGAATCCCTCTGGGCAGTACACTCCACCAATCCCCTCTATTTCACTCATAATAATTCATAAAGAATATCTACGGAAGTACTCACAATCAATTCCACTTATAGTATAAGGCAGTCAAGGATTCCCTAAACAATCACACAAGTTCAATTCCCCTTATATCCCCACGGTCAAGATATCTCCGAGGAATCTCACCCTGTCAATTCCCCTTATAGACCAAGTCGATCAAGGACTCTCTGAGGATTCTCACTCAGTCTATTCCTCCTATAGTCCAGTATGGTTCAAGGTAATTCAAAGTAAATAAAGACTCTCGACGGAAGCTCACATGGTATATCCCCTCATTGTATATAATTCTCAAAGACTCTCTAAGGAAGCTCACTCAGTCTATCCACTTATAGTCTACAATGTTCAAAGAATCTCTGAGGATGCTAACTCAGTCTATCCCCTTATAGTCTACTACTCTAGGTTCTCACGACCCTAGGTAAGTCAATGCATAATAATGCAATATGGACAGATTAAACATAAGATCTACATGGATAAAAATTTGCAACATCTCAAACACATCAGAATTAAACACTCTATCTTACAATCTCTATGCATGGGAAAACAGGAAAAATGGAAAAAAACGATAAACATGACCAAAAGGGTGTAAACAAAACAATTCATGGAAAACACATCCAAAGCGTTGTAATTCACACTATTCACAACAATTGACCTCTACTCAAGCATAAAATAAAGGAAGGTAAAAAATACAGATAAAACAGTAAACATGCAATACCCTGTTCAATGGTATTGGTACAATTCACATAATACTCAAAGACTTCAATGGAAAGGCACAAACCACCAACCTTTAGGGTTTGGCTAAATCAACCTCTTCACCGAAATGCGCTCCATACCAGGAGAACGCCTCCTCAAAACAACCTCAAAAACTCTTCCGTAACATCAACAATATAAATCATTAACACACAAAAGAAATAAAACCATATATCTACATGAAACCCTTGCAGATCTATGAAAATATGAGAGGAAAATGGATAACCCTAACCAAAATCTCAAAGAACAAAGAGAGGGACTTAACCGGGGAGAACCTCCTTCGATCCGCCAAGAAACCCCTTCTATTTTCTTCCAAAATGAGACATGGAGATCCCCATGCTTTGCAAATAGAAACTCATGCATGAGCCATGAGTAATATGAAGAATGGTGGAAGAATGGGGAATCCCAAGTGGCCCGGGACTTAAAAACCAGAACATTATGTGGCTACATGGTTACCCCGCACAGTTTGGAAAATCGTGCGCCAACCATGAGGTTTCCACTGTCCCACCCAGGGACTTCGCATGGCTTGCCTGCTCGGTTTCACAAACCATGCATAGCCCATGCGGAGCCCACTGTCAAGGGTGCATGGTTACTTGGGCTAGCCACACGGTTTTCTCAGATCTTATGCCAACCGTTTTACCCTACACAACCTCCCAAAAAACTTCTTTTTCATTAAAACAAACAAAAAAGGAACACATAATTTAATGGAAGGTCCATGATCTTAAATTTTTTAATATGGAATATCAGATTTATCTTTTGTTAATTTTTTTGTATTCTTTAAAAAACATTCAATTTTGTATGAATAGTGAAAAACACTATGTTGTAGATAAAAACTGACAATTTAATTCAAATATTTATTTAAAAATAAAAAATTTATCTGGATGAAAAATTATATACATAATACATATATTAATCCATTGTAATTCATTGGATTTATTTTATAATAATATTCGACATATAAAATTTTATTTAACTTTTGTTAACATCTTTTACCCACATTTTAGGCACATTTGCAAATTTTCATAAAACACAATTTTACCACATTTATAAAAAGAATTTAAAAATTTTGAGGGAGACAGTTGATATCAGTAAGTAAAATGTTTTTCAATTGGATGACAATACTTTTTAGTGAATAGTAAATTTTGAATATTTTTAACACAGATAAAAGTAAATAGTATAATTAAAGGTAAAAAAAATATTAAAATTACCCTAACACATGTTAAAATACTAATAGATAAATGTATTTTGTCCAAAATTACATTTAGGAAAAAATATGATCATTTTTTATCTACATGGATTAAATTAATTCATTTATTATATTTTAATAAAAGAAGAGTTACAAGTGTGAAATTCAAATTTTAATAATGAGAGCATTATTAATATTTCTTTATAAATAAGATAAATTCTATGATAAGTATAAATTAGAAAACTAAAACAATTTCCTACACAATATTATTTTAATTATAATTTTTAGATATTAAATAATTATATTTATTTGTGACTCAATGATGATGCAGTAATGACTTTAATAATTAAAGATTAAAATAATTGATATTATAAAAAATAAAATAAATGTAAAATGAAACTTTTGTTGCTATCGAGGAATTTTATTGGTTCATATGACATGTTAGAATTAATAAAATGAATTTTTTTGAATAAATTATATTTTTATGACTTTCACAAAAAGAAAATACTAAATGTTGTCCAAATTGACAGAAATGAGTTTTTATAACAAATAATAATTTATTAAATTATAGAATATTCCTAAATATATAAAGTTCTACTAAAGAAAATAAATAATCATATAAATGTAATTAATAATAAAATTTATGTTCTCTTGGTAGTTTATAGTATGTTTATTAACTGTAGAGTTTAGGAATAAAAGAAGACATGGTAAAAGATTAACTATTTTTCTATGACTTAAATCTAAATAATAAAGTACATATGGAGACCTAAACGTGTCTAAAACCTATTTTTTGAGAGGTTTTCAACCCATACCCACCTTATATTCTTTATAAATCTATTTGGTGCTATTCAAAACTGATAAATTTTTTATAATAAGTTAATATTTAATGTTTTATTAATGTTCCGCTCACTTCTCTTAAAAAAGGCTACTTCTACTTCTCTTAACCACACACCATTAATTCTATTTGTCTTAAACAAAAACTTTTCAAATCTACACCAAAATATCATAATTTAGTCTTAGAGTCCACACTTTGTTCATAAATCCTTCCTATGAAGATGTTTTTCTCAAATCAAAAGGAATCACCCGAAGAAGAGGTAATTATTTCACAACCCCTATTAAGGTTCTCTTCTTCTTCTACTTCATATTTCTTTGTTATTTTCAAACAAAAATAATAACTCCCATACCTTCTACAAGATTATATGTTATTATATATATGGTAAAACCAGATTAATTACTCTATCCATCCTATTAATGAGAAAGTCACCATGCATGCCTACGTACGGCTTACTGTCTCCACATTGTGGGGGTAGTTTGTTATTCAACACTACATTACCTAGAGGGGTATAATAATGTTTATATTTGATTTTAATAAAAAATATTACCTGATAATAATTATTTATATATAATATAACATCCAATTAAACACCAGTTCACCATCAATAGAATGATATTGTTTCTCGTGCGTAATTATGTCTTAACGTCTTCACGATGCGCTGAGATTCATCTTCAATTATCACCCTTTTAAATTTTTTTATAAAAATATATATTGGTTAATTATAAGGTATATAAAATAATATTTCTACCGTAATAATATATATTTATGTAGATAAGTATTTACCATTTACATACTACCATACTATATGATAAGAAAACAGAAACAACGTTCTTGCTTTCGTAGGAACTACCATTTACATGAAAGTTGTTTCTATTTCATATATATATATATATTATAAATATTTATATTCTGAATATATATGATATATAATTCATTTATTATATTATGGATGTAGGTAAATCATTATCTAAGTGATATGATCAAGAATAACAAGTTAAAACACATATGATAAAGAAATAGAGTATTACTAAAAATGATATTTTGACATGAAAATTATTATTAAATGGGAAGTATAAAGTCATAAATGATTTTAGCATGATATAATAAATATGAATTTGGTTCTAGTATAATTTAATAACATACTATGGAAATTATAAAAGAGGTTGAACCTACCCTTGACCAAAGAAAAATACTAGGTAAGGGATAATTCCTCAATATCATTATTATCTAAAATTGTTTTTATGTAATTATTTACTGTTAAAAATTTATTATCCTTGTCCATGTTTTAGAAAATGGTATTCAAAATGATTCTTTTTAAGGGGCTCTATAACTAAAACATCATTTTCATTGGATTAAATATTTATTCTGAAAATAATTATCATCAAATACGATGTTTTAAAAGTAGTTTTAAATATTAATTTATTTAGAAACGAATGTTTTAAAATGTTAATTTATTTCAAAATATTCAATGTGGTATTTGAAAAATTGATTCAAAAATATATTTTAAATGTATTATTTTAAAAATTTTGTGACTTTTAAATGATTTCATGAAAAATATGTATTTCTCACAAAGTGTTTTACTAGTCATTTTCAACTATGCCATCATCCTTTACTGGATATCATTCTTCATGGTAGTTGATTTATTATAATAAAATAATCACTATTATATTGAATGATTTATGATATGTTTTTACTATGGATGTGTTATTTATATACCATTCATGGTTTACTTTAAAGTATTGACATTTCTTATGATAGTTTAAACACGAATTCTTATGTTATGATTCACCCTTTTCATATGTGGAATTCATTAGACTTAGAAATTGATGTGTGGGTCCCTCTATAGCCCCTCGATGCATCAATTGGAATTATGAGACAAAATAGTGTCTTCGCACAAAACCTTCACAAAATTTTTGTATGTAGTCGTCCCACAAGGCATTGACTATGTGGTTATGTTGTCTGGTATTATACATTACCTCATTATGTAATTAGTTATTACAATTTATTATTCGACTAGTATGATATCATTCTGTATGTTGGTATGGTTATGTTTGACTTATATTTTCCATATTTTGATTCAGTTTTTTTAAAGGTTTCCTTTTTCTATTTCATATCTTTCCTTAAATGTTTATAGCCCTTCCAAATTACTTACCCTTACTGAGCATCTGAAATCACACCATTCTTATGGTATGTTTTCCCAGGTTCCAAGAAGTGTGTTATGATTGTCATGTAGGGTTAAACTATGGTAATAATGGAATTATCAATTATTCATTTATGTTTTGTTTTATGTTTAAATGTGTAATGTAACATTCATGTTTGTAACTCCCCATGATTTCATAGTATGTTATCTCAGTGAAATAATTTAATACATTATGCTTCATGTAAGACCGAGTTCGATTGCACCACATCATAGAAAACTAGTCTTTAAAAAAGAGGTATTTTCATTGCTTTAATAATAAATGAGGCCTCTGCACCAACCTCTAAAAAAATAAAAAAAATTCAATTTTTTCAGATAATGTAATTATTTTAAAAAAAATTAAATTTTACCGCCTACTAATAGTAATTTTTTAATGTAATATCTGAAAATTTTATTTTAAATTTTACAAAATAAAATTTCTATTTATAAGTGGGTCATAAAAATATATTTTGGACAAATATTTGGTACTTTTATGATAACTACCATATTTTGATGAAGAGTGAAAAATACTATCTTATAACTCAAAAAAACTTTTTTAATCGAAATAATTTATAGTGTTAAATTATGAATTTGAATGGTTTTGATGTATAATTATATTATATTTCTATCATTTAATACAATTTAGGTCTGTATAAGTAATTTCAAATTGTATTTGACATAAACACATGTCAATCATTTGAAATTTTGTTACTTTTTTAAAAACCCAGTTTTTGGTATTGACAATGGGAATTAATTTTATATTAATAAATGAAACTTCTATGTTTTCAATTTGGTAAAATGGAATTCTTTTATGAATTCGGATTATCAAAATTAGCTTCAAGTAATGTTTTGGTATTTTCCTCAGAACATTCAATTTTTGATAAATAGAGAAAAACACTACGTTATTGGTTTAAACCAACTTTTTATTTGAAAAATTATTTATTTTATTGAAATTTATTTTAGTTCAAAATAGATACATAATTCCTATAAATATTTAGTTTAATTCATTGGAGTCATTTTATAATAATTTTAGATATATAAAAA
This sequence comes from Viscum album, assembly GCA_963277665.1. Classification (NCBI taxonomy): domain Eukaryota; kingdom Viridiplantae; phylum Streptophyta; class Magnoliopsida; order Santalales; family Viscaceae; genus Viscum; species Viscum album. The sequence continues at coordinate 1,046,238,689 of OY728163.1, read as the reverse complement.
GATTATTGAACATTTTAACGTCTTTTAACCACCTCCTAGGAGCATTTGAAAATTTCCATAAAATGTAACTTAACTAATTCTCTAAGTCTAATTTAAAAAACCTGAGAGACATGGTTAATATCACTAAGTAAAAAGTGGTCAAATATGATGAAAATATTTTTTGGTGAATTTTCACGGCCCGTCCTCGGGGCCCGTGCCGTGACTAACCCAAGCCCGACTTCCATAGGCCGGGGGCTGGCGATTAGCACCAAGGCGTAATTCCCGGTAAAAAGGGAAGGCATTGCCGTTGTAATGTAAACAAACAACACAGAGAAAGAAAGCAGTAGAAGTAAACACTAAGTAATAATTGGGTAGAACAGTAAGTGCAGAAAAGTAAGTGGGCTAGAATAAAAAACAAAACTGAAAGTAATGTACAACTGGAAAGGGAAAAAAACAACTGAATGTAAAGCCGCAACGTCGAGCCGTCTACTAGGAGTCCCACCTGAAGGGTGATTATAGATAGCCTCCACAACACCTCTGGTCCAGCCGTCCGCTCCGAGTATGTCCCACCCAGTGGTCCACCTCCAGGTACCGTCAGGCTCCGCAAGCCTCAACCATGATCAGCACTGTCCGTCATCTGCAACCAACACAACATAGTGCGGGCACAGACTGTTCAGGGGTGATTATAAGCTACTCAGTAGGGACCCCGAGACACCCGAAGGTCTCCCAGAATCGACAATGGATAATCCAAAAAGAAAAGATACAGTCCCAAAGTAACATCCGACTCCACATTGGCATATTCCCATACATATACCTAAGTCAAGAATTCCAGTTCGGATCCAACATCTGAGCTCAAGTATAGCCTATTCCAAACAGGACATCACAACCTATTCCACATAGGAAATCCAAATGTAATCCACATAGGATAGCACAACACAATACACATAGGAAATAAAAACAGGATTCAACTCACACAGGTATACTTCTTCATATGACGATACAGATGATCAGATATAGCCAAGGATTCATCTAAGTCGTCGGACCCACAAAGGATTGATAGGTACTAACCCCCGCAGTGACCCAAAAAGGATCTGACCCACACAAGTTCGATAGGTAACTAACCCCCGTAATGACCCACAAAGGATCTGACCCACACAGGATCGATAGGTATCTAACCTCCGCAATGACCCACACAGGATCAGACCCACACGGGAACTTTAGGCGCTGGCCCACATAGGACCGCTGAGCGCTGACCCACACAGGATCGGACCCACATAGGATCTGTAGCACTGATCCACATAGGATCACTGAGTGCTGTAGTCGTCGGAGTCGAATCCACTGAGGATCTCTGTACAGTCGTCGTCGTCGTCGTCGTAGTCGCAACCAGCTCTAGGGTTCCTGCAAACAACAAGCTCGTTCTGGAGGGTCCTCTCCACAAGCCGAGGGGCTGATACATCAACTGACACAATGTCCGGAGCTGATGTATCCAAAAATTCCGTATCGTCAACCGGAACTCAACGTCACAGACGACGCGTCAATCGGACGCCGGTTCTGGAAGTTATTGGCTTTTTCGTTCCAGGGGCCCGGTTGGTTTTTTAGTCAAAACCAACCCGACCATACTCCTACTGCATCCAAACCTTGAGAGGAGTAATCCAAATGGTCCGTCTCATTTAGAGGAATCCAACAAAGTCGACGGCACACCAATCGGACGTCCAGAACTCAAGCTATAAGTATTTCCGCTCCGAGGGACCGGCTGGTTTCGTGTACGAACCAACCCGGCCGAACCCAAAGTAGTCTGAAACCTTGAGTTCAATATGTCGAAACCACCGTCTCGATCCGTGGATCGCATCGCCGCTGACGGTGCATCGATCGGAGGTCTGTAGCCCATGATATGGGAAAAAGACCGAAGAGGTCTGAAAAAGGGGGGTCTAGGCCCGGACCGACCCACCCCCCCCCCACCCAGGTCGGCCCGAACCGGGTCGACCCAACCCGGGTCTGAGTCCGATTCGGTGGGGCGCCGCCCGGCCCGGCTTGGGTGGCCCAGCCCGGCCTCGGTGGCCCGGCGTTGGATGAGCGGGTCGGCTCGGCGCTGGCCGAGCGACCGCGCAAAGGGGCATAGCCCCCTTGGACGAAGTCGCGGCCCCCCCCCATGGGGGATGCTCCCTGTCAATGGATGATGCACGTTGTCGCGTCCCTCTGGTCCCGCGAGGCCGCGGGACCAGCTGCCCGCCACCACGGCAGCGGCATCGGCGACCCCTTCCCTGCGGCGCGCCGGGCTCCCCCCCGGCCGCCGGCGCCGCCGTGCCGGCGAGGCGCACAGGTAGAAAACTCCACGGACCACCGGACGAGCTCTGGTGGTTGGATTTGCCTACAGTCTTCATCAATGGCCCTCCCGGGACCCTTCCTTCACTGCGAGGACTTCACAACGCCCACGCGATCTACTTTGTCGTCACCCGCCAATCCGATCACCAAGAACGAAGAGACTGTGGGTTCAGACTTGTTTGTTGGTCCACAGCCACTGCATTAGCAGTTTTAAAAAGAAACATCTGTCAGTTTTTAAAACACATCCAAGGATATAAACAAATCACACAGAATTAATTACACCATTTAAACCCAGGATAAGGATATAAATCACAAAGAATTAAAAGAACCGCTACCCCCCAACCTCAATCGGTAGTTGATCGAAGATTGTCGCGGGGGAAGGAACGTCGTGGAGGAAGCATCGCGGAAGGAGGATCGTCGGCGTCGCGGTACACAACGTCGCGTCATCGAACTCCAAGTTTTCGGCGTTCTACGTCGCCCTTCATCAGAGGCCGGCGTTCTTCGTCGGTGATGATGCATTCATTGCGTTCTTCACATTCTTCACGTTCTTCAACGAAATAGGATGAAGATCTTCAAGCCTTAGAGCTTTCTCCCAATCCTCTCAACAAACAACCCTTCAATAAAATAAGATTTGGTCTTATTATATTTATCATGACAATCTTTAGGAAATCATAAAAATAATCATACAATTAATTGAATTAATTACAATTCTTACACCGTTCAATTAATAGGGGCGTTTAATATTTCGTTAAATGAATGTGTTGACTTTATTAAAAAAAAGGTTTTTGCGGGTGAATTACATAAAGGGAAAGAAACAGTGGGGCTTGTGTGGGCCCCACCTCACAAATATCCTTCCGAGTTGGTAGGATATTATGGGTCCCATCTTATCCGCTTAACTTAGGTTAAGCGGCATTATGTAAAATAATATAAAAATGTCGCACTACTTTTATTTTGTTCTTTAACATAACCTCAAAAAAATAAAAACCACACCCGAGCAAACGCCACTCCGGAAAATGTGTTTCTAAGAAATTACCGGCGTTGCGATTCCATCATTGCCCTCAGAATTCGATTCCGAACACTGGTTCAAAAGTTATAAAAACTCGCATGTTCGTTCACTGAACGTACCCGAGCCAAACTTCGGAAAAAGGATTCTGGGCACACCGAGCCTCAGAATCAGGTGCCGTCAAAAAATGCGTTCTTGTAAAATTCCAACTAAAATTAAGAATGAAATTTCCTTGAATTTTAAGGGTTTTAACATCACTCCCACGTCAAGGAATTACGTCCCCATAAAGATACATCATAATCCATGGAAACAAATGTGGGTACTGAGCACGCATTTGAGCCTCCCGCTCTGAAGTGCTCTCCTAGAGGTTCCCGTGTTGCCATCTGATACGCACTAGAGGAATCGACATCCCATGTAGGACCCGCACCTGTCGATCCTCAATCTCCACCAGGACCTCCGCAAAAGTCACCCCATCATCAACGTCCAGCTCCACATGGTCAATGATATGCATCGGGTCGTGAACGTATCTTCTCAATTGGGATACGTGGAAGACGTCGTGCTCCCGGTGCAACTGAGGTGGTAGAGCCAGGCGATAAGCCACCTCACCAATGATGCTGAGGACCTGGAATGGTCCGATGAAGCATGGAGAAAACTTTCCGGCTCGGCCAAATCTGCATAATCCACGTCGAGGTGAGACTCGCAAGAAGATGTGGTCGCCATCCTAGAACTCTAGTGGAATCTGCCTCCTATCAGTATAAGACTTCTGCCGGCTCTGATCTGTCCTCATCCTCTCCTAGATGACCTGGACCTTCTCTGTCGTGGGCTGGACCATCTCTGGTCCCATAGGTGCTGACTCCCCAGGGTTTGTCCAGCACATCAGTGATCTGCAAGGTCAGCCGTACAATGCCTCGTATGGTTCCATCTCGATGGTGGAGTGGTAGCTGTTGTTGTACGCGAACTTCACCAAGGGTAGGTGGTCCTTCCAGCTGTGACCAGTGTTGAGGACACATTCGCGGATCATGTCCTCGAGAGTCTGAATGGTTCTCTCTGTCTGACCATCTGTCTGAGGGTGAATGGTGTTGCTCAGATGTAGTTGCGTCCCGAACGCCTCCTGCAACCCCTTCCAATGCTGGGAAGTAAAGCGAGCATTTTGATCGGAGACGATAGATGATGGAACACCATGAAGCCGTACAATCACCTGAACATAGAGACGTCCCATGCTCTCCACTGAGCCCTTCTCTCTGATGGGTAATAATTGAGCTGACATGGTGAGTCGGTCGGCAATCACCCAATTGAAGTCGTGACCTCTGGAAGTGCGTGGAAGTCCAGTCACGAAGTCCATAGATATCCCATCCCACTTCCACTCTAGGACCTCCAATGGCTGTACCAATCATACTGGTACCTGATTCTCTGCCTTCACCTGCTGGCAGGTGAGGAATCGAGAAACGATCTCTGTCACAGCATTCTTTATGCCCGGCCACCAGTGCTATTGTTTGAGATCCTGGTACATCTTCGCCACTCCAGGATGTACCGCCAAAGGAGAAGTGTAAAACTCTCTCAGCACCTCCTCCTATAAAGCAACCAGTACCAAGGTACGTCCTTTGAAAAGGATGTTGTGCTCTCCTCCCACGGAGAATCCATCAGGTGACTTTCCTGAGGATATCTGCACACGCCGCGTCTCAGTGTCAGCGTCCCCACATTGTGCCTCTCTGACCCGCTACAATAGTGGAGGAGTGATTGTGAGTGACAGAAGGAAGGATGCTCCATCTATATCCACGAATGATATCTGCAAAGCAGCTAGCTGCTCTATCGCCTCTTCATGTAGCTGAATGCCCGTTCTCCTACTGAGAGCATCGGCCACTACATTCCCCTTCCTAGGGGTATAGAATACCTCAAAGTCATAGTCCTGGAGGAACTTGAGCCATTGCCGCTGTCTCAGGTTCACGTCCTTCCGAGAGAATATATACCTAACACTCTGATGGTCAGAATATACTGTAAAGCGCTCGACCATCAGATAGTGTCACTATGTCTTCAGAGTGAAGACCACTACTGCTAACTCCAGGTCATGGGTAGCGTAGTTCTTCTCATGCGGCCTCAACTAACGTGATTCATAGGCAATCACTGCCTTCTCCTGCATTAGGAAACATCCGTGTCCGGTCCCTGATGCATCGTTGTAGACTACGTACCCTACTCCCTCCTCTGGCAACCTCAAGATAGGTGCGCTGGTCAATCTCTGTCTCAGCTCCTGGAAGCTCTGCTGACATCTGTCTGACCACACAAAGGATTTAACCTTCTTTTTCAAAGCTGAGAGTGGTGCCGCAACTATGGAGAAGTCTGGCACAAATCTCTGGTAGTATCCAGCTAGTCCCAAGAAACTCCGCACCTCAGTCACACTCCTGGGTGGCTCCCAAGCTAGCACTGCCTCTTTCATCGTAGGATCCACTGCAACTCCCGCCTTGGAGATGACATGTCTCAATAAGTGGACCTCACATATCCATAACTGACTCTTAGAGAGTTTTCCATAAAGATGGTGCTCTTAGAGTGTGTCTATTACTACTCGCAAGTGGTAGGAGTGATCCTCCTCAGTAGTCGAGTATATCAAAATGTCATCGAAGAAGACCACGATAAATTGATCGAGGTATGGCTAAAATATCCTGTTCATGAGTCTCATGAACACTTCATGAGAATTGGACATGCTGATGGGCATAACCAAGAACTCATAGTTTCCAAACCGTCATCTGAAGGCCGTCTTCTGCATGTCCTCGTCTCGAACTCTGATCTGATGATAGCCTGACCTGAGGTCTAATTTTGAGAACAATGCTGCTCCCTTGAGCTGATCGAAGAGGTCATCAATCCTAGGTAGTGGATAATTGTTTCTCACTATCACCTGGTTCAGGCGACGATAGTTGACACACAGTCTCAAGCTCCCGTCCGCCTTCTTGGCAAACAATATCGGGGAATCCCAGGGTGAAACACTACGTCGGATGAATCCCTTGCCCTGCAAGTCTTCCAACTGTACCCATAGCTCTGGATGCTCAGTGGGGGCCATCCGATACGCTGGAGTCGATATAGGGGCTGTCCTGGGGTACAAGTCAATATAAAAGTCTACCTCTCTGCGAGGAGGTAGTCTTGGTACGTCGTCGGGGAAAACGTCTGCATACTGATCCACCACTGCAGGAAAACTGGGGCTCTACACGTCAACTGCTCCTAGTATGATGCTAGACAACTGATGAGTGATGGGTTTTCCTCTCCTCTACGAGAGTCCATCCTGTGCCGTGAAGGATCCATTCTCGCCGGTGAAGGTTAACCTGCTCCCGTCGGTGCGTACACATCGCACCTTGCGCCTAATACAGTCAATCTGAGCATGGACTGTAGATAACCAATCCATACCCAAGATAGCGTTGTAAGGCCTCGACGCCGCTATAAGAAGATCCCAGCCGAAGCTCTCGCCTCCTAGAGTAAGGTCACACTGCCGGCACCAGTTTTTAATTGTCGAGTCTGCTCCCGTAGGAGTCTCTAGTCGTAAGGATCGAGCCAATGGCTCTGTCGGAATCTCCAAGTTCCGAACAAGGGAAGCGGCTATGAAATAATGACATGATCATGTGTTTATAAGAACTGAAGAAAGGGTGGAATAGACACAGATAGTACCTCAAATCATCTCAGGTGCACCGTGGTCGTAGGCCTCCGCTGCCTGGAGCTATGCCTGTCTCTTCCCACCAGCTCCTTGTGGTCTTGGTGGACCTCCTGCTGGTGGTGGTGGTAGAGCCTCGAAGTGTCTCCCACCACCTGCTGCTCGGCCAGCTCCTCTGCCTCATCCACGTGCTCCCTGTGGACTTCCACGGTCGACCCTCTTCCACTGCCTGGGTGGCCCCTCGACCGTCTGCTGCTCCTCTGCATGACGGGTCAGGCAGTCACGAGCCATGTGGCCCTGCCCGCCGCATGTGTAGCATTGTCTGCCTCTCGAAATACTGGCTCTGCGCTGAGTGCCCCGCACTGCTGAGCCAGTGTCCTGAGGTTATCTTCATGAGGGTTTGGTTTGCCTGGACCCATGAGTCATCCGTCGACTGCTTGCTGGAGAGGACTCTGCTAACTGCCGCCCTGCGGTAGGTCTCGCTGCTGGAGTAGACATAGCAAGAAAGCTCTCGAACCAAATGGCCCGCTCCAGTACCCTGCCTGAGTCGGAATGCTATGGGAGATCAGTGATGCCCTGATATCATGCCTCAATCCCTGATCAATGGTCCAGGCCTAGAAGAATGGGTCCTTTACCATGTCTGTCGAGTAGCGTGATAGATTGGTAAATCTTGCCGAGTACTGGGTGAACGTCATGCTGTTGTGTCGTAGCTGAAGAAGCTCCTGGATGCGCACCACACAGAGGGTGGATAGGATGAACTCCAAGTAGAAGGGTCTCTCAATGTCTGAACAGAGAATAGATGCCTCGTCATGCACCTGGAGCATCAAGCTCCACCATCTGCCTGATGCCTCATGGAGTAGGCTCGCTGCGAGGATCACCATGAGGTATGCTGGTGTCCTCAATAGCCTGAAAACTCGAACCATTGCCTCCATCCAATCCTCGGCTTCCTGGGGGTCCATCTCCCAGCAGAACCTTGGCGTTCGCGGGTGCTAAAACTCGTGCAGTGCACTAAGGCGACGTGCATCGTCAGCTACTGGGGTTGGTAGCATCGGTGGCTCGGCGTGTAGAGTTACCGCCGGTGCCTCATCTATCAAAGGGCCCTGTACCGAGGCCTCATCTCTCAGTGGGCTGTCGTCACACACAACTCTTAGAACCCTAGCTGGCTGCTGTCATGGGGCCATCCATAAAAGAGACAAGTGTGCCATGGTCATAACACTATATCTGGTGAGCTGACACAACGTAATCACAATGAAAACTTGAAACACACATGCAATCAATGTTTTCATGCATTATGTCGGAAATCAGAAGTCAGGGTCCTTGTGTATGGATACATCGGCCGCCGCACAAATACTGGACTCCCTGTACTGATAAAAACACCAAATACTCTTAATACTATTGGTTCACATAGAAAAAGAGATCAGAGTCTAATGTTTTGCGGTAGAACTGAACTCCTATAATACCAATTTGTCACGACCAGTCATCGGGGCCCGTGCCGTGACTACCCCAAGCCTGCCTTCCATAGGCCAGGGCTGGAAACTAGCTCCAAGGCGTAATTCCCGGTAAAAAGGGAAGGCATAGCCTTTGTAAAGTAAACAAACACTGTAGAGAAAACAAGTAGTAGAAGAAAACACTAAGTAAAAATTGGTTACAACAGTAAGTGCATAAAAGTAAGTTGGCTAGAATACAAACCCAAACTGAAAGTAAAGTACAACTGGAAAGGGAAAATAGCAACTGAAAGTAAAGTCGCAACGTCGAGCCGTCTACTGGGAGTCCCACCTGAAGGGTGAGTACAGATAGCCTCCACAACACCTCGGGTCCAGCCGTTCGCTCCGAGTACGTCACGCCCAGTGGTCCACCTCCACGTACCGCCCGGCTCCACAAGCCTCAACCACGATCAGCATTGTCCATCGTCTGCAACCAACACAACGTAGTGTGGGTATAACCCGTGTAGGGGTGAGTATAAGCTACTCATTAGGGACCCCGAGACCCCCGAAGGTCTCCCATAATCCACAAAGAATAATCCACAAACTAAAGATACAATCACAAAGTAACATTCGACTATACTTAGGTATATTCCCATACATATACCTAAGTCATGAATTCTATTTCGGCTCCAACATCCGAGCTCAAGTACAACTCAGTCCACCCAGGAAATCACAACCTAGTCCACATAGGAAAGGAAAACGTAATCCACCCAGGATAGCACAACACAATGCACATAGGAAAGAAAAACAAGATTCAACTCACACAGGTACACATCTTCATAAGACGATAGAGATGATCAGATATAGCCACTGATTCATCTAAGTCATCAGACCCAAAAAGGATCGATAGGTACTAACCCCCGCAAAGATCCACAAAGGATCTGACCCACATAGGATCGATACGTAACTAACCCCCGCAATGACTCACAAAGGATCAGACCCACACATGATCGATACCTAACTAACCCCCGCAATGCCCCAAACAGGATCGGACCCACACAGGATCTGAAGGCGCTGGTCCACACAGGACGGCTGAGTGCTGACCCACACCGGATCGGACCCACATAGGATTTGTAGCACTGATCAATGTAGGATCACAGAGTGCTATAGTCGTCGCCGTCAAATCCACTGAGGATCAGTGTACAGTCGTCGTAGTCGTCATCGTAGTCGCAGCCAGCTCTAGGGTTCCCGCACACAGCAAGCTCGTTCGGGAGGGTCCGCTCCACGATCCGAGGTGATGATACATCAACTAACACAAATTCAGGAGTTGATGTATCCAAAAGTTCCATATAGTCAACAGGAACTCAACGTCACAGACGGCGCGTCAATCGGACGCCCAGTCTGGAAGTTATTGACTTTTTCATTCTAGGGGACCGGTTCATTTTTAAGTCAAAACCAACCCGACCATACTATAACTACATCCAAACCACGTGCGGAGTAAGCTCAAAGGTATGTCTCACTTATAGGAATCCAACAAAGTCGACAACACGCCAATCGGACGTCCGAAACTCAAGTTATAAGGGTTTCCGCTATGTGGGCCACGTGGGTTTCGGGTACGAACCAACCCGACCGAAGCCAATGTACTCTGAAATCTCGAGTGAAATATGTCGAAACAAACGCCTCGATCCAAGGATTGCATCACTACTGACGGTGCGTCGATCAGAGGTCCATAGCCCATGATATGGTCAAAAGAATGAAGAGGTCCGAAAACGGGGGGTCTGGGCTTGACCGACCCGGCCCAACCCCCCCGGGTCCGGGTCCGGGTCCGACCAGGCGGGGCGCGGCCCGGCCCGGCCTGGGAGGCACGACGCTGGATGAGCGAGTCGGCTCGACGCTGGCCGAGCGGCCGCGCAAAGGGGCACAGCCCCCCTTGGACGAAGCCTCGAGCCCTGTGCGGGGGCCGCTCCCTATCAAAGGACGCGGCATGATGCCGCATCCCTATGGTCAATTGTGTCTGCTGGACAAGCCGCCTGCCGCCGTCGCTCCAGCCACAGCGGCCCCTTCCCAGCAGCGCGCCGGTAGAAAACTCCGCGGACCACCGGACGAGTTCCGGTGGTCAGATTTTCCTTCCGTCTTCATCAATGGCCTTCCTGGGACCCGTCCTTCACTATGCGGACTTCACAACACCCGTGCAGCCTGCTTTGTCATCCCCCGCCAATCCTCTCACCAAGAATGAAGAGACGGTGGGTTCGGACTTGTTCGGTGGTCTGCACCCGCCGCATTAGCAGTTTTAAAAAGAAACATCTGATATTTTTTAAAAGACATCCGAGTATATAAACAAATAACACAGATTTAATTACACCATTTTAACCTAGGAAGAGTATATAATTAACAAAGAATTAAAAGAACTACAACCCCTACCTCAATCCGTAGTTGATCGAATATTGTCGCGGGGGAAGGAACGTCGTGGAAGACGTGTCGTGGAAGGAGGATCGTTGGCGTCGTGGTACACGGCGTCACGGTACATGGCGTCACATCGTCGATATCCGAGGGTTCGGCGTTCTTCGTTGCCCTTCGTCGGAGGTCGGCGTTCTTCATCGGTGACAATGCATTCTACGCGTTCTTCGCTTTCTTCGCATTCTTCAACGAAGGAGGATGAAGATCTTCAAGCCTTAGAGATTTCTCCCAATCATCTCAACAAGAAACCCTTCAATAAAATAAGTGTTAGTCTTATTTTATTTCCCATGCCAATGTTTTGGAATTCATAAAAATAATCCAACAATTAATTGAATTAATTGCAACATTTAAACCCTTCAATTAATAGGGGCATTTAATATTTAATTAAACGCACGGGTTAAATTTATTAAAAAAGAGGTTTTCGCAGGTGCGTTACTTAGAGGGAATGAAACGGTGTGGCTCATGCGGGCAACACCTCACAAATATCCTACCAAGTGGTTAGGATATTATGGGTCCCATCTTATCCGCTTAACTTAGGTTATGCCGTATTAAGTAATATAAAATAAAAATGTTGCACTAATTTTATTTTATTCTATAACTTAACCTCAAAAAAATAAAAACCACACCTGAGAAAACGCAACTCCGAAAAATGTGTTTCTAAGCAATTACCTGCACTGCGATTCCATCGGAGCCCTCAGAATTCGATTCCAAGCACCGGTTCAAATGTTAGAAAAACCCGCTCGTTCGTTCACTAAACGTACCCGAGCCAAACATTGGAAAAATGATTCCGGTCACTCCGGGCCTCGGAATCAAGTGCCGTTAAAAACTACGTTCTTGTAAAATTCCAAGGAAAATTAAGAAAAAAAATTCCCTGAATTTTATGGGTCTTTACATGAATAGTAAATTTAGACTTTTATTTATCACAGTTAAAAGTTAATAGGGTATCTAAGGTTAAAATTGATATCATAATTACCATTAAACATGTCCTAATTCTATTAGATAAGTATAATTCAACAAAAAAGCATTAGTAATAAAATTTTATCCTCTTTGGCCCACATGGATTAGATTGGGATATTTATTATTATTTTATTTAATGAAGAGTTAAAAGTTTTAAATTAAATGTTTAATAACTAAACCATTTCTAATATAGGGGTAAAAATAAGATACATATGACTATAAATATTAATTATAAGGATAAAGAGATATCCTATATCATGGTATTTTATTTATAAATTATAGACATTAAATAATTATATTTATTTATGACACAATGATGTTGAATTAATTAACTTATTAATGAAAGAATCTAATAAATGGTATTATAAATATTAAGATAAATATAAATTCAATGTTATTATGACAACCACGAATTTTTTATGTTAAAATGACATTTTAGGTCGATGCAATGTATCTTTTTTGAATTAATAATGTTGTCATGAGTTTTACAAAAACCAAATACCAAATAGTGTCAAAATTGACATAAATTAATTTTTAAAACAAATATTATATTATTGGTTGATACAATATTCATAAAACTATATGGTTCGACCAAAGGGCTACAATAATATTCTATTGGTCATTAATGAACCAATTTAGGTTCTCTTGGATGATTATAATTTTTTTATTAACCATATGTTGTAAGAATATAAGAAAACACGGTAAAAGTTAAACAATTTACCTAGGAGTTAAATATAAAAGATAAGGTAAAATGGAATACTAAATATCACTAAAACATATTTGTTGAGTTTATTTCGACCCATAACATCATTAGGCTTGAAATAAAAAAATTTGGAGCCATTAGAAACCGAAAATTATTTTTTTATAAAATAACATTTCATTCTTTTCCTAAAGTGTCCCTCATATCTCTTATAAAAGGGGACTACATCTTCACTCAAAATCACACATAAAAATCCATTTGGATCCACCATACCCTACCCAATATCATCCCAACTTCATTATAATCATCCTAAATTCCTTAATTTGATCATAAATCCATCCTATGGAGCCATTTTGATCAACTAAAAAGGAAACACCCAAAGAAGAGGTAATAATTTCACCGCCTTTGTTCAAGTTATTTTATTCTTCTGCATCCTATTTCATTGTTGTTTCCATAATAAAATAAGAACTCTAGTTCCTTATTTATATTGTGATGTTTTTATAATTATGGTACAACCATATTCTTTATTCTATACATCCAATAATGACAATGTCACCATATGTGCATACGTACGACCTACCCTCTCCACATCATGGTATAGTTTGTTTTTCAAACACTTCATTATTTTTATTGGTATAATAATGAGTATTACTGATGAAAAAAATAAATATATCGTGTCAATTATTTTTTCTATATGATATACCATCAAATTACAAATTATTTCACCATAAATATAATGATATTGTTGCTCATGCATACGTACGGATTACAATCTTCATGACGCGATGAGATTCATTTCCACGTTCACCATTCAACGATGATTATAAAAATATATATTATTAATAAGTATGTAAAAATATCACATAATAATGCTACTTGATATATATATTTATATATATGTATATACTTATGTAAATCTTATTCACTTAATTTTTTTCAATACGATATGAAAATTGAAACAACGTTTATGCATACGTACGACCTACTATCTCCATAAACGGTTCCTCCAATTTCAGATATATATATTTTATAAATATTCATATTCTAAATATATATGTTGTATTAGTCAATTTTAATATTCTAGAAGCATCTAAATTATGATCTAAATGATACGATCAAGAATAAAATTTTAATACAAGTACGATAAAGAAATCCATTATTACATGAAATGTTAATTTATCATGGGAATCATTATTAAATGTTTATTATAAAGGAATAAATGAATCAAGTATGAAATATTAAATGAAAATATGGTTCTTTTATAATTTAATAACATACCATGGTCATTAAACAAGAGGTTAAACATACCCTCAACCAAAGGAATGTGCAAGGTAATGGTTAACTCCCCAATCTCATTATTATTCAAGATTGATTATGTGTATGTTTTTACTGGGATATATTGTAAGGGTTGATGTCCTAAGAAAGAACTATTTTTGTAATTTGGATAAATGAATGTACTCTTATTATATATTGTTCTTTCTTCTATATGACTATAATATAATAATGTCCTTGAATATTTGTTGCATTAATAAGGACATGGAAGATCCCCACAATGATAAGAACCATGAAATTCTATAACAATATTCTTAAATAAAGATCTAAGGATTGATGCCGTACTATGATAGGATACATAGTATACAGACTGTCATGTGTGAGTACTTCTAAGAAGATGAGACTCTCTATAATGGAGTTCACACATGGTAATCTCCAAGATGGGAGATTATGAGAATAGACCCGCCAGTAGCAATTCTTCATGTATTGGTGTCATCAGACATTTCTATCTACAAGCGTGTGTAATGGTACATAGACTGGAATATTATTATTACATCATCTCATGACATGCACACATAGATTTTCTAATTAAAAGCATCACGAAGATAGTTGGCGGGAAGTAGGGTTCGTTGGGTGCATCATGAATGACATGTTGTTAATGGATTAGCCGAGTAAGGATTTGTCCCTTCCATATTTATGGAAGTAGATATATCGGGCCCTTTTGATTTAAATAGATCTATCGCACAAATTCCATGGCCATTCTATCACGAGGAGTTTATTTCTAGAAGTTAAAGAAAGACATATCAAGAATATTGGTTTATGACACCACTATGAAACCTGCTTGATGTGATATTAAGAAAAGGGGATTAAATTACACAGTAAGCATTCGTATGAGGTGACACGTCAATGCAGCATCAACTTCTTTATCTTGGGTGCCTCAACCTTTTACTAGACGGTAATCTTGGACCTTAGGCAAGCCTGCCTAATTATAATGAGAAAGATGCCTAGAGGGTCACACAAAATGTGTATCCAAGTATCTCAAGTAGAATAATGATTATTCCTGAATGTGGTTTAATAATTATTCAAGGAAGACTAAATCGTTTTAATGATGGAGGAAGAAGGAAATGAAAAACAATCTATACACACCATTAATTAATGATTACATGTCGTGTTGTTTTTCGTGGAAAACAAGTACACACTGTGTATTAATGATTACAGACATTTTTGTTTTCATTTTGAAATGGAAATAAAATACAAGTACACGCCATGTATTAATGATTACACGCCATGTAGTTTTATGAATAACTAGTACACTTTATGTATTAATGATTTCATGCCGTGAAGTTTTACAGTCAGTATTTTGAGGATATAATATTGTTTTATTAAATGATATTTATTATAATCAGCCTGGGTGCATGTCAAGGAATTAATTATTTGACATGGGGTTTTCAATAAGAGTCAATGAAATTAATAAAAATCATAACAAGTTTATTTATTATCATAATTATACAACCTCAAACCATATTATATATATCCTCACAACCCCAACTCTTTTTACATAAGAGAATCATTGTGCACAAAAATTCTGGAGAATTCATTCAAGACCAAAAGAAATCTGTCCTCCAAGAACGCTCTCATGGCTGCGAGAGATCCTCTTCCATCGAATAAAGACGATCTAAGGCGGACAAGATAAGCAATGGTTTCTTGTCGCTAGCACCTGGAGACACTTTTGGTGATGTCCAAAGATACGTGGTGAAAAATTGGATCACTACAAGAGGAAGTCTACCCTTGGATACTGTGATGCAAATAGAATCACAATGGAACGTGACCAAGAATATCAATGAAAAAAGAACACCCAAAAGGTAATTATTATCAATAAATAAAATTCATTATAATCAACCTATGACGATCCACTTTTGTGGTTCTGGTACCATTCATATTCTTTGTATATTTCATGGAATCGATCCATGGAGACTAGCATTTCTCATTGTATTGATCCTGGATTGATCATTGCTAATGAAAAAAAGCTATGTGGGCACATCCACCCATGAGCTTATGCTGCGCCCGAAACCTTCAATTAGTATCAGAGGGAAGTTACAATGTTGATTATAGTTATTTAATTTTCATTGATAATTTAATCATTTATATTTTCTTCAATTTGTGATAAATTTCTCTATTAAATATAATTAACAAGATATGTTATTCCTCCTTCATTTCTCGATTCACATCACAAAAATAACCTTTTAATGTTAATTTTGATTAAAATAATAATGAGGAACTCATCCAATGTTGCTGATATTTCTATCTGTAAAACATGGGAATACACGATGTTTGCTGAATACAATACGCCATGTACTTAGGTTCAATGAACCGGTACTAGTTCGCCAAACTACTCCGAGTGAATTGAGTATACCTGAGTATTGTTAAACTGTGTTGACTAGAAATGAACAGCATGTTGGACCAGAATACCCGGCATGTATTTTAAATCAACACACTGTGTAGTCCAATCCGTCCTAGGTGAAATCATGTACAAGGAGAAGCCGTGTTCCACGTACACGGGATTTCAAGGCTATTAACAGCGTAACAGAGAAGTACACGCCATGTTAGATTAATATACATGCTGTGTACTCCAAAATTTACAATGTTCAGAAAGAAAGACAAAGCCCCCGACAGGTACTTTGGATAAAGGGTAAAAATAAATACACACCATGTAAATATAAACTACATGCCATGTACTTTCTAGAAATTGAATTTCACAAAGTTTCCTCTAAAAGTACAAAGATCTATAGAAGGGAAATGGATGAGAATAATCTCAAGGAAATTCAATAAGGAATTTAAGATAAATAATTGATTTATTATAAGATAGTACTTAATTAATTTCAAGTTTGTATTATCATAAATAATATAATGATTAAATGAATTTCAATTTTAAAAATGTGTAAATGTAGTTACATGATTCGGAAGATCATGAGGTAGACCAAAGACACTTTGTATGTGTGTTTGGTTTCATTTAAATTTGTTTAATTTAAATTAGTTGTCATGCGAGGCTTCTTCTAATAAAATTTATGGTCTACATACTCATGATTTATTTAATGTAAACCCCATGTAATAGAGGATCTCCCATGCTAGAGGAGACGATTCAAAACCTAAATCTGAGGTGAAACCAACCCAAGAAGATTCAAAGGTGGATATGTGGGAGTTGAAAAACATGAACCGTCGGTTCAAGGTGTTTCTCCCTAGGTCAGGGTTAGCTTATCAAACCGCTAGATAAGCTAAGCAATAGAATCTCATGATCATTCCATATTATTTTATTTCTATCTAATTTCATTGTTTATTTATTATGTATGTCTCATCACAATCACATAATTAATGAAATAAAAAAGCATGCAATGATGGAATAAAATAAAAACTTAACAATGCTGGGGTAGTGATTTTGGAATAAGATATTGTTGAATTAGATAAATTATATTAGATATTCGTGACTACCTTAGATCTGGTTAATGGTTTGTTTTTTCCATCATTGTTAGAATATTCCAAAAAATTTGATTTAAAGAATATATCTAGTATTCAATAATGAATAAGGGACAATGAATGTTATAAATATGTTTTTGTGGTAATTACGGGTTTTTTCATTTTTTTAAAGAATACATTATGAAGGTATTCATATTTTAATATGTAGCAAAATAGATGTTATTTTTTTTCCTTCGTAATAAATTTTGGACTGCGATTTTTGGCAGAATTATTTTGGATAACTATAAAAGATGGAATGGATTAAGTTGAACTTTGGATTGTATTTATTAATATTATTTATGGAATAATATGTTACTATAGTTTAAGAAAAAGGAAAACCTGCAGGTCAGGAGATAACCCATCACGTCGGACAAAGGTGCATGAATAGAACCCACAACCAAAGTGCGACATGGCATTATCACCTTCCACTAGCCTACCAGATGTCCCAAGTTATTATAAATTATTTTTATTTGTGGTATATGCCTATAAACATATCATATTATGATAAAAATAATATTTTGGAGTTATATTATCTTTTGGAGTGAAATATGAGTTTGTTGTAGAAATTAGTTAAAAGATGAACTCTATTTGTCAATTATAAATATATATTATTATTATTATTATTTACTCTGTGAAAAAAATTATTCATAAACTTTAGTTAAGGGATATTAAACAAAAAATATGTTATCCAAATAACTGATGTTTTTTTGATCCGATGATTTTATAAATCATCTTATATTGATGTCATTGAGGCCCTAAATTTTACACTTGTTTGTGATTAATGACCTCAATCACTCCCAATAAATATATTCATTTTTCTGTTAATTATGTGTCTTTAATTTCCACCAATGTTCTCTTATTCAAAACACTATGTTGGTGGTGAATTTTTATTATTTCCCACTTGTTAAGACTAAAATTTATTAACCCTATTTCTGGTGTGGGTTTTGAACAATGGTATTTTCTATTTTTAACCTCTTATTTTAGAAGAATAATATCAAATTATAATGACTAAATTAATTGATGGATGGGATAATGGAACACCCCAATATTTCCTATTATGTTAACTTAGTAATGTAATTCAATAGCTTATGTTATAGGCAACACCGAGTTCATACGCACCACAACATACCAAATTGGCCATTTAAAAAGCAGTTATGAATAGTATTAACAACATTTTATATCATATATGATCTAAATAATATTAACACCCATATTATGTGGTTCTTAGACATAATATAACAACAGATTAAAATTTTCAGATGAAGGAACTATTTTTCAAAAATGCAATTTGACAACCTACTAATGGTGATTTTTTTAAAATAAATATATTACACTTTTATATTAAATTTGAAAAAATAAAAATATTATTTAGAAGTGGGACATAAATATATATTTTGGACAAATATTTGGTACTTTTCTGATAACATTCATATTTTGATGAAGAGTGAAAAATACTATGTTTTAATTGAAAACAAAATTTTTAATAGAAATAATTTATAGTGTTAAATTATACATTTGAGTGGTTTTGAAGTATAATTAGATTATGTTTTTATCATTAAATACAATGAAGGGAATTATAAGTAATTTCAAATTAAAATTTGACATAAACACATGTCAATCTTTTGATAGTTTTTTTAAACCCTCTTTTTGTTTTTAAAAACGGGAATTAATTTTAAATTAATAAATTAAAATTCTATGTTTTGAATTTGGTAAAATGGAATTCAATTTTCATTCCAAAAATCAAAAGTATATTATAGTAATGTTTTGGTATTTTTCTAAAAACATTCAATTTTTGATGAATAGTGAAAAACACTTCGTTATTGGTTAAAACCAACTATTTGTTTAAATAAATATTTATTTAATTTAAATTTATATAAGCTAAAAATAGATAAATAATAACTATATATGTTAAATTTAATTCATTGGGTCATTTTATAATAATATTAGATATACAAAATTTTTATTGAACTTTTTACAGTCTTTTACCCACCTCCTATGAGAATTTGAAAATTGTATAAAACTTAATTTTACCAATTATATGAGTTGAATATAAAAAATTTGAGAGAAACAGTTAATATTAGTAAAAAAATTAGTTCAATAAGATGAATATAATTTTTGTTGAATAGTAATTTTCAACTTTTATATACCACGATTAAAAGTAAATTAGGTAATTAAGGGTAAAAATGATGTAAAAATTACTCTAGCACATGCCATATTTCTATTGGATAAGTATAATTCGAAAAAAAACATATAGGAGTAAAATATGATCATCTTTGGTAAAATTCGATTAGATTAGGAGATTTATTATTAATTTATTTAAAGAAGAGTAAGAAGTGTTAAATTCAATGTTTAATAACTACACCATTTTTAATATAGGGTCATACAAAAGATAAATTCGACTATAAATATTCATTAGAAACCTAAAAATATATCCTATATCATGGTATTTTATTTGTAATCATTAAATATTAAATAATTAAATTTATTTATGGCACAATGATGATGGAGTAATTACCTTATTAATGAAGGAATCAAATAAATGGTATTATAAATATTAAAATAAATATAATTTCATAGTTTTTATGACATAAATGAATTTTCTAGTTTAATATTAAATTTTATAATTTATAAAATGTATATTTTTCCATGAAAACATGTTTTTATGTCTTTCACAAAAACCAAATAACAAATAGTGTCAAAATTGACATAAATTAATTTTTAAAACATATACTACATTATTGGTCGATATTATTTAAATAAAAATATAAGGTTAGAAAATTGGTCATAAATAAAATTATATATGTCATTAATTAACCACTTCATGTTCTCTTGGATGTTTAGTGTGATTTTATTAACCATATGGGGTAAGAATAGAAGAAGACATGGTAAAAGATGAACTATTCAACTAAGAGTTAAATCTATAATATAAGGTTAAAATGGTAACCCAAATGTGTCTAAAACCTTTTGGTTGATAGTATTTAGACCCATAACCACATTATACTAGAAATAAATCATTTTGGATTCATTAGAAATAGAAAATGATTTTATTATAAAATAATATTTCAAGGGGTTCCAAAAGTGACCCTTACCACTTTATAAATGGTCACTTCCCCTTATCATAAAATCTCACATTAGAATCCATTTGGATCAGCTAAAACCTACCAAAATAGCCACCCAATATCCCTCGCATCATCCTAGAGGATTTTCATTTATCATAAATCCAACCTATTGAGCACTTTTGATCATGTCAAATGGAAACACCTGAAGAAGATGTAATAATTTCAGCACCATCGTTCAAGTTCTTTTTTTCTTCCACCTCATCTTTCTTTGTTGTTTCCATCCTAAAATAATAACTCTAGTACCATATATATAATGCGTTGTTATTATAAATGTGTTACAACCATATACATTATTCTATCCAACCTATAATGACAATGTCACCATACGTGTGAATGTACGACTTACTGTCTCCATGTCGTGGTGTTGTTTGTTATTGAGACACATCATTATTTGGATGGGTATAACAATGAGTATAACTGATGTAAATAATAAATATAACAAGTTAATTATTCTTTATATAAGACATACCATCCAATTACATATGATTTCAGAATCAATATAATGATATTGTCGATCGTGTGTACGTACGGATTACCGTCTCCACAACGTGATTAGATTCAATTCCACGTTCACCATTCAATGATTATTATAAAAATATATATTATTTTTATGTATGTAATATATGACATAATAAATGTACTAGATATAAATATATGTGTGTGTATTTATATACTTACATAAATCTTATTCACTTAATTCCGTTTAATACGATATGAAAACGGAAGCAACATTTATGTCTACGTACAGCCTATAGTCTCCATAAACGATGCCTCCCATTTCATAAATCTATCTTTTATAAATATTAACATTCTAAATATATATTATATATAAATCAATTTTTATATTCTTATGTATTTTAATCATGATCTAAATGATATTATCAAGAATAACAAGTTATAACACGTATGATAAAGAAAGCAATTATTACATGAAATGATAATTTAACATAGACAACATTATTTAATGGGTGATATAAATGCATAATTGAATCGTGTATGAAATAATAAATATGAATATGGTTATGGTATAATTTAATAACATACAATGGTCATTATACATACGGTTAAATGTACCATCGACCAAATAACAGGGTAAGGAAAGGGTTAATTCCTCAATCTCATCATTATGTGAGATTTTTTATGATGTTTTTACTGGGACATATTTATTATCCATTTCCATGTTTCATAAAATAGTTTTGAATGGGATTATTTTTAAGGGACTCTTTTATTAAAAAATCATTTAAAATATTTTAAATATTTATTCTTCTAAATCATTTTTATTAACGTCCTTTTTTTCAATATGGGTTTTTAATATATATATATATATGGACATGAATATTTTTAAAATGTTAATCCCATTGAATTGTTTCAATGTTGTATTGGATAAATTTTCACAATAATGTCTTTAAATATATTCCTTTAAAAATTTTGTGAGTTATAAATTTTTTTATGAAGGAATGGATATTTCTCTCAATGTGTTTTATAAATCATATTCATCTATGTCAAAATCCATTGATGGATTTTAAACATAATTAATGTTGATTTATTATGATAAAAATATTCCATATTTTATTTATGGTTTTGTGATATGTTTGACTATGGATTTGTTATTTTTATTCCATTCATAGTTTATGGATAAAGTATTGACATTTTGTATGCTTGTTTAAATACAAATGTTTTTGTTATGTTTATACATTTTCCTATGAGAGATGCATTCGAATTAGTAAGTGATAGGTGGATCCCTCTATAACTCCTCTATACACAGGTAGGTCTCATGAGACAAACAAGTGTCTTGGCGCAAGGCCTTTATAAAATCTTATTTCTAGTCTTGGAACAAGGCCTCAACTATGTGGTTATGATGTAGGGAATTATGCTTTCCAACATTTTAAAATTTGATATTGGTATTACATGATATTATTCGATTATCAGAATATCCATGTGAATAAGTAAATGGAACTATTTGATTTATCTTTTCAATATTATACGGATGTTTATGTATAAAATCATTTTGGATTAGTCTTATAAATTTCTATAAATGTTTATGTTTATTTGTGAATGTTTTTTCTATATTGTTATCCTTACTGAGCATCTGAGGTCACCCCTTTCTATGTTTTATTTTTCCCAGGATTCCAAAATGCGTATTATGATTGATAAATAGGGTTATTCCAGGGGATTAATTTCATTCTCAAAGGATCATTTATGTTGTATTTTATTTTGTAATATGTATTGTAATATTCATGTATGTAAACTATTTTCCACGACCGCTAAACTGATTGGTCTTTCGGACATGATTCCTTGTAATCATGCTAATGTATTAAAATAATCCACCAACTCTAGACTTATGGGGTCGGTGACTTAATATATATATAATATATTATCCAAGACTGCTAAACTAATCTGTCCTTTTGGAAATGATTCCTTGTAATCATGCCAATGAATAAAAATAATGCACCAGATCCTGCATTCCATGTTCATGGAGTTACAGTTGATATCAGATGAAGTTAATCGATATGCATAGAAATTAGATTTATTAAAACTATGATTTGGAAACATTACCATAAGAAAGACATTTAACATTAATATAGAATAATTACAAAGAATTTTGGTAATTTAGTTATTTTGGGAGTTTTCCAAGAAATACATCTTTGTCTAGATACTACAAGTAGATGTGGGTCTGAAAAAAATGAACCTATGAGTGGAAAATCATACATGGAGTTTCTGGATTTACTTGGGGTATCCCAGTACAAGAAAACATGCCTTATTGTGCACATGGTATGACACTCATAGAGGATATGTTTAAGATAATTCAAATTTTATTTACAAACCATTATTGATGATTTATGAGTAAATATGATAGTAGAAAACCCATTTTTATTATTTAGATAATAGATGTGTGAAAAAATTCAATTAATGTTGATAATTAATCTAGTTTTGGGACTATAAATAATCTAATGATCTAAACTAGTGTATGTTGTCATATATAAATGACGCCTAGTATAAGGAACAAGAACTCCAACAATATCCATGATCCAAAGAGTAAAAAAGATCATAGCATTCATGGATATAAGTGAAAATTTAGAATGAAAATAGTCTCCCACATAATCTAATCATATTAAAAAATAATTTCATGTTTTTATAAGAGAAATAATGAATTATCTGAGTCCTATGGATTTCATGAGAAGAAACAGAAGAAGAGAACGACAAAGAAAAAGATGAATAAAGGGAAGAAGAGAAAGAAAGATTTTCCCACACATGATAGCTTTGGAAATAATCTCAATGGTAAAGGATTGAAGGGAATGAGAGATTATTATAAGTGTGGAAAAATAAACACCCTGATCGTGATTGTAATGGTAAAAATGGATTCAAGTGTACAATGTTTAATCAGCAAGGAGTTGAGACACTACACAAATTAATGTCCCAATCATTAGAGTATACCACAAATGATGAAATTAGATAATAATCATGTTATGATACTAACACAGATAAAGAAGAATTATTAGTGTTCTTATGTTGTTAGTAAACAATTATGTCATGTCAGTGTTGTATCAATGATGTACTGGTTATAATAATTATGGAAATAAATAAGGGTTGTACTATAATACTATTTCATTGTGGAATTTAGATTATACGATGAAATGAAATGTGACCTAATATAATGTTATTAATTTTGTAAAATATATGGATGATGGAAAGATAAATCACAAAATATTCCTGATGATGAGGTAACAGTTTTAGAATACGAGATGATTGATTTGGATAATTTATATTGGATATTCTTGACTACCTTGGAACTAATTAATTATTTTTTGGAGTTATGAATATTTTTTCATTCAATGAGTATACCCAGTATTCTATAGGGAATAAAGGATCATGATTGTATTCAATAAGGTTTTATGATAACTCAGGTTGATACCATGTTTTAATAGAAGACATGATAATGGTTTTCACATGTTATTATTTGATAAAAGAGATCTTCCTTATTTTGTGTTGACATTCCTTATAAAATCGTAGACTGTGTGTTTGGAAACAAGTAATTTTGATAAGTATAAAAGTATAAATGAATTATGTTAGACATTAGATACTATATTTTAAGGTTAATAAATTTATTAATATTATTTTTGGATTATTATAAAAAGGACAACCTCGAGGTCGAGCAACAACCCATCATCTCTGGTAACACAGTGAGACTTGAACTCACCACCGAATGGCGACAAGGGTGCATCACCTACGATTGGCCTATATAATGTATTGGTTTGTATAATGTTGTTTTTTTTAAATAAATGGTCTGATAGATGAATTATAAATTCATGTTTTGGAAACCAATACAATTTGGTTAAATGTAATAATTTTTAGTTCTATTATCATTTAGATTGAGAGATGAGTTTGTGGTAGATAATAGTAAAAAGAAGGAACTCTACCTGTGATCTATTACTTTTTTCCCAGATCTTTAAAGAAATAATCTTAAAACAAAAAATGAGTAATCCAAATACCTTATCTTTTTTTAAACCAATGTTGTTTTATATCATCATAGATTTATGGCATTGAGGACCTTAATTTTAAATTTATTATTCACCTGTTTGTGATTGATGACCTAAACCACTGGCTATAAATATTTTAGTTTTTTCAACCAATTATATGCCAATAAGTTCCCCTAGTGTTCTCCTATTAGAAACCATAATTTTGCGGAGACTATTTCATTTCACAGTCCCTCTTATTAAGAATAAGTTTTATTAACCCTATTTTTATTGTGTGTTTTCCACAACGGTATTTTATACATTCAACCTTTTATTTAAGAAGAAAAATTTATAATTACAAGGACGAAATTTATTGAAGGAGGGAAAAAGGTAACTCCCCAAGATTTCATAGAATGTTATCTCTTTAAAATAATTAAATAGCTTGTGCTACATGCAACCCCAAGTTCGAACAAATCATGACATATCAAACTAGTCGTTTAAAAAGCCGTTTTGAATTGTATTAACCAATATTTTAATTATATATATATTCTATATAATTTTAACATTCATATTTTATTATTTCAAAGACAGAATATAAGAACAAAATCAATTTTTCTGATAAAAGAAGTATTTTTTAAAAATGATAATTTTCCACCTTTTAAAGTAAAACCCTTTCAAAATCCAATATTTCACACTTTTATGTATATAATTTAATGAAATTAAATTCTTATTTAGAAGAGGGACATAAAAATGAAGTTTGGATAAATTTTGGGAACATTTCTAATAACATTCATATTTTGATGAATAGTAAAAATACTAAATATTATTTGAAAACTACATTTTTAATCAAAATAATTTATAGTGTTATATTATAAATTTTAATGATTTTTATGTATAATTTGATTATATATTTACTGTTTATTTTAATACTGGTCATTAAATGTAATTTTACATTGAAATTGGAGAGAAACACAAATCAATCTTTTGATAGTTTTTACTTACCAAAACCTGCTTTGAGTAATTTACGATGGAATTTTATTAAAAATTAATTAATACAAAATCTGTTTCACCCCATGATATTATAATAATATATTTATTTTTATTTTAATTCAATATCCTGTGCTACACGTATGACCAAGTTCATGTGAAAAAGAACTACAAACTAACGATTCAAAAAAAATTTATGAATATTATTAAATTCATCTAGAGTTCTATATATTATATATAATTTTAACATACCTATTAAGTGTTTAATAGGCATAATATAATAATAAATATAATTTTTTCAGATAAAAGAAGTATTTTTGTAAAAAAATAAATTTTAATGACTTTTAATGGAAAACAGTTTTTTAATCAAATAATTGACACTTTTATATATTCAATTTGACAAAATAAACATCTTTTTAGTATAAGGATATAAAAACATAGTTGTAATAAATTTTAGGTGCTTTTCTAATTAACAATCATATTTTGATAAATAGTGAAAAATTCTAAATATTAATTTGAAACTACTATTTTAATAAAATTAATTTGTAGTGTTATATTATACATTTTAATGGATTTTTAGTATAATTAGATTATATTTTTATCATCTAATCCATCTTTGGTCCTTGGAAATAATTTTACATTTCAATTGGACATTAACACATATAAATCTTTTGATAGTTTTTACTTCTCAAAAACCCTCTTTTTTCACAACAAGAATATTATTTTAAAATTATTTAATACAACATATATGTTAGGAATTTATTAAAATAGACGTCATTTTTGAATTTTGAATATCTGAAATATATTAGGGGTTATTTTTGGTATTTTTCGGAAAACGTTCAATTTTTCATGAATAATGAAAAACACAATGTTATTGTTTAAAACATACTTTTTATTTAAATAAATACATATTTTATTTAAATTTATTTTTGGACAAATTATATACACAATAACTATATCAATTCAATTTAAATAATTTGAGTCATTTTATTATAAAATTAGATGAATAAAATTTTATTGAACATTTTATTATCTTTTACCCACCTTCTAGGAACATTTGAAAATTTGTATAAAATGTAATTTTACCACTTCTATGAATTTCATTTCAAAAACCATGGGGAAATGATTAAAATTAGTATGTAAAATGTGGTTCAATATTATGAATATAATTTTTCATGAATAGTTAATTTCGGATTTTATTTTACATTTTTAAAATTAAATAGTGTAATTAATGGAAAAATTATATTATAAATATTCTAACACTTTTTCTAATGACATTGGATAAAGTTTTTTTGACCAAACTCATCTTTATTAATAAAATATGATCCTTTTTTACCTACATGGATTAGATGAGGATATTTATTATTATTTTAGTTAAAGAAGAGTTAAAAGTGATAACTTCAAATTTTTACAACTAAATCATTTTTTATATATAGTTATACAGAAGATTAATTAAACTATAAATATTAATTATAAATTCAAAAATATTTCCAAAATAAGATTATTTTACTTATAATTTTATAACATTAAATAATTAAATTTATTTATGACACAATCATGATGCACTAATTACCATATTAATGAATGATTCAAATAATTGATATTATAAATTTCCAAATCAATGTAAATTGATAATTTTGATGCATTAAACAATTTTTTTATGATAATATGACACGTTGGTATTGATTTAATTTATTTGGTTCCAAGTAATCATGTATTGTTGACATTCAAAAAAGGAAAATATTAAATAATGTCAAAATAGACATAAATAAGTTTTTTAATCAAATACTATATTATTAATTGATATAATATTCATAATAATATAAGGTTCAACCAAAAGATTTATATAATTACAGATTTGACATTAATGAATCACTTGGGGTTCTCTTTTCATTTTATAAAAATTTAATTAATTATTTGTTATAATAAAACATGAATACCTCGTAAAAGATAAACTATTTTACTAAGAGTTAAATCTAAAAGATAAGGATAATATGATGACACAAACCTTTATAAAACATATAGCTTGAGAGTTTTTTGTCATAGTACCACCATATCCTCAAAATAAGTCTTTTTGGAGCCATTATAACCCGAATATTATTTTATAATAAATTAATTTCTCAAGCTTTTCCTTAGGTGACCCTCACCTCTCTTACAAAAGGGTACATCCCCTTTTCTCAAAATCATACCTCCAAATCCATTTGAATCGGCCAAAAACAACTCATATATCCTCCCTACTACCCTCACATGAACCTATATTCTTTACATTGATCATAAAGATATTTTAAATTTCCCTTTTGACCAAATCAAAAGGAAGCACCTGAAAAAGATGTAATAATTTCATCACCACTTTCAATGTTCCTTTCTTCTTCCACATCCACTTTTTTTTGTTTCTATACCAAACTAATAACTCTAGTAACTTATATATATATATATTTAAGTTATTATATATATGGTAAAACCATATTCATTATTTTTTCTATCCTATTAATGACAAGGTCACCATATGTGTGTACGTACGGCTTACAGTCTCCATGTATGTGTGTAGTATTTTGTTCAAAAAATCATTCTTTTCATGCATATAATAATAATTATTAACTATTTAAACAATAAATATAACATTTCAATGATTTTGTATATATAATCCTACCATACATTTACATATTATTTCATCATCCATATAATGGTATTGTCGCTCGTGCGTACGTACAGATTATCGTCACCAAGAAAGTGATGAGATTCATTCCCCATCGTAACCATTCAAAAATAACATTAATTTTATGATACAAAATTTTGTATAAGAAAATCATATCATTGTTGATGTCAATAAAATAAATTATATCCAAAACAAACATGACTTACGTAACAAAACATATAATAGAAAACAAATTAGTTAACACCCAAAACAATGATACTATAGAAATATCATTAAAAAGAAATATTAGTAGATCATATAAGATATCATAATTATGTATGTGGTTATTTTATAATTTAATAACAATTATTTCACAATTATATAGAAGGTTAACAAACCTTCATCTAGGAAAAAGTACATGGTAAGGGGTTTTCATCTCACTTCTTATTTCTGTGAGATTCATGTTATATTTCCACTATTTAATTTTTTGTGGTGTATGTACTCCCCATGATATTTTTACTTGGGTAATATAAATTATTTTATATGTATTTTAAACATCATTTTACTATCATTATTTCATGGGGTTTATGTTTTTTAATTTACCAAATCGGTAAAGAGATTTTTAATTTTGATTTCCACTCATTGGGTTTTATCCAAACATCATTGATTATTTTACTCCATGATTATTTGTGATATCACTATTTATTTATTTAGGTATAAATTTAAAATAAACATTGTCTATATATACTTTTGATACACATAATAACTCCCTTGATAAATTATCAATTCATCTATATGATTTTTATATGAGTAATCATAACTCAATTTCTAATATTTGAGATAAACATCCTAGTCAATAGTGTTGTCGTTAAAAAAATATGTCTGAAAGTCATATTATTGATTTAAATTTAATATCCAATCATACTGAGTGTATTTATATTTTTCACACATAAATTTGTCATTGATTTATCCTTAACCTAGTAATACAGTCTTTATTAAGAATTTCATCTCAATTTACATTCTATTGAGATTTCTTTGTTGTTTTGCTTGAATTGACTTTTATATGGTGTATATACTGTATATTGAAATAGTATATCATCAATCCCTTTAATCACATGATATTATAAATTTTTTATTACCTCAATTATTTTTATTCAAATGTCCCACATTTGGTTAGAAACACTAACTAATATATCATTTTAAATGTTTTAAAGATTTATTTTTCTAAATCTTCCTCATTAATGACCATGTTTGAAAAATGGTTTTAAGGATTTATTTATATGTAAATGAATTATTAAAATTTAAAATTCCTTTTAAATTATTTGATGTGGTATAACAGAATTTTATTGAAAAATATCTTTTAAATGACTTCGTTGACAAATAGTTTGATTTTTAAATGTTTTCATGCATAATGGGATATTTATGACAAATAGTTTTACTGATTATTTTCATATATTTCAATATCAATAATTATTCTTGGTTGATATTGATTTATAATAATATAGTCTTCCATATTTTATTGAATGGGTTATGTTTTTTTGTGGATGTTATATTTTTATATCATTCATGGTTGGTGGTTTAAATATTGGCATTTCATATGCTACTTTTTATACGAATGTTTAGATTATGTTTCACCCATTTCATATGAGGAATGAATTGGACTTATTAATTGATAGGTGTATCCCGCTACATCTCCTCGATGCATCCGTAGGTCTCATGTGAGAAAATATTGTCTTGGAAGAAGGAATTTACAACGTGTTTATTTGAAGTCTTGGCACGTGGCCTTGACTATGTGGTTATAATTTCCGACATTATGCATTCCATCTATATGAAATTAGCTATTGATATTACTTGAGATTATGAGGATAGTTTAATATCCATGTTATTATGTAAATGGAATTTTTTTATTAATCATTTCCATATTATTATGAGTTTTATGTTTAAAAAGGCTTGTGTTTTAGTCATATAAATTTCGATAAATGTTTTTGTTTTCTTATGAATATTTATGTTATATTGTTATCCTTACTGATTATATGAGCTCACCTATTTCTTATATTTTATTTTTCTCATGATGTGATGATATATATTACGATTGACCTATATGAATAGCCTTGTGATGTGAGCATGTTTATAGGAGACACAATATTGTATTTTTTTATTTCTTAATGTAATTTAAAATATATGTATGTATCTAGTACCTCCAAAAATACTATTCTAATCAGACTTTGGAGACATGATATCCTGGGATCATTCTAATATTATATAATAAAGCCATGACTTTGGGTACCTAGGTTTGGGGTATTACAACTAGTATTAGAGGATGATTAGTACAAACCTTGGAATCTAGATTTAAAAACCCCAGATTAGAAAATAGTACCCTAAGACAGACTTTAAGGATTTGTGTATAATAACATCCAAAAATATTGGGAATGTAAATTTTAATTGGATATTGCAAGAAACACATCCCTATCTGGATACGAGTAGGTTGAGACAGCTCTCGAACAGAAGTACCTAGGTGTAAAACCCAAAAACACCACTCTGAGCTAGACTTGAACGGGAACTGGTGCACGACAATGGGTCTTTCATCACTATTGGTTATGACACTCACAAGGGATATTATTCAGATAATTAAAATATTCTATAAAAACATATGTTAAGGATTTTATAATCAGAAGTGAATAAATAACCATGGTTAATTGTAAGGAGTTTTATATTGAATATAAGGTGTCATTATATTCTCTAAATGATTTTATGACTATTATTACTCACACTATGTTTTATGTATTTATTCAATTAATGTATTCCTTGGAATTCATAGTAATATTAAATATGATATAAAATGTGGGAACATTGGTGGAAATGAGAAAATAAATAGAATTTTGATTGGCGTAAAAGATATCATGTTCATGTTGAAGTAGGTTCCCAAAAGTATGATCAACAACATATACATTTACCAACTCCCAAACTCAATAGTGAAGAGAAATGTGTAAAATTATAAGAGCTCCAGTAGTGGAGACCGTGGATAAAATAATGATGAATTTCCATCATGCTAAAAATGAGGAAAGAGACACCCATGAAAGCATCTCAATGGAACCAAGAAATGTTTTTTTGTGGGAATGAAAGACATAAAGTAGTGAATTTTTTTGGAGAAATGAAGAGTACCATGGAAGAAAACAAAAATGATCCCATGAATCTAGACACATTCATTTTTTATAAATATAGGGGACCTAGGCATTACCCAATTAAATTACCTATTTTATTGGTAAACCACCGTGTCAACGAATATCCTATGTGTAAATAAATGGATGGAAAAATGTTTGAAAGTATTAATGATAATTATTGATGGGATTACATTAGAATAAATTTCTCTTGTATGTGTAACCATATTGTTTGTTATTAAAAAATTCTATTTGAGGAAGAATTATATATTCTTTTGTGGATATACTTATGAATAACAATTTGGGTTTATATGATCCTTGAATTTAAGGAAATTACAGGTTATTAATTATTGGGATTAAAATAAAAGTTATGGGATAAAATTTTCATTTAAAATATTTTATAGTTATATTGAGGAATTTATCTAACTTTGGTAATGTTATAAAATATTTTTTGTAATAATTTAAAACATGCAATCCATGTGACAACACGTCACGTCGGACAAACTAGCAAGAATCGAACCCACAACCAAAGTACGACTGGTATTTATCGGTTACCACTAGACTACATGAATTCACTGATTAGTGTGACTAATGTTTTCGATATATTTATACATAGATCAAAAATATGTTTATTTGGGATATTATGTTCTCTCAAATGGATATCCATGGTATAAGAAAATTATATGTTGATTAAGTGATAAATGCTATTTTGGAAGATGTTCTCTCTTTTGGGAACACTATATGCCTAAGAAAAATAGAATATTATGGGATTTAATTTGAGGAGTTTTGGTGCATTTTTTTGGAAGAATATATGTTTTTATATATATTCATGTTATTGAAGGAAATTAATAAACTATTAGATAGAATATGTGATTTAGTTAATTACACTTCTGAATGAGACTTTAAGAGTAGTAATTTTTATTTAGAGATAAATGATAAGATATACTATAAAAGACTATGTGATTAAATTCTTCTAAGTTTTGGGATTCACTCTTATATTGTATTATATTTAAGGACATTAAGGACAATTGTTTATTGAATGATATTTATTGATCTTTGGGTATTTTTTAATTATTTTTGGAAATTAAGATAAGTACATCTTTCTATAAAGTATTATTCATTTTGGGGATTATATGATCATGAACTAACCATTTAGTTTTGGTTGATCACTATAGTCAAGGGAAATATATAGTTCATCCTTTGTGAATTTTTTGATTCTATAGAAGTTGATTCTAACATTTCAAGTGTAACAATTTTTTCTTGAATACTCATAGTTTGGATAAATGGTGAGTTAGTTTTAGAAATGTATTAAAGGACGAAAATCTAATTAAAAAGTAAATATTTCTCTTTATGTTCATTTTCAATTTCAACATTCTTAATCTTTATGAAATGGAACTTAAAACAAAAAAATTATTCCATTTAATTATCCTACTAGGAAATTAAGGACTGTTTAACCCATCACACATTTGTTGTTATCTTGTTGTTTACTTTCAAATGATCATGTTTTATATCACCCTCCATCAAAACATGACAATTAATTATCTTCCATAACCATTTTTTTCAACATGTAATCCATGTATTGGTTATCTCGGGTGACCATTGTACTTCTCTTTCTTTCTTTTATAGTCATTGCTTTATTAAATCTGTTTCTGATGTGGGACATTCAATGATGTTCCGAATCCCTATTTTAAAATAGTGAGAATTCAATTTTCAAAGTAGTGGACGAATGTAACACCCCATGATTTCATAGTAGGTTATTTTATTTAATGCAATTCAATAGCATCTGATACACGAATGACTGAGTTCGATCTCACCACGACTTACCAAACTAGACGTTCAAAATGTGGAGAGGAATAATATTAACATTATTTTAATTTTTCTATACTCTATATAACATTGAACTCTATATTATGTGTTTTTTAAACATAATATATTAATAAATTATATTTTTTTTGATATGAGATGTATTTTTCAAAGAAATGAAATTCTACCATCATTTAATGGAGAAAAAATATTATATACAAAATTAGAAACATTTATGTATTAAATTTTACAAAATAAACTTTTTCTTTAGATAAAAGATACAAAAATTTAGTTTTGACAATTTTTTGGTGGTTTATGGATAATATTCATATTTTGAGAAATAATTAAAAATAAAAAATTTTAATTGAAATCAAAATTTTTAATGAAAATATTTTATAGTGTTAAAATAAAAATTTGATTGGTTTTAACTTATAATTAGATTATATTTTTATCATTTAATCCAATGCTAGTCATAGGAAGTAATTTTATATTTAAATTGGTTATGAACACATATCGAACTTTTGATATTTTTAACTTATAAAAAACCAACATTTTGGTTTTGGAAATTTGAATATTTTTTTAAATTAATTATTATAACTAATAGTTTTTAAATTTGGTAAAATAGGAATAATTTTTTAATTTGGAATATTATAATTATCTTAGGGTGAATGTTTTGGTATTTTTCAGAAAACATTTAATTTTTGATGATAGTGAAAAGAATTGGGTTATTGTTTAACACAACCATTTTATTTAAATTATTATTTAGTTTATATATATATATATTTTATGTTAAAATAGATACATAATAATTACATATGTTCAATTTAATTCATTAGAGTCCTTTTATAATAAAAATATATGCATAAAATTTTATTGACCATTTTAACGTCTTTTACCCACCTTCTCGGCACATTTA
Organism: Viscum album; assembly: GCA_963277665.1. Lineage (NCBI taxonomy): Eukaryota > Viridiplantae > Streptophyta > Magnoliopsida > Santalales > Viscaceae > Viscum > Viscum album. The sequence goes on along the minus strand of OY728163.1, from coordinate 1,046,204,362 downwards.
CAAATTTTCATAAAAAGTAATATTACCAATTATATGAATTGAATTTAAAAAATAATAGAGAGATAGTTGACATATGTATGAAAATTTTGTTCAATAAGATGAAAATAAGTTTTTTATGAATAGTAACTTTTGAAATTATTTACCATATTTAATAGTAAATAAGGTAATTAAAGGTAAAAATGATATAATAATTACAGTAAAACATGTTATAATTCTATTGGAATGTTTTTTCGACCAAAATCATCATTAGGAATAAAATACGATCCTCTCTGGCCCACATGGACTAGATTAGGACATTTATTATTATTATATTTAAAGAAGAGTTAAAAGTTTTAAAGTCAAATGTTCTTACCTAAAAACTTTTAAATATAAAAATATACATAAGATAAATTAAACAATAAATTTTTCTTATAAATCTAAATTAATTTCCTAAATAATGGTATTTTATATTTAAATTTTAGTCATTATGTATTTAAAATTAATTTTGAACCAATGATGATGCAGTAATTACCTTATTAACAAAACAGTAAAATAATTGATATTATAAATATCCAAATAAATTAAAATTCAGTATTTTGATGCCATAAAAAAATTTATAGGTTAATATTAAATTATAGGATTGATTAAAATATTTTTTTTAGAAGTAATCATGTTTTTTTGACATTCACAAAAACCAAGTACTAAATAGTGTCAAAATTGACATAACTGAGTTTTTATGAAAAATACCACATTATTAAATAATATAATATTCCTAAAAATGTATTGATCAGAAAAAAGAAAAATATAATGATATATATGTCATTAATGAACCACTTTGTGTTCTGTTTGATTTTTAATGTCTTTTTATATAACTTTTATTATAATAATACAGTAATACTTGGTAAAACTTAAACTATTTAACTAAGAGTTAAATCTCAAAGATAAGGTTAATATTGTAATCTAAAACTATATAAAAAATATTTCATGAGTTTTTTTAGACCCATACCCACCATATACTCAAAATAAATCTTGTTGGAGACATTAGAAACTGAATATGATTGTATAAATCATATATAGTTCAGGTTTTTCCAAAAGTGCCCCTCACCTCTCTTATAAAAGGGTACATCCCATTCTCTCAAAATCACATATCCAAAGCCATTTTTCATGGCAAATCCCAGCTCCAATATCCTCCAAAATACCACTACATCATACTATTGAATATAATTTGATCAGAAAACTATCCTACGGTGCCCTTTTGATCAAATCAATTGGAAGCACCTCAAGAAGAGGTGATAATTTTATCACTTCTTTAAATGTTATTTTCTTCTTCCACAACCACTTTTTGTTTTATTCCATACCAAAATAATTACTCCAGTAACTTATACATACGGTGATGTTGTTATAAATATTGTACAACCATATTCATTATTCTATCCATCCTATGAATGAAAATGTCACCATATCTATGTACGTACGACTTACCGTCTCCACGTTGTGGTGTAGTTTGTTATTGAACACTTCATTTTTTTGATGGGTATAATAATGAGTATAAATTTTTTAAGTAATAAATATAAAATTATAATTATTCAGTATATATTATATGACCATTCAATTCCATACTATTTACCCATCAATATAATGGTATTGTAACTCATTCGTACGTACAAATTACCATCACCACAAACATGATAAGATTCATTCCCCATCTTATTCATTCAAGAATAATTTTTATTTTTCTATTAAAAATATTTCTTATGATCATTATATAAATCTTGATATGACTGAAAAACATTCTATCCATAATAATGAATACTTACAAAACAAAACATATAATGTTAAACAAATCTGTTAACACAAAAAATAAAGGTACTAATGAAATATTAATGACAATGAAATAATATAAGTTCATATATGGTAAAATATTTATTTATGTTGTTATTGTATAATTTAATAATAATTAATTCACAATTATAATTTTGGTTAATGTATCCTCAACTAATTAATAGTACAAGATGCGGGGTTTTCATCTCACTTCTTATTCTTGTGAGATTCATGCTATATTTCAACTATTTCTTTTTGTGTGGGGTACGTTCTTCCCATTATTGTAGTCATTGTGTAATATACATTAATATATGGGTATTTAAAACTTCATTTTATGATCCTCCTTTCATGGGGTGTATGTTTGGTAATTTATCAAATTAGTAAGCGAATTTCTAATTTTGATTTCCATTTAGTGTGTTTTACACAATCATTGTTGATTATTTTACTCCATGATTATGTGTAAAATCACTATTTAATTATTTATTTATTAATTTTCACTCCCCTTTCTATGGATATAATTTTTTAACACATAATCAATCAATTTATAAATTCACATTTTATGGATATGAATCTGATAATAGTAATCTTAACTTAATTTCCATTAATTAAGATAAACATCGTACTCATTGGTGTTATGGTCACAAGAATATGTTTGAATGTCCTCTTGTTGATTTACACTAAATATCTAATAATATTTAGTGTATTTTTATTTTCCACATCTAACAATGTCATTGATTTTTCCTTAACCAAAGGATACAGTCTTTATAAGGGATTTCAACTCAATTTGCATTCTATAGAGAATTTTATGTTATCATGCACCAATTTACTATTATATAGTGTATATACTATACTTTGACATAGTACATCATGAATAACTTTATTCAAATGATAATATAATTTTTTATTACCTCAATTATTTGTATGATAATGTATTTCATTTGTTTAAGAACAATACCTAAAATATCATTTAATTTTTTTAATGATTTAGTCTTATAAATCGTTCACATTAATGTACATGTTTTAAAAATGAGTTTATGTATTTATTTATATGGACATGAATGTTTAAAATTAAAATTAATTTTAAATGTTTCGACGTGTTATGTGACACTTTGAATTCATGAATCACGTTTAATTGATGTTTTGATAAATAGTGTCACTATTAAATGTTTTCAAGAAGAAGGGGATATTTATATTAAATAGTTTTACAAATTATATTCTTCTATGAAAAAACCATTAAATATTCTTGATTGTGGTTTATTTATTATAATACAATCTTCCATATTTTATTGAATGAGTTATGTTTGACTATGGATGTGCTTCTTTTATACCATTCATTGTTTGTGGTTTAATTATAGACATTTCAGATTCCAATTTTAATACGAATGTTTAGATTATGTTTCACCCTTTTCAAACAAGGAATGCATTGGACATAGTAAGTGATGGAAGAAGCCCTACTATAGCTTCTCAATGCATCAGTCGGTCAAACGAGACAGACTACTTTCTTGGAACAAGGCCTTGTGAAAATATATATTTGTAATCTTGGCACAAGGCCTTGACTATGTGGTTATGATGTCAAACATTATGAACTCTATAATTATAAAACTATTTGTTGATATTAAATGTGATTATTAGAGTTGTAGAATATTCTTGTGAATAAGTAAATAGAATTATTTGATTTATTTTTTCTATATTATATTTTTTTATGTTTAAAAATTCTTATGTTCTAGTAATATACATTTCCGTAAATGATATTGTTTTCTTATAATAGTTTCTACTATATTGTGATCCATACTAAGCATCTCAGTTTACACTTTCTTATGTTTTATATTATTGAAAATGTGGAGATGTATATTATGATTGACCAGTTTGAATAGGATAATGGATATGAGTGTGTTCTAAGGAGACAAATTTTTTTTATTTTTTCCATTTATTAATGTAATAAATAACATATATAAGTATCTAGTACCTCCAGGTATACTAAAATAATCGGTCTTTCGAGACATGATCTATTGTGATCATGCTAATGTTATGTAATAATGAAGCAACTCTAGGTAACTAGGGTCAGTAAGTTACAACTTATATGTGTTTAATTTAGTGAAATAGACATAATATCTGAATTTAAAATATCAAAAATAACTTTGTATGAATTTTTGGTATTTTTCTAAAAAAAATTAATTTTTGATGAATAGTGAAATACACAACATTGTAGATAAAAACTGACTATTTAATTTAAATAATAATTTTTAATTAATAATTTTTCTTAATGTGAAAATAGATACATAATACATCTATTTTTTTTATTCAATTATGTGGAGTCATTTTATCATAAGATTATACATATAAAATTTTATTTTAACTTTTTTAATATATTTTTCCCACCTTCTAAGAACATTTGAAAATTTGTATAAAACATAATTTTACCAATTCAGTGAATTGAATTTCAAAAATCCCAAATACATGGTACAATTCAATTTGTGAAATGTTGTTCAATAGGACGTAAATAAGGTTTCGGTTAATATTAACATTTGAATTTTATTTTGCTCGGTTAAATTTAAAAAGGGTAATTAAAGGTAAAAATAATATTAAAATTACCCTAAAACTTGTCGTAATTATTTTTTATTAGTGTATATAGACCAAAATCGACCTTAGGACAAATATATGATTCTTTTTGATCGACATGGATTAGACAATGAAATTTATAATATTTTATATGAAGAAGCGTTAAAAAGGATAAATTAAAATTTTAATAACTAAAAAGTTTTAATATAAAATAATAAATAAAAAAATTAAACTATAAATATTAATTAGAAAGAAAAAATTATTTCCTAAATAATTTTTTTATTTGTAATTTTTAGACATTAAATAATTAATTTTATTTTTGGACAATTATGATGTAGTAGTTAATTTATCAAGCAATGATTAAAATAATTTATAATATGAAAATTAAAATAAATTTAAAATGAAACTTTTGATGACATACAAAAATTTTATAGGTTCATATGAATTGTTATGATTAGTTAAATGTATTTTGTGTGAAGAAAGTAGATTTTTATTACTTAAAAAAACTAAAAACTAAATAGTTTCAAAACTGACATAATTGAGTTTTTAAAACAAATAAAATTTTATTAAATGATATTATAGTATTAAAAATATAAGGCTCCAACAAGGGGCTTAAATAATGTTATATATGTCATTAATGAATATCTTGAGGTTATATTGGTATTTTATATTATATTTATTAATCATGTAGTTTAAAAATACTTGAAGAAGTGGTACTATTTAAACAATTTATCTATGAGTTCAATCTGAAAGATAAGGTTAATATGGTGAACTAAACATGTCTATGACCTATTTATTATTGTCATTATACCCATAAACTCCTTATCCTATACATAAATCCAATTGAAGCAATTAGAAACCGAAAAGTCATTTATGATAAAAAAAATATTTCAAACTTTTCCTAAAGATCCCCACGCCTCTCTTATAAAATGGTATTTCCCATTATCTTAACATCACACCTCCAAATCCATTTGGATCAGTCCAACACAAATCACATTTACTACCACAAACCCAATATTATACCTAGAGTCATTAGTTATATCATAAGATATTCTTATTAAGTCCATTTGTTCAAATCAGTTAGAAGCACCCAAAGAAAAGGTAATTATTTTATCACCTCTTTCAAATTTATTTTCTTCTTCACTTCCATTTTAATTGTCATTTCCATAGTAAAATAATAAATACAGTACCTTATAAATTCTTATATACTATTATAGATATTGTAGAACCATATTCATTATTCTACCCATCATATGAAGGACAAAGTCACCATGCTTGTGTATGTATGACTTACCCTCTCTAAGTCTTGGTGTAGTTTGTTATTAAATACTAAATTAAATGGATGGTTTTAATAATGAGTATAATTTATTTAAATAAATAATATAACATTATAATTATTATATTTATTATATTTATATAATATAACATCCAATTAAACACTATTTCACCACCAATATAATGGTATTTTCGCTCGTGGATACGTACTACTTGCAATCTCCACGATGTGATGCGATTCATCTTCAATGATCAGCCTTCATTTAAATAAATAAATAAATATATATATTGATTAATTATGAGGTATACAAAAAAAATATTTATACTGGAATAATATATATTTATGTAGATAAATATATTCCATTAAATTACTTCTATACTATATGATAAGAAAAGAGAAACAACATTTATCCGTATGTATGGACTATCGTCACCATGAATGGTGTTTCCATTTCATATTTTTATCTATTATACATATTTATTTTTAGAATCTATATGATATAAAGGTCATGTTTTATATTAAGAACGTAGGTAAATCATTATCTACATGATACGGTCCTGAATATATATTTAAAACACATACGATAAAAAAAGAGATTATTACCCGAAATGTCATTTTAACATAATAATAATTACTAAATGGGTTGTACAAATTCACAAATGAATAAAGTATGATATAATAAATTTGAATATGGTTCTTTTAGAATTTAATAACTTATAATTATGATTATACAAGAGGTTAAATATACTCTCAACCAAAGAAAAGAACATGGTAAAGCTTAATTCCTCAATCTCATTATTATCTGAGATTGTTTATGTGTAAGTAATTACTGGGACATATTTATTATCCATGTCCATGTTTCATAAAAGAGTTTTAAAAGGGATTATTTTTAAGGGACTCATTATCTTAAACATCATTTTAAATGGTTTAAATAATTATTCTTCTAAAACATTCTCATTAATGTCTATGTTTTCAAAATGGTTTTAAGGATTTATTTATATAGATATGAATAAACTAAAATGTTAATTCCTTTCAAAAGTTTCAAAGTGGTATGTGACTCCTTGATTATAAAATATAATTTAAATGACTTCCTATACAAATTTAATTAATTTTAAATTATTTAATGGAAACGAGGTATTTCTCTCAAAGAGTTTTACTAATCATTTTCAACTGTGCCAACAACCTTAACTGAAAATAAATCTCGATTGACAATGATTTATTATAATACAATATTAAATGCTGTATTTAATTATTTGTGATATGTTTTACTATGGATGTGATATTTTTATACAATTCAAAGTTTATGGTTAAAGTATTTACTTTTCGTATGCTAGTTTTAATACGAATTATTATGTTAGGGTTCACCCTTTTTATATGAAGAAGGGCATAGATATAGAAAGTTATGGGAGGGGACCAATATAGTATCTCAATGAATTATTAGGTCTCATGAGATAAATTAGTGTCCTGGAATATGTCCTTGAAAAAAATTTTATTTTTAGTCTTGTCAAGAGGCCTTGACAATGTGGTTATGATGTCCGAGATTATGCATTCCATCATTATGAAATTAGTTATTACATGTGATTATTTGACTAGAATAATATCAATGTTCATGATTATATGGTAATGTATGATTTATTTTTTCCATATTATGTTCAATTTTAATTTTGAAAGGTTGTTGTTTTTATTACATATCATGACATAAAACATTATAACTTCCACTAAATTATTTACCTATACTGAGCATCTGAGGTCACCCCTTTTTTATGTTTTCTTTTCCCAAGACTCCAAGATGTGTATGATGATTGATATATAGGGTTAAGGTAAGAGAATAATGGTATTCCGAAAGGATTATTTATGTTGTGTTTTATGTTTGAATGTGTAATGTAACATTATTTTATGTAATCTATTTTCTAAAAATACCAAACTAATCAGTATTTTGGGAATTGATTCCTTGTAATCATGGAATCATATTAAAATAATGCACCAGCTTCAGGCTTTTGGGGTCGGGGTGTTACACCACGAGCAAAGCTCGCAATGCGAATTTCACATTAGATTTGATACGGGAATAAACTTGACAATTGAAACTAAGTAAAAGATTATAAATATTTAATTTTATCTTTTAAGCTCAAAACATCCCTAAATCACAAAAATAATACAATTTCACATAAAGTAACATATAATTTTTGTGTTTAAAACATGAAATTTGATAAGAAAAATAGTCAAAAATTAGCTCTATCACCCTTTTTATGTACCCCCCCCCCCCGCAAATATATTACCAACCCAATATATGTAAAATAATATATCAATATGTACATACTTAATTTTTTATACTCAAATTTTAATAATAAATTTAAATATAAGTACGCAGAAAATAATTATATGTTAGAAAAATTTATTCCCATTTGATAAAAATATCATAGACAAGATGAGTTATCAGACATAAGAAAGACACTGTAGACATGAAATTAATGATGTTAAACCCAAAAAATCATCCTTAGTTTATGGATTATTTATTTTGAATGTGGCTTGGAAAAATAGTAACAATTATATATTATTTAGGAATAAATTACTACTTTTAGTCATTATTCACTACTATATCATTGATATGTTTGTATTTTATATCAATGTTATTGGACCGTAAATATTGAAATGAATTATTTGAAATGTTATTTTCACATTGATTAACACATACCAAATGTATTATAGACATCATATCAAACTTTAAATACTATATTTGTCTATTCATCCACTTATATTGTGTGGATTCATGAGTTTCATCTACATATTCATCCCCAGATCATATTAAGGTCCCTAAATTTTTCAACCATGAGGGCAAAAAACAAACCATTATCTATGAAAAGGAATCTATAACAAATGGATTCCTACTATAATCAACACATATATACTTGTCAACATCTTAATATCTAAATATATTATGATTCACATATTTCTATTACTCCAAAAGGATTTTTTTATTTGATTTATGAATGTATTCTCTTATAGTCATAAAATTATATAAACATATAGTAAATTTCTATCAATCCCAATGTGTAAAAATATACACAATATCTTTCCATTTTGTCATAATTAAATATAAATATCTAAAAATCATTTAAAATGCACTTAGATCATCTTCCTTTAATTTTTCAGGTTTTTATACCTTCTTCCGAAAATAATTTTTTTTTTGAAATAGGCTTCAATTATTCCATGATAATCATTGTGAACATTTTTTAGTATAATATTTTCAAAAGAAAAAATAAAATCCTATTTTAGATAAATTTCAAATTAATAGAATATTTCATTTCTCTATGAATATATATTTCAAAAATAATCATTATTTATTATTATAACTATTAAAAAACAATGTTATAATTTTTTTTAAAAAATAATATCATTTCCCTAATAAATTAATATGATTAATAACTCATTTTCATATTATATATTGATATTATTGGAAACACTCCCATCACTAATATTCTAGATCACCATATTTGTGTTTTTATTAGAATACAATGATATAGGGACTTGTAATATACTATATAAACACCTATATAACCTCAAAACACAGTTATCATATTTTTTTACTATGAAAACACAAGGTTGTTAAATATATAATTCCTCTTCTAATTAGTCATTATATAACTCTACATTCAATAAATAAATCCATTATTTATATATGTATTTCTTATATAAGAATAATTAATTTTAGGTAAATTGATATTCAAATTAAAAATTTTTATTTAGAAAAATTTAGGTCCAAAGCCCCCTAATAAAAAATGGCCTAATTTACTAAAATAGAATATGTGTATAATATTATATTTAATAATATTGTTGAAAAGTTATTCAAAACATAGTTAAACATTTTTTAAAAATTCATTAACATTTTAAAATGTTATAATTCTACCAAACAACAAAAATGATACTCTAATGAAAGCTGACTATCAATGTATGGATTTTTATATAGTTTTTTATGAAATAATATAGGGTATTTAAAATTGGGTAAAACACTCTAAAATGAAAAGTGGAAAGCATAACTTCATTTATTATGATTAAAATACATATGTCCCTAAATCTGGAAAACACCAAATTCAATATTATTAATTATAATAATAATCTAATCAACTCCATAGATCTGGATTTACTTAATATCACTGTATACAAGTTGTCTAAGATACAGAAAACATATTAACAAATTAATACTGGGTAGTTGATGTAATATATATATATAGATGGTGTATCAGTTAATATCTTGTTCAGTAAATGTGTTTGTGTTAAATAAGAAATATATTCAGACAAAAACATAACAAAAAGTAATATATAACATAAAAAATATTGGAAATGTGAATGTTTTATATATTTCAACTAGGTTTTCACATAGAGGTAAAAAAATAAAATTTCATGGAAGCATAGTAGTTTGTGTGATCATCCCTAATGGATATTGCATATTCTATGTGTCTGAAAAAATAATTTCTCCATGGCTGGGTCTTTTTATATGTCTATAGTTTTAGTAAAAATTTCTATTATAGTATGTCTATAATTTAATCCTCTTACAAATTTTAATATCAAATTCATTGGATAGATGATTAATGTTCCCAAATATAGTAATTAGATATTGGAAATTACCTCAATAAATTTGTTAGACAAGTCCAAATGGTCTTCACTTGAAATATGGTTACATTTTCTCACTATTACTATGCGCTGTTAATTTCCATTGTAACATTAACACAATCACATGACAAATTAATTTTTCATGGTTACTTTTTTGATCACTTATTTTTGAAAAGTAATCAAATCATCTATTTATGAGACCACATCCCTTATTTATGCATTATAATATTTTATTCTTTTAGAAACAATATATGTTCATATGGTAACTTTATATATTTATCTGGTAGCATCAATTTTTATCATGGTCACTAAAAATCCCACAAGGATAGTTAAATACATTGGGAAATATTTACGAACATGAATCAAACATACATGACTATTCTTGTAGTAGGATGATTATATTATGTGGTCACATGATCTTCAATGCGAGGTAAGTTCAATATAAATGTGTTCACCTAAAAATTAAGGGATGGTTAGTTCACGAAATAGATAAAATTTTCACATATAATGGAAAAAATATTATTGATTCTTATGGTAAATTCCACATGTTCATGTGACGTACATGGTCATATAAACATAATAAAATGGTATATTTTCATCATATCATCAAGAATCAACTTATTTGATCATTTTTCTAAGAAAATAAATGAGTACCAAAAAAATTATATTTATTTGTAACATAATAAATATGATTTGACAACATAAAAATAATGTGTTTAATGAGTATGCAGAGAATCTACCCCATTTAGATAATCACAAAAACTAGAGATGAATGAAGTTGATTATATAATAGATATATGAAATATGTTGAATATATGAAGTTTTTATATTTCCATTAATTTGATTCATAACAAGAGTTTATCAACCCCTATGTTATATTTTAGGTCTTAGAAAATGGTGCCAAATTGGAATAATAGAGGAAACCATTTATAGATACAATGTAAAATAAATAGAAAATTCTAAAAAGAAATGATGAAAAAATGGGTATTTAATTAATATCTCAATGATTTTAATAATATTATATATATTGTCCATATCAAGAATTATAATTAAAATAAAAAAAAAACACATCCTTGAGTTATAAGAAAATATGGGATAATTTATTTATTTTTTATTAGAGGCTATTATAGGTTGAGGATGTCTTGTTGTTGAGGTAGAAATAGGTACAAAAATGAAAACACACATGGGAATTTCTCTAATATACAGGATATGATGTATAAAAGAGCCGAAAAATGGTTTATAAGATAAGAAGTTGAATGAGGGTAAAAGTATATTGGAATATTAAGAAGAGTTAAAACATAAATATTTTAAGTGTATAGTTAGGTTTTAATAAGCATTTTGAAATTACTCCATATGTTGGAACCATGCTCCAAGGATTTAAATTAATCAACTTGGTTTCCCATAATCGCTTCCAGAATAGGTGTTTTATCATTTATCATCTCAACATAAGACTTCAATTCATGAGTCAATGGAGGAATCCTAAGATCAATATATATATATTGAAACCTATAATCTAAGCATAAATTACTGAATATTCCAAAAAAATAACACAATGGATAGTTTAATAATATCTCAATAAAAGTTTGATTTTTCATAACTAATATATCCAACACTAATATCTTAAAATAATGGGTTTGGATACCATCAGAAACAGATTCTATTGATGTAATAAACACATAAAAATATTAAAAGCATCCATTATCAGTTTTCACATTACATCTTCATTAAAAAAACATGTAATAAAGGGCTGTTGAAGAGAAATAGATGAATAAATATAAATTATTGACTGAAACACAACGTATAGAAATATATAGTCTATCTACAACATCATATAGAAAATATCATCCTAAAAGGAACTCACAATAAAATCCATGAAATACATCTCACTTCGCATAAGTTATATTTTTATATATATTTTTTGTTGAATATGAAAAAACAACACTGTTTCTATCCTAATCATATTATCTTCTCTAATTGGCTCCATAGAGTCCCCAAAAACCAAGGAAAAAAGCATTCAGAACACCCATAATGTATAATTTGAAATCATTAAAATAATATTTTTTAATTTGAAAATGAAAGTGGTAGAATCTAGTACAATACATGATAAATAATAATCTGAGTTCCTACCATCTAATTCATACTCAATATCCATTAACTTGGGTCCTAATGGTTAGACATCGTCTTCATAATAAGAAAACACATAAACCTCAAAAATAAATATCTAGAGATATCGAATATGTTCTTTTATAGTTCTTTCATCCGGATTCTCAATAGACATGAAATGATTTTGAATAAATATATCTTCTATTGGATGATATAATAATGTTATGATATGAGAGACACAAAACTGATTATGAGAATAAATCTTAGTTATCAATGATCCGTAATGATCTCTTTGAGCCAATGGAATAGTATGTCTAAAATTTTTAGGTGGGTACCCCCATGGCCATCATCACACTTCGTGTTGTCAATACCTAACACTATTGATCCCTCGGTCATCTCTCCCTTGTAAATTTAATCTCTTACACTTGATCATGGAGTATCTCTAATTACAATGAGTTGAGTGAAATAATTCTTATAACTTACCTTATCATCCTTAAAATCACTGCAATCAACCTATTTATGTTCTACCTAAAATTCACTTGCTAATACATTGGTTTCTACATAATTCCATCTTGAAACTCATCCTTGTGAGAATTCAAATGATTTGGAAAGTCAAAAGGACCAAATGAAAAAATTGACTGAATTTATATTTATCCTAAAAATCTTCCCTTAAACCCTCACTATGATTGGTTATCTATATATATTCTTCCAAATATTTCAAAAAACAACACCAAAATTAATAAAATACTCAATTCAAACATTAGGATCTCAGTTCAGATATAACATGTCCATTATCATAGTAAGTGACATTATAAGATCAATAGTTCCATATAGATCATTAAATTCTACCACCAATTTTTTCCTATAGTTGTTCTAATTTACTCTTATATTGATACAAATCTTCAATATTAGGAATAAACCATCTGATTAGGACTCTATTTCCTCCCCTAAGAATCTTATCTGTTATATTAACACAAAGATAATATGATAATGGGATATAGAAATAAATTGAACATAAAATAGTTATTTAACAACTATAACATATGTCTCATCACTTATCTTGAAAAAACGATCTGGAACCCATTATTCATCCTGATGGAAATGAATAAATCCTGGTACCTCAAGATACTATTTTCCCCTTTTTGATGACTAATATGGTGTTCAATAAATATGATAGACTTTTAACATTTACAACTTAGCTCCATAAATGTTCATCTCATGTGTTTTCAATTATGAACCAAGTCCTAATATTCATCTTGTAACACGAAATAGGTATACATTATGACATAAAAAACATTTATAGTCTCCATACTAACATTTGTGAAGAACACCAATTCTTTATTAACTATAATTTTGAACAAAAAAAATTACAATTCACCATTTTCCCAGTAGTGTCTATTTTATACCGAGGCATAAATTTATTAATGTTATAAAGTACCATAAATAGCCTTGGATACAATAGAATACCATTTTCCTTTAACCATTTATTAGATAGTTAAATTTTAATCAATTTCAAACATATAGATATAATGGACTGAATCCGTAGGGATTATACCTCATTTTCTCTACAAACTGGATGATCAAAAAAATGTTGTTTTCCAGGATTCATTATTACACTCAAGAGACCTTTTTATTTTTTTTCCTTGATAAATGGGATTCATAAAGAGGTGTGATGTTATGTGATTTTTTCAACCTCAATAGTCATATCACATTATTTGATTTTTCATTAGTTTTGATTTTGAGAGTAGTTTGATAAAGAGGAATTTGAGATTAGATATGGATTGAAAAAAAAACGAAAATAATTTTCATTAATAAATTAATGATAAAATAGGTTCTTATTTAGAAAATTATTTCAATCATTTTAGGATTATAATAAAATTAATGTAGGTGTATATCACTCCAAAATGTATGATAAAAAAATTCAAACACAAAATACACATGTTAAGTATACTAAAAGTGAATTCTTGTAAACTACAGATCAAAAGTTATACTGAGCATGAAATCAAGGTAGGCATTGTGTCCCCCTGAGTAATGTATCATGGTTGTTTTAGTGACTTCATGTAAAGTACCAGAATCTCTATGTAATTTTCTTAATTAAATGAGAATTTTACGAGTCTGCGAAAATTGACAACGCATGATTTTGAGTCCCAAAGTTCCTAGAATGAATTTCTGAACATTTTTTGGTTACATTAAGTAAAATTATGAGTGGTATTTTGTAAAATTTTAATCGATCCTCAGAATTAAAATATGAGGGCACCGTTGAACTCACAGTGTCGGTATACACTTAAGGAGACTTTCACCTCGATGGCAATTGGTCGAGAGTGAACGATAATTTTTGGGTTTTTCATGAAAGGATAAAATTAAATAAAATATTTGTAACATTTTATTTTATCTTTCATTAGGATCTCCCATGTGGATGTTGAGATGTGGGTACCACCTGAACTAAAACCTATCAACATAGGTTATGGTGATGGGGACAACCCTAGCCTAACCTTTTATATGGGTTGAGGTGGTGGGGGACACCCGAGACATAAACCTCTTGAACTCCTATATTATATGTGAGAATCCTCTTGAGCTCCCCCACATAATTGTTCCAACTCTCCCCTTAATTAATAATGCGGACCGAAAAAATGAATAATTAAGCTATATTTAATTTATGCCAATAACATAATAGTTAGCATAATATATTATTTTGGCTATCTCTTCATTTTTTTGGTATTGGTTGGAAGGATAATTGGGGGAAATTATCTCCAACAAAGAACGCCAACAAAGAACTCCCTCTTCAACTTCAACTTAGACTTCTTCCTCAGGACATTCTTTTATGAGGAACGTCTTCAACATCAACGAACTGACGATCGACGGAATTCCAATGTCACCAATGTTCGTCTATCCCCAACAAAGTCATCTCAATCCTCGTAACCTCCGTCAAAGAATCAAATGAGGTAGGGTTATTATTTAATTCATTAAATATATTGATTAATTTACTTTTTCTTGGAATTCATGATGAATGTGAATAAAAAAGTGGGTTGATCCACGATTCGTTTTAAATTGTATATTTTGTCATTCTTGAATCTAGATTTTGTTGAGCCGATTTCTACCGCTCTAACGCGGAGGGTGTGGGAAAAACAAATGTGGACTGAGCCCTCCATCGTTCTGATTCTTTTGTGTGTTCTTCACAATGGAAGAAGTCGGTGACTGGTGTAGGCATTTGGCACCAGTGGAACTCAATAACCACGACGAACGTGACTAAGGAAATAGTGTCACCCTGCGGCCACCGCTGCCCGCGACCACCACTGCCCGTAGCTCCACCGTCCACGGCTAGTGCCACCACCCGTGACCTCTTCTCCCCGACGCGCTATGCCGCTCCGCGGACCACTACGCCACCCCAATCCCTAGCCATGCCGCCGATGGCCATCCGAGCTTCTGTGGCCTTCTGAGCCATCCTGCGACCTAACCGTGTTGCCTGACAGCCTGTCGTTCTACCCCGCGTCATGCCGCACCGACCTACAACCCTCCGAGCCACCCCACTTCTTCGTGCCACCCACGGACTCCCATGGCCAACACAAACCCTTTATGGTTCCATGACCCTTATGTCACCCTTGCTGTCCCACAACCTAATGCTTCTCGCGACCTCTACGACCTCCACCGCCCAGCTTGGGCCGGGTCGGTCCGACCAAGTCGGACCGGACCCTGACCAACTTTGACCCATTTATGCATCTTCAACCATATCTTTGGCATCGGTCGTCTATTTGATGAAATTTCTATGGAACCATGAACATTCGAGGGAGTCGTTCCCATTGGTATACCCCTCTATAGATTTGGATAATGTGGGGAACCGATCGGGTTGGATGAAGAACAAATTCAACCGAGCCCTCAGGAATAAAATTCTAATAACTCACAGACCGGGAGTCCGATTGACACACCGTATGTTACATTGAGACCCTATGACATGGAATTTCATTGAGGTACTTCTTCTTGAGACTTCATGGTAGTTGATATATTGACCAGTGGCTTGTGGAACGGACCCTCACAAAGATAGGCGAGCATAGTGCGGGAACCCTGTAGCTGGCTGTGATGTGAAGAATGAAGAGAGATCCTATATGGGTTAGCACCGAGCGATCCTATGTGGTTCAAAACCTAGAGATCCTCTTTGGGTTAGCACCGAATGATCCTCTGTGGGTCAACACCTAGCGATCCTATGTGGGTCCACACTGAGTGATCCTATGGGGGTGATCACCGAGCAATCCTATGTGAATATGCCTCTTAACAGAGTAAGATGATTCAGTAGTTGCATCTAATCATCTATACAACTCTACATAAGTTATACTAGGTGTGAGAAGATTTTGGACATATGTGGTACTTTCCTATGTGGTAATAACTTGATGGTATTATTCTGTGTGGCGTACCTATCTTGTAATTGCATTTGTGGTTTTTCGTAGTTTGTGGAATAGTTGATCTTTGGGCTTTTGGGTTTCACCCTGTGTTTCCACATGATTGATATGGGTATACCTGATAACATATGTATAAGTATGGGCATATACATAAGTAGGGTTTAAACTTGACTTAATTAAATGTGAATTTTAAATTGTGGAATTTGTTAGACCTGTAGGGTCTTGAGGTCCCTACTGAGTATCGTTATACTCACCCTGGCACGGGCTATGCCCACACCTTGTTGTTTTTGGTGTAGATGACAGACAACGTTGATCACGAATAAGGGTATTCGGATAGGATTGTTCCCGAATGAGGTCCTTATGATGATTTGGTATACA
Source organism: Viscum album (assembly GCA_963277665.1). Lineage (NCBI taxonomy): Eukaryota > Viridiplantae > Streptophyta > Magnoliopsida > Santalales > Viscaceae > Viscum > Viscum album. The sequence continues at coordinate 1,046,187,247 of OY728163.1, read as the reverse complement.
GAGGAGACAGATGAACATGGAGTGTTGAGGAGGTGATCTATACCTATCCTTCAGGTAGGAACCTCGGAGGATGACCCAACAACTATCTTCCTTTTTGCTCCAGTTTACTTGTTCTTTCAGTTTCTTGTACTTTATAGTTGGTCCAGTATTCTGGAACCATTTACTTATTGTAATATCTCGGTTTACTATTTATTTTACTTCTGTTCGTATCTTGTTTTGTGCATGGTTTTGTGTGATTAATGTTTATAAAGGAAATGCCTTCATAGTTTTAGGTAATTACGCCATTCAGTGATAGTCGCCGACCCTTGGCCTGTAGAAGGTGGGTTTGGGGAAGTCATAGCATGGGCCCCAAGGGATGGGTAGTGACAAATTGGTATTAGAGGAGTCGGTTCTATAGTAGAACATAAGACAATGATATTTTTAAAGACAATAGTGTTATGTGTAGTGAGTGTGGTTATCAGTGGAGGGAATCTAGTGTTTGTGCGGCGACCAATATATTCATACACCAAGACCCTGACATCTGATTTCCGACTCAGTGCACAAAAACACTAATTCTGTGTGTCTTTTGAAGAGTCTTATAGTGAACAGATTGAGTCAGCTCACAAATTATAACATATTGATTGGACAAATCCTATTTCTTTTCAGGATTCCTCCACGAAGACAGACAACTAGGGTTTCAAGAGTTGTACACACTGATAGCCCACCAAGCAATGAGCCCTCGATGCGGGGCCCTCTTCCAGTAGAGGCACTATCATAGGCACCAGTGGTATTATTACCCATTAGGCCACCGATGCCACCTGAACCAGCAACAGAGGGTGCATGCCGACAAAGTACGTTTCACGAGTTCTTACGCCAAAGTCCACCCAGGTTCAGGGGAAAGATGGACCCACAGGCAGCTGAGGATTGGATGGAGGTTATGGTGATAGTTTTCCAATTCATAAGGACACCAACTGATCTCATGGTGATCCTTTCCGCCATCCCCCCATAGGAAATAACATGCAGATGGTGATTCTTGATGTTCCAAGTTCATGAAGAGGATACATTTCTCTGGGCATATTTCAAGGGCCTATTTTGGGCAGATTTTGTCCCAATGACTCTTCGCGCAGTGAACAAACAAGTTATACATCATCTAGAGCAGGGCTGGATGACTGGGGCTTAATACTCGGCATTATTCACCATCCTCCCACTCTACTCCACGAATATGGTGCATGACCCATTTTTTAGGTCATGAACCTTCATGTAGGGGCTGAGGCGGGTGATCAGTGATTCGATGATCTCACTCAACTTCCCGAAACTGGAGAGGTTGTTTGAGATAACCATCTTACTGGAGAGTTTTATTTCTGAGCAGTCAATAGTAGTGAGACCCACCACCAGTCTTCATGTAGAGGAGTCTTCTATAGTTGGAAATAGACAGATGAAACAAAGGGCTAAGAGGACCATACCTACAGGTTGAAAATGGCAGGATTCAGGGTTGGTTGTGCATGGAACACGAGGCAGAGCCAGTCATGCCAGGAGCATTAGTTTTTACACATGCAGTGGGTAGAATCACATGGCTCATGACTGTTTGACCTATCATACGGATTATCAGTAGATAGTTGAAGGACCGCCCTGGTGTAAATAGAGAATTGATTTAGGAGGTTTGTAGGAAGAAGGAGAACATGGAAAAGGTGTTGACTGTATAGCTAGTGATGGGAGATGATTCGAGATGTTACAATCACCCCCAAAAAGAGGTCCACCCCGATCGTAGGAAGAAGGTGGACATGGGATATCTCAGCTCAAGGTAGCTGAGGCCTACGATCACAGCTCTACAGAGAAGATTAAAGGTATGATATGTGTCTACTCCACCTTAGTTGCAGAACATATATGAACAAGTGTCAGTCAATATTTTATTTCCACTTCCTTCGTTCAGAGCTCGGTGATTCTAAAAGAGCTGTAGGCTCAATCCATATAGCTAGAGACTGCTATCGGACCTGATTCGATGATTATGCACCGGTACCGGTAGTGTGATAATACTTTAGGACATGATAGATTTGGCTGTGATCTCCTAGTAGCGGCGTCGAGGCCTTACGAGGTCATTGTGGTTATGGAATCGTTATCTACTGTCCATGCTCAGTTTGACTATATTAGGTGCATAGTATGTTGTGTCTGCGTAGATGGGACCAGGTTTACCTTCACCAGTGAGAAGGAATCCTGTGAATCTCATGATGGACTTACCAGTAGGAGGGTGCAACCGATCACTCATTAGTTGGCTAACCTTACCGTCGGAGTGGTTGATGTGCAGAGTCTGAATTATCCTGTAGTGGGGGACCATTATACAGATGTATTCCCTGATGATGTTACAAGTCTACATCCTCGAAGAGAGGTGAATTTTATACATTGACTTGTTCTATAGGATGACACTGATATCTACACCAGCATATCGAATAGCTCCTGCGGAGCTTTGTGAGCTACTAGTACAACTAGAGGACTTGAAGGGGAAGGGAGTCATTCATCCCATTATTTCACCATGGGCATCCCCGTTTTTTTTTCTCCATGAAGGCAGATGGGACCTTGAGGCTTTTTGTTGACTATCGATTCCTAAACTAAGTGACTGTGAAGAACAAGTACACAATTCTGAGGATTGAAGACCTATTTGATTAGCTGAAGGGAGCATGATGTTTATCAAAGATATTCTTGAGATCAGGTTATCACCAGCTCGGAGTACTAGATGAGGATATTTAGAAGATATCTTTCAGATGTCGGTATGACCATTATGAGTTCTTTGTTATTACATTCAGTTTATCCATTGCTCTAGTAGTGTTAATGGGACTCATTAACATGATCTTTCATCCATACAATGATCTCTTTGTTGTAGTCTTCATAGATGACATTATGATCTACCCGGCTACTAAGGAAGAGCATGCCTATCATTTAGTGGTTGTTCTGGACAAACATCGAGTGAACCAGCTTTACGGTAAGATCTTGAAGTTCCAGTTATTTTATCACATAGGCTCAATTTCTCAGACATGTCATATTGGAGGCTAGAGTTGTAGTGGGTCCAGTGATGATTGAGGCGGTACATTCTTGGGGGCGACCTAAGAGTGTGACGGTGGTACGAAGTTTCCTTGGTTTGGATGGATACTACTCGATATTTTTACCATATTCTTCTAGAGTTTCACCACCACTATAATACTTCATGAAGAAGCGGTAACCCATCATTAGGTCGGAGTGATTCCAAAAGTGTTTTTTGGAGTTGAGGAAAAGGTTGATTAGTGACCCCATCTTGACTCTTCCAGAGAAGGGTGTAGGGTACGTAGTCTACTGTGACACATCATGGATGAGGATCAGATGAGTCATGATGCCGGAGCAAGTATTGATCACATATGGTTCTTGACAGCTGAGACAACATGAGAAGAACTTCACTACCCATGACCTTGAGTTATCAATAGTGGACTTTTCCTTAATGACATGACAATAATATCAGATGGGAGAATATTTTATAGTCTACTAGGATCACAAGAGTCTAAGGTATACCTTTTAATAGATGAACATGAACCTGAGATAGAGGCATTGGGTTGAGATCATCTGGGACAATTACTTCAAGATATTCTATTATCTTATGAAGTGGGACGTTTTAGAATATTCACTCAGAAGGAGGTCGGGTATACAACTTCTATGAAAGGAGACGGAGTAGCTGCCCACTTTGCAGATATCCTTTGTAGATAGAGATAGAGAAGATTTTCATTAGTCTCTTATAGTCACTCCCCCACATCATCAATTAGTTAGGGAGGTGCAACATGGGGATGTGGACTGCGAGACATGACGTGCTCAGATATCCACAGGAAAGGCACCTGATGGATTTTCTAATGGTGGGGGGCAGGTCATCATCTTTAGAGGACGTATTATGGTACAAGTGTCACTTCAGGAGGTATTGTTGAGGGCGTTCCACACTTACCCTATAGGGGCACATCGAGAAGTGGGGAATATGTACCAAGATCTCCAATGACAGTACTATTGTCCATGAATGAGGAAATCAATTTCATAGCTTGTCTCTCAATGCATCACTTGTCAGCAAGTGAAGGTGGAGAATCAGGTACCAGCAGGCCTGGTTCTGTCTTTAGAGGTCTTAAAGTGGAAGTGGGATGAGATATCCATGGACTTAGTAACATTACATCCACGTACATATAGTCCATGACTCTATCTAGGTGATTGTCAACTGACTCACCATGTCGGCCCACTTCATACCGATCAGAGACCAGGGATCAGTAAAGAGTTGGGGATGCCTCTATGTGCATGATATTGTGCGGCTACATGGAGTTCCCTCGACGATTGTCTCTAATCATGATGCACATTTTACTTACCAGCTATGGAAGGGTTTATATGAGGCTTTCGAGACACAGCTTCGGTTGAGCACCACCTTCCATTCTCATACAAATGTCTTGAATGAGCGAACCATTCAGACCCTCAGAGACATGTTTTGTGCTTGTGTCCTCTACTTCGGTCGCATCTGGAAGGATCGCGTGCCTTTGGTGGATATTTCATACAACAAAAACCATCACTCAGCTATTGGGATGGCACCTTTCAAGGCACTGTACGGGTGACCTTGCATATCACCATTGTGCTGGACTTCCCCAGGAGATTCAACACTAGTTAGACCAGAGATGGTATGATCTACCATATAGAAAGTGCAGATCTTCTAGGAGTGGATGAAGAATACACTGAATAGTAAAAATTCTTATACTGATAAGAGATTGATACCTCCAGAGTTCAAGGATGGTGACCACATATTTCTAAAGGTCTCACCTCGATGAGGAATGCTGAGATTTGGCTGAGGTGTCATGTTATCTTCGAGGTTTATAAAACCTTTTCTATTCCTCAATAGAGTTGGAGAGATGGCTTACCACTTACCACTTCCACCTCAGTATCATTGGTTACATGACATCTTCCATGTATCCCATCCGAGGAGATAAGTGTACGACCCTTCTCACATCATTGACTATGGAGAGTTAGATGTTGATGATGGGGTGACTTTTACATAGGTTCTAGTAGAGTTTGAGGATCGACCAGAGTGGTTTCATCATGAATGGTCGACACCTCTAGTGCGTATACACTGGCAGCACGAGAACCTCCATGAGAGAACATTGGAGAGGGAGACACAGATGCATAGTCATTACCTCAACTTGTTGTCGTAGATTGAGTTGTTTCTTATAGGGATGTAAAGCCCTGAGGTGTGGAGAATTTAATGACCCAAAATTTCAATATATTTTTTTAATTAAATTGGAATTGTAAAAGTCTGTGAAAATAAACGGTGCGTGATTCTGAGGCCCTTAGTGTCCGGAATGAATTTCTGAACTTTTTCTTTGGAACATTTAGTAAACATACGAGCAAGTTTTTGTAACATTTGAATAGGTGCATGTAATTGAAATGTGAATGCACCATTGAACATGAAGCACCAGTATTCTCTTAAGGAATATTTCACCTTGATGGCAGTTGGTTGAGAGTAAATTAATTTTTTTTGGGATTTTCTTAAAAGGATAAAAGAAAATAAAAGTTGTGTATCATTTTATTTTATTTTACTGTAGGATCTCCAATGTGGATGTTGAGATGTGGGGACCACCTGAACTAAATCCTCTCAACATAGGTTATTGTGGTGGGGACCACCCGAGCCTAACCTTCCATGAGGGTAATGGTTGTGGGGACCATCTGAGACATAAACCTATTGAAATCCACTCTTAAGTGTGAGAAATATCTTGAGATCCCCCACATAAGTGTGCCAATACTCTCATTAATTAATTAAGTCAACCCATAAAATAATTAATTAATAAAATTTGAATTTATTCCGACGGCATATTAGATAGAATAATCAAATATTTTGGATATCACTTCATTTTGGTGGGATTAGGTGGAAGGATCCTTGGGTGAAAATCTCCCAAACATATAATGCCAACGAGGAACGCCGACTTCGACTTCGACTTTGGCATCGACTTCTTCTTCTGGATATTCATTGATGAGGAATGTCTTCAATGTCAATGAAAGGATGATCGAGGGAATTTTGACATCACTGACGTCTGTCTAACCACAATAACATCGCCTCCTTCCTCGCGACCTCCATCGACGAATCAAACAAGGTAGTGGTTATTATTGAATTCAATAATTATCTCGATTAATTTTTTCATTCTTGGAAAGCATGGAGAACGTGGATAAGACACAATGATTAGATCCATGATTCATATTAAATTATATATTTTGTTGTTCTTGACTCCGGATTTTTTTGAGATGCTTGCTACAACTATAACGTTGAGGGTGCGAGCCAATCAAACATGGCCTGACCCCTCAACCATTCTTCTTTTTGTTATTTTCATGACAATGGAAGAAGGTGGAAACCAGTGTCAGTTGTTGGAACTAGTGGAACTCAAGAACTACGATGAAGGCGAGTAAGGAAATGGTGCCACCCCACGTTATGTTGCACCATGCATAGGTCTATCAGCACCGTCTGCAGTCCTCAGAGAATCTGCGAAACTCCGAGCCATCTCGCAGCCTAACCATCTTGTGTTCTGGCCGTGCTACCCTGAGGCATGCCACGCTGCCCGCGGCGCTCCAAGTTTTCCTACAGCATCGCGTCACCCGCGTCCTCCTGCAGCCCCTACGAACCCCTCACGGGACCATGGACCCCACACTTCCCTTGTATGGAAAGCGACTTATATGGCCTCCGCATCACAGCACGAGCCTTGTCGGGCTGGGTTGGACCGGACTCGGAGCCACTACGACCCATTTATGCATCTTCGATCATACCATTGGAACTGAGCATCCGTTTGATGAACCTTCTATGGTTCCAGGATCTATGGAGGGAGAATGTCCCTTTTCTATACCACACTAGAGATTTGGATAATCTTGGGGAGTGGATGGGATGGATCAAACACGAATTAAGCTGGGCCCTTGGGACAAAGGCTAATAACTCATAGACCGGGTGTTCGATTGATGCACCATCTATTGCGTTGATACCCATATGACGTGGTGGTAATTTAAGATACTTTTTATGAGAATTCATGGTAGTTTGAGTATTGACCAGTGGAATCTGGAGCGAACCCTCCCAGAGAAAATTAGGCATAGTGCGGGAACCCTGTAGCAGGTTGTGATGTTAAGAATTAAGAGTGATCTTGTGTGGGTCAGCACCGAGAGATCCTATGTGGGTCAGCACTGAGTTAACCTTTGTGGGTCAAATCCTACATATCCTATGTGGGTCGGGATTGAGCTATCTAGTGGGGCTCAGCACTGAAGGATCATGTATCGGTCAACACATAGCGTTCCTGTGTGTGTCAGCACCGAGCGATCCTATGTGGGTCATCACCTAGCAATCCTGTGTGGGTCAGCACTGAGAGATCATGTGTTGGTCTGCACCGAAAAATTTTGTGTGGATCTTCCACTTAATAGGGTAAGATGATTCATTAGTTACTTCTAATCATCTCTACTAATGTTCTTATGTTATACCTGGTTTGAGCTGACTTCGTACCTGTGTGGTACTTTCCTTCGTGGTAATACCTTGGTGGTATTCTTATATGTGGAATTTCTATTTTGTAGTTGCCTTTGTGGTTTTCCATCGTTTTTGGAATAGTTGAGCTTTGGGATTTTTTGTTGGACCCTGTGTTTTCTCAGGATTGAGATGGGTATACTTTATAAAATAGGTATATGAATGGGAATACACCTATATTGGGTTGAAAGGTCACTTCATTCTTTGAGATTTATTCTTTGTGGATTTTTCGAGAGCATTAGGGTCTCAGGGTCCCTACGAAGTATCATTATACTCACCCCTTCACACGATATGACCACACCTTATTATGTTTGGTGAAGACGATAGAAATCACAGATCCAGACTGAGCGAACCATGACTAAACGGTTCATGGAGGACGATCTTACAATGAGTCGGTACCTGGAGGAGACGGACTGATGTGGAGCTCTGATGAGGCTATATATACCTACACATCAGGTAGGAACCTCAGAGGATGACCCATTAGCTATCTTCCTTTTGGATATAGTTTAATTTTACATTCAGTTTCTTGTACTTTGCAGTTGGGCTTGTATTCTGTCCCCTTTTAGATACTGTACTCACTCTGTTTACCATTTAGTTTACTTGTGTTCGTATCCTGTTGTGTGCTTTGTTGCATGTGATTATAGGTTATAAATGCAATCTCTTCCCAATTTTTGGGAATTACACCTTTCGGTGCTAGTCACCAGCCCCTGGCCTATGGATGGTGGGCTTAGGGTAGTCACGACATGGGCCCTGGGTGATGGGTTCTGACACTCAATAACCAATTTGTTATAATAATATTATTGATAGTAATAATAAAATATATTTATCACTTAACCAATGATGTGGACTATAATTAAATGTTACATAACAAATATATATATTCACATAATGAAAAAAATAATAACAATATTGACTAATACTTGATTCCAAAATAAATTAAAATATTTATGAATTTTGAGTTTTACTGAACTCCCATTCGATACAATTTATTATCTCAATATTTAATATATTTCTAATTTTTTCAGAAAGATGTTGTTCAATACCATTTCATTAAAAAAATATTATTATCAATCTCAAAATAGTGTTTCAAAATTGGATATTTGATAGAAATATTTTTTTCTACTTTTATGAGATATTGGAATATTAGAAATTAATTTTCATTAACTATTAGTATAATTTTTAGGGAAATTTTTGAACTAATACACAAAATCGAGTAAGGTGTGTTTTTTATATTGAACCTATGAACAAAAATTATGTGACTCTATTAATAAATCTTCTGTAGTGTGTAAGGAATTATTTTATTACCCTATAAAACTTGATATTTTCCTAAAAAGTGACATGTTCTGCATATTTTTTTCATACTGTGTTATGGACAACAAGAACTACATATAAATAAATAACTAAATAAAATGATTTTTATATATAATATGGAAATACTAAATTTTTTGTACTGTTGAGTTTCTTAATGTTTTTTTAAATCATTCAAATGTGATTCAGTTTTATTTTTTTACAAATGGGCATGCTTGTACACACAATACATAATATCATTCCAACTAGCGATTAAGTAAGGTAACATTCCAAAAATACAACTATATATTCTTTAATAAAATATTGTACATTTTTCATGATGATAGATGTTACATTTATTATTCATAGGTGTGACACTACCATTTGTGATATCCATACTAATCCATTTTAGAATATATCTCAGGTATATTATTTGGTATAAAATAATTCCTTCTATATTTTTTGAAACATAAAATACTACTACAAATTTTAATATACCCATTAGATACATATAAAGTTAAATATACATTAATTTTAAAATTTTAGTAAACAAAAAATTCATTAGGATATTAAAATAGTATCATTAACATAGATTTTAAATAACAAAACATCATGGTTAATTCCGTAAATAAATCATATTAGATTGACTAAGACTTTTAAAAATCCATTAGAAATAAAAAATTATTTTAGATTATAAATCCAATATCTCGGATATTATTTTAAACGATAAAAATCATTTTCTAAATTTTAATTATCATTTGGAGAAACAGGTATTTGAAATCTAGGTGTAGTTTAGAAAAAAAAACTTCATTAATATAACCATTAATAAATCCACCATTATTATCAATTTTAAATTGTTTTAAAATATTATTTTCTTCCATGTAAAATAGTAATTTAATGGATTTATGTATTTCTACTGGAAAAAAGTTTTATTAATATTAAATACATTCTTATTAACAATATCTTTCTATAACCAGTCTACATTTATTTTCTATTTATAGTGTAATAATGAACAAGATTTTTCTTAAACATGCCTTATGTTCAAATGGTCATGAAATTTTTAGGTTTTTTTAGTTCCCCTACATTTTTACCTTCTGTCAATTTTATATATTGTTTCATTGATGTTACCCAAAATATGTCATCAATAGATTCAGTTATTCTTTGCTGTTCACGATATTCAAGAACAAATGATGTTAATCATTTTTTATAAGAAATTTTTTTTATTTTAGTACCACAATTTAGATATCCCACATCATTATATAATGTATGGAATCTATTAGTTCTAGTGTCTCCTATGATATACATACATTGTATTTCATTTTAATCATAAGGATCTCTTTTAAAAATTTCCCATTTGATGAGATAATTTTCTATATTAAGTTATATATAAATATTACTAGGATAAGTAGAGTTATTTATATTTAAATTTAAAACATCATTTTCATTGTATTATCTAGTGGTAATTGACCCATATGGATCCATTTCATAAAATTTGATACTTTGAGCATCTTATAAAAGTTTGGTTATTTTATTGAACATCATATTTGATTTACAAGATGTTAAATAACCATGGAGGATTCTATCGTCACTTTTAGTTGAAAAAATCACTATAATATCATTTTTTGGTGGACAAATACTTCACATAAAACAACTCTAAATTAATTAACCATTTTTTATTCAATACTATAACTCATATAGATTATTATTTTAAATAATTTTAATTATAAAAATATTCATAATATATCATCACATATATATATACATATTATTCCAAAAACTAATAAGATAGTGTATACTCATTTAGAATAGTTTATAACATCTCTTGAATAATACAGTTTCTTCTTTTTTTAACATCATTCCACTGGGTCGTCTTAAGAGTGTAAAAGTTATAATTATACCCCTATTGTTAACATAATGACTCAATTTAATGAATTTGAAATTCCTAGCCACGATCACTCCTTAAGGTATTAATAATACATCCTCTATGATTATATATTGAAATTTCATATTTTTAAATATATGAATGGGATTTATTATTATGGTCCTAAAATAACACCATTGTGTATCTAGAATACCCATGTAAAAGTACATAGAAAAAATTCTTCTCATTTTATCATGAAACTCTAGATGGACTAGAATAGTCCATGTGAACTGTCATGAGGTGTAGAGAATTTTAAACATCATTATTTTTGTTGAAAGAGATCTTATGTTATTTTATTTTTTGATGGAGGTGGATGAAATTTAATTTTGTGGATTCTAGTTTAGGAAGATCCTTAAATAATCCTTCCTTATTTTTACTAATAATAGGGAAAAGGTTTTTTTTCCATATTCTCATATTCGATAGAATTGACTCACTATTAAATGATCATAATCCTGAAATATATTATGAAAATAAAGAATCCATATCAACATATTACACATTCTCATCACACATACAAGTTAAAACTAAACCATGTTTAGATTCAATAAAAATTTAAGTACTTGTTTTGAAACATATCATGAATAATTACATTAAAATTTTGTGAAATACTATTTATACTATACATTTAACATCTTGAATTTAAATAATTATAAAATAAAATCATTTTAGAGTTACTAATTTAAAAATGTCCTATTATTTTTTTTAAATTTTTATCACTAAATTTGAATTTTTCAGCTAAAAAATTTACAACAATTTTTACCTCGATTATTCTAAAGTAATGTGTTTAGAAAAACCACTGTATCGATAACATGATTGATTAATAGTACACATTGACAACATTTCTTAATGGAAAATCCATCAGGAACTGATTTTGGTACACAAAATATATTTTTACTTTAAATATTAGTAATAAGATAATTTGCAACCCAAATATATATGATTGGTCAATTATATATTTTATTATGAATTTTAGAAATAATAACCTTTTTAGGTACATAAGAATATGAAATATTTATGGAATTTTATGATCCTATTCTAGGTATAATTTTTTATTTTAAAATCCTCTCTATATGGGCTAATAATTAATCCCAATTTTGTAATTGGTTGATTTATTTTTACCCAAAAAACTAGTCACTCATTTTTCGATCATTTATAATAATTTTCAAGACTATTTTTTCACATATTAAATATTCTGTTTAGTATTTTTTTTAATAAATTAGATGTCTTATATTTTTCTATAGCAAAATAACATTTAACATGACAGATAAAGAAATCTATCTATTTATTTTATTGTAATTGTTTTTAATATCATTTAAATTTTGTCCCACCATATTACAGTTTTCAAAAAAAAAATAACAACTCATATATTCATCATTATTTTCATATTTAGATAGATTATAAATTTTATTAGATGCTGTAAAAAAATTTAGTACCTTTTATTTGTTTCAAATAAAACACATATTTGTGATTTCATCCATTTAATATTTTCTTATGTTAGAGATAGTAAAACTATCTTCATGGATTCTCCACTTAGTATTCATAAATTTATTATTCATTTTTCATTTTTTGACGCACCATTTAATAAATTCCAAATTTTATCATTCATATTTGATATAGAATTTTATTTTATACTCTTAATTATTGACTTCACTTTATTAATTATAATTCTTCTAATTTCATATTTTATCATATTTTCCATTATAATTTTTCCTCTTCATGATTTTATTGTTTTTTATCCTTTTAAATCAATTATCCTCGTGAGAAATATCCTCATCAATGTTTGAGGGTGATTCATCCTCAATTGAACTATATTATTTGAAAATATCCTTCATCATTGACTAATATGTTTGTAAGAGATAGATTCCTTATTTGGTTTGTTATATTATTTTTTAAACATAAAATATTTCCTAGACATAATGAGTATTATAATAAACACCTTTATTGGTAGTTTATATATACCTCATGTTTCTCTAATTGAAATTGAGGTTTCTCTCCATGGATATTGTAATCATCACAGGAGTCACATCACATAATCTTTATCTTATATTTTATTCCTCTGTTTATGCATCATATTCACATTACCCTTCAATTTGAGATACATGTTGAAAATGAATTCATCTTGTTTCATATACAATTTATCATATATTATAGTATATGTTTTCATATGAATCTATATTAAATTTTATATCATTTAAATAGAAAATAAAACTACATCACAAATTTCATAAGCACTTGAAATAGTATAAATTCTATTAACCAAGACATCCCCTAATTAAAAAAATATTGAATTCATACCGTTGTAGTTACAATTATATGTGGAAATAGTGAAATTTATAAAATAATCTCTAAGAACAATGTGTTTTTCATATTTATACTCTATTATAGTCAAACTATGAAATCCCATGATTTAAATATAAATCATCATTATAATTATCCACTATGCATAATTTATGCCACTATAATCAAGAGGTCGTTTAGAAGTATCCCCCTCAAGCTGATTGTTATCCATAATCATTAATATTTATAATTAATATATATTTTTATACATTGGATATTACTAGTTTGTAGTTTAAAATATGATATATGTAAATAATATTTTTTAATATGGTACCAAATATTGATCGTAAGGGTCAATTTAGTTTACAATTAAGCATTTACTGTTTAATAATATTTAAAACAAAATAATTCAATTCAAAAAAATCTGTGTCAACTAATTTTTTTGATGTTTATAATTTAATCTTTTTAAAATCATTAAAATGAAAAAAAATCAAACTAAACATAAATTATATATGTCTATAATTTGATATTTATAGAATCCTTATAAAGGTTGTATCCCAAATCATTTAAAACATGTTTCATATACTCATTATCTATTGAAAAAATGATATATAAAAAAATGTATATAAAACACATTTTAAAGATTAATATTAATGTAGTTTTTTATTTTATAGTTTTTAAATATTTTATTTATATTTTTCAAAGACATGGAAAAGAAATAAAAAAATATTGGGATAAATAGAATCTCAGTGTCATGTTGAGTCGTAGTAAAATAAAATAATAAATTATACACATCCATGAATTTAATTTTAGAAATAATGTCATCCATAACCTATATGAATATTATATACAACGATAGCCCAATCTAGTATAGGATATAAACAGTGTCTTCTATAGTTTTTCATTGGATAAATGTTCTAAACTAATGAAATAATGACTATCTAGTACTCTCTAGTTCTATAAATGTTATATTGTTAAAGTAAAAAAATGTGTTCAAAAAATAGATTGAAGTGAAAGATAAAACATAGAGAGAAAAATTAGAGGATAATTTTTTTGATTAATCTTTATATAATCAAGCATAGTCTATAATGTTTAATTAAATATATAATTTATAATATTAACTCATGTTTCCACTGAGATTTATGAAATACAATATGACATGTTAACATAATAGTCGATCTAATCATCTGTTTGAGATCACACATATTTTTTTGGGTCTCAATATAATATTTTTTACATGAGTTTATATTCTCCAAGAAGGATTTTTATAACTCTAATGATTCATTGGTTGATATTTAAAATTTAATCATTATAGTTATTACATTATTTAATAGACTAAACATTAAATTAATTTTCCCAAATAATACTATTAATGATTTGAAAATAACCCTCCACATAAGTAAAATAAAATATGTTAGTTGAAACATAAATCCTAGTTAATTATTATTATTGTTACATCACATGGTTACATTTCAAAACAACATTGATATGGTCATATGGTACGGTATCATGGTTTCTTCTTGTCAGAACATCACTTCAATATATGGTCACATTACATTTTCATTATCCCACTTCATTTTCATATGATATAAGTACATTTCTTGTACTTGTAACATGATTGTAACATATAATTACTTATTTTCATATTTGATTAGATTTATTTGTATTTATGGTCACTAAAAGAGAAACACATGCAAGTTAACACATTGTTAAAAAATTTCTCACATGATGCACTGTAACATGAAGGTTCATAAAATTGGTTGGGTGTATAATTTGGTAACTTTATCATAATTGTGTATTAGTATCAATATTAATGTAGATAGGTGGACTCTATATCATTTTTATTTCGTGAATTTAAAAAATTATCTCATTTTATTTATATTCAGTTATTTGTTCTTGCAGTCACATTCATGTAGTTTTTTTACAATCATGACCATTTAACTTATTCACATGGTTAATGGTCACTATAACTTCATTTCATACAAAATTATATAATTTTTTCAACCAAAATTATTTTATATAAAAAAACAAAATTGAACAATAACATAATAAACATGAGGTGTTTTCATTAATATATAGAGGTGATAGAAAATTCCAACAATTTCATTATTTCATGAACATCATTTGGATAAACATGAGAGAACAATAAGATATATGATTTCTTAATCAATGGTATAAAAGATTGAATATAGTTACAATATTTCCAATATAATGTAGAATGTGAATATTCATTATCAGTCTATTATAGTATGAATGCTATTTTTCTTCATCACAAAAATTTGATTAATCATCTTCCTCATCTAGAACATCATCATTATTCATACTATTTTATGAATAATTATATTATTGTTTCACAAATGGGGAGACACCTTTAGCACTTATAAAACCAGTTTGTTAATGTTAGGTCACTTTTTTATGTGTTCCTTCACATTCAAATAAACACCATAATAAATCCACCATGCCTTGTTTTTGTAATAATGATACCCTCTTTCAGTTGGTGGATCACAATGCAATATACCATAAACACCCATTAATTATAATTTTCATAGATTTTCACCTTTAAGAATAATAATTCATGGTTTTTCAAACACCATAAATATATAAAATAATTAAATATCTATTAATTTATCTCATATGATAACATATTTCAATATGACAATAAAAATCTATGATATATGAAATTAACCGATATTCCTATAGCCTTTATCCATAAATAATGTCATGTGTAATGTTGAAATAATATAGTCGATGAAGTATTCATAATAATACTAATTTTTATTTAAACCATTTTGTTGAGTTCTGTATAGTGCACAGAGTTCCTGTAAAATTCAACACCATTCAGGATTTTCATGGAATCCTTTACTAGTAAATGGATCCCCATTGTCAATTCAAATCCTTTTCAGAGATTAACCACACTCTTAATCTTCACTTATGTTGAAAATTTTAAAACATATTAATTATTTCAAAAATTTATTTTAAAATAATAATATATGTAATGTGGGTAAAATTATAAAAAATATTAAAAATCATATCACTATTTGTTGATTGTTTCCCATGGGATCCAAATTTTCAGAGTGATTTATCTATAAAGGATGTGTAGTTAGTATTTAAACATTATTATGTATAGTTTTCATCATATTTCCATTATAACAATTTGAAAAAATAAAATTAATTTTTCATGTAAACAAAACATCATCATAATTTTTTCCCCCAAGTATATCTAGACATGCTATTTTAGAAAATATGACATAGTATTGGAAGCCATAATTGTTTTTATTTCATCATGATATAATAAATATAATTTTTAGCATAAAAAATATATAAAAAATTACATATAGTTTGACATCCTATTATAAATGAAAATACTTATTTAAATATCTTAATATAGAAACCTAATTTTTTATGAACACATTATTTTCTTCATTATATAACTAAGACGCACTATAGATATTATGTTTTTTACATCACCAAAAAGAATGTTTTTAGATTTAAATTGTTCATTCCCAATCAATATTGATCCAAAAAACATTTATTTTGAGTGATATTTCAATTACATAGTTTATGGAGACACTGTTAAATTTTTCAACATCAATTATAAGATTAATATATCCTCTCAAAAGAGTAGAAAAATCATTATTTGAAACCCATTTGACAGTTTCCTTTAATTTTTTTTTGGGAAACACCAAAAACAATATGGATTTTTCAATTCTTTTATCCTTTAAATATTGAGGTATACCCAATATATATATTATTATAATATAATCCAGTGGAATAAAAATACGCCTATTTTCATGATGACTATGGTTGTCACATTATTCAAAAAAATATATCACTTATCATATTTTTTTTCATTTTTCAATTCATCTTTCATATTTAGTTACATTGATATTATCCTTGAGTCAGAAGTTTCAACCTATTTTTTTGAAACAATGCATCAATCTCAACATCACATTCATAATTAAAACAACACATCGTTACCATGTTCCAAAAACCTCTATAGTTATATAGATAACCCTAAAATGATAAATTTCCATTACAGACATCATGTTTTCATGAAATGTTAACCTTTCATTCAAAAATATTATCAATATTACATTTGGATCCATAATTTAAACCTATTTTTAACTCTTCACTCTTCTTTAGATCGATATTCTTAATAGATCTATATTTCTTACCGTTTATACCAATTTTTCTATTTAATTCTATATAATATTAATTTAAAATATATAGAAAATAACTTTCATTGGAAACAAGAATGTTCTTTTAAATTTGATTCATCATTTAAAAAAATAAAATATTTATAAAATTATGTTACCTTCCAATGTGAGTGTTTTTTATAATTACTAAGTCACTTTCCCTTTCTTGATCTTCCACCAAATTCATGAATATTGTCATGAAAATACATCTAAATGCTTTCAAACTATATTACCATAATCCCATGTTTGTTTATATAATCGTGAATTTATTTTCTTTATCATTTAGTCCATTTTCCATATAGAGTCATGAAATATTTTATTCAATAACAATCATTTAGGTAATTAATTTTTTTGAACATTAATTTCTTTTAAATAATATATTATTCACTATTTATAGATATTTGACAATACATGTTCATATATCTAATCACTTTATCCATCATTGATACCATTGAGTGATACACTATGGGATATCATTTCCTTATGAATTCCATTTTAGTTTATTCATTATATTCATCTCCACTATATTTTCCTCCAGTGAATTATTCGCTATTATCCAATGTAATACAAAAGTTTTCATCAACATCTCTTGACATATCAATTTATTTTTATTCTAAAAAGGTTATCACAACATTCACTCATAGATAAAAAACATTCTTTTTATGAGAATATTTTCCCTTTCCATTATAAAAACACATTATTTTTAAAACATTGATGATCACATCTTCAAGACATCCCTTTGTTAATTATTCCTCTTAATAAATAAGTACATATTATTGTGACTGAGTATTATTTGAATTGAAATGTCCAATTGATCCACAGTCAAATAATTCAAGTGGAGGTTCTCCATTAATCATTTCCATTCATCTTCAAATATTTCTAGATTATAGAGACATAAACTTAACAACCCTCTAACAAAAATAAGAATCATAATCAGAAAAATTATATTATTTTTGGATGCCATGTTATTTTTATTATCATTATTATATGCCTTAAAAGTTATTTATTTTTCATCCCCACACATATTCATAATAAAACATTCCTTCATCATATAATATGAAACAAAAAATTGTGGAAATTATCTAGATGATGTGATTTTGGATACCTATCATCATGATTTTACCTATCATCAGAAATAAATCCAGTAAAATAAAATATATGTTCTCAATAACTTTGGTGTCTTCCGGTTTATAAACATTACTTATGATTTTTATCAAAATCTTTTTATCTCTTCTAATTAGGTCATCTAATTATTAAACATCTTTTATTTTAAAATATACATTTTAGTGTCATTATATGAATGTTTTCCTACATTTTCATCTAATTTCCTTGATAATTATTTACACGTGTGGCCCATTTCTCATTAGAGTCCAGGATACCATCAACATTGATAATTATTGTATAATATCATGAATATAGTTAAAAAATCTTAGTGTAATCATTATTCTCAATATTCTTTTTAGAGAATTCATTTAGTGAATAATTATCTCCATGTGGTGGAAACACATTATTTGCAACCTATAGAACATCCAAAATAATTCATATAATTTATAGAAATTTATTATCAACTGAGTTATGATAATATTTCCATTAATGGGGGGAATCACTATGAAATTCATAGAATTATGATTTTCGATGAAGGTTATAAAATATTCAAAAAAAAATAAGATGGGGGTTATTTTAAAAATTTCAATATAAAATCTCTAAATTGGAAAAATAACTCTAATAAAACATGATAAGAAACCTCTTGTATTATTAAAGAATAATAGATGTAATTTGGAACTGTTGATTCTAATTATAGAATGATTTCATGGTCAATAATCTAACTCCACTTGTTAATGAAAACATATGCATTTCTCAAAACACACACACACAAAATAATAAAAAAAATTATCTATATGCATCTAGTCTCAAAACACAAAGGATTGTCCCTATCTGGATCTATGTTTTTACAAGATCATACATCCATTAAGTTTCAATATGTTGGTACAATGAGTAGGTTTTATCCAAGAACTAATATTACATTATTTTTGGATAACTTTAATAGTTCACCATACACAGATATAATGATAAAAAATAGATATCAATAATAAAAAATCCTTCCAAATATAGAATTGAATTTTGGATTTAATGCATATATTCATCCTATTTATCCACTGTGATTATTAGTAGGATTTTTTCACTCGATGCTACAATTTAGAACCTCTTATTATTATATTTATCGTATTATATTATTCATGTTCCAAAAATTTAACTATGATTATATTTTCAAAGAATATTATTGGAAACCAACACATTGCTTTAAATTGTTTGAATTTAAATTTTAAATTGAAATTAAAACCATCAACATACAATTTTTTAACTCAGACATTATAACTTTGTTCCATCATAAAATGATCATACAATTTCAATTAGTTTTTATTTTATACTAAAAATAACCACTGATGGATTTATATAATAGAAAATTCACCACTCTTATTTGAATATACGTAGCTGTAACTTCAATTTATAATTCATTGCAATTAAAACTTATGTAGTTGTTTATAGATGTTTTCAAAATACATCTATATTTGGATACGATTTACTAAAATTTAGATAGTGTAGTAGAAATGAATTCTCAAAAACCGTTTAAATCAACCCAAATGAACAATTTAAATATTTTATATAACCATATATTCTTCTATTAAATATTGTATTGAATAAATTTTGTTCACAGAGTTATAGTGTGAAAGAACCAAAATTTTTAGAACCCCAAAAATCCATCTTATAGTTCCCTAAATTGATTATTTATCACTACCATGTGAAGGTACTGTATTATTTAGAACCACTAATTAGTTATCTAGCTTCCACAATAATATAGTCCCCTAATATAGCATTTCGAACATAGTTGTGGTATTTTTTATGTCACATAAAAATACTTTTTGTGGGGGTTACTAACACATAATCATGTCCCATTATAAATTAGAATGGTATAACCCTTATTCCTTAATGTTACATCTAAACATCTTCTTAAATTCATTTTTCCACATATTCATCATTCATGATCTATAATGAGTAAAGAAAATTCACATAGAATCTAACGATTTACTATGAACAAGATATATAGATATATATTGATAATAAAACCAATGATTCCAATCATAAACTCTTAAAATATTATTCATCCTCCCATAAACAAAACAAAAAAATTATAACCTCTTGGGATTAGTAATGGGTATGTATAATATTATATTCGTAAATTCAATCATGATTCAACTAAAATTAGTGATATGATTTTTAAATCCCAATTCCATGCATGATAGGTTGGTATTCTGTAGGGAATTTCAATGCTTCATTAGGTATATATACCTCCATAACACAAACTTTCCGCCTCCTTCAAATTTTTATATATCCATTGAATATAATTAAAAACCATTAACTATGGTATATTAATCTAAAATGTTTAAGAAAAAAATTTATATCTCACAATAACTAAACCATTAAGAGAAAAAATTTAAATGATAGGTCATTGGAAGGATATAAGCCTTACACAGAATATAATAATTAATTATTATTATATATTCCAAAATAACATAGGGAAATGGATTTTATAGATATTTAATTAAAAATATAGAACTAAATGGTTATTTAATATCAAAAAAAATTCCAAAAAAATTACAACGTATCATCACGTTCATTTTATATTTCATCAAAAGATAAAAATAATTTAATTTTGAAATCGTTATCTTTATTTCATTCATTAATAAATGAATTTTTATATTTTATAAATTAACTATGTAAACTGATACATCGTCTTAGACATTTTAAATATATATATATATTATGAATGGAATGATTGTATTCCTATAAAAGCTTAATATTTTCCCCTTCTTTATTATGACCAACTCTTTCCCTTTCATTATATTTGTAATGAATAACCATTCCATGAATCCATCATTAAAATTTTATTATTCATTTAGTAATATCATAATAGTCCAATCATATTTTTTTAATCAAATATTCTTGAAATTGTCTGATACAAAAACACTTTAAAAATAATATATAATATAATATTTCATTATTTTAATAAAATTATATTTTATGGATTTTAGATAATGGTTTTCTAAAAATATTTCAGATATCATTCACTTTATTTTTTGACACATTTAAGTAAAAAATTTATACCACCATCTTTTGAAATCTAAATGAATGTTATATTTTTTATTGAAGATGATGTCATTGACATAATATGTATCAGTTTTAATGAAAAAATACCCTTATAATTTATTTCCTATAAATTTATTGTTTACCTTTATCCCATATATTAAACCCTAGTATTTAATTTACGTTGATCAAAGATAAATTATCATATGTTACAATTATATTTAATATGTCAAAAATTAAATTTATCATAATAGAAGATTCTTTATAGTGATCACCACAATCTATATCTCTAATATCATGCACTAACTACAAATAAATAATTTATGCATACAAAAAAATAAAAAAAAACATTAACTTCTTGTTTTAACTCTTACATATGTAGAGAATATATAATACACTTGAAATATTGGGAAAAAAGTCGTGGTAATTTATAAAATTTCAAAAGCACCATCGATTGATTATAGGTGATGTTTACACAGTGAGCCTTATTTATTTTATTTATAGATAACAAAATATTATGGTCTAATAATGATTTTCAAAATCTATGGCACATATGACTAATTTTATTAAAATAAAAATAATGTGTTGGTTTTTGATGTTTTCTATGTTATGTTATTATATCTAAATGAAGAAAATATTAAAAAAAATTACAGTCTCTTATATATTCATTAATAAAAGTATGTGTTTTAGATATTATAAATGAAACATGACATTCATTTAACATTATATATTTGAACCAAAACATCACTATAAACTAGTAACACATATTTTAATGTAGAAAGTAGATATATAAATATTTAATTACTCCATATATTTACTACAATAAAAATATATAGTAATAGTATTACTAATTGTATTATATATTTTTTAAGACCATCAAATAATAAAATAATATTATAATAAATTACAATATTTAATTTTTTCGACAATATCCGAGATCTTATTCAACCACCGTAACATGTTTTTTAAAAGATATATATTAAATTATTTTGTTTTAGTAAAATTTGAAAATGATTAGTTGTAATATTATTCCTCTTAATACAAAAAATTCATTTCACATTCATAGTTAGGTTAATATTTATAAGTCAATCCTATTAAATTACAGTTCATTTAATTTTAAATCTCATATGGAATAATTCACCTTTCCATAACATAATTAAATCAAAAAAAAAATATTTTTTGTATTTTACAGTCTCGATAAACTATTATATCGCATCTTTGCAATATTTTACCTTTTGTTAAATATCATTTAAGTTTAAAATCCTTCCCATCACAACTGAATCATAAATATAAAAAACACAATATTAAACTTTCAAAATCAATTAACCTGTTATTAAATATCTGAAATACATGATAGATTGAATATATATATATATATAAATGTAAATAATTCATATACATATAACAATATATTATCACAGACATAACACGCTAACAAAAAAACACATATTAATTTTTAATTAGAAATATGTAATGTATTAATATTTATTATATAAAAAATACATATATATATATATCTGTGTGTGCGTGTGTTTGTTTATTTGTATTAATAACATGCACACACATACAATAATTCAATATGTAAAACAAATATACTAATATGTAATATATATAAATATATACACAATTTTGACCAGATATGTGGAGAGTCCAACATTCTATCCATGACTCGAATATTAAACATTTTCCAATGAATTTTCTTCATAAATTAGAACCACCCAATTTATTCCATAACCTTAAAAGGATACATGAAAATTTCTCAAATGGATTTTTTCTTTGGGGATTCCACCAAATAAAAATAATGAAATCACATTTGTGAGTTGGAATGGATGTCTCACTCATCATACCTTATCGAGGGGATATTATTTCTTACTCTCAGACAATATAATATATTTAATATATGGTCACGATAATTTCCTATATCATGATGAGAGACCATTTTCCACATCTTTTATAATCAATTATTTAATTGTTCCCATGTGATTATATATATATATAAAAGGAATCTTATCAGGTTAAAAATCTATATGGTTTAGGGTTTCAATTTTTTATTAACATTTATTACCTAGTGATTCTGGTGTAAGGATTTCAATGTTTTAAACACATTCATTTGGAAAGATTAATGATTCTATTATTAGAAATATACTAATTGATTTCTGATCACATATATTATTTTTGAAAAGAATGATAAAATTTGGAGTTTGAGACATGTATTACCTTATTTGGTTGTGTGAAAAAGGAAAATCTATGTATATTAATATCATTAAATAAGGTATTATAGAAATATGGTTTCTTGTGGTAGAAAATGGAGAGTAATTCATGAGATATCACTTTTTGTTTTGCCTTATAATGTATATAATCTAACAATGACAAAATTTTTTCACAAGGAGTTTGGAAAGTTAAGATGACCCCAATAGGAATGTGGAATGATGAGGAATATATGATTTTACTAGTAGTATGGACCATGATGGTGATTTTATCCTGATAAACTGAGTCATCCTAGAGATTATTTCTAGTTCCATTAAATCATCATACTTATAAGGAATCAAATTTTAAAGTACCGGAGAGTTATGTTGTCATAGATAATCGGATACATAAATGATTCTTACGTTGAAAATTAATATTATAAATACAAAATTATTTTTTATTTCAAGGATAAATTTATTAAATATATTATATCCTTGCATGTAATTCATAGTAAAATTCTTGGAATCCTCTAGAAATAAAAAAAATAAAGGTGAGCTCAAATTCTCAATAAGGGATATGTAGAGTGGAAAATGATAATGAATCAATTAGATTATTAAATATGGAACATTAAGTAACTAAACTGACAATTCATGTAATAAATAAACATAGAGGGAATATAAACACAACATGGATTGGTAAATTAATAGAAACAGATTCCATTTAAAATAATATTATAAGGCATAAACCAAATGAGAATGTAAATTAATTGAAATCATTCTATAAAATAATATGCTAAGAATAAACTACATCCATTGATATTTTTCCTAAGTAAAAACACATGGATAATAATAACATAATTAAAATTAATAAAACACCATATTATTGAACAATATATATCATAAATACATGATACCTTTACCATAACTAACATTTATAATATGGTTTATAAAATATTGTATTAGAACCACAATAATTCTTTCTAATTCACTCATCTCAAGAGAATATTAATCTATCAAGGGGATATTTATAGATAGAACCCACTAGAATCATACTTGTCCAATTCATTCCTCGTATATCGAATAATATATTTAATTGATGAACAATTAGACTTATAAAATATCAGATTTCAATAAAATATTTTTTTTAGGAACATATCCCCAGATATAAAACAAATGCCAAAGTAAAAAACCACATGTAAAATTTTTATATGGTTTATGAAATAAACATATATATGATAAATGATAGGAATATTTTGGAGAAATTTATTTTACAATCACTACAAAATTTTAAAAATATCAAGAGGACTATAAGTATCAAAAAATGGTGTTAAGGTAAATAATATCCTTGTCCAAATAAATCTAAAACCATCTTGAGGAATAAGAATGATGGTATCTATACATCATATCCCATGATGAGTAATATGATTATTTGTTGACATTGATGAATGTAAATACAATAAAAAGATCTTTTAAGAAAATATTAAAGAAAATATCCTATATTACTTTGATTTTATTAAATAATTTTATTTAAAAATAACATTATAAAAAAATCAGGTTTAAAATTTAACCTTAAAAAATTAAATTTATGATTAAATAAATTGATGGTGGGTGAATTCATACAAGTCGTACAAGGTAAAAATAAAATTCATTTTTCAAGGTAAGCATGCTAGAAGATGGAATTTTTCTGGAAGAGTTTTAAATATTCATTTTTAAACATCTGTAAAATAAAAATGGTAAATAATTAATAAATAAATAATATTGGAATGGTTATAATCATTTTTAATTTTTTATAATTTTTAGAACAAAACAGCTTCTCTGACTAATGTGGAAAATTTTCATGGGATTTATAAAAATCATTTTGTGTACCAAAGAGTGGAAAATTGTATTAATAAATAAAAAGGTCATAAATAATTAGAGGATAAATAAATTAATGTGTTTATTTAATAATTTTCATATAAATTTTTTTAATGAAATTTAATGAATGAGTAATCACTATTAGAATGAGATTGTGAAATAAACCATTAAAATGATCATAATGATGAAGTGAGAATTAAAAAATGAATTGATTGTGTGTTTCAATAGTAAATTAAAAAAATACAAATTAATAATCAAAAAATATATATTAAATTTAATTATAATCATAATAATATACAATTAATGAAAACTAGGAATTAATATAACCCAACTAAAATAAATTCAGTTATAGAACTTCTTTCCCACTTGGTATAATTTTTTTTCAAATCCACATAGATTAAATAATTAAAATTAAAACTCTATAAACCCTTAAAAATGATGTCTTAATTATATTAAATTTCAAGATGGAATTATGTTCCCGATATATAAGAAATTATGTGTATAATGATAAAGTTTCCCAATGAGAATAAAAATTGACATGAAGTCCCTTACCTTGTGTTTTCTTTTCACTAAACCTAAATTAAAATCCATTATAATTCTTTTAAACATGTTGTAAAATTATGAAAATTCTATAATAATATTTTTAATATCATATATTATCTTTTTACAAATATCTTATTAACCATTTGTATATAATCATTCATTATTTTTATAATTTTGGGTATTAATTGTGATGTTTTTTAATGTATATTTCAAATTTTTTAATTTTTGTTCTTCATACATAGATTCTGATTTCGTCATATCCAGGATTTAAAACATGATATAAATAACTTATATATTATTATAATATTTATTCAAAATAATACATAATTTTTGGAGATATGAAATGAAATGCCCCTTTCATGGTGATGATAGGTCATACGTTTACATGATCATTAACACAATATACGAATCATATTTAAATGAACGGGTATTAATATATATATATATATATATATATATATATATATATATATTTATCACATTATCACATTTATTTTATTCGTTTAAAAAAATATTATTAAAACCACCTTTTATAAATTTTATGTATATTGTGAACAATTCACATCATTTTAATTGGGCAGTAGTCCACAAGTTCAAAAATGAAGTCATCATATTTTGAAAAAAATATAAATCACAACAGTATGTTTTATGTAATAATTAAATAAGAATAATTATAATAAAAATAATATATATATCACATATATATTATAAATCGATCATTAAATGATTGTAATAAAAAAACGACCTTAGTTCATGAGGTTATAGTCCACCATACACACAAATGATGATTGTGGATCCCAGTTGATGGATGTGCATGACAATATAGGTAAGAATATTAGAAAAAATTAAAAGTACAATTATGATATTTATTTCTTTTTATAGTTAATATAAAATAATTATTTAAGGGATGGAAAAATAAATGAATAAAAAATTATTCTTGAAGAATATTTCCTCTTTTTTGGGCAATTAATTTATGTTTGTACCAAAAGTCTTCTATAGATTGAGTTATTACAAATGTATGGGATCTAGAATTTTATAATATAATTCAGATGATTATTTTTAATGATTTTATGAAAAAAATGTGTTGGGAAGTGTGAATAATTGGAAGGAGTGAGTACCATTTTTATAGTGGATGAGGGGTGCCATAAATATATGTTTTTGAAAGAATCAATTCCAGTCACATTTTCCAATTTCATGTGGTTAAAAATATTAAAATAATTTAACCATGGGAGGATATGATAGAATTATAACCTAAAACTAGATTTTGGACAAGTTTCATAGTTTTTATATCCATTATTTTCATGTGTTAGTCCCTTGTTAAAAAATTTTCTCTTAATATTTATAATTAACTAAAATTAAAATAACTAATATAATTGGAAGAAAATAATTTTAAATTACTATATATTATATATTTTTCATCTTCCAAATAAGGAATAGTTTTTTCGAAATTATAATAACAAAATAAAAAGATGTAAATTTCGAATTAATCCCATAAATGGCATGACAATTGGGGTTGTAAAGTAAAATATTCAAATGTTGGGAATGATTTTATATAAAATTTCAATTTAAAATTCATTAAAATGACCTAAATTGGATTAATTAATATATTAATTGTCTAATTAATCATTAAATATAATTTATAAAGAAAATTATCACAATATATTATTTATAATGAAAATCCATAATCATCTGAAATTCATAATTGTTCACTATCCATAATAAAATGAACCATCTTAGAAAATAGAAAAAACTCACAATTGGTGATTTTTATCATACAATTTCAGAAATAATTTTTATATTGGTATGTAAAATTAATAAATTTTAAAAAAATGGGATTTAAAATAGGTTTTCTTTTATGAAGCGGAATGTTTGATTTAAAAAAATATTATTTTAAAGCATACAACTAGATAAATTCATATCTTATGCCTATAAAATCACTATGATGAATAAAATATTTGTTATATTGAATATATAACTTATAAATTTCATTAATATAATTTAATAATTGTACTTAATTTTTTTAATTTGGATAAAACACATTTGTGATAATAAAAACATTTCTTTTATATTCTATTAATTTTTATATTCACTTCTAATTAAATATTAACAAAATAATTCATAAATATATTTTTATTATTCATTTAATGAAAATATTAACATATATTTTAATGTATAGGTTAAATAATACCATATTAAATAATTATGTTTTAATATATTTTTTTTAGTAAAAGTCAGTATTACATGTGATTGAAGCTATTGAAGAATATATTTGTTGCATATAATGAATGATATATCAGTAATGCGTGAATTTAATGATATGGAATACATTAGAAATGTTTAAAATAATAAAAACCATAAATAAATTAGTGGTTCTATTCCTTTCTACATTTGGTGTTTCTATTCCAACGTGCTACTAAAAACAATGTTCGTAATTTAGAATTACAGTCTGTTACATTCTCTCCAACATAATTAAATTATGTCCCCACAATTAAAAAAATATATTCATTATCTATGTATTAATATTTAAAATGTTGACCTATTGAAATCCCACATAATGAGAAATTTAAATAAATTATACTCTTAATATGATAAAATGAGATATAAAAATATCATGTGGAATAACATATAAATTGATCTCTATGTTGGACACAATTAGTAGAAATTGAAAATATGGACATGGAGGAAATTAATAAATAATTATATGTATCAATTGGGATCATTGATAAAAAAAGTGAATAATGAATGGAATATTGATTTCCTCTAATTAATAAGTCTATGATGATTTAAAAGACAAAAGGTTCATCAAAATTTATGGAATTAGGGAAAATATTTTTTAATATCCAATTTTTAATGTTTGAGAATTATTTTACAAAATAAAATATAAGAAAATATAGTTATATAATATATTCCAATAAGCAAATTTTATTTATTTGGTTTTTATTTTATTAATTTTAAATTCGCCAATTTGTTATAGAAAATTAATATCCAAAAATTAATTTCTAAGCCTAATGTATTATAATTTTCTTTTAACAGATTATAAGATCAATTAAACAAGATTTTTTATCTGTTTCTGAGAAATATTAAATATTTTTTTAAAAAATTAATCATTAAACCATAAAACTAACAATTATAGTTCATAATTGTTATTTATTTATAAAATTGGGATACTAAAATTAATAACACATTTCTTCATACATCACGAAGGCTAGTGGTCAGTGGAAGACCCTTATTTTCCTTTGTATATCGGTTACAACCCCACCGCCTTTCTATATTTGATGGGTTATCACTCCAAATTGATGTTTTAATTTATATAATGAACATTGATATAATTTATTAAATAAATATTTTGGAAATCCTTGAAATATTGTAAATCACTATGTCACATTTTAAATAGGGTTTTCAACCCAACCTCAATAAATAAATTATTTATTTTTTTATTTTAATGTTGATCTTTCTTTGGTATAATGATTTACCAAGGCCTATTGTTTTAAATATCTACTTAAATCATTCAAAATGGTTTGTGAAGATGTTATTAATTGTTCTATATGTATCCCTTGAGAGTGTCAAAGTGGGATCGTAATAATGCCCACTGTCATGTACCCAATTACTCTCAAGCAAGGCACGAAAAAACTTTTTAGTGTTGTTACCCATATATACATCTATTCTAGAACCAAATCTATAGATACTATCTATACATGGATGTATTTAATTAAAAAAAACATAATATATATGTTACAAAATTGTTAGGATGTTCTTATATAGATTTCTTTAAATTATACCTTAGGGCTATGTTCATTATTATTTGTTTTCCAAAATTTTGTTCCTATTGATTCTATTAAAGATTCCCTAATACCAAATTTATCACCCCATAAATAGTAATTCTAGAGTCTGTGTCTATTACCATTATACTATAATGTATACAAGGAATAAAATAATGAAGGAATGAAGAGTTAATAGCCTTGGTAAACTGGATACATAAATTATTATTGTATTATAGATTAATACAGATGTTAACAAATAAATTATTCATTATTGGATAACTTTATTCCATATAGAATATCATTTCATATCATATTAGTATACATATTGGAATCTTGGGGAATGCAAAAAAATAATGGTGATGTGAAATGCTTGGTAATGGTTATTTATAATTAAAAAAATAACTAATTAATATGAATAATCTATATAGAATGGTATATAACTAATAACACAAGCCATGTAATAAATAAATTAAGAGGGATTTCATAAACAATATGGGATGGTAAATAACTAAACAAGCATGAAATTCAAAATAATTTTATACTGAATAACAAATATGAAAAAGGTAAATATCTAAAAACAATCCATTTAACCAAAAAATGATAATAAAATGAATCTATATATTTTTTATTTGTGAAAATACAGTGTATAATAATAATTAAATAAATATGATGGATATTATTAATTGTTAGACTGTGTGGTTCCTAGGTACATGGTACCATTACCTTCAAGGCCTTTCACAAGATGGGTTATAACATATTTGGTGATATCCCCACGAATTTTATCCAACTGACTCATCATAAGAGACAACCAATTCATCGCGAGGATATTTATAATCAGCCCCCACCAATTTCATACTTATAAAAAACATTACTCATAAATACAATAATCGATTTAATTTAATAACTATGTTCCTTTTCAAATATCCACATTGATTAGAAAATGTGGATTTATCAACATTTACCCATATATCAAAAATTTTCAAAGATAACATTGTATGTAAATATGGCATATTGTTTAGGAAATAATAATATCCTTGATAAATTATATGTGTATTTAGATAATATATAATATTTAATGATCAATTTAAATTGAATATTTCAATTGGACTAAAAAATGAATATATGAAGTAAATTTCAAAAATATCATTTCCAAATCAATCATAAATAATCCATATGAATAATAAGTGTGGTATAAAAACAAAATATCCCATGTGGAATAAAATAAGTGTTTGTTAATACAGATGAATAAAAATTATATTAGGAGATCCTTTCTAAAAATTTCTTTCAAAAAATTCTTATTTATTTAGGATAAATTTAAAATCATTTTATTTTAAAATACCTTTTATGGAAAACATTTTCTTTAAAAATTATCTTATTAAAATATATATGTAATATTCATATAAACGATGGTGGATAATCCAATATATTTCATACATGGTAAAAAGAAAATTTCTTTGGCAAGGTTAAAACATTATAAATGCGTTTTGTTTCGAATAGAATAAAAAGATTTCATTGAAAAAAATGAAAACAAAAAGGGTAAAAATTTCTTTAATAAATATTCTTTTAATGACAACTAACATTATTTATAACATTTTTATAAAATAGTGGTTTAATAAGAAAATATGTTCTCTTAATAAATAGTAAAATAATGTGTGGTTTTATTTAAAAAATATTTTAAAATATTTTGAGCATAATTTAGTTGAAAATGGTGAAATTACCTGAAAAAGTAACAAGTAACTAGAGGTGAATAATATTCAAGGGATTATTAAATATTTATCATATAAATACCATTAATTAATTTCCAAGAATAAGTGTTCTCAATTTGAATGTGATTGTGAAATATACCCAGAAATCATCATAATCCTAATGAGAGAATTAATCAAGGATTAGATTATGTGAATCAACTATAAATCCAAATATAACATGTTTATATAAATAATAGATTTTAAATCTAATTATTTAAATAATCATAGAATATAAATGATAATAAGGATGAAGTAGAGCCCAATAAAAATGGATTGATTTATTAAATTTTGTAACACCAGGTAAAATTATGATCAAATACACTTAGATGAAATAATTAAAATTAAAAATAAAAATACCAAGAATAAACTAATATTCATGATATTATATTTAATATTGTGTGCATGTACACTATATATATGAAATTTTTTTTAGAATGATATTGTGTTCCTCAAAGAACTAAAATTAAGATGAAGTCTCATACCATGAAATTCATTTGGGGTGGACGTCCATTAAAAAATGAATATCAATTTTAATATTTTTATTATCTATTTAAATAACCACAATAAAATTTATATTATAATATATGATCTTCTTAATGTATCTTATTACATTTTTGTTTATATTTTCACTATTCTAGGTGCTGAGTTTTGAATATTTTGAGTATGTTTTGACTTTTTAATTTTTTTCTTCTTATTTCGATCACGATTTCATTATATATAGGATGTGAAATGAGATTTATGTATCATATATAATATGAATATATATATTTATAGTTATCTATAATTTTTTGGATTTTGGAAATGAAATGTACTATTCGAATAGATAGTAGGTAGTATATAAACATGGACAATACTTCCATTTCCATGTCATATTTAAAGGAATGAATAGAAATGATATATAAATATATTTTTATATTTTAGTTATATTACAAATTTTTTATATATTTTATATATTTTTAGTAAATCCAACCATTATATATTCCATGTATAGTGTGAACAAATTACAACATTTTGAGAAGGCGTTACCCCAAAATCCATAAACAATGTTTTCATATACTATCAAAACAGAAAATAATAATGGTGCATGTCATAAAATAATTTCATAAAAACAAATATATTATTAATACTAAATAAATAATTGATTAATGATAGATATATCATTATTTGATACTATGAAATTGGATAATGGAAGAATGAACAACATCAATTATTGAGGCCATAGTCAGTCATACATACAAATGATGATTTTATATACCATTTGATGGATGTGTGTGGAAGTTTAGGTTGAAATATGTTGACCAAAAAATTAAAATATATTGAGTATAATAATGTAACTATATAGAAAAAATACAAGAATAATTAATTGGGTTGATAAATAAATTAAACAAAAGTGATCTTTGAAGAATATTACCACATTTTTCAGGTAAATCAATTAGATTATACCAAATTATTTCCTATTTTTAGTTTGGAAAAGATATGTCTTCTAGGTTCAAGGGTTGGATTTTTGAATAATATTTGGGTAGATTTTATACAATTCATAGGGCTTGTGATATGTGAATAAGTATTAGGGGTGATTACCCTTTTATAGTGTTAGAGGATTGTAATTCATGAATGTTTTTTAATGTGTGAATTCCAAGCAAATTTTTTCTATTTTTTGTATAGTGGATAATATAATTTACAAAAGATATTAAATGATTATATGGAATACCATCTATCATTTACAATCAAAGGATTGTAATGTCAAGTGTATTTGATCACTTACAAACAAGGTTAGGAATCATAAAAAAATATTTTATTTAATCCACATAAAAAGTTTTCAACATACTTTTTGATATTATGTCTAAATTGAATAACTAAGAGAATAGATGATAAAAGTGATGAGATAAAAATCACAGGAGGGTGATAGCCATGATCATAAAGCCTATAACATGGTTTAGAATGCATAACACGTTGACATAACAATGAATGAATGAACAAAAAAAATAATATCATATAGATCATGGGATCCTATAATAATGGAATAATAGAAATGTGAAAAAATTACATAAGAATGACTAGAGAATAACATCCAAGTCCATTTCATTTTCACTAACATGAATCACGGCAAACATTCAACAACATTTCACATGGTGGACAAAGCCTCATAAAATAATTTGGTTTACTCTTTTCCCAATATTAATTCTCATGATTCTAAACATTAACTGATGCATTAAACTTATTTCCATTCAAACTCATCATAGGATGTTCATACATATATTTTCCACATAAGAAATCAAAAAAATAAATTTTTATTACCCATGGAATTGAATTAGTATATTAATCACATCATAGAGGCTAAAATATGTTAATATCATAAAATTGTCTATGAACTAATGGATTTAATTAATACATGGATATTAATGCAGATATATAAAAATATATCGTGATAAATGATGTGAAATTGAAATGAAAACATGAAAAATAGGGTTTAAGAGACGTTATAGTAGAAATGGTTTAGTGTAGTTTAAATAAGATGTTAAATTGAATTTATGGAAAAAAGGAATAATATATTATATAAAACATGAAATGAACCATGAAGTATTTTTATGATAAAAGTATTTATTTTATAAGAGCAATAAATGTTAAATAGATTACAGATAGTACTTGGGAGTGAGTAATAAATTGGGATGCCCCCTTTATTCTGGCATGTATATCCGAATGAATTTAGAAGGGATCTTTATAAAAACATGTATTTCCCCTAAAAGGATAGAATAATTTAGATATGAATGTATTCTTGGGGAATAGAAATTGAATATAATATGATTAAAGAAGAATAATTTTTAACTATATTGGATTAAAAAGAGAGATAATGTATCTCAATGGAAAAATAAAGGTTTAGAGATAATCCATTACCTTATGTCTTAAACAATTATAATAATTTTCATAATATACATAATAATAAAATTTAATTCATTAATAATTTAACTCTGAAATAATTTTTATGTATTTAATTTTTTATAATATTATTATGTTCGTTTATCGCCATCAAAATGAGTTATAGAGCTAAATTATATCATTACAACTGTGTTATTTTTCATGAGTTTCATGATCGATTTTAATATGTTTTATTATGGGAGTTCTTATTAAATGAAATAATTTGTATTTGAGTTTGATTCAATAGATAATATTTTAATTCTGAATGTATGATAATTTATTGAATTTTTTATAATCATGAAGTAGTTTTTTATATGTTTATACTATTAATGTGTATTATATTTATAAAGTGTAAATATTACAATATACATGTTTAATTTTTTTTATCCATAATATTGTTTTTATGGAAATTCATGATGGTGGTAAATAATAATTAAAACACCTCATATGTGATTTCCATAAATCAACATATCACTGACAAGGATTTCATTTTTATTATAAAAGGTGGAGTAGAAGGGATATGATGATGCACATTCCATAAAAATAATATCATTTCATTATATATAATATTTTATAATTATCATTTATCATTATTATTTTGTGGTTTTTATACGTTAAGAAATTAAATCTTTTGAAAATTAAATAATTGAAAAGTGCCTAGGATATTACCTCTTGAAATTATTCTCCTTATGAACCTATTTTGGGAAATCAAGTTTGGTGTTTTTTTAAGACCAAAGGCTCCTAGATGTGGGGAGGAGACATGAAAGATGAAATGGAAATAATTCCATGATTCTCTAAGAATTATAATGTGTTATGAAATGTGGTGGTAAGGGGTGGTATTTATAATAGAGAAGAGGGTTTTTTAATTTTTTTATTAATTTTTTTATTATTTTTGTTCAAGACTATAAACAGTGCGGATTCTTTTGACTAAATAATTTAAATAGAGTATTATAGCTCCAGATAACATTTATTAAATCATATATACATCATTCATGAATCAATAATTCATGAATTTAACTTATTTTGTAAACTATGTTATTTCACTATTCAGAGAAATACAACTAATTTTGAATAATCCCAAATATTCACCATAAACATTTTTATAAGCTATATTTAAAAAATGTACTACATTTATTAAAATAATTTTATAAATATGATATATTTAAGTTGTAATTTAAATAACAATTTATTCATGAAATATAGAATTTAAAATTATCATTGATTTTATAACACTTTGAAAAATTAAATATTATCTCATAAATTTGTATTATAATGATAGAGGAACAATATTAATTTCTATTTATATTTTTTAAAAAATAAATTTTTCTTTCAAAACATTTTATTAATTATAAAATTTTAAATATAAAATTACATTTTAAAAAAGTACCACACTTAATTTATCATTTAATAGAAAATATTTTCTTATACCAATATATAAATAAATAATCTTTTTATTTATAATATACGCAAATTTTATTTATATGTTCTTATATGAGGTTACTATTCTATTGTGCATGTTACTATTTTTAATGGTCATATTACCATTTTAATGGTAATATAATTATTATATTGATAATGTTCGTAAATTTCTATAAATACCGATTATTTAATTCATTATTCATATAGAATGGTTTTATTTTTCCATATGATATTCTATAAGATTTATAATCTATTACATAATTATAAAATGCAAAATTCATTGACTGAAATCTGGGTCATTACATTCGTCTCCCCTTTTTAAATTTCTCCACAACAATTTTCTATTAAAAACTAAGGACAAAACATGTTTGAATATTTATCCATCATTTATTCCTATAATTAAATGTTTCTTATTCATAAATA
Source organism: Viscum album (assembly GCA_963277665.1). NCBI lineage: Eukaryota > Viridiplantae > Streptophyta > Magnoliopsida > Santalales > Viscaceae > Viscum > Viscum album. Next base: position 1,046,151,072 of record OY728163.1, on the reverse strand, counting down.
TGATTCTACCATAGATCATTCAGTAGATAATTATTCTTCTTGTAAAGAAATTTATCTTTATGGTAAAGATCCTAAACAGATTATCTCATTACGGATAACGTTATCCAACTATACCATCTCTATATTCAATACATATATGGAATCCAATTAGTACTTCTTTAAGAGGGATACATGGAATAAATAATTTACTTGAAACATGGTTTTTTGACGTTTAATATAATAGTTCATTACTCCAAAATGATCTAGAATCATAGACTGGCCGATTTATCTTGGACTCATATTTCTATTCCCCAAAATCTCATGATCGTATTGAATTGATATATAAAGGAATTCCACTTCTAGAACTGTAAAATTTACATTTGTCGATGATTTTATTCATATCCATTCTGTCAAAATTATATTTCATTTATGTTATTTTGAATGATTTTATCTTTTTCCACCATTTCATTGACCTTTTAAGGTCCTAGATGCCTATGTTCACCGACTTCATCCCATCCTATTGGTGTATGAATCTTTTACAATAATGGGATTTATATTCTACCATTTGGATCGCCAATTTGAAATTATTGTTGTAAGAGAACATGGCCGGAGGTAGATTTTGGTACCATCCTCCCTTGTTGTCCATTGAACATGATGTCGACATGAATTCTAGTTTGTAATTATTCTCTTAAGATTGATCATAAATTTGAGGATGATAATCCATACTAATGATTAACCTAATTTTTATAATATTTTGGATATTTTTCTAGATCATGAACGTAATTATCTAATCTCGATCTAATATAATGAATACAAGTACTCCATCAATCATCACCACTTCATTGTTTTATATCAGTGCATTTCCATCATATGAGAAGTCCTCTCGAATTGAAACAATGTTAGAAGTCATTATAAGACAAGCTATAATGTCCCATACAATTATTTGATCTTTATATATTTATAAGTCTAATAAAAAATTCTATACTGATGTTTTCCCATTCAATTTTGTTATGGGTAATAGTTTCATCATCATGTAAGAATTATCCTTTCTAACATTTCTTTCTGTAAACTAGGAGCATTCGTGTATTTTCAATGATCTCTATCTTCATATAGGTCCACTAATAGTGATATCAAATATCTCAATATGTCTTTTTTAAACCTCGATTAACATATAAGGTTATGATATGTGCGTTGTTTAGAAGATAAATCATTATATCTCATTTTCATTGTACACAATGGTGTGACCCAAATTTTATACCTCCTTCTGGATCAATTTTATACTATGGGTATTTTCCATTTTGGATTACATCAACTTTTTCTAAATTTCTACTACATTTCATTGATCATCCTTTTTTTTCTCCATGAGGCATGGTTGAGAAATAATTTAATAACATATTTATGACTTTCAATCCTTAAGGATTCATATATACATCCTTTTCAAATTTAATAAGATCGGATCCATCACAATTATAATCCCTGATAATGTTGTTGGATCCTTCATACATAGAGAATCATCTACTTTATTTTCATTACAAAGATGGTAGTGGATTGAGTAATCATAATACCTAATGATATCTAACCATTTTAACAATATTATATTAATAAAATTCTATTTTATTATATTTTTGAGTCTCTTATGATCAATATATGTGTCCCACTTCTCCCTATTGAGATAATTTCACCTAATTTGGAATCCAAAGAACACATCTTCTGACTCCATATCATGTGTGGAATAGTTTTTCACATTAATTTTAATCTAACAAGATGTGCATGATATCACTTTATAATTATTCATTAGTACACAACAAAATACCATCTATGAATCATCGATTTATACCATGTATTGTTTCCCACTTGTTGATAGTATGCGTATTGGTTTAGCGATAAGCCTTTTTTCAATAATATAATGCAGTCCTCACAATCTATGGTCCAGATTAAAATTACATACTTCTTAGTAACCATGGTTAGTGGTTTTTAAAATTGTGATATATACTTCATAATTCCCTGATAATACCAAAATAGACCATAGAAACAAATGATCTCTACTATAGATGTTGGAATAAACCACATTTTAAATATTTGTGTCTTGGAAAGGCCCATAGATATTAATTTATTGAGTATAACATGACTCAACAATGATAAGTACTCCATAAATTACTCAGAATTTCTATTCATTTCATTAAATTTCTTCATTCTCAATGACTTCATAAAAGTATTTAAATATTCATCATGTTCCTCATTGCTATTCGAGTATATCATAAAATCATTAATAATGACTTCCAAAAATATATTAAGGTAATTTATAACAACAATATTCATTTTTTTCATGAATATTTCTAGATAATTAGTGAGTATTAGGGGAATTAATATGGATTCATAATGTCTATACCCTGTTCATAATGTAGTCTTGGGAATATCTTCTATTCTCAACAATAACTATTGATATCCCGGCTGAAGGTCCACCCTAGCTAAATACATGGACCCATATAGTTGATAAAAAATTCATATATCAATGGATGGGGACACATTTTCATTATCATGATTTTTTTGAGTTTATAATAATCATTTTATAGGATCATTAAACCTTCTTTATTCTTGACTAGGAGAACTGGTGAGCCATATATTGAGGCACTTAAGTACAAGAAACCCTTTTCCAGATTTTCCTCTAACTTATTCTTAAATTCGTACAACTCAATGGTTTCAATTCTATATGTTTTATTTTATATAGGCATATATTCACGAATATAATCAAGTGAGAAGTCAATATCTGAGTCAAAATAATGATGATAAAATTATTTATGGAACACATCATTGTTGTCTTTCCAAATGCACAAGTCTTTGAGAATAATTCCCTCATCGGTCTCAATCATTTGACATAGATATACATTCTCACTGGAAAATAAAATCCAAAATTATGATGATGATTCTAAAGGTGATTCTTCCTCCTCTTTACAAATGTACAAAATTTTTTAATTCTTTTACATGTAAATATTAATATCCCTTTGTTGACAACTGTTGTTCCCTTTGTTTAAATTTAGACAATCCTTTCCCAGAATAGCATCAATCTCAAAAAAATGATTCATTATAATATTTTCATGTAGTTTAAATCCAAATAAGTTATATAAGGATGAGTTATATACTTTAGAAGAAATAATTTCCCAATGTATGTTGTGAAAAATAACTCAACCTCGATATTTTGAAGTGGGGTATGAATAGTTATAATAAAAAAGAACGATATGATAAAATGCATAGAACTAGAATCCAATGGAACATTCTATACTATTAATAACATAAAAAGTGTATCTATCATGAAATAATTGTTGGGTTACACCCAATATTATTAATAAAATTTCCCCTTCCTTATTTCTTTGGATGTTTCTGTTCTAGATTACCTTGAAAAAATATTAGATTGTGTAACAAGTTTTAAAAATTCCCAAGTTCCTTGTAGTTGTAAAACTTCATGACTATTTCTGTGTTGATCTTAACCTTTATTTATTCTACCAAATAAGTGGGATTATATATATCACTTTAGAATTTGTTATTTATATTCCTGAATCATCTTATTTTTATGTATCTATTGTTTCCCTTTACATGGTTCCCATGATGATTACTCCCATATTTTTGAAATGTTGGATTTCTTGTATTTCCACACACCAGAAGATTTATCAAATGATCCTTATATATAAAAAAACATTTTCATATTTCTATATCCTGGACCATGAGTACACTCAGAGTCTCAAATATTTATCTCATCCTTAAGGGGGAATCAAACAATATCATTATATATATATCATAGTTTCAATTCACTAAATATTTTGACAGACTCAACATTATTCCTATAAAAAGTGATACACCTATACTTAGGTGATCAATTTAAATATGTAGTAATATCGTGAAAGACATGTGTTTTTTTCTTGACACCCCTTGATTGAATCATCTTCCTTTTTCATTAGTGTGAGGAACTATCTTTCCATATTATGATGGAGTGTTAGGTGATATATATATCAAATTTTTTCCATGATTGATTCCCGTCCCATGTTATCAATTTTAACATTTTAATTTTTTTTATTGATTAATTTCCACCACAAATAAACTTCCCCAACAAAACTACAGAATTCTAACACAACAATTTCTTCTTCTATGCTATATAGTACATGTAATATCTTATCTATATAGTTGATCCATTTTTCAAAAAGCATGAAAGTAAATATTCAATAAAATGGTATTCCATTGTTTCAAAAAAATGTGACAATGTTTTTTTAGAAGATTGATGAATTTGCACATGAATGAAGTTATTATTTAATACATGATCCATGTTTTCCAGTATTTTCATTTTGGTTTCTTTTCCCGTTCCTATCAGATTTTGAGTTTCATTATTGAAATAATTTTATTTTACATAAAATTTATTCTTTCCCTTGGTTCTCATATTTCCATACATTAACTATGAAAAGGAGAGTATAATTATTGTTTATTGAATAAATAGATAATAATTTTATAAAATAAATCATTTAACATAGAAGGATATACATTCAAATGAAAAGCATTCCTATCATGTAAATTCATATGGTTAAATCATGGTTATACATTTTGATAAAAATATCCCAAGGGTTTTTACTAATGTTTTATTGTGATACTATCAAAAAAACTATATTATAATCTTATTCAAATGATAGCATCCCAAGCCATTCAAACAATTTATTATATGATTTTAATAATTAAATAAACATATATTACAATCTATGGATCATAAAGCATAGTGTCTTTAGATGATTAATTACATAATTATAATGAATAAAATATATTTTATTTATTCTCCTTAAAGTGATATTATTGTCCTTTAAGAGAATCTATATGAATAAGATAAACGTGGGAATACATGAACAAAGGGATGAGATAAAATCCTAATAACGAAATAAACATCTAAATAAATAACAACACATGGGTTATAAGGTTCAACATGATGAAATAAAAATTCATAAATAAATATAAGGAAGCATTACATTTAGATCATGAGATATTATAATCATGGAATAATAGGTAGGTGGAAAGAACATACAATAAGAAATAAACAATATTCAAGGATAACTGCCAAGTCCATTACACATGGAAGAGCATGAAAAAAGGCTAACTACCAAGATCATTGCACATGGAAGACCATATCCCATAAATGAATTAAGTTTAATCCCTGTTCTAACATAATATCTAAAGATACTAAAAATAAACTAATTAATTGGAGTGATATCTAGGAAAACCCATCATAACATGTTCTCACATATGTGTGCTACATGATGAATCAAACATTAATATTTTTTTTACCCACTAAATAAAATGGGTATCATTATCATGTCATACAACCTAAAAAATGAGTGCCTCATTAAATTCGGTATAATAGAATGGGTTTAAATCATAAAGGGCTATTAGTGAGAAATAATATGAATTTATAGTGATATGTTATTTAAAATTTAATTTAAATAATGTAAAAGTTGTGTTTGATAAACATTATAAGTAAAATATTTTATTGTAGTTTACAAAAAATTCTAATTATCATTGAGAGAGGAAAATGAATAATATTTGATATAAACCAAAATAGATCGAAGATGGATTTAAATGAATAAATGATTTATTTGCAATGAAAAATGTGGGATTATAATAAATTACATATTGTTATTGGGAATAGGTAATAAATCTAGATGTTCATTTTTATTAGGATTGTTTATCGATAGGAATTGAGATGTGATCCCTTTAAAAACTTGTTTTTCCCTATAAAATTTAAAATAAACATGATATAAAAATATTCAAGATACATATATACATAATTTAAAAGTATTAAATAATAAAAATTATGAATTAATTTAGGGTAAATATATAGAAAGAGTAACACAATGTCAATATGATAGTTCAAAGAGTCTCCCTTACCTTACATTCGAAATAGTTCTCAAACTTTAATTAATTTCCTGGATTATAAATTTTATTGATTAATAATTTTATTAATAACATATTATACATGTTTTCCGATTTTTTAATATTTTATAATGTTAATTTTTTGATATTATGATGAGTTATTGTGTTTAATTTTGTTATTCTAGGAGTTTTGGTTTTTATAGTCTTCATGCTCGGTTCACTTGAGATTAATTATGGGAATTTATGTTAAATGAATGAAAAAATAATGAGGATGATTTAAATGATATTGAGCCACCTAAATTATTATATGTGGTTCCACAAAAAAATTTATTATTAGATATGATATTTATTAATTATATAGAATGTAAAGGACAAAGATTAATTTATTTTTGTGATTTTTGGATCATTATGAACAAGTTTACTTCTATTATTTAATTTTATGCATATATATTTTTTCATGATAATGATATAATATATAATTTTCAATTTTCAATATGTTTAAGTAATATTAATGGATTTATGAAAATCCTTTATTTTGGTAATGGAAAATGAAAATTCATCTTCCACGATGTTGGTAAATCGAAATATTTTGGATGATGGTTTCATTTTTAGAATAAAATTGGAATGAGAATAGGTTAACTGATTGATAATAACATAATATAATAACAATAAATTTTATATAATAAATTTTATTTATCATGTCACTTTGACATAGTTATATTTGGATTTATTAAAAATGACATTGAAGAAGAAATTAAAATAAACGTAAAATGGAAATTTCGACTTGATCTTTTTATCTTTTAGATCCTCATTAGGAAAATTTTGATTGGACTTTTATTTTGAAACAAGAGTATTAGATATTTTTAAGAGACATGGTTGATTAATTTGGGAGAATATAATCAATATACAAGGCTTATAAGGACTTGGAGTAAGTGGTTTGGTGGGGTAGTATTTATAGTGGATGAGTGGGGTGTTTTTTTGACTATTTTATACATTCATTTATTATTGATTTTGTCTACTATAAATAGTGATATTTAGAAGTCTAAATATATTTAATATAGGAGGATAATTTGAAGAAATGGTTATTTTATCATCCATAGATCATCTATGATTGAATAATTCATGTATTTAGCTTATTTATTAAATTATCATATTTCACTATTTATAAAAAAATCAAAAATTTTATAAAAATCACAAAAAATCACCCCAACCATTTTTCTAAATGTATAATTGATATATGGTATCTAATTTTGGGAAATAATATTATAAATAAGTTTAATTATAATTTAACTAAAATCATCATTTATTTGAAAAATAATAATCTTACGATTAGAACTAATTTTATAACCATTTGAAAAATTAAGAAAGATCTCATAAAATTACCTTATATTCAAAAGAAAACAAACTAGTTATTTTTGAGTCCATCTTTTTATATAATATTTTCATTTAATATATTATATTAATAATCAAACTATTAAAAACCAATTTTTTTTAAAAAAAATTATGAAAACATAATTTTCTTTTTGAAAACATTTATTTACTTATTTTATTATATAAATTTATTATATTTTCAATTACAAGATATGTATAAGTTATTTATAATTTCATTGTTGTGCATACTATTCAATTAGATAGGTTACTATTCTTAATCATCACATTCCTATTCCAATGGTCATATTAATATTCCCTTAGTTTAATTTCTTTAATTTATATAAATACTTGTTATTTCATTCATTCTTCAATTAGGATAATTTTTTATTGATTTTATTACATTATTTTATTTGATTTATATTGTATGACATAATTATTAGAAGGGAAATGCATTGATTTTATTCAGTTTCATTATATCATGTTGCTAATATAAAGAACAAAATTTGGGACATGGTAGTATATGATTGAAATGTACCCAGCCGATGGAATTAGGAAAAGATTCCAAGTCACTTTCTCCCTCATGATTATGGTTTATTCATTTTTAAGATAATTTTTCTTCAAATTTCTATAATTAATTTGTATAAAATTCATTAATAGTTTTGGTAAAAAACATTTTTTAATATATTATAAATTATATATTAATATGATTCCGAATATAAATTCCATTTTTTCAAATACAATTCACATAAGCTGTAGGAATTAATTTAAAATTAATATTGTATATGGGAAGACAAACATGTTTTTAAAGAAAATTGTTAAAATAATTGAAATGTTTTTACATTCAATTTCAATATAAAATGAACAAAAATGTTATAAATTGGATTAATTGATATATATCTGAACTAGTTAACCATTAAAACAAATTTAAAATATAATTTAACAACATAAATTCATTATAAGGAAAAGTTGTTTTCCATTACAAATAACTCATTCAATATTTTTAAAAATAAATATCCTCATAAAAATACCAAAAATTCACCATAAGATATTTGTTTTGTTACTCTTTCAAAATTGTTGTTTTTTTAATTTTTAAAATATAGAAAACGTTGTTTTAAAATTATATATCCATTTAATGGTGGTAATGTTACATTTTTTTAAATACTATTAATTGTAAAAAAATGGATCTATTCTTATCTTATTCCAATAAAATATATTGGATGAACCTAAAAAAATATTTAATTTTAAATGTGACAAATATTTTGCATTAAATTAATTTATTAATAGTGATTGATTTAATTTTTAGGATATAACTCATTAATGAGTATAAAAACATTTTTTTACATTCAATTGTTTTTTATATTCATTTCTAATTAATTTGTAACCAATTAATTAAATAATTTATTTTTATAAGTTAGTTAACAATATTGAAAACCGATAATTTTATTTTTAGGTTGTATCATATTATATTAAATAATAATTTTTTAAATATTTATTATTGTTCAGTAAAACTCTATTTTACATTCAACATAAGACATCAATGAATGTTTTGTTGCATTATATGCATGATAGTTCAGTAGTATAGGAATTGAGATCTATATAATAGTTTTAATTTATTTAAATAATCAAATATACCATAATGTTGTCGGAGGTTATTTTCCTTTATACTTTTGGTGTTGTGTGTTATGCTGTATATTGAATACAATGTTCATAGTTTAGAATTTCAGGTTCTTATAGTGATCCCCATTAATAGTGTGGCCTAATGAGGATGATTTGATGGGTCCCAAATAGAATATAACCATCTGGTTAGAGGAAATATACAATAAGGATTACGTTATGATTTTAGATAGTTTATATGGATCATATCCCCAATAGACCACACCTATAGACTCACATGTGTATAAACATATGAAGAGAGGTATGTAAGCTGTCTCATAAGTAATATGGACTAATACCTCCTTATTTTAATAATCATAAAACATGTTTAATATGTTCATAATTATTTTCCACTTTTATGATACTATATTATTATATAAAGAATTCTGATGAAAATATTAGCTAAGTATTGTGATGATTGTCCACTAGTTCAAAATGTCTCACCACCAAACATGACTCACCACCAATATGTATTAGCATTAGTAAAAATGTCACACCACCGAATTAGCTACCAAAATACTTAATTGATTAAAATACTAAGTCATAAATAGACATGAATCACTCTTAATTAAAATTTCTCACTTCCATATGATATCTCTCCTAGAAAGAGTCACCAGAAGGCTAGGTTACCACTATAAGAAATTTCACAATTAATTCAAATGTATAACCACTAGATGTGATATTTCAAAAAATGAGTTACCACCATACTCAGTCACCACTACACCTAACTTACCATTTGATCAAATAAAATACCACATTATAGACTCATCTCTATATTGTATTTTAACCAAATATGAGTCGCCATCAGATTTCCTTACTTCCTGGATGTATCACAACAAAGATGAGTCAATTCCATATGAGTTTCCAACACACTTTTTCTTTATTTAATTTAAATACTCACTATGTCTATAATATGTGATTTTTTTTAATGTTTTAATTAATGAGTTTTTTTAAAATGTTAGGGTTGAAGCCTCATTATTATTAAAGCAAAGCAAAGACTCTCTTTTAACTGGGTAGAGGGAGACCCATTACAAATCCTGAAGGCCCAGTGGCTTTTGGCCCATTACATGTCTCGTAGGCCAAAAAGATTGGACCAAGGAACATTCTATGAATAGTACTACTGCAGTACCTGTGCTGCTATATTACCTCATAGTACCCACCATGACTACAGTACCCTACCACCGCTCCATTGACCTGCCACCACTACAGTTCCCACTATTTCTACATTGCAACTAATGCTACAGTACCTGCACCCCATGGGTATTTAACCCTAAATTTTCATGTAGGATAATACGGTTCTTACAAATAATCCAAACCCCATCTACAAGTGCTATTTATTATTTTTTTCTTAACTATATATGGAGAAAATTAAATTCAATGGTGTTGCTTAGTATAAGGATTCAGAAGATGTAAATGATTATTATTTAAAAGAAAACTCATTTATTCAATTATGTTATAATATAATCATTATACCTCGTTTGAATATGGGATACATGCTCAATAAGTGAGATAATTTAGGATTACTAATGGATCGTTCATTGATAGCATTCATGACATATATTTACATGAAATAAATTATGGAAGAGTGGAACTTATATAACATCAAGATCATTTCATATAGTTAGAAGAAATCAAACTTTTTTATTTCTTATTTTTTGATTCATTTAGTGATATAGCTCTATATTCTCATCAAGATACATCCAAGGACACTCAAGAATCTAAATAAAAATGAAAGGAGTGGGATTAAATTTTTTGCATCAATTTTCTTACACATTATTCTATTTTATTTAATTTCAGGAAGTATGTTATTTTCTTTATTTATAAACACATGTTGACTCCTAATATAAGACTATATAATACTTTAAATTCTCCCCGACAACTTTTTTACTGAAAACCCATTGTGTTTATGGAACAGGTCCCATGTGGTATATATTAAATTATAACCCATACTGTTTATAAAATAGGAACGTGCATTGTCAGGATAGAGAGTAATATGTTTTTTATATACATGATCTAGTTTTTTGATTTGACTTTAGTTTCATAATCTTATTGGAATATGGTAATTACCAAGTTGAGGGGATTATAACATACCTTGAGACTGAACCCCTTGTTTTAATAGATTATTTTTTTATTTTATTTTATTCATTTTAATGAATTAAATAGTATTTGAGTGTACCTGTAAAAAATAATGATACATTGAATTTTTTTCATAACATATGGTAATGTTAGTAATTTGATGAGTAAAACTATTTCAAAACAAAACATGATTCCCAATTATTTTCTTGAAGTAATAATTCTTTGATAAATATTTTTAATGAACATATATTTATCAATTTTTTATTTTGAAAAACTAGTTTATTTTTTTAATTTGATGATTTTGTTGGACCTCATTTTTTTGAAACAATTAATTGTGTACTAAGTTCACCTACATCTTGAGTTACTCACCTCGACAGACATTTGGTATCATAGGACATAAAATATCATTTCAAGTATGATTTCCGTTGTGTTATAATGAAATCAAATTTCTATTTTTTTTATAAATTTAGTTATTTAATGGAGAATAGAAAAAAAGGTTCTACTACCAGTAATGAACTCTTTTTCAAATAAAAAAATTATTTATAAATAAAAATAAATTTGTTGATAAATATTTATTATATGTGTATTGTAATATGGACTACTAGAGATAAGAAACATGAAATAACCTACACATTAAGAAATAATTGGAATGATGCTACAAAAAAATTCAAATAATAATATCTATAAATCCTTGAATTAAAATTTTTGTGATTTGGATGATGGTGAAATAAATATAATATCATCATTCATAAATAGTTTTGAAATATAAGGAAATTTATCTATTTCTCATGAAGGAACCACTAGTTTTATGAAAATTAAATTCAATAATTAAATAATTAAATATAATTCATTTAAGATAAAACATAATAAAATTATTTATAAATGTATATATGGATTAATGTGATAGTAAATAAAATGAATTCTTTAGTGGATTAATTTTATAATGAAGCACAAGTCATGCATCTATTTATGTTTCTTCGAGAAATATTGATAGGAACATCAATATCAATAAGAGAGTAATTTTATATTAGTAGGATTCCTCTCATAGAGTTGATTATAATGTCTATGATGTATGAGTAATTACATAATGTTATACATGAAGAGGATGATGAATGATGAATAAAGTATGTACCCTTCAAATGAACTAAATCAAAATAAAATTGAATTTTGAAGAAGAAATGTCGTGTGATGAAGAACCACCAACTGATAGTGATGAAGTGATGGACCATCTATCCAGATGAATTAAACGATTTTATGAAAAATTATTTATGAATCCAATATACACTGTAAATTATGATAATAGAGGAAATTGGATGAAACATTGGAAAAGATTTGAAATTTCAAATTAGATTTGTTGTTCTGAATATAGGATGAAGGGCTTGTCAATGATGATTGTCTCAATATTAATTATGAAAAAACTATTACAATGATATGAAATAAATGGAATCATGAAAAAATTATGTTCTTATGGATGAAAGTATATTGATTTAGAAAATATCCAAAATAATAATAATGATAGAGAAAGTATGTTTTTCATTGAAACCAAATATAAGGTATCTAATATCATTTTTTATTTTCCTACAAATATTAATTATCATTCTAGGGAGGATCATTATGATTAGTATATTTTAACAAGTAAAATATTTTAATATTTTAACATGATATGAAACACATTCAATGGACATAAATAAATGTATAAAAATTAAAATGAACCAAATGCTTTGACTCTTATTTTTAAATCTAATATTTCTATTGAAAAAGAGAAAAATGATAAAATGTTGAATAAAAATACTAAATTGAAATTTTCTAGTATAAATGAGAAGAAATATATATATGTTTATGTAGATGAGTATTAGGTATATTTTGGTATTTTGTGTATCTCAATAAATGTGGATTATTCTCTTACATTACCCAATATGCATGATATTTACAAAATCGTTGTTCAATTTAGATTATTAGCTTTAATAAGTGATAATTGACCTATGTTTAGAAATGATTAAATTGAATCCATTTTTTCAGAAAATGTATGTAATAATAAATTGTCATCTCCAATGACCCCACAATAGAATGTTGACATAGAGTTAATAAATAAAAAATGTCATAAGATTTCTAGATTAATGATTAATGCATATGAAATTCCTATTTAATTTTCAGTAGAGGATATGAATAAATCCTATTATAAAATTCATATATTGTTGTTTAGAACTCTATTAAATAAAAACTCTTATGAACTATAGATTTTTAGAAATCCTAAGGTTAACTACATTATAATTTTTTGTGTCAATTTATTTATTCTTAACACAAAGGATAAAATTGAAAAAATTGATTCCAAGAGTGATGATTGAATTTCCATGGTTATTTAAAAATCAATAAATCATATAGAGTCTTTAATAAATGAAACATGAATATGGAAGAATATATTCAAATTATGATAAATGAGATAGAAAAACATGAGCCTAAGATAGAATTTGAAAACCATGAGTATGATTTATCATGTCTGATTGTTTAATCATTAACTACTAAAACTACAATGAAATTGTTATAAAAATAATAATGCTCTAATGAAAATAAAAAAAACTGAATTTTTATGAAAAAATGAGATGGAAATCACACTGTTTTCAAGAGTTACTAGGAATAATGAAAGATACCCTCTAGATTCAATAGTTAGAGAGCTTAGGTACATTGAAAAAAATATTCTATTAGAAAATAGGTCGAATAAAAATCATTCTTATCACAACTTGAACATAATAACCCGATGAATTTAATGATGAATTATTGTACTAGATATACATGAAGTACTAAATTATTTTGAAATAAATATTTTTTTGAATGTGTTGTTAGACCTAAATTCAATCTCACTATGGGAGCTAAACGGGTGTTTGGAAATAATGTACTGACTATATTGAAACCATTACACAAGTAGATAGAGTTGAAGCTGTCAGAATTCTACATTCCGGTGTAGTAAAGTTGTATTTAAAAATATATCAAATGGATTAAAAAAATTACCTCTGGAATAGTTATGTAGTTGATGATGTTTTTTTGAAATACCCATTTATTTCCAAATCCTAATTTACAAATAAATGTGCTTAAATTCAAAATATATTTATATTATTTAAAATAAGATCCTCTATATTGTTATGATCGAATCTCCTATTTGATTATTTGAGAATATTTTTCAAAATGTATAATTGATCAAAAAAAATTTAAAAATGAATTTTCAAAAGATGTTTTACATTTTCATATATGTATAAATGATATTACATATGGTTCTTCTATAAATTCATTATAATATTATTTATCAGTGATGGTAAAAATTAAATATTAAATGAGTTTAATGGGAGAACATAAATTCATTCATGGTTATTATATTTTTAAAATTTAAGAATAAATTATTTTAAATCATATTATTTACAGTAAAGAAGATTTAAAAGGTTTTGGTTTGGATAGAACTAAATGTAGTTACCCTACCATGTGTGCCACATGTTAGTTAACTAGTACAAAAAATATTTTCTGCGACACATTTTTCACATCCATTTTTACAAAACTGACATGAAAAATTATTTTTTACCTCTAAATATTTCATTTCTCTCTTTTCAGACATTCTTTGGCTTTACATATCTAACTGACTATCATTCAATGAGGTTTTATTAATTCTAACATTAAATTATTCCAACATTGGGGGTGTCCATATTCCTCATTACACATTCAGTTATAGTTATGCTCGTCTCCAATTTTCATTCCTAAAGGTTTGACAAATATATTTTGTTATGTTAATTAGTTGTTTCCATATTTTAAATGTTGAATTTGATATATGTTTTTCATTTTTATTTCTGTGTTTTTTATCATGATTTATGGTCTTCAATTCTGAAGATTTTATATAAAAAATAATGATTTTCATTTTGTTGGTGATTATGCATATTATTATATGGTACTAGTATAACCATAATATAAAGATGTGATTATTTAATTGGTGGGGCCAATGAATAATGTTATGGGTAATAGTTAATTGGGTATAGGTGTTTATTATAAGAGATTCATGTTTTATTTTCCCTGTATTACACTTCCCTTGATAGCTTTTACATTTAATGATCTAACATCTATATATAAATATTGATACAAAGAATTGATTTTGAACATACATAAGGTATTAATTAGTGTATGTTTTGTTTTTTCCAAAACAT
This sequence comes from Viscum album, assembly GCA_963277665.1. Lineage (NCBI taxonomy): Eukaryota > Viridiplantae > Streptophyta > Magnoliopsida > Santalales > Viscaceae > Viscum > Viscum album. The sequence goes on along the minus strand of OY728163.1, from coordinate 1,046,135,911 downwards.
TGAGTCTTCTCTATTGAAATTTATGATACCTTAAATATGATATTTCATTATATTATGTGATGAAATTATATATGATAAATGAATTTGGAAAAGTGATGGTATATTTGAAATCCACATTTCACTAGAAATTTGTTGAAAAGATTTATTTTAAAGGGAAAAACTTATGAATTGTGTAATAGGGGGATGGAATATTCAATATTTGAAAAATTGAGATACATAAGATTTCCCATTAGCCCATATTTATGAGTTTTTCAGATAATGGTAATTTTTGTCTAAAAGTTTCATTAATAATGAATCCAATCTCTCATGTGTCATTATCTAGAAAATATTTTTATTTTATGATTCTTTATTTGATCCCCAATTGGATCTAAATAAAATGCATACCTTGTTGTCTTTAATTTTTTTCAGTAACCCATCTTCTTAGGCCATATTAAAATCTTCTATATTTTTTTTATAAAAAGCAATGTAGTCTTGATAGCATACAACCAAATATAATGATAATAAAAGTTTCTATAACATTTTGAATTTGAAATAATTATATCAATTAGATCGGTTCAATATAAATTACATTTTTAATTTATAATTCCCTTTTTTGTGTTTCCCATGTGACTTATTCAAATATAATAATGTTAAGTTATATGATTTTAAAAAAATTATAAAATTGAACATGGTAGCTATTTTTTGGTCAATAAGTTGTTGGAACATGATAATGTCAAATTCTCAAAGCATGCCTCACATAGTTTAGACAATATGTTATACTTCTAATTTTATAATGTGTTAATTAGATTTATGTTTTATTTAATGTGTCATTTTTTAAACTACGATTCATTTTATGAGTATATTATTTTGTGAATTAAAATATAATATAAATTATTAATTTTCCATAATAATTCATTATATATTATTTTTTCTCTTTCAAAATATTTTTTTATAAATATTGTCTTATAGACAATGTTTTGTATATTTATTATATAATTTCATAATTTTACTTCCATTTATTTTTACTGAATACGTTTTTAGAGGAATTTATTTTGTTATTCCTTCTGCATGAATGTATTCTCTCATCAAAATTTTCTATTTTTTTATAATGTTTATATTATTGGGTATTTAAATATTTCTTTTCCATTTATAATCCCAATATTTCATATGTTATTTAATTTTTATATATTTATTTTTGTTATTTTTTATAGTAAATGAATCAAATATGGATTACTACACCTTGAATTATTGCTGAAAATGATTAACGTATGATGATTTTATTTAATTTTTTAAATGTTGTGTTCGAAATAATGATATGGTTTTTTATCTATTCCTGGAATGTTTAAATATGAAGAAATTGAAAAGGATTGAGATCAAATATTATTTAATTTTCCATGTGTTTAATTTGATATACAACTCTTGGATTTTTCATGGGAAAATTAGGTATAATTTCAAATCTATTGATGATTGTGCTTTAAAAAATGATAAATATGATAATATTAATGATATGATTCATGATTTTGAATTAGAGTCAATTGAGAGAAAAATGATATTTTTGAATTTATATGGTGATTCAGAAAAACCATTGTATCCAAGTTGTATGGAATATAAACTTTTATTTATGGTGTTACAATTGATAAACCTGAAGTCAATACATGGATGGAGTGACAAGTGTTTTACCAAGACACTATAATTGTTAAAAAAAATCCTAAAGACAACAGTATTATGAATTCACATTATATGTAAAAGAAAATATTTTTCCTGGTGGGATGGGGGTAAACCAAAAAAATGCATGCTCGAATGATTGTGTACTATATTCCATGAATATTAATTTCTGTCAGAGTTCCTAACATATGTTACATCATTGTATAAGTTGAATGAAAAATCATAGGATGAATCAAAAGTTTCAGGTACTTCTTCCAAATCATTTGGGTATCAATTTATAATTCCTCATTTTAGACTATAAATCTGTAATTAAAATGATGAAAATTGGACAATATGGTAGGCTAATGATCAGATATGTGAAGAAAAAATATGTAATCAGATAGATTGTTTATTGTGGATGAACATTGATCACAGGTTTCATATATTCTTAAATGATGTTCAAAATCACAAACAAGGATTGTGCATAGATTGGATGAATCTATATAAATGAATTACTACCACACATATTTCATGTCCTATTTTATTGGTAATTTACAACTTATCTCATAATTTTTTTATGAATAGAAAATATGTGATGTTGGGTTTTGTGATTACTACACAAAAAAACACTAAAATGATAATGATGTTTTATTTGTCACAATTAATTGATGATTAGAAACTATTATGAGACGATGGTATAAGGGAATCTGATTCATATAAAATAGAATTCGTTCAATTTCATGTAATGTTTATGTTAACTATAAATTCCATCCCAGTATACAGAATTTTTTTAAGATACAATATTAAGGGGAATAAACATGACCACTTTTTGAAAAATAACCTTCATATTAACAACTACAACATGGGAGAAAAATATTATACATGGGTCATTGAAGGTTTTTTCCTATGGATCAAAATTCTAGAAGATTAAAAAATGGATTTATGTGGCTCACATGAATAAGTTATTTCACTAAAACTATTATCCATCGATCAATATCTTGAGAGGGTGAACGACATTGATGTGACATTTCTAAGGACACATAAATCTTTTAATGACAAGAATATTTAGACAAAACAGTCAATGTTTTTGATCGTCCATATTAGAGATATTATGAGGTCAAATAAAACACTGATTTCACACATGTTGAGATGAATATCTATGAATGTTTTATTTGAGAATTGTTAGTTATTAATGTAAATACTTAATATGGGTTGAATGAACGAATGGATTTACTCTCAATGGGTATTTTTTGGAGTTTGATCCCACTACACAAGGAAGGTGAAAATTCCTACCCCCAACTTTTCATACAATATAAAAGAGAGAGAAACATTGATTTTGTCATTTTATTCAGGATATCAAAGATCAACAAGATTATTCATTATATTTCAAAACATTTGAGTCTTTAATTAATTTGAAGTAGATGGGTATGAAATCTCAGGACATTCATGACACGATGCAACAAGTACGTACAATTTTATTTCATGGAATAAGCTCACTCTTGTTTGAATGAATACCATGAATGTATGATATATTTTTAATTAAATTTCTAAAAATGTGAATTACTGGTATTTATTGATCATTTTGGATAATTAAGTGGTTTCTATAATTTTTCAATAGGATAATTATTTTCATCCAGTTTTTTGATATCATGGTGCATTTAATGGTTCATTTTGTAAAATTACAATTCTTTGTAGACCTTTTTTTTCCATTCGATGTATCATTTTGAAAGGAATATGATAATATTTAATTTTTTGTTAAGAATCCATATGGGCTTGAAGAACTAATTGTTGAGAAGTGTATTTATGACGAGATTGCAGAGTTTTGTACAAGCTATTTTTCTGATATAAAGCACATCGATTATCCTACATCTCTCCATGAATGTTTTAATTTTGTGGGTTAAGATATTTCTAGTTTTAATGTAAAATTATTAGCAGGTGAAAAGATAATGATGATAATGTTACACATCATGAATAACATATATGATGATCAACAATATATAACATTGCATAAGAATGTGTTAAAAAAACTTATACAAAAAATAAAGATATATAGATTTTGAATGAGAAGAACCAAAAATTTTTATTTGGATTAAAGGTATCTTGAAACCATATGCATCAGAATCATTGATATGGTCAGTGGTTTTTCCATGTATATGTTATATAACATGGTTTAGGTATGAGATTAATGGCTATAATTTTCATAAAAATGATCAGCACAACAGAAGTGCAGTTTATAATAGTAGTGTATTGTTGTTCACATAAGAAAATATTTTTTCATGTGCTAAAGAAAAAAACCCAATCACCACATGAGCCATATATTCTAGAGTTATTAATGTTATATGGGTGGATGATTACATTAAATTTCAGTTTCCAATGTTTATGTGTAAATTATTTATCAGAAAAAACAATATCTGAAAATTTGAATTTTTAATGACACTTACAAATGTGAATAAAATTGATTACACAAATGATCCTTTCAACATGGAAACTAATGAAAACAAATTTTCTAGTTTTATGATAAATTAAATTAGTATTCGGATATTATTTTAAAAGGAATATAATAGTATATTGGTTATGATAAACATTACGATTTTTTTTTATCTGAGATTCCTACATCCATGGAATGATTAAAAAATAATAATGATGAAAACATAGATGAAATGGTTTGTTCCATAAGAAAAAATCATGAAGAAATAAATTGGGAAAAATACTTCTAATGTTACTAATATTTTATGTAACATATGTTTAATTATAGATTAATATTATAAATTTCATTAGTTAGTTATTTTAACATGATTATCGTTATTAAAACATGTATTATAATTAATAATATAAATTTTATATTTTATATTCATTTATTTTCGTCTAATTTTTCATGTTTACACTTAAGTAACATATATATTAATAGATTTTATTGAAAAAAAAAATATTTTAAATTTAAAAATTTAACAAAAAATAAATATATTATATAAGAGTATATTATAAAAAAAATATTTATGTTGTAAAAAGGATTTATGATATTTGTTAATTTTTACTATGTAATTTCATGTGAAATTAATATTTTTTTTCATTTCATTATATCATTTAGTTTCTCATTAATATTTTTATAAATTTATTTATTAATAACAAATATTAAAAAATGTATTACGTTTAGTTTACTATAGTTTATTACAATAAATTTAAATTTATGTATTTACATTTTCATGAAATTGTTTGATTTTTATATTTTTTCATTAATTGACATTTCCTTGATTTAAAGGCTGATAGTTCAATAGTATGATATATAACTTATTTCCAGAGATGATCAAACGTATATATATGGGGCGTAACTTACACTTGCTTCTTTTTATGATCATATTCATTCTTCTTTACATGAGACATTTACATCCATTAGGTGAAAAAGACATCGAGGGATGGTAAATGTGGCACAACATGTTTACCAAAATTTTTAGTTTCATATACCCTAGTACAGGGGATACCATTGTTCATTGATGATAATGTTACTATAGTAGGTCGAAAAGAACAGAAATTCATTATTTTTGTATCAGAATAGGTAAAATTTAAAATTTTGTATATTTATTGATAATTGGAGATTTTTTGGGAAACTTAAACTATCATTATTATGGGAGTCCTTTTTGGTAATCTTGTTTGTTATTATTTTACTTATCATGAATTAATTTTTATTTTAATATATTTTTTCCTCTTCTTATCTAATTATATAAGATATACCTAATACTAGAGGATTCAGGGAAAAATGTATGTTATTTATAGCTAGGATATGGAGGTATCTTAAATCATCACTCACATCACATTTCAATTTTTGGAGTAGTCATCATTAACATCCATGTTTGATATATCCATTTTTTGATGAAGATACATGGAAAAAAGTGAAATTTTACCAATTAAAATGTTTTTATATTAATGATCATGTTGATGATTTCATTATTTCTAATTATTAACATACAGAAAAAAGGTATACATCATCAAGAGATTCAATATAATAATGTATACCCTCGTATATTATCTTAGGGAGTGTATATGTTATTGAAAGAAGAAAATCTAGAAGATAAACTCTAAACAAATGAGAACTGAGTCATTAGGTTCTAAAATGGTTGCCCCACCACCCCTTGTTAGACATGAAAAATGGATTATGGAAATATTGAAAAAATGCCAATATATTTTGGATGATTCTAGATTTGTAGCCAAAAATATTGTAATATTTTTTTTATTTATTGTGTATAAATAAAATCTCTATATATTGGGAATAATTATTGATTTTTTCAAATATTCCACACATGATTCTCTTGAGGGGAGGAGTAGACATGGACTCTTTATTGTTGAGGGTATACATTATATTTTAGCTGTAATATTAGAAAATACTGAACTCCCAGATTTTGTACATGGATACACGATATGTATTTCTGTAAGAAAAGAGTTTCCATAATTGTGTTCCACTAGAAAGAAGAACGTTTATAAAAAATAGAATCTTTAGAATCTAAATTTTTATATATTATAGAAACGATTGCAGAAGTTATCATAGATTCGGTACTAGAGATGTTTCCATACATGCAAGGATTGTTTTGTTCTGCCGATCCAACTCATCCATCTCCTCCAGTAGATCCCACTCTTTTTAATCCCACCTTAACACCCCCTCTTCCAAAGTATACAAGTTACTCTGTGTTATTTGTAGATTATCTTCATCATATTTTTATTTATGGGACGATATATTATATCAGTGATACCATTTATCATTTGCAAATTGAGATAGAGAATTATAGGGTCATTGATTTTCATATTATAGATCGATAATAAAAAATACCATGTATTATAGATGAACCTAGTATATTTGGGTAACACATCAGTCATTTTTTGGTGTTTCAACTAGACTACTTCGACACATTACCATTAAGGTATATATATGTTATAATTATTTTAATTTTCATAGTAAATATGTTTACTTTTTTCATTGTTTATATATTTCACTAATATTTTAATGAATAATTTAATGATAATTATATTGTTTATAGAAAAGAAAAATTTTGAAGTTCCGTGACATTATATACAGATTCCATTGTTATTGATCGATGGTCAACAAACTATAATATTTTATTGGGATTATATCATATTACATTTTATGGTTCTATTTGTGGACATGAAATCATTGTGCGCCTTTTGAAATCTTATATCATGGAGTTTTTAGGTACAAGGAAATTATGCACTGACATGATGCATGTATTTTCAAAGTAAGATGATTAATTTTTATTCATACCATTAAATTAATGAAAATTTATAATTATTTCTATGTTGTATTAGGTATCAATATAATATTTGTATTGATACTGAGAAGAAATATGTTTTTTGGATTTATGGACCCACAATTAATTTCTCCAATAGCTAAAATAGTGATCTATGCTTAGAGAATTCTTTAAATAGCTGAGATATTTCAGCAGAACATCATCATTCCATGTTGGATGTTTCCATATCTTGAAAGGTATAATTATTTTTATCACAATGTGTTATATATAACTTAACATATTAACTACTAATATTTGATTTTCTATTATACAAATGGTCATTAGACATTAGGTGTTCTTTTTTCAAGAGAGAAGACATTGAATTGGATATGCTCTATCTATAGTGATGTGAGAGAATATATTAAGAATATATTGAACACTTAAGTTATATTATTTTAATAAATGATTATATTATAATAAATAAAATATATTAATGTTCATATTATTTTTAAATAGGTTATGGGATTTTATTAGATGGGTGAAAAATAATAATAGGATCAAGACAAAATATATTGAATCTAATGTGAATTATCACTTACAGTATCTAAATTTTGCATATATTAATTGTTATTCTTATTTCAAAATAATGTCTCTTTGAAATAGTGTCATAAACATCAAGGTGGAAATGAATGTATATATAATTTTTTATGATTCATGTCAGAAATTATTTCAACCTACATAGTTACTAATTTTCATAAGGTAATATTTCTATATAATGTTTTACATATTATTTAATTTGTTTTATTTAAATTTAAAGTCAAATTATTTATATGTTAGTTTTCTTCATTTTGATGATTCTCAGTCACACAGTGCAGAAGAGTTGAAGAATTAACAAAATTAATGGGCAATTAATTTTACTATATTTATTGGTTTTAGTTTAAAGATCGTTATATTGGGTATATTTTTGTATTTTGGAATTCGAGTTGTTTTTCTTTTCTATTGTTGGTGGAGGAACTATATAAATGTACATTTGATTTTAGTTTATTTGAAATAACAATGGTATATGAAATTTTCTTCATTTTATGTATTATTCCTCGTATAGTGTATATGAAATTTTTTTATTCATGTTATGTTTCTAGCTACAGCTGGTAGATTAGAAGATTCATATTTTATTTTTTAAAGATAATCTTATTTTTCACGTCATTTATTGGATAACCAACATTAAAACTAGATGAAATCTATTTTCTGAAATGGTTATTAATAATAACCAAGGATATAAATGGTTCATACTATGTTTTTCCAAAAGTATTTGGATAAAAGAAATGATAAATGCTGCATAATATGCATATCATTCTGGTTATTGGATAACCAATGTGAAAAACATATCACACATGGTTTTCAGGTACGTTATTACATAATCGACATGATAAACCATTAATATGGTGTTTTCCATGTCAGTTATTGTATAAACAACATGAAAAATATACTCTACTTATTTTTTATAACATCGGTTTTATGTAAATGATGTGGAATACCATATTTAGTGCGTTTCCCAAAACAACATCCCCTCAAATCTGACATGAAATAAAAAACAATGTGAAAATACCATTCATGAACTAGTGGTGGCATCTTAATGAAGGTGATAAATCAATGTATCATTCTAGTTATTGTGGTATGATCGGAAGTATAGTATATTTAATTTATGTTCAACATTATATTATTTTATTTCTGAGTATTTCTTCATGTTTTCAAAAAATATATAGAGTCACATTTATATGTTGAAAAAAAGGATTTTAGCATTCCTCAAATATCCGAAGAATTTATTATCGATATACCCTTGAGGAAAGGAATTTATCATAGTGAATAGTTCAGATGAGTATTTTTGTGGTTGTATGTTAAACAAAAAAAAACAACATCGAGAAAATGTCATCTTTTGGATAATATCTAATACTATGGTCTAAGAAGAGGAAATATTCTATTTGAATGTCTACTAATGAAAATCACACTTCTAGACTATGGTTACAAAATTATACATGTACCTATAAATTATGATAACACAAGTGTGAAAAATATTTCGAAAAATCATGTGTCTCACTCGAGGTTAAAGTACATTATGTATGGCATTAGATTATTGGGGATTATTTTCGAATGTGTGATGTAACCCTTGATTTCATTGGAACTTAACAACATCTTTAATATATTATCACAAAACCATTTAATTATATGATATTAAACTAAATAAAAAGTGAATTATATATGATGGATTTTAGTTATTATTTGTTTGTTTAAAGAGTAACCGATTAGATGAAATTCGGTTGATGATTCATTATTGGTGAGTTATTTTTTGAAAGTCACCATCAGAAATTCTCCATTGTTGAGTAACCATTGGAAAGGTACAATTAGAGAGTCACTATTACTAATTAATTGTTGGAGATTCACCATTGGAATGTCACTAATGGTGAGTCACTATTGGTGAGTCACTATTGTAATATCACCTTAGGCAAGTCACCATTGGGGAGAAACAATTTTCTAGTCACCATTGGTAAGTCACTGTTGGTGATTCATCGATGAACGATTCACAATTCATTGATTGAAGTAAGGATGTCACTAGTAATTTTCATTTTTATATTTTTATTCTATTATATTTATTAATTATTATTAGTATTATTAATTTCAATCCTTAAATGGTATGTCAGACATAAATCTCAAATCCATTTTACTCTCTCCCACATGCCTCGCCATTATCCATTTCACATTCCTTCTCACCATACCATTAATCATACTCTATACATGATCTATTTAATTCTATTAAAATGGTTTCGGTAATGATTGTTGATATATCATCTCATGAGTATAAAATGGAAAATATGAACTTGATTGGAGAACAGAGTAAACATACTATCGAATCGAGGAAACTAAATCATATGGATAGAATAACAGTATCTGAAAAGGATATTGATGAAAAGTTTCATTATTCTAGTAATTCATCAATGCTAAAGGTTATCCATGAATACGGATGGCTTTATTGGATTTTCCAATAATGACCGACCCATCAATAATAGGTTGGTTCCCCAATTCTATTAGTATGTTAAGATCATCTTTGGAAGGATTAATGATATGATTATAGGTATGATTAATATTAAAGAGTTAAAATTTTCTCCAATGGAATAGGCATGTTTTTTAATATGAATCATAGAAATGTATTTTTAAATAATCAGGGTAAGATACCTAGTGAGATTAGATTCATTATATATTAGGATTATTTTATAAATTAAACTATTGGTAAGACACTAAGTGGACCTACTTCGACTATGTCAAATGGGGAATGTAAGGTTCAATTTAGGTTTTTTTGGTTATTTTCATTCCCATGAAAAGCATACTTCAATACTCTACAATATCAATATATATATATTGTTCCTCATGAAACTAGTGGACAAGACTAATCTATGTATATTCCTTATAGTACACATATTGTAAATGGGGATGTCATCATGATGATATAATTATTTTATGTATCCTCTGTTGATTTCACCCTTCTTGGATTTTTTATTAATTTTGAAGTAGTAATGGTAAGGATAAATGTGGAGCTTTCTTCAGGACTATATTCATTTTTAGAAGAATAAGGGTGTTCTAGGACCCCTATTTGAAGAAATGGGTTAAAGGCAATGACAAGATCACTAAGGATTTTGATCCCATTATTCATCATATGATGACCAATGAATTAGTGGAACATTTCCTAGAGTGGGATGAGTTAATTAAGTATTATAATGAATAAGAAGAGGTTGTAACTACTTCAGTAGATAAGGGATGTGACACTGACATTACAAAGATTCATTTTATGAAATTTAGGCCTGTGATTCAACCTATATCTCTCTCCAATAGGGAAATTATATTATGTGAAAGGAATAGAGGTGATGATGAGGTGATTATATTAGGTGATGAGAATATCAGAAGCCCTTATTCTAAATCCTATAATGGTTTTATTTAGATTTTAGATGAGTAAAATGGTGATGATGTTAATGAAAATGATGAATATGAATATAGAGAAAATGGGCATGAGGAATGTGATGGTGATGGTCATGATCTTGTTGTTTATACTATTAGGATTATAATAACTCATACATCCTCTTGCTAGTTTTATTGATTCTTTTAGTCCATTACATGTTTAGAGTCCTAGTAATGCAGGATATGATCCCTTATATTGATCTATTACAGTGTGCCTTGTTAATTATTCTACTCTTACAAGACGATAAATCCAAGTACATTTAAAAGGGGATATATACCATAATTATGTTAGAGTGGCCGATTCTCAGGATGAATTGGGGAAATTACCATGATATATCCAAAAATGGTTTGACAATTCTGATTTCAATGATGTTGATTCAGATGTTGTTGAATATCATGTATATGACCATGTAAAGGGAGAGGTGTCCAAAAAAGGTAGTATATCCCCAGGTTCCTTGTTTCATTTTTTATCATGTGAAGAATCTAATGATGATGAGGGCAGTCTACCAAAGGACTATGTACCTAATTTATTTATAATAGAATGGAAACCCATTTGGTAAATTTTATTTAGGTTCATGATTTTGGTTATGATTCTATTTTTAGCCGTGATGTCCTACCATAATAGACCCTATAATAGATAATTTTTTTCGTGTTGATCCTCAAGCTTCTCAAGTGCCAATGGAATCTATTTGAGGGGAAAAATTTGTGTCCTTATGATAGAATCATCATGATTAATTGAGAATAATTTTTATGTCTTTGACTCTCATAATAAATCATCTTATTGGGGTTGATGTGAAAAACCTATTTGAGCTAGTGATATGTCATATTTTGAGGAAGATAAATCATTATAGTCTATATATTGATATTGTAAACTGTAGTATGGAAAGTGAAATAGACAATTTGAGATCAGTAATGTATGAGATGAGATTAACATATGGTTTCATTCTTGATTATATGTTTCAATGTTTTGTTGGATTTCTTTTAGTGGCTTCTACAAATTATTATGTACCTACCTCAATTATCATTGACTCACATTTTGTTCGATCTATAGAGTGAGATGAAATTAATGATTTCTTGGTTTATATTCATTCTATATATTAAGAGGATCTAATACATATAATTCAGTATAGACTGTATATATAAAAATTGGCAAGGGCATGTTTAAACTAGGCAATATGCTATAGGGATAACATCACAATATTAATTAAATATTACCTTTATAGGTTTTCTAAAAAAACATGAGATTAATAAAAATTTCATGTTTTGGATGAGATTATAAGGATTCCACCTGTCACTAAGAAATTTAGGGAGCAGTTCAAATAGATTACAGTTTTGGAAACTCTTTATAATATATTTATGGAAGAAGAGAAATAAATTTTCCAACGGAAATAATAGTAAATATTATCATGAAATTTTTTTAATGTCATTAAGACTATTCTTTATATATTATTAGATATAGTGGATTCTTTAGAGGTAATGTGCAATATATTCCCTCCCCCAACTTCACATTCTTCAGAACCATTACCTCTATAGTTCTATCCATTTACCATGACTCTCAGGGAATCTGTGTAGCATATCAGGTCTATCATTATCTGAGTTCTCACTACCCATTATAAAAAATTACTCCATAAAACTATTATCACAGTGCCCTTATCAAATGCTTATATCCCTCCTTCCCATGATAAGGAGATGACCATACCTATCCTACTTCAAGTGATGATAAACCATCTAATTGAATGTATTCCCTCATAAGTACATTTTAATTTTCCATATATATCATTATAATGTAATATCGTAAGCCTTTTTTCTTAAGGTAACATACATAACATAATATTATTTTCATTTCATAGATATCTTTTGATACTAAATTTATCTCTCTTACTTTTTATTGATCTCATTATGTTTAATGATCCTTATTTTATCTTATTGGTTATCAAAAAAGTGGGATAACTAGTTTTATAGAATTTAACGTTGAGAATGTTGTATGAATTCATTTTAATTATTATTTGATACTTTATTTATTTGATAGCACTTTGGTTTTTTCTCATAGTTTGACAAATAAAATGATTACATGACTATTATATTAAATTCAACTCTATATAAGAAAATTTATTTCATATGTTCTTTATAAAACATCCAAGTTTAGTGATCATAAAAAATGGGGTGATTTCTCCCCTCATTATTTTAATGCTCAAAATGATTATTTAAATTATTCTATTTAGTTTAATATTTTATGTAGGTAATTTTTTATTTAAGTGAATATGATGAAATATTTGTCTAAATATTTGGAAGATTCACTATTAATTAAGAATGACTCATTATCAGATATGAATCACCAACATCATGTCTCACTATTAGTACAAATGACTCACTACCATATATGTTTCTTCCATACACGACTAACTGATAAACTAAGTCACCAGTAGAGCTAATTCACAATATGTTGAAATGTATAACCACTAGAAGAGTTGCGGCCAACATTGAGTAACTGCTAGTTTGAGTCACATCTGAAATGAATCAATGTTATTTTCAATGTGTCACTACTAGATGAGGAGTAGCGAGAGTTGAGTGACCCCTATACTGATTCACCACTACACATGACTTTCAATTAGATAAAATGACTCACCTCTAGAAAAACTTTCTATCATAATGTATTACTACCAGACTTGAGAATCCACCATAATGCCTTGTAGTCCAGATTTCTCACATCCATGATGATTCATATATAGAAGAGTCACTATCACTATTTTTCCCACATTAAATAATATAATCCTAAAAACTATATTACGGGTGTTATAGAAAAGTATTATCTAATTATTATTTTCATATCTACTTCATTCTTGCATTAAACTCACGGTAAGATACCAGTTTGATAATACAAAAGATATGGATAAGAATTCCTAAATTGGGAAATCATTATTGTATATATTTAGTATTATAGGATTTTCCTTCATGCATAATTTAGATACATGATTCAGAAGTATGAAAATATCTTTATACTAATGGATAATTTCATGATAACCTACACACTTTATTCTTACATGCATTTAACTATGGAATAGTGAAATATATTGAACATCAAAATCTATTCCTACAATCAGATCAAAGAGGCCATTTCAATGTTATGTTTTTTTGTAAATTATGATACAAATATAGTGTTCCTCACCAAGATACACTGTGTAATCTCAAGCATCCGATTTACATTGAAAAGAGAAGAATTTAAATTTTCTAAATATTATTTCTTACATTTTCTATTATTTTCAATAATATTCAAGTAGTGTTCCATTTTATTTTTTTATAACCACACACTGATCCTTGAGTTATAATTGAATAATAATAAATATTCTATTTTTTTATATTGTTCATTATACCTAGGATTTTTTGGAATATTTCCCTATGTAGATCTAGTTGTTTTCATCCAACAATTATTATGAAAGAGGCACCTGCATGGCCTGGATTTCTTAATATTTTTCGTTTATGTCCCTAATTATGGTTGAGTAGAAGATTATAATTATATAATATTATATTATGTGCTTGATTTCCATGCTGAGGGGAAAAAAGTCTCTTCATGGGGATGAACACATTTTTTATTTTAATGTGTATTATTTTGGTATATTAATTTCAAATAATTATACAGTATTTTAGTTTTCTTGTAAAAAAATTAGTACATTGATTATAATTCATAACTACTGTTTATATATGGAATTTTTCTCTTTAGAAAAATGTTATCAAATGTTAATGTTATTTTCAATATTTTTTAATTGAACAAAATCATGATTTGATAACTATTTTGAAAGAAATTTTTTTTATCAATCTATACTTTTGAGTAACAAGAAACTTTTTCTTAGTTAATTCATTTTTTTACTAAATTATTAATAGAACGTTGTAGTAGGTACTCAATTCAACCACTATTGATTTACTCAATCCATTCATCATAGATGATCTATCAAGAATTTATCCCTATAATACATATGATGAATGATTATTTGAATTTGGTTTGATCATTGGGGAGGCATCTTATGTACTATGAATAGTTTGGAATTAAATCCTACATTTTTACCACTATATAGAGTATGGTTTCATGATAATAATTTACCACGTAGACCAAAATAATGCATTAGTGAAATATGGGGGAACATATGTAAATAGGATGTGGGGGATCATGAAATTAGATGGAATCATACATATCATGGTGAATAATGGAATGTGTGTCATGTTTTTCGATGTATATAAGTTATTGCATCACAAAGGGGTAAATAATAAAGGTTATAAAGGTATTATACATATAATAATCACCTAAGATTCTTGATTTGGATTTAAACACATTTAATATGTTTGTTTCTTACACACTATGGGTTCCCAGATAAGTTTCATTAAGAGTATAACCTATAAAATCATTATAGGGCATACAAAATGAGGATACTCATAAAGGGGGTATTTTTTTATTATTATAATGACATAATATTTTAAAATTTTTAAGTTAAATTGTGTCATAATCAGTGTGAGGAATAATTAACATCAATATATCAAACACACTGAGAGTTTGCTTTGAGGAATATTGTTAAAATTCCTATAGAGAATATAGATGAATGAGAAATTAGGGATCAAGGCATACATACTAAGACATTGGTAAGATGAATATGGTTGAGATTACTAGGGAGACTATAGATCTATAAGACATGATTTATGAGTTAAAAAAATAATTTAATTAGTTATATATATATATGACATTTTTTTTAAATTATTTAAATAAACATATTATGGTATATATGTTGAATATGTTCTCGTAAAAGTAATGATGGAAGGATAAAAGATATGGAGGATATGACAAAAAGTATGTCCAATAAATATGTATTATAACAGGAATCAGATCCCTCATATTTATAATGTTTTATAGATTGAAATTATATAAATAAAATTTTCACTATGAACATTAACATCATACGACGAGTCCTTTCACCAAGAGTATTATCATCATACAATGAGGATGTATGTTTTATCTTGGGATATTACAATATGGTAATTGGACTATATGAAGAAAACATCATAGTATCATTTTATCATATAAAAATATAAAAATATTTGTTATATATATAAATATGAGAAAATTATGGCTATAATAAATCTAAATATTTTCTTAAATATCATATTTATAAGAGGAATTAGCATTCTCACAGTTCACAATGTTTATTTTTCACTAGTGGGTTAGGAATCATGGTTATAATCATAGAGATGTTTCCCATAAGACATGGAATTATAGAAATAATATTAAAGGAAATTTCATCAAATAAGCGGAATACAATATTTATTTTGAATATTCATGTAGAAAATTTTGTATTTGTGAGATCTTGTGAAGTATAAAGAGACTTTTGAGTCTCATAAAGGAGTTAGGAGTCCATTCTTTCACATGAAGGAGATATGAACTCGTTATTCTATAATGGATATGGAAGGAAATGTTTCAAAGCTGTGGGGGATATTTAATTTAATTTCTATTATTGGTATTGGATAACATGAAACAATTTTAGGAAAAATAGGTTGACATATGGTCACATCAAATCTAGAAGGTCTCACAGCTTTGTAAATTAAATGAGATGCCATAATTTAATGTTATAGGGGTGCGAATTTTCATTATATTAATTGGGTTAGGAAAAAAATAAATTATTTGAGTACTATTGTATTTCATTTAATTGTGTGGATGATAGGTCATTACATTATAACAAAACTAATTTATCATCCCTTGATCAGGTCTTTCACAACTAGTCCCAAATCATTCATCTGTTTAATATTTGTTGAGTTTTAGAAAAATTGAACCATTATAAATAATTTCATTAATATATTCTTACCATTTTTCGTCAAGTGGAATTAGAGCCAAATAACTCTCATTATCACCATTCCTATTTGGATTCCTCTCTATTTAACCAATTTCATAATTTGTTTCCAATCTAGAATTCACAATATACAGACTCAAGGGGGGATTATAGATGTCTCCCACCATGTACTTATTTCCACTTCACATAGTAGGAAATACATAAAATTGGTTGATAAAAATTTTATTTAATATTTTTATGATATTAAATGTATTCATTTCATCAATCATTGTTAATTTTGAATACTTATAAAATATTTGGGATAGATCATTCATTTGAAACATTAATGAATTTTCTAGTTTAACCATTCAAAGTGTACTATAATATTTTGGCCATAAATATTTTCATATATTTTATTGGAATAAAATATTTTGCAATATTATTCAACACTCAACAAGATACAAAATTCATTTTTGAAATCTGAGATGAGTCATGCATTTTAATAGATTAAATGGGTGAGGAAGACCAAGATGGACTTGACTCTCTATATTGGACATCACTTATCCATTTGGGCCATATATTATTCATCCATGATTGTATTGGTCCCCAAATTGGAAATGGGATTGGGGACCTAATTTCTCAAAAATCATTCTTTGACAAGGTTAGTTGATTTACTGGATTTTTATGTACAATATGCTGCAATATTTTTCATATAATATTTATATGATATTACCCATTTAGAATTCAAACCTCTTTCAAACTAGCCTCCCCTCACTTTATAATTGTTTTTATCATTTGATGTGGATTGTAAATTAATTATTATGATTAGGGGATATGATGAGTGGTTCTTCTCCAATTATCCAATCATTTCAATAAAGGTATATTTTAAAGCAAAGATCCCTTTGTCGAAGCCTTCTTCTTCTTCACGTTCTAATATTTTGGTCTTCATAATAAACATATTATTTTAACATATATTTCCTTCTACATGTTAAATATTTTTCTCATATAATCATTATTTGAATTATTTTAATTAAGATTATAAATGTTTTTGGGTAATTTCATTTCCACCACCTTTTAACATGAAAAACATTATATGATGACTACAACACCCATGGAAGAGTAGATTTTTGAAGTAATCGATCTACCTCATACCTTATTTTTTTATCTATTTTAAATAAATAATCTACTATAATTCATGTAATATGGCATATTCGTGGATGTTTTAATCTAAATGAAAATAAGCATGGAATTGAACAAGTAAAAAAACAAGTGAGACGTTTTAATTTGTGAATTGCGAGAGCGCTATCTTAATCGATAAAACAATACCACACTGGTTAAAATTTTAGAGTTAAAAAAAATTACCTAGTAAAAATTATTGCTAATTTATATAGTATTTATGTGTACTAATTAACCACTGACCATAATCTATTCTTATAACGTTAGTCAAATAATTTCTCTATGATTGCATGTTCTGAAGCTAGCATATGATTTTGTTCATTACATATTTTTATTTTAAATAATTATTATAGGGTTCATGTCTTAATAAATTATGTGATATTAATTAAGTGGATTTTAATTTAAATGATAATGTTTAATATGTAAGTAAATAGTTATAGTTTTATCAGTTATTATATTAAATATAGTTTTCTATGTCACTGTGATTTATTAATAAAATTTAATTTTAAAAAATTTATTATATGAAACAAATTATAATTATTTCATAAAATGAAAGCCCACACATCATCTTATGGTATCTATTAATTTCATATTTATTTTCGTAATACCATGATGATATTATTTTATTTACATCCACATTGACAGAAAACCATGGCCAGCCTCTCTACTACACCTAAGTAACCATAAATCCATCATCATTTGAAAGATCCAATGATAACACATTTCATTTGTATTAAGATGGTGAAATTTTTATCTTCATAACATATCCTGTGATCATTTGTTTCATTTGGTTAAGTGAAATTTCATCAATATAGTCCCATGGAGTGTCACATGAAAAAATTATCATGAGAGAGGTCCTTCATTTGTATCCTCACCCCATATTCAATCGTATAGTTCATTTTTCATAGGGAAATCACATGAATCCAGTAGTGTCATCTAACATATTGAAATGTAATTAATTTCACACCTCAAACATCTTTTTCCACCTAATCTACATGGGGTTAGGAAATCATATATCTAGGGGGCACAAGAAAAATATTGATCACATAAGAACACACCCACCCAACCAACATAAAGCCAACATTTTTTCTATTGATGTGTCATATTAATGTATGGTGGTTACATGATCACATTTCCATTTAAAGTATACAAAATAACAAATCCTGATCAAATTACCCTTATCATGCCATGTATTCTAGGAATGATATGGAATTTCATTTCATTTCCTTTATAATAAAATGGATCTATATTTTTGGTAATAATTAAAACTCAAATATTTCCAATTGTTAATATGATGTCAGAAACAAAAATATCTTCCTTAGAAAATAATTACAGAAAAAGAAGGTAAAAATCACTTATGAGGATGTAAATGCCTGATTGAGCCTCATGTGTGTTCATTATGTCTATTTTTCTTCTAGGAGATTTTTCAAATTTATCAAATCATATAATAAATATAAGGAAAGGGGATGAAAATTTCACTTCAAAAAAATGCTTCTAATTTTGTCATTATCCCTTTGACTGATTTCTCTAAATAATCTGATCTCATAACCATGTCATGAGACCTTAATCATGTAACAAAAAATTACCAAATAAATTGAATGAACTATATAAGAAATAAATTTTAATTACATAGGGATATAAATAATTAATCATAAGAATGAATGGATGATTAATATCAGTTTAAAAACCATCATTGACATCATTGTGATGGTATATTTGAAATTATGAGGGATATTTTGTTTAAAATGGGTATCATGGGTGAGTGGGTCATAAAATGGGAATTCTATTGCTTCATTGTAGTCCAAGGGCCTAATAGATAGAGATGGACTATTATGTGGTCCATATAGTGGGTGATGTAATATTTTATCTCAATTTCATTGTATTTATGTTACTCTTTACCAACACTTATATGAGTTATGATTAGAAGGTAGTAAATAATATTCTTTTTTTTCTACACATTTTAGGGGTTTTTGTCCAAACATGATTAACTTAATTTTTTTTATTAATTATTAATTTCTCTCAAATCATATGAGGTGTTAATATAACGAGAGGTGACTATTAACATTCATACAAATTGAGGTTTTATGTTAATAATTATTATATACCCATCATTTTATATTTTAAATTCAACAATTTTGTTCTCATATAGATTATTTTTTTAGGATGACCAAATCATAAACAAAAATACTAATGTTCGATGCATATATATTAGACATTTTGTTTTTGTAGTTTATGGTTATATAGCTTGTGAATTGGGATTTAATAGCTTTATTTCATTTAGATTAGTCATTATAAAATTAGAAACATACAATATCCTCAATTTTAGTCTCTTTGAAAAGGTATAATATGTATCTAAGAGCATAATATTGGTATAATGAGATGGTAAAACTACCTAAGGATAGTATCAGATCATTATAAGGTAAAGAGTTGGACAATAAATCTAATCTAGATCAAAATAAAAGGAGGTCACCTTTTAAAAATAAATATTCCACAAGAGGACAGAACGAGGGAACATTTGTAAAACCAACTAATTCATATTCCAGAAGTTGTGTACCTTTATAAAGAATACCTTCCTCACTATGGTATATTCTTTTCTTATATGGATTTAGTTTCATAAAACATGTTTTTCTGTGCGGTGGATTACTATTCAAGTGTGTTCTAGAAACCATTCATTCTTGGCTATGTCATGGAGTATTAGTATTCATGAAGGGTTCTTACACCCGACTAATATATATATATACATATTTGACAATAGTCCTAATATTTGGATTAATTTCAACTCAAGGGAGGTGTATAAAGTTGAACAACCCATTTTATGGTAAAATTTAATTGTCTATGGATATTGATAACCAAAAACCATTAGAGTATGAGGCATTGTATGTTATAAATTTGGGTGAGTGATTATTAGATTCAGAAAATTTTATTTTCTTAGTATCTCTATAATTGCAGAAACTAGAGTTCACAATAGTAGGATATCCTCATTGAAACTATAAAACATCAATATAATAGTGTTTAAATCAGAATAGAATATGCTAGGTTGTTTTATTCTAGAAAATATCCACATTTCTTCGTATATAAATTATTTTATCAAGACATTTATTTTTCTCATCGGCAACAACATGGAATTTTCTCACACATGGTGATGTGAAAAATTTTAAACCAATAATCTTTCTTGTAAATATAATTCTAAAAATTTTCTTTTTTATGATAGAGGATGATCCCTACCCCTAAATTTTAATAATATTGTCATTGGTGAATATCAAGGCTTACACAACTATATAGCACCCTATCTTCAAGTGATATTTAGATTAAAATCATATTTTTCACTGAGTATTCAATTATTGTTATAGAACCCTATATATCCTAGTTGTCAAAGTAATATTCTATTCTGACATTTTGGAATTTCATCCTAGTTATGGGTTTGGATTTTTGTTTTTTGTTTTGTTCATAATTAATGATTTTGTTTATATAACTTTCCAATGGAATTTTTTTAATGGTTATGGTTTTTTATGGATGGTTCAGGGAGAAGGTATTCACTCTCCATGGATGCCTGAAGGTTATTAAATGATTACCTAAACAAGAGTCACATATCACCTTCCCAGGTTGGTATGTTTTTATGGTTTAACAATGCCTTTGGATGGGGTGTTCGGGTTGGAAACCATATCCTAGGAGGAGAGTCCATCATTTTTATGTACATTGTGAGGGAGGAGGATGGTTCTAATGAATAGTGTCCAAAATTTAGTCCTAATGGTGAAGAAAAGTTTGATGGTTATTCTTGTTAATGGTTTTGGATAATGAGAAATTCGATGGTGCAATGAAGACTATGATGTTCTATGTTTCACATATAGCGGTCATCGACTCAAATTTTGATAGGGCAGGGACATAGATAGTGGGGTTCCCCATAAGGTGATGGCAGACGATAATGATTTCAGATGAGGTATATGTGGCTTGTAATGTGGCCTCCTTGGGAGTAGCATTACTTAATGATTTTAAAAAAACTAAATATATAATCATTTATATTTTTAATATTGACTATCATTGTTGGTTACAACTATAATACAAATTGGATTTTTGAAAAATAATAAAAATAGAATCTTTAGTCTGTAATATTTTATCTATAACAATATCAAAGAGGAAAAGTATTCATAAAGGGTTATATCACCTTGTTTCCTATCATAATTTATTGAGTGTGTGTATTCAAGATTGTTTTTATCACCATTAATTCTTGATCATGTGATTGAGTTTGAGTATTATGGCTATGTACCTATGCCCTACATCGTAGCTTTATGAATGGTTATGGTACATGATGATACAATGTATTGGATATCAAAACCAATTATATTTTTGAATTATGGATTTTTTACATCACATATAAATGATCTTGATCAATGGATATTGATGTTGGTAAAATATATATAGGATGGTCTTGAATAATACTAGGGTGATGAGTTCGACAAAAAATTTCTCTGGATCACAAGATTCAAATGAAAATTATTCCCATCAAATATGAATCTATTTTATATCATGGGGGCTCATATATAGGTTTTTTGTGTGTAAATATGAATCATCATATATAGGGTCTTTTAGAGTTGTACGTGCTCTTTTCAATGTCCAATGATTGGTTTATAATGATTCAATAATTTGATCCATGATGTAATTTATAGGGAAACATCAATCCATTGATGGTTTTTCAACCACATATTTATTTTTGACCTACCATTACGAATATGTAATTTTTTTTATGTTCATGATGGTTGGACCATAAATCATGTTGTATAAATTCATTTGATCAACCACTAAGGAGTTCAATAATGAGGTAACAGAACCATGATTCAAGAATTTTTATCAAAAATGTTGACATAGCACTGATATTTTAGAATAAATATTAATATATGGATTCTTTGTGTTGTAAATCACCACTCTGGAGGATTGAATGATGTATTTTAATATAAGGAACACATGCCGGTGATGGTTCTAAATCACATTAGGGTGGCCAGTTCCACTACGATGTTTCTAGGTATTATAAGGATAATAAGACCTATTTACATGTTAACAACTCATATGGTTGAAAATATAAAGGATCATATAAAAATTCCATTGGATTATATGAATAATCATGTAGAGGGCCTCTTAATTTTGAATATTCCATTACAAGGGCCAGAAATGGACTCTGAAGGGTCATGTGCTCAGGTAATGAAGTAAGACATAGAAAAAGTGGTTATGCAAAGAGGGTTGTGGCACCATAATAGGTTTGTTTCCATGTAGTGAATATGTTATCCAATCAATGGGATGTGAAAAATAAATAAACTAATTTTTTTCTTATATAAAATGGATAATAAATCATGGCTTAAATTTTTCCAGGGTCCCATGATAGACCCTAAAAAATTGTGACTTTTTTTTTCTTACACATAACCCTATTATCTGTAATATTAGAACATATTGAGTGGAGACATGGAATTTTCACAGACCACCCATTATGATAATTCATTCCAATAGGATTTACGTATCATTCAATAGATTTTTATGTTATTATTATTTTTAATCCCATGATACAATAGTTAATGGTCATATAACATTGACCAATGATCCCCCCAATTGTTTTTCATGATGTAGAGACCAGTTATTAGGGAGATTTGTAACAATATTAACCAATGAGGACTCATCAGTTTTAGAATAATAGAAATTGATTTTGAATGTTGAAAATATGTAATTTGAAATGAAGGATCCAGGATCTTGGATATGCATTATAGAGTGATAAAAACTCATGATGGATGAACATGGATCCCTCAATAGGGGTCTAATAGTTTTTATGTATTTAGGGACGATTGGTTTTAGTTGATATTTGTTATTGGTAATGAATCTCAGGGATAATGGTTAGGGTCACATATATAAGAGTTAGTAGAAGATCTACATATTATGTAAGTGGGTCAATTGAAACTGAATACAGTTCATAATTGAATATGAATGGTTGATGTAGTCTAAGAAACATTAAACACAATTTATTCATGGATTTAGAGGATCAAAAAGGATTACCAAAGTTTTCAAAACTATAGATAAAATAATTTAGTCTATTACGGTCCTCTGAAAAGGGTTATTAATTAATGATGTCTTTTTTATTTTATAATCATTCTATGAGGACACACACAAAACTATAAAAAAATTTAGGATCAGGAAATGAGGATTTAGTTGAAAGGTAAATAAATATATACTATAAAACCCATATGTTAATTACAATCATGCGTAGGAAAGGGATTCCATAAAATAGTATAATCTAGAGGTGTTCTATTGTTTAACATGATAAGACAATTTTTTATCTCCACCATTTATTTATAATAATATTTATTCATCCAATGGGGTATTACATTATATATATGATCATGATAGTCAATAAAAATTTGGGAAATAGTAGACATTGGGACATAACCCATTCCTCTCTCTATAGGGGCACATAAAAATGAATGGCATGATGTATGGGGTATATATTTCCATTATGTAGGTCTATAAATGTGGTATCCCATTTTTTAAAAGAATTCATATATTTGAATCATAATTATAAATAGTTCATTTTCGTTTTTGTCATATTTAATTTGAATGTTTTTTATTAGGTTAAAGAAAATAGTATTGCTGTTGATAAAATATAAGACACATCATAAATGAAATTTTATTAGATCAGGAATTAGGAAAAGTTCGGAATATTTTTTATTTATAGTGTTGGGAACATTTTAGAGCCATTGGAAATCATATATAGACTAGTACTAAGAGACATGAATCTTCTTTCATGGATATCATTCCATATAGATCTATCTCATAGCAAGAGGGTGATAATTTTTTTGACGTTAAAACTCAGACTTGGATAGAGTAGCCTAGTTTCACTACCTCTCATATAGGGATATGCATCAACCTACACAATGTTATCACATATATCCCAACTTATATTGGTATTAAAAGTTGGGAGCTGTTTTTCTCATGTTTTATGCAGTATTTTTAGGGATTCATATTCACAAATTATTCTCATGTTATTTTAAATAAATTTATATATTGACTTAGTATAAATTTATCAAGGTAGGGAAGTATTTCCATATATGTACAAAACATTTTTAAGGAAGGTGTATTTGGTGGTTTGTGGATGGACCCTAGTTATGATATTCATCTATCACTATGTAGGGTATTCCAATAGGAATCATTCAACACATTGTTCTTGGGTACAATTACTACTATAGAGATCTAGGTAATATGTAGGGGGAAATTAAATGGGCATCCACATTTGTGAACAACCATTTAATTAATTTAAAGAGGGAAAAACGTCAATGTGAATGGGAAAATGGTCATATTTTTTATTTTCATGAAAACATGTGTAGGTGTAAGAATAAAGATGTGATCCCACACAAAGATCCATATAATATACATGGAAGATAAATAGGGTATTATTATTTTATGATTCAATTTTTCTCCAAGGACAGAGAACCCATGCATCAAGGTGTGTTATTTATGAAAAGGAATCAATTTATATAAAGTAGATAGAGATACTATCTTAACCATAAACTGAGTTCATAGTTTCTAACTATTAAAATTATGATGATATCTCATTCTAGGAGAAGTTTTTTGGTATATGGGAATCACTACAATGTTATATCCAATGTATTGTGACTATGTTGTGAGATTAACAAAATGATTAAGATGGTTATACTAGTGAAAAACACCATGGATTATACAAGAATAGTATAATAAGAAATTACAATGTACCTTGATATGTTATTATCAAGCTACATATTGTTTTTAAGAAAAAATCCAAAAAAACCCTAAAAAAATACGACAAATTTGTATGGTGGGAAATTTTTTAACACTGGTGTTGGGCCAATGATATGTGTTATATGAATCACTATGTATCATGTGATGATATGAATCAATCCACACATATTTATAATATAATTTTCTCCAAATAGATCATGATTGGGCATATCTATGTGCAATTTTACCACATTGTGGTTGGGCCCATGATGTGAGATCTGACTAGGACTATGTATCTTGAATAGAAATGAGCCATGTCATATGTAGTTCTCATAAAACGTGGTTCCTTGAATAAATTATTCTAATTGGGGGGGGGAATTAAAATAAAAGAATTATATTTTTTAACATTGTGTCGGCTCCTCATACTTGGGTGTCTTGGCATCACTACCTATCTCTTAAGAAAAGTAAATTATAAAGGAAATTTTCTTACAAAATAAGGGTAATCTATATAAATATTTCTAATAACATGGGAAAATATCATTTTATTTATAGGATAAAATGATAGATAATTGTATATATGTTGAAATATCAAGGAAATATCCCTGTAATGAACAAGAGGGATGAATAACCATATTTTGATTATAAAGATAGTGACGAGGACCATGGTAGTAAACCTGAATGTCACCACATATCCCAAATTGTTGGATATTAATCTTAGAATAATTTCTTCTATATAATGATTCCTTTCAATGATATAGCGTGTGTGAAAGGAATAAGGGGATGTAATGATCTATGGTATAAAACAAACATATTCCAATTAATCCTAAATGGATGGAATCCAGACATATGGGGAAATAGGTTATGAAGAATGGGCCACTCTACATAGTCTAGATTCATTCATGATGTACATCCATTACATAGATAAACATCACCTGGTAAGGATGGTGAAAATGTAGATTAACATTATACAATAAGGATGTGGATGCTATCTTGTTTAAAGTATATCCACAAGGAAAATTGTTCGATTTACATGGGTATAATCTATATGTAATGTATAAAGAACTGAGATCTATACTAAGTAAGACAAAGTGAAATATAAATGAGTGATTTATCAAACAATGATACATGGTAAGGGGATTTAAAATTGAGATGTATGATGGAGATATGTTTTGATTTTATAAAGTTTTCAATAGGCATTTATTGTATGATATATCAATAACAATATATTCAAAATGAATTGAAATAAAGACATTCATAGTTAATAGGGGGTAGTCCTGGTACTAATATCACTCACATAAGAGGGAGAGGTAAGTTTCATTGTTTGGAATATTTAATAAAACAATATAAATCATTTTGTATCCAATTATATGGACCAATGATTCTATATAGATTATGTTCATTATTCTAGGAAATATCCCACTCGTTTTTCTTGAATTTTGGGCGTTGACATCACTAAATATCAACATTAATATATATTAACAAGCATGTTGTTCTTAATGATGAATTTATATCGATATAAGACATGTTCAAATATATGGGGAATTATTTATTAATGTAATTTATAACATTTCCTTGGAAAGGGATCCTTTTACCACTATATATCCAATTAATATGGGAATAAAACACTATATGTTCATAGAGTAGATAGTTACATTATATTCCTTTGAATTCCATTATTTATAAGAGTATCATATATATAATTGTGTAATTTTAATCATATATCATTATATAGTGATATAAACATCAATTATACAATAGTTACATAGATAAGAAGATATTTTAGTAATCTATATGTGGAAATATATCTTTTATTGGTGATAGTTATTGAATTATATCTTCTTTATGTTGTTGAGGATCTTATAGGATGGACCACATGTCATGAATTTTAATATAAATAAACACGGAATTAGTATTTATGAAGTTTAATGTGTATGTTTGGGTCATTTTTATCACGAATATTATGTTCATACTGCCCATACATGTATGTAATGTAGTTTACATTATTGTTTCTAGGACCATTATGTTGTGCAGTTCATTGTCTTGATGAAAGGGATATAGTGTCTTGTAGTTCAATGACATGGTATAAGGATTAAGATGTCTTTCATTTTAATCATGTATGTGGTTCCATGATGTTTAATTTATTACATTTCGGTCTATGATTCCATTTATCGTAATGTATTACAGATAATACTATTTATTTATATAAGAATTATTAAATGTATTTCTTGAAAATCATTTCATTAGAGGGTGTCAAAATGTGTTCCGCCATAAATTATGGCTAATGAGTATGTTATATTAGAATAATACTTTTTTATGACATATATATCCTCATACATTCATTCTGAATTTGGATGATTCCTCCTTGAGAGTCAATATGGTTCATAAAACCAAATCCAACTCTCATTGACAGAATGAATGGATGCATACCCTGATTTTATAGGATTTTGAAATCAAATTTTGATTGAATTTTTGGTTTTATAACATAAAAAATATATTCTAATGCGATATTTTGAAATCAATATTTCCCTTATGTGGTTGTTCATCTTATAATATATTAGTACAAATAGTGACATAGAGTTATGGCTACATCGCATTGATGGATAGAGACCCCCCATTTCATTAACTATATAATACTGTGTCATATGTATTGTAGTGTAGAGTTTGGATCCATAGGCCTACACATTGTGTATAATTTTATCTATAATGTATTTACTAAATTTTAGTACCAATTTTTTATTATTTCATACAATCTTATTGGAATCCACTATTTCTCCTTTCCTCAATATATTAAAGTGGGGTGAATGGTTGGACTTAATGTTATACTATGGGTACAACCTTTTAAACAAGAAGAATAGAATATTGATCCATTATCCATAAATATAGAATATTTTACACCATAATTAGATCAAATAAAAGAATTTATGTATTTGATGATGTTCTGCCTCCCGATTATCTTAATTTGTATGGCCTCATCCCATTTGATGAAAAATTAGTACTATTATTTTTGATCCAAAAATACTTTGATATAATAAGGGTGTATGGGACTATGACATCCATTCCCATACATAAATAATACATGAGTATCTGGTAGTATAAGGAAACATATAGAGATAATGGAAAAATGTTTCTTGTATTTGGTTTTTTTATAAACACATATTTAATTCCACACAGTCATGTATTATCGCAAACAAGATGTATCCAAGCCTCATAATTTGGTGGGAGATCCTAAATCCAAAGAGGTGAGTTCCACTAGAACCATTAAATTCATATTATATTATGTTTATTGTCTCTCCCTCTATGATTCATTTGAGGATGAATCAATCAGACACATTTTATATGGGGCTTGTAGTTTACTTGGAATGTCCTAATGGGTGATGTTCTTTCCTAATATTGAACGTATTATATTTTTTTCTAATCCAATTAGAGTAACTCCATTTTTGTTAATGCATTTTTGTTTAATTAATCTATGATTAGAAATCATCTCTTTTGTCCCCTTGAATGTGATAATATGATTTATATCTTCTGTGTCATAGATAATGACATTACAAACTGCACTTCGGTGTGCGATATTAATGATTTAGTCTTCCTAGATAAGATCATCCCTCAGTATATCAACTTTTTATTTCTTATTTAAATGATATATATTTTTCATTATTGGTTCAAAAAGGAATTCATTTTTTCAGATCCCTCACATAGTCGATGTGAATGGTAAATTTTTCATTCATGATGGAACATTATCCTTCAATATACTTATTCAATTGTTTAGAATTACCAATGAAAATTTTAATGTATATATTTAGCTACATGGAATTTTTGAGGCCTCAAATGGGGTATTTTTATTCTACCTATCATTTTTTGAAACATTTATATTGAAAAAAATTTTTGCTGTTGAATTTCTTTAGTTGGAGGGACAAAGAGAATCCAAATAATAAAAAGATTAAACGTCTATGATTACTTCTTATTATGGGTTATAATTAAGAATACATCATTTAAATTAATGTACCATGTTTAATTTTATTTTTTGGTATGGAGAAACCTTTTCTTCTTATATTATAATGTTTAGAACAATTTATTTTAACGTAGGATTCTTTGTTTAGAAATCGTATAATGCATTACCCAAAATTGGGTTTAAAAAACTAATTATGGTTTTGACATGACTTCCAATGAGGATAAATACACCATAAAAATAGAATGATTAAGAATATAAATTATTTGGTTGGAATGATAGAGTACATGGAAATGGAGATACATCATGTAGTTCCTTAACATTTTCAATAATAAATGAGTTGATGAAATTTTTTTCATGATATGAATACATCAGGTCTCAGTATATAAACATGTTCAGTTAAGTTAGAAAAAAATCTTTAATTTCCTTGTATCATACATAAAAACATTATTTGTTCCATTTTATGTCTCCATGATGTGCACATATAGGACATGTGGCTTCCCTTCAATCGATTTATTTGTAACTAGTGGGTGTAGCTTATATTTATTTAGGTTCTCATGGGATTCATAGGAATATCCTTCCCAGAAATAGGGGACACACATATTCATTAGTGTCTTTAAGGTGAGTAATATTCTTATTTTGAAATCTACATAATCCAAAATATAAGCATTGAGTCCCTAAATACCACTCAACTATTTGATATTTTCAGGAGACAAAATTTTGTGTATCTCACTAGACATCACTCGAATAATCTCAATGATGTGATGAAATATTGAAATGTAAAAAAAAATCAACTAATGTTAATTTGAAATAACACATTTGGGGTATTATATCCATGATATTTTACTAAATTTTTGAAGACTATTTTAATGACTATCGGATGGTCAAAACATGGCATGGAAATAACTATTAGGTCTCTAACATATAATTTTTTATTCTTAAAAATGAGGGAATAGAGATGGCATGTATGGTTTATTTGTTGGTGGAACCAACAATCTTTAAGCTGAAGGTCCTAACCTTGCAGCTGAATATCACTTATTGGTTTTTTAAGTGGTTTCTTCCTCATATTTAGGGGTCACCTTAATCAAATTGTACTATGAAAAATTATTAATAAATAATTGTTCTTTGAATATTATAGTTTCATCGATTAGAAGTTTTTATGATTGGGATAATGAAATCATCCATTAGAAAATCCATATAGAGATCCTGGAAATCAATTAAAACACAGATATTTACATTATATTAATTAATGGGGTTCATATTGGAATGTTAATTTTGGAATTTCAATTCTAAAATTAATCTACATTTTATAATACTCTCACATTCATA
Source organism: Viscum album (assembly GCA_963277665.1). Taxonomy (NCBI): domain Eukaryota; kingdom Viridiplantae; phylum Streptophyta; class Magnoliopsida; order Santalales; family Viscaceae; genus Viscum; species Viscum album. The sequence continues at coordinate 1,046,105,063 of OY728163.1, read as the reverse complement.
ATCTATATTTTAATCAGGCATGGTATACATTATTGGAAATGGTTTCATGAAATATTAATTGTTATATAGAAGTAACATGTGACAAGAATCCACATTGAGGACTAACCATTATAAATCTAGATAATTATGAGAAAACATATAACATTTATTTTTTAATAATGTGTCATATATATATATATATTTCTCATGATCTTACAGGGTCATGAAATAAGTGGTTAGTATTGGTCATTGTTCATACTTAGTTTTGTGATTCATGTTCATGAACTTATCGATGGTGGAAAATAATCATTCCAAAAAATACTAGATGGTGTTCTTTGAGGTAACCCATTAATTCCTGAATATAAATGTTGATAGAAGAATAATAAATAATTTTTGGATAATATAGGGTTATTAATAACATAGATTATGGATAAGAGGCCACTAAATATAACTGGGAGTGCCAAAGAAGTACTTTCAAGATCATGATTATTTTAGTGATGATTTATTTCCTCATTATTGTTATTTGGGATAGAATAATTAACATTATCACATATAATAATAAATTTTAGAAGGTAATTTTTAATTTTCGTTAATGGGTTAGTGAAATTTCACAATTCGGGTATTGAGTAAAAGGATCTCTCTTATCTAGGGAATTTAACATTATATGTATTAATATTATTATATATAAATTATAAAGATGTACCTCTTTAGGTTGATAGGAAATATATAATTAATTTTAAAAATTCTCTTGGGGATTACATGTGTGGAACCCAGTCTATAGGAAGTTAGTGGCCCCATTTCTCCTTCTATTATCTATTTATTTCATTCAGTCTTGTAGAAACAATTCTCATAATAATGGGATTAAAAATATTAAATAGGGGTTCTATGATTATATACCTATCAATTTAAAGGGTTCAATAATCACTGGTAAAATTCTTATCAAACTATGATGTGTAAATGAAGACATGGTCATTGAGTAGGACATTATATCTATGTCATTCCAGATGAACATAAAATCATTAGTAAACACCATTTCCTAGAATTGTGTTTTGAGATTAATCTGTGTGAGGGGATTTTCAAGATCATATCTTATATTTGATTGGCTAATATCTATAGAGGAATATCATCAATATTATTTCTTAAACACTAGATAGTGTGTATATAATATGATTAACATGGGAGAATTTATCATCTAGATAACAACAAATATCAATATTTTATTGATTTCTATAACTTTATAGGGGTTTGATATGTCCATGAATGAATTATTTTAATTAATTTTATATAAAGGTGTTAGAGGAATGAAATTATTCTAGACTGTAATATTTTTGATAATAATAAGCCACAATGTATTCAATATAATACTACTAGGTATTCTTGAGGGCGTCAATAGGATATTATTTGAACTCTTTTGAGAGATTCATGTTATGTAGAGTTTTGATAATTTCCTAGAAACTACATTCTATTTCAGAATATAAATTTCTTATAGTATAGGTCTCTACTTTTGAATAAGGGGTTTATATATAAATTTTTTTGTAGAAGCCAATTTAAACTTTTTATTATGATCTATTAATTTAAAAAAAAGGCAACGGAATTCCAACCACTTATGAAGTTGGCTAAGCTAGACTTCCCAATCATTTCTGTTGGTTGTACATTTTCAAATTTCCAACTAATAATATAGAAAAATTTGGTTAGGATAAATATTGGAATAATATGTTGTGTTTACCTGTTCTTTTATGGGATCAATAATGTGAATTACCATAGGTCCACTCTATATATATTGATTTCTATGTGATGTGATCTTGATATTGGGATCATTCATGACTACGTATCCCCATATTTCCTTAGATATTTTAAATTCATCCTTATTTTATGTAGTTATATACGAGGAACCTAGGTACACTATGAAATGTTTTATCAGATATGGAGTTTTCAAGGTAAATGTTGTTAAACATTTAAATCCACTGTCATGAGTGCTTTCAAATGATGTGTAACGTTTTGGGGACATCAGGGTAGCAGTGTGGATAACCAATGTCATAACTCAAATAACAAATAATTAAAAAAACATCACAAAGGTATTATGAAAATAATATAGAAGAAAACAATTACATAAAATTATGGGGGATGACTTTTATATATCTTGAATAAGATGTTTTCTTGAAGAAGATTGTAATTTTTTAGTTTTTTTTCGAAAATAAATTTGATTAATAAAACACAATAAGACAATGTTTTCATATAAATATATTTTAAAAAATAATAACTAATATTAATGTACCTCTTTACTTATTATTAATAATTATCATTTAACTTCAAATCCATATAATTATTATCCCCTATTATTTTAACCCATTAACTTTATGATAATTTACCATACCAAAAATATGAACTGAATTAAACACTAAGCTATCTTTGGAACATTCCATTTTAATACCCTTCTATGATTAATGTTATAAGGATAGTATATTGTACTTTTTGAATTTGGGAAATAAAATATCTATAAATGTGGATTATATTTATTATAGATTTAATTTAAAAAATAAATATTTATCCCATGGTCTTTTGTTTTACAGATTAGGATAGCGCTCATACAATTCACACAATACTCATCCTCTTGTTCTTTTTTCTAATTGTTCAATTGATTAATGGGTACATTTAAATTAAAAATTCAATTAATTGGTCATTATATGCGAATAGAATTATCTCATTTATTTAAAATTAATTAATGAAGATTGTAAGAGGTTGATCGATTATGGAAAAAACTACACTTCTATGGGATGTGTAGTCGTTATAGAAACAGTTTACATGTGAAAAGAACATTGAAAGGTTATAAACCAATCAATTTTTTTTATTGTCATATCATTACAAGAAGGTATGAGTTTATATATAAAAGTTTTAATAAAACAAAAAATATTTAGGAGATATTAAGACGTTTATTATGCACATAAAAATATTACAATGGAGAGAAAAATGAAGTCCTTGGCGAGGAGATCCTTATATCAAAAGTTATACATATTTTAATAATAATAGAATTTGTGTAAAATAACTTCACATATACTATTAACTTCATATTTAACTTCCAACACCCTTTAAATGCGAAAAATCAAACTATATATAGTGGAAGATATGCTTTCGTAAATTATGTTTCAAGTATTAATGGGGAAATTCAGATAAATATGTTTTCCAAATTTCACCACTAGTTAGACATAAAAAATTTATAAATTATCTATCCATGAAAAGGTATTATTTGTGAGAAATTGGGACTTTAATATCATTTCCAAATTTGGTCACAATACAATCATGTATTAAGATGATACGTTCCATATGGGTATGTGATGCCCAATTTTGCGAGTCCAGTCCAAATTAAACATCACACACCATTTACTCCACTCTAATGTGCAATCCATCATGTATTTCCTAATTAGATGTTATATCCCATTAACTGTGGAACAATTTACCAAAATTTTAGGTTTATATAAAAACAATAAAAATATTTATGGCATAAATACTAATGTTCACATTAAATTGTTTACTAGAATTTTCATCAGATTTTCAATTGAATGATCTGATCACAAATATTTCATGAATAAACATATTTTATAAAATTTAAAGAAATTATGTCATATATTCTAATTAAAATATTAAATAAAATTTTCTATTATCAATAATTATGAGTATAATATATTGAACTACTGAGGGTTATATTTTTAAGGTTTGTGTGCATGGTCTGGATGATGGTGGTACGAAATTTGTTTGTGGCAGCCAATTTGGGGGTAGATGAGAATACTCTTCAAATGCAATGTTATATTTCTGAATATTATGTCTACCTATTGATGAGTAGTATGAAAATTTAGCATAATATTATATTAGTAGTACATGGACGGTGCGTGATTGAAAATGATATGGTCAAAGAATTACATGTGCATGCTTCTCTATCTTTTATGTAGTCTATTTATATGTTTATTTCACTCTTTTAATTAACTTCATTCCTGGCACCTTCTTCTTATTCCTGAGTGGTGGAAACATGTACGTCCTTTTAAATTGAAATACGTAAATTTATATATCTATAATGAACCATTATATTGTGGATGATGTAGATGAAAAATAAATCGGGTGGTGTGACCCAAACTATGAAGAAAATGGAAATAGTCAGGATGAACAGTGAGTTTGGTCATGTTGAGTTTATTGGGCTCGTAAAAATTGAGGATATTATTCTCTGGGTATGATATAATATAACCAAATACCTATATAATTTTTTATAAATGTTTTTTCTATTCCCTCTATTGATGTTTTCATTTAAAAATATTTTTCTAAAAATGAGGGAGGTTTTCCAATTGTTTCAGCTCATCATTTCATGTCTGATGATATAAGGCATGATTGGATATTCAAGCAGTCACCTGAACTAGTTTCATGGTGACAAAAATTTGGACCTATTATTCTATAACATTTCAATTTTTCTACTTTCACAGGAAAATATTCATCCATTGTTCTTTAAAATATTTCATCCATATGATTGTCCATGTAAAAAACACTTGGATCCCACCTATGTATTTCTACTGGATTAATTCATATAAAGTTAATCATATAATATTTTTTTTACAAATTTACATAGTTTTTTCTATGAGATTAGGATTTTATTTGAAAATTTGTTGCTTTTTTTAACTAGTTATGATTTCTAGGACCCTATCATTTTAATTCTATTTCTATTATTTTTGGTTAACGTTCATAGTCTTCCTGAGAGTGTATATTATTGTTTAAAAGAAATGATGATGAATTTCATCCCATTAATTTATCGATCATCAAAAGGTGGATACTATGCGGGATGAAATATTGAACCACTATAGTCTTCTGATATGACCATTATTTAGTAACCTTTTACTGACATCATGGGTCCATCATGGGGCTACATTGTGAAATTAGATTTTGTAGATTCTTTTATAGGCCTCCCATATAATGAATTGTCAAGAAAACATAATTATTAAAATTAGATATTTTCTGTGTAGAGTCCACCCTTTTGGGATATAAATCCCTCTTGATATTCTAGGGAAGATGTTGTCATTTAATATATATATTTTGACTAGAATGAGACTCAATCAGGTATGAGAGTTCAATGGGTTTTAATAGTTTTACATTACATTCATTTCATGGAGTGGGTGAATCATTCCATGATCTCCCATCATTTGTCCAATACTCATAGAATGTTCTCATAGGACCATATTATTATAACAATATGGGATAGGTATCCCCATAACATAGGATAATATCAACCATTCTAAATTTCCATTATCAGACAGAATAGTTTCCTAGATCCCATAATACCATGTTGTTGTGATTCACACCATATGGGAAATCAAAAAAATTGTTAATTGGTGGGAGGGGAAACATTTTTCTTTTTCATGGAGTCAATTCCATGAGGAAATATTTCCATTAATAAATTAATCATTTAGAAAACTAATATTACATATTTCTTCATCTATTATATATAATGAACTTATATATTAGCTTGATATTATATGATATTTAGTTTTTCAAATGAATTTAATTTCATCGATAGTTTTATATACATAAAGCGCTGGGTTTTAATGAACGAAAATATATTATTAATATTATTATTTTAACATAATATTTAATACATGACCATTAAACATTGTAATATAAATCTGAATAAATAATATCTTAAAAATAGTATTAATCATTTTTTATAAATAAAATATATTTTTAATGACCCAACACTCTATCAATAAAATGTTCTTTATTATGATTATTTCATTTACCATAGATTACATAAAATAATTTATATAAAAAAATACAAACATCATAAATGAATTATTAATGAAATAATTGGCATTTCCTAAATGTATGGAACCTATATCTCTAATATAGTATTCTAAAATTAGGAATATTTATATGTCCTTCATGAATAGTAAATAATACTAATGAATACGTAAATCAACCAAATAGTGTAAATATAATATATAAAACATATAAATTAATGCATCACATAATTATATCATAGTATTTGTAAATTAATATTTAAAAAATTGTTAAATTAATTGTTATTATTTTGGTAAGTCATAGTTATTCAATTACAATTTTACATTTAATGATATGATTTAAAAGAAAATTTATTCTTTGAAAATTTATTCATTATTTAAAATATAATTATATTATTATTTTTGTATAATTTTACAATCCTTACTTTATTTTTTGGAATCGTTATAAATTAAGTTAATGATTTAAAATCTATATTTTACTGTAAATGATGTTTTTAATAAAAATTAATATTTCTCATATTGATAAAATTATATTCATAAAATTGAGTTAAATTTTTAATTCAAGGCATTGAATGATGGTTACAGTGAATATTTGTGTTTTTCTAAAAATGATATATTTTTTTGGAGAATATTAAAATAATACAACTTATTATATATGATAAATACATGATTTATTAATTCATATGTGAAATTTGTATGATGTAAGAAAAAAATAATATAACTCACATTCACTTATTACTATATATAGTAACATGAATCCATATAATTGGTTTTCTTGAAAAAAAATAATGAATAGAAAAATGAGAAATCACCCATCCCTTTCACTATAAATACCACATCTCACATCTTCTTCTCCACACACCTTCATTACACTGATACTTGTATAATATAATACCAATCTTATCCCAAAGCCTCTATCCCATGTTAATAGGCTATTGGTCTTATTAGAATACAAAAATCAACCAACGTAAGGAGACTCTCCAGGAGGATTATTAAAAAGGTATAATCTTCTTTCTTTTCCAATAATGTTCTATTCATGTTTTTTGTTTTCTATTTAGACCCTCATATAATATTTCCAAAAGAGAAGGAAAATTTATTATAATATATACTATAACTCTATCATGTTAAAATATGATCAATCATCAATCTCTTTACTCTCCCTTTTTCATTTAAAAAATCTTGTCGTAGGTGGTGCGGATTTACAACGTTCGTGGACGACGAACATTCATTTATCAAATTATTATTCACAGATGGTAATGATACCTTTGTTAATGGTAAAAATATTAATATATGTATTACGATCATTATTTTGGTCTAGTATTAATATATTCACATAATATTAAATGATGAAACAATATGATTATGGTATGGCAAATAACCACAGAAATAATTTAAACTATTTTCACTAATTGTTTTATCTTATGATTCTTCCCAATTCCAATTAACAAAATGTTATATATAACAATGTACACATCTGTATGATCATAAATTTTATATAAATTCTATTCTGGTTAATTATTCCCATTAAAAATTATCTTCCAATCTAATATATAAGTATATCAATCGTGAAAACCAAGAAATGAAGGCTCTTAAGAAATAAAATTGTATCTTATAACTCATAAAAAATATAATCAATAACTGAACATAATAAATTTATAATAAAATGAATGTATTTATATAATATTATTAATTAATTATTTAACGGATTTCATATTAGTATCCTTGATGTTATGGTCATGTGTAGAACACATTCAGACATAATGTAAGGGTTTTCTACCCGAACCTCAAATTTCATTCGGGTTATTGTTTTTCTCTCATTAACTAAATGAAATTAGTAATTAATCGTATTTAATTCAATTAATTTATGGTTGAATATTATAAATATAAATATATATCAATTAGAATCATTATATAATTTAAGAATATTGACATATCATAAAATGATCTTTCACAAATTATTCATAATAAACAAGCACGATTCAAAGAAACTTCTCAAATTATAAACAATTTTCAATTGAACTCTCTAATTTCTTTAAAGACAAAATTAATAAAAAATAACTATTTTTTAAAAATAATATATATTATTTCACTTAGGGTTTTATACAAATATTATTCAAAATTAATGATTCTTTGAAATGTAAAATAGTAATTCTCTCACATATTACTCAATGATGTTATATGAGTATTTAAATATATTTGAAAACTCTTGTTAATTCATTTGATTAAATATGATTAATATTTTATGATATTATCAACCATATTTTATATAATCATTTATGATTATTTTTAGAGTATATTTCCTATCATGATACCATTCACTATATTACATCAAATTGTTAGTGGTTATGTTTACTTGTTGGGGAATGTAATTTACATTTCATATATAAGATTCAATGTGAATTTATATGTTGATTATTTTTCTCCCCATTCATGTGAGGAATGAATTTTTGTTTTTATGTTATGGGTGGGGATTCTTATAGTCCACCAATGAATCAGTTGGTACCATGAGAAAAAATACAATTGGGATTTGGGTGAGGCCTTACCCATGTATTTTTCAGACGTCTTGCTTGAGGACTTGAGGATATGTTTTAAAATTTATTCTTTATGAATTTCCTCATTAATATATTATAAATTTATAAACCATTAAATGTTTTACTATTAGAATATCCATGACTAATGTTTATTATCTTTTGATTATTTATTTGGATTTATAATGTCAAATTTTATTTCTGCTAAAATATCCTCAAGATTAGTTTTAAAGGAATGATTTTTTATTCACTAGGCATAATGATTGTGTTTTGTATTACAAACACTACATTAAATACTTGTACTGATAATATTATCTCACTCCTTTATTATATTTTACTTTTCCCGCATGACGAAAATATGAATAAAATGAATGACTTGTTGGGATAATTTCAGAGTTATGGAATTTTCCAATGTAATCTCTATAGTTTTTTTTTTCAAAATATTATTTAACAATTATGAATGTATCTATATTTCCAATGATACTAAACAAATAGAACCATTGGGATTTGATTCCTTTTAATTTTACCAATGTAATAATGTAAGGCACCGACTCTGAGCTACTGGGTTCCGGGTTCTTATAGTTTATATGAGAGGAAGTTTATTAGAATCATTTAAAACATGATTTATATTGAATATATTATTGAGAATAAACCTATGATATATTATGGTGGTAATAATGGAAGATCTTCATAAAAGTTTGGTAACATATAGATTATTTTAATCCTCTTGGAAATGCATACTTGTCTAGATAATACATTTGGATGTGGTTCTTGAATAAATGCACCTAGGGTAATATCTCTAACAAGGTTTCCTGGGACTAACTCACAATATCCTAGTATATTACAATGTGTATTACTATATACCACATTTGTAACTCATGTGGGATTTGTTTTTGATTAGTCACATTTTTCTTAAAAACCACTATGAATGATTTAAAATAAATTGTTTACTCAATAAATCTATATTTTGTATTTTGAGATTAGATATGCTAAAATATTCAATTTATGATAGGTGGTTTTCATTTTTGTTTTTATGATTTACTATTTTTCAACCAATCAAACATTTTTGATAATTTAAAAATGGATTATAGTGGATAGAATAAAATCCATATAAACACGCATATCCTATATGGGGATTTCCCTCATATGCACAATAATGATGTCAATATTGGAGTTAAAAAAATAATTAGAAACATATAACTATACTAAGATAACATAATCAGGTAAGTAAAAATAAACATACACATATAGGTAATCCTTTTCCACAACATGGAGGATAAATGTTAAATTTCATTGTGTGAAAAAACAATCTATTTTTCAATGGGACTAAAACCCCATTTGTAGCTTGATATTTGATTTGTTTCTTAGAGAAGATATATCTTGCTTTGGGAAGAAATGAAATTGATATGGTTGTCATGGGAGTTTATCGTATATCGAGTGAAACATATCTATGATGATTTCTTATTAAAAACACTAAGATTGTGGTTGAAATTAGAAAAAGAGAATGGAGTGAATTTATGGAAATTATCCTAGAAAAATATATTCCATGTGAAACATTACTGGATATGGAAAGGAAATTTGTGAATAATATTAAAAATGTGGATACATATATTTCCATGTGTGTATCCAAATATGCAATTCTAGAAAGGAATTCCAGAGACTACATAATTAATCTTATGATAAAAATTGATCAATTTTTTTATTTTTTAAAACCATTCATCAAAAGGGAACAAAAATCCAAAATTTTTTAATCATAAGAAGATATGTTATTCTATGCTAGAAAAATTGAAAAATCATTCTATATGTCATATGAATTTAAGGTAGTGAATGTGAAGAAGAGGGTTGGAGGGGAAAATTATACAATGGAAATAATAAAAAAGGGAGTTTTCTATCATCAGATTCATGTGGATGGAAACATCCTAGAGCCTTCATAAAACTAAACGAACATAGATAAATGTTTAGATAAATTGTCCAACATGACCATGATTACATGGTAAGTAAAGAAGATTCAAATATTCAGTGATATAATGGTACTGATATGGGACACTATGCAAATGATTGTCTAAATCATATATAAACATTTCCTCAAAAAACGAAACTAGAGTAAGGACAAGCTTATGCGATCAAAACTACTGAGGTTGATGTTCCTAATGTTGTGATGGGAGGTACTATAATCATTTCCTCATACATAGAAAATTATTTATTTGATTTTGGATCATCATATTAAATTAAATCATCCTATTTTTACTTAAAAAGTAAATATTTCCTATTATCCAAAATGGGAGTTGTTATTCAAAATCTATAAGGGACGTATCATTGTTATAAAGATGTGTTAGAAGGTTCGCATTATGGAATATAAAAAATATCTATTTTCTAATTTTAACATTAAATCAATGGTCTAATTCGAAATAATACTTTGTATGGATGATATTTCAAAATATGATTTGACAATTATATTTTAAGAAGTTGAAAATGACCATTTATGGACAAGGATTAGATTCCCTTACATTAGAGAAGAATCATGACCATATGACTATTATATTGACCCACCCCATGTATCTCTAATGAATGAAATTATTCGGGACGAATAAAATGAAACACCATTGGGTAATGAAATAAATATTCAAATTTTGGATGTATCTATTGTTTAATAACACATTGATGTATTTTAGGAGAATTTAACTAGACATTCTCTTGAGAGGGAAGTTGAAATATTTATTGATTTATTTTCTTTTTCAAGACCCATATCAATGAATCCTTATAGAATGTCTATAGTGGAATGAGTATAACTAAAGAAACAACTAGAGAAATTGAGTGAAATATGATTTATCCACCCATGTGATACTCTATGGGGAGCCCCTATTATATTTTTTAATAAGAAATATGGATCCATGAGTCTACGCATTGGCTATAGAGAAATCAATGCAATTATAATAAATATAAATTATTCTCGACCATGTATTGATGATTTATTTAGTCATCTTCACGATGCTCAATATGTTTTGAAGATGTACCATCAATCTGGATATCATAAATTACCTAGGATAAAGGAATACATTCCAATAACAATAGTTTTGTCAAGTTATAGGCATTAACAGTTTACAAAAATTCTATTTTTACCAATTAATGAACCCTCAATTTTCATGGATCTAATGAATATTTTTTTGAATGAATATCTTGATGAATTTTTTTTTGTAATTATTAATTATGTCATCGTAAACTATAAAGTATATGAAGACAATGAAAATAACAAGCAAATTATTCTAACTTCTCCTATAAGAAATGAATTGTATAAAATGTATAAAAATTGTGAATTATTGCTTCAAATAGTTTTTTTTCATAGAAATATTATCTAATAGGATGGAATAATAGTAAATTAATTGATAAAAATGGTGATTCAGGAATGGCCTACAAAAATTAACACAACTGAGGTATGTAGTTTTTTGTTTTAGCATGTTATTATCAGAGATTCATTCCGAACATAACTCGATAATAAAAAATGTTAAAAAATATTACGTATAAAGGGTTATGTTTTCATGCTTAAAATAATGTGAATAATGTTATGATGAACTTATGAATAGGTTAGTGACTGCTAGGGTGATGAGTCTTCCTTGAGAAACTCATGTCATTGTTATTTATAGAGATTCATCAAAGAAAGGACTTGGATGCGTCTTTATGCAAATTGAATGATTTATTTCTTGTGCGACATGGTTGTTAGAATCAAACTAATATAACTATCCAACACATGATCATGATATAAAATATGTAATATTTTCTATGATGAAATGGAGGCACTATTTCTATGGTGAAATATGAGACATATATACTGATCAAAAGAGTTTAAAATATATATTCTCACTTAAAGATCTCAATATGAGGTAAATGACATTACTAGAGTTTCTCAAGGATTATGATTTTTCAATACAAAACCACCCTTGGAATGATAATAATTTAGCAACTGCATTGAGTGGATATGATCATGTATTTCTGAACAAAATGAGGTTTAATAAAGACCATGTGTATAAGGATATGGCAATGATAGAAATGAGAATAATCAAGAAGTGTGAAACATCATTACTTTTTCAAATTGTTCACCAACCCTCTTTATATGAAAGAATGAAATTTTCATATTGTGATGATGACAACATTCAAAAGATAATTAATGTTAAGAATGATCTGAAGAATCCAAATATCATGTGTGAGGATGGAATTATGAAATTGGGGAAGAGGCTATGTGTTCCCTCTATACCCGAGATAAAAAGGAAGCTATAGGGTGATACCCATAGATTAAATTTTTCTATACAACCTCATATAACTTAAATGATTACAGATGTAACGGAACATTTTTATGGGATTATATGAAGCGGTAAATTTTTGATAATATATAATGATGATTATTATAACAATAGTTGAAGGCTAGAAGACAACATCCTAGAGGTTTCATGAAACCCCTTCCAATTCAATCAAGGAAATGGGGTGACACCACTATTAATTCTGTCACTGGATTGAAAAAATCTCCATGAATGTGTTAATAAATTTGGGTGATTTTTGATCAACACACCAACATGAGACATTTCTTCATTATAAGGTAGGATTATCCACTAGAGATTCTATGATGACTATATATAAAATAATTTTTAATACATAAATAAAGCACCTCTTTCTATTGTGTCTATTCATGATCGATGATTTAAATAAAAAATTTGGAAATGTTTTATGAACTATTTGGATACTAAAATTAATTTGAGTACTATGCATCACCATCATACTAAAAAAATGTTCAAAAATCCCATTCAAACATAAGAAGACATGTTGAGTTCATTATCGCTTGATATTAATGTTATGTTGTATTGGTATCTTCCATTGGTAGTGTTTTCCTACAATAATAAATTCCATTCTAGAATTAAAATGGAAAAATATGAAGCATTTTTTGAAATGATATGTTGTAAAAAACATGTTGGCGTGATGTTGGTGTATGAAATCTTGTTGGACTAGAGATTTTGGGGGAAACAACAACAAGGGTAAGGACTATTAATGACCTTATCAAAGATGCTCATAGTCGGAATAAGAGATATTCCAATAATCGAAAGAAGGATTTTTAATTTCAAGTGGGGGATCATGTTTTAATTAAATTGTCTCCCAAGGAGGGTGTGAAAAGGTTTGGGATGAAATGAAAACTGAGCCCCATGAACATTGGTCCATCTGAAATTATGGAGATATTCGTAGTTGTGTCCTATCTTTTGGAAGTACCGCCTATCATTTTTAGGTAGAGAATATTTTCCACATCTCCTTGGTAAAGACATACAAGACAGACCAAACTCATGTACTGACTTCTAATGAAATAGATTTAGAACATGAATTACCTTACAATAACGAGCCTATATGGATTCTGGACACAGAATAAGAGGTGTTGAGGAATCAGATGAATAGGCTCTTAAGATTACTTTGGAATAATAATAATATTTAAGATGTGACATGGGATCCTAAAATGATTTTGATAAAGAAATACCCAAAAAAAATTGTTGTGAAAACCTGGAAACATTGACAAAGAATTTTTTTCGAGAGGATAACATAATGACCTAAAATACTATCAATTAAGATTACCTTCTTAAATTTATTTAATGTTGCATAGATTACATAAAATAACTTATAGGGCATAATGAACACATTATAAATGAAGAATGAATTAAATAATATGTATTTTTAGATGGTATAGAACCTATAGCGATGAAGTTGTAACTGGACCTTAGGAATATTAATATGATCCTTATTAGTAAAAAATAAGACTAATCCATGGTAACATCACATATAAATGTATAAACAAAATTAAGTAAGCTTATAAATGACAGTATCATGAAATTATATCAGAGTTTAAATAAATAAATATTTTATAAATTATTAAATTATGCGTTGGTGTATTTGTAAGACATGAATTATAATTTAAATTTTTTTAATTAATAAAATTATTTCATATGAAATATATTCATATAAAATTTAATAATAAATTAACATTATTCTTCTAATGATTTTAGAATAATTTTATGTGACTATAGTGAATTTTTTAAAGTGTTATAAAATCTGTTATAGATTTAAAATGTGTACTTTAAAGTAAATGATGAATTTGATTAAAAATTTAATTTCTCATACATAGAATGTTTTTCATAAAATAGAGTTCATTTTTTAATTCCACACATAAAAAATAGTAACGGTGAATTATTGGGAGTTTCTTTTTATAAAATATTTGAATTTTTCTTGAATAGTGAAATATTATAATTAATGATAAATGATTAATAGAAGATTTATTGAGTCATACGTGATGTTTGAGTGATTTAAGCCCCTTTGAATTGAACTCAAATTCACATATTACCATATATATTCATATAAATCGACAAAATTCGTTTAATTGAGAAAAAAATAAAACAGTGTATAAAATAATGGGAATCACCACTCTCCTCCATTATAACCACCCACCCTTCTCCACAAACATTACAATATTTGATCCTTGTTAATTTTTTACTGAATAATCTCCCAAATCCTCTATTTCTTGTCGAGAATCGATTGGTCACATCACAATCAAAAAATCATTCCCATTAAGGAGATTCAAAATGAGGAGTATTCAAGAGGTAAAATCTTATTCATTTTCCTTTTATTTTTTTATGTTCTTTCTTTTATGATTATATACTAGGCTCATCTCTCTACAAGACAATGAACAATACTGTATAATTTATATAATGAAATAATATCATGTTAATTTAGTAATCATAAACAATATCTTTACTCTCCCTCTTTTATTTTAAAATTAAATAATCTTTCGAGAGGTGCAGATTTAGATCCTTTGTGGACGATGAATGTTGGATGGAATTCTGTGATGGATGAAGGCAACTGGATCATACGCGAGTCTACTATCTAAGGTAGTTGATGGCCTCACAGTAGGGTTATGATTTTGGTAAAGTGGCTGAGGTTCTTGAAGAGGAAGAGAGGGTGGTGCAGGGGAGAACAAAAGGGTTGTCTGTTAAAGGAGTATAGGGGATCAACTTGGACATCAGGTGTACGCGTTGCGCCAATTGAGAAAGATGTGGGTCTGTATACTGGTGTTCTTTGGTCGGGGGCCTCTCAAGTCATCCCAACGGTTGAAAGTGTTTTTCGCAAGTTTTGGGAGGCTTTAGCTAGACCACCTTATTGAAATGATGGAGTGCTGGAAGAAGCCGGGACAATGCAGGACAACGTTTGTGTTGGCTATAAGGAAACTAGAGGTGAATTATAATTAGCACCAATGAAAGTCAGAGAGGAGACTGTCTCAGACAGAGATAATCTTTGTGGAGGGAGGCAGGGCTTTGGCTGGGAGGCAGACCTGCCAAGAGAATCTAAGATTCAAGGGGGATCCGAGGTAGGAAAATGTTCTCCGATAAATTTAAGCAACAGGTTTGAGGGGCTGGTCGTGGTAGGACTGAGCTATGCTCATGCTCTATCCTCAGAGCCCTTGGGGAGGTATGTGTATGAATTCAGGGAAGATATTCATAGCCTCTTGGCTGGGGAAGCTTCAAGTAAGAGAATTAGTAGGGGTAATAGGATGAGGAAGGTTAGGAAGGACTACTCTTATTTATCTACACCTTTGGAGACCCAATCAGCTAGATAGAAAAACACCAAAAAGGAAGTCCATCAAGATGTGGATACCCAGAGGTCAGTGGTCTTGGGGGATCAATGCTTGGAGATTTTTTTATGATCTATAGAGGAAGTGGTTGAGCAGGTATTATGCTTAATGCGTCTGAAGAGGTGGCAGGTAAATGAAGAGGAGACCTTTAAGAACACCCCTTAATGAAGATTAATATTCCTAGGTTGAGAAGAAATATATTATTCTTGTCGGGTGCATCAACAGTCGTATGATTAGACATTAAGTGTACATACAGTCTTGGTATCAGTTGGTCTCAAAGATTGATAATATAATGATAGTGTCTCCATGAAAAGTAACATATATATCATGGAAGTTGTTCAGGGAGCCAGTTATAGGTAATATCATTTTACATTCTAATTCCACTTTCTAACATTGAGGGTTTTGGTCCTAGGATGGAAACCTTCGATTTTGTTTGATGTTTTCTTTTGGTTTAATATTTCTTTGGCTTGAGGTTTTGTTTGGGTTCCCAGCATTTTACTTGGTTCTATATCCGAGGGGGTTCAGAGCATGTGGGTTTCACCTCTGCATGCCAGTTGAATGGAATATTGAGAGGGTATGGATAATGCCATTGGCTATGTTCCCTTTCATTTCGCACGGGACAACTATTCAACTGTTCAGGCATTGGTGATGGATTATTGACATGATTCATTTGCTATGGTGAGACAGAGCACGGTTATGCTTGTGTTGTTTTTGTTTTGTTCTTTTGTTTGTAATGGTGGTTTCTCACTTTTTACTTAAAAGTGTTTCAATAATAAAAAAATGAATTGTTAGTCAGTCAATCATATAATATTAATTGATAAAACAAAATGAGTTCATTATGATCAATGACCGCAGTAATAATTTTTACAATTATAACTAAATGTATTTTCTAATGATTCATCCTCATAACAAATAAACTAATGTTATATATATACATTTTAAAATTTTTATTTTAATTAATATAATATAAATAAAATTTTGGATAATTATACCCTTTCCACATGAACTTCCATATTCATATACAAGTATAATAATCCTCAAAACTACGGAAGGAAATGCCCATGAGAAACATAATGTATCTTATAACGCATAAAAAGGTCATAAATTATCTTAATAGTCATATAAAATATTAAATAAATATATATATATGGTTATTAACTAATTAATTAATGGATTTTATTTGATTATCTATGAAATTAACATCAAGTGCAGAACACATTCAAACATAAGGTTAGGGTTTTCTACCCGAACATCACATTTTGTTCAGGTTATTTTGATTCTCCCTTACCCCATTTAAAATATTAATAATAATTATTTAATTAAAATAAATATTTATTGAATGTTATATAAATATTTAACACCATAAAACTTTTTTATATGATGGGGAGTTAGATGTTCTAAAAAGTTCTTTTCAAAATTCTTCTTAATAAACAAGCCCAATTCAACAGAACATCTTCAATTCTTACCTTCTTTTAGGATCAATATATTATATATTTCAAGAGACCATTATTAAAAAATAATTATGCATTTAATTATGAAAAAACTATATTTGTTCACTTATAGTTTTATATAATGATTTTTCCAAAATAACTCTCATATCCATTGAAAAGGAGTATTTCTCTCAAGTATTACTCTACAATTTTATAAATATATATCCATAATTTTCAACTATATTGTTTATACATATGTTTAATTAGGATTAATATATTATTATATCATATACCATATTTTATTAATTGGTATTTTATAAATTTGATTGTATATGTTTTATCATTATACCATTCACCATGTTACATTGGATGGTAAGTGTTTATATTTACTGATTGGGGAATATTATTTACAAATAGAATTCTAGTTTCAATAAGAATGTATATGTTTATTATATTTCTATCATTTAATATGAATAATTAATTTCAAGTACAAACTAATTCTGGTGTCTCTCTATATCCCCTAGATGCATTGGTTGGTACTATGTGACAAAACAAAATTGGGTTTTGTTTGAGGCCTTACCCTTGTATTTTTAGACATCTTGGACGAGGCCCTAACAATATTTTTTAGATTTCTATTATTATACATCCCCTATGTATGAAATTATAACTTGATAAACAATGTTATATTTAAATATTTTATTATCAATGACTAAATTTCCTTCTCTTATTGTTAGTTATATGGATTTATATACTCAAATATCATTCTTGGAATATTATGATTAGGATTATTTTTAAAGGCATCTGTTTTTTTATTCACCCTACATAATGTTTATGCTGAGGAAAAAATCCACAATCTTACCTACCATTAATGAGCATCTAATATCACCACTTTATTTTGTATTATTTTCCCCATGATTCCTAGATGAATATTACGAATGACTTCCAGGGATAATGTAGGAGTAATGTATGTTTCAAATGGAATCATTATTGTTTTTAATTTCATGTTGTAATGTAACAATTGAAAGTATATCTATTCGTCAAATGATACTAAAATATTATATCTTTAGTATTATATTATTTTAATCCTGACAATTTAATATGTTATAGCATCAAATCAAGGCTACTGGGGTTTGGTTTATAAAATATTTATACAAAATTACATAGTTGATAATAAAGTTATATAATCTCTTTTTTTACATATACAATTAAATATTTTCTCTTAGTGGGTTTTTTATAATTTTCTAGAAAGGTTATTTTTTATGAATACTAAAAAACAAATTACTAAAAATTACCGTGTATTCAATGTATTTATAGAATATATATTAATTGATATTTTAAATGTACATATAGTTAAATTATTTTATAATTCACCCATTTATGGAAATTATATTCAAATTCAGGTTTTTTATATTAAAAATTATGTAGTTTTGATAATCTACAATTTTGAAGACCACTTTTTCATTAATTCTACAGGATTATTTTTAAAATAATATATGAAACTTATGTTAATGGAATTTATAAATATAAATTCCATATTTATAGTCAATATAAATAATATTATATAATAATTTTAACTTATTTTTTCTGAAAACTGAATTATAATAAGATAAAAAATTAATTAGTATGGTTATGGTTATAACTTGTTTACTGAGGGGTTAAAATTGTATAAGGGTGTGATTTCGAATTTAAAATTTATATATCATATTTTATGGAAATATTTAAACCATATACTATTTTAAACTATTATATAATGTTATTTGGATGAATTTTTTGTTGGAATTACTTTTTCATTTTGGATACTTTTGTAAAATTTCCATGTAGTTTCCATGTGGGTTATAATCCTCATTTATAAAGGTACATCCAAAAAACTATTCACATACCCATCTCAAATAAATTTGGTTCTGCCATTATATACACATATTCATTCTTTAATTCCTTACACATGTCCATGAGCTTTTATTATGAGTAGGAAGCCCTCTTAAAATGGTTTTTGGGTCAAACATCTGGTTATTGTCCGAAAAAGAAATATACTTCATAATCGATTTTTTTTTTCGACTTCATCATAATCATTCATGAATTTGTAGGAAATTGTTTTGATATAAAAACATTAGTATCTACTATATATAAAGATTTTATTTTTTTAATTATATAACCTATATTTATCTCCACTTCAATCAAATGGGAATCAAAAACGTCGATCCTGTGTTATGTGGACTACCACATCACGAAATGATGCAATTAATTTTCAGTCGCAAACTATCAATGATATTTATAAATAATGATTTAAAATATTAATATAATATTTATGAAATAAATATACTTATATAATTATATTATCACATCAATCTTTTGAACATATATTATATTTTAAAATAAAAACATTCCCCATGCATATGTATTGATCACCACCTACAAGAAGCGATGTGATATAATATTCATTTAATTTTTACATGGATGTGTTTAAGGACATATTTAATTATTATATATTACATCTATGATATAATAATTATTTTCTAATGTGTAATTAATATTTTACATTCATTAGTTTCACCTAATATGAAAATGATATCAACATTCATTTATACATACGACATATCATAACTATGAATGATGTAATTCATTTCCAATCTCTAAATTTTAGGCATTTAAATATATAAATATATAATTAATTTATATTATATTTATATAATTTTTAAAATTATTGATATATTTTTTAGAATGATCAATGTATAATTATTATATAGACAAGACAATAACATACATGAGAAATGAATAAATTATAACTCCAAATGTGATTTTAAAAAATAATTGTTAATAAATGAGAAATTCAATGTAATATATAAATAATACATGAAATTAAAGATATGATTATTATTTTAAAATATATGTAATAATTGTATATTTATTATACTACTCGTCTAAATGTGTATGATGAAATTCATGACTTGAGGTAAGGGATTTTTCGATAAAAATGTTTTCATTGGGACATATGTTATTTGATGAAAAAATATATATTTATGAGGTGTATATATAGAACATTCTGATAGTGATATCATGAATATAAAAATTTTGATGTTAATTATAGTTTTACTTAAATTAATTCTTTCTTGTGGAATAAAATTCAAATGTTGCCAATGTATGTAACAGATTCTCATCTAACATTTACATCTATGGGACATATTCCATATTCAACAATTTTTAATTGGGTGTGGAGTATATACTTATAATTTTACATGATCTATAAAGAAAATATTTTTTTATATCTATGGTTTTAATTAATTTTATTCATTCATGACAATAACAATTAAATAGCTACCCATGTTGTACCAGATTTTTATCTCAATTGAATTTTTGTCGGACACATGGCACATTGAAAACAAGTTTTATATGTTGGATATATAATGAAAATGAATGAGTTTCATTATTAATCCAATTATAATTTTTATGATTTATATATAAATATAATTTTATTTATTTCATTGGGAATATGAATAAAAATTACACAAATAAGAAATTATTTGTGTTATTATGTAAATTTTTATCAAGAATGTTTATGATTATGATCGAAATGATTAAATAATATAGTACTCCAAAAAAAGAGATATATTTTTTCTACTCATATGCCTATATATAGATAATAAATTTTTAACCTATCATTTTTTATTTCTTATAACTAATTAAACTAAATTAATATAGTTTAAAAAAATACATTATTTCTTTCTTTGGCCAAAAATCATTTTTCATTCATGTAAATGTTTTTCTAATTTTTTCTCAAAGATTATTTGTATAGTTATAAAAATATTAACTGAAAAATTTATTAAAAATATATTATTTTATGATAAATTTTTTTAAATTAATATTTTACTCATTTTCAAAATGAGGTCGTTTTACTAAAAATATTAAAATCATATTTTTATTAACATGCATGACATGAAAAACATTTTCCCACATTATGAACACTGAATTATATAAATGTTGCTTTAAAAATTTATAATATTATATTAAAAGAAAAAATTCCAATTAATACTAGGAATATTGATTTATTTTATTTATGATATTTATAAATGGGATGGATACATTAATCAAGGATTTTTTAATGACCATTTTATGGAATTTTTATTTATAAAAGACAATGACCTCAGTTGGTAATTATTATTTACTGGGGATATGATCTAATGGACCCACCAAATTCATTTCTATATGAAATATGTTTAATATTTTAATGAGGATATATTAGTGAAACCCATTTTCATTCAACATGTTATGATATAAGAAATATTTTATCATCTATTGGCACACAAATGTATGGATTTTGTTATTGGTGGGACATGTATATCTATGCAATGTATTGGATAAATATTTATAAATCATGATATATTTACGTGAAACTATAAAATGAGATTGATATAAAATAGGATACATGAAATTTTTTTGATCCATGATGAGAATCAAGCCAATGTTATTGATTAACTATTGGAGACATGTCATTTTGGTTAGTCACAATATGAAATTAGTGATTATGTTTGATCTGTTATATTATAGGAAAACAAGTAGGGATGCCTGATACACTACCGATTGATGGTCCTGATTGTTAAAAATTATATATGGAAGTTTTTCATAAAGAGAATGGTTTCATACTTACATGGACTTCATTTATGAATCTTAAATGATTTATGATAATTTCTCATTATTTCGAGGCAAGTCTTGGAAATAAAAAAATTCTATGCCATGAATCCTAATTATGATCTTTGATATATTAGTTATTATCCCTAATTATTATCATCATGATATCATACTCTCATTTTTATCTTATTCTTGTTTTATGATAATAGTTAAAAACTTCCATTATATACCATTAAATATCATTTGATATCAACCTTTTGTTTATTTCCATTCCCCAGGTTATGAAAGAATGATAAGGTAGGTTATATCTATTAATTGTACTAAATGGTATGATATTTATGTGGTATCTTCATGATATTTCATTAATCCAGAATATTGTGTATATAGTCTCCATGGAAACCAATCATTTTTTTCCTCGTGTGTTTGTTAGTGAAATTCATTAAAAATCAACTAAAATATGTTATTTTTATGTGTTAAAATTGAATTATTTATATAGTGGGTATTAGATGAGTGATTTAATTATACTTTGAAAGTAGGATAAGATAAAATTAGTGATGTACTTAGGGATAATTCTTAGGATAATTCTATATATAAAAAAATTTCCTGGTATTTCAGTGTTGGATAGAGTGAGTGGTTTCTTCTAAATTAAATCCCTAGAAAGTTAATATTAGTGGATATTTCTATAGAAAAATTGTACAAAGGGATAATAATTCTGAAAAGATCTCATTAGGATTTTACACAATTTCCACATGGTGCATGAATACAGATCTATTTCATAAGTAATTTAAAACACATGGAGAAATGTATTAGAATTTCCAAACACCATAACAACCATCATGAATGATTTGAATTAAAAATATTCATGAGTGCGATAGGTAATAAATAATTTTTCATGGGTTAAAAATTGGACTAGGTTTATACATCAGATAGATGATTGTTCATTATCATTTAATTTCACAATATAATTATTGTTTCTCATATTATTCCTTGTGGTTATTGTCAATTGAAAAACCCAAGAGAAATCATGTAATGAATGAATGTGATGGATGATTTAGTCGTAATGACCATTAATTTTGGATTCTGAGTTGGGGGAATTTTTTATTATTTTTATATGAATCATGATATATGGTAAAAACTAAAAACCTTGGTGATATTTATATCAGGAAATATAAGAAAATTATGTGATTTATTGAAAATTAATATGCTAATGAGAAATGATAAAAAATATGTGGATTTATACATTCCAAAAAGATGGGAAAAATCACATAGAATAATATCCCAGGTGGAGGAGAAGATGTTTTTTATGTAGACCATGTATAATCCAATGTTATACGAAACCATTCTAGTAATAGTGTTGATGTATTTATTTATTGGTATTAAATAATTATTGTGAAGAATTATTTTTATTGTCATATTTTGATGATACGAATCAGGAAACCTGTAAGGATTTTTACATTAATTTTTAAAGCATGATTTAATTAATGTAATAATAAAATAATATTTAAAGACACCATCATGGGTATATTAGTTCATGGCTGATCATAAATTCAATTTCATTGAAATAACATTTATTATTTATATGCGAATATTTTAATTTGGTTAATGAAATTTACCATGAAGGATTATTAGGATATGTTATATATAAACCATATATTCCAAATGATCATATATTTCAAAAAATGATCATTTAATAATTTTAAACTAATTGATAACATGGAATTTTAATGTTTTATTATATTATTAT
Source organism: Viscum album (assembly GCA_963277665.1). Taxonomy (NCBI): domain Eukaryota; kingdom Viridiplantae; phylum Streptophyta; class Magnoliopsida; order Santalales; family Viscaceae; genus Viscum; species Viscum album. The sequence goes on along the minus strand of OY728163.1, from coordinate 1,046,081,337 downwards.
TTTCATTTTTAGGATATATTAATAATTTATATGGATGTTATATAAATTATATAATAATATTCATAGATAAAGTGAATAACATGTCACATATAAGACATTTATGGGGCTCGAACCGACATTCAGAGGCAGATTTGTGGGAATATTCTTCCACTAGACAACGTGAAGACACAATTATTATGACTTTTCTATAAAATAATATTATTTTTAAAATATTATTTTAAATTTGAGAACATATATCTTAACATATAGATAACCATTATATTTTTAAATTACAGAAATATAGATTATGCCTCATGAATAATCAAGGTTCGTGAAAAAAAATTCTCAAATCACGATTTGCTGTTAGCTATGGTCATTTTCCTTTAATGATATCTAGGAAATTACTTTCTCATTAATATACGATATATGTACTAATCATAAAATTTTACAGCATACATTAAATTACATGTATTTGAATATGTGATATAGAAGATATGTAGAACTCATTAAAGACTTCGAAATCACAATACATTACCACCAAATAAAGGTGACATTATGGCCAATTATATAAGTTAAGATGATAATTCTATTATATAAATCATAAAAATTTAAAAATATCGAATACTTCAGTATTTAAAAATTATATATCTATAATTAATAAATGAAAGTGAGAAATATTATTTTATGAAATGCGTGTTCAACCATATATCCATGTAATTATTAAAGTGGTTGTGAACAAAGATGTCATTCTTGAAGAAAAGATGATAAATGATTCTAATTCTAAAATTGATCGCCATGTAATGATATGTTTCAATAACTGTGTATTTTTTCCATGCATATATGATTTTAATAAGGTGTTTTTAGCGGAATCTTTTAGTTATTAATTAACTATTTTTCCTTAAAGTACAATGATGTGTATACATATGTGAATGTGTATTAATTAAGGGATATAATGTGGGGAGGTATTATTTATATTGTATCTCTATTAATGGTATGGAAGAAGGATATGTATGAGAAAAAAATATTGTAATACTTCAACCATTAAATCCACCAAAATTGAAATGGTGAAAAAATGGATTCCATTATCAGAATCCCCAAAATATTTAAATAGAACAATTCTATATGGGATGTAGTAAACATCTATAAAAATCTTAAAAAAATATTACTATCAACTAATATTTCCCCCTAGATCATATTTCCATGATATTTATTATGTCATGACCCAGACTCTCTTGGTCTTTCCCTTTGCCAAAATCCGGGTCCTAAAGAGGTGGCATCTCGGTGAGACCGATCGGCGCGACCGATCCGTGAGACCGATCGGCGCGACCAATCAGTGAGACCGATTGGCACGACCGATCGGTGAGACCCATCAGCGTCACCCGGCCTTGTCGGGGTTCTTTCAGTGGCGTTCCTCCTTGCGCAATTAGGGGTTTAAAACCTATTTTGACCTGTTTGAGCGTGTTTTAAAGACTTGTAATGCGCATAAGAGTTTTAATTAAATACTTAATGAATTAACGAGTCGGTTTAAATCACCCGACAACCTTAATAACCTGCAGAGCCACGTGGTCAACCCACGACCCCCATGCCTTACGCGGTTCAGCGTTTTTATCTCAACCGTCCACGGCTCCTATAATCTAAGGGTTATCCGTGGTTTCCCCTTTCCTCAATCGCGGCTTTTCACAAACAGCTTCTGGTGCATCGGGCATGCTGCATCGTTATCCTTAATGTTCTACGCCCAGCCTAAGCATCGATCATCTATCAACGGGTAGGTAATTTATCCTTCGCCTCTCTCTTTTGTGTATCATGCGGGGTGGGCGTGCTTATGTTCTGTAGAATTGGAAGAACCAGACCAAAATAAAGATATTGAACTGGATTTTATAAATAGGGGGGCTGTGATTGTTGATGTTGTTTATATTATGACCATCTTGTTGAGTCGTGCTGGCTTATGCATTCTGAAAATCGAGGTCGTTGGTGGTTGTTGTTTGTGCACTAATGAACCCCTGCTGATGTTTTAAATGGCTTGTTGTGGTTGTAAACTCCTGCTGTGAAATGTAAATTGGTTAATCATGTATATCCAGCCAAATAAATTGAGGCACTAGGATCAATCCTTCTGTGATAACCCCAGGTTAAAACACACGAAAATTGAAATCAAGGAGTGCATTAAGTCATCTAAATCGGAAAATACGGGCATAACCCTGACTTGTGTTGATGGTGGTAGTTGGTTGTTTTCTTTTCGGGCAGATTGCAGGAAAGGTGGGAATGGATGGGATCCCATGTCTTTTAATCATGGTGGTTGTGTGAATTTGGGGATGGGATCCACTGTTGGTATGGTTTCGGCGGTTGTGAGTTTTAAGTCCCGGTGGTTACATGTTTATATCACGAATTGGGGTGGGATTTTCTGTTGATGAGAACCGAGTGTGGGCATTACGGTTGATGTTTGACTGTTTACATTCCTAGACTTGTGCCAATGATTTCTAGTTGCCTAGTAGTGCTTAAACTAAATTAAACATTATCACTGAACTTTAAACAAGGATGGTACAAATGAGTTTTGTTGGCGAAAGTCGTGATGTGGGACTTGGATGTTGTGGTGTTGTGTTCTGTAGGCTGGATAGAAAAACCAAGGCTTTGGGTGAGTGCTGGTTACCTATATATATACTTGTAGTTTTGTGTTTCGTATTCACACCCCATCCAGGTTGAGCACTTAGTGCCGAACACCCACATTTCATGGGGGAGGGTGTTTTTTCCAACATTATTCTTAGTGGCTGGTTATTAGCTGTTTTTCTGCTCCCTTTCCCGGATAGCCCATGTATCTTCGGGCAGGCTGTGATGGACTGAGGTCCATTATTAGACCAAGAACCTTCGAGCGGTGTAGTGTGGTGGTTATCCAAGTGTGGGCGGTAGGTGGTTTCCCAAGTATCATCGGGATGAGGCCCATGTATCTTCGGGCGTGGCAGTAGAACCTTTAGCCCAGGTGTCTTCGGGGGTGGTGGTGGTTGTTGTGGCCGAGGTGTTTGCAGGCGTGGTTACGTGTGACAGTTGTATCCCAGGTGAGTGTGGGCAGGATTCAGTAGTGGAACTACATGCGGTTGTGGCCCAGGTGTGTGCGGGCGGGTGTGGTAGTGGGACTGCGGTGAGAATGGCAGGATTGGTCTGATGCGTAGGATGTCTCAATAACCAGTGGGAAAGTGGCACGGAGTACCCAAACATCGATGTTCTATTATACTATATTGCTTGACTTGCATTATTTGGGGAGTGTTCCTTAGTGAGGCTTGGGTGGATAGTTTACCTTGTTAGGTGTTTGGTTTACACTTTTTCTCACGGGACTTTAGCACGTTCCCCCACTTGTCCACGAGAGTCTTTGGTTTTCCCTACTAAGTGTACTTGTATGCTCACCCTACGTATATAAAACTACTTTCAGGTTTCCAGGAGGACTTTGGGGATCGCGTAGGACCTTACTAGCTCAGACCTTTTGGGGTAGTTGCAGTTGTTGCTTTTCCTCTTTGGTACTTACCTTTGTAGTCACCTTTTGTACTTTGTGGATTTACTTTTGGAACATGCATGTGGGAATGGTTTATTTTTTGTCTTTACTTTTCCTTTACCTTGGTGTTGTTGATTATCATCATCTTATCTCTCGATCTTATAAAACAAAATAGGATAATGCCTTCCATTTTTGAGAAATTTCTATACCCTTGGTGCTAGTCGCCACTCTAGGACCTATTGAAGGTGGGTCTTGGGGGTCATTATCCCTACATCAATTTACAGAAGGAAGGGCCTGGAAATCTGCTGACCCTTCCAACCATTTGGTGAAGGCGGGTCGTGACAGAATGGTATCAGAGGTGATGGTTGAGAGATAGGATGGAGTCTGGAGTTAGGCACAATGAAGACTGCATGGGATGGTAAGGCAACAGTGTTGGGTGACCTCGGTGCGTGAATTAGGCCAGGGATGACCGGCTAGGACATGGGATTTTAGCCCCCCCCCCCCCCCCCCGTGATCCTATGCAAGGACTCTGGACCTACCAAACGACTATGTGAGGCTGCACTGATTGTAGGGTAGAGACCCTAGGAAAGGTACATGCATCATAATGACTTGTGTTCTTGTGTTTCTGGGATGTCTTGGGAATTAAGAATAAATTAAAATTTTAATAAGTTTGAAGAATGATATTCTGCACTACTTGGGCTTAGGCATCCCTTGTTTACCTTGGAGCTATAGCACCTGGAAGGTGACCACATGTGGTACAAGCGATCGAGGCCACGGAGACTACTTTGGCCGATCGGCAGAGAGCTAATTGAGAGGAAGAGGACAACCAGTGGTAGAAGACTCTTCGAGCCTTCCAGCGACATGCCCTCAAGAAGCATAAGGGCAGCACCTGCGACATGAAGACAGAAGGCTGGATAGAGGAGCTAATTATAGCTTTCGGCATGATTCGGGCCCCGACCGAGTACTGGGTTCCTATGGCCGTCATCCAGATGCGGGGAGCGGCGCGTCAGTGCTGGACGCTTTACCTGGGGGAGAGGAGAGAGTTTGAGGTGTCTTGGGCGGATTTTGAGAGAGAGTTCCGGGTAGAAATCCACTCCTCGATGATGAAGGCAAAAAAGATACAAGAGCTACTCTCTCTCTAGCATGGGAGTATGTCCGTGAGGGAGCTAGGGATCAAGTTCAAGGACCTCCTACGTTTTGCTCCGGAACTCTTTCCCGATGTGGAGTCTCGGGCAAGACGTTTGGAGGAGGCACTCCGAACCTCCCTCCAGTATGTTGTTACCCCCTTTACCCTGCTGACGTACATGGAGGTCCAGAAGAAGGCCGAAGTGGTGGAGAGGATGCATGCTCTAGGGGGAGTGTCACGAGAGGGGATCCAGATGGGACCATCAAAGGGAAAGGCCGTCAGCACCAGGCCTCCAGCGTCAGGACCCTCCAGGTTCGGACCAGTGGGGAGTAGACCGCAACAGTTTCAGTTTCGATCCCTCGGCCCTCGCCCTTCCCTTTGGTCCCGAGACCGCAGTGCTTCATCTGCGGGAGCCCCAGACATCTCCGGAGTCAGTGCCCAGACCGGGTGCAGTTTGGCGGTGGTAGACACCTCCCGCACCCGCCCCAGCAGTAGCTTGCAGCCAGACCTTTCCAACAGCAGCATGGAAAGCTAGCTCCCGCTCCTCCGAGTGCAGACGTAGGAGGTGGAGGCCGACCTCAGGGCACACCTTAGGGACCTCGACCGAGGAGTGGTCGGGGAAGTGGCCGATAGACGAGGGGCAAGGATGCTAGGCGTGGACAGTTACACGCCATCGAGGCAGTAGTTCCAGCAGGGCCAGAGGTTGTTCGAGGTACGATCAGTCTGTTTAGAACTCTTGCCTATTCCTTGTTCGATATCAGAGCTTTGCACTCTTTTGTAGCACAAAGTATAGCCCGTGCCTTGGGTTTAGATGTAGAGAGACTTCCAGATCCCCTGGTGTTGAGCACACCAGTCGGAGGTCAGACCAACTTGTTTTTTGTTTGTCGGGGATGTAGACTGATGATAGGGCCACATTAGTCGGTTAGGGATCTTATTCTACTATAGATTCAGCCATATGATTTCATCCTAGGCATCGACTGGCTATTTTTTGTGTGTACCAGCATCAACTATTTCCGAAGAAGGGTTGTGTTCTCGGACATGGATGGTCGGTCTGTTACCCTCATCGGCGAGGGGAGTAGTCCAAAGGGAAATAGGCGAGAGGAAGCCCTCCTCTCTTTGTTGGCTGAGCTAACAGTGGAATCAGTAGATGCTGAAATGGTGGAAGGGCCAGATATTGTCCATGATTTTATGGACATCTTTCCTGAGGAGGTGACGACTCTACCCCCTCGACGTGATATCGAGTTCGGGATAGAACTACAACCTGGTGATCGTTCAACCTCGATGGCTCCTTACCGGATGGCACCTTCAGAGATACGGTAGTTGCGGATCCAGATTGACGATCTGATGAAGAGAGGTTATGTTCGGCCAAGTGCGTCACAGTGGGGTGCTTCGATCTTGTTCGCAAAGAAGGAAGATGGTGGTCTCAGGTTGTGCATAGACTACAGGAGGCTGAATCAGGTGACAATCAAGAATAGCTACCCTCTTCCGAGGATAGACGATCTTTTCGACTAGCTGAAAGGGGAATGATGGTTCTCGAAGATCGACCTGCGGTCTGGGTACCACCAGGTGAGGGTGAAGGAGGGCGACATCCCGAAGATGATGTTCAGGTGCAGATACAGACACTTTGAGTTCCTACTCATGCCCTTCGGTGTTACGAACGCCCCAACTGTGTTCATGGGTCTTATGAACTCCATCTTCCACGAGTACCTGGATCGGTTCATAGTTGTGTTCACTGACGACATCCTGGTCTACTCTAGATCAGAGGAGGACCATGCGGAAAACCTGAGGACGGTTTTGGAGGTCCTCCGACAGCACCAGCTCTATGGGAAGTTATCGAAATGCATGTTCTGGACACGAGAAGTGTGCTTCCTCGGGCATGTGGTGTCCGAGCAGGGAGTGGCGGTGGACCCATCAAAAGATGAGGCAGTTGTTTCTTGGGCAGCACCCAAGAATGTGGTAGTGATCCGTAGTTTCCTCGGGATGGCAAGTTACAATCGGATGTTCGTACCCAACTTCTCCCAAGTTGCGGCCCCTTTGACAGCCCTGACCAAGAAAAACCAGGTTTTCGTGTGGAGCAAGAAGTGCGAGTTAGCCTTCAGCTATATGAAGGAGAAGTTGGCCATTGCCCCAGTGATGAGATTGCCAGAAGAGGGGCGGCTTATGAGGTGTTCTGTGATGCCTCATGATTGGGCCTCGGATGTGTGTTGATGTAGTAATAAGGGGTGATCTCTTATGGGTCCAGGAAGCTACGCCCCCACGAGCGTAATTATTCCACCCACGACCTGGAGCTTTTAGCGGTCGTTTTCGAGCTAAAGTTATCGCGGAACTACCTCATCAAAGAGCGCTTTATGGTCTTCAAGGATCACAAAATCTTGAGGTATATCTTCTCCCAGCAGGACCTAAACATGCGACAGCAGAGATGGGTGCAGTTCCTCCAGGGTTACGACATTGAGATCTATTATACTGAAGTCAAGGGCAATGTAGTGGCCGATGCCTTGAGCAAGAGGACACAGAAGGATGCGGTCCGGGAGTCGGCGAACGCCTGCAAGGTGATGGAGGAGTTAGCTGATTTACACCTGGACGCGAGGATGGATAGCGGTAGAGGCTGCCTGTATCAGATGATAGTGAAGTCATCTCTGTTTCAGCAAGTGGAGGAGTCTCAGTGAGGAGACCCAGATTATGAAGTGATGAATGGCCGAGTTGACCAGGGAAATGCTCTGGATGGGTGGATAGAGGATGGTCAGAACCAGATGCTTTTCCATGGAAGGTTGTTCGTTCTGCAGGTGGTGTGTGACAATTTTCTTAGTGAGTTCAACAACTCACCCCTGGACGTTCACCCAGGAGTTTCCATGATGTACCAGGGACTGAAGAGGTAGTTTTGGTGGCTCGGAGAAAAGAAAGCAGTGGTAGAGTTTGTGATCAAGTTCTTAGTGTGTCAGCAAGTGAAGGTTGAACACTGAGTTCTAGGCGGCCTACTGCAGCCTCTAGATTTCCCCAAGTGGAAGTGGGATTACATCCCGATGGATTTAGTCATGGTACCACCCAAGGTCCAAGGGGGATATGGCGCCATCTGGGTGGTAGTGGAAAGGTTGACGAAATTGGATCACTTCATGGTGATCAGGGAGTCGAGTGCAGTGGATTCCTTGGCACAAAGGTATGTGGATGAGGTGGTGCGGTTGCATGGAGTTCTGAGGTCTATAGTCTCGAATAGGGATGCACTTTTTACTTCACGATTCTGGAGAGGATTGTAGCATGCGTTTGGCACCTAGTTACGCCTTGCACTGCTTTCCAACCCCAGAAAGATGGAAAAACAGAGCGCCCCATCCATACCATGGAGGATATGCTAAGGGCATGTGTTCTGGACTCAGGAGGATCATGGGTGCGCCACCTGCCCCTGGTAGAGTTCGCCTACAATAATAGCTATCACTCTACCATCGGTATGACCCCATTTGAAGCTTTGTACGGGAGGCCATGCCGTTCACATATGTGTTGGGCCGCAGTAGGTGAGGTAGGCATCCTTGGCCCGGAGGTGGTGCATAACACAATAGAGAAGGTTCAGCTCATATGGGAAAGGATAAAGGCAGCCGAGGACCGACAGAAGTCGTATGCTGATACCAGGAGGAGGCCCTTGGAGTTTGAGGTTGGGGACCATGTGTTCTTTAAGGTCACTCCTCGGCGTGGGAAACAGAGGTTCATCAAGGGGAGTAATCTTTCCCCCAGGTTCATTGGAACCTTTGAAGTGTTGTGGCGGGTCGGCGAGGTGGATTATCAGTTAGCGTTTCCACTGCCGCTACTGAGGATACATGGTGTCTTCCATGTGTCCCAACTCCATAGGTATCTGTATGATGATTCACACGTCCTTGATTGGGGTGAGATGGACATCGAGGACGATGTGACCTTTGTGGAGAGACCAGTGATGATCGAGGATCGCAAGGAGAAGGTGCTTCATGGGTGAACCATCCCCTTGGATCGTGTGTTGTGGAGACATGGTGGGCTTGAGGAGAGTACGTGGGAGAGGGAAGCACAGAAGCGTACTGAGTACCCATATTTGTTTTGAGTTTGTTCCTTGTTGTACGTGTTGTGATAGAACGTTCTGTCTTTTTCTATGGAATGTACTGATTTTCTTCCTCTGAATGTGTGTGAAAAGCCCTGGCTATGGGTGAGGAGAGAACCCGACCCCTAATCAAGATGAAATAACGTGGATGGGATTAATCTCGTGCGGGCGAGTCAGTGCCACCCAAACTGGATAATATCTTTACATGGGGATGGAGACTCCCCAAACCTAACATGCCTAGGCAGTTTGACATGATATGTTGCTTGGTTCGTGACAAGAAGGTGTTCTTAGTTAACAACGAGGTTCACTCTTGAGAGGTATCTTTCGAGGTGGTTTTTCAGACCCGCACTTTTCCTTCTAGGTTGTTTAAATTATCGAGGATGAGAATAGTTTGAGAGGTATATGATGTGATGACCCAGACACTCTTGGTCCGTCCATTTGCCAAAATCCGGGTCCTAAAGATGTGGCGTCTCAGTGAGACCGATCGGCGCGACCGATCGGTGAGACCGATCTGCACGACCAATCGATGAGACCGATCGGCATCACCCAGCCTTGTCAGGGTTCTTCCAGTGGTGTTCCTCCTTGCGCAATTAGGGTTTTAAACCCTATTTCGACCTGCTTGAGCGTGTTTTAAAGACCCGTAACGCGCATAAGAGTTTTAATTAAATACATAATGAATTAATGGGTCATTTTAAACCACCTGACCCCCTTAATAACGTGCGGAGCCACGTGGTCAACACACGAACCCCACGCCTTACGCGGTTCAGCGTTTTTATCTCAACCGTCTGCGGATTTATAAACTAAGGTTTAGCCGTGGTTTCTCCTTTCCTCGATCGCGGATTTTCACAAACAGCTTCTGGTTCATCGGGCGCGCCGCATCTTTATCCGTAAAGTTCCAATCCCGGCCTAAGCATCGATCATCTATCAACAGGTAGGGAATTTGTCCTTCGCCTCTCTCTTTTGTGTATCATGTGGGGTGGGTGTGCTTCTGTTCCGTAGAATTGGACATAACAGACCTAAATGAAGATAATAAACTGGATTTTATAAATAAATGGGGGGTGGGGATGTGATCGTTGATGTTGTTTATATTATGACCATCTTGTTGAGTCATGCTGGCATATGCCTTCTGAAAATCAAGGTCGTTGGTGGTCATTGTTTGTGCACTAATGAACCCCTGCTAATGTTTTAAATGGCTTGTTTTGGTTGTAAACTCTTGTTGTGAAAAGTAAATTGGTTAATCACGTATATCTAGCAAAATAATTTGAGGCACCAGGATCAATCCTTCTGTGATAACCTGTAACACCCCAAGTTTCCTCGGTATGTTTCCTTTCGAATAATGCAATGGCGTGCATTGTACGCAACTTCGAGATTTTAACACACCATAACCAATCAAACTAGTCGTTATGAATAGTAATACCTACTTTTTGAAATTATATAAATTCTATCTCTCAAAATGGACTTCATTTTTGGATTCGTAATATCGAAATTAGCCTAGGGTGAAATTTTGGTACTTTTTGGATAACTTTTATATTTTGATGAATAGTGAAAGTTACTAAATTTTAATTAAAAACAACTTTTTTAATCAAAATAATTAATAGTGATAAATAATGAATTTGAGTGGTTTTAAAATATATTTAGAATATATTTTTAACATGTAATACAATGTGGGTCATTGAACATAATTTTACATTTAAACCAGACATAAACAAGTGACAATCTTTTGATAGTTATTATCTCTAAAAAACACGCTTTTTGTTTTAACAACGGGAATTAATTTTAAATTAATTTCTGCCACTTATGAGTTTTGAATTTGGAAAAATGGATTCCATATTTTGAATCAGGATGTTCAAATTTTGTAAATAGGTAACTTTTATTTTTAAACATTTTGGATAATTACTTCGGTAAATATTTTATTTACCATGGTTAAAGGGTAAATCCGGTAAACAAGGGTTAAAAAATAATATTATAATAATAATAAATTACCCTAAAACGTGTCTTAACCCTATTGGTTGATACATGGTCGACCATGGGCATCTTTTGGTCTATTTTGGGACCCGATGGATCCACTTGTAAGAGATAATGACACTTTATTTTAATTAAGTTAAAATAAATACAAAAATGACACAAGCATATATCTTTTAACAAAACAATTGTTACAGAGGGTTATGTATGTTGGATTTTAGATTATAAATATTTCATAGAAATATAAAACGATTTCCTATGTAATGATATTTTATTTATAATTTTTAGACATTAAATAATTTAATTTATTTAAGACACAATGATGATGCAGTAATTACTATAATAGTGAAAAATAAAAATAATTGATATTATAAATACCCAAATAAATATAATATGAAACTTTAAATGAATTAAAATAATTTTCTAGGATAATATGATATATTAGTATTGATTTAATTGACTTTTTTGAAGTAATCAATCTGTTATGAGTTTCACAAAAATCAACTATTGAATAGTGTCAAAATTGACATAAAAGGGTTTTTAAAACAAATATTATATTATTAATTGATATTAAATTCCTAAAAATCTAAGGTTTGGCCAAGAGACTTATATCATGATAGTTGTATCATTAATGGACCACTTGGGGGTCTCTTGTATGTATATGTTAAGTTTATTAACCATATAATATAAAAATACAAAGAGAGATTGTAAAAGTGAAACTAATTAACTTAGAGTTAATACTTAACGATAAGGTTAATATAAGTACCCAATCCTGTATAAATTCTATTGGTTGAGTTTTTTTTCGACCCATCCCCACCTTAACCTTTTAATAGTAAACTTTTGATCCATTGGAAACCGAATATGAATTTATTATCAACTAATATCTCTAGCTTTTCCAAAGGTGCCCCTCACCCCTCTTATAAAAGGGCACTCCTCCTTCTCATTTCTTCACACCATAAAAACCCTTTGGTTCGGCCAAACCCTGCCCAAATACTATCTCAAATTCCCTCACTACAACCTAGAGGCCTTAGTTTGATCAGAAAGCCAACCTAAGGAGCCCTTTTGATCAAATCAAAAGGAATAACACAAAGAAGAGGTAATGTTTTAACCACCCCTTTTCAAGTTCCTTTCTTCTTCCACTTCCTCTTTCTTTGTTATTTCCGTTATAAAATAATAACTCTAGTATCATATATATACTGTGATGTTATTATAAATATGGTACAACCATATTCAGTATTCTATACATCCTTTGAATAACATGTCACCATACGTGCGTACGTACGGCTTACCGTCTCCACGTCGTGGTGTAATTGTTATTCAATATATTAATATTTGGATGGGTATAATAATGTTGTGTAACTAATGTAAATAATAAATATAACATGATATTGATTCTGTATATATGATATAAAATCCAATTATATTTTATTTTAATATCAAAAGAATGATATTGTCGCTCGTGCGTATGTACGGACTACCGTCTCCACGAACGCGATGAGATTCATTGTCCATCATATCCATTCAAGTATAATTATCATCTGATGATTTAAAAATAGTATCTAAGGACTTGATATCATTCTGGATATGAATAATATACATCCCATTAATAACGAATATGGCTCACATAACAAAGAATATAAAGTAAAATGAACCCGTTAACACCCGAAATGACGATAATTATAAGATATTATTAAAAAATCAATGTTAAAAGATCATATATGATATCATATTAAAGTAAATGATTCTTGTATAATTCAATAACAATTATTTCACCATTATACTGGAGGTAAAACTACCATCGACCAAGGAAAAAGTACAAGGTAAGGGATTTTCTTATCTTACTTTCAATTCCGTGAGATTTCCATTTTTCGCCACTAAATTATTGAAAGTGGTGTATTGTGTACTGCCATTTGATATATATTCATGATTCTATTTATATTCATGTTATTCTGTAAATAATTTGGTGGTTATTAACTTTTGGCCATACGACTCAGTTGATTAACGTGGTAAGGGATTTTCTTATCTCACTTTCAATTCCGTGAGATTTCCATTTTTCGCCACTAAATTATTGAAAGTGGTGTATTGTGTACTTCCATTTGATATATATTCATGATTCTATTTATATTCATGTTATTATATAAATCATTTGGAGGTTATTAACTTTTGACCATACGACTCAGTTGATTAACGTGGTAAGGGGTTTCTTATCTCACTTTTAATTTCGTGAGATTTCCATTGATCACCACTTAATTATTGCATGTGGTGTATGTGTACTGCCCATGATTGTATTCATTGTGTAATATAAATTAATTTATGGGTATTTACATCATCATGGTATGATACTTCTTTCATGGGTGTATGTTTCGTATGTTACCTAATCGATAAGGGAATTTGAGATTTCAATTCCCACTCATTTGGCTTTACGCATATTTCATTGATTATATTACTCCATGATTATGTGTGGAATCACTATTCATTTTATTATGTCATAATTTCCACTCCCCTTCCTGTGGATATATGTTTTATACACATAATCACTCATTGGTAATTCTCAAGTCATTGATATGAATTTGATAAGAGTAATTTTAACTCATTCACCATTTGTTGAGTTAAACATCCAATTCGTTGGTGTTGTTTTTACAAGAATATGTGTGAATATCCTTTGACTGTTTTACACTGAATATCCAATCATATTTAGTGTATTTATATTTGTCACACAATATTATGTCGTTGATTTATCCTTAACCTAAGGATACGACCCTTATGAGAGATTTCATCTCAATTTACATTCTATTGAGACTTCTTTGTTGATATACACCAAATCACTTTTAAGTGGTGTATATAATGTACTTTGACATAGTATATCATGAATCCCTTTATTCTCATGATATTAAAATGTTTTGATTACCTCAATTATTTGTATTCTAGTGTCTCTTTTGGTTAGAATCTCTAACTAAAATACCATTTTTAAATGTTTTAAAGACTTATTCTTCTAAATCTTTCTCATTAATGTCCATGTTTTAAAAATGGTTTTAAGGATTTATTTATATGGACATCAAAGTTTTAGAAATTAAAACTCCTTTTAAAAAGTTTCAAGTGGTATGGGACACTTTGATTCAAAAATATACCTTTAAATGGCTTCTTGACAAATAGTGTGACTTTTAAATGTTTTCAAGAAAAGGGGGATAATTCTCTCAAATAGTTTTGATGATTATTTTCATTTATGTCAACATCCTTCATTATTCTTGATTGAGGTTAATGTGATACAATACAATATTTCATATTGTATCGAATGAGTTATGTTTGACTATGGATGTGCTATTTTTATACCATTCATGGTTTGTGGTTAAAGTATTGACATTTCGTATGCTAGTTTTAATACGAATGTTTATGTTATGTTTAAACCTGTTCATATGAGGAATGCATTGGACTTAATAAGTGACAGGTGGAGCCCGCTATAGCTCCTCGATGCATCGGTAGGTCTCATGAGACAAACTAGTGTCTTGGCACAAGGCCTTGACAAAATCTTATTTGTAGTCTTGGCACGAGGCCTTGGCTATGTGGTTATGATAGTCTGGAATTATGCATTCCAACATTATGAAAGTGGTTATTGATATTGCATGTGATCATTCGACTAGTAGAATATCCATGTGAGTAAGTAAATGGCATTATTTCATTTTACCTTTGCCATTTTATGCTGAAGTTCAAGTTTAAAAGGCTTTTGTTTTAGTTATAAATTGCCTTAAGTGTTTATGCTTATTTATGAAAGCTTCTGCTATAATGTTATCCTTACTGAGCATCTGAGCTCACCCCTTTCAATGTTTTATTTTTCCCAGGATTATGAAGATGTAATTTATGAATGACCTGCAGGGATAGTATGAGGGGATATGAAGACAAGATGTTTTTTATGATGTAATGTAAAAATTTATGGATGTATCTAGTTATTCCAAGGCTACTAAACTAATCGGTATTTCGAGACTTCATCATTCCTGTGATCATGCAAATGTTATGTAATAATGCACCGACTCTAGGTAACTAGGGTCGGGGCGTTACAGTTGGTATCAGAGTAATTTTAGTACAAACCTTGGAAGCTAGATTTAGATAAACTCTGATTAGACCACGTAGACCTAAGATGAACTTTGAGGATTAGTATAAATGAACTTCCGAGAATTTCGGTATTGTAGAGATTTTATGAGTTTTCCGAGCAATACATCCCTGTCTGGATAAGAGCAGGTAGAGGCGGCTCTGGCACAGATGTACCTAGGGGTAAAACCCGAAAACACTGCTTTGAGCTAGACTCGAACGGGAACTGGTGCACGACAACGGGCCTTGCTGAACTCTTGGTTATGACACTCCCGGGGGATATGCTTAGGATAATTTACATTTTCTTTACAAACCGATTTAAGTAATATATACATAAGATGAGAGTAAATGACCTTGGTTAATCCTAATATGTTTCAAATTGAGAATATGGTGACATTTTAATCTCTAAATGATTTTACGACTACTATTACTCACACAATGCTTTCTGGTTTTAGTAAATGGCTGGATTCCAAGGAAGTCATAGTGACTTTGAGAATGATGTACAAGGTGAGAACGGTGGTGGAAATGAGAAACAAAATGGATTGTTGATAGGCGTAAAAGATATCGTCTTTATGCCAAATCAGTTTTCCAAAAATATGATCAACAACATATATATTAACCAACTCCCAGACTCAACAAGGAAGAGAAAGGTGATAAATGATAAGATCTCCAGCAATGGAGACCATGGAGAAAAGAAACCTCAATTTTCATTATGCAGGAAATGTGGAAAGAGACGCCCAGGAAAGTGTCTCAATGGGACAACGAAATGTTTTACATGCGGGAAGGAAGGACATAAAGTGATGAATTGCCGATGAAAAATGAAGAGTACTATGGAAGAAGATAAAAATGGTCCCAAGAGTCCATTTACAGTCATTTGCCGTAAATGTAGGGGACCTGCCCATTACCCAAGTGAATTTCCTATTCTATAGGATATTTTCATGGTCAAAGGAGAAGATATGTGGAAATAAATGGTTGGAGAAAAACTTAAAAAGTATTAGCACTCCTTGTTGATGGGTACTTTGGAATAATTTTTTCTTGTATTTGTAACCCCGCAGTTTTCCATGTGAGAATGATATTTGAAGAAGAATTGTCTCTTCTCTTGTGGATATAGGTATAAATAACCATTTGGTTTTATATGATCATTGGGGTTTGAGAAAATTATAAGTTATTATAATTTGGGATAAAAATGCAAAGTATGATATAACATTTGTGATTAAATTATGTTATTTTGAGGAATTTATCTCATTTTAGTAATATTATAAAATATAGTTTTTGAAAAAGGACAACACGTAGACCGTGTGACAACCCATCGCGTCGTACAAAGCTGTGGGAATCGAACCCACAACCAAAGTGCGATTGGGATTTATTGCCTACCACTGGACTACGTGAAGTCCCTGGTTAATGTGACTATTTTTTTTGTTAAATGATTTTATTGATCAATAATAAGATGATTTGGGTTCTTATGTCTTATCAAATGAATACCCTTGGTATAGGAAAATGATTTGGTGATTAAGTGATAAATGTTATTTTGGAAGATGTTCGCTTTGTTGGGAACACTATATGCCCAAGGAAAATAGAATACAATGGGGTTTCATTTGTAGAGTAATGGTGGATTTTTATCTACGTTTTTATTGTTGATTTATAGTGATTTGGGTTATTTATGGAAATTATTAACCTATAACAGAGAATATGTGATGATGTTAATTACTTTTAAGTATGTAAATTTAAGAGTATTTGATTTCATTTGGAGATACAATGTAACATGGGAGACTAGATAATCAAATTCTTCTATGATTTGGGTTTCAATATTAGTTTGGATTATATTAAAGGATTTTAAGGAAAATTGGTTATTGAATAGTATCTATTTAACTTTGGGGTATTGTTGGTTTAATTTTACAAATTAAGATTAATACATATTTATCTCAATGAATATCCTTTTGGGGGATCATTAGATCATTCACTAACCATTTTGGTTTTGATTAATCTTCAAAGACAATGTAAATATATGGTTTATCCTGCATGGATCATGTGATTCTATAGAAGTTTATTCTAGCTCTTCTAGTGTGACCAAGTCTTCTTGAATACTCATCATTTAAAAAAAATTGAGTTAGTGGTGGAAATTTATTAAAGAATGAAAATTTACTTAAAATGTAAGTATATCTCAAAATGTTCTTAGTCAATATCATAAATGAATTCCTCTTCCTTATGTAATGTAACTTTAAAAATAATGTTGTCCGTTTACTTTCCTACTAGGAGACTAATGGTCGTTTGTCCCAACACATGTTTGTGGTTTTCTCATTGTTAACTTTCTCCTGATCATGATTCCAATCCCTCTCCATCAGAACTTGACACTTAGTTTATCATCTATATCCATGTTTTCTTACATGGAATCCTAGTATGGGTTATCTTGGATGACCCTTATACCTCTCTTTCTTTCTTTTAAAGTGATAGTTTTATTGACTCTTTTTCCGATGTGGGACTTTCCATTATATTCCCAAGAAAAATGTTAAAAATTGTGAGGACGCAATTTATTTAAGGAGGGGAGAATTTAACACCCCAAGTTTCCTCGGTATGTTTCCTTTCGAATAATGCAATGGCATGCATTGTACGCAACTTTGAGATTTTAACACACCATAACCAATCAAACTAACAGTTATGAATAGTAATACATACTTTTTGAAATTTTATAAATTCTATCTCTCAAAATGGACTTCATTTTTGGATTCGTAATATCGAAATTAGCCTAGGGAGAAATTTTGGTACTTTTTGGATAACTTTCATATTTTGATGAATAGTGAAAATTACTAAATTTTAATTAAAACCAACATTTTTAATCAAAATAATTAATAGTGATAAATTATGAATTTGAGTGGTTTTAAAATATATTTAGAATTTATTTTTACCATGTAATACAATGTGGGTCATTGAACATAATTTCACATTTAAACCAAACATAAACAAGTGACAATCTTTTGATAGTTATTATCTCTAAAAAAACACGCTTTTTGTTTTAACAACGGGAATTAATTTTAAATTAATTTCTTCCGCTTCTGTGTTTTGAATTTGGAAAAATGGATTCCATATTTTGAATCTGGATGTTCAAATTGTGTAAATATGAAACTTTTATTTTTAAACATTTTGGATAATTACTTCGGTAAATATTTTATTTACCATGGTTAAAGGGTAAATCCGATAAACAAGGGTTACAAAATAATATTATAATAATACTAAATTACCCTAAAATGTGTCTTAACCCTATTGTTGGATACATGTTCGACCATGGGCATCTTTGGGTATATTTTGGGACCCCATGGATCCACTTGTAAGTGATAATGACACTTTATTTTAATTAAGTTAAAATAAATACAAAAATGACACAAGCATATATCTTTTAACAAAACAATTGTTAAAGAGGGTTATATATGTTGGATTTTTGATTATAAATATTCCTTATAAAGATAAAAAGATTTCCTAGATAATGATATTTTATTTATAATTTTTAGACATTAAATAATTTAATTTATCTATGACACAATGATGATGAAGTAATTACTATAATAGTGAAAAATCAAAATAATTGATATTATAAATACCCAAATAAATATAATATGAAACTTTTAATGAATTAAAATAATTTTCTAGGATAATATGATATATTATTATTGATTTAATTGACTTTTTTTGAAGTAATAAATCTGTTATGTGTTTCAAAAAAATCAACTATTGAATAGTTTCAAAATTGACATAAAAGAGTTTTTAAAACAAATATTATATTATTAATTGATATTAAATTCCTAAAAATCTAAGGTTCGGCCAAGAGACTTATATGATGATATTTGTATCATTAATGGACCACTTGGGGGTCGCTTGTATGTATATGGTATGTTTATTTACCATATAATATAAAAATACAAAGAGACATTGTAAAAGTGAAACTAATTAACTTAGAGTTAATACTTAAAGATAAGGTTAATATAAGTACCCAAACCTGTATAAATTATATTTGTTGAGTTGTTTTCTACCCATACCCACCTTAACCTTTTAATAGTAAACTTTGGAGCCATTGGAAACCGAATATGAATTTATTATAAACTAATATCTCTAGCTTTTCCAAAGGTTCCCCTCACCCCTCTTATAAAAGGGAACTCCTCCTTCTCATTTCATCACACCTTAAAAGCCCTTTGGTTCGTCCAAAACCTGACCAAATACTATCTCAACTTCCCTCACTACAACCTAGAGTCCTTCGTTTGATCAGAACGCCAACCTAAGGAGCCCTTTGGATCAAATAAAAAGGAAGAACCCAAAGAAGAGGTAATGTTTTAACCACCCCTTTTCAAGTTCCTTTATTCTTCCACTTCCTATTTCTTTGTTATTTCCATTATAAAATAATAACTCCAGTATCATATATATACTGTGATGTAATTATGAATATGGTACAACCATATTCAGTATTCTATCCATCCTTTGAATAACATGTCACCATACGTGCGTACGTACGGCTTACCGTCTCCACGTCGTGGTGTAATTGTTATTCAATATATTATTATTTGGATGGGTATAATAATGATGTGTAACTCATGTAAATAATAAATATAACATGATAGTGATTATGTATATATGATATAAAATCCAATTATATATTATTCTAATATCAAAAGAATGATATTCTCGCTCGTGCGTATGTACGGACTACCGTCTCCACGAACGCGATGAGATTCATTGTCCATCATATCCATTCAAGTATAATTATCATTAGATTATTTAAAAATAGTATCTATGGACTTGATATCATTCTGGATATGAATAATATACATCCCATTAATAACGAATATGGCTCACATAACAAAGAATATAAAGTAAAATGAACCCGTTAACACCCGAAATGACGATAATTCTAAGATATTATTAACAAATCAATGTTAAAAGATCATATATGATATCATATTAAAGTAAATGATTCTTGTACAATTCACTAACAATTATTTCACCATTATATCGGAGGTAAACCTACCATCGACCAAGGAAAAATTACAAGGTAAGTGATTTTCTTATCTCACTTTCAATTCCGTGAGATTTCCATTTTTCGCCACTAAATTATTGAAAGTGGTGTATTGTGTACTTCCATTTGATAAATATTCATGATTATATTTATATTCATGTTATTATGTAAATAATTTGGTGGTTATTAACTTTTTGCTATACGACTCATTTGATTAATGTAACACCCCGAGCTTCCACGATACGCTTCTCATTGAATAATGCAATAGCCTGCATTGTATGCAACTTCGAGTTCTAAAACACCATAACTAATCAAACTAGCCGTTATGAATAGTAATACCTACTTTTTGAAATTATATATATTTTATATTTGAAAATGGACTTCATTTTTGGATTCGGAATATCGAATTTAGCCTAAGGTTAAATTTTGGTACATTTCGGATAACTTTCATATTTTGATGAATAGTGAAAATTACTAAATTTTAATTAAAAACAACTTTTTTAATCAAATTAATTACTAGTGATAAATTATGAATTTGAGTGGTTTTAAAGTATATTTAGAATATATTTTTACCATTTAATATAATTTTGGTCATTGGACATAATTTTACAATTAAACCGAACATAAACAAGTGTCAATCTTTTGATAGTTATTATCTCTTAAAAACACGCTTTTTGTTTTAACAGCGGGAATTAATTTTAAATTAATTTCTGCCACTTCTGTGTTTTGAATTTAGAAAAATGGATTCCATATTTGGAATTAGGATGTTCAAATTGTGTAAATAGGTAACTTTTATTTTTAGACATTTTGGATAATTACTGCGGTAAATATTTTATTTACCATGGTTAAGGGTAAATCCGGTAAATAAGGGTTAAAAAATAATATTATAATAATACAAAATTACCCTAAAACGTGTCTTAACCCTATTGGTTGATACATGGTCGAACATGGGCATCTTTGGGTCAATTTTGGGACCCCATTGATCCACTTGTAAGTGATAATGACACATTATATTAATAAAGTTAAAATAAAAATAAAACTGGCATAAGCTTACATCTTTTAGAATAACTATTTTTACATAGGGTTATACATGTTGGATTTTCGATTATAAATATTCATTAGAAAGATAAAAGGATTTCCTACATAATGATATTTTATTTATAATTTTTAGACATTAAATAATTTATTTTATTTATGACACAACGATGATGCAGTAATTATTATAATAGTGAAAAAAATAACATAATTGATATTATAAATACCCAAATAAATATAATATGAAACTTTTAATGAATTAAACTAATTTTCTAAGATAATATGATATATTAGGATTGATTTAATTGACTTTGTTCGAAGTAATCAATCTGTTATGAGTTTCACAAAAATCAACTATTGAATAGTGTCAAAATTGACATAAAAGAGTTTTTAAAACAAATATTATATTATTAATTGATATTAAATTCCTAAAAATCTAAGGTTCGGCCAAGAGACTTATATAAGGATAGGTTCATCATTAATGGACCACTTGGGGGTCGCTTGGATGTATATAGTAAGTTTATTAATCATATTATATAAAAATACAAAGAGACATTGTAAAAGTGAAACTAATTAACTTAGAGTTAATACTTAAAGATAAGGTTAATATAAGTACCCAAACCTATCTAAATTCTATTGGTTGAGTGGTTTTCGACCTATCCCCACCTTAAACTTTGAATAATCAACTTTGGAGCCTTTAGAAACCGAATATGAATTTATTATAAATTAATATTTCTAACTTTTCCAAAGGTGCCCCTCGCCCCTCTTATAAAAGGGCACTCCTCATTCTCATTTCTTCACACCTTCAAAGCCTTTTGGCTCGGCAAAACTCTGCCCAAATACTCTCCCAACATCCCTCACTACAACCTAGAGGCCTTAGTTTGATCAGAAAGCCAACCTAAGGAGCCCTTTTGATCAAATCAAAAGGAAGAACCCGAAGAAGAGGTAATGATTTCACCACCCTTCTCCAAGTTCAATTCTTCTTCCACTTCTTCTTCCATTGTTCTTACCATTCTAAAATAATAACTCCAGTATCTCATATATACTGTGATGTTATTATAAATATGGTACAATCATATTCAGTATTCTATCCACCCTTTGAATAACATGTCACCATACGTGCGTACGTACGGCTTACCGTCTCCACGTCGTGGTGTAATTGTTATTCAATATAATATTATTTCGATGGGTATAATAATGATGTGTAACTCATGTAAATAATAAATATAACATGTTAATGATTCTGTATATATGATATACCATCCATTTATATATTATTTTAATATCAAAAGAATGATATTGTCGCTCGTGCGTACGTACGGACTACCGTCTCCACGAACGCGATGAGATTCATTCTCCATCGTATCCATTCAAGTATAATTATCATTTGATGATTTAAAAATGATGTTTAAGGACTGGATATCATTCTGGATATGAATAAGATACAACAACCATGGCTTATGTAACAAAACATATAAAAGAAAATGAGTAAGTTAACTCCCGAAACGACAATAATTCTAAGATATTATTAACAAATCAATGTTAAAAGATCATATATGATATCATATTAATATATATGATTCTTGTATAATTTAATAACAAATATTTCACCATTATACAGGAGGTTAACCTACCCCAACCAAGGAAAAGTACAAGTTAAGGGTTATTTCACAATCTCTTCATTATCCGAGGTTGTTTATACGTAATAATCTACTGGGATTTCTTTATCATCCACATCCATGTTTCTTCGAAATGTATTTCAAAACATATTTATTATTTACGAGAATATGGGTTAAATTCATTTATAACCTTGTTTGACTTTTTGTAAGAGGTTTATAAAGGAATCTTTCCGTCGTTTTCAAAACAAGGCCCTTTTTAACCTTTTCGACAGAATTAAGATAAGAATGTTTTTTTTTACTTATACGGCGGGTGCGGTTATTTTCCGCCGTTATAAAATCGTCAAAGCTTTCCTTACAAGCTTATAAGAATATTTTCAAGAAAATTTTTTATTTTATATGGCTCTTAAATGATTTCAAAAATAGAAAGAGATATTTCTCTAAAAAGTGTTTTGATTTCATCTATGTCAACATCCTTTAATGGATTTTACGCTTATTTGAAGTTGATTTATTATAATACAAAACTTCTATATTGTATTGAAGGTTTTGTGATATGTTTGACTGTAGATGTGCTATTTTATACCATTCATAGTTTATGGTGAAACTATTGACATTTCGTATGCCAGTTTTAATCCGAATGTTTATGTTATATTTCAAACTTTCCTTCAGATGAATGTGCTAATCAAGTATGTTCCGGGTTGGGGACCGGTAAAAGTAAGCCCTCCAGGTTGGGGACTGGTTAAAGTAAGCCCTCCAGGTTAGGGACTGGTAAAAGTATGCCCTCCGGGTTGGTGTCCGGTTATTAGAGGCACTCCGGGTTGGTGTCCGGTTATTAGAGGCACTCCGGATTGGTGTCCGGTTATTAGAGGCACTCCGGGTTGGGTTCCGGTTAGAAGTAACCCCTAGGTCTTGGGATGAGGCCTAGACAAAGAAATTAACGTTTAGCATTATGCATTCCAACATTATGAAAGTGGTTATTGATTTTTGCATGTGATTATTCTATTAGTAGAATATCCATGTAAATAAGTAAATGGAATTATTTCATTTTATTTATGCCATACCATGTTGAAAGTTCATGTTTAAAAGGCTTATGTTTTAGTTATACATTGCCTTAAATGTTTATTATTATTTATGAAAGTTTCCGCTATATTGTTATCCTTACTGGGCATTTGAGCTCACCCCTTTTCTATGTTTTATTTTTCCCAGGAAGTGAAGATGTAAGTTATGAATGACCTGCAGGGATATTATGAGGGGATTATAGTGTGGACTGTGGAAACATTATGTTGTTGTAGTAGTTTTTCATTTTATGATGTAATGTAAAACATATGAATATATCTAGTGTTTCCAAGGCTACTAAACCAATCGGTCTTTCGAGATTTGATCTTTCTTGTGATCATGCCAATGTTACGAAGTAATGCACCGACTCTGGGTAGCTGGGGTCGGGGCGTTACAGTTGGTATCAGAGGAAGTTTAGTACAAACCTTGGAAGCTAGATTTAGATAAACTCTGATTAGAGCACGTAGACCTAAGATGAACTTTGAGGATTAGTATAGAAGAACTTCCTAGAATTTTGGTATTGTAGAGATTTTGTAAGTTTTTCGAGCAATACATCCCTGTCTGGATACGAGCAGGTAGAGGCGGCTCTGGCACAGATGTACCTAGGGGTAAAACCCGAAAACACCGCTTTGAGCTAGACTCGAACGGGAACTGGTGCACGACAACGGGCCTTGCTGCACTCTTGGTTACGACACTCCCGGGGGATATGCTTAGGATAACTCTCACTATCTTTACAAATCATTATGAAGGGTTTATGAGTATATACTTCCTCAAAGAAAACATTTTTATGATTATGGATTATATCCATAAATAGTTCAATTTATGCTAAGTGTTTTATACGTATGGGATTATGTATTTTGATTCATAAACTGATCTAGTTTATGCCATTGTTTAGAAATGGCGCCTAGTGGAAGAAATGGAAACCGTATCAATGCACGCACTCCATGTAGGGATTGCCCTCCTGCTCAAGATAATTATAGTGGGGCTGGTGATGCAACTGGTGCTGATCAGCTAATCACCATACTGGGACAACTTACTCAGGTTATGAATAATAACCTTACCCGTATGGAGCACCCTGATCCGCAGCGTGGAGGATCAATGTTAGATCGATTCATGATGCAACAACCACCAACATTCAATGGTAATACAAATCCCTTAGTAGCTAAGCAATGGATATTTTCCCTAGAGAAAATATTTCAGGCTTTGGGGAGCAGTGAAAGGGAAAAAGTTATCATGGCAGTTTACCGCCTCACTGGAGATGCTGATCAATGGTGGTCATTGATTCAAAATACGAAAGAAGATGATAAAGTATCAAATATGGAATGGAGGGAGTTCAAAGATCTGTTTTTAGAAAAATACTTCCCTCGCGACCATCGAGCAGATATGGAAAGGCAATTTCTAAGTCTGAGACAGAAAGAGGATGAGAATGTCGCAAAGTATGAGGCTAACTTTACAAGGTTAGCAAGGTATGCCGGAGATTATATTCTCAACCCAGGAAGTAAGATTGATCGTTTCTTTGATGGGTTAAAACCATTTCTCCGTCGAACTTTGGTATCACAATCCTTCTCATCATACGAAGATATTGTCTCGTGTGCTATCAAGACAGAAAAGGAATTCTCTAAGTCTTATGACAACAATGTAAAGCAAGAGAAGAAGAGAACAGTGGAACAAGAGACAGATAAAGAGAAAAAGGGAAAGAAGGATTTTCCATTATGTGATAATTGTGGGAAGAATCACCCTAGTACTTGCCTAAAAGGAATGGGAGTTTGTTATAAATGTGGAGAAAAGGGTCACCAGGCTCGTGATTGCAAGGGAAAGAAAGAGGCTATCAAAGTGGAATGCTACAATTGTAGAGAAATGGGTCATTATGCAAATGAATGTCCTAAGCGTCAGGGAAACTTACCTCAGAAAAGGCCAAGGGATCAAGGCCAATCTTATGCTGTGACTACAGTTGAAGCGGAATAATTAACGTATTGGTTCTTTTGGACTCAAGGATTATATTCTGGTTATAAGAATAATTTAATATATATATGGATTGTACTACAGTACTTGTTGATTTCAGTAAGGTTTTAATATGATGAAGGTAATTATATTTTTAGTATGTGACAATAAGAGAAACTTTACTTCGTTTGTGGAATCTGATAAATTGATTTTGGAATTAAGAAACCTTTTAGAGAAAGTCTGGACAGAGGTATTTTGGATAACTAGAAAGGTTGGAGTGGATTAAGTTGATCTTTGGATAGTATTGTTTAAGGTTAAAAAATTTATGAAGATTATTTTTGGAATATTATAATACTATAGTTTTAGGAAAAGGACAACCTGTAGGGTGGGGCATAACCCGTCGCGTCGGACAAAGTTGCAGGAATCGAACCCACAACCATAGTGCGACAGGCCTTTATTTCCTACCACTAGCCTACAGGGAGTCCCTGGTTATTAAAAAATAGTTGTCCTATTATAAATGGTTTGTGGTAAAAATTTATTAATGAAAGTCTACATGATAAGTAAGTATATTTCCTCACATTCTTAGTAAATCTCTTAAATAATTTCTTCACCTCTATGAAAGGTTACTTAAAACAAAAACGTTGTCGATTAACTTTTCCAACTGGGGATTCAATGAATGTTTAACCAATCAAAAGTTTGTGATTTTCTTATTGTTAACTTTCTCCTAATCCTGTTTTCTAGAACTCTTCATCAGACCATGCTAGTTTGTTTTTCCTCCATATCCATATTTTTATAGAACCCTAGTATGGGCTATCTCGGATGACCTTTGTACTTCTCTTTCTTTCTTTTAATGTTATATTTTTATTAATCTTATTTCTGATGTGGATTTTCCACAAAGGTATTTTCTATTTAAAACCTTTTATTTTCATAGAAAAATTTCAAATTGCGAGGACGCAATTTATTGAAGGAGGGGAGAATGTAACACCCCGAGCTTCCACGATACGCTTCTCATTGAATAATGCAATAGCCTGCATTGTATGCAACTTCGAGTTCTAAAACACCATAACTAATCAAACTAGCCGTTATGAATAGTAATACCTACTTTTTGAAATTATATATATTTTATATTTGAAAATGGACTTCATTTTTGGATTCGGAATATCGAATTTATCCTAAGGTTAAATTTTGGTACATTTCGGATAACTTTCATATTTTGATGAATAGTGAAAATTACTAAATTTTAATTAAAAACAACTTTTTTAATCAAATTAATTACTAGTGATAAATTATGAATTTGAGTGGTTTTAAAGTATATTTAGAATATATTTTTACCATTTAATATAATTTTGGTCATTGGACATAATTTTACAATTAAACCGAACATAAACAAGTGTCAATCTTTTGATAGTTATTATCTCTTAAAAACACGCTTTTTGTTTTAACAGCGGGAATTAATTTTAAATTAATTTCTGCCACTTCTGTGTTTTGAATTTAGAAAAATGGATTCCATATTTGGAATCAGGATGTTCAAATTGTGTAAATAGGTAACTTTTATTTTTAGACATTTTGGATAATTACTGCGGTAAATATTTTATTTACCATGGTTAAGGGTAAATCCGGTAAATAAGGGTTAAAAAATAATATTATAATAATACAAAATTACCCTAAAACGTGTCTTAACCCTATTGGTTGATACATGGTCGACCATGGGCATCTTTGGGTCAATTTTGGGACCCCATTGATCCACTTGTAAGTGATAATGACACATTATATTAATAAAGTTAAAATAAAAATAAAAATGGTATAAGCTTACATCTTTTAGAAGAACAATTTTTACATAGGGTTATACATGTTGGATTTTCGATTATAAGAATTCATTAGAAAGATAAAAAGATTTCCTACATAATGATATTTTATTTATAATTTTTAGACATTAAATAATTTATTTTATTTATGACACAACGATGATGCAGTAATTACTATAATAGTGAAAAAATAACATAATTGATATTATAAATACCCAAATAAATATAATATGAAACTTTTAATGAATTAAACTAATTTTCTAAGATAATATGATATATTAGGATTGATTTAATTGACTTTGTTCGAAGTAATCAATCTGTTATGAGTTTCACAAAAATCAACTATTGAATAGTGTCAAAATTGACATAAAAGAGTTTTTAAAACAAATATTATATTATTAATTGATATTAAATTCCTAAAAATCTACGGTTCGGCCAAGAGACTTATATAAGGATAGGTTCATCATTAATGGACCACTTGGGGGTCGCTTGGATGTATATAGTAAGTTTATTAATCATATTATATAAAAATACAAAGAGACATTGTAAAAGTGAAACTAATTAACTTAGAGTTAATACTTAAAGATAAGGTTAATATAAGTACCCAAACCTGTCTAAATTCTATTGGTTGAGTGGTTTTCGACCTATCCCCACCTTAAACTTTGAATAATCAACTTTGGAGCCTTTAGAAACCGAATATGAATTTATTATAAATTAATATTTCTAACTTTTCCAAAGGTGCCCCTCACCCCTCTTATAAAAGGGCACTCCTCCTTCTCATTTATTCACACCTTCAAAGCCTTTTGGCTCGGCCAAACTCTGCCCAAATACTCTCCCAACATCCCTCACTACAACCTAGAGGCCTTAGTTTGATCAGAAAGCCAACCTAAGGAGCCCTTTTGATCAAATCAAAAGGAAGAACCCGAAGAAGAGGTAATGATTTCACCACCCTTCTCCAAGTTCAATTCTTCGTCCACTTCTTCTTCCGTTGTTCTTACCATTCTAAAATAATATCTCCAGTATCTCATATATACTGTGATGTTATTATAAATATGGTACAATCATATTCAGTATTCTATCCACCCTTTGAATAACATGTCACCATACGTGCGTACGTACGGCTTACCGTCTCCACGTCGTGGTGTAATTGTTATTCAATATAATATTATTTCGATGGGTATAATAATGATGTGTAACTCATGTAAATAATAAATATAACATGTTAATTATTCTGTATATATGATATACCATCCATTTATATATTATTTTAATATCAAAAGAATGATATTGTCGCTCGTGCGTACGTACGGACTACCGTCTCCACGAACGCGATGAGATTCATTCTCCATCGTATCCATTCAAGTATAATTATCATTTGATGATTTAAAAATGATGTTTAAGGACTGGATATCATTCTGGATATGAATAAGATACAACAACCATGGCTTATGTAACAAAACATATAAAAGAAAATGAGTAAGTTAACTCCCGAAACGACAATAATTCTAAGATATTATTAACAAATCAATGTTAAAAGATCATATATGATATCATATTAATATATATGATTCTTGTATAATTTAATAACAAATATTTCACCATTATACAGGAGGTTAACCTACCCCAACCAAGTAAAAGTACAAGGTAAGGGTTATTTCACAATCTCTTCATTATCCGAGGTTGTTTATACGTAATAATCTACTGGGATTTCTTTATCATCCACATCCATGTTTCTTCGAAATGTATTTCAAAACATATTTATTATTTACGAGAATATGGGTTAAATTCATTTATAACCTTGTTTGACTTTTTGTAAGAGGTTTATAAAGGAATCTTTCCGTCATTTTCAAAACAAGGCCCTTTTTAACCTTTTCGACAGAATTAAGATAAGAATGTTTTTTTTTACTTATACGGCGGGTGCGGTTATTTTCCGCCGTTATAAAATCGTCAAAGCTTTCCTTACAAGCTTATAAGAATATTTTCAAGAAAATGTTTTATTTTATATGGCTCTTAAATGATTTCAAAAATAGAAAGAGATATTTCTCTAAAAAGTGTTTTGATTTCATCTATGTCAACATCCTTTAATGGATTTTACGCTTATTTGAAGTTGATTTATTATAATACAAAACTTCTATATTGTATTGATGGTTTTGTGATATGTTTGACTGTAGATGTGCTATTTTATACCATTCATAGTTTATGGTGAAACTATTGACATTTCGTATGCTAGTTTTAATCCGAATGTTTATGTTATATTTCAAACTTTCCTTCAGATGAATGTGCTAATCAAGTATGTTCCGGGTTGGGGACCGGTAAAAGTAAGCCCTCCAGGTTGGGGACTGGTTAAAGTAAGCCCTCCAGGTTAGGGACTGGTAAAAGTATGCCCTCCGGGTTGGTGTCCGGTTATTAGAGGCACTCCGGGTTGGTGTCCGGTTATTAGAGGCACTCCGGGTTGGTGTCCGGTTATTAGAGGCACTCCGGGTTGGGTTCCGGTTAGAAGTAACCCCTAGGTCTTGGGATGAGGCCTAGACAAAGAAATTAACGTTTAGCATTATGCATTCCAACATTATGAAAGTGGTTATTGATTTTTGCATGTGATTATTCTATTAGTAGAATATCCATGTAAATAAGTAAATGGAATTATTTCATTTTATTTATGCCATACCATGTTGAAAGTTCATGTTTAAAAGGCTTATGTTTTAGTTATACATTGCCTTAAATGTTTATTATTATTTATGAAAGTTTCCGCTATATTTTTATCCTTACTGGGCATTTGAGCTCACCCATTTTCTATGTTTTATTTTTCCCAGGAAGTGAAGATGTAAGTTATGAATGACCTGCAGGGATATTATGAGGGGATTATAGTGTGGACTGTGGAAACATTATGTTGTTGTAGTAGTTTTTCATTTTATGATGTAATGTAAAACTTATGAATATATCTAGTGTTTCCAAGGCTACTAAACCAATCGGTCTTTCGAGATTTGATCTTTCTTGTGATCATGCCAATGTTACGAAGTAATGCACCGACTCTGGGTAGCTGGGGTCGGGGCGTTACAATTAACGTGGTAAGGGATTTTCTTATCTCACTTTCAATTCCATGAGATTTCCATTTTTCACCACTAAATTATTGAAAGTGGTGTATTGTGTACTTCCATTTGATATATATTCATGATTCTATTTGTATTAATGTTATTCTGTAAATCATTTGGTGGTTATTGACTTTTGGCCATACGACTCAGTTGATTAACGTGGTAAGGGGTTTCTTATCTCACTTTTAATTTCGGGAGATTTCCATTGATCACCACTTAATTATTGCATGTGGTGTATGTGTACTGCCCATGATTGTATTCATTTTGTAATATACTTTAATTTATGGGTATTTACATCATCATGGTATGATACTTCTTTCATGGGTGTATGTTTCGTATGTTACCTAACCGATAAGGGAATTTGAGATTTCAATTCCCACTCATTTGGCTTTACAGATATTTCATTGATTATATTACTCCATGATTATGTGTGGAATCACTATTCATTTGATTATGTCATAATTTCCACTCCCCTTCCTGTGGATATAGGTTTCATACACATAATCACTCATTGGTAATTCTCAAGTCATTGATATGAATTTGATAAGAGTAATTTTAACTCATTCACCATTTGTTGAGTTAAACATCCAATTCGTTGGTGTTGTTTTTACAAGAATATGTGTGAATATCCTTTGATTGTTTTACACTGAATATCCAATCATATTTAGTGTATTTATATTTTTCAAACATAATTATGTCCTTGATTTATCCTTAACCTAAGGATACGGCCCTTATTAGAGATTTCATCTCAATTTACATTCCATTGAGTCTTCATTGTTGATATGCACCAAATCACTTTTATGTGGTGTATATAATGTACTTTGACATAGTATATCATGAATCCCTTTATTCTCATGTTATTACAAAGTTTTTATTACCTCAATTATTTGTATTCAAGTGTATCTTTTGGTTAGAATCTCTAACTAAAATACCATTTTTAAATGTTTTAAAGACTTATTCTTCTAAATCTTGCTCATTAATGTCCATGTTTTAAAAATGGTTTTAAGGATTTATTTATATGGACATTAAAGTTTTAGAAATTAAAACTCCTTTTAAAAAGTTTCAAAGTGGTATGGGACACTTTGATTCAAAAATCTACCTTTAAATGGCTTCTTGACAAATAGTGTGACTTTTAAATGTTTTCAAGAAAAGGGGGATAATTCTCTCAAATAGTTTTGATGATTATTTTCATTTATGTCAACATACTTCAGTATTCTTGATTGAGGTTAATGTGATACAATACAATCTTTCATATTGTATCGAATGAGTTATGTTTGACTATGGATGTGATATTTTTATACCATTCAAGGTTTGTGGTTAAAGTATTGACATTTCTTATGCTAGATTCAATACAAATGTTTATGTTATGTTTAAACCTGTTCATATGACGAATGCATTGGACTTAATAAGTGACGGGTGGAGCCCGCTATAGCTCCTCGATGCATCGGTAGGTCTCATGAGACAAACTAGTGTCTTAGCACAATGCCTTGACAAAATCTTATTTGTAGTCTTGGCACAGGGCCTTGGCTATGTGGTTATGATAGTTTGGCATTATGCATTCCAACATTATGAAAGTGGTTATTGAAATTTCATGTGATCATTCGACTAGTAGAATATCCATGTGAGTAAGTAAATGGCATTATTTCATTTTACCTTTTCCATTTTATGTTGAAGTTCATGATTAAAAGGATTTTGTTTTAGTTATTAATTGCCTTATGTGTTTATGCTTATTTATGAAAGCTTCTGCTATAATGTTATCCTTACTGAGCATCTGAGCTCACCCCTTTCAATGTTTTATTTTTCCGAGGATTATGAAGAAGTAATTTATGAATGACCTGCAGGGATAGTATGAGGGGATATGAAGACAAGATGTTTTTTTATGATGTAATGTAAAAATTTATGGATGTATCTAGTTATTCCAAGGCTACTAAACTAATCGGTCTTTCGAGACTTGATCTTTCTCGTGATCATGTCAATGATATGTAATAATTCACCGACTCTAGGTAACTAGGGTCGGGGCGTTACATAACCCCGGGTTAAAACACACGAAAATTGAAATCATGGAGTGTGTTAAGTCGTTTAAATCTGAAAATACCGGCATGAACCTGACTTGTGTTGATGGTGGAAGTTGGTTGTTTTCTTTTTGGGACGATTGCTGGAAATGTTGGAGGGGATGGGATCCCCTCTCTAATACTCTTGGTGGTTGTGTGAATATGGGTATGGGATCCCCTTTTGTAATGGTTTCGGTGGTTGTGAGTTTTAAGACCCGGTGGTTACTTGTTTATATCACGAATTGGGGTGGGATCCTCTGTTGTTGAGAACCAGGTGTGGGCGTTATGGTTGATGTTTGACTCTTTACAATCCTGGACTTGTGACTATGCATTCTAGTTTCCCAGTAGTGCTTAAACTTAATTAAACATTATCACTGAACTTGAAACAAGGATGGAAGAAATGGGTTTTTTTGGCGAAAGTTGTGACATGGGACTTGGACGCAGTGGCGTTGTGTTCTGTAGGCTAGTTAGAAAAACCTAGGCTTTGGGTGAGTGTTTGATACCTATATCTATACTTTTAGTTTTGTGTTTCTTATTCGTGCCCCATCCAAGTTGAGCACTTAGTTCCGAACACTATTCTTAGTGGCTGGTTATTATCTCCTTTTCTGATCCCTTTCCCTGATAGCCCAAGCATCTTTGGGTAGGCTGTGATGGCCTGAGGTCCATTATTAGCCCAAGAACCTTTGGGCGGGGTAGTGTGGTGGTTGGCCAGGTGTGTGCGGAAGGTGGTTTCCCAAGTGTCTTCGGGATGAGGCCCAAGTTTCTTCAGGCGAGGCAGTGGATCCTTTATCCCAGGTGTCTTCAGGTGTGGTGGTAGTTGTTCTGGCCTAGGTGTTTGCAGGCATGGTTACGTGAGACAGTTGTGGCCCAGGTGTGTACAGGCGGGATTCGGCAGTGGGACTACGTGCGGTTGTGGCCCAGGTGTGTGCGGGCGGGTGTGGCAGTGGGACTGCGGTGAGAATGGCGGGATTGGTCTGATGTGTAAGATGTCTCAATATCGAGTGGGAAAGTGGCGCGAGGTACCGAAACATCAATGTGCTATTATACTATATTACTTGGCATGAGTTATTTGGGGAGTGTGCCTTGGTGAGGCATGGGTGGGTAGTTTACCTTGTTAGGTGTTTGGTTTACTTCTCTTCTTATGAGACTTTAGCACGTTCCCCCAGTTGTGCACGAGAGTATTTGGTTTTCCCTACTGAGTGTACTTGTATGCTCACCCTACGTATATAAAACTTTTTTCAGGTTTCCAGTAGGACTTCGGGGATCGCACAGGACCTTACTAGCTCGGACCTTTTGGGGCAGTTGCAGTTGTTTCTTTTCCTCATTGGTACTTACCTTTGTAGTCACCTTTTGTACATTGTGGCTTTAATTTTGGAACATGCATGTGGGAATGGTTTATTCTTTGGATTTACTTTTCTTTTACCTTGGTGTAGTTGAGTTTCATCATCTTATCTCTCGATCTTATAAATCAAAAAGGGGTAATGCCTTCCATTTGTGAGAAATTTCTATACCCTTGGTGATAGTCGCCACTCCGGGACCTATTGAAGGCGGTTCTTGGGGGTCATTATCTCTCCTTCAACTTAACGAAGGAAGGGACTGGCAATCTGCTGACCCTTCCCCCTTTTTGGTGAAGGCGGGTCATGACATATTAAATATGTTGTAATGTTTCATGGAGTACCATATTCCATTATATCTAACCAGGATCTGAGGATAACCTCAAAGCTATGGTGAAGTTTTCAGAAAGAACATAACATTGAGTTATGTTTTATTATAACATATCATTCACAGATAGATATAAATATTGAAATACATATTGAAAAGATATAGGATATAATTATATATTCACATATGGACATGAGATTTTGTTGGGATAAACTAATTTTTATCATTGAGTTTTTTTACAACAATAGTACAAAAAAGCATTAGGATATCTCCTTATGAAAACATTTATGGAAAAACTTTTATACATCCAATGTGTTGGGATGAAGTTCAACAAACAAAAATATTGGAAATATAGGTGGATGAAGTAACGTAATAGAAGGTTAGATCTAACATAAACACATTTAGAAAAAACGAATTTGACAGAACACTTATGCTTATAATAATAACTGAAATATGATTTTAATGGTGGGGAGATTATTTTTCGATAAATTTCCTAATGGGATAATATTATTAGATTTGAGAAATATTTGATGTTGATCTTATGGAATAATGGAATTTTATATATTTTAAATCATACAGCGATGGTTGTTTATCATTTTGCGCTAACACAGAACTTGTCAAAATTCTCTCATGTGTTCCATGTACCTCATCTTAGAAAGTACATATATGATCCTTAAATTGAATTGAACACTGAGTCCATACAAATGGATATTTATATTTAATATGAAGAATAAAATCTATAAATTATGTATAATATAAGTAATGTTATATAAAACAGGACCACACATGTTATTATTTATTGTGGAAAATCCACAAACCTGAGGAATATACATGGGAACCTGTGGATATAATGTTGATGAAGTTTACTCAGTTTTTAAGTCATTGTGATAATGTTTCTATGGGGATATTAATTTTAAATTTGGTATAATTTTACACTCAAAAATTTTATAATATATTTTTTTCTCAAAATGAATTTAATTTCGTCGATTGATCATGTTCTATGAAAGACTGAGTTTTATTGAACCATGATTTTCTTTTAATATTCTTATTTATACTTTTTTATTATAAAATATATATTAATATTATTTGTATATATAGGAATAATAAAAATTTTAGTTTAAATGATAATAGTTTTATATAATATAATGTTATTTTTTAAAATTACATAATTTTTCGGATGACATTATAATCATCAAAAGTACAAATTTCTCAACAAATATTGCCTTAAATTTTGTGAAAATATAGTTAAAAATTATATCCAAATTTAAAAAATGAATCTTAAATAATAAAATTAAATTTAGACATGAATATTTAAAAATTTAACATGAGTGATTTTATTTATAATATTATGAAATGGCTAATTTTTCTATGGATAGTAAAAATTAATTTTATTCATAAAAATATTCCTTTATATAAATAATTTTATAAGATACATTTTTTTATTTATTTAATTTTTTTTATTTGCAATTATTTTTTTAATAATATTTAGATAAATAAAATAAAATCTTATTGTATTCTGATATAAAATCAAAATATAAATATTAAAATTATTTTCTTCGAAAAAAACATATTCCTCGTTATTGCGGGTGTAATTTGAAATTAATTATTAATATCTAAGTGAATGGAATATGAAAAAAATGTTCAATATTTTGAAAAAGAATTAATATTTGAGAATAATTTAACTTAATTTATCTTCCAAATAATGGAAATAAAGGAAAATTAATTACTACAATGAAGGTTAAAATCAGTTTACTGGTGAGGTGGTGTATTACCTAATAGTTAACGGTATATTCTCCATTAAAACATTTCTAAAGTCTATTAGATTGACATATTTCTATATTATACTAACCAAGATTCAAATATATTATAATTTGGATCAATTTTTAATTTAAATTACTTTATCAATTTTGATTATATTTTGAATTTTATTGGTAGTTTCCATGTGGGTTTATATCCCCATATATAAATTTTAATAACCTATTTTATCCTATTAACAACACCAAAGCCTTTTTTATAGAATATTATTTCATTAATCCATTACATACGTAACAATACACATCCTAGAGGATTTATTATTATTAATAAACTCTCATCATAAGACATTTAGTGCTAACCTAAGGAGGTTTTTTGAAGAATATATATCTTTTTTACTTATGTTTTTTATTTCATTTATTCATCCACATCTGGAATTTTTTTTTCAAAAAACGTTTATATAATAAAATAAATTTCTCTTATTGAATAATATTTAAGAATGTTAATTTGGAAACACATATAAATATTCCTCTTCTATAAAGCTGGAAACAAACAAATCGATCACGTGCATAGAATATTACAGCTTTTGAAACCGATGAATTTTTTTTCCATCATAGCCACTCATGGATGGATATAATGATGGTATTAAGATAATTAAGTTATATTTACTAAATATTTATTCTTATAAAATTCTAAAATC
Organism: Viscum album; assembly: GCA_963277665.1. NCBI lineage: Eukaryota > Viridiplantae > Streptophyta > Magnoliopsida > Santalales > Viscaceae > Viscum > Viscum album. The sequence goes on along the minus strand of OY728163.1, from coordinate 1,046,044,949 downwards.
ACATATTCCTTGTTACTATCCAATCGTTTTTAAAATGATGACATCACTCGTGCATACATGCAGTGTATCACCTCAATTATAAAATGTGATTTATTTTTCATTTTGTTTTGAAATAGATTATGATTAGGATATTTTTAATGAATATATATGATTCAATTGATATTAAAATAAACATTTCATGGTTAATTAACATATTAATTTCTTTAATTATATCCATCAAGAAAATGGAAATAACAATTATGTTTATATAGAAACTAAAGTATCCCAGATTGGTGTAATTAATTTTCTATCTAATAATTATATATATAATAATAAATTCATAAATAATTAATATATATGATATTTATATGATGATTAAAATTATGTAGATGATGGAACTATGATACAAATAAATGAAACAAAACTACCAAACCAAAACATACATGATAAATAATGTGGTTATTAGAAAAAATGTTTTTTATCAATTAATTATTAATAAACGTAGAAGAATATCATAAATAAAATATATATATGGTATTTTATAAATGAATATTTTTTTTGTATTGTTTTTATAATATTTCTATAATTATTATAAATGTGGTGTGAATGTGTGTGAGGAAAGGATAGACTTTAGCTAATGTATTTTTTTTTCTGAAATTGACTTCGTTGGGATATGTGTTATATTATCCACCAATCTTGATTTATGACAATTATAAACATAACAATTCATATTTGATATAATGAATTTTTTTATTCTCTGGATATATAATATTTCAATTATTTTTATTCTTTTATGACGCTTATGATTCTAAAGTTACCAAATCATGTTGGGGATTTCTCGACTCCGTTTTTTATCATTGGGAAAACTACATATTCATCACTTGTTTATTTTGTGTGGTGTATATACATCCCCATACAAAAGATATATCAGGAAAGTATTTATTTTAATTAAATTTATTGTTTATATAATATTATTTTTTCATGGGTTTTATAATTGAAATGATACCAATACGGTAAGGGATTTATTACATACATTAATTTCCATGGGACACATGCCATAATGACTATTTTATTATTTTAGGTGGAGTATATAATGACAATGAATTTCTTTTATTATTATTTTACTTAAAATAATTGGTATTTACATATTGATATTTCTTTCTTCTTTTCAGAGGGTATATGAAAAAAAGTTACGAAAATGGTAAATGGGTTGTGTTATAATGACATAATTTATTTAGATTGATTGTGATTACATTTAAAATGATGAAATATTATAGTATAACTCTAAATAATAATATTAATATTATTTTCCAATAATTATATATGGAGAATATGTTTTATCCTTTCTTTTTATTCTCATTATATACTAAAGATACATAATGAAACTCTTTAATAAAAAATGACTTTATTTCACAATTTGGTCAAATGTAATTTTCATTAATTTCCTGGTTAACTAAGAATTATTTTATTTATGTTTTTAATATTATAAATTTTTTTAGTGATATTTCTATCCAATAATGAATTTTTTAGTTATTTTTATAAAACATTTTTTTTGTTTTTCGAATGAGCTAGTTTTTAACTATAATTTGAAAGAAATAATTATTACAAAATGTATAAAATGAAAACCCCTATCATGGACACACATTTATTTAAATATTTATTTACATATTTTTAGGGTTATTTTAAAGGAAAATTTTGTCCTTAATTTTTTTTTCATTTTTTATATTTTTAAGAACTGATTTAAAAATGGAATTGGTATTGTTCAAACAGTGTTTTAATATCATTTTTACTAAATTTATATTCATCAACTACAATTACATTTGGTGTTTATTATTTTTTTAATTTGATGTTGTATAATGGAACTGTCATAAATCTCCCCCTATATAGTATTTTATTATGAAATATTTTTTACGAAACTCATTTATTTTCCACATGTTATGATATGATAAATTGTTTATGAATTTTTTCATAAAAATGTATGGATTCTGTCACAGGTGGGATCTATATCTCTCTACAATGACTATGGTAATTATTTCTATATTATTATAATGTTATAGAAAAAAATATCATTACATTGACATACTATGGGAAATATGATGATTCTCTTGATTCACTATTAAAAAATTATCAATGTGCTAGATCCAATATGGTTAATTAGACAATATACTTAATCCACTATAGTGAATAGGTCAACAGTCTTGTTATAATAAGGGAAATAGGTTATAAATCATGATCTGTAATGATTTGGGAGGGACGTATGGATTTCTAATAAAATATTATATTATTGTCTCAGTAGTTATCCTTTTATATATAATGGTTAATATTATTTTTATAGCACCTGACTTTTATTTTCTGAACATATAGTGTGTGACTGAATGATGTTTTTATTCACTAATATGATTTATGCATTGGAAATGATAATTTTTTCTTCCCCCACTCTTATTTATGATCATTGATATATTGGTTATAAACCCAATATGTTATGTTTAGGATATCATACCATTGTTCTTATCATATACTAAATTATGATAAATGATTGATATATATTTTCTTTAACCGTATTGATAATATAATCTCACCATTTATTATCATTCCTTTACCGAGTATATTAAAAAAAGTTAATCTAGGAATTTTTATGATGTAAACTGAATAAAACTATAATTATTGTATATTTCATAAATATGTTATAAAATATCTTGATTTTGTATCTACTCATTAATGGAACAAATCCAATACAGTCATAAGTCCTGAATTTATGAAATATATTTAATATTCATATATAAAGATTAAATATTTATTTAGATTACATTATATCAATATATCTTATACCATTGTTGGTGTTGAGTAGGTTGTTTCTATGTATTTTATTTTATCCATAGTGGAATAGAATTGTAGTGGTCGAATCATTTTCATTTATTGTTCCTTGTTCTTTTTTCGTCCTTTAATTTGACATATGAGTGGCCTCAATCTATGATTCAATGTTATATCATTTCATGGTATTTTTTCCTTCTTAAATCTATTAGTTTTTTACCTCCATCAATATCATTTTTTAGATTGATTGTGGGACCACTCATGATGTAATTCCCTGAAAGATAAATAATTTTCTCATCCTCCGAGTAATGTATTGATTTCACACAACCCAAACCCCTCTAAGAGGTGGAAATCAAGGTCTTTTCCTTGAACCATTATATCACTAGGTGGATTTTCCTTTCAATCATTTTATGTTTAGTCTTTTATTTCAAATTTTCACCTAGTTTTGGATTTTGAAAATTGGCATTTTCAGAGAATACAATTTTTTCATTCATATAGATTGATAGAAAGCAATGGTTTGTCACACATTAGGAATAATTACTGGGGTACCAGCCATTTCTAGCCTCTAGCGATTCTAGAGAAGACTGATAACATTGGAGAAGATGCTAATAATTCCACCACATTGAGGTATGGGGATTATGTGAGGCCTCTGCTTGTATTTATTTACCATTCTAAAAATTTTATGAATCCCAATATAGAATTGTAGGGGAAAATATCTATATCCACAATAGATATGGTATTTTTTGGGATTTAAAATGTATGTTATAGTCTCATTATAGATTTCATTACATATTGATAGATGTAGTAGTAAATATGAATTTTTTCCTAGAGTCTAGGGTTGCAAATAGAATTCTTCAATGATGTTTTCCAAAAAAGTCTTTTTATTTTGGAAATTTTTCACTGAAACAAGGATGAGTGTATCACCTACCGATTACATGAACTATTATCTATATAGAACCATCCAGTATAATATGTATTTATCTTTCTCCACTGAAATTTGATATCTTTCATTCATGTTTCATGGGATATAATCCTATTATTATTCTTATCTCCTAGGTTATTGATTTTTTCATCTTAGAGATATTATTTACTTTTTTAATTCACTAGTTGAAATTTATATTTCCTCTACCTATGGCCTATCATATGTATTTGAAAATATATGATGTTTTCATATGGGGACACTGCTAATTCAAGGATGGGTCTAGTTGAAATTCTTGTACATTACCCATAATTGAATAGACACACTTGATGTGTCTTCAATGATTATTTTTTATTGATTAGTTAATCTATAAAGGAAATAATTTCATAAGAACTTTTAGTGCATTCTTTATCACAAGTCCCTACACATACAGAATGATGTCATGTATATCTAGTAGCCGATCATGTTAAAAAAAATTATATTATCATCAAATCCATCAAAAGGGATATATATAACCTGTATCCTTTATAGGGATTCCCACATGATGAATTTTAAATATGGAATAAAATCCTCTATAATAACTTTTTGGATATAATTGCCTGAGTAACAATTGTACAAAATATAGCTGAGAGGATATTCTCATCCAACTCATTTGAACAAATTTATTATATCGTGTTACTAATTTAATGTGTATTATTATACTTTTTTAGACCACATATATCAATTATATTTAGAAACAAACTCATGAAATTTCAATTGAATGTTTTGGTGTAACCTTTTTGTGTTTCATGGTATCCATGTTGTGAAGTTTCTTGCTATTTATAAGTAAATATAAATGGTTACTAAAGTACCCGTATAAATTTATTTTACCTAAAATGGGGATGATATCTTTATATTTGTGATATAACAAAATATTTCTATTGTAAATTGTAGATGTTAGGGTTATGATTCTTGTATTCCATATATATACAACCATAAGGAGGAAAATCATGGAAGTTGGTTGTTTCTACTTTAGGGTTAGAGTTGGAGAATGCATGTTATACTTCATATATGTAAAATATGGCTTTATGGATGGGTGTAATTTAGGATAGTATGGTTATGATCCATATACATTATAATGGAGGGATTATTTTAACCATCAATTTTAGGATGGAAAAATATGAGACATTGTATATTGGACACTTGGATATGTTGAATATTGCTTTTGATTGCTATGATTTTATTGGTCTCATACTGAGAAAATGTTGTACTATTCCAAAAATATGATTTATTATTGACAATAATATGATCATCTCCTTGAGTGGTTTTTAGAATATACTGGGAAACCGTAGTTGATGTGGGATCAGGAGCCAGATTTATGTATTCATTATAATATATTATATGATAATGGTCCTCCAGAATATGGGAATTTGTATGAGCTTCCTCTAATATAGACTCTTAATGATTCTAGGGTATTGCTATATCATCTAGAGTATAGATATATTAAGATATCATTTTAACTATTTAATAATTCCATATATTTCTACTTTTTTTAGTAGGAATATTTGTGTGCCCAAAGGTGATCATCAGAATATGCCAATAAAACATGGATGGAGTGGAAATATGACTATAATCTTGGTTTTCCACTCAAATATTCTATTAAACATGTTTGAATGGTATTTGTTCTTGTACTAGGGTGACTACATATTAAAGATACTGAAACCCAGTTAGATGAATAGTTTTATCATAATCTACTGCAACATTCAGTATTATAATATACTATTAACATTTTTGAATGGTTGAAATAATATACGATTTTCCTATTGTACCTTTATGATTATGATTTACATAATTATATTTTACTCTGGTTATTATAAAAAGTGTATGTTCTTTTCAAGGTATCATCTAAATAATATTTGTGTGAAGATTTCGTGTTTAATCAAAAATGTACACGAGTATAGGAAGAATATGGTATGAATATAATCCTTTAATTTTTATATTTCCAGAATATAATATAATATTTCATTCTTTAATGTGTGAGTATATTCTCCCCAATTCCTCCATTTTCCATCATAAAATCTCTATGTGAATCTTGTGAGAGTATGTGAATATGTGTATTATCTAGTTGATAACCAAATATATTAGGTGACTCAATTTGGGTAAGAATGGATATGATCCCACAAACTAGTTACTAGTTTAATATTCTTGTGTTATTCATATATATTTGGAAGTGGTGCTATAGTCCCACATCTGGTGACCTGGTACACTTCACATATCGAAATATCTATTGGGAACATAGATCTGAGTGAAAAGGGTGGTGACCTTCTTGGTTACGTCATCATATTATTTATTAGGTTTGGTAGATTCATGATGTTACATGTAGTAGTTTATTTGATCCCCCATAGCTAGAATATTACTTATATGGATCTATGGGATACTACTTGATCAACATTCCTATGGTAAAAATGTTTCTCAGTGTCACACTCTAGGGAAATACACAAACTATAGTTAAAAGTGGGGATAATATTCATTGAATTTTTTACGTTTTCATCAATCATGGTGGGCCTATGATCACAATCACCTAATAAAAATAACATGAAACCTTCCTCACTATTTAATTTTCCACCTAGTGTTGAATGTGTCATGTAGGTCAGATCAACCATTGATTCTTGGGGATAATAGGTCACCCAGAAATGGATGTACTAGTATGCTTTCATGATGATTTCATTACATTGGGTTAGGATATGATTGAGATAAAGGCATCTATAGTAAAAAAATTATGAATCATGGTAAAAAATTATCGTTGAATCATCAGTAGGAATCATTCTAACCAAAATATGCATATATAAACTATATTTCCATTATAATTAGTGAAATATTCATGTCAGGTTTCCATTATTGTTTCAATATAACGTTAAAAATGATCAATCAAATGGATTTTTTTTATTTTTGAATTATATAATGTTTAATGATTAGTTCAAAAAAATGAATTCTATGATGTGTTGGGCATACTATTTGTTCCACAAATCCAATATAATAAGTAATATAATAAGGATTATTCAAAGAACTCGAATCATCCAATATTTTCAAACTCTACAAAGCGATAAGAGTCTTATTTTCCAATTTTGGTGATATTTGGGATTTCATAAAAGTGACACATATGAAAATATATTGGTTAATAGGATAAGAGGAAAATCACATGAGAAATGGATAAGGAAAAATTATTGCATTCCATGGGTATCTCTTCTAGATTTAGGTTATATTATTGAATCATTCCCAGATCTTGGTGTTGGACTAGTTATAATAAAATTGATAATTAGTTGTTAACATTCACTGATGTGATTATTAACACGACTTATATGAATCTTATCAATATTAAAAACCATTATGTGATCATGTTTATCTATATTGTAACCATTATTTTATTTTGATTCTGGTTGAGATATTTTGATAATTTAATGTTGTTCTGCCACTAACATGAGATCATATTGTCCTATTAAAATGATATCAATGATTATGTGTTCATGTATTGTCCTATGAATGATGCATCTCATGTATCATTGTGAAATGAATCGAAACCCACAATGTTTGAGGAAATCTACAAAATTCAATGTAGTATGATAAGGACTGATCAATGCATATTAAAATCATGTAATAAGGGAATCGATGTGAAAAAATATTGCCAATGGAAAATGTATGTGTTATACATTATCATCCCATATTTGGATGGTCTTAGATATAATATGTCACAATGATGATGAATCAGTTTCCAATAGAGTGTGGCTCATGTCAATAACCACCATCGAAATATGGGTTGATGAAATTTATATGAATTCACATGTATTTTGGACCATTAATATATACCCCATTGATAATGTGGACCAAAGAGAATGATAATTCATACGTCTAGAGTAGTAACAATATAGATAGATAGGAAAATAGTTTTATTTAATCTCTTTTGGAATTTCTCTAATGATGAAGATCCATCAGAAATAATACCCAACAATATTGAGGATGAATGTTTAGGTTATTATGTTGGATAATCAGGGAGGGTTCCTTTGGAATTTTTTGAGTAGGGAAATAAATCATACATTATTAGTGGGACAGATATTATGGTCTTATGATACTTCAATTCCAAAGTGTTCAATTTAATGTGGCATGTATATATGTGGGGATATTTTTAACTAATATATGTGTGGAATTATCCATGGGAAGACATCTTACATATCTTGGTGAAGGAAAAATTAGATTGCACAGAGTTTTGATTATTTTTGTGTCTTGATAATTAAATGTGTCATAATATAGGTTTAATTGGAACTTATGAATATGATTCTTCAATGTTATGTCTCATTTAATGGCTATCCCTTTGAATATTTGTATATTTTAGACCATAAGACAACATTGAGATGTAACATTGGTAGTATGTCTCATTGAATTTGTGTGTGTGTGCGGGGGGGGGGGTGTGTTATGCAATAAGGCCACACATAATGTGGTTATTTTTTATCATGATAATGGAATAAAAAAATAATGATCTATAATCCTATGTGAGTCATGATCCGTGTGAGAAAAAACATATATGAGGAGATCAAACACATTACATGGGAGAATGTGGATTACACATGGTGCCTTCTATAAGAATAATATTGATGATATACCCATGGAGAATAAACCATCATATATAATGTGTAATGATATTTCAAAAAATATATATTAATGTGGAATCTATCTATGATCTTAATTTGACGATAATTTTAGGAATATTTCATTGTAATTATAAGTGATATGGAATCATATATGTACCGATGGAAGTAAGTAGGATATATAAATCATTTATTAAAAAGGTTTCCATTGAAGCATGACTATTACTACAATCAGAATCCTTCTAGATCAATGCTCATATATTTTGAAAATGATTGATTGAAGTTAACCATGATATATAACTTCATATATCAAGGATTTTATCCATGCAGTTTAATATTGTAGAATAAGGAAGTCATTTTGCGCAATATATATAGAAATATTTAAATTGGATGATATGATGAACTCATTATAGTCTTGAAGGTTAATATTCCCAAGTGAGAAGAGATTATATATATATATATGAGTGAATTATTGGGCACCAACATTTAAAATGGTACCTTTGTATTTGATTATAATATGAACCATATTTTTTTTAGTTTGTAATGATCATTACCCACTAGTGGGTAATGAATCATATTAGAAATCATAGATATATTTCCTATTATTTCAGTGATATTTGAATGAATATTAGGGGATATTTTATAATGTGAGAGTAAGACAATAAGGTCATGTGATATTCAAGTGAAACTATTGATAGTTCTGTCATCTAGTGAATACAATGGACTTAAGTTTTTGTAAATGGGATGGGGTGTCATGTTATGATGTATAGAACACATGGAAACACTATCTTGTAATAAGAATGTGTGGATATTTTATAAATACAGTTATTTTGGTATCATGTGGATGGTATTGTGTTAGGTGAACTCATAATACGATCACCTGACTAACAGGTTATCAGGCAAATGAACGACTAAGGAGTCATTATGTGATTAGGTCCTGAAGAAGTGTTATTGCAATATAGACCCAAATGTCAAGTTAATAAATTATTTAAATATTCTTTCCTTTTATCAAATTCATTCAATATTTTCATATGTAATTTTAAATACGTGGATTTGGAGTCACATAATTTTCTATATCAACTTTTGGATGCCGATTCCTCTTCATATATCAAATTAAAAAATCTATGTCCACTATGTGGGTGATTTTTTCTTGAAACCAGTGGGTTTTATATATCTCTATTTCCTTTTTATACCCCACATTTCAAAGCGGGCACACCACGTACCTCAGATTATGTATGAGTAAAATTCTCCAAATAATTTGGCATGGGATATTGCGCTACACATGACCAATCATCATGTCATGAGTAAAATAGCACGATGAATCGTATGAAAATAAATGACCACAAGAGTTATCCATTGTAATTACTCTATATTTCCATGATTTTATTTTTACAAATTATTTATGAAAATTCCGAGACAAGGAAGTGAGATGGAGTACAATTCTTAGGCTCAGTGTGCCCAAAACTATTCATTTAAAATGTTTAATTTTAAATAGCACAAACATACGACACTCCTTTAGAAGTGAAATATTATTTAGACAAGTTCACATTTCATAAATATAAGGGAACTTTTAATATTATAATGTTGTATTTACCCTAGGCATGATGAAATTTGTTCAGCGTGGATCATCTGATGAAAAATTTACCAAGCACGTGACATAAAAAAATTATTTTGTTTTGGAATTTTATTCAACAATTAATGATGACTCATAATTGATATATTTGACTACAATTTATTTTGAAATATATTTTTCACTTTCTGTGAGTTAAATTTAGTCGGCATGGGTATTCTTGTGGTAAAACCTATGATAGACATAATTATCATTAAATGGTTTAAATATTTATTATATATTGATGCATCAAATGTTATTACTTTAAATTTATGGTTATAAAATATCTTCAGGGTTGGCTAATAAATACCTAGACATTCAAATAACTATTGAAGTTATTTTCTTGAAAACAATGATTGTTCAATGTTCAAATCATGGATCATCGGACCGATGGAGTTAGAGGATCTCTTCAACAACTACAACAAAACTGTTCTCTTTCAATGATCAATATAAACTCCTAGTCGGGTGGTTTATAACATATTACTTTTCCCAAATCTCTACATTCACAACAAATGTGGGTAATTCCATGAATAGATCGAACCAATGTTTGATTGATACATGATGGCCATAAAATTGTGGTGCTAATTACTGAGAGTTAGTTTTAGATTCTTCTTCAGCACTTATTCTCCATTATAAAAAAATTAATTGTGGACAAAATAATAAATGTCCAATTATGATTCCATGGAAATTATTTTTTCTTAACTTGTCCCTTTTTCTTCACGTTCATCGCTGTTGGACTCCTATTTCCACAGTTGTATTTTTCGGGTGACCAGAATGCAATCAGACAACCAAATTATAGTAAAATCACCTATAAAGGCAGGTTTTGTATATATCGTGCCTCGGGGATCCCAAATCTACTACCAATTTGATATACATGAATTGGTGGTGGTGTGGTGGTCTACATTTTGGACCACTGGAAAGTGTTTGATGGGGAGATGTGAGGTGGTGCAGAGACTAGATTTGGCAGCCATATATAATAGTGGCTAATGCATATCTCGTTGTGTGGGATGTGGCAGAGCAAAGTAGCAGGATGGTGAGGTGATAAAGAAGGGGATGCGGTGAGTCCTCCTGACATTAAGGGGCAGCCGCGTGACCCAGTAAGAAAGATGCGTGTCATGGTGGGGTGGCCAGATGATGTAGAGAGGTGGCTTTGTGGTGTGTCAAAAGTCACCATAGGATACTGTGTGGAGTGGGAGACACAGTGAGGCGGGCTTTGTGTGAAGATCTAAAAAGACCGTGCTCGAGCGGGGTAGACCAGGGGAGATGGGATAGTCCTAGGGGGTGTTGGTCAGGACTAAGAAGAGTATGCTAGGTCAGGCCGGATGTAGTGGGTCAGGTCAGCGTGATGAACCAAACAAATCTACATCATACCCCATATCGAACCAAGGTGGTTTCACAGTCAACTATATAGAGTCGAATATGGCTGTCGACTTCGAGAACAGCTTGAGTATTCCGGGAGAGATCATGTAATTTTTCTTTGGTATGGTAAATGTTTTTGGGGAATGACCATAGTGGACGACTTTCATGGTCGGTTGACCGACCATGAGTCAGTCTGCAGTCCCAATGTCCCCCTCTAGAAATTTCAACCCACTATAACTCTCAAATGGTGCATCCATTTGATGAGTCGTCTATTTCATTTGGATACCTACTATGACAGGGTCATTCAATGTTATCTTAAGTGGGTTTTTGGGTGTGTTAATAAGACATAATGGATTGAGGAGTGAGTCCTCTTGTAATGACCATGCTTCAAGAAAACATGTATTTTCTAGCTTGGGACATATGGAACATGTGTCTTATAGAGTCTATATGTATTATTGATACTATGATCCATATAAATACTATGTATATTATGGTTTTTTTGTGTCATATAGTGAATATATGTCTCTTTGAGAATATCTATCATATTTGATTTAGTATATCATGATTTTCTTCCTACAAGTGTAGTAGATATACACCAGTGTGTAGATGACTTCAGAATTACCATCATGGTATTTCATTGGTGGTATTTCATTGGTTGTATTTCCTTGGTGGTATTTTCTTCCTGGTATATCCTTGGTGATATCTCGTTCATGGTATTTCTTGGTTGTATATTATTGGTGGTATTTCCTTGTTGGTATTTTATTCATGGTATTTCTTTCGTGACATATCCTTCATGGTATTTCCCTGGTGTTATTTTCATCATGGAATTTCCTTGGTGTTATTTCCTTCATTATATCGTCATCAATGTATATTATTTTTGGGTTTGGGATGTCATATTGTGTATAATTTAACTGTCCCTTACACGGTATTGGCCCACACATGTCGTGTTTTTTGTAGATGATCAACCTTTTGATGGAGTTCATGGATGACTAAGGCTATTATGTACCTTGTGATGATAGACAGACCGAGGTGTGACCCTATATATTTTCAGACAACAGTCCCTATACATCTCACTTTACAGGTTCAATTTTGGGGTACAATATTTTTTTGTGCACTTGTATTTTTCTTTTGATTACATTTCTATACAACCACTATTTTACTATTGTTGTAGGATATAGTGGTTTGAATGCATTGATTACTTATTTTTTTGTATTTCATCCCTTATCATTTGGAGATGTGTGCATGAGTAAAGGTACTATAGACTAATTCCTCTTAGTTGTGAGATAATCATTCCTGGTTTGATTCACTAGCGCATTTCCTATTGGAGGAATTATTGGGGTAGTCAGACCTCTAACCCCTTTGGGACGGGTCTTGACATAGTGGTATCAATGGATTCCAGTTCTACATTAAGACCAAGAGTCATTGAGATTGGATTGCGGGAAATTATGTTAAGTGTTTTGAGTTCAATTTTTAGGCTATGGAATCTTGTGTTTGTGTAGCATCTAATGTATCACTACTAATAAAATTGGTTATGACCACAGACCAATATCCATGGTTTTAAAACTGTGGCTATAGGTGGCTATGACCATTGTTATCTGGCCTATAGCCACGATTAAAAAATTATGGCTATAGGAATTTTTTCATGAGATATATCCATGATTTTCAAAACCATGGATATATCCCACACCTATAGCCACAATTATGTGACATATAGAGATAGTTTTGAAAATCGTGGCTATAGGTCTCTTGTCCTTGCACAGGAGAAAAACATTCCGACCAAAAATTGGTGGAAAGAATAATTGCAACAATTCTTAGGATATTCCCATGATTTTTAATAATATATATAAAATATAATATATATACACAAAACCATTCATGGTGTAGTTTTTAGAAGGCAAAAAATTTAATGGACGATGTTGGGATCAAATATAGCTAAGAACACATTATATAGTGGATATTTGTGTAGGTGTCTAGGTCTATATCTGTGGTTAAAACTGTGGAAATTATCCACCTATTGCAACAATTAAAACTGTGCAATAGGTCAACAACCACAGTTGACAACAGAGGTAGCTATTGCCACGATATTCAAAAAATGCCAATAGGCCACCTATTTCCACAGTTAAAACTCTAGACATATGTCAGACCCTAAAACCATAGCATTACTGTCTAGGGTTGGGAAAAACCATTTCCATAGACAATGACCATAGTTTTTGGCACAACTGCAAAAATTCTGAACCATGGAAATAGCCAATTTTTATACTTTTGTATCCATACACCAAGACTAGGGTTTAATTATTTTCAACTCAGTAAATGAAAACACTGGTTCTTGGGATAAAATAATTTTTCATAAATCATATAAGAATTCTAGTGTATTCTATGTCCACATTTTGTTAGATCTCACAATATACTCAATTGACCTTGGTAATTCTTTTTTACATCAAGATCCCTCAACATATATAGTCAGTATGGATTCAACTACATGGTCATGAGCATGATCCACCGGGATATGGGATATTGATACAAGGATTTGAATCAGAGATAGTATATCCACTTTGTACAACAGCATAAAAACCAAATATTGAGTAGAACATATTACCCATAATAAGTGTGGATTAGAAGTACTGGCTGAGCACAGTTCTCAAGTTTCATTGAAATATACCCATTAGGTTATTATGATATCTTAAACCATAGGAGGTTCAAGACTTGATTGAGGTGGTGATCCATGTTTTCTATCATGTGTGGACACATTAGATTAGAATGTTTCTCAGGAAACGATCCTTCTACGTGGCTCAGTATGGATATGATAGATTTTGGTTTCCCATCTTATGATGAGGTGACATATCTATGGATAGAGTTAGGGAGAAATTTAAAAGGGGGTTCTCAACATGTATGCTAAGGAATATTCATGTACAAGAGCATATAATAATCTGACAGGTCTATATTTTGAAGTCTAAGTATTCATAAATGTAATCAAATCTTTCCAGGTGTGTGATAAATAAGATACAAGATCCAAGATTCAACGCTCCGACCATCGAGTGAGGTATTTATAAGGACACAGAAGAAAGTATTATCCATCTGGTAATTCCTTCCAATGCTAGGGTGATAGAGTGAATATTGTGGTTGAGAGTTTGTTGGATGGGTATAAATAGACAGTGATAATCCGCATTTGAAAATTAGGAGTAGAGACCCAAACAGAAGTGTGCCAACATCTTTCTTAGGTATAGGGACATGCGACACATTTCAAGAGGAGGTGTCAGGATAAGGGAATTTCAGATAATATCTCATATTGCGGGTCCAATTATCCTAAATAAAGATATGTATTTTCATGTGATTTTAGTGGAATTCTTGGAAGATATTTTTCAAATCATGGAACAAATGACGAATAAACAATATGTGGACCAATGAGGTAGACTGCATAATTTCCGCAAATATATTAAAATGATTTACATTATTGGTGAAAATATATAAATATGGTGTAGGATGAACTGAAACGTTGGAGGGTGAAATTGACTACTTACTAGTTGTTTAGACTCACCCTCGGTGCAGTGCATGATATGAGTCCATATATTCCTACAACTGTTGCAGAGTATGAGGATATTTTTCTATAGTATGTTATAGGTTTCCATCACCATGGTGATGGAGACAGTTGCTTTGTTCTATACCATTGGATGGCATTGATATCTACACCTTCTTATGAGATGGAACCAGTAGAGCTTAGGGAGTTGAGGTTACTATTGGATGACTAGAAGAAGAAGGACATTGTGAGAGCCAATGTTTTACACAGGGTATCTATAGCTATGTTTTCCATGAATACACATGGGAGAATGAGGTTATGTGTGGACATACAGTTCCTGAACAAGGTGACCATAAAGAAAAATTATCCACTAATGAATATCAATGACCTATTTGACAAGTTGAGAGGGGCATGATGTTTCTCAAATCTCGATCTCGTGTCAGGCTATCACCAAATGTTAGTACGAGATAAGGATATAGTTAAGACATATTTTATATGTCATTACGGTCATTTTGAGTAAATCATGTTGATGTTTGGCCTAATAAACACCCCATATGTGTTGATGAGACACATGTATATGATCATTAATCCTTTCATATGGATGGAAAAGAGTCATCGTTTATTTTAAGAGATGAGGCAGAGTTGCATGAGGGATCCCATCTTCAGTTTTTAGAAGACAATGTTGAGTATGTAGGGTTCTTTGATGCATAATGGGTAGTTCTTTGTTATTTTCTAAAGCTGGGGATTGCAGTGATTGCCTATGGTTCATTCCAGTTGGAAAAAATGAGAACAAAATCATGACACATGATCGTCGGTTTTCAGTGGTAGTATTCATTTTAAAGAATTTGTGACACTACCTAATGGGTGAGCGATTTATGAACTGAAATTACCAGAAGAGTCTCAATTATTTCCTCTCTCATATGGATATGATCATTAGACATAGGTGATGGCATGTGTTAATCTAGGAAAATGAGTTTGAGATTTTCTATACTCCTAGAAAGGGGAACATAGTGGAAGAATATCTCAACTTGAGATCTAGATTATAGTTTATGAACTAGGAATTGAAGTAGTTTTCCTCATTGCAAATATCATTTATGTACGGGGAGAGAAAATCGTACCTCAGTTCGATGGTTGTTACTCATCCAATATAATAGTGAGTATGGCTGTAACTACATGGGGATACTAGATATGAGACTTTCTGTGTTCATATCCTCATAGGGAAAGCCCCTAATGGATATTCATAAGGTTGGGAGCATGTTTTTATTTTCAGAGGGTGCATAGTAGTACAAATGGAATTTATGGAGGAGGTTTTTAGGGAGTTATATATATCCCCTTTGGCATTAAATCATGATGGGTGAAGATGTACAAGGACATATGACATTGTTTCTGGTGGTCGGGGATAAAGAAGGGTGTATCCAATTTTGTTTCTCAGATTCTCACTTTACAGTCGGTTAATGCTAAGCATTAGGTTACATCAAGTTTGATTCACCCCTTCATGTATCTGAATAGAAGTGGGATGGAAAATTTATGGACTTCATGATAGGTTTACCATGTAAGTCCAGGGTACATGATACCATCTTTGTGATCATTGACCAACTCACCATGTCTGAAAACATCCTAGAAATTTGGGATCCGATTTCAGTATATATCATTGGACACATCTACATTCTATAAATAGTTTCAATACATGAAGTTCCATTGATGAAATTATTTTCTCTTGATGATCGGTTTAAATCATTGTTGTGGAAGGGATTTCAAAAGGTGTCTGGGACACAATTATTCCTGGGTATTACATTTCACTAATAGATGATCATCTAGATAGAGTGGATCATATATGTTTTAGAGGACATTCTACAAGATTTCATGTCATATTTTGGTGTCGGTTGGGAGGATAAACTACCACTAGCAATGTTTGTGTAAAATAAATGCTACGATTCCACCAATAGTATAAAAACATTTTAGGCCTTGTATGAATGAACATGAAGGTCACTAATTTGATAGACTATCGCAAGAGATTCAGCACTCCTGTTACCAATGTTGGTGAAGGATACTACAGAGAAGGGGTAGATCATACATGAGTAGATAAAGTGTCCATATAGATAATAGAAGTCTTATTCTAATATGTATTAAATGTAATTGGGGTTCAGGGATGAAGACCTTGTGTTTATTTGGGTATCATTTCTATGAGGATTATAGATATTTGGAAAGGGAGGAATGAAATCTCCAAGGTTCATTATAAATATTTTAATACACATTAGGGTTGGAGAGTTGGTGTACCACTTGGATATACAACTACAATTATATTGTGTTCACGAAACCTTCCACTTGTTTTAGCTATTGAGGTACATGTATGCCTATCACACGTTATCGAATGGGGTATGCATGACATTGAAGATGGGGTGACTTTTATGGAGTACCTATTGGACACTAAGGATCGAAAGAAGGTTTTCCTTCCTAAGTGGTCGATTCCATTATTTGGTGTATAGTGGAAACCTATTATTAACTATGAGAGAACATGAGAGTGGTAGGATAAGATTCATGCGCAGCAACCTCATTTTTTTAGTATACCATGTTTGTGATTTTTAGGTATATAATTCTATAAGGTGGGGATGAAAAAATTATTTAGAATTTTTCTGGTTTTATTTTTAGAAATTATTTAGAATAATTATGACACCACAAGCTGAGAAATCATGTCATTCCGAGGTCTGCAATGAGCAAAAAACATGAATGTAAATGTTGTGTTTTTAACAACACCCACACACATCATTACTGAAAAGTTGGAAATTATATAACAAGGTTCTGAGAAAATAAAATTGAGGGCACAATTCCGATCAACAGATATCGTTACCCAATATGTTAACTAACTATGGTTGGTGTGGTTCATCCAAAAAATAGTCATCGAGGATATAACTGTAAATAAACTAATGAAATGAAATAATTTTAAAAAATCATAATAACATATGAATAGTTACATGGATTAGAAATATTAGACCACCATGAGTTCATAATGTTTTGTTTTACAAAGGTGTGGTGTAACATTAGCCTGCACAAGTATTTGGTGGAATACCCTAAAAGGGTGTAATAATCATTAAATAATTTAAAGAAAAATTATTTTATTAATGCAATGACTATTTTTCCTTTAAGAGTACATTTGTATAATTTCCTCAGTATTTTTCACAATATACGTAGAGTTTCACACAGCTATTGGAGAGATTTTCTGGAAAATGATGTTGGATCAATGTTTTCATTTTGGATCACCAAGGTGGTGGAGTTGGAGGATCTCATCAACAATAGAAACACAACCATTCTTAATCAACGATCGATTAAAAACGATAGGAAGGGCAGTTCATTTATTTTTTATTCTCCCCATTATTTATTTTCACAATGAATTTGGGTCATTCCATGAATATATTGATACGTGGTTAGATTATTGTGGTATGTTCATTAAATTGAAGGGTTTATTAAAAAGAATTTTTTTATATTCTTCTTCATTATTCATTCATATCTCTAATGATAATTACATAATGTTGACATGCATGAGAGACAATGTTCATTCATTGGGAGTATTTTTTTGGTTCACATGTTCTTTGTATTCATGGTCATTGGTTCCTTGTGGCCATGTTTTAATTAGATGGGTGGATCTGAATGTGATCCAGTTTTTGATTACATAAAAACCAAGAATAATGGTCAGTTCATTGTCGATCACGACTCGAGGAGCACATATATATGAAAATTTTTAAATTTTCTCATTGTAGATTGTTCACTGGTCCATGAAAGGGACCTCTAGTGTAGGTCTGTCATGATGGTCTGATGAGGTGACTAGTGGTGGTGCGTTGATCTAAGGCAGATGCCACAGATGATAGTGGATGTGGTGGAGGAAGATGCATATGAAGCGGAATAGAGGAGCCATGGGACACACATACGATAGAGCTGGGGACACTATAAGGACATGTGACGTGGTAGGGAAGTCATGTGGAATGGTGGATGTACAAACATGTGACAACATGGAGAGGTGGACATGACCAGGTGGGCTGCGTGCGACAGACCATATGGCTCATGCCAAGGACAGTTATGCCAGGGGATAAGGGCTGGGATACTTTAGAGACCGGAAGGACCATGAATAGCGGGCAGAGATAGCCCTGATGGAGAGAGAGATGTTAGTCTAGAATACCATACTAGATATGGGTTGGACACCAGATTGACCCGAGGTGTTCGCATGGTTGACTTCAACAAAAAATCAAGCTGTATTGGTGGAGTCACACGAATCGACTGTAAGGCGGCCGACCATGGGGATGATATTCTGTGATTCAGTCTCTTTTCCTTGTGACACACATCCTTTGAATCTTCAAACCTTCATAAAATTCATTTTATTAATTTTTTTAGTGTACATCTATGGTGTTGAAACCCTTACGAAGAGACGATAATTTCGAGATATCCTAAGTGTTTTTTAGTAAGGGGTGTGAATACAATAGAATTGCTTTAGGAGTGAGTTCTCCTAGAATGGGCATGCTTTGAGAAAACATTTATGTTTGTTGCCATGAACTAGGAATAATTTTGCTTTTATATAATATGTGTCTTATGGATATTGTGTGTCTTATAGGGATTATGAGTCTTATGGAGACCTTGTGTCTAAAGAATGATATGTGTTATGTTGGGATTATGTGTCTTATATGATTGAGTATATTTGGATGTTCAATCTATATGTGTGGTAGACATAAACTGATGTAGTGATGAATATAAATTTTTCTTTCAGGGAATTTCATTGTTGATATTTCCTTCATGTTATTTTCTTCGATGGAATTTCAGTTGTGGGTTTTCCTTTGGGATATGTCTTCCATTGTATTTCCTTGGTGTTATTTTCTATGTTTTATTTCCATATTGGTATTTTAATTAAATGTATTTAATTCATGGTATTTCCTAGTTGGTATTTTCTACATGGTATATCCAGAGTGTTATTTCATTTTTGGTATTTCATTCTTGGTATATAATTTTTCGTTTTGGGGAGTCCTACAGAGTTTTGTTTTACTCAACCCTACATGTGCTTTTCCTGCATGTGTTGTGTACTGTGAAGATGATTGATCCTTTAATATATTTACAGGATGAAAATGAGGTGGTAGTGCCTTGTGAGAGAGGAAAAACCAAGGTGTGTCCAGATATCTTTTCATACAATAATCCTAGTACCTTTTACGTTATAGGTTGAACTTGTGTTTATAGACACTTTTCGTGGGGCTTGTATTTTGTACCTATTTATATTTTCGTACATTAATTATTTTACTATAGTTGTCGGATATATTGGATTTCATGAATTTTTTACTTATTATTATTTTTACATTTTATTTCATTTTTGAATGGGAGATGTGGGTGTGAGTATATATATGTTAGGATAATGCCTCCCATTTGTGGGATATGCCTACACAGTACCAGTCACCAGCCTCTATTCAATTGATGGTTGGTATGTGGAGGTCACAACACATGAACCTCTGGGATAGATCTTGGAATCTATCTTAGGAAACACTTCAATATATTCAATTTCATAGTTAATTTGTTTGCAGGGAGATCACATGATTTGGTAGAAAATTTGTAATGAAAATTTACCATGTGAATGGGTCGCCACTGATAGAATTGGTCTTTTTATAAACCGGGGACAAAAAATCATGTATCCAAGTTATTTAATTAAAAAATATGATCACAAATGATATCATGAATTTAATTCGCATTCCCATTTCAAAGAGGATTTACATGTACTATTAGAGGTTATGTTGCTAATTGTCACTTTGTGGTTCATGCGATCATGTAACCCGATCACAAGACCCTCAATTGTTCATGAGCTATTGGTATGTAGTGAAAATTATATGATTTTAATTTTCAATAAATGAAATTTGGGTTTTTAATTATTATTTCCCAAATAAAATATTTAAAATCATTCCTCTGGTTGGAATCATCATACAAATATTTGGATTTTGATCAATATACAATATAAACTAAAGATCAATAATCATATGAAATATCAACCAATGATCTACAAAAAAGAATTTTTATTTATATGAAACATTATAAAACACTAAAAGAATATAATTCAAACCAATTTTTTGGATTTAAATAGTATGTATGTTGTGAATCAACAAAAAAATAATTAAATATCCCATAGAAATTTGATAGTTCTCTATGTCGGGTAAATGGATTAAAAATCTAGAAGAGGAAAATATATGACTAATGATATAAAATGATGAAATTATTCCACTGTTATACATGTAAAACCACTAAAAAAATATTATTTCATTAAAAATATTTATTAAAATTGAGATAAATTTTATTAAATAAAAAATATAATTGAGACACTAGGGGAGGTCGAACTAAGATTGATCAGACAAGGGACTTGTACTATAAAAATTCAAAGAAAAATAGTTTTATAGTATATAATACATTATTTTTCTTTATATATGTGTATGTGTGTGTTAGTGTATACATATTTAGTCATATATATATATATATATATCTGTATGTAATTATTTATATATTATTTTTTAATATATATATATATATTATAATATATCATTTTATAATATATTTTTATAAACATATATTCTATAAGATATAGAAACATTTATCTCTTAATACCTACATATTCATTCACATATATATGTATTCATTTAATATATATGTAATTAATTATTGTTTCAATTTTTATTATCAATTCAAACTATATTTTATAAATAATATATATTCAAAATTGTAACAATATAGTAAAAGTTTTCTGTTAGTTTTGAAAATAATACATTAATCTACTAATATAGGGTTGAATCATTATTATGATGAAAGAATATTAAAATTAAAGAATTATAAATAGAAAAAGTTAAAAATAAAATTATTTTCATATAATTTTTTAAAAAAGTACACATGATTGTTTTTATATAAAACCATAACTCACAATATGTTACTTTAGTGCCTTACACATGCTTACCTCTAAAAGGGTTTTAAAATCTATTTGTATTGGTTCTCCCAATCGATAATTTTTAATCTAAACTAATCCATTAATTGTTTAAAACATTAATAAAAATATTTTTCGATTGAAAATCAAAGACATAATATTCTTAAATAACACACAGATAATTTATCATTATTTTATTAGTATTTATCTATCGTCCAATGATTTAATAAATGTGTCACACCCTGACCAATATATTTTTTATTACGATTTTTTATGGTATTTTGTCTTGGGTTTTAGACCAGTGTGTAGTCACCACAGGGTTTTAAGGGACCGTGCAGACAATCCAAGCACTGCTGTGATAGAATCTAGACCAGAAAAAAGTTCCCGCTCGGTTCTCTCAATGTCTCTATAAGCGGGCGTGGACCGTGTAATTGCATTATTCAAATAACATAAATATTAATTAAATATAATAACAGTTATTATTATTTTTTACTAGTATTTTTATTATAATCATTAATTACACTTTTATATTAAAACTAAATTTTCTAAATTTAGTATTATGATCATTATGATTAGTAGTATTATTTATTATTATTATTATTCTTGTTATTAGTGAAATTTTTTTACCAAAAGAAACTTTTTTATCATTATTATATTATTATTAGTGTTATTATTATTATTTCTATTATTTTGAGAAATAATAATAATATTATAATTATAAATTTATTTATTTATTATTATTATTATTCCTATAATTATTATTTTGTTAAGGTTTCTTTTTTTATTTTATAATATCTTATCTTCTTCTTCTTTTATTTCATTAATTCTTTATTTCATTTTCTTTTTCTGATCTTCCATGCAGGTATCCCTCCTTCTCCTTGTTGCAGCACGTGCAAGTATCCCCCTCATCGGATCCTCTCTTGGCCACCTGTATTAACCCGATATTTCATAATACGTCTTTTCTTCAAAGTAAATCAAAAACTCGCAGTACACGCATCACTGAGTTCAAGCGCACCACGACATACCAAAATATCTGTTCAAAAAAAGTTATGAATAGTATTAAAAGGCATTTTAAGATTATATAATCCTTATAATTTGAGAATCCATATTATTAGTTTCATAGACATAATGTAATAACAAATTAATCTTTTTTCAGATAAAAGAATTATTTTTATAATAATGCAATTTCACTGCATTTCATTAGTGAACCCTTTTTTAAACCAATGTTTGAAAAATTCTTATATTAAATTTTACAACATCGACATATTTTTAAGAACCGGGACATACAAATTTAGTTTCAAAATTTTTTTGGTGTTTTTCTAATAACATTCATATTTGGGTGAACACTGAAAATACTATATTTTTACTTAAAACAACATTTTTAAGAAAAGTAATTTATTGTGTTGAATAATAGTTTTTTATGGTTTATGAGTATAATTAGATTATAGTTTTATCATTTAATCCAATAATAGTCATTGTATATAAATTCACATTGAAATTGGACAAAAACATGTGTCAATCATTTGATAGTTATTATTTATTAAACATACACTTTTTGGTTTTGACAGCAGGAATAAATTTTGAATCTATTAAGGCAACTTATATGTTTTGAAAATTTTAAAATATATTTCATTTTTAAATTCGGAATATCATAATTATCTTAGGGTGAATTTTATTAATTTTTCCTAAAAACTATCATTTTTTGAAGAATAGTGAAAAACTGTAAGTCATTGTATAAAACCGACTTTTTATTCAAATAATTATTTATTTTATTTAAATTTATTTTTAGTAAAAATAGATAAAAAATTCCTATATATGTACAATGTAATTATTTAGAGTCAAATTATAATAATTTTAGATATAAAAAATTTTTATTAAACTTTTTACTGTCTTTTACCAACCTCCTAGGAGTATTTGCACATTTTCATAAAACATAACATTACCACTTCTGTGAGTTGAATTTCATAAATTTGAGAGAAACGGTTAATATTAATGAGTATAATGTGAATCAATAAGATGAAAATATTTTTTTTTTGAATGGTAACTTTTTTCTTTTATTTACCACTGTTAATAGTAAATAGGGTAATTAAGGGTAAAAATTGTATTATTATTACCATAACACATGTACTAATTCTATTGGATATGTTTAATTGGAAAAATAACATCCTTAGGAATATAATATAATCCTTAGTTCCACTTTTATTATATTATGAAATTTATTATTATTTAATTCAAAGAAGAGTTAGAAATGTTAAATTCATTGTTTAATAACTAAAAGATTTTCAATATAGGTTTTTACATAAGATAAATTCGACTATAAATATTCAATATAAAGATAAAAATATTTCATATATACTATTATTTTATTTATAATTATTATACATTAAATAATTAAAACTATTTATTACGCAATTAAGATGCTGTAATTGCCGTATTAATAGAAGATTAAAATAATTGATATTATAAATATCCAAATAATTGTAATTTGAGACTTTTAATGAATTTAAAATATTATATAGGTTAATATGACATATTAGGTTTACATAATTGAATTTTTTTTGGAATTTATATTGTTGTTATAAATGTAGGAAAAAAATTCCCAATTCTGTCAAAATTGACAAAAAAGATTTTTTAAAACAAATATTATATTATGAATTGATATTATATTCTTAAAAATCTAATGTTTTACCAAACAACATATATAATGATAAGTGTATAATTAATGAATCAAATGGAGTAATTTTTAAAATATATAGTATGTTTATTTACCGTATAATAAAAAATTAAAAAGAGACATGGTAAATGTCAAATTATTTAACTAATAGTTAAATATAAAATATAATGTTAATATATTAATCCAAACCTATCTAAAACCTATTGGATGAGTGGTTCTTGACCCATACCCACCTTATCCTATATATAATCTAATTTGGAGCCATTATAAACCGAAAATGATTTTATAATAAAATAACATTTCTAGATTTTCCTAAGGTTCCCCTCACCCCTCTTATAAAAGGGCACTCCCCCTTCTCTGTACATCACATGTTAAAAGCCTTTTTTCTCTACCAAACACTTCAAAAATACCCTCTAATCTCTCCTAAAATTATCCTTGTGGCTTTAATTTAGTCATAAATCTAACCTATGGACCACTTTTGATAATATGAAATGGAAGAACCGAAAAAAGAGGTAAATATTTCATCACCTCTTTGAAGTTCCTTTCTTCTTCCACTTTGTATTTCTTTTCTGATTCCATTATAAAATAATAAATCCATTATATTTATTATATTTTTGTCTTATTATAAATATAGTAAAACCATATTCATTATTCTATCCATCTTTTGGATGACATGTCACCATACATGCATATATACGGCTTACCGTCTCCATGTCGTGGTGTAATTGTTATTCAGTACATTATTATTTGGATTGGTATAATAATGATGTTTAATTGATTTAGATAATAAATATAACATCATAATGATTCTCTATATATGATATCAAATCCAATTATATATTATTTTAATATCAAAATAATGATATTGTAACTCATGCGTATGTACGGATTATCGACTCCACGAATGCGACGAGATTCATTCCCCATCATAAACATTCAAGACAAATTTTCATTATATTATTAAAAATATATTTTATAGTCTTAATATAATTATGAATATGAAAAAGATACATCATATCCATAACAAACATTACATATAGAACACAACATATAAAAGAAGATAAATCAGTTGACAACCGAAATGATGATAATACTAAAATATTATTAACAAATAAATATTAAAAGATCATAAATGATGTAATATTAATGTATATGATTCTTGAATAATTTAATAAGAATTATTTCACCATTATACATGAGGTTAACCTACCATAAACTAAGTAAATATACAAGGTCCGGGTTAATTTCACAATCTCTTTATTATACAGGGATGTTTTTATGGAAGTATCTACCGGGACCTATTTATCATCCACATTCATGTTTCTTAAAAATGTATTCCAAAACATTTTTACTATTTACTAGAATATGGGTTAAATTAATTTATACCCTTGTTTGAATTTTTATAAAATGGTTTTAAGGGAATCATTCCATTGTTTTTCAAACAATGTACTTTTTAACCATTTCGTCAAAATAAAGGCAAGAATATCTCTTTTTATCTTATACTGCGGGTGTGGCTATTTTCCGCCGTTATAACATCGTCAAAGAATCCCATGCAAGCATATAAGAATATTTTGAAAATAAATGTTTTCATAAATGGTTTAAAAATAGAAAGTGATATTTCTCTAAAAAAATTATTGTATTTAATCTATGTCAACATCCATTGATGGATTTTAATCTTATTAATGTTGATTTATTATGATACAAAGCATCCATATTGTATTGAAGGTTTTGTGATATGTTTAACTGTGGATGTGTTATTTTTACAGCATTCATGGTTTATGGATAATGTATTGACATTTCGTATGATAGTTATTAAACGAATGCTTATATTATGTTTAAATATTTTCATATGAGGAATGCATTGGACTTAGTATGTGATGGGTGGAGCCTACTATAGCTCCTTGATGCATCGGTAGGTCTGATTAGACAAACTATTTCCTTGCCACTGGGCCTTGATAAAATGATTTTTGCAGTCTTGGCACAAGTACTTGACTATATTGTTATGAAATTCTAGTATTATACATTCCATCATTATGAATGTGGCTATTGAATGTGCATGCGATTATTCGACTAGACGAATATCTAGGTGAGTAAGTAAATTGAATTATTTTGATTTATAATTTCGATATGATGATAAAGTTTAAGTTGAAAAGGGTTTTTTAGTTCAATAAATTTATTTAAATTTTTATTTTTATTTATGAATGTTTCCACTATATTGTTATCCTTACTGAGAATCTGAGCTCACCCCATTCTATCTTTTATTTTTACCAGGATGTGATGAAGTATATTATGACTGACCTGCAGGGATAGTCTATGGGATCTCAATGTTTTCCATTGAAATAATGTTGTTTTAGTTTTCCATTTTATAATATAATATAAACCATATGAATGTATCTAGAAAATCCAAGGCTACTAAACTAATCAGTCTTTTGAGACTAGATATTTTGTGATCGTGCCAATGATGCATAATAATGCACCGACTTAGGACTTCTGGGGTTGGGTTGTTACAGTTGGAATCATTGAATGTTTATCAAAAACATTGGAATCTAGATTTATATAAACTCTCATTAGAAAACATAGCCCTAGGATAGACATTAAGGATTATTATAGAATAACATTCTAGAATTTTGGTATTATAGAGTTTCTGTGAGTTTTCAAAGAAATACATCACTGTCTGGATATGAGCTGGTAGAGGCGGCTCTAGCACAAATGTACCTAGGTGTAAAAATCGAAAACACCGCTTTGATCTTGACTCGAACGGGAACTCGTGCATAACAACTGGCCTTGTTGCACTCTTGGTTACAACACACCCACATGATATGCTTAGGATAATTCTCATTTTCATTACATATCATTATGAAGAATTTACGAGTATATACATCCTTAGAGAAAATATTTTTATTATTATTGATTATATCTATAAGCTGTTCAATTTATGCTAGATATTATAAAAGTGTGGAATTATGCATTGCAATTCATAAACTGACGTAGTCTATGACATTGTTTATAAATGGTGACTAGTAGATGGAATGAGACGTCGAGCAACACACATGATCCAAAGAGTAAGAAGGATAATACATTTCATGGTGTTAAGCCAACATTTAGAAATAAAATAATCACCCACGTATAATCATCATATGAAGAAATAGTGTCACGTGTTAATATGATAAGTAATGAAATTTAGTGAGTCCTATGTATTTTAAGGGAAGAAAAATAAGTAAAATATGGTAGAGTGAAAGAAGGATTTTATGATATGTGATAAATGTGGAAAGAACCACCTTGGTCAATTCATGAAAGGAATCAGAGTTTTTTATATTAGTTGAGAAAAAGGACACCATGATTGTGATTGCAAGGGTAAGAAAAATGTTTCAAATTTAATATAATTCATCTGCAAGGCATTCGGAGACTACGTGAATCAGTGTCCTAGTCATCAGAGTATACCAAAAATTATTCTATAGGATAATAATCAAGTTATGATGCTTCCTCAGATGAAGAGGAATGACTAGTGTTATTATGTTTTTATTATAAAATTATTTCATTTGAGTGTTCTATCAACAATTTACTGATTATATAAATTATGGAGATAAATAAGTATTTAACTATAGTAATATTTTATTGGGGATTTGAGAATATATAGTTCAATTAAAATTGAATAAATATTAAGATACACTTCTTGGAAAAATTCATGGTTGAAGGAAATGTAATCCTTAATATGGTTTTGATAATGGGGTAGTGATTTTGGAATAAGAGGCGGTTGATTTGGATAAATTATATAGGATATTCTTGACTTCCTTGGAAGTGATTAATAGTTTTTTTATTTCATCATTGTTAGAATATTGAATATTTTTTTATATAAGAAATATATCCAGTATTATATAAAGGTTAAGGTAGAACGAATGTAATCAATAAGATTTATGGTAATTCAGGGTGTTACCATGTTTTAAAATAATACATGATAAAGGTTTTCAAATGTTATTACGTGGAATGAAGGATGTTTCTTTTGTCTAGTATCCTTATAAATTTTGGACTGTGAGTTTGGACAGTAGTATTTTGGATAATTCTAGTTTGAGATTATTTTTGTATTGACTTAAAAAGGATAACATGGTGGTCGGGCGACAACCTGTTGTGTCTGGCAAGGCCGCAAGACGTGAGCCCGTAACCAAAGTGTGAAAAGGGTGTATCACCTACCACTAGCCAACATGATGTCATGGATTAAATAATTTAGTTTTTTTAAAAGGTTTGGTAGATGAATTATAAATTCATTTTTTTGGAACCCTATATAAATAGGATAAATAGTATATTTTTTTAAATATCTCTTGTCTTTTGTATTGAAAGATGAGTTTGTGGTAGAATTATTTAAAGGATGGAACTATATTTGTCAATTATATATATATATATATTCATCACTTATTCTATGAATAAATTAATTACCTAACATTAGGAATGATATATTAAAACTAAAAATGTGTTATCCAAATACCTTATGTTTTGTTCAACCAATGATATTTTAAATAATCATAGAGTGATGGATATGAGGCCCTCAATTATACAATTTTTTGTGACAGATGACCTCAATCACATCCAATAAATTTTTAACTTTTTCCTCCAATTATGTGTCTCAAATTTCTACCAATGTTCTCCTAATTGATATCATAATTTGGTGGTGAATTTTTCATTCCACATTTCCTCTTAGTAAGAATAAAATTTATTAACCCAATTTCTGATTTGGGATATCCCACATAGGTGTTATCTATTTTTAACCATTTATTTTCGAAGAACAATTTCAAATTGCGAGAACAGAATTTATTAAAGGAGGGAAGAATGTAACACACCAATATTTCATAATAAATTATTTCATCAAATTAATTCAATAACTCTCACAACACGGAACACCGAGTTCAAGCGCACCACGACTTACCAAACTACTCGTTCAAAAGAGGTTATGAATAGTATTAACTTAATTTTGAACATAATATAATCCTTATAATTTTAGAATCCATATTATGAGTTTCTTAGGCATAATGTAGGAACGAATTCATTTTTTTCAGATAAATGAAGTATTTTTAAGAAAATGAAATTTTTCCTCCTTTTAATGGAGAACCATTTTTAAATACTATATTTGAAACATTATTATTTTAAATTTGAAAAAATTAACTTATTCTTTAGAACTGGGACATATAAATTTAGTTTCAATAAACTTTTGGGGTTTTCTGAAACTTTTATATTTGGGTAAATAGTGAAAATAAAATATTTTAACTGAAAACAACTTTTTTAATCAAAATAATTTATAGTGTTGAATTATAGATTTTAATGGTTTGGAAATATAATTAGAGTAATTTTTTACCATTTAATCCAATGATAGTAATTTTATTTAATTTGACAATGAAATTGGACATAAACAAGTGTCAATATTTTGATAGTTATTATTTACTAAAAATAAGCTTTTTGGTTTTCACAACGCGAATTAATTTTAAATTAATTAATGAAACTTATAGGTTTTTAATTGGTAAAATAGAATTTATTTTTGAATTCGGAATAGTGAAATTTGCTTATGATGAATTTTCAAAATTTTTGTTAAAACTATGAATTTTTGATTAATAGTGAAAAGAACTGAGTCATTATATTTAAATGAATTTTTAATTAAATAATAATTTAATTTATTTAAATTTATATTAGGTTAAAAAAGATACATAATATCTATATATGTTCAATTTAAATCATTGGTGTTAGTTTATTATAATTATAGGTATATAAAAATTATATTGAACATTTTACAGTCTTTTACCTACATCCTATGAGTATTTTAAAATTTCCAAAAAACAAATATTTACCGGTCTTATGAGGTGAATTTCAAAAATCCGAGGGACCAGGATAATATCAAGGTGTAAAATTTGGTTAAATAAGAAGAAAATTATATTTGGTTAATGGTACCTTTTTACATTTTTTTACCATGGTTAAAAGTAAATAGTGCAATTAAGGGTAAAAATTATATTATTATTACCCTAACACATGTCCTAATTATATTGGATAAGTTTAATTCGACCATAAACTACCTTAGTAAAAAAATATGATCCTTTATGTCCACTTGGATTAGTTTAGGACATTTATTATAATTTAATTCAAAGAAGAGTAAAAAGTGTTAAATTCAATGTTTAATAACAACAACATTTTTAATATAAGGTTATACATAAGATAAATTAGAGTATAAATAATAATTAGAAAGATAAGAATATTTCTTAAAAAATGGTCTTTTATTTATATTATAATTCATTAAAAATTTAAATTTATTTATGAAATAATGATGATGTAGTAATTACAATATTAATGAATGATTAAAATAATTGATATTATAAATATCCAAATAAATGTAATCTGATAATTTTCATGAATTCCACATATTTTCAAGGATAATATTACCTCTTTGGGTATTTTATATTAATTTTGTTTCAATTAATAATTATTTTATTAATTTATAAAAAAAATACCAAATAGTGTCAAAATCGACATAAAAGAGTTTTTAAGACAAATTTTATCTTATTAATTGATATTTTTTCCTAGAAATATAATTTTATGCCAAAACTCTTATATAATAATATGTGTATCATTAATTAACCCATTGGTGTTCTATTAGAAGTATGTAGTATGTTTATTGACAATAAAATTAAAAAACACACAGATACATGGTAAATGCCAAATTATTTTATTAAGAGTTAAATCTAAGAGATAAAGTTAATATATTGACCCAAAACTTTATAAAACCTATAGGTTGAGTGGTTGTATACCCATTACCACAATTTCTTTTAATTAATCCATTTTGGATCCATTATAAAACGAAAATTATTTTCTTATAATATAGAATTTCTAGCTTTTCATAAGGTTCCCCTCACCCCTCTTATAAAACGACACTCCCCCTAATCTCTAATTAACACCTTCAAATTCATTTGGATCGGAAAAACCATGCCCAAATACCACCTCACCTATCCTCACTTCATCATATAGGCCATCCTTTATTCATAAAGCTAACCTATGGATCACTTTTGATCAAATCAAAAAGAAGAACCCAAAAAAGAGGTAAAGATTTCATCACCTCTTTCATGTTCTTTTTTCTTCTACATTATCTTTCTTTGTTGTTTACATTATAAAATAATAACTCTAGTATCTTAAATATATGGTGATGTTATTATAAATATTGTACATCCATATTCATTATTCAATCCATCCTTTGAATGACATGTCACCATACGTGCATACGTACGACTTACTGTCTCCACTTCATGGTGTAATTGTTATTCAATACATTATTATATGAATTGGTTTAATAATAAGGTGTAATTGATGTAAATAATAAATATAACTTGATAATTATTCAGTATATATAATATATCATCTAATTATATATTATTTTTTTATCAAAATAATGATATTGTTGATCGTGCGTACGTACTGATTACCATCTCCATGAGCACGATGAGATCCATACTCCATCGTATCCATTTAAGAGTAATTTTCATTAGATGATTAAAAATAATGTTTAAAGTCTTAATATAATTATGTATATGAATTAGATACATCCTATGCATAATGAACATTACTTACATTACACATCATATAAAGGACAACAAATCAGTTAACACCCGAAATAACGATAATACTAAAATATTATTAACAAAGCAATATTATAATATCATATATTTTGTCATATTAATGTATATGATTCTTGTATAATTTAATAAAAATTATTTCACCATTATACATAAGGATAACCTACACTCAACTAAGGAAAAGTATAAGTTAAGGGTTATTTTCACAATCTCTTTATTACGTGAGGTTGTTTTTATGTATGTATCTACTCAATCCTCTTTATCATCCACATTCATGTTTCTTAATAATTTATTCCAAAACACATTTACTATTTACTAGACTATGGGTTAAATTCCTTTATACGCTTTTTTAATTTTTATTAATTGGTTTGGATTTAATATTTCTATCGTATTCCAAACAAGGTAATATTTAACCTTTTAGACAAAATGAATGTAAGAATGTCTTTATTTAACTTATACGGTAGGTGCGTCTAGTTTTTTAACATTACAACATCAACAAAGCTTCCATTCAAATATTATAAGATTTTTTTCAAAATAAATGTTTTCTTAAATAATTTAGAAATATAATGATAAAATTATCTAAAGATTTTTTTTGATTTCATCTATGTCAACATTTTTTGATGGATTTTAATGTTATTGATGTTGATTTATTATGATACAAAACATCCATATTGTATTGAAGGATCTATGATATTTTTGACAGTGGATGTGTTATTTTTACACCATTGATGGTTTTTGGATAAAGTATTGTCATTTTGTATGATAGTTATAATACAAATGTTTATGTTATGTTTATGCCTTTTCATATGAGAAATTCATTGGACTTTGTATGTGACAGGTGTAGCCCACTATAGCTCCTCGATTCATCGGTAGGTCTTAAGAGAAAATCTAGTGTTTTGGCATAAGGGATTGAAAAAATCTTATTTGTAGTCTTGGAACAAGGCCATGAATATGTGGTAATGAAAGTCTATCATTATGCATTTTATTATTATGAAAATGGCTATTGATATTGCATGTGATTATTCGACTAGTATAATATCTTTGTGAGTAAGTAAACAAAAATATTTTGATTTATATTTAACATATTATAATAACTTTTATGTCGAAATAGATTTTGTTTTAGTTATATACATTACCTTCAATTATTATACTTATTTATGAATGTTTATGCTATATATTTATCCTTAGTAAGAATCTGAGCTAACCCCTTTATATGTATTATTTTTCAAAGGATGTGATGAAGTATATTATGACTGGCCTGTAGGGATAGTATATGGGATCTTAGTAGTGTCCATGGAATCAATGTTGATGTAATTTTCAATTAAATGATGCAATGTAAACAGTACGAATGTATCTAATAATTCCAAGGCAACTAAACTAATCGGTCTTCTGAGACATGATCTTTTGTGATCATTCCAATGATACATAATAATGAATCTAATCTGGGCTTCTGGGGCCAAGGCGTTACACCAACCACAATCTGCATCCGTCCTCATTCCTCCTTCCTCTAGGCAATGTGCTACTGCCCACCCAACTAGAGACCCGCCTCTTTCCCTACTCCACCTGCACCACCCAGCCAACCACCTCTATCCCTCTCAACATGTTGCAGCCGGCCCATGTGCTTTGTTAGAAGCTCGTCCTCCGATGCCACACTCCTACTAATCAGCACCATGTTTCCCTCCCACCTGTATGTGGGAGTACCTCTACTCTCCCTCTCAGTCTCACCCTTCCCTTCATCCTTACGGTGCTCTAGAAAGACAGAGACTGAACATCTACCCTTCTAACTAGTCATTGCTGGATGCCCCATTGGAATTATGTTCTCTCCCAGCGTTTCAACCAACATTAACCCTTTTTTCACAACAATGACACCCTCATCTCGGATGCTCCCTCCTCCAGCAAGTTCTCCACCAGTGTTGTAGCTCTCAGTTGACCATTTCCCGACTCCAAACCTCCCCATTTCTCAGTGCAAGGCAGCCGCCTCCCTCTCCCTACCTGAGCGCCTGGTCTCCAGTCCAGACCCTCTCCTTCCTTGTGTGTGAAAAACCTTGGAGGGTTCCTCCCTCGACCCAACACACTGCCTCAACTCCCATGGGGGAGAACGAGTGAGACACCCCCCCCCCCAACTGGGTATCCCTTCCCCCTTGCACTGTTTCATACCTTCTATAGATGCCTCTAGTTGGAAGACTTGCATGAATCCCATGGGACTCCTGCACTACACCCAGCTACTCGCCTCCTATGCCCCGACAATGCGTTGTCCGACACGTAGCGTCCCTACAGCCCTGATGACTCTCCCCTTCACTACAGTGGACATAGACCTCCTTTCACTATCCATGCAGCCACTTGACATCTTTTCGATCATGTGCCCTTTGGTTGTGCACCTTCCATCCACTACATGCCA
Source organism: Viscum album (assembly GCA_963277665.1). Lineage (NCBI taxonomy): Eukaryota > Viridiplantae > Streptophyta > Magnoliopsida > Santalales > Viscaceae > Viscum > Viscum album. The sequence goes on along the minus strand of OY728163.1, from coordinate 1,046,010,538 downwards.
TCCATCTTCCCTATCCAGTGCAACATGTATGATTTCAGCCAATGTGATACTAGTTCAGCCATCACACACCCTCCCAATCAGGCCAATCACTTCACTTGCATCATCTCCAGTCATTTTCATCTTTCTCATAATCCCTTTGATCGACCACACCCCCAAGCAGGCTATTGCCTCCTTAATTTATTTATTTTCGTATTAACTAAAGATTTTGTGACGTACACTTTTTATTTTGTTTGATTTCTTTTAAATAACCATTTTGGTATTTTTAGTTATAATTACGTTTTTTGTGCATTGGAGAGGTATTTTCGTGATATTGTTATCGTCAGTTTGCCTGTGCAAGTGCTCCATGCATGGAGTGTCGTTTCATTGTTATTTGGTTGCGAGTCGAGGTAGGTTCCCCAGTGAAGATGCCTTTAAATATAGAATTTATTAATTTCTTAATATATTTTTAGTTTTAATAAATGAGTAAAAGTATTACATAAATAGTTTTGTAATAATAATTCAGTGTAAAAAAGAAGATGTTTATTTTAGTCAGGTCAGTTGAAATATTTTCTTGGTGAATTGACACACAATAGTGAAAGAAAGCCCGTTTGGACATTGAACATAATTCGTATTATTTTATGTTTAGTATGGTTGGATGATAAATGATTACTTATGATGTGTGAACAATTGTTTTGGTTCTCTCATGAAATTTGGTTTTCTTTAATGTTGGTTAAGGTCCGTTTGTCACTTTGATAACGTAAAATATTACTGAAAGAATTATTTTATGTGACACTGGGCTGATCCTTCTATTTACATTGGTTGCATGAGTTGTGTGTGATATTTGTGCATCATGAATAGTTACTTGATAGATGTTGTTGAATCACCCCCTTTTTTTGCATGTGTTGACATTGAAACCGGGCCTAGTAAGTGAATCTTCTTTGAACGATTGCTGAACTAGTTTAGATTATGCACTGGATAGTGGCCCATATTAAAGAAATGTATTGTTATTATTATTTTTATTGGACTGGGCCCATAGGTTATTCCATGCATGGAAACATCAGGAGTTAGGGCATTATGACGTCATTGAGTAGGGCATTTCTTCAGGATGATTCATATGTATAGAATGTTCTGGATTTTTCAAAAGTTCCTAGGTTCAACCCCAAGTTTTTTTACTTCTTATTTTTATATATAACATGATTGAGGGGTCTAGTTCGATGGAATACCCCTATGTGCCACTTTATTCCATTTCCCTAATTTTTTGTTGTGTGTTATATGTGGTTTTCATTTTTTTTTCTAATAATGAATATTTGGGGTTTTAATTTATTTTTAAAAATGATTTTTGAAATTTATTGTATCTTTTCCCTTCAAATATTATACTTTTTTCTAAATTAAAGAGGGAAATGGATTGTTACTTATTTTATAAATGAAAGTGTTTGTGTGGATACCCATATTTTATATAATTTAGTTCAAACATGGAATAAGTAATTTCTTTATTTAATAGTAGTGTATTGGGAATAGTATTTTGGCCACACCTACGGTGTTTTAATACTCATGCCTATTGTGTTTTCCTATTTTTAGTTTCGTTACAGGTTTGAAATTATCTTGCTTTCCATGGGTGATAATTGGTTGTGGACTGCTGATAAACTCGTTAAGTGACCAGGAGTTTTGTTCATGCTCATGATAGTTGGTTGTTATTGACCGGTAATTATTTTTGTGTCATTTGTTTACTTTGTGTTATTATTCTTTTCCCCTTAATTATTTATTTTAACTAGGAGAAATCATTCCTGATTTTCTTATATTGATGCCCTGGTTCTTGTCGCTACCCTAAGAAGATCGGGAACGCCTCTCAAGAAATGTCGCAGACCAACTAGGGTGACCAGTTTAGGAACGCCTCATAGGCCATGTCGCAGACCGTCATGGGTGACTGGTTTAGTGTTGACACATGTTTTTCCATGTGAAAATGTAATCAGTGGGAGGTTGGATTTTGAGAATACCTTGTTTTTAAGAGTTCCCATTTTTATTTGGTGTTTTCATGGAAGAAGGAGTACAATTTTCAGGACATGGGGCATACAGGCGAGAAGAACATCAGAAATCCTTTCTCATTCTGAACCTTCATTTACCTTGGGATGTTCATGAATGCTGGTGTCCTTTGATTGTAGTGAATTGATTTATATTGTTAAATGAAAAGGGAGTTGGGAAAGTAGCCCCATGATATCATAGGGTCTGGAAAGCCAGGTAGAGCCGGGGAATTTACCCAATAATAATCTCAGTAATAGTAGTGTGACTATCATATGGCCTCTAACCTTATATCTGGGTCACCCATAATCACCAGTTTCCTATAGTGAATCATTTTGGTTATTATTCCTTCTGAAAATCATTTTGAAAAGTGTTATTTTTGTATTTGATGTGGAAATGAACATTTTTAGATCTTTCGCCACGTTTTATAGTTCCTTATGGTTCTCTCCCCCACGATGGTTCGATTGATGCCCATGGTGCAGCTTCATGTGCTGCATCCTTAGAAAATCATCCATTTCATCAGCCCATAATCTACGTCCATGAGATTCAAAAGTTGAACCGTCCCCTCTTTTATGGGAAAATAGATCATGTTGAGGGGGAGGAGTGGTTGTGGAAGATTGAATTTAACTTCTCTTCTCTCACACCACCTGATTCATTAAAGGTGAAGTTGTCTACATTTATGCTTTACAATCCAGCCTGGAAGTGGTGGATGTATGTGCCTCAAATAATGCTTCGACATGATATCACATGGGATTTCATAATGTCATCGTTGAGCCAAAAATACTTCTCTGGAGTGAAAATAGTGAGGAAGAGGATATAGTGGTGTTGTCTTCAGAAATGTGTTGGATCAGTGTTGAAATTCTGTCATCGTTTCCTAAAATTGGCTCCATATAAAATGGGGTATGTTGGATATTATCCCGTGAATGCCCAGAATTTTGATATTGGATTACATCCTAAGCTGCAGTCAAATGTTGAAGATTTCAATGTAATAACATTCACTGACGTGGTGAGACAATATTTCCTCACTGAAGACGAGTTGGTAAGAGGACTTGAGGTGATGAATCCTCCTCCAATATTGGGATGAAGTGTAGATGATAGCGATTATAAGAATGGGAAGCAGCATGATACTGGTTGTAATAGTAGAGAATAAAAAATCCTTAAAACCTTTAGTTATCCATATCATGTCCCAATACCGTGATCTATCACCAGTGCTGTAATCGGGGGAACAAGAGTGCAATGTGCCTGAATGATCCACGACCCTACCACACCTCTGGGAACCTAGGTCACGTGCATCGATTCTGTCGAGGTGTTTCTATGAAGTGCGTTGTATCCAGACCTATCTCATTGAAGGTCATATTTTTCTATTAGCTAGAGTAGAGTGATGTTTGGGGATCAGTTTGATGTTTTAACTTTTCCGTTTTCTTTGTATGTTTTATTAATCACCTGTACCATTTTTTGGTCTATCTTTTCCTCCAATAGTATTAATATTATCGACGAATATATTTGAAATTTATTGGAAGAATGTTAGGTAAAGTTAAATTTTGTGTGTTATGTTTGTGAATTAATGAATCATTACTAGAAAGAAAGAGATTATTCCATCATCAGTGCTCTCAACATAGGTCCCTGAGTGATTCTAGCGCACAGTTAAGTGAAGACCAATGGTGGAAAATGTCCCTCGTTTAATCTCCATCGTTAGTGTTGTGTGGTTTGTGTTATTCCGAGGGTGTAATGTCATTGAGGTAATAGTGATAGTAGTTTTGATACACTATTGGTTGAGCCCTTTCCTCCCCTACCCTTGTGGTGAAGATTCTAGTCCACATGGGATGCTTTCAGGTTCAATTAATCTTGTCAGTCCTTATTTTCGGGAGACCCATCATGGGTCTTGTTTAATTCAATTTGGATTGTTTACTTTGGTTGGGAGTCCATCGGTCCTCCCCATATCAGTATTAGTGTTTATTTTTGTGATTCTTTTTGGTTGTATTTAATGTGTTTGTGTTTTGAAGATGACTTCCATGTCATGGGAGTTTGGGGTTTGTTTGGATCGATAAACTGGAGGCACATAATCTTTTTGGGGTGAGTGACACTTAAGTAGTTTCAATATTATTTTAGGTCATGTTATGGTTTTCCAGGGGTGGGAAGCATTATATTGGGGAGATTTGTCACACCCTAACTGGTCAAATATCTATTTCATTATTTTTGATGGGATTGTTGTGATGTGTTTTAGACCTTTGTGTAAGAACAACATGGTTAGCAGTGACCATGCAGACAACCTAGGCAATAGTGCAATAACTTATGGATCGAACAAAAGATCACACTTGGTTTGCGCAATGTCGCTAGAGGCATGCGCGGACCACGTAATGGCGTTATTAAATTAAAATTGTAAATAATAAAAAGAAATTATTGCCATTTGTTATTACCAGTATTGTTATTGAAATTATTAATGTCACATTTATATGAAACATAAAATTGTTAAATTTATTATTATCATCATTATGATTACTAGTTTTAATTATAATTATTATAATTATTAATGTAATTTTATTAGTAATAGATTTTTTTAACAATATTATATATTTATTGAATCGGTTATTATTATTTTTATTATTAAGAGTAATAATAATAATAATTTTTTATTATTTTTTATTTAATTATTATTATTATTATTATTCCAATATTTTTATTATTATTAATTTTTCATTAATTTAGTTTTATTTTTTATTTTATTTTTATTTTTTAATTATTTATATCATTCATTCCTTTTCTTTTTCCTCTCTTCCATGTAATTATCCCCCACTTCTCTTGCATGTTGTAGTACGCGCACGTCTCCCCCTCACCAGATCCTCTTTGCGCAGCCCAACAGCTATAGCCCTCTGCGTCTCCTCCTCCCTCTCACTGATGCTCTACCCCATCACCCAGCCAGACACCTGCCTCCTACCCTGCACCAACTGCACCACCCTGCCGGCCTCCTCCCCCCCTCATAGCACGCATCAACCGGCCCTTGAGGCGTGCGAGCAGCCCGACCTCCGATGCCACACTGCCGCTACCCTGTGCCCCAGTTCCCCCCTTCCCTACATGTGGGCACCCCTCTCCTCAACCTCTCGGTCTCACCCTTCCCTTCCACCATGCAGCTCTTGAGAAATCCATGCCAACCCTGCCTTCTTCTAACCATCCACTATAGGACACCCCTTTTTCCATTGATTATCTCCCAGCGCAGCAACCATCTTTCCCCCTCCGTTCATAAAAGTGACACCCTCATCCTGGATGCTCCATCCTATGGCCAGTTCTCTACTAGTGTAGCATCTATCAGCTTACCCACTCCGAGATATAACGATCCCACATTCCCAGTGCACAACCTGCCCACACCCTCTCCCTGCTGGCGCGCCTAGTCTCCAGTCAAGACCTCCACTCCTGCCCGATGTGCACAAAACCTTGGATGGTTCCTCCATCAACCCAAAACTACACATCAGCTTCATTTAGAGAACATGAGTAGGCCACATAATGATGGAATGCCCATTCCCCTTGTATAGTGTGATGCATGTCCGGACGCCTCCCCTCAACCATCTTGCATTCGTCATGCAGGACTCCTGCGTTGCACACAACAACCAGCCTCCCACGCCACATCCCTTATTTGTCTAGCCAGAAGCAGCATGGTGCCTCTCCAACATTCCCCTTCACTGCTCTTGTCGTAGACCTTTTTCCCATAGCTTCACTCCCACCTGACATCCTTCCGGCCGTGCAACCATTGGTTGTGTGCCTTCTGTCATTACAAGCGCCGTCTAGCCAGCCTGAATAGTGAAGAATTAGCGATTTCATCCAATGTTCCTCTAGTCTGGCCATCTCGAACCATCCCATTCGGACAGCTCTCTTCACTGCAATCATTTCCAATCATTTCCTCTTTTGCAAAATCCCATTAATCGAGCGTAACCCCATGCTGGATCTTTCCTCCTTCAATCATTTCATTTCTCCAATACTGAGGTTTATGTTTGGTTTTCATTGAACTTTGTTTGATTTATTTTAAATTATCTTCTATTTTTATTTAGTTATATTTACGGCTACATCACATTTATGATAAATTTCTGTGATACTGTAGTTGTAAGCGTTCACGTTCATGTGTGTTACGTGAGGCATGTCATGTTTTCATGATTGGTTTGTGAGTCTATGTTGGTCCCCCACTACCCATGCCTTTAAATTTTGAATTTATTAATTTCTTGATATTTTATTAGTTTAAATAAATGAGAAATCGTTTTAGATAAAAAAAATTGGAATAATAAATCGATGTCAAAAGAGATGTTTATTTTCTACTTGTCACTTGAAATATTTTCTTGGTGAATTGACGCACAATAGTGGAAGAATCCTCATTTGGCCTTTGAATATGATTCATGTAATTTCATATTTAGTTATTTTTTGACGATAAATGATTTATTCTGATGCGTGAACAAGTGTCGTGGTGTCTTGAGAAATGACGGAATTTTTAACGTTGGTTAAGGCCCATTTGGCACTTTGATAACATAAATTATTTTGGAAAAACATTCTTTGAGGTGACTCAGGAGTGATCCTTTTGAGTACATAGGTTTCATGAGTTCTAGGAGATGTTTTTGCATCGTCAATGGTTACCTGATTGACTTTGTTGACTCAATACCTTTTTATTTCATGTGTTGAAATGGGAACCTAACATGAAAAGTGAATCTTTTGAAAACGATTGCTGAAATAGTTCAGACTATGCATTGTATAGTTACCCATAATACAGAGATGTTTATTATTATTATTATTGATATGGGATTGGGCCCCGTGGTTAGGCCATGTAGGGAAACACTGAGTGTCAGGGCGTTATGATGTCATTGAGTATGGAATGCCTTAAGGATGAGTAACATGAATATTATGTTTAGATTGTTCACGAGCTCCTAGGTTCAACCCATGTTTTTAGTGTTTGTTTGATTGTTGCTAACAATTAAAGGGTCTAGTTCGGTTGCTGGCCCCTATATGCCACTTTTTTACTTTTCCCTTAGTATGTTATATGTGTTATGTGTGGTTTTAATTTTTTGTAAACAATTAAAATTTGGGATTTCAAATTTCTCGTAAAATATTTTTTATATGTAATGCACATTTTCCATTAAAATATTAAACTTGTTAATAAATTAAAGAGTTCAATGGACTGTTACTTGTTTTATAAATGAATGTATGTGTGTGGAAACCCATATTTTATATAATTTAGGTCAATCCAAGAATTATAAAATTAATTATTTAAAGGAAATACATTAGGAATATTTTGTTCGGAACACCTATTGAGTTTAAATACTCACGCCTATAACGTTTTCATGTTATTAGTTTTGTTCTAGTTTTGACTCGAAATTGCTCTATGTGGGTGAGAGTTGGTTTTGGACTAGTGAGAGACTCTCAGAGTCATGACGTGCTTTGGTCGAAGATAGATTATATGGTATTTTGATTATTATTTATTTTTGTGAGGTATATTTACTTTTAATTATTATAATATTAATATTTCATTATTTATTTCTATTGGGCATAATCATTCCCAATTGTCCTTTATTGATTCACTGGTGCTTGTCGCCAGCCTGGGAGGATGGGGAACGACTCTTGGGCAATGTCACGGACAAACTCAGGTGACAAGTTTAGGGTCAACCTTGGATGTTTCGTGACAAAATGTGCCTATTTTTTATACTACTATATAAAAACAAAATAATATAATATGAATTAAGTTTTTATTTGAAGAATTCAACCTAAATTTATTGTCTTTGAATAAATATATTCATATTGAGTTCCATATATTAAATTATTTTTGAGATCATCGAAGCATTATCATGTGATAATATGCTCAATAAAACTATGAAAATGTTTTTTTTGGAAATTATAGTAATCCTTCTATGATTGAGCATTATTTTCTGGATAATATATAACCCTCATCACAAAAATATTTTTTAACCAATTTAAATTTTTATTTAATTCCCCATATTATTTTCACAAATCTATTCAACCTCACCGTTATATTTTAACATCATAACAAGAGTTCCACAGTGAAATATCAGATCACGAGAAGGTTAAGTAACTATATCATCATTTTATGAAGATATAAGGCTACAAACATCATCGATGATTACTATTCTGGATAAAACACATTGATCATTTATTACTATATTAACATGTTTCTATATTGTTACAATGATTAGAGAGTAATATCACACCATGGAATATCCAATAAATTTAATGGATTAGGGGGTTCAATATCTAGAGAATCTAGTTCTTTATCATTATCCCACATTGCAAAATAATAGTTATATTTACTAATATACATAGATTGTCATGAAATACTAAATTCTACTCTTCCATTGATAAATATAGTTCCCCATAAATTGTGATCAATTGATATGGAAAAAAAGAACCATGGTATCGATCCTATAGAGATTCAACACCAAGAATGTATAAATTATAATGATAAATTATGATACTATTAGGGAAGTATTGATAATATATATTTATATGAAGAAAACAAGACCGAAATATTACCCCATAATGGTGTGTTCAAAAAATGATAAATAATAATGGAAAAATAAGAATATATTCATAATAAATGAATCATAAAACTCTATCCTATTAATTTTGGATCCCATTCTTCTGTGGAGGAGAAAAAGAAATATAATGTTACATGAAAGTCATTACAATAATGTGTTGAAAGAGATTCTGTGTACTAGTCTAGATATTATTGTGTGTATTAATGATATTGTATATTTCCATGATTGTATCTATTGGAACTTGTTTATATGATGAACCAGTAAATTAATCTAAATATGGGATATGTTAGATTTATGATTTTATGAGTAAAAGAATAATTTTTTTGAATAGTTTCAAAATATCTCTTAAATTTACTACAATTTTTCATCAATAGGTAGTAACACACCTCATATTGACAATGGATATATGTTTTCAATTCATCTATCAACCAATCAATGAAATGTGAATAAAATTAAATACCATGATTGTATCACTATATCGTTGGTTGAATGTTTTATTACATGAATATATGGACATCTGGAATCCAACCTTTAATCTTTGTCTTACATGAATGACACGACATGAAAATCCTTATTATAATATAATGAAGAATTTGAATATATATGAATAGAAACATATCATTAGGTAGCATGTCATTGACTTGGTATAAAGAAATGTAGTGCAATATGTTAATTGCATATAGAGTTATTGAGGGGAGTAAGTGAGCCAATGGTTGGTCCATCTAAACTATATATATATATATTATATACACTACATGTATAAATATAAAAGTACATTTTATGTTGGTATCCTTAAATATAACTAGAACATTACGTTAATATTTATATATTTGGGGAGGCACTAACTAATCTATATTAATATATTTTATATACAAATTTCATTAAGTTATTATATTTATTTATCGAAAAATATTTATCTCAACTCTTATCTCCCATTAATATTTCATGTTCATAATAATATAAAGTTAATATTAGAATTTTATTATTATTATTGTGTAAATATATTCATTACTATATATACACACTCATATAATAGATAAAAATAAATTATAATTACATAAATAAATACATTAGAGTATATTTACAAATATAAATATAATTTTATATATAATAAATTATAGAAATATTATATATATATATATAAATAAATATAACTATAAATATATTTAATAAATTATATTAATATGAATTTATATGAATGGTTCATAATATTTAATTTTTTATTTTAACTTTATTTTATTTTTATAATTTATGTTTTATCTAATTATGATTTCAATTTTAATTTTAATATTAATAAAAATTTAATGAATTTAAATAATATTACATATGAATTGACACTAAAATATTAATAATACAAAATACATACATAAGGGGAAATATAAATAATACATAAAAACATATATATCATTTAAATATATTGGAAAATTAATAAAAATACAATAATACATATTTATATAAGTGTAGAAGCTTTATGTTAATATAAATAATATATATATATATGAATTTTTTTAAGTTACACTTTCTTAGTGTTCAAAAATGGAATAAGAAATTTTACTACAATTTTTCTATATTTTTTATATATTTTTACATATTTATAGTCATATGTGTGAATTTATACTATTGCAATCAAGGTATTATTTATTGTGATCCAATTTATTGATATATGGTAAAATGGTTCCGTGAATTTGTATGTAATTATTTATATTTAGTTTTTTATTTTTTAATTATGCATTATTTTATGATAATCACTTAATTATATCAAAAAAATCAATTCCCTCTATTATATAAAATAAACGAAGTTATAGAAAATTACAATTTCTAACTAAATTATTCAATAAGAGTGAATGATACCTAAGTTACATTTTTTATATTTTATACAACATGGAAGATATATGAAACTATTATCAAATATTATTATAATTATATATAAATATTTATTCTTATATATTTTATTCATTTCTTACATTTAAATATAATATATTTCAATTAATTTTCAATACAACTATGGCCTTTGGATTAAGGATATTAGTTAATATTCATCAATGAAACCATATTTTATTAAATTAATTAAATTTGAAAAAGGATATTCTACACATAACCACATGGAAGTTATGTTAATAATTTTACTCATTAATTATTATATTTGTTAGTGGTTGAATAATGTACAAAATTTCAATTGAATTGCATTAGTGATTGAACCCAATGCCATTAATATTTATGATACATGTTATGGCTCAAGTGGGACCCTCTTATAGATTAGTATTACACCCACCATACATATTCCCTTTTACACAAATGTATATATCATGAATTTATAAAAAATATATCATGGATTTTAAATTGATATAGTGGGAGACTGTCTTAGATACCGGAGGGTCCATGATTAATATATAATGTGAATTTCTTCCTGGATTGTATGTTTAAATTGATTTAATGAAAATTTTAATGATTTAGAATGTTTATAAATTCTTTAATTCCATCAACCTCAATAATTTCCTATAATATCAAAAGGGGGAAGGTTTACAAATGGGATAATGAGAAAACCAATAAATAGATTTCTTGGTATATAATATTCTCATGAATGGTCACCTAGTATAAATTTTTACAAATACTACTTATTTATTTCTATTCATATGAATAACCATTATAATTAACATAATTTTATCTCCATATAATTAAGAGTTATTTATTCATCTACAAAACCAGGCTAGTGTGCCAAAAAGATGAAGAAAATTACCTAACCATATACAAATCCAACTCTACTCTGGAGTTTTCATGCACACGAGAATCCATTGAGTATTCTATTTCTATATAAATTTCTATTTTTGGTAATATTTATTTTTTCCGTATGTGAAATTTCACTCTACAAAATAACCTGGTCATTTTTCCATATCATATTCCATCTATGTGTTTGATTAAATAGACATATGAAATTGTAGAAGCTATAAACAATCACGAGTTAGCACCCTAATAAGGCCCATAATTTTATTTAGACACAACCAAAGGCAATGAATGATCAAAAATATTGAACCCCCGTACCAATTAACCAATTTAATCACAATCACAACAACATTAATAATATAAAAATCATCTATTTACGTTTTTATAATATAGATTTCCTAAGATATCTAAGCAATAATTTTACAAATAAAATATGATGAAAAAATCAATTAAACTTCTTGTTATTCTATAAATGTATATATAATTATCATGTGAGGTTTTCATTACATCCTTATTCATTAGAATACAAATAATAATGATCAAGGAATGTCCATAATGAGGGATATTAGAGGATAATAATTTTTTTGGTATGTAATTCTACTTTAAAATTCAATTTGAGTAGTGGGTATAATTTCCGATTTATGTGTATTTTTTAGAAATGTAATATAATTTACAACCATTATGGGAGTTATTATGATAATTTTTCATTTCTTATTATGTTTCTTTAATTTCTTTTATGAAAAATAAAATTAGACATTGTTTTTACATGATAACATATGAATTTCCCAACTCAAATATTTTTTAATTCGTGTTTTATTTCATATGATCAATCATACTCTATGAAAATGAATACCAAATAGTTTGAAACAAAAACATAATTCATATATATTAATTTTATTTTGATGAATATTTGTTACATGGTATTATGATCTATTCTAGAATTGAAAAGGTTTATTCTCTTTGGAATCATGCATACATAAATAAATTATACAAATGCATCTATATGTACTAAAGCTAAGGTATTTACAAATAGAACCATTTTTAGATATATAAATGATAAAACATTTCTCCATATCTCGGTGAAAAGGAAACATAATAAATTGTGATCATATATTTTTACTAATTGTAATCAAAAGATAAATCAATGACTATTTAATCATTTCAGGATCATACAGGTATCAATGAATGATATTATCATTTAAAATATAAATATAAAAATTATCGATCATAAACATGAGTCTTGGAATGAATAATTTGTTTTTATATGAATTAAATCATAATAAAATCTATGAAAATGAGACATGAAAGAATAACAATGGCATAACACATTAATTTATAGGACACACATACAAATGAACTAATTGTTTCCTTAGTATATTATTACATCAAAGACGATCATTGTATATTAGGTTCACTCACCATTTTATCATATCCTTATTTTTGGTTTATTATAATGACTATCATATTTGATAGAGTCCCTAAAAGAGCTATTATCACTCCACATAATAGTTTTTAAAATCATATGAGATATCAAACATTACCCAATACATTTGTGGGATATATAATAGTGGTCCCACCAATCACATGATCATGAAATATTAACATGTCTTCCACATTATCAAAGAATAATAATTATATATTAAAACCCATGGAATTTAAATAGGGTTCATAAACATTTCAGAATGTATTCATAGAATAAATCATGAAATACAAATGGGATTTATAAATAGATAACAATTATAATCATGAAACATCAAGAGAAATGATCCAGATGTTTTCATTTGAAAATTTCCTTATTAAACCATAACTAATATCAATCAATCTCATCACAGGTGAAAAATCCATTAAATGATATCATGAAATATTTCCAAATGAATATAACCTTTTCATTATGAAATTAGTATTACAAAACAGAAATATTTATGAAATATTAATGTAAAACATTTTCATTCATATAGAAAATTTAAAATTGTAATTAATTTTCAATTTAATTGAGCAGTAATGATGGTGGGTTATTTTTTCCACGAATTAATCCATAAAGATAAGATTTATTTCATAATTTTTTATAAGTAGTCAATCATTCCTCATTCATAAAATAATAAAAATATTTTTTCTAAATATTTTATGAAATAAAAAAGAGGAGAAAATAAATATAAAAAATCCTGGGAGAATATGAAAACAAACTTGTAACCACATAAATTAATACAAGGTAATGTAATATTATGAATTATTGAAAATAGAAGAAAAAATTTATATTATTCATAAAAACATTTTCTTAAGCACTTTTGGTTCTATAGAGAGGGAAATTGTAATGTTCCCTAATAATTGCATGAATAACCAGATGATAATAAAAATTAATGGGGTTTGCAACATAAGTATAATTTCATTAATAAAAATTAATTTATATAAAATCCTAATTATAATAGTGTTGAAAAAACCCCTAGCCCAATATTTAATTTTTTTAAAATTAATATAACCCCTTGTATAATAAATATAAATTTATTTTACATCTATACAAAATTTGGGTATATTATTATAATATCATAGCTGATCTATTTATATCATTTAAATAATAATTTATTGACACTTAATTATCAAAATCAATTTTTGTGGGTTCTAACTATTTCATTTTTCTTGAATTATTATGTTCGGTAGTTACAGTCCTTATACATAGATATGAGTCAAATTTTATCCATAATTTTAATATTGACATAAATATGTTATATATTAATTATTATATATTTATAATAATATGTTAATTTTAGAGTCAAAAAAATTATTTATACCAATTCTTGAAGACGGGAGGACATATGTACAGATGAACGTTATCTTCATTTTATAAAAATGGATTGAATAAAAAAAATTTCTCATTTTAAAACAATAATTCTATCATAAATTGAAAATAAAATAATTAAATAGAATATTGAAATTGATTATGAATAACGGTTATGGAAATTTAATTATACCATATGTGTGTGTGATACTCCCCATGTATGCATTTGCGATATATTCACTTCCCATATGATGGAAATAAAGAGAATAATGATCGTTCCACAATCATAATTAAATAATATAGTATTAAGGCCATTTAAGTTACAATTTAAAAATATCATTTGTCATAGGGTAGAAATATATATATAAAAAATGATTTAGACATGTTTCAATCTCATTTAAACCCACTTCACATTATTTCACCCTATTAAATATCAATTAACCTTTACCAAAAAAATATATTTTTATTTTATGAAATAATATCTAATAAAAAAATTATATTAAAAGGAATATCATATATTAGTTTTTAATTTTATATGTATTTATTCTATTTAATATTATTTTATTTATAAATTTTGTACAATTAAATTTAAATTTAATGAAACAAAACTTGATGAAAATTGATTTTTCAAAAAAAATATTTCTAATGTATAAATGTTTTTTTATAAGAAATGTAAATTTAAAATTTATTATATTTGCAATAATTATATTATTCATAATATAAATGAACTTATTTAATATTAAAATCATTTCAAAATTAATATATACTTAATAAATGCGTGAATCGAAAAGTTTTTTTTCATTAAAAATCATCTGTTGTCACTATTCATTAAAAAGTAAATATTTCCAAAGAAGACTTTAAAAATGTATCTTAATAATTGATAAAATTTTGATTTCCAATTTTTTTTTTAATTTTTTATAATAAAATTTCATTATTTTGATAAAATTTATTATATTAGTTGCTCATATAAATCTATATCGTTCAGTTTGACATAAAATTTATTTTATAAACATTAAATGGCATTAATGGATATTGTGGTCTTATATATAAATATAAATTCTTCATCTATATCATTATATTTTGATTTAAATATATTTTTATTAGAATTAATAATACCAATTTAATGACCAGGTTGCTGATATTTATATTTCTTATATCTATTTAAGGGTATTTTAACAAATAAATATATGTAAATAAATGAATTTTTTCCAATATTTGGACTATCTTTCCTCTTCTTTTATTTAAGGTAGGAAAAAAAATCAATATTTGGAAAAGAGAAAATGTGACGATTTATAGGATAAAAAACACTCTACTTTATGCCACTTTGTGTTGTTAAATAATATTAGAAATTTGATGCTACAATAGAGTTTGTAATTATTGAAGGATATAGAAAACATAAATTTCAACACATAATAAAATAACTCACATGAATATGGAAGACAAAAATATACTCTTAAAGAGTTGATAGTGAACAATTGAGACAATTCAGAGTTTGAAAGAAGGGAAATTGAATATTCATTTGTATAAATTTTACAGAGCATGAAAAATTAGACATCGTGAATTGAGTACATGATGTGATGTATAGGGAAATTAGTTAGAGGTGGGGTAAATACAATAATGTCATGGTATAAATTTACATGATGTAAAAGTATCCTATATACTAAACACAAGCCTTTATTTTGATTTAATATTACATATGAACATTTCTATACATAGAACACTATTTAGTTTTCAAGTAGGACTCACCAAATATAGGGATACGTGTTAATGATTATTTAAATATAAAATTTTCCCTTTAAGAGTGATATTAATATAGGGTTATAATGTTGCTATAATGGCGATCTGGGAGAAAAATGTATATCGGGAGAAGTTGTGCTACTGTATGTTCTTCCACCACTTTCACTATAGTTGTAATTCATGGTTTATTATATTTTTCAAATCCAAAATTTTTCTCTCATCACTAGGATTAAAGTTAAATTCCACTTCATCTATGGTTATATAGTAAATAATAAAAGTTGAAATAAATTTATTTCATTTACTCTATTCATGTATCTTATCATATTTTTTTAATAAATTACAGTCAATTTTATTTTGTTTTATTATTTCCATTAGGTTTTAAATTAGAAAGAAACATTATAATTTTAAAACTGGTTACCATTAATTAAGGAATGTCCTTGGTCACATTTAGGGTAGGATGGTTTAAATATGTTATAGATACAAACATGATTTTAAAACTCTTTAACTATCTTGTCATAGGATATAAACCACCATCCTTAAATGTCACATAATTTTTTGATATTTCTAAAATTAACATTGATTATTATTTCAAGATTAAAGATTTAGATTATAAAGTTGTAACTCATACATAACTACCTAAATTGTACAGGTATACTATTCCACTAACTATACTTCTTTTATGAAAAAAATCATTAAAAAGAATCATTGTATAAATTCATGTTTTAACAGAATAACATTCCCTTGATCCCATCCTTGAAACTATTAATCATTACGACCTATGAAAAACATTTCAAAACATGGTATGATCAAAAATAACTCAGTAAGGAATATAAAATAAGGATCAAAGCCTCTAGTCCATTAATATTTAAAACCCATGAAAACGTTTTCATAAAACTATACTTTTCACCCATAAAACAAAAACAAATTAGATTACATCATTTAATCATATGATTTATAAAAAACATCATGCAAATCATAAAAAACATAACATGTGGTATCCATATCATACATACATTATAGAATTCATAGCTATATAGAGAGTAACCTTTGTGTTTTTGATTAGAATACCCATCATACTATATTCCCTAAATTTCTTATCATAAACATTATAGTTTACCTCCATCACATTACCCAATGAATTAGAGAGCTCTCTCGGGCTCAACCGACCTCAGGTTATGCTGGAACCACCTATATACATAAACAATTCCCATGAACCATAACCTAATCACAACATATGAATAGTCTTAAGGAATAATAACATTACCACAATTAAATCATAAGATATCATTTCAACATATTGATATAATCAATTTTTTTTAAAATTGTATATTTGAAACATTTAAAACGAATATTATTGAATCAATGTGTCCGATAAAACATGTAAACATTTAATGTAATTAACATTTTAAAACATTAATTTCCCAAAAAATATATCCATAAAATAATTTTTAAAATATTTACATTAATTATAATGATTTAAGGATTAAATATTCAAAACATTTAAAAATAACATTTTAGTTAAAGGGTCCTTTACCACATGTGAAAATAAAAAAATAAATAAAATTAAAGAATAAAATTAAAAAATATCATAATATCTTGATAATAATGTGATTCATGGAATAATACGTCAATGGGAAGTATATAAACCATATATATTCTATTTTTTAATAACAAAAAATAAGTCTCAATGGATTGTAAATTGAGACGAGATCCCTTTAAATTATCAAATAATTAGATTAAGGATAAATCAATGACATTATTATTTGTGTAAAAAAATAAATACATTCATTATAAGTGGTTATTTAGTGTAAGACAATCAGATGTCATTCACACATATTCTTCAAAAAAACAATAACATTGTGAAATAATAACGTCAATGTAGATTAAGTTAAGATTATCAATGCAAAGAAAATTTTTGTTAATAAAAAATTTATTATGGGAATTGACAGTAGATAAAAATATATCATTAATAAATACAATATAGGATTTAAAAATTTATTTCACACATATACATAGCATGACATACTCATGAAGTAGATAATTATCCCAACAAATTGAAATTAGGTAAAAATATCCCTTACAATGTATCAGACTCCTCACATAAAACTATTATGTTTCTAAATATTAAACATTGTTTAATTAATACTTTACTGAGAATTTTTTGTGTGTTTATTATTAAATTTATATCACTTATTAACATGTTATAAAAATTACTTAATTTTTTATGTTCATATCTGTCATTTTTTTATATTCGGTACTTCAGTCGAAAATGAACTTGTTTGATGTGAAATTTAAAGGTGGTAAGATTAAATAACCACCAAAATATTATTCTTGATTTAAATATCATATATATCCATAATTTATTAATTTATAACAGTGCATAAAAATTCCGATATAAGAAATGAAATCCACCTTTCATAGAGACGGTAGGTTGTACATTCACATAAACACTACTTTCATTTATTTGTCATATTAAATGAGTAAAAACTAAATACAACATAGGTATATTATAATTATAGTATAATATATATGTTACATATGTTACATATGTTCATTAATTCAATCCTTTATATGTTCCATGTATTTCATGAATGATATATATGACTTTGATGGGGATGTAATCATTAAATCCTAAAATAAAATTATTGTTTTTAAAAATTATGAAAGGCATAAAAGTATGATGTAAATAAATATTATTGAATAATTTGGAATATATAAATATATTCTATATCATATATAATTACTGTGCAATCATAATGTCTACCATGAGATGTGTTGGGAGAAAATTGAATAATCATCATGTCATGAGGAAGTAGTTCGTCGTACAATAATCATTATGTTCCTATCCATTAGATGGTGGTATGTGTAGCTTTCATTAGAATTCATCTCAAACATACAAGTTATTGTTAATAAATATTTTGTTATTTAATCAAATTATACGAAGGAAAATGGTTTTGAGAAGGAAAATAATCGAAACGTACTTGAGATAATGTGTTACCTCTTAATTAGATAACTTCTGTTAAAGTGAGAAAAATGCATTCTAGAATTAACTTCATAACAATTTAAGGATTATATGAGTAATTTAGTGATGTTGGGATATTATTTGAGTAGACTTTGGATGAGATATGGTGCCTGAGATATGTGAGTAAATGGGTAGAGGTCGTAGCCTTTTATGAGTGGGAAGAGGTAGACTTTAGTACAATCTTGAAATATTAATTTATTATAATTGAAATTTCAATTATAAATGGACAAAACCTCATTTAATTAGAAGATAATATGGTTTTGTTTCTAATAACTATCATAAAATAATTCTTAGAGATGTTTTTAAAATCTGTTTATCCTTATCATTTTTTTCTAAACCTTATTTTAGTATTTTTAATCATACGTTGATATCATGTTATTTACACATTGTGGGTTAATGTAATTCCAATATCCCGACAAACATCCCAAAAAATCCATTCACATCATATTTGGATGTATATTTAACATTTCACCATATATTATAATATTTAGAATTTAAGTTCAGTTAATAATCTATTTTTTATTTTATGTTATGGATTATGTCAAATTTGGACACTATTTATACATGTGTTTTTTACATATTCATAATATCTTGATTAATTTGATAAAAAATTAATCAATTCTAACTTATCGTATTCACGTAGATAATTCATGGGTGACATTTATTATGTAAGATATTATTTATTTTAACATTTATAATATCATTTATATGTATACTTTATTAATGAAGCAATCAGGACATTATCATTGGGTCAAAATTAAATTTATATATTTAAAAGATAATATTTTTAAATAAAATATAATAATGTATTGAATAATATTATATTTATAATAGATATTTATCTTCAAAATATACCACATAAATAACCCTATAAAATTTTGTTTAGTGAGAAGATACTTGTTCATTTTATATTTCTCTTTACAGTAAATAAAATATTATAAAACGTCATTTTCATTCCCGAGTGTATCCATGGGGTCCTAAAATCGATCAAAGGATGTTCATGGTCATAAATAACTCATAAAATAGGATTATGATACATGTTAGTTTATTTTTATTCTATTATACTATTATTTAAAACCCTTATTTACCTTATATACCCTTTAACCATGGTAAATTAAAATAATTAATAAATTTATTAATCATAATTCAAAAAATAAAACTACTTTTTCAACAAATTTATACCTTATGATTCAAAATATAGAATCCATTTTTCCAAATTTAAGACTAAGAATTTTCAGAAATTAATTTAAAATTAATTCTTGTTGTGAAAACCAGAATGTTTGTTTTTATGAATTAAAAAAACCAGAAGATTGACTTGTTTTTTTGTACAATTTGAATGTAAAATTTATTTTAATGACCCAAATTGGAATTAAATTATAAAAATATATTCCATTTAAACTTTAAAACCATTAAAAAAATATTATTTAATCATATAAATTATCTCTAATTAATAATTTGTTCCAATTAACATTTTGTGTATTTTTATTATTCATCAAAATGTGATAATTATAAATAAAATATCAAAAATTCATCCAATGTAAATGTTGATTTCAATTTTCAAAATAAGAAGATTATTCTATACAATATACTATATAAATGTATCATGTAATAAATCTAAAAAGGGTTCAACATCAAAAGGCAGTAAAACAACATTTTTGTAAAAATACAACTTTTAAAAAAAATTGCATTTCTTCATATATCATATCTAGAAAACATATAATATAAATATAAAACATTAAATTGAATATATGATATATAATTATAATGAAATAAAAAATTTATAATGGGTGATATGATTTTATAAACACAATTATTTTCATTATAAATAGGTTTTCAAAAAAACACATCATATATATTAAGTTGGTTTTTATTTCCATTTCTAATAAATTTGAATCCAATGAGTCATCATTTAAACATTTGTAAACCAGATTTTATTAATTCATTTGATTCTACTCATTCCACCCATTCCAATGACTATTTTAAAATATTTACATTTAAATAATAATATTTAGTTTTTCGTTTAAGCTAGATTTTGCAGATCATATATGCTATTGCACATATTTTTTCTTTCTTAAAACATAATATGTTACATCATTACCCCTTTTTGGAAATTGAGTCCTCAAAATTTTAAAATATCACTCAATAAATTAATTAAAAATACCACATCATAAAAATGGATAACAGAACTACCAATTTAAAATAATGAAAGAGAAGTATAATGGTCAATAGAGATAACACATTTTAGGTTTCCATGTTGGAAAACATGGATATGGAAAAAAAAATTTGTCGAGCACTAATTTAGAGTAATAGAAAACATAACCAAGGGACTGTTAATAAACATACAACAACAAACATTTGATGGGTTAAACTGTTTTTTCTTACATATATGGATAAGTAAACAGAACTTATATTTTATTTTTATAGTATTTTCATATTTTTGAGAAATTTATTTATAATCTTGAATGAGAACATAAGGACGCATAATTTCCTTTCAAGTAGAGTTTCATCCTTTAATAAATATATATAAAAAATTCATCATTTCTTCAAACAACCAGTATTAAAGATGACACAGTCTAACATATACCACTATAATAGAATTATAAAGAATCACATAATCTACAAATTTTGAACCATATATTTCTTTTTATTTAGACATTAATAAAAAACAAAGTGGTTAGCAGAAGATCAGACAATACCTACAATTATAAATCCTTCATAAAAAATTTATACTACACTTACGATCTGAAATTATATAATCAATACCCAAAGAGAAAAAAAGACCATTAAATAAAAAATTTATCTTCAAAATTCAAGAAAACTATTTCAAACTAAGATTGAAACCAAAAATTCATAAGCATTTGATAACATTGCCTTTAATGATAAAACATAATAATTATCTCCAAATAACATTGAAAACACATAAATTCTCATACTGAAAATTAATTAAACTAGTCAAATATTCTCCATGATAGGATAATAATTTCCATAAATAACCCAAATCACAATATGTCCATAATAGAAACATATATTCTACAAACATAAAATAAAAAAATTTATCCTAAATGTAAACCCATAGTATTCTATCTTCATTACGAATATAATGTTCCAAAAAGAGAAAACATCTTCCAAAATTACAGTTATCACTAAATCACCAAATCATATTTATATAGTAATGATATAAAATTTATAAAAAAGAAGATGAAAAATAAAATTCATCTAAACACATATAATCATTTAACTATATATAATTATTTATACTAACTCTGGACATCACATATTCTGGTTGCAGGTGATGAATCCCAGCCACAATTTTGTTCTAGGTTCGATTCCTACATCTTTGTTGATGCAAAATGTTGTCACACATTTATCTTTTCAAAAACTAATAACCCATAATTTCCATAAATGTTAATGTCTCTAAAAATCCCGTTAATCATCGTGAAATAACATTCAACGCCAAATGGGTTTCTAAGTCATTAAAATTATAATATACATTATAATTATGAACCCACGATCATATCTCTAACCATTAATAAAACATCCTAATCTCCAATTTTGTTTAAACCTTCCTCTAATACACACTTAAAGGCCCCATCATTAAATTATGAATAATCATGATATATTTTAACAGTTTAAGCTGAGTATCATTTCATATTTATAGTTTTATAGAATTAGGTCAAAACACATACTTAAAAACATTAACATTAAAACTAGACACTTTAAATCAATATACTTTTTTATAAAACAAAAACTATTTAAAAAAGCATGATATTGTTTCATGTTTTAAAAATATAACTTTCCCTTGATCACATATGTCACTCTATTCTTCTTTAATTCAAGTGAAAAACATTTAAAAATTTTGGATTAGTATAAATAAAACAATAGGGGATATATAATATCTAATAAAACTGTTAGTACATTAATATTTAAATCCCATGAAAATATTTTCACAAAATCATACTTTTCACGCATAAATCATTCAATAATTATCTTTCATAATGTAATCATAAAATTGATAAAACAGTTTATATAAATTGTAAAAAATAAAGGTAACATGTGAAATACATATCATATATTTGTTTTATCAAACAAAGCTACATAGTGTGTATCGTTCATGGTTACATTTGGAATACAAATAATTGTATATTCACTATGCCTCTTAGGATAAACATTATCATTTACCTCCTTTACGATACCATATACTTTGGAGAGTTATCTTTGTAACACCCAACATCAGTTTATCATGGAACCATCCATATAAATAATCCATTCCCAAGAATCATTTCATAATCATAACATGTTAACAAGTATAAAAGAAAAATAATATATCTACATTGCAATCCGAAGATATCATTTAAAGATATTTACCTAATCAATTCATTTTACAAAAATACATTTAAAATATTTAATGTGAATATTTTTTAATCAATATTTCATGTACAAAATTTAAACAATTAATAAAGTTCAAATTTTAAATTATTAATGTAGCTATAAATAAATTGTTAAACCCATTTTTAAAATATAGACATTAAGGAAAAAGATTTCGATGGATAAATATTTTAAACATTTAAAATTATTTTTTTAGTTAATGAGTCACTCACCACATGAGAAATATTTTTAACCGAAATAATTGAATAATAATATTAAACAAAACATATAACATCACAATAATAATGATTTTCATGATATTATATGACAATGTGTAGAATATACACCATATAATACTGAATTGGAGTAAATCAAAAAATAAGTATCAATGGATTGTAAATTGATATGAAATCTATTACGAATATCATATAAATAGATTAAGGAAATATAAATAACATATTTATGTGTGAAAAAATAAATACAGTCAATATAATTGAAAATTCAATGTAACAAAATCAGAGGTTATTCAAACATATTCTTGAAAAAACAAAACAATAACATGGATATTTGGACACAATAAATAGATATTGATTTATGATTTTATGAAGAAAGAAAATTTTGTTAAAAAAATTGTTCAAATCAGTGTACACAATATAAGTAAAAATAATTCATGTACAAATAAATTATATATTTTAAATATTTATCTGTCACATAATCATAGTAACAAATAATCATGAAGTGTAAGATTAAGCCAATGAATGGAAATTGGTTTAAGAAGTTCCCTTACCGTGAATCTGACTCATAACATACAATCGTTATGTTCTTTAATAATGAATATATGATAATTTATACTATAATGAAAAAAAAAAATTTTTATTATAAATTTATATCTCTTATTTCCATTTTATAAAAATTCCATAATTATTTATGTTCATATCATCTGTTTTGTTGATATTAGGTATTTGGATCGAAATGTACCTTTTGATATAAATTCTCCATGTGGAAAAATTTCCATCTTATAAATTATATTATTCATGTTATAAATATAATATACATAGTATATATTTATTTCTAATTGTTCATATCATTTTGAGATAAGAAACAAAATGCACCGTTCATGGAGATATTAGGCCATAAGTACAGACGAACACTACATTCATTTCATTGTCTTATTAAAGGAAAGAAAAATAAATGAAAATTAGGTATATAATAATTAAATTATAATATATATGTTATATATATTACATAAGTTCATTTACTTTATCCTTCATATGTTTCATGTATAGAATGAATGGGTCATATCACTTTGAGGGGGTGGTAGTCCAAACTTCCTTAAATGAAATTATTATATTTGAAAATTATAGAAATAATAAATATATGTTGTAAATAATAATTAAATAATAATAGGGAAAATATAAATATTTTATGTATAATATATAAATAATTTTTTTTCATAATGTCCACCATGATAGTTTGTAGGAGAAAATTGAACGATCATCATTTCGTGAGGCAGTGGATCACCGTAGAGAGAAATAATATGTTTGTATCGAATAGATGCTTGTGTATATATGTGTTGATAGAAATATTCTTATAAAAAC
Organism: Viscum album; assembly: GCA_963277665.1. Lineage (NCBI taxonomy): Eukaryota > Viridiplantae > Streptophyta > Magnoliopsida > Santalales > Viscaceae > Viscum > Viscum album. The sequence goes on along the minus strand of OY728163.1, from coordinate 1,045,985,803 downwards.
ATCCTACTATATTGAGGATTCTAGTGTTTTTATGTAATCAATGAATACTATGATCATAGGTAGTATAAAATCAAAACAAAGGAACATAACTTTAGAGAAGACGTTACTTCATAATCGGGTAACTACTTTTGATTATAGAAGAAAGGATTTCTTAAATTTCATTACTCCAAATTTTAGGCTTCTAGGATGAAATTATTGATGCATGTAAATTATTTATGTTGACTTTTGATGAGTCAAGGGCCTATATATGTGTGCGAATGTGGGTAGATATGGTGTCCTTTTATTAGAGGGATTAGTGGGACATAAGGAATGTTTTAAAATTATAATTTATTATAAATTAAATTTAGATTAAAATTGGTCCAAAACTCATTCAATTTGAATATAAGATGATTATGGTTTTAGAAAAAATCATAATGTAATTTTTTATGAGGTTTTTAATTTTTTTGTTATCCTTGATTTTTGGGTATAGCTATTATTTTACCCTTTTTAATTTTTAAGTGATATCATTTTTTTACATATTATTAGTTTTTATAATTACCATATCTAGTTAAATGACCCAAAAATGTCATTAGTTATATATATGGACATATATTGACAATTCTTTAAAATATTATATTTTTAAGAATTTTATATTTTTCAGTAAACTATTTTATATTCTAAATTATGAATAATGTAAATTTTGGACACTATTAATATATGAATTTTTTTAAAATTCACAAAAATATGATTCCTATGAGAATAAAAATTGAATAAATCCAAACATACTAATTTAATGTAGATAATTCATCGATTATATTAATAATTTCATATATTTTTCAATATTTATAATATAATTTATTTGAACAAATTATTAATGAAGCAATCACTACGTCATCATTTTATGAAAACGAAATTTTTTTCATTAATGTCTAAAAATTATAAATAAAATACCATGATGTTGTAAATATGTTTATAATTACAATGAGTAATAATTGTCTATGATATCACACTGACAACCTATATTAAAATTGTTACAACAAGAATATATATGTCATGTTACATTTCTCATTACATTTAATTAAATATTATAAAATGTCATTTTCAGACCCATGTGGCTCCACGGGGTCCTAAAATCATCCCAAGGATGCTCATGGTCTAAAATAACTCTTCCAACAGGATTACGATAAATTTGAGGATAGTTTTATATTATTATTATATTATTTCATAACAGTATTTACACGATTTACCCATTAATCATTATAAATAAAAACAATTAATGCAGATAAAATTCCTAATGAAAAAAATAAAAGTTAGTTATTTACACAATTTAGAACATATAATTATAATTTTTAATCCAATTTTCAATATTCAAGAAATATAATTTTGCAAAATTATTTTGAAAATAATTCACATTTTCAAAACCATAAATTTTGTTTTTAGAAGTAAAGACTACAAAAATATTGACTTAAGTTTATATCAAATTTCAATGTGAAATTTTCATAGTGACTAAAATTGGATTAAATGAAAATAATATATTCCATTTATAATTTAAAAACATGAAAGAATATTATTTAACCATTTAAATTATATTTATTGAAAAAGTTGTTTTAAATTAAATTTTAGCATGTTTTACAATTCATCAAAACATAATAGTTATCAAAAAATTATCAAAAACTAATCCAAAGTAAATTTTCATGTCCCTATTGTAAATAATATGTTAATTATATCAAATATAACATTTATAGGTGTTATAAAAAATGTTAAAAGGGTTATACATAAAAAAATTACATTGGATATATATAATGTATTTTTAATTATATAAAATTCATAAATAGTTATATGATTTTAAATACACATTTATACTATTTTTAAATATGTTTTTATAAAAACAAATCCTTTATATTAAATTGGTTTTTATTTAAATTACTAAAAAAATTTGTAACCAATGAATCATTATTTAAACATGGTTAAACTATTTATTTATAATTTAGTTGATTATATTCATTTATTCTATTCCAAAGACTAGGTTAAAATGGTAACATTAAAATAATAATATTTAGTTGTTCGTATAAATTCAATCTAGCGTATCATGATTTCTATTGAACATATTGTTTCTTTCTCAAAATTAAATATGATACATGTAAAAAGGAAATCAGTACACTAAAGATAGAATACCATGACCAACGTATCCACCTCTTTCTGAATATTACTCCAAAAATGGTCTTATCAATATATTTACTAAAATCAAATTTCACATGAACACTTAAACAAAAAAAATATGTAATTATTTCAAATCAAATTCCAAAATAACCAATCATTCTTAAATTCATTTTTAAATTGCATAAAATAAATCAAATCAATTATTTATTCAACTAATTATTAAATATAAATAATCAAATTATCATTAAATCATAATTAACATAATTCACTATATCTTTGGGATGGAAATATAACTTTTGAGGGATATTTGTTTATTAAAATTAAGTATCATAGTACGAGTTTTTATAAATTATTTATTTTTATTAGAACATTAGGATAATTGTAGTTCCATATGGGTCTATCGATTTTAAAGATGTACAATATTACATTTCATTTATAAATAGATATTAATGTAATCGAAGATATCAATGAAAATAATTTTATTTGAAGAGAATGATATCATGAAATTTAAAGGTGTTACATTAAATCTAACTTAAAATGGATTGTTTATTGAAATTAACTCACTATAATAACAAAACATTATTATATTGATATGTTATCAAATCTATGGAATTCTACATAATTGTTTTAGAAAAAAATTCTACTATATAACCTTAACCATATGAGTAGTCTTTTTATGTATCATATTATCTCTATGATCTAATATTTATATATATTTTTCTTATAGGGAATGATTATTCCCCCATGCTACAACCTCTGAGTGCATCGAATGTGAAGGATCATGTATCTTCTTCCTTGTAAGCGATACATTTAATAAATTGTGAACATTATATAACTTCATTGAAATGTATATTAATTATAAAAAATCCATTCTCAATACAGAATCATAATGGGGAAAATATACTTACTGATAAATATTCCATTAATTCCAAATACCATAGCATTCATATGGTGGATAAATTATATAGAATAACATCTCACCTTTTATGAAATCTATATTTCAATGATTATTTTATACCTAAAATTTTTATTGACATAGAGATGCACCAACTTGTTTTCTAATGGGAATAAACACTAATAATATTTCTTTATTTTGTTTAGGTCCAAACTAAATTATTTATCTACATCATCTCCTCACATTGGAGTAATAAAATAGTTTTCATAACGGGATTCATATGGATCCATCAAAATATTCAATTGAAAAATATTTATATAAGAAAATTTGGCAATATTATGTTGATGATATTAATCACATCGAAAATAAAGAGTGTATGATATGATCATATCCTCTATGTTTTCAATAATTCTCTAAAAAGACTCTATTGAAGGATTGTAAGAAATAATAAAACTAAATAGTAAATCCAAATCATGAAAAAGACTTCTACTGAACATTGAGGTAAAATGTTTATATTGATGGGATATAATTGATAGTGGTACTTCCTTCAACTGAAAAAATTATTTACCATATACTTTGGAAATATAGTCAATATAGAAATAATAATTTATATTAATTAAATGTGACGAATTAATAAGGATATAGACAAAAAATAGTTATCATTTCATCTTTTAGTGTTTTTGGAATTTCGGATGATAAAATTGATGGTGATGTTTTCCCATTTATGTTATTATTTGGGTAATGGTTATAACATTCCCTTAGAAATAATTTTCCTATCCTTAACGAGTTGAAATTCTAGAACAATGATATATAATCCATAATATATCACATAATGTTATTTATAACAACCCAACATTTTAGTAATTATGTATTTATAAATTTTATTTTTCAATGTATCTATTAAACACAACTCCTAGTTGAAATGAATCAGGATATATTATAGATACATTACATTGTGATACATATCATAAATCAACTATATTGGAGGGTACTATTATTAATAAATAAATTATTAATTTTTCTCTACATAGGTATAAAATTATTTCATTGGTTATCAAATGATTATAAATAGGTATAAAAATTATTACAATATAAATATGATATTTTTTCTGAATAATGTTTTCATAAGAACAATGTATATTTATATTAATAATAAAAATTAATCTATATTTGTTAATTATTTCATTAAAATTTATATATTAAAAATTTAAAAATATTTTTTACATTCACATAATGTATTTCTATGCTTTAGGAAAGTGAATATGGGGTTATCCTCTTATAAGTGTAACTTTAAAAGCATTTTCAATGCATTTTGCGGTCTTACATAAAAAATAATTTAAAAAATTATAAAAAACAAATCATTTAAAATAGATTATATATTTGGAAGAAAGATTCATATATTCATTAAATATTTATATTTTATTATAATTAATTATGAATAGTAACGGTGGTAAAATTCTCATATCGACAAAGGGTAGATCAGATTAATCATTATTTAAACTAAGTGATAATGTAAAAATCATTCATCGTAAATATTATTGGATGAATTTAATTTAACTATCATCACCATATGTTCAAAGATATTTTTTCAGGAACACATATCCATTGATATTAGTTGTTCTCGGCAAAATTTCCAATGTTTTTAAGGTTATGTGGTCACTTATAGGGTAGATTTTTCTATCAAATCCCATTATACATAAAAAGAACTATATATAAATATACAATATGTGGATTATTTTACTATGAATAGGAAAAATTTGGGTTCATTTTATATGGATTTATGTGTACACTAATTAAACTATGTGAATTAAGATTGAAAAATGAGTTGCTTTAAGGTTATCGCCTGGGGAATATTGGATGAATTCATTTTTAACTATTTCTATTTCTTAAATTTGATTTTTTTCATTAAATGTAATAAATCTAACACCACCACTTATTGATTTAATACCTATATTTCCTAATAATAATCACCTATACACTTGTTGGATCGTATTTATAAGCACTCCAAGGTAATGGTTTGTTTCATAACATGAATTTTGTGGTTATAAAATTCAACCATGACGTATAATTTTTATGTTTCTTAAATAGAATAGTCAATTAAACGAAGTGATTAATCATTAATTGAGTGATAAATATCATTATATCCATCCAATTTCTAACCCATTATATAAATCATTACAATATATATTCATCTATTTATTATATGATCTCAATGTAAGTAGGAATTTGACTAATGAGGGTTGAATTTAAAAAGTGAAAAAGAACAAAAAAATCCCCCCACCGTTGAGTGAATAATTTCACATGATTTGGTGTGATTAGGTTCAATCCTTGAGGAAATAGAATCAACATAACAAGAAGAAAAAATAATAAGATAATATGAATAAATTTTATTAATAAGATAAGCTAATTCAAGAAACATAAAATTGTAGAAATGAAATTATAATTTTTAATTAACATCATAACATTAATATGAAACTATGCCCAAATATGCTTAACTCCTATAAAACCACTAATATAAATATTAAGTTTGGAATACTTGTTTCTAACCCAAATTATTCCAAGTCTCCCAATTAATTGTTGTGTTCCTAGCTGGGTGAATCATTATGGTGGAGTAGACTTTTCAACCCTTGAAAAAAAGCTGATCCAACTTGAATCCACCAAATAGATGTAAAAAATAGAGCTTCTAGATTCCCTAATTTTAGTGGGATATACAAAAAAATGAATATAAAGATTTCCCCGACTTGTTTATCAAATTTTGTCCAATAATAGTTTCTTATTTCATTGATATTATTCAAATGTTGTGATGCATTTCTAGGGCGATGAATTTTGCCCCGAATTTTATTTTCAAGTTGGGTTTCCTAGAAACCCATTCCAAAATCCATATTATCTTAGTAAATTGTAAAATTAAATGCTTACAATAACGTATTATATCTCAAGATCAATTTTTATCATCATTGGGCATTGATATTGGCTGCTAATGTAATTTTATTTGGTTGATCTCTAGTTCGTTTTTCCCAAAAATATATTGGTTTGAGGTCTAATTTGGTGGTCTTCCATGGGGAATCATCAAGTTCTAAAAAATGTTGAATTGATCCTTATAAAATTATAGACCTAAAAATAAAATTTGAAAATATAATTAAAAACATTTTGTATATTATATCGTGTTAAAAAATGTACCATGTAATTGTTCATTTTAAGAAAGAATTTCTATTTTGATGTGAAATGATGATCAAAGTGTGAAATTCAACAAAAAAGTGACTATGAATGAGGAATCCCATAGTTATTATAATATAAATAATTAATATTTACCACTTTCAATGGATAATCACACCACTGAAATTGATTTTTTCAAGTCCCGATCAAAATGTTTCTCCAAAATATGAAATTTGATTTCCCATTTCCACAAAACATTATAATTATCATTTCTCACCATAGGGCCTCATTCCAAACAATTATAAAACACATAAAAATCATTTTACATAGGCTAGGTTTGCATTAATATCCCAATACCATGATCACTACTTTGTTCAAATTTGTTACCGAATTCTATTCAATTTCAATTAATCATGATGTTGTGGTGTGTGTTATAATATACAGGAGGGTTATTCATTATTGATTGGAGATAATATGGAAACTATAGGTGGAATCACATTTTAAAATTAAGAAAATATTTTTTTTTCTTTTTCGGTTTTTTTCAAATCTTCTATGTTAAATGGATTTGAATTTAATCAAGTCAACCAATGAAGCAAGAAATTGTTGATGACTCCCAAGATCAATGACCTTATGGGACCAAACAAAACTCATATACTCGGTCATCATCTCATGTTTTCTCATTCAAAATAAATTCCCATTTCCATAAATAGAGATAAAATCCACAAATACATTCCATAAAACTATGGATTCATGATCCTGAAGTGCCAAAAAAACAAATTATGTTAGTCCATTTCTCTAAAGACGATTGATTTATTATTATTAATATTATTTTTTGTCGAAATGATTTTTTTGAATACTAATGATAATATTAAAATGATCAACAAACATATTACATTTATTAAGAGGCACCCAAAACATAAATTAGTACCCCCACATTCGAATGTACATGCCTTGTATATTTTTATTGGATGAAAATATAAATGGTGAATAATCACATCAGACAACCAAAAATTACAGAATCATTGTTCATGAACATAAACTTGAATAAAATCTAGAATCATGGCATGAAAAATTATTATATATTATATTAAAATGTTTTCAAATTTTTATCATGTTCACAGCTAAATGAATTTTTCCATCCTATAATTTTTATTATATCAATGCTATTTTAAATATTTTTTATTTTTTATCCACACAATTTTTTTTATTTAACCAGTAAAAATAAAATAACATTTTTTCTAATGTTTGAAGAAAATAATTTACAAGGGGGTATTGGTATAGGGAAGAATTTATTAATTTAATTTTAATGAACAAATAGAGGTAAAAAGTCACATGGTTCTTGATGTTTAAGTTCATGTTACTCCCAATTACTCCATTGATCTCCTTGTCACATGAATACTCATCACGGATGATTGGGGACTAGGTTTTTACTCCTGATGGAATTGTATCCCATTAAAATCATGAAAAATCATATGCTCAAAATATCACACTTAAATAACATTATTGAACCATGTAATCCCCATGTGAATCATTTAATTAAAATCAAAGACAAAAGGTAAAGGAATAAACTACATTTTTAGTTAATCACACAAAATAGTGATTCTTGGAATAAGTAAATAATTGAAATACTAAAATATATATATATATAAATATTATAAGTATATTAAAAAAGAAAATAGAAAAATTATGATCTAAAATTTTTATGTTAGTGTAATTCATACACCCCTATCTGTTTTCAGTTACTGGTTTGAGCCCCGCACCTTCATCAGTCATGATGACGACTCTCCCATGAAATAAGTTGTTTGGTTTTCAAAATAAAGACACACACACACACACATATATTAATATTTTTTAAGACCTACAATAAATAATAATATAAAAAAATAAAAATAATATAAAATCAACACAGAAGTCTGGTGGGCTCCCATAATATTCTTAGTTTAAGGTCTTTTGCTCAACATGGACCCACTAACTTATCCAACACAAAATTTTATCTTTTTTTGTGATGAAATTTTTTCCGAGTTAAATTATACTGCATTTGGGTACCTAATTGGGTTGGTAGGATGGTTTTTTAATTGATTCAAGAAAAACGATATCGTCCCCAATTAATGGGATAATCTCGTGAATATCAATAAGGGTTCATCAAATCATCTTCTTAATCTTGTGTAATAAAAAAAACTATAATTTTACCTTTATTATCATCAAGTGAGTATTAAACAATTATTAAATTTTTTATATCATCCACTAAAAAGATATACTATAGAGTGTATTTAATGACCTTGAATTTGAAATCATGTAGGTTAACTCTGTCTGACAAAGGTAGGGACTTTGAATCGATCTCAATTTCAATTTTAAATTTTTTGAATCGAATAAGTTCCTTTTTAATATAATATAAAACCTAAATATTGGGAATATGATTTTATTAAGGGGTATGGACTCAAGGATTTTGATTTTTCACAATGGTTTAATGATTAGTGTTTATAAAAAAATCATCAAGGGAGCTATAATCCAGTTAACGAATCCATAATGTAAAATTATCATCTTTTGGAAAAAATATCTTCTAGATTTAAAAACCCAAATTAATACTTTATGTTTTTTAGGTACACTAGATTTGAATGTTGATTCACGAAAATTTTATGGAGATGTTTCTGTGTAACAATATTCTTCTATCAATGATGGGGAATTTAAAACTTGAGTGTGAGTGGATTTCATGACTTTTTCAATGATTTATAGTTATACTCTCATATAAGAAACCATAGAATTCATTCCCTCAAATTACTGAAATTATTTCTCAATTAATGGTTGTGGGTTATACTGGACATGGGGTTGATCCAAATGGTGTATTCCTAGAGGATAATTATGTTTTTGGTATTGCATAAAAAGAGGTTGAGATATGATTTATGGGGTTTGAAACTCATTATAAGTTTGAATTTTTTAAAATTATATGTGTTATATCATTGTAGTTGAATATATTTTTTATTATTCCAACAATAAAATATTGAATGGCCATTGTACATCACACATGGTGTGGGGTAGTCAATATTAGGAGGTTTTACCCATGTTTGGATTCGTTAATAAGGGATATCAATAAGATTGAAATCATAGATGATAATAGGCGTGTGATCTAATAAAATTATGTTTGTCTCTATGGTAACAAAATAAGGACCCTAAAAATGGTGCAAAAATTTGTTCTCACCCAAATTAAACCTTTTTTTAGGGTTAAGAAGTCTCTTGTAGTGTAGCATGGGTTATCGAAACCTAAGAGACATAAGAAGAAACCCGTAGACATGTACAATATATGGACTATTTTTGGCTATGAAGTGGCCAACATTGGGTAGATTTTTAAAGAGTTTAACAGATCACTAATGAAATAAGTGTATTCAAATTAATAAAATGAGTTGATCCAAGGTTACTATTGGGTTTGATTAGAAGAATTCCTTTTTTAAATACTTTAATATCATAAATTCGAGAAGGGTCTATTAAATGATGTAAAACTACAATCATCACATAATAATTTAATACCTATAAACCATAAAATTAATCATTTAAAGACATGTAGAGTCATATTTTGGATCCCTCCTCGGTAGATATTTTTTTAGCCCATGAAGAGTTTGGTCATAAAATATTACAAGGACAATGTATTTTTAAGTCCCTCAAACAGAAATGTCAATTTAATGAAGTGAATATTAATTACTGGAGTAATAAATAACATTCAATATAAAACCTTTATACACCCCTTGGATCAACACATAAAATAATATTCCCTCAATTGATTCTATGATTTCAATTGAAGTAGGAAGTATACTCATGAGGGCGTAATTGATGAAGGGAAAAAACCACTCAAATGTGGTGTGAATAATTTCACAAGTTTTGGTGTGAATAAGTTAAAAAACTATGTTAATGATATAAATGTGATTATAATAATAAATAATAAGATAATTTGAACATCTTTTATTAATAATCTAAAGTTATTCAAAAAAGACAAAATTGATTTAATGTGATTACATAATCAAATTGGAAGCATAATATTGAAATGAAGCGAATCCCAAATATGATTAAATCCTCCATCACTACTACCTAAATTATATATTTAGGTTGTATTGGGAATATCATACAGTATTTTAAGTCTCTAAAATTATTTTTGGTAGACCTTTGTGGGTGTAATGTCATAGGAGAGTGGACTTTTTCAACCATGAAAAAAATATTAGCCAACATACATACACAAAAAAGACACACATAATTGATCTTTTAAATGGATGAATTAGTGGGGGACATAAGCATAAACTTAAACATTGGATGTAACCTATAGGTATGTAAAATTTCAACTTGATAGATGTTTTGGTTACTAAGATATGATTGAAATGCAGGGATGTTTTTCAAGGATGCCGAATCTTGCCCAAAATTTTAACTTCATCAGGGGACACACGGATCTGGATTAATATATAAAAATTATCTTGGTAAAATTTTAATAAAAATGTTCCCCATGATTTATTAAATCTTGAAATCTATTTTTATAATCATTGTTCAGGGATCTTGGATTGTAAAGTAACATTATTTATCTTTTGTCTAGTTCACTTCATCCAAAATATTCATGGATCAAGGAACAATTTTGTGGTCTTCATATTGGTATATCCAATTGATAAAAAATAATGAATTGTTCATTATATAATTGTACATCTGAAATTAAAATATTAAAATAATATGAATAAAATTAATTATTATATATTGTGGTCAAAAAATTTACCATGTAATAGTGCATTTAAAGAAATAATTACAATGAAAATGCGAAGTGATTTTCAATGTTTAAAATGCAGGAAAATGTTTTTTATGAATAAGGATGAAAATGAATATCATAATATAATATTTAAAATTATCCAATTTCATTTGATAATCATTATCTATATAATCTTTATTTCAATGAATGGTACATTATTCAACTGTTTCACATTTAAATAACTATTACGTGTCCATATAAGGAAAAAATAAAGTTATAAATGAATTTTAATGTCTATTTTATTCATAATGAAATTTTGTTATTTATTTTTACTTGTTTATAATTTTTATTTGTGAAATAATTTTCTTAAATATCTATTCAATTATAATATAGTATTTATTCTATTTATAGAAACATAAAATAAATAAGTTTAAAATATTGATTATTATAAAAATTTTGAGGCATAATGGGTTATGAGATATTTTATATAAATATTAAATATTATATATGTGCAAAAAAATTATTAGAATTTAATATTTCAATTTAAGTGTGATATGTAAAATTAAATGAAAAATTTATAAACTGAAATTAATGATAATTTATAAAAAAATATTTTATTAGATAATTAAAAAAACATATAAATCATTATAGATTATAAAGTCAAAATTATATGGACTAAAATGTCATATATTTTCCATTTATGAGTCAATTGTCAGTATGTGTAAAAAATTATTACTATTTATTACTAAAGAAAACATTTTTTTTAAGGTTAAAATTGGTTGGACATTGTGATAGTCAAAATGATATAATTTAAAATGATGCAAAATATAATTTTTTTTTATTTAATTGTTTGAAAACAAATTTATATATTATCCAAGATTATAGTTCCAATTTGAAAATGATTACTTATGAATGAATTTATTTTAATTTAATCATTCAAGAAATTCCAAAAGTTCACCGCACCTCACTTTTAAATGAGAACCCCACATTTCCTATTTTCCAAACACTTTGATCCTTATAGTTCAGCCACACCCTACCAATATACGTTCAGAAAATTCATTACCATCATCTTAATGGATAGTTTATTCCAAAAAAAATCACCCTATGATGTGAGGAGATCAAATGAATTTTTATTATAGAAGACATTGTCACCTTAATCGATCACTTTTTTATAATTCTTATTTTACCACATCTAAATCTATTATATTCTTAATAAAAAATAAATTCGGTATCTGAAGAGTTCTAAAACTTTATTTTAATTTTTTATACAACATTATCCATAAAATTCAACATCAAATGTGATGTGAAATCATCACTCATGTGTATGTACAACTTACTATCTCTATATAACGATAAAATCAATTTTTTCACACCCATATGTCATGAATGGTTGAAATTATTGGTATTGTCTCAATTATTTATACTTGTGAAATTATTATTCTTCACTAATGAAAATATCATATATAATTTTTTTTCATTAAACCCATTTCAAAATGATAATGTCCCTTGTGCATACCTTTAGAATACCATCTCCACAATGTGATTTTATTGATTTATTACTTATATGAATGAAACTATGGATATATTTAATGAATATGTTTATTGTAATAATTATTATGGAAATAAATTTTTTACTTTTCCTTTTTCCATCATTCAAAAATTGAATTTTTTTTTCATGTGAAATTATGGCTTACTTTCTCCATGAATGGTGTAATTCATTTTTCACATCTCTATATTCAAGAAATTATTATTATTGTTTGTATAACTTATATATGTTATATTTATATTATTATTGAAATTATTTATATCTTGTAACCTTTATTAATAATTTAGGAACATAGTCAATAAAACCAAAAATATATGAATAACATTTCATATATAACCTAGTATAGTTATATTCCAAAGTATTATCAGTAAAATACTGATAACATGATTTTAGAATGTCATATATGTTATTATATATATATTATTATTTTTTAATATAAATATGATAAATATATATTTATTATATTGGATTCTTTATTATGTAAAAATTAATTCTCACCTAAGATAATGGATTTTCTTCTTGATTTAACTTTTGTGAGACATATGACATATTAAACACATATTTTTTCCTTTAGGTATATATAATATTCAAGAATATATTTCATAGGGGATATTATCCATTTTAAGGTGATATAAATATCAATCTATGGTTCTTAATTTCACGAGCCTTATGAATCAAATGTAAACAAAGAAGTAACATTTTTACATTACAATCCCGTTGTTTATTGGGATTGTTTTGGTATGATGATATATTATTTTTATACACTCAATAAGATCGTAAATATTTTTTTAACCGATTTTTCATATAGTTAATAAATTATTTCTTTAAATTTACTAATCATTATTTAGTCAGGATATTGAATTCACGTATTTAAAGAAATATATTATTATTTTACTCATTAGTTGAAGATATTTTCCCTTCCATGTCCATGTTCCTTGTATATATTTTCATGAATGGTTGATGAATTTTTCTAAGATTATAAAATAAATTTTTAGTAATTTTAATCATTTTTTTATTTTTAAAAAATAAATATATAGGGGGAATAATAATTTAATTTCTTATATTGGGAAATTTTTTACATTTTACCAAAATTTCATAGGAATTTTTTATTTAAATTATACAACATGAAAAAAAAACCATTTTATAATGAAAACTAGAATCTATAATGAATAAATTATAATAAATAAGTATTATTTTTAAAAAATGATAATCTCTATATATTTTATATTTATACATATGAAATGATATTTTAGATTTTTATTGAATATTTTCAGGAAGAAAATTTAAATGATCTTGAAATAGAAATTATATTCGTCAATGGAAACAACCCATGATTCAACTTTTGACTTATAAGGTATACTATACAAGGATGTGATCATTGTTCATTATATATACGTTTTATTTTTGTAGAGAAAATATTTTCATGAATCTCATTCATTTTCCATCCGTCATTTAACAATATAATGTTGAAATATTTGTAAAAGTTATTTTTCTCTCAATGGGTATGAAACAATGAAATTTGGGTGAATACAATTTAATTTCATGAATTACAAAATGATTAATTTTTATGATATTTTTGAAAAAAAAATTATTATTTCAAATATTTGATTGCTCCACCGTGAGTTATATCTCCCTCTAATTAATAGGGTATGTACTAATATATCATCAGATAAAATAACTAGAATAGTGAGTGAACCCAATTATGTAAGGGGATATATCTAATATGATTATCTTTGGAGTGAACCCATACAACTATTAATGTTTTGGATTGAACCCAAAACACAATGATTTCCTTGAAAATGATCATTAACTATTATTGAAATGGTATTCTATAATTATTTATACGCTATAAAATATTTTATTATTAGAATGTTAATTAGTAATGACTCATGTTCTTCGATTACTTTATGAAACCTATTTTATTGCCAACCAAACACTACACCATTACCCATGATTATGATATATTATTTAGAGGGTATTTTATTTCAAACTTTATTACTATATTCCCATAACCTTTTTCTTATTTTATTGTGATATCTACCATGTTTACTATTTTTGAAAACATGAGATAATATATTCTTCTGTTTCATATTATATAGGTTATAAAAAAATTTTGAATATGAAATATCAATTGTGTTGGTTAGATATGAAGAAAGTCGTTTAATACTATGTAGTTTACTAATGATCAAGTTTTTTGTTTGTCAATGTTTAAAAACATACTATAAATATATTATATTTGAATGGATCATTATGTTATGTAATTTGTATTTATATAATATTATTTTATATATATGTATGAATAATATGTTCCTGAATAGGTTTTATTAGAAAAAGGATTAGTTAGAAATATGAAACTAGGAAGAGAAAAAAATACTTAAAACACTGGGGATAAGTCTATATTATAAGAACATACTAAATTGATGCTAATGATAATATTTTAACTAGATTATACTATATAATTCATATATTGAATCATTTTCTTGATTTATACAACTAATAAATTTTTTTATTTGGAATATATCCATTATTGTTTTTATTACTCAATATGATATTATGTTTTAGTCGATTGATATAACGTAATGAAATCAAGTTAATTATGAATGTGATAAAATTTTAATTTATTTTATCTTGAGAAATTATTTTTATAGGATATGGAAGTCAAATTCCCATTACTATGCTCACAAAAAATTCTGATGTTACGAAGCATTATGAGATTTCGAATGAGAAAAAGAAAGAAAAATATGTTAAATCTCAAATAAGGAAACATCAAACATATTTTGACAGTTTTGTTAATCCACTAATTTCTATTTAATAGATGAGTACCATTAAAAAGACATTTTCATTTAATCAATTCGTAGAGAATGAATCATTATTTTTTGTTGTATATTTATTGAAGGGAAAAGAGATCAATGATGGAAACTTATAAAGAAGTTGAGGTTACAAGAGAAAATGTACAAAAAGTGGCTAGATGAGTTTTTGTGTAAAATTTTTATTATACAATTTCTTATTTTCTTCATATAAAAAATTATAACAAATTACCCATGAAAATATAACATTATGATGAATTCATTGGTATCAATGAGGAAAAATTTACATGACTTGCAAGGTAAACATCTTCATTTATTGTCCTACTTGAATATAATTTTGATCCATTATTCAATTTATTAAAACAATGTCTGTGAATAGAATTAGTGATAGAAAAACCTAATATATATTAAAATATTAATTAATGGTCTATCTAGGTTAATATGGTGATTGGAATCACTATCCCATATTACAATTTTGATATAAATAGAATTATGGATGTCAATGGAAACTCTAAAAATAATGGACTTAGGTATTTAATATTTCTATAATGCATGATTTGTTAAATTAAAATGGTTGTAAATTATATAAAGGGGTTTAATAAATGTTTTTTTGAAAGGAATTTTACTATGAAATAAAAATTTCAATATGATATGAAGAGAGCATATAATGAAATGAGAAACAATAAAAATTATATAATGAATCGCCCACACATCAATTCCTCAAATTCATGGAGTATTCGAATTATGAAAATTTGTTCTCAAAATTAAAGGATAATGATGGTGATTGATTTTCAAGAACCTCTAATAAATAGTGATGATGTGAAATCTCACATGATAACTGTTAGTGACGTGAATTATGATAATGACTTTATGATAGGTAGATGTAATATCTACTCCAGTACTACTAATTTATTTTATGACTCTAGTTCTACCAACACTATTATATCTAAAGAATTTTTTATGGGTATCAAAATTCCACAAAAAGATTATATATTTAATTATAAGTGAAAACCTTTAATGGTATTATGATAACATGTCAGGTATATCATTCTTCTATGGTTTATGTTTTTATGAATTTGTATTCTATTAACTTTTTTACCCTCCACCTGGTTGAATTCTTTGTTTTTTGGTCATCGATTAGAATCCATTACATAAATAACACAACAATTTATAGAGAAGTCAATTAAAATTTTATATTCTAATGAAACATATGATTTTATATTGATGTGATGATATATACGAAAAGATGATGTAAATGACATCCATTAATAGTTTATTTAATCATATTTAAAATGGTTGTTTTTCAGATGGCTAGGGGAAACTCATAATAAATAATAAGTATATTTTATGAGATTTTATTGATGTAATTTAAAAATAAATATATTTTATTTGAATAAATTTTGTTGTTTAGTTCTTAGTAATACTCATTCCTTGTTCTACACTTTTTTAGATGACTCTATATAAAATGGCCTCAATCGAGTTGTAGGAATTAACAACAGATAGTCAAGGAGAATCCTATAAAGTGATTTCTTTTTTCATGTCCATAACCTTGAGGTGTATTTATTATTTTTATAATTAATAAACATATATTTTTTCTTAATTTCATTGAATATAAATAACATAATACGGTCACCATCAATAATAATATTCCACAACCCATACAGATGACTAATATAATAATATACGTTGAGATCAATAGATTTACAAGATAAATATTTGTATAATTACCATTTATAAGTTTTCATAAATAAGTATTTTTCAATTTTAAATATTATTTAAGAGGTATAGGTACTATGAAATTATAATGATGAAATTTTACCTTACTAATTCTCCCATAATAATTAAGGATTTAATGAATTATGTTTTTAAATTTAACACGATCGGTTTGTCGTACTCATAATTGAATAAATTCATTTATATTAAATGATAAAGTAAATTAGTGAAGATCATTTTAGAATGGTGATGAATACACCAAGGAACAATAATATTATGGAAATATTTACAGGTGGGAATTATTCTTATAAAATGATTAATTTTAATTCATATAATACCAAATAATTGTATTTCAGGGTATCCTGATATGGCATGAGTCAGTTAGGGTTAGCCTAGACAAACCACTATGAATGGGATATATATATTTCTTAGTTTCACTTGATATTTTATATGATTTAATAAAATTCCTCTGTAATATATTAACAAATCAATAGGATAACTCGGAAAGGGGTAAGTTAATTCGTAATGGTGAAATCCAATAAAATATCATGGAATAAAGGAGATAGTAAATTAGTGAACATGTTCTTACTTTACCCTATATTAAATAAGGGGTTTTAATATAATGTGAATAGGCTGACTTCACATGATGATTATTATAGTGGTAGATTATATACCATTAAAATTATTGTTTCATTAGAAAAATATCCCAACTCATGATTTAGAGTTAAATATTGTATTGTTACATTAATTATATGGATGAACTATTATCATAGATAATGTTATAAGATATATACCGATAAAAAAATTATAAAGTTTATATTTAATATATATAGTCTAAAATTTCATATATAATCTTTTAGGACATAATTTTTTATTATGACTTCTATATACATTACCACACCAGCAAAGAAAACAAATTGGAATATTCTGTACATCAAAAATATCATGAAATATTATCTATAATGATGAGATTAACATTGATTATACTAAATTAAAAAATATTATGAACGGAATATGTTTTCCACCTATATAATATTTCAAGAATGATATATTTTATTAGGATAATATTTCACCATTCTCTATTAATCATGGAAGTTAAGGATGCATAGAGAAAAGAATTGTGTTTTGGTGGGACAACATAACATTATATATTTTTTAGTATGTATTTTTGTGTATTATATTTCCTAATTTTAAGGAATATATACATAATTCAAAGGGTATTTTGAAAAGATTACCTATACTATAATATAAATGGGAAAACATCACCCTAGACATTGTCATTAGACTCCACAAAACATCTATGGTTCATAATGAAATTTGGATTATAATTGATCACCAATATTTATAGGTAAAATTCATTTTTATTAGATAATATTTGTTTCTGGATAATATTTCTTTAATATTCATTAAAAATGGTAATCTATTATATTTTATTTAAAAGGGATCAGTGGTTTTCTTCAATGTTCTAGAGATGTCTTCACCTGACACTCGACATAAAGCTAACTTTCAATATGATGTATCATCCTCAGATTGTAAGTTATTCTGAGAGAACCATTAAAAGCATAGGGAATATTCTAAGATCATCCTATGTGGATTCTAAAGTTAGTAAGGGTCAACACTATCCTAATTATATTTTTTGTATGATATTATAATTCTCTCTATAATTATGATTTCTCGTTATGAATCCCACTATAGTTATAAGTATATACATCATGTCTTTTGTGATGAATTTTGAGAATTAAACAAATCAGGGAATGGTAAATCTCATATAATGGGTGAACAAGTTAGAGACATTTAATAACACATCAAGGATGGTCATTTTTGACAAAAAAATTATTCTTATAGTCATCAATGTGATCATGAGTTTGATGTTATTGAGATGTTTTTCAATGAATTTTCTTTATATAATAAGGATATGGGATTTAGAAGGAATTTAAAGTTTTGACCTAGTTATACTGTCTATTTAGTGATTTGTGACATAGTATAGCCTTTATCTCACATTTTAGAACATCCACCAATCCTCTATCAAGTTCATGAAGTGTTCCATGTCACACTCTTAAGGATGTACATAACTGATCCTTCACATGTACATAACTAAGATGATTCACAATTGGATAATGATATTTCATATGTGTAATGGTTAATATAAATCATGGTCCATAATGATAAAGTGTTATTGAACAACACTAATCACCTTGTAAATTTTTTCTAAGGAAATTAGAA
This sequence comes from Viscum album, assembly GCA_963277665.1. NCBI lineage: Eukaryota > Viridiplantae > Streptophyta > Magnoliopsida > Santalales > Viscaceae > Viscum > Viscum album. The sequence goes on along the minus strand of OY728163.1, from coordinate 1,045,966,613 downwards.
ATTTTAAGAAAATACATGGGAACATGAGGATGTGATGAAACAAACCCATTGTAATGACACATTTTATTCAATGTTAGACTTTTTAATATTTCAACATATATTTTTTGAGCTATGAACTGAGGCTACATGAAATTCCAAGTCCTTCTCTTCTCAGAATAAATTTTATAAAAGTATTATTTATTTTTATACTATTCATGCAATATAAGTTGTATATCACTCAAAAAATTTATCGAATTAGAAATATGATTCCGTGTATGTGTTCAGAGAGTGGAGTTTACCATAGCAGGGACAAAACTTTTTTCAACCTCAGCCTACTTTAGAAAAATCCACAGAGGGAGTTTTCATAAATAAAAAAATAAATTTACTTATTTTATCTCTAACATATTTTAAAATATCATCTTAATGGGAAAGAATTTTGAATGTATGAAATCTCTGTTCAGTTCATTTCAATGTTTTTTACCTAAGTGTGATATAAAATGAGAGGGTATAGGGCATTCATACTCTGCGACCATTAGTGGTTTCCTCTAAATATGAGTTTGTATAAATGAGAAATGGTTAGCTAATTTTTTACATATAATTATTTGAGAGACCCTTCACTAATTTTGATGGATATTAGACACTTAATTCATTGTGGATAATGAAAAAACCTCAGATTCAAGAAGTTCAAATAACACCAAATTCAACAGTAAATCCAGAATCTATGTAGGAGTCTTCTTTTAGATTATGCTTTCACTGATTTAGTTGTTTTTGGTCATATTTGATTTATAGTCACTTATACTATTTTTATTATCAATATAGGTTTCTATTATAACAATGGACATCGTATGATTGATTTATTTATTTCAATTTCTTCGTGTTATTTCTCTTTTCTTTTCGATTCTTTTTTGTTACCAGTTTTATAAAACAAAATGACATCAAATTGTTGGGCAGAGCATTGATATATGAAGGTCGTGATCTATGGATTTGAGATCTACAAAATATTCATGTTTTGGGTGCCGGTATAGGTGTAGTGGCGAGTGAATCTGATACCTAATTTTGGGAACAACAAACCATCTATGTATTTATAATCTGAGGTCAGTTCTATGAATCCCTCATCACATGGGTCACCTATCAACATAAGGATTCATGATTGGGCGATCATATAGATTTTGGTGGTATCCAGAATGGACCACTAGAGTGCCACTGACACAATTGACAATGATGGCTTATGGTGGTGGGCCTCTCAACTAGAATACCACTAAGTGTGGTGGAGTCGTGGCTCGGTGTTGTCATGATGTGGGGGCCAATATGGCTATAGTCGGTCAGCTAGGAGGGGTCCTACGGTATGACCCAATTGGTGACTGATGATGCACATTGGTTGGTGATCCACCCATGATCATGAGAATGTGGTTGGGTTGTAGCATAGTGAGTAAATCCAGACTGGTTGGAGTGGGATTTCCTAGGAAGAGAGGTCCAGTTAGAATGGGTCGGACCGGTTTGGAATGGGCCAAAACATGTTTAAATGGTCATATCTCTTAATTCGGGCATCCAATTAACACTATGTATACATCCACTCATTCTTATAATCACGACAAACCCTTTTTATTTCATTATGAGTTTGTTATGTTTAGGGATCATGGATTAGGCCCCCAAAACTCGAAAATAATTATGATATTTTATTAACATTATTACAGCTTTGACCCACCATAACATCTACATATGATGTCTAATCGACCTGCTATCAGTGGAGTCGGGAACCATATAGAGAATTGGATATTTTAGGAAACGTTTAATGACATTGGAAAAATTGATGTGTGGTCCTTTCCAAATACCAGAATTATAATTTTGTGGTGAAATTTGACTTTTTTACCGGTTGTCTGATTTGGAAAAATCAATATGCAATACCATGTGTTATTTCATTGGGATCACAATAGTGTAATTCATATGATGTGTTGTAGGATCAATGCATTGGCCCCAGGAAGAAAATTACATGCACAATGCTGTGAAATTAAGTTTCCTCCTCAGGAGCCTGATTCAGGTGAATAAATGTTTTATTATATGCATTATTATGCAAGGATCATGATAGTGTGATCCGCTTGGTTATCTAGGGCTATCTGAAGATGTAATTCCTCAAACCTCTCGGGTCTATTCTAATATGAAAATTCTGTGTTAGTGGTGTTCATGTGAGTCACGGTGGAAAATTACAAGAGTTTCCCATCTTCGAATTTATCAATGGTGACACACCAAATGGTGCCGCATTGAATAGTGGCTCACCGTATGAGAACTCACTGAATGGTATCTCACTGAACAATCACTCATCGAACAATTCCTCACTAAAAGGTATCACACTAAATGGTTCCTGACCTAATGGTGACTTACTATACTGTAGCTCACCTAATAGTTACTCACTGAATAGTAGATCACCAAATGGTGACATGATGAATAGGGAATCACTGAAAGATGACTCACCCAACAGTATCACCTGAATTAAAACTCACCTAACATTGAGTAATTTTTTACAAATTTTCATGTCCCTTTCTTATTTTTTATTTTATGTAGATCGAGTTTAAGGTTATGTTTTAGTCTGTTATGAAGGATATCAATTATATCATTTATATCATTACTACCTATGCAGACCTTGAAAAGGCCAAAACACATGGTCAAACCACGATCCAAAATTTTTATACAATGAAATTATATCCCCGATTTTAGGTTCTAGATTTTTCAAAGATGAGATCCTCCCTTCGATGAAAAATACAATTCCATCTTAGTGAACCTACATATGTTCTTTACCAATGAGTTATGTTCTTGTGTTTTATTAGGCAGTTCTAATTTCCTTTTGATTCATCCATGCTGCTTCTATGACCCATTTGTTTTGTAGAAAAAAAGATTTGTTGTCACCTATTTTACAATGTGGGCATTTCCTTCATCTCCCCTTGTTTTTGTATCATGCAGTTTAGTATAATAATGTTTCCTCTAGATCATGGTTGAAACCAAACATAGTGGTTGATTTGATATAATCTTCCTGTAACCATTGTCATATATAGTTATGGAGAAGATGAAGATGAATTCTTGTTTTTACCTATTGTATTTGATCTATAGTATGAATTTTATGGTTTTTGTCCCTCTGAAAATTATTTTTTGTTGGGGGTCCATACATTCACACCAGTGACTATTTATAATTATTTCTAAGACACCGTTGAAATGAGTGAAAAAAATGAAATATTATTAACTAAGTGCATCTCGTTAAATAAAATGGACGCCCAAGGATTTTACCCATAGTCTAATCACCCCTGAATTTATGAAAGTATAAAACAATAAGAGTGTTTATCTAATTGGAATACACGATAATTGTTAGTGTGGATTTGTTTTGTTTTTAGTTTATTTGGGCATGTGGTTTTTGTTGGTTATATAGTGATATTTTTGGTATCATGGGAGTGGTTACAGGTGTGAAAAATGGCTCGGATCCGTGAATATAGTTTAGTACATGTCTAATGTGGAGATGTAGATTTTGTGGTTGTTGTTGTGCGATTTTTTGTGAGGTTGTAAATGTGGTGTGGTGTTATCTCAGTTTGTGATATTGATTTATTGTGGAATAGATGAACTTATAGATTTTTTAAACTACTTCTGGGTTGTGTTATGGTTATGGAACTGTGTTGTCTAGTGGGACTGAAATATAAAAGTGTTATGTATGTGATATTGTATCTATTGGGTATATCTATTATTGGTAGTTTACCTAGAGGTGTTGAAAATAAATAGGTGAACTCTGTTATAAATAATTATATGTGGTAAAATGAAATGGGTGGTTTTATATTTTTTTGGCAATTTGGGTGGTTGTGCATGTAGGGGTAGCAGTAATGGCAGTTTTATATGTGATGGTTAATTATTTTAAAACTCGTAGGTTAGGATGTGTGTTTTCTACCTATAGGTATAAACTTTTTTTTACATTTTATTTCTATACATACCCCACCAATGCAGCACACTACATTCCAAACACCCCAATTATTATAGGGGATGGTGTTTCCCCAACATCCCAGTGGGATGGTGGATGGCTTGTTATTTTCCCCCCTACCACCCTTCTAGGAATATAACTCTGAAGAATCTAATGGTAGGATTTAATGGATTCTTGTTTATTACTAGATTTATGATACTCATTATGTGAGAGAAGTTCTGTTTCCTAGGGGTCTTCAGGATGAGGCAAAAGTATTTTCAGGAGTGATTTGTGATGTGATTTTTCACTATGTGTGTTCGGGAAGTATGTGATGTGGATACAACCCTGGTTTGGGGGAGAAGGATGGGATGAGGTTTGTTTCCCATTTCATTGTAGGAAGGACGTTTTTTTGTGTTTGTGTAAGAGTTGTAACACGAGGATGTAATTATGGATGAGAGGTTAACCAGTGGTAAGTGGTGCATGGTACCCTATCATCAATGTGATTATATAATTACTCTAATTGAATTTCGTTATATAGTTAGAATGCCTTGGTGAGACTAGGTGGTTAGTATTCCATGTTTGGTGATTTTGATATTCTGTTGTTTTGTCATAGTGTCATTATTATGATTATCTCAATTGTGCATGAGGGAAACTAGATTTACCTACAGAATATACTTTTATGACTACCCATTGTATATAGTACTATCTTCTAGTTTCCCATGAGATTATGTAGACAGTGTTAGAACATACTAGCTTGGATGTTTGGGATAGTTGATGTGTCGCTAATTCATATTATTTTTTTACTTTCTTTTGATTTTTCATTTTATTTAAATATATTTACATTAAAAATTCATGTGGGATATATTTTTTTATTCAATGATATATTTAATAGAGTTGTTTCGAGGTTGATACATATTGTCTCTGGATCTTCATTACAGAAAGTGCTATTTCCTCCCCTTTGTGAATCATTTATACCCTTTGTGTTGGTCATAACACCATGACCTACATGTGGCGGGACTCAGGGGGTCATTATCTCATTTTCATCATCATGAAGGATGTGCCCAACCCTTTTCCATCCCTTCTATCATCTTGAAGAAGGAGGGTTGTGAAATTATGTTATCATCGCAAGAGGTGGAGAGATAGACTGGAGTTTGGAGTTTGGAATAGAGTGTATTGAATGGGATGGTATAGAAATAGTGTGTGGGGATCTTAGTGCATGAGATAATACTAGAACAATTTTCTAGGAAATGTGATTTTAGGTCCCTCCCTAATCTAAAGAAAGGAATGTGATCATATCGAATGACTAATTGAGTCTACACTATTTTTGAAGTGGAGATCCTATAAAAGGTGAATGCATAATAATGACTTCTATTATTGTTTGTCATGGTAAATTTTTCGGAATTTAAACTAAATTTTTTTATAAAATTAATCCTAAAAAATTCTATTTTTACTCGGGCTTTGGAGTTCCTTGTTTACTTTTAAGTTATGGAACTCTGTCATAATCCGCATGTGGTAGGAATAGTGGATGCTCAAATGGTTGACCCAGTTGATCAATGGATTGTTGACACAATGGGATAGGATGATTAGTTCTAGAATCCCCTTCGCAAATTCTAGAGACAGACTCTCGGGAATTACAATAGAAACATTTCAGATATAGATGAAGAGTTTTGTAATTATGATCCAGTGATCAACTTTACCTTGATCAGGGATCCAACAGAGTACTGGGTTCCACTCGATATGAGAAAAATGAGGGGAGAAATGCATTAGTGGGTGATAAATTACATTGGATTGAGGAAAGAGACAAATTTTTTGAGGGATGACATTCAAAATGGGTTCTAGTTGAAATTCCTTTCATAAATGATTAATGCAAAAAAGAGGCAGGAGTTACTATCCTTCAACAGGGGAGTATGTCGGTGTGGAAACTGGGGAGCACGTTTAAGGATATCATTCACTTTTTCCCAGATCTATTTCTAGATTTGGAGTCTTGGGTGAGATTCTTATAGTAGGAAGTCTATACCTCCCCCCCCCCAGTACGTTGTTACATTCATCACCCTACCAACATAGTTAGAGGTTTAAAGGAAGGATGATGTAGAGGAATGCAAGAAATCAGAAGGAGGTCTACCAAGAGAGGAAAAAAACTGATTTATTGAAAAGTAAAGTTTGTTCATAGCAGGTCCCCAACGTTAGGGATATCTAGGTTTTGACTAGTGGGGATTTTGAAAAATTTGTTTTAGTTCTGACAATATAGTTCTCACCCTTTTTCCATGGGAACGGGTATGAAGTATTTTTCTTGTAGAATTTGAATGAACCATTATAGTAAGTTCCAATTTTAAGATTAGTGAGGTTCACGTGTGCAGGTTTATTGCATGACATAGAAACTACCATCGGTTAGGTCATTCTAGCAGTAGAGGCAACATGATCCTGCTTCATCGAGGTTAGATAATGTGGGCGGGGGATGATCTCAAGGTTCTCCTTAGGCACCTCAAAATGGACGTGGTCAGGGAGTCAGTAAAGAGCTAAGGCACATAAGATATGGGTGTGGGAAGTTACACACTGTAGAGGTAGTAGCTCTGGTAGGTTCAGAGATCATTTGAGGTATGATGAGTTTTTTTAGTACTATTACTTATGATTTGTTTGATTTGGGTGATTCTCACTCCATCGTTGCACCTTGCGTGGCTCATGTCATGGGACTAGAAATAGTGAGACTCTATGTACCCCTAGTTATTTTTATTCCATTTGAAGGTTATACTTGTTTACATGATGTTATTAGGGATGCAGATAGATGTTGGGGCTATTTTAGTTCATGAGGATCTCTTTCTACTATTGATGTGGCCATACAATTTCATCTATGGCATCAACTGGTTATTTTCGACGCATGATTTTATTGATCATTTCTATATGATAGTTTTATTTTATGATGTGGATGGCCATATTTTATCATTAATTGGGGAAAAGGATTTTCTCGTGGGTTTCCAGCATGTGGAGCCTCTTCTTTACTTATTGGAATAGCTGTTAGTGAGACCGATGGATGATGAAATGGTTGAGTTTTTGTTGGTTTTTAGAGGTTTTTTTTTATTTTTTACATAATTATTTTGTGACTCTTCCCCCTCAATGTGGTGTTTAGTTTGGGATATATGTACAACTCGGTCCTCATCGGATTATCATTGTTCCATTTCAAAAGGCACCTTTTTAGTTGTACGAGATGCATTTTTAGATCAATGATCAGGTGAAGTAGGGATTTATCAGACTAAGTGTGTCACTGTGGGGTGCTGTAGTCCTATTTGAGAAGAAGGAAGAGAGTTGACTGATGATTATTATATACAACAGGGGACTAAATCAGGTGATTGTCAAGAACCATTTCCCTCTATTAAGGATAGAAGATCTTGTTGACCAGTGGATGAGAGAAGGTTGGTTCTCTAATATCAATATATGGTCTGAGTATCACTAGTTAAGGATGAAGGATTCTAACATCCAAAAGACATATTAGAGGTACATGTATGGTCACTTCGAGTAAGTTTCCATGATGTTCTATGTCATGAATGCACTAGTCATGTTCATGGGTCTCATGAACACTATCATAAATGTTATCTAGGACCAGTTCATCATCGTGTTCATTGATTACATCCAACTGTACAAAAATTTAGATGTGGAGAACATTGAGCATCTCAATACTAACATGGAGGTTCTTCAACGCCACCAGCTCTATGGGATATTGATCATGTGTAACGCCCGAACCAGAAAAAAAATAGAGTTGTTGAATTTTATTTATATATTAGAAAGATTACAAGGAATAATATACTATTTCATCGAGTAGTTTAGTAGTTTTTGAAAACTAGATATATATGCAGGCTTAACATTACATCATAAAAGTAAATACAACATATACATTTCATTGGGAACATCCACAATTATTGGTATATCCATTAAGGTCATTCAAACATATTCATGTCCTAAAGAAATGAATCATAAGAAAGGTATGAGCTCGAAAAATCAGTAAGGGTATGAAATATAGTGGAAGATATCGTAAAAATAAACATGAGGCACCATGAATAAATAAAGACACAAGCCTTTAAAAAATAATTTGGATCATAATATGGTAGTAATTAGAGCTAAATAAATAATGTCATAGAAAAACATAACCATGGGCATATTATTATTCTAATAACCACGTGATCTATCAATAATAATTTTATAATGAGGGGATTTATATTTACAGACATCATAACCATTCTGTCAAGGCCCCATTCCAAGACAATAAATAATCCTTTTTTCGTGGCCCTCTACCAAGACCTTAGATTTTCTTATCAGATCTTTCGATGAATCATGGGGATATAGCAGGCCCCACCTGACACATAATATGTCCAATTCATTCCCCTTACGAATGGGGATAGAAATAAATAACATATACATTCATATTTAAATTAACTTAAGAAATGTAAATAAATTTCCCTGATAATTAATCAAAAAAACTATCCATTCGGAGTAATACAGTGAATGGTTTCATGATAGTACATCCTTTGTCAAACTAATCATAATAAATTCAGTAAAACATTGTATATGATATCATAAGAGAAAAAACACCAAGAATTACATGATTTAACAATGTAAGTTGACATAGATGAAGATTATTTTAATAGAGACCATCAAAAAATCCCTAAGGAAAAAATCCATAAACATTACAAAGTGTATCATACCACCTTGAATCATTATAATAATAATCCCTTCTAATATCATGAGAATAAGAAGAATATTGATATGAAATACCAATGGGAAGTACATACACCACAAGAAAGAAATATCCGATGAACAAGGTATATATATCATAAAATCTAAACTGATAAATAAAAATTCCTTTTTACATTTGAAAGAAGTGTTGTTTTGGAAAATAATTTGTATTTGTCATGAAATAAGTTGGTAAAAATTTATATAATATAAAATACAATGAAATATCCTTGAAATTATATTTAAGATTAAATAAACTATTATAGTGTTTAAATCATTTAATAAAAGTTTTTAAGGAAGCTTTAAAAATATAAAATTTTACTGCGGTTCAATGAAGAAATCATTATATTTTAAAGTGAAGAGGCATGATTTCATTAATAAAACATGAAATGAAACAAAATATATTTTTTATATTAAGATGAATAATTTTATAAAGATAAATATGGCTCAAAACTGATTATATACTGAACTTAAAATTGATATAAAGACAAGATGTTAATTGAATTGGGATGGAATTTCAAAATAATATTTTTAGGAATCTTTAAAAACATGTAAATCCCTATAAAATAAGGATGTATTATTATTTTAAAATATATATTGAAAATTCAAATAGAATTTGTAAGGGGGGAATAGGAATAAAAAATAATTTCATGGAGGTGATTATAGAATAAGAGAAACCCAAATAAAAATAGAGGATCAGTTAAAAATAACACAAAACATTGTAATCAATTGAATTGTATGCCCAAAAATTAGTAATCATTAAATTATTAATTATTTATAATTAATACAAATATATTTTGATATAAAACATTATGGTTCTATATAAATTCACCATAAACAATTTGTAATAGTTAATACAGAATTTTTCACAAAATGGATGTCAGAAGAAGAAACCCTTACATTATGCCTAAATGTGTTGTTCATTTTATCTTAATAACATGAATAATTAATTTTATATTTAATAATTAATAATAAAATAACCTCATATAAAATTAATTTATATATTTTAACCATATTATGTTCATTCTCTCCATTTTTTTTGTGTTTAAGAGGATCAATTTTTTTCATTTTAGAAGCATTTTCATCCTTGGTTTTCATGATCGGTTTAATTGTATTTATGTATGGATGTTCTTTTGAAATTTGGATAATCATGTTGAATTATTTATATATATTATTAGTGAAATGACAAGGATATAAATTATCTTATATTGATTATTTATATACAAGGAGGATGACTCATTAGATTATAGGTAATGATAAATGCTTGAATTAACATGTTGGTTTTTTTCATGATAAACTTGTTTTGTAATACTATTTTATATTATTAGTGTATAAGTTTTAAATAATATTAAATATGATAAAATATATGAATTCTGATTTTTTTCAACCATTAGAAAGGTTTTATGACCAATCATGATGATAGTAATGAAAATTGAAAACATGTCTTTTTTAAATGTTTTAATTATAATATCTCAGAGGGGTTTGTTATTTATAGTATAAATGGGTGGAAATGAAGAGATGATGATGGAAGATTCCATTATCATAAAAATATTCTAGTATATATTAGGTAATGAATTTTTCATGAATAATTGGATAAAACGTAGGGATAAGGTATAAATGAGAAAGAATATTGAAGGTAAGATGAAAAAAAATTACCTCTTGAATATTTATCTTTTAAAACAACCTTATGGATAATGGAAGATGACTTTTTGAGAGACCATAAGAACAATAATGTGTCAAGGGATGATGAGGATGATATTTATAATAGTATGGTCGAACAATTTGTCTTATGGTTATGAAATTTTTTCAAGGATGGAACCTCATTTTATAAGTGAGTTGGTGGGTAACTTAAGAGTCACGACTATTATTAAAACATAATAATTATATTATTAGGGTTTGGACTCCAAAAAGGAATAATAAAAAAGGTGTATTACATTTTCAAAGTAATATTATTATTTTTGGTCATGTTCAACAATTTTGGGATTTTTATGTAATTTAATATAATATTTTATTCATGAAAAACAACATTTTCAAGATATAAACTATTCATATCAATGAATTTGACACATAAAATAAATTATTAAAAATAGAATAAAAATTAATTTTATATAATATAAATGTCGTATTAATCTATTAAATCCATTAATTCTATAATAAATAAAATATTATATTTATTTAATTATTTTTGTTATCATTTATTTGATTTATTCATTAACTAAATTAATCTTGTATCATATTTGTAGAATTCATTATGTTATTTAATTTTTGTTTAGAAACTAAAAATGAAAATCCTTGACAAATTTATATACACTATATTTCCAAATACTATTAGTTTTTATTAAAGCTTCTTTAAGATATCATATAAAAATATTACTAAATTAAAAACTATAATGTGACAACATGATTTCCTTTTGAAATATAATTTTATAAAATACATAAATTGATTTATGTGGGACTGAAAAGTAGCATATTTGTATAAAATCATGGTAATATTTTAAAATTTATTATATAAAACAATTATTCAAAATATTGGTAATTTTATAATTCATATAACATTAATTAAAAAACAATTATTTATCTTTCTTCTATATGCACATGCACTACATTATTATTGTATATGAATTATTGTTAATTAGTTCATATATAAAAATTTAATATAAAATAATATCATATATATAAATTAAATAGGCTCAAAATAGAATTTATAATTTATTCCTTATGTATATTCCTTGTTATAGCAAACAAGACATGTTCTTAACTTATTTAATTTGTCTTTTATTTCCCTCCGCAAGCATTGCATTAGAATTTGGATAATACTCATGTTATATAATAATTAAATTAGAAATTAAAAGTAAACGTGATAAATACTAAATAATAGATAATAAATAATTCATGAATTTAATTTTTAGCACTCAATTAAAATATATATATTACTAATGTTGATATGGTCAGTGCTTCCCAGGCACTACGTCGACGTTAACAATGATTTTTATACTTATCATGAATAATATTTTCATTCCTCTTCCAAATTAATTCTATTAAATATTAAACTTATAATTTATTTATATTGTTATTTTATATGTTAAAAAAATTTATATCAAAATAATTTCGTGACGATGTCACATAAAAACCATTATTTTATAAGTAATGTATTTTTTTAATTTTCAATATGAATTAAAATATTTCAAAAAAATACCAATATTTCCCCCAACCCAATTTTTGATGTGTAGAATTAAAAAAAGATACTGTATATTCTGAAATAAAATTCATAGTATGAGATATATAATTTTTAATTTAAACCATCATTTACACTAAAAATACAATTTTTATATCATAACTGATTTTATGAAACATTCCAAAAATGCATGGGGTATCAAAAAATTGTCTTATAATCATAAGATGGAAAAATATTGATTCATGAATATATATTATAAAAATGAATAATCTATTAAATTAATCTATTAATTATTATATTTTATTTCATTATTTATTTCTCATAAAAATACTAACACATAATTATTAATTTTTAAATTATTGACTAGCATTTATAAGGTTGCCAAATTATTATTTTACTTACATGTGTGAGGTATCTATTCATAAAGGCATATTACTATTCAAATTACTATTCTTACGGGTACAATACTAATCATAAGCGTACCATTAATATTCATAAAAATAAGTCACTATTCACCAAAATTTAGTTTGTCTTACCCGGCTCTTAATATATTACAGAACACCACCATATATGTATTATTTTAGAAATTCAAATCACAAAGTTGAAAAAACTGTTTTTACTAGCATGATTATAACAAAATGGTGTTTTGTAGAGACTCTGTGTTTCATGCATTCAATTTTAAATTTATTTTCAAAATCATGGTGTGATAAATTATCACCGCATAAAAAAATTATCCTCAAATTATTGGAATAGAATATTTATTATTATTCGTAGATACTTGAAAATTCTATTTGAGGGAAACCCACGTCAAAAATATGGTTAAAATATCTTCTTAATTATTTGGAACGGTAAATGTATTAGTTACTACCAAACATCATATTCAAATTGTATCACATGGTTAAGGAAGAATAATTAAACCATCATGTTATGATGGATATTAATAGAGAACATGATCAAATGAAATATCATGACCTAAAAACCATAAACTACTGTTCTGAAAAATTACATTGATAAGATGGAAAAATATATATGAAAATTGGAAAACCTTTTTATTTAATACTTGTTTCCTAGAGTATAAGAATTACTCCACTATATAAGAGCATAATTAGATGTCTATGTTTCCTAGACACAATTATATCATTTTTTGGGCCTTGAACTACCATTACATCATCTCTTAGAACACGTTACATCATATAGTGACGTTAGTAACTAAAACCTCATAGAATGAACAAAGAAAACCATTTCACAAATCGATAAACAAAAAAAAATTTCATGACCCAACGCTATGGAATCATTATCATATCCTTCCTAGTTATATCCAGGCACACATAGACCTTTGAAAACATTAATTTTTTTATAACTCATTGATCTATATAGCTCAATAAATCTGTAATCTTTCCATAATAAAGCAACCCTAAATTTTCACATTTAGTACATGTGAATATCATTATCATTTGACCTCTTAAAATATTTTAATAACTCAAATTACTATAAAGCCTTATCAGAAACATTTATTAATCCTCACACATACAATGAAATATATTCTTTATATCCAAAAATATTGAAAGTCTATAAATGATATCATAAACAACTTATTGATAAGAAAACAAATCAGTTTTTAGGTAGTTAGTAAATATCCAAAGGAATCATTTCTTCATAATTATCTTCACCATTATAAATATTTTTGGCTTTTCCATCCTTTAATCATTCATTTTTTAATAATTTTAACTTTTCACTAAATATCATTTCATGGAACCATTCACTATAGGGTTTCAAATCCTTAATTAAAATGGGTTGCAGTATAATACTCATATATTCCATAATTATTATAATCAATATATTGCTGAAAAAATATTAAAATGAAGTTATTTTTGACTAGGAATTTTTATCATTATACATTATCTATGGAAACATAATAACATTTTCATTATCCCAAATAATCATTTGGGATATGTTCAATTGGCGCTTGGGATATTGATTCACATAGTGTCCCACATCCTTGTTTTTATTAAATTGTACATTAGAAACTATTTTCCTACCCTTGAAATAATGAACATGGTGTCCTTTTTTTCCACATGTACAACAAACACCAATTCCCTTCAAACATTTACTAGTGTAATTTATTCCAATGTTATCACATTTGGGGAAGACCCTTCTTAACATTATTCCCTTTTCCATGGTTTTCTTAAACATCCACTTCTTTATTTTCTTCCCTTCAAATCTATAGGACTCGTAGATTTATTTACATACCTTGTTAAGACATGATACTACTTCTTCTTTCGATGAGGATAAATGTGAGAATGTATTCATTTGAAATGATAAATTATAACAATTAAATATATGATCCTTATTACTCTTTGCATCTTGTGAATTTTTGATTTTTCTCATCCCATCTTCTAGCCACAATTTCAAATTAATTCCATATAATATATCATCTCATAAAAGTTTGGACTCTCAATATCTCTAAACATGGTATAACCCATAACATAAATTTACGCACCATAAATCCTAGAACCATATAATTTTTTACATTGGGGGAATATTTAATGACTTAAACATTAATGAATAAAATTCTATATCATTAAATGTTTAATATATTTAAAAATACCATGTACTTATTTAATGGTATTAAATAAGTGTTAAGTATCTTTACTATTGATAATATATCCATTGAATAGTGATAACATTACTAGTATATATATAGTGTTCTATCAATTCCATTTGACACAGACAAGCGATGTGACGGCCTCGACTAGTAGTATTATTCTCTTTGAATCTCATTTATCATATCATTCAATTGATATATAAATTTCGGTATTTCCCTAGACCAATCCCAATATGAGATCTAACAATGTAAGCATGAGAGTAACCGTCTATGGGAGATGTTCAAGCACATCGAGATCACAACCCAAACAAGGTTCACAAAACAACCCTAATAAAGCCCCATTATAGCACACCATAATCATAGGGCATATGCTGGTGTAATGAAGAACATATTAAAAGGCCCAATAATTATGATTATGTTCATTAATGTTGTATAGAATAAATAATATACAATAATTTTATTATTGCTACCTTGAAAATGGGTTTTAAGGAAAAAAATAATATTTCATGTAAATATTTAAATTCAATTAAGAAACATATTTTGACAATTTAATGGAATTTTTAATTAAATAATATTTTAATGATATATTAATAATAAATTAAATTTTATTAAACATAAATGATAATTTTATTTTTATGAATACAATTGTAATATTTCTTATGGATTCAAAAAAAATTTCTGTCTGTACCCATGAATTTTCAATAAATGTTTGTTTCATTAAAAGTGAATATTAACATGATTTGAAGATTATTTAGATTAAATGAATATATTTTTTTAAAACAAGATTTTTAAATTATCTATTTTATAATTTTTCATAATTTTCCTAAATAATCGAACTTTTGAGTAAAAATTAATTAATATATATATTGTAGTTTTTGAAATCATAATGGACCAATAGTAATGTAATAAAATACTATAAAATGTATATTCGGACAATATATGTTTTACCTTTAATATAATGTGATTTTTTAATTGTTTTATTATGTTTTAAATGCCTTAATTAAACCTCCAAGACTTATAAAATATTTTTATTGTTTAAAAATATTTCCTTGAGAGTGTGACTGACCTCCGCATAATCAAGACTAATGTTTTAATATGCTTTTCAATTTACCTTATATAATAATTCTGTTCACTCATCTTTTGAAAAAATAGATAGGAAAAACCATGGTATGATTTTTTATTTTTAAAATTTAATTATATAGATTCTAAAAACTATGTTCATGAAATATTATATTTTTCCCATTTAATTTCATATATAAACCCACCCAATCTCCCTCTTTTGTTCACTCAAAATCCTTGGAGAATGTCCATAATATTCTCTTTATTCAATAGAAACGTCACATGGTTTTCCAAGCTCTCATGAAGCCCCATTTCAACCTATTGAATTTTCATACTCAAGTAATGGAATTGAATCTTCTGATTTCCATTCAAGCTACACTTTTACAAAAGGATTCTTAAGATACATATTTCTTTATTTTTTTATGATGATACCCGACCCCCATACATTATATTTTATTTATATATGATTATATATTACTTTAAATATCATCAATTTCCACTATGAACCTTTAATCACACCAATACTATGTTGAAATTCTGTAAGGGATCTTCCAGACTATTATTTTTTCAATCATTCTTTCCAGGTTTTTTCTTTTAATCACTTGTATTATTATGTTTTGATATTATATTAAATTTCCAACATACCTACCATGTTATGTATAAATGATTATACCCTCTTTTACTCTGATTAATTCCTCATATGAACCCTTATGTTCACTTATTACCATTCTAACATTTCATATGGGATTTATTCCTTTCTCATTTTTCCATGTTTCGTTAATTTTATATACCTTTCTATTTTAAAATAAAAATATTGAAGTATAATTTCTTCCCTCCCCAATGTGGCCATCTTTATGTTTTAATGATGATATACACTATTATATCTAATTAATCCCCTCACGTACTCTCATTACCTTGCCGAAATTTCAAAAGAGTTGATCCATTTATCCTCATTCTTCATGTTTCCTTTTTATGTTACACCTTCAATTTAAAAATTACATTTGTTAAGACATGTATATATATGACCCCACCTTACTGTCCATTTAATGAAAATATTATTAGATACCCCTTTCTCTCTCATCAACCTTTTTTTATTAATTTTAATGTCACTCTGTTAAGCTACTAAAATTGCACCATGATTTTATAAGACAAAATCATTTTATAGTGAATACCTTACTGATTTCTCTATCATGGGTATTCAGAACTATACACAAATAAATATTGAACGGTACTTACGGTTATATATTCCAGATGATTTTATTGTGTAATAAATTATGATGTTGAATGATTCCATGTTATACGATCCACGTGGAACACTTATTCATAAAATGAAATGTTTATAAAGTGTAGGCCCATATAGCACTCCAATTAAGTGGGTAATGTTTCGTATCATGATACACCATGGGCAATGAAGTTTTACTAATTCTATTCTATGTGAAATGAGAGTTTAATCATTTTAATTCAGGTTCAATGAGGGTTTACTCATGGTAATCTTTGTACGATGAGCATTGGATCATTCCAATATCATGATGTATGGTGTGGCCACAATTCAATGTTATGATAATCATGCTATATCATGAATTTTGGTTCATGATTCCATTTTTATCCATTTACATGACTAGTTCCTAATATGTAATGTATTCATCATATTATTCCTTGTTTACTCCATTATTGGGATTTATATCTCACCCTTTTCATATGTATGTCCAAACGTTATCCCGTGCAATGCTAAGTATAATGGAATTTTGTGGTCATGTAAAATGTTTTTTCAATAAAGATGTTATATTTTATGATTTTATTTTTCATATAATGATACAAAATTCCAAATAAACTAGAACCATCTATAATTTATGTTTGATTAAGTGAATTTTTATTTTATAAATCATATTTAAATATATAATAACGAGTAGGGTTGTTATAGTTTGTCTCAGAGGATATGTTTAGTTTTTTTAGGAATTAGGATTTGGAAACCCTAGTGAATGCCTTAGGGATAAGACTATGTATAAGAAAAGAATCCCTATATTTTGGTGAGTACATAGTTAGTGATTTATCAAGACAATACATCTATTCCTAGATTCAAACATATAGATATGTCTCTGGTAGAGATGTATCTAGGGGTAAAATCCAAAAACACTTCTTTGAGCTAGACTCGAACGAGAACGGGTGCCAACAATTGGCCTTGCGACACTCTTGGTTCGGCACTCCCAGGGGATATTATTTGAAAAATTCATTGTATCATATGGACCATTATTAAGGGATTAAAAAAATACCACTTATAATATATGTTGAAAAAGTGATCATGAATAAAAAAGGTTGAAGATTATAAATTCGTAAGTTAAGGAAATAAATGTAATTAATAAGTTATAGCTTTTTTCATTTGATTCACCAGTATATTTTAATAGTTTATGATGCTCATCCCTATGTATATATTAGATAGGGTATCACTAGAATCCAAAAGTGATAGGTAGGGTTATTGTCCACGTTCTACGCTTTCTTTTATATCTGGATGTTTTAGTAGAACAATCACAACACCGCCAAAAATCTTGTTACTAGATATATATGTGAGAATAGAAAAAGGGGTAATTATTAAAGTTCATTTATATAATCCATCACTTATTACAATTTTGAAATGGAATTTTCAGTGAACCTCTTTATACTCCCTATAGTGGATATTTATGCAATTATTGCATGGATTGGATTTATCAATATAGAGCCCACATAAATTTCAATAAATGGGAAATCACTCCCTATATAAGGATTCGACCCTTGATTATGTTCAAGTGTTATTTGGGGGATGATTCTTTTATAGAACCATCATCTCATGCATGGATATTACATCCCTATGATCACAAGTATCATTACCAAATGAATTACTCTATAAAAAGGCCATCCCTTGATGGCATGCCTATTGTGAGGGAATTCACGGATGTGTTTCCTATGGAATTACTTTGTCATCCACATATAAGAGATGATGAATTATATATTGATCTTATAATTTGGGTATTTCCTATATCCAATAATCCATGTATAACGTCTGTTGTGAATATTTAGGAGCTAATGAAACAACTACAGGAGAATCTAGATAAGGGGTTTATACATCCAAGAGATTCAAGAGTGGATGCACCCGTTCTCTTCATCAAGTAGAAAGGATTGTTCAATGCACATTTAAATTTATTATTGTGATGTCAAAAAAATATTTTTAAAGAAAAAGTTTCATATTCCATGAGTTTATGAATTGTTCAATCAGCTATGTGGAGCAATATACATCTCCACAGTGGATCTGTGGTTGGGATATTACCAAGTAAGGATGATGAAGGAGGATATACCCATGTCTGATTTTCGTAAAAGTTACAGTCACAATGGATTCATAGTAATCCCATTAAGACTCATCCATTAACCATAAATCATCATGTTATAAATAAATATAGTCTATATAAATTACCTTGACAATTATTTGGAATTATTTATAGAAGATATTCTAATATAATCCAAACTGAAGGAGAAGAATAAGGAGAATCTATGCATTGTACTAGAGACCTTTTGAAAGGATAAGCTATATGAAAAATACATAAAGTTTCGGTTCTAGATAAATTATGTCTCATTCATGGGTCATATCATCACAAGTAGTGATATATATGTCAATCCCATGAAGAAAAAGGTCATTGAGGGTTGGCCAAGTCCAACATCTGTGATGAATATTTTTTGCTTTCTTGGGGTTGGTGGCTATTATAGCAGATTTTTGAGAAATTTCTCAAATTTTTCAAACCCTCCAACCTGTATAACTCGGAAGGTACTTAGGTTTTCATAGATTTATGAATGTGAATATATCTTCAAGGATTTGAAAATTAATCTTTCTACTATACCCGTGATCAAACTATAATAAAGTGGATAACATTGTATGGTATTTGGTAATGTTTCAAAGTAGGGTTTGGGCTGTGTGTTGATGAAAAATAAAATATTCATTTCCTATGATTCACTGAAACTAAAATTTAATGAAAAAATTATACATCGCGTGATCTAGAGTTGGTTGATGTAATCTTCGCATTATAAATTTGGCGACATTTCCTATTCGGGGAAAAGTGTGAAATATATACAGATCACAAAAGCCTAATGTATATATTAACACAAAAATAGTTGAACATGTGCCAACGAATAAGGTTAGAGTTTATAAATGACTATGACTTCTCAAGTAACTACCATGTGGGGAAAAAGAAGAAAGTGTAAATGTAATAAGATTAAAGGATACAACAACTCTTTCATTGATGAGAATTAAAAAGGGTCAAATCATCCAATATTTGAAGGAGATGGATATAGAAATCATAAAGAAGGGAATATAATCAAACGATTCACACAATACGGCTCAATGTTCCCTTTTGGAAAGGATGAAGATTTCTCAAAAGGATGATATGGTAAACCAAGTGAAGATTTAAACTATCTGAAATGGGAATTCCTCAAAGATCAATGTTAATGAAGATGAAATTGGGAGAATTGTGTCCAGACAATGAATTCCATAAAATCCAAAGTTAATGAATGAACATTTTGATGATGCAAATAGTTTGAATTTATATATTCATCGAATAAAAAAATTATCATGATATAAAATAGCATTAAAGGTTTCCTAACATGAAGAAGAAGATCATTGATTATACATCAAATTACCTGGTATGTCAGTTAATGAAGTTTGTGAGGCACATGTCTAGAGGGATGATGAAACCATTACCCATACCAACATGGAAATAAGAGAACACCACCATGGACTACATCAACCAACATAAAATTACATCTAAAATTAACTATTTTATCTGGGTTGTTTTGGTTCATCCGAGAAAGACTCCACACATCATTTTAATTGGGGATGATTTCTCATTGGATCAAATCACATGGATATATATATCAGATAAGTGGTAAGGTATCAAGGAGTACCACTATTGATTATTTCTTATCTAGATCCCTCATTCACCTCTATGTTCCAGAAGTGTTTCCAACATGATCTGAATACTTAACTAATCATCGGTACAGATTATCATCTACATACTAGTGTCCAGTTTGAGCAGACATTCCAAACAATTGAGAACATGTTGAGAGCATAATCAAAGTGCTCCAAAAGAGGACAGGATCAACATATTCGTATAGTTGAGTTTTCGTAGAATAACAGTTTCAAATCAAGCATCTAAATAGATCACTATAAAGTAGATTATGCGAAGAGGTGCAAAACACCAACAAGTTGGGATGATATTGGGGGAGAAAAATTCTAGGTCAGTAAATGGTAAATGAAATTTTGGAGAAATTTGAGACCATCTAGTATATCATTAAGGATTCTTAGATTCGATAAAAGAGTTATTCATACAGCAGTCGATGAGACCTATATTTTGATGTTAGAGACAGGGTATTCCTCCGTATATCACTATGTAAGTGAGTTATGATATTTTGGTAGAAGGGAATGCTTAGTCTAATAATCATCTACCATTTTTATTTCCTTGATCACATTGGATCTGTGGATTTTCGACTAGAACTCCCACCAATCCAATCTCAAGTAGATGACATATTCTATGTATCACTATTGAGGAAGTACATACTCAAACCATCACTTGTACTCAATCCAAATGTGGTACTAATGGAGAATGAAATCTCTTATAAATAGAAGAAAGATAAGATCATAGATCATTGGGAGAATGTTCAATAAAATTAAAGAAATCCCATTGTTATAGTGATGTGGAGAAACCAAATTATTAATGAATAAATGTGGGGACTAGAGTAAGTGATGAGGATGAGCTAACTAATTCTGTTTTTTTTTGTGTGAAAACAAAATTTAAAAAGTGAAATTTTAGAAGGGGGAATTTCATAATTCCCCGAACATTCAGGACTAATATTACCTTTAATTTAATGTCTAAGGGATATGGAAAATGCATGAATTTTATTAATTAGTTCTAAATAACAATTATGTATGTTTTCCATTGATAACATAGCTTTTTAATAGTGATCACATGACTAGCATATATATAGGGTTTTTATAAATCCTATTGACACATACAAGGGAAGTGATGGCCTCGACTAGTAGGTCCATTCCCATTGAAGCACATTTATCAGATCATTCGAGGGAGATATCATTTATGGGATTTATGCAATACCAATCCCATGTTTGCATCCAAAAACATAAGCATTAGTGAAACTGTTTATGGGAGAAATTAATGCTAATCGAGATCATTGCCCAAACGATGTTCACGGAATAGCCCCTAGAAATACCCTCCATCAGACACCCTATTCTTAGGAAATATACTTGTTTAATAATGGTAAATATATAAAGACCCATATTTTTTATTATATTCATTATTTCTATATATAATTAAGAACTTAAAATCATTTTCTTTTTGTTAAATTGCAAATAATTTTTAAATTACAAAAATAATTTTTTGATAATAATAATATTCAATTAATAAATCTATTTTGATGAATTAAAGTATTTTTTTATATAAATAATATTACCATAAATAGTATTGAAAAATTAATTTTTATTAAATATAAATGATCATATAATTTTTATGAATATAATTGTAATTTTTTTGAAGTGTTGAAAATTATTTTTGGCAAAACCCATGAATTTTCAAGAAATGTTTTATTTATTTTAGAAGTGAAAAAATCACATATTTAAAAAAATATTTGTATAATTTGAATATTAATTTTTCAATCTGGACATCGAAATTAACCAATGTTGTATGTTTCATAATTTTCTGAGACAATCGAATCTTGGGGTAAAAATTAAATACATTTGAAATATATAATGTAATTTATGACCTCATAATGACCCAACAATGATGTAATAAAATACAATAAAAATTATATTTGTCCAATATTTGTTTTACAATATATATAATGTTATTTTATATTTTTTGTATTAATTTTAAAATCCCTTAATGGACCCTCTAAGACATATAAAATATTTATACATTTTAAAATTATTTACGTGAACGTGTGACACAACTCCACATAAAAAGTCCTAATATTTTAATATTTTGGGACATTATAAATATAAGATAATGTTTTCCAATCCACTTTTTCAAAAGATGAAGGGAAAAAACCATTGGCATGTTTTTGGTTTAGAAAATTTCAATATATTGATTCCAAAACATATGTTTGTCAAATATTAAAAAACTCCTATAACATTTCATATATAAACCCACCCATGATCCCAATTATATTCCATAAGAATCCTTGTAATGCATCTCTATGCCTCCCTCCTTTCTACTAAAACCTTCGAAGGCACCCCACGATCTAAGGAAACACCTCCTCAAGCTCTTGAAGTCACACACTCAAGTATGGGATTTCACTCTTCTCATTTCCATTCAATATATTCTTTCATATTATGATGGTTAAGATCTATTTTTATAAGTTGATTTATTATGCTACTCAACCCCTATATTTACTATTTTATCTCTTGATTATGAGATATTACTTTCACTCTCATCAATTCCCTCTGTGATCCCTTAATCACACCCATTACTATGGTGAAATTATATAAGGGATCATCCACCCTTCTCTTTTATGAAGCATTATTTTCACGTTATGTATATTAATATGTGGTATTACTATATTGGGATATGTTATTAAATATCTTACATATTTCTCATTATATTTAAAAATTATTATACCCCTTTCACGCTCATTTAATCTTCTTATGATCCCTTATGTTCCCCCATAACCTTGCTGATTTTTTCTTAATGGATTTATTCCTTTCTCATTTTTGTCAATGATTATGTGTGTTTATATACAAATTTATTTTAAATTAATAATGCAGGGATATGTTTTTTCCACTCCCCCATACATCCCTCATTATTTTTTTACTAATGATAGACCCCTTTATCTGTCATTAATCTCTCCCATGTACACCTGTTACAGTGTCGATATTTCATAAGAGTAATTCAATTTTTCCACTTTCTCTAAGTTTCATTATTATGATACACCTCTGTTGACATTCATTTTCATCACAGAGTTCAATGAATGGAAAAGTTTAATACCTTAAGTACAATTAGGATCACCCTTTTAAGAACTTCAAAAATTGACAAAGGCATGAACAATGAACACATTTTGAGGGCATCATGCAAGTTTTATGCGCGCAACGCAAGTCACTTGCACACCACCTATGGGTAGTGCAAGTCACATGCTCGTTGTTTTTCATTTTTCTCACAAGGTTCCCTGTGGCCTATAAATACCCCCAATGGGACCCCCATTTTAGGGATGAATTTTTCCAATACTCAGATTCAAGCTAATGTTTCCCAAGTATTTGTATGATGTCTTCCAAACAATTCTAAGGAAATTATTTACCTAGAATGGATTTTATGAAGAAAAATAATGAGGCCTATGTTTTAGATCTCATCAACACTTGTGTTCCTATGTGTCTAGAACTTAAGAGAAATGAAGACACTTGTGTGCCACCTTGCCATCTCAAGGGAACTTGCGCGCCAGCCTTCTGGAAGCCTATAGGGATGATACAATAGGCATGAGTTCAATGTCTCCCAAGTATTACCCTATATATTCTACATCCCCCAAGGTGACCCATGCGGCGCAAGTATACTTGCGCGACCAGTACTTGCGTGCCAGAACGATACTTGCGCGCCTCCTTCCTAGTCATATATTTTCCTCAAATACGCCTCTACTTTTCATGATATTGCATGCAAAACACTTTTCAAATCCATTTATGGAATGGTTCTTTTGTTAGCTTCCTTATCTTAAAGGAATTATGTGATAACCTCTCCTAAAACCTCATGACATACAAGATTTATGTCACCATGGTTAGGAATTTACTATATATCCTCGTCTTTTGAGATGAGGAGTTCTTTTAACTAGGGTCTCC
Source organism: Viscum album (assembly GCA_963277665.1). NCBI lineage: Eukaryota > Viridiplantae > Streptophyta > Magnoliopsida > Santalales > Viscaceae > Viscum > Viscum album. Next base: position 1,045,942,294 of record OY728163.1, on the reverse strand, counting down.
ATCTCAAGAGTATGCTCCAGTCATATGTTTCTATTAACCTGGGCCTCCTTCTCAAGATTAAGCCCTAGTCATAAGTACCTTTAACCTGGGCCTCCTTCTTATTAGTAGGCCCCAGTCATAGTTTCTTTAAACATTGGTAATCCTCCTTAGGAGTAATCCCCAATATTAATTTCTTTTGATTTAGGATTCCTTTTCAGGAATAAAACCCTCTCATAAGTCCCTCTTAATTTGGGCCTCCTTCTCAAGAGTAAGCCCCGAGTTAAAACACAAAATATCTATAATGTAAAAATATATTTATGGACACTGCTCCTTGGGATTCTTTCCTATGTACTGGTCTTCTTCTAGTTGGGCAGTCATACATATGTAACCCCACATAATTTCTCATTACTTCATCATTCATGGAACCATCGTCATGTTTATTGATACATCTTGTTTCTCATAGTGACAATAAATCATGTGATCTTAGAGTGTGAACGTAATAACAAATTCTCTTTTGGGCCATTAACCATGCATAATCCCCATATTTCTTTACCTGAACTTCATGGAATTTAATTTCTGCCTTAAAAGTAGTGTTTGATGGAAGCCTTTATATGGATCAAGGCCATATATCATTATTTTATTTCTGTCCCACATGACGTTAAACAATATCCTTATTATCGAACTATGTGGGTTCTGATTTTTTTTGACAAGGATACATTCGTAGCCCATCATCGGGTATGATCCCAACTCTAAAATAATACCTATCTTTTTAAAGGAGAATAAACATCAAGTTCCCCACTAAGTGGAATTAAAACTAGTATGGTCATCATAAATACCAAGAGATTTCTATATAATGTATTTAAGGATACCATTGACTAAGAATATCTAATACACATGGATGATTCTATATCGATGAAGAACCTCAAATACAAATAACAGATTTTCTTAATTCCACACATATCAATCATTGATTGCTAAATCAAATGGAAAACTCATTTTCATACATGTTTAATTAATAAAGAATCGTGAACATAACATACATATATAAGATAGTCTTGGAATAGGTAATAATCCCCCCAAAATGGTGTGATGAGCCTGACCTTCCTTCCACTCAACTAATGAAAATTCTTAATCCTCATCGGTTCACAACTAATGAGAACCTACCTTTGGAAAGTATGTCCAAATGGATATATAATCATTGGATGTTTCCGTTTCTACAAATAAATTTGTCAAAAACTGATTGAAAAGTTTGAACCATAAACAAACAAGGTCATCCCCATTTCCAAAAGAAAAAATAAATGGTGTACCTGACATGAATCTATAACAATTTTAAAATGATGTTTTACTTATTTTTTAGGCCAATATTAAACTCAATATGAAGGACAAAAAAGAAATCAATGACATATGCACTCATCCAAAAGATGTAGTCTGGCCAGAATTATCTTGATCATGTCTTCTATATCAAATAGGAACTCTTTTTAAAGATCTCTCTACAACACAGAATGGCTTTTTTAAAGATCACACTTGTGAATGCCCCGAACGCTACTCTGGATGGATCCTCATCCGCACTTAGGATGAACTCACCAACTAGGTGTCCTCAATGATGGGTGTCTAATGAATTGGTGAGGGAAAATCGGCATCATGGTACCATCCCGATGTTGGAGTCTACTCGACAAGCCCTTCATGTTAACAATTTACCCTGGTTCTCCGGACAGCGACGACTAGTGGTCAAGAAGTAGGTGGTGCGAACCACAGTCTCCAACCATTTAGGGTCATTATCCATGGAATGCAACAACCAGTCCCTCCCATACTATAGGGATGTTGATCATGAGGTCACTCAGGGGATCCATTCTAGGATTCAAGAGTCCTTCCTGAGGACTCCCATCAACAATCGCCACCAAACATGTGCGGGTTGCACCCTCAACATGATGAGGGTATCACCTCTAGGCATTCAGCTCTTGTTCCTCAGAAACGAGCATGCAAGAAAAACTGTCAGAGGTGAAATTCGGCCAACATGGAGCTGGTTCTTACCTATCCCCCTCCGAAGAAGTCTATTAACCTAACTTGATGGTAAGAAATGAGTAGGCACACACACCTGTCTGTTCTAATCCTATTGTCAAGCATACACATCTTGCAGAAACCCACCAATCCCTCTAGGAAATTCTGACGGAGTACTATATGCAGGCTCATACACCTGTTTATAATTTATCATCCAGTCATTAGGCTCATTTGAAAGCATCCAATTAATTTCTCCAACAAAATGTGTTTACCACATTTAAAGTGGAATATACATCTTTTTAAAATCACCAATTATGTCAGTAGTATCGTCTGCCAGTATTGAAGGAAATCCATCAACCATACATGATGGGGAATATCCATAAGGCATATACACCTTCCAATTTTCATCATGTCTACAAACAGTCTCATTTGGTAGCACCCAGAGAAGTCAGTCGCAATGCTCTGATGAAAAATTCAGTGCAGAATCAACTATTTACCCCTATGCATAAGTACATTCAATATCCGTTGATTGGAAAAGGAGGATATGATCAGGCACATACACCTACCCCAGACATGGAATGGACATATATTCCTATTTCAGCAACTAATGTCACTAAGAACAATCTTAAAATGGTGAAAGAGCTGAAGGAAATCACTACCCATATTCTAGATTCCTGTCAGAATATTATAACAACTTCGGCGACATCACAAGGAAAGAAACATAAATCTATCCCTATCAGTGGAGTGACTCATCAAAATGTCACTCCAAAGCAGATACAAACCTCTATTATAGTCCAGGAGGGTCGTGGGGCATACTCCCCCACGTTATACTAACAATCAAGTTAGTCACATACACCCAGTTTAAACAGAGGTAATCAGCCTAACATGACCATTTCTCTTGAGTAGACATATACTCCAACCAATAATAACCACTATTTTCAATATGTGTTTTCCAAAGTGAGCAATAATGCCTCCACAAAAAATACCCATCCAGCACAGCTGAAAAAACAAGAGCCAATATGCAATAAGGCCTTGCTCAATACTGGAGTTCTTGAATCCCTTAGACAATTATCTGTTATATCTAAAGCTTCTACTCTATAATTTCTAGATTCTAGAGTAAACAACAATAATTATGAAGGTATTCATCAGAAAAATCCTCACCAATGTATGGTTCATAAGAATTTGGTCAATCTATAAGTATCATCTTCAGATGAGAGCCACAATAACCCTCTGCGTGGTCAGAAGAACAAGGAGAAAAAGGTTTCATCTTTTGCTGTAACCCACCAGGGTTGTCCTCCCCATGATGAATAATTTATCTTCGAATGTACTCTCTACATTACTTATACACATTTCCTAGAAAATTCATTAATGGAAAATGCAGTAATGAGAAATACCTCTTATCTTGAGGCACAAGAAAATGCAAATAAAGTCATGCCGGATGCCTTACCGCTAGCAGGTGAAATAATTTCTCAATCAAAAGATATCCTGAGGTGTAGGCCACTATCTGAACCACCCCTGGGTCATTCATCTTCTAATTTTAAAGATGATTTCTCTACCGATCATGATGAATCTGATAAAGAAACCAACAAGCACCAGCTTTGGTCCAATCAGGTAGAAGAATATACATCAAATGACAAAGAGGAATTGCTGAATATGGGGAAAAAACTGGTGAAAGATGAAATACCGGCCATGTTCTTGCCTTTTGCTATCACTGAGTATGATATTCCAGAAACGTTGACAGAAGATTGTATTCATGATATTTGTCTAAACATATGGAAATCTCTTTGTCATTTATAGTAGAAAATATTATCATATGATGAATATCAAAATCATATCAAGATAATAGAGTGGTTGCAATGCGAAATTGACTTGGAATCTCTCTCAGTTACCACGCATCCAATGGTTGAAAAGCATCAAAGGGGCCTTCAGCGTTCATGCCTTGGTACATTAAAAAGGTTACGCTAGTTAATTACTAATTCCCCATCTAGTATTCATATCAGGGGATGGGGTGTCCATGGAGAATTGTATTTTACTATCCTCCCCAGTCAAAAAAGACCACCAAAAGTGGTCTCATGCAATGTTATTTCCCAGGGATATCCACATATAACTGGATTTGTGTGTAATCAAATGCTTGCTCCATAACATGCCCCAAATAGTTCTTCCCAATGTCAGGCATATAAAGAACAATTTTCCAAATTACTCCTGCATCAAGAAAATTAGAATATCGAACATGATTCTCGATCAGAGCATGTTCATCACCAGGTGACAGGGGGTTAAAAATAATCCAATGGTCACCTGAGCCATGAGATTTGAGTGGATGTCAGATGATGGATCCAGCCAATTTTTGGACCAAAATCTGCAAAATCAAGAGATCTTTTAAGAATGTTTCAGATGTAGCATCTCAAGAGAAACCTAATATTTCCAGGATGAGGACACTATTAATTGAACCCTCAGGATCAATATAGAATATTCGAGGAGTTGAGTAGGAAATACAAGAGCATCCCCAGTCTAAGGGACTAAAGAATTTTTCAAATTTTCAATCTCTACCTCAGAAAAAATCAGTCTTATCTAGATTAGGGAAGAAGCATCAAGAGGAAAACATAAACAAATGAGACTCCCTCCAAATTACAGTTAATATATAATTTCATGAGGGATAATCCAGACAAAAGGCAATGTCTCATAATGGACATGGAAGAAGATAGTAGTGCAGAAGCACTGACAGAAGGTTTGCAATGTGTTATGCATCGATAAATTTCATCAATGTCATTGTCACTAATCCCCTAGAACATGAGGCTCACTCAGAGGAATCTAATGTAGAAGTTCATGTTCAAGAGGCTTTATACACTGAAACAAATGAAGAAGTTTTGCATACCCAAAATCAAAGGCTTACCCAGAATCTAGGTATTCCTTCAATTAACAAACTCTCCCCCTCTCCGAAAGGCATCCAACATAGGGAAAGGAAAAATTCAGGTTACATTCCACCCTACCTCTGGAGACTTCCAATAACTATAATTAGAGGAAAGGATCGCAGAACGAGTGGAATAAATGAAGTAGTTAAGAAGGTTAAATATAGAACTACTTCAAGGTAGTCTTTCTCCTAAGCATGCTGGAGTTAATCAATCAAGGGAAATTTTCGCATCTACTTGTATGGATCAAGAATATCCCCCCATTACTTGTACACCCTCAAAGGTACAATCCTAGGGTTTATACACAACACCAACTGAAAACAATACCATCAGTGGCAGTACTGGTCATCACACCCGTCCAAACTCTAGTTCTTTCTCCTGCTCAAGTCCAAGATAAACCAAATGTTTCTCAAAAATTAATGACTACCAATGATTCATTAACAGCTTGGTTGGAAGCTATGGAATAAAAGAGTGCACCACTTCAACTGGAGAAGAGATCTTACCCATAATGGGTGGATGCAATTCCTCACCCATCAAATTTTATGTGTACCACATTCCCAATTTTTAATGGCTCAGGAGATCCAGAAACACACTTAACACATTTTGTTTCTCATTGTGATCCTATGATGGGAACTCCTCAACAATAAGATGTAGTTATGATAATGTGTCTTGTATAGTCATTACAGTGACCTAGTTTTGTCTGGTATACAAGTTTGTAATCTCGATCAATTACTGGGTGCGAAGATCTCAGTCATAAATTCCTTCATCAATTTAGCTCAAAATTTCCAAAGACGATCGTTGTTTATTATACCAATTGTATGAAATGGGAAAATGAAAGTGTTTCAGATTCTAGTGCTCAATGGAAGGGAATAACATATTATTTATGTTTAGCACTCCCTCAAGTAAAATACTTTCCAATCTGTGTGGAATCATTATGTGATGAATTACACACACCGTTGATCCCTATGATATACACAGGAGGGTTTCAAGACCATACTTCAATCACTCAGCATATAGAATATTGTCTTATAATGACTAAGGATAAAACTCATGTAATTCAATTTGTTTCAGTAATGAGATTTGGGAAAGCAAAGACAGCTATAGTTACCCTTAAACAAGCATATTCAACTACTTCCACTACAAAACTTTAATCATATCGAAGGGTTCCACCTCCTGAGCGTCAGCAAAAACGGCCACCTCGTCAATATTATCAAAGAGATCAAAGGGGGAAACACTTTGAGGATTTAATGAACAATGTTTATTCTTTCCGGAATGAACATGTTCTTCGCTACTTTACATCGACTATGGAAAACAATTTGGATCAATTTCCAAGGCCCAAAATACTGAACAAGGATGGAGATGATGACCTTCCCAACTATTTCCCATTTCATTAGATGTTGGGGCATCACACTCAAAAGTGTTTAGTCTTCAATGGCATCCTGTAAATGATTATGCACTCTAGAAATGTAAAATTGAAAGGATCTTCATCCCAGGTAGAATGTGTTACTGCTACTGATCTTGAGGATGATGGCGAATGGATAAAAATAAAAAGTAAAAATGTGTAGAAATATGATGATTGGATGGTCAGTAAAATGATCAACTGAATGCATGCCATTTTATGAACACAATTGAATCAACCAATTGTGTCATCTTCAATGAATGCCACAACAAAACCCCCTTCATAATAAAGAAAATCATCAAAGAAGCATCATAATTTGGCGAATGAAGATTAGTAAAAATAAGTCGAGCTCGGGTCAAAGCCAAAGTTGTTTTTGACTCTAGCAGATTTTATATCATTGGCTTCAAAAGCACATGCACCGCCCCATGAAACGTCACAACCAGAACAAGTTAATCATGCAGAATCTTCATCAAATGATGAATTGATCTTTGGTTATGTTAACATGATTCTTTTAATAGATCCTTCTTCTAAATTCAGTTTCGATTATAATGAGCCTATGTTCCTTGTATCTAACAAAGGAATTAGAGGAAGTGATAGAGGTCTTGGATACATGGGAAGACATGGATACTATAGAAGCCATTATTTCTATCCTACCCCTGATAGAACTGTATATGTTGCAGAAACGAGTGGAAAATCTCTTCAGCAGGCTCAAAAAGAATAAGAATGCTATTCCACACCTGCCAGATTTGGTCCTGACATAGTTATTTTGGAAGACCGGTTTGAGGTCACCCATTCTTCCTCTCAGCAAATAGATAAACCTGGTCCGTCTAATCTACTGAAACCAGGAGTATTTCCAACTCATACCCTGATACGAGATGCATCTAAAGCCACAGAATCAAATTCTAATGAACCTGGTAAACCACATTTTTAGGATGGTAAATACAGACCTTTGGACCAAAATTATGTTTTCTGGAAATATTGGGTCCATCTACTAGCCATGTTATTAATCATAGATGCCTTGAATCTTTCAAAAGATCCTCGGAGGGCGCTTATTGATACTTTATCAAGTCCTCAATAATTAGAAACTAAGGTTTCTTCAGCTGAGGTCTACCACATAGAGAATGATCCTACAGAAGGCCATGTAGTGATATATTTTATAGATGAAGATAAATATGATGTTGTACATGGACATATAAGACCTTTGTATCTATTTGAAAAAGTCAATGATATAGACATATGAAGAGTTTTCCTTGATAATTTTTCAGGAGTCAATATCATTCCTATTCGTACACTTGATCAATTTTCCTCACAGAATTTGGTTTAACTACTTCAACATTTATGTTTCAAGGTTATGATATGAATGGAAAAGTACATCTCGGAGATATTGCACTAAGAATTCATTTTAGAGACCTTGTATCTAATTCAAATTTCATTTTTGTTCATCAGAACACAGGCTTCGTCATTTTTCTTGGAAGACTATGGCTACATCAACATGTGGTAGTACCTTAGTCATGCCATCAGTGTCTCAAATATAGTTTCAATGCTCAAATTGGGACATTATATAGTGATAAGGCCCCATTAAAAATGTGTTAATCTCAAAAAATTGAGGTATATTTTTATCACGTAGAGGGAAATGAAAAATCCACAGCAAATAAGGTCGCCAAAATTAATGCTCCAACTTTTTTGGAAAAGATTCTTGTAAATCCATTCGTACATGTGAGTACATATTTTGTGTTGCCTATCAGCCAAATTGACAAGATAGACATAAATCCAAAAACTCTTATTGAAACATCCATATTTTTAATTATGGAAATCAAGATTGATAGCATGGGAGAAATTGTTGATTCATCAAGAATGGATGAAATCATTGATGGATATTTCTCTATTTCATCAGCTGAAATACAGAAATTATATGCATCACCAACCAGGTCAGAAGAAGGTATAGCAATACCAGAGGAAAACAATGATGTTGATTATCAATCCATCATCTCCATTCTATCACCACAGAAATACCCTTCATAATTAAAATGTTCAAAAATGGAAGCATCTTCTCCAAGATGTTCCAATTTTAACTTCTCCCGTGACAATGGAAATTCCACTTTGTCATATTCTATGAAAGTAGAATCAGAATAAGAAACAAATATTGATGATATAGAGGAAGATCACAGGGATGCTCCTCCAACATTTGAAGTGGGTATCTCTACCATTGTGGATGAACTCAGGGAAATAAATCTGGGCAAAAAAGAAGACCCACGCACCACATTAATAAGTGCGGCCATGATTCTTGAAGAGGAAGAAATTTATACATCATTTCTAAAGAGAATTTGAGTTGTATTTTCTTGGAATTATACAGAAATTCCAGTCTTGATCCCGATGTTTCCACTCATCATTTGGGTTTTCCAGAAGAACGTTGGGGAGTCAAGCAAGTAGCAAGAAGAACACAAACAACTTATGACTCCAAGATTGAAGCTGAAGTAGATAAGCATACAAAAGATAACTTCTTCAGAGAACATCAGTATTGTAAACGACTGGCCAATATTGTCCCTGTGAAAAAGAAGAGTGGACAAATTAGTGTTTCCATTGACTTCAGAGATATTAATCGGCATTTTCCCAAGGATGATTATCCAGTTCCGATCACAAAACTCTAAATTGATTCAATAGCTGTCTATGAAGATATTTCTTTCATGGATGGTTATTCTGGGTATAATCAAATATGAATGGCCTTAGAATATGAGGATTCCGCAGCCTATATTTCTCCTCAAGGTGTGTTTTTCTATTGGGTAAGTCCCTTTGGCCTGAAGAATTTAGGTGAAACGTATCATCATGCACTGAACCATATCATAAAACCCCTTTTAGGGAAATTTTATTATTGTTATGTGGATGATTTGGTGGTTAAATATAGACAACGTTCTAAACACCAGTCTGATATGGAAATCATATTCAACAATCTTCTACAAAACAACATGAAGATAAACCCCTTGAAATGTGATTTTGGGGAAACATCCGAAAATTTATGGGCTTTGTTGTACATCATCATGGTATCGAAGATGATCCTGAGAAGAAAAAGTCATTCAATGGAATTTCACATCATATAAATTTGAAAGAATAAATAGGACTTCAAGGAAACTTAGCCTATATTTGGTGTTTCGTTTCCAATTTGGTAGGAAGTGTTTACCCTTCACCAGACTAATGAAGAATGGAGTTACCTAGCAGTGGGATGATGAATGTCAAGAAGAATTTGATATCCTCAAGATATATATCTTGAGTCCACTGATATTAATGCCACCTATTGAAGGAAGACCCTTTATTCATTTTGTGACTACTTTAGAGTGATCATTGGGCAACTTCATTTCCCAAAAGAATGATACTGGGATTGAAAACAACCTTTACTATCTCAGTCAGACTATTCTTGAGGCACAAACACAATATTAAAATATCAAAAAGTGTTTCCTAGCATTAATTTTTGCAGTTAAGAAATTGATACACTAACTGTAACATTATGAGGTCCAATTGGTATCTCACAATAACTTCCTCAAATTTATCCTTAGTCCTCCAATGTTTACCGAATGTCTGGCATGGTGGGAAGTTATTCTGCAGTAGTTTGACATCCATTATGTGTCTCAAAAGACAATAAAGGGAAAATCTCTGGCTGATTTCTTTTATGAACACCCTTCTATAGAATATTCATCCTTAAATATTGAACTTTCTGATGATGAAGTATTATATATTAAAGATAATCCTCAAACATGGGAAATGAGCTTTGATGGTGCCTCCAGAAGACCAATAGTGGAGAAAATGGATGATTCTAAATTCAAAAATTTTGGGTTAGGAATCATGCTTATTTCCCCAGAAAAGGCAGTACTACCATATTCTTTCTTATTGTTGGAAGGTGGTTCAAACAATGAATCCGAATATCAAGATCTCATCACAGGCTTGGAATTGGCACTTCCAGAACAAGTGAATCTATTAAAGGTTAAATGTGATTCAGAATTTGCAATCAAATAAATCAATGGGAATTATTCCATCCGAATGGAAGAGATAATCCATTTGTGTGATTAATTTAGAGAGTTAATGGTGGAATTTCCTTCAGAACCGACATTTTCTTATTTCTCGTGATCACAAAATTTCCTTGCTGATGCACTAGCTAATGTAGCCATTGACCTTGCAGATTCAAACCGAGATGAAACAATCATCATTATTGACCACTGTTATGTAGTTTCACCTTTTTTTCACGTCATAATAGAAGAAATCAATTAAATCAATCCAATTTTGGAACCATATGTTCATACTACAGGATTGATGACACCTATCAGTGAATAAATTCAAAATGGAACACCCCCACTAGATAGAGCTGGGAAAGAACAAGTCTGGTGATGTGTGGTTAATTTTACTCTATATGATAGACCAGATCACCAAGAAATTCTCTACAAGGGAGGATTTAATGGAATCCTTTTCATATGTATTGATGGTGAAGAGACAATGGCTGAAATGAATGAAGTACTTGCAAGAGTTTGTAGTGCCCACCAGTATAGACACAGACTTTCTGGTCAAATTCGATGTCTTGGATACTTCTGGCCTTCAATGGTGCAAGAATGTGATGATTTCACTAAAATGTTTCATTGATTCCAAATATGTACCAACATCATTCATCAACCACTGAAGTTGCTTCATAATGAAAAACACAGTTGGACGTTTTCTACATGGGGAATGGATGTTGTAGGACCTTATCCTCTGGTTACTGCTAAATAGTATAAGTAAATTTTAACTTCTACTAACATCTTTTCTAATTGGGAAGAGGGAATACCTCTCAATGAAGTCAGTGCTAAAATCATTGTTAGCTTTTTCAAGTCCAACGTCATTACCAGATTTGGTTTCCCTGATACCATATTGACGGACAATGGCATCGACATCTGTTCATCTGAGGTGATAAATTTGTATCATGAATACAACATCAAATCCAAACATTAATCTCGGTATCTTGCAGCGGCCAATGGAAAAATAGAGGCCTTCAACCAGACTCGTTCAAACATACTACAAAAGATGGTGGATAAAGATAATATATCAGGGACTGATAAACCTTTTCATGCTTTATGTGCTTATCGGACTACCACCCGCACTACTACACAATCAACTCCATATTCATTAGTATATGGAATGAAAGTAGTCCTTCCCACTAAGGTTCATATATCTACTCTCAGAGTATCCATTTTGGATCAGTCAACCATAGATGAACAATCTCAGAAGTGATTTGATGAATTAGAATGATTATATGAGAAATGATTGTGCACCCTACACCACTAGGAATTCTATCAAAATCGAATAGCATGAGATATCAATAAATAAGTTTGTCTTCATTCATTTATTCAAGGAGAATTGGTATTGGTCCCCAGAACCCCAATGATATCGGGAATGAAGCCACCAAAGCTTATCCAAAGTGGGAAGAACCTTACTCAATACATAAGGTCTACTCCAATGGAGCTTATTCGTTAATCTCAATAGATATAGAACTCATTAAAACTCCAAAAAATACATGATTTTGGATGAAGTATTTTTTTTAACACAAATACATATATTGTCATTGCTGGAAGACATTAAAATGCATAACACTAGTCCATTCATATAACCTTAAAGTATTTTTAACCTTGCTAGAAGAAAATAAAATTCATAGCACCGGTCCATGCATATGACCTTAAAATATTTTTTTTGTCCTTCCTGCAAGGCATTAAAATGCATAGAACCGGTCCATGCATATGACCTTATACTATTTTTTTCCTTGCTATAAGAGAAAAACATTCATAGCATTGGTCCATGCATATGACAATAAACTATTATTTGTCCTTGCTGGAGGTCATTAAACTAAATAGCCCATCATTCTTCCAATATAACGTTAAACTGTGTCCCCTTTGTTGTCCAACATGACATTATACTATGCATCGTCCTGCATGACGTTAAACTTTAAAAAGTACCTTATATATCCAACATGACATTAAACTGTGCATCATCTTGTATGATGTTAAACTATAAATGGTCTCTTATACGTCCAACATGACATTAAACTGTGCATCATCCTGGATGATGTTAAACTGTACATGTTCGTCATACATGATGTTTAAACTATTAAAAATTCCCTTAATACATCCTACAGGATGTTAAATGATGAACATGTCTTGCAATACATTAAACTACACAGAAATACGTGCAAACTACATGAAACTAAACTGTACAGCACCATTTGTCCCACATGACGTTATACTATGCATTGTTAGGGTTGTTGCTACCTCTTGTTCTCACACCGAGCATGACTCACATGAACTTAGTGTAAGCTTCATCCATAACACCCTATCTCGGACACTAACAACGTGTAGTTCCCAACACCATTGTCGGGTCATTATCCTGACGTAAAACTCGATCACTAATTCATTCTCAATTGAACTATGGGAACTTTGATCCTTGCCTTCTAGGATGGGTACATAGGCATCCTTTCTATGTTCAATCCCAAAAACCAATATCTTCACATCGGTTCACCTCCATCTCATATGATGTTGATCCATCACCCCCCCCCCCAAACCAATATGTCCACATTGGTTCACCATCATTCTTTCTATATTACATTAAACTATAAAGTCCACCATTTTCCTTGTTGCAGGACAATAAAATGCATAGCACTGGTCCGTGCATACGACCATAAACTATTTTTCACCTTTTGTACTTTATAACAATAAACTACAATAATCCCTGATATCCTCACCCGATAGAAATCGTTATTGACATATTCTCCAACCATTTCATGTTTCAAGAACAACATGTGAATTGATTCTCATCCTTATGAGATACATAGTAACACCCACGTCATTAATCTAGGATCTAGACATAATTGAAAAAAATATCTCTTTTCCCCTCATATGGATGAACCAAATATGTACAAAGGGTATTACAAGAACAACCTATGGCTTGATTCACATCCTCATGGGATACGTATGAACGCTCAAGCATTCCTCGAGTCCAGCCCCAAGTCTTTGGGCCAAGCGCCAAAATACACTTTTAGTCCCTTAGCTGAAAAGTCCCCCTACAAGCACATGAATGTGGTATGAAAACCCAGGTCATTATTCACATAAGGTTTATAACAAACAGAAAATGCACCTCCCTCATTATGGTGTGATCTCTATTACCGTAAACTAAGATATTCTACTCTCTCATCCCACATGACATTAAATTGTATTTCAAGAACTATGTATGGCTTGATTCTCATCCTAATGATATATGTTTTGAAGTGCATCATCTCAATTTAGGACCCAACCACAACATAAGTATGGTCAGCATTGGTCTATGTATCTCCTTCATGAATTGGAAAATACCGATTGTCATATTTCATACTCCTAACCTTATATACTTCCATAACTCGAAAACCCCATTCTTGACATCTGGTCAAAAAATGTCAGATACCCGGGAATTCTTTTGCCTGACTATGAAACACATGCCCTTAGGCGGCTTTGTATAAATATTCTACATAATGGACATGTTAGCCAATAGATGCAATTATTATACTATGCATCCAATGCCCTTAGGTGGAACTGCATTATTCAACCCCCGTAATGGGTTTTCAAATAGTGGCAACTTCATTATTTTGGGGAAAAACTCTTTTGTCCTTATTGGTCTTAATGATGATATATATGGATCTGCAAAAATAGCCATCCTTAACATATTTTTCCGATAATATTTTTCATGATCTGAATGTATTAATGTCAATGGTTTATATTTCCCATCCCTACGTTTGGGTCGGACCTTCATAAGAGGGACATTCATTCAATTCATTGAAAATATTTATTGGGAATATCCTCTCCATATTCATGTACCTATCTGTATACAGAAGACTCTATGCTTTGGGAAATATGAATCTCCATAAACTTTTACAGGCATTTAGCAATAGAAATGTAAAATTTCAGAGAGTTCTTGTTCTTTAATATGCATCACATGCCCTTAGGTGGCCTTGAATAAGCAGTATACAGAATACACCAGTCAGAAAAAAGATGCAATTATTTGACTATGCAACCAATGCCCTTAAGTGGCCCTGTATAATTCAACCCCCTAACAGGTTTTTCAAATAGTTGTAACATTACTCTTAAGAAATATTTCCTCTAATTCCATTTTTCTTTTTTTCATAACATCCCTTAGATTCATAATTTCTTAAGTCATATTTTACTTGTTTTCCCCAATACATGTATGTGGTAACATGTTTTCAAACAAATTATCAAGGAATTTAGTCAATTTCAATCCATTCGGTCAATGTTATTTGTCCTTAAATAGTTGCATTTTAATGTCTGACATGAATGACTTTAAACTACTATCAAGAGACAGGGTACTCATTAAATTGGGAACCTGTAAAATGAACATTGAACAATTTTCGAGTCCCAACTCGCTAATCGTAGATTTTTTATGATTTATGAAATATTGAGAAACAAAAAGAAGCAATGTTTTTAGGGTTTTTTGTATAATACTGGATAAAATCAAACTATCCTTACTAGGCCCATTATATTAGGTAAAAAAAAATATTTATCAATAGAATGTAGTTTCAAATGATTAAATATGAAATTTCTTTTTCATTGATTAACAATATTAGATGAGCATCCAAAGATTTGAGTATCTTGTCTTTTTAAAAAATTACCAGACGCTTTCATCATAACTTTTAATTTGATTTACGACATCCTGAGCTTCCTCAGAAGCAACTTTATGTTCATTCACTCGACAAACATCACTCTTTTCAGCTTGATGGTGTGCTTTCGTGGCATCTACAATGGATTTGATACCATCCGATTGGACTCCTTCCAATGAATTGTTATGCTGGTCATGTTCCCCAGTAACGACATATAGCTGTTACTGAAGGTGCATCTGCTGGACAACTTTCTTCGTGATCTTCTACTTTAGTTCTTTAATCTTTGTAGCATGATTAGACTCAGCTAGGGACATCGCAACCTGCATGCCGATGAACCCAGGTTTCTCATTTTCCATAGAGTCAAATCCTATTTAATTTTTCTGATCCATCTCTTAGGGGGGACTTTTGTTGATGCTTCTCTTTGTCACAAAGTCCAATTAATGGAAAAGGGGAATAGCTTAAGAAAAATGCAGGTCACACTTTTAAGAACATCAAAAATTGACAATGGCATGGACCAAGAACACAATTTGAGGTCGTCACACAAGTTTCATGTGCACCGTGCAAGTCCCTTTCACGCCACCTATGGGTCGCACTCGTCACTTGCGTGCCCTTTATCTTTTTTTTGCAAAAGGTGCCCTATGGCCTATAAATTACCCATGTGGGCCCCCAATTTTGGTGGAAGAATTTTTTCTAAAACTCAGATTAAATCTCTTGTCACCCAGGACTTTATCTGACATCTTTTGAACAATTATATTGAAATTATTTATCTATATTAGAAGCTCTGAAGATGAATAAAAAGGACTAAGTGATAGAACTCATCAAAGCATGCACGCCTAAGTGTCCATCCCTTATGGGAAATGAATACACTTGCACAATACCTTTCCCTCTAAAGGGAACATGGGCTCCAAACTTTTAGATTCCACTAGGGTTGATACAATGGGATTGATTTAAAAGTCTCCCAAGTATTACCCTATATATTCTTCGTCACCCAAGGTGACTCATGGAGCGCAAGACTACATGCACGACCAGGACTTGTGTGCCGGAACATTACTTGAACGCCTCCTTCCAGCCACCTCTTTTCCTAAAATCCACCTCTACCCTTCAAGATATAGCCTTAAAAACCCCATTCAAATCCATGTATGTCATGGTTCCTTTGTTGGCTTCCTTATCTGAAAAGAATTCTGTGAGAACCTCTCCTAAAACCTCGTGACATAGAAGATTTATGTCAACATGGTTAGGGAGTTCCTATATAACCTCATCATTTGAGATTAGAAGATATTTTAACCTAGACCTCCTTCTCATGAGTAATCCCTAGTAATATATTCCTTTTAGCCTAGGCCTCCCTCTCAAGAGTAAGCCCGAGTCATAAGTCCCCTTAACCAGGGCCTCCTTATCAAGAGTAAGCCCCAGTCATAGTTTCCTTAAACATTGGGCATACTACATAGAAGTAATACCCTATCTTAAGTTCTTTTTATTTGGGATTCCTTATCAGGAATAAAAATCAATCATAGGTCCCTCTTAATTTGTCCTCCTTCTTAAGAGTAAGCCCTGGGTTAACACTCCCAATCTCCATAAAGTACAAATACTTTTTTGGACCCTGCTCTAAGGGATTCTTTCCTAATTCCTAGTCTTCATCTAAATGGGCAGTCTTACATATGTAAGCCCCACATCATTTATCATTACTAGATATTTCATAGAACCATCATCATGTTTACTGATACCTCTTGTTTCTCACACCGAGCATGACTCACATGAGATAAGAGTGTGAAAGTAATCACGACATCTCTTTTTCTGCCATTAACTATGAATAGACCCCATATTTCCATACCTTAACTATGTGTTCCTTGATCTCTGCCATAAAAGTAGTGTACGTAGGATGCTTTATAAGGTTCAATACCATTTTTCATTAATTATTTTTCATCCCATATGACGTTAAACTATATCCTTCTTATCGAACTACGTGGGTTCTAATTTCTTTTAAATAGGGATATGTAGGTAGCCCATCTGCATGTATGATACCATATCTAAAATAATCCTTGTCATTATGATGGAAAATAAAAATCAAGTGCCCCACTGAGTGTCTTCAAAACAAGTATGGTAATCATAACAACCAATAGATTTATATGTAATGTATTAAAGGATACCATTGACTAAGAATCTCTAATATACATGGATGAATCTCTATCGATGAGAAAACCGCAAAAACATATAAAAGATTCTATAAATTACATACATATCAAACCATTGATTTCTAAATATAAAGGAATACTAATTTTCATACTTATATAATTAATAAGGATTCGTGAACATAACTTAATTCTACAAGAGAGTCCCAAAGTAGCTAAAAATTCCCCCCAAAAAGGTGTGATGAGCCTGACCTTCCATCCTATCGAACAATGAAAATTCGTAAGCCTCATCGGTTCACAACTAATGAGAACCTAACTTTGGAAATTAGGTCCAATTAGATAGGGAATCATTGTATGTTTTTGGTTCTACGAATAAACCTGTTAGAAACTGATTGGAATGTTTGAACCTTAAATTAACAAGGTCATCCCCATTTCCAGAAGCAACAACCTCTTATTTACAAATTAAATATGTTGGACATGTATATATATGAATCAATTAATTTTAATTTGATGTACATATAATGATATACAATTTCTCTCTCATAATCTTTTTTATGATTTTGTATGTCATTGCGTTATGCTACCGAAATTGCACACTGATTTTCCAAGATAAAATCATTATGAAGTAAATACCATAACCATTTATTTATAAATGGTATTAACATTTATGAACATAAATATATTGATTTGTTTGTACATGTATGTATTAGACATTCCTGTATCAGTGATAAATGATGATGTTGAATGATTCCATGTCATATAATCCAAGTGACACCCGAATTAAGGAAAAAAATGTTTATAAAGGGAGAGCCCTGATAGAGCCCCAATTCATCATGTAATTTTTAATATCATGATATTTTATGTTAAATAAGTGTTTACTCATGATAATCCATGTGCAATAATGGGTTAATAATTAAAAATCATGTGAAATTAGGGTTTACTCATGTTAATCCATGTCAACGAGCCTTGGATCGCAATAATATCATGTTGTTTGATGTTTCCAAATTTCTATGTTATGAGATTTAGGCTATATAACGAATTTAAGTTCACGTTTCTCTTGTTAACTTTTGATCTTATTATTTCCCAACATATACCGTATTCTTCATTTTATCCCTTGTATACTCCTATAATGAGAATATATAGATCACCATTTTTCTTATATGTGTTATCAGGTTATCCCATGAAATGTTATGTATGAAGGAATGTTGTGGTCATGTAAAAGATGTTTTCATTAAATATTTTTTATTTTTTATTTTAATTTTTTATATAATGTTTCTAATTTCCCAATTCACTAGACCTATCAATCCTCGAAGTCGTCTTATGTGAATTTATTTGAAATAAATCATGATTAATTTTGTATTTAATAGAAATGTTGATTTAGAATGGAAGTTTCATAATGGTTCTTAATAAGATTAGGAATTTACCAAAGCATATCCCATTGGAGGTTCGAAACATTAGTTCTGCAAGGAAATTTTTTTGTACACCATTTCCCATTCGAGTCTCACTCAATGTGGTGTTTCTAGGATTTACCCCAACATACATATGTTACCAATCCACCTCTACTTGTTCATATATAGACACAAATGTATTTTCATGATAAACAAAAAAATCTATTCCTTATAAAAATTTTAGGATTCCATTGTATTTTTGTCCCCAAAAACTATCATAGGGTATTGATTACTAATCTACATATTCTATATCTAGTTTCTATGTTTTCTAACAAACATCATTTAATACCTACTATAACGCCCCAGCCCTAGAAGCCTGGAATTGGTGTTTTATTTTAATACATTGGCATGATTTCAAGGATTAAAATCTCATAGGACTATGTATTTTAGTAGATTTTGAAAAATAGATACATACATAGGCTTAATATTACAGCTTTAAAAGAAATACCACATAAAAGATTAATTGGGAACATCCACAACTATATGTCTATTCATATAGTAAATTCAAAATAAAAATCTCCATGTGATGAGAAAACAAAACATAATATGGAGTTTAGATAAAAAATTCAATAAGGTTAACCAATACAGTGGAAGAAAAAATAATCATAAACATACAGATGGGTGAATAACTAAAAACACAGGACATTAAACAAATAATATTCATAATAATATGGCAGGAATATGATCTGAATAAATAAATCCATCATAAAAAATAATCATCGGTAATATTCTAGTCGGATAACTATATCAACAATTAAAAATATTTTCAAAATTAAGGAATGAATATTGCATGACCTCATAATCGTACCCTCATTGCCTTAGGCCAAGACCCTAAATAATATTTTTTTCAGGGCCTTATGCCAAAACATTAATTTGTCTCATGAGACGTACCGATGCAATGTGAGGAAATAGCAGGGCCCTCCCGACACTTACTATGTAAAATAAATTTCTATTATGAATATATATAATCAAGAAAAACATACACATTAATATTGAAACTAATAAATTAAATGTAAATAAATTTCCACAATCATTAAATGTAGACAGTAATCATTCAAGGTGTTGTGGTGAATGGTTTCAATAAAGAACATCCATATTAAGACTAATCATTAATCACTAAATAAAACATCGTGGATGATATAATAAGAGATAAAATTCAGTGAATTACATCATTAATCAAATTACATTGACATAGATGAAGATAATTTTAAATGGGAGCATTGAAAATACTCTAGGAAATAATCCTTAAACACCCAAAAGTATCTCATAACACATCAAAAAATTCAAATAACAATCCGTTAGAATACCAAGAGGTGTTAAGACTATTGATATGGTATACCAGAGGGAGGTACATACACCAAAAGTAAGAAATTTGTAGTGAACAAGTCATATCTCTTATAAATGATCATGTGAGACGAGAGAAATTCTATTGATAATGGAATGAAGTGTTCTTTTGGAAAATCATTTTTATTTGTCATGAAATCGGATTTTAAACTTGTATATCTGAAAAAATAAAAGGGTAGGTCACTGAAATTATTTTTTATTCTTAAACAAACTTTTAGTGAGTTAAAATAATTTAAAACGTTTTTTCAAAAAAGCATTAGAGATAAAACATTTCAGTGTCGTTTAAGGAAGATAATAATGGATTTTAATGTGCAATGTCTTGTTTTATTTCATAAAACCAAAAATGTACCGAAATATATTTTTCATGATAAAATTTAAGATTATATAATGATAAATAAGGATTAAAATATATTATATAATAATGTTAAAATAGCTAATTAAATTTCATGTTCCTTGAATCATCTTGCATTCCAGAATATATTTTTAATGATTCATTAAAAACATGAATCTACTAATAAAATAAATAAGGTCTGTGATTGTTAATAATAAATAAAACATCAAATCAATATTTATGATGAGTAAATAAATATAAATTATAATTTCATTGATGAGATTATATAATATGAGAAACCCGAATGAAAATGGTGGTTTGGTTAGAATAAACTAAAAAATTTGTAATCAATTGAATAATATTCCCCAAAATTAAAAATAAACAAATAATACTTTAATATAATTAAAATAAAAACATTCATGATATTAAACATCAATGGTTATTATACATTCACAAATCACAATTAATGGTTGTGAATATATAATATCTCACAAAAATGAATGTGAGATCCATAAACCCTTACTTTATGCCTGAATGTGTTCTTCATTTGATCTTAATGACACGAATAATAAAATTATACTTCATTATTTAGTAATTAAATAACCTCTTATATAGGTAATATATATAGTTTAACCTTATAGGTACATTAATGTCCTTTTTATTGGTCTAAGCGTTTCATTTTTATTATTTTGGGAGAATTTAATTTAATGGTTTTCATGATTAGTTTAATTGTTTTTACGAATGGAAGTTCCAATGAATTGTGGTTAAACATTCATATTTTTTATATATAATTAGTGAAATTAGAGATATATAAATGATCTTATACCAATTTTGGTTATATAACATGAGGTTGCCTTATTATATAGATTTTGGGCTAAATACTTGGATTGACATGGTGGTTTTGTGTATGATGAACTTGTTTTGTATTATTATATTAAATTTTTAGATTTTAATGATTAAATAACATTATACAAGATAGAATTTATATATTATGATTTTTCAACCATTATAAAGGTTTAATGATTAGTCTTGAAAATAGTAACCCCAATTGAAAACCTATCGTTCTTGAATGTGATAATATACACATCTTGGGCACCGTTATCATTTATAATATAAAAAGTGGGAAAAAAGTGTTGTTGATGGAATATTTTATTATAATAAAAAAATTATAGTAAATATAAGGTACTTTAGTTTTCTAGAATTATTGGAAAAATGTTTGAGATAAGGAATAAGGGATAAAAATATAAAAGATAAGAAGATGAACTCTTACCTCTTGAATATTTTTCTTTTTTAAGAACATTAAGGGTTATGGAATTTGTATTTTAGTGAGAATATACACAGAAAAATTTTCCATGGGATTAGGAAGATATATTTTGGTAGATGTTGGAAAAATAATATGGCCTATTTTTATGAATTTTCTTTTGGGAACGAACCTCCTTTTATAAGTGATCAGAGGGGTATATTTGGAATTAATAAAATTATTAAAATAGAATAAATGTTTTATTGTGTTTTTGACAATAATAATTCATAAACCTAAATTATGATTACATTTTCTAAGTAATATTTTTATTGTTTTCAATATATTTAAAACTTCTAAAATATTTAATAAAATATTTTATTAATAAATACCAATTTTTCAATTTAAAAACTACACATATCTATGAATTTAAACACATAAAAATGATTACAAATAGAATAAAATTTTATATTATATAATAGAAATGTCAAATTAATCTATTAAATCCATGAATTAGTTTAAAAATATTAAATTATATTAATTTATTATTTTTAATATAATTTATTTGATTTATTTATTAATTAAATTAATACTGCATCGTCTTTGTTGAATAAATTATGGTATTTATATATTGACTATAAATAAAATATTAAATTAAAATAGATTTATAATCTTTTTATCTTTCAAACGACTATTTTTGTTCGAATAAAACCTTGATAAAATATCATATAACAATATTATTAAATTAAAGACTATAATGTGACAAATTGATTTATTTTTGAAATAAAATATTAAATATATTTTAATGTTAATAATGTGGGTAAAAATTGTCCCAAATTCGAATTAAAAAATTATAATAGTATAGATTTGACTATATCAAATGTTTTATAAAAAATACGGGTCATTTAATAATTTTTATAATTTTAATTAAAAAAATTATTTATTTTTCTTATGCTTGCACAAGTGCTACACCAACGTAGAATAATCATTAATGTTAATTATTTAATATATAAAATTTTAAAAAAATACTATAATATGTATAACATAATATGGTTGAAAATAAAATTATTTACTTTTTCATTATGTTTAGTCACTCTTATAAAAAGAAGACATCTTCTTATATTTTTGATTTTTTCCTTTTGTTGCCCTGGACAAGCATTAAACATTAATTTTTATAATACTCATTATATATAACAATAAAATACTAAATGGAAAATAAAAGATTTTAATAGTACAAAATAATTAATAAATAATTCATGAATGTAATTTTTAGAACTCAATTATTATAAATAAATTACCAAATTTGACTTTCGTCGCACTGCAATGGCACTACGTCAACATTGATAACTATATTCTAATTTTAATATATTTATATAGTTATTACATAGTTTAAATAATTTTTTATATAATAATAATTTCATGAAGATGTCACGAAAAAATATGTATTTTATAAATTCTCTATTTTTTTACAATTCAAAATGAATTAAACTATTTTATAAAAAAATCATATAATACATTTTTTAACATTTAGAATCCAAAAAAGAACTCTATTTTATGATAATAATTATATAAATATGAGAAATTTAATGTTTATTTATAATCATCATTTACATGGAAAATACAAATTTCAATATTGTAAATGATTTTATGACACATTGAAATAAAAACTAGGGTCTCATAAAATTATCTAATAATCATCAGAAAACACAATATTTATTCAAGAATAAATATTATGAAAATTAATTATTTTTTAAATTAATCTATTAATTATAATTCATTATTTATAGCTCATTAAAATACCAACACTTATTTTTAATTTCTAAAACATTCAATATCATTTATAAGGTGGATATATTATATATTTACATACATGTGGGAGGTTACTATTCATATGGGTACATTAATATTCAGGTTACTATTCATAAAGTTAGATTATTTTTCATAAGGTTCAAGTTAATATTCAAAAGGGTGTGTTACTATTCATAAGGGTTAGGTTTATATTTATAAGGGTGCTTTAATATTCTTAAGGTTGTCATTACAATTCATATGGGTATGTTACAATTCACCAAAAATTATGTTTGTCTTATCATATTCTAAATATCTTACTATAAAAAACAATATATGTTAGTGTTTTCAAATTAAAATCACATAGGTAGAAAAAATATGTTTTCTAGCTATGTAATAACAAAATGTTGTTTTGTATAGACTCAGTTTTTCATGAAATCAATATTAAATTTAATTTCAAATCATGTTTTGTTTCATCATGTTAATGTTATATACATGATAGGTTTATTTTCATGGACTTGTGGTGTCAATGAAATGGATAACATTCGATCTGTAGAAGGACATGGCTATTGATTCTTAGGTGTAGCCCATGAATTTAATGGTGGTTCATAGCCTTAGGGCCCTAGCATGCTATTATCGGAGATTCAAAACTGATGTATCCTGATATATAGCTCATATTATGGCTATAATGATGAAATTCCCTGCCTTTGTGTGGAGAGACCTTTGTTCAGAAGATTTCAACAATCTCAATTGTATGTTGGCCATTTCTCTATTACTTAGGTTGCTAGTGTAAGGGGTGTTGTTTGTGCTGTTCTGTGATACTTATGGTCTAGGCATGGAATGAGTGTTGATTCAACAATGAGTGATCTCTTATGGGTCTATGAAGTTTCTTCCCCATGAACACAACAATGCCATCCATGATCTGGAGCATGTTGCAGTAGTGTTTTTACTAAAGTTGTGGAGACCCTATATCATTTGAGAGCACTTTGTGGTCTTTATTGGCCATAAGATCTTGAGGTATATATTTTCCATGTGAGGTATAAACTTGCAAAAGTGGTTCTAGATGGAGTTTCCCCAGTATTATGACATCAAGATATCATAAATGTTAAGAAAGGGGAACATTCTTTGATAATTCCTTGAGTAGAATTTCAATAAAGTAGGCAGTTCTGAAATCTACAGGCACATGTATGGTCATAGAGGAGTTGGATGCCTTATTCAAATATGTAGGAATGGATAGTGGTATAGGATTTTTATTTCATATGAAGGTTTTGTCATATGTGATGTGGTATGTAGAATAGTAACAGTGTGGAGACTGAGAGGCTCAGGTGATGCATGATCATGATGACCTAGGTGATTCTGCAAGGGATGTTCGGAGGATGGTCAGATCAATTTTTTCCATGGGAAGCTATTTTTCCCATTGTGGATACGCCATGGAGTTATTTGTGAGTTACATAGAATACCCCTAGTGGTGCACACATGAGTTTCTAATATGAACCAAGCCTTGAGTGAACATTTTTTGTGGCCCTGGGTAATGTGGGAAGTGAAAGAGTTTTCGATAAGATCCTAGTATGCTAGCTGGTGAAGGCTTATTATCGGTGTCCGGATGATTTATTGGAGCCCTTACATGTCTCCTAGTGGAAATGGGATGAAATATCAATGGATTTTGTCATAGTTATATCCAGGGCTTAGGGAGGATGTGATTTTATCTGTGTAGTGTTGGATCAGCTGATGAAATCAACTCACTTTTTAGAGATCATGGAGTCAAGTACAGTGGATGTTGTGGCAAGGATGTTTGTGGATGAGTTGGCGTGGCTGCATGTGGTTCTAAGAACCATCATCTGTGATCGGAATTCACGTTTGACCTCACATGTCTGTATGGTATTACAACATTCTTTAAGAACTCATTTACACCTTTGCACCACTTCTCACACTCATATGGATGTGCATATAGAGAAGACCATTCAGACATTGTAGAATATAAAACAGGCATGTTTTAATGATTTCAGAGGGTCGTTGAAATTGAAATTTCCCTTGGAATATTATTATTATAATAATATTTAACACATACCATTGGAATGACACTATTCAAAACCTTGTATGGGAGGCCATGTCGTTCACCATTGTGCTGGATGGGAATTGTAGAGATAGCTGGTTTGTGTCTACTGGTAGTTGAAAGCTCGAAAAAAATGGTTCAACTTGTGCATGAGTGGCTAAAGGTATACCATGACCAACATAAGGAATATGGGGGTCATAGGAGGAGGACCTTGTAGTTCATGGTTGGAGACCACGTGTTCTTGAAGGTTTCTTCTCAACGTTGTCAGGGAAGTTTCAGTAGGGGTTCATGCTCTCTCATAGTTTCATCCGACCATTCGAGGTGTTGGGATGAGATAGGGATCTGGAATACAAGATAGTATTTCAAACTAAGTTAGAGTGAATCAATGACATCTTCCACAACTCCCAGCTTCGTTGGTAACGACGCGGTGACTCCAACGTCATTGACTGGAGAGGGTTGGTTATCAATGATGAGACATCATTATTTTAATGTCCAATAGATATCCATGATCATTAGGAGATGTTGCTTCTTGTACTGACCATTCTATTGGTCTATGTGTTTTAGAGGCATGGTGTCCTTAGGGAGAGTACATTAGAGAGAGAGGCACATATGTGTACCATATACCAAAATCTATTTTGTGTTTTTCTTTTGTGATTGTCTTTATGATGTAATGCTTGAACATTTTGGCCCTTTAAAATGAATGATTTTACCTATTCTATAATGTATGTAAAATTGTACTATCATGTGAAAAGGGGTGTACCTGATACCAAATCAAGAAGAATTAATGGTGATGTAATTAAAACCCTTCTGGTTTTTCAGTGCTTCCTAGTGTTGATAATATATTGAAATAGTGGAAATAATTACCAAATACATGTGTCCCAAAAGTATTTCCTTTGGTGTTTATGAGTTTTTTTGGGGATGTAGATATCAGGATAGGTGTTCTTGGTTGTCTATTATTTACATAAATTCTCAAATAGAAGTTGTTGGTTTTCCCATTAGAAGTATATGAATGGTGGTTATTCAGGCCCCTGTTTCATCAGTCGTTGGTATTAAATTCTCTGGGGTGAGAATTGTTAGAGAGATATTTGATATAATGGATCAGAGCACTTTGGTCCATTCATGTGAAAATATCATGTGTTGGAGGTGTTATGGGGAGTCATAGTTACTCATTCCAGGAGTTTTTCGATTTTTAGTTTTCTAATGGTGACTCACCGAATAGTTTCTCACTGAGTGGTTGCTCATCGAACAGTTACTCATCTAACAATGACTCATGGAATGTTCACTCACCTAATGTTGGCTACCCGAATGGTGGCTGAGAAAATGTTGGCTCACGGAATGGTGCCTCATAGAATGGTGACTCAAAAATCAGTGAATCACCAAATGATGACTAACTGAACAATGACTCCTCTAATAGTACCTACGGAACGGTGACTCACTGAACGGTGAATAACCCAATAGTGAGTAACTTTTTTCCATATTTTCCATTTCTCCCTAATATTTTTATTTCACATTGATCAAGTTTAAATCCATGTTTGAGGGTATATTGAGGGATTTCAATTATATATTAAATATTATAATACCCCCATACACAGAAATAGACAAACCATGTGGTCAGACAATTATAAAAATTTTATGTACCTTGAATCCATCCCCATGATTTTAGGATATGTTCATTACATATGTCGAGATCCTATCTTCCTTGAATCATTATGTCCCCACATATTTCACCTACATCCTTTCTTCCCCATGTATTTTCATGCATGTGCTATATCATACTGTTTAGTCTTCTCTTAGAGTCTCTCTTACTATTCGTGCCACCGAATGTTTTTGGCACAAGTTATAATGATTCATTTTTTATTGTTCTTTGCACGAATATATTTTTTATATAATTTTTTTGCATCATGTGGTGTGGGTATACTCATTCCATATCATAATCACATTTGGAACTAATTTTTGAAGGTGTTACAATATAATCAACTTGTTACGACATTCATAAATGACGTTGGGGATAAAGATAGTGACTTCATGTTCTTACCAGTTATCATTGATGTGTATTATGAATTTTATTAGTTATATAACTATGAAAATATTGGTTATTGGTGGTATCTTCTTTCACACCGATTAATCTTTATAATTATCAATTAGCCTCTGTTGAAATGACTACAATCATGAAATATGATTATCCATGTACATCAAATAACATAAAATGTATTCACCGTGTTTGAACATGTTATGTGACATCCCCTGAATTTATGAAATCAGAATTAAGGAACGTTGTTGGACAAGTCAGATCAAACTTGGCTTGTTGGTGTGGCTATGCGTTGTGTGGGGTTTTATTGGTAATTTTTCCTATGTGGGTTGTATAGTGAATCAGGTGGCAGCATGGGTGTGGGTTGAAGGGTGGAATGTGGGGTTAGCTCTGTCAGTTCGTTGTAGAATGTGTGTTCATCAGGGTTGTGGTTTTAGTGGTGATTATTAGGGGATTATGTGTGAGATAGTGAAGTAGGTGTGGTGGAATATCATGTTAATAGATTTATTTATTGAGGAATAGATGGACTTTTAGAGTAGTTTAACAGCTTTTGTGATGTGTTATTGATGCAGAATAGTGTCATGCGATGAGAATGCAATTTGGTACTATGTTATATGTGTTGTTGAATGTGTTGGTTATGGTGGTGGTTAGTAGTTGACCAAGTGGAATTGGAATGAAATAAGTGAAATTCTTTACAAACCATGATAAATAATAAAGTTAAAGTGGTGTTTTATGTTTTGTTGTGACTCTTATTGTGGTTGTGCATCTAAGGGTATCAGAAAGGGTAGTTTTTATTGGAAGTTTATTTGTTTGGAAACCCATCGGTTGGGATGAGTGATTGATTACATATATGTATAATCATTTAGTTCCTTGTAATTTCTATAAAGTCCCCATCAATGCTTAGAAATTTGTTCCCAACAGACCCATTGTAAGGGGGGAGGGTGTTTTCCCAACATCGTGGTGGGTGAGTAGATGGATCGTTATTGTCTCCTCATCCCTCCCTTATCGGAATTTATAAACCAAGATACATTAAGAAGGAAAATAATGAATGAGATTTATTACCAGATTTATTGTAGTCATTTTGTGAGTGCTAGTTTTTTTCCCATGAGTATTGGGGATGAGGGACAATATTTTTCTGGGGAAATGTGTGGTGTGGTTTTCTCCAATTTTTGTGTCGATAGGATGTGATGTAGTTGTTTCCCATGTTTTTGTGTGAATAATGGGATGCACTTTTTGGCCTAGGATTGTGTGGGTTCATTTTGATAGTCATTATTGTGGATTAGTGGTAGTGTCATGACGTTCTCCATTAGTGATGAGTAGTTAACTAGTGGGAAGTGGTGTGAGGTACCAACTCAGTAATGTGATTATATTATTACATTAATAGACTATAATTATTTTTTTTGGGTTCCATGGTGTGTTTGGTGTATATTATATTCCTCGTTAGGTGCTTTTTAGGTACTTTTATTTCCTCAAAAGTTCATTATTATTTTTTCCCCAGCTATGCACGAATGACATTGGCTATACCTATTGAGTATACATATATACTCACCATACATATATAAAACTATATCAATGTTTATAAGAAGATTATGTGGACCATGATGGACCTAAATTGCTCAAATATTGGATACTATTGTTTTATTGTTTCTTAGATTTATTTTTTTACTTACAATAGACTTTTAATTGAATTTCTGATAGTTTTACATTTAACAATCATATGGGAATGATTTTTATATTATTATAAATATATGTATTTTATTTTTTATGTTGATACATTTGTCCTCTCAATCATGGTTAAGAATAATGTGTAATGCTCCCATTTTGGGGAAATTTTATACCCATGGTGATGGTCACCACTACATGGCCTACTAGATGTGGGACTCAGGAGTCATTTTCTCCTTTTCATCTTGATGATGGAAAGTCATGACACATTCCCATCCATTCCCAAATCCTGAATAATGAGGTTCATGATAGTGGAAGATAGTTTGTATTGTAACATTTTCTCCCCTTTCGGACCGACAATGAGAATTGTGTGCTTGTTACCCTTATGGATAGAGTTGTCATATACAATATGAGTAGACTAAAACACCTTGGGGGTACATGATCACCATTTATTACCATAGTAAGTCTAGGTACACAACCAGAAAATGAGACATGGGTTCCAAGTTGTGTGGGCCCCACAAATTCCATATACCACCTTATGATTGTTCTACCTCTTGTATATACTTCTTCTGAACTCGGGTTTTAGCCCGCTAGTTTCCTATCACGATTGGTTTTCTATGTAAAACATAATGGTTTCCTCTATAGTGGGTTTTGAGAGACAATGAAATATGCTTCATGTGTGATTATTATTTGGCGAAATACATGATTACTATAGTGTAGTTCCTCATTGCTTTCTACGAGTTTCCATCTAACAGGGATGGCCAGAGAACTTATGGTACTACTATCTAGTGTATTACCCTTATGTGGAACAGGTAATGGGTGTTTTTTTGTGAATACATAATGATTACCCACTAAATGGGATGGGGAGGGGCGTTTTCCTATTACACAACTAGTCTTACCCTATAGATTATTACCCATTAGTAGGGTTGAGTAGTGGCTTCCACTGACAGATGTATAGAGCATACCCACCAGTGAGGATGGGTAGTGGGTTTTTGACTTTGAGACATGGTCATTATATTTTGTAGATCAGTGAAGAGACATGTTTTGACATACCATTGGACTCATGATAGTGATACACATTTCCCATTGATACACATCCTTGGGACATTAATTAAAACCTTGAAGGTGAGACAGATCCACCGAAAGTTGATAGTATCAAGGTTTTGTGATTGAGCTCCATTGCTTTCAAGATTGGGGAAGACTTTAGGGTTGATGGTCATCATTGGTGGATACTTCATGGATAATTTTCCACTCAATTTATTATGTTGATATTTGATATAGAGATCCCCTTACACTCTACTTTGGGATTATTTTATTGAGCATGTATATGTATCATGTTGTAGTACCCCCTCCTTGGGTTTTGGTTACTCTCCATCCGGGAGAGGAGAAGATGAGAAAAGTGTGCCAATTCCTTTCATGTCTAGATTCTCATGGTTGGATGAGTCTACCCTCCTAATAAAGGTAGTTAAGACTAAACGAGATGTAAATATTATAAATATCTCTATATCCTAATGTTTGTATGATATCAATTCACACTCTTGATGTGTTGAGTGATATTCCATTTACAATACCTTGTCCAATATACATATTTATTTTTAAGAGTATCTCTTACAGATCCCCCATTTCAATTTTGGGGGGTTATATTGATTATTTTTATACTCACCCTCACATGGGATTATCCTGAATGTGTCGTGACTTAAATAGATAACATACTTGTTTCATATGGAATCATAAAAGTATAAGGATGTGGGTGCTTAGACTGTATATTTTGTGCCTTGGTTGGGATTCAAGAGAGGGGCTCTGTCAAATATTTTAAATTTATGTTATTTCTAGGTTCTTGCACATTTCTAGTTGGGTGTGTGTTTTTCCCTTTTCCATACGGTTATTTCTATTTTTCTTGTAATATTTACTAGTTCATCCATGATTGGTTAATTTAGAGTAGTGTTGCATATTTTTTTCATTTCCCTCATAGATTTATTATTTAGTTGGTTGTGTGTTTTTACACATTCTTAGTAAAACTCCTCTATCTTTTTATTGTACCTTAGACAGTAGTCACCACCCCTATCCAATGATGGAGGGATTGGGGTAGTTGCGGTTGAAGCCCCGATATAGGTCAATTAATCATAAATTTGTATCAATTCGAGGTTTCTTCCATGGGATGTTGTTCATAAGATACCTAAAAGTGAAATATTTGTCTTTTAGGGGTACTATATCCATGTGTCTTGAAAATGGATCATAGGATTTAGAGTGAAGTGATGGTGCGATAGCTAATTTATCCATTCACTAGGACCTTGATTACCAACATGTTTACTTGGCATGTTGAGATATCTTTTGTAAGGAATAATGGGACATGAATTATATAGGATTGGGTATTTAACTATCATGGATAATTTAACAACCCATAGTTGTTTATATATATATATATATATTCTTATTTGACCATGATACTCATTTATGGATTAGGGATGTATTTATCATGACATCCATCAAGGATATCAGCTACAATTTATGATGACAACTCAGTGAGTGATGAGTCCTTAGCTCAGGGTTCATCATGTGATCTACTTCTTTCTGGTGGGTAGGTAGAAACACCTCCACCAACTATGGAAATGTTAGTTTCAGCTAAGGAAGCTGAGATCGTCTGCAAGATGAGCAGACTCCACACGTATCACTGCTAGAGAATGTTGATATTCTATGGTGAGCTAGATTCTACGATAATAGAGGATTGGCTATAGTTGGTGATTCTCCTCCTTAATATTGTTCAGACACTGATAGATCTGATGGTGGGTCTGTCTTCCAGCCTCTTTCCATGGAATAACTAGGAATTTGTGGGGGTTGGTTACTTGGATGCATGTTGAGTCAGAACTCTCATTTGGGTACTTATAGCTATTGTTCCATGAATAGTACTGCCACTCATTTATATACACCATTATAATTTTATAGATCCTAGTGCTTCACAAGGGAGGGATCACAGTCGAAGAGTAAGAGGAGTGGTTTGTAGAACATACTCATTCCTCTCTAAAAATGATTCATGGTGGAATCATCTAGCCAAACAAGTGTAAAAAGTGTCTATATATTGATGATTTTTTCTATATTATTTCCCTTGTGAGTCCATACCTTTTCTACGGTGCTAGAGAGAGAAGTAGTGATAAGGATATTTCTGTTAGAGTTGCACCAATTGGATTGTTTTAGCTGTGGGTGCATTAGAGTTTAGACATCTTATGCAGCTACTATACACCAGTTGGAAGGCCCTATATGTAGGAGGCCTCCCCTTGATGAGACCCAAGTATATGTTTTGGGTACATTATAGGGCACCCATGAAGCCCTAGATGATCATGTTCTTTGCTTGTGATGGCTGTGGTCACATGGAATGAGACTGCCTGACTATATATGCAATGATTCTCAAACAGTTTGTAGATTCACCTCCATGGAAGAGGTAGTGTTGTGATCAGAGATATCTCATGTGAGGACAGGGTAGTTCCCAATGGGGTGGTGCATAAATAGGAGTAGGAAGAACTGTGGTTGTTTGATGATGATATGAGGTCTTTCCACCACTAATAGGCATCCCACATAAGACTCAAAGAACCGGCATCCAAGTCCATGGGAAGGTGCATACTATGGTTGTCTATAATTCTTCAACAAGAGAGATGATAAGAGGTGCACCCTATGTCTTTTTTACCCTTTTCATTATTTCTTTTTATACACTGTGTGGGGTACTATTTCCTTACATCTCCTTGCATTCGACATTATCACGGTGAAATGGGTCATTGGTGTTACCCTATTTTTCCATTGTTCAACATAATATAGAATGGAGGAAGAAGAGGGGTCCATAACCCTCAATGAATAACTTTTGTGACATAACAAAAACTGTTATTGTTATTTACTGCCATCCAAATTTGAAAGAATCGTGGTATGGTGGAAGATTCCCTCAATCTTATGAGTTTAGGGTGACATTGTGCGATGGAGTGTCGAAGAAGGTACTTGCATTACTATTTGATTTTTTTTAATTGACCAGATTTTTCTCAAAATTAAACAATTGGATATGGAATAGTGTCTATTTTGGGGTTACTGTCATTCGAAGGGAGGGAAAGATGTTCATGGTGATCCATGTGCTATATATGTCTAGCCTCTTGCGGATATATTTGTTTACTTGTATAACCTATTCTTTGGTAACCTCTATGATCAATATCAATCTTGATTCTATGTTATCATGTACAAGTAGAGGCTATAGAGACACCATGAACATTACTACGTGAACACTACTTGGTGATAGTAGCAGTAGTCTTCATCGTAAGGATGTTAAGATGTTCCCTTTTGGTAGATCATTTTGTGGCTTGTTCAGACAACCAGAGTCTATGGTACATCATCACTCAAATATTCATCACCCTATGGTAGTGACTATGGTTGAAGTTACTACAAGTATATATCTTCTAAATAGTCATTACTATGGAGATGGGAAACATTGTAGTGGATTCTTTTAGTAGGAAGAAACAGTCATTCCAAGTTCAGGAAGCCTCAATGTTTCTAGATTTCCTACAACATACCCTAGTGGGACAAGATGGTACAATTATTCATAAATCATTGGTGTTGAATCCTTATCTTATCAAGTGTTTGAGAGAGTCCTAAGTATGAGATATCATGTGGTCGAGTATCCATAGGTTACACGATAGAATGATATTCTAAAAGACGGAATCAAATGACCTTGTTCCAGGGAGTTGAGCTATGCAGAGTGTTTGGTGATGTTCTACATGAGAGGTATTTTTCTCTTTCCTAGGGTACACTAAATTATTTTCCCTAATCTTGATGTGAATTTTATGTCACAATTATATAGAGGCTTGTAGAAGGTGTTTAGGACCATACTGTATATGATTATGACCATTCAACTCCTTACCTATGAGTAGATTGTGAGCTCTATTCAAATATTGGAGGATATGATGGTGTAATGCTTGTTGGTTTTTGGGTGGGAGGAAAGCTATCCCATAGGATCATATAGTTATTCTATATATTTTATAAGGTTGGTGAGGGTTACTTCTGCCTTACCTTTCCCCAAAAACTAAAATGGGTGCAATACATTTTTCCATGTGTTGTAGCCGAGGAGATGTGGGCATGGTCCTATGCATGTCATTGACAGTATGAGATCATAGTAAAATGGAAAATCCCTTTTGTTCAAATGTTATAATAACATGAAGTCTATAGGATAGTTCCCCGGAGTTGGAGATCTAGTTTTGGGAACAATATACTATGTTTTTTTCCGAAGTTTTTATTTTCGTTGAGGAAAAGAATAAAGTGGGAAATGATGTAGATAACCAATTATTTCATTGTATGACATTGGAGTATTTAAAAATATATTTCCTAAATTAGGTGCTGATATGACTTGAAATTCTGATTCATGGTGTGCCATGAATAAATTATATAAAAATATTATGTGTTTTT
Source organism: Viscum album (assembly GCA_963277665.1). Classification (NCBI taxonomy): domain Eukaryota; kingdom Viridiplantae; phylum Streptophyta; class Magnoliopsida; order Santalales; family Viscaceae; genus Viscum; species Viscum album. The sequence continues at coordinate 1,045,907,914 of OY728163.1, read as the reverse complement.
ATACTATCCACATGAAAAAATGGTGTATCTCTTAATTGGATGATCAGAATTGAAATAAAAGAACACAGTGGAGTCCAGAGCGTGGTCTTTACCTTAGGTATTACATAACGTTATTCATCACAGATCTTATGTAGAAAAAGACATAGAATAAATTTTCATAAATAAAAAATAATTATTTAATATTATAAATATTAACCAATAACATTATAATGGTCGTTGAAATTGGAAATATGATATTAACGTTGATTTTTTAGTGTATTTTTTCACCTAAGAGAGATATAAAATGGGGGGGATTAGGAGGTTCAGACTCTATGACTGCTGGAGGTTCCCTATAAATAATAGTTTTGAGAAATGAGAAAGTCTTAGCTTATTTATCCCATGGCAGCTGATGAGATCTCCACCTCTCCTTCTGTCGAAAATTTGATGCCGATTTTATGGAGGATCATGAAAAAACATGTGATATGAGTCCATTAGTGTGCAATGAAAGAAGTAGTGGATCCATATTCTAGGTAGGATTATTCTTTTAGATACTTCGTTCCCCGATTGATGTTTTGGTTGAAAAATTTAATTTCTGGTCAATTCATCAGCATTGATTATCATTATTGATGGCGAATATAAGAATATACAACATACTATTGATTTGTCAGTTTCTCATTATTCATGTTCTTCATCCTTTATCAATCTCAAACTTTTTTATATGAATAAAAAACATCCCTAATGTCTAGTAGAGGATGGATCTCATAATGTAGTGATAAAATGTTTCAAAATATATGATAGTTTCATGTTTCATGCCTTGATGGAGGTGCATTGAAAAGTTGAAGAATCGCTTGCTTTTGGAAATGAAAATCCACCTACGAATTGTTAATCGGAGAGTAGTTCAAGAAATCCTCATCCCAATGGTCCCCAATCCACTCACAGATTCATGACCGGGAAACTGGATGGAAACTTGTGGCGCACAAAATGGACAATAGAATAACATCTGATGGAAGGAATCTCCACTAGTAGAAAAACGCATATTGGGGGACACTATGTCCCAATGGTGGTGCAACATGATTGCCCAAGTGGCATGGTTGGTAAACCAATCATGGTCACACTCTGAATTATAGGTGTTAACCGTCATCTTAATGTGCGACAGTCGGTCGGCTATGTTCTATTCGAAATAAAAACCGGGCCATATGATAGGTCAGATTTGGAATTGGTCCAAGCCATCTGAATAATGCACCATCTATTTCAAAACATTCCTCTAATCAAGAAGGACACTTTAGTGTCCAGTTGTAGAACTTTATGTTTCCGGTTTGGGTCTCGATATCCACAAAATCTCAAATAATACCAATATTTTATTATTATTAATACATTTTCATTCCATAAAAATTTCATCTGACATCTGATCGATATATTTTCAGTAGTGTGGAGAACTTGATAATAAGGCAGATGTTTTATGAAAAACCTCAGGCGATTAATAAAAATTTAGAGTGGGCCCTAAAATGCCCGGTCTCCGCTTTTTATGCTGAAATGTGATGTTTTCATTGGGAGTATAATTTATAAAAAATAATAGCTAATCTATTCTGTTTTTTATGAGGATTTAAAGGGTGTGATTCGTGCGATGTGTTCTAGGATTGTGGTTTGGGCCCCACGAAGCACCATTCATGCTCAATGATGTGAAATGTAGTTTCATCATCAGGAGTCTGATTCAGGTGATTGAATAGTTGATGTTGTGCATTATTCTGCAAGGATAATGTCACTATGATCCATTTGGTAATCTGGTGCCTTATAAGGGATCATCAGTAATGTTACATTGGACCCCATTTTATTCTTATCACGAGCATTGTGTGCTCTTCCGTCTTATGGTCATAGGTGTCTTGTACTCTATGAGTACACTACCATGCCTTGAGGTACTTGATTGTAGTTTAGTAATTGTTTATGTCTAGGTACATGGCCATGTGATGAGGTGGTGTCATAGGTCGTGTGGTTCTAAGATGTTATGTTTACCACTTTATGAATAATCTTCCTCTTGTATTTACTTCTTACGAACATGGAATTTAGCCTGTGAGTAGCCTATCCAATGTGTTTCTCTACGTAGAATTGGATGGATCCCTCTGTAGTGGATTTTGAGATAGGATTTATAATGATATGTTTATGATGCCTATTTTGGGAGATTACTGTTGACTGCTATGTAGTTACTCTCTGCTTTTTGAGAAGTACGATCCTATAGGGATGGAATAATCAATTATAGCCATACCTACCAAAATATTACACTTCATCAGGGATGGTTATTGGTGTTCACTGATGAAAAATTCGAGCTTAACGTTCAGATGATCTAGGAAGTGACATTCACCTATGACACATCTATGATTTCCCATCTTAATATCACCCTTTAGAGGGGTTAGGTAGTGGAATTAACAGATGAAACATTTGGTTTACCCTCCAATTGGGCTATGAAGTGGTGTTTGTCTACGACAATAATGAGCATACACTTCAATGAGGCTGGCAGTGTGTTCTTGACCATGATACATGATCTCTAAACTATGAGAATTATTGAAAAGGAATATATTTATGTACCATTTGACTCATGATAAAGCGGAAAACGTTTCCCATCAATACATGTCCATGTAAAATGACATAAAACCGTTTGGGTGAGACAGATCCACCCAAATGACTAATATCAAGGTGGGGTGTTATAGTCCCTTTGACATGTGTGTTTAATGTCGACGTGAGGGGGGCTGTGCATCATGGGTGGTTACATATAGGACTATTGGCTTCTCACATTATTGGGGTGAGATATTATGTGGATATCCCCTTACACTCTCATTTGGGATTCTTTGGTTAAACATTTATATATATCATATTATAGTACACACTCTTTGGTTTTGGGTTACTTTCTTTCCCTGAGAGGAAAAGACACGTGGGTCATGTCACGTGATATCCTTGTATAGATTCTTGTGGTTATTCAAATCTACTCTCTCAATAAAGGTAGATAATACATGATGATAAGTTTTTCTTCTCCCTATCTCTTGATAATTTTGTTTGGATTACCATAATTCACCCTCTTGTTTGGTTGACCTGCACTCCGTTTACTATACAATGTCACATATACTACTTCCATTTTCAAATTATATGTTATGACCCCTTTATATTTTTTGAGCAACCTACTATGTATTATGTTATTCACATTTATATGTGATATTCATACATGTGTCTTTCCTTATGAGAATGATAGACATGTTGATCATGGATTTAGACGAGCATAGGGATACTGATGATTTGACCACGTATGGTGGTCATAGCTTGGGGCTCAAGAGTGGGGATCTCTCATCTATTTTACCTTTCAGTTACTACCTGTTTGTGTAACATTTCAGCTGGGAATGTATTTTTTCACTTTTTTCCTTTCATATTTCTATATTGTACATGTACTAGTTAGTGGCTCATGCATGATTAATTTATTTAGACTAGTATTTATTCTTTTGTTCCTTTCCCTCTTAACTATTTCATTGAGTTAAAAGTGTTTGTACATGTTATTAGGAAAAGGCATCACATATATTTTATTTCCTTTGGTGCTAGTTTCCAATCTCATTCCTGTGGATGTGGGCTTGGGATAGTTGTGGCACGAGGCCGAGTATGGGTCGAGTTGTGACATAAATCCGCTCTTTTTTGTATCTGATATATAATTTATATGGTGAAATCCACTTAACGTAAGGAATAATTTAACACAATGAGAATTTATGAAATATTTATCATCGCATTATTTTCATTTCTTTTTTAAGAGAGAATTCCATATATGCTACATCGTGTTTACAATATCATGAGGTACTATCCAAATATTATTATGTTAAAATAATCTCCTATCCAATTTATTTTAAAATATAATGGGGAAAAATAATTATTAATTTATTTTGGAAATATATTAATTATAAATAATAATTAGAATAAATTCGAATTTAAAACTATAGATTATCTAAAAAACAATTTTTATGTGTGGCGTAATATTTTATTTTAAAAAATATAACTAATCTCTATTAAAGAATGAAACTAAAGAAAATTATATATTTTGTATTCAAATTTTTTTTTATCAATTATTTCATATATTTATAAACCAAGGATTTGAGTATAAAATGTTTTATTGTCAAAATAATTTATATAAAAAGTGAGTTTGATCTCATCTTGATAACATATTTTTAAATTAATTTATCCCAAAAATTGAAATTGAATGTTTAGAAATTAATTCTCTATCTGGAAGAAAGAGGCCCAAATTTTTTTAAAAAGAACCATTTTATTTGATAGATTTATAATAATAATTGATGTAAAATTTCTCATCTTGCTATGGAGTATATCTGGTTAATCTCATTTAAATAAAAGAACTAAACACAAAAGCATTCACTTTAATTAGTATTTAATGAAGGTAATTTAACCATAAAAAATTATTCTTGAAATTGAATTATTTAATGGAAAATTTCATTTAATATTAATTATATAATATTTAATTAAAATAATGGTACAAAATTTCACTCTTATATTTTTATGTAACTATTATTCATCCATATTGAGAAAATTAAATTTATGAATGAATTTAAATATCTATTTTGTACTTAATGATATTATTTTCTATATGGGAATTTATTAATAATATTTAGAAACTAAATGATTACGTTAAATGATTTCATGACACTAATACATTATTATTTAAATTAATAGAAATATAAAATAATAGATTTCAACAACAATATATTTAATATAAATTGTTAATGTTATATTCTTCTAAAAATAATTTTGATAATTTTAAATTTATACATATTTTTAATAGTATAATATTATAATTCAATGCATCTGTTTATTTCCATTATGTCAAATTAAATGAGTTGTGACAAAATTGACATTATTAAAATTTTATCCAATTAATATATTAATAAATTATTAAAAATAGAAAAAATATTTAAAGTGGATAATTTTTATTAGATATTGTTTCCAATTTCAGTCCTCGTCATTTAAAAAAATTACCCCATATATGAAAAATTATAAACCATTATTAGTAAAAAAGATGTTACAACAGTCAATGTTAAGAATTGATAACCATGTAGTTAATCACACTATTTTTCTAAAAAGATATAAAACCATATAATTTTTAAAAAATGGATGTTATTACAACAACATCATATAAATTATTTGAATTTATAACAATTTTATATGGATTTTTTCTTAATAAATGTTTAATTATAATATAATCTATAAAAAAATTACAAAGGTACCACACACCTTAATTATAAATGGGAACCCTCTTTTCCATTATTTAATCGACATTGGCCAATATTTATTGTCCATACCCTAAAACACCTCTAAACATTGATATACACATTCTATGGGTTCTATTCCTCCCAAATACTAATCCTAGGATCCTCAAGGGAATATTCAACGGATTTTTTTTCAATAAAACTATAATTTCTTTAAACAATCACTTTATTTTTAATTTTTCCATTACCTCTTCTAAATGATATTTATTAATTTTCATATTAAATGTTCAATATCTATATTATACAAAAAGTTTAATATAATTTTGAAACCACTGTTATCCACATTTTTAATCAAATGGGATTTGAATCTATAACTAGTGCGTAAGTGTGTCCTACTGTCTACATGTAACAATGCTGTTCATTTTTCACCACTAAATGCCATGGATGGTTTTTATGATCAGCTAAATATTTATATATAACAGTCGTGAAGAAACTATTCTTTTATAATTATAATATCATATCAACACTATTACATTTCAAAAAATTTGAAAATGAAAACATCAGTCATCCGTACGTGTGGACTACAACATCCACAAATAGATTAGAATTGTTTCTATTTTACATCGATTGTAATAACGACAAGATTAATGAATATATTTGATATATATGATATAATAATACATCTATAAAGGATAATTATTATATAACATTCCATTATTATATATGTAGAATGAATCACTTCCATATTCTATGGTGTGTTTGTTTTTGTATATAAATTAAATTACTTTTTTATACGTTACACCACGATAAGCTTGTGCTAACACCACACAAACCTCACAAATGGTATACAAAACACTATTATGGGATTGTGTTAAACAGAATTTAAGTTTATATTGATAGAATTATCTTTACAAAATCTTTTGTTTTTGTGAATAACATTATATTATTATGTTACCTAATATTTTAGTCATTATAAGAGTAGGTATAGACAATATAATATTTCTTTTGAAAACCTATTTAAATTCACAAAATATAGTTTATAAAATAATAAGATCACTAAAATGGAATTTATTAATTAAATATATGTGAAATATATTTAATCTAATTTTTAAAATTCAAATTATATCTTTTATATACATAATATAATAACAAAATTATTTTTTTGAAAATAATAATTATTTATCAAAAAATTAATTTTTCCACCATTTGAGGGTGCACCAATTTCTCATCTAGTTTTTACAGTTTTATATATTATATTTAACAAAATAAACTTCTTCTTTTCAATACAGCTATAAAATTTATTATGGTATATTTTTTGATATTTTTCTGATAAGATTTAAATTTTGATGGAAAATAAAAGCATACTAAATTTTAATTGAAAAAAAAATTTTCATAGAAATAATTTATGTGGTTAAAATATATTATAAAATGTTTTTAAAATAAAAAAATAATGTTTTTTTAATAGAATACTTGTTGGTTCCATTAAATTTACCATTAATGATGATGTAAAAACATTTTAATCTTTTGCAATGTTTTAACTATTAAAAACCTATTTTTCATTCTGACCACGAAATTAATTTTAAATTAAATACTACATCATTTATGTTTTAAATTATTAAAAAAATATTATTTTAGGGGAATCATAATTTCTATTTTTTAAAATATGTTCCATTTAATTTTGGATATAATGAATTGAAACTTTAGTAATATATATTATTACAAAAAGATAAATTAGGAAATTATAGATATGTATTATATTATTAAAATATCAGAATTATCTAAACATTTCTTATAACATATTTTTATGAGTTTATTCCAGTCTTGAAAATGCATGGGTATAAATTATGAAAAAATAGAGAAAAATGGATTACTTTAATGCATTTATAATATTATATTCAATAGAATGTCATTTTTGTAACACTTTTGATCTTAATAAGAAAAAAAATTTAATATATTGTTTCACATGGGATCTATTAAACCATAAAAATCTATATAAAGGTAAAATAATAAAGTAGCACACGGTGATTTATTTATAATTTTTACTAAATATATAATTAAATTAAATTTTAACACAATGAGGGCTTAATAATTACTTATTAATGGAAGAATCAAATAAATGATTTTCAAAATATAAAAATAAATACAATATGAATTAATAAATGATATAAACTATATTTTTAGAAAACATAGATATTTTAGTGAAATATTGGATTTATTTTATCGAAGTTATCATATTGGTTTTATATAATACAAAATAATAACATCGAATTGTATCAATATTGAAATATATGATACTTGAAAATAAATATTGTTTTATTAAATGTAATAAATTAATTAAAAATATATTAATTGACTATATCAATAAGATAGTGTCAAATATATCTTAATTATCTTGTTTGAATCATTTAATAAACACATTTCCAATAATATTACAAATATATTATTAAAATCAATGAATGTGAAAAAATGTCAGACTCTCATTTCATATATGTAATGTAATTTAAGTTTTAGAATATCATAAGGATTAATTTGATCCTGAATAGTCTTTGGAAATATAAAATAATTATATAAATCATTTTAATATTTTCAAATTTTTTGTTATAATATATATACCATAAGTAATGAAACATTATTGAAGACATAATTTTTTTATTAATTGAAATATCAAATAAAAGATTATATAAATATTAAAATAAAAATAATTTGATATATTTTAGGTGACACAAAATTTTTATAAGTTATTATGACATTTTTTGAGATTATTAAATGAATTTTTTTGATTATATTCTTACTTATGGAATTAATTAGAAATCAACGAAATGAAAGCGATAAAAATTAAAATAACTTGAAAAAATGTCTATATTTTATTGGTTTATATGAAAAAAACCCATACCTATCTTATCTATGAAATAATTATCTTTGGATTCATTTGGAAAAGAAAATTAAAATATATTAATTCAATACTCTCAGAGTTTCATATACCTTCTCTCACCTCTCTTACAAAATGGAACATATCCTTCTCTTTTAATCACACATATTAATCCCTTTGGTTTGGTAAAACTAGACCCATTACCCATATTAACATACCTATAATAATCCCAGAGATCATACATTTTTTATAATTTCCACCTATGTAGTTATTTTTTTTAAATTAAATAGAGACACTCGAAGATGATGTAATTGTTACACTAATTCAATTCAATTTAATTTTTTTCTTCTACATCCTCTTCCTATGTAGCTTACATAATAACATAATAAATCTATTAAAATATATATGATGATATATTATTAAGTTTAAAGGAAATCCATATTCTTTATTTTATCATTCCAATAAATAAAAATATCAATATGTGTGTGTACATACGAAAAAACCATCTCCACATCATTGGGTAATTTTTTTTAAACACTAAATTAGTTGGATGGGTAAACTGATGATTTTAAAAGATATAATTAATGAATATAACATTATATAAATTATTTATAATTAATATACCATCCAATTTTAAACCATTTTACTATCTATGGAAGTATATCGTCGCTCGTGCGTACGTACGACCTACCATCTCAACGACCCATTTAGATTTATTCTCCATGTAATCCATTGAATAAATAATGTTAAATTAAAATGATGAATAAAACTAATAATTAGAAACATAATATCATTTTATATATGAATAAAAACCATCCCATTTATTATAGACATGTCTTTCCAACCAATAATGGAAAAATGAAGTAGTTAACACACATACAAATAGTAATACTGATCTATTATTAACAAAATGATATTAGAAGATCATAAATTATATAAAAAAATTGGATTTTGTTCTTGTGATATTTAATTACATACATTAACTATTATATAAGAGTTTAACACAACCTAGACTAAAAAAATGTACAAGGTGGAATGTGAATTAAACAATGTCCTAATATTATGAAATTGTTTATACGTTATAATCAATTTATTATATACGTGGGATTTTTTATTCTCTCATGGTGGTCATTGGTGGAGTGTCGATGAGAATATGGAGAATGTATGATAATGATTATGATCTTATACATTATGTGAATCCACAATGAGTGAGTCTGAAGCGGAGACAACTGTTTTCTTAGAGATGATGTTGGTTCATGGATGATTGATGGTTACTATGTCGATGAGTGTATTTTGAACCAAAGAGGATGATGATCAGAGTTTGTGATGGTGTTATAATGATGGGTTGATGAAGATGAATTATTCACTGTATGGTGTCACTGGTGACCTAATTTGACGGGACAATAGAGATGTGTGATTACTGGGCTCATGGAACGATGTGGTTGTGAGAAACGAGGTGGAAGCATTATTTTGTAAAGATTACTCAATAATTTTGAAATTTGAAATATTGAAATTGAAACTGGAATGTCTAGGTACCATGGATATGGAGTTTTTTAATTTTGTTATTTTGATTGTACGGTTACTGGTAACCCTTAAACCAACATTTTATAAAATTTAAAAATGGCATTGGATGGAATATTTTTAAGGTTAATATATGAGACAGTTTAACTAGACCACCATTATAAATGTTTTCATTTTTTATTCTTTTAAAAATTTCTCATTAATATCTTGTATTTGAAAATGGATTCACATATTTATTTATATAGATCTAAATGTTTAAAAATGTTAATTATATTCAAATGGTTCAAAGTGTCATCAGACACATTGACTAAAAAATACCTTTTTAATGTCATCTTTTATAACTGCAAAACATTTGAATATGTTACTTAAAATTAAAAAATGGTTATTTTTGTAAATAAGTTTTTATGTATTTTATTATATTATTTTCATCTATGTCAACAATAGTTGTTGGATATTTATAATAATTTAGTTTGATCTCATATGATATAATTTACCATATTTTATTCACTGGATTATGATCATTTACATTTATGATGTGCTATTTGATTCCAATTTTTGATTATGGAAGACATAATCATATTTTAAATAATTGTTTTTATAAGAAAATTTTTGTTTTTTCAATTTCACCATTTCAATATGATAAATGTATTGAAATTATTAAGTGAAGGGTGGGTCCCACTATAGCCCCATGACACATTAGTAGGTCTCATTAGATAAACTAGTGTCTTAAAACAACACATAGAATCTATGGTTTTTTATGGTCTTGGTATTGGACCTTTATAGTGTGGTTATGATTTTTGACATTATTAATTCTCACATTATGATATTAGTTATTGGTATTCAATTAGATTATTTGACTAGTAGAATATCCATGGTTATTGTTATTTTATAATGTATTTATTTTTATCCATATTATGATCGTGATTTGGTTTGAAAATAATATTTTTTTATTTTATTCCATTCATTAAATGTTGATGTAAATTTATGTCTCTTTATGTGGTATTTTTTAACTGTACTTAGAATCTGTGATCCCCCATTTATTTTGTTTTATTTTTTTAGGATACCATGGAGATTTTCATAACAGATATATATGGTTATGCTAGTAAAATAATGGTGTTCACAATGAATCATATTTGCTAAATTTTATGTTTTTATTTGTAATATAAGGATGTTATATGTAATTTGTTTTCAATGAAATCAAAAATGGGAATACCATTTGGATTTTTTTCATTGTAATAATGTCAATGTATTAAAATAATGTACTGGATCAAGGATTCTGGGGGCGGGGAATTACATAGAAAAGTGAAATGTTTGTTCACCCATAAATAGGAATTATCACCTCTATAAATGGTGTAATTCATTTTTCCATCAAAATACCTAATGATTAATAATAAAACATTAATTTAATGAATATATATGATACTTATCTCAAGATTAAAATTGTTGATATAAAAGAACCCTAATCATAGTATAAAGGGAAAAACTAAAAAAACAAAATATAATTAAAAACTAAGCATATATCACCTAGAAATATGATTTTAATAAATAAATATTAAATAGTGAGTGATAAATGTGATTAAATAAAATAAATATGAATGATATATATATGTGGTTGATGAATATACATATAAAAAATTTATATTTGTTATACATTCTGTTTGGATACATGTGAATGTCATCAATCCTATGGTAAGGGATTTTCATAAATATTTTAATTATGATAGACACATTCCATATTCACCAATTATTTCTTTTATGATGTTTCTATAATTAAAATGATTATACATTATGATGATTCATATGAATGTTTTTGGGATTGACATATCCATATGATTTTATTTATTTAATTTGGATTTATATTTTAATGTATCAAATGTGGTGGAGCTTTTTTGTTATAGTCTCATTGTTTATAAGTATTTATTGTGATTATTTTTACAATGGTGAACTTTTATGAAATATTTCTCAAGAATATCAAGAACATTACACTCCTCTAATTATTTATTGAGATTTCAGGATTTCAGTTCATTTTTATGTTTTCATGTACTCAAGATTAAAATAATAATATTTTTATGGAAAATTGAATTTATTTTTCTCTTTTGTGGAAATTACTATCTATTCCATATCTATGTCTATATAAATTATTTTTTAAATATTTTACATTGAATGTCTAAATTTTTTCCCATTATTGAATTTTTTCTTAAAAAATATTTTATAAGGAATGTTATTTTCAATTTCCGAATGAGGTACTTTTTGTGTTTTTATATAAATGTGAAGGGAATTTCTTATTTTAACTTATATGACTTGAACAAAACTTACCTCCATCTATAATATTCAATAATTTAAATATTCCCTTTTAGTTTTCAATTACTATGTTCAAAACATTATTTTTAACAATATTTTTGGAATTGTTTGTTTTCAAAAATTAATTTCAATGTGGAATTTTTATTTTGTTCATGATTGTTTTAAAGATATTTAATGGTATTTATATTCATCTAAGAGAGAATAATTTCATTTTATATATTAATTACATGGAATTTGTTGGAAAACTACCATAATTACTCATTATCTATATGGATTTGGTATAAGATTAAAATATATTTATGGAACTAATTCCACTCACGTGTTTTTTTCATTGATGTAATTATGGAATGTTTATGATAAAATCTTTTCCATGGGTTACGATATGATAAAATTTTTATAAAACTCATTTCATTTAATGGGTTATAATTTATTTAATTGTTTATAATCAGGGGTCACCCAAATATTGTTTTTATTATGTTATGTGTGGTCCCAAAATTAAATATCCCTCAAATTGACTAAGATAAAATGATATATAATGTGATAAAAAGTATTGAAATAGTTTCTAGCCCTACCATGTAAGGGAAACTATCAAATATGATAGTCTTATAAGTGTTCAATGACTACTATTATTATTTGGGGAGTGAATCCAATTGACTATGATAGTCTTTTCAGTTATTATTTACTATTATTTTAAGGTTATTCTATCATTATTTTTATGCAAAAATCATATATCTTATGCTAATTTAATTCCCTTCTATATATGGTATTTTATTCATTAATCACCATTTTCTTATAAAATTTTACATATTATTCTGTTACCCAATATTATGATCTATGATAGGATGTATATGCTAATTAAAATTTATTTCACATATTCCATATCATTATGCTCATTTTATATTTATATATCCCTAATTTATTATTAATAAGAATATGATATCACCATTTCTTATTATTCATTCTCCCCAATTATGAAGAATGTTATTATATATGAAATTTTTATGAATGATGTAATTTATTAATAACATTGTGTGAGATGATTTTATTCCCAAAATAACCAACTATTTATATTTCAAGGTTTTCAAAAATACTTGAAAATAAAATTACATCATTGATATATATTTTATTAAATAAAAATTCATATAGTAAGATATGATATATATGTATGAAATGTGTGGGTCTTTATATTGTCCAACTTGATTTACTATTGGAAATAATGATGCATAAGTAGAATTCATGATGTTACCCTCGTGTAGAAAATAAATGTCATGGTTGAGTAGTCATGAGTCTCCCAGTTTGAATATGATGTAGGATGGATTTACATGTTCCAAAATACTAATCTACAATAAGGGTTATGTGGAAATAACCCCCCCCCCCCCACTTGGAGAAGTCCGTTTATTTCTAGGAAACATAAAAATATTTCAATTCATTAAAATGAAATTTACGAGATTCTTATAAAACTTTTAGAGAGTTCACTATAACATAAACTCTAGATCTATTTGAAATCAGTGATTATACAAGAAATAGATCCCATACATATTCAAAAATATAATGTTATGGATTTCATAAGTAGGAATAATTTTATAAAGGATCTTGCCTCACCATGAAATCCCTTCACAAGGGGTACCAATGGATCATCCTGTATAGCACACATATGTGTCACAGATCTGCAGAAAAACTAAACTCCATAATTGAGATGAATAACCTCATCACCCAAGGTCCCAAATATTCATCTAAAAGTGACCTTGGTGTCTAAATTTTGTATGGAATCAATTTTTAAATAAATCTCAATGCTCCAATCACCCATTTACTCCATCAAGGTCCTCAAAAGCCTTCCATTTAGACATCATAATCCTATATAGGAAGGAATTAATGGGGGATAGTGTAACAAATTTCATCCCATTTTCTAAAACATATAACAATTATGTGAGGGATCCTTTACCCCATTCTTGAAGAAAAATAGAGAAATGTCCCCTTACATAACCAGGAAACCAAGTGAGATTCTTCTAGGAACACCTAGAAATTAATAGAAATCCATTAGAAAAGCCACACTCACAGTTTGTTTCCCAATTGGTCCATCACCAAGGTTAGAAAAACCTAAACATTCATTAAATCCAATACACCATCTTCCATGTAAATCCTCCACATATTCTATATGGAGGGAGCGTGTACATCAGTCTGGATAGACAAACTGCACCTCAGCCATACCTGGACTGCCTACACCTTAGCCAACTATGGACAAAATACACATCATCCCTGTATGGACAAACTACAAATCATCCCCACATGGATAGACATGACATCAACCCTATGTGGATGGCTTCACATAATCACTGTACCCACAATCTATACATCATCCTTGAAAATAAATCACACATATTATCCTAGAATAGACAACCTCCATAGCAGTCCTACATGGAAAGTCTGCACATCATCCATACATAGAGTTCAATCACACAAACCCATGCAGAAATCCATTATCTCACCCAAGGCTCCACCCTAGCCGAGTCACTACTCAGGCCCTCTTCCAATCCATCAATTAACATGACCCACTTTCTTTGGATCCCTTGTCTAGGAGGGTCATATTTGAATAATCCACCAAAGCCTCTATAATTTCAACACCCTAAAAATATGAAAATTATCTTGTATCCCCTTTTTATATGTATTCGTAAGTATTGTGGTTTTCGTCACATGTCCAACCAAATAGTTAGGGTCCTCAGTGTGCATGTTTATTTTCATTTCCACAGTCACGAGTACCCCAATCCTAGGGGGATGTTCGGGAAATGCCATTCACAGATACAAATATTTGGACCATGTACTAACCATATAGTATATATGTAGTTGAGCCTATGGTTCTATGTAGGGAGGGATGTGATTATGGTTGTTTTCCGTTAATCATTTAATCATAACATATTCCCTTGATACAAAATAAATTCCCTAGTAATCCTTCTTATGAGTAATATCACATCCTTTATTGGAGTAGGTTTCACTATTTCTCCTCCTAGATCCCCAAAGGCCATGTTTGTATTGGTAGTCAGACATTAATATCATAAATTATAAAATCATAGAGGGGATGAGAACTTGTTTTCTTTCTTCCCATGTACCCATGACCTCATCCACTAATAGAGGATGATAACCATATGGTTTGATGGATCTTCCACTTCTTCCTGTTTTTCAAATCCAATCATGAATCATCATGAATTTTTGTGATTATGGGATATCCATTATCACACCATCCTCATCATGAGATGAATTTTTATGAAGAATATCATCCTCGTAATCTTTCTCTAAACTTTATTTATAGTGTCTTCATTAGAATGGGTTCTAAAGGTCATGTATCTTATCTCAGAAAAATAAAGGAAAAGAGATTTCCTAGATGGTCAATTTCCATTAGTTTCTCAAACTAATCATGACTCACACAATCTTATAGATTAAAAATTTACATTACATACACATGATCTCACTCATTCTATGGGACTCAAACAATGTATAATACCTATAAGATATCCCAAAGGATGTCCACGAATAGAGTAAGCCTGATTTGAAACTATATGTGGGAAACATTCCAACTGTATGTCCCAATTTATCAATGGGAATCCTATATAACAGTACACCCTATAGAGAACCAAATTCAATCATGAGGTTATCCTAATCAAGAGCAACTTTCAACAAAAAATCCTACAATATTTAAACCCCCCTCAGAAGTATGCCCTAAACCAATCCTATAAATATCTATGAGGTGAGTCACATATCATAACCGCAAAAATCATTATCTGGGAATACTATATAGGATTAATCCTTCAAATAATCATCCCTAAAGAGCATACACCCCACCATGGAAAATCCAATGACCTCCATAGCTATAGATACTTATAAATGAACAATGTGGGATTTGATTCCTAGCCAAAAGTGAAATAGTAAATCCAACATGAAATAATTCATATAAATCAACCCAGTTCCATCGAACATTGGGTGATCACAAATCTCTATAAAAAAAATGGTAAACTCGACGTGAATCATTTACCTATATGATTGTTTCATCAACCTTTCAGGCCCCTTCCACAAAAAATGAATGAAATATGTGCATGAAAAAGAGTCAATTATAAATTTTTTCAATCAAATGAGATGATACTTTGACATGGTATTATTTTTTGTTCTTAAATAGAATTATTCACATAGAACTCCCATAAAACCAATGTCATCCATCTAGATTCAAAAATCATATGTCACATCTATAATTCAGGCCAGGTCTTCATCACAGTAGAGGATGTATTCACCAACCCAACGTATTAAAAGCATGATATCAAAACCCCTTTTCTAAGAGCATCATCAGCACAATATCAACCCATCACTATCAGATTCCCTATAGGACCTACATCACAACTAGCCCCATTGATCATCTGTTGGTTTTCAATTGGTGTTCCAGAGGTTGTTGACACCTATAAGAAACTTCATACATTTTAATAGATTATCCTTAGAACAAGATAGCCAATCCCCCGTATCTCATCGTGGTGGATAGAAATTATACAAACAACCACATTAAAAACATTCAAAATCTTTCCAAAGGGATCCGACCACAAATTTCACGGGCAATTCCATGTTGTAGTGATCCCGCAACACAGTAAAGGTGTCGTCCTCAGACTATCGACCCATGTTATCTGGACCCGAGCATGAATGATAACCCATAGGGGAAGACACTAACTAACTAGGATTAGTTTCACACCTATACCACCTCTATAATGTCCCAATAACCTAATTTATGTAGGATAATATGACATGAAACATACAAGGAACAACCAAAATTCTTCCTAACAGTAGCCTCATATGTTTGAATCCAAGGATGTCATCCATTCAAATCTAGGGACACACTGAGAGCAGGATCATACAATCACATGGGCCCACTAAGAATTCCAACAGACTCATATGTAAACACCAAAAGAAGAACCCCAACCATGTGTGATGGACATCTAGGATCAGCCATACAAAAATACTCACATTCATCAAACCTTCTCAAATATTGAACATAAATAACATTGAGATGTCAGTCAAAACATACCAAAGACTAATAGGGGAATTTATAACTCTATAACCCCACAGAAAAGTACTATCTGTATCCACATTCATGAATTGGATGATAGGATAAAGAAAATACAACACCTCCAAATATGGAATGAGAATATATCCATGTTCCAATATATATTTTCACAAATTGTATTCCTTCAGTATGGAAAGGGAAGAATCAAATTCATACAAACATCCTCAAAAACATCCATTCCACGTTATAGTGAAAAAAGTAGTTCTATATGGATAGATAAATAACTCTATCCCAACAAATAGACATACTTGTTATAATGTCCCCATAATGAATACACACACCTATGCTCCCATCCAAGTGGGTCTTGGGGAGAAGTACCCCATAATATGTGGAATACCATATTTGGAACAACAACACATTCCAATCCAAGGTAATAATTCAATTACAATGAAAACTCTATGGTAGGAACAAATAACCATCCATGAGATTCAATTCCCCCAGAGAATTTCCTTAGTCACTCAAAAGAAGGTATATCAATAGTAGATGAGTCAAAGGATGAAAAAACAATAGACTGATTTATGATCTCACATTAATCAATGTAGTAGTTCATGAATACCTCTGATTATGGTCTACTTAATATGCTACTCCCCCATTGAAAAATTATATTGTAGTAGAAATAGTTCTATTGGGCCTTCATTCAATCTTTACCATGAAGTATTTTATTAGGTCAAGAATCTGATTGATCTTTAAATGATATATCCCAATGGAGGCCACATAATCCCTCCACATGGTAAGAATATTAGAGAGATTTAGGGTCTCCCAATTGTTTTAATGCACCATAGTGGTCCCCCCATGATGGTTTTTACTATGAATGTAATCTGTAGATTATTAATTCACATTTTGAAGAGGCTCCACCAATTATCATTATAGTGAATTGAATTCATTTCTAATACGAGGCATGTGGGAAAAACACCGATCATCTCTTATTCATTTTCATTTTAATGTGAAATATTTCCCCAATCAGAATACTCACCAAGTTGATAGTCATTATCTGGACTATTTTTGGACCAGTTTCTATCTACTGTAACCTATGAAGTCTCTAATAATAATTATTTTATTAAAAGTGATAGGAAATCATCAATATTGGTAAATTAGTAAGGGGATCCTCAAATAAAAAAAATAAAGATGAAATACTAATCCTCAGGGAGAATATAACCAATGGGGACAAACAGCCATGTTGGGAACATTATAAACCCATCAATAAAACATTCCTAAGACATTTTCAGAAGTTTTTTTCCACGAAGTACACCAAAATATAGAGAAAAATCATCATCACATGAGGGAGTATGTATTACCCTATAAAGTGTATAAATATAACATCCAGGTAATTTATATGATGAAATGAAACATTTATGATGAGGCCCTCTAATATGAATTATATCAAGTGAAATATTAACGATCCCATCAACATGTATTCAAAAACGGTTTAAGAACATGAAAAAAATTGTTGTAGATTCCTTGTATCGTGGACATATAAGTGGATTGGGTGCACACGAAGTGTTCTTTTTCACCAAACACAAAAAAAATACAACCCCAATTGTAATTATGAAATGACATTGCTTCAGTCTCACTCCAAAAAAAGAGATCAAATTCATGAAATAAAATATTAAAATTTAACCAGTGAAACCACCTCTCACCAACGTGAATCTAGAAGAGAGAAGGCTGTTGAGAGACTTTTACATTAAGAATATGAAAATTTCAAGTTAAAATAAAAAATAGAGGACATCATACCTCATATAGTTAAAATGTGAGAGATCCTAAAACAATATTAAGAATTGAGTGATACAAGTTCATACTAAATGATTCACCCATTCGATATTCAGAAAAATCTCTATAAAATCAGAATGACAACCATGAATGTAGTATGAATGATAGTTCAGGTGAAACCTTAGATCCTATAGATGGGATATTTTTAACACAACCATTAAGGTCAGAAAAAATTTCTTAGAGATTTTTTATAGATGAAAAACATTGTCCCCAACCATTAGTGATGTGGGAATTTTATCCTAGACAACCTCATCCTTAGTGGAAATCAGTTATCTCTTGATTAAGAGAAACACCACAGAATATATCATCCCCGTTCCTCTAATTTAATGATACATTACCCTCAAATTGAACTCAAATTACTAAATGGTCAAGAGATTCACATTTAATCATCTTCTAGCAAACTTATACTAGATAAAAATAAAATGAATGGATGATGCATTGTGGGTGGTGTGTAAGATGTAGGTCTCTCAATGAAACTGATAGAATTCTAACCATGCATTATAAATTAGTAAATTTCATTAATAATTCCATTGGAGACCCTACATAACCTAAGGGAAATTCAAAATAAGGGGAAAAAGTGGAATTCGTAGTCCATAATTTGGTCCACATTAATAATATTGAAGGATATGTGAAAAATAGGATCTAAAAAATTTCCAAAAATCTAGTCACTCTTTAATATAATCACGAATTACATCAATAAATTTAATAGAATATGTAAATTTTAAATGGTTAGGTTGTGCCTCATGTACCTCAAGAGGAGGGTAATCCCATTTCACTAGAAGAAATATTTGATCATCCTAATGAAGAGATGAACAAATTGAAGATACTCAATGTAGAACTTATCAGTGGTTGCCTTCATGTTGGGTATACACAACATGAAAATCCCCAACAATCACCCCCTATTGAGAGTACCTCAACAAAGATTGTTCCTCCAATAAAGTAATGTGGATCCGAAAGACTAATTCAATTTGGTATATCAACCACCAATATTCTTGGATTCAACAATAGATGATCAAAAATTTATTCTATAGGGTACAAAATTTGAACTTGGTTATGAATATTCTTATAGGCCTTCCCCTGTGGGATACCCATTGTAGATACATACCATACCCCAACCCATTACATTATAATCTACTAAACCTTCATATGATCTAGTCCATCCAGATATCAATTGAGGGATCTTGAATTCTCTAGAGTCACCCATAACATGATTAGAATCCATGGTGTAATGGAGATCACTCATACAACAAAACAATCCTTACCATGAATGAAAATATACATTTCCACCCCTTCCAAACATTTGGAATTTAGAATTTCCCATTTTTAGTGTCATAGTATACATGCAGTAGTAATTGACCCATTCTGTCTCCCGTTGTTATCCCATGATGGGGACCCCTGAACAATATCGGGCAACAAAACTCATGTTCTATGTGAAATGATTGTATGGGACGTCAATTGTATGGTAAATGAGTTTTTTAGCTCAGTCAATTAGAGGGGGATAATACATTCCTCATTATTTTCCCTTCTATGTTTTCTAAACAATACAAATTTTGAAAACTGTAAATAGTAAGAGAATGAAACGATCATGGATATCATTTCATGATAAAAATTATTAACATAGTCCATAAATCTACTGATCCCTTAAGAGGGTGTATTTCCCTTATATATATAGAACCTTCATGACTTTTTGGGAATTATAATAATTCCTATGAAATATATAGGTTGGTTTTTTGGAATGTTCCCCAATTTCTAAAAAAGTGGAGGGCTTCGTTTAAGAGAATAGGGAAAAGTCCCATGTACTTCGATTGAATTTTGGAATTTGAAAAAATACGTGGCCACCACTATTACAGTTATGTAGGACCCTATAGCTAATCCTACTCAATAGCCTATACCATAACATGTGTCATCACCCTTTGAGCATCATAAATAATCAATATTATTCAGGATGATTAAAGAGAATTGAGGTGGATAAATTTTGAGGAGAAGAAAATTAATATCTTTTCTTTTAAAAATAGCCATGTCATCTACTAATTCATATCGGAATTTGAAAACAACGTCATAATGTTTCCATAGAATATGAGCCCAATAAATAGTTTGAAACATGTTTCTTTAATTATTTCCACTTCCATCAAGTACTCGGGTAGTAGAATCAGAATTATTTTTTTATGGACCACTTAAAATGTTGATCTCTATGCAAGAGAAGATGAATAATTCACCTATTAAAGAAAATTTCATTTCTAGCATTGAGTCTGAAGAGTATATTGAATTCTAGGATGATAATAGAATGGGTAGACATATGTTTTGAGACTATATGGTCAAAAAATATCAAATAATATAATACTATCATCCAATAACTATTGCAATAGTCGATTTTTCCTCTTACCACTTCCACTATATCATAACCAACCTCACCAACATCATAGTCCTCTAAATGTTATCCCTCTAGAAATTAACATGGTCATATGGGTAAGAAGAAAACACATGAATATGATATCATGTTAATGAAAATGTTATTCTTTACCTTAGATGATTTCTTTTTAATCGCATAAAAAGAATTGTAATAGACTAACAAATAAGTAAAATTTGGGTTCATCCCTAAGACAGAATCTCCATCGTATGAGGAGTTAATGTATAAATAAATTAACATCATTATCTTAATGGATCCCATCTCAAATTATGTGCATGATTATGAATTAACATTCCCTACAATTTATTGAGGAATTTAAAGAATATGTCATTATATTTGATGATATAGTGGATGAAACTCTCATGCTAGAAGTCGCTAATTTAACCACACCCCTGCTCAAACATCCAAGGATTTAAGAACTCATGAGATAGATGTACTGTGAGAAAAATTGGAATATAGATTCTATGCCACACATGAATGGGTCTTCACTATAATGATCATTCTAGATTATTTGTTAGACAAGAAGACGTTTCCTAATCAATATCGACATGTAATCAAACAAATCTATCCTAATCCACTATGTGAGGAAGCACCTTCAACTCCTATCCCAATGGATGACCCATCTATATAAAGAACATATCCTCCTAAATAACCAATAATATAATACCCCACTATGTGAAATAAAGAACATTGGACCAAAACGATGATGTTTACAAGCAATTATTCATGGTTTCAACCATATTTTATACCTTATATGCCTTAATATAATCAATATATCTAGAGGAATCACTTATAGAGGTGTTGTTAAGCCCCTAAGAATTTGAAGCCATGAATTCTTCTACTCAAATTTATATTTCAAAAGAATCATCCTATATAATTCTATAGAGTAATCTCTTTCATATAACATGACATGCAAGCCACCATATAGAGGAAAATTATTTCTTTTTTATATATATTTGAAGATAAATGTCCTTGATATTTGATGATTCATCATTGAAAATAGATCATGAGTCAAACTTATCCCAATATGAACACTTTATCAATCATGTTTCAATGATTCTCACATATCCCCTCTACCCGAATGATACAGGGTTACTATAGAAATAATATTAATCCACTAGGAAAATCAATCTCAGGACACAGTTCAATCATCTCATGTATATCTAAGAATTTATGGTTGTAATAATTGATACAAGCATCAATGTTATATGGGGAAGACCTCATCTATGTCATGATGTTGCAAATTTTTCATCACACCACCAATGTATTAAATATTTTATGAAATCCAAATTGGGACATTTCATGGAGACTAAGACCCATTAAAATCATACTAGTACATACATATTTATGCATGATTCTATCACATGGATTGGAAATAATCCCTGGCAGATAATTTCACTCATTTTAATGCCCCAAATGGTCTAGAGATGATTCAATCCTATATTTTGAAGAAGATAAATGCATAGTACATTCTCATAATCAACCAACATATATAAGTAGGTCAAAATTTGATCACATGTTCATTGATATTGGTTATGTGAATATTGATATCTAATAATGATAACATTGAAGAAGACATCAAACAATTGAAAACCAATGAATGAATTTGTTATTTTTTGAATTTATTATTGAATCTCCGAAAAACATTTTCCATTAGCTAGGATGGATTAATTTGTCATGTCAGTGGGGGAAAATGAAGAGACTCATTCTTAATCACTGGTTTCCCCATCAGAGCAAAAATAATGTTTCATTCCATTATGAGATAATGAAATTATTTAATAATCTTCTAGATGTCCAAATATAGGCTCTTATAATAACTCTAAGTGAATATATTTTTCTACTAATTTCATTGTAGTGGAAAATGGATAAAATTAAGAGGAGGAAAATGTAGCGGGTGATCCCTAGACTACACCAACAAGCATTTGTGTAAGGTGTCTCCACCATTGTCAATGATCTCATGGTGATAAATCAGGGTACTAAAGAAGATCCAAGACCTACATTGTTTAGTGCATCCATGAATAATGAACTATAGGGGATGTATACTTACATCCTATTGAAATAATGTGATTCTTTTTTTATAAAATTACACAAATATTCTATGCTTTTCCCATTAGGATTTCAACCATTAGTGGTGTTTTCTTAAAGACCATCTGGAATGAAAACATGAACCCTTGAAAAAAACATGACCCATCCCTATAAAATTGATGTTAATTAATATTAAATCATCAACTATGTGTTAATTAGAATGTTTTAGTATTGAAAATAGTCAATAAAATTATCCTAGTGTTAAAAAAGAATAGTCTAATAAGGGTCTTCATGAAATTCAGATAACCCAACCAGCACTCTCTGAAACATGACTTCTAGTTTCGAATAACATAAATCATGATTTATGGAACAACAATTTTTCAATCCATCTCATTCACGGAAGGATATTTATGGAACAAAAAGTTTGGTATCCCAAAAATATGAAAAATCCATTGAATTTAAATCCCCTATATTGTATTCTTATATTAGGTAATTTTAATTTTCTCGATAAAAGATAGTGAAACATACTGACGTTCCATTTATCAAATCTTAACAGCCTTCATGAGAGTTTTTATAAAATTCTATATTTATGATTTATTGATTAGGTCCTTATAAGATTATGACCAAATAACTAAATTAGATACCATATTCAATAGGCTATGACAACATAACATGAAGATAAACCCATTAATGATTGATTTTGGGGTCACTTTAATGATGTTTATTAACTACATTGTATAATATTATAGTACCTATGTCAACCACAAGATAACAAAATATATCCTTCATGAGACCTCATGGAATCCTTAAATTGTATAAAGGACCTCAATGAAACTTATCCAGTATTTCTCACTTTATAGCCTTACTTGATGGAAAGTGATTTACCATCACTAAATAGATGATGAAGGGGGACACATACCGAATGACTTGGGACTGACAAGAAACATTTGAGGACCTCAAGAAATATTTCTTCTATCCATTTGAATAATTGACACAAATTGTGTGAAATCCACTTATCCAATTTGATACATCAGGGCAATTGTTTCTAGGTACCTTATAAATGAAAATGAAGGATGACTAGAATGAATCTAGATCTATTAACCTAGTTTGAACACACATGATGCTGAGAATCATCGTTATGATATATTTAATATATTGTTGGCATTGACCTTTGAGGTTTAAGTACTATGGGACTACATTGAAAACCATAAATTATAATTTGTTTCGCAGAATTACCCACCCAAATATATACTATACAGTCCTACATTGATAGGAATTCTACCATTGTTGGAAGTTATCCGGTGGTAGTTCGATATACAATTTTTGAAATAGAGAGTAGTGGAAGGTCCTGACTTGGTAGATTTCTTTATAGATCTCCCAACTATATAAATAACATCATTAAATATTTAATCTCTGGATGAAGATTTATTTTATATTGAAGATATCCCCAGAACACGGGAGATTTATTTTGGCAATGCCCCGATTAGCCCAAAAGGGAATAGAGTGGAAGATCCTTAACTAAACAATAGTAGGATATGGATCATACATATTCCCCCAGGACATGAAGTTTTACCTTACTCCATTATATTATTGGAAGGATGTACTAACAATGAGGTAGAATATTATGCCACCACTATATTCCAAGAACATGCATTCGAAATATCAGTGGAACACTTGGATGTTAGTGGTGACATTGAGTTGGTAATGAAGTAGACCAACTAGGATTACAACATAAAAAATATAAGATTTGATCCAAATATTGTTTATTATTGTGGGTTAACTAAAAATATTTACATAGAGATAATATGTAATAACATCTCAAGATCATAGAATGACTATGAAGATTAGTTAGAAAATATAGCTACATAACTAGCTGATGATCCAAACCAAGGCAAAAGTATAATCAACATTTCCCACCATAGAATGTTTTCACCTTTTATTCTAATCATAATGGATGAGATCAATGATTTTGAACATATCCCTAAGCTTCATGTTATTATCATGTTAAGGATGATGTAATTCATGGAATATCTCTACGATGGTTTACTTACATCAGATAGAGCTGGGAATGAAAAAAATTACTAGGAAAAAATTTCTCTTTTTAAAATGGGAAAAATCATAAGAAAGGTATATATTAAAGATTAATTTATTTATTCTATCTCATATGTATCAAACAAGATTAGATTATGACTATTGTGGATAGAGTACATATGGGTACCACTACTTCCCAAATTTTATGGTATATACCTTTTAATAAGATCTAAATTCTGTGATACTTCTAACCATCAATAATACACAATATCAAAAAATTTGTAATGAATAGTAATTCATTCCATGTGAATGAAACCATAATCTATTACGTCATAATTTTTCTACACACATCCAAAAACTACTGGCTATTCAACATATTATGTATTGATATTGTAGGGATATACCCTCCAAAAAATGGCCAAGAAGTTCAAATACATATTTATTGATACTATCTTTTTCTCCAAATAGTCTGAGGCAACACCCCTGAATGAATTAGGTTCCAAAATAATTATCATCTTCATGAAATCCATCATCCTTACCAAATTTGTTGTCCCTCATAAAATAATGATAGAAAATGGAACTAATTCTTATTCAGTTTAGGTGGAAAAGCTATATTATGAGTATAATGTAAATTCAATAAAATAATAATTATATCATGCAGAAACTAGTGGACAGAATTATTCTATCAACATGACCCTTTAGAACATACACTAGATGATGGTGGACAAGGATAAAAAAAATTTCTAAAAAATATGTCACGTTAAATTTTGGATTACTATAATATAACTCTTATTGCAACATGAGTGACCCCGTACTCATAGATATATGGAACAAAAGTAGTTCTAACCATTGAGGTCTTATTTTCCACTCTACCTATTTTCATATGTGAACAACTATCTGCATATGATAAATCCCTTAATTTATTGGATGAACTAGAGAAACTTGATGAGAAATGTTTTCAAAGCTTCCATTAAAGGAATGTAGATCAAAAAATGATAGCATGGGACATTATCAAGGAAGAATTCTTTAGTGTATTACTCCACGGAGATGTGATACTAGTATTCTCGGCTCTTATCATACTACGAATGAATCGTCCAACGTATGATTATATGATGGAGGTAACATACTCCATACATTAGGTATAATCTAATAGAGATTATTAATTAATGTTAATGGATGTAGAGATCATTATGACCCTGAATGATACAGGGTTCCTAAATATATATTTTATGTAATTACAAGATCAACAACCAAGATTTCAGACATTAAACTTCATGTTGGTATTTGTCACATGACCATAAAATGAATGACATCTTGACAATGTTGCATGATGTTATACTATCTGGTATCATCATCCTTACAACAAAATGATAAACTACAAGATATATGGTTATGTTCCTATATCATAAAACTTTAATACCCCACTTTTCCTAATTACATGGAATTATAATACATGGTTAACATCCTTGTCATTCGACATAATGTAACACCCTAAATTCAATTTTGTGAGACACTTTATGTCATCCCATTAGTCTTGTCTAGCATATCTGGTGAATGTCCCAATGATATCCCTCGGACACCTTAGTATGTTGAGATTACATCATTTTTTGACATGTTGGAGAAAGTATGGGCATATACCAAGAACAATACCAACTCATCTCATCAGAACACTAAGGTGGAATTTGGGCCCCCATTTTGGGCATATGTCCCAACACTATCGCATCCTCATCACACGATAATAATTTGTATAATCCAATCAAGAACTACGTGATTCTTGATTCTCATTCCATGGAAGTATGTAGTGATTCCATGACCTTGAATTTCATGTCCATCCATGATTATGTAAAAGATGAAACCAATTTTTTTTCCCTATATACGAGTCATAACTCCCTAGAGAACTCTTCCAGGACATATAGATTGATTCCCATAACAACAAGATGAAACATAAAGCAAAAAAATATTTTTTGGCATAACCATATTTCTGGAATATAGTAAAGATCCTTTTCCTATATCAAATAATGATTTATGTGGGTGATATATATTAATAACTATGTATGAGATGGTTATAATTTCAAAGAGATACATAGAGATTCCCATATCTAAAATTCTATTCCAAACCATATAATATATGAAAAATGACTTCTCTCTATGAATGGGTTAAATCTAGAAAATGTATTATTTTACTTAGACATATGTTTAGATTGATTATAATTTCAATTAGATAAGTTGTGATGCCCAGATCTTCGATCATAGGAGTATCCACTCTAAAAAAATCCACCACTCTCTTTGTATGTATCAAACCAATAGCAGGAATCATCCAGTAACTACGTATATATTGATTCTCAATAAAATGTGTTATTTAGGGATTCTTGGATCATATCTCCTAGACAAACCACCATATAATGAAAATTACCCTTCATTGTTTTTTTGCTTTATCATGTGGATGAAACCATTGTAGCAATTTGATTCTCACATAGAGAAGAGAACATGTTCGTATATGAGATTTCATAAAATAATTCCTAGTGTAATAAAGGAATTTAAATTCCCATTCAGGTTACTAGTTCCTTTGTTGGAAGACACTAAATATTTCACCATATATCCTCATTACATGAAAATCAACTACATGATTTTCCTCAAGAACTACATGTGTATTTATTCTTCTTACTACAAGATTTGTGGAGATACATGTTTAAAATTTCTTGATCCAAATGCAATACATCATTCACACAAATGACCCTCATCAACACCACATGATTTTAAAATGCACAATAAATGTCTTCTTGGAATGATGATTAACAACACAATATTTTTATAAATATACATGGAAAAATTCTCACTCCAACAAGATAACTAATTAATATTAAATATTAAATCTTATAATCAACCACAATAAAAATGGGAAATTTCCCCACTCTCCCACGTATTTAAATCTACATGGGAGGATTCAACAAGGGTACTCACCATATACATGAACATGTATTAAAAACCCCAATTTCCTCAAATCATGATTTCAATATGTGAAGCGGAACATTATTTTAGAAATATATGTTAATTGATTATTTCTTTGAAAAGATACACAGTGATACACATGCCCAATGAATTTTACTAATAATATTATTCCCTCACTCATCAAACTGAGACACCATACTCTTTTCTACATGATGTTGAACTGCATGGTTAATGTCTGGACGAAATGAATTTAAAGGGAATTGTACCTCAAGAACTACATATTGACTAATTCTCATTATAATGTGATACATAGAAATGAATAAGAATTATTTTATATCCCCAAAAACATGGTAAATTAGAGTAACCCCACTCCTAAATAAAAACATAGATATATTTACGATCTCTTAATATAGGTCCCTCATTTGGGGAGTCTACCGAGAAAATAACGATTCACCCTTCCATATATGACTCAGATCTATAAAATGGAATATATAATTCATTGAAAATATCATTCCAAAAATGAATTTTTTCATAGACATATCCCATAAATATGTCAAACTTCTAAACATGGAATGTATCAAATCTTTATAATCATTCTCCAGCTACATGTGATATAATTTATGCTACATTGCGACTCCTATTCTAGATGATTCTATAACACTCTCTATATGGATTATCATAAAGTATCCCATAAAAGGGTGTTTCATCATAATTATTTAACTATTGTCTATGTATCGACATTACATATTAGGATTTTCATAAAACATCCCATAAAAGGGGTTTTCAATAAGTATTATATTCACTAATGGGAGAAGCCCATTTTTTTAGGAATGATTTTATAACATTATTTTAGTATGCGTTATTAAAATTTAGTGTAAAATTATCATGTACATAAATAAACCATTTCTTTTATGTCAATCCAAAAACCAATATAATCATTGGCTATAATTTAATCCTTCATGGATAAAGAATTCAGGAATGATCTTTGTCTAGTTGGACACATATCAAATGTCCTTTCCACGTTCATACGGTCATAGCCATATGACCAAAAAAATTACGCAACTTGTTCCCTTGATTTTAGAAAAACATGTATGGGGAGCCAATTCCCTTAATTATTTACTATATTTGACTTTAAATGGTTCTTATTTATTCAGGTATCTCATTCCAATAAAGGAAATCTTTTCTTTGGTAATACTAAATATTTACAAACATTGATTCACTAAAGGCAATATAATGTCTTAATTTTTGAGGACACTTTTTCCTAGTTGTTCTATAAGATTCCCCAGATGGTCTTAAAAAAGTTACCCCAAAAACAAGTTTGTATTTCAAATTATTCCTCCGATAAAAATGTAGTGACACAAAAAACTTATCTTTTCCTAAAGCATCAATCAAAATGGGGTTGTTAATGAAAAATAACTTCTTTCTCACGATAGTCCTTCCCTATCTCCATAATCTTTTTCCTGATACCTTGTTTCAGATCCAAAGATACCTATACTATATATTACAAATTTCTTTCCACAAATCTAAATATGAATTCACATTCCTTGAATAATTACACAAAATTTAAGAATATTTACCTATCATTAAAATATATGGACATTAAATTATAACCCCATATTTTTAATGATGTAAGACATTAAACTATATAGAGTACCATACATGTTGTATGAATTTAATATATTTAGAATATCAACCATGGTGTATGAATTTAAAATACAAATAACAACGTCCTCACCACACAAACTTATATTTTAAAATCAATTACTTTGTTTTACAATGTTAAATTGACCAACGTTTAAACCTCTCCCAAGAACAGGACATTACCTCATAAAATAGATCATTTAACAAAATGTGTCCTTCTTCAGTTGAGAAACTTTTTGTGAAATATTGGTTTCCCATTCATGAAAAATTCTAATAAATATTCTATATTCATTCTTAGACATATCTATTTGTAAAAACCCAATCATCATGGTCATGAGAAATCTGAGACTCCTTAAACACCCTATAACCCCATGAGAATTTGTGAATACATATTTTTGAATTAATTTAATGTTTTGGGTAATTTTCATTTCAATTACCGCTAAATATATATTTTTAATATAGAAGAAGAATTTTTGACTTTATTTATGCACAACGCAGTGTTAATCATACACTACACAGACCATTTACATTATCATACAATACAAGAAAACCCCACCTAGCTGGTGTAACCTGAAACACTAAGTTTCTATGAAATAATATTTTATTGTTATAATTATTTAAATTCAATAGTTATTAAATATCCAACAGAGAAATTATACTAATATTATTAAATATTCATTATATATTATAATAAATATTTATAATAAGTCATATTTTTATTTAATGTCTTTATATGTGTGAATACACAATTTTTTATAAGTACATCATTTTATGTCATTATATGATCAATAAAAAACTTTTTTTAAGACACTTTAATAAATTTAATTTTATTGAATATGAATATTTTTTGAAATAAAATTTTAAAAATTATCTTAGGGGGAATTCTTTTTAATTTTTGGATATACATCATTTTTAGATAAATAGTAAAGAAATATTGAATTTTATTTCAAAACATCATTTTTCAAAATTTATTTATATATAAAAATTATATTTTGAATTATTTTAAACTGAAATATATAATTTATTAATACAATAACGAAATTGATGTCATCAAAATAATTTTTATATTTTAATTAGATATAAATACATAATGATCTTTCAAACATTATTACTAAAAAAGCTACTCTCTCACAACATTTATTTGATTAGTGGGAAAAAAATTTCCAATTTAATGAACTAAATTGTGAAAAATTACTTAAATGATTTTAAAAATTATAGTATTAAAATTATAATAATATCAAATTAAATTGTGACCAAATATTTTATTAAATGTTATTAAAATTAATTATAATTTTTATGATAAAATTGACCTTTATAAAGGAAAATGCCATAATCTTAAGGGCCAAATTGATGTATCTGATTGTAAAAAATCCATTGGATTCCCATATGTGGAAAAAAACAATTAATGAATCTATTTTACTGAGTTATTGGTATACTATTCAATAACACTTTCCCATTTCATATGTCAAGTAAAGAAATAGTATAGAAAGGAACCTCCACTAACATTACAATTTTCAAAACATTGAGATATGAGGATAATATAATTTTTGTTATAAATGTATATTTGAAATAATATTGAGTTTTTTTATGGAAATTATTTATCAATAAATATTATAGATTAATTACTTACATTAAATTCTTAACAAATACTATCTCCAGGATTATTTACTAAATAATTAAATAAAACGAAGGATCCTAAAAATATTAAATGTAAATTATTTTTAATTATATGTTGTGATAAATAATTTTTAGATTAATATACAATGTTAAAATGATTTTAACTTAATATATTTTCATTACAAATTTTTTTCATATTTTTTAAATTATAATTTTATAAATATTTTTCAATTTGAAATTAATGTTATTTTACAATAAAATTTATTTTATTTAAATATTTAAAATCAATAATAATATTTCCTTCTTCCACATGATAATTAATTATCATGAAATTTAATATATGGTCATTTTATGGACAAAAATATATTTTATAATATTTATATATACCATTAAATAGTGAAAAAATTGTTAGCAAGGTTCAGGTTAAATAACTATTTCTGCACGTTATAAGAGCTTGTTTTAAAATTATCTTCAAAAAGACACATGTTTTTTATTTGGAATACTAGATATAATATTTATAATTTAGTAGTAATATACTGAATAGTAAATCACACAAATATATATTCTTTATTGTTAAATTACATAAGATGGTAAACTAATTACTTAAATGAAAAACATAAATAAAAAATATTAGGAAACATATTACTAAATAACCAAATTATAGAATTTCAAATAATTATATGTGGTAGAGTTTTTTTTAGACCAAAATTTCAATTTTATTAATTATTTTATCATATTTTATTAACATGAGGTTTTTGGTACCTCACAAAAATTCTCACCATTTGGTATCTAGATAAATGACACTCCTCCAGTATAGAAAGGCATTCACTATTTCCCATCATAAAACCTATCAAACCACATAGGCTCTAACAATATCTGCTGAATTTTCATCCAAGAATCTATACATTCCTACAGAAATCCTTTTTTTTATAAATCCATCAAAGGAAGACATTTGGTTCAAACCAAAATGTGTTTCTTGAATAATATGAAACATCTTATATCATATTCCTTTTTTATTTTCATTCTCTTCCATATGGAATGATTTTATTCAATTTTTATATAAAAACAATATCCTAAATGTACATAAATATATTTATTTTAGGGGGTTGATATTTAATTACACAAAATTCAATATAATTTTTAATAAACTTTCCACTCATGTGTATGGAGAACTACCCCCTCACAAAACGTTTTTTTCATTATTTCAACAACCACATTTCATAGATGATAATTATGATGGAAAAAATAAGACATGAGTTTTTTGGTATTTATAATTTATTTTTTCTTATATATTTTTTATATATAAAAAACCACAATTCGTTACATTTTGTGTAACTATGATAACATTGTGTGTGGGAGTGTGGTCTACCACCTCTTCAATGTATTGTTATTCATTCACACGTTGTGTGGTATGTTTTAAGGATATGGTGAGTAAAAATATGTTATATATATTACATAATACTATTATTGGAATTATAATATATTTTCACATTTATATTTAATTTACATTCCTTTATTCAATACAAAAATAAAACAGAAGCATCGTTAATGCGTATGAATGACCTACCATATCCCTAAACAATGTATTTTGTTTAATATTTCTATATAATATAGATTATTATAAATAAATATAAACGAAATATATAATATATTTATACCCTATTTTTCATTATTTAAATAAGATAATAAGTACATAAAAAAGAGGATCTATAATAACAGCTCAAAACATATTTGAAAAATACTGAATATATTACATAAAATATAACATTAACAATTAGTTGGTAATAAATGGGTAATATATAGTCAAAAAATTAATATATGGCTTTATATATTAAAATATGGTACAATTTTAGATGTAAAATGAATTTATATTTATTATACTAAATGTTTGAATGATTTTTAAGAAATTCAAGAATTAAGGTAAGGGTGTTTAATCTCACTTTTTATTTACTCAGTATTCATGAATTATTCAACAATAATTTACATTGTGTGGACTTTTATCTTCAAATTTATATATTTAATGATCCTTATAAATATATTTATATAAATTCAAATATCAATTTTATGAAAATTATTTCCTGGGGGTTTTGTTTCAAGAGTTACTAAATCGGTAAAGTAATGAGGTCTCAATTTCCTTTTTTGACAGAACAATATGTTAAAGGAAAATATTTTTCAATGAGGTGTATATAATATCTTTTATAATGTTATTTTATAAATATAATTATTTTCATAATAGTTTAGTATTCAGGTATTTATTTCTATTAATTTTGATATGATATAATGTTATAAATGTGGTAACGTTTATAGTATCTATTTCATTATTAATAGAGATTATTTATGAAAATGATATCATTGATTAAATATTATGACACATCTATCAAGAACTAAAATTAATTTTTTAACTCTTTAAATATTAATTGTAAATAATGGTAATTTTACGATTTCCAAATCATTTTAAATTAACATTATTATAGAAATATTTTTATGAAAATATGACCTTATATCTTTTTTGTGGTTAGAAATTTGTGTTCACTCAAAACCTTGGGTTCTAGAAAAGTTTAAAAAATTGTTTATTAATAGAATATTTTATTTAAAACGAAATTTTAGCAATGTATTATCTTTTTCAAATTGGGATTTAAAATAAATTTTCTTTTTGGTAACTTTCCTAGGGACCATTTTTAAATTTATTGCTCTGAAAAGAAATGTTTAGTATCTATGAATCGACCTAAAATAATGCCCATTATTTACATGATACATTATTTATATGTATAAAAGTTTTTATATTTTAAATAAAATATGTTTCTATTATTCTAGAAATATTTTGATGCTGAAATGGTTTTCAAAAATCGTTTTATTTCTAATTTTTTAAATGATTTCAAAATCACCCATTACATATTATAATATTGTGGTCTCTAGTGAAAATGATTTGAATGACCTCGAAAATTATATAATATGGTTCAATTTTTTTTTCAAATAAAATAGTTTTAATTTTTTTTCAATATTAATTTATAGGATTTCAAAGATAACCATTTTCAGAATGTTTTCATGATTCAAATCATTGTTTTCACAGAAAATAGTTTTCAGATAGCTATCATGGTTTTTTATAATTGTTCAAGGGAAAAGGTATTATAAATGATTTCAATAGTTCACTATTGGTTTTAAATTCATTTCTATTGAAAAAATATTTTCTTATGGTTTTAAATTTTAATATCATATTCGTATGAGAAAATATGATTGCCTCAGGAAGTTGTTGTATAAGATATTATAAAAATAGTTTCAATCTGAGATGAAATACATTTTCATCAATCCTACCCTTATACGAATTGGTAAAATGGTCCAATTCATATTATTTGTTAAATGTTTTATTTTTTATTTATATGATTCTTATGACACCCATTTCCCTTTCACTTGTTATATTCTTCTATACGTACTTCTTTTAATGGGTTTTGCTTTTGATGATATGATTTTGAGACCAATATCTATTATACGACTTATGATATAATGAACTTTTTATGATACCCATTTTATAATATTCTTACTGATATTATTATTTTTTAAAATATTATTTAATAATTTTTATGTGATGGGTTTGACCTATATCTCCCTCCAATTAATTGGGTATCTGTGATGAATCATGAATATAAATGTTATGTATTAACCTGAGTACCAATTCATAATGTTATGAATGGACTTGGATTCATGTACATATGTTTTACCATGAACATTATTATGTGATTAAAATGTTATGAGTGAATCATATTATGTTTTAATAATTTTATGTGTGAACCTGATTACATGTTCATAATGTTATAAATGGGTCTTTTTGCATGTCATTTTGTTTTTATTTGAACCTGATTACATGTTCCTAATATTGTGCATAAACCATATTCCATGTTGAAAATATTATACATGGACCTAGATTCATGTGCAAAAAACACACACACACACACACACATACATATTATAGTTCCATATCTAATGTCATTATATTAATAAGATAATCTATTTCTATTTAGACATGTTTATGATGTTGTGTATTGTTTTATAATCTATAATTCCATGTCTTATTCATATATTATTCATTAATGGAATATGATATTGATTATATTTTGATTTAGGTCTACTATATTTCTAATCACATTATAGGATTCATGTTTTTTCTTTTAGATATGTATGGTATGAAATTTTAGCAATATGACTATGTCCTCATGCCCTTATTCTCATGTTATACATACACATATTCCTTGTTTAACCATAATAGTCTTATAAGATCTCCCCTTTTATGTTTACTTTCCCTAGGATATAATGATATGTTTTATGTATGATGTGTTTAACATGGATTTTATCCAGGAATAATCTCATGGGAGAGAGTGTAGCATAATTACGTACCAGTGTTGATGTTTCAAATTTATTCATAGGAACTAAATTATACATCCTTTGGGTATCTGTTTGAGTAATATACAATTTATTTTGTAAATATAATCTAATTTATATAAATTTTTAGACTGGATCATTATAGTTGGTATCAAGAAAAAAATTTATTCAACCTTTGAAAACTAGGTTGAGAAAACATTAGTTAGATCCATGGGGATATATGTATGGATATGTCAAGTGTTGTCTCTAATGATAATTCTAAGGATGATTTATTTTTATTAAAATGTCTAAGAATTTTGTTAAATGATATTGTGATAGGATTACCCAAAGAAATAACTATTTAATGATACATTATGTTGGTTTGGATTTTCCATTGATATATCGAGGCATATGTACTCTGACAACGTCCTCCAGGTCTGACTCAAACCTAACATGGTACACACCAATATGACTTGTTTAACACATGGTTTGACACTCCTGGGGGATATATTTTGGGAATTCAAAAACTAATTATAAACCACAATAAATTATTCAATTATAAGATTAATTATAATAACATACCATAATCTTTAGGTGTCATAGATTAAATAATTTAAAGTCATTATTTCAATGTTCTTATATGTTTTTTTATAAGAATATGTATTTTTATTATGATAAATATTTCTAAAACCATAAATTTTTAATTTAGTAAATTAATGGAACTAAAAGGATTTTGGTAAAAATTTATTGTTCTAGATGTGGAATGTATAAGAATTATTGAAGTATATTTCCTTAGTCGAAATATCATGATGAGAATCTGGAAGGCAGTATGAGTATTGGGAATACTGATTAAGATAATACAACTAAAAATGACACCTAAATTTTATGGTATGTTATTATATTATCCATTTCATTATATATCGAAATAATTTTTATATTGAGGTTATTGAACCATAAGACAAGATAAATATATGACTGACTAAAAATAAATTTTTTATTAGAAAAAATTTTGGAGGAAAAGGGATGAGCCACGATGTTCAACCTAGAGAAAAAACATCACAAGAAATCACTTGATTATTGAAACATAACATAAACCTATTAGAATATTTCATCCTAAATATTTTTTAAGAAATAGATTTCACATATTCATCTAGATTATATAATATAATGTCTTCAATGTGATCAACCAACTTGTCCCATGATTGAGAGTACTCCTACTTACTTATCTTCCTTTAATTGAATCCCGTTTTAAAAATAAGGCCATTATTATCATCCAATGTCGCATGCTCTCTATTAACATCTGCTTTATTTTCTCTTACCATCATTATGTATTCTATCATCTTCTATATAATTGATATAAACAACTCTTCCACCAATTCTTCTTCTAAATGTACATGATATGTTAGGGGTTTCTTACTTATCTATTTTCCTAACTCGCTTTGACTACACCTCCTTACCTAATGTGGCCACACTACTCCTTTATATATTAGAAACATTCTTAAATTTCAACACATTTGATTTAGATTTTTTACCAGCCCTAATTTCATTTGTCATTGGAAGGTATGAGTAATACTTGTGGGATTTTTTCCCCTATAGACATGATTTTATCTCGAAAATCACATCGAGGGAGAACCTCATCTATATTTCTCCCTCCATTTATTTGAGCCTCAATGAACTTATCTAGATCTTCATCAAATTCCTCTAGTCTTACAAAAAAATAGAGACATGAATATCCTCATGTATCTAATAGTGGAATTCGACCCTATGTCCTTCAATCACTATTTGGGTGCCCTACAGAACCTTAGTTTTCTTCCAATCCATCCATTTTGTATCCATGTTTCAGTTTAAAACATCAGATGTACATTCCTTGATGTGTATCATCCGAGAATCAACATTTTATTGATTATCAATTGTCGTTGGATCTGTAACCATTTTCACCCCAAGATGCGATGCATCCCTCACATCAATGGAAAAATCCCATCCCACTACATTGCCTCGAGGTGCTACTACCATTGTATTGTTTAGTTCCTTATAATCACAAGATATTCAATTGAATATATTATTAATCTATAGATCCTAAGGTAGAGGATTAGATGGATTCATCCCTACCATTGTAACTTTAGTTCCATCCCTCTTTGTAAAGGGAATATTACCCTCAACATTCAACATCATATCAGAACCATTAGTATTCTAAGGGAGTTGCTCAGAATCATCCATATCATAACCCAAGATTAATAAATTAACATCCAATTTACTTTCTCATGTTTAAGGCACTCTATTTTGGAATAACATGGTCCTAGAATCAGAAAATCCAGGATCCTTCTAAAATGCACTCCTACGTAGAATTTCTATATGTCACATATTCTTACAAAATTCACATAAATCAATCCATGTATAAAAAATAATGTGTTGTTTATGCCTAAAATCTTCTCCAACAATGATATAGAATTACTCAATAGGTATAATTGTAAAATTAACCTCAGTGAAAATTCTCGGTGAAATTTGGTGGCATACAGATCGAGTTTTCCAATTCTAGAAACGGTAATGACCAATCAAGTTCCCTATAATAAAAATAATGGAAGGAATTTGGACTGGTATTCGTATTTAGGGAAGCCTTATCCAAACCACCATGGAAAAATAATGTTTTTTGATATGATATTTTTGGGACATTTTAAGTGGAGAAATCGAATCCGAGTATAAGAATGATGATCTATTGATTAAGAACATATAAAATTATCCACTAAAGGAAACCTAATAATGATTATTTTGGAATTGAGATGATTGACTATCTGGTGATTTTGATGACCCAATTAATCAAATAAGAAGATGTCGGACACATCCACAGATGGTCATCGAAGCTTGAAACATGAAATAAATGTCACACACAGTAATGAAGAAGCATTAGGGAACTCTCAAATTGAAATATTCACATAAAGATAAACATTAAAGACATCTATAACCATTAGGCTAAGATTTTACTATGAAAAAGTGGGGATAAAATTGGGAATGAGAAAGTGGTAAATGGTTTAGGTTGACCGTCATCAAATGGTTCATAAGGATCCTCCCCCACCGAGGTGGAATGGCCATAACATGGGTCAACAGTGTCTAGGGAATGGATGACCAAGAAGATCCCGTAACCTTCCTTGATATTTCCAAACAAGAATATTCACTATTATGTTATTAATAATTATTATATTTTAAAATGAGTTATTAGGGAATTTTTTTATGAAACCTGAGTAATGTCTTAAGAATATAGAAGCATGAAGGAAGAATTTATGTTTTTGAAATAAAATTTCATTTTTTATGAATCAATAAATATATCCATGATTTTATTTAATGTCTTCATTATAGATATATATATATATATTGAATTTTACAGATAAAATATAAATTAAATTTAATATAATGATTATATTTTGATCAAGGGAAGGTAACCCTTATGTTCCCCTGAATTTGATAAAATTATCCTCCAGTTGGATAATGAAATGGATTATATGGATAATGAATATTGGTCAGAATTGGTTACACTAAAACTGATTGTTTACTTGTTGAACATGTGGTATATCTCATCATAGATGATTTTGTACACCTTATTTTATTTATGGACTATATCTATTAATATTTTGAATAAGGAATCATGCATGTTTTCCAAAATTGTTCATGGAAATTAAGGTCATTTGTATGTATTAATAGATTATACAATGATAGTATTCTCATTTTTGGAATGTGATAGCCATGTGATACATTGTGTTATATGGGCATGGGTGTGTGTCAATTTTTTGATGATTTCATAAAATCCATTCTAATGTTTTGGATTTTTATCATTCCAAAGTGATCAAAGGATTAGCATTTATGGAATGTTTATATTAATCATTAGATGATGTTTGTGAGATTAAAGTGTTATCTTTCCATAAAAGGATTCATGTATATTTGATAACTTGTTCTAACAACATTATGTTTATGGAATAATAATATAAATGAGATTATTTATCATTGATCTCATAATATGTTAATTCTTTAGGAATGAGAAATTCATCTTTATATCTTAGAATGAGACATGAAGTGGATGTTGTTCAACGAACAATATAAGGAAATTTTTTCTATAAATCATTTATGTATATATTTATTGTTAATGTTCTTCAACATTATGAAAAAGGATATATAAGCCAAAAAAAATAATCCTAGTAACTTTGATTCTAATAAATCAAACAACCCTATATATCACCATTGATTTATTAAATTATGATTATTAACATTCTCTTAACCATGTACTCTATAACCCTCGATCATAACATGATATTATAATTTTCTCTTCTATATAAATGTTTCTACATCCTGCCTATGTCTTCTTATGTGGAAACCTAGTTATATGTTACTTTGGGTAACATTTATGTTTCCAAATTTTCTTTTTAAATGTATGATTATGTGTTAATTTTTAAAATGTGTGTTATTAGGAAAGGAAAATTAAATTATTTAAGCTTTAACAATCCATATTAAATTTGAAGGAGAAAATCATATTTTGGTATGTCAAATGGAACACATCCTGATATAATGAATTATTATTGTTCAAATTACGTTAATATTTTTGAAAATATTTTTTTTAATGAAACATTTAATATTACATATTAATAGAAAAACTACTTTTGGATTGAATTATAAACAACACCATGTTAATCATTGAGTACATGCAGCATACATTTAAAATTTTTCTATAAGAAACACTGAATTCTCATTCATTACATTCAACATTGATTTTCTACAAAAATGCATTTTGTTATCCTCATGTTTTAAATGTTATAGATATAACATATCTATTAAAATTATTGATATAAATAGTAATATATACGTTTTAAATATTATAAAACCTATTGGTAATAATATATTCCAATTTTTTTATGTCCTTATATGTATAAAAATACAATTTTCATAGATGAAGTATTTTTTATTTAGTTTTGTCAATAAAAAAAAATTTAATTTATAAATGTTTATAAAATTAATTAGATATAATAAAAATCTTATTGTATTTAATAAGTTTAAAAATAATCTTTGCGTTATCTTTTGTGATTTCGGGGGAAAATTTATTTTGGATGAATATTAAAAAATGATAAATTTTAATTAAAATATTTTTTATTCTAATATATTTATGTGTTAAAATTATATTTTAATATGGTTTTAATGTCAAAAAATATAACTTATACTTGTATTAATATAATTTAGGTCATATTAATTATTTTTATATTGAATTTAGATATAAAATCATATTTAAAATTAGAACATTTTTACTTTAAATAACCAACTTTCCCACCATGTCTTGCAGATTTGCATTAAAATTAAATTTTCCTCTTTTGTGAATTGAATTTAAAAAAAATTCTTATTCATGGAATATTAATATTATAATTACATAAAATTTATTTTTTAACTATTATTTTTTAAAAGTAATTAAAATTTATTATAGTGATTAAGGTATAATTAAATATATTAAGATTCAAAATCTAAAATCTTAATGGGTAAAATGACAAAAATATTTATTAAAAATCCAATGGATTCTTATTTTTATAAATTATTTATTAAATTTCCTAATTTTATTATTTATTTTGATTCTATTTGAAAAAATGTTCCCTGTTTCATAAGTTATGTAAAGAATTAGTCAAAACCGGTCTTTCCTAATCATTAACATTAACTAAACATTAAGACATGAAATAATTAATATATTTTTGGTTATACATGTCCTTTTGAAATAATTTTTTTTCTTTTAGAAATTTTGTTATCATTAATATTTAGATATGAATTTGTATAATTATATCATTAAAAAATGATAAGACATAGACTATAGAGTTAAAATTTAATAAAATAAATGGTTCTAAAAACATTAATTTTAATGTAAATTTAATGATTTTTTAAATTGAATTATTTTTTAGGCTTATATATAATTTTACACATATGTGAAATTGATATATTTTAATTCCAATAATTATATGATATTTTTTATTATTTAAAATTATGAATATATTTTAAAAAATAAAATTATCGATTTTTTACAATAATTTATAATTTATTAAAATATTTAAAATTATTTAAAATGTTAACATATTACAGGTAATTTTTTGGTGTAAATTAATATAATATATGATCTTTTAATGGAGTAAAATATCTTTTATAATTAACATATATACCATTAAATAGTAAAATAATAGTTAACTTAGTTTGGGTTAAAGAATTTTTTTACAGGTTATATGTGATTATTTTAAAATCATATTACAAAAAACACAACATTTTTATATTTTAATGTAGATATCTTATTTATAAATATGTTTTAAAATATTTTAAAAAAATGATAAATTGATTTAAACATAATTATTAAATTTTAAAGTTTGAAAAACTAGTAATCTAAAATAATATAAATAATTAAAAATATAAGGAAACATAACGAGTGAATAAAAAATAAAAAAAAATTGACTTTTCTTTTTGGATGATTTTTTTGTCAATAATTTCAAATTAAAACATTAGTTTTCTATTTAGGTTTAACATGAGATAAGGTATAAAACCCATTATATTTTACGTGTAAATATTTATAAGAATGCCAATCCTCCTCAAATATAAAAGGGATTTCATTTTTCCCCTTATTCAAACCTATCAATCAACTTATGATTGAAAATTATATTCTAAATTCAATTCCCATCTTCCCTACCCTACTCCTTGAATCCTTCTTTATTACAGAAATTCATTTAATGATGCCCTTTGGTTAAAACTAAATGATTTACCATAATAATAACTGACATTCCCCTTAAGATACTTTGATTAATTTTTAGGATAAATCCCCAGAAATATTATTATAACATTTTTATATTATAAAAAAATTGCGATTAAATTTAAAAAATAATGACAAAATTTAATTTAAGTTTATATAATAATAAATTATATTTTATTAAAATATATACTGTTAATAAATATGAAAAAAATTTCCAAGTGATTTTTAAATGTTCTTACATTTTAATATTTTAAATTAATCGACCAATAATTTTTTTAGGAATATACAGTCTCCTAAATTGAAAAAAATTATCATAGTTCTAGTAAATGTATTGTTTATGTTCATTAAATGCTCTTATTTGAAATGTAATATCCAACACACTTTTTATTTTAACTATGTAATTTTTTTTATATCTATATGGGACAATAATTTCTAATAAATATCACATTAAATTATTCTTAATTGTTAAATTATATAGGTCATAAAACGTGTTACCTAAATGAAAAACCAAAATGAAAAATTTAAGGATTCATAAATTCTGTGAAAAAATTGTCAAACTATAATTTTTTTTGCAGTGGCGATTTTTGCAATAACAATTTCAATTATATGCATTATATTCCAATTTTATTACTCACATGAAGTAAGAGAGTATTCCCATTACTACTATTCATTTGGTATTTAGAATAATTCCACTCCTCTATCATAAAAACAAATTCACTATTCCCCTTTTTCACACCTCTCACAACACTTTGGTTTATCCAATCTACAAATAAATAATTTCCCAAAATCCCTCCTTTATTTATTTATTCCACCTATTGGGTATAAACTCATCCACGGTATCCCTTCAGTGAAAACAAAAAAGAGTTACATTAATAAGAGGTAACATTCTCCACTATATTCTTTTGTTTTATTTCTATTCACTACCACGTCAAAAATTTTTAGTTCGTGTTTATATAATAACACAACAATCCGGAATATAGAAATATATTTCTATTATTATGGTCATACATATAGATACTCACAATAACATATAATCGATAAAGAACTTATCATTTATTTGTATATTGAACTACCACATCATGAAACGATTTTGTTAATTCTTTTATATTCCACATTTTTTGGTTGGGAATTATGATAGAAAAATTGTTCATAAATGATATATGTGATATTTATAATGTATTTGGGCTTATTTAATTTTTATATAGAACCCAAAATTATGATCTTCATTTCATTTAACTAGGATAACTTCATTTCCAGAAGTGCGGACTATCACCTCTTCAACGTGATGAGATTCATTCACACATTACATTGGATGTATTAAGGATGTGTTTATTAGTTATATATGATATATATATATTAAATATTAATTTTAATGGTGTTATAATTCACATATATATATAATTTAATTTTTTTAATATGAAAATTTAACTGAAGAAGTTTTTATGCGTACGTGCGACCTAGAATCTAAATAAATGGTGGGTATATTTTAATATTTAAACGTTTTATATATTATATTAATAAAA
Source organism: Viscum album (assembly GCA_963277665.1). Taxonomy (NCBI): domain Eukaryota; kingdom Viridiplantae; phylum Streptophyta; class Magnoliopsida; order Santalales; family Viscaceae; genus Viscum; species Viscum album. The sequence continues at coordinate 1,045,863,845 of OY728163.1, read as the reverse complement.
TATACAATGAATATATATTATATTTGTTCTATTTTTTCATTCAATAAAAAATTTATTCAAAATCTATGTAAGACAATCAATAATAACAAGTAAATTCATACACAAAAAATAATGCATATGTTACACAAAACGTAACATTAACATGGATTTGTGGATAAGTTGGTAATATAAATTCAAAATAATTATTTATGGTAATATATATAATAATATTTCTCTATAATATAGATAATAAACTTATATTTATTAAATTTTTGCATTGAATGACTACAATGAATGTCAATGCTTAAGGTAAGAGTGATTCAAATCACATTTTGTTTCAATGAGATACATGCCTTATTCACCATTAATTTAATTTTTGGGTATGTGGAATTAAATTTTATTAATTATATTATTATTATAATTTAATTAATTTTTATTTACATATACATTTTATGATCTTTATTTATTGGGGTTTATGTTTCAAAGGTTACCAAATCGGTAAAGAAATTTTGTCTCAATTGCCTTCTTTGAGACACAGTCCAAGTTGTGAACTTATATATTTTTATGAGGTTTTTATAATATCTTTTGACAAGTTATTTCATTAATGTATTTGTTTCAAGATATTTAATGATTCATTTAATTTTATAATTTATATTTTATTATGATTTGATGTTAGAAAAGTGATAACGATTTACAGCTTCATTATAAATGATTATAGAGATTTTTATTGAATATATAGAAATTGATTTTATATTATGATATATATATAAATAAATATCATGAATTTTATTAAAATATAGATATGAATGATATGTTCTTCTAAAAATAATTTTTTTACACTAATTGTTACCTAACATAGTTACGAAAGTGTGTTTTTTTAATATGACTTTATGTCTCATTTCAGTTTGAAATATGATTTCATTCAATACCTTGTATTCCAAAAATGACTTAAAACACGATTAAATATTATCATTAATTATATAAATTAAAATATTACCCATTTACTTCTTTATAATAGGATGTTTTTAAAAATAATCTACTTGTCCTTTTTTGGTCAAATAACTTTTCGGAAATTTTACGATGCAAAGTAGAACATCTGACATGTACGGAACTACCCGTTATCTTGAACATTATTTACTTGGGGATAAATTTTTAATTGTAAATGTTTATATTTGAGAAAGAAAATATTTCCTTAATAGTATTCAAATTTATTGATGTTAAAATGTTTTTCAATGAAATATTATTTTCAATAATGTTTTTTATATAAAATTTTAAAATATTTTAAAAGATTCCTTTGTATGTTTTCAAAATAAATTTTTCAATTAAAATGATATAAATGATTTCAATAATTCATATATCTGTTTTTAATTTATTATTATGAAATATAATTTTAATCATTTTTAAATATTTATTTATAAGTTTTCCATGAAAATAGTTTTCAAAATTTTTTCATGCTTCTTTATTATGTAATGGAGAAAATTAATTTTCATAAGTTTATCAAGATTCATGAATAGGTTATTAAGTGAATATGATTAAAAATTTATTTCAAGCCTTAAATATTAATGTTTTCAATTCTTTTTAAAAAATTTGTTTTATTAAGATATAATGTTTTTAGAAGCCTTCTAATAGAAAAAATGATATTTTACCCATGAAATATTTTTAAAATATGTTTCAAAATTATTTCCCATAAAAAAGAAATTTTGTTGATTCTAATCATTGCCTTATGGGAAATGATATGATGGCTGCATTCATATTCTTTCTTAAATGATAATTATTTAATGTAATGATGTGTATAACAGCATTTTATATTCCATGACTTATATGATTTTTAAGAATTCTTATAAGCATTATTTATAATTTGATGAAATGATTACGAGACCAATATAGTTTGAAGAGGTAACGATATTATGAAATGTTTATGAGATATATTTCATTTCATTGGTTATGATATGATAATTATTTATAATATTGAGGTATATGTATTATGCTATGGTTGAGACTTATATCTATATACAATTCATTGGATAATGATAGATGTATCATAAGTATAAATATAATTTATGAACTAATTAGATGCTCAATATTTCATTCAGATAACTGGTTTCTTGTACATAAGATAATGTAAGAACCTAATTACACATTTACAATTTTTTTTGTGAACCATATAATGTGTTCATAATGTTATCTGTAAAACTTATTACAAGTTAAACATAATATTCAAGGATCTGGTTGCATAATCATAATTTTATGCATGAACCAAATTACATGTTAAAATTTTATTGAGGGAACATAATTGCATGATCAGAACATTGTGTGTGGACATGGTTACATGCCCATCAGTCCATGGGAGTTCCATATTTCATGTTCTGGGATTAACAATTGAACTTTTTTCTACTTATACATGTTCAAAATGTTATACATTGATGTGTATGCCATAATTTTTTGTCTTATTCATATGTAAGACTTTCAAGGAGTGTGATACAAATTATTCTATGATTAATATCTCAGGATTTGATAAAATTTATCCATGACTCATGTTTATTAAATTTGATATGTATGGTATGAGATTATAACAATATCACCATTTTCCATTCCCTTATACTTATGTTATTCCTATAAATCATCATTTTTTACCCTTATTAATAATATAATCTCACACTATTCTATGTTTCCTTCCCTCATGTTATGAATATTTTTTTTGTATGATGCATATAAGAGGGGTTTTTTCCATGTAGAATCTAGTTGGATATATTTCAGTTCAGTTGTGTAATAACATTTATTCTTCATTGTTTTAAAATGACTTAAATTAATATGGTCATTAGGGAATATATTTCAGTAATATACTATGCATTCTAAAAATATCATGTGATTGCTATGTGTGTTAATACGAGGTCAATATAATACCTTTGGTCATCAATGATATATTTTCAGAATTCCTAAGAACGTATTATCTTTATTTTTCTATAATACACCCTAGTTGGCCCTGCATAAAGTATCCCAAAAACGTGTGTGTCTTCCAAATGGTGACATTGTTCACATAGATATAACATTCCCCATATGGATTTGAATAAAGTATCCAACAAAACAAGATTTTCATCCTATGGTTTCTTCTTACCTATGAGGGACATCCTCTATTAATGAATATCTCTATTTAGATTTCTAAGACAACATAATTTTGTATAATTATTATTTATTTGGTATCCAAACAATGGTGGGATATTATAGGCCCAAAATCCTTGTTTGGGTCATCATTTCAAAATATTTGGTCAATGTTTTTTGACAGAAATCTACAGTCTCACTACTTCATCTCGCATGAATCGAAACATCAAAAAAAGAGTCAGGATACTCACTAAATTAAAATCCCACAAAGAGATATCTGAAAAAATGATAATACTTATCTCTCTAGACATACAAAATATGTGGTTTAACCTAATGAATCGATAAATATAAAAATAGTTAAAATAATTTTAGGATAAAATCAAGATATGATCATTCTATGAAAATAAAAATTCATTCCCATGAAGTTTCCTTTATATTGATTTTACGGAAAATACATGGGGTAATTATAATAAAGTCATGATGTTTGAAGGGTTTTCTATAAAAAACTATAAATTCTATGACTATGCTAACTAGGTACCATTTCTTAGTCAAAAAATTACAGTATCCTTCAACTCTTGAGATTACTCTAATGTCTAACAGATGATTTTGGAACATGTAAATGTTCCCTCCGATTAACTCCGAACTAGATTATTTTCTTTCTAAAAGACTCTAATTTTAAAGTGTATTTTATTTAATCTTCATAATTCCTTATAATCACTTTTCTATAGAATTTATGATGTATCCTCACATAGAAAAAAATTCATGTATGAAAAGAGACTTGAATCCAAATTAGAAGAAATGTGGGATCAATTTATATGTTCCATAAGAGATAGGATAAATTGGGGATATGTGGAAATAAACCCCCTCCAAGTGGAAGCCACAATTTTCTAAAATTGATGAAAAAATGTGGTGATTCATTTAAATATTATTTCCACATTTCATTCAAGTACATTTTGTGAATTAACAATACCATATGAAATAAATCATTTCAAAATATTTGATTTTTATTGTCTCTGATCCCAAATAGGATCACAGATGAAAACATAATGCCTCGTAGAAACTAAAGAAATTCTCTAAATTATTTTTTGTAAATATATAGTACATTAAAATCATGTACCTTCTTATTTGACTTGCACATCAAGATTGCAATGAGAGACAATGAACTTCCCCTCAATTAACAGCCTATATATCAGCATATATGACTGAACTTCCCATCAACCTATTTGACATAAATTCTCATCAGCCTATGTGACACACCAATACAGAAAAAATACTCGGAATATATGAAAAAAACAACCAATTCATCTAGGGTCCCATATATTAAAATTAATATGATATTTTATTCCTCAAATGTATAGATGATATTCTTGAAGAAATATTATCATTGTGATCTACCTAGTCATTCGACTACGACCATAAAAATCATAATGATAGACATCTTAATCCGAATGAAGCGAGAATTAATGGGGGGGATATTGGAACCAATTTCCATTAATGTTTCTAATGAAATAGTACCTCGTTATGGGTACTTTCCCCTCCATCTTTGATGAAATAAATGATGATTTACCATTAAAATACCAGGAACCTACATGTGATTCTCCCAGGAACACTATTTCATACCCTAGAAGGCATTTGGAAACCCACACTCTATGGTTGTTTCCCTTATGTTTTATCATATAGTTTATCTTCAAATCATCATGCATGGATAACATTCATATCAAACCCGTTGGATAGCGTAGAGACCAGCCTGTTCTACCATACTTCACATCAGAACTATTTGGACTATCTACACATGAAACCTATGCAAAAAACCTAATCATCAACCCTGCGTGGAGAGCCGTCACACCAGCCTGTTTGGATAGCCTTCACATCATCTTTTTGTGGAAAACATGGACATCAACCATATTCATACACCATACAAATCAGACCTGGAAGGAAAGCAAACATATCAACAACACAGAGACATCATACCCAAAATCCATTCATTGAAAGACATCACATAATCCCTCATTACAAAACCTTCACATCATCCCTTCATGGAAAACATACACATATACCATATATGGACAGAAGGCACATAATATTACATTGATAGCCAACACATCAGCCTATGTGGAGGGCCTATGGTTCTCCTAATGTTCCACCATACATGATTCATTACTCATTACCTATTCAAATCCATCAATATAAAGACTCCCTTACATTGGATCCATTATATGTATGTAAAAATTTTAAACCTCCACCATATCCTCAAGGCATGAAAAATCATGGGATGAATCACACGAGTCTATCTACAATTTGGATATGAATTACAATGGTACGTGGTTTTCTACACATGTCATACCCAATGGTTAGGGTCATTGGGGTTCTTGAAGACTTAAATTCCCATTGTCAGGAGGACACCATCCCTAAGGGTGAGGTCAGGGAACTCCTAACCATAGATACAATTGTTAGGACCATATCCCACTATTGTATTATGTAATACCTAATTCTTCTAACTCAGTGTATGGAGTGGGGGTATTACATTTTATTTTCAATTAAACAAGTAATGAGATGATCCTTCCCTTATATAGTATCAATTCTACGGGAATCATTCTCTAGATTATGTTCATATCCTTTCTTGGAAGAAGTTTCATTTTTCCTCACCTATACTCTCTAAGGGTTATACCATCATGGGAAGACATATATTAATTTCTTTGATATAATGATAAGATAGAGAATGTGCACTGGATATCTTTCATCTCCTAAACCCAAAACCTCATCCCCTATTGTAGGAGTATAAGTGTCTTGCTATCTCAATCAAACAATTCCTCTTCTGTCTGACATTAAATAATTACTCATCTTGATTTATGTGGGATTAGGGAACATCCATCATCATGAAATCAATTAAATCATTTTTCATGTTTTGGAATAAAGATAATCACTCCCAACATTCAATCATCCTTATTTATAGTCTACCCTTAAGAATGGGTTTTTATGGTGATGCATTCATCTTTAGGTAAAACAGGTCAGGGAGTTTCCCAAAATATCTATTTCAACTTATTTCTCACAATGATTTTGAATCAAGAGGGAATTGTGATTAATAGTGGCCATGGCATCTATATGTTCACAAAAAAATATGGGAATCCTACTTGGTATATGACCCAACATCTAACCCAATGAGAATCCTCATCCAGAGTATGTGTATGTCAAATCTATTGATGGGAAACATTACATGTGTAATTCCAATCTCATAAATGGTCATCTGCTTTATGAGTAATCCCCAGAAAAAAAAACAAAATCATTCATTAGATCATCCTCCTCTGGGATATGTCCCAACCACACTTGAATCCATCTCGGAATCATCCTCAAGATTAATACCCAAACCAAACCTCCATATATCCATTAATGGAGTCAATTATAATTACCCCAAACACTATTATGGGTGAATCCTTTATTGGATATCTCCCCAATGCAATCCTCTCAAACGGAGATACTCCCCTCCGAGACAAATCCAAAAGCCTTAAAATGTGCATGTCCTTATTGTAGAACTAAATTGAATTTGATTCCCATCCAAATGGTATATTAATGAACCCTCCTCCATGGTCCAATACCAACATCTCAAATCCACAATACACTCTTGCAACCAATTTACAAATAGGTTCTAATTTAACTTGAACTTACCTAACCACTCTAGGTTCCCCAGTATGTTTTTTAATAAGTCTCACACCCTACACTAACTTGGATTCTTTTTACTATAAATCATTGACTATTGATCCTAACATAATAGTTTTTTTCCAATTCAAGATTCATTCTAATTATTATGTTTTCCATTAAGTATAACCAAACAACATGGGTTCTTATTACTTTATCAAGGATATGTAGAAATGCAATATCATGCATCTAATCATGATACCAAACAAATAATGTCCTAATAGATAAGGATACCCTCCATAAAAACCCATTATGTTTGTATAAAAAATTCCATCACCATAATAATGAAAAATGATTAATTACTATATAATAAGGAGGGTACCGACAATGGAAAACCTCATATATATATATATACATATATATCCACTGATGATGAACCTTAGATACATATAAGTGATTCTAAATTACAAATATTCCAGCATATGATTGATAATTCAAGTGTGACTAAAATCATACTTTAAACATTATAAAATATTAGTGAAAATATATTAAATATATAAGAGAGTTTTGTAGTGGGAAAAATTCCTCCCAAATGGTTGTGTGATCTTGACCTGTTTTCTTCTCAATAAATGTGAATTGTTAACTATCATTAGTTAAACTCCATACCAAGTTCCTACCTTTGAAATGTAGGAATGTTTGCTTGTAAAACAATTGTGTGTATTTATTTCCACAAACAAACCCATTGGAAACCATTTGGGAATAGTAAAGATGACATGAATGATTTTACAGAACTAGAACAACCATAATCGACCATCATGTGAACATGAATATCTATCAGAAATAATTACACATTATGTATGTATGCATTTTAATACATATAGGATATGTAAGGAATGATGATCTGTGAGATTTATCCAAAAAATAATTATTCTAACATTGCATTGTTGAGACAAATATGTGGTTCTAAAACTTTATTATAGTAAAACAGTCTATGTTGATCTCTAGAACATTTTCACATAAATTAAGTTATGCAAATCTTCATTAAGTACCTATTTTATCTTCGTAGGGACAAATGGATGAACATCCATTTTAGGAATAAAATATGTATGACATCAATTTAACATTTCTAGGTCCATCATTTGTAAATAATGAAATATTAAATATTTTGGTATCCTTATCATTGAAAATCTAGCATGTTCAATTTGAATGAGATAATCATCTTCCTTGATTTCATTCCCCAGGGTAATATATTTTGTTGTTATAATATTTAATGACATGAAAACATCATTTTTATCTCCAATTAAAATAAATTTTAGTGAATATATACATTAAAGTTCTTTGAGCACCATATATGTCAAAACTGTCTTCATAATGATAATTCCTCTATACATTTCATTAAAAACATCTGAAAAATAAATCAAAATACTAAGACAATTAGTTTTTCTCAAAAACATTAAATTGGATATAGGATGAATAAATCACTATATAATTATGCAAGAAGAATAAATTATTTACTTTTTTATGTGTCAGTATAGATCACAAAACATTCTCTACATTAGTGTAGTGTAAGAATAGGATCTCAAACTATCCTTTTTTTAAACTCTGAAATTTTTCTCACATCAATATTCCAATCCCATTTTTCCCAAATTATATTTAACATGGAGAGTATTTTATATAAATATTGGAAATTATTAATAAATTGTTTATAAAAGTTTGAAAAATGGAAAATATAATTCTCTATCATTGTGGAAGGTCTTAACGAAAAATGAATGACATAAATCATTGGTGGATCCACAAACATACCAATGATTATGAAAATAGGAAATAAAAAAATATTATATTTGACACTATTTCAATTTGAAAAAATTTCAGGGTACTTACCTTTCAATAGGTTATTTATTAAAATATTATGTTTCTTTAATTTTTTACCTCTATTTTGTAATATATATTAATATTATCTTTAATGACTACCCGAAACATCTCTTGGTAATATCTAATAGATAAATTCATTAAATCCATGAAAAATTCAGGATAATTAGTAAGTAAAAATGGAATCACTATAAATTCATAGTTTCTTAACATGTTTTTATGGTATTAATAGATAAGAATTCAATTTTAACATTCAATTGATAGTGTCTATATTAGAGATAAATATACAGAAAATATTGGGCTCATGATAATTGACCAAAAGAAACAATACCATGAGGAATTCATTATTCTTTTTGTTTTGGTTCTTTTTTAGTTCCAAGTATTGAATATAGTGTCTCATTGATCCATATTTATTCTTAAAAAAATAGATGCACTTCATCATGGAACACTAAGACATATCAATCATTTATCATGATTTTCATGGTGATACATATTTTTTACATAAAAATAAATTTTTTCCATTATATATGGACAATGTAAAATTAAAATAATACCAGGCATGAGTTACACTAAAAACTCAATATAACTATTTTAAGAAAGACAATGATATTTTTTGAAAATTAGTAAACAAAGTATAAAAAAATATGAATATTTATGATATTGAGTTTTTCCCAAACCATTTGAGATAAAAACATTATTTTAATATGATTGAAGAAAAATATAATGGATTCAATTCACTTTTGGAATATCATATTTATCCTCATAATTATAAACCATCGTATATTTGTTTTTAATATCTAATGTGAATTTCATTTTTTGATACTTTATATGGTATTTATATAAATAAATCTCATCCATACCAAAAATTACATCAAATTACACTAGAGGGATAATAAAAAGTAGTATATAAGAAACATTACCAAAAACATCATCTACTGATGAATCATTGATGTGAGAGGTTATCATCATACCATTATAAGGGTTAAATAAAAATCCATTATCTAATTGACGGCATTATGGTGCTGGAATTTGGGGTCGGTTGTTGACATGGACCTCCACTGGTTTCTCCTGTTCGCCCGTTGAAAGTCTATAGTAGAGCTTCTTAGCTCATGAAAAGGCCTATTGCTGGGTGGTTTCTAAAGCATATGGGATAGCATGAGACTGGTTTCACAGAGCAGCCTTACCTCCCGTTCCTCGTAGTTTGTGAATAATGAACTCGGTACCGTTGGGAGTTCATCATATCAGCTTGTCGATCCCTTAAAACCCACAATATATTTAATAATAAATAAAAATGTGAAATTTTTATACACATAAAAAAATATATAGATATAAAATATTGAGTATAAACAAAAAAACTAAAACATTAATAGTTTTTGATTGGATGATAAGACCACATTTCACCAATTCAATATCATTTTCCTTATTGTAAATAGTTCCCACAAGAGATTTCATAATATCTCTAGGATTATGATATTACTGAAATTGATCATTATCATTAACAGATTATTTTTATATTTTTTTCAAATATGGAACATATGCCTTATATTTTAAATATTGGGATGTGGGTTGTGTGTTATATTGATATTTGTAATTATTTATTTAATTTATTATCCTCTTCACATAAAATATTTATTATTTTACTCTTTAACCTTCCCATCCAAAATTAAAACACTCTCATGTACCCTTATGAACATTTCTTCCATGATTCTTTCCAAACATGTTGCATAATGAAAATATCATATTCTTTCCTCCTAGAAATCTATGATGATAATTATTTTTGGATATATTTTTTTAATAACAAAAAATGATATTTTTGAGTAAACTGAATATATAATTATTTACCAATTGATCAGTATCCAATTTATTCAGATCTAAAAATAGATTTTGTGGATAAATCCCATTAGATATGATGTTTTAATCCACTAAACAATCAATCAATCATACAATCATGTAGAATGACAATACCAAAAGCATTCAACACTTGGAAAGAAATATTTTCCTCATAAGTATTAATTTGTTAATGATTTTTATAGTTTATAAAATGTAATATATTATACAATTAATTATAAATAATAAGAGAAATGTATATACTAGAAAAATAATCTCTTAAAATCATCAATCTATATTGAGTAAATTTATAAATGTTGGATCAATATTTTTGATATGAATACACTATCGATAATATTAAAATTATAATCTATAGAAATAAAAAATATCATTTTCGGATTTAAGAAAAAGTAAAATAGAAAATATATTTTTAGTGGTACTAATCCATTTCTCAAAAACCATTTGATAAGAAAGACTAGTAAATATGAAATACGTTTCTTCGTGATAGAATCAATATAAATTAGTTCCCCAATTTTGTTATTTGGAAGATCAAGATGATTTATATAATGAAAATGACTTCTATGAAAACAATATATCATAATTATAATCCTATAAATTTAAATTTCATTTTCATGCAATAATTTAATAATCCATTACATTTAGTATTAACACATTCCCATCTATTTAAAACCATTGATGAGAAAACAGTATGTAAAACCAAAATAAGAGTGTGAAATTATATAATCCAAAAAATATATTGAATTTCTTGTATTGCATCTATATTTTATATTTATGACTCATTATTTTCATCCTCCATAATACAAGGTCAATAATAATTCATATATTTATTAAATTCTAAAAACAAATATCTGAATTAACATAAGAATATCACCCCAGGAGTTTCTAACAAGGTAAAAGGCACAGGTGAAAAAATTATATAAATTTGATGATCATGTTAATACCTAATAAACCCCTTTTAATTTATTATCCCTAAGTTAAAATGTTCTATAACATATTATTTTTTCTAGTATCACAACATATATGTATTTTATACGAAAACAATATTCCTTTTTACCATATATTTTTATGTTATAAAATAGAAATAATACTCCTACTATTTTTTATAAAAAAATATCATCCTAATTTCAAAAATATTATAAACATTATAATTATTATAACTATAGAATACCATACTTTTCATAAATAGAAAATAAATCTTTTTCGATGAATATTATTTTCCTAACATTATGGTCCCTTCCAGAAATGTAATGGTTTAGTGTCTCTAGAAACATAGATACAAAAAATATGGTACATAAGTAAACTATATAATGACCAAAATTGTTCATCACAATAAGGACACGTTATTGTAAACTCATGGCCCATTTCTTTTCTATATCCCGTGGAAAATGAAACATAATAAATGGTGAGATCAGATTTGTATTATTTCTAATCAAGGGAGAAATTAACAATTATTGAAGTGTATAATATGCATGAAAATATGATAAAATGGGAATAAAATTTGAATATAAACCCCAAATACCATATTTTGTAATCATTATTAGTTACTGAAATCATGGATGTTCGTATGATATGATTCATAGTGTAATAAAACAATATGAGACATGAGAGAATAAAAATTGCATAATATGTAATTTTTTTTATATGAATAAGTATAGAAAATGATTTACATAATGAAGTATTACTTCCACGAAAATCATATTAGATTGGGTTCACCCCTATTTCTATAAAATCCATAGTGATAGATCACAATCCAAACTATCATAGTAAATAGTTTCCCTTAATGAATTGGGATCACTTCTAATTATAGTTAGTATTATCTCATGAGATATCCAGCACAACCCAAGGAATTGGAATGATATGTACATTTAGTACCTCTAATCACATACTATCTTATTGATATGTGTACCTAATATAATAAAACATTCGACATATGTTATAACTATGGTAAATGAAATAAGTCTCATAATAATTTCAATATTTTATCAATACATATATCAATGAAAATAAATGGGTTTTATAAACATCTAATTATCATAATCACAAATCATCTAGAGATTGAATAACATTGATTTCATTGGATCATATAACTGGATAGTAATATATATCACTAATTAATGTAATCAAAGTTAGAAAATTCATCTAAAGGATCACATAAAATATTTACTAAGGAAATTTTCATTTTCCTTTGAAATAACATATATAAAAACAAAAAATTACCAAAATTCACAGAAATTTTTTTCAATGAAAATAATAATTTAAATTGAAAAATATGTTTTAAATAATTAAGTGTGCACGATGGTAAGAAAATCTATTTTTACTATAATAGATACCAAAATATGACCTTATTTTTTAAAATATATAATTGTTTATTTATAAAAATGATGACTATAGTGAAATTTATTTATAGAATTCAAAATATTTATATAATTTACATTATAAAATCATAAAAACACAGTAAAAATATTATTGTAAAATATTTAAAGAAAACATGGACGGTTGAGAAAATGGATTCTGGACCAAAGATGGAAAATTATATTATTGAAAATAAATTTTCATGAAAATTTTTAATAAAAATAATATGAAAATGTTAAATTAAAATTACATGAATAAAAAAACTTTTAAAATAATTGATATTATAAGATAATTATATTAAAATTTCATCTTTGTAAATTTAGGCATACAATTTTTCTATTAAAATGATATTGAAACATAACTACCTTATGTCAAATTTTACTTTCTTCGGAAGAGCTATAACACCATATATAGAAAAATTAAAAGAAATATAACTATATTACTTAATTATTTACGTAATTATAATTTATTTTTTGGTATAATTGTAGAATTTCATTTCCCATTTTTCATCAACTCATTTTGAAAATCCTTGTTTCTGAGTGTCAATTGATTCTATTTTAAAAGAACTTCTAGTTCAGAATATTTGGTAAACGGTCATTGATCATGGTTACTTAATATATAAAAATTAAAATTTTGATATAAATCTAATAATTTTTATTATATTCATATTTTGAATAATCAATAAAAATAGAGATGAAAACTCATTTCTAGAATTTATAGAGATCATAATTTGTATGTACAAATAAAAAAAAATTCATGTTCTTATAAAACAATGTAATGGAATATAAAAGAAATATTATTTTTAAATATAGTAATTCTATCATAAAAATAATATATAAAATTTTTATCTATAATAGTTATCTACAAGGAAATATGTTAATAGAAATTATTTATATTTCATTGTGGATGTGGTAGTCCACAAGTTTTCATGAGGGATTAATTCTCATCCTTTTTATTGGAAATAATGAGATTAATTTTTGTTGAAAATTGATAATAGAATATCAAAAAACTGAAGACACTGAATTTATTATTTTATAATGAATATTTGATATTTATTAGTGGTGGTAGGGAAAAAAACATAAAGAGGTTTGTTAATAAGATGGCATCTTCTTCGATAGACAGTCATTAGATCGATTAATTAAGACCCTTAGAATAGATATGGAATTTATAAAGTGGCTTTGAAAAGTTATTTTATAGCTAGGATGAATAATGATGTGAAATTAATAGAGAGATGCGTACAATTATATCGATAGAGGGAAACACATGGTATTTTTTAAATAAATTATAATATATTAATGAATTAAATAAAAACCATGCATCCATAATGGTCCCTTTATGGAAAAATATTTAATATTCTATTAATTTATGAGAAAATGGGATGTAAAAATTATATTAGATCATTTTAATACTTATCATATTATATTAGAACATGATATACATGTTTTATCCTTCATAATAGTACATGTTTTTTTTACTCTTCATTGTGAAAAAATTAAGATTCCCTCAACACCTAATATTAATTAAGAGGATTAAAAATATTTATTTCATTTTATCAAATAAAATTAATTAATGTTTTAGAGAAAAAAATAAAATTTATCAAACAAATAATGATGAAAAATGGTTTTCTAGAAAAATATTTTGTAATGATTAAAAATTATTAACAGAAAAATAAAAAATTTAATATAATGAACTTAATTGGAATGATAATAATTTGTGAAAACTGTTGTTACATTTTAATCATTTAAATAAAAAATTTATCTTTTAAAATTCTATAAAATACATTAAAATGTTCAATAGAATTCGGTATATTAGATTATACATCAAAAAATAAATTCATTTCAATGAGATTTAAAAATTCCCTCGATGGGATTTTTCAAAAGAGGCTATTAAAAATAAATATCATATTCTATAAAAATTTCTTAAAATTATATAATATTAATTATAATGTGTTATAAATAAAATAATAATAAAATTATTTTGTTGAAAATGAATTTTTAAATGAAAATAATTACTTTACTTAAAATTAAGTACTTATTTATAAATATATTATCATTATAAAAAATTAAACATTATTTTCATTATATTATTTATATTAATTCCTCCAATTAAATAGTTAGGTTATAATGATTTACTAATTTACATTTGATTAAGACATAGTGTTACTTGTACCACTGGTTCTATAAAAATGTGATTTATTTAAAAAATAATATGACATAAAATATTGGGTTCTTACAACTACCACATTTTGGGGTGTATCTATGGGTTATAAATGAACATATATATTGAGTGACGTACGTTTTCCTTCCATATTTTATTTACTAAATTCCAAATAAATATAATACTTGTCCATTAATTATAGAAGATGAATCTAGCTACCGTTCATGAATTGTTTCCCTATAATTACTTTTTTAAAATTCATAGAATCCTTTCATACGCCTATCGAATATTCATGTGGAGATAGTTTTTCAAATTACTACATGGTTTTATCTTGGATTTATTCTCTTGGGTTGGACTCATTATGGATTTATTTTTTGAATGTATTGACTCCTTGAGTGGTTTTAGTGTGATTGGGTTCATATGTTTGGGTATTTAACACGAGAGATTCATTGTGTGGTTGGATAGGTTCATTTTCATTTATATTTAGAATGTGATGGGATATATAAATATATAATATATAGTTAATTAATGTTTTTTATTTAGATATAATGCATATATGTAATAGTGATTTAATATTAAATTATCAATGAATAATGATTGAATTAATGGGATTCATCTTTCTTACATCCATACAAATGTTATAGATTATTCCATTATTTTTATCATGATTTAAATATTCCTTGATTATAGTTAGAAATGTTTTAAATATAAATACAAATTACCAATGTAACATTATTTTATATATATGTAAATAAATAAATATTAAGTGACAACATCCATATTTATTATTCATATATGTCTCCCTTATAGACAACCCTTATTCGATAAGTAGACTATAACATTGGGAGTTAAAAAACAATTTTTATATACATATGAATATCTATCAAAATAACAATTTCATCATTTTTCATTTTATCACCCCTTCTGAATAAATATTCTTAATTTTTAAATATTTTTATTTTCAGGGTTTCTAATTTTTTATACACTTCCTTATATTATTTTTTGTATTACTAATATAATATATAATTTGGAACATTTTTAAATGTTTAAACTTTTTATGACCAACTAAAAACAGTGGGTAAACTATATAACTTGGTTATATAAATCCTTGTAAGTAAAAATATAAATTAACAATATTTTATTATTTATGTTCTAGAATAATTAGGAAAATATATCAGGCACCACACAAGAAGCATGAAATATATATTTAATAGATACTGATTGAGGTTTTAAAAATATCAATTAATTCACTTAAAATTAAACATATAGTTATGGAACAATAACTATAAATGGAGTAGAGAAACTGACATATATGAATTCAAAGAGAAAAAAATCATAGATTAATTAATAATTCTACAGAGAACATTTAGAAGAATTTCTATTAAGGGATGAAAAAACACATGACATTAGATAATGAGTAGATTCAAGAAAAAATATAAAACAAAAATAATTATCATCCCATATAACTGAATTTCAAGTTGAAATTTGTAATGAATTAAATATTCTAGTAAACACTTTTTTGGTATATAAGATAAATATTGATACAATTTAACATAATCAATTATAAACTATTTTGTATTACAATATTCCATGATCCTATTTAATATATTCTAACTTATACATTGTAGATAAGTATTATGATTATAGATCTACATTGGTTGTGCGGTAATTTTGAAGATAAAATATAATAAAAACAACTTGATCGGATCAATAGTGTATTTTCAAGGGGTATATAAAAATAAAATGTTTTTGAAACCAAGCATGTTGAAGATGATAGTAAATGTTTTTTATTATTTTCACCTAAAATTTAGTCAAAGTAAACCATAACTATTTATTCTCATTATTCTGTTATAAATGTAACATTTATGATAGATTCATTGGTTCATGAATAATTTTCATAAGCCATAGAAGTTGTTTCTATACAAGAGGGAAAAATAAAAGTATCTAATATTATAGAGTTTCCAACATTGGTATAAATATTTGAAGAGGAAAAAATGTAAACATAAGATTAAAGAATTATATATGAGGACCCATAAGAGTTATACGTCTTATTATAACCAAATTTTAATAATAAATTTCATAGGGAGTATTCATGTTGATTTAAAAACAAGATTATTATTGAAATAAGGGCCTCGAGAAGGATTGATTTGTAGTTTTCTAGAAGAAATATTGTTTGATGATAATAATTTAAAACAACTTTTATTTTTTAAAACAACATTAATATATTTGACCACTGAACTTGGGTTATATAGATGGATTTATAAATATATTCAAAAAACTAAAACACCAATTAAGGGATTTTTAGGACCCAATTCCTTCTTTTTTTTCTTTATCTCTATCACATTCATTCTAAAGAAAATACTATTAATTATTATTTAAAATATGTAATAAAAAATTTAAAATAAAATATAGTCCTTCTTAATGTATATTAAAATCTAATAACATTGGAATAAAAACATCACTTATTGTATAGTGAGAATAATTAAACATTATTCAACAGTTTATGTGCCACACAATATCAGACACATGCCTTATATAATTTTTTATTAATATTACATTCTATTTATCGAATGAGATTTTGGGTATATATAAAATTTTGTTTGCGGGAGTGTGTAAGTAGTAACTAAAATGTTTTCATTATCTTTTTGTGTTTTATAGAGTTTCCAATTTCTATGGAATTTATAAAAATAATAAACATTATCAATTGATAAAACATATATAAAGAGAATTTTTGAAATTTTTTATGTTTTAAAATTTATATATTCACTGAAGTAAAAGAATCCTACACATTTCAGATAAATGTTTTTTTCACATACATAATTAAATCATTTAATTATAAATTCATCGGAAAAACTAATATGATTTTTTTTTCAAGAGTCTGATATTTAAACACTTTGAAGACTTTTAAATAAAAATTTGATATCAACTCCTCTATTTAATGACTAATGTTAAAATGAATTTCTTGAATTTTATTATATTCCAAATTTTCCATAATTTTATCAATTAAATATAATCATTGAGAGAAAATGATATCTTTTATGAGGGATAAAATATACATGAATTGATATTAATTTCCACTGAGTGTATGAATTTTTACCTAATAGTCAATGAATTTAATTTTTTAGTTTTTGAATATCCTTTGATAAACCATATTCTGGAACCCTAGTATAACTACTAATAATCTAGGGATAATCAGATATGTCCATACCACTTTTAAATTCTTATATACCATTACAAATCCATCATATATAATACATTATTATAGAATTTACATGATTAAGTGTTGGTAAATGGGTCTTCCATATCATAATCAATGGAAGTCTTGTCATGTTAATGGGGTTATGTGATGTTTTTTTTTCATAATTTTGGAAAATTTGAAATATGAAATTGCTAGGGAGTTAAAATTTTCTTTTTATTCATATATCATGGTGTTATCCAAAAATATTTTTCATTAGATATATTTTTTGAAATTGTTTTTATATGACTATTGAATTAAATAAAAAACTATGGTCTTGAATCATAATTCATTCAGTATTATCAATTATCATTCCATAAAACATAGAAAATATTAATAAAATATTAAAAATAAAAAAACTTTTGAATAAGTATGTAGTAATTAATTTTATATATTATTATATATTAATAATATACCAAAAAATGGAGTTTTCGAGTAAAATTATATAAATGTAATTTAAGAAGAGATAATTTATCACATGACATGAATTAAAATGTAATTTTTTTGAATAGTAAAACCTCTTATTTAAAAAATATTTTAAAAAACCTCAATAAAACCTAACCATTATACATTGATCATAGTTTTAAAACATTCATTAATGGTTACTTATTAATGTCTCATGTTAAATATAAATTTGTTTTTACTTTATTATTGGAGAAAAACATTTTCTATGTCATGTTATTATTACATTTTAAAAAATTCTATTGAGTGAAAATTATCATGTGCTTATAAATGTTAGGTCATAAAATAGTTTATGAATATTAATGGAAATTTTCCATCTATAGATAAGGAATAAAAAATTTAAAAAATAATAAATAAATAAAAATTATTAAATCATTTATAGAATGAATCAGAAAAGTTATATCACTCTTTGATTGGTTATTTTAATATTATATAATAATATATTTTTTAGTATATTGAATGAATTTTGAAATGAATATGTTTGAAATGAAATTACAAAATATATTTAGGGTTGTTTTTCATTGTACATATTTATTCTCAAAACTAAATTTTTTAAATAAGTATGATCTTTTTTTAATACATAATTAAACAATATGTTGATCACTTTTGTATGTATAAAAATTATCATACATATATATAATGATAATGGATGATCTGTAAAAGGTCCAATTGATTCAAATTTTTCGAAAGAGTTGAACTATTTGAATCAGCATTAAAATCATTTTATGAATATTTTTTGAAATGATGGAGGCAGATATACTCTAATAATATTATACTATTATTGTCATTAGTACTTGTGAAATAATTTTCTATAATGATTCATTATTTTCATATATAAAAAATCCAAAAAACTATTTTATTAGCCTAGAATTCATATAAAAATTAAAAATTTTAAATTGTGAACATAGATTTTTCAATGATGATTGTAAAAATAAAGTATTTTTACATTATATTTAATAAGAATAAAAATATTAGTTGATTTTGGAATTTTTTATTTATAAATTTCATTTTAGTGGAATGGTACATTTTTTATAAAAAATTATGAGACATATTTGTGTGAAATTTTTAAGTGTAGGATAATGATATGAGATTAATTTTTATATCATTATTATTATTAACCATTATTAATACCACCAAAATTTATTTTACAAAATAAATTTATCTCTTTTTTTCCCATGTGATATATGATTTTTAATAAAACATTAATATAAGTATTCGTTTCTCATTGACTTTTATTATTCATTGTGTTAAAATTATTGAAATAATTTTGTTTTATGTGAACTTAATATTACATAAAAGAGGCGTTATATATAAAATTTAATGAGACTTTATTTATTAAAAGTAGAATTAAATGGTTTTAGGATAATATTTTTAGATTAGATGTTTCAAAAATTAATTAAATATTGTCATACAAATATCTAAGTTTAATATTATTTAGGAGAAGTGGTTTATTAAAAAAAATTAAACAATAATGATCTGAAGGACCAAAATATCATTTTTTATATATAAAATATATAAAAAGTTGTTGGAAAATCATTTTACCATCCCCTGTTCCTATAAGACTCATATTATATTGCATAAACCATACCACACCCTCTACAATTACTTTTGTCCCAGTGGTTATCCAAAAATTATATAATATTAATAGTCTCATGGAATTACTGATCGTGTATAATATCTTGATATTCAATCAAATCAAGATGAGAAAATTATACTATATAAATGTGTTTATCAATCAGGATCACATTTTTGAAGATCGAATCAATCATTCAATAATTAATTAATTCTAACTAACCACCATTATGTGGAACTCTATAAATGTTCAATATTAGTATGAAATTTAAATTCACACATAGAACCCTCATAGTTCATCGCCTGAATGTATATGCCTTGATTTTAAGATTTGAATCCAACACTATATTTGTATTTCCATACATAAATATCTTTTATGATAATTATATTTCAATAAAATTTTATGTTTTTTACTATTTGTACATGTAACCAATTAAAATATACAATCCATATAACAATGTCATTTTTTAGTTCTACTTATATCAATTATGTCAATGAAATAACCAAATGTACGCATGAATGCTTTCAAGACTCGTGAGTTGTAATCTAATCTAAGTCTATAATATCATAAGGCTGTAAAAAAAGAAAAACTAATCACAAAAATATTAAATCCAATTGTTAATGTAAAATTCAATATCCCAGTCTATCTTAATGTAGTTTAAAATTTATCTTCTTTCTATGCGTGCACAGATGAAACTTCACAAGTAATAGGAGTACTAGTTTTTCATATGGAAGTGAATTAGTGATTTGTTTTATCCTATTTATATTATTAATTATTCATATAGACTAATATTGGGTGGTTTTTATAACAACATTACTATATTGAAACATAAAAATGTATTGCAAGGATGGTCCAGAAGTGAGATATTAAAAGTTGGAAATTTTTCATTGTATTATTTTATTCAATTATTCCATATTTTTTTGGAAAGGGCATGTGGATCATTATAAATTTTAATGGAAGTGTTCAATTATAGTTTATAATTCACAAAATTATTTAATTGATTCCATAGTGAATATTTTTTAATGTTTCCAGATATATTATTTACGTGAAATAAAATTCAGATATTTTTAATTTTCATCAAATTTGAATCTATATCCTTCATTATTTTAATTTTGTTTATTTATCTGTGATTTATATTACTCTGTGAGAAAATATAACTAGTATAATATTATGTTTATATAATGGTGGTAAATAATGTTAGCTTAAGAGATCAATAATTAATTTTTATGTTTTTGATTTAATCATGACTTAATAAATGAATAATTTTGGTATAAAATATGAAAGGATGATATATCATTATTTCATGTATTATGTATATATTATTCATTTTTTAAAATTAATATCTTCTATAAATATAATATCACTAATATGGATTGTGTTATAATAGTAGATAAAGATATGGTATATACATTAAAATAATGTATGAGATTGGGAGATTATCGATTGACTATTTGATTTTATATTCAATTTCAGTAGGTTTATAATGAATAATTTATTGTGTATTAAATGGATAATATCTCATTTTTGGTATTGAACCAAACTAATTTATGTTTTGGATTTGGTTTTTTTCACTATATCAGAGTGTTACTATGTTTAGAAATGAATATAAGAGGGAATATATTTTGTTATTTTCTTGATATTGAGTCTATATTTTATCAATAATTAATAATTAATAATATAATGACTATGTTAGAGTTAATATATGTAATCATTCTTGAATCAATTAAACAATTTTGGAATATTAACGTGATATTTTTTTCAATTGATATTTCTATTTTAAATTATAAATAAAAAAACCATAAATTACATGATTACATTTCCATACAATATAAATAAAATTCCACAAAAAAAGATAATATGTGACAAGATAATGAATAATAATTCTGAAGAATCTCTTTGATAATAAAACCTTGGACATCCCATTAAGATATTGATTACGAATTAAAATGTAGTTGTTTATGGACTCTTGAGGGTTTGATTCCATCTGTGGGAACCCATGAAGTCCTATTATATACTATATAATGGAATTTGGGATTATCCCCTTTGGGATATGATATAATATCTGTCAATATATTTGAAATATTTACTTCCACTACATTTATTTCAATTTATCATTAATTGAATGTTTTTATAATTTTGAAAATAACGAAAAAAAATATCACATTATCTCTTGGAAATCACATTTATATAAACATGAAAATAATTCAATCATATCATCTAAATTGAATTAGAGGAACACAATACCTTAGGAAACCTTTGTCATTATATCCAATCATTTGAAAGTGATATGCCATTCTATATATTTATTCTCTATTTTTATTTTATATTTAATGGGTGAATGTGTTCATGTATTTATATGTGGAATGGTTCCCATAATGGTTTTTATTTTTTTAACAGACATGTAATTATATTATTATTTTTACCTAATTATATATCCATGATTTACCAATGTATCATATCCATTGGAACACAGAGATTTAAATTTCATATTTTTTAAATAAATGATATTTATTCTCTATTTTTATAATCACAATAAATGATAATTTTTTTTAATTTTTTTAATATATATCACAGTTTAAGTTATACTTTATCTAACCACATTTCCTCTATTGATATAGGCACATCACCTCCCACCATAATTTTTATTCATTATAAATTACAAACTCATAGCCTATAAGTTAAAAAAACATCTTATGATCTTATCCATTATTACTATACAGATTAATAAATCCTCAACAATATATATAAAATTAATTTAATGATATTGATAGGAAATTCAACCTATAATCCTCTGATTTAGAGTTAATGTTTATCACCCAATATTTCAATGTGAGATACATTGGATCAATATAATGAATTTTCTATGGTAGGGAGCCATCTCACACTATAATAAGATCATAGTATACTAATACAAATTTTATTACATCATATATTATATAATATAATCTAATATTAATCAACATTTATCAACAGAGTAATACACAAAATAATAATGTCTATTATTTTTAATGCTTTTTGAAAATATTTTATCCATTCATCTCATGTATTATGAATCAAATATATGAAGGATATGTTCCATAAATCTATTCATGTATATGATATATATATAACATGTATCATAACATTTTTGAAAAAATTATTTTCTTTAATTTCTGATATATCATTTCACGCTACCAACATCATTGAGTCATTATCCATATAAACTATCATCAAATGAACTATATCAAAATATGAATGGTTTGAGAAGCTATATCCGTGAAAAGGATGTAGTATTGGATGTATTATTTAATCATATGTTTCATTTCATGAGTAAATTCATGAAACACCAATATCATATTTTGTCGATTCCTTTATATACATTACATTAACATTCTGATGGTAGCATGATTACACACTGTATCAATATTCATTAACACGAAGATCTATATTTCACATTAAAATATTTCATGAGTTTCAATCACGTCATAGAGTATAGGGGTCCTACATGTAAAACATATGATGTAGTTGTCATGTGGATACCTTGGGAGGTTAGAAGAAATTTTTTGCCACATTGAGATATTTATAATGAACATTGAAATATGATTAATATGTTGTAGGTTCTATAGGTTATATCGTATACACATATATGTACATGAATAATTCATTTTATTTTATAAAAAATCATATTTCATTCATGGGATGTAAGAATGTTATTTTTAAGATATATTTATAATAAATTAAATGTAATTTCTTTAATAGTCTAAGATACACACAACTTAAGTCAAAGGAACTGTTATTTGACTTACCTATATAACCATGATGTTATATTATAGAGATGAATATTAATAAAATTTTTAAAAAAACATTATTATGGATTTAGATCAATAAAATGTATTGATAAATAAATACTCATTTTTAGTAACATCTTTATATGTTTTAAAAACAATTTGTCCCAAAAATTGTTTTTAAGGATTATTATGAGAAAACAATGAAATTTACATTTTAAAATTATACAAATTCCATTAGATAAAAAGAACCATATTATAGAAATCATCAAGTGACATTTATTTTAGAAATAATTTTGATAAATTTGTTAAAAGATAATTTTTTAGTGAGAAATAAAAAATACACAATTTTATTGAAAACTATCTTTTCATTTCTTGTATATGTAATGATAAATTTTATAAAATGGTTTTAAAATTAAACATAGAAAATTTATTGTATTAAAAATACATGTTTACTATAATTTATTTAATTTTTTTTTTCCTATAAAAAACATTTAACATAAGGAAACATTAATCCTAGAAAATATATTATCATCACATTTTATTGGTTCAGTTGGAATATATATTATCTATGTTCTAGGAGGTGAATTAAATTAAATAAATTAAATATTTTGAATAATCTTGCCAAAATTTGGATATTATACCACTATTACTTTGGGTCATAAGGAATAATTAAAAGATTAAAAATATTTCACCATGGTTAATGTTTAAACAAGATTACCGAGGGTAGGGTAAAAACAATAAATAATGGTACATATTCCTATTAAACATATATAAATAATATTTCATTGACATATTTAGTTATAATAAAATGCTTAATTATAATATATATTTAATTGGATGTATTTTTATAGAGTATTACATTATTATATTTAAATAATTTTATAAATTCTAGATACGTCATCTCCCCCACGAGTAATAGAAAACAAGTCTTTTAACATACATACAAAACATTTAAAATATTATTGGGAAAACCCAAAAAATTATATTGTAATCATATCTATACATGTGTTATAGGATTCATATTCTTTAAAAAATAATTACATGTGTTCTTAAGAAAATATGAAAAGGAGGTATACTGTGGAATATATTATCATTCTACAGGACCAAATTAAAATTATTTATTCTTATTTCACCTCTAAATAAATTATATTTAAAATAAAATAATAATTTATGTATATAAATTATATTTAAATGTAATTATGACTATATAAACTCCATTATTCACACACATTTCTACAAAATGGAATATGAGGGTATCTAATTTTCATACATGTGTAATATCACATTCATAGAAAAATATAATTCATTTTCCATCACCATACTTAGTGGATGGTTATTATGCTAGGTTTAATGTATATATCTGATATTTACAAGAGAGTTAGGGTTATTTAATTATTATATCATTCATATTTTATTACATTCATATCCATCTAAAATCAATATTATTTCTCGTGTGTGCCTATACACTACCACCTCCACAAAGAGATGCTATTAATTATTTATTCCCTCAGAAATAGGATAGTAGCATAGATATATTAAATGATTTATTGTTATATATGCTATTATAATTATTAATTAATATTTAAATACTATTTAACTTTATTAAATTTTATTTATTTAAATTTAAGAATAGTTTTCATGCGTGCATATAATGTATTGTCTTCATAAACTATATAATTCATTACCCAAAATTTTATTATTATAGATGACTATATATATATACAAAGTTATCATTATTATATATGATATTTCTATCATTATATTCATTTTTGGGATGAATAAACCAAGAAAATATAAAAGCACTAGAACTAGGAAACAAACATTTTATTGAAAAATGTATGATTTGACACCCTGAAATAATGATTTTATAAGTAATTATTAATAAATAGATTGTTATAATTATTTTCATGTTTATATACTCAAATTATAATAAATTTATGTTTAATATAGTTTTTTTCACACTTTCGAATATATTTGGAATTGAGGTAATGGATTCATGTTACAATATAATTTTCAATTAGGATTATTTGCAATTATTTTCCAAATAGTGAAATTTTATGATATAGATCTCCAGAATACATGATATATTTTTCTATTATGTGTATTCTCTTAATTTTCATCACTTTAATAACTCAAGAGACGAAATTAATGCCTTTAATAAAAATTAAATGTGTTTCCCTATTTTGTTAAAAAATGTTTTTTTCCATATCCATTTTTTAGAAAACTATTTCTAACAAATTTTCTATAGTATCAAATATTTTGTTAAGTAATTTTTACGTTGTCTTATTGTTGAGAAATTATTAAATTTAATCCACAATTCATTTTCATAACAAGGAAATTTTCATTTTTTATAGAAAACGTTAAATGTATATTTAGTTTAAAAAATTAAACATGAATGAAATTTACCTCTATCATGAATTATCAAAGCAGTGATGATTCATTTAAAATTTTTCAATTTTAATTTTTTAAAAAATCTATTCACTTATATTTGGGATTTTTTGATGAATAAATTTGATAATAAAATGTTTATATATAAGATGAGATGTTTTGGGGGCCTTTTTGAGTAATTTTTCTTCATTAATAACATAATCAAATATTAATTTATATTTTTTGGGGATAGGATCCATTGATACCATTCTATTTCATCCTGTGGATGAATTATGATGATTAAATTGTAATTATTATTCAATTAAGACCATTTATTACTCACATGTTATATATGTTATGATCAATCCCTTAGGACACCTATTTATTTCTATAGGTTTATAATATGAGAAAATGATGAAAATTTCACGAATCACACTTTCATCGAATGTGTTATGATATGATTAAGGTTTTATGATATTAGGGAACATATATGTTTGATTATCATTCTCGTATAACTGGCCATGCGATTATATAACAGTCTAATACATAGGGTAAGCAAATATATCACAATAGATAATAAGGATAAGAACAGGTAGTGTACCAGGTTATATAAGGGTCTCTTCAATATATGTGTATCTTAAGAGAAAACACTCTCTAATATTATGATGAAATAGTATTGAACTCAATATATTGTTATAGTATTGTTATTGTTACTTTTATATGGAAATGATTATACAATCAATTGTATTTTCCACAAACCAATGTATTTTTATTTGTATTTCTCCCATGCCTCTAGTTATTTTATTCCCTTTTGAATAATATATTATAAATATCCATGAAATATTACATGTGTCTTGATTATGATATACGATATATTGGGTATGGTTTTTAAATGATACAATAAATTTCTCCTATACTTATTTTCATGTTCTTATTAAGTTGAAGTTGATATATTCTATTTTGACCAATATTGTGTATCAAATCTCTCCCATTAATATGTTTTATTTCTGCATGTTATGAAAAACTTATAGGTGAATGATATGTAATATAATTTTTTTGTTAATGAAGAACATCATCATATATTATGTAGATCTATTGGGAAAAAAATTTTATGCATCCTTTTTTTAAAATAAAATCTATAATTAAGATTATAGTGTTGATAGTTGTGTTAGGCATGGAATATTTATATAACAAGATTTAACATTTATTTCTAAAATTTAAGGGTCATTATTTTTAGTATTAGATCATGTTTTAGTTTCAAATTGATAAAATGTTGTGAAATATTTTGTGATAATACATAGCATGATTTTATCTGTAGGAAAATATCAAAATTTATAGTAAATAAATGATAAAGGGTTTCATTAAAAACATCATTTTCTGGATACTAAATGTTTGAATCAATTTGGAAAAGATTATTACAGTGGTAATAAACCAATGAATATATTTTTTGGGTATATATTGAGCATCAATATAGTGCATCGGGAGTTTTCCATTACATTTAATATTGATTGACACTCACATGGGATATTTTTTTGTTAAATAGTATTTTAATTTTATCATTTGGCGAATGATTTGAATCAATTATGATCATGGATGATCTAGGGTACACATTATGTTTCACAGTTTGTATATCCTATGAATTTATTTTCTTGATTGATCACTCTTCTCGTTGATTCCCGATGGTCATTATAACTATTTTTGTTTAATGATGGGTTTACATATTGACCAATAATGTTGGGGTAGTTATAGATATTTTCATATATATATATATACAGTATTTGTGAATAATTTATTACTTTCAATATATAATGAAAAGTACCAAGTAATTTCTATTCATATCATTAATAATTAGATATTAAATTATTAGTGAGAACAACAAATGGTAGGATGATCACAAATCAATTCAATGATTTCTCCAATTAATTTTTTTGGAATTTTGCATCCTGGAAATATAATTTCTCTATATATTATTGATTTTTTTAATTTGTTTGGTATAGATAAAATTTCTAACATAATTACCATACAAATTTCAATAGAAGTTATGTCACATTTTATATTCAAATCCAACATTTGACCATCTAGTAGTGCAATTATAAAAATTAACATACAATGAAAATTACAACATCTATATGGGTATTGATTAATATTAAGGCTTGATTTTTATATCCAATTTTTGTGGGAGATCAAAATCATTGGTGTTCCTATGGAATGAGATATATATATATATATATATATATGTTTTAAAAAATTACTCATTTATCTGTTGAATTGGGACATTGAGCTTACAATAGAACCCATTCGTCGTACTGAAACATTTCAAAATATCCATATAAAAGGGGACCAATTGTGTTGTAAAAATTTATGACTAAAATTATTGAGGATCATGGTAAGGGTTTAATTTAGAAATTTTCATCACTGTGGGGTGAACCTATTATTCATAAAAGATGAAATGTTTGTCAATGTGGCTCTATATTGATTATTAATAACCTTACATTAACACAATCAAAAATAAATATCGTCTAAAATGTATTGATTATATATTCAATAAAATAAAATTAGATCAATAATTTTACGTGATTCAATTTAAATATTCAATAATTTAATTGAGGGTCCAAATAGAAGACCTATATTAAATATCCTTCAACACAATGTACTAAAAATATGATTTTATTGTGATTCAATTTTTTCATAAAAATGAACTTTAATACTTATTGACTTAATTAATGGTTTATTTTATGATTACATTGATAATTTTGTGGATTTTTTTATAAATGAAACAATTATATATTTTATGATTATGGAAAATGATGATGATCACATGATTATTCTTCTAACAAAACAATGGAATGTGAATCTATATGGAAATTTTCATATGTTTGAATTTGTTCTATTTTTTTGTTGATATTTATGTCATATATTAAATTATGACAGTATACCTATGGATCCATTAAGGGTATACATTACTGAATGTTGTTCTAGAAGAAACACTTTGACTAAGATCTGTAGTATTATTGAAATTACTAGATATTGTTAATGAATTATGAATAATTTGTCATTGATATCTAATCTACTCAACAATTTCACATAAATGGATAATAAGTTTCTTTATATATGTGAATTTATGAAGGATTTGTATTAACTGAAGGGAATGTTATTAAACAGAAATATCATTCAACTATCCTATAGAAGAAAAGTGTTTTTGATCAATAGTTATGTTTCAACGAAGGGAATATGATGATTCTTAAAGGATAATGATATGGTGATAGATTATTCCTAATGATAATTGATGTCTAATGATAAAAATTACCAAAATCATTTTTGTAAACAAGATAAATATGTTTTCTATAAAATAAGTAGATTCTTGAAATTTATGATGACTTTTTTTACATATTATTTAATAATAATTGTTTAATGTATATAGTCACATATAATGTGTTCAATATACACTAAACATGATAGTTGGAGTTGATTATAGATCTCAATAGATCAATACATAATCACAATGGAAAATAAATTATGGTGGAAGACGATCCAAGTCAAAAACAAAATGAATATTATCTATTATGAAATCACAATAGTTGAAATATTGTTTTATTTTCAGTGGATGGATATTGATGTTAGGTTATAAGGGTAGAAATGTTATTTATTTAAATTTAGAGATTATCAATTTATACATATGTATATTAATAAGGAAAAAAATATAGACATAATAACATAAATGAAGGTGACTAATTTCATGAGTTCAAATTTAAATGTCATATAATGAGACGGTTACAGAACCATGCTTATGTTTCATATATAATATATTTTTTAATGAGATTATTGATAAATCATATAATATTTTTTTGTTAATTAATCATTGAAATATGAATATGTATAGAGAACTGATATAGTAATTATGGTAGGGAAAACTAATTACCATTATTTCAATGTTTATGCTTTTGTTATTGTTGTTTATTAATGTTATGTATAAGAAACAATAATTCAATGGTACGATACGACCACTACCAAAACCAGATTTGGAATTTGAAAACATCACTATGGATTTTATAGATAGATTACCCAAAACATCTAATGGCCATAATGATATTTGGGTTAATATTGATATCTATAGGATGCCAGAATAATTAATTTCTATTAGTAAATATTTCTTTTATTTTTTAAATTCATAAAATATTGAAATGATTTACTAATTTTGAATCGAATAGATGATATTATATTAACAAATCGGGATCTATGGTTTAACATGTTGTACGAAAGAATTAGTGAAAAATATTTTGTTTTGTAGATGACATTTAATTCTTATTATCAACATTAGAAATATTATGTATCTAAGATAACTATTAAAACACTGGAGGATATTTTGAGGTCTTCTAAAAAGTAATTCAAAGGTATTTGCGATCAACACCTTCATCTAGTGCATTTTCCTAACAACAATAGTATTTATATGAGCATTATTTTAGATCCAATGAATCTTTTTATGAATAAAAGTGCATAAATATAATTTTTGGGAATTATTATTGATAATTAAATGTACTTGAAAATGATTAATTTTGGGAAATGAGATAAAATATTAGTATTATTTAGAAACACATTTATATAGTAACAGTGGAAATTATGTTTTGTAGAAAATAATCAAAAAACATTAAAATTAAAATTTTGTGTAAAACTATTCTTGGGAATTTCTTTTTGGAATAATCATAATAAATTTAGAAAGATAGAAATTTTTATCACTATATATAATTTCTATTCATTATTTGTGACAAAGTGGGGATATTATATTATCTCATATAATATCTACCTAACCTCAATCATGTTCACTATGTGTTTCATATATCTATTATGAGGAAGCAAATACTTGATCTCACACTTTTACTTGTTTCATATATTTTACCACAAGACATAATATATTCTGTAATTAAAAAACTAATATAAATATTAGTCCATTGATATCAAATTATATATAACAAGAGTACTTATAGATTAAAATGTATTAGAAGTAATTAAAATTTTATTCAATCAAAATGGGAACATTTTGGTTGTGATGTGACATAAATATTTATCTTTTTTGTACAATAGTGAATTATGTTTTAGTGTATTCTTCATTTTAAATATTTATAATGTATCCCCTATGATTCTTTAATATATTTATTTTCAAATAAATTAAATTTCAATGATTTCTTATGATACATGTAACCAGAATCATAAAGAACTATAATATAGTATATCATTATAACCTAGTTGATATGTTGTAGATATGAATGATAAGTAATTTATTTAACAATGTTTTAATTGTTTTATATAAAATAAACATATTTATAAATAATTATTCTATTATTTGTAATGTCTTTATAATATAAAAAAAATTATTTTCCTCAAAAATGTGTTTTATTACTATTTGTGAACAAAATATAAAATTATTTTTTCAAAAAATATTTTATTTATTTATAAAAAAGGAATGAAATATAAAAACTCCACATTCCAATAATTTATTAATGTTATTTTATTAATTTTCTGAATGGATATATTTTCTAAATAATTTTGAAAAATAAATTTTTTTTTGAAATATGTTTTCTGTTTCATGAATTTAAAAATAAAAATTTTATTTAAATATTTTTAATAGAAAAATTGGTTAATTTAAATTATTAATAATCCACTTATTCACATAGTGAATAAAATTATCAAAAATGTTGGTATAAACACTTTTTATATGTAGGAAATTAAAATTTATGAAAACAGTATTTTCATTGTGTTTTTCATGATTAATTTTATAATAAATTTTGTCACATTTGGTATTTAATTTGATATATTATATTCCATTTCTATAATCTGTATTTGTGAAATTTGATATTATTCCAATTCATTTTATTTCACAATTAATAGTGAAAAGATTAAAAATTTTACAATGCTGTAAAAATTCAAATGGGATTACCATGTGGCCATAAACAAATAAATAATGGTATGATTTCTAATTTTAAATGTATAAATATTATTTTATAGACCTATTTAGAGCTCATACTATCCCTAAATTAATTCTATATATATTTTTAATCATTTTCATTAATTTTAACATTATTATATTTTATTCATTTAAATAATTCAATGTTTTCTCTAACAAACATATAAAATGACATCCTTATTTATCATCATTGCTCCACTTTGAGCCTTTTATATTTAACAAACCATTCAAATTATCAAATAAAATTACCAATACATTATGTTTTATTATTTATTTTTAAAATACTATTCCAATTTTCATTTACAAATGATCTAATGATGGCCTATTAAAGAAAGTGTTATCATCCTACCCATCCTATTTCTTATTAATATTTAATAAAAACTAATTAAAATATATGATATTTATATTAAATTAAATATTTTTGATCAGAAATATATTGAAATATTATAATTATAATTATATAACCCAAATTATCCGCCATTTTTTTAATCAAATGGAAAGAGAATGTATCACTTGTTCATATGTGTGGAATACTACCACCTTTTTTCAATACAATTCATTTTCCATTACCATATTTCATAAAAAAATTATGAAGGGTTTAGGGTTTATATATGATATATATTAATATTTTTATTTTATAAATATAATTTCACGTTTGCATTATTTCATTTATATGTATTTGGAAATGAAAACATTTCTCATTCAAACCTGTGGACTACCAACGCCACCAAGTGAATTTCTTTTCATTTAAATAATAAAATTAGGTATATTGTAACAAGGGTAGATTTAATAAATATATAATATATATTTATGATATAATAAATTTTATATAATGGTATATTTTTATTTACCATTATTTTATTCATATCTATTTAAATGTGAAATGATCATTCATCTATATGTCACGACTACCATATCTATAAATAGTGTAATTCCTTTTTTCTTTATATAAATTTTTATTATGAATCTAAATATATGAATGAAATTTAAATAATTATGAAATTCAAATATATGATATTTTAATTATCAATTTACACGAACCAAAACCTCCAAAGAGAAAATTTCATGAAAAATAATATTTAACACCCAGAGAAGATGATTTTGATAAGGAATTATTAATTAACTCGTGCCAAAATTTATAAAGATGATAATATATGGTATTATAAGTATATAAATTATTTTAGTATATAAATAAAATAATTTTTTTTATTTATATTTTTTTATATTTTTTTAAAAGTTTTATGTTACAATATTATTTTTTATTAGTATTGTTTATAAAGGAGTTTTTATTAGTAAAATTTATGGAATATATCACCATAATAACATTAAATTATTTATAAAATGATTATTTTAGGAAATTGACTGTTTTTATTTTTATTTTTATTTTTTAATAAGTCACGATAAAAAAAAATTTATTTTTTGAGAAACTAAAAAAATTTCTCCATTTGTTAAAAATTATATTTCTTACCAATAATTGGTTTCCAAAATGGTTTTCAATAAATTTTTTTATATTCAATTATCATTTTCAAAATATATTTTACCCATTATTTAATTTTTAATAATTCATTTCAAAGTAATTTAAATTTTTTAATGTAATTATTTTGACTTTTTGTTTAAAAAAATGTGAAAGGAATATTTTTTATAATGTTAGTATTTTAAAAAAATATCCCAACTCCATTAACGTTAATGTATTTCAATCATACTATACATTATTTAATTTTTTAAAAAAATTAATTTTTTCTTTGACATTTTGGAAAATTTAGAATTAAAATATGTGATTTTATAGTAAAATGTTATTTTTTTAAGAAATTTTATACTGAAATTTTGATGAAAAAATATATATATATATATGATATCATCAATTGATGTTACTTATAATTTACGCAGTATATTATAAAATGATACCATACAATTTCACTCTATGTATTTCATATTATTATTATAGTTTAATGATGATTCTTTGAATCTCATTTTATTCTAGTGAGTCCATTGATGAATGAGGAAACCATGATGAAATTGTCGTCTTTTCTATAGATTATTCTATAATGAAATGATGATATTTTTATTAAAAATATTTATATTTTATGTGATATTCTATGTTTAATATTTTGTGATCATGTGAAACACAAATTTATGAATTTAATTTAGTGATGGTTGGGTCAAAATTTATATAACCCTCAAATGTAATCAGTAATTGTGAATATACTAATATAATATAAGGAATTTAATAGGGTGTGATTATATATCTATACGAACAAGGTCCACTGATTCAGTCATGGGACGGAACCATTATTAAGGATAAGATAGAATGAGTATTGAACCATATCTAGTATGATCATCTATGATGTGATCCTTGATAATGTAACTGATTTCCTATGATAATGTTCATTACATAAACACATGTTTTATTACAATTTTACACCCTCATGGCTCATAATCATTGATTTCAGTAGGGTGCATGTTCTATAAACTATGATTCATTATGCTATCAACATTGATTAAGATATTTGATATACTCTTTATGGTTTTCAAATGTTTTTATCATGTTATCATAAAGTTAAACAGATGTAATTATAAATTTATCTTTAACATATAATTTATTTACCCTTAATAATCATTGTAGATGCCTGTTTTTTATGATTTGTTTTCACAGACTATAAATAATGGTTTTTTGTATAAAATGTCTAATAATGATTATAGTTATAATGAACCTAGTTGGATATTATATTTATCTTCTACGAACATGGTTCATGTTTATTAAAGAGTCCAAATAAAGTAAACACATACAAATATTTTGTGGATAATTATGTTATGTGTTGAATATTCATAAATTATGATACAATATTTTTTTATACAATATATTTGTCATTATATTTGTAATTACAGTGAGTTTTAGTTACCTTTGGATTATATAGTGAGAACATATTAGGGATAATACATTAGATAATAATATTTATTGGAGAAACTTCAACACTATTGTATTGAAAGGAAATTTATTTTAAAATAAATACATCCTTAACTATATATTAAATGGTGAGATTTTTGGTCAAAAATTCATATAAGTCTAATAACCTTGAAAAATGTTCGTTGAGTATATCATGATCATAATTTAAGTGAATAGTGAGTATTCTAGCATTTTACACCTTGTATGATAGTCAAGGGGAATAAGAATGATTTAAATAACCTTTTTTATTTGAACCTTTCGGAATGATTTGAATGAATTATCAATCTGAATGTCATAATTTGGGCATATTTTATCCATGTTTTTGATGTTATAAAAATTATTTTTCAATATTGATCAATCTAATCATGGATTCCAGATAGTCATGAAAACCATTGAATAATTAATAAATATTAATGTGGTAATAGGTTTGATCAAATATATTTGTAGCTAATTTGAGCATAGTTATATAAATTAATATAAGTCACTAAACTTTTTAAGTCATATCAATAAATATCTTCAATGATTAGATATAAAATATGATATGAAAACGTTTAATGGAATTATAATCAAATCCCATGTATATGATTCTTCATAGAATTATTATTTTTTCGGAATTTTATTCCTAAAAATCTATTTATTATTCATATTTTTGAATTTGATGTTATCTTCGTAATGGATTAATATTTTTTTAACAAAATATGAAAAAATATTCTAATGAATGGAATTCAAAACATATATTATGAACAATCCAATGATCTTTTTGTTGTGCGATGATAAATATGAAATTCCTATGTATAAAAAACCATAACGTGTTTCTTGATTCAAATTAATAAGGATTGTTTATCTCTCATTTTTTGGGAGAAACACAATATAAAATATATTAAAATTTTGTGAGAGTTTTTTATTTATTCTCAATATAATTGCCTATAAATCCTACAAATCGTGAATTTTAGTATTCATACAAATTTATAATCAATGGTACACCCATTACGCAGAATAAATATATATAGAACTCCACGATTATGATATATAAATATTACATATTTTCAGATGAATATTCAATAAAATTTGTAAACATGGGATAAATGACTATAATAGATTATTGTCTCTGGATAGCACAACAAATAGTCATCATATTTCATGAATGATATTCAAAATATCTAAAAAATAACTTCTCCAAATGTAATCCTCTTACGAATAACCTGCTTAAACCTTTATCCATATCATTGTAAAATAAACATAAGAAAAGGTGATATTTGAATCTCATTGAGGGAAAAAATTGTTGATATTAATCTTTGATCATCTGATTTCATAATAATAAAAAAAGGAAATTTTATCATGAAAAAAGAATATGTAATTTATATTGAACATGTCATAGATCATAATAAAGATTCATGTAATAAAACATTAGGATTTTAGAAAACATGGACCTTGAAATTGAAAAAGAAACATAAACCAGAAATTAACTATAACCTCATTATGTAAAATAGTTTCACCAATATAAAAAAAGAAATCAATTTTATATGTATGAATGAACTACAAATACCCTAAATATAGTGGTACATGACATCTTACAATTTTTCCATAGTGAATTAGGATGAATAAGTCTTCCATAGTAGATTTGGACTCTGCTATTTACTATAGTGGATCAATCCAATTTAATTGTTTCCTCTTGTTATCTCATGAGACATAAAGTGTTACCAAAATCATTAGAGGGGGATCTAAATCCCACCTACCTAATAGTGAATCCCATATTTAATTTTACCATCAAATAAAATAATAGTAATCATATCATAACCCATTTGAATAAAATAGCTTTCAAAATAATTTCATCAATTCACTATAGCATAACCCATTTAAATAAATGGGTTTCCAAAAAATTCTCCCATATTATCATTAACCATTCAAATAATGAATATAGACTATATCATTCAATCTTATCATTATTAAATCTTAAATATCATCAAAGGATGTCATATTATAAGGAATTTTTTTTTGAAAAATTACATAAAACATTTATAAATTAAATTAGTCATTCTAATATGGATGTATATATTTAAAACATGAAACATTTTCTAATTACTTCCCTTTGGAAAAACCATGAGATCATATGTTTTTTTCTTAAAAATTCATATAAAGTATTTGTTGAGGAAAATAACCATAATTTATTCATAAATTTTTAAAACCAGAAATTCATTATTTCCTGGAAAATACATACCTTTTAAAATAATATTTTATTCATATAATTAAGTCCCTAAAATATTAGTTCACCATAATAGTGTGATATAATGTCAATTCATTCATGTTAAAAAATATTTCATTCTTTGTTTCTGTAAAATCTAAATAGACCATTTTTTTGGAAAACTACATGAATATTTAATGTGAAACACATTTAAAAATTACAAACATGGGTAAAAATATCTTTAATAAAATCATTAATAGATATTATTATTATTTTTATAACGTGGATGTGAATGAAATAGAACAATTTTTGTCGAAATGGATAAATAATGATGAAGATTCTTCAAAACTTTATTTGGAGATCTTGAATAAATTAAAAAGTGAAAATGGATGGGTGACATTTTATAATGTTATAATCATATAGGAACACCTTTTATGAGTTCCATGATATATGGATCATAATATATCATAATTTAAATAATAATCACAAATAGTCATAATATATGATAACAACGTACCATAAAACCCCTACCTCTTTCGTAACATTGAATCATAATCTCAATAAAAGAATAAAATTATATGAAACATAAAAAAACCATTATAATAAATAAATTTGTGATTTTAAATATAAAATGATATTCTCTCACATCTCATAAATGAATATTGTTGAATAACATCACATAGGTATCAATGAAAAAAATAGATAAAAAATAATGATTTGGAAACATTTGAAACCTAATCCCCATGAAAGTGAGATAGAGCAATCGATATCAATACAAACATAATTATTTGGATAAGACTTATAAACATAATTGAAGGTAATAATATTTACCATCTAAAATAAATAGGTTATGAATATGGAATGTTTCTCAATGATTTAAACATTCAAATATATATACCTTATATGAAATATCATCTTCCATCATACATATTTGAACATCATTTTTTATAATTATTTGTTTACTATAAATCTATTATTGAAATACACACACAAACACACACACTGATATATATATATATATAATACCACATATGATTTACTTATGACATATTGTTACACATTTATTATCATTTCACTATTTAAAACATTAATGGAGTAATAACTACTTTTTTAAGTATGTGTTTATTTTTTTTATTGATACAATTACTTTGATCCTCATAAGATAATCAATATAATGTATACCTTTAATTTAATTTCATATATTTTTAGTATATATGTATTTAAACTAATATTATAATTTTAAATATAGAAAATGAAAAACATAGTCCATAAAGATGGTATACTATAAGTACACATAGTCATTTTTCTATCATATCAAAGGGTGAAATGAAAAAAAGGTAAATAATAAAATATAATTACAGATTCACTTTTATTTCATAAAAATTTAATACATTTCTTGAATACTTAAATATTACCTTTCA
This sequence comes from Viscum album, assembly GCA_963277665.1. NCBI lineage: Eukaryota > Viridiplantae > Streptophyta > Magnoliopsida > Santalales > Viscaceae > Viscum > Viscum album. The sequence goes on along the minus strand of OY728163.1, from coordinate 1,045,824,998 downwards.
TGAATAGTGTTCATGAAAAATGAATCACCATGATTCATGAGGTGGTAGTCTGATATACATAGGAACTAGGTTATCATAGCCCCCACATAATAGAAAATATAAAGGATCAAATGATATAATAAATTTTTATTTTTAATTATGGGACACGTTTCATATGTATAAATTTAATCTATCTTTATTACTATCTATGTAAACAGAAATTGTAAAAAAATAACATCATTTTTCAAGGTGGTAGTCTATCGTACACATAAGTGAAAAACATCGATTCATGACATGGAAGTCTTTTTTACACAACTATTATGATATAGTATACCAGTATATAGTAATTTATAATGATATTTGATGTTAAATTATCATATTAAAATAATAAAATAACAAAAACTTAAATTACAATTTTATCACTATTGGAATATATTATAAAGAGTTATATAAATTAAAATAATATTTTACCATTAATGACATTAATTCTTCTTCAGACAACATCATTAGATATAATCTAAATCTTATGAAGATTTGATTTATGACCACACAAAGGACTATAGAATGTCTGAATGTATGTAATGACGATATATTTTTAGGTATTGAATGAAATTAAAGGATTTTGATGTGTTAATATAAGAGGAGTGGGGTTTCATTTTATTAGTGTTTTTATTGGATCTATTGTAAATTTTTAAACGAAAATGTTGGTATTAAATTTTTCTCCTGAAAATTCACTCAAAGGAACAATTAATGATCATATTAGTTATATGTTCTATGATAATACATTTAATTGGTTAATGATATGTTTATAATATATTTTTTTATCTTTTTAGATTAACCCTTTCTAAAAACAATTTCTCCTTAACTATGGTAAATATGTTTTGCAAACAATACTATTCACAACGGTAAAAAATTAGGTTTAAATTCTTATAAAATATAAATAGTTCTAATTCCATATATCATATCTATTTATAAAAATTAAATTCCCATTTATTGTGTAATTCAATTTAATATTAAACCCACATTTGCGAGAAGAAATGGATTTTTCAAAGAAGAAATTTTCACATGTATTGAATATTTTAAAATCCTAATTGAATATGGAAGTGAATAAAATGAACTATATTATATTAATCAATATATTATTGAACTTATTATTATCTCAAGTCCATATTAATATAATTTTAATGTATTTATAATAAATAACAAAATATTAATAAAAACATGCATTTTTGGAAATTTTGTGAAATGTTTATCTATTCATAAAATAATGAAAAAATATAATGAAAATAATTATTATATGTAGATTTTAAAAAAGATTTTTTTTTTCATAAACATTTTTTAATGGTGAAAAAATTGTTATTTTTTATTTCAGAACAAAATTCAAAACAATCCTTATATAATAAAATAGAGCAATCAAAACATGTAAATACATTTTTAAAAATAATCGCATTTTTTCAAAAAAATAGTTCATTTCAAAAAATAATTATGTCAAATATTTATAATTTAGTTATTAAAATTTAGAAAAAATGTTGTATTTCATTGTTATAGTAGTAAAATTAATTTTATAATATTAACAATATAGCATGGTTTTTCAAAAATTGTTTGTCACTTGTTACATAAGCTGATCTCAGTATTAACGGACTTAATAAAACAAATTTAATATATTTGATAAAGAATTCAAAAACAGAAGAGATTATAATCTATCCCTCTAAAAATAATTGCACCCTATACATTCTTCATTTTATATTATAAAATTAGTATGCTTTCAGATCTTCTTTTCCTCATGTACACACATATATTCTTCTATATGATGTTTTAACTACTAAATTATGACTAGGTGAGTGGTTTCATTTGATAGAACATAATTTTTATGAACTAAAAACAACACTGATTGTTTCTTAGAAGAGATATCATGCTATAGTAGGAGGACCTCTTTTTTCTAGTATATAATATTAATTAGTTATGTACCTCTGAGTAGATATACATTGTGTACGTTACGAACCTACGTGAGGTTTGGTGGATATTCCATGTAAAACTCTAAGCCCAAAATATGATATATTATTTAAAATTGAATGATATACCTAGAACTTTGGGTTCCATTAATTATTATTTTAATAAAATGATAGAAGAACCTTCTCACCAACAATAATCTTGTGACCACTTCATTTATTATCAACATAACATTTATATTAATATTATTCTTCCATTTTGTGTTGATTAAAGAAAGATACCTTCTATTCCTATTTGCTGACAAACTAATGGTAAATTATCATTATTTATTTAACTTTATTCCTATATATTATAGTTTTACACTTCCTTCTAATGCATTCATAAGGATCAATTTCAATTTTTCAGTAAAATCAATTATTGTAATAATAATCAAATAGAGATATTTTCTATCTCGACCACCATTTTTATACATATAATATGATCATAGAATGTCTATTATTATTTAAATGGATCTCATATAATGACCTTACGTATGATGGTGATACAGGGTAACAAAACCCAATTCTATATCGATATATTTCAAAATACATAACCAAAACATCGAGGTGAACTTTTGATCCAAAATGATACATTTAAATGTGAAACTTCCTGTAACATTACTACATACTTAATGTATCATATATCAAATAAATCTAATGAAAAATAATCTATGATAGCAATGAATGTTTTGATATCAAAAGTTATTCAACTAAAACTATGATTAGATAAATATAATATATAATATAAACCATAATGGTTTACAATAATATTTATTATGTGTTAAAAAAGTCTTTCATTCTAAAAAAACAATGCCGCAAGAACATAAATTAATAAAAAGGGTTGTATTTTCATAAATATCACATAATATATATATTTTTTTGATAATATTTAATCATTAAATAAAACAATTGGGGTGTTAATGACATTGAACTTATTACCAACATTAAATTCATTATCCCTTGGTTGTAACCATAATAATTATGTTTATCTTACATAGAGACATATACATTTTAAAATGTTGAATCACCATTCATTTCTTATATAAGATCACATCTTGTAAGAAAAATTCATTGGTAGCATATTTTAAATCTTATAGTAAAAAAATATGAGATCTTAATTAATTATTACAAAAGACTTATAGCGAGAGAGAATCTCATGTTATTTAAATAAATTATGAACAATAATATTTGCATAGGGATCATTCATAAAAAATTCAATCTCTAAATTTTTAACTATGACTAGGAGAATTAGTGTTCCCTAAATATCAATAATCACTTCATCGATTTTATTATACAATATTACCCATTTTAATTTGTATTTAGTGGTTTCAGTGTCCTAGCATCAATATCAGCCATTATATTGTTTTATTTTTTTAACATAATTGACAAACACCATGAACTAGATGAAATGAAGCATCTGTGGTGTGTTAGTTAACATCTTATTCTATTCCATTTCATTTATTTTCCATTTAATCACATATCAACATTAAATTTCATTATAACCCACCTTACATAATTAAAAACCCTCACAGTTCCATTAAATAAATTCCCTTAAATATTTTTTCCCCATATATGAAATGACGAGGTCCTGAATTTGTTTCCACCAAGTTATTTATTCAAATATATATGAGACTAACTCGTCATTTTCTTATCAAATAATTAATAGTGGTGATTATTATAAATTTTTATTTTATCCTTTCATTTTTAATTAAATTGTTCTTAATTGGTACTAAATTAATTTATGGATAACTTCTTTGATAGAATTGGTTTTAATTCACAAAATAATTGATCTACATTATATTTATGTTGGATGATAACTGCTAAATAATATAAAACCATTCCTATAAAAAATAATTTTATCTACAAAACTATTCATCATCCTATTGATTTATATTGATGATCTTCATTTCCATTACATTATGATGATTTAAAGTGATGTAAATATTAAATATGAATCCCTCTTTATTATCCCACCACATGTAGTAAATCTCATCAAGTTTCCTCAAAATCTTGATGAGAGTCTACCATTGATCCACTTTGGCATGAAAATTATAGTCAACCAATATTAAATTTTCATGCATCTAAGATTGTAAAATGGAAAATGTCATTTCAATTTTTCTGATCAATTTATTATAAAATACTAGATCAGCATAACCACTAAAATAAGGTGGTAGTTTCCTGATGATGGACATAGCTAAAAATTATTTCCTCTTTTTATTGTTTGTAAGTAAATATTATTTCATATAATGTTTTGTGAGAATATAAATGAGAATATTAATTCTTGCTATATTAAAATATGGTTTTATGGGTATGAAATCATTACATTATCCATTTCAAAAAACATTAATATAATTATATTAGGTTTCATCCATTGGCTAAAACCAAAATCAATGTGTCCTTATCTATACTTTTTAAGATAGAAACCACACATTTTTCACAAATAAATGATTTGACATCATAATCATGAAAAATTATTCTAAATGCATTGAACATTTGGTTTATATGAGTTTATAATACAATTACTTCGTGATGTAGCCTAAGGATTTTGTAAAATTAAAATATATATTCTAGGGATGTTTTAATCCAGGACTAAAACCAGGCTTGTTTTCATAACCCGATGTTAATTCAATGCCCCATAATGTTCCCTTTTCATAGTTATTACCCCTATGAAACTATCTTTCTAAGCCACATCCACTTTTATTATCAAAAAAATCATAATTTCTCTGTAACCATTTTGTTTATCATATAAAAAAAATTTTAGCCATTTTCTTACACATTGATACACCCTTAGTCACATCCATAGGGATATTATTAATTTCTTATCATCCTAGTTCCCAAAGTATTAAAAAATATTTCCTCTCATACCAAAAGTACTGACCCAAACTTCTCATATATAGATATCAAATCTAAGTGAATTAAAATTCATTACATTTTTTATATACATACATAATGATCAAAATTGTTTTTTTATACTAGGTAAAAAATTATTTTTATTAATTTAAATATATTAATAATCACCCACAAATATAATCTCACAAATTACTCCTCATATGTATTCTGTAATTAAAATATTATTGATAATATAGGGAAGGAAACATATTAATGGTTGATCTCAGATTCTATATAAGGGTAATAATATGACATATCAATATTTGGTAATATGAAAACATATGATTAGAATAAGTATATGGGATCTTGAACATAATATCTAAAGGTCATACCCAATTTTTCATTGATCATAAACACTAGTCATGGATGAAAACATTATCACTTCAGAAAACATAGCGCCCAAAATTGTGAAATCATCATAAATAAATCATGATGCATATCACTCGTCCTAAAATTTTGGAATCATTATAAATATATAAAACTATTTCATATATAAATTTTATCTACCAAGACCATCATCATATTGTAATATGGCTTATCACTTGTCTCCCATTTTGGATCCGGATGTACCTCATTCAAGTTGTGGATGAATACTCACTTATTTCCAATAGTATATGAAACTAATAAACATATATCCCATTACCTTCTCATGTGATATAATTCTTTATTCAAGGAATTGGATTGACATATAGGTCCCACCCATCAAATAATGAAAGCCATATTTTTTTAATCCCATAATCTATTAAAAAATTCACAATATCATTACATCGTAACCCATATAAATAATAATATTTTCATAATAATTTCAAAAATACACCATAGTAAAACCCAATATAAATAGAAGGGTTTTATAAAAATTTCATCAAAATTAACATTAATCATCTGAAAAAATAAGAATGATTCAATTTAATCGAAAATCTAGTAATGCATAAGTGACAAAAATGATGTCATCTAAGATAGATATTTTTATGAATATCTCATGAATCATTTCTTTAGGGATATTTGATTTAGACATTGAAAAAAAATCTTTAAATGATAAGAAATTTTCAAAATATTTTTCATTAAAAATAAAATTGGAATCTTATAAAGGAGGAATTAAAATCATTTTAAAAATATCTTGACGAAAATAAAAATATATTAAAAATAAATTTTAAAAAATAAAAATCTAATAATATTTTTTCAATTTATTTTAATTTAAAATAATCACTAAAACTTATAATTGAATATATAAAACAATTAGTTTCCAATTATGTCATAAAACACAGCACATGTAATACATTTTTAAAAAAATTATTCCATTCTGATTTATCATAAAATTAAAATGGGATTTTAAGAAAAACTCATAAATATTTATATTAAATGTATTTAAAAAAAATGAAAACATTATTATAAATATATAATGAACATTATTTTAAATTTTTCATTAACATATTTTATAAAAAACAATTGATGAAAAAGAAAGGATTTTTGATGAGGATAGAAATTTATTTTAATTTACTTAAAATCATTATTTAAATCTATTGAGAACATAAAGGGAAAACCATTAAGTCCAAACATGTATTTAGATGACATAAGCAAATAAAAACTAACATAATTAGTTTATATATAGCTGGATATTATGATTTAATTATTATCAAAAGAAATATAAACAATCCTTGTAGATGATTATATTAATTAATAGAATCATCAACACTTTGTTAACGTTGAATCATTTGACCCAAGAAGGAATAAAATTTAATTTAATATAATAATAATATGAGATTAATGTAATTTGTGATAATAAATTTCAATGGGTCTTCATATATATCTCCAGACATAATATAAGTGCATAAAATGTCATATGTCTAAATGAAGGGAATTTGGGACATTTATATCTTTCCAAAAAGGAATCTTTTGAACCATAAATTAAATGGAAAAGAGAACATAAAAAGGATTTGAAAAATAACTTAATTTTTCTGGGAATAAAAAAAATGAAATCATGAAAAATATATATCCAATATAAAATTAATAGTTCATAAATATATAATATGTCTCACAAAAGAAACAAGTGACATGAAATATCATGAACCAAGTCTCAACTTCCTTCATAAACATTCAACCCTCAGATGGACTAAATATATTTTTATTTTAAATCGATCAGACACACATCGACACAAAAATATATATATATACCATTCCATTTATTATTTACTTATGAAATTTTATTACTAGTTTTGAACAATTCAATGTTAAAATCATGTTTTAATTAATAACTAGTTTGATTTTTCCATCTGTTTTACATTGTTATTTTTAGTATTCATATATTTATTACGGTTAAATAATAAACATAATGTTAAAAATTATGATAATATATTATATATCATTATATATGTATTGATATTAATCTTCAAAATGTAGGGATAGAAAATTAAATACACCATTCATGTAAATGGTTAGTCATATGTACACATAATTGATGATTCTATTAACACGAAAGAAGATATAAAATATTGTTAAATAATATATTATGATTTCGGGAAAACATTTATCGCATATATATCACATATATGAAATAAAAAAATTATTACATTCTAGGAAAATGGATACTGAAAAAAAAACCACATAACTTTGTAAGATGGTTGTTAAGCGTAATAAAAAATGACATTATTGGATACCCTGTGGAATAAAATGTATCAATGTATATGAGATATAATAATTTTAGAGATATTATTTTTTAACATATATCACATATATTAATTTTTATTATACTAATTATATTCCATGTGAAACTGAAATGAAAATCACATCACATCGGTTCACGTTGTGGTGGACTATAATGAAAAAGTTTTGTGTTATCAATTTCTGAATGGTTGGGAGGTAAGAAGGATGATATAGTGTTTTAAATATATATATAATAATATGATTAATAATATTTATAAATAATATATACACATTATATTCCTTTCTCAGTGGTACTAATATAAAACAATGAACATCAATCTATAAGGTTGTAGTCTTCCTAACACATGAATGATGTTGTTGTAATATAAATGAAAAAATTGAGGATTTATACAATTCATAAAAATAAAAAAATAAAATCTCAATATAAAAGTGATACTGGTAATTAAATTTTATCAACTATGGAATGAATTTTATTGAGTTAATAGAATATGTCTAGAAAGTGTATATAAAATCTGTACCACTTCATCAGAGTAGGTTTTAATTTGAACATACTAAATGGGATTTATTATATCACTAAGGTGTCTATAATATGGGAATGAAATTAAGGATTATATTTGGGAATTTTTTTTGAACATAAAGGTTTTTAATTATTAGTAATAGAAAAGATAGAGTGGCCTTTTAGAAGTTATTTGAGTGGGACACTTGTAATTTATGACAATAATGATCAAACAATGTATTTCTCATTCCAAAATTCCTCAAAATACACTATTAAATAATTTAGATGATATAAGTAACAAATAATGCAATAAAATTGTTTTTTTTATTTCAATGTGTATTTATTAACCCAGTTTTTATTTTAATCCTCCATTAAACCCATTTTTTCAATAACTATGTAAAATATTTTTTACAATGTTCACTATATAAAGTGGTAAAAATATAGTTGAAGATATTATAAAATATATACTATGATGAATCCAAATATAGGAAAAATTTCTAAAAATAACATTCTTGTATGTGGAATAATTTAATTTAACATTAAACAAATAGATATGATAAGAAATTAGTTTTCCAAAGAGAAAATTCTTAAAAGTTAGAATGTTTTAATATCCGAATTAAATATGGAATTGATAAAAATAACCAAAAATATATTAATAAATATATAATTTCAATAATAATATTATTCAAATCACAATATTTGTTTATTATTTTTAAATTTTTAAACGAAAATAATATTCTCAAAGAAAAACTATCATGTCTCATTGTTTAGATAAAAATTTATCTATTCTAAAAATGATTAAAATTCAATTGATTATTATTTTGAAAATTAAATTTAAAATTGAAGATTATTTCTTCAAATAAATTTTCTAAATTTGGGAAAATTTTGATTGATTATTTATTTACTATATGCAAGAAAAAAATTTAAAAAATAATTAATGTTAAAAAATATAAATAAAATTTTAAAAATTATATACTTTTATAAAAATGAATTAATTACATAAATCCATTATTTTTAATAATTTAATTTGTTTTCCCATTTATACACCTTTATTAACTTCTAGGGTATTGATGTCTCTTTTGGATAATAATATTAATAGTATATCATGGTTTGATTAAACTCGGTGTCAGGTATAACACATGTCAATTATGGTGTAATGTGTAACACATTTTATCAATGAAATATAATATATTTATGAAAATATTTATAATAAATAATAGTGTTACAATATGAAATGTACTCTACTAAATTTTTGGAAATGGAGAATCAAATATAAGATAATCATAATGTTGGTTTCATTCGACCAAGTGAATCACCATGTTGTATGCATGATCATATTATAAATTAGAATTATAGAAAAATGTGACTCTATAATTTGATCATAACATAAAATATCACAATCCAAAATAAGTTATTTATTACCTATATTGATAATATGTTTGATCAATTAAAATAATCTCAATATTTTTTCATGATTTATCCATGATATGGATACTATGATGTGATGTTCAAAAGTGAATACACACCCAGGACCACATTCCATATCTGGTATGGGAAGGATGAATTTATTCCGAATCTATATGGTCTTACTAATTCCACTTGATTTATCCTCAATTTAATGAATTTTCTATTTAGGTATTTTGATGATTATTTTTTGATATTTGTGTACATTAAATTTATATATTTTCCAAGATTATGGTAGAAGTCAATGAGAACATTAATATTATACATAAGACCCCATGGAAGAATAATATATATGAAAAATCTACCATGTTATAATTTTGGAAATAAAATATTTATTTTTGTGTCGTATAATTCTATTAGAACTTATATCTCTAAATCAATTAAATAATAAATTTATTGAGTGGAAGATCAGGGAAACCAAAATGTCCATGATCCATTTTTTTATTGGTTTGGATGGATATTATGGACACATTGTAGATAATTTATATAATAGTTATAAGAAACAAAATAAGCTAACATAAAAGAGACCCAAAATTCAATGGACATAGAAATGTGAGGAAATTTTCATGGAACTGAAGTAAGTGATTGTTAGCGGACATTTGCCCATACTAACCGACAATGGTGAATGGTTTTTCATCTATAGTGGCATATAAATGATGTTTCTAGTCTTAAATGTCATGAAAAATTATATTGTGATAACTTATTACTCATGAAAATAGAGTGTTCATCAATGAAACTAACCGACTCATTATTTGGAGTTAGTAAGGGAAATTTTTGAATTAAATATATGGTGGAATTATACTTATAAATATAGGTGATACATATTTATTTATAACAAAATTTAATTATATATATTCACATATAAAAATGTGGATATTAACTAATGCATTTTTAGAGAAGATTTAATATTTTTAATGATTAATACATTTCCACCTAGGGAAAGAAAACCAAGAGGAATATGATTTGAGTCGAAGGTAACAAGCTAGGTTATGTATGATGTTTATTAAAAAACATAAAATTTATAGATTTTTAAAGGATGGATAAAGATATATAAAATTATGGGGAATATATTCTTTCTAAAATGATTTTTAAATCATCTATTCATACAGATATTATATAAGTGTAAAAAGAATACATATAGATAAAAAAGGTGACTAATGTTTCTAAGTTTTACATTGAATATGGAAGAATTTTTTGGTTTAGGAACAATTTTTTATTCCCTCTAAATTATATTTGATGATGTATCTATTATATAATTTTTGTAGTTTATCAGTGTATATTCATCTTGGATAAAAAATAATTTATACTGATTTCAAGTGTATTTTTGGTTGGATAACATGATGAGATATATTGTACAGTTTGTATATGAGTGCAAGGAAGGTTAGAATGCTAATGAAGAAATAATGATGATTAATGTGATGTTGCATCCATTACCCATACAATAATGGAATTTTAAAAATAGTATCATAAATTCTTTCTCATGAATCCCCAAAACATCAAATGGCTAAAAGGATATTTTTGTTGTATTGGGTCAACATAAAAAGTTAGAATGGTCCATTATAATAATATAAAATTTCCCTCTTGAACAACTATCAATAATATACATTAAAAAAGATATATGTTTTCCAGGAACACAACATTATATTGTATATAATCAAGATTTATGGTTTTCTTAATTGTTCAAGAGACATCTTCAACAATCTTTAGATTCATAGTTGTGTTTCAGTACCTATTATCATTCTTTGATAGTAGTTAATATTAAGGATACATTAAATCTATTAAGTATAAGGTGTGATGTTTTCTACGTATTTCAATATTCATTGAGATCAAAACATCTCTATATATATCATTATAAAATTTATAGACTTCAATTTAGAATTCAGATAGATCATTAAGGATCCCTCTTTGAATAGAATTTTAGAACTTCAATATGTAAGGATAATGTTGGAGAAATAATTATATTGGTACCTATCCAAACTAATTAAGTAGTAGAGAATACCAAGAACATTCAAGAATAAATCAAGGAATTATATTAGTGAAGTAAATGTCACATTGAATGTTGTTGGTATAAATTTTATTTTGATGTAGGTGAAAAGTTATTATTATGAATTTATATATAGATGAAGGTTATGAGATTAAAAAATTACGTAATTTTAAATGTTAATAATATTTTCCATTATATATTCTTTAACAAGTTCATTTGGTAATTTATCTCATAAAACATATTTTAAACCTCTCAAATGATCATAATGTGCTGCAAGCATCTCTCGAGAGTAATTATTTTCCTAATCCTTCACATATAATAATTTAAGAGGTTGTGTAATGACACATTCTTAATGTACATGAAAATTAATTTTATTTTTGTGATAATTAATATAATACACAAATGTATGCCAAAATAAAATATTAGTTAAGTGCCTTTGAAAACTCAAATGAGATTATTCTAACATTGTGAAAGATCTTCAACATCTCCCAAAAAGATCTTCATTTTTTTCATACATAAGACCTTTATTAATATCCGGGAAAATAAAATATAAAAATGGGTGAGATCAAATTCTCAGAATAAGTAATGATGGAGAACATAAAACAACCCATAAACATAGGGATGTAAAATCTTGAACATAATGCATAAATATCAAAATATTGAGTCATTAAATAAATCATGGTAGTATATAAGGAATTGTTCATAAATAACCAGTAACCATGATAAAAATAAAATTTTCATAAAACATAGGATTGTAGAAAAAAAATATTTTTAATATATCTTCCATGGAAGCAAATGGATTGTTTGTAAGACCGTCATAGTTGGTAAAATCCATTACTAAACTAGGTTTATATACTGTTCAATCCATATATTAATTAACTGGATATACTTCCCTTTCCAACCTGATATTACATAACCGGATTTACATTTTATTTCAGTCATGTATATCTCATGAGATATAAATATTAACCCACTGAATTGGAGGGATATATAGGTCACACACATCTCGTAATGAAATCATTCGTTAATGTTCCACAAAAACATAAATAATTCATTATAGAATTTCCCAAAAAATAATATAGGTTTCTTAAAAATCATTTCAATATAACAAAATCCATATAAAATATCACTCCTTTATTAAATCAATAAAATCATAGTAATAATATAGAAAGAAAAAAAACCCTAATTAAAAGCGTATTCAAATATGGAAACTACTTTTTGTAAAACACATGAACTTAATTCTTCATGGAAAATATCCCTTCTTCTTCAAAATTGATTTCTTTTCTCAAAATTCCATGCAATTTTAAAAGAAAATAATTTTGATGAAGAAAAAATTAAAATTTTATAGAGTCAGCATTATGTTTATAAGGTTTTATGAATATTTAAAAATCTGTTCATTCCGAATAAGATTAAAAACATTCTCCGCGTACTTTGGATGGAAAATTCAAAAAGTAACTCATATCAAAAAATTGCAAAAGGAACCATTCATAGCATATAATAAAAATTCACCTAAGGGTAAAATTTACATTTATTTTGTTTTATAATAATAAAAAAAATATTAAATACTTTGTAAACATGTATTTGGATGATAAATATACAGCAATAAATACTTATATATAAACAACATTAGACAAAAAATAAGATTGCCAAATTATCCCATACATTAGGTCTGATGTGCTTCATATGTATATGATATTTAATTAAAATGATTTAAATAATATTAAAAAATTTATTCTAGAATAATTTTAATTTTTATGATCTCATATATGATCATATTTTCATATGTTTGTTAGTACCATCACATTGTCACCTGTTATTGAAATAATAAATGCTTTATATTATTTTGCCTTTTTTTAGATAAGTTAATGTTCCCCATATTGGGTTATAGATATATAATTTATAGATCGATATCAGTGAAATTATTATCAAATTTATTCTTTTAATTCATATATATATAAAGGTTTTATATAATATCATGTAGTATGAATCACATTGCCTCACGGTGATAGTAGGTCGTACACACAAATGAGTAATGATATCATCAACTTAATGGTAAAATGGTATGGAATTCCTTTATATATTTGTTATACAAAAAAATTATATTGTTATATTCATTATTTACATCAATTATACTAGTCATTATACACATCCAAATTATGTATTTTTTAATAACAATTTACGCTATGTCGTGGAGACCTCAAGCCGTACGCAAGCACGCATGGTGATATTGTTATTTGTAGGATGGATAAAATAGGTATAATGTTTTCCACAATTATAATAACACATAAACATGTATAATATAAAATATTTATAACTTTAACATTGAAACAACATAATTACAGGATGTAGAAGAAGAAATTAATTTTTAAAGAGGTGATAAAAAATTACATTTATTTAGATATATCATTTTTATTGTCATAAAAGTACTTACTAGGATGGATTTATCGAAATAGTGTTTCCTATAAAATTAATTGGGAAATGGTGTGAGAGGAAATGGATAGGGTCTGGTCATCCCAAATGGCATTAGATGTGTGATTAAAAGATAAAGAGAGGATCCCTTTTTTAAGAGAGACTTGTGGCACCTTTGGAAATAACAAAACTAATAATTTAATATAAATAAATTTTTAAATTAAAATTCCTCCAATGTGGAATATTAAGAATATAATATGTGGATGGGTTTAAATACTCTCAATCATTAAAATTTAAACATGTTTTTATTTTTTAAAACGTGATCATTTTTATTTATCATTATTTATGATAATTAACTATGTTTTGGGTAAAAATATTCTAAATGTTAAATGGTTATAAATATTTATTTATGCATTGTAAATTTTCAATAAATGTATACTTTAAGAAATATTCAACATTATAATATCCTCTTTGTAAATTTTAAATGTTTTTATGGATTTTCATATAATTTAATAAAATTTTATGTTTATAAAATACAATATTTTGTCAATTTTGACACAATTCATTTAACTGAATTTATATAAAATCCAATGACATGATAAATTAAAAAAAATATTTTTTATATAGAATACAAAAATTTCACAATAAATAATAATATTCATTTATCATGTTAATTAGTTAATATTATAATTGTTTATATTTTTTTGATTCCTTTAATATGATATTTCATTTAATAGATTAATGTCTAAATCACTATTGTTTCATAATTATTGGTAATTATTTAATATATATATATATACTATATAGATTATAAATAAATTCAAATGATGAAGGTAATTTCTTTAGATTTCTAGATAATATTTTTTTTTTTGTTTTATCAATTTTATCACTAAATTGAATTTATTATACTTATAAAAGATACGAGAGTGGCATATTGCCTCATTGTTTTGTTTTATTTATAATTACATCTCTTTCATATAATAGTGTCCTTTAAATGAATCAATTCTGTCTATTAGGTGATTTTTTTACTTTAATTCATCCAATATGATTTTTTCTGGTGTTAGTGTAATTTTATTACCCTTATCATATTTTTTTACCCAAATTTACACAGTTTAAATTTATTTGTTTTAAATAAAAAATATTGTAGTTAATATACATAAAACAAAAAAAACAAATAATAAACTTTTATGAAAATTTGGACCCACTAATTCTAGATCTATATCTATTTTTCTAAATTCTAACCATTGAATATTCATTAATTAATTTAAAATTAGTTCTTCTTATCCAATGCAGAAATCAGGTTTTTAAGAAGTACAAACTATCAATATATGGATATGTTTTTATGTCCCATTTAAATGTTGAATTACATTAAATGTCGAATATTATATTAAATGAAAAATATATTCCAATTACACATTAAAACTAATTAAAATGATAAACTAATGATATAAATAAATCAGAAGAAAAGGCTATTTTGAAATAAAATGCTGTATTTTTAATTATCCATTAAAATATGAATTTTTTCAAGGAAAAAATAAAATTTCATCAAAAGTTATTTTATATTTACTAATTCTAAAGAATATTTAGATTATTTCAAATATAACATATTAAATTGTCAAAAAGATATATAAAAATGGTTTTCCTTCAAAAGGCATTAAAACTGTATTTTTTTTAAAATGCTTCATTTATCTTAACAATTTAATGTGTTCTTATATCAGGTCAAAAATATACATAAGATTAATGTCAACATTATATAAAATTCAATATAGGGTTAATAATATTTTTAATTTCTTTTTTATATCCAATTAAATAATAATTTTTTATTAATATATCATTGTTTATTGAAACTCGGTATTGCGTACAAGACAACATATCGAGGATGGTTAATCTTAAGTGTAATTAAAGCCAGGTCAGGGATTTGTTTAATATATTATTTCATTGGTTTTTCCTATAAAATTGTTCATTTATACATTGAACAAAATCTATACTCAGTGTTGTGTGATGTTAATTCTATAAATGAATATGAAATTGTTTGTAACACCTACCAATAATAGTATTTTTATATACTGGAAGCTAATACGGTGTTTTGAATAGTGAGAGATAATAACACTTTAGAGTACAACACACAACATCTATTAAATTTACATTAATATATATCATAAAATCTCATGGTGATTCATTATCCCCTTATTAAAAATATTTTTTCCCTCAAAATTCATTGGAGTTATAAATTTTTTGCTGCGTGAATATTTCATTCATAAAAACTAGCATTATAAAAATGAATAATAAAACATCATTTCAAAAAAAATATAAACAAAAAGGTAACACAATGTAACACATAAATGGTATTCCACATAGAGGAACATAGTTGGGAAGTGAACACATGGGTATGGATGAAAAATCTAACAAGTATTTTTTTGATGGATAGTTATATATAACAATGTTTGTAGAAATTTATCAAATGTAATCCCATAAATTTGTGTTGATTTATAGAACCATATAATTAATTATATAATAAGGTACTGAGATTTAATTTTTTTCTAGATCCTTTACCGAAATATGAATAAATTTTCATCATAGTAAATATGTACTTTATTTTCATAATATCTAACAATTGTTCGTGCCATGAACAATTTCCAAATAATCTCTTATTTAAATAAATGATGTTAAATATCTCATTCTTAATGTGATTATAGATCATGCCATAGAATTATCGGTCATTAAATCAATCTCAAAAAAAGGTTTTCATATGAAATTAAATGTTAATAATTCCCCCTATAGTGTGATCAAACATTAATATATCAAATGTCAACTGGAGTATATCCTATACTATCCCTAAATGTATAACATTACAATCCGTCCAAAAAATGAAAATATAAAACATTAAAAATAGTTGAACTAAATAGACATAACATATATCACCCATATCCCATTATTTAGTTCTCATCAGTCACATTTTAGACATGTGAATACCTCAATCATATATAACACTAATTATCATAGAACCTTATAAAAAACATTCATTTTGTAAAAATTAACTCTTCCAAAATACCAGAAAACCATAAGATATATATACTCAGACAATGATATCAATTTGAATCTTTATTATATTTAAGGTTATTGATACTATAAAACATTTCATTATATACTTATCCCATAATTATACACATATCATGTGTTTTATAAAACTATATTAATAACATTTCATGGTTACTGGTACCATTTAACACATACATTAATATACTTATGAAAAAACAACAATGTAAAAATCCTTAGATGATTATTTATTCTAAAAGAATATAATTTTACTTATACAACATTTATCATGATAAACATGAAATAATTATTATATCCTCCTAAACAATTGACTGAACTTCATAGTTTTATTCAGTAATACATCATTTATATCACATTTCATTTTTACTAACCCCACCATCAACAACCAAAATTTTACATATACAACCATGATATTTCTTTTAATGATATTTCCCATAGGCAATAGATTTTGATAATTTTCCTACATTTCACATTTTAAAAATTTTACAATCATTTTTTTCTTAGAGATACAATTTTCCTTGACCGTTGTGTTAATTTAACCTTTTCTTTAGAAATTAATGGATATGTTTCCTTCTTTACCATACACAAAAAATCATCCACTTCCTTTGAATAAATATCCATGATTACTCTTCAAACATGATTTTAATTAGGAAAATGGAACATTATTTTCTCTATGATCACCGTGAAACATCATATTTCTCTTATTATTTGGGATAATAAAACACACAAAACATTAAATTATTGATCATATTATGAAATTATTGATTTATAATTATAACAATGTTTCTCCTCAAAGCTCACAATTAATTTCGTTTCATTCTAAGAATATCATTCAATTTCCTATCATATGGTTTATTAAGAGGAATATAATTAATTCCATATATTTTTTAACAACCATTAGATCTTAAAAAAACATTAATCATGAAAAAATAGAAGTGGAATAAAACAAGGGGTTGTGGTAAATAAATATGCACATAATATTATATATATATTGCCAAGACATTTTTTCATAGAAATCATAGTTGATGAAGTTCATTATTGAACTATGTTTACTTGACATTCTATCCATGTATTACTGAACAACTTTTACATACTATTATAGGCTTGTATTACTAAACTAGATTTAATTTTGGTTCCAGTCATGTATATCTCATGAGATATAAATATTTATGAAATGCATTAAAGGGATATATAGATCTCACCTATCTCATAATAAAATAATTCCTACATCTTCCACAAAAACATAATTCATTCATCATAGTATAAGTGAAGAAATAAAATGGGTTTCTTAAACATCATTCCATCACAAAAAAATATATATATAATATCTTTTCATAATTAACATAATATAATCATAGAAATAATAGAGATACATACATTACTATATTTAAAAGTGTCATATTTGAGGGAAAATAATTTTGATAAAACACTTAGACTATAATTTGGAGGGAAATCTTTTTTTATTCAAAAAACATTAACTTTTCTCAAAATGAAATTAAATTTTAAAATAAATAATTTTTTAATATAAAACTTAAATCATGTAGTGGAATATTCATAGAAATATGTCTTTACAAATAAGTAAAAATATGATTATACTGTATAAGTTAAAAAAACATTCCCCATGTATATTTTCCAAAAAAGACATAAAGTATCTCAATTACAACATTGAAAAAATATTCTTTTCAGAACATTTTTAAAAAATTACCAAAGTGTTAAATAATCATGAAAACTTCTTTATAAGAATATAAATAATATTAAATACATTGGAAACATGGATGCACATGATAAATATACCCCAATAAAAAATTACATATAAATATCCTCAGATAAAAATGAGAATAAAAAATTATCATTTACCTTAGGTACAATATGCATCGTATGTATCCATGCCTCCTTTATAATGATTTAAATAATGTTATTTACTTACTACATAATATTATTCGTTTATATAATATCATATATTATTATATTATCATCCATTTGTTAGTAACATTTCATTAGCACCCGTTATTTTGGTATTTACTGCTTTATGTTCTAATGAATATTTTATTTTTGGAAAATTAAATGTTAACCTTTTTAAGATATACATATATCATTTAAATAATTATATTAATGTAATATATATCAAATTTTCTATTTATTTTATTATATAAAAATTGTTTTATTAAAGATCATGAATAATTATTCGGATATTTAGTTCTTTATGTTCCACTTAATATTTTTTTGGAAAAGTAAATGTTACCCTTATTAAGATATATTTATATCATTTAAATAATTATATTACTGTAATATATATAAATTTTTTAATTATTTTACTGTAATATCATTAATTTAATGGTTAAAAGGAATATAATTGGATAGTATATTAATTATAAATATTAATTAAAATTTTATATTCGTTATTTACATCCATTATACTAATTATTATACCCATCCAACTTATTTATTGTTGAAAAATAAATAACACCACAGAGTGGAATCGGTAAGTCATACATAGACACTCTTGGTGGAATTATTATTCATTAGATGGATAAAAGAAGGTATAAGTTTTTACCATAATTATAATAACATCTCATAGTGAATTTGATACTATATTTATTACTTTAATATAGAAAAAATATAATAAGAATAAGTATAATAAGAAAAGATATTTTAAAGAGGTGATATAAAATTACAACGTTTTTTGATTATATCCTTTTGATTTGTATAACATGTTTCCTTACTGCAGATTTATTCCCAATGTGTGGTCTCAATAATTAATTGAGGGATGTTGGGAGAGAAAATGGGAAGTGTTTTCACGAGATAAATGGATTTAGAGGTGTGATTAAAGGAGAATGAGAGGTGGCCTTTTAAAAGAGAGGGGATGGGTACATTTGGAAATATCAAAACTATTAAATTAATATAATTTTTTTTAAATTCAAATGCCTCCAAAGTGAATGATTTAAAATATTATATTAGTATTATTATAAAGCCTCTCAACAAATAAAATATATAATTTTTTGATTATATCTTAAAACAGATCATTTTTTTATCAAAAAAAAATCTATTTAATATTATGTTTTGTAATTATATTCTAAATAATGAATTGTTATAAATATTTATTTATGTATTTAAAATTTTCCATAATTCAATAATTTATGAAATTTTAGACCATATAATTTTAAATTTGTAATTTGTAATTTTTTTTGATTTTTAAATAATTTAATAATATGTTATTATTGTAAAATATCAATATTGTCAATTATGACTCAATTTATTTATTTTAAATTAAATAAAATTCATAAGGTAGTTAACTTTGAACCAAAATATTAAACATACTTCTAAAATTTTATATTAAACTCATAAAAAATAATATCACATTAATAAATCCATATTAATTTTATTTTAATATTTTTAGTCCCATTTATTTTATATTTATGTTAATAAAATAATTTCTAAATCATAACTTTGTCATCATTAATGGACGTTATATAATCTGTAAAAATTATAGATAAATTTAAATTATTTAGATATTTTTATTATCGTTTTAGATACTATTTATTTTATATATTTTATCAGGATTGTCTATATATTAAATTATTTATACTAATAATGTATATGAGAGTTACTTGTGGTCACTTTCGTATGTTCTAATTATAAATACTTCATTTTCATGGAAATTAGTCTCTAAAAGGATTGTATTTTTACCCATAGGTTATATTGGCCAAATTAATTCATCAAATAGTATTTTTATCGTTTTAGTGTAATTTTGTTATCCCCGCCATATTGTTTTTTAAACTAATTTACTATATTTACCTTCATCTGTGGTAAATAAAAAATAGCATAGTTAATATTCATATTACCTAAAAAATGAAAGCATCCATTTTAGATAATTTTGACCCACTTATTCCAAATATGGAATTATTTTTTATAATAATATAATCCATATGTTTCATTAATTAATGTAAATTAATTCCAACGCTAAAAATGAAATTGCACTTTTTATGAATTTGAAAATATCGCTATATTGGCATGTGTTTGTGTCAAATTTAAATGATAAATTACATAAAATGACAAAACATGGATTAAATGATAATAACATAATCCTATTAATCTTTCAAACCAAATATAAATATAAGCTATCTATAGAAACAAATCAGATGAAAGTGTCATTTTGAATAAAAATGCTGTATTTTTAACTATCCATTAAAATTTGAATTTAAATGTAAAAATACTAAAAATTAATCCAAGGTATATTTAAATATCCTACATCCAAAATATATGTTTATTATTTCATATATAACTTATTAAATTGTAAAAATATATAAAAAAATGGTTATCCATCAAAAGTTTCTATAACTATATTTTTTTCAGGAAAAGACATATTTTATATGAAAAATTGAATTTGTTCTTATATAATATATAGAAAACACATAAAATCAATTTTAATGTAATATAAAAAACTAATTTTATCAAAATGTTTGATTTATATCCTATTAAATAAAAATATATTAATAATAAATCTTTTTAGTATTATGTACAATGCAAGATAAAGATGATTGTCTCTTTGTGTGTACTACATACCTTGTCGTGTTGCATTTAGTGAAATATTCTTATGGTTTTTCATATAACAAATTTCATTAATACATTCAAAAAATATATACTCATTTTTGCGTGAAATTAAATATATCTAGAGAAGTTAATATTGTGTGTAACACATGAAATGAATATTGTTGTGTATACTACATATTAATATGGTGTTGCGTATAGATAAATCATATCATGGTGTATAATACATCAAAGACAAAAATAAAATTTAAAATAATATATCTCATAAAATCTGAAGGTGTTAAATGTCGCTTCCACGGAGAATTGTTGTTCAAATGAATAATTTTTTTAAAACATTTTTGATTAAAAATATAATGTTATTTGGAATACTAATAATAAAAAAATATTATTTTCATGAGAAAATAGAAATTAAAACAAAAATCAACCTTAGAACCCGTGGATGTGATGAAACCAGGATATAAATGTATTTTAGGACTATGTGATGGGTGTACTTTTTCAATATTAATTTAATATGGTAATAATTTAACATCTTGTGATGTTTTTATATTTGTTTAAAAAAATTAATTTCTCCCATAGAATGTGATAAATTCATCAAATGTTTAATTGAGTTGTATTATAGTATACTAGCATCAAATTTCCATTATATTTTCTATATGAATATTAGTATCAAAATTTAAATCAATTTGTAATATATTTTTTTCTAAATCAAATATATTTGAAAATATTTAGATAATTTGTTAGTGATGACTTATTGTGATAAAAAATATATATTTGTGTGAAAAGAAGATTTTTTCTTTATGTGAGAGAATATATATTTTATTTTTATATTTTTATAAAATTTAAATATAAAAATTTACATCATTTTTTAAATCTTCAAGTATAAATTATATTATATTAAATTTTTAATAATGTTTTGAAATGAATTATTATTTTTTGATTAATAGTTTAAAATATAGAATTTTATTGAATGATTCTTTTACTTCAAATAATTAAAAAATTATTTTTAATGTGTTTTGAAAATTATATTTAATTTATTAATAATGTTTATTATCAAAACAATTTCATTAAAAGTGATTTTATTAGTGATTTTTATGTAATATATTTTTATGCATAATAATAATTGATCCTAAATTTTTTAATTTTCTCATGTTTTATCATATTATTATTATATTTGATAAAAAAATTCCATGAATTGAATTTTATAAAATACAATATATTTTTTTAATATTTAATTTTTTTAATTATTTCAGCTTTATTATTTGATTATGAATTTTCAAAAACAAATAATATTAATCACCATGGATAAGGTTAAAATAGGTTCACTAGAGTTAAATGATGAGATTAGGGAATGTGTTTTAATTTGAAATGACTAAATTTAATTTAATTGAAATATTTAGTCAATATCAGACCGAAAATATTAAGACATTCCCATTAGGAAACGTTTTTCAGGATTATAACATTATTATATTTCAAAAATTTACAAAATTCTATGTATTTCATCTACCCTACTTATTATCGATGCCCCCTAAATTCCATTCATTAGAGAAATTTTATCCTTCAAGAATAAAAATCAACATACTTATATTATAATCATCTATAGTCAAGAATTTTTTAAACTGAGTTTCTAATGATATAATTAATGTATTCATTATGAATTTTTTTAAAGGATTCACATGAAATAATAGGTAATCATCATACCTGGAATATTTCAAATTATTTCATCTTAATAATCTATTAAATATTTGGAATTCATCATAAAATAATAAATTATTTATCATAAAAACCATTAAATTTCATAACTATGTTGAAAAAAACATTATTCTCCATTTATTATATCAATGGGGAAGAGATTATATTGCTTTTGAATATGTGTGGACTACCATCCTCACATTTTGAAAAATTTAATCATCCTATTCCATCATTCATTTATATTAATTATGATGAATTTTTTGTTTTATGTTAATAATTTCATTATATTTCTTCTTCAATTATAATATGATTACATCCTAATTACATTCTCTTCTGTTATAAAATGTTAACATCAATCGTGCTATGTGTGGAGATACCCATCCATAAAGAAATGTCATTTGATTAGTATTTCTAGTTTAAATGGATGAAATGAGTATATATTTAATGAATATATATATATATATATTAATGATATATTTTTTACAATTATTATTCTATAATGAGAAATTATTATTTCAAGTTTTATAATTACATCTGTTGAAAACTTAAAACAGTGTTCATGAATACATACATACTACCATCCCCATAAACTATGCATTTCATATGCCTATATCTACATTGTATTGAATAATAAATATATTATATATTTATAATTATTAAAATAATTTTTATTATGGAACTGTGATCAATGCACCAGGGCTTGTGCTACCAAAACTAATATTCTGATGATAAAAATAGTTATAACATTATAACAGCAATTTCAATAATGGATTATTAACAAATAGTTTTAGAAATTTTATAATTAGATCATATATGATGTTAAAATTATTAATTTATTATATTTTATAATTAAATTTAATTTATATTTTATATATAAGAGCATATACTTCTTTTTATTTAATTATAACATGATATAATATATATATATTACAATATCATTGTGTATCAAGATTTGTTCATCATTAAGATTTTGATAATGAAATTTAATGAACTACCAAGTGTGAGACCCATGAACATTATTATACTCTAGGAATTTCAACATATTACATATTATAATTCAATTTTAATCACTTTATGAATTCTAGAGATCGAAATCTTGTTTTTAAGAATTTTTTTTATATCTATGTTTGGTCAAAAAATCCATAAATAAGTTCTCTAAAAACTTTTTATAGAATGTTATTTATTTTAACATATTACTTTTTATATTCATTTAAATTATTAATTTTTTTTAGAATATATTATAAAATTAATATTCTTGTAATTTTCCAAATTAATTCATTATTACATATCCACTAATAATGACAAATGGAATTATTTGTTACATGAATTAAATTATAAACATTTCCCGCCATCTTGAACACTCAATGATTTGAACCATCATTTGTATGTTTTTATGTTATTTTATATAAGATTTATAATATGAATATTTTAAAAAACTATCGATTTTAAACAACTGATTTCACAGAAAAATTGTTTTTTCCCCTAGAAATGTTTTAATGGTATTTTAATGACATTTTTAATATATGATAGTATCCTATAATGTTAGTTATTCATTTTTTTGGAATTGATCGAATGATATTATAAAATTACATTATGTTCATGGATTATAATGATGATAATTAACCTATGATTGTTTGGATCGTGTTTGTTTCAAACATCTTCACTACATTTTGATGAAGACATTAATAAACCAATTTTTTCATAGCTTATACAAAAATAAAATGATGAAATTTTTAAAAAACTCATTTCCCAACCATGTGTTATTCAATGATGAGGTTTTTAGGATCATATGGTGAATATATGAATTACATTTAGTATTTTATGTGTTCAAACATAATTATATATCCCTCAACTATAGTTTTTAATAAAGGTTATTCCATGAGATTATAAGGACATCAATTAGGAGTAAAACTAGTTCTGTAAGGGTCCAAATATAATTTTATAGTCTTTGGTGATAGCCATGATTATAGATGTAAATGAATTAGGGGTGAACTAAATAAAATATGATATACCTGGTAATGATCCATGAAAAGGAAATCATTTTATATTCTTATCAGTATTCTAAAAAACAAATTTTTTATGGAAATGATATTTTCTCATGGATCATGTTCATTGATTCATTTATGATTTTTATATTCTGATCTATGACTCTTTATTCCATGGGTCTTGGTTATGATATGTGATATTCAATTTTTTGTTATAAAATGTTACATAAAAGTTCTCATACAACATTTAAAAATTTATTCTTATGTGATCATTGATATCTCCCTCATTATAAGATCCCACATTCTTTTATTTCACTTGTATAGGATTTATGGATGGTTATACGTATGATATGTGGAAAAATGATTATTTTAACAAACAACATAGTGGAATATTACATTAAACTCTTATGAAATTAGTGTCCATATATTAAATATTATGAGTACACCAATCAATTATAGGGATTTAAAAAGTTACATCTATATCTAATATATATTATTAAACCATAACAAATTGCAAAAAATGTTATTATCAGAATCAAATTCTTAGATGCGTGGAATCATTTTTTAATGTAAAAAAGAAACATGAAAAAGATTATCTTTGAAAATTATTATTACCTTTACTTATAGTGGATCTGTGTAAATTTAATTAATTTATAGATTTATGTACAACATTTTATGTGATGGATATTCTATTTTACCTATATATAATGTGTTTTATGATAAATTCATATATAATTTAACAATATGTATAGTGGTATGCATAAGTGTTATCCCACTTATCCTTATATTGAGATGTATATGTAACTTTTATTTTTATTTACCCTTTTTTTTAATATATTATAGGGTAAAAAATATTTACCCCAAAAAAGAACAATCTATGTAAGGGTAATTCAAATTTACCCTTAGAGAAAATAGTTTTAAATAAAGGTAAATGGGCTTAAAATTATGTTGAATTGTTCTACCTAATTTAAATGTAAATTAAAATAATAAAGAACTATTTTATAATTGTAAATAAATTAATCATTATGAATTAATTTTTTATGTAATAAAGGAGGTAAAAATTTAATTTTAGAAATTTATTCTCATAATTTATAAATTTCAATGAAATTTTAATTAAATATATTTTGGGGTATTCATTACTTAATAAATCATTAATTCATTTATTAATAATAAAGAGTTTAAAATTTATTTTAACATATTCATTAAAATTATATTAATAAAAAAATTTATTATAATTTTTTTATATTTTAAATAAATTTAAACTAGATATATAAAATTCTTTATATGATATAATTAAAATGGATCATTTAAAATTAATTACCATAACAAAAAAATGTTTTATAATATTCATAGATAATACCGAAAAATTAATACATTTATATTTTATTTTTTAATTGTTCATAAATAATTAATATGAAACTATTCAATTTAAAATATCTTTATTTTTGATAACATTAAATGTAAAATAATCATATTTTAGTGATTGATTTCTCTATGGTTTAAATAATGATGAGTATATGATATTCCATTTCATGAACTGTTTACACAACAGAAATTTGATTCTTCATTGTTTATAAATTTTTAAATATAAAAGTTATAATTAGAAATACTATAAAATTACTCTATGAATGTGTTCGTATATAAATATAATTTTATGTTTTATTATTTAATAATTTGGGTGGTATGTTATATAATGATAAAATTTGAAGATGTTAGTTATATTTCATTAGTGATTTGATCATAAATATTTATATCATTTGTAAATATTTTAGTTATTCATTTACTTATTGGTTATTACAAATTTTATTCAAAGTTATAGGAAATTTAGATTATAAACCTTATATTATATAGATTAAAATTATGTTTTCTCTCTGAAAAAAAATGTTTTATTAGAATCTAAGTATAAACAATAATTTATTTTTTAGTCTCCCAGGTCATATTATTGTAATTGATGTTTTGAACCTGATTTTAGGCATTGAAAATATTTTATATATGTTAGGTTTTATAGTTACAAGGAATTTTATCCACTGCTGATTAATGGATCCACTGATATAGGGGATTGGGGTGAGACTAACTACCAACCTATAGGATTATGTCGTATCTATAATTGAGAATGGGGTTCGATATCCATCACTTTGGAATTGCACAAGTGAAAATTTTCAATTAAATAAATTTATAATATTTAATATTATATTTTATTATAAATATATTGCATGATTTATTTGGATATATTTAAATATTTGAATATTATACATTAATTAGTAAAAAAACTATGGGCCATGAAAATAGTTATAAATCAATACAAATTTTAAATATTTTTTACGGAGGTAAAAAAAATCCAAACTAATTATTGAAATGCATTTATATAATAAAAATAAAATGAGATGTAATGGTGATATTAAATTTCATTCAAATACTAATATTGAGATTGCTTCTAAACAGTCACTTTTCTAGATCATGGTCATCCAACTGAGGATTTTTATAAATTTCAAGAGTTCTATTACATTGTCATGTGTAATGAATGTAAGAAATAAGTGACTCAAGATAATTTTTCTATGTATTTATGAACTCCACGTGATTATAAAATGACTATTCGTTATTAACAAATTCAAGTACATTTCATTTTGTACTACCCACTATGACACCATAACAGTTATGATGCGGTAGGAATGGATTTGTCTTTATTCAAATTATGGAGTAGATAAAGTGTTATAAAATCATGTATTAGTGAGCCATATCTATTATGACTACTATGGTACCTTACCTAAATAATCAAGTATTATTTAACTATACAAATTGGTGAAATCCATATGGAATTATGGATCATGGACAACTAATGGGTAAGATGAATAATTATACGTGGTCATATTTTTAGTGGTATAATATTTCATAAATGATATTTTTTTTAATATATGATACATATCTAATAGAACATTTTTTATAGATAAAAAATATCATCATTATATTTTTTTAATTCAACATTAAAAAGAGAATAATTCTGTAATAAAATCCTAATACTAGAAACATTTGAAATGTTAATAAGACATACTAGTGATATATTAATAGTAAGTAATTAAAATCTATTTTTTCAGAGAAACATTTTCTTGAATAATATAGAGTTTAATTTTATATATAAATTGTATATAGATGTTTATTTGAATAATAGAGTGATATTATGATTACTTTATAAAAAGTAGATGAAAAATGACAAAATAATCCTTTTTCTCTACTCATGTACCAATTATGATTTGGATTGCAGTTTTGTAAAGGACAATTCATTCATTTTGAATAAATTACCGATTAGATAAGAAGGTATCAATGTTACTAAATGTGTTTTAGGAAAACTAGTTGGTATCCCACACTTGGTATCAATTATGAATAACTCAAATATATAAATCTAAAAAAAATTCATTTCAAATGTATATTTAAAAATATTTGTAAAAAAATTAATCCATATATAAAGAGGAATAATTGATTAATTATCTTAATGTTTTTTAAATAATTTATTAAATTAGATACCACATTAAAAACATGGTTCATTTTTGATTATATAGAGCTATGATGGGATGTATTCTATCAGAACAAGAAGGGAAAAAATCATTGTGCACCCTGATGGATTTATCACTCCAATTCATAGGAAGGCTTGGAAGCATAGAGAGAATTCCAGCCATGAGAGAACCATTATCACAAGATCATTTGCGGATAAAAGCTCTACCCTTGAGATTCCTCCACAACCATTTCCTTCTGAACCGCTACCCGAATACTCAGAATCCTCTGATTATTCTAACAAGGATGCTCATAAATGTTGCTGAAGATTTATACAAAGATCCATATTCTGACTCAAAAGCGTTTCTTGAAAAAGTTTTTCTCCTGGATATTTGTTTGGTTGTTTTTGTTTCTGTAGGCTATTTTTCTTATGGAGGTTTAACTCTTTTCAAGAATGGTTCCACCTTATGGATTTTCTCTACTTGGGCACACGGCTTGATCGTGCGTGGTTTTTGGGATCTTAACAAAGCTCTTGGTATGATAATTTCTTATTCTCTATTCTTGATGATTCTGAGATTCTCTTTGAAGTTTAATTCTTTTCATAGATGTTCTTAAAAACTGCTTCAATATCTTGACAATATGTTGTCTGGATCAGTGACTTTTAGAATTTGTGGCCAATTTTGGGAGTACTATTTTTTCTTCTGAGCTGATTCTACATTACTATGTGGAAATTTACATTTTTCAGCCTCCTACATACTCTCTGTGCTCTGTTATGTTTTCCTGGCTATGCTTGTTTCTATGCAGAACCATTCTGATTTTTCTGATTTGTTGTGTTTCGAGATGAGGTGTCTCATGGAAAATCAGTAGCAGGCTTTAGGAAAGATGTACTGAGATGTCTGGTTTCTCGGTTTGATGAAGGATATTAAAAAGGACTACAGAGCTACTTCTTCCTTTAGAATTAGAATCTCCTGCTTATTTTCATGGACACTTGACATACATGAAGTATGACTGAATTTTTTCTCAGTAGGGTTGATCACTTGAGGACATCAACAATGTTGTTTCTCTACATTACTCTTTAGTTCTCAATGTATTTTTTGTCTGTTTCATTAACTTTCAGAGGGTGTAAGTGCATTACACCTCTAGATTTCCATGTAACCCCCTTTTTGTATAATAAATTCCTTTGATATGAACTGGGAGACCAGTTCATGCCAGCATTCTTCAAAAAAAGGGATGCATTCTATAAGTTTATTTCTCTTTACAACAATGTATAAACATTTTTTGTTAAATAAAATGAAACGAGTGTTTTATAAAAACTATTTAATAATTTTTAACAATATAACATGTTTTTAATAGGGACTACTCATTATTATATTCTGGGAAATCATTTAATTTTCATTTATGAAAATTTTATCTATATATTATTGATTTAATTACAAAAACAATGAAATTATATATTTGATTAGAATAAGTTAGCATGAAATAAGATTTAATGGTTATAATGTTACATAGAAATGGAATGTAGTTAAATGTTAAAATAGATTTATAAAAATCAGTTTAAGATGTACAAAAATTATTCATTAAGGATATAATTATGGGAAGTAATATCCTGGGTTTTAATGAAGTGGGAATAATAATTCTATATGATAGATTTAATTATAATTCCAAATGTTGTTTTGTAATCTCAAGGAAATTAATATGATAGGTATGGCTGTTATAAAATTAATTCCTTTATTTTGAATGTTAAATGTATCAGAATTCTAAATTTACACATGTGGTAAATATTGTGATTTAAATATATATATACAAATTTATTTAGATTATAATTTACTTTCGAATTATATAATAAATAATTGTTACATAAAATACTTTTATGTAATATAATTTTTAAACCATAGTTAAATAAAAGGAAAATAAATTACCTTCATCTAATTTCTCTAATATGATAATAGAATATATGAGTTAATATATATTTTTTGAGGAAAACATAAAATTATTTTTTATAGATCCATTATTTTCAATACACTATATTTATATAACAAATTTATAGGATAATATATATATATATATATATATATATATATTCGTTATCTTATTTAGACATGTTTTTTGAAAAAAAATATAAGGAATGTGATTACCATTAACCAGTGGTCTATTTTAAGGAATAATGACTTATTTTAAATGGAATTTTCTCCAAACAGATATAATTAAAAATAAAAATAAGAATTTATTTTGGTAGGTATTCATACTAAGAGGATATAAATGTTATTTCTTAAACAGAAATAAGATTTTTTATCATATAATGTTATTTTGGGAAGAAATTATTGATTAATGGGATAGTTAGTTTATATATGAACATATTTCTATTAAACACTAACAAAAAAATGAATAAATAACTATAACATGATCTCCAAATTATATCCTAGCATTTTCAATATATGTAATTGTAATGAGATATAAATCATTACATTTTACTTCATTATATAATGTTAATGTCTTTATTTATTAGATAATTATAGTAGATTAATTTCAAACTATTATTCAATCATTTCCCCATAGGATTAATGATATGTGATGTAAATAAATTAATGGGTTACTATTATCTTTCATAATAATTTGAATATTAGTATTTATTATATGTTATTACAAGTCGAATTACAAATATAATTTCTCATAAAACCCTCAAATTGATAATATATTGAAATATTGTAATGATGTAACAAGTAATAGTAGTTACAATAAAATTTTAAATGACACAATATCTGAAAATTTTACAGGATATTATGTTTATGTAGTAATGTAATGGTTATATTATTTAAAAATTTTCATTTAGATATTTGATGGAAGGAGTTATATTGATGATGATGAGGAACATTTTATTATTTCTAAAAAAATAATAATAGTAGACATCATTAAATATATGTCATAAT
The DNA here is from genome assembly GCA_963277665.1 of Viscum album. Taxonomy (NCBI): domain Eukaryota; kingdom Viridiplantae; phylum Streptophyta; class Magnoliopsida; order Santalales; family Viscaceae; genus Viscum; species Viscum album. The sequence goes on along the minus strand of OY728163.1, from coordinate 1,045,793,436 downwards.
GATAACAAATATAAATATATTTTAAGAGTAGAATATTGAGGAATATAATTCATTGGTCTCGGAAATATTCAAATTATTTTTATTATAAGAAATGTATCAAAAAATATATAGTGGTTTTTCTTTATTTGACAGTCGCATTGATATTTATATGTAATTATATATATATGTAATGAGTTATAAAAACCAGTAATGTGTAATAATCATATAGATGATTTTTTTATTTACTATATATGATATGATAATATTGTTCCAACCTCATAGTGACCAAATGTATATATTGGAAACAAGATTATAAAATTTATAAAATATATAGAAATACCAAAATTATGTTTTTTAAAATTATCCAAATGAATTTATATATATATATACATTTATAGATTTGTAATGGAAAATAACCTCCGAAATTTCATCATTAAGATATCCATTACTGATATTCATCATGGACTATTATATGATATGAAAAAATGTTAAAGTTATCTTGAGTTGTAATCCGTAACACCACCAAATGGAAAATCTTTAAATTACTAAATGATGTGACTCATGTAAATTAGGTTAAAATTCTTTTTCAAGAGTCTTCCTCGATAGAAATCCATAGTATAGTGTACATAGCCTGACTAATGGTCAGGATGGGTGACCTTCTAGGAATTTTCACAATGTGTGTGTGAGTGAGGAAAAAACACACTTGAAAGGACATGTGTGGGGCTGTGGGGACTATCATTAGTCTGATAACCCATTCAAGAATATTGGTGGGCTCCAGGGTGGAGACCACATGTCCTGAAGTGCGAGGACCCGACGACCATGATAACATGGGTGGTCGTGCTATCCTCGGGACCCAGTTGTTACATTTGGTATGAGAGGGGGTACCCAGACATAAGTGTGGTGCGCTGCCTGGGTTGAGATTTAGGACCCACAACAAGAACATTATGCTTTAAGGGTGGGGGTGGTGGATTGTAATACCCCAAACGAGATAAGGTTAAATGACTAAATGTTATGGCTCATGTCAACAAGATTCCCTTTCTTTTTTGAGAGTCTAGCGGGTTAGAACTCCATAGTTAATCATGCTTAGCTTGGGGTAGTGATCAGGATGGGTGAACATCTGGAATGTTTCCCAAGGTGTGGACCATGTCTTTATTGGGAACGTGGTTGTACCTAGCGGGCCAGTACCCAACTTCCATGTTAATGTGGGGTGGTTGTGCTATCCTCGGGACATAGATGTTACATTTGGTATCGGAGGTGGTACCTATCCATAAGTGTTGTGCACATCCTGGGTTGAGATGTAGGTTCCACCACGAAGACGTTGTACTCCAAAGCGGGTTGGGTGACTGTAACAAAACAAATGGCATAGGATTAACTAACTAAATGATATGACTCATTTCAACAAGGTGCACCTTATTTTTCAAGAGACTACATATTTAGAATTCCACAGTTAAGAAAGCATATACTAGAGTACTGATCAGGATGGGTGACCTTCTATGATGTTTCCCATGGTGTGTGAGAGTGATAGAAAAAACATTATAAATTACATGTGTTGGACATTGGGGACTATCATTAGTCAGATGACCAGTTCGGGCACGTGTGTGGGTGTCATGGTGGGGACTACGTGTCTACAAGAAAATGATGTTACCTGGATGTATAGGACCTGACAACCATGTTAAGGTGGGATCCATGTGATGTCCCCTAGACTGAGTTGTTACATAATCATTTAGAGAGATACAAAATCTTCTAAGGATCAATAAATAAAATTATAGGTCTTGGTATATATAAAAGATAAACAATGATGTATACCAAATAGAGTGACATAAAGATGACTTTTGTATAATGTGGGCACATGGATCATATGTTAGCCACTAATAAATGATGATGTATATATTAATTATATAATAACCATTAAAAAATAACCAGATATGTTTTCAAATCTATATATCGACATAGTTAATAAAGGGGGGTTTTTTTGGGTTGTTTAACATGTTGCCTCTTAGAGCTCAGTAAATTGGGAAATTTTCCTCTCAAATTTATAATGTAATTATATATCAATCAATATAGATACACTATGAAGTGTGAGGTCAAACATATATAGCAAAATCGATGAGGATATATATTTCTATAAGATATGGGAAATGAAATCCATGGAGATGAATGATATATGAAATATTAATTGACCATGAATATTTATACTTTGTAAATTGAATGTTTATGAGTGGGATATATGTTATTGAGATGTTTATTATCCCATCATCACACGATGTCATGGGAAAAGAGAAAAATAATCGTTTACATTTTCATATGATAATGATTGGTTAACCAATGAGTATATATACATATGTTTAATAAAGATCATGTGAGATCCCATTATAATGTGGGTAGAATTTAGGACATGATAATGTTTTTTCATTAAATACATTTATGGATAAATAGAATGATATTTTTTAATCAAATAAAAACATGTTTCATCTTAAATTGTGTATAACATAATTAGAATTGATTTTTACTCATGGAGATATTTTTTAACTGTTATATAATTAACCCTGAAGTGTTTTCGATGGGAGTAAAAATGGTATTTCAGATGATGTAATATAATTAGAAGTAAATGATTGACTTCCAAATGTTTTTTTGAATTTATAAAAAATAGTTTGGGATTAAATTTTGAATATTATATTATATGATAAAATATAATTTTTTATGGCATAATGATTGGAGGCTTTCTCATATGTGGGATATATAAAGAGATATTCCTAATATTAATATATCAATTTTAATATTAAAATATATTTCATTTTTTTTGAATGAAAATATTTATTTTCCTTATTTTTTATATCATTTCACAATTCCTATGACTTTTATCAATCATCCATACATGATATCATTTATTGAAACCTTTCATATAATATAAAGCATGAGATGTTATATCTATTCATGGTTTTAATGAATTGGGTCAATCATATACTGATAGATTACAATGTATGAGTTAATACTTACAACAGAAAGTAATAGTCATTAAAGGCTTTATATATGTTATTCTAATATATATTTGTAGTTGTATTCTCATACGATGTTTAAATGATACTCCCTGACTTAAATATATGGCCCTCTTACTTCATTTTCATCACAAGTTGCAATCAGACCCTATATAATTGAGGGTTTAAAGTGTAATACATTTTTTTGTCATAATTTGATTATATTAAAAGATGGAAGGCCTTTATTTTCCATAATGAGTTCTTAATCAAGAACATTTTATAATGAAGAAGATATGTTATATGATCAATAGTGCACAGTTCATAGGTATATATATAATGTTTCATTATTTCAATTTATATGTAGTAATCATATTTAAAATGTGAGAGATCATGGATAAGTTATCTAACATGGTTCTTCATAATATGATAACTATTATTTTAACATATATCATCAAAAAATAAGGGGCCAATTATCATTTTATCGGTAGATATAAATGGTGGGAACTATTCATATTGCCTATTTTCATTCATTTTCAATGATTTTTGATTGATTACTCATTTATAACTAAACACATGGGGTGTAAAATTATTCCAATGTGGTCTATTTAACATGTATAAATTGTTTCCCCACATTAATTACCACATTAAATTTAATAGATTTTCTAAAACACCATTACACAATCAATGCTTTTCACACTTTGTTGTAAACCCAAATATTTACAAGTCTTATATGGGATGTAAAAAACCATAGTCCAAAAATATCCCAAAAATGGTTAGGCATGGAAAATAACATTATATAAAAATAATCATTACCTAAAATAATTGTTTATTTTCCATGATCCCATTTAACTCCAAAAAATATATCATTATTTTATCAAAATTTGAATGTTGAGAGAGGACTTTCAATCTATTACTTATTTTAAACTAACACCAAATAATATTTCAATTAAAATACTACATAATAAAATTGTATTATTTATTATATTTGTTATCTTATAAAGGAAATAATTAAATAATTTTTTGATAATAAATAATATACTAATATATCTCCTTATCCAAATCAGTACCCAAAAAACAATAAGACCCCTGACATCCTTTAATCAATAAATTATTTTAATGAAGTATTGATAAGTTAAAACATGACAAAAGATTTTTTGGATGATGTGAATCAATGAATGAGAATTCAATAGGATTGTAATCCACGGTGAGCCCATTGTGTTATTTTTTTAAAAACAATGTAATCTTGTTGCACTACAACCATGGGAATTTGTGGTGATATTTGACTGGATACTTGATATATTAAAAATATATCAGTGGAAATTATTATAATCATATATTTTTTAATAACAAAATTATACAAAGTATATGTAATATATTCTATGGGTGAATATTTAGAATAAAAATCTCCTAAAAAAACACCTCATCAGATACATATTCATTCTAACAGAATCCTCCATGGGGAATGATCTTACTAGTTTTCCTCTCATAAATAATTTGATTCCGAATATCAATATTTCATTTCCCATAACAATGTTTTCCTATATAGACAAAATGATCCAATATTTTAGCACACAATTGGACAAGAATATCTTGGTACTTAAATTTTACACTCAGCTCTTTCCTAATTTTATTTTTGGAAAAACATAATCATTTTAATCAAAAAATATATTAAAATCCACTGTGATTTATTTACCTCTTATGTTTCTCATTGAATCTAAAAGTGCTACTTCATTTTTATAAGTGTTACTATTTGTATCATTACCCAATCAAGTCATCTGATTTTGAAATTTCAAAAATTATTTATAGAGAGATACTATATGATAGATATTTGACTTTTTAAAAACAAATATTTCATGTTCCACATCTCTATATAGTGTTTTACACAATGCATTTTTAGTAAATATTTCATCTTATGTACCTATAATAATTTATCCCTTCACTATATTAGAATATAAAATCAGGTAATATTTTTCAATTGAACGATAATGATGGAATATTCCTCCAATGATCCATTACTCAATAATTTTATAATGAATGATTATGTACCAATGGACTCTGTATGAATTGATACATTTTTTAATAATCCATGACACCTAGGGTTGTTCTGATTTCAATGAATTATTGGCATGATGATTCAAAATTAAAAAATATTGAAGGATATTCTTATATAAAACAAAATTATAACATATTTTTAAACTGAATCATAATTCAATCTAAATCGGGGGGTCAAATAGAAAAACGTATTCTATAAACACACATGGTATATACGGGTTCTTAAAAGGTTCATAGTGGTGTATTGGAGTAGAAATTAAGATTATTGGTAAATAAAAAATATATTTTCTATTTTATTTTCTAGTTTACATAACCCAATGTGAACATAAACAATACCTTGCAAAAAAATCCCCTAAAATTTACAATAACTTTTCTATCTACCCTTCTTCCCATTAATGAATATTTGAATAATTAGTTAACATATGAATATTAATTTTAATATTTCATGGGATTATATTTTGTTATCTAAAACATAAGAATATATTATAAAAGATTTTAATTTTATATGAAATAATATTTGTTTTGAAATCATCATTTTTTCATCCAATGGTTTCTCCATCATTGGTATATATATTAATATGATAGGAATCTCAAAAATTTAATAATCATTGTTTCTTCAAATCTCATCACGTTTCTTTTTCCTCATATATAGAGGAATCGTTTAATTTGACTAAATTATTATCATGAATTCTACAATGAGTTTTTTATACCCATTCTTTATTATATAGGTAATTTTATCATATGCTATCTAGATAAAATAACCTTCACTTTTATATATTTTTTATCATTTATACTAAAATTTCTATTAATAATTTCATAAATTTTAAATAAAACCTCTATATAGTATAATTTCTTTTTCTTATTCCTCTTATAAAAGTTGTTTATGTTCACATAACATTACTTCATTACTTTTTATATGTATAAACTAATTTCATCTGAAGGAAATATATATTTATTTATTTTAAAGAGAATCATTAATCGTATAATTTTTTTAAAAAAAATGTGACATATGTGTTAACATTATTTATAAAATGGATCATTATATATCCCTAAATATTTTTTATGTAGGTCACACTTCAAATATTCATTGAGATAAAACTATTAGGGAAAAAGTGTTCCAAATATTTCCAAATGTAAATAAAAAACTATGAGATTTAATTTCAAAGGTACGGTACTGTACAACAATATATAAGATTGTTCTTATAAAACATTAATTTTTAATAAAATGAAAAAATAAATTTCAAAAGATAAATCATGTATAAATTACAGTTAATAAATTTATATTTATTAATATATGTTATTATCAATAAGTTATTACAATGAGGTACCCTGAGATATGACTAAATCAATTATTTGAGAACATATTCCAATTAAGAAATTTTTAAAATTACTTTACAACAAAATTTTATTCTGATTATAATAATTTATCATTAAAGGCCAAAAAATGATATTATATCGATTTATAATACATGATAGTTTCTATTAATTCACATTTAATAATCATAAATTGATAAAAATTAATCATAATTGACTTTTAAATTAATTTTTTTACTTCATATGTCTTATGTTCTGTGGCTATGATCTCCAATTTTTTATATTATAATTCTATATTAAATAATAAATATATTTCTTTATGAATACATCCAATGGATCCCCCAAAATAAATTTTCATTATACGTCATAGTGGTGTAAAATCCCTAGTGCATGTTTTATTAAAGTATACATGATATACTCTCTCTTAAAAAACCATGTTATTCATTTAATGCATCAAACTATTTTTATTAATATATCCTTGAGTGGTTTCATTGCAGGAATTTATTTTTATTGAAATAAAAAAAATTATAAAATATTTCATATCTTTATATAAATATTTTTTATCTTATTTATACAATAACAAGTTAAATAGTTAATATTTTTAAAATGATCCCAAAATTAGTAACCCATCAATTAAATTTATCTCAAGGTGGAGTGTTTTACCATGGGTATTTTTATTTGACTTTTTATATTTTTCCCATCCAACACACATTTTTAAAAAATTAACCATTTAATATTGAAGAAAACATGACACAGTTCTCCTATATGTTTATTTCTAATCTGTTTTTTTAATTGATAATAAATATATATCATTATGATAATCAATTTGAAATATTATTTGGATGTTACTACTAAAAATTTTATATTCCATTTTAGTGGGATTGTATTTTCACAAATATAATTTTAGTGGAATAAATTTTGTAGAAGAATTATTTTCCGGCATCATGGCTATACAACATCGCACCACCTGTGGAAATGTGTGACGCGGAGTCCTACTTTGTATTGGTGTAAGAAAATCAGAGTGACTTCCCAAAATATGAAACACCATTATTCTATATCATCACTCACGCATATCTTTATCCTTATGATTTATATGGTGAACACATTGACCTTTTTTGTGGATAATAGTGGTTGACGATTATTATGTTGTTGTGGGATAGAGGCTAATGTGGGGGTGGAATGATATGTAATGTTTTACACTAATGTAACTCTACAAAAAATTATCATAGTGTTGGGTGGAATATGATTGTTTATTAGATAATGATAACAAGAAATATTTTGAGGTTGTGTGTCTAAATGATGGATTATCAATTGATTTAAAGATGTCGACACAAAATAGAATCAAATATTATAGTTTCCAAAGGTGTTGAGAAAGGTATTATCTTATTATCCTCATTATATCTTCATGAATATATAGACTGTATCAGATTACTACATGGTAGGTGGAGACTGTAAGCTATTCCCCACTAGTGTGATGGATATACTCAATGCAATGATCAAATGGGTGGTGGGGTCTAGCCTACTATGCTTGACAGACATGGTATCCAATCATATAATAAGGTTATGCATTGAAGGATGTATTTCTCATACAATCTTAATATATCATAGTACTGCACAATCTAATCATTTTTATATATTCTTTCTATTCCTATCAAATTACATGAGTTCCATATCACATGGTCTATCATCCACTAACAAATAGACCAACCCTCTCTATAGAGAGGAGTTTTGGGGACATATTCTAGGTTTATAATGATGAGACACAACCATATAATATTTTTTTGTGGTTCCACTTTTAATAATAGTATAAAAATATATTACTGGGTGAATTTTCCCCACATAATAATGTTACATGAATTTATTTATGTTCAATAAGTGTCCAATACAGTATTAGTGTTGGAAAATATTTTACAACTTTATTTTCAAAATTAGACATGTGAGTAGTATATTATAATATTTAATTGATATAAATCCTTCTGGTGTAATCCACACCCCCTTGGTAGTAAATTTTGTAATAATTATAATACTTTGAGTTAATTTATTATAGACCAAACTGTCTGACCTAATAATATTCTAAAAATATGATATTTGAGGTGTATAGGGTAAGAGTTGTGTTTTATTAATAAATGATAGAAAATAATGATTTTGGGTCATTTCTGTAGGTGGTTAGTTCTATTTGTTTTACATTTTTCTAAAAAATATTTACGGTGTCTTATTTCTAATGGTGGGAAATTCTGTAAATTTTCCTATATTCTAGATAATCTTAAATAATGGGACATTTCTAACTATTTTCCATTATGAATGTTTTCCATCTTTCCTAAAATTTAACAATATTGGGTCAAATGTTTTCATATTTATAGAAATTTTCCAATGGCTGGTCATTTTCAATGATGTGTCAATCTGGATATTTTATACAAAAAAATCTAACAATGGTTTATTATAATATTTTTCCACTTTACCTATAATTATAGATTGTTCGTTTTGATATATTTTATGAATAAAATGGGTTCAATGATTTAATTAATTGGGTATAAATATTTTTTATTTGTTATGATTCATACTATCAATTTATAAAATATCTGGTGTATATTCAAATGTTTATACCACAATGATTTAATATGATTCATCTTTAATGGTATATATAAACCATTTAAAATTCCATTACATTAATATCTGGTATTTCTGAAATGATGATCCTCCCTTTTTTCTTTCATTATTATATTTTTGCAATCAGGAGCTTCAAACTGCTTCTTCCATCCAATTCATTGTAATTTGTTGCTATTATGGGTTTGAGTTTCCATAAAGAAGTTCCCTCCTATAAAGATTCCCCATGTTTTGGTGAAGTCAGTTTTCAAAAAGATTTATTATTATATGTAGGATTTTCCCTTGTTTATCATTATGTGTATCATGTAGGATGGGTTTATTATTTTTATCATCGATGAATATGGTTACATGAAGATTATAAAAGATAAATAATTAGATTAAATTAAATTTAATAGAGATGAAAAAAGTGATGTATGATCCTAAGACTTATATTTATTTTATTTGTAATGATATTATGATTGTATGGAAGTATTTCCTAGATAAATATAATTTATGTTGGTGTGTTGATTATTCTAATTGTTATTTTTTTGAAGAATCAATTTTCAAATTGGATAATATCATCACAAATGAATGGATAACAACTTATATTTGGTTAATGGAATAGACACCCAAACATGAAATGACTTTTGTGATAAATATATCATTTAATGAAGTGAAATTGAATAAGATACCCCCTTTGGAGTCTTTTTTTAAATTTTGTATGTTATGTGGTGTGGGGGGGGGGGGGGGGTTGGTCAGGATATGATTCTGTCGTTTGGATACGTTGGATATTTGTCATTGTGCTATAGTGGGGATGTTATGGGGTTTGAGATACGGTTCTGAAGACGTGATGTGATTGATCGTGTAATATGTTGTTTCTATTGGGATTTGGCTTTAATTTGGTTTGTTTACTAAATTAATATTATGATTTTCATTGTGTTCCTAGAAAACTGAATATTTTACATGAACATGTTTATAATAGTGAATTTGGTAAATAACATAATAATAATTAAAAAATGAAATATAAATTGTGGATTTTTCATTTCATATGAGTTTTGAGATTATAGTTTAGTAGGAGTGGAGGTTTTTATGAGATATCTTATACCTTGAAAACACTTTCTATAGGACATGTGTGATGTAACAATATATGTATATACCATTTCTATCATTGCATCTCTATATGTACCCCATCATCATCGATCCAAACGTGCTGACACTCGTATAGTCACCTGATCGAGCTTTTTAAAACAAATTTGTGGGAAGATGGATGTATGGATATCAACAGTACTCATAAACCTCTAATATTAGAAGAGAAGGATATTCATTAGTTGTGATGAATAGAATAATAATGTGAAACATTCACATTTTGATGTGAAGTGATTTGATGGCCATGTTGTGTTCGGGCGATTTGCGATTTGATGTTATAGGTGTGTGTGGGTGGTGTGTGATGTGATTTGATATCATTCAAGATATGATGGCATTCTAGGATGTACGATGTTCGGGAGTAAGAGTGGAAAGAAAGTGGGTGAGTGTTATGGAGTACCCAATCATCGATGTGAATTATATTATATTATTTTAATTAGATGTATTATTTGGTGAGAGGGCCATGATGAGATGGGATTTTGTTTAGCAGACATGTATAGTTTCTTGGTGGATCTATTTCATTCATGTAGGTGAATTAGATTTCCCTTTTCACATGTTTATGAATGTGTTTGGTTTTCTTATTGAGTAAAAAATTATTTTCTGTATACTTATATAAAACTATTTTGAGGATGCATTGAGGAGTCTCTGGACCGTGATGGGTGTTACTAGCCTGAATCTTAGGACAATTTCTATATCACTTTTCATTTTTTTATTTTGGGTATTTACATTGATAATTATCATTTGTATCTATTTTATTATAAATTAATTTTGTGATTGTTTTTGAATTTAATAAAAAATATATATATATATTGGATTTCATTTCTTTTTAGTTATATTATCTCCTGGCCGTATCTTTATTAACTATGGTAATTCATCCGATACGTGATATTTTTATACCCTTTCGTGGTAGTCTCTAAACCAAGGATTGCTGGTGGAATGTCTTGAGGGTCATTAAATATCTACTCTCATTACATTATCATTGGATGGAGATGGTCATGAAATATTAGTATCAATGGTGATTCCTGATAGATAGCATGTAATGCATAGTTTGGAAGATTGAGAAATGAATGGTATGGTATGGAAAAAGTGCATGTTGGCCTTGGAGCATGACATAGGTCATTAAGATAGGATATAAAATGGGTTTGTATATACAACCATGATCTAGTACCTAGATTCTGAGCTTTTTGAATGATCATATGTGATGTAACTACGTAAAATGTAGGTGCTTAAGAATGTAACATGAATCGTGATGATATATTATCATGTTTGAATTTTATATTTTGTTGAAAATAAAAATCGATAAAAAAAATATATTATATAGAATAAAAATATACCATTATTAAAATCCATTCGAACATGAATATAAAATCCTTACATTCCTTTCATAATTCGATACATTTAATCATATGCCTGTAGCTCAGGTAGTAGAGGCTCAATAATTTGACATTAATGATTTTCAAGGGGTTGGCCTCATGGAAGTTGATAATTACTATTATAAGTCCATGATATAGTACAATAGGTATGAATTGTGAACTTATGGTGGAATAATTTATGAGGTATAGATATAAGGACAGATATAGGATCTAGAGAAGTCATTCAATTTTATATATGCACTAATAGAGTTTTGGCTCCCCTTGGAATTTTTACAGAAGTGAGGAGATGCATGTTAGTGGTGGACACTATACAATAGAGAGAGTAAGGAAGAAGATGTGTAATTGGTGATATTTTATGTTTATGTATATTAATAGAACTATTCTCCATCCCTAAAGGTCGTGGAGAGGCATTAGAAACATTCCATTAAATAGTGAATCATGTATACGTGGGGTATTAAGATCTAGTTCATGGGACCTCTACACAATGTCCAAGATAATTTCCTAGGTGAGGTGACTTGAGAATGTCTTATTGAGGAAGAACTCTATCATTCGATCAATTATTCACATACACCATTTACATCAACAATGTATTGAGGGAATGAACAGAAAAAATAAGATATTATGTAGATGAACTAATGCGGGGGCCCTCACTAATAGGGGAACCATAATGGAACCTAGAGGGGTAGATTTGTCAGTGGTTGGACTTCAAAATTAGATCCATCATTGTATCAACAATAATGGTGTAAAACTCATCTTCTTCCCTTCCAACCCTTAGGGGCTTGTGTATTATGTAATTATTTTGGGGACTTCATAACAATGCATATCATTTAGGGGATTTGTGGTCATAATCTTGAACAGTTCCTAATGGTTTCTCAAGACATCTGGGTCAAGGTAGCCAAGATTAGTGTCATCATTAGCAGTAGATACAAAAACAATGTTTCAACTGTTGGGGTAGTCATATTATACACATTCCATAGATGATTTGGAAGGATGAAGCTGACCTCATGATGTACCAAATCATTAGGTACCTCGACCTTAGCATGGACACCGAGTTGGCTGTTAGTAGAGGTCAAGTAGAGGTTTGTGTGAAATGTTGTAGGAAGTTGTGGAATTAGTACTAGAGGTAAAATATATCACTCATGTTACACTCAATTTAGAATGTACACTTGTTTGTTCATTGTTTTATTCTAGAGTGTGACACTCCATTTTTGAAACATTCTAGTCCATCCTCTAAGACAAGATATATATAGGATTCCTAGAACATAGTTTTGACTTCCCCAATTGGAGACTACAATTTATTGATTGATATTTTTTAGGTATTTTCACTGAATATGTTCCCAAATCAGTCATGTGTGGTACATATCATACTTCATATATAGTGATAAAATGTCTTCCATAGATTTGGATGGTTGTATTTTTTGTGTAATCTATTTTAATATACTTCTAGAGGACATTCATGGTCTTATGTAATGAATGTTGATGTATTGTTTTCATTGGAATGAGGTTTTTACATGTGGGAAGTTGGAATTTAGAGCCCATTCATTCATTTTAGTATGATATATTTATGAAAATATTAGAAACATGGATATAAGAGATACTATTTATCTAGGGAGTTGTTTTATGTTTTCCAGATGAGGTTGTGGAACTACCCCCTCAACATGATGTTGAGTTTGGTATAGACATCTAGACTGGTGCTTCTCAAATTTTGATGGCTCTCTACTTTATGTTGACATCTAATTTACAGGATTTTTTATTCATATTAGTGATCTGATAAAGATTTGGTTCATCTAAACTTGTGTCTTAATATGGTTTACCCAATGTAATTCATTAATAAGGTGTATGGTAGTCTGACGTAGTGCATGTATGACCAAAGGTTAGACAATGTGACAATCATGAATTGTTATCCTCTTTTAATTATTGATGATATTATTTTCCAGTTGAGGGGAGATAGTTGTTTCTCAATGATCAATATATTTTTTGGATGTCAATGGTTATAGTCAAAGGATGTATTTGTCATTATAAATTCCTCCAGATGTAGGTTGGGAAACTATGAGTTCATGGTCATGATTTTCGGAGTATTGAATGCATCAATTATTTTCAGGGGGACTATGAATTAAATGTTCCTTGTGTTTCTACATAGGTTTGTAATCACCTTTATTGAAGATATATTAATATACTCAAGGTCGGTAGAGGATCATGTAGAAAATCTTGGATATTATTTCATGGTTCTTCATCACCACTAGCTCTATGTAATGTAGTCCCAATGTATTTTTAGGATATGAGAGATTCATTTCCAAGGGAATGTGTTGTCTCCAATGGTTGTGGCAGTTGCCTCATCAATGTTCACAATATTTTTTCTTAGGTAGCATCGATGAATATGGATGTAGTTTATAGCTTCACTGGTATCACAATAAATTATATATGGTTTGTGTCCAATTTATATAATGTTGAAAAATGGTTGATGGAATTAAGTAGGAATAATCTATATTTTTTGGGGAATGATTAGTGATAAAAATAAGTTGGTTACCTGAAGTGTAATATGACCTAGGATACAATGATTTAACATCTGGGTGTGGGTGAGTTTTTTTATGTTTTCATTGACACGTATCATCTCAGATTGTGAATCATCTTGGTGCAACAGATGAAGTGATCTCTTATAAGATAAGGTAGTTAGTTCATAAAAAATTTAACAATTCCTCCCATTTATATTATTCTATAATTATTTTTGTTGTCAATGTTTATTTGGTGATATTTACACATTGGGGAGTAATTTTTGTTATGCACAAATCACATGAGTTTTAGATATTATATTTATCAACTTCATATAGTTCTATGGTAGTTATTGTAGTTGTGTGTTTTTTTCAAGACAACGATTTTGATATCAATTACACCTCATGAAGGGGTAATTTATTGGATGATTCATTGACCGAAATATTTTTAGAATGATGATTTATTGAAGTATATATTTTCATGGACATTGGTGGAGGATTTAGAAGCCTTAATATAAATCTAGGGGATAATGGTGTTAGAAAATATTTTTTTCAAATGATGGTGCAGTATTCTCTGAATTAGTCGGTGTTTGAGTCTCTTTTTAGATAATTAGATGATGTGGGATTGTGTGATTTGTAGCCAATTGTGAATCTATTGAGGGATGGTTAGAGGATTGTTAGAATTTGATGTCGTTTTGAGGGAGTTTTTTTTTCAGTATCAATGCATGATGGAGTATTATATGAGTTTCACAAATCACATTTGGTGGTACACAAAGGATTTTACAAGATATACCATGTCTAGAGGACATAGTTTTGGTGGCCTGGGATGGAATGTGTTGTGGAAGAGTTTATTAATCGATGTTTGGTTTTCTAGAAGAAAAATGATGGGCCTCATGTTCCTTGTGGTTTGTTGTAGCCCTTAGTTGTTCCTAAGTTGATATATGATGAAATATCAAGAGATTTGTTCACAGGGTTACATTGTGATTAGGGAGGTTCTGGTGATAGTTGGGTTATTATGAAGAAGATATAAAATTTTGAAAATTCCTATCAATAAAGGGGGAATAAAATGATGATGTGTTAGATAAATGTAATGTGGAAGTCGTGGTGTGACTCCATGGAGTTACTAGGTCCATTTACTCTTATCAAAATTAATTTGTTACATTACAAGAATTTATGGGTTTTAAAAATTATTTTGTAACTAAATTTCAGAATAGTAATAACTTCTACCCTCAGATTGATGGGAAGAAAAAATAAAAAATCCACACACTAGATGATATGTTGCAGGAATGTGAATTTTACTTTAATAGTTCATGTTAACAAAACCTTCCCTTTTCCTATTTTTCTGACAAAAATATTATTCCCTCATTCTCTGTCAAGGAAATATTTGAGGCTTAATATGGGTGGCAATTTCATTTTCCATTGTGCTAGATTGAATTATGGGATCCAATAGTTTGTGTACTCGAGGTAGTGCAAAGCACAACTAAGAAGGATCAACATATTAAAGAGAGGTTGAGAGCATGAAATGACAATAAAAATTCCTCCACTTATCAAAGGAGAACATACTTGTAATTTTAGGTTGGGTAATATATGTTATTGAATGATTCCACTCAAAATGTTTAGTTGATTTTCTAATAAAGGATTAATACCTTTCCTTATATTCTTATGCCCTTATCTATGTTTGGTCATGTCGGAAAGGAGTATTACTTGTTGGAACTTCTACCCTGAATGGATCTGATTGAAGATATATTTTACATCTATTAGCCTCATTATCATCTCTATGATTAAATGTAGGAAAATAATATGGTATATTTGGATAACGAGGATAATGTGACAATTGTGGAGTTAACAGTGGATATACACGACCATCAAGAGAATGTGTTGCGAGGAAGAAACAATCTCTAGGTTCGTGTTCTATTTATAAATATTTCTTAGAGGAGGGTAAATGGAAACATGAAACATATGATTAAACCCAATACCAGAATTTGTTTTGAGATTTAATATATATTTTTACTTTGGATGTGTTATTTGGAGATTGATGTTTTCATAGATATGTTTTCCCATTGATGTGATAGTTATTGTATGATGTGTTATAATTATCTTTCATGTGAAAAAGGGTATACCTAATTCCTAATAAGGACAAAATATTATTTTATGTGGTTAAAACCATGAATTTTAGTCAGTTACACATATATTAGATAGTCTCTTTATATGAAGGATGGAATTCAATGATTCCTATGTTCATAGTTGTATGATTAGTTATGTTAATATAGTAGTTTGGTATAATTAGGTTGGTTTATGGTACTATTTAATGAGTAATGTGATCCTAGGTAGTTACATATTCATATGGATGTTTTAATCCTTTCTCTCAATCAATTTAAGATGGTTTTAAATTCTCAAGCATTAGAATAGATTTAAAGGTATCTGTTGTAATAACCCAAAACACCAGAACCATTAAATTTCCAAAAAAAAAAAAATTTATGGTTTTTATAGGATGTGTGTGTAGTTTTTGATACACGTTAGAAAATAAAGATAATGTGTCATTTTTTGTGGGGATCCATTCAGGATGTTTCCCTTTTTTTTATAAAATTGTTCATTGGTCATCATTCCAAACAGTGGGTTATTCTCAGACTTTTCAATTTTTGTTGAAAATTTCAAATTGTGAGTAACTTCCAATGTTGGATAATTTTATTAGTATCCATTTTCTAGAAAAAAAAATCAAACAGTGGGTCATTTACAATAGTGGGTCATTTCAGAAGGTGGTACACTCTGGGATTCTTCCATTTTTTCAGAAAACCTCCAATAGTGGGACATATAGAATAGTAGGTGATATAAAATGCATTAAATTCGTTATTTTTTCATTTTTTCCATAATATTTCTTGTTGTGGGTTATATCTAAATGTGGTACATTTTTATTTTTTCCATTTTTTTTAAAAAAATAAATATTTTAAAATTTGACATATTTAATGATAAAAATTGGTTTAATGCTTATATATAGGGTTTTATAATTCATTTCAGTAGTGATGGTTCATTAAAAAAATTTATAAAATTCTTGGAGGATTTTTAAATTATTACACCATTTTGTTTTATAAATATCCCCAATTAAAGTGTAATCTAAAATATTTCAAATTCTGTTTGTTTTCAATATGATCTTTCTAAATATAAGATCCTTCTTCAGTTCGTCATTTTCAATTTATTTTCAGATTGGAGGTTCCAAATACTTCATTCATTGGTATTTTAGGACAAATTTTCTATAGTTATTTTGAGTTACCCTTAAATAAGTTCTCTCATGTTCTAGCACCCCTACTTATTCTGAAACAAGTTTGCGAAAATATTATTTCTTCCATGAATTGTTTTCCATTATTTATCCTTATATTTATTATATGAGATTGTATTACAACCCATTTTCATTTCGAATATTTATGAATCCAGATTTATAATGATTATGAATATATTTAAAAAAAATTGTGAAGTAAAATGTAATGTATGGTATTACAAATATTATTAATATTATGATTTTATATTCTTAATTACTCGATGAAAAATGTGTCCCTTGGTGGATTGATTAGTAGCATTTAATTTCATTGAATCCTATATATATTGATTTTTTAATATCACTATAGATAACTATCTAAATATATATATTTGGATAATAGAAAGAATTGAACATAACAATATTTATATTGTGATAACACCATTAATGAACAATTTTAATTTAAATAAAATACCCTTTTAAATGTAAAAAATGTAGTGTTATGTGGTATTTGAGGTGTTTTTAGGGGGAAGTGGATGATATATTGTAGAATAGTGGGGGTAAAATGGGTTTTTATATGAAGTGGTGTATAGTAGATTCAATGGAGGATGTGATGTGGGTGTATAGTGGGGCTATGATGGTAGGTGGAACTGGATGTAGTTGTTGGCTTGTTTTTGTTTTTCTTATTTTGTTTGATGATTTTTCCCAGATTATAATTGATGGTGAAATGAATAATAATATTGATTATTTTTATAGTAATAAAATTGAATTTCATATTTTGTTCTATACAATTTTAATGTTTTAATATAATGTTTTGGAAAAATAGAATCAGGAAAATTGTTTAATTATAATGAAAATATAAAAGAAAAATTGTTTCTTCTGTTTTTCATATGGTGGGGGGTTGTGTTTCATTTTTTAGTAGTATAAGTGGAGGATTCTTTGAGATATATAATTCCATTGAACATGTAGTATGGGGAATATGTGATTTGTATATAAATAAATATATATATATCCTATATATTATTGTGAAATCTATTAGAACCCTACAGTAATCATGAACTTTGTGTTGAAAATTGCATAGTTCTATTGGGAAATTTTTTTCTAACATCCCAGCTGGAGGAAAGATGGGTGTCTATTATCTCATTGCTGCTATGTCTTCCCTGGAATAATAGAGACATGCACAGGCTGGGATGGTATGATGTCAATAGTGGAAGTATTTTATTTTGATGTGACATGATGTGATGGACAACATGTGTTCATGTAATACGTGATGTGATTTCCTGGTGTGTGTTTGGGAAATATGGGTTTTGCTGTTATTTTTTTGAAATAGGTGGGTATTCCCGAACGTATGGAATTTATGTATAAGATATTGAAATCATAGGTAATGTGGTGAGGGGTAACCTCTCATAATTGTAATTTATATTATCATGTTATACATTGATGTGATATTTAGTATGTGATATTTAGTGAGGTAGGGGTTTTGGTTAGTATAACTGTATAGGTGATGTTTGGTTTTACTACTTTAACATGGGTGCATTAGTTTTCTATTTTTTCTTGTGCAAGAGAGAATTTGGTTTTCCAATTGTGTATACCCTTATGATCACTCAATGTATATAATACTATTTTTTGGATTCTAGGATGAATTTACAGACAATGTTGGGCTTCACTATACGAGGCCATGGGATAGTTGATGTGTCACTTCTCATGTAATAATTTTGGTTATTCACATTGAATTTTTTTAATCTATATTATATTTATTTACACATTCAATGTAGTAATTATTTCTTATTTCATATATATGTGTGTGTGTGTGTCTGTGTGTCTGTGTCACGGAGTTGACTTTGGTTGATTCATTTTGTTAGATTATCTAGTCTATATTATAGAGGTTATTGCCTCCCCTATATGAGATTTCTATACCCATGGTGCTAGTCACCACCGTGAGGATTACTAGAGGAAGGGATCATTGGTCATTATCTCTCCCCGTATTTCAATAACTGTGGAGGGAGGTATTTTTGACATCGTTATCATTATAGGGTTGATGATTAGGATCAAGATCAATTATCATAGTAGACATAAGGTTTTGTAATCATTTGGTGTTGTAATAATGATAGTGTGTGAGTCCATTATACACTATATGGTGTAATTGTTTCTCACATAGATGTAACACTCGAATATTACATGATATTTTACTTTTTATATAATTCAAATGATTGTGCTATACACAACATCCAGTTCGAGCATACCATGACCTTTCAAACTAGCCATTTTAAAAACAGTCATGAATAATATTATCCAAATTAAGAAATTTAAAAATTTAATTTTTCCCAATATACTTAATTTTAAAATTCATAATATCAATATTATCTTAGGGTGAAATTTTTGTAATTTTTGAAAATTTTCAATTGTTGATTTATAGTAAAAAATATTGTGTTATTGTTAAAAAATAATTATTTAATTTAAATAAATATATTATTATAAATTTATTTTAACATAAAAATATATATATAATAAATATATTACTCCATGATCATTCTTTGGAATCATTTAAAATTTAATTAGATATAAAAATTTATTTAACATTTTGGTGTCTCTTTCCCCAACCTTCAAACCATAACTATGGATTAACAATAAACGTAATTTTATAACTTCTCTAAATTTAATTTAAAACATTCGACATTATTTTTTATAATCAGTATGAATTTTCTTTTCTAATATGATCAAAATAATTTATGGTGAATAGTATTTTTCGGAATTTATTTACCACGGTTAAAGGTAAATAATGTAAATAAATGTAAAATTAAAATTATAATAATATAATATGAATATAATAGTTGCCTTAATTTCATTAGATTAGTGAGTTTCAACAAAAATCATCATTAGGTATAAAATATTGCCTTCTTTAAGAAACTTGTGTATTATTATGACCTTTATTATATTTCATTTAAAGAAGAATTAAAAATGTCATATTCAATTTTTCATAATTAAATCATCATTAATATAATTGTTATACATAAGTTAAATAAAACTATAATTAGTCAATAGAGATATAAAATTATGACAAATATAATGGTTTTTTTATATTTTTAGTAAATAAATAATTAAATTAAACGGTGACACAATAATGATTCAGGGATTGAATTATTAATGAAAGAATCAATTAAATGATATTAACAAATTTATAATAAATATAACTCCACCTAATTATGGACATAGAAGAATTTTAGTGAAATATAGACATGTTAGTTATATACTATAATTATTTTTTTGATTTTAACATGTTGTTTTGATATTTTTTGAAATATAAATTTTGAATAGTATCAAAATTGATATAAATGTTAATTTATAAAATATAAAATTAAATTAAATAATATAAAATTAAAAACAATTCCATGTTCATCCAATTAATTGAGATAATGACATCAATGTTATAAATAATCAAATTGGGGTTCTTTTGTAATTTTATAGTAAGTAAATTAAAAAAATATAATGTACAAATAAAAGAAGACACTGTAAGAGCTATCCTATTTAACTAACGCTTAAAACCAAAATAAATGGTTAATTTTGTGACATAAACATGTCTAAATTTTTTTGTATGATGTGATTTAGAAAAATCCACATATGATCAATTATATAAATAAAATTTTGTATATTTGGCACTGAAAAAATAATAATATTAAATTAATATTTTATGATCGTCCAAAAATACCACTCAGCTTTTTATAAATGGGAATTTTTCATTCGTTTTAATTCACACCTTCATATCCCGTCGAATCACCAAAAACCTGTTCAAATATCCCTTCAGGATTCCTCTCTTAATCTTAGAGTCCTTTCATTGTTTAGATATCCATTCTATGTAATATTTTTGTGCAAAACAAAAGGAGATACACATAAAAGAGGTAATTGTTTTATCACCACTATCAAAGTTATTTTCTTCTTTTAATTCCTCATTATATGTTGATTCCTTATAAAAACAATAACTATATAAACCATATAATTATGTATTATTATAATCATTATAAAACACTATTCCACATTTTGTCAATTATATAAATAACAATATCACCATGTGCGCTTATGTAGGTCTTACCATTTCCACATCATTGTGTAATTTTTTTCAACACTATGCTACTTGTATAAGCATAGTGATGAGTATAATGGATTAAAATAATGAATATAACATAATAATGAATCTTTATAATTAATCTACCCATCTATTCTATACCATTTACCATTAATGGATTGATATCATCTACCGTGTGTACGTACAACCTACCGTATCCACAACGCAATGAGATTCAATATCAATGATAACCATTAAATAATTATTATAAAATTTATATGATGACTAAATATAATATTTATGGACTTAGATTCATTCTAGATATGAAGTATATATATCTTATTTATAATTAACATGACATTAATTAAAAACATGTATAAAAAATGAAAATGTTAACAACCAAACAAATAGGAAAAGTGAAATATTATTACCAAAATGATATAAGAGAATAAAATATGATATCATAAATATTTATATATCTTGGTATAATTTAAAAAAATTAGTTAACCATTATATAGGAGGTTAATTCACCCTCTACTAAAAGAATGTACAATGTAAGTGTTAAATTCACTATCTCGTTATTATCCAAGATTGCTTATATGTATGTATCAACTAGGACATCGTAATCATACATGTCCATGTTTCTTAAAATATAATTCAAAATATATTATAAAATTATTTAAATTCATTTTTACCCAATTTTAAAATTTTATTATATTATTTTAAAGGAATCACTGATTCTTTTTTCTAACGAGTTACTTTATACCATTTTTGATATATTAAGGACTGAATGTTTTTTTAACTTATATGGAAAAAGAGTATATTTTCAACAATTATGACGCCTTATCATTATGAAAATTACAAAATATCATAAAATGATATTTTCAAGACAAGTGCTTTCATTTATAATTTTTTGGATTCTAAATTATTTCCTATTAAAAAAATTGATATTTCACTTAAAGAGTTTTAATGAATTTTTTAAATTATTTTAAACCATGTCAATATATTTTGTTAAATTTAATCCTTATTTTAGGATGACATATTATGATACAATCATTTATATTTTTTTAGGTGTCTATGATAAATTTAAATATAGACGTTCTTTTGTATACAAATCTTGGTTTATGATAAATGTATTTACATTTTGTATGATAGTTTTAATATGATTGTTTATGTTATATTTTTCCTTTTCAAAGCAGGAATGAATTCCATGATGATATGGTAATGGTCATGGTAGGAGGCCTTGATATTATACTTATTATGTCCAACATTAGGCATTTCCTCCTAATGAGATTAGTAATTGACATTCCTTGTGATTATTCAACATGAAGAATATTTATGTGAATGTTTATATGGAATTATATGATTTATTATTTCCATATTATTTTTAATATTATGATTACATTGATTATGTTTATGTTATATACCATTTTTTATAAATTTATGATTATTTATGATAGCTTCTTCTATATTGATGGTCCTTTCTGAACATCATTGCTCATCGATTTCATATGTTCATTTTTCCCCTGGGATTCAAAGAAGAAAATTTTGATTTAACAATAGGGATAGTCTAAGAGATATGAGAGTTTTCCAAGAGGGATAATGTGTTGTTTTTTATTTCAAGAGTTAGTGTAAAACATATGTTTGTATCTTGTATTTCCATGGTTACTAAAATGATCATCCATTTCTGATTTGACATTCATTTCATTTTGTCAATTTATTAAAATTATTCCCCAATTATGGAAATCTACATTTATGGTATTGTAGATAGTATCCGATGATTTTTAGTACTAACAACGGGAAATAAATTTAGAAATTCCTTGATTAGGGAACATTAAGCTAGGATAGGCTTTGGGATATGTAGAGAAGAACATTATAAAATTTATGTAATGTATAGATTATGTGGGTATTCATTGAAAATAAATTAATATATGGATATAACAAAAGGACACTGATATGTAATAGAGGTACCTAGGTGTAATTACTCAATCATAGTGTTCTGATATTGACTCAAGGTACCCTACTACATTGCAACATGAATTACTATGCACCAAGTTTGACTTTAGAAAGGGATATACTTATGAAAATTTATATTTTAATTATAAACCATTATAATGGATTTATGATTATCTATTTATTAAATAAATCCATGTTTATGATTATGGATTAATTTTATATAAATTTTGTAATATATGTTAACAATATTACTAGTTTGAATTTATTAATAATGATTCATAACATAATATAGTGTGTTATACAGTTTAGTAATGAAGAATTGTGGACGAAATGGAAATCAAATCAATAAACTGAATCAATATTGGGATTTTTTCGAATGAAAGACAATGATATTAGAGCTCATGATACAACTTATACTAAATAACATATAACTATACTAGGACTTCTAAATCAGGTGAAAAATAATAAGATTACCTAAATGAAGAACCCTAATCCATAATGAATATGATCAATGTTAGACCTCTTCATAAGACAATAAACTCTAATATTAAATGGTACTAAAAATCATATTGTAGATGGTCAATGGATACATCCGTTAGAAAAAGTATTTCTTTCTTTGTTGACTAATGAAAGCAAATAGGTTTCCATGGAATTTTATCATCTCTCCGGAGATGCAGATCATATGTGGTCAAAATTCAAAACACAATGGATGATAAAAAATTAAAAAATATGGAATATATGGAGTTGAAAAAACTTTTCATATAAAAATTCTCTCCACATGATCAGTTAGTTGATATGGAAAGAAGATTTTTGATTATGAGGTAAATATACTATGAGAATGTTGCAAAGTATGAGGCTGACATCACAAGGATATAAAGTCATGGTTTACACTGTGTACATTACCATATAATTAAATCTAATATATAATATTAAGGATTAAAACCATTCCTCTAATGGGTATTGGTCTCAAAATAATTTTCATCTGATGAATATATTGTCTCATGTGCAATCATAAAAGAAAAGAAATTATCTAATTCTTATATTATAAAGGGAATCCAAAGAATAAGAGGGATGTTGAACACATTGGGAATGGAAGTATGGGGAATGAGGGAAATGTTGACATTACACCTACAATAATTTTTGGAAGAAACATCCTCATACTTTACTAAATGGAATGGGAGTTTGTTACAAGTTTAGTGAAAAATACTACCATGTGGGTGACTTAAATGGAAAGGGAAAAGATGTTAATGTTAAATGATATAATTTTATTGAAATGGTAAATTATGAAAATGATTTTTCCATATGTCATGGAAGTATTGCTATGAAAATTCATGTGTATAAAGGCTAATATTTTGTGATCACAACTACTGATGTTGAAACTCACAATGAAATTGTGGCTAGTAAAATAATAATGTCATCAAATTTAGGAATTTATTTATTTTATTATGGAACATAAAATTCATTACTATCATTAGAGTTTTCTTAAAAAATTAGATATTTTCATTTCACAATAGAATGAAAGTTTTAAGTGAAAATTGATAAGGGTTGTCTCATTACAAAAAATATGTGTTAGGTAGTCCACATTATTACATATAATCATGAATTATATGTTATATTTATCATCATAATGGTAGTCCACTTTGATATAATCCTCTATACGGATTCTTTCTAAAAATATGGTTCAAAATTTTATTGAAAGAAGAAGGATGTTACATTTAGCGAGGATGATGTATAATCCATATTATTTTGAGAAGAAACATCCTCAACTAGTTCTAATCAAAATCAAACCATTTAACATTAATGAATTACATTCATGGGGAGAAAGAATAAATAACATCATGGGATGATGAAATAAATATTCAAATTTAGGATATAGTTGTTGTAAAATAATACATTGATGTTTTTCCTGATGATTTACTTACAGACCCCCAAATATTGATGTTGAGTTTTCTATCAATTTAATCCCTGATGCAATACCAATATAAAATAATTTTATAGATTGGAAACTATGTAATTAGTAGAGGAGATGAAACAACTAGAATATTTTTGAGTAATAAGGGATTTATTCACTCAAGTGTTTCCCCAGGGGGAACACTTATTCTTTTTGTTAATAAAAAATATGGATCAAAGATGATATGTATTGGCTATATGGAAAAAAATGAAAATATAATACTAAATAAGTTTCTCCTACCTCACATTGATTAATTAATTGATCAAAATCATTGTGATCAATATTTTTTACAAATTGACCATCATTTTTGACATCATCTGTTGTGTGTAAAAAATGAATGTATTCCAAATACATAATTGTGAATCTGGTATGGAAAATATGAATATATAGTAATTTAATTTTGATATTAACATTACACTATATTTTTGAGGTTCTAATGAAAATAGTGTTCATGTAATACCATGATGATTCTTTATAGTATTGATTCTGGATATATAGTTATAATCCAAAATCTATGACGACCATGTGAACAACATATTTTGATGATCTGATCACTCTAAATAGATATGAACTACATTGGATATTTAGAAAGTGTGAATTCTAGCTTCACGAAATTTCATTTCATAGCCATATTGTCTCCATGTATGGAATATATGTTGATCCTGTGAAGAAAAAGTGTAACACCCCTAGCATCCATGGTACATTTCCCTTTGAATAATGAAATAGCTTCCATTGTATGGAACTTTGAGATTCTAACACACCACAACCAATCAAACTAGCCATTATGAATAGTAATAACTGATTTTTAAAATTTTATAAATTTTATCATATGAAATGGACATCATTTTTGGATTCAAAATATCGAAATTAGATTTGGGTTAATTTTTGGAATATTTATGAAATCATTCAATTTTTATGAATTGGGAAAATCACTGAGCTATTGTTTAAAAATGTCATTTTATTTAAAAATTTATTTTTTTTCTATTTATTTTAGGTCAAAATAGATGTATAATACCTATATAAGTTCAATGTGATTCATTGGAGTCATTTTATAATGAGTTTAGATATAAAAAAATTTATTGAACTTTTTACCGTCTTTTACCCACCTCCTAGGAGAATTTGAAAAATTGTATATAAAAATATTTTATAGCTTTTGTGAGTTGAATTTAATAAATATGATTGACATGGTTAACATAATAATGTAAAATTTTGTTCAATAAGATGAAAATACTTTTTGATGAATCGTAACTTTTTTCTTTTATTTAATGTTGTTATAAGTAAACAGGGTAATTACGGGTAAAATTAATATCATAATTACCATAATAGATTGTCTAATACTATTGGTCAAGTATAATTCGA
The DNA here is from genome assembly GCA_963277665.1 of Viscum album. Lineage (NCBI taxonomy): Eukaryota > Viridiplantae > Streptophyta > Magnoliopsida > Santalales > Viscaceae > Viscum > Viscum album. The sequence goes on along the minus strand of OY728163.1, from coordinate 1,045,766,952 downwards.
CCAAAAACAACCTTATGAATAAAATATTTTCCTCTATGGTACACAAGGATTAGATTAGGACATTTATTATTATTCTATTTAAAGAAGAGTTTAAAGAGTTAAATTAATAGTTTAATAACTATACCATTTTTAATATAGGGTTACACACAATATAAATTTGACTATAAATATTCATTAAAAAATTAAAGAGATTTCATACATAATGGTATTTTATTTATAATTATTAGACATTATATAATTAAATTTGTTAAAGACATAGTGATGATGCAGTAAATAAATTATTAACGAAATACTAAAATAATTGATATTATAAATATCCAAATATATATTATTTGATATATTAAATTAATTAAAATAATTTTATATGTTAATATGACATGATAGGGTTGATTAAATGAATTTTGTTGAATTAATAATGCTATTATGACTTTCACAAAAACAAAATACCAAATAATGTCAAAATTGACATAATTGAGTTTTTAAAATAAATATTATATTATTAATTGATATTATATTCCAAAAAAATTATAATGATCGTCCAAAGGGAATAAATAATATTATATATTTCATTATGGAACTACTTTAGGTTCTCTGGAATGTTTATAGTACGTTTATTAACCATATAATTAAAAAACAAAGAGACGTGGTAAATGTTAAACAATTTGACTAAGAGTTTAATCTAAAAGAAAAGATTAATATTGTGACACAAACTATTTTAAATCATATGGGTTGAGTGGGTTTCGACCCATACACACCTTTTCCTTTAAATAAATCATTTTGGATCCATCATAAACTGAAAATTATTTTATTATAAAATAATATTTTCATTTTTTTCTAAGGTGCCCCTCACCCATCTTATAAAAGAGAACAAACCTTTCTCTCAAATTAATACCTTAAAATCCATTCTTCACTTAAAAAACTTTCCAAATATCATCTAAACTATATTTTCATCATCATATAGGCCTTAATTTTGTTATAAAGCCAACCTATAGAGCCCTTTTGATCAAATAAAAAAGAATCGCCCAAAGAAGAGGTAAATATTACACCAACTCTTTCATGTTATTTTATTCTTCCACTACGTATTTATTTATTATTTATATTATAAAATAATAAATCCAGTATCTTATATATACTTTGTTGTTATTATAAAAATAATACAACCATATTCAGTATCCTATCAATCCTATAAATGACAAAGTCACCATATCTGCATACGTATGGATTATTGTATCCATGTCATGGTATAATATGTTATTCAAATACTTCATCATTTGGAGGGGTTAACTAATGAGTATAAAATATATAGATAATAAATATAACATTATAATGATTCTGTATATATGATACACCATCCAATTATATAATATTATAATATCAAAATAATTATATTGTAGCTCATGCGTACATTCAGATTACTATCTCCACGAACGCGATGAGATTCATTCCCCATTGTATCCATTCATGGGTAATAATCATTTGATGATTAAAAATAATTTTTCAAGACGTAATATCATTATGATTATAAATAATATACATCATATCCATAAAAAAACTTATTATGTAACAAAGCATATAAAGGAAAATGAATCAGTTAACTCCTGAAATGATGATACTAAAGAAATATCATTAACAATGAAATTGTATATGATCATATATGATATAATATTTATGTATATATTTCTTGTTTAATTTAATAACAATTCTTTATCAATTACTCAGGAGTTTAATGTACCATCAATTAAGGAAAAGTACAAGGTAAGGTTTAATTTCACTATCTCTTTATTATCTGATGTTGTTTTTTCGTAGGTATCTATTGAGACCTTTTTATCATCCAAATCCATGTTTTAAAAAAATTTATTCCCTTTTATTTTTAATTTTTACTGTAATATGGTTTAAATTCATTTACACTATTATTTGACTTTTTATAAAATGGGTTGAAAGGAATCTTTCTGTCGTTTTCCAAACAAGGTACCTTATGACCTTTTCGAAAAAATTATGGTAAGAATGTTTTTTAAACATACATGGAGTGTGCATATATTTTCCGCCACTATTAAATCCCTGATTATTCCCTTAAAATATTATAAGAATATTTGAAAAATATATTTTTTCTTTTATAATTATTTTAATTTTAAATGATTTCAAAATAGAAAGAGATATGTCACTAAAAAAGTTTTGATTTCATCTATGTCAACATCCTTTGATGGATTTAAATCTTATTTGAAGTTGAGTTATTATAATACAAAAATTTCATATTGTATTTATGATTTTGTAATATGCTACATTGTGGTTGTGTTATTTCTACACCATTCATTGTTTATGGATAAAGTATTGACATTTCAAATGCTATTTTAAATACTAATGTTTATTTTATGTTTAGAACTATTCATATGATGAATGTGTTAGAATTAGTAAGTGATGGTTGGAGTCCGATATAGCTCCTCGATGCATCGGTAGGTCTCAAGAGAAAGGATGATGTCTTGGAACAAGTCCGTGAAAAAATCTTATTTGTTGTCGTGGCACAAGGCCTTGACTATGTGGTTACGAATTCTGACATTATTCATTCTATCATTATGAAAGTGTCTATTCACATTGCATGTGATTATTCACCTTGTAGAATATCTATGTAAATATGTAAATGACATTATTTTATTTTATATATTCAATATTATGCATAATTTCATGTTTAAAAGGCTTATTTAATTCTTATACATTTTCTTAAATGTTTATGCTTAATTATGAACGTTTACGCTATATTGTTATTTTTACTGAGCAACTGATATCACACCATTTTATGTATTATTTTTCCCAAGAAACAAATATGTATATTATGAATAGACTATAGGGATTGTATATGGGAAATTAATTTGGTTAATGAAAAAAGGTTTTTGCGGTTTTTCAATATATAATGTAATTTTAAATTAATGAATATATCTAGTACTTCCAAGGAAACTAAACTAATCAGTCTTTTGAGACTATATTTTTTGTGTTCATACCAATGTTATGTAAAAAATAACTAACTCTAGGAATCTAGGTTCGAGGTGTTACAATTGGTATCAAAGGATGTTTAGTAAAATAATTTGAATTTAGATTCAGAAAAACTCTGATTAGAGTACATTACCTTAAGATAGACTTTGAGGATTAGTAAAGAAGAACATCCTTGAATTTTTGTATTGTAGATATTTTGTGAGTTTTACATGAAATTAATCCTTGTCTGGATATGAGTAGGTATAGGCATCTCTGGCATAGATTTACGTTGGGGTCAAACTAGAAAATGACGCATTGAGCTAGACTCGAATGGGAACTAGTGCACAAAAACATTCCTTGCTGCACTATTAGTTAAGACACTCCAATGAGATATTCTTATGATAATTATAATTTTCATTACAAATCATTATGAAGGGTTTATGAGTATATACTTCCTTAAGGAAACATTTTTATGATTATGGATTATATCCATAAACTATTCAATTTATGTTATGTGTTTTATGTGTTTGAAATATGTATTGTGATTCATAAACTAATCTAGAGTATTCCATTGTTTAGAATGTGCACCTAGTGGAATTAATGGAAACTGTATCAATGAACATAATCCATGTAGGGATTAACCTCTTACTAATTATAATTATAGTAGAGATGGTGATGCAACTGGTGTTGATCAGCCTATCACCATACTAGGACAACTCACACACGTTATGAATAACAACCTTACACGTATGGAGCACCCTACTCCACAATTCAGAAGATCAATGTAAGACCAATTCATTAGGAGAAAACCACAAACATTCAATGGGAGTACAAATCCATTAGTAGCTGAGCAATGTATAATTTCCTTAGAGAAAGTAATTCATGCTTTGGGAAGTAGTGAAAGGGAAAATTTTCTCAGGGTATTTTATCGCCTCACAGGAGTTGCAGATCAATTGTGGTATTTGATTCAAATCATAAACAAAGATAGTGAAGTATCAAATATGGAATGGAGGGATTTTTATGATATTTTCTTAGAAAAATACATTTCTCATGACCATCAAGTGGATATTGAAAGATAACTTTTGAGTCTAAGACTAAAAGAGGATGAGAATGTCTCAATGTATGAGGCTAACATTACAAGGATAAGAAGACATGTTTTAGTTTATATAAATAACCCAATAAGAAATATTTATCATTTCATTGATGGGTTAAATCAATTTCTTTGTCGACAATTAGACTTACAATCCTTCTTGTCGTACGAAGATATTGCCTCAGCGCTTTCAAGAAAAAAAAAGGAATTATTTATGTCTTACAACATTAAATAAAATAAATAGAAGAATAGATCTATTGAACACTCTAAAATTAGAAATAACATGAATAAGGGAAAAGTTGAATATCCATTATGCAGAAAATATGTGAAGAAATACATTGGTACATTCCAAAAGGGAATGAGAGTTTGTAACAAGTGTGGTTAAAAAGGCCACCATGCTCGTGATTGCAAGGGGAAGAAAGAGGCTATAAATATTGAATGCTAAGATTTTTTATTAAGAGGGCATTGTGTAAATGAACTACCTAAGAACCAAAGAAACATACCTCAAAAAATTCTATGGGATATAGGACAAGCTTATGTTATCACTAATGTAGAGGCGGATGCTCCGAAAGACATAGTGGCAGTAATTTAATGGTTTTCTCAAGTTTAACTAATGCTTTATTTGATTTTGGATCATCACATTGTTTCATATCTTGCCAGTTTTCTAAGAAAATTATATATCTTCAATTCGACTTAACAAGGTAGTTTTCAGTCAAATCACCTAATGGAAGTATCATTGTAACAATGTTTTGTGAATCAGTTCCCATTATAGCATATAAATGTTATTTATTTGATGATCTCATCATCATACCCATGATCTAATTTTATATAATCCTTGATATGGATTTGATTTTGGGCCATGATGTGAAAATTAATTTTAATAATAATGAGGTTACAATTCCCCATGATGATACGATGTACCTTATCATTACAGCAGAAATGTCGCCACCTAATTCTTATATAGATCCACCCCTAATAGCTCAACTAAATTATATTATCGGGGAGGACCAAAATGAAATAACTGAGGGTGAGGAAATGAATGTTCAAATAGAGGTCATAACTATTATGCATGAATATGTTGATGTGGTTCCAGAATATTTACCTATACATCCTCCAGAACATGAAATTGAGTTTTCCAATGATTTAATTCCCGGTTCAAGGCCCATATCGAAGTCCCCTTATAGAATTTCCAATGTGGAATTAGTGGAACTAAAGAAAAAACATGAGTAATTGTGTAATAAAGGATTTGTTCAATCTACTATTTCTCCATGGGAAGCCCCTAATATTTTTTTAAGAAGAAAGATGGATATATGTGGTTGTGCATTAACTACAGGGAGATCAATTCTATAATAATAAATAAAAAGTATCTTCAACCTCCCAATGATTTATTATAGCAACTTCATGGAGCCAAATATTTTTCAAGGATTGACCTTCGATCTGGATATCATCAGTATTGTGTGAATAAGGAACACATTTTGAAAACAACATTTTGAACCAGATACATGCATTATGAGTTTATAGTTAATCTATTTGGGATGACTAATGAACCCTCTATCATTATGTATCTAATGAATAGTGATTTCAAGGGATGTCTTGATGAATTCTTAGTTCTATTTATTGATCACATTTTTGTATACTAAAAAATCTATGAATATCATGAAAATAAATTGAACATTATTTTAAATACTCTTAGAAGAAATGAATTATAAGGGAAATTTAGAAAATGTGAATTATGGCATCAAGAGATTTCATTTCACGACCATATTGTCTCTAAGGATTGAATCCTTGTTGACCCATTAAATACCAAGGTAATCCACAAATTTCTAGTACTGAAAAATATAACTGAGGTACGCAGTTTTATTGGTTTATTAGGTTATTACCGATGTTTTGTCCATAATATTTCCTGGTCAGCTAACCCATTAAAAATTCTAACACATAAAGGGGTTAAATTTTTATGTAAAAAAGCGTGTGAAGAATGTTTTGAATAACTGAAGACACAATTATTCAATGCTCCTATCTTGACTCTACCATTGGGGAGTGATGGGTATGCTAGTTATAAGGAAGCATCAATGAAAAGACTTGGTTGGGTCCTTATGTAGAATGATAGAGTCATTACCTATGCATCATGGCATCTAAAAATTCATTAGAAAAACGATCCTACTCATGTTCTGGAGTTATAACCTGTAATATTTTCATTGAATATATGAAGACATTATCTCAATGGTTAAAATTGTGAGATATATACTGATAACAAGGGTGTGAAGTATATTTTATCTCAGAAAGAACTCAATATGAGGAAAAAAAGATGGCTTGAACTACTCAAGGATTATGATCTCACAATACACTACCACCCAAGGAAAGAAAATAATGTTCTAGATGCTTTGACCAGAAAGGATCATGGTGTTTTGAAAAATATGTGAATTGAAAGGGATCATATTTTCATAGATCTAGTAAATATGGATATGGGAATAACGATGGAAGGTCAAACAAATATTATTTTTCAAATGGTTTCTTAACCATCATTACTAGAATAGATAAAAATTATCAATGTTGTTGATGAATAGTTTCAAAAGAAAATTAATGCTATGAATGACGGTAGATAGAGTGACTTCATATATGAAGATGGAATTTCAAAATTTTAGAAGATACTTTGTGTTCCCAACATAACTGATCTAAAAATGGAATTGTTGGATATTTCTCATAGATCCAATTTCTCCATGCACTCTAGTTGCACTATGATGTATAGGGATATGAAGGAACATTTTTTGTGGGACAAAATGAAGAGGGAGATTAAAATTTATCTATCAAGGTGTATGGTTTGTCAACAATTGAAAACTATAAGGTAACCTAATAGAGGAGTCATGAAACCTCTTCCAATAACTGAGTGGAAATGAGATAATATTATCATGGACTTTGTCGTGGGGCTACCAAAGACCCCTAGAAGTAATGATGTAATATGGATCTTTATTGATCGTCTTACCAAGTCAGCACGTTTTCTTGATATAAGAGAATATTTACCACTTGAAAGATTGGAAATACATTATATTAATGACTATTTAAGACTCCATGGTGTACCCATATCGATTGTTTCTAATCGTGATCACTATTTTATAACATGATTCTCCAAAAGTCTTCAGAAGGTCCTCGATACTGAACTTTATTTGGGCACTACCTACCTCCCTCAAACTGATGGAAAATATGAACTGACTATTCAAACCTTAGAAGACATGTTGAGATCTTTCTCACTTGACATTCATGCTATGTGGGATCAATATTTTTCTCTCATGGAATATTCTTATAACAATATATTCCATTCAAGTATTCAGATGGAACCATATGAAGTGTTATATTGAAGGTGATATTGCGCACCAACTTGTTGGGATTATGTTGGAGAAAGAAAACTCATAGGCCTAGAACATTTTGTGGAAACGATGGAAAAGGTTATGTTTATCCAAACGCACATCAAATCACTACAAACTAGGGAGAAGATTTATGCCGATAAATGAAGGAAGGATTTGGAATTTCAAAAATGAAGATCATGTTTTCTTAAAGTTATCTCCATGGAAAGGAGTTATATTATTTGTTAAAAAGGTAAACTATGTCCCAGGTACATCAGACCTTTTTAAATTGTAGAATGAATTGGGGCAGCAGCTTACAGTTTGGAAAAGCCGCCAGGTCTCTCTAATGGTCACAATGTATTCCACATATCACTATTGATAAAATACATGCCTGACACATTTCATGTACTCTGCTATAAAAAAATTGAACTAAAACCTGATCACTCTTAATGTGAAGAGCTTGTCAAAATTCCTGATACAAGAGAACAAGTGCTGAGAAACCGGACGACTTGTCTGGTAAAAGTTTTATGGAGAAACCAAAAGATAGACGGAGAAACATGGGAACCCGAGGAATTTATGATGAAGAACCTACCAAACCATTTTATGCAGTAATATTCTAAAAATTTTGAGAAATAAATTAATTGAAGGATGGAATAATGTAACACCCCAAGCTTCCATGGTACGTTTCCCTTTGAATAATGCAATAGCTTGCATTTTACACAACATCGAGATTCTAACACACCACGACCAATCAAACTAGCATTTATGAATAGTAATACCCACTTTATGAAATTTTATAAATTTTCTATTTTAAAATGGACTTACTTTTTTGATTTGAAATATTGAAAATAGCATAGGGTGAATTTTTTATATTTTTATGAAAACATTCAATTTTTTTTTAATAATGTAAAACACTAAGTTATTACTTCAAACCAAATTTTTATTTGAATAATAATTTATTTATTTTTAATTTATTTTATGTTAAAATAGATACATAATACCTATATACATTCAATTTAATTCATTGGAGTCATTTTATAATGAGTTTATGTATAGAAGAATTTTATTGAACTTTTTACGCTATTTTACCCACCTCCTAGAAAGAATTTTCAATTTTTCATAAAACATACTTTTACCGCTTTTGTATGATGAATTTAAATAATTTGAGATACACAGCTGGTGTAATTAATATTCTATTGAATAAGATGAACATAATTTTTGGTGAATAGTAACCTTTTAAATTTATTCACCACGGTTAAATGTAAATAAGATAATTATTGGTAAAAATGATATCATAATTATTCTAACACATGTCTTAATTCTATTTTAAAAATAACATTAGACCAAAAACAACCTTTTTAATAAAATATGATCCTCTTTGGTCCACTTGGATGTGATTAAGACATTTATTATTATTTTATGTGAGGAATAGTTAAAAGAGTTAATTTATATGTTTAATAACTATATAATTTTTAATATAGGGTTACACACAATATAAATTAGACTATAAATATTAATAAGAAAAATAAAATGATTTACTACATAATTTGATATTTATTTATTATTTTTATAAATTAAATAATTCTATTTATTTATGACACAATGATGGTGCAGTAATTATCTTATTAATGAACGATTTAAATAATTGATATTATAAGTAATCAAATAAATATAATTTGAGACTTTAAAATAAATCCACTATTTTCCTAGGTTAATATGACATGTTGGGTCTGATTAAAATAAAATTTTTATAAGTAATAATGTTGTTATGAATTTAACAACATCAAAATACCAAATACTGTCAAAATTGACAAAAAAGTGTTTTTAAAAGAAATATTATATTATTAATTGATATTCTATTCCAAATATTATAAGAATCTAACAAAGGGATTAAATAATATTATATATGTCATTAATAAACTACTATAGGTTCCCATTGATGTTTATAGTTTGTTTATAGACCATAAAATATAAAAATATAAAGAGACATAGTAAATGTCAAACTATTTAACTAAGAGATAAATCTAAAAGATAAGGTTAATATAGTGACCCAAAACCGTCTAAAACCTATGGTTTGATTTTCTTTTTACCCATACCCACATTATCATTGAAATAAATCATTTTGGATCGATTATAAACCTGAAATGATTTTATTATTAAATAATACTTCAATCTTTTCATAAGGTTCCACTCACCCCTCTTATAAAAGTGAACATCACTTTCTCTCAAATTAACACCTTCAATGCCATTTTTCTAATCCATCACACACCCAAATATCCTCTAATAAATCATTCCTTCATCCTAGAGGAATTTATTTAGTTATAAAACAATCATATGGATCCCTTTTGATCAAATAAAAAAGAAGAACATGAAGAAGAGGTAATTATTTTATCACCTCTTTCAAGCTATTTTCTTCTTCCACTTCCTCTTTATTTTTTGATTCCATTATAAAAAATTAAATCTATTATATTATATAAACTGTGATGTTATTATAAAAATGGTACAACCCTATTCATTTTCTTATACATCATATAAACGAAAAAGTCACCATACATGCGCAATTAAGAATTACCGTCACAATGTCCTGGTGTAATTTGTTGTTTAAATACTTCACCATTTGGATGGGTATAAATAAAGATTTAAATAAAAATATAACATGATAATCATTCTATATATATGATGTACCATCCAATTATATATGATTTTAATATCAAATGAATGATATCTTTTCCCCTGCGAACGTACGGATTTCCGTCTCCACGAACGCGATGAAATTCATTCCCTATCATAACCATTAAAGAATAATTTTAATTTTATTATTAAAATACATGTTTAAATACATAATATCATTTTTAATATGAAGAAGATACATACTACAGATTAAAAACATTACTTACGTAATAAATCCTATAAAGGAAAACAAATAAGTTAACACCTAAAAGGATGATACAACTGAAATATCGTTAACAATGAAATATTCGAAGAATATATATGATATCATTTTTATGTATATAGTTCTGGTATAATTTAATGAAAATTATTTAACGAATATACTAGAGGTTAATGTAACCTCGACCAAGGAAAAGTACAACGTAAATGTTAATTTCACAATCTCTTTATTATTCGAGGCTATTTTTATGTAAGCATCTATTGGGACCTCTTTATCATTCACATCCAAATTTCTTAAAAATATATTCCAAAAAATTTAACTATTTAATATACTATATGTTAATTTCATTTATACCCTTGTTTTATTTTAATATGAAATGGTTTGAATGTAATATTTCCACTATTTTCCAAACAAGATACCTTGTGACATTTTTGACAAAATTAAGATATGAATATTATTTTAAATTATATGGCGTGTGTGGCTACTTTATGCTATTATAACATCATTGAAAAATACCTTACAAGATTATATAAATATTTTAAAAATAAATATTTTATTTTATAATTAAATTTCTTTTAAATGATTTCAAAATAGAATGAAAAATATCTCAAAAAAATTGTATTTATTCTCTGTCAACATCCTTTGATGTATTTTAATCTAATTAGATGTTGATTTATTGTGATACAAAACATCCTTATCATATTTATGGTTATTGTGATATGATTGACTGTGGATGTTTTATTTATACACCATTCATTTTTTTGATAAAGTATTGACATTTCATATGCTGGTTTCAATACGAATGTTTATGTTATGTTAAAACCATTCATATGAAGAATGCATTGGACATAGTAAGTGACTAGTGGAGCCTGCTATAGCTCCTTTATGCATAGATAGGTCTCATGAAACTAACTAATGTCTTGGTACAAGTGCATGAAAAAGTACATTTTTTATTCTTGGAATAGGGCCTTGACTATATGATTATGAATTCTGGAATTATAAATTCTGTCATTATGAAAGTGGATATTTATATTGCATGTGATTATAAAATTGGTAGAATATAAAATGTTTATTAATAAATAGAGTAATATGATATTATCTTTTCCCTGTTATATTTAATTTCATGTATAAAAGGATTGTGTTTTAGTCTTATACATTTCCTTAAATTTTTATGCTTATTTGTGAAAGTTTCTACTACATTGTCATCCTTACTGAGTATCTGAGGTCACCCCGTTCTATGTTATATTTTTCCCATGATTCAAAGAAGTATATTATGAATTATTATAGGAATAATACATGGGATATAAATTTTTTTAATTAAGAGAACATTTTTTCGTATTTAATTTTATAATGTAATGTTAAATTTCTGAATGTGTCTAGTACTTCCAATGCTACTAAACTAATTAGTGTTTTGTGGCTTGATCTTTTGGGATCATGTCAATTTATGTAATAATGCACCGAATCTTGTTAACTAGGTTCAGGGAATTACAAAAAAGAAATCCAAGAATAGATATCACTATTGAGTATAACAGAGGTATGTAGTTTTATTGGTATAATTGGTTACTATTGGCATTTTGTCCAGAATCTTGGATGTTAATCCCTTTAAACAATCAGATATTTAATGGGGTTAAATTCATATTGAAAAATGTGTGTGATGAATTATTTGAAGAATTTAACAGAATATTAGTTTGTGATCCGATATTTACTCTTTAATATGGGAATTGTGGGTTTTTTATTTATAGTAAAGCATTAATGAAAGGACTCAGTTGTGTCCTTTTACCGAATGATAGGGTTACTACTTCTTTATCAAGGTAATAAAAAATTAATGAACAAAATTACACACCTCATTGTCTCTATTTAGAAGTAGTAATTTCGACTATAATGATATGAAGAAACTATATATAGAGTGAAATATGTGAGTTATATAATGATAATAATTGTTTCAAATATATATTATCATAAAATGAACATATCATGAGACAATGGAGATGGCTTGAGCTACTCAAGGATTATGATTTCTCACGAAACAACAACAAAGGGAGGGAAAATAAGGTGGTGACATATTCATGTAGATAATACCATAGAGGTCTACTGAAAATGAAAATTGAATATAATACTCTATTTATGAGTCTACTAATGATGAATATTTGAATTATCATGGAATGTGAAACATGACAATACATTCAAATGTATTCAAACCTTCGTTAAATGAATGTAAATAAATTTCATATCCTGATAAAGAGGAGTTTATAAAGTAAATTAATGACGTGAATGATGGTAGACAGACCAAAATTGTATTTGAAAATGGTATTTGAATTTTAGGAAGAGGCTTTGTTCTCCAGCTATACCAAATATAAAAATGGTTGTATTGGATGATGTTCAAAACTCTTATTTTTCAATAAACCTATTTATGATTAATATGTATTGGGACTTGTATGAAAATTTTTGGTGGGACAACATTAAGAGAGAGATTACTGATTATGTGTTGAGATTCTTGGTTTTTCAATAGGTGAAGCCTGAAATATGGCATCCTAATGGTGGCATGCATCCTCTTCCAAATTTTTTTAAAATGGATGATATTTTGGTTCATTTTTTCATGGGGATACCAAATACTACTATAAGATATAATTAGATATGTGTTATTATTAATCATCATAAAAAATAAAATCATTTTATTTATATAATATATTATTTACCCATTGACTGTTTAACAATACTATATTTTAACGAAGTGGTAAGCCATTATAGAGTACCCCTATCAAATTTTTTAGACTCTGATCCACATTGTACATCAGAATTCTAGAAAAGTTTCAAGAAGGCCATAAATACTGGGCATCATTTCAGAACTAACTTCCACCCTCAAACTAATGGGCAATCAAAAAATAATATTCAATCCTTTGAAGACATGTTGATATATTTCTCAGTTGACATTCAAGGTATGTGGGATCAATATTTACCTTTAGTTGAATATTCCTATAATAGTAGCTTCAATTAATGTATACATATGGCACTATATGATGGATTTTATTAAAAACATATTTCTTATAAAGACTTGATGATATGATGTTTGTAAAAGAAAACACTTAGGACTAATACATGTAGTGGAAACATAGAAAATGTTAAAAACTATTCAAACCCATATCAAAATAGCTCAAAGTAGGAAAAAGATATATTATGATACCTTATTGAATGATTTGTAATTTTATGTGTTATATCATGTTTTCAGTAAGTAATCACAATGGAAGGTTGTTATATGATTAGGTATGATTGGTAAATTATGTTCTAGGTAAATCAGACGGTTTGAGACTATTAATGATTTAGAGTTGGAGCTTACTAGTTAGAAGTTACACTGTGTTTGTCAAAGGTTCAAGATGTGTTCAATGTATAAAGGTTAAAGAAATACATGACCGAACCAATAAATATACCAATCTATGAATGATTAGATCTGTAAATTGATCGATTCTATTTTGATGAGGCTATCATGAATCTTGATACAAGTGAAAAGGTATTGAGAAATCAAATGATTCATCTTGTAATGGTTTTTTGGAGAATCCATAAAATGGAAGAGGCGATGTGGGATTGTGAAGATATAACGATGAAAAACCACCCAAATATTTTTTTGGAGAGATATTCTAGACATTTAGAGGATGAAATTATTTGAAGGTGTAATGAATGTGACACCCAAATCTTACATGATACACAACCTTTAAAAAAATTCAATTGCTTCTATTACACACATCCTTGAGTTCCATCACACTATGAACATTCAAACTATCAATTTAATAAGTTATTATGAATAGTATTAACCAAATTAAGAAATTTATAAATATTAGTTTTCAAAATAGTCTAAATTTTTATATTTGGAATATCAAAATTAGTTAAGTGTGATATTATTTTAATTTTATGAAATAGTTTACTTTTAGTTGAATTGTCATGAATAATGCATTGTTGTTAAAAATGAGTAGTTCATTTAAATTAATATTATTATATAAAATAGATTGTATGGAAATAATAGATAAATAATAACTATATTAATCAAATATAGATCATTGAAATCAAATTTTAAATTGAATTAAATATAAATATTTATTAAACTTCTGAATGTTTCTTTTACTCACCTTCTAAACCCATTTGTGGATTAGCATTAAATGTAATTTTAACATTTTTTTTAAAAAAATTTAGATTAACAAAAATATTTTCTTGTAATAATATTTAAAAATATTGTCCAATAAGATCAAAATATTTTTTCATGACTAGTAACATTTGTAATTTATTTATCATGGTTAATGGAAAATAGGGTAATTAATGGTAAAACATATATTATAGTTGTCTAAAAATTACATAAAACATTCCCTTATTCCATTTGAATTGTTTCTAAAAAAGAATCCTTAGGTCAATAAATGATCATTTTAAACCAAATTTTTTAGATTGAGATATTTATTATATTTTATTCAAAGAAGAGTTAAAAATATAAATTTCAAATTTCCAAAAGTAAAACATTCTTAATATATTGTAATACATAAAATAAATTCAAATATAAAACCATTTAGATATATAATATTATTTTATATATAATGGTTTTTTTTATTTTAAGAAACAAAAAATTAAATTCTATTGTGAAACAACAATGATACATTAATTGAATTGTTAAAGGAAGAAACAATTAATTGATATTATAAATATTAATATAAATATACGTAGAAATAATTAATAAAATAAAAAACGTATAGATAAGATATACATATTACTAAAATATATTAAGTATTATGTTCTATGTTATCATGTCTGTATGATATTTTTAGAAATGAATACTTTTGAATAATCTCAAAATTTACATAAACAATACATTATAAAAAATTATATTTAAAAAAATCATATAAAATTCATAAAAATATCATTTTTATTAAAATCACTATTATAATGTTAAAAATTTCATAAATTATGAAAATGATGTTCTTTTGGAATTTTATTGAAAATATACTAATACTATAGTTTAAAAATACAAAAAGGCAATATAAGAGTTAAAATATTTAACTAATGGTTAAAACAAAAATATAAGGATACATTTGTGACATAAAAATGTGTACAATTATTTTTTTGAGAGTAATTAAACCTATACACATATTATCCTCGAAAAAAATTACTTTTGAGAAATTTAAAAATGAAAAAAAGTTTATAAATAATTAATATCTTAAGATCATCCAAAAGTGACCCTCACCTCTCTTATAACATGAAATTTATCCTTCACATAAATTTACCACTCCAATGATCTTTTTCTCAAAAAAATCCCCAAATAATTGTCCTCCAAACTTCTCTTACATAATTTTAGATTAAATACATTGGGAATAATTCCATTCTATGAGTCATTTTGTGAAAACCGAAAGAAGATACCCGAAAAAGAGGTAGTTGTTTTTTCATCTCTTTCAATGTTATTTTCATCTTATAATTCATCTAAAAATGTTGATTAAATTTAAAAAATAATAACTAATGTACCATAAATATACATATATTTAATTATAATCATTTTTAACAATATTCCTTAATTTATCCGTCATATTAATAATAATACTAGCAAGAATCCATACGTAGGGCTTACCATCTCCACAATGTGGTGTAATTTGTTATTCAAAAATAATTTATTTGGATTGGTATAATGATGAGTATAATGTATATAAATAATGAATATAACATGATAATTTTTTTTCTAATTTATATACCATCCAATTCCCTTAAATATAACCATTAATAAAATGACACTGTCACTCGTGTGTATGTACAACCTTCCATCTCCACGATGCCTTCAAATTCATTCTCAACATTAACCATTAAATATTGAATATATATTTTATATTATTTTTAAATATAATATTAAAATAATTTTTATCAATATGTATAAGAATATAATATATCCTAGGAATAAGATATATTTCATACCTAAAAACATATATTAAGAAACAAAATAATTGAAATCCAAAAATAATATAGCAGAGGAGGTATTGTAGCAAGAACTGTAGCGGAGGCTGTACTGAAGCAGGAACTATAGGAGCCCGGGTACTGTAGCAGTACTATTCATCATAAGGCTCTTTGGGAAAAAAATGGGCTTTCAAGCCTTGTATTCAGGACACTTGGCCTTGGGCCTTCGGGCTATGTAATGGGTCTCCCTCTACCCAGTCTAAATAGGCCATTTCTTTAAATAATAAAATGAGGCTTCTTCCCCATTAATTAAAAAAATCATCCAAAACAACTTTAATAATGAAAAATTATTTCCAAAAGTATATGAGAGGATCATATATCATACCATTAATATATATATAGACCTATTATAAATTAATAATATGATTTAATAGTAATATATGAGGTTAATTCTCCCTCAACTAAATAAAAATATAGGGTAAGGGTTAACTTCGCAATATCTATATTATATGAGATTGTTTATATGTAAGTGTCTATTAGGAAACCTATATCATCCATGTCCATGATTCATAAAATTTTATTCCAAACATTATCAACATGTGTTTAAAGACATTTTTACCCATGTTTTAATTTTTGCAAAATTAGTTTAAAGGAACCATTCATTTTTTTAAAAATGTGGTCCTTTCTAACATTTTCGACAAATTAAAAATTGAATGTTATTTTAACTTATACAGTGAAATAGAAAAAATTTTCCATATTTACGCTTAACATTTTTAAACTTTTCTTATATTATTACGAGGATATTTTTAAAATAAATATTTTCATTTATAATTGTGAATATTCTAATTTATTTAAATATAAAAATGGAATACTTCACTTGTTGAGTTTTATTGTATTTATAGAATTATTATCAACTCATTCAATATCTGTTGTTCTATTTTTATGAATATTTAAGTTTGAATTGTAATGATACAATCTTCAATATTCAATAGAAGGGTTTATGAAATCATTGACTATGGATGTTCTGTGTTTATTAAATTCTAGGTTTATTGATGTTCTATTGACATTTTCTACGGAATTTTTAATACGAATGTCTATGATATGTTTCACATTTAAATTAAAGGAATGAATTAGAATTAATAAGTAATGGGAGGGGGCCTCTATAGGCCCTCTCTGAATCGGTAGATCTCATAAAATAATATAGTTTCTTGGTACAAGGCCTCTATTGTTTCATAATGTTCTTCCCAAGATGGAATGACAATATGGTAATGATTTCAAGCATTATGAATTTCCTCTTTATGAGATTAGTTATTGATATTTCATGTGATTATTATACTAGTAGATTATCCTTTTAAAATTTTAGTGGAAATAGTTGATATATTAATAACATATTATGTAGATTATTATGTTTAAAAATATTACATTTCATTTTTAAACCATGGATTTAATGATATACTTATTTATGATAGATTCTTCAATATTGTATACCATTAATTGGAATTTGATCTCAAACCTTTTTTCTGAGTCATTTTCCCTAGGATACGAAGAATAACATTATGATTGAACTTTAGGAATGGTATAATGGATATTAGCGTTCTCAAATGGCATAATATGATGTTTTTTTATTTCAATATGTAATGTTAAACAGCTGTTATATCTAGTATTTCAATGGCTTCTAAACCATTAGATATTTAAAAAATATTCATCTTATTTATTTTGATAATGTAATAATATAATGCACCGACGCTAGGAAACAGGGGTTTGGGAATTACAATAGACCTATGATTTGTGTCCTCTATATAAATTATTAGGGCATATATAACATTTATATTGACATTGATGATAATTAATTGTTCCCATATATGATTTATGGCCTAAGGAATATTCTTATATATAGGGTATATGTCACTTAAAAATATAGATAACACTCCCAGGGTTGGTCTTCATTCCTCTAAGAGTTATAGATCCAAAATATTAAGTTCTTACTTCCATAGCATACATGTTTTAAAGGTTATGTATGATATAACCATTATTAATTAAAAAACATTAAATAATTATTATTAATTTTTCATGTTAGATTAAATGAATTATTTATATTTTTGGACACATAAAATTTATTATGTTATAAAATAACTATGAGGCTTAGATGTGTTGTTTTTGGCATTCCAACATCATCGATCCTCTATCCTTAATGAATATTTGGAATATCTTTCAGTTTATTCAGGACCATAAATTTTGTTGTCGTGAGTTATCATTAAACTATTACAAATTTTATATATAAATTAATTTGTATGTTCATAATCTTCCTTGTTATGATTTTCCACCAAAACATTTGATATCATATATAGAGTTAATACAGTTTAGTAGTGATCAATAGGGATATTTGGTAGGTGATTATAGATAATGGTTATGCATGTTCTTTTCCGATATTAGGTTGTGATCTGGTATGGTGTGATTTTCATCATTCCCATTGTCAAATGTATAGACATCTTTACATTATAGAAAAAATTAATTTCCATTATTTAGTATTGTTGGATAACAGTGGTGGTAGAGTCACGCAATAATTCTATAGAAACCAGGGGTTCAAAATTGGGTGAGAGAATATTTTTAGATGTACTATAAATGTAATAGGTACTGTAGTGGGGGACTAAAAAAATAGTCAAATCTATCTTGAATGGTATGTTAGGCCACTGAAATTGGTTTGTGGTGTAATGGAGACATTGTTCCATCACGTGCCTTCAGGCCACATGGCCTTCGATAGATATAGAGCATCAGGTGGAGTAAAATAGGAGGATTTATGGTGATGTATAATATTTCAAGAGTCCATTTAGGGTTAATTTTTTGTAACACAATGAGTTTTTATTAATTTTTTCCTGTAAAATTAATATTATTAGATATCCTTTATTGCTTGATGCACAAATTTATGACTTCATTATACTCAAAACCAAGTCACACCTCTACTACATGCAATTGTATATTTATCTTTTGGTTCATAGAACACTAATTTCTCATTTTGTTACATGAAATACCGAGTTTAGATCATGTTACATAAATCGCAGAGGTTGTCTTGTATCACACATTACACAAACTTTAAATAAAACATGATATATTATTAAAACAATGATATAATAATTATAGACTTTCTATTATGAATCATTGTATAAGTAATAATAAATAAAATACAAAAGTCTTTTTTTAAAAAAATACTAACTGATTGGTTTAAAATTTATTAGAAATGAAAATAAAATCTTTTATTTGAATATAAGTAATCATTTTTGCGAATAAAATACTTTAATATGCATAAGTACTTTTTATATAAATAAATTAACCAAATCAATTTTGGTGATTTATTTTAATATAACTTATATATTATATATTCAATTATGATTTTTAACATTCATGTTATATTTTTTCTAGACAACAATCAAGAATAAAAAATCTTTTAATCTTAAAACAAATTTCAATAATGTCTTTTTACAGAATTTTATTATCATAATTATTTTAAATATATATTTTTACAATTTAATAAATTACAATTTAAAAAATTTGAATTTTTATTGAAAATATTATATTTTTTTGGATATTTGTGTGTTTTATAAAAGAATATTATTTATTAATATATAATAATACTAATTTTTTATTAAAAAATCACTTTTTGTTCATATTATTTATATTATAAAAATATATATTAAATAGGTTTTAATTTATATCTATATAACTAATAAATATATTAATCTAATTTAATAGATTTGAATCAATTTCATATACAAGAAAGATATAAAAACATATAAACTATATAATTCTTTCATTTAAAAACTCTACTTTCTCGTTGCATATTCGAAATTAATTTGATATTAAATTATAGAACTAATGGTAATGGAATTAAAATAAATTTATTCTATATTTTTAATCATAATTAATTATTTCTTAAAATAATCTCAAATTAATTTATTACCGTAATGATTTTTGAAAACAGTAAAAATTAATTAATGTGATTATGGTTAAAATAGGGGTTTCCTCAATACATGTGTTTGTAATGAATTTAATCATGAAAAAATTATATATTTATTTAAGGAATTTGAAATTATTTTATTTACATCCATTCAATGTCATCTAATAAATATATATTCTTATTGATATATTAATGGGTAAATTTTCTTGTAAAATAAAACCATACACGTTACCTAGGTAAATACTATTAATATAAAATCGACTAAACATAAATAATAAGTGATATATTAATAAAAATATATTTATTTTTCTTGGTGGAGGAATTTGTATACAAATTAATCCCTCTAATCTATTAGTTTTATATTTTTGAGGAACATGATGTATGAGAGACCACCAATAGGGAAAAATTTTGTGTATTTATAGGAATTTATCTCCTCCTACATCATAAAATGGAATCCACTACCCCCACACCATAAATAATTTCATTAAATTTGGATATAAACAATAAAAATTAACATTTTAACATACCTTATATCATCACATGTTCCGTTTACTTAGTTATAAATCCTTGCATGGAAGTCATTTAGTACAAACCAAATATAGATACTTTATAAGAGGTAACATTAATCAATATAAGTTTTTGATAAATTTCTTCCTAAAACCCCATAATTTAATTTTATATATTCTTATATAATTAATATATTATATTAATTATACATATATGTTTTTTATTTATTGTTACATCTAACAATAACTTAATCTTCAATCAAATGGGATATGAAATCATCATTCATTTTTTGATGGACTACCTCCTTGAAAATAGATGTCATTATTTTTTCAATTACCAGTTATTAATTTTGGAAATAATAATGGAATTGATGTTTATATGTGATATATATGATATATATTATTTATTAAATATTTTTGAATTATTATATGACTCATACGTTCATGTTTTCCATTATTTGACAACAATATGGAATTGTTCATTGGTACGACGAACAACCATATCATGAAGTGATGTGCTTGGTTCACTCTGTAAGTGGAATCTATTAAGGATGGTTATCATATATATATATATATGTGAATATATTAAAAAAAATCATTTTTAATCTAAATAAATATAGAATTTAATTTTCATTATTTAAAAAAATAAATTGGAATATGTGTCCATACGTATGTACGAACTAACATCTCCACGAATTGTATTTTTATTTTCATATTTAAAAATTAAATATATTATTATAAACACCAATGTACATATTCTATATATGATGTGGTTTATATTATACAATTTTCTAAATAACCATCAATGTTAGAGGACCATAAAAACATGTCAAAACATATGGGAAAAACAATGTGGTTATTACCAGAAACCCAACTTTAACAAGGAATTGTTAATAATAAGGTATTCTAATGTCATAATAAAATAATATGTGGTATAATATATATTAATATTATTATATTTTGGATTTACAAAAGAATTATATTTATTATAATGGAGGTTTTAATGATTATAGTTGAAGTCAAGGAGTATAGTATGATGATTTGTAGCCTAAAATTTATTTCAAAGATATAAAATCCATATTTAGAACTTATTTTTGTTCAGGGATATATGTGAATACAATTAATGTATTTTAGTATTATTATCCGTTAATTTATATGGATTTATATATTCAATTTATGATCCGTCTTTTCTTGGGTTTACGATTTCAATGTTAACAAATAGATAAAGTATTTATATCTTCATTGTCCTTTTTTGAGACATATGTTATGATGAAAAAATATTTTCTACCATGATGTGTTTGTTTCGGTGCGGATGTGCGTCAGGTTTCTGTTCCGACGATGTTCCTCCAGGACGCGTTCGCGCGTGCGCCCGTCGACCCGAGGGGATGGGAGCGCGGCTTGTGGCCCCGCAGTCCCGCTATCCAAAGGTGGGCGGCATCTGTCCCTTATTCAGGGACGTCTGCTCCTTGATCGAAACCGGGATGATGGGATATCGGCTCCTCCTTCCATGGACGTCTCCTCAGAACTCGTCGCCTAATCTGGGTCTCCCTCATAGATTTAGGAATGTTCGTGAATCTCGTTCCCGGTGCCATATCTTCAGGGACACCAGTTAATTACGCTGCTTCCGCCCAGACGCTCCAAGGAGTCTGGTCGGGGCAGCAACCCGCGGTGAGGAGACCGGGTAGGTCTGGGTGTTGGGGGCGTGTCTTAACATTGCGGCTCTGCATGTCTGCCTTCTGTCCCTAATAGGGAATTTGGAAGGTGTGATGGCCTGAGGCATCCCGCGCTGGGTGCGGGGAACTGCGTTACCTGAGGTTTTCCTCAGCTTCCCATGTTTAACACGGGGTATGCCGCGAGTTTAACGTCCAGTGGGGACGGCATCAGACTGATCAACACGAGGAGTGGATCAGATGACAGAACCCTTTGCGGGGAACCTCCGACGCTGGGGCCAGCACATGGGCGGCTTCCCGAGTGATGTGGAGTGGAATGAAATGGCATGACCCCACCGGGATGTGGCGGCCCGGGTAAGGATCGGGATGGATGATGGAGTGAAGAGCTTGGACCCCGTAGAGGCTTCCTACGTACCGCGCGTTAGCGCGGATCAAAGTCAGCGTAGTTCGGATATACAGTTTAACATCATGCTGGACGATGGCAAGCCGACTCACGAGGAGGTCGAGGCTGCTGACACGCACGAAGTGGGTGGATCACAGTTTAACATCTTGCTGGACGATGGTGCTTGGGGCTTACACTCTAAGGAGGCCCATATGCGACAAAGCCCAGTTGAAGAGGGACTTGGGCCGAAGGTGAAAGACACCTAGATCCCTGTCACGCCCCCTACTGGCTTCGGCAGTGGGGAAGCACAATGGATACACACACGTGCAGTCCCCCACAAGGGCGGATTCATAGGTGAATCGACGCGAATGTGAACCCCTTAGGGGTCCACTGATGGACGAACCGATGTGAATACGACCGGGATGACCAGGTGGTGGGCTTGAACCTCAGGGAGGCTTCCTACGTACCCTGTTTAGGAGACCGGGATCAAAGTCCACGTAGTTCATTCTGTCAGGACGTACGCACTGAGGCAACCTGAGTGCGGCAAAGCTCAGTTGAAGACGGACATGGTCCAAAGGTAAGAGACACCTCGATCCTTGTCACGCCCCTACTGGATTCGGCAGTGGGGAAGCACAACAGAGATACACATGTGGAGTCCCCCACAAGAAACTAGGGGTTTGTAATACCCTACCCCCGTGGGCGAAGGCCACTCCAATAAATCATCCCTAAAGAGGGGCAATCCAGACATCCCTGCAAAGACGAGCTGGTGGGGGCCACATCCAAACCGGGGGGACCCTACGTGCGAGGCACGAGATCGGGTGATGCGGACGGTTTAACGTCCTGCCGGACGAAGTACAGTTTAACGTCGTGTGTTGAAGATGAAGCGTATAGTTTAACGTCTTGCCAGACGAAGTACAGTTTAATGTCATGTTGGACGATGGGGTTTGGGGCTTACACCTTGAGGAGGCCCATATGCTAGGCAGTTTAACGTCGTGCAGCTTGGACGAGGTGCAGTTTAGCGTCCTGTAGGACGATGGATGCTTGGCAGTTTAACCTTCTGCAGCGCGGACGAGGTGGTGCCGCCAATGGGTCCGTGTCACTTCGCGCGAGCCTGGAGGGCCGCACGGGAAGACAACGTATGTTGCGGGCACCCGGGATGAAGATCATCGGGCGCCACGCAGGCGGGTACCCTCAGGGGGTCAAAGGGGGCGACCCTTGGCGGTTTACGATCAAAAGAGGAGCTTGGCACGCAATACCGCGGGTCGGCGCACAATTGGGCGGGCTGGCGCGCAATTGGGCCAGCGCTTTGCGCGCGGAAGATGGAGATTGCGCGCACCGGGCCTCTGATAGCGCGTGAGGAATAGAGATTGCGCGCACCGGGCCTCTGATAGCGCGCGGGGGCAACGGCCCATTCTTTAACGAATGGCCACTTAGTATGGGGGGGGGTGCGCGCAATCGGGCTGGATTGCGCGCACCAGGGGGGAAATTTCGTGCAATAGGCTTCTTTTGCGCGCGAAGGCCTTTGGGTGAGGAGTTGGTCAAAGGAAAGAATACAAAGGGGTTGCGCGCGAAGGCGAACCCCGGGGCTTGCTTGCGCGAAATAAAGGAGGTTACCTGAAGATCGGCATTGCGCGCGGAGGGGGCAGGATTGCGCGCACGAGCGACCCTTCTAATTCTGGAAACCCTAAAATGTCGGGGGTCGCCTTGTATTTATAGGCAACCCCGGGCGCGCAATTCGGCTCGCGGGCGCCCAAGTCGGCGCGCGGGCGCGCAATTCTGCTCGAGGGAGCGCAACGCGGCTCGGGCGCGAAATAGGGGCCCAGCGCGCAATAGGGCCGTGCACGGGCGTCGGGCGCGGAAAATTACGCGCCGGCTCGGCCCATTGCGTGAATCCCAGAAGGATTGCGCGCGCCTAGCCAATATTGCGCGCGGGCCTCCGAAATTTCATGCAAGGTCTTCGGGCCTTCCGAAACGTGCTTCTGACTCCAAATATGACCTCTCTTTCCTCATCTGGTGCTTCGTTTGGGAGAAACGGATTTTTCCGGCATCTACAAAAGCCCCCACTCGGAATCTGATCGGCGAGAGGTCACATCGATCGGGTTCCGAGGGAGACGCCGGAATGCCGAAGTCCTGGGCGGCGCGGGACTTTGGCGCCCAAAAAGGGTGTCGGGCGCGAAATTCGCTGCCTTGGGGAGCTGATGCTCGACGCCTCCATCTGACGGTCCGTGATTTCATGGCCTAAAAGATGTGCGAGAGCCGCCGGCGTGCCGACGTCCCAAAATGTTGGGACATGTCGGAAAACACGCGGGCGCTCCTCGTGGTGGAGTAGGAGGTCCGGTGCCTCGAAGGGCAGGCGACAGAGAAGGAGGCCTTCGTCGTAGCGTGCACTGAGCTTGTGGAGCAATTGACGGCTCAGCTGGATGACGCCCAGACACAGCTGACGGAGGCGGGCCACCAGATGGTCACACTTTAAGTCGAGCGGGAGCGTGCACAAGCCAGGATTGGCGAGCTGCGCGCTGCGGCCGCCGACGAAGAGAGGGAATGCAGAGAGCGAGAAGTAGCTCTCGAGGCCGCCAGCCAAAGGTTAGCGACGTTGGAAAGATCCATTCAGCACGCTAATCCCTAGGGGCTTTGTTTTTTCCATCCCCAGAACCTTTTGATTCAGCTACTCAATACTTCGATCCATTTGTAGGAATCAACATATTTATCTGCATCTTTTGGCTTAAGGTGCTCAACCACAATTCATTGTCTTGTGGGAGCGTTAACCAAGCTTCGGGCATCCACAATTGGGCCTGGATTTCTAAGGAAAAGAGGGAGGTCATTCCTAGGAAAGGAGACCTCAGACCTAATCAATGTACCATCCTCCCAACTTGTTCTGACACACGAGCGGGACAACGCTAGGGGCGTTGAGATTTTATCCGAACATAGGGAGATGAAAAAGGGTGAATCGCGTGTCCCGAATTCAGAAATCCATGACGGTCAGTCTTCCAGGAAATGCCCAAGATGGAAAGCGGCAATGGATCAATCGTCCATACTACTGAAATAGACGGACCAAAGGTCATCATTCATATTGCTGGAGGCGGATCACATGTCATCATCAATACCGCTTTGGGGGTTCTTTCAGACACAAGGGTGGAAATCCGGATCAAAAGAGCATGTGAAGCGTGGGGTGAAGTGATGATTTGATTGGACAGAATCTAACACTCCCAAAATTGTGCCACCATGGGGAAAGCGTATTAGGAGGATGCACCAATTTGGCCGTGAATCACCCCAATTCTCAGACAGAACCTCTTTGACGAGGAAACTATCGCTTCCCATCATTGCAATGGGGCATCCCGAGCTGAATCAGGGAGAATATCACAACCGCACCACTCTACCGGAAGCCAGGCCAGACGACCGCGACGAGGAGGGGTGAAACTTAGCGATCCCTGAGGCTGGACCCGAGTCGAGATGCCCGAGCATTCCTATGTACTCCATCAGGCTGGAGATCAAGCCACAAGTAGTTCTGAGAGTGCAGTTTAAACGTCATGCGGGACGTAGAACCCCGATTAGGGAGATCTTAGTTTAAGGTCGTAGAGCTCAGACCATAGGGGCAGATCATAGTTTAAGGTCTTAGAGCTCGGACCATAGGGGAAAATCATAGTTTAAGGTCTTAGAGCTCGGACCATAGGAACCTCAAAGTACACCACATCGTGGTCCTATCCCCTAGATATGCGAAGACGCACTGAGGGATAGTGTCAAGAGTGCCGAGATTTTGCCTGGTCAGAATGGGAGGTGGAAAACGTAATGTGAATCATGAGGCCATTCACTCAAGGACTGGGGGCACCGGCATAATGATATGGGAGTACTGCCGACCGTGGCGGAAAAGAAGCATCAATATCGCACTGACTGTTGATGGAATGAGGCAGCAAACGAGCATCAACCGCTTAAGCGCAGGATTCATATCGATTTGATGCCCAAGGACCTTGGGGGCACCAGCCCGGATCGGTGGGAAAGCACTGAGGCATTGTATCCAGACCGCTCACAGGGGGTTCCACCTAGGGCGTAGGTGATGGGTCTGAATGAAGGGGATCATGAAGCCTGAAAAGTGGAAGGAACCTGACCAAGATGAACCTGACCCTCCTGGAAATAGACCAGAGTACTCTTGACACCGATGGACCACTGCAAGGGGTCAAGGGACACGCCTTGAGGGTGACCCGAAGGCGGCGGATTCCCAAGAGAAGGGGGAATCTTTATGAGGTGGGGGGTTGGACCTGAAGTTTCAAACATCTGGGCGTTCCTACGTATCCCATAAGGATGGGAATCCAACCACATGTAGTTCTTGAAGCATGGCGCAACACAATCGGGCACCAGAGCGGGGAGGGGTGCGGGTCTGGCCCTCGAACCTATAAGAAGCGGTATTTGATATTTCTTGTTTGTTCTTAAAGGTGGATGGTTTTTATTCATGCAGAAACCTGCCTGTGATTAAGAAATCTCTGGCGTCGCCACAATAATCAAGCCATGAAAGGCATTGATAAATGGAGTGGTTATTAACCAGCGCCCAAAGTGAGTGTCCCCTGACAAGAACATCATGATGCAGTGCCGTTTCTCATCGGGCGGCCAAGACGATCACAGTTTACGGTAGTGTGGTAAGACCAGGCAACACCATTTAAGGTCGTGTGTCTCGGACCATGGAGGAATCCGCTTATTGCGATACGGCGGACCCAGCGGAGGTGGGGACACATCCCAGCCCTGCGGTCACGCACAATTCCAGGAGAAGGATCCTGGGATAGGGGCATGCATATGTCTATCAACCGAGGGGCAGAGATGCTAGCCTCCAGCTATGCTGGGCCCAGAACGCGATTGTTCGGGCGACTCCTTCCTCCTCATGGGGACGAGGGTCAAGCTGAAAATGGCCCTTAGATATGACATTAGCATATATCATTGGTGCTCATATCGTGGGATCCTCGAAAGGCACCATTACCCTGGTTGGCCTGCCTAACGTGTAGAGGTGTACTGAGGGTCAGTATGAAGAGAGAGTGTCGAGTTTCCACTACAACGCACTGAGGCGGAGTGTGATAAGGACTGCGCAACCAATGTTCAGAGCCTGAAAGAGTTGACATGGCGATCAAGGATGTTGCTGACCATATTCGCAACACAACATCCGATCGCGTCAGCCTAGGATGAGGCAAGAAAACGAGCATCAACCGCTCAAGCACAGGATTCATATTGATTTGCTGCCCAGGACCCGCCAGTAAATCGACCGGGAGCGGTAGGAGAGCACTAAGGCATCACATCCAAACCGCTAATGAGGATCCCTTTGAGTGAAGGCCCGAACAAGAGGAAGCGCCAGGCCGGACAAGTAACACAGGATTTGTCGGGATTGAATCCGACACTACAGGTCATAGACCGGAGTACCCCAAAACATGATAACAGATCACCGGAAGGGGTAGGAGGACTCACCTTGAGAGCAACCAAATGAAGGAAGATCCCCGTGATCAACAAAGAGACGGGGCTGGACCTGGAACACAAACGTCCAGCTGGTCCTACGTATCCCATAAGGATGGGAATCAAGCCGTACGTAGTTCTTGAGAGGCAGTTTAACGTCATGCGGGACGAATGCTGAACAATTTAACGTCTTGTAGCTCGGACGTGGTGCAGTTTAGCGTCATGCAGGACGAAGTGCAGTTTAACGTTATGCAGGACGATAGAGCATTCAGTTTAACGTCCTGCAGCGTGGACGAATGCAATTTAACGTCGTGCGGGACGAAGTGTAGTTTAACATCATGCGGGACGATGGAGCATGCAGTTTAATGTCCTGCAGCATGGACGAATGAAGTTTAACGTCGTGTGGGACGAAGTGCAGTTTAACGTCGTGCGGGACGAAGTGCAGTTTAACGTCCTGCGGAACGAAGTGCAGTTTAACGTCTGCGGGATGAAGTGCAGTTTAACGTCGTGCGGGATGAAGTGCAGTTTAACGTCATGCGGGACGAAGTGCAGTTTAACGTCATGTGGGACGATGGAACTCAGGTAAAGTACTGCTTGAGGAACCTAGCGTTGGTGGGAGGAGTGACATGCTCACCATCCATAGTCGCTAGGGAGTACGCGCCATTGGGATAGACCTTGTGGACGACAAAAGGTCCCTCCCACTTGGGCTCCAACATGGGCGGCTTCCTGCCGGGGATCATTGGTGCTCTTAGGGCCAGCACTAGGTCACCCTGCAGGAAAGAGCGGAGGCGAACCTTCTTATTGAATGCTCGATCCATTCTACTTTGATGCCTCTCCATGTTGTTCTATACGGGCTTCAGTAGCTCTGTCCGGCGCTTGCTGGTCGTAGACCGCCGTGCGCAAGGACGGTAACTGGATCACTATGGGAAGGACGGCCTCAGCTCCATACACCAGGGAATAAGGGGTCATCAAGGTGGAATTGCGAGTCGTCGTCCGATAAGCCCAGAGGGCGTTGGGGAGCTTGTCCGGCCAACTCTTCTTGTTCTGACCAACCATCTTTTGCAGAATGTTAGAAAGGGTTTTGTTAAACAACTCAATCTGTCCATTCGCCTGTGCATGATAGAGAGATGTATGGTTCGAGCGAATGTTGTACATGGCGTACAACTTCTTCAACTCGGCTGCTCGGAAATTGGCTCCATTATCCGTGAGGATAGCGTGAGGCACTCCAAATCGATAAATGATGTTGGAGGTCACGAAGTCAGCGATAGAACATGATTTGACCTCTCTGAGTGGAATCGCCTCTGCCCATTTGGAGAAGAAGTCCGTGGCATTCAGAATGAACTGGCACTGGCGAGCGGTCGCTGGTAGGTAACGTCCCACAACGTCTAGCCCCTCAGACTGCAAAGGGCCAAGAATACCTGGTGGTATGGAGAGGCTTCGGCGGCCGATGCACAACGTTCGCATGAACCTAAAACGCATGGCACTTCCTGGCATACTCGATGCAGTCTTGGATCATAGAGGGCCAGAAGTATCCCAACCTCCGAATCTAGTGGGACAGCTTCGGCCCAGTCTGGTGGGCACCACATGAACCAGCATGAATCTCTTGCATGAGTCGTGGGATCTCAACTCCCTGAAGGCAACAGAGGAGAACACCATAAAATCCGCGTCTATAGAGGATCTGCTCCAGTCCGGGACTGCTCTGGAGGAAAAACTACGATGCGCGGTGTCGAACTCGCTCTCGCTCGGCCCGATCCGACGGGAGAATGCCATGTTAGAGGTACTCAACCAAGGGCGTCCTCCAATCGGGGTCTGGATCGACTGCCATATTTGTGGTACTCGGGGCTCCAGGCACAGGGGCAACCGTGGTGAGATTACTTACCGACGGGCCGCGATCTCCCTCTGGGATAACGGGAGCGATGAGCCTGCGGTGCGTCACGCGGATGATCAGGTTGTCCTATTCAGGCTCTGCGAGTGACGCATCAAGGCTAGCCAAATTATCTGTTCGACCGTTCTGCGACCGGGGAATATGGACAATTTATGGCCGAGAAGGGAACTGGGCCATCATGAGGAGGGTGCACTCCAGCAATCACACAAGTTACGGCTTCCTGACAACATAGTCGCCATTGATCTGCTTAACGACCAGCTCGGAGTCCCCTTTCACACACAGATGGGGCACGTCGATCTCAAGAGCTAACTCGAGGCCTGTGATGAGGGCATGGTATTCCACCTCATTGTTGGTACATCCCTCTAACAACAGGAAAGAGTATGGAAGCACGGATTACTCCAGGGAAATGAATACGGTACCCAAGTCCACTCTGTTGAGATTAGGATTATCGAGTCTTCTACCGGTGGGGCTCCGGGAGGCACCATCAAAGTGCATCTTCCAGCATGGATCGGCACGATCGACCGAGAGAACGGCCTCATCAGGAAAGCCTAGATCTAGCGGCTGATTCGCGGAGGTCGGGTGAGCAGCTAGAAAGTCCGCCAATGCTTTTTCTTTGATGGCCTTCTGAGACACATACCTGATGTTGAACTGCTGGAGAATCACAGCCCACCGCGCTAGACGGCCAGTCAACATAGGTCGGCTCAGGATATATTTCAACGGGTCTACCCGAGAAAACAACTGTACCTCGTGGTGCTGCAAGTAGTGCCGTAATTTCTGTACGGCAAATATGAGCGCCAGGCCGCTCTTCTCGATGGGGGAATACCTAACATCTGCATCGAGGAGCATGTGACTGAGGTAATAGAGGCTATTCTCAGTTCCTTCATTGTTCTTCTGGGCGAGAAGGGCACCAAGGGACCGTTCCAGGGCAGTCACATAAAGGACCAGCGACTTCCCGGATACAGGCGGCATCAGAACCGGAGGTTGAAGCAGGTACTGCTTGATTTCCTTGAAAGCGGTGTGACACTCCTTATCCCATACATAGGTGGCACCTTTCTTCATGAGCCGAGAAAAGGGATTACACCTGCCGGCAAGATTCGCGATGAATCGGCATATATAGGCTAAGTGGCCTTGGAACCCTTGCAGTTCCCGAATGTTACCTGGGTGAGGCATCTGGCTAATCGCCCTGATCTTCTCTGGGTCGATATCAATACCCCAGTATCTTACCACAATGCCAAGAAACTTTTCAGAGGTGACCCCGAATGCACACTTCAACGGGTTCATCTTCAGGCGGCGAGACCAGAGGAAGCCGAACACTTTCTCAAGATCTTTGAGATGGTCCTGACGCTGGCGCGATTTGACCACCAAGTCGTCGACGTAGCATTCCACCAGTGTGCCGAGTATTGGCTTGAATATGCGGTGCATCGCCCGTTGATAGGTGGCGCCTGCATTCTTCAGGCCGAAGGGCATGACCTGGTAACAAAAGATACCTTGGGGGGCCCTGAAGGCAGTGAACTCCTTATCCTCAGGGGCCGTCCGGATTTGGTTGTATCCGGAGTATCCATCCATGAAGGAGAGTGCTTGGAACCCTGCCGTTGCGTCAATAAACAGCTCTGTCACCAGAAGGGGAAACATCATCCTTCGGACAGTGGCGGTTGAGATCGCGGAAGTCGATACAGACTCTGATCTGCCCGTTCTTCTTCCTGACTGGCACAATGTTGGCCAGCCATCTGGGGTACTGAACTTCCCTCACGAAGTTGGCTTTGATAAGCTTTTCAACTTCGGCCTCAACCATGGCACAGTGGAATGGTTGAATCTTCCTGGGAGTCTGCTTGAACCCGCGATGGTTCGCCGGGAGACCATGTCGGTGGACGACTACCTGAGGATCTAGCCCCGGCATCTCGCCATAGCCCCAAGCGAACACATCACGATGCTATCTGAGGAAGTCCACGTACTACTGCCGCTCCTCAGAGGGCATGGAGGCACTATCCAATGTGGGTCTTGGATCTGCCTCCGTTCCAAGCTTCACCTGTACTAACTCATCGACTGTGGCGGAGACACCCTCCTCAAAGGCTGGGGGCATCTTCCACGTCCTCTCCACTCGGGGAGGGATCGTCCACGGGAGAGACTGCGTTGGAAATTACATTGGGGCTACCAGATCCTGCTAGGCCGCTGGTGCTGGCATGGGCGGTCGCGGTCATCTCATCAGGAGACTCAAAGGCCGTCGAGACCATGGCTACGTCCAACCGATGGATCGGGAGGACGTAAGCGTCATCCTAACTTGCCCAGGGATCACTTGCAACAGCGACATGCTCATCCTCACCTGTCAGGATCTGCTTATTCTTACTCTTCTAATAGTCCGTATCCAGATAGCGGGCTCCACATGAGGCAAAAGGAGAGGCATCTCCCTGAAGCACGCCTACTCGACCATTAAGAGAGTATTTAAGGCATTGGTGGTATGATGAGGGTACCACCGCATGAAGGTGAAGCCATGGCCTGCCCATCAATGCGTTATACGCATTGTCCTGAGAGACTACCATGAATTCGGTGTTGGAAACCAGGTCACCGAACTGGGTCTTCAAACGTATCTTGCCGACCGGAGTTTGCTCGGTGCAGTCGTACCCCTAGATCCTGAGGTCGGAGGGAATCAAGTCATCCTCAGACAACCCCAATCTCCGGAGCATCCGAGTTGGAATTAGGTTAATCCCAGACGCCGTGTCGACAAGACAGTGCCAGACTTCAAGTCCATTGAACTAGACAGTAACATACAGCGGACTAATGTGCCCCTGTATAGGAGGGTCTTCATCCTTACCAGAGAACGAGATAACTGCCTGACATTCGGTGTTCTCAATCGCTTCGGCGTGAAAGGCCTCTGCAGCCGCACCCTCCGTCTCAAACTAGAGGGGGCTCTTCAGGGCTTCAGCGAGCGCCTCGCGCATCTCAGGTGACAGGCGCAGAGCCTCATGGATGGAGAGCCTTTCTGGGATGTCGGCCAAGTGCTTCAGGATATCATACTTTCTTTCCAAGTGCGAGCCCCTAGTTGCAGGTCGTTGCTCTGCGGTTGGAGGCATGACGGGCCTTACCGGTTGGACCAGTGGCCGACTGGTGCTTGGCGCATCTCGCTGTTCACGGGTTGAAGCCCGAGAAGTGGTCACCGTACTAGGGCCAGGAGGCGGGGATGGACTCGTGGCAGGACGGAGCTGGTCGCGGCGCAGCTGAGGCGGTTCTACCTGGTCCCACACCACAAACGGCGGCGGAGGCGAATCTGTCATCCCCGGATGGGGGGGTTGCGCGCACTGAGCTCGGTTTTGAGCCCGCTTCCTAGTCTCAGTGGCGTGCACAGCCTGGCTGGAGGTACCAACTGCCGTGCCCCAGCGACTCCTGTTGTTGCGGTTCCTCCGATGGTGACGACGATCAGGGACACTAGGGAGGTCCACCTGGTGTTCTTCAATGTCGGTATCCGAAAAAGGATTTACCAGCTCGACGGTATTAACCGAAGCGTACCCAACAATGTCATCGGACGAATCATTCATCACCGGAAGGATCCGAGGAGGGACCCCCATCTTCGGGGGCATGAAATCTCCGAGAGTGTGGGATAGCGGCGGAACTGGCGGGGCGCGCTCTTCCTTCTTGTGCCGCCGCCGTTTGCTCTTCTCGGAAGAGGCAGGCGGGGACGACGATGCCGAAGCAGCACCCGCAGATTCTAGGGGCTCAGGCTGATTCAAGCGCGCAGGGATGATTCCATGGGTGCGAATGATCGTCTGGGCAACATTCTAGTCTTCCAACACCTCTGAAAGCTATCGGTCTTCATATAGAGGAGAAAAGATTCACGTCGGGTTCGCCATTTTCAGTTTCGGTGCGGATGTGCGTCGGGTTTCTGTTCCGACGTTGTTCCGCCAGGACACGTTCGCGCGTGCGCCCGTCGACCCGAGGGGATGGGAGCGCGGCTTGTGGCCCCGTAGACCCGCTTTCCAAAGGCGGGC
Organism: Viscum album; assembly: GCA_963277665.1. NCBI lineage: Eukaryota > Viridiplantae > Streptophyta > Magnoliopsida > Santalales > Viscaceae > Viscum > Viscum album. The sequence continues at coordinate 1,045,732,955 of OY728163.1, read as the reverse complement.
GGCATTCGTCCCTTATTCAGGGACGTCTGCTCCTTGATCGAAACCGGGATGATGGGATGTCATCTCCTCCTTCTGTGGACGTCTCCTCGGAACTCGTCGCCTAATCTGGGTCTCCCTCATAGATTTAGGAATGTTCGTGAATCTCATTCCCGGTGCCATGTCTTCATGGGCACCGGTTAATTACGCTGCTTCCGCCCAGACGCTCCAAGGAGTCTGGTTGGGGCAGAAACCCACGATGAGGAGACCAAGTAGCTATGGGTGTTGGGGGCGTGTCTTAACAATGCGGCCCTGCATGTCTGCCATCCGTCCCTAATAGGGCTTCTCGAAGGCGTGATGGCCTGAGGAATCCTGCGATGGGTGCGGGGAACTACGTTACCTGAGGTTTTCCTCAGCTTCCCATGTTTAACACGGGGTATGCCGCAAGTTTAACATCCAGCGGGGATGACATCGGACTGATCAACACGAGGATTGGATCAGATGACAAAACCCCTTGCGGGGAACCTCCGACGCTGGGGCCACCACATGGGCGACTTCCCGAGTGAAGTGGAGTGGAAGGAAATGGCATGACCCCACCAGGATGTGGCGGCCCGGGAAAGGATCAGGATGGATGATGGAGTGAAGAGCATGGACCCCATAGAGGCTTCCTACGTACCGCGCATTAGCACGGATCAAAGTCAGTGTAGTTCGGATATACAGTTTAACGTCATGCTGGACGATGGCAAGCCGACTCACGAGGAGGTCGAGGCTGCTGGCATGCACGAAGTGGGTGGATCACAGTTTAACGTCTTGCTGGATGATGGTGCTTGGGGCTTACACTCTAAGGAGTCCCATATGAGACAAAGCCCAGTTGAAGAGGGATTTGGGCCGATGGTGAAAGACACCTCGATCCCTGTCACGCCCCCTACTGGCTTCAGCAGTGGGGAAGCACAATGGATACACAAACGTGCAGTCCCCCACAAGGGCGGATTCATAGGTGAATCGACGCGAATGTGAACTCGGGAGGGGTCCACTGATGGACGAACCGATGTGAATACCACCAAGACGACCAGGTGGTGGGCTTCAACCTCAGGGAGGCTTCCTACGTACCCTGTTTAGGAGACAGGGATCAAAGTCCACGTAGTTCATTCTGTCAGGACTTACGCACTGAGGCAACCTGATTGCGGCAAAGCTCAGTTGAAGAGGGACTTGGGCAGAAGGTAAGAGACACATCGATCCCTGTCACGCCCCCTACTGACTTCGGCAGTGGGGAAGCACAACGGAGATACACATGTGCATTCCCCCACAAGAAACTAGAGGTTTGTAATACCCTACCCCCGTGGGCGAAGGCCACTCCAATAAATCGTCCCTAAAGAGGGGCAATACCGACATCCCTGCATAGACGAGCGGGTGGGGGCCACATCCAAACCGGGGGGGACCCTCCGTGCGAGGCACGGTATCAGGTGATGCGGACGGTTTAACGTCCTGCCGGACGAAGTACAGTTTAATGTCGTGTGTTGAGGATGAAGCGGACGGTTTAACGTCTTGCCGGACGAAGTACAGTTTAACGTAATGTAGGACGATGGGGTTTGGGGCTTACACCTTGAGGAGCCCCATATGCTAGGCAGTTTAACGTCGTGCAGCTTGGACGAGGTTCAGTTTAGCGTCCTGCGGGACGATGGATGCTTGGCAGTTTAACGTCCTGCAGCGCGGACGAGGTGGTGCCGCCAATGGGTCCGTGTCACTTCGCGCGAGCCTGGAGGGCCGCATGGGAAGACAACGTATAGTGCGGGCACCGGGGATGAAGATCATCGGGAGCCATGCAAGCGAGTTCCCTCAGGGGGTCAAAGGGGGAGACCCTTGGCGGTTTGCGCGCAAAAGAGGAGCTTGGCGCGCAATACCGCGGGTCGGCGCACTATTGGGCGGGCTGGCGCGCAATTGGGCCAGCGCTTTGCACGCGGAAGATGTAGATTGCGCACACCGGGCCTCTGATAGCACGCAGGGGTAACGGCCCATTCTTTAACGAATGGCCACTTAGTAAGGGGGGGGGGTGCGCGCAATCGGGCTGGATTGCGCGCACCCGGGGGGCAATTGCGCGCAAGAGGATTCTTTTTCACGCAAAGGCCTTTGGGTGAGGAGTTGGTCGAAGGAAAGAAGCCAAAGGGGTTGCGCGCGAAGGCGAACCCCGGGGCCTGCTTGCGTGAAATAAAGGAGGTTACTTGAAGATCGGCATTGCGCGCAGAGGGGGCGGGATTGCGCGCACGAGCGACCCTTCGAATTCTGGCAACCCTAAAATGTCGGGGGTCGCCTTGTATTTATAGGAATCCTCAGGCGCGCAATTCGGCTCGCGGGCACGCAAGTCGGCGCGCGGGCGCGCAACGCGGCTCGGGCGCGAAATAGGGGCCCAGCACGCAATAGGGCCGCGCACGGGCGTCGGGCGCGGAAAATTACGCGCCGACTCGGCCCATTGCGTGAATCCCAGAAGGATTTCGCGCGCCTAGCCAATATTGCGCGCGGGCCTCCGAAATTTCGCGCAAGGTCTTCGGGCCTTCCGAAACGTGCTTCTGACTCCAAATATGACCTCGCTTTCCTCATCCGGAGCTTCGTTTGGGAGCAACGGATTTTTTCGGCGTCTACAGTGTTTATATAACAACATTGACATATAATATCATGAATATATCCATGATGGTGATATTTTCTTTTTCATTACTTTTTATTATTTCAGGGGGCAACGATTCAAGGTTTCCAATGTTTTAATGATTTAATGTTACAATCTCATCATTTAGTAAGATTCTTTATTATGATGAATCAAACTCTGATAATATTATGATCTAAATATCATGAACCATCAATAATTTGTTTAATCTCTAGTTTTTGGGATGTCAACATTTAATGGTAACAATTTCCGCCAGTTTTTACATAAGATATTTAAAAAATTTATTAAAGAAAATATTAATTTATATATCTCTTTAATTAGATATATGACTTACTGGAATGAAAAATTTCAAGGAAAATGATTTTGAAATTTTTATTATTTAACAACTTTATTATATTTTTTTCAATTATTCCATTATATTTTTTTAGTTTTTTTCATAGAAAATAGTTTTTAATTTTTTTTTGTATTAATTATAATTTTACAAAGAGAAAAAGATATTTTCTTGATTAAATGATTTAAATAAAAATTAAAAAAATCTATCTAACAAAAATCTGATATTTTTACTTGTTATTAACATGGTATATAATCCAACGATACCATTCATATTAATTATTTAAATTTTTTATATTTTGATGTAATTATGTTGTATAACCAATTCTTTACACAATATAATCATGTTTCGTCGTGATTTTTATGAATCCTATTTATTTTAAATGGGCTGATCATGTTTCAAATATATTGACATTGATGACATTTCTATCCTATGGTTGAATATGTTAATGAGTGAATAATGAGTGTGTTTACGAGTTTGTATGATGATATGAATGACCTTTTTACCTTTATTCATATTGGGGTTATGCGATAATAATTATATTATGTGGTGGACTGAATATAAAAATGAAATCACATTATTTCTTAAAAAACGTGGTGTAATATATTAGACAGGGAAAAACTAATACAACATATATAATGGGGTGATTAATATTGTTCAAAGTAATCTTTCTAGAACATATATAATTTGGTGGACACCATAGCATCGAGAAAGCCCATTACATATTATATGATAGGGTAGGAAATATTGTTTTGGGTCAGCCCATTATAGTTTATATGTTGAGTAAACCAAGATAACACTCCAATGAATTGGGTATTTATGGAAAAAATAAGAGATTAAATTTAATGTATGAACCTAATTACATTTTCACAATGTAATGTGTGATCTTTAATATTTGTTAAAATATTTTATGCAGGAACCCAATTATATGTTCACAGTGTTATGAATAGACATGTCTTTCTTGTACATAATTATATTATTGGACGTGTTTTATTGTCCATTAGTTTTTCTTGAGGACCATATTTCATTTAAATAATATAATAAGTTATCCCATTTCAATTTATACAAGTTCAAAATATTATAAGATAATGTGAATGGAAAAAATCTATGTCTTATGACAATTTTATGATCTTGATATGCATGTTATTTTTTAATCATAGGATTCATGTATTATGAAAAACATATCTTTATTCCATGGAATATTTATACGATATTTGATATAGAAGGAATGGATTTATAAATTGAAGACTATGATTCCATACTATTAATTTCATATTGTACTCATATATATCCAAATTTTTTTACCCTAAATGAGAATATGAGCTCATCCATTATTACGATTCCGTTCCACATGTTATGATGAATGATATTAATAAGGATTACTAAATGAAACTATATTTTTATCAAACATTGATGAAATTTCACCATGTTATAAAATTTTATTACGTGTTTAAAAAGAGATTATAATAAATTGTTTCTCAGGCATGTGTTTTTTTAATGTTCTAAATATTGATCTAAAATTATGTACTATCCATTAATGAGAAGCCTATGTTTCTATAATTTATATCAAATGAATGGTTTAATAATCCAATTCAAACTAGAATGACAAATCATTTTTGGGATAAATAAGAATATTTATATGGATATCTCTATGGAAAATTATAATGATGAGTAAATGTATTTAAAAACATCTTGTAATTTTGGAATAGTATATATTGAGTAGTTTCATAGAAATGAATCCATGTCTTGAGGAATCATGTTAATTTTGATATGGTTTATATGTACCAATGGGTAACTACATTGAATAAAATATATTAACATAGACTCGATCAGGAACTGGTTCGTGATAAAGGGACTTACAACACACCTAGTTTGACACTCCTAGGGGATATTCATTAAAAATTATATAAAATCATTTCAAACAATCATGAAGGACATTAATAGAATATGATCAAGGATGACCATATTTTCTCTTATGGGTTGGTTAATTTAAAATAATATAACATGATTTAAAAATCCTATAATTTATTATACATGAATTATATTTCTTTTTATCTATGATATTTTTTTCTTCCAATATTCGTTCTTTTTTTATTCAATGTTTCGTACTAAAAAGTTTCATCATAACATTTAAACTAATGGATAATTGATTTATTCTGAGAATTAAAATTGGTTGATGACTCAATTAAGGGAAGATGTGATTATTCAAAATCTGTTTTCACCGAGAATTATTAACAAATAATGTCATAAGAAACCATCATAATAAAAAATGAATAGAATGAAATATTTATATGTGAGATAAGCTGATAGAAACCATGGACTAATAAAGATGTAGTTTCCTATATTTATTGAATGTAGGAATATGAACACAAGTTGTTGTATGAATGGAATCAATAGTTGTATAATTTTTAGGAAAAAATTATATATTGTTAGTAATTTCCCACGAAAAATAAAGAGTTTATGTAATGAAATGGATGGTAATACTGGTCTCTATAATGTATTAAATGATTAATTTTTATGTGTTAAATTTATGGTAATTAGGAAAATAAATGTCTTTGGGGGTGTCCCATGATAGAAATAAGGATTCTATTTTTCTACTAATGATAGAAGACTACATAAAATATATGAAACATATGATATGTTCTAATAGTATTGTGTATAAGAATGATTAAATTGATTTTGGTGAATGTTAAGACCTGATTCATATTTCATATATTATGAAAGAGGAATTATAAAATAAAATGAAAAGACTAGTTTGATTATTGATGTATTTAGGTAATTTGAACCAATAATCATGTGTCATCAATCCTGAATGATATAAGGGGTTTTTAGTATAATATTTTCAACAATTGTTTTTAAAATTTATAAAATGGTATTGTTGGAAAAATGTGAGTTAATTTTTAAGTTTTTAAAAGAATATAACCCTTAAAAATGTTACAAATGATAAGATAAATTGATGATGGATATGAAAGAAAAATTTATTAGTGCTGATTAAATTGGATATAATTAATGTTTTAAGTATAATGTAGTATATTTTATCGTTTATTGATTTTATAACATTATTTTATTTATGGAATATATTAATTTGTGCATTTATTAATGTAATAATGAAGCATTAATTCTTTCAATAGGGTTTTATGGTAATTCTTGTTATTACCATGTTTTAATAGAATACATGATGAAGGTTTTTCCTTGTTATAATCTTGAAAATTATGAAGTAATTTATATATGGGTATAAATGATTAATTTTTTTTTGTAATTTGGTTTCCTTATTTATATTATTTTGGATTTTAGTCTTTCTAGTGGGTGAAGAGGTTAACCGCATATAAAATAGTTTATTTTTAATATTAATTGAAAAATTATATGTTAATGAATTAAATACCTATATAATGAATTATACATATTTTGTAATCTATGAAAACCTTTTTTGATGATATTTGAGGACAAACTAAAAAATATATATCTTTTATCAATGGAACTTATGATATGTTACCTCTTTAGTGATAAAAAACTCTCCTTTATTTCATTGATAATGGGATGAAGTGGAAATTGATCACGGAACAACCAATGGTTGAGATTGTACGTATAAATAGAATGTAATTATGTAAGTATGGAATCGTGAGAAAAATTTTCATCTTTATGGGTCATAAAATAAAATGGTTTTACATTATTATATTTTTGAAGATATCAATGTCCTTAATTAGGAATCTTTTTTTATATTTATCATTATTCTGAACACGTACTCTATCATTTCCCATTAATATGTTAATTTTAGTAATCCCTCTTATGTCCATTTATTTAACTATCACTATGTTCTTCTTCGTCAAAACCTACCTATTATTTTGATTTGGTTAAAATTCCATATCTAACATTCTATATTTAATGGATGTTTTATTATTAATTATTACTATGTCAATTTCAATTAATTGAACATTATATAGTAAATAATTTAATGACCCATAAAAAATATATGGGTGATTTTTATTTTAATGTTTTTGAATGTAACGAACATAGTTATTATTATTCTTTAGATTAAATAAATATTATTGAATAGCTTGCATTGCATTCTACACCATGTTATGATTTATTTATATTCCACACAAAGAAACACTTATGCTACATATAATACTAATATTTTCATAATGTACAAGAATCTCTAACATTGTATGTTGTTACATAAAATAACATACTCAGATGAAGTTACATGGAACAAAATGCTTGTCATGAATTACATGCATCAACATGATTAAACGAAACATGACATATTGTTAACATATTATTGTATTATAATTATCACATAACTATTGGAATTTTTTATGAATAGGAATAAATAAATAAATAAATAAATAAAAAAATTTTTTACAATTTTTTATATAACAAATTATTTGGTAAATAGAAATTTATAAATAAAAATAAAACCATTTTTGAAATAAAATGAATTCATTCCTTGAAAATCAATTTTATTACAAATAACTATGTTTTAACAAACTAAATTAACCAAATAAATATTGGTGATATTTATTAAATTTATATTTAATTAATTAAATTAATATTATTAACATTCATTTTATGCATATTCTTGATTAAAGATAAGAAAAAATCTAGTTTTAAAATTAAAACATTATTTTTTATACAGTTTTCCCACATTTTAATTGGAAACTATTTCGAAAATAATTATTGAAAATAATAAAATTATATTAAAAATAATAATAATTATTTTTGATAATGTAATGTCAGTATTTATTTCTTTTTAATTATAAGGATTTTTAAAAAGCAATCATTTTTATGAACACTGACAACTCTTCAATTTTAATTGAAAAATTATTTTTTTATCGAATTATTTAAATTGATAAATTATAATTTATGTTTGTTTTAAATTATAAATATATAAATTTTAAATCTATTAAATTAATTTAATTCTTTTTAATTAATTTCATATTTAAATTTGATATAGAACTGTAGTAAAATTTTGAATATTTTTTTTAGTAAACTTCATTTTCATGGCATTTGTAGTATATATATGAAATTAAATTATTATTGTTTTGTGAATGGAATATAGGGAAATTGATTTTCTATTTTGAATAATAATAATTTATTCTCCCAAAAAATTTCAACATAATTATTTTCTATCATAATTTTTAAAAAAGATTAAATTAACGGACACGAATAATGCTTAAAGGAGGATTTCACATTAAAGGTGTTTCTATTAAAATTAATCTTATACACATATAATATTGTTATTTTATGAGCTGGTATTATTATTTATCATATTTGGGACTAAACTTAATAATAATTTAAATTTAATTAATAATTTTAATAGCTAAATTTCATAACTAAATAAAATGATATTATTTATTTAGGTAAAAACAATAATGGAAAAAATGAGTAAAAATAAAGGATAAGGAATAAATTAACAAAATAATATCTTTATTAAGTGTAATGGAGGTATTTATAGACAATGTCATGTATAACCTTCATTAATTTTCAATTTGGTAAGTGCAGGAGGAAATAGAGACCTCTAAATAGTGAATAATTTTATGTATTTATAACAATAAAACTCCTCTATTATAAAAGGGACTTCCCACTCCCCATTTGTTTACACCTATCAATCTATTTGGATTGACCAAAACTAACAAAAAAATAATTAAAATAATATCTTATATCATTATTTATGACTACATATTGGAATAATTTCATTCATGGAAGTGTATTGGTGGAATCCAAAAGGATAAATCTGTAGAAGAGGTAATGTTCATCAACAAACATTTTTTATTGATTAATAAAAACACTTTAATTATTTATATATAGCAATTCAATAAAACAACATTATATTTAATGTAATTATATTTTTTATATTTTGTTTTTAAACTACTTCACAAACACATACATAAAATTGGAATTAAAATCATTATTTCTGTTTATGCTAGACTACCACCTCTTGAACCAATATCATCTGTTTTCCATTACCAAATCATATGGATGGGAATATTTATTTATATGTTGTTTTATATGATATATATTATATTGATGAATTTATTCTACTTCTGATATTTTAGTTAATGATATACTATTATGGGTTCTATTTTATAATAACATGATGACGTCAATCGCATGTATAACAGACTGCCACCTCATAATGTGATGTGATTCGTTTAGAATTTACATGGACCTTATTGAGGATCACTAAAAAATAAATATGTAAAATATATGAAACATTAATTTTACTATAATGATAATATATATATATATATATATAATTTTATATTAATTATGTCTAGAAGATTTAAATAATGTTCATGCATATGTACAACCTATAGTTTTAATGGACATTTATTTTATTTCATTTATATATATTTTATAAATTTTTTTAATTACATATATAATGTATATATATTATATTTACACTATACTTTATAGTATATTAATTACTACATCATGATCAATACTAGGGGTCAAAAAATAGAAGTTAAAATATATATGATAAATAAAGCAGTTATTACACAAAATGTAACATTAAAAAATAATTATTAATAAACTTTTGATATAAAGTCATATTAAAAAATATATATTCAATGATATATATTAATATGAATCAAATGAATGTTTATAATAAAATAATATTTAATATACATGATGTTTGAATGAATACATTGGATTTCATGATTTAATGATAGGGTATTTATAGTCTCACAATTATTTCTCAGGGAAACAAGTCATACTCAACATGTATTTCTGTTTAGTGGTTCATATAATAACCCTAAAGATATTTATTATAATTATCATTAAAATTAGGGGAATTATAATATCCTACCAATATATAAATTGACCATCCATTTACATACATTATTATTACATCCCTTTTACGAAAACATATAACATTAAACAAACAAATTCCAAGTGATTATATTAGTATAGTGAATTTGAATACATGGAAACAAAAACACTTGTACAAAAGGGAGAAAAATTATCTCCCACTAAGTTCTTAATTAGTAGAACCCTTCCAAGAAAAATCATACATAATATATATCATCTTTACCTTGGAATGGAAACAAAAAAATGATTGATTTAGATTCTTAGTAAAGGTAAACAAGGAAGAATAATCAAATACTTCTTTGTAGGGGTAAGAGAATGTGATCAAAATTTGATATGGTCAAAATAATTATAACCCATATCATAAAAATAAGTACTCTCATAATGTAAAGACCCGGAAATTTCAAATAATGTTTTTTCTTAATTTTCTTTGACATTTTACAAGAACGTAGTTTCTCACGGTGCCTGATTCCGAGGACCGGTGTGCCCAGAATCAATTTCTGAATTTTTGCTCGTGTACGTTCAGTGAACGAACGTGCGGGTTTTTTCTAACATGTGAAGTGGTGCTCGAAATCGAATTCGGAGGACACCGATGGATTCACAGTGCCAGTAATTGTTTAAGAAGATCTTTTTCAGAGTTGTGTTTTCATGGGAGTAGTTGTTAAAAATTTGTGGAAGATAAAATAAAAGTTGAATTACAATTTTTATTTTTTAAAGTAGTTATATCCTTTGAGTGGATGTTAGGGAACTACCCATGAGAGGTTAAGAGGGTGGTGGGGCCCACACAAGACCCTAACCCCCCTTGATCTTCCATAACCCCCTTGACCTCCCATAACTCACCTCCCACATTAATATTGTAACTCCACTTAAACATAAGTGACTCATCACCACCTCACCTCCAACTTTAATTAATGCCACATAAACATTAATTAATTTGACAACTCAAGATCAATTAATTAATTGTGTTAGTTTTGAATTTTGTAATTTTGAATTCATGGCATGGGTAAATAAAATAAGGTGGAGCCTTATTTTATTATGGTTAGAAATGTTTTGTTAAAAGAAAGGGAAGAGAGAATTTGAGTTTTGATGAACTTCCTCCTCCGAAGAAAAACTCTTCATCTCCTTTGTTGAAGAACGTGAAGAACACCAAAGCTTCGACGAAGAACGTCGTCTCATCTTGCACCTTCTCTCCACGTCAATAGAAGCGAGATGACGCATTCTTCATCTGGTGATCACCGATGACGTGCCTTCTCCTCTTCATCCTCCATGTCAAGTGAGGAGACACCACCGCGGGGAACGTCGCCTTTAACGACGACTCACCGTCCGACGTCAACAGAATCAGCACCGATCTTCTGCGTTGTCCGATCGCCGCGACGCTTGCCTCTTCCGCGGCTCGACCACGTGTGACGTCTTTGCTAGGTAGGGTTTTGGGTTTCATTTAGTGAATAATATTAGATGTTCTTCGATATCAACGGCCAACTGTTATGAAAATAACGGAGGAGGTCGGGCCGCACAAACATGGCCGAACCTCCTCCCCTTTTATTTTGTTGGTTATCTACGTGGCTTGAAATTGAAGCGATGCAGTGTCGTCACACCGTGCAGGAATTTAGAGAATCACGACGAAGAAGCATGGCGCCGTCACGCCGTGCCTTTGAGGTCCAACGAATCCGCGGTCGAAGTCGGGCAGCGGTGAAGGGGCGCGGCGCCGTCGCGCCGTGCCCGAAAACAACGAAGTCTTCGTGTTTTGAACATTGAGTGCAGATCGACAGGCGAAGACGAATCGGGCCGAAATGGCATTTGAATTCCTTCGCAGTAAAGATCGGGTCCCGGAAGGACTGTTGGCGAAGGCGGCAGGCGAAACGGACCACCGGAGCATGTCCGGTGGTCCGCAGAAGGCGGTGGAAGCGCGCCGCCGGAGAAAACCATTGCGGCTCAGCCGCGGCGGTGGGACGTGAACCGGAATGGCTGGGCCATTCCGGGTTTGAGGCGGCTCGGTTTTAAGGCGCGCCATGTTGACAACCGGGGGGGTTTGTAACCCCCTGCACCCAACGCGCCGCGCCAGCGCGAGGCCATCCGGCTGCCCAAGAGGGGCTGGGCCACGCAGCCTGGCCGGGCCGTGCCCAGCTGGGCCGGACCCGGACCCGGTTCAGGTCCACCCGGTTCGCCCGACCCAGGGGGGGTTGGGCCGGGTCTAAACCCCCGTTTTCGGACATCATCGGTCATTCGCACATAACATTGGCTAAGGACTTCCGATCGACGTACCATCAGTTGAAATGCGATCCTTGGATCGAGCCGGTCGTTTCAGTATGTTACACTCAAGGTTTCGGAGAACTTTGGGTTCAACCGGGTTGGTTCGGATACGAAACAAACCGGGCCCTCGGGGTGGAAATGCTTATATCGTGAGTTCAGGACGTCCGATTGACGTGCCGTTGACTTTATTGGATTTATCTTGATTAGACAGAACATTTGACTTACTCCACTCGAGGTTTGGACACCGTCGGAGTGCGGTCGGGTTGGTTCGCTCACGAAACCAACCGGGCCCCTGGAATGAAAAAGCCAATAACTCACGGACCAAGCGTCTGATTGACGTGCCGTCTGTCTCGTTGAATTCATCTTGATGAGACGGAACTTTTGGAATACTTCTCTTGAGTTTTGGATTCAGTTGGAGTTTGGCCGGGTTGGATTGTAACCGAAATCCAACCGGGCCCCTGGAACGGAAAAACTAATATCTTTCAGACCGGACATCCGTTTGACGAACCGTCTGCAGCGTTGGTGATCAAATTGAGAAACGGTCCCTATGGGTATACCCTATGAGAAATCGGGGTATAGTTGAGATACGTCCGGGTTGGATCGCACACGAAACCAACCGGGCCCCTAGGATGAAAAGGCTAATAACTCACAGAACGAACATCCAATTGACGCACCGTCTGTTGCGTTGAGACCCATATGATGAGGTGGTCCTTTGAGATACTTCTCCGTGGGACTTATGATACTTGGGGTATCAACCTATAGATCGTGGAGCGGACCCTCCCGGAGTTGAGCATACAGAGTACGGAGATCATGTAGCTGGCTTTGACTGATGACTGCTTGTCCGATTCGATTCGGAGTTACTAGCATAGCCCAGTGGGGAGAACTACTTTGTGAGGTGGAAAACCCATGGCGGAGGAACACTACAGTGTGAGGTGGTAGACCTGCGGTACTGGACAGGAGGAGTACCTATGTAGGCTTTGTGGGGGAGCACTATTGTGTGAGGTGGAAGACCCATGGCGGAGGAGTACTACTGTGTGAGGTGGAAGACCCACGGTACTCGACAAGAGGAGTACCTCAGCAGTCTTAGGTTTGTGATTAGTACCTCGGAGTCATGACAAGACCACTGTACACTCCAGAGATGAGCTTCTTTAGCAGTTACGGTTTCGATAATGAAAATCCTGGTTTTACCTGAGTATATGACATTTGTGTTTACCTCTTGATTGAGATTGGTCACTTGATAACATAGTTATATATGTGGGCATATACCTGGGTAGTGGTTATCCGTTGATTTCATAATCATTGTGTTTCCTCATTATTGAGAGGGGTTACATGATAACTTAGGTATATGTATGGGTATATACCTAAGTAGAGGTTATCTGTTGAGATATTATGTGTGGTTATCCTTGTTGGTATTAGTGAGAACTTGAGGGTCTTGGGGTCCCTACTGAATATCGTTATAGTCACCCCTGTACGGGCTATGCCCGTACCTTGTTGTGTTGGTTGCAGAAGACGGGAAATGCTGACGGAGGCCGAGTGATCGAGGACTGGATGGTACCCGGAGGTGGACTACACGACGAGTCATTATCTGGAGGTGGACTTCACTGTGAGACGACACTCAGAGGTGGCTTACAGGATAGAGCGATGTGGAGGCTATCTATACCTACCCTTGAGGTAGGATCTGAGGTGGACGATCGAGGAGCTACACCATCTGTACCTACCATTCAGGTAGGATCTGAGGAGGACGTCCCAAGAGCAGCTTCCATTCTTCCAGATGTTGTCTTTTTCTGTTGTCTTTTTCTATTGTACTATTGTTCAGTTGTAGTTGTACTTTTAGTTGGGTTTGTATTCTGGCCCATTTACTTTTCAACACTTCTCTTTGTGCATAGCTTTTTACTTCTGCTTGTACTATGTGGTGTTTTGTTTACTTTTATAAAGGAAATTACTTCCCAGTCATCGGGATTTACATCTATGGTGCTAGTCTCTAGCCCCTGACCATTGGATGGCGGGCTTGGGGTAGTCACGACACGGGCCCCGAGGACGGGTTGTGACAATTGGTATCAAAGGATTCAGTTCTATCGCAGAACTTATTACTCTGATATTTTCATTCTGTGAAGCAATAGTGTTAAGGGTACCGAGTTTGGTCTTCAGGTCAGGGATTCCAGTGTTGGTGCGGGCATCCGACGTATCAATACACCAGGACCCTGACAACTGATTTCCGACTTTGTGCACGAAAACACTGATTGCGTGTGTGTTTCCAAAATTTCTTAAATGTCATCTCAAACTAGGTCAGCACACCAGCTATAATCTTTTGACCGTGTCACGTTTTTTTTTTCAGGATGTCTCTTTATGGATAACCAACTAGAGCCTAGAGAGATGTGTGTACTGATAGCCTACCGAGCGATGAGGCTTCGGTACAGGGCCCTCTTGCAGTTGAGGCACCAGTGGTACTTCCATACATTGGGCCACTAATGCCACCATCCCCAGCAGTAGACGATGCATGCCACTTGAGCGCGCTGCACATGTTCCAACGCTGGAGGCCACCCGGGTTCTGGGGAGTGACGGACCTGCTGGCAGTTGAGGATTGGTTGGAGGTTGTGGTGAGAGTCTTCAGGCTATTGGGGACGCCAGCCAACTTCATGGTGATATTTGCTGCCAGCCTCCTTCAGGAAGCAGTAGGAAGGTGGTGGAGCCACTTGTTCTAGTTTTGCGACGGGATAACCTTCACATAGAAATACTTCGAGACCTTCTTCAGGGTGGAGTTTGTGCTAGTAGCTCTACGCCCCATGTTTGTACAGGAGCTTCTGCCTTTGTCGCAGGGTTTTCGATCAGTATCCGAGTCATCTATGGGAAGTAGAAAGATGATGCAGAGGTCCAAGAGGACCAGACCAGCTGGTGTGCGACCTCGGGTTATAGGATCAGTAGTGCGGGGCACCCTGGGTGGAGTCAGGGCCAGGCATGCCAGAAACGGATAGTGTTTCACCTACGACAGGAAGGGTCACATGGAATGTGACTATCTGACTCTACGCACAGTCGATCTGCAGGTGTTGGAGGAGCCACTGAGGCAGAAGCAACAGCGAGTGCTTGAGCAACAGCCGAGCAGTAGACAAGGTAGTAGAGCTCCAAGAGTAGGTGGATATGAGTGGAACTAGTGGATACGTCCCATGTACTTCTAGTTCCATGATGCTGTTGTATTCTTGTCATTGTACTATGAGCTGCAATAATCAAAAGACACTTATCTTTGTGATGTTTTCTTTCCCCTCTTTTTGTTTGGTTGATACTGAGTGGTCCCGGTTAAGACTGTTGACATGACCCTCACTTTCAAGATTTCTACTAGAGGAGACCCAGTGACCTCATTTTGATGCTGAGAGTGTGACTCGACCCTTGGAGGCGAGAGTAATAGTTGTATCACTTTGTAGTTACGTCATGTACTTACGACGTCATCCATGGCATGAATTCATCATTCATGTTAGGATTGCCTATATTAGGAAATGGGTGTGGTTCGTCTAGGGGATGAGACCGAGTTTCTCTTTTCGGCAAAGGAGAAAGTCTAGAAGCTCTTTCAGATTGTAGGAAATGAAGGTGCAGATCATCCTGAAGCGGGTGAAAACTGCACAGTGCAGTAAGAAACAGGAAACTGGCACCATTCTTAGAGACTCGAGCATGTAAAATGTTTCAGGAAGTGGAAGCATTAAGGAGAGATGAGTCTGCGAAGCAGCAGACGAGGAGGCAGAGCTAGGAGAGCAGCATGTGGTGGTGTACGTATTAAAATACTCCAACCACCCACCTTAGTTGTCCCCGTCAGGATCAAGGAGATGGAGGGAAGGGGAATAGAGTAGCTGCTTGCGGTCAGGGAGAGTGACCAAATGACACTAAGAATGATTCAAGGGATAGACTGTATCCACTACTAGCTTCCATAGTAATAGACGTCAATATGAATCATTCCTTCATTCCACGAATCTTGTCCCAGACCTAGAGTTTCTGGTAAGCCGTAGATTTTACCCTCACGTCTCGAGATACCTTGGGAGAAGATTCAATAATCACAGTTACGCCGACAGTGTGGTCAGACCCTCGAGGTGAGAGTTTTTGTGGAATCTCTTGGTGGCAGCGTCGAGCACATACGATGTTGGTTTGAGTATGGACTGGGAAATCATAGTTCATACACAAATTGATGGTATTGGGAAAAATGTTTGTGGTTTAACTATGACGTCTGAATGGGTTATCCTTGGTCGGTGAAAAGGAAACCCCAGGCATCATAGGATAAACTCATGCACAGATGGGTGCGACCAATCACTCTTGAGTCGGTCATACTTACCCTCGTGGCAGTAGTCATTTTGAGTTCCAATTCTAAACAGGAATTGGAGACCTCTAGAGTTCGAGGATGACGATCACATCCTTATATTTGTCTCACCTCGACGAGGATTACAGAGATGTGGCCAAGATGGAAAGTTATCTATGAGGTTTAATGGACCATTCTTAGGTCCTCAGCTAGGTAGGCGGGGTAGTTTACCGCTTGACCCATCCAACTCAGTTGCACTAGGTGCACGTCGACTTCCACGTATCTCAAATGAGGAGAAACGTGCATGATCCTTCACATACCATCGACCATGGGGAGCTGGACGATGGCGATGGGGTGTATTTCATGGAGGATCTAGTGGGGATCAAGGATCGATAGGAGCGGGTCCTTTGAGGATGGTAAATTCCTCGGGAGCACTTTCACTAGCAGTAAGGGAACCTCCAGGTAAACACATGGGAGCGGAAGGCTCAGATGCATGCTCAGTACTGCTTTTGTAACCCTTGATTGTGTTAAAGCATTACGAGGATGTAAAACCCTGAGGTGGGAGTAATGTAAACACCAGGAAATTTCATGGGAATTTTTTTTCTTAATTTTCTTTTGAATTTTACAAGAACGAAGTTTCTGACGGTGCCTGATTCTGAGGCCCGGTGTGCCCAGAATCAATTTCCGAAGTTTAGCGTGGGTACGTTCAGTGAACGAACGAGCGGGTTTTTTCAAACTTTTTAACCGGTGCTCGAAATCGAATTCCGAGGGCACCGATGGTTTCGCAGCTCTGGTAACTGATTAATAAGATCATTTTCGGAGTTTCATTTTCACGAGAGGAGTTGTTAAAAATTTGTGGAAGATAAAATAAAAATTGAGTTACAATTTTTATTTCAATAAACTAGTTATATCATTTGAGTGGAAGTTTGGGAACTACCCATGAGAGGTTAAGAGGGTGGTGGGTCCCACACGAGACCCTAACCCCCCCTTGATCTTCCATAACCCCCTTGACCTCCCATAACTAACCTCCCACTTTAATATTGTAACTCCTCTTTTACAGAAGTTACTCCTCTCCTCCTCACCTCCCACTTTAATTCAAGCCACCTAAACATTAATTAATTTGAAAACTCAAGATCAATTAATTATGTGTGTTGGTTTTGAATTTTGTAATTTTGAATTCATGGAATGGGTAAATAAAATAAGGTGGAGGCTTATTTTATTTTGGTTAGAAATGTTGTGTTAAGAGAAAAGGAATAGAGCATTAATGTTTTAAAGAACTTCCTCCTACAAAGAAGAACACTTCATCTCCTTTGTTGGAGAACATGAAGAACACCAAAGCTTCGACGAAGAACGTCGTCTCATCTTGCACCTTCTCTCCACGTCTGAGAAATTGAGACACTAGATTCTTCATATGGCGATCCGCGTTGAAGTGCCTTCTCCTCTTCTTCCTCCGCGTCAAGGGAAGAGACACCACCGCAGGGAACGTCGCCATTGACGACGACTCACCCTCCGACGTCAATGGAATCAGCACCGATATTCTGCGATGTCCGATCACCATGATGCTTTCCTCTTCTGCGGCTCGACGACGTGTGACGTCTTTGCAAGGTAGGGGTTTGGTTTTCATGTCATGAATAATTTTAGACGTTCTTTGATATCAACGGCCAACTGTTATCAAAATTACGGAGGAGGTCGGGCTGCAAAAACACAGCCGAACCTCCTCCCCTTTTATTTTGATGGTTATCTACGTTGCTTGAAATGGATGCAACGCAGTGTCGTCGCACCGTGCGGAAATTTAGAGAATCACGATGAAGAAGCGAGGCGCCGTTGCGCCGCGCCTTTGAGGTCGAACGAATCCGCGGTCGAAGTCGGGCCATGGCGAAGGGGTGTGGCGCCGTCGCACCGTGCCGAAAAACCACGAAGACGGTGCATTTTTAATGATGAGTGCGGATCGACGGGAGATGATGAATCGGGCCGAAATGGCGTTTGAACTCCTTCACAGTAAATATCGGGCCCCGAGAGGACTGTTGGCAAAGGCGGTAGGCGAAACGGACCACCGAAGCGCGTCTGGTGGTCCGCAAAAGGTGGCGGCGGCGCGCCGCCTGAGCAAACCGCCGCGGCTGAGCCGCGGCGGTGGGATGTGAACCAGAATGGTCGGGCCGTCCCGGTTCGGGGCGGCGCGGCATTAAGTCGTTCTAGGTTGACAACCGGGGGGGTTTGTAGCCCCCCGCACCTGTGGCACCGCGCCAACGCGAGGCCAGCTGGCTGCCCAGGCCAGGCCGGGCCGCACAGCCGGGCCGGGCCGCCCCCTTCTGGGCCGGACCCGGACCCGGTTCGGGTCGACTCGGTTCGGCCAACCCAAGGGGGGTCGGGCCGGGCCCAGACCCACGTTTTCAGACCTCTTCAGTCTTTCACCCATAACATGGGATACGAACCTCCGATCGACGCAGCATCAGTTGCGATGTGATCCTTGGATCGAGGGGGTCGTTTCAGTATGTTACACTCAACGTTTCGGGGAACATTGGGTTTGGCCAGGTTTGTTCGGATACAAAATCAACCGGGCCCTCGGAGTGGAAACGCTTATATCTTGAGTTATGGATGTCCGATTGACGTGTCGTCGACTTTGTTGGTTTCTTCTTGATGAGATGGAACTTTTGTCTTACTCCGCTCGAGGTTCGGATGCCATTGGAGTGTGGTCGGGTTTGTTCGCTCACGAAACCAAGCGGTCCCCTAGAAGAAAAAGCCAATAACTCATAGACCAGATGTCTGATTGACGCGCCATCTATCTCGTTGAATTCCTCTTGATGAGATGGAACTCCTGGCATACTTCACCTGAGTTTTTGATGCAGGTGGTGTATGGCCAGGTTGGATTGTACCCGAAATCCAACCGGGACCCAGGAACGGAAAAGCTGATATCTTTCAGACCGGACGCTCGTTTGACAAACCGTCAGCAGCGTTGGTGATCACATTGGGAAACGGTCCCTATGTGTATACCCTATGAGAGTTTTGGGTACAGTTGAGATACGGATGGCTTGGTTCACACACGAAATCAACCGGGCCCCTGGGACGAAAAGGTTAATAACTCACAGACCGGGCGGCCGATTGACGCGCCGTCTATTGCGTTGAGACCCCTATGACAAGGAGGTCCTTTGAGATACTTCTTCATGGGTCTTGGGATACTTGGAGTATCGACCTGTAGCTCGTGGAGTGGAACCATGCGGAGAAAAGCATACAGAGTATGGAGACCGTGTAGCTGTCTGTGACCGATGACTGCTTGTCTGATTCGATTCGGAGTGACTAGCATAGCCCAGTGGGGAGAACTACTTTGTGAGGTGGAAGTCCAATGGCGGAGGATCACTACTGTGTGAGGTGGAAGAACCTAGGTACTCGACAGGAGGAGTACCTCTATAGTCTATGAGGGGGAGCACTACTTTTTGAGGTGGCATACCCATGGCAGAGGAGCACTACTATGTGAGGTGGAAGACCCGCGGTACTCGACAAGAGGAGTACCTCATCAGAATTAGGTTATTGAGCAGTACCTCGGAGTCGTGACAGGAAAACTGTACACTCCAAAGACGGGGCTCCTCAGCAGTTACGGTTTTGATAATGAAAATCCTAGTTTGAGCTGAGTCTATGACCTTTGTGTTTACCTCTCGATTGAGATGCGTCACCAGATAACTTAGGTATATGTATGGGAATATACCTGGGTAGTGGTTGTCCGTTGACTTCATAATCATTGTGTTTCCTCATGATTGAGATGGATTACTTAATAATTTATGTATATGTATGGGAATATACCTAAGTAGAGGTTATCTTTTGAGATCTTCTTTGTTGTTATCCTTGTTGGTTTTAGTGAGACCTTGATGGTATCAGGGTCCCTACTGAGTATCGTTATACTCACCCCTGCACGGGCTATGCCCGAACCTCGTTGTGTGGGTTGAAAACGACAAGCAGTGCTGACGGAGGCCGAGTGTTCGAGGGCAGGATGGTACCCGGAGGTGGAATACACAACGTGTCAGTATCCAGAGGTGGACTTCACGGCAAGACGACACTCGAAGGAGGTTGACAGGTGATATCGATGTAGAGTCTATCTGTTCCTACTATTCAGGTAGGATCCGTAGTGGACAATCTATGAGTTGCGCCATCTGTACCTACCCTTCATGTAGGATCTGAGGAGGACGTCCCAGGAGCCGCTTCCGTTCTTCCAGCTGTTGTATTTTTCTGTTGTACTTTTGTTAAGTTGTAGTTGTACTTTCAGTTGGGTTTGTATTCTGGCCCATTTACTTTTCAGCACTTCTCTTTGTACTTAGTGTTTTACTTTTGCTTGTACTCTGTGGTGTTTTGTTTACTTTTATAAAGTCAATTCCTTCCCAGTCATCAGGATTTACTAATTTGGTTCTAGTCGCCAGCCCCTGGCTTTTTGAAGGCGGGCTTTGGGTAGTCACGGTATGGGCCCCGAGGACGGGTCGTGACATATAAGGCATTGTAGTTCATTTGATATTAATCAAAAGAAAATAAAAAATAAAACATGGAAGAATATATTATGAATAATACATCGAAATTTGGAATTCATAGACATGTGATATCATTACCTATAAGTCTAGACTAATTTATAGAACCTATCAAGAAACATCCTTGGAACCAAACCAGCTAGTTTGAACACCCCACCATCACCAGTCATCATTGATTCATTGTATGGGATAATGTTACACTGTCATTATATAGTGGATTTTGTTTCATCATATTCCAACATAATTGTGAATAAACCTACTAGGTGGGACAAACCACAATCATCGGTCTATGTTATTTCTTTATAAAATATCAAGATTCCTCATCTTCCAAAAGTTGATTATGCTCATCGACTTGATTCAAATTATTATCCCATGATATATAAATCGTTATTCAATGAATTAGAGTGATGTATAGGTCCCACCCAGCTCATAATAATATAATTTTTACATGTGCCACAATATAATAAACCATTCAGTAAATAATTTCCCAAAAACAAGAGTTGGGGTTTATAAATATTCTATCATAATCCCATAAAATTGAAAAGGGTTTCATAGTAATGTAATTATATATTAACTTGTAGAATAATAAATGCTTCATAATCATTTCATCGACGCCTAACTCATGAATTAATGAGGGGTTCATAAGTATAAAAAATAGTAAAATATTGGGTTTTATAAACATATAACCTGTGAATAAGAAAGGATTTTTCATAAACATCATGAAATGAAAACAAAAACCATATAGATAAATAAAACGAATAGAACAAATGTATTATTTCTTAGATAGGTGTGAGTAACACCAAAGAGATCTATCATAGATGGTAAATAAATATGATATATATTTTAAAAACATTTATTCATGAAAATATACGTTCATATTTGGATATTTATTTTTAAAACATAATAAAATTTGAAAAAACACTTCTTAAAATATAACATTGAAAAATCATAATTTTATATTAATGAAATTTGGAATGTTGTTTTTATGTAAGGATGGTTATGATGGTGGGCAAAACCTTACATGATGAACATTCCTTTTTCACTGTAAATGGTTTTGATTTGTACCGCCATTGGAAAATGACAAGAATATTACATAATTTTTTAAAAAAAAGCTAAAACATGGTATGAAATTTATTTTAAAAATCACAATAGAATATTAGAATATGTTTCAAAACATTTATTTTTGGGAATTATTTTTTAAATGAAATTATATTTCCTACCGAAGAGAAGGTAAACATGATCTTTCTTAAAAATACTTTTTCAAATATCTTATGTACCATCAAATTAAAAATGGTAATAATAGATAAATATATAACGAATTAATAAAGGTTAATAAATTTCATGAGTTTTCTTGAGAGATGGATAATTCAACTTTATCAATGGGTGCCAAATCGTAAACAATATTGAAAAATGATTTGATTTTTCCTATATACTCTTAATACTTGGTAACTTTGAACCATAACACCAATTTTAGAATATTTGAAATACATGAAGATTAAAATATAATGGAAATAAAAATATTCATGTTATAAAATTTCAAATTCATTATAGGAACCTCATGAAAAAATGAAGGTTAATCAAATGGCATATGTCTTAAAAAAGGAATATTGATGCTAAATAATGTTATTGATTTTGTAATGTTGGAAACACAAACCCAACGAAAGAAATATCTTGAGGATGATTTCTAAATAAAAATAAATCTATGTATAATAATAAAATAATACTTCCATTTTCAGTATATACACCACAAAAAATCAATGGGTGTTGAATAAATAATGTATCTCATGGGAAAAAGTTATATGAAATTCCCTTACCTTTTGTCCTGACTATCATCGTACTTATTCAAACATCAAGTGTAATAATTTTTGGATTATTAAAAAAATTTAAAAGAACAATAGTCTGATATCTAATACCCAATATGGTTTTATAATGACATTATATTAGGTTTTTGTTCACAATTTCATGTTAATGTTATGATTAGGGAAAAATTCACATTGGTTTTTGCTTGTATGTTATTTTATTATATTATTGGTCCTTATACATATATCATTAATTTAAAAAATTATCCCGTGATATAAATAAAATTTATAGTAATTATATGTGAATTATAATAATATATAAAATATAGAATTTTGAAATGTAATACACTATTAATGGAGAGGGTAGGTTGTATGTACATATTAATGTTGCCTTCATTTTATTATAATATTAAAGAAAATAATGAAAACCACATATATGTATATAAGTATATAATAGAATTAAATTAGAATTATTATCAAATTTATTTCATATAATTTTACAAAAAAAAACTTTAAAAATTTCAATGTATTCTATGAAATAATCACATAACATTGAGGGAGTAGTAGTCCATACATCCCAAAATGAAATTATCGTATTCACAGGAGAATAAATACATAAGGGTATGTTATAAATCAAAATTACAGAAGAATAAAAACAATATAAATATCATATTATATATATATATATTACATCATTATTTCCACAATGATATGTGGTAAAGGAAAAATGAACATTCATGATTTCGTGTGGTGGTAGTTCACCGTACACATAAATTGTATATTCGTTACCCATTTGATGAAGGGTGTGTTAATGTAGGATGAGCCCTTGAATTAAAAAAATCCTTCTAAATTGATTATAATATTTTTTTTAATTAATATTATAATAAATATATGATGGATTAGATAATGGAAGATAAATAAAATGATCTTGATGGGGGATGTTACATTTTCTTTTTGTAACTCCTTTTGGTTTTAACCAAAGAGATTCCATATACTACATTCATCCAAAGGGAGTAATCATTGCATAAGGGATATATTTTTTTATTTTTATGAAGATGGTCATTTACTAACCTAATTGGTTTGAGAGGTGTGAAAAAGAGGGAGCGGCGGTGGCCCTTTAGATAGATAAGAGGAGAAAAACATGGAATTTTTGATGAAAAAACGTTTGGGGTAACCACATATTCTCCAATAAAAAGTAATCCCAAATTAGAAAAAACACAAAAATTGATGTTCTATGGTATTTCAATGGATAGGGTTTTTTACAAGTGGGTAGGTCATTAAGGACCTTTAGATTATAGATTAGTCCCTCATTAATCTTATTTTTTCATTAGTCAATGTAAATAATTTTAATTACATTCATTAATATTTTCATTTAAAAAATTCTTTTGAGCTTATTTGAAATTATTATTTATTTATATTTAAAATTTTGCAACAAATTTTTAAAATTCAATTAACAGAAACAATATATCTTAATTTTAATTTATTTCTACATAAGGGCTACGAAATCAATTTTTTAACATAAATTTCCAAAATGATGCTTTGTTTTTATAGTAAATTTCAATTTTAAAATGCATCAGATTTACTAAATTTTATTAATTTATAAATGTATTATTTAATTAAACATTTAATCCAAATTGAAATATAATTTATCCTTAAAAATAAATAATTTGGAAAACATGTTTTCAATTAAATTTTAGTATTTTTCGTTATTCATGAAAAAAATGAAACTTCACAGGAAAATAAAAAACATTAACGTTACCTAATTTTTATGTTTAAATTCTATACATTATGTATATATTAAAATATTTAATCCCAAAATATTCTAAAATATATATATATTAGGTTCTTTAATAAAAGTTTTTAAAATGCTTTAATAAAAATATATTATTTTTTGTTTAAAATCAAGTTTTTTTATTATATTGATAAACTCTATTGGATGGATATAAAAAAATATTTTATATAATATGATATATATATATATATACATAACATTAATATCACTAAAATGTTTAAATTAATTTAATTTAATATTTTTTGACAAATTATTGGGAATAAAAATAGTAATAGTTTTCACAATATTCAATCGATATTCATATTTATTTATAATTCATTTGTAATATATGAAGTAATTTTATATTTTTGTAAAACATATTCTTTCATAAGTTATCTAACCATTTTCATAAATGAAAATTTAATAGCATTGATATAATATTTTAATAGTATTTAATTATCATAATTGGATCTTGTGTGTTACACAAGCCATTTGGAAAATTCATTGTTGCATGTAACATAATCTAACCTTAATGTTCTATGTACGGAATGTTAAAATTTATTTTGTTTATAGTGTGGGATTAACAAGGTTTTACATATTACGCGATCCAAACATATTGATTTTATTTAAAATATATTATTTTAAATTTTTTCTTATGTGGAAAATATAAGAAATAAATAAAGTAATTCAAAAAAATATTTTATAAAATGTGGGAGGTTAAATGATACCCACCCCCACTAAAATGATTTTTTTACTCAAATTTTTTCTATGTTATCAATGATTTTATACTTGAAATTTTCAGCCATATAAAGTAACATTATAAAAATTAATACTAATACTCCCATTAAAAGGGAATGTTTGAACCGTAACTTTTACCAAGCTTTTTATATAACTAGGTTTCTACATTAGAGAACATAGGTTGGGAGTGATTTTCATACATGGATGAAGTGAACAAACATTATTAGGGGGTGATTAAGGTCATCAATCAAAAATAATTTAATGATAAAAGAAAGGTTGATATCTTAAATTTCATAAATATGTGAGAATTTAGAAGAACATCAATTCAACATAAATTATTATATCAAGAAAACCCATTTTTTATTATTATCCAATATTTTCTTAATTATTTTATTGATTATGAATATAAGGTAAAATGATGGATATATTTTTATATATTATATTTCATTTTTCTTTTTTTTCATATATATATTTCTAATTCATCCATTTCTTAATCAAATTGATGTCTAAGAGTTAAATTGTTTTCCAAAAGCATGAAAATAATATTTTAGTAGATATTATGGAATGTAAAAAAATGAATGTTATTACTATTTGTCTCTAATTAACCTTCAAAATCATTATTGTTGATACATAAATATATAAATAAAAAACTAAAACTACTATTTCTTCATAAATATTTATTGATAAAAAAGTATTATACAATTTAAAAACATCATGTGGGATATTTGTAGGTGTGAAACCCTTTATAATTTTTTCATATGGGGGTATGACCAATGGCCTTTCTGGACATGATTTATTGTCCTCTAAAATTTATGATTTCCATTTCAGAAATCCCAGCAAAATAACATCCAAAATATATATTATTCACATCATTGATATAATTTTAATAAATTAGTTACCTTTTAACAAATATTTATAGTATAATATCAATACATAATATAATAACCAATATCATTATATCAGATATTTTTTAGGAAAATGAATTAATTTTTGGAAATTTTCATATTATACAGCGTGTACTTTTGAGTAAACATTGTGTACCCAGTTGTTGCACATAACTATGTACTAGCCATTTAACGGTCGAGTACATCGCCATGTAGGTGACATGGAAGACCACCTAATGGAGGAGCTGGTTGAGGCTAGTACATGACATTTACATTTAAGGAACAGTCCATGTAATTATCATTCTCATTGATGAAATGGATCAGAGTTGCGTCACATATATAGAAAACTCTTCTTATTCACGTTTCTAATACAAGGGAGTGCCAAATGACTGAGAATCATAGATATTATCATGATCCTCTATTTGATCTCCGATTGAGATGTTTTAGGGTTAGTTGGATTCCCAAATCTGAGTTCTGTCATTCCATAGAGCCTATCTTCTTAATTTTTCCTCTATATTGAGTTATCTAGGGATCATTATTAATGCACTTTTCATAGAACAATTTCATTCAATGAGGATTCAAGGGCCGAAGTTCATGATTGTTCATCATAAAACATCATGGTATATGGTTTGTGCCTCATATTGACTGTCTTTATCATATACATATACTTGAAGTGACGAATACCCATGTTCGGGTATTATGTGTTTTTTGGAATTCGACCAATTTATTACCTGTTTTGATTTTTTATATTTAAAAAAATAGTAATATTCTATGCATAAGTATTTATACCTTGATAATTCATGTGTTTCCCTTGTTTGATTGATTATTTAAATTTGGTCTATAAATTTAAATTAGGCTTCCCTTGTTTTCCATGACACATGTTGTCAGGATATAGATATTAATTATATGTTTATGTGGGATGCATTTATTTTTCATTGTCAACTTTTGACTAAGGGGAGTTGACTACAAGAGCCTCCCGATGAAGGTTTACATAAGTATATTTGATGATATGTTTACCCAAAGAAATGGAATGTCATAACTTCTGGGTGGTCACATACTTGATGGGTTATAACATGAGAGCTACCCAGTGGGATGATTTTAAATTAATGTTAGACCATAGTGAATTGATTGTGAATGATTCCCTGGTGTATTTATAATATATTTTTCTTATGCAGACCATTGTGGTATTGACTATTAGAGTAGTCCCGATGTTCATTTGTTAATGATTAGTGTTGAATGGGAAAAAAGTGGTTAGACTATATAGGATATCCTATAAGGTAATTATTATATTTAATTGATGATATATTAAGCTGGAGTTGTTGAACTATGAGAACATTCCCACATGGTTTATTTTGAATAATTGATTGGGTGTGATGAGTTATCCAAAAAAAATTACATGATTTGACTCAGTTTTACTAGTTTTTTTAGGTAGTCTATTGAGGAATATATTTTTCAACTAGATAAGGGATATAGAGCTTAGGCTAGATCCAAGGATTTCATTATTCAATAGTTTTAATAATTAATAATTGTAAATGAATTTAACTATAAACTATAGGATAGTTTTCTCTTATTTACTTCCAAGTTTAGTGATTAATTTCTGATATTTCATCATATATATATTCTCAAAAATTTTGGAACATATATATTGGTGTTTTCCTGATGATTTTTATCTCACACCTTAATTGGGTTATGATTTTGGACCCAAACCGATCTTATCATTACAGGTATATATTAGGGAAAGAGCCCTTATTCATCAAGTAGTTCATATTTGTGGTAGAAGGAGAGAACGAGACCAAGAAGATGATTGCTATGAAATTAGAGATTGCTGTTTTTTTGTAATTTGGTTTTAGTATTGTATTTATAGAATTGTGACTAGTTTGGTACTTTACGTGATTCATCTGACCTGAATCATTTATATATGATTCGTTTATTATATTACTACCAGTCATCCACTGTATATTTTTTAACAGTACTAATGCTTCTAAAACTATTTAATATTTAATTAGGTTGTTTTAATATACCAATAAGGGAATAATTTTCCACTATCACATCCGTGTCCCTCGCTACTTGTCAGAATCCTCTTTCATTAGGTAAAATTAACATGACAGAATGTTACCAATGAGGTGCGGGGAACCATTGGGCGGCACCTGGAACCAGAAAATTACAATATGGTATTAGAGGATTTTTGTTTCTGATTTGTATTACTATTTAGAGTTCATAGACATGGATATTAAGGAATATATATTTGTTTACAAGATATGACTCTGAGTACCTATCCCATGTATACAGAAAATCTATGTCACATCAAACATTTCATTTTTGCTAGTTTTTTCTATTTTTATAGTTGAATTGATATCACTATCGGTTGATTACCTAATTATGTGTTGTTATCAATGATATTATTGTGTTTATGTTTCAAATCTATGAAATGAGTGTATTCCATATCATGCATCATATAGTAATTTTCTAGAGATCATGTTCCATGTCTTCTTGTCATGACATTTAGGGAGCAGTAATAGTTTCATGATGTTGTGATTGATGTTGGGTTAGATATTCATGATATTGTGACATATATCATGATATAATACCTAAAATTTTGATTGGATTTTGGGAGTTGTAATTTTTCATTTATATAGATTCAAAACATTGGTCTATGTGGTGTTATGGGGCCTCTTGGTTAAGAATTCGGGGGATCAAGATTGACATCAAAATTAAATTTTTTAATGTATTATGTGAAAATGGATGAAAAACATTTATTAATGGGAATTATGGGCTCCCACGGGTTGGAATGATTCATGCCTTGGACAATATTTTATATTTTTAAGGGTTCCAAGGATGTTTTGGAGGCTTCCAGTCCCCAAAACCATACAAAACATTGTGAGATATTATTAACACATTGCATTTGTTCTTTTGTTTGGGATGAAATAACATTTCATATGTACAATCAATGTATAGGTTTTACAAACTGTGTAGTTATTGACTGTGTGACCGAATCTATGAGAAGATAATGGGGTTGGAAAATTTTGGTTGTACACGTCGTGTTTAGATTAGACATTCCATGTAGTATTCGACTATCTATCCTGACGTGTGACTAACTACATGGGTGGAAGGAAACATATTTTACACAAAATATCTAGTATTAATGATCCGTCTAATGTTACTCCAGGATAAAACTTGTGGTTTTATATAGATAGAACACATGTAAGGCTAGTTTTCTAAACAGACATGGCTAGATGGGAGGACATGAGTACACACCATTTTCCGGGATGGCACGTCGTATACCTATGATGTTTACATGGTAGGGTAGGAAGGTGTAACTGCCAATGTAATAGTGTGAGTGTACACTCTATGTATGAGTTATACACCTTGTAGACATATTTTGTTCCCTTTGAGGGAATGTTTTTATTTTTCCCCACTACCATTTTTGGACCCATGAGTAGTCCCTTTTGAGTAGTTTTCCATGTGAATCACAATGGAGTAACTTATATAGAGTTATGAGGATTCATAATAGGTGATTTGGGGTTTCTTTTTTAAATGTATAGGGTCATCCTCCAATTATTGTTTTTTGTGTTCTCTTGGGATTGAGGCCAACGTGTAAATGATTGGTTGTGTGTTCAGATAAACCTAATCGTGACCTTTGATCTGAGATGAGCTATGAGCTATCTATCAAAACATTTTTATTTTGAATAATATTCCCAGGTGATATGTGAATTCTATAATATGAGGTTGTGAGATAAATAGCTTATAAGGAGTCCCATGTAGGATCCCTCAACTGTATACCTTTTTGAGGATTCCAATTGATTGATACAATTGTTGTTTAGCATTTGAAGATATATTTTTGGATTCATCTTATTATGTTCTTTGGAGGGGGGGGGGGGTTAACAGAATGAAATTTTATGTGTTCATGGTTTTTATTTTTAAACAACGTTGACTGGGTTCCCATTATATGGATCCATGTTTTTTTAAAGAACATTTTAGGTTCCCCTATTTGTTAAAAATGATCTTACATAATTTCTAACTACTCATGGTTAATGTAAGAGTTGTTAAATTTTTTTATGGAAATTTGTGGATATTTATTATTCAACATTGCTCTATTGAGGTAAAGTAGTCTTCGAGTGTCTTTTGAGACAACTGAATCTATTTTGAATAATCTAGTCATAAAAGTTGATGCTTATGCTTTTTAAGATTCTCTCTCGTGGTAGGTAGCACACTTAGTGATGCTTGTGTTGTTTCTGCACTGAGAGATTTTAAATTTGGTGTTTTCCAATTGTAGTTATCCCAAGTTGGACATCTACTTTAAATGACATCCTTGTTCAGAGGGATGGTCATTTTTCATTGACATTAGATGTGGGAACAAGCATGAGGAATGCGTGGTTCTCCAGTTTTGACATACCTTGATATTTTTTGGTTTATATGAGATTTTATAAACCTGAATTTTCATTATTGAGGGTTGACTTGGTTCATCATAACCTTTGTTAATTGATGTGTGCTTTTGAGATTTTTATTGTTTGAGCGATATGGTACAAGGATGCATGGGGTGTAAAGGATTTTCATTATAACCCAAAATTTGTCATTGATCATGTAATCATGGGTCCATGTATGTCGACATACATGATACCCATTGAGAGTTAAATGTTTAGATGATCTGTTTAATTCAGTTACATCATTGTGCATTGAGATCTAGTGTAATCGCATGGGTTATCTCTGATGTCGAGTGACCTAAGACTTATATAATCCTATCAGTACACTACTAAAAATGTCATTCTAGGAAACAGGTGGTTTTATATTCCATTCAATATTATCTTTTTGGGTTCATGTCAAAATCTGTAACGTGGTGATCATGTTACATGAAATGGAATTGATTTTTTACGTTGCTTTTAAACTAGCATTTTTGATAGTGGCTTGTCCTTATCAATGTATATGACTCTCCCCGGAATAGATTGTCATGTAATTTCTATTTAAAATGTATATGTTTCGGGGTATATGGATCACAAAAGAAGACCAATCAGAAAGGTTCGTTTTTACTAGAATTATTTTGAGTCTTGTCAGTCTTGTTTCATGTTGGTGCTTCCTAGGCAGCACAACATTTTTGTCATCCGTTAAATAATGATACATCAGTAGATAAAGATGGGTTTTCATCAATATTTCGACCAGTATTGGTTATAATATCCTTTCATAGTAATCAGTGTTCTCCTATTATTATGCTCTTTCCAAAGATGTATGCATTTCCCCTATCTTGACGTCTTCCTGGGTGCACTAAGAGAGTGTTGGTTATCCACCATTCTATAGTAGGATGTCGTTTTAATGGTTCTCGATCTCTTTCTATGTGCTGTGATGGATGTATGGTTTTATTAGAGGCAATATTAATCTTGATTGATTCTTGAAAATTTGAATAATAACTACTTGGAGAAACTTCTGATGCCTACATAATCCACGTCATTACCTCCAAGAAGATGTCATTATGGATTCTGTCAGTTTTATAAAGTGGACTTTTGGGCTTCAAACTAGAGTATCACTTCTACGGTGAGTACAGACCACCTTGGTAAGTTACATAGACTCCAGGTTGATTCATATTATTTGAACTAAGACTATTATTTTGTCTCAGATTTAATTAATAATGAGGTAATACTTCAAATGGGATTGTTTTGGAATTATGTTCTTGTTCGTTTTGTGGCATGGCCCTTTGGGTGATCATGGTATCGTTAGACATAAGAGCATCACTGAGAGTGAGATATTGTCATCTGTGAATATGTTCATTATGAGTTCATGTTTCCATGGAAAAAGAAGTCATTCCTTTTTCTTTTGAAAATTTTCCTCCATTTATGACAAGAGTTTCTAAGATAAATCATATAGTTATGGTTGAATTTTTATTTCACTTGTTTAATTTGTATGGTTTGAGGGATCCGGTTTTAACACCACTATAGTTAAGGGTTGGATTACTGTAGAAATTTGTAATGTATTTTGATGAATGATTTTGTGACTCCTTTGGATGGTTTCATTATGGGTGTGACCTTTCTTTTATATGAGGCAATGGGTATGACCTCAGTTATATTCTGGTTCTCCCAGTTAATGGAAAAAAATCTACTAGCATCACAGGATTTCTTAGTAGCACAATTTGTTCTGTATTCCAAATTTTGTAGGTTTCATGGTAATAATACAGTGTGAGTTGTTCTAGATAGACTCATGAATGTTTCACATTTCTTACCGATTAATGAAATCGTCAGTGTTGATGAGATCAGATGTTTATACATCTGAGATACTGATTGTTTTCATGGGGATCTTCACTCCATATTTTCGTACATTGATTCCTGGTTTAATTCTAGTATATATAAGTGGTTGCAGAGGGATTATGGTACATAGGTACTTATGATCTCATCTTACCATCCCTAGATAGATGGCTAGTCCGAGCACACAATTAATGTTTTGTAGGACACACATAAAGCAAGAAGCCTAGATATTTGGGGGGGGGGGGTCTTGGGTTAGACACATATCCCTACTGTAGTTTTCCTATAAAAATATTTTTCAAAAAATGATTCAAATGGAACCTTATAAATAATTGTATGGTAGTCCAGGATGATCACTCCTATGTAGGATAGAATAATGAGATTCACCTCTACTGGGACCTCATCATGTGAAGGGGACCACCGGGAAGGTGGAGTTGAATAGTAAGAGGATTAATAATGGACAATATTTCATAAATTCTTATGTTCATTGATAAAGATGAACATTGTAGTTTGATGTTAGAGATCTGATTACTTAACATTTCTCATTGAGGTTGGGACATAAGATTATTAGAAGATAGGGGAAAATTTCACTAAGATACGTTAGGTCGTTTGACGTTTCTGAGAGGGTCGGGCCAATTGCCTATTGGTTGGAGTTAACTCAAAAGTACCGGCCTATGGATGAAATTTTTCATGTTTCTCAACAATGACATTAATTTTCGATATCATATCATGTTTTTTAACCCAATTAGGTTGAGTTGTATGTGGATGCATCCTTTAAGGATCACCATACTCAATTTTTGGATCGTAGTACGATGGTTATCGATGGTCATTCTGTTCCTCTTCTATGGGTGTTATGGCCGAATGAGTGAGTATAGGATGAGACTTGGGAGATGGAGGATGATGTACTATCAAATAATCCAGAGTTCTTTGAAGTTTATTCTTATCCACTCATAGAAAAACAATTTAGGGATGAATTTAATTATGGGTGGACGTTTGTAAGAACCTCGATCATTATTTTAGATTGTTTTTCAGGGAAAAAAGAATGATTTCGAAATTTTCAAAGCACACGCTTTGTACATCGGAGAACACTCTGTGTACTCAGTTTCTATTCATAACTGTGTACTGGCTGTATAATAGCCAAGAACAAGTCCATGTAGGTGACCTCATAGACTGCCTAAAGATGGATTTTTTTGGGGTAGGTACCCAAAAATGTATATTTAATGAACATGTCATGTACATCACTTTTTAATTGTTGGATTAGAGTGGGGTCACATCTCATCTCCAGAAAACTATTTTTCTCCTTGTGTATCATATAGGATAGTGACGAATGACCATAAAAATTCACTATCCTCCCATTCTTCCATTCGAGCTCTGATTGAGATGTTGCTGGGTGAGTTAGATTCCCACTAGTGAGTTATCTCTTTCCTTAGATCCTCTCTATCTATTTTCTCATCCCTCATGAGTTATCAAGTGTTCAGCGTTATTAACAATTTCATATATCTACCTCATTCTAAGATGATTCAAGGGATAACGTTCAATAGTGTTCATCTTACAACATAATGGTTGGTGGTTTGGGACTATAAAATTATCTTTAATATATATATGCTTGATGTGACAATAACTATGTTAGGAAATTGTTTGTTTTTGGAATTTGACCACGATAATTACTTTTTAGGATTTTATAGATTGATAAAAAGGGTATTTTATAGTCAATAATTATTTATACCTTGATAATGGGTCTCTTTCCCTTTTTAATTGATTATGGCCATATTTTCTAGAAATTCATGTTAGAAATTCTTTGTTATCCTTGCCTCCTGCAGTTAGGATGAAGATACATATTATATTATTATATGAGATTCATGTATTTCTCATTGTGAATGTTTTACCAAGGGTAATTGACTGCAAGATCTTCCTAAGGTAGGGCCACTTATGTATATTTGATGTTATTTTGACCTAGATATATCGAATATGAGAAATTTAGGGTGCTTATAGACTAAATGGGTTAGTATATGATAGCGACCCAAAGGGTCATTGTTAAATGAATGTCGTAACATTGGGAATTGATTGTGACAGCTTCTAGGGGGTCATTATAATTTTTGGTTATATATAGTCGAAGGGGGTATTGACTATGAGAGGTGACCAAATGGTCGTTTATAAATGATTAGTGAAATGTGAGACAAATGGGGTTAGACTGTTTGATATATCCCATATGGTAATTATTTTACTGAATTATTGATATTATAAACCAAAGGGGTTAGAATTCGAAAATGTTCCGAGAGGTTATTTTTAATAATTGAATGAGTGCAATGAGTATTCTAAGATAGATTATTATCTTGGACTTGGTCATAATAGATTTTTTTGATGGTCATATAAGACATCTGTGTTTTCTATTAAACATGGCATACAATGATTATGATAGTTATTGGGATTTAATAATTCAATGGTATGAATAATTAATAAATATAAATCAATGTAGTTTAATATTATAGGGTTTTTTTCTTTTAGTACATCCTAGTTTATTACATCATTTTGAATATTGCATTAAATATATATATATTCAAGTATAGTTAAGAATATATATTTCAGTGATTTCCTTCTGGGATTCTTCTCATACCCTTTTGTGTCATGATTTTGGATCAGGATTGATTATATTTTTGCAGGTACAGATAAGGGAATGAATCCTTCTACGTCATTTTCATGATTTTTGTTGGAGCTAGAGAGAATGAGACCATGCTAAGGATTCAGATGTAGTAGGAGTTTACTGCTTTTTTGTACTTTGGATTTAGTACTTTATTTTTTCCATTTTGACCACTTTTGATTATTCGTAGAAAAATGTTACATGCACTATTTATATATTGTCATGTTATTATATTTCTATTTGTCTTCCGTTGTTTACATTGTTGAATATTAATACATGTTCGGATACTGTTTTCTATTTATTTTAATTGTGTTACTCTATCAATGATGTCACAATATTCCAACTATCACACCCTAGGCCCTCGCTTCTAGTCGGTAGCCTCAAGTGTATGTGAAAATGTTCTGGAGTCCATGTGACCAACTGATTATGGGGCATCTTTGGGAAGCACCCAGAACCGAGACATTTCACCTAAATAATTCCACCAATGTTTAATATAAACATTTACATAATGTATAACATTATAATCCTTTTTAAAGATGAAAATATAAAAACTTATAAATAGTTTTTTAAAATCATCTTATAATTTATTATGAAAATGTTATAATGTAGCTCCTGGTTTTCACATTCCAAAGATGTGAATACATTTCCTTATGTATTCTCTTGAAATTGGGTAATGACTAGAATTACCATTTATTGTTAAAAAAATTATTATTCATTATTCAAATGTATATTGGTTCAATTCCTTATATCCAAAATTGTTTTAAACTTCATCAATGATAGTTTAAACAAAACCTCAAAATTCCTTTAATTAGTTCAATGGTAATTAGTACCATCCAATTTAATTACTCACATACCTAGTATATTTATTTAAATAACATCAAAATAACATATGGGACATATTTAGTGATATATTTCAATAAATTATTTGGATTAAATAGAAATTACATTGCTATTAAATTACATTTATATTTCATTATAACCATTAAATGTGTTCTTGTCAATCCATTGTGAAAAAAACTAAACAACACAACATTTATATATTTCATCATTCATGTAACATGATAATTGAGTATAAATACATAAAAAATTCAATTATTCAACATCATACTTAAGTAATTAACAATATACCTCATTCTATTAAATAGTAACTCTCTCCTTTTTCATTCGATATGGAGTCCATTATCATTGAAAATTTTACAATTTCTCAAACCACCTTGCAGATTCTCTTTTGAAGATTCAATTTATGGATATTGAGTTGAATAATGACCGTTCATTTCACACATAAAAAACCAAACCATCCGTGATTTCATAGGGAGGAAAAAAATGATAATCCATACATTAATGGAACTTTTCATTTTCCCCCAACAGTCACTTTCGTTGTTTCCTTATTTTTTTAAATTCAAAAAACCTTCTTACGCCTTTAATATATTATATTTGATGATTCCTTGCACCATCTTGAAACAACAGAAATCAGATCTACTTTCCACCATGGTCACTATCTCCCAAACTCTCGAAAAAACAATACATTCTCATCATTGTTGAGTCTGATAGGGGGTTATGGTATACAATGTTTTACCATTTTGGTGAATTATAATTAAGCATGATGAAACCATCCTTTACTATTATGATAATACCATTTGACAAATGATCAACAAATTTTCTGTCATATTCACCATTATCCCAGTTCCATCATGTTAACTACATAGACTAAAAAAATAATGTAAACTTTGAGAAGCACTTATCATTGTGGGAACCCATATAATCATGAAAGAAAATTTCATATACGATTTTTAAATAATGATACAAACATATTTAATTTTGACATATTAGGTTTATCTTATGTTATTCATAGCCATCCTCAATATAAATCCATCTTGACGATTTGTAATGTTTTTTTAAATTCCCAAATAATATCACCAATGAGTGTAAAACATGGACTAGAGCAAGGCTGGTGGTCATGTACCACGTTACGCCATGATAGTAATGATACAACATATCGGGGTTGTTAACTGTAGGTAGATATGTTCCATATCCACAAAAAAATGTAATAACTATAATAAGATGTATTTATAAAAAACCACTCACTCAATCCTTAACTATAATTCAAGGAGCATTTCTGATATGTTAACTCATCCTTAAACATATCCTTAGAGACATTCCTTGACCCATCCTTGTAAATATTCAAAGGTATTTAATTAATTTTTTCACTATCTAGATTCAAATGGTCATATTAACCATATCAATGATTCCATATATAGAGACAATCACGTTTCATTAATTTTTTTTTCATAAATTTCATAGAATACATAAATCATTAAAAAAAATATTCCTAATTACCATATGAGTATTCTTCCATTGGAAACATGAAAACATAGAAACTACTACTAAAGAAAGATATATTTTGTCCCACTAGGTTCTTCATGACTAGAAACCTATTCAGACTCATCATATATAATACATACATTCATAAAATAAGTAAATAAACATAAAATGGGTAAGATCATATGCTCATTTAGGGTATAAAATAGAGACATGTAAGAATAAACATAAGCATAGTGGTATGAGAACGTAATCATTACATTAGTAGATCATACCTAACATATCAAAGAGCATGAACATGAATAATGTAATAAATACTGGAAGTTCATAAGAATGGAATCATAAGGAAATAAATAACATAATCTATACAATCATATCATAGGAATAAGACATGGATTTTTGGCATGCATATACAGTTGATATCACCCATATAAGTCAAGTATCCTTGCAATAACCTATCTAGGAACTTCATGGGAACCAGCCCTAATTGGCTAGGCACACCAAGATCCCAATTCATAGTGCATTCCATATATGGGAACATGTTTCCCAAACATCCCATAGTGGATAATGTTTTCATATCCACCATATTCATGGAGACTACACACACTGAGTGAGACACACCACCATCCCTAGTTATATTCGTTTAATTGTAAGGAATCCTGATTACCTATCGTTTCATTGTAGATCACGTCATTATCTATATTCACATCATTATCTATTGATACATAAATCTTCACCCATTAAATTGGATTTAGATATATGTTCCACCCATCTTATAAAAAAATAATTCAAACATGTTCCACAAGATAGTAAAACATTTAACATATCATAACCCATAAAAATAGATGGGTTTTACAAACATCTTTCCATAATCTAATTAAATAAAATTGATGTCATAAACAAAT
This sequence comes from Viscum album, assembly GCA_963277665.1. Classification (NCBI taxonomy): domain Eukaryota; kingdom Viridiplantae; phylum Streptophyta; class Magnoliopsida; order Santalales; family Viscaceae; genus Viscum; species Viscum album. Next base: position 1,045,694,870 of record OY728163.1, on the reverse strand, counting down.
ATTTATATATTTAACTATTTAAGAAGATATGTTTCATAATCATTTGATCAAATACCAACCCATGAAAAAGTAGGTATTATAAGAATAAAACCCATGGGAGTGTAATGAGTTTCATAAACTTATAACCCCTTAAAAAGAAATGTGGTTTCATAAACATCGTTCCATATAATTTTCAATTTATAAAAATAATATGAATCTAACATTTTGATATTTTCCTATAAATTCTTGATTAACCCTAATAGGGGTCATCTTAGATAGGAAATAAATATTAATGATCCTTAAAAATAATTTTATGAGAAAAATATGATATATAATAAATAATTTATTTAAAACATAATACCTTTTGAAAACCAATGTCTTAGAATATAAACTTGGAAACTCGTAATAGAGTCTTAATGAATTTATGAAAACCATTTTTCAATGATAACTTATAAATGAATCTAGAAAACATATAGATAACAAATTTACATGAAACATTATAAAATAAGGATGAAAAATTCCTAAAAACAATTTTTGGATATAATGTAAAAAAAGACTAAAATCAATTGAAATACAACCTTACTTAAAAATACTCTAAAAACATATAAAAGTAACATTGAAATACTATAAAATACTTTTCATGAACATTTTTAATAATTTTTATTTTAGTTGAGATAAAAATTTAAATAAATAATTTCTATATTATTATGGAAATATTTATTTTTTAAAAACATTAATCCTGTATAAATAGCTTCAAGGGAATTATTTTCATGGAAGTAGGTAAATCGGTATATGATAAACATTCCATTTGTACTGTAAAATGTTTAGAAAAGTTTCTCATTCAAGAAATTAGTTGAATATTCTATAAGATGGTTTTTAAAAAGTGAAACATTGTGAGAAATTTATTCTAAACATTATATAATAATTTTATAAAATATATTAAATCATTTCTATGGAAAATTTGGTTTATTGAAACAAATATTTCTTAGCAAAGAGAGGGTAATATAAATATTTCTTAAAAAACATTAATAACATTATTAATTACTAAAGAGTAGAAAAATGTAAAAGTACATGAATATGTCAGAAATAACCTAAATATATTATTATTCATGAGTGTTATTTACATATGGATCATAATATTTAATTAAATGAATCATAATAATAAACAATATCAATATGAGATGATATTGTTTCAATAAACTCTTATGACATTGTAATTTTGAAATAAAATTACCATTTAAGAATTTAAAATTTAATAAATCATATAATATCATGAAAATAAAATTTTTTAAGATATAAAATATCAAATCCTCTACATACACATCATGAAAAAATATTGGTTCATAACATAGAATGTGTTTCAAGAAAGGAAAATGAAGACCAAATTACTTTTCTTATTTGGTAACCTTTGAAAAATAAAACTCATTAAAGATATATTATAAAATTGATATCCATATACCCATAGAATTATGTATATTAACTACAGAATAAATCAATAAGTTTCATATACACCCCATAAAAGGAAAGGGTGGTGAATAAGCCATGTATCTTTGGAAAATAAAAAAGTGATATGAAATTAACTTACCATGTTTCTCGACTGTCTTCATACTAATTCAATCATCATACATAATAAATTATATATTATTATACATATTTTAAATATTGGTATTCTTATATCTAATTCCACATATCATTTTGTTATTATGTTATAATAACCAGGTGTTAACTATTTAATGTTAAGGGAATGCATCAGGTAATATTATTTTTGCTTTTCACTCATGCCTTAATTTTTTCTATCAATGATCCTTATAAATTAATAATGATTTTCATAATGTAAAACATGAAAAAAATATAATTTATATTATATATATTGGAATTATAATAGTATATAAAATATATTAATATGAAACGGAATACACCATTCTTAGAGATGGCATGCAGTACGTATGCATAAACACACTTTCCATTTTCTTGTCCTACTAAAATAAGGAATGAAAACGAAATATATTTATATATGTAAATAATACCACTAAAATATAATTATTAAGTCACCTAAATCATATAAATTCACTAAACACATCCTTAATACATTCTATGTAGTCTGTGAATGAATCACGTCGTAATGACAGGGAGGTAGCCCACACTTCATCGAACTGAAGTACCATATTTTCACATGGTGGAAAGGATAAATGTTTGGTCCAAATAAGTATTAATTAATCATAAAGGCAATAAAAATATTGTGTATATCATATATAAATATTATTATCCACAAAATTTTTAACTCGATATGATGTAAAGGGAAAATAAACAAATCATTGTTTCATGTAGCAGTAGTTCATCGTACAATTAAATGATATTTTCATTACCCATTACATGGAAGTGTGTGTATGATCAGGTAATAAAAACCATAAATATTACTTGTATATTTAGGATAATATTTTTATTATAAAATAGATGTATAATAATTTTTTAGGGAGTGGTTAATTGAAAATAAAATATTGGATATAGAGGAGGGATTCTACCTCATCTTTTGGTAACTCATTTTTTTTTTCTAAAAATTACATCCATGAATTAAAACTTACCAAAGGGATGATTCATGAAGGAAATGAGGGATTTTTGGAAGTAGTTGGACATATCAGGGTTGAATCTATGATTTTTTAGATGATTAAAGGGAAAAGATATGTTGTGGGCATTCACTGAAATGATAGGTGGATTATAAAAAAATTAATATATAATTAAGGACTTTAGGATATTCAGGGATATGGATGGGAGGTGACACACATAATTTCTGAAATAAAGTTACGTGGAACACTATTTATACATAACAAGTCATACCAAACCCAAAAAGTCTCTAGATTATGTTCTATCCCCTAAATATTTCCACCCAATGTGTTTTTGAAAACTTGTCAGCCATTTGGTCCCTTAAGATTAATATTTTTTCCCTTCTTAATGATATCTTTTACTTAATGGATTTCATTTATTTTAATGAATATAAATATTTATATTTCACAAAATGTAATATTACTATATCAGAAATTAAATAATATTTAGTCCAAATGGGGAATAAATTTTTACAAATTTCAATCACAGATGTGGTATATGTTAATATACATATAAACTCAAAGATGGGTTGACAAAGCATTTTTTTAAAGTAAAAACTCTATTTTTTTGGGGTTTTATATTCAATTACATAGTGAAATTTAGTCTAAATACCTAAATTGAATTAATTTATAAAAATATGATCTAATTAATCTAAAAAATTAATTTAAAATAAAGTTTATCTTTATTAGTAAGTGATTTAAAAATGATTCGAGAAAAATTTCAGTATTTTTAAAATTATTTAAATAATAAAACATCAATGAAAAAAAAATTACCCTAATCTAATATTTATGAATCATAAAAAATGTTAAGATAATTTTGACATAAATAATCTAAACAATTTTCAATTTTTTGGTTAATATAGGTTAACCATTAAACTATTATAAAAATTCCCTAAAAAAATATATTATTTTATTCATAAAATTGGGTTTGATTTTATATTAATTTGATAAAATATATAAGATGAATTTAAAACATAGTTGATGAAATATATAATATATATCATTTTAATATGAGTCCATAATTATAATTAAATTTTATTTAGTATGGTAAAATAACATTATGGGAATAAAAATAATAATGTTTTTCTTTATATTCAACCAGTTTTCATATTAATTTATTATTTATTTCTCAAAATTTTTAATTAATTTTATATTTATTTAAACAATTTATTTTCATAATGTAGTTTACCCCTTTAATAAATACTAATTTAATATCTCGATTATAATATATTTAAAATATACCATTATCGGTATTCTGTTTTTTATTATTACAAAAGGGTTCATGGAAAATCATAGTTCATTTTAATTTAAGGAAACCATGGTGATTCATTTTGAGAATGATAAAATTTATTTAGTATTTAGTGTCGGATTAACATTGTTTTTGATATAATGCTATCCAGTCATAGTTATTTAATATAAAATAATCTATTTTCAGTAGTCTATGATATAAAAATTATCATCCAGATTATAATCATTCAAAAAATATATTTAAAAAAATCATGAAGTGTTACATTATCTCTCTTTTTTTGTGGATTATTATATTCATGTTACTAAATTCGAAAAGGAATTATCTCTCATTTTTTCTTATTTGAGAAATATGTTATGATATGTACCTATATTCTTTTAATGTGGTGTATATACAACACATTTGTCAAATAGTATAATGAATTTATATATTGGATGATGTTTTAAATTCTATTTTAGGTTATTCCATCATGAAGATTGCAATTCCAGTAGAAACAATTTAAAATAGGCTTTTTTTAGAATCACATCATTTATCTATATTCATTATGATTATTTTCCCAATGATAAAATATTATTACATATAACTAAAAAATACATAGTATTTTTCATCTTATATTTTTATTCGTCATATATTTTTGTAATTAGACAATTCTTTAACTCATATATAATTATGATTATGAGATTATTTAGAATATATTAATTTATTTCTCCCCTTAGTATAATATTTTCTGTCAACTATATCCAATATTTATTAAAATGAATTCAGAAATTTTTTTAAAAGGAATTAAAATATCATTTTCAAAGAAAATTACTTTGAAAATGTTTCATGATTTAATAATAAAATTAAATGATTTGGAATTCATCCTTTATATGTATCAAGGTTATTTTTAATGGAAAGGTTTCTAAAATTGTTTTACATTTTTAAAAGGATTTTAAAAAGTAAATGATATTGTCACCATGAAATGTTTTCAATTAACCATTCCAATCCATTTTCAATTTAGGATGACACTAGTTGGTGTTATCTATTCCTTACAGGGTTTATGCCTATGAAAACTATTCATATTATTTCATTGAGTGGTTTAGGTTTTTATGGAATAATTTTTATAGAACACATTTAATTCCATGGTTAAAAGATGATTCATATATATTTTTATGCATATAATATCTTTTTTATGAGTTGATCATGTTTAAAATATATTGAAGTGGAAACCATTTATATTTCATTAGATAATCATGTTATTAATGAATAATGATTGAATTTATGATTTTTATGATGATATGATGACACATTGGAATTTATTGACAATATTTATATTTTCCATTACATCTATGATGGGGTGGAAGAAATCAAACTATGAAATCCCATTAAAAGTCATACAATGTGTGCCCAATTAACACTTATAAATCCAATCATAGCTTATATTATGGGGTATCCTATATAAAAATGAGTAATCCTACTACATATTTTATGACGGGTCATCCTGGATACCATTGGGTGAGCCCATTATAGCTTACCTAATGGGATCCCCTAGATAGTGATCCATTGCATTGGGTTACAATGGTTAACTAATGCATCAAAATATAAGTGATGAACATGATTGCATGATAATAATGACCAGCGTGAACCTAATTACATAATCAAAATCCTATTCATAAACCCGAGTACATGTTCATAGTGTCATGTGTGGAGCAATATTTTAAATCAATAACGACATTTAGGGAGCTTGTTGAATGTCTATAATTTATGTGGGTGCCTAATGTAAGTTACCAACCATTTATAGAGATGTATTGAACTCGTTTTTAGTTATTATTTTTCCATATACTGATCATATTTTTTTGGTATATACCTTTGTCTTTTTTGGATGAAATTGAATGTTTTTTGGAGAGGTTTTAAGTTGTGAATGTTTGGAGAATAGTTTTCCCAAACCATGTTACATACCCCAACAACTCATTCACCCCTAATAGAGGGTGTCTTCATGTTTGGAAAGTGGTTTTGCAAACCCCTATCCCTATTAGGATTAACCACACAGTAATAGGTTAAACATGAATTAGCATGGCTTGAAAACCCAAGAAACCATACCCAAGGAATCATGAACATGTTTTTTAATATTCTAAAAATTGATTTTTATAATCCTGAACCCCCCAAACATCACCCACTTGTGACCCACCTTCTACTTAAATGAATTATATCATTAATCAAGGATCAATAATAGATTCCAAGGACATTTAACCTATGTTATATTTGACTGTAAGCCTAGATTGAAGATATTCACCTCTTTAGGTATGATATTATCATCTCGTATGGTTTCCTTTAACTCTCATATCATTCTCTTATCTTCTAAAGATATATTTTCCACTTTTTTTATGGATATTGTTATATTATTGGTAGATATAATTTTTTTAACTTGTGTACCTATTTTGGATCTAAATCTCATTCATCATTATAAAATTTTACATTCCACATCAACTGGGGGTTCCATTTGGTTATCATTCATCCTTAGTCATAAGGTAGTTGGTCTAACATCAATTCATATAGTCCTGAATTACAATTGTTTTTAGATGATATAAAATTTCAATTGTTTGTTGAAAAATTAATATTATTGAATAAATCAATGATTAAAATTATTAATTGAATCACTAATTATTTAATGTGACACTAGGATAGTGGAATTGGATTAATTAATTGGAGAATTAATTAATTTAATATTTAATTTGTGAATTGATGATAAATTTGGAATTTTTAAATTTTGTAATGTAAAATTAAATTGATATGATATTTATTTAAACATGAGATTATGATATGGTTGACTTGACTACAATGTGTCAATGGGTAATATGAATTCAATATTGCAACACAGGTTAATGGTGGATTTTTATTTTATTTCATGTGATCAATGTAATGAACCAAAAATTGTGTCATAAATTGTAATGGTAATCCTTATGTGAAATGTTTTTGAATGAGTTAATGATGATACAGTATGTTATGTGAGAAATATTATATATATATTATTGATTTTTTGAAGTGTTTGGGATATGAACTGATAGGTCAAAAGTACAATGTGATACTAGGTTTGAGACAAGAACTACTACATCAAAAACCATGTCTTTTATTGATTGGTAAATTATTGTAGAACAAAATCTACAACTTCAGAATCCCTTAGTGATAATGAGTGTGTGATAGGGACTACTACTTCAAAATACCTTGGTGTCCAATAAATAGATATGTAGGTCCAAATTTTTATTATTGGACTATGGTTCCATGTGGATATAATATGATTTTCAATTATATTATTATTCATAACCATTTGATTATGAATCGAACTGGTGATATGGTTCAGACCCATTAATATGAGGAAGAGAGTATTGTAGTTTTCTATTTAATTAGGAATCCTATAATTTATGTGTTTACATAAATTATGATTTAATTTCATTAAATTTATTATGTTATTGATGGTATTTAATTATTTATACAACATCATATAATAATATTTACTTAATATTATTTATGACAACATTGGTGGTGGCCCAGTTATTTTAATGAAACACTTCATGGAATACCTGATCACAAGTAAAATAGACTTCATGTTCATAGGAATAGATAAAGTAAAGATTATCATGTTAGATGGATTATTAGGGATGGATCATGGATGAGGGATCTAAATTTGATTTATGGCCAGTATAGGGGATTCCCGGTTTCATTATATATTAATGGGTTTTCATATAAAAACGTCGAACATATTTTCAATGATATGTCTACTATTTTGGATTGGATATATTTACTTATTTTGTCAATGTGAAATACTAAGCATTTACTGGTTATCAATTATAACATTTTGATATTCATATTTTCTAACTTTTTTTCTACTTTCATAAAGATTTTATAGTCTCCCCATGAATGATATTGAAACCTCACTTACATTCATCATCTATAGGCATAAGAGTTGGTGTGCTTGAGGTCATGTAATTGACTGACTTTGGGAACCCTGGTGGGGATGTTAGAAAAAGTTATCATATGTGTTTTCTTTTATCTTATATTTGTATACTCTTTTTTAAATTTAGAATGAGAAATTAGATGAGTTGGGCCTTAGTTGTCAGATCATGTATGGGAGTATCTAACCCATGTATGAATGAAAATTCCATGCATGCAAGGTGGTATTGTTTTTATTGATGTTTACTGTTATACTAAAAAAAATCACCTTGATTGAGGAACTTGTTATGTGTTTTGATTACAATTTATTTGTTATTTTTAGATTTTCCATTTGTCAATGTATAGTAAGAGGGTTTATTTCTCATGCATCATTTTAGTAAATTAAGAGATATTATACCATGAGCCATTTTAGGTACGCATGGGAAAATGGGAGTTTGTATGTTCATGAAATTGAAATCTTCTTTTATTTCATACCACGCGTAATTAAAATGAAATTGGTTACTAAATTTAATTGAATGTTTTAATACTATGAAATATGTGAACAAATGGTCATCTAATGTGAAACATGGATAATGAGAATGTGTTTACCCTTTTAAACCACTACTTTGATGTGTTATGTTTAAGTATAGTAATAGCGACTTGTTTTTTACTGTGTGATGAGGTTTGGGGAATGGATTTTAAAATATAATTTTTAATTCCAATTACATAAACATATTCATGTTCATTTATATTTCATAATATGAGTTTTTGAAATGGAATAGATATTAATACACAATGACTCATGTCTAGGGGATATTATGAGGTTATGGTTGGAAATGATCCCCCAATAGAGGAACCTAATTCACACATACTATCAGGATATGATGTTGTTGTGCAGTTCCAATAGAGAATTTCTAACATCATACATTTCATTTAATGATACAGATGATGGATATTTGAATTCATGTTCATTCTAAAATGGTTATTATAGTGTGAGTACACTCTAATGTTAATAGAGTTGGTGGACTCTAGGTATATGTATTTTGGATTAAGTCTATACAAAATATATACGAACACAAGGAGACTCCTCCTTAGAAGAGTCTCAAACTATATACAAATAATTTAGTTTTTCCAAAAAGAAATTATGAGATAGACATACATGGGATGGATAACTGGAATACTGGTTTGTAAGGGATTTTATTAGAATTTCATGGAACCCATTTCCCCTGAGATGATCATGAAGGAGAGAGGAAATATTTTTATGAATGGAATTAGGTTAATACATCAATAATAGAATGTGATGATTGCATTATTTATTTGTAGAACATTATTCCAATATTATATATAGATTATGATACTTTATAAAAGCGTTCATAGGATGGGATTAACTGAGAAATTAATTCCCAGTTCAATATCATCCAAATGAAGATGTTTTTAGTTGTGGTGAATAAGGCTTCGAGTAATGAGGGGATACCGAGGGAGAAATTTTATAGAGGAAAGGTGGTTTCTTTTTTATGGTTAGTAGGTACAACATTTTTGAGTAATAAATATCATTTCAAAACTTTTGGGTAGATAATGGATGTTGGAGTGGGAATGGGAATCAACCAGTTACATAAGACCATACTTGAATGATCTCTCACCAATATGAAGGGATTGGTCACTTTCTTATACAATTCCACTGAACAATGGGATAGTGATGATCATTATACATGATTTTATATCTATATTTTTTTGTAGAAACCCAAATTATATTTATAATGATGGGAAAAATTTTCAAAACCACAGAACAAGAATGGGTTCTTCAACATTTTGTCAGAAAGATAGGTAGAGTAATACTGGACATTGTATTAGAGTTAGTGTACATGGTGCATCTATGCATGAGTAACCATATTAGTATAGAGGTGAAGATCAGAGGACTCATACATTATTATAGAGAAGAGGAGAAGGAAATATTCCTTGTGTTTAGCCTATACTTGGAATGTCTTGACACTAGATTGTAGGACACATTTCATTATTAGTTTTATATTTTCATGTTTACAAGGAATAAAATCATTAATTATAAAATGCTTCTATGTTTTGGAAAACCAAAATACATACTTGAAACCCATATTACATGTGGAATGTAAATAAAGAAAATAAAATAACATATTAGCATAATTTTAAATCATTCTATATATTTCTCTTAACATCCAGGGGAATGAAATAAAATGCTATGATCAAATTTATAGTAAGGGTATTTAAAAAATAACCAATAATGAACTAAAATTCATAATAATCATAGTAGGGTAAATAAATTAGAATTCATGGGACATAAATAAATGTATAAGGAATATTCAGAATGAAATTATAAAGAACATAAAAGAAGAAATTTAATAAATAAATTGAGAATAATATGCTTCTAAAGATATTTCTGAGAAAAATCTCATAGATAAATTATAATTGAGTACAAATGAATGAAATTTTTAACTATTTGTCAACTATGTTCCTAGATAGACGGTAACATTACGGTCAGTACCATTCATAATACATATCATATTGGAAAAAAACTATAAAATATGGCTAACTGATTTTTATCATGAGGCTATTTATGAATCAATGGGATATCTATAACTAATCCCCACACATTCCATACATATACAAAAAATTCCCAATATATATATCAAATAATAGATTTAATTAATAAACAATATGTATTATCATTATTTATCTATATTGAATAAATAATATAGACATGGTAACAAATACATATAATTTCTTAAGTAATAAATGTTTGTTTGAGGATGATGAATAGAAATTATATTGAAATATTATAAATAACCTTCTTAAGGAAAATAATAATTAGTCATTCCATAGTGTCACAAATGAATTTTCAACATTTGAATCATAATCCCTAATAGGTTTTATGATTAAATGAAATATAGAATATCAGTAGAATAAGGATAATTCTGATATAACAATTCAATGGGTGGTATATACATCATACGAATGGAATGATGTGTATAACATTACCATATTCTTCAATGAAATTAAATTGAGATGAAATCCCTTACCTTGAGGCTAAATTTTCATGTGTATCATAATATTATGGAATGATAAACTCATGTTAATTACTTAAATTATTAAGAAACATATTCATGTTTCTAATTACTTTTAGTTCTCTAATTATAATGTTGTATACAGATAATTAAAAAATTAAGAATACGTCAGGTGTTTTGACTATATTCAGATTACGTGGTAAAAATGAATTTGGTAGGGAAACTAAGGGTCAATGGGTTCATCAAATAAAAATACCTATAATATTAAAAATTAAATATTTATCATATTTATACATAATTTATTATTTTTTAAACAATCAAGAAATATGGTTATGAAAAATAACCCCATGATAAAATCATGGCGATAGATGGATGTCAAATTCAAGAGTAACAATACCATTTTTCTATGATTGTTATGGGAAGAAGTTAAGTTGTATTAGATATTTAAAAATTTATCATTATATCATATATACCATTTCATTTAGATCATATATGCTTATATATAGAATTATTGTGATGTAAATAGAATCACACTATTTCAATGAGGATGTATTCCACATGTCCATCACAGACATTATAACTTTTTAGCGTGTCAAAAGGGTAGACAAGAAAATGATATTTTTTTTAAAAAAATTAATTATTTCATGAATATGATAGTGATTTAATTCATTTTATGTATGTTTAAGTTTACCTATCATTAATAGATTTAATGTAACATGTAAATGCATCACATAAATTTTACTAGGCAGTAGTACATAATCCCACAAGTTATGTTATCTTCTTTACAAAAAATGAAAATAATGAAAGTATGTTCTATATAATAATTAAATTATTATCAATAAAACATAAAATCATATATATCATTAATTCATGTACTTCATAATTACCAAACATGAGAGGAGGTAAAAGAGAGATGATCAATCATCATTTCCCAAGTAAATATTTCTCCATACACAACTGGTATGTTTGTAACACATTAGATAAAAGAATGTTTTGTTGTAGGTATAACCATTAACATTAAAACGTATTATCATGTTAATTATACTGATTTTATTTTTTAATAATTTAATGATAGTATTTTAGGGTTGGAGAATTAAAATATAATGAAATAGAGCTTGATGAAATATGTTACTTCTTCATTGGGTATGCCATTTTGGTTTGCAGAAAAATTACATACATGGATGGATTTATGAAAAAAGAGAGGATACAATGATGAATGGAGGAACATTGGGATTTTATTTTAGAATATATTGGGTAATCTAATGGGATTGATTGGAGTGAATAAGTCAGATGGGTGAGAGACATTTTATACTTGAGGGGGAGTGTCATCATAAATTTTGGAAAAATGAATTCCCTTTCATGTTATTACTATGAATAGTTGACTGAATAATATTGTACATCCAATAAAATGGAATATATTGGGGAAATATTTCATGATAATAGTATTTCGAAACGTTTCTATGTAATTCGTCCTCTTAATAATATAGTTTAGTCCTTTTTATACAAACTTTTCTCTCCCTCAATGTAATTAATCAGAATTACAATCAAATAAAATTTTTGGTTAAAAATTATTATAACATCATTATCAATTATAAATTATTTATTTTAAAAATTAATATTAGATTTTTTTCAAATTCAAATCACATTATTTTAAAATACTAACTGAAATTTAATCCCTCGGATTATAGGAAAAACATACTTTTAAAGAAAAATAGATCACAAGATAACAATGATTATATATACAATTTCAAAGTGAAATTGATTCCAATGAATTAAATTTAATTAATTGGGTGATAAAATATCAAATTTAAAATGAATAAAATTATAATAATACTATAACCTTATAAATAATATTGAAAAAAAGATGCTAAGAATTATTTTTCAATGTGTTTTACTTTTCATTAAAAATGAAACTTCTCCAAAATACCCTAATATATTTTTGATTTATTTAATTAAAAATTATCTTTATCATTTCATATCAAATTTATAAAAGTCCATACATTTATATTTAAAATATGGGTATCAATAAATTTTTACTAAACTACTTAAATAAATTAATGTATAGAAATTGATGTATTCTTATCTCGCATATATGAATTATTTTTTTATGAATGAAATAAAATCTATTTAATATATAACATTTGTATTTCATTTATTCCATTATAAAATTTTAATTAATTTAATTTGTAAATAAAATATAACTTTATGAGCATATTAATATTTACATTATATTAAATCAATTTATATTTACATTTCTAGTAAACTGGAATCCAATGAATTCATCTTATATTTTTATTGAACATTTAATTTGATAATTTAGTTATTAAAATTCATGACAATTAATATAATATATGTGTAATATATTATTATACTCAATAATAATTTTTTATTTATATATTTTTTTCGCTAAAAAATCTTTTTCATTGTAATTTAACAAATCGATGGAATTAGTTGTTTCGTGTGATGTATGCTAAATCAACGTTGATTGAATTATATGAATTTATTTATCTAAAAGAAAAAATATACTATAAATACATATGATGATATATTCCATTTTATTTTAGGAATTGTGTGATATAAATATTCTTAATTTTTTCTCTAAAGTATGTTTAACTTGGTGTTTCTTATAAATAATGCTTGAAGAAAAATTAAATTTATTCGAAATTAAAGTTATTATAATATTTGTGTTATAAAAACTACCCACCCTAAATAAATTGTTCAATCATAATTCAAACATTATCTTAGTAATTGAAGTATTTTCATTTGAAAATATAAATTTTGAAAACCCCACATCATAAATAGGGCTGATGATAAATTTTCAATAATAGGGGAAATAAAATTAGAAGGTATCCAAAAATAATATTTGAAATAAGAGAACATTAGTGAAAACATTGATATGGAGGAAACTTTTATGTATCAATTTTGAATGGAGGGAATAATGATGAGAATCCAAATACGGTTAATGACCATAAGGCCATAAACCACTAATGTGTTAATGAGAAGTCATTTATATCATAAATTGGATTATAATATGAATTTTTTTGTTTCATGATCCTTTTACTTGAGTTGATAAATTCTTTCACTCTCTATGAATGTATCTAAATATAAAATAATGATACATTTAAAAAAATTCCTTTTATTTGGTCATTTAATGATATATTTCTTCTCATTCTATTGGAACATATTGCATCATATGGTGAAGAAACACATCAATCACTAAAACCACATTCTAGGTTCAACATAAACAATTTCATATATGGTTATCCTTAATACCCTTACACGTTTCCAGATCCAAAACCATAGAATCTTTTCCATTATATTTAGACTTATAAAATTTCCTTTAACCATATCAATCATCACATTATCTAACATAATTATCTCGACAACAGGTACTTATTTAGGCTTATATTTCCTTCAAACTTGTATTTTAAAAAATGCTTAACTTTCTACTCAATCAATTTTATTTATACCATTCAACATTTGATCTCAAATCCTAAAAAAATAGTACCTAATTAAAATTATTAAATATATCATAAATCATCTAACAAGTACATCATTGATATAATAATGAAATAACATAATTATTGAATACATGTTAAATACAATTACTCACTACACATCAGTTGTATCAATTAAAAAACATTACATTCATCCCATTGCTTCATTAGAGGGTTTTTCTCTTGGTTCATATGGAATTTGTTTCGGTAGTGACCTTTCTAATAGAATTTTGAACGAGAAAAAATTGTAGCCATTTTAGTATTTCCATTGAATTATTTTTTGTTGTGACACTTGTATCTACACATATGTATCACTTTATTTTTTTAATCATTTCCCAGGGTTATTATTTCAATAGTTCTTAGATTATGGAAATTTTATCATTATTTTATTTGATTCATTTTATTTAACTTGAAGATAAAATGTAATATTATTATATTTATTTCCCATGAATTTAATGATTATACAAAATATCTTATTAATTTTAATCTAACAGAAAACATTTACTATATATGATGAAAAAGGACTGAGAAATCGTCTCCATTTTGGTATTTGTGTTAATACATTCAATAAAGTTGTTAATTTTTCACTCTATGATGCATATGTAACCCATTATATAACAATATAACCACGTAATGTAACTTCATAATATTTGACACTATCTTCATCCAAATTATTTATGATAATTAAATTTGTCTTTATATAGAATTTTTTTATCACAAGGGATGTATTTTCCTATGAATTTCTCATTAATATTTCTCCATTCCATGAGATACATTTTCCCTTCTTCCCTAGAATTATGAATCAACAATCAAAATTGAGAAATATATCTGTTGTTCCAATAGAATTCAAGTGAAACCATATCCACTTCAATACATTCTATAGTCATAATTTTAATCAATATATACTTAATAAATTTTTCAACTAAATTGGATTTCAACTCCCACTAAATGATTGAGGATTGTATTTCATAATGTGATCTAATATTGATGACTATTATTGTGTAACATGTTTTTTCATCTTAGAATGATTATGTTTCATAAGTTTATTTTTATTTCCTAATATATCCATAACATTATCATTTATAATACAATCTATATTAAATTCCATGATAGGTAAACCATTACACTATCTATGAGTATAAATAAAATTATTTCATCAAGGTTCAATTTTTTAAAATTTTCATATAAAATATTATCTCATTAAATCTTTAACAATTAATAATTATATATATTTCGTTAGACAAAACATAATCGGTAAATTTATGGATAAATACTCATAAAATCCCAAACACTATTTTTTGGGTAAATAATTACATTAAAATTATTCATAATAGATGGTAAAGGGAAAGTTAATTATCATAAGTAAATCAACAGAGAGTGTCAAACATGTAGCATAATTAGGAATGATTTTGGGTAATAGGTTACGCTCGAGTTAGGCCTAATGAAACTTTCATTTGTTTTTACCCTTAGGTATATTAATGGAAAAACTATTTCCACTTGTATTATCCAATAATGTATGTCATTCAAGGAAGACCCACATAACCTATACTATAACCAAATTATATGAGGTTATTCTATACTTATCCTCAATTTCCTTATTATTGTTATGTTCACTAATGAAATTTCTCTAAATCTAGCATCTATATTAACTGTTAAACTTCCAATAATACTAACTGTAACACCCCAACCCCATATTCATGGACCTAGTTAATTTTTTATATCATTGTCTTGATTACAATGAATATTATCGTGATAGTCCCAATAGAATTACTATTTTAGAAAACCAATTTAAATACATTATAACTATACTACATTAGGAATATAAATATAGAATAACAAAAATAAAATCTCATCATAATTACAAATCATTAAAATAATACTTATGAATATCATTGGGATTGTAAACAAAATTAATGGTGAGGTGATATTCTCAATAAAGGTATCTATAACATAAGATATATTGAATTGAAAATAAAAAAATATTTGGAATTTTAAATAACTGATAATATATGACACTTTAATAAATAGATGAGGAATATTATACTTGGAAATGTAATTAACTCAAACATAATAAATTTTATAAATAAACTAATAATTAAATATTTCCATTTATATTTGGATGAAAAATATACTAGTTAAGAAATTTCTAGTTCTAAATGAGGGAAATTATTAATTATTAGATTCCATGTTTCCTAGTTACATTATACATTTACTATCAAGACCTTTCAATGAGTGGTTAATAATACAAGGTAAAAACCCATGTATTTTGGAAAATTGATTCATCTCATGGGTCTACTAGTGCATCATGTTGCTATCTATTATCAATCCTCACCTCTGTAGTTACTGTCCCGAGCATTCCCCCTATATTGAATAATAATTGTAATTAATAAAAATGTTTTTATCCTAAAATATCCTTATTTAATAAATAGTAATAAATTTTCAATAATACCCTAGATGATGATATTTGAAAATAAGGTTTTTCGAGGAAGATGAATGGAAATACCATATAATGATCATTAAAAAATTCTTGAGAAAAATAAAATAAAAATTTTCAAAGTGTCCCATACAACATTAAATAATTTGAATTATAATACCTAAGAAGGAATAAAATTGAGTGAAACATAGAGAATTATGAGAATAATTAGATTTATGATATTATAAGTCAATGAAATCTATATACACTATGTTAAATATAATAGGTGACTAACATAATAATATAAAATAATTAAATGAAATTGAGACGAAATTTCTTACCTTGATTCTGTCTTGTCTGGTGTGTATTCATATTACTCAGTATTAAACTAATTTAAACTATTTAAAACATTTATATTATTTTTCATATTTATCAATTAATTTATTTCACATAATAAAATTTTTTAAACAACTACACAATCAGTTATTTTTACATTGGGATCTTTTACCATATTCAAAATATCTGTCAAAAATATCTTTATAAGGTCAACTTATAATCAAATAATTATTTATAAAAAATATCAAAAAACATATGATTAATTTTTTTAATATATATAGATAATTTATACATTTAAAACCAATAATTAAATATTGTTATGAGAAATTAACCAATACTACTATCCTGGAGATGAATGGTCCTATGTATGCAAGAGTATCATTCCCATTTTTTGTGATCATTATGGAAAGATGGTAAGTAAAATAATTTCATTCAGTAATTATCATTGAATAATAAATACCATTTTATTTTATCATATATAATTATATATATAATTATTGTTATGTAAAAGGTTCAAATCCTGTCAAGGGTGCGGTATTCCATAGGTCTACAACAGACATTATGGATTTTGAGTTTATGAAAAGTGGATATAAATAAAATGAAATAAATTATTTAAAAAAGAAAATTATTTTATTAATACAGTATTTATTTAATTTATTATACATAGGTTTAATTAAAACAATTTTAATACTTTTAATCTAATGCTTGAATTCCTCACATCACTTTGAAGAGGTGGTAGTCCACAATTCCACATACAATTTTATTATATATACAAAAAATATAAATCATGAATGTTTGTGTAATATAAGAAACTAAAAAAATATTGAATAATAAATAGGATTCATATATATCATATAAAGAGATCATCACAATCATAATTCCAAACCATGATTGGTGGCATATTTTAACCCATCAAGCATCATTCCACGAGGCATTAGTTGGTCGTAGATGAACTATTTATTCTTTACCCATTAGACTGAAGTGTGTTTTGGTATATTCAAACCATTTATAAAAAATAGTCTTGTATTATTATGGATACATACTTTATTATATAAAAATATAAAAATAATAATTTCGGGTATGGAGAAGGAATATAATACAATACACCATGGCGAAGGATGTTACGTCATCTTTAGGCAACTCTAATTGGTTTGCATCAAAGGGGTTCCTTGGATAGATTTTTATAAAACGGAGATAATAAGATATGAGGAGGTATTTAGGGAGCTTGTTTGATTAATATTTGGGATATAAAATTGGCATTAGTGGTGTTAATTATTTATATGGTCGAGTGTCTTTTTATAGTGGGGGATGAGTGACATTATTGTAAATCTTGGGAAAAGGAATGAAAATCGGGTTTTTCTATGAAACTTATCCCAAATAATAGACATAATACATGGAAAGGTAGAATAGGGTTGACATATTTATTTTTAACTTATTTTGGAAATTCATATAGTTATTTATGTCCCATATATTAATTTTTATTCATTTAAAAAAAATGCCTCAAGTAATCACTAAAATTAATTTTAATAATATTCACAAAAATTTATTCTAAAAAAACAATTTTTACATTATTATAAATTATAAACTATTAAAATTTCATATTTGGAATCCATTTTTACACAATACCTCACATAATATTATGAAATTAATGGAAATTTAATCTTATAGACAATGGTATAATGTTGGTTTTAAATGAAGTATTTCTTAATGTATTTTAATGTTTTCATATATAATTTCAGAGTGAAATTGTGTAAAATGACCTAAAATGGATTAATTTATATACAATTAATCTAATTTCAAATGAAAAACAATAAAGAACATATTTTATGTTTATAAAAAAATTAAATGATAAATGAATTTTGAATTAAAATTCTTTATTTTTCACTAATTATTAACAAATGAAAAATCAAAGATAAAACAAAAAAAATTACCATGACCAAAATTTAATTTTTTTATAATAAAAATAGATTTTACATTTTTATATTATGTTTTTAAACGTATATTTTTTTATTTAATATTAGTGTTACATTAATTGATGGTAAATATGCTTTTATAAAAATATTGTTTTTAAGGAGTAAAATTTTGTTTATTTTTATATTATAACTATCAAATATTTATGATGATTATCAATTATATTTTTCATCACATATAATATATATTTCATTAATATAATTTACTTATTTTAATTAAATTAATTTAATATGATTACATTCCTTTGGGAGAATAAAAATATTTCATTTTAATTGAATTTGTTTATATTTTTATATGTAAAAAATGGGTTCACAATGAATTCATCTTATATATTAATAGAAAGTATATTTTCAAATGGTATTTAATATTATTCATATATTTCAATTTAACACATCAGTTATATATTTTGATTATAAATAATAATGTTATAATAATATTTCATTCCTCTATAATACATGGTTTGTGTGTAATAAAAGTCATCAATGAATGTAGTTGTTTCCAATGATGCATGGTACCTCAATGATTCTTGAATTACACAAATAAATTTCTTTAAAATTTTTAATATATTTCATTATCATGGAATTATATATTCATCTATATGTTAGGTGTTTCGTGTTAAAAAATATATTCTCAAATTGGAGTGTAGTGTATGATTAACATGTTGTTGCATATAAATCCATAGAGCAACATAATTAAATATATTCAGAAGGTAATATACTAAAAGTAATGAATTATTAGAAAATTGGGGGACAATGAGGTGATAAATTTCAGTGTAATAGGTACTATTATTCTAGTGTATATGTTTCTAGTACCTTATTTGATACTAGTGCCTCTCATTTTTATATACAAGAAAAACCTGTGAAAACCATGAGTCTGGATTTGCTGATTGTGACCAGGGTAATCATGATCGATACAACATTAGGAGTAGAATTCCATTAAATCTACTTTTCATAGGGGTGTTCACTTTAATAAAAGAAATATTAGTTTCTTTGGGATTTCTACCTTATGGACATCTTATGATTTTACCTAATTATGGTTATGGAATAGTTATTAGAATTATTATAACACAATGATTGTATCTATATGATAAAAAATATTAAATATCTTAAGGGAGAAAAATATATTCATGATGAAAAGTAAGATATCTTGGTTTTATAAGCATGTAAATTTCATTAGTATCTAGGGGATCTTACCTTCTAGGTAGATAGTCTCCTACTGGATGAGGGGGTGTAAAGAATGGAATCATTCCACTATTAGTGGAATTGTTTCTGAATGTATGTCCAAATTAATTATTAAATAATCCACATAATATAGATATTTAAATTAAAACTGTGCTAATGTGGTAGCTATGATTATTTCTATTTCACCATACAAAATAAACCATCATAGCATCAACAGTTAACGAATCAACTAGAATAGTTGATAGATAAGGGGTTTATCTACATGATTATCTCACCTAGGGGTTTTATAGTCAGGTTTTTCAAGAAGGGTTATGGGACTTTATAATTTTTTGTTGTCAACTAGAGGTTGAAATAAATGATAGTAATGAAAAAGTATACTCATCCATTTATTAGTGATCAATTTGAAATGTTGAGGGGTGCTTATATTTTCTCCATGATTGATATGATATTAGGTTATCATCAGATGACATTTCATCCATCTGATAAAATGTGCAATACTTTCCCATGAATGTATAGACATTATGGTATCATCGAAAATATATTTTTGTTATCCAATTCACTATAACTGTTTCTGGCTATGATGAAAAAATCATCTACATATACCCTAATCAGTTTTTATAGCATTTATGGATGACATCATTGTGTACTCCAAGACTCATGACAATAATACTAAACATATTTACAACATTCATGGTATGTTGAGAGATAATAATATATACACAATGATATCTAATTTTCTATTATATATTGATCAATTATACTTTTGGGTCACATCATCTCAGAATAAGGTTATTAAGTGGGCCCTATGAAAATTTATGCATTGGTTTCATGGGAGGAAACAAAGTACATTTTGGATATCTATATATTTCTGGGATTATCATGATATTATCATATTTTCATCCATGATGTTTCTAATTTTGAATAACCAAATTATTAAATGACCAAATTGGGAGTGGTTTTGTAATTTTCTTTTGAATGTGAGAATGCATCCCATGAGTTGATGGATAATTTTATGATGACACCAATCGTGATCCTACTCGGTCAAGGTTTGGAGTATACCTTGTTTTGGAACACTTTTGGGATCATTCATGGAGTGGTGATGATGTAGGGATATTGAGTTGTGGTGTATTGGTATCATCAAATAAGGGAACATGAATGGAACTACCAAATTCATGAAGACAATTTAGTAATAGTTTGTATTCTCTAATGTGTTGGAATCATTATCAATTAGGAAAAAAATTTCTACATAGACATATTACAACAAATTAATGTATATATTGACTTAGTGTGACATGGATCTATTATAAGAGTTATCGTTTGAGTATATGAGGTCATTCATCATTGATCTATAATATTTTTTTGAAGGGAAACTATGGTGTTGACGCATTGATCATGAAACTAAGACTCAAGATGTTCAGGAGTCTAGTGATTAATGGAAGATTAGGAAATTTCTATTGTCATGCATGTTGTTCTTAAGTAGGGTAATGAAAAGATGAATCTCGTATCAATTACGTTATTGTATGTACTTTTGATATGGACCAGGTATTAACAATATTAGGATCGAGATTATTTTTTCTTTAAATAATTCCTTGAGGTGTGGTGTCACCTTATGAAAAGACAATAGATGAGACTGAGAACATCTATGTATGGGGATGTTCTATTGTGAATACATATATGCGAGTGGAGACATTTCATGAATTTCATTCCTTAAAGTGTGTAGTGAATCCTAGTTCATGCAAAATTTATTATTACTTGTGATGAATGTTCTGGTGTCCAATCCTGAGAAATTAAATATATGGGTTTATGAGATGATTCTAATGTTGTCAATAGGTTAAGGAAAAACATAAATGACTTATAAGTTTACTATAGAAATTTCTTATTCCAAAATTTATGTGATAACATGGTACCATGGGCATCATAGTAGTTATTGTTAGGACTCCTCAGAAGAATAAATCCATCAATTTAATTTTGGCTCAAAGGATTAAAGTAGTGCATTTCATTCCAATACGTGATACATCCTAAGTGGTCCAGTTGAGTTAATTATATGTGTGAAAAGTAATCTATCTCCATGGTGTGACAATTAGTATTTTTTTACACCATGACTCATATTTTACTTTGTGATTTGGTTAATTCATATACAAGGTGCTTGGTACTTCAGTTTTCATAATAACTGAATTCCACCCTCAGAGAGAATAGATGTCAGAACATACACTATAAGTTGATAAGGATATGAAATGAATATGTGTCCTTGACTTTTGTTGATCTAGTGAGAAGATCCTGTCAATGTTTTAGTTCTCCTATAACAATTTTTAAAAAATTAAAATTTATATGAAACCAAAAGAGACTCGTTATGGTAAGACATATAGATAAATTCTATGTTTGATGGAGGTAGATGAGTCAGAGCTTCTGGGATTGAGTCTCGTATATGATATATCAGATTGTGTTCACCTGATAAATAGGTTTATGGATATAGTTTAGAGTCGAAATAAGTATAATTAAAATAAATTTTTACTAACACTGTATTTTTTATATGGTGACCATGTATTCCAATGGGTGTCTCAATGATAGGGTCACCGTAAGATATAGTTGTAGGGAAGGATATCACCTTGGATTATTTAGATACTATAATATTGTGTATATAATCATGATAGTGGAATACTAATGGGATCATCCATGGACGTATAGTTCTATTATTGATATTTTTGACCTGTAACAATTTCATTGGAGTGTCCCTAAATCTTTTCATTAGATCAATGTGGCTAATGTTGAGTAGGAGACCGACGAGTCCATTGAAGAGGATTTGATACATGTGTTTGTTCAAAATGAGAATGTGTTGAGTGAAAATACCATTATGATAGATTTTCAATGATGTTAACATGACCACTTTCAAGATGAAACATGGAATATAGAAGCAGATATTAGGGCCTCGTGGGCCAACACTTTTACCGTGGAATTATATAGAGGATTGGGAGTATAGCCCAATTTCGAGCATTTATAATGTGAATAGAATATATAGCCTCATCATTTTATGGAGGTTTCTCATGATAATTTTTAGGAAATTTTTTTCTAGAGAATATATTTATTTGGTTAAACCTTGCGTTGTTTTCTTGTGAACTAAGACGCTTTTGGAGTTTTTTTTGGCTAGTGTATGTTTGGAAGACAATTTTTCCAAACTGCACAACCTATATCAAAATATATTGAAACCATATGAATTAAGTTATTGCATGATTAGAAAAATATTTTTTTAACAGTATTCCCATTGAGGAGTAACCTTTAACCCCAACCAATATTATTGGTTAATGGCATTGAATTCTCATTGTCCCTACACATGGAACCATGTGTGCATGTTTTAATATTCAATAAACATTTTTTTTATATTTCATGACCCCCAAATATCCCACTATTTCATCATAAATCATATCAAAATTATTTTTATTATTTGGGTGTACTTCGACAGATTCCATGGATTTTCAATATCTGTTCATGGAGAATTGATGCCTTGATAGAGGATTAACATATAGAATCACAAGAGATTATCATACTGTTCAGTTTCATCATACTCGATCATCTTTTAATTATATTTTGATGATATTTTTCCCACTTTTTTTTGATGTATATCGACTTAGATTTTTTAGATCTAATATTTTTTTGTTTTATCTATGTTTTTCATTTATATCTCATTATTTGTATGAAATTTAATGTTTTTCATAAATATTGTCTTTCAATTGTGTATAATTTTTCATCAACCTTGAATATGTGGTCAAAATTTAATACCCAGAGTCATGTATCCCAATTGACATATATATGTTCTAAAATTTCAATTAGAAATTGTTAATTGCATCTTGATTACAATATACTAATTAAATAATTATTTTAAAGAATAAGTAACTGGTGAATAAAATAATGGGATAATGGTTTCAGATCAGTTAATTGGTTAATTAATTAATGGATGTTTGATTTGGTAATTTTAAGAGAAAATTGATAATATTATTTTAAAAATGGTCAATTAATGTGAAATGAATTAATTAAAAATATGGGATTATGAGATGGTTAACTTGAAATTAATGTGTAAATTGGTTATATGAATTGAATATTTCCATATGGTTCAATGGTGCATTTCTCTTTTTATTTCCTATTATTAATGAATTTATACTTGAAATGTTTTGATAAATTGTATTGGTTTACATGATGTAAAATGTTTTTGAATTGGATAATTATGATTAAATGGGATACAAGTGATATATTCAATATTTACAATTAACTAAAAAACTATTGTGGGACACATACTACTCCCTCAAAATCTTTTAGTGATAATGAATGAGGGGCTTGGAATACTACTAAGAAATCCCACATGTATGGATAATTGATTAACATGTGGGAAAAATGTACTATTAATTCTATATACCATCGTGTTAATCAGTGAGAGAGATATAATTCTACATAAAAATATAATGGGGTCTTAGAAATGGTGTCCTTGGTCCCAAATTATTTGATTTTATTATTGTTAAAATTTTCAATAATACGAGTTGAAATTAAGAGATAAATAATAACAATGTTATTTTGAATTGAATAGGATATATTGTTTAGATTACGACATTAGACAAAAAAGGTATTGTGGGTTTTGGGGTAATTGGTAACACAATGGTTTTATGTAGTTAAATAATGGATGATTGAATAAATTTAAATTATTCATATTATATTTTTTTTATTATATATATAAGTATATACACTATTATAACTATTTATTATTCTAGATGTAATTTTTTGTGTCCTAATTAGTTTTACTCAAATCATAATAAAGATGTATGATTATTAACCAAATAGACATGATTTTTGTGGGACAATATAAGGGAAATATCCCCATGGTTGATGGATGATTTGGGATGGTACATGTATTAGTTAAGTAGATGTGATTTAGGACCCCCTTGGGATGTCTTTAGTGTATTTATTTACTAAGGATTTTTTGTATTAACACTTGACATGTATTTTTCATTAAATATCTACTAATTTGTTTTGGATATTATATATCCAATTTCTTAATCATGGGATACTAAATTTTTCTTGGTTATTAGTTGTAAAATTTTACTATTCAAATTTCTTTACAGAGTTTAATTAATTTGATAAATAGGGAATTGTCTCCCTATGAACATTATTTGACCCTATATACTAGTTATAATCCCCTGGTGTACAAGGAAGTGTGATTTAGGTAATGCAACCAACTATCTAGGAGATCAAATGTGTGGCACATGTGTCTGAACATTACACAGAATTTTATGTTGTCAACTTAATTAATTATCCTATTTATAATTTTATATATTCAAAATGTTATAAGATGATTTTGATGCAAAAAATACATGTATTCTTTCAATATTTGTTTCTCATTGCTCATGCCCATTGATTATCCTATGATTCCTATCTTATGAACTAACAATTATTTTAATACTTTTCATGTATATAATCATTGGAATGAAGGGTATGATTTTTAAATGACATTCTCATGTATCAATAACCTTGTGTTCTTGCTTTTTGTATGTGTCTCCATTGTTTTCCCTTATTGGGAATATGATCTATCCCAAACTAATGTCAACATTCCCAAAGTTATGATGAATGTTTTTTTATTATTAATGTGAAATGAGATGATATTTTTTAGGAATATTTACATTCCTTCACTAAGATAGAATACAATGTTACATTTTTCAAAAGACACTTAATTATCATGGTCCTCAAGATTGTGAATTTGTAATGTTAAAAATATTTTTTAAGAATAATTCAATATCAGTGTTTGGGAATAATGTGTATTTATAGTATTCATGTGGTTGATCCCCAGTCATTTAAAATCCATAGAATAAAAAATTGTGGATGCTAGAAATTATTGGGTTATAGACAAAATGATTTTATATATATGCAAGATAGAAATATATGAGTTGTTTTTCAATTATAAGAAATATCAATTTGTCTTTCTAGATGTACAATTTTAAGGACATCTCTTATAGTTCTTGTATTCATTGGATGTTTTCCTTCATTCAACGAGCATGTACCGTAGTGGTACAGGCTCCTGCATGGCATCCAAAAGACCCCGGATCAAATTCGTGTAGGGGCGATTTTCCTGGTACTATAGCAGTAATGTAGCAGGAGTATTGTACCAGCACTGTAGCAGTGACAGAACTATTGTAGCGGCATAACTATAGCGGTAGAGGGAGTATAGCGGCGACTGTACTGTAGCAGGAACTGTAGCAGTGTGGGGACATTAGCAAGAACTGTTCAATGAGGGGTTCTTTGGGCCAAAAAATTGGCTTTCAAGCCTTGTATTTAGGACACATGGCCTTGGACCTTTAGGATATGTAAATGGTATCCCTCTACCAAGTCTAAAGTGGTCATTGCTTTAAATAATAAAATGAGGCTTTTTCCCTATACTTTTAAAAAAAGATGTTTTCCTTCTCAATGAAATTAAAAATTGGATTTATTATTAATTAAAGGAAAATATAATAGATTTTTTTCAATTATTTAATTGAAATCCTTTTATCAAATAGTTATTGAGATTTATGATTTTTTGTATGCATGTTATTTTAATATTGAATATTATATCTACCATTATCTTCTTCTAGAGACATTTCATTTTAATCATGTTCATTTGGATAAGGACCAAATTATATATGATTTGAATTCATAGTTCTAGTTACCATAACTTAACATAATATAGAAGGTTATGTTCTAACACACAATGATTCAATTCTTGTATTTTAAGGGACTCAATAGAAAAGTGTATTTTAAAGTGTATTTTGAGTAAATTGTTCTTTTGGGATACTGTTAGGATATAATAGTGAAGTGAGGTTTTGTTTGGTAAACAATGGGAAAAGTGTGAATTGGAATGATTTTTTCTTATTACTCTAGAGAACTACGTATTGATGTTTTTGATGACCCATCCCGTTACTATGAATATTATAATTTGTTTATTATCTCAGGGCCTTGTGTTATATATATATATAATATCATATGATTCAATTAGATGTTAGTTAAAAATATTATTTCCCTTCCTTGAGTTATCTCACCCAAATATTCATTAATATTAATGAGGCTTCTGTGTAAAATGTGTGATTCCACCATGTTGATATACCATTATTGTGCTATATTTTCATGTAGCTAAATAGGTTTTATAAAAAGCCTTTATATAAGGACCTGGTCTAGTGTTGACCTTTTAAGGTAATTAATGGACACACACAATATTTGTTTCGTCGATATTAGATCATACACCGATTTAATTGGTGTAAAATCCTCCACCTTATTTAAGTATAATGATTCCACCTAAGAAATATGAAACAAAAATACACAAAGCATGGTATAATAGTTTTAGTAAAATAGATAACCCAAGTTGTGAGGTGAGCTTGACTCCTATAAAATTGAGTACTAGTTTCTGGCAGTATGTCAGTTGTTCATTTTAATTTGAACACCCATATATAATTTGGATCTTATGAAATCCATTTTTTTCTAATTATTAGTGATTCATTTGTAGTATTCTACTCTATTAATTGATGGATAGGTGATTGTGAGATGGATATAGTTTTACAACCTCATCACATAGGAATAATAAATAATGATTCTAAGAAATAATTATGTACAAGGGTTATAATGCTTTCTGTAGGGATGTATGTCTATTTATATTTATGATTATATATTCATAAATGTCATGATATATATCTTATATGTGTTATGTGATGGGTTTTTATTTGATTGGACATGTCAGTGAAGAATCTAATGAGATACTAGATCAAGAATTGTTACTAAAGTATACCTTCCAATAGAATTAGTGTTCTAGAGAATTTTTTTGTGGATATGGAACTTCTTACATGATACCATACTATGAATCCAATTTTTTATGGTAACCATATGCTAGATTCATTAGAAATAAGAAGTCAAATATTTGAATTTGAATATATTATGTTGAGCTACATTCCCGAATGATACATGTCTATATGATTTACTATTAGAGGATTAGATATATTGTTGAACTATTAAGAGATCGGATTTTATACACATGGATAAAAGTGAGGGACATATCTTGGAACTCTTTTACTATATGGGAAGCTGAGAGAAGCCAATGAAAAATAAATGACAATCCTCCATAACTATGGTAATAATAATATAATGGGAATCCCATTTGTTCTTATGGATGTACACCCATAGATATATATAGTAGAGTATCATGTGGTTCTGAAATTTTATCTAGAGTTGATTAATATTCAATCAATATCTTTTGTAACCAAATTTTCGTAGCCCTCACCCAACATTAGGATATTGGGATGTGGCCCAGGTACAGATTCATTATATGGAAGGTGATGATCAGGTAATGATCCATTTTGTTTTCATTATAATTTTTATCTCCTCAACATTGATACTTATACATGAATTCTTTTAAATCATAATATAATAGGATATATATTAATTCGTAGAACTATAGAACCTCAATATGACATATAGACTAACTTATTTGGTTTGAGACTATAAATGGGAGTGATAATATACTCACCCTCAAATTTCAACATTATGAGTCCTATCCTATTAAAGGGATGTTTTGAAATGATCTCATTATATTTAAAATTATTCCCACAAGAATCATACACAATATGTAATGGTTAACAGAAATCAGTGGGTAGATAGATATTTTCCATTAAATTGTGGAATGAAATTTAGTTAATGATGTTATCATTCAGAGGAATTTATGATATTTATTTTGGATAATAATGGAATTAGTTTATGAATTTATAGATTATTACCACCAGTATGTTGGTTTTTCTCTATGTTTAATGGATGATATAAAGGATCATTATAAAATAGTCAATTTAATTTGAATGGAAATTCTTCTAGAAGATGTCAATGTACTTACCGCATATCATGATATTTAAATCTATAATTATTTTTGAACTACCTATACCTTGATTTAATGAGGATCATACTAGTTGGATTAAATGGATCTAAGGGAGATAATGTTGTAGTTATATGATCATTTAGGTGGTGGATATTTTAGGAACAATATTTTCCCTTTGACAAATTCTCATTCAAATTTCTAATAAGTGAAATCAGTGCTTAATAAAATTTATTATCTATCATCACGAGAGCCTGTTGATAGTTGTAAAAAATATCATCTACAAAAAATAGATGATAAACAGATAATGTTGGAACAATTATTATTGATAATTAAGATATTTTTAATATAAACCAACATAAAATTCATGAGGTGGTAATCTGGAAGATGTAATTATAATGAATAAATATATTTTATGTGTCGTTGGTGGTACAGAATTCATACATAAACACCATAATTTTATTCACATGTCTCAGAAACATTATTTTACATCCATTCTTATACATGATCCTAATGAAACATTTTAATGATTTTAACGAAGATTTGTATTTTTTTACAACTATGATTTTTGGAAAATAATTATTGCTTCTTTGGGTAACATTGTATAAATTTGTATAGAAAATAGGACTTATCTCATTAGAATTAGTTAATATAACTAAAAAACTGAATGAGAAATAAGTGGAATTTAAGAAAATTTTGGGAATGTTTCTTAGGAAGAATCGCTCTCAGAAGATATTGTGTGAGAATGAATGGTTGTGAATAAAAAGATCATCTAATAATTAAATGGTGCAATGGATTTTTGAACGTCTAACTATCATAAATCATGATTATTTTTGGTAACAAGTGGTATTTTTTGAAATATAAGATAATTCTATGTGAGGTATTATGGATGCTTCTCCTTGGATTGTGGAACACTAGACAAAAATTGATACAAACCATCGATATGAGTATAATCATTGTGATAATATTAGAAGGATAGAAGAATGATATTACTCGGTAATGTATTCATAATGTTTTTGAGGATTTTTAAATGATGTTAGTGATTTAAGGAGTTAGAATGTTTTAATACATTCTAACTGAAGATAAACTATTAATTACCTATCTTGATGTTCTCATATATGACGAAATGTTTCATGATTAATGACTTTGATGAAATTTAGGAATCATAATGATTTTATCAGTTCTATAGATAAATAAAAAGTTATCATTGAATCCAGAAGTAGAAAAGACAATTTCATAGAAGTAAGAATCATTTATAACTGATGAGGATTGTATAATTTCGAGGTTACAGATTAGAGATTACATTGTAATGAGAATATCATCGTAATGATAATTACATAATAATGAAATTTTCATCATTATGTGGATTTCATAAGACATAATCTAATATGAAATTATGATCAGACTGGATCAATGAAGAAAAGTAAATGATACTAACTCTGATGAATATAGTCCAATAATAATGAGATGAATATAGTTAGGTCATAATGAGTAGAGGAATGGAGATTCATTATTGTGAATATGATGGGGTTACATCAGACTGAAGCTAACGATGAAAAAATTTAGTATGTCTGGGGAGAATAATTTTGTAGAAATACTGACCAGGATTGACACGATCAATGATCATGTTTAAATGTGAGGGTGTTTTTGATATTTTGAGTTTGATTATGCTGGAAAGTATTTTCAGTTTCCAATCTTTTCAAATCTTATTTTTCTATAATTTGAATCATTGTACGTTCAGAATTTGAACCATTTTCTTGGGAAGAAATTGAGGAGCACTACATATTTCATTCCATGATTTTAATTATAGAATGAGATCTAAAAATATGGTCACACACATGAGATTTTTAGTTAATGAACTATAGAATATCAAAATTATCATATGGAAATAGTTTATGTTTTTTAATTTTGATAATGGGTTCATTGTATTGAGTCTGTTAGACTAAACTGATAAGACTATGGATGTTCAGATTGATTATTGAGTTGATTCTTAACAGGCATGTTTTATAATCCAGATAAAATATAAAATTTCTGTAGGTATAGACTGATAAAGGGAAATAATTTTTATTAGAATGTATTGAGCGAATAAAACTGAGTTAATTGGACCAAAAGCCACCAATTATTGGGTAATTATACCTAGTAACAGTTTTTGAGCAGATTATAAAATGATGTTATTATTTTATATTGGATCAATTTTTTCTATAAAATTTTGTAGAATGATGGGAATGAATATAATCCTTTCTATTATGAGAATGAATGTGTATAATTGGAGTTGGTACACGTTTTATTCAATTCTTCCTAATAGTGAATATCTATAGACCTATAGTGTTGGATATGGAATGGATGTGGGTTCTCACACTAATTCTGAACCATGTAATTATTAGGTGTTTTTCATTCATTCATAATTTTTTAGGGATGATTATTTACTATAATATTAAAAAGGTATAATCTTTAATGGGTTTTTAGTGGTAAATTATAAGTGTATTGAATATTTTAAATGTTGAAAAATAGATTCACCCACCCTATATCAGTTATTATTTGATTATATTGAAGATAAATTTATATTTTATGGGGATTAACTTATTAAATCTTTAATAGGGATAATCTCGATTCTCTAAATAGAAGAGGAATTCCTAAATTTGATGGAAAAAATTATTATGTATGGGAAAATTTGATGATTCTATATCTCTAATTTCATAGAATGGATGTTGTTAATGTTTCTACAATTGGTCCTCCACATATTTAGAGAGATGGTCCTTTGATGTTTTATTTGATAAGTGAAATATAGAATTGATGTAAAAGATGGAAATTATGTGCTTATATCCTTATATAAAAATTTAATTAAGGTTTCACGTATCAAAACATCATAGATATTGTAGGATAATTTAGAATGTATATTCCAATAGATTACTAATGTGATTTAAACAGTGATAAATATTTGGGCTAGTAAGTATGAATTAATAAAAATTTGATTTTAAAAAACAAATGATTAATAATCCAATGAAGTAAATGATTTTTTTTACAATAATAGAGGATCTTGTGTTGTCTTGAAATATTCCATAATATTGATGAAACTTCTGATAATCATTCTATACTTGTTTGATTGTAAATTATCCTTTTTATAAGACAAGGAATATTTATATCTTGATTAATTTAATAAAATTATTATTTTCTTTTAAATGAGGAAATAACCAATTTTCATAGTAAATATTTCACATGAAATGACATGTATAGACCTATGAAAAATGAAAATAGAATATTTTTAGAGTGGTTAATCTAGTGACCCTGAAGATAAATGGGATGATTAGTTGAGTGAAAAATTCTCGTCTCTTATGTGTAATAACTATTGATGAGGAATATGAAATTATTGAGGCATAATTCCACTAAATGTTTTTGAGTGTTGTTGAATTAGACACATTACATTGAATTTACTTAATAATAATGTTGTATAATATTGAGAAAATTCTAATGAATAACTTCAATGGAAGAATATAAAAAAATTATTATAGAAGAAATTTCATCCCAAAAATATAAGAAGATGTAAAATGTATAAAATAAAAGTATTTTTATTAATAATGATGAATCTTAATCAACTGTAATCAATTATTTGGATGATGAATGTTTAGAAAAATTCATAACCATTAAAGAAAATGGTGTGAAAAAAATACATCATTTTTTAAGAAGGTAGTGAAGAACTATATAGAGAGTATCAAGTAAAAAACATGTTTCATATCGTGAGAAAAATGAAAATCTCAAGAGTGAAGTTAGAATATTGAAGAAAAATAATGAAGTAGTTATTCAGGGAAAAAAATAGTTCATTAAGAAGGAAGAATAATTCATTTAGGATATATTATGTTTCAAATATAAAATTGATAAAAGGGGAATATGTTCGAAGATCTCAATAAGTATCTTGATCATAAGGTAAAATAAGTTTACAATTTTAAATCAAAGAATCTTGAGTCTAAAATTACATTGAGGTAGATAATTAAAATCATCAAAATTTCATAGGAAGTAAAATAAGATTTTCTAAAAATGAATAGATAATATAAATGAATAATCAGGTGAAATATTTACCCTTCAGATATAATATTTCATCTAATTTTTATACTATTCTATGTTTTGGAAAAAAAATATGGGTAATGATTGGTGGGAAAAATGGTTTGAGATACATATTTCATATATAAATATAAAAATTCAAATAGGATTAAAAATGGCTCATGTTTATAAATTTTTAGAGTGACATGATGTTATCAACCTCAATAGTAATTTTACATTGAAATATATTACATTAATAGAAAATGAAGAGATTTTTTCTATTGATTGTGAGTAATCACAATAATCTTTGAAAATGTCCCCCTCTTCCTAAGCGAACGTGCCTCACACACGAATATTTTTTCAAGAAACAATTTACTGTTATCCCCTAGGAGCCTCTCCCTACCTCGGCGGCTCCTACCATGAAAACCATCGATCATGGATCCTTCTATCATTTTGAAGGTCTGGTTCTCCAGAGGGAGTCCCCCAGTCCTATCCCTATGGCCTGGTGCACATATTTTTCCTTCAAGGGTTCCCTTTGTGTCAAATCCTAGAAATCATGCTTCCCAGACGTCTGCCCTTTCTCTCCCTCGGCTACTCGATATGGTTCATGCATGTCATTAGATGTCCACATAGCATCATTTTTTGATGTTTTTTCTTGCTTGTAATGGATACTCGTGGCACATTTCGGTTCTTTGATTTCGTCCCATGATGTCTTCAAGCACTTTGTGGATTCCTGGGGCCTAAATGAGTCAGCACACGTCTCCCCCATCTACAGGAACTCATTCTGTCTAGTCCTGGACTTATTAACATATTTTCGTGAAGTCTTGTGGCTTTTCTTCTCGATGCTAGGGATTCTGGTGGTTAAATCATGTTAGCTAGTCCATATATGGTCACTAGGGGAAGGAGAGACCTCGCACGACTATGTGGGTAAGCTTTCCTCATCTTCCAATACCCTTCCATAACAGAACGTTCATCAAGGATATTGGTGAGTCTCTTTGGGGGGGGGCTTCACAACCATGGCCAGCACGAGCAACAGTGAAGATGATCTATTTTCCCAGATCTGTGTGGAGTTGTACATGACACTACATGTTCTAGAGGGGATATCCCTTTGGGTGCATGATTCGTTCATCTGGACCCAAGACATTGTTTATCCCATGTATCCCATGTACTATTCTACCTTCCTTCTTTCGGGACATTCCTTGAAAGTCTAAATGAAATAGTACTAGGAGAGTAAGGTCCATAAAAAGGATCCTAGAAACAAATGTCATCTAAGGCCTTTTGTCGTTCCGAAGCCGGTTCAGGATCATGCAATGTCCCCTGATGGCACCAATTCTGCAGCCGCAATGTCGAGGCCCCCTTGTCCCATTAGAGTTTTTCTTGACCCCTCTTGTCTCATGGAGGACTAGGTCTACATCTTGGCCCTTGTCCCACAGTACTCAAGATATCCCTAAATGGTGCTTTCTGAATGTGAATCTCGACATTTCAGTCCCTCCTTGATGCACTTTATAGGGGCCATTTTGGATCACTTCATTATGTTACCACCAAGCCCCCATTGGCCTTTACCACTCCCTCACACTCATACTGGAGCCATCTCCCAGGTCCTGGAAGGATTAGCAATCCAATTAGGTCGCACCCAGGATGTCAACACTAGAGTCATGAGCGAGGTTGTTTGGAATAATATGGGCTCTAAAGTCCTTCATCCAGATGGATCAGGCTCCCTGGAATTAGAGAAATCTTAAAAGTGGGGCCCATGGACACCATCCCCGCCCAGCGTTGTGAGAGGTAAGTCCTCTATGATCCACTCTCAGTTCCACCCTTTTTCACCAGAGCCTTCTCTAACGAATCACGACATGATCACCCTCCTTCACCCAAGGCAAATGCAGTTCATGGAATTCCCCCTCCCCTTCTATTAGTGATCACGATACATGATTATCATGTAGGGCCTTCTTCTTCTCAATAATGATTCCCCTCATCAAATATAACTCCCACAGTATAGGGGTGGAGGTTCAATATGACTACATGGCCATAGAATCAAATAGAAAAAAGGCTGGAATGGATTTCATGCTAGAACACAAGAATAACTCTATTATAATAAATGACTTCACCTGGAAACTCCAAATGCAAGCATCCATGCATAAAAACCCAACAAATACTCACATATGGATCTTCTGTAACAGAGATGTCTCAGTCGACCTGATACAGGCGGGTGATCAGTTTATCATGACAAATGTCTCAAATATAATCATTTCTATCTTTTTATCCTTTATGTATGTAATCTGGAATGCACAACGAAGAGAACATCTTTGGCTCAATCTCAGCGGGTTTTTCCCAAGGGATATGTCGTGGGTTATAGGTGGGGACTTCAATATATTCATAGAGCCGAAAAGAAGTATGAAAATGGGGAATTACCAAAAATAATAGAATGGACTTCAATCAATTCAAGGTAGGAAAATCCTTCCAAACTTGGGTTACTCATGCGATCACTTTAACTTGTGTATCAACCAACAAGTGAGTCAAAGATGTCAGAGTCGTATCAAACGTTTCATGGACAATATTCATTACATCACTATGTTTCCCAACATCCAAAGTTATCCACCTAGCCCAAGGTAATTTTTTTCACTCCGCGTTATTACTCTGTTTTTCTCTATCGCATTCCGCCTCTGCTTCATTCATCTTCGATAACCAATGGACCAGGGACCCAAGATATCAACAGCTGATTAGGGATGTTTTAGGAGGACCGGTTCAAGATCATTCATGGATGGCCCTTCACAAAAAGCAGAGGTGTCTAAATCATGGTCTTCAAGTATGGGATAAGACCCTTCCCCTGCACATCAGGATATTAATGTGCTCAATTGAGACATTGAGTGGATAAAATTCAGCCTGGAGGTGGAATGTGACGAGCAAGCATTCCGAGTTCTCTCATAGAAGAAAAATAGATTGGCGGAGCTAGTCCTCTCCTATGATCATAAGGCGAGGGAAAAACCAAACATAAAATGTCTAAAAGTGGGTGAAAAATACACTTAGTATTTTCATGCATAAATAAATGATAAGTGTCATCCTATCAAAGAAAACATTTATATATATAATGGAATGTTTACGAATTATAGAGAGATCATTAGGGGTATGGAACATTCCTTCATTAAAATTTTCCTTTCTGATCTGAATTAGAACATTTATAATGGATATCTTCAAGGGGTTGAAGTTTTTTGGGGGAGGATTACCATTATCATTACTGCACATGATAATGATCTAATGGAAGGGGGCTCAAAAGATGAGTAGATTCATGAATCCATGATGAACATGAACCCAGAGAGCGAGTCGGGCCCATAATTATTCCTTGGCTGGTTCTACAGCAGCTCCTGGGAGGTGGTCAATTATGATATTATTGCAGTTGTGCAGGACTTATTTCACGGATAAAGCTTAACCGGGCTACTTGCGCAATGACTCTAGTCCTTATTCTGATGATCAAAGACCAATCCTCCTTCCTTCACTATTGACCTATAAGTATGTGCAAATTACCATATATGATTATGTACAGTACCATTAATGTAAGGCTGTCTATTCTCCTACCACGTTGGATATCCCTCGAACAACAAGAATTTTTCAAAGGATTCTCTATACAAGGAACAATATCATTTTCAATAGAAATGATGAGAGATATGAATACCAAGGCTCATGGTTCCAATATAGCTATAAAGTTTTATATGAATAAGGTGTATGACAGATTTGAATTGCGATTCATTAAAAGGGTTCTTATTATCATGGGTATCTTCTCCTGGGCCGACGATATTCTCTTTAGATGCTACAACTCCTCCTAGATGGCGGTGACCTTCATTGGGAATTTCTAGGGCATCTTCGAGGTAACTACAGGGCTGAGACAAAGGGACCCAATATCCCTATGAATCTTTATTCTCATACAGGATACTCTTATTCATATGATAAACAATTAAATATCCAATAGTGACATGCTCCCCTACCCATGGAGTTAGAACCTTACCTCCATTTCCCATTTATTGTTCGCTGACGACACCCATATTTTCACGAATGTGAGCAAGAGATCAATGCGTGGAAACAATAGGGTACAGAAATATTACTGCCACTAGAGAGGAGAAGTTTTTAATATGGAGAAAAGTAAATTTTATATATCAAAAACATGTGTCCCCAATAGGGCTAAGGATCTATGTGAGAGACTAGGCATGCAGTGGGGAACATTACCGATGGAGTATATTTGCACCCCCATCTCTGCATAAAGAATGCACATATGTGACTTTGACCATGTGTTGGGATGGATCCCGAGTCGAGTTATCAACTTGAAGAACCACTTATTATCCTTTAGGTGTATGATTTTCATAGTTAACAGCAATCTGTCAGCCATGTCGATCCATGCTCTAACATCCACTAATTTCCCAGAGTGTGTTATCAAGTCAATTGATAAAATTATAGAAATTTTTATATGGGAATCTCTTGCAGAAGGTAGAAAATGTTTTTTTTAATAGGAAAACATGGCAATACCTATCCATGATGGGGAGATTAACGTAATGATATTAGCTATCATGATTGACTGATTTCATGCAAAACATGCATGGGAATTATTTGAATAATGGGCCCCGTCTAGAAAGTTGATTTACAATAATAGGGGATGTAATGTCGTTATATCCCCTACGCATGCCTCTCCCCTCTAGTCCAATATTAACAATATAATAAGAAACCTTATCCCGAACTCGCAATGGATCGTAGTGGAGGGGAACCTTTCATTTTGGCACAACAACTGGGAAGACAAAGAGATTGGCTCACTAGGGTGCCCAGTTCCTATCATCTATTTTAAAGAGGCGATTCGCCACCTATTGTTCATCAATAAGGTACTGGAAAACAATAAAAAGGAGATATTTATTTCATTAATCATTAATTCATACCTGGATAGATGTGTTTTCACACCCTCCAAATTGGGGAAGATCAATTCCAAATATTAACGTAGGATGTCCAGCAATCATGACCATTGAGTTGGATTAAATGACACGCTCTTGAGCAC
This sequence comes from Viscum album, assembly GCA_963277665.1. NCBI lineage: Eukaryota > Viridiplantae > Streptophyta > Magnoliopsida > Santalales > Viscaceae > Viscum > Viscum album. The sequence goes on along the minus strand of OY728163.1, from coordinate 1,045,656,782 downwards.
TATGCTTCACATGAAATACATCATTCTCATTTGAGGATCAAGAACAGTACAATAACTTCCCATGTAAATTTCAAAAGGATAGGCATCAGCCTCCCTTCTAGATTCCAATTTTGTAAAGAGGGAAGGGAGGAAAATATGAGTCAAATATTTTTTGAAGGAAAATGGGCTCAATCAGCATGGAGTGCTTTTGGTGTGATTATTTCTTATTCTTCTTGGGAGCTATATTCAACTCTTTTCTTGGAACGATATTATAAGGGATTATATGAAAAAGGACTGTAATGAAGAAAAATAACCATTATTCTCAGGGATGGGTGTTTGTGTCTATGGAAGGGTAGAAACAAGGTAATATATGAGGGAGTAAATAAATAGGGTGGTCCATAATTGTGAGGAAAAAGATTTTATTGGGTGACATTGTGTCGTTGATCAATAACTATAAGGAGGCACCTTCTATTCGAATGTTGTGGGCTCTCTCACCATCCAACATTCCCATACAGGGGCACTAAGAGCAACAATCTCCCCTAAGAATAGGCCTCAAGATATATATAGATGGATCTTCAATCTCAGGGGACATGCGAGTTGAAGGGGTTGTCCATGATCCTAGTGAAAGTGTTTGGGTAGACTTCATTTCTCACTATAGATGTGTCACATCCAAGCTTGCGAAGGCAAAATCTATCCTCACGAGGCTCAACCTCTGCCCTCATGAAAATATTTCCCTCTCCCATATGAAAGCTGACTCAATGGCCGTTCATGATTCCTTACATAGTAGATTCTCCATTCCATGGTCAATCTCTTAAATCCTAAGGAGCTATAAGGGCCTCTTCAAAAACAATGAAAATTTATCCCATATGTGGCATGAGGTGAAAAATTAGTGGATTCTCTCACGTCTTTTGTTATCCAAGGCTCCAATGTAGCATGTCTATCAAACATTTATCTATTAAATCCTGAGTTCTTTAATTTGATTTGAGGGGACTACCTTGGTCTATATTAAATTAGGTCCCCCTAACCAATTGTCTTTTTACTTTGTACTTTCTGTTTCCCCTTAAATAAAAATTATAATATTGATCATGATGTCTATTGATTTTGTGGTATAATCTATGGGAATATGGATTATATTTTTTTTCATTACCTTTCACTTCCAATAATAATGTTCGAACAATTTGAATGAAATGGTTGAATAAGGATGAGTATCATTCCAAAATAATAGTAAGTTATAAGAGAAAAAATATGATGATTTTAGAAACATTCAAAAACAAAATAAATTTGACTTATTTGAAGTAGGTTATGGAAGATGTAATCTGGATTGTCATCAGGATAAAATAAGTATGAAAACATATCTTAGATGAGTTACTTATGTGAAAAAGAAGATGGTTCTAGAAATAAAAACAATTAAAAGAATATTTTTTTTATTCATAAAACAATAAAATAATTTTAATGGAAAAAAACATTGAATATTTATATTGGTTGTTCATCACATATGAAAGGTGATTTTAAAATATTGAAACACATTAGAATTTGTGATGGAGGATCATTTTCATTTGATAATTATAGTTCCTAAAAATTCAAGGAATTATATAGGAATCTTTTGAAGAAAAAAAGTATAAATATAAGGATATTTTATTGATTGGTGGATAAAACATAACCAAGTCTCAATAAGTCAACATTATATTGATGAAATAATTTAATTTTATGAAAATATTCTTTGATCCTCAGATGTGTAAAAGATGCTATGTTTTTACCAAATGGGTAAGAACTAATGGTAATATTTTTCAAAATAGAGAGTTTAATATATAATTTTACATGATTTTTGAGGATGAGTATTATTTTTGATATATAATAATTGTGAACCATTGAATTAAAACACGAATATGAATTATAATGATTTTAATGTTTGTTATTTTATATAATTGGAAAAAAATATTTTAATTTGTTTATGTCACTTATCAAAAATGGAAGATTGGTAAAAAATTCATAAGATAGATGATATTTGGTTTACTAGACCCGTTGATCATATTCATTCATATTTAAGTCGGTTGATTGAACATCAATAAATAAAAATATATTTAAAAATTATCACTTTTATTGATCATTTCAATCAGATGAAAAAAATCAAGATTAAAGGAAAGATATCAGAATTTTTGAAAATGATTATGTTTTTATGAAAAGATGTTGATAATGAAATGAGAGATTATAAAAATAGGATGAGAACATTTTATGGTTTCAGAATAACAAGAAATTCATTTGAAACAAATATATGAAAACATGTATTAATGAATTACTATATTTCTCCATACACAACATTAAAAATATTACTGAAAAAAGAATGAATATTGGTTTAGTTGAAATGGAATGTAATATACAAACATAATATAGTATATTAATGTTCTACAAAAGGAAATTTATTCATCCTAATATACATATTTATATTAGATATTTTTTGAGACCAACATTCAATATAAATTATTATGAAACATGGTATAAAAACTTTATAGAAGTACTTAAATGTTGTAGGGGCTGCAAGTTTACTTAAAATAAATTATATGAATTTGGGAAAGTTTGATGAGAAAGGTGATCAATAATCATTTATTGGCTATTCACTAAATGGAATAATTTTTGAATATTGTAATTAATGTTTACAAAATTTGGTTTACTCATGTGATGTTAAAGCTATTGAAAAAAAAAATTAGTAACAAAATTTGTTGTGAATGGTGATATATATAAACTATATCTTCCAATGAATATGGGAATGATACTGAAGAACCATATCAATATTAATAAGAATCATGTTATGAGAAAGGATCAACATGGTACTAAACTATGATATTTATTACATTATAAAAATATGTCGATTCTGAAAAAATTATTAAGAACCAAATGGGAATAGTTATTACCAGAATAATGTTGAGATTTAAAAATCAAACATTACATATCTCAAAATTTGATTCAAAATCAGTTTTAAAATCTATGAACCAAAAATAATGGGTGATTTCTATGATTTAAGAGGTGGATAAAACTAGACAAAATAAAACATGTCAACTTTTTCCATTCTAGGAAGGTAAAAATTCAATTTGAACATGGTTTGGTTACAAATACAAGTTGAATTTTCCTGGTGAATTTTTGTTAATCAACGACAAAATTGTCTACAATGTATATTCATAGTTGGAAGGTTTGGATTTTTATAAAATCATTTCCCCTGTATGATGGATATATACTATTAAAATGTTTATAGAATTGGAAATCCATTGAATTACGATATATATATATGATAGAAGAAATGTTATCATTTCACAATGAAAAAATTGAAGAATAAGATGTAGTTGAAAAACATTGTGGGTAACTACTGGATTAGGATGGATATTTTCTTGTAAAATTAAATAATATTTTTTTGGGATGAACCAAGCTCCATATTCATGTAATTATATACTTGTAATTTTTTTGATATTGTTGACTATTTTTAATATAAATTTTTCTTCAAGAATATATATTACAGATGTCGACTATGGAACTGTAATTGTAATTTTTTTGTGGATAATATTTTTTTTGGGGATTGATAATATTTTTACAATAGATTTTCTAATAAAATAAAATAAAATAACATCGAATTGTAAATTTTTGGAGATCTAAATTTTATCCATGGATTATAAGATCATAAAATTGAAAAACAAATTTTCCTATCTCATGAAATGTATTCCAAGGGATTGTTATAAAAATTTTCCCATGGACGAATCACAATACTATTATACTCATATCTTAGAGGGGGTAATGTTTAGTAAATATGATTCTAGAAAAACCATGAATATGAACTACCTTCAAAATAAGATAGAAATTACGCATTATCTTACAACATTATAGCTTGATATTGATTATGTGGTGAATTTTTATTCGATCTATCAAATTAATATAAAAGAGTCACATATGTTTGAACCAAATAGAGTTATATGATATTACATATGAACAACCTCATATGGGTTATTACATGAAAAAATTGTGAATAAAATCATTATGTCTATATTGAGTCAGATTATGCTGGATATTGTTAAGATTGAAAAACATCCTCCAGAAAAACATTCTTCATGGGATAATGTTTTCTATATTGGTATAGTAAGAAACAATGTTATATAACATTGAAAATAATGGAATCATAATTTTTTGGCTACTCAAGATTTTATTTAGTTGTTGTGGATGAAAATTCATATGGATGATTTGAAATCAAATATTTCTTAGCCATTGATGATACTTTGTGATAATCAATGTGAATATTATCTTAATAAAAATCATTCCAAACATTAAAATTTTAAAAATATTGATATATTTTTTCACTATATAAATGTTATTTTTTTTAGTGGAGTTATTTTGTTTTAATATATCTCAAGGATGTATCAAATTTTTTATATCATCACATTTGAATTCCAAATTAATTGTTTGTTAATTTAAGTCTACAAGTTTATATCTGGTATCCTCTAATAGAATATTATATATTCTAAAGAATGAACCCACCATTATTTTTATTATGCTGAAAAAAATCTATATAAAGAATCAAATTTTTAAATTCAATATATTTTTAACAATTTTATATGAATCTAATGATTCAATTTTTATATAATGTGGGAGACAATAATAATGTGGGATAGAACATGAATTGTTTGAAAAGAATTTTTATGGGAGTTTTTCTTTACATAGAAATAATATTTTTTACACTTAGGGATGGAATTACATCAATCAAATTACATTATATAGTACTGTGGTGTGAAAACAATCCGTTTTGAGAAAGGATATGTTATGATAAATGTTTAAAAACATGATTTGATAACAATTTCCGAGTTTCGAAAATTTTCTAAAATTTTATTTTGTTGTTTACAAGTGTTGACAACATGTATAAGGAGGATTTTGAAGACCATTTGTGATATTATTAAAAATAAAGTGTATTTTTTGACATATAAGAATTTTTTAAATGATTTTCATAAATTTCTGATGGGATTTAGTCCATCGGTATGTGAAATCAGACTCAACTCATCCTCCTGAGTAAACTAGACAAGGGAATAAGAATGTGAATTTCATGGAATGTCTTAGTTTAATTGGAATCATTTTTATGAAGAATAAATATTAGTACTCTCTGAGTGAGACAGAAAGGATGTGTATTATTTCAATATATATTAAATAGATTTTAAGATTCATCAATGATCAAGAATATGTCATAAATCATTAAGAATATTTGTATATAGATGGAGATACTGGAAGAGATGATAATATGATTCACCATATTATGGATTTTTCTCATCGGTTTGTGGAGAACCATTCCCATAAAAAAAATATCATTGATATGAGAATCACCATTATTACAATATCATAAGGCTATATGAATGATCTTGATATATAAAATTTTCCTAATTCTACAAAAGGGTATTGAATAACGATTATGATGTAAGGAGTTATAATTTTCTCATTCCTTTTCACTTAATTCAAATAAATATTTCCCTATAGTAATGTTATTATGTATCACAAAAACTCTCATAATAAAAACATTTTATCAAATGGATCAATTTTAAAAATTTTATCGATTCTAGATATCAATGTAATCTTTTAATCGAATCTAGTAGTACTAGAGACATATGTTTTTAAATGTATGAAAGAGTTGTAGTTGACTAGGGATGAGGAATTTCAATGTTGTGTAGTGGAGTTTCAATCATAATGAGAATTGCATTGTAATGAGGGTACTATCATTATGTTCATTCCAATGTATTGAATAACTGAAAGAAATATGATTGGGCAGGAAATAATATGTAATGTCAATTATACTGACGTTAATGAAGATATTTCATTCATTTTAATATATAGATTTTCTAGATCATAACTAAAAGAGGAATGGCGTTTCATCATAATGATTCTAACATTGTTAATTTATACTATAAATGATGAAGCTATATCATACCAAAGAAATGTTAGTATATCAAAGAAAATATATTTACGATTAATTATATGATGTTTATATATAGTAAAAGTAGAATTTGACATTAGAGTTCATTTCAGTTATTTTAATGTTGAGTAATCCATTATTTTTTTCTTTTTCCTCCCTTTACTGTTTTTTGTTTACTATAAATGATAATCATAGTACATTATTACTTTTTGATTTTGTATTTTGGGGAAAAGGAGGAGAATTACATATTCCTTTTCATATTTTTCTTTTCATAATGATATCTGAGAATAATTTTAGACACCAGAATTTTTTATTTATCAGATTGAGGAAGATATTATTATGCATTTGAGAAGAGCTGCTGTTTTTTTAGATTGACAATGGGTTTATTGTACTCTGTCTAGCATACAAAATTAATCAGATTATGGATTTTGTTATGGATGACTGATTAGTTTCTAATAAGAACATATTTTATTATCTAGATGGAAAAAATATTTCTTCATGTACGGAATAAGAAATGGAGCATCGTATCGAGTTAGTCATATTGAGTCAATAAGAATGAACGACATCATACTCAATTTCATCTTTCGTAGGAACTTTTTATTGGACAAGAGTCAATAATATCTATTATTTTTTGAGATCAATTATAATTTATGAGAATTTATAAAATAATGAGAGTTAGTATAATATTACCTATTGGTATATGTAAGGTGTCTTATGTATTTTGGAATTGATTTATTCAAATTTCCACTCCTTTAGTAGTGGTTATTTGATCAACCAAAACTGCAGATCCCAATTTTTTACATTGATACATTCCTTATATATTTTTCATTAGAAGAATATAATCAGGGGAATTTATGTACATTCCTTTTATTTTTTTATACTGTCAAAAAAACCATACAGAGACACAATTCACAGAATGAGACTCCCCTATAGGCGGTCATCAATTTGAATATTTGTCACATGCTACATAAAAGGGTACATTATATATATATGGAAATCAAAATAACTGATGATACCAATTATATATCTATAAAAAATATATCTCCAATATTGGTAGAATCATCAAAAACAATATAGAGAAAACATATTGGTCTGGAGAATATAGAAAAACCCACCAACTGAACCCCTGATGAATAGAACAAGCACTCAAAAATCATAGATGATAGAGTCTTAGTAGTCCTTCAACTCGTCTGATTCTGTTTTCATATATTTGAATGGATATTTTCTGAATTAAAATATAACATAATAACTCTCCTCTAGAATCAATCATTTATTTTCATCAATAAGAATGTATTATCTATAACATGTATGTTGTTAAATGTTTTTATTAAAAAAAATTAAAAATATCATAATGTCTAATACTCCCCTAATATTAATTTAAAATCATTACACACATAAATTTGAAAATATCAACCTCTAATTGGTATGTTTAATCTAATTAAAATTGGATTCATCATAACCTCAATAAATAGTGAATGGGAAAGGTGAATGTAATGAAGGAGTTTTATCTCTTGAATAATATATTTCATAGACCAATGAATAATAATTTCACATGAAACCTCACATGATTGTTATAATACCGATGACTGGAAACCCTATGTCATGATCTCAAATAATTCTACACCATTAAATTTTTCATAATTAATCAAAAACACCTCTGCAAACATGTCTGATATTCATACCTAGTGGATTAGAATGATCACATTGTTGTCCATTACCTTATTTATCCCCACTCCATTGATCATAAACTATAGATCCCTGCTAAACCACTAAAATTAGAGAAGTCTCTATTAAAATGTATGATATTCGAATGATCCAACATCCCCACAATAGCTATTGAGGAAGTCGAGAAACTAAATATTTTGATGTACATAATCTACATTTGGAAGGAATATAATGTATGAACTTTTGGTAAGGGTCTGATAAGTACTAGTTTCAGTGTATAAATATTCAAAAGGATAAAAAAAGTTTTTATACAATGTAAATTGTCAAATAAAATTATTTGATGAACCCATTGACAATGATATAATTTTCATACTGTGTGTATGTCTCCCAAGCCATGATGATATACTCTTTTCCATCATCCTCCAGATAACCTCCACCTTTTCTAGTGCCTAAGGTTACATTGTAAAAGTCAAAAGGTTACATAATTATGGATCATTAGACAAAACACCTCATTGATGTTATTTACTCTAGGATTCTTATAATAGAAATTCAATAAAGTATAATGATTTTTTATAGGTATTTTATCTTTGTTGTTTATTTGAATTTTATGGTTTTGATTCCATAGGTTGTAGGTCACTGAGATATACCATTTACACAATGAATGGTTTTTGAATAGAGAGGATGAGAGGTCATACTAATCCATCACTTTTTGGGATAAAAATTTTCCATAGTGGGAATCTAGTATATATTGATGCCTTTTTTATGAATCTAACCATGTCATGGTAATAATGATATTATATTTCCACTTGAGTGATAGAAAATTTTCAACAATTCTAAATGAATGAGAATACATTTATATATTGTAAAGGAACTATATATCCTCCCATTTGGTAGAAGGTATATTATTTTAGATTAAAATATAGTTAGTGGGTATTATTTAATTTAATTTTATTTCAGGAGGCACTGATTTTTTTGTTGGGATTTATAATGATACATATAATTAATTTTTATACATTTAAAATGTCTCCAAAAAATTATACATTTTATTATAATTTGATATGAAAAACTTTTATGAATTTTATGTGATATAGAAACAAATATCTAGTTGAATACATCCTATTGATGAGTAATATGTGTAATTCACATGAGTGATACTCTATTGTAAGACTCAATTTGAATATGTCCTAAATAAGAACGGTTGGTTTCCTAGGGGACCATTCCCTATGAGGATTTTTATTGGTTAGGATAAAATTAATATAGATATAAACTGTTTTTTCCCAATGAGATGTCGTATTAAAGAATAAATATTATTCTATAAATAGAATATGTATATCCATGTGGGGAAATTTTATCATAAGGTATATAACATGATGGGGGATCATGGTTTTGTTTGAAATATCTTCATTTTTTAAAATATTTAAAATAATAGTTATAAATTGTTTTTATATTCTGGTTATGAATAGATATCCTTTATATTTTGTTGGAGATGGGATCCAAATCCCATGTAGATTGAGTCAAATACATAATGTAATGTTTTTGGATAATACAATATTGATTAATGACATATGTTAGTGGAATCTATTTTCTATGAAAGCAATAAAAGGGAATTGAGTGGGGCATATGTATTTAAGCCTACCTAAAGTTATTTATTGAGAATATGAAGTATGGATGAAATGATTTTTTTTATGAATATGACTCTTTTAGAAGGATATGGAATTGTTAGGACTTAAAACTAATGAGGATTCCATATATTATAATTTATTTTTTATATTTGAGTAACAAAATCATAAATCAAATATTTGGTCATTCATTCTATGTTTTTTATACAAGAGTTAATCAAAGATAAAGCATGAATCAAAATAAAATATGATAGGATATTTTTCCCTAAATTTATTTATATAAGAAGAGTTCTCAGGCAATGTCAGTTGGTTAATTATCGAGTAAATATAGAAGGATTTAATGAATAAACATCCTCCATGAACAACTAGGGGACAACTAAAAGGTTATTATCTATTTGAAATAGAACTATGGAAATGAGAAATCCATTATCTATCTAGATGATACAACTCTTGGACTCTTTAGGAATATAACAACATTATACTCAGAATCGACAACCATTATTTTCCATAGGGTTCCACACATATAACAGGATAATGGTAGATCCTAATATTATATAGGGAGACAAAAATTAAGGGGTGGGAACATGAATTCATTTATTAATTTTTTATGTCTAGTGGAATATGGGGAGGTCTCTAAAATCAGTTTTCTGTATTTTTACTGTTGAATAGGAGGAACATAGTGTTTTTCTATGTAGAAATGTCTAAATTTGATTGATACAAGAAAAATTATTCAATGTACTTTCTCAATGCATTGGGATGGAATTTATAAAATCCTCATTGTGTGAGGTGGAAGAAATTTTTTGAGAAACCTTAGTTTTGGGAGGATGGATAATTCCTTACATGGAACACATAATGAAACATTGCTACTTAACCATATAATTGTGTACTGAATGATATGGTACATAATGGGAATGGAATACTACATAATATGGGATTAATAGTGGGAGATGGGTAGTGAGAGAAAAAACCTCATAATAAAACAATGTTTGTTTTTCGGTGTATGTTAGATTGTGTAAGTTTTTCATGTAAGGTGATCTATATGAGTTTTTATTTGAATTAAGGTATGATATATCCCTCACTTGACCAAAAAATGAAACAAATTTCACATAAATGTGTTACGATCAAAATACAAGTCCAATATAAAATTATTTCCTTGGAATAACTCACATTTATGTCTCACATAAAATTATTTAATGTTAAAATATTATTTATTTAAATATAATATTTTTTATCATGAGGTTTTACATTAAAACATACTGATGTTTCAAAATATTAATTCTCATCATATATCTACACATTTTTATATACCTTTAGTCTCATGAATTCTTACTCTTCTCCTCTTCCTCAGATAATTATGGGGAAATAATGGTGATTTTCTAAAAACACTAGTGATGAAGGAAAACAATACTATTCCAAATTTTATTTATGAAAATATAATGATAGAGTGATATATAAGGTGGTGTGGGTTTACACAAGAAAAAAATACCACTATAATTGATTCATCAAAGTGGCCATTTCTCTTATAGTGTAGGATCACTTTATTGGGTGATTGGTCTGCCACTATCCATGGGTCTACATCATGTGACAATCTTATTCATTTGTGTGATAATAAAATTTTCTCTAATTAATTATATTGGTTCATAAATAATATAATGAATAATTAAAAAATATATTATGATATTTCCTTATTCATTATTTATGGAAGTATCATAGGAAAAACATGGCTTCAATGAATACCCCTCATTAGAAATTTGGTTTGATCGAGAAAAATAAGGATTATTCCAAAGGATTTTGAGTGTAGTGGGTGCTTTCTATGGTCCAATTTATGTTAACCACTATACAAAATATGGATTATGATCCCTTATAATTAGTTGTGATACTTGATAAATATAACGTTTTTATGATATATTTCATTTACTCATAATATTGTGTCACAAATAACATTTTCATTATCAAAATACAGGAGATATACACATAAGTTCCAACCCTAACGTACAACCAAAAATTATTTACAAATATGTATAGATCCCAGTGTGTAGATTTTTTTCTAGATGATATGATATCAATGTAATGACAATTCATAATAAAATTTATAGTTGATGATCAAGCAGAACACGTGAGAATCCCATATTATCCATAATCAATTTTCACATCTAACACATATACTTAATCACTATGAATTTTAGACCATATTATTCAATTATAAAATGAATGAATTATTTTTTTGATGAAATATATGATTTAAAATTGGATAAACCTGATAACTATTATGGAAATGATAAAACTTCTGATATCTAATCTATTACAACATAATATATCTTCAATTAATATTTTTGATATTCTATTGGATATCATTACATGGGAATTTCTAGTTTTAAAAAGTTTCACCTTATATGGGATTTGGATTCTCATAAACTCATTGATTCTAAAACCTCTAAAAAAATCACCACTTGGGATCATCATGAACCATGATGTGATTTTACCAACAAATAGTAGTTTGAAAGAATCATCTATATATTAAATTGTTTAGAAGGATATGATTAAGGTTTCACTCTCATAGATATATGGTGAAGAAATATGTTTACCCAAACCCAATATTACTATCCACATGTCCATTATATCGAAATAATATACTGGTAATAATTTTGGTCTGTTGATGAAAATGGATTTTTTACCAGTATGAGAATTTGGCAGGGATTTGGGTGTGGCCTTTTTTGGGTGATGAAATCCATTAGAGAATTTGTGAAGGAGAAAAGGAAATAATTTTTTTATATTCTTGGATAACATACTCCTTTACATATTGAAATAATTTTCATTTCACAAAACACATCAGAATATGTGGATAAACACTAATACAATCCATATAGTTCATCTAAATTTGGGGTCAAATCATTGTTTTATTATAATCATTATCGGGTCTCAAATTATAGATTAAATCAATGCATTTTTTACAGATTTTTAACGAGTTAGTATTTATAATACATATAATATTGTTACCACAATATTTAATTTGATGGAATAGAATATTGGAAACATTTTTATCTCTGTGATAATATTTAATGATGGGTAAATATAGTCTAATTCCTCATGAAAACAAAAAAATATCCATGTGAAATTGAAAACTATTTTAAATGAATATCTATGATTAAAATAAGATTATTTTACATCAATATATTAAGTTAAACATTATAAATCACAATAAAATCACATAAATAAGTTTATATTTTGGATAATTCCTTTTACTACCAATTTTATAGATGTCTTATGTTATTATCAAGAAAAAATCTATCAATGATCACACATGAATAGAATACCATATAAAATTTTCATAAAATAAACATATCATCAAATCTAATCAATTGGAAACATGATAAATGGGTGAGGTCAACTGATTTTTAGAGAATGAAAAATTAATCATGGAAAATATCCTAATCATATGGGGAAAAATTGGAATGGTGATATTTATTACGTAAAAAACATGAAAAATTTATTCTATCCATAAATCCTTATATGAATGAAACATACTCTACATTTTTATGAAAAATATACCACTAAATGAAAATAAGGGATACAATATATAAACATTTCATAAGGAAATGATATAATTACATTATGCAGTCAATAATATATGGAGTCAAGATAATGTATGTCCTCATAAGCACAATTCAGGATTGGTTCTAAATTCCATCATCCTATAATGGAAAAATTACAATAGAGTATTAGATTCACACATTAAAAATATAACTAATTTAGCATTGGATATAGTACATTATCCATTTAATTATAGTTCTATATAATTAAATGACTAAAAATCTCATAACATTTTACACTTATGCATTCATCTCACACACCATAAATTGTATCTCATGGGAGGAAAAAATCATCAGTTTCATTAGGGGGATCTATAATTCAAGGAAAAAAATATAATGAATATCATAATATGTATATGTATATCAGTTCTGTCTGAGGAAATTAATCCATGCATAGTGAATAATATTGATAAAACCCCTGATAATGGTGTGGGTATCATTGACTTACCTCAAAGTGTAACTAAATTCCATATCTTAAGGATACCAATGAAAAGAATTAATTTTATCATTTTATTTTTTATGATTTTTGGAATGTAAATGTCATACAATAATTTTGAGTAATAGTGTTGGAAAATTCATGACATGTTGTGTGGATTATAATAAATAAATATTAACTTTAGAGTTCATGATCTTCGAACTAATCTAATGACCTTATATATAAGAAAAATGGATTATTTTATTCCTTTAAAATAGTTGTTAACCCATATAGTTATCTATATAATAATTAGGTCATTAATAATATTTTCATGGTTAATAATATTTTATGTTGTGGTGTATTGCATAAAATGACAAGAGTAATGATCTTATATATTATGTTTTACATACAGTACATGGTCATGGAGTAGGAATTAACATACATTTTAACTATCAATGAAAGTTATTGTATTATATTTATATATTCCAGGAATATATATATATATATAATATCTAAAATTTACATGAATAAAAAAACATTGGCATAAAAATAAAAGGAATGTTTAATATAAAAGTGATCAAGGTTGTTTGAATGACTACTTTTTTATTATTTGAAATGCACTATTCACGATTCCTATAGTATAATAGTAGATAATAAAAATGTATTTTTGAAAATATGATAAGGGATATATGAATATTACCTAAGTTAAAAAACATATATATTCTAAAATATAATATATATCATTATCAAGAAGGGGACTGTTGTACAAGAATAGAAATCTGTAATTTATTGGGATGATAATTATTCATAACGATGATATAAATTTTTTGGAAGAATCATATCAATCAAAAAACTTTTAATTATAATGTAATTATATATAGAGTGTGAGGGTATGTACATTGAAATAAAATAAAAGGGTCTGAGAAACCATTAATATAAGAAATAAATTTAAGCTGTTTTTTTTGTATCCCAATGAATAGGGGGTTCTATATAAAAACCCATTACAAAAATGTTGGGTTTTTAAATGAAAATCCTTGGATTAAATAACATGAGATGAATTTTTAAATCCTATATATTTATTGAAAAATTGTATTTAAATAATTACATGCACAACATATAAACCAATAAAAATAAAATAATTAGTTAATAAAAATAATATCATAATGAACAGTGATATAGTTGAAAAAATAATAACTTAATATTACCCATAAAATAAAGTTCTGATTATTATATAGAGTCTAGTAATTATCTAAATCTATCTTTTGGGATTTATGAAAAAGATAATTTATTGGGTCTATATGCTACAAAATGTATAGAGTGGATCTATAAGATGTAAAATTGGAAGTGTTTCTGGTATATTTCTAAATAGTTGCGTGGAATGAAATTAGGGCCTTTGAGCTCAATTTATAAGTGAAAACGTGGGAAATAATATTGGAAAAGAATGATTCATGAGGTGTATGAATTGAATTTAATTATAGTTAATTTAGTATTGTGCGGAAATGTATGATACACATTTTAGTTTTTCATTCAAACCAAATAGTGGTAATTTTGGTGGCCTATGTGTCAAATTTATTTAGAAAAAGTTGAGCTAAATTATATTATCCATTTTACAATTATTAAAAATTGTTATATATTAATAAAGTTATATTTTATTAAAATAATTTCAAAATAACACTTTCTTCCAAATTTTATCCTGATTAATTTGAATTTGGAATCCACTTAATCAACCTAAATTTCTAAATATGTAAAAATAGAAATTTTGTTAAATAAATTAATGTGTTGATGACTGGGTTTGTAGAAAAATTTCATTTCAATAATTAAGTTTTCTTAATATTTTTTAACATTACTTGTATTGAAAATAAGTTTTTATTTATTTTTATATATGTGTAAAAATAATTTTAGAATATTAATATAACTATATAACTGTTGAATGGCATAATATATTGTAAGGTATCATATTTTTTTGAGATAAACATTTTAAATCTATTTCTAATATTTATATTTGAAAAATAATTATATGCCTAAATTTTAAATTGAACCCATTACATAATTTTAATTTCTGATATTAAAATGATAACATATTATTTCATTTAATTTTTAAAAGTGATAGAAGTAAATATTTTCATTAACATTCATAATGCATTATATATTAAGGAAAAAATAATTTTAAAATAATTAAAAAAATAAAATTTTCACATAGTAATAAATTTTTTTGTATAAACATATTTTATTATATATATTATCAATAAAAATAATTTAAATAAATATTTATCCATAATATAAAATCATTATAAATAATGAAAATTAAATTTTTAGGAAGTTTTATTTATATGAATAATATGATTTTATTTATTATATTATAAAATTATCTAATTTTACAAATTCATTATTATTAAAAAAAATTATTTCCATTCCTATATCTTTTTAGTAAATTATTTTCCTCTAAATTTTTATGTCATTTCAATTGTTACATTTGATCGGTTTTAATATATCTCACACGTCATTTTAGTTTTTTGCTTCATATGATGAAACTATTAAAAACAATAGGATTTATATGAAAATATATTAGAATAAATCTCATGTTGTTAAATTCTATAACATTAAATAAATTGTATCACTAAAATATTAATTATCAGAAACAAAAAATTTTAAATAGGGTTATTTAAAATATATTCATTAAATATTTTAAAATTTTAAGAGATATATCAACCTTAGTTTCTTCAGTATGTCTGGGATACCCACATATAAATTCATTATAGACATATCAACAAATGGGGCCTCTTCCTTAATAATTTAATTAATTTTAATAGATAGTTCATAAATATTCTTAAAATCATAATTGATATATTTTTATTAATTAAATATGATATCTACATTTTGATTCTACAGAGTGTATGTGGAGAGAGATAATGCATTTTAGAGAATAATATAAATTTAATCTATGTGAATGATATAAATATTTTCATAGGGACATTTATCATAAACTAATAAATGGGATACAATAATAATATCACTGTATGATTAATTAATAATGAAGCAATTATCATTCTATGTGATTGCTTTATATTATTTTTAGATAGAATAGTTAAAAAATGTATTGATCCTGATTCAAACAACACAATCTGAGTTCTTTATTGTTTTATTAATGTTATTCTCAATACATAATTTAGTTACTCACTTCATTATTTTTTGTATTATTGAATTTTGAACATTCTATTATCCTTAATATATAATTATGACTATTATTCTTGTAATCCCATGTATTATTGAATTTTATTTGATAAATCCAACATTACCCAAATTTATACATTGATATGTTAGTGGGACCTAAGGTAATAAATATTTTAAATTTTACCATGGCCACAATAAAATATTATATTTATTTAGAAATTTTTTTATCATTCCTCTTAATAACAAATGATTAAATAGCATCAAGTTTCATTGAGATATTCATCTAACTTCATCTTCTTAATTTGATAACATGAAGGAAATTTAATCATATTTCCATTAGCATAATAATATCTTTAACATCCCCGAGATTCAATAATTTTCTTCTTTGGAGTGATTGGGAATTAAAATATGTTCATTTTGGTAATCATAATTCATCATATATACATCAATGCAATCACAATATTTCACACTATATCTCTTATTCCATTTTATTCTCAGTTTCCAAATGTTCTCTTTTTCGATAGATCCCAACATTATCTTGTATCTTTCAATAACAAACAATCACAAAAAATTTATTAATATGAATGATGAACAATTGAAACTATTGTAAAATTAACATAAATTATCTTATAAAAACCCCTCATTGAAGTTTAATTCTCCTTCACAACATCTAAAGAGAATTAATTTCAACCTATATCACTCTGAATCCAACATATGTTTCTATAGTTTTTGTAATATTATACATTTTTACCTAATCCATGACATAATAAATTTGTTATAATAGATCATAATGATAATATGATTAAACAATGGTTTTCACATGGGAGGGTCAAACCAGGGTTGTATTCATGCCTCATTTTCATACATTGAGTGACAATTGAGTAATTACCTTATAAAGTGTTTTTGGGTTGCAACCCTTAGATAAAACTATTATCGGTCTTACATCCACATATAACATTATTATATAGATATTGTATTCATGTTGGACACATAATCTCAAATCTAACAAAAATTTTATGATTTTTTCCTATAAAATGATTTATCTGACGGACTTATTACTAGAGTTTCAAACTAATACCACTAATAATTAAATCATAAAATAGAAAAAGTAATCCTAAAAAACTAAAATTTAATATAATATAAATTATAGATATATGAGTTTATCATGTATTTGTTTCTACAATGTTATCATGTCTTAAAATTTACTTGTCAGAATATACTCTCATCGCTCAGAGAAACCTTTTGGTTATTATATGAGAGAGTATATTATATATGAATATTTTTAAAAACGAATTCCCATATATTTACAACTGATAAATTCTTGTCTCTATTATAGGAATATAAAAAACTTTAGTTATCATCACAACATTCGAATTTAATCATATGAAATCGGTGAACAAAATAATTCAATACGGGAAATCGTATCGACATGGAATCAGGTGTTAAAACCAAATTTAATAGAGGAAAAATGAATATGGTGAAATTTATTATTATATAGAACATGTGAGAATAATATTTTTCAATATATATGGATGGTTGGAAATGTAATATATAATAAAAACCATACATAATTAAATAACCATGTAATAAAATAATGTCATGAAGACAAAAGGAATCATATGATGATGGCCTCATATGTATGTCACATGAACATAGTACATGACCTCACCATTGTGGGTAAATGGTAAATCAACATATAATAATCAAATATTTAAAATATTAACATAGTTTACTTGGTTCACTATCTAATACCATAGATAAAATATCATTACATATAAATTTTCAAATAATTTATTTGAGGATTACATATTTCAAGGCCCACCAGGTACATAAAATAGTCTATAGGGGAAAACCTCTAATGAACCATGAGTGGTATCCCATGAGATTAATAATTTAGTTAATGATATAAAATAAAATATACTAGTGTTCCAAAATGTAATATAATAAAAAAAATTGAAAATGAATTTATGTTCCATAAAAAATAATCTTTACCAAACCCATGATAATGATGTGGGATTATTATATTTTATCAAATAATAATAGATAATAAAATAATTTGGGCTCCCAAAAGATGAAGGAAGTAAATAATTTTTATTGTACATATTTTAATGAAGAAGCATTTTACATGAACATTGAGTTACAATATAGAAAAATTCACTAAAATGTTAGTGGTGAAGTATTAATAAAATGTAACCACACATGTGATTATTTCATAAATGAGAAAAGTACATTTTAAATTTGTAATGTGGTTATTATTTTCCGTTAAACCCAAATAAATTCAAAACTTTTATCCCATAAATAATGATTTTAATTAAATGATATTCATTCTATTAATGTTTCATACACCTTTTACATTATATAAACAATAAATAGGAAGTTACTTAAAATCTAGATTTAAAATAAATGGAATATCATAGATTTGGACTAAACTAGTTTTATCCCTAATGAAGTCATGTAATATAGTCAAAAAATATTGATGCATTTTATTTTTCAATCTCATATAAATAAATTTACATTTTCCAAATAATGAAACATAGTGAGTCCATATGGTCTATCTCTATAGGGGACCACATATAATGTTTTTTATCTTAATAACAATATTTAGAAATAATATATTAAGTATATTTATTTTATAAAATCTATTTTATGAAAATATAAAAATATTTAATAATATAAAAATAATTGAATTATATATTAAATATAATAGAATTTGGTAGAAAAAAAGTACTTTTTTTGAGATCACGATGAGGAAAATCATTATTATTTTTTACCTAGAAATACTATATCCATTATTATGGAGCACCATATAGCATAACACTATCCAATTTTAATATTTATTTTCCCACACTGAACCTCATTATGTGAGATAATAAACTCCCCAAATCAGTTTAATTTTACACTGTCCTTATTCATGTAAAAATATTTTAACGATTGATAGTAAAATAGGTGAATGGCTAGAAGAAAATAATAGTAATGAATTCCCGATGAACCCTACAACAAATACAGCATAATAAATAATATATAATATATATTAAAATAAATTAAATCCAAGAATCTCTATTAAAATATAGACATATCCACTCCATACTTATTACAATTGATAATGTTAGTTCATTATTTTTATTGATTTATTAATGGAATGGTTGGACAACCAAAAATATAATATGATAAACACTTTTGATCAATGATGTGGAGATAAACTAAAATATTAACAATATAATATAAACTATTTCTTGTGAAAAACATCACAATGATCCCAAGAAATATCCAATACAAAATGACTCCCTTTAATGGAAATATTAATTACAAATTTATTGACCTGGAGGTGGGAAAAATTATCAATTCTGTACTCTTGTTTATATTATTTATCTTGGGACCATTAAATTGAAATAACTAGATAAGTAGTCCTTAGGAATGAATTTCCTCCATGTATTATCTTTTCACAATCAAATTTTTTTTTATAAATGGTATTATTTTGAAGTTGTAATGATTAGATTATTAGATAAAAATTTTATATTACAATGACTATCCAAATTCAATGAACCAAATTTCTATGCATTTTTTTAATATATTATTATTATACTATAAGAATTTACTATTATTTGTACATTTTTCTCAATGTATTATGTGTTCACAATTAAAAATTCATCCTTTAAAATATTATGGGATATAATTATTGTTGAATTATTGATGAAAACATTTATTTCATGGTAGATTCATTGAAATTGGATGAATCAATAACACAAGCAATTTAGATCATGATAACTTGTGATGTAGATGATTATATAGTTTGATTAAATGATAACCATAATTTAATATAATATTTTTTAAATCACCATCCCTATCCATTTATTGGAAAAAAAATTCTTGGTGGATTATTATGATGTGTCCCATCATGTTGGATCCTTATTAGTGTTGAATTGAAGGCGGTGCCCCCCACTAATATATTATATCCATGTTACCTTATGTCAATGAAATTTTTATAAATATTATTTTAAAATACCATGTGATTGTCTCATTAAAAATACTGGAAAAAAAATTTATATGAAAACTATTCATGTGAAATTGGAAGAAAAAATAGTACTTAGAATCAATTTACCAAATTAATAATCTAATTATAATAATTTTAAAAAGATCCATTACCAAATAATTTCAAAAAATTAAATCATCCATTATAAAAAAAAGAAAAAAATTTAATTTTTGATCAATTTAACCATAGTTTACATTTTTTTAAACTTGATGAAAATTTTTAATTTAAATCCAAATATAATTTAGAAATTTACTATTAAAGAAATAAATTTAATGTTGTTTTTGATGATAAATATTATCCTGTTTAATTTATCAAAAAATTCATAAAATATTCTTATTATAAATATAATTTTATTAATCATAAAAAATATATCCATGATAAAATCACACATTTGTTTTATTTAAATTCATGTAAATCTTCAATCATGATAATTTTAAATTGGAGTTATTCAAATACTTGTTAATGTTATGTGTCACCATTTTCTAGGGAAAATTATAATCTCTTCTCACAAGAAGACATTCAAATTATATTAACAAAGAGCAGTTCATAAATTTTAATTCTGTGTCTCATGGTTTGTGAATAAACACACTAAAAAGTTTATATTCTAGAGGAGAATGATTAACATTAAACTATCAATAATTAACATTCAAGTGAAATAAAGGAATATAAATTATTAAATCCCCCTGATATTTTAAATACAATACACTTTATTAAAATAACATGGACAAGGATTCTTGAAATAAATAAAATCAATAAAATCATCCAAATTATCCATTTTATATTTATTTTTAAAAAAATTCCTATATTATGTTTTACAAAGATTTATCCAAGTGATGACCTCACCTATAAAACCTAAACCAATTTATTCATAAGATCATAAGTCTTGTAATTTTTTTTGACTTGAAAAATTAAAAATCCTTTTTTTAATTTATATTTAATTTTTACTTTTTGGATATTGGGATTATACAAATTAAATAGAAATAATTTGGACTCAAAAAAATCATTCTCTATATACAATGAAAAATGAGGACACATAATCAAATAAAAAAAAATGAATTACATCTAAAATAACATAAATTAAATTATTGTGCCTACACTCAAATATAAAATATCCTTGAAAAATATAAAATGTTAATTGGGGTAGGGAAAAACTTTCCGATAATGTGTATTAAACTAATACGACAATATTATGATATTAAAATAAAAAAGGGGAAATTTAATGGGTTTGTATCAAATTAAAAATTTATATTTCCAAATAAAATTCATAATCATGTAAAAAATATAATGAAATAATTATATAATAATTATAATAATAACAAGTTCTAGTTTTAACAAATAATTAATTTTTTTTAATATTCAATGAGTGTTAGGATGAATTTATCAAAAGGGGTCTGAATACCTCATAAGAAGAACAATTTTATTTATATTAGGGATTCATAGGAAATGACTGAAAAAATATTAAAACTCAAATAAATTAATTAAAATAAAAAACCAAAGGAAATTTTACACATCTATAGTATGTAAAAATATATTTTATCTAAATTAACTAAAACTCACTAAAAATTAATCCAATGTTATAAATTAAATTATTATTAAATGAGACTCGATATTCTAAACAGAATGATAATAAAAATTAATAGTCACAAAAACTTCACTCTATATTTTAACTCCCACAAAAATAAATTTGTCTATCATTCATCTATTATCTATTAAAATGAAATATTAAGGTTATAATAACATATCATAAACGAATATACATCCAATTTTAAGTTATAGTTGTAGAAAATTTATATGATCCTTGCTGCATTCACATTAAAACTACAATGTAGTAGAAAAATATTATAATATATTCAGGGGTTTAATTTTTAATTAAAATAATGAAAATCATGAAAAATAAAAGTGATATACCTTGGTTTCAACCCTATATATATACTAGTTTTTTACTACCACCAATTTGTAGTTCCAGAGGTCACACAATGTTTTCTGTTGTATGTCGCATACATGACATTAACCAATAATTTGATTCCATCAAAATAACATTTCTTCACACTTGTTATAAATGAATATATGTCTTGAGTAAAAAAATACAATGCCCTTTCACTATAGTATAGTTTAAAAGGTTTTGGAAATATAATTAATGGTACTCTTAATTTAGTTTCACTACCTCTGTGGCATATTTTACATCAAAACTTATGTCTTTCATATGTGATAATATTTAATAAATTTCATCAAGGGGGTGATAGAAATCAATTTTACTTGAATATGAATAAAACATCAATATAAAATATATAAATATTTACATTTAATTATTCCATACTGATACATAATGTTTCTAAGAAATCCCATAAGTAATACAATCAGAGTAGGGGAGTCTTTTTAATCTTTTTTCAATGTATGATAGATGTATAGAAGTAATATGTTTTCAATATAAAATATGTGATATAAAAATATATTTATAACATCAATAAATCATGGGGTGTATTAATCTAAAACATTTTTATCTAATAAAGTTGAATTAATTAGCATATCTTATTTTCATTCCACGTCAATAAATTTTTGGGAAAGGCCAAATGGATCACATATGGTATCTTCAAAACATCCTTAGGATAAAAAACTATGAATATTTTGGAAATATTTTTACCTATTCTTCAATATGTTTTTATTACTTCCCTAAACTCAAAAAATTTATTTATTCAATTTAAGTGGAAATGATATATATTCATTTTATTTCTTATTTAAGCATCATAGATTTTTCACAAAATTAATTTAATTATTTAACATGATCATTCAAATAACCATACATGAAAATATATTAATTTATATTTTGACCATTCCAACACTATGGAAAATAAATATAAAAAATATTCATTATATATAAACTAAATAAAATTGAAATGATTATTCTTTTTTTGTGATATATATATATATATATTTGTAACGTTTTTCAATAAAAATGTCATTGTAATTAGACTCCTTATAAATTGTTTCAAATAGATGAGTGGTATTTTTTGTGAATCATAATTTAGTAAAATTTTATTTTCCATTGATTTTGATATAGTGAAGCCATATGGTTAATGTCTCAAGGAGGCCGCACATAGTATTTATATTATTGTAAAAATTACATTTTAATATAATATTTTAATTAAAGTTGATTTAAATAAAATATTTTTATAAAAATATGTACATGTAAAAATGAATCGAAGATTAAATATTGAACGAAAAAAATAAAAGAATTCAAATAAATTAAGTTGTTATTCGTTGGAGTTCAAGGTGAAGAAATTTTTTATTCAGTAATAATTATCAATATTTAATACATTTTTATGATCATCCATATCAAATAACACTCTCAAAACTAAATTTTTTTATCCCATGATGACCCGCCACATTTGAGATAATCTATGTCACTTAATTACTACAGTGTTACACTGACACTCTACAAGTAATATTATAATAATGATATAGAAGAAGATAAAATAATAAAAAGATGATTCTAATAATTGATAATTTAGTGTTACCACTACATGAAATACACTTTAACCACTACAAGAATTATTAGAATACATAATTAATTGAATCAAAAATGACCAATGAACTACAAGAATAACTTCGGACACTATTAAAAAATTTACTATGTTAGATTTAAAATTTTAATGATTTAATACAGGAATGGTATGCAAATATAATATTTAAGAATAGTGCAGTGGAGATTAAAAAAATAGAAATATTAAAAAGTAAGAACTACTACATAAGAAAAATCTGCACAGATCCAATAAAATGGTTCACTAAAAAACCACCCCTTGAATGGGGATATGAATTACTTACTGAAATTCTATTTTTTTTATAAAATATCCTCTTCAATTATACCATTAAAATGTTTTCACGATATAGAATGTTTATTTTTTTAATCTATAATAATGTTTTTTTAAAAATTTATTATTTTATCCCCTATTGTCCCAAAAAAATATATTATTTCTACACATATTAATGATATTACATCCATATTAATAAAAAAACTTCTTTCTTATCATATTTACAACATAAAATATTACAAATGAGAACATATTTTTGGATATTTATTGTGATGAATATTTGAATGTGGTCAAATTTGGAATTTTTTCTAAGTTTTATTATTATTTTCTATTAAATAATTATGCATATTAAATTATTTATTATATTTTTGTGGTTTAATAATGGATTAAAACATTTTCAACATGGAATATTGCTTAAATTTTGATGAATCAACATTACACACATTTAAGCCTGTAAAACATGTCAAAAATATGTTTCTCTCATTAGTGGAAATGAACCAAATAATGTCTTATAAATTCCTTAAAAAGTTCAATTCAATCCATTTATTGAACAAAATTTTATATCCTGGTCATTATGGTGGGAATTTTTCAGTAAGATCAAATAAGGGATGACTTCATGAACACTTCTTTTTAAAAAAAATATTATATTCATCATTCATTTTATAAATGATAATTTTACTAATATGAGTGTAGAATAATCCCTCAAATTTTATAATTAAAATACCATAAAAAATTTTAAAGAGAAAATACATATTTTCAATTAATATGGAAAAATATGAATTATAATGTAAATATAAAATACATGTATTACATATTATTTTCTATGAAATAATATATTTAATATAAATTTGGGTGAATTTTTTAATCTATAATAAATAATATAATAAAAGAAATTAATTTTTTTTCATAAATATCTAACAAAAACAAATATACAATATTTGGTTGAAATTAATAAAGTTATAATAGATAGATAGGGAGAAAAATGAATGAATTTTTTAAGAGTAACAATGGTTGTTTGGGATATTTCATATTATGTTTTAAAATGCTTTTTTTATAAATAGCATATCATCTATGAGGAATGTAAAACATTATATTTAATATAATATAAGGAAAATATGAATTTCACCAAATATGAAACATAATAATGGATATGAATATAAAGGAAAACATTACTAGGAAGTAATATGATATAAAAACAAGGGAAATCACCTTTAATTTAATTTTAATTACACATAAAATTATATTATTATTTGTAAATAATTTTATAATGGAAAAAGATTGAAATGTAAAAGTAATTTCCCCAAGTGGATAAGATAATTTACATTAAAATAAAATATTATATTATAAAAACCACATAAACTAGATTAATGTTCAATATATGACAATATAACCCAATGAAATGGTGGATGGGTAAAATCCCCTTATTGCATCATTATATTTCAAATAAAAATCATTGAAAATTAAAACATATGAGGGATTATAATTGAATAATAGATTCTATGAAAAATTATCTAAAATTAAATATATGGATAATATTTGTAAAATAAAAAGGATTCCACCTATTAATAGGAATTATATCTCAATAAACAAAAAATTATGATGAAAAAACATTTAACTTAATTCAGTACATCTACTAATTATCATTGATCACATTGAGAATATGGATTTTATCAGGAATTATCCTTTATTAATGAAGTCTTAATGCACATTATTGATTAAAAATGATTCCATATTTGTATAGGAGATTTATAAAAATTAAAATAGTCATTATTTCAGTGGTATTTATAACTGTATGTTTGTCTTGAAATTACTTTTAGCGAGATCGTTTTATTAGTGAATAACATGGAAATATATTTGGATAAGATGCTTAGGTAATGTGTATTAAAGTATTTTCTTGAGGGTTAGTTATGTTATATATGTAATATTAGAGAATAATGTGGTTATGAATTTCCATCATAAAATTAGATTCTAGATTTGTAAGTATCATTTTTATTTTGTAAAATCTGAGCCATAATAGATTACATATTTTAACACATATTAATCATGATGAATTATTAATCATGGTAATTAAATATTTATAAATATATTAAATTTATATTCTTACACAATTTTAAAAACATCAATTAAAAATTGGACATAATTTAATTTCATTAAAATTTAAAATATATAAAATTAACTTTTAAATTAAATAAGACCGTGTTTTGAAACTAATTTTCAATTAAATGTTTTTAATCATTAAGTGTTATTAATCATATTTAACAATAATAGTATGTTAAAAGACACTTTATTATTTTAATATTTTCGAAATCATATCGTTAGAGTGATAATGTTAAATATATCATTTCTAAAATAATAATCATTCCACTATGATAACTTATATTTATTTTCAAAACATGATATTTGTACATAAAAAATAAATTGGACTATATTATATAATTTTAAACCATTAATGAAATGATTTTTTTATATGATTATATTTCTATAATTATTATAAATATATATATTATTTACATTTTTTAAGTAGATGCAACAAATACAATTAAAATATACCCCAATATGCATCATAAATAACATATAATTTTAATGAATTTATACTGAATTCAATGTTTATAGAGGACTTATATAATATAATAATAAATAAATTTATTACCTCCCAAGTAATAATTATCTTATGGATACAAATTTATTTCTTCAATATAATATAAATTAATTGTATTTATACTGGTATTTAACCATAACAGTATTACATTCACATTCCTTGAAAATGATATTTTTTTATAAAATTTAATTTTATTCACTAAATGAGAATATTTGTTACATAGCTATACTAATCGAATAATAGAAATGAATTAGAAAATTAAAATAATTTCATTACTATATATATTTTATAATTATATGACATATATATTTATACACCAATTAAAAATTTATTATTCAATAGTTTTATATCATTTTAATGATCATGTTTGGTTTTGTATTTCATGTAATAATGATATTGTACAAATTAATTTTTAACAAAAAATATATAATTTAGTTTATCATGGTGTTATTGTCTTTTTTATTCATAGGACTCAGGGGATATTTTTATGCATCTGGTAAGGATTTAGAATAAGTCCAATTGAATATGTAGGGAT
Source organism: Viscum album (assembly GCA_963277665.1). Classification (NCBI taxonomy): domain Eukaryota; kingdom Viridiplantae; phylum Streptophyta; class Magnoliopsida; order Santalales; family Viscaceae; genus Viscum; species Viscum album. The sequence continues at coordinate 1,045,629,438 of OY728163.1, read as the reverse complement.
TATAGGTCTCTTTTAAATAAATATATTTAGTATTCATAAAAAATTTGTGCTAAATGTTCAAGAGATGCCACTCCATCAAAATTTATATAATTAAAAAATATGGTGAGTATAAACATCCCATTTATAGAATTGTAACAACATAGTATTTTTAAAATATTCATCGTTGTTTCATTAATGGAAATATATTACACTATCAATATTATATTATCCATAAAAGTTCCTAGTTCTACCTTATGGGCCCGTTCTATGATCAATGAGAGTGAATAATATCCCATATTCTTAGATATTATTTTACTAATACCAAAGGAATTACTTTTACTCATTTCATGGTATATCTTTACTCCATTAAAAAGGATATTCCTATTTCATTCATTTATTAGGAATTGAATAAAAGCATGATTCGACATGAATAATTATTATTTAGGAATTATCGGTTACTAGTAATTAGTATCACTAATAACAACACCGACTATCATCCTGACCGAGAAAATTAGACACCCTTGTGGGATTGAAAAACAAAAAAATTAATAAATGTTAAATTATTTTTCGAATGTTATAATCCATATATATTATATAGAAAATATTTATTTTTTCATAAGAAATACCTTTCCCATCCCACAAATGTGTGAGATTAGTGTCACCTAATGATAATTCATTAAGAATTATTATTAAGGCTAAAAATAGAGTCGATTTTGTTTTTTGTGTCATTAAATGCTTTGAACCTCTTCATTAGTATCAAATATGAATATTCATATACCTAAATTTGGTCATATCCTTTAGACCAAAAAGACGAATTGGTTATGTGGATCATGGAATCATCAATAGTTTATGGTGGATGTTATGATGATTTTGGACTCCTCAATATTTGTAGAAAGAGATAAACCAGTTCATTTGTAAAATTACACATGACACTAAAATTAGGTCCTTCATAAGAAGACTCAATCCTCAAACATGTAAAGGAAACATATAATGCTTTTAGACCGTCCCCCCTTTACCAGTGTGAATCCTTCATCATTATCCATTCAAATCAGGTAATCATTTCTATATATATTTAAGTAATGGGATTCGAGGAGGAATATTGAATCTAAAAAATAATATTTTATGATCATCCAATGTGAAGATATTGACTCTCCCTGTTTTGGGAATGAAACAACTCCAAAGAATATCTATTTTGAAAATAAATTTAAAGTGGTTGGGATGTATTGTATATAAATTGATAGGAAAATATACTCATTCATAGTCTAAGTCATCTTCATGGATATGGTGATTGAAATTTCTATTCCAATGGTGGAGGAAAATTATTTTGTGGATGTTTTTTCATGGAGCCATTTCTATCATTAATCCATAAATATAATTATCAGCCGGTCGAAATCATATAGGAAGATGAAGTAAAATAAACATTGATTCATTCCCCAATATAAAATAGGGATTTGTTTCTTGAAATGGATACCCAATCCAATTAATGTATTATTTATTAAGTATCTACATGTTATAAATAAAATATATGTGATTTAATGTATGATCATGCAAGATAATTTATATCCCCACCCCGATGAACTACTCTTTCCAGGGAACTGCATTAACGGGAAACTAATATAGATATTAAATATAATAAGTTGACTATATGTATCTATTCATTTGAGGGAGGTTATTATTTCATCTTGAATATTTTTTTACGGATTTAATGATTATTCTTCATATTTGTAATAAATGTTATATTTTTTATTGATACAAATAAAAATCACAATTATTCTCATTTACTGAAAACTAAAGAGAATCAAGTTCCTTTCTCCATAGAAATTATGCAATAGTGGTGGTGATATGTGAGGAATAATGGAGTCATGATATTCTTTTTCATGTCTACTATGGTTATTGATGAGGGAATAATCCATAGTGTAATTACATCTGAAACTCGTGGATAATTGGACATGGATTCACCAAACATCACCTTGTACAATTTGATACTACTATATTATGTTTTGTGATATCCCCTTATAGGTGTGTATATACCCAGAAATGAAACATCATCTACTCTTCTATTAGAGTAAACTCTTGATATGATGATGGTAGAATAATCAATAATTGGAGGACTGAATTTCGCCTCTGATTCAAATATATTGGCCATTTCTCTTTCAAATCAAGAATTTGTAGGTAATATATAGGGGACTAAATCCCTATTAATTATTATATAATCAATATTTATTTGATAAAAGTGTCCATTTAAAATGATTACCAAATTTTTAGACATGTGGAATGATTTTAAATCCGATTTTTAAATTAAAATTATTTCTACCAAATTTTATGGAAAACATTCAATGATTTTTTTTTCAAATGTTCCTACATAATAGGATTTTATTGAAACTATTTCATCAACATATTATATGATTCCCTTAATCAGGTATGTTTTTGAAACATTTATGGAAAAAAGGTATATTCCCATAGATCTATGTAGGATATTTCAAGAAATATGTTATCAACTACACTGACTATAAAAGATAATGTTTCAATAACATGGGTTAGAAAAAACATATATTTCCAGTCGTTTCAATCTAATATCACTAAATGTACAACATATTTCTATCTTAGTTATCGTTATATATTATTATGATGTTCAAGAACTAGATCCATCAACATCACAATTGTTTTAGTTTGTTGATTCATCCGGATATTCAAGGAACTATTCATCATATAATCCCGAACAAAGACCCTCATTAATTGAGATAATCCCTAAATATAACCTTTATAATTTCATTGGTATCATATAAAAACATGAGGAACAATGTTCATTACATGTTTCTAATATTTGTTTGTCACGACCCATCCTTGGGGCCCATGCCGTGACTACCCCAAGCCCACATTCAATAGGCCAGGGACTGGCATTTAGCACAAAAGGGGTAAATCCCTATCCAGGGAAGGAATTGAATTTATAAAAGTAAACAAACACAAAACAGTCTGTAACATGAAGTAAACACTAAGTAGAAATGAGTACAAAGAGTGTGCTGAAAGTAATGGGGCCGGAAATACAAGCCCAATAGTAATGTACAACTAAAAAGGGACAATCAGCTGAAAGTAAAGAGAATCTCAAGGATTGTCCTCCGGTTTCCTACCTGAAGGGTAGGCACAGATGTCCACCTCAGCACCCATGTCCGTCAGTCTCCTCTATGTGCCGACTCATCGTAAGGTCCACCTCTGGGTACCATCCTGTTGTGGCACCCTCGGCCTCCTTCAGAGCTGTCCAACTTCTGCATCCAACACAATGAGGTGTAGTCATATCCCGTACAGGGGTGAGTATAACGATACATAGTAGTGACCCCAAGATCCCTGATAGTCTCCCAAAATCCACAAAAGATAAACCACAGATGAAAGATACAATCGCGAGTTATCAACTAACCATACGTAGGTATATGCCCAAACATATACCTATGTTATCATTCACTGTTCGGCTCCAACTCTCGTGATCAAGAAAAAACCATTCTACAAAGTTAGTAATGTCCATCACCATGATGATAATGGTTGAACGAAATGACTCAGGTCACACAGGTATGCCACAATAGTAGGGAGATATAAATGATCAAATGTAGCCACTGGATCTTCTAAACTATCAGACCCATACAGGATATAGTCTAGCTAAGCTATCCGACCGACACATGATATATTCATTCTATCTCATCTATGTTATCAAACCCAAACTGGATACAGTCCACATATCTCTCTTAAGCTGTTCGACCCACACAAGATACATGCGAGCTATTCTAGAGTAATAGAGATGATCAGATGTAGTTACAGATTCATCTAAGCTGTCATACCCACATAGGATACAAGACCAGCTACTCTATTATAACTGTCGAACCCACAAAGTATTATGGTACAATATTCATCATCATCGAACCCATAGTGGATTCTAGTAAGGTATTCTTCGTAGTCGCGGCCAGCTCAAGGGTTCCCGCACACAGCACGCTCGATTCCAGGAGGGTATACTCCTCAAGCAAAGGGGTTGATAAATCATCTATCATGATGTCCTGAGTTTATGTATCCTTATGTTCCATATCATCAAAAGAAACAGACAGTGCATCAAACAGACGCCTGGTTTTAGAGTTATAATTGTTTCCGCTCCAAGGCCCCTGTTGGTTTCAGAATCGAACCAACCAGGCCGATCCAAAACTTCACCAAAACCTTGAGTGTGATATACCGAAATTACCATCTCGATCCAAGGAATCCTACACAACTGAAGTTACATTTATCAGAGGAAATTAGATCACGTTATGGGAGAAAATGAAAAAGTAGCCCGAAGAAGGGGGTCGGGGTCAGGTCTGACCTAGCCCAACCCACCTTGGGTCAGCCCGAACTGGGTGGACCCGACTCAGGTTCGGGTCCGGCCTGATAGGGTGCGGCCCGGCCCAGTGGCTGTGCCCTGGCCTGCGTGGCAAGCGGCCCGGCCTGGTGGCCGGCCGTAGGGCGGCCATGTGGCCGAGCGCGAAGCGAGGGGGCTGCCCCCCGATCCTCTTTAATGGTGACGCCAGCAGGCGCTGCTCATTTCTCCTGGATCACACAAGGTAGGTTCTTTTCCACCGTCATGGATAATTTTATGGGGACATTCCACCAGCAACGTGTGAGGGGCGCCGCTGCCTCCAGGTTGCCGGTGCCACTGCGCCGGTGAACCGTGCTAGCACGATCTTCCCACAGTCCACAGGAGTCGTTTTGGTGGACTGTTTTGCCTCCCGTCTGCACCAACGTCCTCCTCGAGTAATATTCTTCACTATGACGGCCTCCAAATATCGTTTCCCTTCAATTCACCCTTCTCCCAACAAACCGCGCATCATGAATAATTTGTTATAGGGTCCGGACTTGTTCATTAGGACGCACCCACCGCATTAGAGGATCAAACAATTATCCAACATATAATCTCCCAAGTACGAGGGTATAATTCACATATATAAGAATTATACCAAAATCCCCTACCTTGTGATCATAACTGAACATTGATGAGTCATGGAAAACGATCATCGTGGAAGACGGGCGTCATTCCGTCAACATCGGAAGAAGTAGAGCTTGAAACGTCGTATCGAGATGGCGTCTTCAGTGTACTTCACGGGCGAGGGTGCCTCCCTTCGTGCTACGGTTAAAGAAGGTTTTGTTTCACATTTTTCATGATGTGGAGAATTATTCATTGAAGAACGACATTCTTCGTTGAGATAATATAGTTCCTTGGGTTCTTCGTTGGAGAGGGGGAATTGTCCCAAAATCATCCCACAGAATATTTTCCAAATAAAATGAAATAATACGCTCTCAAATATAATAATATTTTCTTGAATTTAAAAATATTTCAAATGAATTCCTAACTCCACAAATAAGTAATTATTTGTGGAGCTCTATTATTTAATTAGTAGTGTCGGTATATTAAATGAGTGAGTAAGGTGGAAGGTTGAACCCTCATCAATTGGGGGTTCCATGGGTTTTAAGGAGGAGTTGAAGAGTTAAAGTTTGTGTGGGACCTACACAATTTATCCTCCCATGGGAGGTAATGTGGGGGGCCCACTTCCAACTTCCATTTGGTGGATTTAAACACCACCTAAAAATTACGTCACACACAAAAATTTTAATTCATTAACAATCCCCAAAAATTAACTTGCGCTCTCGACCAGACGCAACTGTTGTAGAGGTCTTATAAAGTGAATATCGTTGCTGCAAGTTCATCGGTGTTGTCAGATTTCAATTCCAAGCATAGGTTCAAAAGATAGAAAAACCCACACGTACATTTGTTGAACGTACCCGAACAAAACATCAGAAATTGATTACAGGAACACCGTGTCTCGATATCAGGTGTTGTCAGAAACTGCAGACTCGTAAAATTCCAAAAAAAAATTAGAAAAAATTTCCCTAAAATTTCCGGTCATTAAATTAACCTCACCTCAAGGCTTTTCTTCCCAGTAAAAATACAACACACAATAGGGAAACAAATGGGGGTAATGAGCACATATCTGAGCCTCTCACTTCCATGAGCTCTCCTAGATGTTCTCGTGCTACCAGAGAATACACACTATAGGAATTGAACATCCTTGTAGGACCCACTCCAGTCGATCCTCTAACTCCAATAGGACATCCGTGAATGTCGCCATGTCATCAACGTCCATCTCCCCATGGTCAATGATGTGAGATGGGTCATGCACGTATCTCCTCATCTATGAGATGTGGAAGACGCCATGCAACCGATGCAACTGAGGTGGATGGTCCAGGTGGTAAGCCACCTCGCCAAATCTACTGAGGACCTGGAAAGGTCTAACAAATCGAGGAGACAACTTGCCACCTCAGCCAAATCTCCACAGACATAGTCGATGTGAGACCCCTAGGAAGACGTGGTCTCTAACATCAAACTCTAATGGTCTCTTTATCCTATCAGCATAGGACTTCTGTCTGCTCTGTGCAGTCATTATCATCTCATGGATGATTTTCACCTTCTCCGTCATAGCCTGAACAATATCTGGTCCTTCAACTACTGTCTCCCCGGGGTCAGTCTAACCTAGAGGTGACCTGCAAGGTTGGTCGAATAGTTCCATGTAAGGGGCCATCCCGATAGTGGAGTGGTTGTTGTTGTTGTACGCAATCTCTACAAAGGGTAAGCGATCATCCCAACTCCGATTAAAGTAAATGACACATGAACTAAACATGTCCTCGAGTGTCTGATTGGTACTCTCAGTCTGACCATCCGTCTGAGGTTAGAAGACGGTGCTCAAGAGAATCTGCGTCCCAAAAGATTCATGTAACCCATTCTATAGTCGGGAAGTGAGACGATCATCTCGATCAGAGATGATAGTTGATGACACACCATGAATTCATATGATCTCCTGAACGTAGGGGCGTCCAACGCTCTCCACTGAGCCCTTCCCTCTGATCGGTAGGAAGTGGGCCTACTTGGTGAGTCTGTCTATGATCACCCAGATAGAGTCATTTCCTCTGGATATACGTGGATTTCCCGTAACGAAATCCATGGATATACTGGCCCACTTCTACTATGGGAACTTTAAGGGTTGTACCAAGCCTGCTGGTACCTATTTATCTGCTTTCACATACTAACAAGTGAGGCATCTCAAGAAAAAATCTGCCACTGCTTTTTCACACCTGGCCACCAGTGCTATCGTCTGAGGTCCTAATACTTCTTCGCAACTCCTGGATGTACCGCTAGAGGGGTTGTTTGAAAATCCCTAAAAACCTCCTCATGTAGTGAAACTAGTACCATGGTATGTCCTCAGAAGAGGATGACATGCTCTTCACCTTCAGAAACCCAATCAGGTGCCTGACCTGAGGATATCTGTGCATGTCACACCTCACAGTCAATGTACCTATGATACGCCTCTCTGACTCACTGAAGAAGTGGAGGGGTGACTGTGAGGGACTACATAAAGTCTTCTCCATCTCTATCCACAATGGATATCCACAACGCGGCCAGCTTCTTTGTTGCCTCTCCTAACAGTTGAATGCCTAATCTTCTGCTAAGAGAATCTGCTACAAAGTTCTACTTCCTAGAAGTAAAGACTATCTCAAATTCATAGTCCTAGAGGAACTCAAGTCATCGCCGCTATCTCAGGTTTAGGTCCTTCTATGATAAGAAGTACCTTAGACTTTGGTGGTCAGAATATATTGTAAGATGCTCGCCCAGTAGATAGTGCCGCCACATCTTCATAGAGAAGACCACTTCTTCTAACTCTAGGATATAAGCAGCATAAGTCCTCTCATGCTGTCTCAACTTTCATGAACCATACGCGATCACTGCTCACTCCTGCATCAGTACATGCACGTGTATGGTCCCTGATGCGTCGCAGTAATCTACGTACCCAATGCCCTCCTCCAGTAGCCTCAAGATGGGTGCACTGGTCAACCTCTACCTCAGATCCTGAAATCCCTTCTGTCATATCCCTGACCACATGAAGGGTTTCCCCTTCTTCATCAAAGTTTAAAGTAGTTCTGCAACTATGTATAAGTCTAGCACAAATATTCGATAGTACCCAGCCAGACCTATGACACTCCGCACCTTCGTCACACTCCTCGGTGGCTCCCAAGAAAGTATTGCCTCGATATTCACTGGATCCACTAAAACTCCAGCCTCCGAGATGACGTGTCCCAAGAATTGAACATCTCGAATCCAGAACTGGAACATATAGAGTTTACCACAATGTTGGTGCTCTCGGAGTGTATGAAGTACCACTCACAAATGGTAGGCATGCTCCTCCTCAGTAGTCGATTAAATCGATATGTTGTCGATGATGACTATGACAAATCAATCGAGGTACGGTTTTAAGATCATGTTAATGAGACTCATGAACACTTTTGTTTCATTTGTTACACTTAAGGGAATAACCAATAACTCTTAGTGTCCATACCGACACCTGAAGGTCGTCTTCTACACATCATCGTCTCGAACTCTGAGCTGGTGATAGCCTGACCCGAGGTCTATCTTCAAGAACCATCATGCTCCCTTGAGAAGATCAAAGAGGTCTTCAATCCTCGGGAGTGGGTAATTGTTCTTCACGGTCACTTGATTCAGGCAATGATAGCTAAAACACAGTCACAAGCTCCCATACACCTTCTTGGCAAACACAATCAGTGATTCCTAGGGTGAAACATTGGTTCGGATAAATCCCTTTCCCTGTAAGTCCTCCAACTGTACCCGCAGCTCACGATACTCGGCAGGAGCCATCCGATATGCTGGAGTAGATATTAGTGAAATATCCGAGTATAGGTAAATATTGAAGTCTACATCTCTATGAGGAGGTATTCCTGGAATGTCTTCAAGGAAAACATACATGTACTGATCCACCACAATAGGAAACCACAGAATCTGCACATCAACCGCTCAAAGGATAAGACTAGCCAACTGATCTGTGATAGGCTACCCCCACCTCTGCGTGAGTCCATCCTGTGATTAAAAAGAACCCTTATCGCCATTGAAGGTGAACCTAGTCTCATCCGTTCTGACACAACACACTTTTCACCTATTACAATCAATCTGAGCATGGATTGTAGATAACTAGTCCATACCAAATAAGACGTTATATGGCCACGATGCCGCTACAAGAAGATCCTAGCCGAAGATCTTGCATCATAGAATAAGCTCACACAACAGGCACCAGTGCGTAATCCTCGAGTGTGCTTTTGTAGGAGTCTTTAGCCGTATGTCTCGAGCCAATGGCTCCATAGGAATCTCCGAGCTCCGAATGAGGGAAGTGGAAATAAAATATTGACTCGCACCTTGGTCTATAAATACTAAAGAATGGGTGTAGTAGACATATATAGTACCTCAAATCATCTTAGGTGCACTGTGTTCATAGGACTCGACTGCCTGGAGTTGAGCCCACCTCTGGCTTCCAGCTCCCTATGGTCGGGGTGGACCTCAAGGTGGTGGTGGTGGTGGTAGTGCCTCAAAAATTCGTCCACCACCAGCTACTCGGCCAACTCCTCTGCCACGTCTGACTTCTCCTGAATGACCACCATGATCGAACATCTGCCTCTACCTGGGAGGTCCCTCTACTATTTTATGCTCATCTTCATGGAGGGTCACTCAGTCCCATGCCATGTGAACCTGGCCACCACATGCATAGTAATGCCTACTCCTCGTATACCTGACTCTATCTCATGTACCCCGCACAACCGAACCCGTATCCTTTGGTTGCCCACATAATGGCTGGGTCCTCTTTGAACTCTATGACATCTGTCTATTGCTGGCTCCAGATGACTCCACTACATGTCGCCCTATGGTTGGTCTCTCTACTGATGACTTCTTAGAAATAAATATCACCACTAGAAGGGATCGCTCCAACACCCCTTCCTATGTCAGAATACTGAGGGGAATCATCTATCCTCAACTCTCATTCCTGAGTCCCTGCTCGAATGTACGAGCCCTGAAGAATGGGTCATGGACGATATCCCTGGAGTAGAGTGAGAGGTCGGTGAACCTCACTGAGTACTGAGCTATTTTCATGATGCCCTACTGTAGATAAAGTAACTCCAGAATCCGCACCACACGAAGTGTGGCTGGAACAAACTCTGAGTGGAATAGACTCTCGAAGTCTGTCTAGAGTAAATATGTCTTGTCATGCACCTGGATCATGAGGATTTCAACCATCTACCTACTTCTGCGTGCAATAGACTTGTGATAAGGATCACCATAAGGTCGGATGGTGTCCCTACCAATCTGAACACTCTCACGATAGCCTCCAGCCAATCCTCTGCTCCCTGAGGGTCTGTCTCTCTCTGGAATCGGGGTGACCTCTATCGTTGGAACTCGTAAAACACACTCAGGGGCATGCACTCTCTTCTTCTAGGGTCAGTGTTACCTGTGGCCAAGCAGGTAGTGGTACCGCTGGTGCATACTTTGTGATGGGGCCCTACACCAAGGCCTCATCGCTCAGTGGGATACCATCTCATACGTAACTCGGAACCCTAGTTGGCTTCCTTTGTGGTACCATCATGAAAAGAAATAGGTGCACCATTTTTAAACATAATAACTGCTGAGCTGACACAAAGTAATCACAAAGAAAACTTTTCAAATTAAACACACACGCAATCGGTTTTTTGTGCACTGAGTCAGAAATCAGAGGTCAGGGTCCTGGTGTATGGATACGTCGGCCGCCGCACCAACACTGCACACCCTGGATAGAAAACCACACTCAATACTCTTTACTCTATTTCTTAATAGAAAATAATGATCATAGTCCTCTGTTTTGTTGTAGAACCTCTGCCTCTGATACCAATTTGTCACGACCCATCCTCAGGGACCATGCCGTTACTACCCCAAGCCCGCCTTCCATAGGCCTGGGGCTGGAATCTAGCACCAAAGGAATAAATCCATATGTTGAGAAGACAATGACTTTATAAAAGTAATAAAACACAACAGAGTACACAAAATTATTTAATACCTATATAGAACTGAGTACAAAAAATGTGCTGAAATTACTAGGGAAAAAATACAAACCTAATAGTAAAGTACAACTAAAAAGGTACATACAACTAAATGTAAAGATCAGCCCCTAGATCATCCTACAGGTTCCTACCTGAATGGTAGGTATAGATGGCCACCTTAGCACCCACATCCGTCAGTCTCCTCCGTGTTTTGACTCATCTTAAGGTCCACCACTTGGTACTGTCTAGTCGTGGCACTCTCGGCCTCCGTCAGTGCTGTCTGTTGTCTGCATCCAACACAAAGAGTTGCGGGCATAGCCCGTGCATGGCTGAGTATAATGATACACAGTAGAGACCCCGAGACCCTCAAAGGTCTCCCAGAATCCACAATGAATAAACCACCGAATAAAGATACAATCACGAAGTATAAACTAACCATACTTAGGTACATGCCCATACGTATAAATTAGTTATCAATCTTAGTTTGGCTCCAACTCTTGAGCCCAAGCATAAACCATTCCACAAAGTAAGTAAATTCAATCACCATGATGAAAATTGTTAAAAGACATGACTCAGCTCACACATGTATGCCACAATATTAGAGAGATATAGATGATCAAATGTAGCCATTAGATCATATAAACTATCGGATCCACATGGGATACTGTCCAGCTAAGCTGTAAAACCCACTCAAAATACTGTATAACTATCTCATCTAAGTTGTCGGACCCACACATGATACAATCCAGCTATCTCTTCTGAGATGTCAGACACACATAGGATATATGCCAGCTATTCTAGAGTAATAGAGATGATTAGACGTAGTTACTAATTCATCTATGTTGTCAGAACCACACAAGATACATGACCAGCTACTCTTTCCGAACTGTCGAACCCAGATAAGATTTTAGTATAGTAGTCATCGTCATCGAACACACAGAGGATTCCGGTACGGTAGTCGTCGCATTTGCAGCCAGCTCTACGGTTCCCGCACACAACACGCTCGATTCCGGGAGGGTCCGCTCCTCCAAAAAAAGGGTAGATATAGAAACTATCACGAATTCCTGATTTTATGTATCTCAAAGTTCCATCTCATAAAAAAACCCAAAAAAACAGATGTCCCTTCAAACAGATGCCCGATTTGAGAGTTATATGTGTTTCTACTCTGAAGGCCCAGTTGGTCTCAGAATCGAACCAACCCGGCCATACGAAAACATCGCCAAAACCTTGACTGTGATATACTGAAACGACCTTATCATTCCAAAGAATCCTACACAACTGACGGTTAATCGATCGGAGGTCCGTAGCTTATGTTATGGGCAAAAAACAAAAAATATTCCGAAGAAGGAGAGTCTGGGTCCGATCCGATCCGACCCAGCCCAACCTGCCCTAGGACGGCCCAATAGAGCGTGGCCCAGACCAGCAGCTATGGCCCAGGTCACATAAGAGTGGCCCAAAACGTGCGATAGGTGGGCCATCACGGTGGCAGGCTGCGGCACAGGCAGATGGTCGAGCACGAAGCAGGGGGGGTGGGTTCTCTGTAATGACGGTGCGAACTGGCACCGTGCATTTATCCTGTAACCCGCAAGGTAGGTTCGAATGCACCGCCACAGCTGATGCCATGATTCCCTTTCTACCAATATCGTGTGAGGGGTGCCTCTACCCCTAGGAGTCTGGCCAGTGTTGGCCGCCACCTCTGTTCGCCGGCACCGCCACATCTGCAAACCATGCCGATGTGCTCTTCTGCGGGCCACCAGAGTCATTCCGGTTTTCCGTTTCGCCTCCCGTCTGTGCCTACAGACTACTCGGGTCATGATCGTCACTACAACGGCCTCCAAACGTTCTTTCCATTTCATTAACCAATCTCCCAACAAACTGTGCATCATGAACAAATTGGATGAGGGTTCAGACATGTTCTTTAACCCGAACCCACCACGTTAAAGGCTTAATCAATTATCCAACATATAATCACCCAAGTACACGGGTATAATTCGCATATATAAGAATTATACAATACCCCCTACCTCGTAATCGGCATTGAACATTGATGAGTCATGGAAAACATGCGTCGTGGAAGCCGGGTGTCGTTCCGTCAACGTCAGTGTAGGTAGAGCTCGAAACATCGTGTCGAGACGACGTCTTCTGTATACTTTGTGTGGGCGAGGGTGCCCCCATTCCTGCTCCAGTTGAAGAAGGTTTTTCTTAACTTTTTTCGAGACATGGAGCATTCTTCATTGAAGAACATCGTTCTTCGTCGAGAGAATATTGTTCCTAGTGTTTTTCGTTAGAGAGGGTGAATTCTCCCAAAGCCTTTCCACATAATATTTTCAATGGGAAATGAAATAATAGGCTCCTCAATATTATAATATTTCCATGAATTTCAAAATATTTCAAATGAATTCATGAAACCACAAATAATTAATTAATTTTGGAGATCAATTAATTAATTAGTAGTGTTGGCACATTAAATGAGAGAGGAATGTGGAAGGTTTAACCCTCATTAATGAGGGGTTCCAAGGGTTTCAAGGGGGAGTTAAAGGTTTGATGTTTGATTGGACCCCACACACATTATCCTCCCATTAGAGGTTATGTGGGGGGGGGGAACTACCAACTTCCCTTTAATGTATTTAACCACAACCTAAAAATTATGTCACACATAATTTTTTTAATTCATTAACAATCCCAAAAAATTAACTTCTTCTCTTGAACAAATGCAACTGAGGTAGAGGTCCTCTGAAGAGAATACCGACGCTATGAGTTCATCTGTGTCCTCAGATTTAAATTCTGAGCACCGGCTCAAAAGATAGAAAAACGTTATCGTACGTTTACTGAACGTACCCAAACAAAACATAGGAAATTTATTCCGGGCACACTGGGCCTCAGAATCAGGCGCCGTTAGAAACTGCAGACATGTAAAATTTCAATGAATTTAAAAAAAATCCTTGAAATTTCTGATTATTTACATTTTTAAGGAAATATTATTGTATTTTTTGGAGAAAATTTTTGGGTATTTTCCAAAACACTTACATAACATTACAAAAATTGAAAACAATTGAATGACCTATACTCGATTAAAACACTACAAATAATGATTTAATGTAGATCATTTTATAATGAAACAAGACTATTTCTTAATTTTTTTGATTAGTGTGAGATTATCATAACATTTCTTGAAAAAAAACTATAATTTATTAATGGGTTATAGTTATGTTGATGATATAGAATAAAATCAACAAAATACTGATGGGGAACCCTTAATGGCGATAAAACATCAACATGAGTAGTATGTGGTAAAAGATAAATTAATTAAGATACATATTTTTATGAGCCATTTATTCCAAAGGAAAGTGTTTTTATTCTTCTATGTGGGGAAACAACACATTAGAAGTCATGTTAATGATTCAAGTAAGTCTACAAATCAACCTAATTTCAAAAAAAAATGAAGATTATTAGTTAAAATATATAATAATATTAAGATCATTTTGAATCATGATTATGAAAATAATTAGAGACATTGTCTTATGAATTATAATATCCTCTTTTATTCGACGATTGAAAATAAATTTACTACTAAAATAATATTCAATTTTTTAATTTATTTCTCAATATTATTATTATTTAACATTATCATTTTGTATATTTTAACAATAATGAAGGGATAACCTAAATCCATTTTTTCATTGAACTTAGAAAAGTAAAACATAACTCTTGAACACTTGAGTAAAAATTTACTTTTTCATCGGTGTGGGCCATATGAGGGTATATTGATGTATATAAATCCTTATAATACTAGAGTTGATTAATTTAGTTGAATGATAACTACCTCATCATAACTCACATATGATTATAAGAATTTTTATAATCATTATAACACCATTGTAGGGAAATTAGGTTGATTGATTAATCCGACTGAATGTGATGAGGATCTAAAATGGGGAAAATTTATATGATGATTATAATTATAAAATGGGTTCAAATATCCGGAGGTTAAACCATTTATTAAATAAATAAATAAATTTCATCTATTTTTATTAAAAAATGTTTTAATATTTTCTAATAACATTTTCCCTCATTTATTGAGTACTATGTTCAACGGCATGATCCACATGTGACACTGATAACAATGTAATATAATATGTTATGAGGTTTCCGTAAATTTAAAAAGTTTTAAAGGTATTAATAAAATGAAAAATAAATGTAAAAAAATTTATATTAGATTATTATTAAACTAGATAATCTAATAAAATAATTCCCTAGGAGTAAAATTTATAAACTATAAATTTTCAATTATTGAATTATATATGATTAGATCTAATTTCCAAATAATAGTTAATATATGACTAAAATAATTTTGTCTCAAAATAAGGAAAATAATAAATTTTATGATTTAATTTTAATAAAATGATTTTGGATGTCTATTTAGTAATGTTAATATAATTTATGAATTTATAATAGTTATAATATCAACAATTTTATTTCATCCAAATTCATAAACAATTTACTTTCATTTGAGTTGTTAAAATATATATATATATTTGTATATTTTATATTATGAGTTTTTTGGAATAAATTGAACTATTTTTAAACATTTTAATTAAATAATTGTAAATTATATATATTAATAATTTTTTAATATTAAATGTTCAGTTTATGAACCTGTTATAACTATTTTTAGAATTTAAGTAGTGATTTTAATATAAAATATTTTTTTGACCATTTTAATAAATTAATTTTAAAAAAGAGATATGAAATGTATTATTTATTTTGTATAAAAGAAATACTCATTTAATGATGATAATTGTTTTATATTCCTTGAAACTAATGTATGTTTTCATTCTATCATAATAATAACACTTGTTTCTTATAACTAATTTTTTTCTACAAATCGGGTTTTACATGTTTCATGAACAAACAATTAGATTAGTTTTTGAAAATAAATATTGTTATTTTTATAAAATCACTCTAAAATATTAGATAATAATTTTCATATTTAGTAATATGAACAGTTTCATTTTCTGTGAATAAATTTTTAGAATGGTAAAATAATTTCTCATTACCATGATAATGGAGAATTAAAAAAAAAGTTTTTAATGTATGTTATTAATATCAAGGAATTCATATCAGTTTATTTGGAAAATTATTAAAAAATTAATGGAAAATTATTTATAAATATACAATAAATATTAAATAAATATAATTTGATATAAATACTAAACAAATTAAGGAATCTATAATTGTCAAATTTTCATTTTCAACTAAATTAGTTTTAAAAAGTCTGTATGTTTTAATTTTAAAGTGAATTTTATAGTGTTTATAAATTGAGATGGATTATATATATGTTTATTTTATATTTATCACACCAAAATTTTGTTTTACCTATTATTAAATATGTAAAATAATTTGTAAAATCAAATAATTAAAAATTTAGTTCACTTGTTTAAATGTAAATGTGTAAAATGAATTAAAATAATTTTATAAGCATAATAATATTCTGAATTTCAATCCCAAATCCATCCAAAATCAATAATTTAATTACCATCAATTCAATTAATTTGTAATAAAATAGTTTTATTAATAAATTTAACGTTTATTTAGAAAAAAATTATCTTACTCTCTTGTGGACGGTGGTTACATACGCCTTAAAAACTCACATGTCTATATAAAAAAAACATAAAACAAACACTCAAATGTGCTCACTCTTATTTAATTTTAATGAAATTATTATCCATGTCACCTAAAATTATCATGAGTCTCTAAAATCTAACATCCTCACTAAGAGTTTGTTTAATGTCTAAATGTAGGTATCATATCATTCGTATCTTTTATTTCTTGTTATCTACACTGTAAAAAATGAATAACCACAATATAAAAAAATATGAATAATTATAATGTTTAGTGGATATTATAATATTAAAATAACCATCATTTATACACATCAACTGGTATAAAAAAATAAATATTATTATTAGTGTGTGTGTGTGGGGATTACCTGTCTATAATGAAATAATTTTATTTTTCATCTCCATCCATTATAGATGGTCTTAATAATGGTATTTAAGAATAAAAATTATTTATATAATATATTTTTGACAATAACAATATCATTTATGATCCATATTTAACATTTTTATTCATTTAGTAATGAAAACACTAATCAATTGTTCTACACACTGCTGCCTCAATGAATAAACCTGTTTCATTTTAAATTGATTACAAATATAAATGGTTGATTTTAATATTAAATCAGTATATATCATATATATATATATATATATATGTAATAAATAAATCATTATAATTCCTTTTTAATTAATTTATAATTATAAAACATAGATTATAAAATTACTAATGACATATGAACGATGATATATTGTAAAAAAAGATCAACACTACATTTAATTGCCTAACTCAGAATGACCATGATTTTTAATAACCAAACATAAAAAGTGATTATAAATATCTAAAGAATTATTAAAATTATAATTACAAATATTTTATATGTAAATGTATATAAAAATGGTTTTTAAATAGGATCCTAATATGATTACCATTAAAATATATGTGGTTAAAGAAAATTCTTGTAATTCACAGGTAATGTTTAGGTACATTATTACTCAAACTCATTTATTTCAGTTATAAATTTCATATTTGAAATTTATTTTCCCATTAAAATCCATTTGAAATGATGTCCCATTTTTACAAGAGGTTGGACATAATTTTTTATCTATATCTAATTCCTTGAAATTATTTCATTTAATTTTATTTAAATAAAAATGATATTTTGGTGAAATGAGACTCGTATCAAGGTTTTTTTAAAATATTAATATAACCCTTGTAAAAAAATATACTTTGTGATAAATTTATCATTATTTAAATATACGATCTTCTGCAAATGGATTTAGACATCATTTTCAAACAATTTATTTCTTTTATTATGTTATTATTATTTGTAATCTTGTTTCCTATATCATGTGATATCAATCCAGATATTATTTAGATGTTTTTAAAGACCCATTTTTTCAATGGGTTACATATTTAATGATTTATATATTTCATAAAACCAATTTAATATATCAAAGTTATTATTTGTTGTGATAATTATTTTCAAGTGGAAATTTAATGTATGGTATATTAGATTGATGGGACTGATATCTTCCTCTAGTTCATTGGGTAATGGCTTATATCTCACGATAATGAAATATTATGTATCTGATTAAACAAATTATTTATGTTTATAAAGGTATAATGTATTGAATTTATGTTATTTTAATTATATGACAAGTGAATGGTTTGGATTCTAGCCTGATTTATATTGATAAGAAATTATTTTCTAATGATTGTAACACATTCATTACGTTATCCATTGATCATTATATATGATTAAATTATTGGGGTTTCATTCCATATTAAATGTGTTGTCCTTTGAGATTTTATTTTTATCTTTGAATATTTTGGTTAACACTTCTGTATTTTTATTTGTCAAAATTAGATTTTTTTTATATTCATTACTTTTAAAATGATTATTATATAACTGTAATATAAATTAATTTTTTATACATTACTAATTTTTTTTAATTAATTACTTAAATTGTATTCCATTCAATAGGATTTAGACAAGATTATGTGACATGAATGTGAATGAGTATAATCTGATTATAGTGTAATGTTTTCTATCTGTGAAATATGTTTTTTATGTTTCAATTATCCACGATAGTATACTTTCTGGAACATCTGTTATGTGACTATTTTTTGATGTAATAATTAAAGAATTTTTTCAGTGTATTAATTATGAATTTATCTATTATGTAAACTCAATTAGTTTTAGAATATGGATTATTTATGTTGTATATTATGATGTGAAAAAATATGTGAGAACCCTAAATTCATGATTATGATATCAACATAAGTATGTATTAAAAAATAGTAATGTGGTTTTCTTACCAATAAATATTTTTTGGATATTTCACCAGCAAATTATTTTTTCATATATGGATCTTTGGGTAACAACCATAAAAATAACCAGTCAAGTATGTCATGGCCATTATTCTGGTGCATGTTGAATGTGACTTCATTGAACACATAGTTTTCCACATTTTAGGGATATATTTATGTTAATTCCCATTTTCATTATGAACCATTATGATTTATAGCTTTATAATGTTATTATAATTGGATAATGATATTATTCTATGTAAATAATGAAGGATAGACAAGAAAGAAATTTTTTAATATTTAAAGAAGAATATAATAATTATTTTTTAGTTATTAACACTACATGAAATATGATCTATAACAATGGTTTGGAAAACCATTGCCAAATAAGTCATGGGAATAGATATATATAAACAGTTTTGGGAACAACATTGCTATAGATCTATACCAACTGTTTCCAAAAAAAGTTTTTATATGTAATATGAAAATCTATAATGACGGTTCCATGAAACCGTTGGTATATGTAATTCATGAAAAATCGTTCAGTTGGTTTTGATCCCTACACCTTCATTTTGTGATTGAACGACCTAAACCCTAACACAAATTACATTGGTGAACATAATTACATAAAAATATATATTTATTATCATTAGTATTTTAAATTTTGATTTATTTAATGTCCTATATAAGATGATCCCATTAAAAATACATGTACATATACCAATGGTTCTGAAAACTATTGGTATAGATCTATTCCAACAGTTTTGAGAACCTTTTGTATAGGTTCATTGATTTTAGGAGTTATACCATTGGTTTTGGGCAAAACGTTTCTATAGGGAGGACTTATACCAACAGTTTGGCCACAACCGTTGGTATAGGGTCTCTATAATGGACATACACCAACTGTTGGTCCAAAACCATTGGTATAGGGTCTCTAAAATGGACATATACCAAAGGTTTGGACAAAACTGTTGGTATAGGGTCTCTATAATGGACATATACCAACGGTTTTGGCCAAACCGTTTTTATAGCTTTAAATTAGTGACCTATACCAACAGATTTGGGTAAACCGTTGTTATTGGTCCATGTTAGTGAACTATACCAACGGTTTTCCCAAAACATTTGGTGTAGATCATATTTCCAGTAATGATATTCAATGATAATATATTTATATCTTATATTTTTACAAATTTATGTATCATCTAAATAAACATTCTTATATATAGTATACAGTGGGAATAATAAGGTACTCTTCTAATTTTATGTGTTTGGTTGAATCCCACTAGTAATATATTCAAGCTCAACAATGATTAATCATGTTGCATTGGTATCATGGGGGAGTTTTCAATGGAAGGTTTTCTGTTGTCATATCATTCATTTTATTCTATATAAAAGGATACACTCTAGTGGTAGAGGTTATGGATTATCTTAATGTGATGGATATTTTTTAGTCATATAACATTATACTCGCTGTGAATTAAACATAATCCTATATTAAATATAACTCTCTCTGTGGTATGTAGTAAAATATTTAGTCGATTATATGTCTCATATAATAGTTAAATGTTCACATTGGACCTGAAAAAAATGACCATTCACGGAGTTAAGCGAATCAGGTTGTATATTTTATGTCATTAAGTTTATCCGGAGAATCATTCTCATTATTTATTCAAATATGGGTTCATTACTACCAGAGTGTGTGGATTTTGATCGGTCGAATGAATTAGGACTCCAATACATAAACCTACTGACATTTTTTTATTTAATTCCTTCTATTATTAATAAAATTTTCCGCTTTGAATTTTTTTTGGCTATCTACCATCTGGATGTTGTTGTATACCAATAGTAAAATATTATATATAATGTACCAAAATGGAAGAGATTAGTTATATAATGTTGAGGGATTACATGTGTATATTACACAAATAAATTAACTAAAACTGTTAAAAATTTAATAAAATAATATATCATTAAACAAACTAAAATTAATTTATGTATATTAGATATTATGTGGAAAACATCGTAAGACTCACATGGTGTTCCTTATAGCATATATTATTTCCCAAAAAAATATTACTCAGATCATTAATTTTTTAACTAATTAATTAATAAAATTATCTAAAATATAATTAGGATGATATGATGATGATTTATGGTTCACGCTTAAGGTTAATATAGAATATAGAGACCCATGTGATCATATAGGAAGGAAAAAAATGAAGGAATTATAAAAATAAAAAATGAATAATCCCATGGGGTTATTAATTTCAACTACCCACTTCTAAAAAATATGTGAGGAATCACCTGGTTAATTTCACTAATTGTTATATGAAATGTTTCAATATTAGTAAAGCATATCACCATTCTCATGATTGTAAATGTAATGGAAAAAAGACCAAATAACACCACTGGGGAGAAGAATGTGACAAGTGAATCTCCACCATCTCAATAATTCTTCAATTTATATGTGTTTAGGAATTATTGTAATCAATGAAATTGCCTTGATTTATTGAACTAAATATGTAGTAATAACCTCTTATACCGAGTGAGAAAATGAGATTATATACAATCCTTATTACAACAGTAATGAACAATAATGAAGTGGTGAAATATTCAATCATTATTAATTATAAAAAAATGAATATCTTTTTTTATTAGAGTTCATCACATTATTTTATATCATAATCGGGTGATAAGAATATTGATTAACCAAATAAACACATAAATTTCCAAAAAAAATTCTAAAAACACATTCCCACTTGCTATATGAATCTATGATGTGGAAATATTATCTTATTGGGTTTTTTAATGATATACTTCTTGAAAAAATTGTTCTACACATAATTATTTAATTTGATATAATTCCAATCATTGAATTACATTCATTATAAAATGATCATATTAATTAATGATAATTAGAAACCTCATTTCATATCCTCAATCAACTAATTATAATGTATTATTAAAAGGATTATTCTATACAATTTTTGGAAGAATGTTAAATAATAAGGGTTTTGATATACATTACCCAAGGTTGAATATCTCATATTACTAGTGAGGATGTAGATATTGAAAATATACCCATTGTTTTTGGAAAATGGAGATGTATTTGTTTATAAATATCTTATACATCCCCCAAAAACTGGGTCTCAATTCTTAATCAAACTAAACCCTATATCTTTTCCAACATCAATGATATCATGAATAATTATTCCTTTTAATTAGAGGAAGTAACGAAGTTCTTACCTGAGATTCATTACAAGGGTTTTAGACAACCTAGTGCATCACGTATAAGAAAACCCATGCAATTTTTTTAAAATAAGTATGCTTCAATGAATATTTTCATCAATTATAGAGACTGTAAAATTAAAAATAAAAAACCACATACCCTCTTATAACACCCTATGATTATTTGAATTATTTTTCAAATTCATTTATTCTTTTTCATTTCAGGAAATATTGAAAAATAGTTTTTTATATGTTAAAGTACTATGTTGGGATAACATTATATGAAACACCAGGTTTATAATGCAATATAAAAAACATACATTTATTCATTCACAACAAGTACTTACAAGGTTTCATGTATTACATGAAATAATTAATTTCCTTGATCTATTGCATAACAGGCATGCATGATTTTTACCAAATAATAGTATATCATAAAATATTATTATTTCATTTAAAACGATATACATTAGATTTTATATTAGTATTCCTAAATAGTATACTATAATTTATTTAATTATATTTCTTTATCAATTAATTTATTAATTAATATGTTTCCAAATAATTTGTAATGAATATTAAAACTTGTAGACTATAAAAGTAAATACATTTATTTTTATTGTCAAAGTGTTTTTTACAAAAATATTTTAAATTAATTTTAATAATTAAGTTATATTAATGTAATATATATGTTATATATTCAATAAAATATTTGTTTTATTCAACCTAATTTTTTTATAGATATATGATTAGAACAGACCAATTTTTCTTCTTATAAAAATATATTTCTTTTAATAGTTGTTTTAAAGCATTTTAATGGACACCCAATTATAATTCCCAATTTTTGAATTTTTATAGACTAAATATTTGAAAATATTCGTTATATTTGAAATAAAAACATGAAAATTAAGTTATGATATGTATTTTTATTTCACATTGATGATTTATTTTTTTTAAATATTTAGTTACAAATACTGAATTTTAATTCAAAAAACAATGTTTAATATAATATTAAAATAATGATAAATTAAAATATGTATTGGTTAAAATGTTTAATTATGTAATATTTTTATCAGTTAATAAAATTTATGTCATTGGAACCAATTTCATATGGAAATTTGATAAAAATAACATTGTAATTTTTTATCTTTTTTACATTAAAAACTTGTAGTGTTATTCTATCAATAGGATAGATTTTTAAAAAATTATTTCAATTCAACATACTAAAATTGGAAGAATTCATTCCATATATTTGATAATAATAATTTATAATGTCTAATATTCTTAAATTAGTATTTTTAACCAAAATATTATCGAATGTAATTAGAATCAATCGTATCTATTAAGGTAAATTTAATCTTAACTAATGACAAAACCATAAATTTATTACACAAAGAGACCATGAAACATGTCCAAAAGACAATTTATGGCCATATTTATATCCATTAGTCAATTTTATATTATTTTAGTCATGATAAATGTGGGTGGAATTCTCACTTCAAAATATTACAACTGTGACACTCCTCCACCACTAAAAAAGTTCTTCCACTTCTCTCACTTCCTCAAATATATAAATCCCATTAGCTCGACCAAACTCTAATAAAATAATCACCCAACATACATAACTTCATCATATATTCCTAAAAATGGATAGAAATCAATCCAAGGAACCCTTTTCTCACAAACCAATTATAGTTACTAGATTAAGAGGTTACATCTTCTCTCAGGATCCTATCTTTTATTTTATTTCTACACCTATCCTCTATTTATTCAATTATCTTATAAAAACAACAATATCATAAATATAATAGGATTTAATATTCTAAGTATTATATATATTCTTAGACATACATCCATCTAATGGTTAACAATCATATTATTTATGTTTACGATGAACTAACACCTAATAAAATGATGATTGTTCAATTTTCATTACCATATCCCATGGTTGATGTTATGATGTGAAATATCCTTATATTTGTTATATATATTACTTATTGTATATATTTAATTATATAATACTTTTTTAGATAATTTATATTTGTACATTATATTTTGTTTATATATGATAATTTAATGTGAGGAAGTGCAGACTACATCCCCGTCAACACAATGTGATTCGTTCACACAATACATAAAATGTATATAGGATCACATTAGTATATATATATAAATATATATGATATAATAAATGTAATGTAAAATACATTTAAAAATAAAAATATTTCATTTAACATATTTATTTCACTCTGATAATAAAAATGAATAGAGAGTTCATTCGTACATATAGATTACCATCTATATGAATGTTGTATCCTATTTGGTACATTTATATAATATTAATTGTTATAATAAATATATATTGATTGTAAATTATATTTAAATCTTTTTTTACATTATTAAATCATGATATATTTATAAGTATCAAAATCTTATTTAATGTAGAAACATGTGATGAACAAATCAGATACTGTTGGATGTGAAATCTTAATATATGGGTATTAACCTGAGGGTAATATAAAGTCAATATAAAAGCATATATTTTATTATATATAGTAATATGGTTCATTAAAATAAGTATAATATTTTTTTAATTATTATAAATGTGGTTTTAATTCGTACAATGATATTCAAGACACGAAGAAAGGGAAATTTCATCTCACTATTATTTCCCTGACACATATCCCATATTAAGCACACACTTATTTTGGATGGTGTATATACTATTAAGTAATGTATTATATAGCTAATATACATAAATATATGTTTATTTACATATCAATTTGATTAATATTCTTTCATGTGGTATATGTCTCAAAATATACCAAACCGGTATTATAGTTTCGTTATAATTTTCAGGTTTTGGGACTCATGTTTTGATATTCACCTAAGTTATTTTTTTTGTTGTATATGAATTCATGTTAAATTATAAATCATGAATATTATTTTTTTAATGATATATTATTCGTTATTAAATTTTATTTCCCATACATGGATTTTCTGATCCCATTACACCAAATAGGTGGTGTTTATTGATATAATCTCCTCATTTTTTAAGATAGTTAATGATTCTGCTTCCATTGATGAAATCATGGGACACATATCCCAAGAACACTAATGATATTCCTTAATATCTATTCCATCATGAAATATTAATATATTGGTTACATTATCACACTCATTTGAACATAATATTGTTGTGAATCTGTTTTTATGAAAGCCCATCTTTACCCACTATTTGGCCTGAAATTTGTGTTACATCAAAACCATGGTTTATAAAAATGGTTTCGAAGAATATTCTACTATTATACAATAATAATTAAAATATATTTTTCTTTTTTTGTCTTTTATTAAAAAATTACAATGAAATCTTCATTTAACTTTCTAAACAATTCATTTTTTTATAAATGTTTTATAGTGTAAATCGAATGTTCTTTTTACCTCATACAAAATGTACATATTTACCCATCATCATTTCAGTGAATATTAATTTGCATATATAAATGGTAAATGTTTAATATTGTGTTTCTAAATTTAGTTTCTAAAAAATGGACATCAAATCTTTTTCGATCATTTTTATATGTTTTCATGTAAAATTTTCTGCAAATCATTTTCAATCTTTTTGTATAAGTAACAAACATTATCTTCAAAGAAATGTTCTCCAATAAGTTTTTATGCTTTATTTGTATGTTTTCAAAAATATTTCATAGAATAAATGTTTTAAAATGTTTTGAAAATTATTTTATAAAATTTCAAGGATACAAGTGTTGAAAAGTATTCAATATTATTTTATATGTTTTTTAGGAAAAGTATTTCTAAATTGATATGACGTCTTCTTTGTAAGTGTCCAACATATATTCTATGGAAATTACATTGAAATTTATTTTTGTATAATTTTTTTTGTCTAATTAAAAAAGATATTTTCCTTGTGAAATAGTATTGAAATATATTTAAAAATTCTTTTCCACCTTTTATGAAATCCATTAGTGTTAGTCATTCATTTAAAAGAAATTATCTAAAGGTTTCATTCTTATTCTTTCTCTAAATGAGTTATTCTTAATGTCATGGTCATTATGAACCTTATTTCTCTTTCATGACTTATATCATTATGAAATCTTTTACTCTTTCCGATATATGATCATGAAATCCATTTATCATTCCCCAGTAAATATTTTGATGAAATGATTATGAAACATATATCTATTTCCATAGTATAATATACGTTTACATGATTATGATACCCATTTCACTTATTGGGTTATGATATGATTGTTTATGATTTTGTAGAACATATATTTCATATTTTTTAATGAAATTGGGAGACCTATAAATGCCTCTAATGATTTGGGAAATTATTTATATCATAGGATAAAGAAAAAAAATTTCTTCGGAGTGAACCTCAGCTAATATGATGTTCATAAGAGTGAAGCATGATTACCAAGATGGTATTAGGAGTGAACTCGTCCTACTAATAAAGCCAAAATAGTGAAACATGACTACCATGATGGTATGGTCAGAGAATCAATACTAATAGGTTATTCATTTTGGTGATTCCTTTTCTACTATGGTAATCATATTATATTCTTATGTATCATTCATAAATCCATGTTTTATTACGATGTTATGTTTTTATGGATTATGTTATTTTTTTTGTTATCCATGTCTTATTAACTTCCATTATTTCTAGTGTTATATTTGTTTATGATATTTTTAATTCAAGGTATGATCATATAATTTTAGGAACACATTTTCATACCCCAATACTCATATATATTCTTATATGTCTCCCTTGTTTACCAATAGTCATCCTATTCAATCACCACTTTTTATGATTTCTTCTCAGGTTTTGAATATATGATTATTTTTATGTGTTTAATAAGGGTTATAATCATGAAATACCTAGCGAGAGATAATATATACCAGCTATGTACCAGTGTTCTTGTTTAAATGTTTTCAAATGTAAAATACTAGTAGAGTATTAGAGAATATATTTTTATCTTATTTTAAATATTCAGAAAATGTGGTAATGAGAATGTTTGAAAAAAGATGTGCACTCTCTTTTTTATCAGAGTAACAATTTATTTATCCTTTTGAATAAAGGTTCTAATATACATAGTGAGAACACTATGGACATATTTAGGTACAAGTCTATAGATAATAAAAATTATACGATAATTTCCATGAATATTTTTTATAGATAGGGTGATTGTTGTCAAATAAAATGCATACATTACAGTATACTACATGTGAATTTTACCTTGGTATATATGTATCTAGGGGAAACAAATCAGAGAAGATGATCTTGGCCCGACATAGGGTAACCCAGTACATGACACTAAGCCTTCTTGCGCACCTGGTTAGACACTACCATTGGAAATTGAAGTTCCCAAACAGGATCCAATTTTCCTTAGTGGGGGAGGAGTGAATCAGGGACATCTTTTTCTTTTTATGTTTCCGAATTTTTTAAACAAATTTTGCCTCATGTTAAAGAGTTTCTTCCCTACTAAACACACACAACCACATGAACACATGATTTACAAGGTTCAATACTCAAAAAATGTAGCTACGTCCTTGGTATGGTACAGAAACATTCTAGTACCACAAAATCCACTAGAAGACAATCCTTTGATGTGGAATACAATGTGTAGGACATACCCTTACACTCTTGTACCACTTTGAAAGCAATCCAATAGTGTGTGTGTTACCTCTTAGAACAAATAGTGTAATGTATTGATTATATGCTTCGTATCAAACATTCACAAATCAAATATTTCAGAACAATTATTCACATTCCTACCCAGATGTTGTTAAGAAACTCCTGGTGGAGACAGCTTGGGTGTCACTCCCTTCATGCGCCTCTCCCTGCTTGCACGCCACCTGCTTGCACGCCTCACTGCTTACGCTCCACCTACTTGCGCACCTACTCAATACTTTTGTTCCACCATTGAGCACAACTCACAACTTGCGCAAATCCTTTGCCTTATACACATTCCACTTCTTGAAAGAACCTCCCCACTTGCGTGCCTTTGGAATCTTGTGCGGAAAAACTAGCGTGACAAAACTTGTGAGGCACCCTACTTGTGCGCCTTATAAATAACCCCCAGCTTGCCCACCACATCAGCTTCCGCGCCGCCCTATACTACTTGTGCTATAATAGAACCATCTACAACATGTGCGATCATAGCTCAAATTTTCTCTTAAGTGTTGAGCATTTCAAAAATGAAGAGGATAGTCGTCTATTTATAGGCATTTTGGTGACTTGTACACCACATACAATTGTGCGCCATTCCTACTTACGCACCGCTTCATCACATACGCATCACTCCATCAATTTGCACGCCCTTCCATCACTAGCACGACCCCTTCATTCCTTTTTCATATTTTGATATGATGATGTTAGAATATAACTTGTGTTCAACATAAACTTGCGCACCGCTTATACATGCACACCATAAATGCGCTCCCCTTATACTTTCACGCCACACTAGCATGCCACTTATACTTGTGCCCCACTTTTTGACCTGAATTCCAATCTTTAACATGAATTCCATTTTATTTACTTTTTAAAATATTTATGTGATGATCCTGAAATATGACATGCGCGCCACATATACCTTCACTCCAATACATGTGCGCCACTCTTGACATGTGTTCCACTTTGATTCCTTTGCCAAAATCACTTCTTTACTCTCTATATCCTTCATAAGGCTTGCATCAAATGTTCTCCAAACTTATAATATTTGTGAAATACAAATATACAAATATTCGTCATTGTTTTTGGTCATTTTAAAAAGTGAATTGATTTAACTTCTTTGACAACAAAATACAACACTCTTCCATGGCTAACTCCTCAAACTGCCTTCTCCATCCAAACTGGTCCCAACAATCTATCCCTTTGGATTTTGATGTTAACCAAGATTCATAAATCACTGAACTTTGTAACATTATTAAATGTATTACTTATCAATAATTATAAGCCTATAGGAGTTAACTCATTGTAGGAAACAAGAATTATTGACAACCAAAACCTTGTTGTCCAAAGGTAGTGACTATGAAATCTCATGATCATATCTCCTCAGCCTTCTTCATAACATCTTTCAAAACATCTTTCCAGAGTCTACATCTGTTTTCATCACTTCATCAACATTCCTAGAATACAATAAAATGTTTCCTTTAACCACTCCAACAATCATTCAGAATTATTCAATCACATACATGCTGGATTCACAGCTTACCCACAACACCCCCTTTCTGCATAATTCTATAAAGATTGATTTATGAAAATATTTCCACCCTTTAAAACACTATAAAAAGTCAATATGATAGTGAGGAAAAAACAGGTACCTTATCCTTGATGAGATGGAGGTTTGACACCCATGTTCATCATCAATTTTGCAAATGGATCTTTCAGTAATGGTTTTGGTGAATATATCAACGACTAGGTCAGATGTATGAACATACTCTAGCCTTAATTCATTATTCTCCACATTCACATTGATGATGTGGTACTTTATATCAATGTGTATTGAATGAGAATGTTTTACTGGATTTCTTGTAAGATTTATTGCACTCTAATTATCACAACCAAAGAGCAATCGTAGTATTACTTCAACATATAGACCTTCTATCTGAGTCTTCATCCACATTAGTTGAGTTGCATCTTGAGTATCAGAAACATACTCGGCTTCAACTGTGCTAAGTGTTACTGAATTCAATTTCTTGATATTCCAACTAACACATCTTTTACCTAGAAAGAAACTCCACCAGATGCGGGTCTTTGATCATTAACATTTCCTGCCTGATCAGCATCAGAATACCCGAATAGATCAATATTTGATGAGCCATCATACCAGATTCCAAAATTTGTTGTGCCTTTCATACATATGAGAATTAGTTTTCCAGTAATAAAATGTGATTCATTAGGAGCACTCTGAAATCATGTACATAATGTGATCGCATAGATGATGTTGGGTCTTGAGGTTGTTAAAGACAACAGACTTTCAATCATCTTTCGAAACTCATTCTGATCAACCCCCTTTCCTTCTCCATCTTTGGAAAACTTGGTTTCCACAAAAATTGATGTGGAAAATTGTTTTGAAATTTCCATGAAAAAGTTCTTCAAATGTTCCATAGAATACATTTCTTGAGACAAAAAAAATTGATTCTACTTCTGTGATATTTGTATCCCAAGATAGTACATAATTTCTCCCAGCATGGACATATCAAATAACTACATCATCCCCTTAGAAAAATTTTCACAAGATCATTTATCATTTCCAGGAAATGTCATATCATCGACATACAAAATAACGATCAGTAAAAACTCTTGACATTACGTGATGCAGAAAATGCTGTCAACTCTCCCTTTCTTAAAGTTCATATTCTTTAAGAAAGTATCAAATTTACAATACCATTCTTTCAGACCTAGTTTTATCCCATACAAATATGTTTTCAACCTATACACATAAAATTCATCTATTACAATAACAAATACACAAGGTTGATCAATGTAAATTTCCATATCAAGGTCTCTATTCAAGAATGCAGATTTTAAATCCATTTTAATGATTTTGTAACCTCATTGTGCAACAACAAAAAGAATGATTATGATTGTTTATAATCTTGAAACCGGAGCAAAGGTTTCATCAAAATCAATGACCTCAATTTGGGAATACCCTTTAAAAACCAATCATGCTTCGTTTCTTATTGCTTTTAACTTATTCATTCATCTTGTTCTGGAAAACCCACTTTGTACCAATAATATTCATGTAGTCTGGCTTGGGTACAAGTTCCCATGTATCATTCTTCTCCATCTAATCATGCTCTTCATTCATTTCATGAACCCATTCTAGATGCTCAAATTATTTATTTACACATTCGGTTCAAATATAGAATAAAAATAAGTATGTGATATAACATTTGTTGTACTTCTTAATTGAACCCTATGATGTTTATCTCCAATAATATTCTGAGCCTAAACTTGTTTCCTCAACCTAGGATGAGTTGTTCGAACTTCATCCTCATCACTAGATATTTATGAGTTAGCTTCATCTTCACTGGTCGGATAAACAAAATCTATAGCATTATCACAATCATTAACATATGTATATATATCATGCCCAACTTCAACATCAACATATGACTTCTTTTCTTTATCAATATTTTCAATACATTTTACATATAAAGAATCAATAATTCTTCTTGTTTCTTTGTTGATACATCTATATCCTTATCCTTCAAGAGTGTAGCCAATAAAAATTTCATCATCTCCTCCTTTCTCAATCTTTCCAATGTTCCTACATTTCATTTGTATAATTCATGAAATCCCAAATACTTTTAAATGTTTCAGACTTGGAGTTTTTCCATAGAACATTTCATATGGAGTCATATTTGATTCTGGCCTATAGAAGCCTCAGTTCTAAATATTAACAACAGTGAACATGGGTTGCCTCCAATAATAACGAGAAAGAATATGTTCAATAACAATTTTCTCCCAGTTTCCACCAGACATCGATTCATTCTTTCCGGAACCCCATTTTGTTGAGGTGTTTATGGTGAACTGAACTCATGCCGAATTCAATGCTTCTCTATGTAACTTTAAAACGCATAATTCTTATACTCACCACCATTATCAGATCTCTACTTCTTCATTTAATACTCACATTCCTTTTTTTCTTTCCTCCTGAAACTCTTAAACATTTTCAGTGCATCTAACTTATGTCTCATGTACATAAAACAAGTAATACGAGAAGAGTCTCATTAAAATTAATGAAGTACATATCTCAATTTTTTTATTTCTTGTTCATTGGTCCACATATATCAGAATGTATAAGTTCGAAGGGTTTTTTTAATGAATTTCAAATCACTTATGAAAAGAGTTTGTAATCATCCCCTTTTCACAGATAGTGCAACACCAATATCTTCTTCTTGATAAATCAGGCATATCTCAGACACTACCTCATGTTGATAACTTACACATGTTTCTCTGACACATATGTCCTATACTTTTATACTATAACTGATTTTCATACACCATGACCATGTAACAATAATTTTGTACTTCACCAACTTGGAACATGTTTCCTTTTGTACGTTGGCCTCTTGTAACTATATTTCCATCATTTTCACATTTCACAATGATCCCATAATTTCTAAATATAACTTTGTTGTCCACCTCACATAGTTTTAAAACACTCAGAAGATTATGTTTCAACCCATCAAGGTTAAAGTTTTCTAAGTTTTCATTATTTCTTTTCTTATGATGGCTGATCCAAACCCTTTGATTCTCAGAGATTCATCATTTACAAATGTAACAGCTCCTTTTTTGAAGTCATTCACATTCATCATAAACAGTAAGTATCCTGTCATCTGAGAAGAAGACCAACTATCATGAATCAATGCATGTTATCCTTTTTTATCATTCAAAGTAGTTTCGACAACAAGAGCTTTTAGTTCATCATTTTCCTTCAATTTTGGTTGTGCTTCCTTGAATTTCCGATCAAGATCAATGTGTTCTGGCCGGAAAACCATGCACTCCTTCTTTTCGGACTTATCAGACCTACCCATTTTAGCTTTTAATGACTCTGGAATTTGAGAATTATTAATAATATTTTGTTACTCTAGTAACACACTAAGACAACCCTTGGCAAGATGTCCAGGTTGATCAAATCTCTCAAAAATAGTTTCTAGTGGTTAGAACCTATTCTCAACAATCAAACTAGTAATCTCAGATATCCACTAAATTTTTTTGGAGAAATTCAAATTTTAATGGATTGAATCCCCCTCAATCCTTTTCATTCAAAATTGTGTAATAGTTTGTATTTTTTTTAAACTAAGACATATTTTCCATGTCTTCGAATCCACCACAATACCAGCAATAACCATAGGAAGAATATTTGCCTCTGAAACTTCTATACTAACCAGATTTGTGGACACGTTTCTCAACAACCCTATTAATAGAAATATGTTGACCATCAACCTTCATGATTTTATTTGTAACTCTCTTTCTCATTTCAGATTTACCAGCACCAGAAGTATTAGAAGTTTTTCTTGAATCTTTATTTTTATTCACTTTGAATTTTTCACCATTGCTGTCTTTGACCACACACATGGTCTTTCCAGCCATGTTTGTATCAGAACCGGTTCTGTAATTCATTTCATCCTTTATGGTATCATTTGTGGATCCTTGATTGGTACATTATTACTAGAACATTCAATAACTTCTGGGATAGAATTTTTGAAACTGATCTTCATTTGTTTAGCATTCTAAAGTGTTTGTTGGACAAGTTATAACTCTTATTTTTTGACATCACCTTTACATCAAGATGATCATTACGATTCATTGTATTTTCAAGAGAATTTTTCAGATCATCAATCCCTTTTCCCATCTTCATTTTCTCATCAGTAAAACCTTCTGGATTTTTTAATGTGGAATTCTCGTTTATTAGCTTAATGGATTCCTACTCAAGCCTTCTGATCTTCCTCAAGAATTAATTCAACTCTACATTTAGATGATATTCATGTTGAGTTTCTTCTTCTTATTAACTGTTTCTCTCATAATCTTATTAATTTTCCACAGTAATAGATATATTCTCTCTAGAATTGTTAGAAAATAATTTCTCGGATTCATCTTCACTATATTATTCATCATCATCTTTAGATAAAAAGCTTATTCTTTTTTATTTGAAGAACTTTTTATCCTTCCTGTTTGAAAAATATTTATCTTTGTCACCTTGTTTCTTCCACAACCTTATTGGCCTTCTGTTATCATCAACATTGTCTTCTTCGTTATTCTTTTGAGGACAGTTATCCTCAAAGCGTCCAACGGATCCAATAAAAACATTTCAAGGGATGTTTACCCTTGAATTTCCATGTACCTCATTTCACATTCTTAGAAAACAAGGATAAAATTTCATGAAAATATTTACATACCTCATTGTGAGAATTAGATTCACCAGCATCATCTTCAATAAGAGTCTTCTTTGAATTCTCTCTCTCTTGGTCTCATTGAATGACATTTATCTATCAGGTTTTGTTTTTCCATTCATAGACTTCTCTCTTCTCATCGCATAAGTAATGAGAGTTCTATGAAAATAATACATAGATAATTTTTTGTGGTCTCTATCATATAATGAAGACACTTTAGCATTAAACATGACTGTTAGAATTCTCAGGATCTTTTCGACAAATATAGATTTCTACAACATTTCACCAAGACATCTGATTATACTGAAAATATTATTTATCTTGGAACGAGAAACCCCAACATATTTAGATTCTTCCATTTTCAAATATTTATTCTTCAGTATATAGATATGTAGTTTTTCCTTTTTCACTTTTTTTTTCTCTTTTATAGATGTTCTTCAGTTTGTCCCAGATTACTTTTGATGTATCAACACCTTTCACTCTTAAAAATTCACTATCAAAAAGAGATGAGAGTTACGCATTTTTAGTTCTTCCATCACTGTCACGGTTCTTCTTATCAATAGGTGTAAGGTGAACCTTGTCATCAATAGCTGGAAATCCATCTATTATAGTTTCAAGAACTTCATATCCAAGAGACATAACATAAGGCATCATTATGTCCTTCCAGATGTGATAGTTATTTCCATCAAAATTGTAATCCCCTTACTTTTCACACAATTTTGATTCCCCGTCACAACTTCTCTTCAACCACTTAAGCAAAGAATAAAAGAAGGGAACATGTCCCTCTGATACCAATTGATGTTCCCAGTCTGGAACCAAGTATCACTGAGAGGGGGATGGGTTGAATCAGTGATATATTTTTCTTTTTATGTTTCCTATTTATTGAAACAACCTTCACCTCATGTTAAAGAGTTTCTTCCTTACAGAACACACACAAACATGGGAACACATGATTTATAAGGTTCACTACTCAACAAGAGTAGCTACTTCATTTGTATGGTACGAAAACAATTCAGTACCACACAATCCACGAGAAAACAATTCTATGATGTGGAATACAATGAGTAGGATATACCCTTACAATCATGTAGCACTTTGAAGACAATCCAATAGTGTGTGCACTCTCTATTAGCACAAATAGGGTAATGTAATGTTTTTTTGCTTCTTAATTAAAATTCAAAAATAAAATATTTGAAAATATTTCTTTACATTCCTACCCAAAATGCTAGTATGAACCTCCTGGTGTAGACAGCTTACACACCACTCCCTGCATTCATTCCTCCCTGCTTGCGAGCCACCTACTTGCGCGCTCACTACTTGCGCGTCACCTACTTGTGCGCCTACTAAATACTTGCATGCCACTATTGAGCACAACTCACAACTCTCACACCAGCTATGGATTATACACATGCCACTTGTTGAAAGAAGCTCCCTACTTATGCGCCTCTATCATCTTGTGCCTAAAACGTTGTGCGACAAAACATATGTGGAACCCTACTTGCCCGCCTTATGAATAACCCTATTCTTGTGCGCCACTTTAGCCAGTGTGCCGCTCTCTGGTACTTGCTCGATTAGAGAACCCTCTACAACTTGCACACATAGAGATATAATTTTTTCTTAAGTGTTGATCATTGAAAAAATGAGGAGGCTAGTCATTTATTTATCGACATTTCGGTCAATTTCACACCACATACACTTGCATGCCATTCTTACATGTGATCCTCTTCATCAATTGCATGTATCTATATCACTTGTGATCCCTTCCATCACTACTGTGATTCTTTCTTTCATTTTCCATATTTGGATATGATGATGTTGGAATATAAATTAAGCACAACATACACTTGCACTCCGCTTATACTTTCATGCCACACTTGTTGACCACTTATACATGTGTGCCACACTTGCACACCAATTATACTTGCACGCTAATTTTTGACTTGCACGCCAATCTTTAACATACACACCATTTTATTTCCACTGTCAAATTTTGATGTGATTATCCTGAAATATAACTTGCA
This sequence comes from Viscum album, assembly GCA_963277665.1. Classification (NCBI taxonomy): domain Eukaryota; kingdom Viridiplantae; phylum Streptophyta; class Magnoliopsida; order Santalales; family Viscaceae; genus Viscum; species Viscum album. Next base: position 1,045,593,439 of record OY728163.1, on the reverse strand, counting down.
CGCAACATATATTTTTTCCCCAATACTTGCGTGCCACTCTTGACTTGCACACCACTTTCATTCCTTTCCCAAAAACATTTCTTTAATATATCTATCCTTTATAAGGAATGCATCACAAGTTCTCAAAACATAGGATATTTGTGAAATAAAAATCAGCAAAGCATCGTCATAGTTTCTAGTCCTTTTGAAAAAATGAATTGATTTTACTTCTTTGAAAACAAAATAAAACACTATACGAAGGCTAAGTCTTCAAAATAACTTCTCCATCCAACATGGTCCCAAAAATGTGTTTGGAATTAAAAAAATATTCATGAAATATCATGTAGATTTAATAAGATGTTGAATATGAATATCCTTGGATAAAACAATTATTCTGTTGACTAAATGGTTTGATCTAGGATTTAGACATCTTTTAAGTATGTATTTATGATTACATGTATTTCTTATATGATATATGATTTCCACCCGATGTTAATTGTTTTCATTCAATAGAGTGAACTAGAAAGAAAATGGTTGACATTTAATGATTCATGTGTATAAATTAGGTGAATGATTCAAATTAATTATCAAGTGAAAATATCATAAATAGAATAAAAAAGTTGTCATGAGTATTGTATATAATTTTGACCATATTGAGACTGCAAATGACATGATAAATATATTAAATATTCTTTCAATTTAATTTAAATTAATAATTATAAGCATGACTTATTGTGATTGTGGATACTTATGACATTAGTCATATTTTCTCTGATTTAGTATCATGTAATATGTTATTGAATCATATGTAATGGTTTCAGAACAATGTTGGATGAACTATGTTCATATATTAAATTAAATATAAATGTATCTTCAGTATAATTTTTCATCAGATGTTTAAAAGGATATTTTTAATGGTTATGAAGACATATAAATGTGATAATTTTATTAAGGTAAGTTAAACCATAAGAATATGGAAATAGAAGGGGTCGATAGTTTCTCTCTGGTTTTGATGGCTAGGTTTTCGATCTATGACGAACTACAAATCAATCGATTGTTTAAATCATGTGGAGGTTTTTGTTGGGCCCTCAAAGAAGAAGGGTAAGGACTTTGGCCTGATGCAGCTCGTGCCTCCGGTGTCGGTATATCCTTCTGGCATAGAGTCGGTGAAGTTTACAAGCTCTAATATGTTATTTCGTGGAGCCAATTGTGGTGATTCTCATAATTGGATATCGAGGAATGCGGCGCATGCAGTTTTTGATGTGAACCCCCGACTCTTTCAGGAGAGAATCAATGCCTGTATGTTTTCTATTATTTCAAGACTTAATTTAAATTTTAATGTAACCTAGAAATTAAATGATCTTCAGAAGTGTCTCTAGGAGATATGGGGTTTCAGCGATTGGCGTATGGTGTCGATTGGTATGAATTTTTTTCATTTCACTTTTTGCTCAATTGACTTGAAAATGAGGGCATGGAGCTACGGATTTGTTAATCTTAAACCTAGGATCATGAGATTTTAGAACTGGGATCCTTGGGTAGATCCTTTTCAGGCCAAGAATACCATAGCTAAATCCTGGATTCGTGTTAAAGGATTTAGCTGGGTATTCTAGAACCCAAGCATTTTATGGGATATTGCTTTGGCAGTTGGGACCCCAATCAAGATTGACAAGGAGACATCATCAGTTTGATTTGGTCACTTCACTCACATGTTGGTCGAGTTTTATATGTCATTACCTCTTGTATAGACTGTGTTCGTTATTACTGGTGAGTTCATGTTGGAACTTGAGATTACATTTGAACATGTTCCATAATTCTGTGTTAATTGTCCATCGATCGGGCATGTTAAAGCCAACTGTAATAGGGATTTTGAATGTTCTAACTGTAAACGTCAAAGACATCCTGTTGATAATTGTAAGCTCAAACCTATTCATTTGAAATGGAAGGGTGCTCCTGATGGTTTTATGGATGCTCCTCCTTCACCCATCAATGGATCTATATTGCAAGGCACTTCTAGTAGAAATGGGGGCCTGGTTTTTTTTGCTGATGTTGTGGCTGGAAAGAATTCATATGATGATCGTTCTGATATTAAAAATATTGGAGGTGTACTGCCCTCGGGTACTTGCACACTCCCCACTCATGGTATTTCTGATACCCTTGCATATGATAAAACAAATAAGTTGGATGATGATTGCTCTAATGGTCATGAAAGTGACAATGAAGTAGATCCTGCAGTTCTACTGGAAGAACAATTTTTTTCAAAATGGAATGTTTGTGGTCCCCTTAAAGGGGAATTTGCTGGGCATGTTTTGGCTGCAACTATCAATGATGTTGATCATGCTGGTCCTAAGAAGGTGACAACACATTTTGTTGTTTCTCATTCTATTGGGAATTTGGATGCACATCAAGGTGTCTCTAGTGGTTCTGTGCTGGATAAACAAAACATCTCTGCAGGTGATGTGCTCCCTGCACCTAGGAATTCACAACTGGATCATCTGGCTCTATCTGCTGCTACTCATGACTTGGGGACAGAATCAGTGCTGGAAATGGAGCCAGATCTGGCCTCTATAGTTAGCTTGGAGGATCCTGTGAAGCAGAATTTTTTAATGTCCTTAAATCAATGAACACTCCTGAATTTGACAAAATCTACGTGGAGAACAGGGAAAGAAAAGGTAATAATGTTATTATTGGTACAAAATATATTACTTCTAATCTGGTCAGTCAGGATAACAGATAGCCCCCTATTGAGGAAATTATGGGAGAACCCATTGGAAGTGGTAATGGCAAGGATGAGGAGGAAACTGTGGATCAGCTGTACATTCAAGTCCCGGAGGTGGAGGCTACTAAACAACATGAAATGTTGCAGAACCCAAAGCAATGGTAGAGGGGATGACACCCAAGAGGTCGAGGAGGATATGGGCGTGGTGGTAGACAAAAGGGATCAAATGATTTTTCCAACATTGTGTTATTTGATGATGTATGTGACTTGTATCATGAACTCTCCTTGTATCCTTTACTTATTTTTCAAAAATAATTTTTTCGGGCCATGGGGACACCTATGGTCCACACTTTTCTAGTAAGTTAAACCATAATGTGATCAAAATGTTGATAAAATTTTGTTTCTCTTGGAAAAGAGACTATATTTTATGATTATTAAAATTGGATAGCACTAATTACCTCAGAATAGATAATAGATATATTGAAAAAGATTACTATTTCGTCATGGATGATGTTTACAACATCATGGATGTTCAAAAATATATATATATATATATACAGTATAATGAAGCCTAAATGTTTTTTACAAGGATTTATGGTAATTAAGGTTATTACCATGTTTCAAGGTAATATACGATTACAATATTCTGTTTTTTGAATGTTAAAGAAAAGATAAACTTGTTGATATATGGTCGATCAATGTCATTTAGATCTCAGGAATTTAATTCTTTATATTAAAATTTTCATCATTCTAGATGGTTATGAGGTTATTAGTTGGTAAAATGATTATGTAAAAACTGTATGAAGTTTGTGAAAATAATGTATTATCTTACTACATGAGGATTTATCTATATTTTATAACATACTATAAAAATGACTTTTTGATGAGAACTGATGATAGATGGGATGGAATATCATAGATCTCATTATTTGATAATGATTTAGGAAAAAATAATTCACCTTTTTGGAGAATGATGAAATGTAGATAATGGGAAAATAAAGGGTGTGTTTTTCGTGAAATCGTGCATGTATTTATTCGAATGAAATTTCATTAACATTTTGAAAAAGTATATTTAAACCAAAAAAAATTATCCTTATACATCCATTTCCGATGAAGAAGATAGTCCCCTAGTTCATCATATATTTATGGATATTTGATTGTCAACTAAATCAATACCATTTTCCCTGTCACTCTCCAAAAAAAGAATTTCCATTATATTTTTCATCTATATCCATATATTAACTTCCAACCTTTGTTCTCGAATGTAGATAACTAGTTATTTGTTACATCGAGTAACGGTTATGGTAACACAATTATCATTTTAATTGATGTTTTAATATTAATTTTTACATTCTGGGGTTCTATATATGAAATATTGAATTATTGAACCATTTTATAACAAAGAAGAATATTAAGGGTGATATTCATTTTAAAGAGGATGAAACATAACACCTTTAGATTTTTTGAATTATTATTTTGAATTAATTTATTAATTTTTAATTTACTCAAAACTGAAAAATAAAATTATTTTATATTAACGAATTATATTTTTCTTGCATTATATAAACACCAAGAAAATATTACACTATATGAAAAAATTATCTTTCTCTATGTGGACTACTGAGGATTGATTGCATTACACCTTATAATGAATTTCCTCAATGGATTACATAACACACATGCCATAATATTTCACAACACTAGTATATTATTAATATATTAATATTTAATATAATAAGATATAATTCCAATATTAAATTAGAATATATGAATATTATAATATAATATATGGAAATATATGGTTTACAAAAATAAAATATGAATTCGTAGATCACACCATTTTATGTATACTTGCCTTGGTTATAGAGATATGTAATATGTTTGATCGTTCAAATAGGCTTTCTAGTCATGAAGATCCTTGTGAGATATAATGTAGCTATATTATGTATCAGTGATCTTCTTTTCATGATTCCAATAGACATAGACTAGTGCAGTCATTAGTTGTCTAATAATATAATATTTTATGTTTTTTAGACATGTTATTTGTTGTTATTTTTTTAAAATACAATGTCTCTATACATCAATCCCTTATTAATGACTTATTTGATCAACTCATGGGTGCAATATTCTTCACAATGATATAAATTTTCTCTGGATATAATAAACTAAAGATAAAAATGGAGTATTTATTGAAACGCATGGACCCTATGAGTGTATAGTGATTATAATTGGACTTACCAATGATCTATTATCTTCATGGATCATATGAATAGTTTCTTTATAGATTTCCTAGATAAATTATTATTAGTCATTATAGATGATATTTTATATATTTGAAAATAAATGAAGATAATGAAAGTCACATGAGGACTATATTGATGAATATAATGAATGTGACATTCTTCATGAAATAATGAAATTGTGAATTTCATATAAAAATAATCATTTATATGAAAGATATTATAAAAAATGTATATATATATATGGAAATCAATGAATGTTGTTATTGAGAAATTTCCAAGACCAACCACTATGAAAAAAATCCATACAATTTGTAGGTTATCTGAATATTATCGTTGGTATGGGAAAAATTTCTCAATTGTATCAAATCCATAAACCTTGATTGGATTTAAATGACTAATCTTTTTAAACATAGATGAATATGATGACTTAATCTGGGAGAATAAAAAAATTTATTCGCTGCACCTATGAATTCAATCCAAAATATTGGATAAATGAATTTGATTGATAGTGAATCATTATTCAATGTCTTCGGATGAATCCTTATGAAGAAACAAAATGGAAACATTTTTGACTAACTCAAATAAACTATGTATGAGATAAAATATATGACTCCAAATATGGATTTAGAGATGTTGATATTTTCATAAAAATATTAACACATATACCAATATGATGATAATTGTGATATATACATAGATAAAAAAATTATTACAATATATCTACACACATAAGTATTTAAACAAATTCCAAATGATATAGTTAGAGATAATAATTCATTATTCATGGATGATATTTTATCACTGCAGAAATGAAATTAAGGCTGATTCTGTTTTGAGTAAAAATTATTGATGTGATATCTCACACGGTAACACAATTTCCACATACACAGTGTATATAAGTAGTAGATGAAATTTAGAGATCGCTTAGAACTTTTTATATTCCTTCCACACATGCTTGTGTACTATTGTTAGTGTTTGTGTACCACATTGTGTAAAATTGGTCATATATGTGTACGCCATGTTCTACCTATTTATATGGACTGAATGTGATAGTGTACCCTCTGAGATATACCATTATCCATAGAACACAATTCACATGTTCTATGGCTATCACACACAACACATCTATTTAATTGTACCCAAAACACAAATCCCCGCATATGGGTTCCCATAGAATATGAAATTTTAGAATACATGTAGTGTACCCAAGTATTTGTTGGATCCATCAGGTTATATTACACATATACCTTCACATCACTGCTACATTCATCATCATTGGAGATGGTATATAAGTGGTTTTCCAGCACTCGTATCATTAGAGATTGATATTTCTCTCTTAGAATATTCTTATAGAAACACCCACTTGCCTTGTCTATAGCCACACCATGATAATAATGATGAATTTGAATCATCATTTCATTCAGATACTCATCTATTCATCTATTTATTTTAACTCACCCAGACCGTTCATTTGTTCTTGAACTTCTCCAAAATTGATGATCTCTTGCATCAAAGAATGATCCCACAATTAAAAAAATCTAGGTACTCATAGAATAACCATCCAAGGATATTTCCCATCATTAACATGAAATGATATGAGGTAGAAATAAATAAGACAATAAATGTGAGAAATAAATCTTATCAGTTGATTGGTTTCCATAATCCACTGTCAATTTTATAGACAGCAAAAGAAGAAAATACATAAAACATATGGAAATAAATCCATCAATTAAAACTTTTGTTTACATTGGAGTAAATTTTATTCACAGAATTTAACTAGGTTCAGCTAGATAAAAGAGTGATATATAAAAGAAAAAAATTAAACCTCCTATATGATTTTTTTACCAATTGCGGACGAAGAATGTCCATGAATCACTATCATTGTAATGATAGAAACATTCCATTGACCCAACGGTACATCATTCTATTATGATATGTAATTGCCTGCTAATAATTATGTCCAATAGTATCAATAGGTCTCTAGGATTTAGTAGACATCATTTAGACATTTCAATAACTGTATATTTATATAAGAGCTCATTCATTGTGACCAAAATAAATTAAAAAATGTTCATTTTCATTCCCACCTCCAACAACATTTTCAGAAACACCTAGAAATGAAAAATGTTATTTAATTCATAGGAGAAAACTCTTGCAATAAAATCAATAGTTCCCTTATAGTTCAGATCTTTGCCTAATTTTTTGAGTTATTATACATCTCGTGGAAAACATTATGCTAGTGATATTAAAATGTTTAATATAATTCAAATGTTTTTTCAGAGAGCACCAAGCCTTAGAATCACTAATCGTCTCAGTACCTAGTCTCAAAAATATTTTATATAACATCTAAAAAAACTATATAGAAAATTAATGTGATCTAAATATATCCACCATAAGAATTTTTTTACTAAAAGAGGAAAACCTACTCGACATGATGATTATATTGGGTTCACATGTGAGTTTCCCACTACGGGGTTCTCAATTGAGGATTCCCATGCTTCCATTGGGCTTTTACATGGGTAATAAGTCAACCATGATGTATTCTCTCATTCCAATAAATGAAATCTATTAGTTACTCATCAATTGTAGCACTATTGTTGATTTATTACTCACCCCGATCGATAATGTGGGACATGTCATGCAACAAACGAGAAATCTATCAATGATATTTCCTTCTTATGTTTTTTAATATGTGACATATCACCTAAAATCACTTATAGAACATAATAATGTCATTATAAATTAATATTTAATGAAATATTATGTATTTATATATATTAAGGAAGCTATACCGATTATATAGTATCTTGACCTTATGAATTGTTAGATGACATTCATAAACAGTAAATCGGCCAAATATACTATAAGTATGAGAATAATATCAAAATTAATAATAATGTGTTGGTATATTTATATGTCATATATATATATATATTCAATTTTTTAGTTAATACAATGATTTAAAATAAAATATATTTTCATTAAATTTTTTCATAAAGAAATGTTTTGTTGTCTTATGATTTTAGGATAGTTTTATGAGACGAAAGATTTTTTTTGAAATTGTTAAAAATTTAGTTATAAATTTAAAATGTGTATTTTTTGAGTAATTTTTGGTATTTAAAAAAAAAATTTGTCATATTTAAAGTTTTTTTTCAAAAAATTTGGTATGTTTTTTGAATTATGTACATTAATAAATGGTGAGGGTGAATATTTGGGGCTTTTCCTAAAATTCATATATTTTTTGTAAATAGTAAAATACAAATTGTTACAGTATAAATAAATTATATGTAAAAAACTATTTGTTTAGTCATTGCTAATATAAGAAATATAATATAGAACAATAAATAATTACTTTAATATATTTGATTTCTTTTCTAAATCTATTCATAGTCTTGTGTTGATCTAATAAACTAATCCTTATAATATTCATTAATCACCCCTCTCCTCGACTATAAATACGAACCCTCATCACCTCTTCTCCTCAAACCATAAAACATATGATCCTTTTAAAATTTCATCCCAATTTTCATTCCAATTCCCTCAACCATGTCCAAGAGTTATTGTTCTATTCAAAAGCCCAAACCACGGTTCTGTAAGGAGGTTATGAAATAGGATCATTCAACGGTATGTACAATTTTGTTATTTTAATTTCCATTTAATTTTTTTATTAAATTTGTTATCCACTACTCACATAGTCCAAAAAAATGATCATGAAAACTTCAGTATCAATTTTATTTTATAATAATATCATTTAAATGTAATATACATTATCATACTACCTTCTCTCTCACTTTTATTTTAAAAATTAAATCATCATCTGTGAGATGCCTATTTACATCCTTAGTGGATGATGAATTTTTATTCATGGATATCTTATAAAAAACTTCTAATTAATCCATTTTTATTTTTAAATGTGACTATAATTTATTTTAAGAACCATTATTATGATATTGAAGTAATATATTTACATAATATTAAATTACTAAACAAAATTGGTTCGTTATAATCAATAATTGTCGTAATAATCTAAAAGATTAACACAAAATTTTTTATATAATGACTCTTCCTCATAAATTATATCAAATTTATTTATATAACCATTTCCAATTTTTTATGTCCATTAATATCATGGAATTCAAATTTTAGCTAATTATACCCATTTTACATGATCTTCATTTCATATAAACAATAGTGATGATCATGGAAACTGGGAAAATAAATGCTTCCAAATGATGAAATTAAAATTTATAACTCATAAAAAGATCATAAATGAACAGAATGAAACTATAATGAATTATTTACTTGTATAAAAATTTTATGAACTAATAAATTCATGCATTTAATTTGATTATCCAGGACAATAAGTTCAATTGTTGAAAAAAATCAGATATATGGTAAGGGTTTTCTTCTCAAACCTCCATTTTAATTTAGGTAATGTGTTGTCCACATTCATGTACTATCCATAATATGTAATAAGACACCATTTTTTCTAAAATTATTAATTTTTACATAAAAAAATATATTTTCTCCTAATTGTTTTTATACAAATGATTATTCATACTAAAAATTAATTTTCCATAAGAACATATATTTGTAAAGTAAAAATAATATTACTTTCAATATTTCATATACAATTTTATATTAGTATTTTTATCTATTTCTCCACCACTATTTAATTTTATGATTTATTGGGATTTATCACATTATGGAAATCATCTACCATATTTTACTAAATGGATTATGACTGCTTTGAAAATGGATGTGCTATCTTGTTACAATTCACAATGTTACACATAATGGCCAGTTATTATGCATAAAAATTCAAAATGTATATTTACGTTTTGAGTGTATATGTTTTTTATGTTTAACTCTAATTTATATGAGAAATGAATTAGACATTCCAAGTGATAGGTGGGCCTACGATATCCCCTCTATGCATGAGTTGGTCTCATGAGACAAAAAAACATGGACATGTCCTAAGACTTACCCATTTTCATGTATGGTTTCGGTCAAGGCCGTAATCGTTTTCATATTTTTTGGTCGAGGCCTTGGTGGTATGTTTTAAATGTCCAAAATATGTATTACATCAGAGTGATATTAGAAATTTATTATCAGTGTGAATATTTTACTAGTATAATTTAGTTAGTTAAGAATATTTATCATTTTATTACTTATATAAAATTATTTATTTAGAATTTATCATTTCCATGTCATGATTGTGATTATGTTATAATGGAATTTGTTTTTATTCATTCACCATGACATATTGCTTATATTGGAATTTGATAAATTACATACACTTGATGAGTATTTATGATGACCCATTTCTTTTGTATTATTGTCCCTAGGATTTGAAGAAGAATTTTATGAATGACTTGAATGGTTAATCTAATAGATTCAGTGTGTTACAAATGGACATCCTACATTGTGATTCCATTCATGTTATAATATTATGATCACGTATGTAATCCAAATTCTGAAAAAACTAAAATGGGCAGTCCTTCTAGTTTCAGGTATTCTATCAATATATATTTAATAAAGTAAGGAAATAGCTATGGGTCACTAGGGTTGGGGTTTTTATAGGTCATACGCGTACATCCTCATTAATAACACATAGATGATGTCATGTACCTGGTACAATATTTGCGATAGTGCTTATGAGTATGCCAACTCACCGAATCTATAGTGTATCTATAATGGTCCACTAAATATCAGAGATGGATTTATTGCTTGAATAAATAACTATATATGCATTTTTTTGAGACCCTCCAAACACATTGTCTCCCCACTCACACAATTTGATTTATATGATTTTATTTCACATTAAACATATGAAATATATTTATAGTCCTCACCTACTCATGGAGGATATGAACATTTTCTACTATAGCTCACACCAACTCTAGTCCAATGAGAGATACATGATAAGATCAGTCCATCTAAGTGATTGATTGATGTTTTTACTATAAAAGGTGTCCACTAGTGCCATAGAAATGGTGTAATTCTTGATTTTTATGTAAAAAATATCCTACTATGGTAGATGATCCCCCCTAATATGGAGAAAATATTACATGAAATTCCATCTCATTTCATCTATGTCCAGAATAGTAGGTTTAGTGTTATTGTTTTTTATGAGGTTAAAGAATCAAGCATTAATGAAATAGAGTCCAAAAGGCATCTTATAGTTCTTCCTATATTCATGAAATTAAACAAGAATCAAGGTAACAAATGACCATCATGGGAACTGTATTTATATTTATTATCTTCATCACATAGATGAATCCAAATCACTCTACATAATAGTAATATTGAATGGATCAGAAATGTACTGATATGATATGTAATTATATTATCATCCATATCAAATCATGTACCATTGATATACATGGTATCCCATCCATGAATCCCATTGATATCCCATCCCGCATACATTCTAGAACAAGGTGTTGTTCTAAACCATCTGAATCATGGTACTCAACCTTCAATTGCTGAAAAGAGTGGTATAAAGATACAATCTCTATAACACATCGCTTCATGTACGGAAAAAAAAGTAATTATCGGGATGGTAAATCATTCGACAAGTCAATGTAACATAAAATGGGATGTTTGAAACTCCAACATCACCTCATAATGGAGCATCAATGGTATCCGTATTTTTACTCTAAAAATGATATCATGCTACCCACCATCAGAATATAAAGCATGTGAATGTCTTGTGGATATATGGTAAGGTTTGGTATCATTATTTGTGTCCCCATACCAATCATCATTGACACACTATTCATTATAAGGAGTAACAAATATCAATTATAGATAAGAGGTTCTATCCTTGTCCACTAAGTAAAACTGCAATGAGGATCACTACTCCAACTCATAGACCAAAAAATATGAACGGCAACTCATACTGGGAGTATATATCACAATGTTCCCATTCCAATGACCATAGAAAACCATAAATGCATAGTCTAAGAGGATCTCTTGCCATCACCTTTGTCTCATTATATTAATCTTATGAGAGAGGAAATACATGATACTATTGTGGTTAGAGTAGATTATAAAATTCCTTCCAATCATGTATTGTAGAAACATATTTTGTTAAAATACTACTAATACTATTGTGGTTTTCACATTGTGTGTGTATAACCATCCTTATGTTTATTTCACACACTTACCCAAACAATAGGTACACAATGACATCATTGATGAAGATGACCATGAACTAATCTATGCAAGATAGAAATATTCCGTTCTTGATCCCCATGAACACTATCGGGGAGTTCATTATGTAAATATGAATCACCAAGTACTCATATGAACTATAGTGAAATATTAAATTAATTTTTGGTATTTTATCATCTAGTACATATTGCTAGTGATATCCTGAAATAAGTTCAATCATTGAGAACCATCATGCCACTCCCAACTGATCAAATAGTTTTTTGATACACGATAGTGCATACATATTAATCATGATCACCCAGTCCATGTTTCAGTTGTCCACCCATAAACCCATTCTTCCATCCACCTTCATGGTGAACAACATTGGGGTTTCCCATGAGAATTAATGGGTCTCACGTATACCACATCCTTCAGGTCCCCCAACTACACCATAACCTCTCGATGCTTCATAAGAACCATCTAATATGTCGGTGGATATTTCATAGTCTTTTGGGGGATTATTTATATATAGAATTATAATAAATTTTGTGACATAATTATAGATCATAATAAATAAATAAATTCTACAACTCTGCCATAACATTTGAGAACAATTTTCCCTTAAATCTATTACTCGAAGAGTCATGCTAGAAAATTGATGAGCAACCAGATTTACTCTACTAGGGCTACTCTGATCCTTATATTGAAAATATTACATTTCATATACAATTCAAAACCTTATTCTATAACTAATAAAACAATATCTACCAAAAATAGTCAGTTTGGGCAAGAACTCTGGGTATCTAATCAATACCTAATATGATTTCATAAGGCCTCATCGCTAAAAAAAATAGAATCCCTAAAAATATTCACATAAATAATTATATTTCAAAATGTATTATACTGAATATTCAATTTATTATATTTATATAATATATGGATTATTATCAAGACATGGAAGTGAAACATCTTGAAATTTTGAGTTTCGGTTTTCCCGAAGCAATTGTTTTAGAAATATAAAAAAATTATATAGCATGAAACTGTTGTTTTCCATAAAATATGGAATGACCTCTATATGGGTGCCCTAATAAAAAAAATGAGACCACTGATTCATTTCTAGTAGTTGTTTTACCCTAGGCACGACCTAAAATTGGTTAACATGGGATAACTTTGAAAAGTTGCAACATTTACTTTTAATGATTATAATAAATTATATATATATATATATATATATATATATTATTTCTATTTTTTCAATGTAGTGATGCATCATTGGATTTTATCTTCAATAAACCATTACACATAGATCCAGTGTTAGGATCATTAACATTGAATACTCTGGAGGCACTAGAGAGGAAAACCAGGAGAATCATCTGTGTAGGAGATATTAGACCATGTATTAAATATTGACGAATAATGTTCTTGAAGAATACATCTAATGGATAAAATCATCAATCATTTTTCATTAGAAAGGTATCCAAGTTCCAGGTAGGATACATTATTTTGATTTTTATTTCCCATTCTTGATTGCGATGATGAATGCATGGTAATCCACGAATATATTTTCCCATGGATCAATCATATATAAAGGATGATATGATATTTTCAATTTTTATCGATATTTTTTCATATATATTAAATTTTTGATTTTTCTATCATTATTATGAGAATGAATCGTGGATTCAACGAACAAGAACAGAGGTTCATTCCTTTGAGTTTTTTCCTTTTATAAATCTCTACCAAAATGTTTGTTATTCTTGTACACATTCTTTATTCCTCTAAAAAACATTAAAAAGTCATTTTTTACCCATTATTGTCAGTTTAATGATTTGAAATATGAGATATGACTTCAAGAAAACGTGAAAATGGTTTGATGACATTTGTAGTAGATAGATTGAAGTGAATCAGGATAAATCGTTCACCGAGCAGTTTTTATTTGTGTAGATTAAAAAGAATTTACTTTCCAATTGATTACCTAAATCCACTCATTTAGGTGTTAGGGTGGTTAAATAAACATGGATTACATTTTTCATGGTTAATAGAACACTATAGTGGAACTTGGTTGATCTACTGTTGTGCATGGTGGAACGAAAAGACATATTGGAAATCATTGAAGACATGACATGTTGTCACTCCTACACATGTGTGTTGCTCATTGAAACACTCACTATGTACACTAGACAGTTAATAGACACGGGGTGGAGAAGATGGGTATCCTACATGGCATGTACTCTACTACACAACATGTCTTGAAATAAATACACAGGCTAACCCATGTACCTGGACATGGGTCTGGTTAAATAGGTTGACATTGTGTAGTGGCACACAACTTGGTTACACGGGCAGACCCCAGATGGAAGGAAATAGCATGTGACACCAACTATAAACTATGTACCCCTCATATTCATGACATTTTATAATCTCATGGGTCATGTACAAATGTAGTACCCATGGTCAAGGGACATAGAATGTGACCCAACTACATGTCGTGTACCCCTTTTCCCATGGTTTGATTCTATTTCCCCCACCTCATGACCATGTTTCAGCAGGGTTCATTTTCATTATAGTTTATCTAATATTAGGAAAAAATCATATAATACTCGTAGGATTATGATCCCTTCAGTAAGAATTCCATGATACAGTTTTTTAAAACCCATGATTTGCCTATAGTAAGACCATCTAATAATTCTTGGTAACCTATGTGGAGTTCATGGTATCTACATGACCAAGACTACACTGAAGATGATCTTATACATAAATTGTTAAAATAGATTGATTTTTTTCAATCCCTCAGGTATCTATACGTGATCTTAATCTATTTTATCATATCACTCTAATGAAACCTATCGTTGTATCACTCTAATTATGATACTAGATGAGTAGTGCCTCTCTGACAGACATCATCAGTGTTATCAGACTCAAGAGTGAATTCTCTCAGATGAGTACATTGTTGAATCATCAATCTGAATTCCTAATTTTAATATTCATTGGTTGTGTCCTACCCCGAGA
Source organism: Viscum album (assembly GCA_963277665.1). Taxonomy (NCBI): domain Eukaryota; kingdom Viridiplantae; phylum Streptophyta; class Magnoliopsida; order Santalales; family Viscaceae; genus Viscum; species Viscum album. The sequence continues at coordinate 1,045,578,334 of OY728163.1, read as the reverse complement.
CTATGAATCTTGGTTGATTATATATGTATATTATTTTTATATGTCATAAAAAAAATATACTTTTGTAGGGATGGATGTATATTTTTTTTGTATTACTTTGTGGTTTTGAGAAGTCCTATTATGTAAAATTATACTCTCTCAAATAGGGTCTCTTCTCACACTGTATTTTCTAGTGAAAAATAAAGATGTTTTGACAAAGTTCTTGTTAGATAAGGACAATATAGTTCTTTGTGAGACAAGATAGACTATGGTTTGTTCACATGGCTATAGACAACCATCCCATTACATTTTTCATATAAGTATTACTTGTGTTTATAGACCCTTTTTGGTGGGTTTTTATACTATACATGTTTTCCTTATATTACATTTCATTGAACAATGGTTGTGGGATACATTTTTATGAATGAATTATTTAATTTGTGTTTTTTACATTTCAACATTTTGGGGGCTTGGAGAGGTTGGTCTACGTACATGTAAATATAAAATGCCTCCCAATTTTTTATATGCCTACTCTGTGCTAGTCCCCACACTTTGGCCTATTGGAGGTAGGACTGGGGATTCATATCATAGGCCCACTATGAAGGGTCCTGACATAGTGGTATCAAAGGTTGTTGATTGAACCTTAGGATGGGGAGTCTCTTAGAATTGTTTAGTGAAACAATATCTTGTGTTTCGAGTTCATATTTCTAGTCAGGGACACTAGTGTTGTTGTGGAACCTTTCATATACATACAAAAGGACACCAGTAACTTGATTTTAGACATGGTTCATTAAAAAATTGTTTTCAAGCAAATAATGGTACATGCATCATAATGAAATGGGTTTTATTTCCATTTCCTACTAGCCCAGCTCTCAATATATTCTTATTTACTGTAGTGAAACATTTTTTCTTTCAAGATGATTCCCTAAGGTCTACCATATAGGGTTAAATATTATAATTATGAGGATGACCCCTTAGTTATGAGTCTTAGATATAGGGACAAGTTCCATTGATGTTTCTTCTAGGTGGTGCACTATCCACACCTCAACCTATAGTGTAGCACGTGGTACCCACCATACTAGTAGATGTAGAGTGCAGGCTGAGCACACATTATGAGTATCTGAGAAATTTGTCCCTTAGGTTATTAGGAGATATTAAACCATTGGTGTAAGAATACTATATTGAGGTGGTAATTAACATTTTATATCTAGTTAGGACACTTATAAATAGTATGGTGGTCCTGGAGGTGAGCCTTATACACATCTCAGAAGGGCAATGGTGTGATTTTGTTACCCTATCTTACAAAAAATGTGACTCATCCATAAAAAGAGTTTAAAAACCTTGTTAGAGAATAGTTTTAAACTTATAATCTATTGTATAAGTGTTTCCATGATCTTCTACTGCACTAGAATGACAATATGTTAGTATCTGGGTATAAATTGATGCATTCTATCCTCTCCATCAACTAAATCGATATGATACATGGTCAATACTACAGGGCCCTAGAATTTTATTGAGGTATTAGTAGATACATATAAATCTCTAATACCACTCTGATGATTCTTACATATAATATGGGTCTTGAAAAATCTTCATTGGTCATATGTTTCTTGTTTAAGAAAACACAACCACTAAATGTTAGCAGAGAGAATGTAGGAGCAGAGACCTCCCCTGTAAGAAGTCAATATCAATATTAAAAACCTATACATTTGAAACATAATGATAGAAAGACCTATAACCTAGTATATTTAGTTCATGGATTACATGGTGGGTCTAGTCATCCTGGGGATAGGTAGTTCTATTCATGTGATGATATGGGACATCTCTCTTGAGATTTTCCAAATTCACAAGATAATAATAGGGAGATTTTGTATGGACCACCAAGGTAGATAAAATGGCATGAGAAGGAAGATCATAATGTAGGATGATGTTGATGTGGATATAGGATTGAACCGAAAGATGGTTATTTTTTAGCATACTATCTCCACCACCCCTAGGTGGTCAATGCAATGCTCTGGGAGCTAGAGGATTTGGGTAGTAATAGCTTAACATTGTTGGGGCTTATGAATGAGGGGACCAAATAATGAATTGAGTTATTATTTATGTATTTTTATACTTTATATACATTACCTATTACACACAGATTATAGTCATTAATTTATTTTACATATCTTATTCTGGACATACAGATTTCTATTGAACCATTGACACTACCATTAGAATTGTATACACCTATAGGGGGAATCATGATAATCACAAATCGATGATGATAGTGTGAACTACCTCTTATAGGATAGAGTTTCAGTTGGATCCTTTTAGGGGTAGCATTCACTCCTTACGATGTCATTATTGGTATGTTTTGGTTATCCAAAATTAATGCCCATATTGAGTATTTTATAGAAATGGTGCATTATGTACACATAAATGGAATGATTTTTTACATTATATTTGAAAATGTAAACTCATTATGAATTGGATGGAATAATGGATAGGTTGTTTTGGCCAATTACTCATCAGTTGTCTAGCCTCACCCTCAATGCAATAAATTTTATGATCATCCAGTTTCCCATAGTGGCTGCGTAGTATGAGGACGATATTCATGAAGATGTTCCAGGATTAAATCCCCAATTTTTTATAAAAATATACATTTATTTAATCCATTATAAGAAAATTTTATTGGATATAACATATTATATGTCTTCTATAGAACATTGCAAACAGAGGGTGTAAATTGTGGACTTGTAGATAAAGGGATTCATGAGCCCCGATGTTTCACTATGGAAGGCCCCGATTTTGTTTTCCAGAAAGGTATATGGGAGCTTGAGGTTGTTTGTGGACTACATACACGAGATCTAGGTGATTGTGAAGAATATGTTTCAACTATTTATAAGGGATTTACTCTATGAAAAAAATTAAAGGTTCCTGATGGTTCTAAAATTTTGACCTCTAATCAGGATATCACCTACTATGAGTACAAGACAAGGATATACTAGAGACAACCTTCACATGTCATTACCATCATTTTGAGTACATGGTGATTCCCCTTGGAATAAAGAACTTCTCATAAGTTCTCATATGTCTTGCCAATAATATTTTCAGCATTACAAGGAAAAAATCATGTTATTATTTATCGATGATATTCTGGTGTACTAGGCTTCTGAGGAGGAGCTCATGAGACACATGAGAATGGTTTTAGACGTACTTAATGCACACCATATTTATAGTAAACTCTTAGAGTTCCATATCTTGTTATATGTTGTCTATTTTTAGTGACATGTTATCTCAGTGGATGGTGTAGAAGTGGATATGGTGTATTTAGAGGCAGTGTTAGCATTTGAGCCACATAAGAATGTGATTAAGTTGCGGTGCTTCCATGGGAAATAAAAAAATTATCAAATATCCACACAAGCTTTCTCTACAATTTCATCACCAATGATACCTTTGAAATTAAAGGGGTTCCCTTTTGTGCGAACATAGAAGTACCAATATGATATTTAGTAGTTGAGGTAGATATAGAAGGTAGATCTAAAATTGGTATTGAATGTCAAGGGTGTTGAGTACATAATGATCCTTGATGCATTAGGAATCAATATTTCTTGTTCTTGGATGCAGAGATGAGAGATTATTTCTGATGGTTTAGTCCAATAAAGACCATATGAGAAAAACTATGCGGCCCATGCAGTTGAGTTAGTAGTGGATGAATTCTCATTGAATATGTGGAGACACTACATGTTAGGTGAGTGGTTTATCATCTACTTTGATCACATGAGTCTCATTTATATATTCATATAGATGGATATGAACACAATGTAGAGGAAATGTCTATTGTTCCACATGTTCTATGAAATTGGCATTGATTTTTTTCATTGGATGGGGGATGTGGTGGAAGATGCTCTTAATATGAAATCTTGTTCACAGTTTCTGAACAAGGCAACAAAATAGTTGGCCTCATTAATTTTATCCATTGTTGATGTATATGGATTAGTTGGCCATTAATTGATTTGTGTTACCCCTCCATTAATTTAGATATTCATGGAGGTAAAACACGAAGATACCGACTACGAGGCCCATGGTGTTTAGTTTTCTATAGGGAACTCTTATGATGGATATTAAAAAGGTGGGTAACGGGTTGTTCTTTTCAAAGGATGCAGAGTATTACTAGTGAAGATGAGGGAAATGGTTCTGAGGGAGATTCATATGCCCCATTTTATGGTACATCAAGGGGTTAATTAATGTAACATGACCTCCAACATCTATTTTGGTGGTCTGGTATAATGAAAAGAGCAACAATGATTTTTTCTTGATGCCACAAATGTCAGCATGTGAAGGCTGAGAACCAGGTTCCAATGGTTTAATCTCAACCCCTTGAGGGTCCATTATAAAAGGGGGATGGAATATACTTGGAAATAGTGAGGGGATCTTCACAAAAATATAGGGGACGCATTTATATTTGGTTGGTCATTGACCAACAATACAATTTATCCCAATCATTAGAAACCTGATAGTAGAGTTTAGTGGGGGTTTTGTGAAACATGTACATTCAGAAGATATTTTGACTCCATGGGGTTCCATACATGATAGTTTCATATTTTGATGATTTGTTCAATCTTGGATTTAAAAGGGACTATAGAAGGAATTTAGGACACAAAAGTAGTTGATGAAAGATTTTCCCTCACAGAGGATGTCTAGGAAGAGTGGAACATTAATGTTTTCAAGAAAATTATGAGGTAATATCTAGGATAGTAGTTGGGAGTGAGAGGGGAAATTACTCTCAATACCCTTTTATTTTTAGTAGCATTTATTTTGTCATTTCAGGGCCATAAATACCAATGTTGGGGATAATTTAACGTCCCAAATTTTTTCGTATTATTTATTAATATTATATTAATTAATTATGAGATAGTCATTGGAAAAACGTGTAATTATGATGCCCAGTGTTCCAAGAACCATTTTTTTAAAAAATACTAAAATATTATATAGAATGCACATATAGTTCTATTGAATAATTGAAATAACCTCATTGTGATTTTACATATTAGAAATCTGAGGGCACCATCAAATAAAAAATAATGTTCTTACCCTAGATTCAACCCAATATTGGAATGAACAGGTCATCTATTGAATGATTATATGGGAACATTTAATGAATAAAAAATGATGAATTGTGTATTTTATTTCTGTTTCATTGCTGTAATGATAGAGTGATAGTTTTTTCATTTAAATGAACAATTTGGTAGCAATCATGGGTTTGTATCATAACCCTAGAATCATGTGGATGTCCTAGAGGGAAAAACATAAAGAATCCTTTTAGCATTTGATGGTGGGACCTCTGATCAAAGAGATAATATTTCCATTATTGACGGATCTCACAAGTAGTGATGAAGAGACAAGAAATCATCATTAGTGAGTGATCCAAAACATAGATATAATATGTTATTCCAATTAATATTTCTCGTTATTGATTATCATAAAAAACAAGCACTAATCCATGATAAAAGTATCTAGTTGAGTATTCATATATGTTGGAGGGGAAGATATTTTGGGGGTTTAACTAGATTTGATCCCAATGAGTAATTTTGTTGATTCCATTGTTCTTGTAGGTACAAATATCAAATTCAAAAAAACGTATAAGGTTTGTTTATTGTAAATTGTACCTTGTACATCATCACAAAAAATTTCTAGTATTCTTGATATAGGTTCATCATTCCTCCCAAAATAATTGAATAATTATTCACTACGCCATCAAATCATGGTGAAACAATCCAAAATTAATGATCAGACATAAAGGTGGCTTAATGGAGGTGCAATGGCAAAGGTAGTGGACATATAAACAATAATTTTGAGAACAAAATATTCAAGAAGCATCCTTAGAAGAAGATTAATATCGATTTATGAGCTGATTAAAGAACCAAAACCCAAAATTTCAGATTTAGGTTAGAGAAATGATCCTTGATCTTGTGATTCAAGGGGAACCAAGCAACAGAGTAGAACGTGGGTTTTCAACCATGGTGTGTGGAGGAGAAAAAGTCTTGGTAGAAATTTTAGAACACTTAGTGTGGATTCCAAACTACATGGTGTGTGTTCCTAATTATAATTCTTAATGTGTACACTAGAGGGTTCAAAGACATTGGGTGGATCATACTAGTTGCCTAAATAATGTGTATTCCACCACAGATCATGGACTAAACTGAATTCATGGGATACACATGTACTGATACATGGGAAACATTACACTAGTTATCGTTATGTGTTGGAACATTTCTAGGGTACATAGGCAGACCTTGGATGGAATGACATGTCATGTGACTCCTATTACAATCATTGTACCTGTTTTCTGCATGAAATGTTCTAAAGACAATGGTTGTTCACACTGGTAGTTACCATGTTCAATGGATATGGTGTGTGACTCTAATACAACTCATGTAACCATTTCTACAAGGATTGATTGTCTTGTCCCCCATATCTTTGTTATGTTTCATTCAGGTTTGTTTCCTATATCATTTACCTAAATGTAGGTATGAATTATTTTCCACTTATAGGACTGTGATCCCTTCTATATGATTAATAGGATAATATTTATGGAATCCATTGAGATTCCTTAAGTAGGATCTTATATTCAATCCCCATTCTATAGGAGCAATTCATGATATCAATGTGACCAAAAATACATAGGTGTTGATCCTCTACATTGTGGGATAATATAGATTATGTTGTTGGTATCACCTCGTGCTTCTAGTTGTGATCCCAATTTACAATTTCATATATCTCTCTTCTAATCAATCATCATATATCTATCATGGTTAAACATATGAGTAGTACCTCTCATATGGACAACATCTGTGATATTTTACTCAAGAGTTCATTCTCTCAGATGAGTTCTTCAGGGAATCATAAAAATTTATTCCTAGATATGGTATGCAGTGGTTGTGACATACCTACAGACTATGTGTCTTGGTTAAATATACGTTGATATTCTTTCTATGTGTTCTGTAGACATATAATCGTGTAGAACATATTACATCATTCTTTTTTTGTATTTATTTTTAATTTTATAGAGTCTTATTGGGTATGTTTATACTCATCCCTTCACGTTCACTCCCCACACATTCCATGTCTGGTGAACATGATTAAATTTTTGTTCGATTAATAGGTGGACAAGAACCAGCCGGTGATTTTAGAGGATGGAAAGACCTGGGTGTGTTCCCAAGGCAATATATAGCACTCCCAGTACATTTTTCATAATGGTTCTACTTGTGGTTATAGAAACTTTTTGATGGGATTTAATGATAGACTTGTTTACATTAAATTACATTCGGTTATACTATGGTTGTAGGATCAAGTAGTATGATTTAACTGTTTATTTATTGTTTTTTACATTTAATCAGTTTTTGGGCCTGTAAATGTGTTGGTTCATATAGGTATAAAGGGAATTCCTCTAATGTTAGTGATCATCCTACTTAGAGCTAGTTAATATTCAATAGAAAATAGGATGCGGTCATGGGGAGTCACGAAATGTGACACAATTTTATGGGTTGTGTTAGAATATCAGTAGAAGTGTGAAGTCAATGATTCACCACTAGTATGACTCACTAATGGTATGGGATGGGACAAAATCTCAACTTGAATTACTAATTCAAGAAAAAAATAAGTGGTATGAATGTAAAGAAATAAACTATCTTAAATCAATACAAAAAAATTCTAAAAACGAGACATCTCATTCCTCATATCACCCATGGATCCTCATCATCATATAGTTGTAGATCCTATAGCTATCTCTAACACTTATCATGAGACCCTTAATCCTTGAGTGGACTAACTAGGGGAGGTGGTGGTAAAAGATAAAACCACTAACCACTCATACTCTTATAACGACCCCAATCCTATGTAAAATGAATTTCAGACTACCACTCTCATACCTATGACTCTTCCTTACTTTTCCTCCAACTATCTCCCCAATAGCTATATTATAAGAAATATAATCCCAAGAAAAATGTTCATGAGCATTGGAAGAGAAAAAATTCTTCTACCATCATAGATTTGATCCACCACAAGAGCTCTGCATATCAGATATTATTTCATGGGGTCATCTCTTGAATAATATGACATGATTGGTTCCATGGAAATACCCTTGGATATACACTTATATGGTCCTATATCTAGTATGTCTATTACTAGTACCAAATATTGGTGTCTTATCTTCTAAGAATCTATCCACCACCAAGTCATAATCAGGAACCCTGGTATATGTTGTAATGTGAAGAGATATCACTAAAGCCCTAATATCATGGACTAATCCCTTCATAATGCTAAATGATATAATGAAATAATCCAATGTCAAATCAATGGTGAAAGATGAGAGACTAGTAAAATATTATGAGTACTCATTCGGTGTCAAACATCCATACTGTTGATGCATATTCTCTTGTATTAAATTAATCCCAATGTGGTTAGATAAAATTAATCCCTAAATAGATGATAGAAGACAAACCAGGAGAGAGTTTTCTCATCATGGGACCGAGTAACTAAACTCTATAATCACCCAATAGATCCTAGAAAAATAAATAACTTGATTATGTCCATTATATCTATGGTTATCAACACAAGGTATAAATCATGATTTATGGACTTTATTTAGTATTTATCCACTAGGGGTATACCTAACCCTGAAACATGGTGGGTTTAATATTATAGAATAACTGTAATGAACTAAACTTGTTTACATTATTTTCTAGAACATCTACTATCAAATTGAGATCAAAAGGTGGTGGAATAGGTGGTGAAACACGAAGTGGTTCAATCTCTACTACAGGACCCTATACTGAAGCCTCTTCACATAGATGATTATCCTTTCGATCATGTAGTTGAATCCTTGCTAGTATTCGTCATAGATTAATCCAGATAATAATATACTATGACCAATTAGTATATCTAGGGAGATGACTAATGAATTACATGAATGAAACAAATCTATTCCAAAATTATTCATGTAATAATGGTTTCCCTTCAACAAATGACTATATGAATAGAGTCACAATGTTTGTGACTGGAGTCCTAGTGTATGGATATGTTGGATTCCACACTGACATTAGAGTATTGATACTAAATATGATCTCTATATACTAAAATTTTCCCCAAATTAATACCTTAATATAACTTCTTAAGGTAGAACAGACTTATATGATTCCACTATTTCAATACATGACCCATAGGGGTCTGAACTAGGACAACCCTATACGCAACTCTAATAGGCTAAGGGTTGAGGGATACTGTTTAGTATGAATATCCCAAATAGTGGACTCAGTAGAGTAATGTACTTATAAAAATTCAAGCACCTCCAATACCATATGAGTTTGAAATTTAAAAAAACTATAACCAATGCTTTCGTGCATCTTTTTTACACCAAAAATAGTACAATAGTAAAGTAATGAAAGATAAAAACATGCCCAGTACAAATAAAATGAAAATATGTAGACCATACAACATGCACCATGAGAGAGGAAAATGATAAAATTACAGAAAAATAAAAAAAATCTCTAGGTTAATCGAATTATATTCTCTACTATATCATTTTTTTCCCAAGACACAGTCGAATGGGCTATCATATACATAAGAAACAACATGTGCTGGAAGTTCCCATGCACCAGTGAGTATAATAATATCTCATAGGAAAGCCAAAAAACTCTAAAAAATAATCATTATTCATATTAATCTCAATATAATGACATAGATTACAATTAATAATAGAAAAACCCATAATTAATATTGTAGGACACCATATATCATGTGTTCACAATCAAAAATCCCTCTAAATAATTGTATTGAAATACATGTTTTTTATAAGAATCAACTATATGGGACATGAAATGACTAGATAAACTCATCTAGTCTGTATATTGCATTGTAACATACCTTGTAAATCTCACTAGACCTAAAATACCATGATACAGAAATATGAGGTCAAGCCTGTGATTATTATGTTACACCACAAACCCAATCTAGATCAACCATCTTTGTCATGGATCATATTTCAATGATAATAGTAACCCTAATTATATGACCTACTTGGTGTTGGATTGACACCATACACATGTAGTTCATGATGATTTCACAATCCAAAAATATTGTAAAATGATGATTGAGGATCATAGTCCAGTCACATGGAGGGACACCAAATTCATTTTTCAGAAACTCATCTTCTAGAGAAAACCACATCCCTGACAAGTTGACCAAATAAAACACATTACCCTTGATTTAATGGACCATGGGAACATGATAATTGAATAATGGTGTTGTATGAATAAATTAATGAGAATAAACACCCTCGTTGGGGGTACATGGTGTGTACTGAGGGAATACGACATGTCCAGAAAACCATTGTTCAACCCATGTCATGATTCTTCAAATGAAATTTAAATATCCATACACACACAATGTAAGAGTAATACATTATATATAGAGATCTCTTTGCACCTACCCATTCCATGATCCCTTACACATTTATTTTTTACCATGTCCATGAAAATCCCAATGAATAGTTGATTGTGATTGTGTACACATGCCCAAATCTTTGTACGTGGCATGAACCTGGCCTTGAATCCTTCATGATACAATCAAAAATTCCAAAAAAAAAATACAGATTGTGTGTAAATGATTCACAATACATGTGATATTCAAATCATCATGAAAACTCTAGCACAACACAGGGGGTTCCCAAACTACATGTACAACCGTATGACACGCCATGTAACCTAGGTTTTTTCAAATATATTTGAATCTATTTTGTATGGTCATGTGAATGTTCTATAATACCATCCTCGCCAAGGATAGTAGATATGTGTTTTTCCAACACACTCAGAACTGGGGATCAATATTCGAGGCTTTGAATCTTCTAAGGAAATTCTCTCATGTGACATCAGTAATAGCACTATCAATACCATGATAAACCGTAATCCTAAATACATTAAAATTCTCTACCAATCACCCCAATTATCATTACACCATGATCATACCAATCATTATGAACACCAACCAGGGTATCATTCAATTTCAGCTATGAATGATCATGCAATTAATGAATACTAATTATTCAAAAAATCAAGTGGAACGAAAAATGGTCTTCAATAACGTGTGGAGAAAATGGATGCTGAAATCAGTGATGTATAAAATGTGAGTAGTGGGGCGTGATCTTGATTAATTCATCCTTGTTCCATTGATGAATTAATAAAATGATATCGAGACTAATAATCAAAATGAACAAAAATAAATCCATAAATTTCATATATCATCGTTCTGTGAATAAATATTGTTCATTGAATTTATCCTTATTCAATGTAGATAATATTAAATGAAGAAAAATAACCAATAAAACATAGTACTTATAGTTAGGATTGATCACTAATTAAGATCATTCATGCATCACTTCCATGAGAAGGGTCCAAACATTCAATTGGATCATTGGTCCATGATTCTGATCTGATCTGACATCATCTATGATGTAATATTACCGTGTGTATTTCTATGTCTGTGGGATTTAGATCTTAAAATTGATATATTTATATAATAATATATTTATATATTACATCAATCATTAAATTAGGAATAAAAAATATAAATTTATTTATTTAATTTTTTACTCATTTGTGCATAATGATATTTTTTAAAAAATACTACATGTAGACACTATTAATTAAGTGCCTTGTGTTTATGTCAGGACCCGTCCTCCAGATCCCATGGAGTGACTACCCCAATCCCGCCTTAGATAGGATAGAGATTTGATACTAGAACTATAAAGGAACATCTCTAAAATGGGACGAAATAGCCTCTGAAACTACAAAAACTAATACTAAGAATAGGACACGTTGACATCCACATATTAAAAATGTAGTAGTAAAATGAGTACTAAAAGTAATGGGGTTGGAATACAAGACCAATGATAAGATACAACTACAACATAAAACAAATCTGGAGATCATCCACCAAGGATCCTACATGAAGGGTCAGAACAACTCTTCTCCGTAGACCTCCACGTCAACCAGTCAACACTATGTACAGCCTGGTCCTCTCCCTCCAATGTCTCAGCCAAGATGATCATCTTATACAATAGACACAACATTGTGCGGGAGACGCCCATATTGGGGTGAGTATATCAATACCTAGTTGTGACCCTGTGACCCCCTAAGGTCTCTTAGAATTCCACAGTGTAAAACCACAAAGCATGATCTCAATCACAAATAACAAATTAGATACATATCTAAAACCATTAATACAACTCATTGTTCATGAATAATGATTATTAGTCTTACGCAACATCATTTTATTTTATTAGGAAGCCTCCACCACCGTACATGAAGGAGTCATTTCAATGTCGATCCACAAAGGGTCGTATGTCGCTTATCCATGATGGGATACACTATGCATGGTCCTAGTTGGGTCAGGAAATGATGAACCACACATGGTCGCTTGAACGCTGATCTACAAATGTTCGCTATGATGGTGATCCACATATGGTAACTATGAATGTTTATCCACACAGGGTCACTAAGATTATGATCCACGTATAGTCACTATGATGATGATCCACATAGGGTCACTATGATGTTGATCTACATAGGATCTCTCTGATTACTGATCCACATAGGGGATATATGATGATAATCCATGCATGGTCTCTATGAAAGCAGATCCACACGTGGTATCTAGGAATGTTTATCCACACAAGGTTGCTATAAATGATAGCAGCCACAAGATTCCCCAGACCAGATTCCCTTGAGTTCTGAAGTATCTTCATCTCAAGATATAGGTCTTTCTTCAACTACCATGATGTTCCAGAAGGATTAACCCAAAGGATCTTCATGTCATATGGGTCGCAATGTGATAGACGACATGTCAATCAGACGATCAGTATTTGAGTTATAAGTGTCTTAGTACTAAGGGACCAGTTGGATGCGAGTTCAATACAACATGTCCGTACACCAGCTTTCTCCAAAACTAATGTTGTATAACTCAAAATAATTGTCTCGTTCCTAAGATTATAGTCCCACATATAGTTCATCAAACAACCGTCTGATTTGTGAGATACATTCTTATAAGAATATCTTGGCTGAAATGGGACCAAGTCCAGGTCTGACCCAATCAGATCGACCTGATGCACCCCATCTTGCGATGACCTAAGCCAGTCTAGGTTACCCCTGACTTGATCCATGTCTGGACCGGGTCTGACCAAGTCCTGCCCAAACTAGATGGGATGTGGACCGGCCTAGCTTGCCTCAGTTGGGTGCGGCTTATGGGGCGACCTAGCATGGTGTCTGGTGTGGTCCCCCAGCCGGGTGGGGGACCACAATCCAAAATGGATTTTTTGTTTTTTTATTCAACATAAAGTGACACGTGGGGCCTCCCTTCTATCAGCGGGACCCGTGGGGTGTGTTTCCCCTTCTCCTCCTCCTCAACATTGATGTCGTGACGCTTCTCCTCAGTGAGCAACATCGCACCACCTTTCGCCAACGTGGAATGTCGAGGGCCAGAAGCCCCTTCTAACTCCCTTGGATTGATGCTAAATATTCCCTCAGCATCACACCATGGTGGACCACTTGTTTCCCCTCCAACTGGCAGACACCAGCCACCTTCATCACCTTCCATCGCCGGCATAACATCCAAGGGCCATCAGGTGAGCTCCAGTGGACCGTTTCCCCATATATTTGTGCCAAAAAGCCTCCTTGGATGATGTCGTCAATAGGTGGCTCCCATATTCATGTTTTAGTCAAGTTCACCCTTCGCCCATGTAGAATGTGACAAAAACCGATGAAGCAGATGGTTCAGGCCCTGTTCATTTGGTCCACTCCCTCTGTACTAGCATCATATCAAGCGGGTTATAATAAATCAACAAGACAAAATAGGACACAATAATACTCTTGCATAATCTACATACAATTTCATAAGATTCACGTAAAAAATCATATTGGTTGATATTTCATCATCATTATTTTCATGAAAGAGTAAATGGAACAAATTATCTTGAACTTAAATATAAAAAACTCTTACCTCGGAAACAGAGGAGACATCAGTGTAGTGGAAGAAGAATCCAACCTTAATGAAGCCGTCAGCATTTTTTATTTCTGGATTTATTTCTCCAACAATTTTATCCAAGCCTACATTATTTGTTGCTGGAAATCTCTATCGAAATTCATCTGTGGTTCCTCCATTCTTTGTCAAAAACCCATACACGATATTCAATTAAATAAATGGAATGGGAGGTTAACACATCATATGAATTAATGAGATTCATTAATGAATGAACCTCTCAACTCTCAATAGCATGGTTACAAATCAGATTTGTTAATCCAATAAATTTCATGAAATCTTAGTGGTCCCACCACCTTTTCTCAAAAGAAGGTAAAAAAATAAAATAAAAATTTTGTGATATTTTATTATTCTTTAAAATGTCTACAAAGCAAAAATTATATCCAACCTTATGTGGATGACTTTAAGCCTCCTTGAAAAATATAACCGTGGTGATGATTCAACTATACCATCATATTTTTAATCCAATCAGTAGTTCAAAATTTATAATATTTCTCTAACATATTTACGAAATTTACCTTAAGAAATTTTCAAAATTCCATTCCAGGAACACTGAGCCTCAGAATCAAGCATTGTCAATTTTTGCAGAATCCTAATAATCCCATATAATTTAAAATCTATATATATTGAATTTCCCATTCATTTAATTCTCCCCAACAAAGGTCATTCCATCCCCAAAAGCTAGAACAAATATAGGGAATCAAATATGGTTACTGAGCTCAAATTTAAGCCTCCCAATCCCAAGTTCTCTCATGGAGATTCCCATGATGCCAATGAACTCACACAAGAGGAACTGACCTCGCATAAGGGACACAATCCTGTCGATATTTTATCTGCACTGAGAAATCCACAAACATTTCCCTATAATCAATTACCACCTCACCTAATTCGATAACGTTCGATGGATCATGCACATTCTCCCTCTTCTTTAACACATGGAAAACAACTAGTACTTACCCGTGCATTCGCACGATAATACATTAAATTCTTAATTCCAAGAAGAAAAAAACATATTTCAATGTTAATAATGAACATGAATATTGAATATATTGAACAACAATAGTGATAATTAATATTGAGCTATAATTGGACAAAACATAATGAATTGAACATATTGGAAAATAAGTAATAGAAAATAACATAGCAGAATATATAAGAGAATATTGAAAACGAATTGATAAATATATGAGAATACATAAAAATATAAGTATACCATCACTATAAAAAATAAACCACACAAATGCATAGTGGAGAATATAAGGAAAATTCATAGGAGAATATAGAAGGAAAATAAAATTATTTGAAAACCTAGAAAGCATATAGGAGAATATAAAAGGAAAAAAACATGAAATAATGTTTAAAATAATAAATCCTGAATTTATAAGTATCTAATTTCAAATACATGAATAAAAAAAAATGGACATTAATTAGAGAAGTAAATTGATATCAAACATGAATGAAATAATACAAGTATTAATGTCACTGAGATATTATAAAAAGAACATGAATGAATTATTATACAAAATTAGTATAAAGTGAAAAATATTCCATTAGAGATGAAACAAACATTAAAATGGACTTTATGATTTCAAAACATAAAGCGTAAGTATTAATGTCACATATCAATTATGCCATTTTACAAATATCTAACTTCAAAATGTTTAAAAAAAATTTATGCATAAAAAAGTTTTAAAATAAGAATACCTGAATTTATTGAATAAAAAATATGAATGTTAACATAAAAGAATAAATTAGAAACCAAAATAAAAGTTTAAATTTACCTTTCGAATCCTGCCATGAAAACCGGAGACCATAGACTATACAACACCCATTGGTAGATTCAAATAAGAATTATTATATGAAATATATATTTAAATCATTCTATCATATACTGATTAATAGTATGTCTTACATGAGAATGTACTTAAAAATAATTCATGGTTCCAATAGAATGATTAAAATGAGGCGTGGAAATAATTACCATTTTAGAGATATATGTGGAAGTGAGTATAATTTACATGATACCTAAATATTGTGGAGTTATATATTAAAAAGGATGGAATTTCATCTGTTCAAAATTGATGCATCCCCAGATTTCCTACAATACAAAAAATATATATTAATATATATTCCAAACATTAGTCATACCAATCGTTAAGTAAAACTCATATGTCTATATATATATTACTTCTAATGCCATCCCCAAGATGCATGTTTACAGAATCATCATATTTCATAGGTCAGATGTTTATAGAATCATCTAAAATCATAAAAACTAAGATGAACACATAAAGAGGTAGGAAGAGAAAAATGTATTTGAACACATAGGGGTTGTAATAAAAAGTGAAACTCAAATCTACATCAAAACATCCTAATACCTCCATTAAAAGAGGCATGAAGATAGTAATTCTTTTTGAACACATATATCTATATTAAAGAAAACTATTGATTAAACCTAACAAAAAGTTTTCATAAAAGATCAGAAAAGATGTGAGGACCGCTGGAAACATAGAGAGGCCATTGAGAGAATGTAGGATACATCCATATAATGTGTTACATGAGAGGGAACACAAAATAATAACATGAAAACCTAAAGAAATCCATAAATATAAAGAAACTTTAAAGCATAACACCCTTATTCCACTACCTGAAAGGATGGAATTTCATTTCTTTAAAAAGGATGGAATTTACAGAATAAAAAAAATTACAGAATTCATAATTATTGGTTTGTGTTTTTATATTAAAAAAGATGGAATTTCCTCTATTTAAAATAGCTGCATCCCCAAATTTCCATAAAAAAAACAAAAAAAATATTAATATATATGCAACAAATTATGTATACAATCGATAAGTAAAACTCATATGCCCTTACATATGTGGCTGCTCATGCCATCCCCAAGGAGCATTTTTATATAATCATCATATTTCATAGGGTATATGTTTACAGAATCATCAAAAATCATGACAATTCAGATGAACACATAAAGAGGTGGGAAGACAGTAATGTATATGGACATAGAAAGAGGCTGTAAGAATGGGTGAAACTAAAATCTTCTTCAAATCCTCCTGATCCCAGCATTTCGAGGAAGTAAGATAGAAATTATTGTTGAACACATATAGAACTAGTATTTCCCTATAGTGAAATCACAGACCATATTAATGCAGTTGAGAAGATGATCACCAGCAAATATTGGAAGAATATATTGAGAAATATTGGACAATATTCATTCCATGTGTTTGACAGACGATCCTAGGAAAATAGATATAACATGTAGGTTTCCTTAAAATCAATTAAAAATGCTCCATATTTTATGACTACCTTATTTGCTATTATAGATTCTGTAATTCATCCTTGACATTCCCAAACACAATAATTTAGAATTTTTGCCAGATAATAAGTTATCATTATTAGTGGAGAATATAGTTAAAGGGTGAATATCTTTTATCTCAATTTTCTGGTATATATTTACATAATTATATTAACATTAATGTATCTTATATCTCAATTTTCTGGAATATTTTTACATAATTATATTAACAGTAATGTAATCCCATCAAGTGATTGTAAAGTGATCCCCTCTTAGAAATAATGAATGATACTGCACATTAATTCTATAATGATCTATATTCTCAATTATATTCAATTTGGATTCAATATGATAGATAAATTTTATGCATGGTATATAAAGTACGGATGAAATATTCATAAATATATGAAGGATTGAAATTATTTATTATATTCCTTATTCCGAATGGGGTTCAATATGTTTATAGGCTATTACAATAATAATTATACCATAAATAAATTTCAACTAATAGATAATGTAAATGAAATTGTGAAAAAAGAAAAGGAAAAAAGCGACAGTTACATGAAAAAAGTTATATAAATTCATCATATTTTAAGAAAACAAAATATTGAATTGAATCTCTTTATAACCAATTGTATTCCTCCCACTGTCTGACATAAAGTGAAAACTATATTTGTCTTCTTTTCCACCATCAATTACATACATAACGATCATTGAGAGTATATACATCGGTCATTAAAAAAAAGTCTTAGCAATGAGGGTCAAAGAACTCTTGAAAAAATTTAATAGTACAAATATGGTTCAACCAAAACTATCATTTAAATAATGACGATACAGATGTCAGGATAGGTATTCCAGAAACAGTACATCACAAAAGTTAATATCCCTGGATGAAATAGGAAAAATATTATTATGCGTGTAAAGAATATATCATCAATTGTTATCGAATGAAAATTCAAAGGATAAAGAACATGATATCTCTAGGGATTACATAATAGTCCCTCTTTAGCCGAACATAAGAAATAGGAACTGAAAAAAATAATTATTTTTGATTACAATAAGATTTAGATGCATAAGAAAAATCCATCACAAAGATCAAGCTAATGCAATGGGTCATTTATGAAGGACCTAGAAAATAAATTAAAAGCGACAAATATTCTATATAATGAGTATAAATAATGGATGAGCTGGATATGATATACACAAATGTGTGACATCTTATTGGTATATTTAAATAATAATGTATATCATGAACGAATTCTAAAAAATAATATGAAAACTTGAAAAACAAAACAAAATGATCACTTGATACATGAAAATGTAGACTAATTTCTGCTCACTTTCATCAATATGTCTTCCAAATTTCTGGGCAATAGGTACCTAAAAATGTAAAGTCATTTCTGCACAGAACAACTATGACATGAATATAGAAATGGACTCATGAATAGAAGAAAATCATGATTGGGAATATTAAGACCTGTAAAATGTGTTGTTTTCAGGATTCTGGACCATTATCTTTAATATTACTTGATGATTGGAAGTAAAGCTAGAACGAATTACCACTACTGAAATCAGTCAATGATTCCTAAGACGAGGTATGGGGAAAATAGTTTATACTACCAAACATCCTATGTTGAACAAAACGAAAATACACCATGGATGGTTGTTATGAATAGACATGTCCCTGGAAGACACAATATACCGAGGAAAATAAGTAGAGATGCCCAGGTTTGAAAAAGTGGGATATCTTACCCTTGATACAAAATCATGAAAATTACAGAATTGGAGAAATCCAAAGGTTTGACATTGATCCATATGCTTGCTGGAGATAGTTTCGTTCCCATTTTTTCTGGTTACAAACCAAGAACCACAATCCAGAAATAATTCCAAAACCTATTGATTTGTGATGAACAGAAGACAAATGTTGAGAATTTTAGATGAGTAACATATCATTGCCAGAAATTTAATGAAGCATAAAAGTGATTTTCAATAATTTTCATATTCGAATAAGCCACATTCAAGTACTGGTCACCATAATTATTTCATCTGATTAAGATATTTCTAGACATAAACTATTATTCAATAGTTTCTAATTAAATATTATTTGGAAAAAAATTAATCAAAATAGAATACATGTTTGGTATATGAACATAACAAACTGCAATAGAACACATGTTCTGTTATCTCTACATAATAACATCAGTAATAAAAAAATATTTAACATTGAAACTGTTTTTTAAAAAATTGAATGATATATTAAATTTACAAGACAAACCAAAAATTGAAATCATGTTCTATTATAATTAATATAACATCATAAATCAATACTCACACTTAAAGAATAGTGTTGTGGAAAAACATAAAAAATTACTAAACACTACCCATCAAGATGTTGTAAGCATATCCGATGATTTTTCCAAGATTGAAACCCAAAATAATGAAAACATAAAAACATCTGAAACTAGTTTCATTGATTCAATTACTAATCTCGAAAGGAAGGAATTTTTGTTCTGAGTCTCCCATCCATGTGATATTTTAATGGCTCCACAAGAGACCATCATACATTATTTTTTACAATCATTCATCTAAGGAACTTGATCATGAACTGTAAGGAAGCAGAAATAAAGACACCTAATGAATCTATTAGAAATTGTAATTTTCTTCATGAATCCTTTTCCCAGGTAAATCATAACATATATATAATCACAATGTGGGTGAGCAAGAAACCACTGGTAAAACATCGTGTATATATAAAAAATTGTAGGTAAATACCAACTACCCAAAACAACAAACATAAAAATCATTAAGTTGATTTCATTTAATAATCTCATACCTTGAAACTATCATCCTTATCTATACCAACAATAACACCAAAATCATTTTTCCTGAAATACCAATGAAAATTAATAGGGAAAATTTCAAAAATCCAACATGTTGGATCAGTTTGACATCATCTATTTGAAACTTATTATAGAATAAATCACATAAGTTGATCATTTTGAAAAAATAAGAAGTATTTTCTTTGTTTTTGAAAAAATAGTTACATTAATTTTTAGAAGAAAACTATTTAAATAATTTAATGAAGGAAAAAATTATTTAAGAACAACTTTTATTGTAATAAACTTCCAATTAGCGCTTTGATATTGTGGCGAAAGACAAAAAAATAGTGAATGACTAGCATTGTGGGTCATTACCTTGTTGCTAGTAATGACTTCATGTGTAAAAGGCCACTGAATTTCAAAAAACCATATCTATTTGTATAATATCACGAACCGGATGATAATAAAAAGGAAAAGTGGGTTTGGAGGGAACATTTATCATATATGTCATGGTTAAAAATCCTTAAAATTATTAATGGTCATGTTCCATAGAGGAGAAATGGAAAATAATGAAAACTGGAAAAGTGAAAAAAATCAAAATAATGATAAAAAACCACTATGTTGGTGAGCAGGAAACCACGCAATAGGAAAGAACATACAATGAAATGAAAAAAACATTGTCCAGGTTCTACGGTTTTAAACTACAATTATTGTGACCATAATTAAATTCTAATTTACCCTATATGTCATCCAACATGAGAAATGGATACAAATTATGTAATGCATCCATGATCATTGATAATAAATTCTCAAGAACATATTCAAAATTTTCCACATCCCTGATTAGCAAATATCAATCGATAAAGAACGAATGAATAAAAAAAACAGATGATTATTCATGATTATAAAGAAGAATTGATTGTTAATGTGAATGAGGGATAGAACCTTCCAAGGATTCTGCTAAATATTCTCATCCCATGAAGGTAGAGGCGTAGTCGGAGGCCCAGATGAAGTCAGAGGTAGAGGCCCAAATAAATTAAACTGTCACCATCGAATCGAACTGCTTTAGAGATAAATTAAAAACATTCCAACCACTTGAAAAAGAAATATTTTTTATGGAATCCACACATTTAAAATCATAACATATTCTTCCATTATGTGGGGTATTAATTCAAAAATATTTAACAATATATAAAAAAATGTCAATTTGATAAAATAAATTTCAATACATGCCAACCAATAGATAAGTAACATAAAAAAGGAAACATTATTTGATAATGTTCTTAACTTGAATAGAGTATACAGTTCCATAACATGTGTTATAGATAAAGGGGTTAAACATATTCCAATACCTACATTGATGATTCAAAACCATTGGGAAACTCCACGGAGAAAGAATTTGGATGAATTCTTCATTTATCCTCTAAACAAAATCAAACCCACAAAAAGGATTTCATGTGAGAAAAAGAATTTTTCAAATGTGATAACAAACAAAGCCTAATAATACATACTACTAGAGATTATTTCAAAAAAATAGATGATGTTTTTTTTATTACAGATAAAACATTTCAACACTGAATATATAGAAAAAAACACTAAAATAAGTTACAGTAAAACACATTTTCCAATAAGAAATCTGAATGACTTTTATAGAAGCAAATATCATAGGTTCTTTAAGTAGTTTTCATGATTTGATTCAAAATTTCAGTATTAGTCACTTATGATGATACTTTATGTCAGGTTCAATAGACTTGATAATTTCATGCCCCCTTGGGTCAGCACAAGAACTATTCATGGACCATGGCATGTCCCAAGACTCTAGGTAACATTCACAATAGGGATCCTAGATTATTGTATAAAGGAAGGAAGAAAGAAATATTGAAAAGGTATGGACCTTGCGGTGGCTTTGTTACCTTTTATATCTCAGACTCTTCCAACTCTTTAAAGCAGCAGCATGCATCATCCAACATTGTAGATTATATATAAAAACCCTCAAGATGAATTAGGATGAATGAAATGGAATGGAAAAAGGAATGAAAAAAATGAAATGATAAATAGACCATTATAGTGTAATATACAAAATATGGATGTACAAATTGAGATGTTAACTCTCATCTCCACACCCTTGATTCATATTGATACTGGCTACCTAAAATGGGAGGACTGGATTCATGTAATTCCCAGTGAACTGCTGGAGCATATTTAGGAAGCACTAGAACAAAATGGATTTGGAAGGGCCTAACCGTAGCTTGTATATATAAAATCGATGTTGTTTGCACAAAATGTAATTAAAACCTAAAAGAGTGATTAAAAAAACATAAGAGGTCTCTAAATTTGGATTTTTAAGCACAACATTAAATATTTCCCGGAAAGTAAATAATATTCCTGCAACACCTAGGCAAGAGAATTGTAGCACCCCGAGCTTCCACGATACGCTTCTCATTCAATAATGCAATAGCTTGCATTGTACGCAACTTCGAGTTCTAAAACACCGCGACTAATCAAAGTAGTCGTTATGAATAGTAATAAACACTTTTTAAAATTATAGAAATTTTATATTTCAAAATGGACTTCATTTTTGGATTCGGAATATCGAAATTACCCTATGTTGAATTTGTGGTATTTTTCTGAGAACTTCTAATTTTTTATGAATAGTGAAAAATACTTAAAAACAAATGTTTTAATCAAAATAATTTATAGTGATAAATTATACTATTTAGTGGTTTTAAAGTATAATTAGAATATATTTTTACCATTTTATCCAATGGTGTTCATTAGAATTAATTCCACTTTGAAATTGGACTCAAACAATTGTTAATCTTTTGATATATATTGTTTCTTAAAAACAAGCTATTTGTTGTGACAGAGGGAATTAATTATAAAATTATTTAATGAAAGTTATATGTTTGGAATTTTTTAAAATAGAAATCATTTTTTAATTCGGAATATCAATTATAGCTTAGGGTGAAATTTTGGCATTGTTCTGAAAAACTTCAATTTTTGATGAATAGTAAAACCACTAAGTGGTAGTTAAATGACTGATTTTTCGTTTAAATGAAATATTACCACTTCTGTGTTTTGATTTTAAAAAATCCGACATATATGGTTGTCATTAAGAAGTAAAATGTGGTTCAATGAGATTAAAATAATTTTTGGTGAATAGTATCTTTTAAGTTCTTAATCGCGATTAGAGATAATTAGTGTGGTTTAAGGTAAAAATAATGTTTTAATAATATGAGATGAGCTTGAAAAATGTCCTACCTTCATTGGATGTGCCATGGTCGACCAAGAAAATCCATGGGTCAACTTGGGGACCCCATTGAGCCACTTTAGTTGGAAAATGACATAAATACCTTTTATTTAATGTTAAAGTTAAAAAATGACACAAACATGAAATGTTTTACTAAAACAATTTTTACATGGGGTTATACAAGTAATATTTTTGACTATAAATATTAATTGGAATTCTAAAAATATTTCCTACATTATATTATTTTTTATAATTTTTAGACATTAAATAAATTAAATTATTTATGACATCATGATGATGCAACGATGACCTCATTATTTAACGATTTAAATAACATGAGAAGATAATGTAAAATCCAAAGCTTACACTTGTCCAAAGACTATTGGATGAAGATATTTCTAACCCTTATCACCTTATCCTCGAATTATATATGTGTGGGACCTTTAGAATCCTAAAATCATTGTATAATAGAATAACATTTCATTACTTTCCAAAAGTGCCCCTCCTCTCCACTTATAAAAGGCCCCCACCACTCTCACCTTATTCACACCTTCAAGCCATTTGTCTTGGCCAACCTCTACCCAAATAATCTCCCACCTTCCCCCTCTTACTCCTAGAAGACTCACATTGGGCAGAACTCTTCCCAAGGAATCCTTTGGCTCAATCAAAAAAGTGTTACCCGATTTTTAGGTAATGTCTTCTCTAATGTTGTTTTGTTTTATTTAGCTTCTCCAACCACTTAAACTCTTTTTATTCCTTTATTTTTGTAAATACAACAGTATCTACAATATACTAGGATGTTGTTATGATAATTATTTGGTTTACAATTACACACACCTACATCTAATGGTTAAAGAACTTACTGTTTCTGTGGATGGCGAATTTTTGCCTCATGAAACGATGATTGTTCAAAACTCATATAACACCTTAAAAGGTGGCCATTAATATGTATCTATATTTATATATGATATATAATTTGTAAATGTTTTACTTATTCTTCTGTATTTTTCATTTATGTCATACTTTATGATTTCCATTATGGGTAAATGCGATGATTTCATTTTAGGAAGTGTGGACTACCGCCCCCTCAAAGTGATTTGAATCGTTAATGCCATATGTGGGATGTATAAAGGATGGAGTAAATGTTATTATACACTATATTATACTGTAATTATATTATAAATTTATATCATTATGATTTCATTCCATTAAATATGAAATAGAAATGAAAGTAGCGTTCATGCGTACGTACGGCTTACCGTCTCCCTGAACGGTGCATTTCATTTCTTACCTCTAAATGTTACGTAATATTATAAATGAATGTATATACTGTATATATATGAAATATATGATATCTACATCCTGAATATAATTCTGGATATAATGGATATTTCACCACATGAACAACTTGTAATTATAAGAAGTTTATTTTTGGCTCAAGTACCAAAGATCGACAAAACCACCGTTATTAACTTAAATAATTAAATAATGTTCATAACATTGTAATAAATGATATAAAAGTAATAATGAACATGAAAAATTTTCTTAAGTAAATAGTAATTAACTCTAGTTTATTACTCAGGAGGTTAAATAACGGTCGAGTCAGGACAAGATGCAAGGTAAGGGAACTTCTTAACCTAACTTCCATTCTTTGGGTTAATCTCCTACTTTCAAATTATGTCATGATATTATTATGTATTATTTTGTATTTTTACTTTCTTTATGTGTACCTACAGTGAATACACATAATATATCTATTTTATTTTAAAAATGATCTTTTTAAGGACTTCGTCTCAATCTCATTTTATTGAGGCATATTTGGTTTTATACACAACTTTCTTTTATACGGTGTATAACCCCCTTTGACATTTACG
Source organism: Viscum album (assembly GCA_963277665.1). NCBI lineage: Eukaryota > Viridiplantae > Streptophyta > Magnoliopsida > Santalales > Viscaceae > Viscum > Viscum album. Next base: position 1,045,553,028 of record OY728163.1, on the reverse strand, counting down.
TTTATTCAAAAGGAATCTTTTTATACGAAGCGTTTTACTAATAAAAAAAAGGAATGTTTTTCTTTCCGTACATATGCGGCGACAACGACTTCTCCGCCGCCATGACCATTATTTGAGTTTCGGCTTCCTCTACAAGCCATCATTTTTTTTATGAAAAATAAATACAATGTTTTAACTTTCTTTTATTTTGGTATTGAAAATGGTTTTTAAAGAGTTTTTATTATATCAATGTGTTGTATTGATATCATGTGATTGAAATGTGGAAATGTTATGTTTCATTTATTCATGTTTTAGGTTATATGATTATATTATGGTTTATAATATGTTTAAAACTATTCATATGAGTAATGCATTGGACTTAACAAGTGACAAGTGGAGCACGCTATAGCTCCTCGATGCATCGGTAGGTCTCATGAGACAAACTAGAGTCTTGGCGCGAGGCCTTGAAAAAATCATATTTGTGGTCTTGGCACGAGGCCTTGGCTACGTGGTTATGATAGTCTGGCATTATGCATTCCTTCATTATGAAAGTGTTTATTGATATTGCATGTGATTATTCGACCAGTAGAATATCCATGTGAAGAAGTAAATGGCATTATCTCATTTTACTTTTGCCATATTATGTTGATGTTCAAGTTTAAAAGGCTTTTGTTTTAGTTATACATTGCCTTGAATGTTTATGTTTATTTATGAAATCTTCCGCAATATTGTTATCCTTACTGAGCATCTAAGCTCAGCCCTTCCAATGTTTTAATATTTTCTAGGATGTGAAGAAGTATTTTATGAATGACCTGTAGGGATAGTCAGAAGAGGATATGAGTGTGTACTATGAAGACTTTGTTATTAGTTTTTCACTTTATGAAGTAATGTAACATTTATGAATGTATCTAGTGTTTCCAAGGCTACTAAACTAATTGGTCTTTCAAGAATTGATCTTTTGTGATCATGCCAATGTTACGAAGTAATGCACCGACTCTAGGTAGCTGGGGTTGGGGCGTTACAGTTGGTATCAGAGGCAGTTTAGTACAAACCTTGGAAGCTAGATTTAGATAAAATCTGATTAGAGAACATAGCCCGAAGATAGACTTTGAGGATTAGTATAGAAGAACTTCCTAGAATTTTGGTATTGTAGAGATGTTGTGAGTTTTCCAAGGAATACATCCCTCTCTGGATACGAGCAGGTAGAGGCGGCTCTGGCACAGATGTACCTAGGGGTAAAACCCGAAAACACCACTTTGAGCTAGAATCGAATGGGAACTGGTGCACGGCAATGGGCCTTGCTGCACTCTTGGTTACAACACTCCCGGGGGATATGATTAGGATAATTCTCATTTTCATTTCAAACCACTATGAAGGGTTATGAGTATATACTTTATCAAATAAAACATTTCTTTTTATTATTATGGATTATATCGATAAATAGTTCAATTTATGTAAAGTGTTTTACAAATATGGAATTATGTATTTTAATTCATAAACTAATCTAGTTTATGCCATTGTTTAGAAATGGTGCCTAGTTGAAGGAATGGAAACCGTATCAATGAACGCACTCCGTGTAAGGATTGTCCTCCTGCTCAAGATAATTATTGTGGATCTGGAGATACAACTCGTGCTGATCAACTTATTACCATACTGGGACAACTCACTCAGGTTATTGATAATAACCTTACTCGTATGGAGTACCCTAATCCGCAATGTGGAGGATCAATGTTAGACCGATTCATGTGGAAACAACCACGAACATTTAATGGGGCTACAAATCCATTTGTAGCTGAGCAATGGATAAACTCCTTAGAGAAAATGTTCCACGCCTTGGAGAGTAGTGAAAGGGAAAAGGTTATCATGGCAGTTTACCGCCTCACTGGAGATGATGATCAATGGTGGTTATTGATTCAAAATACAAAGGAATATAATGACGTATCGAATATGGAATGGAGGGAGTTCAAAGAGCTTTTCTTAGAAAAATAATTTCCTCATGACCATCGAGCAGATATGGAAAGGCAATTTATGAGTCTGAGACAAAAGGAGGATGAGAATGTCGCAAAGTATGAGGCCAACTTTACAATGTTAGCGAGGTATGCTGCAGATTATATACATAACCCAAGAGGTAAGATTGATCATTTCATTGATGGGATAAAACCATTTCTCCATCGAGCTTTAGTATCACAATCGTTCTCAACATATGAAGATATTGTCTCATGTGATATCAAGACAGAAAAAGAATTCTCTTAGTCTTATGACAACAAAGTAAAGAAAGAAAAGAAGAGAACGGTGGAACAAGAGACAGATAAAGGGAAAAAGGGAAAGAAGGATTTTCCATTATGTGATAATTGTGGGAAGAATCACCCTGGTACTTGCCTAAAAGGAATGGCATTTTGTTACAAATGTGGAGAAAAAGGTCACCAGGCGCGTGATTTCAAGGGAAAGAAATAGGGTATCAATGTTGAATGCTACAATTGTAGGGAAATGGGGCATTATGCAAATGAATCTCCTAAGCGTCAGGGAAACATATCTCAGAAAAGGCCAAGGGATCAAGGACAATCTTATGCTGTTACTACAGTTGAAGCAGAATAACTAATGTATAGGTTCTTTTGGACTCATGGATTATATTCTGGTTATTAGAATAATGTGATATATATATAAGGATTGTACTGCAGTACTTGTTGATTTAAGTAAGGTTTTAATATGATGATGGTAATTATATTTTTAGTATATGACAATAAGAGAAACATTACTTTGTTTGGGGAATCTGATAAATTGATTTTGGAATTAAGATTCCTTTTAGAGAAAGTCTGGACATAGGTATTTTGGATAACTATAAAGGATGGAGTGGATTAAGTCAATCTTTGGATAGTATTGTTTAAGGTTAAAAAATTTATGAAGATTATTTTTGGAATATTATAATACTATAGTTTTAGGAAAAGGACAACCTGCAGGGTGGGGCATAACTCATCGTGTCGGACAAAGCTGTAGGAATCGAACCCACAATCATAGTGCGACATGCCTTTATTTCCTACCACTGGCCTACAGGAAGTCCCTGGTTATTACAAAATAATTTTACTAATCTAAATGGTATGTGTTAACATTTGTAACCTTATACAATTAGGATAAGTATAATATTTTTGAGTTCTATTATCTTTTTGAGTGAAAGATGAGTTGAAGGTTGAAACTCTAATTGTCAAGCATAAATATATATATACCTATCTCTTATTCAATGAATAAATTAATTCTTAAACTTTAGTAAAGGGATATTAAACCAAAAAATGTGTTATCCTAATACCTTATGTTTTGTTGAACTGATGATATTTTAAATCAACATAGATTGAAGGCTTTGAGGCCCTCAATTTGACAGTTGATTGTGATTGATGACCTCAATCACTCCCTACACATATTTACGTTTTTCCTCCAATTATATGTCTCAAATTGCCACCAATGTTCTCCTAATCTAGATCATAATTAGGTGCTGACTTTTTCATTTCCCTTTCCCTCTTATTAAGGCTAAATTTTATTGATCTTATTTCCGATGTGGGTTTTCCACAAAGGTATTTTCTCTTTTAATCCTTTTATTTTCAAAGAAAAATTTCAAATTGCGAGGACACAATTTATTGAAGGAGGGCAGAATGTAACACCCCGAGCTTCCATGATACACTTCTCATTCAATAATGCAGTAGCTTGCATTAAACGCAACATTGAGTTCTAAAACACCGCGACTAATCAAAGTAGCCGTTATGAATAGTAATAACCACTTTTCAAAATTATTGAAATTTTATATTTCAAAATGGACTTCATTTTTTGATTCGGAATATCAAAATTAGCCTATGTTGAATTTTTGGTATTTTTCTGAGAACTTCTAATTTTTTATGAATAATGAAAAATAATTAAAAACAACTATTCTAATCAAAATAATTTATAGTGATAAATTATACTATTTAGTGGTTTTAAAGTATAATTAGAATATATTTTTACCATTTTATCCAATGGTGTTCATTAGAATTAATTTCACTTTGAAATTGGACATAAACAATTGTTAATCTTTTGATATATATTGTTTCATAAAAACACGCTATTTGTTGTGACGGCGGGAATTAATTATAAAATTAATTAATGAAACTTATATGTTTGGAATTTTTTAAAATAGAAATCATTTTTGAATTCGGAATATCAATTATATCTTAGGGTGAAATTTTGGCATTGTTCTGAAAAACTTCAATTTTTTATGAATAGTGAAACCAGTAAGTGGTAGTTAAATGACTGATTTTTCGTTTAAATGAAATATTACCACTTCTGTGTTTTTATTTTCAAAAATCCGACATACATGGTTGCCATCAAGAAGTAAAATGTGGTTCCATGAGATTAAAATAATTTTTTGTGAACAGTAACTTTTAAGTTCTTAATCGCGATTAGAGGTAATTAGTGTGGTTTTAGGTAAAAATAATGTTTTAATAATATTAGATGAGCTTGAAACATGTCCTACCATCATTGGATGTTCCATGTCCGACCAAGAAAATCCATGGGTCAACTTGGGGACCCCATGGAGCCACTTTAGTTGGAAAATGACATAAATACCTTTTATTTAATGTTAAAGTTAAAAAATGACAGAAACATGAAATGTTTTACTAAAATAATTTTTACATGAGGTTATACAAGTCATATTTTTGACTATAAATAGTCATTAGAAAGATAAATATATTTCCTACATTATAGTATTTTTTTTATAATTTTTAGACATTAAATAAATTAAATTATTTATGACATCATGATGATGCAGCGATGACCTCATTATTTAACGATTTAAATAAAATGAGAATATAATGTTAAATCCAAAGCTTACACTTGTCCAAACCCTATTGGATGAGGATATTTCGAAACCGTATCACCTTAGCCTCGAATTATACAAGTCTGGGACCTTTAGAATCCGAAAATCATTGTATAATAGAATAACATTTCATTACTTTCCAAAAGTGCCCCTCCTCTCCACTTATAAAAGGCCCCCACCACTCCCACCTTATTAACACATTCAAGCCATTTGGCTCGACCCAAATCTGCCCATATACTCTCCCAACTTCCCCATATTACTCCTAGAAGCATCACATTGGGAATAACTCTTCCCAAGTGAGCCTTTGGCTCAAATCAAAAAGAGTTACCCGATTTTTAGGTAATGTCTTCTCTAATGTTGTTTTGTTTTATTTAACTTCTCCAACACCTTAAACTCTTTTTATTCCTTTCTTTTGTAAAAAAACCAGTATCTAAAATATACTAGGATGTTTTTATGATAAGGATTTGGTTTACACTTAGACACACCTACATCTAATGGTTAAAGAACATACTGTTTCTCTGGATGGCGAATTTTTGCCTCACGAGACGATGATTGTTCAACACTCATATAACACCTTCAAAGGTGGCTATTAAGATGTCACTATATTTAAATATGATATATAATATGTTAATTTTTTACTTATGCTTCTGTATTTCTCATTTATGGCATACATTATGATTTCCATTATTGGTAAACGCGATAATTTCATTTTAGGAATTGCGTACTACTGCCCCCTCAAAGTGATTTGAATCGTTAATGCCACATGTGGGATGTATAAAGGATGGAGTAAATGGTATTATACACTATATTATACTGGAATTATATTATACATTTATATCATTATGATTTCATTCTATTAAATACGAAATAGAAATGAAAGTAGCGTTCATGCGTACGTACGGCTTACCGTCTCCATGAACGGTGCATTTCATTTCTTACCTCTAAATGTAACGTAATATTATAAATGAATGTATATACTGTATATATATGATATATATGATATCTACATCATGAATATAATTCTGTAAATAATGGATATTTCACCACATGAACAACTTGTAATTATAAGAAGTTTATTTTTGACTCAAGTACCAAAGATCGACAAAACGACCGTTATTAACTTAAATAATTGCATAATGTTCATAACATGGTAATAAGTGATATAAAAGGAATAATGAACATGAAAAAGGTTCTTATGTAAATAGAAATTAACTCTATTTTATTATTCATGAGGTTAAAGAATGGTCGAGTCAGGACAAGACGCAATGTAAGGGAACTTCTTAACCCAACTTCCATTCTTTGGGTTAATCTCCTACTTTCAAATTATGTCATGATATTATTATGTATTATTTTGTATTTTTACTTTCTTTATGTGTACCTCTAGTGAATACACATAATAGATCTATTTTATTTTAAAAATGATCTTTTTAAGGACTTCGTCTCAATCTCCTTTCATTGAGGATTATTTGGTTTTATACACAACTTTCTTTTATACGGTATATAAACCCCTTTGAATTTTATGTATATTCAAAAGGAATATTTTTATACGAAGCGTTTTACTAAACAAAAAAAAGGGAATGTATTTCTTTCCATACATATGCGGTGACAACGACTTCTCCGCCGCCATGACCATTATCTGAGTTTCGGCATCCTCTACAAGCCATCATTTTTTTAATGAAAAATAAATACAAAGTTTTAACATTCTTTTATTTTGGTATTGGAAATGGTTTTTAAAGAGTTTTTATTATATCAATGTGTTGTATTGATATCATGTGATTGAAATGTGGAAATTTTATGTTTCATTTATTCATGTTTTATGTGATATGATTATGTTATTGTTCTTGATATATTTAAAACTATTCATATGAGGAATGAATTGGACTTGATAAGTGACAGGTGGAGCCCGCTATAGCTCCTCGATGCATTGGTAGGTCTCATGAGACAAACTAGAGTTTTGGAACGAGGCCTTGAAAAAATCTTATATGTGGTCTTGGAACAAGGCCTTGTCTACGTGGTTATGATAGTCTGGCATTATGCATTCCATCATTACGAAAGTGGTTATTGATATTGCATGTGATTATTCGACCAGTAGAATATCCATGTGAAGAAGTAAATGGAATTATCTCATTTTACTTTTGCCATATTATATTGATGTTAAAGATTAAAAGGATTTTGTTTTAGTTATACATTGCCTTAAATGTTTATGTTTATTTATGAATGCTTCCGCAATATTGTTATCCTTACTGAGCATCTGAGCTCACCCCTTTCAATGTTTTCATATTTTCCAGGATGTGAAGAAGTATTTTATGAATGACCTGCAGGGATAGTCAGAAGAGGATATGAGTGTGGAATATGAAGACTTTGTTATTAGTTTTTCAATTTATGATGTAATGTAACATTTATGAATGTATCTAGTGTTTCCAAGGCTACTAAACTAATCGGTATTTCGAGACTTGATATTTTGTGATCATGCCAATGTTACGAAGTAATGCACCGACTCTGGGTAGCTGGGGTCAGGGCGTTACAAGAATTCTCCTCACAAAAATAATGACATTCCAACTACAAAATTATATACATGAGATAACATTATAATTCATCATATTGGGATCCTAAGGAGAAAGGAGAAGTAAAATGATAAGATGAAAACAAAAAACAATGACTAAATTAAACATAAATCTAGAAATGGAGTTTTTAAAATCAAATTACATCCCAAACTAAAATGGAACCATTAAATAATCACATTAATCACCATAAATATGAAAATGAATGAGAATCAATATATATATAATGGAAGAAAAAAATAAAAACATACCTTGTGTTTAATTTTGTGACACCGAACAACATTAGTGGATGGGGGTAGCCCGGGATCATGGGAGAAGGATAATGGGCCTTCCGGTTATCACAGACGAATTTCTTGGAGTTGAAGGTAGAGACGTAGAACAAGAAGAAGAAGAATAATAGAGAAAAGCATAAATGATTAGGAGGAAATCTCCAAAATTAGAAATGTAGGGATTTAAATGAGAATAAAAAATAATTAGGGAATAGAATGGGAGAACAGAGTCGGAGGAGGGTAACTAGATTTAAGGCAAGGGTTTTCCCATATTCTAACCCAAATTGAGGTGGGATATGAGAATACAGGAGGAGGAAATCAAGATTTGAGGTAGAAAAACCCCATGTGGAAGGTGGAGTCAGAGTCGGAGGACACAGAAAAGTAGGAGATGGATGCGGAGTTGGAGGCCGATGCGCAGGAGGAGTTAGAGTTGTATGCGGTTGGGGAGGAGGGGATTAATGGAGGGGTGTGGGAACCCTAGAGTGGGTAGAGTTGAATCAGGGCTGTGTGGGTGAAGCGAAGGGAAATAACGATCGAGGGAGGGATTTTTTTCCAATTTTTGAATATGGATACAAAATATGGTATGATGTAGCTTATTTAAAAGAGGACACATGGAAAGAGAAAATCATGGTTTAGTATATATATAGATAAGCGTATGGTGCATATACGATGGAAGAGCTAGCTGGTACACCACCTCACCTAGTGTGTTGAGAATCTGGAAAGGTATAATGAATCTCAGAGATAGTATGACACCCGTCCAAACATCTGTAATCCTTATTGTGGGGAGACCCCTAGAAGACCTGGTCTCCATCATCAAACTCAAATGTTCTCCCTCTCCTATCATCATATGACTTTGGTAGGTCTATGCAGTATTCATCCTCTCATGGATGATCTGATCCTTCTTCAGGGTATCTTGTACAATCACTCGATCCATAAGTGATAACTCCCATGGGTTGGTCTAACATAGGGGAAATCTTCATGGTTTCCCATACATTGCCTTAAAGTGTACCATGATGATGGTTGAGTGATATATGTTGTTCTATGCGAACTGCACCAGTGGAAGGTCGCCCTCCCACCTATGACCAAAATCAAGGACACAAGCACGAAGCATGTCCTAGAGTGTCTATATGGTCTGCTATGTCTCATCATCTTCCTGAGGATAAACGATGGTGCTCTAATGTAGATGAGTCTTGAATGATTCATGTAATTCCTTGAACATGCATGATGTAAAATGAGAATCATGATCAGAGATGATCATTTGAATACAGCTTTTGGTAGGGATTACATGACTAGTTCGGGACGCTTCTACAATTGTGAATCACCTTCCTTCCTCAGATAGATGGTTACATGGAGAGGAATATGCAGAAAATAGTGGACATGCTTTTTGCATGTGTCCTTGATTATAGACATAGATGAGAGTACCACCTTCCACATGTGGATTTCTCTTAAAACAACATCAATCACTCCACTATTGGTATGGAACCATTTCAGGCCATGTATGGGAAACCTTAAAGATCAACACTATAATACAAATACCAAGGGGATTCCACACTTTTGGGTCTAGAGTTGGTAAAGTCTACCACAAAGAAGTTGAATATCATCTAGGAGAGGATTAAGATGGCACCGAGCTAGCATAATCCTTATGTTGACATGAGACAAAGACTATTGTTGTCTGAGAGGGGATACCATGACTTCATATGGGTCTCACCCAGATGAGGATTATAGATGATTGGTCCGGGAGTTAATATATCTTTGAGATTTATCTGGCCTTTTTAGATCCTCAATAGTGTAGGCGAGGTGTCATATCATCTATCTCTTCCCCCACAAATGAACTGGGTGCATATTGTTTTCCATGTGTCACAACATAAGAGGTACGTTCATGATCTATCACAGGTTATCGAATGGGGATAACTGGACATTGATGATGGTGTGAAATTTTTCCCATTGGAGATAGAGGATTGAAATGAGTGGGTTCTTTGTGGGTGGTCATTTCATCTGGTGGGTGTTCGATGGAAGCACGTGAATCTCTAGGAGAGAATCATCGTGCGGGAGGCTCAGATACATGCTCATTACATGCCTTTGATTCACTATTTTTGTTGTAGATTTTGTGGATGATTATTTCAAAGGTGGGGTACATGTAAAGATGTATAAATTCAATATAAATTATTCATTTTCACAACCCGTCCTCTGGTTCCTATTCTAGGAATACCCCAATCCCGCATTCCAAAGACCAGGGGTTTCTAAAAAGCACTAGAAAGGCATTTCCCTTAAATTTTAAGGCATTGCCATTAAACCTGTTAACTCACAGAACAGGAACATGACCAGATGAAATACAACTATTAAAACATCAGTTGTGAAATGTGTTCTAAAAGTTATGGGGTTGGAATACAAGACCAACATAAAGATAAAACTACTATAGAAAACATCACCTAATATCATCTTCCAGGGTTCATACCTTAAGCGTATGTACAACTCGTCTCTGCATCTCTCCACGTCACCCATCACCTTCGTGCACTACCTGGTCCTGGCTCCCCATAGTCTCAGCCAAACAGCTCATCATCTTCACATGACACAAGAAGTTGTGAGATAATCCCATGCAGTTCTATGTATAACAATACCTTGTAGGGACCCCGAGACCCCTGAAGGTCTTTCATAAATCCAATGAGGAAAACCAAAAAACATGATCTTAATAAAAAAATAACAAAGAAAATGTAATTCTCAAACCTGTTATATAAGTCAAATTTAATGAATAAGGATTGATTAGTCATATGATATATCATTTTATTGCCTTAGGAAGACTCCACTACTAAACCATGAAGGATTTGTTCAAATGTTGATCCACAAAGGGTTGCATACCACTAATCAACATCTGGCTACTCTAAGTATTTTACTCATCGGGTTGCACATACTAATCCACAAAGGTCCTCTAGAATGATTATCCACACATGGTCGATATGATTCTTATCCACACAGGGTCTCTATGAATTTTGATCTACAAAGGGTATCTATGATACTGATCCACATAGGGTCCCTATGATGCTGATCCAAACAGGGTCTCTATGATATGGATCCCCATAGAGTCTTTATGGATTTTTATACACAATGGGTCACTATAAAGCTAATCCACACTACTTCTCTAAGAATTCTGCTCCACATAGGGTCTCTATGAATGCTGATCCACACAAGGTCGCTATTAATGAAAGCTAATAATAGGATTTCTTTTAACCAGTGCGCTTGAGATGTGAAGTTTCTAATCTTCAAGATATCAACTCTGCCTAAAATTTCAATATGTTTCAAAAAGAGTATCCCAAAGAACATTAATGTTATAAGGTTCCCAACGTGACAAAAGGCGCATCAATTAGATGTCCAGAATGTGTGTTATAAGCGACTTAGTACCGAGGGCCCAATTGGATTCGACCTCGATCCATCCCATCTATACTCCAAAATTTCCCAAAACATAGGTGGAGTAATTCAAAAGAACCGTGTCATTACAAGGATTCCATTATAGCAAATAGATCATAAAACGAACAACTGATTTGTGAAATATGATCTGTTTAGCGTATCTGGGATGAAATGGGTTTGAACAGACCTAACCCAACCTGGATCAAGTCTGACCCGGTCCATCCTGAGTAGGATAGGATGCAGGCATGGACCACTAGGCCCCAGTCTATCCGAGCCTTCCATGGCTAGGTGTGGCGCACTGGTTGACCCAGCCCGGTGGCTGGCACCGTCAGCCAGTCATGTGGACAACCCCCTTCCAGACAGTTTTAATGTTCTTGATCATTAATCAGTGGTGCCACATGGAGACGACCACATGTAAGCGGGATCCACAGGATGTGAGACCCTTATTCCTCCTTCGTGACTTCCATATCGAGGCTCTTCTTCATCGCACATGATGGTGCACCACCTTTGGCCATCACCAACGACCATGTGCCGAATGCCCCTGCAGACCACCGCTGTCGCCCGTCGGCACTATTCGATGTCACCGGCAGAACATTTGTGGGCCATCAGGTGAGAATCAGTGGTCTTTTCCCCATATTTTTGCCCCTATGGGCCTCCTTGGATGTTGTCGTCACTGAACGGATCTTGGATTCATGTTTTCATTGAGATTAAACTTCTCAAATGAAAATCGAAACAATAACCAAAGATTTGGAAGGTCCATTCCTTTTTAGTTAAGGCCACATCCTCCACATTATCATCATATCACGTAGGTAATAATAAATCATCATGATAAAATATGACCTATTCAAACTCCTACAACAATCGCCTGAAATTTCATAAATTTTATAGATCAACTTTGATTGGTTAATCCTCATTCGCATTTAATTTTCATGAATGTGGGAGAGAGAAAAATCACTTGAATTTAAACATTAACAACCCCTAACGTAGAAATGGTGGATATCTCATAGTTTTTGACGAAGAATCCACACATGGAAAAGCATCCTATTTTTCTCAATTCCATATTGATTCCACTAAAATTGTCATCCAAGCCTCTGTTCTTCATTGCAAGAAGACACCACCAATCTTCATCAAATATTTCTCCTTTCTATGTAAAAAACACATATCTAAGATTCAATATAATAGAGGGGAAGTAAGGTTAACATATAATAATAATTAATGTGGTTCATTAATGAATGAACCTCTTAAATATCAATGGTTTCATTACAAAACAGAAGAGGTATGAAATTAAATGGCTTGAAAACTAGGCTATCCCACCACCACCACTCAACAATTGGTAGAATAATAAATAAATAGTTTTATGTTATTTTATTATTCATTAAAATGTCCACAAAACTAACATTTTCTCCCAACCTACTCCAGTCGATCATAATCCTCCCTTTAGATAATCATGTCATGATGGATTCAACGGTCCCTCAAATTATTAATCTGAGAACCTTTTGAAATGATATAAAACACCACCAACATGTACCATAAAAAAAGTTCAAAATTTCATTCCAGGAACACTGGGACTCAAAATCAATCACTGTAATTTATGCAGACTCGTAATAATTGCTAATAATTTAAAAATAATTATATGGAATATCCAGGTCATTACCATTTAAACAAGGCTCTAAACTCAGTGGTGGATTATATATCAAATATATTTCCCCATTCAAGAGTTATTAAACATTTTCAAGAAAACAATATGCGAGTTATATAAATGTATTTAATATATTACAATAATTTGTTTGAACACACTGAGCCTTAAAATCCAAAGCCACTTAAACACATGATCTCAAAATTATTTCATATAATATTCAAAAATATATCACCAAAAATATGAATCATTAAAATTAACTAGGAAATATAAGCATCGAATTATTATAATATTATAGGTGTTTTTAATATTTCCGTTTTCATATTCTATAAAGGATCTCCCCATACACCCTATAAATAATAATTGAACAATTATAATTTACATAAAACATTAAATGGATTTCATCTTCTTTATATGCGTTAAAAAAACTTTTTACCCAATCCAACTAAAATTTTCATATGTCTCATAAAGCCTATGAAAGTGTATGGTCAAAATATCTGTAAGATATAACATAACAATTTTCAATATTGTTATATCATAAATTTTTGTAATGTCATGGATGTGGAGGGTTTGATCAAACAACATTGACCTTTTTAATGTTATATATTATGGTGGGTTTAATCTCATCCTTCTTATTTTCCCTTTAGATTGGATCTAAAGAGGATTATGTTACATTTAATTCAATATTGTTGATAAATATTATTGGGAAATTTCCACAAAAAGATAGAATTTTTTTTTAACTTATACTCTATGAAAACAAAGAATTAGTTCATTGGGTTATAAAACTACTTAGGGATATAGTAATTAAAACATGTTTTAAATGTATTAATTATATATATCTCTATTGGGTTTCTTATCATTATTTTTAGATCAAAGGTCATGATATGCATATAATGTATTTATTTAGGAACAGATTATTGGCCCACAATTATTTTCCTTTATTTCACATCACCCCTATGTTTTGTGAAATCCCCATAGGGGTATCATTGTAGGTACGAACATATTATTTCCATATATTGTAATTTTATTCTTTTAATAATAACATTATTTTTCCTCTTTCAATTTGTAATGAGTTATTTTTCATAAATTACCTATGGAGCATTCAAATAGAGAAAAAAATAATGTTTTACCCATGAGTGACCTTTCTATTTTTCAACATGTTTTGTAATATAACTTTTTTCAATAGTATTAAATTGTCATATATGTTGGTTCAAAAAGTATGGTTTATAAAGAAAACAAATTTAATGGAATTTAAATTCATTTTCTTTAAAAAATGATAAATAAAACCTAATGTGAATGAGTGAACAATGTCCCACAAATATAAAGAACTCAAAAAAGTTAATGTCATTTGGGGTTATATTACTTTTACAAATGAATCTTATATATTTGCGTCATATTACACGGGAAAATGGTTAAATAATAAAAAATTACAATTTTTCATTAGAACATGTATTTTATAAGGTGGTGTTACATTAATTATATTCAATATAATTTAATAATTGGAATTTTTTTTAATGTAAATCTAATTTGAAAGAGATTTAAAAAATTATTATTAGAGAGGGTATAAGGATCCACTTAGATATAAAAAGGAATATATATTTTATGGGCCCATATCCTCAAGATGAGGTTATATTGTTTTATTGGAGAAAATAGGTACAATATAAAAATATATATCATGGTACATATTGATAACCCTTAGAATTGTCTCTTGGGGATGATTATACAATTTACGGTAGTCAGTGAAGGTTTTTGAAGGATTAGACACAATGAATAAGTAGTTTATAGAAGATGGATCTTCAATGATGGATCTAGTTCAATATATATTACGTTATTATTTTATGAAAACATTAAGAAAATGGATATGATAGGCCAATAAAATATCATTTTGTTGGATTAGTATACCCAATGAGAAAAACATTTCGTTTTATAATGCAATTTATAAGGACCCACAATCTCTTGATATTTTTCAATTTCCCTTCAACTTATTACCTATGTCTTGGTAGTGAGATAATTCGTTAATAGAGACATGAACCATTTTAGTCCACCTCTTTAGTGTTTTAGGAATTAAATATATTTTTTCAATTTCAGTCATAGTTAGAAAATACTTAACTTGAACCACAGAAGTTATATATGTTATACAATGCATATATTATATAAATAGGTATTTTGTGGACATTAGGCATGGACCATAATGATATAGGGTATCTACTGTGATAAACAACATGGGGTTAAAACACTGATAAAACTCAAAACCTCTTTTAAAATGAATAATAATGATGAATTGAATAATAAATTGTTTTTATTTGATCAGGAGTTATGATATGAGATTATGTAATAAATTATTTCATTATTTCAATGATTAATGAGAGGTTAACAAGTAATGTCTCTAAGGAATATGAATATTAGAGGTCCCTCCCATTAATATCTGATGCTTTTGATTAAAAAGAAAAAAAATAAGGAACAAAAATATATCCATATAGAAAAATGTATTTATATAAACTAGATGTATCCAATGGAGGTCTATATAATCATTTCTAATATATATTAATAATTTTTTAAATTTATGGAATGGAAAAAATAGTGGTTTGTAAAAGGAGGGTATTCAAAAGGGGAATTGGAATCAATATGGACTTCATTATTCCATATCTATGAAATTAAAATATTTATAAATGATTTAATATATATTATAGTTCCTTACCAGTAATATATATAATGATCTATATACTACTAGATATATTGTAAAAGTTATGAATTAAGGCCATCTAGTTTTTATATGTCATGCTGTTTAATGTCATGCAATCATGACATTGTTGTGAGGTTTTTTATAGTCATATAATGATTAATTTTTTAAACATGTTTAAAATATTTTTATATGTAATGTATATGAACCAAAAAATGAGTTATATATTTTATTGAGTGAACCATACACAAGGAAGGAATATTTTTTTTGAAACATGCAACAATTTCTAGGATTGGGGATCCCTGCAATATTTAATATCTTTAAATGTTTGGAATCAAGAAAAACATAGTTCCTTAATGATTACACAATGTATAAATCTATATAATATATTAGGGTGGTGAATTTAAATTTTAATATTAAAGAAACACAAACATCTATCACATTGAACCCACCAACACATGAGAAGAGAGACTTACCAATAATCAATCCCCAATGATTGAGTCTTGATTCTCTATTAAACGTGGGTTGACAAGGAATTGATTATATATAATTAATTCGTTGTAAAACCAAATAATTATTCTGATGAAGATCTATGTGAACCTGTTAATTTTGGAGATTAATTATCAAGATAAGAAATTTCTGGTGATTGGGAAATTAGTCATTTTTTCTTAGAATGAATTAAAATGAAATGATAGAATGCATGGGAGGGGGATTTAAATTCTATTATCTACAATATTAGGATTATAAATTGGATGAGTTTCAATAATGTAGTAAAATAATGTTGTGTTAAAATCTATATAATGTATTTCCTTTCAAAAAAATGACTCTAATGAAAGAGAATTTATGTATATCTCATGCCATTTTCTACACACTATACAGTCATATATAATTGATCCAAATATTTCAATAACAATTGACCAATGATTGGAAAAACATTCTATTTTGGATACTATAACCATATTAAAAATAATGGTTCTTGATATTTGAGCGCACCTATGGATTTGACCAACTAATTTGACAAATAGAAATACATTTTAACCTAATATTGCAACAATCAAGCAAAACAATGATCACATTTTGAACTGCTACATTGAACAATATTGAATGCAGGGGAAATAGGTATATAAAATTATTAACTTAAATTTATATGGAATACATAATAAAATAAATTTATAATATCAAGATCATACATATGCAGGGATAAATTAAAATATGTAGTTTTTTATAAATTGGTATGTAAATAAAAATAAACTTGTCAAATACTAATAAATGGAAGGACATTAAATTAACGATTATTCTCTGTCTAGGGACTATGATAGATGTATATTTTTCAAATTTCAATAGTAGGACCCAACTTATTAATATTTGGAGTTATTATTTATGATATGGTGATGATAATAAGTCAACACATAGTTATTATAGGATAAATTCACACTGAAAATTAGGACCTTATATAAGGGTGCATAAATTTATCATTGATAAAATGTATGGATGAGACCAATTTAGTAAATATGGGATTCAATAATTTTCACATGGGGATAATAATAAATACACATATTGGTTTTGTTTCATATTATTTCTTGAATAATGATGAAATATATACATAGAATAAGGGGAATTGATTCATGGAGGCATGGGTGGATTTTATGACAAATAATTTTACATTGATCGATAAATCATGTAAGGGATAAATAGGTCACAATAATTATTTAAAACTGTTATTATCATATATAGATGTTAAATGTTATTATATTAATATTCACTATAATACATAGATACATGACTGTGGAGTGTAATAGCAAACGATATTGGAAATCTAGGACACCAAATCCATAATTCCTGATAGTTATTCAATGCCACCCCAAAAGTTAATCTCTATTTAGTATTTAAACATTAAAACCAATATTCATATCTTTCGTAAATGAAAAATAGAAATGATGATTTTATAAGATAAATAAAGGTATGTAAGGGATTTATTTAAGTATAACATGAGATTTTTTTTTATTATAACTTGAGGAGAAGACTTGAAAACCACAAATTGCATATCAATGATTACAATATTGTGTCACAATATAGATATTGGTAGTTCATAATAAATGAATATGAAGGAAATTAAGGAACATGAGCCATGAGATAATAAAATTGTAATAATGAAAAAAATTAGCATACACATGTGCTTAGAAAATTATTGGTCAAGGCTACCTACCATGACAACCATTACATGTAATACTAGAGAAAACCACCAATGTGTCTATATTGGTCAAAGGATAACCTCACATTTACTCTCTTCTTTCTAGCATTGTACAATCTATTATTTTTTCTCTTGAGATCATATAGGATTAATCATTACCAAATTCATTTTGGGTTGTCATAGGTCCCTCCCATATATGGATATAACATAACCATATTAACATAATGAAAATCATACACATGTCTTCCAAAAAATAATAAAACATTCATGATATCATAACCAATGAAATGAAATTGGTTTCAAAATCTTTTAATCTTGTCATTACATATTTAAAAATATAGATTTTATAATTCTATCATCATTTCATCATACTGTAATCCTAAAAATATAATTAGGTTTATGAATAATTATTTCATATAATAACCTATGGAAGAGAAACATATTTCATTCACATCATGTGATAATTAACCACTTAGAGAATGAATAATATTGGTATAAATGGATCATATCCCCATAAAATAATAATTTATATCAATTTATTTCATATTATATAGATAAATATTTTTCTTGACAAATCACTTGGAGAATTTCTTGATTTAGAGAAAGTTTCATTTATAATAAATTTTTAAAATTAATTATTTATCAAAAAATTTCTAAATGATTTTATTTGAAATATTTATTTTTAATAATTTATGAAAATTTAAAATATAACTAAATATATATATTTTTTAAATTATCATATCCAAATTAAAAATAAATATTGAAATATAAAACATTTTTAAAAATAAATTTTTTTAGAATAACTTTTAAACCATTTGAATGAAGAATTACAAATTTTATTAAAAAAATTTTAATGGAAAATATCATTTTTCATTTGACAGAAAATTTCTAAAATTATGAAAAGTTATTTTATAGGTAATTCCAAATTAATTAATATAATAAAATTTGAAATGAAATAAAATCATAATGGTGGGAGATTCATTTCATGTTTTACAAATTAAAACAAATATTCCATTCAGATTTTTGGTAAAACAAAAAATTATAATTTTCTGGAATACAATGTTAATATTATGTTCTAAAAAATATCTTAAAAATTAATAAATATTTTTTTACTTCTCTTATTAAAAAATTATAAAATTTATATAATATTTTAAAATATTTTTAGAAGACATGATTTCGAACGAAATATATTGTTTCTACATAAAATAATATTTTCCTAGATACATTATTTTTGTACTATCAACTGAATAAAGAGAGGAAAATGAATAAAAAATATGTATCCTAATAAATGAACATATGAAAATAATTTTAATATTATTCTTCAAATATATATCATAATCATTTGACATTGTGAGAATAATCATAAAAATTACTGATAAACGAAGTTATTATAACAAAAAATCCATCAAACATTGGTAATGTTGAATCATAATCCCCATGAATAAATAAAATTAAATAAAAATTATAATATCATTAATAAATGTATAATGTTGATATAAAATGCCACTCAGGAAGTATATATACCATTTATAAAATGATATAATCATAAAATTACTTAGGTCTTTAGGAAAGCAATTTGATACAAAAATCCCTTTAAAATTTGGAATCTTTTAAACCATAAACCCAATAAAATGGATTACTAAAATTGATATGTGATTCTAAAAACATCTAATGGAATCATTATAAAATAAATTCATTGTCAGTAGATAAAAACCATATATTAAATAATTGTGAACATGGCATGTGTCTCTTAGATGTTAACATATGAGGAAGAATTATATTATAATAATAGTTGTCTATTGAATCATAAGACACAATAAATCATATAATAAAATTAAACATTAATTATAATTTAAAAAATATATATTAATGATATAACATTTAAAAGTGGATGTATATCCAAATCAAAATAAATGATTGGGGGATTTGGATATTTCTCCCTGAAATAAAATAGAGACTAGAAATCCCTTACCTTAAGCCTCAACTTTTTTCATTCTCAATCAAACCTCCACTATAATAAACAGGAATATAATATAAATATATTAAAGAACAATACATACATACATACATACATATATATATATATCCCAATATTATTTACTTATTTATTTTTATTATTCATTTTTTAACTATAGCATATTAAATTCATGTTTTGGGTAACAACTTCTTTTTTCCAATATTTTTTCATTGGATATTTTTAGTCTAATTACACATATAATTTTTCCATCATATCAAGAATAACATTTATTAAATATTTTTTACCATAATTGATCAATTATTATTTTAATTCCAATCATAGAAGTTTTTTTGAGAAATTAAGAATGTTATGATCAGGGAGATGGTAGGTCGTATGTTCCCATGAGTAACATTTAATTTTTAAAATGATCATTATATAATGGAGTTTTATAATATATTATCATTAGATAATTATAATAATGTCTAAAATAAATTTTTATTTATTTAATTATTCATTAACCATTAATCTATGTGTTCTGTTGATATAAAGGGAGTCACATCGCTTTGTGAAGGCGGTAGCCAACTAATACCCAAAAGATGATACCATCTATAAAAAAGTGAAAAGGTATAAATAGAAATTAAATATTATCTATATATAATGAAAAATATTTCAGTAATATAATAATTATGTGATTAATATCATACATATTTATTATAATAATACTTATTATATTCCATGTAAAGTGTTAGTGAAATCAAATCACATCTCTTCCTGATTCTGTAGTCCTCCAAACACACGATTATTGTAATCATATCCCCTATAGAAAATAAATGAAAAATATATATGATATAGTGACTCCAAATGTATAATAATGTTATAAAGATTACATATTCAACTTATATTCATCATCATACACATTTGTGGGTGATGGTAATGGGAAAATGAACGACATCAATTCGAGAGGTGGAAGTCCACTACACACACAAACAATGTTGTCCTAACCCATTTTATAGAAATCAAGATCATTTAAGTCAATTAACGTAACCTAAACAAAATATTACTATATTTATGATATTTATTTTTTATGATCTTTTTTTAATAAATTTCAATTTTTATAAAAGAATTAATAAGAAAAAAAGTTTTATATGAAGAATGATATAACATCATCTGGTAACATTTTAAGTTTTCATAAAAACCATCACAAGGTCGTTTTATACCAAAAATATGGGTTCATATTTTATAGTAATTAAATTCTTATTTGATTTTGGTATTTAGTCTATGAAAAAAATGTTTGTGTGTATGATGAATATTGTAAAATGGGTGGTGGTTTATAAGTGAGGTCAGTGTCGCACTTATAATTTTGGAAAATAAAAAGGTGTAAAAAAAATTTTGACATGAAAAAGTTTAAAAAATTGATTATTATAAAAATTAAATGTTTATAAAGTCTAAATTTGCCTATAATATATGTTTTATAAAATATTTTAGTTCATTTTAACATTTTCCATTTTGTTTAACCCGAAGATAACCCTATTTTTCCATTGATCACAATGATTAATTTGTATTCTTTTACTATTAAATATGGTAAAAATAATAATTCCACTTATTATATAATATAAATTATATTGATTAAAATTATGGAATAATAATTTAAAAAATAAATTTTAGATGTGTACAATTTTTATTTTAATTTAATCTCATATATGATTCGAGAAAGATGTTTTTCAAAGAGAAAATGTCTAAAGAATACAATGTTTTTTATCTAGGTTCAATATAAAATTTATAATCAATAAATAAATTAGATTAACATATATATAATTGATATACTTTTATTATATCAAATTGTAATTGTTATTTATAGCTGAAAATAATTTAAATGAAAAAAATTTATCATCATGAATTTTAAATTTTTTACAATTAATAAAAAAAATTAACATTTTAGTGTATTTTCAAAAATCACCCTAAGGTAATCTTGGAAATATGAATTAAAAAAATAATATTATTTATTCAAAAAAAATTATGAATTTTCAGAATTTATTTTTTATATTATCTTTAAAATAAGGTAATTTAAAAAAAGTTAATTTTTTTCATTAAATTTGATTTATTCATAACATTATTTCTAGAAAAATATTATTAACGATACAAATTTTATTTATTATAATGTATATTATTAATTTAAAATACACCTGAAAGTGTTCCTATCAAATTTATTGAGGTAAAACCTTTTTTCAAAGAAATAATTTTTTTGAAAATGAATTCCTTTATAATAAAATAGTTTTTATTTTAATTTTTAATTAATTATACATGAAATAATTCTTTTTAATTAAATATTTTTGAAATAATATTTGATTATTTTTTAAATCCTATTCATACAAAATATTCCAATGGATAAGTGATAACTACAATATTAAATGATAATATATTAATAATATTTCAGGCTTCATATAAACACACTATTATCTGTAATGCACGAAAAGATAATAGGTGCTTTTTACTCAAGAAAAACATATTTTTTTTGTGTAAATATAGCTAAGCATTGTTTTCATGTTATTAAAATTTTAAAAATGATCAAATTAACTTGAGAAAATAAATTTCAAAAATTTTGGGGTAGTTTTATTATAAAAATATAAAATGATTTTCTCCCCTAAAATTTATTGTGATTGGGAATGGTTTATCTTTTGGATATTCATTCATTGAGATCCATTTTTCAGAAATGAATAACAAAAAATACATCATAATATAAATGTTTTAAACAAAAAAATTTCATAATGTATCTCATAAATAGTTATTTACATTGAATAACATAACTGGGATACAGATATTTGGACAGTGAAGAAAAGTGTAAATAATTATAGAATTTGATAATGATCATTGATCATTTAAAATATGGTCATAAACATAATGATAATGATAAAAAAAATTACATACCAAATATGCATGAACAAGTACATTGACAACTTCAAAAATGTTGATAACATGGAAAAAAATTAGAATTCTTTTACTAATTCTTAATAATTTTCATAACAAGATATATTTAATTGATTTCATTACAGTATATAAGAACAATCCCACTAATAATATATTACATGATATGTTTACACATAATCTTTTACTATAATAAATATAGGTGAATGAGTTATTCCAAAAGAACTAATAGGTCATAATGTTAATAGATTGAATAATAAATAGTTCTATCTATATTTAGTTACCATCACGTCAAACTAAAACTAATAGGTAATCAAATTAGTATAAAAATAATATTCTAATGAAATAATTTAATATAAAAGGACATTTCCAAAGAAATAAATAAACAATTATATAAATAGATAACCATATAATTCTTACAAATGACTAAATTTAAAATATTAATAAATTAAATCAAAAAATTTGTAAATAAACTTATTATTAATCTCCTAAATGACTTAAAATATCACAAAAGTGTCATTTATAAAACATTTAAATACTATCATCATGTATTCTATTGAAACATGGAAATAACCAGAACACCATAATCCCTTATTGTAATCATGTATGGTTTTATTCCATTCTTAAAAAAATAATAATTGGACATATACATAAAATATAAAATTTTTGTAAACAAAATATATGATAGAATAAAAAAATTATATTAAAAAATAATAACATCCCATGTAATTAGTATTGTCAAATAAGAATATTTGATTTCATTTATCTCTTTATCCCAAAATTCTTATTTTAATATTTGAAAAATTTTATGTTTTATTATTCCCATAATATTCTATTTTATATAAAATATAACTATTAAATTGAACTTCACTTCTAGTTCATATGTTTCATTAAACATATTCACTTAAATCATTTGTGAAGAATTTATACCAAATATTAATTATAGATTTTATAATACAACAATTAAAATATATAAATACATTCATCATAAAACATAAGTCTCGATAAATTTATTAAGATTTATCATCTTAATAATAAACAAATACTTACTATTCTAAATAATTCATATATCCTTAAATTTCAATATAAAAACCATTACTATTAAATCCATTATAATTATATCTATGATATTTTCTCATAGGGAACAAATTAGAATAATTACAATAAATTCAACATTTGAAACATTCATCCAATAGTAATATATCCATGAGTCCAATATTCCAATCAGTTATAGTAACTAAACATTTCCCTTTTCCAAAGAAATTACATTTTTTGTGATCTTTTCCAAACACAAAACATATTCCAATTATACTAATACAATTTCTTGTGTTCTTCTTCCAACATTCTCATAAAGTAGAAATATAAATATTCATTAATCCGTGGTCTCTATGACACAATTTCATAGATAACTTGATCATCATATTATTTAGTGATTTTAATATTTTTAAAAAGATCCCTTCGTTAGTCATGATCCATGATAAGTTATTAGACATTGAAAAAATATCGTTCTCTATGGTTATTATCCCATTTTGATTCTAATTATAAAAATTTTCATCACATTCAAGGATAACACAATTCTTTATAGTTTCTATAGATACTGTAACCAAAAATAATATAGTGATCAATAATAATCATAATATAGAACCACATATTTATGATAAATCAATTATGGGACGTCCTAATCATGATACCATATTTTAAATTGAAGAAACCTTAGGTTTATCTTAGTGAATTAATTTTTATCATCTATTTACATTCTCCATAATGATTTATAATTTTTTTCACCATCCAATTCAAATACATTGGTAGTGTGAAACCATATATGTATAAAGGCCCACTATAATGTAGTAAGTTACAACCAATTCATGATAAATATTTCCTTTTTAGAGGTTTTACCCATTGGTATCTCTATTCCATGTTCACATTCGCATGTATATTTTTGAAAGAGATTTAATTTCATGGAAAACAATTACTATATCCATTACCAACATTCTAGTAAATTTACATTTACATTGACTCATACCTAGATTCATCCCAATATTCATCCCTATAAATAACCTTATAAATATCCTTATGACCTCACAAAATTTTTCTCACCATATATTCCAATGTTTAACTATAACATTCATTTGATGAAAATAACATTAGAATACGATTATCGTGCATGGATATTGGTTATTTTTTTATTAATATTAATTTTTCTAAATAAAAACATTTCTATAGACCATAATAATTTAGTGTCATTTAATCATCGAACACAATCGTCTTTAAGTCATGATTGATCTTCAATGTATCCCCTTTCCTAATCTGACTTAAATAGAATTGTTCACTACCCGGGGAATAAAAGAATATAATAGGGTGATATAAGTTGCACACTATGTGTTAAAAAGATATTTCTAAAATCATAACATGAGTATTATTGTTTTATAACAGTAGAATATGATTTCGAAACCATACAATTAAAATTATGGATCATAATATTGACATAGGAAATAGATTTTGAGATTTTATAAGATTTGAATTATATTGTATTTTATGTTCATTACACATGAGAGAAGAATATTTGAATACACATTGAAATCATGAATAATACTAAAATTAAATAATATTATGTCACTTCTACCCACCATGAAATTCAGACAATGATTGTATTGGGAAAACTGCCCATGTCACTACTTCAAGAATGGGATAAAATCCTATATAACCATTTTTTGTGTATAAAGTAACCTACATTGTTTCCAATTGATCTCATATAATATTAATCATTATAAAATTAATTAGAGGGATAAATAGGTCCCAACTATATTTGGTTATAACGTAACCTCCATAACATAACAATAATCAAAATACGAGTGAAATAAGATCTTAAAACATCTATCATAGAATTACTGAAGATATAAAATGGTTTTTAAAAATATTCATCATATCTTAAATAGTAAAAAAATAGATATTTTTACAAATAATTTAATTATTTAATCATTTCATCATATACAAAACTGTAGAAAAAGAAACAGGTTTGATATTACATTAAACACAATATTAACAATGATAAAAAATTGGGGTTCATATACATCATTTACTAACAAACCAATTATACAAATAATTATAATGTAATTATTGGTTCATATCCCTATAAATTAATAAGATATATTTTTGGTTGTAATGTCTGATATAAAAATAAATTTAATGAAAAATCACATGGATGGTTCCCCAAGAAAGATAATGTTTCATTGAAAATCGATTTTTGAAATTATTATTTATAAAAAATTTAAATTATTTTATTTCAAAATATAATACGAATCCAATAATAGAATATTTACAAATAAATTTAATCATTTTTTATGGAAAATATATATTCTCATTTCAAAACACTTTCTAATATATAATTAATTTGTGATATCCAATCATTTGAAGTTTATGTTATAACATATAGAATAAACTTTTTAAATAATTTAAAAAACACCAATAGTAAAATATATTTTCATATTTGAATTAAATTTAAACAAAATTAAAGTATTATTATTTTAAAATATTCTTGAAATTTAAAATATAATATATGAATAAAATAATATTCATATTTTTTGGAAATTCTGTTGCTCAGTTACATGTTTAAATAGAAATTTATTTAAAATTTTCAGTAATATAAAATTGCTAATTTTTTAAAATGATATAATGAAAATTTTCAAAAAAAAATTTAAAAATTAAAT
Organism: Viscum album; assembly: GCA_963277665.1. Taxonomy (NCBI): domain Eukaryota; kingdom Viridiplantae; phylum Streptophyta; class Magnoliopsida; order Santalales; family Viscaceae; genus Viscum; species Viscum album. Next base: position 1,045,526,887 of record OY728163.1, on the reverse strand, counting down.
CATGGATTAATTTTTAATGAATATTTTTTATAATGTTATAACATATTGAAAAACATTTTTTGAAAATTGGATTTGGTATAAAATTTCAATTTTGAGGAAAAAATGATTTATATTAAAAAAATAATCTAAATATTTTTGTCACGACCCCCTCCCCACAAAGTGTACCCCTCCTGGGCCGGCAATGTGAAAAGAGAGATAGTGACCCCCGAGTCCCGCCTCCAGTAGGCCCCAGGTTGGCGACTAGCACCGAGGGTATAATAACGTACAAATGGGAGGCATTACCCTCTAAGAGAACACAAGCAGAAGATAGAGATAGAATAGACTCCAATCAACTCCAACTCAGAACTGAAATATAAAAAGGAAACCAAGTACATATATGAAATGTCATGCAAAAGTACTACAACTGAAAGGGAAAACTAAAAGTACCCAAAAGAAAGAAAAACGACAGCGACCACAAGCCCGAACAGCTCCTCCTCCAACCGCAAGCTAGTAGTAACCAGCTTGATCTCCAACCTGCTCCAAGTGACCTGAAAAATAGATTATATGTACATAGGGTGAGTATAACAGTATACTCAGTAGGATCCTCCCCAAGACTCTCGTGCAAAAGTAAAGAATGCATGCTAAAGCCTAGTGAACAACAAGTGAAACTAACTCGTTATCTAAAGAGGTATACTATGTTCCCAACCTCACCATGGCTACTATCACCAAGTAACGCATACAAGAATATAGCATATAGTAAATAATATCAAGGGTACCCCGCTACTACTTCCCCACTGGTTTTCCGCTTTTCCCCAACGACATACGTCCTGTGCTTCTCTCTCCAAAGGCTTGCCCGCAGACACCTGGGCTAAGCTCCACAATCTGCACCTCGTGCACCACAAAGGATTGCCCGCAGACACTTGGGCGAAGCACCACACCGTCCTCACAACCAAAGTAACCAGGTAGTTTCCAGGAGCCACCATAGCTCGTATAATGTCTATCATACGTCGAGTATTATTCCTCAAGCCATCACAGCCCATACGCCGAGTAAGGATCCTCAAGCCATCACAGCCTATATATGTTACACCTATAGTATTCCATAGGATACTATAACCAGAGTATATGTGTGTGAAATAAACACAAGCCATTACAGCCCTCTACACACATATATGGGTAAAACTAACCACTGTGCCTACCAGCACAAGGATCTACCAAGAGAAGAGAGCGGGGCCAAAGGGGGTAGTCAGCCATTCAACCTCCCATCAGAATGTTAGGGAAAACACCCCCCCCCCCCAGGGCTCAGAATCCCAGGGGTGTCAGTTTCCCTTACCGACAGGGTGGAGTAGCGTATAGAAACACAAAAATACAGAATATATATAACTCACAACCACACTATGGGCATTACCTAGTCATAGGCACAACTGCAGCTAATGTCTCTCAAACTCCAGGCTACTACTTCTAAGACTAGGTATCCTATAAGCACACTACCATTTGAAGAGCTTTATTAGATTACTCCATTCTCATTTTATCAATTCCACTGTACGTTAATTAATTCTTTAAACATTAATTAACCATGAACAATTTACCACATTAAACTAAATTGGCATCACATTCAAAACTGCTCCTTTTTAGGATTCACATTACTATTAAATTCCAGCTTCTCCATCCCTGTGGATTATCACCATTTAATCAAACATTTATTACAGAATTACTTTTCCACATTCCCAGGCATTCTAGAAAAACATCCTATGCTTCTAAACACAAAGGCGGCTCAACACGGTGAGTAGATATACTACCCGTCGAGTCTTTGCCGCCTATAGAAAGAGCATAGACCCATCCTCCATCGAGAGGCTAAACACAGAAAGCACGAGGCATACCCCGCGTGTCTTCGCCTCCTTCGGAAATAGGGTAATCAAGACCAGCTGCCTTGAGCAGTGGAGAAAGGTAAAGCAGATAAGCAACCAAACCAAACCACCAACATCAAACCATCACATTCATCTCATACCATCACCCTTGGTGTCCTCCCCGACACCCATATGCATAAACCGATGCATCTCGCCACACTAGGCGTCATCCGCTGCCACAACCACAAGTCTCCATGCCTCCACATATCACAACAGCCATCCAGGCTCACATCACAGCACAAGCAGCAGGAAAACAAACACCACAAAGTGGGCTCTCGGCCCATTAACAAACAAGAGGGTAACTCAGAACCCTTTTAGAAATTCCCACATAATCTGTTCTCTAATCCATATTGAATTAACAGATTCATTAACATGCCTCTTTATCTTTAGCCAATTATTTATCCAATAATTCCGGCTTTACATTCTTTATCAATTTCCATCATGAACGAGCAACAAATAAATGAAAATCATAGATATCACTCTATCTAGGAAAATATGAGGCAAACCGTTATCTTGGTACAAAGTAACAACATACGATCAACCAATTATTTTAATCCGGTTCAAGTATTTAATTAAGTCAATTTCATTATGATCCAAAGAGATAAATCATTCTAAATCTACGAATGCACATATACAATTAGAGAAGCCATGAATCCCCTACCTCGAAGAGTTCTTGACGTCCTTTATCCACACAACGGGTCACAGTCCTCTTCTCCTCACGACAGCTGCATCCACCATAGGATGCCACGGTACGAAAGTACCAACCAACCCCAAGAAAACCCATTAGAACCATGGAGATTACATGCTAATATGGAAGGAAGAACAAGATAAGGTGATCCCCGAAGGAACGATGATAAAACATACCTTATATCGAAGAACGATCGACACAACTTGGTTGCATCAACAGAGCGAAACTGATCTGAGTAACGTTTGATTGTGAAACTCCTACGAGAATGATTGCAAGGTTCTAGCATCTCATAGATGAGAACCAGGAGGAAGAACAACGAAGAATGATATCTCGTTCCTTTTAAAAAAAATTAGAGAGGAGATAGTTTAAGATCCAGTTTATTCTCCATTAAAAACGGATCGCATTAACCCACGCGGTTTGACCAAGTAAAAACATCTCGGACTTAGGAATAATTAATATAGGATTTATGGCCTTTGAATCAGCCTTAAAGTCCTTAAAATAAGGTTTTAACAGTATTTTACGTCAAAGAAAACGTCAAATTTGCGAAGCTGGATACACTGGTCACATACTGAAAATTTGGAAAAGTATGGAATTGGTAGCTCTTATGGAGTCTGGAAACATTGTTCATTCGTGAAATTTGGCAAAGTATGGAATCGGTAGCTCTTATGAAGTCTGGAAACACTGTTCACAAAACTAAAAAAAATTGGCAAAGGAAAGAAAAGCTCACCGATAGAGCCTTACTGATAGAAACACAAGTCTACTGATAGATCCTCACTGATAGAAGTTCACCGATAGGACCTCACCGATAGAAACATTGTTCACTGAACCTCACCGATAGAAGTCCACCGGTAGAACCTCACCGATAGAAACACTGTTCACAGAACTAGAAATTTTGCAAAGTGTTAGCCGAGCTACTGCTGGACTGCGGCTACAAGTATACCGAGCTATCAGTATGCCGTGGCTACCAGTAAACCCAGATACCGGTAGGATGCGGCTACCGGTAGACCGAGATACCGGTAATCAGCAGCTACCGGTAGACCGAGCTACCGGTAGGCAGAAGCTACCGGTAGACCGAGCTACTGGTAATCAGCAGCTACAGGTAGACCGAGCTACCAGTAATCAGCAGCTACCGGTAGACCGAGCTACCGATAATCAGCAGCTACCGGTAGACCGAGTTACCGGTAGGCTGCAGCTACCGGTAGACCGAGCTACCTGTAATCAGCAGCTACCGGTAGACTGAGCTACCTGTAATCAGCAGCTACCGGTAGACCGAGCTACCGGTAATCAGAAGCTACCAGTAGACCGAGCTACCGGTAGGCAGCAGCTGGGGGATAAGTCACCTTGTCCTCCCGGAACACCTCCAACACCACATTTTCACAAAGTAATGGACCAGGGAGGTCCGGGCCATTACATTAGATACCTCTCAAAACATTCTCGTCCTCGAGAATTAAAAACCAACCCAGAAGAAAAGAGGGGTCCGAACAACCACCCCATAAGATACCTCTCACGGGAAAACCACCATGAGTTGTTCGAAAGCTGGAACAAAACTCTGACATCCGGGAACAAACAATCCATACCCAAACAATTCATTCACAACATCACATCAAAGGTACATAAATAAAACATGAAAGGTCTAACCAGAGAGGAAACATCATTACATGGAAAGAGTTAAACATTAAACAACTCTGGGTACTGAGCACGTATCTGTGACTCACGCTCCCAGGTACTCTCCTCCATGCCACCGTGTTGCCACAGGACACGAACTAAGGGGATAGAACGCCCACGCAACACCTTCTCCTTGTGGTCCTGGATCTCCACAGGTCGCTCCTCGAAGGTTGCATCATCATCAATATCGATCTCTCCCAAATCGATAACATGAGATTCATCATGAAGATAACGGCGAAGCTGTGATACATGGAAAACATCATGTATCCGACTCATCTGAGGGGGAAGTGCTACTCGATACGCCACAGATCCAACACGAGCTAACACATTGTAAGGCCCAACAAACAGGGGAGAAAGCTTACTTCCACGACCAAACCTTCGCTGCCCACGACGGGAAGTCACCTTTAGAAACACATGATCTCCAACATTAAACTCTAATGGTCTCCTTCTTTGATCAGCTTATGATTTTTGACGATCCTGTGCTGTCTTCATCCTCTCACAAATCACCTGAACCATCTCTGTTGTATTCTGCACTAGTTCTGGTCCGAGGATTGCTGACTCTCCGACCCCAGTCCAGCACAACGGAGAATGGCATGGCCGGCCATACAAGGCTTCAAACGGCGCTATACCGATGGTAGAGTGAAAACTATTATTATAATAGAATTCTACCAAGGGTAAGTGCTTCACCCATGAACCTCCAAAATCAAGAACACAAGAGCGCAACATTTCTTCAAGAGTCTGGATGTTTTGCTCCGTCTGACCATCCGTTTGAGGATGAAAAGCAGTGCTAAGGCATAGTTGAGATCCAAAAGCATGTTGGAGACCTCTCCACACCCTAGAGGAAAAACGAGGATCTCGATCAGAAATGATCGTCCTAGGTACTCCGTGAAGCCTCACCACCTTCTCCAGATACTGCCTCGACAAAACCTCCACTGAGCTCGACTCCTTGATTGCTATGAAGTGGGACGATTTAGTTAAACGATCCACTAACACCCATATAGCATCATGTCCTCTTGGAGCTCAAGGTAGACCTGTAACAAAGTCTATTGAGATGTCCTCCCACTTCCACTGAGAAATCTCTAAGTGCCGGAGAAGACCACCAGGAACACGGTGTTCGGCCTTCACCTTCTGGCAGACTAAACATCGAGACACATATTCTGCAACTGAACGCTTCAGCCCAGGCCACCAAAACTGACTCCTCAAGGATCGGTACATCTTCGTCACACCAGGATGTACCGCCAAGAGTGAACTATGGAACTCTCCGAGAACGGTCTCGCGCATCGCCAAGGGAACAAAAAGCCTGCCACGATACAACACTCGGTGTTGTTCATCCTCCGACCAACCATCAGGGGCCTCACCACATACAACTCTGTCTCTCCAAACTTCCACCTCTAGATCACCCAACAGATACTCTTCCACCTTCTGCATCAGGGATGACTGCACCATCATCTGGAAAAGACAACCTCTACCCCCAACTTCTCCCATATCTAGATGAAAAGCTGATAGCTCTTCCATCACTCTCCAAGAATCACCAGATTCACCCACAACATCATTACGTGACTTTCGTCTTAGTGCATCAGCTACAACGTTCCCTTTTCCAGGTGTATACGATATTTCATAGTCGTATTCCGGCAAGAACTCCATCCACCGACGCTGCCTCAAGTTCAAGTCACGTTGGGAGAAAACATACCTCAAACTCTTATGATGGGTGAAAACCACAAAGTGCTCACCTATGAGGTAATGTCTCCACAACTTCAGAGCAAACACCACGGCTGCCAACTCAAGATCATGGGTGGCATAGTTGAGTTCATGGGGACGCAACTGCTGAGACCCATAAGAAACAACGGACCTCTGCTGCATGAGAACACAGCCTAGCCCCAGATGTGAAGCATCACAGAAAACATCAAACTGGACTCCCTCCGCTGGAAGACAAAGGACTGGAGCACTTACCAACTTCTCCTTTAGATACTCGAAAGATGTCTGACACTGACCAGTCCATATGAATGCTTGATCCTTCTTGGTCAAAGCTGTCAGAGGAGTCGCAACTCGGGAGAAATTAGCCACAAACCTCCTGTAATAGCCTGCGAGACCAAGGAAACTTCGCACCTCTGACACGGTCTTGAGGGCTGGCCAAGACACCACTGCTTATATCTTTGAAGGATCCAAAGCTACTCCCTGTTGGGACACAACATGTCCCAAGAAACGTACTTCTCGAGCCCAGAACTCACACTTGGACAACTTCCCAAACAACCGATGTTGGCGAAGAACTCCCAAAATGGCTCGTAGATGCTCTTCATGCTCCTCTTCTGATGTGGAGTATACAAGGATGTCATCGATGAAAACCACAACAAACTTGTCCAAGAATTCACGGAACACAGCATTCATCGACACCATGAAAACAGCTGGAGCATTTGTCACGCCGAATAGCATTACAACAAACTCATAATGCTCATGACGACAGCGGAATGCAGTCTTCGGCATATCCTCATCCTTTACACGCATCAGATGATATCCTGACCGCAAGTAGATATTTGAAAACCAACTTGCACCCTTCAGTTGATCGAATAGGTCATCAATCCGCAGGAGAGGATAGCGGTTCTTTATTGTCACTTTGTTTAAGCGACGATAATCGACGCACAACCGCAAACTGCCATCAGCCTTTTTCACAAACAAAACTGGTGCACCCCACAGTGACACACTTGGCCGAACAAAACCACACTGCAACAGACCATCAAGATGAATACGTAGCTCTCGTAACTCAGAAGGGGTCATCCTGTACGGAGACATAGAGATATGAGACGCTCCTGGTTGTAGCTCGATCCCAAACTCGATCTCTCGTCGAGGGGGTAAGGATACAACCTCTTCTGGAAAGACATCAGGGTACTCCTCTACGACCCTAGGAAACTCCAACTGTTGAACCTCTGAAGAACTCAGCATCATCCCAGCCATCATGGATGATAAGGATGAAACTCGTCTATGACTCATCCGAGGATCTCTCTCACCAACAGACACTACTTCCTCTCCGTGTTCATCAAAGAAAACGACCTTCTTCCTGTAGCAATCCAAAATAGCCTACACCGAATACAACCAATCCATGCCGAGGATGACATCATATGGTTGTATTCGTAAACATAGGAAATCTCCCCAAGAGCGGTGCTGCCCCAACACTAGCTCACAGTCTCTACATACTTCAAACAAGCTAGCTCGACCTCCAACTAGCGTAGTCAACGCCAAGGGCAATGGAAGCCTCTCTACCTCAAGTCCCAATGTGTGAACATGGGTAGGGGATATAAAGGAGTGTGTCTCTCCTGAATCAAACAAGGCATACACCAAGGTAGAAAACAAGAAAAAGGTACCTCGGATGACGTTTGGCTCGCCTGGGGCTGGCAACGCTAGAGCATGAAGCTAACCAAGACCACTTCCACGGCCTCTCTGACCCTGGTGACGACCACCACCATGGCCGCACTCTGCTCTCTGAGGACGGGGAGCGTCATGGGGCTGTCCTCTGCCTGCTCCATCTACCATCGGGTGATCTAAAGCTGGTGCAACCTGCTGCTGCTGCCTCGGCTAGAACTGCCTCAACTGAGGAACCTGGAGTGGAGCGCCTGGTGCACGATGACTGCTCTGAAAAGTCGGGCACTACCGCTGCTGATGACCACGACCACCACAAGAAAAACAAGCGCCTGATCCCTTGGCATAGGCCTGAGAGTTGCTGCCTCCGGAGAAACGAGATGGGAAGGGCTGAGACCTACCCCCAGGTGAACGAAAACTCGTCTACCCTGAAAACCGGGAACCCCGGACCACAGCTCTGCTTCGTGAGGAATCATGACGATTCCCCTCTCGTGACGATCTGGTCCTGGTCAAAGCCCTCTCAACAACCTCTGCCCTCGCCAGCACCTCAAGATATGACTTCAGCATAAATGGGGTGACCTGGCGTTGGATCTCTGCATGCAAAGCCTCCTCGAAATGCCTCTCCCTGGCCTCCTCATCTGGTAACAGTTCTGAAGCATATCGTAGAAGGTTTCTAAAATGGATTCCATACTCTCGAACACTGGAGCTCCCCTGTCGAAGGGTATGAAGCTCCTGTCGACTGGACGCCTTCGCAGTCGATGAAAGAAACTCGACTCTAAACCTGTCTCGAAACTCCTCCCACGAGATCGCTGACTCCTCATAATCCCCGAGGAATATGAGCCACCACTGTCTCGCTGCTCCACACAACATCGTCACAACCAAGGACACCCAGTGTTTCTTCCGAGAACGAATCGAACTGAAGCCTATCTCGACCTCCTCCAACCAGTCTTCTGTGACTACATCTGAAACGAAGACCTCGTACTTCTGTAGACTCTGGCGCTGAAACTCTTGGAGTGTCTTCCTCCAAGTGTCATCGTCGTCAACCTCTACCCGGCGGCGATCTGCTGGAACAGCCTGCTGGGCACCTTCAGCGCAAACTTGACGAGGACGTCGACCTAGAGCCATACCTGTAAAATAACAACTGTTAGAGCTCCTAATCCTGGAATATGGAAGACTCAACATTAATTAATTAATTATTTTGTTTTATTAAATTTTGGTTACCAGTCCCAAGGTCTACCCATTCAAACACAGGCGCAAAGAATAATGATGCATGATCCTTTCCTAGGTCTCTACCCTGCAACCAGTATCACATTGTTTAGTAGACATCGTAAACTTAAAGGTCCGTGCAACAGATCATAGGGGGCCCTGAATGCCTATGTCTCTGCCGGTCTCTAGTGTTTACCCCACTTTCTAAACATGAATGACACCGTTGCCCTACCATCCCATGCATCCTCACCTGTGCCTAACTCCAAACTCCATCCTATCCCTCAACCAGACCTTTGATACCACTCTGTCACGACCCCCTCCCCACAAAGTGTACCCCTCATGGGCCGGCAATGTGAAAAGGGAGATAATGACCCCCGAGTCCCGCCTCCAGCAGGCCCCGGGTTGGCGACTAGCACCGAGGGTATAATAACGTACAAATGGGAGGCATTACCCTCTAAGAGAACACAAGCAGAAGAGAGAGATAGAATAGACTCCAATCAACTCCAACACAGAACTGAAATATAAAAAGGAAACCAAGTACATATATGAAATGTCATGCAAAAGTACTACAACTGAAAGGGAAAACTAAAAGTACCCAAAAGAAAGAAAAACGGCAGCGACCACAAGCCCGAACAGCTCCTCCTCCAACCGCAAGCTAGTAGTAACCAGCTTGATCTCCAAACTGCTCCAAGTGACCTGAAAAACAGTTTATATGTACATATGGTGAGTATAACAGTATACTTAGTAGGATCCTCCCCAAGACTCTCGTGAAAAATTAAAGAAAGAATGCTAAAGCCCAGTGAACAACAAGTGAAACGAACTCGTTATCTAAATAGGTATACTATGTTCCCAACCTCACCGTGGCTACTCTCACCAAGTAACGCATACAAGAATATATCATATAGTAAAATAATATCAAGGGTACCCTGCTACTACTTCCCCACTGGTTTTCCGCTTTGCCCCAACGACATACGTCCTGTGCATCTCTCTCCAAAGGCTTGCCCGCAGACACCTGGGCAAAGCTCCACAATCTGCACCACGTGCACCACAAAGGATTGCCCGCAGACACCTGGGCGAAGCACCACACCGTCCTCACAACCAAAGTAACCAGGTAGTTTCCGGGAGCCACCATAGCTCGTATAACGTGTATCATACGTCGAGTATTATTCCTCAAGCCATCACATCCCATACGCCGAGTAAGGATCCTCAAGCCATCACAGCCTATACACGTTACACCTATAATATTCCATAGGATACTATATCCAGAGTATATGTGTGTGAAATAACCACAAGAAATTACAGCCCTCTACACACATATATGGGTAACACTAACCACTGTGCCTACCAGCACAAGGATCTACCAAGAGAAGAGAGCGGGGCCAAAGGGGGTAGTCATCCATTCAACCTCCCATCAGAATGTTGGGGAAAACACCCCCCCCCCCACAGGGCTCAGAATCCCAGGGGTGTCAGTTTCCCTTACCGAAAGTGTGGAGTAGCGTATAGAAACACAAAAATACAGAATATATATAACTCACAACCACACTATGGGCATTACCTAGTCATAGGCACAACTGCAGCTAACGTCTCTCAAACTCCAGGCTGCTACTTCTAAGACTAGGTATCCTATAAGAACACAACCATTTGAAGAGCTTTATTAGATTACTCCATTCTCATTTTATGAATTCCACTGTACGTTAATTAATTCTTTAAACATTAATTAACCATGAACAATTTACCACATTAAACTAAATTGGCATCACATTCAAAACTGCTCCTTTTTAGGATTCACATTACTATTAAATTCCAGCTTCTCCATCCCCGTGGATTATCACCATTTAATCAAAAATTCATTACAGAATTACTTTTCCACATTCCCAGGCATTCTAGAAAAACATCATATGCTTCTAAACACAAAGGAGGCTCAACACGGTGAGTAGATATACTACCCGTCGAGTCTTTGCCGCCTATAGAAAGAGCATAGTCCCATCCTCCATCGAGAGGCTAAACACGGAAAGCACGTGGCATACCCCGCATGTCTTCGCCTCCTTCGGAAAGAGGGTAAGCAAGACCAGGTGCCTTGAGCAGTGGGAAAAGTAAAGCAGATAAGCAACCAAACCAAACCACCAACATCAAACCATCACATTCATCTCATACCATCACCCTTGGTGTCCTCCCCGACACCCATATGCATAAACCGATGCATCTCGCCACACTAGGCGTCATCCGCTGCCATAACCACAAGTCTCCATGCCTCCACATATCACAACAGCCATCCATGCTCACATCACAGCACACGCAGTAGGAAAACAAACATCACAAAGTGGGCTCTCAGCCCTTTAACAAACAAGAGGGTAACTCAGAACCCTTTTAGAAATTCCCACATAATCTGTTCTCTAATCCATATTGAATTAACAGATTCATTAACATGCCTCTTTAACTTTAGCCAATTATTTAACAAATAATTCTGGCTTTACATTATTTATCAATTTCCATCATGAACGAGCAACAAATTAAAGAAAATCATAGATATCACTCTATCTAGGAAAATATGAGGCAAACCGTTATCACGGTACAAAGTAACAACATACGATCAACCAATTCTTTTAATCCGGTTCAAGTATTTAATTAGGTCAATTTCATTGTGATCCAAAGAGATAAATCATGCTAATTCTACGATTGCACATATACAATTAAGGAAGCCATGAATCCCCTACCTCGAAGAGTTCTTGACGTCCTTTATCCACACAACGGGTCACAGTCCTCTTCTCCTCACGACAGCTACATCCACCGGAGGATGCCATGGTACGACAGTACCAACCAACCCCATGAAAACCAATTAGAACCATGGAGATTACATGATAATATGGAAGGAAGAACAAGAGAAGGTGATCCCCGAAGGAACGATGATAAAACATACCTTATATCGAAGAACGATCGAACAACTTGGTTGCATCAACAGAGTGGAACTGATCTGAGTAACGTTTGATTGTGAAACTCCTAAGACAATGATTGCAAGGTTCTAGCGTCTCATAGATGAGAACTAAGAGGAAGAACAACGAAGAATGATATCTCGTTCCTTTAAAAAAAACTAGAGAGGCGACAGTTTAAGATCCGGTTTATTCTCCATTAAAAACGGATCGCATTATCCCACGCGGTTTGACCAAGTAAAAACATCCCGGCCTTAGGAATAATTAATATAGGATTTATGGCCTTTGAATCGGCCTTAATGTCCTTAAAATAAGGTTTTAACAGTATTTTACGTCAAAGAAAACGTCAAATTTGCGAAGTTGGAAACACTGTTCACATACTCAAAACTTGGAAAAGTATGGAATCGGTAGCTCTTATGGAGTTCGGAAACACTGTTCATTCGTGAAATTTGAAAAAGTATGGAATCGGTAGCTCTTATGAAGTCTGGAAACACTGTTCACAGAACTAAAAAAATTGGCAAAGGAAAGAAAAGCTCACCGATAGAGCCTTACCGAAAGAAACACAAGTCTACAGATAAATCCTCACTGATAGAAGTTCACCGATAGGACCTCACCGATAGAAATACAGTTCACTGAACCTCACCGATAGAAGTTCACCGATAGGACCTCACCGATAGAAACACTGTTCACTGAACCTCACCGATAGAAGTCCACCGATAGAACCTCACCGATAGAAACATTGTTCACAGAACTAGAAATTTGGAAAAGTGTTAGCCGAGCTACTGCAGGACTGTGGCTACAAGTATACCGAGCTATTAGTATGCCTTGGCTACCGGTAAACCCAGCTACCGGTAGGATGCGGCTACCGGTAGACCGAGCTACCAGTAATCAGAAGCTACCGGTAGACCGAGCTACCGGTAGGCAGCAGCTACCGGTAGACCGAGCTACCGGTAATCAGCAGCTACCGGTAGACCGAGCTACCGGTAATCAGCAGCTACCGGTAGACCGAGCAACCGGTAATCAGCAGCTACCAGTAGACCGAGTTACCAGTAGGCAGCAGCTACCGGTAGACCGAGCTACAGGTAATCAGCAGCTTATGGTAGACCGAGCTACTGGTAATCAGCAGCTACCAGTAGACCGAGCTACCAGTAATCAGCAGCTACCGGTAGACCGAGCTACCGGTAGGCAGCAGCTGGGGGATAAGTCACCTTGTCCTCCCGTAACACCTCCAACACCACATTTTCACAAAGTAATGGACCAGGGTGGTCCGGGCCATTACAATTTTCATTACATAAATAGTGGAAAAGTAATGGAATATATTAATTATACAGAAATAAAATATTAGAATTAAAGTTTGGAGTAATTGACAGAACGAACAAGATATTTCATCATTGAAATCATAATCATATTCAATCCTTAGAGATAATAATATTCTAACATAGATGTATTACCACTTTGGTAACATTGAATCATATTTCCCATGAAATAACATTAAAGTTAACATATAATATCATTAAAAAGGATACTCTATATATTAATTTCGAAAGGGGAATTATATACACCTCATTGAATAATATAGTTTTGTAACATAACCATGGTTTCTATGAAGGAAATTTGTGACAAAAATACCACACCACTTTGGTAACTTTTGAACTACAAACCAGATGAAAGGGATATCCTAAAAATGATATTTAAATACCAATTATTATATGTTTAATAATTATAAAATATATTCATGGTACGTGTATATATCACATAAAAAAGGTGATGGGAATGATATGTATCTCATAAACATATTAAGGGACACAAAAATCCCTTGTTGAATCAGTGATATTTAGATTCATAATAACTAATAAAGAATAAAATTAAATTAAACATTAAATAAAAAATAATTAATTGTTTTATTAATATAATGGTTCAAAGGTTTGTTATAAATATCTACAAAAATAAAACAGCCGGTAAATTTGCCTATATCTTTGAGAAATAAAACAAGGAATCCCAATCCCTCGCCTTAATTATCAACTTACATCACACATGTTCAAAAAATCATGTTTAATAAATATAAATTTAATATAAATATTTTAAATAGTAATACCTAAATATATATCACACAATATAGTATTTACATATGTTATTTTATTACCTTTTAATTAACAATTCTTTTTATATGTCGTGTATTGGATAATTACTACTTTGTTTTCGTATTATTTTAATTTTTTATTTTCAGTCCTCTTACATTAATCATGATTCTATTATATCAGGAATATTATTCATAATATAATTTTCAGAATTATATATCAATTAATTTTTTTACCAATAATGAAATATGGTTCAAGAAATGATGTATGTTACGATCTTAATTATTTTATGTTGTATGTACAAATCATTTAAGTTAATATTAAACAATGATCATTATGGAATGATATATGTAATATTGAATCATTAAATAGTGATAATAATTTCATAAATTTACTATTATTTCATTAAATATATTTACATATATATTTTATTTTGTGTGTTCATGAAAAGAGAGTCACATCCCTTAATAAAGGTGAAGTCAACATAAAAATGAATGGTGTTATCATCATTTAGTGAGTGAATAGGTAATAAAAAAATGATACATTATCTTCTAAAAATTATAAAAATATCATTGTTAATATAATTATATCATTTATAAAATATATATTTATTTTAATTATTCTTATTGTCTTACATGTATATTAGTAGAGACAACATATCACGTCACTTCATGTGGTTGAAGTACAATATACTAATGAAGATGTTATTGTATCACTTATATAATAGAATATAAATAAGAAATTTTTATATGACTTAAAAAGAAAAAATAATTATATAAATATAATATATATAAATTATATATAATATCATACCCAACAATTATATGTAGTAATATAGAATTTAATGATATCAGTACACAATGTACTAATTTTCCAAACACGCAAACAATTATTTCATAATGCATTTGATAGAAGTGCAAATGGTTTAATTTCATTAAATTACCCAAGACACACATAATTAAATCTAATATAATATTTTTATTATATCTTTAGGGTTTAATATGAACTGATGAGGTAGTATGAAGAGATAAAATAATAACACTCATTAAATAATGTTAAATAGTCTTCATGTAACCACAATAGATTTGTACCATAATTCTTTATAGGATTCCCATTTACAAGAAATTTAGAATTCGTTATTAAATGAAAAATTTTAAGAAGAAAATAAATTTATTATTGGGCGATCTAAATGGTTCTGATTATGTTAATAAAATTAAAGTGTTGGTGGAATTTAATATGAGGTTAGTAGAACACTTAGAATATGATATTAAAATGAATATACACATTTATCAAATTTTAAAAGAGTCTAAAATAGATTTTAATATATAAAAATATATTATAATTTCAAAATTAATATAAATATTTTTCTTTTAAAAAATTCTAATGGGTTTTGTAGCCATTTTATTTTTATATTAACCCCCATTAAATGCATTTTTTACCTTAACCAAGATAATCAATGTTTTCTTTGATATTAATTTCAAACAAATATTAATTTTAATTTATTATAAAATCAAATTTAATACGATTTCAAAAATGTAATAATTATTTTTATGAATTTGGCTAATAAAAGTGGAAATATTTGTTTTCAAAATAATCCCATATATGGGACGAGAAATATGTTTTTCAAAGGTAAAATGTTCACAAGAATAAAATATTAGATTAAATATTTTCACTATGAATTTTATTAATAGACCATGTTTTTTAATAGCTATATAATTGAAATTGTTTTTCATTAAAACTAATTAAAAATGTAATTAATCTTTATAAGAAATTAAAATAATGATATTTTCAATTTAAATTTAATATTTTTATCTCTTCATCAAAAATTTAATCATTCCAAAAAATAATAAAAAATTAAATATAATATATTTTTAACATCATCATAAAAAAATATAACTTTATTATCTAAAATTTGTAAGTATGTAATAAATTGTTATTTTAAATAAGATCACAATAGGAAACAAAATATCTTTTTCTTCAAAAAAGACCAATTCCTAAACCTAAATCTCAATTTATTATTATATCTTTTATAGAAAATGTATAAGTGGAATGTCAAAATTTAAATTTAAAATATAATATAGTAATTTAATAAAAGTAATTCATTAACAAGTAATTTGTAAATTAATGAGGTAAAAAATGTCCTTTTTTATAAACATTGTTTTCTAAAAAATGTATCCTTTAATTTCAATATGTTATTATTTGTATATTTAATAACTTTATCACAAAAAAATATAAAAATGTAAACAAAATATGTTCATAATTTTTTTTATCCTATATATACCCACCATTTCCCTAGACATGTGACAATTATAATATTAAATAATAATATTTTAATAACATGTCATGTTCTTTATTGACTCATTATTCTGTGTAACACAAGCCAAGATTGGTATTGCATGTAATAAAATAAACAATTACTATTTCATGTAATTTATTAGAAAAAAATTGTATTGGGTAATGTAAAATAATTTAATGATTGATTTAATTTGGAAATGTATTTTAAATAATATCGGGGTGTTATAGGTAATGTTCAACACTCAGATGTTTATTATCATTCATGATGGACATCAAATATGTAGTTTATTATTGTATCATATCAATATTATAGATACCAATATTTTAGAACATTTTTCATTAAGAATCATTGTTTTCATTGTAATATATCATAATGTACCATGGAAGGGTTCAAAGTTGTTTAAGGCTTATTTGGAGCTCTGGTATGTTTTTTATAAGATTATATTGAAGATCATGGATATAAAATATTTAGTAGTATCCAACCAATAAAGATAAAATATGCAAGGCCAGTTATAACATTTCTAGGAGGCCTCATGGATGATATATACATGCAAAAAGTTGAAGCTATATTGTGAAAAAGTATTGCATGGTTTGTTTAATCATGCACCTATGACTGTGTGGAGGTGGAAACATAGACTTTAGTAACTCACATGATATTGATGGTTTGTCAAACTATGATCATATAAAAGTATGTGGATGAAATAATATGTAATGTGGAGACGTTTTAGGATCATGGAATCGAAAAATATGATTCCTCCCTATGTATACCTTAAATATTGTTGAAAGAATAAAATTTCCTTCTATTACTTTAGTCATTATTCCACAATTTCATTCCTGATATGCAAATCCCACACACCTAATTCCTTATCAAATTCCAATCATTATCATTCAACGATCACTACCCTATAGTTTCTTATTCTCATCCGTTTAACCTCATCATATATCTCATTTTTTGAAAAAGATACTTGTTGGTTATTTTATAATTTTATTGTTATTTAACTAATAGTAATTCTGTGTGAGTTTATATAGACATGTTTTAGGATATTTATATTTTTCAATAATTTATTCAATTATAGAAAAGATTAGATGATGAAAATATATGAGTTATGGTGTACCGGTATTTGATATGTGGTATTTATCATATCTATACATTTGTTTTTTCACTATCATGATCTATCGTTCCATGAGCCAGACTTTTGTTATGACTCCCACATCATTAAATATTTGTTTCATAAATTTTTAGAACTATCAAATACTTTCACTTATCATCTATATATCATTTTCTGAGGATATTAAATTTATTAACACCACCCCTATGGGTGAATTTTTTGTTTTTTTAGAACAATTCCATACCTGAATATGTGAATTAATACAAATATTTTGTTTTGTTGAGTTAATAACCACTAATAAAATGTATTAATTGAACTGAATGAAAGGATATGATATCTTACAAGGCTCTTAAACCTTTTTTGTTTGATTACACCATCGCATAATGTGTGTTGAGTATCATTTATAAATTGTATGTGGTAAATTAAATTATATTAAAGGTGAATGGTATGGTAGGGTACCCATTCAAATATAAAAATATAATTTATCATCATTGAAATTATAATTATTTTAGAAACATAATAAGCTGTTATTTTATGATTTACTATTTTCATTGGACATTAATTCCCTTTTAGGTGTATCATTACGTGAGTGATTCATGCAATCCCAATTATTGTTTAAATGGATGTGAAATGTGACACAAAATTATTTGTTGATGGGTCTTCCATGTAACATAACACATTTGGATTCATTTTTTATATAATTTTGTGTTCCTTGACATATCACTAACAGATCACTCTTATTTATGGAAATTTTAAAATATATCCTTTGATAATGCTCCTTATATTTTTCTTGATGATAAATACCTCTATGGTTATTACCTTTGTCTCTATTCAATTCCCTTACCAAGGATACATAGGGTATACAACTCAGTAGGGGGAGGAACATTCACCTTAGGATGAACTACCGAAGGAATAAACTTGTAACATCACCCAATTTATAAATCATAGAATACATGAATTATAAGGGACATTAACAGACTTTCACTAATTAAAGGTTATTTTATATTATACCATTATTTCTATAAGTATATATATTTATAAATAATTAATATGTTAAATACTTATATAAATATTTCTGTGTCTTATTTCAATAGTATCAGATAAGTGGTACATTGAAAGCCATGATTCATTTCATTTATTAATTTGTCAACATTATTTCTCATACATACTCACTACTCGTTGGGTGATAACGTAATGGATAGACCTAGAAATAATTTTTGGTAATCTACTATGTTTTAATCATACATGTTTTTCCTCCAAGGATAGGTACCCATAACTAAATCATTAATTTAAGTTAAGAAAAGGGAAAGGAATTACTATAGTCTCTTTATTTTCTATAATATTCTAGATCATGGTACAAGAAAATCATGCATGTTCTCATTTAGATATTAGATATTTCCATATTCTTATTAGATTATTTTTTTTCATGTACAATGTTTCTCTGCTAACCTAATTACGAGGTAATCAAATTTTTTATAGCATTATGGACATCAACATTATATATATTATTTGTGATTTCTTTTGATTGGTTATATTTTTCTAGATATTATTCATGTTCTATATTTATTTTATTGTTTCCTATATTGACTATCGTTATTTGCCACTATGATTCACTATGATAAAGATGTAAATGTCTATACATAATATCATTACAGAACCCATTACGAGTTTTAAATCTCTAGAATATGGGGAGGCACTATTGAGTCAATGTGAGAAACTAGGTTCAATTATCTATAAGTGGACCAGGTACAATTGTTATAATATGTATCAACGCATCATTTTTTTCTTACAATATTTGAGTTTTATTAAGGACACTAGAAATGTTTCATAATTTTTTAATGTCCCATAACAATTATTAGTTAACAGATGTATATAGAAGAATCCATGTTTCCTTTGAAGGGATTTGTGGTTCATGTTTTTGATTATTAATATTATACTAATTTCATAATTATGTGACACACATGATCTTGATTATTATTGTTGGTGTTTTTGTTGTTTTTGTAGTTTTTGATGTTATTGTTATTGATTATCTTGTGCCCTTGGCTCAGTATGATATGGAAGTATTCTATGCAGAATCATTATAGGCTATTAAGGATATCTATGTCATGCATATTTCATGTCATGTTTACTTACTGTTTTCATTCCAATCATCTTGTTGTTGTTTATTTATATCTATATCTATTATTTTACTAATGTTTCTACAGAATTATTGTGATAAATAATTTTCCATTATGTGGTGCCCATCATCGAAAAATAGTTCCCACCCCCATAACATGATTATTGAAACATGATCATTCAGTTATGACATTCTTGGGACATGAAACATAAATTTCACTTGATGTATCATTAGGTTATATTGATTTAATTAATTAAAATAGTAATTTATATATCATTCACATTTATAAATACTTAATGGTTATAAATATATTATATTCATCGTATAGGGAACCATTACATCCTAAATATGGGTTTAAGTGTATTTTTGTTGTTATATGAATGCTAATTGTGAAATATAATGTTTATCACTTTATAACATGTTGATGGATATTCAAACCACTAATCTGTGTAAACATTATTATCTTTGATACAATGACTCATCAAGGAATATTTTTTAGTTTAATGGGAGGGAAATTATAATTTATATCCTAGAATCATATAAATTTTGAACGGATTCCCATATAAATGATCCATGAATAACATATTTGGTCCCTAAAAAATCTCCATTCATATTCCTTATATCCCTCTGTACATAACCCATTTGGGTAAGATTTTGATAAATATGGTTTGTTATTATATTTATCACCAAAAACATATACAATGATATATAATAATTTAGTGTGGAAATATACTTAATTAATTCCCTTGAAAAGAATATCGTCTTCTTGTACTTTGATGCATGTTGATATTGAGCCGTAGTTAATTGTATATTTAGTTAAAACATAAAGATTTTTCACCCAACAATTTTTAGTGAAATTTTTTCATCAAATACTAATTATGATACCCTATAGATAATTAAAAATATTCAACGGGAAATTATGTGATTTTTTTCCATATATTAAATGTGGTTTGAGAAAAACAATGTTCCAATGTTTTCGTCTAATGTGATGTATTTTATTACTAGTATAAGTTCATTAGTATGTCTATGAATATTTAATTATTTATATAATAATGAATTAATGTTATATAATATATTAAAACCCTTATTCATGTTATTATCAAAAAACGTTGCGTATGGTGTTCATTTAATATTTCATTTGGAGTACTATAGATGTGAATGTTGATGTTTCCCATGTGATCTAGTTAACATTATTTTGTATATTCCTTTGTGCCTAGAGTTTAGGAAGGTGACCCTAGAAACCATTTAGGTGTTACCTTTCTGATAAAGTTGATAAATTTTTTAGTTGAAGGTTAAGCCACTATGGTGGTGACCTAAAATATCAAAGTGTTTCTAAATTCATATGTTGAGTTATTTAAGGAGATGTGTTGTTCGTGAGCCGAATGAAAAAATAAATAATCCAAATGATGATATGAATCAATGGGTGGAGGGGAAGTCATTTAGAATATTAAACCATGATAAATACATGAGCAACAAGGAGTGATCGATATCAGGCGAATATACATTCATAGCACATGGTTATCCACTTCTTCAATAATGTAAAATTTATTTTTTTCAGTTAGATAACTCTGACTATATTCATCCATGTTAATAGTCAAATTAGAAAATATAAATTTTAATTATAACACAGTATGGGTTATCAGATTTTTTATTCATATTTCTGTTGAGCCTAAATTGTAATATAGTGTGTGGATTTCTTTTACATTGATGAAAAATCATTGAAGTAAACCATGTTATATTTGTTTATATTGATTTAATAAGTGGAGTTATGATATATTTAGAGAATGGTGATATTGTTTCTATATATATAGCATATGGTTGATCACTACAGTAGAGTGCCATATGGTTTATAAGATTCATATGAACATTGTAATCTTGAATGGTTAATAAATAGGATGAGTTATCAATGTTCTCAGATGATGTCATAAAATGGATTAATTATTGAACTAATTCTAATATGGGTATTTATTTTATTTTATGTCTCATATATATGACATTAGTTAACGTTAATCCAAAGGAATGTCACATGTTAATATTTAATAAAAAATAATCTTGTGTTATTTTAAGTGACTATTTATTTTTCTCTTTTAGTGTTTACTCTTTGTATATTCTTGATAGTCACAACCATGAAACCACATTTGGGGGTATAGGGAACATGTTATATGAAATGAGTTTTTTTAGTAAGTGTATAACTAGTACATTCATAAGGTGTAGAGTGTCATGTTAGTCACTAAAATTGTTTCCTTGAATATAGTGTTAACACCACTATAGAGTACAATTCGAGAATAGATGGAAAGGACAGTTCTATGCTTGATCATTTCAATATCAAATAGAATGATTTGTTTTTACTAAATATTGAGTTTATAATGATTCATAATGCACAACTCAAAATGGAGGTGTGTAAGAAATTTGGAATATATGATAGGTGTCATGTTCAATGGAAAATTCAATGCAGTATGATGAAAAGTGGTTTGGTTGAGAATCAACCTATTTATAAACACTAAATGATGATATTGTACTTTTTTAGGTTTGTCATAATGTTAATGCCTACGTTTGGGGGTTGATGAAATATATTTGAACATGGAAAGAGATTTTGGTTAGTTGGATATATAAACATTTTAGATAATATATTCTTTAGTGGATAAAATGTCATTCATAAAATAGTTTATAAGGTTATAAATAGTTTCCTTATATATTTCATGTTACATATGATGTGTGAAATTATGGAAATGACCATTAGAACAATTCTATTTTGGTTTGATTTTGGTTCTGATAGCTGGTGCACAATGGTGAGTAAGTTGTGGTTACTTATTGAGATTACAATTAGGATTGGTTCAATCAGCATAGATTGTATTACTTGAGATTCATTCTTTACTGATAATAGAATAATCCTAATGTTGAGAGGGATATGTAATCAAGTAATAATGACATGTCTTTTTACACTGTAGAGATTTTTTGAGATGTTTGATATATATGTTTCAAGGGAATATGTTCTAATTTTTTTGATTATGTTATATGGAATCCAACTTAAGAATATTATTATATTATTGTTATATTTTCTTGATATTTGAATGAAGATAGAAATGATCATTACATAAATGAAGATGAGTGATTTTTATGAAATATGGTGGGGGAAATAAGGTGGTTAACCTAGGGATGGAAAAGGACACACATAGTTAAAAGAATTGGTTTGATGAGTTTGTTGAAATAAAATATATACTTTTTGATGAATTGTGACTCTATGATAGTGAGAAATACCTTTATATTTAATTATATTTTACACCTAGTCTATTTCTGATCATTATGAGTATTTTTTTATCAAATAGATTATTCTATCATTAAATCAACAACATTGTAAGCTAACCATTTTTTTTCAATGATGATGGGAATTCAAAATATTCACATTCAAAGACCAATTTGAGATAATTTATATAGTTTATGAAATCCCTTTGGGATTATGTGTGTGGTAACCATCATTGTTTGTAAACCCCCAATAAAGAAAAATGGAACCATTGTCAAGGTAAGGGGATAAGTTATGTGTCATGACCTATCCCACGTGGCCCATTCTTTGAATACCCCATGCCCGCCTTCCATAGGCCAGGGGATGGCGACTAGCACAAAGGCGTATTCCTTAAAATTGGGAAGGCATTTCCTTTTTAACCTGTAAGCACACGTAACGAAGAACACAACAATATTGGAACAAAAGTAAATTGAAATATGAATGGAGTGAGTGTAGTATGTAAAAGGGGATAGAATACAAGACCAATGGGAATGTAAATGTATAATTGTGATAGAATTCAACCAAAGAGAAGGGAAAGTCAGCTGTTGGGTCATCCTCTGAGGTTCGTACCTAAAGGGTAGGTACATATCACCTCTTCAGCACTCCACATCCACCCGTCTCCTCTATTAACCGACACGCTATATGGTCCACCTCCAGGTACTGTCCAGTCCTGGTACTCTCAGCCTCAGTCAGTGTTGTTCATCATCTACATCCAACACAACATGGTGAGGGAAGAGCTCGTGCAGGGGTGAGTATAACGATACACAGTATGGACCCTGAAACCCTCTAGGTCTCAATAAATCTATCAAGGATAAATCACAATGTATTAAATAAAAATATAACCTTACTTAGATATATGAATATACATATACCTAATTTATAATTTAATGCATCTCAATCATGAGGGAAACAAAAAGGTAATGACTCTTCTCAAACTATGATTTATTATTGGGGTAGTATAAAGTAACATTCGTAGTCACAACATCAAACACATCGACTACGGGATAACCCCTCCTCTATCGAGTATAGTGGGCCTACCGTGTCACATAGAGGAACTTCCCACTAACCTTGGATGGCTGAGGTACTCCTCATGTCGAGTACTGTGGATCTTCCACATCCCCATGGCACACCTCACTGTGGGTCTGCCGCGTCACCAAGGTGCTCCCCCTTGTGGCTTGCTGAGATACTCCTCCGGTCGAGTACCATGGGTCTACCAAGACATCAATTACCTCCCTACCTTGGGTAATCCATGTCACCAAGGAACTACCCACTGGGCCTGTAAAGTCACCATGATTCATTAAAGTGAGCAGTCATCTAGTCTCTGCCAGCCACTAGGTTCCCACACAATTATCACTTGTCTCTGAGAGGATCCATTCAAAAATCTACTGGATGATACTCCAACTATCAAAAAGTACCAAAATAAGTATCTCAAAGTTATTCAACGTCATAGGGGTCTCAACGTAATAGACGGCACATCAATCAGATGCTCGGTCTGTGATTTATTAGCCTTTTAGTTTCAAAGGCCCAATTTGATTCGTGCTCAATCAAACCTGAAAATTCTCCTTCATATTCCAAAACATAGAGTGGTATCACTAAATTGGATGAACTCGCTACAAGGTTCCCAACACTGCTGATGGTTTTTATAACAGATACATTGTGCCAAAATTCGGGCCAATATTATTTAATTGTGTTGTAGTGGGCCCGGGTTCGGTTCGACCCAGTTGGACCGAATCGGCCCGACCCAGTTTTGTTCAACCAGGCCTGAAGCACTGTGTCCAGATCGACAAGCCACATGGGTCCGTCGAGGGTTGTTGGTGGCTTCGAGGCCACAGAGTGTTTTGCGATGGCACAAAGCTGCAGGGTGGATCAGCCAGGGACTACAGTTCGACAATGGGATGGGGGTCCCCTAAGGCGCGGCGGTCAGGTCGTGGGGTGGTTGTTCGGCCCCGGGACAGTGGTCCAGCTGCGAGGTGGAATTTTGTCCGCAGGGCGGTGGTCCATCTGCCAGGCAGTGGTCCGGCTGCTAGCGGTTGTCCAACCGCATGGGAGGGTCGTCCGGCCCCGGGCGGCAGCGGCGACCACGGGGCGTCGCTGTCGGCTGTGTCACAACTGGTGGTGGTTCCGACCGCCATTCTCATTCCCCAACCATGGATGGTTTATATCCTCCTCAATCGTGAAGAACACCAAAAGATTTGTGAAATGGTTGGGCCATGTTGGTTTGGATCATACCCTCCGTGATAGGGTGGTAGCATATGGATCATCAAGAATAGGAACATGAACGTCATGTCATATCCTGCCGCAATGATTATTCCCATCCTGCAAAAGAAATATAAGGGGTGTACAGGGAAAGTGTTAAACGAATAGAAACAAACCCATTCCTTGTTCGCTTAATGACATTGACGAGGTCACAAGGAAGAAGACGAATCATTGGGAAAAGGTGGAGGTGAGTGCTTTCGGCGTTTTCCTTGATTGTCGGTTCATGTGTCATTGGTGATCCTTTGACAGAATTTAGAGAAGAAAACGTCAAAGGAGAGGCTTTCTTCATTGGAGTTCTTCGTTGGAGAGATTTTCTTCCAAAGCTTCTACTCTCCCAAATCCACAAAAATGAAATGGTAGCCCCCAATATAATAGATCATGTTATAAATTATATTTGCTGGAATATATTAAAATTGGGTTAATTAATCTTATAGGTTGGAAAAATTATAGTGGTGTGTTGGAATAATTATTGTGGATGAGGTTTGGCATAATTAAAAATATAGGAATTGAAAAGGCTCTCACAAATTTAATGATGGAGTTGATAGGTTTAGGACTTAGGTGGTTCCCTCCACCATAATATTATTTTGTAGGTTAGAGTCGGGTGGTCCCCACCCCCATAACCTCTTACTGGAGGTTATGGTCTAGTAGTCCCCACTTCTCAACTACCACATAATGGTGTTAACAAATAAAATAAAAATTAATGTTACAGAACTATATTTTTATTTTATTCATTTATATAAAACACAAAAACTAACATAATTCTCAACAAAATCCCATCAAGGTGAAAGTCACTTTAAGAAAAAACTGGCTCTGCGAGTTCAACCGTGCTTTTAGATTTCAATTCCAAGCACCGGTTCAAAAGTTAGAAAAAATGTTCGCATGTTTACTGAACATACCTGAACAAAAGTTCAGAAATTCATTCCAGGAACTCTTGGCCTCAAAACCATTTACCCTCAAAATTTTCGGACTCATAAAATTTTAATTTATTTATTAAAATTACATGGAAATTATGGGTCTTTACATTATCCCCACCTCAGGGCCCTAGGATCCTGTAAGCCACAACAAAAAGTAGGTAAACTAGTGGGGGTACTGAACATGAATCTGAGCTTCCATCTACCATGTGCTCTCCTAGAGGTTCTTGTGTTTCCAGAGAATGTGCACCAGAGGTATTGACCGTCCATTAAGGACCTTCTTATATCGATCATCAATCTCTAATATAACCTCCCTAAAAGTCAACCCATTTTCGATGTCCATCTCGCCATGGACGATGATGTGAGAAGGGTTGTACACGTATCCCATTATCTAGGGCATATGGAAGACGTCATGAACACGGTGTAACTAAGGTGGAAGAACTAAGTGGTATACCACCTCGCCAACTCTGTTGAGTACAAGAAAAGGTATTATGTATCTCAGATATAACTTGCTGCCTCAGCCAAATATCTGTAGACCTCATCATGGTGAGACTCATAGAAATATGTGGTCGACATCTGTCAACTCTTTAGGTCTCTATCTCTTGTCTCCATATCACTTCTGCCTAATCTGTGTAGTCTTCATCCACTCCTGGATGATGTACTCCTTCTTTGTAATAGCTTGTACCGTCTCTCGTCCCAGTAGTGCAGACACCCATGAGACAGTCTTGCACAAAGGTGATATGAAAAGTCTCCCATTCAACACCTAAAAAGGTGTAATCCCAATAGTGGAGTGATATTAGTTATTGTATGAAAATTCCACAAAAGGAATGTTATCCTCCCATCTATGACCTAAGTCATGGACACAAGAACGTAGCATGTCGTCGAGATTCTGAATGGGCCGCTTAGTCTTACCATTCATCTGAGGATGGAAGGTGGTGCTCAAACAACGATGTGTCCTGTAATTCTATTGAAACCCCTTCCATAGCTGGGAACTGAAACATGCATCATGATCAATGCCAATCATCATGGGTAATCTTTGTAACCGCACTATATCTTGCACATAGAGTCTTCCAAAGATCTCTACCAAACCCTTATCTCTAATCGGTATAAAGTGGGCTGACATGGTTAGTCGGTCGATGATCATGGAAATTGAGTCATGTCCTCTGTATATACATGGATGTATTGTCACTAATTCCATGTATATCCCATTACACTTCCACTCTCGGACCATTAAAGGCTGAACCAATCCTACATGTACCTGATGCTCTACCTTCACTTAGTGACATGTGAGGCACTGAGAAAAAAACTCTACTACTACTTTCTTCATTCCCATAAACCAGTTCTATCATCGGAGATCCTATTACATCATTGCAGCTCCTAGATGTACCTCTATAGGGGATGTGTGGAACTCCCTCAACACATCCTCTTGAAGTGACACTGGTACCATTGTACGTACTTTGAAGAGGATGACGTGATCCCCACCTTCAGAAAATCCAGCAGGTGTATGACATGTGGATATCTGAGCACATCGTGCCTCACAGTCAGTATCCGCATGTTGTACCTCACAGAATAGGTGATGAACTATGGGAGTGATGATAAAATAATGAAGATAAAGTTCTCCATATCTATCCATAAAGGATATCTGTAATGTAGCCAGCTACTTCATCGCCTCTCCAAGCAGTTTTATACTAGACCTCCTGGCGAGTGCATCTACTAAAAAGTTCCCTTTCCCAGGAGTATAGAATATCTCTAATTCAAAGTGCTGGAGGAACTCAAGCCATCATCATTGTCTGATGTTCAGGTCCTTCTAGGAAAAGATATGTCTAAGACACTTGTGATCATAGTACATATTAAAATGATTTCACATCAAATAATGTCGCCACATCATCATGGAGAAGACCACTACTACTATCTCTTGGTCAGGGGTAGTGTAGTTCTGCTAGGGCTGTCTCAGCTGATGAGATCCATATGCGTTCACAACAATCTCTTGCATCCGGACACATCCGAGTATAGTCCCTGATGCATCACAATAAACTATGTACCCTATGACCTCCTCTAGATGCCTCATAATGGGGACACTAGACCGCCTCTTCCTCAGCTCTGGAAAACTCCACAAGAATTTATCCAACCAAACGAAGGGTTTCCACATCTTCATTAATGCAGATAGTCATGTTGCAACTCTGGATTAGTCTGGAACAAACCTCCAGTAATATCCAGCTAATCCCAGGAAACTCTGAACCACTATCACACACCTAGGTGGCTCCCAAGCAAGTACTGCCTCAATCTTCACTGGATCCACTGCAACTCCAACATCTAATATGACATTCCCAAGAAGGTGAAACTCTCGAATCCAAAACTGGTACTTCAAGAACATACCAAAAAATGGTTCTCTCAGAGTGTGTCTAGTACTACCTACAAATGATAGGCATGCTCCTCCACAGTAGTCGTGTTGATCAGAATGTCATGGATGAAGACCACTACAAAGAAATCATGTTATGGCTGAAAGATCCTGTTAATGAGTCCCAAGAACACTATTGGGGCATTGGTCACACCAAATGAGAAAACCAATAATTCTTAATGGTCGTACCGACACCTGAAGGTCGTCTTCTTCACATCCTCGTCCCGTACTCGGAGCTGGTAATAGCCTGATCTGAGTTCTATCATTTAGAACCAATATGCTATTTTCATCTGATCAAAGAGGTCATGAATACTCATGAGTGGGTACTTGTTCTTCATGGTCACCTGGTTCAGTCACCAATAGTAAACACAAAGCCTTATATCTGATATACCTTTTTGGAGAATAAAATCGGGGCTGCCCATGGAGAAACATTGGACCAGATAAAACCCTTCCACTGTAAGTCCTCTAACTATACCTACAGCTCACGAAGTCCTGTGGGAGCCATCCCATATGCGGGTGTAGATATCGGTTCTATCCCAGGGTTCAAGTCAATGTAAAATTAAACCTCTCTGTGAAAAGTTTGACCTGTAAAATCATCAGGGAAAACAAACGCATACTAGTCCACCACTATTGGATAGCTCAGGATATCCACAACAACAGCTCCGAGGGTAAGTTTAGCCAACTAATGAGTGATCGGATGCCCTCTAATAAGGGCAAGTCCATCCTGCTATGGTAATTATCACTTCTCTCTGGTGAATGTAAACATGGTCCCACCCATACAGACACACCACACCTTATGCCTAATATAGTCAAAATGATCATTGCATGTAGATAACTCGTCCATACCCAAGATGACTATAAGGCCCTAGCCTTAAACATTACTTTATCGTGAGTTACTTCAAGATTACATAATGAGGATCTTTTCAGGTTATGAGTTTTAAAGAATTAGATCATAAAACATTCATTACATTCCACATTTAAACAAAGTGGTTACATAGAAGATTGTACTAATTTTTTCAATCAGCAGAAACATATTTAAAATAAGAAATGGATTTTTTTCTTGACACATCCTTGACACTTTCATCACATCATTTACCTTTCCCTTGACCCCTGAAAAACATTTCAAAAACTAGGGATGAGCATAAGAAGCTCAGTAAGGGATATGAAAATATAGAAGGGAAACATGAGTACATATATAAGTAAGAATCAATGAATTCATACTTTACTCATAAAACATAAGCACATTAAAATACCTCATAAAATCACGAATAAATCATAGAAATCATAAGTCATAAATGTAACATGAGGCATTCATAACATTCTAATGTAGGGAGTAACCCTCTTGGTTAGATTTGGAATACCCATCATAGTATATTCCCTAAATCTCTTCGGAGAAACCTTAACGTTTAACTCCTTCGTGTTACCCAATGCACTGGAAAGCTATATTGGGCTCACCTGCCCTTAGTTTATCACGGAACCACCCGTCTTCATAATAATGCCCATGAACCATAACATAATCGTTTAACATAAAAAATGCATAAAGGAAACATAACATTTACACTTTTCAATAAAAATATATCAATACAACACATTGATATAAAAGCATTATGAAAACCATTTTCAATACCAAAAAAAAGTAAAACACTGTATTTATTTTTCATTTAAAAAATGTTATGGCTTGTGGAGGAAGCCAAAACTCAAATAATGGTCACGGGGGCGGAGAAGTCGTTGTCACCGCATAGGTATGAAAAAAAACATTCCCTTTTGTCATTTAGTAAACACTTCATATAAAATGATTCCTTTTGAATAAGCATAAAAGTCAAAGGGGTTTATACACCGTATTAAAGAAGGTTGTGTATAAAACAAAATATGACTCAATGAAAGGAGATTGAGACGAAGTCCCATACAAAGATCATTTTTTAAATTAAAAAGATATATTATGTGTATTCACTATATGTAAACATAAATTAAGTACAAATACAATATAGGACATAATAATATCATGACATAATTTGAAAGTAATAGATTAACCCTGTGAATGGGAATTGGGTTAGGAAATTCCCTTACCTCAGGTCCTACTTGACTCGATCGTTCTTTAACGTCCTGAATAATAAACATGAGTTAATTTATAATTTCTTAAGAATCCTTTTCAAGTTCATTATTCCTTTTATATCACTTGTTACCATGTTATGAACACTATGTAATAATTTAATTTAATAATGGTTGTTTTGTCAATCATTTGTACTTGAGTCAAAAATAAACTCTTTATAATTACAAGTTGTTCATCTGGTAAAATATCCATTATATAAATAATTATATTCATGATGTAGATATCATATATATCATTTATATCCAGTATATACATTTATTTATAATATTATATAATCATTTAGAGGTACGAAATGAAATGCACCGTTCGTGGAGACAGTAAGCCGTACGTACGCATGAACACTACTTTCATTTCTATTTCTTACAAAATGGAGTGAAATCATAATGATATAAAATTATATCATAATTCCAGTATAATATCATATATAAAATCATTAAATTTATCCTTTATACATACCACATATGGTATTAACGAAACAAATCACTTTGAGGGGGCGGTAGTCCGCACTTCCTAAAATGAAGATATCGCGTTTACCCATAATGGAAATCATAATGGAATACCATAAATGAAAAATACAGAAGCATAAGTAATACATAAACATATTAGATATCATATAAAAATATAGTTTCATCTTAATGCCCCCCTTTGAATGTGTTAGAAGAATATTTAACAATCATCATTTCGTGAGGCATAAATTTTCCATCCATGGAAAAAATATGCTCTTTAACCATTTGATGAAGGTGTGTGTAAGTGTAGATCTAATACGTCTCATAACAACATCCTAGTATATTGATGATACTGGTGTTGTTGCAAAATAAATGAATAAAAAGAGGTTAGGGGGTTGGAGAAGCAAAATAAAACATAAGAACACAAGAGAAAACACTACCATTAAAACGGGTAACTCTTTTTGATTTGAGATCAAAGGCTTCCATGGGAAGACTTCTACCCAATGTGAGGCTTCTAAGAGTTATAGAGGGATGTGGAGAGACAAAATGGGGTGGGTTTGGCTGAGCCAAAGTCTTTGGATGCGTGGGTAAGGTGGTAGAGGCGTGGGCCATTTATTAGAGGAGAGGAGGGGCACTCTTGGAATGTTAAGAAAAGATACATTGTTATAAAATGATTTTCATATGAAAAAGTTACCACAATTATAAATTTCGACGATAACCTGATAAGGGTTCGAAATCCACCCATCCAATAGGTTATTGACATGCTTCGGTCTTAGATTTTAAATTTTATTTTCATTTTATTTAAATTGTTAAATAATGAGGTAATCGCTGCATCATCATGGTGTCATAAATAATTTAATTTATTTAATGATTAAAAATTATAAGAAAACTATAATTATGTATGAAATCTTTTTGCCTTTCTAATTAATATTTAAAGTCAAAAATATGACTTTTATAACCCCATTTAATTTTTTTTTGTAAAACAACTCAAGTTTGTGACATTTTCATTTTAACATTAAATAAAAAGTTTTTAATGTCATTTTCCTACCAAAGTGGCTCCATGGGGTCACCAAGTCGACACATGGATTGTATTGGTCGGCTATAAAACACCCAATAAGGGTAGGACATGTGTCTAGGTATTTTAATTTTATTATAATATCATTTTTCCTAAAATTGCACTAATTACCACTAATCGCGATTAAAAACCTAAAATTTACTATACACCAAAAAAAATTATTTTAATCCCATTGAACCAAATTTTAATTCCTAATGACAAAAATTTATGTCATATTTTTGAAATTAAAAACACAGAGGTGGTAAAATTTCATTTAAACGAAAAATCAGTTTTTTAATTACCACTTAGTGGTTTAACTATTCATCAAATATTGAAGTTTTTCAGAAAAATACCAAAACATCACCCTAAGTTATATTTGATATTCCTAATTCAAAAATGATATATATTTTACAAAATTTAAAACATATAAGTTACATTATTTATATTAATAATTAATTCGCACTATCAGAGAAAATAGGGTATTTTTATGAAACAATAAGTATCAAAAGATTAACACTAGTTCAAGTCCAATTTCAAAGTGAAATTAATTACAACAACCAATATTGAATCAAATGGAAAAAATATATTCTAATTTAACTTTAAAACAAATTAAAATGATCATATATTCATATAAAATAATTATATTAAAAATAGGTATTGAATTAAAATACAACATTTTTCATTATTCATTAAAAAATTATCTTTATCGGAAAAATACCAAAAATTTACACAAAGTAAATTTTGATATCTCGATTCTAAAGAAGAATATTATTTGGTCCAATAGAATCTATAAGGGCGGCCAAAACTATATTTAATGATTGTTCTCCATCAAAAGATGATAAGTGTACCTTTAGTGAATATTAGAGTATATATGCCTAAAATTGAATTCTTTTCGTATTTTAAGCCTTTATACTTTATTGGATAAATGTAAAAACATTTAACAAATATATATAACCATATTTTAGTTATTTCTATAAATTCCTTCAAATACAATGGCTACGTGTTAACTAGCATTTAAAATAATATTATTTTATTACTAGTGTGCAACGTAAGTTTTCAATGAAACTCTTCGTTGCATATCAGGTACGCTATCGAACATAGAAACCACATTAATGTACAATAAATATTTAATTCGTAAATATTAATAAATATGAAAATTTTTTATTCATTATTTACCTGGGATGTTACATCCTTCCCCCCTTTTGGGAATTGTGTCCTCGCAATTTTATTCACTTATCAAAATAAGTGGGTGTATTTATCCCTCATAGCATTTTCAGATTCCCTTGTCGCATATTCAACCATGTGGTTTTTCCAAAAATCCTTTACCTGGTGAATTACCTTATTCCAAAACACGTTCTCTTTATGGTCAAGAATCTAGACTAGTTGTTCTTCATTAGAGAGATTCTCTTCCAACTGAACTACCTCTGGGCTCAAAACATGAGATGGATCTGGCATATACCTTCTAGCATCGAAACATGAAAAAAATTGTGTACATGTGATAAACACGGAGGTAAAGCCACACGGTATGCCACTGATCCAAATTTCTCCCGAATTTCATATGGTCTAATTAACCTTGGACTCATTTTTCCTTTCTTACCGAAAGGCATCAAACTTTTCCACGGTAAAACTTTGAGAAAGACATGATCACCTACCTCAAAAGAAAGATCCTTCCTCCGATTATATGCATACCTCTTCTACATGCTCTGTGCTGTTCTCATGTGTTTCTAAATCAACTGAACTTTTTCTACCATCTCTTCTACCAATTATGGTCTCATCAGCTTCATTACACCCCCTTCATCCCAGAAAGCTACAGTTCGACACCGCTTCCCATATAACGCCTCAATTGGTGCCATCTGTATAATGGAATGAAAACTATTATTATAAGAAAACTCAACAAAAGAAATATATTGGTCGCAACTTCCCTGATAATCCATCGAACAAGCACGTATCATATCCTCCACATTCTGAATTGTTCATTCTGACTGCCCATCTGATTGAGGATGAAAAGCTGTACTAAAATTTAATTCAGTACCCAACGACTTCTGAAGGCCCTTCCAAATGTTAGAAGTGAACCTGTGTTCACGGTCAGATACAATGGAGAGAGGAACTCCATGTAACCTGAATATCTATCTATGATAAAAATGGGAAAGTTGATCTAGGGAAAAAGAATCTCGTATAACAAGGAAATGAGAAGATTTAGTCAAGCGATCAACAATAACCCAGATTGCATTATTACCTCGAGGTGTCTTCGGCAATCCCACAATGAATTCCATGGATATATTCTACCATTTCCATTCTGGTACTGGTAAAGGTTGAAGCATCACTTTCGGTAACTGCCGCTTTTGTTTAACCTGTTGACATGTCAAACACTTCACAGTAAAATCAGCAATATCCCTTTTCATTCCGACCCACCGGTAATACTCCCAATGAACTATATAGATCATAGTAATGCCTAGATGAACTGAAAATGGAGAACTATGAGCTTCACATAACAACTCTCTCTTCAACTGTGAATCACAAGGCACACACAATCTATTCCAAAATCTCAAAACAAAATCATTATCTATGTTGAATTCATGCATCTTACCCTTCTGAAACAACTCTACCGTTTTCTGCAACTCATTGTCTTGCTTCTGTGATTGCTTAATTCTATCTGATAGAGATGATCTCACTGATACCTGAAACAAAACTAAAGGACATCCTGCACCAACAACATCTATTCCAAAGTTCATCAAATCCTTAACCAAAGGATCACGTTCCAAATGCAACATTCTTAATATATCATTACTTTTTCGACTCAAAGCATCAGCCAATTTATTTTCATTTCAGGGATGGTAATTAATTGTACAATCATAATCAATGATTAATTCTATCCATCTCTACTCTCATGTTCAATTATTTATGAGTAAATATAATCTTTAAACTTTTGTGATCAGTATATATTTTACACTTTACACCATACAAATGATGCCTCCAAATTTTTAAAGCGAAATCAACAGCAGCTAATCCCAAATCTTGTGTAGGGTAATTTACCTCATGAGTTTTCAACTGTCGTGAAGCATAAGCAATTAACTAATAATTCTGCATTAAGACACAACAATTTCCTTTCAACGAAGCATCACTGTAGAAAACAAACTCACCATTCCTGGAAGGTAGTGCCAAAACTGGAGCATTCACCAATCATATTTTCAATTCTTGAAAATAATCATAACGTTGTTTTTTACAGAAAACCATAACACCCTTTTGAGTTAGCTTATTCATTGGACTAGATAACCGTGAGAAGTTTCTAACAAACATTCGGTAATAGCCTGCCAAAAAAAGGAAACTACGAATCTCAGTTTCATTTTTGGGTCTTGGCCATTCTTCAACAACCTTTTTTTGCAGGATCACCTGCTATCCCATCTTTAGAATCAATGTGACCATGAAAAGAAATTTTTTGACACCAAAACTCACACTTGCTGAATTTCTATTACCATTTCTTTTCTTTTAAGGTTTGAAAAATAACACTTAAATGTCTTTCATGCTCTTATTTACTTTTAGAAAACACAAAAATATCATCAATAAAAACAACCACAAACTTATCCAAGAACTCATTGAAAATTCTATTCATTAACTCCATGAATACAGCTGGTGCATTGGTTAGCACAAAAGGAATAACTAAAAATTCATAATGAACATATCTTGTACGAAATGCGGTCTTCAAAACATGTGCTTCCTTTACCTTCAACTGATGTTACCCCGATCTCAGGTCAATCATTGAAAAATACTGAGCTCCCTGGAGCTGATCAAAAAAATCATCGATATGAGGAAAAGGATATTTGTTCTTAACAGTGATGTTATTCAAGGCTCTATAATCAATGAAAAGTATCATATAACCATATTTCATTTTAACAAATAAAATAGGAGCACCCCATGGTGATGTGTGAGGTTGAATGAAACCTTTCTCTAATAAATCTTGCAATTTCTCCTTCAAGTCTAAAAGTTCAACTTGATCCATTCGATAAGGGGGTTTTGAAATTGGATTAGCATCAGGAACTAAGTGAACAGTAAACTCAACTTCCTGATCTGGTATTAATCCAGGAAACTGATCATGAAAAACATCAGGATACTAATTTACCACTGGCACATAATTAATATGAACAGTTCCCTTGTTTTCAGCAATATGTGCAAAGTAACATTCATTTCCATCTTTTACAAGTTTCTCAGCCTCTTGATATGTTATCACCAGTAAGGGTTCATTCTTGTACACAAACTAAATGTCTTTCTGAAAAGAAACGTTTTAGCTTTATAGTCAATCTTATCATGGTAAATAGAGAGCCAATCCATACACAGGATAACATCAAACTCTACTAGAGGTAAAACAATAAGGTTTAAAAGTAGGTTCTTTCCACAGATAAGGATAGGGAGATTCTTATAAATTCTTTTTGTCTCAAAATTTCTCCGAGGTGTTTTTACCAAATGTTCAGGAGTCATTTCTTGAGACGGTATTCCCATTTTACTAGAAATGTATTCAGAGATGAAATAATGTGTAGACCTGGAATCAAACAACACACTGGAATAATCTAAAAAACAAATAAATTACCTTATACCACTTAATTTTATGGACCGACATCTACTGAAGCAGTTTCAATGGATTTTACCACCCCTTTCTTCTTGTATTCTAACTACATCCCATCACTCGAGCTCTTTGTCAGGCACTCATTTGCATAGTGACCCATCTCATTGCACATAAAACATTTCACTAACTACATATAAAATTTGTACTTACCATCACCTTGATCTTTTTCAATGAAATCATGAGCCTTATATCCCATCTTAACACATCGGTAGCACTTTGCAAAATTCAGAAGACATTCCCCAGCATGTATTTTCCCACATTTATCACAAACTGGAAACATAGTTTTCATACCATTAGCCCTTTTTGATGAATTCTTCCCTTTCTCCTACCACCTCAGTCTCTTCTTCTGTTTGTTGTTATAGAACACTTGATTATCAGAAAACTCCATTTCCACCTTCTCAGCACATCGAACAATCTTTTCATAACTATTTAACTCATGAAAAACTAAAGCCCTCCGATATTTTGGCTTTAATCCGGAGTAAAAATGATTGATTGTACTATCATGGTCTTGGATAAAATTTGGAGCATACATTTCCAATCGAGTGAACCTCTCTTAGTAAGCATCCACTGAGTCTTCCTCTTTCCTTAATTCCAAGAATTGTTTTTCCATCCTAATTCGAACAGCCATAGGAATATACTCCTTAGGAAATATACCTTTAAATTCATCCCAGTCGAGAGAATCAATCACATCATCATCCCTGATATTTTTAACCATCGACTACCACTGATCTACTTCACCCTCCAAAAGGTGAATGGAAATACTAACCTTTTGATTGTCTGAACACCCCATGACATCGAAAATCTTCTCCAGTGCTTAAATCCACCCTTAAGCTAGCATAGGGTCAAATGATCCTCTGAATGATGGGAGATATTGTCTCATGAAATGTTCCACCACTGAAATGTTCCTCTACAGTTGATCTAGCTGATCTCGTGCACGAATACCACCACCATTTATAGCCTGAGTCTATTGTGCCATCACTTCAACAAACTGTTTAGTTATGATTCCGACCATCTCAGGTTGCTGATTTGGAAGGTTGTATTCCTCCTGATGTCGTCCCAACATATCTGCATTGTTTCCTCTGTGGAAAATCATTCTGAACACAAAAATATCTTATGAGAAACAACATGATAATCTTTAAATGCTATATTATTTTAATTTGACCATAAAAAATATATTTTTGGATAATCATTTAATATAATTCTAACTCCTAATGTTATCTAAACCGACCTCTGATACCAACTATTAGGCCCCATCCTTAAACATTACATAATCTTGACTTACATCGAGAATAAACGTTGAGGATCTTTTCAGGTTTAGATTTTTAGAGAATTAGATCATAAAACATGCATTACATTCCACATTTAAACAAAGTAGTTACATAAAATATATTACTCATTATTACCATCAGTGGAAACATATTTAAAATAAAACATGGATTCTTTCTTGACACTTCCTCGACACTATTATCACATCCTGTAGCTTTCCCTTGACTTGTGAGAAACATTTCAAAAACTAGGGATGAGCATAAAAAGCTCAGTAAGGGATATAAAAATATGGAAAGGAAACATGAGTACATGTATACTTAAGAATCAATGAAATCATAATTTACTCATAAAACATAAGCACTTTAACATACCTAATGAAATCATGAATAAATCATAGAAATCATAAGTCATAAAGGGAACTTGAGGCATTCATAACATTCTTGCATAGGGTGTAACCCTCATGGTTACGTTCGGAATACCCATCAATGTATATTCCCTAAATATCTTTAGAGAAACTATAACGTTTAACTCCTTCGAGTTATCCAATGCATTGGAGAGCTATATCGGGCTCACCTGCCCTTAATTTATCATGGAACCACCCGTC
Source organism: Viscum album (assembly GCA_963277665.1). Classification (NCBI taxonomy): domain Eukaryota; kingdom Viridiplantae; phylum Streptophyta; class Magnoliopsida; order Santalales; family Viscaceae; genus Viscum; species Viscum album. The sequence goes on along the minus strand of OY728163.1, from coordinate 1,045,488,626 downwards.
TTCATAATAATGCTCAAGAACCATAACATAATCGTATCACATAAAACATGTATAATGGAAACATAACATTTCCACTATTCAATCACAAGTTATCAATAAAAAACATTGATATAAAAACATTATGAAAACCATTTTCAATACTAAAAAAATTAAAAGTAAAACATGGTATTTATTTTTCATTTTAAAAAAAATTATGGCATGTAGAGGATGCCAAAACTCAAATAATGGTCACGACGACGGAGAAGTCGTTGTCGCCGCATACGTACGACAAAGAAAACATTACATTTTTTCATTTAGTAAACTCTTCGTATAAAATGATTCCTTTTGAATAATCATAAAAGTCAAAGGTGTTTATACACCGTATAAAAGAAGGACGTGTATAAAACAAAATATGTCTCAATGAATAGAGATTGAGACAATGTCCCATACAAAGATCATTTTTTAAATAAAATATATCTATTATGTGTATTCACTATAATTACACATAATGAATGTACAAATACAAGATAGGACATAATAATATCATGACATAATTTGAATGTAGGAGATTAACCTAAAGAATGGAAATTGGGTTAAGAAGTTCCCTTACCTCGTCTCAGACTTTACTCGATCGTTATTTAACGTCCTGAATAATAAACCTGAGTTAATTTATACTTGCTTAAGAACCATTTTTATGTTCATTAATTCTTTTATATCACTTATTACCATGTTATGAACACTATGTAATTATTTCAGATAATAATGGTTGTTTTGTCGATCATTGGTACTTGAGTCAAAAACAAACTCTTTATAATTACAGGTTTATCATGTTGTCAAATATCCATTATATTATGAATTATATTTATAATGTAGATATCATATATATCATATATATCCAGTATATACATGCATTTATAATATTACATAATCATTTAGTGGTATGAAATGAAATGCACCGTTCATGGAGACGGTAAGCCGTACGTACGCATGAATGCTACTTTCATTTCTATTTCATACTTAATGGATTTAAATCATAATGATATAAAGGTATATAATAATTCCAGTATTCTATCATATTTAATATCATTAATTTTATCCTTTATACGTACCACATATGGTATTAATGAATCAAATCATTTTGAGGGGGCGGTAGTCCGCACTTCATAAAATGAAGATATCACATTTACCCATAATGGAAACCATAAAGGTATTCCATAAATGAAAAATAAAGAAGATTAATTAAAACATAAACATATTATATATCATATATAAAAATAGTGTCATCTTAATGGACACATTTGAAGGTGTTATAAGAATATTGAACAATCATCATTTCGTGAGGCAAAAATTTTCCATCCACGGAAACAATATTCTCTTTAACCATTTGATGAAGGTATGTGTAAGTATAGATCTAATCCTTATCATAAAAACAACCTAGTATATTGAAGATACTGGTTTTGTTACAAAATAATGGAATAAAAAGAGTTTAGGGGGTTGGAGAAGCAAAATATAACATAAGAACACAAGAGAAAACCCTTCCTTTAAGGGTAACTCTTTTTGATTTGAGCTCAAAGGCTTCCATGGAAAGACTTATGCTAATGTGAGACTTCTAATAGTTAGAGAGGGATGTGGAGAGAAAAAATGGGCAAGGTTTTTCTGAGACAAAGGCTTTGGAAGTGTGGGTAAGGTGGTAGAGGTGGGGGCCTTTTATAAGAGGAGAGGAGGGGCACTCTTGGAATGTTAAGAAAAGATACATTGTTATATAATGATTTTCCGATAAAAAAGGACCCAAAAGTATAAATTTAGAGTATAAGGTGATAATGATTCTAAATCCACCCAAGAAATACGTTTTTGACAAGTGTAGGTATTAGATGTTACATTATATTTTCATTTTATTTAAACCGTTAAATAGTGAGGTATTCGTTACATCATCACGGTGTCATAAATAATTTAATTTATTTAATGTCTAAAAATTATAAAAAAATATCATGATGTAGGAAATATTTTTATATTTCTAATGAATATTTATAGTCAAAAATATGAATTGTATAACCCCATTAAAAAATTGTTTAGGTGAAACAACTCATGTTTGTTACATTTTCATTTTAACATTAAATAAAATGTTTTTAATGTCATTTTCCTAACAAAGTGGCTCCATGGGGTCCCAAAGTCAACCCATGGATTTTCATGGTTGGAGATGACATATAAATAATGGTAGAACATGCGTCTAGGTATTTGCATTTTATTATAATATCATTTTTTCCTTAAATTGCACTAATTACCTCTAATCGTGATTAAAAACATAAAAGTTACTATTCACCAAAAAATTATTTTAATCCCATTGAAACACATTTTACTTCCTAATGACAACCATGTATGTCAGATTTTTGAAATTCAAAACATAGAGGTGGTAGATTTTTATTTAAATAAAAAATCTGTTTTTTAATTACCACTTAGTGGTTTCACTATTCATAAAAAATTGACGTTTTTCTAAAAATACCAAACATTCCCCCTAAGATATATTTGATGTTACTAATTAAAAAATTATGAATATTTTAATAAAATCCAAAACATATAAGTTACATTAATTAATTTAATAATTAATTCACACTGTCAGAGAAAATAGCGTGTTTTTATGAAACAATAAGTATCAAAGGATTGACACTAGTTTAAGTACAATTTCAAATTGAAAATAATTTCAATGACAACTATTGCATTAAATGGTAAAAAAATTATTCTAATAGAACTTTAAAACCAATTAAATAGATAATATTATCATATAAATAAATTAGATTAAATAGAGGTTTTGAATTAAAATACAACATTTTTCACTATTTATTAAAAAAATGAACTTTATAGGAAAAATACCAAAAATTTACACAAAGTAAATTCTGACATCCCGATTCTAAAGAAGAATTTTATTTGGTCCAATAGAATGTATAAGAGTGACCAAATCTATATTTAATGATGGATCTCCCTTAAAAGGCGATAAGTGGACCTTTAGTGAATATTAGAGTATATATGCCTAAAATTGAATTTTTTTTATATTTTAAGCCTTTATCCTTTATTGGATTAATGTAAAAACATTTAACAAACATATATAACCATATTTTACTTATTTATATTCATTCCTTCCAATACAACGACTACGTGTTAACTACCATTTAAAATAAAAATATTTTATTACTGGTGTGCAACGCATGTTTTCAATCAAACTCTTCTTTGCGTATCGGGTACGCTGTCGAACATAGCTAACCATTTAAAGTAAAATCAATATATAATTTGTAAATATTAATAAATATGAAAAAATTTCATTCGATATTTACCTGTGATGTTACAATGACATCATAAGGGCTCGACTCTGCTACTAGAAGATCACAGCTAAAGCTCTCACCTACTAGAGTATGTTTACACTTCCAGAACAAGTGCGTAATCATTCAATGCGCTCCCATAAGTTTCTCTAGTTGCATGGACCGAGCCAACGGCTCCGTCAGAATCTCCGAGCTCCGAACTAGGTTAGTGAAAATGAAAAAATGTTTGGAACCTAGGTCTATAAGTTCTGAAACTACAGTTGATTAGAAACAGATCATACCTTGTATCATCTACGGAGCACCGTGATCGTATGCCATAGCTACCTTGATCTAATCTCTCCCATGGACACCTACTCCCTACCATCAGGGTGGACCTCCTGGTGTTGGTGGCTGTAATATCTTGAATAGTCTCCCACTACCAACTGCACGGGGAGCTACTTTTCCACGTCTGCTTGCTCCATGCGGACATCTTCGGTCGAAACCTCAATCTCTACCTAGGAAGTCCTTCGATCATCTACTGATCATCCATATGACATGTTGGATAGTCACGATCCATGTGACCATACATGTCATATGTGAAACACTGTCTGATCCTGGTATGACCATCTCTCCACTGAACATGGGTGGCCTCTGGTGCTGGAGCTCGTGCAACACGCTCATGCGGCATGAACACTCTACTACTGGGTGTAGTGGTATTTGTGGCCCCATGGGTAATGGTACCACTGGTTCCACCACTTTTACATCTACTAGAAAGGGGCCCTGCACCGAGGCCTCATCACTCAGTGGGCTATCAGTCCATACTACACTTGGAACCTTAGCTGGCTGTCTATGTGGAGTCATCCTGAAAAAAAAGCCACACCACGGTAAATAAGTTATAGCTGGTGTGCTGAAAGTTATACATGGTGATCTGACTCAAAATATCACAAAGATAGATTTTGAAAACACACATGCAGTCAATGTTTTCATGCACTATGTCAGAAATCATATGTCTGGGTCCTCATTTATGGATACGTCAGTCGTCGCACCAACACTAGACTCTTTGAACTGAAAACCACTCAAATTACCATTAATAGTATTGCTTCATAAAAAAGTCAAGAGTCCTAGTTTTCCAGTATAACCAACACCTCTAATACAAAATTTCCATGACCCGTCCCCCGGGGCCCGTTCCGTGACTACCCCAAGCCCGCCTTCCATAGACCAGGGGCTAGTGACTAGCACTGAAGGCATATTACCTAAAAATAAAAAAGTTAATTCCTTTATAGCATGTATGCACACATAACCAAAGAACACAGCAAGATAGGAACATAGGGAAACTGAACTGTAAATAGAGTTAGTGTAGATCATAAAAGGGGCTAGAACACAAACCCACTAGAAAGTACATGTACAAAAATGATACAATACAACTGATGAATAGGGAATGTCAGCCGCTGGGTCATCCTCTAAGGTTCTTTCTTAAAGGGTAGGTACATATTGCCTCTTAATAACTCCATGTCCATCAGTCTCTTATGCACACTGACACTCCATATGGTGCACATACGGGTACTATCCAGTCCTGGTACACTCATCCCCAGTAAGCGTTGTTCCTCGTCTGCAACCAAGACAACAAGGTGCGAGATTGTCCCGTGTAGGGGTGAGTATAACGATACATAGTAGGGACCCAGAGACCCTCTAGGTATCAAAAAATACATCAAGTATAAATCAAAAGGTATGAAATCAATTGATATCCCTACTTAGGTATATTCTTATTCATATACCTATGTTTTCAAGTAATTCATCCCAATCATGAGAAAAACACAGAGGTACTGACTCAAATCACATAAGGATTATTCTAGGTTCATAATCTAGTAACATTTCTAGTCACATCATTAAAAACCTAGGATTCTAGAGAACTCATCCTCTATCGAGTACAATGGTCATGTCGCGTCACACTGAGGTGCTTCACACTAACCTTTTAATGATGAGGAACTCATCCTATGGAGTACTGTGGGTCTGCCGTATCACCAAGGTTCACCCCACCATGGGACTGCTGTGTCACCAAGGAACTACTCATCGTGGGTCTTCATCATCACAGAGGTTCTCCCCATAGGGTCTGTCAAGTCACTCCATGTCAAAACGGTCAGTAGTCATCAGGTCTCTTCTAGCCACTGGGTTCTTGCTGTATGATCGCTCGTCTCCATGAATATTTTCTCCAATATCTACAGTTCAATACTCTAATAGCCACGAAATCCCATGAAGATGTATCTCAAATCTCTGTCATGTCGTAGGGGTGTCAACGTAATAGACATCACATCAACTAGATGCCCGATCTATGAGTTATTAACTTTTTAGTCCTAGGGGATGAGTTGGATTCGTGCTTGATCCAACATAACCATTACCCATCGTAATCTAAAACAAAATGAGGTATCACTAAATGGGAGATAATTTCTCCAAGGTTCCCAATGCCACTGAGTGTTCATATAACGGACGTCTAGTGCCAAAGTTATGGCCCTATGTATTTAATCAGTTCGTAGTAGGTCTGGGTCCGTCCCGACACAGCCTCAGACAACCTAGTTCAGGTCGACCCAGCCCGATCCACTGTGTCCGGTGCACCCATTGGGTTTATCTCGGCCTACTGGCCTGCCTGTACTAGTGGGTCCAGCCTGGCATGCCGCGAGGGGTCACAGAGGGATACGGGTGGCTGTGAGGCCACAGAGGGTGTCGCGAGTGCACGATGTCGCGTGATGGCTCGGCCAGGGATGGCGGTTTGGCCGTGGGGAAGTGGTCTAGCCGTAGGGTGGTGGTCCAGCTGCGGGGCGGTAGTCCAGCTGTGGGGCGGTGGTCAGGCCACGGGGTGTCCCATCGGCCGTGTGGCGGTGTAGAGGCTGCGGGCTGGCAGCATTGGCCACGGGGCGACGTCGTTGAGCTGTCGTCTTTATCATGACAGGCAGTGGTGTCACCCACTATTCTCGTTCCCCAACCATGGATAATTACCTTCCTCATCCATCGCAAAGAATACCACACGATTTGCGGAAGGGTTGGGCCATGATTTTTTGGTCGTTACCCACCGCGTTAGGGTGGTATCTTATGGCTCATCAAGAACGTGATCACAAACATCAAATAATATCCTCCTTCCATGATTGTTACAAACCCGAAAAACAAATAGAAGGGATGTACATGGGAAGTGATAAAAAAATAGAAACAAAACCCTACCACATTCATTTGATGAGGTCGATGATGTCTCAAGGATGAAGTAGAATCATTGCGAAAAGATGGATTTCGGTGTTGTCGATGATGTCCTCGATTATCGGCTCCTGTGTCATTGGAGATCCATTGACGTAGTTTGGAGAAGAAAATGTCAAAGTAGAGGCATTCTTCATTGTCATTCATAATTGGAGAGCTTTTCTCCCAAATCTCCCCCTCTCCCAAATCCACCAAAATGAAATGGTATCCATAAAATAATAAATTATGTGATCAATTATGTTTGTTCGCATATAATTCAACTTGGTTTAATTAATCTCCTAGGTTGTCACAATTAAAGTGGTGTGTTGGCTTAATTATTGTGGAGGAGGGTTGGAACAATTAAAAATGGATGAGTTTTATGGGTTATCCCACATTTAATGAGGTAGTTGAGAAGTTTAGGCCTTAGTTGGTCCCCACCACTATAATCTCTCATGGGAGGTTAGAATCGGGTGGTCACCACAACTTTATCCACTCATGGGGGGTTAAGGTCTGGTGGTCCCGACTTCTCAACTTTGACAAAGTGCTTTTGTCGAATAAAATAAAAATAAAATCTTCACAAAATTATTTTTATTTTATTCATTCATGAGAAACCCAAAAACACAATTCCTCCATCATCCAAATGTCGTCGAGGTGAAAGTCTCCTTAAGAGAATACCGGTGCAACGAGTTCTACGGTGCCCTCAAATTTCAATTCCGAGAACCAATTCAAATGATAGAAAAACTCGTTCACATGTTTACTGAATGTACCCCAAAAAATAGTTCGGAAATTATTTTTGGGCACTCTGGGCCTCAGAATCAGGTGCCATCAATTTTTGTGGACTCATAAAATTCAAACTTATTTAAAATAAATTACATGGAAATTCTGAGACTTTACATTATTTGTGATATATGATTTATAACTATGGTTTTATTATGTTGTTTTCCAAAAAATTTATTATTTATATTGATGATCATGGAAATATATGTGATAATCAGAAAATAATTTCTTTTATATGAATTTTGGAATGATCCTATGGTGGGGAGCAATACAATGGTTACTGGGGGACACCATCATGTGAGAAGGGTTGTTGAACACTGAGACTTTTTGTATGATGATAGTATTATATATTATTATAAATTGTATCAATTATAAAATTAATGACATGGTTTTTTAGTTAATATCTAGTGAAATTTTATGTACAAATTTTTATAGTGCATGAGTGTGGCCATCATGCCTAGGTTTTCTCATCACGATATAGGGACGTTGGATTAGTAATGCGATCGTGCATGTGTTTTGTAATGAAAGAATATATTAATAATGGAATTTTTCCTAAGATATTACAAAAGATTATGGATATAGATATCAGTGAATGTCCCTGAATCTATCTCCGTGTGTCTCGATTTAAAGGGATCATGATATTGTTCTAGAGACGTGTCAGTAGTTGTTGTAGAGAGTATTCAAAATATTGTAGATCATAAGTTTTTCCCCTGATGTTTTTTTATATTTTGTATTTATATAGTAAAGAATCCAATCTATAATGATGTTATTTGACACTAAAAAATGATACATTTCAGCCAGTTATTTCTATGTAAATATTTTTGTAATAGTCTTGTTTTAGATTGATTGAATATTTACCGTTTCTATCAGAGGTGAATAGTTGTTTTTATAATGTACATCGAGATATAACATGAAGGGAAACATAATAGGATAGTTTTTAGAATTTAATTTTTGTTATTTGGTAGTAAATTCGAATCCACTAAGTATCATGTCTTTGATTTTACCATTAATTCCATGAACCCATGGTGTGAGAACCATAAGTCGGTTTATAGAAGAGTTGTTAACCTAATTATATATTAGGTTATGTGAGATCATGTAATATCTTTTTTAGTGCGTTCATTTATTGTTATGTGAATTATCTCAATATCAAATAGTTTTACTAAAATATTCTTAAATTTTCAATTGGATGAACTTTGGGAATTCCTAAATATAATTTGTATATAAATGTTATAATTTATAACCCATGTTGGTTTGGAAGTATTTCAAATGTCACATTTGGATTCCTAAGGGTTATAAGTTCAATGATTGTCATGTTTTAATGTTTTCACTTTTTAGTGTGGTTTCAATAATTAAATTTTAGTTATAATTATTATTATTTATCATTATAATACAACATACTTGACCAAGGATGTGTTTAGGGTGTTTTGGTCTTGATTGGAGCCAGGAGCACCATTTTTGGAGAAAGAGGGTGAGGTACATAGTTAGAACATGTTATTTAGGACAGTACAACAAAATTGTTTGGCCAAAGTAGGAGGTTCATATAGAATTTAATGATGTGATATTGAATTCATGTCCACGAAAATCATGTAATAAATTATAGGTCTGTTGATAACATTTTGAGTATGGTTTATTTAATTTATTCCCTATTTGTGTGATAAGGTTGAAAATGATGGTAGTAAGAATTCATGGGTGGGGAATGGTATATTCAATTTTTTTCCTATATGTGTTAGGGGGTTCCACTAAGGACATTCGGTTTTCATAGTTGTCCCATTGTTTTCCAACATTGTCAAAAAAACATGGTCCCTAAATTTTTTTTGAAATTAATTGCTTTACCTATGTGAATTCGAACTTTCATTCCCACATTTCATTGACCTTATGAATAGAATTCACCTACTATTGATAGTTCCTCATATTATTTACCAATAATTTTATATATATATTCCATTTTTATTACAATTCAACTTCATTCTCTTTATCTGATATCCCTAAAAAAGAGTGATATTCCACATGGTTCTTCAATCATTTTCTTTTTCCATATATAATTGTTTATATATGTAATATAATATTCCATTTTTCAATGATTTTTAATTTATCATGGATATATTCAATTATATTATCGATTAATGGATGATACTAGGGGAGGATCCTTCTACCAGTATTATATAGTTAATCAAGTGTCTTTACCCATATTATTGTCTATCTAAAACATAGACGATCGTGTATTATGATAAAAAATTTCATTAGAAAAATTAAATGTAAAATAGGTTTAATGATTCATTATCACAACGTGTTTGTCATTTATATGGCCTAAGTTTCATTCCAAGAGGATTTTGACCACAATCTACCACCCCACCCTAGGGGCCAAACACCGGTTCCCTATGCCAGTCGATCAGATGTCCTCAGGTCCGCATCACAATACGATGGAGGCATCCAACTAAGACACAGGGATTCATAATTAGTTCATTTTGGGACTATAACCTCTTTCACTAGAGTAATACTTCAGAAGAGATAATAAACAATAAGAGAATAAAATTTATCCATAATCATTAAGAATATCACAATATAATCATTGGAAAAAAAATAAAATTTCAAAACATATCTGTCATGTTTCTAAAATGAAAATTACAAACAATGGCATCAATGACACCAAAGAGGGTCTCGAACCAAATTTGATTCTCTCATCCATGAATCATCCAAAATTACATATATATACATATGTTCTTTTTTCCATTACCTTTCCTAAAAAAACAAAGTCTATCTCTGTATCGATCATGAATCCCATGTAAGGTGTGAGTACATATCATTAGGCCACGACAAATAGTTTATAAAACAATATTCAATAAAAATAGTGTATGTAGTAATATAAAGAAATATTTAATATGTATAAGTAAATAACATTCTCAAAATCTTTTATTCCACATTTAACCACATAATCTTCTACTTTTTTGAGGACACCCATGCCTCAATACCTATATCAGTTCATGTTAGAGCCTAATTTATTATTGGTGATATGATATCTCAATAACTTTTTTAGATTATGCTAGATCGAAATGTATTTATAGGTAATATCATATCTCAAATCCTTCGTAGGCTATTGTTAAATCTTGATGTATTCCCATGCGAGGGAAGATATCAAAATGGCATTATAAACATTCATTAATTCGTTCATTAATTCATATGGTTACAATCATAATATATACAATATAATGACTGTGTTAATATTATTTAACTCATACATGAATTCCCATATTAACATTCAAACTACAAACAAATAATGAATATATTCCAGTTCTTTATTTCACATGTGATTGTCCATGTTACCAATAACACATCATAGATTATAATGACAATGATTCTATTCACCTACACATAATTAATTCAACAATTAATTATCTATGTAAATTCCATTCCTAATTCAAAATTTAATAATCCATGTAAATAGTATTTCTAATTCTATATTTAGTTAAACTCAAAAAATTCATTAGGTAATCTAACAATTTACTATTCGTATCAATAATATTAATTAATTAACCAATTATAAAATTATTCAAATGTCATTACTAATTGAATAATTAATTTATCACATATTTTTCATTAATTATATAACAATTAATTAGTAGCTAAATACCATTAATTAATTTAACAACTAATTTATCAAATTTCACCATTCAAAATCCCTTAATCACTTTTGAGAACTAATTATCTCATTAACAGTCTCAATTGAATAAAATTAATTTCACAATATATTGTTTCAATCTATGACATCAATATATCATAATTAATCCAATAATTTATTATCTCAATTCATGAAATCAAACTAACATAATTAATACAAAAATTAATTATCTCAATACAATAAATAAAAAAAATTTAATATATTTCCCAAATTAATTATTTAACTCAAAATATATAAATTTAGTAATTAATATCACAATTAATTATATATGTATATGGAACCTAAATCTCATAATTAATTTCCATTTCAATTATCTACTTCAAAAATACATTAATTAAATAATTTTCCTCATCAATTAACCCATGTTTTGAATTCCAATTTCTAAATAATTCTATTCATTATATATTTATCATAAATTTATGAAAATCAAGAATGTGGGAATTAAATATTATACAACCATCTTGAAATAGTGGATGAAAAATCTCCAAAGGTGAAACTTTAAAAATTGAGAGACATAATTATGTAGATCAAGATCTCAATCTCAAAACTCTAAATCATGATTAATGAAAGCCATTATTATATAAACCATGATCTAGATATAAAATCATAGGTATATAATTCCCCAATTAGTTTAATATCATTCCTTAATAGAAGATAATATTTATAAAAGAAATGTATAATAACATGAGAAGAATGAGCAAAGAGTTGGGTGATGATTGACATACTAGTAGTGGAGAAAAACATCAATCCATGATTCCAGTCATGAATAACAGAGGTCAAAAGTTCTTTTGAATTCTTCTAGAGAGATCTAAAACCATAAAAGTCCTATTTGGAACAAATGGGGATCTAAATAGTTGAGATTTGAGGGAAAAAGTGAATTTCAAAAATAAAATCAGGTGACATTTAAAATCACACATGGTTTGTTTGGTGAGAGAACAAAGTTATCCCTAACCATGGGTTTAAATTGTTCACATATCATTTATGGGTGAACAGTTAGTCCTAAGAGGGTGCATATTTTTACAAACCGTGTTCCATCCTAGTAGATCCCCATTTTCTAGGTTTTCCAGGTTAGCAGGGTTGTGGAACATGGTTACAGAAAACCATGTTCCAACCATATAATTTTCATTTTTCACCAAATAATACATGGAAATGATCTATGCCATAAATAAATAAATAATTACTCAAATAAGAAAATAATATTACTTGAATTTAATCTAAATTAAACTACATAAATTTTTGGTATCTTAAAATCTCCCCAACATATAATAGATCATCATCAAGCTTCACTACCAAGGCTCCCTCAGAGTCTGAGATCAAAAAACTGGGCCACTCATTCCACATATCTTATTTTCATTCCCATATCTCTTTCTATAAAAATAGATGTTTATAGAATACCAAAAATATCAATATAATCATTCTGTAGAATATTTTTTCTATATGATCCAACACTCATATTGAATTATCAAAAAAGGACACATCTATATGAAGCGCAACGTAATCCTCATAGATCGCATGAGAAGGATTAGGGTTAAACTCAAAAAGTTTAGATATATGGAAAACATCATGCATAGTGTTTTATTTTTGTATAATATCTAATTAGTATGCCACAAAACTAGTTCAATCCACAACATCAAATCATTCGACGAACCATGGGGCCATCATTCCATATTTCCATATCCTAATGTGACCCAGTCTAGGAGACAATATAATAAATACATAATCATACTATTTTACCTATAGGGGGTATAGACATATATTTCCATATTAATTATATATACTTTGACCCATATCCAAAAATTTCTGAATTATCTATACGTGTTTCGACATCTCTTACATGATACACGGTCCCAAGAATTTTTACTCGCCTTCGTCTTTCCTACATAGAAACAGTATTCTTGTCCCACCACAAAGAGCCTACTATGGTTCCACATGTATAGTTTATTAATATATATTTTTATAGTAAAACCAATATAAATCCATGTGTTTCTCCCATAACCACCAATGTAAAAAACACACAATTGTAGAATATCCCTAAGTACCTATATAGTACGCCATGACTACCCATATATCTGTGGGTGAATAGATGTAATTAATAATAACTATGTATCAATTTCCTTCTGTAAGACCATCTATATGTGTGATGTCAATCATGATTCATGATATGAAACTATAGTCCGAATCACCACATGGAGATGTACTATCTCCCGAACATACAAATTACCTAGCTTCTCTATATAAGAAGTCTTCCGTAAATGAAAAAAATGTTACATTCTACAATTTATCCAAAACAACCCATATAGAGTAATTCTTCCTTGGAATATTGGGAATACCCACCACAAAATCCAAATTCATGTTATGCCACATCCATTATAAGAAGTGAAATGGAAAAAAACCTCTTATTTGTTGATGCTCTTCCATCACCTTTTAATAGGTGTAGCATCACGTCACGATCCCTACATTCTCATTTTCCATGATTGGCCACCAAAAATATCATTGTACGTCAATGTATATTTTTTACACCTATTTGTATGACTAATATTGATAAATTAGATTCTCAAAAAATCTCCTTAGGCATAATCGTAGTCCCTTAAATCCCATTTATGAATAGATGATCTCATCCCCATCTATGATCCAATATAAAAGTGAATCCCCACCTTCAAGGATTTCCCTCATGGTCTAACATTCAATTTCCTCATTCTGAATGTCCCTAATCTAGCTCAAAAGTATATAAAACCATGAATATGATATGAGATTCATCTTCTCTTAACTATCCTAAAACAACACATGAATATTTGGTAGTATGATCATCATATTCTACACATTAGTAGACTCATAAACCACATGCGTTTGAGTTTTCCTTCTCAATGTGTCATGCACACTATTTACCTTCCTGGATGTATGTGGTGACTCATAATCAAATGACAGCATATACTCACCCCACATACGTTATCATAGATTCAAATATCACTACAAAAAGATATACCTTATGCTAGTTTTATTAGAAAATAGTGTAAAATTCTAAACCAATCGATAATTCCACCAACACATCAAAGAATGAAACAAAATTTATAGTATGAAGATGTAATTATGGTAGTTATGTGTCTGTGGAATTATATACTGAGACCCATACACCACATCCCGATCTACCTACATTAGCCTATCCCTTATTTGAATCCCAAAAGCATCACAACATATTTTATTCTACTCACAAGGGTTTTGTAGGACCATGATTGTTGAATAATTCAGACACTTCTTCATGTCATAGAATGACTTCTCACATGCTTATGACTAATAAAAAATTACCCCCATTTTATTCAAGAATGAATGTGGATCTTCTAAAAAAGAAATTTTATTTTTGAATATCTAACAATATCCAGTTGACCCCACAAATCTATGGACATCGAATACATTCTTATTTTTCTCTGAAGAAATTAGTCCCTAAATTTTTTTTGGGTACACTTACATCTCTTCCTCTGAGATAATGTTCCCTAATAATTATACTAGGTCAATCCAAAATGGACACATTGATTGATTGGTGTATTTTATATTCTCTAACAGTGCAATTAGGATGATGTCAATGTGTTGGGCATTGTTCCCATGGGTTTCGGAGTACACCAAAATTTCATCCCCAAATACATTAAGAAATTGTTCCATGAACAAGTCGAATATTATGCTAATTATAGAAAAATACTACTAGTTCATCTATTACCCCAAATGGTATTATGATGAACTATGTTATTCCATACATAAATTTGATATACTTCCTCTATATATCATATGTATTAACTCTATGATGATGATACAATTATCTCATGTGAATCATTAAGAAGACAAAACCACAATTGAAGAGTAATAATATATCATTGTTTTGTATAAGAGGATAAAAGTTATTCACATCCACCTAGACCAAATACAGGTAATACATGTGTAAAAAATAGTCATTTCAACCTTCATAGAAAACAACACTAAAGATCCCCAAGGAGATATACATTGAATGATAAATCCATTATCCTTTAATTCCACATTATGAGTCTTGAGTTAATGAGAATTGTCAATTTTGTTATATATGGAAGAATAGAAACTAGATCAGCTCCCAAAATTTGATAAATAGTGAGTTAGAAATCTATCTCTAGTGGTATCTTTGAAAAATAATAATGAATAATGTTAACAAACTGTTTCACCGCTAGTAGAAAATTATCATGCTTTACACCTCTTTCATCTTGAAATAAACAAGAAATCTGGACTGTGAGATCTTCTTATTTCAAAGCAATTATCCATGATTATCCTATATAGATATATTACTCTCTATAGTGATTAATTTTGTCTTTCTTATGATATTTAAATGTCACTTCCCTATAGTAACAATCATTGTGGTTTTAGTATGCTACTTGCCAATCCATGTATATAATTCTATAGAATTCTAACTTTCCCATGATATATATAACATATAGAAAAAATAATGTCCAATATCTAGAGAACAACCTATGAATAAATGGATATCTATTGACATTACTCATAATAGTGTATCTATCATCATTATTCCACTCATGAAATCCAATTCTAATATCAAAAAATTAACATGGTTTTTTATTTCATGTAACGGGAGGAACCAATATCAAATAAGCCAATAGATAATTTTGAAGGTATATGAATATTACCTCACACTATCAAATGTCGAGCCTTTCTATCCAGATGTATATTATATAGTGAAATTAGTTTACCTAACCCCCATTTCTTATGATGCAGTCTAACTCACCTGAGTTTCACTACCCAACTAAAATGTGAACTCATTCCCAAAAGCAAAACATCCATCTCCTCAATAGCCTCATCCAATAAAACTCTATATTACAGGTTGATATGGTGTATATAATACACATCCCAGACCGTTGTTCAGTCTAGCACCTCCATAAATGATTATTTATCACTATATCCAAAGAAACTGTTTTAAATGTCCCATAATGCAACATGATCTTCAATCCACACATGGTTGGGGACAATGTTGATGATAGTGGCCTAGACTACCACTATAAAAGAAGATAACTCCACTATGGTACTGTGAAAGTTACCCCTCTATCTATGCATATAATATTACAAAAAACCTAGATAATTTTAACATAAAATAGATTCGTGATCTTAAATTTCTCACCTCTAGAATCAACCAGTAAAATATATCTTTCTTACACATGAATCCTCTATTAGGTTCCCCTCATCTATGAGATCATGATTGAAAACTTTAGCAATATTCATAATTTGAATGTTGTTAACATGGGATATAATTTCACACATAATTTCATTCCTAAAATGATTCTCCACAGTTTTCTCATCTCCTTACAAATGTAGTGAAATCATCTACAAGTCAGTAAAGCATCCAACATATTCCATCACAGAAATACTCCACTGAGTAAGCTGAGTAATCAATGCTTCACTATCCTTCGTCAACATCTCGGGATAGATGTTCTCCAATAAATACTCCAATAATCCCTTCAAAAACATACCATCAATCCTTCTAGTATGAACCTATATGTTCCACTAACTCTTCTATGATCCACTTAGTATATAAGAATCCAACATTATAATCTTTTAAACATAATTATCCAAATTTTTATGTGTCATCTAAATGGTGTCAACAAAATACTCATCTACCTCATTTCAACCCTATGTAGTGAAAGTTAGAGGGTTTTTTAATTGAAACTCCTTCACTAGGACAAAATTATTTTGAAAAGATACACATGGTATAAAAACATGAATTTCATAAATTGGATGATGTTCACTCAAAAAATATTCTATGATTCTTAACCCAGCACTATCGGTGCCTCCTGTACAACAACTGGTAAACAATCTCTAGTGATCTCCTATATTCACCCTCTCAACAAATGTTATCAGGGAGGCTTATCACCATAGTACCAAACATAGATATGAAATCATAAAACACAACATTATACTATTTATGATAAATGAATATACATAATGTGTCACAATATGTATTTTCCCAAAATATATCCACATGGTCAAAACTGATGTGCTACCACAACCCTTAGCCATATTAATATTACATCATGGTTATCTAGGGTAAACAAATTCTAATATTAAACTTTCTCATTTAGACACACAATTTATTCATATTATTTTATTATTTTACCAATACCAATTTCATTGAAATAAAAAATTTTATTTTTATTTCAATAGAATGTCAAAAAAATTATGTTCAAGAACTTACAAAAATACCATTTTCATATGAATGCCTCAAATGATGCATGGAACAAAATTATCTTGATTTCCTAGATTGATGCCCTAAATCTCAAATATCATTAAATTATAGACCATTATTGAATAAACAAAAACTCAAAAAAACCAATTTTCACATCACAGAACAAGTGCATTAGCTAAGGTGAAATAATAATAAACTGTAATAGGAAATAGAAATATCAAAATATCTCACCCTGTGTAGTGGGATATTCCACCATACATGGGTTTGTAACATCCCTAAATTAACTCCCATTCATGCCCCCAATATTTGTAGTTTTATGTCTACCATTAATATTATATTACGAAATATGAAAAAGAAAATAAAACTGCCCTGATACTAGATTGTAACATTTATTCCATGGTTCTACACACAAGTTCCTTGAGATTGTCAATTACAAAACCTCAAGAGAGACTTCAGACATTCTAGAGGATTTTGAATAGATGTGAGGGTATTAAAAGTCGATCATGGGGAGGCTATAACCACTTTTATTAATTTAATACACTATTGGAATTAATAAATAATAGTCAAATCATATTTAACTAAAAAATAACAATATCGTGACATAATAAATGAAATAAAACACAATATGAAACTAATTAAAAAACATCTGATGTTAATGTTTATTCCAAGTTTCTATAATAAAAATTGGATATAATAACACTAAATACTCAAAATAGGAACCCAAATCATGAATATTTCCCTAATATATGCTCCATCCCAAATCATTTATCTATCACATGACCTTTTTTGTTAACCTATCCTACAATTATAAATTCTATTCGGGTCCCAATCAAGAAGCTTGAGTAAGGTGTGAGTTAAACATAGTATGCCACCATCAATGGTGTCTGAGACAATATCCAGTCAAAAATAATGTTTTTAGTTGTATAAATAAATAATTACCATTCTTATGAAAATACTTATCACATTATCATTTATTCTTCACATAAAAACATTAACTCTTGGGTTCTTGAGGACACTCATGACACAATACCTACTTGGAATCATGTGAGAGACTGATGTATTTCTAGGTAATATAAAATCTCAATACCTTCATTAGATCTAGCCTATGCTTGATGTATTTACAAGTGGAAGAACATCTCATAATTCCATTTTTTAATATTCTTTAATTCAAACATTAATTACCATGATACCATTCATACTACACATAATAGAAAAAATATGTTTTCATTTGTTAATTCATATTGATTTCAGAAGTAACCATTCATAATTTACACAATAGAAGGACCATGTTCCCATTGTTTAATTCACAAATTAATGTCCATGATACCATTAAAATATCACATAATGGAATTACTCTACTAAAATTAACCAACAAATAAATAATTGAAAAATTAACTATCCAATTAAATTCTATTCCAATTTTAATAATTAGTTAAACTGAAACTTTCCATTAGTTAATATAACAATTAACTAATCATATAAGTAATAGTAATTGATTATAAAATTAGCTAATAACTATAATTTTCTTATTATTTAAATAATTATTCCATAAATTTATTTTTGTTATTTAATTCTCTAATTAGTTATTATTTCGATCTCATATATTAAATTTACAATTAATTAATCAATACCCAATACTAGTAATCCCCTAATTAATTCATATATTTAAATATCTCATTCAAAATATCATGTCATCATAATTAATTACATAATTATTATCTCAATATATGATATAAAATCAAATTATTGATCCCACAATTAATTATCTCAATTAATTAGATCAATATAACATAATTAGTTCCAAATATATTAAGTTAAATTTGAAAAATTCAACATCCCATAATTAATTTCACAATTATTTATCTGGATAACATCCTCAAAAACTCAAAATTTACCACCCAATTAATATTCTAATTTAATTTCCACTTAATATAATAATTATTTCCCAAATAAAAATTGATTTCAACAATAAATCAATTAATTAATTAGAGACATTGACTAACCCAATTTATTCATTCCAATTTCTAATGAATGATAGGAAGTATAAAATTTTCATAAATGTATTAGAGTCATGACCATAGGAATTGAATATTTGAACACCTACCGCATACTATTGAATAATAATCCTTAAATGAAAATCTCCAATTATTAGTTTCCTAATGATTTTGATGCATATCATAATCTCAGCGTCCGTAATCATGATTCACAAAAATAATGATCTTATAACACTACTTATAGATCAGGAAACATATATCTAGATATCACCAAATATATATCAATCTTTACAAAACATATGATTACATAAATGAAATAATGAGATATGAATTTGATAATAATGAAAAAATAATAGAGATAGGATTAAAATAATGGTTGAGGATAACATTATTGAAACATGATTTGAATGTTGAAGAAAAGTGGTCGAGAGAGAATAGAAACCATTCATAAAGGCTCCAAAATGTGAAAAACCTTCGAGGGACGAATTGGGGGACGAAATATGTGAGGTTAATAATATAGGTGTATTTTTAAAATTAATATTGGCTGACATTTAATATAGCACATGGTTTTCTGTGTAGTGGCACATAGTTTTCCCTAACCATGTATCAAAATCAAGAGAAAATTATTTTTGGGATTCACACATACTCCTATGGGGGAACATGGTTTCCCAATTTTTATAGTCATTTGAATCCCCTATTAATATCATTCAACAATTTGATGGGTTGGGGCCTACTATTACGAGAAAACTCTGTGCAAACCATTCATAGCCCAACCATTCCATTTTGACTCAAAATTTCTCCCACACAAAACCAAATTCATAACCTAAACAAAATGTACTCCAATAACGATAAACGAGTACCTATGTTGATTCCAGAGTCAACTATATAAATGTTCAAAATATTCAACTCAACATGTTTAGTAAACCATCTTTTCAGTTTGTTTAGTTAACTCGTGTGAATAATATTGTTTAATTGGATTAAAGGACTAAATAAGATATATTACAAGGACCCTAATCCTTATCTATTTTATTGCACAAAATTATATGACGTTTTGAGTTTCCATTTATTAATTGGAGTGGTTAAATAAAATAAAATGAAAGGTGAATGGTATGGCCAGATTTGATAGACCTTGTTTAATTTCATGATGAAATCATGGATATTATTATTATTTTATAAAATATAGATGTTTTTTATATGAAATGTCTACAATGAAATATAATGAATTAACACAATGGTTTGTAATTACATAAGTGTAACTTGGAATCCCATTATGGTTTTCATTAGAAGGGATCAAGTTACACCAACCCATTCATTGATCCATCTACCAGGTGATAACACACACATGGATTAAGTATTGGTCATATTATTGTTATATAATTGGATAAGACCTAAGGGTTAACCTATATCACCCAAAAAATTATAATGAATTAATCAATTCATACTCCAAGTAACTACCTGATTTTATAGACCATATTTGTTGTTACTTTAAAAAACATTCAGTTATAGAACCAAATCTACTTTAGATATAGTCATTGGGATTGGTCATCAATTTCCTAGAGGTATGAAATGCCATGGGTGAACCCTTATTGAGTTCATCTATTTCACAATTCATAAAAGTAATGTATTTAATAAGACATTTTAGGATTACCGGTTCTTAAAGATGAAATTATTAAATATCTTTGGTCAAATATATATATATATATAATGAAAAATTCTATGAGGCCTTACAACGTAGACCGACGTAGGTAATATCAGATCAGTGTTCTATGAGAACCCCTAAAATGTGAGATTTATTTATTTATCTATATTATTTTTAAAACATGTAAATTTTTCATTATATATTTGTGGAACTGATAGTGCTTGAAACTATTGGTGGTGGATTACTGAGTTTTACCAACACAATATTCACCCAACATATTTTTACCCAAACAAACCACATAAATTCTCAAAGAGATAACGAGAATAACCTTTTGAAGGTCATATTATTTCTATACTAGGTTGGATTATGAGATTAGGGGACCAATATTCCTCTCATGATTATATTAGATATACCATTAATCCATTATCAGTATTTTGTGGTGTATTTATTGGGTATTCCTGCTAACATGTTTCCCATGCAATGTATTTTTTTATCATTATGTTCATATTAATATAGTAAATATGGATGGTTATTTTTTCCTTGATTATATTTATCATTATGTTTTTCATCTTTTTATTCCATGAAATTATATTTACTTCCTAATGTTTTTATTCACCGCTATGTACTATCTAATAAATGGTATATAACTTTAGAACTATACCAATATAGTCCCCCACTACTAGGGGGTATCCTTTTTCATACAAGGGGAGGGGGTCACACTTGTGGACATATAAGAAACTAATTTTTGTTTGTTATGAGTTACCTAGTACATTAATGTTAGAAATATCAAGTATTGATGATGATTATCATACCATGTTACAATATATTGTGGTTACAAAGTTTTTTTAGTTTTATCTCATGCAATATTGATGAAAATCACGATATTTCTCATCATATAATGAATATTTTGTTCTATATTTTTTAATTATATAAATTATTAATTTTTTTTGAATTTTTACATCGCTCACCTTGGCTGTAGACAATCAATGATTATAGACTATGTGAATTACATCATTATACATATCATATTATTAGAGGGTGTGATGAACTATCTATCTATATCAACAATGTAATATGAATCAACAATGTAAAATTTGTGTATAAAATAATGTTCCTATTATATTGGATCCATAATTGGATGCTTCATACCTAGTATCAATTGAGTTCTGAGAGTGATGACAAGCTCTTCCGAGAGTAATGTCTAGAGGAAAACATTCTCATTAAATTCTCATATTACCTAATTTAGATAAATATCTATATTTTTATATGTGAATATTTTATTTTTAACATTATTATCTATATCATTTAGATATTTCTATGGGTTTTCATTAATGTATAGATGGTTTCACATTGGAACACCGAGTGAGGGATGATAATGATTGATATGTTAGACTGAATTTTCTACTTATGCAAGCATGGAAGGGGTATCTTCTTTGGATGTGTGGGTGGTAGTCTAAAAATACCATAGGGTATGAAAGATAATGTATTGACATGATTTCTAATTCATTACCACAATATTATATATGATATTAGAGATGGTCTTATTTAAATCTTAAATCGGTAAATTTTTTTCAGTATGATCGTTGGAGGAGTAGATGTATTGAATATTATACTATTGATATAACCCATTTAAAATGAATGAATATAATATTATTCAATTTAAATAATAATTTTTTATTAAACCCATTTATAGTTATTATATTCACATTTTAAAAGATAATCATATATCTTTTTCCATTATATTAGGGTAGCGACTGAAGATGTTAATGGATGTATTTATTCACATGAATTTCATAAGTTGTCCATGGGATATGGCTCAACAGAATCAAACCCCATCATGTAAAATGGATTTTAGAATCTCTATATATTTTGTAGCTTTGGAGGATGACTATTGAATTTTTCCAATATATTCAATGCCTGGAATTTCACTATACATTTGGAATAATCTGATTTTATTACTAAGATTTAATATTTATGCCTCCTAGTATTATGGGAAATATTAGTTCCCAAATAATATGGGCTAAAATATCCAATTTTAATCTCATATTTTATGCGATAGGAATCTACAATATTATTAAATCCAATGAGTCATCCATCAAATCCCTATTATAAAAGGATGTCTTATGTATTTTTTGTTTTGTAGGTAATGATATTTTCATCTACTCACTATATTTTTCCATCTAAGATGTATTTGATAGAAATTTCATAATTCACAAGTATAAATTATATATGGAATCCTTATATAAGAATAATTAATTAACAAATGAATCAAACAAAAATTTTCATGAATGATATTTTTCTCATTTCTCCTCACTATTTGATGGTTGATAAGTGGATATATACCCTATTATACATAATATGAATATTATTTTCATCATCGTTTTATCATATTAAGACTCTAGAAACAAATTCCAATTAAAAAATTCATTCATTTTGAGATTCTAGTATATGTGTAAGAGTTGGACCAATTAGAAATTGTGCTATTTATTTTAATACCTAATTAAACAAAGGTATTAGTTTCTTCTAAATGATGGTGTATTCACTAGAGATATACTTAGATTCATGAAATGAATATTCTTTTTACATATATAGGTCATTGATAATTGAATTGAAAAATATATTCTGAAATAGACG
Source organism: Viscum album (assembly GCA_963277665.1). Classification (NCBI taxonomy): domain Eukaryota; kingdom Viridiplantae; phylum Streptophyta; class Magnoliopsida; order Santalales; family Viscaceae; genus Viscum; species Viscum album. The sequence continues at coordinate 1,045,465,210 of OY728163.1, read as the reverse complement.
TAATCATGTAATTATTTATTATTAATGAATTAATCATTTTCCCTAATCGACCAATGGACTTTATTATTTATTTATTTTTGATAACCCCCCTTTATAGGGATGAGGGGGAACCCTTAAAAGGCTCGTAAGAATTTTTATTACATGGTATATAGGTTTAATATACATTACAAAACCCAAAATTCATTGGGATTCAGTTCAGACAATAACTATAATGAACCACCCCTCCCAATATATTCATTTTGTTTGTAGTTACCCACCTTCGCATGTCCATCTGATTAAAATTATCATGCAAGCACATGATGGTCATTCTGGTGTAGTCACACCCTCCGATTCATCAAAATCCTTTGGTTCTTCTATGGTGAGTACGCCTACTCTGAATCCTTATATTGGGTTGATTCTTCTTTATAGTTTCTATTTGTGGAAAATAAATGTATCTAAAATTCCTAGAGGTGGACCTAAGGCCTTAATGGTGGCCATAAATCCCTACAAACCTGAAGGACTGGATGGAACAAAGGCCTATAAGACTCCAATCCTAAACCAATGGCCCAAGATGAATAGTTCTAGCTGCTGCAGTACCAACCAATACATGCTACAGTCACAGATACATTAACTACTACAATACCCACACAATCCTGTAAATTTCATACTATAGAACTACTATGTTACTACTATAGTGCATGGTACAATACTGCTTCAATAACAAAAAAATATTCATATGCCTAGTTTTGAACCTTGTCCTATTCAGTTAAAGACACCTGACCAACTAGCCTGAGGATCTAGTGCCGTAGGTTGAAAGGAATATGGAAATGATATCCCGACTGAGGATAGGAACAAAAATAACATCTACTATGTTTTTCATTTTGTAATCCATTATATATTCGACTAGGATCCTAGAGGTTCCATCAATATAAATATTCCATATTTTATGGGAATTTTGGATGAAAATTACATCATTTTATGGGATCTCAATACCTATTATAGTATTTTTTTTGTCATTGAATGTCCCTTAAAAAATTCATCCATATCCCATCCCATTATTTAATTTTGAGGTTTTAATTTTATATAAATAATTTTTAGAATAATATTCTATTGGTCCAACCACACTATTTCTGTTGGGTGGAAGAAGATATACATCAATGGGACATTTTAATACAATAGATGAAATTCATAATGCTAAAATTTATTTATGAGAATTAATATTACAATAATATTTCAAGAAATTTATTCAATACAATTGAATATATTTCTCAACATCGATCACTTTATTACTTTGAATGTAGATGTTCTTTTTATTATAGTAAGCATTCATTTTTACATGTAATTGTTGAAGGGATCTCTTTATATAATCACTAATAAAATAATCTATTTTCCCTCAATATGTGGAATCAGTTTTGGAATGTGAAAATTTATTTAATAATCAAAGATACCAAAGAAATATTGGAAACCTTCACAATTTTTATGAGGGGTTCCCTTTTAACCAAAATTCATTTTTTTATATTATCGAATGAAAATTTTAAGTGATAAGATTGAATCCTTATAGAACACCACATTGGTAAATATCCTCTCAAAAGTAAAGAAACAAAACCCAAACTTCAGAATTCTCAGACCACACCAGAGGAAAATGGTTTGAAAATTAATATTATAATATGTCATCGCTGATGAGCTCAAACCACGTGCCAAACAATTACATCCCCACCAAACCCATTCACATCACACAAAAATTATTTTCTGGATTGAATATCAATGCCATCTTCATCTCTGCATAAAAACTAGGACCATATCCCACTAGGGAGACTACGAACCAAGGATTTGAGATAACCAAAAATAAAACTTATAAATGTTAAAAAATTAAATTTGCCTCCTTACGTATCCATACTAATGAAACCATCATCACCAACCCCAATGCATAGAAACATTAGGAAACTCCATAACTGGAATACACTGAAACCATCCATCACTATGAGAACGTAAAAAAGAATCACCTCTTGGAAAAAATGTTTATAAACATGTATACATATATGAATCCATAATGAGGAGGAACCTGTCCAAAAACCATCTTTACATCACTTAACCACCCCCATTTTCATCCTATATACATCCTAATATCTTGCATATTATATAACCACATCATCATAAAACTCCATCATCAAACTATAAATAGAAGAACAAATTAAAACACCTTCAAAAAACCCCAACAGATGAAAACCTAAACCACCATGTTTTAGGATAAAGGAATAATATTTGAACCTTAATAAAAAAAACATGTAATATAAATAAAAAAATATACTTGAAATATATCCAATAATATATAGTTTTAGGGGATGAATACCTAGAAAAATAACGGGGGTTGAAACCCTAAATTAAGAATATAAAAGACATTTAGTGGACCATCAACCAAAAAAAATCAACCAAAAAAATTAATTCCAAAATCCTTAGTTTTCCCCCCAATATGGATCATAACATGAAAGGATTAGTGGATTTCAAGTACAAATAACATTAAAAACCCAAAGAATTACCTTCACCAATTTGGGTGAAGAGAAATAAATAGTGGATACCTAGAACTAGTGAGAGAGAGGGAATGGACCTGTAGAGAGTGAAGCTATTATATCCACAAGGATGAATACACTAAGAGGGGGGGGGGGTGAATCAGGGTATGACTAACTTAAAATTAACACTCTTTCTGATCTTGTTTCATTGTTAATCAAAACACTCTTCTCTCTATTTCTTGTGGCACAATACAAACAAAAAGTAAAGCATTCACATTACACAATAATTTTAACTTCGTTCACCCTCACTGGGCTACGTCCAAGGAGCATGCACCGGCAACGTGCCGGTGTAACAAATCCACAAAAATCTCACTACTATTTACATATTTTACGATAGATCAATTTTATTCACAGGATCACATCCTTTACAATTTTTTGGGTCATCTCACTTCATTTCCAAGGTTCACTCCCTGTTTCTCTCTCTGGATCACATCTAGTTGAGAGGATCCACTTATTCCTCTTCAATCACTCACTGCATTGGAAAGGATCCACTCATAGTGTATAGACCTATAGGTCTCTTCATTTTCATGAAGGAATGAATCATCCTCTGTATGTAGATGCTATGTTGAAGTCCAACATTCAACTATAGATGAATCTCTTTATTTGCACCAAAGGTATCAGGAAATCTTCTATCTTTCGCATATCCCTGAATAACTGATGCGAATCCACCTTACATTGCGCACAAGTCTAATCTGGTGCGCAAGTATCGGCGCGCAAGTTATAACTGGAATGCATGTTTATGTCAACCACTTGCGTGACACAAGCTTCTGCAACTCCAAACTTTCTTGTCTCAACCCCTTTTACACCCAAACAAATATTGGCGCACAACAACCAACTGCCGCGCAACATTAATCATTAGCAGGCCGGTCCACATGCCTGACCACCCCCAATCTGTGCAACCACCACACCAGCGCGATGGGAGCTCTGATTTTTCAAAGTTTTTAACTCAGTTATAAATGAGGAGGGTTGGTCCTGTATTTATAAGCATTTTCTCAACCTATGTTGTGGCACACAAGTCTCCCCTCTGCACGAAAGTCCCGAAATGTAGGTTTATTCCCCTACAAGACACATGCATGACCCTGTTTCATTTTCCATAATTCAAAGATCTGATCTTGAAAAACAAATGGCGTGCAACATTCCAACCCTCCTATGAACTGGCGTGCAGGTCCTTTCACGGAATGCAAGTCACCTGCGCGACCACACCAATACATGCCCGTCCCTCTTTCGATTCCCATATTTTGACCTTCTAATGTTGAAAAAAATTAGGCACAAAATTTTCATTTCATTCAAGTACATGTCACGAAAGTCCCTTTTCCAAAAACCACTTTTCTTCAATTTTCGATTTTCAGGCCCACAAATTTCGCAAACTTTCAAAATGGCACCACCTTGTATATGTTCATTTTATACCACCTCCAGATCAACCATTCCATTTTCGACGTTCTTGAACTAAACATGGATCCTTGACCATAGCTCTTGAACTCGACATTTCACAATGTAATCCCCTTTCTCAAAAAATTTGAAGGTCTTGGTTTTCTTTTTCAAAAATCTCAAAACAGATTTCCACATTTTCAACAAACACAATCACCAAAAAAATGCTTCAATGATGCCTTAAGGGTTTTTTCCCCAACATAAGCCTATGAGAATGAGTGGAGAGAAGTGAGATCCAGCGAAAATAGAGTAAATGATCAAATTCCACATGGGATAGAGGAAACCCTAGGAGGAGGTAGGTGTTGATCCGAGATTCCGAGAGTCACCATAGAGAATGATTTTTATAGTGGCTCTAAGGGGGATTTATTTCATAATTAGTATTTTTAAGGATAAAAATTTTATAGATATCTTATCAATGATGTTTTCAATATAATAAATTCACCCATAAACCCCCTCATCTCATGGTGGTTTCATAGTGGTGGTATATTAATGATTTCCATTATTTACCTATATTGACAATTATAAAAAACACAATACCATGAAAACTTGTTTTATTAAAGATATCACTTTATGTGTTTACATTATTGGTATTTTATCAAATTATGTTATCATCACTTACTCAAAATTTCAATAGTTTTGTTTAGATGATTAGATCAAGAGTTGGATTTTACTACCAAATTTTGAACATAATAATCGAAAATATTACAATTGATGGGATTAATTATATGACACATGCTGTGTTGGTATGTGGTGAAAAATTAATTTAGACTAATGAGAATTATATAATAGATGTAAAAACATTAGTGAGATCAAAAATAACAGATGCCTGCATTTTCATAATTCAAATGAATTCTGTTATATATAAAATATCTATAGATTAATGGATGACATTTGGGGTAATGGAACTATTGATCTATAATTCTATTATTATAATCAGGAAATCATGCTTAATGAAATTCCAATTAATATCAGTAAAAACTATATTGAAATAGATTTCAAATTATTGTTATTTATTGGGAAAATAATTTCCTGCAATTTTTTATATTGGACTTATCGAATTTTGTTTCCCATGACATGTTTTTCTACCTCATACTCTACTCTCTTAGTGAGGAATATAATAATTTTTATGTACACATTATAATTTTATCTATCCAACAAATTTCATAGATAATCAGTTTCCACCTCTATGTATAAACCATAAATATTATGATAATTCAAGGTGAAAGCATACTGGAATTATTTTATAAAGGAGATATATTTCTATTTTTATATTATTTATAGATGCACTATCCAAAATACAACATTGAAATTATTTTGTATATTGGTTTAAAAATTGATATCATCTTCTATGGTTGAGATATAATCCCCAAATAATAGAGGGGGATCATTACAATCATTCACTTACACATGTTCTTATAAATACCCATATGAGAAATAAAATGTTGGAATTCATTCTAGAAGTAAGGTAATCTTCATATATTTAGATATTAACATCCAATGATAGATTATTGGAAATATATTTTTGGGGTATCATAGATAAATGCTATTTGGGATATTAAAAAAATGGGGTGAAATTATAATGAGAATATTCACAACCTAGCGAAATATTAAAAGTATCCAATGAAGGAAAATGGGGGACTATGTAGTAGGAGTCTAGTTCAAGATTTCCCATAGTGATTCAAGAAAGGATTCCATTGTTTACATGTGGTAAAAAATATAATCTCCTTGAATGTATGAATTATGAAATATATAAAATTATGGTAAAATTGAGTAATTTTCACCATTAATGCTTCCATCTATGGGGATATTTCTTATGGTGTCATTCTATGTTAACGTGGATATTTAGGGAACATTGTTCTCAATGAAAATTACATACTCTTGGGGAATAATGTATTATTCTATGTTTAAATATATGATCAATAAAAAGGGTACATATTTACCCTGGTATTGTTAGAATTTGATAATTTGATTTATTCCAAATTTTTTTAAATGTGACTAAATTTGGTCCATTGGAATCACATATAATTTAAGAACACAAACACTGGATTAATATTAGTTATGAATATATTTTTAATATATAACTACATAATATCATTTATTTCCAGTTAGTATCAATACTTTTAATAAGTGGATGCTTCCATATACTAGGCCTTAAAAGAATCAAATGGGGATTCATTTCTATATGTCACATTGAACTACATATTAACCACATATTTCAAGGATTGATGAAATGATGATTTCAACACAACATGCATGTGATGTCATGGTATTCCCAAAAAAATATAATTTGTATCTATATATATGAACATTACCTTAGGGTTGGATAAAATTTCATTGAAATGGTATTTACAATACGAAATATAGTGAGGATTCTTTTGAATATTATCATATATCTTGATGATCTATTAATAAGGGCAAAAATAATAGACATTGAATCCAATTCATTGAATGCTTTTGATAGGAATAAGATTTATTCAAATTCATTATTATATGAGTGATAAGTGAATATTGATAACATTAAGAAAATTAATTAAGTAAAGTGGATTGAAGTTCCCATTTGTAGAATCATGTCAATTCAATTCAATGATTGAGATGACCATTGGGAATTTACCTTCATCAACCTCTACCCGATATAGGTTTTCTATTAAAAAATTTACATTAAATTCATGAGGGACAGAGAGAGGTTTAATAAAGGCATCATGAAGGTACATAAGGATTATAATGGTTTCTAGGATGAAAATCATTGAATAAACTAAAACCAAATACTTTAGGATATCATATTTCATAACAAAGGGCCTTAATATCCATGGGAGAATTTTCTCTATCAGTTTAGTCTTATAAGTAGATGGATGTAGTGCTAACAACATAAAGTAAAATATAAATTTAGTCTCCATTATTTTTATATATTGAGAGAAACCACCAAAATTTTCATCAATGTGATTCATTTTGTGTGGATATTTATACTTTTCCACTAATTCATTAGGATATGACTAAGTTCAAGATGATATAAGAGTTTATTTATTCTCATTTTGATAACATTTTTGTACCTTTTGTGACTCACAATCCCATTGATAGCCCCTAAACCAATTGAAACCATATTATACAATCTAACATTATTATTATTTCTCACACCATCTTCCTCTAATAATCTGGTATTATCCATGATAATGCATATGTAATTTATGATCATATTTAAATAATGTTTTGTAAAAAAATAGTGTGAGTAAAAAAATCATGTTGATTGAGTTTTATAAGATTTCATTATCCAATTAGGGTTTCGTTTGGAAAACTATTTATCTTTATCCCCATGTATGGGGACTGAAGGCTGTGGTGTTTATACAGGTTTGGGGACTAGTAAGGGTTCATATACACATTAGGGGCCTCATTTTTTCCATCATTTAGTATACTTGTAATATGTTGGATAGATGAAAAAATAAGTGGATTATTTTGTTTTTGAGAGAACTAGATTCATAATTTCATGACTCAATTTCACTTAAAGTATATAATGCTGTCATTTAAAAATTTTCCAGGTTATCCAATCATCAAAATTATGTATGAATTTTTATAGGAAAATTTCTATGTCACCATATTCTTGGTAAACAATGGATACCCAATCCTAAATTTCGTTATATTTTCTAAATTTTACTTTTAATAAATTATAAATATTTTATAGTGTGTCTTATAAGACAAATTATTCTTCACTATTGTGTCTAAAATTATGATGATATGAACCATAATATATGTTTTCCATTAGAAAGACCTCCATTTGTTTTTATAGTATTTGAATGTTGAGCATGTTATTTTCCTTGGATATGATAAAATATTTCTAAAGAAAAAATTTCTTTAAAAAATTTCTTAATATTTACATTTTAAATTTAGGAACTCCCAGAAAGTATTTTCTTTCTTTTCAGAATAATATTTCTATTTTGGTCAATCATATATAGGTGTCACGTGATATGAAGAAGGATTTTGATATGGAGTTGGAAAATGAACTAGCTTGAGTATGATAATCCATATCTCAAGCCTTCTATATTTCTTTTACTAAATAATTGATATAGACTGATCAATATACATTCTATGATAGATAGTATAAACCATTAATTGGGATATTATATACAATCCTAATAACCCATAAGGATTTATTTTAATGAGTTAAGAGGTGATTTTTATCTCCACATAAATGTTATTTACTCCTAACTCTATAAGATTGTTCTATATAAGATGCATATCTTTTGAATATGATAAACCCCTCCATCTAAAAATAATATATAATGAACTCCCTCATTTATTATACTTTCCAACATACTTGCTATTGATGTTTAATTACTCAATGTGATGATGAATTGATATAAAAATGGGATCACAATGGTTCATAATTTATAAATAAACTGGTTGGGTGTTTACTGTTCCAAATAAAAATAAGTCCATATAATTTTTGTACATAACATATTATTTTACCCACCTATTCAATCTCATGTGTTTCCATAATTGGTCTATAATGGGATACAACATTCATAACATGTTGTTTCATATTTCAATATTTATTGATGTTTTGAAATTATTTGGAATCTAATTTAGGATAGAGGTGACATCACCCACAAACATTAAGAGTATGTTATTTTCTATTATTTTATAATAGAATTATTTAAATATATATCCTCTATCTGAGAGATTAATGATAGAATAATGTTAGATAACATGGGTACTATTTATTAATGTGGAGAAGAGTAATTATTGATGCTGGGTGGGGACCAATATATTTTAATGTCTTTTTCATTCATTGTGAAAAATTATTGGATAGGATTATAGATTTCATATGGATGTGTGGATTCCTAGTGTAAGAAATTTTGGATGTCATAAGGTTTTATTTTTAATAGAGACCTATAAACTAGAATTCTAGGTCTAGATATAGTTGTTTGTGAGAAATATTCCAAATTTATTTCCTTATATATTTATTATAGAAATAGTTTCATTAAAGGGTATATAATATATCCGACATATGGTTGTATTTAGTAGGAATTTACTTATATAAAATATCTAATGTGTTTTGATTTCAATTTTAAATCATTTAGCCATATAGTTGTAGTATCCCCTCAATGGATGGTTCATTAATCACTTTTGGGGGGGACATGTAATGGTGCTTCCAAATTTCCCATTTCAATAGATAATGGAAATACTAAGAGTGGTTGATAAATAAATGGGTTTCATTGTTTTGAGTATGTATAATAGTATAAGAATATAAAACATCCCCTTTAAAACTAGTGTGAGAAAAAGGCTGGAATGAATCATATTCATTTGGTTTGTCAATATTAGTATTTACATTTTCTAAATTTTCACAAAGGACATTAATCAAGGAATTCCAGGTAGTATGAATCATAGAATCATTCCCCTTAATTATATGTAATAATATCTTATGTTGTATTCACTAAGGGATAATTATTATCCATTTATAGCCCTCTCATTTTATGATGGTTATTCATGATTATAACCCCATAGGGGATTCATATTTCACCCATCAAATTCCCAATGAATCATTTTATGAATAGTATCCCAAAGGGATCACCCAATTACTCCATCAACGGATGAACCTCATGCGGGAGATATGTCACATGATGGATATAATTAAAAAGATTCATTATATGAGGCATATCACCAAATATTTTATAATAACATCCACAATTAAGAGGAAGTTAGTGGTTTAATTGTTCTGAACATTGGATTTGGGTTTGTTTACAAACTTATTCTATTTTTAATGTTCCTTGGGATTTGTTGATGATGAAAGTTCTGGTTTTTATTTGATAGAAACATAATTTTTTAAAAATAAATGTGTTTTTTATGTTCAAATGAATTGAATGTGTAATATAATGGTTAGATGTACTTTTTGGTGTTTTTGAAGATATCCAAAAATTAATACATTTTATCCATCCTAATAAATTTGAAATGCACAATATCTAAGGAATCACCCAATGAATGCAAGTCATCATGTATATGTTTATGGATTAAATTGCTGAGAATAAGGATAAAATAAATGTGTGTTATGTATATCCACTGATGTAATGAAATTATGTTTGTGGGATGTATATGATTCTCATTATATGTCTTTAACGTGAGACTTTGGTTAATCATATGAAATTTCCATTTTTCATTGTAGGTGTGATTATATCATATTATTGGTAGAAATATTCTTAGAATCTTATATCATTTTTGAGAGAATTAATTTGACCTCCATGATGTATGGTTTTCACATATGAGAAATTATATTATTATACACTATAAAAATATGAGTTTCAATAATTCAAATACTCTATAAATGTATGAAATAACACTATGAGAATAACACATCAAATTGAAAAAGATCATCTACATTTTGAATCAATATATTTCTTGTGATATTACAAAAATGTTGATTAATCATCATATCTATTTTACTTTTCATGATATTTATATCTGGAAAGCTCTTGCACTGGATGATATTGAGGATATATGTGAAGAATCTCAAGATATTAAATATATATTTTTATGGGATTATAATGTAATAATATTCAGATCCAAAATCACTCTACACATTATTATTGTTGCAATAATAGAATTTGAGATTGAATTTTAATGAAAAATATATGAAATAATGGTTGATTCTTATGAATTTTTTAATTAAATAGGCAAGTGAGATTGATCTAGATGAGAAATGTTATTTAAATTGAAGAAGATGTGCTTCTCATCATGCTCGATCACAAATCAATAATATAAAGGATTCATCGCAGAATATTTCTGTGTTTTGGAATTTTAGGAATCTAATTTTAGGTAATTATAAAGCATAATTCACAAAATTTATATTATTGTGAAAGAATCTATGTCATAAGGAAACAATCAAAATCTAATTATGAAATTATTTAGTTTACTGAAAAATATAAAAAATATTATTTTTAATTTCGTGGTTGCTCAGTTTCATCAAAGACATTAAATTATCAAAAATGGAATTATTTCTGAAAACACAATTGAATATATAACATAAATTGTCTGAACAAAGAAAAATAATTAAAAATAACTAAAATGATGTGAAAATTTTGAAAAGTAGATAAATCCTTATATATGAAATTGAATATACCTGGAATGGTGGTCAAATAATTTCTAAAAACTACCATTGTTTAGGATCACATTATTTATTATTTATGGGATGTTGAAGAATCGTTTATACTTCACATCTTCCTAAATTGTGAAACTATTCATGAAATAACATAGTGGATTAATTATAGAGATATAAATTTATTGTTTATGAAGAAACTGTGCATTCAAGGAGATATATCTCAACCTTGTTTATTATTTTTCATGAATGATGTTTGAATCTATTATCATTGATGTGAATATTTAATTATATATTTTGAATCAATTGCAAAACTAAATGGGTGTGAATGATTTTTTATGTTGAAAAATCAAATTTTGGGGTTGAAAAATGAACCATATGATGGGTTAGGTTATCTAGAAGTTTCAAAATTATAAAAAACATGCATGTCGATTGTTTCATTATTTTACACATATAGGAGTCAGCGTAAGACTCTTTTCTTATGTGAATTGATCAATATTTTTTTAGAATGTTATATTTCAGATTTAATATATTGAAAAAAATGATATTGAAAAATTCATCCCACTTTCTCAATAGAGTCATTTCACCAAGTGACAACAATTCATATTATTTTATGTCAATTCCATTTTAAAGAATCATCTTCCTTGAATCATTAATAAATTTTTTAAAATATGGGGTGTATCTAATTTTAATTAAATAACTTCTCAAATATTATTTAATAGAATGATTACATGTTTTCTTTATCTTGTTTTTGAAGTTGTATATATAAAAATATTTGTGTTTCCACACATTAATGAGAGATATATAATTTAATTTACAAAATACTAAATATATAAAACGGTGTAGAGGAATAAAATTCTATCTTATATACAATTTAGGAAAGGATTTATCAAAAGTGATGAGATGTAAAAAGGAATTGAAAATATTGGATAATCATGATATTTTATGTAAAGGAACTATAAAGGTCAAGGAAGATATATTATAAATTTGGATAAATATGATTTAATACATAAATATGGTTGATTATGAAAACATTGATTATTATTTAACTTTGTCAAATGTTATTGTCTAAAATATCCACTATTTTTTTGAAATAGATTATGATTACCCAATTTTTATGAATCTATCAAATAACCTTCATAACCTGTTGAAACTAATTTTTTTATCATGTAATATATATATGAATCTCTATTTTGATTAATTACATAATAATATCGTTTTATTTTAAATGTGAAATTTTTTAAACATTATGTAAGATATAATTGTTAAAATCACGTTTAGAGATAACATAATGATGAAAATTTATGATCATATTTTCAATAAATTTCCATGATCATATAAATGTGTGGATAATGATGAAGACATTCTAAAATTCACTAAAAATCCCCACAAATACTCATGAAAGGGAAAGATAATTGGGTAATGGATGTATGCACTTGGTTTTTAAAAATGTAATTGAATATATCACCTTCAAATTATCCTCCCTATGGATAATGAAATAGAATATGTATCTAAAAATAGTAAACAATACAGAAATATTTAATATATATGTTTAATTGAGTCATATAATGCCATGATAATCAATAATACATTATATACTTTCAAGTGAATAAACATTATTAGAATATAAATAATAATCCTACAACTAATCAGGTTTGGAATTTTAGAGTAATTCATGTGAAAAATTCACCCAAATCATGGCTCATTTTGAAAAGGTGTTTTGACACATCGTGTATTAATGAAGATATTTTACGACTAATTTTTCTTTATTTTTTGATGATGTTTGATCTTAAATAATTATTCATTATAACTCCAATATCCTTAATGAAAATAAATTATTGGGAATGAATATATCGATCATATTCCGAAAAATAATTAGTTTCAAATGTAAAAATAAACACTTTTGATATTATAAAATTTTGGTTGAATGTCACTGAACATGTGAAGAAAATATAAGTCGTTGATGGAAATTTGATCATAAATGAAGAACTAATAATAATGACATAGTATAAGAATATCAAATCATAAAAAGAGTTGAAGAACACATATCCATATTTCAATAATTATATTAAAATCATTGGTGAATATATTCAATAAAATATTTTAATATTAAAAATCGTCATGCCAAAAATGATCATGAAATATGTTCTTATTATTATTCTTACACAAACCATGAATGTTATATCACAAAAAAAAAGTCATTCATGGGGTAATAATTTTTTAAGAAACATCTCCTTATATCAATTGATTAAATGAGGAATACAATAAGCTCATTAAAATTTAGATAGACACAAAATCACAAGGATATAGTATATTGATGTTAAATTTTTTTTCAAATGATATAGGAAAAAAATTAATGAACTAAAAATACTCTGGTTTAAGGGTACAATTGGCGTTGTATAGTATTTGGGAACAAATACTACACATTCAATTATAGTAAGTAATTTCTTAGGACGAGACATAAATCCAAGGGAAGTCATAAAAAGTTGGGAATACCATAATCTTAAATATGACTAGAAAAAACATTATGTTTTTTGGCATGCATATAATAAACAGTATGGAATTTCTTGGGGATTTTTTTGAAGATGGGATAGACATGTAAACAATTGACAAGCATATATGATTAATTACGAGAATAAAAAATTACTTGTGAAAAAAAAGTGTTTTTCATAAACCAAAGGAATATATGGATTACATTGATGAGGTAAACTTAATGATCTATATAAAAATAGAAACCAGGATCTCTAACATTGGGTTTTTATCCCACATGGCTGGTGACTAAATAATACTGAATAATATTTAAAAAAAAAATTATTTTTGTAGTTACCTTGGGTAATTAATTCTATGTAAAAATTTACTGTGATTTTCATCATAGTTAGAATTTAAAATATAAATTCATAGGTTTTTGTATATAAATATGAGATAAAGAACAAATTCCTATTTGATTTTTAATTGTGTAATGATTTTTATGAGGTTAAATTTCTGTGAATAGTTTTTTTATTAATTGATCCCTTCAAAATGAAAATCACAAATGAAAATCTTTTTTTGATTGGGGATCCAATATATTACAATAAACCACGTTTAAAATATTAAATGTTGATTTGGTATAAAAGGCCTTATTATTTGGGAAAATGAAATTAAGTACCAATCTAAGACATTATATTATGAGAGATAATCTCAAACTATATAAGAAAAATATTATGTATGCCCAACATTCAAAAATGGAAGGATGACTAAAAAACTATAATAATAAAGAAATTATCTATACAAATCCAATTGATCTTATACTCATTACATATACTATCCTATGTTATAATTCCAACATTATCTTGTTTATATATCATAACAGTCATATATTATTTCAATAAAATATATAATGTAATTTTTTAAATAAAAGTAATCAAATATAGATTATAGAAAATGTAATTTTAGATTTAAAGTATACAATAAAATTTCGAATCCAAATATAAAATTTATGATCTCCCCATATGAAATTGTTTACATGTTATGAATTTTAAATATATCATAGTAAATTATGAAAAAACACAATAGAAGATTTTACATCCTGATTTAATACATAGGGATAGGCTAAATGACACTACATAATATAAAGAGTTGTGGTATTATTAGAAAATTATATACATAGAATAGTAGCATGAAATATGGGTACTCTATCATTATATAATTTTTTTGAAACAGGCCACTATGTTTCATAGATCATCTAAAACTGCATCAGATAACATTGGGAAATATGAAAAAAGGGTTGAGATATAAATCCCATCAACATAATAACAAATTCTTATATAAATAAATGTAGTACATATGAACCAATAGGTATATCAATGAAACATAAAAACTGTGGGAATCATAAACTTGAATAATGAGTCATGAAATAACATTATAGAATGAAGTAAATATATGATTGTGGAAACAACATAAGACATGACATCATAACTATAGATAAATCAAAACCTAATGACCTAATGATAACCTCTTATACTCCACACATGGAAATTAAGATGGTTATTCATTAGAGAAATGTTTGGGATGGAAAATAACATGATAATTTTGACAGATTTATGAGTTTTCATAATGTATTATAGAATGGGTTAATGAGAAATAAATTTCTTTTTATTATATATAAATTATAAGTAATGTAATAGGGACGTAAAGATATATCCCAAATTGATTATTTCGAAATAAGAAACAATGACACACATATAATTCTTGAATAATAATTTGGAGAGGATCCCTGACCTGGATATAGAAATTATAAAATCATGTGAGGTTCTTCATAAGAGTATATGGACACCTTAGGTTATCTCTAGAAAGGGATGAGTATATTAACATAGTTCTCCATGATTTTTTAGTGATGTTTAATGCGAGGATGGTAGGTTTATAAAAACATGGATGATTTTTTTTACAAATTTATAACCATTTGTTGTGGACTGTATATAATATATCAAACCATAAAAACCCATAACATGGGTTCTTCCCATATTTTCCACTAAAGAAGCGATGATTTCATTATTTTATAAGTCCAATACTCAAAATCCTTAAAATAATATCGTTGGTGATATGGAATTAATTAATGGTTATAAATAACTGATTTAAAAGCATTGATCAATAATATTGTTTTTTTGAGAAATAATTAAGACAATAGATAATATATTATAGTAATATAAATAATTATTTTAAAGGGAAAACAAAATTAGTTTATGGATAGTTTTTAAATTCATTATTATAACACTTTTGCAATTTAATGATATCATAATACATACAATTTATTTATATTTTATAGAATTTTTATAGATACCTTCTATTATGTAAAAAATATTAGGATAATTTATTCATTAGAAAATATCACTATAATGATTTTAATAATAATAATTTTTTATTAAATTAATACTATAAATATAAAAATTTAAACTTTATGTTGAAAATTCACTATTTTTTATAAATATTATTATTTTTACAATAATAGTTTTAAGAACAATAAATATGTTAAATTTTTATTTATAAAATTATATAATTATTTATATATATTAAATAATATTTAATGATACTATTTTATTAAGATATTAATTATTTTAAAAATAATTGAATTCATCCAAAAATGTTTCTTTATTGTAACTATCTATTTAACAAATTGTTATTTGTGTTTCATCATATAAAATTTTTTTTTAATCATACATATTATTTAATCATTATAATGTAATAAATGATAAAATTTATCACTATTTTATTAAATATAAAAATTAAAAACATAATACTCTTAGTGTATATATACATACCAAATTATTACACGAGACGATTCCTTAGGATTATGGTGTCTGATGGAGAGTTTGTCATGGGGTTGTTCAGTTAAAATTGCATGTGTTGGATCTCAATGAACTTTAAATCATCCAATATATAGTTTTTTTAACTATTTTTTTGGAATATAATAGTGGTATGGTTTAATGGGAAAGACCACGTATTATATCTCTCTATGTATCATTGATAAATGGGAATCATAGGGTATAGTGTTTTTGGCCAATTCCATATCTTCCTTCACCTCGGTAAAATTAAATTTAACATAACCCTATATATATTAATCAGATGATATGTATATAAAAAAATTATATAAATTTTTTTGTTTCTTAATGTTGTTTTATATCAAATATGATATAACATATAATAAGCAAATTAACCATGTATTTTCATTCTTATTTATAAATTCATATATTAATAAATAATTAATTTTTTTTAAAAAACTTCCATTTTGAAATGTTAATTTTAATAAATTATTCCCCCATTCAAAAGCATCAAAATTAATATTTTCATTTAATACACCAAAACATACGAGGGTGATTTTTCCCTATAATAGTCTGATTCACGTGTCACATCCTAAAACATGTTCTTTTCCCAAAAAACTTTTAATGGGTTAGTTGTTTTATTCATTATAATGTTATTCTATGATCTGTGATATTCCCTAGAGGATACTAATATGATATATTATTCTCCTATATTACCACCTATGGATTTATTACCTATGAAGGGGTATGTTATGTACATCCTAAAAAGGGATATATGGAACACATCATATTCTTGTGACATGTTAGATGGAGGTGATATTCAATAGTCCCACACATTGATTCGATATGAGATCTCAATTAAGAAAATATATCTAAGACTGATAATTAAATTCTTCATAAACCTCATAAAATTATTTAATGATGAAACATGAATGACCATTTTATCACTAAAATCAATATACAATTCTCTTAAATTATTTTAATCAGTTATTTAAAGACATATTTGAGTGGATTTCATATATCTCTAAATGGTTTGAACCCTCTTTTTTTATTTCATAGAGGTGATAATGTACCATTATATTTCTATGTCCAAATTCTTCATCATATGTCAGAGTCTGACACCTCTATTCATACATATAATCATTATATTCCACATAAAGGATTTATTAAAAAAAATAGTTTTATGAGAACTCCCCTTGAGGGTTTTACTAATCCCATAATTCAAATAAATCCATTGAACAATATCATAGAATATACACATGAGTATGAATAGTAATTTGAAACTAACTGTCCAAATGAGGGTAATATGTAGAGACAATAAAAAATTTTGTATCAAATATTTTCTGATAGATTATCCAAAACCTCAAGGAAAACATTATATCTAGATAAATTATAATATATATTGGAACCCCACATAGTCTTTCAATATCCCCTATATATATATATTATCATTTTTGTAAATTGATAATTATTTATTGATATAAATGAAATGTGAAGATTTTTTAATGTAATCAATGCCACCCATATTGTGGTATTTTCTAATTTTGTCCTAAGGTGGCTTAAAAATAAATCCACGTTATTTCTTCACATTTTTATACTTTTTTGGAAAATAATTACATCATAATCATATCATTCTTTCATTCCACATATATATGTTGTTATACAAAGTTTCGAGACACTATCTCCATAATTCCCTACTTTATGTTATAAAACATGATGGTTTTCTTCAAATTTATATATATATTAATGTTTTCTATATTAATAGAGTTGGTTGATATATTCACATAATAAATATATTATATATTTATTTATAGTTTTTTGGGAAACATTTTTAGCTTATATCCTTTATAAATCATTCTTTGGAAAAATTGAACTCTGAAATATTCATGACAGCCATTTATAGAAACACTCCATCCCTCTAAGAATAAAATAATCTCAAGAATAGATGGTTGTGCTATTATTTGAGGAAGGATGGGTGGATATCCTATTATTATTCCCAAAACTAACTTTTTCATTTCAGAGAAGATTCTATACCTTTAAATCACTTTCATGGAGAGGGAAACAAAATCATTTCTACTTATTTCATCTACCCCATTTTTTCTTCACCAGATTGTAATGGATTGAAATATCATAATCATTGATTATCTCTAATCACTTACACTGGATAATGTTAAGCCCCATTCTTTTTAATATATAAATTTGTATTTTATGATCTATATATAGGTCATCATTTTATCCATAGAGATAATGTCTCTATAACATTAATGTGAAGATCATTCCTTCAAATTCAATATATTGTGTTTTTTAATTCAACTAATTGATCGACAATTTAATAAAAGAATAGGCTGTAACTTTTTCATATTACATGAGTATTCATCCCTAGAATTTTTTATAATCGTCTCTATAGATCTAATATCATTACACCAAGGTGGGTAAATGGAGGCACAATCCATAAAATATCCTCTCCATTATCTCCTTAAATCATTATTTATATTCAACAATCTAGAAATAATTAACACCCTTTCATGTAATATTAGTGAGTGGACATGAAAATTGATATAATTTTATCACATAATATTTATATTTCTCATATTATCTAATGAAACAATACATTTCTTTTTAATGAATTTGTCTTGGCCATCCTTTTATTTTGTTTATTTTTGAATAGTTCACAAATATCACTTTTATTATAAATTTAGATAACAAAGTTACTATTTGAAAAAAATAATTTTTTTGGTAATTTTAAAATACATTTTCAATATAAAACATCCCCAATAGAAAATATAATGTATCCAAAATATATATGTTATAAGTTATAATATAATAATACCATATATAAAAGATACCACTAATTTGTTAATTTAATAATAAAAGGCTCAATTCATAATGTAATTTTCATTTTACATAAAATTACTGTGTATAAATTGAATAACTATAAAATATTAGTTCATGTAAATTTTAAAAATATTATTCTTGCGTATATCTTCATTTTACATTTATTTGATTAAATCTAGTCTAATTACTCACCTTAAAAAAGTATTAGGTTGTATATATCAGATCAGATATTTTATAATATAATTTATATTTATCATGATCTTGTTGAGATCACAATATTAATTAAAATTGTGAGTTGATCGATACTTCATATTGATGATGAGGACTGGATCAAAACATGGTGAAGATGATGGGAATATAAACACTTTATATAGATTCTCCAATAATTATTTTATATTCATATCCTCAAGTTCAAAAATGGTAATTATATATGGAGTGTTGTGTTTTAGGAAGGATTATAATGATTGATAACTTGACCTCTCATGTTTTAGGATGTCCAAAAAACTCTTATAGAAACACATCAATGATTTCCTATATATTGGGAATAAAATCATTTATGATTTTTTATTAGTGTCAATCATTTGAAAAAGATTTGTTTTCTCATATTGAAATAATATCCATTTTATAGATTATTATTACAAAAAAAATTCATGCCAATCTAGGGCGTGTATAAATTTGGAGTGTGATTCATGATACATAGGGTCATTTACTTCTACTAAATGTTTATTTTGGATCTGCAGAATAAACTCATATCCATTTCCAAAATAGAATGAAATTATACTATGAAGTGTATTAAAATTTTTTATGGAATTTTATCTAATAGTTTTAGAGATATAATGAGTTATATTCAAGGGTGAATCACATGACCCATTTTTTGTCTTCAACTGTAACCTAAAATCAATGTTTAGATGGGGGGTTCAATATTTCTACAAAAATTACATAAATTTAATGAATGCAACAAACAATATTGACAATGACAGATGAATTTCAGGAATGGATGATAATCCAGTCATTCAATATTTTTTTCTTGTTAGAATCACTTTTATTATACATAGTATAAATAAGGATTGTAATTTTAAAATTTTCAAACATATAAATACATTATATAAATATTAATAGGATTATTAATAAATGATATGTATTCTTTTACTATATAGGTTTAAAACACTTTTGTCCAAGATCTCTTTATATATATATAAAATTTTATAGTAATTTTGTTTATTAATATCTGTTAATAAATATCCTATGAATTTACAAAATCATAACCCATAGGAATTAGGAATTGGATTGTACAATGATGGGTTGTTTTAAATAATATTATGATCATGTATGGCTCAATTCACCCTTTTCAGTGTTGATAATACTACGTACAATAACTATAGAGCCAAATATTATTATGTATCTTGAAAGTGGTGTATTTTAATAGAAACTAGATACTAAATGATTTAAAATATTCTTGAATTTTTTAAAATGATTATTCATTATAGAAATGTATTTAACAAGAGATTTATTATCATAATCCCAAAAATATAAAAAAAATCTATGCTGATTCCATCTATCAAAACACATATATTAATTAACATTACACAAACATTTATGACATCATGATACACATAATAATACAAATTTATATTATGATTACACATGTTTTTGTGATACTAGGAATATTGGAAAATAACTTTAAACATGGTTGAAATTACATTATTTGAAACATCTAAATAATTTCCTTATATTGTAGGGAAATTTTGAAACTGCATGGGATTACCTAGGGATGTACATGAGAAATTAGTGACATAAAATCCCTCTAAGGTAGTAAACAAAAATTGGAATTTGTTAAAGTACTACATATTACCATAGAGTATTATCAATGTAACATATGTTTGTTAGGAATCATAATCATTTATAATGATTCATGATGTAATATGGTAATTAGAGGGAAAAAGGAATGTTGAAATAAAAAAAATCATGACATGAAATACATAATTATAGAAAACAACAAAAAAATAACATAGTGTTCCTAGGATAACCTCATGTAAACTATAAATATAATCACATTAGATTAAAATAGTATAGAATTAATTGAAAGACTATATGACTACATGCTCACCCATCACATTCATACCATGAACATTTGTAAGTGTTCGACATAGATCATACAACATTAGTATTCCATTAATAAAATTTAACCATATAATTTATGTGTGTGGGTTAAAATGATGAAAATATTTTTTTAAGGTTATCTATAACATGGGGAATTACCATGAATAAAATTGGATTTTATTATTCAATAAAAAAATGTTTATTATTGAAGATCACATGAAAATTTCGACCATGTATCTAGCATACATAATGGATTAGGGAAGTTTTTAATGAGAGAAAATGGATATTTAATAAATTTTCAATAATTAGTAATGTAAGATGGATGTTTAAGAAAATCCAAAAATGAAAAATTGGAAACTAAAAGGATTGATATAAATTTGTGTACTGATTTAAAAAAAATAATGAGAAGACCCCTCACATTGAGAGGGGGATTCTAAATGATTAGGATGATATTTTTGAGTGATTGGAAAAACCGTGGAATTCATATAGTAAATTAGGATAATAGTAAAATTTTACAAAAAGAGTTTTTAATGGTGTGTAATCAATGAAATGTGGGATTATATAGAAAATGAATGAATTAATATTTTTTAATTTATAAACATTGGTTCTCGGCTCGATATTATAAATAAATACAAACCAAAAACCATTAAGAGAAAATTTCACAAGGTTTATACAAAATATGTCAGTATTTAATAATATTATCCAGTAAATTAATAAATTAATTTAAACATTACCCTTAGTGATGTGTAAGTGAGTCATGTTTATAAAGAATTTATTTTAAAACATCTAAATGTAATGATCGTTTTGGTGGATCCATAAAGGGTTTATAAAATTTATCAAAACTACATCAAAAAAATTATATTAATTAGGGAACACAATTTTGTATGTGGATTTAATTAATAGTATTCAATAAATAACTTTTCATTTTATTTTATTTTTTAATACATAATGCTAATTGATATTTCATTTAATTTTTTCAAAAAAAATTCAATTGCATCAATAAATAATGAAATATTAGACTTTTTATATTTTTTATGTGATAGGTTCGAATGTAATATTATTTCATTAACAAAATTAAATAAGAAATACAATCAAGTAATTTAATTAAAAATAAACCAGATATTAAAATATTATTCTTATTACGGTAATAATAGTTTTCAACCATTATAAAAAATATATTTTACATCATAAAATAATTTTATAATTTTAATATAAAAAATATTATTTACCAATATATGTTTGTTAATATATTATTTCTTTAATAACAGTTAAATTCATGAAAAAGTATGTATTTATTATATATATATGGTTTTAAAAAATAAAATTTCATTATCATTGTATCAAAATCTAAATTATATAAATGTTAATTTTTATTCATTATATAATAAAAAATGATAAATATAATATTTATCAAAATAAAAATAATAATATACAATTATATAATGTTTTTTATATATAGCCACTTATTACACAAACTTATTCCTAAACTATAATTTTTTTGATGGTGAAGTTTTCATGGGGAGGATCAGTGAACATTTTTTTGTTCATAATCTTAATGATCTTGATCTTTTCAAGTAAACATTTATTTCTACCTTCAGTTGTTTAATCTCAAATAAGTACTAATCTAGAAGAAATCCTAATAAATATATCTTTATAGCAATTTTTGAAAAATGTGATTTATTTGGTATGAACGAACCATTCAAGGCCATTAGTTACTTTGACAATGTAAATTGGTTTTTTATAACCATATGAATATATTAATCTTATGATAAAATAATAAAGACTATATTATTATTGGTTAAGATAGTAAATAATATTTTAATTATGACATGATATAAATTATAACATTCCAAATAAGTCATGAAGATTATTTTTTTTATAAAATAAGTTCATTTTAAGGATTTTATTAATTTGTAAAAAATAATTTATAAAGGATTGGATCATTTAAAAAGAAGGAATGAATATTCAATTAATTACTCCATAAACACAACAACAATTTAGTTTTACAAATATAAAAAATAGTTTTATTTTTGAGATTTTTGGATAACTATTATCAAAAAATAAAATTTCAATCTATCTTTTGGAAGAGTATGTGCATCCATACCTACATATAAATAACAAACATATTTTGAAATAAGAAATTACATTTAAAATGATATGATATTTTCCACAAAATGAAACAATCATTCAAATAGATTAATGTTTCTAGAATTTTGTTCTTTATTATGAATGAGGAATTAACATGGGAACATTTTAATAGATAACATATAAAGGGATATTTATACAACTAATATCTTATTGATGTTGGTAAATTTTTTAGATTAAAAATCCAAAAAATTTATAAATATTTCCAAAGTATATTTTTTCAGATTATAAATAAAATTGGAATAACTTTTTCAAGTTGAGTCTAATTCATAAAATTTGAATGACATGAATATAATATAACTATGGGTTGGAATGTATCTTAAAATACAAAATTTTTTACTGTGGTTGACTACATACGTACTGATGACAATGAAGAGGATATGTTTTGTGAAAATTTTTAGTTAATAAACTATGAAGGCTTTCAGATTTTGAGAAAATAATTGGAGAATAAGACTATTATATTTAGATAATATTAATGATGCTATTTGGAAATCTCACTCCACCAATATAACATGTTGAAACATGAGTCAGGGAAAATCTGTGTATAATATTTATTTGGAAAATACAATTTATTCTAAATTGGATCATATTGAGAAAAATTAATTTTTTTATAATTTACCATTAATAAATGATTACAATTCTAATAAAATCTTATGTGTTTCTGAAATACATTGAATCTTGATGAAGATATAATACAGAACATGATTTAAAAGTTATGAAAACAATATAATCAAATGGATGACATTGAGTTTGATAAAAATATTTCTCAAGTAGTTAATCCTAAAAAATATTTAATGGTTTTATATATAGATACACAAATTCATAATAAATTATATCTAATGTATATGAAAGAATAGTTATTAAATATGTCGATAATAAATATGTTTTTATCGAACTGATAGATTGAATTCTTCTGAAAATTGTGTTTACTATGGTTTGTATATTCAGAAATGAATTATATGTCTTGAAATAGACCCCAAGATATTATTATTCAATCCCTAAACACTTATTATGAAAAATATTATTTGGAAAATGGTTCATCAATATAAATATATATATACATGATATTCGAATATGGGTTTTAATATTAATTATATCTATTGACAATATAAAAATTTTCATTGAAAATGTAACACCCTTTTAATAATATTTTATCAAATGGTTGACATTTTTGATATTTTATTACAAAGATAATTGAAATATATATTATTATTTTAAATTATGATTGTCTAATAAAACAAATTTCTTTATCATAAAATGTATAAGGAAGTGATATTATAACGTGATTTCTGTAGAGGAATCCAGAGAGGTTTTGACACCTATTTTTATTATTTCAAACAAAGTTATAAATATCGGTATCGATAAAAGGTGGAAAGAAGTATTTAGTTGAATTATTTTTCATCTATGATTTTTAATGGTGATAATATCAGAGAAATAATATTATATAAAACATTTTTAATGGATTAAATTTGACACAAGGTATTCAAAAAAGATTTCATTATATATGATTTTGAGATTTGAAAAGGGAACAATGAATCTTCTTCTTTTTTTCGAAATCGATGGATAATTGAAGGATCATTTATAGAATGATATGGACTATGTTGGTGATTGTAAATATATAAAATACACACCCTATAGAAAATTATTTAATGGTGAGGGTAGTGTATTATATTATAGTGATAATTAGAATAGAGTGACATATAGTATAGCTATAGGAGAATATGTGTACTCCACTCATGCATGTAAATGTCCTTTTTTATGGATATTCAGTTGGATTAATTTGGTTTTGAAAATACATTTCCATTTTGGAAATTATCCAAAAATCATAGTGTAATAAATTTATGAAAGAACACTATATATAACTCTATATCCTTATTATATACAATTATCATTATCTCATTAATTAAATGGTGGTAATAGATATATAATTCCTAAATACAATTCAAATAAGATTGAAATTGTTTATATCTCTATAAGTTATATGAAAAGAGAGATGATCTCTATTTTTGGGCATCAACTCCATGTTTATACCATTCCTCACACATTATAAAAATTATATCTATATCCCTATATATCATATTTATTTTATATAATACTTTTGGGAAATATTATAAAATTTTATGAACTAGGGGTATTAATCACTACTATTTCACATGAGGTTTTGTTTAAAGATTGATGAAGATGGTTTATTAATCGAAATTTATTGTATGTTTTGAGGGATGCATTTCTTGTGGGGATTTTATTAATGTCACTTGTATAAATTTACATAAACTTATGTGATTATATTCTTGAAACAAATTCAATTTTCTAATATTGTTGTGCAAGACACATCACATATGATGTAGGCTATCATATAATGACTATAATTATGAATCATGAAAATGATTGAAGAAATCATATATATAATTAATGATATAATAAATGTATCATTTAAATATAAAAAGGATAATGGAGTGCCTTTTGATTTTTTTTATTTTTTATTTTTGGTTTTTATTTTTTATAAAAAGGATTTGTTTACATTAAAGAGGTGTTATTAGGCCATTTAGATATTTTGAATATTAATGGAAAACAATGATGGAAGGGTAATGATGTTTTAAGTTTATTGTACATAATCATAAGATTATATCTAACCTGATAAATTCACTAATTATAGATCATAAATATTCAATCATAGATTATAGACTTCTTATCTTAGTGTATATGTTTTAGTGATGATTTTATGAAATATAAGGGTGAAAATAATATTTTATAAAATTATGTAGGACATCATGGATGATATTAGATTTTTTTAGAGAGATTGGGATTTGAAATTATAACTATAATTGATGTATTGATTGAAATTATTTTCTAATCTAATTAATTTTTTCATTCCTTTGTATTCATTCCAAATATAGAAAAATTCTCTTTCTATTCAAGGTAATAATATGAGTTTAAATAATTTCAATATTCTGAGGAACATAAACCAGATGATTTAGGAATCTATAATCAATTTGTAAAAGATCGCATCTAAAATGTGATTCATTATGATTCAATTATTACTTCAAAAAAATAATCAATTCCCAAATTTATTTCATGTTCTAAAATTAAATATCGTAAATGTTATTGTTCTTCATAAATTTGAGGTTGTAAATAATAAAATCCCAAACATTATATCTATAATTTGTTTTTGACGATGAAATAATTATCATAAGATTTGAAGTTACCTTTTTTCAAATTGTGATTTAATCAGAGATGTTTAGTTGGGTTTATGAGTGATTCCGATGTTTTTTAGAAGAAAAATTTCTCATGTGACTTATCTAGTTAGTTCATGTAATGTTATTTGAAAAATATGAGTATTTTAGATAGTGATGGTGCATGATGAGTTGAAATAAGAATATTATCATCCAAATAAATATATCGAAGTGATTTTTTGTTATCTAATATATATAAAATCAAAATGTGATATCATGTGATTCAAATTTTTGATTATATAAAATAAAAATGTAGGAAAAAATGGGATTTATGTAATGATTACTTCCATTAATAATAATAAATTCCTAAATTAATTCCTTTTATGTATAATGAGATTCATATAAGAGATTTAATTCCTTCAAATATCATTACCTTTGAACTAATTGATTTAGAGAAGAATAAAATTATGGTATGTGATAAAATTGAGGTTATTTTATTTTAGAAGTGAAATAAAGGGATAAGTAAAGAATTTAGAATAGATAAAAAGCATGAGTATATAGAATTATCGAAACATTTAGTTTATGATATATCAATTTTTGAGTTCAGATTATTAAAATTTCCTGAGAAGAAGAAGTAGTTGTTATATATCATATTTTCACGAAGTAATATGTTATTCATAAGTATTTATAATGCCTCGATAAGGATGATATTTTTCTACTACTGTTCTCGAAACCATTATTACAATAATATTTATCTTCAATTGATACATATTTTTTTGAATATAGTATGAAGTCATGTTGTCTTATATTACTTTAGAAGTATATAGTGTGACTCTATAATAGATATATAATAATATTATCGATTATTCCTTATTGTAATGAATCTAGGTTTGGGGAGAATAACTAACAATAATAAGGTTTGGGTTATCCAATATGTTGATGGAAAAAATGAATTTCATTAACATCATTTTCTATTAACTTTATACATCAATAATGGAGGTTAAGACGAATTGTGTGGGGGAATCAAACCATAATGATTTACAGGTGATTGTTTTCGTATGATGAAATTATTAAAATTACCTCTAATATATTAGTAACCCTTATTAGTAGAGGGATTATTTACGATGAACTTCAGCTACATATATATATATTATAGGGGTTTTGATGATCCCAATTGGGGTGGAGGTAGTGGTGCTGTCATAAGTACACATAGTCCAATGATTTGAGATTGACCTTTACCCACCACCATTATGTCAGTGTTTAGATTGTGGATAGATAATATAAATTTTGGGATTAATGAAGATATGATGAAAACTACCATAGAATATATTTAAGGATTGATCCTTGATAGAAACCAATGACTTGATATAGGGTAATTTCAAATTTTTATATCTTTTTCAAGGGAATGATCTATGTGAAGAATAAATTTTTATTGTGTAATACTTTATTTTATAGTTTTCAACATTACTATAAGATATATAATTATAAACTAGGAGTTATTTTCAACATTATTTGTGACATGATGTATAATTTTTTTAAAAGATTATTCTGAGTTTGGGTGTTGTTTATTGGATTCGGAAACTATAAAGATACAAAGAACCTACTTTTAAACATACACACCTTTTGGCCAAGTGACCTGACGCAAGTGAAAAATGTGTAATATTTCTATGTCGAAGGGATCTGCTGACATGAGAGTGGAGTAGAAAGGAGTAATTAATATTTTCCCGAATCTTATATTTTTACACAAGATGATGTTTTATACATTATCTATTATATTTTCTTCAAGATTTCAAGGAATCATGGGGAAGAATATTATATTTTTCCAACAATTTAAGAGATCATGCATTCTAGAAGGACACCACATCAAATTAGAAATATTGAACTCCAATCAGTTTACAATGAATAATAATTCCCTAATAAGGAACTTGATATTCTTTTAGGTGGTGCTGATTTTACAATTGTTGAGATATATATAGTGTATACATTATGATTATTTTTTTTAGGAACCTCATATTTAATGAAATTTATACCCCAGAATGTGCTTCACATATAATCGATAAAAATATCTCTTCTCATATATATTTTATTTTTGTAATTAATTAATGTAACCATAATAGGTTTTTAAAAGATCACTACATTCGATCGTGTATACAATACACAACCCAAAACAAAAAAAAAACAAAATATAATTTTTTTAAGTCCATTATAAAAAATCCATTAATTTGGTGGTTTTGAATATGTTTAACAAAATTATGAAATATATATAATATGTCTTCAAAATTCATGTTTAATTTTTAAATATTTGGAAATAAGAACTATACATTTAGTAAATAAAATTTATTCATGAATTATTTTGTCATTAATAAATTGTTTAATTTCATTTTTATTATAAAATATATATTTATTTAAGAAATTTTTATAATTTCTACACTAATTAATAAATACAATATTTCAAATCCTAATAAAAAAGTACCTCAATGTAATAAGTTGTATTATTTTTTTGAAATGATTTATTTTCTATTGAATAATGAATGTTCTTATTTTTATTGGAAACCATATTTTTGTTTCAATATTTTAAAAAGACAAATTTTATAAATTTTTTTAGAAGTAATTTTAAATAACATATATTATGTATAATATAATTCTATTAATTATAAAAAAATTATTGTTTCATTTAGTATAAATATATATATATTTGAAATTATATTTTCTTAAAAACCAATTTTCAATGCATTTTTTATTTTTATGATGAATCAAGTTTTAAAATTTTATGAATTTAATAATGAGATGTAGATGAAATATTTAAAATTATAAGGTTCAAATTTAATAAATAGGTCTATTTTATTTTTTATCGTAAATAATAGTAACCATAACATTGTCTTGTCACCTCTTGATGGGTATGTCTAGTAAAAATATAGTATGTTTAGTTCTATTTTTTTGAATGATAAATTAATTTTGTTATCATATGAATTAATTTATAATTTTTAGTGACTGATTAATTACCTTAAATTCTAATTAAATATGAGTAAAGTATTTAAATAATTAATTGTTATATTAAATTATTGGGTTTTAAAATAATAAATTTAATTATATTTTGAGAAATTTTTTAATAAGAAATTAATTTAACAGTATAAAATAATACAGATTTTGGATTGTTTATATTCTAATTCTTTTTCAATCTTTTCATCTTTATTGGAAAATTAAATGAATAGTTTCAGAAATGACATTAATGTTGTTTTATGTTAAATAAATAAATATTAAATAAATTAAACAATATTTAAATATTTCAAGAGTAAAAGGAATATGAGAAATGATCCACTTTGAAAATTTCCATTTTGATCCAATTTTGATCTTCTATTTAATATAATAATCATTTATTATTAAAATAGGTATATCTATGGATAATATTAATAATAAAAAATAATAGGGTTAAATAAATATCTATTCTTTACAATGACATTGAATAATATATGAATTTATATAAATGATTTTATCTCAAACAAAGAATTATTATATTAAAATATATATCAATTTGTGAATATATTTTTTGAGAAAGACTTAATTTTATTTAAATATTTTTATTATTTCCAATTATCTCCTTTCACTCTATAAAAAAATACACACCATATACCTTTTATTTACAATAAATTATGTTGTATCTGTCCTCGAAAACCTACTTTTTTGTCTTTTAATAATAATTAATCATGTTATATTTTTGTTTTCCTCCCCAAAATACCATCTCTTGTCCCCTTAGGATGTTTTTGAAATGATGTCTACTGAAGATGTTGTAAGTGTCTTTACTGAATATGTAATCATTCCTTCAGCATCAACATAATTTAAATATATTTTACATATAAAAAATAAATATTCATAAATATACATCTAATTTATTTTTTTGGCCTAATAATTTTAGGACTTTTTAATCCTATAAAAAAATTAACTCATTCCTCATGTATATATACAACTTACAATCACCACATTACAGTGTATTTCATTAATCAATTCCCTATTTCATGGATAGATATTATGGCGGATTTGAAGTTTTTATATTATATTTATGGCATAATTATTCTTCTGTAATTTTATTTATCATCATCATATTTACATTTCAATCCATTATATAATGATAATTCCGCTCATGCATATATTTGGACTACCACAATAATGTGGTGATGTATTTTTTTTAAAAAAATTTCATTTACATTAATGGTAATATGTATAATTTTAATGAATATATATGATATAAATTATATAATACTTTTTTTAATGGTTATTATTATTTAGATTTTTTTATATATGTATTCTTTACTATGAAATTAGTGTTCGTACATTTATATGGATGGGTGTCTCCATGATCAGTGTAATTAACTTTTTTATTTATATCATAATTAGAAGACTATATATATATATATTTAATATATATTATATTCATATCATGATTAACATTAATTACATAATGAAACAATGATCAATGTAAAATGATAAGAATCTTCAACTAATAATTCACTTAAAAAACAAAACGTTTAACAACAAAAAACACTGATATTAATAATGAATTATTTACAAATAGGAATGTAAATGATAAAAATTGATCATACCTGATATATTAATTATATAAATTTTATATTATAAATGGAAATTAAATTTAAATTTAGTACACAACACATTATACAGATTTCCAATAATGTCGAACTTCGGTTATGGAATTTCATGTCTCACATTCATTTCTAGGAGACATATTCAAAATTAACCACAAAATACTTTTTTATGGTGTTTATACACCCCCTTTGATAATTCAAAACTTCAATATTAACCTATTAATTATTTTTATTGTATTATTTGATGTAATTTCTTCATGGGACTTATGATTCAAGTTATTCTAAAATGGTAGTGTTTTTATGAAGTAACAACATTTTATTCATGATCATTTATTAATAATTATATTAAGATTTTATTTACTGATATACCTCTAAAAACCACTTTAATAATATTATACTATAGTTATATTTAATAATTACATGATTTCATATCATATTCCACATTTTAAGTAATCTATATATTTGAATATATTTTTTAATTTAATGCAACATTATTTATCACTTTGATTAAATATGTATTTTCTTCAATGTACATGTTTATAAAAAATATTTCAGTAATATTTTTTATTATTTATGATTGTTTAAAATTATTTTTCAATAATATTTTATTGTTGAGAAATGGAGTAAAATAAATATTTTTTTTTCATTTTTTAATGATGTTGATTTTAATTTTTTCTTAATTTACTGAAGCAATGTTTTCATTAGTATTATAAAAAATTAAGGGAATTATGTGTCATCAATAACTCTCAATTCATTTAATAATATATAAATTTATTCAATTATTATCTTAAAAAAATTAATTTTTACTAATGTGGTAATTTTTACATATTTAATTATAAATTTAAAATTAAATACGTGTTTATCCAAAATAAGGTTTTTTAAGGGATCATTTATATTAATTTTTCATTTAAAATTACATATGTTTTAATTTTTTAGGATTTAATAGTTATATATTCCTATGATACAATGATATTTTCTATGGATGTTTTAGTATTATGATTAAAATATTTTTATAAAACTTATTTCATTTCTATGGGGTTATCTATGATGAAATAATGAAATGATTATGAAAAAAATTTATATTATATATGTTATTCAATATCAAAATGTTTCTGAAAACAATCTATTTTAAATCGGTTATGATATAATAAATTGTTTTTAAATATGTAGAACACATATGTAGGGTTATAAATTATTGATTGGGGGTCCATAATTACATAGCACTTCAACTCATTGAATAGAG
Organism: Viscum album; assembly: GCA_963277665.1. Taxonomy (NCBI): domain Eukaryota; kingdom Viridiplantae; phylum Streptophyta; class Magnoliopsida; order Santalales; family Viscaceae; genus Viscum; species Viscum album. The sequence goes on along the minus strand of OY728163.1, from coordinate 1,045,432,770 downwards.
ATAGATATAACACAAGATAAACGTGGCATGATTGGGGTGAGAACATGGAACATCAAGGTATCCTATCAATTATAATAATCTTACGAGAGTACCTTGACTAATATGATGGAATAGTAAATGAAATAAAAATATATTATAATATTCGTGGTCGTAATCCATGACTACTGAGGAATTTATTTTCAATTCTTATCCATATAAGAAAAACATATATCATTTGACAATAGTATGATGACATAGAATTTGCTAATAGTTTCCATTTTGATTCATGTAAAACGAAATGTCATGATTTATACTATGATTTATTATTATTATAAATCAAATTATGGTTATGGTTTCCAAATTTTATAATCATGTACTCATACCATTATGATCATGTCTTATTAATGTAATGATTAATACCTCTCTTGTTTAACTATACTGAGTATCTTATCCGACACTTTCTTATGAATTATATTTGATGTTTATCAAAAATAGTTTAATTTTTTATGAGTCCATGATGGGTTCATCTTATGAAGAACTAAGTGGGAGATTGTGTATATATTATTTGAAATAGTTTTTTACATATCTATGATAGCATCAAAATTAAAAAATCTAAATCCTTAATCATGTAATGGTAATTTTTATTTAATATTCATCAAATAATATGTAATATAAAATTATTAAAATATTTTTATTATACATTATATGAGTGTTTATTTCGATTATATAACCAAAAATATCAAATGTCTAATGCTGATGACACACTATATGTAGGCCGAAAGATCACAGTAGATTCCCTTATATATCAATTTACCATTTTAAAGGGTTATAAGAAAAAAATGGGGAAATGATAGTAGTTGAACCTAATGTTTCAATTAACAATGTTTTAGAAGGATTAATGAAAAGAAGAGGATACCCTTATTTGGATGGATTTTTCAATTTAGTGGCTTTTCCATAGTAGATGTTAGGGGATATGTCCTCATGAACATTCTTCAGGCTGTAACGGGAAAGGATTATATGAAAACAATATCCTACTTTTAATGAGGATTCAAAATATTATTAGGGTTATATTTATAAATATTTAATGCTCTCAAAGAATATATAATAATTTGGAGTAGAAATATATTCATTCTTGTGATCTATATGTGATTAAAAAATGATTTTTTCTTCATATTATATATATATATATCATTTAAGGCCTTCTCTAGACAGTGAAAATTTTTATGAACAAGAATCCTCTTAGAGGGACCCTAAATCACCATAAATAATTATAATTACACTTCTTAATACTTTAATGAATAAGAACATTTTTTTTGGTAACTACAAAAATATTACAGTATTTTCATCAAGGGATATAATATATAGTATACTTCCCTAAAGTGAGAATCATAATATTATGATGAGAATCAGATAAAAACAGAATATGTGCCTCATCCTTATTTTCATTATTCGAAAAAATATTCATTAGAACATATAGAATGGTATAGATAATAAGAACTCCATCTTGTATAACCATTTATTTTTTTAGGATATGATGATTCATTTGTATGATTAAGAATATGGTCCTTACATTAATTGGCCATGTTAAAATGAAAAAAAGGATTTTAAACAATTTGTCAGGAATAGTCCTAGATTAATTTTCCAATGAAATTATTCCAGTAAGCCACTATTATAATGGTGGGAAACGATGGGTAATTATTTTCCACCTTAATATGATGTTGGATCCTAGTTATATTAGAGCTAGGGGAAATAGGATATCCTAAGAAAAATGATAATTTATTTGATAAACACCAATTAGAATAGGGATAAGCAAAATATCCTTTGAATTTTTATTCTAAAAAATATTTTTGTTATCCTATTATATGAGATAAGGAATATATAATTTCTCATTTCTCGTTATATAAAAATGTGGATAAGTAAAGTTGATGATAGGAAAAAAATAGCATTTATGTGCTTCATGTTTTTTGGAATATGTTGTTAGATATATTATGTGGATTTAATAATACTTTTCAAATTTTAAATAGTTTTTATGGGATATAAGCCCACTATAATGATGTGGCCATGATATTATTGATTTTTCATTCAATCAATGTTGGGATATATACTCAGTAATACCTTTTGTATTCTACTAGAGGATAAAAATATGCACTATATGTTAGACCCAAGGTATGTTAATACTGCTATGTTTCTATCAAAACATTTACAATTTATTTTAGTGGGTAATAAAAAATTAATTTTCCTCTAAGGAGGAACTACAATATATGTTTCATATTCACATTAGGTAACTATATTACATTATTCATCCCAACTAATAAACACAATTTGGAAAATGGATTAGATGAAGGGAATAAGTGTCGCGCCATTTCCTATAGGTGTTGATTCACATTTCACACAATGAGACATTCATTGTTCTCTATATTATATAATCATACTAGAGGGAATGTACACAGACTCTTCTTTAGGTAGATATTGTGAGTTAACTATGTGATGTTGATTCAATAAGATATCAATGGTTCTCTCCTTCACACATCTTATATAGTTGTGTCCCAAGAGTATTTTTTCAACTCCATTAGGTTGGGGAGATATGAATTATCATGTTCTGGGGATATTATCAGAAAATTAATAGATGTGAAAATGGTCATCATCAAACAATTTTCCATCCGCATTTGATTAATTATTCAATTGGAATTTAGAATATGTTAAGTCTCCTAAGAATGCCCAGTATTGTGATGATATAATTTTAATGATACACCATAACCAATTAGTTCATAACCTTCCACTAGAGATAGTAGTGGGTAATAATTATATATCATCCTAATTTTCCCTGTTTTTTTCATATCCATGGTATCTGAAATAGTTTATCAATACATTTCCATTATTTTCAGATTATGAGAGAATATGAATCCTTCTTGAAACCAAAATCAATAAAAAACTACAAACAAGAAAATATATATTTTGAATGAAAAATTATTTTTTTAATAAACTATTTCAGGATAATAATATTCACACAAGGTACGCCATTTCTTTTATTTCATTTGTATCGAATCAATGGTGGTAATGATCATGGTGATTTTATTTTAGAACCAACCATAACATGATTATAATATTCATGTTGTGTTAATAGTTTTTCATGATGAATATGGAATTGTTAGATGAATCAATCTGTGGGGTATTATTTTTAAATAGTACAAATCATGATTATATGATTCATTTCATGTTCAATTTTTTATATTTTTGATATGAATGAGCTCTATATAGTTTGTTACTAATTTATGGTCCATTATTCCAATGGAAGGTGGTTAGTAAGACTAATGTGAGATTCTATGAATTTAAATCATACTTGGTGTGTGGGAGGGTGGGATCCTACACACCTATTGGGGATGATTATCTCCCACTATAATATTAACATGTATGTTTAATAAGAATTTATATTTTGTACACAATAATATTAAGAATGTTGTTAGTTACACTCAAAATAGATAGTTGATTATTTTCGAGTGTGAATAAGTGAGAATGAGATGCATTCCTTAAATTTTATATATCACCCCTCATTTTTATGTGATTGGATGATATTTTAGTGTATAGACAGTTAATATGGAAATATATAATTAAAATTCATACATATAGATAATTTTCTTATTGTTATTTGAATCATTATAGTTAAAATGTTTTCCTATGTATAATTGTAAATTTAATTAAAAGATACTCTTCGATGTGACATTTAATGAGATACATATTTCTTTTTATAGTACACTAAGGAGTATTAATTAAATGTAGTTGTAAGTAATTATGAATTTATTTTCTATGAAAAATGTTTGAAATAATGATCGATGTGGGTCTTTTTCAATGGATATCCAATCTAGATATCCTTAATAGAAATGGGTATCATTGATTATGGTTTTGTTTCATAAGGGACTGATATTTTATATAATGTATTTTTTATATAAGGAATACAATACACTTAGAAGTAATTTTTAAAATATTAAATTATTATATAAACCTTGTTATTCCAAAATGGATTATGGACCTCCAGGTGGGGAAATGATGCCATCAAGGATACAAACTAGTGTATGAATATGGTAATGATAGAAATATTTCCAAGTATTAAGTTATAAAATAATGGATATATTGGGATATTAATCTTATTCTATGAAGATACATCATATATATCATATATGACACTGGAATGGAAGCCACCATAGTTCATTTCACATAGTTTTTGGTCATATGGAAAGACTATACCATATAGATTAATTTCATCAATAAATGATGTATGTGTCATTAATTATTAGAATAGGCGATTTATTTTGGATTACACATATGGGGAATTCCATAATACTATCCACTGGAAACATATCCCATGTTAGAATATACAATAGAGAATGATTCCATTATAGAAGTAAACGATTTACTCATAGTTTACACTTATGGGAGAGGATCATAAATATATTTTATTTGTGCTAATAGTGTAATAAATTAATATATATGAACCTCCGTGAGTCATTTTTACTAAAATATAAAATATATAAAAAATGATAAGAAATAATTGAAATTTAAAAATGAGATGGGATTACAAGTAAAATGGATTCCCAAATTGAAATAGTTTACTCTATGTGTGAAGGTCGACAAGGGAGATGCTATAGAAAGAGTGACAAATAAATCATTAGTAAATAATTTCAAAGGGTTATATATGGATGGATTCTATATTAAAACAAGCTCAATGGGTAGGGAAAATCTACTCTTCATATTAGGGATAATGATTTGGGATCTATCTATTAAATAAAAAATTTATCATATGATTCAATGATCATGATTCCCATTAGGTTCTACCGATCTAAGAGGATAATATTATAGCCTCATTTGATAACATGAATCCATGATGTAAGGGCTGTATAATGGAATAAATTACTAAAAACTTTATCTATTGTGGACACAAATTAGGTTTTATGTTGGTTTCATTAATATTTTGACTTTTTTGAATGAAATATATAATTGTATTCATGGTTAAAATGGATTTATAAGATGAATTGGTTGAGAATATATCATTGAAAAATCTCAATGATTTATATTGAAATGTAAAGAACATTTTTTGGGTTAAATGACTGTTATAGAAAATACCATATTTTTATTCGATGGGTTATGCCGAACATGGACTACAAAATGAATCATTTTAGAGGTTTTGTTGGTAATTAAATATCTTGTCCTATGGGAAAAATTGAGAGTGGAAAACAACATAATATGGAAAACATTATAATGGAAGAACATCTGGGAAAGTAAGATATATACTAACCATATAATGTTATCAATGTAAGATAGTTCCGGCAAAAAATTAATTTGTGGAAGTATATAGGTGCATATATCTCCATGAAAATGTGTCATATCCATTTATTGTCATCATAAAAACATTGATTTTACCAAAATGCATTGTGATCGCAAAAATAGAATCATGTAAAATAGTTTTTTTCTTCTACATTATGAATGTTTAGTGTTCTTTTATTTATGTTGGAATATTAATTTTTTAATTTTATTATATTTTTGAAATTCATTACATGAAAATTTTGTCAATGTTTCCATATATGGAAATATAAGACCCATATACTTACTTTTCATCTCTTATGAGTCTTCTTGTTTCTTCCTCTTCCCCACTTATCTCATACATATTGGAAAACCATATTAATTTATATAAAACATTAGTTATGTAGTAAAACCATCATATTCGCAGTACACCATCTGAAAATTTTCTTAGTGTTGAATAATTGTTTTAGGTAGGGTCACATTAACACATGATCTATTAGTAAATTTACTGCCTTAGATTATGGGTTAGACATTGTTCTTGATCACCTGACCACGTGATTGGTCTTCCTCTAACAGATAAACCAGGATGCATGAAAAATTAATTTATTTCATTCCTAAAAAAAATTCTGATAACATTATTTTTTTTATTGATCAATTAATCTAACAAAAATTAAACGGGATATTTTGAACCACCCATACTCTTATAAAATTATTGATTCAATTCATCCATAAAAAAGTTTTAATTAATAATAACATATGATTTTTCATTATCTTATAACAAATAAATGAAAACCTGTATTCATTTAGATTATAATATGAATATCCTACCTATAAATCTCCCTCACATAAAAATAAAGGAACATAGCCTCATAAAAATAAAACGATGAAATTGTTGAATTTTTTTAGAACTAATTATATATTACATAATAAAATACTAGATTTATGTGTTTGATTAATGTAAAATTGAATCCAATTATCCCTTTTACCACATATCAAATGATAGGTTGTACTCATATGGATTATGAAAACATTGAACCCATGATCTTAAATAATGATCTCATATTTGTTTCATGAAATATAAAATAAATTATTGATTTTACAGCCCAAAATATTCATATTCATCAACAATAACACTATTTTTAATAGTGGTAATATCCTATTATGCATCATTGGAAGAAGCCAAAATAGGTCATCGACTTTGGATTGTACCTAGAAATTATATAATAAATGAAACCTCCTAAAACAATAATACAAAATATTTTATATTATTTATTTATATATCATACTATTTATCATATCATTCCCTACTCAATCAATGACACAAACAATCATGATACATGATCCAATGGTTTCAATATTTGTAGTAGAATCACATAACATGGAAAATTCTATAATCATATGCTCTATTTCAGTGATAACATGAAGCACTATAGTAATATTTTTTTTATCATGTCTCCCTTGATTACATCATCTACTAGTATAAACTAATGTTTTATTTCCTCTAGCATAGGTAATCATCGCCAGTGAGTATTTCCAGGATCCATTATTTTGATCATTCAAAAGAACTGATACCACAATGTCATGAACTAACCCAAAAGTATCCATCAGGGGAAGACATTGATAACATGGGTGACCACTAATTCCCAACTCCAATAGACCATAGGGTGAAGACAAAAATATTGGGTATAAAGCACTCATATATGGGTGTAATCACCCTAAATTTATTTCATTTTATATAAATAATGAATCAACTAATAATATAAAAAATAATATAGATATAATCTCATCATATTAAATTACATACAATGATTAAATAATTTAAAACATAACTAAAATGCATTGATAGTGGTAATGCACTAGGAAATATCCAGAATAATCTGCACAAGGAAGTAACATCGGGAATGACCACTGACAATTACATATAGAATTAATAATATAATATATATATATTTATATATGTATAGTGTGAAAATATTTTTATTGTTAGTAGGATCCTCCCCAAAATAATTTGTGAAAATTTTAACGATGTATAATAAATCCCCATTATATAAATAGTGGAAATCTACACAGAACCTAAATAAGTGAACTATATTCCCAATCCCACAAATTCTCCCTCACCATTTAATACAAAAAATAGGTAACATTATATGAAATGAATATATATATATATATATAAGGTTCCGTGTTACCACTTTACCATTGAAACATTACTATAAACATTCAAATTTTATACCCTATGACAATCAACCCTTCCATAAACCATTATGAACATCCATAAAAACAAATCACAACCAAATTATCAAGACAAAATTCTACTCCAAGGATACATACTCTAGATTTACCATCACCCAAACCCAATTATCATATATTAACAATAATATCATTCAAACCAATGAAAATATACTAACATCGTAAGACATTATATCTTATTGATTATTACATTTAAGATAAATAAAATCCATTATATTATGGGTATCATTATTTTTTAAAAAATTAATCTAACTTTACATGTATATGAACATTGGTTATAACTATGATCCATTACAGCCAGTATGGCCACATACCCTATAACATAGTCCACCATATTCCATATATTCTATCACACAATGTTACATATTGAATAGAGGTTAGGATTTTCAAAATATTTGGATATCTAAAACATCATTAACTATGATTTTGGGATAGACTCTTAGAACCAAGAAAAAAAATGTCATTTAAATAAACTACATATTTTGAATTTTAAGCATAATAAATAATACAACATATTTACAAAATTACATATGACTAGTCTTAGAGGATATATCGTACACTAGAATCTGAGTAGAGCCAATTCCTTACAAGGAAATTAGGTTCCCATTCCTAAAGACTCGAAATATTAACACATATATAATAACTTCATCAAAATCAATCATACGACAACCAATTTATTATGGAATTGATTCCCATTTTATTATAAAAATCACGTTATAAATTCAATATAAAGTTGTTATCCTTTAAATTTAGAAATTCTTTATTAATATAAATTTAATTTCTATATTTTCACTCCAATCTCGTATATAATATATCCCAAAAAATAAATTGTTCCTACTGCATATATCATTATCATAATTGACAACCATTTTCATTATCTAATTAATAAATCAATAAAATTCATTAATTGTGGGTATTTTAGGACTCAATCAAACCCATATCTGGGATGATATGCATCAATAATAGAATAATAATCCTTCTATATGATGAAAATAAACACATTTTATATGAAAATATAAAATAAAATTTGAAAAATGCCCACAAATAAATAATACAATTCATGAATAACCCAAGAAACGATTACAAATTATTTATACAATCAAATAATTACATCAAACGACTACCAATATTCAATAAAATAACACACCAAACTGAAAAAACCATCATTATTGGTTTTTATTTAAATTTAAAGAATTATATTTATCAAATATATAATATAATGTTATAAAAACATATTTTTCAAAAAAAAATTGACAAAAAAATTTTCAGTCATGCACAAATTCCTTATACATACAAGGTCGACATATAAATATCCAATAGTTTCTAGTTCTAAAAATCATTATAATTATTTCCCCACATTACATATAAATTTGTTATGAGAATGTTTTCGAAATAAGAATCATATTACTCCATAGTGAATATCGAATACATTGAACTAGTAAACATGTTTAATGGAATATCCAATAGGATTTCTCAATTTAAATGACTTATTAAAAATTTAAGTAGTTTCCTTATTTATTAATATTGGTTTACGATAATATTGTTTTAAAAAAATTAGGTGATGTGTTGTATGCTAAGGAAGATAATTAATCAAAAAAACCTGAAAACTAACTTGGAAATCACATGATGATAGAACGTGACTTAAAGAATAATTTCAAATGAATCAAAAAACAAATTTAAAATAATTGTATCATTTAAATATATTCATTATACTTTTTAGGTTTAGACATAACCCGTTAATAGATGAATTAATTTTTTCATATATCATTATACACAGAATTAAGAAAGATATGTCCCAAATTCCCTACCATGATTTAGAGCTTCCACAATCAATGAATGATAATTGATCGAATGGTGAGGAATACTAATAAATATCATCATTTTAAACAAATGTATCCTATGGATATCAACCATATAATAGATTATATTAGATATTATTAAAATACCAAATCATTACTGTAAAGACCTGGAATTTCCATGTAATTGTTTTAATTAAATAAGATTTTTATGGGTCTGTGAAATCTGAAAGCACGCAATTTCGAGGCCCGGAGTGCCCTAAATGATTCATCGGTGTTTTTGTTAATCTTAAGTTAATGCACGTAATATGTTTTATTGATAAAATGGAATAACTGTTAAATGGTAACTCAGAATAGAAATTCGAGGGCCCCATTGTGCTCAGGATTGTGGGTTTACCCTTGGCGCAACATAAGATTAGTCGGCGCTGGCCTCTTTTGAGTAAACCAAAAAATGGAATAATCGTAAATAAATAAATTAAATAAAATATTTTATTTTTCAAATACTTATAACTCACAAATGGTAACTCAGATTAAAAATCTGAGACCACAGCTGAACTCATTAGTGTATGATTTCTTTATGCAGATACTAACTTTTGCTGGCATGAGCCACCAGATAACGTTATTTTTTGGCTACAAATAAAACAATTAAGTGAAAATTATTTTATTGTAAAAATAATAACTTCTAAGCGGTTACTCAGATTGAAAATCTGAGATTACTATTGGGTTCGTTGGGGGCATGTTTCTCCTAGGTAGAGTCAAACCTCGACCGGTGCGATTTGTGGGTGACTGATAATAAATTTCCAAACTTTTTTTGGTTACATTTAGCAAATGCGCGAGCGGCGTTTTGTAAATTTAGAACCGGTGCTTGGAATTGAAATCTGAGGGCACTATTGAACTCACAGTTCTGGTATTCTCTTAAGGAGACATTCACCTCAACAACAGTTTGTTGAGAGTACAATATAGATTTTGGGTTTTTATAACAAAAATTATAAAATAAAGTGAGCTAACACTTTATATTATTTTCATCAGCCATGTGGATGTTGGGTGGTTAAAACCACATCCAGGGAGTTGGAGGTGGGCCCACTACATATAAACCTCCCATGACAGGTTATGGTGTTGGGGCCTGCCAAAACTCAAAATCCTATGTGAGGATAAATGAGGGGGGGACAACACATGCATTAACTCCCACATTAATGGGTGAAGTGGAAAACCATTCAACTACCCTCATTAATGAGGGGGGAGCCTCTTCGAATCCTCCAATTAATTAAATCCAAATCAACTCTTAAATTGTGTCAGTGTAACTTAATTGTCTTGCTCCTTTTAATTTTGAGTAACATCATTATTGGAATTTAGGAAGGTTCCTAATAAATTAACCTTCATTAATTCCAACTATCGTTACCTACCTCCCTCCCTCTATTACTTAAAGGAAGCCTAGGAGGAGGTTTGGGGATGACTTCACCAAGAAACGAAATGCTGGTAAAGTGATACGACACCCAACACATGGAGGATTACGCCTTCTCCAATGATGAATGAATAACGCCGACTGTCTTTGACTTATTCCTCGGATACCTACAGTCATGGAGCATCATCAACAAGCCAGAGAAACTCAGGTTTGGATGTTCTTGTAGGACATGACGAATGATGATCCTCTACGTCTTCTTCCACGACTCCATCCACGAACTACATCCACATTTTTGTGCCAACTTCCACCAACTATGATCAAGGTATAATTTTATTACAAGTTGATATTAATTTTTTCATCTCCGTAAATGGTTGGAAAGGATTTATTGTGGGGGAATTGTTGATCATCATCTCTCTTGATGAGGAACATGTAACCACCCATAAATGCGGAGGGCGAAGGCCCACAAGCATGGCATGACTCCCTCTTCTGATTTTTCATGTGAAGTTTATTCGACAAGGCGATGGAAGTGGAAAAGAATAAGGTTTTTTTGCCTGAAAACTTCATGAGCAGCCCTGCCCCCATGGTGCCTCGTGCGCTCCGGCTAAACCTGCGGCCGAACACACGACCTGCCCGTGCGCCGCCACACCCCGCGCACATTCATGCGCCTCTCGGCGCGTGACTGTGCCCAGTCGTCCATCTGGCATGCTGCTGGCACCCAGGCTGCCAGCCCGCAGCCTCGAGGCATGCTGCCTAGCGCCCCAGCTGCTTGCCTGTGGCCTTCCGGGGTGCTGCCTGATACCCCGCCGGCCTACCCAGGCCCCCACTCGGCCTGCCTAGCACCCCGACGGCCTATCCGCACCCATGCACACCTGCCTACAAGCCTCCCAGCCGATCATCCAGCAAAGTCATCCTGCGGCGTCCTTCACAATGTCATTGGCCATATCGGCTCGGCCTATCGGGCCAAATTTCATTTGTCAAGCCCCTTGATGCGCTAGCTGAACTGGCCCCTGGCCACTGGGCCGAGCCGCCAACTCGGTGACCACCAGGCCTAATCACCCCCACAGTACACTAGGCCGAACCTAGTAGGATGACCCACCCAACAATCCAGGCTAGACCTAATGGGTCTGACTGGGTCGACCCAGACCGGGTTGGCCCATACAGGTTTCAGATGAGTTGGTCCGACTGGGTCGGATCGGACCCAGGCCCACTACCAACCCATGTACTTTCTTTGGGCTTATTTTTGGGACTGTAACTATATTTTAAAATACATAAGTGATGCCGGTAATCCTAAAGAGAGACAGTCCCCTTGTGAATACTCCAGTGGAGATCGGGGAATAGTTGAGTTACGATCATGTTGGATCATACTAGAACCCAACCATCCCCTACGACTGAAAGGCTAATAACTAACAGACCGGGCGTCTGATTGATGCACCATCAGTTTCATTGAGACCCCTATGATGGGACTGACCATTGAGATTCTTCTTCTTGGGACTCTGTGGAATTTGACGTGTCGACACTTGTCTTGAGGTAAAGACAGTCCCAGAATAAAGCGTACATTGTGAAAACACTGCCGCAGGCTGCGCTCTAACGACTATTCATGGATCATGTGTGGGTCCCACAATTTTGAAATCTGTTCTTGGATCTTGTGTGGGTCCGATAGAATAGATTTTATTGGATCCTATGTGGGTCCAACAGCTTAGCTGGTCTTAGATACTGTGTGGCTCTGACAGATCTGACTATTGTTATTGGATCCTTTGTGGATCTAATAGTTCAAACAGCTGGTCCTCGATCATGTGTGGGTCTGACAGCTTAGATGAATTTGTTACTATATCTGATCATCTCCATAACTCTATAAAAGTTGTTTACCTGTGTGAACTAATTTAGTGGCTTTTGTGTTTTCTTCATGATTAAAATGGGTTACTTGATAACTTAGATATATGTATGGGTATATACCTAAGAAATGGCTATCCATCGATTTTATAATTTTTTGTTTAACCTGGTTGGATTTTGTGAGACCATGAGGGTCTCAAGGTCCCTACTGAGTATCTTTATACTCACCCCTGGACAGGGTTTTCTTACATCTCATTGTGTTGGATGCAGATGATGGACAACGCTGACTAAGGCTAAGTAGCTGGACTGAACGATACCCGATGGTGGACCTTTCGACGAGTCAGTACATGGAAGGGACTGATTAATATGGAGTACTGAGGAGGCCATCTGTACCTACCCTTCTGGAAGGAACCCTCTAGGACGGCCCAATATAAGCTTATCTTATTCAGTTTAACTTATTTTTCAGTTGTACATGCACTTTCCAGTTGGGCTTGTATTTCTGAATCCTTTAATTTTCAGCACTCTTTATATACAGCTTTACTTAGCCTTTACATTCATCTTGTACTCTGTTGTGTGCGAGTTTTCAGTTTAATATGGAAATTCCATCCCAGTTATAGGTATTTACGACTTTGGTGCTTGTCGCCAGCCCCTGTCCTATAGAATGTGGGCATGGGGTAGTCACTGCATGGGCCCCGGGGGACGGGTCAGGTCAAATTGGTATCAGAGGAGTTGGTTCTACCACAGAACATAGGACTTTGATATTTCATTTCTGTGAAACAATATTGCTAAGAGTACTAAGTGTGGTATTCAGCCCAGGGAGTCTAGTGTTGGTGCGGCGGCCTATGTGTCCATACATAGGACCCTGACATCTGATTTACGACCCAGTGGACGAAAACACAGATTGTGAGTTTGTTTTAAAGAGTCTTCTTTGTGAACTCTTTTTTTCATCTCGCCATGTATTACTTATTGACCATGGTGAAACTTTTCCTTATTCGGATCACACTGCATAGACATCCAGCTAGGGTTCCCAAGAGAGTACGTGATGATGGCCCACCGAGCGACGAGGCTCTCGTGCCGGGCCCTTTTACTATGTTGGCACCAGCGGGTGGTGTACCAACAACACCACCACCTGTAGGGAAGCAGATATCACCAATATCACTGGGGTACGATGCATGCTGACAGAGCACAATAGTACAAGTTCATGAAGGAGAGGCCTCTGTGGTTTCAAGGTGAGACAAATTCCCATGCAGTTGAGGGTTGTCTAGAGGCGATTGCTAGAGTTTTCCCCATATTTGGGACACCAGTAGAGAAGATGGTGATCTTAGCTACTAGACTTTTTTAGTGAGTGACCATGACGATGGTTTACATAGTGATGAGACCTCAGTACATGGACCATTACCCGAGATATTTCCTCATAGTAGTGTGTCAGCTATATAACTTCCTGTTGGTCAGTAGTTGCAACTAGATGTACCAGAAGAGGAAACTTATAGGCTTAGTTCCTTAAACATGTTTTAGCATCAGATACCCATCAGGTTACGAGGAAATCTTGACTCACAGGTGATTAAGGACTGGCTTGAGGAGGTGGCTGAGAGTTCCTTAGAACTTCTAATGCTTCCGTATGATGACGTGTTGGTAGATGAGTATACATCGAGGCATACTAATCTTTCATGGTACTCGATGAATATGGTAAGATCAGTGATTTAGGGAACGAACTTCTGAGAAATGTGGGTTTAAAAGACATCTGAGCCAGCAAAATTCCTCTACGGATTTCTACTTATGTTAGGATGCTAGAGAGTAACATTGTGGTTGAATTTTTTTTGGCTGAGCTAATATAGCCAGTGAATGTTAGCAGTGGGAAAGTAGGAAACCGACGCCAGTATCAAACACTTGATCATGTAAAAAATATTACTGGAAAAGGAAGTGTTAAGGACAGATGAACCTGCAGGGTAGTATACTTTGAAGGAGAGCACGGAGAGCAGCATGAAGTGGTGTGCATTTTGACATGTTACAACCACCCCCTTATGTGGAACCATCCCATGTCAGGGAGCTAGAGGACATGATAAGAGAGTAGATGCATGTGGTCATGGAGTGCTATGCAAAGGATCTGGTAATGATTCGAGGTACGGTCTACATCTAACACTAGCTGCCATAAAAATAGACATACGTAACAATCATTCCTTCCTTACATGAATCTTGTCCAGGACCTAGTGTTTCTGGTTAAAAATTATACTTGACCCTCACATTTGGAGATACCTTTGTGTTGAGACTCGATAATCACACTTTTTATGAAGGTGTGATCTGACCCTTGAGGCGATAGTTTTGGTTCGAACCTCTTAGTGGCACTGCCCAGGCCTTACGGCTTTCGAATGGGGTTGGATGTGACATCCACAGTTCACACTCATATTGACTGTATTAGGAAAAAAGGTTGTGGTTTATCTACAACATTGGGATGGTGTTTTCCTTGGTTGGTGAAAAGGAAAACCCAGGAAGCACTGGATGGACTCATGCATAATAGAGTGAAGTTGATCACTCACGTGTCTGCTAGACTTACCTATGT
Organism: Viscum album; assembly: GCA_963277665.1. NCBI lineage: Eukaryota > Viridiplantae > Streptophyta > Magnoliopsida > Santalales > Viscaceae > Viscum > Viscum album. Next base: position 1,045,417,661 of record OY728163.1, on the reverse strand, counting down.
GGCAGACTTTTTCAGTGTTGCAGCACCACTATTAGCTTTGGAAAAAAAGGGGAAACCCTTCGTGTGCTTAGAGAGATGCCAGCAAAGCATTCAAAAACTGAGGTAGAGGCTTACTAGTTCCCCAATCTTGAGGCTTCCAGATAAAGGTGTAAGGTACATAGTTTATTGCGACACATTAGGGACTATACTCAGATGTGACTGATGCAGGAGCGAGCAGTGATCACATATGGTTCTCGGTAACTGCGACATCACAAACAGAACTATGCTACCCCTGACCTGGAGTAGAAGCATTGGTATTTTCCTTGATGATTTGGCGACACTATCTTTTGGAAGAATGTTTTACCGTATTCTCTAATCACAAGAGTCTTAGGTATATCTTATATCAGAAAAACTTGAACACTAGACAACTATGTTGGCTTGAGTTCTGCCAAGACTATTACTTAGAAATATTCTATACTATCAGGAAGGGGAAGGTTGTTGTATAGACACTCAGTTGGAGATCTTGTATATAGCTTCTTAGGAAAGGGGACAGAGCAGCTTGCTACTTTTTAGATATCCTTTGTGGTTAGAGATGAAGCATCCTTTCTTTAGTCTCTTAAATTCACTCCCCCAGTTCCTTAGGGAGTCAGGGTGGCGCAGCATGGGGTCGCTGATTGCGAGACACGACATGCTCAGATATCCATGGGACAAGAACCAGATGGATTTTATTATTGTGGGGACCATGTCGTCCACTTCATCGGACGTACTATGGTTCTTGTGTCACTTCAAGAGAATATGTTGAGGGATTTTCACACATCCCCTCTAGCAGTACATATTGGATGGGCGATGATGTAGTAGGACCTTCGACAACATCACTGGTGGCCTGGTATGAAGAAGTTAGTAGTTTGGTTTTTTCTCTTGATGCCTCACTTGTCATTAAGTGAAGGCGGAGCATCATGTACCAGCATGCTTTGTTTAGACTTTTGAGGTACCATAGTAGAATAGGTCTGAGATATCCATGGACTTCGTGACAGGACTTCCACGCATGTCCAGGGGACATGAATCTATTTGTATAATTGTCGACCGACACACAATGTCGGCCCACTTCCTACATACCCTAGATGGTAAAAGCTTCCAGGGAGATGGTACATGTCACCCAGGAGCGGATGAAGACTTTATAGAGAAGACAAAAGTCGTATGCTGACAGGAGATGAAGACCTCTAGAGTTTGAGGATAGAAACCACGTCTTTCTAAGGGTCTCACCTCGACGAGGTCTATAGAGATTTGGCCGAGGAGGCAAGTTATCTATGAGATTAATCAGACCTTTTCATGTCCTCAACAGAGTTTCCAAGGTCACCAACCACATATCTCTTCAACCTCAATTGCACCGGGGGCACGGCGTCTTCCATGTATCCCAGCTGAGGAGATACATGCAAGACACTTCCCACGTCATTGACCATGGCGAGCTGGACATTGTCGATGGGGAAACATTTACGGAGGATCCAATAGATATTAAGGATCGATAGGAGTGGGTCCATTGTGGATGGTTGATTCTTCCAGTGTCCATTCATTGGAAGTATATGAACCTCCAGGATAACACATGGGAGCGGGAGGCTCAGATGCGTGCTCTGTATCCCCACTTGATCTCTTATTTGTGAGTTGTGGCTTATGGGGACGTAGAGCCCTGAGGTGGGGAGTATTTAATGACCTGAAATTTCCATGTAAACATTTTTTAATTAAATGGTCATTTTACAGTTCCTCAAAATCTGACGGTGCATGATTCCAAGGTCCATAGTGCCTGAAAGGATTCGTCAATGTTTTTATTAAGCTTAAGTTAACGCGCATACACAATTTTCATGAAAAAGTGTAATAATTTTAAAATGGTAACTAAAATCAGATATATGAGAGAACAATTATGCTAAGGATAATGGGTTTATCCTTGGCACGACTATAGATTAGTCGGTGCGGGCCTCCGGTGAGGAAACCCAAAAATGTCATAATCGTAAATACAATAAAGCTATAAAAATGTTTTTGTTCAAATGCTTATAACTCAAAAATGGTAACTCGGACAAATAATCTGGGACCATTACTAAAGTCATGAGTGTATTATTTCTTTATTTGGATACTATCGTTGGCAGGCACAGGCCACCAGAGAATGTTAGTTTTTGGCAGCAAATAAAATAACTAAGTGAAAATTATTATTTTTGTAAAATTCATAACTTCTAAACGGTAACTCGGTTTGAAAATCCAAAAGTACCATTAGGTTTTTTGGGGATTTTTTCACCCATACAGAGCCTAACCTTGACCGACATGAGTCGAGGGTGACTGATAATAATTTTGAAAACTTTTTTTCAGGTACGTTTAGTAACCGCACGAGTGGCATTTTGTAACTTTTGAAATGGTGCTCAAAAATGAAATCCAAAGGCATCGTTGGACTCGCAACTCCGATATTCTCATAAGGAGACTTTCACCTCGATGGAAGTTGGTCGAGAGTTAAAGATATATTTTGGGTTTTATAAAAATAATTAATAAAATAAAGTGATCTAACAATTTATTTTATTTTTAGCCACCATGTGGAGGTTGGGTGGTTAAAATATCCTCTCAAGGGTGTTAGATTTGGGGCCACTGCAACATATCCTCCTTTAGGATGTTAGGTGGTGGGGCCCACTCGAAATCAACCTCCCAATTGAGGATAAAGGAGGTGTGGATCAGACGGGGCTTAACTCCTCTATTAATGGGAGAAAGGAAAACCTCTCAGATCCCCTAATTAATGAGGGGGGAGCCTCTAGGTATCCTCCCATTAATTAAAGCTAACACACCTCCTAAATTGCACCAGAGTAACTTAATTGTCTTTCTCCTTGTAATTTTATGTAACCGCATCATTTAATTTAGGGTGGTTCCAATGAAATTAACTGTAATAAATTACAACAATCATTACCTACCTCCCTCACACTCCTATTAAAATGAAGCTAGGTAGGAGGTTTTGGGATGACATCACCAAGCGATGAAACACTGGGAAAGTGACGCGACGCACAACACTTGGAGGAATACGCCTTCTCCAATGTAGAATGATGAACGCCGACCATCTTTGACTTCTTCCTCATATAACTACCGATGTGGAGCATCATCAATGATCCATGCAAACTCAGGTTTGGAAGTTCTTGGCGGATGCTATGAACAACAATCCCCTACATCTTCTTCCGCGACCCCGTCAACGAACGACATCCTCCTCATTTTGCCAAAGACAACCAACTACAAACAAGGAAGGGGTTTGTTAAATGATGATGTTCCTTTTTCATATCTCCTTCAAGGGTTGGAAAGTAATTGTTGTTGGGGAATTGTTGACCACTATCTCTCTTGATGAGCCAATTTTTACCACCCCTAAACCCGGAGGGTGTGGGCCAACTAACTTGGCCCAACTCCCTCCGTCGATTTTTCTTATGAAGATTCTTCGTCGTGGTGAAAGATGCGGTAATGACAAAGGCTGCGCTACCTGCAGCTTCCATGAACTACGCCGCCACTGCGGTGCCCCACTCGCTCTGGCCGAAACCGCGTCCGAACCTGTGGCATGCGCATGTGACAACGCGCCCCACGTGCAAGCTTGCGCCTCCCGACGCATTGCTCGTGCTTAGCTGACCATCCGAAACACTTCCTGGAACCCAGTCTGCCTACCTGTGGCCTCCCGGTGTGTTTCCTGGCACCCAGGCTACCTGCCCGTGAGCTCCCGGCCCGCTGCCTGGCGCCCAGCCGGCCTCCTGACGCGCTACCCGGTGCCCTTCGACCCTACCCAGGCCACTCCCCGGCCTACCCGGCGCCCCGCTGTCCTGCCCACACCCCCGCGCACATGCCATAGCTTGACTGACACCCTAACGGGCTTTCCACACCATGCGCGGCCTGCCCGCTGGCCTCCCGGCTGACCGGACACCCGATTCATCCTGCAGTGTCCTTCATAGTGCCGTTGTCTGAACTGGCTAGGCCTTTGGAGTCAAGTCTCCTGATTCGCGCCCCTCGTGGCACTAGCCGAAATGGCCCCCGGCCTTCGGGCCATACCGCTGACGTGGTGACCACCTGGATGAATCGCCCCCACAGTCCACTAGGTGGGACCCAACAGAACAAGCTGAACCCAGATGTAGGACCCGCCCAATGGGCCAGGTCAGACCTAGCGGCTCTGACTAGGTCGACCAAGACCAGGTCGGCCCAGACTAGTTTGTGCCAAGTCAGTCCGACTGGATCGTAATAGACACGAGCGACTACCGACCCCTGTACATTCTTTGGCCAATATCTTTGGCACCAATCATCCGTTTGAAAAACCATCGGCGGCACTAGTAATCACAATGAGAGATGATCCCTTTGAGTATACGACACATATGAGTGGGGAATAGTCGAGTTTTGTTCAGGTTGGATCGTACACGAACCCAACCGAGCCCCCATTACTAAAAGTATAAAAACTAATCGACCGTGTGTTTGATTAACGCGCCATCTGTTGCATTGAGACCCCTATGACAGGGCATACCATTTAGATAATTTTTCATTGAAAATGGGGGATGTTTATGTGTCGACACTTGGATTGAAGATCGGATCCTCCCTAAATCAAGAGTACATTGTGAAAAAAATGCAGCAGGCTGCACTCTAATGACTGTTCCTGGATCCTGTGTGGGTCCGACTATTCTAACTTTTGTTCCTGGATCCTGTGTGTTTATGACAGAATGGATGGTTATGGATCCTATGTGGGTCTAACATCTTTGCTGGTCCTAGATCCTGTGTGGGTCCGACAGCTCTAACTACTATTCCTGGATCATGTGTGGGTCTGACATTTCCATCTGCTAGTTCTAAATCCTGTGTGGGTCCAACATCTTAGATGAATCAGTGATTACATCTGATCATCTCTATGACTCTACAAAAGATGTTTACCCGTGTGAGCTGAGTCAGTGGCTTCTGTGTTTTCCTCATTATTGAAATGGGTTACTTGAAAACATAGGTATACGTTTTGGAATATACCTATGTATTTACTATATGTCGATTTCATAATTTTTGGTTTACCCTTGTTGGATTTTGTGAGACCATGAGGGACCCGGGGTCCCTACTCAGTATCGTTATACTCATCCCTCCACGAGCTATGACCGCAACTCATTTTTTTGGATGAATATGATGGACGACGCTGACTGAGGCTGAGTAGCAGGACTAGATGGTACCTAGAGGTGGACCATATGACATGTTGGTACACAGAGGAGACTGACAGATGTGGAGTGTGGAGGAGGCCATCTGTACCTACCCTTAAGGTAGTAACCCTGGAGGATGACCCAGTAGTTGGTTTTTTTTCAGTTGTACTTGTTTTTCAGTTGTACTTTCACTTTCCAGTTGGGCTTGTATTTCTGGACCCTTTACTTTTTAGAACAATTAGTATACATCTTTACATAGAAATTACTTTCAGCTCGTACACTATTGTGTGTGTTTCTTAAAATTAAAAAGGAAATGACTTCCCATTTTTAGGGATTTACACCATTGGTGCTAGTCTCCATCCTCTGGACTATGGAAGGTGGGATTTCGTTGGTAACAACATGGGCAACGAGGGGCGGGTGATGAAAATTATGTGAGAATAATTAAAATTTATTTTGAAGATTTCCAGATATTATATCATTAAAAAAAACAATAAAATATTTTTGAAATGGGTATAAGAATTTAATCGAATAAATAAATATTATTATAAATTTGTATTGATATTTGGCACATAAAAATGCTACATAAAATAATCAGTGGTCAAGAGATGTCGAGAGAAATTGGGAGAATTTATATGTTTCCAAATATTTATATAAAATATTCTAAAAAAAATATTCATTATGTCTAATGGATCTGTTATACTATGATAGAAAAGAAATTAATATTATAGCATGAAACCCAAAGTGGACCCCTTATACATAAAGTCAGTATTCATATCATTGAGGTTATCAAATGCATTTATGACGTTGAAAAAATTTCATATAATAATATATAATCTCCCTAGAATCATGGATTTCGTCTCATAGATAGTGTTTATTCTAATAAGTCCTTAGAAAAAACATCATTACATGACCATGGAAAGTATATGAAAATACATATAATTTAAAAAAATTTATAGCACTCCCAAAAATATGTTGAAAATTTATTACTCACGAATTATCATTCTATGGTTTGATGGAAACAAATTTAGACATGAATCCAAACCAAAATCAATAAGGGACCTAACACTTGTATCCTCAAAACCCAAGTACATAAACGTCCCTTATGCGTAGACACACCATCCCAAAAACATCTACATATTTGGCATATAAATTCATCTTTTAGCACAACCCAATTTGTAGAAATTTTTTACTCTAACTGCTTCTTCCAATAATTTTATGTACCCCACCAAACCCCCTGAACCCTAAAAAACAATGGGATTGTTTTGGACAGTCAATTTTATTATTGTTAACATCATTTTAGACATAAAATCTATTTTTTTATTCTATATATATTTGATATTGTAAATATCGATAAATAAAATTGATTTTTCTATAATTATCCCATAAATATTAATGTTATATTAAGATAAAAAATATCTAAATGGTCTATTTCATTAATAATGTAAAAAAATTATTTAGCGTCCAAATAATGAATTTATTATACCAATTGGCCTCCCTGGTAGTTTTGTTCCATAATAAATGTAATATAATATATTTATAATTAATAATATTCAATTTTATTATTATGAACACTAGTAATATTTTTACATTATTTTTTTATAAAATATAGTTAATTTAAAAATATTAGAGGGACGGAGTAAATATTTTTTAAAAAATACTTAAATAATAATAAAAGAACATATAAATTGGTATATCAATTATAATGGGATATTATATAACTTTTAAATCACCTATAATACAAAAAACAATGGAAAACTAAACTATAATATTCAAAAACATAGAAAAGAAAAAAATTTGGTAAATATTACGCTATATATTGTCATTTTATAAAATTAATATATTAGACTGTAACAAAACAGTTATCAAACTAATATAATTTGAAAAAATAAAATTTCGATTTTACAAGAGGTTCTTATATAAATCATATAAAATCTTCAACATTTTATTAAAAACATAAAAAAGTATATGATAATAGTTTATTTTTTCCAATTATTTTATTATGTAACACCAAAAAAAGTTTTAAAAATATATAATATATATAGAGAAACAGTTTTATAATCGAAGAAAATCATCTCGAGTGATTTATGGGAAAGAGAATTTGAAAGGAAATATATAATTGATGGGAGACCACTTATTTATAGTAAAAATGGATTTTTAACAAATAAAAATATGATGTAATTTGTTGGGTATTTATAAGATGAAAATTAATTAAAAATGACGACTATATGTTTAGTGATGATTATTTGAATATTTATTATTACTTTCATATGAACAATCATATGTGAATTATAGTAAAGATTATCTATGTAACATAGATCTCAATAAAAAGAATACAATGTTATTAATGTATTGTTTTTCAAGAAAATAAAAATATTTACAAATATAAATATCAATAATAATAATAAATTAATTGTAATTATAATCCTTCCCCATTGAAGTTTCTAAATTATTAATAAATTTATTATTTTTTAAATTACTTAATGAAATATCTGTAGGAAAATTTAATTTTTTGATGATAAGATTATGTATCATTAATTATAATATCTATTATTATAGATGGATTAACTTTATTTTATTAAATAAAATCATATAATCCATTTGCAAAAATTAATTTTAAATATTTTTTAAAATATTAAAGGGTACTAAAAATGAACATAAGATAACTTATAGTATAATTAGTCATGGACTAAACAATTTGAAATGTATAATAGACATTATTATTATACATGGTAAATTTTGATTCCTCATAGTTGATTATGATTTCATATTATTTTGTTCATGGCTGACAACATTGAACTTCATGGCTCACTCCATGTAAATAGATGATAAAAAATATCTCTCATCATGTTTGAATATATTTATATTCATACAAACTATACGAACAACATTATTTATATGATTAATATACATGATAGATATTTAATATCTAAAACATACGAACTCGTTATTGATTTACATGACCTATATTTCCGACTAGGAATGGTAAAATAATTAATTTTCTCTTATTTATTGAAAAAAATTCAATACAATAGATATATTTTAATAGACTCCACACTATAATAACCATTATTTGTATAATAGACTTGAATTTTAAATATTTAAATATTGATTTTTTATTAGAATAATAATATTTATCTACTTGTGATTTATAATTTATAATACTTAAATAAATATGTCAACAGTAGATCCAGAAAATTTATTGTCATAATATAATTAGATAATAATACACATAAATATATTATTTTTATAAAATAATAGATAATAAAATTTATTCTATATATAATATTGTTCAGTGGTTAGACTGAAGCATTAATAATTTGAGAAAATAAAATTTTGTATTTGAAAAAAAGATCATTTTTAAGATCAATAATAAATAACAATGAAAATATTATATCATTAGTGAATATTAATATGAAAAAATACAAACATACATTGATTATAAAATCACATATACCTTATTCATCATGGAAATTGATTATGTAAAATGATTGATATATTAATAGGATCCTTTTCTATGAATGTAATTGTTGAGAGGAATGTAGTTAAAGGTTTTATATTCATAGTGGTTAGAGGAAGATAGAAAATATGAGAATGGATAAATAAAGAAGTAGTTGTTTCATAGTGTATATACATCATGGATGATATATATAACGACAGTAATGATATAAAACTATATACCAAAACATTTATTTGATATATTATCAATGCCTTAATGTTAATATTCTTATACAACAACTCACACTTATATGTCAAGGTATCTTCATTATTATATGTTATTGGAATTATTTTTTTATGTATGAGATTTGTTATCTATCGTTCCATAATTTTTCATGAATTAAATCGTAAACATAAGAAGTATTATGTAAGGATACTGCACCTCTATCTATTTTCTCATAGCTTTATAATATGATAAACTCTCTTACATTTTATTCACTTTCTCCTCTACGGAATCCATCATGTTTAATTTATTGATAATAATTGTTTCATTATTAGATATAAATCTACATTCTGGGCAATCCATTTCCTAGTTGTTTTTATTCATCATAAATTAAAACCAATAAACTATATATTTGGTATCCTAGGAAGTAAAAAAAATCATGACGTTTTCCCAATTCACCAATATCAAGTGGTACGACAACATTTTAGCATGATTTTATTTTCTATATATTAATTTCATTAATAATAATTACAATATTAATTAATTTTTTCTTTTTCTTAGAATAATGTGGCCCTTTTGTAAGATAACTCATATTGAATACATATCTAGATGAACAATGAATGAAAATATTTAAAAAAATTCATCATGAATGGAAATAAACATCCTTATATAATGTTATTAGAAAGAATCTATATTCAAAAAATATTAACAATGTTATTAAGGATAATAAGAATGAGTTAATTACAAATAATGAAATATTGAATTAGTCCTTATTAAAATATCGTACTTAGATTATACCATAACGTAAAACTATAAAATTAATTAAAAATAATAAATAATATATATGAATGTTAGGAAATAAATTTTTTATTTGACATAATAGTTCCCAAATGTGTATATTTTTATATATATGATTCCAATATTTTTATGTGACTGTTATAAATTTAATTTTTATAGAAATTGTTTTCATAAATTTATAACTTATGTGTGTATAAAATATATAATACCATTTATATAATCCTTATAAAAATGATGATAAAATTTAATATATTAATGTTTATAAAATCATCATATATGGATGAATTACAAGATGATAGTAAATGCGATTTTATTATTAATTGAAATAGAAATGGTTATTGATAAAAAATATTATTTTCTATTATTTGGTTCTTTTTTACATATAAAATATAATTTTAATATATAGAGATATATTTTATATAATGTAATTAAATATTTTTAATTAGGAAGATTAAATTTTTTATGAGGATAAATAATAAATTTTCTATAATAGAATAGTAATATAAATAATTCAATAATATAACAAATTTTCAATGTGAAATGACATAAATGTTATTATTATTAATTTATATTTAAATATCATAGAGTAAATATTTTATATTTTAAATTTAGTGTTAATTTATATAAAATATATGTTCACCTCATCCACCTTCTTCTCCTAACTATAGTGATATTCTTGGACCACCATCCTCTACATTTGTTTTATAAAGTCATAACCCTAAATTACATTGATAAAAGTTTCATCCAACTTCCCATTAAAAAAACATATACATCATATTTTTAAATACATAGTATATCTAGTTTCCATTCAATACAGTTTTACAATAAAATTAGTATATTTTAAAATGATTTCAAGAATCCTTTAGTATGATTAAATTTTATAAATTGAGAGCCAAATGATTCAAAGTAGTTAAGTTCTTTTTGTTACCTATTCCAATATTCATCATTTATTAAATCAAAATGATCATAAAAAATAAATTTACAAAAATTAATAAAACAAAATTATAATTAAATAATAATGGTTTAATAATGAAATAATGATTTTTTATAATCAGTCTCTGTTGTTTTAGTTTTTTGTTACGGTATATAACACAACCTATATCACTAATTTACTATATTTTAATCATTATAACTATATTAGGTTAAACATTATAAATTACCTATATATATAAATTTTAATATATATATATATATATAATTTAATGGGGTTTTAGTGATAATAATAAGTTAACAATTTTTATTATCTATTTATTGTCGGTAATGTTACCTAAATAAATCAATATTTTATTGATTCCTAATAAACCACTCAAATGAAATTTAATTTATGAAAATGGATGTTTTGAAATTACAATGACATTATGAATCACATATCATTATTATTTCGTAATTATTAAATCATGAATAATAAATTAATTTTAAGATGACAATAATTAAATAAATATACAATAGTAGATACATTAAATATATGATTGTCAATAGAGATTATTTATCACTGATATATAAGTGATATATGATTATTTTAGATATATAATAAATAAAATACATATAAATAGTGTTTTAAAATATTGTATTATTATGTTGATGTTCATCATATGGAGAGTAAGAGTATTTTTATTGGTTACAAAATTCATGGTATGTGGTTTATCATTGTATAATTTATTTTTATATATGTGATATGTAAAAACAACAAATTAATTCCCATTTTCTTATTTTTGATTATTTAAATTCTAAGATATATTTCACTTAATTAATATATTCTTAATTATATTGTTGTGATATTTATATGGTATTTTCACTATTTATTATCTATATTATGAGTATGGTTAATTTTTATAAATCTATATTATTTAATTGATAATATAATATTTATTTTAAATATAATTTTTTTCTTCTAAATATTATTTTAATAAATATATATTACATTAAATATGTTTTTATTGATTTACCATGATGATAAAATGAAACCACTCTAAAAAATTAATTAAAATTCACTGTAATCATGTAATTTCATTTGCCATTATGTAGAAACCTGGTGAATTTTTAAACAAGATATATGTTGAATAACCTAAAGGTACATTATATTTATTATTTTATTAATTCTATATTTTTTCAACTATTTAAAATTAGGAATATTTTACTTCATATGAAATTCAGATTCATGTTTTTAATATCATCTTCTCAATTTTATCTACTCTACAATATGAATCATCTTATATACCAATGTAATATTACTTGATTTAATTTAAAACTTTATATATTATAATTACATTTATATATTATCAGCAATAATTTAAATTCATTTTAATAATATATATTTGATTTTTTTTCACTTATTAAATTTTTTAAAGCTTATTCTTGTTTCAATATCATTTGATTCCAAAATATTCCATTCAATTTAAATATATTATTTTATATTGTGTAAATAATATCTTATTACATTGTCTTACTTTTCATGTATTCAACATTTTAAATTTATATTTACTTTATCTATTATATATTTTATATATCCTTACTAATAATTATTTTAATATATTCAGTGTTTATTTATTATTTTTTAATTTAAATTTTTATTAAATGTTGATTACATTACATGAGATATTTAATTATGTATGTCAAATTATTAAATGATTTACAAAACATATTTTAGTACTCAGATATTGATTAATTTTTAAGTTTAGATTTATAGATAGTAAAGAAAGGAATAAGAAAAATAAACTCACACATTTCCTACTAATTAGATATTTTGGAAGAAAAAAAATCAACAAAACAATTAATCTTTTTTATTCAAGAATAAATCATCAAAACCAAATATTTTACTTCATAAATGTTATAAATATTACGTTATCACTTAAATATTTATTCAAAAAATTTTGTTGAGCATAGAAACATCTTAAAATGTTGAATGAATAATGAAAACCCATTAATATATTAGGGAACATAAAAATTATAGAAAAAATATCATTAAAAATTTACGAACTAAATTAAAAATATATATATAGACATGAAATTACGATCATAGAAAAAAACTCATTATAAAATCTCATAATTATACATAATTAAATTAGATGAATTTGAAAATTTCATGATAAAATAATAAAAAAATTTAATTCCATAAATATTTAAATAGTTAGAAATATTCCATCACATAAAAACCATTATGATTAAAAATATCAAAAATGTAATGGCCCGGACCTCCCTGGTCCATTACATTGTGAAAATGTGATGTTGGAGGTGTTTCGGGAGGACAAGGTGACTTATCCCCCAGCTGCTGATTACCGGTAGCTCGGTCTGCCGGTAGCTGCTGATTACCGGTAGCTCGGTCTCCCGGTAGCTGCTGATTACTGGTAGCTCGGTCTACCGGTAGCTGCTGCCAACCGGTAGCTCGGTCTACCGGTAGCTGCTGATTACCGATAGCTCGGTCTACCGATAGCTGCTGATTACCGGTAGCTCGGTCTACCGGTAGATGCTGATTACCGGTAGCTCGGTCTACCGGTAGCCACATCTTACCGGTAGCTGGTTTTTCCGGTAGCCACGACATACTGATAGCTCGGTATACTGGTAGCCGCAGTCCAGCAGTATCTCGGCTAACACTTTGCCAAATTTCTAGTTCTGTGAACAGTGTTTCTATCGGTGAGGTTCTATCAGTGGACTTCTATCGGTGAGGTTCGGTGAACAGTGTTTCTATCGGTGAGGTCCTATCGGTGGACTTCTATCGGTGAGGTTCAGTGAACCGTGTTTCTATCGGTGAGGTCCTATCGGTGAACTTCTATCAGTGAGGATCTATCAGAAGACTTGTGTTTCTATCGGTAAGGCTCTATCGGTGAGCTTTTCTTTCCTTTGCCAATTTTTTTAGTTCTGTGAACAGTGTTTCCAGACATCATAAGAGCTACTGATTCCATACTTTTCCAATTTTCACGAATGAACAGTGTTTCCAGACTTCATAAGAGCTACTGATTCCATACTTTTCGAAATTTCACGAATGAACAGTGTTTCCAGACTTCATAAGAGCTACCGATTCCATACTTTGCCAAATTTCATGAATGAACAGTGTTTCCAGACTTCATAAGAGCTACCGATTCCATACTTTGCCAAATTTCACGAATGAACAGTGTTTCCAGACTCCATAAGAGCTACCGATTCCATACTTTGCCAAATTTCACAAATGAACAGTGTTTCCAGACTCTATAAGAGCTACCGATTCCATACTTTGCCAAATTTTGAGTATGTGAACAGTGTTTCCAGCTTCGCAAATTTGACGTTTTCTTTGACGTAAAATACTTTTAAAACCTTATTTTAAGGACTTTAAGGCCGATTCAAAGGCCATAATTCCTATATTAATTATTCCTAAGGCCGGGATGTTTTTACTTGGTCAAACCGCGTGGGTTAATGCGATCCGTTTTTAATGGAGAAAAAACCGGATCTTAAACTGTCGCCTCTCTAATTTTTTTAAAAGGAACGAGATATCATTCTTCATTGTTCTTCCTCCTGGTTCTCATCTACGAGACGCTAGAACCTTCCAATCATTCTCGTAGGAGTTTCACAATCAAACGTTACTCAGATCAGTTCCGCTCTGTTGATGCAACCAAGTTGTGTCGATCGTTCTTCGATATAAGGTATGTTTTATCATCATTCCTTCGGGGATCACCTTCTCTTGTTCATCCTTCCATATTAGCATGTAATCTTCATGGTTCTAATGGGTTTTCTTGGGGTTGGTTGGTACTGTTGTACCGTGGCATCCTCCCGTGGATGCAGCTGTCGTGAGGAGAAGAGGACTGTGACCCGTTGTGTGGATAAAGGATGTCAAGAACTCTTCGAGGTAGGGGATTCATGGCTTCTCTAATTGTGTATGTGCAATCGTAGAATTAGCATGATTTAGTCCTTTGGATCACAATGAAATTGACCAAATTAAATACTTGAACCGGATTAAAAGAATTGGTTGATCGTATGTTGTTACTTTGTACCTTGATAACGGTTTGCCTCATATTTTTTCCTAGATAGAGTGATATCTATGATTTTCTTTAATTTGTTGCTCGTTTATGATGGAAATTGATAAAGAATGTAAAGATGGAATTATTTGTTAAATAATTGGATAAAGATAAAGAGGCATGTTAATGAATCTGTTAATTCAAGATGGATTAAAGAACTATTAGTTCGATAATTTCAAAAGGGTTCCGAGTTACCCGCTTGCTTGTAAGGCTGAATGCCTTGTGGTTTGGAGCTCTGAGTGCTCATCTTGTATGAAGGTTGAATGCCTTGTTAAAGGGCCAGGAGCCCATTTTGTGATCTTTGATTTCCTTCTTCTTGTGATTTGATGTAAGCCTGGATGGCTGTTGTGATATGTGGAGGCATGGGGACTTGTGGTTGTGGCAGCGGATGACGCCTAGTGTGGCGAGATGCATCGGTTTATGCATGTGGGTGTCGGGGAGGATACCAAGGATGATGGTATGAGATGAATGTGATGGTTTGATGTTGGTGGTTTGATTGTTTATCTGCTTTACTTTTCCCCACTTCTCAAGGCAGCTGGTTTTGCTTACCCTCTTTCCGAAGGAGGCGAAGACACGCGGGGTATGCCACGTGCTTTCCGTGTTTAGCCTCTCGATGGAGGATGGGTCTATGCTCTTGCTATAGGCGGTAAAGACTCGATGGGTAGTATATCTACTCACCGTGTTGAGCCCTTTGTGTTTAGTAGCATAGGATGCTTTTCTAGAATACCTGGGAATATGGGGAAGGTAATTCCATAATGAAAGTTTGTTTAAATGGTGATAATCCACGGGGGTGGAGAAACTGGAATTTAATAGTGATGTGAATCCTAAAAAGGAGCAGTTTTTGAATGTGATGCCAATTTAGTTTAATGTGGTAAATTGTTCATGGTTAATTAATGTTTAATGAATTAATTAACGTACAGTGGAACTGATAAAATGAAAATGGAGTAATCTAATAAAGCTCTTCAAATGGTTGTGTGCTTATAGGATAGCTAGTCTTAGAAGTAGCAGCCTGGAGTCTGAGAGACGTTAGCTGAAATTGTGCCTATGACTAGGTAATGCCCATAGTGTGGTTGTGAGTTATATATATTCTGTACTTTTTGTGTTTCTATACGCTACTCCACCCTATCGGTAAGGACAACTGACACCCCTGGGATTCTGAGCCCTAGGGGGGTGTTTTCCCCAACATTCTGATGGGAGGTTGAATGGCTGACTACCCCCTTTGGCCCCGCTCTCTTCTCTTGGTAGATCTTTGTGCTGGTAGGCACAGTGGTTAGCATTACCCATATATGTGTATAGAGGGCTGTAATGGCTTGTGGTTATTTCACACACATATTCTTGATATAGTATCCTATGGACTACTATAGGTGTAACGTGTATAGGCTATAATGGCTTGAGGATCCTTACTCGGAGTATGGGCTGTAATGGCTTCAGGTATTATACCCGATGTATGATACACGTTATGTGGGCTGTGGTGGCTCTCGGAAACTACCTGGTTACTTGGGTTGTGAGGATGGTGTGGTGCTTAGCCTAGGTGTTTGCGGGAAATCCTTTGTGGTGCACGAGGTGCAGATTGTGGAGCTTAGCCCAGGTGTCTACGGGGAAGCCTTTGGAGAGAGATGCACAGGACGTATGTCGTTGGGTCAAAGCGGCAAAATAGTGGGGAAGTATTAGTGGGGTACCCTTGATATTCCTCACTATATGCTATTTTCTTGTATGCGTTACTTGGTGAGAGTAGCCATGGTGAGGTTGGGAACTTAGTATACCTGTTTAGGTAATGAGTTAGTTTCACTTGTTGTTCACTGGGCTTTAGCATGCTTTCTTTACTTTTGCACGAGAGGCTTGGGGAGGATCCTACTGAGTATACTGTTATACTCACCCTATGTATATACAAACTGTTTTTCAGGTCACTTGGAGCAGGTTGGAGATCAAGCTGGTTACTACTAGCTTGGGGTTGGAGGAGGAGCTGTTCGGGCTTGTGGTCGCTGCCGTTTTACTTTCTTTTGGGTACTTTTAGTTTTCCCTTTCAGTTGTAGTACTTTTGCATGACATTTCATATATGTACTTGGGTTTCTTTTATATTTTCAGTTATGAGTTGGAGTTGGTTGGAGTCTATTCTATCTCTCTCTTTTGCATGTGTTCTCTTAGAGGGTAATGCCTCCCATTAGTGTGTGTATTATACCCTCGGTGCTAGTCGCCAACCCGGGGCCTACTGGAGGCGGGACTCGGGGGTCATTGTCTCCCTTCTCACATTGCCGGCCCTGGAGGGGTACACTTTGTGGGGAGGGGGTTGTGACAGAGTGGTATCAGAGATCTGGTTGAGGGATAGGAAGGAGTTTGGAGTTAGGAACATGTGAGGATGCATGGGATGGTAGGGCAACGATGTCATTCATGTTTAGCAAGTGGGGTAAACACTGGAGACCGGCAGAGACATAGGCGTTCAGGGCCCCCTATGATCCGTTGCACGGACCTTTAAGTTTACGATGGCTACTAAACAAAGTGATACTAGTTGCAGGGTAGAGACCTAGGAAAGGGCCATGCATCATTATTATTTGCGCCTGTGTTTGAATGGGTAGACCTTGGGATAGGTAACCTAAAATTAATAAAACAAAATAATTAATTTATTAATGTTGAGTCTTCCATATTCCAGGATTAGGAGCTCTAACAGTTGTTATTTTACAGGTATGGCTCCAGGTCAACGTCCTCGTCAGGTTTGCGCAGAAGGTGCCCAGCAGGCTGTTCCAGAAGATCGCTGCCGGGTAGAGGTTGACGACGATGACACATGGAGGAAGACACTCCGAGAGTTATAGCGCCCGAGTCTACAGAAGTACGAGGGCTCCGTTTCAGATACAGTCATAGAAGACTGGTTGGAGGAGGTCAAGATAGGCTTCTGTTCGATTCGTGCTCGGAAGGAACACTGGGTGTCCTTGGTTGTGACGATGTTGCGTGGAGCAGCGAGACAGTGGTGGTTCTTGTTCCTCGGGGATCGTGAGGAGTCAGCGATCTCATGGGAGGAGTTTCGAGACAGGTTTAGAGTCGAGTTTCTTTCATCAACTGCGAAGGCATCCAGTCGCCAGGAGCTTCTTACCCTTCGACAGGGGAGCTCCAGTGTTCGGGAGTTTGGAATCCGTTTCAGGAACCTTCTACGATATGCTTCAGACCTGTTACCAGATGATGAGGCTAGGGCGAGGCATTTCGAGGAGGCTTTGCGTCCAAAGATCCAGCGCCAGGTCACCCCATTTTTGCTAAAGACATATCATGAGGTGCTGGCGAGGGCAGAGGTTGTTGAGAGAACTTTGACAAGGACCGGATCGTCACGAGAGGGGATTGTCATGATTCCTCACGAAGCAGAGCTGTGGTCCGGGGTTCCCGGTTTTCAGGACAGAAGAGTTTCCGTTCACCTGGGTGTAGGTCCCAGCCCTTCCCATCTCGTTTCTCCGGAGGTAGCAACTCTCAGACCTAAGCCAAGTGATCAGGCTCTTGTTTTTCATGTGGTGGACGTGGTCATCAGTAGCGGGAGTGCCCAACTTTTCAGAGCAGTCATCGTGCACCAGGCGCTCCACTCCAGGTTCCTCCGTTGAGGCAGTTCCAGCCGAGGCATCAGCACCAGGTTGCACCAGCTTTAGATCACCAGAGGGTAGATGGAGCAGGCATAGGACAGCCCCATGGCGCTCCCCGTCCTCAGAGAGCAGAGCACGGCCGTGGTGGTGGTCGTCATCAGGGTCCGAGAGGCCGTGGAGGTGGTCGTGGTCAGCTTCATGCTCTAGCATTGCCAGTTCCAGGCGAGCCAGACGTCGCCCAAGGTACCCTTTGCTTGTTTTCTACCTTGGTGTATGCCTTCTTTGATTCAGGAGCGACACACTCCTTTATATACCCTACCCTTGTCCACGCTTTGGGACTTGAGGTAGAGAGGCTTCCAGTGCCCTTGGCGTTGACTACGCCAGTTGGAGGTCGAGCTAGCTTGTTTGAAGTATTTAGAGACTATGAGATAGTGTTGGGGCAACACCGCTCTTGGGGAGATTTCCTATGTTTACGAATACAACCATATGATGTCATCCTCGGCATGGATTGGTTGTATTCGGTGTAGGCTATTGTGGATTTCTACAGGAAGAAGGACGTTTTATTTGATGAAGATGGAGAGGAAGTAGTGTTTGTTGGTGAGAGAGATCCTCGGATTAGTCATAGACGAGTTTCATCCTTATCATCCATGATGGCTGGGATGATGCTGAGTTCTTCAGAGTTTCAACAACTGGCATTTCCTAGGGTCGTAGAGGAGTACCCTGATGTCTTTCCAGAAGAGGTTGTATCCTTACCCCCTCGACGAGAGATCGAGTTTGGGATCGAGCTACATCCAGGAGCGTCTCCTATCTCTATGTCTCCATATAGGATGTCCCCTTCTGAGTTACGAGAGATACGTATTCAGCACGACGGTCTGTTGCAGTGTGGTTTTGTTCGGCCAAGTGTGTCACCATGGGGTGCACCAGTTTTGTTTGTGAAAAAGTCTAATTGCAGTTTGCGGTTGTGCGTCGATTATCGTCGCTTAAACAAAGTGACAATAAAGAACTGTTATCCTCTCCCGCGGATTGATGACCTATTCGATCAACTGAAGGGTGCAAGTTGGTTTTCAAAGATAGACTTGCGGTCAGGATATCACCAGATGCGTGTAAAGGATGAGGATATCCCAAAGACTGCTTTCCGTTGTCGTCATAGGCATTATGAGTTTGTTGTAATGCCATTCGGCGTGACGAATGCTCCAGCTGTTTTCATGGGGTTGATGAATGCTGTGTTCCGTGAATTCCTGGACAAGTTTGTTTTGGTTTTCATTGACGACATCCTTGTGTACTCCACATCTGAAGAGGAGCATGCAGAGCATCTACGAGCCGTTTTGGGAGTTCTTCGCCAACATCGGTTGTTTGGGAAGTTGTCCAAGTGTGAGTTCTGGGCTCAAGAAGTTCGTTTCTTGGGACATGTTTTGTCCCAACAGGGAGTAGGTGTGGATTCTTCTAAGATATAAGCAATGGTGTCTTGGCCAGCCCACAAGACCGTGTCAGAGGTGCGAAGTTTCCTTGGTCTCGCAGGCTATTACAGGAGGTTTGTGGCTAATTTCTCCCGAGTTGCGACTCCTTTGACAGCTTTGACGAGGAAGGATCAAGCGTTCATATGGACTGATCAGTGTCAGACAGCTTTCGAGTATCTAATGGAGAAGTTGGTAAGTGCTCCAGTCCTTTTTCTTCCAGCAGAGGGAGTCCAGTTTGATGTTTTCTATGATGCTTCACATCTGGGGCTAGGCTGTGTTCTCATGCAGCAGAGGTCCGTTGTTTCTTATGGGTCTCGGCAGTTGCGTCCACATGAATGCAACTATGCCACCCATGATCTTGAGTTGGCAGCCGTGGTGTTTTCTCTAAAGTTGTGGAGACATTACCTCATTGGCGAGCGCTTTGTGGTTTTCACCGATCATAAGAGTTTGAGGTATGTTTTCTCTCAGCGGGACTTGAACTTGAGGCAACGTCGGTGGATGGAGTTCTTGCAGGAATACGACTTTGAAATATCGTATACACCTAGGAAGGGAAATGTTGATGATGATGCACTGAGCCGATAGTCACGTAGTGATGTTGTGCGTGAATCTGTTGATTCTTGGAGAGTGATGGAAGAGTTATCATCTTTACATCTTGATATAGGAGAAGTTGGGGGAAGAGGTTGTCTTTTCCAGATGACGATGCAGTCATCCCTGATGCAGAAGGTGGAAGAGTCTCAGTTGGGTGATCTAGAGGTGGAAGTTTAGAGAGACAGAGTTTTATGTGGTGAGGCCCCTGATGGTTGGTCTGAGGATGAACAACACCGAGTATTGTATCATGGCAGGCTTTTTGTTCCCTTGGTGATGCGCGAGACCGTTCTCCGAGAGTTCCATAGTTCACCCTTGGCGGTACATCCTGGTGTGACGAAGATGTACCGATCCATGAGGAGTCAGTTTTGGTGGCCTGGGCTGAAGCGTTCAGTTGCAGAATATGTGTCTTGATGTTTAGTCTGCCAGAAGGTGATGGCCGAACACCGTGTTCCTGGTGGTATTCTCCAGCACTTAGAGATTCCTCAGTGGAAGTGGGAGGACATCTCAATGGACTTTGTTACAGGTTTACCTCAAGCTCCGGGAGGACATGATGCTATATGGGTAGTAGTAGATCGTTTATCTAAATCGGCCCACTTCATAGAAATCAAGGAGTCGAGCTTAGTGGAGGTTTTGACGAGGCAGTATCTGGAGGAGGTGGTGAGGCTTCACGGAGTACCTATGATGATCATTTCTGATCGAGATCCTCGTTTTACCTCTAGGGTGTGGAGAGGTCTCCAACATGCTTTTGGATCTCAACTATACCTTAGCACTACTTTTCATCCTCAAACGGATGGTCAGACAGAGCGAACCATCCAGACTCTTGAAGACATGTTGCGCTCTTGTGTTCTTGATTTTGGAGGTTCATGGGTGAAGCACTTACCCTTGGTAGAATTTTCTTACAATAATAGTTTTCACTCTACCATCGGTATGGCGCCGTTTGAAGCCTTGTATGGCCGGCCATGCCGTTCTCCGTTGTGCTGGACTGGGGTCGGAGAGTCAGCAATCCTCGGACCAGAACTAGTGCAGAATACAACAGAGATGGTTCAGGTGATTTGTGAGAGGATGAAGACAGCACAGGATTGTCAGAAATCATATGCTGATCAAAGAAGGAGACCGTTAGAGTTTAATGTTGGGGATCATGTGTTTCTAAAGGTGACTCCCCGTCGTGGGCAGCGAAGGTTTGGTCGTGGAAGTAAGCTTTCTCCCCGGTTTGTTGGGCCTTTCGAGGTGTTAGCTCATGTTGGATTTTGTGGCGTATCGAGTTGCACTTCCCCCTCAGATGAGTCGGATACATGATGTTTTCCATGTATCACAGATCCGTCGTTATCTTCATGATGAATATCATGTTGTCGATTGGGGAGAGATCGATATTTACGATGATGCAACCTTCCAGGAGCGACCTATGGAGATCAAAGACCACAAGGAGAAGGTGTTGTGTGGGCGTTCTATCCCCTTAGTTCATGTCCTGTGGCGACACGGTGGCATGGAGGAGAGTATCTGGGAGCGTGAGTCACAGATACGTGCTCAGTACCCAGAGTTATTTAATGTTTAAATCTTTCAATGTAATGACGTTTCCTTTATGGTTAGACCTTTCATGTTTTATTCATATACCTTTGATGTGATGTTATGTTTGAATTGTTTGGTTATGGATTATTTGTTTCCACACTCTCGGATGTCGTTGTTTTGTTCCAGATTTTGAACAACTCATGGTGGTTTTCCCATGAGAGGTATCTTATGGGGTGGTTGTTCAGACCCCTCTTTTCTTTTGGGTTGGTTTTTAATCCTCGAGGACGAGAATGTTTTGAGAGGTATCTAATGTAATGGCACGGACCTCCCTGGTCCATTACATTGTGAATATGTGGTGTTGGAGGTGTTCCGGGAGGACAAGGTGACTTATCCCCAGCTGCTGATTACCGGTAGCTCGGTCTATCGGTGGCTGCTGATTACCGGTAGCTCGGTCTACCGGTGGCTGCTGATTACCGGTAGCTCGGTCTACCGGTAGCTGATGCCTACCGGTAGCTCGGTCTACCGGTAGCTGCTGATTACCGATAGCTCGGTCTACCGGTAGCTGCTGATTATCGATAGCTCGGTCTACCGGTAGCTGCTGATTACCGGTAGCTCGGTTTACCAGTAGCCGCATCCTACCGGTAGCTGGGATTACCGGTAGTCACGGCATACTGATAGCTCGGTATACTGGTAGCCGCAGTCCAGCAGTAGCTCAGCTAACACTTTGCCAAATTTCTAGTTTTGTGAATAGTGTTTCTATCGGTGAGGTTCTATCAGTGGACTTCTATCGGTGAGGTTCAGTGAAAAGTGTTTCTATCGGTGAGGTCCTATCGGTGGACTTCTATCAGTGAGGTTCAGTGAACCGTGTTTCTATCGGTGAGGTCCTATCGGTGAACTTCTATCAGTGAGGATCTATCAGTAGGCTTGTGTTTCTATCGGTAAGGCTCTATCGGTGAGCTTTTCTCTCCTTTGCCATTTTTTTTAGTTCTGTGAACAGTGTTTCCAGACTTCATAAGAGCTACTGATTCCATACTTTGCCAATTTTCACGAATGAACAGTGTTTCCAGACTTCATAAGAGCTACCGATTCCATACTTTGCCAAATTTCACAAATGAACTGTGTTTCCAGACTTCATAAGAGCTACCGATTCCATACATTGCCAAATTTCACAAATGAACAGTGTTTCCAGACTTCATAAGAGCTACTGATTCCATACTTTGCCAAATTTCACGAATGAACAGTGTTTCCAGACTCCATAAGAGCTACCGATTCCATACTTTGCCAAATTTCACCAATGAACAGTGTTTCCAGACTCCATAAGAGCTACCGATTCCATACTTTGCCAAATTTTGAGTATGTGAACAGTGTTTCCAGCTTCGCAAATTTGACGTTTTCTTTGACGTAAAATACTTTTAAAACCCTATTTTAAGGACTTTAAGGCCGATTCAAAGGCCATAAATCCTATATTAATTATTCCTAAGGCCGGGATGTTTTTACTTGGTCAAACCGCGTGGGTTAATGCGATCCGTTTTTAAGGTAGAATAAATCGGATCTTAAACTGTCGCCTTTGTAATTTTTTTTAAAAGGAACGAGATATCATTTTTCATTGTTCTTCCTCCTGGTTCTCATCTACGAGACGCTAGAACCTTGCAATCATTCTCGTAGGAGTTTCACAATCAAACGTTACTCAGATCAGTTCCGCTATGTTGATGCAACCAAGTTGTGTCGATCGTTCTTCGATATAAGGTATGTTTTATCATCGTTCCTTCGGGGATCACCTTCTCTTGTTCTTCCTTCCATATTAGCATGTAATCTCCATGGTTCTAATGGGATTTCTTGGGGCTGGTTGGTACTGTCGTACCGTGGCATCCTCCGGTGGATTCAGCTGTCGTGAGGAGAAGAGGACTGTGACCCGTTGTGTGGATAAAGGACGTCAAGAACTCTTCGAGGTAGGGGATTCATGGCTTCTCTAATTGTGTATGTGCAATCGTAGAATTAGCATGATTTAGTCCTTTGGATCACAATGAAATTGACCTAATTAAATACTTGAACCTGATTAAAAGTATTGGTTGATCGTATGTTGTTACTTTGTACCGTGATAACGGTTTGCCTCATATTTTTTCTTAGATAGAGTGATATCTATGATTTTCTTTAATTTATTGCTCGTTCATGATGCAAATTGATATAGAACGTAAAGTTGGAATTATTTGTTAAATAATTGGCTAAAGATAAAGAGGCATGTTAATGAATCTGTTAATTCAAGATGGATTAAAGAACTATTAGTTTGATAATTTCAAAAGGGTTCTGAGTTACCCGCTTTCTTGTAAGGCTGAATTCCTTGTGGTTTGGAGCTCTGAGTGCTCATCTTGTATGAAGGCTGAATGCCTTGTTAAATGGCCGGGAGCCCATTTTGTGATCTTTGATTTCCTGCTGCTTGTGATTTGATGTAAGCCTGGATGGCTGTTGTGATATGTGGAGGCATGGGGACTTGTGGTTGTGGCAGCGGATGACGCCTAGTGTGGCGAGATGCATCGGTTTATGCATGTGGGTGTCGGGGAGGACACCAAGGATGATGGTATGAGATGAATGTGATGGTTTGATGTTGGTGGTTTGATTGTTTATCAGCTTTACTTATCCCCACTTCTCAAGGAAGCTGGTTTTTCTTACCCTCTTTTCGAAGGAGGTGAAGACACGCGGGGTATGCCACGTGCTTTCCGTGTTTAGCCTCTCGATGGAGGATGGGTCTATTCTCTTGCTATAGGCGGCAAAGACTCGATGGGTAGTATATCTACTCACCGTGTTGAGCCCTTTGTGTTTAGTAGCATAGGATGCTTTTCTAGAATACCTGGGAATATGGGGAAGGTAATTCCATAATTAAAGTTTGTTTAAATGGTGATAATCCATGGGGATGGAGAAACTGGAATTTAATTGTGATGTGAATCCTAAAAAGGAGCAGTTTTTGAATGTGATGCCAATTTAGTTTAATGTGGTAAATTGTTCATGGTTAATTAATGTTTAAAGAATTAATTAATGTACAGTGGAACTGATAAAATGAAAATGGAGTAATCTAATAAAGCTCTTCAAATGGTTGTGTGCTTATAGGATACCTAGTCTTAGATGTAGCAGCCTGGAGTCTGAGAGACGTTAGCTGTAATTGTGCCTATGACTAGGTAATGCCCATAGTGTGGTTGTGAGTTATATATATTCTGTACTTTTTGTGTTTCTATACGCTACTCCACCCTGTCAGTAAGGGCAACTGACACCCCTGGGATTCTAAGCCCTGGGGGGGTGTTTTCCCCAACATTCTGATGGGAGGTTGAATGGCTGACTACCCCCTATGGCCCCGCTCTCTTTGCTTGGTAGATCTTTGTGCTGGTAGGAACAATGGTTAGTTTTACCCATATATGTGTGCATAGGGCTGTAATGGCTTGTGGTTATTTCACACACATATTCTGGATATAGTATCCTATGGACTACTATAGGTGTAACGTGTATAGGCTATAATAGCTTGAGGATCCTTACTCGGAGTATGGGCTGTAATGGCTTGAGGTATTATACCCGATGTATGATACACGTTATGCGGGATGTGGTGGCTCTCGTAAACTACCTGGTTACTTGGGTTGTGAGGATAGTGTGGTGCTTAGCCCCGGTGTCTGCGGGAAAGCCTTTGTGGTGCACGAGGTGCAGATTGTGGAGCTTAGCCCAGGTGTCTACGGGCAAGCCTTTGGAGAGAGATGCACATGACGTATGTCGTTGGGGCAAAGCGGCAAACCAGTGGGGAAGTAGTTGTGGGGTACCCTTGATATTCTTTACTATATGCTATTTTCTTGAATGCGTTACTTGGTGAGAGTATCCATGGTGAGGTTGGGAACTTAGTATACCTGTTTAGGTAATGAGTTAGTTTCACTTGTTGTTCACTGAGCTTTAGCATGCTTTCTTTACATTTGCACGAGAGGCTTGGGGAGGATCCTACTGAGTATACTGTTATACTCACCCTATGTATATACAAACCGTTTTTCTGGTCACATAGAGCAGGTTGGAGATCAAGCTGGTTACTACTAGCTTGGGGTTGGAGGAGGAGCTGTTCGGGCTTGTGGTCGCTACCGTTTTACTTTCTTTTGGGTACTTTTAGTTGTCCCTTTCAGTTGTAGTACTTTTGCATGACATTTCATATATGTACTTGGGTTTCTTTTATATTTTCAGTTATGAGTTGGAGTTGGTGGGAGTCTATTCTATCTCTCTCTTTTGAATGTGTTCTCTTAGAGGGTAATGCCTCCCATTAGTGTGTGTATTATACCCTCGGTGCTAGTCGCCAAACCGGGGGCTACTGGAGGCGGGACTCGGGGGTCATTATCTCCCTTCTCACATTGCTGGCCCTGGAGGGGTAGACGTTTTGGGGAGGGGGTCGTGACAAAAAACAACCTCGTTCTCATAAAATAAATATATCATTTATTGAAATCCACATAATTCAATTAAAACATATTATAAACTAATAAAAAATTTCATAATATTGGGAAATTATGTTAATATTCCTTAAAAATAACATGTACAAACACTGTTATAATGGAATTCCATCATCACATAGTTTCAATATCATTATTAGAAAATAAGCCATTAAACAATAAATATAATGATATAATTTTTATTTGATAATCATATTAACTATAAATGAATCATTAAATGGATAAAAACATAGTAAATATAATTTCACTATAACAATATCAAACCAAATAAAAATATACATTTTAACCGATATGAATAATAATTTTATGTTTAACCTAAAATTAATTTCTTTAAACATAATGGGATTATAAAAACTATATTGAAAGGAAGTATAAAAGTTGAATATAATATATATAAAAAATACCATGATGAATATAATAATGAATATTATTATGAAAAATTATACAAATATGAAACTAAACCCACAAAAATATTTGGTATATTCAAAAACCATTAAATTGTTAATAATATATATCTCTTAAGAAATAATTTTTAAAATAAAGATAATTTAAAATAAAATAAAAATCAATTATAACTAGAAAAGAAATAATATTAGTGTAATTTAATGGAATTGAGTGGAGAAAAAATCATGGATGAAAATTTTAATTATAATTAACATAGCTTGTTTTGAACAAAATGACCAAGAAAATAGAAAATGAATCATTGAAGAAAAGATAAAATGAAATTCTTTTATATATTTTAAATTGATGATTATGTGAAATATTAAAGGAAATAAATAATTCATTGAATTAAATAGTAGGATGTTAATAAATCAAATCATATAATATGACCACAAATAAGGAATATTCATATAAAATGATATGATAAGGAAACCTCTATATACATGTTACCTTCTTGTGGAATTGTGATCCAAAGGGATTTAAAAAAATGAAATCAAATTGAAAAATATCATAGATACCCAGATGGTAAGAACATATATTTATTTTTCCAATTGATGAACATTAAATACACTTCATTGATAACATATATATATTCTCAATAAAAATGTGAGATTTGATGAGATACCATTATATATAATATAATATGTTTTTTAATAATTATATATCAAGAAAGGAATTATATTAATCTATTTAAATGAAAATAAAATTTTATAAGAAAATAACTATAATACACAAAATTTAAAAATATTCTAGTTTAATATGGTGATTGAAGAAATAATACCGCTTAATGAATATATATTGGGATAATAATCCCCTTTCTATGTGTAAAGCATCACATTAAATTTAATAAACCTGAATTATATGAATGTTAATTCCCATATAAAATTTATTTCATATAGTTTAATGCACATAAAATCACATATAGAACACAATTCAAACATTATAAATGAATAATGAATGAAAAAAATATGTATTTCTAGATGTTTAAAAACCAATATCAATGAATTTGTATCATGAACCTTGTAATAAAAACAAGGACATTAAGAACAATAATCCATATTTTAAAAAATAACCACATCTAAGAATGTATAAATAACATTAAAGTGACTTATGATTGTAAATATTATATATTTATGTCTTGAAATATGTAAATAAATGTTTTTAAAATGTAAATATAATTGTTGGAATTTTTGTATGTCGTAAATATTTATTTACAATATTAATATTAATATATATATAATTTTTAAAAAATTATTTTCATTAAATGTATTATAAAATATTTTTTTTCTTATATGATTATAATATAATTTTATTTGGCCTGAATTAAAATTTTAATGTGTTTAAATTCATTTATAACAATAAATTTAGTATTTTATTGAGGATATGATGATTTTATTTAAAAATTATCTTTTCATGTTTATAAAATTATTTTCATAATATGATTACTTTTTTTTAATAATACACACCTAAAACTGGTTATGGGGAATTTTTAAGATTGGTCTTATAGAGTTGAATTATTAGCAAATAGTGAAATTTAATAATATATAATAAAAGCCAAATACATAAATTATTGATTCAATGTTGATATATAGTTGATCTAAGAACTATTGGATTGAACTCACATGAACTAGTTACTATATTTTGTCCCAATAATCTTCATTGTTCATATAATTGATCCAAAATAAATAACAAATGAATAAAATAATCAAAAACAGCCATCCACCTTACTATAAATACCCCTCACCAACTCTTATCAACACACCTCAATAACCATGACTTTCTTCTAAATTCAACCCTATACTATTTCCATGAGTATCCCCCAGATCTATGATCATTTGGTCTCAATGAAATACCAATCATATGTTCCTTTTGGAGGCACTCAAAGAGAAAAATTAAAATTGTATGAACATCTTTATTTTGCTTTTAATATATTTTTAATATATATTTTTTATTTTCATCTACCCCCATCTCCATATCCATGGGATATATAACAACAATATATCCTTTAATAATGAGATTTTATTCTTTTATATAATAACCCATCATTAATTCAGATCCCCACCCAATTGTTTCTATAATTGATATCATCATTTGCGATGTGTTAATTTTTTCACAGTCAAGGATGATGAGTTTTCAATTTCCATTACTCGCTTAATGGAAGGTCATAACACTATTTTTTAAAGTGATTACTATATATATTATTATAGATTTTCTAGTTCTCAGGGATAGATATAAATATAAAATATTAATTAATAAAACACGACTAGTTCATAGTGATAGATAAAAACACCAAAATAAACTAAAATGTTATCATTAATGTTTTATCTAATTAATTTTCAAACATATAAAAAAAAATATCGGAGTATATAATATTAATTAATTTTATTAAAAAAATATAATTTCAATTCTCTATAAATATTCTCCTTTAACATGATATTTCATTCACCTATACAAGTGAATTTATAATGAAAAAAAATTAAATGAACACATCAAAAGGATAAAATCAAATTTTATAAATCATCTATACATTTATATATGTATATAAAATAATTATATTAAATAAAATTGAATTGTAAAAGACTATGAATTTTTTAATTATTTGATTTTAATTTATTATTAGGGACATAATTTTTATGTAAGGAACACAACCAGATATAATGCATTGGATTATTTTTGAACCACAATTTTTTAAGGTTATTCTTTATATCTCGTTAAGGCAATGTTATTCTTATTTCGTTGAATATAATTATTATAAACAATGGGAATTTGTTCCAAAATCATGTATCGAGATCATCCCAACATTATTTTATGGGGAAATACATGTTTAGAAAAAACTCATTTATCATTTTTTCTAGACAAGCAGTCCCTATAAATGGGATCTTACCAATTTATTGTCCATTATAATGTTATCTACATAATATTTTTTAGTCAACCGTTATTTTTTATAAATCAATATTTTTATCATGAATAACTATCTAGCATGATTTCTACATTTATTCAAACAATTTTTCTTTTTCTCCTTTAAATAATCATTAACATTTTCCCTTAAACCATACTAATGTGTCTCATTATGGAGTTTCATAAACTCTACTTTTACTTATTTTCAATTAAGTTGGACATAACCTATCTTGTTTTATGCATAATTTTTATTAATAATGTCAATGTTTGATTTGAATCTATTGTTTCACAGAAATATTTATGATACACCATATAATTATGCCTTTTGACATGATTATGATACCCAATTCTTTCTAAAGATTACCCTTATGACTTTGTTGATTTTTTCAGGTATGATTATTAATGTGGCACATATATACATGAATATGTGATGATTGAATTTTCTCTATAGTGCTCTAATGAATTGGGTATTGTTTTTTCCCATGAGATGTCATGAATAAACTTGGAGAAAACCTGAATCATTTATAGTCAATGTCATCTTTGGGAAATGGTCATGGTTTTTTGCCTTGATGCATGATTTTCCATGTTCAATGGTATTGGGTGTAACATCCTGGTTCTAGAAGCCGACCAGGTGAGATCTGTACCCGGATGGTCACATGGCCTCAAGATCATTTCCCCGAACACCAGAGGCTGCCGACTATCAGTGAGAGCCTTGGGTGTGATAGTGGGGAAACTATTCCCCCATTGTCAGAGTACATAGTGGAAGTAAAAAATACATACATCAATGTAAGTAGTAAATATCCAACAACAGAAAACAGTGGAACACTGGAATAATATTCAACTAGAGCACATGTATATATGAAATGATGCATGATACATATGTTCAGGGAAAGCAGACAAACAAGTCACAATGTGAGAAATACAAATAGTACTAATCCCATGTACAATGAAAAAGATAAACATCTTCTCAGCATTGCAATCCTAAGCTTTGTACCATGATCTCCATCTCCATATCAAGTCATCTACCTGAAATAGAAGGGTGCCTTCCCTTATCTATATCTTCAACAATATAATTTGTTTGGGAAAAAATGCATGACCCAAACAAGGTGTGAGACAAAATCCATGTATAAAACAATACAATGTTATGTGCCTAATAGTCAGTGAATATATGGTAGGTAAGGTATAGAAAACAGTAAGAAGAAATTACTCAATAGTAAAAAATCTATAGTTTCAATATAAAGCATCCAACGAAACAAATAGATTACAAGAACTGGTAACCCTCTGAGAATTAATCACATCCAACCACTATGGTCCTCCCTTAAAAGTACAAGCAACCCTCTGGGCTGTACACTCGTCTTAACCCATGTGGATCATTGTATAAAGGCTCTCTGAAGAAGCAATCACATATATTTCCCCTTATAGTCTATGGTAGTTAAAAACCCTTTGAGGAAGCACTCACAATTAGTTCTACTTATAGCCCTAGGGTCAAGGAATCACTATGGATTCTCACTCAGTCAATTCCCCAAATAGGCCAGGTCGTTCATAGACTCAATTTGGAAGCACTCACCATCAAATCCCTTTATAGTATAAGAAGTCAAGGTAATTTAGAGTAAACAATGACTCTCTAAGGAATCTCACACAGTAAATCCCCTTTTAGTCTAAATCAATCATGGAATCTCTGAGGAAGATCCCTCGATCAATTACCCATATAGTCCCATGTGGTCTTAGGCTCTCTTAGGATTTCCACTCGTTACATACCCCTCAAATACCTAAGTGCTCAAAGACTCTCTAAGGAATCCCACTCAGTCAATTCCCCTTATAGTATACTAAATTAGTTTTTCATGGCATTGTATAGGATAATGATATTAGTAGTGTGATTTGGCTAGAGAAAACCTACCTAACTACTTGGCTAATAGTCTGCAACAAATCAATCATGTCAGAATAATAACTCTACATCCTAATTCAATAGGAATGGAAATAGGTAATGTAGCTAAATGATAAACATGACCAAATAGTTATAAAGAGAACATGCATGAGCAATACATCCAAATAATATCAATCAACCCAATTAATATCCAAATTACATCTACACAACAATACAAGCATGGTAGGAAAACTACAGGGGTAAAACCATAAACACAAAATACCACATTCAAGGATATTGGTGTAATTTTTACATAATAATCAATGAATTTGAATGGAAAGGCATAAATCATCTACCTCGATGTTGGTATATCGATATACGTGAACCTCGAAGATTGAATCTCATTATGATGTCGAAGATCTACAAAAACATCTAAAACATTCAACCCACGATATATCACGATTGATGAGAAATCAGAAAACGTTGCTCTATAATAAGAGAGAACTCACCAATGGGATTCCAACGCAACCGATGGTGTTTGATTTAGAGAACAGATGCATTCTCAGAGGTTGGTCGATGATATGCGGTCGTACGATGCACGTGGACGATATGAATGAAGAAGGGGTTGTTTTTGTCAATTAGATGCGACCCTGGTGTGTTTAATGAAATAAGTAAAGTCCACGATGTGTATTATTGAAGTACATGTTGTGTACTCACCTTTTCCATATTCCACATTAAGAGGCCTCCAAGTCAAACCAACAAAGCCATGTGTGTGGCTACTACATAGCCAGCAAATGACCTCCTATGACAAGGAAGTACACGTTGTGTACTCATAATGTACATGGCGTGTACATAGAAAATTTCTATAATTTTTATATTTCCACAAAAACGATCAGAAAAGGAAAAAAATACCCAAAATGATGATATGGGTTCTTACAAACTTCCCCCTTAATGAAATTTTCCCCAAATTTCCCAAGCATGGCTTTGAAGAAGAATTCTCAAACAGCTCCGGCCACTATGATCAAACGTCTACCTCTCTCTCCAAAGTCTCATCATATACTCTCTCATGCTGCCAAAGCACCCATACAAGAGTAACAAACCAGCCACTGAAAATATTCATACTGCGATCGACGATCTGGATAGGATGTTTCTCAGAAGATGCATCCACATACAACTCAACCTCCTCATGTTGGATGATGTGATATGGGTCTAATAAGTAATGTTGAAGCTGGGAAATGTGGAAGACGTCAAGCATATATCAGTACCTCTGAGTTAACTACAACTGATAGGCAACAGTCCCACCTCTATCCAACATCTCAAAGAACCTGACATACCTCGGGAAAAGCTTACACTATATCCTAATCCTATTATGTCTCAACCTAGGTGTGATAGATAGGAAAACCCAATCCTGACCACGAAATCCATAGTTCGTCTCCTCTGATCAGCATAAGACTTCTGTCGAGACTGTGTAGTAGCCTTCCACTTTCAAATCAAATATATATGCTCTGTGCTATCCTGACCAAGATGAGGTCCCAAAATTTTTTCCTCTCCAACCTCTATACAACATAATGGTGATTGGCATGGCCTACCGTACAATGCCTCATAAGGTGACAACTGAATAGTTTCTTGAAAAATATTATTCAATGAGAACTCCAAGGGAGGTATATTCATCTCCAAAGAACCTCTAAAATCCAGAATGCATGCACGTAGCATATCCTCAGGCACCTGAATCGTACGCTCGGACTGGCCATCTGTCTCGGGGTGGTAAGATATAGTCAAAAGTACATGTGTGCCAAAAGACTTATGAAACCTCTTCCCTAACCAATAAGTAAAACACACATCCATGTATAAAACATTGGAGTGTGGAACACCATGATGACATACAATCTCATTGATGTACAACTATCCCATCCCATCAGCACTAAAGGTATCCTTGATTAGAAAGAAGTGAGCGACATTCTTGAGTCTGTGAGTGACAACCCAAAGTACGTCATTCCCTCGAGCTGACCTCAACAATCTGGTCACGAAGTCCATCATGATTTCATTCGACATCCACTCAACAATGGGTAGTTTCTATAAAATCCATGCTTTTCACTGATGTTCCGACATCATCTTATGAAAAGTGGATCACCTCATGACAAATCCAGCAACATCCCTCTGATACCTAGCCACCAATACAGATGGTGTAGATCACGATACAACTTGGTGACACCAGGATGAACTGCCCAAAATAAGGAATGAAAGTCCCGCATCATCTTCTCACGTATGTCCGTTGGAAAAATAAACGCCCCTAGAAATGAAATATCTCATCCTCACCTATGGTCTATCCATGAATAGGGTCATCTCCTGAAACATTCTCCCTTTGTACTAGGACTTCAGAATCTGAAACCTGTCTTATTTGAACTCGATCAAGAAGAGTAGAGGTAACAACTATAGAAGATAGTAAGGTCTTCATCATCCATAGAAAGACATCCATGAACTATGCATCCACAACTATATCAGGTTAAATGGGTGGTGCCAAGGCTGGCACAACAAGAGGATCTACAGGTAATCCCTGATCAGTCATGTTTGGTGTCTGATCGCCGTCTGGCAACTGACACACAACCAGAGGATGTCTCTGTGGAATGAATGTACAAGGTCATGCCCAAACTATAGTTAGAGGTTATCAAGGACTAAAAACAAAGAGTTTATGAAGAGAAAATCAGAAATAAATTATTCATGTTTTAGAAAACATGACTACACATTGTGTACATTCCCTACATAGTGTGTTCTCTTAAGTCATTTTCATGGGTGTGTACTCTAATCTAAACTGGTTGTGTAACACCCCAAACACACAGTGTGTTGTCTTAACACCCAGCGTGTACTTGAATCCTTCTCACCTGCCCAATTCTTATTTAATTTGTTAAGCCACATGGCTCTCCTAAGACATGGTTACACGACGTGTTCAAGGTAGACATGGTGTGCACAAGTCAAACATCACCCAGCCGATGTTGTTAGAGACTCGACCTAAAAAATGGCTCACACTACGTGGCGTGTTCAAGGTGGACATGGCATGAATGTAAATGGTTTTTACCATCCCATGATGTTCGCGACACATCCATGTAACTAGGTCAGACTACACTGTGTGTTCAACTTGGACACGACGTGTATATATTAAGGTCTTATCCGTCTAGTGGACACAGGGTCGACATGACACGACATGTTATTCTGGTACACGAAATGTTTTGACCGAACCATCACCATCCTGTTTCACTGCCCACATTTCCTATGACATGGTCAGAAACTACATGACGTTTACATAATGTACACAACATGTACTTATGAAAAATAGTTTCTTCACGAAAAGATGAACACATGGCATGTACATAACACTACAAGGCACGTATTATGGGTTTTTTCAGACAGTAATACTCAAAAACTACTCCAAACCCCAGAAAAACTGAAAAAGACACTGAAAATTCCAAATTCTGATCCGTGAGGGCCCATACTCCCCATAAATCAATGTCTGGCATCTTATACATGATTTTACATGGAAACCAGAGAAACGATCCACAAAATTCCAATCCACGAGGTCCCACAACTCCTACAAAACCCAGGATTGGTGTCTATTCAATAAAAACATTAAACAAAAGAATACCCTATCAAACAAAAATTATTCTTATCAATTCATATATCACAAAATCATGAACATTATACACAACGTCTATCCCAAAAACATGCAATCGCTAATGCATCTTAGATGACAAGGAAAGAATGCATGGAATGTGATTTCAAGAATGTGACTATATGATTTATGAGATGGAATACCCTATTCTCATAGGGTTGCGACAGAAATAAAACCTCAATAAAATCAAATATAACAACACAAATCCGGTGAATCGCTCAAGGTGAAATTAGATCAACTATAATCTTTTTAAAACCAAAATATTGAAATAAACGAGCTAGGTTGGAATTTCCCTATACAAAGGTTAGATACTCCTAGGCACAGGTTATTACCAAGTACCTATTTTTTCCTCTTCATGGATAAAGGTTCCAAACAAAATGTCAAGAATTTTTTTTCTCTAATACCCCTTTCTAACGTCTCGGTTTCTGAAACCACCCAGGGGCGCTCCGTAGCCGGTTGGTCACATGGCCTCAAGCACATTTCCTTGATCTATAGAGTAAGATGATTAGCAGTGAGGACCTTGGGTGTGATAGTGAGTAAAATATGCCCTCATTGTAATAGTACATAGAATAAGTTATCAAATGAATACAATAGGGGAAGAATCAAATATCCGACAACATTAAATAGAGGAAGACTGGAATAATAAATACTTGAGAAAATATATATATATTATGATGCATGATACATATGTTTAGGGATAAAATAAAGGCAAGGCACAATGCGTGAAATACAAACAGTACTATGACCAAGTGCAAAGAAAAAGATACACATATCATCTACATCGCAAGCCTAAACATGGTCCCATGCTCTCCAGCTCCACAAAAAGACATGTACCTGAAGTATAATGGAACTTTCCCTTATCTATACCCATAACAATATAATCTGTTTGGGATCAAAATAAAGAACCAAACAGGGTGTGAGACTAAATCCAAGTAGGCAACCACCCAAAGATCTATTCCTAACAGTGAGTAAATACATTGTAGGTAAGGTATAGATAATAGTAAGCAAGAATGTACTTAGTAGTAAACAATCTATAGTTTCAATATCAAGCAACTATCAAAACAAACAGCTAACACGAATAGGTAACCCTCATGGAAGTGCTCACAACCATACACTATGGTCCTACCTAACAAGTACAAGAAACCCTTTGGGTATTACACTCAGCCTAAACCCTATGTTTCAATATATAGAGACTCTCTGAGGAAGAACTCACATTCAATTACCCTTATAGTCTAAATTAGTTAGGTACTCTCTGAGAAGCACTCACGGTCAATTACCCTTAGTGCCCCATGCTCAAGGACACTTTATGGAAGATCACTCAATCAATTCCCCTTATATCCTGGGTCATTCATAGACTCTCTGAGGAAGCACTCACTGTCAATTACACTTATAGAATAAGAATTCAAGGCAATTCTGAATAATCAAAAACTATTTGAGGAAGCTCATGCGGTCAATACCCGTATAATCTAAATCAATAAAGGTCTCTCTGAGGAATCTCACTCATTCAATTACCCTTATTGTCCCAAGTGTTCTTAGTCTCTCTGAGGATGCTCACTCGTTCAATCCCCCTTATAGACCAAAGTGCTCAAAGACTCTATGTGGAAGCTCACTCGGTCAATTCCCCTTATAGTCTACTACACTAGGTCATCACGGACCTGTGTAAGTCAATGAGAATAGCAATGTGATATGGAAATAGTAAAATTAGACCACTACATTGATAACAGTCTACAAAAATTCAAGAAATTCAGAATACAAACTCTCCATCCTACAACAATAGGCATGGAAGACAGTTAAAGCAAGCAAAGGCTTAACATGGCCAAAGAGTCATAAACATAACATGCATGTGAAATATATCCAAAGAATAGAAATCAAAACTATTCATATCTAAATAACCTCTACCCAGGAATATAGGCATGGTTGGAAAAAACAGGGGTAAAACGTTAAACACACAATACCCAGTTCAATGGAATGGTTGGAATTTGCAAATATTACTCAATGAAATTGAATAGAAAGGTTGGAACCCCCTACGTCGATGTTGGTAGATTGATATACGTGAAACTCAAAACCAAAATATCATTAAAATGTTGAATATCTAAAAAACACCTAAGATCATCAACCCATTATATCTCACAAGAGTGGTGAAATCAGAAGACGGTGCTCTAGGAGAAGAGAGAGCTCAGTGATGCAATTCCAATGCAACAGATAGTGTTCGGTCCGGAGGATGGATGCATACTTAAATGTTCATCTAATATCCGCAGTCGTACAACACACTTGGACATGATGAACGATGAAGGGGGTGTTTCTATAGATTAGACATGACCCCAGTGCATTTAATGAAAACAAGTACATGGCGTAATTTTGAAGTACACAGCGTGTACTCGCCTTTTCTGTACTTCGTTTTAAGTGGCCTCCACGTCACCCCCACACGACCACCACCCAGACTCATTAGTAAAGGATGTACATGACGTGTACTCATAAATTACATTGAGTGTACATAGAAAATTTCCAGAATTTTCCTTTTTCTCAAAAATGACCTGAATAGGAAAAACATACCTGAAAGGAAGATCATGGTTCTTAAATTGGGGGTTATCATTGACTTATTTTTATGTCATGTTGTATATTATTTTTTTTTCCAAATTTCAATTATTTAATTATTATATGATCACATGTTAAAATTTTTATGGTTCTTTATGTTTATTTAGAGATTATTATGTCGGAATGTTTTTTTATAACCCATGTGTTATGATTTATCTCTATGTTTATTTCATATCTTATTTTTCTAGCACATTATTTTTTTTCGGCAATCCACTAGTTATACAATGTAGATATAATATATAAATGGATGTTAAAATTGCATTATAGAGTTAAATAATAAAAATTAGTTTTGTTTTTTATTTCTAATTATATATCAAATCATAGAAAGAAATTAAGATCCTCAGTTGGTAATTTCATGGGAAAATATGGGAAAACAGATAGGGATATTACAGTTTATATCACATGATGGTATATTTATTTTTGAATAATAAACATACAGAACTTAATTAAAAACCCTAGGGATCATTCTATCACCATGTATAAACTAGATTAAATTCGAGGGTATCGTATGTTTGTAAATTTTTTCATTTACTAGCTTATCCTTCTGTGTTGAAACTTTTAATTTAATAAGATTATTATAATATTATTCAATAAAACTAACTTAAATTTAATTTTATATTTTAATTGATACAAATATTCGTCCTTGTACCAAAAAACAATGTTATAAGCAATATGAGGATTTCCGGACTAAAATTTTAAATCTTATAGAAATTTCCTATCCAAACACCATGATTGAACGTCGTAAACTAGCTCATGTTATGAATAGTAACATGAATCATGGGGAACCCCATCCATATCCATAAAAGTAGAATGTTGTGGTTCAATAAATTATACCAAGAATTCCTCCCATGATTAGTAGATGTTTTGATCCCCCACCTCATAGAACAATTGAAAAACTACGATGTAAAGATATTCTATGTCCTCTAGTTATCATTAAAAGAGAAAAAGTTTCCAATATACTATAATATTGATGGGGAATAATATCAATTATGGAAAAAAGTCAAGAACAAAAATCCCAATGAGTAAATTGATTCCATGGTTTAGAAGGAATCTGATAAAACATTTTTTAAGAAATATTTTCCCCAGACGCTCTTTCTAGAGAAAAAAATAGTTCATTGGTCTAAATCAAAATAAAAAACAGTTTTTTTGGGTGTAGAAAGAAAAAAATTAAAAAATTTAAAGATACCCCTCTATATTTTTTATTATAATTAAAATCACAATGGATCATTTATTTAGCATACTAAAACCTTATATATGAAATGTGTTTTTGATTCGAGACTTTGATAACTTTGTGGAGATTTTTATTTTTGACATTTGGGTTGAAGTAGATATTAAGTACTCTCATAGGTATTATGGGGAAAGAGATAAAATGTTAAAATAGAGTCTAATATTGGAGGATTAACAAGTAAATACCAGGAGGAGTGGAATATCCAACATCCCATGTGTCAAAATTTTGGAACGAAACATCACAGGAATAGTCTAAAGGTAACTAATATAACTTCCAAATGTGGATGAATGGGGAAATAAGTTAATTAAATTGTATGATATATGAAGAATACAACCATTGTCAACGAAAAATGGGTGGTTCATATCAACTCTAAACTAGAATATCAATTTTTCTATTACAAGGAACTATGTCCTTATGTGAGATATTTTCTTATCCTAGTGGTTGTTTATTGTAATCAACAAAAATAACCTCTATAGAAGAATTGAATGGAATATGATATCACTAGAACTATGGCAGAGCCTGAAAATGAAGCAATGGCAGGTATTATGGTTATTTATTATGGAATATTAAATATAATATTTGATTATATTTCTACAAATTATTTTATATCATACATGTTTAGATGTATTATTCAAACATCACCTCGAAATATTGAGATTGACTGATTTTTGAGAATAAAATATGGGGAAATTGTTATATCAAAATTATATAACTCTTCCCCATTCAATATTGGAGGACTAAAACTCCTATAAAATCATGGAAAACTTCATTTGGTAGTTTTTGATTCTATATTAAGAATTTATTGGATATAATTATACAATACCAAAATCAACTATCACAAATTGAAGATCATTGTTGGAATCAAGAGGAATCTTAAAATTGTTTATAACTGTAAGGAGGACGATGAATCTCTTTCATAATCACTATGTAATTTTTTTATTTCATAGACTTATAAAAAAGATAATTATCTCATTTTATTTAGAAAAAATAGATAACCATGGTGATATAAATTCATATTTTTAGGGACTACACGAATGTATTTTCTAAAAACATTTATGGTTTTCCTCATGTTTGAGATGTTGATATCCCAATTAAAAATATTATTGGATATATTAAAATATAAATGAAACCATATCTACTAGACACCATTGAGTTGGATTAATTGAAGAATTTGTTATATGAGAATCTAGGAAATAGTTTTATGCATCAATGTGCTTCACCATGGGCTACACTAGTCGAATTTGTCAAGAAGTTGAATTAATTAAATTCTAATGCATTAATTATAATGAAAAAGTTTAAATAATGATAATGAAAATAAATCCCATGAAATAGATATATTACTTGGTAAATCATTTCCATGGGGACAATAATTTCTCTAATGAGGACCTTAAGTTGGGATATCAACAATTAAATGTGAAGAAGTAAGATATTCTCAAGATTGCCTATTGAATGAGGTATGGATAGTATGACATCATAGTGATTCCCTTTGTATATACTAATAAAACAATAGTTTTCATGGACATAATGAATAATTTCTTTACATATTACCATGAAGAATTTGTAGTTGTTGTTATTGATGATATTTTGATATACACCAATATAGTGGACAATATGAGGAGCATTTGAACACAACGCTAAGGAAAATGTGAAGAGAAAAACTATATGAAAATTATAGTAATTGTGAGTTCTGGATGGAGGATGTTTTATTCTTGAGGAATTTCATCTCCCAGAAATGAATATCTATAGACCCTTCTATCATATCATGATAGGCAAACCAAAAAACCTTAATAAATCGGAAGCTATTGATGTATTAATAAACTTGTTAATGTGTAATGTTGCTCAATGTGTTGAAAAAGTGACTTATTGCAACAACAGTTCTCACACTACTAACAATTGGAGAACTATTTGTGGTGTAAAGATATTCCTCGAAAAATATTTTTGGATATATTCTAATGCTAAGGAAAATTTTATATCCCACACTTCATGGTAGTTGAAAATTCATAATCAATACTATCCCACACATCATATTGAGTTCGTGGATACAATAATTGTGTTGATAATCTAGTGGCATTATCAATATGGGTAGATGTGTGAGACATATACTGATCATGAGATCTTACAATATATATTCCCACACAAAATATTGAAAAATTGATAGTAAAGAGGTTTATAACCAATCAATTATTCTGATTACTAAATCTACTACTATCCTGGTAAATAAAATAAATTGGATAATTCTCTATATATAAAGGATCATGTACCTTTATCAATGATGGGAACTATGATGGATCCAGTCACCATATAACTTCAACAGACATAGAAGGGAATGATTATGTATATAATATCAATAATCCATTTTCAAATTATTTCTCAACCATCCCCCATAATAAAAATGATGAATAATAAACTAAATAATGTCGAACATTAAGAATAATTTTGACAAATTATAGTGGGGAAATAATTATAGTTCAAAATTGATAAAAAAGGAGGAATGCGATTTGGGTAATTATAATGTGCAACATCAAATATTAATATAAATAAAAAGAATCTAAAGGATGCATATAACCCAATGCTCTTTTTTTACTATTGGAGAACACAAATGTATTGAGATATCCAAGAGAAATTTTGGTGGAACAATATTAAAAAATAGATCCATGTGTATATATATATGTTCCTCATATGTGAGAAAGTGAAATTTGAGGTGGAAAAGTCTAAGGAAATT
This sequence comes from Viscum album, assembly GCA_963277665.1. Classification (NCBI taxonomy): domain Eukaryota; kingdom Viridiplantae; phylum Streptophyta; class Magnoliopsida; order Santalales; family Viscaceae; genus Viscum; species Viscum album. The sequence goes on along the minus strand of OY728163.1, from coordinate 1,045,376,099 downwards.
TTGTAACCATAAATCTTACCTCTGTAGAAGTGGAAAAACATCAGCATAGATTTAGTCACTAAAATTCTGATGACATATATAGGAAGTAATGATATATGGATTAATATATATCTTCATAAAAATAAACATAAAATTTATCATGATTCTAGAGGACTTCTCAGTCAATAAAATGTCACAGATATACATCAAATAATTTGGGAGGATTCACAGTTGACCACAATCGATTTTATCTGATCAGGATATGAGATATTCCAAATTTTTCTCAAATTTTCTCCAACATGATCTAAATAATATGATGATCTTATGTACAAACTATAATTCTCAAACAGATGGCCAAAATGTGCTGAAATTTTAGACACTAGAAGACATGTTGAGAGTGCTATATATGGACATCAAAGCAAGATGATACCAACACCTACCTCTACCAGAGTTATCTTATAATAACTGTTTATAATTGAGGATCCAAAGGGATATATATAAATCCCTCTATTCAAAAATATTTTGAACATCATCATTTGAAGATGATGTTTGTGAACGTACGCTACGAATATATGAAATTGTAAAAAATATGAGGAAGGGTGAAACAAATTTAATAACATATCAATGTCGCACAAATTAGATACATAAATTATGAATATAATATTAGGTAGACTTATATATTAAGGCTATAGAAATTTTATTCCTCCACATATCTTCATTTTAGAGGATCATAAGATTTGTAAAGAAAAGAAATCCAATTCATAGGTACATCACCCCTTCCCAATTCTTAATCATGTTGGAGATGGGTCTAATCGACATACACATCCACAAATGTTGTCTCAATTATACTATGTATTCCATATATTCATCTTGAGGATGCATATATTAGTAAACTCATATGTGATGAATTCATAGGAGGTATAGTTGTAAAATGATATCATTTAGGAGTAGAATCTAGGGATTATCTTGGATCATAGAGATAAATATCTATTAAACATGAATACCCCCCATGTAAATGTTACATGGAAGAACAATAAGTATGATGATGAATCATTAGAAATGGAGGAAGTAATGAAAGAGAAGTACCCTCACCTATTTTTCCATAGGTTTGTAAAACGAACTTTTGAGGGAATATTTTCATTAGGGTGAAGAATATAATAACCAACAATTATATAAATGGAGATTATAGTATTAAAGTTATGTAACATAATATAAATCACATATTAACACATATAAAATACTATGAAAACTTTATGTTTATAAAATAAATCAAATAAGTTATATTTATATATGTTTTGGAATTAATACTGAATAAATAGTATCTTCACCGTTATTATAATAACGTTTCGATTAGAAAAATAAACCATCTTATATAATAGTAACCCCACAAATGAAATCATAAACCAAAATTATTTCTCTTATTATTGAAAATATAACATATTTATATCATGTAATACATAAATTAATATTTTTAAAATCATAAATTAAGTGTTCGTATTTTTGTAATCAATAAATATTAATTTTCAACTTTAAAAATAATATAACTATTTAATGGAAAATTAAATTTATTAAAATAAATTTTTAAATTAAATATTTCTATGATTATAAGATAAATTTATGGAACCATAATTAATTTTTCAATGTGTAAAAAATGAATAATAATTTTAAAATTTTTATTTTTCATGTTAATGAAGATATTATTTAAAAATTATATTTAAATATCTAGAAAATTATTCACCTATATTAGAGCCCATTTTTTTATTTAAAAAATTTAATATTTATTATGGTGATTTTTTATGTTATTCCTAAAGAATTCAATTATTAGTGAATAAAAAAATTCGGTAATTTTGGGTATAAGCTAAATACATTATATATTATGTCATGGTTGATTTATAGATAATGTAAACAAATTTTGTTCAAAATCATATACTCTAGGTACTATATATTTTCATAAAAACTACATTATTTAAATCATGAGACAAAATAATAATCCTATGAAAAAATAATAAAAAATTTCTACTCTACACTATAAACATCACCCCTTAAAACATATTATCCTACACTTAAAAATACAAGAATCTCGTGAAAATTCAACACAATAATATTTCAAATTCTCTCCTGCTTGGTAAGGAGAAATTTTATTAAATTAAAAACCAAATACAAGTTCAGTAAAAAAATTCTATGGCAAGAAATCAAGAGGTAAAAACCAATTTCTTTTTCTTTTTTATTTCATATAATTTTATTTTTTTCATCTCCTCAAATCCAATTACTTATGTTACATGTTAACTATAATATATTTTATATATTGTAATTATATTCTTTTAACGTAATAGTGTAACATCTTTTCTCTTAACCTCACATTTTATTATAATAATGTAAATGTTTCTCGTGATGTGTTAGTTTATCACATCTAATGATGATGACTTTTCAATTTCCATCATCGCTATCAAGGATGTTAATGAAAAAAAATTAGTTTTAAATTTTTTTAATAGAATATTTAAAAAATATATTTTCTTATACAATAGGTATATATATAATATTATATAATAAAACAAACATTGATATTTATGATAGAAATACAAAAAAATAATCTAAACAGTTATCATTAACATTGTATCTAATGATGCATCCTGGAATATTAGAAAAATATATATAATACCATTTAATATTAAATATGTTCATTATTATCGTATAATTTTAAACTCTATCACCTATTCTAATTTTACATGATCTTTGATACACATATACACATGAACCTATATTGAAGGACAAATAAAAAACACTCCTAAATAATGAAATTGAATCTTATACCTCACAATTAAATTCATATATAAAGGTCAAAAAATTGAAATAAATAAACTACATGTGGAAATGTTTCAGAACTAATTAATTATTTGATTTAGTTTTATTATTCATGAAATAAAGATGATGTGATGAACAGTATAGTACATGGAGTATGGAACTCTATTTGAACCGCCATCTTTTCTTACTGGTAACATATTCTATCAATTTATCATGATATAGTAATTCTTTATTTTTATATAATTATATTAAATTATATGAATTATGTCCATAATAATATATCTAGATCAGTAAATTCATCTTTTATAGGGATATAGATGTTTAAAAATTATTCCCTTCTAAATTCTCACTGATTAGAAAGCAATATTAATGGGACCTTAATGGATTATTACACATTTTCATATAATTTTAAAAATAAATTTTAAGCCTCAATTATTTAAATAAAATAACTAATTTTATAATGAAAAACAATATTTGTTCATTAATATTTTTATACACACAATTTCAAAATTTATGATTGCAGGAATCATTAATATCTTCCCCTCGAATGCACTAATGTAGCTCTTTCTAATGTTTGTTATACACTATTTTAAAATGTTTTCACATAAGTTTGGACATCATGTATCATGTTTGGTGCATATTTTTCCTTATTAATTTCCATTTATTATTTTAATCAAATATTTAGTGAACACCTTTGTGATAAATCCATTTTTTTCTTCCCTGGACATGATTATGATTCCCAATTAATTACATGGGTAACCCTTGTTTTTATGTTTGATTCCTTCTTTATAATTTTTCTAGTATAACCTATATGCATAAAAATGTTATTATTGTGGTTCCCAGATAGTTATAAAATTAATTGGGTAATGTTTTGACCAATGAGACATCATGTTGGAACCCTGAGTGAATCCAAATCCATTATAGGGCATTGTTTTCCAAGTGAAATGGTATTGTTAGTTATCATTGGCTCGTGATACACCATATGAAATGTTCCTATAGCATAGCCTTGAATAATTATTTTTTCTAGATATATTTTGCTTCAAAATTCTTATGATTCCATCAATACCACATCATATGATATATATGTTATTCATTATTTTTAATTATTTGTGTCATGATATAATTCCATATAACCAATGTGATTTGATTTAATTTTTTTATGTCTTTAAAAGGATTTTTAACTCATGCCATTTTTATGTATTACATATGTTATCCATTGTATATTTTAGATCTTAATGGGAGTTTGTATGTAATTTTTAATATTAAATAAAATATGTTTTTGTTTTTGTTTTATGTTTTCTAATTATGTACATAATTTTCTAAATTAGAATACATTATGATCCATGATCTATATTTGATGTAAATTTATTTTTAAAAAAGAATAATAAAATTTGGAAATGGGTAGGGATGTTACACATCATACCATCTATCATCATGAATATTAAAATTATATTTATTACAAACATAATTAACTAACAAATTTATGGTCATTTCATCATTGTAATGTTATTTAATTTAGTTTTTATAATGTATTATTGGTTTAATAATATGTTATTTTTCTCATCAATCATTTTGGGGATGTTAAGTTATTAATCGTTAAAATTATTTCAATAAAATGATGCATACTTCTTTTCGTTTAATAATTATTCTACAATCTCCATATGTAACAATTTTTATGTTCTATTTCTTTACCAATAATATGTAGTTCAATTTTTCATGATATTGATTCCATTCATATAATCTTCCATTATATGTTTTTTAGGGTTCAAAATGAGTTTTATTATTTATGTTCATTTCCATTGTTTAAGAATAAATATTTCCATAAAAAAATAATAATGAAATTAATTAAATATGAATATTTTAATGAATAAATTAATATATCTTTATGAATTTTTTATGAATATGTTAATTTATTAAAACATCACATTTCACATAGATTGCTAAAATAACAATAGTGGAAAATTATTTCAACTGATCTTTAAAGAAGTGAAAAATGAATGAATATTTTTGTTTTATAAACAAATAAATTATATATAATATAATATTTTGTAGTTATGTTTCAGTAATACGAATTTTATGAAATTAGTAAGAGGATATTTAAAATAGAGGAAATATTATGGGAAAATACAATAAGTTGACATACTAATGACTTATAAAAAATCACTTCTCTAGGGTTAATTTATGATATATTATATTTGACATGTTGAAAATAATTAAAAACAATATAAAAGGCATCATTGTAATAATAGAAGGTGATTTATTACATATTACTATTGATATTACTTGTAAATAAGAATGATGAAAAGTGGATTAAACCATTACATTGTTATTTAAACCACCAACATTAGATTTAGAATAAATAATTCCAAGAATATAATTTCTACAAGTCCATGGAATTGTAAATATTAAAAAATAAATTTATTTTTGAATTTTTCCCAAATATGGCTGGAGAAAAAAATAGATTCTTCATGGAATGATTAAAATAGTTAATATTTAATAAGAATAAATCAATTTTCTTTTATAAAATACAATGTCTCTAAGAGTCTATATTTCAATTCTAAAATAAAATGTCGTTCATAAATGGATAATAGATGATATGATTCATATTAAACATCCTACATGACACAATATTCTGTTTTAATATTTTTTTTATCAATATATATGTTATTGTAGAAAATTAAATTCCCTATAATGTTATTTTCATTGTTTTTTCCATATTTTTCATAAATTTCTATAGAAATAAAATTTAAAAATTAATATTATATCTTTCCTAATAGTCTTTTTTTCAAAAATTTTGTAAAAACCACATTGTTCCCAAACCATATCATTTTCTATATTTTCAACAATTCACATTGACATTTCAAATACTTTCACAAGTTGTACACTGATATTGCGTAAGTTTTTTATCATTATTATGTTAAATAGCAATTGAGATAAATTATATACATATATAATGTTTATTATTAATTAATATAATCATATAAAAATAATTTTAAAAGAATTTTTACTTTATAAATAATTATAATATTTATATGAAATGTATCATAAAATATTATATCTTACGTAATAACTGGGTAACTAGTTGTATAACTAACATATTATATGATTTAATTATTAACACACATATATATATTACTAGACATAATATTTTTCATTAAAATTGATTATACCCACATACATTCATAAAAATTATATCAATGGAATAAATTTTGTAATTTTCAATGATGCCTCAGAACTATATTGGTTCCGAAAAATAGTTTTACATTTATAATCACAGAAAAAATAATTTATATTAATTAAATAATATGTATATGATATATTTAAAATTATATCATGATGAAAACATATAATATGATTCAAATAATATTGATTAATATTTATATCATAATGATTTAATAAATATTATATTATTACAAAATGAAAATTTTAACTATTTACTATAAAATAAATTCATTATTTAAATTCTACAAAAATCACTCTAATACTATAATAAAAAGATTATAAAATAAATAATTTATAAATTTTCATATTAATACAATTAAATATTTTATTTTATAATTTAAATAGTACAAAAAATAGATAATGAAATTATTATTCTATGTAAAAAAACATTTTTCCAGAAATCAATTGCAAACATATATTTTATTAAAATTATTTTCCATTAGAAACTTATTAATACATATGAAAATAATTCTTTATAAATGTCATAAATATCCATTTCTAAATAAAACAATAGTTAAATAATTCATTCAATATAAATAATGACTAAATCTTATTAGAAAATCATATATAATTATTAAATAATATAAAAATTTTATATTGTAGGACATATAATGATTATAAATTTACTTTAAGCATATTAGTTCACAACTTAATATATTTCTTGACACATATATGTCTTCAAATTTAATTTTAATAAAAATATTTAAATTCATAATAGGGACATTAATTAACCATAATTTTTTTTATTATTTAAAAATATCTACGATGTAACATTTAGTATTCTATTTTGACAGATTCATTTTTTCAATTATTAATTATTATGGGTACACAAATGAAACTATCTTTTTGATAAAATTTCAATCTCTAATATCTTGGTTATGATTTTTATTTCTCATAAAATTTATATATATAATGCAGTTTTCTATATTTTTTTGAAGGTTTCATGAATATTTCCACCTATGATTGATTAATTATGAAAAGGAAATGAAAATAATTCTCACTAAATTTTTACACTTTCAAGTGGCCACTCTATGCTTATTTCAGATATATTTATATATATATATATTCATTGGGTGTTTTATATTAAATAATTGAATAATTAATTTTTGTGACTAGTTATATATTATGTATTAATGTAATCTGTATCTTTTATATTCATAATGATAACATGAATTTAATGTAAATAATTCATGAAAATTGTTAAATTTATTCCCCTTCATTATTATATTTAACAACAATATCAATAACATTTTAGGTCACACCATTTAAATATTTATTACATTAACTATATCTATTTATTAATTAATTTATAATAATAGTTTCGGTACTTTATCTAATTGAATTATTTTTATACCATGTTATAAACCATTTTATTTTTATAATATTATGATGAGATAACGTTTGATAAATCTATAATTCATTAACTATTAATGAAATTTGCCTATATATATATATTCATGAATGAGGTGGGTAAATAGTATATATTTATTCAAATAATTATAGAAATGTATTCATCTAATGAGTTTATAACGTTATGAGAAAATGACGGTTGTCATAGTAAACAATAATATGGGTTATGTGTGGTTGTCCTAGTGTATAACTATGTAATTATCTATGTTTTTATCCTTAACAAATTATTATTATATACCTAAATTATTTATATTTCACAAATCAATATTATGATTCATATTATCAGCCCATGATTTGTAGTAATAATGATATAATTTTAATGTTTTCATCTCATTTACTATAGTTATTTTTTTCATACAAACATATATGTAATATTCTTTCTCATTTATAGTAGTCTTCATGTTAAATAATTGAGAACTAAATTATATATCAAATGTATTTCACAATACTATGACATTTATCAACCCCTTTACTTTATTTTATAATCTTATAATTTTTTCTTATATGGTGATATTTATATAAGAGAGTAATGTGATGATATGTTTATGGATGATATTTTTATCATATTTTGTAATAATTATTATAAACAGCAAAATTCAAAAATAAATAATCATTTAGTACACTAGAATATGTTCAATATCAATCATTGTTGATAAAAATTATATACTATGATATGAAGTCTATTATTTTTAATTTTGGGTTTCCATAATTGTTATATGAGTGATTATTATATAATTTTTTGAATTTTGATAAGGGGAATAATAGGATACATCTATAATAATAGTATATTAAATTGATTTGAAACATAGTTTATAATGTATGATAATATATTTTGTATTCATATAATTTACTATTATGATTATTATTGTATATAATCACTATTTGAGATAAATAATTTGGTTTTATTTAGCGAATTGTGATGACAAGTCTATATTATTAAATAATATTGACATTCTTATAACATCTAAATAAACTACCCCATTAGGTCGTATAATTGTGTTTTAAATCCTTTTTCTTATGTTTAGTTATGTAAAATGATATTATATATATATATATATGAGAATTTTCCCCAAATATAGAATCTAAATCATTTTTAAATAGTTTTTTTTCATTAAGACAACATTAATTAGATGATGCAACATTAATAATCTTATATTTAATTTGTGTGACTAAATGATACAAAATTTGTTTATAAAAGTTTTACCATTGTATCATTAAATACATTTAATGTTTATATATATTATGATTATTCATATTAGAAAATGTATATTTATGTTATTAATGAAAAAAAGAAGGCAAACATGAACAACAAATTATATAGACAATGAAATCAAAATGTAATGAAAAATAAATATAGATAGGAGACCGGGGAGATAATATGTTGAACCAACCTAGGAAACATATGTTATTAAAAAATAAAAATCCTTGTGTAATTATAAAATATACCTATATAGAGAAACTATGAATAGATTCCTTTATGAGATAGTGACCACTAACCGTTAGAGGATCCACTGGTCTATTATATTCTGAGTAATAGATAATCATATATTTATTTTATTATTTAAGAAAACAAATTCTATCCCCCATCATAGGGAGTATGAAGCCGATCATTGTTCAAAACTTATATAAAGACAAAAATAAAGTACAAAACAAATAATCTGGAATAAAATAAAATCATGAATATATCTTAGAATCTAAGCATTAATTTTTTTGATAATTATAGGAATTTAGGAAAAATTAGAATGGTTGTATCATTTATTGTTGAGAAATTCTGAAACAAAATTTAATTAATGACACCATAAAATAATTTATAATTATGTATCATGTTTTTCCTGAATTAAACATCAAAAAAAATTCAACCAATGAAAATCTCATTATTATCGTACTATTAGGTAAAAAATGATCAAATTCTTCATTTATATTGTCTAGGTGAGTTCTTAAAATAATAAAAATATGGGTTTCATCATATTTAAATATTTACTAACCCTATTTTCATTGATTATAGAAAAATGTAATTTTTTCATTGAAACTTCTATAGGGGTTGAATATTTCCTAGGAGGTATTAGATTTATTTTTAATTCCCTATAATGTATTTCCCTCATAATTATTTTTTTTGTAAATATTTAAACTCATGTATAAAATAAATCATAAAAATTAATGATTTAAATAAATATCTATTTAGGTAAATTTTAATATAACATAATTGATCAAAATAAATATTTTTATAATAATATATTACTATTTATTTTTTTGTAATTTTATAAGAGGACTATAAATACAATTATATAGAATGATTTTAATCTTTAGAAAAAATTTATGATGCACTCCCATGAATAAAATATAATAGGGCTTAATATTATAATAAAATCAAAATATTAGAAGCATGATATACATTTTGAATAAAATTTAAGATAATTTATCATAAAATAAATATTAAGGTATATTAAATTTGTTATTGGAATTGAAAATGGAAACGTAAGTACTATAGTATTTGTGTGTATACATATATTATATTCAGGAATAGAAGTTGTTATAACATGATGATAATAAATATATAGAATTTATTCGTATATAAAATCTGTATAATATAATATATTTTTATTATGGAATGATTTAATAATTAAATGTAAAAAAATTAAATCATTTATTTATAAATAAGTATAATTAAAAAAATATATTTTCTATGTAATATATATTTTTAAATAAAAATTTTATTGGTAATGTAAATATATTAAATTTTATAATATTAATTTAATAAATCAAATATACAATAAAATAGATATACATGTTAAAAATTATCATTGATAACTAAATTACATCTATAGAAAATAAAAAAGTTGTGGAAAAATATTGGAAAAATGTCACAAAATAAATTTTAAATAAAAAACATATAAATACTAGATAAAAATTGTCTGGATGTAAATTTTTTTATTTAAAAAATTATTTTTTCACCTACTATAAAATGAAAGAAATAACCTAGGTCAACCACACACTCATTGGATAAAAACATACACCCCAACCAAAATCCTTAGTCATTAGGATCTGCTCAGCAGAGGAGATTGCTTAGTATTATCACTAGAGAGAACATTATCATTTTTGAAGAAAATATTATTTAATTCTACATTTCTCTATTATACCATCATGTCACATATATATAACATTAAAATTAAAAAAAATTACTATAAAAATATATAATAAATATTATCATCAATACAAGTAAAATACTAAAAAGAGAAACATCAATAAGTTTTTTATACATATAATATGACACTATAATATTTCTCTACCACTAGTGTGGCCAATATACTACTATAATCTTATAGAATCATCTATTTTTACCACTTCCCATAAAAAAGAAAAAAATTTGTAAATATTTGGGAACTCAATTATTAAATAAATCTACTCAAATAAATGAAAAAATACATATTAAATTTAATTTACCACTACATATTTTTTGATGTTTTCCACTCAAAAAATGTTATATACTTTCTCTGGAATAAAATAAAAGGTGAATATGGATACACCAAAAATTTATCAAGTCATGAACATATTATTTTAGACAGAAATACTCTTTAGAATTATTTTTATAGAGTTATAAAAAAATTCATCTTGGTAATTTTCATCTGCTAACTTAGTGGCTAAATGATCACGTAATTAAATTTTTTATCGATAGAGATATAATTCTTGTGAATATTTGTATATTAAATGGTCAATATCTAGAAGTATTTTAATTTAATAATATAACATATAATATTAAATGATGATTATCTTCTCAAATAAGAAGAATAATATTGATTCACCAATCCATTGATTAGAAATATTTTATTATATTTTTATCAAAGTAATTTAAGGAATTCTGTATGGAAAATTTTGTAGTGAGTTCATCTATTATATATAAAAAATTATATTCCTATTGAATCTCAATGTGGGAGTTGAACTATTGGTTCTATATTTTTTATTTATCTATGTCGAAAAAATCCACATAACAAGTTAATGTTAGTATTGATCAACATCAATCACATAGAAAAAATTAAAAATGAAATTAATATATAAATGTTTCACCTCATATTACACGAAGTCTAGTCCTTGTCATGGAATAGATTCTACTGAAATCATATGAACCAGATGATCCAACTAGTTGGTATAATGATTAGGGTTTTCCTTTGAAATCATATTACAAAAAGATTCAGAATTATGTTAGTACTTCACACATAGTTAACATAACAATGATCATGATATCATAATAAAAAAATCCTTATCATTTTATACTTTTTTTGAGGTATATAATAACAATATAATAATTTCCAATTTTAATAAACCCATTCATGATCTATTAAGCTTGTTTCAATTATACAACCTCATGTTATTCCTCTTTTATTCCTCTTATTTATTCATTATTTTACTTTACTACATCTAAAATATTTCTATATTCTACTATTATTCTACAAATTTTATTTTCATAGAAGAAAAAGTGAATTTATTTATTAAATATTAATTATATGATATTCATAATAATAAAATGAAATCTATCTATCAGACTCATATAATCTCATATCATTTTTTATAATTATATATTATTATATCTTTTAGATTCTATTAATTCATTTATAATTTATTTTATATTAAATTTGAAATCTAATATATAGTCCACGATAACACAAAATCAAAACTTGTGGTAATTTAATCAAACAATCAAATATATTTCACTAAAAAATTAAACAAAAATATATGAATTTTACACTTAATATTGAAACAACCTCGATGTAGACCTTTTTCATCGGAAGAGGTATTTATAAACATCGATATGATAATCATGTTATATTTTTTTGGGTTTTGGTCACTTACTCAACCAATTTTGTATTACTACCTCACATGATGATCATGACTTATTAAACATCACTACAACCATTTTCATCTTTCATGTGTATCATAGTTTATCAAAATTAATTTGAATTATTCCATTGTTACAAAATAAGTCTATAATATTTTTCATTGGAACACTAAATTGTCACTATAAGAAGAACCTTGGAATGTGTGTCCATATAAGTTTCATATAGAAACACATCCACAAATCTATAGTCACCAGAAGAATCACCATTAGAATATCTTATCAGATTTTGAGAACTCCCTTCACAAAATACACTCTGAAAGTATAGTGGGATTGCCTTGATTTTTCCTCACTTCACTAGTCATCGTTAATCAAAATAAAATACCATTATTGTAATTAATTTTTTTTGATATTTATAAATAAAGATAATGTTTCAGGGAAATATATTATTTAACATTGAATTTTATTTATCTTAGAAAAAACCAACATAGTAAATCATTTCGACGTTAGAAAGTATAAAATATCACCTATCAATACACCCATAGATTCAGTTATTTAACTAAACAATGTCTTCTTTAATATTTTATTGTCAAAGAAGGAACAAAAATTAATATGAAATAATGAAAATGTAGAATTTTATCTCCACTAAACAATTCTAAACCAATGTGAGTGAACTCTATGTTTGAAAAAAATATTATTCTATAAATTATATTTTCTCAACCATAATATACTGATCAGTATGAATCATCATTAACATGAGATCCATAATCATTATACATAACATCATCATCACGTTAAAAATTCATTCATACTAAAAAAATTCCTACCATGTCATATCATATAATAATAAAAAATTTATATATGATGAAATCATATATTAAACATTTTATTATCTCTTTCATTATTTTTTCATCTCATAATGAACACATATCGACGAATACTCCATTAAATTATACAATACCAATTTTAAAAACTATTATAAGATATACATAATGGAAATTTTTTATTGTAAATTTTATCCTCTTCAAAAATAATATAATAAGACATGACGAAAGGGGGGGGGGAGGGGAATTAACATACCTTATCCCTTTAATTATTAGGAATTAACATGTCACCTAAAAAATATATTATATTATGCTTCTGTTAATAGTGAAATGGTGGACACATTAGTGGTTCTCTGTATCTCAATAAAAAAATTAGTATTTATATGACAGAATTTATTTTGATCATATTTAATTTGTTTTTTGAAAGAACAAAAATTCATTTTCATAAATTAACATCATTCAAAAACATTTAGAATTCTATAGTTCTATGAAATGTTTTGAAGAAGATATATAACTTATAGAAGAGATAAAATATTTATATATTAGATGGTATACCATAAATTTCCAGATGAATAGTTATAAAATATTTTAATGATCCCTTTTTTTATTAATTATGAATTTTTTAATGAATTTAGACTTTTAATAACATTATGGATCATTTTTTGGTCATTTATTCAGAATAGTAATCCAAAGGTTATAATAAAAATAAATAGTTATTTTACATGGAATGAGGCTTGGATTATTTCATGGAAGTTTTGGATGCATCCTTGGTGGACTTGGATAGAAACCAATGTTTTATAAAGGATAATATCATGCTTCATGGTTTTTTTATAGATGGTTCTAACCATAAATACAAAATTACATGCCATTATGAAAAAGAAAATAGTTTAATGAATCATAGGGAATGCCTAAGGAATCCATGCTTAGTGGGGCTGGATTAAAATTTGGTGCATATGTGTCACACAGTTGTTGAAATTTATATTTAATAATTAGGTGAGACCATTTTAGGTGGAGGGGTATGTGTATAGATTCTTGGCACAGTTGTCCGATGGTTTTCTACACCTTTCTTTCTAATGAAATAATTCATTAAAGATGTTAACGTGACAATTTTAAACATGGACCCAAAATGGTTATATCCAATTTTCCACATTCTTGTTACCTAGGAACGCCTCATGTGTGAAATCCAAATTCCTCCCTTACTCTATGGGTGTTTTTTATCATTCTAAAAAAGAAAAAGACATTGTTCAATGCATCATAATCAATGAGATGAGTATTTAATTTCATAAACCACTATTACAATTTTCATCATCATTCTATGAAATTTGGTAGCCCTATTAGGGTTCTAAATTCATGATTCAACAAGATCATGGTGGAATTAGATATCAAAGTAAGGGGTTTTCACCCTTCAAGGGATAAATATGGCCTCATAAAAAGTATGTACTTCACAATGCTTTGGTATGTCAAGGTAAATCATAATTATGAATTTATAAAACAGAAATTCTCTAATTAAAATGATTAAAAGGTTTCTCCGATTTTGATTCATACATAATATAACCAAATTTACATTGGTTATTTTTTTCTTGGTGTTAGAATGACATAGTATGTGGTTCTAGAGTGAAGTGATCATCATGTTATGTTTCTTGATTTATTCCCATATAGTTTTTTGGTCTATAATTATATAATATATAGCGCTTTATTAATTAACTAAGGCAGTAATAATTAATTATCATCAATTATTTATTTATGATATAAGATCATAAGATGTCTCAGATGATTTTAGTCGGGACACATCATCTCCCCATACCCTTGGAAAAAATGTAAATCATCACAAATGTAGGTGTTTCGATAAATATCCTTAGTGTATTTGTGCATGTTCATATAGTATGTGTTTTTAGGGGATTACCCTAAAGGAGAATCCACCTATTCTTATTTTCCATAAATAATTGATAAATTAAATAATTCAATTTATTAATTAGATAGATGAATTTTTTTTAAACTGAAATACTTTGATATAAAGACTCATACATAGACATATAATGAAGTTTTAGGATTTCCATTGGGATATAACAACATATGATATGATTTTGGGGATCCCTGCATGATCTATCATTTTAGTTATTTTTTTGAGCCCCCAATGTAGGGACACATTTAATATTAGGTTTTCAGAGAGGATCCTCAGTAGGATACTTGATTAGTATTTTCACATGGGGTACCCAATTGCGACCCTAATACGTGATAGGCCATGATATGAGGCATTGTGGGTTTCGTAAATCTATTAACGAGTGTCTCATATAAACCTTAAGGAAAATGTAATACCATAAGGTTATTGATGCAGTGTATGGATAGAAATTTTTACATCCCCAATCTTTTATTTATTCATTCACCTTGTGATAATATAGACATATATGATTTTGACAGTTCTATCATTGGATTTAATTGTTGAGTGTGATGCAATACAATACAGTATATGGATGCCCAGAGGTACATCTTATTATTTGGATTTTTGGAATTATTAATTTATATGGATATCATGGTATAGAACTAATGAGGTGAATCACTATATTTAACTAAAAAGGTCTAAAGTTATGGAACTATTTATTGAGATTTCAATGGATGTAATATATGAAATTTAAAGACGAAACCTTGATTAATGATATTAAGTCCTAATCTTTTTTGAACTACATTGTACATTTTTTTTCTATGGATGCACTCTATAGAATTGAAGTTGAATCCTTCGTCAATGGTCTAGGGTCATGTCCTTAATAGGTTTGATACTTTATATATCTGACATAGTGCATTGTTTTATAGTTTAATTTTTATAGGAACTTCCATTTGAACCTGACAGCCTCTAACACTGATTAGAGGAAATTAACAGTGATCCTAAGGATATTTGATGTATTAATATTTCTAAAATTTCTTTCTTAGGGATATTTTCTATGGTGGAAAAATAATTTCTTTGTTGATCTAGATTATGGACCTAAGGATCGAATGTGGGTTGATTTTAATTATGTTATTTAGCATATAATTTAAAAATACATATATATATATATATATATATTATTTATTTTTAAATATTAATGTGGACACACACACACAATAACATATACATTTATTTATATAAATATTTGATATAAACATTATTCATATAAATTATTTCTTTAGCCAAATAAGGTATATCGATCAGGATTGAAACCCCTATTGTTAGTTGTATATTATTTTATTTTCATAATTTTATTGTAATTATTATTTACTATTTTATTAATGTTATCATGATGAGTAGCTCACTTATACATACATTTCATTTTACTGGATAGTGATAAAACTAAATGGTTTGATCCCTACTATGTTTTGGACTCAAACCCTACACTGGCTACCATTTTACCGAGGAACATAAATAAATATTCACTTAGCTATAGTAATAGGATTTCTTAGAGAAAATGGTTGATCAATAATAATGAAACTTATATTTTCTTAGATCAATGGAATATTGTTTTGGACAAAAAACTAGTAGATATTAACAAATTTATGCATTTTAACTTTATGTAATGTATTATATGTGTTTGACCTACTGAGAGATCAATGTTGTGTGTAATGACAAATCCTTTAGATAATTTACTACATTCAATTTATAAATTCAATTTACTTTTATTTCTGTTTTTATATTGATTACGAATTATTTTTTCCCATATTATGGATTATTATTAAACATTATAAGTTTTATTAATCTGATATAAGATAATAGTTTATCCACTATCAAATTACAGGCCCTCAGTACTAGTTGAAATCCTCGACATATGGCGAGGCATTCTTGAGGCCTTATGGGGAACTATCTTAGAGGACAGGTTTAGAGGAATCCTAACTAGAATAAAAAAAATTATTATGGGTTCTAATTTATTTTATATTATAGTTTGAATATAAATGATTTTTTTATTAATATCATTGAATTTTTAATAGTTATTAGTCTATCGCATCAAGAAGAGTTCTTCTAGATTAATTTATGGTTTCTAGGGATATGAAATTGATGTTCATGAAATGTGATCTCACATTTATATATTATTTTTACTTTTTAAAATTCACATGTTTTCAAGAGTGATGGTTTATTATATTTTTTTGATCTAGAACTATTAGTGGGATTTCATTGATGGATTTATATCTCTCATTCCGTTGGAGAAGAGAAATGTTACTAATTTAAATTCCTGTATTGAAATGGAAATAGGGTTCTCATACATAATATTTGGAAATTAGGATTTACATTTTATAGTACTTATAGTTTGTCATTTTACTGATGAGAGAGGCCAATAGTTTAATAAGTTAAAAAACCTAATTTTTGTTTTCCCAAATAGGGTCTTTGTGGATTAATACTCAATTTTGGAGGAATTAATATATGTTTCATTATGATAGGAGAATACATGAATCTATGGTGTAACATTTTATGGTAATTATAATTACTCAATCATCATACATTGGAGGTGTAATGACCATGGTAGGTTGATAGTTCATATTATTCACCTGGGATGTACCCCTCATAGAGTGTTATTACTTATGGTCGGTTATTTAAATATTCTATAAAATTCTATAAAGTGTTTTCTAGTCTATCATGGGAAACAATTTTATGTAATAAATTGTTTTCTTATGATAATATTTAGACTATTGAGATGATGTATTTCTTCTAATTTTGACCCCTAGGCTAATGTCAGGAGAATTTATCTTCATTTTAGGTGATCATTTATTGATTCTTTATGTGATGATAATAGTAAATAAACATTTATAGTGAACTATATAATCTAGGGGTATTAAAATATATGAATCCACGTGAGTATCAGTTAGACATTCCTTTATTTGTTTTCCTGAAATAGTAGATATAAGTTCCTTTTAAGGATTATCATACAAGATCATCTCCATATTAGCCAATGTTTAATGGTTTTTGAACTCATAGTTTGATGTTTTATTTTACTCTTTTAGGTAATGATTCTTAAGTTATGATAGATTCATTATATTGAGATGGGTGTGTAGGATATTCCCAATGATTTTTAGCCTTTGATAGGTCTTAATTTTTCGATAGGGGGCCATAACATGTTACCATATTTTGAGACATTATTTATAGGGTTTTGTGGGAGGACTAAAGAACCTTATTTATGAATCAAAACCATGTCATCTGATGTTTGGTTTGATTGAGGAGATCTTATTGGAGGGATTTTTCATGGTTTATGTATTACCTTTTATATAGTGAGCATAATTGTATACTCACATGGAGACCATTTCATTATGGTTCATGGTGTCTTCAATATTTTTATGGTGAAACCATATTTTTTTTGAGGAGGATCCTAGGGTTTTATATTATTGAGTCTATTGTAGATATTAATGACTTTTATTATTCCTACAACTTTTGGATAGTGAGTTTATAGTTATATATATTGGAAAGATCAAGGTTATAAAATTTTGACTCAACTGACCTCCTTTGATGTGAGGAAATATAATGAAATCTGTAATACGTGAGGTTCCTAATTATAAATAGGACATCCATGGGAGCTCCTATAAAAATATAAATAATGGGTCATGTATCACAATTTACATATCATTTTTGATAAATGACATACAGAATCACGAGTCATGTGATTATGGTACAAGTCGATTACATATCATACCCTTTAAATAATAAAACAATTAACAACCATGTCTGATCCATGATCATAATGTATAAATTAAATTCTTTTCTTGCATGTTTTCAAAAAAAATTGACTTGAATGAGGAATGTCACTCCCTAGTAGAGGATACATCATGAAAAAACTGGGTTCCTAGATGTAGTTGACCTATGGTTTTACATGGACGCACAGTTTTTTCTGATTTACTTTTAGGATTTAGTTATGGAATGTATACACTATTAATATGTGAGCGTGACATATAGGATGAATATAATAATATAGATTAAATAATATTTTTATCCTAGATATAGGATATCATTACCTATATAGTTCTATCATTATATGTATGATGAGAGAGTGTCATCTACATTCTAGGATACCAATGTATATTTTATGGTAGGATGAAATAATAAAAATAATTTTTCTAAAGGATTGGTCTAAAACTAATAAATGAGGAGCATAGTAAACCAAGGTTCATTTGAGGGCGGTTCCTATTATTTTGTTTTGAATTTAAATATGATTGGTGACAAATATTATGAGGAAGTGGAAATGGGAGAAGTTGATGAAATTTACATAAATGTTTGAGATGAGTGTTTTTTAACCTACTCTAGTTGTTATCTCTTGGAGGGTATAAGTATAGGATATGGAGAATGTGTTATGTTTTTACTATATTGATGAAATAATTATCCAAAGGTTGATAGTGGGAAGATAGTTGATGGTTGGTGACCATCATTTGAGCTATCTTGTGGGATAATTAGATAGGTTATTAGATTATAATTTTAAATAAAGTATTCCCTTAAATGAATAGATGAAATTATGATTATATTTAGTAGTAAATGATATACAAAAATAAAAATATGGACTTTGGTGAATTTTTGAGTATGGGGATTATGATCCTAATAGATTACTAAGATTTAACGGTTTCAGATCATGTATTCTCCTAGTACTTATGATAGATCCCAGTGATATTTTTTAATAAGGGATAAAATAGGTAATATGAAACACAAGATGTTTGATACACATGTTTTTGAGAATGTTATGAAATCATTACTCTTTTAGATAGATTCACAAGATCATTTTTTGGGGGAATCATCATCATTGTAAGTTGAACAATTTGTATAATAGTAAATAAATGGTGGTTTATATTTTATTCAGTCATGTATTTTAATTAAGTTATTATAGAACATTCTGAATCATGCATTAGGATGAGATGTGAAAATAAAAAAATTTAATGTGTCTTTTTATGAAAAATCTTGAATGAATGGGATTATCATTTTCATTCTCAAGTCAAAAATTACATATAATTGAGGAATCATGGTAGTATAATAATGTGTGATTGGTTTAATCATGTTAACAAACATTTTGGGAGCATTTTTAAGATTATAATGGCGTGTTTTCATAAGAAATGTCTACTATGGAAGTGATGTGGATTGGAATTTACTATTGAAAGTATGAACCAATTGATAGGAGTTCCACATTATGGTCGATTAAAGATATGAGGAAGTTTTCATATATCATAAAAATTCATTAATTAATAAAATTATTTATTTTCCAGTACTAAATTTGATAATTGAATTTAGTTATGGTGGGTTAGTAATTGTGTGCAAATATAGGTGTTTCTAGTATAGTGGTCATTCCAAAACAAAATACAACAGTGTCAAGGGAAATCATGACCCAAGTAGGTTAGTTTGTTCTATTTCAAGACCAACAAGGCTTCATAGGGATACTATGTATTTGGGTGGGTAGAATGTATGATCCCATTTTATTCCATACTATAAATTTAATAAGGATTTTTAATTTTCATGTAAATTATGGTTCAAAACCTAATTAGAGATTATTAATGTGAATTCAGCAATTAGAGTGCCACAGAATAATATATTTAGAAGTAAAGTGAGGATTGGTTTTTTTGTAAACGGTTTTAGGAGGATCCTATAGGTTCAGAACTAGAAATTTTTTTTTATAGGTTCATCTCATGGAACAAAATTAGCATACATTTAGTGATAAAAATGTGTTACCTTTTATATGTAGGTATAGTAAATGGAAACGTATTACTCGTTAGAGGATAATATGACAGGAATCATCAGTTTGATGTTAGATTTCCATTTTTTTGCTCATTTTGAGATTTCCTGCCTTAAAACTGATTCAGGTGGATCTGTATGGGAATTTTAGCACTAAAACGACTCAATATTTTTATACATGTAAATTATATTATATTTTTAGAATATTTATTACATTTCTTAAAAGAATTATCAAGAATTATAATTGTTTAGGGACTTTGGAATCGTTAAAACATAAAATCTATTCCATATGTGAGATATGTAATCTCCCAACACAATGTTCATAACTTGGAACCCCACATATACTTATCGTACAAAATAAATTTATCCATAATGTGTTAAATGTGAAAATATGAAATAGTGAGCTCAATTTATCTGTATTTCTAATCATGGGAAATATATACAAATATCCTGAGAGAATGAGTATGAGAAAATGATAATAAAATTTTCATATCATGCACAACATATAAAATATCAATATATTGTGTCAGGGTAAAAAATTATTTTTTTACTTCAGGAATCTTAAGGAAATTAAAAAAATTATCCATGATAGAATAAAATTGTAATAATACATATAATATTTGGCATGAATATAATCATAGAAATTTTTTTCCACCCTAGTCAAGCTACATTATATAGACCATCATAGAAAAAAAAGTTCATTCTATAATCACTTTCAATCTCCATTCCACCCACGTGTCACTAAACTGGGTCCAGTCCCAATTCATTAATTGTCTTATGAAACTAAGTTCACTCCTATTTCTAGTACTATTAATCTCATGGGATATAAATCATTACCCAATGCATATGAGGGAGATATATGTCTTAGCAATCACAAATATAAATTACACTTATATATTCCAAAAGATCATAAAAATTCACCATATAATAATGCATGAGACAAAATTTGAATCATAATGATTTCATCATATCAGAAATAATGGAAAAAAAATGTTTGATAATCATTTCATCATTACATCACCTATGAAAAGAAGCGGGTTTCATAAGTGTTTCATCATGGTATAACCCATAGATGAGGTATGGATTTCATAATCATATTTCTATTAAAACATAGACCATTATGAGTGATATTGTTAGATCATATCCCCATTAAAAAATAAGTAATACCTAAAGATGACATCTTAGATTGAAATTAAATTTAAAAGATTATATAAATCATTTAATTTGGAATATATTATTTTAACAAAGAAAACAATTTCTAAAAAATTGATAATTTATAAATTATTATTCATTGAAAATAATAAATAAAAAATTTAATTGATACTTAAAAACATTATTGGCTATGATTTCAGAAAATTATATTTAGGCATTACACAAAAAATGTATATTAATTTATTATTTCTGATAAATTTGAAATGATAATTTTTTTATGATGATATAAATTTTATATAAAATAAATTATGTAGAAATTAGAAAAAATTTATTTTAAGAATCATAATATAGTAATAAATAATTTATTTAAAATAATTTTTCAAAACATGGTTTTTGTTTAAAAAAATACATCTGACCGAATTTAGAGAAAAAGATCAATTTTCATTTTAAAAAATACCTTAATAGTAATAAGTACTAATGAGAATAATATTTAAAAAAATTAATGAATATATAATTAATAATAAAAGCAAATGAAAATTTATGAGAATAATTGTGAGAATGATTATGAAACTACTACATTGGAGACATAATCGTACAAATCCAAATAATTGATGAAATTGTAACACTGAATCATCATCGTTTGGTTTATATTTATTCATAAGACCCAACATGGAAAAAAATAAAATTTAAATTTAAATATCTTGAATTTGAAAAATTTATGAAATTACATTTCTAGGCTCTGTTTTAACACCTCATCAAATATTAATGGTATAAAACATAACACAAGTATTAATAAAAGAACAATTTAGTTAAATATGTTATACCGAATTTTTGAAAATAATACCCATGAATGAGAGATCCAAAAATGGGTATATAAATCTAAATAATAATTGTTATTATTATAATAAAATACATTTGTTGTCATTATAAAACCGAAATAAAAAAATAACTTTGTGAACATGGCTTCTTTCTCAACAAAAATCAATGTAATGAAGAAAATCCCTTTCCTTAAGCCTTGACATCAATCATAGTCATTTAAAACACTAGTATAATATTTATAATTTTCTCAAAAACCAAATAATTATTCATATTCATATATATTATATAATATAATTTTTTTTATATGACCTTTTATTTCCCATTTATTAATGATTTCATGAGAACGTTATATTTTGGGTTGTAACAACATTTTATTTCATTGATGTTTTGATTAATTATATTTTTTATTCCATTACATTAATCATTATTTAGTAATTTCCATAATTTTGCCTATAATATAAATATAATTTATATTCAGTGTATATACATTTATAATAAACTATAAAAATAATAAATCGTATGTTAAATACACCATTCATGGAGACGGTAGGTCATTAGTATGCTATATGGTTATTTCTATTATAGTATTACAGTTAATGAATGAAAAATATATTATTTCTTACAATTAAAAAATAGGATTTATTTCATATATATGAATTTTAAACATTAAAATCGTACTTAAAACATTCCATGTAAACCAAGAATGAATCACATCACTTCATGAGGCTGTATAATGTCGTCCATAATAATGTTGTTGTCGTATTCCCACAAGATGCAGGGCATGAATGTAAGATTGATATAACTACATAAGAATAATAATATGATAATATATAAATATAAATATATATTTAATATTCCAAAAATTAAACCATCATTATCACCAAATTTGAGAGGTCGTAATGGAGAATGAGAAACATCAGGTCAAATGGATGTAGTCTACTATACACATGAATACTGATTTAATAACCAATTTAATAACATATAATATTATTTTTGGTCCTAAAAAAATCCTAAAATCATATATCTATAAATTGTATATTTATTATATCGTATAAAAATTATTAATAGACAATTAATGCAATGTGATTAAAAAAAACATTCATTGATCAATGTTACCTTTTATTTAGGTATCCTCTTTATTTTTTCAATAAATGTCTTCCTATAATTGATTTATTCCAAAAAAATGGATTCAAGGATAATGATAATTAGTTTTAAAGGTGACTTGGGAAGGGTTCTTAAGAACCAAAGTGGATTGAATTTCGGAATAAAGAAAGAGATTGAGTTCTATTTTATAGTTTCGGAGGTGAGTCCTTCTTGTAACATTTGGAAGGAGAGAATTCCACCCATGTTTTTGATGTGATGAATGTGTCCAAAGATTATAAAATTACAATTTTATAAATGATAATTAAAATATATTGCTATAAAATTTTTCGTATAAACGAGGATAGGTAAATAATCCCCTTATGTTTTATGTTAAACACCTGGGTAAACTAATTTTTACCATAACCATGATAATTAATGTTTAAATCATTGACTATTATTTTTTGACAATAAATTATTTTACATTTTTTAAAATTTATCAAAATTGATTATTTATAATATTTAATAAATATTTTAAATTTAAATTAACATATGTTTTGAAATATAATTTGAAAACTATTTGATATATTTGTCGAGAAAGTGGAGTTTTAAATATAAAATGGATATATATTTTTAGTTTTTTCATATTAAATTTCAAAAAGGAATTAGTTAAAATTACTTAAATTGTATTTATATATTTATAAGGTAACCAATTTTTCTGTAAAAAAATAAAATTATTACATAAAATTATAAATAAATAAATGGAAGATGATTTTTTAAATTACAATTCAGTATATTTACTATTCATTAAATAAATTTAAACTCTCTAAAAAATACAAAAATTAACACTAACATAAATTTAAAAATATTAATTAAAAAATTAATGTTATCTTTTAAAATAAATTTATTAATAGTTTTAAAAACTAATTTTCTTGTTCATCACAAAATGTCATACAAATATTTTTTGAGGTTATATTATTTTAAGAACATATAATGACATTACTGAAAATTATACTTGTTATTGTAACTATGTCTTTTGATATATAAAACCATTATAAAGAAAAATAAATGATTATTTATTAATTTTCTTCTTACTATGTTTAATAGCAAGTTTATAAAATTTATGTTTAAATAAATATGTTAATAAAATATCATAGTGTCTTTAAAACATTATTTTTTGTAACGAAAATTGATCCAGTGTTTTGTATATATAACGATTAATATATTTATTAATATAATTAAATCTGAAATTCTGTTTCATTTAATAAATACTATAAAATAAATATCATTTATACAAAAAAATAATTCTTAAAAACACAGGGTGTTAAATTATACCCACCTTAAAATAAATTTATGTGTCCAATTTTTCCCTTTAATTATAATATATGTGGAAATATGTACATAATTATATCATCAGGATCATGCATATATTCCCAAAAAACTCATGTTTTTGACCTAGAATATTAACTATGTGAGTGGCCTTTTTTCAAAGAACATTCTCTGTGTGATCTAGAATCACCAACAGTTGATTCTCAAAAGAAATATTTTGATCCCTATGTATGATCTATATTTATAGTAAATGTTAATGATCATCTATATAAATACATTTGAAATATAAATGGAACAAATCACAAACATGTGATTTGATTGGTGGATGCATCTTGTGATAGGATATTATTAATACATTGATAATAATTTCAAATGGGAAATTATACCATGTATTAAATTCCCTTTAATGAAAAAGATGATATCATTATTCTAAAGGGAAATTCATAAAAATAGCTTATCCTAATATTAAATTTATATATCACATCATCAATTTTCAGTACATGTTATCTTTTAATCTGAACTATCTTCATATGATGATGGATATATTTTACATTCCCTTCAATTACGTAATCTATATTAGGCGCCAAAAAATTATTTCTCAATATTTATTCTAGATCTTTCAAAATCTATATCTATTTCCATAGATGGATTCATAGACATAATATGAAATCATGAGTTAAATTTTTGTTCTATGAAAATTAAACTTGAGGGAGGTGTTGATCACAACCTCCTTCGGTATAAAAATTATAATATCTCAACATAACCAATATAATTTTAATTTTACATTCAAAACAATATACCAATGAGGATGATATATAATGCCTAAAAAAATTTTATAATTAAATTGAGGAAGGATTAACCAAAACATTGATGTAATCATTGGATCTCGATAACATGTAACAGAATTTGGCACTCCATGAAACCATAACCCATTCTTAATATATATCGTGGAATTATGTTCTTGATTTATTTCCTATATGATAAAGATTATGTTTTTTGATATGGTAAGGTTATCAATAATAACCCTATATTAAATAATTCCCTTATTAATATTTCAAGAGACTAATTAAAAAATTCTATATATTTGTTCTCCCAATATTTTTCTAGTATCGTTAATGGATGCATCATATCCATAGAATTATTTATTTAGACATTAATTTTTTCACACCAATCATCGTGACAAAAAAATTGTGAAATCACTTTTATTTCAATCCCACCATATTAATGCTTCCAAATATCTTTTCATCTAAGTACATTAAGGACTAATAGATAATAAAAAAAATATGATATTCCTCAAAAAAATACATCATTGTGTATAGTATAGATATAATGCATACACGGATCCCAATAAATATCATTCCATGATGATCATGAGTAACCTCAAGAACATATATTACCCTCTTTCTCAACATTATATCTTCATTCTATATATCATTTGAATTTATCTAGATATATGGTTGAATAATCAATTGAGAAATATTGTGTTTTTTTATATGAATTCCCAGAATAATCCATTTTAAATTCATATATATTTTATTCTCTATGATCCTCATCATATATAATATTTCATTATCTTTTCTACTCAATGAATTAGAAAAAAATTTCACTTCCCTAGAGTGGTAATATATTTATTAGTGACAATACTTTATCATATTTAACTATATTTTTTCGAACATTTCCAACTCCGTTTGGGTGAATATATCGGCGATACATTTATTAACGGGATATATATCACAATTTTATCTAGAAATATAATTACAACATATCATTAATGTAAAATTTATGGCATGTATCCCCAAATCATGAGTTGAAAATTTTTTCTCATGATTCATCACTTTTAGTGTGTAATAACCACAAAAGAATACATAATATTAATAAAATATATATATCCCAACTAGGATGCATCACTATAATTTAAAAACCCATATCCACTATAGGGTAATGTAAGAATAGGTGTGTTGAATAACTTACTCTTTAGTTCCATGAAATATGACTCACAATTATCTATTATGTTTATCATGTCTTTCTGTTGAGTAACTATGGCCATAAAATTAGATAATTGTGAGAAATTATACCCAATATAATAATAATATCATGATAATCCAAGAATACTATAGATCCCATTCACACAGGTTGGTTGTGGTCAATAATCAATTGCCTCCCAATTTAATGTATCTACCAACATACACACTCTTAAAATTATGTGACCTAAAAAATGAATATTTTGTAATGAAAATTTACACTTTTAAATGTATGGATATATTTTATCATTTACTATGTCTTTTTTACCAACCTCAAGATGTCTTCCTCACCTTTTTTTCTTTTTGATTTGATAAAAATACCATATATAAAGACTACAACAAAACGATCATGTTAAGATTTAATTTATAAATTTATTAAATTATAAATTATTTTATAGGAACTCAAAAGATCAAATGGAATAATTATATATTGTTAATTTTCACAAATTTTAGACAATTGTTTCAGTGGTATATCCACCTAATGTACACTCAATTGATAATATTTAGAATAATGTTCAATCAGGGTAAATTATTGATCTCTATGTGGTTGATCAAAAAATTCTATAATATTTAGAAGATGATACTTGTTTTTAATTGTGATCTTCTCAGATTTTGATAATCAATGAAAAATATCATTAGTCAATCATTGTTTTTAACAAAAATAATGGGTAAAAACAAAGGTGAACGACATGTGTAAATTAATCCCTTAACATGATTTTGTTATAGTGGTAGCATTAATTCCTACAACAAAATCTGGGTCATTCTCTATGATGTCCATTATGTTGGTGTGGAACAATGTAATAGTTTTATTGAGAAATAAACGTCGTGTTTTGGTATAAGGATATGATAATATATTTTATAGGTAACCATAATATCCTGAATAATAGGCACATACTTGATGTTGAGTTTCTCTACAACCATTTGATATATAATATTTTTCTAAATGTAAAATAATTCCAATATAATGGATTTGATTTCCAATTTAATTTTTTAATTATTACCACAATGATATAAGATAAGTGGTAGGTCAAGAATATGAAATTAAACTTCATTATATGATAATTTATTTTAAAAATTATTGGATATGATAACATAAAATTTAACAGTTTGAAGAGTGGAATGATTTAAAAAATGAAAATTCACATATATTTAATCCAGATAGGAATCAAGGACTTGACATGTAAGAATAAAAATATAATAGGGATTCACTAATAATTACACATACAATCATTTTGGTTGTATCATGATACCATTTTAAAATCATTATATATTAAATAATTAGTAGATATAAATTCAAATAAGATATTATTGTTTAGTTAATGGATGTAAATCTTACCTTTAACCATATTCTATATTCTCCATTTAGAAGAAATAGTTATGATATGATTTTTCCTCCATTCCGATAGCTATTGAATGTACTGATGGTGGTCAGCATCTTGAACCCTCATGTATGATAATTTTTTAAAATCATTTCCATTACTCTTATATATGAATAATTGTTGTTTGGAAGGTGTATTATATGAATATGTCATTCTATTAATACTCTTATATAACCTTCTAACATCATATCTTCATTATATTTCCAAATGAACTTTTATACACAATTAAATTATTTACTAGTCATCTAATATCAATTTTGTCCATGTTTCATCCCACAAATTGAGAATAAAAGATAACTCATCATATTTTCCCTCTGGTTTATATATTTTGTATTGAACCCAATCTTCTTTTTCCTTTCAAAACTGTGGGATTGATACAAAACTACAACCTCCAATTCATCTATTGTTATACATCAAACATCATATTATTTCTTATGATGTCTCTTAAGGATAATACAGTTTCAAGACGAGTTTTTAATCCATTGAGGAGTCGATCAACCATAATTTCACATTTTATGAAAATTGAGAATCATTCCACACATGTCATATTAATGATTCCATATAGTAACCAAAAGATTCATTATTAATTTTTCTTAACTGAAGGAACTATTTCTCAATATTCATAAAAAGAATATGGGATAAAACATATTGAAAAACAAGATCATAAAATCATACCAACCCATGGATTAAATTTCATTATATTGAATTATATATAAGAAAAGTGTCCACCATTGATCATCTTCACATTTTAAACATTAGACAACCATAATGAATTTTTCATGTTTTTGACACTAAAGAAAGAATTGTATCATTTCTGTAGTAATAATGAATTTTCTAGTAACTAGTCGATGAAAAGAACAAATAAACAAGGTTTATATTTCCTCATGAATAAAGTAACCAAATTCAGTTACCACCTTTGTTTAGTTTTCATACAAACCTTATTCATATCTTAAGAAATTTTGGTGATCATAACAATGTGATTTTTTATTATAGATCTAATTATATTATGATTATCAGGGGGAAAATCATTTAATTTTCTTTCACATGCATCCTTAATGTGAATATTTCAGGTTCCATCCCTTGTATAAACCAAATTAGTATAGATTAAGAAATAATAAACATATATGGGAACCACATAATGCCGAAAAACAACTTATAAGATGTATAAATTATGACACATTCGTTATTCTAAAATATATTGACATTATCATATTGATTTTATATGAATATTCAATTTAAATATATTATTATCAATCCTAAATAGTTTATGAACTTCTAATTTGTATCCCATAGAGTTTCAAAACCTTCATGCAAGAAGGCATATTTTCGTGCACCAGTTCATAATGGAGTTTAGGTCAATGTAGATTATTCCATGTTAATACACCTTGATAAATTATTTCTAGATCCATATATAGATGTAGTATCAATACAAGGATGTATTTTTTTGAAACCTATAAAATTATCCTTTTCCAATGATTCAAAAAAATTTCCAATAAATTGACTCACGCTTAGCCAAATCCTTCGATTTTACTTAGGGAAATCTTTGTATTTTTTTATTTATAGTCTGTATTGATAACTAAAATGTTTCTCTAATGCCAAATATAAAAACACAGGGACTTTTATACCAAGGAATTACATTATGTTTTGAAAATTTTATTATATTACATAAATACATGCTTGGAAAGCATAATAGTATTATGACTTTGGAATCATGGAAACATAAATACTGGTCCATAAGTAATATACATCATCCCTCAATACATTTTTCATAGTATATCACACTAATCAAACAAATCATATATACTATATCCCTTCATAACTCGTGGAAGGGGATTATATGAAATGGTGAGATCATATTCATAGAAATTATAAACAAGGTAGATACAAAAGAATAATATTAGGATACCAGTTTTAGAACAAGAGCATTGAATTTGAAAAACATATCATGAATATAAAAGATAAAATTATATAGTCTTTCAAGATAGATTGGAAGTACATAAGATAAAAATCATAAGGGAATAAATTATCATTGAACATTAAAATATAACATTGGAATAATATAAAAAAATATTTGGATAAAAAAAATGAAATAAAATCATTTCCATATTTTCCAAGGATCACATTGAAGAATTCCACTGAAGAAATACTATACTAATGAACTATATTCACTAATCAATTCTTCCTTATTTTACGGAATGAATTTTACCACCGCTTTCATCCCTATATTTGTAAATTGAGTCCACTCTCCATTACAATATTTTATATCTCAGTGGATATAAATCATTAACCAATGCGTTGAAGGGATATATCAGTCACACAAATTATATAATAAAATAATGAAAATGTATGGAAAAATAATAATAAAATATAATCACATCAGATTCCAATAGACAAAATGGGTTTAAAAAATCATCACACAAAAACCTATAAAAATGATTCAGTTCTCCTAACCAATTAATGATGTCTTAGTCGATGACACTATTTCAGTTGCATAATTATTTGTTCATGGTATAACCGATTAAAGATAAATAGTTCTCTTAAGAATCATACCATCAAAACATAAACCATTCTGAGAAATATGAATTTTATTCTAGGATCTTTTCCATCGTAAGGTATAATTCTAAATAAAAAATTTCATCACAGATAGAAAAATATGTTTAATTGAAATTTGGAACATTTCCTGAGTAAAATATTCTTTCCTCTAAGAAAAACAATTTATAAAACCTAAATAAATTTGAAATTTTTTTGTGGAAATTTATATTCAAAACATATAATAAAAAACTCAGATCAATGATCGTTTATGATGTTTGAAAAAAAAATTCATAGAGTATAAATTAAAATGAAATTTACATTCAAATTTTCAGTAAAAAAAACAAACATTGTAATGGATGAAAAAAAATTATAAATTCTATTTTTTTTAAAATAAATTATAATTTTAAAAAAATTGAATCAAAATATATTAATAAAACATTAAAAAAAATTTATATAACTTTCCTTATAAAAAAAAATATTTTCTTATCAACTTGATAAATAATGTAATATTATAGTAAACAAATTATTAATTACAATATGATTTCAATAGCCTAGAATTAGTACAATTACATATGTATATCATACATAACAATAGAACAATAACATTAATGATAATTAATTAGAGTTATATCTCTATATTTTATCATTTGACAAATAATCATAAATAATCCTAAAAATTCATCGCATTGTAACATTAAATGTATACTACTTTGGTAACATTAATTAAAAATACCCATGATATAATAACATAAAATGAAACATTAAACATTATAAGGATGAGTGTACTCATTAAATTACATGTAAAAGGGATTTATATACAACTCGTTAAATATTATAGGTTCACAACATATAATGCATCTCAAAGAATCCAAATTGAGATAAAAAAATAACATAACAATTAAGTGACCATAATTCCTATGAAAGTGTGTTCCTCAAATTGATATTTATATATCCCAATAATAATTATTATATGAAAATTAATATTTTATCGAAGGATGTATAAAAAAACATTAAAATATTAGGTTGTCGACATGGATTGTGTCTCACAAAAAATAAAAGTGAGTTGTAAATTATCATACCATTAGCCTTGGCATCCATCATACTCATTCAAATTGTATAATTAATAAATATAGTATTATTGAGCATATATTAAAGAATAATATACATATATATTATTACATTTATGATTTTCTTATCACATATTATTGTTATTTTATTAATGATTCCATGTTGATGTCATGTTTCATGTAATAACCGTTTAGTTTTCTATAAATGTTCTCATTCATTATATTTTGTTCATACCGTAGTCATTATTTAATAATATAGATAATCATATTCCTGATACTTATATAATCTAGTTAAGTGTATTTTTATATATAATAATCTAAAAAATATATAAAAATAAAATGAAAGACACTATTCACAGATATGGTAGTCCTTATGTACGCTTGATCGTGGTTTCTATTCCATTTTTAGATTGTTTGAAAGAAAAGTATATTATATATTTTAACTCGAAATTTTTTTATTTAATGTATAAAAATATTTTTATTAAACCCATTCTAGAAATACCCCATGTAATTCTTGAATAAATCACCCAACATAGCAAGGAAGTAGTCCACATTACAAATGAATGACATTATCTAATTCCTTCTAAATGAAAAGCATGATGGTATGTGTCGTATGAATGATATAGATCATAATAATATTATATAAATTATATATATCATATATAAGAAATAAAAATATCATTATGGTCATCAATGAGTGGTGGTAATGGAATAAATAATGGCATCGGTTCGAGAGGTGACTCTCCAACAAACACAATAATATGGATTGCATGAAACCTTTGATTGGAGTGGAATTTCTTTTATTTAATTTCATTATCAAAATGAAACTAATTATATGTTATATAATATTTTTATTATATAAATATGATATTAAAAATAAATAATTTTGTTTACATAACAAATTTTACAAAAAACGATCATTGATGAATGATTCCTCTTCTTGGGGTATCCTCTTTAGCCTTTCACTAAAATCCATCATATTATGGAATAATGGTTATAAAATGGGTTCTGTGATGGGGGTAGATAATTTTATACGTGACCAGCTATGGAATTTTCTGAACTATGTGGTTTTGTTATTGGTATTGAGGGAGGATAATATGTTCCCTTTCATTATTTAGGATGAGTAGCACTATTATAAATTTTTGAAAGAGAGATTTCGATACACATTTATCATATAAAAATAATATAAAATTGAGATAACATTGTAACCATAGACGCTATTACTTATACATATTTCATGCCATCAATTTTTTACAATTTCATAGGTATATTTGATGATAATTTGTTTAGTCTTACTCCATAGTAAACCCATTTTCACCTTAACAACAAAAATTAATTTTTCCACACTCTCTATTTATTATCCTCAAAATATCATATGAATGCATTGGAAATTAGATATAAATATTATCCCAAATATATAATAATTTTTTTAAATTCCATTAATATAAGTTAATAAAATAATTTAAAAGTTGCCTGCTGATGTGTCGAGAAAACATGTTTTTAAATCAAAAATGACAAAACGTTTACAAAGTTTTTGTATCCATTTTTAAACTGAAAAATATTATATTGAATAGAATTTTCATAATAAATTTATATTTTAAATAATTTGACATCAAAATAAATATAAATTTTAAATTATGGTTTAAAAAAAATAAAAAAATCAATTAAAATTCATTATTTTTAACTATTCATGAAAATATTAAAACATTCAATAATTTCCTGAAATTTCAACCTCATAAAATTTATAAATTTTTAATCATATAATTAATTTCATTATATCATATTAAATTGAAAATAATATGAAAAATTAATATTAATATTTTTTTTAAAAAAAGACATAAAAAGTGGTTTCATAATAAATGTTTTTCTATTATTTAATAACTATACCAAAAATTATATATTATTATAAATATATTTATTTAATATGAACTAATTATAAATAAAAATGATAAATTATTTATTAATTTTCTTATTAATATGTTTAATATCTTGGTTATAATAGTTAGAGTTAAAAATATAAATTAATAATATATAGTGATTTTTTAAAAACTCTGTGTTGTATGTAATAGAAGAAAATAAAACATTGAATATAGAAAACTTATAAAATTGTGTTGGACATATTTAAGGAATAAATAGGTGTTTCATGTAGTTAAATACAAAAAATAATTTTAATTTTATCAAAAAATAATAATTATTATAAACTCATTTTTTTAAATGAAATGCACAGTTGGCACAATGTTTCCTAAACTATTTGTATTGACATTATGCTTTAATAAATAGCTAAAAAATGAATCTTTTATCATCTGATCCAAAACTATTTACTCTCATTTTATCTTCATTATTTTATCATAGGAGGTCTATATGTGTTCCATAAATCATACTCTAATATACCATACTCTAATAAACCATTGTAGTTCCCCCTCTTTCTTCTTCCATCAATCATACCCTAATATACCATTGATGTTATCATTATGTATTGGACAAAATCAGAAATCGTTAGGTGAGTTTAAAATATCGAGGTATATATTCAAATATTATAATTTATGTTTATATTTTCCTATTATTAATATTTTATTTCGTTCCCTAATTATGTTTTAGTTATTACGGATTCCACTAGAACATTGAGTAATCAGATTTCAATGTTCTAGTTTTCTGTCTACCTAGGAAGAGAGTAACTATAAATGACATTAGCACATCACTGCAAGTCAAATCATTGAGTACCTCACCATTTGGAAAATATAAATATTTATTGCCATAATATAAATTGTATGATGTTTTATTTAATTCATATTAATATATATTATGTTCTAATTGATGTTTTGTTTTTTAGGGTCCTATTGACTATTCGGTTGTGGTTTGAATGAGATGTGATAAGCTGGTGAGTTTTAAATAAAAATACCCATACTATTTCTAAAATTTCATAACATATTTAGGTCAATAAATTAATTATATTAGTAATATTTAATTAACATTTAGATTTTTATGATATAGTCACTTAGTAGGTCTCAAATGAGCTTCAATAGAACCAAGATGCAAATTTTTTCCCATTGGAACATATCAAAATGATTCATAAGTATTGGGGTCCATGATAAGTATTATATAGTATTTATACACGTAAAGTATAACGTGTATACTTGTTATTTCCCCTATAGTTTTCCCCTAGTTAATATTTACCATAATGAACATTTAATCCAATGTATACAATTTTTCAATTAAATAGATGGACAGAAAGGGTCACTAACAACCCATGCATGCTAGCATCATATATTGACATATAAATGATGATGAGGGTCCTGTATGGATGAATATATCTATGATAAAGATTATAGGATACCTATTGAATTCATCAATATAAATACTCCTTTTAGGATCTCAATGATGAATTCTTTTACTAATGTTCCAGCCTAGTGGATCCCTGGTCTGATGCTTCAATAATCGTTTCTCTGAAGGAACCCTGTGGATGACTTGATGTTGTACCGACCCTGATCTAATGTGTTATGGGTTGGCATGATATTATATTTGGAGTCACCTAGAACATGTAACAAACATGTAATACTGTGAGGATTTAGATTGTTGTGGAGGTTTATTTGTTCATCCACACTCAACCTTTTTATTATTTTACTCAGATATTATTGTTTTGAATAATATTTTGAGAGGATTTTCTTGGTATTTGGTAATCAATATTGATAAAAAAATTCATATGACTGGGATTCCTAGAGGTAATTCTTATAATCTATATTTTCAGCTACAATTCGTAATATGTATATAATGTTTTGGAATCGATGTGGGGAAATGTGGTTTTGAAATAAAAATTCTGACAACATGGAACCATTAACAATGTTTTCTATGGATGTGCTCCATTGACTCATAGTGGATGAATTGGTCAATGAAATTGGGTCCTAGAAATAATAGGATTAAATTGTACATAGTTTAATATAGTTTATCTATGTACATGATGAGAACTCCTTGATTAATGGTTGAAGGTTAGAGACCTAATTGGTCTAATACATGATACATATAGTTTAGACTACATTTTATTTAGTGTATTCATTATAAGACTATTAATAGTTACCCACCATATTTAATTATACTTACTAGAGATTATTAAATGGGATCCAAATTCTAGGACATACATTTCCCTTAAGGACAAATCTTTACTATAGAAATTTATTGAACAAGATGAATCATGTATTTGTTGACCAAGATTATGGACCCAAGGATCAACTATGTGTTTCTTGTATTTATTTTATTTTTCACTATACTGATACATTAATAAATATATATATATATATATTAATTTATAAGTATATTTTTGGGGATACATATATATATATATATATGAGATGAAACCACATTCATACACATTTCAACTACGGTCGATGTTAGTATATTGATCATGATTAATGACATAATGATATGATGCAATTTATTTTATTTACATATAATTCAATTCATTCAATAATTTTTATTTATTACTAGTATAATGATGATTATCTCACATGAATATATATTTTATTACATATTCAATTTACCTAACCACATTGGTGGTTCCCTATGACTTCGTTTACTCACACACTTATTGAGCCACCATTACACTAAGGTAGTGTAGGGGGCATTAGAGTGGTTAGAAGAACATTTTTGGGCTTAGTAACAAGATCATCAAGCTATATAACACTTATATTTTTATGGATCATTGATATGTTTCATATATTAAAGATATATGTATAGGCTTATACATTCTTTTTATTCAATTAACTATTGTACATTTGAGAATCCAACTATGAAATCAGTACGGTATTTATTTACTTGACCATTAGGGATGTCACTTCATTCTATATATTATTAGATCATGACAATATTTTAATTTTCGAATGATTCTGTACTAATATAATTTTTTTATGAATGATGTTTTATTACTTTATTTGTTTTATTAACATAATTTTATGGCATAGTCTACCCACTATAACACCCTAGATCCTCACTTACATTTGGATGCCTCTACTATATGGGTAGGCATGATTGATTCCATATGTTGATCTAAATAAGGCTACCATTTTAAATGTGGGGGATTATAGATGTTATAATCCACAAATTCAAAATATTACTATATCATAACTAATGTTGTTATATTGACACTATCATAAAATCATATTCAAATTATATTAGTATTTATATATGGATGTATGTTTAATAAATCAGATTTATTTTTGGAAGACCACCAAAATTTATTGTGGATTACTATAAGTATTTGATGAATTTAATTCCAAATTTTTTCTCGATAATGTAGTTTTTAATTATTATAAATTTTATATCAATTATGTAAATAATGAAAAAATATATAAAAATTATGAATAAAAAAATAGATTATAAATTTAATTAAAGAGTTATAAAACATTATTATGTTAAATTACTAGAAATATATTGTGTCAAATATCAATTTGATGCTAAAACTATAATATAGAAAATTTTGTCAGTATCATCTTTTTTGAAAATCAATGATACATTGATAATTAGATTCCTTATCAAATCAATTTATATATCATTTAATTTTCTATCTGGATAATCTATAATAAACATGTATTGTATATTTATGATGATTTTTAATATATTACAATATCTAGTTGACAAATATTATTCTAATGAATTTTTTTCTTAATATATATTTGGAGTTATTCTTATAGAATTGGAATCATATTGAACTAAAAGTAATGATAATAAGGAAATTAAAAACATGAGATCAGATAATCTAATTTATACCCCCACGAGGTATGATGATTTATTAGAGAGGGATACTAAAAAAGGGTCAATAAAATGGAGTTGTAAATTTTTT
Source organism: Viscum album (assembly GCA_963277665.1). Classification (NCBI taxonomy): domain Eukaryota; kingdom Viridiplantae; phylum Streptophyta; class Magnoliopsida; order Santalales; family Viscaceae; genus Viscum; species Viscum album. The sequence continues at coordinate 1,045,338,165 of OY728163.1, read as the reverse complement.
TTAAATTTCATTTATTTATAAAAAAATTAAAATCATTTGAAATGGTTAAATAATATTATAAAATGAATAATTTTTAATATAGACAATTATTATTACATTATTAGAATTTTATAATGAACTAGCTCAACAGTATCAGTGAGTAAATATTATAGTTATAATAAACTGTTTTCTATAAAAGTACATGAAAAATTATAAATACAAAAACGAGAGGAAATAATATTATAAGGTGATATAATATTAAATAATGAAACCTTTTAACAATATATTATATTTTCATTAATTTGAATGAAAATATAAGAAGTAAAAAAATCCATATAATTTATATATGTGTAATTAAAATAAATTCCTAAACACTTCTAGAACATAGAGGGAAAGAGGATGCAATTATTTTTTTGAGAGTTATTAAAATATGGGTTTTATAGATAAATATAATACTAATTTCCATACATAAATCAGAGCAGCAAATAAATTTTTACATGTCTTAGTTATCTACTAAAAAAATAAAAAATCCGATTTTAATGAAAATACACACAATATTTGAGTATGTTAATGATTCAATATCTTATTATACTGAATAATCATATTAATCTAAAGGAGATAATAAATTTACAAGTTATGAAGATGTTTTCATGTTTTTATAAATTTTATGAATATTAATATAGTATATTAGAAAACGATAGTTTTATTATTCTAATAAATACATTTTCAAATAAAGTTCAAAAAGATTAAACTTTTTTCCGAGAATTTGATTAATCTTCATATATAATTAGATAATAAATATAATTATACTTTAAATATGAGGATAAAGAATTATTAGTTAACCAAAAATATTAAAATTTATGTCCAAATAAATTACCAAAAAAATTTACTTCAATAAAATCTATTTTCATAACATGTATTAAAATTCAATCACTATAAAGGTATTTTATGAATTACTTTTACTAATAAAAATCAATACATTCAAAATAAAATCATTTTTCAAAACATATCTATTTTTAGAAATGTATTAAAATAGTGAACATTGAATAAATATATTCTCTTTAAAAAGATTTCAATAACAGGGTGTTCATAATAAATATTTTTATAAGGAAAATGAAACTATAAAACATTTCATGGTTGTACAGAAGTTGATTAAATCATTATATTGTCTAAATAATGTTGGATCTAAAAAAATTCATATTTCACATTTCTAATTTTCATAGATTATAGATTATAATATTATTTCCAAAAAATTCATGGTATGTGAATATTGGTTGTTACCATCACATTAATGGTTGTACGAAAAGTTTCCATTCGATTAGCAAGATGAAAAGTGAAAAATTTAACTTCGTTGAAAATTTTCAAGATTAAATCAATAGTATATGTAATATTTCACTTATTGGGGATTTTTTTTTCAAATTTATTCTATGTTTCTAGAAATAATCTCAATGTTATTACTTTCAAGAAATTTTATGATGAGGGATACCTTTTCAAATTTATGAATGTAATTTGTTCTATAGAATACTAGAACAGTACATTTATATGTTTTACAAGGATCATTGATAATGAATACACACATAACATAAAGAACTATAGAAGTAATGTTTTACCTTTCCTTTGTTAAATATAAGACAAATTTTTGTTATGAAAGAGAAGGTTAGAAATTATTCATGTTATATCTTTAGAAAATCTATATAAGAAATGACTATTTGTTTATCTACCATTCATATGTTTAATTATTATAAAATTTCTCATCATTCCAATTTTTTGATATTTAATAAGTAATAGATTATGTATATTTGTAATTATTCAAATTTGGAATCATTATAGTTTCTAAAAATGGATATTTTATGGCCTGAAAAAATAGTAATTAATGTAAGAAAATACATTGTATAATATGTACTTAATAAATATGCAAGATATACATGGGACTATATTCTTGTTTAAAATTTAAAACATTTTGCCTAATTTAAAAATATATAGCTCATGAAAGAAATGATAAATAGTATACTTTGGTAAATATTCATAGTAATCATGGTTGGGAATTTTTTAATTACGAATTTGATACTTTTTTATTAAAAATGGTATTGTGAATAATTTCACAGCACTGAGAACTCTATAGAAATTGTTTAATCCGGTGAATAAATTTAAATATTTAGATGATAACAAAAATCATCTTTATGTAAAACATGGTTGCTAATTATTTTTTGGATGAAGCTATTAAAATTAATTTCTATATCGTATATAGATTTTTTACTTACAACATTTTTAAATAAAACTTTTTATGAGTAAGGGATTAGAAGAAATCCAAATATATATATTTTCATATTTTATATGAATTTATTATTTTTTAATAATAATGATAATATATATATATAATCCAAAATATTTGATGAATAATTTATTTGTGTTATTCTATAAAAAGAATGAATTATAAAGATTAAAAATTGATTTTATTATTTTAGGAATAGGCTTTGTTTAATTTAATGAAACATATCCTCTTATTTTTGATCAACATAAAACAATATCATATTAATTTATTTCAAAAATAATTTTTCATTCAATAGTATTAAATTATTCCCTTAAGGGGACCAATAAATAAATTACTTCTTATGTATTAATACAACATGAAATTCAATATGTTATTAAAGAGTTTATTTTTAAAAAAAAATTAATTTAGTTAATATGTTGGATTCATCTACGTATTAACATAACTTATGATGTAAATAAACTTATTATATCTATAAATTCATTAATAATTGAAGAAGAACTTTGTAACTTATTATGTTAATTTGAACCTAAGACTAATTATGATGTATTGGGTGATGATGATTGGTTAAAATAAATACATGCTAAAATAAATGAATTTTAGATGAATCATCATTGTAAATTTCTTTAACATCCTGTGTATATTTATAATATTTTTATAAACTTTATTTTTTACGATAAATGTTATCATAGGGGAATCATTTTTAGAATTAAATGATAGAATTTATGTGAACAGTTATATTAGACTAAAAGAAATATACTATTAAGAATCATATTTTCCAGTTAATATAATTCACTATATTCTTATAATCATAAAATAAAAATAATTTATAAATTTTAATATTTCTAAAATGGATGTGAATTGATATTTCATTAATTTATATACTTATGATGATGTTTATATAGAGAGACACCCCTGTTTTTAAAAACCCAAAATCTTAAGATATTGTTTTTTGGAATACTATGACACATTTTAGATATAAAGAACCCATAGATCCTACTATTATAGATTATATAGATTTTTTATATATAAAAAATTGTGTAGGGAGTTTTAAATGCACATATTTTGTTAAAAAATGTTTTAATAAGGCCATCAATATTTAAATTTATGTCGATGAACTGAATTGATTTTCATTATGTTGTTTTTTTTAACATTTTGGATATTAAAATATCATATATCTTTTTTGAAATAATTATTATTTTAATGGGACTTGACGGTCTCTAGAGAAATTGTCTGTAAAAAACATAAATTTCAAGAATTCAGAGTATGTTTTAATAAATATTAATGGAATTCAATAAAATTGTGATCAAGTTAAGGGATTGATTCTGAACATTAATATATAATAATGATGAGGAATCATTCTCTTTGGGATATATATATATATATATGGATTATATACCATATCATTCCTCTATGATCATGTATTTATTTTAGGAGATCTTTTGTTCTTGAATTTTATCTCTCTATTTTTTTGTTGTCTAAATGTTCTTCACTTATTTCAATGTTTTCACTAATAAATATTTACATTTTAGATGTACTGAAAGAAATATGTATTCATAATGTCTAATTTGAATAATATGATTTGTTTTTTAAGATTTCATTTTTTTTATATATTAGAATAGAAATGCATTGAGAATGATGAGTTTGATATACAATATATAGAATTGGTAAATTATTTCTATTCAAATACCTATTTTTTAAATAATATTACATAAATAATGTTACATTTCATTTTTGAAAATAATTTGATGTTGAATTCCTGGATGTACATAGAATTAGTACTAATTCCCTTTGATGGATTGAATAATGTTGTCATATACACGTTTCTAAGAAAGATGGGATCCTATGAAAATTATAATTGTAAAAAATTCTATATTATTTTCTAATAGAAAAGCTATAAATTCCTTCCATATTATTTCAGAAAAGAGTGTTGTAAAATACTTGTTGAAAAACAAACTTATCACATGGAAAATTTGAAAGGAATACATTTATGGTTCATGATATTTATGTATTATATTCTATTTGTAATTTGATAAAAATGTAATATAGTGAAATACTGGGTAAAATATGTTGAGTGAGTGGTGTATAATTATAATAAAGATTTAATTAATTTGTATACAGATTATGTCAACATTATTTAATCAAACATCATTCTTTTTTTGAAAATAATTAATACGGAAACCATAGTAAGGGAGAAGATCACATTCATTGGAAAATATATAATTTTTATGATGAAATATATATAAGTTTCATCACATAATAAATTTATATAAATATAAGATAATTATATATTCAATATAATAATTAATAAATTAAATGAGAAATTTGGGGAAAAATAAATTTTGGTAATATTCTTGAATGTGACTGAATAATCATTAGAAAATGTCAAAAGAAGAATTTACAACTAATAATAAGGAGAAGGAAACTAAAAAACTGGGGATCCATCAATAGTTTTAGATAAATAAATAAGCCTCATCACTAAGATAAAATGTTTATAAATATATTTTAGAAGAAGATAAGAACAAAAGGATTACTCAATAATGAATACATAAAAGGATTATTATTTATTTATAAGAAAAACTAAGTTAATTCAATAAGGGGTTCAAGAAGCTAAAATGGTAAATATCCTTTTTTTAATTTAATGAGTATCCTCATATTTAATCAATTGAATTCCAATATACAAAAATTTCAACAGATTATATGGATGTAGTTATGTTTATATAATATCTGATGATTCTAATAATAATGATATTAATGTTTTTGGTAGTGATAGAATTAAATTAATGGATCTATTATACGGTGTTAAAGATTCTGAATAAATAGGACCTTCTAGTTCATGATGGCCTCATGTATCATGAGATTCATCTGATCCAATAAATTATCTTTTTTTAGAGTAGAGTACTTAGGATTTGGGATGAATTGAGTATCTATAATAAAATTTATTTGAACTTCTTTCATAAAATTTTCCCCAATAATAAATAATTACATCCCTTTTAATCAATGTAAAACAGTTTTGAATGTTTGACTTTTTAAATAAATTCTCAAGCGGTTGATTAATTTTTTGGAGTATTAATATTAGTTATTAACATTACATTGGAAGGTTTTCTAATAATAAAAAACTATTATAACTTTGATTGATGAATAAATACCAAATAAAATCTTTTCATTACTGAATTATAAAGTAAAATATAGAAAAAAAAATTACACAACACAACATATATAAAACAAGTGGTTTAGTCATAAGTTGAGACATATTCCACACAACATTGTGATCAACTACCACCATGCTTTTTATATTAATAAACTTGATCCACACCCTGGATTGGGGTAAACAACAGTACACAAGACTGTCTAAGTCACATGACCTCTTCAATAGTTCTTTGTGGGTGAAGCCTACCAGGTTATATATGGACCTCATCTACATATATATATTGCAGTAAACAAGTGTAAAAAGATATGAAAGGAAGGATATATTTTATCCTTCTATTAAGTATAAGAAAGAGTGTGTTTTTTTAATATTGAAACTCAAACTACTAGAATGATAAAAACAATACACAATAGAGGAAAAATGATAAATAAGGTTAGAAGTGATCTGAGTGCTAATTTATTCAGCTCTAAACATATAGGATAATAAAGATGTAAGAATCGGGTCCTCCTAAAATAAATAGTGTATTTTAAGTATGGTGCTTTGGTTTCTAGTTAGATCATGCTCATATTCTTCATGATGTTGGAATTTCAAGGATGTTCTTGACACCGATCTATGGTAACCAAACTTTTTTGGATTTGGGAATTCTTGGTGTGTTAATTAGGGGTATCTTGTTGCATGTTTTTGTTTCTGCTTCTTCAATATGTAACACCACCTTTTTTTGGGCTATTCTTTTTTTATTCATGAGAATCATGTGTTTGAGCCGATGTGATACATGTATTCATCACCTAGTACCTCATAAATTCATGTAAAATGAATAAAAAATATTTATTAGGTCAGTGTATTTAAAAGACCCAAATATGACTATTGGAAATTAAATTGAAAGTGAAAAAATAGATTAACAAATGGTGTCACAGTCTGTCATTAAATGGTGTCACAATGAAACGATGTCTTCATGAAACTATGTCTCCATGAAACTGTGTCTCCATAAATTAGTGTCTCCTTAAAATAGTGTCTCTATGATGCGATGTCGCCATGGAAAAGTGTCTTCCTATTTTCCATTGAGCAGTGCAATAGTTATGATGGAATAGTTGTATAGTTATCATGAACAAGTAGCACAAATGCGATGTTCGGATCATAGTGTATGGTCACGGTGTATGGGTCATGGTGTATGGGTCACGATGTCTGTACACGGTGTCTGGTCATGGATTCTAAGTCACTGTGTCTAGTGATAGGGTTTGGGTCACGGTGTCTAGTTCATGGTGTCTGGTCACTTTTCCAAGTAAAAAGAAGAACCTGTGGTCAACTCACATTTTCATAGACATAGAAAAATATATAAATACATACTTAAGTAATGATATTCACATAATGGATTAGACATAATCATTTATCAAGGAATTACATTATAAAAAAAATTAATATATAGTTTACATCAATCAAACATATCACGTATGGTATTGTATTAGTTTATATAATCACAATTAAACCAACCATATGTACACATGATTTAAGATAGATCAAATAAGATTAAGCAATTTTACAAGATGATCAGGATTTGTGATCATTAAAACATTATTAAGATGAGAGGAGTCCATAAATGTCCCCCTTTTTGATGACCACAAATCATGTGACTCAGAAATATGTTCTTAGTGGAATTGTCTCTCCCTTAGTGTCCATTTAGAGTGCATTTCTCTCCCCAATTTGGCATTATCAAAATGATTGCTCAATTAAATAAGATAATATACCAGATGTGTACAAACTGGATTATATTGATAAGGATTTGACATTAAAAATAATAATAATTTTTTTTAAATATCCATATTATAAGATAGTGTTCTCTTTTCTTCAGCACTAGATGTATTCTTTTTTCCTTTGGTAGATGCATCTGGAGAATCCATATGAGAAGAGGAAGAAGTTGAAGAAGGAAATGAACCAACTGCCCAAGATTAGAGAGGGAGTACTTAAAAAACAGAAGGGGACAAGGTTGTTTTTATTGAATACTGAGGAACTTGTTGATCAAGGATAATAGGGTTGATCTGACATAGAACACGATTGATAGTCCTAGTGGAAGAGGCAAGGGCAGTGGATGTGAATGTATAGAAAAAAGGTCGTTAGGGTGCAGTTGTAGGAGCTACAATAGTAGTGCTTTTCACATGAATATAAGGTACCAATAACATGATGAATTAAGGAATAATCTCACCACCATACTACATCACATTCACAATGTCATATTTGTTCTCCATGAAATTTCATAACATAGTTGTGAAATCCTTCCATTTCTGAACCTGAGTATTGAAAGCTTCAGTTACTGGAGGGATTTCTAGGTTATCTACATGGTACATGAAATGGTTTGTCATATAAATATTAGGGAAAATACCATTAAATTATAAATCCTCATTTATAGTAATTCCTTCGTGAAAATAATTGGATATATTGGAATGAAATCTGACGAGATTAAGAACTCTATCACTATTCTTGACAACCACAGATAAAGACACAATGTCAAAGCCACTGATAATATAATGATGTTCTTCCTTAACAACTATTTTGAGTAGATGTTTGTCCAAAGAGGATTGAGATGTATTTCCAGAGGTAGTAGAAGCTATTATAGCTAAATAAAGGGACTTCAGTTTATTTAGAACTTTCTGGAGACATCCCTTATACACATAAATAAACTTGTTATGAAAAATAACAATCTCAAACATTTCATTAAATATTTTCTTGTTTCATTCATCCACCTTGTCCTCAAAGGAATTTAGGATAGGTTGAATCTGAATGGGAACTTCTTATAGAATCTGGCCACTAACATACTCAATAGGATGATCAACAGGTTCTGGTCTTGATTTCAGCACTCTCTACAGATCATCAACCATATCTCTGAGATACATCACACCATGACATAGAAGATTGTTCACAACTCTGACATTATGAATTTCATGATGATTTGTTTTCTGAATCTTCCAAATGATCTACTATAACAAAATGGAAGAATCTATTCCACTTTTGTTTGTTAGAGGAGTTGGTTTAGTGGTCATGAGTTTTTAAAATATATCACTCAAATGCAGCTCTAATGGATTTCAAATAATCATTACCAACTATGGTAGAATGTTATTGTGTAGGTTTAGGTATAGCAGCTGAGACAAGATTAGTTACCTTTGAAGATATAACATAATATAATGATATGGTTTCAATTTAATCTGTGTCCACATAATATGAATCAACTGGATTAATAACATCAACTAATTACAGATTGGTGTGTTGGTCCCCCTAAATAGGTGCATCTCTTACAGGACTAAGAGATTAAGATCCTTGATATATTTGTAGACATTAATCATCAAAAGCATCACCAATTTCATTTCAATCCAATTAAATGGCTTTCTCATTTTTTTATTATGAAGATAGGATAATCTCGGGAACAACATGTTCCTCTAGGTATCCCGTAGAAGAAGATTATTTCTCAAATGAAATATCTTCATCAAAATTATCTTTTAGAACATCCTTTCCCCTTAGACTAACATCAGACTCTTCTTTAGAAGTAGTTTCCTCTTCCAGATCAACTATTTCTTCAGAAACATGTACTTCCTTCTCAACTAATACTTGAAGAACATGTTCACTGCCTTCCTCATCCTGGACAGTTTCCCCTATAGGTGCAACATCATTTTCTTATTATTCCTCAACAAAATAGTCAACAATCTCATCTGGTTCCAAATCAATATCATAAAGGTCTATAGGTCATGAAGAATTATCAACCGTATTGAACATTTCATATACCCTTTCATTATAATCTACTGATTCTTTTCTCCATGGATTCAAACTGATTTTCATTTTTGTATTCTAACTGTTGACATATAAAATTCATAGCCCTTATTGACTTCACTATCTATTCCAACCACCCATTTTACATAAAGCATAGATAAGATTATCCTAGAGTAGAACAAGGAAGTTGAATTTGAGGATTTCTTTATCAACGTGTACATATAAAGTATAACATAATTGAAAAGGTTAATGTGGTGTCCATTAAATAAATGATTTATCAAAAATAAATTTGGATACATAAGTGTAGAAAGTCCCCCATTTCATTGACTAATAAAAATCTGAAAAAATGTAATAAAAAGTTGGGTGTCACCGTCTATCTCAGTAGTAATATTCCAACCCTTTGTTTTATTTATAAACAATTTTCCCAATGCTTATTCTGAATAAAAATATACCATGGATGTGGAGGACCCCTATGTTAGTCCTAAAAGACTACCTCATGAGGTATCATTGGGATATCTTCCCATAACTTCAATGAAATGGTACAACATTGGCCATTGATCTAGCTTCTCAGAACAAAACCATCTTCTGTAAAAAATGTGAATTGAACTAAATGATAAAACAGAGAAACTAGATATTGATATATCGGTCCTTCATATTTTGTGAACCAATCCATCCATCCTTCCAATTTTAGTACATTCAGTACTAAATTAATTCATGATAGAATACACTATGGGATGATTTCATTTTTAGGTACCACCATTCTTTTAACTAGGTTTGAATTCAATGGACCATCAGACACTATATTCAGTGCTATTTTCATCTTCTACTTTGATATGTGCTCTTGAAGAGTTTATGAGGAGGTATATTTCTATCATGACATTCATTGAAGGTTCTAGAGAGAGATAACGGTTGAAGGAAGGGTTAAAAGTTGAGAGAAGATATCTCAGGTGATTAAAGGAGTGAAACATATTTCATTTTTATCATTTAGGGATATCAAGCGTCACAAAATCAAACATGCAGGAAAGTAAAAGAATAAAATAATTAACTACTGCAATAAGAGTTATAATATATAAATAAAATGATAAAGTTTCTTTATGGTGAGGTTGGAACAGACATTCATGGTAGAATGATAAAATGATTACACAGAGAGACCGTGATGAGTATTGATGTTGAAAATGTAAGAGGTTTTCACGGTGACATCTATACTATGTGACTTCTAAACTGTGTCACTATGTTTTTTGAAACATTATGTGCCAAACAGTAATCTAGAGAGACTGTAAGCATGAAATAGAAAAATTTAAGGCAGTAAACTATATAATTGTAAGATTTAGAGATTAATCCAAAGACATTGACTTGTGAAATTGTAAACAGTGAAATAGAATGTTGTGAAATATTACACATACTTCGTAAGATTTATCATTACCAATTCATATATGATGTAGTTTATTAATTCATAATTTATTAGTTTTTTGAATATATTATCAAGATGATATTCCAATCCAATTAATTCCAAATTGATATAACCTTTTTGATAATTATATCTCAAAAATGGATGTCTTATATCAATATGTTTTGTCCTAAATTTTGAAACATGTTTTTGTGAGATGTTAATGACACTTTTCTTGTCACAATTTATAGGTAAAATCCAGAATTGATATCAATAATCTTGTAATGTGTCTTTCATCTACAAAATATTTGCATGACAACTACCAATAGCTTTTTATTCAACTTCTTCAGTAGATAATGCAACTGATTTTTGTTTCTTACGATGCCATGATACTACTAACATTCCATAAAAGTGAAATGTTCCAAATGTGATTTTTTATCAAAATTATAAAAACCAATATCAGAATTAGAATAACTAACTGAAATGACTGTACTCTATGATAGAACAATTCTATATTGGGTGTTTGCTTGAGTTATTTGAAAATTCTATTAAAAAAATTAATTGATATTTCATTGGGTTTTCATGAAAATGAGAACACATATATACACTAAACATATTGTTAGGTTTACTAGTAGTTTTGTAGAGTATGATTCCAATCATTCCACTATAATTGAATTGATCAATGTGTTTTCATCATCATCAAGATCCAACTTACAAGTAGTACTCATTGGAGTGTCAGTACATTTATTGCTATCGAAGCCAAAATGATTGAGAAGATATATAGTATAATTTCATTGATTTATAATAATACCATAATTATATTTAAGGATTTTTAATCCATAGAAAAATTTAGTTCACCCATTAAACTCATTTCAAATCTGTTATGCATAATATTATAAAATTCAATATTGATTGATTTTTTGAATATCAAAAGATAATATCTTCTAAACAAATTTGAACTACTTAAATCGTAGTGTAATTTTTTTATAAAATGTTAAGAACATTCATTTATTTTTTAAAACAATTATAAATAATAAAATATCTTAATATATCATACCAAGATCTTGGAGAATGTTTTAAACTATACTAATCTTTTTATAATTTTATGAAATGATTTGGAAAAAAATGATTTTTTAAACCAAGGGTTTGTCAACAAAGGAATCCGTAGATATATACCCATTTATGAATTCACTCTTAATATACTTTTGATATTTTTTTTAATTAATATTTGAAGAATATGTAATTATAATTCTATTGGATTCATGTCTAGCTACTGTTGCAATGTTTTCCTCTTAGTCAATTCCTTCGACATAAAAATAGCCTGGTGAAAAAAATCTAGCCTTATTTTTAATTATGTTACCATCTTCATCAACTTCATTTCAAAAAACCCACTTAGTTCTTATGGTAAATGTGTATTTGGTATTTTAAACAAATTTTAAATATTTGTTACTATAAAACCGATTATGTTATTTTGGAATATCCATCAACCAAAACTTATCTTTGATAGAGTCATTAATGTTTTTTTGCTTCATGTTGTAATATAAATACATGATGTTCAAACTGATTTTAAGAGTCGATATATTTTGAGTTCAATTATCTAAAACTTCTAAAATATCATTTAATTGATTGTTCTTATGTGTTCTAACAACTCTATAAAATGAAGGACTAGTGATTTTACGTTCTTCAATAGGCTGGGATTCATTATGACCTATGTATAAATAATTTATAGAACTAGAAATTTTCATAGATTATTTTACATGAGGATTAAACAGTTTTGAATTGATGCTAATGTTTTACACATCATCCACTAGATTATCTAGAGTGGTCTTAGGATCATGTGGATCTATTTCATCAGACATGACTGGGATAGATTTTTTCACACATTTTGTTCTTATTTTAAACCCTCAATGAGGTTTAATAAAGATCAAATTTCCTAAAAATATTTAATTCATTAGACGTGGATGAGAATTTTTCAATATTGTATTTAGTATTAAGGATGTATACATTTCCACTAAAAACTATGAAGTTGCTTACAGTTGGTTTTATATTGTCCCCTAGCTCATATAGATTTATTTTAGGAATGGGTCTAATAACAAATCTAATAATAATATATTATATTGCATTTAAATCATCAGACCAAAAATAAATAGGTAAATCATATTCACTAAGAATGGTTCTTGGAATCTATAGCATGGTTTTATTTCTTTTCTCTATTACTCAATTCAATTGAGTTGTTATAGGGCCAGAAAGTTATGACTATAGAAATTATTTGAAAAAAATGATTCAAAAAATTGATTCTGAATCTCATTCTTAGGATCACTTCTAAAGGATTTAATTATGCATCCACTATAATTTTCTATAGTTTTCGCATATCTGTTCAAATGAGTGCAGGTATAATTTTTGTGAGCCAACAATAAAGGCCATGAATATCTAGAAAAGTAGTCTACAAGAACATAAACACAATTCTTTTCATTTAACCTAGAAACTCTAGATGGTACAGAAAAATCAATGTGAACCAGTTTAAGAGGTTGAGAATTTGACACTTCTTTCATTGGTTTGATGTAAATTATTATTCTTTCCTTTTTAAAAAGAATTTAACACTTTATCATTTAAAAATTCATGATGGTTAAATCATTGAATAATATTTTCCTATAAAAGGTTAATTATTATAGTGTACTAGTCATCTATTCCAATGCCAAGACTCTGTGAAATACACATAAACATGAAGAATTTTTAGAGACTAATGTATCTATGTAAAAAATGTATACATTTTCATTTCTCAATGCCTGAAACAATAATTCATTTTTTTAATTAACAACATTACAAGAACCATTTTCAAATTTAACATGCAATCTATTTTCACATAGTTGTGAAGTACTAGGAATATTATATTTCATCCCACTAAAAAAATCTCATTGGATATTAAAATTGGGTTATAGTTACTAATTTTTCTATGGATGATGATTTTTCCTTTTACATTTGTAGCAAAGGTGACATGTCCACCATCAATTTTTATTATGTTCATGAATCATGAATAGTCCCCATCATGGGTCTTGAACACCCAATATCCATGTACAATAAGCTTATCCAGGAGCTTTGTATTGAATTTTCCTATAATTTAATCATATAAAATATATCCATGGTACCCATATTTTTTCAGGTCTAGTAATATTAGTGACTAGTGCTTTAGGAACCCACATCATCCTCATAGGTTTCCAATATGAATTATATGAATTTATTGAGAAATAAACTATATTTGGTCCAGCAAATCATGAAATAATTGGGAGTGTATCATAACATGAACTAGCATGATGTTTTCTAGAACTAAGAGTATTGTTGTGTGTCCTAGATTTATAAAAAAATTAGTTTTTCCAAAAATTCTTTTACTAGGAAGACAAACTATACCATATGTATACTAAGGATCAATCTGTTAACCTATAATTTTTACCAATGAATATTTACTATTTGTATTCATTTCAAGGTCTTTTTCAAATTTTTAGTAGATATATTTAGTTTCTCTTTATTGAGTAATTCAAAATTTTAATCCCTTTCTATAGTAAGTTCATATTTAAAAGTTAAGGCATGAGCATGATTTTTTTTAATGACTATTATTTATCATTTAGTTCATTATATGTCTCATAAACAATATTATAGTACTAAAATATTTTTTTATTAGACATATTATCAGAATAACATTAATCACTCTAATAATAATAATGGGTATAAGAGATTTCAGAATTACCTCAAATGATTTTATCATAAAACAAATGTTCGATTTGTTATCCTGATCCTCATGTGAAGAATCTGAGTCACTTGAACTACCCTCATAAGCACTCGATGTTGCTTTCATTTCCATTTTTTACATTATATCATTGTCTTTAATGTTATTTTTATACATGAACTTGGGACAATCATCCATTACATGTCATGTTCACTTAAATTCAAAGAATAATATCTCAAATGACTAGTCACTTATTTTCCAATGATTATTCCAGCATTATTTTTTATTATATCTTCCATTAGAGTTATGATTTTAAAAAATTTCATCTTATTCTCAAATCTCTTAAACATTTTGTAAAATTGATCAAACTTCTCATCACTTTCATGTGATAATTTTTCACTAATTTAACATTCTACAAAGACGGCCAATATCCCTTTTTCATTATGTTTATAGGTTGTGTTATTAAATTAAAGATATCTACTTTTAGTTTGATCACATTCTTCCTAATTTAATTTCATCTCCACTATATACATCATTAGTTTCCCAAGGTGTTATTTTATGGGTATGTTGTTGATTTTCATGATTCTCTATTAGAGAAAAAGGTTCATATCCATCATTCTGGTAGGTATCTAAGAATTCTATTTATTTGATCTCTGGAAGTATATTCTCTTCCATAAGAAGCCATTGTGTTGAAATTTTTTTTGAACCAGAGATAAATTTCAGAAATAGGCTCAGTAGGTTATTTTTTAATGTTATCATATTTAATAGTATAAATATTATTTTTCATCTTTTTTTTGCACTAGAAGATACATTAGGTGAAAGATGTAATGTATCAAAAAATCCATGGGTCGTTATACATGAAAATATATTGTTAAATTACTCATCTCCTATAGAGAAATATTGATAATTGTTTTCATTTCAATTTTTGTTATAGGCATTCAATGTTGGGTCATCCCAAGATATTTCACCAAAAGATGGATTTTATTGTGGTCTATAATTGATGAACAAATTTCAAAACCCATACTTTCTAAATGCATTTTCAATTTAATTTTACATTTGTAATAATTGGTTCCATTAATGAATGGTTTTCTATTTATTACAACACCTTACAGTATATTATATATAATAAATAAATACATTGAATGTTATAGAAATTTATAATTAAAAGATATTTACAAAACACTAATGTATAAATAAAATCATAGTTCAATAGGATAAAAAACAGAGTCATAAAAAGAAAAAAAACCACTGATACCAAATGTTGGTTAGAGTAGAGTACTAAGGAGGGGAGCTTGGTGAATTTAGTAATTATAAATATTTCCATTTCAAAACATTTCTTAAATGGTTCCCTAATATAAAATAAATATAGCTTAGTTAATCAATGTAGTATGGGTTTGAACGTTTTATAGTTTAAATAACAACTTAGAAGGGTGATTTATTCTCAGTATTGTTAATATATGTTATAAATATTATATTAGAAGATATTATAATATAGAAAAACAATTATAACTTCTTTCCATGATTAACTATCAACGTAAATATAGTGATTTAATATTTATATAGTAAAATAGAGAAAACTAAATTAATCAATGATGTGGATATAAAACATGTGGTTCAAACTCATGTTGAGATTTAATCCACTCCAAATGGTGATAACATTCCACTAAGAAGTGTATATTTATATAGTTGTTTAACACCTATATCGGGGTGAACAAAAGTTCACAGGACTGTCCATATCACATGACCTCTTCCACAATACATCGTGGGTAAAAACTATCATGTCACACGTGGACCTCTTCCACAATTATCTATGGTTGTAAACCCGTGTTAAAATATATGAGAGGAAGGATATATTATATCATACGGTTTAATGAAGGAGATAATGTCTGTTTTGAATAAAAACACACACACACACATTACAAAATCTGAAAATAATACACAACAGATCAATGATGGTGATATAAAGTTATAAGTGATCTATGTGTTATTATATTATGTTTTAGACATATAGGATTAAGAATATTTAATAATCAGGCCTTCTAACAAGAAACAGTGTACCACAAGTTTGGTGCTCTAGTATCCGATTAGATATGGCTCATTTCCTTCATGGAGTTGGTATTGCAAAGTTATTCATGATTATGATCTATGGTATCCCAACTTTTTGGATTCTTGAATACTTCATGTGTCCTTCAGATGTATCTTGTTTCATGTGTCGGTATGTGCTATGTCACAATGTCACACCACATTGTTACTCGGCTACGCTTTTTATTTTATTTTTAGAGATAATGTGTTGGAGATGACATAATGCATTTATTCTGCACCTCATACCTCGTACAGATAGGAGAACTGTCTAATAATATTTAATTATGTAAATGAATTTAAATGACTCCAAAATGGCCATTAAAAATTAAATTGAAAATGAAAAATAAAATTAATGAATGGTGTCCCAGCCTTTCTGTAAATCGTGTCAATTGGAAATGGTGTCTCTATGAAATGATGTATCAATGAAACATTGTATCTATGAAGTGGTGTCTCTATGAAATGGTGTCTCCATAAAGCAATGTCTCAATGATATAGTGCCAACATCTTAGCCTTTAAGAGATGTTACAATTGTGATGGCATAGTTGTACAGAGATTGGGAACCCATAACACAAATGCGGTGTTAGGATGAAGGTGTATGGTCACAGTGTATGGGTCCAGGTGTCTAGTCACAGTGTTGGGTCAAGGTGTCTAGGTCCCTGTACCTGGTCATGGTGTCTAGGTCACGGTGTCTGGTTCACGGTGTCTGATCACATTTCTAGATATACAAAACTAGTAGAGAAACACGGTTTTACAGACATAGCCAAATATCTTTATACATGTATATGTAGTGATATTCACATAATGTATTAAAATTAATCATTTTTCATAGAAATCCATTATAAAAAAAATTAAATTATATTTTACAAAAATTAATCATAACACTTAAGATATTAGATAGGTTTATTAAATGTATAATGAAACCAACCATCTCTAGACATGATTTAAGATAGATCAAATCCGGTTAACAAAATTAACAAGAATTTTTAGTATTTGAGATCATTAAGACATGAATAATGTGGGAGGAGTCCAACATTATGTTCTATGTAATTTAATATAATTATTGGAAATTTAATTTAATTACTTAAATAATGTATTTAATAGGATGGATAGTAACATGGAAAATTTTCAAGGCATTAATGAAATGTAAAAGTACCTATCATGTAAATTTAAATTTATTAAAATATTAAATTCAGTAAAATATCACGTTGATCCAGATATTTAAAATATAAAATATTTTAATGTTTTTAATGAATGAAAAAATTAATGTGTATGGAAATTAAATGAACCAATTAATTTCTCAAGAATTGATGATTTTTATTTGAAAGAACACTAAAGTAATAACTTTATATCAAACACCTTCTAGAATTTCTCTATTGTTGTCCATATATTAGATTATTGATGTTGGAAAAATATCAAAGTAAATCAATAAAAAATAAATTAATTATAATTGATCATGATGATTCACTTTTTAATTGAAAAATTATGTGGATATTTGTGTCTAAAAATTTAAAATTTTTTATGAAATATTTTATACATCATGTACCTAATTAGTGTACATATCATAGTGTGGTAGAAATGTAATAGAAAGATCAATATTTGAATAAAACTCTACTTAATATAGAAGAAACACATAATAAATGTTATAAATATCACAATTGATAATATTATATATTTTTTATTATGAAGGATGATGGTAAAAATATTTTGGTTCTAGATGAACAATATAAAATTTTCAAGTTAGTTATGGAAGAGTCAGAGACATATCATAATGATCTCAAAAAGATAAAGATGTTCATAATGAATTAAATTAATTTTTAATGATTTTATTTTATCTGTAAACCCATATAAGGTGTTATATGAAAACTCGACCATTTAATCGAATTATTTATATATTAGAGGGGGTTCATTTCAATTATTATTATTTTTATTTTTCCACGTTCTTTAGTAATGTGTTTTTATTATTTTGGTTGAATAAATTTATTAATTTTTAGCAGTTTTCTTTCATCCATAAATAATTTCTTTTCATAAAATTTTTGGAATTATTTATTCAAACCCATATCTTTAAAATTTATAATGAGATTAAGTAATATAAATAAATAATATAATAGTATATTGTTTTTGGGAAAGGATAGAAAATTATTAAATCTATAACAAAGGGGAAAGTGTTACTTAATTCAAATCACAAATATTATATAGAATATGATATACGTGGAGTAATTTTTATGTTTTTTAGTTTTTATCATTTATGAAGCTATTTTTTTTCTTTTACAAAATGATGATATTATTAAGTCAAATGAACATGATTCTAAAAATATAAATGAGATTTTAAATACAATAATAAATTTTCTAAAAATAATATCCTTCTAAAAATTTTTACTTATCATATTGTAAAAATATATATATAGAAAAAATATTTTTTTCAAACTGTAGAAATAATGGATTATCGAAAAAACTACACTGAATTTCATGATGATAATTTATAAAATATAAGAATTAAAAAAATTACAATATCCAAAATAATGAAGTTATTAACTATCTGTTGGATAACATTATCGTATGGATGTTGAATTTTTCCAGGATGGAAAGGTTTTAAATATATCAAAAAAGACATTTAGTTTATTTATAAAAAAAATATTTACCAAATGATGGAATTTAGTAACACAATGATGATGTAAACATTTAAGATCATCAAACGTACATGTAGATATATAAATACATATTTTTATTTGAGTCAGTTGCAATCACCTATGAAGATCGTGGAATATGAAAATTGGAGATTTTCATATAAAAACATATTTTTATCATCATAAATTAAGAGTTCTTGATGTGAATTTTTAATATATTATTACAATGAAAGAACATTATGGAATGTTTTTTGGTGTCTTTAATTATTTATTTATTAAGTGTCTTATTGGTTAAATCATCAAAAAGTTTAATGTTTTGAATTTTTCTATCTGATCACACATATCTAAGGAAACCCATGATATGAAGATGAAGTTGTTCATAATCATAATGATCTATATATTTTGAGTCAAGGATGAAAAAGCTATTTTTATCTTCTAAAATGATGATTTTATTTTACAAAAACTATCTTACAGATAGGAATAACCATGGATACTTGATTTTTGGGGCTGTTATTTCTTTAACATATATGTTTATTGTATAGAATATTTTCATAAACTTTTTAATGAATTTATTTTTTTATAAAATTTATTAGTTTACATGTTTTTACAAGAATATTTATCTTATATTTTATTCATAATAAATAAATTCATTTTTTATATTATATAAATATTATAATTATTCTTAATGGATGTTTATATTTAAATAATTATGATAGAGTGATCATATGATAACCTATATTAGTAGGTTCAATATGATTTACATTTTATTTTGAATAAATATAATTTACCGGCCTTATTTTTTTAATTTGAATACTCATTGGATCATATTATTCACGCATTAACTCAATTTTCTCTACTCACACATTGGTTAAATGTAATTAAAAAATATTTTCCATTTTTTTTAAATAATGATGTAAATTATTAGATAGTGTAATAGAAATTTTATTATCACATCAAAATATTAACGGAAACATATCTTCAACTCTTAAATATATAAACCAGGTCTTCATTCATATATGTTCAATTGAGGCATGAGTGTAATGCTCATATATTTGTACAATAGTACAAAATGAAAATAATTTATGATTCTTTGAATACTAACAGACAAAGTGTTACCCAATAAATAATGTTGTATGAAATATAAACATTTTTCCACCACACGTTTTCCGATATTTTAAAATGAAATACTGTATATATGAAATCTACTTCCTCTTTCATATTCCAATCCATAATAATATATGGATATGGTGTATCTACTAATACCCTTTGATTTTATAAAATAATATATTTTTTGTGAGCCTTTAAACTATAGAAAATGTGTAAAACTTATATTGTATATATTCTTTATCTTTTCAAATATTCAAGACGGCTAATAACATTAGTAAATTCTATTGAATCAAAATCCATTTTATGATCATTAATTTAAAATTTTGTTTCCTTTTATATAATGGTAAAAACATGTTTCAAATATATTGCATTAAACTTATTTTAATTTCAGTATCATTATTCTATTGAGCGATAACTATATGAAATTTTACATGACATATTTGGAAAATAAGGAAAATTATAATGTTTTAATGCATAGAAATTTAAAAATTATTATACATTTATTTAAATTTTTTTTTTCAGATATATAATCATCACCTCATGAAAAGAAAATACCATCAATAAAAATAATAAATGTAAAAAATAACTTAATATCGTCAAAAAATTTTATTTTTTATAAAATCATACTTTAATTAATTTAATCATCACCAAATAAAATTTATGTTTATAATAACATTCAATAAATATTTTTATTATCCAATACAAAGGCTTCTTTATACTATAAAGTATATTATTATCTTCACTACGATAGAAACAATATATAAGTTCTATATACACCTCCTCTTCCAATCATCCAATGGTGAAGGATGACATGAAATATATTTTAATGATCCTTCATATAATTTTCTATACAATGTCAGGATAAATTATTATTGTTTCTTAAATTAGATATATTTAAATTTACCCATAAATGGGAACACAATCAACATTTGAATATCATTTACACAACAATATTTATTTTTTCCCTAACATTAAGTATGATCTTCTTCAAAATTATCTCCATTTTGCGAAACATAATTTTATTTTTTAATGAATTTCAATTAATAATCATCACTTTTTGGAAATTATTTCATTATGTGTGGAGACATTATTTTTATGTTTCATCACATTAAAACAAAAAACATTAAAAAAATCCTTCTGAATTTGTAACAAATATAGTGTCGTCCATTTTAGGGATTACCTAGGAAGGTATCATAAGGACATATTCATAAAATTTTCCTACATTTCTACAATCAATTTTGACAATTAAGGGGATATTTAATACATTTAGATATTTTATACATAGATATTTATTATTATACATATTATATGAAGAAATATATATATTTTTTAAAATTGGAAAATATTTTTAATATTAATCGTTGCTCAAATTCCTTTTTCCCATTAATAATGATATGATTCTTGAACATGAAATAGTGTTTGACCCATCTACAATAGGGTTATATTTATTTTTTTCAAAATTTACATTTCTGTGTGACTTCATTATGAAATGATTTCAGGTGGGAAAACATGTAATTCAATATAGTATTCTAATCATCCAATTGTATACCTAGAATAATTATATATCATGTTTTTCTTCAAAGAGTAACCACATTCATTATATTCTATTCTTATAAAATACAATAATCATTTTTTGATCCTAGTATCTATAATTTATAATCTTAATACCTATACTTTGAGTATATGTGAAAATTAAATAATTATAATAAATATCGACAATTTTTTCATTCTTCCCCACTAGGCCCGAAAATGAAAAGATAATTTAATTCAATGATTTTTAATAATTTATTTCAACATTCTTGTGTTCGTCATTCACAATAATTACCTATTAGAAATTATTAATTATATGGATTTATTATATTCAAAACATATAAATATTAAAAAAAAATTATCCATTGTAAATTTGATGCATGTTACTTTGGCCATAATGATCAATTTTTCGATGCCATAGTTTTTTCTCTTATTCCATGGTTAATGAATAAGTGTTTCTAGAATCAATAGTCTGAAATATAAAAATTAAACCTTGGTCACTTTTTATATTTCATGATATATCCATATTTCTTGATCATCATAAAACAACATTTTTTCTTGAAATTATATCTTTTCATTCATTATATAACAAAAACAATAAGATAATATTTTCTTAGATCTATAACATACAACATGTTATAGGATTTCCATATATTTTTTCCGCAATTAAACATCTAAATCCATTTATTATTGGTAACACATAATATAAAATGGTGGATGATCCTTATTATTAATTTTTAATTTTTTTTTAATATTTTATACTATCATCTTATATGGGAAATTTCCAATTTCTAGGATCAATGGACATTAACCTTAAAATTATTTTTTGGAAACATCACATATAATACTTATCTAATCTAACTCATCAGAACATTTGAGATGAAGTAATAACAATTAATTTTTTTTAAATATAATATATTTCAACATGTCACTCGCAATCCACTTCCAATGGATGAAATATATTTTCTATGTTCAATCACAATTTCTGAGGATTGATCTAGATTAATTTTCATTGAATGTGTTGACCCCCTATAAACATCTATAAATTAAAACAACCAATATTAGTAATTTGCTGATAATTAAACTAAATGAACATTTCATTATTGAAAAATCATCCATGGTAGTAGAAATAACCATAAAAAGAATATTATTCCTTTAAAAACCATGATTTTAGAGCTAAAACATTCCATTTTACAATATTTATAACACTAATCATTTCACCTCTCTAGGATTGAAATATTATTGAACTCTAAAATATATTTTATTAAAATAAAACTCCTCTTCATCTATTAATAAAGCAAAATTATTTGTGTAAATTTTAAACATTTTTCTACAAGTATAAATTCCATATTTAGGGAAATCATTTGTTCTGGACATAGCATTATTATTCATGAAATGATCGTTGTTTTTTAAGATATCCCCCCCATTATAATCATTATATAATGATTATTTCTATCTTCATATGATTCACAGTTAATTTATTTTACTAGAATATAGAAATTAGAACCCTGGATAAACATTTATTCAAATAATATTTTTTTTATAAATTTATTTGGTAAATTAGAAAAAATAATAAATTTTTGCTTTAATGTATTATGAAAATACATTTAATATGATATCTCACTAGATATAATCTTCATCAAACCGTTATTTTCATTAAAAATTAATTATTCTTCTATTTGAATTGGTTCATAACATCTTGATGATTCAATTCAATTTATCAAAATGTTAATATAATTTAAAACATAGAGATCATAGAGTGACAACCAAATACTTTCTATTTTATAGGGGATTTTATATAATATTTCATCATTCTCTACCTTGAATTAATTAAAACTTATACTTTTGATGAATAGTTTAATCACATATGTGATAAGATGATTTTCATCAACATCTCATTACATTTATATTTACTCATTATCATAACATTAATTATTTCATTCACAATATTGATGAAATACCACTGTGTTAACATTATGTAATTAATTCTCATCGATGTAAAATAAAATACAAGTTTTTCAGACATTGATGAATTTTTATTAAATTATCACAATAGTTATTCTTCTTCTATATCACTAACATTTTATAATTTTAATAAATAAAAACTAACACAGAAAAAAACCAACTACTACACTCATGTATAATATTTTAAGAAGTGGAAAACATAACATAACTTACATCATTTTATTTTTATATTTATTAGATGAATAATATAAATGACCTTATAAACAAAATTATTATTATTATAGGAATATTCATCTTCATCACCTATAACCTTTATCAAATGATTTTTTTGTTAAGGGATTAATGATTATTTTTATAATGATCATATTTATTCATTTGATCGAACTCATTCCTCATTTGGAGAAGCTACATGAGAAGAGGTAGAAGTTGAAGAAGGAAGTGAACCAACGATCAAAGATAGGGGAGGGAGTCATTCAAAAACCGATGGGGGGAAGGTTGTTTTTATGGAAGACTAGGGAAATTGTTGATCAAGGATTATTGGTTTGATCTGACTCAGATCCTGATAGATATTCCTAGTGGAAGAGGCAAGGGTAATGGATGAGAAAGTATAGAAAAAAGGTCTTTAGGGTGCAGTTGTAGGAGCCAAAATAATAGTGCTTTTCACATGAAGAGAAGGCCCCAATAACTTGATGAAGTAAGTAATAATCTCATCACTATACAACATCACATTCACAATGTCATATTTGTTCGGCATGAAATTTCCAAACAAAGTAGTGAAATCCTTCAGTTTCTAAACCTGAGTTTTGACAGCTTCAGTTACTATAGGGATTTTTAGATTCTCTACATGGTACAGGAAATGGTTTGTAATATAATTATTAGAGAAAATACCATTGAAGTATAAATACACATTTATAGTAATTCCTTCATGAGAATCATTGGATATTATGGAATGAACTATGATGAGATCAAGAACTCTGTCACTATTCTTGATAACAACAGATAAAGACACTCTGTCAAAGCCACTGATCACTAATTGATATTCTTCCTTAACGACTATTTTTGAGTATATCATTGTCCAAAGATGATTGATATGTATGTCAAGATGTACTAGAATATATTAAAGCTAAATTAAGGGACTTCAGTTGATTTAGAACATTTTGGAGACATCCCTTATACTCATCAATCAACTTTTTATGACCAATAACAAGATCACCGATTTCATGAACTATATTCTTGTTTCATTCATCGACCTTGTCATCAAAGGAATTTTGGATAAGTTGAATATAATAGGAAACTTCTTATGGAATCTGGCTAAAAACATCCTCAATAGGATGATCAAGAGATTGTGGCCTCGATTTCAGCACTCTCTCTAGATCATCAACAATATCTGTGAGAGACATTGCATCATCACATTGATGTTTTTCCACAACTCTAACATCAATAATTTCATGAATATTTTTTTTTTCTGAATCTACCAAATGAACTTCTATAACAATATTGATGCATCTATTTTACTTATTTTTGTTACAGGAGTTGGTTGAGTGTTCACGATCTTTTGAAATATAGCACTAAAATGTAGCTCCAATGGCATTCAAATAATCATCACCTACTACGGTAGAAGGTTCTTGTGAAGGATTAGGTATAGAAGCTGAGACATTATTAGATTCCTTTGAAGATATAACATCATGAGAAGATACTTGTTTCAATTTAAACATATTAGAGAAATATATAACAATAACTGAGGCTTTGTAGGAATCATTCTAATCAATATATATAAGAAATTTATACTATGTATCCATAGAAAATGGATCAACTGGATTATGCAAATCAACAAATTATAGATTGGGGTGTTGGTCCCCCTCGACAGGTGAATCTATTACAGTAATAATATATTTAGATCCTTGATCTATTTATAGACATTTATTTTCAAAAGCATCACCAATTTTTTTTCAAGCTAATTAAAAGGATTTCTCCATTCCTTCTTCTGAAGATAGGATAATCTCAAGAATAACATGATCCACTTGGTGTCCCGTAGAAGAAGAATATTTCTCAACTAAAAGATATTCATCAAAATGCTCTTTTAGAACATCCTTTCCCATTAAACAAACATCATACCCTTCTTTAGATGTAGGTTCTTCTTCGAAATCAACAATTTCATCAAAAACATGTACTTAATTCTCAAATAAGACTTGAGGAACATGTTAACTACCTTGCTCATCCTGGACAGTTTCCACTATAGGGGCAACAACCTCTTCTTATTCTTCCTCAATAGAATAGTCCAAAATATCATATGGTTCCATATCAGGATCAAAAAGGTCCTTAGGACTTGAAAAATTCTCAATTGGATTGAAATTTTCATATACCCTTTAATTACCATCTACCCATACATTTCTCCATGGATTCAAACTGATTTTCATTTTAGTATTCTAACTTTTGACCTACAAAATTCATAGTCTTTATTGACTTCGTCATCTAGTCCAACCACCCATTTTTCATGATGCATAGAATAGATTAACCCTGAGTAGAATAAAGAAGTTGAATTTGAGGTTTTCTTTATCAACTCATATATATAATGTATAACATACATAAAAAGGTTAATGTTTTGTCAATTCATTAAAAAAAATCAAATATAAATATGTATACTGAAGTATAGAAAATCCCCCATTTCATTGACTAATCATATTCTGATAAAATGAAATCAAAAAGTTGGTTGCCATCGTCTAGCTCATCTGTAATATTTATTCCGTTTGATTTATTTCTAAAAAATGTTCCCAAGGCTTATTCTGAATAAAAATTTAACATGGATTAGGAGGACCCCTCTGTTAGTCCTAAAAAATTAGCTCATGATGTATCCTTGTGAACGCTTCCCATAACCTCGAAGAAATTTTACATCATTTTCAATTGATGTTGCTTCTCAGAACAAAACAATCTTCTATATCAAATGTGAATTGAACAAAATGATAAAACTGAGAAACTATATATTGATATATTGATCATTCCTATTTTGTAAACCAATACATCCATCCTTTATATTTTAGTACATTCAGTACTAAATTCATTTTTGAATGCATCCACTATGGGAAGATTTCATTTTTAGGTACCCCTATTCTATTCACTAGGTTTGAAATCAAAGGACCTTTGGGCACTACCTTCAGTGCTATTTTCATCCTCTTCTTTGATCTGTTCACTTCAAGAGTTTATGAGGAGGTACATTTCATTCATGGAATTCATTGAAGGCTCTAGAGAGAGATAATGGTTGAAGGAGGGGTTACGATTTGAGAGAAGATATCTTGGGATATTAAAGGAGCGAAACATTTTTTTTATCATTTATGGATATCAAGCGTCACAAAATCAAAAGTGCAGTAAAGTAAAATACTAAAATAATTAATTACTATAATAAAAGTTATAATATAAATAAAATTATAATGTTTCTTTATGGTGAGGTTGTAATAGACATTCATGGTGAGATCATAACATGATTTTATAGTGAGACTGTAACAAGAATTTATGGTGAGACTATAATAGGTTTTCATGGTGACATATTTACTATGTCACATCTAAACAGTGTGATAATGTTTTTTGAAACAGTATGTGCCAAACCGTAATCAAGAGAGACTGTAAAAATGAAATAGAAACATTTAAGTTAGTAAACTATAGAACTATAATATTTATATAGTAATCTAAAGACATTGAATTATGAAACTGTAAACTATGAAACAATATGTTGTGAAATATTGCACATACTACTTAAGATTTATCATTCCCAGCTCATATATGATTTAGTTTATTCATTCATAATTTATTAGTATTGTGAATATATTAGAAAAATGATATTTAATTCCAATTAATTCCAAATTGATATCACCATTTTGATAATTATATCTCAAAAATGGATGTCTAATATAAATATTTTTTGTCCTAAACTGTGAAACATGTTTTTGTAAGATATTAAAGAAACTTTTATTGTCACAACATATAGGTAAAATCCTGAATTGATATCCAAAATCTAATAATATTTGTTTAATCTACAAATTTTTTTTACAACAGCTACCAATAGCTTTTTATTTAACTTCGACAGTAGATAATGCAATAGATTTTTGTTTCTTACTACACCCTGATACTACTAACATTCCATAAAAGTGAAATTTTCCAAATGTGATGGTTCTATCTAAATTACAAACACCAAAATATGCATTATAATTACTAACTACCTCAAATGATTTTACACTAGGATAGAACAATTCTATATTGGTTGAATGCTTGAGGTATTTGAAAATTCTCTTAAAATAATTGAAATGATATTTCTTAGGGTGTTCTTGAAAATGAGAACACATATATACACTGAACATAATGTCAATTTTTCTTGAAGTTATGCAGTGTAATATTCCAGTAATTCCACTGTAATTGGTTTTATCAATGTGTTTTTCATCATCATCAAGATCTAACTTACAAGTAGTACTCATTGGAGTGTCAGTAATTTCGGTGATAGTGAAGCCAAAAATGTTTTAGAAGATATATAGTATAATTTAATTGATTTATAATAATACCATAATTATATTGAATGATTTTAAATAAATTAAAAACATTTAGTTCACCCATTAAACTCATTTCAAATAAGTTTTGCATAATTTTATAAAATTCAATACAGAATGATTTTTATGACGATCAAAATATTACATCATCTAAAAAAATTTAACTACTAAAACATCAGTGTAATATTTTTATAAAATGGTAAGACCATATATTTCATTCGAGAAAAAATTGTAAATAATAAATGTTCTTAATCTATTATACCAAGATCATGGAGAATGTTTTAAACCATACTAATCTTTTGTTAATATTATGAAATGATTTGGAACACACTGATTTTTTAAACCAGGGGTTTCTCAGCAAAGGAATCCTTAGTTATATACCCATTTATGAATTAACTATTAACATCTATTTTATATAGTTTTAAATTCATATGTGAATCATAAGTTAGTAGAATTATGATGGATTCATGTCTAAATACTAGTGAAAATGTTTCCTCTTAGTCAATTCCTTCATCTTGAATATAGCCTTGTGAAACCAATCTATCCTTGTTTTTAATTATGTTACCTACTTCATAAACTGTATTTTAAAACAGCCACTTAGTGCATATGGTAAATCTGTATTTGGGATAATCAGAAAGATTTCTATACTTGTTCCTTTAAAACCCATTATGTTCTTCTTTCTTATCCATCACCCAAAACGTTTCATTGATAGCATTATTAATTTTTTTCTTCTTCATGTTCTGATAAAAAGAAATAATGTTCAACCTGATTTCTATGTGTAGATATAGTTTGAGTTAAATTATCTAAATCTTATACAATATCATCTAATGTATGATTCTTAAGAGTTATAACAACTCTATAAAATGAAGGACTGGTGATTTTATGATCTTCTATAGGTAAGGATTCATTATGACCTAAATATGAAGAATTTACAGAACTAGAAATTTTCATAAATTCTTTTAAATTATGATTTAACGGTTTTTAATTGATGTTCAAGTTTCAAACATCATCCTCCAGATTCTCTAGAGTGGTCATAGGCTCATGTGGATCAATTTCATCAAACATGATAGGGGAATATTCTTCCACACATTTTGTTATTTTTTAAAACACTCAATAGGAATTACTAATGATTTAATATCATAGAAATATTTAATTCAGTAGAATTGGATGCGAATTTTTAATGATTGTCTTTAGTATTATGGTTGTATACATTGTAACCAAAATCTATGAATTTTCTTACATTTGGTTTTATATTATTTTGTAGCTCATAAATAGTTATTTTTAGAATGGTTATAATAACAAATATATTAATAATATATTATAATTCATTAAAAGCATCAGCCTAAAAAAAATAGGTAAATCATATTCACTAAGCATGGATCTAGGAATCTATAGCATGGTTATATTTCTTCATTCTATTTCTCATTTCAATTGAGTTGTTATATGTCCAAAAAATTATGACTATAGAAATTATTTGAAAACAAAGGATTCAAAAAATTGATTCTCAAACTCACGCTCATGATCACTTCTAAAGTATTTAATTCTGCATCCACTATGAATATCTACAATTTTCGCATATCTGGTGAAATGAGAGTAGGCATCATTTTTGCGAGCAAAAAAGAAAGACCATGAATATATAGAAAAGTAGTGTACAAGAACATAAACACAATGATTTTCATTTAAACTAGAAACTCTATATGGTTCAAACAAATCTATGTGAAACGGTTCTAGAGGTTGGGATGTTAACACTTCTTTCTTTGATTTGAAGTAAATTTTTTGTTTCTTTCCTATTTGACAATAATTCAAAAAAAAATCATTTTGAAACTCATGTTTGGGTATATCTTTGAATTACATTTTACTTAAACGTTTAATTATTATAGTTTACTAGTAATTTAATCCAATTCCAAGACACTATAAAATACAAATAAATATAAATCATTTTTAGAGACAAATGAATCAATGTGAACAGAGTATACATTTTCATTTCTCAAAGACTAAAACACTAATTCATTTTTCGAATTAACAACACTACAAGCGTCATTTTAAAAAATAACATTAAATCCATCCTCATGTAGTTGTAAAATACTAATAATATTATATTTCATCCCAATAAAATATGTTATTTCAAAATTAAAATTAAGTTATTGTTTCCAATTTGGCTATGGATGATGATTTTTCCTTTTGCATTGTCACTAAAGGTAACATGTCCACCATCAATTTTTTTATGTTCATGAATCATGAAAAGTCTCCATAATGGGTTTTGAACACCCAGTGTCCATGTACCATAAGCTTTTACAGGAGCTCTGTATTCAATTATCCAATAATTATATCAAATAAAAACTATCCACGGTACCTATATTTTTTCAGGTATAGTAATATTAGTGACTAGTGCTTTTGGATCCCACATCTTCCTCATACATTTCTTATATGAATTATGTAATGTTATTTAGAAAGTAACTATATTTGGACCATAAAATCATGAAATAGTAGGGTGTGTATCACAACATGATCTAGAATGATGTTTTCTAGAACGAGGAGTATTATTATGTGTCTTATATTTAGAAATAAAAATTAATTTTTCCAAATTTTCGTTTATGAGGTTGACAAACTATACTAGATATATATTTAGGATCAATCTGTTGACCTAGAATTTTAACAAATGAATTTTTACCATTAAAATTCCTTTTGAGGTATTTTTTCATATTTTTTAATAGATATCTTTAGATAATTTTTTTCATTGAGTAAATGAACATTTTTATCCCTTTCAATAGTTAGTTCATATTTATAATTTGAGGTATGAGCATGAGGTTTTTTTAATGACTTTTAATTACAATTTAGTTCATTACATGTATCTTAACTAATATTACAGTACTCAAACATTTCAATATTAGAAATATTCTCAGAATAACATTCATCTCAATAATAATAGTAATTGTGTACAAGATATTTCAGTGTTACATCAAAGGATTTTTTTAATAAAATACATGTTGGATTTTTTATCCTATTCTTCATGTGAAGATTCCGAGTGACTTGAACTATCCTCGTAAAAACTCTATGTTTATTTCTTTTCCATTTTATACTTTCTATCATTGTCCTTAAAGTTCTTTTTATTCATGAACTTGGGACAGTCAGCCTTTACATTTCCTTTTCACCTAAATTCATTGAATAATATCTCGTCTGACTAGTCACTTCTTTTCCAATCATTCTTCCAGCATTATTTTTGATTATATCATCATTTAGAGTTATGATTATGAAAATTTTCATCTTCTTCTCAAATACCATAAACTTTTTGTCAAATTGATCCATCTCTTTATAACTTTTACGTTATGATTTTTCACTACGTGAACATTCTACAAATACATCCAATATCCCTTTTTCATTATGATTACATGTGGTTGAATTAAATGAAAGACCTCTTCTATTGGTTTGATACTCTTTTTCCTTATTTTCATTCAGTTCAACTATTTACATCGTTAGATTCCAAATGTGTTCTTTTATTGTTATGTTGGTGATGTTGTGTGATTCCCTGTTAGAGAAAATGGTTCATATCCATCTATTTGCTATGCATCTGATAATTCTCATGATTTGATCTTTGGAAGTAACTTCTATTCCTTGAGAAGTCATTGTGATAAAAATTTTGTTGAACCAAAGATAAATGACAGAAATAGGCTCAGTAGTTTAATTTTTAATGATATCATATTTAATAGTAAAAGTATTATGTGTCATATTTTTCACATTAGAAGATAAATTAGGTGATATATGAAATGTATTGCAAATTCCAGGGGCCGTTATACATGAAAGTATTATGTTAAATTCTTAATTTCCTAAAGAAAAATATTGATAATTCTTTTATTTGGAATTTTTGTTATAGGCATTCATAGTTGGGTCATCACAAGATATTACATCAGAAGCTGGAATTTTATAGTCGTATATAATTGAAAACCAAATTTCAAAACCCATACGTTCTAAATGCATTTTCAATTTAATTTTCCATTGGTAATAATTTGTTCCGTTAATGAATGGTGGTATCTTTATTGCAGCACCTTCTAGTCTATTATTTATAATAAATAAATACAGTGAATGTTATTGAAATTTATAAATAACAGAAACTTACAAAACATTAATGTATAACTAAATTCATAGTTTAATAGGATAAAAAATAGAGTCTTAACAAGAATAAAAAACCATTGTTACCAAATGTTTGTCAGAGTAGAGTACTAAGGAGGTTAGGTGGGTGAATTGAGTATCTAAAAATATTTCTGTTTAAAAATTTTCTTAAATGGTTCCCTAATATAAAATAAATATATCTGTGTTAATCAATGAAGTATGGGTTTGAACATTTTAATGTTTAAATAATATCTTATATAATTTATTAATTCTCATTAATCATAAAATCTGATGTTAATATTATATTAGAAGTTATTCTATTATGGAAATACAATTATAACTCCTTTCCATGATTAACTATCAACGTAAATATAGTGATTTAAAAATTATATATTAAAATAAAGAAAACTAAATTAAACAATTATGTGGATATAAAACATGTGGTTCAGTATCATGACGAGATTTAATCCACTCTACACGGTTATAACATGACACTAAGAAGCTTATATTTATAAAGTTTATTACCCCGGTATCGGGGTGAACAACAGTTCAAAGGACTGTCCAAGTCACATGACTACTTCCACAATGCATCATTCATAAAAACTATCAGGTCACATGTGGACCTCTTCCACACTTATCTATAGGTGTAAACCATTGTAAAAAGATATCAGAGGAAGGATATCTTATATCATACTGTTAAATTAAAGAGATAATGTGTGTTTTTAATACAGACACACACACACTTTGCAAGATCTAAAATCAATACACAACAGATCAGTGATGGTGATATTAGGTTATAAGTGCTCTAAGTGTTATTATATGCGGGTGTGGACATCTTGGATTATAAATATGTAATAATCAGGTTATTTTAATAGAAATGGACTATCACATGTTTGGTGCTCTAGTTTCCGATTAGATATGGCTCGTGTTCATCATGGAGTTGGTATTGAAAAGTTGTTCTTGACTATGACCTATGGTATCACAGATTTTTCGATTCGTTAGTACATGATGAGTTCTACAGATGTATATTGTTTCACGTGTCACTATGTGCTCCATCACTATGTCACACCACAATGTTTCTTGACTACGCATTTCTTTTTATTTTTAGAGACCATGTACTGGAGATGACATGATTCATTTATTCTGCACCTCATACCTCGTACTGATATGTGACATGTTTATAATGAAATATTAATTATTTAAATTCATTTAAATGACTCAAAAATGGTCATTAAAAATTAAATTGAAAATGTCAAACAAATTAATTAATGGGGTCCCAGTCATTCTGGAAATGGAGTCACTTGGAAATGGCGTCTCTTTGGAATGATCAATTGATGAAACATTGTCACCATGAAGTTGTGTCTCTATGAAACGGTGTTTCTATAAAGAAGTGTCTCAATGAAATAGTGCCTACATCATAGCCTTTGAGTGGTGTCACAATTATGATGGCATAATTGTATAGAGATCAAGAACCCATAGCACAAATGCACTATTAGGATCACGGTGTCTGGTCACAGGGTATGGGTCCATGTGTCTAGTCATAGTGTTGGGTCATGGTCTCTAGGTATCGATATCTAGTCATAGTGTCTAGGTCATGGTGTCTGGTTCACGTTGTCCGATAAATTTTCTAGATATACAAAACTGGTGGCAGACACACGGTTTCTCAGACTTTTCCAAATATTTGTAAACATGAATAAGTAGTGATATTCACATAATTGATTAGAATTAATCATTTATCATGTAAATACATTATAAAAAATATTAAAATATATTTTACAATAATTAAACATAACACTTGTTCATTGATAGGATTATGAAATGTATATAGAAACCAACCATATCTACACATGATTTAAGATAGA
The DNA here is from genome assembly GCA_963277665.1 of Viscum album. Taxonomy (NCBI): domain Eukaryota; kingdom Viridiplantae; phylum Streptophyta; class Magnoliopsida; order Santalales; family Viscaceae; genus Viscum; species Viscum album. The sequence goes on along the minus strand of OY728163.1, from coordinate 1,045,304,099 downwards.
TAAAATAGGGTTAAAAATATTTACAGGATTTTTAGGATTTGAGATATTTAAAACACGAATAATCTAGGAGGAGTCGAACTTTATCTTATATTTAATTCAATCTAATTAATTTAAAATTAATTTACTTAATTAAATAATTTAATTAATTGGATGGATAGTAACAGGGAATTTTTTTCATTGAATTTATGCGATGTAAGAGTACCAAACATGGAGATTTAAATTTATTTAAATATTAAATTCAGTAAATATCATGATGGGAAACATATTTATAATATATAATACTTTAAAGAGTTTATTTAATGATAAAATTAATGTGTATGAAAATTAAATGAACATATTCATTTCATGAGAATTGATTAGTTTTTATTTGAAAAAACAATAAATTAATAACTATATATCAAACATCTTCTAGAATATTTCCATTTCTATCCATATATTAGATAGTTGATGTTGGAAAAATATTAAAGTAAATCAATAAAAAATAAATTAATTTCAATGAATCATGAAGATGGATTTTATAAAATAAATATTATGTGGATATTTGCCTCTAAAAATTTAAAATGATTTATGAAATATTTTATACCTCAAGAAACTAATTAGTGTAAATATCATAGTGTATATGAAATTTAATAGGAAGGTCAATATTTGAAAAAGACTGTAATTAGTATAGAAGAAACACATAATAAATGTTATAAATATCAAAATTGATAATTTCACGACCCTTCCTTGGGACCCGTGCCATGACTACCACATGCCCACCTTCCATAGGATAGGGATTGGAAACTAGCACCAAAGGAGTAAATCCTGATAAAAGGGAAAGAATTTACTTTATATAGTAAAAAAACAAAATAGAGTAAACAATAGTGGTAAGAACTAAGTAAAAATGACTACAACAGTTAGTTCTGAAAGAAAAGGGGATGGAAATACAATCCCAATTGTAAAGTACAGTACAATATGAGTAAAGTAAAGAAGAAACCATTGAGTCATCCTCTGGGAATCCCACCTGAATGGTGTGTACAGATGGTCTCCTCAGCACCTCAGGTCTATTTGTTTGCTCCGTGTATGTCCCGCTGAGTGGTCCACCTCCGGGTACCATCCAGCTCCACAAGTCTCTACCATGATCAGTGTTGTCCGTTGTCTGTATCCAACACAACGCAGTGCAGGCATAGCCCATGCAGGGGTGAGTATAAAAATACACAGTAGGGACCCCGAGACCCCCGAAGGTCTCCAAAAATCAATGAAGGATAAACCACAAAAGAAATATATGAACACGAAGTATCAAACAACTCTACTTAGGTATATGCCCGTACATATACCTAAGTCATCAATTCATGTTCGACTCCAACAATCTAACCCAAGCACAACACAGTCCACACAAGAATGAAGTCAATCACATAAATGATAATGATTGAAAATCAAGACTCAGCTCACACATGTATACATCATACGTAAAGTGATAGAGATGATCAGATGTAGTAACTAATTCATCTAAGCTGGCAGACCCACATAGGATACTAGTCCAGCTAAGCTGTCTGACCCAAGTAGGATACAAAACAAACTACTCTATGAGACCAACATAGGATACTAGAACAAAAGTCAAACAGTCAGACCCACGTAGGATACAAGAACAGTAATCATCGCCGTCGAACCCATGGAGGATTCCAGTACGGTAGTCATAATTGCCAAACCCACGGAGGATTCCAGTACAGTAGTTGTCGTCACCTAACCCACAAATAATTCCATTATGGTAGTTTTTGATGCTGAACCCCTTGAATATTCCAGAATGACAGTCGTTGCAATCGAAGATAGCTCTAAGGTTCCCGCACACATCACTCTCGATTCCAGGAGGGTCCACTCCTCGAGCCAAGGGGTCGATACATCAACTATCACGAAGTCCAGAGTTGATGTATCCTGAATTTATATCTTTTCAAAGGAATCTGATGTGACAGATGGTGCATTAATCGGATGCCCGATCTGAATGATATTTGCTTTTCCGTTCCAGGAGAACGGTTGGAAATATGCTCGTTCTATACCCAGATGTTTTCCACAGTCGTCCAAAACACACTTATAGTATCATAAAAGCACCTCCTCATCGGAAGGGTCCCAGTTTCATAGATGGCGCATCGATCGGACGTGCGGTCTTAATGTTATTCATGTTTAAGTGATAACGGGTCCGGCCCGTGAAGCCCAGTGGGCTAGCGGGTCACGTCAACCCGGTTTTGGTGGGTTCGACCCGATAGAGGGTCAGATTGGCCCGATGTATCAAGCGGTCTGGCCCGAGGGGCACGGCCCGGCCCGAGGGGGCGCGGCCCAGCCGGACATGATGCGGACCGGCTTGAGGGGGCGTGGCATGGCCCGGATCGGCGCGCCGAGGCCCGACGTGGTGCGGCACGACACAACACGGCCCTTCCCGACAGGGTGCGGCCCGGCTGGTCACGGCTCAGCACGAAGGGCCGATCGTTCTGAGTGGAGGGGCACCCCACTTTACCGATCTAGCGGAACCGCCCTCCCATCCAACCGGCCGATGTCGGCCGGCCATCCTGGCGTAACTAGCCCGCTCGGGTGGGCCACGGTCTGGCTGCATGGAAACTTTGGGTCCCATGACATCTTCACCCGGCTGGATGACATGCCGACCGGTTCCCTAACGAAGCGGCCAATGAATTTTAGTTCGTGGTCCTATGCAGCGTGGTACCCCTTGTGGCGTCGCAGTCTCCCTTTGGCTTGATCGGCTTCAGCCGACATGTTCTCCTTCGGCCAAGGTTCCCACGGTTGCGGACCGCGATTCATCCGCACACAGCTGGCGCACGACCGCCGCTTCTCCCGTCTCCGCCTATTCCAATGCGCCTCTATCGCAAACAAAGATACTACATATGGTCGTTGGGCAGTGTGCATTTGGCTCACTCCCTCCGTGTTAGGCGGTATCAATTGGACGAAGTGAAACCATTTTTTCTCAACAATCAACACGAACAATTTTAACATTTAAAATTGAACATACTTTCCCTGCCTCGAAATTGACGTCGCACATCTTCGAGTCGTGGAAGAAAAGATTCGTGGAAGTTCAGTGTTGGATATCAAGAACGTTGATTATATAGACATCAGAGTGCACCGAATGAAGAAGCGTCGTTGGTGAATTTTTGGTCCCCATAGAGGGAGAAAGTGGTTCTTTGTTAGATGCATTCTTCGACGAAGAGGGGAACACTTTTCTCAAGAGCCCTCCCAAAAATCTCTCAACACATCAACTGCCCAATGTAAAATAATAGCAAAGGCTATTATTTTATTAAAACATGTAATTCAAAATTCAACAATATTAATTAATTATGTGAATCACCAAATTAATTTACCATGGGTTGGAAAAATTAATTAAATATAGAAGATTGTGAAGGGTTATTTTAATATTCAAAAGTGAGGGGTTGTTTAATTAAATGAACAGGCATTAATGGGGAGGTTGAAGGGGAGTTGAAGGGATTTTGCTCGTGTGGGCCCCAATTCACAAATATCCTCTCATGGGAAGTTATGTGGGTGTGTTCCCAACCTCTAACTTCCCTTGGGAGGAAATAACCTACCACCCTAAATAAAATTTGTACAAAACGAATTTTATTTATTTTATTCTAAATCCTCAAATTTTAACTCTGAACCCGCATAAAACGCAACTGCAGTAAAGGTCTCCTTAGGCGAATATCGGAGCTTCAAGTTCATTGGTTCCCTCATATTTAAATTTCGAGCATCGGTTAAAAAGATAGGAAAAACCCGCACATACGTTTACTAAACGTACCCGAACAAAACTTCAAAAATATATTCCTGGTACACCGGGACTCAGAATCAAGTGTCGTCAGAAACCGCCGACTCGTAAAATTCCAAAGTATTTAAGAAAAAAAATTTACATGAAGTTTCTGGGTCTTTACATTTCTTCCACCTAATGAATTTACGTCCCCGTAAAGCTACAACACACACTAGGAAAACAAATGGGGGGTACAGAGCTTGCATCTGAGCCTCCCACTCCCAAGTTCTCTCTTGGAGGTTCCCGTGCTACCAACGAATGCACACCTGAGGAAAGGACCTTACCTAGAGGACCCGCTTCTGTTGATCCTCGATCTCTAATGGGACCTCCAAAAACCTCTCCCCATCATCGATCTCCAGCTCCCCATGATTGATGAAGTGGTTCGGGTCATGCACGTATCTCCTTAGCTGTGATACATGGAAGATGGCATGCACCAGGAGCAAATGAAGTGGAAGGGCCAGGTGATAATCTACCTCGCCTACTCTGCTGATGACCTAGCAAGGCCCAATGAAGCGCAGAGATTACTTGCCACCCTGTCCAAGTCTCTGAAAACCTCGTCAAGGCGAGGCCTGTAGGAAAACATGGTCACCATCCTCGAACTCCAGTAGTGTCTGTCTCCTATCAGCATAGGAATTTTGTGTACTATGTGCATTATTCATCTTCTCCTAGATGGTATGTACTTTTTCCATCATAGCATGAACCATCTCTGGTCATAAAAGTGTTGACTACCAAAGGTCAGTCCAGGTGAGAGGTGATCTGCAAGGTCAGATGTACAGTGCCTTGTATGGTACCATCCCGATGGTGGAGTTGTAGCTATTGTTGTAACAAAATTCCAAAAAGGGTAAATTATCCTCCCAGTTGTGACCAAAGTCATGGACACAAGCATAGTGCATGTCGTCGAGATTCTGAATTGTTTTCTCTCTCTGGCCGTCTGTCTGAATATGGAAGGTGTTGCTCAGACATAGGTAAGTCCCAAAAGCCTCCTGTAACCCATTCCATAGCCAGGATGTGAATCAAGCACCTCGATCCGAAACGATAGACGGGGGAACACCCTGAATCTATACGATCTCCTGAATGTAATGGTGTCACATGCTCTATACCAATCCATGATCTCTGATGGGAAGGATTTTGGCCGACTTGTTGATTCATTGTACGATCACCCAGATAGAGGCTTTCCCTCTAGAAGTACGTGGAATCCTCATCACAAAATCCATGGATATCTCATCCCACTTCCACTCTAGGACCTCTAAGGTATGTACCAAGCCTGCTAGTACCTGGTACTCGGCCTTCACTTGCTGAAAAGTGTGGCATCGTGAATCGAACTCTGGTACACCCTTCTTAATACCCAGCCACTAGTGTTGTCGTCTGAGGTCCTGGTGCATCTTCTCCACTACTAGATGTACCGCTTGAGGGGAAGTGTAAAACTATCTCAACACTTTCCTCCTGTAGTGAAACTGGTACCATGGTACATCCCCTGATGAGGATGTTATCCTCTCCTCCTTCAAAAAATCCAATAGGCGCCTTCCCTTTTGATATATGAGCCTTTCATTTCCCACAATCAATGTCCCCATGTTGTGCCTCTCCGAATCACTAAACGAGTAGATGAGTGACTATGATTGACTATAGGAAGGCTACTCCATCACTATACACAAAGGATATCTACAACGCGACAAGCTGTTTTGTTGCCTCTTCCAGTAGCTGAATGCCCAATCTCCTACTAAGAGCATCATCTACAATGTTCCCCTTCCCAGGAGTATAGAAGATCTCAAAGTCAGAGTACTGGAGGAACTTTATCCATCACCATTGTCTCAGGTTCAGGTACTTCTATGAAAATATGTACCTGGGACTCTGGTTGACAGAGTAGACTATAAAGTGCTCGCCCATCTGATAGTACTACCACATCTTCAAGGCGAAGACCACTACTGCTAACATCAGGTCATGTTTAGCATAGTTCTGCTCATTCTTCCTCAAATTTTGTGAAGCGTACGAAATCACTTCTCGCTCTTGCATCAGGAAACACCTGAGTCTGGTCCTTGATGTGTCGCAGTAGACTATGTACCCAACGCCCTCCGCCGGCAACCTCAAGATGGGCGCACTGGTCAGCCTCTTCCTCAGCTCCTAAAAGCTCTGCTGATATCTATATAAACACATGAAGGGATTAACCTTCTTCATCATGGTTGAATGTGGTGCTTCAACTCAAGGGAATTCTAGAACAAATCTCCGATAGTACCCATCCATACCTAGGAAACTCCACACCTCTGTCGCGCTCTTGGGAGGCTCCCAATAAGTTACTACCTCGTTCTTCGCCGGATCCACTGCAACTACCGCCTCTAAGATGACATGTCCCAAGAAGTGTACCTCTCGTATCTAGAACTGACACTTTGAGAGCGTACCATAATGTTGGTTCCCTCTGAGTGTATCTAGTACATCCCACATGTGGTAGGAATGATCCACTTCAGTAGTTGAGTAAATTAGTACTTCGTCGATGAAGACTACGACAAAACGATCGAGGTAAGGCTAGAAGATCCTGTTCATGAGACTCATGAACACTACTGGAGTGTTGGTTATGCTAAAAGGCGTATCCAAGAACTCATAGTGGCCATACTAACACCTGAAGGCCGTCTTATTCACATCCCCATCTCGAAATCTGAGCTAGTGATAGCCTGACCAAAGGTATAACTTCGAGAACCATCATGTTTTGTTGAGCTGATCAAAGAAGTAGTCAATCCTCAGGAGTGGGTACATGTTATTCATGGTCAGCAGATTAAGGTGACAGTAGTTGACACATAGTCTCATGCTCCCATCCACCTTCTTGGTGAACTAAATCGGAGAAGCAAATGTTGAAACACTGGGTCGGATAAATCAATTTCCTTGCAACTCCTCAAGCTAAACTTTCATCTCATGAAGCTCGGCGAGAGAAATATGATATGCTGGAGTTCATATCAGTTCTATCCTGAGGTAAAAGTTAACGTAGAAGTCGACCACTCTACGAGGAGGTAGTCCGGGAATGTCATCAGGAAAAACGTCCACATACTGATCCACCATAACAGGAAAACTCAGAATCCACACATCAACCGCTCCGGGGATGAGACTAGACAGATGATGTGTGATCAGCTACCCCCTCCTCTGTGTAAGTCTATACTGCACTAAAAAGGCTCCCTTCTCACTGGTGAAGGTGAAACTGGTCCCATCAGTGCATAGACACCACACTTTGCACCTAATACAACTGATATGAGCATGGATGGTAGATAACCAGTCCATACCAAGGATGATGTTGTAAGGCCTCGACGCCGCTACAAGAAGATCCCAACCGAAGCTGTCACCTCGTAAAGTAATCTCACACTGCCAGCACCTGTGCATAATCATCGAGTCTGCTTCCGCAGGAGTCTCTAGCCATAAGGATCGATCCAATGGATCTGTCAGAATATCTGATCTCTGAAAAAGGGAAACAGAAATGAAACAATGACTAGAACCTGGTTCTATAACTACTACATCAAGGGTGGTGTAGACACAGATAGTACCTCAAATCATCTCATTTGCACCATGGTCATAAGACTCCACTACCTAGAGATAAACTTGCCTGTGCCCGCCAGCTCCTTGAGGTCGGATTGGACCTCCTAGTGGTGGTGGTGGTAAAGCCTCAAAACGTCGTCGACCACCCGCTTCATGGCTAGCTCCTCTGCCTCGTCCACCTGCTCCCTACATGCTGCCATGGTCGAACCTCTACCTCTACATGGGAGGTCCCTCCACAGTCTTCTGCTCATCTGCATGGTGGGTCGGGTATTCTCGAGCCATGTGACCCTGGCAGCCGCATGCATAACAATTCCCTCTCCTCATATAGTTGGATCTGTTCCGTGTGCCCCACACAATCAAACCTGTATCTGAAGGTTGCCCATATGATGGCCTGGTCTGGTTGTACCTCTACGACATCTATGTACTTCCTGCTATAGAAGAATCTGCTACGTGTTGCCCGGCAGTGGGTCTCGCTGCTTGTGTCGGATCAGCGAGAAAGATATCCACAAGAAGGGCTCACTCCAGAACTCTCTCAGGTATCGAAATGGTCAGGATGATCATCGATGCCCTGATCTCGTGCCTCAGTCCCTACTCAATGGTCCATGCCCTGAATAATGGGTGTTGTACCATGTCCGTGGAGTAGCGCGAGAGGTTAGTAAACCTCACAGAGTAATGAATTAGTGTCATGCTGCCCTGCTTAAGATGAAGTAACCCCTGGATCTACACTGCAAAAAGGGTGGTGGGAACAAACTCTAAGCTGAAGTGACTCTCGAAGCATTTCCAAAGTAAAGATGCCTCTTAATGCACCTGGAGAATCAGGCTCTATCGTCTACCTGCGACTGCATGCAGGAGAATCGCGTCAAGGATCCCCAAAAGTTCAACTGGTGTCCCTACTAATCCGAAGACTCTGACGACAGCTTCCAGCCAATCCTCGGCTTCCTGAGGGTCCGTCTCACTGCGGATCTTTGGCGGCCACTGTCGCTGAAACTCGTGCAACACACTCTGGTGGCGTGCAATCTCTGCTACTAGGGATGGTAGTATTGGTGGCACAGTGAGTAGTGGTACTGCTGATGCCTTCACTGTAATGGGGCCCTGCACCGAGGCCTCGTAGCTCGGTGGGATACCATCTTACACGTGACTCAGAACCATACATGGCTGCCTTCATTGGTCCATCCTAAAAATAAATAGGTGAAGCACGCTCAAACTGTATACCTGGTGAGCTAACTCAAATTAATCTCAAATAAACCATTGGAAACACACATGCAATATGTGTTTTCATGCATTGAGAGAGAAATCAAGGGTCAGGGTCCTGGTGTATGGATATGACATCCCCCGCACCAACACTGAATTCCTTGGACTAAAAAAAACACTCAATAATCTTACCATTATTGCTTCATAGAAAGGAATGATCATATTCTTGAGTTCTGTTGTAGAACCTCTCTCTAATACCAATTTTTCACAATTTTCCTCGGGGCCCGTGCTGTGACTACCCGAAGCCCGCCTTCCATTGTCCAGGGGAAAGAAACTAACACCAAAGGCGTAAATTCTGATAAAATGGAATGCATTGCATTTATATAATAAACAAACACACTAGTGTATGCAACTAAAGTAAGCATTATGTAAAACTGAGTACAAAAGTTATTGCTGAAAGGAAAGGAGCTAAAAATATAAGCCCAATACTAAAGTACAGTACCACTTGAAAGCATGTACAACAACAGTAAAGTAAAGCAGCTACCACTGAGTCGTCTTCTAGGAATCCCACCTGATGGGTGGGTACATATGGTCTCCTCAGCACCTCGGGTCCATATGTCTGCTCCGTGTATGTCCCGCTGAGTGGTCCACCACCGGGTACTGTCTAGCTTCAGAAGTCTCTACCACGATCAGTGTTTTCCATCATATGCATCCAACACAACGTAGTGCGGGCATAGCCCGTGCATTGATTAGTATAACAATACTCAGTAGGGACCCTGAGACCCTCGAAGGTCTCTAAGAATCCACTAAGGATAAACCACTAAGGAAATATACAAACACGAATTATCAACCAAATCTACATAGGAAAATGCCCATACATATACCTAAGTCATCAATTCATATCCGGATCCAACACTCGAGCCCATGCACAACCCAGTCCACACATGAAAGAAGTCAATCACATCGATGATAATGATTGAAAGTCAAGACTCGGCTCACAAATGTATACATCCTTCGTAATGTTATAGAGATAATATGGTGTAGTCACAAATTAATCTAAGCTGGTGGACCCACGTAGGATACTTGTCCAACCAAACTATCGGACCCACATAGGATACTAGACCAGCTACTCTGTCAGATCCACATAGGATAATAGAATAGAAGTCAAACTGTTGGACTGACGTAGGATACAAGAAACGTAATCATCGCTGTCGAACCCCCATAGGATTCCAGTATGGTAGTCATCGTTACCGAACCCACAAAGGATTCTAGTACAGTATTTGTCATCGTTGAACCCACAGAGGATTATTGTATGGTACATGTCATCACCGAACACACAGAGGATTCCAGTACAGTAGTCGTAGCAGTCGCACCCTGCTTAAGGGTTCCCGCACACAACACACTCGATTCCACGAGGGTCCACTCCTTGGGCCAAGGGGTCGATACATAAACTTCCACGATGACCAGAGTTGATTTTTCCCAATGTTATGTCTTGTCAAAATCAACCCAATGAGTTATAATTTGTGTCAATATGAAGCCAGATCTGAAAGATATTGGTTTTTCCGTTCCAGGTTCCCTGTTAAAAATATATTCGTTCCAAACTCGACCATTTTCCAAAATCGTCAAAAACACACTTAGAGTCTTTAAAAAGGGCCACTTCTTCGCAAAGGTCCCAGTGGGCCGACGGGTCAGGTTAACTCAGTTTTAGCAGGTCTAACCTGGTCCATCACGCATTTCGGCCTGAGGGGCGTGGACCATTCCATAGGGGCACATCCTGGCCCGGCCTGGCGGGGCATGCCCCAGCCCGGAAAAGCGCGACATAGTCCGACGTGGCCCGACCCGAAGGGCCAAGATGTCCAGGGGGCCCCACATTCCGAACCGGCAGCGCCATGTAGTGCCACCCTCATAACTGGCTGGCCAAAGCCAGTCGGCCTTCCTTGCAGAAGTGGCACAATCGGAAGGGATGCGGTTCGGCTACATGGAACCTTTGGGTGTTGCGGCTTCTTCACCTGGCTGTCTGACGAGCCGGTCAGTTAGCCGCCGAAGTGGCCCGAGGATTGCTGGTCATGGTCCTCCGCAGCACGGAACCCCTTGTGGCTCTATAGTCTCCCTTCAGCATGGCCGTCTTCAGCCAGATGATTCTCCTTCAGCCAAGCATCCCGTAGTTGCGGGCCGCGGTTCATCCGCATGCGGCCGGCGCACGACCGCCGCTTCTCCCATCACTGCCTCTTCCAATGTGTCTCTATCACAATCAAAGAGACTACGGAGGGTCTTCAGGCCATGTGCATTCGGCCCGCACCCTCCGCATTAGGTGGTAGCAATTGGCCAAAGTCAAACCATGTTTCTCAACAAAGAACATGAACAATTTTAATCAATTAAAATTGAACATAATTCCCCTACCTCGAAATTGAAATTGCACGTCATCTAGTCACGGAAGACAAGCGCCGCAGAGGTCGGGTGTTGTAGATAAATAACTTATATTCTATCGACGTCGGAGTGCACATGAAGAAGAAGTGTCTTTGGTGACTTCACGTTCATCGTCGAGGGAGAAAGTTGTTCTTTCTTAGAGGTGTTTTTTGTTGAAGAGAGGAACAATTTTCTCAATAGCTCTCCCAATAATCGCTCTACACAACAAGTGGCCAAATTAAAATAATAGCTAAGGCTATTATTTTTTTAATACATGTAATTAAAAATTCAACCACATTAATTAATTAAGTGAATCACATAATTAATTTACCATAGTTAGCAAAATTAGTTAGAGAGAGAAGAAGGTGAAGGGTTATTTTAAAATTCCAAAGTGAGGGGATGTTCAATTAAATGAAGAGGAGTTAATGGGGAGGTTTAAGGGGAGGTGAAGGGATTAGGCTCGTGTGGGCCCTACCTCACAAATATCCTATCATGGGAGGTTATGTATGTGTGTGCCCGCCCTCTAACTCCCCATTGGAGGAAATAACCTACCGCCCTAAATAAAATTTGTACACAAAAAATTTTATTTATTTTATTATAAACCCCCAAACATTATCTCTCAACCCGCATAAAACACAACATCGATAAAGGTCCCCTTTCGTCAATACTGGTGCTATGAGTTCATCGGTTCCCTCTGATTTCAATTCCGAGCATTGGTTCAACATATGGAAAATCCATAGGTATTTTTACTGAACATACCCGAACAAAACTTCAGAAATTGATTCCGGGCATACGGGGCCTCGAAATCAAGTTCCTTTAGAAACCACAGACTCATAAAATTTCAATGTACTTAAGAAATAGAATTTTCCTTTAAAATTCTGGGTCTTTTCAAATAATATTATATTTATTTATTATGAAGGATGATAATATAAATAATTAGGTTCTAGATGAACAATATAAAAAGATGATGTTCGTTATGGATGAGTCATAGACATACCATAAAGATCTCAAAAATATAAATATGGTCATAATGAATTACATTATATAGGAATGATATTTATTTTATCTATAAAAAAATATAATGTGTTATATGGAAACTCGATCATTTAATCGAAATATTTATATATTGGAAGGGGTTCATTTAAATTATTGGTTTTTTTATTTTTCCACTATCATTAGTAATTTGTTTGTATTATTTTAAATGAATAAAATTATTAATTTTTAGTTGTTGTTTTTCATCACTAAATAATTTATTTTCATAACATTTTAGGAATTATTTCATCAAACCCTTATCTTCAAAATTTATAATGATATTAATTAATATAAATAAAAAATATAAAAGTATAATGAATTTTTGGAAAGGATAGACTATTATTATATATATAACAAAGGGGAAAGTGAAACTTAATTCAAATCAAAAAAATTTTATAGAATATGATATACATGGATTAATTTTTAAATTTTTCAGTTTTTATCATTTTTGAAGATATGTTTTTTTATTTTAATAAATAATGATATTCTTGTGTCAAATGAACATGATTCCAAAAATTTGAATGATATTTTAAATAAAATAATAAATTTTCTAAATATTTTATCCTCCTGTAAAATTTTTACTTATCTAATTATAAAAATGTTTATATAGAGAAAATATTTTTTTTTCAAACTGTTGAAATAATGGATTATTGAAAAAACTACCCTGAATTTTGTTATGATAATTTATAAAATAAATAAATTATACAAATTACTATATCCAAAATTATGACGTTATTAACTATATATTGGATAAAATTATATTATGGATATTGACTTTTTCCAGGATGGAAAGGTTTTAGATCTATCAAAAAAATACATTCAGTTTCTTTTCATGAATAAAATATATTCCAAATAATTGAACTTTGTTAAACTGTGATGATGTATACATTTCAGATCATCAAGCAAACATTTATAGATATAAATACAGAGTTTTATATTAGTATGTTTTAATAACCTACAAATATAACATAATATGTAAATTGGATCTTCTCATATAAATATCAATTTTTTTTCATCCGAAATTGAGAGTTCTTGATCTGAATTTTTAATATATTATTATAATGAAAGAAAAATATTGGAATCTTTTTGGTGCCTTTAATTAATTAATTATTGATAGTATTATTTGTAAATTCATCAAAATGTTTTATGTTTTGAATTTTTCAATCTAATCGCACATATCATGGGAAATCGAGGATATGATGATAAAGTTGTTCATAATCATACTGATCTATAGATTTTGTGGCTAGGAAAAAAAGCTATTATGATCTTTTAAAATTATGATTTTCATTAAAACAATCTATCTTAAAGAGAGGTAAAACTGTTGAATCCCAATTTTTAGGGTTCTTTTTTCCTTAAATTATATGTTTAATGTATAGAATATGTTCATAAACTTTTTAATGAATTTATTTTTTTCTAAAATTTATTAGTTACTTGTTTTTAAAAGAATATTAATCTGATATTCCATTCATAATAAATAAATACATTTTTTATAAATTTTTATTATTATATAAAAATTATAATGTATCTGAATGTATGGTTAAATTTCTATAAATATGATAGATTGATCATATAATAACATATATTAATAGGTTCAATATGATTTACATTTTATTTTGAATAACTATAATTTACCGACCTTATTATTTTAATTTGAATGCTCATTGGATCATATTATTCAACCATTAACTCAATTTTATCTACTCACACATTGGTTAAGTGTTATTAAAAAATAATTTTCATGTATTTTAAATGATGAACTAGATTCTTTCATAGTGTAATAGAAATTTTATTATCAAAAAAAATATTAACGGAAACAACTCTTCAACTCTTAAATATATAAACCAGGTCTTCATTAGTATATGTTCTATTGATGCGTGAGTGGAATTATCATGTATTTATTCAATAGTAAAAAAGTAAAATAAATTATGCTTCTTTGAATAATAACAGACAATATATTATCCAATAAATAATGGTCTACGAAATATAGACTTTTGTCCACCACAATATTTTCTTAATTCGAAAATGAAATACTATATATATTAAATCTACTTCCCCTTTCATATTCCAATCCGTGGATATGATTTATCTATGAACTCCCTTTGATTCCCTAAAATAATATATTATTTGTGAACCTTAAAACTATGGAAAAATTGTTAAAACATATATTATATATATTCATGATCATTTCAAATAATGAAGACTGCAAATAACATTCATAAATTCTATTGAATCATAATATATTAATTGATAATTAGTTGAAAATTTAGTTTCCTATGATATAATGGTAAAAACTTGTTTCAAATATATCACATTAAACGTATTTTAATTCCATTAACATCCTTCTATTGAACAATAACTATATGAAATTTAACTTGACATATTTGGAAAATAATAAAATATATCATCTTTTCATGCATAAGAATTTATAAATTATTATACATTTATTTAAAAATGTTATTCAAAAATATAATTATCTCTTCATGAATAGAAAATACCATATATAAAAATAATAAAAATGATAAATACATTATAACCATCAAAAGTATTGATTTGTTTTAAAATCAACCTTCAATTAATTTAATCATCACCAAAAACATTTTAGGTTTATAATACCATACTATATATTTTTTTATTATCCAATACAAAGCCTTCTTTATACTAGAAAGTATAATGTTATCTTCACTAAGAAGGAAACAATATTGATGTTCTAAATAAACCTCTTCTTCCAATCCTCCACTAATGAAACATGCCAAGAAATATATTTTAATGATCCTTTATTTAATTTTTTTGACCATGGCATGATAAATTATTATTGTTTCCTAAATTAAATATATTTTAAATTCACATTCTATGGGAAATCCATCAACTTGTGAATATCATTTACACATCAATATAGATTTATTTACACTAACATTAACTTTATCAATCATATCATTTTGGAAAACACCCATAGTTTCAATAAAATATTTATATTATGCCTTGGGGAAAATATCCAAAGTATAATTATATTATACATGATAAAAATATCCATTCATTGGATCAATAATTTATTGTTTTTTCACAACCAATTTCAAATATCATTGATCGTGTTTGGAGAAAATGGTATATGGTATAATTTTTTCGATGTCCATCATTTCTGAATCCATTTTCAATTATTTCAAATGATATTTCAAAAAAAATCATTATGAACCTTAAATGATATAAAAATATTATAATTTATTACTTTATGGTTTTTAATAAATGTATTAAATATTATCTTCATCAAAATTATCTCTATTTTGTGAAAAATAATTTTAATTTTTAATAAAATTCAATTAATAATCATCACTTTTAGTAATTGGTTCATTATCTGAGGATACATTATTTTTATGTTTCATCATGTTAAAATAAAAAACATTAAAAAAATCCTTATTAATTTGTAACAAATATAACATCATCCATTTTGGGTATGACCTATGAAGGTATCATAAAGACATATTCATACAAATTTTCCTAGATTTTTACCTTCAATTTTGATAATTAAGGTGATATTGAAAACATTTCAACATTTGATACATAGATATTTATTATAATACATATTATATGAAGAAATGTATATATTTATTCAAAATGAGAAAATATTTTTAATATTAATCATTGCTAAAATACCTTTTCCAATATATAATGATATGTTTATTGAACATAAAATAGTGTTTGAACCATCTACACTAGGGTTATATTTATTTTTTCAACATTTAAATTTATGTTTGACATCATTATGAAATGATTTTAGGAGAGAAAAAATGTTATTCAATATAGTATTATAACCATCCTATTGTATACCTATCACAATTATAAATTGTGTTTTTCTTTAATGATTAACCACATTCATTATATTCTATTTTTATAAAATAGAATAAACATTTTTTGATCTTAGGATATATAATTTATAAACATTGTACTTGTATGGTGAGTATATATAAAAATTAAATAATTATAATAAATATTGAAATTTTTTTCTTTCTTCCTTACTATGGCTGCAAATGAAAAGTTAATTTTATTCAATGATTTTTAATAATTTATTTCAACATTCATGTGTACATTATTCACAATAATTAACTATTCAAAAATAATTATTATAAGGATTTATTATATTAACAACATATAAAAATTAAAAAATTGTATCATCTATAAATTTGGCGCATGTTACTTTGGCCATGATGATCAATTCCTCGATGCCATAGTTGATTTTATTATTCCATGGTTAATGAATACTTGTTTCTAGACTCAACAGTCTGAAAAATAAAAATTATAACTTGTTCACATTTCATTTTCCATGATATATCTATATTTCATGATCATCATTAAACACAATGTTTTCTAAAAATTGCGTCATTTCAATCATTATATATCAAAATTAATTAGAAAATATTTTTTTAGTCCTATAATAAACAATATGTTCTGGGATTTCCATTTCTCTTTTTCCCTATTTGATAATCTAAAGCCATTAATTATTGGTAACACATAATATAAAATGGTGTATGATCCTTATTATTAGTTTTTAAATTGATAATTTTTATATTTTATACTATCAACTTATATAGGATTAATACAATTTATAGGATCGATGAACATTAACAATAAAATTATTTTTTGGAAACTTCATATTAAATATCATTCCCTTTTCCATTCTCCGAGTTATTATAATACTTATCGGTTCTATCTCATGAGAACATTTGAGAGGAAGTAATAATAATCAACTATTTTTAAATATAATATATTTCCACATGTCACTCACAAGCAACATCCAATTGAAGAAATATATTTTCAATGATCAATCACAATTTCTAAGGATTGGTCTAGATTAGTAGTCATTGAATGTGTTGACCCACCATAAACATAAATAAATGAAACCACCCAATATTAGTAATTTTCTGATAATTAAACCAAAGGGAGATTTCATTATTGAAAAATCATCCATGGTTGTAGAAATAACCATAAAAAGAATATGTTACCTTTTTAAACCATGACTTTTAAAACCAAAACATGTCATCTTACAATATTTATTACACTAATAATTTCACCTTTCTAGGATAGAAATATTATTGAACTCCCAAATATATCAAATTCACATAAATCTCATCTTCATCTGTTATCCTGGAACAAATTGTTGCATAAATTTTAAACATTTTTTGTGCAATTATAAATTCAATATTTTGCAAAATCATCTTTTCTGTACTTAACATTATTCTTCATGAAATTATTATTGTTTTCTAAGTTATCTCTTCCATTTTAATCATTATATAATGATATTTTCTATCTTCATACACTTCAAAATTAATTTATTTAACTTGAATATATAAATTTGAATAGAGGATCAAAATTTATTAAAATCATATTTTATTTTTATAAATTTATTTGGTAAATAAGAAAAAATAATTAATTTTTCCCTCAATGTTTCATTAAGTTACATTTAATGTGATATCTCAGTAGATATAATCTTCTGCAAACCATTAGTATTATAAAAATTTAATAATTCTTTTATTTGTATTGGTTTAATACTTCTTGATGATTCGATTCATTTTATATAAATTTTAATATCATTTAGAACATAGATATCATAGAGTGACAACCCAATAGTTCTTATTTTATAGAGGCTTCTGTATAATTTTTCAATATTATCATCCTTGAATTCACTAAAAATTATACTTTTGATGAATAGTATATTCACATTAGTAATGAGAAGATTTTCATCAACATCTCATAACATTTATATTTCCTCATCCTCATAACATTAATTAATTCATTCACAACAGTGAACAAAAAGCGCATTGTTAACATTATGTAATTAATTCTCATCGATATAAAAGAAAATACTAGTTTTTCTGACATTGATGAATTTTTATTAAATTAACACCATGATTATTCTTCTTCAATACCTCTAACATTTTATACTTTTAATAAATAAAAATTAACACTCACAAAATCCAAGTATTGCACTCGTGTATAATATTTTAAGAAGTGTAAAATTTAACATTACCTTGCATATTTTTATATTTATATTGTGTAGATGAATAATATAAATGACCTTCTAAAACAAATTAGTAGTATAATTAGAATATTCAACTTCATCATCAATAACCTTTATCATATTTGTTTTGTTAAGGGCTTAAATTTTATTTTTTTAATGATCATATTTATTCATTTGATAAAAATAATTCCTCATATCATAGATTATTAGAGTAATATATAAATAATCTATAAGAATCATTTTGGTTCCATGTATTCAGATTTGAGGCTTTTGAATCAAACTCCTCCAGTGATATTTGTTGTATATACTCAACCACTATAATACTATCCAATTTATCATTATAGAGCTCAACCATAGTAAGAATACAGATTAATATTGAGAACAAATGTGTTAACATTTTATTTTATTTCATTATCATAAATTCAAATTATAATATACAATTATATATTATATGTTTTCACCTCCTTAAATGCTACATATATATTTTCATGATAATCCCATAAGGTTCTAGAAATATTGATACATTTTACTTAAAGAAATTAATTTTTAGATATTGAGGATAATAACACATTAATATAATAAATATAATTCAAAATATTTATTTTATATACTAATATAAATGAACCCTCCATAGTTTATGGTTAAAACCCATTAGTTCTTCCTTCTATAAAATCGAATATAACATAAAAAATATAAAGAAACATCATAACCCTTTTGGATGGGATAATTTTTATCATTATAAGACAACAAATAATTATAAAATTTTCAATTATATATATATTTTATATTTTTTCATTAATTATTTTTACACAAAACCATATTATTTTTACGCCACACACAACAATAAGTAGCCTTTCATTACACACAATGCCCGATTTTACAAAACATAAATATATTAACAGAATTCTACTATATAATATAATACATAACCTACCTGTAAAATTTTTGGTTATGAATAGTATAAACCATATTTTAATTTTTATATATTAATTAAAATTTTAAATTTTTTATGTATTTTCTTGACATGATATATAAAAATAATTAATTTTTTCGAATAAAAGAAATATTATTAAAAAATACATTATTTACCACCGTCTAATGGAGTTCCCTTTTTAAATCCAATATTTGACACTTTTATATAATAAATTTGATATAAAAATATTCTTATTTTGAAGCTGGACAGAAAATTTTTTTTTGGAATTTTTTTTATCTTTTATGATAACATTCGTATTTTAGTGAATAGTATAAAACTGTTCATTTTTATTTCAAATGTTCATTTTCATAGAATTTATTTATATTTATATAAGTTTATTATAATTGGTATTAAATTATAATTAATTAATGTTTTAATAATATATTATAAATTGTTTTATTTTAATAAATTTCAATGTGAAATTAGATATAATAATAGTTCAATATTTTTAATGTTTCACTTCAAAATTACTCTTGTTAGTATTGTATGTGGAATTATTTATAAATCCAATTTCCCAAATTCAATGAATAAAATCAGTTAAAATGGATTATATATTTGCAATAATTATGTATAAGTTAATTTTTAGGTCAATTTCATTTTTTCGGTATAAAAAATTTACCATGGTAAAAATGAATTACCGTAGTAAAAGTAAACTTTTGTCACAAGTAAAAAATGAAAAGTAAAATAGATTTACATACCAAAAAACCTACAAAATTTAATGGATGGTCGAGTTATGGCTAGAACATTACAAGGTTATAAAATATTAATTAAAATGAAAATTCATAGACATTAATGCCACCTATATTTTTTTCATTTAAATGAAACCAATCAATAAATTATTTACATGAACTCACATCTTCTCATGTATAAATAACATCTCATTACCACCCTAATTCAACAAAAAATGTCTTATATATCATAAAATATTTTACGAAACTTCTTATCCACACTCTCCCCATGTCTAAGAGTGACTGGTCTCAACAAAAGTCCAAATAAAAGGCCCTACTGTGTCTTACAAGGAGGTAATATAAAAGAGGAAATTTTCACAACATACCTCTCTTAATTTGTTTTCGTTTTATTGTTTTTCCTAACCAAATTCATCCATAAACGCATAAAAACTATAGAAAAACAATTATATGGAATTTTAATGTTTATAATTTATTATATCATATCCATGTAACTTTTCACCTGTTATTATTCAATGATAGAAAATTATTGTCTAAGTTATGTCGGTTCATAGACTCATTGAATATAGTTTTTTTTTCATTTTCTACTTTCACCTTCATGTATAGTCTTACTAATTTATTTAAGGTAAAATAATATAGTAATATTTTAATTATATGTTATTTCATAATCTCTAAATTTTATATTAAAAGTACCTACATTCATTCTATATTATAGATATATAATAACATTGTATATGGTAGTGTGGACTACCACCCCCTAAAAGCGATATGATTCGTTCACGATATACATGAAAGATATTAAGGATAATATTAATAATTATAAGTAACATATATTAAATATATGTGATATTAGAGTTATAATATTCGTTTTTTCATTCACTGTTCAATATTTTAATATGAAAAAGAAATGGACGTAGAATTCATTTGTAAGTACAGCTTACCATATCCATGAATATTGCATTTTATTTCTGTCTCCAAACATTATTGATTTTTTTAAATACATATTTACCGAATATATAAGATTATTATGTAATTATTTACATTTTTAGATGATTAAATTGTGATCTATGTAATATAACATGAAAATAAGAAATCAAGACGTTCTTTAGAAAACTAGGCTATGAACCCCTGAAATAGTGAAATAAGGAAGGATTTTATATCAAATAGGTGAGAAGATATTATATGTAGATGATATATAATATTATAAACATAAATATGGTTCAATAATATGTTAGTAACACTATTTAGACCATTATACAAGATGTTAACGGATTGGCACCAAAAAAGATATCCCATGGTAAAGGTTAATTTCACAATCTTTTGCTTATTTTGGATTGTTTATATGTAACTATTTATGGTAAGATATTTATCATCCATTTCCATGTTTCATAAAAATTTAATTCATTATATTATTTAAATTAATTAAAAATTGTTTATGGACATTTGTATTCATCTTTGAATTTTTTAAAAATATTTGTATTAAATATTTCCGTTGTTTTCAATATGAGGTACTTTTTGATGTTTTAGAAAAATATAATGAAATAATTTTTCCTTTTACTTATAAATTGAAATATGTTATTTATGCCATCGTAATGCCAAAACATTTTGAATCTTCCCTTATATGATTACAATTTTATTTCTATAAGAAATTTTTTCTATTATAATGACGTGACATTTAAAATATTTCAATGTAAAATAGATATTTTTATGAAGGATTTAATATTTTTATTATATTATATTCATAATTGGAAAAATTCTTTGATGTATTTTATTCATTATTTTGGTTGATTTATTATAATAAAATATTCTATATTTTATTATTTTTGTATGATATATTTGATAGTGGATGTATTATTATTCTAATATTAAATTTTTATAGTTAATGTATTGAAATTTAATATACTATTTTTAATAAAAATATTTTTGTTATGTTTTACCCCAATCATAAAAGGAAATCATTAGACTAACTAAGTGATTGATAGAGACCTCTGTATCCCATCAATGAATATTTAGTTCTCATGAGACAACATAGTGTCTTATCACAAGGCATTTACGGTATAGTTAGTTATTGAATTGACATGAGGCCTTAACGGTATGATTGTGATATACAATATTATGTGATTACTCATTATGAGATTATTTATTGATATTACAAGTGATTATTCGACTAGTAGAATATAAATGTAGACTATTTTGTTATTATTTGATTTATTATTAATAGATAATGCTAAATATTATCTGAAAGAGTATTGTATATCAATTTTATACCTTTCCTCAAATGATTATGCTTATCTATGATATGTTAGGATATATTGTTTTCCCATAAAAAGCATATATGATCACCCCTTCTGTATGTATAATTTTTCACCAATATGTGTAGATGTATATTATGAATTACCCTCAACGATTGTATATGGGATATTGGTGTTTTCAAATGGGGTTATATATTGTTTTTATTTAAATATATGTTGTAAAAATTATGCTTCTATATTTTATTTCCATGACATCTAAACTTATTGTTCATTTGGGATTTTATTACTCGTTATAATGACAATGTAACATTTAATAATTCACTTGATCTGGGCTTCATTGGTAGGAGAGTTGCAGATGATTTCACATCAATTTTAGTACAAACCATGGAATCTAAATTTATAAAAACCAAAATAAGGTTACATTTACCTAATATAGACATTGAGGAATATTATATAATACAATTGTATAATTTTTTTGATGTATATATTATGTGGGTATTCCTAGAAAATTTATCCATATATGGAAACTAAAATAGTTTTTGTTTCTTGGAAAAAAGTACCTAGGGTTATCATCTTCAACAATGTGTTCTGGGATTGAATCAGGGTAACCTGGTACGCAAAAATGAGCCTTACTACAGACCCAGCTAGACACTCTCAATGGTATATGCTTAGGATAAATTAAATTTTCATTAGAAACCATTATGAAATATTTAAAAGTAATCATTTTTCTAAATAAACCATATTTTTTATCTAGAGACTAGTTATACCTAAATGATCAAAAGAGTAATTATGATTAACATGTTTTTTGATTTGAAATTATGTATTTATATAATAAAGTGTTTTTCATAATTAATAAATGTTGCATAGTTAAAGGAATGGAAATCATATCAATGCACATAATAAATTTAGGTATTCCCTCCTATTAGAGATAACGATAGTGGAGATGGTGATACAACTGGCGATGAATAAATTATAACCAAATGAGACAGTTGAATCATGTTAAGAATAATTACAATACCCATATAGAGATGCTTGAACCACAATGTAGAGTATCAATTTAGACCTCTTAAAGAAGAAACAATCCCATATATTCAATGGGACTAAAAAATTAGTAACTGAGTAGTGGACATGTTCCTTAGAAAATATATTCACTTCATTGTGGATTAACTAAATGGAAAATGTTGTTATGGTAGTCAATTTTCTATCAAAATATGCAATTGAATATTGTTCATTAATTCAAAACAAGAATGTTTGTGAAGAGGGAAAAATTTTTAAATGGATTGAATTAAAAGAACTCGTCCAAAAAAATATTTTCCTTTTAACTTATGAGAAAATAAAGAGAGTAATTTTCTAATTCTATGGTAGAATGATGATAATTTTTTTTTTAAATTTATAAATCTAAATTCATAAGGATAGAATAAAATTGATGAGACTTCAGATGTAACCCAGTATGTAATATTGAGTTAATCATTAATGGGTTAATACTATTCAACTAATCGGAACTGGAATCATGATATTTCTTATCGTATGAAGATATAGTCTCATGATCTATCATGAAAAAATTGTAATTATCTATTTCTTATTAATTTGATGTCAATTATGGGACGAAGGAAATAGTGGAGAAAGAGAAAGATAACAGAAAAATGTTAAAGAACGATTTTACCATATTTGATAATTATCTAAAGATTCACCCATGTACTTTCCAAAAAGTATTAGATTTTTGTTACATGTGTAGAGATTTAGTCCACTAAAATTGTGATTATAAGGGAATGAAAGAATTTGTTAATGTGAAATTTTATATTTGTAATGATATTGGATATTAGGAAAATGATTTTCTAAGAATCAAGGAAATATATATCATAAAATAAAAATGGATCAATGCCAAGATTATGCAGTTTCTATGGTCAAATTGTAATAATTAATGTGATTCCATTGAAGAAATATGTTATTATATTCTAGTTATATTTATTATTTGAAATATAAGTATTGGACTACTTCAATTATTCTTTAAGTATTTGAAGGCATGAATTTTTTCATCAATGTTTTAACAACAATCAAATATTTTTTATGTATCAATAGAAGTACCATTATGTAATTCCATGACCCCAATTACCCAGAGACGATGCTTTATTACATAACATTGGCATGATACAAGGAATCAATTTTTCAAATACAGATTTGTTTAGTATCCATGGATATAATAGATACATACATAATTATAACATTATTTTATGAAATGGAAAACCATAACACTGTGTCTCCATTGAAAATATTCATATCCCATAGACTATCCCTATTGGTTAGTTATAATATACTTATTCACATCATGGGAAAAATAAAACATTGGAAGAGGTGAGATTATATGCCATATAAGTCTAATAATTAAGGTTAAACATTCATAAAATGAATAAATATTTATAGAAATGTATAAAACTAAAACACAATCCATTAAAATTTAAATCATTGGGAAATATGGAAAATATAAATCAATTAATTCCATTTACTTATTCACATGGATATTATTCTAATCTAATCATCACATGAAATATCAATAACCAATTTCATAATTATGGAATGCATAATTTCGCACATCAAGACCACCAAATCAGGACCTCCTTCAAAGACTACAAATAATATTTTGTCAGATCCTTTTCCCAAGATGATTGTTTGTCTATTAAGACCTTTTAATGTGTCCAGGAGATAAAGATAGCTCCAACCATCACTTACTAAGTAAAATGCATTAATCATTAGAAATGGTTCAAAAATAATATCAACATTCGTATTGAAATTATCATACTAAATGTTAATAATTTAACCATAAACCATGAATGGTATAAAAGTAACACATCCATAGTAAATCATTTCACAAAACATTCAGTACAATATGGAATATTGTATCTTAATAAATTAATATCAAACAAGTGTAAAATCGATTAAAGGATATTGACATAGATGAAATCAAAACCATTTGAGAAAAATTTCTCATTCTATATTGAAATCATTTCAATGTAACATAATTATAAAAGAAAACATTTATTTTGAAAATATTCTTATAAGATAGAATTGATGATTCAAAGGTTTCGTACAACGGAAAATAGTATCACCCTCCATATAAGTTTAAAAACTACTTTCCTTAATTTATTGAAAAGGTTATAAAGTAACTTGTTTAAAAAGAGATGGGCTGATTCATTTAAATTTTTTTTATAAAAAGTAATGTGATGGTATAAATTACTTTAACACATAGTCTAATAAATATTAAAAATGTTTTGAAATTAATTTTTTTGAAACTCAGATGTGGATGATAAAATTTTCTTAATAGATACATACGTATAAACAACCTCAAATAATAAAGAGATTGTAAAATTAATTCTTAAATTGTACTTTTCCACGGTCAAAGTTTTGTTAAGCTCATATAAAATAGTTAAATTATTGTGATAAAATTATACAAGAACCATATACATAAATATGATATCATATATGATCATCTAATATTGAAATATTAATAATATTTTAGTAGTATCATCATTTCGTGTGTTAACTGAATCATTTTATTTTATATGTTTTGTTATGTAAGTAATGATTCATATGGATTGGATGTATTTGATTCATATCCAGAATGATATTATGTTCTTAAACAATATTTTTTTAAAAAAAAATGAAAATTATTAGTGAATTTTTACAATTTTGAATTACTTTCATCGCATTCATGGAGACGGTAATCCATACGTACGCAACAGGGACAATATCATTCTTTTGATGGTGAAATCATACATAAATGGATGGTATATATTATGTAAAGAATCTTTAACATGTTATATTTATTATTTACATCAGTGATACTCATTATTATACACATCCAAATAATTAAGTGTTTGAATAACAAACTACACCATGACGTGGACACGGTAAGACGTACATACGCATGTATAGGGACTTGAAATTGATAGGATGGATATAATAATGAATAAGGTTATACCTTATTTATAATAACATCACTATATGTATAAGGCTCTATATATATTACTTCGGTATGGAATCAAGAAAAAATGAGGGTGTATAAGAAAAAAATATCAATGAAAAGGTGGTGATATTATTACCTCTTCTTCGGGTGTTTCGTTGTGAGTAGATCAAAAGGGATCCTTAAGTGTGCATTCTGATCAATGTAAGGCCTCTAGGTATAATTTAGGGTAGTTGGGAGGATATTTGAGAAGGGGTTGTCTGATCCAAATATAATTAGAGGTGTGATTTTGAGAGAAGGGAATGCACCCTTTTATTAGAGATGTTCAGGTAACTTTTGGAAAAGCATGAAATATTATTTTATTATACAATAATATTCCATAAATAAAGGATCCAAGATTATTTTTTCTAAGATAAAGTGGGGATGGGTCGAAAAAAATTTCAAACAATAGGTTTTATATTTTTTTAGGTCACCATTTTTACTTTATCTTTTATATTTAACTCTTAGTTATGAAGTTTATCTTATACTATGTATTCTTGAATTATTATATTAAATGGTTAATAATATTTCTATAAAATTACAAGAGAAGCCAATGTGGTTAATTAAATACATATATATTATTATATATGTCTTTTGGCTAAACCATATATTTTTAGGACTATTATATCTTTTAATAATATAGTATTACATTTAAAAACTCATTTCTCTCAATTTTGGCAGTATTTAGAATTTGATTTTTGTTAATTTCCCAAAAACATGATTACATGGAATAAATCCATTTACTAAACCCCAAATTTCATATTAACCTATATAAATTCTTGTAATTCCACAAAACTCTCAATTTTCATTTTTTTGGATAGTTATAATATAAATTATTTTAATATTTCATTAATAACGTAATTATTGCATCCTTATTATGTCATAATTAAAAATAATTATTTAATATTTCTAATTACAAATTAAATAAAATTATGTAGAAATATTTATAGCTGTCTAATGAATATTTATATTAAAATATATCTTCAGTAAAACCCTATATTAAAAATGGTTTACTTATTAACCTATGAATTTTAAACTTTTGACTCTTCTTGAAATAATATAATAATAAATGTCCTAATTTAATAAAAGTGTCCTAAAATGATCATAAATTATTCCTAAGGATGATATTGGTAGAAATAAAATTATACAATAGAATTTGGACATTAGTTAGGGTAAAAATACTATCATTTTTACCTTAAATTACCATAATTAATTTTAATGGTGGTAAATAAAAGTCAAAATATACTATTCATCAAAAGTTATTTTCATCTTATTGAACAACATTTTACTTACTAATATTAATCGTGTCTCTGAGATTTTTGATATTAAATTCACAAAATTGTTAAATTACATTTTATACAAATTGGAAAATGCGCCCAAAAGGTGGATAAAGACTTTAAAATGTTAAACAAAATATTATATGTCTAATATTATTATAAAATTATTTCCATGAATGAAATCGAACTTATATAGTTATTATGTATTTATTATTTATTAAAATAAATTTAAATAATATAAACAAATACTTAAATAAAAAGTTTGTTTTAAAGAATGACATAATGTTTTTAATTATTCATCAAAGAATTAAATGTTTTCAAAAAAATACAACAAATTTACCCTAATATAATTTTGATATTCCGATCCCAAGAATGATGTCCATTTTAAATAAAATTTAGAAGAATTCAAAAATTGATTATTAATATTCATAACGACTTGTTTGATTGGTCATGGTGTGTAAAATCTTCATGTTTCATAAAAAACATGATATTGTATTATTCAATGTGAAACGTATCATGGTAGATTGGGGTTTTACATTCTCCCCACCTTCAAATAATTTCTTCCATGAAATTTATTTAATATCACTACATAATAAGATTTGAGGGGTTATTTATCATAAGTTCCTCATGTTCTCATGTTTCCTCATCAATCATATGATTTCTCCATAGAACATTCACCAAACGAGTCATCCACATTCACCACACATGTTCTCTGGTATAAAGAATTCTTATGGGCTTTTCACAAT
Source organism: Viscum album (assembly GCA_963277665.1). Lineage (NCBI taxonomy): Eukaryota > Viridiplantae > Streptophyta > Magnoliopsida > Santalales > Viscaceae > Viscum > Viscum album. The sequence goes on along the minus strand of OY728163.1, from coordinate 1,045,276,238 downwards.
ATGAGAGGTCATCTTCTATTTCTATTTCTTCATTGGTGAGTTCATGCATTTTTTCAGGAATATATTTTCACAACAGTAACATGAGGAACACATCATGAACCATGGAGATACTTGGCGTTATTTCCAAATGATATTCTATAACTCCAATTCATTCAACAATTTCGAAAGATCTGACTTACATGGGACATAATTTACCCTTCTAACTGAATCGTATAACACCATTTAAGGGAAATAACTTCAAGAAAACATGATCACCTACTTGAAATTCCAATTCATTCCTTCGGTTATCAGCATTTCTCATTTTCTTTCTTTGAAATTCTTTGATGTGGTTTCCATAATCTTCACATTTTCCATTGATTCTTCAATATGTTCTGGGACAATGATTTTTCGTTCTCAAACATTATCCCATCAAGTTGGTGTGAGACATCTAATTCTATATAATGCATCATGTGGATCTCTTTGATTACTTGACAAGAAGATAATGTTAAATGAAAATTATAGCAGAGGTAAATATTGATCCCACATACTTTGAAATTCATTTTAGCAAGATCACAACATGTCTTTTCTGTTTTGAATAGTTTGTTTTTACTGTCCATCAGTTTGAGGTTGGTATGTAGTGCTCAAAAAAATTTCAGTATCTATGGAATTTTGAAGACATTTCTTGAATCATTATGTAAAATGAGGACCAAATTTAGAAACAATTAATAGGGGTACAACATGATGTTTACAAATTCATTAAAATATAGTCCTTCAAAACGTTCAAGTGTTAAATCTTCCCTTATAGTAAGAAAATTTGATGACGTGATAAGAAGATCAACAATGACCAATATTTCATTATTCCCTCTAAGAGTATTTGGTAGAACCATGATAAAATCCATTGTAATATCATCCCATTTCTACTCTGGTATGGGAAGTGGTTGCAAGACTCCTTTAGGATGTTGTCTTCCTACTTTTACCTGTTGAAAAAACATTCATCTTGACATATAATTAGAAATATCCCTTTTTATGTTGTCCCCCAAAATATTTTACTTCAAATATTTATTCATATTAGTGCTACATGGGATTATACAGAAATATGATCTATGATCATCATCCAACAATTCACTTTTAGATCAGGTTTATTAGGAACAAAATGTCTCTTTACAAATGTTAAAATTCAATCTTCATATATGAATTCAATAAATATCCCATTATTCACAAATTTAATTATCTTCTGAATATCCTCATCATCAGTCTAAGAACATTTTATCCATCTTTTAATGATGGATTGGTATCAATTTGAAAAATAACTGATTTATGACTTTCCATAATTATTCTGATATCCATTTTTACATGATCCATGAATATAAGATCCATTTCAACTGTCATCTTGTTCCAAAATCCATGATCGTTATTAAAAAATCATAAAACCATATTATTTTCCTTCCCCTACTGGTAGGGTATAGTGCAATATTAATCATTGAGTAGTTCGAGCCATCTCCTTTACCTCATGATGAGTTCATTTTTAAAAAAAAAATAGATCAAACTGTTATGATCATTATATATCTCATATTTTTCTCTATTGAGATAGTGTCTCAATATATTCAATGAATGGTATACAGCTGTTAACTCAATATTATGAGTGGGATAGTTTTGTTCATACATTTTTAGTTCCTGTAAGGAATAGGTAATAACTCTATCATTCTATATAAGGACACAACTAATAATTTTCATTGAAACATCACTATAAATAACAAACCCATCATTCCAAGATGGATTAGTAAAGAAAAAAGCATTGAATAATATTATCTTCATTTCGAAAAAACATTATTCACATTTTTTTCCCAAACAAAAATAACCCCATTATGTGTGATATTGGATAATGGGTGAGCCAATTGGGAATAATTCTAGAAGAAGCACCAATAATACCCTACCAAACCAATAACAATGTGTACCTTAGTTATACTCATCAGTTTTTTTCTAAGGGTTTTCAGAATAGTGTGCAAGTTATTTTCAATATTTTTTTAGATTATTGAGTATACCAACAAATCATCAATAAATAATACTACAAAGTCATCATTATATTTATTTAAGAAACTATTTATTATATATTGGAAAAAAATGGTGAATTAGTTCGTTGAAAATGCATTACTATAAACTCATAATACCCATAGATTGTTCAAAATGATGTTTTTAGAATGTCTTCCTTCTTCAAACACACATGATGATATCCAGATCGAAGGTGAATCTTTGAAAAATATTGATCACTGTTGAGTTGATTAAATAAATCATTAATGTGGGGTAGGGGATATTTTTTTATTATTATAACATTGATCTCTATGTATTCAATGAACAACCCCATAGATCCATCATTCTTCTTTACAAAAATAATTTGGGATCCCCATAGAGAAAAAATAGGCAAAATATATCCTTTATTACTAAATTATTCTAGTAGTTTATTTAGTTCAATTAACTCCACATGGTATATTTTATAAGGGTTTTCTATAATGGCATGTAATCACGAATTAAATCAATGGAAAACAAAATTTCTCATTCTAGAGAATGTATATAAAAATACTGTCATAACCTCCCATCACCGAGATGAGGGAAGGGACAATGAATTGTCAGATAGTTCCTTCTTCAAGTTGAATGAGAGATAATGAAGCCTAAAACCTGCCTTCAATAGGCCTAGAGTGGAGACTAGTACCGAGGGTATTGAATCACACAAAAAATGAAAGTGATTAACCATTATATTTTGTAGGATCGAGATATAATATAGTAAATCCCAAACAACACCCAAACTGGGGTTAGAGCTAAATCCAAAACAGCTCATTCCCATATGCATGTTCCAAATGTAAGTAATAAAAAAGTACAGGGAAACTCCAATGGAATGTACCATTGAAAATGAAAAAAGAAACAACAACATTCTACAAAGTCCGAACTAGTAGGGTCTGACATAGTCCATGAAGTCCTCTTAGAAACATATAAGAAGTTTATATACATATATTGAGTATACATGTATACTCGGTAGGGAAAACCAAAAGTTCTCACGCACAACTGGGGAGGCATACTAATGCCTCATGAGAAAGGATATAACAATGTAGCTAGTAAAGAAATTATCCACCCAAACCGCACTATGGAACACTCCCCAAATAATACATTTCAATTAATGTAATAGTAAAACACATCAATTTTTGGGTACCCAACACCGCTTTACCACTGGTTTTTCAAGACATCCAACGCATCATACCTCCCCGCATTTCTCACAACAATCCCACCTCCATACCACGCCCGATCACACACCTGGGTGACCAGAACCACACACCCACCCACATACACTAGTTCCATAACAACCAAATGTAACCATGCCCGCAGACACCTAGGCCTCATCCCAAAGACACATGGGAAACAACCAGTCTGCACACAACTAGTCCAACCACCCTAACAAACCGAATCAAAGAATCTTGGGTTATAATGAACCTCAGGCCATCACAACCTAGACAATGAGTCATGGGATACATGGGAATGAGATCATAGAATGAGATAATAATTTTCCACTCATAGGTGTGTTGGAAAAAACACCCTCCACTATGAAATGGGGGTGTTCAGCATGAAGTGCTCAACTAGGGTGGTGCACGAATAAGAAAAATAAAAACTAAATTATACATATAGCTAACAATCACTCACCCTGGCCCAGTGATTCTAAAACCAACCCATATACAGTAACCCTCATTACTGTTCATTCATAAGAAGCACTACGACCACAACCATGTCACCACTCATTCACAAAAAAAATCTATTTTGAACCCATTCTTGTTTTCATCTCCTTGTGATTCTATTTAAATAATTCATCACTACCGGGAAATTAACAGGAAAATCCACAAGACATGGAAGGAAAAATAACGAAGTAGTAATGAATGCATTGACACCTGGTTCTATTTTAAGGTGAAAACCACCAAATGGATCCATGAGTTCCCTCAATGTACAGTAACCAACCCAAGATGCAACATATGACCACACACAGCTTTTAGCCCAAAAAACCATGACTTAAAAACAATAGAGGATCCCATCCACATCCACTTTACCTCAAAAATAATAGACCACAAACAATACCAGAATATAGCAGGGGAGTTTTCTAATTAAAATATGCCATTCATTTAGTTCCATCTTTATGTTTCGATAATCGGGGTGAACACACAAGGAATATTATTCATAGGGAATCCATTTAATCAACTGAGTTGACATGGTTTATCAATTTCCATGTTATATCATTAAAACACATAAATATCCGAAAATGTGTGGTTAATTAGAGCGCAAGATGGGACCGCCAACGACCATGATTTTCAGTGGTCATAATCTCATTCAACTCACAACATATTAGAAAAGGTAAAATATCACTGCATCACTGTGATACAAAAATGATCATTAATTAACACAATTTATTATCTTCATTATGGTTTGGTTTCATCCTTCCACATATGAAAATTATCATACCCACCCTTCATGATGCACGTTAAAGGGAGATGAAGGAAAAACCCGTACCTAGATATTCGACGATCATGGTTTTTCTTCTAGTGCCAACAACTGGGGATGCACAACCTGCATGGGAGGAAATTGGAGGACTCTAAGAATGAGAATAAAAGGCTCTGACAAAGGTGCACCAATAGCCTCGGTAAATGGTAAACCAAATTCACCATAGAATGGAGGAAACCAACCAAAAAAAAGAAGGAAAAAATTCATGTGCGATAAAAATGTTAGATCTTAGAGTTACGGAAAATGAAAAATCTTGAGCCGCTTTAAGGACAAATCGTGTTTCCACCACAAGGATTGATGGTTACACGTGATGGAATTAATTATTATTTAATACATCCCATTTGTGGGGTTTCTATAATGTTTTGAGCTAATGGATTTCATTTAATAAAAGGAAAACATGTATGTTGAGGGTCTCCCCACACCTAGGGGATTTGGAATGTTTTTTATGGTGCTAAAAATGGATTTCAACCACTTTATAAAAGTTATAAGACTTCAAAGGGGTGTTACAGGAAAAAATGGGGAAGTAAAACTAATCATTCCTTTATGGCCGATTGGTGAGATTGATGGGATAAAATAATTGGTGGAGATGATAGGGTGATACAGGTCCCACGTAGCTGATATCGTGATGTGGATCCCATGAAGTTGATCACTTATGCTAATTGGGTAAAACTGGTTTGGTGAAGCTGATTCTGTGAAGCTGATCTTTTGATAATAATCTAGTGAAGTTGATCCCATGAAAAAAATAGATGGAACTGATATGTAAAACTAATCTATGATATCGATTGTGTGAAACCGATCTATAAAACCGATTGGGAGAAAAAGATCTGTGAAACTGATTTGGTGAAACCCATCCTTTAAATTGATTAGGTGAAACAGATCTGTGAAACCGATTGGGTGAAACTAATTAATGAAATCGATTGAGTGAAAATGATTAGGTGAAATCGATCTGTGAAACTGATTGGGTGAACCAGATATGTGAAACTGATTGGGGGAAACTGATCTGTGAAACTGATTCGGAGAAACCAATCTGTGGAACTGAATTAGTGAAATTGATCATTGAAACTAATTGGGTGATACCGATCTGTGAATCCAATTTGGTGAAACAAATCAGTGAATCTGATTAGGTGATACCGATCTGTGCAACTGATGGGGTGAAGAAGATCTGTGAAACCGATAAATTGAAACTGATATGTGAAACCAATTTGGTGAAACCGATCTATGAAAACTGATTTGCTTAAACCAATTGTGTGAAAAAATAATTGGTGAAACCGATATGTGAAATTCATCATGTAAAGATTTTCAGTGATGCTGATCAGTAAAGCTAATCATTGATGCAGATCAGTGAATCTGATTAGAGAAACTGATCGGTGAAGTGGATCAATGAACCAGATCCGTGAAGTAGATGAGTGAAGCAGATCAGGGAACCTGACAAATGAAACTAATTAGTGAATGAGATCAGTGAAATTAATTAGTGACGGAGATTAGTGAAACTGATCAATGATGCTTATCAAGTAATCTGATAATTAAAGAAAATATATTAAGATGGTCAATGAATCCCATCTGTGAATTTGATCAGTGAAGCTAATATGTGAAACATATGGGTGGAACTGATCGGTGAGTCTAGGACACCCCAACACAACGAATTTTGTAAATTAATGGACCAAGATGGTCTGGGACATTACATCAGATACCTCCCAAAATTATTTTGTCCCTCAAGAATACACGTGTAACCCAAACAACCACTCTAAAAGATACCTCTTAGGGACAAAACACCATAAATAGCCATACAAAACCCAAGGATCAAATTTTACTGACACATGGATTAGGGATTTCTTTCTTTCATGTCAAGATAATACCCTCTTTGGGCAGCACTTACTCACCTGCAGATGATTAATGGCATCCACAATGACGCATATTGGTTAGTAATCATGACCCCCTTCCCCACATATACGAAATTTTCATAAACAATCAGAAGGTTGAGAAACAAATCATCTCAAAAACCAAGAATTTCAGCATTACACCACATAAGGTCACAAAAAAAAGAACAAAAAGGAAGGCTCAAAACAACAACTCATAATAGCGTTGCGTACTGGGCACAAATTTGAGTTTATCACTCTTATGTACTCTCCTCAAGGCCACTATGCCTCCAAAACACATGAACCAATGTAATGGTTCATCCACAAAGCACATTCTCATTTCGATCTTCGTTCCTTACTAGTCGCTCCATGAATATAGAATCATACCCTATATCCATCTCTCCCTAGTCAAGGATATTGGAGTCAACATGTATATATCTAAGAAGCTGAGAGATGTGGAAAACGTCATCGATCCTTTCCAACAGAGGTGGCAAGGCCCGATGATATGCCACCTCACCAACTCGCCCCAACACTTCGAAAGGCTTGATGAACCTAAGAGAGGGATTTCTCCCCTCACTGAGACTTCGCTTCCCACATCTAGATGATACATTCAAGAACACATGTTCTCCACCCTCTAACACCAAGGGCATCTTCAAAGGGTTGAAAAATTAATTCTCCCAGTACTGGGATACTTTCATCCTATCATGCACAAGTTGAGACTTCTCCGTTGTGCTCTACACTACCTCTTGGCCAAGAACACCTGCCTCCCAAACCTTGGTCCAACACACAGGTGAAGGACACAACCCCCGTTCAAGTCTTTAAATGGTGCCATTAAAAAAGTAGAGTGATAGATATTATTTCAGGAATAATGTACTTATGGAAAATGTCATTCCCATGATACATTGATGTCCAAAACATAAGACCGTATCATATCCTACATTGACTAGATGGTTCGCTATGTCATTCAATCTGTCTGGGGTGGAAAGCAGTTCTAGGTCATAGGTGGGTGCCAAAAGCATGCTGCAATCCTCTCCAAACTCATGAGAAAAACTGTGCATCGCTATCCGAGACTAGGGACCTTGGAACTCTCTACAACAACACCACCTCATTCAAATATCTTCGTACTAAGGCATACACCACACTTAAATCCCTGATTACCAGGATGTGAGATGATTACCTCAGCTGATCAACCACTATCCAGATAGCATCATAGCCACCATGAACCCTGGGTAATCGTGTGACTAAATCAATAGAGATATCATCCCACTTCCACTCGAGGTCATCAAAAGTCTACAACAACCCTCCTGGGATGCGGTGTTTATCCTTCACCAGATGAAAAACCTGAAACCCTTCCATGAACTCTACCACTGCCCATTTGACCCCGGATCTCCAAAAATATTCACTTTAGCCTTGGTACATCATGGAAATTATAGAGTGTACCGCTAATATTGAGTTATGTAACTCAAGAAAAACCCCCTCGTACAACGCATTAGGAACAAAAAACATTCCTCAGAAAAGCATCTGATTATGACCATCTTTTGACCACACATCTAGAGCATTGCCTTGGTTAACCAGACCACAAATCACTCCACTCCCAATGTCTCCGCACTGATACTCCACCACCCACCGCAACATAGAGGTCTAAACTATCATCTGAATCCTAAAACCTCTACCACCATCAACCCTTGCTTCCAGGTGTAGGGAATCAAACTCCTCCATTGCCTTCTGATCATCAACAGATTTTTGAACCACTTCATTATGTGACATACTATTCAGGGCATCAACCACAACATTACCCTTACCTTCAAAATAAGAGATCTCGAAGATGTAGTCTAGAAGAAACTCTACCCACCTTCGTTGTCTCATGTTCAGTTGCTGCTGTGTAATGATATGACTCAAACTCAGGTGATCCTTGAAAAATGAAAGGATATCCCAAATGAGGTATTACAGCCACAATATCAATCCAAACACTACTAATTCATGTTTTTGGTTATGGGTTTCATATTTACTCTCATGTAGACATAACTGTCTAGACCCATATGATATCACTCCCTGATTTAGCATTGACACACACCCCATAACAAGTCCAGAAGCATCAAAAAAGAACTCAGACAACACCCCTTCACCTGGAAACCTGAGCACTAGAGTGCCAGAAATCCTTTTCTTCAGATAGATAAAAGAATATTGACATTTTTCACTCTATATGAAGGCTTGGTCCTTTCTTGTAAAAGCTGTCATAGGAGCTACAACTCGAGAGATTTCAGGTAAGAACCTATCATAATATCGTACCAGACCCAGAAAACAACGAAACTCTTTCAAATTCATGGTTTCACACAGAGAAAAATTACCTCAACCATTGACAGATCAACTTCCACCCCTTAATGAGACACCATGTGTCTACAAATATGAACATCTCATGTTATGAACATCCACTTGGAGAATTTTTCCCAGGAGTTTGTGACGTCGAAGGATCTCCATGACCATCATGGGGTGCTTAGTTTGTTATTCTTCTTATCATAGGTATATCAAAATGTCATCATTGATCAAACAGACGAAACAGTCAAAAAAACTCACGGAAAAAGTGTCCCTGAGCCCAATGAATATAACAGATACATTCATAACACCGAACGACATGACTATGAACTCAAAGTTCCATTATCTGCACCTGAAATAAATATTAAGGATATCACTATACTTCACTATTAACTGGTGATTCCAAGACCATAGGTTGATCTTAGAGAACCAACCTACACCCCTCAACTGGTAAAATAGATCATCTCTCCATGAGAGAGTGTAACTATTCTTGATTGTTACCTAATAGAGTCTCATATTTCCTATGCATAGCATGAGACCGCAATCGTCCTTGCTCATGAACATGACCAGAGCACCCAATGGAGACACACTGGATTAGCCAAAAACCATTTTCATCAGCTCGTCAATATGAACCTGAAACTCCAAAAACATATATGGCGCAATCCAATATGGAACCATCAAAATCAAATGGGCACCGGGATGTAAGACTATCCAAAACTCAACGTCACATTGAGGGGGTAGTATCAAAACTTCCTAAAAAAAGACCAAGAAATCTCTCACAACTGCATGAAAATATATAATATCCACATCCACTGATTATTCAGAATACCTAGCCAACATAGTAAAAAGAGGATCTACATGTTATCTCCTCACAAGAAAAAAATGTTCACAAACAAAATCCACACAGTGGCCACCCTCATAGATGAAAATTGACTCTCCTACAGAATCAGTCAATAATTGCATACACTGAAAACTACCAGTCAATTCCTAGGATGACATTGTATGGTTGAATTCGTAATAGAAGGAGATTCCCACTAGACTGATGCAGCCATAACATCAGTATGCATTCCCTAAAAACATCAAATAGGCTGGTATTACCCTCAACTGGAGTACTCAGCACCAGGGGAATGTAGTGTTTCTCTATGTATAGTACCAAGGCATGGTCTACACCGGTTGTGTCCAAGGAGTGTGATTATCTTAAATCAAACCAGGCGCATGCAAGAGTGTTAAACATTTTGATCATACCTCAAACAACTTATGGCCCTGCTGAAACTATTACCGCTACGGTGGCCAACTTCCCAACCCTAGATCCACTTCCCCTCGACTGTGAGACACCTCCACATCCATTCCTAGGTCATGGTATTTGACGAGAACCCTATGGTCATCCTCCTCCTATAACATCTACTCTCATAGGAGTGGGAGCTCGTTTACCTTTTTGATGTTAGTAAAAGAGACTGGCTGAAAACTGATGCTGCTGAGGTGGGAGATAAACTTGCCACCCCCACTATATTTCACTTAGTCTACGCCCTAATTCCAAGGTTCCACGACTACCACAGATGAAGCACCTCAATCTGAGGCCCACAAGGAAAGAGCAGGTACTCAGTGATCAAAACTAGAACTCAGGGGGCCTAATCCCCACTGGTCGAAACCTAAGAGTCCCTAATGTTGGAGGTCTACTACTGATGGCCTTCCCCTTTGATGAGCCCAATTGGCTCCCATATCACATCACACCTTCCATTATGTGCATCATCTCAACCACTTAATCCTTTTTTTGGACAACCAAGTATGTCGGTATGGTGAAGGGAGTAAGAAAATAATGAAGAGAAGGTCGGAGTGCCTCCTCTAAACATCTCCCCTACAACTCCACATCTGAAAAAAGGTCTATAGAAAAACGAAAGAGATACTTGTACATGATTCCCAAAACCTTCACTAAAATTTGACCCTTCTTAAGGGATAATATCTTCTACCTCTTCTCTAACTTCATTGTAGAAGAGATGAATTCCTCCCAAAATTTTCTCTCGAGGTCAGTCCAGGAATCATCAACCTCCCTCTTCTCCCCATGATAGAGTGTCCACCACTGACGGGCCACACCCCGCATGTGGCATATAGATAGAAGAATCCCAATACTCCATCGGACCCCAGATCTTGCTAAAATCTATCACCAGCTCCTCTAGAGATCTCACTAATTCTGTATCTGAGAGGTTTCCCTCCTAATTATTGAGGGTCTACCACTGAAGGTCATTAAGCATCCTCTACCACTGGTCATTCACCTCCTCTCGATCAGCCTTCTTTTGATCATCCAAAAAATCCTCCTGGGACTTGATCACCCGCACTACCCATGGTCGCCGTCTGGGGGCTATTGATTCAATATAAACATGGAATTCCAAATCCCGAGTAGTGTTAAAGACATAATTAAATTTTTTCTTATACATATTATTTATTTATTTAAATTACTAGAACTCCAAGAAAACATAAGAAAAGAAGTCATTTTGATTCATGTACCTTTCCTAGGGTCTCAATCCTACAATCTTTGTTTCCTCACTTGGACATTTTTAGGTACAGATTCCTTGCATCGGATCATGAGGGGCCTTAAAATCCCATGTCCTATACGACCTTCTCTAGCATATTTCATGCACCAAGATTGTCTGACACTTTTTCCCTACCATTTGACGCAATCGTCACTATTCCTAACCTTGATCTCCATCATATCACTCTACATTCATCTAATACCATTATATCATGAACTGCCTTCACCAAGATGAGGGAATAGATATCATATTGCCAGACCCTTCCTTCCTCAAGATGAAGGAGTTAATATGACCCACAATACCCACCTTCAATATTTCTAAGAGTGTTTACTAGAAACATGTGTATAGAATCACATTCTAATTAGATGGCATTACCAATCTTATTTATTAGGATCGGGATATAAGATCATAATTCCCAAACAACACGATAACATGGCGTATAGGTAAAGCCAAAACAAACCATTCCCATATGCATGTTCTTAAAGTATGTTCTATAGAAGTAAAAAAACATATAAAGGAAAGTACCAAAGAAAATAAAAAAAGAAACAAAATGTACCCCAATGTCCGAACTAGTTGTGTCTAACATGGTCCTCAATGTCCTCCTGGAAACATGAAAGTACTTATATATACATAGAGTGATTATACAAGTATACTTAGTAGAGAAAACCAAAAGCTCTCGTGCACAAGTGGGATTCATACTAATGCCTTGTGAAGAAGGATATATCAAAGCACCAAGCAAGTAAAAAATACACACAAAACACACCATCGAACACTCCCAAAATAATTCAAGTCATGTAATGTAATAGTAAAACACATCGATGTATGGGTACCCTGCACCACTTTCCTACCAGTTATTGAATACATCATATGTGTCAGACCTCCCCGACCATTCTCACCGCAGTCCCACATCTATACCCTACCTGCACACACACCTGGGTTATCGCAACCACAAATCCCAACTGCAGATACCTGGGCCACAATATCCAGGCGTAACTATGCCCACAAAAACCTGGGCCCCATCCCAAATATGATTTGGAAATATCCTACATGAACAAACCTTGGGAAACCACTAAAACATCCCCACATGATACAAATTGGGTTATAATGGACCTCAGACCATCACAGCCTACCCGAAGAGTCTTGAGCTACTCAAGAAAGGGAGCATAAAATGAGATAATAACCAGCCACTCATAATTGTGTCGGAAAAAACACCATCCCCATGAATTAGTGGTGTTCGGCATGAAGTGGTCAACTTTGATGGGGCGCGAATAAAAAACATAATAAATGAATTTATAAATATAAGTATCAATCAATCATCCAAGCCAAGGGGTTCTAAAACTAGCCCATATACAAACACCTGTGTTATTGTTCATTCTTATGAGGCACCAGAACCACAAACATTTCACAACTCATTCCCAAAAAATTCCTCATTGAACCCATTATTTTCATCATTTTCATGTGATTATATATAAATGAATCTTCACTACTAGGGAACTAAAAGGAATATACACATTACAAGGAAGGATACATATCCAAGTAGTAATTCATGCATTCACACCGAGATCTCTTGTATAGTCACCACCCCCAAAGGGATCCGTTAGATACCTCAAAGTACTAGAACAAATACATTCCCTAATATAAAACCCCACAAGGTCATTGGTCTACAAAACCACGACTACACCACAACATAAGATCACATCCCCATCTACACATCCTCATAAGGATCAACCACAAGCATTACAAGAATAGGCGAATGTGTTTTCAAATTTATAAATGCCATTCATTTAGTTCTGTCTTTCCATTTGGTTAACTGGGGTGACCACGCAACAATTATTATTCATTGGGAATCCATTTAATCAACTGAGTTTACGTGATTTAGTATTTTTGTGTTTCATCCATTCAATCACATAAATATCTAAAAAACACAGGTTCAATAGTGCGCAAGAAGTGACCCCAAAATACTATGATTTTCAGTGGACCTCAGATTATACAATTCAAAACCTATTTGTATAGGTAAAAGAGTACCGGATCATCGTCAAATACACCCCTTAATTTTTTAAAACCATATTTTTTCTTAGTTATGGTATTTTTTCATCAATCCACATAAGAATATTATCAGTCCAACCCCGCATGAGGCACTGTAAAGTGAGAAGAAGGAAAAAACACTACATGGATGATCAACTATTGATGATTTTATCATAGAACCAACAAATGGGGATGCATGATTTGTAGGGGAGGAACTCAGAGGACTCCAACAATGAGCAAAAATGGCTCCAGCACAGGGGCACAACTATCCTTGTCAAAGTGAAAAAAAAATGTACCAGTGAAAGGGGAAACCAGTCATGATGAAGAAGGAAATAATTCAAGTGCGATAAAAATGAGATATCCCAGAGATAAGGTAGTTGAAAAATATTGAGCTTCATTTAATTCATATATTAACCATTGAAATGATTTGGAATCAAACAATGCATTCGATTGACATGAGGAAACCATTAAATAACCTTTCACCACATCTTTTGGAGCATCAACCTCAGCAGTAGTGATCACATAAGCCAGTCCATTCACTATTAGAATTTTATGAGGTAATATACCTTGGTGATTTGGAATTTTTTTTTGCACAATTCCATTTTTCTTTACAATTATAGCATTTATCATTGACACCCTATTTCATTACCTTGCAATCAAGAGTTCGGTGGAATCTTAATCCACACTCGTAATAGACTCCCATTCCCTTCCTGCATGTACCAGGGTGTTTCTTCCCATATTAACCCCATGATGGAAATTAAACTTTTCCAATAATCACCTTATTTACACTTCTTGATTGTTCGGAAGATATATTGTTCTCTTTCTTTGCTTTAAAATAGTAAGACTTATATAATTTCTTTTTTGTCTTGATAGCACATGAGACAATATCTTTATATGATGATAAGGATTGGGATACTACTGCTCGATGGATTAATAGTTTTATCCCATCAATCAACCAATATTACTCATTGGGTTACGTATATATTTTGTAGCATTCCTTGCAAAACTTTTAATTCTAGCCTCATATTTTTTATATTCTCACCCTCCTTTTCCTCAGACATAGAAATTGCACTTCAATATCTGCTCAATGGTCACAAGGAAAGTATTTTTCAAATAATATCTATTTAGAGACCCGCCATTATATATTTGATTCTTCATCATCTTCTTTTGTGTTATGAAATAATTACCACCCTTGATCTACATCTCCTGTGAGGTGATAAACTTCCATGACAATATTTTCTCTTTCGCTACTCCCCAAAGAATGAAATATTTTCTATAAGGAATATATCTGTTGCTAATATAAAAATGGATTTGTAGTTCCATTGAATGTTGGTGGCTATTGCCTCGTGAAGTTGTCAAACATTGATCCTCTGCATTTTGGATCAGGGTGCTTCATACATCTAAAGTTATTATTCATAACCTGAGTGAATTGTCCCTGACTGGTGATAATATAATCAACACCAGTTTCATCACCAGTACCATTATAATTATCTTGAGTAGTAGGGAAATACCTTCAGGGATAAAATGCGTTGATATGGATTCCATTCCTTCCACTAGGTACCATTTTTAAATAATGGAATACACTTGATTACATTATTAATCTCAATAAATAATTACAAATTGTAATACACTTTACATAAATTGAACAGTTTATGTATATAATCCATAATCATAAAAAACATCATTGAGGAGGTATATACTCATAAACGGTTCATAGTTGTTTATAAACAAAATGTGAATTATCCAAATCATATCCCTTAGGAGATTCATAACCAAGATTGATGCAAGGTCTGTTGTTGTGTACCAGGATACCCCGATTCTAGCCTGAAACTCCTGGTCAGAGTATTCACCCCAAGGTAAATTTTTTAAACAGTTTCCTCTAACTGGTCGTATCCAAAAAGAGAATTATTTCTTTGAAAATTCACAAAATATCCACATTAAAAAAATTCTAGGATGTTATCTATACTAACCCTAAAAGTCTATTTTAGTGTAATGTTCTCGAATTAGTGTTTTTTCAAAATCGTGCTACCAAGGTTTTTACTAATCATCCTCTGATACCAATTAAAATTCCATGACCCCATTTGCCTAGTGTCATTGAATTATTACATAACATTGTCAGGATATAATGATTAATGTCCCAAAATACCAATCAGATTATTAGCCTTGGATGTACTGGATACATAGATAAGTTTTACATTACATTATGAGATGAAAAACAACAACATTGTTTCTACTTTGAACACATTCATCTCTTTTAGACTATCCCTATAGTTCAGTCGTATTATAATTCTTCAAATCCTGTGAATAATAAAACATTGAAAGGGGTGAGCTTAGATGATCAGTAAGGATACAAATATAGAAAAAACATTCATAAATAATAATAAACATTTAAGGAAATGTTTAAGACTAAAACATAAGCCTTTTAAATTTAAAACATCAGCATAATAAGTTAAATATGAATCAATTAATTCCATTTACTAATTGACATTGATTTTCTACTAGTCAAATAATCAAATGCAATATCAATAACAAATTTTATAATGATGGAATGCATAATACTGAACAACATAACCACATAGTAAAGGCCTCATGCCAATACTAAAAATATGATTTAATCAAGGTTTTCACCAAGACACTTGTTTGTCTCATTAGATATACAGATGTATCGAGGAGATATATCAGGCTCCACCCATCACTTACTAAGTCTAATGCATTCTCATATGAAACAGATGAAACATAACATAAACATTCAAATTAAAACTAGAATAAAATATGATAATACATTAACAATAAACCATTAATGGCATAAAAATAACAAATCGACAATCATACATCCCAAAAAACCATCAATATAATATTTAATATTGTATCATAATAAATCAACATCAAACAAGATTAAAATCCATCAAAGGATGTTGACTTAGATGAAATCAAAAAAATAAGAGAGAAATATCTCATAATATTTTGACATCAGATAAATGTTACACAGTTACAAATGAAAACATTTATTTTAATTATATTTTTATAATCTTGTAATGGAATAATCGATGGTGTCATAATAGTGGGAAATAGCCGCACCATTAGTATATGTTAATAAATAACATTCCTTCATTAAATTGTCGAAAATGAAATAAAGTACCATGTGTGGAAAGCGATGATGAGATTATTTTCAAAAAAAATTATAAAAAGTTAAATGATGGTATAAATTACATTATCACATATTATAGTATATATTAAAAAAAATTTGAAATACATTTTTAAGAATCATAGATGTGGATGATAAAGAGGTCCTAATATATACTTACAAATAATCAACCTTATATAATAAAGAGATTTTAAAATTAACCATTAGCATGTAATGTTCCATGTTGGTTGGAAAATTAACCTCGTGTATTATATTTAAATGATTTTTATTAAATTATACAAGAAAAATATACATAAATATGATATCATATATGACATTATAATACTGATTTGATAAAAATAATTTAGTATTATAATCATTTCAGGTGTTAACTGATTCATATTCCTATAATTTTTTTTAATACATAATCTATTTGTTATGGATATGATTTATTTCATTCATATAAAGAATGATATTATGTTATTAAATATTATTTTTATTCATTAAATGAGAATTATTCTTGAATTCTTATGACGAGGAATGAATTTCATCACGTATGTGGAGACGGTAATCCATACCTACATATGACAGGAAATATCATTCTATTGATGGTGAAATTGTATGTAATTGGATGGTATATAATATATATATATATATATAATCATTAAAATTTTATATTTATTATTTACATCAGTTATACTCAATACTATTCCCATCCAAATAATGATGTTTTTGAATAAAAAACTACACCATGACGTGGAGATGATAAATTGAACGTACACACATATGGTGACATGTCATTCATTGGATAAATAATATAATGAATATTTTTGTACCAAATTTACAATAACATCATTGTATGTATAAGGTACTATAGTTATTATTTGGTACGGAATAAAAAAAATAAAGTGGAAGTGAAAGAAGAAAAGAACATTGAAAACGGTGGTGAAATTATTACATCTTCTTCGGGTGTTTCCTTTTGAGTTGAACAAAAGCGCACCACAAGTTGGCATTATTATTAAAGTAAGAACTCTAGGCCTATGTGAGGGTATTTTAGAAGATATTTTATTAGGTTTTAGCCAAGAAAAATTGATTTGGAGGTGTGATTTTGAGAGAAGGGGGCATACCCTTTTATAAGAGAGGTGGGAGTCACTTTAAGAAAAGCATGAAATATTATATTATCATAAAATCATATTTGGTTTATAATGGTTCAAAAATGATTTATTTTGAGGATAAGGTGAGGATGTATTGAAAACATCTCAACCAATATGTTTTAGACTGGTTTATATCAACATATAATAATTATCTTTAACATTTAACTCTTAGTTAAATATTTTAACATTGACCATGTATTATTGTATTATTATAATAAATGATCAATAAACTTATATAAAATATTAAGAGAACAAAATGTGGCTCATTAAGGACATATATATTATTATATAAGTTCTTTTTCATAGCCCTAAATTTTTATGACTACTAAATCATTTAATAATATAGAATGAGTTTTAAAAATCATTTTATTCAAAATTGAAACCATTTAGTATGTTATTTTTTATAAAGTCTTAACTACATGATTAATTTGAAAAAAAATCGTCTAATCAACCTAGAAATGTCATATTAAAAAATAATATTCATGGAATTCATCAAAAGTCTTAATTTACATTAATTTAGAAATTTATAATATCAAAAATTTTAATACATCATTACTAAGGTAATTACTACATCATCATTGTGTTAAAATAAATTAAATTATTTAATGTCTAAAATTTTCAAATAAAATAAAGTTATACTGGAATTTTTTTAGATATCAAATGAAAATTTATAGTTGAATTTATCTTCTTTATAACACTATATTAAAAATTGTTTAGTTATTAAAAAATAAATGTTTTACTTTTAACTCATCTTTAAATAAAATAATAATAAATGTATTAATCTAATGAATGGGGACCAAACGGATTATTTTTTATTTCTATGGTTGATTTTTGTCGAAATATACTTATCCAATTGAATTACGACATCTGTTAGGGTCATAATAATATCATCACAACCTTTAATTACCTTATATACATTTAAATGTTGTAAATACAAGTCAAAATTCACTATTCACAAAAAATTATTTTAATTTTTTTGAACCACAGTTCACTTAATGATATCAACCGTGTCACACAGATTTTTGAAATTCAATTTACAGAATCAGTAAAATTACATTTTATGGAAATTTTCAAATCTGTCGCAAAGGAGGGTAAAAGTCAGTCAAAAGATCAATAATATTTTATATTTCTAATATTACATTAAAATTCCTTCAATGAATTATTTTTTAAAAATATAGTTATTTTGTAACTGTTTTGAATTAAAAAAATTAATTGAAAAATAAATATTTAAATAAAAATATGGTTTTAAACAACACCACAGTGCTTTTTTAGTATTCATAAAAAATTGATTGTTTTATGAAAAATACCAAAATTCAACTTAAATATAATATTGAAATTTTGAACACAAAAATGAAGTCCACTTAAAAAAAATTTACGAATTCAAAAATTCGGTAATAATATTCACAATGTTTAGATTTATTGGTCGTGGTGTGCTAAAACCCTATGTTACGCACAACAAAAGCTATTTTATTATTCTATTGGAATTATAACGAGAAATATTGTGGTGTTAAAAATTCCCTTGTTCGGGGAATCTAATTTTATGATTGATTTTTTTAATTTAGAGACATTTTTACACTATTAATTTAGAAATAACTATTTTGGAAAAGTCACAATATATGAATGGAGTATGTTGAACATTGAATATTATTGTTTGAGGTTAATGTTTTACTTATTAGATTATGTAGGCTATCATTTTGGGTTTCTGTAAACATTTAAAGAACTAAGGAAATAATTGTTGGCCTTATGATTCTGGAAATTTTTTTTAGGTGTAAAAAAATTATTTTGACCATTAATTACCTCTAGTAAGGGTTGAAAGGAAAATAGATCTAAGGACATCAAAAGGATTAGATTATTATTACCACATTAAACGAAATAAATTAAATGCCACCTAATAATTTATCATTGGGAAAAGATCTAGAATCCAAAAATTATAACCGATTATTTTTTAATGAATCAAATGATCCTTTATATCATTGCATAATTATATATTTTTGATTTCTATCTTCTTCCACAAAATATTCTCTATCACACTCCATCAAAACATGATTGTTAGATTTTTCATTCATGTCCACATATTCATACATATGACCATAGTATTTTTATCTCCAATGACCTTCATTCTTCATTTTATTTATTTTAATGTGGGGTTATCATTAATACTTTTTACAATGTGTAATTTCATCAATGATTTTTTGATATGTCGAACCCCTAATTTTTGATCCCGAGTTTAAATAACTAGGAAATAAATTATCAATGACAGAGATAATGTAACTGTAACACCCCAGGTAAATAAACAATATGACATTTTTATATTTATCCCTATTTGTGAAAAACAATATTAATATTACTTTAAAGGGAACGCTATTCTCTATGGCATACCCAATACACGACAACGAGTTCCTTTGAAATCTTACGTTTCACTCTAATAATAAAATAATATTATTTTAAATTGTAGTTAATGCCTAGCCATTGTGATGGTGGGAAAGAACTAAACTATCAAAAAAATGATTATGTAAGTTTGTCAAATATTTTTACTCTTTACAATAAATGATAGAGGATTGAAAATACGAATGAATCCAATTTTTAAGCATAAAAATTCTAATATTCATTAAAAGGTAGATTAACCGCCTTTTGATGGCGAACCACTTTTAAATCCAATTTTTGAAAATTTAATTTTTTATATTTTAAAAAATAAAATTCCTCTTTAGAATCGAGACATCAATATTTACATTCTTTAATTTTTTGGAATTTTTCTGATAAAGTACGTTTTTTATGAACAGTGGAAAATGTTGTATTTTAATTTAAAACCTCTTTCTAATCTAATTTATTCATATGATTAGATTATCTTTTGAATTGGTTTTAAAGTTAAATTATTATATATTTTTACCATTTAATCCAATAGTGGTCGTTGGAATTAATTTCATCTTTAAATTGGACTTAAACTAGAGTCAATCTTTTGATACTTATTGTTTCTTAAAAACACGCTATTTGTTTTGACAACAGGAATTAATTATTAAATAAATTAGTGAAACTTATATATTTTTAATTTTGTAAAATAGACTTCATTTTTGAATTCATAATATCAAATATAGCATAGGGTGATTTTTTGGAATTTTTCTGAAAAACTTCAATTTTTGATGAATAGTGAATCCACTTAGTGGTAGTTAAAGAAACTGATTTTTCGTTTAATTGAAACATTTACACCAATGTGTTTTGAATTTCCAAAATCTTACATACATTGTTTTCATTAGGAAGTAAAATGTGGTTAAATGGGATTAAAATAATATTTTGGTGAATAGTAACTTTTATGTTCTTAATCGCGATTAGAGGTTATTAGTGTAGTTTAAGGTAAAAATAATGTTTTAATAATATAAGATGAGCTTTACACATGTTCTAACCTTATTGGATGTGTCATGGACGACCAATAAAATCCATGGGTCAACTTGGGGACCCCATGGAGCCACTTTGGATGAGAAATGACATAAATAACTTTTTATTTAATGTAAAATTAAAAATGACAGAAACATGAGTTGTTTTACTACAACAATTTTTAAATGGGGTAATAAAAGTCAGAGTTTTGACTATAAATAGTCATTGGGAATCTACAATGATTTCCGACATCATGATATTTTGTTTATAATTTTTAGATTTTAAATAAATAAAACTATTTATGACATCATAATGATGCAGCGATTAGCTCATTAATAAAGGATTTAAATAAAATGAAAAGATAATGTAAAATATATGATCTACACGTGTCCAAAACCTATTGGTTGAGTATATTGCGAACCCTTACCACATTATCCGCGAAATAAATCAACGTGGGGCCTTTTAAATCTGAAACTCAATCTAAAATAAAGTAACATTTCATTACATTCCAAGATTGCCCCTCCTCTCCTCTTATAAAAGGCCTCCTCCTCTACCACCTTACCCACACCTCTAAAGCCTTTGGATCGGCCAACCCCTGCCCATTTTGTCTCTCCACATAACTATCTTACTCCTAGACTCCTCACCTTTTGCATAAGTCTTCCCAAGGAAGCCTTTGATCTCAAATGAAAAAGAGTTACCTGATTTAAAGGTAGTGTCTTCTCTTTTGTTCTTTTGTTTTATTTTGCTTCTCCAACCCCCTAAAATATTTTTATTCTTTTCTTTTGTAAAAAATAAAGTATCATCAATATACTAAAATGTTTTTATAATAATAATTCGAGATACACTTACACACACCTACATCTAATGGCTAATGAACATAATATTTCTGTGGATGGTGAATTTATGCCTCACGAAACGATGATTGTTCAACACTCATATAACACCTTAAAAGGTGGCCATTAGGATGTAACTATATTTATATATGATATATAATATTTTTATGTTTTACTTAAGCTATTTTATATTCCTTTTGTGGAATACCTTTATGGTTTCCATTGTGGGTAAACACGATAATTTCATTTTAGGAAGTGCGGACTACCGCCCACTGAAAGTGATTTGATTCGTTAATGCCATATGTGGGATGTATAAAAGATAGATTTAAAGTTATTGTATATTATATAAGTTACATATAAATTATGAATATAAATATGGAATTAAAATATAAATACCTCTCAATTGGTTTTAATTCCAGTAATACGACATAGAAATGAAAGTAGCGTTCATACGTACGTACGGCTTACTGTCTCCAGAAATGATGCATTTAATTTATTACCTCTAAATTATTATGTAATATTATAAATACTTGTATATAAAGGATATATATGATATATATGATATCCAAATAATGAATATCATTCTGTATATAATGAACCTTTGACCACACGAACAACATGTAATTGTAAGAAGTCCACATTCGACTTAAGAACCAAATATCGACAAAACAAACATTATTAACGTAAATGATTACATAATTTTTATAACATGGAAATAAGTGAAATAAAAAGAATAATGAACTTGAAAAATGGTTTTTATTCAAGTCTAAATTAACTAAAGTTTATTATTCAGGACGTTAAAGAACGATCGATTCAAGTCAGACCCGAGTTAAGGGATCCTACCCCTCTCTTTCTTTTTAAGTACACTCTTTTATGTCATTCCTTTTAAGCTCATCTTTCTTATGATTGGGATGTTCTTTTATATTACTACTACTGTAATTTTTATGTTCATATGATGAAAGACCCTATTTTTATCACCAATCCATTTTGGAAGTTTTGAGTGGCACCGTTAGGCTGCCGAATTTTCATAAGTGATCTAACCTATCTATTTTTTTTAAGTACTCTCCTTTTTGTAACTTCTTTTAATCTCCTCTTTGTTATGATGGGGGATGTTCTTTTATATTACTCATACTTTATTTTTTATGTTCATATTATGAGAGACCCTATTTGATCTCATAAATACATTTTTGGAAGCTTTAAGTGGTGCTGTTAGGCTGCCGAGTTTTCGTAAGAGATTTTTCATCTCACTTTTATTACCATGACATTTATGCTAAATTTTCCACTATTTCCTTTGAGTTGTGTATGTACAGCCCATTATTATACACTTTGTGTAGTATAATTTTATTTATGGGTATTTACATCTTCATTGTATGACCCTTCTTCCATGTGGTGTACTTTTCGAAAGTTACCCAACTCGGTAAGGGGACCTTTCACCCTCCTCTTTTTAAAAGACTTCTTCTGTTATGTATTTTAATTCACATACTATTATGTTGGGATATGTTCTTATATATCCTTATTTATGTAAATATTATGTCCATGTTATGAGATACCATTTTTCTATCATCAACTCATTTTCTGAATTTTAAAGTGACGCTGTTAGGCTGTCAGATTTCTGTAAGGGAACATCTTAACCCACTTTCAATTATTTGGGTTAAACCTCTACTTCTTGATTTTATTATGACAAGATTATGTATGGAATATATATTTTTTAATTTCCACAATCATTTTTGTGGATATGGTATTTCTACACATAATCATCTCATTGATAAATTCTTACGAACTTGTATGGGAAATCATAACTCAATCTCATTTCATTGAGTTAAATATCTATGTCATTGGTTTTGTTTTTCCAAGATTATGTGTGAATGACCTCTTATTGTTTCACACATAATATCCACAAATATTGGGTGTATTTATATTTCTCACACATAATTATGTGATAGATTTATCTTTAATATAAGGATACCATCTTTATAATGGATTTCATCTCAATTTACATTTCCTTTGAGACTTCATTGTTGTTATGAACCTATTCACTCTTATATGGTGTGTACACTATCCTTTGACATATTATATCCTGAATCCCTTTTTTCACATGATATTATGAAGCTCGGATTACATGTTATTCTCCAATTATTTGAATTCAAGAGTCTCTCATTTTGTTAAAAACTTTTTAACAATAATATCGTTTTAAATGTTGTAAAGATTCATTATTCAAAATCTATATCTTTAACATCCATGTCTTCAAAATGGTTTTCAGAATTTATTTATATGGACATTAATGTTTTAAAATTATAATTCCATTAAAATCATCAAAGTGGTATGGGACACTTTGATTCAAAAATATCTTTTAAATGGTTTTTGAAATGGATTGCTTAATTTAATATCTAGGAATCACTTATTTTGATTGAAAATGAAATTTTGTTATTGAAATGTTTATATTTTCAATATTTTTTGTGTAATGATGGTACTTGGACATTTTACGGGTGGTTACGTGATAAACCATATGACGAGTGGTGCCATGAATACCAGGACGGGTGGTGACATTATAACCTCCATTGCATTGGCTATGGAAGTCGGACGTATGGCTATTCCATTAAGTATGTGTGTAAGTCGACCTATGGTTATTCCATTTAGGTATGTTTATGTCCCAAGTTACATTTATATGTTATGTGTTCTTTATATGAGTTTTATGGTAATATTTTGGTTACAAAAGGGTATGTAATGATATTTTATTTAGTGAAGAGTTCTTACTACTTCCTAAAGGTGATAGGTATTACTTTGATAATGTATACATGGTTTACATATTGCTTTGAAAAACTAACAGTTTTCATTCTTTGTGTATCCCTTGTTGAGATTTTTATTCTCACCCCAAGTTTTTTTTGAAATGTTTTTCGTATGACCTAATGTGGATTAGGGTCAAGAATGGGATCAAGGGATAGACATGCTATCTAAAACATGGAACTAGACATGTTTCTTTTAATGAGTTTTTATTTTATGGAATCTTACTAGAAGTGTCTACTTTGTAATCTTTTTAGATGTAATAGTTATGACCTAATTCTCTAAAACTCTAAACCTGAAAAAATCCTCAATGTGAATTATTCATTTAATTAAATATTAAGTAAGGTTTAAGGCTGGGGCCTTATAGTTGGTATCAAAAGTCGGTTTAGATAACTTTAGAGGTTAGGGTATCCTCTAAGCATAAGTGACATTACCATAATGGTTAGGATTTCAGAAAGAGTCCTAGTTTTAGATAAAGTTAATGAGTAATTATATCTTAGTGTTTATCTCCCTCATTAGTACATGATGGTTTTGTTGATATACTCACACTGGCATTTTTTGTTTTAGTAAATGGCTGGATCTAGTAGGCACCAATGTAACAGTGGATGTGAGGGAAACTGTGACTGTTTTCTGAGCGAGCAACTGAATGATATGGGAGCTGTAATGAGAACTCTTGTGTTTATCCTCAAACAACTGTCTAGAGTCATGATTGACCACCTAAACCTTGGTGACATCTATATGGAATCTTATATGTGAGAAACTAATCCCTACGGAACTACAGTTATTAATCCTAATGGTAAGTGTGTTCAAAAACCTATGTGTAAAAGATGTAGAAAGAAACACCTAGTAAAATGTTTCAAAGGGACAAAAATATGCTATAGATGTGGAAATGAAGGTCATAAAGCAAGAACCTACCATAGAAAAAGGAAGCATCTAGTTGACTCGAGGAAAGGGAAAGAAGTTCTTTTTGAGGGATCAATTTAATGTTTTAAATTTGGTGTGCATGGTCATTATGAAAACACATGTCTTATGAAGAAGTTTGGGAATGGGATCACCAAGATCGTACAAATATTCGTTTACTAATACCTAATTTCATTCCGATTTAGGATTAAGAAATTGACAATGACCAATCAAAGGTATGGATTATTTCATAACTTTTGTTTTTCTATTTTGGAATATTAGGATATGATTCATGATTTTGTTTGTAGGAAAGAAGTATTTCATAATATGTTGGAAAGGAATGGTTAATGGATCATGAAGATTGTTTAATTAGTAAGAAGTCAACATATAAAGGATTTAAGAGTTATAGTGAAATTATTAAGATTATTAAGTCTCTTTTGATTATGGGGTTACATTAGAAGACTTTTTATAGTATGTGTAATCATTATGTTTGATATATGAAAATTTTATTCAAGGAATAGTTATCTGTTCTTTTTTGGACATATTTATAATGAACCATTTGGGTTTATATGATCCTTACTTTTGAGATAATTATGGGTTACAATATGTTATGTTGGAAAGTAAAAGGCATGAGATAAACTTGAGGTTAAAATATGTTATGATTATTTTTGAAGATTTTATCTCGTTTTGGGGAATTTTTTAAGAATTATATAGTTTTGGAAAAAAGACAACACGTAGACCGTGTGAAAACCCGTTGAATTGGACAAAGCTGTGGGAATCAAACCCATAACCAATGTGCAATTGGTATTTATCTCCTACCACTGGACTACGTGATGTCCATGGTTAATTTGACTAATTATTTTTAGTTAGATGATTTTAGGAATAAATAGTATGTTTATTTCAATTTATCTATGGAAATGATTAACCTATCATCAAGGATATGTGATTAAGTTAATTACTTTTCAATATGAGAATTTAAGAGCAACTGATGTTATTTGGAGATAAAAATTAATTTGTACCTTGGAAGACTATGTCATTAAATCCTTCAAATATTTGGGTTTCAATCTTAGTGTGGTTAACTTTTAAGAATTTTATGGTAAATTTTTTTATGGAATGGTACTCGTTGAACTTTGGGTTTTGTTGGACAAATTTTGGAGATTAAGAATTGATTTTAATTTTATAAAGGGTTATCCTTTTCTAGATTATCTGATCTTGTACTAACATTTTTGGTTTTGGATTTGGTTAAAGTTTAAAGACATGGGAAGTATATTGTTCTATTTTTTGGGTTAGGTGATTCCCTAGAAGTTGATTTTAGATCACTTAATGTAAACAAGTCATCCTAAATATTCATCTTTTGGATAAAATATGAGTTTGTGTAAGAAATATAGTAAAATTTGAAGGTAAAAATGACAAGTAAGTATGTTTCGTTATGTTTTAGTTAAGCTCAAAAATAAATTACTCAATTAAAAGTAACTAATTTTTTTCCCCTTCTCTTTTTTACTGGGGAATCCAATACCGTTTAA
Source organism: Viscum album (assembly GCA_963277665.1). Taxonomy (NCBI): domain Eukaryota; kingdom Viridiplantae; phylum Streptophyta; class Magnoliopsida; order Santalales; family Viscaceae; genus Viscum; species Viscum album. The sequence goes on along the minus strand of OY728163.1, from coordinate 1,045,249,320 downwards.
CCCATCACAAGTTTACAATATTCTTATGGTTAAATTTCTCCTAGACCTGTTTACTATCACTCTCCATCAGAACATGACCCTTTGTTTTTTTCCCTCCATGTCCATATTTTCATACATGGAATCCTAGTAGGCTTAACTCGGGTGAACTTTGTACTTCCCTTCCTTTCTTATAAAGTGATAGTTTAATTTACTCCTTTTCCAAAGTGGGACTTACAATGGATTTTTCAAGCCCAAATTTGAAATTGCGAGGACGCAATTCCAAAAAGGGGGAAAGGATGTAACACCCTAGGTAAATAAACAGTATTACATTTTTATATTTATCCCTATTTTTGAAAAAAATATTAATATTACTTTTAAGGGAACGCTATACTCGATGGCGTACCCAATACGCAACAACTAGTTCCTTTGAAATCATACGTTGCACTCGAATAATAAAATAATATTATTTTAAATGGTAGTTAACGCCTAGACATTGTGATGGTGGGAAAGAACGGAACTAACTAAAAAATGATTATATATGTTTGTCAAATATTTTTACTCGTTATGATAAATGTTAGAGGATTAAAAATGTGAATGAATCAAATTTTTATGCATAAAAATTCTAATATTCTTTAAAAGGTCGATTAACCGCCTTTTGATGGGAAACCTCTTTTAAATCCACTTTTTGACAACTTTATGTGTTATATTTGACAAAATAAAATTCTTTTTTAGGATCAGGACATCAAAATTTACATTGTGTAAATTTTTGGTATTTTTCCGATACAGTTCATTTTTTTAATGAACAGTGAAAAATATTGTATTTTAATTCAAAACCGCTTTTTAAAATAATTTCTTTATATGATTAGATTATCTATTGAATTGGTTTTTAAGTTAAATTAGAATATATTTTTACCATTTTATCCAATAGTGGTCGTTGGAATTAATTTCATCTTGAAATTGGACTTAAACTGGAGTCAATCTTTTGATACCTACTGTTTCTTAAAAACACGCTATTTGTTTTGACAGTGGGAATTAATTATTAAATTAATTTAGGAAACTTATATGTTTTGAATTTTTTAAAATAGACTTCATTTTTTAATTCATAATATCAAATATAGCTTAGGGTGAATTTTTGGTATTTTTCTGAAAAACGACAATTTTTGATGAATAGTGAAACCACTAAGTGGTAGTTAATGAAACTGGTTTTTTGTTTAAATGAAACATTGCCAACTCTGTGATTTTAATTTCAAAAATCCAACATACATGGTTGTCATTAGGATGTAAAATGTGGTTCAATGGGATTAAAATATTTTTTTGGAGAATAGTAACTTTTTTGTTCTTAATCGCGATTAGAGGTAATTAGTGTAGTTTAAGGTAAAAATAATGTTTTAATAAAATGAAATGAGCTTGAAACATTTCCTACACTTATTGGATGTGTCATGGACGACCATGTAAATCCATGGGTAAAATTGGTGACCCCAGGGAGCCACTTTGGTTTGGAAATGACATAAATAACTTTTTATTTAATGTAAAATAAAAAATGACACAAACATGAGTTGTTTTACTAAAACAATTTTTACATGGGTTTATACAAGTAATATTTTTTACTATAAATAATAATTGTAAAGCTAAAATGTTTTACTACATCATGATATTTGTTTTATAATTTTTAGACATTAAATAAATAAAATTATTTATGACATCATAATGATGCAGCAATTACCTCATTAATAAAGGTTATAAATAAAATGAAAAGATAATGGAAAATCTATTACCTACACATGTCCAAAACCTATTTTATGAGTATATTTCGAACCCTTACCACCTTATACTCGTACTACATCAATGTGGGACCTTTAAAATCAGAAACTAATTCTAAAATAAAGTAACATTTGCTTACTTTCCAAGAGTGCCCTCCTCTCCTTTTATAAAAGGCCCTACCTCTACCACCTTACCCACACCTCTCAAGCCTTTGGATCGTCAAAACCCTGCCCATTTGGTCTCTCAACATCCTTGTCTTACTCCTAGAAGCCTCACATTTGGCAGAAGTCATCCCAACGAATCCTTTGAGCTCAAATAAAAAAGAGTTACCCGATTTAAAGGTAGTGTCTTCTCTTGTGTTCTTTTGATTTATTTTGCTTCTCCAACCCCCTAAAATATTTCTATTATTATCATTTGTAAAAACTACAGTATCATAAATATACTAGGATGTTGTTATAATAAGCATTCGAGATAAACTTACACAAACCTACATCTAATGGTAATAGAACATACTGTTTCTGTGGATGGCGAATTTCTGCCTCACGAAACGATGATTATTCAACACTCATATAACAAATTCAAAGGTGGCCATTAAGATGTCACTATGTTTATATATGATATATAATATGTTTATGTTTTACTTAAGATTATATGTTTTTATTTTGTGGCATACATTTATGGTTTCCATTGTGGGTAAACACGATAATTTCATTTTAGAAAGTGCGGACTACCGCCCCCTCAAAGTGATTTGATTCGTTAATGCCATATGTGGGATGTATAAAGGATGGATTTAAAGTTATTATATATGATGTATGGTACATATAAATTATTAATATAATTCTGTAATTAAAATATACATACCTATCATTTGGTTTTAATTCCATTATTACGACATAGAAATGAAAGTAGCATTCATGCGTACGTACGACTTACCGTCTCCATGAACGGTGCATTTCATTTCTTACCTCTAAATGATTTTGTAATATTATAAATACGTGAATATTGTGGATATATATGATATATATGATATCCAAATCATTAGTATCATTCTGGATATAATGAACATTTGACCACACGAACAACATGTAATTATAAGAAGTCCACTTTCGACTTAAGAACCATATATCGACAAAACAACCATTATTAACGTAAATGATTACATAATGTTTATAACATGGAAATAAATAATATAAAATGAATAATGAACTTGAAAAAATGTTCTTATGAAAGTAGATATTAACTCAAGTTTATTATTAAGGACGTTAAAGAACGATCGAGTCATATCGGACCCGAGGTAAGGGATCCTACCCCTCTCTTTCTTTATAAGTACACTCTTTTATGTCATTCCTTTTAAGCTCATATTTCATATTATTGGGATGTTCTTTTATATTACTCCTACTGTAATTTTTATTTTCATATGACTATAGAACCTATTTTTTCTCACCAATCCATTTTGGATGTTTTGAGTGGCGCCGTTAGGCTGCTGAATTTTCGTAAGAGATCTAACCTCTCTCTTTCTTTTTAAGTACTCTCCATTATGTAGCTTATTTTATGCTCCTCTTTGTTATGATGGGGGATATTCTTTTATATTCCTCATACTTTACTTTTTATGTTCATATTATTAGAGACCCTATTTTATCTCATAAATCCATTTTTGGAAGCTTTATGTGGCGCTGTTAGGCTGCCGATTTTTCGTAAGGGATTTTTCATCTCACTTGTATTCCTGTGACATTTATGCTACATTTGCCACTACTTCCTTTTAATGGTGTATGTACTTCCCATTATTATACAAATTGTGTAGTATAATTTCATTAATGGGTATTTACATCTTCATTGTATGGCCCTTCTTCCCGGGGGTGTACATTTCGAAATTACCCATCTAGGTTAGGGGACCATTCACCCTCTTATTTTTAAAAGACTTATTTTGTTATGTCTTTTAATTCACATACTATTATGTTGGGATATGTTCTTATATATCCTTATTTATGTAAATTTTATGTCCAAGTTATGAGATACCATTTTCTCTCTCATCACCTCATTTTCTGAATTTTAATGTGACCCCGTTAGGCTGTCAGATTTCTGTAAGGGAACTTCATAACCCACTTTCAATTATTTGGGTTAAATCCCTACTTCTTGATTTTATTATGCCAAGATTTTTTGTGGAATATCTATTTTGTAATTTCCACAAACCTTTTTGTGGATATGGTATTTAGCCACATAATCATCTCATTGATAAATTCTTACGAACTTGTTTGGGAAATCATAACTCAGTCTCATTTCATTGAGTTAAATATCTATGTCATTGGTTTTGTTTTTCCATGATTATGTGTGAATGACCTATGATTGTTTGACACTTAGTATCCACTTATATTGGGTGTATTTATAATTCTCAAACATAATTATGTGATAGAAGTATCCTTAATTTAAGGATACCATCTTTATAATGGATTTCATCTCAATTTACATTTCCATTGAGATTTCATTGTTTTTATGCACCAATTCACTCTTACATGGTGTGTATACTGTCCTTTGAAAAATTATACCATGAATCCCTGTTTTCTTAGGATATTATGAAGCTCGGATTTCTGTTATTCTGTAATTATTTGTATTTAAGAGTCCCTCATTTTGTTAAAAAGTCTTTAACAAAAATATCATTTTAAATGTTGTAAAGATTCATTATTCTAAATCATTATCATTAATGTCCAAGTTTTCAAACTGTTTTTCAGTATTTATTTATTTGGAAATTAATGTTTTAAAATTATAATTCCATTTAAATCTTCAAAGTGTTATGGGACACTTTGATTCAAAAATCTCTTTTTAATGGTTTTTGGAAATGGATTGCTTAATTCAATATCTTGGAATTACTTATTGTGATTGCAAATGAAATGTTGCTATTGAAATGTTTATATTTTCAATATTTTATGTGTAATGATGGTACTTGGACATTTTACAGGTGGTTACGTGATAAACATATGATGGGTGGTGCCGTGAATACCAGGACGGGTGGTTACGTTATAACCTCCAATGCATTGGGTATGGAAGTCAGCCGTATGGCTATTCCATTAAGTATGTGTGGAATTTGACCTACGGTTATTCCATTTATGTATGTTTATGTCCCAAGTTACCTTTATATGTTATGTGTTATTTATATGGTTTTTACGGTAATCATTTGGTTACAAAAGGGTAAGTAATGATATTTTATTCAGTGATGAGTTTTTACTACTTCCTAAAGGTGAAAGGTATTACTTTGATAAAGTATACATGGTTTACTTGTTGCATTGAAAAACTAACAGTTTTCATTCATTGTGTATCCCTTGGTGATCATTTTATGCTCACCCCATGTTTTTTTTGAAATGTTTTTCACAGGACTTAATGTGGAATATGGTCAAGGATGGGATCAAGGGAAAGTCATGCTATGTAAAACATGGAACTAGACATGTTTCTTTTAAAGAGTTTTTATTTTCTGGAAACATAGTAGAAGTGTCTAATTTGTAATCTTTTGAGATGTAATAGTTATGACTTAATTCTCTAAAACTCTAAACCCGAAAAGATCCTCAATGTGAATTATTCATTTAATTCAATATAAAGTAAGGTATAAGGCTGGGGCCTTATAGTAACACTTGAAGACTTCATAATATATTATTTTTTAAATAAATTTAATTTTTTAATTTTATTGTTTTTCCTCTACACCACGCTATGCTTACACTACACACCACAATATTATTTCATGCATTACAAAGAAGGTCCAGTTTTCTTGAACACCAATATATTAATAATGTTTTATTATTTTAGCTAACATATAAACTAGAAATTACATTAGTTATTATTAACATTATTAACCAAATTTTATATTTTATATTTTCTATATAATTATAAAATCCATCTTATTAATTTTATAGACATCATATATGAAATGATTTATTTATTTTTGGATAAAAGAGGTACTTTTCAAAAAATGGAGTGTTACAACCTTTTAATGAACAAATATTATTTAACATAACGTTTTATAAATTTATATATTTAATTTGTCTACATAAAATTATTCATTAAAATTGATAAATTAAAATGTTAGGATTTTTTTTTAGTTATTTCTGATAACTTTCATATTTTAATGAATAGTGAAAAATACTACATTTTAATTCAAAACTGTTATTTCATCTAAAATATTTTTATAGCTGGGATACTATTTTTCTTATTTTTAAAGTATAATTAGATTAATTATTTATAATATAATCCAATTTGGGAAATTGGAATCAATTTCTATGTGAAATTAGATATAAATTTATTTCAATATTTTGAACATTTCACATTTAAACCCCAATTTTTAGTCTTGTTTGTGGAATGAATTATAAATCCAATATTCCAATTTTTTTGTATTTCATTAAATAAAAATGATTATATAATTTTTAGCCAGGACTTATATATATGATTTAAGGTCGCATTAATTTCTAAGCATAACAAATTTACTATGGTAAAAAATTATTTATCGTAGAAAAAGAATAATAATGACATGGTTCAAAAATAAATGTTAAAATAATAAAATATCTCAAAAAATTAAAAAATTAATGGTTTTTTTGAGATATTTCTAGACCATATTCTAACTATGAAATATTAATTACAAAATAATTTCATGGAATTAAATTCCACCGCAATATGTTTTGATTTACAAATAAAATAATCAATAAATTAATCTCTTGAACCCACCTAACCGTATACATAAATTACACCTATCCACCACCATATATCGACACAAAATGCATTGTTTATCCTCCAATATCATCCTAATATCATCCTCACTCTTTACAAGTCCATGTACATCTGTCATCACAAATAGAAAAAATCCAAGTACCTCTTTGGTCTTTCACCGAGGAGATATTCAAGAGGTAATTTTATCGAAGTACCTCCCTTAGTTTCTTTTCTTTATATAAATATCCTCATCTTCTTCACCCATAAATAAATTATAAATATAAAATAATTTATATACCATATTTTTATGTTTTTAATGGAATATCTCATTTCCATGTTGTTTATAACCTCCAACTATTAAATAAAATGAAATTGAAGTCCATGTTATTTTGGTTAATCACCTCTATGAATATTGTTTTTATATTTTTATATTATATCCTCCATGGTTTGTCATAGAAATATTTTAATTAATTAATAATATTAAAATTTTTACATTATATCTTTTTTCATATAATTTAAATTGTATATTAAGAATACATTATGATTTCCATTTTGTGGATATACGATAACATCATTTGTGGATGTGTGGACTACCACCCCCTAAAAGCAATGTAATTCATTCACTCTATACATGGAACATATTAATGATAATTTTTATAAATATATGTAATATATATTATATTGGAATAATTATATAAATATGTATTATCTACCTTTAAATATTTTAATATAAAAAATAAATGATTTTATCATTCACACATGCATATTACATATTGTATCCATGAATGTTGGGTTTCATTTCTATATTCGAACACAATATATTATTATAATTTCATCTATAATAAATATATATGATAATTTTATCACTTATTTCTTTTTTAGAGACAATAAAATTAGGATCTATTTAATGTATGATTCAAATAACAGATCCAAACAGACTTGATAAAACTAGACAATTAACAACCAAAATAGTTATAAAATGACCTATTATTAAGAAAAAGGCAATATGATATTATAAGGAGATGATATATATAATTATAAACATGATTATGGTTATATAAAAAGAATGTAACACTCTAAAAACCATCATTCATCTGGTTAATTTACGATCACCCAAAAAGGAATGCCATAGTATTTGTTAATTTTTTAATCTCCCTATTATCTGAGATTGTTTATACATATGTATCTAGTGGGACATATTTATCCTAAATGTCCATGTTTCATAAATATATAATTCAAAATATTATTACTCTTCCTTGAAAATTTTTTAACATAAATTTAATCCATGATCTAATTTTTGAAAAATGTTTGAATTGAATCATTCCATCAATTTCAAAATTAAGAACTTATTGGAATTTTCAACAAAATTATTGAAATAAATAATTTTTTAACTTATATATTGTGAACGACTATTTCAGTAATTGTAAATCCTCAAAATTTTAAATTTCAAATCACATTCTTTTTGTGTTATTTTTAAAATAAAAAATTTCGTTTATATTTAAACATCTATTAACTGATTTCAAAAAATAAATTAATATTTTTTCAAATATTTTTAAACATTTTATTAGATTATTATCATTAATTTCATAATCCTCTATTAGATTTTATTATTAATTGATATTTAATCATTAAAATACAATATTCCATATTGTATTAATGTTTTATGATATATTTTATTATGGATGTGTTGTTTTAATTCCATTCATTGTTTATGGCCAAACTACTGACATTCCATATAATAGTTTTCATTCAAATGATTTTTTAATGATTTAACCCTTTTTTTGTAACGCCCTGACCCTAGTTACCTAGAGTAGGTGAATTATTACATAACATTGGCATGATCACAAGAAATATAAAATCTCGAAAGACCGATTAGTTTATAATTCATGGAAACACTAGATACATTCAAAAAATTTTACATTACATCATAAAAAAACATCTTGTCTTCATATCCCCTCATACTATCCCTATAGGTCATTCATAAATTACTTCTTCATAATCCTGGGAATAATAAAACATTGAAAGGGGTCAGCTCAGATGCTCAGTAAGGATAACATTAAAGTAGAAGCTTTCATAGATTAGTATAAACACTTAAGGCAATTTATAACTAAAACAAAATCCTTTTATACTTGAACTTCAGCATAAAATGGAAAATGTAAAATGAAATAATGCTATTTACATACTCACATGGATATTCTACTAGTAGAATGATCACATGCAATATCAATAACCACTTTCATAAAGATGGAATGCATAATACCGGACTATCATAACCACATAGCCAAGGCCTCGTGCCAATACTACAAATAAGATTTTGCCAAGGCCTTGTGCCAAGACACTAGTTTGTCTCATGAGACCTACCGATGCATAGAGGAGATATAGCGGGCTCCACCCGTCACATATTATGTCCAATGCAATCCTCATATGGAAATTTTGAAACCTAACATAAAAATTCGTATTAAAACTAGCATAAAAATGTCAATACTTATCCTCAAACCCTGAATGGTATAAAAATAGCACATCCACAGACAAACATAACTCGTTCGATACAATATGGAAGATTGTATTGTATCATATTAACCTCAATCGAGAATAATGAATAATATTGACATAGATGAAAATAATCATCAAAACTATTAGAGAGAAATATCCCCCTTTTCTTGAAATCATTTAAAAGTCACACTATTTTTCATGAAGCCATTTAAAATAGATTTTTGAATCAAAGTGTCCCATACCACTATGAAACTTTTTAAAAGGAGTTTTAATTTAAAAACTTTAATGTCCATATAAATAAATCCTTAAAACAATTTTTTAAACATGGACATTAATGAGCATGATTTAGATGAATAATTCATTAAAACATTTCAAAATAGTATTTTAGTTAGAGATTCTAACCAAAAGAGAGACACTTGAATACAAATAATTGTGGTAATCAAAACTTTATAATATCATGAGAATAAAGGGATTCATGATATACTATGTCAAAGTACATTATATACACCACATAAAAGTGATTTGGTGTATATCAACGAAGAAGTCTCAATGGAATGTAAATTGAGATGAAATCTCTCATAAAGGCTGTATCCTTAGGTTAAGGATAAATCAATGACATAGTTATGTGTGACAAACATAAATACACTAAATATGATTGGATATTATGTGTGTAACAATCAAAGGATATTCACAAATAATCTTATAAAAACAACACCAATGAATTGGATGTTTAACTCAAAAAATGGAGAGTGAGTTAAAATTACTCTTATCAAATTCATATCGATGACTTGAGAAATTATCAATGGAGTGATTATGTTAATCAAAAGTATATCCATAGGAAGGGGAGTGGAAATTGTGACATAATCAAATTAATAGTGACTCCACACATAATCTTGGAGTAATATAATCAATGAAATATGCGTAAAGCCGAATGAGTGGAAATTGAAATCTCAAATTCCCTTATCGATTTGGTAACTTATGAAACATGCAACCATGAAAGAAGGATCATACAATGATGATGTAAATACCCATAAATTAAAGTATATTACACAATTAATACAATCATGGGAAGTACACATACACCACATGTAATAAATAAGTGGTGAACAATGGAATTCTCAAGGAATTAAGAGTGAGTTACGAAACCCCATACTTTGTACTTTTTCCTTAGTCGACGGTAGGTTAACCTCCTTTATAATGGTGAAATAATTGTTATTTAATTATACAAGAATCATATGCATTAATATGATATCATATATGATCTTTTAACATTTATTTGTTAATAATATCGTAGAATTATCGTCATTTCGGGTGTTAACGGGTTCATTTTACTTTATATTCTTTATTATGTGATCCTTATTTTTTATTAATGGGATGTATATTATTCATATCCAGAATGATATCAAGTCCTTAGATAATATTTTTAAATCCTCAAAATATAATTATACTTGAATGGATATGATGGAGAATGAATCTCATCGCGTTCGTGGAGACGGTAGTCCGTCTGTACGCACGAGCGACAATATCATTCTTTTGATATTAAAATAATATATAATTGGATGTTATATCGTATATACAGAATCATTATCATGTTACATTTATTATTTAAATGAGTTACAAATCATTATTATACCCATCCAAATAATAATATATTGAATAACAATTACACCACGATGTGGAGACGGTAAGTCGTACGTACGCACGTATGGTGACATGTTATTCAAAGGGTGGATAAAATAATGAATATGGTTGTACCATATTTATAATAACATCACAGTATATATATGATACTGTAGTTATTATTTTATAATGGTAGTAATAAAGAAAGAAGAAGTGGATGAAGAAAGGAACTTGAAAAGGTGTGGTGAAGACATTACCTCTTCTTCGGGTTCTTCCTTTTGGTTCGATCAAAAGGGATCCTTAGGTTGTCTTACTGATCAAACTAATGCCTCTAGGTTGTAGAGAGGGAATTTGAGAGAGTATTTGAGAAGGGTTTGGCCGATCCAAAAGGCTTTTATGGTGTGAATAAATGATAAGGAAAACTACCCTTTTATAAGAGGGGTGAGGGGCACCTTTGGAAAAGCTAGAAATATTAATTTATAATAAATTCATATTCGGTTTCTAATAGCTCCAAAGTTGATTATTCAAAGGTTAAGGAAGGGATAGGTCGAAAACCACTCAACCAATAGAATTTAGACAGGTTTGGGTAATTATATTAAACTTATCTTTAAGTATTAACTCTTAGTTAATTAGTTTCATTTTTACAATGTCTCTTTGTATTTTTATATTATATTGTTAATAAACTTACCATATACATCCAAGCGACCCCCAAGTGGTCCATTAATGATATAACTATCATGATATATGTATCTTGGCCGAACATTAGATTTTTATGAATTTAATATCAATTAATAATATAATATTTGTTTAAACACTCTTTTATGTCAATTTTGACACTATTCAATAGTTGATTTTTTTGAAAATCATAATAGTATGATTACTTCTAAATAAGTTAATTAAATCAATAATAATATGTCATATTAACCTAGAAAATTAGTGTGATTCAATAAAAGTCTCAAATTATATTTATTTGGCTATTTATAATATCAATTATTCTAATTTTTCACTATTATGGTAATTACTGCATCACCATTGTGTCATAAATAAATTAATTTATTTAATGTCTAAAAATTATAAATAAAATATCATTATGTAGGAAATCTGTTTAGATTTCTAATTAATATTTATACTCTAAAATTCAACATATATTACCATATGTAACAATTGTTTTTCTAAAAGATATATGCTTCTGTCATTTTTGTATTTATTTTAACTTAATTAAAATAAATTTTCATTATCATTTACAAGTGGATCCATGGGGTCCTGAAATAGACCCAAAGATACCCATGGTCGACCATTTACTAACAAATAGGGTTAAGACACGTTTTAGGGTAATTTAGTATTATTATAAACTTATTTTTTAACCCTTGTTTACCGGATTTACCCTTTAACCATGGTAAATAAAATATTTACGGAAGTATTTATCCAAAATGTCTAAAAATAAAAGTTACCTATTTACAAAATTTGAACATACTGATTCAAAATATGGAATCCATTTTTCCAAATTCTATACACAGAAGTGTCAGGAATTAATTTAAAATTAATTCCTGTTGTTATAACAAAAAGAGTGTTTTTAAGAGATAATAACTATCAAAAGAATGGCACTTGTTTATGTCTGGTTTAAATGTGAAATTATGTTCAATGACCTACTTTGTATTACATGGTAAAAATATATTCTAAATATACTTTAAAACCACTCAAATTCATAATTTATCACTATTAATTATTTTGATTTAAAAAGTTTTTTGTAATTAAAATTTAGTAATTTTAACTATTTATCAAAATATGAAAGTTATCCGAAAAGTTCCAAAATTTTACCCTAGGTTAATTTAGATATTCCAAATCCAAAAATGAATTCCATTTTGAGAGATATAATTTAAAAATTTCAAAAATTAGGTATTACTATTCATAATGAATAGTTTGATTGGTTGTGGTGTGTTAAAATGTCGATGTTGCGTACAATGCACGCCATTGCATTATTCGAAGGGAAACGTACTGTGGAATATTGGGGTGTTACATTTTTAACATTTAAATAATTAAACTTATCATGTTTTGGGTGGTGCCTGATATAGCCCGTTGATGTATCAGTATGTCTCATAAGACAAACTAGTGTATTTTATAAAGGCCATAATGGAATGGCTAGTAGTGGTCAGGGAACAAGGCCATAATGGAATTGTTATGATGTATAACAGTGTACATTCTATATTTAAGAGATTAGCTATTGATTTACATTTTAATATTATAATACTGGAATATCAATGTTATTTTTCTTATTATTTGATTTATTCTTTCATATTATGCTAAATATAATTTTTATATGGATAATGTTTCAATTATATACATTTCCATCAATTTTTATGCTTATTTATGATAGCATCTATTGTATTGTTTATTCGTATTGAGCATCTAAGCTCACCAATTTTTTATGTTAAATATTTTCCCATTATGTGAAATTGTAAATTGTGATTGACACTCAAGGATAGACTAATGGATATGATTGTTTTCAAATTGGATTATACATTGAATTGTATTTCATGTTGTGATGTAAACCTTATGTTTGTATCTATTATTTCTAAAACTGCTAAACTGATTAGTCATCCTGGAATTTATTCCTCATAATCATTAAAATGGAACATAATGTATTCACCATATCTAGGCATATATGATCAGTGCATTACTATAATCATATATAAGAATCCCATTTATATTTAATTAAATGTGGTATTTGTTTATATAAAGTAATAATTTAGTGACAAGCACTCTAAATAGAGATAAACCCAATCGATTTATCTAGAAATAAAATCAGTAATGAGGGTAACCTATACCTTTGATACAATGATAAATAAGGACCACACAGATTAGTGAAGAATCAATTATCTTAGTAGGTATTGAATCCATAATAAATATTTTTATGTTTTTCATATAAAATATCCCTTATAACTCATTAATGTAAAATATGATCAATTTTAATCATAGACAAACAAATTAAGGATAACTAGTTTTATCATTTTTTACCATTCAAATTAATAAGTAAAGTCATTATTATGATCCATGTACCACCTATATCATAAAACATTTTAGTTCCAATATTTAGGCACAACATACATGGTTTTATCTCTAACTTATTTTTGAGTATATATCCCAATAATTATAGTGATTAATGAAATGTTATAATCATAAATAAAATTAAATAAATAAGAATAAGTAAATAAAAACATAAATTACATTTTTTTCATTTATAAATTCTATTTATATTCATCTTAAACAAGGAAAAATAATAGAGAATATAATTAATATAAGAAATTTATATAACCCCTTCTTATTCTATTTCTCTTATTTTGAATTATCTCTTTTTCTAGATAATATAAATCACCTTGTTTTTTTCATATACTAATCATTCTCAACATTCGATTCACATCATTACCATGAAACTAATTTGAGACAATTTTAATTTATTCAAATTAAAATTTAAATCAATAACATAAGTTAACCATGTCAACTACCCCCACTTCATTTTAAACCATTATACAATATTAGATATTCTATATACCACTGATGAAGAAAAAAAATCAAATATATTTAATTATAATCCCATTGTGTTGTAAAAATATTACACATTATAAAAGCTTCACATAACTAAAAACGTTATAGAATGATAATTAAAAATGATGTTTTGAAAAATAGAAATCCATTTTTTTCTTCTTATCAAATTTTATAATGGTGTTTTGCACATATTGCATACCATTTTCCTCTACACTTCTTCTTGTGCACCTTGATATGTTCAATAATGGTTATGGTCACAACCTTAACTATTTTTGATCTTTTACATAACATTAGGATCGTGTATATTCAAATATAAATATTTTAATTTTAGGCAAGCTTTTATCTCACATGTAGACTCAAAAACTCCATTTCACATTCATGGACTGTATGGTGTACAACTATTTCAAATAGTATCTTTAAAAGATCATGATATGGAATATATGAATTTTATTTTTTCCTTGTCTGTTTAGAATTGGAACACCAATAGTGATCCACGATCATGATAAATAAACCATTGGTGTGGCCTTTTATAATTTTTGTAATATCATGAAAAAATAACCTTCAAAAAGGATGTGTCATTTCCTAGAATGAGACATCCTTCTATAAAAATCATCATCTTAAAGAAATATTACTTATTTTAATGAAATATTTTTATATTATGATGAATAACATCATTCATTTAATGATTGTACTTATCATAGACAATGATTTATGTATTAATTAAAAAATAAAACCAAGATAACTAAATCCAAACCACCAATTAATCATCCTAATCAATAAAAAAATCGATATAGAATTACTTGGGCTCATCAATATAGAAAATAATATTATTTTCATAATATTGAGAAATATAGTTAGGTTATGGATGATGTGTCGGATGATATTTATTTTTTTGATGAATATGAATGTTCGGATGTGGGAAATAAAAAAATATGCCTATATGAAAGATGAAAAATAGATAAAAATTTATTCATAAATGTTGGTCAGAATGGATACTCAAGAGGGGGGGGGGGGCTGAATAGAGTTCCAATTAAAAATTTCAGTTAAAATTATTTCTCTTAAAATCCTCCAATATAAAAACAAAGATAAACTTTAGTGAATCTATACAGGGTGTAAATGTTCAATCAGTTTCTCAAAGATTGATTAGGCCTCAGTCGACTTAATCTGAAGATGAAATTAACTTTTGAAACAAACTTACTGGTTTTGAATAAGTATAAACACTTTCTAATTTAACGATAAAATTATATTTCAAATCTTTTAATATTTAAAAGTGTTAGTAGTGGAAAAAGATATATTTAGTATACATTAGACATAAACTAAAAATGCACACCAGATTCAATAAGTAGATCAGTCTCATGCTGAGACTTAGTCCTCTCAAATTTATATAAATTTTATTCACACCCTGGATCAGGGTTAAAAATTGTTTACAAAACTGTCGAGGCCATAGAGGGACCTCTACTACAGTTCTTCGTAGGAAAAAAAATACCAACCCACACAAGGACCTCTTCCACAGTTGACGCAGGTAAACAAGAGTTAAGTGTTTTGGAGTGAGGATTTTGATATCCTTCGGTTCAGTGCAGGGGACAATGTGTGTGTATGATATATAGAGTACACAACACTGCTCGAAATTAAATAAACAAATCACTTAGAGAGAACAGATAAGAGTTTAGAAAGCTATAGTGATTAACAATGCATCTCTGGACTCTTTGGATTTAGAATAAATGCTTCTGAGTCATTCTCTGGTTTTTCTAATAAAAAACAAACTGTCATAGTCTAGCACGTGTTATACAGGAGTGAAAATGATCTCTTGATTTGTCGTGTGTTCTTCAGTGGTGATGGATTGCACACATGAGAGTTCATTGAATGTCTTGAAATCTTTTTCTTGCTCAAGATTTTTCTTTTTTTTAGCACAGTGCTCTCTGGCATATGTATGTTCTTCTTATTGTATAATTATACTTGTGTCCGTTTACCACATATCAATCTTCCTTACATTCCACCAGTTCTAGATGTAGGAATGAATCCCTTTTCATCGGTACGAGATACGGTTTGCTAACATGCCAACAACTATAATTAAATTACATTAATATCATTAAAAACATCAAATATTACCATTAGATTTATTTAAATAATATTGAAAAAAAGAAAATAAATGGTGTCATAGTGATGGTGTCCACTTCACCGGTATATTCTCCACGGTATGTGATTCATGGTATGTGTTTCACGGTATGTGCTTCACAGTGTCTCCATGTCACCGTCTGTAGCTCACGGTGTCTGGGTCACGGTGTGTCCTTCACGGTGTCTGGGTCAAGGTGTGTCCTTCACGGTGTCTGGGTCACAGTGTGTCCTTCATGGTGTCTTGGTCATGGTGTGTCCTTCAAGGTGTGTCTGTCACAGTGTCTGTCTGACTGTGACTGTGTCTTGTACACAGTCTGTCTTACTGTGTCAAACATAATGGTGTCTCTATACTTAGACAAATAACTGTATTTAGACTTAGACAATAATATGAAGAATATGGATTAATCTTAACCATTATAGAGTAAGAGAACATTAATCATAAATAAAGACTTGATAATATATGTGAGATTGGTGATCATGCATAATTCTTGTAAATAATAAAGTGAGTAATTAACATCAATAAGTCATGATATTATTAAAACATTATGTATATTTATTATTGATATTGGAGAGCATTAACACGATGGTCAATTAAGATTGAGATTAATTAATATTAAAAGGATTTTTGATCATTAAAACATGATTAATACATGATGAGTCCAACAATCTCCCCCTTTTTGATGATCACAAATCATGTATAGTCAAAATATAAATGAAATGCATCATTAAAAAACTAACATATTAGAACAGAAAAAATTATAAACTAATAGATTTGATGATATCATATATCATTATAGTATTGATACTTTTAGTTTTTACCCCCTTTTGGGATTATCAATATTTAGAGAGAAATGAGGGAAACACTGCACGTGTCAGTAAAAAGGTTCAGAATAAAACATACAAGAGAAATAAAAATAGTAAAAAACAAAAGACATCCCATCAAAAAGAAAATAGTCCGTGGAGTCTTCAGGGATTGACATTTTCCTTGACATTATCAGCAGTAGGAGCTGTGACTGATGTAGAGGAAGGCACATATGTGGTAGACAAAGTGGGTAAGGGTAGACTTTCAAAAATGGATGGAGCCAAAATAGGAGTAGTAGAATATCTAGGATGTGGGTGGTCAAGAATGACTTGTCAGATCTGAGAGAGAGCATGGCTGACTGTAATTACAGTGGAGGCATGGGTAGGTAGACCAGGTCTAAGGGGTGCAGCAGCTAGAGAAACTATAGCAGTACTCTGCACATGAAGATACAGCTTCAAAGGATTTATGAAATCAGTAATGATCTCACCACAATATTCCATAGAATTTTCAAAATCAACCTTATTCTCCTTAAATTTGTCCAACAATCTGGTGAACTCTGTATGCTTTTGAACTTGAGCTTTAAAAGATTGAGTTACCAGAGGGATTCTCAAATTCACTTCAAGATATCTAAAACAATCTATCATATCACTTTTAGAGAAAATACGATAGAGATAGACTTCAATATTCTTGGTGATATCTTGTTGAGCATCACTGGAAATCGTTGAATGAATCCTGACCAAGTCCAATGCTCAACCACTATTCTTAACCACTTCTGAAAAAGAAGAAAGATCCAAACCACTAAAGGCATTCTGATGTTCATCCTTGACTATGGATATCAGTAGAGAATTTCCCAAAGGAGGAACAAAAGTTTGACCCGAAGCAGGAGAAGCCTTGACATCATCGGTTAGAACATTAAGATGTTTCAAAACTTTTTCCAGGCATCCAGTATATTCAACTGTGAGCCTATTCGGATTTTCCACAAACTCCCCCCATGCATTCCATCATTTTTGTGTGTTTTTTTACAATTTTTTCATCAAAATATACGAGTTATGGATGCACTTGAGACACAATAACTCTAGAAATGGTAGAATTAGTTGGCTCAGGAGAAGTAGCAACAGGTGCAGGAGCAGAAACAAGAGCAGGCTCTGATCTTAAAGACAGCTCATTCTGCAAGCATGCTACCATATTTTATAGTTTTGCAACATCATCAATTAGCAGCTTATTTTCTACTCTGACTTCTTGAATTTCTCATATCATCCTTGGTTGAATATGCAATATAATATTTTCCAAGAGAATTGAAGCATCTTCTTGACTTAACTGAGTCACTGGACGAGGTTGATTGGATAAGATCTTCTCAACTCCTGCTAAAAGAGTATCTCCAAAGACTTTTAGATCATCCTTAGTTACAAAAGTGTGTTTCTCGAGTAAATGTTCATGTAAAGGTAGTGGAGCAGGTTCTGGTTGTGGTTCAGATTCATCATCAGACATAGATTCTGATTCAGATTGAAGAAGGGGCTCTGGTTCTGGTTCTGAATGAGCAACAGACATTAGTTAAAACACATAAGGGAGATCCATTCCAGTTGTAGTCAATTATTGTGACTCACTCACATTATAAAAGCTTGGAAAAAATTCCGAGTGTACACAGAATATGTGACAGTATGATAAGATGCTTCAGAAGATCCATCTTCTATAATATCAAGGTTTTGAGGTTCCTCCCACTCAAATTGTGCATCCATTTCAGAGACTATAGGGTCTGCAACAATGTCAAGATCCACAAGATCATCTCTAATCTCTTCATCAAACTCTGGTCTTGCCATCTGAAAGGCACATTCCATCCTCTCATCAGTAGAGGGAATTATCTCAGGAACCGATTGTTCCATAAGAAGGGCTCCCAGATTGGCTTTCTTTTCCACTGGGAGTTCTTATACACCAGCAGACTCTTCCATCTCTTTTTGCTCTGATTCTGTTACTACAGAATATCTTACATCCTTAGATTGGATATCCAGATTTAGAACTTCTCTAGAAGAAGGGACTTCTTCCTCACTTAGAACAACTGAAGGACCCACAACCATTTCCTTTTCATCAACATCATCTTCTCATTGAGGTATTTCAACAGGAACAACAGCAGGGACACCAGTCCTTTCTTTTCCAACAGGAGCTGTGTCCATTTGAGGTATTTCAGCCTCTTCTCCAGGTGGTACTTTAGTTGTCACTTCCTCTTCTTCTTCTTCTTCTTCATCTGAATACTCAGCTACTTCATCTCGTTCCAAACAAGGATTAGCTAGGTTCTGATGTCTTCTTAGATAAACAACAGGATTGAACTTCTTATACAATTGATCATTATCCTCAATCCATTTATTCTTCTAGGGGTTCCAACTAATCTTCATCCTTTTGATGATAGGCTTGGATTAGCAGAAATCAAAATCCATTAATTTTTCTTCATTCGGTCCAACCATTCCTCTGGAAACTAGCATGGCTGAAGGCATCCTTCAGTAAAACAAGGAGGTGGATTTGGAAGTGACTTTAATCAGCTCACATATATGGTTAATAACATACATGCATAGGATGATCTTATGGACATTATTAAATAGGTGAATCAGGAACACATCCTGATACTTTATTACATAAAAACCACCTTTTATCAGGCTAAACATATATTTTGACCAAACATTAAAAGAAATCTTGTTTCTCCATCTAGCCATTCAGCTATAGCCCTTCACTTGGTTCCATTACCAGTTATGGTTCCCAATTAATTTTCCAGATCAAAAAATTTCAGTTTTTGGAGGAGGGCCTCTCTAGTAATATTCACAAACTCCATCATGTGGAATCCTTAGGCATTCATCCCACAACCCCGAAGAGAATGAAAACTTTTTTCCATTTATCTAGCTTTTAACAATAAAATCTTTCTCCAAAATCAATGGAAAATATTACTTATTAGTAGAATTGAGATTCCAATCTTGGGTAAATCAGTCTATCTTTTCTAGAGAACCATTCAAACTAACCTTGTTATTTCAATATTTTCAGAATTAATGACTTACTAGACAACATCCACTCAGGGAAAACCACTTTTTCAGGAACTACTTTACAGATTACCAAGTTTGGGATTAGAGGTACTTTAGGAGCTATCCTCGGTATCATCTTCTATTTCTTAGAGTGGCGGTTCTCGGACAAGGGTGAAGACGGATGCTTCATCCTAGGAAATCACTGAAGGTTCAGGTCATAGAGGAGAATGTTTTCAACAGTGAGAAGATTAAGGAGAGAGTTTAAGTATGGAATCGAATGAAACCCTTAAGTTTTATCATTTGGTAATGTCAAACATCATAAAAACAAAAACTTGGGAAATCAAATAGTGGTGAAATAAAAATTACCACAATACGAGTTAAAATAATAGTATAAATAATCTTCACGGTGAGACCATGAGTATGAATTAAGGTGTGATGAAAAATAGTCATCATAGTGAGACAGTTGGTGGTTATCACGATGATACATTGACCATTATGTGTAGTCACAGTGAGATAGTGAGTTGACGGACCGTGAGTACAAGGTCTTAACGTTGAGACCGTAAGCATGAAACAATAACTTAAAAATAGTGGGCATGAAACCGTAAAGTAAAATGCATTAATGTATTAAACATTAAAATAATTAAGATATCTATGTATGATTAATCATTCCAATATCATGTATGGTTTAGTCTAATTTTTCAGAATTTAATGGTTTAGTGAATATATCAGGAAGTTGGTATTCAGTACCAACGAATTCCAAAGTGATATCACCTTTTTGATAATGATCCCTCAAAAAGTGATGTATTACATCAATATGTTTTTCCCTATAATGAGAAACATGATTCTTAGAAATATTAATATCACTTGTGTTATAACAATTTATTAGGACATGTCTGAATAGATATCCATAGTCTAGTATTGTGTGTTTAATCCCCAAAATTTGCGCTCAACAGCTTCCAGGAACTATGTATTCAGCTTATGTAGTAGATAATGCAACAGAATTTGGTTTCTTACTACACCAGGAAACTAGTGACTTGCCTAAAAGTTGACATGTTCTAGAGGTGTTTTTTCTATCTAACATACTACTAGAAAAATCTGCATCAGAATAACTAACTAATTCAAATGATTTTCCTTTGGGATAGAACAATCATAAATTGGGAGTATGCTTGAGGTATTTAAAAATTATCGTTAACAGAATTAAAATGTGACTCTTTAGGTTTTTCTTGAAAACGATCACACATACACACACTAAACATAATATTAGGACGACTAGTAGTCAGGTATAGTAGACTTCTAATCATTCCTCTATAAGTGGTTTGATCAACAAATTTACCATCTTCATTAAGATCCAACTTACAGATGGTACTCATGGGAGTGTCACTACATTATGTGCTATCCAATCCAAAATGTTTTAAAATATCTCTAGTATATTTACATTGAGTTAAAATAATTTCATCATTATTTTGAAGGATTTAAAATCCAAGGAAAAAATTGATTTCACACATTAAACTCATTTCAAATTCATTTTGTATCATTTTAGAAAAATCAGTACATAAGGAATTTCTTGATGATCCAAAAATAGTATCACTTACATAATTGTGTACAACTAAAACTTCGTTAGAAATTAGTTTTATAAATAGAGTAGAATCAGATATAACTTTTGTGAAACATTTGGAAATTAGAAAAGTACTTAACCTATCTTACCAAGCACTTGGAGCTTGTTTTAAACCATATAAAGCTTTTTATAATTTTAAAATATGGTTTGGAAAATGTGGGTTTGTAAATACAGGTGGTTGTTCAACAAAAACATCCTCAGCAATATATCCATTTAAGAAAGAACTCTTAACATCCATTTGATATAGTTTAAAATTTAGATTGCAACATAAGCAAGTAAAATCCTAATAGCTTCTAATCTGCATACTGGAGAAAAAGCCTCCTCATAGTAAATACTTTCATCTTGATTGTAGCCTTGTGCAACTAGCCTATCTTTGTTTTTATCTATGTTTCTAGATTCATCTAATTTATTTCTAAACACCCATTTAGTGCCTATGGTGAATGTGTCCTTAGGTCTTTCATCATGATTCCAAACATTATTTCATTCAAATTGATTGAGTTCCTCTTTCATAGAAATCACCCAAAATTAATCATTAATAACATAATCAATGTTTTTAGGTTCAAGCGGTGATAATAAGGCTTGATGTTCAACCTGATTTCTAAGAGATTCTCTAGTCTGTGTCCCCCTATCAATATTTCCTACAACAGCATATAAAAGATGATTTTTTAGAATTCTATTTGATCTAGTAAAGGTAGGACTAGAAATTTTAGTTTCATCTCCATGTTCGGGTTTAATAGAAGAAAATTCTGGAATATGTCCAGAACTGGATGTCTTTATAGAAGGTTCTTTAGATTTGTCACTAAGTTCCAGAACAGATAAATCATCTTCATGATTTTCAAGAGATATTTTGGACTCATGTGGATCAATTAAATCATATTTTATGTGAAAAGATTCTTCCAAATACATGGTTCTCTTATTGAAAACTCTATAGGCTTTCTTGTTAATAGAATATCCTAAAAATATTACTTCATCACTCTTAGAAGAAAAGTTATCAAGATTATCCTTTGTATTAAGAATAAAAACTTTACAGCTAAAGACTCTAAAGTAACAAACATTAGGGTTTCTATTATTCCATAGTTCATAAGGATTCTTCTTAAGAATATGTCTAATCAAGACTCTATTAATGATATAATAAGATATATTTAGAGCTTTATCCCAAGAGTAAATAGACATGTCATATTCATTAAGCATAGTTCTTGCTGTATCTTGAAGGGTTCTATTTCTTCTTTCTACTACACCATTCTACTGAGGTGTCCTAGGAGCAGAAAATTTATGATTATAGCCATTAGGAGAGCCATAAGATTCAAACTATTGATTTTCAAACTCACAACCATAATCACTTCTTAGTGTTTTAATCTTAAGTCAACTATGGTTTTCAACAAACTTAGAGTAACTAACACAGTAAGAGAATGCTTCACTTTTGTGACCTAAAAAGTATACCCAAGTATATCTTGAAAAGTCATCTACTAATACATAGACATAGTGAATCCCATTTAAGATAGAAACTATAAATGTTCCAAACAAATCCATGTGAACCAACTCGAGAGGTTGAGAAGTTGAGACTTTTTTCTTTGATTTAAACGAAACAATATGATTCTTTCCCTTTTGTTAGGGATTACAAAATTTTTCATTTGGAAACACAAGTTTGGGTAAGTCTCTAACTAAGTTTTTCCTAGTTCATTTCATGAGTGTATATTACAGTGTACTAATATTAAATGCCATAACCAAGACTCTTTATGAAAATAATTTAAACAAGTAACATTTTTCTTAGCTAAGAAATTTAAATAAACATCATAAACATTTTCATTCTTTAAAATAGAGATTACTAAAACATTTTTAGAAATAAAAACATTACAAGAATCATTTTCAAACATGACATTAAAACCATCATCACACAATTGAGAGATACTTAAGAGATTATATTTCAGTCTATCAATAAATAAAACATTAGAAATTAAAACTGAATTAGTGTTACCAATTTGTCCTAGGCCGATGATATTTCCATTAGAATTGTCAACCAAGGTGACATAACCTCCATAAACCTTTATTAAACTCTTGAAGCATGAGTAATCCCCATAAATATGTCTTGAATATCCTCTGTCCAAATACCTTGTCTTCTTGTGGGAACTCTTCAAGCATGATTCCTGCAAAACAGTTTTATATAGAATATTATTTTGGTACCCAGATCTTCATGGTTCCATACAGGTTAACAATCAATGATTTTGGTTTACAAATTTATCTTATGGGTCTCATATAATTTACATAATCAAAATATTTTGAGAGATAAACTATATCTGATTTATAACTATGTGAATAACTAGTTCAAGCATATGAATGTTTAGAACTAGCAGTATTCTATCCAGATCAAGAAATAAATCTATTCTTAGTATGTTTTCTATGTCTAGGTTTGTAGCCTATTCTAGTATTATATTTTTGTGCCACTTTCTTTATTGAATTTGAGTTAGTGTATCCTTTACATTTGTGAACTTCTATAAGTCTTTTCTATGTTTCTCATTTGAAATTTTCAGTTCAGTATTTTCCTTTAACAGTTGAGCATTCTTCTCATTTTCGATATTAAGTTCGGTTTTAACAGTTGTAGTGAGAGCATAATGTTTCTTCAATGATTTGTATTTATCCTTAATTTCATTGCATGTCTCTTCCAGCATATTACAATATTCAAATAATTCATCACTAGTTATATTTTCAGAATCTGAATCAGATTCAGTTCCAGAATAATTGGAATTTAAAGCAGGAGTATCTAAGGTTACCTCAAGTGTTTTTTTCATGAAACACATGTTGGCACGTTTAATTTCAGAATCATACATTTCAGATTATCTTGTGATGTCTTCAGAAGCACTCAAGGTATCCATCATAGATTTCTTGTACATACTGTCCTTGTAATCATATTTCGTCATGAATTTTATCATTAGGCAGTCTGCTTTAATGTGTCCTTGTAATCATATTTCTTCATCAATTTTAGCTTTGGTCAGTCTGCTTTAATGTGTCCTTTCCATATGAATTTTCATTTTAAGCTTCCAAATGGGCATAGTTTGTACCATTAAAGAAAGGTGTCCTGTTAGTAGCATCACCCTCTAGTCTATTATCCCTAACTATATTTTAGAGAATAGTTTTATAGAGATAAAATTTAGAACTAACAGAAATTGAATATATTTAAAGATGCAACTAAAATCACAGATGAAAAACAGAGTATTTCAAAAATTATTTAACAAAAAAAAACCTATGATACCAAATTTTGGTCGGATTTGATACTCATGTCGGGGATGAATTGAGTTCCAATTAAAATTTTCTGTTAAAATTATTTCTATTAAAATCAACCAATTTAAAAACAAAGATAAACTATAGTGAATCTATACAGAGTGTAATTGTGAAATCAGTTTCTAAAAGATTGATTAGTTCTCAGATGACTTAATATGAAAATTACATTAACATTTGAAACTAACTTATTAGTTTTCAATAAGTATAAACACTTTCTAATTTAACTATAAAATTATCATTAAAATAGTTTTGTATTTCAAAGTGATAGCAGCGGAAAAAGATATATATAGTATACATTAAACATAAACTAATGATGCATAGTAGATTCAACAAGAGGTTCAGCCATAAGCAGAGACATAGTCCTCTCAAATTTATATAAATTTGATCCACACCCTGGATCGGGGTTAAAAATAGTTTACAAAACTGTTCAGGCCACACAGGGACCTCTACCATAGTTCTTTGTGGGAAACAATAAAATTCTACTCCACACAGGGACCTCTTCAACAGTTGACGTGGGTAAACAAGAGTTAAGAGTTTTGGAGTGAGGATTTTGATATCCTCCAATTCAGTGCAGCGTATAGTGTGTGTATGATATACAGAGTACACTATACTACTCGAAATTAAATAAAAAAATCACTTAGAGAGAACAAATAAGAGATTAGAAAGATCTAGTGATTAGAAATGCAGCTTTGGACTTGTTGGATTCAGCAGAAAATCTTATGAGTCCTTTGGTTTTTCTGATAAAAAATAGAGTATCGTAGTCTAGCTTATGTTCTACAGGAGTGAAAGTGATCTCTTGATTCATCGTGTGTTCATCAGTGGTGTTGGATTGAACTCATGAGAGTTCTTTGAAAGTGTTGTAATCTCTTTCTTGCTTAGGATTTTTCTTTTTGTTCAGCATAGTTCCCTCGGGCGTATGTACATTCTTCTTGTTGTATCATCAAACTTGTGTCCATGTACTACATCTCAATATTCGTTATATTCCACCAGTTATGGAAGTAGGAATGATTCCTTTTTCATAGGTACATAATAGGGTTTCCTAACATGACAACAACTATCATTAAATAACATTAATTGCATTAAAAACATCAAATATGGCCGTTAGAATTATTTTAATAATATTGAAAAAATGTTAAGAAACTGTGTCACAGTAATAGTGTATTCTTCATGGTATATACTCCATGGCATGTGATTCACGGTATGTGATTCTCGGTATCTGCTTAATGATGTCTCCATGTCATGGTGTGTAGCTCATGGTATCTTGGTCATGGTGTGTCCTTCATGGTGTCTGGGTCACGGTGTGTCCTTCACGGTGTCTGGGTCACGGTGTGTCCTTCAAGGTATGTCTGTCACAGTGTCTGTCTGACTGTGACTGTGTCTTGTACACAGTCTGTCTTACAGTGTCAAACATCACGGTGTCTCTATACTAAGAAAGATATCTTTATTTATAATTAGAAAGTAATATGCAGAATATGGATCAAGCTTAACCAGTCGAGAGTAAGTGAACTAGAATCATAAATAAAGACTTGATAATATTAGTGATATTGGTGATCAAGCATAAGACTTGTAAATAATAAAGCGAGTAATTATTATCAATAAGACTTGATATTTTTAAAACATGATGTATAGTTATTATTGAGATTGGAGAGCATTAACAAGATGGTCAGTTAAGATTGAGAGTAATTAACAGTAATATTATTTGTGATCATTAAAACATGATTAATACATTAGGAGTCCAAAAATAAATAATAGAGTGAGGATGTAATATTTTTTATCCAAGAAAAATATATAACTGTTGAGGATGGTTAACCATAATGGAATGAGTAATAACAATTTTAAATCATGTAATCTCCAATGGATATTTTCCAAAACAAAATAAGAAAATATATTAAGATAATTTACATAATATCCTTATAATTATTCATTATCACAGTAATTTGGATTTTTTTTACAAGGAATCTATAAAAAACATGTACAATATCATAATAAATTAATATGAATTGTAAGTGGATCTTTCTTATTTTCAAGTTATTGACTAGTAAATTGAATATATATACATATAGTATTAAACAATTTAATATTTAATATCACCATTGAAATAGATCATATTGATATGTAAGTATAATATAGTGGAAAAATTAAGATATTGTGACATTATACATAGCTCATGCTACTAAATCTGGCCACATTTACTCCAAAACCTAATGCACTCATGAAAAATTAATGTAATATTGATATAGTGTCATCCTTCATTTATTCAATAAATCAACATTATAATTAATCAAAAATTAAATTTCACTTCTGAATGTGTGATCCCAATATTTTACACATGTATAGTATAAGAACAATGTCTTTTAGGGAACCACCAATTTTCATAGATTCCGATAACTGTATAATCAAATGAAGTAATATGATCATTCTAAGAAAATTTACAAATATATTAAATCCATAAATAATATTGATAAAAAGATATAACATATTACATATAACTATAATAGACATCCAATAATAATAATGGTTAATTAATACACCACATAGAGGATTCTTGCATACTCTAAG
The DNA here is from genome assembly GCA_963277665.1 of Viscum album. Taxonomy (NCBI): domain Eukaryota; kingdom Viridiplantae; phylum Streptophyta; class Magnoliopsida; order Santalales; family Viscaceae; genus Viscum; species Viscum album. The sequence goes on along the minus strand of OY728163.1, from coordinate 1,045,221,869 downwards.
AATTTCAGAGAATTTGGATTTAAGGAAAACCTCAATTTTTGTAAATAGATTATGTAAATTTATAATTTCAGCACATCCTCTACATGGGTGAAATTAAAATTTTATAAATTCTTGGAAAATTATCACAATATCATATTCATGAAGGAAAAATATCTCATGGAAGGGCCCCACAAAAGTGTAAAAGAACCTAAATGGTTGGCCCATTTCCACCATAAGAACCATTAAAAAGGAACGATTCTTAAAACGCCAATATAAAACAATGAAAAATATTATTATTTATAAAAATAGATAAAATATAAATGTGTACCAGCATATCCCCTCTATCATAATCATACATATCTAGGTTACTTAAATTATAATTTCACATGTACATGTTTATGGAGTAATAATATTTAATAGAAAAGGACATGAAATATAAATCTATTTTTATATTAAAACATTAATAAATAATATGAAACATTTCTATAAATCATAATTATAAAAAACAACACAAAACTTGTTACATTCTTACTCGATCAAGATATGTTCAATTAAAACATGTTCTAGGATAATTTTTTTAAATAACGGGTTTTTTTATAATGAATCATACAATCCCGTAAAATCCCATATATAATACCAAAAGTTCTTGTTTGTATTATTTTTAAAATATTAACTACATCATAAAAACTCATGATACTAGTGTTAAGTAAAAAACTATGAATTATTTCCAAGATATATATATCCCTAATGAATATTAGTTGAATTATTAATAAAATGGTTTTTAAATAAAAATAAATGTTAAATCAAGAGATATAAATCCTATAAAATAATTAAATACCACTACGAATTACTAAATGAATAATTTACGTTTTCATGTAACAAAAAACTAAACATGTGCTATTAAATATTGATCACTAATTAATAATATCCATGAGATAAAAACCAAATCACAATTACCATTAAACTAAGTATACAATTAATAAATTAATAAGAAATTAAATATAAAATGACTGAAATAGAAAACTACACTATAAAAGTGATTGATTCCACTTAAGGGAGAAAAATTAGTCATTAACGGGGAATCATTAACATACATATATTTTATCAAATGGAGTTTAATTCTTCAATTTAGAACCCCCATTGAATCTAACATACATGATTTATTAGACACTAGATTTAAAAACGTTTGTGGTCATTGGTGTGTTTTACCCATGATTATTTTAATGTCGCATAGTCCATGATGAGGGGAGGTCAATCTCTTCACACCATTTATGGGGATTTTTTTAAACATTAGTACTCTATTATATATTATTTTCATGTTTGTGAATACTTCTCCAATTATCATACATGAATGGTTATAGTTATACTATCATTATTTTTTATGAATTTATAAGTGTGAACATCTGTGTGTATCAGTGTTTCTTTTCCATTGGAAATATATATTTGTATAAGTGTTTCTCTTCTAATGAAACGATGTATATGTATATTAATTAATCTATAATGTTTCATCATTATTTGTTGTTTATTGGATTTAAATAAAATTATTTAAATTCCAATTAAATGTAAACTATATAATTTAATTATATTTAGTGAAGCAGTGTTTGTTTTTGGGTTAGAATCAGGTCCATGATGGTTCATCAATAAAATTATTTTTTTTGTGAATGAGAATAGATATAGATTGATGAAACATAACAAGGATTTTTTTTAATATTTTGTTCTTATGACATGGTTTTGTAAATGTCATTTAACACTATGAAATATGGATGATTAGGTGATAGGTTCCCAATAATTGTTTATATGGTACTTATTCATCAGTGACCACATATGAACAAACTCATTTGAAATCTTTCGCTATGATATTAGTTTGATCCTATATGAAATATGTAATTTTGAATATTTTTCTCACTAGGAATATGGAATGTTGAAAATGATTGGAGAGGACCCATTGAAAATGAACCCTTCCTTGTGCGTGTATAATTTCATCAGTCATGTGTCCTCATCATGATAGTAATAGGGTTAGTGATTCTTCGAATAAACCATAATGAGGAATCCTACATATACCATTAGAAAAGTAAATCAAAACAAATGTAGTTAAACATATTTTAAGGGTTCATAATAATTAAGTATATATGATGGATGTTATTAGATATAATAGTGTCATGATGGACATGATTTCTTATGTACACCTGATTCCAGATCATTATGATAAAAAATAAATTCATGGAACTAATTCAAATTGAAAAAATTAAATTTAGTTGGTATTATTAATTGGACAAACCCATATATGATTTATATGGAATTTATAGTGTTTAATAAATTGCTTGTCAAGATTATTTTTCTTTCAGTAGTAATGTTTTCTTGATGGATATTAATCATATGAAGGATTCCCATGGGTTTTGTGTCTTGAAAATGAAATTATGAACTCATATCAGTAATGCTATGTGTTTCATGTTTAATATGAGCCTAAAAAGGTACTGCAGGAGCAGACATATTTTCCCTGGGAGTGAAGCTAGATTTGAATGTGGCTAATGGGATGAGGCATTCCTTAAAGAATTATATCACAATATTTGATGGGTGTGTTAGGTGATAAACAATATTATATAGATATAATATCTCATAAAGAAGTATAATGGAATTCAATAGTATATAGAGGCCATTTTATATCATTGATCTGATTTCTAAACCCTAGACTATATATTACCCATCTATTAATTGGAAATAATAATGAAAAAATGTTACACTCATCACATCATGATTCTATAAGAACAATATAAGTTTATTAAAATATCTAAACTCATACCAATATAAACACATATATTGGGACCCTTTTCATTGAGGTATTTCATGTTTAAAAACCTTTTATGGCCTATGTCACTTACAAACGAAATGTGAAAGAAACTCATTAAGACTAGAGAGAAATACTGATGTTCAAAAAATTGTGTTCCCTATACCTAAACGATATGATTATTTTTCCAATAGTAGATGTTATAATTATTGAATATAAAATGATATTCTTGGGTAAAATATTATAAAATTTTTTAGTAAAGAAACTTCCTTACATGGTATATCACATCTATGGGAATCCATGTGAAATTGTTCTCTAATGTGGGAATTTGTGTCAATATATCCACTCAATTTGGATAAAATAGAATAATGGTCAATTATATAGGAATCTATGATAGAAAATTAACTTTCATGGGAATCTCTGAGTATTTTTTCTCTTTTGATGGAATCCATATATTAACTCTCTCTTCGATGAGGAACCCTAGATGGTTCGACCTCCATGGGACAAGAATGGATTGTTTGTGACCATGGTGCAGATAACCAGGTGGATAGTATCAAGAGTTTGGATCCTTTATTATTTTTTCACCTAGTTGTTGTTCCCTAGGTGCTTGGTCACCGAGGTGAAAATCCATAAGGTGTTTATTATCCATGCGAGCAGTCCATGGTATCTAGTCAACCATGTGAGTATCCCTATGTAGATAGTCACCTAGGTGATGAGTCTTGGGTACCTAGTATATATGTTGAGGATCCCAAGGTGGTTTCTCTCCTTGGTGATGAGATGTTGGTTGTTGGTTACCGATGTGAGGGATTTAGAGAACCGTTTAAAAATACTTCTGTAAATTTTCCTACATACTATTTTGTAATATTATACATAGAAAAAGTGATGAATTGCACATAATGGTGATTCAAGAATGATTTATTACTCTTGAAAAAATTGGAATATATTATTATATGTAATTCATATGGTAGTATATTAAAGACCAAAAAATGGGTTCGGTTGAAGGATACATGATTGAGTAATGGGATACATACAATTGATATGGGTGTGGCATGTTGGGCTATTAATGGACACCTAGAAGAGGTAGTCTAAGATGCCAGAGTTGACATAGGTAATGTAGGACAGATGACATGATGGGAAGAGGGAGATGGAATGGGAATTACCTTAAAGGATTATTTTCACCCAAATTCATTCTCCATTGTAGTGAGAAAATGAGTAAAAAAATTAACCCATACAAATAAGATATTACTATAATACTGAGCATTATATTATGAGTAATCCCCCCCAACAAGAATAAGATTTGGATAAAGGTAACATTTTCTTGTTAACGGATGTGCATAGAGAGAGGAATTTTGGTCATCCAAATAAGGAAATGCTACAAGTTCTATAAGAAGAGGTATGATGAGTTGCAAAAAATTCCTAACTCTACTATAAATTATTATGGCCCCTCAACACCTAGGAAGTCAATCACCATCTCATTTATGGCCTTAAAATTGTTAAATGATCTATGATGTTTGAATTTTATCTTTTTTACCTAGTGATTCCACAATAATTAGGGGCCCTTAGTGATGAATCACTTATGTGGGTGAGTTATCAAATCCACCATAGCACGGGGACCTTATCAGTGACACCATATATAGGGGTTTAAAGAGTTTCGACCCATGATGGGGGATTTTGAGTGGAAAACCTAGTGAGGAGACCGAGAACTATTTTGTCCCCATTCTGGGCGAATCTTTTTACCTTATGGATTTAATAATCTCAAAGAAATTTTCATAACCATTTATAGGATTAATATTTCCAACACATTCCTTGTTTTCTCAGATGTTGATGTTAGTTCTCTTATTGAGCATAAGATTAATGAAGTTGAACCTAACTCAATAAAAAATATCACATCATGATATCATGATCTACCTACCATCTAAAATATAATTTATCAACTATACATTATAGAATATAAATTATTTATGTAGTTTTGATGTTATAATAGATACTATATTTACCAAAATATTCATTTATGAAATTCCGATTTTATCCATCTCAAGGAGTCACTAGAGTGATGATTTATATTTATGGGATGCTAATATATGAATCCTTCAGTAAAATTACATATTAATTATTATATGATCCAAAATCAATTAATGGAAAATTAAAGTTCATTTATATGATTAATCAATCTTATATATTGATCTATAGGAGAGGAGAGAATCTTAAATGGGACCTTTCTCTTAGATGGAATTATTTGAGTAGTGGGCATGAATTTTTGGGTGAACATGTGTCGAGTCACATAGGTGGATAATATTGAGTATTTTAGAAATTTCATTTATTTTTTATTTTATATTTTCTTATATATCTTTATCGATATTTCATCCTTGATCATATCATTTGTTTTTGTCATGAGACAAATATGATTCATCTTCCACATGGGGAGGTATTCATTAGCCTCCTGGATGACTACAAAATTTTGTGAATCCCTATCATGGGGGATCTGTATGATGAATTCATCACTACTCACAATTATTGGAAAGATATCAAGTGGAATACTATAATGGGGAGAGACTTATTAGAATTAATTCATTCGGAGTTGATGAAAGTAATTAATCCCTATCTTATTAATACATTAAGTAAATGGATTACAATTTTTCTACTTCCCCTTGGATCAAGAAATAAATATATATGATTAAGGACATATTCAATATAGGAAGTTGGTAGTTCATAGAATAATTAATACATCGTCATTAATGATGTTTAATATATTACATGTGGTTATCAAATATGGATAGAATTGGGATTATATTTTAATGTAAAAGGGTTGGTAACCATGAGTATTAGTGGATGGTTATTACCTTATCAATATACAGTAACTCAATTCAATGAAACAACACTTATTATATATTCTCAAATAGATTTAGAAACACAATGGGTATTTTTGTTTCAGATATAGGAATGATATATCTAGTTTTTATTCATGTTTATTGTGTTAATCTCATTATAGATCTAGAATCCCTATATCATAAATTAATATCTATTTAATACATTATCTTATTGGATATTACATGAGGAATACCATGCTAGATCCCTGAGTAGATTTTACAAATAAGTTACATAATTATATGATTATTTAACTCAAAATGATGGATTTAGAATGACATGATTTTTTATTGAGTGTTAAATTATATTTTTAATTCACTTCTTATAGGTATCCAAATTAAAACATTGATAGTTTGTGTTAATGAATGAACCATCAACTAATCATATAATATTAAACTATGTGATGGGTTTCCCACTATGTGGGTTGTGTGTAAATTTATTTATTATACATTTTACAAATTATTGGGTGACAATTATAATTTATTAATGTTGTAAAAAAATATCCTCTCTATAAGTCCCTTTACGAGAAACTAGAAATGATCCTGCATCAATTTTTGATAATGTTGTTGAGTAAAAATTGTGATGTTCTAATTATTTTACTCTTAATTGAGGCCAACATTGGAAGATATTGTAATGTAATCATAATCATGGTAAGAGTGTTATAAGAACTAGCCTCTATGAATATTAAATAAATGAACAAGTGTTATCAAACTTTTAATTATAGGAGAATATAAATATTATATATCATTTGGAATATGAATTATTGATATTTGTTCTCTTGATTAGGAATAAAATGTCATTACCCTTGGATATAACTGTATAATTTATTTCAATGTGGGTCAAGACACGATATAATATTTTTTAGATATTAATATAACCAATAGAATTACAAACACTATAGCCTGTCAAACATCTCTATCTCAATTACCACAAAATAGAGAATTCCCAAACCATATTCTTATCACATCACATACATTAATTATTGTATCAACCCAAGATTTCATGGTACACATATCATTGATTAATGCAACAGATTGTGTTATACACAAATTGGATTTTTAACACTCCACGAGCAAACAAACTAGCTGTTATGAATAGTATTAGTCAATTTTTTAAATTTTATAAATTTTAATATTCAAAATGGATTTCATTTTTGTATTTTGAATATCAAAATTATCTTTCGATAAATATTTTGTATTCTTTTAAAAACATTCAAATTTGAGGATTAGTAAAAAACACTGCATTATTGTTTAAAACAAAATTTTTATTTAAATAATTATTTATTTTATTTTTGTTTATTCTAAGTAAAAATAGATACATAATACCTATATAATTTCAATTATATTTGTTTGAGTCATTTTATAAAAAAACTAGATTTATTAAATTTTATTCATGTTTTTAACGTTTTACCCATCTAGAAGGCTTGTTAGCAAATTTGTATAAAATGTAATGTTACAATTTATGTGAATTTAATTTCAAAAATCTGAGAGACATGTTTGATATCAGTATGTAAAATGAGGTTCAATAAGATGAAAATTATTTTTTGTGAATAATATCTTTTGACTTTTATTTACAATGTTTAAAAGTAAATAGATTAATTAAAGGTAAAAATGATATTATTATTATCTTAAAACAAGTCCTAATTCTATTATATATGTGTATTTTGACTGAAATAATCCTTATAAAGAAAATATAATCATTTTCCTCCACATGGATTAGATTAACACATTTATTATTATTTTAATTAAAGAAGATTTAAAAGTGGTAAATTCATTTTTTCAAATATAAAACATTTTTTATGTAGTGGTACATATTAAATAAATTCGACTATAAATATTTATTAAAAATTTTAAAAAATTCATACATAATTGTAATTTTTTTATTTTTTGACTTTTATTAATTAAATTAATTTAATACACAATAATGATGTAGTAATTACCATATTAATTAAATATTAAAATACTTGATATTATAAACATCTATATAAATGTATATTGAGACTTTTTATAAATTCCAAGAATTTTATACGTTAATATAAGGTTTTTAGGATTATTAATTGAATTTTTTGAAGTAATCATGTTTTTAAGAATTTTACAAAAATAAAAATTTTAAATAGTGTCAAAATTCACATAAATGTGATTTTAAAACATATACTATATCATTTATAAATATAATTATCCCAAAAAAACTAAGCTTCATCCAATAGAATTATATAAAAATATAAATGTTATTAATGAACCACTTGGGGTTATATTTTCATATTATAGTATGTTTATTAACCATATACTATAATGATACAAGGAGACATGGTAGATGTTAAACTATTAGACCAAGAGTAAATATAAAATATAAGGTTAATATGGGGACCTAAAAATATATAAAACTAATAGGTTGAGAGGTTTTATACCAATGAAAACCTTATACTCTAAATAAATAATTTTGGATCCCCTATAAACATAATATGAATGTATAATAAAATAATATTTCATGATTTTCATAAAGTAATTATCACCTCTCTTATAGAAGGGTTCTTCTCCTTCTCTCTAAATCACACCTTAAAGCCATTTTTAGGCCAATACTTGATCAAATATCCTCCCAAATAGACAAAATTTTTTGTTGAGGCCATACTCTAATCAAAAAGCCAAACTATATAGCCCTTCTGAACAACTCAATAGGAAACTCTCAAAGAGGAGGTAATAATTTAACCACATATTTCAATGTTCTTTTCTTTTTCCACTACCTATTTATTTGATTTATATATAAAAATAATAATAAATATATTACCTTATAAATAAATTGATACAACCATATTCATAATATTATCCATCATATTATAGGAAAGCCACCATACGTGCGTATGTATGACTTACTGTCTCAACATCGTGGTGGAGTTTGTTATTCAAACACATCACTATTTTGATGGGTATAATAATGATTATAACTGATGTAAATAGTAAATATATCATGATAAGGTTCTGGTATATATTATATACCATCCAATTACATATTATTTCACCATAAATAGATTTATATTTTCACTCGTGCATATGTACAGATTACCATCTCCCTGAATGCGTGGAAATTCATTTCCCATCATAACAATTAAAAAAAATTTCATTTTATGATTAAAAATCGTGTTTAATAACAAAATATAATTCTTTATATGAATCATATACGTCATATGAATAAAATAGATGACTTATGTATGATAACATATAAGGGAAAATGAATCAGTCAACAACTAAAATGATGATACTAGTGAAATATTATTAACAAATTAATATTATAAGATCATATTGTTGGATCGAATAGTAGATATAAAAGTCTATTAGATGGAATAATACAAGAGGGGGGTGAATTGTAGGTTTAAAAAACCTTTGAGATTTAGTAACAAAGAGATTAGTTTAAAAGATCTTAAACTAATACAAACACAAACACCCACAATTGTATTGAATGTAAAAGGTACGATGTATTGTAATACTAATGTTATGTAAAACAATTGTATTCAAGATGAACACAATAATCAGAGTAATACAGATATGAATGATTCTACCTTAAAGCGTATAGAACCAATCAATACAATATGTAATGGAATGATTGTAATTGAAACAATTACAATTGAATAAGTAAAGAAAGGAAACAATACAAATCCCTTTCTAATACAACAGCGGAAATGTAAAAGTAATACAATTCTTTTAACCCAAAGAGAAGGGTTATCCTTTCACCTAGGATAAAAGGTCTGTCTCACCAACACCTTGGTGAGCCCTCGATACGATGATCGGCACGTCTGTCTGCCTATCCCCGGCAGCCCTCGATACGATGATCGGTACGTCTGTCTGCCTATCCCTGGCAGCCCTCGATACGATGATCGGCACGTCTGTCTGCCTATCCCCGGCAGCCCTCGATTTTGCAGGTAATCGGCACCTCTGTCTTTCAATTACTTGAAAGCCCTCGATACGATGATCGGACGCACAAGGCTGATGAGAGAAGTCACAGTGTCTCTCTCTAGAATCTTCGTAGTTCACAGTCTCTTTCGTTCTCTTCGTTCATCAGTGTGTTCTCAGCTTCAAATGACCTCCTATTTATAGGCCTCGGGTTCCAACGGTCATATTGCCTCCAACGGTCATATTGAAACAGAAAGCACGACATCGTTTTGATTAGTATATAACTAAATCAACGACATCGTTTTGTTAGGATAAGAGATATATAGAAATGTAAAACATGAGTACGATTCACATGCAGAGAGAGTTTTTGACAAAGTACCAAAACAAATAATGATCATCTGAATAGCAAAGTCAGTACGATACGATTGACAGAGTCAGTACGATACAATTGACAGAGTCAGTACGATACGTTTGACAGAGTCAGTACGATACGTTTTGGTCGGTACGATCAACATCGTACGATACGATAAACATGATAAAAGACAATTTGTTATTTACAAACATATGATAGAATACATTTGAGATTTCCAAAACATGACATAGAATATATTTGTGATTTCCAAAACATGATGTAAAAGCCAAAAGAAGACTTTTGACTTAACAATCTCCCCCTTTTTGGAAAGCACAAACACACAAAGTAAATGAAACAAGAAATACTTATCTCCCCCTGAGTTATTGAAAACTCTTCTGAATAAGAAATTGAATACAACTAACTCCCCCTTAGGTATTGACTTTCCTAAGGATTGTATTCATAGATTTTCCTTAAGAGCATTGTAATGCATTCTCCCCCTTTGTAAAACAATCTTTGCTTTGTAAATATTCTCCCCCTTTGTGATTTACAAAAAGAAAGGAGGAATCTCGAATTGTCTGGAAGAGTTAGTGAAGTAATACAAGACAATGGATAAAAGAGAAAGGATTATAAGAGTTATTACAAAACAAACAAGTTCCAAAAGAAACAAATACAACAATAATTTGTTTTCTCTTTCCTTCTCTTTCTTTATAAGCTCATGAAGCACAGCTTTCATCTTCTTGATCTCCTTCTTGTCTTCAGAAGTTGATTCACCCTGAGTTTTGAGAAGGTCTTGTTGATCCGCAAAAATCTGATATTGATTTCTGATGGTTTCCTCCTGGATTCTGATTACTTCTTCAAGAGTATCAATTCTGTTTTGCAGAGTCTTGTTATCCTTGGACAACTCAGAATTTTGATTCTTCAGTAAAACCATTTCATCTTTGAAAGATGAAACCTTCGAGAATTCAGATTGGAAAGCATACATCCTATCTTGCAAGTCTTTCACTGAAGGAACATCGGTTCTTTGAGAAGACAAAAGGTTCAGCCATTCAACCGTTTCATTATCAAGCTTGTTGAAAGCAATTGCTAGCTCATTTGATAACCTCCTTATATCTTCAATAGCTAATTCATGATCATTGATTGAGCTTTCAGTTTTGTATGACCACTTGGTCATCTTATTGCAAGCTTTCTTATGAGCAACTGAGCTTTCCGAAAGAACTTTCAGATCGGCTTCTACTGACAAAACTTTCTTTCTCAATTCTTTTACAGAGCCAAACTTTTACCTTTGATTTTCAGTAATAAAATCAATCTTCCCTTCCAGCCTCGGGAAATAAGGAATTGTTTTCTCCACCCTTCTCAAAACATGAACAATGTAATCACTCTTCTTGAGAGAGATTGTATGCTCCGAATCAGTATCATCATCGTACGATGCTAGTTCATATGATCTGGTTGAATCAACAACTGGCTGTTTCCCTTTCGCTTTTTCTTTCTGTTTTCTTTCATCTTCCACTTTGTCACTAATGACAACTACTTTATCAGACTGAGAAGATTGAGCATCTTGCTTTTCTCGAGATGACATCCTGTCCGGAGATCTTTCCTGATCGGCATGAGGAGTTTGTTGAACACCTTCGCTCAGCTTTTGAAGCGATTCCTCTCGACTTTTCTTTGAACTTTGAAGAAATTCTAACAGAAAATCTCCTTCTACTTCCACTTCTTCTATCACTTGTTTTCCTTTTTCTTTCTCAGGCAGACTCTGTACGATGGGCTCTTGACGCACTTCCACAGTTAGTTGAGCACTAGCATCTTCAACTGCTTTCAAGACTTTAGAGATATCAAAGTCCTGAGCCTTTCTTTTCAAAAGAGTCTTCTTTTTCTTTTCAGCTTGAAGGGTTTCTTCTACCCTTATTCTTTCTGCAAAGGCCTCAGTAGGATCAAGACCAAACTTCGGATCGCCTTCCTTTCTTTGTTCCTTGTCCTTTCTCCATTTGGCTACAACTTCCTTACTGTACCTTGGCTTCTTCTTTGGTTTTGAACTAGTTTGAGGATCAGACTTTCGAGTAACACCGGTGGATTGATTGTCCTTGGCTGGCATAGGTGCCGATTGATTTTGAGCCAATTCAGCTTCTACATCTCTGACAAAAAGTTTTGAATTTGAATCAAAACTAACATTCAGCTTTTTCATCGTACTCTTATTAATCAAAGACGGCCACAAATTCATAGGTTCTCCTTTCAAAGGAATGTTACAAAACTTCATACTCTCAAGAATGAATTTCGTAAGGATGGCTGGATACATTATTATTTGGGATTTAATCCCTCCTTTCTTGATATTCTTGATGGTTTCAAAAATATATCCCATGAGATTTACTTTCCTCATATTCACAAGATAGTCGAGCATAAAGACATCAGAAACTTTAAGGGTTTCTCTATCCCCTTTTCTTGGGACAAGAAAACCTTTCATACATAAAGTGACAAACCGATTGTCCGGTGAAAGATGATAAACTTTCCTCTTTCCCTCATTAACAACAAACAAAGTTTTTTCAGCACTTTCTCTATTAAAAGTACCAACTTTCTCTGGTAGTTTGTGAGATGGACAGAATGCATCGCCTTCTATAGAAACATTCAGAAAATGTGCCGCTTGTTTCACAGACATAGATAACTTTCTATCGTACACAGCGAAGTTTATAGTCATATCTTTGTCGAAAGAAACGGTTTTGTAAAACTGACAAACTTCATCAAAAAGAACTGGATCTTGAATATCAGTCTTTTCCACACAGAGATGTTCCCATCCTTGAAACAAAATAATCCTCTTGATTGTAGAATCGTACATATCAAAAAATTCTCGGGATACTAACCTTTCTCTGTGAAAGTCTTTCTCTGTAAAAGTTTTTGAAGACATTTCGGCAGGAGTATTAGCAGAAGATTGAGACATAAAGGTTCTGCCGATGAGAAGATCGTACGATGGTTTATAGCTGGTGGAGCAGAGCTTCGCCTCAAATCCTGAAACTTCAATGTGGGTTTGGGGAGGGGAGGGGGGTATTTATAGGCGATAAAGAGATGACCGTTGATATTCTATGGTCAAGATTAGATAATACCAGATCAATGGTTAGGATTAAAACAAAGAAAATAAAAAAAAATGAAAAGAAACCTGTCGGAGAACATAAGGTGATTGCTGGTTTTGGTATGAATCAAAAGTAAATACAATCGTAAGAAGAAAAAAAAATCATGATGCCGATGGAAAACAAAGTCATTACTATGATCGGACCGTACGATGGAAAATAGTTGTTACCATTAACCGACAGTACGATGGAAAACAATCTCAATACTATCATCGGTCGATACAAAAAAAATCGAGTGATACGATGGAAAAGAATTTGAATACTATCATCGGTCGATACAAAAACTATTGAATGGTACGATGGAAAAGAATTTGAATACTATCATCGGACGATACAAAATTTTTGAACGATACGATGGAAAAGAATTTAAATACGATAAACAGGAAAACTGAAATGTTCAATACGATAAACAGAAAACAAAACAATCCAAGGAGTAAATAATTAAAGAAAATAAGATAAAATAAGCATAAAGACAGAAAGAAATGTCCTCCCCCTTTTTACGAGGAGTTTCTTACTATTAGGAGATATGTAAAACAAGAAGTAGATATGAATGATTATTTTAATGTAATCATTCCTAGCTTCTGTTTTATAAATTCAAATCTATCGGAAGGTAAAGGTTTTGTAAAAATGTCAGCAAGTTGTTCTTGCATTCCGATGAATTGTAAAACAATATCTCCTTTTTGTGTGTGATCCTTAAGAAAGTGATGCCTAACATCTATGTGTTTTGCACGAGAGTGATGTGCTGGGTTTTTACTAAGAGCTATGGAACTTGTATTATCACACAGAATTTGAGTTTTGGAGAAACTCAAACCATAGTCAGTGAGTGTGTGCTGCATCCACAATACTTGAGCACAACAACTTCCAGCTGCTACATATTCAGCTTCAGCAGTGGAGAGTGCTACTGAGTGTTGTTTCTTGCAAGACCAAGAAACCAAAGAATCTCCTAAGAAATGACAAGTTCCAGATGTACTTTTTCTATCCATTCTACAACCACCAAAGTCAGCATCTGAAAAACTTTTTAAAACAAAATCATTTCCAGAAGAGTAGAAAAGTCCTAAATCCATAGTGTCTTTTAAATACCGAAAGATTCTCTTTACGGCCTTTAAGTGAGACTCTTTTGGATTAGATTGATATCTTGCACATAAGCATACAGAAAACATCAAGTCGGGTCGACTAGCTGTCAAGTATAGCAAACTCCCTATCATACCTCTAAAAATTGTTTGATCTACTGGTTTCCCAGTTTCATCAAGATCAAGAGTATTTGAGGTACCAATTGGGGTGCTAATACTTTTAGTTTTTTCAAATCCATACTTTTTGAGTAAGTCTTTAATATACTTATGTTGAGATATATAAGTACCTTCTGGTTTTTGAGAAATTTGAAAACCTAGAAAGAATGTTAACTCACCCATCATACTCATTTCAAACTCAGATTTCATTAAATTTGCAAAAGAATCGGTTAAAGATTTCTGAGTTGATCCAAATATGATGTCATCAACATAGATTTGGACAACCAAAACATTTTTGTTTTCCATTTTGATAAAAAGAGTTGGATCAGCTGTACCTTTTCTATAATTGTTTTGTAAAAGAAATCCTGTAAGTCTATCATACCATGCTCTAGGGGCTTGTTGAAGACCATATAGAGCCTTGGTATGTTTAGAGACATGATCAGGATGTTTTGGGTCTTGAAAACCAGGAGGTTGTTCGACAAAAACTTCTTCTTGAACAAAACCATTTAAAAAAGCACATTTGACATCCATTTGAAATAGTTTGAAATTGAAATATGCTGCGAAGGCTAATAGAATGCGAATAGATTCAAGTCTAGCTACAGGAGCATATGTTTCTTCATAGTCTATTCCCTCTTGTTGATTATAGCCTTTAGCAACAAGTATTGCTTTATTTCTTACAATGATTCCATTTTCATCACACTTGTTTTTGAAAACCCATTTTACACCAATTACAGTTGTTTCTTTAGGTCTTTCAACTAAAGTCCAGACTTGATTCCTTTCAAATTCATTTAGTTCATCCTGCATTGCTTTGATCCAGTCATCATCACCTAAGGCCTCACTAGGACTTTTAGGTTCAAATTGGGAAAGAAAAGCAAGATGTTCTATTTCGTTTCTTAAGGAATTTCTGGTCCTTACAGGTTGATTTATATCACCAATGATATTATCACTGGGATGATTCCTAAGAAACAATTGATTTTGGTTTTGTAAAAACTGTTCATCAACATATGGTAGAAAATCTTCTGTGGTAAATGTTTCAGGAACACTTTCTTGAACATTTTCCTTATCAGAATGTTCTTCTAATATAGGTTGATAAACATTTTTGGAAAACACATCCGAGGATGTAGGATTGGATTGGTTGAAAACAAAAGGGTTAGTTTCATCAAATTTTACATGTACTGTTTCTTCAACAGTACAAGTGTTTTTATTGAAAACTCTATAAGCCTTAGAGGTTGTGGAATAGCCTAGAAAGATTCCTTCATCAGATTTTGGTGCAAATTTGTGTAAATTTTCTTTTGTATTCAGAATGAATACTTTGCATCCAAAAACGTTGAAGTAAGAAACTTTAGGTTTTCGGCCAGTCCATAACTCGTAAGGAGTTTTATTAAGAAATGGTCTAGTTAAAACACGATTTATAGTATAACAGGCAGTACTTACAGCTTCAGCCCAAAAGTGCTTAGCAATTGAGTATTCACTCAACATGGTTCGAGTCATTTCCTGAAGAATACGATTTCTTCTTTCAACAACACCATTTTGCTGAGGAGTTCTTGGTGATGAGAAATTGTGAGTAATACCTTTCTTACTACAAAAAGTTTCAAAATCTGAGTTTTGAAATTCACCACCATGATCACTATGAATAGTTATCAATGGTAGGTTTTTCTCATTTTTAACTTGGGCTCTAAAAGTTTTGAAATACGAAAAGGCTTCAGATTTATTTGTGAGAAAGTAGACCCATGTAAATCTAGTAAAGTCATCAACTAAACCAAATACATAGTATTTGCCTCCAATGCTTCCAGATTGTGAAGGACCAAACAGATCCATATGCACAAGCTGTAATGCATTAGAAGTTGAAACTTCATTAATTGGTTTAAAGCTAGTTTTATGTTGCTTGCCAAATTGACAAGGATCACAGTCTTTTGAAGAATCATATCTAAGATCTGGTAGCCCTTTTACAAGTCCTTTCTTTGAGAGTTTTCTTAGGTTTCTCAAATTACAGTGTCCTAATCTCCTATGCCATAGCCACGATTGGTCTTCTATTACACTTAAACAAGGTATGTTTTGGTTCCTAAGGACTTCTAAGTTAATAGTGTAAACATTCTCTTGCCTATGGGCAGATAGAATGAATTCATCCTTGGAATTGTGAACTAGACACTTATCATTTCTAAAATTCACAAGGTAACCTTCATCACATAATTGACTTATGCTGATGAGGTTGTGCCTAAGACCTTTAACAAACAAAACATTTGAAATAAGAACTTTTCCAAGAAAAACGATATTACCTATACCAACAATCTTTCCTTGAGCATTATCTCCGAAGGTAACTTTTCCACCTTTTGTTTTGATAACCTTTTCAAAGAAATCTTTGTTTCCAGTCATATGTCGAGAACAACCACTATCCATGTACCAAATGTTCTTATTGATACACTTCTCGTTTTCCTGAAAAAGAAACAATTAGATTTTCGGAATACAAACTTGTTTGGATCCAGAAAGATTAGATAAAAGAATTTTAGGAATCCACATTTGTTTTGAAAAATGAGCTTTATGAAATCCTAAGGATTGAGTTTTGTTAAGAGAACAATCTCTTCTCCAATGTCCACCACATTGACACTTGGAACAGAAAATGGTCTTTTGAGGAAAAAAATAGTTATTACGAAAAACAGGTTTGGAATAAGTATAACCAAGACCAGAACGATTTCTCAAAGGTCTTATTTGAGAGTACATCCTATCAAAGTTTTCTTTTCCATGATTAAAGTTTGACAAGCACTTTTTCAAGGATAAAATCTCTGACTTTAGTTTTAAAACCAAATTCTTGTTTTCTAAAACATTTGAATTAGAACTAGAGTTAGACTCTAAAAAGTTTTTCTTTGAAATAGCAGTTTCAAGATCCTTAGAAAGTTTATCTTTTTCAGATTTGACTTTCTCAAGGGTTTTCAAAATTCTTTCAAAATCAGAAGTTTTCCCATCAAGATCTTTAGAAAGATCTGATACTTCTTTAGTCAAAATAGAAATTATAGAATTTGCTTTTTCAAATCTCTTTTTGAGTTTAGAATTTTCATTTTCAAGTAACTTAGCAAATCTAGAGACTTCTTCAAAAGAAGGTAATGTATCATCTTCTGATGATGAGGGTTCATCATTTGAAGATTCATAATATTTATTATCATCATAATTTGTATTTAAAGAGACATTTGTAACAGCTTCAGCATTATGTACCTTAGCCATGAGACAATGATCTTCAATTGGTAGTCTGGCTCGAAGTCCAATATTCCTTTGTCCTGACATCTCATATTCTGAAGAATCATCTGAGGAATCACTACCACTTGCACTCCATGTATCATTTGCTTTCAAGACTTTCTTTGTCTTATAAAACCTTTTCTTGTTTCTTTCAGAGTGTTTCTCTTTTCTATCTTTCCTCTTCAGTAAAGGACAATCAGGCCTTATATGTCCTGCTTTCTTGCATTCATAACAAGTTACCTCTGAATCTTTCCTATCTTTCCTGTCTTTCTTTTTGAATCTATATTGAAAATCTTTTTTTCCAACAATCTTGTTCATCCTTCGAGCAAGATTAGCTAACTCATTGTCTGAAAGATTACAATCACTTGAATCAGAAACAACAACTTTCTTGGATTTAGACCTTGTAACCCTTTCAGGTGTTTTAGCTTTAGATGCAAAAGCTACACTTCCATTCCCATTCTTCTTCTTATTGAAATCAGCATCTCTTTTCATTCTTGTCTCGTGCTGTAGAAGAGTTCCAAAGAGTTCATCAAGAGTAATCTGGGAATCTTTTCTATTTTCATCAATGGCTGTTCTTTTTGACTCCCATTCATTTGGCATAATATCTATAATCTTATCAACAAGAGCTTCATCATCAAGACCTTTTTCTCCCATAGATTGTAAGCTGTTGACAATTGTCATAAACCTTTGTTGCACTTTACATACTGGCTCTCCATAAGGAAAAACAAATCCATGATACTCTTCTCGAAGCATTGCTCTCCTTGTTTCTATAACCTTGGATGTACCAAAATGAGTGACTTCTAATTTCTTCCAAATACAGTTGGCTGCTTCACATGAAGATATCTGACTATATATATTCCTGGTCATAGAGCATAATAAAGTATTGCGTACCTTGTAATTCAGTTGATATTCTTGCTTCTCTTGATTGGTGAAAGTACTAACTTCTTTTTCAGGAATTTTGTAACCCCCAGTAAGCATAATAAAATTTTCTACACCAGTATTGATGACGAAAGTCTTCATACGATCTCTCCAATACTCATAATCATTCCCATCAAAGATTGGTGGTCTAGAAGGATTCAGATTATCTATTGATCCGATATTCATTCCTGCCATCTAATATCACAAAAACAACTTTTCCACTCCACACGTTAGTGTAGTAAGTATTCAAGAAACTAATAAGAAATAAAGCTAGTAATACAAGTCAGTGGAAAACCTCCTCTGATACCAATTGTTGGATCGAATAGTAGATATAAAAGTCTATTAGATGGAATAATACAAGAGGGGGGGTGAATTGTAGGTTTAAAAAACCTTTGAGATTTAGTAACAAAGAGATTAGTTTAAAAGATCTTAAACTAATACAAACACAAACACCCACAATTGTATTGAATGTAAAAGGTATGATGTATTGTAATACTAATGTTATGTAAAACAATTGTATTCAAGATGAACACAATAATCAGAGTAATACAGATATGAATGATTCTACCTTAAAGCGTATAGAACCAATCAATACAATATGTAATGGAATGATTGTAATTGAAACAATTACAATTGAATAAGTAAAGAAAGGAAACAATACAAATCTCTTTCTAATACAACAGCGGAAATGTAAAAGTAATACAATTCTTTTAACCCAAAGAGAAGGGTTATCCTTTCACCTAGGATAAAAGGTCTGTCTCACCAACACCTTGGTGAGCCCTCGATACGATGATCGGCACGTCTGTCTGCCTATCCCCGACAGCCCTCGATACGATGATCGGTACGTCTGTCTGCCTATCCCTGGCAGCCCTCGATACGATGATCGGCACGTCTGTCTGCCTATCCCCGGCAGCCCTCGATTTTGCAGGTAATCGGCACCTCTGTCTTTCAATTACTTGAAAGCCCTCGATACGATGATCGGACGCACAAGGCTGATGAGAGAAGTCACAGTGTCTCTCTCTAGAATCTTCGTAGTTCACAGTCTCTTTCGTTCTCTTCGTTCATCAGTGTGTTCTCAGCTTCAATTGACCTCCTATTTATAGGCTTCGGGTTCCAACGGTCATATTGCCTCCAACGGTCATATTGAAACAGAAAGCACGACATCGTTTTGATTAGTATATAACTAACTCAACGACATCGTTTTGTTAGGATAAGAGATATATAGAAATGTAAAACATGAGTACAATTCATCTGCAGAGAGAGTTTTTGACAAAGTACCAAAACAAATAATGATCATCTGAATAGCAAAGTCAGTACGATACGATTGACAGAGTCAGTACGATACGATTGACAGAGTCAGTACGATACGTTTGACAGAGTCAGTACGATACGTTTTGGTCGGTACGATCAACATCGTACGATACGATAAACATGATAAAAGACAATTTGTTATTTACAAACATATGATAGAATACATTTGAGATTTCCAAAACACGACATAGAATATATTTGTGATTTCCAAAACATGATGTAAAAGCCAAAAGAAGACTTTTGACTTAACACATATATGATATAATATTTATGTATTTACTTCTTGTATAATTTAAAAACAAATATATAACTATTATACATGGGTATAATGTGTCCTCATCCAAGTAAATTTACATGGTAATGATTAATTTCACAATATCTTTCTTATCAGTGGTTGTTTGTACGTGAGTATCTATTGGGACATCTTCATCATCCACATTCATGTTTCAGAAAAATGTATTTCAATACATTTTTAGTATTTACTAGAAAATATAATTAAATCAATTTATACCATTTTTTGACTTTTTAGTAAATGTTTATAAAGGAACCATTCCTTTTTTTCTAAATAAGGTACTTTATGAAATTATCAATAAATTAAGTTAGGAATGTATGTTTTAACTTATACGATGACTGTGTCTATTTTCCGCCATTATAACATCTTCGAAGCTTCACTTCCAATATTATAAGAATATTTTACAAATAGATGATTTTTTTTATAATTATGTGACTTTTAAATAATTTCATTACAGAAAGATATATTTCTCTCAAATAGTATTTATTTCATCTATCTACATCCTTTGATGGATTTTACTACTCTTTGAAGTTGATTTATTATAATAAAATGTTTCTTAATCTATTAAATGTTTGGGAAATGTTTGATTGTGGATGTGTTATTTTTATACCATTAATGTTTTATGTATGATGTAATAAGATTTCATATTACTTTTTAATTCAAATTTCTATGTTATGTTTCATCCTTTTCCTCTGTGGAATTCATTGAACGTAGTATGTGATAGGGGGATCACGCTATAGCTTCTCGATGCATCAGTAAGTCTCATGAGGAATACTAGTGTCAGGGAAAAAGTCATTGACAATATCATATTTTCAGTCTTGTCACAAGGCCTTTAATATGTGGTTATGATGTCTAGAATTACGCATTCAATCATAATGAAATTGTATAATGATGTTGCATATTATTATTCGAAAATTATAATATCAATTTCAATAAGAAAATGGAATTATTTGATTCGTATTTTCCATATTATTCTTATGTTTATATTTAAAATGCATAAATATTAGTCTTTCACATTGCCTAAAATTTTTATTCATATTTATGAATGATTATGCTATATTATTTTCCGTACTAACCACATGATCTCACACCTATCTATGTTTTATTTGTCATAGGATGTGAAGAAGTATTTTATGGTTAACCTGTAGGTATATTATATGAAATATAATTATGTTCAAAGGGGGAAAATATTTTTTTTGTAGTTTTTACCTCTTGATATAATGTAAATATTATGTTTGTATCTTGTAAATACAGTGCCACTAAACTGATCAGTCTTTTGAGACCATATTCCTTTTATCATGACAAGGTTATGTAATAATTCACTGACTCAAGGTAACTGGGGTCGGGGCGTTACAGTTGGTATAAGAATATTTTGAGTAAAAACCATGGAAGTTAGATTTAAAAAAAACTATAATTAGAGAAAATTAAACTAATATAGACTTTGAGGATTAGTATATATGAATTTTATATAATTATTGTAATGAAGTGATGTTGTGAGATTTCTACAAAATGCATCCCTGTCTGGATTCGAGTAGGTAGAGGCGGCTCTGCCACAGATGTACCTAGAAGTGATAACTCTGACATTTATTATCGGTCCAGACCTTGGGTATCATGGTACACAACAATGGACAGTTTTTTACTCTTGGTTATGACACGCCTAAGAGATATTCTTAGTATAATTCAAATTTTCTTTAAAACCATTATGAAGGGTTTATGATTTTATACCACAAAAGAAGTCATTTGTTTGATTATTGATTATATCCATAAACTCTTCCAATTTTTTATGTGTTTTACTATTTTGAAATTATGTACTAAAATTCATAAAAAATTATAGTGTGTGTCATTGTTTTGAAATGGTTCCTGGTGAAAAGAATGGAAATCGTACAAACACATGTAATCCAGGAATGGATTTCCCTCTTACAGAAGATAATTATAGTAGAACTGATAATGCGACTGGTGCTGGTCAGCTTATCACGATAATGGGACCACACACTCAGGTTAAGAATTATAACCATACCCGTATGAAGAACCCTTATCTAAAATGTGGATGGTAAAAAATAATGATATCTTAATAATATTAATGAAAAATACCATTATCTTATAATAACCTTATGGTTCTTTGATGATGAAATAATTTATATAAAATATAATACCATGATCATTTGGTAACAACATGTCAATAAATCCAAAATAATAGATTAATTCAGATTATAGACTCCATATACCTTTTAGAACCTTGTAATCATATATATATATAAGGTTGAGAATAAGATTCATACAATGTACCATCATACTGCTGACCTTTCATGAAAATTCAAAAAATGAATTTTAATATTCCTTGGGATAAACAACAAAAAAAATCAATAACAAACTATAATAGCAACTAATCTCCCTACCTCACAAAAACAAACTCCAAAAATATTGCATGATAATATAGAAATATTATTGCACAAAATATAGTCTAGGATCATCAAAACCACTTCATAATATATTTTTTACTACCACACCCCAATGGAAAATAGCATCATACTTCCAATCATATACAAATCAAGAAAATATTATAATATGTATATCTCAACAATGACATTTGGAGTAAATTATCATGAACTTGTATAGAATAATGTTCATTCCCCCTCCTACCAGGCATGATCCCCACCATATATCCTCAATTCATAATTTCCATATACCATATCATAAATACCCTAAAGGATCTATTATTATGTAGAGTATCACAAATATCATAAATATCATATTCCAATACATCACATAGAAATTAATACCCTATAATGTCTATATATAAATCACGTACCACTAAAAATCATATAGTATCATCATGTTAAACAATGCCCTAAAGGGTAAGATTGTAAATAACATTATTACGCTTTATATAGTCATATATAATGAGAACCCCTGTGGTTAGAAATTGTTAAAAAATTTCATATTCATCCATACATATAAATTGATAAATTGTAAGAGGGAAAATCCATCCGACTATTTCCCCCTAAATTAGGATGTTTCGGAAAACAAAACATACTCATGTATAATGGGTTTCAGTTAGGATACCATAATTTAAATGTCTTTAAATGAATTTAAATAGAAATATATCATCCTGGAATTCACCCAAAATAATACCCTCTAGATTGAAATAAAAAACTACTAACATAGTGCACCCAAGCTCTAGTGTTCACTATAAACAACTAAACAACTGGATAGACCTTCCACCAACCACAACTATTTATAAAATAAAAAATAAATTATAGGTTCAATAATTCAATAATTAGTATTCTATTTAAATATGCTATCTATAATTTAATGGGACATAGTTTAAAAATAAAATTTAACTTTTTTTACAGATTTATTATTTAAAAATATATTTCGATCTATCTGGATTCTATTTGGAAAGCCTTAGTAAAATTTTTATCATCACTATGTACCACTAATGTAATAACCACCGACACTACTACACTAATATAAAACTCATTGAAATACCATGACGTCCATTTAAACCAACAAAACCCCTTCATTAATGATATGATAAAAATCGTGGTTCTAAACAGTCCATGTTAAGGCTATAATGACTTATAGTATACATATATGGCTGTAAACGTTTTAATGAAAAATTTCATGATGAATCTATATACATAGAAAAAATTAATTTATGATAGTTAATAAAAAATCAATAATACTTGTTTATTATTTTAGAATATAAAAATATCATTAATATGTAGAATTTAATTACTCATTATGCAAAATAAAATTACAGAACAATCCAACAATAGAGGGATAAAAATATAGTAGTTCAATCATAACATTTTTTTTGTGTTATCAAAATTTCATCAATTGATAGAGGGGAACAATAAGTATATTAATTTCATTCATCAATAAATATATTAACATTACCAAAGATAAATAATTTTATAATATATACATGCACACAAACCTCGCCAATAACAAGAAATAAAGGGATAATACTCCCCCATGAAAATGAAAAGGCATAAATATGTCATAACTTCATGTGATCATGGAAGCCCCAACATGTGTATTATTAATTTTGATAATTAACATCAATGACATGATGAACTATATTACCATATAGGAATAATGTATACTAAAATTACTTGAATTACAAATAAAATGTGTTCTCAAACCTCTTACCAGAAACAATAAATTTTACTTCACTATACAATTTGAATAGATGAAAAAACACCTGCAATATTAGATATGAAACAATAAACCGTGGATAATCCTAGATCATATCATCATATAATCAAATGTGTATCTCCAATAATTTATCAATAGAATAACCATCATTGATGACAATTTTTGAGATAATAATCAGATAATATTGAATGGTGAATGTAAAGAACTCACTATAGATCAATAATATCAAATAATTAAAAGTCAAGGATATAGTATTGAATGAAATATAAAAATAACCTATGGTGTATCCAAAAATACTTTTAATTGAATAGATAATGAGGTGAATTTTTTATAGATCACAATTTAATAACATGATACAAAATTATCCATTTATAGTATAATAATGAATTTCATGATGTTAAATTATATACATACCCTCTATTAAAATTTGGAATGGCACATAATGTTATGGGAAAAAATTCAACAAAATTCATGTATTATAATTCTAGACCCCATTTAGTTTATTGAAATGATTAATATTGTGAATGAAATAGTAAAAAAATTAATCTTCCAAACTCTCTATTTATTAAATAACCCTATTTTCCAAGAAAAATTTATTTTCAAAACACATTTAAAACAAGAATTAAAATTTCATGAATTGAATCACACATGAAAATGGAATTTCACCTCTAAACAACATAATCTCCCTCAAAATTTATCTATGAAATTACCACACTAAAAATACATCATGGAAAAAACCTTTAAGGTCCTAATAATTACATAAGATACTTCTCAAATGATTCACATACTATATAATCTAAACTGAAATAAGATCTGACTGAAAAACCTCTACACCTTCAATGTTTTCCCAGAAAAATTTTCTAAAACATAATGGTGCCATAAGACATAATAAAAGTGAGATATACTTTAAAATATCATATATCTTCACTAGTAAATATATTAAAAAATCAAATATAGAATCTATTAAAATATAATTGGATACTAAGATTTCATTTGGAACTCATGTTATGATGTACTCTACTCTAGTGGCATTTACATCAAATCTGCATTAGAAGTTTTTTTCTCTGATTACAACTTCATATTCTCTAGAATAATATGAATCTACATAGTAGAGTTATACACTATATAAATAAAATTAACCTAGGGATATCCATTAATGGAATGACACTACTAATGGAAACACAATCACATATACAACACCTTGAATGGATCCATGAAAATGATCATTTTTAGATTTAAATATAATAAGTCATAACCAGTGAACATTACATCCCCCATAATCAAATTAAATATATTATTGATACTCATAAAATATCATTCAATTTCTGAGTGGTCAATTATTTGAAACAATTTTTTTGGGGCAATGTATTGAAATGGAATAATTGGTATCCAAATACATGGTATGTTAATCTCTAAAACCAAATGGAAAAATGATTTTTAGAATCAATATTGAGGGAATAAGGCACCCCAAGAAGCTAAATTGTGCCATATATATCCTGCCACACCAAATCATCCACCTTACTAAATTTTCATATAATTAATATATGAAATAAAATAGTAAATCAATCTACAATTACAATAATTTGATAATATTTTTCTTTTATTCAAAGAATCATAATACTAAATCCATTAAAATTCCATCGCATTTCCAGGATGAGACATCCATCTGATCAAAAAATAAGGTCCAATGGTTTTTTTCATATGCATACCACATCATAAATATCTTCTTATTTGAGATACCAAACTTTATACTCCTCCACCTCCCTCTAGTCATCTCTCGAAAGTTATGAAAAATAAACATTTGAATTTTTTTATAAAATCATATATAAAATGATCATTCTTAGAGATATACGATATATCATTATCATTATATTGATTAAAATTCATCTTATTTTATTTTCAATGATTTAGGACCAGCGAAGAGAAAATGTTATTCATGAACTTATGGTCTGCGCGCTCCATAAATTTATTGCTTGTGAAGTAGTGTCCTAATAAATTTAGGGAAAATATTACTAAATTCATTTATAGATCTTGGGTATCATAGTTACATTCATGGGCATGTAACTATGTGGACCCATAATTTATTAACCCAAATTTTTTGATGTAATAATCTTGTTTTAATTATTTTTTGAATGTGTATTAATTGAGTGAAATTCAATTTTAATGTGATTAAATAATGGAGTTTCTACATTTGATTTATTTTTGTGTATTAAACACAATATAAAATAATGATTTGAATTGATGTCTCTCCTTATATAAAGAATAATTAAATATGATTATTTTATAGTTTTTATTAATGTTAAAAAATTGTTCTCAATTAAATAAGTTAACGTGAATTATTTACATTATTTCTATTAATGATTTTATATTTTAAACGAAAGTGGAGTGATTAAAGTATTTTTAAATTCATGGATTTCATATAAATAAATTTAACTATTTACAGACAAATTAAATTAGTTAGGGATTCATAAAAATAATACATTTAAACCACTTACATTCAAGTGGACAAACTCAACCCATCACATGTAGTATGATTCCTCATAAATAATGGAGAGACACCTCAATAGGTATTTAAAATAATAAAGATCATTGGATAATGATAATTAATGGAGATCAATGTGTGTGTGTTAGTGTTCAGTGGGGTGGTATGCGCATCCCACTTCATGTAATGTTTGAATTGTATCTTGGTGGAAACTCCATGTTGTGATGATTCGATGAGACATATTAAGGACTAAAAGATTAGTCATGGGAATGATGTAGGAATCTAAGCACTTACTATAGTTAATACTCCTTTAATAGAAATGTATATTAACATAGTTGTCCAATGAGATTGATCTATGTTGTTTGGTTAATGTGATGATATCATCATCATCCTTTTCCATTGGAGTATTCATCTTCTATCGATGTATTAAAAAACATTATCTAGAGTTTATGTATATATGATCATGGAAATGATATCGATCATAAAGGATCATAAATGTGATTAAGAATGTTGGACCATATCCAGTGAATTATTATTCGTTGATAGAGGAATCACAGGAACAATACATGGAAAATTATTCATACAAATAGGTGTTCTTATTGATGATATGTTTGACGAATGAGTTAACCTCTAGACATGATTAAATTATTAGGAATTTTTTGTCATTACTAAAACATTTTCAAAATAAAGGAATTTTTAATCATATTTTTTCAAAACAAATACTGCAATTTCACATAATTTTGATGAATGCGAGCTTTGATAGTTTTTGTAGATTGATTGGGCATGTGCACATTCTATGTTAAGATACTAGAATATTTTTTTATGGTGTGCCTAACAATAACATGGTTGTCTCTCTTTTCATATATAAATTTTTTTCATTAATAGTTTGATTTGATATAGAAATATTTATACATAAAGTAGATATGTATTGGCAAAGGTTAATTCAATGAGTCATTACAATGTGCCTCCAAAATCCTTCACAACCACTCATATTATAATCTGATTACCTGATATCATGTTGGTTTAAACTATATTCCGTGTTTAAGTGATCATTATTCACATACAGAACCATTGTATTCATGGATTAAAATAAACACATAATATACATTTACTCAATTATTATTCATTTTTTATTTGATAATTCAAATAGATTTGATATTTTATCAAATGAAATTAGATTGTTGGTCCCAAAAGAATAAATAATGAAAAATAAAAAACAATTTTTCCACAATAAGTGTATTGTACCCAAAATGTAGTTCCTGTTAACATCATGATTACAATAGAAATGCCAAACTATGAAGATAATGAAATATGTGATATTGTATGAAGACAAATATATGCATTGCATATTGTGATAATTTAAATATAAAAAACACCCTAATAGTGTATCAAGTACATCATATGCATTTGTTACACGACATGAATGGTTTGGAGTTCCACCATGTTAAATATACAAGAATGTATTATGATGGAAATCGAGGATTTAAAATTCACAATGTGACGAATGTTTATAGTAACTGAATGGGTCAAGATGAAGTCTAGATAAGCCAATACACAATATAAAGGATTTATAATCTTCTTTCTTCTCATGCCTATTAATTTTTCCATTCCTTCCACACATTCAAGAGATCCAAGTATATTTGTTTTCAATCATTATTTTAACCAATTTATCATTTGTTTTCATTAAAAATTACTTTTAATTCAATCATTTCTCATTTTAGTAAATATTTTTTTTTTTACTTTTCATTAGTCTACATACAATATTTATATATTGTTACTCAATTTCTATATTGGACATATGTTTCGACATTTCTCATTATCCTTCATTAACATAATTAGCATTCATTATTTTTCACTATATATAGTGATTTCATTATTGGATTTATATCTAATCCATTTTTATCTTGAATATCATTATTTTTAAACTATGATTTCTAAATTTTGAACTGTTTCATGATTATGAATAGGATTTGTAGTATTTAATTTATTTGTATCAACACAACCATGAATGTATAATCCACCTAGGGATTGGGGTCATGATTAGGGGTGATTATGATTCTAATGAATATATATATTAACAATTTGTATCCCTATAGATATTGATGGGGTTAGTAATTATTGGTCATATAAATATATAATATAACCTCCATGATGGGAATTACAATTCAACAGACCTATCCAAATTGGAGTTGAGAAGAACTGTGACCATAAGCTAATGACACTTTTTTCATATAAGATAACAATAATTCATTGTCATATATTACCAAAAAATGTATCATTTTTAGCATAGATATATCCTATTATTTTTAACAAAACAAATTTAGGTACCCTTTAATGACATTACAACATATCTCGTATGACTATTTCAAGAAAAATAAATGTTAATCTTCAGTCTAGAGGCCCTCAATTGATTTTGAAACATTAATTTTTTTAAACCCAATATATTAATTTTCATTATAAATAAATCCTTTTGAGTTATCATGAGGAATACTTCAAATGGTTTTTGTTTTTATGGTTTCTTTCCTACCAGTCTCCTCTAAGGGTTTAACCAACACTACTACATTAATACACATTAGTAGCATGAGTAGTTTGGAAAATAAATAACTAATCTATTCAACCCACAGTAAAATTAAATGATCCATGTTGGTGAATCCAATATTAGAAGTGTTTCCTTGCATTAATATTTTTGTGTCATAGTATCCTTTGGATGATCTATGGATTACCTTTCAACCCCCCTTTATTCTTTTTTCAATCAAACTTCTTTTGAAATTATTCTACTTTGAGAACACCTGAATTCTAAATATATCTATATATATTCATATATGTCATATTTTATACTACATCATGTTATAGATACCCTTGAATCTATGA
Organism: Viscum album; assembly: GCA_963277665.1. NCBI lineage: Eukaryota > Viridiplantae > Streptophyta > Magnoliopsida > Santalales > Viscaceae > Viscum > Viscum album. The sequence continues at coordinate 1,045,192,402 of OY728163.1, read as the reverse complement.
GGAAACCTTCACACATAAGAAATTATTATTATCAGTCCTGAGATCAATATAACAATTTCTTTATACTTCTGCATCGTGAGTTTTTAGAATAAAACTCTTCCTCCATCACACTTTCAATACACACAATATAAGCCATCAAGTGACTAGTGTGAGTGACCAGAACAGCTGGATCACATCATACTTCACTATAACCTATTATACCTTAGCCACACTAAAACAATAAATCTTCACCCACTAATGGAGGCACACACTATTGAGATCAGTCCAAGATTCATTCACATGACCCAGAATAAGGTTCAATTCATTGGGTATCAATTCAAAGGCCCAGAAAAACATATCATCAATTTCGTAGAGTTTTACAATAACGTTTTAATGTAGGATGTGTCTTGTGATGCAATTTATCTCTATTTCTTCTTGTTATTTTAGTATAACAACCCAAAGTATTGGATAAAATGTCAAAATCTATAGCCGTTATACCCTTGGAAGAACTATCTAAAATGTTCTAGGAATAATTTTTTACTTCAATACGGGCATTAAAACATCAATGTCACATTAAATTTTTTTTAGGAAGATATAGAATCATTATGAAATTCATGGGATAGATTAAAGGATCTATCCTTTGAATTCCAACATCACATACTTGATATGTGGTTAAAATTGAAAAGGTAATGTCTTAGACTAAAAATCTATTTTCTAAGTATGGTAGATTTTTATTTTGATAGTGGACCTATTATTAAGACTTGTGATGTATCTCGATCCATTATTGCTAAATAATCCAACATTGAAAGCCTATGGGAATGTGATATAGGGCCTCATTGGCATGGTATTCATCTGAGGAGAAATGTACCTACCTCAAAACACATGTTGGTTCCATGAAAAATATTATGGAGTCCATTCAGCTTGATACATAACCACTTCCCCTTCTACATATATTATTAAAATTAAATCATATATGATGTGTGTAGGTCCACAGTAGAAACAATAGTTCAAGGAATTCTTTGAAAAACACTTAATCCCAAAATTTAAATTATGTCAATTATAATAAATACGACCAATATTCAGAGAAACCACAACAGAAGAAATATTACAATCAAATATTGTCTCTATTGATGCAACAACAAACCCATATATATTTTCAATAAAGTAATGCACATGTACCATAATGGAATTAGGGACCAACTGATAACCCATTAATAGGTTCAATTCCACAAAACCACAAGAAGTCCATAAAAAATTTCTTTTTGATTGATAGTTTTCTCCACCTCGGTATTATATGTATCAAGAAATACTACTAATACCACCATAACAATACCAACCTCTCCATATAAATCATGAAAACCATCTCACATCTATTTTGACTAAATTAGACCAAGTCACTGAAATCCGTGAAACTAAAATTAATAAACACACAGTTCCACTACACATACTGGAACATCAAATAGGGGACAGATTTAAGACTACAATGGATAAACTTGTGGGTATTTTTCTGGAAAATGATGATTCTAATTCATGAGAGGTGAGTAAAGATTTATTTTTTAATAGTGGAATGATATTGGAATATTTGTATCTATTCATAGATTGGATGAACAATTTTAGGTATATAAGAAATCTAGTTAATGGAAATATTTTAATATAAAAAAATTAAGAAGGCTCCAATAATGAAACAACCTGAACACGAATAAGTTTATGCTAGAACACCATTATTCAATCCACCTCACCCCTTTAATAAGTGTATGATTATATAAAAACATAATGGTTAATATTAGTATATTTTCGAAATGTGTAAATAATTGCATATCTACATTACCTTCAGAGAGATAATTTCCTATCTACCCATTAATGGGATATTATTTAAAGGCTATATATACTATAGAAATGAAATAAAAGACTTATGGGTCATCTCACGAGAGATAGATTTATCAACTTTTTTTTAATAGAATATACCTACAAAAATGATGTTGCATAAATGTTTCTTATTTTTAGGATGTATTGGGACATGAAATTTTAATAAAATCACTTTAAAATCATAGAAAAGTATCAATATGATTCCCATGATTGATTACAATAATATAGGGATAGAAAATAAAACAAAAATGGATTCTCTCAACCTTACTGAATGATTATTCAAGAACCCATAAGGACAACTCAAACAATTCATACAAAATGTTTTATAATTTACTTTCCAAACTGATTTAATCATCCTTTAAATTAAAGAATATAGACACATTCCTATAATTATAAGGACATAATTTTTCACCATTGTAAATGAATTTATTGATTTCAACAAATGGAGATTTGTATTCGATGATTATGAATAACATGTTGGGTACGATTTGGTAAATGTCACTAATAAAATAAATGAAACCCAAATTTTTCATGCAAAATATCTCTCTAAAAAGGAAACTGGTTAGGTTACTAGTATGTATGGTAATATAATTTATCTATTGTTAATATTGGTCCATTTATTATATGAATAATAATTACATTTCACCAATAATGAGTAATTCAGTTCCACATTTTCCTATATATTTTTGAGAGCCATAGTATGATATGTAAACCATTAATATTTAGTTAATCTATTGGGAAACACATCCAAATATAAAAAATAAATAAACCATTGACTAGGATTAAAACCATGGTAGTTTTAGTTAGATAGAATATGATACATTATTATTATGGTAGGATTAGCATGGATGGATGTTTCAAAATAGTACAATGCCCAAAATGGATATATATTTCCAAATACACGCCATTTATTCCATAAAATTTCTATAAATCCTGAGTTTTTGGAGAACATAAAAATCCAAACTATAATCATCGAGTATATTATACATGATGTATAAAATTTTTTTGGGTTAAATTTATCATGAACCCTATGTTCAACATTTTCCATCATCCTTTCCCCTCCCCCACACGTAACGAATCCAATAACATGTAATATACCCCACCCTTCATTTGGATGTCCCTCTGATCATCCTTTTCTCATCTCCACATCATACAACAACACATACCCATCACCTTAATCCTACTCTACACTACCACCCTACCATAGATTAAAAAAATATGTTATGCACTTCTCACTCTAAATGTGAATCTAAAAGTGACAATATGCATTTTCCACCTATGTGGTAGATGGCATAAACTTATCTACCACATGTAGAGCTATCATAATCATCCTCTGATTCCAACAATTTATCCCCCTAATATTTTTAGGGGTAACAGTCATATTCTTGTGTGTTTTATGGAAATTATCACCTACAACTCCACATAGAACTCAAATTTATTTATCAGAACATAATATTAGGTTTTTAAATCACTATGCCAAGGTGATGCTAACAAACAATACATTAAACCTCATATATCATTAAGTGATTGATCTCCATAATGAGGTATTTAACCTTATTTATAGGATAAAACTCTCACAAATAGAATAGTTGTGTGAGGATATTTTTTTATAATATTCATTTATTTATTAGAAACATTCATTCAGTACATAAATTTTTTCTAATTTAGAGTCACATATAGGTCGTGGGACTCACCATCAATGAGTTCGACATCAACATCACAATCAAATCCAATGAATTAGTTTTCTTTAGGAAATCATGACATTTTATCATGAGCCCAATTGTATAATTTGAAAAAAGTATTGGATTAGATCACCAATGATCCCTTGAAAAAATAAGAGCCTGAAATGATGATGAGAAACCAACATTATGGTGCTATACTTAGGATTCCATACTAGGAATTGGATCATGCTTAGTAAGCCGGAGGATATTTATAGGGTATAGTTATACTTATTTTTTACTCATCCCCTCATTACACATGGGGGCCCAACAATAAATATGGATTGGCTATTATGAATGTTATACTACACCCAATATAAAGGAAAAGTTCTGTTTTATAGAATTCGATTTGATTAAGCATCTATCTGGGTTCTTTTGTGCATTTGATGAGGCCAAATCTCTCACATATTATGGCCTTATGGAGGGAGTCATCATAATCATTATCCAAGAAAAAGGGATACTTATGAAGGGTGTAATAATCTATGTATTGAGGATGACATATATTGAGGATGCTGATAAGGCCCTAGCCTAGTATGTAGTTGATACCACCACACATACCCATGTGTTAACCTCCACTACTGCTACCACTCCTTGAACCTCAATCTATACCTATAATAATGTTATGACCACTATCAAATATATTATTTACCCTTTCCTAATATTAACATCAACCTTCACTGGGAAACCCATTTATGCACCAGCCACTACACCACCTTTATCTAACCTATTGCATACCACCAAGCTTCTTCAAGGGAACTATATTCATATGTTCTATTACAATGGAATTACCTTTTCTTCACCATCCAATTTCCCAATCCTTAATCCACCATTATCCTCTGCATATACCCAACCACCATCCACTAGAGACCATACTCCATCATCAATTTCTACTAGACATACCACCATTTTAGATATTCTGATTAAGTTCAATGACCTTTCTTCCTAAATGTATTTTTTAACAGAGTAGTCCTATATGTGAAAGAGAATTATTGTACCATCATCCTCTAAAGTATTCCTCATTGATCCATCAACCAATCACATTGAAAAAATATGTATTAGAACATAACCTCCATAATTATTAACCAAAACCATTTCAAGAAACTCATAATTTACCACAGTGGTCAATCCACCATCGCCTTATACCATTGAAGACATTGATAGGGCAGACTATGTATAAGAAACCACAATCTATGAGAGATCCTCCGATATGGATCTTGATGGATTTGATTTTACTAGATCATCATACCTTTGAGCCCTTCCACTTATTACACTCTATTTTAGTGTAATATTTGTACCACAGATAATCCTTTTCCAATTATTTTTTAATTGATCACATATATACATGGAATATTGTTTTTTCAATAACTACATAAGACATTATTTTCATTCTACTATAGAATTATATTAACAATATATCTATATTCATCATAATATATAGTTTCAGACATGCATATCCTACCAATATATTCTCTCATATATTGGATTTATAAGAAAATGGTTTATGTAATGTTCTATATTGAGGAGATATAACAAGATATCCATGCTTAGTAAGGGTTCCTAAGATGGTGAGAATAGATTTTAATATTGTTACATGAGTTTAATGCTCGTTAGGATCACGGTGTGTTAAATAATTTCATGAATCCCCATTATATCAAAGGAATTGAAACTAGTTCTTAGAGGTTGTAAAATACATATGATTTTTTGGATGACATTGATAGATTCCATTTTCCCTCCATCGGGCTGAAAAAATTATTTCTATAACATCATAGGAGGAAAAAATTATGTATTCATTTTATTTGGACATGTATTTAAATTTATTTTCATTATTCTACAAAAGAATTACTATACTGAATTACTACATTTATCTTAGATTATATTCCATATTAACACCTATTTGAACCAGTCATTTTCTTGCATCCAAATAGATTAACTCTAAGGAATACTTTCTAATATATATTGGTTTTATTATTATAAAAAAAATCACAAGTCACACAAAACCCACTCATATTCTAAAAAGTTTCCCCATGGAATGTAAATTACTACATGTACCTCTTGATTCCATTATCAAAATATAAAATATTCAATTACATTTTTTCAATGATTTATTTTTATCTCTCCCCTGATGCAATTGAAAACAATTCCCCCACTGTGTAATTTTATGTGTGTTGGAGTCTTTCTTGAGTTTAATTGTCGATAAAATATCATTATATATTGTTTTCACTTATCTAAAAGAAATTTTACATTAAAAGACTATATAAAATATGAAATAGCATTGAATTTATTCAAATAAAAGATAAATTATTTGTTGTTATTGTTGGAATCCATTTTTATAACAATTTATAATTTAAACATCATTTATGAGGTTAGTAATTTTATTTAATTTTAATATTAATTAAATTTATTTTCATTGAAATGTTTCTAGATACTATGAGTTGATTGATTTAAATTAATTTATACTTCCATTATTGAGATAAGTATATACTTAAAATATCTTAATTTTTATGTGAATATAACATGATTGATTCATGAAACATGTCAACCTATCAAAATATGAAATTTGGTCATATTGAGGATAAGATGGAATAAATACACTTTTAAAATCATTGATTAATTTTTTTTGTGAGGATCTTTGGTAATATCCCCAAATGAAAAAGGGATAAATGACTAAATGATATGACTCATGTCAACTAGGTGCACCTTCTTTTTGGGAGCCTGTCTGATCAGAACTCCACAATTAAGTGTGCTAGGCCTGGACTATTGATCAGGATGGGTGACCTTCTAGGAAGTGTCTCAGGGTGTGTGTGACTAAGGACAAAGCACACTAGAAAGGATATGTTTTGGCCTGTGGGGACTATCATTAGTCATATGACCCGTTCAGGCATGTGGGTGGACCCTGGAGTGGGCCCCACATGTCTGTGGGGAAACTGGTGGGTGGGGCCCGGTTGTTACATTTTGTATCAGAGGAGGAACCTAGCCTTAAGTGCGAGGTGCACTACCTGGGTTGAGATGTAGAGCCCACAACAAGGGGATTGTGCTCTAAATGGGGGTTATTGTTACATCCCCAAATGACAAAGGGTTAAATGAAAAAATGATATGACTCATGTCAATAAGATGCAGCTTCCTTTTCGGGAGCCTGTCTGATTAGAACTCCACAGTTAAACGTTCGTGTCCTGAAGTAGTGATCAGGTTGGGTTACCTTCTAGAAGTTTCCCAGGGTGTGTGTGAGTGAGGGAAAAGCACACTGGAAAGGACATGTGTTGGCCTGTGGGGACAATCATTAGTCATATAACCCGTTCAGGCATGTGGGTGGACCCTGGGGTGAGCCTCACATGTCTGCGGGGCAACAAGATAATGTTTTTAGCATGAATCAATTTAAAACTATTTATCCCCACTTACACAGCCCTTAGTATCATGAATTATTATCATTTTCAAATGTTTGGGTGAACCTTCAACACATATGGACATGGGACATTGTTATTGAGGATTTTATGTGTGACACAATCACCAGATTAATATAATATGATGTGATCCATGAATACCTTTCTCATTTATCATTATTGGACCTAATCCATTGAAAATAAAATATCAAATGAAAATGAAAAATAATTTGGGTTTTGTAATATGAAGTTTTAAAATTACAATTTTGTTGCAGATCAATCTTATAAATGATAATATGTTGGTAGGGGTGAATTTGGAAATTATATTTGACATTATTTATGAAAAAACATAGGTATTTGGTAATTTTTGTTACATACAAGTAATACTAATGGTTCCACATTGAGTAGTTGATGAGGGATTCATTTTGTTGAAGAGGAATCACTTTATATTAATATTCATGAAATTCATGTATTATACATTAGATATTACCCTCCACCAAAGAAAATGATTTATCACCCTCCCACCTACACTCAACCATAATGTCATTTCAACCTTATTGATGACCCCATCATGATTGATTTATATTCGTAATGATGATTTTTATATGTAAGACCAAATGAAAAACAATGATTGGGAACATTTATTTATGGTATACTGATAAATATAGTATCATTTTTCCTTGACTAATGAGAGAAAATTTATTGTGATTTAAATTAAAATAAGGGTATTATAATTAATGAAGAGTTATGAAATTTTAATTTAAAGAATAATGTATCTCTATAGAGAATTAATCTTTGTGCCACGAATGATTTTCTTTATAGCATTTATTCGCAAAAAGGAGGGCTCCAACCCCTTGAAGGAACTGCAGCCCCATGTGGGGGCCACCCCTTGCCAACAGACGCGGTCGAGCGCCACGTCCCGCATCCCTCAGTCACGTGTGATCGCGGGAACAGTGTCCTACAACCGTGTCCGAAGCTGCGATGGCCCTTCCCAGCAGCGCGCTGGGTGCCGCTGCCTCCGGCCGCTGGGGGTGCTTTCCGCGGACCACCGTCCGCGCTCTGGTTTTTCATTTTTCCTGCCATCTTTGCCAGCTGTCCTCCCGGGATCAGAGCTTCACTGTGAAGTCCTCAAAATTCCCTTGTGGCCTGCTTCGTCATCATCCGACAATCCGCACACCAAGAATGATGAAACGGTGGGTTCAGACTTGTTCGTTGGTCCACACTCACAGCGTAAGCGGTTTAAAAAGGGCTTCCGAAAAATTAAACACATGTCAGGGATATGAATCACATAGATTAAATTAAACAAAAAACCCCTACCTCAAGCGTCGTCGAGCGAGGGATCGTCGCGAAAGAACGCGTCACAGAAGGGGGATCATCACGTCGCATAGAGAGGATTTGTTGGCATCGCGTCGTCGATCTCTGAGGATCTCGAATTCCTCACATTCTTCATGTTCTTCGCATTCTTTGTTGAATAAGGAGGAACTTCACCGCATGAGAGTATTCTCCCAATTCCTCTCACACAACCCACCTCTAATAAAATAAGAATTGTCTTATTTTATTAACACAAGCCAATGTTTGAATTTCAAAATAATTGAAACAAACAAATAAGTGAATTAATTGCAACGTTTAAATAGCCACATTAATGAGGTATTTATTATCCAGAATAAACACAATGGATGACCTCATTAAAAAGGTGGGTGCGGGTGCGTTACTTAATTAAAGGAGGGGGGGTTGAAAAATTTTAAAGAAACGGTGGGGCTCGTGTGGGCACCACCCCACAAATATCGTACCTAGTGGTGTAGGATATTGTGGGTCCCACATTAACCTCTTAACATAGGTTTAACAACTTAAAATAAAATAAAATGGTTGCACCATTTTATTTTATTCATTTACTTAAGCTGAAAAATTAAAAACCACACACGAGAAAACGAAACTCTGGAAAAAGTGTTTTTAAGCAATTATCGGTGTTGCGATTCCATCGGTGCCCTCGAAATATGATTCCAGGCACCAGTTCAATTGTTATAAAAACCCGCTTATTCGTTCACTGAACATACCAGAGATAAACTTTAGAATATGATTCTGAGCACACCGAGCCTCAGAATCAGGTTCCATCAGAAACTACGTGCTTGTAAAATTCCCAATAAAATTAAGAAAAAAATTTCCATGAATTTTACGCGTCTTTACTGAATATATGTAGAATAATGATGACTCAAATGGATAATATTATTAGATCCAAGTCAAAAATTAATGCCTTGTTCTTTTCCAAGTTGATCTCAGTAATGATCAATGTGAAAGGAATGGTTGAGTCTCAAGAAGAGATAGTGGTAGTAAGAAACAATTTTTTTGTCACCAGTACAGTTTTCCAATACATGAAAATAATTTGGATCCCATGGAGAGGATAATGTGTCACTGATGAAAATAAGGTGTACGATAAGTTCAATCCTGTTGCTCACCCTTCAAGACCGAAGGATGTGAGGGATCCAGGTCTGGGACCTGATGAAGCGGATCCAAAATACAGTGATGATTCAAAAGAGGAAGAGTCCTATGCTGATGAAGGATAGGACCCTGACTTACCACCTAGCCCAGAACCTGAAAATCAAGATCAACATAAATCAGATAAGGATGATGTTTCATTAGAGGATGTTGAAGTGGCTGATAAAGAGAATAAATAAGATACTCATGAATGTGAAGCAACTATGTCAGCTGATTTGAGCCTTAGTCCAATGAATCGACAATCTTTAGTGCATTATTAGGATGAAAATGAAGTTGACATAGCCTTGACTATTTTGGAAGATTCTCCAGCTATTGCAGAGAAAGAAATGATAGTATAAGATTCTTCTTAAAAAAGTAATACCTGCTGAGAATGCTCCTTAGAATGCAATTGTTTTACTTGATGATGCACCAGTTGAGGGGGAGCATCAAAAAAAGTTTGGATGTGTTACACTGACTTTTGATATTGAGGGCTGGGTAGAAGACCCAGGTTTTGTGGTTTGTGGTTTAGACTATCCTGATTCTGACAATGAAGCATCTCTTAAAAGACCAAAAATCGTTTATGATGTTGATACTGAGTTGCTACCTGAAAATGTGGTTAGAATGCATGACCTAGATACTTTGTAGAAAAATCTTAAGGACTATTTTGTGTAAGAGGTATAGAAGATTGAAGGTTCTCTGGTATCTTCAATCCATTCGATCATGAATGACTCATTGGTCAGTTTAGCATCTGAAAGACTACACATTGCAGTTTCTCCTGCTGATATGATCACAAAAGCTGATCTAGAATCCTTAATGGAAGAGCTGAAAGAATATTTTAGTGCCTCAGTTGCTGAGATGAAGCATTATTTTGCTGAAGAGATGACTATGTTGGAAATATCTTTTGAATTCTATCTCGGGTGTAAATTTTCATCCATTATGATAGAAACAGTTGAAGAAGTTAAATATTTAGAAACTCAAATATCTAGAAAGGAAGTAGATCTTGAAACTCTAAAGAAATCAGTTATCTCTTTGGAATCTTACATGATCTGAAAATCCCAAGCAGAAAAGGACTTTCCCAATGTCAAAATTGTTGTGAGCCAGATGGTTTCAGTGTTTGAAGGTTTTAAAACCTCCATGAAAGATCATGTTAAAACACAGGATTCTCAAGTTCAAAATCTTATCATTGGTTTGACCAAATACATCAAGGAAACAACAACTTTCTCTATTGGTTCTGTTGCTTCTAAACCCTCAGCGGATTTGAATTAGTTTTGAACTGTGATGAAGGAGGTGCTTGGTCAAGCCTCAAAAAGTAGCTTTGTGGACTCATATGAACTAAGAAAAGTTATGCTTGCTACTATATATTCTGCTACAGAAGTAATGAATATAGTCTAAGACTATGTGAGAGAATCTTCTTCCTCTCAGAAAGAAGTGAAAGATAAGGTGGACTCCTATTTCTCTAAGATATTCACAAAGCATAAACTCAACAATAATTTCAAACTTATGTTGGAAAACCTGGAGCTACCTCTTGTCAATCATGCCTTTAGAGAGCCAGTCAGCAAACTAAGGTAATTGGATCCAGCGTTGGACAAATTTATGGAGAACAAGGATGACTTCATATCTACTATGGAGAGTGGTGGAGGACTAATTATGGATTTCAGAAATCTGTTGCTGCCTTTCATGCATATTGATTCTAGGCCAGTGATTATACCTCCAGCATTACATGCCTCTGCCTCTACAACTTCTCCTGTTCAGATGAATCCTGCCCAAGCAATTCAAAGCCTCACACCTATGATCACTCAGAGGACTCCTCAGTATAGACCAGGAACAATGTCAATGGGTCACCCTCTTGTGATCATCTCTGGAATTCCTAAGCCTTCACCTGAATCCACACCACCTGAATCCTCTTTTGTACCAAAATTCAAATCTCACATTGAGGATGTGGATTGAAAAATTGGATAATATGTTTGATAGGAATCCCTTTTATTTTGTTTTATGACTATTTATCTTTTTGTTACATTTAATACAAGTGGATTTATTATATTTTCTTACATTGTTCCTCTTCTCTTTCATGTTTCCCACTTTTTGATTATCACAAAGAGGGAGAAATATTCTAAAACGATTCTATAAAGGGGGATATATATTTACCCAGGGGTAGAATAAATAATGGGGAGCACGTCTCATAGTGGGAGAAATTTATCTAAGGGCTATCATGAATTACCCCTCAGATATTGTTACATTTCATTCTCATATACTATTACTGTTAATTATATCTTTGATAATATCTCATTTAATTATACCTCTGATAAATTATTGTCTATAACATACTATTTTCTCTGAGAAAATTTAATTTAATGATATATCCTCTGATACAATTACTCACTATTTTAAAATGATAATATCATAAGTTGTGATTATCAAAAATGGGGAGATTATTGAAGTCGCCTGTTTTGATAATCCCAATTATGTTTTTACATACCATTGATAACCTAAATTAATGTTTATCTATATTCTAATTCTCTTAATCTATGATATTTTTTTATCAAGATGATAATAATATTAAAATATTCCACGAGATAAGTTAATCAGTGTTTATCCATTTTTGTATATGTTCTGAAGTAATTCTAACCCAATCAGATGTGTTTTACATAAAACAAATAAGTGTTAAATCACTAATCTGCGTATAGCTACTGACAAAGAGCTACCAGTACTCAGTCTACTAATAGACTTAGTCTACTGATAGACAGAGTCACCGATAAGCTATTTTCACTGATACGCATTGCTACCGATATGATCAAGTCCACCGGTAAGCATAAGAACAAGCTACAGATGCAAGAGTTGTCAAGTTTTCTGGTAGTACAGAGTGGAGCTACCGATGTGAACAATCTACTGATACTTAGAGCTACTGATAGAATTAGTCTACCGATAGTTACCAATAGAGTAAGTCCACCGATACAAGTGAAAACAGCTACCAATGCATGGATATACTGATAACAAGAGATACCGATACAAGTATAGAGTCACCAATAAATTGAGCAATCGATATACAGAGTAAGAGCTACCAATACGAAAGAGCAACTAACGCATTTCAAAGAGATACCGATGGAAGTACTTCTACACAAAATCCATCATACACGTCTACCAACAAAAGGCTACTAATGATTGACCAACCAGTCAAACTCTATTCTCTCAATACTATTTATTTATTGAGCTAACAGTTATATTTGATGTTTTTAATATAGTTAAAGTAATTTAGTTATCTCTATTGACATGTCAGGGAACTATACCTCGAACACATGAAAAAATTAATCATTCCTTTTTGCCGGAGCTAAAAGATATAATAGTGAAGATAAATACCTTGTTGAAAATAGAAGATATTAACAAGGAGATAATGAGAACAAGAAGGCACACGAAGGGTGAATAAGAAAAAGTCTCAAATTCAAAGGTGGTGAATTTGTGCAAGGATACATCCATACTCCAAGAACTCTTAGACTATACAAATCCACTCTTTTGAAGGAAACAACAAGATGCATCTTGTGTGAAGAACTACAACAAACAATTTTTGCTCTCAAGGTAATAAGCTGTACGTGGAACAAGGAAGAAATCGACCCTATGTTTTTCAGTGAAAAACTAGAGAAGGACTCAGAAGCTTTTATGACCAATTAAACGAGCCTAGAGTTTCACTGTCGATCACTAATGATTTTCTAAAATCATTAGCATTTTCTTTAGTGATTCTTTCTTTAAATTTCGAGCATTTTGTGTAACCTGTTAATTTTATACACACATTGTATCCTAATCTAAATTGGAGGATTATTAAATCCTCACTCAAACTCCATAACTCTTTGTTTCCCACTATGGATAATGGTAGAGGTCGAGTAAGACCTGGACAACTATGAACTTTTGTTTGTTTTCCCATGTAGAACTATGGTAGTGGTTTTTGTACCTGGACAGTGTGTTCACTATTGTTTACCCCGATCTAGGGTGTGGATAATTTTATGTAAATTGTTGAGAGGACAAAGTCTTGTCTTGAGACTGAACCTCTTGGATACATCTACTGTGCATTTTAGTGTAAATCATAAGTATACTATATATATATATATATCATATTCTTCTACTAACTACTTTGAAATAAATAACTATTTTATAGCTACTTTGATTGTTAAATTAACAAGTGATTATACTTATTGTAAACCAGTAAGTTAGTTTCAAAAGTTAATTTCATCTTCTGATTAAGTTAATTGAGACCTAATAAATCTTTGTGAAACTAATTGAACATTTACACTGTGTATAAATTCACTACTGTTTAACTTTGATTTTAAATAGGGGGATTTTAAGAGAAATATTTTTAACAAAAATTTTAATTGGAACTCAATTCACCCCCCTCTTGAGTATCCACTCTGACGAACATTAATAAATTTAATTTATAACTATTAGTGATCGATATGAATTAAAAAAAGATATTATAAATTTAATATTTTTTAAAAATTAATTAATTACAATTTATAATCAATTGATAATAAAAAATCATATTTTATGCCTTAGATTCTGTATTATTTCAAGAGGCAGTTTTATTGACAGTTAATGGATAATATTTTATGCAACTAATTGTTCAATGAAAAATTTTATATGACAAATATACTTTATTTTTGATAATATAATTTCAAATTTATCTTAGGTTAATTTTTTTATTTTTATGAGAAATTTCAATTGTCTTGAATAGTGGGCAATTATATATTTTAATTGAAAACTAACTTTTTAAAAAAAATATTCTTTAATTAGTTTTAATGTCATAATATTTCCATTATAAATTTATAACTTCTATTTTTTCATTTTAATGTATTTTTTTAAAAAAATTTATATGAAAACAATGTAAACATTTCAACATTATGATTTTAAAACCCCACTTTCTTCCAAATATTTTGTAATTCATTTCTAATTAAATTATTCCACTTTTGAGGGTTATATTTTGAAATATTGAATCAACATTTAGAATTTGAATAATTTATATTGTCTAATATGTTAAACTAAATTCTTGACCAAAATTATTAGTTTAATAAATTATAATTAATTACATTGATTAATGTAAAACATGTTTTTACATAGTGCTTAACCATAAAATATAGGTGTAAATTGACAAACCCAAAATTTCAAAACCCCATATTATATAAATATGTTGACAATTATATCCATAAATATGAATTTTATAAGTATTTGGGACAAATATTAGTGAGATTGACCTATATGATAAGAAATGTAAAGAAAAAAAACCTATTTTGTAATAGAATATCTCTAATTCCATAGGAAGATATAAAAAACTACAGAGGTTCAGTTATTTACTTTATATTTAAATATAAACATTTTTCCCAAAAAAATATTTATGTTTAATTATTAGATGTAAATTAGTAAATTTAAATGAGGTGGAAACGCAAATGTAAAAAAAATGTTGTTAGAAAAAAATAAATGACTCCAAAAATATTGACAATAAAATTAATTAATTGAATGAATTATTTTGTTTTATTATTTAAGTAGATTAAAATATCATTTTACAGGACATTAAAAAAATTATTTTTATTTGGTCATTTTTTATATATTTTTCAAATTCATATTATATTATTAATGTCAAAATTTATATTAATGTTATTTTATATTATATTTAATGATTTAAAATTGCTAAAACCCATATATATTGAATTTTTGTTTTTATATATTTTTAATTATAATATATGTTCAATTCATCAACCGATTTCTCTTTTATAATGAAAATATTGGAACATTAATATTAGAATCATTGTTAACGATGTTAGGGTTAATGTATCATTTTTACGCACTACATTAGATAATGTTAAAATTTATTCCCAAAATACATAGTATTATTATTTTAAAATTTATATATAATTTTTATAACTACTAAGTTTAATTTTAAAATAATTCTCACTTTAACATAGTCTTGGTTAATAAATAATGTTGGATTGAAATTTAGTTATGCTAATAAAACCCATAACTGTAAATGTATAGAAACATAGAAGGTATGGAAAACTCAAAAAAAATTGTGTGGTTGTGTTTTTTTAAGAATAATTAACCGAAAAATAAGTAATTTTCGTTTTTAGGCATTTATATATGTTATACCTCCTAAGAGTGAATAATTTTGAGTATTTAGAATAATGTCACTCGAACTCAACTATTAATATACACTCACTACCCCCCACCTGCACACACACTTCTATGAACCACTAAATCAATTTGGATAAACTATTATCTAACAAAACAACTCCCAAACATAACTAACCTCAATCTTGATTAATTATTTTTATTATAATCTAAAACCTTATAGGTTTTCATTCAAACATAAAAAGGATACCTAAAAAATTGGTAATGTTTCTCTAAAAGTATTTTATTTTATTTCTATATCCTATTTATTCATTTAAAATTACATGAAGATTATAAAAACACTCATTATAAACCATATACTAATATATTATTTTGTTATATTTAAGATATAAATCTTTAAAAACTTTCAACAAATGTGTTTCTAAATTATCGTTTGCTTGTACGGAGGATTACCGCCTCGTGAACTTATGTCATTCTCTTTTACATAACCACGTTTCATGATTAGAAATAATGATAGATTAATAGTTTAATATGATATTTTTGATAGTTATGATGTAATTGGGATTATTTAATTATTATATCACACAAAATATCACGATTTCCATTTTATGGGAATACAATATCGTTTCGCGTTTATATAGAAACCTATCACATCGTGAACCTATGTAATTTGTTCCCTCTTTACGTGGAAAATATTATGGATTGGTAATAAAACATGTGATATATATGATATAAAAAATATACTCGGCTGATAATAAATATAATATTGAATTTTTATTCATACAATATGATAGGAGAATGGAAGAAACATTCATATGTACGTATGACATACAATCCCTAGGACTGATGAGTTATATTTCCTATCAACAAAATTTTATTGATAAATTTATATAAATTTATATTAAATATATATGATATTTTATTAATGGATAATATTATTGATCTTATGAAAACATGATCAAATTAATTGGAACAAAAAATAACATATCAAAACATATTCCTGAAACAAGATAATTAACACTTGAAAAAGTGAAAATAATGATGGATTATTATGAAATGGTTTAAATGATGTAATAATGGATCAGATATGAGGTTATAAATATAAACATGGTTATTTTATAAATTATTATATTTCCTAAAAAAATATACATAATTTTAAATATTTTTTATCTGAATGTATGTTTAATGTAATTTATTTCATGAATCAATTTCACATCATTGGTTTAAAATTTATTTCATTAATTACATAATTATAAGATTATATTTTTTAATAATATTTAATTATACTCTATTGTATATCAAATTGTTTATTTTTATTTATAGTTGATAGTTCAAATTGATCAATTGATTGACTCTCACATCAATGTTATAAACTTTTTAAGTGTTTATATCACAATCTCATTCTAATAGATATTATTTACTCTTGAATATTTATTGATGTAAATTACTTGGAAATTTAAAAATAAAACATTCTATTTAATATAATATGTTATTAATGAAGTCTATCAATTAATAGTATGATTTACATTATTTTTTAATTAAAATATTTTCAATAAAATTTGACTTAATTTCTCTATTTGGTTAGAAATATGATTTCTAATAAACCATGTTTTCAAAAAATGTTTTAAAAAATAATATTAGATTTTGGAAAAAAATATTAATATATTTTGAAACAATTTTTATTATTTAATTTTACTTTTCATATAACTCTTTATGACATTTTCTCAAAATTTCGTGTTTGTATTTTTTTTGAATAGATAAATGAAAATTGTTTTTACATATAAAACATTAGAAAACTCTTCCATTCACCACCATCACTCAAATGTATTCATGCATCTTTTATTAGATTCAAAAGTTAATTTTGAAGAAATTTATATAAAATGTTTTGTTTGAAATTTTTTTTAATATATTTCAAATATACATATTTTCATATCGTTTTTTAAAATTAATGTTTATTTCATCAAAAAATTTATTATAGATATATTATAGAAATTTTATTAAGAAACAAAAAAAATACCCTTATTATTACACTAATGGTTATATAATTAATTGATATTATCATTTATAGAGCCTTGTATGGTTTGTTACAAATTTTACCAAGGAATCTGATCACATTCACTTTCTTGATTTAATTTTTAATCATAGAATGTATCCTAAATTATTCACATTCATATGAACATTAAATTTCTACTAAATATAAATGTCCTTTTATTATAGATATATTTATTTAATAATTAGCAAATTATTTTGACATATGTATTTTACCTTGAAATGTTTTAATATATTTTTTAAATATTTATAAATTTTTATTATTTACATAATACATATATTTGATAAGGCACATTGATTATGAGTTTAATAAATTATTTTTTATATGAGGACTCTTCAGTCATGTATGATGTGGGTTATACACCATTTAATGTAATTCCACGATTCAGAAGAATTATTGGGAGATTAAATTAGTTTTCTATGATCCCTTATCTTTTGCAACAAATGAGATTAAAATTATATGGGGGATAGATATTGAAATCAGTTTCTTATCAAAGGTCTTGATATATTTAACATTGTTATTTAACTTGCATTTATTATATAATCTTGGGGATTTATATTCATGGTAAAGGCATCATATTATTGGGAAACATGATGTATAATGTTATGGAATAACAATTATCTAGATTCTAATGTTATTATCTAT
The DNA here is from genome assembly GCA_963277665.1 of Viscum album. Taxonomy (NCBI): domain Eukaryota; kingdom Viridiplantae; phylum Streptophyta; class Magnoliopsida; order Santalales; family Viscaceae; genus Viscum; species Viscum album. The sequence continues at coordinate 1,045,174,190 of OY728163.1, read as the reverse complement.
GATAATTTCAATATGAAAAAATAGATGGATACATTTCATTATATTGACTTTTATTAAATAGAATTTTTTAGTTATTTACCATTTTATGTTAATTGATCATTATATTTTCACAATATAAAATTTATTAAAATGAAATTTTTGTTTGGTTATTTACCTTTCTATGTTGTTTCTTCTCATTAACTCATTATTTAGGATCTTATAATTTACCCATACTGAGATTTTGAGCTCACCATTATTTTATTTCCATTTTAAATGATTTCTTGTATCTTACTATGACTGATATGAATGAATAATATAAAGGTAATTAATTAATATTAATATATATATATATATATATATATATATTAGTTTTAGTATTCAAATGAAATCTAAAACTCAGGTTTGTACATATCGTACAAAGAATACTAATCTAATCAGTCATTAGTGCTGTGTATCCTTGAATGTAATACAAATATAAGGCTACCAGGAATCAGCTATATGTTTTTCTGTTAGGATGATACAATGAGAGTGAACGTAAATTTATTAGTAACCATGTAAACTATATTTACAAAAATAATAATTATAAATCATAATGAGATGATAGTATTTAAATATATGTATAAAGGAACATTTGCATGTTTTAGTAAGTTAGAGATTATGTGGTCTTTCTTTATAACACTACCATGTAGGGATTGTATATTGTGTTTATTAGTTTCATATATATAATTAGATTAAAGTCCTAAACATGACATTCTATGTTTTATGTGATGATTTTTTACTAATATTAAAGAGGTTTTAGGGAAATTTTAGTGAATTCCTATGTGTTATTGGAAAAGATACTTGATATATAATGCCTATACAATTTACAGGAAAATGAATAAATTTATTGACTGATTTTAGGGTTAATATAATCAATATAGAAATTTTATTAATAATAGAACAATATTATTATATTTTCTAATAAAAACAAAAATAAATTATTGAAAAAACATAGTAAAAAGGTCATTTAATGATTAATTATTTTCATGGATTTCCATCATATTTTTTTGGAATAGTGTATGATTTATATTAATATTGTTTTTAAAGAAGTGAATTTTTATAAGGAATCAACCTTAAACATTATATAATCTATTAAATAAATTTATAATTCACCTCTTAAAATTCCCAATGATATTTTCATTGTAGATATTTTGAATTTTAGGAAATAATTCATACAAATATACCCACAAGAATAAAATGTGTGTACAAATAATAAATATCTATTCTTAAAAATACAAATTTATTTAAGAAAAACAATAAATCACTTCATGAACGTCTTCAAAACATTTATCTTGGATTCATCTTTTATATATAAAATCCTTAACCACTATAAATAATATTTTTAAAATAAGGGATGAGCCCAAAAATATATGAAAGGTACATAAAAATATGATTACAAACCAATAGTACAAGAAAAATTTTAATGATACAAAACAGTTATAAAAAATACATACTTTTCTTCTAATAAGTATCAAATATTGACAGTGTAAAAATATGTAATTTCTAATAAAACTAGAAAACATAAATATTAATAAAAAGGTAAAATAGGAAATTACTTACATAAAATTTTAACCCTCATGGATACTATATTATTTTTACCCCTCATGGATTCAGTAGAAAAAAACCCTAACAACTACCATATGATCTAACCATCGTAACAAGCTTATGGTGTAACCATCAAAGATATAGTCAGAGTAACCATAACATCAAGCATAAATATAAATATAACCAAGGAGTTGGATGAAAATATATGTCCCTAAATTCACTAATATGAATTTCCAATAAAAATAAATTCATCATAAATCCCAAATAATTTCATGAAAGCATTGATTTTATATTTTGTAAAATCGAATTTTAAGAGGATTTTAAAATCATTGTCTATTTAAAATATCATATAATTCTTGTGAGAAGTAATAAAATGAATTTAATATGTATATACAATGTAAATAAACATAATAAAAACAAAATTCATTACAAAAATAATTTTATCACCACATGATCAATGAAGTAGAAGGTTTACCCAATGAATACAGATTTGCCTATGAATCCCCATACATAAAAAATGAAAAAAGTCCCATTAAAAAAACACTAGATTGAAATTATATAATTACCATTTAAAAAATTAATGTATATATAAATACATTTATTAAACCATTTTTTATATGTGGTTATTAAATAGAAATAATTTTATGAATAAATATTTAAAATAATATAAACATTATTTTAATTAAAGAGTCCATTACACGAGGTTTACCTTACATTAAATGTCTTAAAACCTCAAATTCACTGATTTAATTAGTTTTATTAAGATATTATTAATATTATTAATTTATTATATTATATTTTCATAAGATATTTCATTAAATTTAATAATAACATTTTTTTTCATTGTTGTAGATAAATTTATCTCATGGGTAAGTGGTTGTTTTATTATGGATTTCCATATCATATAAGAGAAAATCTATATAATGGAAATTTAATTTTATAAATGAAGTAAAATAATATTAAATTTTGATATACATGCTTTTTGTTATTTTTTATGAGTTTTAATTGTTAGATAAATCATTAGTGATGAACATAATATTTTTTTTAATTTATTTTGATCATTACGAACGACATTTATTGTGTAGAAAACTTGGTTCTAGAATATTATATAAAATATTATATATATAATCAAATAAAATTTAACCATATTAATGGTTTTATTAACATTATTTAATGCTCTAATTAAAATTGAAAAAACATCACCCACAATATTGGTAAATTGACATGTCACGTGAGAGGTTTCTATTATTAGAATTAAAGAGAGAGGATAAGAAGAATGAGGACGAATTTTTCTATATTCTTGATAAAAATATGCTATATATTATTTAATATAGTTTTTATTCCCCTTGTATAAGGGTACTTGAAGAGAAAATAAGATATGAAAATAATTTAAAAAATAAAATAATGAAAGAGGATTTTTAACTCTTGAATCCTCCTCCTTGGGAACCTCTATAAAGACATTGGTTTTGGCTATTTTGTGAGACCATCAGGTCTTGGATGTTGGGAGGAGGCTTTAGAAGTAACTATCATAAATATTAATAAAATCTAAAAGGATTTTAGGTTTTAGGATAAGAGGTGTTTATTGGTGGTATATATAGAGAAGGAAAGGGGTATTTTTTCTCTATTATATTTATCATTTTTTTAATTTGAATCAAGACAATTAATAGTTAGATAATTTTCAAAAAATATATTAAAATAATTCTGGAATTTCCTTTAATATAGTTCGTACATTATATATGGCTCATTGAATATGGTATTTATCCTATAATGTATATATACTATATTCTAATTTTCACAAATAATTCATGTATTTCAGAAAAATAAAAAAATTCACCTGCACAGTTTTTTGACATATAGAATAAAAATATTTACTCAATTTTTTAAAATAATGTTCAAAATATTTGAAATTTATTTTTTATTTAAATCCATAATTTATTCTAAAGATACAAATTTTATAATTATAACTAATTTTATAATACATTTAAGAAATAATTAATATCTCCTAAAATTATCATTTAATCATAAGATAAGAAAAAAATTATTTTCAAATATATTTCATGAAAATAAATATTATTTTAAATCATAATATTAATTATAAAATTTTAATTATATATATTTATGACATAAAACATACAAACACTTAATTAATCTTTTCCATGAAATTTATTCAGTAATTCCATAATATAAAAATATCATGATTACACTTATAACATAAAAATAATTATAATACTATAATAGGTTAGTTTAATCTTCTATTAGCCAAAAATAATATTTGTAATGGTATATTTTCTATTAATAAGGTTATGTTAATATTCCATTATTATAATTTCCTTAATTTTTATAAATATCAAATTATATCATTATAAATTTAAAATTGTTTTAAACATTAAATTCCAAAAATGAAAGATATTATATTATAACTAACTAGATTATGACCATAATTATTAATATGTAACAACCTATAATATCTGGTAATGTATTTGGGCATAAAGGCATCAACAATGAATGATAAGGGATTAAGTCCTACCACTATACTACATGATGTCATGTTTAATATGTCATTGTTTTTAGATAAACTATTTCAAAAATAAATTTTAATATTAAAAAAGTTTTTTTAATTTTGTTATTTAGAGATTAATACATAAAATACACTAGGTTTGGAAAATATATAGAGACAATAAAAAATATATTTCACTCTTTTATGGATCATACTAATCATATAATGTTAATTTTAGTTCTTCGTGCATAAAAGTTAATTTTTGGAATTCCATTTCATGTAGTAATGATTGAATTTGAATTTTATTTTAGCAGAACCAGAAGATTCGGTTTTTGTTATAAAATATAAACTTATAATTTATGTAAATTTAATAAAATACATAATTTGGGAATTAAGTCCTCAAATCATGTAAAAGGGTTCTTGAAATAAAAATGATACCTTAATTTCATAATTTTTTGATAAATTGGTGGTCTTTTAAATCTTCCCATATTTATGGTTTTGGGTCCCAAAATTTTCAAATGATCACTCACTTTATTTAGATCAATGACCTCATCAACTCTCTATAAATACTAACATGTTTCTTCCACGTTTATATCATCACATTAGACAATGTTTCTTGGACTCATTGACCCATATAATTGTTTTTTCATATGAGCATCATACTTATTGTTATTGTGTATTATGTTTATATTTTATTCTCTTTTTATGATATTTGTTCCTCAACAATTGTATTTGAAAATGTTATAACCAAATATTCCAAGATCAAGTTAAAATTGTGGGGAAATTATTTATTTAATATATGGATAATGTAATGTCAAAAAAATTTAAAATAACAAAATTTTAAAGCATATAATACATACATCACCAAGGATATAAAGAAATAAAAAATCCTATTAAATTATTATATATTTATTATTTTCAATAAATGTAATATATTATTCACTTTCAATTCATGAAACACTGTGTTAACTTGTGTCTCTCTCAAGAAAGAGTTTCTTTGATAGATTGTGATACATTCATGAACTGGTATTACAAAATGCTATTAGTGGTAAAAATTAATATGATATTTATATCATATAAGTTAAATATGTTTTCTTAAATATGATTATATCATGGGAAAATATATTATTGAATTTATTGGTTATACGTTAATTAGAAATGATTATAAAAACCAATTGCATACGAAGGAAATGTTTTCATGATCCAAACACATTTTATAATAATAAATTAAATTAATTAAAAATATTGAATGATATAACTGAAATTTATATATTATATATTCAATATAATGTTTCAAAATTCATCTAATATATTTTATAGGCAAGACAAATGAAAAAATACCATTTTTTAATAAGATGTCATATTTTCCTAAAGGCAGTTTTGTTGTAATTTAATGGTCTAGTTTTTGTAAAACTAATGTTAGGAATTTTGATTAATTTTATTTTTCAGAAAACACCAATTTGGAAAACATCAATTCTATATGATAGAATGTTTATTTTCTTTCTAAGTAGTTTCATTTTAAATGAATAGTGAAAAATATTTAGTTTTAATTAAAGATAACCTTTATCTAAATTATATATAAATATAAATTTTATATTGAATTTGTTTTAAAGTCACAATAGTTGATTTATACAAATTTTAATCTAAAATAGGTAATTTGATTCAATTTCATACACCACAGTGATTTCAAAACATTGTTAGAATTTGACCAATTTCTCATTAAAACACTACTTTTTTGTCATTTCTTCATAATTCATATTAAACTAAATCCATCAACATATGGGGTATAATTTATAAAAAAAATTTCCATATAAAGAATAAGAATAATATATATTATATAATATCATGAAAATATTTTATTACTAAAATAATAAGTTAAAAAATAAAAAACTTATTACATTGATTATGGAAAAAATGAGATTACTTAGCATTTGAACATTGAATGGAAGGGCAAAGATAACCTACAAATTATTAAAAAATAATAATTTATGTCCATATTTATACTAGTATAAAAATATGTTATATTAATATGAGTTTTGTTTGCATTATTCCATGAAATGAACCCATAAAATATGTTTTGTATTTAAAAAGAAAAAAGTTACATTTATTCTAATTAATATCTATAATGATTTGGAAAGGGAGAAAAGCCAGATTTTTTATTATAAAAACTAATTTCAAATTAAAATATATTTTAACATTTTTATAATTTATCATAAATTTTTATAGATAAATTAGTTTCTTTAAATACTTATTTAACAACAATATAATAATTATTCAGGTATATATGAAATAAAATAAATTATACCAAATAAATAAAAAAACATAAGTATATTGAATGAATTACTATGTAACTTATAGATTCATATATATTGTTAAATGACATTTAACTTAATATATTTTATTTACATCATTTTATATATATATTATATAACTCAAATTAAATCAATAATGTAAAAATTGACATTAAAATTTTTTTATATTTAATTAAATAAAAATTATAATAAAAATAATAACTTATATGATGTGATTTTTATATTATAATTAATATAATATGTGGACAGTTCATTGAAAGAATAATGTTTTTTAATTTACATATTGACCTATAAAAGTTTAAGAATTTATTACTTTGATGGTTAATATAATGATTTTTTTCACTACTTGGGCTTTTGTTAAAATTATTTTCCAAAACACAGGGGATTTTTTTTAATAAAATATATATAATAATCTGAATTAGTTGGTATAAATTTGATTATATCACTAATATTAATGTTTTCTTAATAGATGAATAACATGCGTCTGGAAATTAGTTACCATATTAAAAACCAAAATGGTAAAAGTTTGGAACATTGATATTATGTAAAATTACTATGAAAATCATATTCATTAACAGTTTTGTAGTTTTTTATAGACTGTAATTACCTAAATAAATATTGTTTTAAATTTAAGCGGTGCATGAGGAAAGTTATACATCCCAATAGTGAATACTTCTAATTATTTACATGAATTTTGATCCTCAGCTATTAAAATCCACTCACTCGCCCCACTCCTTCACACAAAATAATCAATTTTGATCTATCAATAGTTAATAAATCACTCAAAATTTTCCATACAATCATAATATGATGCTTATTTGAGGAATAAATAAATATCAAATAAGTTTAATGAAAATATAAAAAGTATAAATGAAGAATTGGAAATTTTCTTCTAAAAGAGTTTTATTTTGTGTCATTCTCGACCTCCTTCAATTCATATTGGACCATGTTTATATAATAAATATATATATTAACGTATAATTATAAATTTTTAAGATAATACAATGACCAACATGATCAGAAAAATCCATTAAATGGATTATTATATCACCATCTTTGTGTGTGGTGGACAATAGCCAAACAAGCAAATGTCATTCACTTGTATATTTCCACCATTCATGGTAATTAATAATGTAATAATTATATGTTATATATCATTTTTATGATATTTATGATGTTATTTTTATTCTATTATTACTATATATCACACATATAATCATTCCTTCATTTTTTTGGAATATGTCATCGTCACTTGTGTCAACAACGAACTACTACCATGTGATGTTATGTGATTCGTTTTTTTCATTGAATGGGATGTAACATAGATGATTTAAATAAATATTTTTTGAATTTGATAAATAAATTTATATCATTTCAAAAAAAATATATTTTACATTTCATTAATTAAATAATATAAGAGAATGGAAACAAGGATCATGTATACGTAAAACCTATCATCTCCATGAATGGTGCATTACATTTTCTATCACTACAATTTTATAAATTAATATACATAAAATAAATAAATATATATATATATATATATGATATTTCCATCATTCTTTCAATTATCTAGATTACTTAATTGTGATTTCTTTTATAGGAACTAAAAATAACCAGTCAAAACATTCAAATAAACAAGGAACATAACACATAATGTAATTAAAAAACGAATTATTTCTAAAAAAATTGGTAATAAGATGTTATATAAAGATATAACAGATATTATATATATTAATAATTTTTTGGAATAATAAATGAACATACTAAAAACCATTAAATAGAAGGTTAAATATATCTCATTCATAAATAATCACAATGAATGTGATTTTTTACCTTAACATCCTCTCTTTGAGTTAAAAATTGTTTTCATTGATTAAAATTGATACTATTATTAGAAAAAGAAAATTTTATTATAGTATTTTTTATTTCACGACCCGCTTTCACCAAAAGGAGGGAAGGGTCAATAGATTTCCAGAACCTTCCTTTTTTAAGTTGAATGAGAGATAATGGCCCCCGAGACCTACCTTTAATAGGTCCCGAAGTGGAGACTAGCACCAAGGGTATAGAATCAAACACCAAATGGAAGGCATTACCATTTTGTTCTAATAATATATAGAGAGAGAATGGTAAATCCCAACAACAAAAAAGAGGAAAGAAAAGTAAAGCCGAGAACCACTCCCAATGCATGTTATAATAGTAAAAAAAATAAAGAAAGTACAAGTGACTACATGGGTAAAGTACCAAAAAATGAAAAACAACGACGGAAACTGCCCCAAAGGTCCGAGCTAGTACGGTCCAGCACGATCCCCAAAGTCCTCCTGGAAACTTGAAAACAGTTTTATACACGTAGGGTTAGCATACAAGTACACTCAGCAGGGAAAACCAAATACTCTCTTGCAGAAGTGGGATAACGCAATAAAGTCTTGTAAGAAAAATAGTAAACCAAACACCAAACAAGGTAAACTATCCACCCAAGGCTCACCAAGGCACACTCCCCAAATAATGAAAGTCAAGTAGTACATATAATAAGAGCTCATCGATGTTTGGGTATCCCGCGCCACTTTCACACTAGTTATTTAATACATCCTACGTATCGAACCAATCCCACCATTCTCACTGTAGTCCCACTTCCACACCCTCCCGCACACACCTAGGCGACAACCTTAGGCAGTCCCACTACCACACCCTCTCGCACACACCTGGGAAAGAAACTCACACAGTCCCACTGCCAATCGCCACCCGCACACAAGTGGGCCACAACTGTCACACGTAACCACGCCTGCAAATACCTAGGCCAGAACAACCACCTTCACGCCCGAAGACACATGGGCAAGAAGATCCAATGCCTCTCCCGAAGACACCTTGGCCTCATCCCGAAGATAAATGGGAAACTACCTTCCCACACACACCTATGACATAACCACCACACAACCCCGCATGAAGGTTCTTGGGCTAATAATGGACTTCAGTCCATCACAGCCTGCCTGAAGATACTTGGGCTATCTGGGAAAAAGAAAAGAAAAGGATCTAATAACCAGCCACTAATAGTAGTGTTGGAAAAAACACGCTCCCCCATGTAATGGGGGTGTTCGGTACTAAGTGACAAACTTGGTTGGGGCACAAATAAGAAACACAAAACTACAAGTATATGTATAGGTAACAAGCACACACCCAATGTTTAGGTTTTTCTTCAGCCTTCATAAATAACACAAATAGTTCCATATCCATGTCACAACTCACATCAAACCAAAACCCATTTACCCCATCACGGTTTACATGTTCAATAGAAATGTTTAAATAAGTTTCTACACTACTAGGCATCTAACACCACAAGCAGAAACCAAGGGAAAAAGATCCAGCCAAACGTCAATTTAAGCATCTATTCCAGGTTCTCTTGTATAGTCACAACATCCAATGAAAATCACAAGTTACATCCCAATGTACAAAATCTAGGAACCAAAGGTTTCTCATCAATAGAGGATTCCACCCCAATTCGTGATATAACAGAGGATACCATCTTCAAATTCACAACCACTGAGAGTATAAAAATAGGGGATCCCACCCACAACCACATCACCCAGCAATCGGCCCGTGAAGGAAAAAAACCCAATCACTACCACTAACACAAGGCATGGCAATGCTGGTTTTTCATATTTAAAAGATCTAACACACTCCATGATTTCAATTTTGGTGCGCTTTAATCGGGGTTATCACAAAAGGGATTGATCTTGGTGCCCCAAATTAATTAGCCAGATATGCGTGATTAACCAATTTCATTTTTTATAGCAGGAGTTCAAAACGATAAAACAAGCCATTTAAAAATCACCAGAGGTTCATTAGTGCACAGAGAAAGACCACCAACAGTCATGATTTTTAGAAGGAGAATGCCCACACAAATCCGAAATCATAAATCATGGAGGATCATAAATCCAAGCATCATCGATCACACCCATTACCCTTTATTCATTAAAATTACTTTTATTATCTTCATTAAGGTTTGGTCCATCCAATCCTACAAGAACAAAAGCACGCCCACCCACATGATGCACAGAAAAGAGAGTCGAAGGAAGGATCCTTACTTGTTGATCAACGATCGATGTTGAGCCTAGCCGCAGAACATCACGGTTAGTGATGCAGCTCCCATGAATGAAAAAGTGTTCCTATTAACGAAAGGTAATACTAGAATAGAGTGATCGAGAAAATAAACCTCGGGAGACCCCTTTAGTTTATAAGGGTCGGGGATGTGTGAGATAAGTACATAAAACCGTGTAAGGAGCGGGGGTTGTGGGTTGACCAAGTGGTCCCACACGTTATTAAAGGGGTCTAAACCGACGCACACACCATGTTAATTAATTAAATAATTAATCAAAACATTAATGGGATTTACTGGGATTTAAAACATGCTTAAAGGGGTCAAAATAGGGTTTAAAACCTAATTCGCTCAAAAAGGAGTGCTATTTTAATGACCACGTGGGGGTAGGAGAGAGCCACCGGTAGCTGAGCTACCAGTAGGCTGTAGTGACCGCTAGCCGAGCTACCGGTAGGCTGCAGCTACCGGTAGCCAAGAGCTACCTGTAAGCCACAACTACCAGTAGATCGAGCTACCGGTAGATGGAGCTATCGGTAGGCTGCGGCTACTGGTAGACCGAGCTACCAGTAGGCCTACTGTTAGGCCGATCTCCACCGGGATTCCCAAACCAGAAAACCCAACATGAGATTTTCACTAAGTAATGGACCCCAAAAAACCGGGCTATTACATTAGATACCTCTTAAATGATTCTTGTCCTTGAGAATCAAAACAACTGAGAAGGAATGAGAGGGTCCAAACATCCACCTCGAATGATACCTCATAAGAGTGAACCTCATTGTTAACTACGAATACTTTCCTGTCATGAACCATGCAACATACCATGTCAAACGTCACAGTCATGTGGGTTGGGGAGTCTCTTCCCCCATGTCAAGATATTATCCGCTTTGGGCAGTACTAACTCGCCCGCACGGGTTTAATCGCATCAACCTTAATACGTCTTGATTAGGGGTCGAGTTCTCTCCTCCCCGTAGCCAGGGATTTTCACACACATTCAGAGGAAATAAGACCATTATTTCATATCCAACAAGGTAAAACATTCCAATATAACAGCTATAAACCGAATAGTACAATACTAAAAACAACTATGGGTACTAGGTACGCATCTGTGCTTCCCTCACCCACGTACTCTCCTCAATCCCACCATGTCTCTATAACACACAATCCATGGGAATGGTTCACCCATGAATCACCTTCTCCTTGTGATCCTCAATCATCACTGGTCTCTCCACAAAAGTCACGTCTTCCATGATGTCCATCTCTACCCAGCTGAGGACATGTGAATTGTCGTGCATGTAAAGAAGAATCTGGGACACATGGAATATATCATGCATCCTCAGTAGTGGAGGTTGTAGCGCTAGCTGATAAGCCACTTCACCGACCAGCCGCAACAAATCGAAGGGCTCAATGAACCTGGGAGAAAGCTTACTCACCTTACCAGACCTCCATTGTCCATGTCGAGGGGAGACCTTCAAGAACACGTGTAATCCAACCTCAAACTCCCAGGGCCTCCTCCTAGTATCAGCATATAACATCTGTCATTCCTGGGCCGCATTTATCCTTTCCAGTATGAGCTGAACCTTCTCCATTGTGGTCGGCACCACCTCTGGGACAAGGATGCCTGCCTCTTCGACTTCTTTCCAACACACAGGTGAGTGGCATGGCCACCCGTACAAGGCTTCAAATATGGACATACCAATGGAAGAGTGATAGCTATTATTGTAGGAAATCTCTACCAGAGGGAAGTATCGCACCCATGATCCTCCTGAGTCCAGAACACATGCCCGTAGCATATCCTCCATGGTCTAGATGGTGCACTCTGTCTATCCATCTGTCTGGGGATAGAAAGTATTTCTAAGATGTAGTTGGGTGCCAAAATAATTCTGCAATCCTCTCCTGACTCGTGTGGTAAACCATGAATCCCTATCTGAGACTCTAGACCTCGGATCTCCATGCAGTCACATCACCTCATCCATGTCCCTTCGTGTCATACCATCCACTGCACTCGACTCCCTGATCGCCATAAAGTGAGCCGATTTCGTCAACCCGTACACTACCACCCAGATGGCGTCATATCCCCATTGTACCTTGGGTAGTCCAGTGATGAAATCCATCAAGATGTCATCCCACTTCCACTCGGGAACATTTAGAGACTGCAGTAGGCCACCTGGAACTCGATGTTCAGCCTTCACTTGCTGACATAATATGCACTTCGCTACAAACTCTGCCACTGCTCGCTTAACTCCAGGCCACCAAAAATATTTCTTCAGTCCCTAGTATATCTTTTAAACTCCTCGGGGTACCGCTAGGGGTGAATTGTGGAACTCACTGATAATCGTTCTGTGCATCACTTCTGGAACAAATAACCTTCCTTGGAAAAGAATCCATTTCAGACCATCCTATGTCCATCCTTCCGATGGATTTCCCTGAAGCATCACAAAACACCACATACGCCGCCCCTTCTTCTAGTAATCTCATAATTGGGACACTAACCAACTTCTCCTTAAGATATGGGAAGGATGACTCACACTACTCAATCCACACAAAAATGTGGTCTTTCTTGGTCAGGGTTGTCAATGGGGCTACAAATCGAGAGAAGTTGGGTACGAACCTCCGATAGTAACCTGTCAGCCCGAGGAAACTAGGAACCTCGGCCACATTCATGGGTGATACTCAAGAAACAGCTGCCTCAAACTATGATGGGTCCACCGATACCCCCTTCTCGGACACCACGTTCCCAAGGACGTGCACTTCTCGTGCCCAGAATTTGCATTCTGACAACTTCCCATAGAGCTGGTGCTGTCAAAGAACATCCAAAACCAACCGCAGGTTCTCTTTATAGTCCTCCTCGGATCTTGAATAGATCAGGATATCATCGATGAATACGACTATGAACCGATCCTGGTACTCCTGGATGATGGAGTTAATAATCCCCATGAACACAGCTGGGGCGTTTGTAATGCCAACGGTCATAACTACAAAATCGAAGTGTCCATATCTACACATGAAGGCTGTCTTTGAGATTTCACTCTCCTTTAGCCTCAACTGGTGATACCCAGACAGCATGTCGATCTTCTAGAACCACCCTGCCCATTTTAGCTGGTCGAAAAGGTCATTTATCCTCAGAAGTGGGTAGCGATTCCTGATTGTTACCAGATTCAGCCTCCTGTAGTCTATACACAACCTGAGACCACCATCTACCTTATTAGCGAACAAGACTGGAGCACCCCACGGTGACGCACTTGGTCGCACATAACACCACTTCATCAGATCGTCAATTTGAATCTGCCACTCCCAAAGCTCTGAATGTGCCATCTGGTAAGGAGCCATCAAAATCGGACAAGCACCAGCCTGGAGGACTATCCCAAACTCGATATCACACCAAGGGGAAAGATTTTTCACCTCCTCAGGGAAGACATCTATAAACTCACGGATGATCTATGTCACCTCCACCATCTCAGCATCCACTAACACCACTGACAGCTCGACTAACAAATAGAGGATGGGTTCCTCTCGCCTACTGCCCTTCTGACTGCTCTGCTCGCCTGTGAAGGTAACATGTCGGCCTCCCTAGTCTGAGAAAAAACCCTTCGTCAGAAGCAGTCGATGACGACACACATAGAGAATAGCCAATTGATGCACAGGATAACATCGTATGGTTGTATCTATAGTAGAAGAAGATCCCTAACCGACTGATGTGCCCCTATCAACAGTCTGCATCCTTGACAAACAAATCAGAAGTTGGTCTGACTTCTTACTGGTGTGCTCATAACCAGCATAACTGGAAGTCTCTCAACATATAGTCCCAAGGCACGAGCTAGACTGGGTGCAACAAAGGAGAGCAAAGCTCTGGTATCAAACAAGGCAAAATTAAGAGTACTGAAAAAAAACTGATTGTACCTCGAACAACCTCTGGGCTTGATGGAACTGCTTCCTCTGCGGCATGTAGTTGTCCACGCCCATCTCCTCTGCCCCTCGGCTGTCAGCCACCTACCCGACCATGCCCTAGTCGAGGTCCCTGAGGATATCCCTGAGGACGGCCTCCTCCTCCTACATCTGCCCTCAAAGGAACGGGAGCTCGCTATCCATGATTCTACTGCCGGGAAGTCCTAGATGGAAGCTACTACTAGGGTGGGTGTTGGGGCTGTCCGCCACCACCGTACTATACCGGGTTCGGGTGCTGACTCCGGAGATGTCCATAGCTCCCACAGACGAAGCACCACAGTCTTGGGCCCGAAGGAAAAGGGCAACGACCAGGGGATTGAAACTGAATCTGATGCGGCATGCTCCCTGATGGTCAGAACCTGGAGGGTCCTGACGCTGGAGGCCTAGTACTGAAGGTCGTCCCCTTAAATGGTCCCATATGGATCCCCTATCATGACACACCTCCTAGAGAGTGCATCTGCTCCACCACTTCGTCCTTCTAATGGACCTTCAAGTACGTCAGCAGGGTAAAGGGGGTAACAACATACTGGAGGGAGGGTCGAAGCTTCACCTCCAAACGTCTTTCCCAAGACTCCTGGTCGGAAAAGAGGTACGGAGCATATCATAAGAGGTCCTTGAACTTGATTCTTAGCTCCCATACTGACATACTCCCAAGCTGGAGTGAGAGTATCTCCCGTCTCTTTTTCGCCTTCATCATCAAAGAGAGGAATTCTGCCCGGAACTCCCTCTCAAAATCAGACCATGCCACCTCAGCCTCTCTCCTCTCCCCTAGGTAAAGCGTCCACCACTGTCGCACTGCTCCCCGCATCTGGTTGATGGTAAGAGGAACCCAGTACTCGATCGGAGCCCATATCAGGCCAAAGGTTATCACTAGATCCTCTATCCAGCCCACCATCTTCATATCAGAGGTGTTTCCATCATACTTCTCGAGGGTCTGTTGCAGGAAGGCCCCAATTGTCTTCTTCCACTGGTCGTCCTCCTCATCTCGATCAACTCTCTCCCGATAGGCCAAGGTAGTCTATGGGGCCTCGATCTCCCGAATCAATCATGGTCACCTTCTAGGTGCCATATCTGCATGGTAATCAAGGAATGCTTAAGCCCATGAAGTGCAGAATATTGTTCTTAAAACTTCTTAAACTTTTTATTTATTTTTAATTACAAAGAAACCCCAGAAACACGAGAACACAAGTCATTATGATGCATGTAAATTTCTCAGGGTCTCTACCATGCATTCAGCATGGCCTCACTTTGTCGTTCGGAAGGTCTATAGTCCATACATCAGATCACGGGTGGCCTTAAAAACCCATGTCCTGGTCGTTCTTCCCTGGACTAATTCACGCACCATGGTCACCCAAAACTGTTTCCCTACCATCCCATGAAATCCACACTGTTCCTAACTCCAGACTCCATCATATCTCTCAACCATAGCTCTCATACCATTTTATCATGACCGCCTTCACCAAAAAGAGGGAAGAGTCAGCAGATTTCCAAGCCCTTCCATCTTTAAGTTGAAGGAGAGATACTGACCCCCGAGACCTGCCTTCAATATGTCCCGGAGTGGAAACTATCACCAAGGGTATAAGACTCACACACTAAATTGAAGGAATTACCCTTTTTCTTCTAATAGGATCGGGGGATAGAATGGTAAATCCCAACAACACCAAAAGCGGAAAGAAAAAGTTAATCTAAGAACCATTCCCAATGCATGTTTCAAATGTAAAAAAAATTCCAGAAAGTACAGGTGACTAAAAGGGTAAAGTACCAATAAATGAAAAAAAGTGACTGCAACTGCCCCAAAGGTCCCAGCTAGTACAGTCCAGCATGATCCCCGAAGTCCTCCTGGAAACCTAAAAACCGTTATATATATAGAGGGTGAGCATACAAGTACACATAGTAGGAAAAACCAAAGACTTGTGCACAAGTGGGGGAATGTATTAAAGTCTCATGAGAAAAGGAGTAAACCAAACACCAAACAAGGTTAACTATCTACCCAAGCCTCACCAAGTCACACCCCCTAAATAAATAAAGTCAAGTAGTATATATAATAAGAGCACATCGAAGTGTGGGTACCTCGCGCCACATTCCCACTGGTTATTGAAGACATCCTATGCATCGAACCAATCCAGAAATTCTCACCGTAGTCCCACTGCCACACCTTCTCGCAAACACCTAGGACAGAACATCATGCATTCCAACTGCCACACAAGCCCGCACACACCTGGGCCACAACCTCACGCAGTCCCACTGCCAAACCCCGCCCACACACACCTGGGCCTCAACTATCACATGTAACCACGTCTGCAAACACCTAGGCCAGAACAACCACCCCCATGCCCGAAAAAACTTGGGCTAGATGATCCTCTTCCATGCCTGAAGACACCTGGGCCTCATCCCGAAGAATCTTGGGAAACTACCTGCCAGCACACACCTAGGCCAGAACCACCAAACAACCCCACCTGAATGTTATTGGGATAATAATGGACTCCAGGCTATCATATCCTACCCAAAGATACGTGGGATACCTCGGAAAGGGAGCAGGAAAGGAGCTAATAACCAGCCACTAATAGTAGTGTTGGGGAAAGCACCCTCCCCCATGTAATGGGGGTGTTCGGAAAAATTTGATCAACTTTGGTGGGGTGTGAATAAGAATCAGAAAACTCTAAGTATAAGTATAGGTAACAAGAAATCACCAAAAGTTTAGGTTTTTCTTCAGCCTGCCTAAAGAACACAACAAGTACCATGTCCAAGTCACAACTAACATCAAACCAAAACCCATTTTCCCCATCTTGGTTTACATGTTCAAAAACAATGTATAATAAGTTTCTGCACTACTGGGAAACGAACACAATAAGCACCAACCAAGGGAAAAAGATCTATCCAAACGTCAATTTAAGCATCCATTCTGTGTTCTCTTGTAATGCCACAACTACTAAAGAAAATACCAAGTTACAGCCTCGTGTCTGAAATCCAGGAACCAAAGGTTTCGCATCAATAGAGGATTCCACCCCAATTCGTTATATAACAGAGGATCCCATCCTCAAATTCACAACCACTGAGAGTATAAAAACAGGGGATTCCATCCTCACCCACATCACCCAGAAATCAGCCCGTGAAGGAAAACTTCCCAATCACTACCACTAACACAAGGTAGGTCCATGACGATATTTTCAGATTTATAAGGTTTAACACACTGCATGATTTCAATCCTACAGAAACAAAAGCACACCCACCCCGAAAGATGCAATGAAAAGAGAGTCGAAGGAAGGATCCCTACTTGTTGATCAATGATCGATGCTGAGCCTAGCCACAGAACATCAAAGATAGCGATGCGGCCCGCCTGAACGAAAAACTGGTTGTCTGAATGAAGGGTACTCCTAACACAAGTTGATCGAGAAAAGAAACCTCAGGAGAACCCTTTAGTTTATAAGGGCTGGGGACGATTAAGATAAGAACATGAAACCGTGTAAGGAGCAGGGGTTGTGGGTTGACCACACGGCCCCACATGTTATTAAAGGTGTCTAAACCGACACACACACCATGTTAATTCATCAAATATTTAATCAAAACATTTATGGGAATTACTGGGATTTAAAAAAAGCTTAAAAGAGTCAAAATAGAGTTTGAACCCAAATTCGCACAAAAAAGAGTGCTACTGGAAAGACCCCGTAGAGGTAGGCAAGACCCACCGGTAGCTGAGAGCTACCAGTGGTTGAAAGCGACCAGCAGCCGATTGCCACCATTGGCTGACAATGACCGGTAGTCGAGCTACCGGTAGGCCGGAGTGACCGGTAGATGAGAGCTACCTATATGCTACAGCTACTAGTAGACCGAGCTACCGTTAGATAGAGCTACCGGTAGCAGTAGCTATAGGTAGACCGAGCTACCGGTAGACAGATCTTCTAGTAGCTGCAGCTACCTGTAGACCGAGATACCGGTAGACAGAGCTACCAGTAGGATGCAGCTACCGGTAGACTGAGCTACCAGTAGGCCTGCTACTAGTAGGCTAAGGCTACCGGTAGGCCTACCGTTAAGCCGATCTGAACCGAGATTCCAAGACCAGAAAACCGAACATGCGATTTTAAGAAAGTAATGGACCCCAAAAACCCAGTCCATTACATTATATTTAAAAAATTTATATCTATTAATATTTGGTACATATAATAGATCTATTGAATGAATATGACAATGACATAATGATCATTTTAAGTGTTTATTTCACAACGAAATACAAATCTGTATTTTTTTCATGAAATTAAATTTAAAAAAATTTCATGAAAATTTCATAATAAAAAAATCTATTTTAATTTACACTTTTTATTAATGATATATTTGATTTTATAGTATTATTTTTCAACCCATTGGTAATTAATATTTTTTAGATAGTATTTTTATGAAAAGTACTCTTTATTTCTCCCTTTGATCGAAATATTTTTCTTCCAATACCATGTTTTATAAAAATTATTTTGATTTATTTTATCATTTAAAACAATTACCCAACATTCACCCATTATTAATGTTTAATTTTTTTGATAAATAAATTTTTTTATAATTTTAAATATAATTCTAATTTTTCTACTAATATTGAAAATGAATTATTTTTTAACATGTACAACATGAACATAAATTTATGTTGTCATGACCACCTAGATCATTTAAAGAATATATTTTGTGTTTAGGTTTTATTAAAAAATTAAATTATTTTATAAATTTTATATGAATTTTTTTTTGAATATTTTTTCAATGAAAAATATTTTTAAAATGTTTGTTATAATAAATAGATATTTCACCCAAAAATGTTTTTAATGAAATTTTATTGTATTTATTTTCATCAATGAAAAATTACCCTAATTATTACCCTCATACATTTATATTATAGTTATAATACCCTTAACATTCTTTTGGGTGATTTATTATTATTTTATAATTTAATTTTTTCACTTTCACTTTCTTCATTAATTTTTATTTTCATTATCATAACCTATAATTATTTAAATTCCCATGAAAATTAAATTTACTGTAAATATAAATATTATTTATCATGAAATAATTTATATCATGAACTATATTCCAATTTTACATAGGGTATTTAAATTGATAGTTATTGATTAGCTGCTGAAATATTAAAAAATTGTTTTACATTACTCAATACAGAAATTTAATAATAAAATTTTTATGAAATAAATCAATTATTATATATATAAGGAATGATTTGAGAATATATAAAATGGGTTGGGAATAATTAAAATTAATCTCATCGATATATAGTTAGTATAATGAGATGAAATCTATTGTCTATAAACCCTTTTCATCTGAAACCATGCAATTTTGATCTGTTTATATGATATATATTTATTTAAATGTATTAAAAAAATCATGACCCAAATTAAAATGGTTCATACCCAATATTAAATAAACTATCTTAAGGATAGATCATTATTTTAATGTTATCATGTTCTTGGGAAACATGTCATTTGATATTAAATTATTAGCTTCATTCTGATTCATTAGTTATAATCAATGATATTTTCACTATGTGTTTTTTTTGATGTATTTAATTATGACTTTATTAATTAAATTTCTTATCTCTTCAGTTATTTACATTTACATGTTGTTTCCTCCTAATAATATAAAGATATTTTATGTTATTTTAATGGATGGTGTGTCCATTTATTTACCGATCAATATTTATTATTCTAGAGGACTCATTATTTCTTCAACTATACATAACACTTATTATGAATTTGATATCACCATTTTTTATTTACTTTCCTAAAGATTACTTGAATTTTATTATGAATTATATTTCAGTAAATGATATATTGAAGAAATGTTTTTGTGAAAATGAAAAAAATCATTTTATATTTTGTGTATTTAAATTTAATGTAACTCATGTATGTATTTGTTTTACCAAGAGTACTAAAATGATAAGTAAATTATGATTAATTTAATAATAACATAAAAAACTATAATGTTAGAAAGAAATTATCTATTTTTATGGGTTGGGGAAATACCATTTCAGTGCATGACTTGAACATGAATTAATTATTGTAATTATTAACTTGACTGATAATTAAATGAATTTCCTTATGAGAAATCAACTTATATGGCAGGTGGAATGAAAAAAAATTATTTTATTGGAAACAATACATCATGATATGAGTAATATTTTTTTGATAAGTTATAAATATTGTCCTTTATGAGGAAATATCAACCATCATTTATTGGGTCTACTGATCCATTACTCGATGTGAAATGGAACAATACTATTGAATAATTATTTCTCAAACTGTAGTGATTGAAATATGATAATATAAAATTCGATATTTATTACATAGAAGGACAATTGAATATATTTTGGAATAAAATATAAAACATCAGGTAAGATTAATACATTCACTCAATATAGTTGGATAAACAAATTTAATCTTATTTAAATATGTAATTTTTTCTTATTTGGCCAATAAAAATGAGAAGGAATAAAATTAGATTAAATATAATTAAGATGAATATGTTGAAACCAATAAAGTAAATATTACAAAACATGTGTGCAGTGCTTCTGAAATTATCATCTATCCTGAATTTATAATTTATTAATTAGTTAATTGATTAAAACAACGTCTGTGATTTGAATTATAAAAAACGATCCCTAGTAACTATGATGAAATTATTTGATTTGAAATCATGGTGGACATGGATATTAGAGTTACCCATCAATATAGTTTATTTAATTTGAAATTAAATGTAGACATAAAAAGAAATTAAAAAACTAATTGAGAATACATGATCATATTTTATTTAAAATCAACATGTGGAATGAAAGATAACAAAAAATATCATAATTTAACTGGTAAATGTTACATATTTTGAATGGAAGGAAATATGGAAATTAAAAACTGATGTAAAAGAAATAAGTTAACTAGATGCTTAAATATAGAAAATGGACCATTTAATGAACCCATATACTCTAGTGGTTTACATTCATGGGGTATAGATACTTTACAAACCTGAGAATAAATATAATGGTAAATATTGATTAATGATTTATTAAAAAAATTTATCCAAGATAAAATACAAAATATCTTACAATCCCGGATTTTAATTAGTGGCACGATAAATTTGTGTGGAAAGGGTCATAACCCATCCACTCTAGATCTGATAATGACTTATTTTATTTTATATCTACTAACTATTTTATTTCCTTAACAAAATTATACATATATGACTATATCTCATAAAGGGTTAGATATTAAGTTAGTAATAATAAAAATTAATGTTACTATTATTTGATATCTCATTTATTATTATTCTATATTTGAGGATTACAACAATAAATTCATTTTATTCCCCCTTGGTTCAACATTAATGTAAAACTCGGCATTAATTAGATTTTATAACATAAATCCAACTTCAATTGTTGAGAAGGGGATTTAATGTTTGATATTATAATTCTACGTATGATCTTCTATTAAATACATGAAATTGTGCACATTTATTTGATAATATATATATTTTATGTGTCTTGATTCATATTAAAATGGTATGTTTATCTTAGATGGTTGGGGAAAAGTAAACATAAAATATATTCCTAATATTTTAGAGTTTAATGATGTATTTTTAGAAATATTTTTTATTAATATAATGATTCATGATATTTATTTATCTAAAAAATCATACCTAGTTCTATGAATATTTTTAATACTCTATATATAATGGTCCTAATTGAGTTGTAATAACTAAAGAAGAGTGTCCAAGGGAAACTTGATAAGGGATTCATTTTCCATGTGTGAACACATGAATGAACTGATTCCCTTTTCTAGGAAAAATTATGGATAAATGTGAATATTAATTGATTTTTTAAAAGCATACCAATATAAATATGAAGAACAATTATAGTCTATCTCATATTGTAGAATTATTTGATCAAATTCATGGAGTCCTATAATTTTCTGTGATTGGTCTTTATTCTATAAATCATCTATATAGGTTCAAGAACATGGTTATTACCAATAGATCCTTCCATAAAAGATATGGGAAGTATGAATTTTTAATAATCATATTTGGCCTTATTATTTATTTATTTATTTTTATCTTATTAATGATAATAGTATTTATAGAATAACATAATCATCTTTTATTATCCATAGATGACATTCAAATATATTCAATGTGATGGGAATATAATTGATTTCACTAGAGAATTTTATTTACTAATACAATAAATTAGAATGATTATAAAAATTTTAACATATGTGGATTACAGTTTTAAAAAGATTTTTCATGGGTCATATAATATCATGTGATGGTGAATCAGTAGATTCTTTAAAGGAAGATACTAATTAATGTTTTCATACTAAAATCCATATGACTATGATATATAGTTATCTAGGATTGGAAGAATATTATTCAAAAAATTTCAAGAATTTATCACTATTATATATTTCCCTCACCCTGTTAACTTGAATGAGATAAAAGTTCATTTGGATGGATGATTGTGACAATAATGTCAAAGTAAAAAAATTTAATTAGGGCTCATTTTCTTACAATAAAATATAATAAAGAAAGGAATGAAATCCATTGTGAATTTTAAATGAAAGGATATGGTTTTTCATTAATTCAAAATTATATGGTGATAGAAGATACCTTATGAAAATTTTTAATTTACGAGAACAATTTACCCAAATCTTGATCCATAGTTTAATGTGGACATATTTTCATTAATGATATGGTGTCATTATATTTATGGAGTGTGGTGTGATAAGTAAAATGATAATAATTATTAATGCATGTTTTTAAATAGAACATGATTAATACTAACCATACATTTTTTGGAGATGATTAATGATTTTTATTTCTCAATACATAATCATTCAGGAAATTAAAATGTGGTGGGATATGATCTGATATGAATGGAAAAACTATATTATATATGATATGGATCAAAGGAGACTGAATATTTATATTTATTCAATATATGTATCCTAAACAATTTATGGAATTGGAGAAATAATTTATTTCATAAAATGGAGTTCGACCTTTTATCCATGGGATTATTATAGTGGAATTGAAAGAAGAAATGTTTCTATAAATGTGACCATTGTTCATGAGATTAAACATGATGGTGAAGGGATGGTTAGTTTCAAGAGATGGGAATGAGATTCACCCATATAATATTTTATGAAGATATTGCATGATGAAAATTATTTAATATAATATATTCATCCTAGATTTAAAATTATCTAACATTGAAAATAGAAATTACTAATTACTTATCACATTTCTTGGTATGTGATCATGTTAAGGAGAATATAAAAACTTCCATGGGGTTGTACAAACCTTTACCCATACCAAAATTTAAATGGAAACTTTTTCCATACATTTTTTTCATTATAATCCCCAAAACATTGAATTTGACAAATAAAATATGGGTTGTATCTGATTAGGAATCTAGATTCCCTTGATATTCCTGTGATGTATTTAGTAGGATATAGATACATAGATTTGTTTTAGTATGACATTTACAACTCATAAATAATGTAATACTGAATGATAAATTAACACCCTAGATGATATAAAAATATATTCGATTATGTATTTTAATTGTTTTTTGGATAAAAACCTACCTCTAGTTGTATTTTTTACATCATTAGCATTTAATCAATCATTCGTATGGATATCTATAAATACCTATATGAAATAAGTGTATAAATACAACATGAATGGACAAAATTTGAAGAATAATATATATTAGGATCTGATATTTTTGTGGAATGATAGATAATACCAGATGAATTCAGCAAATTATCAACACTTATCATATTCTATTGAAAAATGTAATGTTAAAAATACACTATGTGTCCATGAATTTTAAAATTTTGTAAATTTTTCTTATGATTTTCTCCATGTATGAAGGATATGATATTAACAAATAAGAGAATAATGATATATATATATATTCTCTTTTAAAATTCAATATCGAGTAGGTAAAAAAGATTTTCTAAAGGCACATCTCTTGAACCCCTTTCGGGTTCACGATGTTATCAATTTATCTATTACGATACTTTATATACGTTATCCATCACATGTATAAAAAATCAGAGGACATACCACTAAATTCAGAAAATTATTTTGAGGGAGAAACAAAATAAATATTTAATGGTATTTCTAAATTAGTACAAAACAAGACTAATCTCCATACAAATTTCTCTAGTGAAATCACTAATTCAATAAAGTTGCATGAGATCCCAAATATGTGATATATCAAATATATCCTCATTGGATTGTATTAGAGTGAAAATATTTTACATAAAAATTCATTTTATGTTTGGTATAACGTAACAACCAATTTTCTTTTATATTTACTAAAAATGAATTATCCCTTATTTTTTCTCAAATTAAATACTCAAAATACAATATTTTAATGTGATATTGACTCTATTTATCTCTTAACCCAAAAACCCGTGTTCGTCAAAATTCATGTTTTGAAAAAAAAATTAAGGTTTATAATATTATAATATAATTTTTAATGTCATTTTCACCCCTTTATTATTAAATCATTTTCATAGAAATATTTTATTCATTTTTTGAATGATGTAATTTTTTTACTTTTTTTACAAAACTATGAATGGAAATATTTTTATCTTATACTTTAATAACATAATTTACAATTGTTATAAATGATCAATGATTGGAAACATCCTTTAAATATTTCCATTTTTATTTTGATTGGAAATGTTTTCCCAAATATTTATTAAATATTTGGACATTGAATGAGTGATTTGAAAATGGTAATGTTAATTTCTTCATGAAATTTTATATGATATTTTTATTATATCTCTATTCCACGATGAAAAAACCAAAAGATTCCACTTATAATATACTTGGGATATGATCCAGGGATACAATAATCATTCATTCATTGTATTGTCTATGTTTATGATGAATAAATTTTTATAAGACCCATTATTTTTCTAAGGGATATTCTATTATGAAATAAAAAAAAATTATTTATGAATCTGTGTAATTTTTAATGGATTAGGATGTGTTAAAATGTTTATGATACCCATTTCATTTCATTTATAATGGCATGTTTACTATTTTCTTATTATTTGGAACACATATATAGGATATTCATTATGTGTTTGGAAAGGACAATTCCCCCCACTAATTAATTTGTTAATATTTTTTTCTAATTATATTAATATGAATTAAATGGAGATTTTACCTAGTTAAATAAGAGAATTTGTCAACTTTGATAATATTGGGTGTGATCCATTCCAATTAAGATGGTTTGGGATGTAAACAAAATCCACTATGATGGTCATGAAAATTATATTTGAAGAGCAAGGTAATAATTTTATATGAGTATGTGTATAGCATAATTCCATATCATATTCCAATGTTATAATTACACTGATTATTTTATTTTATTTATTTTTATTTATAGTCATGCAAACTGAAAATATGTATTATATAAGACATTATTAGGATTTTTTATATGCATGATATTATTTTAAAATTTCATTCTTATATTCTCAAACAATAATTTTCATTTTATGCCCAAATGATTTTTTATTTCTATTTTTACACATAATGAGAATCAATGATAATAAATTATTGTTAATATTCCATTCCCAAAATTGAAATGTATGATATGTCTAATAAAGGGTGTAGTTGTTCTGAACATAGTGAGAGGCAAAATAGTAATTTTATGAACATTTTTAGGTGTTCATTTTTTTAAATTTATTAGACCATAAGATTATATTGTGGGTATATATGTAATATAAGGAATATTATTCTACTAAATTTTGATATGTATGTATTAAAATGAGCGGTCTCTATAATGTGTTACCCTTTCAATTTCACTATTAGATGAAATTTACCTAATATTTGTAACATGACTACTATATTTCGAATGAAAGTGTAATATAACATAATAAAATATAAAATTATATGATTAAGAAAAATAAAAAGTTTTATATGTAATTAATATATTATCCTGGACCTCTCTGGTCTATTACATATCTGAAATCTTGTGTTAGAGTTGTTCTGGGAGGTTAAGATGAGTTATTCTCACCAATTTTCCACATTTATAGTTCATGAACAATGTATCCAAACCAGCAAGGATTCCTGACCAATGAGGTTCTAAAGAGTTTCTAGACCAGTGATGTTTTCTGATCAGTGAGGTTTTTAGAATGATGAGACAACCAACAATTTTTCAATTTTCATGTTTGGTGTATAGTGTTTCTAGCTTCCTACAATTTCATCCTTTTGACTTCTCCTTTGATTTAAAATTCATTTAAGGGATTATTTTAAAGAGATTATGTTTTATCAAATCCCATAACTCCTATATTAATATTACAGAGGCTCGAGATGCTTTTACATGGTCAACCTGTGTGGTTTAATGAGATCTGCTTTTAATGGAAAATCTAGTGTATCTTAAATCACTGCTCCATTAAATCTTCTAATTTGACGAGATATATTCCTCACTTGTTCATCCTTATTTTTCTTTATTGAATGATTCTCAAACCATTCCTTCCTTCATGTAGGAGTTTTTTTTTTCATAAATTCTTCCTTATATCGTTTCCCCTAGAAGTTTCTTTCTTCTGCATGCACACCCCCTGTTTTGGTGTAAGAAACAATTATGTATCCTTCATCGATATAAGGTATGATCTATCTATTTTCATGTGATTTCATTCACCCTTATCTTTATGATTCTCTTTTCCATTCTATTTCATAATATCTCTATGATTCTAATGTATTTTTATTGGCAGTCGGATGGTGCAGTCATGTCACGGTGTCCTCTGGTGGATACAATTTTAATGAGGGAGGAGATTATAATCTGTTGTGTGGATAAATCTCCTATAAAGAACATAAATAACTATTTCATCTAGAAGATATGTGGCATATAATTTATTTTACATGAAAATATAGAGATAGAATGTTTTAACCCACTAGATCACAAAGGAATTGACATAATAAATATTTGAACCTTATAAATAAATTAATATTAGTCTGACATTATATCCACTTTTTTCTAGAAAGTGTGATACATATTATTGGTTTGGTTAAATATTCATTATTAATTGAGATTGGTAAAGAATATAATTTCGTAATTTATTTATATTTGTTTCGATAATGATAAAGATTCTTGTAAATTAATATGGTTGTTATTGTAATTTTATTTTAATCTATATGATGTAATAATACTTTCTATAAATTTTTTGATAGCTATGATAGATTTTTTTGAGTTTACCCATAGATGAAACCAAAAAATAATAAATCATTTAATTCTATAGGGACTAAATAACTTACTATTTTATATAAATATGATACCTCATAGGTTCTGAGTGACCCTTTTTCTTGTAAAATCCATGAGCCTTATGTTTGGAGCTGTGAGAGGTCATTATATTTGAATGTTGGATTCCTTGTTTAAGGGAAAATAAACAAATTGATATGATGATTATTTTCTAGGTGAATGTGTTGTGATGTGATCGTGAAAGGCTTTTTGATATGTGGTCTTATAAGGGACTATTGGATGGGGTAGTAGTTTATATGAAGTGTGGTGAGATGCATCAGTTTGTACATGTGGGTGTCAGGGAGGATAGAAAAGATGATGGAATGGGCTGTATTTGATTGTTTGAATTCAGGTTGTTTTTTGATGGTTGTTTATATTCCTTACATTACCCACTTCTCAAGGAATTTGATTTTATTACCCACCTTCCAAAAAGAGGTGATGATGTGCTGGGTATGCCACGTGCTTTCCTTGATTAGCTTCCTTAGGGAGGATAGGTCTATGAATTAAAATAAGCAACAAAGACTTGATGAGTAGTTTATCTACTCATCATGTTGAGCCTATATGTATTTATTAGAATATAATATTTGTTTTCAAATCCTAGGAATATAGGAATGTAATAATGTTGTTAATAAATGATTTAATTAATGATGTATACCCATGGGGTTGGAGCATGCAGGGACGTAATATCGAGGGAGAAATTTAAAGGAATAGTGGAATTGTTTTGTGATGCTAATAAAATTTAATGAGGAGGTTGTTAATTTTTTATTAATGATTAAATAATTAATGAATGTAAAGTTCCACATATAGAAATGTAATGAATAAATGAAATTAATATCCCTAAATGGTTGTTTTATTATAGGATACCTAGACAAATAAGTGGAAGTCAAGAGTTTGAGAGACATTAGCTACAGTTCAATATAAGAATAGGTTATTCTGAAAATGGGTTAATGACATATAGTATATTATATACATTTTGGGATTATATACGCCACTCCATCCCATATTTTAAGGAAATAGACACCCGAGGGATTATGGACCATAGTGGGGTGTTTCCTCCAATATTATTGTAGTTTTATGGATGGATGACTACCCATTTTGTAAATGCTCTATTCTCATGGTAGTTACATGTGATGGTTGGTACAATAGTTACTATTCCCCATATATGTGTGTAGAGGTATGTAATGTCATTTGGTTATTCACACACATATATTCTAGATATAGCTTCCAATGTACTACTATATTTGTAACATGTATAGGCTATAATGGATTGAGAATCCATACTCAGTGTGTGAGATGTAATGTCTTGAGATATAAAATCCAACATATGATACATGTTATGCGAGAAATGGTGGATCCTAGAAACTACTTGGTTACTTTGTATATCTGGATGTGGTGGTTTTGTTGCCTGAGGTGCACGTTGTGGTACTTCACCTAGGTGTCTGCGGGAAAAACTTTTTTTAGTGACATTCTTAGGACGTGCGATGTTGGGGAAAAGTCGCAAACTAGTGGGGAAGGGGTAGTAGGGTACCCTTGATATTATTTATTATATTATATACTATTATATGTGATACTTGGTGATTGTATCCATGTTGCGGCTAGGAACATAGTATACCGGTTTAGATGATTAGTTAGCTTCACTTTCTCTTCACGTTTCTTTATAATTCATTCATTAAATATGAAAAATATATTCGTGGGAGGATCCTAATAGGTATACTATTATAATCACCCTATGTCAATATAAAATGTGATTTAGGTCACATGGAGTAGGATGGGAATCAAGCTGGTTTCTACTAGTTTAGGGTTGTAGTAGCTCTTCAGGCTTGGGGTTGCTACTATTTTTACATTCCTTTGGTACTTTATGTCTTCCCCTTTCAATTGTGGAAGCTTTTCATGATGTTACATATGAGTAAATTAGATTTCCTTCTATTTTTGATTAATTTAGATTTTGTTGGTGTCTGTCTTATCTTTCTATTTCGAATGAATTTCTTCAGAGTGTAATCCCTTAAATGCGGGTGTTTACTATTCCATCAGTTCTAGTCGCCAACTCGGGGCCCACTAGAGGCGGGACTCGGGGTTCATTATCTATGTTCTCACATTTACTATTCAAGATGGGTAAAACATATTGGGATGGGTTCGAGACAAAGTGGTACCCATGGTCTGTTTATTGGATAGGATAGAGTTTTTTGTTCAGAACAGGTGCGGTTCCATGGGGTGGTAGGCTAATAGGGAAATTCATGTTTGTAATGTGATGTAAACATTGGAGACTGGAAGAGACATATTTGTTTGTGGACCCCTATGATCGAATTCATGAACCTTTTAGTTTACAATGGCTACTAAACGACATCGTACTAGTTTTAGGGTAGCAACCTAGGAATGGATAATGAATCATTCTTATTTTTTCATGTCTTTGAATGGGTAGACCTTGGTATTGGTTAACATAAAATTAATAAAGTAAAACAATTAATTAATTAATGATTTATCTTCCATATTATTGGTTTAAGAGGTTTAAGTATTTTTTATTTTGTATTTATGGTACCTGGTCGATGTCCTCGTCAGGTTCACGTAGAAGATGTTCAATTGCCTATTCCAGCTTATTGTCTGAGAGAAGATGTTAGAGATGAAAAAACATGGAGGATTAAACTATGAAATATCCAATGCTAGAGTCAACAGAAGAAGGATGTAACTATTTATGTTGTTTAAGTAGAGTACTGGTTTGAATAGGTAGGAATATACTTAGGTTGATCTCTTCTTGGATGGGGCACTGTGTGTCTTTGGTTTTGAAGATGTTGTGTGGTGTAATAAGGATGTTGTGGTTCTTCTTCCTCAAGGATCGTGAGGTGTCAGCGGCCTCATGGGGGGAGTTCCGAGAGGAGTTTAGATTTGAGTTTCATTCTTCAATTGCAAGGTGTCATGTCTCCAGGAGCTTCTTACCATTCAACATGGGAGCTATAGTATGCGAGATTATGGAATCCGTTGCAAGAATCTTTAGTTATATGCTTACAACTTGTTGCCAGATGAGGAGACCAGGGTGAGGCATTTCAAGGAGTATTTTCATCCAGAGATCCAATCCCAGTTCTCCCCATTTATTGATAAGACAAATCTTAAGGTTTTGGAGAGGGAAGAGGTCATTGAGATAATAATAGCCTATACCAGATCATCAAGAGAGGGGAGTCTTCATGATTCCTCATGATGTAGAGTTGTGGTCTAGGGTTCCCAGTTTCCAGGGCATGCAGAGTTTCCATTCGGTTGGGGGTAGGACCTAGCCCTCAACATCTCATTTCCCTAGGGGAAGTGGCTCTCTAGCCTATACCAAGGGTCCAAGCCCTTGTTTTCTTATGGTGGTCAAGGTCATCAGTAGTGAAATCTCCTAAACATTCAATGTATTCATCATGAAATTGGTGTTCCACTCAATGTTACTCTGTTGGGGCATTTCCATCTCAGGTAATAACTTTAGATTACACCAGAATTTAATCATCAGAGGGGAGATGGGGCAGGCAGAGGATAGCCTCATGAAACTCCCCTTCCTTATAAAGCAGAGTTCGGCCATGGCGGTGGTCTTCAGTAAGGTTAGTGAGGCCATAGAGGAGTTCATGGTCACCTTCATGATTTAGATTTTCCAACTCCATGAGATCAAGACATCATTTGAGGTACCATTTTCTTTTTTTCTACTTCGGTGTATGTATTTTTCGATTCAAGGGAGACACAATCCCTCATATCACATTTCCATGTCGACGCATAGAGACTTGAGGTAGAGAGGATTCCAATGGCGTTGGTGTTGACTGAGCTAGTTAATGTTCGACCAATCATGTTTAACATATATAGAGACTATGAGCTAGTTTTGGTGGAGCACTACTATTGGGGAAATTTCATATTTTTCTGAATAAAAACATATAATTTCGTCCATGACATGGATTGGTTGTATTCAGTGTTGGATATTCTAGATTGATTCAGGAGGCATGTGGTGTTCTTTGATGCATATAGAGATAAATCAGTGTCTGTTAGAGAGTGAGACACATGGAGGGTTTAGAGTCATGTTCCATCCTTAGAATTCATGTTGGCAGAGTTAATACTGGGATTTCTAGTGGTTTGGCAATGGACTATTCCTAGGTTCGTAGAAGTGTTACCAAATGTTTATCCATAAGAGGTTTTATCATTACCCCCTTGACAAGAGATCATGTTTGGGATCGAGCTAGAACCAATAGAATATATTTTCTATATGTCTCCATATTGTATGTCCCATTTTTAGTTAAGATAGCTACATATATATCTTGATATTCTATTACAGTGAAGTTTTGTTCATCTGAGTGTGTCACAATGGGGAGCACTAGTTTTTCTCATGAGGAAAGATGGTGGTAGTTTTCATTTTTCTATCGAATATTGTCACTTAATAGAAGTGATAGTGAATAATATCTATCCACTTCAACAAATTAATGATTTACTTGATCAACTAATAGGTCCATATTGGTTCTCAAGGATCGACTTGTAGTTAGGAAATCAGCAGATACTTGTGAAGAATGAGAATATCCCGAAGACTACTTTATGTTGTCATCCTGGTAATTATTTATTTGTTGTAATGTTGTTTGATGCGATGAATGGTCTAGTTGTGTTAATGGGATTGATCAAATCTATTTTCCATGACTTCCTAGATATGTTCAGTTTGGATTTCAACGGTGACATGTTTGTGTACTCCACATCTGAGGAGGTGCATACAGAGCATCTACAGACTATTTGAGGAGTTCTTTGTCAACGTCAGCAATTTTGAATGTTGTATATGTGTGATATTTGGGCTCTATAAGTCCATTTTATGGAGAATTTTGTGTCCCAATTGGTTATATCATTGTATCAATCGAAGATAAAAGATGATGTCCCTTTGGAAGTCCCCAAGATAGTCATAGTAGTGTGAAGCTACCATGGTCATGCAGACTACTATAGGATGTTAGTAGCTGATTTATCGTAGATTGTGAATCCCCAAACGGCATTTAATATGATGGATCAGGCATTCATATGGTTTGATTAGAGTCCTAAATCTTTCGAGTTTTTGTAAGTGAATTTATTAACTGGTCAAGTTTATTGACTATTAGTTGAGAGAGTTCAGTTTGATGTTCTATAAAATTCATGGCAACTGGGGTTAGGATTTCTTTTGATGAAAAAGATATTAGTTGTTTCATATGGGTCTTATTAGTTGTGTCTGTATTAAATTTACCATAACAAATATGACCTTTAGTTGATATCCATGATGTTTTCTCATAAGTTGTGGAGACATTAACTCATTGGTGAGTGCTATGTGGTTTTCACAGATCATAATATTATAAGGTATGTTATCTCCCAGCATGACATAAAGTTACGGAAGTGTCGGGGAATGGGGTTCCTACAAAAATAAAACATTGAAATATTTTATACTCATATAAAGTAGAATATTTTCGTTGATGCACTGATTAGAAAGTCACATAGTAATGTAATGCATGAATCTGGTTATTCCAGGAAAATAATGGAAGGAATTTCAGCATTACATCGGGATATGGGAGAATTTTGGGGAAGTGGTTGTACTTTTCAGATGAAGATGCAATCATGTATTGTGTATCAGGTTGAAGTGTCCTAGTTTTGGGATCTACTTTAGGAGGTATGTATAGACTATGTTGTTTGTGGTGAGGCCCTTAATTGTTAGTCTGAGTATGAAAAACACTAAGTGTTCTATCATGGATGAATACCTGTTCATTTTATGACACACGAGGAAAATCTTAGAGATATCCATAGTTCTACTTTAGTGTTGAATCATTGTGTGAAAAAGATAAACAAAGACTTGAAGAGTAAATTTTGTTGTCCTGGGTTGATGCATGTAGTTTCAGAGTTGGTGTCTCGGTGTTTAGTCTACAAGAAGGTCAAGGTTGAGCCCTGTGTTCCTGATGGTTTTCTCCAACCATTAGATAATCCTCAGTGGATGTGGGACTACATCTTAATAAACCTTGTTTGGGGTTTATCTTGTGCTATGAGAGGACATGATTCTAGTTGGGTGGTAGTGGACCGTTTAACGAAATCAACCCACTTTATAGAAATAATGGAGTCGAAATCAGTTAATGTTTTGTCAATGCATTATCTAGAAGTGGTGGTGAGACTCAAGGGAGTCCCAAGGATGCTCATTTTTTATCAAGCGACTCCTTATACCTCTAGGGTGTGTAGTGGTTAGCAGTATGATTTTGGTTCTCATATATGCCATAGAATTGCATTTCATCTGCAAACGGATGTCATGCAGAGCATATTATCTAAACTCAAGAAGAAGTGTTATGCTCTTGTGACATAGATTTTGATGGTTTTTTGATGACACACTTACCGTTGGTAGATTTATCTTACAACAATAGTTTTCACTACACCATCGGTATGGTGCCATTTTTATCTTTATATGGCTGACCATTCCATTCTCTGTTGTGCTGGAATCGTGCAGGAGAGTCAATAATTCATGGAAATGAAATAGTTACGAATACAATATAGATGGTTCAGGTGATTTTTGAGAGAATTAATACAACACATAATCATCAAAAATCACATTCCCATGAAAGGAGGAGTCCTTTGTATATTGATGTTGGGGATCACATGTTTCTGATGGTGACTCCTTGAAATGGTATGAAAATGTTTAATCGGGGGTGTAAAAATTATCCTCGATTTGTTGGGACTATTGATGTGTTGTCTAATTTTTTATATGTGGTGTTATTAGCAGAAATTCACCTATAGATTAGCCAGATACATGACATTTTCCATGCATCACAGCTCCGTTTGTATCTTCCTGAAAACTCACACGTCATATATTTGACCAATATCGATGTTGAGGATGATTGAATCTTCAAGGAGTAGTCATTAAAGATCTAGGACTTCAATAAGATAGTGTTTCGTGGGTGTTTTATTCCCTTGGTTCATGTATTATGGTGACATGGTGTTGTCTATGAGAGTACTTGGGAGTGGGATTCCTAGATGTATGTCCAATACCAAGAGATGTTTTAAGTTATTGTGCTGAGTTTTTCATTGATGAATTCTTTTTTGTAATGTTGATGTGATGTAATTATTAACTTGTTTGTTTATGGAATATGTGTTCCCTTGTTCTTTGTATGTGAGTGATGTGTCTGAATGTGTGTGGAAGAAAGGATCTGACTCCAAGTCAGGAAACAATAATGTGGATGTAATTAAACATGTCCAGGTGAGTATGTACCACCCATAATAGATTATATCCAGACATGTAGGAAGGAACTCCCCAGACCATGTGTCTAGATAGTGTATCATTTGGGGTTGTTGTAGAGGTTAAAATACGATAACTCTTAAGGGGAGTGTTCTTGGATGTCGAGGATATATTGCGGCTTTCAAACAACTCATAGTGGTTTTACCCAGAGAGGTATCTTAAAGGGTGATTGTTTGGACAAACCGTTTATTCTGGGTTGGATTTGAATTTTTTGGATGAGGATGTTTTGAGATGTATCTATATTAATTTCGTAGACCCCTCTAGTCCATTATATTAATGAAATCTAGTGTCATAGGTGTTTTGGGAGGTCAATGTGACGTATTCCCAACACCTTTTCAAATTTCAAGTTCATGAACAATGGTTAAAGACGAGTAAGGTTTATAGACTAGTGTGGTTCTATATCATTTTTAGACTAGTGAGGTTTCCAAACCAATGAGATTTCTAGAATGGTGAGTCATCCAACACATTGTCAAATTTCATGTTTCATGTACATTGTTTCCAAATTTCTACAGTTTTCCCCATTGTTGTTTCCATTGACATAATATTTATATAATTACATCTTTTAAGGTATTTAAGGATGAATCAAATCCCATAACTCCTATATTAATTTTTATAATTATTGGTATTTATTTACGTGGTTAAACTGTGGAATTTTATTCGATCTGATTTTATTAGAATATTCAATATATCTTAAATCGTTGCTCAGTTAAATCATATAATGGGATGAGATATCATCCTCACTTGTTATTCCACTATGATCTTCGGGGCGAGATGCTCCAACCAATACTTCCTTCTCATATGAGTTGAGATATCTATAATTTCCCCTCAGATAATTTCAACTAGAAGTTTATTCTTGCGGCATGGGCAACACCTATTTTGGTGTAAGTAACAAGTGTCAACCCTTCATCAATATAATGTATGATCAACTTTTGTTCTTTTATTTTCTAGGATCCTCCTCCTCTGGTTTCTCCTTGCCATCTTATGGAATGTGATCTATATGATTCTAATGTAGTTATCTTGGTTGTCTAATGTTGCCTTCGTGATGTGGTGTCCTCGAGTGAATATAGTTTCTACGGGGGAGCAGATCGTAAAACCTTGTGGGGATAATTATCGTATAATGAACACCAATATCCTTTTGAGGTAAGGTATTCATTTTGTATCATTACTCTTTTGTGAAACTATACAGTTAGGATGTTTTGGAACACTAGATCACAATGGAATTGAAATAATAAATATTTGAACCAGAAAAATAAATTGATATTGATCGTATGTTATAACATATTGTATTTCTAGATAGTGTTATATCTATTTCTTAATTTGTTTATATTTTTGTTCTTGATGGAAATTGGTAAAAATGTAAATCCAAAATTAATTTCTATTTTATTGGATAAAGATAATGATTCATGAAAATGAATATGGTTGTTGTTGGTGTAATTTTATGTTAATATAATTAATATAGTAAGAATGTTTTATAATTTTCTGATAGCTATGATAGCTTTTTGTTTTGGATAACCATAGTTGGATCCTAAAAATAATAAATTTTTTAATTAAAGATGGATTAAAGGACTTTTGATTTGATAAAATGATAATACCTCATAGGGTTTTGAGTTACCATCATGCATGTATCGTCAAGAGAATTATTCTTGGAGCTGTGAGAGATAATTGTATTTGGAGGATAGATAACCTATTTAAGGGACTAGTGTCCAATTGATATGAAGTTTGTTTTCTTGTGTATATTTTTGTTATGAGAGCATATAAAGGCCTTGTGAAATGTGTGGTAATGGATTACTATTGGTTGTGGTAGTAGTTGATGACTAGAGTAGTCAGATGCATCATTTTATCTATGTGGGTTGTAGGGTGGGCACCAGAGATGATCAAAAAGTTGACTGTGAAT
Organism: Viscum album; assembly: GCA_963277665.1. Taxonomy (NCBI): domain Eukaryota; kingdom Viridiplantae; phylum Streptophyta; class Magnoliopsida; order Santalales; family Viscaceae; genus Viscum; species Viscum album. The sequence goes on along the minus strand of OY728163.1, from coordinate 1,045,137,370 downwards.
GATTGGATTCATGATGTTTCTTGTTGTTTGTTTATCTTACTTACTTTCCCCACACCCCAAGGATCCTGGTTTGATTACCCTTCTTCCGAAAATCAATGAGGATGCATGTTTTATGCCACCTGCTTTTGCGTTTTTCATCATGACAGATGTTGGTTCTATGCTTTTGTTATTGGAAGAAAAGACACGAGGGTTAGTTCATCTATAAGTGTGTTGATCCTATTTTTTTAGTTGAATAGAATGCTATTTAAGAATTCCTAGAAATATTGGATGATAATAATGTAGTTAATAAAAGATTCTATTAGTAATGTTAACCCATGGGGTTGGAGCATTATGGGACGCAATGATGACTTTTCAATTTAAAGGAATAGTGGACTTTGGGTGTGATTCTACTCTAATATAATATGGAAAATGTAAATAGTTAATTAATGTTTAATGAATTTATTAACATAATTTTCAAATGATAATAAGGTAATTAACGAATATAATATATCACTTTAAATGGTTGTGTGCTTATAGGATACATAGTTATAGATGTGGCAGACTAGAGTCCGAGAGATATTAGCTGTGATTGATTTTAAGACGATGTTTTGCACATAGTGTGGTTGTGATCTATATTAAATTGTTTACTTTTTGTGTTTCTATATGCTACTCAACCCCCGTCAGTTAGGGAAACTAACACCACATGGATTCTTAGCCCTGGGAGTGTTTTCTCCAACATTCAGAAGGGAGGATTGTTGACCGACTACCACCTTTGACCCCACTCTATTCTCTTGGCAATTACGTGTGCTAGTAAGAACAATGATTAATTTTCCCCATATATGTGTGTAGAGGGCTGTAAAAACATGTATTTATTCACACGCATATATTCTAGATATAGTTTCATATGGACTACTATAGGTGTAACGTGTATAGGCTTTGATGGATTGAGGTTCCATACTTGGTGTGTGGGATATAATGGCTTGATGTATATTGTATGACGTATGATACATGTTATGTGAGCTATAGTGGATCCCAAAAACAACCCAGTTACATTTAATACATTCATACGGTGGTTTTGTTGAACACAGATCAGTTAGTGGTGCTTCACCCATGTGTTTACGGGTAATCCTGTTTCATAGAGGGATGATTAGGACGTGCAGCGTTGGGGAAAAGTGGAAAACCAGTGGGGTAGTAGTAACGGGGTACCCTTGATATTATTTTTTATATTATATAATATTTTATGGTTTACTCAGTGAGAATATAAAGGGCGATCATGGGATCATATTTTATATATTTAAGTGATGAGTTAGTTTCACTTATTGTTCACTATGTTCTTTCATGATTTAATTACTTTTCAACAAGATGCCCTGGGGAGTATCCTACTGAGTATACTTTTATACTCACAGTAACTCTATATAAACTACTATTCATGTCACTTGACATACGTAGGAGATGAAACTGTTTTCTACAATCTAGGGTTTGTAGGAGTTGTTCGGGCATGTGGTTGCTGTTGTTTTTCTACTTTCTTTTGTTACTTTATGTTTTGAACTTCCTATTGTAGTAGCTTTACATGACAGTACATATGTGTACATGGGATTTTCATTTATTGTTGTATCAGTTGGAGTTAGTTGATATCAGTCTTATCTGTATCTTTCTCATGAGTTCTCCAAAGAGGATAATTCCTCCCATTGGTGTTTTTATTATACCCTCGGTTGTAGTCTCTAACCTAAGGCCAACTAGAAGGGGACTCGGGGGTTATTATCACTTTTCTCACATTTTTGGGCCATGAGGGGTACACCTTGAGTGGAAGGGGTTATAAAAATTATTTTATTTTAAATATGATATTCTCTGCCCATATAATGTTTACGAATAAAAAAATTTGTTTTTTAAATTTATTAATACAATAACGTAATTAATTAATTTATCTCCCTTTAATATAATATTATGTATAAAAATCACAATTTCAAAATAAAATAAATATTTATATATATTATTAATATATCCTAAATAATTAATAATTTTAGTTTTCATGTTATCTGTTATCCTATGTTATTGTGAAATTTTAAGAATTTTCTAAAATATATTATTTTTCATTGAATAGTAAAACATTAGATTTTTATTTTATGTATATTTAGTTACGTAATATTTATGTAATGATGATATAATATGAAATATTATCATTTCCAAGACCTAAGTAATATTATTAAATAATTTTTATAAATTTTGAGTATTGATTGAATTTTTAAATGGCTATAATGAAATTTTAATTTCTAAAAAATAATATTCCTTTTAAAAATTAATTTTAATGAATTATAGAACATTTTTTGTGGAAAAATCATAATATTAAAGAATAATTATGTTATGTAATTATAATATTAAAAAATTATATCTTTTGAATAGCTTAATAACTGAAACAAAATCATTGGTGGACCATGTGAAAAGAATTTTTCTAAACAATTAATTCCAAATGCTATAATTGAAAATTAATATAAAATTCTCAAAAATTATTAATTAATGCACACATATACACCATATTTAATTCCCAATAAATCAAATTATGTATTCTATAACTCTCTCTCTCTATAATTATGAATTGTTTTGAACCCCTCATAGTATGAAGGAATTTTCTCTCTATGTTTTTATATCAATGAAAAAGGTAATGGATTATCCTACAATTTCATTCTCTTTATTCAATTACATAATTGGTACAAATAACATTCATTTTATATTAATTATTTTATAATGTATTTATAATAATTATATTATTCAATGAATTATTTTATTTTATTATGAGTATCCCATTTCCATGCCTTAATATCATTTGATAAACTGTTTTTTATAACCATTAAAATTCCCAAACCATTATATAATTTTCCATGCATTACTTATATTTTTTTAATTTCAAAAAATATTTTATATAATGGGTATTCATAATGAATTAATTATACTCCCTTTATTTTTTACATTAATGTATCAAACCCACATTCATAACTCAAGGATTAAAAAGCATAAATGATAATGTACATAAACCCTTATGAAATAAATTATTTTATGTAATACTTGTTCTTTGTTATAGATGTAGTTTTGAGGAAACATATTCATATGATAAAAAATATATGTCGTGTAAATAAATTAATTTATATGAACTATTTCCCCATATAGTGATTCAAATAAATGGGAAAGGAATTATGCTCCATATATTAAATGTTTTCGATACCTTTGTAGCTAACCCTTATAATGCCTAATAACATCTTGGTGAATGACCTTGGTAATATGTTTTATGAATCCTTAGTAATTATGAATTGATATATTTTTATGAATGTATAATTTATATATTACTGATTAATTTAAATATCATTTCACATAGGGTATTTATTAATATATTAGTATGCCTCATGTTTTATCAATAATGATCACTTTTGTTCAATTCCATTTGTTTACCCTAATAATCATATTTATTCTCACCTTTTACTATTGATGTATTTCCCAATGAAATCATATCGTGTATGTTATCCATATATGGATTTATATATGAGTTTTTGAAGAGGATTATAAAACTGTGCTATTTTTATTATTTACGTATTAATTTATTATTTATCTAGTTTCCATGACACTAATACTAATATGATTTTTAAAGGTTATTAAGGAAATTATTTATAAATGAATAATATTAAAATTCTGAATAAATATGAGGATTTATATAGTATCTCATAATATGAAAGTCCTTGATCTATGTGATACATCAATATAATCATATAAAAATTTATTAAAATAATCTTCTATATTAATTTCAACATTAACTATAAATTTTTCTTTGAGAAAACTAATTAGATATAAATAGATAACCATTAAATAATAAATAATGGAAGATAGAAAATATAAATGACAAAAAAAGGAAATAAAAATAAGTAGTAAATATAATTAAATGATCATAGAAATTCAAACTCCTATACTAATGTGACTAAATTCTGGAAAGGATTTAAATATTATAAATCAAATAAACATTAAAATATGTAATTTTTTTATTTTGAAATGAATTTATATAAATAAGAAGAAATAAATTATTTTTTAGGCAATTATAAGATATATATTATCAGATATAAATACCATTAATCATCATAAACATTGATTATAGACCATTCTATAATGATCATATAATTATTATATATAAAGGGTTATGATAAATCAATGTAATGAAGGAAAAACAAGAAATGACACTGACTAGTATGCTTATACACATTGAATCCCATTTATCAAAGATTTTACGGGATTCGAAATCAATTATATTTTCACTTAAACAAGATAATGTTAGGACTTATGATCTAAATGATGACTGAAACCATTCATGGTATGAGTTCAATATCAATGAGAAAATGGTTGAAACCGTCTTCACTGAACCACCCGAACATAATATCACCATTAAACCATTATCAATGGGAATTATAATGTATATTGATGTTATATTAATCAATACCATAACAATGTGATTTTTTATTTTTTTTAAATAATACTTATATATTTAAATTCGTTTTGTTTATAATTTTCAAATAAAAAACTATGAAAATAATTATTTTTTTGACAATGTGAATTAGAAATTGTATTTTTTTGAAATATATAGTTTCAATATAGATACACATTTTATGGGATTATTTAAAAAACATTACATTTAAATAAAATCATATAAAAATATAATATTTATTAAATATAAATTTTAATATTTTTATAAATTGAAATGGAATTGTGATAAGTGTCTATAAGCTATTGTTGCAAAAAAAATTTCAATATATAGGGATTTATTATTTTAAAATCATAAATCACATATTTTAGTTTATTATTAATATAAAATAAATATTTTTTTTAAATCATTACATCAAAATAATAAAATTTTTAACTCTTAATGATCATAATAAATAGTAATTGTTTTTGAGAAATTAAATATAATATATTTATAGATTTTGTATTTTGCCATCATTAATGAAAAACGTTATTGAAATAGATAGAATAAAGTCTATTTATAACTATAATTATGTTTCTCCATTGAAATCATCTGTTTTCGATGTTATTTGTATAATTATTTAAACCATCAATGAATTCTTAAAAACATATATTATATTTTATGGTTTGAAAACAAATCTATATAAATATATCTCACCTCCACATAACCATGATTATTATTTTATGGAGTCCAATTTTTATCCTTTTTGAATATATAAATATACCAACAATTGGTATATTCTATTATTAAAAACCATTTTATTGATTTCTGTGTTGATTAATTTAACTAATAGAGACCGAAATATATGATTAGAAATTAATAAATATATCTATATTTTTTCTCAGTAAAAATAAACCCATCCTCCCCTTATTATTCACTCAAGACCCATGTTGAAAAATGATACTCTTCCCATACCCTATATATATCCCTCCCAAGGAAACCCTAAAATCATAAGATTCTCATCCCATTATTTTGGAAACACCCTCTCAAGGTAAGGGATCGTCTCATTCTTTACTAAATTGAAAAATATTAATTATAATTTTTCTGTTTTATTTACAATTTTTCATATTGGAATATGATTTAAAACATCATTATTACTATAATAATGGGTTTTACATGATGTGATACCCCATTCACACTCATTAGACTCATCCTTGAGACATAATTTACCCTCATTATGTTGTTGAAATTATCATTGAATTTTTCATTCCAACCATTTTCAAAGTGAATACCAATAACCATTTCCACTCAAGCGTATTGAACTAAATGATCATATCCTTAACATATTGAAGAATTCTATTATTGAATCCCAAAATCCATAATTACAAAATTAGATGTTTTAGAAGATATCATTATGATTTAGGAAAACTATTGAAAAAATATGCATCAACAATATATGAATGTGATTAGTGGGACCAAAAACATATAACTCTACCATGCATTGGGTAATTGATTATACAACGGGATACCTTATATTCTATACGAGTGGTTTTATTGAGAAAAATATTATAATTTCATAATATTTATCATGAAATTATGATTCAAATTTTATGTTTTGTGTTTTTTCAGCATTCCAATGTTTCCTTTATATTATCATCTTATATCACGATTTGATGATCATGGTAATGAATATCAACCACCAAAAAAACATTTATATTATTGTTGACCCACATGTATTTCATTCATCTTGTAATCAGTATTTATTCCCACACAGGGATTTATATATTATCCCTTTCTTACGTATATCCCAATATTTTCCCATGTATTTTTAAAAGATCACGGAAGCATAATGGAATTTTATAGAGTTTTAGATTTTATATTTGTATTCCAATTTCAAGTTGTTATGATATCTACCTAATAACCCAAATACCATAGGATATATGATATATTTGTGTCTATAAACAATATATTTATATAATAAATCATGAAATATAGTGTATCAAAATATGGGTTAGAATAGTTGATATAAGAGAAAAGTGTGGTAAATATTTGGGGTTCATATTAGATAACTATTCTAAAAAGAATTCGGATGTGACTAAAAGTATGATTACAACCTGATTTTTTTAAATTATATAGTATTACATATCCATTAAATTACATCATGGACCTGATTCTACAAGTATCGTTGGATCTTGTACTTTTAAACATTGGGATATTTCCCCTAAAAAGGGAATATTTGTCTAGAATCGATGGTAACATAGATTATGAAAACGAGTCTTTCATGTACACCATGTTGACATTCCTGAAGGAAAGTTCTTTTTAAAATTAATTATCTCATTAAATCATTTTATTTTGTGAATGATTCCCAATACCACTTTATGTAAGGAATTAGATCATGAAATAAATATTGAAACCAATAAATTAATTTTTTAATATGTATTGATCATTTATAAGTTATCAATTTAATTTTCATGGTTTTCTATTTGTGTGTTTAATAATATTTAAAATTAAAGTAACTAAGATTATTTTATATGATATATATTATTAATTAAAACAATAAATAGTAAATTTATAAATTTTCATTCATTGATGAACAATATATATTATATGTGAGTATGGTTCTACACATCCCCTCATAATAATCATGTTTATAAGTCCTCTTAAAAAAATAAAAAAAAGGGAATAAAAAATATCCATGAGTATAATAAATGGGAATATTATTTATTCTTATCTATAAAAATCCTCAGATGCTATATTTTTTTGGATAAATATACCAAAAGACAATATGATACTCCATTTAGTATAATTTTATGTTGTTCATGGAATAGAATGGATTTCCTAGAATAGATCCAACATAATTTGATAAGAGAATCAAGTAAAACTCCATATAATAATTTTCCTTCTAATTAATTAAATGTTAAAGGAGGATGATGACTATCTCTTCTCTTCATCATATCAATAAATGATGTTATTTCATTATGAAATAGTGTATCTAGATCAAATAATTTATACTAAATAAAACATCATCCTTGATTACATGCCCATTGTAATGGAATTCACTGTCTTTTTTCTAGATGATTTTTTTAATCTTCCTCCAAGTTGAGATTTTGAGTTATTGATCAAACATATACAAAAATATTTTCAAATATTAAATACTCGAAATTGAATTCCCATTTCTGAACATGAGTAATAAAAAAGGAAACTGAATGATAATATTGAAAAAGTGTTTATAAGGCAATTTTCATCGTTGTGGGGTACACATATCCTCTTCATCAAAAAATATTATAGGTTATTTTGCCTATGATTTAATAACATTAATGATAATGGAATTGTATCCATAATATTGATTGATTAATAATTCAATTAGTTAATTGTAGCATATACCTTCTATGAGGAATATTATTAGTTAAGTTGTTATCATGAATTCATGAAGAAGATATAATATCCCCAAGAAAAATTTTCATATAAGGTATGGGTACTACGAGATAATATTTAATTCAATTGAAATATCAAGTTCCCCAGTTATATTCACAGGTACAATGAATAGTGTCCTTAGAGATTTCCTAAAAAATAGGTATTATTTAATGATGATATTTTTATCAACACTTAATGAAATGATTGGAATGATAATTATTTGTATGGTGTACATATGAGTTTGTAGAAAGAGAAGATATATGATAATTAAAGTAAATTTAAGTGTTGGAATCAGAAATAAACATTATTGAGGCATGTTATCAAATAAATGACACCCTATGATTTCATAATACATTACCTCTTTAATGTAATTCAATCTCATGTGCCACATGAAAAACCGAGTTCGAGCGCACCACGTCATACCAAACTAGTAAATTTAAAAATATTTATGATTTTTATTAACTACATTTTGAATATTATCTACGTTATATAATTTTAACATAAATATTTTAAGTTTTTATACATAATGTGATGAGAAATTAAATTTTTCAGAAAAAAAATTATATATCAAAAAATTCAGTTTCCGCATTCTAATGGAGAACACTTATTAAATCGAATATTTGACACATTAATATATTAAATTTAATGAAATTAAAATCTTCTGTAAAAATGGGAAATAATAATTTAGATTTGAAAAAATTTAGTACATTCATGATAAATCTCATATTTTAATGAATAGTGAAATTACTAAATTATAATTTAATGAACATTATTAATAAAATAAATTTATATTGTTAAAATAAAAATTTTATTGGTTTTAAATACTAATTAGATTATATTTTTATCATTTTATATAATTTATGTCATTGGATGTAATTTCAAATTCAAATTGCACATGAAAACAAGCCAATCTTTTGATAGGTTTTACTTTATTAAAACTCGCTTTCTGGTTTTGACATTGGAAAATAATTTAAAATTAATCAATTAAACATCATTTTATTTAATTTGGTATAATTGAATTTTTTTTTAATTTTAAAATGAAAATTATAATTTTGTAAATTTTTTGTATATTTTTGAAAACGTTCAATTTCTTGATGAGTAGTGACAAACACTATGTTGCAGATATAAAACTAAAATTTCATTTAAATAATTATTTTTAATTAAAAATTTATATTAACATCAAAATAGACAAAAAATAAATATATTTGCCTAATTTTAAACATCAGATTCAATTTAATATATATATATATATATATAATTTAATAAAACCATTTTAACGTCTTTTACCCACCTTCTAGTCACATTTACCCACCTTATAGATACTCTTTGAAATTTAAATAAAACATTACTTATCACTTATATTAATTTAAAATAAAAAATACAAGCATCATTGATGACATTAGTAAGTAAACTGTGGTTCTATAGTATGAAAATAATTTTTGGTGAATAATAACTTTTGAATTTAATTTACCACGGTAAAAAGTAAAATAAGGAAATTAAAGGTTAAATTAATATTAAAATTACCTAAAAACATGTCTTAACTCTATTGGAAAACATTATTTACTCCAAAATCATCTATAAGAAAAATAATTTCCTTTGGATCCTTTTAGGTTAGATTAAGACATTTATTATATTTTATTTAAAAAGAGGTAAAAGTATTTATTTCAATGTTTATTAACTAAAACAATTTAAATATAGACATATAAGTAAGTTAAATTAGTCTAAAAATTTTAATTAGAAAGACAAAAAAATTTCCTACATCATGGAATTTTATTTATCATTTTATACATTTAATAATTAAACTTATTTATGATAGAATGATGGTACTATAATTACCATATTAATGAATGATTAAAATAATTGTTATTATAAATATCAAAATAAATGTAAATTGTGACTTATAATTCTATCCAATAATTTTATAGGTGAATAATTAATTTTATGTATTATTCAATGTATTTTTTTATAATTAAAAAGTTTTTATGACTTTATGAAAAATTAATTACTAAATAGTGTCAAATTTGCCATAAATGAGTTTTTAATAAAAATACGATTTTAATAAAAAATATAAAGATCAAAAAGAAATATATTTAATTAAAATGACATATATAAGATTATATATTTCATTAATTAACCACTTTAGGTTATCTTTGAGTTTTATTTGATGTTTATTAACCATGCCATATAAAAAAACAAGAATACATGGTAAATGTTAAACTATTTAACGAACATTTAAATATATTAGATAAAGTGAATATGGTGAACTAAACATGTATAAAACCAATTGGTTGAAGTTATTTTGACGCATCCTCATCTTATCATTGAAATAAATCATTTCTGAGATATTAAAAATGAAAAATTATTTTATTAAAAATTAATATTTCAAACATTTCCAAAAATGCCTCTCACCTCCATTATAAAATGGTACATCCCCTTCAATTATCATCACACCTCCATAGCGATTTGTCACATCCAGAACCCCAAAATATATCATACCAACTACCATTATTTTAACATAGAGTCTTTAGATTGATCAAAAATTCATCCTAAAGATCCCTTTTGTTCAAATATAATGAAATAAAACAAAGAAGATGCAATTATTTCATCACCTCACTCAATATTATATTCTTCTTCCACTTCCTCTATCTTTGTTGTTTCCATAATAAAATATAAATTTTTTCACCTTATACAAAATTTTATGTTATTATAAATTTTTTTACAATCATATTCATTATTATATCCATCTAATTAATGACAAAGTTATCATATGTCTGTGTGTCTGACTTTCTGTTTCCACATTGTGGTGTAGTTTTTTATTCAATACATTACTATATAGATGGGTATAATAATGAGAATAATTGATTTAAATAATAAATATAACATTGTAATGATAATTTATATATAATATTCCAACCAATAACATATGATTTCACCATGAATATAGTGGTAGTTCTGCTCGTGAGTACATACGACTTACCATTTCCACGATGCGATGAGATTCATTTACACATTCACCATTCAAAAATGATTATAAAAATATATATATTAATTATATGTATGTAATATGAAATAATAATGATAATTGATATATATATATATATACATATATCTCATTCACATACATCAATTAAATATGTTATGAAAATAAAAACAACGTTTATGCATATGTACGACCAACTGTATCCATAAACAATGTCTTCCATTTACTAAATATATATATTATAATTATTTATATTAGGAATCTATATGATATATAAATAAATTTGTAGATTCCTGATCTATATTAAAAATTATCTATGTTATATGATCAACTATATCAATTTAAAACCTGAACTATAAAGAAATCGAGTATTACACGAAATGTTACATTTATATGTAAATTATTAGTAAATTGGTAGAATAACTTAATAAATGTATCGTAAAAGAAATAATAAATATTAATATGGTTTTTGTATAATTTATTAGCATATTATGGTCATTATACACAAGGCTAAACATTCCTTTATCTAAATGAATGTACAAGGTAAGGGTTAATTTCTTAATCTCTTTATTATCTAAGATTGTTTTTTTGTTAGTATTTAATGGGACATACATATTATCCATGTCCTTGTTTCTTAAATGAGTTTTAAAAAGTATTATTTTTATGTAACTCTTTATGTAAAATAACATTTTAAATGTTTTAAATATTTATTCTTCTAAATCATTCTCATTAATATCAATGTTTTTAAAATGGGTTTAAGGAATTATATAAACGGAAATGGATTTGTTTAAAAATTAATTAATTTTAAAAGTTTCAATGTGTTTGGGATTATTTTATTTAAAAATATAATTCAAATGAATTCATTTATAAATGTGTGAATTTTAATTTATTTCACAAAAAATGGGTTTTTCTATCATAGAGTTTTACTGATCATTTTTAAATATGTTCACATCATTTATTGAATATTATTTCTGATTGAGGATGATTTATTATATTCCATATTTCATTCAATGAAATAGAATATGTTTTACTACAGATGTGTTATTTTATACCATTCATGTTTTATGAATAATGTATTTCCATTTCATATTATAGATTAAATACGTTTGATTATTTTATGTTTCAATCTTTTCATATTGGGAATTCATTGGACTTATTAAGTGATAGGTGGTGCCCACTATAACTCCTCGATGCATCGATATGTCTCAAGAGACAAATTAGTGTCTTGGAATTAGGACTTGAAAAAACTTTTATTTGTTTTCTTGGAACGAGGCCCTGACTATGTGGTTATTATGTAGGGAATTATGCATTACCTCATTATGAAATTTATTTTGACTTATTATTATTTGACTAATAGAATATCCATTTGAATGATTAAATGGTAATGTTTGTTTATTTTTTCCATATTATATTCATTTTTATGTTTAAAATTATGTTGTTTTAAATACACATCTTGCCTTAAAAGTGTACAGCTTTCGCTAGTTTATTTACCCTTAATGAGTATATGAGCTCAACCCTTCATTATGTTTTGTTTTCCCAGTATTCCCAGAGGTGTATTATGATTGATATATAGGGTTAATATATTATAATAAGGGAATTATTAAAGGATTATTATTTTCTATGTTTTATTTTTAAATGTGTAATGTAACGTTCATTTATGTAATCTATTTTCCAAGACTGCTAAAATAGAAGTTCCTTAGGGACTTGATTCATTATAATCATTCCAATGTATTAAAATAATTCATTGGATCATTGTTTTTGGGGTCAGGGCATTACAATTGGTATTAGAGGATGTTTAGAAATAATGATGAAAATAGATTTATATAATCTATAATTACGAAACATTACCCTAATATAGACATTGAGGATTTGTATAGAATAATGTCTAAAAATATATGTAATGTATAGATGTTGTGGGTTTTTTCCAGGAAATACATCCATGTCTGGAAACGAGCATGTAGAGTCAAATCATGCACATATATATCTAGGGGTAAACTTGAAAACACTACTTTGAGATAGACATTAATGAGAACTGGTGCATGAAAATAGGACTTGATGCACTCATGGTTACGACACATACAAAGGATATGCCTATGATAATTCAAATTTTAATTATATACCATTATGAAAGATTTAGGAGTAAATATGTCATCAGTGAAATCATTTTTATGATTATGAGACTACATGTGTGAAAATACTCAATTAATGTTGAAAATTTTACTATTTTTTCAATAATATATTAAGATATTATTTATCCTATTGTATTTCATCATATATAAATGGAGCCTAGTATAATAAATGATATCTCTAGGAATACACATGATCGAATGAGTAAGAATGATCGTATCATTATTAGACTTACGCCAACATTTCTAAGGGAAATATCCTCCCATATATTTTCAACATATGAGGAAATATTATCATGTGATAATAAGATAAGTAAATTATTCCTTGAGTCCTATGGAATAGAAGGTAAGACATATAATAGGATGATGGATGAGAGATATATAGATCAATAGAAAAATGGAAAGACAGATTTTCCAACATGCGATAACTGGGGAAAGAATCACCTTGGTCAATTCGTGGAACGAATGAGAGTTTCTTATAAGTGTGGAGAAAAATGACAACAAGTTCATGATTGAAAGGTCAATAAAATGGTTTCAAATATAAAATTATTCATCTTCATGGATTTGGGACACTATTTGAATCAATAATTAATTTATACATAAAAGTATTCTATTGGATAATAATAGTATTATGATACTACCGTAGATAAAGAGGATTTATTAGTGTTTTTAAATTTTAATTAAATAATTGGGTCATTTATGTATTGTATTAATGATGTACAAGTTATAAGATTTATAGAGTATATAAGAATTATAATATGTTACTGTTTCATTAATTATTTGAGATTTTGTGGTACAATGATATGTGACCCAATATTTGGTTAAAAATATATAGAAAATATATGGTTGAGAGAAAGATAAACCTTAATATGGTCCACATACTGAGGCAGTGATTTTGGAGTAAGATATGACTGATTTGGTAAAATTATATTTTATATTCTTGACTACCATGAAATGGATTAATGATTTAAATATTCCATAACTATTGGAGTTTAACAATTGTATGTGTTTAATAAGTATATGTAGTATTCTTTAAAGAAAATGGAGCATGCATATAATCAATATGTTTTTATAGTAAATAAGGGTGTTACCCAGTTTTAATAAAGTACATGATGATGGTATTCACATGTTATTACATGGAAAAAGTTATCTTCATTATGTTTACCTTCCATTTAAATTTTGGACTGTGATTTTAGATATATGTATTTTAGATAGTTTTAAAGGATGGAATGAAATACATTGGATATTGGATACTATTGTTTATGTTTAATCCATTTACTAATATTATTTTTTCATTGTTATTAAAAGGAAAACCCATAGGTAGGGTGTAAACCCATCAAATCTGACACGCCCGCGAGAAATGAAACCCCAACTAATGGGTGACAAGGATGCATTAGCAACCACTGGCATATGTGATGACCGAGTTGGTATAATGTAGTGTTTTTAAAAATAGTTTTATAGATTATTTAAATATTCATTTATTTTTAAAACCCAAAATTATTAAGATACACAAAATATTATTGACTTCTCTTATCATCTGGATTGAAATATGAGTTTGTTGAAGAAATTAGTTAATGGATGGAACTCTACTTTTCAAGTATTTCATTTTCCTATTCTATGATGAAAAGAATTCTTAAAACATAGAAAAGGGATCTTAAAACATAAAAAATTATCGTAATACCATTTGTTTTGTTGAACCGATGATATTTTAGATTATCATTGATTTATGGATTTTAGAACCTCAATTTTCCATTTATCGGTCACATGTTTGGTATTGATGGACTCAATAACTCCCAATAAATATTTATATTTTTCCTTCAATTATGTGTCTCTAATTTCCACTAATGTTCTCCTATTAGAAATTCTTAATTGATGATGACTTTTTCATATCTAATTCACTAATTTTAAGTGAAAATATTATGAACTGTATTTTTGATATGTGTTTTCTACTAATTCATTTTATTATATTCAACATTTTGTTTTCTATTTTTTTATCAATTCTCTAAAATAAAATTTATTTCTAGTTGGGAGAATGTTACACCCACGGATTTAATAATATGTTCTCTCTTTAATATAATTCAAAAACATGTGCCACATCCTACACCAAGTTTGAGCATAACATGAATTAGCAAATTATCCATTTAAAAAGAAGATATGAATAGATTTAACTGCGTTTTGAATTTTATATAATCTATATAATTTTAACATCTATAATATGTGTTTTTTAGACATAATATGATGACAAATTCAGTTTTCTAGATAAAACAAGGATTTTAAAATAAAATTAATTTTCTTGCTTTTAATGGGGAACCCTTTTTAAATCCAATATTTGACACATTTATATATTTAATTTAATGAAATTTAATTTTCCTTTTGAATTTGGGCACAAAAATTTAGTTTGGAAATTTTTTTAGTGCTTTTCTGAAAACAAACATATTTTGATGAATACAGAAAAATATTAAATTTTAATAATAAATATTTTTTAATAAAAGTAATTTATATCGTTAAAAAATATATATGAGTAGTTTTAAAGTATTTTTAGATTATTTTTTTATCTTATAATATACCTTAGTTCATTTGATGTAATTTCACATTTATATTGTACATAAACACACGTAAATCTATTGATAGTCTGTACTTATTTTAAACTCATTTGTCTGGTTTTGACAATTGAGATTTATTTTAAATTAATAAATAAAACATCTATGTATTTAATTTTGTAAAATTTTTATCATTCTTGAAGTTTAAATTTCAAAGTTACACTCGGTTTATTTTTTGGTCTTTTTAGAAAACATTAAAATTTTGACGAAGAGATAAAAACACTACATTTTATATAAAAAAGGACATTTTCAAATATATATTTTTTTTAATTTAAAAATTATCTTAAAGTTAAAATATATACCTAATAAATTTATTAGCATAATTTATGTCATTGGAGTCATTTTATAATCATATTATATATATAATATTTTATTGATCCATTTTAACATCTTTTACGAACTTTCTTGGTATATTTACCCATCTTCTTGGTACACATGGAAATTTTCAAGAAACATAATTTTACATTTACAGAGAATTGAATTTAAAAAACATTAGAGACACATCTATCATAATTAAGTAAAATGGGGTTCAATTGTTTAAAATATGTTTCGGTGAATAATAATTTCTGAAATTTATTTTCCATGGTCCAAATTAAATAAAGTAATTAAAGGTAAAAATAATATTAAAATTAATCCAACACATGTCATAATTATATTAGATAATATTATTTTGACCAAAATAAATATTAAGATATCATATGATCCTTTTGATCCCTGTCTGTTATATTAGGGAAATTATTATATTTCATAAATAATAGTTAAAATTGTTAAATTCATCATTTATTAACTATACCATTTTTAATATGGTGTTATACATATAAAAAATATGACTATAAATATTCATTATAAATAATTATATATTTCCTACATGATGGTATTTTATTTATAATTTTTAAAAATTTAATAATTAAATTTATTTATAACACAATTATGATAATGTAATTTCCTTATTAATTAAAGATTAAAATAATTGATATTATAAATATCAACATAAATTTATATCCAGTATTCAGATTCTATACACAAATCTTTTATGTTAATATGGAATTCTAGTTATGATTCAATGTATATTTTTAGTAGTTTTAGTACTTTTATGACTTTGTTAAAAATCAATTATTAAATAGTGTCAAAAATGAGATACATGTGTTTTTAATACAAATACTATTTTATTAAATAATATAAATATACTAAAAATCTATAGTTTGACCAAATGAATTTGATAAGGTCATATATGTCTTTAATGAACCACATTAGGATCTCTTGGAATTTTATAGTATATTTATTAACCATTTTATAAAAAAATACAAGAAGACATGGTAAATATTAAACTATTTAACGAAGACTTAAATCTAAAAGATAAGGATAATATAGTGACATAAACTTGTTTATAACCTATATGTTAAAATTATTTAGACTTATTCTAACCATATTGTCTAAAGAAATATTTTTTATGAAATTATAAATAGAAAATTATTTTTCAATAATTTAATGTTTCAATCTTTTCCAAAAGTTCACCTCACCTCCCTAATAAAAGGGTAGTTCCACTTCAATTATCACCACACCTCAAAAGTCCTTTAACTTGGAAAAAAACAACTCAAATCTCCCTAAAATAACCTCACATAATAATAGAGGACTTAAATTGATCCTATATAAAAAATACTAAGCTATTTTGTTCAAATAAACATGATGAACTCGAAAAAGTGGTAATTATTTCATCAGCTCATTCAATGTTATTTTCTTCTTCCAGTTCCTCATTCATTAGGGTTCAAAACCAAAAATAATAACTCCATTAACTACTTCATACTATAATGTAATTATAAATACAACATAACCATATTCCTTATTTTATCCATCCTATGAATGGCTAAGTCACCATACGTTCATACGTATGACTTACCGTCTCCACATCATGGTATAGTTTGTTATTCAACCCTTCATTATTCGGATGGGTATAATAATGTATATAATTGATGTTAATAATAAATATGACATTTTAATGATTCATTATATGTAATATACCATCAAATTAAATAATATTTGACCATGAATATAATTATATCACCGCTTGTGCATACGTACAGTTTACTGTCTCCACGACGTGATTAGATTCATTTTCACCTTCACCATTCAACAATGATTAGAAAAATATTATTACTAAGTATGTAATATATGAAATAATAATAAAACTAGAAGTATATATATATACATATATATATATCTATGTGTGTGTATATATATATATATATTTACATATATCACATTCACTTACTTCAATTAAATACGATATGGAAACAGAAACATCATTTATGCGTACGTACGGCCTACCATCTCCATAAACAAGGTTTTTCATTTCATAAATCTATCAATTATAGATATTTATATTATGAATATATATTATATATAAATCATTTTTTTATATTTTGTTAGAATGTAAATAATGATCTATGTGATATAATCAATAATAACATGTTAATACATGTTCGATAAAGAAATTCATTATTACCCAAAATGTTATATTAACATTGAATTTACTATTAAATGTGTAGTATAAAGTACTAAATTAATAATATATGAATTTATAAATAATAATACTCTTCCAGAATAATTTAATAATATAGTGTGGTCGTTATACGGAAGGATAAACATACCCTTTACAAAAGGAATGTACAAGGTGAGGGTAAATTCCTCAATGTCATTCTTATACGATATTGTTTATGTGTAAGTATTTACTGGGACATAATAGTAATATTTGTCAATGATTCATATAAGTGATTCCAAAATTATCATTTTTAAGGTAATATTTAACTAAAACATCATTTTAAATGTTTTTAATATTTATTATTTTAAATAATTATCATTAATTTCCATGTTTTCAAGTCGATTTTAATGATTTATTTATATATATATTAATGTTTTAAAACATTAATTCCTTTAAAAAATTTAAAAGTTTTATTGGAAACATTCATTCAAAATTATATTTTAAACTCAAAACTTTATAAATCTGTTACTTTTAAATGATTTCAGAAAAGGGGTTTTTATCTGAGTGATTTTTACTTATCTTTTACTATTATGTCAACATCCTTTACTAGATATTATTTTTTATTGTGGTTGATTTATTATCTTCCATATTTAATTGAATTAGTGATGATATTTTTTACTATGGATGTGATATTTATATACCATTCGTGGTTTATGGTTAATGTGTTGACATTTTGTATTATATATTTATTACAAATGTTTATGTTATGTTTTAACATTTTCATATGTGGAATGAATTGGACTTAGTATGTGATGGGTGGTGCCCTCTTTATCTCCATGATGCATTGGTAGGTCTCATGAGACCAATTAGTGTATTGACATAAGGCTATGACAATGTTTTTTTTGTTGTCATGGAAAGAGGCCTTGAATTTTTGTATGTTATTTCCGGCATCATGCATTGAAAAATAATGAAAATAGTTATTACAAGTGACTATTTTACTAGTATAATATCTTTGTTCCTTTTTTCTATGGTATTTTTAGATTTAGTTTTTCATATTAGGTTCACATTTATGATAAAAATCATGATGATTTAATTACACATATTTCATTAAAATGTTATAGCTTATGCTAATTTATTTAACCTTACTAAGCATCTGAGCTCATCCCCATCTTGTGTTTTTTTTCCCTAGATTCCAAGAAGGGTATTATGATTGATATGAAGGGTTATGCTAGGGGAATAATATAATTATCAAAGGATTATTTTTGTTGTGATTTCTGTTTGAATGTGTAATGTAGCATTCATTTATGTAATCTAATTTTCGATACTGCTAAACTGAACTTTTCTTCAGGCCTTGATTCCATTCAATCCTTATAATATATTTAAATAATGCATCAGATTTAAGATTCTAGTGTCTTTCTATTACAATATTTATTTACCCATTAAAATATATTTAATTGATGGATTAACCATACCATCCTTTTTTATATAAATCTATTTTCTCCATTATTATATAGGAACTATCATCAATTTTTTAATGAGTATATCATTATTAAAATGTCCACTAAGAAAGATTACTCATTACATGGTGATGTGTTACTACAATTTTTACTGTGAATAATGATTTAGATATTTAAACACGAGGTTAATCATATAACATATTATAAAATTTCGCACTAGTGGATAATAATTTATGATATAAATTATGAATCTAAAAAATGAAGAGGTTTTATTCTCATGAAATATGAAAAATTGGAAACCTATGAATCATGAAAATTAATAATCCATGAAGAGAACAACCGAACACAAGATCTAGAATTGGATAAATAAATATTCACCTCATATATTTGACATCATAATCTCTATATTGGATAATTATGAAATATATATGTATCATAAAATACAATATTATATACTCACTCCAATGGAGCTCAATATTGGAAAAAACATCTTCCATTAGTGAAGTTATTATATAACTAGAGTTTCCATTCCATAATTCAAATTGAATCTTAAGAGGAATTGTTTGGGGAGCGGACTAACACTCCAACATGTTGGGATAATGTTTTTTCATAGATGATAATTGGACATAATATTACCCATTAGATGACTGAAAATCATGAAAAAATTTATAATAATTTGAAATCAACATTAGGTCAAAAAAATCTACTTAAAACGTTATTATGAGACTTAGAATTTGATATCAATGATGAATTGTTCTATTTTATATCTCCATTGAAGAAATTCCTTATTTTTGCTAAGAATGGATAGATTATTCAAATATACATTGAATCATTCTAGATATTTTATCATATGATTGTAGTGGCCTATTTAATATCACACCACCCGACCTCTCTCATGCACATGATGTGTTCCGTGTATCCCTCTAATCGAAGTACATACCATACATGTCACCGGTACTAACACCTAAAGGGGTACAATGGGGAAATTATAATTCATTAAATGATAAGAGGGTTAATATCATAAATAGTAAATAATTTTTTTTATGTAAAAGGAAAAATAACCTTCCTACAATCTTGTGGCAGAACATGAAGTTTAAGGAAGCATATTGGGAACCAGAGGAGTAGATAAAAGATAATTAATATAACATATATTACCATATTAATTAAATTTCTAGGGAAAAAAGTTATGAATTGTTGAATAACGTAACAACATGAATATTTTTAAATTAAATAATCTTTTTAAACGAGTAAATTTTTTATTATGAAATTAAATTATGGAAGAAACATGAAGTAGATTTGTTTTTGGACTATTATGAGTTATTTTCAGTTAGACATAAATTTACATTACACAACACAATTGTTTATATTATCACTATTATAATGCGACCATATGACATATATATATATATATATATATATTGATAAAACCAATTTTCCTAAAAAATGAATTGATGTACTTGACCAATTATATTATACCATATGAAGCCCATGTATAGAAGAATCTGTGGGATATATAATAACAATTATTATGTCTTGACCTACCATATTAATAGATTCAATAACTAATCACATGAGTCACCATAAATCATATATGATTAGGCTCATCGATATCACGACCAAAACCATGTTCACCAAACCACCGTAAGAAAATGTCATCATCAGACACATTTCCATTAGGTCATTCCCTGGTGTAATAAATTGATAAGTATTTTGACACAAATAGTATGAAAAATTGAATCCATATAAAATATTGATTATAATAATCAATTATTCTTATATAATGGTTAGAAAAATAAAATTTAAAAAAATTATTTTGATAAGATTAAACTTAAATTTTATGCATTTGAATTATATATCTTCTTTTAAGAAATAGTTTTTGATAAATTCTCTTATTTTTAAAATAGGTTATATTTTAAAAAAACATTATTATAAAATAATATTTCAAATATAAATATAATTATATAATTTTATGAAGATGAATGTTATTTTTATAATTGTCCCAAAAAATATTATTGTAAAACACATTAGTTTTTAATAAATATTTATTTGGTTATTAAATGTGTAAATTAAAATATTTAGTTGATTATATAGATACAATTTATATTTTTTTATGAAATAATCATGTTATGATTATCAAATAATTTCATTTTTATAATTTTACATGTGAGTTGATTTTTAAAAAAAAAAAATCAATATTGTATAATTATGTATTATATATTATAACATCAAAAAACCCAAAAAGTTATGTAATAAATACAATTAAGAGTATCCACAATGAAAATAATGTTTCACAAATAATATATTATGGTTTTAATGTTGTTTTAGTAATTTTAAAAATTATTAATGATGCATTAAAACCACATATATTATTTCCTATTATTAAAATAATATTTTATAAACATGACTCACTAAAACATCATTAAGGCTATTATTTTATGGAGTTAGGTTCATATACCTATAAAATAATTACATATTCACCTATATGATAGAAGATGTTGGAAGTAAATATTTTGATGGTTTTAATTTTAGGTTAATTAATTATATTGATCCAAAAAAATATGTTTTCATATTGATAAATAATTATACTATATTTACCTTTAAAACAAATCTAAATTCCAATTACACATCCCTGACAACCATTTTAAAATGAGTCTTAACAACCATTTCCTAACTCAATCCCACAAAATGATCCCATAATCTCTTAATAATCTTTTATAATGCTTTTATAATCTCCCACTTAAGATAATACTTCTACAACATAACCACATTATGTAATAACGTTGATTATATTATTACATTTTGATTCTATATTTTCTAAATTCTAATATATTTTTAAAACGATTATATTTCCATTTTTAGGATATAATATCAAATATCGGATCATTAAAGTCTTATTAATCACATCCATGAATATTTAAATATACCCATTATACTACAGGAAATTTCTAGTGATTTTACATGAAAAACATTTTTTCAGTGAATAATTATCTCCATTTTCACTATACATGTTCACCTAAATATAGATATAACCTCATAATATTTTAATAAATTAATATTAAAACTCTATATATGAATATTCAAAACATTATAAAAATATATTCTTGAAGACCATAAATAATTAATATACTTGGTTGCTATTAAAAAATATGTTATATTAATGAAGGATCCTCAACTTCATTCATAATGATATTCCAATTTAGAATACTATTGGAAAATACAACACTAAACCTATTCTTCATATCCAAGATAAATTTAACGTTAGATATTAAGAGCTCAAAATCCGTGTAAGGGTAATCATGGTAGATATTATTCAATAATCATAAGAAATAATTTTATAATAATAAGGGTAAATGATTAGAAACAGAGCATTCATGGTTCATAAATAATTTTTCAATTATACCAAACATGGTTCAAGTGTAAAATCTTTATCATTTCTAAATCTTTAATCATAGTGGTGATAAATCATTATAAATAATATATGAACCATAACATCATGTCATATAATTGTGGTAGCAAGATAGGTATTGAATCAAAATAACATAAAAATTTTCGCTACCAAGACCATCTAATCATAGAGTTTCAAGCATCAATAATTATTTCCAAAAACATTATGGATCTAAAATCATCACATTATTCCCATACAAGGTCAACGACATTGAATATATTACCATAGTTGTTCAAAATTATAATCAGATATCCCATTTAAAATAACAAACGTCATTTTTTCCAATAATTATCTCAATAGATATAAATCATTATTCAATGTTTTTATAGATATATAGGTCCCACCCTTAACATAATTAACATACTTTTCTTCCCCACATTTTTATAAAATTCATCATATCATACCCTATTGAATGGATATGTGTTTCATATACATTTCATCATAGAACAACATGTAGGAATGAAATAATGTTCTTAACTATCACTTCAGAAAAAAATTAATTATTAAGTAAAATAATAATGATAGTTATACAGGATTATTTCTCCGGAAAACTATAATAACCAATAAGGATTTTCATTGATGAATAGAAAATTAAGAAAAAAAAATTTAAACTATTGTTGTGGAAAATATCATTCTCATATATTATATTACATTTTTAAAAAATAACATTAAAAAAATTAAAAATATTTTTCATTGACAATTAAATTTGATACTTAGGACGTATTTTTTAAAACCTTATGTTATAAGGATTATTTAAAATATTGTACAAGCTATATACATAAATACCATTATTGCATTAACATTTTAGGTGAAATTTAAAAAATACCATGTTCAGAAAATGATAATGAGAATCATTTTAAAAAAAATTCTAAAATTAAACATGGGAAAGTTATTAATTAAAAATTAATTATAGAATTATAAAAACTCAATTAAAATAAACTATAGAAAACACATATATGAAATGAAATAGATAATTTATAGAAGAGAAATATAAAATAATTTGTTCTTAAAAACATTCCTTTGGTATCATTACTCCATTCTGAGGGAAAAATGAAATAAAAAAATAATTCATTAGAAATAACTAAATGATAATAAATGAAATTATTTTATTAGTGTTATATCTCAAAATATAATCTTCGAAATCATATTCATAAAAATTCTTAATAAATAACGAAATTTTAACCAAATAATATATACCACTTTGATAATGATTATATCAAAAGATACGTGAATGAATGAATTTCATATGGATATATATATCCTGAATTTTTATATATGTTAATAAAAAAATAAATTCATTGTACGTATATCTACCATATAAAAAACAAGTAGTGAATATGTATAGTGTCTCACCAAAATTAATGTTAGACACAAATCCATTATGAAATTTGTAAATTTTTTATTATATGACCCATGAAATAAATAACATAAATTGATACATAAAATATCATCAATGTTAGGATATTAATGATATGACATATAAATGGGTCATTCATGTAAAACTCAAAAATTATGATTGCTTTATAACATTACTTACTTCTCAAAAAAGAAAGTTTGATACAAAATACCTTTCCCTTATGGAAACTATTGGATCGTAAGTCACATTAAAGAATAATATCAAATGAACCACTAACTATCATGAAAATAAATTATTATAGGATATATAAATTCAATGTCGGATTATATTGACCACAAAAATTAAAATGTGTTTAATATGGATCATGTCCCAAATTAGTAAATGTGAGACATGAATTTCACACCTAATGTCTCGACATTCATCATACACATTCAGACCTCAATTAAAATAAATATTTTTATATTATACATATATTTTGGATTAATATATTTAAGATCATATATATCAGAACATACATGTCAGACTATATATATCATACCATATACAATTTACTTCATAAAAAGTATTTAATTTTTTTTAACAAATCCTTTTAAAAATCACTTTTCATGAAATAACAGCTTCATTTTTCATGTATGTTTTGTTTTGTAATTTTGGTCCCATTAATTTTATCAGGATTTAATCATCAATTAAATTTTCAATTTCTTTTTAGTATTATATATATTTAAAAAAAAATTATATCCATAAAATATAGATATATAAAATTAATTACATTGTTCATATAGATGGTAAAACAAATGTCTGTGTGATCATTATTTCCATTTTCATAACAGGTAGAATTAAATTAAGATAAATATTAATTGAATATTACATAATAATTATTATATGATATATATCATATCTAATCATTAAATATATCTTTATTACCATTAATATTGTAACAGAATGAAAAATATACCACAATGATTCATAGAGGTGGTAGTATAGATATTTGCACAATGGATGTTGTCATTTTAAAATAGATTGGAAGGAAAGGATGTATATGTTATATAATAATTACAAATTTATAATTATTTCGTAAATAAAATACATATATTTTATATCTATAAGCATATAAATCCTTGAGAGGTTGTTATGGAAA
This sequence comes from Viscum album, assembly GCA_963277665.1. Classification (NCBI taxonomy): domain Eukaryota; kingdom Viridiplantae; phylum Streptophyta; class Magnoliopsida; order Santalales; family Viscaceae; genus Viscum; species Viscum album. Next base: position 1,045,111,960 of record OY728163.1, on the reverse strand, counting down.
ACAAAATACATTACTTGGCGAGGTGATAGTCCACTATACACATGATCAACAGTTTTATTTCGCATTTGATGAGATATGGGATGCATATGTGTTATAAAATTATCATAATAAAATATATATTTATGGGATATAATGAATTTATTATACCATAGTTATTATAGAATATTTAACAACCATTATTTTTATATAATAATATTAATTTTATAATAATGACTGTGAAAACAGATTATTGTTTGTAGCACAAGATATAAAATAAATTATATTTATTTGAAATAAATATTGTTCATAAAAAAATTTGTTTTATAATGGATATAAATGATATATTTCAATCATCCTTGTATTTAAACCACTCACATTAATTGTGGGATTAATGGTTATGAATTTCATCCTTATGTTGTATGTCATTTGTTGAAATCATACACATTTACATGATCTGAATGTGGTGTGTGGGATCAGAAATATATTTCCTTTCAATTAATTGTGAAATATTTTCATCTCATGAGATTCCATGTATGATGAATTGTAGGTATTTATCAGGACAATATTTTATGATATCATGATTGATAAACTTTTCTTGTGTTTATAATGCCGTGTTATGTCATTGTTCCAAATTTCCATATTACCGTTAGATTATATTAATATTCCATGCTTCCATGTTAATGTATATTATTATCACACCTCTTATTATTAATTTATATTTATTTTTAATCTCATGAATTTATTTCATTATGTTATATTTATTTATTACTTTATTAGGATAAACAAAATATTGATTTCTTATTTATTGCACCATGTTTTCTAGGGAAGCATTAAATGATAAAGGAAACACAAGGGCATGTTTTAAAGAATTTGTTTTTGTATTACTATTTATGATTCCAAATTTTTTGGTATGTACCTAATGACCCAAATAGACTAGTCCATAATATCATTTGGGGTTACATTATATGTATATATAAGAAAAAAATCATGAATTGAAGTGTTTGAAAAATACATGTTTTGATTCATTTATAACCATATGATGAAACTATTATTTTCTAATAGAATATCTTATATGGTAAAAACTAGGTGTTACCTCAAATAAAGATACCCCAAATTCACTTAAACATATAAAATATCAGAACATTAAATGTTAACTACAGATATAACATTTAAGTTATGGTAAAGATGATAATGTGATTATAAAAATAATTAGTATGACATCATGTAATCCTACAGAAGGTAAAATAGAAACATACAAACACAAAACTAATTATATAAGAGTATATAATGGAAAAAAGATAATAAATATTACATATATTAACATTTCTTATAAATTATATGTAATATAAAATTTCAATTCAACTAAATACAAGAAGGTGGCACATCACGAGAAACAATGGTGTGCTTAGAGAAATGAACTCCCCTAATGTATGACATTGATGACCATGTATATACTAAACATCAAAGGGAAACCTTGAGCTAAAGAGGATTTTTATTTCATAATCTAACTAATTATTCTCTTCTCTTCCAACTATAACACTACTACTAGAATCCAAGAAAACATATTTACCAATACATGAGAAACCTCAATAAAAAAAGAAAATTGAAAACTCTAATCCATCAATACTATATCAATGATAAAGTTTCTTAACTACCATTTCATATAATCCGAGTTATCCAAACAAAAACAATAATGAACGTTCTCAAACCCACGATAAGTAGCACGATTCTTACACTTTTTGATAAACTCATAGCCCAAAAGATCACATTCAACAATTGAATAACAAATCCACATAGACAGGATCCCATACCTCAGGTATGTAAGGGGGATAAAGCACATATCTATTATGAATAAAAAGTATATTATTCAGTAATAGAGAATAAAAAGAATGAGGGTACCAATAATATACATTAGATTATAGAATCCTGTAGAATCTCGACTCTTGATAGTTCGAAGATCGAATATCGTATAAATGGCATTGTCATTATTATAAAGAATTGAGTCCCATTTTTCCGATAAGCGATGTATTCATGTAAACCATATTCATAAATGAATATTTTGTAACAAATGAATTAACTAATTAATGCATATTTATCTAAATTCTTAATAATCATCTTTGAGGACAACTCTAATATATCTAGTAAAAAATTACATATCTTCGACAATAATCTTATTAGAATCATGGGGAACGAAATAAGAAAAAGGGTGATAACAAATGCTCAATAAGGGAGAAATGTTGTGGAAGCAGTATTGAATCAATGTGAGTAAAACAATTAGGCATGGTAAATAACAGAACACACATACCATTTAATCTATAAACAAAATTACAGTATGTAACCAAAATGGAGTGCTATTATATAGAAATTCATGCCATTAAAATAAGCTGATGAATAAAATGACTATAATGTTGTAAAAAACATAAACACATTCCATAAAATAAAATGAATATATTTACTGATAATTCGATGAAAAATATAATGTTTGAATAATAACTGAATCTAATATGAAGACAATGAATAATTGTTTGAAATCATGTCTATAAAACATGAAAACCAATTACCATTATTAAAATTTACAAGATATATTAAATGTATTTGTAGAAATCTATTTATGAAACTACATTCATGGGACCATGTCCATTCATCGAGGAGCTATATAATTTCTGAGATCTACCCTTCATATCTATTCTAATGCATTTCGGACAATGAATAATCATAATAAAAAATATTCCTTATCAAATAATTGTATTGAATAAAAAAAATATTTATAAATAATTTCTCATTTAATCAAAGAGAATTATACATAAATATTGTATGAGATATGGAAAAAAGATTGGGAAATAATAATATCAAGGATATATGAATTTGATAATTAGGAGACATTTAATGCTCAATGAGCATATAAATTTTAAATTTCAAAAAATATTTCAAGAATGAAACATGGAAGTGATTCCGAAAAATATAGTTAGTCAAAATAATCTTAAAACATATATAAGAAGAATATATATGATATTAATACATCTTATCCTATGTCGATTAAAAATAAATGGTGTTTTCAATGATGAAATAAATGAATAAAATATATTTTTCTGAAGAAAATATCATTTGTTTCTAAAAAACCATATAAAAATATTTTCCATTTAAAATCCATTTTAAATGATCATTTAAAAGAACAAACATTTTAATCTTGTAATTGTGGCTTCAATGAAATGAGGGTGGATAAATCCGTAGTTCGAATACGAGGTAAAATAATATTCATTTTTCATGGTAAAAAAGATGTAAAATTACCTTGTTGGAAATCAACAAAAATTACCTTAAAAAATAAGTAAAATAACAATGAGGTATAAATTTATTTTCCATGTAGTTGTTTAATGCAATTTAAAAAAACTATTTTTAGCAGAAAATATGTTCTCCGACTAAAGAGTGAAATAAAGTCAGGTTTTGTTAATAAAATTTTCTAAAACACTGTCAATACCAAAGAGTGGAAAAATTGTACAAGTACAAGAATATGATTATTATTTAAGATATTATAATAAATGTATATATTTCAAAATATATATTTAATTTCTTCAAATGGGAATACCATTCATGTATAATTTTTATTATTTTTAAGAAACAAATCGTTTAACATTCCAGAGTGTTCGATACCACGTTGAAATATTTTAAATCATATCCTCATAAATAGAAAATAATATATAAAAGATATAATATCATGTAATTATGTAGGATCATGATACATTGTTTCAAAGGGTTGTATGTACATGTTATAAATGAATCTTGGTGCAAAACAACAATTATGTCTCAATGGATTGTAAATTGAGACCAAAACACCTTACCAGTGTAGTAACAAAGTAATTGGAAACCCCAATGTTAATAATCCTTAAATAAATCATTAAATTTTCATGAATATAATATAATTCATGATATAATATATCAATTTGGTTTCATTTACACAATATATATGAAATTATATTCACAATAATTGTGTATGCCTCACAGAATGAAAATGAGACAATAATCCCTTATCGTAATAAAATTTGTGTTGAGTGGCCTCTATCCTCCTCTATAGTGGGTTTAAAAATGTATCAATATTATAAAAAAGAAAAATTAATTTTTATTATATCATATATTATTCTATAATATTATCTAATTAGTAGTTTTTAAATAACCATTCAATATGTTAACTATTTTATATGTTAATTAACATGTTTTCAAAAGTATGTTTTAATTTCTCATTTTCATATTACAATACATTGATCATGATTTAATTAAAATAAATTGTAATCCATGAATTAATTAACTTATATATTTAGTATACATGTATATATAATAATATATTCTGTTTGTACATAAGAAATGAAATGCATCGTTCATGGAGACAATATGCCACACATACGAATGAACGTTGTGTTCATTTCATTTTCGTGTTAAAATATTTGAAATTTAAAGATACTTATTTATATTATAATTCAATTATCAAAAATATTCCATATATTTTACATATTTTTTTAAAATTATCTTTAATGTGTTCCATGAATTATGTGAATGAATCAATTTACATTGAGGGGCTGTTGTCCACACTTCAACAAACAATGTTATCGTATATCCACAATATTGAATGAATAAAGGTATGTTTAATTTTAAAATTGTAGAATATTACATTGTTTATAATGTATATATTTTAATATTATATAAAATGTAATTTTTTAAGACCATCCATTAATGTGGTAATGGAAAAAGAAGGAAAATAGCATTGAAAAAGTCGATTAACCAACATAACATCGAGAATTTTTTTTTGTAATGAATAAGGGGAGGTGATAAATGACATGGATATGAGATATTAAATTAATAACATAAAACTCCAATATATAAATTATTTAAGAGTTATCATACATTGATATATTAATTGGCGGATGAGAAAGTTGTAAATGAAAACAAATTAAGATAGGTAATTTAACAAATTTACCTCTTGAATATCATCTACCTGAATGACCCTTGAAGACCTTGCATTTGACATTTTTGTGAGAAAAATATAACATTTACATTGGGATAGTTAGTAGGATATGTTATGTAAATGATTTTAGGAGCTACAATATGTTATTGATCGAAATGTTGAGGTGATGGGTGGTATTTATAATTTAGGAGATGTGGGATCAAGTGATTAGATTAATGATTATTTTTTATATAAGGCTCAATAAATTGATCTGGAATTAATTACATTACATAGACATTTAATAATTTTTCTTCTTATCATGGTCGATCGACATCTCATCCAAAAATAAATTTTTTCAATTTTATGGTATACAATGTTTTTTACTTTTAACTCTTCCTCCTTTAACAATTTTACCTATACAACGATAGATAAATTTTTACCATTGTAATTATTTTATACATAATATTGATATTTTTCATACAAATAAATTTAAAACATATTAACATAAAAAATTAATCGATATTTCCTAATTTAACTTTTATAATTTTGGAACTTATATTTAATTTTAATTCTGTTGACAAAACAAAAAAGCGGGTTTTTATAGCGAAAAATTTAAAATCAAATTTTTTTTTTATATAGATTCTAAATATGAAATGAAATCCCATGACATAATCTATGGGAAAAATTAAAATATTATAAATTAAATTTAAATCAATTATGTCTATAGTCTAACTCTAAAATAAATTAGTTGAAAAAGTTGTTCTGAATTAAAATGTCATATTTTCACTATTCATTAAATATGAATTTTATCATAAAATAACAAAATTCAACCAAAGAAAATATTTATTCACCACTTACATAGAAGAAAATTATTTGTTAAAATATATCTTATAAATGTGTCAAAAATTGAATTAAAAATACATTCTCCATTGAATTGTGGTAAAGTTTTATTTATGAAAATATGTGTTTTTATGTGTGAAATAGGCTTTTCCATTACCTTATTCATATCAAAACGTATGGATTCATATCAAAAAGATATGATTTAGTATATAACATAAATTTTTCATTAAAATAATTCTATAATTTTAATAAATTATAAATACTATGTTAAAACTCCTTAAAAGCATAAAAATTAATATATATTCTTTTAAATCCAATTGGTTATTTTTTTTCATTTATCATTAATTAGTAACCCATGAATTAATTTTATATTTATAGAATCTATAAAATTTCATAATATAAAATTATAACATAACATTTAGGTTATGTAAGGGCTCAGATCTACTTGGATCGACAGTTTGTGTGTTTTCCAAGACTGAGGTGCCCAGAGAAGGCTCAGATGACATCTGGAGGAGTTCTATAGAAAGTGGCTACAAAGGGGGGGGGGGTTACATGACCTAACCATGTGGGAAACAACATGCACCGTTTGGGTTTCAAAAATATAAAACAAAGGTCTATGGAAACTTTTGATTTGTGCGTAAGTCACCTTGAGGTGCTACATGACAGGACAAGGATTTGCGTGTCATATACTGCCCCACTGTTGGCTATTTTTATGTCACAGATCCGCTGGAGGTTTTCAAACCCTACATCTTATGTGCACCATGTCCTGACCCCAGAAAACCAATACACCCCCTATTAAACATTTGGGGATTCCTTTATCAGGGATTTGTTCCCAGCTTCGTTCTTCAAATCTATCATTAATATGAGGTAAGATATACCACCGTTCATTTGTTTTTGGGCTCAATATTCTACCGTTTCCCCATTCCATGAAAGTTTTTATGATATCCATGGTTTTATAGGAGGTTTTTTTTTCTCTTTTTTATGTTTTAATTTCAAACATCCTTGGAAATATGTAGTTTTTGTGGGAAGATGATTAAATTCCATAGTTTGGTCCATTCATTAGTAATGAATGTCAGAAACCATTTAAGGTAAGGAATTTCATGCTTTTATATTCATTTATGTTCAATTGTTGAGTTATCATGATTCATCCCACTCGATCATAATGGATTTGACACAAAAAATATTTAAATAAGATTTATTAATTGGTATTAATTATATGATATTGCCACATGGTTTCCATGATAGTGTGTTATATATGATTTCATTATTTGGCATGTAAATTGGGATGGAAATTGAAAAATAATTTAAACTCGGATTAATTGTAATTATTTTTCTTTGATAAATAGGAACATAAACGAATCTTGTTTTTTGTGGATGTAATTTTATGTTAATAAAAATTATTTAGTAAAAAGATTAATTAATTTTTGATAGCTATGATAGCTAGAAATTTAGTTTTCCTATAGTTGAAACCTACAAATAATAGTTTTGTTTATTTAAGATGGAATATATAAAAACTATTTGATAAACTGTAATTTCTGAATGGGTTTTGAGTGACCCTCTTTCTCATATGGTCATGTTCATTGTGAATTGGAACCATGAGTGTCCATTATTAAGGAATACTAGATGTGTTTCTAATGGTACAAGAGCCATGTTGATATTATGTTTCTTTCCTTCTTCCTATAATGTGTTTTGAGACTGGATGGATGTTTCGATATGTGGGGGAATAGAGGCCTATTCATTGTGATAGTAGCTGATTCATAAAGTGGTGAGATGTAACACCCCAAGATTCCACGGTACGTTTCCCTTTGAATAATGAAATGACGTGCATTGTACGCAACATCGAGATTCTAACACACCACAACCAATCAAACTAGCCGTTATGAATAGTAATACCTACTTTTTAAATTTTATGAAATTTTATCTCTCAAAATGGACTTCATTTTTGGATTTGGAGTATTGAATTTAGCCTAAAGTTAAATTTTGGTACTTTTCGGATAACTTTAATATTATGATGAATAGTGAAAATTACAAAATATTAATTAAAAACAACATTTTTAATCAAAATTATTAATAGTGATAAATTATTAATTAGAGTGGTTTTAAAGTATAATTAGAATATATTTTTACCTTTTTATCCAATGGTGTTCATTTTAATTAATTTCACTTTAAAATTGGACATAAACAATTGCCAATCTTTTGATATATATTGTTTCTTAAAAACACACTATTTTTTGTGACAGTGGGAATTAATTATAAAATTAATTAATGCAACAATTATGTTTGGAATTTTGTAAAATAGACAGCATTTTTGAATTCAGAATATCAATTATAGACTAGGGTGAAATTTTGGCATTGTTCTGAAAAACTTCAATTTTTGTTGAATAGTGAAACTACTAAGTGGTAGTTAAAAAACTGAATTTTTCAAAAAAATTAATTTTACAGCTTCTGTGATTGGAATTTCGAAAATCTAAGAGGCACGGTTAATATCAAGTAGTAATGTGTGGTTCAATGAGATGAAAATAATTTTTGATGAATAGTAACTTTTAACTTTTATTACCAAGGTTAAAAGTAAATAGGGTAATTAAGGGTAAAAATGATATTAATATTACCATAACACATGTCCTAATTCTATTGGAAAAGTGTATCTCGACCAAAAACAACCATAGGAATAAAAAATTATCATTTAGGTCCACATGGATTAGATTAGGACATTTATTATTATTTAATTCAGAGAAGAGTTAAAAGCGTTAAAATCAATGTTTATTTACTAAAACATTTTTAATATAGGGTTACAAATAAGATAAATTCGATTATAAATATTCCTTAGAAATATAAAACGATTTCCTATATAATTATATTTTATTTATAATTTTTAGACCTCATATAATTTAATTTATTTATGACACAACGATGATGCAGTAATTACCATAATAGTGAAAAATTAAAATAATTGATATTATAAATACACAAATAAATATAATTTTAGACTTTAATGGAATTAAAATAATTTTATAGGTTAATATGACATATTAGTATTTATTTAATTGACTTTTTTCGAAGTAATCATTCTGATATGAGTTTCTCAAAAATCAATTAATGAATAGTGTCAAAATTGACATAAAAGAGTTTTTAAAACAAATATTATATTATTAATTGATATTAAATTTTTAAAAATCTACGTTTCGGCCAAGAGACTTATATAATGGTAGGTGTATCATTAATGGACCACTTGGGGGGTCTCATGGATGTATATACTATGTTTATTAACCGTATAATATAAAAATAAAAAGAGACATTGTAAAAGTGAAACTAATTAACTAAGAGTTAATACTTAAAGATAATGTTAATATAATGACCCAAACATGTCTAAATTCTATTGGATGAGTGGTTTGAGACCTATCCCCACCTTAAACTTTAAATAATCCACTTTTTATCCATTAGAAACCGAATATGAATTTATTAAAAAATAATATTTCTAGCTTTTCCAAAGGTGCCCCTCACCCCTCTTAAAAAGGGCACACCTCTTTCTCATTAATTCACACCATCAAAGCCTTTTGGCTCTGACAAACTCTTCCCAAATACTCTCTCAACTTCCCTCACTTCATACTATAGGCCTTTATTTAGTCATTAATCCAACTTAAGGATCTCTTTTGATCAAATCAAAAGGAAGAACCCAAATAAGAGGTAATGTTTTCACCACCCATTTTCAAGTTCCTTTCTTCTTCCACTCCTTCTTTCTTTCTTATTACCATTATAAAATAATAACTCCAGTATCTTATATATACTGTGATGTTATTATAAATATGGTACAATCATATTCATTATTGTATCGATCCTTTGAATAACATGTCCCCATATGTGCGTACGTACGGCTCACCGTCTCCATGTCGTGGTGTAATTGATATTCAATAAATTATTATTTTTATGGGTATAATAATGATGTTTAATTCATGTAAATATTAAATATAACATGATAATGATTCTCTATATATGATATAACATCCAATTATATATTATTTTAATATCAAAAGAATGATTTTGTCGCTCGTGTGTACGTACGGACTACCGTCTCCAAGAACGTGATGAGATTCATTCTCCGTCGTATCCATTCAAGTATAATTATCCACTGATGAATTAAAATAAGTTTTAGGGACTTGATTTAATTCTGGATATGAATAATATACAACCTATCCATAACAAACATGGCTTACGTAACAAAGAATATAAAGGAAAACGAGTAAGTTAACACCCGAAATGACGTTAATACTAAGATATTATTAACATATCAATGATATAAGATCATATATGATATCATATTAATGTATATGATTATTGTATAATTCAATAACAATTATTTCACCATTATAAAGGAGGTTAACCTACCATCTACCAAGGAAAAAATTACAAAGTAAGGGGTTTCTTATCTCACTTTTAATTCCGTGAGAATTCCATTGTTCACCACTTATTTATTACATGTGGTGTGTATACTGCCCGTGTTTGTATTCATTGTGTAATATACATTAATTTATGGTTATTTAAATCATCATTGTATTATTCTTCTTTCATGGGTTCATGTTTCATAAGTTACCAAATCGATAAGGTAATTTGAAATTTCAATTTCCACTCATTCGACTTTACACATACTTCTTTGATTATTTTACTCCAAGATTATGTGTGGAATCACTATTCATTTGATTATGTCATTATTTCCACTCCCCATTCTGTGGATATACGTTTTATACACATAATCACTCCATTGATAAATTCTCATGTCATCGATTTGAACTTTATAAGAGTAATTTTAACTCAATCTCCATTTGTTGAGTTAAATATCCAATTCATTGGTGTTGTTTTTACAAGAATATGTGTGAATTTCCTATGATTGATTTACACTGAATATCCAATCATTTTGAGTGTATTTATATTTTTTACACATAATTATACCATTGATATGTCCTTAACCTAAGGATATTATCTTTATAAGAAGTTTCATCTAAAATTACATTCCATTGAGACTGCTTTGTTGTTATACACCAAATCACTTTTACATGGTTTATATAATACACTTTGATATAGTATATCATGAATCCCTTTATTCTCATGATATTACAAAGTTGTTATTACCTTTATTATTTGTATTCAAGTGTATCTCTTTTGGTTAGAAACTCTAACTAAAATACATTTTTAAGTGTTTTAAGATTGACTATTCTAAATCTTTCACATTAATGTCAATGTTTTAAAAATGGATTTAATGATTTATTTATATGGACATTAAAGTTTCCAAATCAAAATTCCTTTTAAATGTTTCAAAGTGGTATGGGACAATTTGATTAAAAAATCTATTTTCAATTACATCTTGACAAATAGTGTGAATTTCAAAAGTTTTCAAGAAAAAGGGGGATATTGCTCTCTAATAGTTTTGATGATTATTTTCATCTATGTCAATAATCTTTTATCATTATCTATTGAGGGTATTATGATACAATACAATCTTCTATATTGTATCAAATGAGTTATGTTTGACTGTTGATGTGCTATTTTTATACCATTCATGGTTTGTGGATAAAGTTTTGACATTTTGTATGCTAGTTTGAATACGAATGTGTATGTTATGGTTAAAACTTTTCGTATGAGGAATTCATTAGACTTAATAAGTGACGGGTGGAGCCCGCTATATCTCCTCGATGCATCGGTAGGTCTCATGAGACAAACTAGTGTCTTGGCATAAGGCCTTGGAAAAATCTTATTTGTAGTCTTGGGACGAGGCCTTGGCTATGTGGTTATGATAGTATGGCATTATTCATTCCATCATTATGAAAGTGGTTATTGATATTTCATGTGATTATTATATTAGTATAATATGCATGTGAGTATGTAAATGGAATTATTTCATTTTTTCCATACTATGTTGAAGATCAAGTTTAAAAGGCTTTTGTTTTAGTTATACATTTCCTTCAATGTTTATTCTTATTTATTAAAGTTTCTGCTATATTGTTATCCTTTCTGGGAATTTGAGCTCACCCCTTTCAATGTTTTATTTTTCCCAGGATGTGAAGAAGTAATTTATGAATGACCTGCAGGGATAGTATGTGGAGACATGAGTGTGGACTATGAAGAAAAAAAGTTGTTGTAGTTTTCATTTTATGACGTAATGTAAACCTTATTAATGTATCTAGTTATTCCAATGCTATAAAACTAATCAGTCTATTGATACTTGATCATTCTTGTGATCATGCCAATGATATGTAATAATGCACCGACTCTGGGTAACTAGGGTCGAGGCGTTACATTTGGTATCAGAGGAAGTTTAGTACAAACCATGGAAACTAGATTTAGATAAACTCTAATTAGAGCACGTAGACCTATGATGAACATTGAGGATTAGTATAGTAGAACTTCCTATAATTTTGGTATTGTAGAGATTTTGTGAGTTTTCCGAGCAATACATTCCTGTCTGGATACGAGTAGGTAGAGGCGACTCTGGAACAGATGTACCTAGGGGTAAAACCCAAAAACACTGCTTTGAGATAGACTCGAACGGGAGCTGGTGCACGACAACGGGCCTTGCTGCACTCTTGGCTACGACACTCACAGGGGATATTATTATGATAATTTAAATTTTTTTACAAACCAATTTGAGGTATTATATATATAAGATGATAGTAAATTACCTCGGTTAATCCTAATGTGTTCCAAATTGAGAATATGGTGACATGTTAATCCATAAATGGTTTTATGACTACAGTTACTCACACTATGCTTTCTGGTTTTAGTCAATGGCTGGATTCCAAGGATGTCATAGTGACTTTGAGAATGATGTAGAAGGTGGGAACGATGGTGGAAATGAGAAACAAAATGGAATGTTGATTGCCGTAAAAGATATCATCTTTATGCCAAATCAATTTTCCAAAAATATGATCAACAATATATATATTAACCAATTCCCGGACTCAACAATGAAAATAATGGTGATGAATGATAAGAGCTCTAGCAGTGGAGACCATGGAGAAAGGAATACTCAATTTCCATCATGCTGGAAATGTGGAAAGAGAAACCCAGGAAAGTGTCTCAATGGGACAAGGAAATGCTTTATGTTCAGGAAGAAAGGACATAAAGTGAAGAATTGCCGAAGAAAAATGAAGTGTAATATGGAAGAAGATAAAAATAGTCCCAAGAATCCATTTACATTCATTTTCCGTAAATGTAGGGGACCTGACCTTTACCCGAGTGAATGCCCTATTCTATAGGATATTTTCGTGGTCAAACATGAATCTATGTGGAAATAAATGGTTGGATAAATGTTTAAAAAGTGTTAGTGCCCCTTTTTTATGGGTTTACTTTGGAATAATTTTCTCTTGGGTTTGTAACCCTGCAGTTTTCCAAGTGATAATGATATTTGAGGAATAATTATATTTTATCTTGTGGATATAGTTATGAATAACCATTTGGTTTTATATGATCATTGCGTTTGAGGAAATTATAAGTTATTATAATTTGGGATGAAAAAGCGAGGTATGAAATAAAATTTGGGGTTAAATTATGTTATGGTTATTTTGAGGAATTTATATCATTTTGATAATGTTATAAAATATAGTTTTTGAAAAGGGACAACACGTAGACCATGTGACAACCCGTCGTGTCGGACAAAGCTGTGGGAATCAAACCGACAACCAAAGTGCGATTGGGATTTATCTCCTACCACTGGACTACGTGAATTCCCTGGTTAGTGTGCCTATTATTTTTAGATAAATGATTTTATTGATCATTAATAATTTGATTTGGGATCTTATGTCTTATCAAATGAATACCCTTAGTATAGGAAAATGATATGGTAATTAAGTGATAAATGTTATTTTGGAAGTTGTTCACTTTGTTGTATGGAAAATATAATAGTATGGGATTTCATTAGAGGAGTAAGGGTGGAATTTTATCTATGTTTTTATTGTGGATTTATATTGATTTGGTTTTTTTATGGAAGTGCTTAGGTTAATTACTTTTAAGTATGCGACTTTAAGAGTAATTAATGTCATTTGGAGATACAATTTAACACGGAAGACTACATTCTTAACGTTTTGAGTTTTAATATTAGTTTGGATTATATTGAAGGATTTTAAGGACAATTGATTATTGAATGGTATTTATTTAACTTTGGGGTATTGATGGTTTAATTTTAGAAATTAGGATTAGTGTTTTTTTGTCTAATGGAATATCCATTTGGGGGTCATCATATATTATACTAACAATTTTAGTTTTGATTAGTCTCTAAGGAAAAGGTAAATATATAGTTAAACCAACGTGGATCATATATTTCTATAGATGTTTATTCTAGATCTTCCATTGTGACCATGTCTTCTTGAATACTCATTGTTCAAAAAAATTAGTGAGTGGTAAAAAGTTATTACAGAATGAAACTCTACATAAAAAGTATGTATATCTCTTTATGTTGTTAGTCAATATCATAAATTAATTCCTCATCCTTATGTAATGTAACTTAAAACAAAAAATGTTGTCCATTTACTTTTACTACTGGGAGACTAAGGACCGTTTTTTCCAACACAAGATTGTGATTTTATTATTGTTAACTTTCATCTGATCATGTTTTCTATCCCTCTCCATCAGAACTAAACACTTAGTTTATCTTCCATATCCATTTTTTCCTACATGGAATCCTATTATGGGTTATATTGGGTGACCTTTATACCTATCTTCCTTTCATTTAAAGTGATAGTTTTATTGACTCTTTTTCCGATGTGGGACATTCCATTATATTCTCAAACCCAATTTTAAAAAAATTGCGAGGACGCAATTTATTGAAGGAGGGGAGAATGTAACACCCCAAGATTCCACGGTACGTTGCCCTTTGAATAATGCAATGACGTGCATTGTACGCAACTTCGAGATTCTAACACACCACAACCAATCAAACTAGCCGTTATGAAGAGTAATACCTACTTTTTAAAATTTTAGAAATTTTATCTCTCAAATTGGACTTCATTTTTGGATTTTATGTATCGAATTTAGCCTATGGTGAAATTTTGGTACTTTTCGGATAACTTTAATATTTTGATGAATAGTGAAAATTACTAAATTTTAATTAAAAACTAATTTTTTAATCAAAATAATTAATAGTGGTAAATTATAAATTTGAGTGGTTTTAAAGTATAATTAGAATATAGTTTTACCTTTTTATCCAATGGTGTTCATTATAATTAATTTCACGTTGAAATTGGACATAAACAATTGTCAATCTTTTGATATATATTGTTTCTTAAAAACACGCTATTTGTTGTTACAGCGGAATTAATTATAAAATTAATTAATGCAACATTTATGTTTTGAATTTTTGTAAAATAGACATCATTTTTGAATTAGTAATGTCAATTATAGCCTAGGGTGAAATTTTGGCATTGTCCTGAAAAACTTCAATTTTTGATGAATAGTGAAACTACTAAGCGGTAGTTAAAAAAATGAATTTTTCATAAAACGTATTTCTACCCCTTATATGATTGAAATTTAGAAAATCCAAGAGTCATGATTAATAAAAAGGAGTAAATTGTGGTTCAATGATATGAAAACAATTTTTGGTAAATAGTAACTTTTTACTTTTATTTACCACGGTTAAAAGTAAATAGGGTAATTAAAGGTAAAAATGATATTAATATTACCATAACACATGTACTAATTCTATTGGACAAGTGTATATTGACGAAAAACAACATTAGGAATAAAATATTATCATTTAGGTCCACTTGGATTAGATTAGGACATTTATTATTATTTAATTCAAAGAAGAGTTAAAAGAGTTAAAATCAAAGTTTATTTAATAAAAAAATTTTAATATAGGGATACACATAAGTTAAATTCGATTATAAATATTAATTAAAAATATAAAAAGATTTCCTACATAATTATATTTTATTTATAATTTTTAGACATTAAATAATTTAATTAATTTATGACACAATGATGATGCAGTAATTAAGATAATAGTGAAAAATTAAAATAATTGATATTATAAATACACAAATAAATATAATTGGAGACTTTTATTGAATTAAAATAATTTTATAGGTTAAAATGAAATATTAGGATATCATTAATTGACTTTTTTCGAAGTAATAATTCTGATATGAGTTTCACAAAAATCAATTACTGAGTAGTGCCAAAATTGACATAAAAGAGTTTTTAAAACAAAAACTATATTATTAATTGATATTAAATTACTAAAAATCTACGGTTCGGCCATGAGACTTATATAATGATAGGTGTATCATTAATGGACCACTTGGGGGTCCCATGGATGTATATAGTATGTTTATTAACTATATAATATAAAAATACAAAGAGACATTGTAAAAGTGTAACTAATTAACTAAGTGTTAATACTTAAAGATAAGGTTAATATAATGACCCAAACCTGTATAAATTATATTGGTTGAGTGTTTTTCGACCTATCCCCACCTTAAAATATAAATAATACACTTTGGAGCCATTAGAAACTGAATATGAATTTATTACAAAATAATATTTCTAGCTTTTCCAAAGGTGCCTTCACCCCTCTTATAAAAGGGCACTCCTCCTTTTCATTACTTCACACCTTTAAAGCCTTTTTGCTAGGCCAAACTATGAACAAATACTATATAAACATTCCTCAATTCATCTTATAGGCCTTTATTTAGTCAGAAATCCAACTTTAGGATCCCTTTTGATCAAATCAAAAGGAAGAACCCGAAGAAGAGGTACTGTTTTCACCACCCTTTTTCATGTTCCTTTCTTCTTCCACTTCTTATTTCTTTGTTATTCCCATTCTAAAATAATAACTCCAGTATATTATATATATTGTGATGTTATTAGAAATATGGTACAATCATATTCAGTATTCTATCCATCCTTTGAATAACATGTCACCATACGTGCGTACGTACAGCTTACCGTCTCCACGTCGTGGTGTAATTGTTATTCAATAAATTATTATTTTGATGGGTATAATAATGATGTGTAATTAATGTAAATAATAAATATAACATGATAATTATTCTGCATATATTATATACCAACCAATTATATTTTATTTTAATATCAAAAGAATGATATTTTTTCTCGTGTGTACGTACGAACTACCGTCTCCACGAACGTGATGAGATTCATTCTCTATCGTATCCATTCAAGTATAATTCTCATTTGATGATTAAAAATAATGTTTAAGGACTTAATATAATTATGGATATTTATATTATACACCCTATCCATAACCAACACGGCTTACGTAACAAAGAATATAAAGGAAAACTGGTATGTTAACACTCGAAATGACGATAATACTAAGATATTAAAAAAAATCAATGTTAAAAGATCATATATGATATCATATTAATGTAAATTATTCTTGTATAATTCAATAACAATTATTTTACCATTATAAAGGAGTTTAACCTACCGTCTACGAAGTAAAAAAGTACAAAGTAAGGGGTTTCTTATCTCACTTTTAATTCCGTGAGAATTCCATTGTTCACCACTTATTTATTACATGTGGTGTGTGTACTGCCCATGTTTGTATTCATTGTGTAATATACATTAATTTATGGATATTTACATCATTAGTGTATTATCCTTATTTCAAGGGTGCATGTTTCATAAGTTACCAAATCGACAAGGGAATTTGAAATATCAATTTCCACCCATTCGGCTTTACGCATACTTCATTGATTATTTTACTCCATGATTATGTGTGGAATCACTATTCTTTTGATTATGTCAAAATTTCCACTCCCCTTTCTGTGGATATAATTTTTATACAAATAATCACTCCATTTATAAATTCTCAAGTCATCGATTTGAACATGATAAGAGTAATTTTAACTCAATCTCCATTTGTTGAGTAAAATATCCAATTCATTGGTGTTGTTTTTACATGAATATGTGTGAATGTCCTCTTATTTATTTACACTGAATATCCATTCATTTTGAGTGTATTTATATTTGTCACACAAAATTATACCATTGATATATCCATAACTTAAGGATATGGTCTTTATAATAAGTTTCATCTCAAATTACATTCCATTGAGACTCCTTTGTTGTTATACACCAAATCACTTTTACATGGTGTATATAATATACTTTGATATAGTATATCACGACTCCCTTTATTCTAATGATATTACAAAGTTTTTATTACCTTAATTATTTGTATTCAAGTGTCTCTCTTTTGGTTAGAAACTCTAACTAAAATACATTTTTAAGTGTTTTAAAGATTGATTATTATAAATCTTTCTCATTAATGTCCATGTTTTAAAAATGGTTTAAGGGTTTATTTATATGTAAATTAATTTTTCAGAATCAAAATTTATTTTAAAAGTTTTAAAGTGGTATGGGACACTTTCATTCAATAATATATTTTAAATGACTTCTTGACAAATAGTTTGACTTTTAAATGTTTTCAAGAAAAGGGGGATATTTCTCTCTAATAGTTGTGATGATTATATTCATCTATGTCAATAATCCTTCAACATTATCGATTGAGGTTATTATGACACAATACAATCTTCCATATTGTATCGAATGAGTTATGTTTGACTGTGGATGTGCTATTTTTATACCATTCATGGTTTGTGGATAAAGTATTGACATTTCGTATGCTAGTTTGAATACGAATGTTTATGTTATGTTTAAAACATTTCATATGAGGAATGCATTGGACATAGTAAGTGGTGGGTGGAGCCCGCTATAGCTCCTTGATGCATCGGTAGGTCTCATGAGTCAAACTAGTTTCTTGGCACAAGGCCTTGGTGAAATCTTATTTGTAGTCTTGTCACGAGGCATTGGCTATTTGGTTATGATAGTCTGGCATTATGCATTCCATCATTATGAAAGTTGTTATTGATATTTCAAGTGATTATTCGATTAGTAGAATATCCATGTGAGTATGTAAATGGAATTATTTCATTTTTCCATACTATATTGATGTTTAAAAGGCTTTTGTTTTAGTTATACATTTCCTTAAATGTTTATTCTTATTTATGAATGTTTCTTCTATATTGTTATCCTTACTCGGAATTTGAGCTCACCCCATTCAATGTTTTATTTTTCCCAGGATGTGATGAAGTAATTTATTAATGACCTGCAGGGATAGTATGTGGGGACATGAGTGTGGACTTTGAAGAAAATATATTGTTGTAGTTTTCATTTTATGATGTAATGTAAACCTTATTAATGTATCTAGTTATTCCAAGGATTCTAAACTAATCGGTCTTTCGAGACTTGATCATTCTTTTGATCTTGCCAATTTTATGTAATAATGCACCGACTCTGGGTAACTGGGGTCAGGGCGTTACATGAGATGCATCAGATTATTCCTGTGTGTGTTGCAGAGGACTCTAGTGATAGTGAAATGAGTTTGATGTGAATGATTTGATGTTTTTTAAATATTTCTATTTTTTATCTTCATTTCATTAACCAATTATCATTGAAGATGTTCTATCATATAATCATTCCAAAAGGTACAATGTCATGTGGTATATTCCACGTGCATTTCATTTTTAGCTCCTCAGGGGAGGATGGATCTATGCTACTGATGTATGTAGAAATGTATTGATTGAATGATAATATATTAACAGATTAGAGACCCCCTATGTTAAGTATATTGGAATGTTTTTCTAGAATTACGATTAATATGGGATGTCATATTTTATAGAAAAAATGATTGAATAAATTAAGTTAACCCATAGGGTTGGAGTTTGGTCGGATACATTGATGAAGTTGCAATTTGAAATAAAAATGGACTTAGTTTGTGTTGGTAATGAAATGTAATATGTAATTTTTAACTGTTAATTAAAGTTAAATAATTAATTAACATAATGATAATGGATAAAAATGGAATTAATTAATGTAATAATGATCTTAAAATGGGTGTGTTCTGGTAGGATACCTATTCTTAGCTATAGAAGTTGATATTCTAAAGGACAATGGTTGAATTTGATATTAGGAATATGTTTTTCCCATAGTGTGGTTGTAATCTATAGTATTTTCTGTGGTTTTTTTCCTATATGATACTATACCCCATCATGTAGGGAAACTGAAACCTCATGGATTCTGAGCCTAGTGGGCATGTTTTCCACAACATTTTCATGGGATAATGGATGGATGATTACACCATTGGCCCCACTATGTTCTCATTGTAGATACTTTTCCTTGTAGGCACATTCTTTAGTTTTCCCCATATATGTGTGTTGAGTGTTGTAATGTCTTATTGTTATTCAAACACAAATAATCAAGATATTGAAACCTATAGACTATTATAAGGGTAACATTTTTATATTGTGATGGTTTGAAAATCCTTACTCGATGCATGGGTTGTAATAGCTTGTGGTATAATGTCTGATGTATGATTCATATTATTCGATCAATGGTGGATCCTAGAAACTACTTGGTTACTTTGGTAATGTGAACGTGGTGGTTGTGTTGCACGAGGTTCATATTGTGGTGCTTCAGCTAGGTGTTTACAAAAAAAGCCTTTTTAGAGAGAGATGTGTAAGATGTACGAGTTTTGGCTAATGAGGAAAACTAGTGGGGAATTGGCATTGAATTACTATTGATATTACTTATTATATTATATAACCTTGTATGTGATACATGATTAGAGATTTCGTGGTGAGACTGGGAGCATGGAATACCTATTTAGCTGATGAGTTAGTTTCATTTGTTGTTCACTGTGTTTAGCATGCCTTCCATTTATTTTCACGAGAGGCTATTAGAGGGATCCTACTACGTATACTATTATAATAACCATATGCATATATATAAACTGCTTTCGTATCACCTATTGTAGGTTGAAGATAATCCTTTTAATTATTATCTTATCGTTGAATGTGTTGTTCAGGCTCCATGGTCACTGCCACTTTTTTATTTCCTTTGTAACTTGTAATTTCCAATTTTAGTTGATGTAGATTTCTCATGACATTACATATGTATACAAGGAATTCCATTCATATGGTAGTCTGAGTTGGATTTGGTTGGTGGATGTCTTATCTATCTCTTTTTCATATGTTCTGTAAGAGGTTAATTTATATTTTTTGTCTGTTTTCTATACACACGGTTCTAGTCACCAACCCCGGGCCTACTAGAGGCCAGATTCAGTGGTAACTATATCCCTTCAGACAATCCATGCCCATGATGGTTACACAAAGTGTGGAGGAGGTTGTGAAAAAGTTTTATCAGATGTCAGGTTGATGGATATGATGAAGTTTGGTGTTGGGAATAGGTGAGGTTGTATGGGTTGGTAGAAAACAGTGTTAGTAATGTCTAGAATGGGATGTAAACACTGAATACTTGATGATACAATGTTTTTTAGGGCCTCTTGTGATCTGATTCACAGACATTTATGTTTAAAGTGTCTAATAAACAATGTGATACTAGTATTTGGGTCGAGACATAGGAATTGATGATGAATTATTCTTCATTATTCATGTCGTTGAATGTGTAAAATGTGGTGTAGGATAACCTTAAATGAATAAATGAAAAAAATTAATTAATTAATGTGGATTCTTCCATATTCTTGGATAAGGAGCTCTAACTATATTTTATTGGGTAGGTATGGAACTAGGTCGACATCCTCATCACGTTTGAGAAGAAGATGTCCATCAGGTTGTGCTAGGAGATCACTGTAGGGAAGACATTGATGATAAGGAAATTAGAGGAGGAACGTCCGAGAGTTTTCTCTTAAGTGTCTACATCTGTACAAGGGATCTGTTTCAATTTAATTCATTGAAGATTGGTTTAAGGAGGTTGAGATAATATTTAGGTATATCTATGTTTAGAAGGAGAACATGGTGTCTTTGATTGTGAGGATATTGTGTGGGATATGTGAGGTAGTGGTGGTTCTTGTTCCTCGGTGATCGTGAGAATTAAGCAATATAATGGGAGGAGTTCCCAAACATGTTCAGAGTAGAGTTTATTTTTCGAATGTGAAGGAATCTAGTCACCAAGAGATTTATACCATTTGATAGGGAAGCTCTAGTGTGCATGATTTTGGAATCGATTTCAGGATCCTCTTATAATATGCTTCAGTCATTTTTCCAGCTATGTATGCTAGGTAGAGGAATTCTGAGGAGGGTTTATGTTCAGAGATCTAGTGTTATGTCACCACGTTTATGATGAGACATATCTTGATGTTCATGAATGGGAATAGTTCATTCAGAGGACATTAAACGGAACCATATTGACATTAATTGGGAACCATCATGATTCCTCATGAAGAAGAGTTGTGGTTCGGGGTTTCTGGTTTTCAGGGAAGAAGAGTTTCTGTTTGACTAGGGTAGGTCCCAACCCTTGGTATCTTGTTTCTCCGAGGGAGGAAGTTATCAGGACTATGCCAAGGGATCATGCACATTTTTTATGGATTCCAACTTCATCAGTTGAATGAGTTCCCTAACTTTTACAGATGTCACCATGAACAATGTGTTCTGCTCTAGGTTCCTCTATTGAGGCCATTCTAGCCGAGGCAACATCAGTGGGTTACACCATCTTTGTATCTGTAGGGACCATATGGGGTAGGCAGAGGACTTCCCCATGATGCTCCACTTCTTTAGAGAGCAGTGCGTGGGGATTGTGGTAGTATTCAATAGGGTCAGAGAGTTCATAGAAGAGTTCATGTTTAGCTTCATGCATTATCATTGTTAGTGACAGGCATGCATGGCATTAATAGACGTATCGCTCTCTTATTTTCTACTTTGGAGTATATCTTATTTTATTGAAGAGTGAATCACTACATTATATCAACTTCCGTTGTTCATTAATTTTCACTTGAGGTAGAGAGGCTTCCATTTCCCCTTGGATTTGACTATGCTGGTTGGAGGTTGAGGTGACTTGTTAGAATTTTATGGAGAGTGTGATTTAGGTGTGGGGAAGGACCGCTCTTTAGTAGATTTCCCATGTTTATGGATACAAATATATGATTTCATCTTCACCGTGGATTGGTTGTATTTGTTGCAAGTTATCATATATTACATCTAGAAGCAGGTGGCATTTGTCGATGATGATAGATATCAAGTGGTTATTGTTGGTGTGAAATTCCGTCTAATGGATCAAAGGTGTGTTTCATACTAGTCATATATCATGGATAAGCTAATGATGAGTTATTCGGAGGTTTAGTAGTTGTCGTTTCATTAGGTCCTAGAAGAGAACCCTGATGTATTTCTAGATGATGATGTAGAATTATCCCATCGATGGGATATTGGGTTTGGGATTGAGATATATATGGTATAATATCTTGTGTCTATTTATTTATATATTATGGCCCCTTATAAGTTACAAGAGTTTCATATATGTCTTTACATTCTGTTACAATGCAGTTTTGTTTAGCCAAGTGTTTCACTGTGGGGTGCGCTAGTTTTTCTAATGAAGATGGATGAAGGAAGTTTGTGGTTCTATATCGACTATATTCTCTTAATCAGAGTTATAATGAATAATTGAAATCATATTACTTATATTAAAGAAATATTTCAAGAATTGGAGGGTGAATGTTGGTTCTCAATGTTGTAATTGCAGTTAGTATATCATCGTATGCGTGTGAAGGAAGAGGAAATCCATAAGATGAGTATTCATTGTTTTCATGGGAATTAATATTTCATTATAATATTGTTCATTGTATCTAATGAAAATTATATGTTAATGGGATTGATGAATTTTGTATTCTTTGAGTTCATAGATATGTTCGTGTTGGTTTTCATCAATGAAATCCTTCTATACTCCACACCTAAGAAGGATCATGTATATAATTTTCATCCCTTTTTAAGAGAACATCGTCAACAACATCTTCCTAGGATGTTAATGTAGAGTGTGTTTTGGGATCTATAAGTATGTTTTTTGGGGCATATATTATGCAAGCATGGAGTATATTTTGATCTCTCGATGATAGAAGAGGTTATTTGTTGGGTATCCCCCACGACAGTTTTAGAGGTGTGATGTTTCTATGGTCTCGGACGATCCTACATGAGGTTTATAGACCACTTTTCTATGGAAGGGAATCCTTTGACAACATTGACTAGGAATGATCATTTTTTCATGTGGTATAATCAGTTTCAATTATCATTTGAGTTGTTGAAGGAGAATTTGGTATGTTCTCTCATTTTCTGTCATCCAACTAAGGGAGTTCAGTCTGATCTTTTCGCAATGCTTCGCATCTAGGGTAAGGTTGTGTTCTAAGGATGACGATATTAGGTGTTTCTTATGGGTCTTAGTAGGCTCATACCTATGAACGAATCTATTCCAAACATGATCCTGATTTAGTGGTAGTGTGTATTATTTTTAAGATGTAGAGACCTTTTTTCATTGAAGAGCACTTTGTAGTTTTCAGAAACCATAATATTATGAGGTTTGTTTTATCCAATAATGAATTGGACATAAAGAAATGACAGCGGATAGAGTTATTACAAGAATATGCCACCAAAATATTGGTCAAACCTATAAATGGTAATGAATAGAGGATGAACTGAGTAGGAACTCACATAGATATGTAGTTCCTGAATCTAGTGATTCCTATAGAGGGATGGAATAACACTCAACATTACATCTTGATATGGGAGATTTTGGGGGTAGAGGTTGTCTTTTTCTTATGATAGTGCAGTCATGTCTGGTGCTGCATATGTAATTGACCCAATTGGGTGACCTAGAGCTAGAGGTCTAGAGAGACTAAGTTGTTTGGGGTGAGGACCATAATAGTTGGTTTGTGGATGAACAATACTGGGTGTTGTATCAAGGAAGGATTTTCATTATGTTGGCAATGAATGATATGGTTCACAAAGGGTTATATAGTTTACCTTTGGAGGTGCATACTAGATTTTTAAAGAGATATTGAGCCCTGATGTGTCAATTATGGTGGCCATGGATGAAGCATGAAATTCTAGAGTTTGTGTCTTGATGTTTCTTTTTTCAAAAGTTGACCACTGAGCACCATTTTACCAATGATTTTCTTCATCTATAAGATGTTGCTCAGTGGAAGTGTGAGGACATCTCAATTAACTTTGATACTAGTTTACCTCGAGATTTGGGTGTCCAAGACTCTGTATTTGTGTTAGTGTTTTATTTGAAGAAATCAACAAACTTTATAGCTATCATGTAATCATGATCAGTGGAAATTTTGTCGATGAAGTATCTAGAGGTGGTGGTGACACTATATGGAGTCATGAGAAATAGAATTTCCGATCATGATCCAACATTTTCCTCTAGGGTGTGGAGAGGTCTCCAACATTCTTTTGGTTGTAAGTTATTCCTTAAGAATACTTTTTATCCCTAGATAGATAGATTGACAAAGAGACTATCCCAACTCATAAAGACATTTTGGGCTCTAATGTCCAAGATTTTGGAGGTTCATATATTATGAAATTACCCTTCGTGGAGTTTATTTACAACAACATCTTTCACTCCACCATTAGTATGGATCAGATCGAATCCTTGTATGTTCAACCATTATATTCTTCGTTGTGCTGGACTGGGGTCATATAGTCTTCAATTCATGGATAGGATATTCTATCAAAAATTTACAAGGTGGTTCATATGATTCCTAAGAGGATAAAGGAAACACAGATTCTTCATAAATCAGATGTCATTCAAAGGTGTAAAACATTGGACATTGATGTTGGGGATCATGTGTTTCTGAAGGTGAATCCCCATCGTGGGTAGCGAAGGATTAATTATGGGAGTAATCTTCCTACTTGATTTTTTGGGCCTTTTGAGCATTTGGGCCTTTTCAGATCCATGGACTATTGAGCTGAACTTCCCCCTAATTTGATCCAGATAAATGCTTTATTTCATGGGTCATAGCACTATCATTATATTCATGATAACCCCCATGTCATCGATTGGAGAGAGATCTATTTTGATGATGATGAGACCATTGTGGAGAATCCTTTATAGGGTTTGGAATGAAAGGATACATTGTTTCATGGGTGTTCTATCCGCTTGGTTTATAAATTATGGTGGGAAGCTGGCTTGGAGGAGTGTTCCTGGGATCGTGAGTCAAATATATTCACTTAGTATACTTAGATGATTGATTTTTATATCTTTCATTGTAAAGATGTTCATTCCGTGGTTATAGACCTTTTTATCTATAAAATGGACACATTTTGATGTTGGATGTGTCTTTCTCTCTTTTTAGAGGAATCTCCCCAAAGAGAGTGTTTGGGATCTTGTTATGGTTGTCATGATGTGTCACCTCTTTGGAAATGATTACTATCCTTTGACTGACAACTCATTTAGAGGCATCTCATGGGGTGGTTGTTTGGACTGTAAGAACCCAGACCCTCCTTTATGGTATGATTTCCTTTTCTAGTCGTTTTGGATAAGAACTGGTTTTTATGGAAGATGTGAAGGGGTACACGGTTGGTGCATGGTCTGAGAAAACCATGAGGCCAGCCCAAAAAACCATGCAGCCTTGAATGTGGGATCCACACAGGTGGCACACAGTTTGTAAAACCGTGCGAGCAAGTCGTGAAAACTCCCTAGGTGAGGCAGTGGAAACTGCACGGTTGGCACGCGGTTTTTCGAACTAGGCAGGATAACCATGTGGCCAAATAAAATTAGGGTTTTTGAATCCCGGGCCACTTGGGAATTCACATTCTTCCACTATTCTTCCTTCATCTCGTGGTCCATGCTGGAGTTGCGATTTTCATAGGTTGGGGGTGATCCTTGGCTCATTTTAGAAGCAAATCGAATTGGATTCTTGGTGGATCAAAGGCTGTTTTCATAGTTGAGTCCCTCTTCTTGGATTCTTATGGGTTTTTTTAGATGTACACTTCTCTCTCTCTCTCTAGGTATTCGAGATATACATCATTTGCATGTATAAATAGTGTCTGGTTTTCCATAACTATTAATTTTAAGGATTGTGTATGATAGGGAAGGAGTTTTAGAGTAGTATTTCATGAAGAGGATGCCTTGAATTTTGTTTGTGTTTGATTGTGGATTGTCTTCGCTGGAACCCTAATGGTAGGAGGTTTGTGCATTTCGGTTTACAGTCTTTGAATTGTATATGAAAAATCACCAATACACATAAACGGGGTACTACGTGTTTACTGTTTTAGCCCTATTTTGTCAGGATTTTATTATATGATAGAGTAGAATATTTTGTTTTTGAATAGGTTGAATTATTGTGCATTGGATGTTTTGTTGATGCATGTTTTCTTGTTTAGACCATTGGGTCTTGTTTTCCCATTAGGATTTCTTTACATTCCATTCCTAGAATTGTAGGATGATATGACTGTATTTTGAAGCCCAGATATGCCATAGAATTATATCAAAGTTGTTCTCGAGGTTTACATTGTCCGTTATGTGTGCTATACTTATTTCACTTACACATGGCCTTGAGAACCTAGAGTAGTAGACCATAGGGTGAACGGACATAAGGGCTACTCCAGGGAGTCTTCATAATTTTACGATGCGAGAACACATGGGGATTGAATTTAAGTGATTTTTCAGAGTGTCTGTTGATTCTCAATGCGGGCCACACGAGGAATTTGATGTTTAGTGCTTCCCCAGTGCCTTTAGACGATATGAGACAACATGGGGAATTGATGGTGAGTGCTTCCCCATAGTGTCTATAAATTTGTTGAACCAAAAGGGTGAGACTGTGTGTGTTTACTAGAGGGTTTCTAGTACTTGTTGGTTGAACCATAATGGTAAGGATGTGAGAACTACCGAGAAGGATACCTATTTGTTTCTACTTTCTTGAGTAGCTAATTACTTATTGTGAATAGAATACCTGAAACTGTGTATTCTTTACAGTTGATTACATTCCTACTTGTAGTTTTTCTGTACTTTTACCTGCCATATATTCACTGACTGTTAGGCACAGATCTCATGGTAGTTTCCGACTAGGATTTAGTCTCAAAACCTATTTGGGACATGCTTTTGGGCACAAACAGAATATATTTTTGTAGGTATAGACAAGGGTGAGCACCCTTCTACTTCAGGTACTTGATATGTTGTGGAGCTGGAGAGCATGGGACCAAGCATAGGCTTGAGATGCTGAGGAGATGTTATCTGTTTCCTTTGTACATGGGTTTAATACTATTTGTTTTCATCATTGTGTCTTGTTTGACTATTTTTCGATACATATATATCATGAATCATTATACATATATATATGTTCTCCAGTTGTTTATTATTTCAGTCTTCCATTGTTTACTCTTGTATGGATGTTTACTGCTTCTGTTACTGTTTTTTTTATATTCCACTGTGTACACTACCAATGATGGCATTGTTTTCCCACTATCACACCCAAGCCCAATTCCACTAGTCAGCATCCTCTGGAATTTGGTAAAATGCACTTGAGACCATGTGACAAACCGAGTACGGGTCGCCTCTAGGTGGATTCCGGAACCGGGATGTTACAAAGTGGTATTAAGGGAATTATTTTCTCTTGCCTTACTTTTTGGAGCCTATAACCAGGGATGGGACAGAATATGTACTAGGTAATAATCTGTTCTCGTGAGTATCTAACCTATGTACATGAAGAATCCATACTACCTTATTTTATGCAGTTTTACCGGTTTTCAGTTTTTCAGTTGATTTGATTTCACCGTTGGCTGATTCACATGTCATTTGTTGTTATCATTGTTGTTATTAAAGTTTTATTTCTATTACAAATTGATGAGATGAGGGTGTGCCATATCATGCATCATATAGGAACTTGTTAGGAATCAAATGCAATGCATTCTTTCCAGGCCATTATGGATGCATTAGAGATTTCATGCCGTTGTGATAGATGTTGTGTAGAATATGCATGTTGTTGTGATAGATGCCTTGATAGAAATGTGAACAGTTTGATTGAGAATTTTGTGTATTTTTTTTGTTTGAAGGAATGCAAAAAATTTAGTTCTTGAGGTGTTATGGGGCTTCATGCACCAGAAATTCGTTGATAATTGCACTATATTCATGCTTATAACATGTATAAGATCTCAAACATTGATTCACGGGGGGTATGGGCCCTTAAGATTCGGAATTTGGCACTTTCAATACTTGTTTCAGTGTTTTCCTGGTTACAGAGTAGTTTCTAAGGCTTACTATTCAGAAAAACATACAATACACGCCTTGTAATGTTATGTACACCCCGTGTGTTCTTCTGTTCGGGACGAAATAGTTTTTCTTAAGTACACGTCGTGTACTTAATGTACATGTCGTGTAGTCTCTAACCATGTCTTAGGCCGTGTGGGCATAAACATGGAATGAGAAATATCTGGTGGAAACATGCCATGTCCGTGTTGAACACGTAGTGTATTATAATCGTAGGGCCTCAGCCGTGTAACTAACATCACGAGTCAGTGGAGTCTCATATTGTGGGCACCGTTTCTACCTTGAACATGTTGTGTAGTCTGACCCAGGTACATGTCCGTGTCACGAACATCACAGGTCGATGTTATCCTTTCACGTACATGTCGTGTCTGTTAGGAACACACCGTGTAGTCTGATCCGTGTATCTGACTGTGTCACTAACAACACAATCTATGTTAATATTTTCTAGTATAGGTCATGTTAACCTTTAACACACCATGTAATCTTCTCTTGGGAGCGCCGAGTGGATTAACCATGTCGAAGGTCTAGGGAAAGGAAGAGGATTCAAGTACACGCCGCGTGTTGGGAAAACACGTTGTGTATTTGGGGAGTTACACGACCTGTTCAGACAGGAGTACACGCCCATGTAAATTACATAAGGGAAAGCGCCGTGTAGGAAATGTACACACTGTGAAATCATGTTGTATAAAATTTGAATGATTTCATCCACTTATTCCCTTATTACACTCCTTGTTTTTAACCACTGATAACGTTGATCTAAGGAGTGACCTTATTGGTTGTTGGGTGTTACTTTCTATGGGACCTATGTGTCTTAGAGATGACATGATATTATGTCATTCTTGGGATGGAATAGCTAGTCCCTTCTAGGTAGTTGTCGACAGTTATTGCAAGAGGGTGAGTTTTATGTCACTAGAGGGTGGATATTTTCTTCATAAGTGAGAGTGGTTTGTCCATGAGAGAAGAGCAGGTCCAAAGTAGCATGGGTTTGGAGCAGTTACATCCCATATTGCACGTCTTTTTCAATAAGACCAGGGGACTTCACCGTAGGAATTTCCTATAATGGTAGATAGTTTTAGAGATATCTTTCCAGAGGACATTTGTAGGTTTCCTCTGGAGTGGGAGGTGTACTTTTCTATTTAGCTCGTTCCAGGAGATGCACCATTTTCAATTCATCCTTATAGAATTGCTACACCAGACTTACATGATTTCAAGAAGCCGTTGGAGGAGTGCAGGAAAAGGGTTTCATCCGACCCAATACTTCTCCTTAGGGTTCGCCTGTCTTGTTCATGAAGATGGCAGACAGTACCCTCAGGCATTGTGTGGATTATTGGATGATTAACTAGTTGATGGTCAAGAACCGGTATCCCTTGCCCACGATTGATAATATCTTGGATCAGCTTCGAGTGGACTGAGTATTATTGAAGATTGTAGTTAGGTATGGTTAGCATCAAGTGTGCATTAGACAATATGATATTCCTCTTACAGCCTTTAAGAGAAGGTATGGTCTCTACAAGTTTATGGTTATGCCATTCAGTCTCACGAACGCGCCAGAAGTTTTCATGGTGCTGATGAACCATTTGATCCATCCTTACATGGATTCCATCTTGGTTGTCTTCTAGGACGATAAATTGGTGTACTCTCACACTCGACATGACCATGCCACACATCTTGAGATCATTTTTAGTACACTGAGAGATCATCGGTTATATGATAACTCTCAAAATTCAACTTTTGGATTGACTAGATTCACTTCTTGGGTCACGTTATTTCATAGAAAAGAGTATCAGTAGACCCAATGAACGAGAGATCTATAGTTTAATGGGAGAAACCGAAATACGTCTTTGAGATGTGGAGTTTTCTAGGGCTGGATAGATATTATAGATGTATCATTCAAGACCTTTCATGCTTATAAGCACTACTAACAGGTCTATCCAAGAAGGGTGTGATGTTCTTGTGGTCAAATTCTTGTGAGTCAGCCTTTCAGGAGCTAAAAGGGAGGTTAACATCAGCACCGATACTAGTCTTTCCATAGTTGAGGAAGTTCTATAATGTTTATTGTGATGCTTCAGGTATCAGACTAGGATTTGTGCTTATGCATGGATATAGAGTCATTGTGTATGGGTCTCGGTATTTGGGGCTACATGAGAAGAACATCCTGAGGCATGATATGGAGTTGGAAGCTGTTATTCATTCCTTACGTTATTGGAGACATTACCTTCTGGGAGAGGATTTGGTAGTTTTCACTGACCCCAAAACCCTCAAGTATATTTTCACCCAGTGTCATTTTAATTTAAGACAGTATAGGTGGGTTGAGTACCTACAATCCTTTGACATCGAGGATACTTATATGCCTAGGAAAGGCAATGCAGTGGCTGATTCACTGATCATGAGGACTCAGATACAGGCTGTTCAGGAGGCCAATAGTTAGTGGAATCTTATGGATATATTCTCTGAGATTCATTTGGAGGTTCATGACAAAAAAAGGCATACATTTCTATTTTCAATAGATGTTACCTCTACTCTGCTTGATCGAGTGCGAATGAGGCAGTTATCAGATTCTGAAGGCCTAGTCTTACAAGAATGTGTGTGAGGAGAGGACCCTATTCCTAGATGGAGCACATGGGAGGATGAGATCTTGCATTTCCAGGGGTGCATATGGGTTCCAGCAGACATACGTGATGAGCTAACGTAGGACATTTATTACTCATTTTGGAGAGTTCATCCTGGTGTCAGCAAGATGTATCATGATCTACAATGTCAGTATTGGTGTCCAGGTATGAAGAGAGATATTGGTGGGTTTTTCTGAGGTGTTCCACATGTTAGCAGGTGAAGTTGGAGCATCAACGACTAGCAAGACTACTACAATAGTTAACCAATCCCGTGTAGAAGTGTAATGATGTCGTGATGGAAATCGTGACTAGTTTTTTATGTCGCCGTGAGGGAATGATGCTGAATGGGTTGTGATTGATAGTCTTACAAAGGTTTTTCACTTCTTTCTCATAAAGGAGACCATCAGTGTTGATGAGTTGGGATTACTATATATCCAAAATATTAAGTGTCTACATGGAGATCCACACTCCATTGATTCACATAGGGATACACGCTTTAATTTTGGGTATGGAGGGGGCTTCACAAGGCATTAGGTACACATGTACTCTTGAGTACAACGTACCACCCCTAGATAGAGGGTCAGTCCGAGCATACGATTCAGGTGCTTAAGGAAATGCTTCGAGAAGGCACACTAGATTTTGTTGGTTCTTGGGAGAAGCATATTCCTCCTATAAAACCTTCCTACAATAATAGATTTCAATAAACTATACATATAGAACCATAGGAGGCATTGTACGGTAGGCCATGCCAATCACCCTTATTTTGGCTGCAGGCAGGATAGGCATCTTTGCTGGGACATCTTCTTGTCAAGGAGACCATGGAACATATAGAGTTGATTCAAAAGAGGATGGCTATTATGCAGTCTTGTCAGAAGTCTTATTCTAATCCGTGAAGATGACCTCTAGATTTCGAGGTCGGAGATCCAGTTTTTCTACATGTCACACCGAGGATGGGGCACAGAAGGATCAAGAGATAGGGTAAGCATTAGTCAAGGTATGTTGGGACTTTTGAGGTGTTGGAGAGAGATTATCTGGATTCCTATTGGATGTAATTAGCTCATACGTAGCAGGATATGCATGAATTATTCCACGTTTCACATCTTCGATGTTTCTTTTCAGTCATGTGTCATGTCTTTCAACTGGAGGAGGTTGAGATAGAGATGGATTCCTCGTTCTAGGAGCATCCTATCTAGATTGTCGATCACATTACAGAAGTTCCCCGTGGCTGGTCTATTCCCTTTGTATGAATGATATTTCAGCGTGAGCAGGTGCAGGATGAGACATGGGAGAGGGAGGATGACATACAGGAAAAGGGGCTAGAACTGTTCAAGGATTCTTCTTCTACGCCGTGCTAGGGAAATTTAGGGAAAATTTATTTAAGGGGAGAAGTATTTAAGAACCCAGACCATCCATTCAGGTATGATTTCCTTTTCTGGACGTTTTTGAGAAAAAAATGGTTTTTCTGAAAGTTGTTCAGGGGTGTATGGTTGGCGCACGGTTTGGGAAAACCATGCGGACAGCCTAGGAAACTAGGAATCTTTGATAGTGGGCTCTGCACGGGCTGCGCACAATTTGTCAAACCATGCAGGAAAGACGTGTGAAGTCCCTTGGTGAGGCAGTGGCAACCGCTCGGTTGGCACATAGTTTTCAAAAAAGTGCGGGGTAACAGTGTGGACACATAAAATTATGGATTTTATTTCCTCGGCCACTCTGTATTTTCCATTCCTCCACCATTCATCCTCCTACTCATGTCTCATTATGGAGTTTTAATTTTCAGAGGTTGGGGGATCTTTTTGGCCCGTTTTGGTGGAAAATCAAAGGGGTTTATTGGTGGATCAAAGCTAGTTCTTCTCAGGTGAGTCCCTCCACTTGTTTTCTTCCTTTTTTCCCTAGATCTTCTCTTCTCTCTCACTAGGTTTTCTATATCTACATATTTTTTATGTCAAACTAGTGTTGGGTTTTCCATTGGTGTTGATGTTACAGCTTGTGGATGATAGGGAAATATTTTTAGAGTGGAATTTCGTGAAGTGAAAGCCTGGATTTGTGGGTTCGAATGATTTTGGATAATTTTCATCAGAACCCTAAAGTTATGTGGTTTTTGACTTTTGTATTAATATCTTTTAATTGTATGTGCAAATCACTAATACCCATGAATGAGGTATTGCATGTTTACCGTTATAACCCTATTGTTTCCTACATTGCTAATTTTCTAGAGTATAGGATATTGTATTTTAATATAGTGAATTATTGTTATTTGGATGTTTTTTCCATGCTTGGTTTAATGTTTTGACCTTTGGGTATTATTTTCCAATTAGGATTCTCCTTACATTCCATGTCTAGTACTGTAGGATGGTATAACTATAGTTCCAAAGTGTTGATATAACATAGAATTCTATCTAAGTGGTTTTTGAGGTTTACCTTGCATGTTATGCGCTCTATACTTATTTGACTTACATAGGTCCATGAGAACCTACTGTAGTAAAACACAAATAGAATGGACGTAAGGGATTCTCTAGAGAGTCATCATAATTTTATGATGTGAGACCATAGGGGGAATTGACGTTGAGTGCTTCCTCAGAGTTTATGTAGTTCCTTGATGTGGGCCATAGGGGGAATGAGACGTTGATTGCTTCCACAAAGCATCTTTAGTTTTATATGAGACAATAGGGAGAATTGATGGTGAGTGATTCCCGAGGGATTCTATACATTAGCTGAACCAGAGGGGTGAGACTGTGTGTGCTTCCCAAAGGGTTTCTTGTACTTTTTGTTTGATCCATAGGGGCCAGGCTATGAGAACTACCATGAAGGTTACCTATTTATTTATACTTTAATGAGTAGTTGATTACTTGTTGTGAATTGAATGCTTGAAACTGTGGATTGTTTACTATTGAGTACTTTCCTTCATGCTATTTTTATGTACTTTTACCTGCCATATATTCACTGAGTGTTAAGCACAGATCATGTGGTGGTTGCCTTCGGTGATTTAGTCTCACACCCTGTTTGGACCATGTTTTTGGGACCAAAAAAATATATTTCGGAAGGTATAGATAAGGTTAATCACACATCTACTTCAAGTACATGACGTGTTATGGAGTTGGATAGAATGTGACCAAGATTAGGCTTGAGATGATGTGGAGCAGTTATATGTTTCTTTTGTACTTGTGTTTAGTACTGTTTGTATTCATCATTGTGATTTGTTTGACTGTTTTCTGATACATATGTATCATGCATCATTCTACAAATATATATATATATATGTGCTCCAGTTGTATATTATTTCAGTATTCTATTGTTCACTCTTGTATGAATGTTTACTTCTTCTCCTATTGCATTTGTTTATCATCAATTGTGTACTAAGCCAATGAGGGCATAGTTTCCCCACTATCACACCCAAGGCCCTCGCTACTAGTCGGCAGCCTCTGGCGTTTGGGGAAATTCACTTGAGTCCATATGACCAACCGGGTACGGGGTGCCTCTAGGTGGATTTCATAACCAAGACGATACATGGACAACCCCCTTTTCCCTCTCAATGTTGGTTTTGGTTTCTCTAGGATGAAAATGTTTTGAGTGGAATCTGATATAAGGGAATAGATCCATGTGGATCGACCCTTTTAGTGTTTTTGATGACCGAGATGCCTGGAGAAATCTCATAAGATGTTTGGAGGAGTATGGTATCAACCATCTAGAAATAGGGGGAGGGTACATGATGTGACCAAGGGGGCACAACATATAGCATATGGGTGTCAAAAAATAAAAATAAAATTACCAAGCCAACACATTTTTTGCGTACGTCACAACGAGGTGTTTCACAACAATATGAGGACGTAAAAATAGTGTACTTCCCCACCCTTGGATTTTCTAATCACAACCAACCACATGGTTTTTTCAAACATTATGTATTATGCACTATCCCTCTCGAACCTAGATGACAAGGACACCTACCTCTTCAACATTAGTGGATTCCATCATTCGGGATTTGTCCCCTGCTTCCTTCCTTGATCTGTCTTTTATCTGAGGCGAGATCTACCTGTGTTCTTTGGTTTTCATCAATCCTTATTATCATGTTTCACCTTTCCAAGATATTGTTTTTGATATCCATAATTATAAGGGAGTTTCATTTGGATGTTTTTGATGTAGTTATACCACCACATACTCGAGTGGATTCAGTTGTTGTATGGATGAATATGTGATCCACTGTTTTGATCCATTCTCGAGTGAAAAAGGTCAGAAAACTTTTGGGGAAGGGGATTATTTTCATCTAGATTAATTTCAGTGCAATAATAGATGTAGAATGATTCAACCCACGAGATTACAATGTAATTTTCTTTATAAATATTTAAACCTAATAAATAAATTGGTATTGATCGTATGTTATTGCCTCTTTTTTCTAGATAGTGTGATATCAATGATTTCTTCTTTTAGTATGCAATTATTGATTTAAATTAGAAAAGAATGTAAATTGTGAAAATTTTAGTTAGTGGACATAGATAATGATGCATGTAAATGAATATGGTTGTTGATGATGTAAATTGATGTTAGTTAAATTAATGTAGTAACAATGTATAATTATGTTTGATTGATATTATAGCTTTTTCATTGGTTTCCTATAGATAGAACCTACATAAATAATTTGGTTAATTATATATGGATTAAAGAACCATTTATTTGACAAAAGATAATGTTCAGATGAGTTATAAGTTACCCTATTCCGGGTAAGGTTGACTACCTTGTGCATCAGATCCATGAGTTCTCATTATTAATGAAGGATGGATGCCTGTTTATATGAAAAGAGCCCATTTGATATGATGTCTGTATCTTGAGGTTCTTTATGTGTATTGAGACTAGATGGATGGTAAGAGATGTGTGGGTAGGTAGGCCCTTTGTTTAAGGTAGCAGTTCACACCAATAGTTGCGAGATGCATCAGTTTATGCATGTGGGTGTTGAGGAGGACATCAGATATGATGAAACAAGTTGGATTTGAATGATTGAATGTTTCATGAATCTTTTTGGATTTTTATCTTATTTAATTTTCCCACTCCTCAAGGATATTGGAAATTTATACTGCCTTTCAAAGGGGAAAGGATATGTGGGGTATGCCACGTGCTTTCGGTGTATTGATTATCAAGGGAGGATGGGTCGATGCTGCTGCTATAGATGAAAAGACTCGACAGGAAGTTAATCAACTCACTAGGATGAACCTCATTGTGTTTATTATCTAAGAATGTTTTTTCTATATTTCTTGATAATATGGGAAAGTAATAATACTGTTAATAACTAGATGAATAGATGAAGTTAAACCATGTGGTTCGAGCATGGTGGGATTCAATGCTGAGGTTTCAATTTAAAGAACCATCAGACATTCGGTGTGATGCTAATAAAATATAATTGGTAATTGGTAATAGATAATTAATGTTAATGAATTAATAAATGTAATGTGAAACTGGTAAAAACAGAATTAAGTAATGCAATCAACATCTAAAAATTATTGTGTGGTTATAGGATACCTAGTATTAGTTGTGGCATCTAGGAGTTCGAGAGACATTAAGAACATTTGATTCTATGACTAGGATATTCCCATATTGTGGTTGTGAGCTATAATATATTTTTTACATTTTTTGTTTCTATACACTACTCCACCCCATAATTTATAGAAATTGACACCCTGAGGATTCTTATCCATAGGGGGTTTTCCCCCAACATTCTTGTGAAAGGATAGATGGATGACTATCCCCTTTGCATTGCTCTCTTCTCCTGTTAGTTACTTGTGCTGGTATGTACAGTGGCTAGTTATCCCCACATATTTTTGAATAGGTTTGTAATGTCTTGTGGTAATTCACATGTATATATTCTAGATATATTTTCTTATTGACTATTATGGTTTAAACTTTTATAGGCTATGATGGATTGAAGATCATTACTCGGTGTATGGGCAGTAATGGATTGTGGTATAATTCTTAAACTATGGTACACATTTTGTGATCTATGGTGGACCCCTTAAAATATATAGATACTATGGTTAACGGTACATAGTGGTTGTGTTGCAAGAGGTGCATATTGTGGTGTTACCCCCAGGTGTGTGCAGGAAGCCTTTTTTGGAGAGAGATGCTTAAGATGAGCAACTTTGGGGAAAAATGTAAAACTAGTGGGGAAGATGTAGCATGGTACCTTTAATATTAATTATTATATTATATTATATTGTATGAGATACATGGTGATAGTATCCTTATTTAGTATGGTAAATTAGTATACCATTTTAGATGACGAGTATGATTCACTTCTTCTCCACTATACATTATCATTATTTCATTACTATTGGACGAGAGGCTCTGAAGATTACCCTAAAGAGTATACTATTATAATCACACAATGAATATATATAAATTTTTATTAGGTCACATGGTGTGGGTTGGAGATCATGATTTTTATTACTTGCTTGGGGCCAGAGGAGCTCGTTCGGCTTCGTGGTCACTGTTGTTTTTATTTTTTTTAGTAGTTACAGTTTTCTATTTCAATTGTAGTAGTATTTCCCCGACATTACAAAGTGTACATTTTATTTAGTTTTTATTTCAGTTTGAGATGGATTTTTTTTGTGTATGTCTTATATCTAACTTTCACATGTGTTCCCGTAGAGGGAATGATTTCCAATATTGTGTTTATTATATGCTCGGTGCTAATTAGAATCTCGAGACATGCTGGAGGTGGGACTCAGGGGTCACTATCTCCCTTATCACATTACCAGACGAGGAGTGGTACACCTTGTGGGGAGGAGGACATGATAGGTTATATCTTATTACAATAAATAATAATTTTTTCATAAGATAAGGTTATTTGGTGAAACTTGGTCAAGCATGTAACACAAGAAATCAAGGAATTTTTTACTTGTGTGGAACACAAGCTATCACAGGAGTTCGATCGTGAGTGTAACATAAGATAACTTAATTTTGTGTGAAATATAATATATATCATGTATTCAATTTATTTAAAATATTAAATAAATGTGAGTGTATTGATATAGTGTTTTTCTTTTCATGCTTGGTGTCACATTCCATACACCATATCAAATACAATGTTCTTAATTTATAATTTTTGGTAGGTACATTATCCACACCTTAATTCAATTGTGTAGATTAATGTTGAACATAATTATGGAGATTTATTGTTTGATATTTCCTAATTTTGTGCAATTTGTTTCCAGACCAAGAGTGTAATGATATATTCTTACTTGATAGGTGTTAATTTCATACGAACAATCCTATCCTCTGTTTATTATTTAATCAAATTCTAATTCATCCCATTACTACAAGAAATTAATTACCAATAATTATTTTTATATTATTTAAAAAATGGAAACATTTAATTGATCACAAGGCCTATAAAAGAATGACAATTATGATTATTTTTCTCTAAATAAATTCCAACATTAATATGGATAATAAAGTAATAACTAATTATCATGTTTATACTAATGGATCATCATTATCATTTCATTGTTTAATTTTTAACAAAAAACAATGAAAAATTTACAAGTATATTGTGTAAGTCAGTGTTTGGCATAATATTCATCTTATCTATTGGTCATGAATTCATGACCATCAGGCTTTCAAGATTTGATTTTTTGTTCCATAGCTTATTGGTTGTCCTTTATGAAAACAAAATTTGTAACGCCCCGACCCCAGCTACCCAGAGTCGGTGCATTACTTCGTAACATTGGCATGATCACAAGAAAGATCATATCTCGAAAGACCGATTGGTTTAGTAGCCTTGGAAACACTAGATATATTCATAAAGTTTTACATTACATTTCAAAGTGAAAAACTACTACAACAACAAAGTCTTCATATCCACACTACTAACCCCTCATAATATCCCTGCAAGTCAATCATAATTTACTTCTTCACTACCTGGGAAAAATAAAACATAGAAAAGGGGTGAGCTCAAATGCCCAGTAAGGATAACAATATAGCGGAACATTCAAAATAAGCATAAACATTTAAGGCAATGAATTACTAAAACAAAAGCCTTTTAAACATGAACTTCAACATAGTATGGCAAAAGTAAAATGAAATAATGCCATTTACTTATTCACATGGATATTCTACTAATCGAATAATCACATGCAAAATCAATAACCACTTTCATAATGTTGGAATGCATAATGCTAAACGTTAATTTCTTTGTCTAGGCCTCATCCCAAGACCTAGGGGTTACTTCTAACTGGAACCCAACCCGGAGTGCCTCTAATAACCGGACACCAACCCGGAGTGCCTCTAATAACCGGACACCAACTCGGAGTGCCTCTAATAACCGGACACCAACCCGGAGGGCATACTTTTACCAGTCCCTAACCTGGAGGGATTACTTTAACCAGTCCCCAACCTGGAGGGCTTACTTTAACCAGTCCCCAACCTGGAGGGCTTACTTTTACCGGTCCCCAACCCGGTACATACTTGTTTAGAACATTCATCTGAAGAAAAGTTTGAAATATAACATAAACATTCAGATTAAAACTAGCATACGAAATGTCAATAGTTTCACCATAAACTATGAATGGTATAAAATAGCACATCCACAGTCAAACATATCACAAAAACTTCAATACAATATAGAAGTTTTGTATTATAATAAATCAACTTCAAATAAGCGTAAAATCTATTAAAGGATGTTGACATAGATGAAATCAAAACACTTTTTAGAGAAATATCTCTTTCTATTTTTGAAATCATTTAAGAGCCATATAAAATAAAACATTTTCTTGAAAATATTCTTGTAAGCTTGTAAGGAAAGCTTTGACGATTTTATAACGGCGGAAAATAACCGCACCCGCCGTATAAGTTAAAAAAAACATTCTTACCTCAATTCTGTCGAAAAGGTTAAAAAGGACCTTGTTTTGAAAATGACGTAAAGATTCCTTTATAAACCTCTTATAAAAAGTCAAACAAGGGTATAAATGACTTTAACCCATATTCTTGTAAATAGTAAAAAATGTTTTGAAATACATTTCAAAGAAACATGGATGTGGATGATAAAGAGATCCCAGTAGATTATTACGTATAATACAACCTCGGATAATGAAGAGATTGTGAAATAACCCTTACCTTGTACTTTTCCTTGGTTGGGGTAGGTTAACCTCCTGTATAATGGTGAAATAATTGTTATTAAATTATAAAAGAATCATATACATTAATATGATATCATATATGATCTTTTAATACTGATTTGATAATATCTTAGTATTATCGTCGTTTCGTGTGTAAACTTACTCATTTTCTTTTATATGTTTTGTTACATAAGTCATGTTTTTTGTATCTTATTTATATACAGAATGATATCAAGTCCTTAAACATCATTTTTAAATCATTAAATGATAATTATACTTGAATGGATACGATAGAGAATGAATCTCATCGCGTTCGTGGAGACGGTAGTCCGTACGTACGCACGAACGCTACTTCCATTTAATTTTTATTTTAAAAGAATCGAATCCAAATGATACATAGGTATATTACTAGTCCAGTATAATATAATATTTTATATATGTTACTTAAGTTCATTAACACCATCCTTTATACGTTCCATGTGTGGTATGAACGAGTCATATCATTTTAAGGGGGCGGTAGTCCGCACTTCCTCAAATAAATTATCACATGTATATACAACATGAAACGAATAATGGTATGAAATAAAATGGAATTACAGAATCTTATATATAAAATATATATAATTAATATCATATTTAATTACACTGCCATCATAATGGCCACCATGAGAGGCGGTAAGATGTATTTGAACAATCATCGTTTCGTGAGGCGTTAGTTTGCCATCCACAGAAACATTATGTTCATCATCCATTAGATGGAGTTGTGTGTATGTGTAGTTTGAATCCTTCTTATAAAAACATCCTAGTATATTGAGGATACTGGTTATGTTACAAAAGAAAGGAAATAAAAAGAGTTTGGGGGTTGGAGAAGCAAAATAAATGAAAATAATTTAAGAGAAATCGTTACCTTTAATCTAGGTAACTCACTTTGGTTGGAACCAAAGGACTTCTTGAAATGCTTTCTGCCTAGGGGTAAGCTTCAAGGAGGGTGAGAGGGATGTGGGGAGCTTATTTGGGCAGAGTTTGGACGAGCCAAGTGGCTTGAGAGGTGTGAGGAATGAGTAGAAGTGGTCTCCTTTTATAAGGGAGAGGAGGGGCTCTTTAGGAAAGTGTGAAAGTATTACTTTATAATATATTTTTATTCGGTTTATAATGGTCCAAAAATCATTGAGGTAGAATATAAGATGACTCATATTCTAAATAACATCAACCAATAAGAATTGGACAGGTTTTAGATAATATTTTAATCATTATAATCTTATTTATTTAAATGATTTATTAATGAGGTAAACATTGCATCATTATTGTGTCATTAATAATTTAAATTATTTGATGTCTAAAAATTATAAATAAAATATCATTATGTAGCAAATCTTTTTATATTTCTAATGAATATTTATAATCGAAAATCCAACATGTATAACCCTATGTAAAAATTGTTCTTCTAAAAGATGTAAGCTTATGCCATTTTTATTTTTATTTTAACTTTATTAATATAATGTGTCATTATCACTTACAAGTGGATCCATGGGGTCCCAAAACAGACCCAAAGATGCCCATGGTCGACCATGTATCAACCAATAGGGTTAAGACACGTTTTAGGGTAATTTAGTATTATTATAATATTATTTTTTAACCCTTATTTACAGGATTTACCCTTAACCATGGTAAATAAAATATTTACCACAGTAATTATTCAAAATGTCTAAAAATAAAAGTTACCTATTTACACAATTTGAACATCCTGATTACAAATATGGAATCCATTTTTCTAAATTCAAAACACAGAAGTGGCAGAAATTAATTTAAAATTAATTCCCGCTGTCAAAACAAAAAGCGTGTTTTTAAGAGATAATAACTATCAAAAGATTGACACTTGTTTATGTTCGTTTTAATTGTAAAATTATGTCCAATGACCAACATTATATTAAATAGTAAAAATATATTCTAAATATACTTTAAAACCACTCAAATTCATAATTTATTACTATTAATTATTTTGATTAAAAAAGTTGTTTTTAATTAAAATTTAGTAATTTTCACTATTCATCAAAATATGAAAGTTATCCGAAAAGTACCAAAATTTCACCTTAGGCTAAATTTGATATTCCGAATCCAAAAATGAAGTCCATTTTAAAATATAAAATATATATAACTTCAAAAAGTAGGTATTACTATTCATAACAGCTAGTTTGATTGGTTACGGTGTGTTAGAACTCGAAGTTGCGTACAACACACGCTACTGTTTTATTCAAAGGAAAGCGTACCGTGGAAGCTTGGGATGTTTCATTTTAAATTTTTTGATGTCTCCATTTAGTCAAAAAGTTTAAAATATTGTATTTAAAAACGTTTCACTATCAAAATTTGATAAAAGTGCAATACTGAAAATGAATCTGTTCTTGCATTATGACTAAGAAACTCATAATATGGATTCTAAAATTATAAGGATTATATAAAGTTTAAAATTTAGTTAATACTATTCATGACCTCTTTTAATGGCTTTTTTTTTGTTAAGTCATGGTGCAATTGAACTCAGTGTTGCGTGTAGTGCAAGTTATTGAATTATTTTGAAGAAATAACACACTATGAAATCTTGGGGTGTTACATTCTCCCCTCCTTCAATAAATTGCGTCCTCGCAATTTGAAATTGTTCTTCAAAAATAAAAGGTTGAAAGTAGAAAATATATTTGTGGGAAAACCCACATCAGAAATTGGGTTACTAAAATTTAGT
Organism: Viscum album; assembly: GCA_963277665.1. Lineage (NCBI taxonomy): Eukaryota > Viridiplantae > Streptophyta > Magnoliopsida > Santalales > Viscaceae > Viscum > Viscum album. Next base: position 1,045,068,706 of record OY728163.1, on the reverse strand, counting down.
CTTAATATGAGGAAAAGAGAAATCAAAGGGTCACCACCAAATTATGATCTCGATTAGGAGAACATTGGTGGAAATTAGAGACATATAATCGGAGGAAAAACGTAAATATTTATAGGTAGTGATTGAGGTCATCAATCACAAACAAGTGTATAATTGAGGTCCTTAAATTCATCAATCTATGATGATTTGAAATACCATCGGTTCAACATAACATAGGGTATTAGGATAACACATTTTTGACGTTTCAAAATATCTTAGTAGAAATCCTACATCGAAAAATGAATTAATGAGGCCTCTATTTAAAATAAAGAGTGGAAAGTATGAAGATTACCGAAAATAACACATACTAGGGTTCCATGTAGGAAAATATGGATATGGAAGAGAAATCTAACCATCAATTATCTGATGGAGAGTGGTAGAGAACATGGCTATGAAAAGGCCAACAATCCCAAAGCCAAAAATTAGTGATGATTTAAGGTACCATCTAGGACAACATTTTTGTTCTAAGTTGATTTTCTTAATATTGAGGAATTTATTTATGAGATTGGCTAAGATCATAAGGAGATATACTTACTTTATAATTAGAGTTTTATCCATTAATAAATTTCTACCACAAACTCATCTTTCACTCTAAAAGATAATAGAATGTAAAAAAAATTCTATTTACACTATTCGTATAGGGTTCCAAAATAAACGAATTTATAATTCATCTACATGATCTTTTAATAAAAACTACATTATTTAATCCAGGACATCTCATGGGCCAGTGGTAGGTGATACACCCTTGTCGCCCTTCGGTTGCGGGTTCAAGTCTCGCAGCCTTGCCGGACGCGACGGGTTGCCGCCCGACCTCCGGGTTGTCCTTTTATGGAAATCCAAAATAATTCAAACTAGAACTATCCAAAATACTTCTGTCCAAACTCACAGTCTAACATTTATAAGGAAGGTAAACATAATATAGATCCTTTTTACCCCGTAATAGCATATGAATACCTTCATCATGTATTACCATATTCCTTATTGATTACATTCATGCTCCCTTATTCCATATAGAATGCTGGATATACTTCATCAATCCAAAAATGTTTTAAACCCCAACAATGAAGGAATATACAAATAATTAATCAGTTCCAAGGTAGTCAAGAATATCCAATATATTTTTTCCAAAATAATCATGTATTATTCGAAAATCACTACCTCGGTATCAGAACTATATTATGGTTTATCATTCTCTCAAACATATATTTTCCAAAAATTTATCCTGCTATTGAGTCACTTTTCCTTGTTCCACACAATCTCAAGTCCTTAATGAAATAGTACTGCAGTACAATCCTTATATACTCCATAATTATTATAACAAGTACATTGTTGATACAACACTCAATTGGCATAATCAACATAAGAACTCTAATCATTCCTCTTCATCTGTGGTAGTATCATAACTTGATTATTATCCAATAGCATCATTTGCGGCACAGTCTGATGACTGGGGCATAGGTTCGCGTAGTGTCCAAACTCCTTGCAAATGAAGCATTGTACATTTAAAACCATTTTCTTACCCTTGCAGTCACGTACTTTGTGTCCTTTTCCTCCACACTTATAACAAACTCCCATTCCTTTCAGGCAAGTTCCAGGGTGTTTTTTCCACAGTTACCACATATGGGAAAATTCTTCTTTTCCCTCTTCCCTTTATCCATCTTTCTCTCTTCCATCCTTTTCTTCTCTTGCTTCCCTTCAAAGCCATAGGACTCAGTAAACTCTTTACTTATCTTATCAACACATGATATTATTTCTTCATATGATGATAATACATGGGAGACTATTTCTCTTATAAATTCTAGCTTAAGACCATGAGAGATATGATCCTTCCTTTTCTTTGAATCATGTGCATTTCTGGAGTTATCATTCCTTCTACTGGGCGCCATTTCTAAACAATGGCATAAACTAGATTAGTTTATGAGTCAAAATACATAATCCCATACTTATAAAACACTTAACATAAATTGAACTATTTATGGATATAATCCATAATCCTAAAAAAAATTTCTTTGAGGAAGTATATACTCATAAACCCTTCATAATGGTTTGTAAAGAAAATGAGAATTATCCTAAGCATATCCCCCGGGAGTGTCGTAACCAAGAGTGCAGAAAGGCCCGTTGTCGTGCACCAGTTCCCGTTCGAGTCTAGCTCAAAGCGGTGTTTTCGGGTTTTACCCCTAGGTACATCTGTGCAAGAGCCGCCTCTACCTACTCGTATCCAGACAGGGATGTATTGCTCGGAAAACTCACAAAATCTCTACAATACCAAAATTCTAGGAAGTTCTTCTATACTAATCCTCAAAGTTCATCTTAGGTCTACGTGCTCTAATCAGAGTTTATCTAAATCTAGCTTCCAAGTTTTGTACTAAACTTCCTCTGATACCAACTGTAACGCCCCGACCCCAGCTACCCAGAGTCGGTGCATTACTTCGTAACGTTGGCATGATCACAAGAAAGATCAAATCTCGAAAGACCGATTGGTTTAGTAGCCTTGGAAACACTAGATATATTCATAAAGTTTTACATTACATTTCAAAGTGAAAAAATACTACAACAACAAAGTCTTCATATCCACACTATTAACCCCTCATAATATCCCTGCAAGTCAATCATAATTTACTTCTTCACTACCTGGGAAAAATAAAACATAGAAAAGGGGTGAGCTCAAATGCCCAGTAAGGATAACAATATAGCGGAACATTCAAAATAAGCATAAACATTTAAGGAAATGAATTACTAAAACAAAAGCCTTTTAAACATGAACTTCAACATAGTATGGCAAAAGTAAAATGAAATAATGCCATTTACTTATTCACATTGATATTCTACTAATCGAATAATCACATGCAAAATCAATAACCACTTTCATAATGTTGGAATTCATAATGCTAAACGTTAATTTCTTTGTCTAGGCCTCATCCCAAGACCTAGGGGTTACTTCTAACCGGAACCCAACCCGGAGTGCCTCTAATAACCGGACACCAACCCGGAGTGCCTCTAATAACCGGACACCAACCCGGAGTGCCTCTAATAACCGGACACCAACCCGGAGGGCATACTTTTACCAGTCCCTAACCTGGAGGGCTTACATTAACCAGTCCCCAACCTGGAGGGCTTACTTTAACCAGTCCCCAACCTGGAGGTCTTACTTTTACCGGTCCCCAACCCGGTACATACTTGTTTAGCACATTCATCTGAAGAAAAGTTTGAAATATAACATAAACATTCAGATTAAAACTAGCATACGAAATGTCAATAGTTTCACCATAAACTATGAATGGTATAAAATAGCACATCCACAGTCAAACATATCACAAAACCTTCAATACAATATAGAAGTTTTGTATTATAATAAATCAACTTCAAATAAGCGTAAAATCTATTAAAGGATGTTGACATAGATGAAATCAAAACACTTTTTAGAGAAATATCTCTTTCTATTTTTGAAATCATTTAAGAGCCATATAAAATAAAACATTTTCTTGAAAATATTCTTGTAAGCTTGTAAGGAAAGCGTTTACGATTTTATAACGGCGGAAAATAACCGCACCCGCCGTATAAGTTAAAAAAACATTCTTACCTCAATTCTGTCGAAAAGGTTAAAAAGGACCTTGTTTTGAAAATGACGGAAAGATTCCTTTATAAACCTCTTATAAAAAGTCAAACAAGGGTATAAATGACTTTAACCCATATTCTTGTAAATAGTAAAAAATGTTTTGAAATACATTTCGAAGAAACATGGATGTGGATGATAAAGAGATCCCAGTAGATTATTACGTATAATACAACCTCGGATAATGAAGAGATTGTGAAATAACCCTTACCTTGTACTTTTCCTTGGTTGGGGTAGGTTAACCTCCTGTATAATGGTGAAATAATTGTTATTAAATTATAAAAGAATCATATACATTAATATGATATCATATATGATCTTTTAATATTGATTTGATAATATCTTAGTATTATCGTCGTTTCGTGTGTTAACTTACTCATTTTCTTTTATATGTTTTGTTACATAAGTCATGTTTGTTGTATCTTATTCATATCCAGAATGATATCAAGTCCTTAAACATCATTTTTAAATCATTAAATGATAATTATACTTGAATGGATACGATGGAGAATGAATCTCATCGCGTTCGTGGAGACGGTAGTCCGTACGTACGCACGAACGCTACTTCCATTTAATTTTTATTTTAAAAGAATCGAATCCAAATGATACATAGGTATATTAATATTCCAGTATAATATAATATTTTATATATGTTACTTAAGTTCATTAACACCATCCTTTATACGTTCCATGTGTGGTATGAACGAGTCATATCATTTTAAGGGGGCGGTAGTCCGCACTTCCTCAAATGAAATTATCGCATGTATATACAACATGAAACGAATAATGGTATGAAATAAAATGGAATTACAGAAGCTTATATATAAAATATATATAATTAATATCATATTTAATTACAGTGCCATCATAATGGCCACCATGAGAGGCGGTAAGATGTATTTGAACAATCATCGTTTCGTGAGGCGTTAGTTTGCCATCCACAGAAACATTATGTTCATCATCCATTAGATGGAGTTGTGTGTATGTGTAGTTTGAATCCTTCTTATAACAACATCCTAGTATATTGAGGATACTGGTTTTGTTACAAAAGAAAGGAAATAAAAAGAGTTTGGGGGTTGGAGAAGCAAAATAAATGAAAATAATTTAAGAGAAATCGTTACCTTTAATCTAGGTAACTCACTTTGGTTGGAACCAAAGGACTTCTTGAAATGCTTTCTGCCTAAGGGTAAGCTTCAAGGAGGAGGAGAGGGATGTGGGGAGCTTATTTGGGCAGAGTTTGGACGAGCCAAGTGGCTTGAGAGGTGTGAGGAATGAGTAGAAGTGGTCTCCTTTTATAAGGGAGAGGAGGGGCTCTTTAGGAAAGTGTGAAAGTATTACTTTATAATATATTTTTATTCGGTTTATAATGGTCCAAAAATCATTGAGGTCGAAGATAAGATGACTCATATTCTAAATAACATCAACCAATAAGAATTGGACAGGTTTTAGATAATATTTTAATCATTATAATCTTATTTATTTAAATGATTTATTAATGAGGTAAACATTGCATCATTATTGTGTCATTAATAATTTAAATTATTTGATGTCTAAAAATTATAAATAAAATATCATTATGTATGAAATCTTTTTATCTTTCTAATAAATATTTATAATCGAAAATCCAACATGTATAACCCTATGTAAAAATTGTTCTTCTAAAAGATGTAAGCTTATGCCATTTTTATTTTTATTTTAACTTTATTAATATAATGTGTCATTATCACTTACAAGTGGATCCATGGGGTCCCAAAACAGACCCAAAGATGACCATGGTCGACCATGTATCAACCAATAGGGTTAAGACACGTTTTAGGGTAATTTAGTATTATTATAATATTATTTTTTAACCCTTATTTACCGGATTTACCCTTAACCATGGTAAATAAAATATTTACCGCAGTAATTATTCAAAATGTCTAAAAATAAAAGTTACCTATTTACACAATTTGAACATCCTGATTACAAATATGGAATCCATTTTTCTAAATTCAAAACACAGAAGTGGCAGAAATTAATTTAAAATTAATTCCCGCTGTCAAAACAAAAAGCGTGTTTTTAAGAGATAATAACTATCAAAAGATTGACACTTGTTTATGTTCGGTTTAATTGTAAAATTATGTCCAATGACCAACATTATATTAAATAGTAAAAATATATTCTAAATATACTTTAAAACCACTCAAATTCATAATTTATTACTATTAATTATTTTGATTAAAAAAGTTGTTTTTAATTAAAATTTAGTAATTTTCACTATTCATCAAAATATGAAAGTTATCCGAAAAGTACCAAAATTTCACCTTAGGCTAAATTTGATATTCCGAATCCAAAAATGAAGTCCATTTTAAAATATAAAATATATATAACTTCAAAAATTAGGTATTACTATTCATAACAGCTAGTTTGATTGGTTACGGTGTGTTAGAACTCGAAGTTGCGTACAACACACGCTACTGTTTTATTCAAAGGAATGCGTACCGTGGAAGCTTGGGATGTTTCATTTTAAATTTTTTGATGTCTCCATTTAGTCAAAAAGTTTAAAATATTGTATTTAAAAAGGTTTCACTATCAAAAGTTGATAAAAGTGCAATACTGAAAATGAATCTGTTCTTGCATTATGACTAAGAAACTCATAATATGGATTCTAAAATTATAAGGATTATATAAAGTTTAAAATTTATTTAATACTATTCATGACCTCTTTTAATGGCTTTTTTTGGTAAGTCATGGTGCAATTGAACTCAGTGTTGCGTGTAGTGCAAGTTATTGAATTATTTTGAAGAAATAACACACTATGAAATCTTGGGGTGTTACAAAATTAATATTGTTTCCAAATGTAAAATGATGTAAATACTTGAAATAATGTTAATTAATTAATCCATTTATCTCATTAGACCCCAATAAATTAATAATTCATCAATTTATTTCCACAAAGGATCTCCCACGGACATGGTTTTATCTATAATATCATTCATAGGGTTTCTAAATCGTGACCCTTATATTCATTCTAAAACTCTTTTGGATTAACCTCGATCATTAGTTTTCAAAATCCTTCAGAGTGTTTGTAATGAATATGTGTATTTTACTAAGATATCCATTTATAGTGTCAGAACAGGATGTGTAGTATGGGCTATTTTTATATACAAGATTTCCTCATATTAGGCCCAGAACACGTTATCAGTGTTGTCACTCCTAGGTAAATCTGTGGTAGAAAAATTCCACATGTAATATCCATATAGTTATATATTGCTCTATGTTTGTACTTAATATACCCACTTACAAAATTTTAAGATATAAATTTCCACAAATTCTATCATAGTGTTGTTTTATATAACCCATGTTTTCCTACATTTAGTTCCCAAGGTTTCTAGAAAACAACCTCTAATAAAAATTGAAGAGACCCAACCACATATAGCCTAGAGTTGGTATAAACTATAAACTAAATTGGCATGATTTCATGGAATAAGGCCCCAAAGGACCGATTTGGCTAGAATACTTGGTAAAATATATTGATAAATGAGTATTTTTTTACAGATGAATACCCTAATTACAACATAGTTTTTTTCTTCATTCTATATAAACCTCTTCAATGATAACATTAATCCATCTAGAAATTTAATGGGTCAGAACTCTTCTGTCCATTTGTTTGTGAAAATCTATTGTATGTGGTGTTTTAGTTGGTCAAGGTGACATATCCACACCACCTTGACAAATTTCCATTTCTATGAATAGTTCGATCAGTGGAAAGTTCCAACAGTACACCATTGTGAATAGTGCATCGGAAACCATCTGTGAATAGTGTCATCGGCGACCTTCTGGCAATAGTGTCCTCGACAACATTATGTGAACAATGCTACGATGACCTTATGTGAATAGTGAAATCTGTGACCTTTTGTGAACAGTATCATCGGTGACCTTCTGTGAAAATTGTCATCAGTAACATTATGTGAATAGTATAACTGTGACCTTCTGTGAATACTAATATCGGTGACCTTATGAGAATAGTGTTAGTGGTGACCTTCTCTGAATTGTTTCATCGGTAAACTTATGAGAATACTGCTAATAGTGAGGTTCTATCGGTGAAGATGTAATGGTGTGGTTCAGGAATAGTGTCATTCATTTTCCAAATATTGAGTTCATGATTAGTGTTTTCTGAACTATGAGGTTCTCTCGGTGAGGTTTTAATGGTGAGGTTCATGAACAATGTCTTTATTTTCCAAATTTTGAGTTCATGAACAGTGCTTCGAGAATGGTGAGGTTCTATCAGTGAGGTTCTAATGGTAAATTTCATGAACAATGTCTTTTCATTGCCAAATGTTGAGTTCATGAATAGTGAATCAAAATTGATGAGGTTCTATTGGTGAGGTTCTAATAGTGAGGTTCATGAACAGAGTCTTTCCTTTTCAAAATTTTTAGTTCATGAATAGTGTTCCTAGAATGGTGAGGTTCTAGAAGTGAGGTTCTAATGGTGAGGTTCATGAATAGTTTCTTTCTTTTGTCATATTTTGGGTTCAAGAGTAGTGTTTCCAGAATGGCGAGGTACTATCGGTTAGGTTCTAACGATGAGGTTCATGAACAGTGTCATTTATTTGCAATATTTTGAGTTCATGATCAATGTTTCCAGAATGGTGAGGTTCTAACGGTGAGGTTCCAAAATAGTCTATTTCCTTTTCCAATTATTGAGTCCATGAACAGTGCTTCCAGAATGGTGAGTTACTAATAGTAAGGTTCATGAATAGTGTTTTCCATTTTCCAAATTTCGAGTTTGTGAACAGTGATTACAGCATCATACAATTTTCCCCCTTGATGATTCCATTGACGTAAAATGCATTTAATGCCTACTTTTAAGGACACAAAGGCTAATTCAAAGGACATAACTCCAATATTAATTTTTCCTAGGACTCAAGATGCTTTTACTTTATCAAAAGACATAGATTAATAAGATCCTATTTCAATGGGAAATATAGTGTATCTTATCCCACTTCTATGTTAAATCTTGAAAACGGACGAGATATCATCATCTATAGTTCTTCCTCCATTTTCTCAAGTGTGAGATGATCAAACCTTTTCATTACTTCCTATAACATTTGCACAATCTATCATTTCTCCTAGAATTGGTTCCACTCTATTTTGATGCAACCAAGCAGTATCGATCTTTGATATAAGGTATGATCTATATTATTTCCTTTGGTTTCATTTATTTCTACTTATCCTCTCCGTTATATATATTCTTACCCCCATGTTCGTAATGGGATTTTCTAGGGTGTTGAGTGGTGTGGTTTTGTTTCTATATCTTCTGGTGGATAAAATTATTAGGGGGAGGATATCAAAACCTATTGTGTGGATTGTTCTCTCATAATGAAAGTCAAAAACTATTTGAGATAGGGGATTTGTTGCTTCTCATTTCGTTTAAAGGAATCTGTGTAGTTATCATGTTTTATCCCACTAGACAACAATGGTATTGACCAAATAAATATTTGAACAGATTAAATAAATTGATATCTATCGTATTTTATTTTTTCTTATTTTTCTAGATAGTGTGATATGAATTCTTGATGTGTTTAGCATTTTTTTATTGATGGAAATTGGTAAATAACGTAAAGCTAGATTTAATTGATAATTTCCTGGTCAAATATAATGATGCATGTTAATAAATCTAATTGATATTCTTTCAATTTTATGTTAATCAAATTGATGAAGTAAGATTTTTTAATTAATTTGTGATAGCTTAATGGTTATGTTTTTTGAATTAGAACCTGTGAATAATAAATCGGTTAATCCAAGATGGATTAATGAACATTTTTTTTGATTAAATATAGTTCCCTGTTGGATTCTGAGTTACCCTATTGCTTGTATAAGGCCCAAGAGCCCCATTGTTATGATATTTTTTTACTATTGATTGTGCTATGATGTGTTCCTGGATGGCAGTTGTGATATGTGGGGGCATGGAGGCCTATTTGTTCTTGCATCAGTTGATGCCTAGAGTGGCAAGATGGATAGGATTATGAATGTGTGTGTCGGGGAGGACACCGGGGATGGCGGAATAGGATGGATGTGATCATTGGATTCATGTTGTTTCTTATTGATTGATTATATACTTTACTTTTCCCCACTGGTCAAGGTATCTGGTTTTGCTAACCCTTCTTCTGAAAGAGGCAAAGACGCTCGGGGTATGCCACATGTATTCCATGTGTATCTTCTCAAGGGGGATGGTTCTATTCTCTTGCTATAAGCAGCAATGACTTGATGGGTAGTACATCTACTCACCTTGTTCATCCCCCTTATTTATAGTAGCAAATAATTTTTTCCATAATACCTGGGAATATGAGAGAGTAAAGTTATAATGAATAATTTGTTAAATGATGTTAACCCATGAGGTTGGAGCTTGTTGGGATTTAATGATAGGGTGGTAATTTGAACGGACATTAAAAATTGGGTCTGATGCAAATGATTAATAATCTGGAAATTATTGAGGGACAATTAATGTTTAATGAGTTAATTAACATAATGTTCAACTAATAAAATGGAATGATGTAATGTGTTAAATCTCTTAAAATGGTTGTGTGTTTATAGTATACCTAGTCTCAGAAGTGGTAGCTGGTAGGTTGAGAGATGTTAGTTGTAGTTGATTATACGACTATGTTATGAAAATATTGTAGTTATGAGATACATCATATTCTGTCCTTTTTGTGTTTTCTATACGCTTCTCCACCCTGTCAATAAGGGAAACTGACACCCCCATTATTCGGAGCCCTGTGTGTTGTTTTCCCCAACATTCTAGTGGGAGTATGGATGGAAGACTACCCCCTTCAGACCCGCTCCCTTATATTGGAAGTTACTTGTGCATGTTAGTATAATGGTTAGTTTTTCCCATATAAGTGTGTAGAGGGCTATAATGGATTGTGGTTATTCACAAATATATATTCTGGATATAGTTTCACATGGAATACTATATGTGTAACATTTAAAGGTTGTGATGGCTTGAGGAGACTTAATCGGTGTATGGGATATAATGGCTTGAGGTATAACACCCGACATAAGATACAGGTTATCGGAGCTCTGGTGGCTCCCAGAAACTTCCTGGATACATGCTTATGTGGATGTGGTTGTTTTGTTGCATGGGGTGCATGTTTTCGGGCTTCACCGAAGTGTCTGTGGGAATGTATTTTTGGATAGACATGTTTAGGATGTGTGATGATGGGGAAAAGCGGAACACTAGTGGGGAAGTAGTAGAAGGGTTCACTGGATATTAATTATTATATTATATACTCTTGTATACATCACTTAGTGAGAGTATCCATGGTGTGGCTGGGAACATTGTATACATATTTATATGATGAGTTAGTTTCACTTGTTGTTCACCGTGCTTTAGCATTCTATCATTACTTTTGAAGGAGAGGCTTCTGGGAGGATCCTACTGTTTATGTTGTTATACTCACCCTATGTATATATATAAACTGTTTTTCAGGTCAATTGGAGAAGGTTGGAGATCAGGCTGGTTTTTAGTAGCTTGGGGTTACATGAGCTTTTCGGGATTGTGGTTTCTTCTATTTTTACATTATTTTGGGCGCTTAATGTTTTTTCCCTGTTAGTTGTAGTTTTTTTTCATGACATTACATTTGTATACATTGTATTTCATTTATATTTCATTCTGAGATAATGTTGTTTGGTTTCTGTCTTATCTCTCTCTTCTGCATGTGTTATTTTAGAGGGTAATGCCTACTATTTGTGTATTTATTATACCCGTGGTGCTAATCACCAACCCGAGGCCTAATAGAGGTGGGAATCAGGGGTAATTATCTATCTTCTCACATTTCCGGCGTAGGAGGGGTGCACATTGTGGGGAGGGAGCATTACAGAGTGGTATCAGAGGCTCTGGTTGAGGTATATGTTGGTGGTTAGAGTTAGGCACAGGTGAGGTTGCATTGTTTGGTAGGAAAACTATGTCAGTCAAGTATATCAAGTTATGTAAACAATGGAGACCGACTGAGAAATAAGTGTTTAGTCCCCCCAAAGATCTCATGTATGAAACTTTATTTTTACAATGGCTACTAAATGAGGTGATACTAGTTGAAGGGTAGAGACATAGGAAAGGATCATGAATCATTCTTCTTTGTGCCTTTTTTTGAATGGGAAAAACATGGGATAGGTTATCCTAAATGAATAAATGAATGAAATAAATTAATTAATGCTGGTTATTACATATTCCATGTTTAAGAGATACCAATGTTTTTTATTTTACAGGTATGGATCCGGGTCAAATTACTCGTTAAGATCACATAGAATTTGTCCAGTAGGCTATGCCGGCAGATCACCACAGGGTAGAGGTTGACGACAATGACACATGGAAGAGGACACTCTGAGGGTTTTAGTGCCAGAGTCTACATGAATGAGGGCTCTATTTCAAATGTAGTCATGGAAGACTGGATGAGGGATGTCAATATAGGCTTCAGTTCAATCTGTGCTCAGATGGATTATTGTGTTTCCTTGGTTGTGGTGATGTTGCATGGAGCAGCAAGGAAGTGGTGGTTCTTGTTCCTCAGGGATTGTGAGGAGTCAAAGTTTTCATGGAGGGTGTTTTGAGACATGTTTAGAGTTTATATTATTTCTTCGATGGAAATGGTTTCTAGTTGCATGGAGATTCTTACACTTCGACTGGTGAGATCCAGTGTGAGAGTGTTTGGAATCCATTTCTGGAAGCTTTTATGATATGATTTTGACCTGTTTCCAAATGAGGAGGCCAGGGCGAGGCATTTAGAGGAGGCCTTGCATCTAGTGATCACACTCTAGGTCACCCCATTTATGTTGAAGACATATCATGAGGTGATAGAAAGGGCGGATGTCATCGAAAAGACATTTTCTAGAACTGGAACATGACTAGAGGTATGTAGTCATGATTCCAAGTGAATTCGAGATGTGGTACGGGGTTCCAAGTTTTCAGGGCTGAAGGGTTTCTGTTTGTCCAGGGGTAGGTCCCATTCCTAAGTATCTCATTTCTCTTGGGGCTATAACTCTTGGGTCTATGCCACTAGATCATGTTCTTGTTTTTCATGTTGTGTTTGAGTTCATCAGCGGCAAGAGTGCCCAACATTTTTGAGCAGTCATCGTGGACCAAGAGTTCTGATCCAGGTTCTTCTATTGAGAATGTTCCAGTAAAGATAGTAGCTGCAAGCTGCACCAGCTTTAGATTAGTAGAGGGTAGATGGGAATGCAGAGGACAACCCCTGTGATGCTCCTCATCCTTAGAGGGAAGAGTGTTTCTATGGTGGCGGTTTTCATCATGGTCAGAGAGGACGTGGATGAGTTTTTGGCCAACATAATGCTTTATCATTTCCTTCTACAGGTGAGCCAGAAGTCTTTCGAGGTACACATTGCTTGTATTCTACCTTGGTGTATTCCATTTTTGATTCCGGAGCAAAGCACTTCTCCATATCACCTACCCTTTTCCATGCTTTGGTACATGAGGTATTGAGGCTTTTCGTGCCCTTAGCATTGACTACGCTAGTTAGGGGCTAAGATGAATTGTTTGAAGAATGTAGAGAATATGAGATAGTGCTGGGGAAGCACCACTCTGGTGGATAATTTGTATATTTACAAATAAAAACATATGATGTCATCATTGGAATGGATTGGTTGTATTAGGTGTAAGCAATCAGGGATTTCATTATAAGGTAGGTTGTGTTCTTCGATGAGGATGGTGATCCATTTGTGTACGTTGGCGAGCGAGACCATCAAATGGGTATGAGGTGCGTCCCATCCTTATTATCCATGATGGATGAGCTGATGTTGAGTTGTTCAGAGGTTCAGTAGTTGGTGTTTCCTTGGGTCACAGAAGAATACCCTGATGTCTCTCAAGAAGAGGTTGTAGTATTAATCCCTCGACAAGAGAATGAGTTTGGGATTGAGATACAACCTGGAGATACTCTTATCTCTTTATATGATGGCCCCTTTTGTGTTATGAGATCAATGTATACATCTTCATGGTTTGTTACAGTGTGGTTTTTTCGGCCAAGTGTGTCATCATGGGGTGCACCAGTTTTGTTCTTGAAGAAGGCTGATGTTAGTCTGTGGTTGTGGGTCAATTATCATCACTTACAAAAGTTACAATGAAGAATCGGTATCCTCTATCTCATATTGATGATTTATTCGATTTACTGAAATCTGTAAGTTGTTTCTCAAATATCGACTTGCGGTCAGGTTATCATCAAATGCATGTGAAGGATGAGGATATCCTGAAGAAATCATTATGTTGTCATGAAGGGTATTATGAGTTCATTGTAAAGGCATTCGGCATGAAAAATGCTTCAGCTGTGTTCATGGGATTGATGAACTTCGTGCTCCGTTATTTCCTGGACATGCTTGTCATAGTTTTGATAGATAATATCCTTCTGTACTCCATGTCTGAACTAGAGCATACAGAGCATCTAACGTCATTTTTGAGAGTTTGTCGTCATAATCATGTGTTTGGGATGATGTCAAAGTGTGAGATTTGGGCTGAGGAAGTCAGTTTCTTAGTCAATTTTTTGTCCTTTCAGGGAGTATCTATGGATCCGTTAAAGATAGAAGCTGTTGTGTATTGGAAATCCTCCAAGAATGTGACAGAGGTGCAATGTTTCTTTGGTCTCACTGGATACTACAAAAGATTCATAGTCGATTTCTCTCATGTTGCGACTCCTATAACGAATTTTAAAAGGAAGGATCAGACATTCATATAGACTGATAAGTGTCAGGAAGCTTTCATGTATCTATGTTCAATGATTCCCATTAGAGGGAGTTCAATTTGACAGTTTTGGTGATGCTTCACATCTGGGGTTAGGTTGTGTTTTGATGCAGTAAAGATCAGTTGTATCTTAAGGGTCTCGGCAGTTGCATCCTCATGAATGTTATTATTCCATCCATTATCATGAGTTGGTGTTTATAATGTTATATCTTAAGTGGTGGAGAAATTACCTCATCGGTGAGCACTTTGTGGTTTTCACTAATCATAAGATACTCAGGTATGTTTTCTCCCAGCATGACATTAACAAGTGAGAACATCCGTGGATGGAGTTTTTATAAGAATTTGACTACAAAATATTGAATACACTGGGAAAAGTGAATTTTGTAACTGTTGCGCTGAGCAAGAAATCAAGTCATGATGCAGTGCGTGAACTTGGTGACTCCTGAAGAGTAATTGATGAATAGTCAACATTACATCATGATATGAGAGAAGATGGGGGCATGGGATGTGTTTTTAGATGACAGTGCTCAACTCTAGTGTAGAAGGTGTAAGATTGCCAGTTTGTGGGATCTAGAGATGGAGTTATGGATAGACCATGTTGTTTGTAGAGAGGCCCATGATGGTTGATCTATAGATGAGAAAAACTGAGTGTGGTATCATGGAAGTTTTTTTGTTCCATTGAAGATGCACGAGACAGTTCTCATAGAATTCCATAGTTATTCTTTTGCAGTGCATCCTGGAATGACAAAGATGTACCAATCCATGAGGACCTAGTTTTGGTGGCTTAAGTTAAAGCATGTGGTTGGGGATTTTGTGTCTTGATGTTTGGTCTACCAAAATGTGATAGCCAAACACCATGTTCTTAGTGGCCTGCTATAGCCGTTAGATGTTCCTCAGTGGAAGGGTCAGAACATCTCAATGAAATTTGTCACTTGTTTACCTTAAGATCATTGAGGAAATGATGCTATTTGGGTGGTAGTGGATCATTTAACAAAATCATCCCACTTTATAGAAATCAAGGGGTCATTCTCAGTAGAAGTTTTTTAGATGTATTATCTGGAGGGGGTGGTGAGACTTCATTGAGTCCCAAAAACGATCATTTTTTATCGAGATACTTGTTTTACCTATAGGGTTTGGAGAGGTCTCCAACATTATTTTGGTTCTCAGCTATGCCTTAACACTGATTTTCATCATCAAAGGGATGTTCAGATAGAGTGAACCATCCATACACATGAAGACATGTTACACTCTAGTTTCATATATTTTGGAAGTTCTTGGATGACGAACACAACCTTGATTTAGTTTTCTTACAAAAATACTTTTCACTCCACCATTGGTATGACCCCATTGGAAGCCATGTATGACTATTCTTGCTGTTCTCTAATGTGCTAGACTGGGGTTGGATAGGCAGTAATTATCGGACTGAAACTAGTGTAGTATACAACATAGATGGTCTCAGTGATTCACAAGAGGATGAAGACATTAGATGTTCATCATAAATCATATGTCAATCAAAGGTGGAGACCCTTAGATTTTGATGTTAGGGATCACAAGTTTCAGAATGTGACTCCTCATTGTGGTCAGTGAAGGATTGGTCGTTGTAGAAAGCATTGTTCCCAGTTTGTGGGCCCTTTTGAGGTGTTAGCTCATTATGGAGCTATGGAATATTGAGTACCACTTCCACCACAGATGAGTTAGATACATGATATTTTCTATTTACCACATCTCTATCGTTATCTTTATGATGACTCCCAGGTCATCGATTAGGGAGAGATCAATGTTCACGATGATGTGACCTTTAAGGAGAGACCTATGGAGATCCAAGACCATAAATAGAAGGTGTTGTGTGGCTGTTCTATCCCCTTGGTTCATGTCTGGTGGTGACATGTTGGCATGGAGAAGAGTATGCAGGATCGTGAGTCACAGATACATTCTCATTATTCTAAGTTGTTTGAGGTTTAACTATTTTCATGTAACAATATCCCTTTTCTGATTATAGACCATTCATGTTTACGAGATGATTTTCATTGGTTTAACCTTGTGGCATGATCTATTTTTGAGAGGTATCTTGATTTGTATTTGTTTAAGCTCCATTTTGGTTCCCTTTTAGGTTGTGTTTCAATTCTCGAGAATGAGAAATTGTTGAGAGGTATCCGATGTAATGGCCCAGAACTCCCATGTCCATTACATTATGAATATCAAGTATATGAGGTGTTTTTGGAGGTCAAAGTGACTTATCCCCAACAAATTGCCAAATTTCAATATCTGTGAACAGTTCCATTGCTGAACAGTTCCAACAGTGGACCATTGTGAATAGTACATCGATAACCTTATGTGAAAAGTGAAATGGTTTCCTTGTGGCAATAGTGACATCAGTGACCTTATGCAAATAATGTCATCTATGACATTATGCGAACAGTGTCATCAGTAACCTTATGTGAACTATGCAACGGTAACCATCTGTGAGCAGTGAAATCAGTGACCTTACACGAATAATGTCATCTGTAACCTTATGTGAATAGTGTCATCAATAACCATATGTGAATAGTGCCAACAATGAGGTTCTTTTAGTGAGGTTCATGAACAATGTATTTCATTTTCCAAATTTTGAGTTCATGAACATTGTTTCCAAAATGATGATGTTCTATCAGTGAGGTTCTAATGGTGAGGTGCATGAACAATGTCATTCCTTTGCCAAATTTTGAGTTCATGAATAGTGTTTTCCGAATTTTGAGGTTCTCTCAGTGAGGTTCTATAGGTGAGGTTCATAACCAATTACTTTTCCAAATTTTCAGTTCATGAACACTATTTATAGAATGGTGAGTTTCTATCAATAAGGTTCTAAAGGTTAGGTTCATGAACAATGTCTTTCCTTTTCTATAATTTATGTAAATTAACATTTTTTCTAGAATGGTGAGGTTCTATTGATATGTTTCTAATGTTTAGGTTCATGAACAATGTCTTTCCTTTTCCAAATTTTGAGTTTATGAATAGTATCTCAAAAACAGTGAATTTCTATCAGTGATTTTCTAATGGTGAGGTACATGAACAATGTCTTTCCTTAGGCAAATTTTGAGTTCATGAACAGTGTTTCCGGAATGGTGAGGATTTATCATTAAGGTTCTATCAGTGAGGATCATGAACAATGTCATTCCTTCGCCATATTTGAGTTTATAAATAGTTTTTTCAGAATGGTGAGGTTCTATCTGTGAGGTTCTAACTTTGAGGTTCCAGAACATTGTTTTTCCTTTTCCAAATTTTGAGTTTTTTAATAGTTCTTTCTGCTTCCTAATGTTTTTCCCCTTTGACATTTCCTTTGACGTAATATTAATTTAAGGAATCATTTTAAGGATGTTAAGGCCAATTTTAAGACTATAACTATTATTTTAATTTTATCTATGGCTAAAGATGCTTTTACTTGTTCAAACTACGTGGTATAATGTAATCCAATTTTAATGGAAAATCCAGAATATCTTAATACACTAATCCATTAAATTATCTAAAGGGTTAATAAATCTTCCACCTGGTTCATACCTCTTGTTCTCGGGCATGAGATACTTGAACCTTTTAATTTCTTCCTATAAGAGTTTCACAATCAAACATTCAACTTAGTTTGGTTCCACTATATTTTGATGCAACCATTTAGTATCAATATCTGATATAGGGTATGATCTATCATTATTCTTTGGGGTTCATCTCCTACTATTTCTCATATCCCATTTACGGGATATTAACCCATGTTCCTAATGGTATTTTCTTGGGTGTTGACTACTGTGGTGGTGTCTCTATATCCTCAGGTTGATACAGTTTTCACAGGGGGAGGATTTAATAACCAGTTGTGTGGATTGTCCTCACATTTATAACATCAAAAACTATTTGAGGGAGGGGATTCATCACTTCTCATTTATTTTACGTGAAACTGTGTAGTTAGAATGTTTTTTTCTCACTATATCACAATGGAATTGACCTAGTAAATATTTGAAGTGGATAAATAAATTGATATGGATCATATGTTATTTCTTGATGTTTTTCTAGATAGTGTGACATAAATGATTTATATGGTAAAATTTTGTTATTGATGGAAATTTATAACGAATACAAATATAGAATTAATTGATAATCACTTGGCTAATGACAAAGATGCATGTGAATGAATATAATTTATGTAATTGTAATTATATGTTAATCATTTTGATTTCATAATCATGTTTAGTGAATTTGTGATAGCTTACTAGTTAGGTTTCCAAAATTGGAACCGGTGAATAATAAATCAGCTAATCCATGATCGATTAAAGAACTGGTTGTTTGATAAAAGACAATTCATTATAGGTTTATGAGTTTCCCTATTTATTGTATAAAGTCTAAGATCCCAATTGTTACGAAGTATGTTTTTACTGCATCTAGTGTTGTGATGTGATCCTAGATGGCTGTTGTGATATGTGGGGGCATGGGGGCGTATTTTTTGTGTTAGAATTGGACGCCTACAGTGACGAAATTCATCAGTTTATCCATGTGTGTGTCAGTGAGGTCAACAAGGATGATGGAATGGGATGGATGTGATTGTTCGATGCTTGTAGTTTATTATTGGTTTATTATCTACTTTACTTTTTCCCACTGATCAATGCAGCTGGTTTTGGTTACCATTCATTCGAAAGAAGCGATGATACGCGGGGTATGTCAAGTGCTTTTTGTTTGTATCTCCTCAAGGGAGTATTGGTCTACACACTTGTTATAGGTGTAAAAGACTCGACGGGTATTACATCTACTCACTATGTTGAGCCCCCTTGTGATTAGTAGCAAATAATGTTAATCTAGAATTCCTGGTAATATGGGAAAATAATCTTTTAATGAATAATTGAATAAATGATGTTAACCAATGGGGTTGGAGATTACTGGTAAGTAATGATTTGGTTGTAATATGAAAGGACAATTAACATCTGGTGTGATGATAAAGATATATAATGTGGAAATTATTGATAGCTAATAAATGTATAAAGAGTTAATTAACATAATGTTTAACTAATAAAATGGAATGATGAAATGTATTAAATCTCAAAAAATTGTTGTGTTCTTATAGGATACCTATTCTCAGAAGTGGCATCCGGGAGTCCGAGAGACTTTAGCTGTAGTTTTGTCAATGTATTGGTTATTCCAATATTGTTGTTTTGAGATATAGTATATTATGTGCTATTTTTGTTTTCAATATACTACTCTTGTCTGTCAGTAAGGGAAACTAACACCCCAAGGATTCTGGGCCCCGGGGGTGATTTCCCCAACATTCTTGTTGGAGGATGGATGGGTGACTACCCCCTTTGGCCCTACTCTATTATATTGGATGTTAGTCATGCTGGTAGGAACAACAGTTTGTTTACCCCATATATTTGTATAGAGGGCTGTAGTGGCTTCTGGTTATTCACACACATATATTCTAGAAATAGTTTCCTATATAATACTATTGGTTTAACATGTATAGGTTGTGATGGATTGAGGATCCTTACTCGGTGTATGGGTTGTAATGGGTTGAGGTATAATACCCGACATATGATACATAATATATGAGCTATGGTGGCTCTCTGAAACTACCTGGTTACTTTCTTATGTAGATGTGGTTATTTTGCTGTAGGTGGTGCATTTTGTGGTGCTTCTCCCAGGTGAATGCAGGAAGTCCTTTTGGAGAGAGATGTTTAAGACTTACGAAATTGGGGATATGTGTCATACGAGTGGGGAATTAGTAGTGGGGTACCATTGATATTATTTATAATATTATATACTCTTGTATGAGTTACATGGTGAGAGTTTCCATGGTGAGGTAGGGAACATAGTATACCTATTTAGTTGATGAGTTAGTTTCACTTGTTGTTCACTATTATTTAGCATACTCTCTTCACATTTTCAGGAGTGGATTTAGGGAGGATCCTAATTAGTAATTTATTATACTCACCCATTGTATATATAGACTGGTTTTTCAATACAATTGGAGTAGGTTGGAGATGAAGGTAGTTTCTACTAGAACAGGGTTGTTGGAGCTATTCGGGTATCTGGTTATGATATTTTTACTTTCTTTTGGGTACATAAAATGTTCCCCATTCATATGTAGTAGTTTCTCATGACATTACATATGTGTACTTGGGATTTCGTTTATATTTCATTCTGAGATGGATTTGTTTTGTGTTAAACTTATCTCTCTTTTCTGCATGTTTTCACTTAGAGGGTAATACATCCCATTTGTGTGTTTATTATACCATCGGTGCTAGTCCCAAACCTGAGGCCTATAGGAGGCGGGACACAGGGGTCACTATCTCCTTTATCACATTGCCAACCTAGGAGGGGTTCACTTTGTGGGGAAGGGGTCGTGATATGTAAATCCCTGGATATCATTCATAGTACACTTTTAGGATTCCTTATGATGGAACAATAATATGGGGTTTCTCAAAGGCTCAAGAAGGAAAAAATATAGTGGAACCTATAATGAATCAATGAGAGTAGTAAATTGTTCATGGTATGTTATAGAACACGCATACCATGTTAACAGTAAACTGATGTAATTACCTCAAAAATATGGAATGTTATGAACTAGAGACACATAACATTAAAATAACTATATAATAAAATATATTAATTATATGGTAAAAAAATAATACAAATACCATGAAATTAAATTAAATTTATCCTTATATATTTTTAAGTAAAGTATCAACGATGAATAATAACTAATTATAATATGTGGGAAGTGATTAATTATTGGACGTCATGTCTGATGCACATGAAAACCTTTTACCATCATGAAAATTCTCAAGAGGGATTAAAACTAAACATATAAAACCATTTGTGAAACTATTTGTCTCTTGATAACAAGTAAATAAATCATGGATCTATATAATGTATGGCCTCTAGCCGTCATTCCCAGTCCAATGAAATTTGTACAATGAATAATCAAAATAACTAACATGCCTTATTAGAAAAACTTATTGAATGTGAAATATAAATTTATCAATACTTCACCACTTATTCATATAACATTCAATGTAAGCGTCATATGATAAATTGTATATTATTTGGGATATTTTAATATCTATGCTAAATGAAATGGATAATTATGTGAAATTGAATTTTCAATGATCATATAATGTTGAATATTTCAATAGAAAGTGATGAATGAATATATAAAGTGAATTTTAATACTATCCTTGCACAATTATATCATAAAACATCTAGCGTTTGAATAAAAAAGATAAAAATACAAAATATCCCATGCGGAGTAAAAATATAGGGTTGTTTTCATTGATGAATTAAATGAAGAACTTTTATTAATATTCTAGAGGAAAATATCATTTTCTTTTCAAAGACCCTTTTAAAAATATGTTTCTTTGAGAATCCATTTTAAAATCATTTTACTCAAAAATAAACCATTTAATGATGAATATATAGCTTCAATGAAATGACAGTGGATAAATCAGTATAAGCTATATGAGGTAATAACATTATCATTGCAGGGTAAGAAGGTTGAAAAAGTACCTCGATAAAATGGTGAAAAAAATATTATTCGTAAAACATATATATAATAAAAAAATGTTATAAATTAATTTGCAAAATTATTTGAAATTTTTTTAATAAGTATTTGTTTTCCGATGAAAATAGGTTTACAGACTGAAGAGAAAAATAATAATTGGGTTCCTCCAATACTTATTCAAAAACATTTTGAGTAACAAAGAGAGTACAAACGGTACTAGTACCTAAATATAGTTTTGATTGACCAGATGAGAATAATTGTTTTTAATTATGGTTTTTTAATATCTCCAAATGGAAATAACATTGAAATATTATTAGTATTATTGAAGAAAATAATCATTAAAAATTTCAAAGTGTCATAAAAAACATTGAAACGTATTAAATCATATCATCATGATGGAATAAAATTAAATTAAAAACATAATGTAATTAAAGTAAGGATATTAATTATATATCTTGTAAAATTATGTTATATACTTCACATAAATGAAACTATGTGCATAAAAAATTATGCCATAATGGAATATGAATTCACATAAAAATATATGAAAAAAGTAGTAATAAATGAGTTGTAAAATCCAAATGTAATAATCCATAAATAAAAAATTTAAATACCATTAAAATAATATACTTTTTGATATTATATTTCAATTTTTTAGTATGTAGTCCAAATATGTGAAATCAGGTTCACAATAATTACGTTCTCTTCACGAAATGAAAATGAGACTTCAATCCCATAACTAAAACATCATTGTGTTGTACTGACATTATCCTCATATATAGTGGGTTTAAAATTTCTAATACCATATTATAGTATGATATTAATATAAATCATATTATATATTATCCACTTATAATATATTTTTACCATTTTGTTAATATTCTTTCATTATGATAAATATTTCTAGTTTTAATTTCCTAGTTTTCTCAAGTAAGTTTTAGCTTTTTATTTTCAAATCATATTTTTTAGATCAAGATTTCATTATCTGAAAATATAAACCAATAATTTTTTATCATTTTTATTTATAACATATTCATTTATAATTATGTATAATATTGGGATATATTATATGAAATACATCATTCATGGGGACGGAATTCCGTATGTACGCATGGAAGCTACTTCCATTTATTAGTCAAATTAAAATATTGAAAAGTTAATAATAAATATGTATATTATGATAATATTATAAAGAATATATATTATATATATATACTGTTTAATAAAATTATCCTTCAAATGTTCCATGCATAGCATGAATGAACTGCACCACTTTGAGTGGGTGATAGTCCTCACTTCGAAAAACTATGTTATTGAATATCCATAATATGAAAAGCATTAGGTAATGTTTAATATAAAATTTAAAATTAATGAAATTTGGTATAATTTATATATATTAATTTTATTTATCCATAAATATTTTTATGAACATCTATTAATGTAGTATTGGAAAAAAAACCAAAACAGTACTCACATAGTCCATTAACAGACATAAATTTGACAATAATTTTATTTGATTTAACAATAGGTGGCGAGAAACAACATGGATATGATATATTCCATTATAAACATAAAACATCATTATATAAATAATTATGAAGTTATATTGCATTTATGGAATATGTTGGTCAGTAAAAAGTATAAAAAGAAATGAAATTCAGAGAGGTACTTTATGAAAATTACCTCTTGAATATCACCTCCTTGAAAGAAACATGATGTCCTAGGATTTGGTATTTGGTGAGAAAAAAAGAACTCAGATGATGGGGTACTGATAATGATAGTTTTATCCATACATAAATCTGAAATTAAATGTTGTAACATATATGTGTGTTAAGCTTTTACCTCTAAACATTAACCGTTTCCCAATTTTCCATATACAATGGTAAATAATGTTTCTCTACCATGGTAAATTTTTTATAGATAAAAATTAAATTTCAAATAAAATTTAATTTGGTACATAGGATTAAAAATATGGAATCTATTTTACCTAAAAAATTCACATAATTGGGAGAATTATGTTTAATTTTAATTTCTCATACAAAACAAAAAAGTGTATTTTCAAAGTGAAATGCTCAAATGTCTAAAATGTTTTTATATCTCATTTATATTTTATAATATTTCCAATTAAAATTTTGTTGTTAAATAAATAAAATATAATCTAAACATAATTAAAAATAAATAAATTTTTCATCAAACAATATATATAATTTAAACAAGAAAGAAGGTTTGAATTAAAATTCCATATTTTTATTTATTCATTTAATACGAATTTTATTATAAAATAATAAAATTCGACCCAAGAAAATTTTGATATCTTGATTCCAAAGAATAATTTTTCTTTGAAAAATATAACTTATAAATGTATGAAATATCTAATTAAAAATATATTCTCAAATAAAAATTTGTAATGTTTCTTTTATGAAAATATAGGTTTTTATGTATGAAATAGAGATTGTTCTTTTATTATTCATATCATCCTTAGTGGATAAATATAAAAAATAAATTACATAAAATATGTAATATAAGATTCATTAAAATAATTACCAAATTTTAATATATTATGTTTAATATGAAAAAAATCCTTCAAAGCATAAAAAATCAACAAATTTCTTTTTATATTCAATTTGTTCTTATTTTCATTTCTCATAAATTGACAACCCGTGAATTAAATTTATATTGACAAGACACATATATTTTACTAATTTATTTAATAATATTTAGATCCAAAAACATAATTATTATGTTATCTCGTATTATATTAAATATTATTATTTTAATAATACAAAGTTATTTGGTGAAAGTTGTTCTTGTGTGTAATGCATGCTATAGAAAAGGTTCCCCCATTCATGTAATGAATGCTATCAAGGAATGTATCTATTGTGTGTAACACAAGATAACTTTGGGTTCCAGGTATTAAAATATATATCATGTATTGTATTTTTTAAAAATAGTAAATATATATTAGTGTCCTGTGATGTTTTTTTGTTACACGCTTGGTGTCATGTGCCATACAGGAAATCAAAAAAAAGTTGTATAATATACATTTTGGAGAGTTATAAGGACACCCATATGAAGACCCAATCACGCCACTTGGTATGGTTTCCAAGGTTGAGAATGAACTGATCCTCATTAATTAATCCATTAATAAGAAACATCTAGTTATATTTGAAGGCTTATTATCTCACTTCACAGGAAGCCTCAAATTGCTAAATTGACCAAACATTAATGATATTTGATGAAAAATTGTGATATTAGTTTATTCATTTTTAAAAAAATTAACCAGAATAAAAATAAATTTTTCATCCAAAATAAGAGAAGTGGTTTGATGTGAAAATATATGGGGCTCATTCCATGAGTAAAAATATCACATGACCTATTATTCGCGAAATAAATAAAAAAATTTATTATTAATTATTTTTCAGAATGAATTTAAACATCACATCAAAGAATAATGTTAAAAAAATATATTTGATAATAATAAGAATATTATTATTTTGAAAACGTTATCTAAGATAATGTGATACATAAAAAATATTAAAATAAATTAAATAAATCCTTATGAAATGGATGTTGTTAGAAAAAAGACATTCACTCATCCATGATAAAATATAGAGCACAAAATAAAAATTTACAATAATTTAGATCATATTCATAATCATTCTCTTCATCCGCTTTCTCACACTCTCATTTTTGAGATTCCTTAATGAATTATCATAAAAAAATAAGTTTAGTCTATCTACATCTACATACTAACCATGTATTTTTTTCTATCATATTTGATCTAGTTGACACATTTTATGTTAGGTTTTATAAATCCATTCATGTCCACCTATTTGGGTGGAACGATGGTTAAAAATCACTAATAATAAGAATTTTATTTCCTTTTTAAGAATAATTTGTGAAGATAATGTGATTGTAATTTTTTTAACCTTATTATTTATATTTACATTCATATAATAGTAATAATAATTTTTTTTAATATTTATATGTATATATACTAAAATGGGGGAGAAATAAAAAGGGTATTCATTTATCTATTAAATTAACATATCGATTTTTTATTGTAATTTATTGTCTTTTTCTGTTTATTCGGACACTAATATGGATTTTAGAGGTACAATCATCAAACCCTTCAAATAGAACTATATTACCTCACTCATTCATATGTGAAAACACCGAAAATTCCCTGATGTGGTTGAACTATATTAATTGACACTTCATGACATTGATCCGGATAATCCAACATACTGTGTAGACACGGGTTACCTGCAACAATCACAACCAATGTTCTATGATAATAATATAGGTTTCCCAGGGAATAATGACCCCTATCACAGTTCATGGTTTTTGAGTGACGCACTACCTAGGGTCAATTATCACCATATCATCACTAAAATATTTTAGTGACTTTAATTTTCCCCATCAAGGCATGTGACTCAACCAAAAGGGAGATATCTCCTTCAATAAACACCCAGCAAAAATGGATTATATTATAGGAAAAAGATTTTAATTTTATACTAAAAAATAAAAAATATAATGATATAACATAACAGAAATATTTTCTTCAAAAAATCCATTAATGAATTGAATCAAAATTAGAAGAGAAATGAAATATTTAATCCATACATAAAATATTGATGTTCTTCGATAGAGAGTACATCATTGTGAGTAATTATATTTGGTTCTCATCCAACAGATCATACCAAAAACTCTTAATCATTATAAGGATTATCCATATCCCCCCCATCATCAAATATCGGTTTATTGCTAACATAAATTAAATGTTACATTGGTAATGACATTGGGGTCAGTATTAGTGTTTCCAGGGTATATAAAATGTAATGAGTTTATTATTTAATATAACATGTCAATCACCCATGACTACCATTCTTGGAAGACATGATGTTAATGAATAATAATCCTCTTAATATGCAATACCACTTTTCTCAAACCAATCATTGGATTATATTTCAAAAATGATGAATCATTTTTATATAAATTCATAATTTAAATGAATAAATTTTTTCAGGGTAAAAAATATTTTCAATTGTAAAATAATATTTACATGGCCCATCCTTGCCCAAAAATTAATTATCACTTAGTATTTCAAAAAAAATGTTAATTAATAATATTAAATAATTATAACACCCAAAAATAAAATTATCCACACCACCAATTTATGATCAATAATAATATATTTTTACTATAAATAATAATAATTATATAAAATTCATTATGCTCTGATATTCAAAAGAACTCATTTTGGGTTAAAACCTACAATATGATATCATAATAACTGATGTATGTTTTATTGATGATTGTTTGTTGTAATATATATAATTTGTTATGATATAGGAGGTATTGAGCCACTTGGATTTGAAATCATTCTATGTTTAATCAAGGAAATTCTAGTTTCACCAAATGCCACATTCACTGAATCCATTTATTTTTCATAATTATAAATTACTAGAGCTCTGAAATAAGAAATCACACAAAAAAGTTCATCTAGAAAACCCAAAATGTCATGAACATCGTTATTAATGATAGTCCATGATATAAAGAAATCAATACACCCACATCCAATAATAAAACATTAGCTTCCATCCCTATAGATATTGAAACTATCACAATATAATGATAAACTATTTAAGAAAATTTTATTGATACATGAGAGTATTTCCATGCCACTACAACTTAATCATAACCACATTAGACTCTATTATAAACACATGTGATGATTCAAGACCATGAACCAATAGTATAAATAACATAATAAAAAATTACCAAATAATTCTTCTAAAGGGAGACTATTTTTCCACATATTAAATTATTTTTCCAGATAGTCAAAATATTAGAGAAACTATACACCACATTCCAATATTTGTACTACCATTTACATTCAACAATAACACCATAAGGAATGGAAATCATCATGAAACTCTCAATATATGATTTCCTCATCACCTTATCCAATCTATAAATTCTGAGAACTAATGTATATATGTCAGTATAAAAGAGAAATGGGTAAACATTACCAATATTTTATGTCCATGGATAAAATCCACTTTAGTGCTTAAATATAATAGGCATTAATTGACAATCAAGGACATAATTATATTTTTATATCACACTTTAATGAAAAATATCAATAAGATCATCACAAAAAACACCAAGAACATAATCTTATCAGTATCAAATTGCCATCCATTTTTTGTACCACCCAATATAAATAAAAATTGTCTGACATTGAATATTTAAATAACGCAAGCCATTTGGCTTCAAACTCCAGGATAACACACTCTAGAGTACGAAAAATAAAAAACAACCAGTTAAAACCTCCTCTTACAGAACATAAAATATGTTATCATGTGGTGGGTACTACCAGAATGATATTCATGAAATCTGACAGTATGAGTTACACTCTATGTGGAAGGAGTTAACCACTTAATTATATAAATAAATTTATTAATAACACTTGAGGAAACCAATATCCTTATAGACAATTATAATAAATTTTCTCCAAATATTCAATTATTAAATTTAGTGATATAATTGTTCCACATTGATCTCATTAACCATTATATATTTTTATTCAATATTATATTCCAAAAACAATATTAAAAATCTCATTATATAATAGATGACTAAATAGATGAAATTATAACAGAAACATAAGAGTATTTTCTAAATGATAAACTAGATCCTCTTCAAGCATTCAAATATATGAATTGATACCCCACACAAAAATATTCTTAATAGTTTTTAATAAATATATATAAATATATTATATCATCATTCAATAGAATATAATTATATAAATACATCCACCTAGAGATAAGACTATACAATGGGTTACCATTCAAAAACATTTGGAAATTCTAGCACACTAAAAAAATATAGAGTTATCATCAACACAAAAATCCTATAAAGTATTTATTATTTTATGATGTGACTCTAATTATAACTAAAATATTTTTTCCACCTTTCTCCATAAATAAGGGGATACCAATCGCTAAATGAGATTATGACCTGCTCAATTTATTGATTGTCCATCACTATGTGGGTCTAGCTTCAATAATTATTTTACACTAATATAGTTACAGATGAATACCGTCCCAAAAAAAAATGGAAATAATGACTGTCATCTTTCTATAATAATTATGAACAAATACTATAAGGATGGGTTGGTGAAATATATGAACCATCTATTTAAACACTCATGAGAACCAATGATTATTCTATAGTTTCACATATATTTTCAACTCAAAAGATTATAATTAAAAAACAACAACTCATGCCTATGGCATCAAGAATATGGTTAAAAATTAAACAGAAATTAATTTCACTATAAACCACCATCTATATGTCCTAACAAAATCCATAAATCATTGATATCAGTAGGAATTAATGATTTCGTAAAATCAATGCCAGATAAAAAACAAATCTAATGTGTTTCCATTATAGTGGATTGATGCATTATTCAGGTCTAACTAGTCTAATCCTAGTAGATCATATATCCAATAGACTTATATCAAGTTACTAGTCCCATTAATTAATGCTATATTAGATCAATTATATGTTTTATGTGGAGGTATTCAAAACTATATAAATTGTATGTCATTAGGGAAAACTCAAACCTACGAACATTTATTTGGTATATCAAAAAAGGATTTTTTTTCTTCAAATTGTTGTTCATGGGTAACTTGTAGAGGTAATGTTACATAAAAATAAAACAAAATATTAAACACACTACATTGGAGTCTTCCCCAATACCTTATTATTTCAATAAATTCCATAATAGTATATAGTAATCTAGCCCCACCATTGGTGGTGGTGTGGTAAAGGGTTTGGGGTGGTAAGGGGTAGGTCGTGGGGTCAAGTCCTTGGGCTTGCAATTTAAGGTACTTTTCTTCCTTTGGTCGTGTGCTACTTTCACAGTTGTACCCAATTTTTTTATATAGTAAAATATTTAATAGATGTGTGTGGAATGATTTATACTCCAACATGTACACACCAATATTTGAAGGATTTAAATTATTAATATTGGTTCATTAAAAAAATTATTTTTTACAATTAATTATATATATTTAATTAAATATTACTATATTTTCACACAGTTATGTTTATTCATAATATAAATACTAAAATGTCGTCGAATATCTGTTTCATTGAAAAGTTCAATGAAAATACATGTTATGATGTGAATTTTTGTATCCTATAATGATTTTATCTTATAGGATAGAGATGAAAAAAATTATGTAAATGAATTGATAAATATACAATACATTATCAAATCAATATACCCCTTGATAATCATTATAACTAATGAATATAAGGACAAACATTCCCATAGGAATCCAAAATTTCCAAGTGTTATTTGTTATTCATATATCTGACCATGTGTATTGATCATTATAATTAAATATTATTATAAATGGACATCATGATCCACATACATATATTCTCTTCTATTATAATTGAAGTGCACTGTGTTGCATTTGTTGTCAATGAGGCATGAAGTTGTCTTGGAATGAATGGATGTCAAGGAATGTCAAGAGGTGAATGAAAAAGGTTGTGATGGTGTTGGTGGTGAAGGAGATTGGCCATGGTACTATGATGCATGTCACTTAGGAGATTCACTAAGTGGTATTGGAAATTGTGGTTGAAACATTCTCCATGGATATCTGACGATTGTTGTGCTGCTCTTTAAGTTCAAAGAACTTGTATCCTGATGATACAATGTCACAACATTGTTTGAAGACCATGCATTGTATTGAAAATGCATGAGGAGCTCAAGAAGATCCATTCACTACTTCTAAGTGGATGAAGTGGTTTAATGAAGTCCATGCACTATCACTTAGTGCATGTGAACATGAAGAAGATCCAATTGATCTCTAATTGGATCAATGAAGCACATTGAAGAAATCTGTAATTCAGGAGTTCGATTGATGAAGATGAACCTTTTGAATTCCATATCCTATGTGAAGATCATGTGAGGAGAAGAAATGGAGGAATTCTTAAGAAGAAGAAGAAGAATAGAGATGGGAAGAAGAATGGCTTGGTTGGCATTTTACATATGGGATACTTTGTTTTTTAACAAAGTGTTTATTCAATGCCTTAGCCAAAACATTTGGCCAGCCAAGGCACCTTGAGGGTTCAACCCCAAGGCATGGGCACTAGGTCACCACGCCCAGGGGAACCCGTGGGGCGAGCCAGGGCGGCATGACGCACCCCAAGACACCGCATGGGCGCCTGGGGCACGCCCGAAGGAGCGCGGCAGGGGCGTAGGAGCACGCCCCCGAGAGAGTCAGTGTGCATAGTGGGCGCTAGGAGCGCGCCCGCAGGAGGCGTGAGTGGGCGCAGAGCGCGCCCGCAGGGAGAACACGGTGCGGGGCGGCACCGTGGAGGGAGGAGATTCAACTGGCGAGTAGCGGGCAGCGCCAGGGTGATAAAGCGCGAGAATTCCGTGGCCCGATTCGATGTGGGACGCGGAAAAATTCCCGGGAGCGAATCCCAGCCGCTCATCTGATCTCGCGGACGATCGGCGCCGCTCATCTAATCCGCCGCGCCCCCGATCTGATCCAAGCCGTCGAAGCATTTTTGATCACCGCATCCAACGGCCCAGCGTCCGTCTTCATCCTCGAGCTCGACCGAGGCACCCGCGAGCTGCCGCTGAACCAGGCGCCTTCCCGACGATGGTTATTGAGTTCCCGCCACCATTGTCGAAACCGAGACCTCCATTCGGCTCGTATGACCATACTGAACATATACATGCAATAAAATATGCATGCACACGTTGGATGGGGAATTTGAAGTTCGGCCGAAGCAACCGAAGGTGCCGAGGCCACGTGGAGAGCATGATTTGCATGCCTGAACCTAAACAGAGGCATGCACGCGTTCAAAAACGCATAAACGTGTAGAAGGCAAAGAAAAGGAAACCCGCGGTGAAACAGTGAAGGAAAACGAGATTTGGAAAGATTTTTAAAGATCCAAATATCTCGGGGATTTGAGATTTATCCCACGCGGAAGGTTTGAGGCATCTCTGCCTATAAAAGGAGAGGCCGAGACCTCATTGTGTTTGCTGAAGTTCTGTTGAAAACCCGAAGTCCCGCGGAGTGCTCTGCCTCGCGAAGTTTTGAAGCCCCGCGCAAGTATCTTGTGCGGCTGAAGTTCCCCTGCGCGCTAATCCTTTGCGCGACAGGAAGGAGAGGAGCTTGTGCGACCTTGCGTGCTCCCTCTGTGCACCGCGCCCCCTGCGCGGTAGGCACTTGCGCGCCCAAGGTGTCCTTGCACCCTTGTGGCTTGTGCGCCTCACAGTGTTGCCTCCTGCACACCTGAGTGATTGCGCGGCCCTTGCACCCTTGAACCCCTTGCGCGCCTTCACTAAGGCTGGGGCTCGTGTTGAGAAGACCACATCTACGGGTTGTGTACAAGAAGGAGTGGAAGTCCACCACATTTGTGTGCGTGCAAAACAAGAGGAAGGCCGAGGCCTTAGTGCCTTTGTGTGCCAAGAGAAGTGGAAGACCACCTACGGACAGTGGCTGTGTGCCAAGTGGAGAAGAGGACCCGAGGCTTTCATGACTTGTGTGTGCACCAAGTGAAGACACATTTTGTGTGTGAAAAATTGAAGAACAACCTACGGGTTAAGGGTGTGCAACAAGAAGGGGGAGAATAGGCCAAGTTTCAAGTGTGTGCAAAATTAAACAAGTGTGTGTAAGGAGACAAGTTGGCCGAACCTAAGTGTGTGCACTAAGAAGTGTGTATACACTTAGAAGAAATAAGGAGTGACCCACACTAAAGTAGAACACACTCTAAGTGTGTAAACAAATTGGATAAAGTGTGTGAAGGAGGAAGAAGGTGTGTGCTTAAAGTGACTACACCCTTTGTTGGATTATTGCACCTAGAAGAAAGAGAAGGAGAGTGCATGCATGCATGCATGCACGTGCGCACGTGAACAGAGCCAAATCAGTGGTGTGCATTTGAGTTGTCCAAGACTAGGAGGTTCTTGAAGAAATTGAGAAGGCCATGCAATCAGTGCATGAGGATGAAGAGCTGCCATGCACTCAGTGCATGAAGTTGAATTGAGTTGAGACTGAGCCAGACTGAAGTGAAAGAAATTGTTTGTCTGAGTTTGCAGTAGATTGAGAAGAGCCTGATCAACAGAAGTGATCAGAAGATTTGAGCAAGACCAATAGACCTTTTCAGAGGCTATTGAAGATTCTTGAAGTGTGAAGCCAGGTCATCCTGAAGAAGGAGATAAAGCCTGAGCTAGACGAGAAGCCCTGATCAATCACAAGTGATTAGAAGAGGAGAGAAAGGCTAGAAGCCTTTATCCCAGGCTGCTGAAGTTACTTGAAGAAGCTTAAAGTGAAGAAGAGCTACTCGTGTGACTCGCGGAGCCAAGAGAAGACCCTGTGGGACTCAGGGAGAAGAAGTCTTCAGTGGGATTCTGGAGCAGGCCAGTGGGACTCTGGTAACACTGTGTGAAGCAGTATAAAGACCCTCCTGTGGGACTCAGGAGAGATACGGTGGGAAGCTGTATCGACCATTGTAATTATAACAAGTTATAATGGGAGAATCCATGCTGGGAGAGCATGGGAAGGATGTAGGCCTTTGGTGCCGAACCTTGTAAATCCTTGTGTCCTGTGCCTTTTCATTACTGCATCATTCGGGAAAGGTTGAGAGATACAAGAAGAGTGGATCGAGGCTTTAACCAGCCATAGAGGTTTAATTGATAAGAATCAATTAGTAAAAAGTTTTAAGGGATCACTGATTCACCCCCTCCCCCTCTCAGTGATTCACACTGATCTGGGCACTTCAATTGGTATCAGAGGGAGGTTACCTCTAAAAGATCCAAGGGAGTCTTTATGAAGTGCATATTTGAGGAAACGAGCGACCAACCTCAAATGGAGATATCTGCCAAGACTCAGAAAAATAGAAAGAAGAAACAGGCCAAGAAGATGAAGAAAGCCTGTCCTAGCTGTGATGAAGTTGAAATAATGAATGATCTTCAGAGTGCACTCAAATATCTTCAGAAGACAGTTCCCATGGAAGTGGCAAAGTGTATAGCTACAGGCATCCATGATCTTCATGAAGAAAAATCACAGTTAGAAGAAGAAGCCAATGCAATGGAAGATCAATTGGAAAAAAGGGTTGGCATAACCAACACTCTCAGAAAGCTGGTGAAGGCTAAAGATGAAACTGTATCTCTTTGCAATGAAAGATATGAAGACACTACTGAAGAATTGCAAAGAAGCCTTTCTGAGAAAGAATTCTTTATGATAATAGTCAAAGAGGTTGTCCATGCACTGGAAAAGAGGCACAAAGTGTCAATGGTTGTCAGAAATGCTCAACTAGAAGACAAAGTCAAATTGGTGAAGGAGCTGGACAATTTATTGCACGAATTAAAGAAGGTGCATGAAGACCAGATGAAACAACTGGTGGAGAATTGGGAAGGAAAGCTAAGAACTGTTGAGGATGAAAAGAACTCCCTCAAGATGAAATACTTAGAACTAGAGGTGATATTGAAACATATGCAATCACCTAAAGCTGAATCCTCCCAGTCAGCTGGAAGAAGACATGTTGCTACTCAAGTATGCTTTGAGCAGGATGATTCTAAGAGAAATACATCCTCTAATAAAAGTGCAACATCTTCTAGAAAGAAGGTACCATCCATTCCATCTTGTACTGATGCTTCTAATTGTGTTTCCAAAAAAAGTGCAGGATGGAAGAATAATTCCAAACAAATATGGATGAAGACAGTAAAGAAGCAGAGCTCTCCTGAAACAGCACAACAGGATAAGAAAAGTACCCTACAATCAGAAGGACTGAAGAGGTCAAGATTTGTGGGACAATGTTGGTGTTGTAATAAGTATGGGCATTGTGCAAAGGATTGTTGGTACAATCCACTGAATGTCAAAGCACAGAGGAAGCCCATGCCAAGGGGGAGCAAGCCAGAAGGAAGGAAGCAACATCCACAGGTCCAGAGACATCTGTTTACTGCAAATAGATTTGGATTACTTGACAACATCTGGGATGATTGCAAAAGTGGTCAAAAAGATACATGTCAATCTCTAACTGTATCCAGAGCTAAAAATAAGAGAAGATCACTGAACCCGGCTCAGAAAGAATCCTTGGGAAGCAAGAAGAAGAAAGCTGAAAAAGCTCCCAAGAAGGTTTTGAAAAAGGAAAAGAAGTCCTTGGAATTGAAATCCAAGAAGGGTGATGCATCCAGAAGGACCACCAAGAAAACATGCTTCTACTGTGGAAAGAAAGGACATATCATGGATCTTTGTAAAGAAGCCATGAAACTAAATAGAGGCAGACTGGACTCAAACAGACAATCAATCCAGAAGAAGCAGAAGGGATTGATTGAAAACAAGTTGCCTAAGAGAGGTAGCTTGACAGCATCAAAGGAACCATGTGGAACTTCCAGAACTGAGGCCACACTTCCAAATGACTTGTTAGTCATATGGCCAAATCAGTTGCAACTTGCCAAAGATCTACAAAGAGCTGAAGATGAAGTTCTGGAAATTGCTAAGGCAAAAGGGAAGAAGAAGATTTCACATGAAGATGTATTGAGATCCACACCAGCACAAACATCATTGAAGATCAAATGTGCAAGTGTGAAAACTGGTGAAAATGGGACATCTCGGTTGAGAGAATATTCTCAACCTTGTTGTTCACATTGATGAACCAAGGAGGTTCCATCTTATTCCCTAATCACTTGTATTTACATGTGCTGACATTGCAGGGAATTGAAGATGATGATCATTCTCAACTGGAGGATGGTTTGGAAAGAATGGAGTGCACCCCTTGAGGGGGAGCCAATCTGGAGAAGATGGTATTCTAAGATTTAATATCATCTTGAGAAAAGTGAAGGTATTCCAATCATACTTTCATCCCTTGTTTCTTAATTGAGTTTAACTTGTCAATTAAGGGGGGGTATGGATTGAAGACAAATGGATGAAAGGGGGAGCTTTATCTTTGCACCTGAACTTTCTAATGAGTTTTGTGAAGTTGTGCAGGATTTAGCAAATTCATTATTATATCTGAAAAAAATTTCAAACCCCTTGAAGCATGATCTCACATGTATAGTGAATGTTGGACAGCATTGAGTATCTTGGTTATATCACTCTTGTTTTCTACACCGGTTTTGCCCAAGTAGACTTAGATTTGATTTACTAAAGGTTCTTTGCTAAAGAGAACATGTGACATCATCCCTCTCTCAGTGTTTTTCAAGAAAATACTTTTCAAAGGGAGGAAGAGATTTTTGAAAGAGAACCACACCACACCTTTGCATTTGATTGCCAATAAGGGGGAGAAAATATTGGCACACATATTGACCCATTAATATGTGCTGAAGGAGTGTATTGACAACAAATACAAAGGGGGAGATTGAAGTGCACTGTGTTGCATTTGTTGTCAATGGGGCATGAAGTTGTCTTGGAATGAATGGAAGTCCAGGAATGTCAAGAGGTGAATGAAAAAGGTTGTGATGGTGTTGGTGGTGAAGGAGATTGGCCATGGTACTAAGATGCATGTCACTTAGGAGATTCACTAAGTGGTATTGGAAATTGTGGTTGAAACATTCTCCATGGATATCTGACGATTGTTGAGCTGCTCTTTATGTTCAAAGAACTTGTATCCTGATGATACAATGTCACAACATTGTTTGAAGACCATGCATTGTATTGACAATGCATGAGGAGTTGAAGAAGATCCATTCTCTACTTCTAAGTGGATGAAGTGGTTTAATGAAGTCCATGCACTATCACTTAGTGCATGTGAACATGAAGAAGATCCAATTGATCTCTAATTGGATCAATGAAGCACATTGAAGAAATCTGTAATTCAGGAGTTCGATTGATGAAGATGAACCTTTTGAATTCCATATCCTAAGTGAAGATCATGTGAGGAGAATAAATGGAGGAATTCTTAAGAAGAAGAAGAAGAATAGAGATGGGAAGAAGAATGGCTTGGTTGGCATTTTACATATGGGATACTTTGTTTTTTAACAAAGTGTTTATTCAATGCCTTAGCCAAAAAATTTGGCCAGCCAAGGCACCTTGAGGGTTCAACCCCAAGGCATGGGCACTAGGGCACCACGCCCAGGGGAACCCGTGGGGCGAGCCAGGGCGGCAGGACGCACCCCAAGACACCGCATGGGCGCCTGGGGCACGCCCGAAGGAGTGCGGCAGGGGCGTAGGAGCGCGCCCCCGAGAGAGTCAGTGTGCATAGTGGGCGCTAGGAGCGCGCCCGCAGGAGGCGTGAGGGGGCGCAGAGCGCGCCCGCAGGGAGAACACGGTGCGGGGCGGCACCGTGGAGGGAGGAGATTCAACTGGCGAGTAGCGGGCAGCGCCAGGGTGATAAAGCGCGAGAATTCCGCGGCCCGTTTCGATGTGGGACACGGAAAAATTCCCGGGAGCGAATCCCAGCCGCTCATCTGATCTCGTGGACGACCGGCACCGCTCATCTAATCCGCCGCGCCCCCGATCTGATCCAAGCCGTCGAAGAATTTTTGATCACCGCATCCAACGGCCCAGCGTCCGTCTTCATCCTCGAGCTCGACCGAGGCACCCGCGAGCTGCCGCTGAACCAGGCGCCTTCCCGACGATGGTTATTGAGTTCCCGGACACCATTGTCGAAACCGAGACCTCCATTCGGCTCGTATGACCATACTGAACATATACATGCAATAAAATATGCATGCACACGTTGGATGGGGAATTTGAAGTTCGGCCGAAGCAACCGAAGGTGCCGAGGCCACGTGGAGAGCATGATTTGCATGCATGAACCTAAACAAAGGCATGCACGCGTTCAAAAACTCATAAACGTGTAGAAGGCAAAGAAAAGGAAACCCGCGGTGAAACAGTGAAGGAAAACGAGATTTGGAAAGATTTTTAAAGATCCAAAAATCTCTGGGATTTGTGATTTATCCCACGCGGAGGTTTTGAGGCATCTCTGCCTATAAAAGGAGAGGCCGAGACCTCATTGTGTTTGCTGAAGTTCTGTTGAAAACCCGAAGTCCCGCAGAGTGCTCTGCCTCGCGAAGTTTTGAAGCCCCGCACAAGTATCTTGTGCGGCTGAAGTTCCCCTGCGCGCTAATCCTTTGCGCGACAGGAAGGAGAGGAGCTTGTGCGACCTTGCGCACTCCCTCTGTGCACCACGCCCCCTGCGCGGTAGGCACTTGCGCGCCCAAGGTGTCCTTGCACCCTTGTGGCTTGTGCGCCTCACGGTGTTGCCTCCTGCACACCTGAGTGATTGCGCGGCCCTTGCACCCTTGCACCCCTTGCGCGCCTTCACTAAGGCAGGGGATCGTGTTGAGAAGACCACACCTACGGGTTTTGTACAAGAAGGAGTGGAAGGCCACCACATTTGTGTGTGTGCAAAACAAGAGGAAGGCCGAGGCCTTAGTGCCTTTGTGTGCCAAGAGAAGTGGAAGACCACCTACGAACAGTGGGTGTGTTCCAAGTGGAGAAGAGGACCCGAGGCTTTCATTCCTTGTGTGTGCACCAAGTGAAGACACATTTTGTGTGTGCAAAATTGAAGAACAACCTACGGGTTAAGGGTGTGCAACAAGAAGTGGGAGAATAGGCCATGTTTCAAGTGTGTGCAAAATGAAACAAGTGTGTGTAAGGAGACAAGTTGGTCGAACCTAAGTGTGTGCACTAAGAAGTGTGTATACACTTAGAAGAAATAAGGAGTGACCCACACTAAAGTAGAACACACTCTAAGTGTGTAAACAAATTGGATAAAGTGTGTGAAGGAGGAAGAAGGTGTGTGCTTAAAGTGACTACACCCTTTGTGGGATTATTGCACCTAGAAGAAAGAAAAGGAGAGTGCATGCATGCATGCATGCACGTGCGCACGTGAACAGAGCCAAATCAGTGGTGTGCATTTGAGATGTCTGAGACCAGGAGGTTCTTGAAGAATTTGAGAAGTCCATGCAATCAGTGCATGAGGATGAAGAGCTGCCATGCACTCAGTGCATGAAGTTGAATTGAGTTGAGACTGAGCCAGACTGAAGTGAAAGATATTGTTTGTCTGAGTTTGCAGTAGATTGAGAAGAGCCTGATCAACAGAAGTGATCAGAAGATTTGAGCAAGACCAATAGACCTTTTCAGAGGCTATTGAAGATTCTTGAAGAGTGAAGCCAGGTCATCCTGAAGAAGGAGATAAAGCCTGAGCTAGATGAGAAGCCCTGATCAATCACAAGTGATCAGAAGAGAAGAGAAAGGCCAGCAGCCTTTATCCCAGGCTGCTGAAGTTACTTGAAGAAGCCTAAAGTGAAGAAGAGCTACTCGTGTGACTCGAGGAGCCAAGAGAAGACCCTGTGGGACTCAGGGAGAAGAAGTCTTCAGTGGGATTCTGGAGCAGGCCAGTGGGACTCTGGTAACACTGTGTGAAGCAGTATAAAGACCCTCCTGTGGGACTCAGGAGAGATACGGTGGGAAGCTGTATTGACCATTGTAATTCTAACAAGTTATAATGGGAGAATCCATGCTGGGAGAGCATGGCAAGGATGTAGGCCTTTGGTGCCGAACCTTGTAAATCCTTGTGTCCTGTGCCTTTTCATTACTTCATCATTCGGGAAAGGTTGAGAGATACAAGAAGAGTGGATCGAGGCTTTAACCAGCCATAGAGGTTTAATTGATAAGAATCAATTAGTAAAAAGTTTTAAGGGATCACTGATTCACCCCCTCCCCCTCTCAGTGATTCACACTTATCTGGGCACTTCAACAATGATGAAACATGTTCAAAATTATATATGGTATGTTAGATTCCTCTTATGTGATATTATAATAATGAATATGTTGAAGAATAATGTTGGCCATCTATATGTATGGAATTTTATATCTTTTCCATTTGATTTAAATTGTACTGTTACAATAAATTACATGGTCATGGAGAAATTAAAAATGAATTTTCTATTGTTTAATAATGAAATAATTAAAATATAAGTTCATGAATCGAGTATTAATCATGTAATCTTATATATCAAGACAATGTGATTACTTTACACAATGTTGTCTAATATATAATTTTAATCAACAAAATATTATCTTTATCTACTTAGGGTGTCTTTTAATTTTTGAAGATGGTAATATTAAATTTTAATAGAAACCACATAATCTAATGCACTATCCCTATAATCCCGGATCCAGTGAATTAATCTAATACATTTATTGGTTATAAAGAATAAATTTCTTAAGTAATGATTAGGTTTTAGGTCTTAGAAAATATATTACATACATGGAAAATAAATTACACATAAAAACATAGAACATGAAATAAATAATCATCTGAGAACTCCATTATTACCCAATATTAACCCTTCATATCAATCATAAAGCACTTCTTGGAATCCTGGGAAATATAACATATGAAATGGTTGACCTTAGATAGTCAGTATGAGTAAATAATTTAGTTTAATCTATATACATTTAAGGAAATTATGTAATAAAAACACCAGAATCTTATAAACAAACCTTAATGTAATTTGTAGAAAATTAATCAAACATTTACCTATAAACATTCACATGTATATTCTATTATTCTAATAATCACATGTAATAACTAATTTCGTAACTGCGGAATGCATAATGCTGGAAATCATTACCACATAGTGAAGGCCTCATGCCAGGACTACAATTTTTTTTCAAGGCCTTCTGCTAAGATATTAATTTGTCTACTAAGACCTACCGATGCATTGAGGGGACATAGTGCGCCCATACCTTCACTTACTATTTATAATGAAATCCTCATATTAAAAGGGCGAAACATAATATAAACATTTGTATTCAAACTATCATATGAAATATCAATACATTCACTATAAACAATGAATTGTATAAAAATAACAAATCCATATTCAAATATATCATAACTCAATAAATACAATATTGAACATTGTATTATAATTAATCAACCCCAATCAAGAACAATATCAAGTAATTGATATTGAACTAGTTGAAAATAATAATTAAAACTCTTTGGAAAAAATATCTCATTTTCATCAAATCATTTAAATGTCACAATATTTAGAATGAAATACATTTAAATGAAATTTTTAAATCTATGTGTCTTATACCAAATTGAATCATTTTGAAGGAATTAATATTTTAAAACATTTTATTCCATATAAATTAATCCATATAACCATTTTGATGAAATTGATATTGATTAGAATGATTTAGAATAATAAATATTTAATCCATTTAAAATGTTATTGTTGTAAATGAATCGATTAAATAGAATACTTTTGAAACACTTTTATGAAACATGGACATGGATAATAAATATGTCCCATAAAAGACATATACATAAAAAATCTCAGATAATAACGAGATTTATGAATTTACCCTTACAATATAAATTCTTTTAGTCGAGGGTCCGTTTAACCTCATGTATAATGAGCATAGTATGTTATTAAATTACAACAGATCCATATTTATATTTATGATACCATATATGATTCAATTATGACATTTTTCTAACCATTTAATAATAATTTCCATGTTAAATTAACATTTTAGGTATTAATATCTTTCTTTATTGTACATGTTATAACTTATTATTCTTGATCGTATAACTTAGACCATGATTTACATACTTCCAGAATATAAAACACGATTTATATATCATAAATATTCACAATAAAAATATGTATATAAGATTGTTATATGAAATGGAAAAACATTTCATGGAGATTGTAGTTTGTACGTACTCTTGAACTCTGTTTCCGTTTTTTTATTATAACATACCGAGATTTAATAGTAAGTTATTTTCATTAAAGTAATTCAATAGCTTGAGTTACACAAAAGACCAAGATTGAGGGCACCACGACATAATAGACGAGCCATTCAATAAGAAATATGAATAGTATTAACTTAATTTATAATTTTATATACTCCATATAACTTTAACATCCATATTATGTGCTTCTTAGACATAATATAAGAAAAAATTCAATTTTTCAGATAAAAGATGCAATTTTTGAAAAAAATGCAATTTTAACGCCTTTAATGGAAAAACCTTTTTAAATCCTACATATGACACTTTTATATATTCAATTTTATAAAAAACTCATTCTTATGAAGTGGGATATACAATTTTAGTTACGATAAATTTTCGATGTTTTTTTTATAACTTTTATATTTTTATGAATAGTGAAAAAATACTAAATGTTAATTGAAAACAATATTAATAATAAAAATAAATAATAGTGTTAAATTATAAATTTGAATGGTTTTTAAGTATAATAATGTTATATTTTTATCATTTAATATTTTTTTGGTCATTGGAAGTAATTGTACATTAAAATGGACATTAAGATATATCAATATTTTGATAGTTTTTACTTCTCAAAAAAAAAACTTTTTGGATTTGGCATCAAGAATATTATATAAATTTAATTAATACCAATTATATGTTTTTAATTTTATAAAATAGACATAATTTTTTACTTTTGAATATCTGAATTATCATAGGTTGAATTTTTGGTATTTTCCTGAAAACATTCAATTTTTTGATTAACTGTTAAAATACTACGTTATTGTTAAAAGCATACTTTTTATTTAAATTCTAATTTTTTTAAATTTATTTTAGGTAAAAATACAAACATAATACATATATTAGTTAATGTAATTCATTATAGTCATTTTATAATAAAATTTTATTAATAAAATTTTATTGATCAATTTAATGTCTTTTTCCCACCTTCTAAGAACATTTTCAAATTTGCATAAAATGTATTTTTTTCCTCTATGAATTGGCATTCATGAAATTGAGGGAAACAATTGACATCAGTTTTTAAAATATTGTTCAATTGGATTAATATAATTCTTTTTGAATAGTATCTTTTGAATTTAATTTACAACGGATAAAATTATATGGGGTAAATTATGGTAAAAGTGATATAATAATAACCCTAATACGTGTTCTAATTTTATTTTATAATTACCTTTCAAAAAAAATAAACATTATTAATAAAATATGATCTTATTCGACCTACTAGTATTAGATTAGTATATTTATTATTATTTTATTTAATGAATAGTTAAAAGTTTTAAATTCAAATTTTCATAACAATTTTTTTTAATATTGGGTTATACATAATATAAACTAGACTATAAATATTCTCCATAATGATAATAAAATTTACTATAGAATTGTATTTTATATATAATTTTTAGACCTCATGTAATTATATTTATTTTTGATACAATGATGATGCAATAATTACCAAATTAACAAACAATTAAAATAATTTATATTATAAATATCTAAATAAATATAAATTGATAATTTTGATGTATTACACTAATTTTCTAGGTTAATTAGACATGTTATTGTTGGTTAAATTTATTTTCTTATGTGATCATGTTTTTTTACTTTCACAAAAAACAAATACATAATAGTGTCAAAATTGACATAAATGAGTTTTTAAAAACAAATACTATATTATGAATGTATACAATAATCCTAATTTTTTTTTGGTTTTTTAATAGAACTCATATGATGATAGATATTTCATCAATGAACCAATGTGGGTTCTATTTTCCTTTTATACTATGTTTATTAACCATTTATTATAATAATACAATAATATTTGGTAAAAGTTAAACTATATAAGTAACTGTTAACCCTAAAATATAATGTTAATATGGTGTCCTAAGCCTATATAGAAATTTTTTTTGAGAAGGTTTCGACCCATATCCATATTATCCTCGATATAAATCCTTTTTTATTCTTTATAATCTGAATATGAATGTATAATAAATTAATATTTCAAGCTTTTCCTAAAGTGACCCTCACCACTCTTATATAAGGGTACTTCCCCTTCTATCAAAATCACAACTCCAGGTCTATTTGGCTCATCCAACTCCTGCTCAAATATCTTCCTAGTATCATTAACTTCATCATATATGCCATAATTTGATTGGAATAAAATCATATGGAGCCACATTGATCAAATAAAAAAGAAGAACACAAATAATATGTAATAATTTCATCACCTCTTTCATTATTCTTTTATTATTCCACGTACTCATTTATTGTTGATTACATACCAAAATAATAAATAAATTACCATATACATACTGTGATGTTATTATTAATATCGTACAACCAAATTCATTATTTTATCCATCCTATGAATGACAAAGTCACCATACGTGTGTGTGTACAACATACTCCCTTTAAGTCATGGTGTAGTTTATTATTCAACACTTCATTATTTGGTTGGTATAATAATGAGTAAAATTGATGTAAATAATAAATATAACATGTTAATGATTATTTATCTATTAAATAACCATCAAATTATATACAATTTCACCAATAATAGAATGGTATTTCCCTCGTATGTACGTAGAGATCACTGTCTCCACTAACGCGAGAAGTTTCATTCCCCATCATAACCATTCAAGAATAATTTTCATTTTATGATTAAAAATAATTACTCAGAACATAATATAATTATTTATATGAATCAAATACATAATCTCTATAACAAACATGACTTGTGTGAATAAACATATAAAGGAAACAAATTAGTTAACAACATAAATAATTATACTTCAGAAATATCATTAAAAATGAAATATTAAAGGACAAAATATGATATCATTTTTATGTATGTGGTTTTTTTATAATTTAATAACAATAATTTTACCATTATAAATTATTTTTATATACCCTC
This sequence comes from Viscum album, assembly GCA_963277665.1. NCBI lineage: Eukaryota > Viridiplantae > Streptophyta > Magnoliopsida > Santalales > Viscaceae > Viscum > Viscum album. The sequence goes on along the minus strand of OY728163.1, from coordinate 1,045,024,116 downwards.
AATAATGGAAATGTAAAATTTAAGGGGTTTTCATCTCACTTCTTATTCCTAGGAGATTCATGTTATATTGCCACTATTTTTGTTGAGTGGTGAATGTAGATACCATAATTTTAATACTTGTGCAACATACTTAAATTTATTGGTAATTACAACATCATTTTATGATATTTATTTCTTGGGGTGCATGATTTGTATGTTATGAAATCTTTATGGAAATTTTAATTTCGAATTCCACTCACTGGGTTTTACACAAACATCATTTATTAGTTTATTCTATGATTATGTGTGAAATAACTATTTACATATTTATGTATTAATTTACAATCTCCATTGTGTGGATATAATTTTGATATACATAATCACTTCACTAATACATGGTCAAGTCATCGATATGAACTTGATAACTGTAATATTACCAGAATTTCCATTCATTGAGTCAAACATCCTAGTCATTGGTGTTAATTTAATAATAATATGTGTGAATGTCCTATGAAATATTTACACTGAATATCCAACCATATTCAGTCTACTTATATGTTTCACATAGAAATATGACATTGATTTATCCCTGACCTAAGCATACACTATTAATAAGGGATTTCATCACGATTTACATTCTATTGAGACCTCATTGCTGTTACGAACAAATTAATAGGTATATGTTATATATACTATACATTGACATTGTATATCATGAATCTCATTAATCTCATGATATTTTAATGTTTTTATTACTACAATTATTTGTATTCAAATTTCTCTCATTTGGATATGAACTCAAACTAAAATATTATTTTAAATTTTTTTAAGTTTTATTCATCTAAATATCTCTCATTAATGTCCATGTTTTAAATATGATTTTAAGTATTTATTTATATGGAAATAAATTTTTTAAAACTAAAATTAAATTTAATATTAGATATTTCTTACGGAACACATTGATTAAAAAATATATTTAAAATATATTTTTTGATAAATTGTGATACTTTTAAATTTTCTTCAATAAAAGATGGATATTTCTTTCAAATAGTTATACTGATTATTTTCATCTATGAAAATATCCTTCATTATTCTTGATTGAGAATGATTTAATATAATATTTTATTCTATATTGTATTTAATGTGTTATCTTTTATGGTGGATGTGATATTTTTATACGATTTGTGGTTTGTGGTTAAAATATTGACATCTCATATATTAGTTTCAATAAGAATGTTTTTATTGTGTTTTACCTTTTTCATATGAGGAATGAATATTACATAGTATGTTATGGTTAGAGCACTCTATAGATCCTCAATGATGAGTATCTCTCATGATAAAAACTTATGTCTTGGCCCATGGACTGAACAATATCATTATTTTTTAGTCTTTGTACGAGGCCTTCACTATGTGGTTATGATGTTTGGAATAATGCATTCCATCATTATGTAATTATCTATTTATATGACATGTGATTATTCTAATAGTATAATATCTATGATAATATGTAAATGGAATTATTTTATTTATCTTTTCCATATTATGATTATGATTATTTTAAATAGGATTTTGTTTTAGTCTTATACATTTCCTTAATTATTTATGTTTTGTTGTGATAGTTTCCGCTATATTGTTATCCTAACAGTGCATCGGATTTCACACCATTCTTATGTTTTATTTTTTCAAGAATGTGAAGAAGTATATTATTATTGTCCGAAAATACTAGGCTATGGGATTTGAGCGTCTTAAAGCAGACACAATGTAGTAGTTTTTTCATTTCATAATGTAATGAAAAACATATATATGTTTCTAGTGCCACCAAGGCTACAAAACACATCGGTATTCTGAGAATTGAACTCTTGTGATCATGAAAATGTTATGTAATAAGGCATAGACTCTATGTAACTATATTCAGTGAGTTATAGTAGGTATCAGTGGAAGTTATGTACAAAAAATGGAAGCTATATTTAGAATAACTCTTATTAGAAAAAAACAACGATAGATTGACTTTGAGGATTAGTATGTAAGTGACTTTTAAAAACAATTAATGTAAATATTATACAGGTTTTCCAGGAATAAATCCTAGTATCGATTCGAGCAGGTAGAGGCATCTCTGGCATAGATTTACCTAGGGGTATTACCCGGTAACACCGCTTCGAGCTAGACTCAAACAAGAACTGGTGCACAGCAATAGAACTTGTAGTACTCTTGGATACAAAACATCCCGAGGATATTCCTAGGAAAATTCACATTTTCTTTATGAAATTATTTGATGAATTTTAATATTATATTAGAATAAAAAACATTGGTTAATCCTATGGTGTTTAAGATTTAAAATAAGGTGTCATGTTATTCTCTGATGATTTTATGAGTATTGTTACTGAAACTATAATTCTAGTATTATTTAATGGATGGAATCCAAGGATGTCATAGTAACATTAATATGGATGTACATGTTGGGAATGATGGAGGAAATTATAAACTAAATGGTACGATGATAGGCTTAAAATATATCATGTTCATGTCAATGCTGGTTTCACAAAATACTATAATAAATATACACATTAATTAACTCCCAAAATCATCAATGAAGGGAATGACAGAGAGTGATAAGAGATCCAGTAGTATAGTCTGTGGAGAAAATAAAGCTCAATTTCCATCATGTCGAATATGTGGAAGGAGACACCCAAGAAAATGTCTCAATGGTACAATGAAATGATTTTTGTGTGGGAAAGAAGGACATAATGTAAATAATTACATAGGAAAATTGAATAGTACTATGGAGGAAAATAAATCTGATCTTAAGAATCCATTTACATGCATTTTCTGTAAATGTAGCGCACCAGTTCATTATACGAGTCAATGCCCTATTCAATAGGATAACCACTATGTCGAGGAAGAAAATATTTCAAAATAAATTAATAGTGAAATGTTTAAAAGTTTTAATGCTTCTTATTGATGGGATTATAGTGTAAGACTTTTCTCTTGTATTTGTAACCCAATAGTTTGTTATGTGAAAATGAAATATGTGGAAGAATTATCTTTTCTTTTGTGGATATAGCTATAAATAACAGTTTGGTTTTATATGATACATGTGTTTGTGGGAATTACAGGTTATTAGTTTTTTGGATGAATTTAATAGGTATGAGATAAAATTTGTGGTTAAATTATTTTATTTTTATTTTGTGGATTTTTTCAAATTTAAAGAATGTAATAAAATATTGTTTTTGAAAATGGAAAACATGTAGACAGTGTGACCACCCACCATGCCAGGCAATGTTGTGGGAATAGAACATGAAAATAAAGTGTCATTGGGATTTATCGACTACCACTGGACTAGGATATTTCTCTCGTTAGAGTGACTAATTATTTTCAGTTAAATGAATTTTTTGATCAATAATATGTTGATTTGGGATCTTATGTTTTTTCAAATGGATATTCTTAGTATAAAAAATGATTTGATTATTAAGTGATAAATGTTATTTAGGAATAATTTCTCTTTTTTGGGAACACTATATCCCTAAGAACAATTTAATATTATGGGATTTTAGATCAGGAGTAATAGTGGATTTTTTTTGAAAAAAAATATGTTTTTATATAGACTCTAGTTGTTAATGGAAATGATTAACCTATATAGAGAACATGTGATTTTGTTAATTACACTTCATTTTGAGGCGTTAAGGGTAGTCGATGTTATTTGAAAAAAAATTAGATTTACTATGAAAGAATATTTGATTAAATTCTTTGGAGTTTTGGGTTTATATTTTATTTTACATTATATTGAATAATAATTAGGGAAACTATTTATTGAATTGACTTTATTGATATTTGATTATTTTATGTTTAGTTTTGGAAATTAAGATTAGTATATACTTTTATAAAGAATTATCCATTTTTGGAACGTATAATATTATAGTGACCATATAGTTTTTGTTGATCTCTATAGACAAGGGAAATATATTGGTCATCATTTACAGATTATGATATTCTCAAGATGTTGATTCTAGCACATGAGGTGTGACAAAGTCATCATGAATACTCACCATTTTTTGAAAGATTAGTTAGTGGTAGAAATTTACATAGGGATGAAACTCTATAAAAAAAGTAAGTATATATCTTTATGTTCTATTTAAATCTCATAAATAAATTCATCATCATTATGAAATGGAACATAAAATATAAAACATTATCTGTTTACTTTTAGTAATGAGAAAAGGATGACCTTTTAACCCCTCACAAGTTTAGGGTTTTCATGTTTTCAACATTCTCCTGGTCATGTTTTATATCACCCTCCAACAGAATAGGACACTTATTTTATTTTCCATATCCATGTTTTTCAACATGGAATCCTCGTATGGGTTATCACTAGGGACCATTTGACTTCTCTTTCATTATTTTAATGTGATAGTTCTATTGACTCTTTTTATGAATTTGGACATTAAATGAAGTTCCCATGAACCATTTCAAAATTGTGAGTACATAATTTCCAAATTGGGGGAATAATGTAACACCCCAATATTTCATAGTATGTTATTTTCATTAAAGTAATTCAATATCATACGCTACACAAAATACCATGTTTGAGCGCACCACGACTTACCAAACTATCCATTCAAAAGGCGGTTATGAATAGAATTACGTGGATTTTAAAGTGAATATACTCCATATAATTTTTAAATCCATATTATGTGATTATTAGAAATTACATAATACAAATTTAAAAATTTTAGATAAAATAAATATTAGTCAAAAAATGGAATTTTAATTCCTTTTAATGAAAAACCATTTTTAAATCCAATATATGAAACTTTTATATATTCTATTTGACAGAATAAATATCGTCTTTAGAATAGTGAAATAAAAATTTAGCTTGGATAAATATTTGGTGCTTTTATAATAACTTTATTATTTTGATTAATAGAAAAAAATAATAAATTTTAATTGAAAACAAATTTTTTTAAAAAAATTATCCATAGTGTAAAATTATACATTAGAAGGGTTTTTAAGTATAATTAGATTTTATTTTTACCATTTATTTAAATATTTATCATTAAAAATATTTATACATTTGAATTGGACATTTCATATATTATTCATTTTACAGTTTTTATTTCTCAGAAACCTGTGTTTTGGTCTTGGTTAAATTAATATTTTATTGAATTAATTAATAAAACTTATATGGATTGAATTTGGTAAATTCTAAAGAATTTTTGAGTTTGGAATATCATTTTTATCTTAGGGTTAATTTTTTGTATTTTTCTAAAAACATTTAATATTTGAAGAATAATGAAAACCCCAGTGATTTTTTATTAAAACATACTTTTTATTTAAATATTTATTTATTTTATTTAAATTTATTTTAGGTCAAATAGATAAAAAATATCAATATAATTTCAAGGTAATTAATTGGAGTCATTTTATAATAATAATAGATGTATAAAATTTTATTGAACAGTTTAATGTCTTTTACCCACCTTCTTAGAACATTTGCAAATTTTAATAAAACATAATTTTGCTGCTTCTATGAATTGAATTTCAAACATCTGTGAAATATGGCTGAAATTCTTTAGTAAAATTTCTTTCAACAGAATGAAAATATTTTTTGGTGAATTGTAACTTTTCAATTATATTTCCCATGGTGAAAAGTAAATAGGGTAATTAATGCTAAAAATAATATTATAATTACACTAACACATGTTCTTATTCAATTGGATAAGTTATTTCAACTAAAAGTAAACTTAGGAATAATATATGATCCTTTATTACCAACGTGGATTAGATTTGGACAGGCATTATTATTTTATTTAAAGAATAATAAAAAATGTTAAATTTGAATGTTCATAACTAAACCTTTTTTAATAAATGGTTATCAATAAGATAAAATTAGACTATAAATATAAATTTCTAAGATAAAAATATTTCCTACATAATTATATTTTATTAATTATTTTTATACATTAAATAATAAAATTTATTTATGGCACAATGATGATTCAGTAATTACCTTATTAATGAATTATTAAAATAAATTGAATTATAAGTAACCAAATAAATGTTAATTGACACATTTGATGCATGTTACTCATTTTCTAGGTTTATATGATATGTTAATATTGATTTAATTTATTTTTTTCGATGTAATAATTCTTATTTGATGTTTACAAAGACGAAATACTAAATAGTGTCAAAATTTAGAAAAATGAGTTTTTCAAAAAAAATACTATATTATTATGTGATATAATATTCATAATAATCTATTTTTTGTCTAAAGAATAATTTAATTAAATATATGTCATTAATTAAAACTTTGTGTTATCTTGGATTTTTATTATTTGTTTATGGACCATTTATTATTATAATGTAAGAAAACATAGTGAAAGTTAAACTATTTTACTTAGGGTTAAATCTAGATGATACGTTTAATATGGTGAACTAAACGTCTATAAAACGTATTGGATGAGCGTTTTTCATTCCATAAATATATTATCCTGAAAATAAATTCTTTTGGAGGCATTATAAACTTAATATTATTGTATAATAAATTAATATTTCATGATTTTTCTAAAGTTACCCTAATCTCTCTTATTAGTGGACACATATCCTTCTCTCAAAATCACACCTCCAATGTCATTTGGCATAGCCAAACCTAACTCAAATATCATCCCAAATACCCTCACATAAATATAGTGTCCATAATATGATCATAAATATATATTATGGATCTCTTTTGATCAAATCAAAAAGAAGAACCTGTAGAAGAGGTACTAATTTAATCACCGCTTTCAAAGTTTTTTTCTTCTACCTCATCATTTTTTTATTTTCCCATAAAAATATAATAAATATTTTAACTTATACATACTACAATGTTATTATAAATAAGATGCAGACATATTCATTATTATATGCATCCTATTAATGACAAAGTCACGATGTGTGCGTACGTACAACTTACCAACTCCACATCGTGATGTAGTTTGTTATTCAACACTTCATTATTTGGATGGGTATAATAATGAGTATAATTGATTTAAATAATAAAAACAACATGTTAATGATTATTTATATATTATATAACTATCATATTACTAACAATTTCACCATCAAAAGAATGGTATTTTTTTCTCATGCGTAAATACAAATTACAGTCTCCATGAACACGTTGAGATTATTTCTCCTTTGTAACCCTTCTTGAATAATTTTATTTTTATGATTAAAAATAATTATTAAGAACATAATATAATTATGAATTTCAATCAAATACATCTTTCCCATAAAAAACATGACTTACTTAAAAAAAATATATAGGAAAACAAATAAATTAACACCGAAAACAATGATACTAATAAAAAATAACATTAACAAAGAATTATTACCAAATAATATTTGATATAATATATATAAATATTGTTCTTATATAATTTAATCATAATTATTTCACCATTAAGAAGGATTTAAAATTACCTTTAGCTATAAACAAGTACAAGGTAAGGGGTTTTCATATCACTTTTTATTCCTGTGAGTTTCATGTTATATTTCCACTATATCCATTTCTGTGGTGTATATACTACCCATGATTGTATTCCTTGTGTAATATATGTTAATTTATTGGAATTTAAAACATCATTGTATGATCCATAATTCATGGTGTTTATGTTTCATAAGTTAACAAATCATTAACAGAATTTCGAGTTTCTATTTCCAATCATTTTTTGTTACACAAATTTTATTGATTATTTTACTCCAAGATTATTTCTAAAATCACCATTTATTTATTTAGACAGTACATTACACTAAAATGTGTTTGGATTTACTTTTAATAAACATAATAATTCCATATAAAAATTATCATTTCAGAAATTTAAACTTGATATGAGTAATCTTAACTTAATTTCCATTCAATAAGATAAACATCAAAGGCATTGGTGTTATTGATTCAAGAATATATGTGAATGTAATCATATTGATTTACACTAAATATCCTATCATATTGTGTGTATTTATATTTTTCACAGATAAATATGTCATTTATTTATCCTTAACCTAATAATTCAGTCTTTATAAGGGATTACATCTCAATTTACATTATATTGAGACTTCATAGTTGTTATGCCCCAATAAACATTTATAGGGTGCATATATTGTACTTTGACATAGTATATCATGAATCCATTTATTCTATGGATAATATAATGTTTTAATTAATTAAATTATTTTTATTCAAATGTCTCTCATTTAGTTAGGATCTCAAACTAAAAAATTATTTTAAATGATTTATTCATCATAATATTGTTCATTAATGACATTGTTTTTAAAATGGTTTAATGGATTTATTTATATAGACATTTATTTTATAAAATTAAAATATATTTTAAAATATTCAATGTTGTTTGGGAAAATTTGATTAAAAAATATCTTTTAAATGACTTCTTTGATAAATAGTTCAACTTTTAAATGTTTCCTATAAAAGGGGATATTTCCCTCAATTTGTTTTACTGGTTATTTTCATCTATGATGATATGTTTTATTATTCCTGACTGAAGTTGATTTATTATAATAAATTTTTTTATATTGTATTCAATGAGTTATGTTTGACTGTGGATGTTCTTTTTTATACCTTGTAGGAATTGTGGTTAAAATATTGTCATTTTGTATGATCATTTTAATATGAATGATTAGATTATGTTACACCTTTTTTATATGAAAAATGCATTGGACGTAGTAAGTAATGGGTGGAGCATGATATAGCTCATTGATGCATCGGTAGGTCTAATGAGACAAACAAGAGTCTTGGAACACGGCCATGAGAAAATCAATATTTTTAGTCAAGGAACGAGGCATTGAATATGTTGTTATGATGTCCGACATTATGCATTCCATCATTATAAAATTTCTATTGATATTACAATTGTTTATTCGACTAGTAGAACATCCTTGAGAATAAGTAAATAGAATTATCTGATTTATCATTGTCATATTATGCAAAAGTTTATGTTTAATATTGAAATTTTTTTAGTCATATAAATTTCCTTATATTTTAATTTTTCCTTATGATAGTTTTTGATATATTTTTATTTTTCATAATCATCTGACCTCACCCCTTTCTTATGGTTTATTTTTCACTGGATGTGGAGAAGAATATTATGATTGAACTGTAAGAATTTGCTAAGTGGTATTAGTGTTTTTGAAAGATACACAATGTTGTAGTTTTTCTATTTCATAAGGAAATATAAAACGATTTTCTTATCTAGTACATTTAAGGGTACTATATTAATATGTCATTCGATACTTTATATCTAGTGATCATACCAATGTTATGTAACAATGCACCGACTCGGGTAACAAGGGTCGGGGTGTTGCACTTATCATAAAGAATGGATGTAAGTTAACAAAATATATTTATATACATTAATATTTATAATTATAGTATCAATATTATTTCACATACCTCATAATTAATCTATATATATATATATTTATAAATATCCATGAAAGGTGGTCGTCGTAGACGAATATCATCGCGTTGTAGAGACGGTAAGTCTAACTTACACACGAATGACAATATCATTATGTTGAAGGTGAAATAATGTATAATTGGATGTTATGATACATATAAAAAATTAATATCAGGTGGTAATCCTTATTTAAATTTATTATACTAATTATTGTGCACATCCAAATAATGTACTATTGAATTACAATCTACACCACAATGTGGCGATGGTAAGTCGTACATATGCACATATGGTGACATTGTTATTTATATAAGGGATAGAAAAATGAATATGGTTGTACTATATTTATAATAACATCTCATTTTGTAGAAGGTATTATAGTCATTATTTTAATATGGTATCAACATTGAAATTGGAAACAAAAGTAGAAATGAAATTTGAATGTGGTGATAAAATAATTATATCTTCTTCGGGTGTTACATAATGATTTAAAAAAGCGAAGCTTATGATGGAATTCCTCTCAGCTAACACCTATAAGTAGATGCGATGGATGTTGGGATGAGATTTGAGTGGGGGGTGGTCGAGCCAAATGGCTTTGGAGCTGTTAATTTAAGAGAAAGGTATTTCCCTTTTATAAAAGCGGTCAGGGGAACTTTAGGAAAAGCATGAAATATTAATTTATTATAAAATAATATTATGTTTCCAATAGCTAATTTTTTTTTATTTTGAGGTTAATGTGTGGATGGTTCATAAACCAGTCAACACATATGTTTTATATGAGTATAGGCCACCATATTAACCTTATGTTTGAGATATAACTCTTAGTTAAGTAGTTTAACTTTTACCATGTCTTCTTGTATTATTACAGTATATGGTTAATAAACATATTATAAACTACTATGAGAAAATAAAGTTGTTTATTAATGACATATATAACATTATTTATGTTTTTTGGTTGAACCATATATTTTTAAGAATATTATATCATTTAATAAAATGTTATTTGTTCTAAATACTTATTTATGTCAATTTTGAAGCTATTTTTTTTGTGAAAGTCGTCAAAATTTGAGTACATCGATAACAATACATTTAATCATCCCTAACATGGAATATTCTACCATAAAATTTTGGGATGGCATCAAATTTTTTAATTTACATTTATTTTAATATTTATAATATCAAATACTTTAATCATTCATTAATAATGTAACTTAAGCATCATCATTATATAAAAAATAAAATAAATTATATAATTTATAAAATTAAAAATATAATACTATGATGTATGAAATCATTTTATATTTTTAATGATTATTTATTGTCTAATTTATCTTTTTTGTTAACATATATTAATACTGGTTTAGTTATTAAAAGTAGAATTTAACACATTTTTCTATTTTATAAATTAAATATAATAATTATTGTAATATAATCTAGGTTGATACAAAAGGATCATATTTTCTCCATATGTTTCATTTTGGTTGAAATACACTCATCAAATAGATTTAAGACATGTGTTTGGGTAATTTTAAAATTATTTTTTCCTTTAATTACCATATTTACATTTAACCGTGGTAAATAAAAATCAATAGTTACTATTCACCAAAAATAATTTTTATCCCATTTTATGAAATTTTATTTTCTAATGTCAACTGTGTCTCTCATATTTTTGAAATAAAGTTCACAAAAATAGAGAAATTACATTTTATTCAAATTTGAAAATGTTCCCTAAAGGTGGGTAAAATGCATTATATAATTAAAGAAAATTTTATATATCCAATATTTTTATAAAAGGACTCTGATGATTTACATTGGAGTAATATACATATTATGTATATATTTTTAAATTAATATAAATTTAAATAAATATTTTAATTATTTAATTAAGAAATAATTTTTAAACAATAACAAAACATTTTTCAGTAATCACCACAAAATGTTATGTTTTCATAAAATACTATTGTATCCTATATGATATGGTAGTTTTCATAATCCCAAATACTATCTAAATAAAGATTCTAGTCACTCATTCCATTTAATATCTCTATGAAAATAAATTATATCATACTGAACAATTTTCATTAATAAGTAAATAACTTATATTTATAAATCCATATGATTACAAGTGTATTTTTACTTGTATTTTTTAATGTCACTTAGTCATATAGTGTTATGTGTAAGACATGATCTACATAGGATTTTTAGATTTCCTGGAAATGAACCAATGTTCGACACAGTGATGGTCGACACACAAATGTTCGACACACAGATTTTGGACACACCAATGCAATCACACCAAAGTTGATCGATCGATGGTAACACACCGAAGATGAGAGACCAATGATAACAAACAGAAGATGACAGAATGATGCTAACACACTGATGATAACAGACCGATGCTAATAGATCAAAGAAGAAGTAATGATGAAAATGACTCATATATAGTCATAAATAACTTTTAATTTTTAAATCAGATTCATTTCTAACAGTCATATTTAGGAAAATTAATGTTTCTGGTATTATTTAATGTCGTCTGTAGGAATATCCATAGATAGTACAAGGTGCATGCATATGTAGAAATCATCATGCTTAGTGGACCTTTAAGTATAAAAGGACTTCAACCTCAACTTAAAAGAAATTGGAAGAATTCAAAAAATATATTAAAAAACAGACTGAGTAAATAAAAAATATTTAAAATAAAGGAACTCGATGCATGAGCTCACAAGAAATTTTACAAGCAACAACCTACTGATGATTTATTATAATACTCACCAAAGAATAGATGAACCTTTTCACACTGGGGAAAATATTATAAAAACTGAAACACACTTTTCTAAATCCAACTATCATAAATGAACTCATATATCATTTTTTCTACATCCATTGAGTCTAAAGCTTTATGGCACAACACACAAGAAATTTCTAATCCCTATTCTTCTTTCATAACTATGTTCTGATCTTGTGGTTACTATTTGAGTAGTGGTTATATTTATTTGAATCGCACACACTGTCTCCTGAGCATAACATGAGGATACAAAAATATCTCCACTCTCAATAACTTTTTACTATTTTATCTAGTGATAGAACTGTGTAAGATGTCATGTGTGATCTATTCATTAGTTTTTTTTCACAAATAACTGTCGTAAAAGTCTTGTGTGACATGAACAGCACTGTGTGCTATTGTGATCCTTGATCAAGGGTGTGGATAAATAGTTTATTAATATAAACTGCTTATTAGAAGGTGATCACGAAGTGAAGTGGACTATGTCTCATATTGAGGTCAATCCTCTTGTTTTAACCACTAGGTTGTTTTTATTATATTTTTATCTATTATGTATTTCTAACATTAAGATAAACTAAACATTGATATATAGTTTTTAAATTGTTTATATCTATTTTGAATCAGTAGATTATATTCAATGTTTTTTCTAATATTAGATTGGTAAAACTGAGAACAAATCAATATTCTCATAAATAAATTGAACATTCATAACATTTATAAATTCACTACAAAAAATAATTGATTAGAATTTTAATAGGGGGTTCTGTTTTAAATAACCATTTTTAATGATTTTTTTTATATATAATCAATTCACCCCTCTTGTGTCATCTACTCTGACAAATATTTGGTATCAGAGGATTTTAGAATGATATTCTTAGTATTTAAAATCTTGACAACTAAGATTATAGTTTTATTTCAATGATCTCAAAATTTCTATTATTTCTAAATTTTCATCTCTTTGACATTCTATTACAATCAGTATCCTGGATAATATACTACAAGGGGCTACTACCAAAATACCACCTTTCTTTAGTGGATTAATTATAATCATTGGATGCATCAAATGAAAATACATCTAGAAAGCAAGGATTTGAAATCCGGACAACTATTGAAATTTAATATGAAAATCCTGAAACAGATTGAAACACTTGGGAAAAATCTACCAATACTGCCTATAACAATAATTGAAATGAAATGAATGCTCAGTTTTGTGCACTAGTAGATGAATAATTCAATTGAATCTCTTCTTGTAAAACTATACATGAAATTTGTGACACACTATCTTTTTCTCATCAAGAGAAATCTAATTTTAATGAAATGATATTAAATACATATACAATTAAATATGTCATCTTTATAATGATGAATGTTGAGTTAATTTCTAATACGAATCTCAAGTTTAATGAAATAGTGAATTCCAGGATTTCCTTAAGAAGGGAAGTAACAACCAAGGATAAGATCATGCAGATTCTGCGATGCATACCAGAATGATGATAGGGAATGTCTGCGAATATTAGAGAATCATGTCATATTGATAAGATTCCATTGAAGGAATTAATTGTAATATTATTTTTGGATGAAGAGGAATTAATGGTAAATAAAGTAATGTATGAACCAAATCAAACATTTGTAGCCTTCATTACTACAGCTTAAAAAATTAAAGATAAGGAGAATGATATGCTAATATTGAAACAAATTACAGTGAAGAAGTAGCTTCAGACAGTGATGAAGAAATGGACCAGTTGGAATGTGAATTCAAGAAATTCTATAAGAAAATATGTTTTTAAAAAAGAACAATTATAAATAAACGTATGATAATAAGGGTAATTGGAAAAAGGATTGGAATAAATATGAGAAATCATAATAGTTAATTTTCTATAAATGTAAAATGAATAGACATGTCAAGGATGACTGTCCAAATATTATATCCTAGAAAAAGTATGAAAATAAAGATTGAAGGTAAAAAAAGAAATGAGCTCCACCTAGAGTGCCTTCGAGGAAAGCTCAAGTGAATCTGGATATTCTCAGAATAAGAAAAATGATGTGGCTAATATGTCTTTTATAACAAACACAACTGAGGTAACCATATACTCTCTTATACATAGTTCATATTATTCCGAAAGTGAGTATGAGAATATGAAAAGTGATGAATTTTTTAAATATTTCAATATGTTGGATGAAACATGTAATTAGTGAAAGGATAAGTATAAATCGTTGAAGAAACAACAAGCTTTTAGTGTAACTACTACTTCTAAACTTCTAACTGAAAATAAAAAAACAATTCCCAACTGCCCATAGAGAGTAATGAGTTAAAAATGTCTACTGAGCAATTAAAGAATGACGTAAAGAAGATTACTAATGGGAAAAATACATTTACTCAAATAAATGATAAACAAATAGAACATAAGTATACTTCTTGAATAGGATATCAACTAGGACAAATCAATTTATCCAAATCACATTTTCAAACCAAATCTAAAAAATATGCTGCCTTATTTAAAAACCAGATTTGTAAAGCAAGTTCCATTTCCAAAAATTTCGTTTATTTTATCCAATTATTCATTACCAAACAGAGTTTATTTTTAATGAAATTTATATTCTACATTTAGGAAACCCATAAACAATTGAGGGTTCCTAAAGCTTGTATTACAAATGTATGTAGACACAATGAAATATGGCTACCGATGTAATTTCTTGGTTAAACAATTTTGTAGTTAAACTGTATAATGACCTCTTGTAAGAAGATATGTTATATGGACATTTGATGTTCAAGACATATTATAGGGTATTTTACATGCTTCAAAAGTCATATCATTATTGATGGAGGATATGTCACATTTGGTGACAACGGTAAAGTAAAAATCTTCGGCCTAGGCCAGATTGGTAACCCTAAAACTATTTCAATTTCTAAAGTACAATATGTTGATGGCATAAAATATAAAAGTCTCAGCATATAGGACTTGTTTTATGATGGGATTATTGTTATATTTAAAAATTATGAATGCCATTTTTTTATGCGAAGAATAATTTAGTGTTTTCTACAATTAAGAATGACAATGTATATGAAATAAATATAAACACACTATCCTCACATAGTGTATCTTGTCTAAATTCGTTTCACAACGAGTCTTGGATCTGGCGTAGAAGACAATGAAATTGAAACATACACTCTCTTATAAAGTGAACTAGAAAAATATTTGTTAGATAATTACCCAAATTAGAGTTTCCAGACAAAAAGGTTTGTAATCCTTGTCAAAAAGGAAAGCAACATAAAATCTCCTTCAATCCAAAGAAAGAAGTAACTACATATCAACCTCTTGAGTTGGATCACATGGACTTGTTTAGACCATCTAGAATTTCAAGTCTCAATGTGAATCAATTCATTTATGTTCTTGTAGATTTTTTTTCTAGTTACACCTAGTCCTTTTTCCTAGCTCATAAATGTGAAGCTTGTTCACATTTTACCAATTATGCTAGGTCTGAAGAAAATAACAATGGTTTTATGATGAATTCCTTAAGAAGTGATCATGGATGAGAGTTTGAAAATTGAGATTTTGAAGATTTTTTCTCATGAAATGTCTATAATCATAACTTTTCTACTCCAACGATACCTTAACATAAAGGTGTAGTAGAAAGATGAAAGTGAACATTACATAAAATTTCTCAGACTATGCTTAATGAGTATGATATACCCATTTATTTCAAGGATGATGCAGTTAATACTATTTTTTACATAATAAAAAGTGTCTTAATCATACCCAACCTTAAGAAAACTCATTATGAGTTGTGGAATAATATAAAACCCAATGTCGTTTATTTTAAATTATTTGGATGAAGTGTTTATATTCTGAACACTAAAGATAATTTAGATAACTTTTCCTCTTAAAGTGATGATGCAATATTCATTGGTTATTATACATCAAGAAAAACGTATAGATTCATTAATAATAAAACCAAATGTGTGGAGGAATCAATACACATCATGCTTGATAAAGAAGATCCATATGATCCTTTTACCTCACAAGAAAATATTAAAGAGGATATGCCCAATCTGAACATTAATCATAAAACAAAAAATCATCATATGATGAAATCTATAAAAACATCCAATTCTAAAAATTCACCATATCCTAACCCAAGAGAACTAGATCAACCTGACCATTTTGAAATATCAAGTCCTACCTTCTCTAGACAAGCCAAGAGCCTTAATAATCATCACATAGATGCTGTAGATGATGATTTAGATAGAGGAACATAAACAAGATCTAAGTTGAGGAACCATGTTGATCATCAAGATCTTTTTTCAGAGCCTAAACCTAAATATATCAATTAATCAATAAATGATAAATTTTGGGTAATGTCCATGCCAGAAAAATGTAATCAGTTTTAATGAAATAATGTTTGGAAACATGTAAATTGACAGAAGGATACTTTCTCCATTAGAACAAAATAGGTGTTTAGAAATAAAGTAGATGAATATATAAATATAATTATTATTAAATATATACTATTTTAATAAAGATATAATCAAGAAGAGGTAAATGATTATGATGAAACCCTTTCAGAAATAGTTAGACATGAGGAAATTAAGATCATACATGCCTATGCAGAACACATAGATTTTAAATGTTATCAAATGGATGTCAAAAGTGCATTGATACATATTTATATAATATAGGATGTTTTAGGTGAACATCTCCCAGGTTTTACAAAATCACTTTTCCAAATCATGTGTTTGAATTATCTAAAAAAATTTTAGATTTGAAACAAGTACCAATAGCTTAGTATGAAAGGATTAATAACTTTATTATTTCTAAAGTATTTCTAAAAAGACTCATAGATCTTAATTTATTTATAAATATAATTTTAAAATATTTTCTAATATCCCAATTATATGTAGATGATATTACATTTGGATATTCAAAAATAAATCTATGTAATGATTTTAAATCATAATGAAATGTGATTTTAAAAAGAGATTAATGTATGAACATAAAGATTTTCTTGGATTTCCAATATTTTAAAATAAATAAATTGTAATTCTATATCAAAATAAGTAAACTAATGATAATTTGAAATGGTATATATTTTATAGAATAAAGTTTAGTGAAACCCCTATGAGTTCTACATGTAGGTTAGATCTTGATGAAAATGGAAAATAAGTTGAACAGACTACTTACTGAAGAATGATTGGGAGTTTTTTGTAGTTACCTACCAGTAGGCCAGATATTATGTTCAGTGTGTGTATTTTTGTAAAATTTCAAGAAAATAATAAATATCCACATTTAAATTCTATTAAAATATTTATCAAATACCTCAAATGTACAAATAACTTAGTAATGTTTTATCCTAAAGGCCAATCTTTTGATTTAGTGAACAATTAAGATACAGATATTGGTAGATGAACGTTAGATAGGAAGAGCACCTATAAAACAACTAACTTATTGGGAAAATCACTAAAATCATGGTGTAGTGAAAATCCAAATTCTGTTGAATTATCAACTGGTGAAGGAAAATACATTGATGTCCGTAGTTGATGTGCAAAATTGTTATGGATGAAACACACCTTTTTAGACTATGGATTTCAGTTCAAATATATCCCCATAAAATGTTACAACACAAGTGCTATTAACGTTTTTAAGAATTCAATTTCTCATTCTAGAAAAAAGCATATTGATGTAAGACATCAATTTTTGAGAGATCATTATCAGAAAGGTTATATAACTATTGATCTTTTTGGGACTCACCATTAGCTTGGTGATATATTCAATGGACTCTTGAATTAAGAGAGAATGAATTACATCAAACATGAACTAGAAATGATAAATCAATTTGTTTTACTGAATATGATCATTGGAAACTTCTCTTTTGAAACTAATCTCCTGAAAATGATCTCCTGAAACTCATCACCTAAAACTATCTTCTGAAACCAATCTCCTGAAACGGATCACCTAAAACCGATCTCCTAAAACCGATCTCCTGAAACTGATCTCCTGAAACATATATCCTAAAAACGATCACATGAATCCAATATCCTAAAACCGATATCCTAAAACTGATCTCCTAAAACCAATCTCATAAAACCAAACTATTGAATCTCATCACCAAAAACTATTCTCATGAAACAGATCTCTTGAAACAGATCTCTGGGAACAGACCTCCCAAAAATGTTTTCCTAAAACCAATCTCCTGAAACCGATCTTATTAAACTGATCTCATGAAACTGATCTTTTGAAACCAATCATGTGAATCTAATCACCTGAAGCTGATCATTTGAAGTTGATCTTGTGAAACCGATCACCAGAATCCAAAATTGTGAAATCAATCCCTGAAACTGATCTTATAATACCTATTCAATAGAACTGATGTTTTTAAGGACCCATTTGTAATTCATTATATTTTAAATAAAATGATGTTATTTTATATTATTTATTCCACGTTTAAATATAATGTTTTATGAATTCTAATCCATAAATTATATATTTATTTAAATTCATCCTGATCATTCACCTTCCCACTATAGTAAAGCCTTCTACCCTTTCTCATACTACCTCTCTACCATCTTCCTCACCTCTTTTAGAATCTAAATCCTCGACATGGGAAGGACCTAGCATGCTATGGAAGAGCTAAGAAAATCACCTACTCCTATGAATTATAAATTGAGTCTTGGGGAACTAAAAAACCGAGCTTATAAAGCCGAGTGGTTATGGAGACAAAGAAGTTTCTGCTAAGTGTCTTTTGTCAAGAAAGTCATTTTTATTAAATGTATTGGAATCATAGTAGTAGCTGAGGTAGTTTTATATTAATTAAAGACCATATTATCCCAATCTAGTGCATGAGTTCTATCAACATTTAATGATATATCAAGATGAATATGTGGAATCCAAAATGAAATCAGTAGTAAAGGGAATCAAAGTAGCTTTTTCATATAAGGATTGAGATGAGTTATTGGAGATGCCTCATGATTTTTTCTATGATTATTATCTAGGTAATATTCCACCATAGTCTAATTTATTATCTTATTAAAATTATTTGATGGAGCTCACTAGAAATATTGAATCTTGGAAGGCAATTCAATGTGAGTTAGAAGGAGAAGTAAGATTATTGTTTAGGTTTATTCAACATCAAATCTTCCCAAGAATGGGATATTTCTCATTTATGACATATCAAGCTGTATTCCTGATTTATCTATTGAAACATGTGATAAAAGTGAACCTATGTAGTTATCTAATGATTCATTTCTATGATTTTATAACTTCATCCAAGAAGGAAACTTATTTATACTATCCGAGGATGACCTATGTCATGTTAAAATGGTTATGTTGTGTGGAAGTTGGGGATGAAGTGATAAAAACATATAATGGTTAATGCTTCAAAAAAATATTTATAAAAGGATAAAGATATTCTGGAACCCATAGAAGAAATGATGTGTAGATGATGAGGAAAAGTTGTTTGAGGATTTTAATCCAGTTCACTATCCGACCTGACCAAAGGATCATTTTGATCCTAGTCCCAAATAATGAAAAGAACGTGTTTCTTTTGATGATGATGTTGAACCTAAATTAAAAGGGAAGAAGGATATCCTTTTGATGATAGAAGTGATCCTGATATTGCTGAATGTCCAAAATATATGTCTTATTGATATGCCAGTTCACCTTTATACATACCATCAAGATAAACATCATTTAGATATGAGTATGTGGAAGAGACCGAGGATACTGAAGATAAAGGATATGTAAGTCAATCATATAAGGAGTCTGATGATGATGATGATGATGATGAAGGAGGAAATGATGAGCATGTATGTGCTTCCATAAAAGTGGGACAAAACATGGTGGACAGATCGATTGACGAATCTGTACATGGAGATGGTGATGGTGTTGATCATGTTGAACAAGAGGCTGTTGATCATAGAGATACTGAACATGAGGAAATATCACCCCATTCTAATGATAAATATCAAAAAATAAATCATTAATTAAATGAAATTTTGTATGGTGGACCTATGGAAGAAAATGTTGACCAAGTACCTCAACATAAGGAAGTTCCTAGAGAAGTTTATGTGGATTTAGATCATGAATAACTGAATGTTCAGTTGGTTCATGTACCCAAAAATGTTGTTATGTCGAGAGGACTGGATGAAGAAGTTGATGAAGATGATGTAGTTACTGAGCATCAAGGAAAGAGGATCAGTATTGATATAGTAGATCGAAGAGACTAGACATGTACAAGAGAGTGGAAAGATGATATAAGATACATTTTATTGGTTTGTAGTTTTACTCAGACGAGGATAGTGTGCCTACTCCTTCAATTCCACTAGTCCAAGCTGAACCAAAACCTATTTCACCTGTTCGACTAGTTGCTCATGTAGTAGTAGAGCTAGTAGCATATACTGTGCCCACAGACTATGTCACTAAGGATGATTTGGAAGAACTTGAAAAAGATATATGTTAGTTAGTGATATCCTAAGTTGGATACAGAAGTGAAACCTCCACAAAATAGGTATTTTAGATGCAGATGCAGCAAAGATTACAAGAATAGTGATCCAGGAGATTAAAAATAATCTCATTACCAATGTAGAAAAAATTATTAGTCTCAATACATTGATGATGGATGAATTAGTAATGATGAGAAATGAGTTAAATTATCTAACCTGGCTTCAATTCCTCCTTCAGTGGTGTCATGTGAGTTCATCGGAATATGGTGACTCATCCACCCTGAGTCGAAAAAATGAAATTGAAAGAGGATCTTGGAAAATTGTTAACTGGCCAATCCAGCTCTAGAAGTGGGAAAGGGAATACTAATGATTTGTAGTCTCTCATGGTTTTGATGATATAGAAACTCCAACGTCATCATTGTGTTTCAGACAATGAAACTCATTAAAAGATTCATCAAAATATAGACCTCGTGTACAATATGTTAAGCAGTGCAATAATAAAGCCTCTGCTCCTCAAAAAGAGACCATAGAAAAGGTGGATATGCACATTCATAAGATTTATACCAAGAATAAACTCATCAATAGCTTCATTTTTCCAACAATGAATATCAAAATACCTCATCTAATGGAATCCTTCAAGAATAAAGAAACTCAATTGAAGGATTTTACCCCTTTTCCGAATAAATTCGTGGAGAATAATGATGTCTTTTAGAAAGCTATGAAATATGGTGGTGAAATAATTAATAATTTCATTTATCATATTATTCCAACTATTCATGTCCTGGATGATGCCATTATGGTCCCTCTTACTGCTTCCATTGGTACTGCCTCTCGACCTCCTACTCCAATGACTATCTCTCAGACTGTTAACTAGATTTGACCAGTCATTACAAAGAAAAATCCTTGTGGTGTGTTGTCATAATAAAGTCATATCATTGCAAAAAATGTAAATACAAGTGTATTCCTTCCTGGTGTTATCTTCATGAGACCTCTATCATCTTCCACTCAAAAAACATCTCTTACTTTTTCAGATCCTTCAGATAAAGGAAAATCCCCTAAAAAACCAAACTCTCAGTGATGGGTTGAATTTTTGATAGGAATTTTATTTTCTGTATGTAATGTACATTTTTGCATCATATAGTGTATTTATTTTATGATATTTCCCCTTTATTTTATACTTTTTGTTATTTATTATCCAAAAAGGGGTACAAAAGCCATATAGCAAAAATTATTTATCAATGAAATGGTATAAATCTAATATTATTTATCTATGAAAAGGCACAAGGCTTAAATTATTCATATATGTGGAAGATTTTTAGGTATATGACTCATGGAATGTCCTCATCATAATACTTTTATTGAGGGGGATCATTGATTTAAAACATCAAAAATGGGAATGATTAAGTTATATTGAATAATATCATTCAGTGTTGTATGTTTTTACCACTTATTTTTTATTCCTTTTATTTTTATGTATGCCATAATTTGCGATTATCAAAAGGGGTATATTGTTGGAGCATCGATGATATGGTAGTTTTCATAATCCCAAATAATTTTTAACTACATATTCTAATCATTCATGACATTTAATAACTCTATGTAAATCGATTATATCATTTTAAAAAATATACATTAATATGGTAATAACTAATATTTATAAATCCATATATTTATAATGGTATTTTTATATGTATTTTTGTTTGTCACGTGGTCGTATAATGTTTTGTGTATGACAGGCTCTTCATTGTCTTTTTAGATTTTCTGGCAATGAACTGATGTTCGACACACCGATGTATGACACACTGATGTTCATAAAACTATTGTTTGACACACTGATGTTCGACACAATGATGTTGTACACACCGATGTTCGACACACCAAGGTTCAACACAATAATGCTCGACAGACCGATGCTAACACATCGAATATGATAGACTGATGTCAACACCCCAAAGATGAAAGACTTATTCTAACACAAAAAAGATGAAATAATGATGATAACACCTCGAAGATGCGAGTTTAATTCTAACATACCGATGAAGATAGGCCGATGAAAATGACTCAACGATATTCAAAAATAACTGTTTAGTTCTTATTAATTAAAATTTATTTCTAATGGTCGTATTTTGGAAAATTATTATTTCTATAATTATTTAATGTTGTCTTTAGAACTATTTGTAGATAGTACGATGTACATTCCCATGAAAAAGAACATTATTCCTAGTGGACCATGAAGTATAAATGGACATAAAAATACACATAAAAGACAGTGGAAGAGTTTGAAAAATTCAATGAAAAATAGACTGAGTGAATACACATTATTGAAAATAGAGGAACACAAAGCTTGAGCTCAAGAGAAGATTAGAAAGACAAAGCCTACTGAATCTTACTGAACATCCTCACATAAGTAGAGGAATACCTTTTCCTACATGGAATCAATATTACAGAAACTGTGACACTATATTCTGAAGCCTTATTTTAGAAAAAGAATCGAATATAATTTTCCATACATCCATTGAGTCTAGAACATTAATGAACAAACCCAAGAGATTTTGAAGCCCTATTCTTCTTTCATTACAATGTTGTGATCTTGTTGGTACTATTTGTGCAGTATGAATATCTGTTTGTATCACACACACTATCTCATGAGCATAAATGGAGGATACCAAAATTTCTCAGTCTCAATCCATTTTTACTATTGTATCCAATGATAAAACTGTGGAAGAGATCTTGTGTGATTTGGTTAATATTTTTTTTACAAATAATTTTGGTAAAGGTTGAGTGTTACCTAGATAGGCATCTGTGCCATTGTGAACCTTGATACAGGTTATAGGTCAAAAATTTATTAATATAAACTGCTTGGTGGCAGGTGATCACCATGTGAAGAGGGCTATGTCTCAGCTTAAGACTGAACATATTACTTTATCCTCTTGGTTTTTTGTCCGAAATTTTTTCTATTATTTATTTCTTGCATAAAGATAAACTGAAATTTGATATTTAATTTATGATGTGTTTATATTTGTTATTAATCAGTAGATTAGCATTAAAAAATTTGCTAAGCTTATATTTGTAAAACTTATAAATAATCAATCTATTGAGAGACTAATTGATCATTCATGACTTTTATAAATTCACTATAACCATAATTTGATTATTATTTTAATAAGGGGATGCTATTTTAATTAACCATTTTATAATAGAAATTTTTTAAATACTCAATTCACCTCGTTTTGAGTCTTCAGCTCTGACCAACATATATGAAAATGTAACCCCAAGATTATTTTGATATTTCAAATTCCAAAAATATGTCTATTTTCTAAATTTAAAACATATAATTTTCAATAATTTATTTAAAATTAATTTTCATTATCAAATCCATAAAGAGTGTTTTTAAAAAGTAATAACTATGAAAATATTGACATGTGCTTATAACGAATTTATAAATAAAATAGCATAAAAAGACCAAAATTATATTAAATGATTAAAATATAATCAAATTATACATTAAAGACTCAGTAGTTCATAGTTTAACACTTTAAATTATTTTGATTAAAAATGATGTTTTGGAATATTGGATTACAAAAGGATTTCCCATTCAAAGGAATAAAAGCTGATTTTTTAAAAATAATTCTTTTATTTGAAAATTTGAATTTGCCTTGATATTATGTATAATAAACAAAAAATATGAATGTTAAATTTATATAGGATATATAAATGTTAAAATTTTGGTTAATATTATTCATAACCGCTTTTTAAACGGATATTTTGATAGGTCATGATGCGCTTGAACTCAGTGTGGCATGTAGCATAAGCTATTGAATTACATTAAAGATATAATAAACTATGAATTATTGGTGCGTTAATCATACAGCTGTCAATTAGGAAGACTAAAGGGAAACAACCATAGTTTGTCTATTGAACATAATGAAATTATATTCAATTTTATTTATTTCAATTACCTTAATCTCAATTATAAGGAATAATATATTATTTTTTGAATTTATTTTTCAGAAATATTAAGTAAATATTTTAAATGAGTTTAATATGAAGAAAACATTTATCCCCATAAACTATAATATTATAAATATTAGTATATTTATAAAATGACATAGATTTATAATTTGAAATTTTGAAAATAAAAATATGGGGACACCAATAGAGTTATCATATATATTTATAATGATATATTAAACATAATTTAAATTAATATAAACTACATTATATAATGAAATTATATATATTCCACCAGTAATTTAAGATCATCTTCGGTAAAAAATAAAAAAAACTATTATCAGTATATGGACTTTGATGGGGATTATGAGAGTAATTAAGGTCATATTTGAATATATTTATTGTCTAATATATATCTTAAAATATTATAACATTTTCAACTATTGGATATGGATATTCATGAGACGCCTCTCAATAAATCATTTTATCCATAGAGAGATAAATATTTCCAATGCACTAGAATACATTGGGAAATTTTATTCCATATATATCTCATGAATTTAATACTATTCTAAAAATCTGTAACGTAATGCATGATTTATTTTAAATTTTATTTTCAATATAAAATTGAAGGGTTTTTTTTCAATCAAAAGGGAATAACTAGAGATTATTAGATTCAACATTTTAAAAAAGAGTACCATTGATGCTGATTTTAGGTTAAAAATTTTAAATGGATCACCCTATGAATTTTATGTCATTTTACCATTATAGGTAAATAGTGGGGATATTAAGAAAATATTCTGATGATCTACCACAAGTTTTATGAACAAATTACAAATATCATGCTAGTTAATAATTTAAATTAATTATAAATTGGTTATGAAAGTGAACCTATATTCATTATTTCGGTGTTATTCTTTGTAGATCATAAAATTACTTCATTGTTCATTAATATTAGAATTTTTGAACTTCATATATCATTTTTTTGTTATAATAAAATATTTTGTTAGTTATGACCCATTTTTGTATTTTTAGTACATCTTGAACTAGTAAATAGTGTTAATGTTTTGGAATTGAAGTATAAATTTATTTACAGAAATATTAATTGATATAAACATATAGAAAATGTTATTAATTTTTGGGAAAAATATTATTTAAATATGAAAAATGATATGAAACTGTCATCTTCGTCATTGTCTTAATACATATATCCATGAAATGATTAAAAACATTAAAAGAAAATATATTATTTTTTAGGATTCTATATTTATAATATGTGAATACATATATGTAATAGTAAATTACATATTTTTCCGTCACATTCATTATATTACGAACAACATTCGTGAATCACGATTGGTAAAAAAGATGAATACATTATATCATTACTCAAATTTTGTTGACAAAAAAAACTACCACATTGTTTTCCAGACGAAAAAAATTAAAAATAGATTTCACTCCATGTAGTATTTACATTTTTAGTTAGTAAAATATAGAGTCAATGAATTTTTGGGTATTTATTACTTGGAATGTTTGAGTAAGAGGCATGAAACATCGAGTTCACATAACATGTATCTAACGTACACACCATGATCCTCTTTAATATATAACACATGCCCATATTACAATTACCATCATTATCTATCATATAAATTTGTATAGGATTTAACAAGGTGTGAAACCCATGTACATGATTTGTGAATCATACATTTCTACATAGAGAATACTCTTTTCCTAGATGTGCACCATGTACGTATTTTGATTATCAAATAAGCTTTCCTTCACTATTTAACCTAATTTACATCTGAATGTTTTTCATTTATTTTTTTCAATGATATTATGATATCACACATATGTATATATATATATATTAAATGCCTAATCAAATTTTGCTTATTTTTTTAAACATCATGAATAGTATTTTAACCAAACATCATATACTCCACGTTTATTAAAAACATATTCCATGTAATGTTTGTGTGTTTGTGTTTGATTTATCGATTATTAGTTTAATGTAACTACATAACACACCATGTATACTAGATATTATGTGACTTCACAATATATTAAGATAACAATGTTTTGTATTTTAGAATGTTACATACCAAGTAAACACAATTTATATTCGATGTATTTATATAATATTGGAAATGATTTATTAATTTAATATTTTTAAAATTATTTTAAATTAGAATATAATTTATTTTCTAGATTAATATTAAATGAAATTAATTAATCAATTAAGATAATTATTCCATTCATATGTGATTTTATCTCTATTATTAAATATTTTAATAAATTTTAAATTGTTAATTATTTATTTTTTGTATGTGTTGATAATCCTAAGCTTGACCAACCTGTACATGTTTGTTAATTTTCATTTTAATTATTCGATGTTTTAATTTTTTATTGTTAAATAAAATTTATCACAAACATGAAAACACACTACATTATTATTTATGGAAATGTGTGTCTATTGTTTTTTATGTAAACCCTATAAAAAATATATAAAGAACACTCACATTTATGGGACTAATTTCGTAGATTATAATGAAGATCCTAGTTGGGTGAAGTTGGGTCTAGTTGGTTCCATGTTGAAATCAATCTAGTTCGTGAAAAAAACAGAAGAAGTAATATAATAAAAGAACCATGTATAGCTTGAATGGATATTACACTATGATCAATGGTTTTTTACAATCCAACTAATATATAAACCTATAACACCCCATGATTTTATGATTTTTTTCCAAATACATTTAATTTTTAACATAACCTGGGTTATAGGTATCCCCGAGTTGAATTGAACCATGACATACTATTGTAATGATTTTTAAGTAAATATTATATCTTAGGAAATTAATTGAAGGGTATGAATAGTACTAAATAAATTATGATGATGTTATGGTTTAATATATTAATAATTAGTTATTAATCGATTATAAAAATCATTTGAAAAAATAATAATTATTTCTCTAAAAAAACAATTTTTTTTGAATGCTATGTATTTTATACATTAAAATAAAAATAATATCATTTAGTTGATTATTTTAATGATAAATATATATTATATATTCGATAATTTGTTTTTACCAATCATATAATAGCTTTCAATTTATGGGATTGAAAATCCCTTGTTTTATTCTAGTCAATGATTTTTTTCAAAAATAGATTTTCTTATAATTTTGAATGATTTTGTTAATTATAAATCTACCAATTATATATATTTCTTTTCAAAAAGTGGATTAAATATTTCGAATTATGTGTTTAAATTTGGTAAATATGCCCCACATTATTTTAAACAATATGAATAGTAACCGTGGTAACAGCTATGACATTAGTAAATGGTATATTTGGTTGATCTTTGTTAAAAATACGTGATAATGAAAATAATTTTGAAAACAAATCCAAATAGATTATGTTAGTTTTTCTTTAATAACATAGGAGAGAAAATTGGTTTTTTATTAGAAATATTCCATGAAAATTTCATATATATTAAATAATCCAAAGAATACTACAAAATGTCATTTAGTTTTAAATATCTATATGGTATTAACATAGGGAATATATTTTGTAATGAATATTAATATTAATTTTTTTAATAATTAAATTATATTATTTTTAGTAATATATTTCTAATTTTATGGTATTATATAATTTCTATATATTTTTACGCCACACAAAAACTATATTTATTCTATTATGAAAAGTATAAAATAATTTATTTTAAAAGAATTAACTATGTTATATTTTAAATAATAATTAGATCCATATATATATACATAATTAAATTAATAATTTCATATTTGAAAATAAGTATATTTATCAAAAATACATTTTATTAAATTATTTTAATATTTGTAAATTTATGAAATAATAAAACGTTGATATTATATTGTAAATATTTTCATTACCTGGATATTTATGGGCCAATATTAACGTTATATGTTTAAATTATTACCCATTAATATTAAAAAATTTGTTACAAGATTTAAATTCATTATTTCATAACCAGTGGTCAATCATAAATATATTTATTAAAATGACACAAAAAAATTATAAATTCAATTGGATGTTATATTGTAACCATATTATATATTATCATCAAATCATGGTATACTTAGTCTCATTTTTAATGGGAATATATTTATATAATTTAATCTTTTATGAAAATTTAAAACTCTTTCATCAACTCAATTATAAAATGGAACCTCCTCCCTTAATTATTTACACCACATTGGGCATTCTACCACTCTCAATCCCTATAAAACAATTAAAGCTTCTATATTCATATTCCTTATGGGTGTATTTTTTCAAGTAGACATACCCGAGTTTACATAGGTGGGGATCTAAAAATTTCATTAAATGTTGAGGTAATTTCCTTAAATGATCATATTCTTTTCAACATCCTATTTAAAATTTACAAATATGTTTTATTAATAAAATAACATAAATTAAAAAGCATATATGAAATTAAATGTTTTTATGGTTATTAATCCAACATTATTAAACCTATTTTCAATCAAATGGTATGTGATAGTATTTCTCATTTGTACAAACAACATATTATTTATACATAGTGATATTATTCATTTTTTATCCCCATCTTAAATTATAATGATATTATTGGTTTATATATATAGTATTTATGAAATAATGATAATTATATAATTAAAATATAAAATAAACCTTATTATATTTTATTTTGATGGAAAATGATAAATTCGATCAAGCCTACATGTGGACTACCTCCTCCACAGTGTAATGTGAGTAATATTTTCATATCAATTATAAAAATATTATAATATTGTTATATTTATCTTATATATACAATATATATAAGAATATAATTATTCAACAATGGGTAATTATTTTATACAATTCAGTCATTACATCTTTTGAATAGTGAAAATAATGTTGTTGATTATGTACTGTATAATGTCTCTAGGAGTGATTTAATTAATTTTTATCTCTAAAATCTATGGGTTAATATTTTAATTATAAAAAAAATATATGAAATATATTTAATAATAAAATATTTTAATATAACAGAACTATAATCATTGTACATGTATCAAAATTTCTGAACATCCATACTTATGATAAATGAAACAATGAAAATTCAGAAATGATTATTTTACAAAATTATTGATAAAAATGGTTGTTAAAATTTTTTAAAGGTAAAAGTTACAATATTTTAATTAGTTTTATGATTATTTAAAATATTTAAAATGAATTTAAATTCATTTATATGAGGTTAGATGGATTTTAAACCACGGGGAACACAATGTAAGGGTTTTATGTTATAATCTCATTGTTTGTTAGTATTATTTGTAGTGATGTTTATAATAATGAACACTTATGATCTACCACTTACAATATCATTATATGAAAAAACTTTTGGTTATTTATTTATAAATAATATTTTAATGTAAATTTCCACATCTTATTTAAAGATGTATCAAAAATTATGATTTTATGGAAAATCAACATCATATTTCCCATTGGTGATAATTCTATTTCATTCATATCAATTATATCTAAAAATGTTTTATACAAGTTTTCAATTAAATCCTATTATATTTAAATTCATTTTTACCCATGATTCACATTTTTATATTTTTCTAAATGTAATCATCTATTCCTTTTCTAAATGAGTAAAAAGTTTCTTTTTTTTTCAAAATTATTAAAGGAATATTTTATTTTAACTCCAATAGAATGAACATAACTGCCAAATATCATGAAAGATATATTATATGAATATCCTTTAAATTTTACCTCTTCATATTTAAATAATATTTTTTTCCATAAGATTTTTAAAAAATACATTTTAAAGTAATCCTTTCAAAATTGAATTGAAATATTACACAATAAAGATTAAAAATATTCTAATGGTATTTATATTTTTCATGCATAATAACAAACTATTTCTATTTTGATTTTTTGATAACAGTTTCTATGGTTAAAATTCTTAATATTATAGTTTATTTTTATGATGAAAATTGTGTTTCAAATCTGTAATATTTCCATAGGTTTCTGTATGATTAATTGATGAAATTATTATAAAATCTACATATTTTTCATTGGTTATGAAATGAAGAAAAATTTATAAAATTTATTTTTTATATTTTTTTTATAATATTAAAAACTTTTGACCTTTTAGAACATATCATTATCATTTTAATAATGTGACCAGTAGGGCCTATATCTCTCCATAATGGATTTTTTAGTGAATGATATTGCATAAGATAAAAAACACTATATTGAGAGTGGACAAAATTTTTGGATGGGAATCTATCCACTAAGATAATAATGGGAGTTAAATTTGGATCATATGATGGTTTAATGAGTGAAATTATTTCACAAGGATTCTCATGTAATAAGACATTAAAAGTAAGGAAATTATTTTCAATGATTATTTTTATTTTTCATTTAAATTTCATATTCTATTGTTATTCTCTCATGGTTCGGTTTCTTTGATTCCCTTATGATTTGTGTCTTATGAACTTCCAATATAAATTTCATGAACGAAAATTGTAATATATGATATAAAGGATATAATTTTAAAATGGTATTCTCATGTAATCACCTCATTATGTTATACTTATGGTAATGTGATCATTGATATATCTCTTTTTTATATTTACTAATGATCTACATTGACCATTTTTTAAATTCAATTCAATAATTTATAAAGAACGATACTATGTATGGTATTTTTAAAATGTTTTATTATTATAATGAAAATAGTGTACAAATATATATATTATATCAACTTAGTATTTATGTTTTAATTTTTAAAAAATATACAAAACCAATACAACAATTATGTGGAACATTATGGTATGTAATAAGTTAATATATACTAAAATGTGATATATATATACATATGGATGAAAATCATGGGTTACAATACATGGTATCCAATCATTTATTATTAATCCTTTATAAACATGTATGAGAAAATTTATTGACAACACTATGGATTAGAATAAAAATAAGATAAAATAAAATGTTTTTGTATCTATAGTTAATGAAATATTATAAACCTACGGTATCATAGAAGATGGTTCCACGATTTATAAATTCTATTAGTATTTTATCACGATTATGTGGTCTTATTAAATGATTACAGTTTCCCACTTTATTTATATTTTGTTTTATACAATGGATACAACATGAAGGACTCATGTAAATGATGAATGAAATATAATTTTAAATGATTTTTTCCCGGAGAAAAAAAATGTTATGGGAGACGAAATTAAAGATACTCAATCAATTACAACATCATAATATCAAAAAAATAAAATGGGGAGAACAAAATTATATTGATTTTATCATGAGTTAAGATCCACCTTTCTTTAGTGGAACTACTGATCCACTTGTCATTGGGAAAATGGGTAGTACCATTTAATAGATATATTTCAATCTTCGATTTTAATAAAATGATAATGTTATTCTTTATATTTATTTTTGTAATGTGAAGATGATTAATGGTATAATCTTATCAATATAACATGAAAATACGAATAAACATAATCCACATTGAGGGATGAGTTTGTGAGACTAAATTTCAGTAATTAATATTTCTCATATTCATAAAAAAATATATAGAATTAATTAAAAGAACATTATTTGAAGGATACTGAATTTCTTGGTACCTATTATGATAATTCTACAACACATTCAAGGTATAATTCTAGACTTAGCATCTGGCCAGCATGAAATGATAACATATTCTTCAGTGGCTTCAAAACAAAAACCTAAATTGAGTCATTCATAGTGGAACTCAAGATTTTTTATGACATTGATAAATGTGAAATCATGTATGGTATGTATATTGGAGTTAAATATCAATCTCATAGTCTTGAGAAGAAAATAAAGATGGAATTGATATTCATTTCTAAAAAACATGTAGATCAGATGATATGAATTCCATTATTCATTATGTCCAGTAGTAAAAATGGATGAAATGTTTTTAATGAGACTTTTAAATTATGCAATTATTGATATTTGAGGACTTAAAGAAAATAATATAGATATAATGTGAAAAATTTAGTTAATTGCCTGAAAATAGAGAAATATAGATCGAATACACCAACCACAATAGAGTGTTTCTTGTCAAATGAATATAAGAATTATGACACCAAGTTATCAATCCAAAAGTATAACGATCATGATCAATGTTAGTAACCTTTTAACACCATAGATAAAGGGAAGTCCCATGTCGTCATTGGTGGTGAAATAAAGTATGACAATGAAGTGGTGAATGGTACAGATACAAATTACTCTCTAACTTCTCATCTATTTTTTATACTACATCAACTATATAATATTTATATATTTAATTTTGTAAGGGTATCAAAATACCACATTCATTATTTGATTTTGAATTATTTATTAACAGACTAAAAGATATGGAGATCAAATCAAAGGTTTATGATTCATCTATGATTGATTTTTGTGGGAATATTATTCCTATAAATCATATAATTTGTCATTATTTTGAAAATTATTTTATCTTGGCCATGGATCAGATTTCATTATATAAATCATAGTCTAATTTTAATGGATGGTATGTTTTGTTTTATATAAATATCCATAATATGATAGTCAATTAGTACGATGAAAATTTGATCATATAATGGAATCTATATCCATATTGATGTGAATTTTACCTATTAAAAGTGGTTTTATATCTCTATGGTTTGGGGGGAAACTCAACATCAATGATATTAATATTATATGGGAGTTTCTGGATGAATTTATAGAAGGATTTCATGGTCTTCCACTTACTCGTGATGTTGATTTCTCTATTGAACACATACATATTTCAATAAGTATTACAAACAGTCCATAAATAATTTCCCTAATTAGGTTACATGGATAAAATAATCAACTCTAATTGATTCATGACAAGGGATTCAATTTTCTTTATGTATTACCATTTGGTGAGGTAGTTCTATTTTTCATAAGACAAATTATGGACTAATGTGACTTATCATTCAATATAATGATCATAACAAGTCCACAAAAAATAAAAACTATAATATTCCCTATATGTATTTCTTATTTGATAAACAGAATGAAGAAAAATAATTTTCAATCATAGAAATTCATTTTTAATATCATTGACTTCGAGTTAATAAGAATATATACCAAAGGAAACATTTCGAAATATTCATTGAGAATGAAAGATCATTATTATAACTTCAGAATTGTTCTAAATAACATGATGTATGAGTTGAGTTTTTCAAAATTAAAAAATAATAGTTTTCAAATAATAAAGTATCATTCATCGGTAAAATAATAATATGTGATGGTCTATCAATATATCCTTAATTGTCCAATATTATCTTATTAAGGCTGGAAACAAACAGTATGTCATAGATATGTATTTTTCTTATTTTGTTCAGAAATTATTTGTTCTTTGTCGAGAATGTATCGTGAAATTTTAATCGAAAAAAACCAGATAACTTGTTAGGGAGATATATTCCTCTGGAATGATGAATTTAATAAAAACTTATTGTAAAAAAGTTAATTTTATTCAATAAACAAGTTTTTACATTAATATACAGTGGTAAAGTATTTTTAATCTACAGTTATACATCAATGAATGGAATTGTATGTGTTCTAACTGAAAACAATATATTGATATATTTTTACTTCTACAATTTAATTTTTTTTGGTACAACCGCAAAATCTACACGTGACGCAAGGAATAAATTTACATTAAATTTCAAGCCCAAGGACATGACATCGCGACCTTCCCTTACCCCTCCAAACCCTTACCACCCCAACACCAACAGTGGAGCCTTCTAAAATTTTAATGATTATTAATAATATTAAATAATTTATTATTTAGATTGAGATATATAAATGATTTCACAAAAGATATGAAAATTATATCCTTACAGATAAATGTTTGAAATATAATCTCATCATAATAAATATAAATTAATTCTTCCCAAAAAAAGAGATGAATATAGCCCATATAATGTTTTGTTATCTAATTAACAATTCTATCTATTCAATTGATTACCACAATGGGAAATGGAATAAGGATGAAGATGCTTTGAGCTAAAATGATATTGATAAATTATATTTGATGAGGATAAATAAAGATCCACTATTTTATTATTTAAAAATTATGGGTCTTGAATCATGAAGGAAGTGGGTAAATATTTTATTTCTCAAATAAGTGTTCATCTATTTATCCACGTAATGATTAAAGAAGAATAGAAAAAAGATAAGGAACAATAGATGGTGGTGATTAATTTTGATAAATTTGTTCATGATTATG
The DNA here is from genome assembly GCA_963277665.1 of Viscum album. NCBI lineage: Eukaryota > Viridiplantae > Streptophyta > Magnoliopsida > Santalales > Viscaceae > Viscum > Viscum album. The sequence goes on along the minus strand of OY728163.1, from coordinate 1,044,989,215 downwards.
ATGGAGGGATATGGATTAATAATTTTTTTATGATTTTCATCAATACCATTTTTAATTACTAATTTAATGGATTCCACTAAAAGTTATTCATTCTTTATTCATCCATTATATAAAAGGATTTATAGATATAGAAAAGTGTATTTATGGTGGTACATTATATAAAGGGATATTGTTTGGTATATATCTCATTTCGTGGTATGTATTTAGGCCAGATAAGAGATACAATAGTCTAAGATAATGTATCAACAATTACTCATGCCATATTAGAAATGGGAATACATAATAACAGATTTTATTGGGGGACTCCAAAAAACCTAAAAAGAAACAATATTATATGTGTTGTATTAGAACATAATATGTCATAATATTTAGTCATTTACAATAGATGTTATATATATATCTAGATCCTCTTGCAATAATTTATATTTATGAAGTGGAAATAATGCATGGAGTACCATATTTTATTATATCTGATTGAGATCTTGGGGTTACCTTGATGTTCATAAAGTGTATTCAACATGAGATATGTTGAGATTTGGGATTCTATATAGTGTGTAACCCAATGATATATGGTCATCTTATGAAAATTATTCAAAACCTGTTGATTTTTATGATATCATATTTTGTGGATTTCAAAGGTGGTTGGCATCAATACCTTCCTCTATTTGAGTGTTCCTATAATAATCGTATTCACTCTTACATTTAGATAGGTACATATAAATACATCAATGTAAATATGTCTATAAAAATATCATGCTGGGATTATATTAGAGAGGTAAATCTACTGGGACCTTATCTAGCATAGAATTTTATATAGAATGATATATTCATTCAGAAGGATATCAAAACAGATTAGATCCATAAGAATGGTTATTGTAACAATCATGGGATTTATTTTAATTTTTCCAATTTATAGTTTATTATATTTAAAATTAATATAATGATGATCTTTATTTAAATTGGCCCATTCCAGCATCATGATCATCCATGGATAGTAGCTCACCCCTTCACACTACCATCAAATATCTAAAAAATTCTTGTTGTGTTCCATGTATATCATGTATTGATATGTATATTTTTATATTATCCAAAATGTAATTAAAAATATAGTTTATTCCACATGAACTCAATATTTCTAATAAGAAAAAAACAATAATCAATCATGGATCAAAGGGATTAAGTGTTATAGAAAAAATTTCTCACCTAGTGAAATTTATTTGGATAAATCCCAAATAAAAAAACTACATGGGAATCCATGGATGTTATGAATCACATATAACCTCTTTTTTTTATTACTATGTTTAATTTTAAGGGAATATTATTTTATATAGAGAAGAATGAATCCACCAAAATATTAGGAAATAGTTATTTAGGTAAATTGAATTTCACCAATATCATGTGTTACTATAAACACTTGGTTTAAACAAATTGTAATATAATGTTAAAATATTATTATTATATAGATAGTTTCCACCTAGAAATATTATTAAAAGATATGAATATGAATGTATAATTTATGAATAATATGTTAGTATATATGTCATTGAATTATTTTCAATTATTTATAAAAGATAATTTAAGGGAAAAAAAATATTTTTTTGAAAGAACAATTTTCTGCTTGAAAAATATTTTTAATTAATAAATGTACATGTTAATATTAATGAATGATTCCAAATAAATGCATATATTAGTATTAAACTGTTTTAACATTCATTAAATATTTTTCTTCATATGGGATAAGATAAAACCACGTTTTTTCTTTAAAAATGTATTCCCCTAAAAATTGGATTGCATCCCATTTTATGTGACTATTTTAAAAAAAATCTAATATTTATATTTATTGAATATGGTAGAATTTATTTTATATTTTTAATTTGGTAGTTTAAATTCTTCAAATTGTCCACTTTTATGTTTTACCAATATGAAAGGTAACCATTGTAAAATTTAACTTAACAATAATGTGTAAATATGGTTTATCTAGGATAAAACTAAGAGATGTGGCCCAAATTATTTCATTGTAATTATAATTGGATGATGGAAATTGAACTATTCTCACCATTTTCTAGAAAATGTGTTTTTAATTGGTAATTTTTCAATGAAAAAGAATTATATTTTTCATTAATTAATGAATGTCTGAAAATATATCTCTCTCATTTTTATATATCCATTATGTGTTCGTATATGGATAAAACATGTCGTGAAAAATTATTAATTGTAATTTTTTTATAGATAATATATATTAATATTGATAATATTAAAATAAAATTTATTTAATATATAATTACTATAAATTCATACACAACCTCCAAATAATATTTATTCAAAGAGTATAAAAATTTAATAATGGTTATTTGAAAAAATTGAATGTGATATATTTTGAGTATGTGATAATGTTACATGAATTTTATTTTTTAATATTACATATTAGTTTTGTGTTAAAATATAATATTCAAATATAATATTGTGTTTATTTATTTTATGTTGAATTAATAAAATAGTCTCAGATTTGATGATGAAAATATTTTTTTAAAATAATATTTTCATTAATTAATTAAAAATTATAACTGTGTTTAAATAAAATAGTGTTGATATTATATGGTCAAATATTCATCAATTTTTTCATTAATGGGCCAATTTTCTCATTATATTTGTAAATTAAAACCCCTTAATATTAAAAAATTTGATAATATAGTTAAAAATAAAATCAGTTAACCAATGGCCATTCAAAAAGAAAAATCATAAAATAACATCAGAACAAGTAAAAATTCTGTTGGTTTAAGTGATCATAAACCAATACTATATTATTTATGAATCCTTTTCCATTTGGGGGCATTATGTTTGATAATTAAATTATCCAAATTTAATATTTTCATAAATTCCAAAATTTTACATCACCTCAGTTTTAATGGATACATACTCTCTGACGTTTTTACATACAATATTTAATTACTAATTAAGAAACATATGAATAAATCCATAAATATATAGGAATGTTTTAATGGTTTTTTCTTTCCAATTGTATAAGTCTAGGATCATTGTTAAAATATATATAGATGTTCATGTAGTGATGTGAAAATTACATTAACTGGTCAATTTCTATTCCATATCTTCATTAACTATTATAAATCTTTTTTATCATTCAAATAATAATGAATTCATATGTTTAAATATACTAAAAATTTATTCTGGTTATTAAATGACAATTATTACCCCAAATTCCTATCAAATCATATGTGAATGTATCACTCATGAATTTATATGTCATAAAATACTCTCATAGAGATACTGTTCAATTTTCATCACAATATTTTATAAACTATTATAAATTTGGCCTAAATATTTATATATAATCTATTTATGAAATAATTACAATTCTAAAATTATAATATTAAATTCATCTTGTATGATCCAAAACCATATTGGAGGAACATATATGTTTATATGTTGACATCCAATCCTTTGATTTTTTTAATGGATGTTTCTTTATTGTATAAACTGTATTAGGTGTATCTCAGGGAAACTAGGGTTAATTTTTTTTGGAATCGTAGTCATTTTGTGTTGGGATTCGGTTTGATTCACTATTGTTAATAATCATTCCTTATGACCCATAAGACCATGCATCCTAGACCCTTGGATAAGTATAGGAGAACATTCATCACATAGTTTCATTAACAATGTTGGTTTCCTAGAAAAAAATATTTCCTATGATAATGCCAAATTAAAATTCTCCTTTTTTCTAAACCCTGGGGGATACCCAAAAACCCCAGGACCAATTCTTATATTTGTATTTTGTATGAAACTCTATTGGCACACAATTTAGGAAACTGAATTGAAAAAAATTTCACCTTATTAAAAATGTTGGATATACCAATTTCCCCTTCATGAAATATTTTTTTAAGGTAAATTTCCACTCATTTAATCATCCATTATCATGATTTATTAACCATTTACTCACATTAATCACAATGTATATTCTTATTTGATTCATGGTCATCCAATGAATTATTGGATATAAATTGATGCATCAGGTGAGTCTACCAATCCTATTTCATCAATTGTTTATGTTTAAAATAGAGTCTATTTTATATCCTTTTGAATGCCTACACCATTTTTCCATCATATTCGTAGTTAAAGTTGTTGAGGTTTATTTTTTTCAATCATATATTTTTTTTGTGACTGGTTCTCTAAAATATTTATATAGGTGGTCTACAAGTTATATAGAGTAGTATTGATGAATGTTCAGGTTTATGTGGTTGTATTTTGTTCTCTTTTTGGGTTTTTTTACCCATTGTTTGGAAATTATAAAATATCATTATCTTGGTAACAATGGACATGAGGTTTTTTGGATTATATTGAATAATTCAAATAAATTATTTCTTTTAAATGTATAATTGATGTTAATCGATAAAGGTTTATTTTAATGTGGATAAAAGGAAAACAAATGATGAAACATTGTTGAAATAGTTTATAAATGATGAAATGGGATAATCATTTCCAATGTGATATTGTTGAATGTAATGAAAAATGAAAATTTTCTAATAGAAAAAATGTAACCCTTATTAATAATGTGAAAAAGTGGTTACTGATGTTAGCCTTTGAAAATGTGACTAATAGTCAGTTCAGATGTTGGATTGATGTTCTTATCCCCTATGTGGGCTAGAATTAATCTCTATAAACCATTAGACGTCATGTTTTTATAGATTGACTGATGATACAAACACTAATGTCGTATGCATGGAATTCCATACCACATTTTATTTGTTCGGACATGGAATTATAAATCCCAATTATATTGATTTACAAATTCTCATTTTATATTTACATATAATCCCTATGACATATTATTTATATGACCATTACATAGTGAAGTAGTTTTAATGTGTATGTGTATCACATGGAACTATGAATTTGTGTCTCTTAAGAAAATTTTATAAAATAATTAAATGTGGTATATCTACTTCTCATTTATTGTATATTTTACCTCTACACACTATTTTATTTGACTATGTAATATTTTTTATAGCATTGGTGGTGGTTAACTATGTTGTGATAACACATTTATTAGAAATCCATTGGGTATGCATGTAAACATTCTGGTAGAAGGTCGCGATAAATGCTTTGGTCAAATTTTATATGGATAATATATTCATGATATAATGAATCGATATGGTGACCAAACAAAACCTTGGGACATGTTTTTTACATTTTCATCATTACCATATGTAGGTTTATTTTGGGATCCTAAATATAACATGAAATGGAATGTGTATTTTTATGGTAATCGAAATTTACCAATTTATATAAATTGAAGATGTGGTGCATGGTTGTTGATTATTACTATTATGTTTTTTATATTGATATCAGCAATTATTTTCTATTTTTTAGAGGGTACAGTATCCCAACATATTTAAATTGTACAATTATTTTTATTAATATCCTCTGGGATATGTGATGTTGTTCATTGATGTAATATTTTTCAATGGATCATGGAATTAGTTTAGCGGCCCCTTGTTATAGAGTTACAAAATTGTATCAATGCATTTGCTACACTATGAAATTACTATTTGGGAAATATATATAGTGGATTTTGTTGCTTCAGGACTTGTAAATAAAGTTGTTAATTTGGTTATCTAACCCATGTGTAGGGGAACCCGTCTTCCTATGATTGGTTCATTTTTCTTTTCATTTTCTGTTACATTTGAATGTAATTTCATATTCGGTGAATCAAATTTCTATTGAATTTATTATTTCCATATATTATAATTTTGGACCTTCATTGTAAGCAGATTTTATATTTATGAATTATTATTGGAACCAAACGATTTATTTGACATGAATCATATTTGGAAATAATAAAAAACTAGGACATAGTGTATATTAAGATTTGAAAACACTTTTATGGTTTTCATGAGGTTTTATGAAAATAATTCATAATGAAGAGTTGTAAGTATCATTAATAGTGAATCATAATGATATAAATGGTTGAAAATAGTTCCCAAAAGAGATATAATTATGTTTTTTGAAAGTAAAATGGTAAAAATGGTGAATGATGATGGGATTCTCGTTTATTTAATTTAGTATACCCTATGATACCCATGTCCCATTATAGTTTTGGTTGATGTTAGTGATTGATATGTGACTATATCCATTAGGATAATGTATGTAGAGATTATTTTTTATAGATATTAGTTATACCCATTATATTGTAAAATATAGAAATATATATAATTTGTTGTAATATATGTTTTCGAAACTATAGGGATATTATAACATGTTGAAGATTTCTAGTTGGTTGATAAGAGGGTCTCAATGTGAATTTACTTCTAGTAGTTGCATAGAAACCAAAGTTTCTTATAGATTATAAGAGGAAGATGTGTTCTTTTAGAATTTTTCTTGTTTTATGGGGTTTAAGGAGAGAGACCCAAGGTAATAGCACCAATAATGTTTGACATTTCTTGAGACTTTAATTTTCCATACCCTTGATGTTTTTTGGGTATAATTGGTATGGTGCGATAAAATTCAGAACACATATTATACTAAATATATTATAAAACATAACGAATCTTCCTTAGAATAGTTTCCTATGGAAATCATTATTTTCATGATGACCACTAAAGATCTAGTGGGAATTTAGTATCAAGATGAGTAGTTGGAGAGCCTAGTACGGATATAATTTTTGGAGACGTTCATGGATCACATTTACCTAGAGACCCTAAAGAAAAAGAATGTTATAGAGATCATCTGATTGACATAGGGGTGTATGTTATTGAGGAATTATTTATTTTTTATCACACATTTTTTTCCATTGAAGTTAATAAGAGATGATGAAATAGTGGCCCTACATTTTCATGATAGACTCGTATGTATGATCATGTACCAGGAAATAATAATTTGTTTGAAGAGGTTTACTAATGAAGTGGATCAGAATATCATTTCCTAGGTGAACCTGATAGAGGAATATAATGGTGGAAATATTTTTTCAATTGGATGATATTGTTTTATGGTTTCCGAAATTATGAGTTTCTAAATGAGAATATCCTAAAGGGCAGTGGAAAACAAAGTATCTATGAGAAAGGATCACATTCAAAGTGTAGAAAGTGAGTTCAATGCTATCTATTTTGTGTACTGAGAGAGGAGTGTGGTCAGTATCCATGAACAAAAATATAATAATGAGTATTTAAATGTATTGATATTGATAAATGGTCTTTCGATATCCATCGACACATGTGTAGTGATAGAGGATCTAGAGTGATGTAGAGTACAGCAAGGGTGTCTAGTACTAAATACCTGGGAAGGTAGTTGGGGTTTGACTTAGTGGTAAGCACCTCGTAATACTACATGAAAAATGGGGTTTCAAAACCGATCGGGCACAAGGTATTGTAGAAGTACTATAGCGGATACTGTAGCAGCGGCGGTACTGTTGATCGGCGGTACTGTAGCGGCGGCGGGGCACTATAGCGGTGGCGGTACTGTGCGGATACTGTAGCAGCTGGGTTATTATTCACAGAATAGGAATCTATCCAATGATTTGGGCCTACGGGTTATGTAATGGGCTTCAAGACCACTGGGCCTTCGGGCTATGTAATGGGTCTCCCTCTACCTAGTTAAAAGATGTCATTGCTTTCCTTTATTAATAAAAATGAGGCTTCGACCCCAAACTTTTAAAAAAAATTCTTGGGAAGTAGGTTTAAACAGGATGGCCATATTAGTTATGGTCGTGGGTGGTAAAATTTATGAAATGGGAATCCATATCAGTAAATTTGTGCAATTAATTGGAGTTACAAATGTGAAAATTGTATAGTGATAGGTGAGATTCATGTTTTTTATCCATCACTAGTTTATGGGGAGGTTGGAATGTATACTATATAATGTACTATTTTTCCATCATCTATGATTTTATGTGTTTTAATTGATATAGTATCCTCAAATTTTATTATATACCTCTTATTTGTAAATGGTTTGATTCTGGTAATGGATTATATTTTTGAGTTTGTAATTATTGACATATCATTTTGGGTGCGATCAGAGGGTATCTCCCAATGTATGGAGACTTCCCTTGATGATGATTTGTAACACCAATTTTGGTATTGTTTCATGTTTAATATGATAGTTCATGAGATGACAATAGGGAATGGAATGGTTGGTTACAAACTAATATCATATTAAATGTTATTATATCTGAGTTTATTTAAAATATCATAAAGGGAATTATAATTTCCATCATGGGTAATAGAATATGAGGATATACCATGATGGTTGAATTCATTAAAAAGTATTTGATATCAAGATCAAGATAGAAAATATTATTATTTATGATCATTGAGTTTACGAGAGTCTTTTTCCATCAATATGTCATCAATTCAAAAATATGTTTCCTGATTAATTTTTTGTGGTTTCACATGAGATAACAATTTGTTTAATGGATGAGATGATGTTTGAATTAGAAAATGTTTCTATAGTTCCTTATAAAATTTTAAAAAAATATATATGTATCATAAGACTAATTTGAAGGATTTTAAGGATAAAGGGTTTATCCATCCATGTACATAACATTGGGTTCTCCATTTTTTTATTTCTACATTGGATGGTGGAATGTTTTGGCTAACATTTAATTATGAAAACTAGAACCAGATGATGACTATGAACCGATATCCTCTTATACATGTCAATAATCAATTAAAAATCTAAACGGTTATTTCATTTTCCCTAAAATTGATCTTGGATAACTATATCATTAAATAACCGTGAAACTATTTTATTTAACAGAGAAACCATTCAAAATAAATTATAATATATTTGGTATTTTCATGATTTATAATATAATGACTAATATCCCTTCAATGATTACGTATTTTTTATCTAAATCATCCACCCGTACTAGGGTGGCTTGGATTTTATTTTTTGGATGATGTCATTTTGTACACCCAAACTCACTAATATCATCCTAAATATGATGAATCCTTATTAAGAGCTCCAAGATAGTATATTCTTTATTCATAACTACAAAATTTTCAATTTTAGATCCAAATGTTCATTTTATTATCCCACATTATATCAAATAAGGGTGTGTAACTACACTCAGAATGTTTTGCTAGATTATATTAATTGGGAAGATTCCCTGAATTGTTTTTATATTCATTATTATTTGGGTTTTCCTATTACCATCATTAATTTATCAATGACTTTTCTAACATGACAACAACAAATTTAATTTATAATAAAAAGGGTATAATGTTTAAATAGTATTATGTTCATATAAATGCTTTCCAAGAGAAGAATAATCATTTCACTACAAAAATAATTCTAAATGAACCTAAACAGGGTAAGGAGTATAGTCAATTTTTCGAATCATCATGAATCATACATGGAGTAGTGTTAATATATGGAGACTCATCTATGGTATATAGATCATGATGGTTTAAGGCTCATGAATTAATATATCCAAAACATGATATCAATTTTACATAGTGCTTTATGACATGAAATGATGGTTGCATTATCTATTGAGTGAGATGTTTCTTCTTTATACTATCAGAAGAATCTCATCAATATATATTCCTAGAAATATTTCAATATTTAGTAATATAAATATATTTTACACATTAAATCGAATCATATTGATCTAGATTATATGTAGGGAAGGTAAATATTTTTTCATTTGTATAGATCTAGATGACTTATTATCAGTTAGATAGGATTCTAGTTTTGAGTGGAATATGAATTTTTTTTCAATGAGATGTATATAGAGGTTTTGGAGGAGGATGAGATAAGGAAAATTATTTCCTTATCTATTGATCCATTGTTTTTAAATTTTTTATAATGTGGGATTGTGGGTATTTATAATTTATACCTAGGGGAGATATTTTTATTTTGGGGAGAAACAATTTTATTGGTCCATTAATGATGATAACATTATTCACATTCATAAACATATTTTGTTCGATATATTTAGAAGTTAAGAGTTAAATGATAAGTTTCATGGATCATGGTGTGAGCGTCGTAGTATATTATGTTAAATTAACTATGATATTCAAATATATTAAAACTGGACATGAATTACAAAGTATATATCACGTTTTGTAACAAGAAGATCTACCTATCTCTTGATGAAATTCAATATTTAGTTACTTTTTAGTCTATTATAGTCATTTAAAATCTATTAATAGAAGTGGAAAGATGATAGCATTTATTTATCAAAGCTTTCTTGAGGAATCCTTGGAATAATAATCTAATTTGGATGGATTTTCAACCAGTTTTAAAATTTAGCATATTTTTCTTCATTTGGGAAATATTTACCATCAACTAGTTTGGTGATGTGTATGTTTAAGATATTCTACATTTTAATAGGGTATTGTACTATATTTTATAAAAAATTTCCTGTGTTTTACTTCAAACATCTTAAAATGGATGATAAATTCATGAGGTAATCAGGTCTTTTATCCATGGATTCCAATAAAAGATATATTTGAAATCAGATCTTATTAGGTAGGTATTACTAGTATTGTTGTAGGGACAAGTCCTAGAATTTGTGGGAGTAGTTGAGAAAAAATTTAAAAATTGTAGAATTTTTAAATATCAATAGTTATCAGGTCACAATCTATATGGAACCATATGAGATCCTCTATAGTATTACATTTTCTTTATCTTTTCTTATGGATAAGAATGAGAATAACAGATTTGGTGATTACAAATTGTACTAGAGATGTTGGTACATTTCCAATTGATTTAGATGTGTATTAAAAAGTCCCAAATTTCACCGAAGACATAAGATAATTGACATCGTCAACCTCTTGGTTTTATAGTGGGTTGTCATGGGATTTATTTGGTTTTTCCTAATATTTGGAAAACATTATATTTATAATAATAGAACTGTATTTACTTTGTATTTGCTTACATATTGAGATTATGGATACAATCATACATAAAATATATTTATTGAATCATCCATTGATGTAAATTTTTATGAACAATGTATTTTATGTGTCATAGCTTCAGCAGTATCACCATGACCCATTGAATGTTATTTATGTTGATGTTAATGATATTAATGTCCATTAATCCTTTGAAGAGAACCATGTTGTTGTTATTCATCATACTAAGAATGTTTTGTTGGAAACTATTGTCATTTTCTGTGCGTTTTGTGGATGAATGGAAAGTAATACCAGTAAACATGGTTGATAGAGTCAGATAAATAATCTTAGTAGCTTTTTTACTAATAATGATTAAGGATGAATGGGATTTAATCTTGAGGATGAGATGTTATAGGTTTAAAAGTATATCATATATCGACATTTATGAGGTACAATGATGTTTAAATATTAATTTCACCAAAATAACATTATTTAATTGAATTTTATCAAGGAGAACTAATGGATGTGGGGGTGTCCTAGGGGATTATGGCACAAAAAGGGGGAATGTAGGCCATTCAATGATGGTACCATGATAGATGATCTATTAGAGTTAAAATTGTATCATAGATAAGGATATTGTATAGCCTAGACCATGCGGAAGAGGTGGTCACATTTATATTTTAGAGAATTTTAAACTATACAAGAGGCCAACACATTGTGTTATACCTTGGAACATCCTAATCATAATGCCTCCATATGGTTTTCCAAACCTTATAGGATCCATAGAAAAATTTGAAACATGTTCCTCTATTTGGAAATAGTAAGAAATGTAGTTTTTTTATGATTTGTTCATCTTTTCAACCAAATCCAATGCTATATTAAAAATGAGTTATGATACTATTTTCTAACTACGATCATTATTTTTCTTACATAAGTTTCCTATCATTCACTCCTTAAATATCAATAAATACAAACAATTTCCTCTCAAGATTATCATGTTTGATTATACATTATTTCTTTATCATCTAAGCCAACATTGTTTAAATATAAAATCTACATGATATTCTAATAGTCCATTTTCACTGATTTTATAGAAGATTAATGGTCGAATAATTTTTGTATATAAAAAATAGTAAAAAATATATATTTTAGATTATGAGTTCATGTATTTTTGATTGGTAAGGCATGAATCAAGCGTCATGTTTATGTGATCAGTTTTAAAATATCTTATAGTAGTTTTTCTTCATGTTATATCCCATCGTTTTGAAGTAAATTCATGTTTATGTGGGTTTTTTACTGTGTTTTATTTTTTTTATGTGATTCGTAGGTAGGAAATGGTAAATTGCATTTTCGAATGAAGTATTTGACCCTCTAAATCCCTATAGGATATTGTATGATTTATAAACCCATTATATGATCACTCATGGGGAATTACTTTCATTTAAAATAAAATATGAGAGGATAAATTTTAAATTAAATGTTTTATAAGATTAATAAATTCCAATGATGTGTAACATGTTAAAATAGTACATGTGGTGGTTGGATTCAATTGAATATGCCAAATTTATTATCTATTGTTAATTTTTAAATGTTATAAATGGTTAATGTTGAAATTCTATTAGGATAAAGTTAATAACTAGATTGATAGATCGTTATATTAGTGATAGAATGTTAATACATTCATGATATAGGAATTGAGAACATGTTAAATTTTATAAACTACTGAAAGGTAATAAATTAAAATGGAACACACATCTTTATATAGAGTGGTATGATTTTACTAATGATGGTCTTTAGATATGTGACTAATGGTATGATTGGGTTTTGAAATATTTCTCCTATCCCTTTGAATGGACATAATGATGTTCAATAAAGCATGATACGTAAAAATTTTGGAGAAATTAATAATTATCTTAACATTAATGGAATAGACTTAATGTTTTATATCATGGTTAGGATTTTTGAACCAAGAGATCTTTATCCCAATTGGATACATGGTCTAATTCTCTTATATGTCATCCTAGGACCCCTTAAAAATATGGTTCAGATGACTAGAATGGGATGAAAAACTTTGGAAGGTCGTGGGTATTTCTATCAATTGAGAATAAATGTTTCTAACTAAAATATTATTTAATAATTAATTATGATTTTATAAATTCGTTTCTATTATTTAAAATATATTTCACACACAATTTGTAGACCTTGTATTGTTATAGACACCTTTATCTATGGATGACATTATTGCACCTTCACCGAGCATAGGATTTCATTAAGAAACTAAGTAGACATCCTTGTTTTTAATTAAGATATTTAAAATTATCATATTTTTGATAGATGATATGTTTTTTTTAACATTGATAAAGTTATAATAAAAGACATTAATACCTATTTTGTTGATTTGTTAGGTTGTTATATTCAATATCATGGCATGTGATAGTACTAGAACATAGTTTGTTTATTTTCATGGTTGTGGGACACCACCCTTGTTGGTTAATTTATTATATGTGTCACAGTGTTAGATAATAACTAACTAGTTATTATTTATCATTATTTACATTGGTTAATGACTCTACTAAAGAGAGTATAGTCTCCCAATATTCCTCAATAGACTCTCACATCTAGTTAGCAACATATGGCATGCACGACAGGTCACATGATGTCATGTTGTTCACTGGATCATATAATTAGTTATGTGTCACCCATGATAATAATTTAGAAACCTTATTTCCTTCCAATCCATTAGAATATTACATTGTTATTCATGTGAACATTTATACTACCAGATCAACAATGCGAAGCGATTTTTGTGATTAAATCTATTTTAAATATATAAAATTAAGGATAGATTTATGATATATATATATATATATATGTTTTTTTGTATGTTTGTGACATATATAACATGATAATGATTCTATTAAAGATATATTTTTATTTACCATTCTTTCATAACATATATCAAATAGTGAAAATTTGAAACATGACTACGTACTCCCAACAGTTTTCATGATTAGTGCACTTACATTTTTTATTTTAAAATTATATAGAAAAATATAAATATCTATATTCTTGAACATATATGATATTTATTACATGATTATCATATTTATTATTATATAAATTCCATAAAATTTCTTAGAATATGACTAAAAAAATAAAATACATATCATATTTGATGTAGTTACACCCTATAATTGAGATTTGATGTAATTAATGATAAAAATTAGTTTTAAAATGTTATAATGGGATTATATATAACATTATTTGTATTTAAATGAAGATTTAATACAATTTTAGTATAGATTAATGTATTAAAATTACTGTTAATGTTCTTGAGTAATATGAGTTTCTCAAGGTATAGTTATTTTTTACAATCAATTATTCATGTGTATTTTCTAGGATGTTGTTTCTAATGATAAAATAATATGATCTTTTTCCAAATAATCTAAAAAATATGTTTTCTCTCCTTATTATATAGAGATCATTATTTATTTTCTATTATTTTAGGAATATTATGTTCTCGAGATACCTATAATATGTGTTTATGGAAAATAATCTTCAGTTATATATTTAATTTAAAAAAATTCTTCCACATTCATGTTTTCTGAAAATTTTATAATGAATCGTTTACTATTATACTATTATTTTATAGAGAAATTTTGACCCATTTTTTGTTTTTACAAAATATTTCTATTGGAGTAGTCTTTTCATTTTCCAAACGATATAGATTTTTATTTTTTACATATGTCAAAAAAGAATATTTTATAATAACTTCTATGGTATAAATGGAATTTACCGCCATCGAGACCACTCAATGTTATATAGAAAACATTAAAATAATCCATGAATACTTTCAAATTAAAATTTCTTTATAATAGTTCCCAAATGATAATATTTTAATGGAGCAATTTCAAATATTGAATGAATATTTTCCTCATGATTATTTAATGTAATTTTTATTATATTTGAATTCATAAAACACTAAAACCATTAATATCTATTATGTTATATTTGGAATATAATCCTTCATAAAGAAAAATATAATTTATATCAACTGTTTATTTTTATGATAACAATACATGGATTGAATCCATTCCTTTTACATTAGTAAACCAATAATGAATTGATAAAGTGTTTTTCATACTTGTTTATTTTATTCTAATTGTGATACAATTAAATGTTTATGACGCAAATTTCTTATCGTGGGATATGATATGATAACATTTAATGCTCTTATGGAACACATATTTTTGAATTTAACTATTTTATAATATGGTATTATATAACCCTCCAATGACATTGTTAATAATTGATATCAAAGGAGATAAACTCGAATAGAATCATAGAAATGGTTGTAAATTAAGGGACATTGTTTGATATGATAGAATTTGAAGTAAATACTGATTACAATGGCTGTTTGTGTACTGAATCTGATACACTATAATAGTTTTGTTAACCAACATTTACTAATAATGAAATAATTTTCTATGATTACGAGAAGGAAAATATTTAAAGTATTAAACCAATGTTATTATATCATGGATAATTTTATTAGAATCATTTATGTTTCCCATATTATGAAATTCCATGATTTATTGAATGACTCAAAATTATGATCATTGATAAAATTCTATTAATTTAATGATTATCTCGTTATTGATGTGTTTCTTTTTTACCCTAAACGTGAATATGAATTCATCTTTTTTTATATTACCCAGTTTATTATGAATGGTTTTATTTATGATTTTTTATAATGGTTTATAGTTATCAAGAACATAATTGGAGACGACATTGATCACTTTAGAATCTGTAGTTTATGTGTCCATGTATCCAAAGGAAATATACCTATATGATTAGGATATTGATTTTTTGGTTATGTAATGAGTAATAATCTACTATGATGATATATATATATTTGTAAAATTGTGGCCATTGTAGAACTAGTTAAAAATTATCATGATCTAGTGACATATTTTATATTAATTTTATCTTTTCATGGTAATTTATTCTACAGCTACCTTATAATTGTCACCATAATATAAGAATTAATTAACATGAATTAAAATTTAAAATTAAATAAAAAATTATAATGTATAAAAAATTAATGACAAATGATTATCATTTATGTAAAATAAATTTAATATTAAACATATTTGTAAGGAAAAAATGAAAAATAGTATAACAAATAAAATCCATTAATGATATTCCATGTTAGACGAAGCCTTACATGATATAAAGAAGGATTATTCCATAATTTAGGTTTCGTTCTATGCCATTTTCAAGGAGGAAATTTAATTATCATTAATTAATGATCTAAATAGTATGTTGATATAACAAAAATTGTATCTAATTTAAAATACAATATATCTAAAATTAAAATTTCGTCCCAATTTATTATGGAAATAAAACCTCAATATATAAAATTTGTTGTATAGTTAATAAAAAATTGAACTAAAAAAGTGTGGATACTAATATTACCTTCCTTAATTAATTTTTATGGTTTACATATTTATTTTAATGTCTATGAGAAGTGAAACACGGATATATTCCATCAAAAATTCTCTATGAAAGAATTATCCATTTATAATTGCGATAGATTTTATTTTTTATAAAAATAGTGATAGACCCAAAAAGGCCATAAAATTATTAAATATGACATATATTGAATTTATATAATGTACTTAAAGATTATATTATATTATTTTAGTAATATAGGAGGATAAATGGTCCTTATAACAATTTGATCATTCCAACACTTGTTTCATGTCTGTATTGAAAAATATTTCCCATTTCATGTACAAGATATTTATAAATTAGATTATAATTGATAATTTATTTTATTCAACATAATATAGACTTTCAATACTAAAAAAGTGATTTGAAAATCATTTTCGATTAGAAACACTATGGTGATATGCTATATTTAAAATATTTTATGTTATATTCCATATCTATTGAACATGAAAATGTTAGATGAGGATATGCATATAAAAATATATAATAAACCCTATATATTCAATTTATTAAAAGATGAAATTATAGAAGTATTATTCTATTTAAAAGGATATCATTATGATGAAAAATAGAGAGGCTGAGAAAACTAGAATTCATGTGATAATAAATAATTTCCAAAATAATTTATTTTATACTCTAGTGTTTAATATAAAAATGAATTATACATAGATATCAATCCATCATCACTACCACATAGATTATCTATATTTTTTGAGAAATTTTATATTTTAAAAATCATGGATATGTATCTCCTAGATTATAACACTATGCTTTTCCATATTGATATTAATATGATATGAAGAAAATATATACTTAAACTGAACATGTGAAAGAGAAAAGAACATGCTTCTAAGACTGATACTAAGTATTATGAATCATAAAAACCACCCCCTATGCATAAGAATATGAATCCTGAAACAAAAGAGAACTGTGTAATTTTCATCACATGTATTATGAGTAGATATTGGAAGAGAAATCAGAATGAAATGAAGTAGATGTTTATCCATTATATGTATTAATTACTGTAAATATACGGTCTTCCATTATGAGTTCTAAATTGAATTATTTTTTCTTATGTGTATTGAAATATTATAAAAAAATAAGTACTAAAATTTTATTCAAATAAAGATATGTTCTATAAGAGGATGGTGAATAGTGTTTTATATATTATTTTTGTGTATTGTGTGACTTCATTAATGTTAAATGGAATCAAGTTCATTAACTATTTATAGTTATTTCTGATTCATTTTTTCATATGAAATTTGGACATTATATTTAGGTTACAATTTTTTTTTAATATTTTCATACCCAAATAAAATGTTTAGATATTTTTGATTCATGTATGTTTTTAATCTAAAATAATTAATGAATATAAATATATAGAATATAATACATTTTTATAGAATGTTAATAATTATAAAAGTAAATTATGATAATAGTTTAAAAATTTATATCCTAAAATGTTTTATATTATATTTTAGGACAAATAATTATAATTACTATTTTAATATCATTTTATTGATATAAAACCTTTATAAGAAAAGGTACTGTACAAATGATCTATATGTAGTTCCACAATATCTAGGGAACTATTCTATTAGATTATCTAATAGGTAATTTAATATACCAGACGATATTTCATTATGATATTTTATAAAATATTCAATAAGAAATAAAAACAGTTATATAATGATACTAGATTCTCATGTATAGATTTTAAGAGTTTAAATTAACCCACTATTTAACAATTTTATTTTTTGTAGTTAAGGTATTATTAATCAGACGTTACCTTAACTGTCAAATTTTTTTATACAAAAAGTAGATCCTGAAATAATATTTTATGTAATCAAAATAATAAAAAATCTCATAAAAATATGTATAATAAATAGAAAAAAAATCATTTATAATTTTCCAAATACATTGGCGAATGGGTATCATTTTAAAGAAAACATTAGAATGAATACATTAAAAAATAAATCAAATAAATTATGTGGAATTTTATATAAAGATGAATTGTGATACACTTGAAAATATAAGAGACTCTACATTCAAAACTATTAATTACCGAATATCCAATAATTAAATTTTATTTATTATTCTATATTTTACATAATTCAATAATAGTGAAGCACATTTCTATTGATATGTTTTAATAGAAAACGACTTCAATGGGTTCTTGACCCTATATTCACATGTGTCAGCATAGGAACACAAAATAACCTTATATTATTAGTAGGTGTGGTTATAATAGAACATACTAAGTGTGAAAATTTTACTAAAATAGAGTTATATATATTTACATTTGTGTCTAATATATATTAATTTTTATTAAGTGAAGCACTTCTATAATAGTTGAAATAATGTAAATTTTCTATGAATATAAAATTGAATAAATATAGTATTGTTATGATTCAAAAATTATGGTGACCATAATTTTTATATTTCTAGACATGATACTAATTATTTGTATTCAGGTGAATCATTATGTGGTTGGTTCAAGTCAGTACAAATAATGCAAGATTGAATAATAAATTCAAACCTAATTCAGTGTCATTCATAAAAAAATTTACACCGACTATCATGGTAAATACTACATTATTTATTCATGTGATATATTTATTCTTCGATAATTTTATTTTTAACTTGAATTATATGTCCAGTATACAATATTAAATGTCTATAAAACGTGAATATTTTAAAAAACCCAATATATTGGTGGAACCATTGATTTTAATTAGGATATGAAAATTGAACATATACATATGTGGATATAAACATGCATAATATTCATATAAGAGTCATATTGATGAAGGGAGATTCATGTGCCTACATATCATTACTAAAAGAGTTACTAATTTTAGGAATGATATTTTTATAAAATATAAAATAAAATATTCAAGTATAAACATTTATTAATATTGAAAATTAATTTTCCATGATTTTTTTAAATTAAAATATGAGTTTTAGGGAATGCGATCTCAAAAAGTAGATCTATGGTATTTATTATTATAGTAAAAATAAAGACTTTTTTAAGATGGTTCAATTCTTTTAATAAATTTTTCCAATTCACATGGCCTAACAACTCTCCCTCAAATCATTTGAGTGTATATAGGGAGTTTATGAATAAAATTTCAAAAGATTTATTTCTCAAAATTTAACAAATATTTAATGATATATTTCTAATTTTGATATAATTGTTTTTTAGTTTAAAAACCCATAAAACTATTAGAACGTGTAGATATAATATTAATACATTACATGAAAAACTAAAACTCCATGAGTTCTAATAAATGGATAAATGGAAATAATATGGTATAAAGGGATATAATATAGGTTTTCCTATGCAAATTTCATTCAATGATTTCACTATATGCATGGTAAAATTAATGAAAACGTAATAACATCATATTGCTTCCATATCTCGAATAACCAACCATATTTAATAATTTTTTGTGTCATATGACATATATTATCAATATTTTTTCTAATTTAGTTTAAATATAAATAGGATAAATATTTCTATATTATGATAAGAAATGTATATGGTATTATATTTTATTTCTTGTTTATGAAAATGGAACAAGAAGTGGGTCTTTAAAGTAATTAAAAATACAATTATTTTCATAATTTAGTGTGGTTTCAAGATATTCTTTCAATATATAACCATAATCAACATAATCAACATTAAATTTGATAACTACCCAGTTAATTAGCATATAGATCTAGTTCTAGTCAGAGTTTGTTGGATTATGTAACCACTAAGCATTTTTTTAAATTTATATTGTAAATGTATTCATAAACTAACATATTAATAAATTATGTATCATATATTTATTATTACTATATTTTAAATTATTTTTGTAATATTCGATATCATCTTTATCACTGAAAAAGGTATTTTAATTCATTTTATGATGAGAAAATTATTTTTATAGGATGTACATAAACCATTTTTCATTGGGTTATGTGAAATAAATTGATAAGATAATGATTATTCATCCTTTAAGATGTGAGTACATGTATTATGTTGATACATTTTCTCAGGGAGTTCACACATGGTTTTCTCAAAGACCGTAGAATATAAGGATAGAACCACAATTATAAATTTCACAAGTTTATGTATAACTTTTAATTATTATATATGAATTTTTTTAGTGATAACCATTAATTATTATTACTATTAATCCATGTCATTATACATGTAAAAAAATCATTTTACTATATAGTGATGGTATTTATTAATGGTTATGTTGGGTATGTTGGTTGTTCTAGTGTGATAAAATATTTTTAATTAAATGATGGAGGGAATTTTAACCACTATTTTTATGAAATTTGATATATCATCCAAATGATTTAAATGTAATTTTCACATAAAATTATACATTAAGGGTATTTTTACATGTTAATTTCATATTTCCAAAAAATATAATATTTATCTTATAGATTTATGACTGTAGCATGTTCATGAAAATTAAATATCTTGAAAATATATATTATTATACTCAATTAGTTTTGTATTAGGTTGTTTATTTGTGACATTAACAATTTTATCATGATTTCATGTGCATGTTGATAGACATCAATATTAGAGACTACATGAAATATCATAATTTGACAATAAAAGTGTCTTAGAGGGTCACACACACAATATTTAAGTTTAACTCAATTATAAACTATATTGAGATTAATTATTAGAATAAATTTCATTACATAGTCCATGGAAAAATATAATAATTAGGTTTTATTTATTGTAATCATTCAATAAATTTTTCTATTAGTTGAATATTAAATAAATATTTACTTCCAAAAATGTGATTATTATTAATATTTTTTTATCATTTGAATAATTTTTAGAATTATACGTTCATTAAGTAATGATGACGAAATAGAAATTTATTTTTTACGTTTTTTAGAATAATTATATATTTAATGAAATTTAAATAAATAATAATTTATTTATTTAATTAAATTAATTTTTGTCCCATAGAGTCTTATGAATTATTTTAAACAATAATTGAATTCTTTTTTTAGACATTGGATTCAATTAAAATTATGATAACAAATAAGGGTATATGGGAAATTATTTATTCTATGAACTAAATGTGTAAATACCATGTCATGTAATTTTATTGGTTTATATGTGGTTGTGCACAATACACCACCCTATAATGTCTCTCCAACCATTAGTAAATATTAACTATAACATCCTAAAAATTTCAGAGAATATTTACACTCCCCCACCTAATAGAATGGGAGACTAAAAAGGTATCCCTAAAAAATATTGGATTCTATAGTCACTGTATAATTAATTCAAATTTTAATGATTTTGTGTTGATAAAAATGGGCAGACACAACATGACTAGTACCACCATTATGACATCCTATGAGCTATTCGAGAACATTCACAACCAAAATAGAATGTAAGGAGCACATATAAATGGGATATATATTTGGATCCACATAAAAAATCAACGACGAAACCAAAAAGTCATTTTTAAGATAAATAACTTCTATAATGAGAAAAATTTCTATGATCATGGTACTTATTCATCAATATAATTATAACATTTTCGTGAAATTGATCCTCTATTTTCTATTTTTTCTAATTTTATTTAATGAAGAAATTTCTTATTTCTATATTGATTCATGGGTATATAGGTATCTCATTTTGTTATTATTAACACACACAAGTATAGTAGATAAATACCAATTGGTCATTTCTGCAATATTTAGAAATATAACAAAAAAAATTGACAAAATACCATCAAAAAAAGATGTTAAAGCACTCTATAATGTATACAAATGTAATATCTTATTTGATAACTTAACATAATTTAATATATTAGTTGTTTTATAGGAATCCCAACATATGAATAATAATCTATTTAGAAACAACAATATATCAAGGTCAGTTTATAGCTCATGAAAGAATTATATCCCCAATGGTGAAGGAATATCTCATAAAACTATAAGGACTTATTGTCAAAATCCTTCAATGTAATGACATGATATTAAAAATTATTTTTCACTTATTTTTTAAAATGTTTTTAATATATTTCTTCACATATAAAACCAAACCAAATAAGCTTGATCATGTTATATAACTACTGAATTGTTGTCGTTGAATTTTTAGTTAAATATATTGGTACCCAAATTATTAAATATTCTTATAAATAAAATTAAAACAATTTTTTAGGAATTCATTTTTAAAATTAAATTATTTTATCTTACTAAAAATTAAATTAATTTTACACATAAAAATATATACTATTAAATTTATCTCATTTTATGTGTTATTATCTTTATTATATTATCATTAACTGAAGGTTTAAATAGAATTTATTAATAATATAATCAATAAAATTAGTTAACATATATTCAAAAATTACCACTATGATCATAATTATTTTATTTTTTTCATTAATGATAGATGTTCGGTAAAAAAATTATACACTATTCATTTACTATTAAAAATTATATTTATCACTTTTAGAAATTAAATCTAATAATCAAATTTGATTTTTTATTAATAATTATCAAATTAGTTAATGTGGAATACTTTTTTGAAGCACAAAATTATTTTCCCAAGATTATTAATAGTTAACATAGAAAAAATTTATTCTTTAAAGAATCAGTCTTGACAAAATATTGATTATAAAAAGCTAGTAGACGATTTTAAAATTGGTACACTAATATAATATTTAGAAATATATAAAAATAAATTATCACTCATTTAATTTATAAAAAATATTAAATAATATTTTGGCAAAATAAAAATTTGAAAATAGTTTTTTACCAAAATATTATTCAACAAATTATATGTTTTAATTGAAAAGATAATATTCACATATATATAAATTTAATTTTAATAAATAGAGTCCAAAATAAAATTACTACAGTTGATTTTTTTTATGAAGGGACAATATATATTTTTAATTATTATCTAATAATTATGTTTAGTACATAGTCATGACTAATATGCCATATATTAAGAAATCTAATGTACCTCAAATTTTTAAAAATTATATTAACAATAAGAAAATATTTAATACCTTATATAGTTAGAAATTTCTACCTTTAGGAGTTACCAATAATTCCTCACATAATTCAACTAACTTAGGAAACCCACATAACCACAATATGATATGATTCAAAACCATTATGTAAAAAAAATTTCCTTTCAAAATGGTGCATGCTTTCGTCAACAAATGGAGATCAATCCCACATATTGTCCCATTAATATCCATCCCAAATACGATTATTATTTATTTTCATTTCTATTCCATTATATATATTCCTCCCAAATGGATCATATTATTATATAGAGTCATCCAATGATTCCTTAAACTATATAGTATGTTATCAAATCTAATCCTCTTCCTTTTTTTGAAGTAGTTATTTTGTGGAATGTCCTTTTATTTGTAATATTTATAGATTTATGTTATTATAATGAATCCTTTAGTATCTATATTATTCCTTGATGGTGATATGACTCCCTTATTTCTCACTAAATCCATTAAATATTCTATTATTTATGGATATAATATTTCCAAAATGACTCCATATTTTTCATTGAAATATATTCATGTTGAACATATATTGATTTTATGTTATTATACTTATATTTATTCATAATAAATCCTTTATCATCAAAATTATTCCATATATTTGAGATTTTACATATCTAATTCATTAGGTGCATTCCATAATCCATATTTTATATTTTCATGCTACAAAAAAATTCCTCGATTTCACATCAAATATATTCATAATATGAATAACCACATTAAAAAATATTTGAAATATATTTTTAAAAAGGAATTTTATAGATAATAAACAAAAATATTATTATATTTTTGGTATAACCATTATTTTCATAATCTAACATAGTTCATCCACAAACGTAAAAACCATGCCTGGTGTACAAAGTCCTGAAATGTGTTCCCAATCAACAGTTGTTAGTTAAAAGTTTCTAATACACAAAAATAATTCAATGGGGTTTATTTCTCCTAATTATAATAATAAATATGTAGTATAAGAAATAACTAAAATCGATTCTGTTCTATTAGGAAAAGAGTAAGACCACGAACCCTCGTGGAGGTGGGGGGTTATCTTATAAACAATCAATAACACCAATTTATCATTATAAAGATTTAATATAATCCTCAAATAGTTCCCTCATACGTAATAAGTTATAGAAGTGTTTTTTAAACGTAATAGATATCCTAGTATTTTAGGCCTGGTGGAATGTATGGACTGACTTTGGTTAATAATATGGGTGGTCATTCTCATTACACCCATTTGTTTGGAATTGGTTCTTTGTATGGGATTATCTTATAGATTTAAGATATATTGATGAATATAATTCTAATCTATATATGGGACCGATTACCCTAAAAAATTATGGGTTATGTACTTTACTAAGAGATTAGAAAACTCTTTAGTGGATCCATCTATATGTATCTGAGGTTCTAGGTATGTTTCTGAGTAATTGGAATCTGATTATATTTTTAATACATATAACTAAGAGCATCTGAATTTAGTACCATGCATGGAGGTATTTAATATTTTGAGGAGGGTATTGAGTGACTATGAAGCATCATAAGTATCCTTGTTGTTGTTGTTGTAATGAAAGAAGCATAGTTGGTTAAACCCATGAAGTTAAGAATCGTATTGAAAGGACATTTTTTAGTGCTATCATGCATTTTATATTCAAGGTTGAGTCTGGGTGGATTCCTACGAATTCTCATTATGGTGGGAATTAGAGGTGTCATGGTTAATTTGGTTTCTTAGTTAATTTATGAGGAGGGAGGCTAATCATACCATGGTAATGATTGGGTCCTGATGGATAATTTTTTAGAAAAATGAGTGTAATTACAATAAATTATGTTTTTATTGGACCTCGGGCATTTGAAAGGCATCCTCTGTCTCATGGTCATTACTGGCATCAATTTTTTTATAAGGGTGGGGGACAAGACCCTTTTTATTGAATCATAAAAGAGACACATAAAAACATAGAAATAAGTGGAAGTTTATACATATTATCAAAGGCCTCTACACGAGGTCCCGAGATTTTTTATGATTTTTTTCAGCGATAATTATTTCATTATCCCTCATAGTTCCCTAATATATACCCATGCCGCGACTACGAACACATACCCTACAGTGTAGAAATTCTATGCCTCGCACTTACTGAATAAGTGTTTCAATATCTGTGTCATCTAAGTCTGAGACATCTGATGTCGCTTCATATTTCCTTTTCCGTGGTTATACATTTCCACATTTTATACATTTATTTATATCATTTGGTCAATGCTTCCAAGAAAATGCTTGCTTCCAAGAATCATCCATCTCTTCATATCATATGGTAGTGTGTTGGGAATACTCTATTAGAGTCTGTTCTAGCAGCAGCACATTAGCATACATAGGGTGAGTGGAGACGAAGCCCGATTTATCTCCTTTGGTAATACATCTGTGTGGCTTTGGAGTTTCATCCAGGCCCATCTTCTCCTGGGAAAACAAAGTAGGGTATCCCTGCATCTTCCCAGCTCACATTTCTGAGGAGCTGAAGAAGGTTCTGTCTTCCAAACCCAGCACAATGCCAACACAATTTTGTCCTGCATGGGGATCATCAATTTCCACCTGCACATGACTGGAAGCTATGTCAGGGGAACATTAATTGTATGTCATGTGGTATGGAGCCTCTCCTAAAACATTATTGACCACTTCCTTTGAGGGAGAAAGAACATATTTTCTATCTTGAACCACAGAAGAAACATTAGTAGAATGTTTTTCATTCTGTGAGTCAATTCCATCCTTCATGAAATTAGTAGAAACCATAGGAACAGAGGAGGATCCTGCCACCATAGGGGGAAATGATTCACTAACCATTCGATTATCGATATCCCTAGTGTCCCTAGAAATTGAGGGTCTTGATAATTTTGGCAGTATGGGGATATCAGTAGATCCCTGCTCAACTATGTCAACCCATGAACACATGTTTCCTTGTTTAAGATTAGTGGAGGTAATTATTTCATTTCCTATAGAATTATTTTTCTAGATTCAGCAGGAATTGTACTTAGGGAGGTAAGTAGGTTCTCAATTCCATTAACGGTATTATTCTTTTTAAGAAATGAACTGATAACATGTCCACGCAACAAGAATAAATTACAAGTGATGGACCTTCTACAGTTTGTAGTGTCATGGGCAATGAAATTACATTCTCGAAAAAACCTTGGTATATTCTCAAATTCATTTCTTAGATCATGTTCTTCCTCCATAGTAGAAAGGCAATCCTTATCAATCAGAGTGGAACATAGACATACATCAACTAAAAATCATTCATAATGGCCTTATATAGAGACTTTTGTTTCATTATCCATTTATTTTGGGACCCCTATCACCAATGGAATGTCATGTAACGACCCAAAATTTTGAATAAATCTTGTTTCCTAATTTTGAGTGTTAATTTATTTTATACTCAAAAAAACTGTTTCATTTGATAACATGAGTAAAATTAAAATGAGACCGTTGGGTTTTAACTGTTATATGACCGTTGGTCAATATGACAGATGGAAACTGAACGTTTCGATTATTGTCTCTAAATACAAGTGGTCTTGGTTAATTAATATAGAAAGAAGATTTGATGTCCTCATCCAGTAGTCTCAGGCCAATCGAAGCCCATCTAACAGAACTTGGGAAGGAGGTGGCACCATTGGTCTTTTCTCTAGACCAAACCCATGCTGAAAGTCATCGTGTGAAGCTAGAATAGAATCTCCTTCTCGAGAAGTTCAATCTAATAGAAATTATTACTCGTGTGATGTTGGCCGAGCCACCCTCAGATTCTCTCACCTTAGCACACCTAACACTTAGGTCCTATGCTGGGGTTATATGGGGCTATGTAAGGAGACCGTAACATCCTTGTGTAATCCATTGTTTTAAAAAAAATTGGTATTTCTTCTTATGATGAAGATTATTAATTTACAAATGACCAGATAAATATAGTATGCATATTTTTGATGAATTTTAGAAAAATCATATTTTGAAAATGTTTATATAACCTTAAATAATTAAAAATGTATTATGATTTTCAAAAAAAATTGTATTCTACAATTATGTTCTGTACGAAATTTAGAGTCTAATAAGATGAACTTAATTTTTGATGAATAATAAATTATGAATATTGATTTTATGCTTAGGATTAGTAATGTGACCAAATGGATTAGTAATCTCACTTAACGAAAGTATTAATATAATCTAGTCACCTTGATTAAGTAATGTGATTCAATAAAATAGGTAAATAATTGTTTCAGATTTTATTAGTCAAGTGTTAGTTTTTTCATGTGAATAGTATTTTTTAATTAAAAATTAAATTAAAATTATTTTGATAATTATTTTTATAAAATGGATTTCATTTTTGAACTGAGACCATCGATATTAGGTTATGGTAATTGTTGGGGATTTTTCTGAAAAAAAATTATTTTTTGGTGAATAGTGTATTTTTATAAAAATTAAATTAAAAATATTTAAAAAATTATTTTTATAAAATGGATTTTTATTTTGAAATCAGAGAATTTATATTTTTTTAAGGTGAAATTTTGGGATTTTTCTGAGAAAGTTGAATTTTCAGTGAATGGTAAAAATACAGATTTAGGGTTTTGGTAAGTTTAAGAACATCATAACTGTGTCATGATAATGTCATTAGATATTTTAAGGGTTTTCCGACCAAAGGTGATGGATTATTGTATATGGGGACCCTTTTGGCCTAAATCCCTGGGGAATACCATGGGAGAGCACATGGTTTTGAGAAATCCACTTATGAGGTGTCACATGGCCTTTAATGCCTTGTCCCCTGACATTCCCTATAAATACCAACACTTTCCTCCTTTAGTATTCACTCCCAACTCTCCCCGAACGATGATATTTTCTCATTATTTCCCAATGAATCCTCAAAAGGTTCCCCCAAGCCCTCAAGGTCCCAACCTTTGAGTTTTAAGAGTTACGTTTTAAGGTAAGGTATCCTACCTCTCTCTTTCTTTCAAGTAAACTATTTTATGTCATTTGTTTTATGCTCCATGATCTTATGCTAGAGGATGTTATTTTATATTCCTCATACTTAACTTTTCATGTTAATATAATGATAAACCCCCTATTTCTCTCATCAATTTGTTTTAATAACGTTTATGTGGCGCCGTTAGGCTGCCGAATTTTTAAGGGATTCTTTCACCTTTCTCATTTTTCAAAGTTCTACTTTAATGACATGTATTTCAAGTAACATTTTATTATTTAAGGCTATGATATATTTATCTATCATACTGATATTTTATTTTCATATTATAGGAGACCCTATTTTAATCTCTTCAATTCATTTTTGTTGATGTTCATGTGGGGCCGTTAGGTTGCCGAATTTTTAAGGGTTTCTTTCACCTTTCTCATTTTTCAAAGTTCTACTTTCATGTCATGTCGTTCAAATTAAATTTTATTATTTTTTGTATGATCCCTATATATATCATACTAATATTTTATTTTTATATTATGAGAGACCCTATTTTTATCTCATCAATCCATTTCTGTGGAAGTTTATGTGACGCCGTTAGGCGGCCGAATTTTCATAAGAGAAAACTTATTTTTGTCTTATTTTCATGTTCTTCATTTAAAATGGTATATCATTCAAATTTAATAACCATGTTCTTAAATCCTTTATATTATGGACCCCTACTATTTTATGGATCATTTATGAGTGGGTTAACCATGTCCCCTCTCATTTCAATATTTTCTAAAACCTCGAAACATAGCTGTTATGCTGCAGCATTTCCATCTCAAAATGTCTCTATCTTATTCTCAAATTCATTTATTTTTTTAAGTGAGTACTCAAAGATATTTATTCTAATGGGGAATTCAAATAAATACCAAAATGTTCTATTTTAAATTCTAGGAATTACATACATTAGACCTGCATTCCCTTTCCATGGGTTTAAAGTGACATAAAGATCTTGTCTTTAAAGTAGTTTTTAAAACATTATGATTATGAAATTAAACCCATTTCTTTTATGGTATATGGGTTGTTTCTTAAATTATTGATTATGATATATGTGGCTCACATGATATTAAATTAAAATTTAAGGTTTCACCCTATTACCCCTCCAATACATTGGGTAAGGACTTAATCTCTAATTTGACTATTTTTTAATGACGCAATTGTGAATAACCATGGTAATTTTAAATGAAACCTTGGGGATGGACCATGGTGAAACAGAAAAGATTTTATATGTTAAATGTTGTAGCCACATCTTCATGTTATGAAATACGTTATTGTTATTATGATATGCCTCATGATTTCTTTCTCATTCCTTAAAGTTCTTTTTCATGACTTTATTGATGTATCTCATGTTCACATGTTAAATGTTTCCCTTGTTTCCCTTACTGGGCCTTCTGCTCACCCATTCTTTTGATGTATGTCCCCAGGTTATGAGATGCAGTAATGAACCTCGGATGAACATAAGTAGAAGCCTTTCAAGTGTTTAAGAAGAATGTTTTATGTTTTCATGTTTTGAGTTCCTGGTTTCAAAGACACTAAACCTTAAAGATCCTTGGTTTTGTAAATGTAATGAAAGTTTATGTGATAAAAATGTGGGATGATATAGTTGGTATCAAACGATGGTATAGTTATTTGTGGAAATTAGGATATGAAAACTTTAGGAATAAGCCTATAGAAAAGTATATATATATGAAATCTTCGTGGTATTTTGGTGAATATTCAGTAAGGGGTTTCCATGAAAATACATCCATGTCTGGATACGAGCAGGTAGAGGTGGATTTGGCACAAATGTAAATCGTTTTAAACCCCAAAAACACCACTTTGATCTAGACTCAAACAAGAACTAGTACCTGACAATGGGCCTTGCGGCACTCTTAGTTATGCCACTCCCATGGGATATTCTTTAGTAAATTCATAAGCATAGTATGAACCATTATTAAAGGAACAAAGATAAAATAAAACAAAGATTCACATAGGAATATATGATCATGGATAAACTATATTGGAACATAGGGGATCACATGTTAGGGCATACTTTCCTTCTACAAGTTTACCCTTCTATGCTTAAAGTTTCCTTTTAATGATTATTGGCTAAGTATTCAATCCCCTAATTATACTTACTTTTCATAGTTAAGGGCGGGAAATTGACGAACATGTCCCAAAAACCAATGTGATAGGAAATGTGATGATTTCCCTATTGATATGACATAGATGATGAGAGATCAAGTTGAACATATTTTGATTATTCCAAACCAGCTATCAAATATATCAATTAATAATGGGTACCTAGTTGAATGCCCAAATTCGTCAAGAAAGAAGAATATGAAGTCCTAGGGAGGTTCATCTGATAAAGTTGATAAGGGAAAGAAGACCTAATTTTCTTTGTGAAAAAAGTGTGGAAAGGGGCACCATGGAGAATTTCACAAAGGAACCGGGAGATGTTTTATGGGTGGGAAGATAGGACATAATGTAGCCAATTACTTTAAAAAATGGATAATGTGATAAATAGAGATAAGTTTCGATCTAATATACCTTATACTTTTCAATATCATAAATGTGGAGAAGTTGGAAATTATCCAAGGAAATGCTCTCTTGTATGGGATGTGAAGCATGATGAGCATCAATAATCTTCAAGGACAAGGGAACAATGCAAGTCCTATGCTGAGATGGATCATGATGACTGAAGTACATGTATCTTCTTCGCAATAATTGGTTATGTCATGTTGTATTTTAGTTCGTGCTCTATGAGAAAATCATTTATGTTTTATAAGATCATCGAGTCACTACCTAATATTATTTTATATCATTAAGGAAAACATCTATTTTTATGTACCACAAGTGGATTTAGTAAAGCTATTCTTCTAAAAAAGGGTGATTAGGGGATTAAAAGATGATTATTATTTTGGAAGACGTTCACTATTTTGGGAACCCTATATGATCAAGGTAAATATATTACTACAGTATTTTCATTTATGAGTAAAGGATGACTTATATTTTGAAGAATCTATGAATTTAAGGAAAATT
The DNA here is from genome assembly GCA_963277665.1 of Viscum album. Lineage (NCBI taxonomy): Eukaryota > Viridiplantae > Streptophyta > Magnoliopsida > Santalales > Viscaceae > Viscum > Viscum album. The sequence goes on along the minus strand of OY728163.1, from coordinate 1,044,957,790 downwards.
TAGGGTAATTTAGGTTACTTATGGAAATAATTAACCTATCTTGGGGAAAATGTGATTAGGTTAGTTACTTTTGTTATAAGATGATAAGGGTGGTTGATGTTGATTGGAGATGAATGATAAAGTCTATCATGGAAGACTATGTTATGAAATCGTTCGTATAATTGGGTTTCAATCTTATTTTGGTTTATTTTGATGAATTTTAAGGAATTTTATTTATGGAATGCTCTGTGATGAACTTTGGGTAGTACCGTGTATGGTTTAAGATTTATAGATGTTTCCCTTCCTATGAGATTATTTCTTTTTGAAGATTTGTTTTATCATACCCTTTCTATTTTTTGGATAATTGAAGAAATATATAGTTAATCTATGTTGGATTATGTGATTCTCTAGAAGATGATTACTGTGCTTTGATGAGACCAAGTAGTTTTGAATTCACATCGTTTGGAAAAAAGATTAGTTTTGGTAGAAACTTATAAGAGGATGAAACTCTACTTGAAGGTAGGTATATTTCCCTGTGTTTTTATTCTATGTAGTAAATGAATTCCACATAAATATAAAAAGGAACGTAAAAAATGTTGTTTATTAACGTTTCCTACTGGGAAATCAAATACCGTTTAACCCATCATAAGTTTGTGAATTTCTTGTTGTTAACATTCTTCTAATCATGTTTTCTATCACTCTCCCTCAGAACATGACCCTTTGTTTTCTCCTCCATGTTCATGTTTTCCTACATGGAATCCTAGTATGGGTTAACTCGGGTGACCTTTTTACTTCTCTTTAATTCTTTTAAAGTAATATTGTTACTGACTCTTTTTATGATGTGGGAAATTCAATGAAATTTCCAATCCCAGTTTTAAAAATTATGGGGATGTAATTTATCAAGGGGGGAAGAATGTAACGACCCAAAATTCTGAATAAATCTTGTTTCCTAATTTTGTGTGTTATTTTATGTTATACTCAACAAAACTATTTCATTTGATAACATGAGTATAATTAAAATTTTCCCTTTGGGTTTCGACTATTATATAACGGTTGGACAATATGACTGCTGGAAACTAAAAGTTTCGATTATTGTCTCTAAATACAAGTGATATTGGTTAATTAATATAGAAAGAAGATTTGATGTCCTCCTCTAGTAGTCTCGGGCCAATCGAAGCCCATCTAACAGAACATAGAGAGAGGTGGCACCATTGGGCTTTGCTCTGGACCAATCCCAAGCCGAACATCAATGTGTGAAGCTGGAACAAAATCACCTTTAAGAGAAGTTCAAGCTAATAGAAATTATTACTCATACGATGTTGGTCTAGCCGCCCTCAGATTCTCTCACCTTATCACTCCTTACACTTAGGTCCTATGCTGGGGTTATAATGGGCTATGTAAGGAGACCGTAACTGCCTTGTTTAATCCTTTGTTTTAAATAAAAATTGGGATTTTTTCTTATGATGAAGTTTATTAACTTTCAAATGACATGATAAATATAGTATATATGTATTTGATGAATTTTTGAAAAATGATATTATATAAATGTTTATATAAACATTAAATAATTAAAAATGTGTAATTATTTTCATAAAATTGTATTCTACAATTATGTTCAGTATAAAATTTAGAGTCTAACATGATCAACTTGAATTTTAATGAATAATAAATTATAAATAGTGATTGTATGCTTAAGATTAGTATTGTGACCAAATGTATTAGTAATCTCACTTAAAGAATGTATTAATATAATCTAGATACCTTGATTAAGTAATGAGATTCAATAAAATAGGTAAATAACTGTTTCAAAAATTAGTAGTCAAGTATTATTTTTTTCAGGTGAATAGTGTTTTTTAATTAAAAATTAAATTAAAAATATTTAGAAAATTATATTTATAAAATGGATTTTATTTTTGAACTCAGACCATTGATATTATGTTAAGGTAATTTTTGTGGAATTTTCTGAAAAAATGAATTTTCGGTGAATAGTGTATTATTTAAAAATAAAATTAAAAATATTCAGAAAATTATTTTTAAAAAATGTAGTTCATTTTTTAAATCTGCGCATTGATATTTGGTTAAGGTGAAATTTTGGGATTTTTCTGAGAAAGTTCATTTTTCAGTGAATAGTAAAAATACAGTTTTAGGGTTTCGTATGTTTAATGACATCATAACTGTGTCATGATGATTTAATGAGATATTTTAAGGGTTGGACGACCAAAGGTGATGAACTATTGTATGGGGGCCCCCATTTGGCCTAACTCAATGGGAAATACCTTGGGAGAGCCCATGATTTTGAGAAAACCACTTGTGAGGTGTCCATTGGCCATTAATGCCTTGTCCCCTGACATTCCCTATAAATACCCACCCTTTCCTGCTTTTGTTTTCACTCCCAACTCTCCCCCAACAAAGCTAATGTCTCATTACCTCCCAAGGAGTTCTTTCATGGTACCCCCATGCCTTCAAGATCCCAATAATTGAGTTTTAAGAGTTACGTTTTATGGTAAGGGATCCTACATCTCTCTTTCTTTCAAGTAATCTCTTTTATGTCATTTTTTTATGCTCCATGCTCTTATGTTGGAAAATGTTCTTTTATAATTATTTTACTTCCCTTTTCCTGTTCATATGATGAGATACCCCCTATTGCTCTCATAAATGTGTTTTATTAATGTTTAAGTGGCGCTGTTAGGCTGCCGAATTTATATGGGAATTTTTCACCTTTCTCATTTTTTAAAGTTCTACATTCATGTCAAGTCATTAATGTTCCTTTTTATTATATGGGGATATGATATATATATCTATAATACTTATCTTTATGTTCATATCATGAGATACCCTATTTTTATCTCTTCAATTCAATTTTGTTGAAGATTAAGTGGCGTCGTTAGGCTGCCGAATTTGTAAGGGATTATTTCACCTTTCTCATTTTTCAAAGTTCTACATTCATTTCATGTATTTAAAGTTCCATTCTATTATGTTGGTGTATTTTTTCTTTATCTATCATACTAATATTTTATTTTCATATGATGAAAGACTCTATTTTAATCTCATCAATTCATTTTTGTTGAAGTTTAAGTGACGTCGTTAGGCTACTGAATTTTCCTAAGAGAAATCTTATTTTTTTCTTCCTTTCATGTTCTTCAATTCATATTGTATATCATTCAAATTTCATTAAATTGTTCTTAAATAATTTATATTCTGGCACCATATTATTTTATGGATCATTTATGAGTGGGAATACCATGTCCCCTCTCTTTTTAATATTTTCTAAAACCCCGAAACATAGCCGATATTCTACAGAATTTCCGTCTCAACATTTCTCTATCTTATTCTCGAATTCATTTATTTAATTAAGTGAATTCACAAATATATTTATTCTAAAGTGGTATTCACATATATACAAAAAATATCTATTTTAAATTCTGGTATTTACATACATGAGACCTTCTTTCCCTTTCTGTGTGTTTAAAGTGACATAATGATCATGCCTTTAATGATATTTTTAAAACGTTATGATTATAAAATGAAACCCATTTCTTTTATTCTATATTGGTTGTTTATGAAATGATTTATGATGATATATCTGGCTCACATGATAATAAATGAAAATTTAAGGGTTCTCTCTGATATCTCTTCAATGCATTGTGTAATGACTTAATCTCTAGAGATGACCACTTTTAATGACGCCTTGGTGAATAACCTTGGTAATTTTCAAATGACACCTTGGGGATAGACCTTGGTGAAACAAAAATGATTTTCCATGTTAAATGTTGTAACCACATCTTCATGTTATGAAATATGTTATTTTTATTATGATAGGCCTCATTATTTCTTTATCATTCCTTAATGTTCTTTTTTATGACTTTATTGATGTATCTCATGTTCACATGTTAAATATTTACCTTGATTCCCTTAATGGGCCTTCTGATCACCCATTCATTTGATGTATGCCCCAAGGTTATGAGATGCAGTAATGAACCTAGGATGTACATAAGGAGAAGCCTTTCATGTGTTTAAGAATAACGATTTATGTTTTCATGTTTTGAGTTCCTGGTTTCCAATACAATAAACCTTAAAGATCCTCAGTTTTGTATAATGTAATGAAAGTTTAAGTGATAAAAATTTGGGATGCAATATGTCATATAAAATCATGGGATGCCAAAGAATCCATTTTAACCAAAATACGTTAACCCAAGTTTTAATTGAAGTGTTGTCGATTTCTAGGGTGTTGAATATGCGATCCAATTCTCTAATATGAAGTTCTATTAGTTTGAAAGAAATTGAGTCGAAGCCCCAAGCGCTTATCTTTAGGTCCTCAGAGGGGAAAAGTAAGTGGTAGAAACCCTTCCCATGTGAGACACACTTCTAAGAGGTAAAACATCAGATCTCTGATAGTATTTGAGTAAGATACTGAAGCATCCATGGCACAGTTCCATTGGGTATGATGATGTGAGTATTGATCGAGTGTACTCCAGTTTCAAGACTCTCTGATATCGTGACTGGATCGGCATTATCATTCATGACAAAAAACTTCTTCTTAATACTTACACATGAACCCTTGAAAAGAGAGAAATTGTGTTTTTGCGAACTGAACTCAATAGGGTTAAAATCATTGGAATCTCTCTTCATGGGTATCAGATTCCTCAAACCGTACATCGTGTTTTTGTAATAATAAAAGCCTCCTTGTCCCATTAAATCACACACCATCAGTTTCAAAGGTAGCAGAAACCCTATTTCCCATTATGGAGTAGCGAGAGATCTCCCGACCTCTTCCGTCCGCTCACCATCCATCCAATCATCAATAATTTTAGGCACTAATGTACTCATAGTTCATTTACACATTTGGTACTATCCTCAAGGTGAAGACCCTTATATTGGAGATATTTATTTCATTCCACTTATTGGGGCCTTCATACTAGAATTAACCAGGCTATTGGAGTTTCGTGATGTGAATAATATTCATATTTCAACTACCAATGATGCTGTATGAAAAACATAATGTGAGAAATAATGGATAACTGATAATTTGTCTCACTACATAAGGATGTGGGGCTTCTATACTGGGACATTCATTGGGATATTTATTATGGTGCTCGGGACTCAAGAAGGTGACTTATGCATTAGGGTTATGTTTGGAATTAGGGTTATTGTAAATCCACTGATTAGAGATTTCACATATAGTATTTGATATATGTGGGAAATAACATATTATTCCACTAATTAGGGAATACACTCTAATGTTTTTGTATCTTGTTAGAGGTTTCTGGAACAAAATATTTGAATGTTGAAACTCTCTAATACCATGTGATATATTGTCACTGTTGGAAATAAGGAATGCAAAATGATCATTCTCATTTTATATGGACGTATGCCTTATGAACTTTGAAGTCCGTTTGTATGGTTAATATAGGGATTGGGCATTAGAGAGGCATCCTACGTATCCTGGTTTTGTAAGTTATCATAGACATCATTTTTCAAATGTTTCAGGCTTATATGCTAGGATTTTCCTATAACCATGGCATACACACAATGGTTTGACATGTTCATCAAATGTTATGATTCCCTATATGGGTTATATATCATACTTCACCTCTTATCAGGGATTACACTATGAGGATTATCTATAATTATGTATTCACCCTGAAGATGGAAAATTTCATCAGATCCTGGGATTCCATATATATTTATGATATATCATACAATAACACTAATTGGTGCATACACTCTAAGAGTGACATATAATTTGGGATTACACGTCGATGATAGATAAGATTATTGGATCATGGGATTACCTTATAAACTTGGACCATTTTCTTACATGACATATATTGAATTTCTATTCAACATGTCTTGATTTCCTACATGACATGTCAGATAGTGTCTATCTGACATATCTAAAGACAATTACATGATGTAGTATAATTTTCTATTAAAATTTACATAATATTGATGGAATTTTCGTGTTTTTTCATAGGACCACGGTTTTCATGTCTGGAGGACACCATAAGATATAGTCTGTAGATCATTGAAGGCATAAAATGATCATGGATTATTTTTTAGATGATATCATATGATATGACTGATACACCATAGTTTCACCACGAGAGCTGACTAACACGCTTAGACGGTGTCACATGAGTCATTGTGTCATGTATTGGAGGTTATCATATATAATGGATGTAATTTAGGGACAGTATTAAGAAGCATGGCTTGTCTGTCCAATGGAAATCACATGTGATGACTAGTATTCTCGGAGGTCATCCCGAGAGTTTGTTCACAAGCGCATGTTCATTCTCGAGACATGGATAACATGTCCTGGTTCCATTATTTGAGTCATAAATCATGTTATAATGACATTATCAAGATGAGATGAGTGAACATAGTGTGATTCATCAGGCTTGGGTGGCATGGTTTTGGGGTACCATAGTACATGTTTTTAAAATTCTGTAAGAGTATAAATGACCCAAATATACTAATGAAAGAGTGAAAAGAGATTTTATAAACATATCATTGTGTTATTGTGTGTCATTGTTGATTTATTCAAGGTAGATTAGGTTTAATATATATATCTTTAGCATAAGCCTCCCACAATTAGTCATTATTCTAGACAATATGTCGTGAATTCCATTTATTTGTTCAGTATATGTTAGATTTTTCCATCACGTGAGGTATAATATGTGTAGGATGTTCTTCATGTTCCCCAATAAACATATTACACATGATCAGTGGGTAATCCCATGAATTTCCTTATGCATTCAGTATGACCACACCATTTGTTCATGGATATTACATGATGGGATGTTTTTTGGTTTCATTATCAAATACTCTAAACAATCTTATCAATTGATATTATTCCTATGTACAAGAATTCCATCTATTTATATAGAGATTAATGGTGATCATTGGGTAGTTTTCATGCTTGGGTGTGGGATTTATAGTCCTTTCCTCTCTGATTGTTCCCCTCATTGCACAAAACATTTTGCCTGAATCATGGATGGATTTGGTGAAGGGTTTTGTCTTCATGAACCTTTACAAGGAATTTTTGTGGATCACTCTGACTGAGTCACTTGATTTTTAGAATCTATGATTCCATCCCATGAGTGCCTAATTTATTTGTTTAGTCAAAATTAAGGAGGAATTTTTATATCATTTGATAATTTCTAGTGGACTTCTATATTCACATATTAACGTGTTTAACTACCTTCATGACATCATGGTGCCTGTCAAAAGGTTTTCAGATGATCATATGTGACTTATTTTAGACATTCCATGAGACAATAATATATTTTCAAGGGGAATTAGTGAGATCATGCTGAAATTTCATGGGGTCTAATGACACTATGTTTTGGATTGACCTAACATGTCTTAAGGGTTTTATTATAATAAGAGGCTCCCACCTCTTCCATTTTTTATTTCAATTTTGTATTTTACAATGGTAAGGTGTCATTCTAGATTTGTATGATTAATTGAGAAGGAAAACATTCTGTCACATGATGATTCATCACATGAACAATTTATGTTCCAATGATATGTAGGATCATATCATAGAAAACTCAATCTATTTTTCCTTAGGGAGGAAATGGTCAAGATTCATGTCACCTATACATACATGAGTTTCTTTACATGGTGAGTATGTAATGATGGTAAGCATTCAATAGATAAGGAATTCATGTCACAAGGATCTCTGGGAGTCATGTGGACCACCAGGGAATGTTTGGTGATGTTTACGACCTATAGTGTCTTCTATATCATTTTTTATTTTATTTCCATTTATCATTTACAAAGGATGGGTATCGCTTGAGTTTTAATAAATGTATTTAAAGGAAATCATTATCCCTATCGGTGAACCTTAATGATATTTTTACAATTCCAAGTGGACTCCACTATATGGAAATTTTACACTCATTTTTTATGTAATTTCATATGGGTTTTTAGGTGTTCACTGGTTTACAAACCGTGTGACCTATGGGAGATCATTCAGATGTAGTTGTGTGATCACTAGTTGTTTGAGGCTCATTCTCCACAGGATATGTTCTTTTTGAAGGGTCATCATGGGATTCTTCATAGTTTATGAGATACATCTGGATCTTTCTCAGGACCTTGTGATGGTCATGCTATCTGATGTCCCATATTGGCTTACATAATCCCCAAGAATCGATCACCTTCTCATCCATTTTCATTTGTGGTGAAAATAATACCCATGTTCTAGTATTTCTCATTTTTGTGCATTTAATGTTCTTATTATATGTTCATAAATAAATGACCCCCTCAAGAGTAATGTTAATAGGGAGAAGGGATCTTTTTTTAATGAATGAAAATACTCACATGATTCATTGGTGTTGTTGCGAAATATGGAATTGGGAGATTCTGGGTCTTCCTTTTGATGGGTGTAATTCCACAAGATTCCATTTAAATAGTTGATTGGAGGTCTACTTTATTGAACATGTACTCATTACTACATAGAATTTTAAACATAATTTATTTACATTTCATTGTAACGTGTTCTTTCTACCGTTTCTGATCATGAGACTTATTTCGTGAGAAATGTTCCTAAAGGTATCTATTTCTTAGCAGCTCGTTCGAAATAACTAAAAACTAAATTTTGGTAATTTATTAATAAAAATCACCCGGGGACTCTTGGTCATATGTATGGATCCACATGATCCATTAGATAGATCATCTAATCCATTTACTATAATGAAGCTCAAATGACCATGTACATGATAAGAGATTGTGATAGCTTTAGTTTAATGAAATTATTTAATTTCATTCAGGTTCAGAGGACCTGCAAGGATATTGGGTTCATGTTGATCAAGATCCCTTTTGAGTAAGTTAATGAATGACTTTGCAGGATTAAAATATGTGAATGATGCTAAAGAAATTTATGATTTTCTATTTTCATGATATTATTTTTACTCTATAACATATGTTATATAAGTGAAATTCATATAGATTCTTATTCTCGTTGATCTGGTGAAATTGAAAATTAATTGACCATTGTTGCTATAAATTGAAATATTGGCCCATGATTTTATGTGAATTATGATAATTAGATTCTAAATTGGTTCCTTTAATTAGAGATTCAGGATTATACTCTAGATCACCAGCATCCACTATACATGATTGGGTTTATGCATATTGTTTTAATCTATACTTTTGACTTCATTGTTCCATTTCACTAGGTGTTAACATCATCTCTCTGTATGCAGAAGATAGTTTCTACGAAAGGCTAGATTGAAAAAACTCAACCAGAGGGTTTATCAAATTTGTTGGAAAACTCTCCCTTTGATCGGAATGTTGTGATACCACCCTTAAAACTATTCATCAGAACCAATCAGTTCAATTTTTATCTTCAAGGAATAATTATGACAATATATGGAGATTGAAATGGATTATTTTTATGATGAATAGATTATAAAATATTCATTATGGGTTTATATAACTACATATATATAAAATTATATAAATTATAATCCTTATTGGATTTGGGAACCTAAAATTGATTTTTAATAATTAAATAATATTTTTTTTTTGGTTTTATATTGGTGATTATAATATTTAATATATTCTTTATTCATATAAAACTCTTTTAATATATATATATATAATCATTTCTATGGTTTCATCAACATAGTTAATAACTGAAATAGATTGAAAATTAAATTATTACATTATAAATAATTATAAGACAATAATTATATTAAACATTGTTAACTAAGAATTATTAATTGTTGAAAATTATTTTTGAACAATAAAAATAATATGTGACTAGTTCTAAATGATTAAGATATCTCACAAATTATTTTATTTTTAGATAATTACTAATTAATATAGATAAATATTTTTTACAATAGAGGTGTTTAAATGGTAATTGTTATGAATAAAGTAATAAAATATGTAACTAAGATAGTCAAATGTATTATACATAATGAAATTGCTTATCTATTAAAATAAACATAAAATGAACAGGATTCCGTCATAACCAACCATCATTTGGTCATGTTTAGATATTATGTAAGTATATATTTTTTGCATTGTGTAACTATATAATACTAAATTGTAATATCCTAAATTATTTATGATCCATGAAGATCCAATTTTATTTTATCTCATCTATTCATTGTACAATGATTTACATATTCACGAAAATATTATGGTTTTTCCTAAATCAATATGTTTTTTATACTCATAATTATTATAATTGAGTTTCGTCTTTAATTTATAGTGAATTCCTTATTAAAATCATAGGAGTTATTTTAAAAATAATTAAAAATAATTATTTTCATTCATTCTTAAAAATATAACGAATTTAAAAATAACTATCAACCTCTTAAATGATGGTTTATCACTCACGTACGTGTTTTCCTCTTCCCTCAAATGTTTTTTCATAATATATTAAGACCCTATTATTTATTAAATTATATGAATATAATATTTACAAATATATATATATATATTAAAAAAATTACTCAATATTATTATGGGTAATTTTTTAAGCAGTGTAATTTAAAAAATAACCAAAAACAATTTGTTCCATGATAATATTTTTATCTTTCATTCAAATTTAACAATGGATACCATTATATATTTTCTAATTCTCCATTAATGAATATTATTTTCCAGTTAAATTTATTAAATTATTTCAATTCAAAAAAAATATAATAACATCAAAATGTGACCTAGAAACATTCTCCATTAATGGATATTATTTTTCGAGGGTCTTTCTGTTTCACATCAACATCTTTATTGTCCATGTTCGATAAGTACTGATATGTTGTTCAAAACAAATAATCTTTTTTCTATGTATGGTTTTTGATAATGTTTTTTAATAATCATTATACCATTATTTTCATTGGATAATAAAGCATTGATTTAATTTTAATTTTTTTAATTTAACACATTGTAATAAATATAATATTATATAAGTAGTTGGATGGGAATTATATCGACCTAAATTTTGTTGGGTAGATTTTATATATCCCTAGATACCATGTGTGGTGAATGGGTTGTCATACTAATAACACTATTTTTGGGGTAGGTGAGTCAAAAATTATAGATCCCAATGGTACATTATGTAGTATTTTGATTTTATTAGATTCCACATGAGGTGGATATGTAGTTAGACTAGAACACAATGTTATTTTCCAGGTGTATATGGAATTGTACATCCCACCAATTTGTTTTGAAATTTTCATATATATGGATTTACTATGTGCGGTGAAAAAATAGTTATACAAAAAACACTATATTTTGTGACATGTTGGCATAGAATAACATATCCCTCCAAAACATTAGGTAAATATTCACTCCTTTTGAGATGATATGTATCAAATTAATAGGCGATCATAATCTTAATTCTGACAATTTCCACTATGTGACAATAATCTATGGAGTGACAATCAACTTATTATATTTATGTCATGTATTTTGTTGTGGTCACAATCTTACGATAGAAATATCCATTGATATTGGATACTTTATTATAGGGACTAATATAATTATTACTGTCCAATGAACCATTTGTTATTTGAAATAAATTATAATGATTTATATTAGTTTTCTTTTCTTACATTCTCATTTTATAAGGTAATATTCTTCTCATATTTGATCTTTGAATGTTACCAAATATACATACCCCTATTGAGAGTTTGAGCACACTCATTATCATGTTTCCATTTATATATGTAGTGATGGAATGAAATTTTTACACAGTGAATGTTTGGTTATCATATATTGTAATTCGGTGGGATATTTTAAGGGCCAAATAATGTAAATCGCATTTTTAGAATAATGAAAATTTTTCCATTGGATTATAAATACATGGGAATTTTCTTCAGATTTATTCTAAACAACATAAACCACTCAATCGATATTTTTTATTTATTTAGTAATATTATATACATAATAATGTGATATTTTATTTTTATGACATGTTTAACAATATTATTTATCATAAAGATGTTGTAGTTATTTATGGATATTAGAAAAGTATTAAAATAGATAAAAACGTAGAATAATTATATGTATTGGATATCATCGTGATGTTTTGGTAATGTTGATATTATGAGGCTTCCATGGAATCAAATTCACTAGCTAGATACTACAATTGGATATAGACTATGAAATATATATACATTTAGGTAATGAAATTTAAATTGTTTTGTTGGGTATTAAATGACTCATCACCTAGTACACAAAAAAGATTCAAAACATTTGAAATCTTCTGACTCCCCAATGTGTTATTATTTAGTTAATCACATTATATTTACAATTCATTACAAAGGTGAAATTGTATTAATTATTATGGTAAAGGATTTTGTGGACTCAAAACCTAATGAAACCTAGAATAAAACATTATTTATTAAGGTTGAAATTAAATCTAATTTGATGGATTCAAAGATGAATAATGTTTTATATTCAGAGTATCATGGAATCATTTTTAATAATTCTATTATGATCATATTTATTCATAAATCAAGTGAATTTTTTTTATTTTAACTAATGTCTTAGGACCAAATGAATGATGATAAAAATGGATAATTTTTTACAATATAGAGATTGTCTAAAAGGAAAATACAGCTTGACATGAGATGTAGTGAGAAATATTATAAGAATTGAAAATTTGTAGTGAAGAAATAATATTAACCATGTTAAAATATTATAATTCTCTATCACATCAATGAATAGTAGTAAGGAGTCTGGAAGATGTTCATGCACCATGTATAACAATTAAATGACAATTTATTTACCTATATTCATTAAATTTGGGAAAAATAAGAGGATAAGTTTACTTAATGATTGGATTTGATGATATAATTGTGGTGATAAATTATATGAAAATGAAAATTGTAAGGGTAAGATAAAATATTCCAAAATAGATTACATTAATTGAAATGAAATTTTTCATTAAGAAAATAAATGACCAAATCAAATATATAATTTAGAATATTTGTATCAACAAAGGATTATACAATGAAAAAATGGAAAATGCAATGAAATGACTACTAATGAATTAAATTCAAATTGTCACTCAATATTAGAATATATCTTCTGTTATATATCTTTACAAATACTATATACTGATTTAAAGATAAATTAACTATTTTTATTGTAACACCGCATGATATCATAGTATTTGTTTCTATAAAGTAATACAACAGCTTCCGCTACACACAAGCCAGAGTTCGAGCGCACCGCGATATACCAAACTAGCTATTAAAAAAGTGATTATGAATAGTATTCACTGCATTTTCAATTTTATATACTCCATATAATTTCAATATCCATATAATATTTTTATTAGACAAAATATAAAAATAAATTCAATTTTTCTGATAAATGTAGTATTTTTTTTACAAATGCAATTTTAACTCCTTTAAATAGAGAACCCTTTTTAAATATAATATTTGAAACAATAATATATTCAATATGAAAAAAATAAAATTATTCATTAGAAGAGGGACATAAAAAATTCGATTGGAAATTTTTTTGATTCTTTTATTACAACTTCCATATTTTGATTAATAGGGAAAATAGTAAATTTTAATTGAATTCTTTTTTAATAAAAATATTTTGTAGCATAAAATTATACATTTGAGTGGTCTTGACGTATATATATATTATATTTTTATTATTTAATCGAATTTTGGTCAATGAAAGTAATTTTATATTTAAATTGGACATTAACACAAAACAATTTATTGATAGTTTTTACTTCTAAAAAAATACACTTTTTTTGGGCAACGAGAATATTTTTTCAATTCATTTAATAAAAAATATATTTTTTGAATTTGTTAAAATAGACATAATTTATTCATATATAATATTATAATTATCTTAGGGTGTATTTTTTGTATTTTTTTGAAAACATTCAATTTTTATGAATAGTGAAAAAAATTGAGTTATTCTTTAAAACATAATGTTTAATTAAGTAATTAGTTATTTTATTTAAATAAATTTTCGGTTAAAATAGATAAATAATACTCATATAAGTTCAATTTTATTCATTTGAGTGATTTTATACTAAATATACCTATATAAACATTATTTAACATTTTACCGTCTTTTACCCACTTTCTAGGCACATTTGAAATTTTGAATAAAGTGTAATTTTAGAACATATGTGAATTGAAGTTCAAAAATACATGAGATACGGTAGAAAATAGTTAGTTAAATGTGAAACTTCCCGGTTCAGGAAGCCACCCAGTGGCTCCCCATTCACGGATGGTCATATGGCCTCAAGCACATTTTCCAAAATGCCAGAGGCTGCCAACTAGTAGTGAGGGCCTTGGGTGTGATAGTGGTGAAACTATGCACTCATTGACAGAGTACAAAACAGAAGTAAAAAAAACATGAAATAGTGGAAGTAGTAAATATCCAACAATAGTAAATAGCGTAAGACTGATATAATATACAACTAGAGCAATGCATAATAAATTATGCATGATACATATGTCTTGGAAAAATATCCAAAGAAGTCAAAATGCTGAATAAAAACAGTTTTGAACCGAGTACAAAAGAGACAAATAGCATCTCCTCAACATCATAAATCAAGGCAAGGTCCCAATCTCTCAAGATCCATAGCAATTCAAGTACCTGAAGTGTAATGGAGCTTTTCCTTATCTATACCTACAAAAATGTAATATATTTGGGCCCAAATGAATGATCCAAAAAGGGTGTGATAATAAGTCCCAGTACGCATCCACCCAAAGATATATCCCTAATATTCATTGAATATATGGAAGGTGAATGTATAGAAAGCAATAAATAGGAACATTTTGAACAGTAAACAATCCAAAGTTCCATATATCGAGCATTAGCTAACAAGAAGTTAAACACAAACATGTAACCCTTCTAGAAAGTACTCACATCCATCACCATTAGTCCTACCTAATAAGTACCAAAAACCCTCTGGGTATTACACTCAGCCTAACCTCTCTGGTTTGGTCATACGAAAATTTTATGTCTCTCTGAGGAAGCTCAGACGGTCAATTCCCCTTATAGTTTAGGGTAGTTAGGGACTCTCTGAGAAAGCTTAATCGGTAAATTCCCCTTATAGCCCCATGGTCATGGACTCTCTGAGGAAGATCACTCGGTCAATTACCCTTATAGACCAGATCATTCAAAGACTCTCTGAGGAAGCTCACAAAGTCAATTCCTCTAATAGACTAAGGTAAGCATGATAAATCAAAGTAAAACAAAGAATCTCAGAGGATGCTCGCACGGTCCATCCCCTTATATGCTAAGAATTCAAGGACTATTTTAGGAAGATGACACAGTCATTACCCTTATAGACCAATGTAACTCTAGGATTTTTGAGGATGTTCACACAATCTATCGTGCTATAACCAAATGCTCAAGGAATCTCCGAGGAAGCTCACTCGGTCAAAACAACATATAGTATACTACACCTAGTTTTCGCAGTCATATGTAGGATTATGGAATAGAAATTAAATATGGTCAATGAAAAAATACCAAAATATTTGGTTAAACAGTCTACAACATATTATTCATGTCATGATTCAAAATCCATATCCTACAGCAACAGGTATGGAAAATAGGAAAAGTAACCAAACAAGATAACATGACCAAATGGTCATGAATAGAACATGCATGGGAAAAACACATCCAAATCATAGAAATCAACCCTATTCATATCAAAATTACCTCTACACACTAATTCATGAATGGTAGGAAAACAACAGGGTAAAAATAGTAAACTCACAGTACCCATCCAAGGTTATTGGTGGAAATTTCACATAATACATCAAGACATTGAACCGAAAGGCACAAACCACCTACCTTGGTGTTAGGTGATCGATTTACTTAAGACTAAATGCATTAATTTACTTATAATGTCATAGATCAATGAACGTTATATATGGTTCAACCCATGCTACCATAAAAAAGAAGAGGAATTGGAAAATGATTCACTGAGAGAAGGAATAACTAAGCCAAGCAATTCTAATGTAACTAACAGTGTTTGATTCGGAGAATGGATTCACGCTCCAGGGCTCATCTAAGATCCACAGCCGTACGGTGAGCTCAGTCGAATGTGACCTAAATGGAGTGTGTTCTGGCTATTAGAAGCGACCTCAGTGCATTTAATGAAAAAAACAATAGTACACAGTGTGTAATATCATTTTATATACTCCAATTTATGTGGCCTCCATGTCACCCCAACATGATTGTTTGTGTGGCCATGACACGACTAGAAAATGGCCTTTAGCGGCATCGTAGTACATGACATGTACACATTATGTACACAACGTTTACTTCAAAAAATTTCATATTTTACTCTTTTTCTGAAAAACAACCAGAAAAGGAAAAACATTCCTGAAAAGAAGATATGGGTTTTTACACACTTCTCCCCTTAAAGAAATTTATCCCTATATTTCCCAAGCACGTCATAAAAGAGAAACCCCAAACAACTCTCTCCACTGAGATCGTACATCGACCTTCCTCTCACATGTCTCATCTTGTACCAGCCCATGCTTCCATAGCACTTGTACCAGAGAAAACTACCGGCCACAGAGAACCATTGGACTGTGACCGAAAACCTGGATAGGATGCTCCTCTAATGACACATCTACTTCGAGATCATCCTTTTCATGTTGAAAAACATGAGACAGGTCCAAAAAGTAACATCGGAGCAGAGAAACGTAAAAAATGTCTTGCATATCCCGGTACCTCTTAGGTAAATGCAACTGATAGACAAATGGCCCAACTCTCTCCACCACTTAAAATGGACCGATGAATAGCGTCAAAAGCATGACATGTTTCATGATCCTATTTTGTCCCAACCTTGGTGTGACACATAGTAAAACCTGATCCCCGACCTCGAATTGCGGAGGTCGTCTCCGCTGATCAGCCTAAGATTTTTTCAAGATTGTGCAGTATAAATCCTCTTCCAAATCAACTCTATCTACTATGTGGACACCTGAATAAGACGAGTTCCCAAGAAAGCTACCTCTCCTTCCTCTAGCCAACATAATGGTGATTGGCATGGCCTGCCGTACAGCACCTGATAAGGTGCCATCTGAAAAGTGGGTTGAAAACTATTATTTTTAGAAAACTACATAAGAAGAATATTATTCTCCCAAGAACCTCTAAAATTTAGAATGTATGCTCAGAGCATGTCTTAATGTACATGAATCGTACTATCGGACTGGCCATCTGCCCATGGGTGCTATGTTTTACTCAAAAGTACCTATGTACCCAAAGTCTTTTGAGGCCCCTTCCAGACCTGAGATGTAAACTGTACATCCCAGTATGAAACAATACTGTGTGGAACTCCATGTAGACGTATAAAATCACAGATGTACACCCTTCCCATCTCATTAACATTAAGGTTCTCCTTGATCAACAAGAAGCTAGCGAACATTGTAATCCTTTCAATGACAACCCACACTGTGTCATTCACATGAGGAAACCTTGGCAACCCTGTCATGAAATCCTTCACAATGTCATTCCACTTCCACTCGGTAATGGGTAACTGCTCTAAAATCCATGCTAGTCGCATATGCTCTTCCTTCACCTGGTGAAAAGTAGAACACCTCATGATGAACCTAGAAATGTCACTCTTCATACCTGGAAACCAGTACTGATGGTGTAGATCATGATACATCTTGGTGACACCAAGAGGGACTTCTCAAACTGATGAATGAATACACCACAACAGCTCCACACATATATCTGCTGGCACACATATGCACCCCTATAAATGAATAATCTCTTCCTCAGATATGGTATATCCATGAATATGGTCATATCTATACACACTCTCCCTTATCAATAGGACTTCATAATTTTATAGATGCCTCATTAGAAATCAATCAAGAAGAGTAGAGGTGGAAGCTACATAAGAAAGAAATGTTTTCCCCTGACTGTCTTGCACCTCCAAATGAATCTCCGAGAATAGATCCATAATCTGCAACTCACTACTGGCCTCCTGAACAGCATGTATCTGAGTCCTCATGCTCAACACATCAGAAACTACATTCTCGTTCCCATGTGTATAGGCAAGCTCAAAATCAAATGATTGTAGGTACTTGATCCACCTACGCTGTCTCAAATTCAGATCATGCTGAGGAAAAATGTACTTGAGCCATTATTGGCCAATCAAAACCACAAAATGATCCCTCAAAAGATAATTTCTCTAGCAATGTAAGGCATGAACAATAGCTGGAAACTATAGATCATGCATCGGGTAGTTCCTCTCGTGTGGTTTCAACTGACGAGACACGTACACAATGACTCCATCACCCTGCATAAGTGCA
The DNA here is from genome assembly GCA_963277665.1 of Viscum album. Classification (NCBI taxonomy): domain Eukaryota; kingdom Viridiplantae; phylum Streptophyta; class Magnoliopsida; order Santalales; family Viscaceae; genus Viscum; species Viscum album. The sequence goes on along the minus strand of OY728163.1, from coordinate 1,044,939,533 downwards.
ACTACCAACCTGACACCTGATGGATTGTAGTAAAATGTATGGTTCTTTCCTAGATACAGAAATACTAGTATCGATACTGATGTCAACCTCCCCTTTATCTCTAGAATGGCTGACTCACATGAATTATACCATAAGAACATCACACCCTTCTTAGTCAGACCCATCTGCGGTACTACTAAACGTGAAAAGTCATGTATGAATTGTTTTTATTATCCATCCAGCCATATAAAACTATGTACCTCAAAGACTATCTTCATCTTCTCCCTGGAAACTACAACTCTAACATTCTCTAGGTCTACTAATACACATTTCTCTCAGATGACATGACCCATGAAGTGAATCTGGTCCATCCAATAGTGGAACATTGATAGCATGGCATATAATAGATTCTCTCTCAGTGTACTCAAAACATTCTGAATATGTGTGGAATAGTCTTGTCTATTATGATAGTACACCAATATATCGTCCACAAAGACAACCACGAAGGAATCTGAGTAAGGATGGAACACTCGTTTCATCAGTGAAATGAAAATTGCTGGCACGTTCGTGAGACCGAATGTCATAACCATATACTTGTATAGACCATACATGCTCTGGATAGCTGTAAGAGGAATATCAGATGGTCTAACGTGCAACTGATGATAACCCGATCTGAAGTAAATATTCTAGAACACTCAGGCTCATCGAAGCTAATCAAAGATATCATCAATACTCAACAAGGTATGTCTGTTCATGACCATAAATTGGTTTAACATGTGACAGTACACAAAAAGACCTAGGGTTATGTTTGACTTCATTACAAATAGAATAGGTGGAACCCAAGGAGAAGAACTGGGTCAGATGAAACCATTTAAATGCAAATCCTCCAACTGGTTCTTGAGCTCCTGAAACTCAGGTGTGGCCATTGTATAAGGAGGAATGGACACCCGTGTCGATCTTAGCACAAGATCAATAGAAAATAATACCTCATGCTCAAGATTCAAACATGAAAATATCTCTGTAATGATGCCCCTGAAACGATCCAGCACTGGAGGAAATTAAAACTGTGAAGTTCCCTGATCATCCAGATATATACGTGCAATCTAGGTCGTAACTCCTCATATCCCATGATGCTCTTGTCCCGCTCTTCTCACCTTGACATCCCACTCACCCATATAAAGAAATGATCCACCCTCTGGTGATATGAAACTCACCCTACAAAGATAAAAATCGATGACTGCCTTAATGAGAACTAGACAGTCCATTCTGAGAATGACATCATATATCATTATCTCTAGGACATAAAGGTCTTATAAGATGTAACATCCACAATCCTATAGAGGTCACTCCTAGAACTAATGTATGCTAGATGTTCTCTTCCCCAACGTGGTGTCAAGCGTAAACATATCGGTAGGAGAGAAGGTACAAAGCCTAAGGATCTCCACAACAACTAAAAAGATAAATCTATGGGAATCCCCTATGTTGAATAGAGAAGATGATAAAACTGAGCCTACAAAGATCATACCTTGAACTTTAGAGTGTTTGGGATCATTATCCTACAAGGTCTACTCCACTTCAATTGTCTGGCATGTTCCACAGTATTGTGACCCTGCCTTACCACTCTGAGATGATCCACCATGTTGTTGCTGAAGGGCCGGTGAGTGAGTATCGTTACCACAACCTACACCTTGACCTGAATGGCCAGAAGGACTCCAGTTCCCTGACTGATGAGAAACTGGTGGTGATTCTCAAAAATTCGGGGTCATATAATAACCCCAATCTATAGCTTCTGGAGGGAAAACGGAATTAAATTCTAGAGAGGTCATATCTTGCTGCAATATCAGCACTCCATCAGGTCTCTCAAGAAATGTGGCCTCGTATGATCGCTCCTCCTGCACTGGTAGCATGCCATGTGGCTACAAGAAGGTGAATCCCACTTACACTAATCTACATGCGCAGTCTCCATATGGCGCATCCTAGTATCAGCTGCGTGAATACTAAATTTAGATTTCAATACACCCTAGATCATAGCTCCAGAATCTCTCAAATTGCGCTCAGAATTCAACGCTCGGTTGACAATAGAGGATATTGAAGTCAACCTAAAGCTGTTCACTTGGGAATAGATATCCTTCATGAGACCATCCTCAAACATCCTAGTCAGGAACACCTCATCACCTTCTAGAATAGTGATTGAACGTTGTAGCTTCATGAAGCGAGTTGAATAATCCATCACAGAAATATTTTCCTTCTCTAGGATCATGTACTACCGAGCTCGATCGGCCCTCATAGTATCTAGGGAGAAGTAATAATAAAAGATACACTGGAACTCCTACCAAGCCATATTGTGGTGGTTTCCCTCCTGAGAGATAACATCGCACCATATATTTATGGAGTATCAATGCATTCTGTTAATGAGAGTTACCCTCCTCTCTGGTAGTACCTCGAGATTCTTGATGATTGTCTACGTGGCATCGAGCCAGGACTTTGTAGCATGTGGTCCTCCTTCCACTGTGAAGGTGGGAGGAGGATGCTTCTAGAAAACTTTTGTCAAATTTTCCATCGACAGGGTATGATGTGATGCTCCCTGTAAGGTCGACATTATTCTCAAAAAAACCCTCCCTAAACTGCGCATCAGCGCCAAAAACTGGTATAAATGTTGATGCCAAGGTTGGAAGAATAGGAGGATCTACAAGAAGTCCCTGATCAGCCATATCAGGGTTCTGATCACTGCCCTACAAATAGAGGTGAACTGCAGGACATCTATTTCTCATGACTCTTCAATGTCATACACTCACTTCGATTCAATATTATCAAGGACTGAAGTCGTAAGGCACAAGAAGAAAACCAAAGAAAGAAATAAATCATGTTATGAAAAATATGTATTTCCCCTAAACAGAGTGTTCCTTTATGTCATTCACATGGTTGTGTACTCCCCCAACAAATGCTCATGTAACACACCAAATCACACAGCATGTTGTCCTAGAACATGGAGTGTACCTGAATCCTCTTTCCCTACCAGGGTCCTTCTACACTGTTAAGCCACACGGCTCCCCTCAGAAAGAAATACATGTAGTGTTCATGGAAGAAAGAAGTGTAATAAAAAAGGATCACTTGGCCTGTGTTTTAGTGACATGGCTTGACACACGATGGGCACTACACAACATGTTCGAGATAGACACGACGTGTATGTGAAAGGATAACACTAACACTTTTTTTGTGTCACGGTCGGGTACCTAGGTCATACTAAAGGGTGTGTACTATCCTTACATGACATGTATGTGAAATGAGAACATCGACCTATGTTGTTCGTGACACAGCCGGGTACCTGGTTCAAACTACACGAAATGCTAACGGGTACATGGTGTGATTCTACAATGAATTCCACATTCTGTGTCTCTTCCATACAGCCTATGACATGGTTAGATATTACACGGCGTGTAAATACGGTACACAGTGTGTACAAAATAAAAACAGTTTCTTCTCGAACAGAAGTACACATGGCATATAGTCAAAATGACACATCGTGTATTCTCGGTTTTTCAGGAATGTATGCCTTAGAAACTACTCAAGAGCCCAAAAAAACACAGAAACGATCAGTAAAAATTCCAAATTCTGGTCCATAAGGGCCCATACTCACCGTGAATCAAATCTTGACATCTTATATATGTTATAACAGGACAACAAGGCAATGATCCACTAAATTATGGTCTATGAGGGCCCATAACACCTCAACAACCAAAGATTAGCAGTCATCTAGAAAAAATCTTACACAAAGAATACCATATCAAATAACATGTATTTTATCTAGGCATCTATCACAACATCATGCATATTATACACAAAATCTAACATAGAAATAAGAATTCACTAATGAATCCTAGATGGCCTGGCCAGAATGCATGACATGTTATTTCTAGCAAGTTATTATATGATGCATGAGATGGTGTAACCTTATAACATCAGATAGTGAGATAAATAGAACCTCAATATCATCAATAGTAACAACACAATTCATGTGAGTCACCCAACTATGAAAATCAAATCAACTGTAAAATTTCAAAATCAGAAAATTATAAATATTGAGGTATATTGTATTTTACATGTACACGTGTTATCTACTCATAGGCACAACTTATTACCAAGTACCAATTAAATCATATCCATGGATATAGGATTAAAACAGTAAGTCAATAGAAAAGAATCCATCTGATTCCACATTATACAGTCATGGTTCTGAAATCCACCCAGATGTGCCCTGTATCGGGTTGGTGACATGGCCTCAACCGCATTTCTCGAAATGCTAGAGGCTGCCGACTAGTACCGAGGTACTTGGGACTGATTATGGGGAAACTACTCCCTCATTGGTAGAGTACACAGTGGATGTAAACAAACATGAAATAGCAGAAGCAGTAAATATCCAACAATAGTATACAGTGGATGACTGAGATAATAAACAACTGGGGAAATGCATAATAAATTATGCATGATACATATGTCTAGGAATAACAGCCAAAAAGGTCACAACGATGAATAAAAACAGTACTAAACCAATTACAACGAAATAGAAAACATATCCTCTGTATCGCAGGTCTATGCTTGGTCTCATGCTCTCTAGATCCATAAAAAGTCATGTACCTAAGGTGGAAGGGCGTTTTCCCTTATCTATACTTGCAATAATATAATCTGTTTGTACCCAAAATCATGGCCCAAACTGGTTGTGAGGCTATATCCCCAGAGGCAACCACCAAAAGATATGTTCCTCAGAGTCAATGAATATATGGCATGCAAATATAGAGAATTCATTAAATAGGAACATGCTGAACTGTAAACAATACACAGTTCCATATATCAAGCAACAACTAACGAGGAGCTATGAACAAACAGGTAACCCTCTGGGAAGTACTCACAACCATCCCCTATAGTCTTACCTAAAAATTACCAACAACCATCTGGGTAATACACTCATCCAAACCACTCTAGTTTGTACATATTAACATTCTCCGACTGTCAGAGGAATCTCACTTAGTCAATTCCCCTTATAGTCTAGTGTAGTCAGGGACTCTCTGAGGAAACACACTCGGTCAATTACCCTTATTTCCCAAGGTCATGGACTCTCTAGGGAAGCTCACTAGGTCAACTACCCATATAGAAAAAGTCATTAGAAGACTCTATGAGGAATCCCACATAGTCAATTCCTCTTATAGTCTAAGGTATGCATGGTAATTCAAAGTAAAACATAGACTCTCTGAGGAATATCATGCTGTTTATCCCCTTATTATCTAAGAAGTCAAGGACTCTCTGAGGATGCTCACACAGTTAGTCCCCTTATAGCCTAATGTAATTATAGGCTCTCTAAGGAAGCTCACACAATCTATCCCCCTATAGCCTAATGCTCAATGAATCTTTGAGGAAGCTAACCCGGTCAATTCCCGTTATAGTCTACTACACCCGGTTCTCATGTTCCTATATAGGATGACGACATAGAAATGAAATATTGAAAAATAAAACCTACAGAACTACTTTGATAAGAAGTCAACAACATATTAAGTATTTCAAGATTCAAACTCTCCATCCTACAACATTAGGTATAGAAAAAATGAAAAGTAGCTAAACTAGCAAACATGACCAAACGATCGTAAACAAAACATGCATGGTAAAAACACATCAAAATCATATCAATCATCCCTATTAATATCCAAATTACCTCTACACAATCATAAAATCATTGCAGGAAAACAGTAGGAGTAAAATAGAAATCACACAATACCTCGTTAAAGGGTGTTGGTGGAAATTGAACATAATAACCAATGACATAAAACAGAAAGACACAAACCAACTACCTTGGAATTAGTTGATTGATATATATCAACCTCAATGCTTGAATCACCTTATAATTTTATAGATCTACGAAAATGTAAAAATCATTCAACTCAAAATAACATGGAAAATAGGAGGAATTGGAAAACGATTCTCTCGGAGAAGGATTAACTCATTGAAGAAATTCCAAAACAGCCGATGGTGTTTGATTCAGAGGAATGATGCACGCTTGGGGGATCATCTATTATATTTGGTCGTACGGTGCTCTCCATCGAATGTGACCTAAAAGGAGAGAGTTCTGGCCATAAGACGTGACCCAGGTGCATTTAATGAAAAAAAGTACTCCAAGTGTACTTTTGATGTACACTGCGTGTATTCTCCTTTTCTGTACTCCAATTTTGGGGGCCAATATTTCACCCTTACATGGTCGTGCGTGTGGCCTTGACAGGACCAGTACACAACCTCTAGTAGCATCATAGTACACGACATATACTCATAAAGTACACAACATATAATTCGAAAATTTTCATATTTTCCTCTTTTTCTCAAAAACCACATAAAAAGGAAAACCATACATAAAAAAAGATTCAGGTTCTTAAATATTATCGTTCAATATAATGAAAATAATTTTGGTGAATAGTAAATTTTGAATTTTATTTACCATATTTAAAAGTAAATATGATAATTACATTTAAAAATGATATTATAATTACCATTAAAGAAGTTATAATTCTATTTGATAACTGTTATTTGAAACAAAAAAAACCTTCTGAATAAAATATGATAATATTTGACCCACATGGATTAGATTATGATGTTTTTTTTATTTAATTTAAAGTAGAGTGAAAAGTGTTAATCTAAAATGTTCATAACGAAAATATTATTAATTTACGGATATACGATTGATAAATTCGACTATAAATATTAATTGTAAATATAATTATATTTCATAGATAATGGTATTTTATTTATAATTTATATACATTAAATCATTGAATGTATTTTTGACAGAATGATGATGAATAAATAACATTGTTAATGAATGATTAAAATAATTATTATTATGAATATAAAAATAATAGTAAATATCGACTTTTATTGAATTAAATTAATTTTCTAGGTTAATATTACATTTTATGATTGATTTAATTTATTTCGATAAAATTAATAATGTTTTTATGACTTTCATAAGAACTAAATACTATATCGTGTCAAAATTGACATAAACGAGTTTTTAAAATAAATACTATATTATAAAATGATATAATATTTCTAAAAAAATAAATTTCTTCCAAATGGATCATATAATGATTGATATTTCATTAATGAACTACTTATGGTTCATTTATGTTTTTTTAATAATATTATTAAGCATTTATTATAATAATACATGTATATATGCTAAAAGTTAAACAATTGTACTATGACTGAAATCTAAATGATATGGTTAATAATATGACCTAAACCTATTTAAAACATATTTTTTGAGATGATTTTAACCCATCCCTACCTTATCCTCGTAATAAATCTTTTTGGAGTCGCTATAAAATGAATATTATTTTATAATAAATGAATATTTCATGATTTTCCTAAAGAGACCCTCACCTCTCTTATAAAAGTGTATGTCCCCTTTTCTCATAGTTAAACCTTAAAATCCTTCTGGATCAGACAAAACCAACTAAGTTATCCTCCCAACTACCCTCACATCATCCTTGAGGACTTAATTTTATCATAAATCTATCCTGGGGAGCCTTTTTAATCAAATCAAATAAAGAACCCAAGGAAGATGTAATAATTTCATCACCTTTTTCAAAGTTATTTTCTTCTTCCACTTCTTCATTTTTTAAGGCTTCTATACCAAAATAATAACACAAAAACATTATAAATATTTGTATTTTTTACAAAATATGGTACAACAACATTCATTATTCTATCCATCCTTTGAATGACAAAGTCATCATACTTTTGAACGTACCGCTTACCGTTACCATGTCGAGTTTTAGTTTTTTATTCAACACTTCATTATTTGGATGTGTGCAATAATGAGTGTAAATTATTTAAATAATAAAAATAACTTTTTAATTATTATGTATATATAATATTAAATTCCAATTACATACTATCTCAACATCAATAAATGGTATTGTCGCATGTTCGTAAATAAAGACTACCTTCTCCACGAACACGATGTGAATCATCCCCCATTGTAACCATTCAAGAATAATTTTAATTTTATGATTATAAATAATTTTTAATAATTCAATATCATTTTTTATATTAATCAAATACCTTTTATCCATAAAAAATGACTTACATAACAAAACATATAAAGGAAAACACATCAGTTAACACCCAAAACAATGATAGTACAAAAATATAATTAACAAATAAATAATATAAGTTCATATATAAAATAATATTTATGTATTTGGTTCAAGAATAATATAATAAAAGTTATTTTATCATTATACAAGAGTATAATGTACCCTAAACTATGGAAAATTACAAGGTAAGGGGTATTCATCTCACTTCTTATTCCCATGAAATTCATGCTATATTGCCATTATATCCTTTTGATTAGTGTTTGTACATCACGTGATTGTATTACATATGTAATATATATTAATTAATGGGTATGTACTGATTAATTTTATGATCCTTCTTTCATGGGTTGTATTTTTCCTATGATACCAAATCGGTAAGGGAATTTCTAATTTTGATTTCCACTCATTGGGTTTTACAGAAACATCACTGATTATTTTACTCCAAGATAATGTGTTAAGTCACAATTTATTTATTTATGTAGTAATTTTAACTCCCCTTTCTGTGTATATACATTTGGTGCACAAAATCACACTATTGTTAAATTCTCAAGTCACCGATTTGAATTTTATAAGAGTAATCTTAACTAAATTTCAATTCGTTAAGTTAAACATCCATGTCAATGGTGTTGTTTTTACAAGAATATGTATGAATTTCCTCTGAATTATGTACAATAAATATCTAATAATATTGAGTGTATTTATATTTTCACACATAACTATGTCATCAATTTATCATTAACTTATGGTACAGTATATATATGGTATTTCATCTAAATTTGCATTCTATTGAGTCATTGTTGTTGTTATGAACCAATTCACGTTTATATGAAATATTTACTATACTTTACCATTTTTATCATGAATCCAATTATTATCATGATATTATAATGTTTTTATTACATCAATTATTTGTATTCAATTGTATCTCTTTGTCTTAGGAACTATAACAAAAATATTATTTTAAATATTTTAATGATTTATTCTTCTAAATAATTATCATTAATATCCCTATTTTGAAAATTGTTTTAGGGATTTATTTATATGGAAATGAATGTTTTAAAATTAAAATATCTTTTAAATGTTTCAAATTTGTATGGGATGCCTTTATTCAAAAATATCTTTTAAACAACTTAATTAAAAAATTGTGCGCATTTTAAATGTTTCCAATAAAAAGGGGATATTTCTATCAAATAATATTACGGATTATTTTCATCTATGTATATATCATGAATTATTCTTGATTGAGATTGATTTTTTATAATAAAATCATCAAAATGTTATTGAATTCATTATTTTCAAATGTGGATGTGCAATTTTTATACCATTTTTGTTTTATGGTTACAATATTGACATTTTGTTTGATAGTTTTTATAAAAATGTTTAGATTATATTTCAACCATTTCAAACGAGTAATGCATTGGACTTATTATGTGATAGGTGGATCCCTGTATAGATCATCGATCTATCTGTAGATCTCATGAGTCAAATTAGTGTTTTAAAGAGGGCGTTGAAAAAATCATTATTTATAGTCTTGGAACGAGGCCTTGACTATGTGGTTATGATGTCCGACATCATGAATTCCATATTTATAAAATTATCTATTGGTATTACATGTGATTATTCGACTTATATAATAACTATGTGAATATTTAAATGGAATTATATGACTTATCTTTGTCATATTTTGCTGAAGTTTATTTTTAATTAGGCATGTGTTTTAGTCATATAGATTCCCTTAAATGATTTGGTTTTATTATGATTGTTTCTTCTATATTGTAATCCATACATAGAATATGATCTCAACCTTATCTTATATTTCATTCTTGATAGGGTTTGAGGACGTGGATTATTATTGACCTATAGGAATATGATAAAAAATTCAATGTGTTCAAAGGAGACACAATGTTGTTGTTTTTCATTTCATAATCTAATGTAAAATGTATGTATGTATCTAGTACCTCTAGGGATACTAAACATATTGATATTTTTAGAAATGATTTATTGTGTTCTTAAAAATGTTATTTAATAATTTATAGACTCTGGGTTACCAGGTTCGGTGAATTATAGTTAGTATCACAGAATTTTTTTACAAACCTTGGAAGCTATATATAGAAAACCCCTGATTAGAAAACACTACCCTTAGATAAACATTGTGTATTTGTATATAATAACTTCATAAAATTATGGTAATTGAAATATTATGTGAGTTTTTCCAGAAATACATCAATGTATGGATAATATCCGGTATAGGTGGCTCTGAAATAGATATACATAGGGGTAAAATCTAAAAACACCGCTTTGAGGTAGACTCCAACGAGAACTGGTGCATGCCAATGGGCCTTGCTGCACTATTGGTTATGAAACTCTCAGGGGATATTATTACGGTAATTCAAATCTTATTTTTTCAAAATTATTTTATGAATTTTAATATAAGATTAGAATAAATAATCATGGTTATTCCTATGGTGTTTTTTATTGAAAATAAGGCGTCAAGATATATAATAAATTAATTTCGGAATATTCTTACTCACACTATGCTTTATAGTTATATTCAATGGATGGATTCCAAGGAATTCATTATAACATTGAACATGTTGTACAATATAGGTACCCTGGAGGAAATGAGAAACTAAATGTAATGTTGATATCTGTAAAATACATTGTGTTCTTCATGATGTAGGTTTCCAAAAATATTATAAATAATTTATACATTAACAAACTCAAAAAATCAACAAACAATTTAAAGGAAGTGGATGATAATATCTCCAATAGTGGAGACCATGGATAAAAGAAACTAAATTTCCATTGTTCTATAAATGTGGAAGAGGACACAATAGAATGTGTCTCAATGGAATAAATAAATGTTTTTTGTGTGGGAAAGAATGACATAATGTAAAGAATTTCTAATGAAAAATGAAGAGTACTCTATAAGAAAATAAAAATGATCCTAATAATCCATTTACATTCATATTCTATAAATTTAGGGGACTTGGGAATTACACCTATTAATTCCCTATTTTATAGGATAACCATTTTGTCATAGAAGAACTTATGTGGAAATAAATGGATTGGGAAATGTTTAAATGTATTAATGCTCTTTGTTTATAGGATTGTATTGGGTGAATTTTCACTTTTATTTGTAAGCCTATATTTGTTTATGTGAAAATTTTATTTGGGGATGAATAATATTTTATTTTATGTATATAGATACAAAAAACCGTTGTGGTTTATATGATCCATTAATTTTAAGAAATTACGTGTTATTAATTTTTGGGATGAATGAATGAGTATTGATATAACATTTGAAGTTGAATTATTTTATTTTTATTTTTGAATAATTTATCTAATTTATTTAATGTCATAAAATATTTTTTTTGAAAAAGTAAAACACACAGATCATGTGACAAATAGTCATGTCGGACAATGCGATGGAATCAAACCCACAACCAATGTGTGACTTGGATTTTTCTCCAACCACTCGACTACATAATTTACCTAGTTAGTGTGACTAAATATTTAGCTAAATGATTTTATTTATCTATAATATGTTTATTTGTTAGATTATGTTTTTTCTAATTGATATCCTTAGTATAGGAAAATGATTTAGTGATTATGTAATAAATGTTATTTTGGAAGACATTTTCTCTGTTGGAGGCACCATATCCCTATAAAAAATAGAATACTATGGGATTTATTTTGAGGAGTAATGGTGGATTTATTATTGTCATATAATATATTTTTTTTATCGAGATCCAGGTTATTATTGGAAATGATTAACCTATCATAGAGAATATGTGAATTGGTTAATTACACATATGTATAATAATTTATGATTATTTGATTTTATTTTATGATTAATGTTATGCTTTACTATGAAAGACTGGGATTAAATTTCTCTGAGTTTGGGGTTTCAATATTATATTTGATTATATAGAAGGGTTTTAATGACAATTTTTTATTGAATGTTCTTTATTGATCTTTGTGTATTGATTGTTTAATTTTTGAAATTATGATTTTATATTTATTTATATAAGGGATTATCCATTTTGGGTATCATCTTATCTTGTACTAAACATTGTGTTTTGGAAGATCTCTAAATAAATGGTAAATATATAGTTCATCATTGGTGGATTACGTGATTCACAAGAGGTTTATTCTAGTTTTGTTGTTGTGAAAGAGTCATCATGAATTCAAAATGTTTGGTGAAAAGATGTGTTTGTGGTAGAAATTTATTAAAGTATAAAACTATAAATAAAAAATAATTATATCTCAGTGTGATATTATTCAATCTCAAAAATAAATTCCATAACTTTATGAAATGGAACATAAAAAAATGTTGTCTATTTACTTTTCATACAAGGAAACTAATGGAAATTTAAACCATCAAATGTGTGTGGTTTTATAATTGTTACTATTCCCTTGAAAATTGTTCTATCACCCTCAATAAAAACTATACTCTTATTTTATCTTCCATGTAAATGTTTTCCTACATGGAATCCAAGTATGGGTTATCTCAGGGGACCTTCGTACATCTTATTCATTCTCATAATGTTATTGTTTTATTTACTCTTTTTATGATGTGATACATTGAATCAACATTTGAAGAAAAAATATATAATTATGAAGATGCAATTTCTAAAATAATGGATGAATGTAACACCCCATGATTTCATAGTAAGTTATTTTTTAAAATGTAATTTAATAACATGGGCTACACTCAAGACCACGTTCTTCCGCATAGTGACTTACCAATCTAGCCTTTCAAAAAGAAAATATAAGTTGTTTTAACTGAATTTTAAATTTTATATAGTCTATTTAATTTTAACATCCATATAATGTTTTTATTTTACATAATATAAGAATAGATTCAGTTTTTTATATAAAATAATTATTTTACTAAAATGAAATTTTACCGCCAATAAATGGTGAACCCTTTTTAAATTAGAGATTTGACACTTTTATATATTAAATTAGAAAAAATAAACTTCTTATTTATAATAGTGAGATAAAAATTAGTCTGGATAATTTTTTTTAATTTCTTATAACATTCATATTTTGATAAATAATGAAAAATAGGAAATTCTAATTAAAAATACCATTTTTAATTAAATAACTTATATAGTTATATAATACAATTGAATTGTTTTTATGTATAATTATATTATTATTTTTTCATTTAATCCAATTTTGGTCATTAGAAGTAATTTTTCATTTAAATTGGACATTAACACTTATCAATATTTTCAAAGTATTTACTTCTGAAAAACAAGTTGTTTTTTTTAAAAGAAAATATATTTATAAAATTAATTGATAAAACTTATATGATTTTAATTTTTTAAAATAGACATCATTTTTTAATTTGTAATATCCGAATTAGATTGGGGTTATTTTTTGTAATTTTTCTGAAAACTTTCAAATTTTGACGAATAGTGAAAACACGAAAATATTGTTTAAAACCTAATATTTATTTAAATAATTATTTATTTTATTTAAATTTATTTTAGGTAAAAATAGATTCTTAATACCTCTATAAGATCAATTTAATTAATTGGATTCATTTTATAATAAAATTTGATGTATAAAATTTTATTCAAATTTTAACGTCATTTACCAACCTTCTAGGCACATTTGCAAATTTTCATAAAACATAACGTTACCAATTATATGGATTGAATTTTATTAAAACATAAATAGTTGAAATTATTAAGTAAAATTTGGTCCAACATGATGAATTTATTTGTTGAATAGTAATTTTGAGTTTTATTAACAACAGTTAAAAGAAAATAGGGAAATTAAAGGTAAAAATTATATTATAATTACCCTAACACATGTTATAATTCTATTGGATAATTATTTTTCGATCCAAATAATACTTAGTAATAAAATATGATCCTTTTTTCCTTCATGGATTTTTTATAACATTTATTATTATTTTATTTAAAGAATAGTTAAAAGTTTTATATTAAAATTTTCATAACTAATACATTTTTAATAAAGGGTTATACCTAAGATAAATTATACTCTAAATATTAATTATGAATATAATAAAATTCCTACATATTGGTATTTAATTTTTAATTTTTATACATTATATAAATATATTTTTTATGACACAATGATAATGCAGTAATTTACTTATTAGTGAAAGATTAAAAGAATCGATATTATAGATATCCATAAAATTGTAAATTGAGACATTTGATGCCTGAAAGTAATTCTCAAAGTTAATAAGACATATTAGGATCTGTTTAATTTATTTGTTATTATGTAATCTTGTTTTTTTTACTTTCATAATAACCTAATAATAAAGTGTCAAAATTGACCTAAATGAGTTTTTAAAAAATACAATTTTATAAACTGATATAAAATTTGAAAATATATAAGGTTCATCCCGAAGACTAATATAACAATCCAAATGGAATTAATATTGAACTTTTGGTTAAATTTACTTTTTATAGAAAGTTTGCTAAAAATTTATTATAATAATTCAAGAATATATGTTAAATTTTTAACTATTTAACTAAGAGAGAAATCTAAACGATAAGGTTAGTATGGTCACCCAAAACTGTATAAAATATATTGGTTGAGAGGTTTCTGACCTAGACACAATACAACCTCGAATTTTTTTTTGGATCCATTATAAATCTAATATGATAATATAATAAATTAATATTACAAACATTTCCTAATGTGACCCTCACCTCTCTAATCAAAGGGTACTTCTTCATCACTTAAAATCACACCTCCAAATCAATTTTATTTAGCCAAAACCTACTAATATATCTTACCAACAATTTTAAAATAAAACTAGTAGCCTTAAATTGATTAAAAATCTATCTTATAGTGCCATTTTGATTAAATAAAAAAGAAACACCCAAAGAAGAGGTAATAATTTCACCACCACTTTCACAGTTATTTTCTTCTTCCATTTATTATTTTTTTCCACAAAAAAATTTAACTCTATTACCTTATAAATATTTTTATGTTATTAAGAATATGGAACAACCATATTCATTATTCTGTCCATCCTATAAATGACAAAGTCATCATACGTTCGTACGTAAGTCATGTCGCCTCGACGTCGTGTTGTAGTTTGTTATTGAACACATAATTATTTGAATGGGTATAATAATGAGTTTAAATGATGTAAATAATAAATATAACATGTTAATTATTCTGTATATTTAATATATCCATCCAATTACATACTATTTCAATATCAATTGAATTGTATTATTTCTCTTGCGTACGTACAGATTTC
Organism: Viscum album; assembly: GCA_963277665.1. Taxonomy (NCBI): domain Eukaryota; kingdom Viridiplantae; phylum Streptophyta; class Magnoliopsida; order Santalales; family Viscaceae; genus Viscum; species Viscum album. The sequence goes on along the minus strand of OY728163.1, from coordinate 1,044,924,152 downwards.
CATCTCCATAAACGCGATGAGATTCATTCCCCATTGTTACCATGCAAGAATAATTTTCAATTTTGGATTTAAAATAATCTTTAAGAACTTAATATATTTTTGGATATGAATCAAATAAATAATATCCATAATGAACATGACTTACGTTAAAAAACATATAATGGAAAATAAATCAGTTAACAATGAAAACAATGATACTACTGAAATATCATTAACAATGAAATATTAGAAGATCATATATTATATCTTATTTATGTATGTGGTTCAGGTATAATTTATTAACAATTATTTAATCATTATACATGATTTTAATGTACCTTAAATAATGGAAAAGTACTAGGTAAGGTGTTTTTATCTCACTTCTTATTCCCATGAGAATAGTGCTATGTGGTCGCTATTTCATTTTGTGTGGTGTATGTACCGCCCTTGAATGTATTACTTGTATACTATACTTTAATTTATTGGTATTTATAACTTCATTACAGGATCCTTCTTTCATCAGTTGTATGATTCATATGTCAGAAAATCGATAAGTGAAATTCTAATTTCGATTTGCACTCATTGGGTTTTATGGAAACTTCAAATATTATTTTACTGTAAGATTATTTTTGAAATCACTATTTATTTATTTATGTAGTAATTTCCAATCCCCTTTGGGTTGATATACATTTGATATACACAATCACTGCATTTATAATTCCTCTAGTAATTGATATGAATTTGATATGTGTAATCTTTAATCAATTTTCATTCATTTAGTTTAATATCCATGTTATTGGAGTGGTTATTACAAGAAAATGTGTGAATGTACTCGAATTTATTTACACTTAATATCCAATAATATTGAGTGTATTTATATTTTCCACACATATCTATGTCTTTAATTTATCTTTAATCTATGGCCACATTATTTATAATGGATATCATCTTTATATACATTCTATTGAGATTTCAATGTTGTTATGCACCAATACACTTTTATATAAGTGTATATAGTATATAATAACCTAGTAAATCAAGAATCACATTATTGTCATCATATTATAATGTTTTTATTACCTCAATTATATGTTTTCAAACATCTCTCTTTTGGATATGAACTCTATCTATAATATCATTTTAAATGATTTAAAGATCTATTCTTCTAAAAAAAATTCATTAATGACCTTGTTTTAAAAATGATTTTTAGGAGTTATTTATATGGATGCTAATACTTTAAAATTAATATTCCTTATAAATTTTTCAAATTGACAAGGGAAACATTGATTCAAACATATTTTTTAAATGGCTTCTCTGATAAATTGTGAGACTTTTAAAAATATTCAATAAAATGGAGATATTTTCCTCAAATAGTTTTACTGATTATTTTCATCTATGTTAATATCCTTCATTATTCTTTATTGAGGTTGATTTAATATTATTAAATATTTTATAATGTATTTAAAGAGTTATGTTTGAATGTGGATGTTTTATTTTTATTCATTCAATGATTGTGGTTAAAACATATGAAATTTTGTATTCTAGTTTTAATACGAATTTTTTATTATGTTTCACCCTTTTCATATCAGGAATTCATTGGACTTAGTATGTGATGGGTGGAGCCCTCTATTGCTCTTGATGCATCAGTAGGTCTCGTGACACAAACTAGTGTCTTGGTATCATGCCTTGAGAAAATTTTTATTTATTATCTTGTCATGAAGCCTTGACATTGTAGTTATGATATATGACATTTTTCAGTCCGTTATTATAAAATTAGTTATTAGTATTACCTGGGATTATTCTGATTTTATAATATCCTTGTAAATAAGTAAATAAAATTAATTTATTTATATTTTGCGATTTTTTTTTTAAATTTATGTTCAAAAAGGATTTGGATTTAGTCTTATATGTGGCCTTAAAAATTTATTTTATCTTATCATAGTTTCTGCTATATTGTTATCCTTAGTAAGAATATAATCTCAAACCTTTATTATTTTTAGTTTTTACCTAGATGGGGAGATATATATTATGATTTACTTGCAGGAATATGCTAAGGGATATGAGTGTTTTCATAGGATACAAAATTTTGTAATACTTCAATTTCATAATGTTATGTAAAATATATATATGTATCTAGTACCTCCAGGGATACTAAAATAATTGGTCCTTAGAGACAAGATCTATTGTGATCATGAAAATTTTATGTAATAAAGAAAATATTTTGGAAACTAGGGTTAGGGAGTTAAATTTATAATTTCTATATGCATTGTATGAGAATATTTTTTAAGGTTTTTTTGAATGTTTCTTCCTGTTGATTTATTCCTTTATCTCCTATTAGGATTTAATTATTAGTTCACTTCATTTTTTAAAAAGGTGTCATATAAAAGTGAATCTAGTTATATATAACGTCATATCCGAAATAAATAAATTATTTATGATTAATATTTAGTTAATTATTTTCTCTCAAAAGAAATTATACACCTAAAATGAGTTATATAATTACTAGGGTTGGGGAGAATGCAAATTCCTATTAATTTTATAAAAATCATCACTAATGAATTAAAATGTGTTTAGTATATTTATTTATATAGAGACCTAAAATAAAACAATCAGAATACATTATATTTCTAATGAACTGGCCATAAAAATATAAATATTATAGTTACTATATAGTAGAATTCAATCTCTTACTTTCTAAAAAAATATCCTGGATAAAATGTTTATAGAGTTAGGTTGTAACACATATATATTAATCCATTATATTAAATAGATGATAAATCTAATAAATATCAGTTTTTTCTTCATATTATAATTTTAATATAGAACTGTATTTATTTTTATGAAATTTATTGAATATATTATAAATTAATTCTTAATATCCTGTAATAATCCTTTTGTCCTGTGAAAAAAATTAGAATTTGGAATGACAAAAGAATATTATCAATGAGATATAAAATAGATAAACTAGTTAGATAAGTTATAGAACGGAAAACCCATGAGATTATTATATTTGAATGAATGTTAATTAATAGAAAGGAAAAAATATTTAAAAATATACAATTGGAATTTTTTTTATTAAATTAAATATTTGGAAACCAATGAATGATAATTGATACACTTTTTTTAGAAACATATATCACCACATTCATGGCCAATATTAATCATGTGTATGATATAAATATATCCCAATTAAATATAAAGGAGGAATCGTTATATAATACTATTCATCTTGACTTAATAGAAAAGGTACATTACATAATTCATTAGAGTACAATCTGGGTTCACCCATTGAATAAGTTATAACATGATCACCAAACACTATGTAGGTGCACATAAACTATAAGTTGTGTTATAATAACCTATAATAATTGTGTAATCATGATAGTAGAAAATTATTTTATTATTAAATATGTAAAAATAAATAAATTCCTTTGTGAATTTGGATAAAATATTTAAATTTTGACCATAAGACCTGTATTTTTTAAAGAATATATGTTACCTCTACTATGAAATGTCACTTATGTTTTTTATTTTCCTAAATAAAAAAACATATTTTAATTTTAAAATTTTTAATAAATATTTTCATTTTCATTATTTAATTTCATTATTTACAATTATATTTTATAAATTTATTAAAATAATTAATTTCACTAAGGATATTTTTACGATATTTGGTACATAAGGAAATAATAACATCAATAGGTTGACTATGGTCCATGTTGTCATTATTATTTCATATGTAGTCTAATAATAATAAAATAATTATAATTTTATAAATAAATTATACTTTTAAATCCATCAATTGAATATGTTTATGGAGAATTAACTATGTTACAATCATTTAGAATGAATGTCATACCTATACATGAGTAACATTTTATTTTTTAGTGATCATTATGAATTGAATGTATGTATTATTTTATAAATATATAATGGAAAAATATATTTTAAATATCATATTAATTTTTAAATATTCATATATTAATCATCCTTGTGATGCTTTATTGAAAAATGAATCACATCACTTTGTGGAGGTGGTAGTCCACACATACAGAAGAACGGCGTCATCATTTTTCAATGAATAGAATAGTGAGAGGGTAAAAGATATATTATCATTTAAAAATATGAAATATTTAATGAATATAATTTATATAAATTAAAACCGAAATTATAATACATATATGATATATAGTGATGAAAAATAAATTACATCAGTTTGTGAGGTGGTTGATATTGTACACAATAATGATGGTTTAATTTCATATTTCATTGAAGATCAGATTCACCGAGTTTATACAATTAACATAATTTTTAATTATTTTAATTCCATTGTAGATACATTGATGTGGTGGATGAAAAATTAAGACAACAATATGAAGTTGAATGTTGTAACTCTTCTTTCGAAAAACAAATTTCCTTAACAAATTATCCCTAGGTTGGCTTATTTTCAAAATAAGATAAGACACTTAGAATGAGATGAGCGATTGATTTAACATATTTAGTTTGTTATTTGACTAATAAAATTTGAATTCATGGTTTAAAAAAATAAATGAGGGGATTCTATTTTATATGATAGTGGTGGAGAACTCATAGAATTTTTCAACATATTAAATTATTATAATTTTTTTTCTATTAAATATGGATCAAAACAACTTTATTTAAAATATAAGATTATTGTTGATTATAATAAATGAATATAATAAAAATAAGTCTTGTATTTATCACATTTTTATAATTTTAATTTAAATAAACCCTCACTAACCACATTAGCACTTATTATGACATTAATTAATTTTAAACTATGGGAGGTAATATTGTTACATGAAATGAAAAAATGGGTCATAAATGGAAAATGTTTTTATTATTAATGATATAATAATATCTTTTCTAAATATATGAATTTTATTAATTTTATATCATTTGATAAAAAGAATTTAATTTAAAATTTCATTAATTTATATGATCAGAACCATTCATTATATTTATTTTTAAACATCATGAAAATAATTAAAATTAAAATAAATTCAACAAATATATAACACATAATTTTAACCATAATTTTTTTGTATTATATTTATATTCTCAAATTGTATTTAATTTCATATTTTCAATATAATTAATTTTATTTTTTTTATTTGAATAAAAAATAAGTATGCATTGTTTAAATTTTTTAGTAAATTACTTATTCAAAAAAATAAATAATTAACTACCATAAACAAGATAAGTCATGTTTATTCTAAATTATGATTTATAACTAAACATGACTACTAAAAATCCATATGATAAAAATATTGTTGTTATCAAATAAATGTTTGAGACATTTTTATCTTTTATTTATATATAATATTATAAATTATATAATCTCGTATAAATGATCAAAAAATTCCATATAAACAAATAATGGATAAATAAGAAGGAATGTGATGCATATAAAAAAAGAAAGAACTATTTATGGTCAATTTATAGTACTTTTAATTCTATATTTAACAATAATTACTAGTTTTATCATTTACTTTGTAAAAAATAAGAAATATTACTATTCATATTAACAAACAATAAAAAAACTCATATTTACTAGATTATGACAAAATTATTCCCGATATTATTCATAATTTTCAAATGTTAAAAAATAGATATTTTAGAATTTAAATTAAAATTAGACCATCATCATACAAAATAAATATGGGTTTTTGGAAAAATGTCATGTTCGAATATTAACAAAATAGTTAAAAATAAAAGATAAAATACTTTAAAAAAATTTAATTGGATCAAATAGAATTAAAGTAAAAAATTGTAAATTTAAAACTAATCAAAAATATAATTTGACATTATAAATAATATAAAAAATTACAGTTCTAATTTAAAAAAATTATTCATCATGATACATTAAAAAATAACATTTTCTATAAATCTCATAATATATTCCTAAGTTAATATTGGTATGACGAGCTAAAAAATTAAAATAAAATTTTCAATTAATATTTAAAATAAAAATAAAAAAATATATTCACTTACATAATAAATATTATAAATTCTAATGAAATCAAATTTTTGAAATATAAAAATACATTAATAAAATCATAGTTCTTATTAACTAATAATTAAATAAAACACTTTAAATGAGTGGTAACATAATATATTTCATAATTTTTGAAACAACTCATTTTTCCGCGGTACACTTCTCTTTGAATAATACAATAGCGTGTGTTGTACGGAACACTGAGTTAAAGTACACTACGACTTACCAAACTAGCCGTTCAAAAGAGGTTATGAATAGTATTAACTAAATATTAAATATTATATTATCCTTATAATTTTAATCCATATTATGAGTTTCTAAGACATGTTTTATGAACAAATTAATATTTTCATATAAAAGAAGTATTTTTCAAAAAATGAAATTTTACCACCTTTTAATGGCGAAGCCTTTTTAAAACAAATGTTTTAAAATTTTATATATTCAATTTGAAAAAATGAAATTCTTCTTTACAATCGGGTCATAATAATTTAGTATCAATAATGTTTTGGTGTCTTTATGATAACTTTCATATTTGGGTGAATATTAAAAAATACTATATTTTAACTGAAAACAACTTTTTTAATCAAAATAATTTATATTGTTAAATTATAAATTTTATTGGTTTAGAAGTTTAAATAGATTATATTTTTACTATTTAATCCATTTATGGTCATTTTATGTAATTTCACCTTGAAATTGGACATAAACAAGTGTCAAACATTTGATAGTTATTATTTCTTAAAAGTATGCCTTTTGGTTTCGAAAGCGGAAATCAATTTTAAATTAATCAATGAAACTTTTATGTTTTTAATTTGGTAAAATATACTTCATTTTTGTATTCGGAATAACAAAATTAGCCTAGGGTGAAATTTTGGTACTTTCTGGATAACTTTTATATTTTGATGAATAGTGAAAATTACTAAATTTTAATTAAAAACAACTTTTTAAATCAAAATAATTTGTAGTGATAAATTATATTATTGAGTGGTTTTAAAGTATTATTTGAATATATTTTTACAATTTTATCCAATGGTGTTCATTAAAATTAATTTCACTTTGAAATTGGACCTAAACAATTGTCAATCTTTTGATATATATTGTTTTTAAAAACACGCTATTTGTTGTGACAGCAGGAATTAATTATAAAATTAATTAATGTAACTTATATGTTCAGATTTTTGTAAAATAGACATCATTTTTGAATTCATAATATCAATTATAGCTTAGGGTGAAATTTTGGCATTGTTCTGAAATACTTCAATTTTTTATGAACAGTGAAACTACTAAGTGGTAGTTAAAAAAACTGAATTTTTCATAAAACGTAATTTTACCACTTCTGTGAATGGAATTTAGAAAATCTGAGAGACACGGTTAATATCAAGAAGTAAAATTTGGTTCAATGTGATGAAAATAATTTTTGATGAATAGTAACTTTTTACTTTTATTTTCCACGGTTAAAAGTAGATAGGGTAATTAAGGGTAAAAATGATATTAATATTACCCTAACACATGTCCTAAATAGATTGGAAAAGTGTCTCTTGACCAAAAACAACCTTATGAATAAAATATTATCATTTAGGGAAACTTGGATTAGATTACGATATTTATATTTATTTAATTCAAAGAAGAGTAAAAAGAGTTAAAATCAATGTTTATTTACTAAACCATTTTTAATATAGGGTTATACATAAGATAAATTATATTGTAAATATTAATTAGAAATATAATAATATTTCATACAAAATGATATTTTATTTATAATTTTTAGACATTAAATAATTTAATGTATTTATGACACAATGATGATGCAGTAGTTACCATAATAGTGAAAAATTAAAATAATTGATATTATAAATACCCAAATAAATATAATTTAAGACATTTAATAAATTACACTAATTTTATTGGATAATATGACATATTAGTATTTATTTAATTGACTTTTTTCAAAGAAATCATTCTATTATGAGTTTCAAAAAAAACAACTATTGAATAGTGTCAAAATTGACATAAAAGAGTTTTTAAAACAAATATTATATTATTAATTGATATTAAATTCCTAAAAATCGAAGGATCGGCCAAGAGACTTATATCATGATAGGTATATCATTAATTGACCACTTGGGGGTCTCTGGGTTGTATATAGTAAGTTTATTAACTATATAATATAAAAATACAAAGTGACATGGTAAATGTCAAACTAATTAACTAAGAGTTAAAACTAAAAGATAAGGTTAATATAGTGACAAAAACCTATCTATAATCTATTGGTTGAATGGTTTTCGACTTATCCCCACCTTAACCTCTGAATAATAAACATTGTAGCCATTAAAAACCGAATATGAAATTATTATAAATTAACATTTCTAGCTTTTCCAAAGGTGCCCCTCACCCCTCTTATAAAAGAGCACTCCTCCTTCTCATTTCCTCACACCTTCAAAACCTTTTGGTTCGTCCAAACCCTTCCCAGAAACTCTCTCAACTTTCCATACTACAACCTAGAGGCCTTAGTTTGATCGTAAATCCAACCTATGGAGTCCTATTGATCAAATAAAAAGGAATAACCCGAAGAAGAGGTAATGTTTTCATCACCCCTTTTCATGTTCCTTTCTTCTTCCACTTCTTATTTCTTTGATATTACCATTATAAAATAATAACTACAGTATATTATATATACTGTGATGTTATTATAAATATGGTACAACCATATTCATTATTCTATCCACCCTTTGAATAACATGTCACCATATGTGCGTACGTATGGCTTACCGTCTCCACGTCGTGGTGTAATTGAAATTCAATATTTTATTATTTGGATGGGTATAATAATGATGTTTAACTCATTTAAATAATAAATATAACATGATAATGATTCTGTATATATGATATACCATCCAATTATATATTATTTTAATATCAAAATAATGATATTGTGGCTTGTGCGTACGTACGGACTACCGTCTCCACGAACGCGATAAGATTCATTCTACATCATATCCATTCAAGTATAATTAACATTTGATGATTTAAAAATAATGTTTAAGAACTTCATATAATTCTGGATATGAATATGATACAACCTATCCATGATAAACATGGCTTACGTAACAAAACTTATAAAATAAAATGAGTAAGTTAACACCTGAAACGACGATAATTCTAAGATATTATTAACAAAACAATGTTAAAAGATCATATATGATATCATATTAATGTATATGATTCCTGAATAATTTAATAACAATTATTTCAAAATTATAGAGGATGTTAACCTACCCCCAACCAAGGAAAAGTACAATTTAAGGGGTTTCTAATCTCGCTTTAAATTCCGTGAGATTTCCATTGTTCACCACTTAATTATTCCATGTGATGTATGTGTAATACCAAAGATTGTATTAATTGTGTAATATAATTTAATTTATGGGTATTTACATCATCATGGTATGATCCTTCTTTCATGGGTGTATGTTTCTTATGTTACCCAATCGATAAGGTAATTTGAAATTTCAATTTCCACTCATTTGGCATTACACATATTTCATTGATTATATTACCCCATGATTATGTGTGGAAACACTATTCATTTGATTATGTCATTATTTCAACTCCCCTTCCTGTGGATATACTTTTGATACACATAATCACTCCATTTATAATTTATCAAGTCATTGATATGAATTTGATAAGAGAAATTTTAACTCATTCTCCTTTTGTTGAGTTAAACATCCAATTCGTTGATTTGTTTTTACAGGAATATGTATGAATGTCCTTTGATTGTTTTACATTAAATATCCAATCATATTTAGTGTGTTTATATTTTTCACACATAATTATGTCGTTGATTTATCCTTAAACTAAGGATACAGCCTTTATGAGAGATTTCATCTCAATTTACATTCCATTGAGACTTCTTTGGTGTTATACACCAAATCACTTTTATGTGGTTTATATAATGTACTTTCACATAGTATATCATGAATTCCTTTATTTTCATGATATTATATTGTTTTGACTATCTCAATTATTTGTATTCAAGTGTCTCTATTTTGGTTAGAAACTCTAAATAAAATACCATTTTTAAATGTTTTAAAGACTTATTCTTCCAAATCTTGCTCATTAATGTCCATGTTTTAAAAATGTTTTTAATGATTTATTTATATAGACATTAAATTTTTATAATTAAAACTCCTTATAAAAGTTTCAAAGTGGTATGGGACACTTTGATTCAAAAATCTATTTTTAAATAGCATCTTGACAAATAGTGTGACTTTAAATGATTTCAAGAAAAAGGGGGATATTTCTCTCAAATAGTTTTGATGATTATTTTTATCTATGTCAATATACTTCATTATTATCGATTGAGGTTAATATGATACAATAGAATCTTCTGTATTGTATCGAATGAGTTATTTTTGACTGTGGGTGTTCTATTTTTATACCATTCATGGTTTTTGGATAAAGTATTGACATTTCGTATGCAAGTTTTAATACAAATGTTTATGTTATGTTTCAAAATATTCATATGAGTAATGAATTGGACTTAGTAAGTGATGGGTGGAGCCCGCTATAGCTTCTCGATGCATTAGTAGGTCTCATGAGACAATCTAGTGTCTTGGCACAAGGCATTGGTAAAATCTTATTTGTAGTCTTGGCACGAGGCCTTGGCTATGTGGTTATGATAGTCTGGCATTATGCATTCCATCATTATGAAAGTGGTTATTGATATTTCATGTCATCATTCGACTAGTAGAGTATCCATGTGATTATGTAAATTTCTTTATTTTTTTAATCATTTCCATTTTATGCAGATGTTAAAGTTTAAAAGGCTTTTGTTTTTGTTTTAAACTGCCTTAAGTGTTTATGCTTATCTATGAAAGCTTCTGCTATAATGTTATCCTTACTGAGCATCTGAGCTCACCCCTTTCAATGTTTTTTTTACAAGGATTATGAAGAAGTAATTGATGAATGAACTACAGGGATAGTATGAGGTGATATGAAGACAAGATGTTGGTGTAGTTTTTTTTACCTTAGGATGTAATGTAAGACTTATGAATATATATAGTGCTTCCAAGACTACTAAACTAATCGTTCTTTCAAGACATGATCCCTTATGATCATGCCAATGTTATTTAATAATTCACCAACTCTGGGTATCTAGGGTCGGGGCGTTACATTTGGTATTAGAGGAATTTTAATATAAACCTTGGAATCTAGATTTATATAAACTCTGATTAGAGCATGTGGACCTAAGATGAGTTTTGAGGATTAGTATGGAATAACTTCCTAAAATTTTGGTATTGTAGAGATTTTGTGAGTTTTCTAAGCAATACATCCCTGTCTGGATACGAGCAGGTAGAGGCGGCTCTGGAACAGATGTACCTAGGGGTAAAACCCGAAAACACCGCTTTGAGCTAGGCTCGAACGGGAACTGGTGCACGACAACGGGCCTTGCTGCACTCTTGGTTATGAAACTCCCGGGGGATATGCTTTGGATAATTTACATTTTCTTTTCAAACCAATTTGAAGTAATATATATATAAGATGAGAGTAAATGAACATGGTTAATCCTAATATGTTTCAAATGGAGAATATGGTGACATGTTAATCTCTAAATGATTGTATGACTATCATTACTCACACAATTCTTTCTGGGTTTAGTCAATGGCTGGATTCCAAGGAAGTCATAGTGACTTTGAGAATTATGTACAAGGTGGGAACGGTGGTGTCAATGAGAAACAAAATGTAATGTTGATAGGCATAAAAGATATTGTCTTTATGCCAAATCAATTTTCCAAAAATATGATCAAAAATATATATATTAACCAATTACCGGACTCAACAAAGAAGAGAAAGGTGATGAATGATAAGAGCTCCAATAGTGGAGACCATGGAGAAAGAAATCCTCAATTTCCATCATGCAGGAAATTTGGAAGGAGACACCCAGTAAAGTGTCTCAATGGGACAAAGAAATGCTTTACATGCGGGAAGGAAGGATATAAAGTGAATAATTGCCAAATAAAAATGAATAATACTATGGAAGAAGTTAAAAATTGTTCCAAGAATCCATTTACAATCATTTTCCATAAATGTAGGGGACCTGGACATTACCCGAATAAATGTCCTATTATATAGGATATTTTCATGGTCAGAGATGAATCTATGTGGAAATAAATGTTTGGATAAATGTTTAAAAATTATTAGTGGTACTTGTTGAAGGGTTTACTTTGGAATAATTTTTTCTTGTATTTGTAACCCTAATGTTTTCCATGTGAGAATGATATTTTAGAAGAATTATCTTTTCACTTGTGGATATAGTTATAAATAACTATTTGGTTTTATATGATCATTGAGTTTGAGGAAATTACAAATTATTATAATTTGGGATGAAAATGCAAGGTATGAGATAACATTTGTGGTTAAATTATGTTATTGTTATTTTGAGGAATTTATATCATTTTGGTAATGTTATAAAATATAGTTTTTGAAAAAGGACAACACGTAGACCGTGTGACAACCTGTCGCATCAGACAAAGCTGTGGGAATCGAACCCACAACCAAAGTGCGATTGGGATTTATCGCCTACCACTGGACTACGTCAAGTCCCTAGTTAGTGTGAGTATTATTTTTAGTTAAATGATTTTATTGATCAATAATAATTTGATTTGGGATCTTATGTCTTATCAAATGAATACCCTTAGTATAGGAAAATGATTTGGTGATTAAGTGATAAATGTTATTTTGGAAGTTGTTCGCTTTGTTTATAACACTATATGACAAAGGAAAATAAAGTAGTATGGGGTTTCATTTGTGGAGTAATGGTGGTTTTTTATCTACGTTTTTATTTTGGATTTATAGTGATTTGGGTTATTTATGGAAATGATTAACCTATAATAGAGAATATGTGATGAGGTTAATTACTTTTAAGTATGTGACTTTAAGAGTATTTGAGGTAATTTGGAGATACAATTTAACATGGGAGACTACATAATCAAATTCTTCTATGTTTCGGGTTTCAATATTATTATGGATTATATTGAAGGATTTTAAGGACAATTGATTATTGAATGGTATTTATTTAACTTTTGGGTATTATTGGTGTAATTTTAGAAATTAAGATTAGTGTTTATTTCTATCAAGGAATATCCTTTTGTGGGATCATTAGATCTTGTACTAACCATTTTGGTTTTGATTAATCTCTAAAGACAATGTAAATATATAGATAATCCTGCATGGATCATGTGATTCTATAGAAGTTTATTCTAGCTCTTCCAGTGTGACAAAGCCTTCTTGAATACTCTTCATTTAAAAAAATGCGTTAGTGGTGGAAATTTATTAAAGAATGAAACTATACTTAAAATTTAAATATATTTTTATATTCTTAGTCAATATCATAAATGAATTCCTCATCCTTATGTAATGTAACTTAAAACAAAAAATGTTGTCCATTTATTTTTCCTACTAGGAGACTAATGATCATTTGTCCCAACACAAGTTTGTTGTTTTGTTATTGTTAACTTTCTCCTGATCATTATTTCTATCCCTCTCCATCAGAACATGACACATAGTTTATCATCCACATCCATGTTTTCCTTCCTTGATTCCTAGTACGGGTTATCATGGGAGACCTTTAGAGCCCCAATTCTTTCTTTTAAAGTGATAGTTTTATTGACTCATTTTCTGATGTGGGACATTCCATTCTCAGGCCCAGTTTTTAAAATGGCGAGGATGCAATATATTGAAGGAGGGGTGAATGTAACACCCCAATCTTCCACGGTACACTTCTCATTGAATAATACAATAGCGTGTGTTGTACACAACACTGAGTTCAAGTACACCACGACTTACCAAACTAGCCGTTCAAAAGCGGTTATGAATAGTATTAACTAAATTTTAAATATTATATTATCCTTATAATTTTAATCCATATTACGAGTTTCTAAGACATGATTTAGGAACAGATTAATTTTTTCAGATAAAAGAAGTATTTTTCAAAATATGAAATTTTACCGCCTTTTAATGGAGAAGCCTTTTTAAAACGAATATTTGAAACTTTTATATATTCAATTTGACAAAATGAAATTATTCGTTAGAATCAGGGCATAAGAATTTTGTATCAATAATGTTTTGGTGTCTTTCTCATCACTATCATATTTAGGTGAATAGTGAAAAATAATATATTTTAACTGAAAACAAGTTTTTTAATCAAAATAATTTATATTGTTAAATTATACATTTTATTGGTTTGTAAGTATAAATATATTATATTCTTACTATTTAATCCAATGATGGTCATTTTAAGTAATTTCACCTTGAAATTGGACAAAAACAAGTGTCAAACTTTTGATAGTTATTATTTCTTAAAAATACGCCACTTGGTTTCGAAAGAGGGAATAAATTTTAAATTAATTAATGCAACTTTTATGTTTTGAATTTGGTAAAATAGACTTCATTTTTGGATTCGGAATAACGAAATTATCCTAGGGTGAAATTTTGGTACTTTTCAGATAACTTTTATATTTTGATAAATAGTGAAAATTACTAAATTTTAATTAAAAACAACTTTTTAAATCAAAATAATTTATAGTGATAAGTTATATTATTGAGTGGTTTTAAAGTATAATTAAAATATATTTATATCATTTTATCCAATTATGTTCATTAGAATAAATTTTTCTTTAAATTGGACCTAAACAATTGTCAATCGTTTGATATATATAGTTTCTTAAAAACACGCTATATGTTGTGACAGTGGGAATTAATTTTAAAAATAATTAATGAAACTTATATGTATAGATTTTTGTAAAATAGGAATCTTTTTTTATTCGGAATAGCAATTATAGCTTAGGTTGAAATTTTGGCATTGTTCTGAAAAACTTTAATTTTTGATGAATAGTGAAACTACTAAGTGGTAGTTAAAAAAACTGAATTTTTCATAAATCATAATTTTACTACTTCTGTGAATGAAATTAGAAAATCCGAGAGACAAGGTTAATATCAAGAAGTAAAATTTTGTTCAATGAGACGAAAATAATTTTTGTTGAATAGTACCTTTTTACTTTTATTTACCACGGTTAAAAATAAATAGGGTAATTAAGGGTAAAAATGATATTAATATTACCCTAACAAATTTCCTAATTCAATTGGACAAGTGTATCTCGACCAAAAACAACCTTAGGAATTAAATATTATCATTTAGGTCTACTTGGATTAGATTAGGATTTAATTCAAAGAAGAGTTAAAAGAGTTAAAATCAAAGTTTATTTACTAAAAAATGTATAATATAAGGTTATACATAAGATAAATTCGATTGTAAATATTAATTAGAAATATAATAAGATTTCCTACATAATTATATTTTATTTATAATTTTTCGACATTAAATAATTTAATGTATTTATGACACAATGATGATGTAGTAATTACCATAATAGTGAAAAATTAAAATAATTGATTTTATAAATACCCAAATAAATATAATTTAAGACTTTTAATGAATTAAACTAATTTTATAGGATAATATGACATATTATGAATATTTAATTGACTTTTTTAGATGTAATCATTCTGTTATGAGTTTCACAAAAATCAACTATTGAATAGTGTCAAAATTGACATAAAAGAGTTTTTAAAACAAATATTATATTATTAATTGATATTAAATTCCTAAAAATCTAGGGTTCTGCCAAGAGACTTATATCATGATATTTATATCATTAATGGACCACTTGGGGTATCTTGGATGTATATAGTTAGTTTATTAACTATATAATATAAAAATACAAAGTGACATGGTAAATGTCAAACTAATTAACTAAGAGTTAAAACTAAAAGATAAGGTTAATATAGTAACCCAAACCTATCTAAATTATATTGTTAGAATTTTTTTTGACCTATTCCTACCTTAAACTTTTAATAATCAACTTTAGAGCCATTAGAAACCGAATATTAATTTATTAGAAATAAATATTTCTAGCTTTTCCAAAGGTGCCCCTCACCCCTCTTATAAAAGGGCACTCCTCCTTCTCATTTATTCACACCTTCAAAGCCTTTTGGCTCAGACAACCCCTACACCAATACACTCTAAACTTCCCTAACTACAACCTATAAGCCTTATTTTGATCAGAAATAGAACCTAAAGAGACTGTTTGATCAAATAAAAAGGAAGAACCCGAAGAAAAGGTAATGTTTTCACCGCCCCCTTTCAAGTTCCTTTCTTCTTCCACTTCTTCTTTCTTTGTTATTACTATTATAAAATAATAACTCCAATATCTTATATAAACACTGATGTTATTATAAATATGGTACAACCATATTCATTATTCCATACACCCTTTGAATAACATGTCTCTATACGTGCGTACGTACGACTTACCGTCTCCACGTCGTGGTGTAATTGTTATTCAATATATTATTATTTGGGTGGGTATAATAATTATGTGTAACTCATTTAAATAATAAATATAACATTATAATGATTCTGTATATATGATATACCATCCAATTATATATTATTTTAATATCAAAAAAATGATAGTGTTGCTCGTGCATACGTACGGACTACCGTCTCCACGAATGCGATGAGATTCATTCTCCATCATATCAATTCAAGTATAATTATCATTTGATGATTTAAAAATAATGTTTAAAAACATTATATCATTCTTTATATGAATAAGATACAACCTATCCATGACAATCATGGCTTACGTAACAAAACATATAAAAGAAAATTAGTAAGTTAACACCTGAAACGACGATAATTATAAGATATTATTAACAAAGCAATGTTAAAAGATCATATATGATATCATATTAATGTATATGATTCATGAATAATTTAATAACAATTATTTCAGCATTATATAGGGGGTTAACCTACCCCCAACTATGGAAAAGTACAAGGTAAGGGGTTTCTTTTCTCGCTTTAAATTCCGTGAGATTTCCATTGTTCACCACTTAATAATTGCATGTGGTGTATGTGTACTGCCAATGATTGTATTCATTGTGTAATATACTTTAATTTATGGGTATTTACATCATCATGGTATGATCCTTGTTTCATGGGTGTATGTTTCGTAAGTTACCTAATCGATAAGGGAATTTCAAATTTCAATTTCCACTCATTTGGCTTTACGCATATTTTATTGATTATATTACCCCGAGATTATGTGTGGAATCACTATTCATTTGATTATGGAGTACATTCCACTCCCCTTCATGTGGATATACTTTTGATACACATAATCACTCCATTGATAACTTCTCAAGTCATTGATATGAATTTGATAAGAGTAATTTTAACTCATTCTCCATTTGTTGAGTTAAATATCTAATTTGTTGGTGTTGTTTTTACAAGAATATGTGTGAATGTCCTTTGATTGTTTTTCACTGAATATTCAATCATATTTAGTGTATTTATCGTTTTCACACATTATTATGTCGTTTATTTATCCTTAAACTAAGGATACGGCCTTTATGAGATATTTCATCTCAACTTACATTCCATTGAGACCTCTTTATTGGTATAAACCAAATCACATTTATTTGATGTATATAATGTACTTTGACATAGTATATAATGAAATACATTATCCTCATGATATTAAAATGTTTTGACCACCTCAATTATTTGTATTCGAGTTTCTCTCTTTTGTTTAGAAACTCTAACTAAAATACCATTTTTAAATGTTTTAACAAATTATTCTTCAAAATCCTGCTCATTAATGTCAATGTTTTAAAAATAGTTTTAAGGATATATTTATTTGGACATTAATGTTTTAAAATTAAAACTCCTTTTAAATGTTTCAAAGTGGTATGGGACACTTTGATTCAAAAATCTATTTTTAAATAGCTTCTTGACAAATAGTGTGACTTTAAATGATTTCAAGAAAAAGGGGGATATTTCTCTCAAATAGTTTTGATGATTATATTCATCTATGTAAATATCCTTCATTATTCTCGATTGATGTTAATATGATACAATAAAATCTTCCATTTTGTATCGAATGAGTTATGTTTGACTGTGGGTGTGCTATTTTTATACCATTCATGGTTTTTGGATAAAGTATTGACATTTCGTCTACTAGTTTTAATACGAATGTTTATGTTATGTTTCAAACTTTTCATATGAAGAATGCATTGGACTTAGTAAGTGACGGGTGGAGCCCGCTCTAGCTCTTTGATGCATCGGTAGGTCTCATGAGACAAACTAGTGTCTTGTCACAAGGCCTTGGAAAAATCTTATTCGTAGTCTTGGCACAAGGCCTTGGCTATGTGGTTATGATAGTCTGGTATTATGCATTCAATCATTATGAATGTAGTTATTGATATTGCATGTGATCATTCGACTAATAGAATATCCATGTGAGTAAGTAAATGGATTTATTTTATTTAATCTTTGTCATTTTATTCTGATGTTCAAGTTTAAAAGGCTTTTGTTTTTTGTTATAAACTGCCTTAAGTGTTTATGCTTATATATGAAAGCTTCTGCTATAATGTTATCCTTACTGAGCATCTGAGCTCACCCCTTTCAATGTTTTATTTTTCCCAGGATTATGAATAAGTAATTTATGAATGACCTACAGAGATTGTATGAGGGGATATGAAGACAAGATGTTGTAGTAGTTTTTTTAACTTATGATGTAATGTAAGACTTATGAATATATCTAGTGTTTCTAAGACTACTAAACTAATCGGTCTTTCGAGACTTGATCCCTTGTGATCATGCCAATGTTGTGTAATATTGCACTGACTCTGGGTATCTAGGGTCGGGGCATTACCATTTTATTTTTAATATTAATTACTAATAATTTACATGTTTGGATATAACAGTCTCGATGAAATTCATTGTTTGTTTATGATCAGCATTTCATATTTTGTATACTATCGAATATATTATGTATTTAAAAAATTGGGATATTAAAATACAAATTATCCATTTTTAAATACACAAACATTTTACAATAAAATCATGTTCAATAGTAGAAAACATAAACAACGTCAAACATTAAGGACATTAAAATATAATTGTTCAAATATTTCAATTATACACAAGCCAATGAATTATAGGGCACAAATATGGGAAATAAATTGTTCTATTATATAGTGTACTATAAAATAAGTGTTTTTATAATATATTCTTAAATAGGAAGTCAATTTTTAGTTATGTATGTTTATACATAAAAATATATATTAATAATAAATGGTTTGAATGAATATTGGTGCGAAATATTAAAATTTATTTACACTATTATTCTAAATTTAATATATCAAAAAATATATAATATTTCAAATAATAATATCAATATTATCATAGGTATAATATTTGGGAATTTTCAAGAAGAATAATTTATTAGTGAATCCTAAAAAATATAGATCTTATAGAAAAATGACATTTTCATTCATGTATTTACAATTTATTTTTTTAACTAATTTTTTAATTTCATTAGTTAATATTATTTTTATACTCTAATTAATTGCTTTATAGTGTCCATTTTTAGAAAATATTTATAAAAAAATTATAATTAAAAATTATCTTTTGTGGAAAATGTTTTTTCATTACATTTCTGGATTTCTTAAATGTTATTTTATACATTTATAGGTATTTAATTTGGTAAAAATAAATTCCACATTCATAATCAATATTTAATATTTTATTATGTAGGTCAACATTATATTTTGTGACATTTATGTGTAACCTTGTGAAAAAAATCAACATAGTAACAGTAAAATTGGTAGAACAAGGATTAAACTACGAAATAGTTATTTGAAATATTCTATTCAATTTGATATTTATCAATTTTTTAATTTAATTCAGCCACACTCTTCAATTATTTTAAAATATTGAATTTTTGTTCTATTTTGTTTTTATAAATACTTTAATATTCTATCATGTAAAATAATATTATAAAATGTAACAATCATAGTATTAATATATAAAATATGTTGTATTAGGGTTTAAAAAAAGTTTATAAATTATTTGAAATATTATTTTTATTTAAAAACAATATCTGTTTTTTGTTTTCAATATTTATTGAGCAAATAGTAATCTTAAACACTTTGACAATAAATATATAGTTATTGTATATGACATATAAAAATCAATTAAATTATTTAGTAAACCATAAAAGTAATATTTTATTGGTGAGTTATGTATCTCTGTGAAATATTTTGTCAAATATAAAATATTATATATTTGTTAAATGATTTTAATCAAATTAAATTACTTGGGTGATATTTATAGGGTAAATTTATGTGAATTGTCTCAAAAATGGCATTAATAGTATTTTCTGTTAAATTATATTTCATTAAACCATTTCAAATTAATAAAAGTCACAAGATTAAAGAAATTAGTTTTATATCATAATGAATAAAAACCATTTTCCACTTATGGGTCACTTTTAAATTTATTGTAACTTTATTATCTGTGAATTTGTACAAGGTTTTTTATCACATTAATTATTTAAAAATGTTAACATGGGATTAAGTAAAAGATATACGAAATGAAAAGTAACATAAAAATTTATAAATATTAATTTATTAGATGATTAGGAATTATATAAATCCTATATTTAAAACATATAAATTTAAGGTAAAATAAATTTGAATTTTATTTTATATAATATTAATACATTAATTAATTTCAAGGGTTACCAACCTATTACTTAGTATAGGACCCTACCTCTCATTTTCACTACACACATCATGATCCAATTAGAAGAACCAAACTATAAAAACAACTTAATTACATCATTATAAAAATTCTATATTTGATGGTTTCCAAAATACCAAACTCTAGAGACAGAAATGATAGATTCAAATGTATTATTTCAATTATGAGTTAATCATATTAGGGAAGAAATTTAATTTTACATCTATTTTATATATCAGTCAATTAAATCTTATTAAATTCAATATGATGAAATTATTATATAAAATATAATGAAACAATTATTGTGTTAATTTAAAAACAATTTTCATATAATTTTATAAAATTTAACAGAAATCAGCATTCATGCATTTTTGCATACTACAACCTCGTGAATCTATGTATTTTATTTATAATCACAACCACTCTTAAGAAATTATTTCAATATATTTAGATTAAATATATGAAATTAATGAAACAATAATTATTCTAGTCAATTAATATATAATATTTCTCTATTTCATTTCTCAATTTTTAAACATATTCATTGCAAGTTCGTATATATAGACTACATGGGCTATGTTGTGATATAAATTGTTTTTTTAAAACAACCTTTAAGGTATGATAATATGGATTAATTTAATAAATTAGTATTCCATTTATAACATTACAATTATTTTTTACAGATAATATTTTTTTCATTATTTTTAAATCCATGGAAATGTAGAAACACCCCCTATGTGTAAATGTGGACTTCCGTTGGAAAGAAACAAAGTATTTCCATTTCCCTGACGTCTTTTCTTGAATCAATATGATATCCCAATGAGGTGTTGCAATAATGAGAAAGGGGGTTTAACAAATAGTGGTTTTTGTGTGTTTTTTTAAATTAACCCATTTTGATCTGTTAGGATTTAATCCACTCTTATGATAACTAAATCGTTCCAGAATGCTGTAAAACTTAACAGTGCACGACCACAATATTTTTACGAAAGTAAGTCTCAATGTGATCCCACTCCATTATCTGATTTTATAGATTACCCAAAAACATATTTACCGCATTAATCGTTGGTGGTTAAAATATATAGTTCTCCACTTGAATATAGTCCCACAATTCTTTCGTAAGTCCAATTGGAAATTTTTTTTTCATTATCAGATACAAAAAATGATTACACCATAACACAAAAAAAAATTAATGCTTTTTGAATAAATTTTTAATAAATGATAGTGATATTTATTTTGATCCTTCATGTTAGTTAAATTATCAAATGAATATTTTTTAAGAACATCACTGAATATATTTCTACGTGAATTCTATATCATGCCTTCTCAACTACATATTGGTCATATAATAAGAAAAATAATGTGTATTTCCATTTTATGGATTATAAAATATTATAAGTATCATTTAGTTAAAATTATTCACCATAATATACATATTTGTTTGATGAACAATAATAATCTCTTCACCATATAAATTAGAAGGATCCAACCCTCAATCTTCCTGACATGGTGGAGTTGTGGATGCTTCTTTTCCCACCATCAAGTGACCAAGAATGAAACCATAATTCAAATCCTCGACCACTCACTAATATTTCAACTAAAATATTAATCTTACCTACTGGTCTATGTTTGTGTAATTTTATAGATACGTAATGTGTAGAGTCAAATAATTTTCATCACAATTGTCATCTGCTGAATTTCCTCTCAAAAAATTAGTAAATAATACATTCATTGGGTCATAGTTTTGCTGCCGTTGGAAAATATTTCAAGGATATACCATAATTGTTTTTATTTAATAAATATCTTATGAAAATTGGTTTTTTTATGTTTCCATATAAGCTTATTGAAGCCTTCGAATGAAGTTGTTTTCCCTCTCATCTAAAATTGAAAAATGTAGAGTTTATCTAAGAGACTTTTTGTTTTGATGGGGTTGTTTGATGAAATATATCAATTATAATCAATAAATTAATCGTCGCACTGGGTCACCAATTTACTTGGTATAGATTTGTTTTCTTATACATTCACATAAATTTTTAATCAAATCTACCATGATCTCAATTTCAAGTCATATTGGAAATACATTAATGCTGGAATTCTAAATAATGATCCATAAAATACACATAGTATATTTATTTGTACTAATATTAATTTTTTACAAGCCTGACCATCCAATATCTGCATTAAAAATTGAATGTCTAGATAATTTTAAAATTTGGTATATGAGAATATCACAGAATATTACAATGTTTTCCATAAGATTGAACATTCATTGAAAGACATTGAAAATAATAAGTAATACCCACTAGTTTATAAAATTTAATTATATTAAAATAAAAATCAACATATGTTCTATAATGAGTGAAATTATATTCATTCAACCCTTACGAGCCCTCCTTGGATTCATAACCCTCCCTGAGGTAATGATGAAGCCGATAAGAAGCCCGATGATGGTAAGATAAGGGTCTTGGTAAATATACACAATGTGAGAGCATAATAAAGAGTTATATAATTATCTCAGTAGGATCTTTAATAGAGGTTCCATATGATGTATATTAACAATAACCACTTCATACTCAATATTAAATAAAATAGTATAGGATAAAATTTTAATAACTTTTATATCAAAAGAATGCTGACAAATATTATTTTTCCCCTTTCCTCATTTACAATTACAAATGAAAATCAGTTCAAAGAATTTCATAACAATATATCTCAATAGATTTATAATTTGAAGACAATCAACATATCACATGTCATATCAAATGCTTGGAAGTACTACAAAATTGTACAATCCAAAAAAATAACTATAAAAATCATGCAAGGAATCAGAATAGATTATGATATCTAGGAAATTCATACATAAAATAGACAATCAGATGTTCTTGAATCCATTAGACATATACATCGATTCTATAGAGAATATGAACATAGGAAAAAAGTGAACCCCTAACAGGTCTAACAAGTCCATAGAATAAAAATACTTCTACAGTATATAGAATCTACATAAAAATCCCACCATGATAGCGGAAAAGGAAAATTCTTATACCATCCAACTAATTAATAACGGTTTACCAAGTGATCAATTTCACAAAATATTTCTCAAAATAGTTCCCACTAAAACATTAATTTAAAAAATATTCATAAAATCAATTCACGATGGTTTGAAAACCCTTTTCCACAAAAGAGAAATTTTCAAAATCCATATTTCAGAAATTCACAAATTCTTTAAAAAAATTAAGTCATATATTCCCAATTAATATTATAAAATGATTTATCAGCAACACGAGAGATGATTTTCAACATCAAATGCTATAGGTGGAACCACCTACATTAACTCTTTAGGAGAAACATGACCAAAAATAGATCCATGAACAAGTATAATTAAACATAGACAATGGATTACTGATAATAAATATTCACTTCTTATAATTGATCCAATTTATCAAAAGTTTATACATTAACGAAGAAACCAGACATATATTAAAAATTCACATCCCCTCTACCACAAAAAATAATAAAACAACCACTAGGATTACAAATCAAAGTAGATCAAGAAGAAACACCACCACGGATATATAAAACAAATTTTCCAATGAAATTTTAAAGTCATGTTCAAATCCAATGTAGAATATAAGGGATATATTCCCCAAAGTTATACAATGAAAGTGAATAGATTATGTAATATTGAACTAATCTATTTTGATTGAACATAAGATCCTAGAATCATTGGAGAAGTTATTTATGTCTTCATAAATGATTATTGTTTAAGGGTGAATTAGAAATAGTTGATGAATCAATGTAAAATCTACCATAAAAATAGTTATAATACATTTAAACCCTGTACACATCATGAAATATATGATATTCAAGTATGTTGAATACTAATTGACATTTTATTATAACTAAACACATTAACAATAAAAATCATGTGACGATTAAATGGTCTGTCTTACATCCACACAATGTTCACATTTCTAATTTTGTGTATAGAAAATGAGTAAAAACATTTCAACCATTTATATATCATGTAATCATAAAACATAATGAATAAAATATAGATTCTTATATAAAAACCAAAAACTAACTAATTTTTTCTCTAAATTCTTGGATCACACAAAAAAATGAACACATTTATACCCTAAATCAGTTAATTCTGAAAAATATACATCGTCAAACCGTTTCTCGTATTGATTATCAAATGATCACCATCATTGGGAGTCGCAAGTCACACCAATTAATGAGGAAAACATGAAATGATGATGGAAAAGACTAAAATTTGTTAACTTGGAATTAAAAACACCACAATTTAAGACATCCATTTTCTAGGAACTCATATGGATTAATTAATTCCATTAAATAGGTGTGGCCATAACTCACTCATAATTGATTCGTGCTCCACAGTCTCATTTGAATTCGAATAGTTACACTATAACACTCTGATAATAATATTCAATATCCAAAACATTAATTTCATGGTATATTCAATGATATGTTATTTTCAACTAAACAATTGAAACTTCCATATTTAACTCAATCTTATACCAAATCATATCATGAGATCACTCATGATTATATTTTATAGATTGAAGTATGTTCAAAACATCGTTAATGAATGTAAAATGAGTAATAAAGTCAGACTAATAAGAAACCAGCCTAAGACTCCCAATAATATAAAATTGTCCAACATATTAGTGACTCAACCATGGAAACAATTCATGAAAAAATTGTCACATATGGAGAATTCCAATGTATGATGTCATTTTTACCAATAACACTTCTAAAAAATCTACACTATATTAAGGAACCCATTTCTATCTTAAATACCAAAAAACGTATGGTGAATCAAACTCAGCCCAAACCATGAGTTTCCACCCACCTATAACCAATAATGTGAGGGATGTTCATGGAAAACCATAAAAAACATAAAATGATACATTATAATAAAAAACATATATCTAATGTCATAATAAAACTCAACTAGTACCATTTAGCTGTCCTTATATCCATTAAACAGAAAGACATTTGCACATATAATATCCTCCTAATTTTAAATTGAACGATATGTCTAACTGATTATCAGTAAATGATAATTCATAATCAATCTAATATAAATCTCTATAAACTCCTAGAGACTCCTACAAAATTTCAATGTAAAAATAGGATCTCTCTTTGACTGAATGGTATATAGAACCCCATGTAACCTAATAATTTCTTATATATATAATATAATTTTATTTTCAACATTAGTAGTTTCATAGTAAAGAATGATATGATATGATGTTATCAAACTATAAATCACTACCCATATACCATTTCTCCTTCAGAGAGTGTGTGGTCATCCACCACGAATAACCATGGATTCGTCTTCCCATTCCCCAAAAAAAATCATGTAATGCAGCTGAAAAAAATTCATAGTTTTCATATACATTGCATTTATCTTTTAGATGGTGTAATATAGTGGCACATAATCACCAATGTCATAATTTATTCCTGCCCACCAGAATCTTCATCTCATTTAGTAATACGCACTCAATTATAAAAAATAAATATCCCATGGGAAGCCCTGAAAATCAATATAAACATTGTTCATTCATTGTTGATTGGATAAAATGGATCCCAATACTGTAGAATATCATCTGAATAGAGATACACACTTGAAATGGTGTTTCCACGAAGTAGAGTTTATCAAATTCATTTAAACTCTTCATCTTGTTTCTAACTATTTAGAATATACTAAAGGAGATTTGATGTCCAAAGAATGATACTCATAATCACTCATAATAGATCCTTTGGATCATCTATATGAATATGATACAAAAATCCAAGTTATATTTTAACTAGTCATTCATTTCGAAAAAATTCTTAAGATGATACATTCCTGAAAAGATAATCTATGATGAAATTCCCATTCCACATGGTGTAGTTGGTATTGAAGTCAATCATCTTAAGGTATTCCTACCACATCCACCCTATATGATTCATTTACCTATTATATTTTTTTTCCAAACTCTTATTGTTAAAAAACAATGTGAACAATTACAAAAAAATAAAATGAAACCAACACTTACTCATACTCATAACAAAATAATACTTAAGATCAAGAGTTAAGTAATTATTCGCATGTGTAAAATGATTATGAATTCTAAAATCCACCACATGGTCATCCTACAAGAGCGCACAACCCAAACTAGTTCATGAAGCATCATAGAATAACACACAACCCCTGCAAAAACCATGTATGTTTTGAATAGGAGTTGATTCCAAAATTATTTTAATCTCAACTAATGAATCGTGAAACATTACATCCCATGTTAATTTAACACCATTCCATGATTGAGTAGTCATATTTTATTTAATCACACATAAATACTTGATGAACCATAGATAGTATCCATCAAGTCCTTGGAATCTAGGAATATCAAAGGCATTGCATAAATCATCTTTGGAAAAGGTAGTCATAACCATATCATGATCATCAGAAACATTTTTGTTAAAAATTGATTACGAATAATCGTAAATTTTACAATCTAGATATTTATTATGAAAATATTTTCCTAAAAATGGTGACTTTTATGTATTTCACAAAAAAGTCATATGTTTCTCATCCTCGTTTTTTGTATCTGGCATACACTAATATAAACTTTTCCAACACTACCAAAAAAGTGTTAAGATATAGATGGAAAATATAATTCATTAATAGAAATAAATTTATATGAAATGTAGTCAAATTAAATCGAATAACATTATAATTTTAATGTTCATACTTGATTTTGAAATATATATAGTCGGTATATCAATGTCCATAACATCATGTTGATGTTAACCTGACCTAAAAAACAATAATTAATACCCACATTTTCCCATTTATCTAATTAAACGAATCATCTAATCATAAAAAATGTTACATGTTTTTATATTTTACGTGGTTCATTATCCTATAGTACACAAATAATTGAAATAAACCATAATCCATCATGGAAAAATCACAAGGGATTTTAAATAACATACACTATGGAGAATGAAATCATTCTCAAATAGATCATATATATGAATCTTGTTCTCTTTCATCTCTATTTGTTCTATATGATAAGAAGTTATCAATACCAGTTTCATACATGGAACCATGACAATCATAAAATTTACCTCAAAATCTAGTGGAATCCAATATAAATCTTCAAAATAATCATCAACACATTAAAAACGACATAAAGTTCCAAATAACAAGATACGACATCCGGAAAAACATTTACCAATATAAAAAACTCTAATGATATTGGAGGGAAGGTCTAGCACAACCAGGCCACATGTCCCACAATCACTTAAAAACGTGTGAGCTACCATCAACTACGAGAAACAAGCCATTATAATGATAAAAATCAACCTCAACCGGATGGGTAACTAGAAAACCCATCTCAATGATTACATAAAATAGATAAAAATCAAGAACATGAAATTCCATACAAACATTTCCTCATCAATCAATAGTGAAAACGAAGGATATTAAAACTCTAGATATTTCCTCCTCTCAAAATGTTTGTCTAAATGTACAAAAAGAAGATTAACTATGTTGTAAGGTTCAATATTTGAAAACAAATAAATTGATATAAATGATTCGGAAGAACCAATATTAGATAAAGCTACTAATATTGAAGATTAAATAAATATGGTACATCTCACTACAACTAGATGCAGATCTACCACCACTAGAAAAAAATCTACTACATGAAGGTTCTATATTCCTCATGTCTATGTGTAAATCCCTATAGTCCTTGATGTATTTGACTATGACGTTGTTGGAACTAGAGATAATGATCCCGAGATATATCAAGGTATATACATAACATGATAGAAAAACTACATATGACCTTATCATCCATAACTATTACACATCTTTGAGGGTGAAGGAAATGATCTCTTTGTGTGCCTGACCTTAAGAAACAAACTAAAGGTTATATACACACCAGTATCTTCCACTGGTGGTTCTGAAGAGGAATTCTTCCACAATCCTCCTCCACCACTCCTGCGATAATCCTTCAACATTCTCTTTTTTCATTGGGTATCCACTAAAGCTACCTCTAGATGGAAGACAAGGGGTATAATATTCAACCACACATTCATTATTTTGTTCTACCATCATCTCCCTATCCACTATATTCATTTAGTTCAAAATAGTAAACATAAATAATAGTGATCTAATATATTGTCGCAAACCCTATTAGTCCTTCTATGCATTCAATTAGTCATTCTTCAGAGCCTCTAGCATAAAATGAACCATGTCATCAACGATATTAGTGTACGTCGACTACAAAAAATCATACAATTCATTCATTATTATTAAATATAAATATTTTTAAGTTAACAAAATAAAATAAAAAAAACACACCATAACAAAATAGGTTTAGGTTATATTGAAACATGGAACTATAAAAAATTCATTGTTAAAATATCTACATTGTCTCCCACCCATTCCATAATAACGTTACTCCTTTTTGATACATATTAATTAATATATTTCTTCATATCAATGGAAATAGAAATAAAAGGAGAACAGTGAGCTTAGTTTTTAATAAGTTTAATCATTGGTGATAACATTAATACAATGTTACAAGAACATGAAAATAACTATAGAAAATTATACCCTACATATCTGATATCATGATATATTGTTATGGAATAAATTATTGATGTTAAAAAAGAATCAATAAACATATTAAATGGATGAATAAAATAAAACATGATATTTAGTAATAATTATAATAATAGAAAATAATGTCCCTATTAGTCAATTTTTATTACCAATACAATGATAATAGATAAATTTGTTAACTGAACTGAGTTCCCTCATCACTATAACCCAATATTTTCGAACCAGGTTCACAAACCATTATATTCTTATCATTCTGATGAGATATAAATAATTAGTCTATGAATTATAGGGAGATATAGATTCCAACCATAACATAATGGGAACCCTAAAAATCTGTTCTATAATAATATAAATTATAGTAAAACCCATATAATGTAATGGTTTCTTTAAACATTTCATCATCACTTAACCCATGGAAATGAAATGGGTTTGACAAATATCATTCCATCCTAAATAAATATTAAATAAAAGGGATATAATACATGAAATGTATATCCGTTAAATCGTAATTCACATCAAATAATTTTATCAATGTTGGAAAATTATTTAGAGAGATCACATGAAAATATATCATGATGAAAATTTCATTTCTGATTTGAAAATATTTTATTTTTCTAATATTACAGTTATTTTAAAAAGAAAACATTTTCATTAAAAATAACCTTGTATTTTTGTAAAGTAAGCTACATGGAATTTTGGATTCAATAAATCCTGAAAATATACTCAATTTTTATATTTTTATTATACCACCAGAAGATTTCATAGTATGTTATTTTATTAAATTTAATTCAATAGCTGGCGCTACATGCAAGAAAGAGTTCAAGTGCACCACGATATACAAAACAAGTATTACAAAAAGAATTTATGAATTTTATTAACTATATTTTGAAATGTATATACTCTATATAATTTTAACATCCATATTACGTGTTTCATAGACATTATATAAGAATAAATTCAATTTTTTCATATAAAAGAAGTATTTTTAAAAAATTCAAATTTTAACACCTTTTAATGGAGAACCCTGTTTAAATCCAATATTTTACACTATTATATATTCATTTTTACAAAATAATTTTATTCATTAGAAAAAGGACATAAAAATTATGTTTGGATAAATTTTCAGTGCTTTCGTTATAATATTCAATTTTTGATGAATAATAAAAACCACTACGTTACTGTTTAAAACATAATTTTAATTTAAATAATTTTCTATTTTATTTAAATTTATTTTAGGTAAATATAAATACATAATACCTATATAATATCAATTTAATTCATTGGAGTCATTTTAAAATAAAATTAGATTTTTAAAATTTTATTAAACATTTTACTGTCTTAACCACCTTCAAACAACATTTGCAAATATGAATAAATCCTAAAATTAATTTTTCTATGAATTGAATTTCAAAAATATTTTAGACATGGTTGAAATAAGTTAATATATTTGGTTCAATAGGATGAAAATTATTTTTGGTGAATAGTATCTTTGGAATTTTTTTTAACCCGTTTCATAGTAAATAAAGTAATTAAAGGTAAAAATTATATTATAATTACCCTAACAGATGTTCTATTGATATTGGAAAAGTGGATTTTGACAAAAATAAAAAACATGAAAAAAATATGACCCTATTTTTCACATATGGATTATATTAGGACATTTATTATTATTTTATTTAAAAAATGGTAAAGAGTGATAAATTTATATGTTTATAAATAATTTTTTTTTGTATTGGGTTAATAATAAGATAAATTAGACAATAAAAATAATTATAAATCCTAAACTATTTTTTACATGGTGGTTTTTTATTTATAATAGTTAGACTATAAATAATTAAATTTTTTTATGACACTATGATGAGTGAGTAATTACCTTATTAATTAATGCTTAAAATAATTGGAAATATTAATGTCCTAATAAATTTAAATTGAGACTTCTTCTGCATTAAATTAATATTATAGGTTAATATATCACGTTAGGATTGATATAATATATTTGGTTTGAATTAATCTAGTTTTTTCAAATTTCACAAAAACCAAGTACTAAATAGCGTCAAAATTGACAGAAATGAGTTTTTAAAACAAATACAAAATTATAAAATGATATAATCATCATAAAAATGTAAGGCTCATCCAAAGGACTAATATAATAATATATATTTAATTATGATCTACTTGGGGTTCCCTTCGATTTTTATAATTTGTTTATAAACCAGTTATTATAATTATACAAGAATACATAGTAAAAGGTAAAATATTTAATTAAGTTTTTTATATAAAAGATAAGTTTAATATGGTGATGTAAACCTATATAATACCAATTGGATGAAAGGATTACAACCCAACCCCACATTATCGTCGAAATAAATTCTTTTGGAGCTATTATAAACTGAATATGAATGTATAATAAATTTATATTTCAATCTTTTCTAAAAGTGACCGCCACTTCTTTTATAAAATGTTACTTCCCCTTCTCACAAAATCACACCTCCAGATAAATTTGGCCCGGCCAAAACCAACTCAAATATCCTCAAAACTAACCTTACCTCATCTTAGAAGCCTTACATTGATCGTAAATGTAACACCACATGTTTCTACGATACATTTCCCTTTGAATAAAGAAACAACTAGGGTTGTACGCAACATAGAGTACTAACACACCTTGATCAATCAGACTAGCTGTTATGAATAGTAACTCCCTCTTATCTAAATTTTATAAATATTATTTTTCAAAACGGACTTAATTTTGGTATTTGGAATATCAAATTTAGATTAGGGTAATTTTTTGTTATTGTTCTGAAAATTTTAAAATTTTGATGAACA
The DNA here is from genome assembly GCA_963277665.1 of Viscum album. Taxonomy (NCBI): domain Eukaryota; kingdom Viridiplantae; phylum Streptophyta; class Magnoliopsida; order Santalales; family Viscaceae; genus Viscum; species Viscum album. The sequence goes on along the minus strand of OY728163.1, from coordinate 1,044,892,037 downwards.
GTGAAAAGATTGCATTATTATTTAAAAACTAATTTTTATTTAAAGAATTATTTATTTTTTAAAAAATTTATTTTATATCAAAATAGATACATAATATATATATATATATTTTCAATGTAATTAATTGATTTATTTTTATAATATGATTATATGTATAACATTTTGTTGAACTATTTAATGTCTTTTACCCACATTCAGGAACATTTTCAAATTTCTATAAAATGTAATTTTCCATATTCTACAAATTGAATTTAAAAATCCAAGAGATAAAAATTATATCAGTATGTAATATGTGGTTTATTAAGATGAAAATAATTTTTGTTGAATAGTATCTTTTTTACTTATATTTAAAACTTTTAAAAGTAAATAGGTTAATTAGATGTAATAATAATATTATTGTTAACATAACACATGTCCTAATTCTATTGGATAATTGTCTTTTGACCAAAATCATCCATAGGAATAAAATATGATCCTTTTTCTATATTAAGATTACATTAATACATTTATTATTATTATTATTAAAGAAGTGTTGAAAGTGTTAAATTCAAAATTACAAATGTAAAAAAATTTAATATAGAGTAAGAAATAAGATAAATTTGACTATAAATATAAATTAGAAATATAAAATAATTTATTATATTATTATGTTTTATTTATAATTTGTAGACATTATATAAATAAATTTATTTATCATAAAATGATGATGCATTAATTACCTTATTATTGAAAAATTAAAATAATTGATATTATATGTATCCAAATAATTGTAAATTTAGACTTTTGATTAATTGCATGAATTTAATAGGATAATAAGATATGTCAAGGTTTATTAAATAAATCTTTACTCAATTAATCATGATTTTTGGTCTTTAAAAAATTCAAATACTAAATAGTTTCAAAATTGACATAAATGTGTTTTAAAAAAATACTATATTCTTAAATGATATAATAGTCATAAAAATCTAAGTATTTGAAGAAATACTTATATAATAATAGATATGTCATTATTGAACACCTTGTTGTTCTCTTGGAATTTTATAGTTAATTTATTAACACTATAATATAATGATACAAGGAGACTTGGTTAATGTTAAACTATTTAACCAGGAGTTATATCTATAAGATAAGGTTAATATAGTGACCTAATATTATCTATAACCTATAGTTTGAAAGGTTGTAGAACCATACCCACTTTATCCTCGAAATAAATCATTTTTTGGCCATTATAAACCGAATATGATTGTATAATTAAACAATTTTTCATGATTTTTCTAAAATAACCCTCACATATATTATAAAAGGGTACTTCACCTTCTATCAAAATCCCACCTCCCATCCAATTTTGGATTTTCCAACCCTTTCTCAAATATCCTCCCAAATACTCTCACTTTTACATATAGGTCTTATTTTTTATCAGAAATCCAACGTAAAGAGCCCTTTTGATCAGCTCAAAAGGAAACACCCGAAGAAGAGAAAAAAAATTCACCACCACATTCAATGATATTATCATCTTCCACATCATCATTCATTTTTTTTCCATTCCTAAATTATAACTTCATGATCGTACCACGATTCACTGTTTTATTCCACCCTTACACAATATTTTTAAACTAGTTTTGTAATGAATATTCCAAATTTAATAACAAATTGCACATCATGTTTGAATAAATCAATTAATTTTAATCAATATTATAATGGGCAATGTTACTTGTTTTTATTTTTTGAATGTAGGTGGATGTGATTTGGAGGGCTCTTGATGAAGTGGAAGAGAAATGGGCAAAAATTGCATGGATCCATGGACATCTGTCCACTATTTTGAATAGTACAGGACATCCATGCATCCAAATGGGATGAAATTTTGTGGGCCAGTCCAAAATTTAATAGGATAAATTTAATATTATGAAACCCAATCCTGATTCGGCCTCTATGGGGCCCATCCAAACTGATCTGTCCAAGCCACCGAATTTGGACCAAGTCAAATGCGGTGATTTGTATTTTATCAATATCATGGGTTGTATTTGTCCAAATTCTAGAAAACATTCGGTGGAGACAGTCAAGATGTAGGGCTACAACTTTTCTATTTTCTCCAAACCGAGATAAGACTTTCTGAAGGCCGAAACACGTCATGCAAGTGGATTTATGAAATCTGTGTGCCTAAAACCACCTTCCAATTTTCCTATAAATGGGCACCAAGGGAACCTCATTTTCATGTTCGGACAAGAGGAAAGGTGCTGCCATTTTGGAGTCCCCAAGTAATCTTCTCAACATCCCTAGAGGTTATGGAGGCTATGGGAGATTCTACATCAAAATCTTCTTCTTCTTCCCCTCCCATGGGTTTCTAAACCCCTTGTGATCACCCGGGAAGGAATATGATGTAATCCCAAGCTTCAAAGTTGGATTAATTTGAATGATCTTTTTAATTCCTGGATGTGTGTTGTTTTTACTCATCCTCTATTCTTTTTTTATTGAGTTATGTACTTGTATTTCATGCTCAACCCATATGATCATGTTTGGGGGTACCCATTCACGTGATGTTTCACACACAGTTCACCACTTTCTTTTCCCCCTTTCAATTGTGGTGCTTGTGTGATTCATATTGGTCAATAGAACTCACACAATATCTATAAATTCCATGTAAATTTATGTCATGGTATCATAATTAAATAACATGCAAACCTATAGAGCACATCGAATTCTTCATGTGTTTCCTTGGTGAGTTTCAGTTATGATGTCGAACACAAATCACCCAATCATCGGCGGTGTCCGGTGAATTGTTATGTGTTTTTGACTGAACCATAGGAGGAATCCTAGTATAAACAAAGTAACATTCTGGTTCTAGGTGTTACAAACAAGTTATTAAAAGATCATAACCCCATACCTTGAAGCGATGAAGGATGAGCATCACGAGACTTCCCCAGGTTGATCACGCTTAATCAATATTGTTCATTTCTTCTTTTATTTATCGCTTTCATTTTCTATTTTCATCCTTAATCATAAAACCCCCAAGTTTCACAAAACCTATTTCACATTCTACTTTCATAATCGGAACCCTATTTTTAAATTAATGATCTAAGGCTCCGTCGAGAGACGACCTAGGGTTGCTGCTATACTGCAGAAATTCTAGTCAAAATTAAACAACTAATTTGACGCGCTCGACAACGTGGTCAAGATTTAGCGCCATTTTCGGGGATCCAAGATCATTTTTTTCTTTATTTAATTTTATTTAGTTATTTTACTTCTTAATTAGTACTCCTCTAAATACCCCACTACCATTTTATTGTTTTTGTTTTGGGTTTTGTCTTTATTTTTTGTTGTTTTTGGTGTGTTCTTTCTCTCTCTATCTCTCTCTCTCTCTCTCTCTTCTTCTCCATCTCCCTCCCTAATTATATAGTATAACATTATATTATTCACTCACCCTTCTTATGTTTTTTATCCATCTAAAATCAAAAAAAAATACACAACAAAAAAATAAATCAATCAAACTATACATCATTGTTGCATGACAAGATCTGGTAAAGAAACACTACTTTAATTTGACCCTAAAATTGAAAAGTCACTTCACACAAAAATCAAGACATTTAGAGAAGTTCAATCAAGTTACATTGTGGAACCCCTTATAAAACCTCAAGTGTTTCTAAACCAACAAAAAATTGAACCCAATCAAACCCAAGAAAACATGGCTGCAAATAATTGAACTTTAAAAGAACTTACTACCCCTGATGTGGAGTACCAACCTGCATACATACAATATCCTGAGTAAGCAGCCAACATTGATCTTAGATCAGGTCTCATAAACCTTCTTCCAAAAATCCATGTTATTCCTGGTGAGGACCCTCACAAACATCTAAAGCAGTTTCACATAGTGTGCTCCACCATGAAACCCCAAAATTTGACTGAGGACCTCATTAAGTTTAGGGCCTTCCCTTTCTCCCTTGATGGTGTAGCCAATGATTGGATATACAATTTTCCTTCCACAATTGGGTGCCGGAATGACCTAAAAAAACTTTTTCTAGAGAAGTTCTTTCCTGCTTCTCGAACTGCATCAATTAGGTAAGAAATCTGTGGAATTAGGCAATCGCAAGGAGAGACCCTTCATGAATACTAGGAGAGATTCAAAAGACTTTTCTCAAGCTACCCCCACCACCAGATTAGTGAAGAACATTTAATTCAATACTTCTATGAGAGACCTATCCCCATGGATCGTGGAATGATTGATGCTGCAGGTGGTGGTTCCCTAGTTGACAAAACCCCTTCTGCCGCTCGTGAATTAATTGCCAACATGGATCAAAATGCAAAACAATTTGGTACACGAGTTATTGCACCAACCTGAGGAGTTCATGAGGTAAGTAATTCATCCCTAGAACATTAGTTAGATACTAAACCTGATGATATGCATACCCATCTATGTCAATTAGCTCACAAACAAGGTAAATCACTCTCTACTTCTATCCCATTACATTGTTTGATTTGTTCTGATAACACTCATTTTTCTGACCAGTGTCCACAACTTCAAGATTCATCTATGTCCTCTGCAGCTGTGTTCCCAGGGCGTCCATTCCAATAAGCGCCTCCCTTCAAGAAAGAAGAATTCATGCCAAATCCAAATCCAGGGTGGCAAGCACAACTCCAATATCGACAAGGAGGAAACTAAAGCTACCCAAAGTAGAATTGGTATCAACAAGGCCAAGGTATGAAAACTTTTTATCCTTCAACTTCGCAAATTAATCATCCTCTTCCTCCTACCAAATCTGAACCATGCCTCGAGGACATGGTGAATCAAATGGCAACCCAGTTCCTTCAGTTCCAATAGACCACACAATCAACTCTTCAAGACCTACGAACCCATGTGGGGAAATTGGAAAACACCATCGGTGAGCTTAAGATGCAAGGTTCTGGACAACTACCATCCCAACCCATTGCCAATCCAAAGGACAAAGGTAATGTATGTGTAGTTACACATCGTAGTGGTAAAGAAGTTTCTCCTTCTACTAATTCTATATAGCAGGTATGTCCCCCTCATGAAAAATCTCTTTCCCAACCCTAAAAAACTTCATGTAAAGATATACAAGACAAAAATGGTAATCGAATAGTCATTGATGATTCAAATGAACAATCCATTCCTCTTACTATCCCTCAAAGACTCTCTAAATATAAGAAAAAAATTGATAATGAGATTGATAATGAAATAATGTATAAATTTTAAAAAGATCAAGTTAATATTCCATTGTTGGATGCAGTCAAGAAAATTCCCCGTTATGACAAATTTCTTAAAGAGCATTGCACCCATCGACGATGGCTGAAGCGGAATGAGAGAGTCAACCTGGGAAGGAATGTATCAGCCTTGATTCAACCAGCAATGCCATCGAAATTCAAGGATCCCGACACAGTCACCATACCTTGTACCATAGGGGAGACCTTCTTTTATGATGCTATGCTAGATTTAGGTGCTTCCGTTAATATGATGCCTCACTCCGTGTATACTTCTCTATAGTTTGGAGAGCATCAACCAACAGGAATTGTTGTGCATCTTGCCAACCGGAGTAAAACACATCCAAAAGGAGTGATTGAGGATGTCCTTGTTAGAGTGAAGAATCTCATCTTCCCCGATGATTTCTACATTCTTGAGATGGAAGATACCTGAACCCAATGACATACCCCTCTCATACATGGGAGTCCATTGTTAAAAATAGAAAAGACAATCATCAATGTTCACAATGGTATGTTGTACATTGAATTAGGAGGAGAAAAGGTATGTTTTAATATCCTTGAGGCTATGAAACACCCCGTTGAAGAGCACTCCACTCTTCATGTCTATTTGATGGAAGTTCTCTCAAACGATGCACACACACACAATTCTCTCCTCAACCAAAACCCTGATTCTTTTTTGTTTTCTTCACCCTTGGAAGATTTGAGTTTTGGTTCTTATTTTTAATGTTTTGTGGGTTCAAAAAAAATGTAAATTTTGAGCTTTAATTGATGACTGTGTTTATTCTGAGGTACCCATGACTATCGATGATTCTGCAAATCTCATTTCAATAGATTCTCTTTCCTTTGAGAATAAACATGAGCAGATAGATAGTTTCATGGACCTCACTCCCCGTAAATCCCCTCCCTCAATCCAGAAAAAACCAGTGTTTGATCTTAAACAACTTCCTTCTAATTTAAAATATTCATATCTTGAAGGTATTAACCAATTTCCCGTCATTATTGCCAATAACCTCTCTCCACAACAGGAATTGAAACTGATTAAACTTTTGAGAGAGTGTAAAAAGGCAACAGGATGGACATTTGTTGATATTCCCAGAATTAGCCCATCTATATGTATGTACCATATACTTTTGGATGATGAGGCTAAGCCTGTAAGACAATCTCAACGCCGGTTGAATCCCACTCTCCTTGAAGTGGTAAAATTGGAAATCAGTAAATTACTTGCTACATGGATCATTTATCCTATATCTTATAGTAAATGGGTTATGCCAGTGAAAATTGTGCCTAAAAAATAGGAATAATAGTTGTGTCAAATGAATCGAATGAATTGGTTGCAACACATGTGCAAAACAGTTGGCGAGTCTGTATTGACTACCGTCGACTGGATCAAGCCACGTTGAAGGACCACTCTCCTTTACCTTTCATTGACCAAATGTTAGAACGATTGGCTGGTATGTCCCATTATTGTTACCTTGATGGCTATTCAGGTAATTTCCAAAACCATATAGCCCCTGAGGATCAAGAAAAGACAACATTTACCTGTCCATTTGGCACATTTTCATATAGAAGGATGCCATTCGGTCTATGTAATGCTCTGGGTACTTTTCAGCAATGTATGTTGAGTATTTTTTCTGAGTACCTTAAGAGTTGTATTGAAGTATTTATGGATGATTTCATGGTTTATGGTTCTTATTTTGATGATTGTTTGGAAAACCTAGGTTCTATCCTCCGCCGCTGCATTGAAAAAGATCTTGTTTTAAATTATGAAAAATGTCATTTCATGGTTGAGCGGGGGATAGTTCTTGGGAATATCATTTAAATTAAGGGAATTCAGGTTGATAAATCTAAAATTGAATTACTTTCATCCCTTCCATTTCCAAAATGTGTTCGTGAGGTGCGGTCTTTATTGGGTCATGTTGGTTTTTACCGCTGATTCATTGAAGACTTTAGTAAGATCGCACTTCCCTTATCTTAGTTGTTACAAAAGGATTCTGAGTTTGTGTTTGATAAAAATTGTGAGGATACATTCAATTAACTAAAAAAGAGTCTCACATCACCTCCCATAATCAAACCACCTAGGTGTGATCTCCCCTTCGAGCTTATGTGTGATGCCTCGTACTTTGCAGTTGGGGCAGTTTTATAAAAAAGGGTTGAAAAGGCTCCTCATGTCATTGTGTATACCTCGCGTACCCTTGACCCTGCCTAGTTAAACTACACAACCATAGAAAAATAACTCCTTTCTATTGTTTTTGCCTTGAAAAAATTCCGTTCATATATTCTTGGTTCAAAAGTGATTGTGTTTTCTAACAATGTTGCCCATCGTTTCCTCCTAAAGAAACCTGAAGCCAAGCCCCGCCTCATTCAGTGGATGCTCCTCCTCAATTAGTTTTACCTTGAGATTAGAGATAAGAGAGGGGTGGAGAATGTTGTAGCTGACCACATTAGTAGGATTTCCCTACTGTTGGACCATCATGTTGACTCACCCCTACCCATTGGAGAATTCTTCCCTCATGGGAACCTTTGTCATGTGTAAAACTTACCCCCTGGTATGTGGACATTGTGAATTTTCTATCAACATCTAGGGTCCCCCCTGATTTTAGCACATCACAATCCCAGAGACTTCAGCATTATTCTCATTGGTACATTTGGTATGACCCATACTTATGGAGAAATTTTAGTGACCAAGTAGTTCATCGGTGTGTCCCTGACCATGAGTTCACCTCTGCATTGTCCTTCTACCACACTTTGGCCTGTGGAGGCCACTTCAGCTCTCAACGTATAGCTCGAAAGGTCCTTGACTCAGGACATTATTGTACAACATTGTTTAGGGATGCCCATAGATTTTTAAAGTCATGTAATCGTTTTCAATTCACAGGGAATATCTCCAAGAGGAATGAAATGCCCCAACAACCCATGTTATATTGTGAGATCTTCGATGCATGTGGAATTGACTTCATGGGGACTTTTCCAAATTAATTTGGATTTGTGTACATCTTATTGGTTATTGACTATGAATCTAAATGGGAGGAAGCAAAGGCCCCCAGGACCGAATACTCTCTAGTGGTTGTTGATTTTGTGAGGTCCTGGATTTTCAGTAGGTTTGGTCTACCAAGATTCATCATTAGTGATCAGGGTTCACATTTTTTCAATCATAACATAAAAACCTTTCTTCATAAGTATGGGGTTGTTCATAAAGTCTCCAATTCATATCATCCCCAAACTAACAGACAATCAGAAATTTCAAATCGGGAAGTTAAGTGAATCATGGAGAAAACAGTACAACCCAATAGGAAAGATTGGAGTTTGTGCATGGATGATGAACTTTGGGCGTACCGTACTACTTTTAAAACACCGATCGAAATGTCACCATATAGGATTGGGTTTCAAAAATCTTGTCACCTCCCGTTGGAGGTAGAACACCGTGAATATTTGGCTATTAAACAATGTAATATGAACCTTTCAGATGCAGGTGAGGAAAGAAAGCTGCAGATTCAAGAGTTGGAAGAAATTCGACCTGATGAATATGACAACTCCTGAATCTATAATGAAATTACAAAGGCTATTCATGATAGCATGATTCACCAACGAATGTTCCATATTGGTGAGAAGGTCCTCATGTACAATTAGAGGCTTAAGATCCACCAAGGTATGCTTCGTTCCTAATGGCTCGGTCCGTATATTGTTACTAATGTTTACCCTTTTGGTGCAATACTGGTTTTGAATGAGAATAGTGGACGATGTTTTACCGTCAATGGGCAGCGACTTAAACACTTCTATGAGGATTTTCCAAAGAACCAGGTGGAGTAAATCCACCTTCTCGACGCATCATACCAATAAAACACACCAGGTTTTATCCTTCCTTCTCACATTTTCAATTATTTCATTGAGGACACTGCACATTCTAGGTGTGGGGGGGGGGGTGGATACATTCCTGGTTAGTTAGGATTTTTAATCGTTTTCTCCTTTTGTTTTCTCTTTTTGGCCTCCTTTACGGTATTTTTATTTTTACCCATCAACAATTTTGATATACCATGATGTGGTGACCATAAAATGGGGAAAGTAAAAATACCATAACAAAGGCTAAAATGAATTTGAGTATGAGTTTACCATCAAGGAGTTGTTTTTAGTGAATTGGTTTTATGTCAATGATATAAATGGTTGTATCTATGTGAAACCTTTGATATGATTGTTTCCCTTTGTGTGAGTAGTTTTTTTGGGAAAATTATGTCACTAATATCTCCACAAATTTTTGCAATAAACCACAAAGTGTGATTATTTCTTACTTAATATAAGTTAAATATATGTTGGGTTAATATTTTTCATATTTAAATGATCTTTCCGTACATTTGTCCCTTATCCGATCTGTTTTATTACTGTACCAGATTGACCTATGCGTGTGTACCTAATGTCTGACTGTTGTACACCCTCAAAAAAATTTGTTGTGTCTTGGGCAGGTCAAAAACAAATCTTCCTCAATCTTTGATTTTGTTATAACTATTTCAATTAGTGTCGTGATGAGATCATGCAAGGGTTGAGAGATGAGTGTGAGATTTGTTCAAATTGCAACTTAAAAAAATATAATAAATGAGGGGAGTGATGAAATGTGCAACATATGGGGATATCTAGGTCGGGAGATTATGGTTTGACTTCTGGAAATGCTTAAATGAGTGGGTCTTGAAATATGATTGCAAAGGATGTATGACAGGTTTGGTGACAAAATCATTTAAGCTGAAAAATGGTAAAATAACATATATTTATTGGATAGAATGTGGAAACAATAGCATGGAATGGTTTTCACACACACACATGGAGATTTAGTGTCATGTTTTACTTATGAATTCCTTTCTCAATTGGGTATCATGAATTTTTTTTAATTTCACTATGATATGATTTATGAGACATCTTTTCTATTTTCACTAGGAAGAACTCCTATGTGTGGTTCGTGCATTGATCACTTTACTTTAAATAAAATTTCCTCAAATGATAAATCTTCAGGATTTTGGCAATATATATATATGAATCATTATATTTGGATATGTTACTTTTCCCAAGAGTGAAAATGTTTAGGTGTGGGGGTGTGATTGTACCACGATTCACTATTTTATTCCACCCTTACACCACAGTTTTAAACTAGTTTTGTAATGAATATTCCAAATAGAATAATAAATTTCACTTCATGTTTGAATAAATCAATTAATTTTAATCAATATTATAATGGGAAATGTTACTTGTTTTTATTTTTTGAATGTAGGTGGAGGTGATTTTGAGGGCCCTTGATGATGTGGAAGAAAAATGTGCCAAAATTGCATGGATCCATCGACATTTGTCCATGGTTTTGAATTGGAAGATAAATAAGTGCATCCAAATGGGCTGACATCTTGTGGGCCTGTCCAAAATTTAATAGGCTATATTTCATATTCAGGAACCCAATACTGATTCGGCTTTTATGGGGCCCATCCGAACAGATCTGTCCAAGACACCGAATTTGGCCTAAGTCAAATGCGGTGTTCTGTATTTTATCAATATCTTGAGTTTTATTTGTCCAAATGCTGCCAACCATTCGGTGGAGATGTTCAAAGGGTAGAGATACATGTTTTATATTTTCTCCAAAGTGAGATAAGACCGTATGAAGGCAGAAACGCATCATGAAAGTGGATTGATGAAATCTGTGTGCCTTAAACCACCTTCCAATTTTCCTATAAAAGGGCACCAAGGGAACCTCATTTGCAAGTTCGGCCAAGAGGAATGGTCCTGACATTTTGGAGTCCCCAATGATTCTTCTCAACATCCCTAGAGGTTATGGAGGATATTTGAGGTTCTACTTCAACAGCTTCTTCCTCTTCCCCTCCCATGGGTTTCTAAACCCCTTTTGATCACTCGTGGAGGAATGTGATGTAATCCCGAGCTTCAAAGTTGTATTAATTTGAATGATCTTTTTAATTCCAGGTTGTATGTTGTTTTTACTCATCCTCTATTCTTATTTTATTGAGTTATGTACTGGTATGTCATGCTCAACTCATATGATCATGTTTGGGGCTACCCATTCATGTGATGTTTCACACACCGTTCACCACCTTCTTTTCCCCCTTTCAATTATGGTGCTTGTGTGATTCATTTTGATCAATAGAACTCACACAATCTCTGTCAAGGCCATGCACATTTTTTTCATGGTATCACAATGAAATATCATTCAAACCTGAAGAGCACATCGAATTCTTCATGTGTTTCCCTGGTGAGTTTCAGTTAAGATGTCTAACACAAATCACCCAATCATCGGCTGTGTCCGATGAATCGTTATGTGTTTTTGACTGAACCCTAGGAGGTATCCTAGTATAAACTCAGTAACATTATGGTTCTATGTGTTACAAACTAGGGATTAAAAGATAATAACCACATCCCTTGAAGCGACGAAGGATGATCATCACGAGACTTCCCCGGGTTGATCACGCTTAATCAATATTGTTCATTTCTACTTTGTTTTATTGCTTTCATTTTCTATTTTCATCATTAATCATAAAACCCCCACGTTTCACAAAACCTAATTCACCTTATACTTTCATAATAATAATCCTATTTTTAAATTAATGATATAAGGCTCCGTCTAGAGACGACCAAGGTTTGCTGCTATACTGCAGAAATTCTAGTCAAAATTAAACAACTAATTTGACACGCTCGACAAAGCGGTCACTTCAGTATCATATTTATACATTGATATAACCATATTAATTATTCTATCCATCATATGAAGGAGAAGTCGCCATACTTTCATATGTACGGCTTGCCGTCTCCACGTCGTTTGGTAATTTATTATTCAAACACAACCATATTGGATGGGAATAATAATGTGTATAACTGATGTAAATAAATAATATAACATTTTAAGGATTCATTATATATGAAATACTATCAAATTACATAATATTTCACCATAATATAATGATATTTTCACCTTTGCGTATGTAAAGACCAGCAAATTTCAAGGAAATTTTTTTTTCTTAATTTTCATTGGAATTTTACAAGAGCGCAGCTTCAGACGGCACCTGATTCCGAGGCCCGGTGTGCCCGGAATCAATTTCCGAAGTTTGGCTCGGGTGCGTTCAGTGAACGGACGAGCGGGTTTTTCTATCTTTTGAACCGGTCCCCGGAATCAAATTCTGAGGGCACCGATGAAATCGCAGCGCCGGTATTTGCTTAGAAACGCCTCTTCCGGAGTTGCGTTTGCTCAGACGTGGTTTTTTAAATTTTGCGGCTTTAAGTCAGAAATAAAATAAAGTTTGTGCGACAACTTTATTCTATTTCACTTAAGCTGCTTGGAAGCCACTTGAAGCCACTTAAAGACGGCTTGAACTGAGTTGAACTGGATAGGATGCTATCCGGAAATATCCTACCCCCTTGGTAGGATATTTGTGAGGTGGGGCCCGCACGAGCCCCGCCGTTTCTTTCGCTAAGTAACGCACCCGCGAAAACCCGTCAAAGTAACTGAAAAGTCAACCGACGCGTTTTCTTTAATTCTTAACAGACCATTTAATTGGGCGGTTTATTTCGTGAATTAAATGGGCTGTTTCATTCATTGAATTAATTCAACGAATTTAATGGGTCGTTACTTACGCGTTTGCGTTCGTTGGAAAAATAATAAAATAAGACCAACTCTTTCCTTTGGAGGATTACTCGTTGTGCGAGATTCTCTGGGCCTCCACCCTCCCCGCGAAGAACGCGAAGAACGCGAAGAACGCCGGCGACCGAAATTCGACGACGCACACCGAGATCTGCGACGTCGATGAGCTTTACCCGCGACGTTCTTCGGTGACGCCTCTTCTTCCGCGGCCGATCCTCGTTCGGCAACTAAGGTGAGAAGCAGATCGTTTAAATTCTCTTTTTTTAAAAAAAATTCATGGCAACGGATTTAATTAATTAAATCCTTTTGTTCTTGATCCAGAGATTGGCGACGCGACGCCGGATACCGCGACGACGCAACGATCCCCCCTTCTTCCGCGACGAGCGATCCCGCGACGACCTCTCGTCCGACGACGACGACAAGGTAGGGGTTTATTTTCTTGATGATTCATTCCCGTGTTCTTATTTCTTTTGAATAAAGAACCGGCACGAATAATTTCAATTAATTAAAAATTGAAATTCCATTTAAAAGAAAAGGAGTGAACAATTTTTTATCATTGATTAAAAATTGTTGTAGCCTTTCCTCCCGTTGATTATGACTAACGCGGAGGGTGCGGGTCTAACGAACAAGACCCGGCAACCCTCCGCCGATCTCTTTGTTGTGCGGATATGGCGGACGACGACGAACCGCGCGGCAGGGGCGATCTGTTGATCCCGCAGTGAAGATCGGCCCCCGGGAGGAGCATCGGCGCAGACGGGAGGCAAAACGGGCCACCGGAGCAACTCCGGCGGCCCGCGGAAGGTGGCGGCGCCCGGCACGCCACCGGAGGAGTCTGCCGCGGCCGAGGCGCGGCGGCGCCGAACCGCCGGACCGCGTCCGCGGTCCGGCCACCCAGCACGCGGCCCGCGCGGGCCGCGTTTCTCCAAAGCCGCGGGTCAAACCCGCGGCGGCTCACTCGGCCGCGCGGCCGAAGCCGGGCCGGCCGGTCCGGTCGGCCGGGCCGCGCCCAGGCCGGACCGGACCCGGCCTAGCCGGGTCGGGCCGGGTCGCCACGGGCCCAGAACCCCCGTTTCGGGCCCTCTTCGGTCTTTCGCCCATATCTTGGTCCTGGGACCTCCGATTGACGAACCGTCAGCGGCTACGCGATCCTTGGATCGAGACGGTCGTTTCGGTATATTATACTCAAGGTTTCGGAAGACTTTGGATTCGGCCGGGTTGGTTCGTACACGAAACCAACCGGGCCCTCGGAGCGGAAACGCTCATAACTTGAGCTACGGACGTCCGATCGACGTACCGTCAGCTGTGGTAGTTTTATCTATGTGATACGGAACTTTTGGCATACTACCGCCCGAGGATCGGATACAGGCGGAGTACGGTCGGGTTGGTTTTTCCCTAAAAAACCAACCGGGCCCCTGGGACGAAAATGCCAATAACTCTCAGACCGGGCGTCCGATTGACGCGCCGTCTGTTGCGTTGAGATCCTGTTGTCGATATGAAACTTTTGGATACATCAACTTCGGACTACGTGTCAGTTGATGTATCAGCCTCTCGGCTCGTGGAGCGGACCCTCCTAAACGAGCTCGCTATGTGCGGGAACCCTAGCGCTGGCTGTGACTTCGACGACAGAGCAGATATCCTCCGTGGACTGCGACGACGGCAGAGCAGAGATCCTCAGTGGACTGCGATGACGGCAGAGCAGAGATCCTTCGTGGACTGCGGCGACGACTGTGCAGAGATCCTCAGTGGACTGCGTCGACTACTGCACTCAGCGATCCTACATGGATCAGTGCTACAGGTTCTGTGTGAGCCCGATCCTATGTGGGTCCTTACTACCGGTTCTGTGTGAGCCACTGCCTACAGGTTCTGTGTGAGCCCGATCCTACGTGGGTCTTTTGCGGGGGTTAGTACCTATCGATCCTTCGTGGGTCCGACGACTTAGATGGATCAGTGATCATCTTTGACGTCATCTGAAAAAGTATACATGGTTGAGCTGAATCTTATGTTACTCTCCTTTGTGGATTGTGTTGAACTATCCTATGTGGATTTACTGTTTACTCTCCTTGTGGATTTGAGTCTTGCTTTCCTTTGTGGATTGAGTTGTTCTTGAGCTCGTGAGCAGAGCTAGAATTGGGGACTTAGGTATATGTATGGGCATATACCTAAGTCGAGTCAGATGTTACTTCGTGATTGCATCTTTCTTTTGTGCTATATCCTTTGTGGATTTCGGGAGACCTTCGGGGGTCTCGGGGTCCTTACTGAGTAGCTTATACTCACCCCTGCACGGGCTATGCCCGCACCTTGTTGTGTTGGTTGCAGACGACGGACAGCGCTGATCACGGTTGGGGCGTGGAGCAGGACGGTACCTGGAGGTGGACCACTGGGCGGGACGTGCTCGGAGCGGACGTGGGACCCGAGGAGCCTGGAGGCTATCTGTACCCACCCTTCAGGTGGGATTGCCAGTGGACGACACGAGGCCGCCGTCTTTTCTTCAGTTGCTGTACTTTACTTTTCAGTTGTACTTTAAAGTTGGGCTTGTATTTCCGGCCCCCTTTACTTTTCTGCACTCTGTAGTTACTTTCCACTTGCTGACTCTGTGGTGGTTGTTACTTATAAATGCAATGCCTTCCCTGTTTACCGGGAATTTACGCCTTGGTGCTAGTCGCCAGCCTCTGGCCTATGGAAGGCGGGCTTGGGGTAGTCACGGCACGGGCCCCGAGGACGGGTCGTGACAAATTGGTATCAAAGGCGGTCGGTTCTACCGCAGACTCTGATCATCCTTTCTTTCTATATGAAGCAATAGTGTTTAGTGTATTGAGTGTGGTTATCAGTTCAGGGAGCCCAGTGTTGGTGCGGCGGCCGACGTATCCGTACACCAGGACCCTGACTCCTGATTTCCGACTTAATGCATGAAAACATTGATTGCGTGTGTGTTTCGAGTTTTCTTTGTGATTACTTGTGTCAGCTCACCGGGTATACTGATCTGCTTTATGAATGTCTCAAGTTTTCCTTGTGATTACTTGTGCCAGCTCACCAGGTATACTGTTCTGACTGTGGTGCTCTTGTTCTCCTTTTCAGGATGGCCCCACGACGACAGCCAGCTAGGGTTCCGAGTGTAGGGCGCGACGGCAGCCCACCGAGCGACCAGGCCTCGGTGCAGGGCCCTTTGCCAGCAGTGGCACCGGCGGTAGCTTTACCCGCCGAGCCACCGATGCTGCCAGTACCAGACGCTGACGATGCACGTCGCCTCAGGGCACTGCATGAGTTTCAGAGCCAGCGACCGCCCAGGTATCGCGGTGAGGCGGACCCCCAGGCCGTCGAGGACTGGCTAGAGGCGGTGGTACGGATCTTTAGGCTAGTGAGGACACCAGCGGATCTCATGGTGATTCTCGCAGCGAGCCTCCTGCAGGCAGCGGCAGGACGATGGTGGAGCCTGATGCTCCAGGTTCACGATGAGGCATCCTTGATCTGGGCGGACTTCGAGAGCCTCTTCCGCTCTGAGTTCGTCCCGGCCACCCTCAGAGCGGTGCGCATCCAGGAGCTTCTCCAGCTGCGCCAGGGCAGCATGACGGTCGCTCAGTACGCGGCGAGGTTCACTGACCTATCTCGCTACTCGACCGACATGGTACGGGACCCCTTCTTCCGGGCCCGGACCTTCGAGCAGGGCTTGCGACAGGAGATTCGGGCGTCGCTGATCTCCCTCAGCATTCCGACCCAGGCGGGAGTGCTGGAGCGAGCCCTCCTGATCCAGAGCTTCCTGGCAGAGCCTTCTTCAGCAGCGAGACCTAGCGCAGGGCGGCAGGTAGCTGAGTCTTCGGCAGCAGGTAGCCGACGGATGACTCTCGGGTCCAGGCAGACCAGACCACCACGCAGACGGCCTCAGGACACCGGCTCAGCAGTGCAGGGCACACAGCGGAGTGCCAGCATTCCGAGAGGCAGGCTGTGCTACTCTTGCGGCGGGCAGGGTCACATGCCTCGTGACTGCCCGACTCGCCGACCAGAGGAGCAGAAGACGGTGGAGGGGCCACCCAGGCAGAGGTAGAGGGTCGACCGTGGCGGTCCGCAGGGAGGAGGCGGACGAGGCAGAGGAGCTGGCCGAGCAGCGGGTGGTGGGCGACGCTTCCAGGCTCTACCCCCACCACCACCAGGAGGGCCACCTCGACCACATGGAGCTGGCGGGCAGGGACATGTCCAGCTCCAGGCAGTGGAGGCCTACGACCCCGACTTGCCAGAGATGATTCGAGGTATGATCTGTGTCTATTCCACCCTTGCTGCAGTACTTATAGACACAGGAGCGAGACACTCTTTCATAGCCTCTGCCCTTGTTCGGAGCTCGGAGATTCCGACTGAGCCGTTGGCTCGATCCTTACGGCTAGAGACTCCTACGGGAGCAGACTCGACGATTACGCACTGGTGCCGGCAGTGTGAGCTTACTCTAGGAGGCGAGAGCTTCGGCTGGGATCTCCTTGTAGCGGCGTCGAGGCCTTACGACGTCATCTTGGGCATGGATTGGCTATCCACGGTTCATGCCCAGATCGACTGTTTTAGGCGCAAGGTGCGATGTGTTCGCACCGACGGGAGAAGGTTTACCTTCACTGGCGAGAAGGGAACCTTTGCAGCACAGGATGGACTTCCGCGGAGGAGAGCGCAGCCCATCTCTCATCAGTTGGCTAGCCTCATCCTAGGAGCAGTGGACGTGCGGAGTCCAGCTTTTCCTGCAGTGGTGGACCAGTACGTGGACGTCTTTCCCGACGACGTTCCAGGGCTACCTCCTCGTAGAGAGGAAGACTTTTACATCGACTTGTACCCCGGGACAGCCCCGATATCTACTCCAGCATATCGGATGGCCCCCGCCGAGCTTCGGGAGCTGCGGGTACAGTTGGAGGACTTGCAGAGCAAGGGGTTTATCCGACCCAGTGTTTCACCCTGGGCTTCCCCGATTTTGTTCGCCAAGAAGGCGGACGGGAGCTTGCGACTGTGTGTCGACTATCGTCGCCTGAACCAGGTGACAGTGAGGAACAAGTATCCGCTGCCACGGATTGATGACCTCTTCGATCAGCTCAAGGGAGCGCGGTGGTTCTCGAAGATAGACCTCCGGTCAGGCTATCATCAGCTCAGAGTTCGTGATGTGGACGTGCAGAAGACGGCCTTCAGGTGTCGGTATGGCCATTATGAGTTCTTGGTTATGCCATTCGGCGTAACCAATGCTCCAGCAGTGTTCATGAGCCTCATGAACAGGATCTTCCAGCCATACCTCGACCGATTTGTCGTGGTCTTCATTGACGACATTTTGGTATACTCGACGACTGAGGAGGAGCATGTCTACCACCTGTGAGTTGTGCTAGAGACACTCCGAGAGCACCAGCTTTATGGAAAGCTCTCAAAGTGCCAGTTCTGGTTACGTGAGGTCCACTTCTTGGGGCACGTCATCTCTGAGGCGGGAGTTGCAGTGGATCTCGCGAAGATCGAGGCAGTACTAGCTTGGGAGCCACCCAGGAGCGTGACAGAGGTGCGGAGCTTCTTGGGCCTAGCCGGATACTATCGGAGATTCGTGCCAGACTTCTCCAGAGTTGCGGCACCACTCTCAGCATTGACGAAGAAGGGAAAACCCTTCGTGTGGTCAGACAGATGTCAGCAGAGCTTCCAGGAGCTGAGACAGAGATTGACCAGCGCACCTATCTTGAGGTTGCCTGAGGAGGGAGTTGGATACATAGTTTACTGCGATGCATCAGGGACTGGACTCGGATGCGTCCTGATGCAGGAGCGGGTCATGA
The DNA here is from genome assembly GCA_963277665.1 of Viscum album. Lineage (NCBI taxonomy): Eukaryota > Viridiplantae > Streptophyta > Magnoliopsida > Santalales > Viscaceae > Viscum > Viscum album. The sequence continues at coordinate 1,044,873,440 of OY728163.1, read as the reverse complement.
TCGCCTACGGATCACTTCAGTTGAGGCCGCATGAGCAGAACTATGCCACTCATGACCTGGAGTTAGCAGCAGTGGTCTTCGCTCTGAAGACTTGGCGGCACTATCTGATGGGTGAGCGCTTCACAGTCTTTTCTGACCACCAGAGTCTCAGGTATATCATCTCTCAGAAGGACCTGAACCTGAGACAGCGGAGATGGCTTGAGTTCCTCGAGGACTATGACTTTGAGATAGTCTATACTCCTGGGAAGGGGAACGTGGTAGCCGATGCCCTCAGCAGGAGGACGGGCATTCAGCTACTTGAGGAGGCGACGGAGCAGCTAGCATCCTTACAGATATCCTTCGTGGATAGAGACGGAGCAGCCTTTCTTCAGTCTCTCACAGTCTCTCCTCCACTTCTACAGCGGGTCAGAGAGGCTCAGCGTGAGGACGCTGACTGTGAGACCCGGCGTGCACTGATATCCTCAGGTCAGGCGCCTGATGGCTTCTCCCTTGGAGCAGAGCACGACATCCTTTTCAGAGGACGTACCTTCGTACCAGTCGCTTTGCGAGAGGAGGTGCTGAGAGAGTTTCACACTTCTCCCTTGGCGGTACATCCTGGAGTGGCGAAGATGTACCAGGATCTCAGGCGACAGCACTGGTGGACGGGCATGAAGAAAGCTGTGGCAGAGTTCGTTTCACGATGCCTCACCTGCCAGCAGGTGAAGGCAGAGCATCAGGTACCAGCAGGCTTGGTACAGCCCTTGGAGGTCCCGGAGTGGAAGTGGGATGGAATATATATGGATTTCGTGACTGGACTTCCACGCACTTCCAGAGGTCACAACTCCATTTGGGTGATTGTCGACCGACTCACCAAGTCGGCACACTTCTTACCCATCAGAGAGCAGGGCTCAGTGGAGAGCTTGGGACGTCTTTACGTCCAGGAGATCGTACGGCTTCACGGGGTGCCATCATCTATCGTCTCCGATCGAGATGCTTGTTTCACTTCCCGGCTTTGGAAGGGGTTGCAGGAGGCGTTCGGGACGCGGATCCATCTGAGCACAGCCTTCCACCCTCAGACGGATGGTCAGACGGAGAGGACCATACAGACACTCGAGGACATGCTCCGTGCATGTGTTCTCGACTTTGGTCGCAGCTGGGAGGACCACCTACCCTTGGTGGAGTTCGCGTACAACAACAGCTACCACTCCACCATCGGGATGACACCATACGAGGCGTTGTACGGCAGACCCTGCAGATCACCGTTGTGCTGGACAGACCCTGGGGAGTTAGCACTCGTGGGACCAGAGATGGTCCGAGCCACGACAGAGAAGGTCCAGATCATCCAGGAGAGGATGAGGACAGCTCAGAGCTGGCAGAAGTCATATGCTGACAGGAGGCGAAGGCCACTAGAGTTCGAGGATGGCGACCACGTCTTTTTGCGTGTCTCACCTCGACGTGGTTTACGGAGATTTGGCCGAGGTGGCAAGTTGTCTCCACGCTTCATCGGGCCTTTCCAGGTCCTCAGCAGGATAGGAGAGGTGGCTTATCGCCTGGCTCTACCACCTCAGTTGCACCGGGTGCACGACGTCTTCCACGTGTCTCAGCTGAGGAGATACGTGCACGACCCTACACACATCATCGACTTTGGGGAGCTGGACGTGGACGATGGGGCGACATTTGCGGAGGTCCTAGTGGAGATCGAGGATCGACAGGAGCGGGTCCTACGTGGGCGGTCGATTCCTCTTGTACGCGTCAGATGGCAGCACGGGAACCTCCAGGAGAGCACTTGGGAGCGGGAGGCTCAGATGCGTGCTCAGTACCCCCATTTGTTCCCCTAGTTTTTGATGTAACTTTACGGGGACGTAAAGCCCTGAGGTGGGAGTAATGTAAAGACCCGCAAATTTCAAGGAAATTTTTTTTTCTTAATTTTATTTGGAATTTTACAAGAGCGCAGCTTCAGACGGCACCTGATTCCGAGGCCCGGTGTGCCCGGAATCAATTTCCGAAGTTTGGCTCGGGTGCGTTCAGTGAACGGACGAGCGGGTTTTTCTATCTTTTGAACCGGTGCCCGGAATCAAATTCTGAGGGCACCGATGAAATCGCAGCGCCGGTATTTGCTTAGAAACGCCTCTTCCGGAGTTGCGTTTGCTCAGACGTGGTTTTTAAATTTTGCGGCTTTAAGTCAGAAATAAAATAAAGTTTGTGTGACAACTTTATTCTATTTCACTTAAGCTGCTTGGAAGCCACTTGAAGCCACTTAAAGACGGCTTGAACTGAGTTGAACTGGATAGGATGCTATCCGGAAATATCCTACCCCCTTGGTAGGATATTTGTGAGGTGGGGACCGCACGAGCCCCGCCGTTTCTTTCGCTAAGTAACGCACCCGCGAAAACCCGTCAAAGTAACTAAAAAGTCAACCGACACGTTTTCTTTAATTCTTAACAGACCATTTAATTGGGCGGTTTATTTCATGAATTAAATGGGCTGTTTCATTCGTTGAATTAATTCAACGAATTTAATGGGTCGTTACTTACGCGTTTGCGTTCGTTGGCAAAATAATAAAATAAGACCAACTCTTTCCTTTGGAGGATTACTCGTTGTGCGAGATTCTCTGGGCCTCCACCCTCCCCGCGAAGAACGCGAAGAACGCGAAGAACGCGAAGAACGCCGGCGACCGAAATTCGACGACGCACACCGAGATCTGCGACGTCGACGAGCTTTACCCGCGACATTCTTCGGCGACGCCTCTTCTTCCGCGGCCGATCCTCGTTCGGCAACTAAGGTGAGAATCGGATCGTTTAAATTCTATTTTTTTTTAAATTCATGGCAACAGATTTAATTAATTAAATCCGTTTGTTCTTGATCCGGAGATTGGCGACGCGACGCCGGATACCGCGACGACGCAACGATCCCCCCTTCTTCCGCGACAAGCGATCCCGCGACGACCTCTCGTCCGACGACGACGACAAGGTAGGGGTTTATTTTCTTGATGATTCATTCCCGTGTTCTTATTTCTTTTGAATAAAGAACCGGCACAAATAATTTCAATTAATTAAAAATTGAAATGCCTTTTAAAAGAAAAGGAGTGAACAATTTTTTATCTTTGATTAAAAATTGTTGTAGCCTTTCCTCCCGTTGATTATGACTAACACGGAGGGTGCGGGTCTAACGAACAAGACCCGGCAACCCTCCGCCGATCTCTTTGTTGTGCGGATATGGCGGACGACGACGAACCACGCGGAAGGGGCGATCTGTTGATCCCGCAGTGATGATCGGCCCCCGGGAGGAGCATCGGCGCTGACGGGAGGCAAAACGGGCCACCGGAGGAACTCCGGCGGCCCGCGGAAGGGGGCGGCGGCGCGGGGCGCCGGCGCGGCGGCGCCGGCGACCGGAGGCGGGGGCGCCCGGCGTGCCGCCGGAGGAGTCCGCCGCGGCCGAGCCGCGGCGGCGGCGAACCGCCGGACCGCGTCCGCGGTCTGGCCACCCAGCACGCGGCCCGCGCGGGCCGCGTTTCTCCAAAGCCGCGGGTCAAACCCGCGGCGGCTCACTCGGCCGCTCGGCCGAAGCCGAGCCGGCCGGTCCGGTCGTCCGGGTCGGGCAGACCCGGTTCGGCCGGTCCGGTCGGCCGGGTCGGGCAGACCCGGTTCGGCCGACCCAGGGGGGGTTCGGGCCGGGTCGCCCCGGGCCCAGAACCCCCGTTTCGGGCCCTCTTCGGTCTTTCACCCATATCTTGGGCCTGGGACCTCCGATTGATGAACCGTCAGCGGCTACGCGATCCTTGGATCAAGACGGTCGTTTCGGTATATTATACTCAAGGTTTCGGAAGACTTTGGGTTCGGCCGGGTTGGTTCGTACACGAAACCAACCGGGCCCTCGGAGCGGAAACGCTCATAACTTGAGCTACGGACGTCCGATCGACATACCGTCAGCTGTGGTAGTTTCCTCTATGTGAGACGGAACTTTTGGCATACTACCGCCCGAGGATCGGATACAGGCGGAGTACGGTCGGGTTGGTTTTTCCCTAAAAAACCAACCGGGCCCCTGGGACGAAAATGCCAATAACTCTCAGACCGGGCGTCCGATTGACGCGCCGTCTGTTGCGTTGAGATCCTGTTGTCGATATGGAACTTTTGGATACATCAACTTCGGACTACGTGTCAGTTGATGTATCAGCCTCTCGGCTCATGGAGCGGACCTTCCTAAACGAGCTCGCTATGTGCGGGAACCCTAACGCTGGCTGTGACTTCGACGACAGAGCAGAGATCCTCCGTGGACTGCGACGATGGCAGAGCAGAGATCCTCAGTGGACTGCGACGACGGCAGAGTAGAGATCCTTCGTGGATTGCGGCGACGACTGTGCAGAGATCCTCAGTGGACTGCGTCGACTACTGCACTCAGCGATCCTACGTGGATCAGTGCTACAGGTTCTGTGTGAGCCCGATCCTATGTGGGTCCTTACTACCGGTTCTGTGTGAGCCACTGCCTACAGGTTCTGTGTGAGCCCGATCCTACGTGGGTCTTTTGCAGGGGTTAGTACCTATCGATCCTTCGTGGGTCCGACGACTTAGATGGATCAGTGATCATCTTTGACGTCATCTGAAAAAGTATACCTGGTTGAGCTGAATCTTATGTTACTCTCCTTTGTTGACTGTGTTGAACTATCCTATGTGGATTTACTGTTTACTCTCCTTGTGGATTTGAGTCTTGATTTCCTTTGTGGATTGAGTTGTTCTTGAGCTCGTGAGCAGAGCTAGAATTGGGGACTTAGGTATATGTATGGGCATATACCTAAGTCGAGTCAGATGTTACTTCGTGATTGCATCTTTCTTTTGTGCTATATCCTTTGTGGATTTCGGGAGACCTTCGGGGGTCTCGGGGTCCTTACTGAGTAGCTTATACTCACCCCTGCATGGGCTATGCCCACACCTTGTTGTGTTGGTTGCAGACGACGGACAACGCTGATCACGGTTGGGGCGTGGAGCAGGACGGTACCTGGAGGTGGACCACTGGGCGGGACGTGCTCGGAGCGGACGTGGGACCCGAGGAGCCTGGAGGCTATCTGTACCCACCCTTCAGGTGGGATTGCCAGTGGACGACACGAGGCCGCCGTCTTTTCTTCAGTTGCTGTACTTTACTTTTCAGTTGTACTTTACAGTTGGGCTTGTATTTCCGGCCCCCTTTACTTTTCTGCACTCTGTAGTTACTTTCCGCTTGCTGACTCTGTGGTGGTTGTTACTTATAAAGGCAATGCCTTCCCTGTTTACCGGGAATTTACGCCTTGGTGCTAGTCGCCAGCCCCTGGCCTATGGAAGGCGGGATTGGGGTAGTCACGGCACGGGCCCCGAGGACGGGTTGTGACAGCGTATCTTTGGATTACCATCTCCACAAACACGATGAAATTCATTCTCCATCATCACCATTGAAGAATAATTTTTTTATGATTAAAAATAATGTTTAATAACTTAATATAATTCTGGATATGAATCATATATATACTTTACATAACAAACATGACTTTTATAAAAATACATATAATAAAAAATTAATCATTTAACAACCAATATGATGATACTTATGAAATATTATTGACAAAACAATATTAGATGATCATATATGATAAATTTTTTATTTATATTGTAATTGAATTATTTAATAAAAATAATTTAACATTCATACAGGAGATTAAAATAACCTAATTCAAGGAAAAGTACAACATAAAAGTTAGTTTTACAATATCATTATTATCCTGGGTTGTTTAAACATGAGTATCTACTAAGACCTCTTTATCATCCACATCAATGTTTCTTAAAAATGTATATCAAAACATTCTTACTATATCCTAGACTATGGTTTAAATTAATTAATACCTTTTATTGAAATTTTATGAAATTTTTATAAATGAATCTTTCCGTCACCTTCCGAACAATGTACCTTATGACTTTTTTGAAAAATTATGTTAATAATGTCTTTTTTAACATGTACGGCGGTAGTGGCAATTTTTTTCCGTTATAACATCTTTGAAGATTACCTTACGAAATTATAAGAATATTTTCAATATAAATGTTTTCTTTTATAATTACGTGACTTTTAAATGATTTTAAAATTGAAAGAGATATTTCTCTCCAATATCTTTGATTTCAACTTTGTCAACAACTTTTGATGGATTATAGACTTGTTTGATGTTGATTTATTAAGATAAAAATATTAAATATTGTATTTATGGTTTTGTGATATGGTTGACTATGGATGCGTTATTTTTATACCATTCATATTTTATGGTTAATGAATTAACATTTCATATGCTAGATTTAATATGAATGTTTATATTATGTTTCATCATTTTCATATGATGAATTAATATGACATAGTAAGTGATGGGTGGAGCCTGCTATATCACCTCAGTACCTCATTATATATCATGAAAAAAACTAGTTTCAAAGAATAAGGATTTGATGAAATATATTTTTTAGACATAGCCCAAGCCATTGATTATCTAGTTATGGTGTTCGACATTATTCATACCATCATTTTGAAATTGTCTATTAATATTTCATGTGATTATTCTACTAGTAGAATATCTATGTGAATAAGTAAATTGAATTATTTGATTTAACATTTCCACATTATACTAAAGTTTACATCTAAAATTCTTTTGTTTTAGTTTTTTACACTGTCTTAAATTTTTAGGCTTATTTATGAATGTTTTTTCTATATTTTTATCCAAAGTGATTAGCTGAAGTCACCTCGTCCTATTTTTATTTTTCCAAATATGTGAAGAAGTATATGATGAATGAACTATAGGGATAATATAAGGTATATGAATTTTTTTAAAAGAGACAATGTTTTTTGTGTTTTTAATTTTATAATGTATTTTAAAAAATATGTTTGTATCTAGTACTTCAAAGGCTACTAAATTGATTGGTCATTCAGGATCAGATTTCATTGATCATGAAAATGTTATGTAATAAAGTACCAACTCTGGGTAACTGGGGTCGGGGAATTATATTCGATATCATAGTAAGTTTAGTACAATCATTGGATTCTAGATTTAGAAAAACTCTAATTAGGGAACATTACCCTAAGATAGTCATTTAAGATTAGTATATAATAACATCCTAGAATTTTGGTAATGTATACTTTCTGTGATTTTTCCAAGAAATACATCCTTGTATAGATACGTTCAGTTAGAGGAGGCTCTTTCATAGACATATCACAAAGTGAAAACTCCAAAAATGACTATTTGGCTTGACATAGTGTATCCTGGTACATGACAACAGGTCATGTGGCACTCTTGGTTATGACACTCCTAGGGGATATGTTTTGGATAATTCACGTTTCATATACAAACAATTATGAAAGATTTTGTTATATCTACCTCTTCAATTATGAAATTTCATTGATTATGGATTATATCCTTAAATTGTTCAATTTATGTTATGTGTTTTACAAGATTGGAATTATGTATTATGATTCATATACTAATCTAATGTTTTCCATTGTTTAGAAATGACGCCTATTAAAAGTAATATAAACTGTATCGATGCATATAATCCAAGAAGATAATTACATCCAACATAAGATAATTATAATGTGATGGTGAAACAACTGGTGGTGATTAGATTATCACAGTACTGAGACAACTAACTCAGGTTTCGAATCATAACATTACTCGTATGGAGCAACCTGATCAACAATGCCGATAATCAATTTCATACTACTTCATGAGGAAACAACCACAAACATTTCATTGTACATCAAATAGATTTGTAGCTAATAAATGGATACGTTCCTTAGAGAAAATATTTCATGCTCTTAGGAGTAGTGTAAGGGAAATGTTTTTCATGGCAGTTTACCGCTTCATGGGAGATGAATATTAATGGTGTTCATTAATTAAAAACACAAAGGAAGATGATTAAGTACAAATTATTTAAGGGAAGTAGATTAATGCTATTTTCTTAAAAAAATACATTCTTCGTGAACATTGAGTGGATATAGAAAGATGATTTCTTGAGTTTGAGGAAAAATGGGAATGAAAATGTTGCGATGTATAAGGATATCATTAGACATTTATCAAGGCATTAAACTGATTATATATGTAACCCAAGGAGTAAGATCGATCGATTCATAGATGGGTTAGAAACATTTCTACTTCGAGGAATTGTCTCAAAATCCTTCTCATTATTCTATGATATTCTATTAAGTGCTATCAAGATATAAAAAATAATTATTATCTAAGCCTTATAACTTTAATGCAATGCTAGAGAAAAAGAGATCTGTTGAACACTCTAGAAATGGAAATAAGGTGAATCAGGGAATAGTTGAATATTCCTTCCATAGTAAATGTGGAATGAAACACCTTATTACTTGCCTGAAGGGAATGGGATCCTGTTACAAGTGTGCTGAAAAAAGCCACCAATCTGTTTATTGCAAGGGAATGAAAGAGGTTGTCAATGATTAATGATTCTATTTTAGAGAAATGGGGCATCCTGCAAAATGAATTTCATAATCCCCAAGGAAACTTACCTTAGAGAATGCCAAGGGAGCAAGGCCAAGATTATGCAATCACTACTACAATGATTGAAGCTATTAAATATATTATGGCTAGTAATTTGATGGTTTCATAATGCTTATCCAATGATTATTTGAATTTTGATCATCGAATTGTTTCATATCTTCTCAGTATTCTATTAAAATTGGATATATCAAATTTTATTTTACAATGGAGTTGTCAATCATATATCCTAAGAGAAGTATCATGGAAACAATGTTTTGTAAATCAGTCTCCATTAGAGAATATAAATGTTCATTATCAACTAATTTCATCATCATATCCATGATTAAATCTGATATAATCTTATATATGAATTTACATTCGAACCATGATGTAATTTAATGTAAGAATAAGGAGGTTACAATTTTCGAGGATGATAATGAGAACCTTACCTTTAGTGCTAAAATTTCACAACCTAATTATTATCTAGATCCTCCCCCAATAACTCTACTAAATTATATTATCGGGGAGTAAGAGAATGAAATAACTATGGTTGAGGAAAACAATGTTTAAAGATATGACAAACCTATCATTCATGAATATGTTGATGTGTTTTCATAAGACTTACTTAGACATCCTCCAGAACAAGAAATAGTGTATTCCATTGATTTAATTCCTGGTTTTAGGGCCATGTCATAGATGTCATAAAAAAATTCCATTGTGGAAAAAGTGGAAATATGGAAAAAACTAGAGTAATTGAATAATATATATTTATTCTCCCTTGTTTTTCCACTTGGGGTCCCCTGTTATTTTTGTTATGAAGAATGATAGAACTTTGAGGTTGAGAATTGACTATAGGGAGATCAATGCTATAACAATAATTAACAAGTACTTCCAAGCTCACACTGATGATTTATTCGATCAACATTATGAAGGTAAATATTTTACAATGATTGCACTTCGATATGGATATCATTGGTTCTATGTTAAGAATTAATACATTCCAAAGAAAACATTTCGTACCTGGTACAGGAATTACGAGTAAACAGTAAAGATTTTTGGACTGACTTATGCACCCTCTGTTGTCATGGATATAATGAATAGTGTTTTTAAGGAATATCATTATGAGTTTGTAGTAGTATTTTTTTATGATCAAATAGTATTAAAAAATATAAAAATATCATGAAACCAACTTGCAAAATATTCTAAAAACCCTCAAAATAAATGAATTATATTGGATGTTTAGTATGTGTGAATTCTGTATTCAAGAAATTTATTTTCATGGAAATATTGTCTATAAGTATGGAATATCTTTTGATCCATATAAGAAATGATCATAACAAGAATGTCCATAAATGACAAATATTATTGAGGTATATAGTTTTATTTGTTTAGGTGATTGTTATCAGCATTTCATCCATAATTTTTCCAAATTGGAAAAACCCATTAGCCATGATCACACATAAAGGGGTTAAATTTGTTTGGAAGAAATGTGTGGAGAGTGTCTTTTAAAAACTGATGAGAAGATTAGTCAAATCTCTTGTCATGACTCTTCCATAAAGGAGTGATGGGTTTGTTATTTATAGTGATGCTTCAATGAAAATAATTGGTTGTGTAATTTTGTATAATAATAGTGTTATCTCCAATGTGTAACGAAAGATAAAAATACATGAAAAAACTATCCCACTCATCATATGGAGTTATTAGTTATAATCATTTCTTTATAGATATGGAGACACTATATATATTGTAAAAATTGTGAGATATATATTGGTCACAAGATCATGAAGTAAATTTTCTCACTAAATGAACTCAACATGAGGTAAATTAGATAGTACAAACTACTCAAGGATTATTATTTCACTACACACTACCACCTGAGGAAGGAAAATTTGGTGGCAGATTATTTTAGAAGAAATAATAATGGTGTATTGAAAAAGATTACAGTTGAAAGGGATCCAATGATCATAGATCTTGTAAAAATGGATATGGGAATTATCATGGAAGGTGAAAAATAAATAATTTTTCAAATTGTTTCCAAACCATCATTACAAGAAAGGGTAAAAATTATCAAACTAATAACGAAGAGTTTCAAATTAAAATTAAAGCTATGAATGTAGGGAGATTGAATTCCTTCGTATATGAGGATGGAATTTTGAAATTTGGGAAGAAAATTTGTGTTCATAATATACCTGATTTAAAAAGGTAAGTTTTAGATGATTCTCATATCCCCAGTATCTATATACACCATGGTAGAACTAAAATGTATAGAGATTTGAAAGAACCTATTTGCTGGGACAACATGAAGAGGGGGATTTCTTAATATGTGTCAAGATGTATGTGTTTTCAACTTGTGATTGATAGAACACAACATCCGAAAGGAGTCATGAAACTCTTCCCATACCTGAGTGGAAATGGGATGATATTACGATGATCGTTTTTATGGGGCTACCAATGCCTCCTAGAAGGAATGATGAAATATGGTTCATTGTTGATCGTCTTACCAATTCAACACATTTTCATTCTATAAGAGAATATTTACCACATGAATGATTATAAAGACTATATATTAATGAAGTTGTAAGACTTCAATGTGTACCCCTATCGATTGTTTCTGATCATCATCACTGTTATACATCACGAGTCTAGAAAAGTATTCAGAAGTCCTTGGATACTGAACTTATTTTAAGCACCTCCAAACACCCTCAAACTGATGGAAAATTAGAACAGACTATTCAAACTTTAGAAGGCATGTTGAGATCTTGCTCACATGACTTTCAAGGTATGTGGGATCAGTATTTACCTATGGTAGAATTTTCTTATAACAATAGATACCATTCATGTATTCAGATGGTGCCATATGAAGTGTTGTGCAAAAAGAGATGTCACACGCCAACTTGTTGGGATGATTTTGGAAAAAGAAAAATAGAAAGTCCAATACTTGTTGAGGAACCAATGGAAAAGGTGAAGATTATCCAAACCTACATCAAACCACCTCAATGAAGGAAAAATAGCTATTCCAACAACTAAAATAAGGATTTGGAATTTAGAGTCGGTGATCCTATTTTCATGAAGTTATCTCCATGAACGGTGTTATAAAATTCATACAGAATGTTAAATTAATTACCAGGTACATTATTCCTCTCAAAATTATAGAACAAATTGCAGTTGTAGATTATTGTTTTGAAATTTTGCAAAGTCTCTCCAAAGTTCTTAATGTGGTCAACTTATCACTGTTGAGAAAATACATTCATGGCCCAACGCATGTTCCCATCTATGAAGAAATATAACTGGATCCCGACATGTCTAATTGAGAAGAGACTATCATAATGTTAATTTTAGAGAAAATTTGTTGAGAAATCAGAAGACTCATCTTTTAAATGTTCTATGGAGAAATCATAAGATGGAAGAGAAAACATGGGAACTCGACAAAGTTATGATGAAGAAACACCAAAATCTTTTTATAATGTAATATTCTTGAAATTTCATGGATTAAATTATTTGAAGGAGGGGAGAATGTAACACCCCATGATTCTGTGGTTCATTTTCCTTTGAATAATGTAATATCTTGTGTTGTATGGAACATAGAATTTTAACACACCACGAACAATCTAATTAGCCATTATGAATAGTAATAATGACTTTTTGTAATTTTATAATTTTTATTTTTCCAAATGGACTTCATTTATTTATATTGAAGATCAAAATTACCAAAGCGTGATTTATGGTGTTTTTCGGAAAACATCAAATTTTTTATGAATAGTGAAAACATTGCATTATTATTTTTAACCATCTTTTTATGTGAATAATTATTTATTTTATTAAAAAATATATATTATGTCAAGATAGATACATAATACCAGTATCTGTTTAATGTAAATTATTGCAGTTATTTTATAATAAAATTAGATATATAAAATTGTATTGATTTTTTAACGTATTTTACGCTCTTTCTAGGAATGTTAGTAAATTTTCATGAATTGTAATTTTTACCGATTTAATGAAATGGATTCTATAAATCATAGCGACGTGACTGATATCTGTTTGTAATATGTTGTTTAACAAGATGAAAATAATTTTTGGTGAATAGTATCTATTGACTTTTATTTACCAATGTTAAATGTAAATAGTGTAATTAAAGAAAAAAATGATATTATTATTACACTCACACATGTGGTAAATCTATTTGATAAGTGTATTTTGACAAAAATCACTCTCAGAAATAAAATAATATTCTTTTAGACCAATTGGTTTTGATTATGAAATTTATTATTATTTAATTAATGAAAAGTTAAAACTGTTAAATTCAAATTTTCATAACTAAATCATTTTTAATATAGGGTTATACATAATATTAATTCATGTATAAAAATTCATTACAAATATAAAAATATTTTTTTCCTAATTGTATTTTATTTATAATTTTGTACATTAAATAAATACATTTATATATGACACAATTATGATGTAGTAATTAACTTATAAATGAATGATTGAAATAATTGTTATTATAAATATCCAAATAAATGTAAATTGAGTCTTTGGATGAATTCATAATTTTTTTTGTTAATATGACATGTTAAGGTTAAATAAATGAATATTTTGGAAGAAATCAAATTATTAGAAATTGTTAAAAAATCAAATACTAAATAGTTTTAAAATTGAAATAAATTACTTTTTTAAAAATTCTATTTTATTAGTTTATATAATAGTTCTAAAAATATAATGTTTGACCAAATGACTTATATAATTATAGATATGTCATTAATGGACCACATGGGGTTCTCTTGTCGTATTATAGTATGTTTGTTAACCATATAATACTAATATACAAGAAGACATGGTAAATATTAAACTATTTAACCAAGAGTTAAATCTAAAATTAATGGTTAATATGGTGACCTAAACCTATATAAAACCTATTGTTTGAGAGGTTATCGCCTCAAACATACCTTATCCAAGAAATAAATAATTTTTTATCCATAATAAACCTAATATGATTGTATTATAAAAGAACATTTCAAGCTTTTCCTAAAATAAATCTCACCTCTATTATAAAATGGTACATCCAGTACTACAAAAACAGTTTTTCACATTGCCCCCCATTTAGCAGCGCTTTTTTTAGCACTGATAAAGGGACCCCCTTTATCAGCGCCTGTTTATTAGTGCTGATAAAGGTGGGGGGCATTTTCAGCGGTTTTTTTAAAAGCGCTGATAAAGGGTCAACTTCAAAAAAAATTAAAAAATATATATTTATATATTATTATATAAATATAGTTCTATTGATATAAATATAATATATCATTTTTAATTATATTTTAGATAATTATAAATGTACATTTACACTTAATATAATTAATATATAAGATACTTAGTGAAAATGGATTCTTAAAAATTAAAAATTATCTTTTTAATTAATAATTATCTAATTATTATGGAGTAATAGTCATTTAACAACAATTTGAAGAATAAAAATTAAAAAAAATTAAAAAAAGATCCAAAATATGTTGAAAACAGAACTCAAACTTCAAACGGCCAAAACTTTTGATATGGGAATCCGTTTGAGCTCTACTACATATCAAATCGAATTCTGTGATGATATCTACGTCGCTATGACTAGGGGAGACATCGTTCCAGAATCTTTTGAGGCCAAAATAGTCCCAAAAGCATCCAAAACTGGGTTTTTTTCGGGGTACCCCGATTTTTTAACATTTTGTGGATTTTCAGCCTCATTTAAGGGGGTATTAATGGCTTTCTTTTGGTGGGGACTGAATTTATTACAAGGTATTAAATTCATATTGATATTATGTCTTTGAAATTTCACCCTTTTTTATAAATCAATGCTATTTATAATCAAATATATAACAATATATACATATTTTTTTATATATTGGCACCTAAAAATTTAATGATAAATATAAATAATAAAATATATTTACATATAAAATATATTATCTATATCTAAATAATAACTAACATCGATTTTATTTAAAATACAAATATATGATTATTTACATACATATATATTAATCTAACTATATATATATATATTAATCTAGATATATATATATTAATCTAATAACTATATATATTAATATAACTACATATATATATATATTAGTATTAATATAAATATATATATATTAATATCACTATAAATATATATATTAATATCACTATAAATATATATATTAATATCACTATATATATATTAATATTAGTATATATATATATATTAATATAACTATATATATATATATATATCTTAATATAACTATATATATGTTAATATAAGTTTATATATGTTAATATAACTATATATATACATTAATATAAATATATAGTACTATACGAATAAATATAACTATATATATATATATTAATATAACTATATATATATATATATTAAAATATAACTACATATATATATTTTAATATAAATATATAGTACTATAAGAATAAATATAACTATATATATATAGATATATATTAATATAACTATATATATATTAATATTAATATATATATATATATATATTAAAATATAAATATATATATTAATATAAATATATATTACGATACGAATAAATATAACTAAATATATAAATATATATATAGAGAGATATCATTATTTGTAAGACAAATCAAAATAGGGTAGTGGTAAAGGCCGAGGCGCGTAGGGGGGAGGTCTCGAGTTCAAATATTGGTGGAGGTAGGGGCGCGCGCTCATAGGGGGATAAGGGAGAGCGAGCACTGTTAAAGGTTCAAGGGGGTGCGTGGGGCACTTTACAGGGGCTGAATATCACTCTAAAAGGGGGGGATCAAGGTCTATAAACCCCCTCTATTGGCAATATTTTTTTAATTTTTTAATATTTTTTAATATTTTTTAAATTTTTTTATCTTTTATCAGCGCTAAAACGAAAGTGCTAATATAGGGGTCTTTTATCTATGCATTTTTTAGCGCTGATAAAGGGGAACCCCCCCCCCCCCCCTTATCTTCGTTGGCTTTATCAGCGCTTTTTCAAGCGCTCATAAAGGACACTTATAACGGTGATAAAAGCCATTTTTGTAGTAGTTATATCCACTTTTCTAAAAGTCACACCTCCAAATCTATTTGGATTGGAAAAACCCTGCTCAAATACCCTCCAATCTACCATCACATAGAGTTATAGGCCCTTCTTTGATCAAAAATCCATCCTATGGGGCCCTTTTTGTCAACTCAAAAGGAAACACTCGATGAAGAGGTAAAAATTTCACCACCTCTTACAATGTTATTTTTTTCTTATACATCATCATTATTTGTTGGTTCCATACCAAAATAATAACTCCATTTTCTTTTAAATACTATGATACAACCATATTAATTATTTTATCTATCTTATGAATGACAAGTCACCATACGTGGGTATGTGCTACTTACTATGTCAAACATCGTGGTGTAGTTAGTTATTCAAACACTTCATTATTTGTGTGGGAATAACAATGAGTATAACTATTGTAAATAATAAATATAAAATTTTAATTGAATTTTTATATATTATATAACATCCAATTACCTAAAATTTCACCATCCATAGAATGATAATTTCACTTTTACGTACTTACGGATTACCGTCTCCATGAATGCAACGAACCTCATTCCTCATCATATCCATTCAAGAATAATTTTTATTTTAAGATTAAAAACAAAATTTATGAACATAAAATCATTTTGGATATGAACAAAATACATCCTATCAATAAATGATAGGACAAACATTACAAAACATATAATTGAAAATGAATCAGTTAACACCTGAAACAAGGATATCTATCAAATATTATTAACAAAAAATTATTAAGAGACCTTATATGATATCATATTTATATAAGTTGTTATTGAATAATTTAATAACTATGATTAGATATCATACTTGATTATATCATACCATCAATCAAGGAAAATTACATGGTAAGGTATAATTTTATACTATCATTATTATCTGAGGTTGTTTATATGTGATTATCTACTGGGACATCTTTATCATCCAGATCTATGTTTCTTAAAAATGTATTTCAAAATATTTTTATGATTTCCAAGACTATGGGTTAAATTAATTTATTCCATTGTTTAACTTTTTATACATTTTTATAAAGGAAACATTCCATATTTCACCAAATAGGGTACATAATGAAATTTTTGACAAATTATGGTAAGAATTTCATTGATAACATATACTGTAGTACACCTCTTTTCTACAAATATATCTTATTCGAAGCATCCCATAAAATATAATAATAATATTTTCAAAATAAAATATTTCTTTTATAATTATGTTAAATTTAAATGAATTCCAAATAGAAAGATATATTTTTCTCAAATAGTTTGGATTTTATCTATTTCAATATCCTTTAATGGATTTTACACTTTTTTAAAGATTATATATTAAGATACAAATCAACCATATTATATGGAAGGTTTTTTGATATGTTTGAATTTGGATGTGTTATTTTTATACCATTCTTAGATTATAGTTAATGTATTATCATTTTGTATGGTAGTTTTAATATGAATGTTTATGTTATGTTTCAACCTTTTTGTATGAGGAATGCATTGGAATTAGTAAGTGATGGGTGGAGCCTGCTCTAGCACCTTGATGCATTGGTAGTTCTCATGGGGCAATGTAGTGTCCTGGCACACGTCATTGACAAAATATTATTTTTATTCATGGAACAAGACGTTGACTATATGTTTATTATGTCCAACATTTTGCATTCCATAATTTTAAAATTGGCTATTAATATTACATGTGATTATTATCCATGTATTATATCCATGTTTACAAGTAAATGGAATTATGTTATTTATCTATTCCATATTATGATAATGTTTACGTTTAGAAGGATTGTTTATTTGTATTATACATTACCATTAACGTTTATGCTTATTTAAGAAAGATTCCACTTTATTCTTATCCTCACTTCGCACCTAAGCTCACCCATTTCAATGTTTTATTTTCCCGAGGATGTGAAAAAGTATACAATGACTGACCAACCAGGAAAGTATAAGAGATATGAATGTGTTCAAATGAGACAATGTTGTTGTTTTTTTTCATTTTATAATATAATTTAAATCATATGTTTTTATAATGTACTTATAATGCTACTAAAATAATCAGTCATTTGCGAAATGATTCCTTTTATCATGCCAGTGATATGTAATAATGCACCAAATTTGTGTAACTGGGGTTAGGGAGTTACAATAATTCCATCCTATGGATCCCTTTTGATAAAATCAAAAGGAATCAACTAAAGAAGTGGTAATAATTATACCACCTCTTTCAAAATTCATTTCATCTTCCACTTCCTCTTTTATTTATTTCCATAAAAAATAATAACTCCAGTATATTGTACATAATGATATGTTATTATAAATATGGTATAAACTTATTCATTATTCTATGAATCCTATGAATGAAAAAGTCATCATATGTGCATATGTATTTCTTACCGTCTCCACGTCGTGGGGTATTCTGTTATTCAACACATCATTATTTGGATGGGTATAATAATGAGTATAAATAATGTAAATAATAAATATAATATGTTAATGATTCATGTATATTTAATATATATATATATCCAATTACATATGATTTCACAATCATTAGAGAGGTATTGTAGCTCATGCATAGGTACAGATTACCGTCTCCAAGAACGCAACGAGATTCATTCCCCATCCTAACCATTGAATAATAAATATCACGTTATAATTAAAAATATTGCTTAATAATTAATATCATTCTGGAAATTAATCAAATACATCCTATATAGGAAAAAAATAACTTACTTAACAAAACATATAAAGGAATACAAGTTAGTTAACACCCAAAAAAATGATACTACTTAAATATCCTTCGCAGTGAAATATTAGAAGATCATATATGATATAATATTTATGTATTTGGTTAGTTTATAATTTAATAACAATTATTTCACAAATATATTGGTGGTTAACATATCAATAACTATGGAAATGTAAATGGTCATGGGTTTTCATCTCATTTTTTATTTTCGTGAGGTTCATGCTATATTGAAACTACTTACATTAATATAGTGTATCTACTATAAATGACTCTTTTCCTAAGGAAATATACTGTAATTTAATAGTATTAACAACTTCATTTTATGAGCCTTATTTCATGGGGTGTGTGATTCGTATGTTACCAAATCAGTAATGGAATTTTTAATTTTGTTTTCTAATAATTTTGGTTTACGCAAATTTCATTGATTATATTAATCTAATTTTTGTTTGAAATCACAATTTTATTATTTATGTTGTAATTTACACTCCCCTTTTTGTCGATAAACATTTGATACACATTATCACTCCGTTGAAAAATTATCAAGTCATCGATGTGAACTCGATAAGAGTAATCTTAACTGAAGTTCCATTTAATGAGTTAAACATTCAAGTCATTGGTGTTGTTGTCACAATAATATGTGTGAATTTACTATGATTTATTTACAATTATTATCCAATATTATTGAGTGTATTTATATTTTTCTCACATAACTATGTCATTGGTTTATCTATAACCTCAGGATACATTCCTTATAAGGGATTTTGTCTCAATTTACATTCAAATGAGATTTCATTGTTTCCATGCATCAATTCACTATTATATTGTGTATAATCTATAATTTTACATAGTATATAATAGATTCCTTTATTCACATGATATTGTAATGATTTTATTACCTGAATTATTTGTATTCAAATTCCTCTCATTTGGTTAGGAACTCTTACTAAAATATCATTGTAAATGTTTTGATGATTTATTATTCTAAATATTTCACATTAATTCAAATGATTTTTAAATTGTTTTAAGGATTTATTTATATGGAGATGAATTTTTAAAAATTATAATTCATTTTAAATGTATTTCATTTTTATTGAACACTTTGATTAAAAAATATCTTTGAAATGACTTCTTTGTTAAATAGTGTGACATTTAAAAGTTTTCAATAAAAATGGGATATTTTACTCAAATGGATTAACTAATTATTTCATTCTATGTAAATACCCTTCATTATTATCAATTGAGGTTGATTTATTATAATACAATCTTCCATGTTGTATAGAAAGAGTTATGTTTTACTTTGGAAGTGTTATTTTTATAAAATTCTTGTTTTGTGGTTAAAATATTAACATTTCGTATTCTACTTTTAATAAAAATGTTTAGATTATTTTTCACACTTTTCATATAAGGAATGCATTGGAAATATTATGTTAGAGGTGGATCCCTCTATAGCTCCTCATTGCATCGGTAGGTCTCATGATAAAAACTATTGTGCAGGTATAAGGCATGGAAAATGTTATTAAATTTAGTCATGTCATGCGGCCTTGAAATTGTGGTTATGATGTCTACCATTATGAATTCCATCTTTATGAAATTATTTATTGATATTAAATGTGATTATTAAACTAGTATAATAGCCATGTGAATATGAAAATGAAATTATTTGATTTATCTTTGATATTTTTTTCTGAAGTTTAAGATTAAAAAGTTTTGTGTTTTAGTCTTATATATTACCTTAAATGTTTATGTTTTCATATAATACATTCTGATCTGTTTTATCATTATTGAGCATTCGAGCTTACCACATTATTATGTTTTATTTTTCCCTAGTTTTGAAGAAGTATATTATGATTGACCTGCAGAAATATGATATGGGATATGAATGTGTTCAAAGAAGACACAATGTTGATCTTTTTATATTTCATAATGTAATGTAAAATGTATGTATGTATCTAGTACCTCTAATGATGGTGGACTAATAGGTCATTCGAGACTCAGTCTCTTGAGATTATTCCATTATGATGTAATAATGAACCAACTCTGGGTAACTAGGGTTGGGGAATTATAGTTTGTTTCAGATGAAGTTATGTACAAACAAAATAATCTAGATTTAGAAAAACTCTGATTAGAAAACACTACCCTAAGATAGAAATTTATGATTAGTATATAAGATCATTCAAAAAATTTGGTAATGTAAATATTATGTGGGTTTTTAATCAATATATCCTTATCTGGATACGATCCTGTAGAGGAAGCTCTAGCCCTAATATACATAGAGGTAAAACCCAAAAACACCTCTTTGAGATAGATAATAATGGGAATTGGTGCATGAC
Organism: Viscum album; assembly: GCA_963277665.1. Lineage (NCBI taxonomy): Eukaryota > Viridiplantae > Streptophyta > Magnoliopsida > Santalales > Viscaceae > Viscum > Viscum album. The sequence goes on along the minus strand of OY728163.1, from coordinate 1,044,852,795 downwards.
AACATGGCTTTCTATACTAATGGTTACAAAACTCCTGGGGGATATGATTAGGATTATTTATTTTTTATTTAAAAACTGATTTAAAATATTTTAATATAATATGAGAATAAATAACCTTGGTTAATCTTATGGTGTTTTATATTGAAAATAAACTGTTATGATATCCTCTAAATGAATTTATGACTACTGTTATTCACAATATGGTTTCTAGTTTTAGACTATTGATATATTCCAAGGTTGTCGTAGTAACATGGAACATGATGTATAGGTTGTGCCTGATGAAGGAAATAAGAAACTAAATTGAATGTTGATATGAATAAAAGATATCTTTTTCATGCTGAAGTAGGATTCCAATAATATTTTCAATGATATATATATTAACCAACTCCAAAAATAAAACAAATAATGGAAAGGAAAATAATGATAAGAGCTTCAATAGTAGAGACCATGGAGAAATGAAAGCTTCATATCCATCATGACAGATATGTGGAGGGATACACCTAGGAAAGTGTATCAATGGAACAAATAAATGCTTTTTGTGTCTGAAATAAGGACATAATGTAAACAATTTCCAACAAAAAATGTAGATTACTATGGAAGAAAATAAAAATGATCCTAATAATATATTTATAGACATTTTCAGTAAATTTAGGGGACCTGTACATTTCCGGAGTAAATGCCTTATTTTATATGATAAAAAATAGGTCATGAAAAAACATATGTGGAGATAAATGGATTGTGAAATGTTTACAAGTATTAATGATCTTTGTTTATGGGATTCCATTAGAAGACATTTCTCTTTTATGTGTATCACAAATGTTTTTTATGTGACAAATATATTTGACGAAGAATTATTGTTTATTTTGTTGATATAGTTATAAAGAGCCATTTGGGTTTATATGATTCCTGAATTTGAGGAAATTACAAGTTATTAATTTTTGTATGAAAATAAGAGGTATGAGATAACATCTAAGGATATATTATTTTACAATTATGTTGAAGAATATATCAAATTTTTAGAATTTTATAAAATGGAGTTTTTGAATAAGGACAACACGCATACTGTTTGACAACCTATCGTGTCGGACAAACCTACGGTAATCAAACCCACAACCAAAGTGCGACTGGGATTTATCCCCTATCACTAAAATATGTGATGTCCTTGGTTACTTTGATTAATATTTTTTGTTAAATGATTTTATTGATCAAAAATTAGTTTATTTTGGATCTTATATTTTATCAAATGGATATCATTAGTTTAGGAAAAGGATTTGGTGATTATGTGATTAATGTTATCTTGAAGACATTCCCTCTATTGGGAACACTATATGCCTATGAAAAAAAAATTAATATGAGATTATATTTGAGGATTATTGGTGGAATTTTTTTGAAGAATCAATATTTTTTATAGAGATTTATGTTTTTATTTAAAATCATTAAACTATCATAAATAATATGTGATTTTGGTAATTAAACTTTTGTAAAATATTTTAAGAGTGGTTGATTTTATTTGGGACAAAATGTTATGCTTTACTATGAAAGATAATGTAATTAATTTTTTTTATTTTTTGTTTCAATATTAGTTTTGATTATATTGAAATATTTTAAGGACAATTGATTATTGAATGGTCTTTATTGTACATTGGGTATTGTATTTTAAATTTAGGAAATTATGTTTAGTATTTCTTTCTATAATGTATTATACATTTGGGGAACATTTGATCTTACACTAACTATTTTTTTGGATGATCTCTTATGACACGATAAATATATAGTTCATCATTTGTTTGTTATTTTATTCTCTATAAGATTATTTTAGAGCTTCCTGTTTGACAAATTCATATTGAATACTCATCATTTGGAGAAAAAGATGAGTTATTGGTAGAAATTCATTAATGGATGAAACTCCACTTAAAAAGTAGGGATATCAAATTATATTCTTAGTCAATATATTACTTAAATTCCACAATATTAGGAAATGAATGTTTAATATTTTTTTTCCTATTTACTATTCGTTCTAGGAAACTAATGGTTGTCTAACCCATCACATGTTTCTGTGGTTTTTTTTATCCTTCTACTAATCAAGTTTTATATCACTCTCCATCAGAACATGACATTAAGATTATCTTCTATTTACATGTTTTCTTACATTGAATTGTAGTATGTTTTATATTGGATGACCTTGGTACTTCTCATTATTTAGTTTAATGTCATAGTTTTATTGACTATTTTTCAAATGTGGGACTTTCAATCATGTTTTAATGCCCTATAATAAAATTGTGAGGAGAAAAATTTCCCAAAGCGGAGAAGAATTTAAGACCCCAATATTTCATAGTAAGTTATTTTATTTATGGTAATTCATTAGCTTGAACTACATGCAAGACCATTATCGAGCGCCCCATGACTCACCATACTAGTCATACAAAAAACGATTAGGAATAGTACTAACTGAATTTTTGAAATTTCTATACACCATATAATTTGAACCGAAATATTATTTTTTTCATAGACATTATATTAGAATAAATTTAAATTTTCTAGATAAACAATGTATTTTTCAAAAAATATAATTTTATCACCGTTTAATGGAAAACCATTTGTAAATACAATATTTGGCAATATTATATATTAAATTTGACAATATATTATTTTTATTTACAATATGTACATAAAAATTTAGTTTGGATAATTTTTAGGTGATTTTCTAATAACATTCAATTTTTTATGACTCGTGAAAAATATTGTGTTATCATTTAAATCATAATTTTTATTTAAATAATTATTTATTTTATTTAAATTTATTATATGTAAATATAGTTACATAATACATATATATGTTCAATTTAATTCATGAGGGACTTTTTAAAATAAAATTTAATGAATAATATTTTATTGAACATTTTAACATATTTTACCCACACAGTAGGCACATTTCGAATATTATAAAATTTTATTTTACCAATTATGTGAATTTAATTTCAAAAACCTAAAAGACATGATTGACATCCATAAGTAAAATGTGGTTCAATAGGATGAAAATAATTTTTGGTGAATATTATCTTTTAAATTTTATTTACCAAATTTAAAAGTAAATTTGGTAATTAAAGGTAAAATTTATAATTTAATTATGCTAAAACATGTTATAATTCTATTTGAAAAGTATTTTTTGACCAAAATATACCTCGTTAATAAATTATGATCCTCTTTTACCCACTTGTATTAGATTAGTAAATTTACTATTATTTTATATAAAGAAGATTTTAAAGTGTAATATTAAAATTTTCACAACAAATTTTTTTTTAATATATGGTTATACATAATATAAATTCTAATATTATTATTAACTAGAATGATATTAATAATTCCTATATAATGGTATTTTTTTTATAAATTTTAGATACTATATGATTAAATTAATTTTTGAAACAATGATGATGAAATAATTACATTATTAATGAATAATTAAAATAAATAATAATATTAATATCCAAATAATTGTAATTTGATACTTTTTATTCATTAAAATAATTTTCATCGTTAATATATTATATAAATAGTGGTTTAATTTTTTTTCAATTTTATCATTTTTTGCTGACTTTCAGAAAAACCAAAAACTAAATAGTGTCAAAGTTAATATAAATGAGTTTCTAAAACCAATAATATATAATTAAATGATAAATTATTCCTAAAAATCTGTATATCAGAAAAAGGACTCATATAATGATATATATTTCATTAATGAACCACTTGGGGTTCTCTTGGATTCTTTATACTATGATTATTAACAATTTTCTAAAATAAAAAAAGAATACATCATAAATGTTATACTACTTAATATAGAGTTGAATATAAAAGATATAGTTAATATATTGACCTAAACATGTATAATGACTATTGGTTGTGAGGTTTTCTACCCTTCCCTAAATTATCCTCCAAATAAATCATTTTGGAGCCATTATAAACGTAATATTATTGTATAATAAAATAATATTTCCATAATTTCCTAAAGTGACCCTCACCACTCTTATAAAAGAGTACATCCCCTTCTCTCAAAATCACCACAAAATACATTTGGCTCAGCCAAACCCTGCTAAAATATCTTCCCATATACCATCACTTCAAACTAGAGGCCTTACATTTACCAAAATGCTTTCTTATGGATCCCTTTTGATCAAATAAAAATGTTACACCCGAAGAATAGGTAATAATGTTATCACCACTGTCAATGTTATTTTCATCTTCTTGTTACATTTTTTATACATAAAAAAATAATATATCCAGTACCATATGAATACTCTGATGTTATTATAAATATTTTAAAAAATATTCATTATTCTTTCCGTCTAATTAATGAAAAGGTTATCATACTTGTGTACGTAAAACTTATCGTCTCCACGTCATGGTGTAGTTTGTTAATCAACACATCATTATTTGGATGGGTATAATACTGAATATAATTTTTGTAAATAATAAATTTATCAAGATTATGATTCGTATATTTAATATAATCATCCAATTATATACTATTTGAACATGAATAAAATGGGATTGTTGCTCGTGCATACGTACGAATTAACGTCTCCATGAATGTGATGAGATTCATTCCCTATCACAACCATTCACGAATAATTTTCATTTTATGAAAAAAAAATTTAAAACTAAATACCATTTTGGATACAAATCGAATACATCATATCCATAACAAACCTGACTTACGTAAAATCATATAATGGAAGACAAATCATTTAAGTCCCAAAACAATGATACTACTAAAATATGATTAAAAAAGGAATTTTAAAATATCATATAAGATATAATATTTTTTTATTTGGTTCTTTTTACGTTTAATAACAATGATTTTACCATTACATAATAGTTTAACATCCCCTCTACTAAGGAAATGTAAAAGTTAAGGGGGTTTCATCCCACATCTTATTCCAATGACATTCATGATATTTAGCAACTCTTTCCTTCTGTGTGGTATATATACATAACATGATTGTATTCCTTGGGAAATATATTATAATTTATGTGTATTTAAATGTTAATTTAATTGTCCTTATTTTATGGGGTTTAGGATTCATAAGTTACCAAATTGGTAAGGGAATTTCTAAATTCTGATTTCCACTCATTGGGTTTTACGCAATCATAATTGATTATTTAACTCCATGATTATGTGTGAAATCACTATTTATTTATTTGTTAAGTAATTTCCACTCTTATTTTTTAGGATATTATTTTCATACACATAATCAATCCATTGATAAATTCTAATGTCACTGATATGAACATGATAAGATTAATCATATGTCAATTTCCATTCATTGAGTTAAACATCCAAGTCATTTGTGTTGTTATCAAATGAATATATGTAAATGTCCTATAACTGATTTACCCTGAATCTCCTATAATATTGAGTGTATTTATATTTTTCACAGATAAATATGTCAGTTATTTATACTTATCCTAAAGATGCAGTCTTTATAAGGGATTTCATCTCAATTTACATTCTATTAAGACTTCTTTGTTATTACACACCAATTCAATTTTATATGTTGTATATAATGTACTTTGACATAGTATATCATGAATAAAATTATTCTTATGATATTAGAATGTTTTTATCACCCCTATTATTTTTATTAAAATGTCTCTCATTTGGTTAGGAACTCAGACTAAAATATCATTTTACGTGTTTTAATGATTTATTCTTCGAAACCATTCTAATTAATATCTATGTTTTAAAAATGGTTTTTAGAATTTATTTATATGGATATATATATTTTTTAAAATTAAATTTATTTTTATAAGTTTTTATGTGTTATGGGAAACTATTATTCAAAAATATCATTTAAACGTCTTCTTTGATAAATAGCGTGAGTTTGTAATGTTTTCAATAAAAAGGGAATATTTCTCTCAAATAGTTGTACTGTTTTTTATCAATGAAAATATCCTTCATTATTATTGATTGCGGATTTTTTATAATAATAAAATCGTCCATAATTTATTTAATTAGTTATTTTTTACTGCAGATGTTCTATTTTTATACCATTAAAGGTTTGTGGTTAAAATATTGACATTTCATATTCTAGTTTTAATATGAATGTTTATATTATGTTTCACACTTTTCATGTGAGGAATGAAGTAGACATAGTATGTGATAGGTGGATCCCACTATATCTCCTCGATGCATCAATGGATCTCATGAGACAAACTACTGTCTTGGCACATGGGCTTGAAAAAATATTAATTTGTAGTCTTGGAACGAGGCCTTGACTATGTGGTTATGATGTCCAACATTATGCATTCAATCAATATGAAATTACCAATTGATTTAATATTTGATTATACGACTACTAGAATATCAATGATAATACGTAAATAGAGTTACCTGATTTATCATTGTAATATAATTTTTACGTTTATGTTTAAAATGTATTTTGTTTTAGTCTTATATATTGCCTTAAATTTTTAGGTTTTCTTATGATAGTTTTCTTTATATTATTATACTTACTGAGCATCTGAGCTCACCCATATCTTATGTTTTATTTTTTCCCTGGATGTGAATATGTATATTATGATTGAATTACAAGAATAGGCTAAGTTGTATTATTGAGTTCAATGGAGACACAATGTTGAAGTTTTTTCATTTTATAATGTAATATAAAACATATGTATGTGCCTATTATATATAGGGAAACTAATGTAATCATTTTTTCGATACAATATATCTTTTGATCATGCCAATGTTATGTAATAATTCACTGAATAAATGTAACTAGGGTTGGGTTATTATACTTATAAAAAATTACTCAAATAATTTATATCTAAATGTCAACATGTACCTCGTTATGAAAAATAAAAAATTATTCATTTCACAAAATTTAGAAAAAATTAACAGATGGTTAAAAATGACTTTGGAAAATGAATAATAAAATTAAAAAATATTAGAATGAAATTCTTTATGAAATATGAAAATATAAGATTAATATTTCATTGAAAATACCTACATATAAAAAATTCAAAATAATAATGATATTGTGAAATTAACCCTTATCATATGTCTATTTTTCATCATAGATTTCATAGAATCAAATATAATGGATTATATAATGTTAATAAATTACTCATGAACCATGTTCATAATCATTATATCCTATATGATTATACAATAACTTCTTTGTTAACAACATTTCATTATGACTCTTCTTTCAGTTGTTAAATGATTCATTTTCTTAGTCATGTTTTGTCGTATGCCTCTAGTCTTACAAAGAGGATATTGTTACATAATTTACAAAAAAATAAAAGATAATATATATAATATTCATTCGTTAATTATATTTATACAATTTTTCTTTAATAGAGAATAAGGTACATGAATCATAGCACATTGTGGAGATGGTAGATCGTACGTACAGAAGTGTGATGTTATCATTCCCTTAATAGTTAAAAGGATACAAAGTGGATTAAATATATTTTATTCTAGAATAAATATCATGTTATAATTATATATATATATTACCCACCATTATTCCTATCCATATTATGTGGTGATTAAAACAATTTACACCATGATGTGGAGACTATATGTCGTACATTTGCACGCGTGTCATTTTTTCATAAGATAGAGAACATGATGAATATAATTGTTTTGTATCCATAATAACCTACCAGAATATATATCACATTGCATATATTATTAAAAAATCTAATAAACACATAAATATGATATAGAATAATAAATAATCTTGCATAAGTCGGTAACGATGATTACAGATTATTTGGAGAACATCCTTTATATATCCTCTTAATGACATTACAGTTAACCTATTGAGTACACTATATCATATGAAATGATTAAATGTATTTTTGGAAGATAAATATTCAGGGTATTTCTAGATCATGAAGGATCAAAAATATGTGAATAATTTAGTGAGGATATTCTCTTTTAAAATTGATATGAGGAACACTTTTTGAATTTTCACATTTATACCACATTAATTCTCAATACGAATACATGTAAAATTATTTTTTTCATTATATGATGATATATGGTTTTCATATAACAAAACAATAAATTTTATACATTTTTTTAAATTTAATCCTTATCATTTTGATTAACTCTTGGTTAATGTATGATAATATTAAATATGGTAACATTTTTTTTTACTATTAAATGATTTAAAATTTTATTTTTGTAGTGAAAAATAAATAATAAGTGAACAATTTATAACATTTTTTATAAATAATTTTTTTATTTTAATTATATTTTATTATTTTAAAATAAATAAGGAAAATATTACTTTTATAAAATAACATTAGAGAAAATTCTGACACTATTCAAATTTGTACATATATATATTTAAATACTAATCTTTTTATCAGTTTTTTCATTATATCTCTATATCGTCAAATTCAAATATAATATTTTTTTAACATTAATTATCTTAAATTATATTAGTTTTAATATTTTTAGTAAAATTATTTGATAGTAAAACATTACTACATCAATGTTGTGTAAGTGTATATTATAGTACATTTTCAAAAAAAGATAATAAAATACCATGATGAAGGTCAAAGATATATATTTAATAAAAATATATTTATTTTTTTATGATTTTGTAGTTGGACTCATTCCTGAAATACCTTTGTCCCCATGTGGGCACAAAATGAATATTAATGGAAAAAACATTGACATTTTGTGATGTTCTTTGATATAAATATTATATAATTTATTTTCATGGAAACGTGACAACTAAAAATATTAATTTTTATATTTATGTGTCAGTGGTTCATTTTTAATCATTCAATAAAATTATCAAATGTGTTAAAGCCATTTTATATTATTTGTAGTTGTATATTTTACCTAAATTACCCAATTTTTCCTTTATATTTCTAACAAAATTTGCCAAAGTATGTTATTTATATTAGCCAAAAAATAAAGGTACCATTTTAAAAAATAAATTAATTATGAATAATAAAAATATTAACAAATTTGAAAAATGTGGGAAAATGTTGTTGCAACATTAAATATATTATAAAACCAGAAGAATTCCTTAAAAATCATTCTTTTCATAAAAATTGTATTTTAAAAGATAAAATTTTTACAGAATTAATTAATCTATAAAATGTATTTCGAAAAAAATAATTGAATTATTTGAAATAAATAATAACTAATAAAAATTTATACCTGATTAAAATCACAATTTTACTTCATAATGTATTTAAATGAATATACAAATTTACAATAAATATCTATATTTTCATTAATCTAAAAAAAATGATTTCAAAGATGAAATAAGGTTAATATATTACTGCGAAACAATTATTAAAAAAAATAAATTATATTAAATAAATTATTTACCACATATAACAACTAATTAAAAAAATAATCTAATTATTAAATAAATCTTATTTTTGAAAGAATAAACTTGTTTTACTAAAAATTGTCTGATCATTTTCAAGGAACATTCCAATACATTCATATAGAGTTATAACTTATTATTTTTTAAGATTTACTTCCTATAATTAAACAGATAAACTCACAGTATCTACCAATACATGCTCCTGAAGTATGAAGTTTATTTAAAGAAAAATATTTATAAAAACAATTTTTAGTTGAATTCATTATAACATAGAATAAAGTAATCAATAGAAATTTTTCACATTAATAAAAAATGATTATGATACATCTAATTCCCCAAATCTACATGTTCCCATATAACCCTCTCTAATTGGTGGTTCCTCAATTGAACATTAACCATGCGATATATATTGTTTCATAGAACATTTTCTATATAATCCAAAATATCTCTCAGTTTTTCTCAGAAAAAATATATTTTCCATGTTGTATATCTTTTGAATTTACATGTGAAGGATCTTGTATGTACATTCTCTGGATATATACATGGAATAGAACATGAACATCAAAAATGTTTAGTATATGTTTCAATCGATAAGCTATATTCTCAAAAAAGATTATAATACCAAAAGACGATATACCTAGTGATTAGATTTCTATTATTTAAAAATATATTCACTATTTTAAATCATTATATTTACAGAAATAGCTCATCACCCACCTAAAAATCATAGTCATTTCATTAAATGTTAGAAATACATTTTTTAGACTGTGTGATGATCTTATGTCTTTTTTAATATATCTATCCTTCTCGGTCACCTCTTAAACAAGATCAGGGCCCATTATATTTATAACCCCATCTTTATATAAGAATGATGGGTTTAATCACGTCTTACCAAATAGGTATTCAGAAGGATCCATACAAAATATATAATGGAATTTAATGTTGTAATATAATTCAACCAAAGATAGGTGTTGATCCAAACCACATTTTAAGTCCATATATAATGATCTCAAAACTTCATATAGAGTTTTAATTATCCTCTAATATTTACCATATGTATTTATTTGATAAGAAGTGATGAAACTAAAATCTATATCAAGTGTCTTATTAATACTTCTCCATAACATCCATGTAAACCCTAGATATCTATTAGATAAAATCAGATGTGGTGCTCCATGAAATTAAACCACTTCATTTGTATATATTTTTCAATGAGGATAGAGATATAATTCTTCTCTAATATCAATCAAGTTTTCCATCTTCTTAATGAGATAAAATATAACCTATATAGAATTATGGACTTTATATGCTATTAGATTTCTGATGAAAATGTTCATGGTGATGTTTTCCCATTTTCATTTTGATATGGGTAGTGGTTTAACACCCCCTTATAATTGTGTCTCTCAAGAATAACATTATGACAAACCATACACCATGAAATATACTCACCAATACATCTCTTCATGAAAACCAAATATAAATACACTTTCAAGTCCCAATTAATATTTCTTCATCCAGGATGGATATAGAATGATTAACAATTATTTCATCTAATATTTCATTATTTAATTCTAGTATATGTGGAATAAAAACATGTTTCTAAAACATTATTATACCATAAAAATCTATGCATAGTTAATGAAAATTTATCTACATCTTTATTGATCTATATAATCTGTCTTCACCTACTTAATTTTTACTTATATAAATGGTCAAACATATATTATAGAATGATACGATTCCCCCAATATATTATGATATATATATATTTCATTTTCATGTCCATAACTGTTTGATCTCTTTTATCCACATTGTAGATATGCTAGCATGGCCTTTTAATGTCAATGCATTGGTCACATTGTTCGCTTTACCAAGGTGGTCATGTACTGAAAATTTGTAGTAATTAATCAACTCCAACAATCTAATTTGGATGATTTTAACTCATTTTCGGTGAAAATGGAGTATAATATCTTATTATCTATATATATATCACACATTGATCCATAAAAATAATTCCTCTATATCATTAAAGCAATTATTACCATAGCTAACTCCAAATCATGAGTTCCATATATTTTTATGGATATTGAATTTATCTTAGGATAAATATTTAACCAAATATTTTTTTATGCTATCCCATCATATCCCCTTCCTTGAATAATCAATATAGATCACAAACCTTTCTCCACTACAAGGTAGTGTGACCACAGGTGCACTTAATGACCTTATTTTCAACTCAATGATATTATATTAACATTTATCTTGACTTATGAATAGAAATTATTTCATAGTAAACATGGTGAGTGGATTATATAATCATGATAATTATTTCAAAGAACATAGATAATATTTTTCCAAATAATGAAATTTTTGGATCCCATTTACCCTTGTTGGTCTAGGATAATGTTCAATAACTTCATTAATTATTGGATCTAAACATATCTCGTCAATTTAGATTATGTGGCCCAAAAATGAATCTTTGTGAATCCAAAATTAATAATTTTTAAATTTTTCATAATGATTCTCCTTTATCTGTCTCTTTGGTACAATTCTCAAATAATATTCATCCTATTCTCTACTCTTTTAATATACAAAAATATTATCTATAATGACTACCACAAACTGATCATAATTTTCATTAATTACACTATTTATTTAATCCTAAAAGATTGTTGGAATTTTAATATGAAAAAAAGGCTTCACCAAAAATTCATAGTTTACATTACAGGTAAAAAATGTCACCAAGGATATATCCTATTTATTTAACCTAAATTGGATAGATCCAGAAAAGAAGATTGAATATAGAAAAGTATTTATCTCCACATAGTTGGTCAAATAATTCATGAACATAGGGAATATGATATTTTCTCTTGAAATTTATGTTGTTATGTTATGGATAAATTATAAATATTCTCATTAATCCATCATTATTCTTTAATAGATAGAACATGTGCACCCCATTGTGAAGCACTATGGCATATAAATCCGTTTTCAAGATTATTTTGGAATTTATTCTTCAATTACTTCAAATTAATAGGGTCCAATTTATATGTATTATATGAAATACGTATAAAACATAGTACGAGATATATTGAAAACTGAAATTCATGATATTGTGGAATACGTATAAATTCTTCTGAAAATCCATTAACAAACACACATGATATATTTGTATCCTTAATGAATGTTTCTCCCCAATCAATCGAGATAGATAAACTCCCATTAATTGAATTAAGGGCCATAATATGAAGGACATTTTCACATACAATTAATATTAATCCTTGATTTGATAATTGATCATAGATTCATATATAATATGAAATTTGACTTCCCTCCAATGATAATTCATATGATATCCCTATAGATAAATCCAATCCATTCCAAGAATCACATTGAATTTAACTAATGTAAGAATCACTATATTTCTATGAATAAAATTCTTAAAACAGTAATTGGATAATACATATAAACTTCTGATGTGGCCATTTTTCTATTTGGTTTTCTCAGAGTTTTTTCAAAATCTAATTTTTTTAGTTATTAAGAATATACCCATGGAAAAAATTTCATAAATAATAGAGTTGGTGGATCTAAAATGAAATAAAACATTAGATACATTAGAATTGTTGATAATTGTACTTTTGACCACGTCATTAGCATACTCTACATCACCAATAATGATAGTATTTGATTTTCCCTAACCATTTCCCATAAGTGGTTTATTGATTTGATCTTTATTGATAACATTTCCATTAGGACATTGGTTAGAAAATGATTATTTTCCTTGAAAATGTAACATTGTATTTTTGGAGGTTGATTTTTTATATCCTTTTATATATTTATACCATAATATATTTTTTCTTATCAATTCAGCAATCAATTTCATGATGACATTCTTTCTCTCACATACAAATTTATTAGTACCCGTAATACAATTTCATCCATATTTCGTTGCACACATTGTGAAAAATGTTGTGCTCATATTCTTTTCACTATGGTTTTTATAATTTCCCATGAAATCAATATTTTTCTTCGTATGAAACCCCAATCTTAAGGGGTAACTAAAATCTCTATATCAAACATGAGGTCACATCAAAAAATTGGCTCATTTCTACTATAGTTCATAATGGATAATACCCTTCACAGACATCATTTTATGCCACTAATGAATCAATCGACCTTACTCATGGGTTGAATGAAAATTCTAGAGTCATATAATAAATGTTTTATTAAATTTTCACTAAAGGTGCCAATATTGTCATCATCCATTTTCATATGGTGAAGGAACCCCTTTTACATCTTAATTCAAATAATATGAGGAACACATATATTAAAAAATAATTTCTTCAACATGTCCCATTTCATAGAGGTAATTTCATTTTATTATATCATATAAATTTTGAGAATACACCATTGATATTATCTTCCTTCTAAATGATATAATTCTTAAATTAGTTTATCATATTTTGATTAATAGAGTTATGAATATATATTTTCAGTGGAATAGATCCATTTCCCATTCATTAGTGGATCAATTGACCCCCAGAAACATGGCCGACGTTGCCTCAAAAAGGACTCAGTCGAATTTTATTCACCCTTTTTCTATTATAGAATTCCTACTTAATTTTTAGGATGAGAAAACAATCTGATCCCAATAAAAATATTTTTCATTTTCCATCCCATAATAGTTGTTCTTTATGAGGATATTAATTCAATTCTATATCACATTAAACAAAAATGTTGTTCCTTTTATTTCATTCCATTGATTAAACCAAAATGAATAATGTGAAAAACAGTAATCATATTGGGAAAACCACATAATGATTTTACTTTTCCATAAGGTATTAAAATGGTTTTCTAATCCATATTTCCAAAGGATAACTAAAAAATATTGTAATACCAACAATAACAACCCATAAAATTTATACACTTATATTACATCTCAATATATGAATATTTATTGCATAATATAACATAAACACACTAGAACAATATAGTTTTATTATAATTGGAAATTGAGAAACATAAACTACTGATTTATAAACCATATAATTCATCTACCGCTTATTCATTTCTAATTATAACCTGTTTTGATCTATATTACATAATATAATTCAATATATAATAGAAAAATATTCATAATAACAGGATATCTCAAATGATAAGTAATGGTAATAATGGGATGTTAAATAATCTTAAAGGCATATGAGCATGAAAAATACATCTGAAAGTTATATCCTGCATATAAATGATTCCGAAATCATTTTATAAAATAAATAATAGAATTTTATAAAGAATAAATGAATATATTCCTTAATAGAATAAAATAATACATGAAATTGTTTCATAAAAATACTCATATAAAATAATTATTATATTATTCACAACTCATTTCCATGACCATTATAGAAAACAAATTCTTTTATAGAACAGAATAAACTCTTTGTTCCAACCTCTTATTGCAGAACAAGGTTCACTGCCCATTTCAGTATTTTCTATCACATAATATTTAAATATTTTCTAAATTCATTGTTGGGATCTATATTTACCAACCATCCCAAAATGAAAAGCCCAAAAAATGTTAAATAAGAACATAAATCATATTATTACCCATAAAAATTAATTGGTTGAATAAACGTTTCAACTTTGTATAAACCGTAAAAAATAAATTGGTTTAACAAATAACATTCCATTATAAAAAACAATACATATAATAATTGGGATAATATCCAATAATAATGTCTCCATTAAATCATGATTTACATAAATTAATGTTTAAATAATTGGTAACTAATTTTAGGATATAACTTGAAAATTGGTGTTCAAGAAAATATCTCATCTCCTTTGATTATTTTTCATAAAATGATGAATTTTTTTAAAGGATATCATTTTTTTGAAAATAATCTTTTAAGAATGTAACATAAAATTAATGGAATTAAGGCATCATGAAAGAGTGAAAATACACATTTTTGTTACAAGAGAGTAAAACATTCCTCTAATACTTCTCAAAGAAAATTGAAAAGGTAACTAGTTAAGAAAAAAGTAAAAATATTACATTCAATCAATTTATTAAAAATTAAAATAAGGGTAAAAGTAAAAAAATTATAATTTCAGATAATATTAAAAATATTTTGAAGTTATTTTTTATAATGAAACATGGATATGGAAGATATGTATATCCCAAATAAAACTTACGTATAAACAAACCTGAATAATAATGATATTGTGAAATCAACCCTTAACTTATGTATGATCTATTTTAAAATTATCAAAACCTCATCTATAATGGAACAATGAATTTCATTAAATTATTATAGAACCATTTTCATATTTCAGATATAATATACAATCATAATACCATTGGGTTATTAATAATATTTAATTATTACTCTTCTTTCATGCCTTAACTGCTTCATTTTGATATTCATGTTTTTTCATATAAGTTCAAATTCATGTTATTAGGATATAGTTACATAATTTTTAGAATACTATGATGGAAATTTATAACATATTTATTCATTATATATATTTATATAATTATTCATGAATTATGTATATAAAAAAAATTTTATATCAGGTTTTAGAGATGGTAAGCCATATGTACACACGAGCAATGAAATCATTTCCATAATATTTAAATAGAAATGAATTATATGCTATATTTTTTTCATAATAAATATGAATTTACTTGTAAATATATTATTTCCATCATTATTCCCATACATATAAATTGGTGATGAAAAATATATTACATAAAGTCCTGGAGATGGTATGTTGTATGTTTGTAGACTTGGGGAATTTTTTTTATTGGATGGATATAATGTATAATATGGTTGTCACATAATAATAATAACATACTATATTTCATATTTTACAATAGAAAAAACACATGAATAGGATGTAAAAGAAAATATAATCTTGAAAAATTCAATAAATATATTTATATTACATTTTCAAAACATCCTCTAGATATCTTATTAGGGACACTAGGGATAGACATTAAATAATACTATAATATTAATAATGTTTATATTTATGTTTAGAAGAGAAATCTATTTGGGGTGGTCGATCTTGAAGACTCAACGTGATGTAATTAAGTGTGGGAGGGGGTTCTCTTTTATAATTAAGGTGAGAGGAACATTTTTGGATTTTCTAAAAAAAATATTTGTACAAAATTCAATCAAGAAAAAATACCAAAAAAAGTACATTTATTAGATGATATGATTATATATGGTTTTAATGTAATTATCCAATATATTTTAGATAATTATCGGTATTATAATAATACGTATCATTGCATGATCCCTTATGTAAATTATTTTAATTTTCAAAATTGTAAAATATTTTTTGATATTAAAAGATTATAAATATTAATTATGTGATGTAAAATAAATCATAAATGAAAAATTTATAAAACCTTAAGAAAAAATATATTTTTTTATATATGTGGATTTTTTTTAAATATTCAAAAAAATGTTATTTTAATAAAATATCACTGTTTTCGATTTTGAAACTATTCAATGAATGGGATTTTAAAAATATCAATATTACAGGTCAAGTTAGAAAAAAAATTGTTATATCCCAAATAGGTCAATTTAATCAATAAAATCTGATTGATCAGACCAGTAATCCTAAATTATATTTAATTTAACATTCATATTTACATTTATTTGATTTAAAATAATTACTACATCAATGTTTCATAATTTCTTAAAATAATTAATTGTTCACAAAAAATATAAAAAATTAGAATGTAAAAATATAATACCTCTATATTTCAGTATAATGTATATAGTTTAATATATATTTTGTGCAACCTTGTATAATAAAATTTTATAGTATATAAATAGTGAACGTGACAACAGTAATTTTTATTAACTAAAATATTATATTTTCATCTATGTGACCAAGAAAAATTTATGTTGAGAATTTATATTATAAATTTTTTCTTTAATATTCATTTACTAAAAAAATTTGTATATAGACATATAAGGGATATCAATGAAAATGAATATGATATTTTGTGACATTCTTTGATTTAAATATTATATAATTCATTTTCGTGGGCAGGTTTCAATTAATCAACCAAATATCCATTATTTGGTGTTAATGGCATATTTTTATTCATTCAATAATGTTTTGGAGTGTGATAGTGTCATTGTGTAGCATAAATGGTTTTATTTTTATCCTAAATTACAAAATTAACCATTTACGGGGGGAATGAAGATTACCAAGTTTACTATTTAAATTGGATAAATATTTAATGGTCATATTTATTATTTTTGGGACATATGAATCAAAATGTGGAATCAACTTTTAAAAATACTAAAACAAAAAATTATAAAAATTTATATTAATATAAAACAATATATATTCCATGCAAAACAGTTTTTCAAAAATATAATTATTTATAAATAGAAAATGTTTTATGAATAATTTTTTTAATAAAATAATTTTACAAACCATGATGATAATGATTTCAATAAAACATAAATAATTAAAATATAAAACTAATAGTAAAAAATTACTTTATAAAAGACGCAAAAGGAAATATTATTTCAAATAAAAATAGTTTTTTTAAGTATTCATTAAAAAACTAAATGTTTTGAGGAAAAATATTTCTAATAATTTTTCCATGTTGAAATCAAAAATTTACTTCAAAATTTCAAATAAATTTATAAAACTTCTATCAAGTTATTCAATTAAGAAAATATTATTTTTAACATAATTTTTTTTAAATAATAAAGTTATTTTACAAAATATTGTATGATCATTTACTAGGAATATAAAAACAAATTCATTTTGAGTTGAACCATTATATTTATTTTATAAACTATTTATTAAAATTTGTCATTTCTAAATTAATATGTATTTTATAAAAGTAATTTTATACTAATAGTGTCTTTTTTTCATTTAAAATCACGGTAGTGTACCAAAAATACTATTGAATATTTATATTTATTAAAAGGGATATATATATTAAAATATCTTGTTGTTATGTCATCATTGAAAAACCACATAACTGAAAATAGAGCAACTCCCGAAACTGTTTCATCATTATAGAATTTTAAAAAAAAATATAAGAATAAGAGAGTATTTAAACACATATAGTCCAATTACATTTGCATATCTTCCTAGACCATTAAATCCCTCCAATGATATATATGACCCCCAAAACTGAAATCCACACATTTAACATTTATTCTCTTAGATGTATCAATGATTTCAAATATATGATCAACCATTTCATGATATTACTCCACCTCTTGAGGTTCATTAGTAACATTAATGTATGATTGATTCTCCTACAAGATCCCCCATGATCGATCTCTTCATCCATCATCTCCCGGATGTACCTCAAAAACATCATTCTGAGCTTGTGGTATATTTTTATCCTCATTGTGAAATGATGACATGATAAACTCATTATTGTTCTAACACTTTAGAGGAATCACTTGAGGTTCATAGAATACAACCTATTTAGGGACATATAGAATGCATCTTAGATACATACTGCTAGATATTGAAACAAATGAAACAATCAAACAATATAAAAATCCAAATTCATACATGAAACTATATAAGATAAATGAGATTTATAAGAATTACATAAATCATGAGTCACAAATCTCAATTTTACATTGTATCTTCAATATCTTCATGAAAATAGCTATTTTGGAACTCACAATAATATACATAACAAGTCCTAACTATAATACCTTCAGTCTGAAAAATGTCACAAGACATGAAATCCCATGGGAAGACTTCTTGTGATACTAAACTATAATGAACTAACCTGAATACCCTCTCAAACTGCTACCCAACACAATCCCTCACATACACAAAATGGTGTTCCCAATAACATGGGCCAGTAGCTATAACAAGTTCATCAAACATCAATCAGAGGTAATGAATTATCACAACATGAAGTGAGAACATTGCACATATGTATAATCGAGAGAAGATGAAAAAAATGGAATGTATGTTACAGATATCATAGGGCCTTTGCTTGTAAATTAAATTTTATTTGTTTCAATATCCCCAAAACAACATTTCCATGCAATATAAATAGAAATGGTAAGAACCTAAAAATTATTATTATTAAAAAATTGATTATTCGATTCATTTCATTTGACCACCTTGTCAGATTTAAATAAAGGTAATGGAATGAATCTATTAAATGATTAAGACAATAATATTACATGTTATATAATTACATATGATATAAATTTAAATAACAAAGCATTCCTACTACATATGTCCCTTTGTATCTTTATAAGATTGTCAATACATAAGCCAATGTTGGATTCCTAGTGGAATGGATTGATACCTCAGAGGATTCCATTATTATTCAATATTTGGTTCCCAAGAGATATTCTCCCCTTAGAACATGGTCATTTTCTTATAGGCAATTCCTGTCATGATGTCTTAGGATTCCTTGAGAGTCTCTTTAAATATTATTATCCATAGAATACACTCTGTGGATATATAATGTTGTCTTCATACACACATCTCCATGGATTCATCGCATTGGTATAACATGCCAATATATCATAGTACATTATATCTTTAAAGTAATTTAATATCTTATATTTCATGCAATACCAACATGGTTTTCGTTATAAGAAAATTGAGTTTCTATGAAACAACACATTAGTATTATTATTATTTAAATAATATTTTTACTTATCAATTAAATATTGTGATATGAATATAGAAAAATATATTTTAAATGTTATATATAGTTTTTATAATGAAAATTATATGTTTTATTAAAATAGTTTTATATTTTGAAAAACTATTTTCTTAAAGTAACTTCTTTTTATGACCTTTAATGTAAAATAAAAAAATAATTTTAAACAATCATAATAATTTAATATGTTAAAATATACTTCATTTTATAATTCATAATATCATAATTAGATTAGGCTGATTTTTTTGTATTTTTCGTAAAACATTCAATTTTAGATGAATAGTGGAAAATACTACATAGTACAAAAAAAACATCTTTTTTATTTAAATAATTTTTTTAATTTAAATTTTTTTCGAAGTAATAACAGATATATAATACCTATAATAGCCCAATTTAATTAGTTTGAGTCATTTTATAATAAGATTATATATATATAAGTCTATTGAACTTTTTAACGTCTTTTACAGACCTTCATGGAACATTTTCAAATTTTCATAAAATATTTTTTTACCACTTCTCTGAAATAAATCTAAGAGAAACAGTTGACATAAGTATGTAAAATGTGGTTCGATAGGATGAAAATAATTTTAGGTGAATAATATCTATTGAATTTTATTTACCACGGTTAAAAATTAATAGAATAATTAAATGTAATAATAATATTATAATAATTTAGAAATACTCCAACAGATGTCTTAATTCTATTGGGGAATTATTTTTGAACAAAATCATCCTTATAAGAAAAAATTGATTTTTTTTATTCTCTTGAGATAGATTTGGACATTTAATACATTTTATTTAAAGAAGATCTAAACAAGTTAAATTCAAATTTTAATAACTAAATAAATTTTAATATAGGGTTAAATAGAAGGAAAATATAAATAGAAATATTCATTAGAAATATAATAGAATTCTTAATTCATATTATTTTATTTATAATTTTTAGACTTTAAATGTTTAAATTT
This sequence comes from Viscum album, assembly GCA_963277665.1. NCBI lineage: Eukaryota > Viridiplantae > Streptophyta > Magnoliopsida > Santalales > Viscaceae > Viscum > Viscum album. The sequence continues at coordinate 1,044,831,775 of OY728163.1, read as the reverse complement.
ATTTTTTATACAATGATAATGTTGTAATAACCTTTTTAATGAATGATTAACAAAATTGACATTATAAATATTAAAGTAATTAGAAATTAAAACTTCAAATTCCATCCACGATAATCTAGTTTAATATAAGATGTCAGCATTGATTTAATGTGTTTTTTTTCAATTAGTCATGTCATTATGACTTTCAGAAAAACCAAATACTAAATTGTGTCAAAATTGACATAAATGAGTCTTTAAAACAAATATTGTCTTATTAAATGATATAATATTCCTAAAAATATAAAATTCCAAAAAAAGACATAAAAATATTAAATATATAATTATTAACCACTTGAGGTTCTCTTGGAATTTTATTGTATGTTTATTAACCATATAGTGTATGAATACAATAAGACATGGTAAGAGTTAAACTATTTAACTAAGGGTTAAATCTAAAAGATAAGTTTTATATGATGGCCTAGAATTGTCTAAAACCTATTGACTGAAAGTATTTAGACCCATACCCTAAATAACCTCGACATATATCCATTTGGATCCATTATAAATAAATACAATTATTTTATAATAAAATAATATTTTAAGCTTATCCTAAAGTGCCCCTCACGTACATTATAAGAGGGTACTACCCCTTCTATTAAATTCACAAAACCAATGTCATTCGGATCAGATAGAATCTTCTAAAATATCCTCCCAACTACCCTCAATTCAACCTATAGGCCTTTCTTTGACCATAAATCTATTATAGGGATCCATTTTGTTCAAATCAAAAGGAAGCACCTGAAGAAGATGTAATTATTTCATGAAATTTTTCAATGTTTTTCTATTCGTTCACTTCACTCTCTTTGTTGTATCTACAGAAAAATAATAACTCTAGATGCTTAAAAATAATGTGATTTTATTTTAAATATCGTTCAACCATATTCATTATTCTGTCTATCCTATGAATGAATTTGTCACCATACGCGTGTACATGCAGCTTACCGTCTACACGTCATGGTGTAGTTTTTTATGCCACACATCAATATTTGGATGGGTATAATAATGATTTATAATTTATTTCAATAATAAATATAACATTTTGATGATTTTTTATATATAATATATCATCCAATCACATATTATATCATCATCAATATAATGATATTGTCGCTTGTGCATACGGACGACATACTATCTACACTACGCGATGAGATTTCTTTCCCCATCCTAACCATTCAAGAATAATTTTTATTTGATGATTAAAAATATTGTTTTTGAACATAATTTAATTATGGATATGAATCAAATAAATCCAATCCATAAATAAAATTACATAGATAAAAAAACATATGAAGGAAAATGAATTAGTTAAACACCCGGTGAAGGATACTACTAAACTTTTATTGATATAGGAATAAAAAAAGGATCATATATGATATCATACTTATGTATGTCATTATTTTATAATTTAATAATTACTAATTTACCATTATATAGTTTGTTAACATATCCTTATCTAAGGAAAGGTACATGTTAAGGGGTAAATTTCTCGACCTCTTTATATTTATAGGTTGTTTATACATAAGTATAAATAGAGACTTCTTTATCATCTAAATCTATTATTCTTAAAAAATGTATTTCAATTTTTGTATATTTCCCTAGAATACTGGTTAAATAAATTTATACCCATTATTTACTATTTTTAAAATATTTTGAATTAAATACTTATATCCTTTTCCAAACAATGTACATTATGACTTTATCAATAAATTAAGGAAAGAATGCTTTTTTTACTTATATGGAGGGTGCCACTATATTCCACTATTAAAACACCTTGGAAGCATCCATTACATGATTATTACAACATTTTCAAAATATATTTTTTCATTTCAAATTATGTGAATTTTAAATGATTTCAATATATAATGATATTTTTCTCTCAAATAGTTTTGATTTGATATATATCAACATTGTATGTAGGATATTACACTTGTGTGAAGGTATATTATTATGATACGATCTCACATATTGTATTGAAGATATTTTGACACATTTGATTATGAATGTGATATTTTTATAACATTCATGGTTTATGGTTAATGTATTTTCATTTCGTATTCTAGTTTCAATAAAAATAGATTATTCTATGTTTCATCCTTTTCACATGAGGAATGCATTGAACATAGTAAGTGATGGGAGGAGCCCACTATAGCACCTCGATACATTGGTAGGAAACATTAGACATATTATTTTTTTGGATCATTGTCTTGACAACATTTTTATTGGTAGTATTGCGATGATGCCTTCCTTATGTGGTTATAATGACTAAAATTATGCATTCTATAATTATTGAATTTGGAATAGATATTACTTGTGAATATTTTATTTGAAGAAAATCCATGTGAATATGTAAATGAAATTATTTGATTTATCTTTTCCATATTATACTGATGTTTAAGATTAGACATCTTGTGTTTTAGCCTTATACATTGCCTTCAATGAATATTCATATTTATAAAAGTTGGCTCTATATTTTTATCCTTGTTGAGCAAATGAGCTCACCCATCTCTTTTGTTTTATGTTTCATATCATGTAAAATACTATATTATGGATGGCCTGGAGGGATATGATAAGGGATATAAGTGTTATACGAAGATATAATGTTTCCTTTTCAGTTTATAATGCAATGTAAACCTTATGTGTGTACCTAGTACTTCAAAGGATAATAAATAGATCTGTCTTTAAGACATGATCTCTCATGATCATGCCCATGTTATTTAATAATGAACTGACTCATGGTGAGTAGGGACTTGTCATTTTAGTATTTGTTAAAAATATTTCGCAACAAATATGGAAATCAATTTAGATAAAATATGACAATAAAACATTTCCCTATGATTGACTTTGAATATTAGTATATACGAACATCCAAAAAATTTGGTAATTTAGATTTTATATGGGATTTCTGAGAAATAAATACTTATCTGGATACTAAAACTGCATGTGGTTCTAGAACATATGTTACTAAGAGTGAAAAATCTGACGAAGGGTGTCAGGTTTGACCTGTGGTATCATGGTACATAACAATGACCCTTAATACATGCATAGTTTTACACACCCATGGGATATTGATAGGATAAATTACATTTCATTTAGAAACCATTATGATTGATTTATGAGTAAATATGTTATAAAATATACCATTTTTATAATTATGATACTAGATGTGTGAAAATATTCAATTAATGTTGATAGTTATTATAGTTTGTAGACTACAAATTATGATATGATATAATCTAGTGTAAATCATCATTTAGAAATGGCACCCAGAATATGGAATGAGAACTCTAGAAATATGCATGATCCAAAGAGGAAGAAGGATCAAATCATTCATGGTCTTAAGAAAAAATTTATAATGGAAATATTCTCCCACATATTCTAATCTTATAAAGATATATTATCATGCGTTAATAATATATTTAATGAAATACTTGAGTCCTATGGCTTTGATGGAATGAAATAGAAGAAGTGGACGACATAGAAAAATATGGATAAAGGGAAAAAGGGAAAGAAGGATATTCCCACATTAGATAATTGTGGAATGAATCACCATGGGAAATGTTTGAGGGGAATTAGTGTTTGTTATATGTGTTGAAAATAGGACACCTTGTATGTGATTGTAAGGGTATGAAAAATGTTTAAATATACAATTCTTCATATAAAAGGATTTGGGACACTATGCAAATCAATATTAAAATCATTAGAGTATACCCAAGATGATGTAATTTTACTACAATCAAGTTATGTTACTACTTTATATGAAGATTAATGATTACTGTTATTATTTTTTAATGAATTGTGTCATTTAAGTATTTTATTATAGATGAAAATTTAATAATAATTAAATAATTTATAATATTTATACAGTAGTACTATATCATTAAGTATTTGAGACTGTGTGGTACCAAGATAATTGATTCAAAAGCATGTTATTTTATGGAAAATATATTATTGAGAGAAAGATGAAACATAAATTATTTTTGAGTCTGAGGTAAGGATATTGGAATAATAAATAGTCGAGTATGATAAATTATATTAGATATTATTATAATTCTTTTTACTAATTTCAATTTTTTTAAATGTGGGTTTTACCATCATTATTGGGAGTTTTCAAAAATTTTGGATTTAAGTAGTATATTCTGTATTTATTGTATTATATAAAAAATAAGTATGTAAATACTTTTGCAAATAAGGTTTTATGGAAATTCAACTTGTTACCAGGTTTTAATATAATTAATGATGATTTTATTCCCATGTTTCTATGTGATAGGAGAGATCTTCATTATGTTATATTTACCTTCCTTATTAATTCTACAATAAGAGTATGGACAAAAATATTATTAATATACATAAAGGTTATAATAGATGATTTTTGATGTTGGATAATATTTTTTAATCTTCCAAAATAAATTATGATTATTTTTATGTTTTTGTAAAAATGATCACCCGGAAGTTGGATGATAACCCATCACGTCCGGAAATCCCACAAGAATTGAACTCACAACAGAAGGGTGACATGGGTGCACACCTACTAATGGACTAAGTGATGTATTTTGTTGTATAGTGTAGATTTTTAATGGTATGAGAGATGAATTATAAATTGTTTTTTTGTAACCCTATTACATTAGGTTAAATAGAATATTTTTGAGTTTTATAATAAATTTGAGTGAAATAAGAGTTTTTGGTAGAAATTAGTTAAAGGATGAAACTCTACGTGTCATGTATTAGTTCATTCCTTAAAATTTAAGGAAGTGATATTAAAACCAAAAATTTGTCATCATAATTACACATATTTTTCTACCAATGATACATTAATTAATTATAGATTTAAGGATTTGAGGCCCTCAATTTTCCATTTAATGTTCACAAGTATGTGATTGATGAAGACAATGACTTCTTATAAATATATATTTTTTTTTTCAATTATGTGTCTTTGATTTCCACTAATGTTATCATATTATAAATCATATTTTTTTTGTGACATTTTCATTTACCTTTACCTATTATTAAGAATAAATTTTATTAACCCTATTTCCAATGTTGGTTTTCTAAAAATGTATTTTCTATTTTCTACCATATATTTTTTAAGAAAAATATCAAATTATGAGAAAAAAAATTATAGAAATAGGGGATAATATAAAACCAAAATATTTCATAGTAAATTCTCTCTTTATCTTAATTTAATAACTTATATTACAAGAATCTCCGACTTAGCTTTTGTTATACACAAGATTGAGTTTCAGCGAAACAACACAGCAGTATTATAATTACATAAATGATATATTTATTAATCATTTAAATATTTTGATATGAATAGTAACAAATAAATTTCAAAAGTAATTTATAGTGTTTATAAATATATTTATATTTTTTTATAAAATATTTATATATTTGGAAAATCTATTTTCATAAAATAACTACTTTTCATGTTCTTTTTGGGAACATTAACAAAATTACATCTAGTGACTCTGCAGAATTTAATATGGTAAAATAGAATTCATGTTTCAATTCAGAATATAAAATTAGCATGGGCTAATTTTTTTTATTTTATCGGATAACAATCTATTTTTAATGAATAGTTAAAATACCTACATAGTACATAAAAACCGACTGTTAAATTTAAATATTTATTTTTAATTTAAATTTATTTTAAAGGTAAAAATAGATATATAATTAATTTATTGTTCCAATGAATTTTTTTGGAATAATTTTATATTATGATATGATATATAATTTTGTAATGAACTTTTTAATGTTTTTACCCACCACTTAAGAAGAATTTAAAATTATCATAAAACATAATCTATAAGCTTCTCTAAATGGAATTTCAAAAATATAAGAGACATTGATGATATCAGTATGTTAAATGTTGTTCAATATGACGAACCTAATTTGTTTGGAATAGTTACTTTTTAATTTTATTTACCATGGTTAAAAGTAAATCGAGTAATTAAAGGTCAAAATAATATAATAATAATATTAAATTACCACAACACATGCCATTATTCTGTTGGATAAATATATATTGACAAATATTAACCATAGGATAAACAAGTAATAATTTTTTATTCACATGGGTTATATTAAGACATTTATTATAGTTTATTTAAAGAAGAGTTAAAATTGTTAAATTAAAATTTTATCAACTAAATCATTTTTGTATAATGTTATTCATAAGATAAATTTTACTATAAATATTAATTTGGAAGCTAAAAATATTTCCTACATCATTGTATTTTATTTTCTATTTTTATATGATATTTAATTATATTGAAATTTTACATAATGATGATGTTGTAATTACATTATTTATGAATGATTAAAATAATTGATATTATAAATATTAAAATAAATCTAAATACAATAATCTGATGACATGAACGAATTTTCTTGATTAATATGACATTTCATTTTTTATTAAATGTATTTATTTCGATGTACTCATGTTTTTTTAAATTTCACAAAAAAAGAAAATAATTAAAAAATTTAAAATTGGTATAAATGGGGTTTTTTAAATATTGTTTTATTAAATGATATAATATCCATGAATGTGAATAATTCTTCCAAAGGACAGAAATGTTGTTAATACTAAATAATAAGCATAATATGGTGACATAAACTCATCTAATACATATTGGTTAACTGTATTTCGACCCATACCTACCTAATAATCTAAATATATCCATTTTGGGCCATTATAGAGAAAAAATGATTTTATAATGAAATGATATTTCGTGCACTTCCTAAACTGCCCCTCACCTCCCTTAAAAAGGGTACTTTCCCTTCTCTTAAATTTACACCTCCAAAGTCGTTTGTCTCTGAAAACCTCTGCTAAAATCTCCTAAAAATGACCATGAATTTAATGTAGAGGAATTACATTGGTCATAATGGCATCTTAAGAATCACTTTGGTTCAAATCAAATGAATGCACCCGAAGAAGAGGCAATTATTTCATCAGTTATTTGAATGTTATTTCCTTCTTACACTTCCTCTTGATTTGATGTTTCCATACCAAAAAAATAACTCCAGCACCATATAAATACTCTTATGTTATTATAAATATCGTAAAATAATATTTACTATTCTATCCATCCAATGAATAAAAAATTCACTATACGTGCATATGTACGACATACCATCTTCAAGTTGTGGTATAGTTTGTTGTTCAACACATCATTATTTGGATGGGTATAATAACGATTTATAATTGACGTGAATAATAAATATACAATTTAAATGATTTTTTATATATTAAATAACATCCAATAACATATTATTTCACCATAAATATAATGATATAGTCGCTCGTGTGTACATAAAACATACAGTCTCCATGAAATGATGAGATTTTGTTCCCCATAATAACCATTTATTAGGAATATTCATTTTATGATTAGAAATAATGTTTAAAGACATATTACAAATCATGAAATTTATCAAATACAACCTATCCATAACAAAAATGATATACAATACAAAACATATACAGGAAAATGAATCAGTTTAACACCTGAAATAAAGATACTAGTAAAATATATTTAATAAACCAATAGTAAATGATCATATATGCTATCATATTTATGTATGTGGTTCTTTAATAATCAATTAATATTATTTAACTATTATATAAAATGTAAATTTTCCTTCTACTACGTAATAGTATAATTTATGGGAAAAATTTCACGGTGTCTTTATAATCATGGGTTATTTATATGTGAGTATATACTAAGAATTCATTATCATCCACATCCATGTTTCATAAAAATGTATTACAAAACTTTTTTACGATTTCCTAGAATATGGTTTCATTTCATTCATACCATTATTTGAATTTTTATTATTTTTCATGAAAGGAATCAGTCCTTCGTTTCCCAAACTAGGTACTTGATGACCATTTTGACAAATCAAGTAAGGAATGTTTTTTAAAATATATGGTGGGTGCTACTATTTTCCACCATTATGAAACCTTTGAAGAATCCATTGAAAGCTTATAATAATATTTAAAATTTTTTTTTCTATTTACGTGACTTTTAAATGATATCAAAATATAAAAATATATATCTCTCAAATATTTTTGATTTCATCTATGTTAACATCTTTTGTTTAATTTTATGCTTGTTTAAAGAAGCTTTATTATGATAAAATCTTCAATATTATATTGATTTTTTTGTGCTATGTTTTACTGTGGATATGATATTTTTATACAATTCATGGTTAATGGTTACTGTAATGGAATTTTTTATGCTAGTTTTAATATGTATGTTTTTGTTATGTTTCATCCATATAATATGAGGAATTCATTGCACTTAGTAAGTGACGTGTGCGGCCATCTATATCCCCTTGATGCATTTATAGGTCTCATTAGACAAATTACTATCTTGGTACAAGGCCTTGATAAAATTTTAATTTTTATTCTTTGCATGATGCATTGAGTATGTGTTAATGATGTACCACATTGTGCATTTTATCACTATGAAATTAGCTACTGACATTGAGTGTAATTATTAGACTAGTATATTGTCAATGTGAATATCTAAATGGTATTATTTTATTTATCATTTCCATAGTTTGATAAATTTTAGGTGTAAAAGGCTTTTGTTTTGGTCTTAAACATTACCTTCAATGTGTATGTTTATTTATAAAATTTTCTGCAATATTGTTATCCTTATTGAGTATCTGATCTCACCCTTCTCATATGTTTTATTTTTCAAAGGATGTGAAAAGTATATAGTGACTGACCTGTAGCATAGACTAAGGGATATGAGTTTGTTCTATGGAGAGAAAATGTTTCTTTTTTAGTTCATAATATAAAGTAAAACATATGTGTGTGTCTAGTACATACAAGGCTAATAAACAGATCGATCATTTAGACTTGATCTCTTGTGATCATTCAAATGTTATGTAATAATTCACTGACACTAGGTATATATGGGCGAGGGGTTACAATTAGGCCCAAATATTCTTATCCAAATATTACTATGTTTGATATCCAAAGACTCAATTAGAATAATTTATTTTGGAGTTCTTTAGAATATACCCATAGATTACATGCATAACATTTATTTCTAGACTTTATGAGTTACTATAATGAATTGGACAAGTTTCTACTTCAATAATACCTTGGATTTAAATTGGTTCCTCCATAATTATTAGTATGAAATATTTCAATGCAACTAACACAGTCATATAACATATACATATAAATTAAATCACAATTAATAAAATGGAAATATATTCATACATTATTTAAGGATATAATAGGTATTATTTATTTATTTGTACACCTTTATGTTATATATACCCTCATACTGCTCGTTTTCTATTCACAGACCAGATTTTATAGCTCCCATTGTTGGCGGCCTATAGATATTTTTCTCACACCATATCAAGGCCTCTTTTGGTATTCATGTTGATTATACAATCGAAGGAATGGAGAAGTGGAATAATTTCACAATGGAAACCTTAAATTATTGATTTCTTACGAGGAATATCCTCACCATATGACTCGATTAATGCTTGGGATACATGGATAGCTTAGGGACATTTTGATTAATTTAGAAAAAATATATTTTACTTACTTAATTCTCTCTATTATAAATATTTTCCATCTATGTAGTGACATGTCACTACATAATCATATTTTTTTTATACATTATTGTACTATTTTTTAGTTTTTAATTTAAGATTGATGTTTCTTTTTATCATATAATTCAATTTTTTATTCATTAAAATGACTATTCAATTGAAATTAATCTATTATATAAAAATATTTTTTTTGTTCTCTAGTATCAAATTAGGTAATTGTCTCCCCATAGTCACAACGTAGGCCCTAACTACTAGTTGGTAATCTCTAGTTTATGGGCAAAGTAGGTGAGTCCATGTGGCCTACTAGGTCTACTACACCACAGAGTTGATCCCAGGTCAGGATGACACAATGTGGTATCCGTGGGGTCATTCCATTTCATTTTTATTATTTTTTGGTAATGTATAAAAAATACATGGATCATGATTTGATCATTATTATAAGCCATTTCTAGGAGAACATAACCCACATTTGGAGAATATTCATGTTTTTATAAGAATGAGATATTACTATGATGTATTTCATTTATTATTGTTGATAAATTTTATTCATTGGTTGATGTACTTGGATTATGATATTTTATATTTTTATAAATTTCATACCTCCACCATGTATGTAAAGGATAATTGTTACATGAATTGTTATATGAACTTATAAATCACATTCCAAATATATTCTATTCTATACGTGTGAATATTATTACTTAAAATTACTATGTGTTCTATGATTATTGAGTGATCCATTTTTTTATATTAATTACTATGTTTCTAACAACATATATAGGGTAAGGTAATTTTTTTTATATTATATCAGAATCAATATAACTAGTTTTTTCATATTGATTTTGATGGTGTTTTCATAAATAGATGGTCTATGCTCATGTCATCTATGTACCACTAGTTTCATGAGAAGAATATTTTATATGATTGAGTGACTACTATATCCAATTCATGAGGCATATGGGTCATTGAATATTGTAATGGTTATCTAATAGCTATTAAACCATAACATCCATGATTCTTGTTCCAGGAGGGTGGAAAAGGAAGTTTTATATAGAATGTGGGACCATAGTTGTCAGTGACTCCTACAGTAGTTCCACCAAAGGAATCAACTATAATTCATGAAATGGGTGATCATTATTATAGTTTAGAGAGTTTCATTGGTCTATTACACTCTATGAATGGTTCTCCATGACCTTACCCTAATATGAATTATCTAACAGATGAATTATATATGTAGAATCCTCTCATATTCATAGGATATGGGGGACTTTGGGAAGCTGAGTCATGGATAAAGGACATATTTTCTATGTTTGAGCATATATATATATAACACCATATTAAGAGACAATCATTCCACTTACATACTTTTTAATTATTAAAAATTATTTTTGGATTTGATTACTCAATCTGATCATCATCAATTCATGGAATGGATGAACTTCAAAAATTTATTCTATGGTAAATTTGTTCCTAAGATGAAGAGAAATGATCTACGAATTGAGTTCATGAACAAGTTTTTGGGTGCTATTTCTTTTATGAACTATTCAATGTTTTTTAATGTGTTAAAATTCATTTCACTTATTTTAGTATGAGATGAGGTATCATTAACATTCTTTTTGAGGTTAGGATCATGTAATTCATCAACTAAAATTTTAATTTATTCATCCTACCTTAATTTGTTTATATCATTAATCAACATCTTATCATAGAGTGAATTCTAATAGAATCATTTAGTATGTGGAATAGAGGTTTAGTGTCAATATTGGGAAATAGCTATTCATATATAATTATGTATATCCATGAATTCTCTCTTCATAGAAGTGTCGGGCACAATATATATGGTAGTGGATCCATTATATTACAATAGTTTGTACTGTGTGGGTACATGAAGGCTCAATATTATAGAAACCCATTGCAGTGTTGTGCACGTGGCCATTTGAAACATCCTCGATGATTCTATCAGACCATTACATATTCCTTGAGTGGAATATGATATTAACCTACCTATCCTTTAGGGGAATGGTAAATTATGAAATTCCAGGAATGGAGTTTTATTATCATTTGTAGGAATGTCCATGGAGGGGGTTAATGTTGTGGTATCAAAACTTCTAATTGTCATCATCAAGAGGGTGAAATATATTATGTTAGTCCTATTGTAGAACATGGTCTTGGATTAGTTTATTTACATTCGTTATAGTCAATACATGTGGTATATAATGCATGACCATCTACAGAATGAGGTACTATTCTATTATCATCAACCATCATATTTATATTATTTGTACATGTTCTTTACCCACCATAGTGTTTGTATCAATTCTTCAAATACATGGGAAAAAATTCCGATTTTTTGGGGTGATATGAGTCTAGATACACCATTGGATATGTGGTTAGAGGGTATGTGATAATGAAAAGACTTCCCATGGAGGTATGTATTTATGTATTCTTCTGAGACCTCATCATACTCGAGATATAAAGATTCTAGTTTATTCAAATAGTAGATTAGTTCATTCAATATCAAGCCATTTTAGGCTATTTTGGAAGAATGCTATTGTTTACATAATTATAGGGTGTAATTTATCAAACATATGGTGTGTGGAATGACTATTCTAGAAGGGATATACCAGAGCATCGTGGGTTGGGTGGGGTGACAAACATAATTTCTGGTCTTTTCATTGAGTAAAATAGAATACATTTGACAAATTTTATTATCATTGTTGATCATTTAATTTAATTAATTCCAATACATTTTAGTTGATTACCTCTTTAGAGAGAGGTATAGTTTCAAATTGGACATCTTCCATGAGTAGCCCTAATATCTATTACTCCATACATGATGACACCCACTGAGCTGAAGGATATCAACATACAGTTGGAGGATTTAGAATTAATGAATTTTATCGTTCCAAAGATATCATCTTGGGGTTCAAGAACTTAGTAATCCTAATTGGTATATAAATACCTTAAGAAATTTATAGATTACCAATTATTGAAACAATAAAATGTTGATAATAGGATATAATTTCCATTGGTACATAAACTTATAGACTGGCTCCAATGATATAGGGTATTATCATGGATCAACCAGAGATTGGGCTATCATTATGAGTGAGTTATACATTTTGAAATACGATGTATAACATTATGAAGTCGATATAGTTTTTATAAGTATATTTTTATACCATGTGTTCTTTTGAAACACCTTCCATATAAATGGAAATTATCAATAGTGTTTTCCACCATTAATTGTATTCCTAGATCGTGGTTTTTCTAATCAAAATGCTGGTTTAATATTATAATCAAGGAGTTCATTCAAAATTTTTTTAGATTATATAGAATATAATGAGAGATAATCAACTATGTTCTATGTTTTCAATATTCCTTATCTAGATAGAGAATGATCACTTATCAAATCGAATTACTATAGAATCAATATTATTAGTTGATCAATGGAAGGTGAGTGTTATGGTATATTTGAAGAAATACAAGATCATATTTTATAAATGGATTATCTTTGTTATGGAATGATATTATAGTATTTTCATAGAGGAATTTTCAAATATTTGTTCAACTATTAAATTTCCTAAAAATAATTGTGTGGAGTTATTGTGGTCTGAAGAATGTGATAATTTATTTAAGAGATGAAAGGAATGCTTATTTAGTTATAAATTCTGATTCATCTATATCCTACTAATGTCTATATAGTTTAATATAAATCATTTTTAACTGATAAGGTATAATTGATAATGTAGGGGGTAGAGTGGTTGAATATGTGTCTTTCATGTTGAGTCTTCACAAGCATAATTACCCCCATTAACGAACATGATTTAGAATCAACTATCCATAAATTATTTTAATGAATAACCTATCTTATGGGTTAGTGGTTGGTTGTATATACATACAACCGGGGCCTCAAATATATCATTATGCATCATTACATAAATTTTTGTTAGAAAATAATGGTTGAATACCTATATGATTTCATCTTATATCTTACATATATGCCTCCAAAGGGAATGAAAATACTGATGTGTTGACCTATAAAACTCGAATTCCTTCCATATAAGATGATAATGATCAGTGAATAAAGATAGAATTCTTTATGAGTTTCATCTATATTTTCTTGAGATTCATGTGATGTATATTGTTATAGTTTTATCAATCATCTATTCCCATTAGGATTGGTTGGAGAGCATGTAGTTTTCAAATCATTAGATATTGGTTCTTGAGTAGAGTATTTTTGGTGAGGAACCACCCTTGGATTGTTCTATTGAGGGAGATGAAATTAAATATTTTTAGGGGTGTTTCTAGGATTCCATAGATATTATACATTATTTTTTAAGAGACTATCATTCTTCCCAGTGGGTAGTTCATCCTAGAATCTTTATGATATATCATGACAAGCTTGGCCAGTGTTTGTGGCCAGAGATTAAGAAAAGCAATGCTTTTACACTAGGTGTTCTACCAATCAGCAGCTAAAGGTAGATAACCAATGAAATTTTTCCTTATTACATCCTTTTTTAGTCCTAGAATGAAAATATGATATCATTTCCACAGAATATCTAGTCGTCCTATAAAGTTCACCTCATTCTAGAAACATTGTTTGTGTATTCTTGGATATACTTACTAAAGTATCACATATCCTTCTGATGTAAGAGTATTACATAGTTGAGGAACTAGAAATATAGTATTCCCAAAAGATTATATTTCTATATGGGGTACCTTATACTATCATTTCATATTGGGATTGGAATTTCACATCTAGACTCAGATAGGGTTTACTTAAGGATATAGATACAAAGGTTGTACTAGGCACAACCCTTCACCCACAAACTGATGTCATGTCAAAATAGATCATAAATGTGTTGATATTCATTCTCTAGGATTTGTCCCTTGATTTTTTTGGTTCCTGTGAGTAAAATGCAACTATCAATGAGTTTCCAAAAAATAATTTTTATAAGGATGTGATTCTGTTAATTAAGCCTTATATGGTAGTATGTTCTATTCACACTTGATATAGTTATATGTCAAGGAGGAAACGCTACTCAGACTTCGTCTAATGCAGGAGATGTTTTAATCAATGATGTTGATACAAAATCATATATATCATACTCATTAAAGATAGAAATATTATATTAATATTTGTTGATGACCTATAGAGTTCAATGTTGGGTACCAATTTTTTCAATTGGAATCACTGAGGCTTGTGAACAGATAGGTAGAACAGAAATGGATTTTTTCAAACTACATTTTCAAGGATTTTGGGATTTATTAAAATGATAAGTTGGATTACTAGTAGTTTATTTACCTCATAGATACCATTCTATACAAAATTACTTCCATAATTCATAGCTTCACTAGTAATATGATGTCTTATATAATTTTTCTAATCTAAAATATATAGAGTTAGATGCTTATTAATACATTTGAGGATTTCCCCACATGCATCATTGATCAGAGAACAAAGGCTATCTGAGGATGGTATGTCCAATATTTTATGGTGCTTTTGTATAATGGTCTTGTATTGGATCATACATGGGAGTAGTAGGAAGACGTTTGTGTTCTATAGCCATTGTTGTTCTCAAATAGCATTCTTACACACATGGAAGTGAAACATAGTTATGAGTATTATTTGGGGTGGGGGATAATGAATGAACTCAGGATTTCATCCATGTATAGATCCTTTTAAATTTCTATTAAAGTCATGTCATAATTGCCTTTTATAATTAACCTAGATTCCATGAATTTTTTGTCATTTTGATTAGGTGGAATGGTTGATGGGGATGAAAGCTGGATGTATTGAAATTAGAGGACTTTTATTTGGAATACATGATGTGTAACCAATACACAATGTTTATTTTCATGGTCATCCAAATTCACATTGTGTAATGAACATTACATAGAATATAAATCAAAATAATTACATGATGTTTAAATAATTTAAACAACATTTGTAATTCAGGAAATATTATATAGGTGGAGAATAGTTTTCTTTTTTCACAAGCCATATTTATTCACCCACACAAAGAGAGATATCCAAGTAAAGCTTCCTCAATTCTAATGCATGGTTCATTGATCACTCATCAATAAACACCATAATATTAAATCTATATGTTTCCTTGGATATATACTGTAATGTTATTCACTCCTTAGGTTTTGTTCATGATTTTCCATTCTCTCGATGATGCTATTTTAATTCCGGATCTTATACCCTATTTTAATGGACATCATATGTTTTTTTTATTTTTTCATTATCAGTATAATTTAATGGTTATTATTAAAAGGTGATGGTAATACATGCATATGAGAGGTGTTCTATGAATCATCACTTCATTTCATAACTATATAAATTTTCTCATTATCCCCCAAGCCAATTTCACAAAGCATTGGACAATAAATTATTATTAATTTATTATAATCGATAAACATGTGTTCTAGAGCTATATTTATAAATGTTAATGTGTTTTTATATGTCATAACCTAAAGAAACCCGATGTAGTTTACATTATTATTTAATCCACCATAACCAATGTTGGGTTTATCTGTATAACTATTTGGGGTGTTGGAAATGACCTTGAATAGGTATGTGTTATAAATTAATTAATGATTCAAAAAAAATTAAATTGAAATTAATATATATATATATATATCACTTCAACATGATATATAAACCTATTTTGGAAAGATTAAAATATGTCCAAATCTATAATGTTATAAAAAATGGAAAAAAAATTTATGAACATAAAAATTTCTATTTTAATTAATATATTATTAGCTCCATGACCTTATCCCACCTTATTGAGTGGATTAAAAAGTTATTTAATGAATAAATAAACTATTAAGGCATGATTATTACATTTACTATGAATAAATATGATAAAAAAATAATTATAAGGTTCTTACTACATTTGGACCACTATAAATTCATATGAATTGTAGGAATTGATCCATACTTTTATTCCAAAGGGAATTCATTTTCCACTAAAAAGAAAAAATTTTGATTCAATGAGATGGTTTCCAAGGGATATTCCCACCATGAATAATAGTCATTTTCTACTAGATATTTCCGAATATGATTCTATAAGATCTATTCAGCATCTCTAATGATTTTAGGATTCTGTTGATATGTTCCTTGGTAATACCTTGATGTATCGATACACACGGTTCCTTGGATTAACCCCATTAGTCCCATTCATTTTAACTAAATATTACTATGGAAAAAATAAATGGTCTTAGTTAGAAAATTTTAGAGTAGAATGACTTGGGTGATCCCCTTAGATTTCACTCATTCCCTTAATTTGAAGACTGCATGACATACTATTATATGAGTTGGTTGAACCCAATATTCAAGGATGCCTTGGTTTTACAATGTACCCCCATCATTATTATTATGTTATATTTATGTGTTTCCAAAACATTCCCTTGAATTATTTATATTACCTAAATACTAATATAAATGAAGAAAAATGATGAAAAACAATATGATTCTAAAGTAGTTGTATTTTTTATATTTTTACTACTATAATTTATTTATATATTCCTAAACACAACATATATTATATTTGAGAAGTTTATGGTATAGACATCATTGGTGTTGTCCTACTATAATTTATAACAAACACTACCAGGGACACCATTGGTACCCATAAATATTGTATTAGTATAGTTTTGGATAGGCGGATATTTCCCACTATGGAAAACTAATTTCATGATTTATTATGATTGATCTGGGTAGAAGATGATTTGGTTGATGATGAGTATTCTTGTATAATTTTCAGTCTTTTTTATTCTTTTATTTTTTATATATTGAAATTTTTTCCGAATTCATTACATAGTTATTTCCCAACATAGTATTGACATGGAATTACGTCATAATATTTTGTATACATAATATTTTAACTATTGATTTTTTATTTTTTATGGATGTTTATTATTTTTTATAGGTACAATTTTGTTAATTCATTATTATGATTATTCTATATTTATTCATCATTTATATAAAATAATAACTACCGTTATACACTATGGAATAATTTCATAGTCTCCATATGGTCACACCAGAATCCCTTCATGGAATTCGGAAGCCTATGGATTATGAAGAGGCGTGCTTGAGACCATGTGGCCAACTGGGTCTATGGAGTCATTGACTGGTTCCTTGGTCGAGATACCACATAATGTTTATTAAAACTATATATGGGATTGTCAGTTTGAGTTTTGTTATATAACATATGGAAGGAAAATATATAGGGAACTATATTATTAAATTTATATATAATAAAACATAATCTATTTTTTAGTAATGTATTAAAAAAATAAATTTGGATAGTTAAATATAAAGAAAATCTGTTTATGAGTAAAAAAGTAATTTAAATTTTTTTTTTCATTTGAAATGAATTATATTATATTAAATTTATATATATTTTTAAATTGAATTTTTTAATAATAATTATAGTAAAATAAGTTATTATACATCCATTGGTTTATAATATACATGTAATAATTATATTTTATTTGTTTAAGATACATGTTAATAAAAAGCATTATGCTGTATAGAACTGTAATAGTAATACTAATTTTCATAAATTATAGAAATTGAATCATTTACATTAGTATAAATTTTTGTGATAAATAATTTTTAGATAGTTAATGTTTTCAATGCCAGTATTAGTAAAAAATAAAATTATAATGATAAAAATAAAATAACAAAGTAAAACAATTAATTTGCATGAAATAAAACTTTTCATGGTATTATAATTTTAATATAAATTGGTATATTTTAAATTTATAAATCTAATATAAGGTTTAAATATTTAGAAAAATTAATCAACACTATAATATCCCAATGATTTCTTGATATTCCTCATTATAATATTTAGGTACTCTTTTATCATTTTTTAGTGTATATGGGTTATTTTTACTTTGGGGTGGAATTGTAGAATTTTGGAAATAAGAGCAGCAATGTATAGTTTTTGTGGGGTTTTCGAAGACAATGTGTTAACTCTAACACACCAATGGAAACAAAATAGAATGGATTTATACATTTAGTGAATGGTTTTTAAAACATTTTTCCCACATAGTAGTATCCTCTCAGACCCCCTGAGGGGAGGTGCATGGAAAGGTGGACAGTTTGGGGAAACTATGTGCCCTGCACATGAAACAGTAGTTGTGGAAAATTAGACCCATAAAAAATAATAAATATATTCACAAACCAATATCATATATCTCTAACCACACTAGATCAACGGTAAGTCATTAGTCTTGTTTATTGGGTATTTTAACTAATTTCAAGGACTTATGAACACCTTTCTTAACGAATCGAAGCTCAAATTGATGAAACTTACTATATCATGATAAGGGATTCTCATACCGATTCATAGCCTCCCCCAATTCTTTCATAATTTCATCAATTGATGGTATTTTTTCGACTATTAGTGACTGATATATATCTTGGTTTTTGATGATCAATCATTTTTTTGCCTAGATCTTGAATTTGGATCTAGATCTCATTCTTTCTATGGAAATTGATTATGCTGCTCCAATTTTATGGATTTCCATTCGCAAAAATCCATCAAACATATTGAGGTAGGTGGTATAAAATGTAAATTCCATAGTAATGATATAATTACGTATATTTAATTATTCTATTTTATCATTAAATATCAATATATTTTATGTAGAATTTAATTTGATTAAATTAGAATTCCATGTGATAATTGGATGGGTAAAATTTTATAGAAATTGTAATATGGTGTCACTAGATTAATTAATTAGTAGATTTATTAATGGTGTGATTTTATTATATAATTGATTGTATATTGTGTTTTTATAATTATAAAATTAAAATAGATTGTGTAATTTGTCAATTAGAGATATGTGAGATTGATTGATAATGGGAGTAACGAAATGTGGGGTGGGATATAGAATGATTCTCCAAATTCCCATGGGATATTATCCACTATGTTCTAGACATAAATTATTGTGTAAAAAATAATATTTCTTGGGATATTGATAGATGCTTAAAATACCCATGGTGTGTGGGACATGGAATGATGCTCTAAATTCCCAAGGGATTCTAGACATTACATTCTACACCCAATGATTGGAAATTGAATCTTGTTTAAATTGGTGTGATATGAATTGAGATTTAATAGACTATGAAAGAAAATTTCATTAATTAATCTTAATACTCTAGGTGATATATGATAACCCTGTGGGATATTTCAGACATGGGAATGGGTTCAAGAATGTATTGATGGGTTGTGTTTCATTTTGAAGCCAGGAAATTATGTGGTTAATTAAATAATAATGATATGTGATCAAAATATACTTTATTAATTTTAATTTATTATATATATAACTCTATACACATTTATTAGATATATATTTTTTAAGATATCATTGGTTTTGACCTAATAAGTTTTCCAACAATATACATAGGATACATGATCCATAAAAAAAATATAGTTCATGTTGGTAACACATGATAAGGGTAATAGACTTGTTTATGATATTTGAGTTGGGATAAAAATAGATAAGGGAACTAATGATGGTGTTAGGTCATATTTGGGAGTGTTAGTTCATCTTTCTTTGGGATTTTAATTTGAAACATGACCCATATTTATCCTGAAATAGCTAATATTTTGTTTAGATATCATATTCATGTTATAGTCATCACGGGAAATTAATTTTTTCAGGTTATCGGTTATATCAATTTGTTATATTTATTTATTTATGTTGTTGTTGACCTTTAATAAAGTGGCTATATCTTATAACCGACCTTCTCAAGGCACCAGTATGTGGCACCAGTGTCGGGATGATATAATGTTGAATCAATGGGGTTTTTATACCTTTACGTTTTACATTATTACTAATTCGGATATTTATATAAGTTATATGGAAGACATCATTTTATAAAATGATCTCATACATGGTCTCAACTATCATATATAAGAGGGAATGTCGAAGTACCAATCGTGGGATTATTTTTATTTATGTCTTTTTATATTTAGATGTTTTTTCACCACGAGTGGTGTTCTTGTTTTGTGATGTGATTATTATATATGAGATTTTACGATAGTTGAATCATTTCCTCGTATGAAATTATTGTTAGTATGCATGCATTATTCTATGCACTCGATATTTATTTTTGACAAGAATCCTTTTTAGGGACACAAGGGAAAAATGTTTTTGGGTAACCTTCTGAATGAAAATTAATAAATTTGATTGAGTAATTAAATAAGCAAGGTGCCCAAAATACAAAAACATGTTGTAAATGATGTAATATGATTAAAATGGTTGTATAACATGAAAACATAATAATGATATTGTTTTTACCAATTAATAAGAATGACCTTGATGAAGGATGATTAATGGTAGTTCTTCTTCCTCAGTTTTGACCATGAGGGGATGTTTGGATTATGACATGTTGCGAATTAATTTTAATCCCCATAATAGGGTAATTTTATGAAATGTGTCATATGATCAGTGTCTTTATTTGTAGGGATATGTATCCATGATAATCCGTTTTTACATGATGATAGAATGTCATGGCTCGATATTTCCCCTAGCTTTGGAACCCGAGGCTCAGATAGTCCAATTTGATAAATATAGAGATAATTTACATGATAAATTTTCTCACTTTATAATGATTATGGGAGGAGAAGTTTGGATGGTTATTAATAGTATTAATGACATGATGTGGGTGATTCAACTGTCGTGCACTCTGAAATTAACTGGAGAGGGTGTACTTGAGGTAGTTCTGTTCATGATATATTTTATCCGGATGATTCTGGACCACATAAAGACTCCTTATAAGAAGAGATTATAGCAATCATCATATATGTTACAGGGATTAGTGATGTAATAGTGGGACATCTGGTTTCAATATGGACATATATAAAACATGGTATTTATGGAATTAAAAGTGGTCTTCATTAAGATCATCTATCCATAAACTCTATGATATGATAGGGATGAAGGGATAAGGATGTTATCCGAGGGGAGTTTGTCTGTGATAGATATTGCGAGTATATTTACTGACATGATGTTATTTTCTATTACTCATTAATCATATGAGATAGTAATATATATACATTTTCATGATTTATTAAAACTAGAGACTAAGTCACGGGTTATCATATTCAAATTAATGGTGTTTCCTGATGTAGTGTGTCATGATTTCATATCTGATGGGAACCTGAAGGAGGCTTCCAAAAGATAATATGTGGTTTCCACTAAATTAATATGAGGTATATATTTCTAGGGAAAGAAAAAACATTATGATAATGATGACCATATTACTGGAAAACCATGTGTTTGGGGTGATGATTTGTTATCCTAGATCATACTACAGTGGTCTTCTACCAATGATGCAGGTCGGGTCACTTATATAATCATTTTCCCCACCACGAATAGAAATACAAGATTTTTTAATTATGGTAAATCTGCATATGTTCTACAAGAAACCATGATAAATGGGTAGTGATGGATTAGACATGTATATAAATAGTATGATAAGGGGATCTTATATAGAGTATCAGTCTAGTTATGGAGTTCTATATTCCTTATAGGTAGAGAGAGTGTATGTGTTGCCTATAGGAATGAGATACCATATCAATAGATTTATGTAGACAATGGGGCTCATTCTACATCACAAGGATGAGGGGTAGGCCATTCTCAATCGATAATCATGAACAAATGGATAGAGTTGCAGGACCATCAAAAGTTATAGTTACTATTCATGTATCTTCTATACTAGATACTGCCTTTCTTAATACTAGGTCCCATAATTAATTTATAACTGTGATACTTTTACATATATTGAGCCTAAATGTAGAGTTTATGTGTAGGGTTTTGATGATCAATACACCTTTGAGACTACGACCGAGATACATCTTCTTGTGCAAAGGGTTTTCTATCATGATTAGGGAGTTTTAATTATTTTGGGATCCTTAAAATATTGATACATCAGGAGTTAATTAGTTTTTAATTAATGACTATTTAGTATCATCCAAATACCATATAGGGTTTTTACCACATTAGAGTGGATTTTATTTCACCTATGGGTTCAAATTACATTCATTTTGGGGAGTGGGATATCTAGGAATTCCAGGTCTCGAATGTTCCTAATAAATTGGGGAGCTCACCGCTTAGCTTCCTTGCCTTTTACTAGATGATGGGGGAGACATACATGATTTCACTAAATCCAAAATAGATAGGTTCCATGTATTTTTTCCTAAGGTAATCACATTACTTCCTCCTAAGAGACATGAAGAATTTATCATTCATCTCTTTTTGAGTGTTATGTGAGTTTCTATTCCACCATACACATTGAAAAAAATATAATTCAAGGGAATAAAACTCAACTAGATCTCTTTATGGCTAAAGGGTTTGTATTTACATGTTTGTTCCCTGGGTGTAATATAATTTTTTTCAAAAATATGATAATGAGATGTAGTAATTTTATTTTTACTTCTACAAGATGAATCAGAAGACTATGAAGAAATAGTTTCCTCTTCCACATATCATTTATTGTTTTGAATAATTGATTTGGTATTGTGTATTAAAAAATATTTAATTGAGATAAGGGTATAATATGTTGAGAGTGTGACCTTGTATTATACTATGGAAATTCATCAGAAGTAAGTATATCCTATATGAGTTTTTCATGATGTCATTTTGGATGAAAATTTCTCCAAAAATGATTACGGATATTATGAACATAATCTTCTACCAATAACATGATCAAATTATGGTAGTGTTTTGTATATTATATTGGGAAACTCCAAGACTCATGATGAACATTCCCACCATCTTAACATTGATGTTACACAAAATAATTATTCTAGTGTTTTGTATATCATATTGGTGTGACTATAGTATACATTAATGTTTGTAGGGATATGATTAAATATTTTGAGAAGAAGTTAATAAAGAAACCTATGCTCACATAACCCACTAAAAGTGTTGGATTTTTTATTTATAACATTGCATCTAAAATTTTCATGTTTTTTTAATCATTAAAATTGAATGTGTGATAGGCTATACATCACACAAAAATAATTATCCACGAAATGAATTTTCCAAACCCTGATCTTAAATTGGATAATGTAACCTTCCAAATAAATATTTCGAGTCATTATTTCTATATGGAGAAACATGATATATATATATATGGATCATAAAATAGCCTGGTAATTATTCACACAGATATAGTGTATTATAGTCCAACAAAAGGATGTTATATCTAATAATTTATTGTTAATGTTTTATCCATTACTATCCCCGGATTCTAAACAAAGTGTATTTTTCAATGATTATAAAGGATCATGCAACCCTGTCTATGATGATCATTAAATGATATAAAATATTTTGTGACATGAAAATGATAAACATGAGAATAATACAATTATCTTCATCCTACCATTTAGTTGTATGGCTAGGAAAATGAATATGTGTCAGATAGAGACTAAAAAAAGAAGGATTCATTTGTATATATAGAATGATCGTTCTTATCTATTTATCTAGGATACTCTATCATTCTACGATATATTATGAAATAACTTTTTTTGAATACTTTAATGATATAGGTTGTAATTTTTTTTCCTTGTGTAAGGATAGAAAAATATTCATGGTTAAATTATTGATGTATAAGTGTATGATGAAAACAATTCCATTTATTATACAGAAGTGGAAAAACCCATGGTTTTTTAACAATACCAAGGACCATTAAAGTGAAAAAAATAATCAGGGAGGATATTGATCACTATAATAAGACCTAACATTTCATTTTAATAATTGTTAATTTACATCATGACCAACTAAAAAATAAATAAATAGGAAAAGTTGTAATAATAAATAAAGTGAAACTCTTTATTGAATATGATTGAGATCTGAGCATTACCATGAGGTTTTAGAGGATAATTATTTATGTTAGGGATATATTTCTATTTTTAATACTTTTTATCTCCCATAGATAGATATTCAGCATGAAAGAACCATGATAACCCATGTGGATATACTAATATAATTTTGAAAGGATTTCAAAGGACATTGTGATCAATTCCTTACATTACTGTAGTTATAATATAATAATAGTTTTCATTATACTTTTCAAATGGAACATTATGAGACTCTAAATGGAATGAGTTGCTGTACTATGAAATAATAGGATAATATTTCAGTGTGGAAGCTAATGTAACTCATTCTTATCTAGGAGATGATATATATTCTTTAAACAATTTTTTAACATATTAAAATCCATGGAGAGTCAAAAGATAATATAAGAGGAAAGCTATCGAAGTGACATATATTTTGAGGTCAAACGTAATGTGTTATTTCATATATCAGTAGATAATATGTTTATTATGTTTTGGATTAATTAAATTCTTATTTAATTATAAAAAAATCATTTTTAGTTCCATGATTGTATCAGAGTTGTGGCATGTTGACTATCACTCACACTTGACCTATCTCATGTACATGATGTCTTCCATTTATCCTTGTGATGGAAATACATACAATACGTCATACAAATAATAAATAAAAATTTTGTTCCCAAGTATAATGGGTTTTCATTTTAGGATACTCTAGTGAATAATGAATCTCATAGAGAAATAAAATCCATAAAAAATAAACAATCCCCTTGTCAATTTGTTGTTGTGGAACCATACATTTGACGAAGAAACATGAGAACCAAAATAAGTAATGAAATATATGTAATCTAATATCTTTTATTTTGTAATATAAAATATCAAGGATGAAATTTTATAAGGGGATTACATGTATTGAATCGATAATTTATAAATGGAATTGCATTATTAAATGAATTAGTTTATCATAAATGTTTTTATAAAAAAAATATTCTATTTGTTTTTATAGTTATATATACAACGATTCATATAAAAATCATTGTTAAAAACATTAATGATTTATAATATAGTCATTATAAATTTTATATTATGATTTTTTTTTAACTATTATGATAATTTCTAATTTAAACATTTAAATGAAGTAATTCCCTTCAGTAGTAGGATCATTCATTATAAAGCACATTTATTAGTTCATCTAAAATATATATTCACCAGAGTTTTCATATCGCAATGCCAATGTTAAAATTCTACAAATGAAATATGGGTGAAATAAAAATCAAGGGAAATTAAATATTATCAAGATCATAGTAAAAACCATATTTGGAAACCCCCCTAGAATGTACAACATTACATACCATACCCATATAGTGGATCATTGTGGAATAATGGAGTATATCATTAAAAAATAACTTTATAATTTTTTTTGTTTTCTATTAAATAATAAAAAATTATATTTATAGTTTTTGTTATTACTGTATATATAATTGAATAATGAGTTTGATAAAAATTATAATTTTCATATAAATATACTAAAATCATGTTTTAGTGAAATATATAAATTTATTTAAAAGATAATGTGGTAAAAATTAACAAACTTAATAATAAATTTTATATTAATTATATATATTTTTTAAATATTATATATTTAAAAAAGAACAATAATATAAATAAATTTTTTTAAAAGGAAATGTCCTCATCAACGACGAGGAAAAAATATATTAATGTCAACGAATAAAAATTCAACGTTCTGAAAGGGGGAATTTAATTACAATCATTAGAAATGAGAGGGAGAAGATCATCCAACAACTAATCAGACCACATAATGGCCTTGATGATCCCTTTCTTGGAAAGACCATCTACCACCATATTAGATTCACAGTAGGAATGGGTGGAAATATATCTGATTTCTAGAAGCGAGTTCAGGCATATATTATAACTCGCAGTAAGAGGCCAAGATAGGTGAACATTCCCAATCCAAATTTCCTGAACAATGTTGGAGGAGATGCTTTTGATCCATATGTTATTCCATCCTTTATACATAAAAATGTGGATATCATGGATGAGGGAAAACAACTCAGCTTCAAGGGAGGAGGTGGCCTCCCAACTGCATTAGAAACAACCATGGCAGTGTCCTTTGATGTCTCTAAATATTTCCCCATAAGCCGTAGGCCACAAATTACCTTTAGAAGCTCCATCCACATTGATCATGATCGATCCAGGTATCATTTCTTGCTATAAGACCTCTATAAAACGTTTTGGTTGAGTAAAAATGAATTCAATCTCTAAAAATCACAAGATCACGACGTAACTAATCGAGTTGTCCCAATTAGCTTTCTGGATCGAGGCAGCATTGTTAATGGCAATCAGGATTCTCCAACGACCTGAAATGAGATTGTGTGAGTGGCTATTGTGGATAATGAAATTTATATAATATAGGATAATGTGTACAAGATCTTCCATAGCAGATATGAAGAGGTTTTTGTCTTGTGGTGATAAATTAAACTCCACACAATGCTTTAGCTGGAAGAGAATATTGTCAGAAGAAGTCCATATGCAATCTAAGATGTTAGAAATGAAATTCCACATAGAAAAATCAATAGCACAAGATAAAAATAGATGGTTGATATCCTCTCAGTGTTGATGATATAGATGGAATTTAGAATAGAGATGAATGCCAAAATATTGGAGACAACTCCTAGTAGGGATACGATTGTTCACTAAGAGCCAAATAAGAGTTAGCCTAGAAGGCTTAATCCAATATTTTTAAAACACTTAAACCATGAAAAGTCAGATTCTGTGTTCGAGAAAAAATGATTATAAAAAAATTTGGAGTCAAGAATACCATTATGGGTCGGTTCCCAAACTATATAGTCATCATCGTTGGAGAAAGGGTAACCATAAACCACATGTATGATAGAATTTGGGAGCTCCAAGGTTTTAGATTGCATCACATCCTTTATAGTGAAGTTAATGATATCCGGGGAAGTATTAGGAGGATGAATGGTGATAAGAGAGGATCCAGTCCAGTTATCCAGCCAAAAACGAATAGTGGAGTCTAGGATAACCATCCATCTACAATTATTCATGATGCTGACAAACATGTTTCTTATGGATGGCCAAAGAGAATATTGGACATAGTTTAGATTCCCATTTATTTACCAGATAAGAAATTTATATCTATGGAAAGTAAGGGAGTCAGAGGTATTATTGATCAGTCTCAAAGTGAGCCTAGCTTGGAGGGCCTCATTAATCAAATTACGATTTTTAATATCAATGCCACCCTTCTCAAGAGGGGTGCAGCAGGTCATCTAGGGAATTGTAACATGTTTCCACTCAATGATGATACCATTCGAGAAAAAAAATTAATATATGTATTGATTCACTTGAAGAGACCAATATTCCATTTTTAGATCATGAGGGAATAAACCAATTTGAGTGTAATGGTCGATTTCACAAGGAAAATCCTGCCATCCATGGATAGGGATTTCCCACTCTAGGAAGTAATTTGGTTAATCACCTAATCATCAACAGCATTAAAATAAATATATTTTGTCCTACCCCAAAAAATGGGAAATCCTAGATAAGTTAAAGGAAAGGAGCCTCCCTTGATGCCAAGATTTTCTATAATCTGGGCTTTCCGAGAGAGGGGGAAGAATTTCCCAATGAAATTAATGATTAATTCAATCTAATGGATTGACCCGAAACCTCTTCATATTTGGATAAGGGGTATTTATGGTTAAAGATGTTTTGTTTAGGTTTTTGTGTAAAAATTAAATATAGTATAATTATATGATACGAATTTTTAAATTCCAATAAAAAAATCATTTAATTAACACAATAAATGTAATGCATGACTATAAGTAGATATAATATTAAAAATAACATATTATTGTTTTCATTTGATTAATTATGTAATTTTATGAAAATCCTCAATAAAATTATATTTTATGGTTATGCAATCAGTTATTTATAAATATGCATCACTAACAATAAAAAATACTATTATTTCAATATTTTTACATCCTGAAATTAAATTATATTAGAAAAACATCTATTTGGAGTCACCCTTGTGTAATAACTATATAATGGTCTATGATTATAGTATTAATGTTATATAGAGTCCAAAACAAAATATTAGAAATTAATATTTAATTTCCCTATCATTTGTTAAAATACCCACCGATCGTGTCATTATTATCTACACAAATCCCATTAGTCCTGAAGTTCCTCTATTTAAATTCTATAAATACCTCTTAAGGTTATCCCATTATCTATTGAAGCATCACCATATATTTTATAAGCACCTTCTAATGGTTATAGGTTCTCTCCTCCTCTTTAATCAATAAAATTAATTGGGTTATTCCTTTTGTTTTATAATATTCTGTCAAATAAATTTCTATATATCCCAATTATTATCCTGATGACTTCAATGTAATGAGATGTTTCCTTTCACACTCATTAAAAACACCTACAAATCATTATTTACACACAATATGTGGACAATATTATATTGTTATTATTCAATACATATATTTTTGTTGTCAAAAAACATCCCCATTTTCATTAAAGGGTATTCACCATGATTTAATTATTTATAAATGATTTGGAAATTCTATGTTTGTAACCCATAGATTAAAGATGTGGTAAAAATTTTGTGGGAAAATATATTTATGTTCTATGACATATGTGGCACCCAAATACAAGTATGCGATATAAATGTTAAAGGTTGTCCCAATATTATATGGACCTCTAATACATTAGGATATATTTTTTTCTCATGAGATAATATATAAATTGCATGGTATTTTGAAATAAACATTATATTTTATGATGTATCCATTATTATACTTTGATTCTTATTTTAATTTATTTTTTTTATATTGGTACCACATTAATAGGTTTCTTATATAATTTCATCTTATTTAAGGACTAGATGTTCATGATTATTATTGGGACCATTTTTTCTTGTTTACATTCCTATTTAATGATATGTATTGCTATTATAATGTTATTATTTAATTTATTTATTAGTTAGATTTATAGCACACACAATTCTTTTGTATTCCCCTAGGTTATCAATGGATTTATTAAAAAATCAATGGATTTTAAAGCCATGTTATTAATATTTAAAATGTCATTGTATCCTTATTTAATATTATTTTCCCCTGTGTCTTATTTCATAATGAAATTGGGCCACACAATCTTTTGGTAATTTATTAAGTGTGTTTTTATCTAATAAATAACAAAATATAGTGTATAAATATCCTCGTTTATAATCAATGGGATTTTTTAAATGACATGAAATTAGTTTCGTAAATATATTATTTTCCCTAGAAGAATAATGATTATGTTTTAATTATATTAAAAAATATAACAGTTTCACATCATGGTGAAATCATGATGTTCCCTGGACACCCTAATTTATCAATAATATATTACATTTTGGTATTTCTAGATTGTGTAGTTAAGTCCAAGGACTTGAAAATTGGAAATCCCATTAATATAACTATTGAACAAGATATAATTTAGATCCCCACATGGAGACCTAGGAATGAGGAGGGAACTTATACTAAAAATGATATTAGTATAATGGAATCCTACTATGTATGAAATCTATATTTCTGTGGTAGAAGATGATTAATTTGAAATTCATGGAACTCCTTATGCTACTGATTACAACCTAATAGAAAACCCAAATGCTGATATTATTTATTCATGATTAATTTCCATAGATTCTGATCTAATGATTATTCTACTTCATCTGGGAATACCCATTTTGAAGTATTTAGTTCTATATAAGATACTCCCATATAATATTCTCTTAACAATATTTCTACTTGATTTAAAAAAAATTCCTCTTCTAATGTAGATGACCACATCAACCTGTAAAAAAAGTGGAGTTCATTAGGTCTAGTTGAAAAACCAAAAATATCCCCTTACAATAAAACAATATTAAAAAAGAAATCAATTTCTATATCTTAAATCAATTAATCATTGGTATCATGTTATGAAATTTTCATGTTTTAAAAAATTAATAAGAAACCTTCTATTTTCATAGATAAATTTAAGAAAAAATATAATAAATAATGTGATTATCATAACATAAGAAACACTTTAATTATAGAATAATCTTTATAGAAAATATAAAATATTAGCCTAATGGAATTAATATTTTTTCTATTGTAATTGATTCCACATGGTTCATTTCCAATTCTTCTATGGTAATTGTTCTATCTTATTCATTATAGTTAATATTATCACGTAATAATTTGTGTTATTGGAAGAATAAATATACTTTTCCATCAATTATTAATATAATTGATATCAAAAAATAATAATCTCTCCATGGTAAAGTCAAATATTACCTATATATATTGTGATATTACAAAATAATTATTATCCAAAATGATAGGGTTGGTTTCTTCTTGTCCATTGTATCTTATATATAGATTATATCAAGAAATGAGAAGAACAACAGTGTGGAAATTATCCTTGTTTGTGATAAATAATTATGATATATAATTATTTTTTGTAGAATGGTGTCCTGGAAATTAGATAATGAATATTTCAATGAGCATGAACATGAAATTTTTCATTATTTTTCATGAACAAGACACTCAAGGATCAGTATATATCATCACCCCATTTTGGTTATCTTCCATTCCAATGTCTCTATTCCACCTCTACAATTATGATTTGGAAATTCATGGTCATCTCACTATGAATAATTCAATGAAATGCATGGTCATTAGAGGTCTCATTATTGTGGAAGTGCTTCTATTTATATAGTCTTTATGTTGAAAATTATTAATCACAATCTAAGGAATCTGAATATGTGTAAAATTATAAATATAGAAAAAGAAATTTAATACCAAGGATAGAACTATAAAAAATTCATGAATATTACACTAATAATAAAATTTCTATGGATACATCATAGGAAACTAATATATAAAAAATGAATAATTAATTTCTGAATAAATGAGAATTGTAATTCAAATATATTCTTTTAATATTGAATTTATCATTTAGGGGTACCAGATATTTGTTCATATAACTCCCTATAATGGAATACAAAATCCAAAATACCTCCCATGATAATCTTATATGGTGGTCTAAAAATTAATATAAATGAATTCCGAATAGATAGAAAAATTTATTATAATTATTACCACATAAAGGGTCCAATGATCAATAATGATATGTTTGAAAACATTTTCCTAATCAAGTAACCATTGAAGATAAAAAACAACTCCACCAACGTTAAAGTTGATAGAAAAGTTTACAAGTAGTATTATGTTGATTACATGTAGTACATATGTTAATTTTTAATCTTAAATCATTTATTACATTTTACTTGGGGCGTGTTTCATAATAATTCTTAAAAATTGGGAAATATATTTTTTAATATAAACCACACACATAGATAATGAATGACCGGTTCCTCAAAATTATAGATACATTTTAAAATTAATTTCATACATATTTATGTTGTAAAAGTTCCTTGTAAATTATATTTATACTATTATTTAGATGATCATTATAATTAATAATTCTATTATCACTAATATAATAATATAATAGAATTATTTTGGATATGATAAAGTATAAAATAATATATATCATCTATTCATGGCCATAGGGCATGTAAATCTCATCAAGAATCCCCCTAGGGGTTGTAAAATACACCATTGTAATGTGGGATGATGTAATTTGAATAGATGGATGAGGGTTTATCATTAATGTTCTGAATAAATTTTTCAACAATGTATCATTCATACATTTTACCAAGATACTTTTTGGAACTAATCATTTGAGCTTTCCAATTAATATTTTACCCAACTCTGACTTTAAATGATTGATATGGGATAAAAATGCCTACTTTATCCCTTTAATTATCACCTATATTACATTATATTATCATAATTTAACTTACAAACATTTTTTAAATTCTTGAAATATTAAACCTATATAATATGGAAGATTTTTTACAACAGAGTGTATTGACTAAGTAGATGTAATTTTCTACTTCATTTGTACTGATAATAAAATAAATAGGATTCATAAGGAAACATTTTCATTTTATGAGAGAGTATTAGGATAGGCTATAATTTATGATAACTTTTTTTATTTTTTGGAAAATTATTCAATAGAACTAGAAGAAATGTCACCAAGCATGAGATAGGAATATGATTAGGAGTAATTCATATTATGTGAAATTGTGACACTAATTTTAGGGGGAAGCAATGTTTTTTCAGATCACAATGGTGGATGCATATTTTAAATGCTAGTTGGAGGCTCTATATGGGATGGACTTATCACTATTTGAAATAATTAGTATGGCTGAATCCATAATTATCTCGAAACTATATTTCACATTCTTGGTTGATAGAAGGAAACATGCCATGATAAAAAATTGCAATATCTATATAAAAACATCACATCCACTAATAGAATATTAAATGAAAATTGTTATCCATTTTCAATAACAAAATGTATAAACCACAAAAAATGAAAAATGAAATAAAAAACTCATAAATTTAAATAAATTTCTCAATGAGGAAATTATTTGGACACTCATACATAAAAAATATTATGACTTATAATATCATAGGAGAATACATTACTGTAATCTTATCATTTTAAGGAAAAAATATCTAAAAATCCATATATGGGAAACTATCATGTTAACTGATTCATGCTTATTTTCATAGTTGAGAGGGATTTTTGGCCATTATTCTACATTAAAATATTTTAAAGACATCCAAGAATTGATATTTGGGTTGAAAATGTTATAATCTATCCAAATTTAACATATATGTATATTATATTAAGTCGTTCACAACACCATAGATTAGACAATATCATATGGCATTATTATAGATAACTATATAGAATTTAATTCTTATAGAGGTTTTTTTACACCCAACTATTTTACAAAATAACATCATATTTTATAGAATATGTGACATGAAAAATCAATTTTATATGGTAATGTAACACATCAATTCATGATGAAATATTTATTTTTAAATAAATTTAATCACATTGAAATAATGTAGTGCACTCAACGTAGGTTTCAAATAAAATATTATACTCTATTAAAATATTACGGTAACCATTATAACCAAGTTGTTATGTTAGAGGCTATTAATAGTACAAACTAAATTATTAAAATTACCAGTTTTAAATATTATGTAAACATAATTCAATGGTATCTATTGAATATTAATATTAAATACTTATTTGAAATATATATGGGCTGTAGTCTAAAAATATATATTTCACTAAATGGAAGTCTACTTGAACATTGAAAAACATAATTCAATACTAATTTCAAAAATATTTTTAATTTTTTTTATAAATAATAGATATATTAATTTTAAAATTTTTATTTAAAAATTATATTTTGTTTATTTTTTTGGATTTTTATGAAAAACCTATTTTTTTTAATAGTACAAAATATACTAAATTTTTTAAATCCTCTTTAACATTTATATAATATTAAATATTAAGTTTTATTTTCATTTTATAAATGTAATATTAATTATATAATATAAAAATTTAGTTATATTAGGTATTTTATTTTCATTAAATTTTTATTTTTATATTAAATCATTATATATGTAAATGAATTTATTGTATAGAAAACCACCCTTTGATCATATATATAGTTTATTTTTATATTGAAATCTACCACATATATTAATAGGATGTGTGAAAATAGTTTCTATATATATAATATAAAAATAAAATATCATATAAGGTCTACTTAATTTTAACAATAAATAAGGGTTAAACAATAAAATATTATTTATCATGGTGATGGTAATAAATGGGTTTATAGATGGATAAATTATGAATATAATGGTTTAATATCACCAAAATATGTTAGAAATACATTTTAGGTCCATATTTTGAGGTTATCACCTCAGATTACAAATAATGACCCATGTTCGAGAATTTTAGCATGACTAAAAGCTGGGAATCATTTTTTCAATTAAAATTACTTTATTTTCCTCTCCCCAACACACACAAGGGAATCCCTCTACTATGATCATAACCCATAAAAAAACATTGGTTCTGCCAATACCTTCCCAAATCACTTACTTACTCAGAAACCCACATCCATGATTCCTTCATTTTATTAGGTTTCCTTGACTAGAAGATCACATGTGTAACCATAAAGAATCTCCTCGATGTATAGGTAAAATTATTAAATGTGTTTATTTGTTTTAATTTTTAGAACACCATATTAAAAAATTATTAAAATAAGGAAATATAGTAAGTATATATCATACATACATAGATTTTATTATGTTAATTTCATATCCTCGATCTCTCTCCACTTCCCTCAAATGGGATATGAATACATCAATCTTATTAAGGGGGTACTACTACCTCGTGGATGGATATAATTTATTTTCCATGAAACCCTTTAATGGATAGATGTATTTATGGATTTAATATATATATATATATATATATATTATAATAATTACATTTTTATACTTATGGAATTATTATATGACATAATCTTTGTTAAATTTAATTGATTGGGGGTATTATAGAATCTCTCATGTCTAATATAGACTACCACCTCATGAAGAGATATAATTCATTTTTATATTATAATTTACATGAAACATATAACGATTAATGTTAATTTATATATTTAATAATTATTACCTTAAAATAGTTATGAAAATATAATATCACATTGAAAAATTAAATTTCAATTTCTTTGTAAAAAAAACTATGTCTCACATGTGTACGTGTGGACAACAACATCCATATAGCGATATGAAATTTTTTCATTTCATTATTAATATAATGGTAATAATTTTATATTTGATTAATATATATCATATATAATAAATAATTATTATTATTAAAACATATATTAATATTATTCCCATTTTTTACACCTATATTGAAAAAATGGAACAACAATCATGTATATATACAATCTTTCATATCCAGGAATGGTGTAATCAATTTTATATATCCAATATTAATATATTACTATTGAAACATATACAAAAAATATAATTGATATTTATATCATTGATAATATTTTGAATATTAAATAAACATAAACTATTATAAAAAAGAAAAAAATACTGAACTAAAACATCCATGAAATTTGATGTAATTTTCTTATAAAACAATGTTTTTAACAATGACATTATATTAAATGGTTGTTAAAATTCAATAATTATATAATATATGGTATGTTACGTTTTAAAAGTTTTCATTAATATATATATATATATAATATTTCATTACAATTTATGAGTTTGAGACACATATATCAGAATTTGATCCTAACCTAAGTGTTTCCCATCTCACTTTTGCATTCGTGAGACATATTCTATATTAACCAATTATTTTATTTGGTGGTGTATATAAAGACACATTGATATGTTATATAAGGAATCTATTTATCTTATTTGTCATTCATGATTAATTTTATGATTAATTTTCTTATGAGGTAATGATTATGATGTTCACTTTTTGGTATTGGTTTATTTCAAAATAGTTTCACTATTCGAGAATGTAATTTATTCAGGAACCCATAGGTAAATTATTTGATATTTCATTATGAAAAAAAAATTATACTATGGTTATAAATTTCCTTTTTCACATTATAGAACTATTTTATACTCTTTTTTTTAAATAAAATGTTTGTGATAATGTTTTTAAGGAAATTTGATATTATATTTATAGTATGTCATAAATCCCACTTCATCAATTTACATATTTTGAAAATGTTCATCCAAAATAATTATAAATTTTTTCAATTATTTTAAAAATATTTTCATTTATATTTCAACATTTTTTAGAAATTATGGAATACTCATGTCATTTTTAAAATAAGGAATGTATGGATTTTCCATAAAATTTTAATGACATGTTTTCTTTAACATATAATGAATTAATGGAATTTTCAACCGTAATGAACAATAAAAAATTATAAATTTTATTTTACATGTATTCAAAGTATATTTTAAATTGAAATAATTTTTGAAATATTATCTGATCTTTTAAAAAAAATCATTGCCAAATGGCTATTTTGCTGATAACTATTTTAATAGATTTTTGGTAATATGTGTATTTGTTAATTTTGATAACTATTTATTTTAAATATGTTATATTAGGGATATAATATATAATAACCATACATATTCATTGTTTGGATGATTTATGATTATATTGACTATGTATGAACAATTTTATAAACATTTAAGTATTACTATGGATGGTTTAGGGTTTTGTTAATTTTTTGGGGGGTATATATTAACCATTTATATGTTAGTTTTTTGAAAAGAATTTTAATATTGAACTTGTTTCACCCCTTCCTGTAAAGAAATAATTTTTCATAGTTTATGACAAGTGGTGAATTGTTATAGATATCTCATTGATGAAATGATGAGTATTATGAAACACATTAGTGGGAAAAATTATATGTATTTCTACAAACATATTTAATCTATCTTTTAAATGGTATTGATATATTCATATGTACAACATTATTTATTTTCTCATTACTTTTTCAGTTATTTATTTCCTTGCGATTATTCGATTATAAATAATATTCATGCATAAGTTTCAATATCATTTATATATTTATACAGATTTTGTTGATCATAATTTATTTGTTCCATATTATTTTTAATTTATTAATTTAATGGAATGTGTTTTAATAATTTACCATTACATATTGGTTTTAATTATATATTCATTAAAGATTCTAATATACTAATACCCTTACTATGTGTCTAATCTCAAAATCTTATCTGATTTATTTTCCCTATAATAAAATATAATTTTATATTTTATATGTATTGATATTTATATGAGAATAATTGGATTGAAAAATATAATAGATTGTGTATATTATGTTTAAAATGTATATTGATTTTCTGGAATTTATAATAATATAAAATGTATATTATGTTCATTGATATTTATAATAATATACATTGTCCTTTGGGATTTTATACATTGTATAAAATCCAATTTTAATAATGTAGACACAAGATTCAGGTTACCAGGGCTGGGATCATTTTAGATTGTATTAGAGGATGTTTTGTTGAATCATTAGGAAAATGATTTTAGAAAAAAATTTATTGGGGGGAACCTGTGATTAGCATTCAGAATATGTTATGAATAAAATCATAAGGCTTTTTTAATATTGAGATTATTTGGTTTTTCATAGAAATATATCCATTTTGGGACTCTATAATTGGATTTGGTTCTGGAATATTTATACATATAGGTATTAACACTGAACAAGGCACAATGATCCCTACTAGACTATTATATGATACATGAAAATGATCCATACAATGCACTTGGATTGATACTCCTTGTTAATATTCTTAGGATATATATAGTTTTCTTTAAAACTCATTTTTAAGGGTTTTAAAATAATTTTATGTTAAAAATATTTTAATTGAGAATCCAAGTTCCTGAATTTGAGAT
This sequence comes from Viscum album, assembly GCA_963277665.1. NCBI lineage: Eukaryota > Viridiplantae > Streptophyta > Magnoliopsida > Santalales > Viscaceae > Viscum > Viscum album. The sequence continues at coordinate 1,044,793,793 of OY728163.1, read as the reverse complement.
TAGCAATGCATATATTTTCAATATATGGTATATAATTCACTATTATTTTGAGTAAAAATTATGATTCATAATTTAAAAATGTAAAATATTTTATTCAATTATAGCTAAATGGATCCAAGTATAAGGAATAGAAAATAAATCAATGAACATAGAATGTTTATGGAATTATCTTCAGTGAAAGGTAATAAAGACTGAGCCAGATCTCTTACTAGAAATAAAAATATAATAACCATATTGGAGAAGATTATATAGGTTAAAATAAACATACATTCTTGTAAGGATTATTTTTTAAAAATAAAAATAGTTCAGAAATGTTACACCTATTCCTACAACTATAAAATCTGACATTTAATGGAACCTGTAACATCCCAAACCTTGTTACATAGATTTGGTGCATTATTTTAATACATTGACATGATTACTAGAATCAATTCATGAAGGAACGATCAGTTTAGAAAACATGGTACAAATATATTACATACATGAATGTTAAATTACATTATCAAATGAAATACAACAACAACATTTTCTTCATTTAACACATTAAAATCCATTAGATTGTCCCTGTAGGTCAGTCATAATATACTTTTACACATTCCAGGAAAAATAAAACATATAAAGGGGTGAGTATATATTCTCTTTAAGGATAAAAATATAGTGTAATCTTTCAATGAGCAGCTTAAACACTTATGTAATTGTATAAAACTAAAACAAAATCATTTTACACATAAACATACATGTAATATAGAAATGATATATCAAATATTACCATTTAAATATTCACATGGATCTCCTACAAGTCGAATAATCACATGTAATATCAATAGCTAATTTCATAATGATGGAATTCATAATTTCGGACATCATAAACACATTTTCATGCCCTTGTTCTAATAATACATGTAATATTTTGTCAAGGCCTTGTTCCAAGAAACTAGTTCATCTCATGAGACTTAATGATGCATCGAGAATCTATAGAGGTCTCTACATGTAACTTAAAAATTCCAATACATTTCACATATAAAAATGATGAAACATAACATAAACATTCGAAATAAAGATATCATAAAAAATGAAAATAAATTTACCATAAATCATGAATAGTATAAAAATAGAACATTCACGATATAACATTTCATAAATCATTCAATAATATATTGCAGATTTCCATTATTATAAATCATCCTCAATGAAGAAAAATATCCAAAAAGATTGTGTTATAGTTGAGAATGATTAACAAAACTCTTTGAGAGAAATATCTATTTTCAATTGAAACTTTTTAAAGGCACACACTTTATAATGGAAGACATTTAAAAGAAATTTTTTAATCAAAGTGTCCCATTACTATTTTAATATTTTTAAAGAATTAACATTTTGAAACATTCAAGTCCATATAAATATATCCCTTAATTTTTTTTGAAAACATGGAAATTACTTAAAATGATTTAGATGAATCCTTATTTAAACCATTAAAATGATATTTTAGTTTAATATTCACTTAAAAATAATCCTTTTTTAAAACTCTTTTATCTAACATGAACATTTATAATAAATATGTCCTTGTATATACTTACACATAAACAATCAAAAATAATAATGAGATTGAAGAATTATCCCTTACCGTATATTTTTATTTGTTTGAGGGTATGTTAACCTCTTGTATAATAGTTAAATAATAGTTATTATATTATAAAAGAACCACATACATAAATATGATATCATATATGATCTTCTAATATTTTTTGGTTAATAATATTTTATTAGTATCATTATTTCGTGTGTCAATTGATTAATTTCATTCATATATTTTGTTACAAAAGAAATGTTTGGTTATGTATTGGATTCATTTGATTCATATACAAGATGATATAATGTTATTAAACATTATTTATAATAATAAAATGAGTCTTATTGTTGAATGTTTATGATGGATAATGAATCTCATCGTGTTCGTGGAGACGATAATCTGTACATACCCACGAACGCTACTTCCATTTCAACTTTTTCTTGTAAAAGGAATGAAAACCCAGTGATACCTAGGTATATTATTATTCCATTATAATATAATATTTTATATACATTACATAACTTCATTAACACCATCCTTTATAAGTTCCATGTATGGAATGAATGAGTCACATCACTTTGAGGGTGCCGTAGTTTGTACTTCCTCCAATGAAATTAATGTATATATAGAACATGAAAATAATAAAGGTATTATATAATAAATAATTAAAGAATATTATAGATAAAATAAATTTCATAAATATCATATATAATTACAATGACATCATAATGGCCACCATAAGTGGTGGTAGTAGAAGATTGAGCAATCATCGTTTCATGAGGTAGTAGTTCGCCTTCCACAAAATCATTGTGATCTATACCCATTAGATGGTTGTTTGTGTATGTTTAGTCCAAATAATTCTCATATCAAAAACCTATTATATTGATAATACATTTTTATATAAAAAAATAAATTAATACATAGATTTTATGGTGTAAGGGAAGTAAAAGAAATGAAAATAACTTAAGAGAAGATGTTAACATTAAATATGGTAACTCCCTTTGGTTTGAACCAAAATGCTATCTTGAAGTTCCTTATGCCTAAGGAAAGGATTCTAAGAGGAAAATACATATCCAGGGAGATTAATTGGGTAGTGGATGGGTGATCCATGTGACATGTGAGTTGTGAGAAATGGGTTAGAGGTGAGGAATATTTATAAGGGGGGAGGGCCTCTATAGGAATGTTTGAAACCATTATATTATTATAATATTTTTTCGGTTTCTAAATGTCCAAAACTCATTAATTTCGAAGATAATATAACTAATGTTCAAAATCAAATCATCCAATTATAATTTTATTGTATTTCTATATTGTATTAATTATTATAATCTATTTTATTTAAATCAATCTTTAATGAGGTAAACTATGCATCATTATTGTGTCATAAATAATTTTATTTATTTTACTTATTAAAATTTTAGAAAATATAACATGATGAAAGAAATATTTTTACATTTAAAATAAATACTTATAGCCTAAAATATATATTTTATATCCCCTTGTAGAAATTATCTTTCTGAATGAGATATGTTTATGTTGTTTTTGTCTTTACATTAAATTAATTAATATAATGTGTCATCATCACTCTCAACAGGCTCCATGAGGTCCCAAAATCAACACAAGGATACCCATGATCGGATAAGTATCTACAAATATGAATAGAACACTTTTTAGGGTAATTTAATAATATTAAAATAAGATTTTTCTACCCTTATCTAACATATTTACTATTTTACCATGGTAAATAAATTATTTACTCAAGTAAATATTAAAAAAATGTATAAAAATAAGTGTTACCTATTTACAAAATTTTGACTTCCTGATTTAAAACATGGAATACATTTCTCCAAATTCAAAACATTGATGTGGGAGAAATTAATTTAAAATTAATTCTTGTTGCAAAAAAGAGTGTATATATGAAATAATAACTATAAAAATATTGACAATTCTTTATGTCTAGTTGAAATGTAAAATTAAATCCAATGACAAAAATATTTTTAAATGATTAAAATTTACACTATTGATACATTGAAACTAGACAAATGTATAATTTATCACTTTAAATTAATTTGATAAAACATTTTTTAAAATTAAAAATTACTATTTTTCACTATTCATACAAAATTTACTGTTTTCAAATGAGTACCAAAAATTCTAACAAACAATATTTTTATATCCTTCCCATAATTAATAATTCAATTTCATTTAATTGAATATATATATCTGTAAAATATTTCTTTTAAAAAAAATCCAATAAAAGCGGTATAATTGCAATTTTTTAAAAATACTTCTTTTATCAAAAAAAATTGTTCTTATGTTATATCAATGAAACACATAATATAAATAATAAAATTATATTTAGTATATAAAATTCAATATTCAGTTAATACTATTCATAACCGCGTTTTTGTACACCCAGTTGGTAAGTAGTAGTGCCATGGATCTCGGTGTTGGTTGTACCATAAGTTGATGAATTTCATTGCAGATATAACATACTATGAAATCATGGGGTGTTACCTCATCCCATACATTAACAAATTTCATCCTCACAATATGAATTTTTTTTTGAAAATAAAAGGTTATATATAGAAAAATATTGTTGTGGAAAACCCACATCAAAAATTAGTTTAATGAAATTTAGTCTTAATAAGATTGAAAGATAAATGAAACTTTCACCACCATATTATCATATCTATTATGAGAACATTGATCGAAATTTGAGACACATAATTATAGGAAAAACCTAAATATTTATATGGAGTTATTGAGGTCATAAATCACAAATAAGGGTCAAAATGAGGGCCTCAAAACCATGAATCTATGATGTATTTTAATACCAACAGTTCAAAAAAAATATGGTATTATGATTAAACATTTATGGTTTTAAGATCACTTCCCTATTGTTTAATTACTAATTTATTCATATAATAAGTGGTAAAATATAAACATAACATGTAGAGTTTCATCCTTCAATTAATTTCTACCATAAACTATTCTTTCACTTCAAAAGATAATAGAATTCAAAAATATTCCACTTTTCATAATCATATTTGGTTCCAAAAAATAATTAATTTATGATCTATATGTTAGAATATTAGAAAAACTATATTATACACACTTGGACATCACATAGGAATGTAGTATGTGGTTTAACTTTGTCACCCTTTTGTTGTGGGTTCAAGTCTCGCGGCCTTGCCTGACGTGATTTGTTGCCACCCGACCTCCGGGTTGTCCATGTTATGACAATTCAAAAATAATCTTAAAAAATGATTTAAACGTAAATATAGTATCCAATTTCAAACATACACTATTCCTACCTTTACAATTATCCACCATACCATTTTTTGAACACGCAATCCAAAATTTATAAGGATGGTCGCAAAATATACATGTGAATACCATCATAATGTATTCTCATAAACTGTGGTAATAAAACGAATTTCCATAAAAAAATAATTGAATAGTAATTTAGTAACTTATTCCTTTTGTAAGTCATAAATCACTGGATATACTCTATAAATCCGTAAATGTAGTAATCACCAACAACAATTGAATAAAAAACATTAACTAGTTCAACAGTGGTTAATATTACCCAATATAATTTATCCAAATCAATCATCTCTTATTCCAAAATCATAACCACAGTATCATGACCATATTAATGTTTATATTTCCATAAAAAATGTATTTTCCAAAAGATTAACATACTATTCAGTAACTTTTTATGGTACCACACAATCTCAAATCCTTAATGAAGAGTTAATATAGTACAATCATTATATACTCCATAATTATTATAACATTTACATCATTGATACAACACTCAAATGATATAATTTGTTAATATCATCATAAGAAGAATAGTCATTAATGTTTATCTATTGTAATATCATAACTTGATTATTATCCAATTGCATCATCTGTGGTATACTGTGATGATTGGGAAATTGATTCATGTAGTGTCCCAACTCCTTGAAAATTAAGCATTGTACATTTAAAGCCTTTTTATTACCCTTTAAATCATGTACTTGGCGCCCTTTTTCTCTACATTTATAACAATCTAACATTACATACAAACATTTACAAAGGTGATTCTTTCCACAGTTATCACATTTGGGAAAATGACTCTTCCCGTTATTTGGTTTATCGATCTTTCCCTATACTATTTTTTCTTCTCTGACTTCCCTTGAATATCAAAGGACTCAGAGAATTATTTACATATCTTATTAAAATATGATACTATTTATTCGTATGATGATAATAAGTGGTAAAATATTTACATTCTAAATTTTTGATTAATTTCTTGAATTATATGATCCTTCTTACTCTTTGGATCATGCGTATTGCTGGGGTCCCCATTCCTTCTACTGGGGTCCAGTTATAAAAAATGGCATGCACTAGGATAGTTTATGAATCACAATTTTTACCCAAAAATGAAAAATATGTAACATAAATTGAAAAATTATCCATATAATCTATAATCATAAAAAAATTCAATGCGGAATTATTTACTCCTAAATCCTTCCAAATGGCCTGTAAAAATTGTGAATAGTCTTAAGCATATCCCCTGAGAGTGTCGTATCCAGAATTGAAGCTAGGACTGTTGTCATGTACCAGGATACCCTATGTTGAGCCCAAAAATCTTTGTCAGAGTTTTTACACCTAGGTACCACTGTGCAAGAGCTGCCTCTGCCTGCTAGTATATAGACATGGATGTATTGCTTAATAAATTCACAAAATCTCTAAATTACAAAATTATACTATGTTATTCTATATAAATCATCAAATTATATCTCAATGAATTGGTCTATAATCAGTGTTTTTATAAATATAGTTCCCTGGTTATTACTAATTATCCTCTGATTCCAAGTGTATAGCACCAACCCCAGTTACCCAAATTCAGTGCATTATTTTAATAAATCGGCTTGACTAAAACGATTTATGTCAAAAAAAACCAATCAATTTAGCTGTATTAGAAATATATTACATACATGTACGGTACATTAAATTATAAAATAAAAAACAACAATAACATTGTTCCGTTGACCACAATCATATTATTTAGATAGCCCATGCAGGTCAGTCATAATATACTTTTTGCATCCTATAAAACATATAATGGAGTGAGGTAAGATGATCAATATGGATAACAATATAGAATAATCATTCATAATTAAGCATAATCACTTAAGTTAATTTATACAACTAAAAAATGACTTCTAAACATAAACTTCAACATAACATGTAAAAGATAAATCAAATAATTCCCTTTACTTATTCACATGGATATTCAACTCGTCGAATAATAAAATGTAATATCAATATCTAATTTGATAATGATAGAAATAATAATGTTGGACCTCATAAATATATAGTCAAGCCCACGTACCAAAACTACAAATAATATTTTGTCAGTGGCTTGTTCCAAGACACTAGTTTGTCTCATGAGACATACTGATGCATCAAGGGGCTATATCAGGCTCAACCAGTCTTATACTAAGTCCAATGTATTCCTCATATGAAAATGTTGAAACATGAAATAAATATTCATATTAAAACAAGAATAATAAATTTCAATACATTAACAATAAATCATTTATTGAATAGAAATAGACCATTCCCATTGAATCATATCATAACTCATTCAATACAGTATTGAAGTTTTTATAATTTAAGTCATTTAAAAGACCTTTTTGATTCAAAGTATCCCATACCACTATGTAACTATTCAATGAATTTACATTTAAAACATTAATTTCCATATAAATAAATACTTTAAAGCCCATTTTGAAAACATGGACATAAATTAGAAATATTTGGAGGAATAAAAATTTCAAAACAGTTAAAATGATATTTTATTTGTAATGTACATTAAAAATAATCCTTTTGAAAACATATTTATCTATCATGGGCATGAATGATAAATAGGTCCCAATAAATAGTTACACATAAATAATCTCGAATAATAATGAGATTGAGGAATTAACCCTTACCTTTTACTTCCGTTTGGTAGAGGGTATGTTAGCCTCATATATAATATATATGTCCTTGTTATTAAATTATACAATAACCACATATATAAATATTTCACCATTTATGATCTTATAATATTTCATTGTTAATAATATTTTAGTTGTATTATTGTGTCGACTGTTAACTGATTCGTTTTCTTTTACATGTTTTGTTAGGTAATTGAGGTTTGTTATGGATATGATGTATATGATTCATATCCAGAATGATATGATGTTCTTATGATTTATTTTTAATAAAAAAATTAAAATTATTCTTGAATGGTTATGATGGGAAATGAATCACATCTTCTTTGTGGAGGCGGTAATCCATATGTACGGATGAATGCTACTTACATTTCATATTTTTATAAAAGAAATGTAAACAAAATGATATATTGGTGTTTTATTATTATAGTATAATATAATATTTTATATATGTTATTTATGTTCTTTAACACCATCCTTTATATGTTCCATGTATTGGATGAATGATCCATATCACTTTGAGGGGGTGGTAGCCCGCACTTCCTCAAATAAAAAATATCATATATATACATCCTTAAAATAATAAATTTATGATATAAAAGATAATTATTGAACATTATATATAAAATAAATATAATAAATTTCATACATAATTACAGTACAATCATAATGGCCACCATAAGACGCGGTAGTAGAAAATTGAATAATCATCATTTTGTGAAGCAATAGTTCGTCGTCCACAGAAACATTAAGTTCAATCACCATTAGATCGAGGTGTGTTCAAGTGTAGTTCAAATAAATATTATAAAAAAACCTAGTATATTATGGATACTGGTGTTGTTAAAAAATAAAGGAATAACAAGTGTTTAGGGGGATAGAGAAATAAAATAAAGCTAATGAACGTAAGAGGAGATGTTACCTTTAAATCAGGTATCTCCCATTGGATTGATCCAAAAAGATTACTCGAAGTGCTTTCTTCCTAAGGTAAGGATTATAAGAGGAATATAGTGCTATATTTTTTTTAATTGGGTAGTTTTTGGATGTTCCATGTGGATTGAGATGTTTGATTAATGGGTTACATGTGAGGTCTTTTTTAAAGGGGGAGGAGGGGATCATTAAGAATGTTTGAAAATGTTATTTTATTATATAATTTTTTTTAGATTGTAATGGTCCAAAACCCATTAATGTATAATAAAATATGAAAAATTATGGAAATAAAATTATCCAGAATGAATTGTACTTGTTTTGGATATTTCTTTAATTTTTATAATCTCATTTATTTAAATCATTTTTTATTGAGGTAAACTTTGCATCATTCTTGTGACATAAATAATTTTATTTATTTGATGATAAAAATTTATACACAAAATACCATGATGTGGTAAATCATTTTTCCTTCAAAATTAAAATTTATACTCGAAATTATAACTTATATAATAGTAATTTATTACCCTTATTTACAATATTTACCCTTTAACCACTGTAGTGAAAATATTTGCTAATGTAAAAAATCATAATGTCTAAAAATAAAAGTTATATATTTTCAAAATATGAAACTCATGATTAAAAATATGGAATCCATTTCTCAAATTCAAAACATAGAATGAGAAGAAATTAATTTAAAAATAATTCCCACTGTTAAAAGAAAAATGTGATTTTGAGGAATAATAACTATCAAGATATGGACACGTGTTAATGTCTAGTTTAATTATGAAATTACATGAAATGACCTAAATTATATTAATTGAAAATAATATAATCTAATTATACATTAAAACCATGAATATTTATAATTCAAAAATAGATATTATTTTGTCTAAAAATGTTTTTTTAATTATACTTTAGTATTTTCACTATTTATCATGAATTGAATGTTTTCAGAATAGTACCCAAAATTCTTCAAAAATAAATTTTTATATCCAAATTTTAATTAATAATATAAATTAATTATATTCAATATAAAAAAGTGTAAAATATTGGTTTTACAAAAGTCTCTATTAAATGTCAGTAAAAATGCATTTTTGAAAAATAAATATTTTATTTGAACAAATGAATTTCTACTTATATAATTTGTAAGAAACACATAATATGGACTCTAAATTGATATGTATTGTATAAAATTTAATATTTAGTTAATAATATTCGAAATATATTTTTGAAAGGTTAGATTAGTAAGTCCGGGTGCCCTCGTACTCGGTGTTGCTTGTAGCGCATGTTGTTGAATTTCTTTGAATAGATAACGTAATATGAAATCATGGGGTGTTACAGGACTAGAATCCATTTTTAGTAGAGTAATAGAATTATTCCGTAGAGAAGATAATCCATTGTATGGGAATTACTAAAATGGAAAATTTCATTCATGGATATTTTTCTTTTCTATGGAGATATTGATATTTAGTGTTAATTTATTCAAAAAATTAGGGTTGAATAAGAATTAACACAAATGTATTAGAAGGATTATATGATAATCTTCGTGGAAAAGTACTTTCATTCCTGTGTAATGACTAGTTCTTATGAGGAAAATTCTGTATTCTATGTCTAATGGAAAATGAAAGTGATTCTAATAGATAATCCAATGATAGAAAGATATAAATAAATTTTATGGAAAATATATATAATGAATAAAGTGATATTGAATGTCGCTTTCCAGAGTTTTATTCAAATATTATAGGAACACTAGTGTTCATAAATTTTAAAATATACAATGACATAATATTATATAGTTTCATGATGAAGAATCAATTCTACACAAATTGTTGCTTCAAATGATAAACTGGGAATTAAGGGATTGTATAAAAATGGATGGATATATAGAACGATATAAATATGTATTTTAAAATCAATTATAATTATAGAAAGAAACACCATGATAGTTGGCCATATATAATGTGAGTTTTCTATGAGTTTAGAGAGAAAATACATTATTCATGTTATTCTAGGGGAAAGAAAGATCGTTATGATGTAAATTATATAATTAAGAAGTTACGAGGAACTTTAAAATTGAATTCCCCATGTATCAAGAGATTATACATTATAAAATTATATGGGTTAATGGTTTGGCCTATACTACTAGTACATCCTAATAAAATGATTAATGTTCAACCATTTAGAATTAAGAGATATATTTTAGAATTATTTTATCAAAGATATTATCATTATAAAAAAATTAAATGTATTATTATTGTACTAAAAAAATTCATTAAGGATGTAAAATAATGTAATGAATTGAACTGACGAATGAGAAGAGTGATTCAGTTACAAGTTGAACCTCCTAGAAAACACATGATTAATGGAGGAAAAATCATAATAAATTATAAATTTAGTTATGAGAATTATATTATTATATATTATTTTTTTATTACTTTGAAATTGTTTAGTGTTTTTATGATTTAGGTATTAATTTATAGAGTTTCCTAAAATTATTTATTTATGGAATAAATTTGACAACCTGATATTTTTTTGGAAGAATCATTATTTTCAATTTTTTATGGTGTTCAATGTATTCACATATATATGTATTCTATTATTAAGATCAATATCATATTTTTATGTAATATAATTATACTTATTAAACATTCTGCAATATTCATTGAATTATAATTTGAACAGATATAGTATGGATGATTATTAAGGGAAACTATATTTTTAATGGATTAAGCTGAACTTTGGGTGTTAATGGGTATCTTGTGGTACTATATTTTTTGGGGGAGATATCTTAATACATGAATAATTAATTACCAATATGATGATTTATGATATATTATTTAGACATAAACTGTTAGTTTTGATATTCATTTCCTAGAGTATAAAATGAAGTGGGAATTTGTTAAAGAACTACTGGAGGATGATATTTTACCTATGAAATCATATGATTCCATGTATATATACTTTTTTAAAAAAACATGTATTAATTTACAATGTAACAACATGAGACATTATAATATTTGTATTTTTAATTAAATTAAATCCCATTGATATGATGTGATTCATGAAACAAAATGTAAAAAAAATTTGAGATATAGTTTTTTTAAATAAATTTGAATATTTTAACATAGTTCTTAGGTGGGAAGGTATGTATAGTGGACAAAATATTATAGAAATTATCTGGTTTACACATGTATATGTAAAATTAAACTATTACCTATTATTTTAATATATAATTAGAACCATTTTAATTAAAAAATAATAATTTTTTAAATATAATTGATCTAAAAATTGATCAATTCATGAATTATTTCAAAATTTTAAATTTCATTTTAACGGATTTTTTTTGTTTGATTTAAAATGTAAATATGTTTTTAAAATCTATATGTAATAATTTTATTTAGAAAATTATTGTGTATTTTTTAAAAAATATTCAACATATGAAGAATGGTTAAAAATACATATTTTTGTTGAAATCTTACTTGGATTTAAATTATATTTATGTTTATATTTTATTTTAAATTATGTAAATGAAAAATTATATCTATTATATTAAAATTTAATTGTTATGTTTCATTTGAATCATTTTGAAGTTGAATTTTACAATTGAATCATTTTCTATATATATGAATTTTCCCATTGGAAACCCTCTCTTCCATCAGTTCTGTAGAATGTATTTAATTTTCACTACACTAGTCCTGTAAATTGAAGTTTATAGAATGTATTAAATATTTGAAATAAGAAAAATAATATTGTATAAAAATATCAATGTTGTTTTTAACATAATGCATATTGAAAATAGTAAAAAAATTACCTTGGTAATGATAATAATTGGTTTACATGGGGTATACTAAGATGATAATGGTGAAAATTGACCAAAAAATTGTACAGAAGAAATTTAACATATATAATATGGTTTCATAACCAAGATTTATTTTTAATGACCAATTTGGGATTTTATGTGGATACGACCGTGGATATAAATTTAACTTTTGAAAACAATTTATCAATTTTATTTGCCCTACTTATAAATGGTCACCCCCTCTACACCCCTCTTATAAAATAGGATCCCATTTGGATTATTAATTAAATAAAAAATACATTCCATACCTATATCCACACATCATAGTGTAATTATTTGAATTAAAAATCCTTCAAGATTAATTGATTAGTTCTCGAAAGAAAGAGGCTCTCCATAGCAGAGGTAAAATTATTAAACATTTATATATTTTATATTTTTTCATCCACCACAAGTAAATATTAATAAACAATGATAATATAAAAAACGATCTTATATAAAATGAGATGTTATCATTTTAATTATATTGCCCATAACTTGATCCAGTTCCAACAAATGGTAAATGAAACCGTCAATCATTTGCATTGAGGACTACCTCCTCCCGAATGAAGGTAATTTTTTTTCTTCTAATACCATTCAAGGATAAATATAATGATAGACATAAAATATTTATAAAATATTTTTGAACATTTACTATTATATAATTATGATATCACACATTTGTTCTTACTTTCTATTTTGTGGTGGATATGATTGTTAATCTAATTCATACATCGGTGTACTACCTTACGAAGTATTTGAGTAGTGTTTACATTATGATTTACATGAATGGTAGTATAGAAAAAGATAATGAAAATATTTAATATTCATAAGATAAATACAATTATATAAATATATAATCAGATATAAATTACTACCTCACAACCTGTTCAGAAAAAAATAGTTTCTCTTGTACGAATTTGTAGACTAAAGTAACCACATAGCGATGTGAACTTTTTTTAATAAAATTTCAACAATAATGGTAATAAGGATGTATATTATTGAAAGAAATTATAAATATTAAATTATAATTATTCTGAAAATATAAATTAATATTTATTTTTTCACTCGAATTATCATTCATAGAAAATTAAAATATTGTCCATCCATAGGTGTGAACAAGAATCTCCAGGAATGCTGTAAAACAATTTATATCCCTAAAATTGATACATTACTAAATGTACATATAAAATTAAAATAAATGGTATTTATTTAATTTTTTAATTATAGAGATGTTGAAACCATGATCAAGTAAAAAGGCCCAAAATGTTGAACATAATCCCACATAAAAAATGAGGAAATTATCTAAAACATTGATTTTGACAACGAATCGATAAAAACATTGGTTAAAAAATATAATTAAATTTTATATATTATATAATATATTTATATTGTTCCATATTATAATTATTATATACCACTATTTATTATAAATTTGGTTTGGAAACAAACTAATGAACCTGTACAAGACATAAGGGTTTCTTGTCTCACTTTTACTTCAATGAGAGAAATGTCATATTCACCACTTAATCCTTTTCATGGTGTATATAATTACCAATGGATATTTTATATAATTAATTATCTTATCGTCATGGTATTTATATTTCCAATTTTTATTAAATATTTTCTAAGGCTTATATTTTAGAATTTCCCAAAGAGGTAAGTGTTTCTTTCACATTATCACCATTATATAATATTTTCCTATTTAGGGTTCTCATAGAAGAATTATTTGATATTTCTATATCAATAAAAATAAATTTTATTCTAATATTAATTTACATGAAGTCATTAAATTAATAGTACTATTATTATACATTGTGGTATATAAAATTTTTGGGAAATGTTTTTTATGAAAATCCATCAATCGTCATCTCTTCTGTTAAATTTGTTTTTCATAAAAATCCATATTTTCATATTAAATGTTTAAAAAAATATCATTATAATTTTAAAAATATTTATTAAAGAAATTTCCCCATATTTACTTTTAACTAATTTTTTGTTTTTATTCATGTCATTTTTATAATAGGGTTTGTTTGGCTTTATCTAAAATGCGAATGGATTCTTGATTTTAACACATGTGGTATGAATAGAATTCTCCTCCGTAGTGACCAATATATGATTTAATGATTATTTTTAATGTTTTAAAATTTTATATTCTTGTAAAAAATCAAAAAAATATATCTTTAATTTTAAAAATGCTATCATGTTTAAAAGGTTATTTTTCATCAATTTGTTTTGAAGAAAAATTTAATGGTATTTCTATAATTCAATGACATAAACCCTTTACATTTATTATTATAAATTTCAGATATGTTATATTGATTTAAACATTATTATATCCATGGATTTTGTATTTTGAATATGATATTGAAGGTGTAATTTTATTTTCATTAACCAAATTACACTGGATAGTTTATGAATATGTTTATGTGATTAGGGTAATAATTAACATTTTTTATGGTTGTATTATATTTGGAATATTTACGTTTTCTTTGTTATATTCGTTTATTATTAAAAATTAATGGGATAAATTATGTCATCCATGGATATGGTAATAGATATCCTTCACTGTATTAACATATCTCATGAGATTGTTTTTTCGCCAAATAAAGAAGTTTTTACAAAGATATTTAATTTTATTGTGAAATATATAAATTATTTCCGATTTCCTGATTTTTCAATTCTATAATTATGAGATTTTTTGTAATTTACATGAAATTATTAAACTGTCTATAATATTCGTTGATAAATTTCAGCCTCCTCAAGATATTTATATGTATTTATTTAATCAACATTTATTTCTACCATATTTTGTAAATATTAATGATTAGATATCATGTGTTTCTATTATTAACATTTTTTGTTCATTATGATTATTAATTAATATTATATTTCCCATTATGAATTACTTTAATAATAATCAGGTCTGACAACATTGATGTGTTTTTTCTTAAGAAACTGGGATTTGTTTTTTGATTGATATACAAGGATATACTTAAGTGAAAAATATGTTCAAAAAAAGACTTTTTTTAATTTTATATTACATATCAAATTATAATTGTATTATTTTATCCGGATTACAAATTATATTAAACTATGTATTACATAATGATGTGAATCATTGTATGTAGTTTAAATTTAATTATTTAACCCATTGATCCGTGCTATTGGAGTTTGGATTGCTAATTTTTTTACCCAAACAATTAGTGTTTAATTATTATCTAGAGGTGATCTATTTAAAAAATTTAGGGAAGATACAAACAACATATTACACATCAATAAACCATCACTTTCCTCTAGGATTTACTCTTTTATTTATTTTATTTTCCCCATCTTCATGATACCTCTAGTACGATTCTTCATCAATGATTCACAACACAACATTTAATTTTTAATCAATGTTGGCAGTGGAATATATAATAATGGATTGAATACACCACTATTTATTAATACATTAAAATAAACTAATCTCATCATTATTGGAGCCTAAAATTCAAAATGGATATGGTCATCAAATTTTTCTATTTTTAAGGAACACTTTTTTTTGGAATACCAACATGTAGCTGAATTTACTGTAATATTTCATCGATAATAATGATGTTTTCAACTACCTCACATGGTATAGGGAATTTCACAATGAACTTTTTCATAGACAAGAAAGATAATATTTAAACATACTTTATTCACACTCTTGTAGAATTTTAATTTAATTAATAATAATTTTGTCCCCACATAGTCCATAAACTAAACATCATTCCAATATAGTTATATATAGATAAAAATCACGATTTTACTTTAGTATCCAAACACTTACTCTTTAACATCTATGTGTAACCTAAATCTCACAATATGACACATTAAACTATAATAAAGTATTTTATACATCATCTAGGATATATAAAATATATCAAATAAGACCATTATATTCGTGGAGCCTAACCATTTAATTGATTAATTTCATAATAAGTTTATTCGTTGGAAGTAATATATCATGTATTGTTTATAGAGTTTTCATACAATCACCATTGATTTATAAATCCTATTATGTCATGAATAACAATTTCATCCCATAAATTATTTACATTTTATATTATATTATTATGAAAACGTGATTTTGATGATATATTTTTATAATTCTATTCTTTTAATCATATAATGTTTTTCTCCAAAATGTTATTATACAACACATTATAAAACTAATTAATTTTTCTACATAAATTATTATTAAATATATTTAAATTTAAATGTGACAAAACATATCATATCTATATTTTATATGGACACTTTTTAGGTAAACTATATGCTTCATCAAATAAATACATTCTTGAAAATGAATTGTTTTTATTGTTTCAAATATAAATTTTATTGAATTTTCCCTAAAAACCTAAGGTAGTGTGAATTATGGCATTAGATACTGTACAAATAGTTCAATATACATGTTATGTATCATATAAACTATAATTCATACAAAAAATGTCTTAAAAAAACAAACCATTTTTGTTAAATTCATTTAAAAACATTGTGGTATTTTTTAATGAAAAATAATTGTATTTTATCAAATTTATATTGTATATTTTATATGTATCTCATGAAAATGATAAATATTTCTCAATAATTTTAATACCAAATATTTAATATATATATATATGATTAATATATTTTAATTTAATGAATTAATTATTAATTCCAATATATAACATCTCATATATCATGTATATAAAATAATAAAAAATTTAAATCATTAAAATTAACAGTGATTATTATCAATCATTATAGGGACAAAAATTTTAGATTATTGAGAATTTATTTAATTAATTTAATATCACATAAAACTATGACCCAGTTTCAATACAAAATATGTTTTGAAAAATAATTTTTGTAATGTATCATCTTGTACAATATTAACGATTATATGAACATATCATTTTTTTCATTTAACATACTATAAAAATATACAACTCTGATTTTTTACATGTAATGGGTTTTCATCATTGAAATCATTTTTTGATAAATCATTGAAATTTACATTAAAACAACATAAAAATGAAAACAAATGATGATATATGTTATTAAAATGTACATTATATTTATCTAAAAATATATTTTATTAATGAATGAGTAAAACATGGTGTTACATATAATCCAAAAAAATCCAATATATTTGACAAACAATAGTGTGTTTTTATAACCATTAATTATATTTAAAAAAATTAAAAAATTTATTTATTTAATTGATTTTATATTCTAGATTATATATATGTATTGTCTCTAATAAAACTATTTAAATTTCTATGATATCTATATAAACAAGTACATTGATATAAATCAAAAAACTGCCAAACAAAAACATACTAGAGATAATGAGATAATGTTATAGGAAAAAAATATATGATAAAACATAACACATTAATTATGATGAATCCTATAATATATTCTTTTTTATAGGGATCATTTAGAATAAGCCTTCAAACTAATACAATAAATGGTATCATATGAAGACTAAAACTCAAAAATACATTATTAGATCCAATCCTTCTTCATGGGAGAGATATTTCCTCACCTTTAAATGAAAATGATGTGAATTATTCCAAATAGATTCAGAATTTTAACACAATGATCTAAAATATAATTTATAAATAAATGATATCCACAAATACTCTTTATATAATTATTTCATACAATGCATGTTCGTGATAGAATTATACTTTATAATGCATTCATAAAAGGATTAATAATTAGATATACCATTAAATCTCACAATTTAAGAATCCTTATTAGTTATGTATTATGTCATTGAATAATTTTACATTCACTAAATCTAAAAACCCTCATATGACCTATTACCAAATGAAGTAATATAATATAATATTTTTACAATATTTTTTAAAACTATATTTCATAATATTCTAATTAAAAACCATGATGTTATGTCAGGATCCATGAACATTCATAGATGTTAATGAAGTAATATTCAACACATTTGTATAAATGATTCACCAATATATTAAATAATCCTATAGAATGATATAATGTTTATAACATCATCCACATTTAATTTTATTTCTAATTAAACATTTTATTAACAAAGAACCCATCAATTATTTCACAATATTGGCCTTTTAATATTATAATATTTATAAATTTAAAATATATGATAACTAATATAAGATAAAAAGATAAATATTTAGTATATATTATTATAACAATGATACATTTTTTTGGAAACAATTAAATTCATTTATTTAATAAAAATTAAAATATTGACATGGTGAGTCTCATAACGTAATTTATTAGTTCATTAGAACATATATCATTAATGATGGTATACTAATTCATACTTTTGAGATATTCTATAACAAAATGTTTAAATTTAGTATTATCTAGTTTTGAGAAACAATGTCTTATATTATTATTATACTATATAAAAAATAAAATATAATTTAGAATAAAATATGGATTTTAAATAAATAAAAATTCATTCCAAATATTTTTAATTTAAATTTTAATATATATTTAATAATCAATCTATATTATACAAGAATACATTGTAATAATGTTTTTAATATTCTAGTTTCCTAAATTTAATTCATATGAAAAAATGTTATTTGAATAAGATTATGAATCTTATTATATAATTTCCAATTATTAAGAATATGGAGTTTGAATAACTAATATTTTCTCTATTTTATCTCCCAAATTAATAATTCTTAAAATTTCACAAAAAACATATTTAAAAATCAACTTCATATCAAATAGAAAATCAATCGGCACAAAATACTCAAATTAATACATTATAATATAAACAGAGACAAATATGTGTTTACTGTGTATCATGGTTATATATACATACGCGATGATAATATTTTGAACACAACAATTTATAGAATATTAAAAAGAAATTCTAATAAAGTGATGCATCCCACTTCATAATTTTATTTTTCTTTAACACATGTATTCTTAAATATATTATAATTATTTGTTTCATTTAGTGCTTATAAATTCATATATTGAAATTTGTTCTAATATAATTGATAAAAACATGACCTATAATAACATTACATAATGTGAAATAAATTTAATTTTAATATAATTATTACATTCAAATATATCCTAATTGTAATGATTGTATTGTACATTTTCAATATATAATTAATATTTAGTCTCTTTGATACATGAATTCGTTGTAATGATATTCAATATATTTGGGCATTCAAACTGTAATGTAAATGAATAATAACATTTCATTCAATATGAGCATGTATTTTATTTATTCTTGAAGAATAATTATGTAAATAGATCATTAATAAAAGATTTTATCTCTTTGTTGTATCCCGCAATTATACTTCTCATTATTTATACAAAACAAAATTCATAACATAATCTTCATAACTATTTGGGAATATTAGATCAAAAATTTACTAAATTAAATCCTATGAAAATGAAATGTTCAAAACTGATACAGATGAAAAATCAGTAGATTAAAATCGGAACATAATGGTTTAGTTCACGGGAAGTGATTTTTCTTCATTAATATTTTTAATGCTCAAAAATATATAATGTTATATAATATAGTAAAAAATATCATTTAATGTGGCTATTTAATATTGATTTGTATTATATTACATGGATAAATGATAAAATGGTTCATTAAAAAATTTTATGAAAACACAGTTATAAATAATAGATATATGTACCATGAAATTAATAAATTATATTAGATATGATTAATAAAAATTTAAAACAATAAATTCATATAAAACTAATTTCCTCATAGGGGATGTCAAGATGATAAGATGAAGGTATACATATTCTATTAATAATGTATAAAAAATTTACCATCCCATGAAAAAGGAAATTACCATATTATATAAATATATTTATTAAATAATTTTCAATGAATATTTATTTAAATTACATAAAGATATAAATATATTTTTTAATACAAATTATTTAGTATTCATAAATGTATTTCACAATAAATAAGTGAACACACTTTAAAAATTACGATCATTCCCTACATGTTATATTATTTTAGAAAATAGTTTAACAATATAATCAAATATATTTCTAGAAATAAGTAATATAATAATTTTTGGGAACTTGATATATCTATAATGTGTATCATAGTTATTCACACCTATACTATGTTAATATTTAGAAAAATCAAAATTAATAACTACCACAAATAAAAAATATTTTAATAAAATATATATATTGAGAGAATAAATCAACTCACATAAGATACCATGAAATAATACATTGTCTATGTATTAATAAAGAATTAAATTCAGTCTATAATCATTTATGAATATGGAATTATACAATAAATAAAAATATATTAATAAATATATTTAATCATAATATATAATAAATAAAAATCAAACATAATTATTTGACATGAAATAATTAAAATAAATATATTTTAAAAAATTAATATAAAAATAATTAAATAAAATGATAATGGATTTTTGTAATCTATCGCTTATCGGAATCAAAAAACATTAAAAAACCCAATAATTGAAGGAAACAAAAAACAAAATTATTTATGATTAAAATTAAACTTGATTCAGAGATTATTATTAATATAAAAATAGTCTCTATATTGGGTAAAATACTTATTATACCCATGTAATTGGATGTCCCACAGTAATGTTTTACATTTAAAAATCCCTTATAAACCAACATCTTCAAAAAAATATCTTGAAAATTATTATTCCTAGTAGATTATAAGACAATATATATTAACTCACGAAAAAAACATTTTTCATTATATCGTAATAATATTTGGTTTTTAATCTATGTTGAATTTTAATACAACCAAAAATTCTCAAAATAGTTCCAATATGTGGTTTTATAGTCAAAAATATATTTTTATCACGCTATTATATTTGAAATTTCTAATAATCAGTCTAATAAAAATTTTAGCCATAAGCCAATAATTATACTCATCTAATGAAGCAATGGGAACACATAGAGATAACCATTCGATTACTAAATCATAATGATGAAATTGTAATTAATGAAATCATTAAAAATTAATCAAGCATTGGAAAAATTAGAGTGGATAATTCCATTTTATTATTATTATTTATCATTGTTTTCTTATGAAGAATGTAAATTATTTAACATAAATAGACAATCATTTAAACGTATGTATACATATTAAAGTACTTCATCATATTACTCACTAGAATCATAATACAATGATCTATTCTGCCCATATCAGAAGGAGTTTCCGGCTCTACCATTAATTAAAACATATTTTATAACAACTGTTATAAAATAATAAAAAAATTTCATATTGAGTCATTAAATCCTTTAAATACATGAAAATATTTTAAAAATTATGGTATAAATATTTTAATGACCTTTGGTAACCCCGTGCAGTTATGAAAATTTGAGATATTTTTAGTTGATAAAATGGTTTTCAATATTTTGTGGAGATAGATAAAGATCCCAACGTATTAAAAAAATTAAATGGATGGGATAAAACATTTTGTTCTTTAGATTTTGAATTATATATTATCGCATTCAATGAAAATGTAATGAGGATTTATTTACATATTATAAATGGATATTGAATTATTATATTATGAGTCTTTTAAGTAAATTTAATGGAAAATAAGTTTTGATTATTTATTTGTTTTTTAGAAAAAATGTTTGTTATTTAAAAATTGTTGTTAAATTTTTAATATTAATCAATGGGAACTGATGGAATTATAGTATATTGAATCATAATATAATATATTATTTAAATAATTTTTAAATATTTTCTACTAGGTGTGGGAAATGATGTTTTCTATGAATACATTGGAGGGAACTTTAATTCATTCAAGGATTATCATGCCTAATATATAATATATAAATTGATGAAAATATATTATATAATGGTTTTTGAAGACTACAATTTAATTATAATGGAGTTATTTATCTTGAAATTAATCATGAGGATAAACAATATGATATATAATAACTCATGAATTTCCTAATGTATTCTTAATCATATTTATAAATCTCTAAATTCCTTTTTTTATTTTTAGATTTTTTGCAATTATTGTAGATTTATTATGAATGTTTGATCTGGTTCTATGTATATTTAAATAAGTTTAGAATTATCATGTAATATATCTTTATTTTTAATTGATTTGAATAATTGAAAATGTGTTCAGTGATATTTTGATACATCATATTTTCTTATGGTGATACATAATACGATCTATGATATAATAATTATCAACTGGTAGGTTACATTATATTTGACATAGTGATATTTATCATATTTAATAAGGTATATATATATTTTAAAAGATAATAGATGAGAATTCCAATGATATAAATCTAATATAAATTCAATGTCTTTGAGAGATTATATTTTAATTAAAAACATATTACATATTCTATATAACTATTATATTGTAATATAATATATTATATTTCTTAAGGGAGATACACACTAATGGTTAATAAATATGAAGAAAGTAATATATTTTACATTTTTTATTAGTCAATTCAGTCATGTCAATGTCAATTCACTGGAAAAACAAAAATATAGTAAACTCATATACAAGAAATGAAACATAATTTTTTACTGAATATATTCACAAAAAAGTTTTAGTGAAAAAATAATAATAAATGAAAAAAACAATGTCTAAATACATATAGGATTACAATAATATGCTTATTATTAATTTAATAGTTTAAATTAAATTATTTAAAAGGAAAAAATATAATGGGGATATATAATGGGTGTCACAATGAAGGAATATAACAATAAATCAATGATATTAATTACATTAATCTAGAATTATAGTAAAAACCATATTTTAATAGAGATTTATAAATACTAATAAAATATCTTATATTTTAAATCAATGTTTTTCTAAAAATAAAAATTAAATTCCTTTTAAAATAAATGATAAAAATTTAATAATGTCATTGGAATATGTTCTAGATGATAATGAGAAAGGAGGGAATCCACCTATCTCTCAATGGGTGATGAAAATACTGAATGTATTTATAAATCCTATTGATCCAATGTATTTTCAATATTTGAATCACATCATTATATCATAAAACTACATTATAGATCATGGATATATTGATAAATGATTGTATCAAATTTTCCAAATATAACGAGGTGAGGAGATCTAAATAGAACAAGAAGAAACATTGAATTACCATTGATTTTAATGGTAAAAAACAATGATCCATAAAAACAATACTTTTGATGAGTGTTAAAATACATGAAAACTTATTTGTTGATTATATTTATTTTTATTCAGTGTTAAGGTCAAAAATGTGTGTTTTGGAGTTGAAATGTGAAAAGAACTAATTTTTAGAGAATCAAAATCTTGTGTGAATGGTTATTTTGTATGAGTTTAGGAGACACTATGATATCCAGGTTCATGATATTACCCCCAGACCAATCTATCACAAAGCTGGTTCACAAGGTATACAATATTTTTGGGTTAATAATGGTTTTCCCAATATCTCCAACAAAATGGATTCCAATTAATACCAGAATGATTTGGATAATTCATGCTCAAGGTGTACAGAAACTCCTTTCTTCGAAATCATCCGCTTTATTTTCAATAGAAAACCACACGATTTCCCATAAAAATTCCCAAATCATTAAAAAATTAATTTTATTCCAAAATCCAGAAAATACGTCCAAAAACAGTTAAAAATTAATCAATTATTTATATAACATCATTTAACATAATATAATTATATTATATATCAAAATGGTTGTGTTAAATTATTCTAAAAAATTGATTTTTGATCTAAATTGTATTTTTCCTGTAATAGATAATGAATGATTAAGCATATTGGAAATATGTCGAATTAGATATATGATATGATCTAAATCAATGATAAATGATTCCATGAATCAATAAAATGAACATAGATTGATAAATGTGTTAGGAATGTTCTAATTGTGGGTGTTAATACCAACTCCACTTGGGCTGGGTTGTTTATTTTGTCCCTTGATCTTGGTATTGATCTTGAAATATGTTCCAAAAAATTTTGGTTTGTGAAATAACACTTGATCATCATTTATATCCTTAGAATCTATTCATCACTCTGGTGAGTGAGAACATAACTGATAATGAGGACGATGAATTGAACATTTTAAACGATTTTAAACAAATCAATATTTTTTTAATATATCAAATTATTGAATACATATTTATGTGAGGGAAATAGAGATATCAAATGATTCCTTAAAGGATTAAAAAGTTGGTTCTTCATCCTTGAGTATATAATGAAATTTCAACATATTCATCACAAATTCAATCAAATAGAATTATTGGTAACCAATTCTCCCTTAAAAGATTTCATGTACTTATTTTAATATACTATAACAAACTAGGAAGATTATGCAATATACAGAGGAGTTAAATTTGATTAATATCATAATTATAAAATATAATACCCTAAAAAAATTATCCACATAATAGTATTATTTGGGTCACTTCATATTTGGTACACTCCACTTATGAATCTATGGGATACCTAGAGTATTTATTCTATTAGAGAAATATAATTTTCTAGATGATACATCTCCACTATGTTTCATATGGAGTTACAGATAATTTCCCCTACTATATTACCTATATGTTAGCCAGTAGGTTTTCTACTAACCATAAGATGTATACATATCACACTTGTTGGACACTAAATAAGACCAATGAAGAGTGATTCATAATACTACCTAATATGATTACGCTGCCTCTTTTTATTCTCAGAAATTTCTTTTAAGGACCTTTTGGCATGATTGCACGATTTGGAAGAATATACCGAAGATTTTCTAATATATTTTTAATTTCAACATGAATCTATTCAATGGAAATAAAACACTCTATATATATAGGTAATTTCATAATGTTTAGAAAAATAATAATACTTTAAAAAAATAAAATGATTATATTATTTGATAATTTTAGTTTCTGAGATTATGAAAGAATAATGAGAGATATAGAGGTATGAAAATATCTCCCATTTGATTAAAATACTACTCATAAATAGGTATATAATGTGTATAGAATATTCAAATAGATAAATATGATATAAAATATATTAATTTAATATTCAATGAAACAAATGAGAATATAAAAAAATATTTTAAATATTATAAGAAATAAAATTTATATTATATTTCAATAGATCTAGCTTTGTTAAAATTATATGAACTATCATAAATAATTATTGTTCAACAACATTTTATATTATAGAATCACTATTTATTTCAAAACATACTAGGAAATTTTCTTTTGAAACCTCACAACCAACATATAAAATTAATTTTATGAATATAATTACATATTTAAAAAAGTATATCTTCTGGAAAAAACACTTTTCTAAATCATTGTGATTATAAAAAAATGATAACATAAATGGAGAATATAGAAACCCATGACAAATTTGGTCACTACCTGTCCCACGGGGCTCGTATCGTGACTACCCCAAGCCTACATTCAATAGTCCAGGGGTTGGCGACTAGCACCAAAGGCGTAAATCCATAAAACTCGGAATTAAATTCTTTTATAAAATGTAAACAGATATAACCAGAGTAAAATATGAAGAAAACACTATGTAAAAACTGTATAACAAAAGATGTGCTATAATGTTAAAGGGGATGGAAATAAAATCCCAACATTAAAGTACAAGGAAAAGACAAAACAGGTAAAACTAAAAGACAAACAGCTGGAAGGAGAGTAGAAGCTCCTGGATCATCCACCTCAGATCCTATCTAAAGGGTATGTACATATAGCTTCCTCAGCACTCATCATCTTTCCATGTCCTCCAAGTACCGTCTCGTCGTGAGAACCACCTTCGGGTTCCGTCCAGTCCTCGAACACTATACCTCGGTCAGCACAGTCAATAGTCTGCATCCAACACAATGAGGTGTGGGCATAGCCCGTGCAGGGTTGAGTATAATGATACTTAGCAGAGAACCTGATACCCTCAAGGTATCACAAAAATCCAACAATGATAAACCACAATGTATGAATCCAACTGATAACCATAACTTAGGTATATGCCCATACATATAATTAAGATATCAAGTATCCCATCTCAATCATGTGGAAAATACAAAGGTCATTGACTCTGGTCAAACAAAGATTTTTCATTATTGAAACCACGGCTATTGGAGAACTCATCCTCTGTCGAGAACAAAGGTTCTGTCGTGACACCAAGGTGATTCTCACTATCTTTAGACTAGTGAGGTACTTCTTCTGTCGAGTACTGCTGGTCTGCTGCCAACAACCAGGTGCTTCGTCCGCAATGGGTCTGCCGCCAAATACTAGGCACTCCCTTTAATATCTTGTATAGGTACTCCTCCTGTCGAGTACCATGGGTCAGCTGCCAACTAACTGGAGCTCCGTCCTCCATGGGTCAGTCGCCAGCTACCTGGCACTCCCCACTGGGCTATTTGAATCACTGTGAGTCGAATCATTCAATCAGTCGTCAGTTCTGTCAGCTAATAGGTCTCTGCACTCTGTACCCTTGTCTCCGAGAGAATATGCTCCACGATATTCTGGTCAAAACTTATTGTTTCACATATCCTCACATAGAATTATCTCAAAGTACAGACACATCATAGGGGTCTAAACTCAACGAACGACGCCTAAATAGGACGCCCAATCTGTGAGTTATTCGCAATTCTGTTGGAGGGGCCCTGTTGGTTTTTAGGTTCAAACCAACTTGATATTACCCCAACTATGACCAAACCTCATGTGGGGTATGCAAAATGAAGAAGCTCTCTCTTATATTTCTTTAATCGCATATGGTTTGTCGATTGGACACATGTAGCCCATGATACGGGTGAAAAGGTGTAATCGTGACATAGCGGATCCGTGTCTGGTCTGACCTAGTTGGACTGACCCTGCCTGACCCGGTACAAACCATGGTATGACCCCGTCCGTGGGTCTGACCTAGTCGGACTAACGAGTCCCGCCCCAGTATGAAACGTGGTATGACCATGTCTGTGGGACTGACCTGGTCCAAAGGGGTGAACCAAACCGAAGGGACGTCTCGCCCAAGGACAGCCCGGCCCAGCATGAGGTGGCCATGCGGCCCAGTTGGCCCGATGGCCCGGTCGGCCTGGCATCCTGGCCACCCGATGGGGTCCTCCTTAGCCGCATCTAGGGGGAACCACGTGCCCCCTGGCACCCGAATGGCTTAGCTGTTCAGGTAGAAACAATCCTGCGTCGGGTGGCCCCGGTCCAGCTCACCCATGACCCGATAGTGTCCCTCCCCTCAGGAATGGCCAGAGCGGCCATCCTCTCCCCACCACGGTGCTGCATGAAAGCGGCGTGCCCCTCCGACGCGTCCCGTCCTGGCTGTGACCTCTTTCTGGTCTACACGCAACGCGAAAACACAACTCTCCTCATCTAACCGCCATGACCCTCCCTTCCAGCATGGTGCAACTGCACCGCGCCCCTATGAAACTGTCACGGCCCACCTGGCCAAAACCCAGCTCATTGTGTGGCATGGTGGTGTCACGCCCTAGCGGCCTTCTGTTGTCTGCTTCTTTGTGGTTGGATCATTGTTGGTCGCCGCATGTATAGCCTCCGTCATCAACGAAAAATAACAAACAAAATGGGGGAGGGTCGGGCCGTGTTCGTGTGGTCTAAACCATCCTTGTCACGATGATATCATTCAGTTCTCATACTAAAAATTTGTTCGAAAAAGAAAGAGTACAAAAAAAATTAAAACCCCCAACCTCATATTTGTCAATGTTCGATGTTGATGTCCCAAAAAAAAGGCGGCGTTGACTCATTGATGTAAAGAAGCATCTGGGGTAGGAGACCGAGGTAGAAGGGTCATTGGAGTTCTTCACGGTTGGCTCCTTCTCCTTAGGTTCGGTCGAAGAAGGATGAATAATTTCGTCGATGTTCTTCACGTTCTTCGTGTTCCTCATTGGAATAACGTTTCCCAGTTGAGAGCTTTTTTCCAACAATCTCACAGGAAGTGAAATCCCAACCCCAAATAAAATAATGTTTTGCCTATTATTTTAAGTATTGTAATGTAATTCGAAAGGGTGAATTAATAACCCGGCTCCACCCAATGAAATTTCCATCCAACATAATGCATTATTCCAAACCATTATTTAATATTGGAAAAATAATTCAAAAATATTTGAATTAAAAGAAAACATTCACTTAAGTAATAGGTGGAGAGGTGTCAATTAAATGGTGGGGAAGTTCAAGGGTTTCACACTTAATAGGGGGTTTTAGAGGAGTTTTAAGGCTTGTGTGGGCCCCACCTAATAATCCTCCCAATGGCGGTTATCTGCAGGTGGGCCCCACCAATATAACCTTTGATTGGAGGTTATGTTGTGGTGGTCCCCACCACTATCCTCTCCTTTGAGGTTTTAAACACCATATAGTAAAAAAATAATGTTTAACACTTATTTTTTTATTCACTTTTTCTAAAACCTCAAAATCTAACTTCTATTATCGTCAAAACACAACTACGGTGAAGGTCTCACTAAGAAATAAATGATGCTACGAGTTCAACGGTGCCCTCATATTTCAATTCCGAGCGCTATTTCAAAAGTCATAAAATTATGAACGTATGTTTACGGAACATACACAAACAAAACTTCATAAATTGATTCCACGCACACCAGGACATAGAATCAAGTGCTGTCAGAAACTGCGGACTCGTAAAATTTCCACGTATTAAAAAAATTACATGGGAAATATGGGTCTTTAAATTCTACCCAACATAGGGCTTTACATCCCCATAAGCTACAACTAAAAGTAAAGGAAAAAATGGGGGTACTGAGCATGCATCTGAGCCTCCCGCTCCCATGTGCTCTCTTTGAGGTCCCCGTGCTACATACGAATGCACACCAGAGGTATTGATCATCCACGTAGGACTTACTTCTTTAGATCCACAATCTCCAATGGAACCTCTGTGAAATTCACCCCATCATTGATCTCCATCTCCCCTTGGTCAATGATGTGGGATGGGTCGTGCAAGTATCTCCTCAGCTGAGATACATGGAACACGTCGTGCACCCGGTGCAATTGAGTTGGAAGAGACAAGCGGTAAGCCACCCTGCCTACTCTACTGAGGACCTGGAATGGTCCTATGAATCATGAAGATAACTTTCTGCCTCATCCAAATCCACATATACCTCATTGAGGTTAGACCCATATGAATATGTGGTAGCCATCCTCGAACTCCCGAGGACTCTGTCTACTATCGGCATATTATTCTACCTTCTCTGTGCAGTCTTCATCATCTCCTGGATGATCTAAACCTTCTCCATGGTATCCCCTACCATCTATGGTCCCACACATATGGACTCCCCTTGTTTTGTCAAGCATAGTGGTGATCTGCAAGGTCGTTCGTACAATGCCTAGAAATGTGCCATACCAATGATGGAGTGTCAACTGTTGTTGATGGAAAACTCCACCAATGGTAGTTGATCCTCCCAGCTGTGACTGAAGTCAAGGACACATTCATGGAGAATTTCCTCGAGGTTCTAGATGGTTTTCGTAGTTTGACCATCTGTCTATGGATAGAAGGAAGTGCTCAAGAGATGCTACTTCCTGAATGCTTCATGAAATCCCTACCATAGTCAGGAAGTAAATCGTGTTTCATGGTCGGAGATAGTAGAAGTATGTACTACATGAAAATGCAAAATCTCTTACATGTAGAGGCATCCAAATCTCTCTACTGAGCCCTTCTATCAGATCAGTATGAAGTGGGATGACTTGGTGAATCAATCAACGATCACGCAAATCGATTCATGACTCCATGATGTACGTGGAAGTCCCGTCACAAATTCCATGGATATCCAATCCCACTTCCACTCTAGGACCTATAAGGGCTGAACCAAACCTGCTGGTACCTGGTGATCCGCCTTCACTTGCTTACAAGTGAGGCATCATGATACAAACTCCACTACTTCCTTCTTTATATTTGGCCACCCGTGCTATCGTCAAAGGTCCTGGTACATCTTCACCACTCTCGGATGTACCACTCTCGGGGAGGCTTGGAACTCCCTCAACACTACTTCCTGAAGTGAAACTGGTACCAGGGTACGTCTTTTAAAGAGGATTACGTGCTCCCCACCTTCAGAAAATCCATCAAATGTCTGCCTTGTGGATATCTAAGCACGACATGCCTCACATTCAGTGTCCCCAGGTTGCGCCTCCCTAACCTGCTGAAGAAGTGGTTGAGTGACTGTGAGAGACTGTAGATAGGATGCTCCATCCCTATCCCCAATGGATATTTGTAAGGCAACTTGTTGCTCTATCACCTCTCCTAGATGCGGAATGTCTGATCTCTTGCTGAGATCATCTGCTAAAACGTTCCTTTTCCAAGGAGTATATAATATCTCAAAGTCATAGTCCTAGAGGAAATCAATCCATCACCACTGTCTTAGGATTAGGTTATTCTAAGAGAAGATATACCTGAGACTCTTGTGATCAGTGTACATGGTAAGAAATTTGGAAATCGGATAGTGTTTTCAGGTCTTCTAGGTGAAGACCACTACTAAAAACTCTAGGTCATGGGTAGCATAGTTCTTCTCGTGCTATCTCAGCTACCGAGAACCATATGCGATCACTGCTCACTCCTGAATCAGTACACACATGTGTCCTTTCCCTGATGTGTCGCAGTAGACTATGTACCCTACACCTTCTTCTGTAAGCCTCAGAATGGGGGCACTAGTCAGCCTATGCCTCAGATCATGAAAGCTCTGCTGGCATATCTCCGCCCAAATTAAGGGTTACCCCTTCTGCATCAAGGCTAATAGAAATGCTGCAACTCTAGAGAAATCTGGAATGATTCTCTGGTAGTAGCCAGCCAAACCCAGGAAACTCCGCACCACTGTCACACTCATGGGTGGATCCCATTGATGTACCGCCTAGATCATTGCTGGATCCACTATAACTCCAGCTTTTGAGATGACATGTCCCAAAAAGTGAACCACTCAAATCCAAAACTATAAAATCTAGAGCTTAACAAAACGTTGGTTCTCTCGGCGAGTGTCCATTACTACCTATAAATGGTTGGCATGCTCCTCCTCAGTAGTCAAGTAGATAAGTATGTCATCGATGAACACTACAAAAAATCGATCATGGTATGGCTGGAAGATCCTGTTCAAGAGACTCATGAACACTGATAGAGAGTTGGTTTTGCTGAAGGGAATAACCAAGAACATGAAGTGACCATAATGACACCTAAAGGTTTTCTTCCGCACATCCTTGTCTTGAACTCTGAGATAGTGATAGAATGATCTGAGTTCTATCTTCTAGAACAATATTGCTCCGTTGAGCAGACCAAAGAGGTCGTCAATCCTTGGGAGTGGGTACTTATTCTTCACGGTCACCTGGTTCGGGTGACGGTAGTCAAAATAGAGCCTCAAGCTCTCATCTGCCTTCTTAGAGAATGGAATTGGGGATTCCCATATAGAAACACTAGGATGAATGAATCCATTCCCCTATAAGTCCTCAAGATATACCCTCATCTCATGAAGCTCAGCTGGTTCCATCTGATATGTTAGAGTAGATATCGCTGTCGTCCCTGGGTAAAGGTCAATGTATAATTCCACCTCTCTGTGAGGATATTTTCTTGGAACATGTTCAGGGGAAACATCTGTGTACTGGTCCACCACTACAGGATATGTCGGACTATCCTCATCTACTACATTGAGGGTAAAGCAAGACAATTGGTGAGTGATCAGATTCACCGTCCTCCGAGTAATTTTGTCCTATGCTGCAAAGGTTCTCTTATCACTGGTGAAGCTGATCATGGTCCCATCCACGTGGACATACCCCACATTTCACCTAAAACAATAGATATGAGCATGGACTGTAGACTACCAGTCTACACCCAGGATGATGTCGTAAGGCCATGACGCCGCTACAAAGAGATCCAAGTCAAAGCTCTCACCTCCTATAGTAAGCTCGCACTACTGGAACCAGTGCTTAATCATCGAGTATGATCACATTAGAGTCACTAGCCATAAGGATCGAGCCAGTGGATCTGTCAGAATCATCATGCTCCGAACATTGGTAATTTCCATGAAAGAGTGACTGGAACCTGTGTCTATAAGAACTGTAACTATAGTGGATTAGACACTTACGATACCTCGAATCATATATAGAGTGCCTTTTTCCTAGGTCTCAGCTTCTTGAATCTATGCTCTCCACTGTCCAACTTCTCCCTGTGGTCAGGGCGGATCTCCTGGTGGTGGTGGGGGTAACACCTCGTATCGTCGTCCACCACCAGTTGTACGTCCAGATCCTCTTCCATGTCTGCATCTGCCCTGCGGACCGCCTTGATCGAACATTTTCCTCTTTCTGGAAGGTCCTTTAACTATATGTTGATCATCAGTATAGTGGGTTAAATATTCATGAGTCATGTGACGAAGCCTGTCGTAGGTGTTCAAATTTCTGCTCCTTACATGACTGGTTATGTCTCCACTCCAAGTGCCCACACATCCAATCCTGAGTCTTGCAGTCGACCACCTATAGGTATGGTCCTCTTGTAAATCTATGTCATATGTCTACTTCTAGCTATAGAAGACTCCACTTCAAGTCGACTAGTGGTGGGTCTCGCTGCAAGAGACTGCTCCGTAAAGAAACTCTCCACTATAAGGGCTCTCTCGAATAGCCCCATTTGCATCGGGATGTTTTGGGAGATAACTGAAGCTCTAATCTCTATCATGTGTCCCAGATCAATGTTTTGGGCCCTATATTAAGGGTCCCGTACCATTTCAGTGGAGTAGCTCGAGAGGTTAGTGAACTAGCTGAGTACTACTCTGCTATCATACTGCCCTACTGCAGATGAATTAGCTCATGTATCTTCACTACTCGAAAGGTGGCTCGTAAAGACTCCGCCTGGAACAGGTTCTCAAAGTCTTCCCATATATCTGTTTCCTTTTCATACATCTAGAGAATCAGGATCCACCATTTACATGTTGCTTCCTGAAGCAGGTTGGCAGCAAGTATCACCATGAAGTCTGCTGGTGTCCCTACTAGCCTGAAGACTCTTGCCACAACCTCCATCCAATCCTTAGCCACCTGTGGGTCTATCTCTTCCCTGAACATGGGTGGCCTCTGGCATCGAAACTCTTGCAACACAATCTAGCAGCATGCATTGTCTGCTTCTGAGGTTAGTGGCATCGAGGGCCCAATGGGAGGTGGTACCGTTGGTGCCTCCGCTGATGCCTCAACTAGAAATGGTCCCTTCTCCGAAGCCTCTTTCCTCAGCGGGATATTAGTATGTATGACTCTCGGGACTCTATCTGGTCGTCCGTGGGGAGGCATCGTGAAAGAGACATATGTGACACGGTCAAAAGACTATAACTAGTGAGATGACCTATATGGAGCTGACTTAAAGAAAACATTTGATAACACACATACAATTAGTGTCTTCGTGTACTGAGTCAGAAATCAGGGGGTAGGGTCTTGGTGTAACGATACGTCAGCCACTGCAACAACACTAGACTCCTTGAACTAAAAACCATACTCAGTACCCTTAAAAATATTTCTTCACAAAAAATAAAATAACATAGTCTTATGTTCTACGGTAGAAAGGACTCCTCTGATACCAATTAGTCATGACCCATCGCCTAGGGCATATATCGTGACTAGCCCATGCCTATCTTCCATAGGACAGGGGCTGGAAACTAGCACCAAAGAAGTAAAAACCTATAACTTGGAAGGAATTTTCTTTATAAAACGTAAACACATATAACCAGATAACAAGAGGAAGTAAACAGTAATTATAGAATGTAAAAAAATATGTATTGGGAAGTAAAAGTGGCCATAAATACAAGAACAACCGTAATGTACATGGAAAAGAAAAAACAGGTACAACTAAATGACAAACAGCTGGATAGTGTCTAGAAACTCCTACATCATACACTATGGATCCTACCTAAAAGGTTGGTACAATTGTCCTCCTCAACACACCATGTCCGTCTTTCTCCTCCGGGTACCGTCTCGTCATGAGATCCTCCTACTGGTATTGTCTAGTCCCCGCACACTTTGCCTCGATCAGCACGGTCCGTCATCTGTATCCAACACAACGAGGTGCGGGAATAACCCGTGCAGGGTTGAGCATGACGTGACTCTGTAGGGACCCCGCTACCCACAAGGTCTCACAAAAATCCAGCAAGGATAAACCAAAAATTATGAAATCAAAAGATAACCATTACATAGGTATATTCCCATACATATACATATGTTATCAAGTAACCCATATGAATCATGGGGAAAACACAAAGGTCATTGACTCAGATCAAACTAGGATTTATCATTATCCAAACCACTGCTTCTGAAGAACTCTTCCTTTGTTGAGAACAGTGGGCATGTCACGACACCATGGCACTTGTCACTAACCAGATACTATCGAGGTACTACCCTTGTCGAGTACCGTACGTCTGCTGCAAACTACCAGGCACTCTATCTGCTATGGGTCTGCCTAAAAATACAGGCCACTCCCCCTAATAGCCTGAAGAGTTACTCCACCTATTGAGTACCACGAGACTGCTGCCAACTACCAGGTACTGTATCTGCCTTGGGTCTACCACCAACTAAAAGATTCTCCCCACTGGGCAAGTCGAATCCCTCTAAGTCGAATCGGTCAAGCAATCGTCAGGTCTATCAGCTACTGGGTCTCCATAATCTATACGCTCGTCTTAGGGAGGATCTCCTCCACGAGCTACAGGTCAATAATCCATGTTTCAAGAAGCCTCACATTGAAATATCTCAATGTACTTCCATGTCATAGGGATCTCAACGCAACAGACAATGCATCAATCAGACACCCAGTTTGTGAGTTATTGGCATTTCTGTCCTAGGGACTCGTTTGGTTTTTAGGTTGAAACCAACTCAGCAGTGCCCCAACTATGTCCAAACCTCATGTGGGGTATAACAAAGGAACCATCTCACTCTAAGCATTCCATTTACAGAGACTGTTTTTCGATAGGACACCCATAGCCCAAGATACGGGCGAAAAGGTTTAATCAGGCCATAACGGGTCTGGGTCTGGTGTGACATAGTCAGAACGACCTGGACCGACCCAGTCCAGGGGTGCGGCCCAAACCAAAGGGGTGCCCCGGCCAGATGGAACAGCCTAGCCCGAGGCCGGCCCGGCCCGACCCGTGGTAGCCCGACCTAAAAGCCGCCCCGCGGCCCAGTTGGCCCGGCGGCCCGGTCGGCCTAGCGAATTGGGAGCCCGGCGAGAGTCCACCTTAGTCGTCGTTAGGGGGGACCACACCCCCATGGCACCTAAATGGATTAGCCATTTGGTTAGAACCGAATCGGTGCCAATCCATCTCATGCAGAACTCGATGGGGTCTCACACCTCTCGGCTGGCCCGAGCGGCCAGCCGCTCCCCACCACGGTGTGGGGTGACAGCGCCACACCCTCTACCACTACCTAGCCTGGCTACGGCCTCCTGATGGTCTCTGTGCAGCACGATGACATGACTCTCCTAGTCTGACCATCGCGGCCCTCCAGGACGCAACCCTCCCTTCTGGCATGGTGCGATGACAACGCCCCCCTCTGGCACCGCAGTGGCCCGCCTGGCTGCGGCTTGGCTCTTTGCGTGGCATAGTAGTGTCACGCCCTTGTGACGACCCGACTACCTTGTGTTGTTGGCTTCATCGCGGACGACTCATTTCCAGTCACCGGGTGTACCGCCTCTGTCGTCAACAAAGACGAACAAACAAAAAGGGGAGGGATAGGCTGTGTTCGTGCGGTCTGAACCCTCCTCATCATGGTGATATAATTCGGTTCTCATACTCGAAATTTTTACGATGAATAACAAGTACAAAACAATTCAAACCTCCTACCTCGTATTTGTCGACAATCGTTGATGAACTCATGGAAAAAAGTGCCTTTGATTCATTGACATCGAGAAGTGTCCCTGGTAGGAGACCAAGGAGGAAGATTCATTGGCGTTCTTGGCGGTATACTCCTTCTCCTTAGGATTGGTCGAAGAAGGAAGAAAAAGTTCATCGACATTCATCACGTTCTTCATTGAATGAACAGTTCTCCTTTGAGATATTTTTTCTAAAAATATAAAATGAAGAGAAATTATAACCCCAAATAAATAATAGTTAGCCAATTATTTTAAGTGATGGAATTTTATTCCAAAGGGTAAATGAATAACCTAACTCCACCCAATTAAATTTACAACCAACATAATTGGTTAAGACAACCCGTAATTTAATTGTTAGAAACATAATTCAAAAAGATTTTAATTAAAATAAACCATTCACTTATTATTAGGTGGAGAGTTGGAAAATATATGGTGGGAAAGGTCAAGGGATTCATAGTTAATGTGGGGGTTTAGAGGAGGTATAAGGCTCGTGTTCCCACCACCTAATAATCCCCCCACGGGAGGTTATGTGTGGGTGGGCCCTATCACCATAACCTCTCATTGGAGGTTATGGTGTGGGGGCCACACCACTAACCTCTCCTTGGAGGTTTGAACCACCAGTTAATAAAAAATAAAGTTAAAAACATATTTTCTATTCAATTTAACTAAATCCCCAAAATCTAACTTCTATTCTCATCTGAACGTAACTGCGATGAAAGTATCACTAAGCAATCATTGATGCTACAAGTTCAATGGTGCCCTCATATTTCAATTTCGAGCATCAGTTTAAATGCCATAAAATTCCGAATATACCTTTACTGAATGTACCCAAACAGATCTTCAGAAATTGATTCTGAGAACACCAGGCCTCAGAATCAAGTGTGATCTGAAACTGCAGAGTCGTAAAATTACCATGTATTAAAAAAAATTCCATGAGAAATAGGGGTCTTTACAAATTTGATGATAACCACAAGGGATCTTTTTTAATTACCCAAAAATATATATATTCAAATAAATTTATTTATTAATAATTATTTTTTATTTAGAGATAAAATTAAATATTTGTAAACACCTATCAACATCAATGTTCCCCATTAAGTGGTTTATTTTAGTATGATTGATGGAGATTAAATAGATATATAAAAGGCAAACATATTTAGAATATCTGAATAAGAGAAAGAATATATAGATATAGAAGAATGAAATAGATATAAAGGGGAAATAAAAATAAATATCTTAGAGAAAATGAAAAGATTAAAAGGTAATATAAATTTTATACATACACTTGTAATGACCCTTAGTTCCTCAAGAAAATATTATTCATCAAGTTATTAAATTCATCATGTGAAATTTTTTGAATACATTTCTCTGATGTGTACCAATATTGATATTTTTAATTTAATCTGTATTTTTCTAAAAAATACTAAAAAATAATGTGATAGATACATGAATATATAAGTTTTTTATAAAACAATATAACATTTGTTGAGAATAAAATAAAATATATGAAAATCCTAATAAATAATTATATTAGTTTTCTTAATGAAATTAAAAACAACTATTAATATTATATATATTATTTAATTTAGAAAATATTATTATAAAATGTTAATAAATATATAATTTTTTACCATAATAAATTTAAAAAAGCTAAATCTTATGAAAATTTCCATGATAATGAGATATTTTCCCCCTAAATAGATATCACATGTCATAAATTTATCCAAGGAATGACTAAATAAATATGATAAAAAATATTAAGGTATATAAATTTTCATTATATTTCTATATTTAATTATAATTTTCAAATGAAAACTGAACATGTTTATAGTTCAAATGAATATGTTATAGAGGATAACCATTATAAATTATTCTTTAATAAAATCAAAATTATCATAATCTTGTAGTTTTATTAATATATTAAAGAGTGTGTATTCTCGAGTAACATATTCTAAAAGGTATCACCTTTTTGGAAGTGATAACTTTAGAAATAGTGCAAATGGTCCATGTGTTTCGTGATATCTTGTTTTATAGTAACATTTGATATATTAATACAACTAATACTATAATTATTAATAGAGATATGATTAAATGTATGCATTTTTTATAAAAGAATATTTTAACCCATATTAGTTTGGCATAAAATATTTTCTATGCTATGTATTCTACATCGATGGTAAAAAGGCCAATAGTAATGTTACATACTAATAAGATAATGTTTTCCATAGATCATACATATATAAATTTTTTTTCAACATCTTAATTACTTTATCAAATAGAAGATTACAAGTCTTATTCAATGGAGTAACAAAAATATTTATCATTTTCTATACCAAATTGTTTTAAAATTTAATCATTGTATTTTCATTGGTTTAGAAAAAATTAAAAACATCATTATGTAATTTGAAAAACGAGCTGAAAATGTGTTCTCTAAAAAAGATGAATATTTTTACAATTTCATTAAATTTAAAATTTTATAAAAGTGGGGTTCATTAGTTAGGTCAAAATTCACATATTCATTATATATTTAAATTATTAATAAATTATACTATATTTCTTAAAAAAATAATTGAATGTGATTTTCACATTTTAAAAATATTTGGTGAATGAAATTTACACAAATGATCATTTCATGAATGATGTGGTTATTTTAGACTATAAATAGAATATGTTAATATGAAATATATATTTTAAAAACTTGATATTTTAAATAATGTGGTTATTCTACACAAATAATTATTAAAAAATGATCTCTTCATATCATGGTTTAAGAATTTAAAATTAATGCGACAAACTAAACTTCTAATATATTTTCTATATTTATTGTGAAATTGCCATGATAATATATCATTATCCAAAGAAATAATCTATAATTTTAAATTATAATATCATTAGAGAAATAACAAATAGTCCATATATATCATTCTAATATTGTGGTTTTTTTAAATTTATTAGAAATAATACAGTTAATTTTCCATAGATGCCTAAAAAAGACTCAAATGGATTCTGAATTGAATTCATGAAATTTTATTCACATGAAAAACAACACTCTATTGGATCTGAATGAATTATAATATTTTCATAAAAAATTAAGTAAAACAAATAAACAACAAAAATTAAATTAAACTAACATATATATTTATTTTGGTTCAAGGAACAGAACTCCATTAGTACATTCTACAAACACTCTTTTCCACGATTTTAGTGATTTTCAGTAAACTATTTCTTTTATGGTTACTTATTGACCATTTTATAAAGACTAAATGACTATTAATTAGAATTCAATGATAGTTATGATAGTAGATATTATATTATCCAGACATAAATATGGATTTACAAACAATATCATTTAGTATCATTTATCGGAACCATTAAAACAATGGATAAAAATAAAACGAGTTTATATGATCAAAAAATAACTGTAAAATTTAGCTGATTGATATATGATTTCTCCAAGATAGAATTTCAAAAAATAAATTCATCTTAAGGGCAGTATTTTAAAACAAATGTGAATATTTCCAATAACACACAATAATATGTCAAAATAAATCTTCATTATTTTTAAGAATAATAGAGGAGTATAATAGAGTTTTAAAAAAGAAACAATTCCTTTATTTTGATATAACATCTAACCTATTAACTTCATGTGTATATTTATTTAATGTGCTCTTATAGTATTTTTCATAAAGCATGGAAGACTTTATACATAAACACACTAAAAATTATTTATAAATTAAATGGTATGATATACGTCCTTTTATCTATAATACCTTATCAATAGTTAAAAAAACATAAAATCCTTATACTTTTTTCTATTAGTGGTATGTGCCTCTTATTGTAATCTATAATACCATATTGTGGAATTCCAAAATTTAAATATTTTAATAATCTATTTACGGATCGCTCATGTGAATTAATAGTAATAAATACATATTGTTTCACTAAATAGATTATTGTAGATAATCATCAAGATTGGTATCATATTTGAGTTCATGTGGATGAATTGTCTACATAAAAAAAATTCATGTACGTCTTCTTTATGTACCTAATGCAACTCACATAGGCAATTCATGTAGCCATAATAATCACTTTTGACATTATACTGATGTAGATAAAATATTACATAGCCCAATTATACAATGTTTGCAATTTTAAATTGTATAAAATTCAAATTTTTAATTATAGCTCATAAGCAATTCACATACCGTAATAAAATAAATTACATGTTCATCACATTTATAATTATACTATGTATAATAATTTCACATAGTTTATTACAAGATGTATGATTTATTTGGAACCAAATTATCACATAGATATTTCTTCATGATGTTGTATTCATTACATAGAATGTTTTTTTAGATGTAAGATTATTTTATAAAAACATCTAGAATTTTACAATAATTATTTTTTACTACAAAATAACCAAAAATAAATACAAAATCTTATGGACACACTTGAGAACATAATAATCAAAAAATCATGAAGGATATATATCATCATCAAAACATAAAGTAAAAGGGATATTTTCATTCAACATAAATTTTGAAAATTATCCCCATTTTTTATTAAAATAACATCCTTAAGTTATTAAACATGAATTCTTAAATGGGTTAGTAATGATTTTTGAAAATAAATATAATTTATATATTTATTCTAAAATTTAATATTTATCCATTATTTCTCCCTATTAATTTTAGACTTCACCCAAAAAATATAAAATTTTCCCCCTTTTAAAAACACTAATACGTGCCCCCATTTTGTGTCATTACAAATAACAGAATAGAGATGATACACATTTATTATAGTATAACATTTTTGAGTAAAGGGTAATTAAATTATTTTTATAAAATTTAATATGGAATTATTAATATAATATAATTTATTAAACAACAATATGATATTAAAAATATAAAATGAAAAAAATTGTTCTGAAAAAATATTTCAATCAAATAAAATAAATTAAAAAAACTAAAAGAAACATTAAAAAAACATTATTAAATGAAAAAAAATCCCAACTAAAAACATCAAAATGAATAAATTATTAAATTATTTATTTTCATGACATTCAATTATATTTCCAATAAACTACCAAAAAATAAATATATAATGATATTAGACGAAATACCGATTATTTTTTAAGGCTTTGAACTGAATATGTGGTTTCTGTAGAGATACTTTAAGTGTAGGATCAATTTATGAGGTGCATGGCATATATATTACTGACAGATTCACATCCATTCATATCATTTATTTGGAAAAAAAATTATTTTATATCCAACAAAACATGTTGGAATTTGGGAGGAACATTAAAAATATTTTCATGATGAATGTTCACCGTATAAAATAGTATGTTCTAGTATAGAGAAATGTTAAATTCCTGATAAGATTTGAATAGGAAGGTCCTACTCAAGAATACTCAAAAAAATAGTCAAATTTAACGTTTCTTTTTCATGATTTCAATCTTGGAAAATTCATAAATAACATTGATTCATTGTCTTGAACATATAAATATATCATGATGATCAATTCTAGGATGTAATGTTCATCTTGTATTAATAAATGCTTCAGAATACATGTTAATATATAGGTAATTTCTAGATTATATATTTCAATATGAATTAAAGAAAACTATTTATAATATTTCCCATTATATGTTAAACCACTTACTATAATTCCAATTAAATATCCTAGTTATCATGACTATAAACATGAAGAGGAACTAAATTCATGATGAATTAGTAAATATGAAATCATTCTAGCAATTAGAGCTAATGTAATATCCACTAATAGATTTATCAAATCATATTACAATGAATTATTAATGGAAATCAATAATTTTTCTCATATTGTAGCTTCTAATCCATGTGGAATACTTTGTATATAAATAATTGATTTATATACATGGAAATATTTATACACCAATAAAAAAATTTAGCATTAATAGTAGGAAACATAGGTTCAACTCATGCTGAAAATATTGGAGTAAAAGAACTAGTTTTTCATGATATAATAGATCATGGTGGTCAATAAAAAAATTCTATTTACCTGTATAATAAAATGGTCCAACTAATTCTTCAGTTAGCTCTAAACATTGTAACTACTTGGATCCCAACAGCCACCTAAACTATGCCAAACAGGTCGGGTGTCACTACCTTAGGCGCACCTCCCATGAACTCCAAAGTCTTACGACTAGTAGCGAGGGTATAAATAGGTATAATGGGGAGGCTATACCCTCATGGAGGAAATTAAGGTTCTGGTCTAAGTATAATGTCTATATACAGTGGAAATTAAATGACTTAGCAGACTCAAAACAGACCCGCAGAGCGGAAGCATATCAAAAATCAAATAAACTGCGGAAGCAATATAGAACAATGGAAGTGGAATGTAAACAGAACAACATGATGAATATCACAACCAACACTGGCTGTAAACAGAAAACACGAATTCATATCAATTAATACATACTGAAATGGAATGTCGCCAATGTCTAACCAACAGTTTCTACATAATAAAGTAATCATACTAATACAAAAAGGGAACTAAGAAAAATAACTCCAGCAAGGCATGACCTCATGTTCCATCCCAGTATCCACGCCAACGGTACTAAAGTCCACCTCCTAAGGCTGACCCTCTACCTTCACACAATTTCATAAAGTCGACACGCATTCCTAAGGGCTCGTGTTGGGTGTGATATGAGCCTCAATAGGATACCACCCATTGGTGCGTACATAATATAAGTGTTTCGACATACATTCTTATAAAAGAAAAATAGTAAATAGTACAATTCCCCAAAGTAAACACAAAACTAAATGGTGATTAACAGCCACCATGAAGTGTCACTTGATTTGGCCAACGCCAGAGTATCTAGTTTGTAACCCGTCACCATGTGCCACCTGACACCATTTGTCTCAAGTACTGACGTCCCAGAGGTACACCCAATAATCATAACCCAGCTCGAAAGCTCAACCTTCCTATGGCACTACATCCGGAGGAACAATGATACCTATCCTCAAACGAAAACAGGAGGTACAGTGATGTCTACCCTCAAATAATACCTAGAGGGACAATGATATCTGCCATCAAATCACGGCGAGCCACAGCCCCCAACCTGACAGCCTCAACACTATCTCCCAAAGGCTCCACACCTCCCACATGGCTTCCAATGGAAAGCACCCCCAAACCAATAACACATAACCACATATATCGAGTACCTCTACCTAGCGAGTGGTCTAACCACCTCATCATAGAGTCTATTTGTGTGCACACTACACAAAAGTAATAGGTTAGTGGTAATCACCTCAATGAGTTCCTAAGACACAACACCTCTGACACCTCGTGTCAATACAAACTAGACGCTCATGTATGGTGGTCGCGCCATCCAAGTATCTCGGGCCATGCCCAACCTGATAGTCCAACTTCCTCAACTGACATCCATGCTGCCCAATCCAGTAGTAGAAACCACCCAAGTGACCTCTGAAAATCCCAAACATGTGATCAATATCACTCCACAAAATATCCGGGCCACGCCCAACATAACTAAACCGTTCAAAACTGGAAATATCACACATTGCAAATATATATATACTGGAACGCTTCACATTGAATAGGAAATTACTAAATAGTTAGGTTTCACTAACTTGTATTGTCCCACCAACACATAATTCATTCATAATTCAATAATAAAACTCAACAATGTAAGTCAATAAATTAAATAAGCAGTCTAAACACAGTTGTTTAATCAATGGTCTAACTCATACGCATTTCTGAACACCCAGCTAAATTTTTTCCAAATGGGAAATAATCTCTAACATGGCCTCTCTCAATCACAACAGGGTCATGGAATACCCAGAGGTATCCCACAATGAATATAATTAAGTAAAAATAATTAAACAATGTTTTACTTAAAACCCAACGTCACGCCGAAAGGTCTCAACCCCCAATTGTCCACAAAAACATTATAGAAGGTACGCAACACCTACCTCTGTCTCGTATGATGCTACTCCTCAGATTTCAACTTCTGAAATGGTCTAAATTCCGACAGATCTGCATTTTTTTCCAATCCCGGCAATTCTGTTCAAATGGAATCTGCAGAGAAATAGGCGAGGAATCAAAGATGAAGATGGGTGCACGAGGTGAAACTTTTTGATGTGGACCCACAGCAACC
Source organism: Viscum album (assembly GCA_963277665.1). Taxonomy (NCBI): domain Eukaryota; kingdom Viridiplantae; phylum Streptophyta; class Magnoliopsida; order Santalales; family Viscaceae; genus Viscum; species Viscum album. The sequence continues at coordinate 1,044,749,439 of OY728163.1, read as the reverse complement.
AACAGATCGATGAACATACAATTTATGACAATTCTACGAGGAGATGTGTTCTTAGTGGTTTTTCAGATGAAGGGTTCGTCCAACAGATAAGAAGAAGGCCTTTGTGGAAATTAGAAGCGACGATATCTCGGATACCCAAATAAAACTAAAGTACATGGTGTGTATTTCAAGACCACACATCGTGTAGATGGATTTTCTGTACCCCTACTTAAGCGGAGTCCAATGCATGACATGGAATATTTACACGGTCAATACAAGGCCAGAGACTAGGTCATTTACACGGAAATAGGTACACGGCATGTCAAGGATGAATACACGCCGTGTAGATGGATATTTACACATTGGCACCACACGACATGTACTTGGTCTCAGACGGGTTGTCAAATGAATAGATGATACACGACATGTACATGGGAGTACATGGCGTGTAGTCTGGAAATTTTAGATAATTACTAGATATTCTAGACTTCTAAAATTTTTTCCAAAAATTCTATAGAAAATCGGAAAATTAAAATAGGTTCAGAAATTTTAAACCATTCTAAATCCATGTTATTCCAAACTCCCCACCTTAACGTAGCTCATCCCCGAGCTACCGAACAAAAACTGGAGATGGTACCGAACATACCACCCCGAGAAAAGTAACCTGGACTTCCTCGGTCTCAAAGGTCCAAGATAAATTCCTCAAGGGGCTCCCCTCCTTCGAAATTTCCAACATGGTATAAACCCAAACAATGACAAAAATCAATCAAAATAAACAAAAAATTTCCAACGACCTATTCCCCAGACCCGACATCTAATGTATCTCTCGCCACATTGGTGTCTGCCTACGAGAAGCCCTGAATCTCGTACATGATCCCATCAAAACATGGTTTATTACACCACATGTAACCCGCATCAACGATGCCTCGATGCCCATGGAACCTCACGTAACCTGCATCCATGATGCCCTGATGCCCATGGCACCTCATGTAACTAGAATTTCTAGTGCTCTTGATTCTATGTTTCTCAAATATATAAATAAAATATATAATGCATCTGATATGATGCCAATCCCACTAAAAAACATCTATTCAGTCCCAAAGTATCTTTTGAAACTCGTAAAATCAACCAGACCTGCCTCAAGAGGCCTTTTCAAAAGAACGAAAATAAACTCACGGCCACACCCGTGGTGTACCTTCCACCATCGTCGACTCACCAGCATGCTCAGTCCCTAGTAGCTCCACAGCATGCACCTAGCCTGAAGTCTGACTTCCTGATTCCTGACCTCCCTGTGGTGCTGCTTCAGTCACTAGACAATAACCCCTCAGCTGGGTCCCACCGTCTTTGTCAGGTCCTCCGCACACAGCTAAACCTTGACTACACTCTCCTGGTACCAAACCTAAACCAACACCTAACGCCATAGTCTTCCCAAGTAAAGGCAGCCGGTTTTCTGAGAAGGCTAGGATTATACTAAAAATATATAGTGGGATTATAGTAAAAAAATGGTTCTCATGAACCATTTTTTTCTTATTAAATTATTTTTATATAAGAATTAATTTTAATTAATAAAAACCTACTAGGTAATAACATATGAATTTAAGTAATAACAGTATGAATTTTAAAATATTCCATGAATATATAAATATTATTTCAAACATATCTATATCTAATTAAAAAATTACTTTTATAAAAAAAATTCTTTCATTCTTTTAATTATTCATGTATTTTAAATGGATATTTAGTTACATAACAAATTGAAAGCCTCATAAAAATTATTATTATTTATTTTAATTCAATTTTCTTCATTAAAATCAACATATATAATAATTTTATCTTATATATAAATTTAATGATTAAAAAATTTCTTTAGATAAAAAAATTGAAAATAAAATAAATTTTATTATTTTAAATGTAACATCTCAAATACTATCCAAATTTTTATTAAAAATTTATTTTTTAAAATTTATATTATCAGTGTCAAATTAGGTAAAAAATTCCCTAATGTTCTACCCCAAAATTTATTTCTTCAGAGATACGTTAATTATATAGGTAAGAGTATAAAGGGTTAAATTTAATTTTATATAGTATATTACCATATATTTTAAAAAAATAAAAAGAATTGTTGATAATTTTCTATAAAAATAATATTCCACTACAACTGTTTCCATTTTATTCCTTTGAATATTGTATATTAACATGACATTATTTAAAATGTAATTGTTACTCCAAAAAAAACCCATTCAACACAATTAAAAATATAAATCATATTCTGCACTTATTAATCATTTTTCCCGAGATTTACTACATTAAACAAATTCCTTTTAAACACACCAAATACTCTATCCCAAAAACCTATCACCCTGTTCACTAATTGTATGTGTAATCCATTTGAATTCATGAATTTTTTTATGGAATATTCAAGTACCTCACGTGATTAAAATCATCCATATTATTTATTTATTTATTATATTAATTAATATTTATTCTAAAACTAGTAATATAATAATTTTATTAATATTTTATTAATTTAATCTTATTATTTTAATTTTTTTATCATTATTTTTTTATAAACCCAATCAATGCATAAAAATGAAGTCGTTGTTCTTGGGGTGTGTAGACATCCTCCTACAAGACATAAAATATATAATTTTTTTCAACTACCATTAAAAGATGGATATATGGTTTTCATAATGGATAAATATGTTTTTTGTGAAATACTTATTGTTATATTATGATAAATTATAGACCCTATTAAAAATAATTTCATTAAACTACCATCATTAATAAAATAATTTTATGTAATGATGTAAAACATATAATTTTTAATTCAAACATGTATGATTTTTATATATATTATTTAATCTTATTAATCCTTTTAATATATATATATATATAACACCAATCAAAATTGAATAAAATAAATAAAATTATTAATATTATTGAACACCAAAATCTTCTCTTAATAATTGATTAAATAATTGAATGTTATTTTTTGTGTTGGTTTAACCACCTAATTGAACTATACTATGACTATATATTTTAAGTTACTATGAGAAAATGATTACTAATATAATATAATATAAATACAAAAATACTTTTTTCATTATATTTAATAGATGACAGACCTAATTACTGCTTGACTGATTCGACTCAGACTGATTCGACTAGCCTAGTGGAGAGCACCTGGTAGTTGGTGGTAGACCCATAGCGGACTTAATGCCTAGTAGTTAGTAGCATACCCATGATACTGAATAGGAGGAGTACCTCTACATGCTATTAGGGGGAGTTCCCTATATTTTCCAGCAGACCCATAGCGGACGGAGCACCTGGTAGTTGGCAGCAGATGTGTGGTACTCGACAAGAAGAGTACCTCAGCAGTCTTAGGTTAGTGATAAGTGTCTTGGTGTCGGAACATGCCCACTATTTTTGATAGAGGAAGAGTTATCCAGTAGGAGTGGATTCGATTGTGAAAAATCCTTGTTTGAGCTGAGTCAATGACCTTTTTGTTTTCCTCATGGTTGATATGGATGACTTGATAACATAGGTATATGTATGGTCATATACCTATGTAATGGTTAACCATTGATTTCATACATTGTGGATTATCCTTGTTGGATTTTTTTAGACCTTGTGGGTCTCGGGGTCCTTACTGAGTCTCGTCATAATCAACCCTACACAGGCTATGCTTGCACCTCATTGTGTTGGATCCAGAAGACGAACAACGCTGATCGAGGTAAAGTGTGCCAGGACGGGACCGTACCCGCAGGAGTATCTCATGACAAGATGGTACCCGGAGGAGACATACAGGCTTGGAGTTCTGAGAAGGATAATTGTACCAACCCTTCAGGTAGGATCTATGGTGGATGATTTAAGAGCTGTTAGACACCATCCAGCTGTTTGTATTTTTGTTGTACCTATTTTTTCTTTCCCTTGTAATTTACTATTGTTCTTGTATTTCTGGCCCCTTTTACTTTCCAACACAACTTTGGTTATACATTCATTACTTATTTCTTGCTTCCTCTTTTAATCTGGTTATATGTGTTTATGTTTTATAAAGGAAATTCCTTCCCATTTATAGGGATTTATGCCTTTGGTGCTAGTTGCTAGCCCCTGCCCAATAGAAGGCGGGCTTGGGATAGTCACAATATATTCCCTAAGGGATGGGTCGTGAAACATTGGTCTCTGATGAGACTGTTCTACCATAGAACATATGACTTTTATAATTTCTTTTCTTTGAAGAAATAGTTTTAAGGGTACTGAGTATGGTTTTTAGTTCAAGGAGTCCAGTTTTGGTGTATTGGCCGATGTATTGATTCACCGAAACCATGACCATTGATTTCTGACTCGGTACATGAAGACACTGATTGCATGTGTGTTTTCAAAAAATTTCATTATGTCAGCTCAAACCAGGTCATCTCACCAGTAATAGTCTTTTGACCATGTCACATCTGTCTCTTTCTGGAAGCCTCCCCATGGACACCAACTATATTCCCTAGAGTCATACGTACGGATATCCCGTTGAGCAAAGAGGCTTTGGTTAATGGCCCCTTTCTAGTTGAGAAACAGGCGGATGCACTAACGGTACCACAACCTGTTGGGTCAACGATGACACTAACCCCTGCAACAGATGATGCATGCTGCTTAAGCGTTTTGCAAGAGTTCCAGTGCGAGAGGCCACCCAGGTTCAGGGTAGAGATGGACCAATAGGTGCTGAGGATTGGATGGAGGCTGTAGTGAGAGTCTTCAGGCTAGTAGGGGAACCATAAAAATTCATGGTGATACTTGCTGCCAGCCTCCTTCAGGAAGCAGCATGTATATTGTTGATCCTGATGCTCTAGATGCATGACATGGAGGCACTTCTATGGGCATAATTTGAGAGCCAGTTACATGCAGAGTCTATTCCGGCCACCATTAGAGTGGTGCGGATACAGGAGCTACTTCATCTGCAGTAGGGTAGTATGACAGCAGAGAAGTACTCAACTGGTTCACTGAACTCTTGCGCTACCCCAATGATATGGTATAGGACCCTTAATATATGGCTCGGACCATTGAGCAGGGACTCATGCTAGAGATTAGAGCTTTAGTTATCTCCCACAGTATCCCTAAGCAAACATGGGTGTTGGAGCGAGCCCTCCTAGTAGATAGATTCATTATGGAGTAGTCTCCTGCAGCGAGACCCACCACTAGTCGACTTGAAGTGGTGTCTTTTTCAGGTGGAAGTATACAGAAGAAATATATGTCCAAGAGTAAAATACCCATAGGTGGTCGACTTCACGACTTTGGATTGGTTGTGCGGGGCACCTAGAGTAGAGACATAGCCAGTCATGCCAGGAGCGGACAGTGTTACACCAACGGTGGGCTTGGTCACATGACTCGTGACTGTATGACCTGTCGTACTAATGATCGACATATATTTGAAGGACCTTCTAGGAAGATGAAAAGTTTCGATCAAGTCGGTCCGTAGGGTGGAGGCAGACGTGGTAGAGGAGCTGGACGTACAACTGGCGGTTAATAAAGATACAAGTTGTTACCACCACCACCACCAGGAGGTCCCCCCCCCCCCCGACCACATGGAACAGGTGGACAATGGAGAGATCAGCTTCAGGTAGATGTGTCCTACGACTATGGGACTCTAGAGATGATTTGAGGTATGATATATGTCTACTCGATCTTAGCTACAGTTAATATAGACACAGGTGACAGCCACTCTTTCATGTCCACTACCCACATTCAGAGCTCGAAGATTCTAACGGATCCATTTGTTTTATCCTTACGGCTAGTGACTTCTATTAGAGAAGACATGATGATTTAGCACTTGTGTCGGTAGTGTGAGTTTACTCTAGGAGGCGAGATCTTTGGATGTGATCTCCTTGTAGCGGCATTGTGGCCTTACTATGTCATCTTGGGTATGGACTGGTTATCTACAGTCCATGCTCAGATCGAATGTTTTAGGTGCAATGTGCGGTGTTTCTGCACGGATGGGACCACGTTCAGCTTTACCAGTGAGAAGAGAACCTTTACAGTGTATGACATAATTACTCGGTGGATGGTGCATCTGATAACTCACCATTTGTCTTCCCTTACTCTCAAAGTTGTATATGTGGAGAGTCCGACTTATCCTGTAGTGGTGGACTAGTACGCAGATGTTTTCCTTGACGATGATCCAGGAAATCCTCCTCATAGAGAGGTGGACTTATACATTGACATGTAGTCGGGGACGACAATGATATCTACTACAGCACATCATATGCCTCTAGCTGAGCTTCGTGAGATGAGGCTACAGATTGAGGAATTATAGGGAAAGGGATTCATTCGGCCCAGTGTTTCACCCTGGGCATCCCCAATTCCATTCTCTAAGAAGGCAGAAGGGAGATTGAGGTACTGTGTTGACTACCATCACCTGAACCAGGTGACCGTGAAGAATAAGTACCCACTCCCGAGGATTGAGGACCTACTTGATATGCTCAATGTAGTATTATGGTTCTCGAAGATATATCTCAGATCATGCTATCACTAGCTCAGAGTTCAAGACGAGGATGTGCGTAAGACAGCATTCAGGTGTCTTTACGGTCACTTTGAGTTCTTGGTTAAACCCTTTAGCATATCCAATGCTCTAGAAATGATCATGAGTCTCATTAATAGGATCTTCCAACCATACCATGATCACTTTGTCATACTGTTCATTGACAACATACTGATCTACTCGACTACTAAGGAGGAGCATGCCTACCATTTATAGGTAGTAATGGACACTCTCCGAGAGAACCATCTTTTTGTTAATCTATATATGTTCTATTTATGGATTCGAGAGGTTCACTTTTTGGGACATTTCATATTGAAAGATGGAGTTATAGTGGATCCAGCAAAGATTTAGGCGGTTCTTGCATGGGAGCCACCCAAGAGTGTGATGTTGGTTTGGAGTTTCTTGTGTTTGGCTAGCTACTACTAGAGAATCGTTCCAGATTTCTCCATAGTTTCATCATTACTATAATCCTTGACGTAGAAGGGAAGGCCCTTCTATCTGATTGGTGAACATTTTACCATGTACTCTGTTTACAAGAGTCTCAGGTATATCTTCTCTAAGAAGGAACTGATCCTAAGACATCGGTGATGGATTGAGATCTTCTAGGAATAAACTTTGAGATAGTATATACTCTTGGGAAAGGGAAAGTTTCAGCAGATGCTCTCAACAAGCGATCAGACATTCAGCATCTATTTGAGGTGATATAGCAACAAGATGCCTTACAAATATCCATTATGTATAGGGATAGAGCATCCTATCTATAGACTCTCACAGTCACTCATACACTTCTTCTGCGAGTCAGGGAGGCGCAACATGGGCTCACTGAATTTGAGGCACGACGTTCTTAGATATCCACAAGGTGGAACCTGATGGATTTTCTGAAGGTGGTAGCATGTCATCCTCTTTAGAGAACATACCCTGGTACTAGATACAATTCAAGAAGAAGTGTTGAGGGAGTTCCAAAACTCCCCCCCCCCCGAGTTGTACATCTGGGAGTGGTGAAGAAGTACTAGGACCTTCGATGATAGCACTGGTGGCCAGATATGAAGAAGGAAGTAGCAGATTTTGTCTCATGATTCCCCACTTGTCAGCAAGTGAAGGAGGATCACAAGGTACCAGTAGTTTTGGTTCATCCCTTAGATGTCCTAGAGTGGAAGTGGGATGGGATATCCATGGTCTTTGTGACGGGACTTTCACGTACATCCAAGAGTCACGACTCGATTTTGGTGATCATTGACTGAATCACCAAATCATCCCACTTCCTACCAATCCGAGAGCAGGACACAGTAGAGAGATTTGGATGCCTTTACATGTCGGAGATTGTGCGTAGGCATGTAGTACCTACTTATACAATATCTGAACATGAAACACGGTTGACTTCCCGCCTATGGAAGGGGTTACATAACTCTTTTGGGAAATTGTTTCTCTTGAGCCCCACCTTCCATCCTCAGACAGATGGTCAAACTAAGAGAACCATCTAGAACCTCAAGGAAATGATCCGTGCATGTGTCCTTGACTTCGGTCACAGTTGGGAGGATCAAATACCTTTGGTGGTGGATTCCTACCACAATAGTTGTCACTCCACCATTGGTATGGAACCTTTAGAGGCATTATACACAAGACCTTGTAGATTTACACTGTGATGGAAAGAACAAGGGGAGTTCGCCTGAGTGGGACCAGAGATAGTAGGGGCTACCATAGTGAAGGGTCAGATCATCCAGGAGAGGATGAAGACTACACAGAGTAGGAAAGATAGTATGCCGATAGGAGATAGAGACATTTGGATTTCGCGGATGGTGACCACAAATTCATATGGGTCTCACCTCGATGAGGTATACGAAGATTTGGACGAGGAATCACGTTATCTTCACGATTAATCAGACCATTCTGGGTCCTTAATAGAGTAGGCGAGGTCGCTTGCCGCTTGGATCTTCCATCTCAGTTCCACCAGGTGCAAGAAATCATCCACTTATCTCAACTGAGGAGATACATTCACGACCCATCCCACAACATCGACCACGGGGAGCTAGACATCGATGATGGGGTGAATTATTCAGAGGTTCCCGGGGATATTGAGGATCAATAGAAGCAGTTCCTACGTGTATGGTCGATACCTCTGGTGCGCGTTCATTTGCATCACGACATCCTCGAAGAGAGCACATGGGAGTGGGAGGCCCAGATGCATGCTCAGTACCCCCATTTGTTCCCTTACTTTGAGTTGCAGCTTAAAGGGATGTAAAGCCCTGAGTTGGGGAGAATGTAAAGACCTATATTTCCCATGCAATTTTTTTAATACGTGGGAATTTAATGAGTCCGCAGTTTCAGAAAACACTTGATTCCATGGCCTAGTGTGCCCAGAATCAATTTATGAAGTTTTGTTTGGGTATGTCGGTAAATGTATGTTCATATTTTTATGACTTTTGAAATGGAACTCGGAATTGAAATATGAGGGCACTGTTGAACTCCCAACGTCGTTGAATGCATAGTGTGAAATTCACTGCAGTTGAGTTCTAACGAGAATAGAATTTAAATAAGTGGGAGTTACTTTTCGATAATATTTTTAAAATTAATTAAAATTCATTCTTATCTATTTATTTAACAGTGGGATTATAGTAAAAATTATGGTTTTCATGAACAATTGTTTTCTTATTAAATAATTGTTATATAAGAATGAATTTTAATTAATGAAAACCTACTGAGTAATAACATATGAATTTAAGGAATAACAGTAAGAAATTTAAAATATTTCATGAATTTATAAATCTTATTTCAATTATATCTAAATATAATTAAAAAATTACTTTTATAAAAAAGTTTTTTTTTCATTATTTAAATTAATCATGTCTTTTAAATAGATATTTAGTTACAAAACAAACTGAAAGCCTCATCTAAATTATTATTATTCATTTTAATTCAATTTTCTTCATTAAAATCAATATATATAATAATTTTATCTTATATATAAATTTTATTATTAAAAAATTTCTTTAGCTAAAAAAATTTAAACTCATATAATTATAATTATTTTAAATGTAACATCTCAAATACTATCCTATTTTTTATTAAAAATTTATTTTTAAAATTAATATTATCAGTGTCAAATTAGGTAATGAAATTTCTAATGTTATACCCCAATATTTATTTCTTTAGAGATACATTAATTATATAGGTAAAATTATAAAGGGTTACATTGATTTTTATATAGTATATAACCATATATTTTAAAAAAATTAAAATAATTATTAATAATTGTGTATAAAAAACATATTCCACTACAACTGTTTCCATTTTATTCCTTTGAATGTTGTAAATTAACATGACATTATTTAAAATGTAATTGTTTCTCCAAGAAACAACCCCTTCAACACAATTAAAAATATATATCATATTCTACACTTATTGATCATTTTTTCTGATAATTATTACATCAAACCCTTTCCTTTTAAACACCCCAAATAATCTATCCAAAAAACATATTACACTAATCAATCATTGTATGTGTAATCCATTTGAATTCATGGATGATTCTATGAAATATTCGTGTCCCTCATAGGATAAAAATCAACCAATTTATTTATTTATTATTAATAATAATTAATATTTATTCTAAAAAAAGTAATATAATAATATTATTAATATTTTAATAATTTAATCCTGTTATATTAGGTTTTTTATCATTATTATTTTATAAACCCCATCCATGCATAAAAACGAAGTCGTTGTTCTTTTCGTGTGTTGACAACCTCCTACAAAACATAAAATATTTAATTTAATTCAACCACCACTCAAAGATGGATATATGGTTTTTTTAATGGATTAATATGTTTTTTATGAAATCCTTATTGTTATATTATGATAAATTATAGAACATATTAAAAATATTATCATTAAACAACCATCATTAATAAAATAAATCTAAGTAATCATTCAAAATATATAATTTTTAATTCGAACATATACGATTTTCATATCTACTAATTCATCTTATTAAGCCTGTAATATGTATATATATAACCAATTTAAATTAAATAAAATAAATAAATTTTTTGATATGATTGAACCCCAAAACCTTCTCATAATAATTTATTATATAATTGTATGTTATTTTTTGTGTTGGTTTAACCACCTAATTGAAGTTTACTGTGACTATGTGTCATATATGACTATGAGAAAATGATTACTAATATAATATAAAATTAAAAAATAAAATAATTATTTTTTATATTTAATAGTTTTTATTTTTATATATACTTAAATATGTAATGAAACTTCATCAATTTATCATAAATCATGAACACAAACATAATATTAAACTCCTATTCATGAATAATATATATTCCACTCATAAAAAGAAATTACACAGGCATAAATTTCTATACATTATCCCTAAATATAAATTTAATAACCAAGTAATAATTTATTTTTGATAAAAAAATGAATAAAAATACAACTATTAAGGAACATGTATGGATTTTGAAAATTATTAACACCAATGTGGAAAATCAGAATCATTCATAAAGATAATGCATTTTTTAGGGAGTGTTAATTAAATCTGTTATATTTAATGATTATAACTAAAAATATAATATAAATATTTTTATTATTGAGTAAAATAGATTACATTCATGCATGTCATGAAAATAGGTAAGTGTTTTCATCTAAAATTCATCTTTTTAACAATTTTTTGGTATAATGAAACTAATTACCTTTATATGGTTTATATATAAAGCAAAAAAATATTTAATGTCCTAAAATTACATTAATTAGTCTATTTTATTATCTTGGTTAGTCTCCCTCATTCACTAGGTTGTGATTTTATTATTACAACTACTAACATGACTTGTTTTTATCTCAATTTTCATCCATGGATTCATGTTGCATTCACAAACTATTTATTCTTTTCCTGCTTAATACATTTATATTGAATATATTTTACGATATGATTCATTTAATATATTGGAATTAAAAATTAATTTTTCAATCTAAACCTTATATTTATTAAATTTAATCATTAGCATGAATATTATGGAAATAAATCTTTTCAATGGTGGACTTCCAATCCCATGATTTTGTAAATTAAATGTATATGTATTTTCATGCAAAATACATCTTCATATGGATACTTGAAATTTGACGTTGTTATGGAATATATGATACATGGTTTAATAACCCCAAAATATTATTTTATCACTAACTCAATCATCATTCTAAAAAATGATGAATGGGGCCTAAACTGCAAACCATTGTAGAAGATCCTAGTGAATTGTTTTTGGAATAATTACAAGGTATTTAAAAATATGGATATAAGATTTTTCAAAAATTTTCCTAGAAATCATATCCATGAATTATATTAATTTAAAATTAGATCATCCTTGTATAACCCAACACAAAATAAAAATATAATTATCTCCCATTACCAAGTCATAATATTCATTATTAGATAAATGATCACTAAATTTCACTTTAAAATTATTTTGAGGATATATTTTTAAGGAACTATGTCATAACGCAAAATTTTAAAAAAAAATATAAGATATAGTGGACACCTATGATCAATTTTATAAATTTGAAAAATGTAAATCTATTATGATAAAACAAGATTTTATTTCATCATAAATCATCATAACTCTAAACATAGTCTATTCATTTCCCATAATCATCCTTAGACCCACTCATAAATATTTTACATGTAGTATGAGAACATAATACATAGTAAGGGACATCATAAGAATAGAATTGAATGTCGAATGAAAAATAAAAATATTCATGAAATGTTTACCCTTATCTCAAGGATCATTTAGTGAAATTAAATAAATTATTTTAAAATTAAATCACACAATTGTTTCAATAAATAAATAATTTTGAAACCATATAAATAAAATAAAAATAATGTAAATAATTTGGTACATTATCATTCTTTTCACTCTAACAAATTTTATTATCAATATCATCAAATTTGACCGTTGGAGTACCTAAAACACTTGAGAGCTATTGCAAACCCAATCAACCATGGTTTATCACAGAACAATTGTTCATCAGTTTATAATTTAAACAACCCATACTTTTTTAATAAAATAACCTCCCATCATTGTTTTATAATGGAACCCTACATCATTTATTTATAACATATCAACATATTATTGGATTATAACAGAACATTATATCATCCTAATAAAATATTATAAAAAACATGGTCATAACAGAGTGGTAAGTCCTCTTTCTTGGCATCCAAGAGACCCAGGTTCAAAACTGGGTGGAAGTGAAGTTGTGGGGTGTTTTAGCACTATGTAGTTGTACTGTAGTAGGTACTGTTCAGTATAGTATCATATGGAACTATTCACCTAGTTTGGGATTTTGGGCCACTGGTTTGGGCCAATGGGTCTCCAGGGCATTCGGGTCATCCAAGGTCATCGGGCCTAAGGGTCTTTGGGATGCAAAAACCCTAGAGTAGCCTAGTTCACATACGGAAGGACCTTGAAGATAATTAGAGAAATAATACTAGTAGTCACCAGATGACGGGCTACCAGATTGGAATAATGAGAGGGTATGGAAACTGCCATCGGGAGCAGGCACAGTGACTTTGTATGGGGAAATGCTAGTCGATCAGCAATGCAAAGTGGTGAGCTAGGTGATCAATAATACAGAATCTAGGGAAGGGTAATATCTTATGTTATGGGCCTTTGTGTCATGTATTGGGCATATTATACATCTAGGCCTTCGGGTCATGTAGTGCGAGTCATGTCGGGCTTTGTGACTTGGGCCTACGGGTATTGTACGGGTTCCCCTTCATCCCTTAAAATGGGATTATCTACAATAAAATAAAAAATAAGGCCTTTAGGCCATTCAGTCTATAAACTATAACACAATCCTAAATTTTTAATGCATTAAAAATCATTATAAAAAACATTAATAAAGTATTTTAAACCCAAAATACACTTTTAAAAATAATACAAATGCTTAATTATCCAGTTTCCATAAAAGAAATCAATTTTCTTTTAAAAACCCATTTTAAATACCAAAATACACATAAAAGTATTAGGGTTTTTATTTGAATAAAACATTAAATCTTGAAAATGAAGTTAATTTTAAAATAATTGTTATGGAGATGGATTTTTTGTTTCATTAAATGTTAAAAATATAAATTCCACCTGTATTTTATATATTCAATCTAACATTCTATGTACTATTGTCTTTTAATAAACACTCAATGAAAGAAAAACATATCATTTATAAAAATATAATACGAATATAACTATATTCATAAAATAATTTTAATAACATGTTCGTGAATGATTAGTATGGTTTAAATGAATCATTAAAATATTGATTTCAAAAATTCCCCTTACCCCATTGGAAATACCTGAATCATGTCCCCAATGAAAAATTAACTGTGAAAAAATATTTAAATTTAATGAGATTAGGTAAATTAATGATATAACACACCAAAATTGATGTATATAAACCTAATAAAATAATATAGTTGTATAAAATCTAAATATTTGATAATTAAATGATATTTAGGTGAAGAACCTTACATCGATTTCAATTAGCCCTGATAATTTTTATCTTCCTTTTATTTAGAATGCCTCCTTGTTAAGAACGAAAAAAGATTATATGAGGGATTTTTCATCAAAATAAGGTTTTTAGTTCATGAATTAAAATTTAAGGAAGATATTTTGTTATATATTCCCCATGATAGTGGGATTTAATTTTTTGTAGTGAATAGTATACTAGGTGGCCTTTTTATAATTGAGGTCAGAAAAATAGATTTATTTTATTTCAAATAAATTTTAACCGTGTTTTACAAAGGAAAAAGGATTTTAAATGCAACATTATTAATCATAATTAAAAATAAATAATAAATATCCATATTTAGAAGATTTTCTAATCTTTTTTAGTTTATTAAACGATTTATCTTTTATTTCTAACCCCCTAATAAACATTTATTCTTCATCATCATTGTAATTAGTTATTATTGTTATCCCTATTCATTATTGTAAAAAATTATGTATGACATATTGTATAATAAATATTATATTGATTCTAAATAATTAATCCATTTTACAAAATTATATTCACATAATTTATCATTTTTATGGTAAAAATATTACTGCAGACACCACGAAAATATGTTTTTTGATGAACTGTGCTTCTCAAGAAAAAGACGTTAATATATGATCTAAATAGATAAAATAAATGATTTAAATAATAAAAATTAAAATTTATTTATGTAAAAAAAGAAATTTCTTATAAGACATTATTCTTTATCTGTAATATTAATTATATAAATTGTTGAAATAATATACACATTAAAAACCTTTAAAAACCATATTTTATACCCCACAATAAGAATTCAATAATATAAAACATAAACACGATTCAAATGTAGTGAATTTAATTTTATATAACCTGAAAAATATTATGTAACTTGAAATTATAAATAAATAACGGTGACATTAAATTACATAATTTATTTAAAAGAAATGAATATTATTTTAAAAAAAATTAGAATTTCATATCATTCACGGAAATAACCATAATTTCAAAAAGATCCCAAAATTTTAGTCTATGTTAATATTGAAATTTTTATTTTTAAATATATTTATATTTTATAGTTCAAATTATAATATTTATAAAATATGTATTTAGTTAAAAAATAATAATAAATGATTTTCGTTTAATGTATTTCCTTTTTCAACTAATAAATTACATAAAATTAATTAATAAAATTAATATATCTATATTGTTCATGAATATGATTTATTGTATAATTAAATGGGTTGTTATATTATATAACCAATTTATAAATTAAATCGTTGATATTTTATCAATTTTTAAAACTATGTGGAAATATCCCCCCCCCCCCTAAAATTTTCTTATTCTCTGATTTTCTTCCATTAATCCATAACCTATTTAGTTAAAGAAATTAAAAAAATATTCAATCTATAGTAAATAATAAAATTTATCTTCATCAAATTAAATATTCACTTATAACAAAACTACACTAGGGATTAATACATATGGTAAATTTGTATCATAATTCCATAACATCAAGATAAAAAAATTTCTGTACCTCGGATAAAACATGGGGAAATCGCAATTACAATTAAATTGATCCATTTTATTCTATAATATCATATAGAAATGTTAAATAATAACATATATTACCAATTTTATGAAATCTAAAAACACTTTTCCATTAAGGTAGTATAATAAAAAAATCACCATGATCAAAAGAAATGATTCCACTAGTTATTCGTGATACTTTTCTAATTTTAGAATGTTTTTATATGTGTTTCGGAACTAGTAATACCTTATACAACGTTTTACCTGACAAATATATTCCAAAATACCTTTTTCTCCAGTCAAATCCCAAAATCATTGTCCATAGAACCACTTTCCATATAATTCCTCAATAGATGACATTTGAAAACTAGAATGAAAACAATTTTTATAAGAAAACACATCCAAATAGTGATATTGATCAAAAAATACAATGTAATTAATTTATTAATAAAAATTATATATTATGTTGTATAAGTCAACAAATTATATGAATCATTGGTTTGTGGATGATAATATATAATAAAATTTAGTTTATTACGCATGGAATTTTGACATCTTTTCTAAATATTAGTTATGAATTTGGGAACACTTTTTTATAAAATGGAAATATAAACTCAAAGTATCATGATAATAACATTTAGATATATAAGATAATGATGATCTAAAGACATATACTTTCTAATGGAAAAAATGTAATGAATTATTTAATATAACATTGATATGAAAAATCACGTTGTTAACTCATGGATGATTTGGTAATTCCACCAAAAATTCTGTAGATATGTTTTATAAATTATAAAATGGAACTACTAATGTCTGAATCATTCGATATGGTTATTTTAAACATGAATTAGAAAACAGAATAGTCAAACATTTCATTTAATGGTATCAAATATCTCTTTTAATTCCATCCCACTAGTAAAACTCCCTTTATTCTTTATACATCATAATGGCATCTGAATGAATAGAAAAAATGGAACTATGGGAATTACTCAAATTTTTTTTCTTAAACTATAAATAAGAATTCACACATAATTTATTTTATAATTTTAAAACAAAATAATTGTCAATTTTAATATCAAGGAACGTAATGTAATTAATAGATTTTACTTATTCTTTCAAAGGGTGATACTCATTATGATCAAGTTCAATTCGTTCAAATAAAGAAAACT
Organism: Viscum album; assembly: GCA_963277665.1. NCBI lineage: Eukaryota > Viridiplantae > Streptophyta > Magnoliopsida > Santalales > Viscaceae > Viscum > Viscum album. Next base: position 1,044,732,699 of record OY728163.1, on the reverse strand, counting down.
ATTCTAAAACCTAAAACAATATAATGGATTAAATGTGTCTACAAATAATAGGAAAATATTAATAAAATCATTAAACGGTGTATTATGTTGCAAATGTAACATATTGAATTTAGCATTATTTTTCTAACTCAATGTATCATCTGGATTATTTAATTTTTAAAGATAGTAATTAATTGTGAAATCATAATCCTTTATATGTTCCATATATCATTCCTTTCTCATGTTCACTTATAATTATGTGAATATATACATAATGACTTTTTTTGATTAATCTATATTTCACCCATTATAACAATAAAAATGATTTATCCATATTTTTGGATAAAAACATAACCAGCTACTTCTAGATCATGAGTTGGGTGATATAACTCATGAGGTTTCAATTAATGTGATTCATAGAAAATTTCTTAATCATAATAAATTCAGATAAAATCAATTCCCTTCAATAATTCAACAATACAGATGAAAAATTCCACATTTTCGAGAGGCATGGCCCAAATAACTAAATTCACAAATGTACATTTAGTTTTAAAAATCATCAAATAATTTTTTTTAGAATAAATTAACACATTATTGAGCTATCTTATTAGTTGATATATAAAACAACATATATTGTCCATCATACATATAGTATAAACCTAAGAATCCTTTTAAAATAACAATTTTGGTGATATTTTTTTGGTCTTTTCCACAATCTAATAACATCAGTTTTAATATGGTTAACCATTAATCTGTATAAAAAAACAATATTATACATGAAATAAAATTTTGGCATCTAAAATTCACACTTAATAATTTTACCATATAGTTTCCATTATCATAAGGGTGGAAAAATAATTCTTTTGTTTCTTTTTATGTCACTATTGAATTTTTGAATAATGGAAAATTTCATTAATAAATCCAACAAAAACATGTCCCTATACTAGTTGGGAAACTCTATTAATATGGTCCAAAAATATAAAATGTTAATTAAAAAACAAATGGGTACTCTCAAATATATTTCCTAGAGAATATCAACTCCCTTTAATTTTAATTCATAGTACCCCCGTATGAGATCATACATTGAAAAATATTGTCCCCCCTAAAGCTGATCAAAGAACTCCATGATATAAGAAAAAATATATGTGTTTTAATAAGTATTTTATGAAAATATCTATAGTAAATAAAAATTAACATTGAACAATATTTTTTTAAAAAAATAAGGACCCATGGTGATGTAATTGGGAGAATTAAGCATTTTTTATTTAATAAATTAATATATTTATTCAATTATAAATGTTCAATATTATCCATTCAAATATCGGATGTTTTGAAAATGTATTATCATTAATGACTATGTAAAAATTCAATATATCCAATTGATCCGAAATAACAATCGAAAAATCAGTAGGAAATATATCAGTATATAAATTCGTTAATGACTGAAACTATTATTTTTATTTTAAAATAACTTTTCTATAAAATGTATGGAATATTGACTGTTACAAAATGAAAATAATCATACATAATATGATATTAAAAAATTATTAAATGCAAGAAATTATTTCTTAAGAGAAATATCACTGTCTTATATACATAAATAGGGATTTACATATTTATATGGTTCATCATCGATAATATAATAAAATTGAGAGGTCATTTTTCCCAATCATGGATGAAATCTTACACCATTATCTTACTTTTTTGAAGACTCCTGTAAAAATTATATCATTCATATTAATCCAGTGACTCTAATAATCACTTTTGACAACATTAATTAATCTATCTTCAATCATATCTTTATCTTATTAATAATCATGAATAAAATAGTTATCCTCCAATTGTTATTCCTCAAACTGGAAGAGAAGTTATAATGACTTTTACCCTACCTCATTAACTATAGCCCATTCTGTTCCATTAGTGCACTCTACTGGTGTGTTTAAATTTTCATCCTCATTTGGTAATATACCATTAAGAACAATCATTGAATTATAAATAATCATATATCATCCCTTTATTTGAAACTGATATTTCACCATGTCATGCACCATACAAAGAAATTTTTATATATAATCACATCCTTCAACCATTCAACATTCACCCAGTTGGTTAAATCTCTAATATTTCATTATATATTTTCAACAATATGATCTAGGTATACATAACTAAAATATTTAATAAATTTTTATCACCATTTAATGATGCAAGAGCATTGAAATAATTGGTCTTTACATATTTATCACTAAATATATATCATGTAATAATAAAAAATATTAATACATATGATCAATGAGATAAAAATCATCTACGTCCAATTGCAAAATATTTTCACGAAAAAACTTCCCACTCATATCAATAATAAGATTGATATAAATCATATTTTAAAAAATAATTCAACTTAGTTTTCACCAAATGATTATTCTTCATTTCATGTGGTGATATTAAAAATTTAATTTAAAACTTATTAGAAATAAAATAATGTGAAATTACATAGTCAAATAGATAAATAACATAATATCAATAAAAATTCAACATACATGTCCCAACTTCAATTGATGGAGGAAAATAAACTATAGTACATTAAAATTACCTTTCTTAAACATTATTCTTCCAATAATAATGATCTCAAAAATTTTAACTATATTTGGAGATTTGTTACGATAATTCCCCCAACATAGCATGAAGGAATCATCATATTGTCAATATTTTATTCAACATTTTTCTGAATTTCTTTTTAGTATATAACATTATGTTTAAAAATTCCACAATTTTTATCATCTGAGACATCATATGAAATTTTATTGGATTCAGTTTTCTATATCTCTCATGTAATTGTAACATGGTTTTACTAACACCATATTTCATTAATTGATGCTTCCCCATTTCCATCTGTAAGAATATTTTATTACACTTTTCATCTTACAGAATAAATGTGTAGGTAAACAAGATCTCCTCATTTTCAAAACAAATAACAATCAGATAGCTTAAAAATAAGCATTTGAAAAAAATTCTTAAATGTAATTTTAACACAATGTAATATATATTTATATATAATTACAAATGTCCCAAACAAAAAATCATATGTGCCCAGACATTCATGTAAATATTTTTTCATAAGCGGTCATTGAATCATTATCATTGTGCATAAAATCACGATTTTCCTTTAATCTAGAGTATTTTCACCAGATAAAAATATGTATTAAGGAATAGATCCTAAAATGTTTCTCATTCCATGGAATAAAGAACACATTTCAATTTTATATTATTAGCCATCAGCCACCATAGATCTAATTAACCTTCAAAAAACTAAATGAATCAAGACTCCATTGAATGTCCCAAACATCCCAAGAAATCAAATATAATATCCAGATCATTAATCCATCTTTTGAGTACCACTAATCATATGATCCTATAAATCATGGATTTTTATTCATATAAAATTCTCCCCAATGTACATCTTCTATCATTGAATATCATGTTTTTATCTAGAAATGTTTTCACCACCATTTATATATACTGAAAACTAATTCATCATTGGGTCAAAATATTCTATTTAAATTCTAAAAATTTAAAGAGGCTAATTTTGAAGGATATTTTCCACTCAGAACCTTTCGACAAAAACTACCTTGTTTCCTCTATGGAATATCATTCTATTCAGACATAGTTTATATGAAGAAACATAAAAAACATTAAATTCTATATCACCCATCTAGAAACATAAATAAAATATTTTAATGAAATGAAATTATAATTATTATAAATAATAATGTTATCTAAACTCACCTATGAAATAAATTATATGTACTGCCCTTTAATTTATTATATTATTTTATTTTTGTAAATAATTTACATATTTTTATTTTCAATTTCATTTTTATCGTTTTATAAAATTGGTTCATAGCTCAACTATAAAAATTCCATATAATGAAATGATGACTTTTCAAATTAGTATCATATTTTCCCCACATTATAAAACTTTTACGATGAAAGATGAATTTGTTTCATGAAAAATATTCATATATTTGAACATGAACTCTTCCATTTAATTTCTCTTCGCTAAAACCTATAAAATTTATTTTTAAATATAGGATGAGAATAAATCTTACAAATGAACATGAACTCTTCATTTCATGTAGGTAACCTGGGACATTATAGTTAATATCACTATTATAAATGAAATAAAAAATGTGTTAAACATCTATATCAAGAGTACCTAATGCCTTGGGGAGCTATCACATTGTCACACGTCCATGTAATATTATGAATCCAACCATATAGGGTTTTTCAAGGAACCTAAAATCCTTGGTTAATATCATATCGTCCTATTATTAGATTATTATATTCCCACCCATTTATAGAATATTAATAAACAACCAATATTTTAATAGTGAATGAATTTTTTTTATTTTAAAATACATTTCATTTAAAAACAATTATCAATAGAAAAATTTAATTTTTTTTCAAAAACCCAATTCTAATATTGAAGTACATTGAAAAGTGAACGATTATTTTTATTTTTTGAAAAAAACTAGAAAAGGAATAAAATATCAAATAATGGTTATAGTGATGTGAAATTTCATTGTGGTTGTACACGTTAAAATATGACATTCAATTTTACATTTTTAATGACAATTAGAACATCCATATAGATATGTAAATTTTTGATAAAAATTTAATGAAAAAAATTCATTGAGATAACTGTCATTCCAATATCAATAAAATAAAAATTATTATTAAAAATTTGTGACTATAAGAGGAATATAGTTTTATTTAAAACATTAAAATCAAATTTTATTACAAAATAACTATACCACATTATATGTATATTAATAGTAATCAAAGTGAATGAATAACAACAAAATAATCATTAACTACAAATATTAGAGATATATTCATGATAAAAGATTTCAAAATGGTCATATATACACCTCATAAAATTTCATAGGTTCATAACATCGAAATGTGCATCAATGATATAAAATTTAGAAAATTTACATTATCTTAACATTGATACCTCAAATATTTTAGTTATCTTTCTTTTCATGCAATTTTTTTTGTATGAACCAAAATTCTATTAAGAAGAATTTATGATCATAATAATGAATATTAGTTGAGTTGACATAAATGATGAATATTTATTGTATAGATTAGTCAATCCTAGGGGAATTGATGTTGTGATGAAGAGATGAAGGTTTGAAGCCATTTATAAGTGTGGTGTAAGATGCCGGTTTTTATAATGGTATGTTTTTGTTGTGTTTTTGTTGAATACCTTGTTTTGGGATTGTAGGAATGTTTCCTAAAAGTGTGAGAGGCCTTGGGGTGTTCCGGGGGCTCGGGGAATGGATGAAAGGAAATTTGGTCCAGACAAGCCAGGGCACACGACATGCATACGGCCAGACAAACCGTGCGGCTTGCCCAGGAAAAACCATGCGACACTTCCTCCTCCGGACAGAAGCATGTGCACGGTTTGCGCACAATTTTCCAAACTTTGCTGCTAAATTGTGCGACTCATCCTCCTTCGGACAGTGGCATGTGCACAGTTTTCCAAACTGTGTGGAAAAACCATGCAGCCACTTAATGTATGAAAAATTACATATTTTCCACATCAGGCATTAATACCACAGTCGGGATTTCCTCTCATTTCTTACCTCTCTACCATAGTCACGAACCAAATCGACCAAAGCCTCCAATAGGCCTATCTCCTTCAATTATAATGTATTTTTGGTGTCGTTGGTTGCAGATCGATGCTCCAGGAAAGGATAATCCCATCTTTGCTTCTCTTTTTTGGTTTATTGTTTGTATCTTCTCTCTCTCTCATTTAGAAGATCTAAAACCCTATCTTTTGGAAGAGTTTTTGGTTGAAGCTCTAATGGTTTGTTGGAGCGAGGTCTAAGAACTAGATTGAGTGTGTGTTCATACGCGGTTTCATGGTAGGTGGTCTACAAGTGATATCCCATAGTTATTTGGGTATTTGCGCAAGTTTAGTTGTGTTCTTTCTTTCCTTTGGTTATGTTTTGGATAACCATGGCATGTTTGGTAATAATGGTGTTTAAAATGGAAAATGGGACCCCTCACGAACCCTGTGGGATGTGTACGGATAGACATGACCTAATTGGGGTTATCCATGGGATGTGCTGGATTTTCCCAGATTTAGGGATTGATATCAAACAAGTGACCTTTTTGTAATGAATTGTAGATCCATTGGTGAATTTTTTTTCCATAATCGGTTCAACATTGTATAGACGTTAAGTGATGAACCTATACTTGTCAATAACCTCAGGGTTAAAGTGGAATGGGTTAAGTGATTGATTCATGGGAATGATGATTGGGTTAACTCGGTTAATGTGTAAACTGATTAAAGACTATAATGGGATATATTATGGATTTAATGTTGATTGATTAGTGAGATAGTCATAACACATGAGATTTTTTTGAATGGTAAAAATGATGTGAAATGGTAATGTTAATGGGTTAAGGCATGATGTGGTTTCCCATGTGGGTTTTGGTGAATAGTGTTTGCCGAAGGGAAATGGTTTGGATAGATGATGGTTAATTATATATAAGCATGTGAACATGGCTTCGTAGAGTGGGTAATGGCTTGAGGATCTATTCCCACTGGTCGAGTGAAGACTAAGGTTCTAAACTCCACCCTAAATTCACAGGTTAGGAAAGAGGACTGAGGGTCTACTCTCCTAACGGTTGCATCAACCCGGTCATAGCCTTCACGGTGAGGTTATGGTTTCTATGAGGTGTTAGTCCTAGTGATATAGGATAAATATGTGTTTACTCTCTTTTATGCGATGTTGGCTTTAGACCCATTTAACATAATGTATGTGATTAACCCAAGGAAATGTTATGAAATGGAAAATGGTGATAACGGGTGTATACAGAATGGTAATGGAAGTGGCAATGGGTAGGCTCTAAACTGGTTAATGGTACCTTAAATAATTACTTGGAAATTTTCATTCATATTCCATTGCATGCACTATCTATTTAGAATGTATATTTTGTCGACACTGTTGGTGGTGGCCTACTGAGTTGTACTCACTCCTTGCTCATTATGTCGTTGGGTACCCGATTAGACTTCATGTTTGCAGGTTAAGAGAAGGGAAAGGTTCCTTGCTAGGTAGTTGAGTGCACATGGGTAGCACTTGGTGGAGGATCTGGACTTGGAGTTCGGACCATTTTGGGGATTTTTGCCATTGTCTTTATTTTGGGGTTTTTTTCCACTTTTTCACTTGTCTCATGAAATGACATATTTATTATTGGAAATGGATGTTATACATGTTTTGGGGTTGTTGGTTATTGTTTCCATTATTTGGTTTATTTATGTTGTGGGTTACTCTGAGAATAGGGGGTATAGTCTCCCCACATGACTCCATAGATCCCCACTACTGGTCGGCAGTATTTGGCATATGGGGAGGCATGATTATGTTCTTGTTACCATCCAACTCGGACCACCGGTTTAGTGGGTTCCAAGTCGGGGATGTTACAAAGTGGTATCAGAGGAGGTCTTTCTTCTCCTTCTCTATGGTCTTCTTATTTGGGATTGGTAGCCAAGGGTTGAGATGTTTCGGGACATGGTAGTGAGCTCATGCTTGGGATTAGATTACCCATGTATGAGGGAAAACCCAAGTCACCCTGGGTGAGAAATGTTGTTCATGGTGGTGTGTTGTAACAGTTGATTACATTTCACTGTTGGGTGATGCACATGTGGTTTGATGTGACTGTTTTCTATATTTGGATCTTGGCCATAACGGTACGAGTATTGACATTCATTCATCATTATAGGATCTTAGGGAGATAGGTGACATGAATTTTATTATACACACGCACGGGGTGGGTGTGGGATGCAGGAAAGTATGTTGCATCATTCATTTCATGAAACTAAGAAATAATGAGATGATTTAAATAAAACAAATGGTTAAATGATGTTTAATGGAGTAATAGGATTTGAAACTAGTTGAAAATGTTTATTGGTTAGATTATGAAAATTGGGTTGTTGTTTCTAGTAATGAGATGTTGATAATTTCATGAAAGTTATGTGGAACTTGGCTCGCCTTATGTAGATGATGGATCGTGACCCAGGGTTGGTTGCACCGAGTATGTTTGAGCTGACCAGGGAGTTCCAACTGGAGAACCCTCTGTCATTTACTGGAGAGTGTGGGCCAGAGGCAGCAAAGTTCTGGTTAGAGTCTATCCAGATGATACTGGACCATCTGGATACCCCTGTTGATAAGAGAGTTAAGTTGGCCACTTATATGTTGCGAGTCCAGGCTTGGTGTTGGTGGGACATTCAGGCTCCAATTCAGTAGGCTTAGGGAATACCGTGGAAGGTTTTTCAAGAAACTTTTCTGGAGCATTTATACCCAAAGACCTTGAGACAGGAGGAGGCTATAGATTTTATGAGCTTGACATAGGGATCTCTATCGGTGATGGAATATGCTAGTCGCTTCACTAATTTGAGATGCATTGTCCCAGTGTTAGCAGGGGATGAGGCAACCGTAGCAAGACGTTTCCAGGAAGGGAGGATTCATGAGATTAGGTCTCATTTAAACAAATTCTTCTTAAAGAGGTTCCCAGAAGTAGTAGATCGAGCACTAATCTCAGAAGGAATCCTAAAGGGAGCTTTGGGTAGTGGACATGGGGTGTTAGTGGGATAGAGTAGCGATTCAGCTACCGAAGGTCGAAAGTGACACCATGAGAGCTCACAGAATGGAGGAAGTATGAAAAGTGGATGGAAGTGGGGGTCAGCCACTCAGAGTGGGAACCACGTGTTCTGTTATCAGTGCAGAAGGTCGGGGCATACTCTTGGTTAGTTCCATTGGCCTCTAGTTGATTGTTGTTTGTGCGGTAGGATGGGACATGTGCAGTAGTTCTGTAGGAGACCTCAGTAGGTGGGTGAGTATGATGGTGGATGGCAGGTACCAGATACATAAAGGGTATTAGTTTACCCATATCAGGCAGGCAATTGGAGCTCCACTAGCCGTACTGGTAGGGGCGGTGGATGTGGAACTCCAGGGAAAGATCAATCACGCCAACATTGAAGTGTAGCATAGGGAGTTCAGGCTGGAGCATAGGGTAATGGGTCAAGTCAGCTTCAGACAGTTCATTTTTCATCTGGTGATGGCGAGGATGGACCATTGACTATTTGAGGTATGATCCTTTTAGCTTCAACGTTTTCTACCACGTTGTTTGACACGGGTTCCACACACTATTTAATCTCTGCTCAACTCGTGGTAGCGCAAGGTTTACCTGTAGAGGGGGTGTGTGGGGTGATGTCAATCGACACTCCATTGGGGTTGCAGTTTGAGGATATCAAGCAGTGCAGGGGATGTTCCATAGAAGATTGTGGGTATTGTTTTATGTGGGACTTGTTCGTTCTAGATATGTTAGGGTTTGACCTAATCCATGTAATGGAATGGTTGGGGTTTTATCGGGTGCACGTAGACTATCGTCGTCGCAGAGTATCGTTCAGGTCGCACGAGGGTGACGCTTATATCCACCTTGGATAATGGGAAGTTCAGGTAGGACATGCGGGGTCTGTTTTGTCAACAGATGAGAGGACTCACAGCACTAGTGGAAAGTATCATGCTTCATAACAATGCAAGATGGGAGGATTATGTTTCCCTACTATAGTGGATTAGTTTCTGGATATGTTTCGTGTGGATTTATCAAGGTTACACCCTAAGAAGGATTTTGAGTACATGATCGAGTTGCTGCTAGGAGAAGATCTAGATTCTATTCTGCCATACCAAATGGCACCAGCTGAACTCCAGGAACTGAAGGTTCAGCTTGAGGAGTTGGAGCGTAAGGGTTTTATCCGTCCTAGTAGGTCTCCTTTGGGATCTCCCATTCTTTTGGAAACTAAGGCCGATTGGTCATTAAGGTTGTGTGTTGACTATCGAAAGATGAATCAGATGACGATGAAAAATAGGTACCATCTTCCTATAATTGATGACATGTTTGATCAGTTGAGGGGTGCATCGGTGTTTTCTAAGATTTATCTGAGGTCGGGTTGTCACGATTTTAGGTTGATGTCTTCTGACAAATCGTCGATAGCTTTCTGGAGTCGGTACGGGTTGTTTGATTAAGTGGTTATTCCTTTCGGCTTGACCAATGCACCAGTGATGTTTATGTCATTGATGAACTGGATCATTCATCCCTGTTAAGATCGGTTTGTGGTTGCCTTTGTATAAGATATCTTAGTGTACTCGAATACTCACGAAGATCATTCCCAACATCATGACATCATCCTGGGTACGCTAAGAGAGCATCAGCTATATGGAAAGCTATCAAAGTGTGAAATTTGGATAGGTGAGGTGCATTTTCTGGGTCACATCATCTCAGAGGCATATGTGTTAGTGGATCCCGATAAATTGCAGGCAGTTGTATCTTGGGAGCAGCCCAAGAGTGTTTCTGATGTTCAAAGTTTCCTTTGTTTTTTTCGGGTATTAACAAAGGTTCATTCTGGATTTCTCTTGCTTGGCAGCACCACTTCCGAGCATGACCAAGAATGGAATCAATTTCAAATGGTATGAGGCTTGTGATAATTCCTTCAAAGGGATGAAGAAGCAGCTGAGAACCACACCTATCTTGATATTACCTGAGCCAAGTAAGAAGTACATCGTGTTTTTTGATGCATCTGGAATCGGACTAGGGGATGTATTGATGCAAGATGAGTGGTTGGTGGCTTATGGGTAAAGGTATTTGAGACCACATGAGTGGAATTATCCCACTCATGACCTTGATTTGGCTGCAGTAGTGTACACCTTGAAGTGGTGGAGGCACTATCTGTTAGGAGAATAGTTTACCATGTCTTCCAAACATGAGATTTTAAGGTACATATTCTCATAGTGGGATCTGAATCTTCAGCAGCGAAGATGGGTTGAATATCTCTAGTCTTTTGAATTTTAGTTGGTGTACACACCGATAAAGGAAAACAGTGTTGCTGATGCTCTGATTAGGAAGGTTCAAAATCATGTGGTTCAGGAATCCAGTACCGAGTGGAAGGTGATGGATTTGTTTGCAGTAATGTAGCTGGAGGAGAAGGTGGAGAGTGTTCATGTCACTTTTGCACGGTTAGATATGGATTTGACGCTTTTACGTTTAGTTAAGGAAGGTTATCTTGATGATCCTGAGTGTTTGATCATGAAGGAGAAGCTTAAAGTTGGGGAGCTACATTCTGACTGGGTCGTCGGTGTTGACGGTGTTGATCGTGTTCATGATCATGTAGTTGTGCCAAAGGGAGTGCGAGAAGAGTTGATAAGAGAGTTCCATGCATCAATGTGGACAGTGCCTCCTGGTTTGGCCAAGATGTAATGTGATCTTCGATGGCAGGTTTGGTGTCCTGGAATATAGAAGGATTTGGCGGGCTTTGTGGCGCGGTGTCTTACTTGTCAGCAGGTGAAGACAGACCATCAATTCCCAGGTGATTTGTTGCATCGATTGACTATTCCAGAATGAAAGTGGGTTGATGTGACAATTGAATTTGCCATGGGTCTTTCGAGGATGCCACAGAAGAATTATTCCATATGTGTAGTTGTGGATCAGGTAATGAATGTGGCTCATTTCTTACCGATTCAGGAGACCCATACAGTCGACCAGTTGGGTGAGATGTATGTTCGGTAAATAGTGTGGTTTCATAGTGTGTCATGGAACATATTTTCATACAGATATCCCCGTTTCACATCGGGTTTCTGGAAAGGGATGCAGAAGGCACTTGGTACGCAGGTGTTTTTTAGTACGGCTTTCCACCTGCAGACAGAAGGGCAGTCGGAACGTACGATCCAAGTGTTGGAAGACATGTTAAGTTCTTGTTTCTTGGAATTTGGTGTTTCTTTGGAGAGACCCCTATCGTTAGATGAGTTTCCCTACAACATCAATTTTAAGGCTATGATTCAGATGGAACCATTTGTGACACTCTATGTGAGGCCATGTAGATCTCTATTGTGTTGTCTAGAGACTGGTGAATCCGAGTTGTTGGGGCCAATTCTCCTATAGGAGACTTCATAGAGAGTTAGGATGATCCAGAAGAAGATGGTTGTGGCTCAGAATAGGCAGAAGTTTTATGAATATTAGAGGCATATAACTCTTGAGTTTGGGGTGGGTGACATATTGTTACTTCGGGTGTTTCCATGGTTGGGTCACCGATGGATTCGAAAGTACGGTAAGTTGTCACCCAGGTATATGGGACCTTTTGAGATTGTGGAGAGGATCATACCAGTGGCTTACCGATTGGCTCTTCCACAGCGGTATGGTGGGATGAATGATGTGTTTCATGTGTCTTAGCTTCAACGGTATCACCCTGACCCATCTCACATGGTTGATATTGAGGATGTAGAGCTTGAGGCTGATGCGTCATTAGAGAAGCATCTGGTTCGTTTGGTGGATCGTAGTGAAAAAGACTTGCGAGGCATGGTTGTGCCATTAGTGCAAGTACTATGGAAGCATGGGAAAGTTCATGAAGAAACCTGGGAGCGGGAATCAGATATGTGTGCTTAGTGGCCCAAAATCTTCCCTTCGGTGGTTCAATGAGGCTTGAAACTCGACTTGAGGATGATCCGTTATAAGGTGGGGAGGTTTTAAGATCCCTGTTTTTGAAAAGGTATGTTTTCATTGTGTTTTGGTTGAATTCCTTGTTTTGGGCTTCGAGGGATGTTTCCTGATTGTGTGAGAGGACTTGGGGGTGTTCACAGGGCTCGGGGCTCAGATGAAAGTAAATCTGGGAAAGACATGCTAGGGATAACGGCATGCACACAGCCAGACAAACAGTGCCGCCTGCCCAGGATAAATCGTGTAACCCTTCATCCTTCTGACAGAAGCATGTTCATGGTTTGCAGACGCTTTGTCAAACCATGTAGCTAAATTGTGCGACCCCTCCTCCTCCAGATAGTGTCCTGCAGACGATTTTCCAATCTGTGTGGACAAACCATAAGGCGACTTAAAGTTGGGATAAATTATAAGTTTTCCACTATGTGCTTTAAAACCCCACTCGGTATTTCCTTTCATTTCCTCCCTCTCCACCCTATGCAAGAATACAATCACCCAAGGCCTCAAATAGATCAATATCCTTCAATTATATGGAATTTTTAGAGCCTTTGGTTGCAGATTGAAACTTTGGGTAAGGCTAATCCCATACTTGCTTCTCTTTTTGGTATAGGGTTTTTATCTTCCTTCCCTCTCATTTTGATTCTCTAAATCCCTATCTTTTTGGGTGATTTTTAGGTTGAAGCACCAAAGGTTGGTTGGATCATTGTATAAGTACTCGATTGAGAGTGCTTTTAACCACAGTTTCGAGGTAGGTGGTCTACAATTTATATCCCATAGTTATTTGGGTATTTGTGCTTGTATAGTTGTGTTCTTGTTTTTGTTTGGTTATGTTTTGGATAACCTTGGCATGTTTGGTAATAATGGTGTTTAAAATGGAAAATGGTGTCCTTTAGCATGGGATCATGACCCGTGATATCCCAAGGTCGTCCAATCTATCAATTTCTGTATATCATGATATATTAGGATGATCTTGGGTATGGATTGTGATTCTCTTTTAGATATATCCAATATATGAAAACACCATCAAGGGAGGTTTTTTGATGATTTCTAAACCAATCCCACGAATGGGAAATCTCGAATTACCATATTATACTCCATGAGTGAATGTATCTGATGACTAATGTATACTCTCATTGGGTTGATAACTTCACCCAATTTAAATTTCATGGTGTGACTCAATATTTTTATATTGGTTGGAATGATTAAACAACATTCTCAAAGACATTATTCAACTAGAATAAGTATGTTTGAATTATTTATGATCTGTGGTTGAACCCTAGTATCCATAATGGTTATATAATATATTTAATTATTGTTATATTTTTAAATAGCTTTGTATATATCAAAAAAATTAACTAAATTATATATGTTATAGGTTTTCTGTTATAGGTCACCTACATTGATTTATTTAACGCAGATTATAGGTTCTCCTTTATGTGTACGTAGAACTCATGTCTATTTTCTATTAAATAACCAAAGAACGGAGTGTATTGAAGTGTTCCATGGTTGCATGATTCAGTTGATCCACAAATGTACCTTATTTGGATTAGGATCAGTAATCTTAATACTATATGATTTGGTGATTTATGTATTGAATGAGGTTGGAACAAAATCATTGTAATTATATTGTTTCTTTCTTATAAAATAATTCATCTTTCCATTGTCCATTTTCATCACCCCATGAAATGTGTTTTTTCCCTCTCTATTTTCCACATGTTATTGACAATATGGATAGTAATTATTAAATTATTTTATTCAATTTTATTTTTAAATTATAGAACATTTTAATAAGGATACCCCATTTAGATTATAGATTTGAAATTATGTGTATTAGAATATTTTTAAAAAATTCCCATTGAAATATTTATTTATATTATGTTATTAGTTATTTGAATGAAATATATCCATTATAATGATTCAAAATAATATAATTAATTCAAGTGAATTGAATTCGTGTGATAACATATTCCTAGTTGGTTGTGTGTGTCTCCCATTTTCTACATCATGCCTTGTTTTTATAGAATTAGTACATAGGTCTACACTAGAGCGACATGAATGTATATTGCCATATTAAATAATGGTGAAATAGAAAAATTCTCATATTTCTATAGGTATATTCATTAATATTTATTTTCTTCATGATTATTTAAAAGATGTTTTTTATGGACGTGGTATAAATTAAAAATAAATTTATTTCCTAATTAAATTATTTTAAATTTAGTTATTATCAATTCCTCTATTTTTTATAAATTATTATTTTCGACCATGTTCTAAAATGATATTTTCTTAGTTAATGTATTTGGTAAATTACTTAGGGAATGCATAATGGGTATTATTATGCATCGCTCTATATATATTGGTTTATATGTTAACATTATTCTTTATGACATAAGTAAAATAATAGTGACATATATCATTATTATATAATTTTAGTTATACATTATCTTGAATGTGATGTAGATTATATTTTCTCATATATATATTTTAGAGTGATGTTACATTATGGTTTCTACTGTAAAAATTCATAAATATCATAAGTCACCTTATAATACTTTTACACTTATACTTTGATGGTATCTTTAAAATGTTTTATTTTAGTTCTAATATATATACCTCGATAATCATATATTATGTTTTTTCTTATATTAATTCATGAGAGGTTTTGTTTTTATGAAATGTAAATCCCAAATAAATACATATATATTTCATTGGAATTTAGTACTAGCCTATGGTCTCATAGAGAAGTAACATAATAACTAGATGCATTTATAAAAATGAGAACATTGAAATGTTATAGGATTTTATGAAAACAAATAACAATTAAAATTGAAATAAAAAATTATTTTGATAAATACCAATATGTGATAATTTTATATGAATTGTTATTAGTTGTTAAATTATAAAAGAATGGGTGAAATCCACATATAAAATATAAATCATAAATTAAATGATAATTAAAAATTAAATGATGTTGAAAATAGAAAAAGATAAAGTGAATAATTTAATAATGAAATGAATTGATAAATTTGACACACATTATAAATATTACATCAATGTTTATTAAGTATCTAATCATAGTAGGGAAGATTATATAAAATTTTTTCAATTATTTTGATTCGGATTAAATGATGTAATCCATAAAAATAATTTCTATGAAAACACAATTTGATAAGGATTTTAATAATATGTCAACATGATCCCCAAAATATTCAACCATTATATATATATATATATATCATGATTTTATTGGAGATATTTGTTACCATGTATTTTAATTATTTTTAGAATTGATAAACTATACCAACATCTCTTATATTTGACAAAATAATAGGAAACTAACTTATCTTGTTCAATGATTGAAAAGTTATGTCACAAAATGGAGAATGTAGGATCATAATTCATGATTTTATTCACAAAAATATGAAAACCATTATTTATTTTTTATTTCTAGAATTTTTGAAAAAATGAAAGGGGGAGAAAGGGAAAATGATGAGAACTATTATGAATTGAGAAATTATGATTTGATTTTTTTATAAAGGATTATATATTTAAATAAATTCATCATATATGAAGTATTATAATTATAAACCCATTATGGAATGAATTTATTTGAACACGAGGAAAAAAATGCATTTTCATAAGTGCTAGAAAGGACTTGGGTAGAGTGTGGGAATGAAAGTGGAAAACATAGTCTTTGAAATAATTAATAAATTCTCCTAGGGATCTTATAGAATAATACCACAAGATTTAAATTAGATTATAGAAGTTATAATATATGTAAACAATTATAATTAAATTTTTGTAATAGATAATATTTATTTAGTTTATATCTACTGTGTATTCATTGGAGTGCTTCTAGCTATGGTGGTTATGTTAGATCTACTAGATGGATGATATACTCTTATCATATGGTTGGTACTTCAATGTATAAATAGAATAGGGATGGGACCATTAACAATAAATTAAAAAAATATATATTTTAGTTTCATTATAATCACAATATCTCAATCAAAAAAATAAAATCACACTAGAAAAAATATAATAAATACGAGTGACTGTGATTACTAAAATAAATACACCATGAGTGTATTCTAAGACACTTATATTATCATAAACAATTAATTAAATAATATAGCTAAGGATGAGGTAAAATAGAAAACGTGTTATGTTTCTATGATTCCTTAAAATATTTTCAACCATTTTGTGATAATTTAAAATAATATTCTCCTACTTGATGAAACACTATTGAATTAACATAAAAAAATATATTTTTGTTATAGCGTAAATAAAATTCCCATTTGTGATTATCAAAAACAATATTTCAATGGAATTAGTTTAGTTATCTAAGATATATTGTGGTTATATTTGATTAATATATTTTTTAAGGGACATTAATGAAATAATAAATATTTTTAATCAACCCATTTTTAAAATAACATTAATAAATAACAATCCAATAATTTTTAGTCTCCCACAAAAACAATAAATTTTAAATCAAGTGGATTTTGAAGTAATCAATAATTATTATATTAAAAGATAAAGAAATGATAAATTAATCATGAAGATATTATAATAATTATTAATCCTTATAATAATATAGGAAAAAAACAAATTTTTAATTGAAACTTTTGAAGATAAGGATCATGGAAACATTTATAATGATATTGAAAGAGTTAAAATTTTGATTACACATATTAGATGAATATTACATAACTTATAAATTTGAAAGATTATTTTAGAAATTTATTTTTAATATAGAACATTCTTTGTTATGTAAATTTTGAAAAACCAATATATTTCAACATTCCATAAATGATGATTTTGATAAAAAAAATAACATTGATAATCAATAAAAAACATAGAAAATAATTATTATTCCAAGAACAAGGAAATATAAGTGAATAAATAATAATAATTAAATAAATCCACAGATATAAAATAAATATACATTTTAAAATTTTATATTTTTATTTCCTCCATGGATTTTACTTTTTTAAATTTGAATAATATGATATGAATGTGAATATTGGTGGCGTTGAACTAGATGATATCAAATGAAATATACCATTATATCCATGATTTTGGCCCCTTTTGTGTTATAACTAACAAAATTGGGAATCGAAAATGTTTTTAGTCCCACAAAAATCAAAAGTTACAGATTTGGGACACCAAACATGTTTATATTTTTTTAGAAATATTAGAATAATTATGCATAAAATTATGGCTTAAATGCCTATATTTTTTTCATTCACACTTATAAATAATATTATGATTTATTTATAATATTTTAACTAATAATTTTATAAATGAAATTTTGAATTTCTTTTTGAATAAGATATATTAGTTAAAATCCCAAAAATATGATTATTTTTTAAACAAATATGATAACCAAGGATCATGTTTAGTTTTTGAAAACTATGGGTTTAATTTGATATAGATATTTTTAGATCATTGGTTTAATGTTTTAAAACATTATTATCTGATTGATTTTTATATTTCAAGAACAAATTATCTTTTTATAGGGAGAATATACTTCTAATTTATTGGTTGTTTTTTAACATTCTAAAAATATTATACATATTAAAGTAATCAAAATACTTAATAAAATTCATTACAAAATATCCAAATACAAATTGATTTAATGAACAAGTAAAGAGGGCAATTTATAGTATGGAGAGGATTGGAAATTTGAATGTGGAAAATAATAACAGTCCTATTAACCATCCTTGATATTATATATGAGGCATTAAGGACATGATTCACATATATAAGATGTGTCCATTAGGTTATATATTATACTCCATGTTAAAAGGATAAGAGTTTACATTCCTTAATTATTGATTTTCATCAAATTTTTATATAGCGTAAAATCCAATCATATATTTCCATTTCGCCACATTCATAATAAGTTCCCAATAAAATAAAAAATTTATCTTACTCTAAATCAATTAATAAAATTATACTTATTTAAATGATATTTTCACCTTTTTTAAGTGTTATTATATTTCATAATTGTATTAAATTATAATTAATATGATTCATTACATTTAATATCATCAAAATCAAGGTTCTTCTTTGATTATTTGGAATCCATTACTTATTTTACCTCTTGGAATTTCATTTTAGATTTATATGTCATAAAGACTAAGATGTAATACTCCACATACATATTCACTATTTTAATTGATTTTATAATTTCCATGACATTTGGAGAATATAAAATATTTAATATATATATGATTTTATTTATTATAAAATCTATATATAAATCATCACTACTATATGTTTTTCAATTGAAATATTTAGTAATGTGAGTAATCAATATAGTAATGGATTCATTTAGATTCATAAAAAACCTATATAAATTAGGCTGATATACATAATCATGTTTCTATAAAATAATTAGTTTTTTCATGGATAACCTCTATTAATTTTAATATGTAATAATCCATTTTGTGTAAGGAGAAAAAATTAAATGAATTATGATTTTTGATATAATTTATGTTGGTCATATATTTTAAATTAAGAGCAGTATTATTAATATAATTTTAATTCAAATTCTCTTTTGGTTCATTAGTTTGAATATATTCATCTGTTACTTTTTTCTATACAAGAGAAAAAAATTTACTATTTAAACGTTAAATTAAATTTTTACAATGGAACTAATGCTTTTCAACAAAAATTATGGCTTGAAAGAAAAATATTTTGATAAAAGAATAAAAACATGAAATTAGGTAGTATTTAAAATGAATAATTATTTTAAAAAATAAAAATAATATTATTTTTACTAAAAAAATCAGGTCATTGATAAAAATTATTTAATGGATTATAATTGAATGATAGGGATGAATTAACCATTGAAAATTAAAAACAATTACCTGATGAAAGAATATATATTAATATAAAATGAAACATGATATTTTATCATAGAAGATGTGTTGAAATGGACATAAAAGCGGATCATATGCCTGATAGAAATATTAATGAGGAATTGAGATTGGAAAGGAAAATAATTATAAATGTGTATTATAATATAAAATAATTTTTACCTACACCCAATCCACCCATTTATTCATGAGAGGGTTATATTACCCCATAAATTTATTAAAGATCCAAGAGCTAAAAAATAATGTCTCTTGGGTGTTATAGGGACCATGAAACCAGAAGGTATTATTTTTTTGATTGATAGAGATGGAAATAAAGAACACGAGATTTTAGATTGAATAAACAAATAAAAAACATTGAAAATAAGGGAGGAGAGAAGAGATAATTTTATTCTCAGAAATATATTAAAATTTACTATCAACTATCACTGAAAGGTATGAATATGAATGAATACATGAAATATATAGAAGGTCAAATTGGTATATTGAGAGAGAAAAATGAGTTATATTATAATTTAAGAGAATATCATGATAAGGAAAAGAAATAAGGATCAAATAATGATATAATAAATAACAGTAATGGTTGTTAATGAATGATGATTAGGATGAGGAGTTTAAATGTTTCACATTGGATATTACAATTCCCAATAAGAATTTACTCATGATCATCATTGAAAAGGATAATAACCATTTTACCAATTATACCATTTGAATATTGGTGGGATTCATGATTTATGGGAATAAAACATCTGTTCAATTAAAGAATACATATATCTTTCAATCAAATAGGTTGGCCCATCTTTCTAACTAAAAATAGAATATCCCATCCTCTCACTAAAATAGTTATCTTTATCCTAATAGGATATGAAATAGTTCTGGAGAATAATATGAACAC
The DNA here is from genome assembly GCA_963277665.1 of Viscum album. Classification (NCBI taxonomy): domain Eukaryota; kingdom Viridiplantae; phylum Streptophyta; class Magnoliopsida; order Santalales; family Viscaceae; genus Viscum; species Viscum album. Next base: position 1,044,712,389 of record OY728163.1, on the reverse strand, counting down.
ACATGTGAGTAGTTTCTCATATAAATCATAGTATCAAAATCCATAATAAATAAATCCCCAACAAATATATATATATAATATAAATAATATGTAAAATATTCCTAATGTAACAAACAATACCTTAATGAAAATAAACTAGAACCAAATTTCCATTCACCATTAGTTTTTATAAACTTCTTTGATAATCAAATAAACTTCATTTTCCCCACTATAAACCTCTAGATATAGTTATACCACAACTATATAGATCAACAAAATCCTAATTGGATGATTCATTAAAAAGAAACCAACAATCAAATATATAGAACTCAATAAATCAAATCTCCCATGAGTTTAAAGAATTAGTCTCACATCATTTAAATGAGATAATATAACAATTAGAATACAATAACTCAGTGAGAAACTAAAACATGTACAATAAATGAAATAACGTAAAAAAAATATTTTATAAAATGTATTATAAAAAAAGTATAAATTATTTTTTCACAAGAAATAGAAAACAAATCTATCCAATATTACACATAGTAATTTCAACAAAAAAATAATTTTCATTATAAAATTGACGATGAATAAAAACTTTAAATTAATATTTTTGACAAATAATGGGGCCTTTGAAAATTAGAAAACAAGTAATGTCATTATATACCCACTTTACATATATTCAATTAAAAAACCATATATTATTTCGTGAAAAAAAAACTCATTGAATTAAAATATTGTATTAAAATAAAAATCAATTTAAATTATAAAATACCCATTCAAACCTTATGAAAATAACATCCATATAGTGAAATATAATCACATAGACTGGGTGAAATAGGAGACAGACATTAGCACCAATAAATCATCAATCAAAATACAAAAATACAATCATGAAACAATAACATTTTCAAGCAATGTAGGGATAGTAAAATCAAAACATAAAATTAAATCACCAAAAATATCTAAAAATAACTCATGTCGTGGGACACACCCATAAGATCTAGTTATATAACACCTTGAATGAGTGATAATGATCCTAGTTCAGAAATGATGAACCTATATGCATCCCGAGAATGAATTTTAATCTACCTAAGAATAAACATCTCTATAATTCATTTATCCTCAGGACAAAATAATATTTCTCTCATAGTGGTAATATATATATTTTTCTTAAACCATATAAAAGGGTCTTGAATGTAGTTCATTTTTAACTCATACATCTATTACATTGAAATATATATTTTTAATCCAATAAATTTTTAGAGAACATGAAAATCACATTCCCAAAAACCCAAAAAAAATATCAACACATTTAATTGAAAAATATAAATCAATAAATTTACAATTACTTATGTTTGAAAAAAATACCCTCTTTTTGATATATTTATCATATCAAATTTAAATAAAAATGTTCTGACTACCATTTATCATGTCCTCGAATTACTGTTTAAATTTTATTTAAAGCCACCATGACACCCCATAGTCTAATTTTAATCTAATTAGAGGTTTAGATCCCTTATTTTATTTATTAATGTATGTTCGTAAAGTAGTAAAAGATCAATGTTTGGGGGGATTGGTAAATTAGGTATCCATTTATAATTTAAAAGAACGTTTCAAAACACTTTATGTTGTTATTAATAACCTATGAAACATATTTAAGATAACAATATACACATTTGATTTCACTCAAACTCACATAAAGTATTATAATATAAATATAAATATTACTAAATGAAATATACAATTTTTGGTGAAAATACATACTCCTTAACATGTTTTTCCCCCAATCATGGTTTTTATAATTTCATATCAGTATTCCAATGAAAAAAAAGAAACTGGTTCAACACCCCAATAAACATTACTCTATATTATCATTATTCTACATGATAAAAATGAAATGTTTATAAATTGATTTCTATAATTACCTTCTATATTTTGTGTATATACATTATTCCTAACTAATTATACCCACAAACTATAACAATTTTTAGATACTACTTATCCAGACAGGATATACAATTAACCTTGTAATTTTATATTAAATAGTTATGAATTTTTTTTCCTATTTTCATTCTCCACAAAGATGTTTGATTATCATAAACATTGAATATTTTTCATGATATTTGACATCTCTCATAAGGGTATTTTATCCCCAAACATTACCTCTAATCATTAGTAATTATACATAAAATCAATCCAACTATTCCGTATCATTGAGAGAAATAATAACTTATGAATAGACCATCCATATTGTTTTTCATGTATTCCATATGGCCAATGATTCAATAGTATATATGATATGATTTTCCTAGTACACCTTATAATGATATTATTTATTTACAATCTCATAACAGATGAGCTACTTTTTGATGGTCCTTGTTTTAATGCATCTATATCTGATTCAAATCATTCTCCCTCCAATGTAACTGAACCCAATTAACCTTCTTTAACCATGTAGACATTTTTTCAACTAATAACACTATTATATCATCTTTATCTTATGAAACTCGATTCAGTTACATTATTCTCTATTCTTCTTTGTCAGATGATTCTTCTTCATCACAATATGATATTGTCTAGATACTCTAAAAACAAATCTTTTTAAAAAATCCCACATAAGAAAAATATAAATATTATTCATCATATTTATATATTATATTAAACCATATATAATATATGGAATTCATAAGAGATATGGTGGGAATACAATATTATTTTCCATTACATATAAATTTATAATATCAAAATTCATACACATTTTAATTTTACAGGATCATAGTAAATTCACTTGGATTCTTCCTGAATTTTTGTACAAGCTTGGAATTTCTAAAAAACATAAAATATAATTATGTAAGTGTTAAGAATATTCATCCAAACTCATTAACCATTGTTTTAAAAAAATGGTGATGAAATATATTATCATTTATTATATTGTTATGAATATTAAAATATTTTTTTAATGCACCATATATCACAATTTGAAAAATTTATTTCCATTTCCATTTCATGAACTCGTTTTTTTAGTGGTACACTATCAAAAAAATATGTATGATTGAATTAAAAACAAAATATATGTTCAATATCTCTTCTCCATGTTCCACGATATTTAATAACACCACTATTTCATGGTCTCAACACACACACACAAACAAATATATATATATATATATAAAGGATGACATTAGAATGTTTGTATTTAATACGACATGTTTCCTCAATATAGTCTATCAAACACGTTTCCTTTTAACATGGGATCAATATATGTTTTTATAATGGAATTTTTAGTATCTATTCTATTATAGTGGTCGTCATATTATCTTCTATGTGTAACTAAACCTTGTCTAAAACAGTATACACCTGTTAATATTTATAGAATGTTTATATTTCCCCATTTTATGGAATCAAAATTCTATATCTTTTTTCATTGTAAAAATACAATTTATTGATAATATATGTTTATTTATGAAGTCCCTTAAACAATTGAAAATTCAAATATACATTATTTAGTGATTTATATGGCCTTTCTCTATTTAATTTCATATTCATTAAATCCTCTATATAGTAAAGCATTAAAAATATTCATAACATCAAAATTTATATAGATTGTAACATAACATTGATAATTAAACATTATAAAACCTATAAATATATATATGATAACTTCATATGTAAATACCCATTATAATATATCTGTTTAATCATTCTCATTTCATATAAAGAACAACATCCACTATTTACTTCTGACAAAACAAAATTCATCTTGTATCTTCAAGTCTAATCATACTAAATAAAATATAATATCCAATATTTTATGGCCCCTAACATATTATATCAATATCCATGTACATCCACAACGTCAAACAATTATATCTATTAATATGTATGTATTTATTTTTTTTAATGTTTTAATCCTTTCTAAAAACCCCTATATGCTTGTCTATGATAATTATAATCTTCATTTTGTTATAAACATGAAAATTATATTATAATCATTTAACTTATTAATGAAACATTCATAACCTCTATAATAAGAAGATTATTAACATTATAATGTTGCTCAAAGTTCTCCATAATTATTTAGAACGATTTTATGTAGAAAAATATTGACATGTTCACGAAAATTGAATCCAAACCGAAATTGTAATTACAATAACCTCAATTATGTTTTATTTCATTATATTAATGACAAACATAATTTAAGTCAATATGTGTTATAAATAAATTATCCTCATATTAATTATTCATTTTATTTATCCCCCAATTTTATTTCACATATATATTTAATGATAAGGGACATATTAAATTATCATATTTTCTCTCAAAATATCGATCAAATTTCCCACGATAATAATAGTTTAACATCAATATGATAACACGTGGAACATAAAAAAACATAATTATATATGGCTGAATTTATATAGAATAATCTGTGTATATTCATGGTGTTCAATGTTGACCATTTCTATTGATTAAAAAAATATTTTCTTTAATATAATTAAAAACATATTATATAAAATGAATATTATGGATTTACATTACAATATAACATACACCTATATAAATAAACATATAGAAATAGTTATTTTATAAATACAGAGTTATCTAAATATCTCATCATTCTTAACATCATTATATCCTCTTTTAATTAATATGTGATACTCGTTCATTACCTTCACCTATTCTCTCACTTAATGATAGAAATTCATTCCTCTTCATGGGAATAATAGTGTTCCATGATACGAAAACATATTCATTATGCAAAAGCACTACATTAATCAATCTTCTTTCTTAAAGCATCGACTTCAATTTCCTCCTTGTTTGTAAAAATAAGCACGAATACAAGTAATTCTGAAGATAAACAGTATTCCATATATATAATGATCAATATGAGATTATTCCCAGAGTCATGACATATTCATCTTAGAGATATATTTATCATTGATTATAATTTATTATTTCTAAATTTCCTTCAAAATAATTATATTTTATTTATTCTCAATTATTTAATTAATAGATGATTCTTCTAGATCCTCTGCAATATTCATAAAATTATTTTTTAACATGTGATTGTAAAATCCACATTTATATTTCTTCCATGGATGGCTTAATAGTCATATATATTTTAATACCATGACCATCCTTATCAAAACTATTAAAATTCTTCTGAATATTTAGGACACCTCCCATTGAAAACCTCTCATTGATAATGTTATAGTGACCCATATTATTATTACATTAATATTAAATATTTTTGGATTAATATTCAATACATTTCATAGATAAATTAGTGATTAACGTAATGTGTTATTGTATTTGAAGACTAGATGAAAAATATTTTAATTTATTTAATGATAATTAACATCTTCCATAGCAATATTACGAAATAATTCCTTTCATAGTCATACCCCCTATAAACCATTCTACATAATATTGAGAATGAAACAGTAATAATAGTTAATCTAATATCATTTATAAGGGTAAAAAAGAAAGATACCAATCAACGATCAGATGAAATAATAATAAATGAATAAGTGTATATAAAATTGAACATAAAAAATCATTTCCAATATATCATGGATCATATACATGATTCATAGAATATAAAATTATCATTTCAAAAGACAGAACTCTTATGAGTAAAACATAATGATAAGTTAATCATGAAAAATAGATTCTTGAAATAAATTCTTTTCACCATTATAGTAAAATAAACCAATTCATATGTGAATTTTAACTACCAAAACAACCAAATCATAGGTGGAAAAGGAATCAAAACATTATTCCCATATCATAATAGATTATGTATAATAACTTTATTCACATAGTGGATCAAGAACATCAACAACATTACCACAATGGATCAATACCATAATATTGTTTACCATTATTACCGAATGAGATATATTACATTATCAAATGAATTATAGGTTAGTATAATTTTTTTACAACTATTATCATATTCATAGCCATAAATATGTGTGCCACAAGATTAAAGAACAATAATTATATCATTATATCATAAACATGGTAAAATAAATAGATTTACTCAAAATATCATTATTTAAAATAGAAAATCATTTTAAAAGTAAATGGGTCTCATAAACATCCCAACATCACAATTATAAATCATATAGAGAAAGAATAATCCTGATATTATGGGATTATATCTGTAATTAATAAAAATAAACATATAATAATCCTTCGTAAACAAATGAACCATTTATTGAACCTCTTAAATAAGTCTTGAGTAAACTACCCTTTCAATTTTGAAATATCATAATTAAATTATATAAATCACCAAAATTATAAAGAAATAATGTTATTTGGAAAGAGACATGGAATGATGTAAATGAATCATCGTCATAGAGTGTCCTAGATTTAAAGAAATTTTATTCATGGTGTGCATGTTAAAACCAATATTCTGTTCACATTCTCATTATCAAAACAAACGTAACTCCATTGTAAAATTAAAATAATATATTATTTTACAAAATTATTAAATATAAAAACATTCCAAAAATTGAATTAATATAATAATATTTAAATATTTAAATATTTCATTTATAATTTTATAGAACAAAACAATTTGGATGGAAATGGATTTTTGACCAGATAATAAAACATAATCACTTTTGCTTAAAAATATTTGTCAATATATTGTGTTCATAATGTGATGAAAATAAAAGGAAACATTTATTCCCTACAAATAACTATATTCTTATAAAAATTAATATTTTTCATGGAAGTTCAAGAATAAATAATCATGATTAAAATAGCTTAGCAACATAAATCTCATACCTTATATCCCATCATTCTATATACAAATTGAAAACACTTTACAGGAACAATTAACTAAAATTTAATTTTGAACCTTACTCGTAACTATAATAAAATGTAATATTATCAATTAATATATCATTAATTATTTATTAATTATTTTCAAAAAATATCTATTTTGGTGATAACTATTTTGTTTTTATGCATGATTTGTTTCAGTAGTCGAAATTATTGAATATTGATCTTGGTTTGATCAGTACCATAATTTTATTCATGACATAAATATCATATATATTCCTAATATATATATATATATATATATATATTCAATCATTAGTTATAGAGATATAAAATTAATTTTATCATTAATCGAAACAGTTGGATGTACATACCCATGAATGAGTTTTTTTATTTAAATGATGGATGAGAAAAAATAAAGGTTTTTAATAATTCACCGTATAAAATAATTATTATGGAATATATAGTCATTCAATTTATCCATATTTATGTTGAAGTGAAAAATTAAAAGTAAAATAAATCATAACTCTTGATGGAGGAGTTTTACAATATAAACACAAGATAATGGTTTTCATTTTATAATTGATAAAATGGTAATAACGTAGATAATATATATTAATTATAAACAAATAAATATTTAATAGATTTAAAATATAAACATTAAATCCCTCATTATAAAACACCATGAAAATGGAATTTTGAAACTAATAGCCCTAGTTTTTTGAGACTATAAGCCTTATGTATACATGATTAATGATTTCATTTTATGTACGATAGAAATGTGAAAGAGAATTTATGTACCCTATATAAAAAAATAATTCTATATATTGAAGATAAAAAATTTAATTCTTAATATATGGATAACATATATTTATTAAAGTTTTGAAAAATGAAATTAAAACCCCTTTATAGAAGTTATATATCTTCAATGACCACCCATATTTTCTTTATGTTTCAATCCTTATAAGTATATTCTATTGGAATGAATATATATTTTAGGATGATGGGAAATAATTTTGGATAATATTAGAGATGGTGTTGCACAATCTAGGGGTGTCACGGTGGTGTAAAGAGAGAATGGGTGTTCTTTTATAAGGGCGGTAAAGGAGAGACACATAAACACAAAAAATAGTAATATATAATTAAGAAATTATAAAAAAATAACTACTAATTTATATCTATTTAATAAAAATTGGAATAATTTTCAAATACCATCATAACCATAAATGTGGGCATGTTTTGTTTCAATTATAATCCTATTAATTTATTTTAAACCCTTGGATATCTAATTTTTATGTTCACCAATGTATCATATTTTTCAATATTAACAGGATATAATTTTATATAAAAAGAAAACAAATTACTCATAAATAATGGAGGGTGTCAAATTTCATTCATATATTATCCACCTTTTACTCAATCATTATTTTTATCGATTTTAAATAAAATAAAAAAATATTAAATGAATAATATGTAATTAATAAATTTTTTGATACAATTAATTTCATATGACCATAAAATTGTTAAGGAAAATATATAACTAGAATTAATAATAACATATTGTTTTTTATGTGAAACATTTATTGATTTTAAAAACAAGAAAGTGTCATTTTTATTTATTCTCCTCATTAAATTATATAATGTTCATATTCAATGAAATATAGTTCCACCTAGCCATGTATTATAGATACGGATGAAATGGTGTAAATGGACAAATATAATATAATATACTTAGGTATAGTAAAAATTGTAATGCTTTATTCCAAATTGTTACCCAATTTGTGTTGTTTTACCCTTATCGATATGAAAAAATAAACCATGGTTTCTAATAATGAAGAATAAAATATAATGTGAACTATTTACACATTTCTATGCAACTGATTCCAAATATTTAATCCAATTTTAAATAACCTATTGTAATATTTGGATGAAATTCATTTATAAAAATCCATAAAACAAACTAAGATATTATTTTTTGGAAATACATTTTAATAAAAATGTAAATTTTTTCACATCACATGAATTGAAATAAATTAAATTAATATTAATTTTTTTTAATGGACCATATATATATATTATTAAAATAATTCAACAATATTAATGTATATAATTTAATAATATTAAAACCCATTATGTGAAAAAATTAGTTTTTTATGAAAAACATATCTTTTATTCTATAATGTTTTTTATTTAAATTTCTAATAAATTCAGAACCAATGAATTAATTTTATGCCATTGGATGTGATAAAATATTAATAATTTATTATGTATTATTCATATCCACCAACCCAATATCATGGTGATAAATGTATACTTTATTAATATTCATTTAACCTATATCATGGGAGAATCACAAGCAATCGAATATACTTAATTTATTTAAAGATAAATCTATCATACAATAATGTGGTGTTATAGTATACACACATTAAAACTATTTCCTCCATTGAAAATATACCACTCTTATTCATGAATGTTTGTAAATACAACATTCATCACATCCTCAGTTCCCAAGTAGTTCATTTTAAATTTTTGTTCTCCCACAAAACTCTGACCATGTGAATTGTATTTTTCATTGAACAATACCTATAAGATCGATAATCTCTATTATTTATTCAACATTACAGAAATATTACTCAGGTGGTGTGAACTATGATCATTTTTACATTTGATGGTTCGAGTAGGTACTTCCCCTTGCTGGATACATTGAACATACTATGAAATTGAGAGATAATCATTTTTAGATACAAATGATTTTCTATAATCGTTAAATGTGAAATAGTTAAAATGGGGTGTATATATAAGTCATAAATTCCCCTTCTATCAAAATATAAATACGCTTATCCAAGGAGAAATTATTGGGAATACCATTTCACTAACTTCGAACACTATATCTCATTAGTGATTATCAACATTAAATTTATGTCGACTTAAATGTTCTGTTATGTGATATTGAATTACTATAACGTTTTATATAATTGTAATGGATATCACATTTCTCTATAAAAATCATACTCTAACATCATCCTCACATGTTTTTTTAACATATCATCATAAAGGGACATAAAATGATCCATCATATGGATTGAGTGAAGGCTGTTATTGTCTAAAAACACTGAAAGTGTATGGTGTTGATGGAAACCTCCTTTAGAAGTCAGAGAATATGATCAAAATGTATTCCACATGGTTTTATTGGTTCTTTCAAAATAAATATATTCATGAGGTTGATATGTTATAATAAATCAACAGTAAGTATCTATATCCTGCTAATGACTTTTGACGAACATCAATATATACCATAAATATATAATAAATATTTTACTCCTTGTATTCATGACACTTACTTTATTTATATCTTAATATGATGATAAAGAAATAATAATTCATTGATGGAAATGAAGTATAATGACATCAAATGATGTGTGACTAGACACCAACATGAATTATGTACATTAGATTATTCGATGTAAAAAAATGAAATATTTAGTTATTTTTCACATTTTTATTTATGTTTTTGTATTTTTTGTAACATCCCATTATAATTAATTATATCACCCTTAAGTTGTAAAAATTTCTATAATTCAGATCAATTTTCTACAATATTTCTTTTCTTGTTTCCCCAAAATAAATTATTTTGAAGATATCTATTCATCTTTGTACTACTATGATGTGTTGATAATGATGAACATTGGGATAAATTTAATATTACCTTCTTAAATACATGTACAAATGGGACGCATACTATATTCATATAACTTATCATTCCAACAATATCTTGGTTTAATATATAAACTGATATCACTTTATTGTATCATTATACATGTTCCCCCTATTCCCATTTAATCCTCACATGGATAAATGGATGAACATTCAGTTATGGATGAACTGATATGTCCCTTTTCCATGGGATTCCAATTTATATTTTCATAAAATAAATATGTATTGGATTAATTAAAATATATAATATAGAAAATCTAGCATGGTATCTCTTAGAAAAAAATGATAATGTGAGTTATCTATCCAATGGTGGTAATTTATTGAGTCTTCAAACTCATTATTAAATTTCCACCAAATTATCTACTGCATATTAACCTGTTTTTTTGTGAAAATATTCGTCAAACACTTATAATCCACATATATGTCACATATTTCACTATAATCCTAATGTGTATACATAATCTACACAATAAAATAAAACATTCTACTCCAAATCGAAAAATTTATATTCTTTTCTTTGTATTACTATTTTTGTGAGGCAGATTCAACCACCACAACATTCTCTATGTGGAAACATCCAAATACATTTTTTATAAATCACTATAGATTTAAATCCCTTATCCATTTCATGTGGGTGTGATTACTAGACCAATAACCAAATTTTCCTTCTCATACATGAAATTCTATTCATATATATCCTTCAATTTGACCATTACACCATCCACAGTCCACATGGTGACAAGTTAGATTGTGGAAAAAAATCATTAAATTTTTTTTAATATCCATACAACCTGTGAGAAAAAAATATCTATGGTACCATGTTATATCTAGAACATTGATAAATGACATGTATTATTGAAGGATATGCTAATATGATCTAACGTGAGATTATATTATATAGGAATAAAACATACAGAAAAAGAATTACATTTGATACATTTCTCATACCATATATCTTTCATCAATTATTTAGAACTATTATAAAATGGAATTCACGATTTTCTAATATCTTAGAAAAAATCATAATATAATCTATATTGACTATGAAAAATCCATTAGTTTAACATCTTACAAATATATTCTTTTAATACATGATGATATTAGGATATTATGAATGTCTAAATAGATTCACTATAAATTCATAATTCCCATACCACACACGGAATGATTCTTTACCACGACTATAATATCAATCTCTATCAGCACTCAAATCGGGCATTATCAGAGCTAAAAAAGCATTGTAAAGTTTGGTGCTGATAAGTGGGGATACCCTTTATCAGCTCTTACTGAGTGCTGATAAAGGGGTACTTTATCAGCGCTAAAACAGCGCTGATAAAGGAAGCCTTTATCAGTTCTAACAACAGGCTAATAAAGGTGGAATTTATCAGTACTAAAAAAGAGATGATAAAACATCTTTTTATCAGCACTAAACCGGCGCTGAAAAGTCATGTTTTATCAGCACTCCTTTATCGATGATAAACTGATCCTTTATTAGTGCTTCATTAGCGATGATAACGGTGTAGTTTTCAGCGCAAAAAAAGTGTGGATAAATGCCCTCTTTGGTGTTGCGAAAAAATCTGCAGCAGCACACACGAACACCTGCAAAAAATTCAGCATCTCAATAATCTAATTAGAGAAAGTATACCCAAACAAAATTAACACATAAATTAGAATCAAATTATACCATGTATACCCATACAACAAGTATACTCATACACCATTAACAAATAATTCCTAAATTAATTAAGTACATAAATAATTTAATTTAGAATAAAGGGGGTTGGGGGTTGTTCAAGGGTTTGGGGTGGCTATCCAAGGGGGGGTAGGGGTGTCTGGGGTGATGGGGTGTCCGGTGAGGCTTTCCAAGGGGTGGGAAGGTGTCTAGGGTGTCGGGGTGGCTTCACAAGGTGTGGGGGTGTCCAGAGGGGTGGGGGTCTCCAGGGGGTGGGTTGGTGTCCCGGGGGGAGGGGGCGGTCCAGGGGGTTTGCGGGGTTGACTCGTACACAACCCTCGGGACCCATGAATTGTATTTATAAAAGATCAAAACAATCCTAATGTGTTTGGTTGGATTTACGTAGGTCAGTTGATGTTTTCAATTAATATTGTGTCCAATTTAAACTAAACAGTTACCCTTTGAGTGCTACCGTCCACACCGTACCTCAGATTGAGTCGGTGATTACCCTTACACGTCAAAAAGGACCCATGGATCGTTCTCCTAAAGTATCATCACAATCCAAATGTGTTTGGTCAGATTTTCGTAGGTAAGTTGTTGTTTTCACTTAAAATTGTGTCCATTTTAAACAAAAGAGAGATCCATTGAGTGGTACCGGCCACACTATGCCTCAGATTGAAGAGGGTTGACATTTACACATCACAAAGGACCAATGGATCATTATTATAAAATATCAAGTCAATCTGAATGTGTTTGGTCAGATTTCCGTAGTTCAGTTGTTGTTTTCACTTAAAATTGTGCCCATTTTAAACCAACCAGAGACCCTTTGAATGATACCAGCCACACCATGCCTCATATTGAGGTTGGGTTGACTTGTACAAGTCAAAAAGGAGCGTGGATAGTTCTCTTAAAGGATCAAGACAATCCGAAGGTGTTTGGTTGGATTTCCGTAGATCAATTGTTGTTTTCAACTAAAATTGTTTCCATTTTAAACAAAACAGATACCCTTTGAGTTGTACCGGCCACAACATGCCTCGTATTGATTCAGGGATGACTCGTACTTGTCACTAAGGACCCATGGATCGATCTTATAAATGATAAAGTAAATCTGAATGTGTTTGGCCAAATTTCTGGAGGTCAGTTGTTGTTTTCACTTAAAATTCTGTCCATTTTAAACCAAAGAGAGACCCTTTGAATGCTTCCAGAAACACCTTGCCTCATATTGAGGTCGATAAGACTTTTAAATGTCACAAATGACTCGTGGATAATTATCTTAAAGTATCAACACTATCCAAATGCATTTGGTCAGATTTCCATTGGTCAGTTGTTGTTTTCACTTAAAATTGTGTCCATTTTAAACAAAAGAGAGACCCTTTGAGTGGTACCGGCCACACCATTCCTTGTATTGAGGCAAGGATGCCTCTTACATGTCTCAAATGACCCATTTATCGAACTTAAAAAATATAAAGACATTCCGAATGCATTTGGTTGGATTTTCATAGGACAGTTGTTGTTTTCAATTAAAATTGTGTCCATTTTAAACAAAAGAGAGACCCTTTGAGTGATAGTTTCCACACCGTGCCTATGATTGAGGCATGAATGACTCTTACACATCACAAAGGACACATGGATCCTTCCTATAAAATATCAACACAATCTGAATGTGTTTGGTCATATTTCCGTAGGTCAGTTGTTGTTTTCACTTAAAATTGTGTCCATTTTAAACCAATGAGAGACCATTTGAGTGATACCGGCCAAACCGTGCCTCAGATTATGGCGGGGATGACACGTACACGTAATAAACGACCCATGTATCATTCTACTAAAGTATCAACACAATCCATATGTGTTTGGTCAGTTTTCTGTAGGTCAGTTGTTGTTTTCACTTAAAATTGTGTCCATTTTAAACAAAAAAGAGAACCTTTGAGTGGTACCGGCCACACCGTGCCTCGGATTGAGACAGGATTGAAACTTACAGATCAAAAGGGACCCATGGATCGTTCTTATAATTATCAAGACAATCTGAATGCATTTGGTCAGATTTCCGTAGGTCAGTTTTTGTTTTCACTTAAAATTGTGTCCATTTTAAACCAAAGAGAGACCCTTTAAGTGATACCAGCCACTACATGAATTAGATTGAGGTGGGGATGAATCTTACATGTCAAAAAGAACCCTTTTATAGTTATTTTAAAGGATCAATACAATCGGAATGTGATTGGTCAGATTTTCATAGGTCAGTTGTGGTTTTCACTTAAAATAATGTCCATTTTAAACAAAAGAAAGACCATTTGAGAGGAATTGCCCACACCGTGCCTCGGAATGAGGCTGTGTTGAATCATACCAATCATAAAGGACCAATGTATCATTCTCATAAAAGATAAAGAAAATCCTAATACGTTTGGTCATATTTCCGTAGGTCAGTTTTTGTTTTCACTTAAAATTGTGTCAATTTTAAACCAAAGAGAGACCCGTGGAGTGCTATCGGCCACACCATGCCTCATATTGACGAAGATATGACTTTTACATGTCAAAATGGACACATGGAACATTCTCCTATTGAATAAACACTATCCAAATTTGTTTGGTCAGATTTCTATAGGTATGTTGTTGATTCAACTTAAAATTGCATCCATTTTAAACCAAAGTGATACCCATTGAGTGGTACAGGACACACTGTTCCTTGGATTGAAACAGAGATGATTCTCACACATCACAAATGACCCTTGGATTGTTCTTATAAACTATCAAGACAATAAGAATGTTTTTGGTTGGATTTTCATAGGTTAGTTGTCGTTTCCACTTAAAATTGTTTCCATTTTAAACCAAAAAGAGATGTTTTGAGTGATAGCAGCCACATCATTCCTTGAATTGAGGCGGGGATAACTCTTACATGTCACAGAGGACCCCTGTATTGTTCTCCTAAATGATTAACAAAATTATAAAGAGTTTGGTTGAATTTACAGAGGTCAATTGTTGTTTTCAATTAAAAATGTGTCCATTTTATACAAAATAGAGACCCTTTGAGGGGTACCGGCCACACCCTGCCTTATATTGAGGCAGAATTGACTCTTACACATCTCCATGGACAATTGGATCGTTCTTATAAAGTATTATGGAAATAGGAATGAGTTTGGTCATATTTTCATAGGTCAGTTGTTATTTTCAATTAAAATTGTGTCCATTTTAAACAAAAGTGAAATTCTTTTTAGTGATAGTGGCCACACCATGCCTAGGATTGGGGTGGGGATGACTCTTACACATCAAAAAGGACTCGTGTAACGTTCTCCTAATAGATCAACACAATCATAATGATTTTGGTCAGACTTCCGTAAGTCAGTTGTTGTTTTCAGTTTAAATTGTGTCCATTTTAAACAAAATAGAGACCCTTTGGGTGCTACCTGCGACACTGTGTCTCGGATTGAGGAGGGGTTGACTCCTACACATCACCAAGGACCCTTGGATCGATATTCTAAAATATCATGGTAATATGAATGTGTTTGGTCGTATTTTCATAGGTCAATTTTTGTTTTTAATTAAAATTGTCTCCATTTTAAACAAAAGAGAGACCCTTTGAGTGATATCAGCCACACCTTGCCTCGGATTAAGGCGACGGTGACTTGTACTCATCAGAAAGGACCAGTGGATCATTATAATAAAGGATGAACACAATCCAAATTCTTTTGGTTGGATTTACGTAAGCCAGTTGTTGTTTTCACTAAAAAATTTCTACATTTTAAACAAAATAGAAACCCTTAGAGTGGTACCTACCACACCGTCCCTCTAATTGAGGCGAGGTTTACTTTTAAATGTCACAATGGAATCGTGGAACTTTCTCATAAAGGATCATGACAATCCAAATGTGTTTGGTCACATTTCTGTAAGTTAGTTGTCTTTTTCACTTAAAATATTGTCCATTTTAAACAAAAGAGAGACCCTTTGAGTGATACCGGCCACACCGTGCCTCAGATAGAGGCGATGTTGACTCATACACATCAAAAAAGAACCCATGGATCATTCTTATAAATGAAAAAGTCAATAAAAATGTGTTTGTTCTGATTTCCATAGGTCATTTGTTGTTTTCATTTAAAATTGTGTCCATTTTAAACCAAAGAGAAACCCTATGAGTGCTACCTGCCACACCGTGCCTCAGATTGAGGCAGAGATGACTCGTACACGTCAGAAAGGACCCTTGGATCATTATCCTAAACAATCAATACAATCCGAATTATTTTTAACATATTTCCATAGGTCATTTATTGTTTTCACTTAAAATTGTGTCCATTTTAAACAAAAGAGAGACCAATTGAGGGTACCGGCCACAATATGCCTTGGATTGAGTCGGGGTTTACTCGTACACATCACCAAGGATCCTTGAATCGTTCTTATAAAATATCAAGGAAATATGAACACTTATGGTTGGATTTTCGTAGGTCAGATGTGTTTTTCACTTAACATTGTGACCATTTTAAACCAAAGAGAGACCCTTTGAGTGATAGCGGCCACACCGTGCCTTTGATTGAGGCAGGGATGACTTTTACATGTCACTAAAGAACCTGTGGATCTATATCCCAAAGTATCAACAAAATTCTAATGCATTTGGTTGGATTTCCATAGGTCAGATGTTGTTTTCACTTAAAATTGTGTCCATTTTAAACAAAAGAGAGTCCCTATGAGTGGTACCAGCAACACCGTGCCTTGGATTGAGGCGAGGATGACTCGTACACGTCACAAAGGACCCTTGTATTTTCTTATAAAAGATCAAGACATTCCAAATGCAGTTGGTTGGATTTTCATAGTTTAGTTTTTGATTTCAATTAAAATTTTGTCCATTTTAAACAAAAGAGAGACCCTTTGAGTGATAACTGTCAAAATGTTCCTTAAACTGAGGCGAGGATAACTCTTGCACCTTACAAACGACCTGTGGATCATTTTCCTAAAGTATCAACACAATATGAATGCGTTTGGTCAGATTTTCGTACATCAGTTATTATTTTCCCGTAAAATTTTGTCCATTTTAAACAAAAGAAAGACACTTTGAGTGTTTCAACATTCTTGCATGTTGCTGGTGCATATCATCTATTAAAACGGGAAAATGTCTAATTGGAGAAATTATGTTTTATATAATTAAAATTAAAATTTTCCTACGAACATTTACATACAAAAATGTTTCATCTTTTGATCCCCTTATCACCTCTAAAAATGACCACAAATTGTACAAGTCCCCAAGTAAGATCTTCATTGTATTTATGTGAAATCTGCCATCAGGTATGCAACACACTCATTTCTGAACACATCTGTATCATCTTGTGAGTATGAGGCTTTTCGGAAGACAGAGTAGTTCTAAAAAATATAAAAATAAAGATGAATAAATAAATTAAACGAACTAGTAGTTGTTTTTGAAAATACCTCTTTATGGATGCTAGTTTGTTGATGAAAAACGATCTCTTTCAAAAATTTAGGAACATAATAACTTCAATCATTATTGATTGTTTGTTTTGGACATTGCAACAAAATTGATCATTAGGAGAATAAGTAACTTGTGTTGAGATATGTTTGGATGGTGAAATTTTATTATATAAACCCTGATATTTTTCTAGATGTAGTACTTTCTCACCTCCTTATTCTTAGACCCCATCCTCATTCCTTTTTTAGAAAATAATTATACATCGCCCTATTATAACTGAAACCTCAGAAAAAGATAATATAAATTATAGTACTTTATTTTTAGAACTAAAATTTAAGATGTAGTGTCTTACAGATTCACAAACTTCATAATGTGTGGTCAGTTTGATGGATATCCTTGCCTTGAATCCAAAATATAAATCTTTGGAGTATCAAAGTTCACCGAAATTAGCAACCAATGTTTCCTAAAAACACAAAAAGGAATAATTAATAAAATAAGTGAAAATATAATTATTATTTTTTTAATCATAGAGTTTTACCGCTGCATGGTTGGTGTTAGGAAGAGTATATCATCTGTAATCTTTCTTTCAAATGTTTTCAGCAATCCATTCACTATTGCATCCCTTTTTGATGGCTCTAAATTTTTTAGGTGTGTTGATGTGGTATGAGGAATAACGTGTCCAAATCATGGCTCATTGGAAAATTCCTTCATCAATTATTCATAATTGTGTCTGTCAACAATATAAAATTCATTTAGTCATAATTTTCACATTAGAACAACTTTTAGAAAATCAATTCATGGAAACATACCTCGTATATACATTTACAATAGTGATTCCTAGCCAACCATATTCAAGGATATCATTTACATTTTCAGCAGTAATGAAATATTTACATTCCTCTCCATATATATTCTCTTCGGAATCCACTATATTATTATTACCATTTTTAGCGCTGTATCCACTTGAGTCATCAATGCTAGTAAATGTGGATAGAGAACATGTGGTGTTATTGTGCTTTCAGTAGCTCCTTGGGATAGGTTGTTCAATAATTTAGATAATTTTGAGCTGATGTTTGTCACCTCCTTCCGTTTATCCGTCTATAACAACAATCGTTGGTTCAGACACTGTTTTCATTAATGGTTAAATGTTCAGCTTGAATAAAAGGAAATAAATATCCATTTGTCTACATGTACTCTTACAATTTTTGATGGCCATGAAATGAATGCCTCAATAGCCTTTTTAACCTTATAAATATAATAGTCATCATGTGGAATATGTAGCTCTGTATTTGGCTCATGAGCTACAGTAATCGTCACTTTTAGGTGATCTTTTAGAAGTGGTCTATTATGCAGCATGGCATCTAGGATATTGAACATTATATCCCTCATTAAAAGGTGATAGGTGTGTTTTGAAAGATATAAATCACAATAATTATCATCCTGTAGAAGATCATTACAGAAAAATAATCAGTGTTTTTCTTATTCACATTTCATGGGAACAATTATTTGAATATTGATTTCCACATCTAAGACAGTTCTTTGAGGGGAATGTCTCATCTCAAAGCTAGTGGTGGGTGGGGTGGGATGTTCACATACTGTTTGTCCTTGAGTTGTGTCTTCCCTTTGCTTCCCACCCCTAATAGTTTCTGGCAACACTCCCTGCCATTGCAATCATTCTTCAAGGTTTGCTAATTTTTTGCTCATTTCTTCCAATTTTTCATGGGTATCATCCGTTTTTTTCTTCTTCTCAAAATATACTCGGGGTGTCACCCCAAACTCCACACCTCTAACACAACCATATTTTTCTGGCTTCTTCAAAGCAGTCGATAATAGGTATGTATCCGCTACAGGTGTAACTAATTCCTATGACTTTCATATATAGGAAAATAACTAATTATTTTTCTGTAATAGAAATTTAAAACAAATATTTTTATCATCATGTCATACTTTGACATATTTGCCATACTTTTTGTGTGTTCTCATCTACTAACTTCTCTTCCTTATTCACATGTGCCTCCTCCCGTAGAACAAGAAGTGGGATGGAAGTGTATTTGGTTTTAGAATCATAAATCTACATATAAACATAGAAATATAATTATGATTTTGTTTATTGGAACCAAACAATATTTATGTAAATTTAAAATACGTACCATTTTCATTTCAAATGAAGCGTACCCCATCCTTGCATTACGACAGGGGTATGTTGGTTTTGATGCATGTTCCTTATTTTTAGTACAAAGTTTCTATTTAATAAATGAAATATTGACAATCAATGTTATGAATATAGGTATCCTAAAACAATTCATTATCACCCACAAATTATGTGAAGATTCTCATCACCACGTTGGCCAATAAATGCATCCCATGCTTCTTGGGATATAAGTTGAGCATAGACAATAGGTGGGTGCGGGATTATTTTACCTTTGAATTCATTCAGGTAACATCTTTTTAAAATAGTGCGAAAACCTCAATGAATCTTTCCTACAAGGCTTAGTACATAATCCTGGTGTAAATCATCTACTATAAATATACTCTATAAGAGATTTAGAAGAGTAAGGCATATTTTAATTATTTTATTTTCTAGTAAATTAATGAAATAAATTTGTAATGTTAACGTAATTTCATCCCAGATCACAGACTTCATCCAAGACACAACATGGTTCCATGAATCTATATAAACCAGCATGTGTTTCTCAGTGAAAAATCCAATGTACCTGCAAAACATACCCTTGTTGGGATTCACATGTTGGCCTTGTTCATTCCATCCGACATAAAATTTGATGCCTTTTATTTTCGCCTAAATAACTTTGGATAATACTATCATAATATGATGTACATGTGTTTTCTGTGACGTCAGTCCATAATTCCCGACCATTTCATTGATATCAGCATCATCGTTATGTTCATCTGAAATGGTATCAACAACATGTGTTGATGGTTGTTAGACCTCAACACTAGGAGCAGCAGGAGCCACAGTAGTAGGAGCAGAAGCGGCCACAACAAAAGAAGTAGGAGAATCAGGAGCCACAGTAGGAGGAGCTGTAGGAGCAGCAGAAGCCACAGCAGGAGCAGCAGCAGGTGCATCAGTATCTTCAGGAGCACCAGCAGGAGCTGCAGTAGCAGCAGCTTGACAAACTTGTTCAGCCACAAGGTTAAGAGCACCTGAATTTGCAAAAGTCATTATATGAAAAAGTGGTTGAACAGATAATTTAGATTACATAAATTTAGTAATGATAATATAATAACATGAGATAATAAGATCTCTATTACAACCAAAATATAACCTGTTTATTTAACTCTCTTTTTTTCTAAGGTTGAAGGCATTTGACACCTCTATTTGATTATCTAAATCCCTTCATTATGGTCTCCTCTAACATACAAAAAATAATCTACATTGCAACCACCCCAGAATTACTGCAATGCACCACTGAAAGGATTGCCCTAAACTGAATTTTCAACAGACCCTTCAGTTGTTTTGGATGATAATAGAACAATCGACCACTTTCAGTTTATGGTATCTGGAACATAAAAAACATCTACCTCTTGTGATTCCATTAAAAATTTTTCGTCTTTGTACCCTTCTATATAAATATAAACTTTAAAAAATCCCCATTCATCTATTTTAAAACCACTATTGTTATCAAACCATTTTCATTGAAAAATCGATAATTTAATGTCACATAATCAAACTCCCATATTAGATTGATAGTTCCTAAGTATGACATACTTTCATAAATTGGATTTATATCCATACTACTAGAAATATACATCGCTTCAAACACAAGTGTAACTCCACTATTTTTCATGTTACTATCTTCATCATGTTCATCTATATAGAATGTATAACCATTAATTACATAACCACTATTTGATAATACATACACACATGGTCCAGCAGATAGCCATCGAAGTCGTTCTAAAATTGAATTCAGATTTTCATCCAACTGCTTAAAATATTGTCCTAAAACCATCCTATAAACTGGTGATTATGTGAATTTGATAACCATTTTTCATCCCTTGATTGATTCCACTGCCTACGAATTTCTTTGTGAGTTTCAATATATGGAGCAACCTCCCAACTATTATGAAAAACATAAATATGGTCCAGATCCCGATCTGTAAAATTGATTGTCACAACTTCTCTTCCATAAATTCCCTTACCCTCAATGCGTCCAGTGTGACAAGATTTCGAGAGAACAATTATTTCCACATCAAATAGGTATTCGGTACAAAAGTCAATGGCTTCCTTAACAATATATCGCTCCACTATAAAAACCTCTGGCCAACATCGATTTTTGACATACCCATTCAAAATCATCATATACCATTCAACAGGATACATCCATATATAGTGCACAAGACCACAAAATCGAATCACTCTCACCATGTGAATCATCAAATGAACCATCGTATCAAATAATGTTGGTGGGAAGAACATTTCTAATTCACATAATATGATGAAAGTTTTGTTTTCCATAGCTGGAAATTTCGCCAGGTCTTGGACTTTGCTACATATAGCATTGAAAAAGAAACAATGTTTGGTTAGAATATGACATAAATTATTGGAAAAAATGCATCATAAAGCTATAAGAATTAGATCTTGCATCAAAACATGGAAATCATGTGATTTCAAACCTTTTAACTTCAAATCATTCATTGACACAATGTTCTTGATATTTGATGAATACCCCCCTAGAAACTTTACATCATTATAGAATTTTCACAACCGATATCTCTCCTCCCTAGAAATATTATAAGTAGCTGGAGGAAGAAACATTCGATATTCACCCTTCATGGGAGCCAACTATTCTCATATTCCCATGGAAACCATGTCCAACCTTGCCTTAATCCAATATTTTGTTTTTCCAGGGGCATTTAGCAATGTTCCAATAACATTGTCACATATATTTTCTTCCACATGAATCACATCAAGAAAATGTATGACATTCAAACAATTCCATTATAGTAATTCAAACAAAATTGATCTCTTTTTTCAACCAATTTTAATAAGGTTTTTCGATAAAGGATTACCAAAAACAGTGTTTAGATCTTTTAATTTCTCAAGCAGTTGATCACCTGTTAGTGGAGACGGTGCTGCTCGTTGTTCTGAAAATCCATTGAATGATTTCGTCTAATATCAGAACATATTACAATGAGGTAGAAATATACGATGTCCTAGAAACATTGATTTCAATGAATGTTTCAACCTAATTTATTATTTATCTTCATCGCAAACAGGACACCCTTGAGTTTCTTTAATGCTATAGCCTGAAAAATTTCCATATGCAGGGAAATAATTTATTGTACCATACAACATCGATCTCAACGTGACGTATTAACTTTTATAAGAATCATACAACATAACACATGAATCCCATGATAACTTCAAATCCTCGATCAAAGGACCTAGATAAACATCAATATAGTTACTTGGTTGTTTTGGTCCTGATATAAGAATAGATAACATGATTAATTTCTGCTTCATGCATAACCTGGGTGGCATGTTATAATTTATAAACATAACATGCCATGTACCATGAGTTCTGGTTTGAAAACCAAAAGGATTCACTCCATCAGTAGATAAGTCAAGACGAAGGTTTCTCGGCTCTTTTCCAAATTCAGGATACTCGTGATCAATTTTCTTCCATTTAGGAGAGTCGGCCAGATGTCATAATATCCCATATGTATTTATTTTATATGCATTCCACGAAAATTTTCATGTTGTTTCTTCACTTTAATATAGAAGCCTCAACCTTGGAATGATTAAAATGTGACATAAAACATTCGTAGGAATGGATTTATCATTCTTGTATCGAGAAACACGACACTTTGGGAATTTTGTATGTGATTTTTTCTCCTTGTGAAACAATATAAAATCTTTCAGGCAGGCATGTATTCATTCACAAATCATACCCACCGATTTTATCATTCATCTATCTTCATATGTCCAGCTTGGGTGCTCATTATCTTCTAGGATTATGTCATTCAAGAGATAATGTAGTTCCGTAATACTTACATCACTCCATCTATTTCCTGCATTCAATTTATAGAACTTCAGTACAGCTGACAATTATGTATACTTAGTGAAACCATCATACAATGGCATCTTTGCACATGCCCTTATCTTCTCAATCAATTTTGGGTAATCACAGAGTACATATTCAATTTTATTTTTCATTTTCCCAATACGATCTTCATCATCATTGACATCCGTAATCACATCCTCCATATGGTCTTCTTCATTATCCATATCCATGTTTATTCCGAAATTTATAACTTTGATCTATTCAGTGACATATCAAATATTCTTCCAACTCCTCTAGAGTAATTAGTCAGGAATAACAACAACATAAACATGGAAAAAGGATTTTTGAAGGATACTTTGTGTGATCCTTTGCAAACTTGATGAACTCTTTCACTCCTTTATCATACTCTATTGTCAAATGATTAACATCCATCCAATATTTATTAATCTTAATCCTATTTCAATCTCAAATATTATTATTAATGGGTCAAGTAAACAAAATAAGACACCCAAATACATTAAAATAGAACCACTTCCTTATATAAATAGAGATTAATAGAGCCTAACCATTAGTATTTATTCATCTTCATTAAATATAATTACATTAGATACATTATAGTTTCTTCAAATCACCCAAGACCAAACACAAGTATAATCAAGAATGATACATCTACCACTCCTAGGTATCTTCCCTATATTCAATATCATCATTCCTAAATACCCATATATCCACACATAAACATGTCACACACACATAAAAAACCATATCCACATCAGAATCAATGTACCGATATGAATTTCAATCAGGATACTTGACTCAAGTGGTGGTGTGTAAGAAATAATAAGAAAATATAATAATTATATAGTCACACATAAATCTAAAACTGGTGTTAATAGTAGAATAAACCCAGGGTATCATTCCATCTATCAGAATACTCTGATGGAACCCATATGCAATAGTAGTCCCAAGTGGTGAGGGTTCCTGAGGAGGAAGGGGCGAACACGCACCTATCGGGGTTTGAGGTTAGGTCACTGAGGTTGAAGGTGTACTGATAATTTTACAAGGGATCATTATATATATCAAAAACCATGTCCTAGTACCCTAGGATGTTAACCCACTGCTGGTGGTAGTGAAACCGTTCCTGATGATCATGCCAAGAAGAAATTGAAACCATGATGGAGGAGTGAGTCAAAATACCACATGCAATATGGAAATACATTGTATTTTAGAATAGGTTAGTGGATTTAATGTTGGCTAGGAACCTATCCAATAGACTACACATGTGGTGATGGCCCCTGCATTTGTTGCACCAGGTGAAACTGTCACCTAAGAATATGTGATAAATGAGGCCCTTCCTATTCATGAAATGAACAAATTTCATGATGGAATTCCTCTACAATGGGATTCTACAGTTACTTTACTTTGGGTTGTAAATGACATTAAAGTCACCCCCTTCAAATAACGTATGGTGGCCGAGGTCGAAGGTATTTTGTTCAGACCATAGAGATTCCCTTTGAAGAGGGTCATAGCTTACAAAAATAAAAGTCATAAGGAAGGAGGTGTCACCGTTAGACACCTTGGAAGTGATGAATTTATTGCAATCATGAACAGTATCAACAACATATTTATTGTGCCAAAATACCCATTTGTGTCTTTTGGATGGGTTAGAGTGTATAAATATAGACAATTTAATCACCAAGGAGAATTCTATGATTATTAATGAGTTTTTTGTGTTATTTGACAACAACAACAATGAAATTATGATTTTTGATTTCTTTAGTGAGGAAGTATGATTTAACATGGGTACTAAGACCATGATCATTACATGTGAAGATAATAATAATGGGTAGGACATAGATCTCTAATTGAATCAATAGCTAGTAGACTTATTGAAGTCTGAGGATGATCTCTCATTGAGGTCCCTTGATTTTGAACATGTTAATAATCCCTTCTGGTTGGTAAGCTTCATATGAGTGGGAGATGAGGATCCAAAGGGGTAGGGGAAGGCTGGGTAATGAAATATGGGGGATGGTGAGGCATTTATCTATAGATAAATAATTATTTGGAGCTGGAAGGCAGGATCAGAGCTAACGGAGACAGAACTAACACTGCTAGAAAAGGTCCTGACCACTACAGAGAAGCAGTCAGAATCCTCAGTAAGGGAGAAGGACAGAGATGGAGGTAGGGGTGGCAAGGCTAGAATGCATGGTGGTCTGGGAATCATGCCATACAATTGCACTGGTAGACAATGTCAACTAGATTTTTTTGACGCTCTTTTTTTGTCACATTGTCTAAAAGAATGGAAAGAAAAATGACATAGCAAAAATTGATTCATCCTTTAAAGAAAACATCAAAAATTAACAAAGGCATGAACAAGGGATCAAAAGAACATGTGACGCGCATGTTACCTCATGGTCGTGCAGGTATACTTGTGCGCCGCTTAGTGGTTGCGCAAGTGACTTTCACGACCTAAGTGATAACCGCCCGGGTCTTCTTCAGCCTATAAATAGACCCTGGGGGCCCCCCATTGAGGGGGGGATTTTTTTTAGAAACACAAATTTGAGCTCCCGGCACCCTAGTCTCTTCTCAAAGCATCTGCAACACTTCTAAGGTAATTTCATACCTTGAACTAAAGATCTAAAGAGTGGGAGGAAGGACTAAGTGTTGAAACTCATCAACACGTGTGTGCCTCACTGGCCAGCCCTTAAGGGAAATGGCCACACTTGCGTGCCGCCTTACTCCTTCAATAGAACTTGTGCGCCTCACTTCTAGAAGAACATAAAAAGGATTATAAAGGAATTGATCAAAGGATCGCTGAAGTATACCCTGCTGGTTAACAATCGCGAAAGTACCCATGTGTCGCGCAGGTATACCTGCGCGACCAGACTTGAGCGCCCACGCAGTACCTACGTGCCTACTAGGACTTGCATGCCCCTGCCTTTTTGGGTGCCCTTCATGCCCATTTCACCCCTATTAAGTCATTCCACCTCTCATATTCAAGATTCCGTCTTCAATACACTATTCAAAGCCATTAATGGCATGGTTTCTTGATTTGAATTCCCTATCTGAAAGGAATTATGTGGAATATCTCTCAAAACCTGGTGATTTACACTAAAGATTGAGATTTCATTCATTCAACCTCATCCTTTAAAGATGAGAGAACCATAATCTGGGCATCCTTTTTAGGAGTAATCCCCAAATCCTCATTAACCTCGGCCTCTTTCTCAAGAGTAAGGCCCAGTCCAGGTTCTAAAATTTGGGTCTCTCCTCAAGAGTAAGCCCCAATCACAA
The DNA here is from genome assembly GCA_963277665.1 of Viscum album. Lineage (NCBI taxonomy): Eukaryota > Viridiplantae > Streptophyta > Magnoliopsida > Santalales > Viscaceae > Viscum > Viscum album. The sequence continues at coordinate 1,044,685,502 of OY728163.1, read as the reverse complement.
TTAAAAGTTCCCTCTTTAATTCTGGGTACCCTTTTTTGGGGTAAATCACAATTTATGATTATAAATCTCCATAAAACACATATACCTTTATGGACCCTATTCACCTGGGAATCCATATTTAGTAGTAAACCCCAGTCACAAAAATGGGCATCCTCTTTAGTAGTAAGCCCCAAGTCCATTAATTTTTCAAGTCTCTTAACTTGGGCCTCCTCTTCAGGAGTAAGCCCCAGTCATAACTCCATTAACCTGGGCCTCTTTTTTAGGAGTAATCCCCAGTCATAATTTCTATTAACCAGTCCTAAATTACCTTTGATCTAGGATTCCTTCTAAGGAGTAAAACCCAATCATAAGTCATCTCCTAATTTGGGCCTCCTTTTCAGGAATAAGCCCCAAATTAGAGTATTGAAATCTCCATGAAGCACATATACCTTTATGGACCATGTTCCTGGATTTCCTCCCTGAATTAAATCCTAGTTTTCATTTATCTGGGCAGTCATACATACATAAGTCCCACGTTATTTCTTATGATTTCATCTTTCATGGCACAATTCTCTATTTTTTTTACCAATACCTCTTGTTTCTCACACCGAGCATGACTCACGTGAGCGTAGAGTGTAAAAGTAATTATGACAACCTTCTTTGAGACATCAATCATAAACAGCATACTCCCTTACTCGAACTACGTGGGTTCTAATTCCTTTTCTAATCAAAGGATACGTAGGAAGCCCATCTGTGGGTTCGATCCCAACTCTGAAATAATCCAAGTCCTTTTCAATGAAAATAAACTTCAAGTGCCCCACTGAGTGGCTTTAAAACCAGCCTGGTCATCATAATGACCAAGATATTTCTATATAAATGTTTCGAAGGATACCATTGACCATGAATCCCTAAAGAAATAAAGATGATTCCCTATTGATTAAGAACCTCAAATACATATAAATGATTCTCTAAATTTCCTACATATTTAATCATTGATTGTCAAATCTGAAGGAAAACTCATTTTATACTTTGGTAAAGTAATAAGGATTCACGAACATAACTTAAATCTATAAAGAGAGTCTCGGACTAGACAATAGTTCCCCTCAAAATGGTGTGATGAGTCTGACCTCCCATCCTCTCGACCAATAGAAATTCATAAGCCTCATCAGTCCACAAAATAATGAATGCCTACCTTTGGAAGGTAGTTCCAAATGGATGTGGAATCATTGGATGTTTCCGGTTCTACAAACAAACCTGTTAGAAACTGATCAGAATGTTTGAACCTCCCATTAAGGCAGTCATCCCCGAATTCTGAGGGAAACAAAAAACAGTGAAACCGATGTGAATCCTTAACCAAGTTAAAAGGATTTTTTACCTATTTGTTAGGCCCTTATTTAAAACTCAATGAGAGGGCAAACAAAAAACAATCATTGACATATATAGTCATCCAAAATATGTAGTGACTAAATATATCTTGATTACGTCTGTTATATCAAACATGCACTCTTTTCCAAGATCTTTTTCATTTCTAGAATGGCTGCTCTCAAATTCACACCTGTGAATACCGCTGCTGCTAATGCCACTACTGCTACTTCTGCTGGATCGTTGTCTGCTCTGAGGATGACATCACCTACTCAGCATCTTCAACACTGGGTATCAAATGAGCTGGTTAAGGAGTACCGTCAACACGGTACCATCCCAACTCTGGAGGCTTCCTGACAAGCCCTCCAAGTGACCAACTCACACCGGTTATCTAGACAATGACATCCAGTGATCAAGAAGCAGGAAGTGCTGAGTACCGTATCCAACTGTTTCAGGTCGTTATCCCCAGAACACAATCACCATTCACTCCCTTAATCTGAGGAGGTGAATGAGCAGGTCCCCCAGGTCCTTAATTCAATTAGGAAAAAGTCCTTCCCAAGGGCTCCCACCAAAAATCACCGACAGACTCGTGCAGAAGTGCGCCCTCAACATGATGATAGTACCGACTCTAGGCGTTCTCTTCAGGTTCCTCGAAACCGAGCAGGCAAGACGAACCAACAGAGGCGGAATCCGGTCAATAGTGAGCAGGTTCTCATCTCTGCCATCTCCGGAGAAGTCCACCACCCTAACTTGGTGGCATGAAACGAGCGGGCACATACACCTGCCCATTTTAATTCCGTTGTCCTGCAGACTCGTCTGGCAGCATCACGCCGATCCCGCCTGGAAATTCTGGCGTAGTACTATAAGCAGGAACATACACCTATTTATACATAATCATCTAGTCAGCAGGCTCATATGACTATATATTATGGAGCTCGTCAACCACTTTTGGCAAAGTGTAATAAAAAGGCACATACACGTGCTAGTATTAATTATGACTACCAACAGTCTCGCTTGGTAGCATTCGGAGAAGTCAGTCAGAAAGATCTAATGAAAAACAGGAGGCAGACTCAACTCTCTTCCCCCACACATGTGTACTTCAAGGATTCACTGATAGGAAAAGGAGGACAAGAGCAAGCACATACACCTACTCCAAGCACAGAATGGACGTATATCCCCGTTCCAGCAGCTGATGTCACCAAGCATATTCTATCAATGGTGAATGAGTAGATGAAAATCCCTACTAATATTCTAGATGCTTGCCAAGATATTATAACTTCTTCAACAACATCTTAGGGAAAGACACATAAATCTATCCCTACCAGTGGAGTGACACATCAACACTTCACTCTGGAATAGACACACACATTCGTTCCAGTCCAAGAGGGTTGTGGGGCATACCCCCCCCCCCCCCATATCATACGGAAAACAAAGTCAGGCACATACACCAGATTTGAGTGGAGATCGTTAGTCTAACCAGACCATCTTTCTTGATCAAGCACATACACCTGGTCAGAGCATCCACTTTTGTCAAAAAGTGGTTTCCAAGGTGAGTAAGAAGGCGTATAGGAAAAAGACCCGCCCAGCACAGTCAGGAGATCAAGAGCCAATCTGTAACAAGGCCTTGCTCAATGCTGGAGTTCTTGAATTCCTAAGACAGTTATCTGTTGGAATTCAAGATTATACTCCCTCATTTCCCAATAATAGAAACATTAATTCTAAAGGGCTTCAATATACACTTCCTCATGAAGGCTTGCTTCATGACAATTTGGTCGATCTCGATGTTTCATCTTCAAATTAGAGCCACAGGAACCCTCTGTGTGGTCAGAAGACTAAGGAGAAAGAGATTTCATCTTTTGTTGTAACCCATTATGGTGGTCCTCCCCATGATGATGAATTTTTCTGCGAAATTCATCTTCGCAGTAGTGATGCACATTGCCCGGAAAATGCTCTAGTGGGCAATTTAGTGCCGAGAAATCCCTCTTATCGTGAGGCACATGAAAATGCGAAACCAATCATGTCAGATGATTCATCGCTAGCAGGTGAAATTCTTTCTCAGTCAGAAGATAACCCAGTATTTAGTTAATTCTCCGAGCCACCCCTAAATCATGCATCATCTAGTTTGATCAATGATTTTTCTATCAATCTTTTTGAATCCGATTAAGCAACAAAGAAACACCATCTCTAGTCAAATCAGGTAGAAGAATCTTCATTGAATGATAAAGAGGAAATGATGAACGTGAGAAAACAACTGGCGAAAGGTGAAGTGCCAGTCATGTTTTGGCCTCTGGCCGACTCTCAGTATGACATTCTAGAAATGTTGACGGAAGATGGAATTCATGATATTCATCTAAACATATTGGAAACGTTTTTTCAGTTGAAAAAGAAATTATTATCTTATGATGAATATGAATGTCATCTTAAGATAATATAAGGGTTAGAACGTCAGATTGATTTGGCATCCTTATCAGTATCTCGACATCTGATGGCTGAAATGAAACAGAGAGCCCTTCAACGTTCATGACATGGCGCACTATGAAGATTTCATTAGTTATTTTCCAATACCCCATCAATTATTCATTTCAGAGGATGGGGTGTTCATGAAGCACTGCATTTCACAGTGCTCTCTAGTCAGTATAGCCCGCCGAAAATGGTCTCATGCAATGTTATTGCCCATGGCTGGCCACAATCAATGGGCTTTGTTTGTAATCAAAAGCTTTCCCAAGAACATGCTTCAACTAGTTCCTCTCAAAATAGAGCATACAGAGAACAAGTTGTGGAATTACTCCTTCATCATGAAAACGAAAATATTGAACAAGCTTCTCATATGGAGCAAGCACATCATCAAGTGACAGAAGTGTCAGAAATTATCCAATGGTCTTTTGAACCAGGTGATAAATGTGGATACAGATTAATGCATCTAGCTAATTTTCGGACTAAGGTTCTCAAGGTCAGGAGATCTTTTAACACGGTCATGAACATAGCATGTCAAGAGCCATCCCAGCTTGCTGAAGGGGGACTCTTTTAAACCATCCCTCGGAATGAACAAATAGGATTCGATGAATTGAGCGGGAATAGCAGGAACAGCCCCATTCCACCGGACTGGGGACTTTTTCATATAATCAATCCCCATCTTAGAGAATGTCGGTCTTTTCTCAATTAGGGAAGAAGCCTCAAGAGGAATGAATAGCCAAATTATCAGGTGATTCCCTCCAAATTACAGTTCTTCAGGAAGTTCCTGAGGGATCAAATGAGAAAAAGTAAATGCCTCATCAAAGACAGGAAGGAAGACAATATCACATAAATGCTGATAGAAGGGATGTGATGCGTTATGAATCAATCAATGTCATCAATGCCATTGTTGCTGATCCACCAGATGAGGCCCACTCAGGGCACTCAGATGAAGAGTTTTTTGCTCAATAATACGTACACACTGACACAAATGAAGAAGGTGTGCGTACATGAAATCAAAGGATTTCTCAGAACCTCAGTAATCCTTCGAGTAACCCACTTTCCCCTCTCTGAAAAGGATCCAACAAAGGTAGGGGATAGAATCATGTTACATATCCTCTATCTGGAGAGATCTAATTTCTTTCACTAGAGCAATGCTTTTCACAACATGAAGAAGAAATGAAGGAATTAAGGTTGTTGAATGCAGAACTACTTCAGGGTAGTCTTCTTCGTGAGCGTGCTGGAGTCAGTCAGCCAAGGGAATTCGTTGCAGCTACTGAGATGGATCGAGAATATCCTCCTCTATTAGTACACCCTCATAGGTCTAATCCTATGGGTCAAGTGCAACAATAATTCACATTGATACCATTAGTTGCAACACTAACCACCACATCTATTCAAGCTCCATTCATTGCACCTACCCAAGTCCATGTTTAACCGGATGTTTCTCAAAATTTAATAACTACTATTGAGTCATTAACAGCTCGGTTAGAATCTATGGTAGGGAATCATGCGCAGGTTCAACCAGAAAAGAATGTTTACCCTGAATGGGTAGATTCAATCTCTCCACCATCTAGTTTTGAAAACCCTTGTATTCCCTATTCTCAATGGATCAGGTGACCCTGAACAGCATTCGACACATTACGTGTCTTGTTGTGATCATATGATGGGATCTCTGGAGTAGAAAGAAGCAGTAAAACTCAGATGCTTCGTACGAATCTTTCAAGGACCAGCCTTTGTCTAGTATACAAGCATGCAATCCCAGTCAATTACCGGATGGGAGGATCTTCGCCAAAAATTAATTCTTCAGTATAGCTCAACTTTTCTGAAGACAACAATTTTCGATCTTACAAACTGTATGAAAATAGAGAATGAATGGGTATCAGATTTCATTGCTCACTGGAAGGGATTAACATATTACCTCATCGTTGCACTCCCTCAAGAGATATTCTTGCCAATCTATGTGGAAAATCTGCGTGAATAATTACGCACGTCGTTAATCCCTGTGAAATACACAAGAGGGTTTCGAGACCTTACTTCAATCACTCATCATTTTGAAGATTCCCTTATACAGGCTAAGGATAAATCTCGTGTGATTCCATTAGCTCCAAAAAGGAGAATGGGTAAAGCAGAAACTGCTACAGTTATGCTTAAACAAGCACCCATACCTATTTCTACATCAAAACCATAATCTTCTCAAAGGGATCCACCTCATGAGCGCCAACAACAAAATATGTTTCATCCAGATGATCAAAGAGATCAAAGATGAAAAGTATTTGAGGATTTTAAGAGAAAAACATATTCTTTCCGAAATGAACAAGTTCCTGGTTACTTCATTTTGGCTTTGGAAAATAATTTGGTTCACCTCCCAAAACCCCAGAGGCCAAACAAGGAAGGAGTTGACGACCGTCCCAATTATTTCTGTTTTCATCAAAAGTTGGGGCATCCCATCCAGGAGTGTTTTGTCTTTAAATACCTCCTACAAAAGATGGTCGACTCGTGACAAGTCAAATTAAATTTCTCTTCTACCCAGGTAGCATGTGTCACTCCTACAGTTCCAGATGAGGAAGGAGAATGGCAAGAAGTCAAAAGCAAAAATGCACAGAAGTATGATGATTGGATGGTCATAATGACAATCAAACAAACTCATGATATTTTTCGAACATAATTAAAGGAACCGACTGTGTATTCTTCCACGAATGTTATGGAAAAACCCTCTTCATCAGAGGGAAAGTCCTCAAAGAAACAACATGATTAAAAGAAAGAAAAAGAATCAGAAGATGATGAGAATGTGTCAATGCCTATGTTGTATTTGACTCTGGAAGTCTTCATTCCATCTACTTCAATGCTACAGGCACCGCCCCACCAAATGACACAACGTAAATAGGCTAATCAGGCAGAGTCTTCATCAGACAAAGAGTTAATCTTCGGTTCTGTTAATATGATTAAATTAAAAGATCCATATGCCAGTCGCAGTATCAAATTCGATGAGCATGAATTCCCTGTATCAATCAAGGGAATCAGAGGATGTTCCAGAGGCTCATGATATGTGGGAAGATGTGGATATTTCAGAATCCACTACTCTAATTCTACCCATGCTAGAACTGTGTAAGCAGTAGAAACTCGTGGTAGAGCCCTTCAGCGAGCACAGCAAGAACAAGACAGTTCTTCTACCAATAGCAAATTCAGTCTTAGAATAGTTATTTTGGAAGATCGGTTGAAGGTTCCATAATATTCCTCTCATCAAGTAAATGGATTTAATCGGTCTAATCTTCCAAAACCAGGGATATTGAAAACTCATATCCCGATACAAGGTGCATCAACTTCCAAAGCATCTACTTCCAAGGTACCTTCTCAACCACATGTTCCTGTTGGAAAACGCAGAACTCTAGATCAAAAGTATGATGAATTGAAACACTTGTCCCAAGTACTAGCCATGTTATCAATTCTAGATGCTCTAAATCTGTCAAACGTTCTTTGGGAATCACTCATTGATGCTTTGTCAAGTCGTCAGATGTTTGAAACTGAAATTATTGCAGCTGAAGTCTATCACATAGAGAATAATCTTGCAGAATTCCATGCAGTAATATCTTTTACTGATAAAGATGACGATGATGTTGTGCATGGGAATATTAGACCTTTCTACTTATCTGGCAAGGTCAATGGTGTAGATGTTCGAAGAGCTTTCATTGACAATGGTTCAAGAGTCAACCTCATGCCCATTTGTACACTTCGTCTATTAGGCCTCATGGAATCTGACTTATCTCCTTCTACCATGATGTTACAAGGATATGATAAAAATGAACAAGAACCACTGGGTGATGTTACACTCAGAACTCATTTTGGTGACCTTGTATCCAATTCAGATTTCATGGTTGTTGATCAAGACTCAGACTTCAACATCTTTCTTAGAATACCCTGGCTACATCAGCATGCGGCTATCCCTTCATCATACTATCAATGTCTCATATATGGTTTCGATGGTCATGTTAGGACATTTTATGGTGATAAGGCCTCGTTCAAGACATTTGAGTCTCAATACATTGAGGAGGAATTCTATCACATGAAGGGAAGGGAGAAATCCATAACAAAGGAGATTACCAAAGATAATGCTCTATATGGTTTGGAGAAGGTTCCAGTAAATCCATTTACACATGGGAGCACATATTATGTGTTGCCTATCAATCAAATTGACAAGATAAAACCAAATCAAAATACCCTTATGGAATGATCCATAATGTCAATTATGGAAATCGAGCCAGACAACATGGGAGAAATTGGTAACCAACAAGCAGTGATGAAAGCACAAATGGTGACATATCCATTTCATCTACTAAAATCCAACAAGTCTATACTTCACCAATCAGTCCAGAAGATGTTATAGAAACATCGGAGGTGAATAATGATGTCGATTCTCAATCCATTATCTCCTCCTTATTACCCAAAGAAGAACATTCATCATCAATCGGGTCAGAAATGGAAGCTTCTTGTCCATGATGTGAAAATTCTGATGTCTCCTTTAATCATGAAAATTCTAATTTATCATCTAGTATGCAAGTAGAAACGGAAGAAAAACACATGATGAAGAAGATGAGGAAGATCTCAGAGATGCTCCTCCAGCATTTGAATAGGGTATCTCTACCACTGTGTATGAACACAGATAAATAAATCTGGGTACCAAAGAAGATCCACTCCCCACTTTAATCAGTGCGGCCCTGACTCATGAAGAGAAAGAGATGTATATTTCATTTCTAATGTAAAATAGACATATATTTGCATGGAACTATACAAAAATGCCCGGGCTTGATCCTGATGTTGCTACTCATCATTTGGGTTTACCATAAGAACATAGAGGATTTAAGCAAGTCGCGAGAAGAACACACCCAACATATGCTTCCAAAATTTATGTTTATGTGGACAAGATTTTCAAGTCTAACATTGTCAGAGAAGTTAAATATCCAATGTGGTTGGCTAATATTGTCCCTGTAAAGAAGAAGAATGGAAAAATTTGAGTTTGCATCGATTTCAGAGATCTTAATCGGCATTGTCTTAAGGATGATTTCCCAGTTCTGATTACAGAACTTTTAATTGATGAAAAAACTAGCTATGAAGCTCTTTCCTTCATGGATGGATATCCAGGATATAATTAGATCTGAATGGCCCCAGAATACGATGAATCCACATCCTTTAGAGCCCCTCAGGGTGTGTTTTGCTACCGGGTAATGCCTTTTGGCTTAAAGAATGCTGGTGCAACGTATCAACGTTCCATGCATCGTATATTCAAACCCTACTTAGGGATGTTTATGGAATTCCAAGGAGACGATTTTATGGTTAAATCCAAAAAACATTCTAATCACTTGGCTGATTTGGAAGTCATATTCCGCAAGCTTCGACAATATAATTTGAAGATGAACCCCTTAAAATGTGCTTTTGAGGTAACCTCAAAAATATTTCTCTACTTTGTTGTACGCCATCGCGGTATTGAAGTCGATCCTGAGAAGACCAAGTCAATCCTCGGTATGTCACCTCTTTGATATTTTAAATAACTAAGAGGACTTCAAGGACACTTAGCCTATATTCGGCGTTTCATCGCCAATTTGGCAGGCGAAAATTTACACTTCACCAAATTGATGAAGAATAGAGTTACTTACCAGTGGACTGAATATTGTCAAGAATCATTCGATATTCTCGAGAAATAACTCTTGTGTCCACCGGTAATCATGCCACCTATTGAAGGAAGACCACTTATCCTCTATGTGATAGCTCTAGAGTGATCATTGGGTGCTTTCCTTTCTCAAAATAATGATGCTAGGAATGAAAACAACCTCTACTATCTCAGTCGATCTATGCTTGAAGTAGAATCCCGGTATTCAAGTATTGAGAAGTGCTTCCTGGAATTAATCTTTGCAGATCAGAAGTTGAGAGACTACCTGCAACATCACGATTTCCAATTGGTATCTCTTAATTACCTGCTCAAATTCATCCTTAGACGTCCAATGCTTACAGGACTTCTGGCAAGGTGGGCAGTTATTTTGCAGCAATTCAATGTGTCTCAAAAGGCGATAAAGGGCTAAGATTTGTCTGACTTCCTGGATGAACACACTTCAGTGGAAGACACATCTTCAAATATTGAATTCCCTGACGAGGAAGTCTTCTGTATTCAAGAAAGTCCTCAGGCATGGGAAATGTATTTTGATGGTGCATCCAAAAGTCCAACAGGGAGGAAAATGGAAAATCCTAAATTCAACAAAGTTGGGTTAGGAATTGTGTTTATTTATCTTGAAAAGGCGGTGTTACCTTATATCTTCCTATTGTGGGAAGGTGGTACCAATAATGAAGCCTAATACCAAGCCCTCATCGCAGGCTTGGAATTAGCGCTTCAATCACAAGTGAATCACTTAAAAGTGAAAGGTGGTTCAGACCTGGTAATCAAACAAGTAAATGTGGATTATGCCATCAATAAAGAAGAACTAATCCCTTTGTATGATTATGTCAGAGAGTTAATAGCAGAATTCCCTTCAGAACCGTCATTTTCTTATGTCCCGAGATCACAAAATGCTCAAGCTGCTGCACTGGCTAATATAGCCACATCTCTGGCAGATCCAAATCGGGACGAGACAACCATCAGTATTGCCCACTGTCTTGCAATTTCAACTTATCTTCGAATCAGAACATAGGAAATTAATGAAATTAGTCCCATTCCTGAATCGTATGGTCATAATACAGGATGGATGTCACCTATCAGGGAATACCTTCAAAATGGAACACTGAAACCTGATATAGCTGAGAAAGAAAAAATCTAGCGATGTGTGGTCAATTTTACTCTCTATGATAGCCCAGATCACCTAGAGAAATTTTCTACAAACGTGGTTTTGATGGAGTTCTCTTCAGATGCATTTATGGTGAAGAGACAATGGCTGTCATGAAAGAAGTGCATGCAGGAGTCTTGGTGCCCACCAGTTTGGACATAGACTGTCTGATCAGATTCAAAGGCTTGGATAGTTTTGGCTTTTAATGATACAAGATTATGTCGATTTCACAAAGAAGTGTCATTCAATCCAAGTACACGCCAACTTCATTCATCAACCTCCAGAGTTGTTTCATACAGCTAAATACTCATGGCCATTTGCCACATGGGGAATGGAAGTGGTGGGACCTTATACTTCGACTACTGCCAAGTAGTTTAAGTACATTCATACTGATACTGACCTCTTTTCCAAATGGCCAGAGGCAATACCTCTCATGGATTTCAGTTCTAAATGCGTTGTTAGCTTCATCATGTATAACATCAATACTAGATTTGGTGTCCCTCATACCATATTGACGGAAAATGGCACCAACATCTGTTCATCCGAGTTGAAGAAGTTGTATCAAGAATACAACATCAAATCCAACCATTCATCTCAGTATCATGTAGCGACCAACGTACAGATAGAAGTCTTTAATAAGACTCTTTCAAATATACTGCAATAGATGGTGGATAAAGATAAGAGGTCATGACCTAATAAACTCTTTCATGTTTATGGTCTTATCAGACTACCACCCGCACTGCAACTCGGTCTACTCCATATTCACTAGTATATGGAACGGAAGTCGTCACGCCCATTGAAGTTCAATTGCCTTCACTCAGAGTATCAATTTGTGATCAGTCATATATATTTTAACAATATAAAAAGATATTGAATGAATTGGAATGGTTAGATGATAAACGATTTTGCACTTTGTACCACTTGGAAGTCTATCTGAATCGAATAGCACGAGGTTTTAACAAAAAAGTTCGTATTCGTTCATTCACTAAGGGTGAATTGGTATTAGTTCTCAGAACTCCAATGATACCAGGAAAGAAACCTCCCATGCTTGATCCAAAATGGGAAGGACCTTACTCAATACATAGGGTCTACTCTAATGGAGCTTATTCATTAATCTCGATGGATGGAAAACTCATCACTACTCCAACCAATGACATATTTTTGAATAAGTATTTTGTATAAACAAAAAATACATCATCAACATGGTCCGGTATGACCTTAAACTGCAACTTGGTCTGGTATGAACTTAAACAGCAACTTGGTCCGGTATGACCTTAAACTGCAACGTGGACCTGTATGACCTTAAACTACACCACCGTCCAGCAAGACATTATACTGCACCATCCACGGTCCATGAATATGACCTTAAACTATTGGAACTTTCGTCCAACATGACGCTAAATTGTATCGTCCTTTTTTTCGTCCAACATGACGTTAAACTGTGGGAGAAAAATCCCCAATGCGTCCAACATGACGTTAAATGGTGTACGCTTTTGTCCTCACTGAATGAAATTAAACTGTACAGTCCCCCTTTCTTCCAACATAATGTTAAACTATATTGTCCCCATCGTCCTAACTAAATGACGCTAAACTGTATAAAATTCCTTGATACATCTTACATGGAATTAAACTGTAAATTTTCCCCGCTATATGACATTAAACTATGTAGAACCAATAGAATTGACTACAAGACTTTAAACTTCATAGTCCCTTCATACATCCTACTTGATGTTAAACTATATCGTTAAGGTTGTTTCTACCTCTTGTTTCTCACACCAAGTACGAATCACGTGATCTTAGAGAAAACCTCAACCATAACACTCTCTCTGGGCTACTAACCATGTGTAAGTCCCAACAACATTTTTTTAGGTTGTTGTCCCTATGAACCACTTAATCTTCAGTTCATTCTTTAATTAAACTACGTGGACTTTGATACTTGCCTTCTAGGCTGGGTATGTAGGAAAACTCCCAAGGTTCAAGCCCGAAATCAATCTCTTCACATTGGTTCAACTTCATCTCATACGATGTTGATTAGTGAAACCGCCCCTAGAATCAATGTCTTTACATTGGTTCACTTTCGTCCTAGTTATATGACGTTAAACTGTACAACACTTTTGTCTAGTATGATAATAAACTGCAATATTCATTGATACCCTCACTTGAGAGGGAATCATTATTTACATTGATTTTCAATCATGTTTCATTTCAATGAATACTTGCATACATGGCAATTCCCAAACCTTTTATCTTGGGTTACACCATCACTATACTAAAGTCACCTTTCTCCTTTCACATGTATGAACCAAATTTGTACATAGGGTATTTCTAGAACTACGTGGGCTTGATTTCCATCTATGTGGGATACGTAGGAACGTTCGGGTGTCCCTCGAATCTAGCCCCACGTCTTTGGGCCTAACCCCAAATTCCACTTTCAGTCCCTTGGCTAAAAAGTCCCCATGAAAACCCACACTGTGTATTTCTTATAACGGTCCAAGATCTATGACCCTAAACTAAGATCTCTAATCCTTTTGTCCCACAAGAAGTTAAACTATAGTGTAATAACTATGTATGGCTTGATTCTCATCCTTATGGGATACGTAGTGAAGTCTATCATTTCAATTCAGGACCCTGCCACAACATGATTATGGTTAGCATTGATCTATTTATCCATGTATACATTGAACAATAACCATCATTATGTGTCATACTCCTAACCCTAAATATTTTCAGATCTTTATAACCCTTTTCATGACTTCTAGTCACAAAAAAGGTCAAACTTCTGAGATTTCGTTTTCCTTACTATTCAGCACGTGCCCATAGGCGGCCTTGCATAAACAGTCTACATAACAGATTTTTCAGCCAAAAAATACTATTATTTGACTATATAGCCAATTCCCTTAGGTGGACCTGCATATTTCAACCCCCTAACAGGTTTTTCACATATTGGTATCTTCATTCTTGGGATGAATGCCTCTTTTGTCCTTATTTGTCTTAAATAATAGTATGTAGGTATCCGCAAAAATAGCTATCCTTAACATATTTGTCCCATATCCTTTTTCATGATCTGAAAAGTATTCAAGTCTGTGGTTTATATTCTCCTTCCCTACGTTTGGGTCAGCCCTTTGTATGGGTTATTTCTATTCAGTTATTCAATAATCTTGTTTGGAAATATCTTCTCCATATTGAAGTACCTCTTTCAATATAGCCAACTCCATACATTGGAAAAATTGAATCCCCATAAACATTCACTGGCATTTAGCACAAGGAAAGTAAATTTCTAAGAGTTCTTTTTCATGACTATATAGCACGTGCCCATAGGCGGTCTTGCATAAATAGTCTACATAACAGACTTTAGCCAAAAGATACTATTATATTTAACTATGCATCCAATGCCCTTAGGTGGCCCTGCATAATTCAACCCCTAATGGGTTTGTCAAATAATTGTAACATCATTCTTGGGAAAAAATTCTTCTAATTTCTTTTAGAACTTTTTCATATCATTCCTCATATTAAATATTATTAATTCATTGATTTCATATTTTCCCTCATACTTGAGTATGGTACTATGTATTCAGATGAATTTTCAAGGAATTGAGTCAATTACAATTCATTCGGTCAAAGCTATTTTGACCTTAAACATTATCCTTTTTATGTCTGACATGCATGACTTTAAACTGCCCACAAAATACAAAGGATCTATGACTAAAAGACATGTTCCAAGCTCACTAAACATATTTTTTGTTTTATTTAGGTAATATTGTGCAATTAAAAGGTTCGATGATTGTAGGGTTATTTACATTAATCCTAGTAAAAATCAATCTATGCTTACTAGGCCCATTGGATTATGTTAAATTTAAAGCATGTTGCAAAAGAGAATGCAGGTACAAATGAGTGAAGGTGAAAGTGTTTTTCATTGATGCACAAGAGTTAGAAGGACATCCACAGATTGGAGTCTCTTCTCTTTTCCAAGGAATTACAAAAGTCTGTCAACATAAGTCTTCAATTGATGAATCACATCCCGAGTTTCATTAGCAGCTACTTGACACTCATGCACTCGACCAACATCACTATTTTCGTCCTGATGGAGTTCTTTCTTGGCAACCCCAATGGTCTTCATACCATTTGTTTGAACTCCATCCAGTTAATATTGAGTTGTTCAGGTTCCCCAGTAACAGCAGCTAACTTTTGCTGGAGTTTCACCTACTGGATGACTTTTTCATTGATTTTATACTTCAGATCCTTCATCTTGGCAGTGTAATCAGCCTCAGCATGGGATACCGCAGCCTCAAGTTCTCCAATGATAACTGACAGTTTCACCCTGGTCAGATCTTCGTGACACTTTTTCTCCTGCTCCCTCCTGAAGATGACATGTTTCACCACGGCATGGATATTTTCTTATCCAAAACCACCAAGTCCTAACATGACAAACTGGGATGACAATAAAGGTATCTTCTTAAGATAGATCTTATAAAGGCACCTCAGATATGATTTTCCATATATTGTTCCATCCCTTGCGTCGTGAAAAGGTGAATGCTTTAACACATCTGGGTCTGATTCAACATCATCATCACAGGGGGGGCATGTAATCTGGGATTAATGCACTTAAGAAAGTGCCATGTTCTGCACCTCCCACATGACCTGTGCTTCTTCACTTTCAATTCCCATTGGGACAGAGGATGATGCCTCACCTCTATATCTATCCACTATAGTTGACGACCCTGCATGATTAATTCAAAGCTTTGGTTAGCATCAAAGGATAAAAAAAGAATCGATTGTCTTGCATATTAAGTACAATCACAAATATTGTTATGCCTTACCTGACGGTGGGTCAGCAACCTGAGAAGAATCCTCCCCATCTTTTCCAATCTCAATAGGATATTCATGATGGGTCTCAGGAGGGTTTACTGGGTTTAGATCTACTTGAGATAATGTTTCTGCAATGGTAGGGTTGACATCAATGTCCACACCCTCTTCAGGCATTGGCAGTTCAGCAGTTTATATGGATTGAACAACATATCATTTTTTAGTCATGATTAGAAGTGTAAATTATAACAAAATATACTGGTTGAAGGATAACACTCACGCCCAAGGTCTTCTAAATCACATGACAACATAGCATGATCATAAAATTCATCGAAAGACATGCCATGATTCATCATTTCATCGAATGATATTTCATAATCCTGGTTAGTCTCACTAGTGGGAGAGTTTGGTGTGTCTTCTAGATGATATACGTCCTACAGCCCCTGACCCTAGACAGTATCTTCGGGTAAAATCACTGCATCAGATGCATCAGTTGCAACAGTCGCCAGATGCTCTAATGTAGGATTTGAACCTAAAGTATCACAGAAAGGATGTCAGTCGGTGTTTCATTCAACATTTTTATGAAGCATTGTTGACTTGCTAGAAATAGGTTCTTTGCTTCTTGCAACAGAAGCAGGAGGGATACTGGGAATAGATGATAGCTCTTCTCCAGGAGCAGCCAAGCCAGCATGGATCTGTGATTGTTCCACAGCACCCTCTGTGGTCATTGAAGGAGGATTAGTCCTTTCCCTCAGAGGGGAAATTGAAGAATCCTCTGAAATCCCCAGAAATATGATTAACCATGTAGTCATGGGTATAAACTCTTGATTTCCTGAAGGAAATACCATTTCTAATGAAGCATTTATCTATGTTCTTCCTCTTTCGTTGCCTTTTCTTCTTTGGTTTTTTAGGAGTATCGGTAGTCTCCTTTATTGGAACTTGGATTGGCGAGTGGAAGGATATGTCCAATGCCTCATTCATGGACTGCTGGCCTGGAGATATCTATCCTGGTTCGTGAGGAGAATCAGCAGCTTCCCCGATGGCAGTACCACCAGGGCTATACTATGGTGAAGGAACCTCAGTTCCTTTCTTTGCAAGATGCAAGATGAAGAAAATAACTTCCTTAAGTAACAAATATTTGACTAGAATAATGTTGCAAAGAAAATAGGGAAATAAAACATTCATCTTCAGGAGCCACATACTCATACCACTCCTTATCTCCAGAACCCCCAGCCCCCTCAGTGGCACCACGATCAATCATTTCCTTCACCCGCCTAGTGACAGGAATGGATTCATCAGTGGCATATATGAGCATCTCAATCTCTTTGATGTAAGACCACACATAATAGGGGTTATCTTCATATTGGAGATTTGTAGAAGCCATAAGATTCCCTATTCCAGGAAGTTGTAGGCCCTCAAACAAATCCAGCCAGGCGGTCTCAGTACCACAATATAAACACTACCATAACTGGACAACCTCTGGTCTTAGATATGAAGGCTGTGAGGAAGGTACTATAATTTTTAATTTCAATTTCTTCCCAGATCCTGCAACTATAGATAGAGAATATGAAAATAAGAATTATTTCTTTATAAAGTAGCAGTGATTGAATTACCACAATGAATTAACTCCCCAGGAGTTGATGGAGTGGGTCTTTAAATTCTAGATGGAGGATTATATCGGGAACGAAACCACTTTGTGACTGGTTGTGCCTCATCATCCCCATCATGGGAATATGGTGAATCAGTTCTAGAGGAGGAGTCTGTCAAATCAACTTCAGGTGGGGAAGCATCACCTTCATGAGGAAGGGTTTCTTTCTCAACAGTCATCTTCCTTTTCCCCACCTGATAAACTGGGTGATTCAATATCCATTTGGGGTATGATGCTATCCAGTGTTCGGCATAATATGTGGTCAAATTATGTGCTGCTTTGTCAACTGGTAGATAAAATACTACCCCAGTCTTCTCCCTTAATGTCAGCACCCATAGTTGCCGAGAAACCATCAGATGTTGCTCTAACCTGAAATGTACTGGAAGAGATAAAACAATTTTTTTTCATACATTTGAATTGACATGCAAATATATATGGATCATAGGCCTCACATATAATTTCTCCATCAATCATGGCAACTAGCACACCATCCCTGCAAGCTAGCATGTATGCCCTCAAATCCAAGCGAGTTGTTCCATCATCAACAAACCGCTCGGTTGGAGGATTTCCATAGGGAAAGAAGTTGAATTCCTTAAACATTCTTAGCCTCACATTCATGTCATAGGCGTTAACATCAAATAGATAAACTCCATATAATTCTTTCACTGACGGCCTAAAAGAACATATAGGGATTTGTAATCCATTCTCTACATTGTAAGTCCTGATGTGAGTGGTGATCCATCCCTATAAAACATGGAATGGTACCACTATTCATAAAGTTGATTTAACCTTGAAGACATGAAGTAATCTCATGTGAATATTTGCAAAAATGGGGGTAGCCAACCCAACCATTTTTCCCTCATCCAATTTTGCCGCAATGTCGAAGGTCCCTTCCCTGAAACCTCCCTTCGAATCCCTGCCCGACAAGAGATACATGTTGAGCCACATTTCCATGAAGCCCGCCAGACGAGTCTTCTTTGGGATACTTGGATTCACCTCATATCCCCATTTTTTGAACTCTCTTTCTTCTATAGTTGTCCAAAATGTGCCAGGAGTACCCCTCCTCTCAGGTTTTGGGCAGGTGGTAGGACGTTTCGGCCTCTTAACCGGGGATTTCTTTTTCTTGGATCTTTTCTCCTTCAGCTCCTTCTCCTTTGGCACCTTCCCTTTCTTTTCAATAATAAATATATTCATCCACTCCTCTGGATGAATATCCTTTCTAGAATGAGTTAACGAGGTCTCTGAACTCTTGAGCCTATCGAAGATCTTAAATAATTCTCGAGCTAAAGCAAGAGTCTTCTCTGAATCATTCCATGTCACCTTGGGAGGAATGAATTCATCATACATATCACCCAAAATTGGAGCCCCTGAGATCTTGTGGACATCCTATAGACTGATACCTACTTCTCCATGAGTCAGATGGAAAGAATTAGTTGTTGGGCTCCAGTGGCTGATTATCTCCGGCACAAAGTTATCATGTCTATAAACATATGTTTTCCCAACCCAGACAGCTTTGTATATTGCAGCTCCCTTCAGATCCTCGACAAACTCTACACAGGTTTGTCACACCCAGTATACCCACATCCATGTTGGCTTCACGCCTCCCCCAGGACAGAAGTCCCAAGTATTCTTCCAGCCTTTGGATTGATCCATCTGAGCATTCTGAATGATTGAAGGATGATAATGTGGTTGTAGCTAAGGTGTATGATCTTTCTGATCTAGTGTACAAGGGCTATGATGCATCATATAGGCCTTATCCAATGTTCCAGTACATAGAAATACTCCTCCACATGAGATATTTTTTGAAGAAAAGTTGGTGTAATTCTAAAACCACAAAAATGGAAGATAGTTCTTTTCATATGGAAGAGTGACTTCTCGCATATGACCATTGCCATACAAAGGCAGATAAGTGCTCTGTGGGAAGCCACGATGATATTTCTTCATATACCTAGCCAAATATGGAAGAGTTCTATCTTTGACAGTATAATAATCATGGCTAATGATGTTCATCATATCATCAATCTGCATACTAGCCAGTTCATCAACTATTCCAGGTCTAAGATCCATTCATTCAGCACAAAATTTGAATAAATTAAACTTTTAAGTAAGTTTATTTTTCATAAAATTTGTGAAGAAATTTCAGAAAAAAATGGACAAGGCATTAAGGCGAGCAAGTATGGATATGTCTCGCAAGTGTTATTTTGTCACACAAGTTTTTGGCGTGATAGTATCACCGCGCAAGGCCTATTACCTTGACAATAGCAAGAAAACAAAGAAACAGCATAAAATAAGTAACTTGTGCCACGCGAACTTGAGAATCCGGGATCAGATGCGATGCGCCGCAAAGGACCGCATATTTATAGGCCAGGAGACTCACATGTGTGCCTCCACCAAGTGCGATCCATCCAGCATGCTCTATCCCAACGTGGCAAGAGCCTGCGCACCCAGTACTGTGCCTTGAAGACTTGTGCATCGTCTTTCCATTGGTTTTCATCTTTTCCTCAGAGTCAAATCCTCTTTTCTCTCTGGATCCAACTCTGAGGGGGGACTTTTGTTGACGCTCCTTTTTTGTCAAATTGTGTAAAAGAATGGAAAGGAAAAGGACTTAGCACAAATTGATTCAACCTTTAAAGAAAACATAAAAAATCGACAATGGAATGAACAAGGGATCAAAAGAACATGTGTCGTGCATTTTACCTCATGGTCGCACATGTATACTTGTGCGCCGCCTAGTGGTCGTGCAAGTGACTTGCGCGACCTAAGTGATAACCGCCCGAGTCTTCTTCAGCCTATAAATAGACCCTGTGGGCCCCCCATTGAGGGGGGGATTTTTTTTTATACTCAGATTTGAGCTCTCTGTGCCCTAGCCTCTCCTCAAATCTTTTAAAACAGTTCTAAGGTAATTTCTTGCATAGAAAGGAAGATCTAAGGAGGGGGAGGAAGGCCTTAGTGTTGAAACTCATCAACACTTTCACTCCTGAGTGGCTAGCCCTTAAGGGAAATTGCCACACTTGCACGCTTCCTTACTCCTTCAATAGAACTCGCGTGCCTCCCTTATCGAAGTACATAAAAAGGATTCTAAAGGCATTGATCAAAGGATCGCTCATGTATACCCTGCTGGTTAACAATCGTGCAAGTACCCATGCATTGTGCAGGTTTACCTACGTGACCAGACTTGCGCGCCCACGCAGTACCTACGCACCTGATAGGACTTATGCACCCCTACCTTTTTGGGTACCCTACTTGCCCATTTCACCCCTCTTAATTCATTCCACCTCTCCTATTCATGATGCAGTATTCAAGACACTCTTCAAAGCCATTCGTGGCATGATTTATTGATTTGACTTCCCCATCTAAAAGGAATTCTGGGAAATATCACTCAAAACCTGGTGATTTACACTAAATTTTGAGATTTCATTCATTCAACCTCATCCTTTAAAGATGAGAGAACCCTAATCTAGGCATCCTTTTTAGGAGTAAGCCCCAAATCCTCAATAACCTGGGCATCTTTCTCAAGAGTAAGCCCCAGTCCAGGTTCTCAAATTTGGGCCTCCTCCTCAGGAGTAAGCCCCAATCACAATTCAATGTTCCCTCCATAATTCTGGGTACCCTTTTCAAGGGTAAATCCCAAGTTAAGAGTATAAATCTCCATAAAATACATATACCTTTCATGGACACTATTCACCTGGGCGTCCTTTTTTAGGAGTAATCCCCAGTCACAAGTATGGGAATCCTCTTTAGGAGTGAGCTCCATGTCCCTTACTTTAAAGTCTCTTTACCTGGGCCTCCTTTTCAAGAGTAAGCCCCAGTCATAACTCCATTAACATGGGCCTCCGTTTCAGGAGTTATCCCCAGTCTTAATATCTCTTAACCAGTCCTAATTTTCCTTTGATCTAGGATTCCTTCTCAGGTGTAAAACCCAATCATAAGTCCTCTCCTAATTTGGGCCTTCTTTTTCAGGAGTAAGCCCCAAATTACAGTATTCAAATATCCATGAAGCACATATACCTTTATGGACCCTATTCCTAGATTTCTTCCCTGATGTAAATCCTAATCTTCATTTATCTGGGCATTCATACATACATAAGTCCCACATTATTTCTTATGATTGTATCTTCCATAGACCAATTGTCTAATTTTTTACCAATACCTCTTGTTTCTCACACCGAGCATGAATCACTTGATTTTAGAGTGTAAAAGTTATTATGACAACCTTCTTCGAGCCATCAGTCATAAAAATAATACTCCCTTACTTGAACTACTTGGGTTCTAATTCCTTTTCTAAACAAAGGATACATAGGTAGCCCATATATGGGTTCAATCCCAACTCTGAAATAATCCATGTCCTTCTGAATGACAATAAACTTAATGTTCCCCACTGAGTGTCTTTATAACCAGCCTGGTCATCATAATGATGATGAGATTTCTATATAAATGTTTCAAAGGATACCATTGACCAAGAATCTCTAAATAAATACAGATGATTCTCTATTGATGAAGAACCTTGAATACATATAAATGATTATCTAAATTTCCTACATATTTAATCATTGATTTTAAAATCTAAAGTAAATCTCATTTTATACTTGGTAATGTAATAAGGATTCACGAACATAACTAAAATATATAAATAGAGTCCCGGAGTAGACAATAATTCCCCTCAAAAAGGTGTAATGATTCCGACCTACCATTATCTCGACCAATGAAAATTCCTAAGCCTCATCATTCCACAAACTAATGAATGCCTACCTTTGAAAAGTAGGACCAAATGGATGTGGAATCATTGGATGTTTCTGGTTCAACGAACAAACCCGATAGAAACCAATCGGAATGATTGAACCTCCCATCAAGGCGTTCATCCCCAAATTCCGAGGGAAACAGATTTCATGAAGTAATGAAGGGGGGAAATCCTCGAAGAAAATAGGGTTCACGCATTGAATGACCTAGAAATGCACCAGAACCCGGTGGTGTTGTCCTTAAATAAAAATGCAATCCATCATTCCTTACTTCATGGTGACTTGGTGTTGGTTCTAAGGGAATCAATGATACCTTAGAGGAATCTAGTGAAACTGGAATCCATGTGTGAAAGACTTTAAATTTTTCATATACTTCACTCTGATAGTGTAAACTCATTGATCGCCATTGATGATGATAATATCAATCATTCATCCAATACTAGGTTTCTCAGGAGATATTTTACATGAATAATACATACCTTTAGTCTTAGATATAAGGATTTAAACTAAAAATCCAAAATCCTAGTTATATGTTGTTTCATGTGGTGTTGATCCACCCCATGCCCCTTCTCTCATTAGGTCGTTATTCCTGCATGACACGCCAAAAACCATTGGTCCATGAATCATGAACATTAACATTTTTCATCCTCCGCCAAAATTTCACATGGTGTAGGGACTCTATGGATGAAAAATTCTCCTCACCCTCACTATATGTTGTAGTTTCATGATATGAAATAGTGTAACATTTTGGTAAAATATATTCAAAATTTAAAATTATTATCATAATCATAATCAGAAGATATTAAAATGTGTGTCCAATTTTCTCATAGCATGAAGTTAAAAAACATGGTTCATATCCATATTGTATGATATAAAACATTGAAATGAATTTACCCTTCAACTGATAGGGCTCCCTCTTTCTGGTGTCGATCACTTACTGCACCATGCTGAAGAACTAAATAAGGATTGATTCCCATTTAATGTCATGGGATATCAAGAGACTGAAAAATTATATATCACTGGCTCAACTCACTCATTGAAGGACCTCAATGCTTCCATCAATGAAAATAAGTTTTTCTCTCACTCACAGATGAAATTTCGTCCAATCTATTAAAAAAACAAACCACTGTGGTTAAAAAAAATTTATAATATATATTTCCTTTTTTATAAATGAACAAATTCACAAGGAATTATATTTTCCTAACATAATCTACTTTTATAAAAATAAAAACACACATATTAAGAAATCCCATTTAATGAAAATCAACCCATGTCAAGCATTCCCCAACGATTCCACATTTTTAGTTATAGTAAAGAAACTATACTAATAGAAAATCCTATAATAATTGAGTAATGATAATAGAAAAAATATATAATCATGGTTAGATGAAAAAACTGTAGAAAAAGTAAATAAAAAAGGTAGTCAATGGGAGTAACTCATAATCACAAAATCGTCCATTAAAATAATTATGGGATGGAAGTAATTTTAATTGGAGAATCATAGGATGATATCTGACCTATAGGTCCTAATGGAAATTCACTCAATCACAGAACACCACCTAGTTGTGTGACCAAACAATAAATATAAATGAGGCCTTTTAGGGACATAAAAAATAAGTTCAAGTGATCACCTCAAGGATAAATATAATAGAACCCACTTGATTACTCACAAATATAAGGTCTCCCATGTACCAACTACCAATCATAAAGAAAAGTATTCATCACAATCATTCATAGTAAAATCCCAAAATCAAAAAATGATTTCTAAAACATACCGTAAACATATCATTAACTTATTTCAGGTATATCTAGAACATTTTTTTGGTTTCCTTATATTTGGAGATAATATAAAGATGTTTTAGTGAATTTTGAGAAATTTTGGTGGTTTTGGGGGGGTGTTCACGGTTGGATCATTGTTAGGGAAAATAACGTTATTGGTCCAAATAAACAATTCATCTTATGATAAGCTACTATAAGGGGGTTCATTTATTTTTCAGATATTTCAAAGCGAAGCTCAAAGTGTGGCAGAGGTTTAGCACCTGAAGCTCAGCGGGCGACAGAGGACTGGCAACGCGAAGTTTGAAGCAGATGGAGGTCCGACAACGCGAAGATCAGTGGGCTGCAGAGGTCCGAAAAAGTGAAACATGAGGGTGGTGTAGGTACGACAACATGAAGCTCTACTGGAGGTGGGGGTCTAGAAATGAGAAGCTCGAGGGCGGCGGAGGTCCGACAACGAGAAGCTTATCGGTCAGCAGAGGGGAGTCACAGGGTGGCAGTACCACGAGAGCTTTAGGTCACGATGAAATGAGGGCATTGTGTGAACGAATTTATAAAAAATGGACTACGGTTTTATCATCCCTAACAAAGCGCTGATAATGACTACATTTATTAGCATTAAAATTCTAGCACTGATAATGGCCCTCTTTATCAGGGCTAAAAAAGCACTGCTAAATCCTTCCTATATCAGCGCTAACATTTTAGCACAGAAAAAGTGATTTTTTATCATCTCTTTTCTAGATCTGATAAAGGGTCTCTTTATCTGTGGTTTTCTCATAGCGTTGATATAAGGAGGAACTTCCCTTGCCCGTTTTGTATGCATATTCACATTCATAACGCTCTATATTAGTTAACCCAAATGAAGGTCAATTTTGAAAAATTATTGGCTCTTATTGATTGGCCAAAAAATAATCAATATATGGTAGATGAATCCTATTCATGATAGAAATTATATTGTGTTCTCAATAATAAATGGGAAAACATGTTGACATGTTTTTCTTATTATGAAAAAGAACAAGTGGAAGATATTGTGACGAACAAGATAATGTTCATTCCTTATCATGATTTTTGATTCAATAAGGTTTTTCATTATGTATTTTCCATTCCTTCATACATGGTGATAATTTTGAGTCATTAAGGTTTCCTTAGGACCTTACCATACCTCTTATTTATAAAATCGTAAACACCTTATCTTATGGAAAATCTATTTTACCCTATGTTTTTCATATATAAGGAATAATTGTCTTCCCCAAGTAAATATTTCCTTACCATGTTTCATGGTACATATCATAATTTTTATAAGTATAAAATTCATTTTGAAACCAAAACCTCATATTTATATAAATACATAGACATGAAGCCTTCTATTTTTGGACTTGAATTCTGATTACGAATTCTGGATACATACTTTTTGAGTTCAGACATAGAATTCTAATTACGAATTTTGGTTACAAACTATCTGATTTCTAACTCCGAATTCTGATTACGAATTCTGGATATGAATATTTTATGTTTTGACTCCAAATTCCGAATAAGAATTATTCCTACGAACTTTTCTATGTTCTGACTCCAACTTCTCTGAATTCAGACTTTGAACTCTTATGAGTTCTGACTCATAATTCTCATGAACTATGATTCCGAACATTCTATGTTCTGGTTTAGAATTGTTGTGAATCATGGTTCTTAATTTCCCAGAAATTCTGACTCCATAATTATATAGAATTCTGGTTCCGAATTAATTAGAAAATAGAATCCTAATATCTCTGTATTATAGACTCCGAAATCATTTTTGGTTAGACTCCAAAAATTCATATATCCTTATATTCCGAATATTGGATTTTAGTTTTGTAACCATATTTTTCTCACAATTATTTTGTTATAAAATGATGAAATGCTTTAAATTACTAACTAACCATTGTTTGTGTGACACGTGTATAGGTCACTCTGAAATTCAAGGAAAAATTTGACCATTGGAGGAGGGAGCCGACTATTGAAGTCATGCATATAAATAAGAGCTAATTTGAAAGAGCCAATAACAAGTTGATAAATCTAGAGATTACATGCAGATAAAGTTATTTCTAGAGAGAGATACTTAAATGCTTTGTGCGTACTAAACTTTTGGTTCAGATTTTCTTTGTGGGGTTCAGATTTTTGCTGAGTACAAGCGAGGGATTCTGGGGATAAAAAGACAGAGGTGCCGACTACCTTAAATTTGAGTTCTCGCGGGGATATCAAGATAGACTCTGATCTTCTTATTGAGGGATTACCCTAGTGTGTGTAAGATAGAATTTCATTAATGTATAAATCAAGGGACCTTTATCCAAGGTTGTTGGATACCATTATCTTTGGGCTAAAAGACTTACTATTGTTACTTAATTTGTTATAAGTTTTTATACTATATTTCTAAGGTTGAAGAACGTATAACTATATCAAAATTTTTTATACATGTCTCTAATTTAGGTAGATTATATACGCCTTAAGGTAGAATATTCATCTTTGTAAATATTGACTAAGTTTCACTTTCTAGAACCATCATTCTGGATTCACTTTCTCATAATCAAATTTCCTGATTCAAGCAAGTGTGTAGAACTAGTGGTTTTGTGAATTACCTTGTTTAATATTATTAAACATAACCGTCTTTAAAAGTTCCGAAGGAAGATTTAAAAGTATACAATTACCCCCCCCCCCTCTTGTATTTTGAGCATCATTAGATACTCCATACAGTATCTCTATTATTTTGATCCTACATTTGGTATTATAGATTATATCATACTCACATACCATCTCAACAACTGGTATCAGAGGATTGGTTCAATTTAATTAATCTCACAATTAGATTTAGAAGATAATTCATCTTATTCTTATATTTTTCAGAATCATATTTTCTGGAATCAGTTTGTCAGATTCATATAGTTCAGATTAATATTTTTTCTTTGAGATACTCTGGTTCGCTATTCTCCTTGCTTAGGAATATTTTCCTTCTATAAAAATTCATTCTATTAACAAGTTTTTTGTTGAATGAAATTTGTTCTTAAAGATGGCAGGAATCAATGTTGCTTCCATAGATAATCTCAATCCAACAAGACCACCTATCTTTGATTGAAATGATTATGAGTATTGGAGAGATTGTATGACGAAATTCATTATCAATACTGGTGTTTATAATTTTTTAATTCTTACTAGAGGATATAAAATTGCTGACAAGGAAGTTATTACTTTTACTAATCAAGAGAATAATGTTTATGAATTGAATTATAAGGTTTTCCATACATTACATTGTTCTATGACTAAATATATATATATAAATATCCAAATTTCATCATGTGAAGTTGCAAATTCTATATTGAAGAAACTTGTAGTTTCTCACTTTTGAACTTCCAATGTTATTGAAAATAGAAGATCCATGCTCAGAGTTGAATATGATGGTTTTTTCATTCTTTATGTAGAACCCATATGTAAGGTGAAACAAATATTCATGACTATTGTGAATAGTTTAAAATACATGGGTGAGAAAGGATTAGAGGATTAAGCTTTTGTTGATAATATCATAGACATCATTCCCAGTGAGTTGGAATCCAAGAGGACTACTATATATGAAAATAGAAAGGTTAATCAGATTTCCTTAGATGAGTTGTTGGGAAATCTACTTCAACAGCAGACCAGAATAAAGAGAGATGCTGACAACATCAAGAAGAAGAATTGTAATGGTAGTGTTACTTTTACTACTACATCTAATCATATAAAATCCAAGACACCTGATAGAGTTACTAGATCCAAAATCTATGACGGTTATTATCCAATTCGAATCTAGTGGATGTAAAACATCATAGAATGAATTAGAAAATATTTCTTGATGAATGAACAAGATAGCTGGACAAAAGAACATTGAATCAAGATATAAGAAAAAGGAACAGAAAGATAAGAATGATTCTGAAGTCAAATGTTATGAATGTAAGAGATCTGGACATATAAGGCCTAATTTCCCCATGATCAAAAGAAAAGAATGAAAGGAAAATCATTCTGAGATAAACAGAAAGTAGTATTACAAGGCTAAAGCCATGAATTTCTATAAATCTAATGACACCTGGAGTTCCAGTAGAGGTGACTCTTCATATGAATCTTTAGATTATGAATCTTTTAGATATAAGAATCTTGGTCTAATATCCATACTATCTATTGAAAATCATTGTTTAATGGCTAATGTACTCAATGATGAATCTATGACCAATATATCTTTGAATGATAATGATAGTAAAAATTATGACTCTTCTATTGAAGAATCATTTCTGATTAAGATAATACTTTACCTACCTATGAAGATGTTTCTATGTTTTCCAAACTTCTTGATATTGAAAACTCAAAGCTCATGAAAAATATTGATAAGGAAAATTATAGGAATACTATTCTTACTAAGGAAATATCAAATCATTCAAATGATCGTGAAAACAATAATGCTGATTTTGAAAGTATTTCAAAAAATCATGAGGATGTTAATTCTGAGATGAATAAACGTTCTAATGATCTATAAAATGTAATTTCTATGAAAAATGTTTTCGAGCCGGAATCTAGTTCAAAATCAAATGATTTTGAAGACTAGAACTTGGTTATCAAACTAAAATTTGAAATACTTTCCTTAAGGAATTGTTTGTCAAAGTTTACCTTAGGTAAGAAAAATTTTTATAAAATGTATTCCCAAATCCGACTTCTAAGGAATATTTCTGGTTGTGGTTATACTATTTCTAAACCTATTTTTAGTAAAGATTATTTTGTTACACAATGTGCTCATTTTTTAACTAAGTGTCAGTGTGGTGGAAACTGGGGAAATTTTTTTCGTTAAACAAAACACAATATTTATAATTTCATAAGGCATATTTTTTTAAGAAGATGTGTGTGCCTAAAAATTCAATTTTTGATAATTCCATATCCATGCACGTTTGGATTCTGAAAACCTAATTTTTTTATTATTTTCAGGAAAATAGGGAAGGTAACAACAACAATACATGGTACATGGATAGTGGATGTTCATGGAATATGACTTGTAAAAAAACTATTTTAAAATGATAATCAAGTTGAAATGAGGTAAATTAACATTCAGAGAAAATACTCAGGTTGAAATTATTTAAATATGAAATATGGTTCTCATTGGAAAAACAATGATTTCAAATGTTTTATTCATTAAAGGTCTTAATCGCAACCTCATTAGTATAATCCAATTATGTGATGAATGTTAACTTGTGAGTTTTAGGAATGAAAAGTGTTTAGTAGACAATTCCAATGAAGAGTTTATTCTTTCTACCCATAGGCATGAGAATGATTACACACTAAACATAGAAGACCTTATGATCCTAGATCTTCATTTCCTTAGTGCAAGGGAAAATTATTCTTGGTTATGGCATAGAAGGTTAGGACAATGTAACCTTAGGAACTTATGAAAACTTTCTAATAACATATTAGTTAAGGATCTACCAGAGCATAGATTTGATTCTTCTAAATTTTTTAACACTTTTCAATATTAAAAGCAACATAAATCATGTTTTAAATCAATCGGTGAAGTCACACCTACTGATGCATTACAGTTAGTGCATATTGATCTTTTTGGTCCAAAACAAACTGGAAGCATTGGAGGGAATTATTATGTATTTGTCTTGGTTGAAGGTTACACTAGATTTACATGGGTCTATTTTCTAAAAAATAAATCTGAAGCTTTCATTTATTTAAAAAAATTTAGATCCCATGTTAAAAATGAGACAAAACTTCCATTGAAATCTGTTCATAGTGATCATGGAGGAGAATCTCAAAATTCTGATTATGAAACTTCGTTTAGTAGAAAAGGAATTATTCATAACTTCTTAGCACCTAGAACAACTCAACAGAATGGTGTTGTTAAAAGAAGAAATAGAATTCTTCAAGAAATAACCAGAACCATGTTGATTAAATATTCTATAGCAAAACATTTTTGTGCTGAAGCAGTAAGTACTGCTTGTAATACTATAAATCGAGTTTTGATTAGACCGTTTCTTAATAAAACTCATTCTGAGTTATGGAGTGGTAGAAAACATTGAATTTCATACATTAATGTTTTTTTTCAAGGTATTCATTCTTAATACTAAAGATAATCTACGTAAACTTTCACTATGTTTCACTTTCCGAAACTATATTTCCGGATTCACATTCTCAGAATCATATTTCCTAATTCAATCAAATGTATAGAACTATAGGTTTTCTGAATTACCTTGTTTAATCTTGTTAAACGTTACCATCTTTAAAAGTTACAAAGTAATTTTTCAGAGTATACAATTCACCCACCTCTTGTATTTTGAGCATCATTAATATTATATAAAAGGTGTTTATGGATAATAATTAACATGCACATGATATATGTAATATAAATTGGAATACTATATTTATTTTCCCAATGAAAAATGATATTTTTTCATTGGGATATAGTCTCTGTCAATTTTTCTATTGAAAATGATATAGGATCTATGAAGAGAAATCTAGTACATGCAATGAATCACATAATATTCAGCTGATTTAATAATTAGAAATATATTGGCTGAATATCCCCACATACTATAATCAAAATAGTACTATAAGCATTAAATATGTCTATAATACCATTATGTGTTTTCACCACTAACTCAAAATGTAATAATTTTGATGTTAATTTGATACCATTTTCATATTAAATAGATATATTGGGATGTGAAGATCCACAATCAATTAATACTATCGTTGATCTAAAATGTTTGGTAATTGTACATTCCAAAACATTATTCCCAAAATCCCTTTTTAAATTAGATATCGTAGAATATTTGTTATTATAAGTATGATTTAGATATTTTTAATGGATATCATCAAAAAAAAAATTTATTAATTTACATGTTACAATAAATCCAATAATACTCACATTCTAATCATTGGATCATGAGTGGTTCATTTGGTGGAATATTATATTCCCCTATAAAATTTCTAGGATTATTGATCACCTTTCAACATTCAAGGGAATAGAAAAAAGAATTTCTATATTTTAATATACATCAAGATCAATTCATGAAATTTACAAGATGTTTCTACCAATATTTATAGAATGTATATAGATGAAATTTAATTCCATCATGTTATTTATTCGAGTCTTCATGTGACATGGTTCTCCATTTCTTATCAAAAACATGGAAATGATTGGAATGTTTTATTTTCATTTCAATCATTTGTATATATCAACAAATTTCACAATATAAAATATATAAATTTATTGATAATATTTTTAGAGACTTGGTTTTATGACAATAATTATTTTATTAGGTTTTCATTCAGGACTATTAATTATTAAGGAAGACTACCTTGATTTTTTTTTGAAATTTCCCTCATAAATACTAATGGATTCATCATCCTTTTGTTTATGATACAATAATATCATATCCATAATGATATATATATATATATATACTATATGGGATTTAAATATTGAAAATATCCAATTAAACTCATTATATTCTATTGATTCAATTTCATCCACTTCTCTCATATCCCCAATATGTTTCCAGTGTTAATCTACTTATTATTCCAAATGATAAATATATAGTTGAAAAATTACATTCAGTTATTAGTGAAGAACATAATATATTTTCTAAATGGTAATGATCCTTCTCTATGAAACTACTCTATCAAAATACCTACTTAAATAAAGAACATGTTTTATTAAGAACGAATCAGTTAAACTTTATTCCTCCTTTTATTATTTAGACTATCATAAGGATACACCAAAAGAAAACATTGTGTGATCATGGAAGTAATATGTTTAATTCTAGATCCCATGGAATTTGATTTTTCAAGTGTCCATTCATTACATTTTCCATCACCTTCACTGTTAACATGATGTGTTTTGGTTTTAGCGATTCGTTAAACCCTTAAAAAAATTAAATAATAAAACTATAAAAATTGGTGTGATATATCAATTTATTATGAATTATAATTCTTATTATGTATAAATTATTTCAACATAATATAAATATATGTATATTTTGGTTTGACTTATGTCATCCACATTCATTACAAAATCATTATCAAATTATCCAATACTTATACAAGTCCCTATGGTTTTAATTGATCATTTATAATCTTAATATTTAATTATTTCCCATACAAATCTATTAATGTCCACATATGAGACAAATAAATTTAAAAAATAAGTATACCATGTTTTAAAATGAATAATGAATAAATTTCACAAATACACAGTCAATGATTCTAATGGTTTGGTGTCATTAGAGATGAGATACACAATAATATAATTAGATACACAATCTTTAACAAGTCCAGAAAATGGCATCCCATGTTGTACTGTAAAAATAAATATAATAAATAAAAAATTTATCATAATCTATGTAAGAAAAATATAATAAATTATTATTTTATATTTTCTTTAATAGTAAACTTGGGTGATTTAAATAGATGAAAATTTGAAAACATGTTATAACAATAATTGTTTGAGATATTAAACAGTAGTTTTGAACATCATACCCAACCTATCATGAATTATAACCATCGTTAATGGTATAAAAGTTTTTCATATTGAGATATATGAATTTCATGAGTGATAAGAAATCATAAATTAATCATGATACATAAGTTTTTATCAAAATTTATTTGTTGCATCGCTGTAATATAAACCTTATCATATATCAAGGATAAGTAATTAGGCTATAAATTAATTTATTATTATTCCATTAAATGTTCTTCCCATATCATGATGAATCATGAATCATCACCTTTCATTCATATTGGATCAAGAACATCAAATACATTCATATATTAAATCGTTAATGTTTACATATTTTACATAATAATTTAATGAGATATAAAACATTACCAAATAAATTATAGAGATAAATAATTCCATCCAAACCAATCATATAAAGAAAAAAATACATATGTGATCAATATGATAACAAAATATTCACTCTATCTACATATCATAAAATGTGTAAAAGAAATGGGTTTTATAAACATGAATTAATTTCATCATAGCATAACATACGGAAAATAAATGATTTTTATAAATTTTTCATAGTAATAATCATAAACCATAGAGGGAAATATTTATGATGGTATCATAAGATCATATCCCTTGTAAAACATAATAAAAATTATTGGATGATATCATACATTGAAATTCCTTTAGAAGAATTACTAGAATATTTCCTGAGTAAAATATCATTTTTATCTTTGAAATAAATTTCATAAATAAATATTTCACCGGAAATATTAAGGAAAAAATAATCCTTTAGACTATCCTTGGAAACAACTAATGGGAACTTTAAATCACTGATTGGAAATATAAGTGGGCAATTCTATTCAAGATGAAAATTTCAAAACATTTTTCCTTTAACAATATTAGTAAAAAATAAAAAATAACACCATTTATCAAATGATAAGATTATTTTGAATCATTTTTAAAATGTATTAAATGAAAAAAAAACTATAAAAAATTATAGAAAAATAATCAATTATTTTTTATTACGATTAATGAGAAACTCAATCAATTGATTAAAAATTAATTTTTTTCAAGATAGTAAAAAAAAGTGGATTTTCTAAACAAAAATATTCATTTAATTCTTGAGTACATAATGTTTAGAAAATGAAAAGATATAATATATTTTATACAAATAAATAGAGGATAAGATTATAATTTTCACGTATTAGAAAAGGATAATATAATTTAATCAATGTAAATTCCAACATAAACAATCCTTCTTTAAATTGGATCATAAAATAAATCCCATATGTAAAGACTCATCATTCATCACAAAAATTCTTACCTATATTATAATAAATATTTCGTTATTATAAATTTATTCTATAATAATAATAGCATCTATAATACGATCTAGGATTTAACATTGTAAAATTTTCCCCTTTTAATTAAATTTTTTAAGTGAATAGCTATTTTTGTTATAAACGTTTACTTTTTTTATGCATGATTAATTATTGATGTCCCGATCCATGTACATTGATCTGGGTTAAATTATAATTAATATGATATATATTTCTGAAATATCATATATATTAATTATATATAAATATATTTTAATCTATAAATTGAATATATAGATAATTGTATTACACTGATCTTGAAGATTGTAAGTCAGATTTACAAATGATAGTGATTTTGTATTTTGAAAAATTCATAAAAAGAAAGGTATATAATAATTAAACATAAATGAAAAAATATTATATATTATATATATTATATATCAAATAAATTATTCATTATTACCATTTATTTGAAAATAAAATGGAAACGAATCACACTGCTTCATGGAGGTGACAGCCCACACATACCAACAAGATAAATTATAGTTTTCTATGAGAAGGAATGGTATTAAATAAGATATTATATTAAAATTATAGAGGAATAATTCTTCTATAGATATCATATATTAATTTTGAATCTATAATTATAACCTTTCATGAATTATGGTTATTAAAAATAAATAACAACACTATGTGGAGACGGTAGGTCATGTGTAAACAATAAGGATGTTTTTATTTTTCATATGATAGAAAGAGGTGAAAAAATGATTTTAAATAATCATAACTTCAATTAATTATATTTAAGATAATTATGTTTCTATTTTATAATATGTAATTGATTATGTCATTGTTGAAAACTGGAAAATTATATATTTATAACCTACATGAACTATTTTTGTAGAAGAATGGTCATATCTATAGTGAAGGTTAATGTGTGATCTATGTTAGAAAATAATGAAAAATATGGAATTAATTGAGGTGATTATGAAAGTTAAATATTAAAAAAATTATGCAATGATGAACATGAAAACATAAGGTAGAAAATGAAATGAGGTAGAATTTTGTTGAACAAGGCTGAATAAAAGAGATCTGTATAGACAGAATAGAAAATTTTATTTATTTTATTTAATAAATTTTAACCATTGAATTTATTAATTTTTCTTTTCAAATGAATGTGAAAATATATAACTATCATTAATTTAATTTCCATGTACATTCATATCTATAGATGAGTGACACCTTTGGAAAAACTCATAAAAGATAAATCCTTGATGGAGAAAACATAACATATAACTTTTCTCGAAAATTACATCGGTTGGAGTTATATGATAAATATTACATTACTCCTCACATGTAAGTAATTTGATTCAAGAATAAAATTTAATAATTTTTTAAAAAATATAAAATCACAATGTGAAAATTAAACACCCTGAACATATATTATGAAAAACGAATTTCTATATAAAAAAATGACTCAGTTAAAATAAAATTTGAGAAGTAGAAATTAATATCAATGTGAGGAAGACCATAAATATCATAGAATAGAATTATTTTAATTTAATGTACACAAAAAGATAAAATAAATTCAAATATGTCTATAAAATCGATATAATAATTTGTTAAACATGTTTTCAAAATCATCAATTACAAAAACTAATTCATATGACTAATTTTTTTTAAGGTTATTAGAATAAGTGTGAATGAAGATTGTTTGGAAAGGTCCATTCATCCCTCCAACTCCAGCTCCCATGTCTATATAACTTAAGGTAGTCCCACCTCTGATTCTCTACTATATTCACTATTTTTTATTAAAATTCTAATAGATATACTAAAACATCTTGCATGAACCTCTCTTCTATAATGTATTTTTTTAAAATTGTACATTCACTTCCTTAACAACATAAATTATATAAAGATCATCATTGATGTAGTAAAAATTCATTTTCATAATCTTCTTTACATACTATTAAAATATATGTACTAAATTCAAGAATTGTTATCAATTACAATACCCTATAACAAATTTTGTTCACTGTAACTCAGTATGTCATTCAGGTCATTCCAGTCATCACATGATATAATGCCATTACCACATTTCTCATTTAACACATGCATACCACTAATTTCATGCACCAATGGTGACATAATCATGGACACTCATCTGAGTATTAACACTACAGAAAAAATCAATCCCTCATTTTAACATTATATAAAAATCATTTAAAAATGAGGCCATGTGAATAATGTCTGTAAAATAATATTATATTATTTAGATATTTATTGAGAATTTTTGTTAAGGAATTGGTGCATGATTTATTTTCATATTTGACCATTTAGAGTCGTATTGTTCTTGTTAGAAATATATCATTATCATATTTGGTCTCTTTATTTCACTTAGTTAGTGACATTTTTTTCGGCCTCGACAAAATAATGTATAAGAATATATTTGAAAGCTATAATTCATCACCCATTATCAGTAACATAGTTATTTCAATTCCAAGGAATGAAACTGATTCATCATTATTCATATTCATTAATATTGTGGTATATCATCATTGATACACTTCAACAAATTCTTGGTAAATTATTTATTAAAACATTACTATAAACATCATTATGGGATCATATTTTCGGTTTAATTTTTTTTTAAATTTCATCAATGATGTGAGACAAATTATTTTTTCTTCAATAGGTCACATAAAGAATCCTACATAACAATTCATGGATTTTTGAGAACTTAGGGGATTCAAATTGGTTTCCCCCAATGACTCATTGGTGATACTAATTCCTAATATATTGTCTTGAAAAAATAAAATTAAAATATAGAGACATATTGGTGAAACTTAAATAAATTACATTGAATTAGTTCGTATTGGTCATTTGATTTAAATATAATTCTTCTTTGTCCTCTATATTTATGTGTTATCATGTTCAGATAGTTTGACTTATGTACATAGATCTTTGATGTCTCAGTATCATTTCAGTTTGGTAAAATGAATTTTAATAATGAAAATTAATATTTTTCCATTTTAGTAATCTGACTATGTTTGATTCCATCAATATTTAGATACATAGTAGTGTGGGGATGTAGCAGTTACTACATTGGAGAATATGATACATGGGATTCTTCAAATTCTGAAACCCGTATACTTTTTCTATTTTTATAAATGAAATTTTGATGAATATATATTATATATATTAAAATTTTATTCAAATTATTGACTAACAGGTATATGAAAATTATTATTTAAATTTTTGACAAAAAAGTATGTTTTAATATTATAAACAAAATTTTTAAAAAATTTAAACTACATATGAAAAACCATCGAAAATAAATGAATTTTATTCTGATTATAAAACAATAAATAACAATATAAATGTAAATTATTATTAATAAATATATATTAAAAATTAAATATATATCTATATACCTACGCATTCACAATTTAAAATTGATATGATAAAAAAACACAAACTATTTAACAAATAAAAAAGAAATTTTCAAAGTTTATATATTTATAAATATGATTATATATATAAAACAAATATTCTCAATAAATGAACTTCAAAAATTATAACTATCTCCACATTCAACGTAATATTACTCACTCATTATAAAAATAACAACATTAATTAATTCCTAAATGATATTATTCATCACAATGAAAATAAAATCATCATTTTTTCTTCTAAAATTCAATTAAATATATATCTCATCAAAAAAATAAAAAAAATTTCTATATTATGAACTCATTGAACATAAAAATAATATAATACTTAAAAATATGTGGATGAATGAATTAAAATAACTTTAGATCAACTTCTCCCACACTTTGGACATATATTATCCCCATGAAATCTTTTTGATAAATACTGTGATAGAAAATATGTCACGATATCAAAACAATGGAATTGTAGAAATAATTTATTTTAAAAATTGATTTTACCCCATGGATCCTCATAAAGAGAAAATGTGAATTCGTTAATATAAATGGTGGCATTGGGAAAAAATTTTATTTTTGTTTTAAAAGTAATATTTTTTCTAAAATAGTCAATTAAATTAAACAAACAGCGATATGAATTTAACTGATAATTAAAATGTTCTATTTGTATCCAGGTGAGTTCCAAACATTTTATATCACACAAATAAAATACCACAACTAAAAGGATGGGAGAGATCGATAATTACAAGGAAACATAAATAACACATCCCATAAATATAGATTAGAGAATAAAATAATGGTAGAATGAAGAAAATTAGATCAAACAATACTAGGATTGTTGTTCTATAGACCATGTAAATGTAAATCATATATGTTTTATTTAATCAAAAATATTTAATTCAATAATAGTGTCATGATATTCTCTCAAAATATGACCATGAACAAATTAATGATGAGCGAATAAAATTATTTAATCTATTAATTTGATTAGAAAAAATAACTATAACCTCATCAAGGTGACATGATGAATTTTTATATTTATAAAACTTGTGACCTATGAAAAATTGCAAAAATACTATGAAAATTTTAAACATCTACAAAAAATGATGTACTTTATGGGTGTTTTATTAATGAAATGTTATGCCTATTTATAATACCCATATCCCCTTGAATAAAAATGTATTTTTCATCTAAATTTAATATCAATGCGAATGGAAACAATTATTAAATTTATATTATAATATATATTCAATTTAATATTTCAATTACATTTTAATGGGTCAAAATGAAAATAAAAAAGAATTATTTCCCCAAAAAAAATAATATATGTACAGAAAAGGAATTAAAAATGTATACAATTTGATTTTATTACAGAATAAAATTTATAATCATATAAAATAAATGATATAAAATTTCATTAAATAATTATACAAAAAAGAATTTATTGATTCAACATGTACATTTAAGGGTTAAAAATGTATCAAATTATATTCAAAATAATTTTCAAAAAAT
Organism: Viscum album; assembly: GCA_963277665.1. Lineage (NCBI taxonomy): Eukaryota > Viridiplantae > Streptophyta > Magnoliopsida > Santalales > Viscaceae > Viscum > Viscum album. The sequence goes on along the minus strand of OY728163.1, from coordinate 1,044,647,167 downwards.
GGATTAAATAATGTAAAATACCAAATTAATTTGATGTGAATGAATTTAATCAAACAACCTCATGTGAAATTATACCCCACATTAAATTTCACACAATATATTATCAATGTTTTATGAAAATAATTAAATTATTTTTAAATAGGTACCACTATCAAGAAATCATGCACCATGATTCTATATTTTATGGTTCAATAAATATAAAATAAAACATTTTATTTTGAGTGTTGTTAAGTATATATGAAATTTAATTTAACTCTATAATAATTTATTTATAGAAATTATTGATCAAACAAAGATGTAACTTTAAAATAACATTAGATTAAACATTCTCTAAACCCAATATGATTCTATTAGATGAGACAAAGTAATTGTGAGACGATGTTACAATAATGGGTATCTACATTAATAATTTTTTTTAATATTTAATTCTATAAGTAAATGAGTATAAGGGATGATAATTTATCTTAAAATAGAACATGATGATAAAATTTATTCAAAAATAAATTCAAAAAATCAATATTAATACCTTTTTTCCATCCTAAGTGTAACGACCCAAAATTTCATTAATGGAAAATCCCTCTTGATCCAGTTAAATGTTTCTTTATGTTTTTATATGATGTCAACTTCTTTAGTTTAACGTTAAGATTTGTGACCGTTACTTTTATAGCCGTTGAACAGTGATCATCTGGGTAGTTTAAATATAAGGCTTTAACGAACCAATTTTCTACTCAGACAAAGGAAGCGATGGCCTCATCCAGTAGAATTGCCCCTTACGAAGCCCATTTGTCGGAGCTCGGAAATGAGGTGGCGTCTTTGGGCTTTGCCCTTGACCAATCCCAAGCTGAGCTTCATCAAGTCAAGCTCGAACGTGATCGTCTACGGGAAAAATGGAAGTTGATAGAGATTACCACTCGAGCGATGTTATCCGAGCAACCCCAAGAGTCTGTCACCATCGCACACCTTACCCTTAGGTCTTAGGCGGCTATTTTAAGGGGTTATGTAACAAATAAGTAGCACCATGTTCATGTACATTATTTTTGTATATAATAATGAATATAATTTCTAGTCATTTTTGATGCATTGTAGTTAGTTTTTAAAGTACAAATGATGTTTTTAGTTATTATTTAATTAAGAATTATATTTTAATAAATTAAAGGATTTTTGAATTAAATAATATTTTAATAAAATATTATTATTAATATTAAATTAATTTTTATTAAATATAAATGATCTTATAATTTTATGAATGCAATTAAAAATTTTATTAAGGTTTGAAAGCCATTTCTGTCAAAACCCGTGAATTTTTTATAAATGTCAGTTTTTATTTTAAAAGTGAAAATTCACATATTTAGAAAATTATTTAGATAAAATAAATATTATTTTTGGAATCAGGACGTCGAAATTATCCAACGGTGAATTTTTCATAATTTTCTGAGACAGTCAAATTTTTGGGTAGAGATTAAATACCTTTTAAATATATAATGTGTTTTATGACATCATAATGACCCAATGGTGATGTAATAAAATACCATAATCATTATGTTCGGCCAATATGTGTTTTATCAATAAAATAATGAGGTTTTGGGTTTGTTTGACTCACTTTTCAAAGCATTAATGGAGCCCTCAAGACTTATTCAACACTTTGCCTTTTTAAAATTAATTTCCATGGGAGTGTGACTCACCTCCACTTAAGCAACCCTAATTTTTTAATAAGTTCGGACCTTGGCCTTGTAAAATATTGTTTTCCTCTTCCCTTTTCCAGAAACCATGGGAAAATACCATGGGATGGTTTGTGGTTTGGATTATTTTAATATAAGGGGTCCCAAACCTAAATAATAAAGAATTCTCTCACCTTTCCTTTATAAACCCACCCAAGCTCCCACTTCCTCCTCATCCAAAGCCCTTGAAGTTCGTCCAAACTCTGCCCTACTCTCTCTAGAATCCTCTCAAGGTGCCCCAAGCTCCCAAGAAGCCTCTCACAAGCCTCTCTCTAGCCTTTGGAAGCACACTTCCAAGTAAGGGTTTTTTCTTCCTTTCTCATTTTTTGTCAATTTTCTTTAAGTTGTATTGCCCTTTTTATTTCAATTATGAATGTTGGGGTATGGTTTCGCACCTCCCCCATACTGCCCTCTTATTGTTTGAATGATGGGAGAACCCTTTCTCTCTCATTAAATGCCTCCCATGTACACCCGTTACTATGCCGAAATTCCGAAAAGAACTTCTCTCTCTTCTTTTACATTCAAGCAATACTTTTGTATCATGAATCTAAATTCCATTTATATTGTTGGGAAATGTATATATATGATCTCCTTACTGTCCATTACATGTAAATATTATGAGGAACCCCTTTCTATCTCATCAACCTTTTTTATGAATTCTTATGTCACGCCGTTACGTTGCCGAAATCGCACCGATTTTCTAAGCCAATGTCTTTGTGTAGTGAATACCATGCCCATTTCTCCATCAAGGGTATTCACCTTTATGCACGTTTACTTATTGATTGTAAAGTTTCATGTATGAATTCCACATTCCTTTATCATGGAATAAATGATTATGTTTTATGAATCCATGTTTTATGATCCATGTGGCACACTTATGCATGAAATGAAAGGTTTAAGAAGGGTGCGCCCTGATAGGGCTCCAATGCATTGGGTAAAGTATAGTATCATGATACGTCATGTGCAATGAGTGTTGACTCATGTTAATTCAAGTGCAACGAGGGTTTACTCGTGCTTCAAGTGCAATGAGGGTTTACTCATGCTCCATGTGCAATGAGCCTTGGCTCATGCTAATTCAATGTTAAGTGTTGTTGCCACATTTCCATGATATGATTATCATGCTTTATCATGCCTTTATGTTCATGTCTCTCTTATGCTCTATTGATATGCCTATTGCCTAACATGTATTGTACTCCTCATGTTATTCATTATGTACTCCCTTACTGGGCTTTATAGCTCACCCTTTTCTTATGCATGTCCTCAGGTTATCCCATGCAATGCTAAGTACGAAGGAATGTAGTGGTCATGTAAAGGAAGTTTTCAATAAGGATGTTGTATTTCATGTTTAAAGTTTTTATGTAATGATCCTAAGCCCCAAAGACACTAAACCTCTCGATCTTCTTTGTTGTATCAAGTGAAGTTTTATGTAATAAAGCATGTTTAAGTTGTAATAAAAAGCAGGGTTGTCATAGTTGGTATCAGAGGATAGGTTTAGTTATTTTTGGGATTAGGAAACCCTAGTAAAGCCTTAGATACAAGGCTAAGCATAATAAAAACATCCCTAAATTTTGGTAAATACTAAGTAAGTGTTTAATCAAACAAATACATCACTGTCTGGATACGAGCAGGTAGAGGCGGCTCTGGCACAGATGTATCCTAGGGGTAAAACCTGAAAACACCGCTTTGAGCTAGACTCGAACGGAAACTGGTGCACGACAACAGGCCTTGCTGCACTCTTGGTTACGACACTCCCGGGGGATATGTTTTGATAAATTTACAATCTTAGTATGAACCCTTATTAAGGGAAAAATGCCCCTAAGAATATATGTTAGAAGGAAGATCATGAAAATCCTGGATTGAATCCTATAGACTCATGAGTTGAAGAGATTAAAGTTTATTTATAAGTCATCAACTTTTGTCTTTGGATTACCCTTTATGTGTTACCCCTAACTTTCCTTTTATTCCAGCCAATGGCCGGTAATAGGAGAACTCGGGCTAACAACCGTTGTGAAGATCAGTGTGATGATTGTACCAATGAGATGCCCAATCCAATGGGAGCGGGAATCGCGAACTTTGTCACGATTCTCTCTCAGCTAACTCATGTTTTGAATAGAAACACTGGTCAAGAGGAACGTTCAACCCCCCCTAAGAATGAACAAGTCTCTATTGAAAGCTTCATGAGACAAAGGCCTCCTACTTTTAGTGGATCATCTGATCCCACGATTGCTGAACAATGGATCAACTCCATTGAAAAGATATTCTCCATCCTCCAATGCTCTGAAAAAGAAAAGGTTCTCCTGGCGGCTTATCGTATGGAGGGTGAAGCTGATCAATGGTGGACGTTGATCAAAAATACGAAGCCGGAGGAGGAGATCGAGGCTTTGGAATGGAAGGTATTCCGGAAGATGTTTTTCGATAAATATTTTCCACGCACCCTCCGTCTTAAGATGGAAAGGGACTTCCTTTCCCTCAAGCAGAAAGATGAGGAATCTGTGGGAGCGTACGAGGCAAACTTCACAAGGATTGCACGATACGCTTCCGGCTTTGTCGTTACCCCCGAATGCAAGGTTGACCGCTTCTTTGGTGGGCTGAAGACTAGCTTGCGGAAAGCATTAGCGATCCGTGACTTCGACAGCTATGAGGAAATTTTCCGATGTGCCCTCAAGGTTGAAATGGAGATCGGAGAATCACAGGGGTATCATGGGGACAAGAAGCGGAAGGTGGACTTCAATGCTGGTGGTCCGATGGATAAATCCAACGGCGCTAAGAAATTCCAGCACCCCACTTGCCAAAAGTGTGGAAAGAAGCACCCTGGAAATTGCCTTAGGGGGACAATAAAATGCTTCAAGTGTGGAAGAGAAGGGCACCTAGCTGTTAACTGTCAGCAAGAAGGACCCGCGGCTGCGACGGAGGGGTGGAACGCTCCGTTCGAACCTCAACGCGTTGTTCAATGCTTCAAATGCAAAGAACCGGGTCATTTTGCGAATCAGTGCCCTAATCCAAGGGTTATCGGAGGAAATCAACAACCTCCAAGACAGCAAGGAAGAGCTTTTTCCATCACTTCTGCCGAAGTGAACCCCGACAACGAAGTGGTGATAGGTACTCTAGTTATTCATTCAAGAATAGCGAACGTACTTTTTGATTCAGGTTCTACGCATTCTTTTATATCTCAAAAGTTTAGTAGAATAATCCCTGCACCACCACAAGTCATGGAAGTAAAGATGTCGGTGAGTACGGCAAATGGGGCAATCATTGCATCCCATGAGTATAAGTCCTCCCCTGTTATAATCTGTGGATTGAATTTCCCGGCGAACCTCGTCATACTCCCTTTGGTGGAATTTGATGCAATTCTTGGCATGGATTGGCTTTCCTTATATAGAGCCAACATAAATTGTCGGGAGAGGGAAATCACACTCCATATGGAGAATCGACCCCCGATTCTTTACAAGTGTCAGGAGGAAGATGAATCTCCTTTAGATCCATCATCTCAAGCATGGATATTACTGCCTTATGAGCACGCATATCTGTCTCAGATGATTGAGTCCAAGGAAGAAACCACCCTTGAAGAAATGCCTATTGTGAGGGAATTCGCTGAAGTATTTCCCAAGGAACTTCCTGGTCTTCCTCCAAGAAGAGATGTTGAGTTCTCAATTGAACTTATACCTGGGGCGCTACCAATATCCAAGACTCCATATAGAATGGCTGTTGTTGAGCTTGAAGAGCTGAAGAAACAACTACAGGAGAATCTGGATAAAGGGTTTATACGCCCAAGTGCATCACCATGGGGTGCACCAGTCCTCTTCGTCAAGAAGAAGGATGGGTCAATGCGGCTTTGCATCGATTATCGTGAACTTAACAAAATCACGATAAAGAACAAGTATCCTCTCCCAAGAATCGATGACTTGTTTGATCAGCTGCGTGGAGCTCAATACTTCTCCAAGGTCGACTTGCGGTCGGGATATTATCAAGTAAGGGTGAAGAAGGAAGATATCCACAAGACTGCTTTTCGTACAAGGTACGGGCACTATGAATTCATAGTAATGCATTTTGGACTCACCAATCCTCCAGCAATATTCATGGACTTGATGAATAGAGTCTTTAGAGATTACCTAGATAAATTTGTGGTAGTCTTTATAGATGATATTCTGATATACTCCAAAACCAAGGAGGACCATGAGGAGCATTTAAGAACTGTACTGGAGACTTTGCGCAAGGAGAAGCTCTATGCCAAGTACAGCAAGTGTGAGTTCTGGTTGAAGGAGGTCTCATTCTTGGGCCATATCATCACAAGCAATGGGATATCTGTGGACCCCTCCAAAATAGATGCAATTGAGGGATGGCCGAGGCCAACATCGGTAACTGATATCCGTAGCTTCTTGGGGTTAGCTGGATATTATCGACGATTTGTGAGAAACTGCTCACGATTGTCCAACCCTCTTACCAAGCTATCTCGAAAGGGAGTAAAGTTTACTTGGAGTGATGAATGCGAAGAAAGCTTCAAGGAGTTGAAAAGGAGGCTTATCACTGCACCTGTGCTCACTTTACCCACAAGTGGGGAACTTTTTGTGGTATTCAGTGATGCTTCGAAGAAGGGCTTAGGATGTGTGCTGATGCAGAATGATAAAGTGATATCCTATGCCTCAAGACAGTTGAAAATCCATGAGCGAAACTATCCAACGCATGATCTGGAGTTGGCGGCGGTGATCTTTGCCTTGAAAATCTGGCGGCATTATCTCTATGGAGAGAAATGTGAGATATATACTGACCACAAGAGTCTTAAATATATATTCACACAGAAAGAGCTTAATATGCGCCAGAGAAGATGGATAGAGCTCATAAAGGATTATGACTGTTCAATACATTACCACCCTGGGAAGGCGAACAAGGTGGCAGATGCCCTAAGTAGAAAGGATCCAGCAATTCTATCAATGATGAGAATTGAGAAGGATCCAATCTTCTTAGACTTGATGAAGATGGATGTGGGAATCATAAAGAAGGGAACATCATCAATCCTTTCACAAATGATTGCTCAACCATATCTTTTGGAAAGGTTAAAGGATGCTCAAAAGAATGATGCGAGAATCCAAGAAAAAGTGGAAGCTATCAAAAAGGGAAAATCCTCAGAGTTTAATGTTAATGAAGAAGGAATTGTGCGGTTTGGGAAAAGACTATGTGTCCCATCAAGTTCGGAGCTGAAGAATGAACTTTTGGATGATGCACATAGTTCAAATTTCTCTATTCATCCAGGGAGCACAAAGATGTATTGTGATCTCCGAGAAAACTTTTGGTGGGATAATATGAAGAAGGAGATCGCCGAATATACATCAAAGTGCCTGGTGTGTCAGCAAGTGAAGGCAGAGAGGCAGAAGTCTAAGGGGATGATGCAACCATTGCCCATACCATAATGGAAATGGGAGAACATCACCATGGACTTCGTCACTGGACTTCCAAGGACATCCAAAAGCAACAATGCAATCTGGGTTATTGTGGATCGTCTTACAAAGACTGCACACTTCATTGCTATTCGAGAGGATTTCTCTTTGGATCAACTGGCACGGATATATATCAGGGAAGTGGTACGGTTGCATGGAGTACCACTATCTATTGTGTCGGACCGAGATCCAAGATTTACCTCTAAGTTTTGGAAGAGTCTTCAACATGCTCTGAATACTGAACTGAACTTTAGTACGGCCTATCATCCTCAAACTGATGGCCAATCCGAGCGGACTATCCAAACACTTGAGGATATGTTGAGAGCGTGCTCAATGGACTTTAAAGGAGGATGGGATCAACATCTTCCCCTAGTTGAGTTCTCTTATAATAATAGTTTCCACTCGAGCATCCAAATGGCACCATATGAAGCCCTATATGGGAAAAGGTGTAGAACACCGGCATGTTGGGATGAGGTCGGTGAACGTAAGCTGCTTGGACCAGAAATGGTCGAAGAAATGGTGGAGAAGGTGAAAACCATTCAGCAGCATATCAAGGCAGCCCAAAGTCGACAGAAGAATTATGCAGATAATCGTCGACGAGACCTTGAGTTTAAAGTCGGAGACATGGTGTTTTTACGCATATCTCCGTGGAAGAAGGTCATGAGGTTTGGAAAGAAAGGGAAGTTAAGTCCAAGGTACATCGGCCCATTCGAGATTCTTGATCGTGTTGGGGCTGTGGCCTATCGACTAGCACTTCCACCTACTATGGCCAAGGTGCATGATGTCTTCCATGTATCTCTCTTAAGGAAGTACATACCAGACCCTTCACATGTACTCTCTTCCGAGGTGGTACAATTAGAAGACGATCTTTCTTATGAGGAGCAACCAGTGAAGATCTTAGATCGTAGAGAAAAAGTTCTACGAAATAAGACAATGCCCCTCGTCAAGGTATTGTGGAGAAACCACAAGTTTGAAGAAGCAACTTGGGAGTCGGAGGATATGATGAAGCTAAGTTACCCACATTTGTTTTAGTGTGGGAAAAGGAAAATTTCGAGGGCGAAATTTCTTAAGGGGGGAATGTTGTAACGACCCAAAATTTCATTAATGGAAAATCCCTCTTGATCCAGTTAAATGTTTCTTTATGTTTTTATATGATGTCAACTTCTTTAGTTTAACGTTAAGATTTGTGACCGTTACTTTTATAGACGTTGAACAGTGATCATCTGGGTAGTTTAAATATAAGGCATTAACGAACCAATTTTCTACTCAGACAAAGGAAGCGATGGCCTCATCCAGTAGAATTGCCCCTTACGAAGCCCATTTGTCGGAGCTCGGAAAGGAGGTGGCGTCTTTGGGCTTTGCCCTTGACCAAGCCCAAGCTGAGCTTCATCATGTCAAGCTCGAACGTGATCGTCTACGGGAAAAATGGACGTTGATAGAGATTACCACTCGAGTGATGTTATCCGAGCAACCCCAAGAGTCTGTCACCATCGCACACCTTACCCTTAGGTCTTATGCGGCTATTTTAAGGGGTTATGTAACAAATAAGTAGCACCATGTTCATGTACATTATTTTTGTATATAATAATGAATATAATTTCTAGTCATTTTTGATGCATTGTAGTTAGTTTTTAAAGTACAAATGATGTTTTTAGTTATTATTTAATTAAGAATTATATTTTATTAAATTAAAGGATTTTTGAATTAAATAATATTTTAATAAAATATTATTATTAATATTAAATTAATTTTTATTAAATATAAATGATCTTATAATTTTATGAATGCAATTAAAATTTTTATTAAGGTTTGAAAGCCATTTCTGTCAAAACCCGTGAATTTTTTATAAATGTCGGTTTTTATTTTAAAAGTGAAAATTCACATATTTAGAAAATTATTTAGATAAAATAAATATTATTTTTGGAATCAGGACGTCGAAATTATCCAACGGTGAATTTTTCATAATTTTCTGAGACAGTCAAATTTTTGGGTAAAAATTAAATACCTTTTAAATATATAATGTGTTTTATGACATCATAATGACCCAATGGTGATGTAATAAAATACCATAATCCTTATGTTCGGCCAATATGTGTTTTATCAATAAAATAATGAGGTTTTGGGTTTGTTTGACTCACTTTTCAAAGCATTAATGGAGCCCTCAAGACTTATTCAACACTTTGCCTTTTTAAAATTAATTTCCATGGGAGTGTGACTCACCTCCACTTAAGCAACCCTAATTTTTTAATAAGTTCGGACCTTGGCCTTGTAAAATATTGTTTTCCTCTTCCCTTTTCCAGAAACCATGGGCAAATACCATGGGATGGTTTGTGGTTTGGATTATTTTAATATAAGGGGTCCCAAACCTAAATAATAAAGAATTCTCTCACCTTTCCTATATAAACCCACCCAAGCTCCCACTTCCTCCTCATCCAAAGCCCTTGAAGTTCGTACAAACTCTGCCCTACTCTCTCTAGAATCCTCTCAAGGTGCCCCAAGCTCCCAAGAAGCCTCTCACAAGCCTCTCTCTAGCCTTTGGAAGCACACTTCCAAGTAAGGGTTTTTTCTTCCTTTCTCATTTTTTGTCAATTTTCTTTAAGTTGTATTGCCCTTTTTATTTCAATTATGAATGTTGGGGTATGGTTTCGCACCTCCCCCATACTTCCCTCTTATTGTTTGAATGATGGGAGAACCCTTTCTCTCTCATTAAATGCCTCCCATGTACACCCGTTACTATGCCGAAATTCCGAAAGGAACTTCTCTCTCTTCTTTTACATTCAAGCAATACTTTTGTATCATCAATCTAAATTCAATTTATATTGTTGGGACATGTATATATATGATCTCCTTACTGTCCATTACATGTAAATATGATGAGGAACCCCTTTCTATCTCATCAACCTTTTTTATGAATTCTTATGTCACGCCGTTACGCTGCCGAAATCGCACCGATTTTCTAAGCCAATGTCTTTGTGTAGTGAATACCATGCCCATTTCTCCATCAAGGGTATTCACCTTTATGAACGGTTACTTATTGATTGTAAAGTTTCATGTATGAATTCCACATTCCTTTATCGTGGAATAAATGATTATGTTTTATGAATCCATGTTTTATGATCCATGTGGCACACTTATGCATGAAATGAAATGTTTAAGAAGGGTGCGCCCTGATAGCGCTCCAATGCATTGGGTAAAGTATAGTATCATGATACGTCATGTGCAATGAGTGTTGACTCATGCTAATTCAAGTGCAACGAGGGTTTACTCGTGCTTCAAGTGCAATGAGGGTTTACTCATGCTCCATGTGCAATGAGCCTTGGCTCATGCTAATTCAATCTTAAGTGTTGTTGCCACATTTCCATGATATGATTATCATGCTTTATCATGCCTTTATGTTCATGTCTCTCTTATGCTCTATTGATATGCCTATTGCCTAACATGTATTGTACTCCTCATGTTATTCATTATGTACTCCCTTACTGGGCTTTATAGCTCACCCTTTTCTTATGCATGTCCTCAGGTTATCTCATGCAATGCTAAGTACGAAGGAATGTAGTGGTCATGTAAAGGATGTTTTCAATAAGGATGTTGTATTTCATGTTTAAAGTTTTTATGTAATGATCCTAAGCCCCAAAGACACTAAACCTCTCGATCTTCTTTGTTGTATCAAGTGATGTTTTATGTAATAAAGAATGTTTAAGTTGTAATAAAAAGCAGGGTTGTCATACTAAGAGGCACTAGTTTTAAATTTCATTGTCATACTAAATCCACCAAAATGGCATATCAATGGTCATTCAATGGGAGTGATTTATTTTAATATCTAGTATTAGTTTTGTTAAATAAATGTTCATAACTAACACTAATTTCATTTAAAACCAATAATCTAGATAAATTACAATAACTTCATTAAATATAATTAAATCATGGTGTCCTTCTATTTCTATTAATTTTTGGAATTTATAAAACCTAGAGCAGCCATTGAATACATCTACCATGAATATTCTCTAAAAAGAATAATAATGTGTACAACAATTTCCCCATTACATTAGAATACAAAATGGAATTATGTTAATGTAAAAACAACTTAAACCTACACACCATGTATAAATAAAATATAAAAAATAACATTTCAAACTGATATTGAAGATTCCTCCCACCTGAATGATTCCAATTTTACACATAACACATATTTTTACAAATAAAAAATAATACTAAAATTTATTTAATTTCTTGTGAATATGTTGTAAATAATCATGGAAACCATCTAGAGTGACTATATATAAATTTATTTTATGTTCTTTAATAGCAAAAAACTATTAAGGTGATAAATGGATGTCTCAATAGAAGTTGAAAACATGAATTCCCAATTATAGAAAAGATGAAAATTTCCATTAATATATAAAATACATTGGTTGAGGTTCCCTATCAATTGTTCCATTACTCTTCAACTATAACTAAATGGTGTAATGAAAAAATGACACCGAACGGAATTTAAAGATGAAATTTTTAATTGAAAATTTCTTATTGTGACCATCAAATATGTTAGAATAAATATCATCAATTACAAGGTTCTCACACTATTAAAATTATAGTAGTAGAAAATAATATTACAGTTATGACTCGTTGAAAGATCACATTCTTCTATGATTTTTATTTATTATTGGAAAACAGAATATAATCAATTAAAATATTTGTAAAAACTACCAAAATTATTTTCTAGAAATTTGTCCTTAATAATAAATTATAAACAAAAAAATTATATCAATAACACAATTGATGGATTTATGAAGAATAATTATGTAAACATCTCTATAGTGGGACCTTACTTCCTCCAACTCAAACTCATGATTATTTGTTACAGATAGTTTCCCTACATATAGTGGTTTTCTCAGTTATATACTGGTTTTTTCAAATCTTATCCCTATCCTAAAAATTATTCTGACCCCCTCTAATTAATAAATATTTTATTCAATAACATGAATTTCACCATCGAAATTTTTTAAATTTGTTGATAGTCATCACTGACTTAGTAGAATATTCCACTTGTAATTTAATTTTAAAAATATTTCAATCCACATTATAACTTCATAGATTATTAAAATGCACACTAAACCAAAAAAATTTCATTTAATTATAACTGTTTCCTATCATTAATAAAATTTCACAAGAAAAGATTAAAAACCTCTACATTTATTTATCAATTAAGAATGAAAAAACACTACCTTTTATTGCAAATAGTCTCTTCATCCATGACCCTTGTGATAGTCTTGAAAATTAATAAAACCTCTAACCCTCATTCATGCATCGTATGACAGTCATTTATATAAGAAAAAACATTAATAAAGAAAATAAATGATGATTAGTGACATTAGAAATTCATTAAGGAATTTTATTGAGGTGGTGGTGCATGTTTTTGTCACCCTCAAGACATGATAGTTTTATTATTATTTTATTAAATTTATAATCAACATCATTTATTTATTTATTTCATATGGTTGGTGAAATTATTTCATCATCATCAAAAACACTATGGGAAAATAAATGTTGAAAATCAATCTTTGTCACCACAATTTAGAAACATATATAATTCATGCTCCCAGGGAGGGACTATTCAGTATCAAACTTCTTCTTTGATAAAGGGATTCATCGTTGACAACACAAATTACCAGTGGCATAGTACATAATTTAAAAATAAATGGATTTTGATCTTCTTGGTGTAGTGTTGATTACAATTCATCATGCTTGGGCCTAAATCCAATATTGGGGGCATCATTATTTCTTCTTCAACAATCCACCACCATAATAATAATTTTTAATATATGCCATCTTCATTCATTTATGGGAATAAAATTGGTTTCCCCCTCTCTATACTGAGTGAGTATCATTCCTAATAAAATTTCTTTGGAAAATGAAATTCAAATCTGTAAAAACATTGGTGAATACACCTTCTACAGAATTGAGTCACTTTTTACACATAGGTATGTTGAAATTCAAATATTTTTAATCTTATTTGTTTAAGCGTAGTAATGGTTAGTTTGATAGGGTTGGTAAACTGATCTCTGATGGCTATGTTCAATTATATGTTACATAAAATATATTTTCTGACAAATTTTATGATTCATCCCTATTGAGTAATTTGAAACAATGTTATTTATCAAAATTCATCTACATAGTTATTGGGATATGTTGATGGGTTTTTTTAGAAATATTTTATGTTGGATTTTAGAAATTGTGAAAACTATATTCTACTACTATTTGTATATGCACCGTGCCAAATAATATTTATTCTATAAATCAATGAAATATAAAAATGAATTAATTATATATATGAAGGTCTTGGTGGTATGATTACATCAAACGCACACACACCACACACATATTCTATAAAGATAGGCCATATCCACCCAAAAGGATCACATAAAAATAAAGATTTATTTATTCATTACATGGCCCAATTTCCCAGTGTAAAGGAATCCCATAAAAATGAAATACAATAACATACATAAAAATTAAAAAACTAACAATAATTTCTCTTATTTAATAAATGTAGTTTTAATAATGATTAATAAAATAATATAATATCCATTACTAGAAAACCAAAGATAACATTAGATCATCCTGACCTAGCATCTGATCAAATGGGGTCCTATAACAATTAGTCACATGTCCTCATGAATGTCTGTGTGTATTCTAGATGCTTCTGACTATAAATGTGGGTTTATAGTGGAAAATAGAAAGACCTAGAAATTCCATGTATTTTTTTATTATATGGGAATATTATAAGTCCACGAAAATTTATGGTGCATCATTCCATGGCCCAGTGTGCTAGAAATGTATTTTTGAATTTATTTTCAGGTGTGTTCTATAAACGTGCGAGTGAGTTTTTGTAACTTTTAAACCGGTGCTTGGAATTTAAATCTTAGGACACTGCTGAACATGCAACGCATGTATTCACTTAAGGAGACCATTACATCGACCGTAGTAGGTTGAGGGTGAAATATAGTTTTTCACTTTTTCGTGGAAATAAAAATAGAATAAAATAATCATCTATTTTATTTCTATTGGAACAACCCATGTGAATGTTATGGAGGTGGGGACCATTGATCCTAAAACCCAAAATTTTTTATATAATGGACGGGACCACCCATACACTTTTAATGGTGCGTGACCTCTCAATTCCCCATTAATTTATTCCTCCTGTTAAATTGAGACAATAAAATTATCCAATAAATTATTCCAACGTGGTAAAATTAATTATCCAAATAATTAATTGTGCTGACAATTAAATTAATATACATTATATAAATTTTTTTGGACCATCATTTATTTTAGGGGAATTGGTTGGAAAATGATAAAAGTATATTTTGTGGAAGATCCTCTCTAATGATGAAATTATCCTCCAAATTAAGAATTCCATCTCCACCAAACAACATTCATCGGATCCAACAAATAGGATGACGTATGAGCCAAACATCAGAATCGTGATTTCAGAAGTGATGATGTTGGCACCCACTTCACCTTCAAAATTTTCATCTCATGACACATCGACGAACCTTCGAGGTAGGGTTTGATGTTTTGAGTACCCAATTACCATTTTTGATGTTCCTCATACAAGATTTATTAAGCCAATTTCTACCTCCCTAACGCAGAGGGTGCGGCCCAAACGAATATGGATCGACCACTCCTCAAATTTTCATGTCTTTATTGATGTGTTAATCATAATGGAAGAGGGTTGAGAGCGGTGCCAGAGAATTGCACCAGGGGGAGTTGGATATGACGGCCGGCACACCGCTACCGTATTGATGGAGATAGCGCTACCGCGCCACCCAATGGAAGAGAACCGTGACTTGTGCCATGGTGGCGAAGGGAGGATGGCCGGCCAAGATGGGCATTAGTGTAGGGTTAGCATGACCACACCACGCAGAGTGGATGACGGGAAATCTCGCCAGCCATGGCGGGTCACCGCTCCGCGGCCGCCCCACCACACTGCGGCACCCCCTGGCCCTGACTACACCGTGGCCAACCTGCACCGTGGGCCAGCCAGGCCGGGCTGACTAGTGTTGGTCGGGCCAAGACGGACCCAGTAGGTCAGGCCAGGTCGACCCAAACCGGATCGGACTGCACCCAGACCAGTTTCGACCTATTCCATACTTTTTCCCATAACATTTTCACCAGACATTCGTTTAAATAACTATCTAGGAAAATGGAATCCATGGAGTGAAATAGTACCTACGGTATACCCCACTACAAATGTAGATAAATTTAGCATATTGTAGGGTTGGATCGAGCATGAATCCAACTCGGCCCTCAGGTCTAAAGGGATAATAACCTTCAGACAGTGAGTCTGATTGATGCACCGTATATTGCGGTGCGATCCCTATGACATGGAGGTCCTTTGGGATTCTTCTTCATCAGACTTCTTGATAGTTGGAGTACCAACCAGTGTCTTGGGCAGCAGATCCTCAAAGAGACAAGAAATCTTAGTTCGGGAACCTTGTAACTGGCTGTGATGATATACTAGGATCTTGTGTGGGTCTCATGACCTACTGGCGTTGTACGAGTATCTTGTGTGGGTCTGAAGATGTACTGACAATGTACTAGGATCCTGTGTGGGTCTGATGATGTACTAGGATTCTGTTTTTATCTGACAAGTGACTAGGATCTTGTGTGAGTCTAACGATGTACTACGATCCTCTGTGGGTCTGATGATGAATTATGATTCTTTGTGGGTATTCCACTTAACAGAGTAAGATGAATTAGTATTTACATCTAATCATCTCTACTACTATACCAATGTTATATCTGGTGTGAGCTGATTCTGTTCCTTTTTCTACTTTCTATTTTTGTAATATCGTGGTGGTATTTTTCTGTGCAGCGTACCTGTGTGGTACTTACCATCATGGTACTCCTTCATTTTTGGAACAGTTGATCCTAGGATTTTGAGTTGGAATCTATATTTAATCATGATTTGAGATGGGTATATCTGATAACTTAGGTATATGTATGATCATATACCTAAGTAAGGTGTTCAATTGTTTTCTTGTAGTCTGGTTTATCCGTGGATGATTTTGTGAGACCTTGAGGGTCTCAGGGTCTCTATTGAGTATCGTTATACTCACCCCTGCATTGGCTATGCCCGCACCTTATTGTGTTCAGTGTATACACGGTCAGCACTGACTGAGGATGAGGTTACTAGGACTAGAGGTAGCTCAAAGGTGGACATTAGATGAGGCATACTGCAGAGATAACCATTCAAGAGTGGTACCTACCCTTTAGGTGGGATACTTGGTGGGTTTTCCCATGAGTCATACTAGTTTACTTGTACTTTTCTGTTTCTTGTACTTTCTAGTTGGGATTGTATTCGGGCCCCCTTAACATACTGTACTCACTAATTTTTACTATTTAGTTTAATTTTTTTCGTATCATGTTGTGTTCTTGGTTTTGTGTGGTTGTAGGATATAAATTCAATACATTCTAGGTTTTAGGGAATATGCCTTTCAGTGAAAGTCGCAAGCCCCTGGCCATTGGAAGGCGTGCCTGGGGTGGTCATGGCATGGGCCCTAGGGGACATGTCATGAAAAATTTGTATCAGAGGAGTCGGTTCTACCATAGAACCTTATACTCTCATCATTTAATGTAAATACTGTTAACTGTAGTGTGTTTGGTTATCATTTTAGGGAATCTAGTGTTGGTTCAGTGGTCGACATATCCATAAACCAGGATCCTGACTTCTAATTTCAAACTCAATGCACGAAAACACTGATTTCATGTGTGTTTTCAAGAGTTTTCTTTGTGATCTATTTGAGTTAGCTCACCAGGTATAATTTATTGACCATGGAGAAACCTGTTTATTTTTAGGATGCCTCCACGCAGACATCCATCTAGGGTTCTGGTTGTAGTACGCTCTGATATCCCACTGAGCAATGATACTCATTTTTGGGCCATCTTCCAGTAGAGGCGCCAGCATTACCATTACCTGTTGGGCCATCAATGCCCCCATCCCTAAGAGTAGAGGGTGCACGTAGCCTGAGCGTGTTTCACATGCTCCAACACCAGAGGCCACCCAGGTTCAGCAGAGAAATAAACCCACAAATATCTGAGGATTGGCTAGAGGCCGTGGTGAGAGTCTTTCGACTGGTAGGGACATCAGCTGATTTCATGGTGATCCTTGTCACCAGTCTTCTACAGGAAAGAGAAGGATGATGGTGGAGCATGATATTCAAGGTTAATGATGGTGTGAAACTCTTCTAGACAGTCTTTTAGAGCCTGTTTCTAGTAGAGTTTTCCCCAATGACCCTTTATGATGTGCGCATATAGAAGCTTCTTCATCTGAAGCAGAGTAACATGATTGTGGCTGAGTACTCAGCGAGGTTCACAAACCTCTCATGCTAGTCCACTGATATGGTTCAAGACCCATTATTCAGGGCCTAAGCCTTTGAGTAGGGACATAGGCGGGAGATTAGGGATTCAATTATTTCTCTTAGCATCTCGACACAGGTGGTGGTGTTAGAGCGATCCCTATTAAAGAAGAGTTTCATTGATGATAAATCACTAGCAGCGAGACCCACCACCGGAGGTCATGTAGAAGAGTCTTCTAAAGATTGCAGTAGAAAGATATCATAGAGTTCAAAGAATACATGACCTATAGGTGGACGACTGCATGACTCAGGATCAGTTGTGTGGGGTACCAGAGAAAGAGAAAGTCTTGCGAGGAACATGTAGGGTTTCACATGCAGCGGGCATGTTCACATGGCTTGTGACTATCTGACAAGCCATACGAATAATCAGCAGATGGTTGAGGGACCTCCCAGGCAGAGATAGAGGATAAAAAAAAATATGTCCGCATAGAGCAGGCGGACTTGGCAGAGGATCTGGTCGTGCAGCTAGTAGTGGGAGATGATTCGATATGTCACTTCCACCACCACCAAGTGGTCCACCCCAACCATAGGAAATAGGAGGACATGGGAGAGCTCAGCTCCATATAGCTGAGGCTTATGATGATGGTGCTCGGGAGATGATTCGAGAGATGATATAAGATTAATAAACCTTAACTACAGTACTTATAGACAAAGGTGCCAGTAATTATATTATTTCCACCACCCTTGTTCGGAGCTCGAAGATTCTGACGGAGCCATTGGTTCAATCCTAATGTCTAGAGACTCCTACAGGTGTAGATTCAACGATTATGCACTAGTTATGGCATTTTGAGTGTACTCAAAGAGGCTATAGCTTTGGTTTTAATCTCCAAGTAACAGCATCGAGGCCTTATGATGTCATCTTGGTTATGGCCTCGCTATCTATAGTCCATGCTCAGATTGACATCATTTGGTGGAAAGTTCGGTGTGTCCAAACTGATGGGACCAGGCTTACTTTCACTGTTCATAAGAGAGACATTGTAGCATAGGATGGACTTACCTGGAAGAGAGTACAGCCAACCACTCCTCATTTGGATAGCCTTACCCTTAGAGCAGTAGATGTGGGTAGTCCGAGCTTTCTTGTAGTGGGTGAACAGTAAACAAATTTTTCCCTGATGATGTTTCTGGACTACCACCTCACAAAGAGGTGGATGTTTACATTGACTTGTACCCTAGGATGGCACCGATATCTACAACATCATATCGGATTTCTCCCGTAGAGCTTCATGACCTATGGTTACAACTAGTGGACTTACAGGGTAAGGGAATCATTCGGCCTAGTGTTTCTTATTGTTCATACCTTATTTTGTTCACTAAGAAGGCATACAAAAGCATGAGGCTTTGTGTTGACAATCAGTTCTTGAATCAGGTGACAGTGAAGAACATGTACCCACTCCCAATGATTGATGATCTCTTTGATAAGATGAAGGGAGCATGGTGGTTCTTATACATAGGCCTTAGATCAAGCTATCACAAGATTAGAGTGTGAGACGAGGATGTGTAGAAGAAAGATTCCAAATGTCAGTATAGCCATTATGAGTTCTTGGTTATACCTTTAGCAATGAAGAACACACAAACAGTGTTCATGGGACTCATGAACATGATCTTTTAGCCATACCTTGATCACTTTGTGGTGGTCATCATTGATGACATTATGATCTTCTAAGCTACAAAGGGGAGCATTCTTATCATTTTCATATATTTATGGACACACTCTGAGAGCACCAGCTTTATGGTAAGCTCTCGAAGTTCTAGTTCTAGATTCAAGAGGTTCACATAATGGGATATGTCATATCAGAAGCGTGAGTCGTAGTGTATCCAGAAAAAGATCGAGGCGATACTTGCTTGGGACCCACCCAAGAGTGTGATGGTGGTATGATGTTTCCAGGGATTGGCCGAATACTACTAGCGATTTGTTCCATATTTCTCTAGAGTTACAGAACCTCTATAAGCATTGACAAAGAAGGGGAAACCCTTCGTTTGGTTGGAGAGTTTCTAGTGGAGTTTTAATGAGTAGAGGCAGGGGCTGACTAGTGCCCCTATATTGAGGGTACCAGAGGGGGTATTAGGGTACATATTCTACTACGAATTATAAGGGACTGGGCTCAGATGTGTCCTGATGCAGGAGAATTCAGTGATTGCATATGGTTCTTGATAGACGAGACATCATGAGAAGAACTACACTACCCATTCCCTAGATTAAGAAGTACTGGTCCTCACCTCGAATATTTGAAAACATTACATAATTGGTGAGAATTTTACAGTCTACATGAATCACAATATTCCCTGTTATATCTTCTCTCATAAGGAAGTGAACATGAGACAACAACGTTGGCTTTAGTTCCTCTAGTACTATGACTTTGAGATATTCTATATTCCAGGGAAGGGAATCCTGGTAGAAGATGCACTCAGGAGGAGATCTGGTATATGATTGCTAGGTTAGGCGACAGAGTAGTTAGCGGCTTTGCAGATAACCTTTATGGATCGAGATGTAGTATCTTTTTAAAAGTCTCATACAGTTACTCCCCCACTACATCAGTGAGTCTGGGAGGTGTAGTGCGGGGACACTGATTGTGAGGCTCGACCTGCTCAGATATTCACCAGACATGCACCTGATAAATTTTCTGATGGTGGGGAGCATTTCATCCGCCTCACAGGATATAACTTGGTACTAGTGTCTCTTAGGGAGGATGTGTTGGGGGAGTTCCACACATACCCTCTAGAAGTACATCCAATAGTGGCGAAGATGTACTAGGTCCTCCGACGATAGTAATGGTGGTGAAGAATGAAGAATGCAGTAGTAGAGTATGTCTCCCGGTGCCTCACATGTCAGCAACTGAAGGCAGAGCATTAGGTACCAGTAGGTTTAGGTTAGCCTTTAGAGGTCCCATAGTGGATTTGTGATGGGATATCCATGGAATTCATCACAGAACTTCAACATACATCCAGAGGTCATGATTCTATTAGGGTGATCATCGAACGACTCACCAAGTCAGCCCACTTCCATCCGATAAGAGATCAGTGTTCATTAGAGATTTTGGGACACCTATATGTGCAAGATATTGTGCAGCTACATGGATTACCTTAGATGAATGTCTCCTATCATGATACACATTTTACATCCTTGCTATGGAAGGGGTTGTAGCAGGCTTTTGGGATGCAGCTTCATTTAAACACTGCCTTCCATCCTCTGAAAAATGGCCAGACTAAGCAGACTATTCTGACCCATGAGGACATATTGTGTGCATGCAACCTCAGCATTGGTCACAAGTGGGAGGATCACTTTCCTTTGGTTGAGTTTTCATACAACAACAGCTATCATGCCACCATTGGGATGTCATTTTTTGAGGTGTTCTATGGGAGACCTGGCAGATCGACTTTGTGCTTGATTGAACAATGGGTGTCAGCTCTATTGGGACCATAGATTGTATGAACTACCACCGAGATGGTTCATATAACTCAAGAGATGATTAATACTACACAGAGTAGGCATAAGTCTTATACAGACATGATACAGAGACCTCTGGATATTGAGTATGGCAACCACGTCTTTCTTCCTGTCTCACCCCGATGAGGATTATAGAGATTTGGTCGGGGTGGCAAGTTATCTCTGAGGATCATCGGTACTTTTCATGTCCTTAGCATAGATGGTGAGGTGGCTTAAGAACTATAAATTCCCCCTCAATTGCAACAGTTTCATGTCATCATTCATGTATCACACCTGAGGATATTCGTGCACGACCCTTCTCACATCAGCGACCATGGAGAGTTGGACGTCTATGATGGGACGATGTTTATGAAGGTTAACATGGAGATTGAGTATCTACATGAGTGGGCCCTTCATGGTTCATTGTTACATCTAATTTTTGTTCACTCATAGCACTATAACCTCTAGGAGTTTACATTGGAGCGGGAGACTCAGATACGTGCTTTGTACCCCCACTTGTTTTCCTAGTTTTGTGTTGTGCCTTTCAGGGATGCAAACCCCTGATGTGGGGGGAATGTAATGATCTAGAAATTCCATGTTATTTTTTAATTATATGGGAATATTATGAGTCCGCAAAAAAAGAATTCATGTGATTACGAGGCCCAGTGTGCCCAAAATGAATATCTGAATTTTTTTCGTGTACGTTCAGTAAAAGTGAGAGCGAGTTTTTGAAGATTTTAAACTGGTGCTTGAAATTGAAATTTGAATACGCTATTGAACTCCCAACATGGTTATTCACTTAAGGAGACCTTTACCTAAACCGCAGAAGGTTGAGGGTGATAATAGTTTTTCACTATTTCATGGAAATAAAAATAAAGAAACAAAATTCTTTTTTATTTTGGTTGGAACCTCCCATGTGAATGTTATTAAGGTGGGGACCACCGAGCCTAAAACCGCAAATTTTTTATTTAATGGTAGGGACCTTGTGAACCCGCTTAATGGGGGAGGGTGAACTTCTAAACATCCCTTTAATTCATTTCTCTCGTTAAATTTAACTAATTAACTACGCCAATTAATTAGGCCCATGCAGTAAAATAAATTACTCCAAAAATTAATTAAGCCACCAATTAAATTGATAGAAATAATTTAAATAATGTTGGAACATAATTTTTTAACGGGATTGGTTAGAAAAGGAGAAGGGGGGATTTTTGGAATATCCTCTCCAAGAAAAAAATATCCTCCAAAAGAATAATTCCATCACCATCAAAGAACGTTCATCAGAGCCAAGAAAGAAGGCGCCACATGAGACAGACATCAAAAGTGTGGTTTTGGAAGTGACAATTGTTGGCCCCCTCTTTGCCTTCACCATTTTCATCTCGCGACACATCAACGATCCATCAAGGTAGGTCTTGATGTTTTGAGTACCCCATTACCATTCTTGACGTTCTTCATACAAGATTTAATAAGACACTTTCTACCGCACAAACATAGAGGATGCGTTCCAAACAAAGATTCCCCTACTTCTCTGCATATTTTTTTGACGTTTTTGATGTGTTCCTTACAATGGTAGTGGGTGGAGACCAGTACCGGAAAATGGAACTAGTGGGACTCGGATATGGTGGCCAGAAAACCACAGGCCGTGACGAACGTGACGGCACAACTGCACCGCCCGATTGAAGAGAACTGAGGCTTGTGCAATGGCGATGAAGGGAGGACAGTCGTCCGAGCCGACCGCCAGTGAAGGTGCGCCATGCGACCGCGCCACGTGGAGAGGATGAAAGGCAATCTGGATACCTACGGTGGATTGCTGCTCTATAGCTGCCACGCCGCACCGCGATGCCCCACCGCACCATGACCTCCGCGCACCACTGGTTGACCAGCATGGGTCGGCCCAAAACTAAGTAGGTCAGCCTGGGTGAACCCAATTTAGGTTGGTCCAGCGGGTTGGTATGACCAGATCTGACCAGACTCATACCAGTTTTGACACATTCTATACTTTTATTCAAAACATTGGAATCAGGAGCCTGTTTCACAAACCGGTTGTGGTGCTGTAAACCATGGAGTGAGGAGGTCCTTTTAGTACACCCCACTAAAGATTTGAATAATGTTGGGGTACATTTGGGATGGATCGAGTAGGAATTCAACCGGGCCATCGGGGCTAAAAGGATAATAACTTAATGACTGGACATCTGATTGAGGAAATGTCTATTGCGTTGAGAGCCCTATGACATGGAGGTCCTTTAGGATACTTCTTCGTAAGACTTCATGAGAGTTGGAGTATCGAACAGTGGAATGATGATAGGACCCTCCCAGAGACAAGTGAGCATTGTCTGAGAACCTTTTAGACGGTTGTGATGATGTACTAGGATCATATGTGATTCTAATGACATACTGACAATGTACTAGGATCTTGTGTCGGTATCACGACATACTGACAAAGTAATAGGATCATGTGTGGGTCTGACGATGTACGGACAATGTACTAGGATCTTGTGTGGGTTGACAATGTACTGACGATATAATAGGATCTTTTATGGGTCTAAAGATGTACTGATGATGTAATAGGATCATGTGTGGATCTGAAGACATACATATGATGTACTAGGATCCTTTGTGGTTCTGATGATGTACTAGGATCCACTATGGTTCGTACAAGGTACTAGGATCATGTTTGTGTCTAACGATGTACTACGATCCTCTGTGGGTCTGATGATGATTTAGGATCCTTTGTGGGTCTTCCTCTAAATAGTTTGCGATGAATTAGTAGTTACATCTAATCATCTCTATTATCGTACCTATGTTATAACCAGTGTTATCTGAGTCTGTACCTTGTGGTAATTTTCTTTGTTGAAATACCTTGTTGGTATTCTCTTTGTGGTGTACTGTCAAGACCGCCTCCCACCAATGATGCCCCTCTTGAGCTGGAAATGGTGAAAGGGAGATAATGACCCCCCTGAGTCCTACCTCCAACAGTTCCCAGAGTGGCCACTAGCACCTAGGGTATGAGTTTTCACAAATATGGGAGGCATTATCCTTTTTATTAATTAAGAACGGGAAATATGATGAGTCAAACACCGAAAGAAAAAGGAACAAGTAAAAGAAAATATACCCAAAACCAACAGATATGCATGTTTTATACAAAACTGAAACAAAATTACAAGTACAATAAAAGCTCCCAAGTACGATACCAAAATGAATGCAAAAACTGCAACCAGAAAAACTCGAATGCACAACTACCAAGGTCCCGCACGGTCCTAGAAGTTCTGCTGAAGACCTGAAAGTAAACGTAGGGTGAAAATACAAGTATACTCGGTAGGAAAACCTATATCTCTCATGCACTGGTGGGGAGACATCCTTATACCCCATGAGAAAAAATAAGGAACCAAATCATATAAAGGAATCTATCCACCCAACCTTACAAGAAACACTCACAAAATATCACTAGTCAATAGAGTAGTATAGTAATATTATAAAAGGATGGGTACCCCGCACCACATTACCACCAAATAATGATCAATCCCTCATGCCTAACGCTCTGATGATTCCCCCTCTTCCTGAGTTATGCCATAACCTGGCTATAAGAAGCTCAAGCTAGTGTCTCAACCTAGCCATATGATTCTCACAGTATCCCGCTGACACTCAATCCTCGGCCACAACCACATCTCTTCTCGTATACCACCGACACTCAATCTTCATCCATAACGACATCTCATCCTAAAGACAAATGGGAACCACATCACATCCTCATCGAGAAGACTCATGGGAACACATCATATCCTCATCCCGATGACTCTTTGGAAACATCTTCCATAACCTACACGAAGGATCTTGTCCTCTAGAACCTGGAGGAGGGATCAGAGGGATGAACAGTAACCAGCCATCCATTGGATGTTTTAGAATCTCACCCCCATCTCATGGGTGTTCAGCACGTAGTTCTCAACATGGGTGGGGTTCATAAATAAACATAAAACATACAGATTTATATAATTATATCAACCACTCAGCCCATCCTAAGGCTTCTACACAAAAGATCTGATCACATGCCTCGACACTACTACCACGAAAGTATACACACCACAAATAGCCCGAAACCCCATTAATAATATCATGTTTCAATAGTTTTAGTTTATCAGTTCCTTAATGTCCGAGCAACTAACAACAACCAAACCAGTTCAATCGTTCATAAAACATATCCCTGTCAACCACAAATAAAGTTAGGGAAAACAAAATCAATATAATACCATTTTCTTTTATCATCCATTACATTCCATTTATTTTCTGTGTTTAATCAGCTACCATGCCCCACAATTCATTAGTTAACTCTTCCACTTTTATTCATATTCACATACCATCCCTGCAGCCTTGCTGCCAACCACCATAACCCCGAACACCTCAGAAACAATACCCGTACGGCATCATCATCCCTTCGATATCATTTCCCGTAGCTCTGCTGCCCATCACAACCATATCCTACACGCTAACCCACAACCAAGACAACTATTTCCCCATTGCTCACCCATTACACCAAAACCACGAATCAACCGATTCACATAATTAAACCCCAACCCGTACCCAAAAAATCATACTTTCATTTAGTTTAACTAGGGTGATCATACAAGGGTTCCATGTATTTACTTAATCAGCCAACTTTACATGATTAACAAATTTCCACATTATATGAAATTCCATCATCAAAACAATCCATGAAAATAGGGAAACATTTAATTGTGAAAGAAAAGGCCCCCAAATACCATGATTTTCAGTAGGCATAAGCCTATTCAATTCACAACATAATCAAAGGATAAGAATTGATGGAAATAAAACAACAATATCAACAAAATTTCCCGAAACTAGTTATTTAACCAGTCATTATCTTTATTAATAGGTTCAACTACAAATCATTAAAACAATAGGATACCCACCATGCATGATGCAAAAAGAGAGAGAGATAGAGAGATGATGGTAACATCCCTACCTAAATAGTTTTTGACGGAAACCCCAACAAACAAAGAACGCACTAGAAAGCCGAGTTGATCATCCAAGAATCCTACATAAATCTCTTCTCCTAACACAACCAAGACCAA
Organism: Viscum album; assembly: GCA_963277665.1. Lineage (NCBI taxonomy): Eukaryota > Viridiplantae > Streptophyta > Magnoliopsida > Santalales > Viscaceae > Viscum > Viscum album. The sequence goes on along the minus strand of OY728163.1, from coordinate 1,044,621,091 downwards.
ATCTCATCATAAATGGAATCCAAACACACATATCTACCCATATAGGGCATATATCTATGAAACCGTGAGAAGAAGAGTAGATCTAAGTAGATATAACAACCAAAAAAATAATGATCACATACCTCAAAAAACTGGTTTGGATTCACCAAGGGAATACTTCATATCAGCTCCAAAATGCTTTGGAGTGGTCCTTCTATATTCAAGGGAGGTTAATCCTGAGTTATGGCCACTTAGGAGCCTAAAAAAGCACATTATAGGCAAAATGGTCATGGTCCACAATTTTAGGATCTAGTTTAAGTGGTTGCTCTGTTAGATCGCATGGTTTAACAAATCGTGCCCTAACCGTGCATTATCTACTGCCTTGGACACCCTTCTCGTATGGTTTGGCCACATGGTTTAGACAAACCATTTGTCGTCGGTGCAGGTTATACTCCCTCCAAGCCAACTACAGACGTTTTAGCCGCACGGTTAGACAATCCATGGATAGCCCATACAAAAGATACTGCCTTTTAGTTCTCCTAAAATATTAACCCAAGTGCACCCCCAATCCACTACTCCAAAACAGAGGTAGTTAGAAACATCAAAAGTACCTAAATAATTAACGGGGTGTTAATGTTCTCAACTTTCTATCATTGAAACTGTTAATCAAGAAATAATATTTTGGAAAAGTGTATGGGATAAGTTACCTTGACCACTTGAACACCTCTAACACCACATTTTTACAATGTAATGGACCGGAGAGGTCCATGCCATTACATCAGATATCTCTTAAGCTATTACTTCCCTAGAGAATTAGAATGAGACCTAATGAAAGGAAAGGGGTCCGAACAACTCCACTCCCCCTTGAAATATACCTCTCAGGAGAAAAACTCCTTGTTACCAAGGAGCGACACCTTCCTCACCTATATCCGGAACAATCACAATTATACTTCTCATCTCCCCCGTGCAACCACACAAAGAAAAATATAAAATTGTCTGGTCATGTGGGTGAGGGGTTTTACATCCATGATGTTAAGATACTATACGTTTTGGGTGGCACTAACTCGACCGCATGGGTTTAGGCACATCTACATTAATGCGTCTTAACTAGTGATTAGGTACTCCCCTCCCCACAATTCAGGACACTTCTAACGCACTTGAAACTCATTTCATAGTTAACCAGGTCAAGCATTACATCGTAAACAGGTACGAAACAAAGCAGGATAAAACTCAAAACAACTCTGGGTACTAGGCATGCATTTGTGCTTCACGTTCCCAGGTACTCTCCTCAAGCCGACCATTCCTCCATACCACACGAACCAAAGGAATGGTTCATCCAAAAAGCACCTTCTCTTCATGACCTTCGATCATCATGGGTCGCTTCACTAACGTTGCATCATCCCCAATTTCTAGCTCTTCCCAGTTGAGGATGTGTGAATGATCGTGCAAGTACCGACGAAGTTGAGACACATGGAAGACGTCGTGCACCCTTTGCAGCGGTGGTGACAACTCCAGTTTATAAGCCACATTTTTAATCTACTGCAACACCTTGATGAGCCTGACAAACTAGGGATAAAGAATTCTTCGCTTTCCGAATTTCACTACCTGCACTGTGGAGAGACCTTCTAGAACATGAGGTCTCTAACCTCTAAATCCAAGGGTCTCCTCCTATTATCAGTGTATTACTTCTAACGGTCGGAAGCTACCTTCACCCTCTCTCGTATAATCTGAACCTTCTCCTTCGTGCTCTGAACCACCTTTGGGCCAAGAAAACCTACTTCTCTGACCTCTTTCTAGCATACTGTTGAGCGACACAACCTCCCGTTCAAATCTACAAAAAGATCCATGCCAATGGTAGAGTGATGTCTGTTGTTGTAATAGAACTCTATCAGAGGCAAGTGTTTTACCGATGATCATCCAAGGTCCAAAACACATTCTCGTATCATATATTCCAATGTTTGGATGGTGTGCTATGCCTGCCCATCTGTCTGGGGGGGGAAATCAGTGCTGAGGTATAGTCAGGTGCCAAAAGCATGTTGCAATCCTCTCCAGGCCCACGAGGTAAACTAGGTATCCATGTCCGAGATGATAGATCTCGAAACTCTGTGTAACTACACCACCTCATTCATATACCTCTGAGTTAGGGACTTAACTGTAATTGACTCCTTGATTGCTAGGAACTGGGCTGATTTCTTCAGTCGATCCACCACCACCCAGATGGCCTCGCAACCCCCTTGAACTCTGGGTAACCCTATGACTAAATTCATTGTGAAGTCATCCCAGTTCCACTCAGGTACATCTATAGGTTGTAACAGACCTCATGGGACGTGGTGTTCTGCCATCACCTGCTGACACACGCGCCACTTTTCTACGAACTCTTCTATTGCCTGTTTCAACCCGAGCCACCAGAACTACCCTCTCAAGCCATGGTACATCTTGGAAGTTCCTAGGTGTACTGCTAGGGGTGAGTTTTGGAACTCACCAAGAACCTTCTCGTGCATTGCCTCTGGAATAAACAACGTCCCCAAGAAAATCATCTGATTTATAACATCCTTTGACTATCCTTCCAGAGCATTTCCTAGGCTATCCCAATTGCGCATTACTTCACTCTCTATTTCTCCCCACCGAGACACCTCCACCCACCGTAGTATGGAGGACTGCACTTTCATCTAAAACAAACAACATCCACCACCATATTCCCATACATCAATGTGTAGTGCATCCAATTCTTCTATCGCCTTCTAGACATCTACCGAAATTCAAAACACGTCCTTCCTCTTACTCAATGGGCCAGCCACCACATTTACCATGCCTTCGGTGTAAAAGATTTCGAAGTCGTAGTCCTGGAATAACTCCATCTACCTTCGCTACCACAAATTTTTGTCCTGCTGGGAGAGGAAATAATTCAACCTCTTCTGATCCTTGAAGACCACAAAGTGATCCCTTATAAGGTAATGTTTCCACAACTTCAGCGCGAACACTACCACTCAAAGCTGTAGATCGTGGGTGGAATAGTTACGTTCATGAGGACGTAACTGCCTAGACATATAAGAGATCACCCCTTGTTATTGCATCGACACTCACCCTAAGCCTTGGCCTGAGGCATCACAGAATACATCAAATGTAACTCCCTACTCTGGTAATATCATCACTGGGGAACTAACCAACTTTCCCTTTAGATAACTAAAGGCTTCCTCACTCTTCTCATCCCACACGAAAGCTCGATCCTTCTTCATCAAGGCTTTCAAAGGTGTTGTAACTCGGAATATGTTGGGCACAAACATCTGGTAGTAGCCTTCTAGTCCAAGGAAACTATGAACTTCTTCCACGTTCTTGGGTGCTTCCCAAGAAACAACTGCCTTGACCTCTGATGGGTCCACTGCTCTTCCCATCTCGGACACCAGGTGTCCATGCAAGTGTACTTCTTGAGTCCAAAACATGAATTTAGACAACATCCCATCAATATGGTCCTATTGGAGAACCTCTAAAACCGTTATTAGGTGCCCATCATGATCCTCTTATGATCTTGAGTAGATCAGGATGTCGTCGATGAAGACGACTATGAACTGGTCTAGGTACACTATTACAAATATGCCTTTTATCAACGCTTAAAATGGCCTTTAACATTGCTAGAAAAGAACTGTTAATGCAGGAAAAGATAAAGGGGGTCCCCTTTATCAGTGCTCCAAAAATCATTGATAAATACCCCTTTTATCAGTAGTAAAAAAAGCGTTGATAAAAAAAGGCCTCTTATCAGCGCTAAAACAAAGCGCTGATAAAAGTGTCCTTTATCAGGGCTTTGTTTGATCCCTGATAAAAGACCCCTTTATGAGCGATTCATTTATTAGTGCTTTCATTTTAGCACTGATAAAGGACCCCTTTTATTACCGCTTTTAAAAAAGCGCTGATAAAAGGTAAAAAAATTAAAAAAATTAAAAAATACTACCAATCTAGTGAGGGGGGATTTTATAGCTCATGAGCCCCCCCCCCCCCCCCCCCTTGGCAGCTCTTTTCCAGCACCCTACAGTGCCCCACACACCACCTCCACCCTTTATCAGCACATGTTCCCATATTCCCCCATGCGTGCGGGCCCCAGCCTCCACCGGGGTTTGAACTTGTGACCTCCTCATTGCGCGCATATGCCCTTACCACTCCTCTATTTTGATTATTTTTCCATTTCATGATATATATATATATATTTAGTTATATTTATTCTGTATGGTAATATATATTTATATTAATATATATATATGTATATTAATATATATACATATATAGTTATATTAATATATATCTATATATATATATAGTTATTATTATTCGTATATTAATATATATCTCTATATATATATATATTTAGTTATATTTATTCGTAAAGTAATATATAGATATAGAGTTATATTAATAGATATTTAGTTATATTAATATATATATTTATAGTGATATTATTATATATATTTATAGTAATATTAATATATATATATATATGTAGTTATTTTAATATATATATATAGTTAGATTAATATATATATATATATAGTTAGATTAAAATATAGGTATATAATTATTCATATAATTTTATTTTAAATAAAATATATATTAGTTATTATTTAGATAAAGAAAAAAATGTATATCTAAATATATTTTATTATTTATATTTATAATTTAATTTTTAGGTGTGAATATATAAAAAATTATTTATATATTGTTATATATTTGATTATAAATAGTAGTGAATTATAAAAAATGATGAAATTTCAAAGACATAATATCAATATGAATGTAATACCTTGGAATAAATTCAGTACCCACCAAAAAAGCCAATAATACCCCCTTAAACGAGGCTGAAAATCCCCAAAATGTTAAAAAGTCGTGGTACCCCGACTAAAAACTCAGTTTTGGAGGCCATCTAGGCCTCTTTTATCCTCAAAAAACTGTGACCAAGGACCACCACAATGATAGCAATGTAGATATCATCAAAGGGTTTGATTTGATATGTGGTAAATCTCAAATGGACAACTAGATCAAAAGTTATGGCTGTTTAAAGTTCGAGTTGCATTTTCAACATATTTTGGATCGATTTTTAACTTTTTTTAGTCATTAAATTGTTATTAAATGACTATTACTCCATAATAATTAGCCAATTATTAATTAAAAATATTTTTTTAAATTTTTTTATAAGTCATTTTCACTAAATATCTTATATATTAAGTGTATTAAGTGTAAATGTATGTTTATACTTATCTAAAATATATTTAAAAAATTTATATTATATTTATATCAATATAACTATATATATATTAATATATTAATATATTATTTTTAATTATTTTTTATGAAGTTGACCCTTTATCAGCACTTTTAAAAGCACTGATAAAGGCCCCCCCTTTATCCACGCTAAAAAAAGCGCTGCTAAAGGGGTAATTTTATCAGCACTTTTTTTAGCACTGATAAAGGCGCCCCCCTTTATCAGCGCTTTTTTGTTGGTGCTGATAAATTTTAGCACTGGGAAAAACTATGTTGGTGGTAGTGGTATTCCCAATATATTGGGTTCATGAGTCCCTTGAACATGGCTGGTGATTTTTTATGCCGAACAGCATGACCACAAACTCAAAGTGTGCATATCTACGCCTAAAGGTTGTCTTCGAGATGTCACCCTCCTTCACCCTAAACTAGTGATATCCAAACCACAGATCCATCTTAGAGAATCAAACAACTTCCCTAAGCTAGTCAAAGAGATCATTTATCCTCTGGAGGGGGTAATGGTTCTTGACGGTTACCTGGTTTAGTCTCTGGTAGTCTATACACAGCCTAATACCCCAATCTGCCTTCTTTATGAATACTACAAGATAATTACATGGTGATGCACTCGGTCGAACAAAAAACATCATCACCAGATCGTCATTCTGAATATTCAACTACCTTACCTCTGATGGTTCAATATGGTAGGGGGCCATCAAAATCGGACGGGCACCGGGTTGTAAGTCTATTCTGAACACAATGTCTCGTCGAGGGGGTAGAGTCACCACCTCATCAGGGAAGAGATACATAAACCCCCTAATGATATCGGTGACTTATACCATTTTCGTATCTGCCGACTCAACTGATTTCCTGACTAACGAGGAAAGAAAGGGCTCACATCCCCAGCTACCCTCCTGGCAACCCCGCTCACCGATGAAAGTCACACATTGGCCGACCACGCCTGAAAACACAACCCTTATTCAGAAACAATAGATGACAGATCACACCATGAACACCTAGTCGATGACTACAATGATGTCTTATGGCAGCATTTGTAGTAAAAGGAGATCTCCACTTGATTTTTTTGTCCCCAACATCAACCTACATCCCCAGAAAAGACGAGACAAGCTGGTCTAACCTCTGACTGGAGTACTCAAAACCAAGGGTATGGAAAGTGTCTCAATTTCTAGGCCCAAGGCACATAATAGAATGTTCACAAAAAAGGAGTGTGAAGATCCTAAATAAAACAATTCATAGTCAAGGGTACTAAACAGGATGATTCTACCTCGAACGACTTCTGGAATTGCGGGAACCGCTACCCTTGCGGCATGCAACTACGCACGCCCTACACCTCTGCCTCTCGGCTGTCAGAAACCTCCCCAACATCACCCTGGTAGAGGACCCTCATTAGTGACCTATGGTCGGCCTCCTCCTGCAATATCTACCCACAGAAGATCGAGAGCTCGTTGCCCCTGCTGCTGCTGTTGGAAGGGCATTGCTAGAAACTATTGTGGTAGAGGCGGGTGATGTACCAATCCACCTCCACTGTACTATACTCGGCCTGGGAACTGGTTCCCAAGGTTCCCACAATGGCACAGATGAAGCACATAGGTCATGGGCCTGAGGAAAACGGCATGGACCAGGGGATCGGAACTGAAACAACTGAGTTCTACTCCATACCAGTCGGAACCTAGAGGGCCCTGAGGTTGGAGGCCTGCTACAGACGGTATTCCACTTAGACAAGCCCAACTGGATTCCCTCTCATGACACACCTCCAAGTGTGTGCATCCTCTTCACCACTTCAACCATCTTCTGGAACTCCATGTACGTCGGTATGGTGAAGGGAGTAACATCATATAGGAGAGGAGGTCGTGGTTCCTCCTACCAACATCTCGCCAGAGACTCTTCATCTGATATAAGGTCCAGAGCTAAATGGATGAGATTCTTGAACTTGATCCCCAACTCTCTAACCGACATGCGACCCTACTGGAGGGTGAGTAGCTCCTGCCTCTTCTCATCCTTCTTTGTGGAAAAGATGAATTCCGCCCGGAACTCCCTCTCGAAATCTACCCATGTAACCTCAGTCTCCCTCTTCTCCATAAGATAGAGCATCCACCACTGACGCGTAGCTCCCCGCATCTGGATCACATCTAGAGGAACCCAGTACTCCACCGGATCCTGGATCAACATAAAAGATATCACTATCTCCTCTAGCCATCTCTCTATCTCCATTTTAGAGATGCTTCCCTCATAATTTCCGAGGGTCTGCCGCTAAAAGGAACGAAGCGTATTTTCCAACTGATCATCCCCCTCCTCTTGTCCAGCCCTCCTTCGATCAGCCAAGTCAACCCCCTGGGCCTCAGTCACCCACACTACTCATGGTCATCTCCCAGGTGCCATATTTGTAAGTTAAACAACTAATGCCTAATCCCGAGTAGTGTAGAATATTGTTCTGAAATTTTTCATAGACTCTTTATTCATTTTAAATACCCAAAATGTACTAGAAACACAAGAACCGAAATCATTATGATGCATGTACCTTTCCTGGGGTCACTTCCCTACAAGCAGTGTAGCCTCACTTGGTCGTTCAATAGGTCAAGAGTCTTTTGATCGGATCAAGGGGGCCCTAAAATCTCATGTCCAAGTCTATCTTCCGTAGCGTATTTCACGCTCAAAGATCACCCGACACAGTTTCCCAACCATCCCATGAAATCCTCATTGTTCCTAACTCCAGAATCCATCCTATCTCTCAACCTCTACCTCTTATACCATTCTGTCATGACCCATTCCCACCAAAGATGACCCTTCTGAGATGGCGATGGTGAAAGGGAGATAATGTACCCTAGAGTCCCGCTTCTAGTAGGAACAAGAGTGGTGACTAGCACCAAGGGTATGTGTTTTCACAAATATGGGAGGAATTACCCTTTTTATTAATTAAAAACGGGAAATAGGCTGAGTCAAAAAGATATAGAAAAAGTAACAGGAAAATGAAAATAAACCCAAAACCAACCCATATGCATGTTTTATATATAACTAAAACAAATGTAGAAGTACAAGAAAATCTCCCAAGTACGATACCAAAAAGAAAGCAAAAAATGCAACCAGCAAAACTCCAATGCCCAACTAGCATGGTCCAGTACGGTCCCTGGAGTCCTCCAGAAGACCTGAATATAAATGTAGGGTTATCATACTAGTTTACTCGGTAGGAAAACCTAAATCTCTCGTGCATAGGTGGGGAGATATCCTAATGCCCCGTGGGAAAACATAATGAACCAAAGCCTAGTAAGGAATCTATCCACCCAGCCATATAAGCCACACTCATCAAATATCGCAAGTCAATAGTGTAGTATAGTAATATTATCTATGTATGGGTACCCTGCACCAACTTTCCACTGAATACTGCTCAAGACCTCACGCATATCTCTCTGATGCTTCCTCCTCTTCTTGAGTTAGTGCCGCAACCTAGCCATACGAAGCTCATAGTATCCCACTGCCACTCAATCCTCGTCCACAACCACATCTCATCCCGAAGAAACTAGGCAACCACATCACAAACTCATCCTAAAGACTCTTGGGAACACATCAAATCCTTATCCTAAAGACTATTGGGAGACATCAGTCATAACCTAACCGAAGGATCTTGGGCTATAGAACCTGGTATAGGGAGCACATGAAAGAACAGTAACCGGCCATCCTTTGGATGTTTGGGAATATCTCCCCACATCCCATGAGTGTTCAACATGTAGTGATCAACATGTGTGGGGTGCGTAGTACTACATAAAACGTATAGATTTATATAATTATATCAACCACTCAGCCCATCCTATGGCTTCTACACAAAATATTTGATCACATGCCTCGAAACTGCTACAATAAAAGTATGCACACAACAAAAAACCCCAAAACCCATTAAGTTTTTCATGTTTCAACAGTTTTAGTTTATTAGTTCTTTAACTATCAAGCAACTGACAATAGCCAAACCAGATCAATCGTTCATAAAACATATCCCTGCCAACCACAAATAATTTTAGGGAAAACACAAGAAATACAATACCATTTTCTTTTATCATCCAATCAATTCCATTGAATTTCCATATTTAATCAACAATCATGCCCCACAATTATTTAGTTAAATCTTCCACTTTTATTCATATGCACAACCCATCCCTGCAGCCCTGCATCCAACCACCATAACCACAAACACCTCTAAAACAATACCCGTACCGCATCATCATCCCTTCTATTCTATTTCTCGCAGCTCTGCTACCCATCACAACCATATCATACATGCTAACCCACAACCAAACCAATTTCAGCCCCGCTGTTCACCCATTCCAAAAAAACCATGAAACACCTCTTTATATAATTAAACCCCAACCAGCACCCACAAATTCATTCTTTCATTTAGTTTTAGCATAGTGATCATACAAGGGTTCTATGTATTCATTTAATCCGAAAACTTTACATTATTAACCAATTTACAAATTCTATGAAATTCCATCCACAAATAAATCTAGAAAAATAGGGAAAAATTTAATTACCCATGAAAAGTCCACCAACGACCGGGATTTTCAGTAGGCATAAGTCTATTCAATTTACAACATAATCCAAGGATAATCCTTGGTTGAAATAAAACAAAAATTTCAATAAAAATTCCCCAAACCCATTCTTTAACCCGTAATTATTTTTATTTACTGGTTTAAGAACACCTCATGAAAACATGAAGATACCAACCCCGCATGATGCACAAAAGAGAGAGAGAGATGAAGGTGAGATCCCTACCTCAAATGTTTTTGATGGAACCCCAACAAATGAAGAACGCGCAAGAATTCCGGGATTATCCTCCATGAATCCTCCTTTGAACTCTTCTCCTAACACAACCATGACCAAATCTCATAATATATGGCATCCACATAGATAGATATACCCATAACATGAATAGATCTAAGAAACTGAGAGAAGTGTAGGAGTATATCTATGTAGATCTAACAACCAAAAAAGATTGATCATATACCTCATGAAACCGGATTTTATTCACCAAGGGAAGCCTTCATATAGCCTCCAAAACACTTGGGAGAGATCCTCCTATCTTTAAGGAAGGGTAATCCTTTGTTATGGCCGCTTACGAGCTTAAACAAGCAAGATAGATGCAAAACAATCAAGATCCACCATTTTTGCATCTAGTTTATGTGGCCCCACAGTTCTTTCGAATGGTTTAACAAACCGTGCGCCAACCGTGAGTTAGATACTAACATGGCCACACTTCTTGCATGGTTTGGACGCATGGTTTTGACAAACCATGTGTCGTCCATACGGGAGCTACTGCCTCCAAGACAACAACACACGGTTTAGCTACACGGTTTAGACAAATCGTTCTCCTCCCGTGCAATAGATACATCCTTTTAGTTATCCTTAAATGTTCACCCAAGCACACCCCCAAGCCACTAATCCAAATCTAAGGTAGTTAGAAACATCAAAAGTACCTTTATACATAATGTGATGTTAATGTTCTCAACATTCTACTGTTGAAACGGTTCATCAAGAAGGAAGAGTTTGGAAAAGCGTTGGGGATAAATTCCCATAACATCTAGGACGCCTCTAAAACCACATTTTTACAAAGTAATAGACTTGAGATGTCCATTCCATTACACTTACCTATGTGGTATTTACCTTCATGGTACTCCTACCATTGTGGAACAAATGATATTTGGATTTTTAGTTAGACTATGTGTTTCCTCATGATTGATATGGGTATACATGATAACATAGGTATATGTATGGCCATATACCTATGTAAGGGTTTCAATTGTTTTCATGATGTGTGGTTTATCTTTTGTTGATTTTCTGAGACCTTTAAGGTCTCGGGGTCCCTACTGAGTATTGTTATACTCACCCATGCACGGGCTGTGCCCACACCTTATGGTGTTTGGTGCAGATGACGGACAACACTGACTAAGGATGAAGGTACCATGACTAGAGGTAGCTCATAGGTGTACAGTAGATGAGGAATACCCCAGAGAGGACTATTTGAGAGATGTACCTACCCTTCAGGTAGGATCCTTGGCATGGGTTCATAAGAGTTTTTCCACTTTACATGTACTTTTCAGTTTCTTGTACTTTCAAGTTGGGCTTATATTCTGCCCCCTTTTACTTACTGTACTCACACTTTTTACTATAAATGTTACCCTTGTTCGTATCATGTTGAGTGCTGGGATGCATGTTGTTATAGGATATAAAGGCAATGCCTTCCCGGTTTTTGGGAATATGCCTTTCAGTGCTAGTAGCCAGCCCCTAGCCTATGGAAGGTGGGTTTGGGGTTGTCACAACACTGGCCTTGGGGGACGAGTCATGATAAGAATATACCCTAATATCAAAGAGACATAGTGGATATAATAAAAATAGAAAAAAGAAGAAGTGTATTATAAATAGACACTAAATACTGGCACATAAACCCACCATATAATATTTACATACAATAGATATAATAATAGCTATGGAATAATATATAACTAAAACAACGAATAATATTATCAAAATACCCATGGAACATTCATTTATATAAATTAATGGAATGATGTTTTATAAAAGGGTAACATTTTACATGAATATAAAACAAGTTATACAAAAATAAATAAATAACAAAATGCTTATCCACTATAATATCAAGCATATTCTCTGTCCTCTCTACCTATTCTCCATCTATTAGTAGATCATATCAAATATCTACACCATGGATATTTCCCTTAACTGTACCTACATACATGTAATATTTTCTGGTACAAAATTCCTACTGAGTATAGATTGATATGAAATCTAAATAGGTTACCACCAATGGTTTCATGATGTGAACAATGATGTGTTCATAGCTAAACAGTGTGCAGATATTAATAAATAATCAACTATTCAGAATAAATATTTACCATTCTATTTAACATACAAAAGGACATGGAGCAGATCTGCCTACATTAGTTCAGGTATAGAATGATTGTATGATCATTAACTATATATATAGTCTATGGTTATATTCATCATCAACCAATATTGACAAAGTATGTGTAGTTGTATGATTCAATATACATTTAAATTATGGTGTTGGATAGACTAGGGAATAACTCCATCACCAATTAACAATTTGAACCAATCTATAAGATCAATCAAATAGGTACATGTCATACATCCCATGATGAGTGTGTGAAATCATGATTAACAATCAAGAGGGTGTGTGTGTCTTCAAACTAACACACGAAGCATGGTATGTGGTGGGTTATTTCAATCATCCAAATACTATCAATAGAGTTAGATATCATACTCAATATCAAATGTAAGGTAGATTGAGAAAACATTCTCAATAAGTACCTTAAACATCATATGAGGTCCAATTTGAAAGGCATAATCATAATATGAATATTATACAAAAGTAGTTACCTCTCATCCAATATATTAATTGTTCGCACTATAACAAAGTCATCACGGTTTAATTAAAGACATTAATAAAGCATGTAATTATCATTGTGGACTTTCCACCCTTTATAAACCATTTAAATTAATCCATATCATCCATTTAACCATGAATAAAATCATTAATAAATCCATTCCCCTAAAACAATCCATTTAATAAAACAAAAAAAGGTTTTTCATTTTACAACGCTCAATGAAGCACTTTGAAGGTTCCATTCCCTATTGGGAAATTACAAAAAAGTAAAATTATATAAATAAGTCAAACCAAGAACATAGTAGGTTATTTGTTTCAATTGAATGTAATTTTAATAGTAAGAAATTAATTTTATAATCCAATCTATATTATATGATGATATTCCAAGCATTTAATCATTTAATTATAAAGGTGAAATTTATGCCAGCACACCCAAGGGGTGTCTGTGAGTGAGTTTAGTAACCCATATTTATATAAGATCATTCCTCTATAGTATATCATGGTGAATATATAAATTTAAAATTATGATGTAATTTTTAAAGAAATATAAGACTAAGGCTTGCATGGGGGACAACATTGAGACTATGAAAACAGAATAATTTTGGGAGAATATAACAATTCCACCAAACATAGGGTTGTCGATGAATCCTCGTCTGATAAAATCCTCAGATATGAAGTATTTTGTAATAAATAAATGAAATGGACTAACTCCCTTTAACTATTCAATGCCTTCTACAAATCACGAATTAATCATTGAATCAGAGGGAAATTGAAGAATATAGGTCCAAGAATATAACTGATCATGGGAGATGTGAGACTTCTCATTCACTTGAATAAATAAAGATGAAGTGAATATAAGGATTATATATTCATTAATGGAATTTTGTACATTTCACCCTGAAAAAGCATGTTCCTCTTTTTCCAAATGGTTTGTCCAAACCATGCATGAACCATCTTCCCCTTACTATCAAACGGAAGACCCCAGAACGATAAATTGCATGGTTTCCCAAATCGTTTGCAGAACATGAAAAAAATCACTATCCAAACTCTATTTTTTATGGGCATGCGCCTGGGGTCACACTATTGAAGAAAATATGTGTGGCCCCTAGTTATCCACTATCTCACTATGTATAGGTAATAGTGAAATTTTCGGCTAGCCAACATGGTTTCAACTATACATGTGTCCAAATCTATTTTTCAAATTCTTTGGAATTCAGGCTCCGAATAATCCCTAATCTGTAACGAACCAAACATTTATTAATGGAAATATGTCTTGATCAAATTAAATGTCTTATTATGTGAAATGGTTATATAACATATACACTTCTATAGATTTATGTTTTTGTATTTTAAAATACCGTTAAGAATTTGGATAGTTACTAAAATAACTGTTAAACAATGATCACATGATTAGTATAAATTAAAAGATTTGACAAGTCCTATTTATTCATAAAAACGAAGAGATGGAATCCTCTATTAATCTTTCCCCATAAAAATCCCATTTCCTGATCTTCGAAAGGAGGTGGTGTCATTGTGCTTTTCCCTTGACCAAGACCATGATGAGCTTTGACACATTAAGCTCGAATGGAACCACCTACATGAGAAGTGGATGTTGAGAGAGATTACCACCCACACGATTTTATCTGACCCACTCCGTTAGTTTGTCACCATCTCACACCATATCCTTCAATCTTATGTGGGTGTTATAAGGGGTTAGGTAACAAGCCCCCAATACTATGATTGCATACATTATTTTTGTTTAGATAATATACATTCATTTTATTATTGTTACATTGTAAATTGTTTTCATTGAAAAAGATTCATTTTTTTATATTTTAAAGAATTAATGCATTATTGAATTAAATAATATTTTTATAAATTATTTTCACTAAATTATTTTTTATTAAATATAATTGACCATATATTAATTATTAATAATGTTGAGATTGTTTTTAGGTTTTGAAAGAAATTTTTGGTCCAAACCCATAAATTGTTACTAAATGTTGATTTGTATTTTAAATGTAAAAATTCACTTTTTTAAAAATTAATTTAAATAAAATAATATTATTTTTTTAATCTGGACCTCATAATTATCCAATGTTGAAATTTTCATAATATTTTGATACAGTAGAATTTTTGGTTAAAAATAAAATTTTGTTAAAATATATGTAACGCCCCGACCCCAGCTACCCAGAGTCAGTGCATTACTTCGTAACATTGGCATGATCAAAAAAGATCAAGTCTCGAAAGGCCGATTAGTTTAGTAGCCTTGGAAACACTAGATACATTCATAAATGTTACATTACATCATAAAGTGAAAAACTAATAACAAAGACTTCATAGTCCACACTCATATCCTCTTCTGACTATCCCTGCAGGTCATTCATAAAATACTTCTTCACATCCTGGAAAATATTAATACATTAAAAGGGGTGAGCTCAGATGCTCAGTAAGGATAAAAATATTGCTGAAGCTTTCATAAATAAACATAAACATTTAAGGCAATGTATAACTAAAAAAAGCCTTTTAAACTTGAACATCAACATAATATGGAAAAAGTAAAATGAGATAATGCCATTTACTTATTCACATGGATATTCTACTGGTCGAATAATCACATGAAATATCAATAACCACTTTCATAATGATGGAATGCATAATGTCAGACTATCAGAACCACGTATCCAAGGCCTCGTGCCAAGACCACAAATAAGATTTTGTCAAGGCCTCATGCCAAGACTCTAGTTTGTCTCATGAGACCTACCGATGCATCGAGGATCTATAGCAAGCTCCACCCGTCACTTATTAAGTCCAATGCATTCCTCATATTAATAGTTTTAAACCTATCATAAACCATAACATAATCATATCACATAAAACATGAATAAATGAAACATAACATTTCCACATTTCAATCAAAAGATATCAATACAACACATTGATATAATAAAAACTCTTTAAAACCCATTTTCAATACCAAAATAAAAGAAAGTTAAAACTTTGTATTTATTTTTCATTAAAAAAAATGACGGCTTATAGAGGAAGCCGAAACTCAAATAATGGTCATGGCGGCGGAGAAGTCGTTGTTGCCGCATATGTACGGAATGAAAAACATTCCATTTTTGTCGTTTAGTAAAACGCTTCGTATAAAAAGATTCTTTTTGAATAAACGTAAAAGTCAAAGGGGTTTATACACCGTATAAAAGAAAGTTGTGTATAAAACCAAATATGCCTCAATGAAAGGAGATTGAGACGAAGTCCTTAAAAAGAAATTTTTTAAAATAAAATAGATCTATTATGTGTATTCACTATAGGTACAAATAAAGAAAGTAAAAATAGAAAATATTACATAACAATATCATGACATATGTTTAATGTAGGAGATTAACCCAAAGAATGGAAGTTGGGTGAAGAAGTTCCCTTACCTTGCGTCTTGTCCTGACTCGACCGTTCATTAACCACATGATTAATAAACTAGAGTTAATTTCTACTTACATAAGAACATTTTTCATGTTCATTAATCCTTTTATATCACGTATTACCATGTTATGAACATTATGTAATTAATTAAGTTAATAACGGTCGTTTTGTCGATCTTTGGTACTTGAGTCAAAAATAAACTTCTTATAATTACAAGTTTTTCATGTGGTGAAATATCCATTATATCCAAAATTATATTCATGATGTAGATATCATATATATCATATATATACAGTATATACATTCATTTATAATATTATGTAACATTTAGAGGTAAGAAATTAAATGCACCGTTCATGGAGACGGTAAGCCGTACGTACGCATGAATGCTACTTTCATTTATATTTCGTATTTAATGGAATGAAATCATAATGATATAAATTTATAATATAATTCCAGTATAATATAGTGTATAATACCATTTAATCCACCCTTTATACATCCCACATATGGCATTAACGATTCAAATTACTTTGAGGGGGCGGTAGTCCGCACTTCCTAAAATGAAATTATCGCGTTTACCCATAATGGAAATCATAAAGTATGCCATAAATGAGAAATACAGAAGAATAAGTAAAACATAACCATATTATATATAATATATAAATATAGTTACATCTTAATGGCCACCTTTGAAGGTGTTATATGAGTGTTGAACAATCATCGTTTCGTGAGGCAAAAATTCTCCATCCACAGAAACATTATGTTCTTTAACCATTAGATGTAGGTGTGTGTAAGTGTAAACCAAATACTTATCATAAAAACATCCTAGTATATTTTAGATAATGGTGTTGTTACAATAGAAAGGAATAAAAAGATTTTAAGGGGTTGGAGAAGCTAAATAAAACAAAACAACATTAGAGAAGACAATACCTAGAAACCAGGTAACTCTTTTTGATTTGAGCCAAAGGATTCCTTGGGAAGAGTTCTGCCCAAAGTGAGGATTCTAGGAGTAATTGGGGAAGTTTGGAGAGTATTTGGGCAGAGTTTGGCAGAGCCAAATGGCTTGAAGGTGTGAATAAGGTGGGAGTGGTGGGGGCCTTTTATAAGTGGAGAGGAGGGGAACTTTTGGAATGTAATGAAATGTTATTCTATTATACAATGATTTTCGGATTTTAAAGGTCCCACACTTGTATAATTAAAGTATAAGGTGATAAAGGTTTGAAATATCCTCATCCAATAGGCTTTTGACAAGTGTAGGCTTTGTATTTTACATTATATTCTCATTTTATTTAAATCGTTAAATAATGAGGTCATCGCTGCATCATCATGATGTCATAAATAATTTAATTTATTTAATGTCAATGAATTATAAAAATAATACTATAATGTAGGAAATCTTTTTAGATTTCCAATGACTATTTATATTCAACAATATGACATGTATAACCCCATGTAAAAATTGTTTTAGTAAAACATTTCATGTTTGTGTCATTTTTTAACTTTAACATTAAATAAAAGGTATTTATGTCATTTTCCAACTAAAGAGGATCCATGGGGTCCCCAAGTTGACCCATGGATTGTTTTGGTCGGCCATGGCACATCCAATGAGGGTTGTACATGTTTCATGCTAATCTCATATTATTAAATCATTATTTTTACCTTAAACCACACTAATTATCTCTAATCGCGATTAAGAACTTAAAAGTTACTATTCACCAAAAATTATTTTAATCTCATTTAACAACATTTTACTTCTAAATGACATCCATGTATGTCGGATTTTTGAAAATCAAAACACATAAGTGGTAATATTTCATTTAAACGAAAAATTAGTCATTTAACTACCACTTAGTGGTTTCACTATTCATCAAAAATTGAAGTTTTTCAGAACAACGCCAAAATTTCACCCTAAGATATAATTGATATTCTGAATTCAAAAATGATTTCTATTTTAAAAAATTCCAAACATATAAGTTTCATTAATTAATTTTATAATTAATTCCCGTCGTCACAACAAATAGCGTGTTTTTAAGAAACAATATATATCAAAAGATTAACAATTTTTTATGTCCAATTTCAAAGTGAAATTAATTCTAATGAACACCATTGGATAAAATGATAAAAATATATTCTAATTATACTTTAAAACCACTAAATATTATAATTCATCACTATGAATTATTTTTATTAAAAAAGTTTTTTTTAAGTATTTTTCATTATTCATAAAAAATTAGATGTTCTCAGAAAAATACAAAAAATTCAACATAGGCTAATTTCGATATTCCGAATCCCAAAATGAAGTCCATTTTGAAATATAAAATTTCTATAATTTTAAAAAGTGGTTATTACTATTTATAACTGCTACTTTGATTAGTCGCGGTGTTTTAGAATTCGAAGTTGCGTACAATGCAAGCTATTGCATTATTGAATGAGAAGCGTATCGTGGAATATCAAGGATTTACATTCTCCCCTCCTTCAATAAATTGAATCCTCGCAATTTGAAATTTTTCTTTGAAAATAAAAGGATGAAAAGAGAAAATACCTTTGTGGAAAACCCACATCGGAAAAAAGATCAATAAAATTTAGCCTTAATAAGAGGGAAAGAGAAATGAAAAATTCACCACCCAATTATGATCTCGATTAGGAGAACATTGGTGGAAATTAGAGACATATAATTGAAGGATAATGTAAATATTTGTAGGGAGTGATTGAGGTCATCAATCACAATCAACTGTCAAATTGAGGTCCTCGAAGCCTTCAATCTATGTTGATTTAAAATATCATCAGTTCAACAAGACATAAGGTATTAGGATAACAAATTTTTTGTTTTAACATCCATTTACTAAAGTTTAAGAATTAATTTATTCATTGAATAAGAGATAGGTATATATATATATTTATGCTTGACAATTAGAGTTTCAACCTTCAACTCATCTTTCACTCAAAAAGATAATAGAACTCAAAAATATTATACTTATCCTAATTGTATAAGGTTCCAAATGTTAACACATACCATTAAGATTAGTAAAATTATTTTGTAATAACCAGGGACTTCCTGTAGGCTAGTGGTAGGAAATAAAGGCATGTCGCACTATGATTGTGGGTTCAATTCCTGCCGCTTTGTCCGACGCGACGGGTTATGCCCCACCCTGCAGGTTGTCCTTTTCCTAAAACTATAGTATTATAATATTCCAAAAAAATCATCATAAATTTTTTAACCTTAAACAATAATATCCAAAGATCAACTTAATCCACTCCAACTTTTATAGTTATCCAAAATACCTCTGTCCATACTTTCTCTAAAAGGTCTCTTAATTCCAAAATCAATTTATCAGATTCCCCAAACAAAGTAAAGTTTCTATTATTCTCACATACAAAAAATATAATTAACTTCATCATATTAAAACCTTACTGAAATCAACAAGTACTGCAGTACAATCCTTATATATATATCACATTATTTTAATAACCAGAATATAATCCATGAGTCCAAAAGCACCAATACATTAGTTATTCTGCTTCAACTGTAGTAACAACATAAGATTGTCCTTCATCCCTTGGCATTTTCTGAGGTAAGTTTCTCGGACACTTAGGACATTCAATTTCATATTTCCCCATTTCCATACAATTGTATCATTCATCATTGATAGCCTCTTTCTTTCCCTTATAATCACTCACCTGGTGACCTTTTTCTCCACATTTGTAACAAACTCCCATTCCTTTTAGGCAAGTACCAGGGTGATTCTTACCACAATTATCACATAATGGAAAATCCTTCTTTCCATTTTTCCCTTTATCTGTCTCTTATTCCACCATTCTCTTCTTCTCTTTCTTTACTTTGTTGTCATAAGACTTAGAGAATTCCTTTTCTGTCTTGATAGCACATGAGACAATATCTTCGTATGTTGAGAATGATTGTGATACTAAAGCTCGACGGAGAAATGGTTTTAACCCATCAAAGAAACGATCAATCTTACCTCTTGGGTTACATATATAATCTGCAGCATACCTCTCTAACCTTGTAATGTTGGCCTCATACTTTGCGACATTCTCATCCTCCTTTTGTCTCAGACTCAGAAATTGCCTTTCCATATATGCTCGATGGTCATGAGGAAATTATTTTTCTAAGAAAATCTCTTTGAAATCCCTCCATTCCATATTCGATACGTCATCATCTTCCTTTGTATTTTGAATCAATGCCCACCATTGATCAGCATCTCTAGTGAGGCGGTAAACTGCCATGATAACCTTTTCCCTTTCACTACTCCCCAAGGCGTGGAATATTTTCTCTAAGGATTTTATCCATTGCTCAAATACTAATGGATTTGTACCCCCATTAAATTTTGGTGGTTGTTGCCTCATGAAGCGGTCTAACATTGATCCTCCACGTTGCGGATCAGGGTGCTCCATACGAGTAAGGTTATTATTCAAAACCTGAGTGAGTTGTCCCAGTATGGTAATAATTTGATCAGCACTAGTTGTATCTCCAGATCCACAATAATTATCTTGAGCAGGAGGGAAATCCGTACACGGAGTGCGTGCATTGATACAGTTTCCATTCCTTCCACTAGGCGCCATTTCTAAACAATGACATAAACTAGATTAGTTTATTAATTAAAATTCATAATTCCATATTTATAAAACACATTACATAAATTGAACTATTTATGGATATAATCTATAATCATAAAAAGAAATGTTTTCTTTGATAAAGTATATACTCATAACCCTTCCTAGTGGTTTTTAAAGAAAATGGGAATTATCCTAATCATATCCCCCGGGAGTGTCGTAACCAAAAGTTCAGCAAGGCCCATTGTTGTGCACCAGTTCCCGTTCGAGTCTAACTCAAAGAGGTGTTTTCAGGGTTTACCCCTAGGTACATCTGTTCCAGAGCTGCCTATACCTGCTCGTATCCATACAGGGATGTATTGCTTTGAAAACTCACAACATCTCTACAATACCAATATTCTAGGAAGTTCTTCTATACTAATCCTCGAAGTCTATCTTCGGGATATGTGCTCTAATCAATGTTTATCTAAATATAGATTCCAAGGTTAGTACTAAACTGCCTCTGATACCAACTATAACGCCCTGAACCCAGCTACCCAGAGTCGGTGCATTACTTCGAAACATTGGCATGATCATAAAAGATCAATTCTCGAAAGACCGATTATTTTAGTAGCCTTGGAAACACTAGATACATTCATAAATGTTACATTACATAATATAGTGAAAAACTAATAACAAAGTCATCATAGTCCACACTCATATCCTCTTCTTCCTATCCCTGCAGGTCATTCATAAAATACTTCTTCACATCCTGGAAAATATTAAAACATTGAAAGGGGTGAGATCAGATGCTCAGTAAGGATAACAATATTGCAGAAGCTTTCATAAATAAACATAAACATTTAAGGCAATGTATAACTAAAACAAAAGCCTTTTAAACTTGAACATCAACATAATATGGCAAAAGTAAAATGAGATAATGCCATTTACTTCTTCACATGGATATTCTACTGGTCGAATAATCACATGAAATATCAATAACCACTTTCATAATGATGGAATGCATAATGCCAGACTATCATAACCACGTAGTCAAGGCCTTGTGCCAAGACCACAAATAAGATTTTGTCAAGGCCTTGTGCTGAGACTCTAGTTTGTCTCATGAGTCCTACCGATGCATCGAGGATCTATAGCGGGCTCCACCCGTCACTTATTAAGTCCTATTCATTCCTCATATGAGTAGTTTTAAACATATCATAAAACATAACATAATCGTATCACATAAAAAATTAATAAATGAAACATAAAATTTCCACATTTAAATCAAAAGATATCAATACAACACATTGATATAATAAAAACTCTTTAAAAACCATTTTCAATACCAAAATAAATGAAATTTAAAACTTTGTATTTATTTTTCCTTTAAAAAAATGATGTCTTGTAGAGGAAGACGAAACTCAAATAATGGTCATGGCGGCGGAGAAGTCGTTGTCGAAACATATGTATGGAAAGAAAAACATTCCCATTTTGTTTTTTAGTAAAATGCTTTGTATAAAAAGATTACTTTTGAATAAATGTAAAAGTCAAAGGGGTTTATACACCGTATAAAAGAAAGCTGTGTATAAAACCAAATATGCCTCAATGAAAGGAGATTGAGACGAAGTCCTTAAAAAGATCATTTTTAAAATAAAATAGATCTATTATGTTCATTAACTATAGGTACACATAAAGAAAGTAAAAATACAAAATAATACAAAATAATATCATGACATAATTTGAAGGTATGAGATTAACCAAAAGAATGGAAGTTGGGTTAAGAAGTTCCCTTACCTTGCATCTTGTCCTGACTCGACCGTTCTTTAACCTCCTGAGTAATAAACTAGAGCTAATTTCTATTTACATAAGAACCTTTTTCATGTGCATTTTCCCTTTTATATCACTTATTACAATGTTATGAACATTATGTAATTATTTAAGTTAATAATGGTCGTTTTGTCGATCTTTGGTACTTGAGTCAAAAATAAACTTCTTATAATTACAAGTTGTTCATGTGGTGAAATATCCATTATATCCAGAGTTATATTCATGATGTAGATATCATATATATCATATATATACAGTATATACATTCATTTATAATATTACGTAACATTTAGAGGTAAGAAATGAAATGCACCGTTCATGAAGACGGTAAGCTGTACGTACGCATGAACGCTACTTTCATTTCTATTTCATATTTAATGGAATGAAATCATAATGATATAAATTTATAATATAATTCCAGTATAATATAGTGTATAATACCATTTACTCCATCCTTTATACATCCCACATATGGCATTAACGATTCAAATCACTTTGAGGGGGCGGTAGTCCGCACTTCCTAAAATGAAATTATCGTGTTTACCCATAATGGAAATCATAATGTATCCTATAAATGAGAAATACAGAAGCATAAGTAAAACATAAACATATTATATATCATATATAAATACAGTGACATCTTAATTGACACCTTTGAAGGTGTTATATGAGTGTTGAACAATCATCGTTTCGTGAGGCAAAAATTCGCCATCCACAGAAACAGTATGTTCTTTAACCATTAGAAGTAGGTGTGTGTAAGTGTAAACAAAATAATTATCATAACAACATCCTAGTATATTTTAGATACTGGTGTTGTTACAAAATAAAGGAATAAAAAGAGTTTAACGGGTTGGAGAAGCTAAATAAAACAAAACAACATTAGAGAAGACATTACCTAAAAATCGGGTAACTCTTTTTGATTTGAGCCAAAGGCTTCCTTGGGAAGAGTTCTGCCCAAAGTGAGGCTTCTAGGAGTAAGAGGGGGAATTTGGGAGAGTATTTGGGTAGAGTTTGGCCGAGCCAAATGGCTTGACGGGGTGAATAAGGTGGGAGTGGTGGGGGCCTTTTATAAGTGGAGAGGAGGGGCACTTTTGGAAAGTAATGAAATGTTATTCTATTATACAATGCTTTTCGGATTCTAAAGGTCCCACACTTTTATAATTTGAGTATAAGGTGATAAGGGTTCTATATCCCCTCATCCAATAGGCTTTGGACATGTGTAATCTTTGGATTTTACATTATCATCTCATTTTATTTAAATCGTTAAATAATGAGGTCATCGCTGCATCATCATGATGTCATAAATAATTTAATTTATTTAATGTATAAAAATTATAGAAAAATACTATAATGTAGGAAATATTTTTAACGTTCCAATTACTATTTATAGTCAAAACTATGACTTGTGTAACCCCATGTAAAATTTTTTTTAGTAAAACATTTCATGTTTGTGTCATTTTTTAACTTTAACATTAAATAAAAGGTATTAATGTAATTTTCCAACTAAAGTGGCTCCATGGGGTCCCCAAGTTGACCCATGGATTGCCTTGGTCGCCCATGGCACATACAATTAGGGTAGGACATGTGTCATGCTCATCTCATATTATTAAAACATTATTTTTACCTTAAACCACACTAATTACCTCTAATCACGATTAAGAACTTAAAAGTTACTATTCACCAAAAATTATTTTAATCTCATTGAACAACATTTTACTTCTTAGTGACAACCATGTATGTCATATTTTTGAAAATCAAAACACATAAGTGTTAATATTTCATTTAACCGAAAAATCAGTCATTTAACTACCACTTAGTGGTTTCACTATTCATCAAAAATTGATGTTTTTCAGAAGAAGGCCAAAATTTCACCCTACGCTATAATTGATATTCCGAAATAAAAAATGATTTCTATTTTATAAAATTCCAAACATATAAGTTTCATTAATTAATTTTATAATTAATTCCCGCCGTCACAACAAATAGCGTGTTTTTAAGAAACAATATATATCAAAAGATTAACAATTGTTTATGTCCAATTTCAAAGTGAAATTAATTCTAATGAACACCATTGGATAAAATTGTAAAAATATATTCTAATTATACTTTAAAACCACTAAATATTATAATTTATCACTATAAATTATTTTGATTAAAAAAGTTGTTTTTAAGTATTTTTCACTATTTATAAAAAATTAGAAGTTCTCAGAAAAATACCAAAAATTCAACATAGGATAATTTCGATATTCCGAATCCCGAAATGAAGTCCATTTTTAAATATAAAATTTCTATAATTTTAAAAAGTGGTTATTACTATTCATAACGACTACTGTGATTAGTCGCGGTGTTTTAGAACTCGAAGTTGCGTACAATGCAAGCTATTGCATTATTGAATGAGAAGCGTATCGTGGAATCTCGGGGTGTTAAAATATATATGGTGTTTTATTGAATCATAATGACCAAATAGTTATGTAATAAAATAATATATACATTATTATTGGCCAATATATTTTATAAATTAAAATAATATAATTTTAGGTTTTTTGATTTATTTTTCAATGCTTTAGTGGGCCCTTCATGACTAATGAATCATTTTAACATTTTAAATTGATTTCCTTGAGAGTGTGACTCACTATCACATAAACAACCTAATTATTTTAAGAATATCTTCCCTCTACAAACACACACAAGCTCCCAATTCCTCTCACTAAAAGAATTTTGATTTCATCAAACCTCTTCCCTCCTATCTATATAATCCTCCCAAGGCACCCCAAACACTCAATAATCTTCTCTAAAGCCCCACCCAAGCCTTTTGTACCACACTTCCAAGTAAGGGATTCCTTCCTTCCTCATTTTATCAAGGTTTATTAATATTTTTATGCCTTATTATTTTCAGTTAAAAATTTTATTATATGGTTTCACACCTCCCCTACACATCCCTATTTATTTTTGAATGATGATAAACCCCTTTACCTATAATTAATGAATCCCATGAACACCTGTTACCAAGAAGAATGTTTGTAAAGAATTTATCTATTCTCATATACATCCAAGCAATTATTATGTTTTATGAATTTAAATGCCATCACATGTTCTGGGTCATGTATCCTTATCAAACCCATAAATTAATATTCATATATATTTGACTAGACACCCTTTCCACTCTCATCAACCATTTTTAAAAATTCTTATATCACATTGTTACACAACCGAAATTGCACAACCATATTCCAAGAAAAAGTATTTGTGTAGTGAATAACATGGCCATTTCATTGTCAAGGGTATTCACATTAATGCACATTTATGTATCGAATATATAGTTTCATTTATGTATTCCAAAATTCTTAATCATTATATAAATTGTTGATTTTTAATGATTCCATGTTATATGATCTGTGTGTCACACTTATGCATGAAATAAAATGATTATGAAGGGTGTTCTCTAGTAGCACTTCATTGCATTTTTTGAAGATAAGTATGGTGATTTTTCAAGTAAAATTAGGTTTCACTCATTCTAATTCAATTTAAATTAGAGTGCACTCATTCTCCATGTTTAATTATCCCTTGATAATGCTAATGCCATGATAAGTGTTGTTTCAATATTTCAATGTTGTGATAATCATTATCTTTCATGACTTTATGTTCATGTTTCTTTTATGCTCCGTTGATATTTCCATTACCAAACATGTATTTTGTTCATCATGTTCTTCCATGTTTACTCCCTAACTGGGCATTATAGATAACACTTTTCTTGTTAATGTCATCAGGTTAACCCATGAAATGCTGAGTATGATGGAATATAGTTGACTTATAGGGAGTTTTAAAAAATTATGTTGTGTTTCATGTTTTAATTCATTATGTAATGTGCTAAAGCCCACGAGGCACTAATCATATCAACATTACATGTTGCATCAAGTGAATATTTTATTTAATTAATCCTTTTTATGTGTTTAATAAATATATGGATTGGTATAGTTGGTATTAGATGATTGATTTATTTTTTTATATTACGTTTTGAAAACCCTAGTGATAGTATTAGAGTTATGACTAAATATAATAAGAACATCAGAAAATTTTGATGAATATTGATTAATTTATTTATCAAGAAAAAACTTCTCTATCTAGATATTAGCAGGTAGAGTCAGCTCTTGCATAGATATACCTAGTAGTACAATTCCGACTAGAGGTTTCGTTCTTGACTCAGGGTATCCTGGCCCACAGTAATGGGCCTTGCTGAACTCTAGCATACGACACTCCCAGGGGATATACATTGGTAAATTAAAAAACATATTATAAAACATTATAATGGGAATAATAATAATTCCTATGATAATATATGTTCGAGAAGTATATAATGGATGACATAGATTGATTCATATAGATTCATAAGTTACATAAATAAATTTTATTTATAAGTCATCTATTTTTGTCCATGGCATACCCTTTTTGTGTTACCCCAATCATTATTTTTATTCCATCCAATTGGAGGTAATACAAGGAATTTGTCTAAAAACTAATGTAAATATCAATGTGATGATAGTACTAATGAGATCCCCAATCAAATCAGAGTGAGAATCACAAACATTGACATGATACTCTCTAGGATAACTCAAGCCTTAAATAGAGATATGGTTCAGGAATAAAGATCAATCCTCCCTAATAAAGAAAAATTCAAAATCAAGATCTTTATGAGACCAAGGCCTCCTACTATTAATGGATCATATGATCCCTCAACTATAGAACATTGGATCAAAACCATTGAAAAGATCATTTCCATCCTTCAAGGTTCCAAATAATAGAAAGTTCTTATGGCTTATTATATAATAAATTTTGAAGATCATAAATGGTGGATATTGATCAAAAATATGAATACTATGGAGGAGATAGAGGCGTTATAATTGAAGGATTTATGGAAGAAAATTTAATAAATATTTTATGTGCACCCCTGGATTAATATGGAAGGGAACTTTGATGCACATAAGTAAAACCAGACGATGAATGCATTGAAGCGTATAAGGAAAAATTCACAAGTCATGCATGATATGCCTCTGGCTTTGTCGTTAACCCTGAATACAAGGTTTACCACTTCTATTGTGGGTTGAAACCTAGCCTATGGAAATCCTAGTGATTATGACATTGATAGCTATGTGGAAATTGTCTGATGTTCCCTCAATGTCGAAATGGAGAATGGTGAATCCCAAGGATATCATGGGTATAATAAGTGTAATATGGACATCTAATATGGAAGTTTTATGGATAAATCCAATGATACTACGATGATCCAGCACCCCACATACCAATTATGTTGAAATAATGACCTCAAAAATATCCTGAAGGGGGTGAGGAAATGCTTTAGGTGTGGAAGAGAAGGGCATCAAGCCATTAACTACAGAAAAAAGAACCCAACGACTGTGACCAAGGAGAATAACACTTTGTTTGACCCTCAACACGTTTTCATTTCTTTAACTAGAAATAACTAGGGCCCCTTGATAATCAGTGCTCGAAGCTAAGGGTTTTTTGAGGCAACCAACAACCTCCATGAAGAAAGGGTGAGCATTTTCTATCACTACCACCAAAGTGAACCCAAAAAATTTTGTAATGATATATATGCTAGGTATTAATTCATCAATAGAAAACATAACTTTTTATTCTAGTTCTACACATTCTATTATATCTATAATATTTAGTAGAACAATCCCAACAAAACAAAATATCATCTTGTTAAAGATGACAATGAGTTTGGAAAATGGGGAAATCCTTGCATCCCATGAATATATCTCCCCCCTTGTCATAATTTGGGGATTTAACTTCCTGATGAACCTCATCATACTCCATGTGGTGGAATTTGATGTAATTATTAGCATGGATTGTCTTTCCTTAAATTGTTCCAAAATAAATTGACATGATTAGAAAATAATTTTCTATATAAGGAATCGACCCTTGATTATATAAAACACCAAGGAAAAGATGAATCTTCTTTATCACCCTCATATTGTGGCTTTATATTACTGCCCTATGAGCATAGGTATCTGGCTCAAGTGATTGAGTCTATAGAAGAAACCATCCATAATGACATGCCTATTAAGAGGGAATTTCCATAAGTGTTTCACGATGAATCAATTAGTTTTCCTCCAATATGAGATGTTGAATTCTTAATTGACCTTATTCCAGGGATGTTCCCAATATCCAATACTCCATATAGAATGACTATTGTGGATCTTGAGGATCTAAAAAATAGGAGAATTTAGATAAATGGTTTATATGCCTAAGTGCTTCTCAATGGTGTGCACCAGTCCTCTTTGTCAGGAAAAAGGATGGGTCAATGCAACTTTGAATTGATTATCATGAGCTCAAAAAAATTACAATAAAGAAAACTTATCCTCATCCATTAATTGATTACTTATTCAATTAGCTATGTGGATCACTATACATCTCTAAGGTAGATTTGTGGTGGGGATATTACCTAGTATGGGTGAAGAAGAAGGATATCCCCAATGCTTTTTTCATACAAGGTACTAGATCAATGAATTCATAGTAATTCCTTTCAGACTCACTATTGCTCCAGAAATCATCATGGACATGATGAATACTATCTTTAGGGATTACAACATCAAATTTGTGGTTGACTTTATAGATGATATTAAAATATAATCCAAAACAATGGAGGAGCATGATGAGTATCTAAGAACTATATTAGAGACCTTGTGAAAGGAGAATTGCTATGAAAAGTATTGCATGTATTAGGGCCATAACATCAGAAATAATGAGATATTTTTGGTTCCCTCCAAGGTAGTGAAATAGAGGGACTATCGAGGGAAAAATTGGTAATAGATATTCGAATCATCATGGGGTTAGCTGGATATCATCACTGATTTGTGAGAAATTTCACATTATTTTCCAACCCTCGTAACTAGTTATCTTGTAAGGGTGTAATTTATTAACAGAGTGATGAATGTGAAAATAGCTTCACAAAGTTAAAAAAGAATCTTATCCCCATGTGCTTTCTCACATTACACACAATTGGGGAATTTGTTGTGGTATTTATTGATACATGAAAGAAGGATTCCAGAAGTGTGTTGATGCAAAATGAAAATGGCATAGACAATGCTTCAAGGAAATTGAATGTTAATGAGAAAAACAATCCCACAAATGATCTGGAGTTAGATGCAATGAACTTTGCTTTAATTTTTTTTTTGTAATTACCACTTTGGGGAGATGTGTGAAATAAATACAGACCATAAAAGCCTCAGGTATATATTCACATATAAAGAGTTTCACATTCACCAACGAAGATGGTTATAGTATATCAAAGACTATGACTGCTCAATCCATTACCACCCATGGAATGTGGAAAAGGTTGAATGTGCTCTATGTATAAAGGACTCATCGATTCTATCATTTATTTTAATTTAAAATGATACAATCATAATACCTTTTATGACGATAAACATGAGAATCATCAAGAAGGGAACATCATAAATGCATTCACAAATTGTTTCTCAACTGTCTCATTTGGAAAGGTTAAAGGTTTCTCAAAAGGATGCTGTGTAAATTTAAAAGATGGTGGAAACTATTAGAAAATAGAAAACAGTGGAGTTAAATGTTAATGAAAAAGGAATTGTGAGATTTGGGTCAAGACTATATGTCAATCGATTACAAAGATAATTAAGGAACATTTGGATGATTCACATAGTTCAAATTTATCCATTCACCCAGGGAACACAATTATGTATCAAGATAATTGAGAGAAATATCTGTGGGATAACATGATGAATTATATTTCTAAGTATATATCAAAGTGCATGGTATGTCAGCAAATGATGGTTGATGGGATGAAGTCTAAGGGGATGATGAAACCATTTCCCATTTAAGGATGGAAATTTGAGAACATCACCATGGACTTTCTAACTAGACTTCCAAAGACATTCAAAATAAAAATTTTATTTGGGTTTTTGGGGATCTTAATTCTATGACTGGAAAAATCATTTCAATTTATGAGGATTTTTCACTAGATCAACTGACACAGTTATACATCAGAGACATGGTAAGGTTCCATGGAGTACCATTATATATTGTATCTGATAGAGATCAATGAATCACATCTATGTTTTGTAGGAGTCTTCAACATGATTAGGATACTGAGCTGAACATAACTATGACTTATCATCCAAAAACTGATGGGCCATCGGAACAGACTATCTAGACACTTGAGGAAATATTTAGAGCATGCTCAATGTAATTTAAAAGTGGGTGGAATCAAAATTTTCTTATAGTAGAGTTCTCTGAAAAAATCAGCATTTACTCATGCATCCAGATGGCTCCGTAGGAAGCCATGTATGGTAAGAGGTAGGAAACAATAGTATGTTAAGATGATATTTGTGGAGGGAAAACTCCTATGTCTATAAATGATCGAAGAAATTTTGGAGAATGTTAAAACCATCCCAAAGAACATTAAAGCTTCTTAATGTCGACAAAAGGTATATGATGATAATCATAGATGAGACCTAGAGTTTTATCTCAGAGACATGGTATTTCTCTGAATATCACCATGGAAGTGTTTTATGAGATTTTGGATAAAGGTAAATCATTTTCATGATAAATTAACCCTTTTGAGATTCATGATCGCTTTATAGAGGTGACTTATTGACTAACACTCTAATTGAAATTATCTCAAGTACATGATGTATTCCATGTATAACTCTTGATGAAGTACATACCTGACCCATCACATGTACTCAATCTAGAGGGGTACCATTGGATAATGACCTCTCCTAAAATGATAATCCAGTGATTATACTAGATTATAGTGAATATGTTCTACGAAAAAAGAAAATTCTCTTCATCCAGGTGTTCTGGTAAAACCACATGTTTTTAGAAGAAATGTGGGAATCATAAGAAGTGATCAAGTAGAGTAACCCACATATTTTTTAGTGTAGGAAATGAAAATTTTGAGGGAGAATTTTTTAAGGGATAAGATTGTAACAGACCAAACATTTTTTTTATAGATATTAATCATGATATAATTAAATTCATTATAATGTGAAATAGTTAAATAACAAATGTACTACTTTGTATATATGTTATTAGATTTTAAAATACCTTTAATAATTGTGATCATTTCTAATATAGCCATTAAGTGGCGATCAAATTATTATTATAAATATAGGGATTTAACAAATCCAATTTTCATAGGCAAAGGATGTTATGGTCTCAAACAATAATCATTCCCCATATGAAGACCAATTTTCAGAGCTTAGAAAAGAGGTAGAGCCATTGTGCTTTTCTATGGACCAAGATTAATCTATTATTCATCACTATAAGCTGTAATGGAACTACCTTCTTGAGAAGTGAATGTTTATAGATATTACAACCCATGCGATGTTATTTGAGGCCCCCAAGATTTTGTCACCATCGCAAACTTTACCCTTCGATCTTATGAGGGATTTATATGGGATTATGTAATGAAACTACAGTAATGTGATTTTGTACATTTTTTATAGAGAATATACATTCATTTTATATTTTTTACTTTGTAAATAGTTTTTAAAGAAAAAATAGAATTTTTACTCTATATTGATGAATTAATGTATTTTTGAATTAAATGATATTTTTGTAAAATATTTTTACTAAATTAAAATTTATACTTATAAATGCCAATATAATTATTATAAATACAATTGTGATGTTTATTAAGGTTTGAATGTTATATTTTTTTTAAACACATGGATTTTTGATAAATGTCAGTTTTTATTATAAAGTAAAAATTCACATATATAGAAAATTATTTGGATAAAATGAATATTATATTCATAATTGGGACATCAAAATTATCCAACATTGAAATTTTCATAATTTTTTAAGATAGTCAAATTTTTGGGGAAAAATTAAATATTGTTTAAATATATAATGTGTTTTATGACACTATAGTAACCTAAAAGTGATGTAATAAAATAGTATAAAAATTATGTTAAGCCAATATACGTTTTACTAGTAAAAAATTTTGTTTTTTGGTTTTTTTGATTTATTTTATGAATGATTTATTGGACCCTTCTCGATTTATAAAACATTTTAACATTGTAAATTGATATCCTGGAGATTGTAACTCACATCAACATAAGAACCCAAATTATTTTATGATGTTCGAACATTGGCCTTAAAATTTTTTTTTCACTCTCATTTGGAAAAAACCATGGGCATAATAAAGGGGTAGGATTGTGGTTTTTATTAGTTAAACCTGTGGTGTCCCAAACCTAAATAATAATTAATTACCTCTTCTTTTCTATATAAACCCATCCAAGCTCCCACTTCCTCTTTATTCAATTTCCTTGGTAGTTCATACATCCCATACCCTCCTCTTTAAATAATCCTCCGGAGGCATCCCAACATCCCAATAATCCACTCTCAAGCCCCTCCCATCAACATTTCGATCCAAAAATAGAAATGATAATTTAACTATTCATAATTTAGATTTAATTATTTCATTTGAATTTGAGAAATTCATTTTTTTTAATTCTTTGTTTTCCTCCTAAACATAATAATATTATTATTATTATTATACTTTCTTATGTATACACACAGTAATTTATCAATGATTAAAATGTTATATATTCTATAAAATTATACCTAATGACTAAAGAATTTATCTTTTCATGTTCAATGATAATACAATGTAATTATTTCGAAGAAACATATTCTCAATAAAATTGAGTGGAAACCATGGAATAAAATAATTATATAAATTTTCATATTATGTTTTTATTTATCTTATAATAATTAATATTCTCAATTAAATATATGATTATTAAAAAACCTCATTTACAATTGGAAACTATTCCTCAATAACATATATATTAGTGATCTTAATTTCTTAAAAAATGCCCTTATAGATATGTAGCTTCACTCTCAGAACCTTTTAATTTTATTTATAATTTATTATAAATTTATAAAATATTTTATTATCCTTTGAAACCCCATAATCATTACATAATATTTAATTGAGATCCATCATCATGAAATTTTTACACTTGGTGAAAATTTAAAATATTCTAATATCATCATATGTTATACAAACCCTATTTCGTGGAGGAAATACCACTATTGAAGATTCTCTAACATCTATTACAAGATAAATAATATAATGTAATATTATATTGATCAAAAAAATTTAATTAATTCCATAAAATATAAGAACACTCATACAAAAAAATCAATTTATATTATCCCTCCATTATAGATAGTTAGAAAATTGTTTTGGATCCTATGATATAACACCATTTTTTGTTCCTAGATCAGTATATGTTCACTAAGAGGAGGAGGATTGGAATTATAGATCCCATTTTTAACGAAACATTTGAAATCATGAAGGGATAATTATTACCATATGAAATATTTTATATGAATCAATAAACTCTTGAAGTGCCCAGATCAGTGTGAATCACTGAGAGGGGGAGGGGGTGAATCAGTGATCCTTTAAAACTTTTTACTAATTGATTCTTTATCAATTAAAACTCTATGGCTTGTTAAGGCCTCGATCCACTCTTCTTGTATCTCTCAACATTTCTCGAATGATGCAGTAATGAAAAGGCACAGGACACAAGGATTTACAAGGTTCGGCACCAAAGGCCTACATCCATGCCATGCTCTCCCAGCATGGATTCTCCCATTATAATCTGTTAGTATTACAATGGTCGATACAGCTTCCCACCGTATCTCTCCTGAGTCCCACAGGAGGGTCTTTATACTGCTTCACACAGTGTTACCAGAGTCCCACTGGCCTTCTCCAGAATCCCACTGAAGACTTCTTCTCCCTGAGTCCCACATGGTCTTCTCCTGGCTCCTCGAGTCACACGAGTAGCTCTTCTTCTCTTTAAGCTTCTTCAAGTATCTTCAGCAGTCTGGGATAAAGACTGCTGGCCTTTCTCTTCTTCTGATCACTTGTGGTGAACAGGTCTTCTCGTCTTGCTCAGGATTTATCTCCTTCTTCTAAGGATGACCTGGCTTCTCTCTTCAAGAATCTTCAACAGCCTCTGATAAGGTCTGTTGGTCTTGCTCACAACTTCTGATCACTTCTGTTGATCAGGGACTTCTCAATTACTGAAAAACTCAGACAAACAATATCATTCACTTCAGTCTGGCTCAGTCTCACTTCAAAACAACTTCATGCACTGAGTGCATGGCATCTTTGCATCCTCATGCACTGATTGCATGGCTTCTCAAAACTCTTCAAGATCTTTAAGTCTTGGACAACTCAAATGCACACAACCAGATTTGTCTTTGTTCACGTGTGCATGTGCATTCATGTATGCATGCACTTTCCTCTTTCTCCTCTTGGTGCAATAAACCCTCAAAGGGTGTAGTCAATTTTAAGCACACACCTTCTCCACAATCTTCACACACTATATTCAAATTGTTCACACACTTAATGTGTGTTCTACTTTAGTGTGGAGTATCCTTATTATTCTCCTTCTTAGTGTGTACACTTCACTTTGCACACACACTAAGGTTTCGGCCTCTTCTTGTCTAGCACACACAACGTGTTTCTTTCTCTTGCACACACACACAAAATGTGTTCTTCTTTGTTGTGGTCTACACTCTTTATGCACACACACGGCTTGGCCTTCTTCCTCTTCTTGTTTTGCACACATACAAAAGGTGTTCTTTTATTTGTTCTTTAATGTGTGCACCCACAAGGCTACGGCCCTTCACTTATTTTCACAACCAAGACAATGGCTTATTCAATTCTTACACACACACAAAGTGTGGTCTTCCACTTCACTTGGCACACACCACTTGATGTTGTTCTTTGTGCACACACATGGCCTCGGGTCTTCCTCCTCTTGCTCACACCCGAATACCAACACCTCTACTTCCGCGTAGGGTCACAAGCAAGGATCTTCTCCACTGCCTCACCGCGCAAGGTGTGCTTGAGCCACGGGTCGTGCAAGTCACAAGGCACAAGGGTGCGCAAGTTCCTCGGGTGCAAGGCACCTCAACCACGGGGCGCACAAGTGCTACTGCCCCGGGTTCTTCCTGCTGCGCAAAGGGAAGGCGCGCAGGGATCTACTCCTCCTCCTTCTTCTTGTCGCGCAAAGAGGTAGCGCGCAAGGGACCTTACGGAGCAAGGGGTGCTCCGGGCATCACTGCAGCGCAGGGTGCTGCGCGGGGCTTTGACTTTGCGAGGAACAGAGTGCTTCTCACGTGACTTCTCTCTTCATAGGATCAGCAAGCAACTATGAGTGCTCAGGCTCTCTTTTTATAGGCAAGGAGAGCCTCGGTTCATCCACGGAGATAAAACTTGAACTCCCGAGAGTTTCGGGATTTCAAGATTTCCTTCAAATCTTGTTTTCAATTCTCTGTTCAATGCGGGGTCATTTATTTTTCGCCTCCACGTGCATGCGACTTAGAACGCATGCACGGCCTTCTTCTAAGGGAGATCCATGCAAAACACGAACCCATGAAGCCTCGGCAACTTCGTCTGCCTCGGCATTCTTCGAAATCTCCCATTTCACGTATGCATGTATACTTTTATGCATGGATGGGTTCAGTAGAGCCAGACGATCTCCATGGTGGTCTCAGTTTGCTCGGAGGTGGCCGGGAACTCAAAAACCGTGCTCGGGTTGCTCCTGGTTCGACGGAGGCTGCGGGAATGCGCGGGTGGCTTCGGGGTGTCCTCGGCTCAAGCTCGAGGAAGGAGATGCCTCAGAGCCGTCGGATCAGGCGATCGAATAACCTTGGACGGCCTGGATCAGATCGCGAATAGCGCGATTAGATGAGCGGCTCGGATCTGGCGCACGATCAATCGTGCGGCCAGGATGCGCTCCTGGGAATTTTTCCGTGTCCCACATCGAAACGGGGCGCGGTTTTGCCGCGGTTTATCACCCTCGCGCTGCCATCAGCTCAGCAATTGAACTTCTCCCCTCTCGGTGCCGCCCCGCGCCGAGTTCTCCCTGCGGGCGCGCTCTGCGCCCACTCTGCTCCCTGCGGGCGCGCCACTGGAGCCCACTATGCACACCCTTCGGGCGCGCTCTGCGCCCCCGCTGCGCAGGTCCTGATCCCCTGCGTGGCCCGGCTTACACACGGTCGCGGGCCTCTCGGGCTGGCCCCATGGGATCCCCTTGGGCATGGTGACCTAGTCCCACATGTACCTTGGGTTGAACCCTTAAGGCTGGCCCTTGGTGGCTTATTTTTTGCTTGAATATACACTAAGTATACAAAGTACTCTTAAGTGTAAAATGCCAAATGCCACAACTCTTCTTCTTCATTTCTTCTCTTCTCTTTTTCATTAGAATTCCTCAAATATCCTCATCATATATTCATTACATAGGAGTGAATTCTCAAGGATCTTCATCAACCGAACTCCTGAATCACATAATTCTTCAATGTTCTTCATTGATCTAATCAGAGATCAAATTGGATCTTCTTCAAATTCACATGCACTAAGTGATAGTGCATGGACTTCATTAATCCACTTCATCCACTTAGAACTTATGGATGGATCACTTTCAACTCCTCATGCATTGTCAGTACAGTGCATGGTCTTCTAATCATGTTGTTACTTTGTATCATCTTGATACAAGTTCTCTGAACTTTAAGAACAGCTCAACAATCGTCAGATATACATAGAGAATGTTTCAACCATAATCTCCTATGTCACTTAGTGAATCTCCTAAGTGACATGCATCTTAGTACCATGGCCATTCTCCATTCATCACCAACACCATCACATCCTTTGTCATTCACATATTGAACTTCCTTGACATCCATCCATTCATTCCTTGACAACAACATACCTCATTGACAACAAATGCAACACAGTGCACTTCAATCTCCCCCTTTATATTGGTTGTCAATACACTTCTTTAGCACATATGAATGGGTCTATATGTGTGCCAATATTTCTCCCCCTTATTGGCAACCAAATGCAAAGGTGTGGTGTGGTTCACTTTAAAAAATCTCTTCCTCCCTTATAAAAGAATTTTCTTCAAAATCACTAAGAGAGGGATGATGTCACATGAACTCTTGAGCAAGGAACCTTTAGTAGATCAACTCTAAGTCTACTTGGGCTAACCCGGTGTAGAAAACAAGAGTGATGTAACCAAGGTACTCAATGCTGTCCAACATTCAATGTACATGTGAGATCATGCTTCAGGGGTTTGAAATTTTTTAGATATATCAATGAATTGCTAAATCCTGCACATACTTCACCAAACACATTAGAAAGTTCAGTGCAAAGATAAAGCTTCCCATTTCAACCATTTGTCTTCAATCAATACTCCCCCTTAATTGTCATGATGAATACAATTAAGAAACAAGGGATGAAAGAATGATTGGAATACCTTCACTTTTCTCAAGATGGTATTAATTCTTAGAATACCATCTTCTCCAGATTGGCTCCCCCTCAAGGGGTGCACTCCATTCTTTCCAAACCACTATCCTGATGAGAATGATCATCATATTCAATTCCCTGCAATGTTAGCACATGTAAATACAAGTGATTAGGGAATAAGATGGAACCTCCTTGGTTCATCAATGTGAACAACAAGGTTGAGAAGATTCTCTCAACCGAGATGTCCCATTTTCACCATTCTCCACACTTTCAAATTTGATCTTCAATGATGTTTGTGCTGGTGTGGATCTCAACACATCTTCATGTGAAATCTTCTTCTTCCCTTTTGCCTTAGCAATTTCCAGAAATTCATCTTCAGCTCTCTGCAGATCTTTGGCAAGTTGCAACTGATTTGGCCATATGATTAACAAGTCATTTGGAAGTGTGGCCTCAGTTCTGGAAATCCCACATGGTTCTTTTGATACTGTTAAGCCACCTTTCTTAGGCAACTTATTTTCAACCAATCCCTTCTGCTTCTTCTGGATTGATTGTTTGTTCGAGTGCAGTTGGATTCTATTAAATTTCATGGCTTGTTTACAAAGATCCATGGTATGGCCATTCTTTCCACAGTAGAAGCACTTCTTGGTGGTCCTTCTGGATGCATCACCCTTCTTGGACTCAGACTCCAAGGACTTCTCTTCATTTCTCAAACACTTCTTGGGAGCATTTTCTACTTTCTTCTTGCTTCCCAAGGAATATTTTTGAGCCAGGTTCTGTGATCTTTTCTTCTTTTGAGCTCTGGATACAGTTGGAGACTGACATGTATCTTTTTGACCACGTTTGCAATCATCCCAGATGTTGTCAAGTAATCCAAATCTATTTGCAGTAAACAGATGTCTCTGGACCTGTGGATGCTGCTTCTTTTCTTCTGGCTTTCTCCCCCTTGGCATGGGCTTCATTTGTGCTTTGAAATTCAGTGGATTGTACCAACAGTCCTTTGCACAGTGCCCATACTTATTACAACACCAACACTGACCCACAAATCTAGACCTCTTCAGTCCTTCTGATTGTTGGGTACTTTTCTTGACTTGCTGTGTTGTTTCAGGAAATCTCTGCTTCTTCATTTTCTTCATCCATACTTGTTTGGAATTATTTTTCCATCCTGCACTTTTTGTAGAAACACAATTAGAAGCATCATTACAAGATGGTATGGATGGTACCTTCTTTCTAGAAGATGTTTCCCTTTTATTAGAGGATGTATTTCTTTTAGAATCATCCTTCTCAAAGCTCACTTGAGTAGAAACATTTCTTCTTTCAGCTGACTGGGAGGCTTCAGCTTTGGGTGATTGCAGATTTTTCAATATCACCTCCAGTTCAAAGCATTTCATGTTGAGGGAGTTCTTCTCATCCTCAACCAATCTTAGCCTACCTTCCCAATTCTGTTTCAGCTGTTCCATCTGGTCATCATGCACCTTCTTTATTTCATGCAATGAGTTGTCAAGCTCCTTCACCATTTTGACTTTGTCTTTGAGTTGAGCATCTCTGACATTCATTGACACTTTATGCCTCTTTTACAGTGCATGGAAAACATCTTTGACTAATATCATAAAGAATTCTTTCTCAGAAAGGCTTCTTTGCAATTCTTCAGCAATGTCTTCATATCTTTCATTGCAAAGAGAAACGGTTTCATCTTTAGACTTCACCAGCTTTCTGAGAGTGTTGGTTATGCCAACCCTTTTTGCCAATTGGACTTCCAGAGAATTTGCTTCATCTTCTAGCTGTAATTTTTCTTCTTGAATATCAAGGAGGCTTGTAGCTATACACATTGCCACTTCCTTGGGGACTGTCTTATGAAGATATTTGATTCCATTTAGAAGATCATTGTTCCTTCCATCTTCATCACAGCTAGAGCAGGCTTCATCAGAAGAATGATAAAAGGAATTTTCATCTGATGTGACTTTCACATTTCTTTCCATAGAAGGAGTTTCTCTGATTGAAACAACCTTCTTCTTCATCTTCTTTGCCTGTTTCTTCATTCTGTTTTTCAGAGTCTTGGCAGATATCTCCATTTGAGGCTGTTCATTCATTTCCTCAAATCTGCACTCCATATAGACTCTCTTGGATCTTTTAGAGGTAACCTTCCCTCTGATACCAATTGAAGTGCCCAGATCAGTGTGAATCACTGAGAGGGGGAGGGGGTGAATCAGTGATCCTTTAAAACTTTTTACTAATTGATTCTTTATCAATTAATCCTCTATGGCTTGTTAAGGCCTCGATCCACTCTTCTTGTATCTCTCAACCTTTCCCGAATGATGCAGTAATGAAAAGGCACAGGACACAAGGATTTACAAGGTTCGGCACCAAAGGCCTACATCCTTGCCATGCTCTCCCAGCATGGATTCTCCCATTATAATCTGTTAGTATTACAATGGTCGATACAGCTTCCCACCGTATCTCTCCTGAGTCCCACAGGAGGGTCTTTATACTGCTTCACACAGTGTTACCAGAG
The DNA here is from genome assembly GCA_963277665.1 of Viscum album. Lineage (NCBI taxonomy): Eukaryota > Viridiplantae > Streptophyta > Magnoliopsida > Santalales > Viscaceae > Viscum > Viscum album. The sequence continues at coordinate 1,044,580,807 of OY728163.1, read as the reverse complement.
TCCCACTGGCCTGCTCCAGAATCCCACTGAAGACTTCTTCTCCCTGAGTCCCACAGGGTCTTCTCCTGGCTTCTGGAGTCACACGAGTAGCTCTTCTTCACTTTAAGCTTCTTCAAGTATCTTCAGCAGTCTGGGATAAAGACTGCTGGCCTTGCTCTTCTTCTGATCACATGTGGTGAACAGGTCTTCTCGTCTTGCTCAGGATTTATCTCCTTCTTCTAAGGATGACCTGGCTTCTCTCTTCAAGAATCTTCAACAGCCTCTGATAAGGTCTGTTGGTCTTGCTCACAACTTCTGATCACTTCTGTTGATCAGGGACTTCTCAATTACTGAAAAACTCAGACAAAAAATATCATTCACTTCTGTCTGGCTCAGTCTCACTTCAAAACAACTTCATGCACTGAGTGCATGGCATCTCTGCATCCTCATGCACTGATTGTATGGCTTCTCAAAAATCTTCAAGATCTTCAAGTCTTGGACAACTCAAATGCACACAACCAGATTTGTCTTTGTTCACGTGTGCATGTGCATGCATGCATGCATGCACTCTCCTCTTTCTCCTCTTGGTGCAATAAACCCTCAAAGGGTGTAGTCAATTTTAAGCACACACCTTCTCCATAATCTTCACAAACTATATTCAAATTGTTCACACACTTAATGTGTGCTCTACTTTAGTGTGGAGTATCCTTGTTCTTCTCCTTCTTAGTGTGTACACTTCACTTTTCACACACACTAAGGTTTTGGCCTCTTCTTGTCTAGCACACACAACGTGTTTCTTTCTCTTGCACACACACACAAAATGTTTTCTTCTTTGTTGTGGTCTACACTCTTTATGCACACACACGGCTTGGCCTTCTTCCTCTTCTTGTTTTGCACACATACAAAAGGTGTTCTTTTATTTGTTCTTTAATGTGTGCACCCACAATGCTACGGCCCTTCACTTCTTTGCACAACCAAGGCTATGGCTTATTCAATTCTTACACACACACAAAGTGTGGTCTTCCACTTCACTTGGCACACACCACTTGATGTTGTTCTTTGTGCACACACATGGCCTCAGGTCTTCCTCCTCTTGCTCACACCCGAATACCAACACCTCCACTTCCGCGTAGGGTCACAAGCAAGGATCTTCTCCACTGCCTCACCGCGCAAGGTGTGCTTGAGCCGCGGGTCGCGCAAGTCACAATGCACAAGGGTGCGCAAGTTCCTCGGGTGCAAGGCACCTCAACCACGGGGCGCACAAGTGCTACTGCCTCGGGTTCTTCCTGCCGCGCAAAGGGAAGGCGCGCAGGGATCTCCTCCTCCTCCTTGTTCTTGTCGCGCAAATAGGTAGCGCGCAAGGGACCTTACGGAGCAAGGGGTGCTCTGGGCTTCACTGCCGCACAGGGTGCTGCGCGGGGCTTTGAATTCGCGAGGCACATAGTGATTCTCACGGGACTTCTCTCTTCAGAGGATCAGCAAGCAACTCTGAGTGCTCGGGCTCTCTTTTTATTGGCGAGGAGAGCCTCGGTTCATCCACGGAGATAAAACTTGAACTCCCGAGAGTTTCGGGATTTCAAGATTTCCTTCAAATCTTGTTTTCAATTCTCTGTTCAACGCGGGGTCATTTATTTTTCGCCTCCACGTGCATGCGAGTTAGAACGCATGAACGACCTTCTTCTAAGGGCGATCCATGCAAAACACGAACCCATGAAGACTCGGCAACTTCGTCTGCCTCGGCATTCTTCGAAATCTCCCATTTCACGTATGCATGTATTCTTTTATGCATGGATGGGTTCAGTAGAGCCAGACGATCTCCATGGTGGTCTCAGTTTGCTCGGAGGTGGCCGGGAACTCAAAAACCGTGCTCGGGTTGCTCCTGGTTCGACGGAGGCTACGGGAATGCGCGGGTGGCTTCGGGGTGTCCTCGGCTCAAGCTCGAGGAAGGAGATGCCTCAGAGCTGTCGGATCAGGCGATCGAATAACCTTGGATGGCTTGGATCAGATCGCGAATAGCGCGATTAGATGAGCGGCTCGGATCTGGCGCGCGATCAATCGTGCGGCCAGGATGCGCTCCCGGGAATTTTTCTGCGTCCCACATCGAAACGGGGCGCGGTTTTGCCGCGGTTTATCACCCTCGCGCTGCCATCAGCTCAGCAATTGAACTTCTCCCCTCTCGGTGCCGCCCCGTGCCGAGTTCTCCCTGCGGGCGCGCTCTGTGTCCACTCTGCTCCATGCGGGCGCGCCACTGGCGGCCACTATGCACACCCTTCGGGCGTGCTCTGCGCCCACGCTGCGCAGGACCTGATCCCCTGCGTGGCCCGGCTTACACACGGCCGCGGGACTCTCGGGCTGGCCCCATGGGATCCCCTTGGGCGTGGTGACCTAGTCCCACATGTGCCTTGGGTTGAACCCTTAAGGCTGGCCCTTGGTGGCTTATTTTTTGCTTGAATATACACTAAGTATACAAAGTACTCTTAAGTGTAAAATGCCAAATGCCACAACTCTTCTTCTTCATTTCTTCTCTTCTCTTCTTCATTAGAATTCCTCAAATCTCCTCAACATATATTCATTACTTAGGAGTGAATTATCAAGGATCTTCATCAACCGAACTCCTGAATCACATAATTCTTCAATGTTCTTCATTGATCTAATCAGAGATCAAATTGGATCTTCTTCAAATTCACATGCACTAAGTGATAGTGCATGGACTTCATTAATCCACTTCATCCACTTAGAACTTATGGATGGATCACTTTTAACTCCTCATGCATTGTCACTACAATGCATGGTCTTCTAATCATGTTGTGACTTTGTATCATCTTGATACAAGTTCTTTGAACTTTAAGAACAGCTCAACAATCGTCAGATATACATAGAGAATGTTTCAACCATAATCTCCTATGTCACTTAGTGAATCTCCTAAGTGACATGAATCTTAGTACCATGGCCATTCTCCATTCATCACCAACACCATCACATCCTTTGTCATTCACATATTGAACTTCCTTGACATCCATCCATTCATTCCTTGACAACAACATACCTCATTGACAACAACTGCAACACAGTGCACTTCAACTCTAAGTAAAAATATCAACCTCTATTTGAATGTAGTAATATAAATATAGAGATCATCAAGTGAAATATTCATGTTTTGGTTTAAATACCTACAATAGTACATAATTTTTAGCCCCAATAAAATTTATTATTTTAATTTAATAATTACATTAGAAAGGGAAATGAATAATCAAGGCCTACACTTCACTAATCATCCCCCTAATGTCCCATGTTGTACACACTTTTATTCAATTATTCTCCAATAATAAGTTATAATTTTCATGAACTTTCCGTCAAAAGAGACCCCTCCTAGGATGTAAATGTTGAAAGGGAGATAATGTCCCCCCGAGTCTTGCCTCTAGTTGGCCCAAGGTTGGAAATAGCACCAAGGGTAAACGGGTCACACAATATGGAAGAAATTACACCGAGAAAAAGATTAGGATGTATGATGTATCGTCCAAAAAACAACTCTATGAAATATATAAATGAAATCCACAAACCATTAGATATTAGTGCATAAAAAAGAACTAGTGAATATATTGTAAAACTCCAATTTCAATTTAACAATTGCATTCTATTTCTGTGACTCTACTACTGTCCCAATGACCGAGATAATAATTCCCATCATAGTCAATGTAATCATACAGGAAACATGAAAGATGTTTTATATATATATATTATGAACATACTTGTATACTCCTTAGGAAAATTATTGTCTTTCATTCACATGTGAGGGAATCATGCTTATGCTTCTCTATGAAAAAAAAAGAACCAAATAGCACATAATAAGTATCTTAACCATCCCATTCTAACCAAAGTACCCTCACCAAATTATGAATATCATGTAATGTATAATAATATGATCATAAATAATAGATTACCCCACACCAATTCACACTAATGGAATGGTCATACCTAATAGTAATTGTTATCGCGATCCCTCCTCTTCTAAAAGTACCACATCATAACCCACCCGCACACACATGGGCCTCAGAAACCACATCACATCAAGCACATAGATACTAAGTCCACAATCTATTTTACATCCTTTTGATAGAAATGTGTGTCCCACAAACCACATCACATCCCTTCCATAGACATTGGGTCCACAAAAACCATATCTCAACCTATATAATCATAGAAAATCATAAAACATATCATCCCAAAAACACTCAGGAAATCACAAAACATCCCATCCAAAATACACATGGGAAACCCAACCCTACATCACACACATGGACCTCACACACTTGTTCGAAAAATCATTGGCCATCATTGGCTAGAATTTTGGGCATTGATGTGTGGGTGGGGAGCCATTAATCCCCCCACCTAGATGTTTTGGAAATAAACCTTTCATGATGATGATGATGGTGTTGTTTGTCCTGTAGTGCTCAACTAGGTTGGGGTGCATATTTTAATCATAATATAAATAAAATTATATACATATATGATACCAAACACTCAAGACCAACCTATGGGTGCTTAAAAATTAGATCACAACAATTCCAAAATTGATGATACCTTTAAATGCACAACATCACACATCAAGCCACAACCTCTTTTCAATCGCCAACCAACGTAGTTAACCATTACAATTATTTATTACCAATATATTTATTTATCAGTCCATTAATAAATCCAAGCCAAGAAATATGAAAACATCATTAAACTATTATTTATTCATTTATTCGAATATTATCTGGAAAACTACAAATCACATCGCATAACATGAAACATAAAAACACATCACCACACAACTCAATCATAGCTCAGCTACACAACATTTCTCAACCATTCCATAATTATTCAATCTCTTAGTATGAGATTCCATTACATGTATTGGTTGATGTACCATCTGTATGTTCATCCATCTCACTGCCCAAACCAACCCAAATCTCACATATGTGCTTCACAGATATAATACAACACAAACTAGAGCTTATATACACATCCCAACATAGTAACCTAACATTACATTTCCCCTCACATTATCCCAAAACTATTCCATAAATTTATTTTTAAGCCATTTTGTTAAAAATTATTATAATTAGAAAAGGGGAAACTTATTTATATCCATTTTTTTATTCAATGTAATAATCACAAAAACCATGTACACTGGCATTAATTCATTAGGAAAATTTATGTCATTAATAAATATTCTTTTAGGATAATACTAAATCAACCAATACTAAAGATGAAAACCCAAAATACATAATCGTTGTATACAAAACCAGTAATTACTAATATTTTCAGCAGTCAATCAATCTCGTAAAATGACTATATCACAATAATAATGCCAAAATGCAACGGTATGAAAAATGAATCCCAAAACCCTTTTAATTCATTTAAATTATTATTATCAATGGTTAGCCTATAAAAACAATTATACATAGGTTAATTAGAGTAAATACATCCCAAATAATGAAAAATTGATGAGAAACATGGGATTTCCAATCTCAAATTGGGTCCAACGATCTTAACGAAGAAATAGAATTTGCAACAGTGCTCTGATTTATTCACATGTGAGGTCTGCATCCACTCTTGGATGCAATGAAACCACTAGACTGATCAATGATAAAATAAGAACTTGTTAGAAGCATGAAAGTTTATATTTCATGAAATGGGAGAAAATATGAGGTAAAAGAGAGGAAAAACCTATATTAATCATTGAAAAATAGGAAAAACATGCCACAGATCGAAAAAGGACTAACACATATCAATTATAATTAATAAGCCTTAAACATAACATAATCACGAAATAAGTTAATATTTCACATTGAAGATATTTTATGGCTTAGCGATTTGGAGAATTAGGAAGAAAAATTTACATACCACTTTATTATTATAATGGAGACACTTCTACTCAATGTCCATTTTCATTCATAAAACAATAACATTTATAAAATAACATGTTTTTATTTCATAGTTAATCACAAAAAATTTTCCATGATACCATCCATGAGCCTATCCATGTTTACATCCTATGTAAAACATTTCTAAACATTGAATGAGCATTAAAAGAACAGTAAGGGACTCACAATGAAGTAAAACTGTTAGTTTTTAAAAATAACATGTAAACCATGAATACTTTATCATAAGTAATAATTTTAACCTTTATAATGTAGTAAATAATATGCACCGAATAAAATCTCATTACCAACTCTTCAGTAACCAAAATATTACGATAATAACCTTATAAATCACACATAACATATAAATGGTAAACAAGGAACATAATCAAACTTTAATAAAATATCCTTACAGTAGACATTCCAAAATAATTCTTAAAAATCGAATAGCTATAAAGCCGACTTCCATTCCCCTTGAATTGGATAATATAATGTAACCAGACGTTAATGGTTTATCATAGAACAACCATTCATTTTGTTTTATTTTGTAACCACTCTTTAAATGTCCATGCACCACTATATAATCATCACACATAAAATATTTCAAATATCAACATTTTAATCATCAAATATAAGTTTCTATAAGAAACAATAATATGAGGATATTAAAATTTTAAATCCACATTAAAAAGAATTTTCAATACCAGAATATGTAAAATGGGTATATAGTATTAATTTTCCCATTTAACACATGATGACTTGTTAAGTAATCCAAATATCAAATAATCCTAAAGGCGAGAGAAATGTAGTTATTTTGCATACGTTAATAAAATTCCTTATTTAATTTAGTAAAAAGATGCATTGAAAATAATTCCCATTAGAATGAAAAAAAAATTCAAATGGTTTTATACTCCTTATATAATCATGTTGTGTTGAAATCATAATATTCCTCAAAAATGGATATTTAGACAATGTTCAATACCAAGAGTCTGAATTGTCTCGTATGTTCTTTTTTATTTGTGAATAATAAACATAAATTAATTTCTTCTTTATTCGGATCCTTTTTTCTGGTTTTTTATACCTTTTATACCATTAATTACCATTCAATTACATTTAGTTAATTATTTGTCTTCATATTGTTCATTTTGTTGATGCTCGGTACTTAAGTCAAAAATTAAATTATTATAATTACAAATTTTCCTTGTGGTAAAAAGTACATTATCTCCATAATGATATTCGTGATTTAGATATCATATATATCAAATATATATATATATATTATATGTATTCACAATAGTCCATAGAATTTGGATTTATTAAATGAAATGCATCGTTCATGGAGACGGTAAGTCGTACATATGCATGAACGCTACATTCACTTGTTTTTCAAATTTAAAGGAATGAAAAAATGATAAATATATATTATTATTCTAGTATAATATATATTCTATATATGTTTCGTAATATCTTTAAATCCATCCTTTATATGTTCTATATATGGCATGATCAAGTCATATAACTTTGAGGGGCAGTTGCCCGATCTTCCTCCAATGAAATTATCGTATTTATACAGATGAAAAAAAATAACGGTATATTCTAAATGAGAACTATAGAATCATAGATAAAAATTAAAATCATATATATAATATATTATTATAGTTCCATCATAATTTATACGATGAGAGGTGGTACAATAAGATTGGGAAATCAACGTTTCGTGAGGTGGTAGTTCGCCATCACAGAAACAGTATGTTCACTACCCATTGGACAGAGGTGTAATAAGAGTAGTACAGATAATTCATATAAAACAACAATGAATATTTATGAAAATAATGTTTTTATGTAAATAATGAATAAAAATATCATAGGGAGTGGGGAAGTAAAAAAGGAAACGATCATGCAATAAGAAATTACCTCAAATTTGGCAACTTCTTTTGATTTTAGTCAAATAGATTTCTTGAATTTCCTTCTGACTAAGGGAAGGATTCTTGGAAGGAGAGGGGAATGTTTGGAGATTATTTTGGATGCGTTTACACAAGAATAAGGTCTTTATATTTGTGAGTAAAGGGTTATATGTAGTGTTCTTCTATTATTGGACGGAGGGGCACTTTAGGAATGTTTTGAAAGTTTATTTTATTATTAATTGATTTTGGGGTTCTAATAATACAAATGTGATATGATTAGAATATTAGATGATGATGTGTCTCAATCCTCTCATCCAAGTGATTTTATAATGTTTTAGGTCATAAAATAATCTTAATATTTTAGCATTAACCCTTATATAAATAAATTAACTCTTACCATGTCTTCTTGTATTTTCGTAATATATAATTACTATATTTACTAAAAAATTCCAAACGTCCCAAAATGGATCATTAATGAAATATTTAACAAAATATATGTCATTTTATTGAGTATTTTTATTTTTTGACAATTAAATCATTTATTTAATTATTAATTTATTTAAAAACTCATTTATTTCAATTTTCTACTATTCATATAATGAAATCTTTAAAATCTATAACAAAATTAATAATTAAATAAAAATCATTAATTCCATAATAACAAGTCATTATTATAAAAAAATTTATTTATTCCATAAAAATCATCAATATAAATTTATTTTGATATTTATAATCTCAGTTATTTAAATCTTTCATTAATAATGTAATCACTAGACAACCATTGTGTCATAAATAAATTTATATATATTAATTATAAATATTATAAATATTTTAATTAATATTTATTGTCCAAAATATCAGTTACATAAACCTATATAAAAATTTTGTTATTAAAATATTAATGTTCGGGTAATATTTTCTTAAAATATAATTTAATCGTAATTAAATGTATATTTCATAGACCAGTGGCTCTATTGGGTCCTAAAATGACCCATGGATTCCCATGGTCAGAAATATAAAATCTAATATTGTTTTTACATGTCTTATGATAATTTAATATTGTTAAAATATAATTTTTTTCCATTATTTACCTGATCTACCCTTTAATGAGGGTAAATAAAATATATATTAATGTTTCTATTCAAAATAATTAAAAAAGGTTTCTATTTTAATAATTTGGACTTCATTATTTCAAATATGGAATCAAAAATTACAAATTCCATGTACAAATATTTCCGGAATATATTTAAAATTAATTTCCGTTGTCAAAACCAAAAGGGGTGTTTTTAAGAAGTGAAAACTACCAAAAGATTAACACGATTTTATGTCTGATTTCAAAGTGAAATTGCATAAAATGACCAAAATTGGATTAATTTATTACAATATAATATAATTAGTTTTTTAAAAAAATTAATAGGACAATATAATCATATAAATAAATTATATGAAAATACAAATTAGACTTAAAATGCAATATTTTTCACTATTTTTTAAAAAATGAACATTATCGGAAAATTACAAAAAAATTACCCAATGAAAATATTGATGTCCCAATTCTAAATAAAAATCATTTTTCTGAAATGGAAGAAATAAAATTTACATAAATTTGATTTAAAACGTTTTGCCATCAAAAGGAGGTAAATGATTCTTGTAAAGAATATTAGAGTAATTCATACATAAAATTAGATTCATTCTTATTTTAAACCTATAAAATTTATTTTAAAATGTAATGAAATTTAAAAAACTTGTGTAATCATACTATAGTAAGTTATGTTCATTCCCAACAATATAATGGCTATGCGTTAACTAACATTTAACATAATAATATTATTATATTATTATTCAGTATAACTCAATGTTGCATGCAACGTAAGATTTTAATGAAGCTCATTGTTGTGTGATGCGTACTATATCGAACAAAGTGTCTTAATTAAAATAAAATTAATATTTTATTCATAATTATTATTTGATATCAAAAATATTTACTATATAAACACCTAGTTCATTACAACCTACCCCTATTGGAAATTGGGTCTAAGAAATATTAAAATGGGGTTTGGAAACATCATTGAATGTCTCAAATAAAAAAATATTCAACAAATCTATCAAATTATAAGAAATAAAGTGAAGTAAAGAAGTCATCCATGATAACACATACATGGATTCCATGTATAAAAACATTTATATGGAAGATAAAATAAGTGTCATATTTCTGATGGAAAGTGATAGAAAACATGATTATGATAAATTTTACCAAAAAAAACACAAACATGTGATGGGTTAAACGATGTTTGATTCCCCTCTAGGAAAATTAAATGTACACCATTTCTATTTTAAGTTAAATTTCATAAATATGAGAAATTTATTTATGAGCTTGACATAGAACATACAGAAACATTATTACGTGTCATGTATGCTTTCATAATTTAGTAAATGTCTACCACAAAATCATCTTTTATCCAAAAAATGACTATTTATGATGATTTGGTCAACTAAAATGTGATAAAATCTACTTCTAGGAAATAAAATAATCCAAAAAATTGAACAATATATTTCCCATATCTTTAGAAATTATCCAAAAAATTGGTTAGTATGAGAAGACACAATACCCCAAAAGGATAATCCTTTATAACAAATACTATACTTAATATCCATAATGCAACAGACAATACACAATGTTCAAAAAAGACTATTCAATTAAAAATCGTCCTTAAAATTATTTAATATAATCCAAACTACGATTGAAACCCAAAACTCATAAGAATATAAACACATGGCCTTCCACGGTAAATGTTATCATTTATATCCAAATAAAATAGATTACTCTTAACATCTCATACTAAAGAGTAATTCACCTAATCACATATTCTCAATTACAGGTTAATAATTTCCATAAATAACCCAAATCTCTATATACCCACAAAAAACATAGATTATTCCAAAATAAAATTTCAACCATTACTTGACAAATGAAATCCCATATTATCTATTTTCTTAAGCCATATATTGTTCTCAAAAAATAAAATGTCTTCCAAAATAAAATTTATCATTTAATCACCAAATTATTCTCCAATACTAAGAATATACATTTAATAAATCATAATTTCACAAAATCCACTTATTCATGATATTCAAAATCATTTATCTTAAATTAATTAGTCATACTAAACATGGAATTCACTTAGTATAGTGGTAGGAGATAAATCATCTTCAAACATTGGTTGTTGGTTCGATTCCCACACCTTTGACTGAAATGATGTGTTATCACACAAATTTTGTGTTTTCTATTTTAAAAAAATTGGATAATTCTAATGACAGTAATAAAATGAGGTAAAATAATTAAAAATATCCATAACATATTTTACCATTAAATTTTATTTCATACCACATAGTTTACTTCCCAAAAACAAATAACCCATTATTGATTCAAAAAATAGAGCATGAATCCCTAAGGTTACCAATTATGTCCACAAAATAAAAGATAATTCTTCCTTGAATAACATTCTCACAAATCAAATATCAGGGTTACAAATTTTAGAAAAATTATTCCAATGTGCCACATGTGTCAATTAGTGAAGGCTGAACACAACATCCTTGGGGGTCTCTTACAAAATTATTTTTCCCCATGTGGAAGTGGGACAATGTCTTGATGAATTTCTTTATTGGAATAACCAATGTTCATGCGGGTTGTGATGCTATCTGGTAGTGGTGGACTGATTGATGAAATCAGATCATTTCTAGGAAACCAAGGAGTCGTGTGTAGTGTATTTCTAAGCACATCGGTATGTGGACGATGTGGTGTAGTTTCACGGATTTCTGGGATCTATAGTCAACAATTGGGATACCTAGTTTACCCTAGGGTTCTGGAAAAAATTTCAACATGATTTTGGAACCCTGTTATGAATCTCAAGTGCATTCCACCCCAAGAATGCAAGGAAGATAGAGCGCACCATCAAGATATTTGAGGATATAATACGAGCCTATTTTTTTGGACTTTGGGGGATCGTCCATGAGACATATGCCACTATTATTGTTTTCCTACAACAATATCTATCACTATACTATTTTAATAGTTTAGTTCAACGATTTTTATGAGAGGTTGTGTCGCTCATCTATGTGATGGGTAGTGTTTAGGGAAGTAGGTGTTCTTGTGTTCAATGTAGAGTATATAACGATAGAGAAAGTTCAATTTATAAGATGGAGGATGAAGGCCACTCAAGAATGGAAGAATTTTTATTCGGATCATATTAGGAGACCATTGGAGATCAATGTCAAGGACCACATTTTCTTAATGGTCACCGCTGGGCTTGGGAAATGAAGGTTTGGTAAGGGATAAAGCTTTATCCCTGGTTCATTGGACCCTTTATGGTGCGGTGGATGGTCGACAATGGGGCTTATTAGCTCATGCTACCACCGCCCCTACAGAGGGTGCACGATGTCTTCCAAGTTTCATAGCTTAGATGATATCTACATGATGATTTACATTTCCTCGACAGGGGGAAGCTGGATATCGATGAATTTTAATGTTTTTAGAGATACTACTGAGGATTGAGGATCGTGAGGGGATGATGCTTTTTCGATGAACCATCCAATTGGTTCTTGTGTTGTGGAGGCATGGTGGCCTCGAGGGGAGTTCCTAGGAATCGGAGGCACATAAGCATGCCCAGAACCTAGAGAGTTTTTGTGTTTTGTTCTATTTTATTTTTTTCTTTTTGTGATAAAGTCCTTGAAATTTTTAAATATGATATGATCTATTTTCCTTATTCTCTAGATGTGTGTAACATTTTTAGACTACGGGGATGGAAGGAACTGATCCCTAATCGAGACACATTAAAATGGATGTGATTAAACCTGTACGGGTGAGTCTATTCTACCAAATCAGATAATATCAAAAAATGGGGATAGATACTCCCTAATCCATATATCTAGATAGTAAAAAACATATACATTTGTTTGGTTACTCGAGGGACATTTTTCATAGATTTCAAGAGTTTTTCTCCTGGTAAGTATCTTTTGAGGTGGTTTTTCGAACCCCCATCATTTCTTCAGGTCATTATTCAAATATCAATTGTGATAATAGTTTGAGTGGTTTATGATGTAATGTCCTGGTTAGTTAATTATTAAATAGTTTTCTAAAAATTTAGTTCCCTCAAACGATTCCACAAAAACTGTGGCACCAGTCACATCAGCAGTATGACGATGGCACTTGCCACGGTCTCACAACGAAACAGTGCCTTTGTGAGGTTGACACCATGGAGGTGGAACCGTGACTATGGATACATGAGGATAGAATTGTGACGGTGGAACCGTGAGGGGGTCATCGTGATCGTGGCACCATGATAGTGGAACTGTGACCATGGTACCGTTACAATGTCTTTCCAAACGGTGTTCCACCCTTGTTCTTTTTTTTTACAATTTCTATATTTTTTTTCTCCCATAACATATCATTTGGTGTAAAAGTGTTTTAATACCCCTTTGAAATCCACTTACAACCCATAAATGATATCTAAAATCTCCCAAGATCCAGGCGACCCTTGTCTAACCAAAACATGTATCTTTTTCCTCAATGTCACACCAATTTCCTCATACTTTCTAGTTCTGCCCATGTTGTGTGTTTTAATTTGTTTAAAGGAACCCCATTAACTCAGGAAAGTTATGGCCTCCTTTCCAATGAAAATATATAAACAGTAATTAATTCCATTGTGTGAAACCATACTACCACTTGATGATTCCACTATCTACCTTTAAATTTTTTCTAAATTCATATCTTGTAACTCCATGATCTCACCTTCTTATCGAATGAGAATTACTTATTATTTATTATTCTCCATGGATGGTCTTTTTTTCTTTCCATGATTCATTTGGAGTCCCCTTTCCATAATCTAGTGGAGCTCTTGGGCTGGAGCCTTTTCTACTCAGTCTTGGAGTGCCCATAGATCATCCCCTACAAGTCATGCATCCCTAGTTCGTGGAGTGTAGAGAAAAACATTGATCATTAGTCATCCATGAAGAGTTATTCCTTTGTCTTTCTTTAATGTGTATCATGTAGGGTGAGTATGATAAAATTTCTATAGGGAAGGGTGAAACCAAACCTTAACGATGATAATAAACAGACATTTATAGATTGATGGGTTGTGATTGATGATGTTGTTGTACCCTTTTAACAATGATTATATATTGTGAATTTTATGGGCCTATGTCCACTGAAAATCATGGTCATTGGTGGTACATTCTTGCATACTAATGAACCCCAATATTTTGTGATGATTTAATGTATGTAACATGGAAATTGGTTAATCAAGTAATCAAGGATGATTAAATGGATTTCCAGTGAACAAGAATCTTTTCGTGATCACCATGGTTAACCAAATGGAAAGAAGGAACATAATGAATAGTGAGTTTGAATCTGAAAAAATTTCTTGATCTGTCTTGGTAAATTGTGTAGTTGTTCATCTTAATGATTATGGGGTGATAGGGATGGGGAGGGTATCCCCTGTATTGCAGTTCTTGGTTTTTGGATCTGTGGATATGTGGGGCCATATGTTGGTGATCAGCATGGTTCTAGTACATCTTGGGATCTCACAGATCCATTTTTTTGTTGTGATATTACAATATAACTGAGTGTGAATGCATAAATTAATGCTTTATTGTTTTTCCTCTCTTCTATTTTGGCTATGCCTGTTTTCTTCCTAGTAGTGAAGAATTATTTAAATAGAACAACCTGAATGTTATAACAAGAATGGCTTCAATGGGTAAATGTTTTCCAGGAATGTGTTTTGACTTGGTTGAGGCTATTTTTCATCATATGAATGAATAGTTATGAGGATTTTTTCATATAGGCTAGTTTTCAAACAACTAGGCCGGGATGTGTACTTGATTACCTAAATGTATAATATAGTTATTATGTTTCTTATTCAAAGCCAACCCAATTTGAGAACTTCATTTCAAACACCCCCATTTCATTGGGGGGGGGGGTTCCAAACTCTCTTTTGAGTGGTTGGTTACTATCACCTTTTCTGCTCCATTTCCCGAGAGACCCAAGAATTTTCCGGAAAGCTGTGATGGATTGACGTCTACTACAGCCCATGAAACATCAGGCATGGTAGTTGTAATGGTTTTCCATGGTGTATATTGGAAGACTGTTTCCCTTGTGTCTTCTTGATGTGGCCCAGTTCTCATTGTGTCTTGTAGTAGTTGTTCTTGTCTAGGTGTCTTTAAGCGTGGTGGTAGTTGTTCTGGCCCAGGTGTCTACAGGAACAATTATGTATGGATTTTGTGCCCCAAGTGTTTGCAGGAATTATGTGTGGTTTTTTAGCCCAGATGTGTGCGGGCATGGTATGACAGTGGGACTGTGGTGAGAGTGGAAAGGGAGTTTAGACGCATATTATTTCTTCGATAACCAGTGGGAATGTAGTGTGGGGTAAGAAAAAATGGATGTATACTTCAAATTAATTTACTAGACTTGTGTTATTTGTGGAGTGTTCCTTGTTGAGGTTTGGGAGGACAATTTCTCTTCTCAGTAACTTGGTTATCTCTTTTTCCATTGGGAATTATAATTCCTTCCCACTTGTGCATGAGATCCATTGGTTTTTTCTACTGAGTATCCTTTTATGCTCAGCCTATGTATATAAAACTAATTTAAGGTTTCTAGGAGGATTTTTAGGACCAAGTCAGACCCTATTAGCTCAGATGTCATGAATGTTGACGATGATGTTATACTTTTCATTTTTTACATCCCGTTGGAGTTTTCTTTAATATGTAGCACATTATTAATGGAACATGAATATAGGAAATGATTTTTTTGGATTTACATTTACCTTTACTTCAATTGTGGTTGGGGGTTAATATCATATCTCCCAATCCTACTAAATAAAAAAGGGTAATTCCTTCCATTTTACATGTGATTCTATACCATTTGTGAAAATGGACACTTCAGGACCTATTGAAGGCTAGTATCGAGAGGTAATTATCTCTCCATCAACTTGAGGAAGCAAGGGCTTGGAAATCGATGGTCTATTCCTTTGTCTTAGTGAAGGTGGGTCATGACTGAATGGTATATGAGTCAAGGATGAGAGATAGGATGGGGTTAGGAGTTAAGCACATTGAGAATTGCTTGGGATGGTAGGGAAACAGTTTTAGAGAATCTTGTCACATGAAATAATCCAGGGAGGAATAGCTAGGACATGATATTTTAATTCCCTTCATGATCTGATGCACAGACTCTAGACCTACTGAATAACCAAGTGAGGCTAAACTAATTGCGGGGTTGAGACCCTAGAATATTTGCATGCATCATAAAGTCTTTTTTCTTATATTTAATGTGTAAATTAGGGATCCAAAATAAATAAAATACTTATTAAAAATTTAAAAACAATCTTTCAAACTACTTGGTCTTAGTAATTCCTTGTTTACCTTGCAGCTATGGCACATGGATGAGGACCACGAGTAGTGCAGGTGATTGGGGCCCATGAGGCTGATTTAAAAGATCCGTAGAGAGTTTATCGAGTGGAGGAGGATGACCGGTGGTAGAAGATTCTTTGTGTCTTCAATTGGAATACCCTTAGGAAGTATAAAGGTAGTATCTCAGAAATGAAAACATAGAGGTGGTTCAAAGAGGTGGTGACAACATTCAGCTATATCCAGTCTTCGACAGAGTACTATATTTCTATGGCTATAAGCTACATGCGGGTAGCTTCACGTTAGTGGTGGATGCTTTATCATGTGGATGGGAAGGAAGTTGAGGATTTGAGGACTGATTTTGAGAGTGATTTCCAGGAGGAATTCATGTATTCCACGATGAAGTCAAAGAAGAGGAAAAAACTTTTCTACCTTAATCAGGAGAGTATTTTAGTGAGGGACCTTGGGATCATGTTCGAGGATCTCCTTCATGTTGCTTTAGATGTTTTTATGGATGAAGAGTCTCGGGTGAGACCTTTAGGGGAGCCACTTCATCATTATATTGTGTATAATGTTACTCTATTCACTTTACTAACATGTTTAGAGGTCCAGAATATGTCCAAAGTGGTGGATAGGATGCACACGCTGTGAAGTATTCCACGAGAAGGGATCCAGTTTGGCTCATCAATGGGGACGGCCATCAACAGTAGGCCTCCTATATCAGGGAATTCTATATTTCAGTTAGTGGGGAGGAGGAACCATCAGTTCTAGCTTCGATATCCGTGTCATTTACCTTTCTTTTCTGGCCAAGGAACGAGATGCTTCATCGATGGAAGTTGTGGGAATCATCATAATTAGTGCCTAGACTAAGTGCAGTACATCAGGTGAGGGTAAGGTTTACCACCCACCTCAAAAACAATAGTTTTCAGCCAGTCCCTTTCTACATCAACAACAAGGATGGAAAGCTCCCACTTCTTTCAAATTACACATAGCAGGAGGGGTCTGACCTTCGGGAACTCCTCAGGGACCATGACCAGGGCGTGTTGGGGGAGGCAGGCAACAACCGAGGGGAAGAGGAGTTAGGAGTGGGCTGTATCATGCTACAGAGGCAGCAGTTCGAGCATGTCCAGAGGACAGTCAATGTTTGATCAACTTGTTTATAACACTTTCATGTGCCTTGTTTGATTCAATGGATTCAAACTCATTTTTTCACCTAGTTTATCCCTTGCATTAGGTCTAGACATAGGAATACATCCCATACCCATGGATTTGAGTACACTAGTCGGATGTCATACCACCATGTCTCGTGTTTTCCCAGGAGTGAGCCAGATGTTTGGACCACATCTTTCTAGTGGGGACCTTCTTTTGCTGGAGACACAACCTTGTGATATCATTTTATGCATCGATCGACTGTTCTCCGTGTGTGGCTTTATTGAATACATCTAGATAAGTGTTGTGTTTTCAGATATGGGTGGAAGACATTTGACTTTCATCACTGGTTTGGCTTTCCGGGAGGGCAGATTGTGAGCGGAGGTCGTTACTTCCATGTTAGCTAAAATATCAGTGGTGTCAGTAGACTCAGAGATTTTGGAAGCTTCGGGAATTATCAGTGAGATCATGGACATAATCCTTGAAGAGGTGGTGACTCTACCTCCTCGAGGTTATGTTGAGTTCGGGAGAGAAATGCAACCCAGTTCTCATTTGGTTTAGATAGATCCCTATTAAATGGCGCCTTCTGAGTTACAGGAGTTATGAATTCAGATTGATGATCTGATTAAGAAGGTTTTTCTTTGACCAAGAACACCTATGGCATCCCACCTTATTATTACATAACTATTCATTAAATTTTACAAACAGAGGATCTTTAAATTATAGTGTCTTGGAAATCAGGAAAATAATACATGAGAAACAACATAAAACATTATTCTAATCCACATTTATGGATTCATCATAAGTTCATCCTATGTACAATTAAAACATCTCATAACATAGAGACATACATTTAATGGAATGTGTGAGTAGAAGTCCCAATAAGGGTAAATAAGGGAATCATTTTACTTGTGACATCAATAAGAACTTGAGTAAAAACATAAGGACATGAGAAATGGAATTATAAGAATATCATAATGAAAAAAACATGAATCATAACATGAATATATGTCCAAAACATTTCATTTAGAAATTAGTGAACATATCTCCAAGGTTTATCCCTGATGTGTCATAATAATTACCATGGTTATTCAACATGGTATCATGAAACATGTTATCTCTAGATATTAATTTTTTACCCAATGCATTGAAGCATTGTAAGGGAGAACCATTAATATGACTTTAACGTAATGTCAGAAGCATATATCATAACAAAACATTTCATATATAACCCATGGATAATAAAATAAATTGGTTTCATTTCAAGATCATGATGTTTTATAATTTCTTAAAAAAATGATCATTATTTCATTTATAACCCATGGAAAATGAGTGAGGGTTATATATATGTCAGTTATAGAATAAAATAAATAATCTTTATATATTTATGAAAACTGAAAAAACGAAATAGGTTTGGGTATTTGCATAAATAAAACAAAAGAATTTTAGGAGAAAAAAAGGGATCAAAATTTTGAGACAAAATGTCTACAGCATAACGGCTATATAAATTTTTTTTAGAAAATAATAAAAAGAGAGGGTACAAGGGTAACCCACTCATAAATAACTCATATAACAATATAAATATAGAATAACATGGATATAAGAACATTTTATGAATATTTGAATGACATACCATAATAAAAAAACATGACCGGAAAGAAAAGATACAATTTATTTTATGAGAAATTCGGCAGCCTAAGGGCGTCACTTAAAAAATTCCGAAGACAATTTGATAAGAGCAGAAAGGGTATATCAACAATTATACATGAAATGGTTAGTAATGAAAACATATAAAACATATCCTCAACATAAAGATATGGAAATTAGAAGACACAACATAAATGAATTCATGACATAAAATAAGAGGGTGAAAGGATCCCTTACCTTGATGTGTAACTTCAAATTCATGAAGGTCGAGAACTTCAGAGGATTGAGGGCTCCTTTGGAGGACTCCATGGTATGTAAGGAGACCAGAAAAAGTTGAGGGTGATTTTTGGAATGAAATGAATGATGAAAATGTCTTGGTATTTATAGGTAATGTGAGTGAATAAATTATTAATTTTCTAGGGACACCTCATCGGGGGTATTTGAAAAACCATGGGCTTCCCATGGTATTTTCACATGGTATTGGCCACATGGGAAACCTCATAGAATATATCACTATTCATAATCCGACAAGAAATATTACATCATTATTACATCATTAATGATGCCATTAAACACCCAAATCTCAAAACTGCTTTTTTACTAATCACTGATAAATCAACTGTTTCGCAAAAAAAACCCAAAAACACACCCTAACCTAATATCGATGATATGAATTAAAAAAAGAAGTCTATTTTATGAAAATAATTTTCTAAATATTTTTAATTTAATATTTAAATAAAATAATTATGTATCCCAAAAATTAAACATTAAAACTATAACTCATTTTTCAACACATTAAAAGAGTAACCAAGGTCATATAAAATTATCGAATAACTATACAACAATAATGTAACAATTTATGATTAAATTTTAGGAAAATTCATTTCTAATTTAAATTATTAAATTAATTATAAAATAGAAAATAAAATATTTGTGACATCCAAAATACCAAAACATAATCTATGTTCGTTTCTTCACATTTAAGATGTCTAAAATGGATTTATACATTCATGGGTGACGTTTCTATTTTTTTGTTCAAATTACTATTCATTTCTATTAATATTGGAATGTTACTATTCCTACTTTAATGTTCACTAAAAACCATGTTGATCTAATTAGACACTAAAATTCTTACTAAACACAACTTTAGAAGACCTTTTCTTGAAAATCGTTTCACATTATTAATTATTTAATGAATACAACAGTGTTTTAAAATAACATTTCTTCCTAAATACATCAATAATACACATCCTATATTTATCCAAATATTTGAATTTCACAAATTTTCCATAAGAAGAAAAAAAAATTTAATTTATATAAAAAAATTACACAAAGCAGCTAAGGTCTCGTTACATATCCCCTTATAACACCAGCATAGGACGTAAGTGTAAGGTGTGTTATGCTGATAGAATTCATGGGGTGGCTCGGACAACATTTCCTGATTGGTTATTTCCATCAGCTTGAACTTCTCCCTTAGGTGATTCCGTTCAAGCTTCATATGTTGATGTTCACCTTTGGCTTGGTCTAGAGCGAAGCCCAGTGATTCCACAACCATCCCAAGCTTGCATAGATGGGCTTCATATAGATCAAGTCTACTGGATGAGGCCATTCAATCCTTTTTCTGTATTAATTAACCATGATAACCCTATTTATAAAAACAAAATTTTAAGATTATATTTTCCAGTAGTCATATTGACCAACGGTCATATAACAATCAAAACCCAATGGTCTCATTTTAAATATAACCACTTCATTAATTAAAGGGTATAATTTTGTTGAGTATAAAATAAAATAACACACAATATTTAGAAATGAATATAATTTAAAAGTTCGGGTCGTTACATTCTTCCTGCCCTTAAGAAACTTCATCCCCATAATTTTATCTCTTACCCTATGATGGGAAGAGGTGTGGGTTCTTCTCTATCATGGGCTCCTCTGATTCCCACAAGGCTTCTTCACATTTGTGGTTCCTCCCTAACACCTTAATAAGGTGGGCAGTCTTGTTGCGTAGAACCTTGTCTCTACGATCCATGATCTCTACCGGCTGATTCTCATAAGAGAGGTCATGTTCCAGTTGTACCACCACAGGATTTAGTAAATATGAATGGTCAGGTATGTACTTCCTCAAGAGGGATACATTGAGGACATCATGAACTTCTGCTAGATTTGGAGGATGTTCAAACCGATAGGCCACAGCTCCCGCATGATTAAGGATTTCATATGGGCCAAAATACCTAGGGATGAGCTTCCCTTTCTTCCCAAACCTCATGACTCTCTTCAAAGGTGAAATAGAAAGAAATTCTTTGTCACCGACATCTAACTCTATGTACCTTTGATGGTTGTCAGCATAACACTTTTTCCGACTCTGATCATCCTTAATGTGTTATTGGATGGCATAGACCTTTTCTGTTATCTCTTGAAAAACATCAGCCCAACGAATCTTTCACTCACCAGCTTCATCCCAACAAGTAGGAGTTCTAAATCGCTTCCCATATAGAGCTTCATAGGAGGCCATTTGAATGCTCAAGTGGAAACTATTGTTTTTTGATAACTGGACTAAAGAGAGATTTTGATTGTAACACCCCAAGCATCCACGATACACTTCTCTTTCAATAATGCAATAGCTTTCATTATACGCATGTTCAAAATTCTAACACACCCCAACCAATCAAAATAGCCGATATGAATAGTAATACCAACTTTTTGAAATTATATAAATTTTATATTTTTAAATGGACTTCATTTTTGGATTAGGAATATAGAAATTATCCAATGTTGAATTTTTGGTATTTTTCTGAGAACTTCCAATTTTTGATGATTAGTGAAAAATTACATAAAATTTTTTTTTTTAATAAAAATAATTTATCTTGATAAATTATACAATTGAATGGTTTTAAAGTATAATTAGAATATATTTTAACTGTTTTATCCAATTGTGGTCATTAGAATTTATTTCACATTGAAATTGGACATAAATAATTATAAATCTTTTGATATATATTGTTTCTTGAAAACACGCTATTTGTTGTGACAATAAGAGTTAATTATTAAATTAATTAATTCAAATTATATGTTTTGAATTATGTAAAATATACATCATTTTTGAAATAGGAATATCAAATATAGCTTAGGGTTATTTTCTGGTATTTTTCTGAAAAACTATAATTTTATAAGAATAGTGAGACCACTAAGTGGTAGTTAAAAAACTAATTTTTTGTTTAAATGAATCTTTACCACTTCTGTGAATTGAATTTCTAAAATCCAAAAAACATTGTTTTTATTAGTAAGTAAAATTTGGTTCAATGGGATGAAAATAATTTGTGGTGAATAGTAACAGTTAAGTTTTATTATTCGCGATTAAAGGTAATTATTGTAATTTAAGGTAAATATAATGTTATAATAATTTGAAATTACCTTTACACCTGTACTACCCTTATAGGATGATTCATATACGACCAAGATAATCCAAGGGTCAACTTTGGGACCCTGTGTAGCCTCTTGGGTAAGAAAATGACATTAATTACTTTTAATTTAAAGTAAAACTAAAATTTTCACAATCATGTTTTGTTTTACTATAACAATTATGACATGGGGTTATATAAGTTAGCATTTAGACTATAAATATTCATTGGAAATCTAATAATAGTTCCTACATCATGGTAATTTTTTGTAATTTTTAGACTTTAAATAAATTAAAATTTTTGTCACACCAAGATGATGTAGTGATTACATCATTAATTAACGATTTCAATAAAATGAAAACATAATGTAAAATCTAAGTTGTAGACTAGTCAAACACATATTGTATGAGTATATTTCTAACCCTTATCACATTATCATAGAAAAATATCATTGTGGGGCCTTTAAAATCCGAAAATCATTTCATAATAAAGTAACATTTCAATCTTTCCAAAAGAGCCCCTCCTCTCTGGTTATAAAAGGTCCCCACCTCTAACACCTTATTCACACCTTCAAAGCCATTTGGATTGGCCAACCTCTTCCCTAATACTCTATAAACTTCCCTCTATTACCCCTAAATGCCTCACTTTGTGCATAAGTCTTCCCAAGGAAGCCGTTGGATCAAATCAAAAATAGTTACCCGATTATAAGGTAATTTCTTCTATTATGTTCTTTTGTTTTATTTTGATTCTCTAACCCTCTAAACTCTTTTTATTCTTTTATTTTGTAAAAAAACCAGTATATAAAATATACTATGATGTTTTTATGAGAATTATTTGATTTAAAATTACACACACTTTCATCTAATGGTTAAAGAACATACTATTTCTTTGGGTGGTGAATTAATTCCCCACGAAACGACGATTGTTCAAACTTCTGTTAACACCTCTCATGGTGGCCATTAAGATGAAAATATTTTTATATATGATATATATTATGATTTTGTTTTCCTTATACTTCTTTATTTTTCATTTATGGCATACCTTTATGATTTCCATTAGGGGTAAACGCGATAATTTCATTTTAGGAAGTGTGGACTACTGCCCCCTCAAAGTGATTTGAATCGTTAATTCCATATGTGGGATGTATAAAGGATGGAGTAAATGATATTATATATTATATTATACTGTAATTTTAATATACCTTTATATAATTATGACTTCATTCCATTAAATATGAAATATAAATGAAAGTAGCATTCATGCGTACGTACGGCTTACTGTCACCATGAACAATGCATTTCATTTCTTATCTCGAAATGTTATGTAATATTATAAATTATTGTATATACTGGATATATATTATATATATGATATCTACATCATTAATATAATTCTGGATATAATGGATATTTTACCACATGATCAACTTGTTATTATAAGAAGTTTATTTTTGACTCAAGTACCAAAGATCGCCAAAATGAATGTTATTAACATAAATAATAACATAATGTTCATAACATGGTAATAATTGATATAAATGGAATAATGAACTTGAAAAAGGTTCTTAATAAATTATTAATTAACTCTAGTTTATTATTTAGGTGATTAATGAACGATCGCGTCAAGTAAGACATGAGGTAAGGGACTTCGTCTCAATCTCCTTTCATTGAGGCATATTTTGTTTTATACACAACTTTTTTTATACGGTGTATAAACACCTTTTATTATTCATTTATTCAAAAGGAATATTTTTATTTGAAGTGTTTTACTAAAAGACAAAAAGTAATGTTTTTTTTCTAACGTATGCGGTGACAACGACTTCTCTACCGCCGTGAACATTATTTGAGTTTCAGATTCCTCTACAAGCCATTAATTTTTTTAAATGAAAAATAAATACCAAGTTTTACTTTTCTTTTATTTTGGTATTGATAATTGTTATGATAATGTTTCTATTATATTAATGTGTTTTATTGATATCTTGTGATTGAAATGTGGAAATTTTATGTATCCTTTATGCATGTTTTATTTGGTATAATTTATGATATGTTTAAACATTCTCATATAAAGAAGGCGTTGTACATAATAAGTTACGAGTGGATCCCGCTATATCTCCTCGGTGCATCAGTAAGTCTCATGAGACATACTAGTTTCTTGGCATGAGGTCTTGAAAAAATATTATTTTTATTCATGGAACGTGGCCTTGGCTACGTGGCTATGATAGTCTGGCATTATGCATTCCATCATTATGAATGTGGTTATTGATATTGCATGTGATTATTCGACTAGTAGAATATCAATGTGAATAAGTAAATGGAATTATTCCATTTTATTTTTCCATATTATGTTGAAGTTCATGTTTAAAATGATTTTTTTAGTTATATATTTCCTTAAATGTATATGTTTATTTATGAAAGTTTTCGCTGTATAGTTATCCTTACTGAGCATCTGAGCCCACCCTTTCTATGTTTTATTTTCCCAGGATGTGAAGAAATATTTTATGACAGACCTACTGGGATAGTCTGAATGGGATTGGAGTGTGGAATATGGAGACTATGTTATTGTGATTTTTCACTTTATTATGTAATGTTACATTTATGAATGTATCTAGTGTTTCCAAGGATACTAAACTAATTGGGCTTTCGAAACATCATCTTTTGTGATCATACCAATGCTATGTAATAATGCACCAACTCTGGGTAACTTTGGTCAGGAAATTATAGTGATCCCATCCACCCTTAAATTACATTGATCACGTTCTCAGCAGGTCCTCGAGTGTTTGAATAGTCTTATGAGATTGACCATCAGTCTGGTGGTGATATGTCGTACTGAAATTTAATTCACTGCTCATAGCTTGATGAAGTCTTCTCCAGAATCCTAATGTGAACCTTGGATCATGATCAGACACGGATGCTTGTGGAACTCCATGAGGCCTTACCACTTCTTTCACATAATTCATGGAAAGTAGACCGAGAGAGAAATCTTACCGAATGGAGATAAAATGGGATGTCTTGGTGAGAAGGTCAACAATAACCCATATCCGATTATTTCTTATGGAAGTTCTTGGGAGGCCAATGATGAAGTCCATAGTTCTATTTTCCCACATTCATGCTAGTATGGGTAGTGATTGTAATACCCCTTTAGGAAGTTGTAACTCTTCCTTCACTTGCTAAAATACCAGGCACCATGAAGTATAGTCAGCAATCTACTTTTTCATATTATCTCAGCAATAATGATCATGAAGGTCCCTATACACTTCCGTGATTCCAATATTTATAGAGAAAGTATATGTATGATCTTCATCCAGCAGCTAATTCTTTATTTCTAGAATAGATGGAACACATATACTTGTACGAAATTTCAATACACCTTCTTGATCAGTATTTATCTTGAGAAACATCCCATCCCTCAATGCCTCAAATTTCTTATGTAACAAAGGATATTCTTTCTATTATTTCTTGATCTTCTCTAGTAGTGATGGCTGAGAAATCATTTGGGTTAGGGTTGATGATGTCCCATATTTTATGATTCCCATGTACAGTTTTACTAGGTAATTGATCAATGGATCTTTTGGAATTCTCATCTTGGAAAGAACAACTGGGTCATTCTTGCTTAATGCATCTGCAACTTTGTTTGCTCTTACAATATTATAATGACTTGAACAATAATAGTCCTTAAAGTGTTCCAACAATTTCCTCTATCTTATGTTCAATTCCTTTTGTTTGAAAAAATAATTTAGACTTTGATAGTCTATGTATATATCACATTTCTCCCCCTAATGATATTTCCTCCATATCTTCACATCAAAAACGACAAAAAATAGCTACAGATCATGCATAGGATAGTTCTACTCATGAGTCATCTACTATAGAGATGCATAAGAAATGACTTTGTCATTTTTTATGGGGATTCACCCAAGACCTTTCAGAGATGAATATCTATAAATAACGAATCCTTCTCCACTTGAGTGCAGAGATAACACAGGTGTAGTAACCAATCCCTTCTTCAAATCATCGAAACATTCCTCACACTCCTTTTTCTAGATGAACACCCCCCCTTTTTGATTTAACATGGTTAATGTATTAAAATGTCATGAATAGTATTTCACAAACCTCCTATAGTATCCCGCTCCACGAAAACTACGAATCTCAGTTAATATTGTAGGCTGAGTCCACTCCTCTACAATTTTTGTTTTTGAAGGGTCAAATGGGATTCCATCATTAGTAAAAATGTGCCATAAGAAATCAAATTTTTTTAACCATAATTCACATTTACAGAACTCTCCAAAAAGTATCTCCTTCCATAGAGTTTGTAAAATAACACTTAGATAATCATCATGCTCCTCACGAATTTTTGAATATATCAGAATATCATCAATAAATACTACAAAAAGTTATTAAGGTATTCTTTAAAGACTCTATTCATAAAATCCATAAAAATATCATGTCCATTAGTCAGTCCAAAATGCATAAAAACAAAATAATAATGCCAATATCTTGAACGGAAGGTAGTTTTTTGAATAACTTTTTTTCACCTTCAATTGATGATAACTAGATCGAATATTAATCTTAGAGAAGAGATGTTCCCCCCGAAGTTGGTTACATAAGTCCTCAATTCTTGGAAGAGGGTATTTGTTCATTGTTGTGATTATATTCTGTTCTCCATTATCAATGCATAGCCGCATCGATATATCCTTCTTCTTCACAAGGAGAACATGTTATCCCGAAGGAGACACACTCAGTCAAATAAACCCCATCTCCAAAAGATCATGAAGTTTTTCACTATTTCCTCCAACACAACATTTTCCATCCTATACAGAATCTTTGATATTGGATGAGATCCAGGTATGATTTCAATAGTGAAATATATCTCTCTTTCTGGGGGTGGTCCAGGAAACTCCTCCGGAAATACTTCAATGTATTACTGGATGATGGGTACATTTTCTATCCTTAGACTCTCAATTGTTTCTTATTTTTCACTGTTCAACTCCATAAAGAAGGATATATGAGGTTCTTCTAGACCAATATCTTGTTTAGATATCTCCCTTTAAAATATAACTATAGGTTTTCCATTCAAGACTACTGATATTTCCTTACTTCTGCATTTGATCATAGAATTATACTTTGAGATCCAGTCCATCCCTTGTATAATGTCGAATTCCATCATGGGAATGACTACTATATTTTCCAAATGAATGTTCTCACCAAAGTAAATACTAGAGTTCCTAAACACTAATGATGCTTGGATAATCCAACCAGGCGTCTTGACTGATAGCTCCACTTTTAGCATGTTGCGGGTTGATTCTAAATTCACTGCAAACATGTAGGAAATAAAGGAATGCATAGAACTAGAAATATATAGAGTACATTCTATCATTGAGAGAAAAACATGAGTACCTGATACCACATCATTTTGTGCTTCATCTTCAGCTGTCGTGATAGAAAAATCACGACCTTTCTTTCTCGGCCTTTCCTGGGGCTGATGGTGGTTCCCTTCCACTGTCCTCAGATTTGGACAGTTGTAGACTATAGGAAACGCATCCCAAATATTTTTTAAATTCATCCATACACGATCAAAGATCATAAAACTTATCACAAGATTTAATTTGGTAGGTCGCAGGGCCCAAACGGAGTTACAGATTAGGAGTTATGGACATTTGATATTGGGCTGTAAAACTGGTTCGGAAAGTCCATTGGCGAAGTCCCCTCCATGATCGTGGAGCGTAGCTGTGAATCAATGAGGCGGTAAGCTCCGTGAACGTGTTTGATGTTCATGATGTGCTTTGAGGACCTTCCGTGAAGCATAGGAGGCGGGATGCTCCACCAACGAAATTGATGTTCACGAACCAGCCAAGAAGCATAGGAGGCGGGACACTCCACGCCTGCCATTGATGTTCACGATCTGCCGTGGAGCGAGCTCTGTCTTCACGCCGAGTGAGATTTCCTTCACGGAGCCTCTTGCCTATAGATACCCGGCTTCCCCCCCTTCACTAGGATGGCCACAGCCACTTCTCCCCTTGGGTGGCTGATCTCCCGGTCCGTGGAGCTCCACTTTACAGCTCCATGAGGCCATGCTCCGTGAGCAACTTCCTTCGTGTTGCTACTCCACGAGTCCCTGCTCCCCGGGCAGCTTCCTTGGCATTTCTGCTCTGCAAGACTTTGCTCCGCGAGTTTCCCTTACTCTGCATGAGGGCCCGGCTCCACGACATCCCTCTTCTCCACGGGTCCTTTGCTCCGCAAAACTACTTCACGATGACCTATCCTTCATGATGCTCATACCTTCACACGTCACAGAACCCCATGAAAAATAGAGAGTCGCACCGCGATCTTTTCGGGTCGGGACATCGGGATTTTCCATTGCGCCCTTATGCCCACCCACCTTCCACCTATGGAATACCATTATTTGAGATACTCCTCCACACACCATGAAACACCTTGAGTCGACATATTCCTCTTGGATTAATTCCCATGTCGGGATTTGAGATTCCCATCATCAATTTCCCGAGTACCATGAGTCAAACCATTCCTTAGTCAACTCCTCCAAACCTTATCACTTGGCTCCTAAGCCAGGTTGAACCAGAAAGGGAGGCCCTTGCACGAGACCCAACACCATCCATTCCCAGGCACCTTATGCCTAATAGTCATATCTAAATGACAATAAACTGTAGTACTCCCTATCTAACATATTATATGATGCCTCTTGCTCCAAGAAAGCGATTCCTTATGCTTCAAGCATAAGATGGCAGTAGCCCTACCAACATGACTCTAAATAGTATTGAACCCTATATGCCAAATATAGGATGCATCGTACTCAATTAAAGTGATTCATTATGCTCCATGCATGAGATTCAAATATTCCCACCTACAAGACTCAAAAATGTAGTTCTCCCTATGTTCAAATCTTAGGTTGCCTCTTGCTTAATACAATAGATGCCTCATGCGCCTAGCATGAGATGATAATAGTCCAACCTACAAGACTCTAAACTATAGTTCTCCCTATACTCTAATCATAGGATGCCTTTTGCTTAATAGAAGAGATGCCTCATGCTCCAAGAATGAGATGATAATAGTCCTATCTACATGACATTAAATTGTAGTAATCCTTATGTTCCTAACATAGGATGCCTCTTGCCCAATACGAGAGATTCCTCATGATCCTATCATGATATGCCAACATTCTTATCTACATGACTATAAATTATAGTACACCCTATGTTCCAAACAATGGATGCCTCTTCCTCAATGAGATAGATGCATTATGATCCAAGCAATGAGATGCTAATAGTACTATCTACATGACATTAAACAGTATTAATCCTATAAGATCAACATAGGATTCCTCTTGACCTATCTGAGAGATGCCTTATTCTCTAAGCATACGATGCCTAACTATCTTCTCTACAAGAATCTAAACTGTAGTACAGCCTATGTGCCAATCATAGGATGCCTCTTCCTTCAAATAAAATATGCCTCATGCTCCAAGCATGAGATTCAGATAGTACTATCTACAAGTCTATAAACTACTGTACACTCTATGTTCAAATCATAGGATTTCTCTTTCACTAAACAATAGATTCATTATGCTCTATGCATAACACGCTTAATGACATTATTACAGTGGCATGATTCCAACACCCCTTGGAATTATCCCTCTTGTGCACTAGTGCATAGGTGATGGCCTCAATTCCCCAATGGGTTTGGATTCCCTTATGTCCAGACATGAGGAAGACATTACGGGTGGCATCCTTGCATAAGCCCCATCCATGGTTGCCGCTCCATAGCGACACCCGGGAAGCTTTCATGCGTAAGTCCCATCCACCGTTGTTGCTCCATAGCGGCACCCGGGTAGCATCCTTCCATAAGCCCCATCCATGATTGATTCTCCCTAGCGGCATGAGGGCAGCTTCCTTGCGTAATCCTCATCCACTATTGCCTCTCCATAGTGGCACTTGGGAAGCATCCTTGTGTAATCCCCATTCACTATTGTTGCTCCATAGCCGCACCTGTGCAACTTCCTTGTGTAAGCCCCATCCACCAGTGCCGCTCCATAGAGGCACCCGGGTAGTTTCCAAGCGTAAGCCCCATCCACCAGTGCCGCTCTGTAGCGGCACTTGGGTAGCTTCCTAGCGTAAGGCCCATACACCAGTGCAGCTCCATAGCGGCACCCGGGAAGCTTCCTTGCGTAAGGCCCATCCACAAATTCTGCTCCATAGAGGTGCCCATCCAGCTTCCTCATGTAAGCCCCATTCGCCAGTTCCACTCCATAGCGACTACCGAGAAGCATCCTACTGTATTCCCCCATCAATAATTACTGATCCATAACGGCGCCCGGGCAGTTTCTTCACGTAATCTCCATTTTCCATTGCCGCTCCATAGCGGCACCTGAGCACCTTCTTTGCATATTCCCCATTCACAATTGCTGCTCCATAGCGGAACCTGGGCAGCTTCTTTGTGTAAGCCCCATTCACCATTATCGTTCCATAGAGGCACCCAGGAAGCTTTCTTGCATAAGCCCCTTTCACCTTTGTCACACCATAGCGGCATCCAGGCAGCATCTTAGCATATGCCCCATTAACCAGTGCCACTCCATAGCGGCACCCGAGCATCTTCCTAGCATAATACCCATTCACTAGTGCTCCTCCATAGTGGTACCCAGGTAGATTTATAGCTTAATCCCCCATTCACCTTTGCACCTCCATAGCGTCACCCGGTCAGCTTCCTCGCATAATCCCTATTAACAATTGCCGCTCCCTAGCGACACCTGGGCAGCTTCCTAGCGTAAACCCCATTCACCTGTGCCACTCCATTGCGGCACTCGGGCATCTTACTTGCGTAAGCCCCATTCACCATTGCCGATTATTAGTGTCACCTGGGTAGATTCCTTGCGTAAGCCCCGTTCACCGTTGTCGCTTCCTAGCGACACCCGGGCAGCTGCCTCGCATTAGCCCCATCCACTGTTGTGATCCTATGCAGCGGTAAGCCTTTGACATCCTTATCTAGAAGTAAGCCATTGTGACCCCATTTAACGGCCATCCATTGACATCGTCATCCAGCGGTAAGATGCTGCGACCCCAGTTAGCGGTAATCCGTTCACATCGTTATCCAGCGGTAAGCCATTATGAACCAATCAAGCGGTAAGCTGTTGAAACTCCCAATCGGCGATAAGCCGTCGTCATATGAACTACTAGGACATTGATCTGTGCTAAGGCATGGTACGTAGGAATCCTCACGAGGTTCAGGCCCAACACCCATCGAACCATGGTCTCCCTTCACGTCGGTCTTCCGATGCACCATCCCGAACTATGCAGACATTGATTCCCTACCACGAGGATACGCAGGAGTTCTCTTCGAGGTTCAAGAACAACTTCACCATCTCCCTTGTGATGGTTCCATTTCATTCCACATCCACTTCATTCAACACTCCATCATCCATCCTGATTCTTACCCAGGCCGCTGCATCCCAGTAGGATCATGTCATCCACCCTCCTCACTGATCCTAGCAGTACTTGGGCCGCTATCCACGCGCAAGCCCCAGCATGCCTCCGGGTTGTTTCCCTCTTTGTACACCCCAATTAATCACCCCTATGAACTACGTGGGTTTTGATCCTTATCCTCTCCATAGGGTACATAGGAATCCTCAATGTGGTACAATCCCATCCAATGGTAAACTGTGGTGTCCCCAATTTTGGGTGCACTCTCCCTGATCCGCCCTCAGTGGTGTTCAGATCAGCCATTATGTTGTGACATGTCCCCTACATGAGGCGCACCACCTCGGATCTATCCTTATTGGGCGTTCTGATCCCTCCACTCGGTAAACCTCCCAGGTGTTACCTCTTAGGGATGTACCAATCAGATTTTTCTAGATGGGGTATTCTAATCACTCTCATTCCATCTCCGCAAGACGTTAAACTCATTGCCTACATCGTGATAAACATGAGATGCCTGAGGAAAACCTTGGATTACACAGCTTTGGTGTAACTATCTCTACCAGACGTTAATGTTGTAGGATACCCTATGTTAGCCACAGGAAGTTGTGGAAAACCTCAAATACCTGCCTATAGAATATGATTCCCCACATTCGACATGGGATTCCACGGGTTCTGCACCCTTGAGATGCCCTCTTATGAGGATGAATACAAGTTCCCCAATTTCCACGAACCAAGAGATTCCCCGACATGCCTGATGTTGTCGTCTACTCCGACTGACAGTTTGAACCATGTCCAGACCCCATGGAATGTCTTGATGGAAGTAGTGTAATTAACCGGCGTCAATGAAGATATGGCACCAAGAATGAGATTCACGACAATTGTATTAAATCAATGAGGGAGAAACGGACAAGGTGACGATTTCTGAGGAGGAATCCACGAAAGGAAGAACTCATATGACATTATCCTCTTTTGATCAAGGAGAAAACATCCGTGAACAAAAAGCAAATTCTGTTTTCCTTTGGAATGCGGGAATGTGGGGAAACAATAGCACATCATCACATACGGATGCACGTGCCCAGGAGAAAGCGTCGAAAACAATAATGGTGAACTCGACGTAAAACTCTTATCCTTCAATAACGAGTTGACCAAAATCTGTTCGGAAAATTGAGGCATCACCCATGTGAATCCTCTCTCCATTTTATATGAGAAGCTGAATAACATCCAGTGTTTGAAGACTACGGTCCAAATGCACCTCGGCGGCTCCACCGCCTCAAGAGGATGTGCAGGTGGCACCAGCCACCCAACTCCATCGGCTCCTCACCGACCCCGCCGCCTCAAGAGGTCGCTCAGGTGGCACCAGCTAACCAACTATATCGTCTCCTTGCCAATGCCACCGACTCAAGAGGCCGCGCAGGTGGCGACGACCACCCCACTCCATCGGGAACTCACTGACTCAGCCTCCTCAAGTGGTCACACATGTTGCCCTAGCCTCCCAATTCCATCTGCTCCTCGCCGACTCCAATGCCTCAGGAGGCCACGCAGGTGGATTCTGCCACCACACTCCATTGGCACCTCGCCGATGCAGCCACCTAAAGAGGCCACGCTGGTGGCATCCGCCACCCCACTCCATCAGCACATCGATGACTTTGCCACCTCAAGAGTCCGCGGAGGTGGCATCCCCACCCGACTTCATCAGCTCCCCTCCAACCTCGCTGCCTCATGAGGTCGCGCAGGTGTCATCTGCCACCCGAATCCATCGGCTCCTCGACGACTCTAACACCTCAAGAGGCCGCGTAGGTGGCATCAGCCACCCCACTCCATCGGCTCCTTGCCGACGCCGCCGCCTTAAGAGGACACGCAGATGGCGTCCACCACCCTACTTCATCGTCTCCTCACCGACTCTGGCGCCTCAAGAGGTAACACAGGTGGAATCTGCCACCTGACTTCATAGGCTCCTCCCCAACTCCGATGCCTCGAGAGGCCGTGCAGGTGGCATCCCCCACCTGACTTCATCGGCTCCTCACTGACTCTTCCGCCTCAAGAGGCAGCGCAGGTGGCATCCACCACCCGACTTCATCTGCTCCTCGCCGACTTCACCGCCTCAAGAGGCCGCGCAGGTGGCATCTGCCACTTAAATCAATCGGCTCCTTGCTGACTCCACCACCTCAAGAGGTCGCGCCGGTGGAATCATCCCCCCAAATCCATCGGCTCCTCATCGCCGCCGCCACCACAAGAGGCCTTGCAAGTTGCATCAGCCACCCAAATTGAGGAGCCCCTCACCAACTCTGCCGCCTTTAGAGGTCTTTCTGGTGGCATCTAACACCCCACTCCATCGTCACCTCGCCGACTCTGCCACCTCAAGAGGTCGCGTATGTGGCACCAGCCACCCAACTCCATCGGCTCCACGCCGACCCACCACCTTAAGACGCCGCACAAGTGGCATCAGCCACCCCACTTCATCGCCACCTCGCCGATGCCTCCGCCTCAAGAGGCAGCGCAGGTGGCATCCGACACCCCACCCCATTAGCACCTCGCCGTATTCACCGCCTCAAGAGGCCGCACAAGTGGCTTCCGCCCCCGACTTCATCATCTCATCGCCGACTCCGCCGCCTCAAGAGTCCTCGCAGGTGGAATTCGCCACCCATATCCATAGGATCCTCGTCAACTCCGCTGCCTCAAGAGGCCCTTCAGGTAGAATCATCCACCCCAATCCATCATCTCCTTAATGACGTCGCCGCCTCAAGAGTCCACGCAGGTGGCATCAGCCACCCCACTCCATCGGCTCTAGGCTGACTCTGCCGCCTCAAGAGGTCGCACAGGGGGCATCTGCCACCCCACTCCATTGGATCCTTACCGACTCTATCGCCTCAAGGGGCGGCCCTGGCGGCATCCTCCACCCGTCTTCATCAGTTCCTCGCCAACTCTGCCGCCTCATGAGGTCACACAGGTGGTATCCGCCAGCCGACTTCATTACCTCCTCGCCGACTTCGCCAACTCAAGAGGTCACGCAGGTGGCATCTGCCACCAGACTTCATCGGCTCCTCGCCGAATTCACAACATCAAGAGGTCACGCAAGTGGAATCCTCCACCTATATTCATTAGTTCCTTGCCACCTTCGCTGCCTCAAAACGCCGCGTAGGTGGAATTGGTCACCTAACATCATCGTTTCCTCGCAGACACTACCTCCTTAAGAGGTTGCGCGGGTGGAATCTTCCAACTGACGTCATCGGCTCTTTTACGAATCTGCCGCCTCAAGAGGCCACACAGCTGACATCTTCCTCCCGACTTCATCGGCTCGACACCGACTCCGCAGCCTCAAGAGGCCACTTAGGTGGCATACGCCACCCAACTTCATCGGCTCCTCTCCAACTCTACCGCCTCAAGAGGACGCACAGGTGGCATTCAACACCCGACATCATCGGCTCCTCGCCGACTCTGCCGCCTCAAGAGGTCACACAGGTGGCATCCGCCAACCGACTTCATCGTCTCCTCTCCGACTTTGCCGCATCAAGAGGTTTCACCAGTGGCATCCTCCACCCGACTTCATCGGCTCCTCGCCGACACCGCCGCCCCAAGAGGCCGCGCAGGTGGCATCCGCCACCTGACTTAATCATCACCTCACCAACTCTACCACCTCAATAGGGCGCGCAGATGGCATCTGCCACCCGACTTCATCAGCCCCTCGCCAACTCTGTCGCCTCAAGATCCGGCGCTGGTGGCATCCTCCACTACACTTCATCGGACCCTCACTGAGTCTTCCACCTTAAGTGTTCGCGCAGGTGGCATCTTCCACCCGACATCATCATCTCCTTTCCGACTCTGCCGCCACAAGAGGCCCTGTAGGTTACATCTTCTACCCAACATCATCGGCTCCTCGCCAACTCCTCCGCCTCAAGAGGGGGCGCAGGTGGCATCATCCACCCGACTTCATCAGCTCCTCGCTGACTCCACCACCTCAAGAGGCCGCACAGGTGGCATCTTCCACCCGACATCATCGGCTCCTCCCCGACTCTGCCGCCTCAAGAGGATGCGCAGGTGGAATCTGCCACCTGACTTCATCGGTTCCTCGCCGACTCCACAGGCTTAAGAGGTTGCGCATGTGGAATCTGCCACCCGACTTCATCGGCTCCTCACCGACTTCACTGCCTCAAGAGGCCATGGAGGTGGCCTCCACCACCCGACTACATCAGCTCATTGCCGACTCTACCACCTCAATAGGCTGTTCAGGTGGAATCCGCCACTCGACTTCATTGGCTCGTCGCCTACTCCCCCGCCTCAAGAGGCCGCGGAGGTGCCATCGACCACCTGACTTCATCGGCTCCTCTCCAACTCCGCCGCCTCAAGAGGCCTTGCAGGTGGCATCCTCCACCTAACTTCATCAGCTACTTGCTGACTACAATACCTCAAGAGGCCGCACAGGTGGCATCCAACACCCGTCTTCATTGGCTCCTCACCGACTCCACCCCCTCATGAGGCCGCGCAGGTTGCATCCACCACCCAAATTCATCTTCTTCTCACTGACTCCGCTGCCTCGTGAGGCCGCGCAGGCGGCTTCCGCCAGCCGACTTCATCGGCTCATCGCTGACGCCACCACCGTTCAGAATGACGGCTTCCATGCCTTCCGGGCCCCATCACCCCATCGTAGCGATGCTCCAATATTACACACCTTCTAGGCCTCGTCGCCCTCATCGTACCGATGTTCCAAGCTTCTATGCCTTCTAGGCTCCATTGCCTCGTCATATCGACTCGCCAGGCTTCCACGCCCCTCGGTCCCCGTCGCCCCCATCGTAAGGATATTCTGGGTTTCGATGCCTTTTGGGCTCCATCACCTCATCGTACCCATGATCCTGGATTCTTCGCCCCTCCATATCTAGGGAATATAGTCATCCCTAGCACCCTTGCGACACTCTGTGTCATCCCAACTACCACATTGCATCAAGAACAGATGTCCTCCCTGTGGCTGTGAAACCAGCTCGTGGAAGCGTCATTATGATCAGGGGATTTTAGGGAAATCCTATCATATAGATTCCCCCCTCATACCAACCCACAAGAATGGGGTAAAGATGATCATCCCTCTACCGAGACAATCTGTGTTGTTTAACGTCCCAGTTGAATGACGTTAAACTGCCTGACAACCATGTCCTAGTAGCATGACATTAAACTGCATAACAATCTTCATCTGACAAAACATTAAACTACATCATCGTCCAGCATGACGTTAAACTGGTCATCATTATCTGTCATGTCATTAAACTGATCATTATCATCCTGCATGACATTAAACTGCATCATCATCCTACATGACATTAAATTGTTCATATTCGTCCGTCATGACGTTAAACTGATCATTATCTTCCTGCACGACATTAAACTGCATAATCGTGCTGCATGATGTTAAACTATTCATCTTCATCCATCATGACGTAAAACTGATCATTATCGTCCTGCATGACATTAAACTACATAACTGTCCTACATGACGTTAAACTGTTCATCTTCATCCTTCATGATGTAAAACTGATCATTAACATCCTACATGACATTAAACTTCACAATTGTCCTACATGACGTTAAACTGTTCATCTTCGTCTGTTATGATGTAAAACTAATCATTATCATCCTCTATGACATTGAACTTCACAACCGTCCTGAATGAGGTTAAACTGTTCATCTTAGTCTTGCATGATGTTAACCTGTTTATCTTTGTCCTGCATGAGGTTAAACTATTCATATTCACCCTGCTTGACGTTAAACTATTCATCTTCATCTGTCAGGACGTTTCACTGCACATTATCGTCCAGTAATTCATTAAAATGCATCATCATCCTGTATGACGTTAATCTATTCATCTACATCATTCACGATGTTAAACTTTTTATCATCATCCATCACAACATTAAACTGCTCATTATCGTCCTGTATGAAATTAAATAGAAAAACGGTCCATGATCTATGACGTTAAACTATGATCACAACCGTCCATATCACATGATGTAAAACTGAAATATCTGTCTCAACTGAAGGACATAAAACCACTCAGCATGAGTCCTACATGACCCTAAACTTCACCCTGGTCCTGC
The DNA here is from genome assembly GCA_963277665.1 of Viscum album. Taxonomy (NCBI): domain Eukaryota; kingdom Viridiplantae; phylum Streptophyta; class Magnoliopsida; order Santalales; family Viscaceae; genus Viscum; species Viscum album. Next base: position 1,044,542,917 of record OY728163.1, on the reverse strand, counting down.
ACAAACATAAAATGTATGGTCCTAAATGACATTAAATAGGATGGTCCCACATGACCCTAAACTACACGATGGTCCTCCATGACCATAAACCGTCTGGTCCATCATGAATTTAAACTGCTACATCGTCCCGCATGACGTTAAACTACTTCATCATCCGTCAAGACGTTAAACTGCTCAGTGGCATCCTGCATGAAAATAAATTGCAAAATGGTCTGAGTTCTATGACCCTAAACTAATACCTCCTTCATCCTCACTTCAAGACATAAAACTGCAATCCAGTCAGGCCTTCCTGACAGAGGCCCGGGCTTAGGCCCCTTGGCCTTCCCCGACTCGGTCACTCTTGTGGGATTGTACGGTGTGGTGTGGTATTATGTACTCATTCACGTCGGGTTACCCACCGTACTATACATATCCCCAGATTTGAAGTGTCCCCCATCCCGCATGACGTTAAACTGCATTTCGTCTCACATGACATTAAACTGAATTTCATCCCTCATGACGTTAAACTACATTTTGTCCTGCATGACGTTAAATTGAACTCCTAGAACTACGTATGTCTTGACTCCCATCATAATGGGTTATGTAGTAATGCACAGACGCTTCGTTTTGAGCCTAGCCCCGAGCTCTTCTTTTTGGATGTTCTCCCCTGGGTATGGTTTCCTTGGAGGGTCCTCGCATGATGTAGAGCAGGTTTCCTAAGCCCCGATCATACAAGTATTATGAGGGTCGCACCATGTTCCCACTCCCATTCTTCTATCCTCCTCACGTCTTTTCCGCATGACGTTAAACTGCATGGCCTTTAAGAACTACATATGGATTGATTCCCATCCAGATGGGATATGTAGGAACTCCTAGACATTTTTTCCATTGGTCCAGCCCGAATGTCGAAATCATCCCCTCGGGTCAAGACATACGGTAGGGTGAATACTTTTTCCTAGTGTTACGTCGAGCATGCCTCTACCCGGCTGTACATCTACCTCCCTAGAGATGTTCACCTCTTTCGTAGATGGGTATAGCTATGCTTCACCGACTCCATGACTGGAATTCAATCACTTTACTCATCTGGAAGGGCCCCTGAATGTAATGGATGGTTGGCCTAAGGTCCCTCTTACAACTTTGGGCCAACGCCCTCAAGGATGTCGAGTTACAAGTCGGTACAAGTCCTCCATTTTGAATTCGGTCAGCGGTTGACGCTCATTTTTTTCTCCCATATCAGGTCACCTTAGTGACGTTGTGTTTCGAACATTGTTAACGGCTGCCCTAGATCTTTAGGTCCATCCCTGTATGTCCCAAACATTGAGTGAAGTGGTTCGTTCTTCCCCATCCTAAAGTGACAAATTCTTCTTTGGGCGGTGCCAACAGTCGGGTCCCTGTACCCGATTATCTTATAGAAGTGTACGGCATGCTGTGGTATTAGGTCCTCATCCACATATGGTACACTTTACATGCCGTAAAAACATCCTAAAAGAGGCTACACCTCAGGCCCCTTGGCCATTCCGGGCCACCGTCCCTTATCCTCACTGCATGACGATAAACTGCAAGCTGGGAAGACCTTCCTGACCGAGGCCCAGCCTCAGGCCCCTTGGCCATTCCGGGCCCCCGACCATCGTCCTCACTGCATGATGATAAACTGAAAGCAGGTCAGGCCTTCTTGACCGAGGTCTAGACTTCATCACCTTGTCCATTCCGGGCACCCGGTCCTTGTCCTCACTACATGATGATAAACTGAATGTTGGTCAGGCCTTCCTGACCGAGGCCCAGCCTGAGGCCCCTTGGTCTTTCCAGGCCCCCGACCCTCGTCCTCACTACATGACGATAAAATTAAATCTGTTCAGCCCTTCCTGACTGAGGCCCAACCTCAGTCCCCTTGGCCATTCCAACCCCCCTACCATCGTCCTTACTGCAAGACGTAAAACTACAAGTTCGTCAGTCCTTCCTTACCGAGGCCCAGCCTCCGGCCCCTTGGCCTTCTCGGGCCCCCGACCCTCATCCTTACTTCAAGATGTTAAAATGCAAGCTGGTCAGGCCTTCTTGACATATTCCTAGCCTCCTTCCCCATGGCCTACTTAGGCCCCTTATCCCATGTTCATTCCCAGAGTGTATCGTGTCGTGTAGGATTACGTCCTCATTCACATCTAGTTACTCGCTATACCTTACACCTCCCCTATCATGGGAATCCTATTCCCCCACCTTTGTCCTCACTGTGAGAAGTTAAAATATAGGCTGTTCAGGCCTTCCTGACAGAGGCCTGGCCTCAGGCACCTTGTCCTTCTCCGGCCTCTAAGCCCATGTCCTTAACCAGACTTTGCGGTGTGGTGCGGGATTACATCCTCATTCACGTTGGGTTCTCGGCATGTCATACACATCCTCGTTAGGGTATCCTACCCCCTGGGTATCTTCCATAACTACGTGTGGCATGATTCCCATAATTATAGGATACGTAGGTCCACCCAAATGTTTTGGCTTCGGGTCCTACCCCATCTTCCAAAAATCTCCACCCCCCTTGGCACCTTGGCCTACCCTTCAATCTCCATCCTACTACAGCCCCATGGCCTACCCTTCCCTCGAGAGGGGAGTCTATAGCGTGTTGTGGGATAATGTCCTCATTCACCTCAGGATTTTAATGACCACGCCGTATACCTCTCCCTCCTGAGCCACTTTTTCAACCCTTCTCGGTGGTTCACCAATGTGCCTAAGGGTACTCTGGTCCAGTTACCTAGAATGTCAGACTCTACTCGGACACGTCCACACCTACTTTCAGGCTTTGTGTTTCCCTTCATCAGGGATTTCATCACCTTTCACACCTGGAGGGACCCCCAAAAACTACCTGAATACATCACCCAAGGGCTCTACTACCGTTACGGGGCTACGCCCCCGAGGGTTTCAGACGACAAATTGATAAAACTCTTGCATTGTGAATACGGTCAGCAGTGGATGCACATTTGTTGTTCCCACTTCATGCTAATTCAATATGGAGACTATTGTTTCCATGGTTAACAGTTATCCTCCATCTCCACACCAACTCCATTAAGCCCAAAATTTCATTTACACAATTCACAGATTTCTCAATTCTCATCATGTCAATGTAGTGTTTCGAAACTCTTGATAATAATCCTTAGTGCACATCTACGTGTTAGGGGAAAAAATCCCCATTAAAGTTGTCCTCTGGTGCCCTATACCGACTTACCATTGGTGGACATTCTCGGTACTACGATAAGGACCTTCCTCCCTTATTTCCCACACCGAGTTTAACTCATGTGGGATTAGGGATTGGGTTGAGTTCTGTACATACTTGGAAAGTTGTCATCCATTCATGGTCTGAGCTCTAAGACCATAAACTATATCCTCCTCCGGAATTCATCTGACTTGATTCCCATCCTCATGGGATATGTAGGAATGCCCAGACCTCATGTCTATGTGTCCAGTTTGAGTTTAGCTAATTTGTCTCTTCTATCCTACCATCGGGACATTGACTGCGGGACAACATGGTGTGGTGTGGGATTATATCCTCATTCACGTAGTTTTTGCAATCGTCACACCATGCACACCCCATTGTAAGAATTAGCCCTCCTTTTTTTGTCCCACATGGCATTAAAAGGTACCCTCCAGAACTACATGTGGCTTGATTCCCACCCTTTTGGGATACGTAGGACCACCCGAATGTCTAGACTTTGGGTCCAGCCCCACCTCCTGGAGATCTACCAATCTCCCTAGTCACCTAGCCCCCCTGGCTTGTTTGACTCCACGAGTGGTATATATATTTGTGGTACAATTTTATTGGCACCATGCCCCCATTTTCCTTAAACCCACCATTTCATGGCTACCCTCATGTTGAGTTTCTCGACCCCTTGCAATGGTTTTCCCATGTGTTAAGAGTACACTGGTCTAGGACCAAGAGTGTCAGATTCAACTTTGTCAAGTTCCTTACTCTTTTCACGCTTCTTGTTTCCCTTCATTAGGGATTTCATCATATTTCACACCTAGAGGGTACCCCATGAACGACCTAGAAACCACGCCCTAGGGCTCTCTTACCGTTACGGGCCAACTCCCCCGAGGGTTTCAGACAAAAAATTGTTACAAATCACGTGTTCCAAACATGGTCAGTGGTTGATGCTCATTTGTTTGTCCCCATTTCAGGATAACACGACAGGATGCTGTGTTGTGCACATGGTCAGCAGTAATCCTCTGTCGTCACGCCATCCCCTTCATGCCTTTAATGTTGGTTTCATTATTCACATTATATTCCACCCCGTCATGTCCAGGTGTAATATCGACACTCTTGTCACTATCCCTCAGTGCACCTCTGCACGTCCGGGGGTACAAAGCTGCAATACGGTGTCCCTCGGGGATGCCACAGTCCGATCTCTAAGACCATAAACTATTATCATTGTTAAGGGATATATGTGGCTCGATCCTCATCCTAACAGGATGCGATGGGTCACCCGGACATCTTGTCTCTGAGTCCAGCTCAGCTGGGAGCTAGTTACTCATGCTCCTTTACTTCTTGCCCCTATTTGGCCCCCTTGGAACGAGGCTACTATCTCGGAACTGTGTACGGTGTGATGTGGGATCATGTCCCCATCCACGTCGGTTATGTCGCACGACACTGTACAAATTCCCCTCCTAGAATTGTCTCTGCTATGTCAGTGCTGCAAGAAGTTAAAATGCATGCTTGGTCCTATCACATGACCCTAAACTGTGACATTATCGTCCTATCCGCATAATGAAAAACAAATATTTATTGTGATGACCTTGTTATAGAGGAAATCATGTTGGGTATTGTTCATGTGCCATACCATTTTTCAATGCCTACGACGACTTTATTCTTGTGGCGACACCAGGGATTGCTACCATAGGCCTATAACTTCAAAACAAACCTCTCACCTTAATGAAAAATTAAGATTTATCAAATTCCACTTCATTTGGGGAAAGGGCCATGCCTGAACTCTCATTTTTCCCTAACATTGGTAACTTATCGTGACACCCCAAGAACTATGTATGGCTTGATTTTCATCCTTATGAGATACGTAGGAGCACTCGGGCACTTCCCCACCACCCCAGTCTAACTTCTGTGATCGGACCATCAACTTGAGCACTTCCCCAGAGAACACTTGGTAATTAGGGCTTGTGTCCTCATCTATGTCGGGTTTTCTATCCACTTCACCATGTGTTTCCTTCTCTCTTTACCCATTCTTGGTCCGAGTTCTAAGACCTTAATATAATAACTCTTCAAGAACAATGTACATCTTGATCCCCATCCCCATGGGGTACGTAGGAACTCCTTTCCACTTAGGTGGCATACGCCACCCAACTTCATCGGCTCCTCTCCAACTCTACCGCCTCAAGAGGACGCACAGGTGGCATTCAACACCCGACATCATCGGCTCCTCGCCGACTCTGCCGCCTCAAGAGGTCACACAGGTGGCATCCGCCAACCGACTTCATCGTCTCCTCTCCGACTTTGCCGCATCAAGAGGTTTCACCAGTGGCATCCTCCACCCGACTTCATCGGCTCCTCGCCGACACCGCCGCCCCAAGAGGCCGCGCAGGTGGCATCCGCCACCTGACTTAATCATCACCTCACCAACTCTACCACCTCAATAGGGCGCGCAGATGGCATCTGCCACCCGACTTCATCAGCCCCTCGCCAACTCTGTCGCCTCAAGATCCGGCGCTGGTGGCATCCTCCACTACACTTCATCGGACCCTCACTGAGTCTTCCACCTTAAGTGTTCGCGCAGGTGGCATCTTCCACCCGACATCATCATCTCCTTTCCGACTCTGCCGCCACAAGAGGCCCTGTAGGTTACATCTTCTACCCAACATCATCGGCTCCTCGCCAACTCCTCCGCCTCAAGAGGGGGCGCAGGTGGCATCATCCACCCGACTTCATCAGCTCCTCGCTGACTCCACCACCTCAAGAGGCCGCACAGGTGGCATCTTCCACCCGACATCATCGGCTCCTCCCCGACTCTGCCGCCTCAAGAGGATGCGCAGGTGGAATCTGCCACCTGACTTCATCGGTTCCTCGCCGACTCCACAGGCTTAAGAGGTTGCGCATGTGGAATCTGCCACCCGACTTCATCGGCTCCTCACCGACTTCACTGCCTCAAGAGGCCATGGAGGTGGCCTCCACCACCCGACTACATCAGCTCATTGCCGACTCTACCACCTCAATAGGCTGTTCAGGTGGAATCCGCCACTCGACTTCATTGGCTCGTCGCCTACTCCCCCGCCTCAAGAGGCCGCGGAGGTGCCATCGACCACCTGACTTCATCGGCTCCTCTCCAACTCCGCCGCCTCAAGAGGCCTTGCAGGTGGCATCCTCCACCTAACTTCATCAGCTACTTGCTGACTACAATACCTCAAGAGGCCGCACAGGTGGCATCCAACACCCGTCTTCATTGGCTCCTCACCGACTCCACCCCCTCATGAGGCCGCGCAGGTTGCATCCACCACCCAAATTCATCTTCTTCTCACTGACTCCGCTGCCTCGTGAGGCCGCGCAGGCGGCTTCCGCCAGCCGACTTCATCGGCTCATCGCTGACGCCACCACCGTTCAGAATGACGGCTTCCATGCCTTCCGGGCCCCATCACCCCGTCGTAGCGATGCTCCAATATTACACACCTTCTAGGCCTCGTCGCCCTCATCGTACCGATGTTCCAAGCTTCTATGCCTTCTAGGCTCCATTGCCTCGTCATATCGACTCGCCAGGCTTCCACGCCCCTCGGTCCCCGTCGCCCCCATCGTAAGGATATTCTGGGTTTCGATGCCTTTTGGGCTCCATCAACTCATCGTACCCATGATCCTGGATTCTTCGCCCCTCCATATCTAGGGAATATAGTCATCCCTAGCACCCTTGCGACACTCTGTGTCATCCCAACTACCACATTGCATCAAGAACAGATGTCCTCCCTGTGGCTGTGAAACCAGCTCGTGGAAGCGTCATTATGATCAGGGGATTTTAGGGAAATCCTATCATATAGATTCCCCCCTCATACCAACCCACAAGAATGGGGTAAAGATGATCATCCCTCTACCGAGACAATCTGTGTTGTTTAACGTCCCAGTTGAATGACGTTAAACTGCCTGACAACCATGTCCTAGTAGCATGACATTAAACTGCATAACAATCTTCATCTGACAAAACATTAAACTACATCATCGTCCAGCATGACGTTAAACTGGTCATCATTATCTGTCATGTCATTAAACTGATCATTATCATCCTGCATGACATTAAACTGCATCATCATCCTACATGACATTAAATTGTTCATATTCGTCCGTCATGACGTTAAACTGATCATTATCGTCCTGCACGACATTAAACTGCATAATCGTGCTGCATGATGTTAAACTATTCATCTTCATCCATCATGACGTAAATCTGATCATTATCGTCCTGCATGACATTAAACTACATAACTGTCCTACATGACGTTAAACTGTTCATCTTCATCCTTCATGATGTAAAAATGATCATTAACATCCTACATGACATTAAACTTCACAATTGTCCTACATGACGTTAAACTGTTCATCTTCGTCTGTTATGATGTAAAACTAATCATTATCATCCTCTATGACATTGAACTTCACAACCGTCCTGAATGAGGTTAAACTGTTCATCTTAGTCTTGCATGATGTTAACCTGTTTATCTTTGTCCTGCATGAGGTTAAACTATTCATATTCACCCTGCTTGACGTTAAACTATTCATCTTCATCTGTCAGGATGTTTCACTGCACATTATCGTCCAGTAATTCATTAAAATGCATCATCATCCTGTATGACGTTAATCTATTCATCTACATCATTCACGATGTTAAACTTTTTATCATCATCCATCACAACATTAAACTGCTCATTATCGTCCTGTATGAAATTAAATAGAAAAACGGTCCATGATCTATGACGTTAAACTATGATCACAACCGTCCATATCACATGATGTAAAACTGAAATATCTGTCTCAACTGAAGGACATAAAACCACTCAGCATGAGTCCTACATGACCCTAAACTTCACCCTGGTCCTGCACAAACATAAAATGTATGGTCCTAAATGACATTAAATAGGATGGTCCCACATGACCCTAAACTACACGATGGTCCTCCATGACCATAAACCGTCTGGTCCATCATGAATTTAAACTGCTACATCGTCCCGCATGACGTTAAACTACTTCATCATCCGTCAAGACGTTAAACTGCTCAGTGGCATCCTGCATGAAAATAAATTGCAAAATGGTCTGAGTTCTATGACCCTAAACTAATACCTCCTTCATCCTCACTTCAAGACATAAAACTGCAATCCAGTCAGGCCTTCCTGACAGAGGCCCGGGCTTAGGCCCCTTGGCCTTCCCCGACTCGGTCACTCTTGTGGGATTGTACGGTGTGGTGTGGTATTATGTACTCATTCACGTCGGGTTACCCACCGTACTATACATATCCCCAGATTTGAAGTGTCCCCCATCCCGCATGACGTTAAACTGCATTTCGTCTCACATGACATTAAACTGAATTTCATCCCTCATGACGTTAAACTACATTTTGTCCTGCATGACGTTAAATTGAACTCCTAGAACTACGTATGTCTTGACTCCCATCATAATGGGTTATGTAGTAATGCACAGACGCTTCGTTTTGAGCCTAGCCCCGAGCTCTTCTTTTTGGATGTTCTCCCCTGGGTATGGTTTCCTTGGAGGGTCCTCGCATGATGTAGAGCAGGTTTCCTAAGCCCCGATCATACAAGTATTATGAGGGTCGCACCATGTTCCCACTCCCATTCTTCTATCCTCCTCACGTCTTTTCCGCATGACGTTAAACTGCATGGCCTTTAAGAACTACATATGGATTGATTCCCATCCAGATGGGATATGTAGGAACTCCTAGACATTTTTTCCATTGGTCCAGCCCGAATGTCGAAATCATCCCCTCGGGTCAAGACATACGGTAGGGTGAATACTTTTTCCTAGTGTTACGTCGAGCATGCCTCTACCCGGCTGTACATCTACCTCCCTAGAGATGTTCACCTCTTTCGTAGATGGGTATAGCTATGCTTCACCGACTCCATGACTGGAATTCAATCACTTTACTCATCTGGAAGGGCCCCTGAATGTAATGGATGGTTGGCCTAAGGTCCCTCTTACAACTTTGGGCCAACGCCCTCAAGGATGTCGAGTTACAAGTCGTTACAAGTCCTCCATTTTGAATTCGGTCAGCGGTTGACGCTCATTTTTTTCTCCCATATCAGGTCACCTTAGTGACGTTGTGTTTCGAACATTGTTAACGGCTGCCCTAGATCTTTAGGTCCATCCCTGTATGTCCCAAACATTGAGTGAAGTGGTTCGTTCTTCCCCATCCTAAAGTGACAAATTCTTCTTTGGGCGGTGCCAACAGTCGGGTCCCTGTACCCGATTATCTTATAGAAGTGTACGGCATGCTGTGGTATTAGGTCCTCATCCACATATGGTACACTTTACATGCCGTAAAAACATCCTAAAAGAGGCTACACCTCAGGCCCCTTGGCCATTCCGGGCCACCGTCCCTTATCCTCACTGCATGACGATAAACTGCAAGCTGGGAAGACCTTCCTGACCGAGGCCCAGCCTCAGGCCCCTTGGCCATTCCGGGCCCCCGACCATCGTCCTCACTGCATGATGATAAACTGAAAGCAGGTCAGGCCTTCTTGACCGAGGTCTAGACTTCATCACCTTGTCCATTCCGGGCACTCGGTCCTTGTCCTCACTACATGATGATAAACTGAATGTTGGTCAGGCCTTCCTGACCGAGGCCCAGCCTGAGGCCCCTTGGTCTTTCCAGGCCCCCGACCCTCGTCCTCACTACATGACGATAAAATTAAATCTGTTCAGCCCTTCCTGACTGAGGCCCAACCTCAGTCCCCTTGGCCATTCCAACCCCCCGACCATCGTCCTTACTGCAAGACGTAAAACTACAAGTTCGTCAGTCCTTCCTTACCGAGGCCCAGCCTCCGGCCCCTTGGCCTTCTCGGGCCCCCGACCCTCATCCTTACTTCAAGATGTTAAAATGCAAGCTGGTCAGGCCTTCTTGACATATTCCTAGCCTCCTTCCCCATGGCCTACTTAGGCCCCTTATCCCATGTTCATTCCCAGAGTGTATCGTGTCGTGTAGGATTACGTCCTCATTCACATCTAGTTACTCGCTATAACTTACACCTCCCCTATCATGGGAATCCTATTCCCCCACCTTTGTCCTCACTGTGAGAAGTTAAAATATAGGCTGTTCAGGCCTTCCTGACAGAGGCCTGGCCTCAGGCACCTTGTCCTTCTCCGGCCTCTAAGCCCATGTCCTTAACCAGACTTTGCGGTGTGGTGCGGGATTACATCCTCATTCACGTTGGGTTCTCGGCATGTCATACACATCCTCGTTAGGGTATCCTACCCCCTGGGTATCTTCCATAACTACGTGTGGCATGATTCCCATAATTATAGGATACGTAGGTCCACCCAAATGTTTTGGCTTCGGGTCCTACCCCATCTTCCAAAAATCTCCACCCCCCTTGGCACCTTGGCCTACCCTTCAATCTCCATCCTACTACAGCCCCATGGCCTACCCTTCCCTCGAGAGGGGAGTCTATAGCGTGTTGTGGGATAATGTCCTCATTCACCTCAGGATTTTAATGACCACGCCGTATACCTCTCCCTCCTGAGCCACTTTTTCAACCCTTCTCGGTGGTTCACCAATGTGCCTAAGGGTACTCTGGTCCAGTTACCTAGAATGTCAGACTCTACTCGGACACGTCCACACCTACTTTCAGGCTTTGTGTTTCCCTTCATCAGGGATTTCATCACCTTTCACACCTGGAGGGACCCCCAAAAACTACCTGAATACATCACCCAAGGGCTCTACTACCGTTACGGGGCTACGCCCCCGAGGGTTTCAGACGACAAATTGATAAAACTCTCGCATTGTGAATACGGTCAGCAGTGGATGCACATTTGTTGTTCCCACTTCATGCTAATTCAATATGGAGACTATTGTTTCCATGGTTAACAGTTATCCTCCATCTCCACACCAACTCCATTAAGCCCAAAATTTCATTTACACAATTCACAGATTTCTCAATTCTCATCATGTCAATGTAGTGTTTCGAAACTCTTGATAATAATCCTTAGTGCACATCTACGTGTTAGGGGAAAAAATCCCCATTAAAGTTGTCCTCTGGTGCCCTATACCGACTTACCATTGGTGGACATTCTCGGTACTACGATAAGGACCTTCCTCCCTTATTTCCCACACCGAGTTTAACTCATGTGGGATTAGGGATTGGGTTGAGTTCTGTACATACTTGGAAAGTTGTCATCCATTCATGGTCTGAGCTCTAAGACCATAAACTATATCCTCCTCCGGAATTCATCTGACTTGATTCCCATCCTCATGGGATATGTAGGAATGCCCAGACCTCATGTCTATGTGTCCAGTTTGAGTTTAGCTAATTTGTCTCTTCTATCCTACCATCGGGACATTGACTGCGGGACAACATGGTGTGGTGTGGGATTATATCCTCATTCACGTAGTTTTTGCAATCGTCACACCATGCACACCCCATTGTAAGAATTAGCCCTCCTTTTTTTGTCCCACATGGCATTAAAAGGTACCCTCCAGAACTACATGTGGCTTGATTCCCACCCTTTTGGGATACGTAGGACCACCCGAATGTCTAGACTTCGGGTCCAGCCCCACCTCCTGGAGATCTACCAATCTCCCTAGTCACCTAGCCCCCCTGGCTTGTTTGACTCCACGAGTGGTATATATATTTGTGGTACAATTTTATTGGCACCATGCCCCCATTTTCCTTAAACCCACCATTTCATGGCTACCCTCATGTTGAGTTTCTCGACCCCTTGCAATGGTTTTCCCATGTGTTAAGAGTACACTGGTCTAGGACCAAGAGTGTCAGATTCAACTTTGTCAAGTTCCTTACTCTTTTCACGCTTCTTGTTTCCCTTCATTAGGGATTTCATCATATTTCACACCTAGAGGGTACCCCATGAACGACCTAGAAACCACGCCCTAGGGCTCTCTTACCGTTACGGGCCAACTCCCCCGAGGGTTTCAGACAAAAAATTGTTACAAATCACGTGTTCCAAACATGGTCAGTGGTTGATGCTCATTTGTTTGTCCCCATTTCAGGATAACACGACAGGATGCTGTGTTGTGCACATGGTCAGCAGTAATCCTCTGTCGTCACGCCATCCCCTTCATGCCTTTAATGTTGGTTTCATTATTCACATTATATTCCACCCCGTCATGTCCAGGTGTAATATTGACACTCTTGTCACTATCCCTCAGTGCACCTCTGCACGTCCGGGGGTACAAAGCTGCAATACGGTGTCCCTCGGGGATGCCACAGTCCGATCTCTAAGACCATAAACGATTATCATTGTTAAGGGATATATGTGGCTCGATCCTCATCCTAACAGGATGCGATGGGTCACCCGGACATCCTGTCTCTGAGTCCAGCTCAGCTGGGAGCTAGTTACTCATGCTCCTTTACTTCTTGCCCCTATTTGGCCCCCTTGGAACGAGGCTACTATCTCGGAACTGTGTACGGTGTGATGTGGGATCATGTCCCCATCCACGTCGGTTATGTCGCACGACACTGTACAAATTCCCCTCCTAGAATTGTCTCTGCTATGTCAGTGCTGCAAGAAGTTAAAATGCATGCTTGGTCCTATCACATGACCCTAAACTGTGACATTATCGTCCTATCCGCATAATGAAAAACAAATATTTATTGTGATGACCTTGTTATAGAGGAAATCATGTTGGGTATTGTTCATGTGCCATACCATTTTTCAATGCCTACGACGACTTTATTCTTGTGGCGACACCAGGGATTGCTACCATAGGCCTATAACTTCAAAACAAACCTCTCACCTTAATGAAATATTAAGATTTATCAAATTCCACTTCATTTGGGGAAAGGGCCATGCCTGAACTCTCATTTTTCCCTAACATTGGTAACTTATCGTGAAACCCCAAGAACTATGTATGGCTTGATTTTCATCCTTATGAGATACGTAGGAGCACTCGGGCACTTCCCCACCACCCCAGTCTAACTTCTGTGATCGGACCATCGACTTGAGCACTTCCCCAGAGAACACTTGGTAATTAGGGCTTGTGTCCTCATCTATGTCGGGTTTTCTATCCACTTCACCATGTGTTTCCTTCTCTCTTTACCCATTCTTGGTCCGAGTTCTAAGAGCTTAATATAATAACTCTTCAAGAACAATGTACATCTTGATCCCCATCCCCATGGGTTACGTAGGAACTCCTTTCCACAATGTCTCAGGCCTAGATCAACTATCGTATTCGGTCCCTGGACCTATAACTCTCCGAGAAGCACGTGGTTGTTGGAACCCCCGATTCCCATTCACGTCAAGTATTTGAGTTACCCTACTACATGCCTCCTGTGATTCTTCCCACCCTTGTTAAGAGTTCTAAAACCCAAAACTATGATCTCCCTATGGTAATGGACTTGACTCCCCCTATCTAATCCATCTCATTAACATATTTAGATGCGTTTTTCCAAAATTCTTGGTGTGGAATTTTCACGGGGACATCCCCTCATTCCATAACCATGCTTCATGTGCTCTCCATTTGGATGCTTATCCTTTTCCACATTAAAAAATACCCTCAGATGAAATGGATGCTAGGATTAAGGGCTCTCCAAGGATTCTGGGCATATGGTCTCTCCAATCGTTTCGGGCAAACATCCCTACGGATTTCTGACGACATTTGTGACATAATCCAGTGTTTCGATCATGGTCAACTATCGACCCTCATTTGTCTATCCCTATTACAGGCTAATGCGATATGGATTATTCGTTTCCACCATGGTCAACAGTTATCCTCCATCATCACGCCACCATCATTGTGATCCAAACCTCAAGTGTCATGATTCACGAATTTCCACACTATCATGTTCAAGTGGAATTCCTACATACTCGGTTCTATCTCTTATCACGTCTAGGTGCGATTCATGGACATTTTAGCATCATTGGGGTGATATTCACTAAGTGTCCCATCATCCAATCATGCCCCTTCCTGCATCGAGAAGGTGCCACCATTACTTATTGTTTCACACACCAAGCAAAACTCGTGTGGGATTAGTTTTTTTGGTTGGCTGTGTACAAACGCGGCCCGGTTTCTCATCGTCACGCATGACGTTAAACTGCACTCTCAGAACTACGTACAGCTTGATTCCCATCATCATGGGGTACGTAGGAATTTTCGACCACTCTGCCTCGGGCCCAAACTGATTCTCACTCTTTTTCCCTCAACCTGAAGAGTATCCTCTGGGGGTACATGGTGTGATTTGGACTCCAAGTCCTCATTCATGTCGGTTTCATAGTTACTGCACCCCCTGCTCCCTAGGCTCTCCCCTTTCACGTCCTATCATAAGAGGTTAAACTATAGGAGGACATATGTTCTCAACACATGACACTAAACAACAGTTCAGCCCTGAACAAGTTCAGGATGCCCCATTTCGATCATGGGATGCACAGAGCCTCCACCAGAGAGGATTTAACCTATCAGTGTTGGTCTATGACTACACTATGCTTCGAGAACTACGTGCGGATTGATTCCCATCCTCGTGGGATATGTTGGGACAACCGGTCATTTCACCTCGGGTCCAGCCACAGTAATCAAAAGTCATATTCCTCCCCATTTATGGCCCACTGACCTGACCCCTCAAGGCGAACTATGTAACTGCAATTTTTCCCTAAACAAGTTTGGGATGCACCGCGATGATATTGGGAATCGACAAACAACCTCTCCAGAGAGGACCTGTATAAAAGAATGAATTATCTGTGATCAAACTGATATACCCATCCAGTGTTCTTCCACCATGGTGGCATAATTTCAGGAGTGTTGTAATTTGTTTGAACAAACACTCACTCCTCATTCCACGCTTTGCATGCCGCTTATTCGGACCCTCGTCCTCCTTCATGTCTGGAGGAAACCCTTAATAGTATGGATGCTCAGCCTATGGTCCACCTACTGTCCTGGGACAACATTTTCTAAGACTAATGGATGTCTGGAGGAACCCCCTAGCAGTATGGATGTTCAGCCTATGGCGCGCCTACTATCATGGGCCAACGTTCCAGAAGACTAACAGATGACATTTTGAGTCTAGTATCATTTTACAAAAATGGTAAACAGTCGACCCTCCTTTGTTATCTCCATTTATGGCTAATGAAATAAGGATACTATTTTTCGAACATGGTCAACAATTATCCTTCATCGTCACATCACTCTCATAGTGTTCTGGATTTTGGGTATCGTGATTCACAACTTCCACTCCCCTCTGTTTAGATTGATTCTAATGCCCTTGGTGTTACCCCACTCGTGCAATAGAGCACAATTGGATAAGCAGTTCGGTTGTCCAGATATCCATGTTATCTATATGTGAACCCTCTCTCTTTTAGGATTCTCCCAAACGGTGATTGATTTCCCATGTTGATACCCTCACACCTTCGGTTTTTCAGCACTCTCATACAGGAGATTCTATTATGTCTTGTTTCCCAGACTAAGCATGTCTCACACGGGCTTCGATATTTAGTCGACTATTTATTCAATATGATTGAGATACAATGGACTCCAATGAACATGTTTTACTCATTCGTTTTCTCAGAACACGGTCCACCTCGCCCAACCCATCCTCGTTGGACCCCGTTCTTTGGGGTGGCATTTGTAGACCCTGTAAAACGCATCCAAAAATTTTCTAAATGCTTCCATACATGATAGAATATCGTAAACCATTTTACAAGAATAGATTTGGTAGTTCGTAGGGTTCTAATGGAGTTACAGGTTAAAAGTTATGGACATTTTAATTTGGGATGGAAAACTGGTTCACAAAGCCAATTTGAGCAGCTCCCTCCGCGATCGCGGAGCGCACCTGCAAAGAAATGAGGCGGGAAGCTCCACAGACCTGTTTGAAAATTGCGATGTGCCACAAGGACCCTCAGTGAAACATAGGAGGTGGGATGATCCATCAACAAATTTGATGTTCGTGAACCCGTCGCGAAGCGAAGGAGGGGGGACGCTCTGCGACAACCTTTGATGTTCGTGATCCGCCGCGGAGTGAGCTCCGTCTTCACACCGAGAGAGCTTTGCATCGCGGTGCCTCTTGCCTATAAATACCTAGCTCGCCACCCCTTCACAAGGATGGCCACATCCACTTATCCCCTTGGGAGGCCGATCTACTGATCCTTGGAGCTCCTCTTTGAGGCTCTGCGAGGCCATGTTACACGAGCAGCATCCTTCGGGTTGCTGCTCTGCGAGTCCCTGCTCCGCGAGCAGCTTCCTTCGCGTTTCTACTTTGCGAGCCTTTTCTCCGCAAGCCTCCCTTTATACTCATGAGGACCATGCCCCACGAGATCCCTCTGCTCTGTCACAGACCCCCATGGAAAATGGAGAGTCGCACCATGATCTTTTTGGGCCGGGACTTCGGGATTTTCCATTGCGCCCTTATGCACACCCAACAACCACCTATGGAATACCATGATTTGAGATACTCCTACACACACCATGAAACACCCTGAGTCGACATATTCCTCTTTTTTTCATTCCCATGTCGTGAGTTGAGATTCCCATAATCAATTCCTCATGTACCTTGAGTCAAACCATTCCTCAAGCAACTCCTCTGAACCCTATCACTTGGCTCCTATGCCACGTTGAACCAGAAAGGGCCCCACTTGGGCGATACCCAAAACCATCCATTCCTTGGAAACTTATACCTAATAGTCCTATCTATATCACTATAAACTGTAGTACTCCTTATCTATCAAATTATAGGATTCCTCTTGATCAAAGCAAGAGATGCCTTATACTTCAAGCATAAGATGCCAGAAGTCCTACCTATATGACTCTAAATTATAGTGAACCCTATATGACAAATATAGGATGCCTCTTACTCAATTTAAGAGATGCCTTATGCTCCAAACATGAGATGACAATAGTACTACCTAAAAAGACTCTAAACTGTAGTTATTCCTATGTTCAAATCATATGATGCCTCTTGTTTTATACAAGAGATGCCTCATGCTCCTAGCATGAGATGCTAATAGTCCTACTTACATGACTCTAAACTGTAGTTCTCCATATGTTCAAATCATTGGATGGCTGTTGATTAATACATTACATTCCTCATGATACTAGCAAGAGATGCTAATTTTCTTATATACATGACTTTAAACTGTAGTAATTCTTATGTTCCTAACATAGGATGCATCATTCCCAATACGATAGATGACTCATGCTCCTAGAATGAGTTTCCAACAGTCGTATCTACATGACTATAAACTGTAGTACACCCTATGTTCCAAACATAGGATGTCTCTTGCTCTATATAAGAGATGCCTTATGCTCCAAGAATGAGATAATAATAGTCTTATCTACATTAATTTAAACTATAGTAACCCCTATAAGATCAACATAGGATGCCTCTTACCATATCCGAGAGATTCCTTATGCTCCAATCATAAGATGTCTAATAGTCCTCTCTATATGACTCCAAACTGTAGTACACCCTATTTTCCAAACATAAGATGCCTCTTCCTCCACATATGTGATGCCTCATGCTACAAGCATGAGATGTCAATAGTCTTATCTACAAGACTATAAATTGTAGTACACACAATGTGCCAATCATAGGATGCCTCTTGCACTAAACAAGAGATGCCTTATGATCCAAGAATAACACCCCTAATGCCATGATTATAGTGTCCTGATTCCAATGCCCATTGGCATTATCCCACTTGTGCACTAGTGTATAGGTGAAGGCCTCAATTCACCAATGGGCTGGGATGCCCTCACCGACAGACATGAGGAGCACATTACGAGTTGTATCCTTGCATAAGCACTATCCATGGTTGCTGCTCTATAGTGGCACTCTAGAAGCATCCATGCGTAAGCCCCATCCAACGTTGTCGCTCCACAGAGGCACCATGGCAGCATCCTTGCTTTAGCCCCATCCATGATTTCTGCTCCCTATTGTCACCGGAGGAGTATCCTTACGTAAGCCACATCAACTATTGTCGCTCCATAGCGGCACCCGGGCTGCATCATTGCGTAAGCCCCATTTACCAGTGCAACTCCATAGAGGTACCTAGGAAGATTCCTTTCATAAGCCCCATCCACTAGTGATTCTCCATAACGGCACCCGAGCAGCTTCCTAGGGTAAGCCCCATCTACCTGTGCCGCTCCATAGCGGCGCTTGGGCAGCTTCCTAGCGTAAGCCCTATTCACTAGGGTCGCTCGATAGAGGCACCTGGGAAACTTCCCTGCATACGCCCCATCCACAATTGCCACTCCATAGCGGTGCCTGGCCAGATTCCTCACATACGCCCCATTTTCTAGTGCCGCTTCATAGCGTCACCCAGGCAGCTTCCTCTCGTTAGCCCCATCCACAATTTCTTCTCCATAGCGGTGCCCAGTCAGCTTCCTCACGTAATCCCCATTCGCCAATACCGCTCCACAGCGGCACCCGAGCAGATTCTTTGCGTAATCCCCATTCGCCATTGCCTCTCCATAGAGGCACCCGAGCAGCTTCTTTGCATATGTCCCATTCACCATTGTTGCTCCATAGCAGCACCTAGGAAACCTCCTTGCATAACCCCCATTCATTTTTGTCGGTTCATAGTGGCACCTGTGCAGCTTCTTAGCATAAGCCCCATTCACCAGTGCCTCTCTATAGCGGAACCCGTGCAGCTTCCTAGTGTAAGCCCCATTCACCAGTGACGCTCTATAGCGGCACCCGAGCATCTTCCTAGCGTAAGCCCCATTCACCAGTGCCGCTCTATAGTGGCACCTAGGCAGCTTCCATGCGTAAGCCCTATTCACCATTGCCACTCCTTAGCGTCACCCAGGAAACTTCCTAGCATAAGCCCTATTCACCAGTGCCACTCCATAGAGGATCCCGAGAAGCTTCCTTGTATAAGCCCCATTCACCATTTATCTACTCAGCGGCACCCAGGCAGCTTCCTTGTGTAAGATTCGTTCACCATTGTCGCTCCATAGCAGCACCCGGGCAACTTCCTCACGTAAGCCCCATGCATTGTTGTGATCCTATGCACTGGTAAGCCATTGAAATCCTTATCTAACTGTATGCCATTGGGACCCCATTTAGCGGTAATCCGTTGCATCCTCATCCAGCAGTAAGCCTTTGCGACCCCATTTAGCAGAAATCCATTCACACCCCTATCCAACGGTAAGCCGTTATGACATAATATAGCGGTAAGCCATTGAAACCACAATCGGCGGTAAGCCATCGTCAGATGAACTACTAGGACTTTGATCCGTGCAAATGCATGGTACGTAGGAAACCTCATGAAGTACAATCCCAACACCGATTGGACCATGGTCTACCTTCAGGTAGGACATCCGGCACACCATCCCGAACTACGCGGACATTGATTCCCTGCAAAGGGGATACATAGGATGTCTCTTCAAGGCTCAAGACCAACTTCACTGTCTCCATTGAGATGGTCCCATTTCATTCCCCCTCCACTTCAGTGAACTCTCCATCATCCATCCTAATTATTACCCAGGCCGCCGCATCCCAGTATGATCATGTCCTCCACCCTCCTCACTGCTTCTAGTAGTACTTGGGCCGCTATCCACGTGTAAGACCCATCATGCTTCTGAGTTTTTTCCCTCTGTGTACAACCCGAGTCATCACCCCTTCGAACTATGTGGGTTTTTATCCATATCATCTCAATAGGGTATGTAGGAAACCTCTATGAGGTTCAATCCCAGCCAATGGTAAACATTGGTGTCCCCCATTTTGGTGTGAACTCTCCATGATCTTCCCTTAGTGGTGTTCAGATCCTCCATTATGGTGTGACATCTCCCCTCTATGAGGCGCACCACCACGGATCTATCCTCATTGGGCGTTCTGATCCATCCACTTGGTAAACCTTCCAGGTGTTCCCTCCAAGGGATGTACCAATATGATCTGTCTCAATGGGGAATCTTGATCACTCTCATTCCATCACCGTATGATTTTAAACTCACAGCCTACCTCGTGATAAGCATGAGATGCCTAAGGAAAACCTTGGATGACATGACTTTGGAGTAACCGTCTCGCCTAGACCTTAATCTTGAAGCATACCCTCTACTAAACACGGTAAGATGAGGAAAACCTCAGATACATGACTATGGCATATGATTCGCTGCATTTGACATGGGATGCCTCGAGTTCTACACCCTTGAGATGACCTCCTATGATGAAGAATATAGGTTCCCCAATGTCCACTCAACCATAGATGACCCGGCATGCCTGATGTTGTCTTCTACTCTGACCGAAGGTTTCTACCATGTCAAGACCCCAGGGAATGTCTTGATGGAAGTAGTGTAATTAATCGGCGTCCATGAAGATATGGCACTAGGAAAGAGATTAACAAACAATGTATTAAATCTATAAGGGAGACCCAGACTAGGTGACGAGTTTTGAGGAGGAATCCACTGAAGGAAGAACAGAAATCCCATCATCCCGTTTCGATCAAGTAGAAAATGTCCCGAAACAAGGAGTGAATGCCTCCCACCTTTGAAAAGTGGGAATACAGGCCAACATCAGTACGTCCTCACATACGGATGTGTGCGCCCCGACGAAAGCGTTGGAAACAATAGTGATTGGAAATGTTCCCAAGTTTCACACACTTAAACCACTATACATCATGTAGGTTCTACACCATCTTCCCCATTTTTTAGAGTTTTAAAGTTGAGTTTTGACTTCACTATGAAAATTCCTCACATTATAGCCATCTCTTCCACAATTGTAGCATTTCTCGCTCCCGAGCAAGCAGTTCCCCAAATGATTCTTCCCATATGTATTACACGTGGGAAGATGCACTTGCTTGCCTCCTCTTCCATGATTAATGCTCTTCCTTATTATTGGATCAATTGAACTATTTTTGTTGTTGGATTTACGAGTACATTGAATCTCACCAAACTCCAGTTCAAATTTCATCGCACTTTGTGAAATCTCCTCATAGCTGTCATAATCTCAGTTGGCTAGATTCTTCCGTAGATTATGTCTCAGTCCACCGAAGAATCTATCAACATTTCCATTTGGATCTATGAAAAAGATAGAGGTATATCGTGAGTATCGGGTGAATTTCATCTCATTCCTTCAGACAGATTCTTTCTCCTTATGCTTTAGCTCGAGAAACTCCTTCTCCATTCTTGTTCTAATAGAACTAGAGAAATAGTTAATGAAGAAGATCCCTATGAACTCTTACCACTCTATAGCTTCAAATTCCACTCATTGCCTCATGTTTTTAACCATCTCCCTCCACTCATAGGCTTCTTCTTCTAAGCGATAGACAGCCAGGGTTACCTTATCTTTCCCTGAACAGCAGAGCAAAAAAATGATCATTTCAATGGAGCTAATCCACTACTCAAGAATCAATGGGTCAATCGATACACTGAAGGTTGGTGGTCGTTGACGGATAAAGGAATCAAAAAAATGTTGTTCCTTTCACCTGGAGATCGGTCTCTCATCTTGATTCATGTTATTTCCAAAAACATGGGTCAGTTGGTTCATCATTCAAATTAATGTTTCCATTCCGGCTTCCATCGGAGGGTTGTCAGCACATGGTCCATTACGGTCACCATTTTCATGGTTCCTCAAATTTCCTGCCATTTTTAAAAGAATAAAACCTTAGTGAGAAACTTATTTCATTTATGAATCATTAAAATATAAAATATTTATGTCTTAAGACTTCATTAAACAATTACATTTCTCTAAAAATCCATCATAACGATTCATATTAATCTTATGATTAAACAAACATATCCCTCGGGAGTGTCGTAACCAAGAGTGACGCAAGGACCATTCTCATGCACTAGTTCCCATTCGCGTCTAGCTCAATGCAGTGTTTTTGGGTTTTACCCCAATGTACATTTGTGCCAGAGTAGCCTCTACCTGCTCGTATCCAGACAGGGATGTATTTTCTTGATAAACAACTTACTTAATACTCACAAAAATACCCAGAAGTTTTCTTATATTTAAACTTTTCAATATGATTATTCATAAAAAATTCAAATCATAATTCCCATAATTAATAAAAATATCCTTTGATTCCATCTATGGAATCCAACCTTTTTATTACATAACATTTCATTACATTTTACAAATAGAGGATCTTTAATGTCTAATGTCTTGAAAATCAGGAACAAAATACCTACGAAACAACATAAAATTTTTTTATAATACATTTTTATGACTTCATAATAAGTTCTTGCTATGTACAATTACTGCATACCATAACCAAGAGAAATATGTTTAAAGGAAAGGGTTAGTAGAAGGTCCAGTACGGGATAACAAGAGAATCAGTTTACTTTTGATATCAATCAGAGCTTGAATAAAAACATAAGGACATGATAAATGAAATTATAGGAATATCATAATGAAAAGAAAATGAAACAAAACATGAATATGTGGTTACAATATTTCATTTATACATTCATGAACATATCACCATGGTTTATCCCCAAGGTGTCATAAATATTTACATGGTTATTCCCCATGGTATAGTGAAACATGTAATCTTTAGTGATTAATTATTTACCCAATGAATTGGAGCACTATCAGGGCGCACCCTTAATATGTATTTACATTAATGTGATCCACATATATCATAATAAAACATTTCATAAATAACACATGTAGAATAAAAGAAATGGGTTTCATTTCTTGATCGTGATGTTTTAAAAGTTCTTAAAAAATTGATCATTATTTCATTTATAACCCATGTAAATGGAGTGAGGGTTATATGTATGTAAATTATAGAATCAAATACATCATCTTTATATATTTATTAACACCCAAAAAACGTAATAGGTCTGGGTATTGAAAAAAATAAAAGAAGCGAATATCTGGAAGGAAAAAGGGATTGAAATTTTGAGACGAAATGTCTGCAGCATAATGGCTATATAACATGTCTTTAGAAAATAATAAAAAGAGAGGGTACAAGGTTAACCCACTCATAAATAACTCATATTACAATATAATTACAAAATAACATGGAGATAGGAACATGGTATGGTTATTTCAATGAAATACCACAAGAAAAACAAACATGAAAGGAAATAGAGGATTCGATTTCTTTTACGAGAAATTCCACATCCTAACGGAGTCACATAAAAAATTCAGAAAACAAATTGAAGAGAGATTAAAGGGTCTATAAACAATTATACATTAAATGGGAAGTAATGAGAACATATAAGAACATAACCTCAACACAAAGAGATGGAAATTAGAAGACAAAACATTAAGAAAATCATTAAATAAAAAAGGAGGGTGAAAGGATCCTTTACCTAGAAGTGTAAGTTCGAAAGCATGAAGGTCGGGACCTTGGGAGGATTTAGGGAACCATTTGAGGACTCATTGGGAGGTAAGGAGATGAGAAATTTGTTGAGGATGATTTTCATAATGAAATGAATGAGGGAAATAGCTTGGTATTTATAGGAAAAGTGAGTGAATAAAATATTAATTTCCAAGGGACACCTCATCGGTGATATTTGAAAAACCGTGGTCATTCCCATGGTATTTTTCCATGGTATTAGCCACTTTCAAAGCCTCATAGTATATCTCACTATTTATATGTCCAACATAAATCTTTCATCATTATTACAATATTAATGATGTCATTAAACACATGAAACACAAAACTGCATTTTCACTATTCACCGATAAATCAACTATTTCAAAAAAAAACCCAAAAATTCACGTAACCTAATATCAATGATCTGAATTAAAAAATTTATTTTCATTTTTGGAAAATAGTTTTCTTAATATTTGTAATTTAATTTTATAATAAATTCATTATTTATCCCAAGATACAACTTTAAAAATGTATCTCACTTTGAAACACCTTAAAAGAGTAATCAAGGTCCCATAAAATTATCGAATAACTATAAGACAATAAAGTACAAATTTATGAAAACATTATATTAAAATACATTTCCATTTTTAATTATTTAATTAATTATAAAATTTAAAATAAATTTTTTATGACATACAAAAAATACCAAAACATAATCTATGATCATTTTTTACTCTTAAGATTTCTAAAATGCATTTATAAATTAATGGGTGAAGTTTCAATTTTATTGGTCAAATTACTATTCATTACTATTCATATGGGTATGTTACTATTCCTACTTCACTATTCACTAAAAAAACAAGTTGATCTTATTGGACTCTAATTTTGATACTGAACAGAACTGTAGAAGACCACATTTTGAAAATCACATCAAATTATTAATTATTTAATGATTTTTTTTTGAAATACCCTTTTTTCATAAATTCAATAATAATACACATCCTATATTTATCTAGATATTTGAAAGTCCAAAATTTTCCATAATAAAAATAAAAATGTTTTTTATATAAAAAAATTACACAATGAGGATAAAGTCTCGTTACATAGCCCCTTATAAAATTAGCATAGGACCTAATTGTAGTGTGTGCTATGGTGATAGAATATTAGGGTGGCTCGGACAACATTTCCTGAGTGGTTATTTCTATCAGCTTGAACATCTCCCTTTGGTGATTCTGTCCAAGCTACATATGTTGAAGTTCAGCTTAGGCTTAGTCCAGAGCAAATCCTAGTGATTCCACCACCTTTCCAAGCTCCGATAGATGGGCTTCATATGGCACGAGTCTACTAGATGAGTCCATTCAATCTTCTTTCTGTATTAATTACCAATGATAACTATATTTATAAAAACAGAACATTAAGATTATAGTTTGCAACGGTCATATTGAGAAATAGTCATATAACAGTCAAAACCCAGCTATCTCCTTTTAATTATACTCAATTCATTAATTAAAGGATATATTTTTGTTGAGTATAAATTAAAATAACACACAAAATTAGGAAACAAATATAATTAAAAAGTTTGGGTGGTTACAACATTTTCATGGGATGCTTCAGTTTAGTTTGCAATGAAGGATGATGGTTGTCTCATGTGTGCATAGTCAACTAGAGAATGAATAAGGTAACAGTAGACAACCTATACAATCTATCATGGATAGATGATAGTTTTGACTATGTGAATAGGGCATGGTGGTTCTCTACGATCGACCTATTTCCAGGATATCACCAGTTGTGGGTGAAAGAGGGGGACATCTCAAATACGGCCTTCAGGTGTAGATATGGGAACTTTGAGTTCATGGTCATGCCACTCGACATTACGAACACACTAGTTATGTTCATGGGGCTCATGAACTCTATCTTCTACGAATTTCTAGAAATATTTTTAGTTGTGTTTATTGATGGAATCCTGATCTACTAAAGATCAGAGGAGGATTGCACTGAGCATTTGAGTATTGTTTTAGTGGTCCTTGTACTACACCTTCTCTACAAAATATTGACCATGTGAATGTTTTGGAAATGATAGGCCCACTAACATAAAAATGCGGTGTTCATTCAGGGGAGAGAAGTTGAACAATTTAAGGTCTAATCATTTGTTTTTTGGGAAGCACCCAATAATATGGTAGAATTTCATTGTTTCCTGGGTTTAGCAGGTTACTAATGGAGGTTCAGGACCAAAATCTCCAAAGATACAACACCTTTGATATCCTTGAACAAAAAATACCAAAATTTTATATGGAGTGGGATGTGCCAGGAAGTAGTCTGTTATCTAGAGGGAAAGCTAGTTAGTGCCCCAGTACTAAGGTTTCCAGAAGAAGGAGTGATGTTTGAGGTTTTTTGTGATTATTCAGGCTAGGGCATGAGGTGTATGTTGATGGAACATCAGGGGTGATCTCTTATGCATTTTTTTAGTTATGTATCATCGATCGTTACTATTCCACCCATGACTTGGAGCTCATAGTGGTTGTCTTCGTACTAATGTTGCGGAAGAACTACCTCAACGGAGAGAGTTTTGTGCTCTTTACAGATCAAAAAAGCATGAGGTATATCTTCTATCAGTGAGACATGAAAATGTGACAGTGAAGGTGGATAGAGTTTAATCTAGAAAACGACCTTGAAATTACTTCCACCTCATGAAAGGGGAATGTGGTGGTTGATGCCATGATCAGGAAGTCACAGAAGGATGTGGATCGAGAATCAGCAGATGCATGGAGAGCGTTGGAGGAGTTTGCAGTCGTACACCTGGATGCAAGGGTGGAGGATGGCATAGGCTATTTGTTCCAGATGACAATGAAGATATATTTATTTTGGAAAGTGCGGGAGTCTCAATGGGGGTATATTGAGGCTGAAGTGATTCACGATCATGTTAGCCAAGGTAATGCTTAGAAGGATGGTCAGAATATGGCCAAAATTCAATGTTATTTTATAGAATGTTGTTGATCCCCATGGGAATGTTAGAGATAATTCACTGTGAGTTCTACAACTCACCCCTGACGGTATAACCAAGAGTTTCCAAGATGTAACAAGTATTGATGGGCCATTTTTGGTGGCCTGAGGTGAAGAGGGTAGTGGAAGATTTTGTGGTAAACTGCATCATGTGTCAGTAGGTGAAGGTTGTACACTGCATCCTAGGGTTTCTGATACAAACTTTACATGTCCTAGAGTGGAAGTGGGATGACATCTCGATGGATTTAATCATAGGAATACCCGAGGTTCAAGGGGGTTGCGATGCTATCTGTGTTAGCAGTGGAACAGATGATGAAATCTGATAACTTCATCACAACCATGGAGTTGAGTTCAATGCATAGCAGAACACAGTTGTACATGGAAGAGGTGTTGTGGTTGCATGGAGTTCTGAGGTCCATATTATCCAATATGGATACCTATTTTGACCCACAAGACTAGAAAGGATTGCAATATACATTTCACACCTGGCTATGACTCAGCTCTGCCTTCCCCCCAGATAGTTGGGAAGACAAATCACACCATCCAGATGGTGGAGGATATGCTACGGGCCTATATTTTGGACTTTGGGAGATTTTTGGTACGACAATTTACTCTAGTAGTGTCTTCTTACAACAATATAAATCACTCTAATACTTGAATGGGTATGATAGAAGCATTGTACTGGATTAAGTGTTGCTCACCCTTGTGATGGGCAGAGGTCGGGGAAGCTGCTGTTCATGGATAGAAAGTAGTGCATAGCATTGTAGAGAATGTTAAGCTTATAAGAGAGAGGATAATGGTTTCTCGAGAATAGAAGAAGTAAAATGTAGATCATAGAAGGATACCCTTGGAGTTTGAGGTCGAGGACCACATCTTCATGAAGGTATCCCCTCGATTTTGGAATCAGAGTTTCGGAAGACGGATTAATCTTTCACTCAGGTCCATTGGACCCTTCGAGGTGTTGAGGAAGGTTGGTATAGTGACTTTTCAGTAGGGCTATCACCACTGATACTGAGGGTGCATACCGTCTTCCATGTTTTTCAAGTATTTAGGTATGTATGCGATGATTCAAAAGTCCTAAACTGAGGGAATATAGATATCGTGGATGATGAGACCTTTGTAGAGTGACCCTTCAGGATCGAGGATCGTGTGGAGAAAGAAATTCATGGATGAACCATCCCCTTGGATCTATTGTTATGGAGGCCTGGTGGCCTCGACAAGAGTACCTCAGAAAAAGAGGCACATATGCGAACCCAATACCTAGGGCTATTTTGATTTGATTTCTGTTTTGTTTTGTACAATTTTTTTATGAACATTGTGACCTTTTTTACTATGAGATGGTACATTTTCCGTATTAAATGGATTTTTGTGAAGTGTCCTAACTGTTGGGAGGGGAGGACCTGATCCCCAATCGATGTGCATTAATGTAGGTGCGATTAAACCCATGTGACCAAGTTAGTGCCACCCCAAGAGGATAGTATCCTGACATGGGGGAAATATAATCCCAAATCCATATGTTTAGATAGTGACACATTTATATATTTGTGTGGTTACATGAGGTAGAGGTGTTCCTAGATGTTTAGGAGGTTTGATCATGAGAGGAATCTTTCGAGATGGTTGTCCAGTCCCCTATTTTTTCATCAAGTCATGTTTTGATTCTCAAGGGAGAGAATATTTTGATAGGTATCTGATGTAATGGCCGGACAATGACTCCGTAAGTTGTTTCCCAAAATTTATGCTCCATCAAACAGTTCCACAGAAATGACGGCATGGGTCAAAGTGGCACCATAATGGTGGCACCAATCACGATCACTCAATGAAACGGTGGCACTCTGATGGTGGCACCATGAGGGTGGCATAGTGATAATGGCCCTGTTATGGTGTCTCACAGAATGGTGTCCGAACATTGTTTTTTTCAGTTTCTGAATTTTTCCACTCCAACAACTTATATTTTAAAGTAGAAGTGTCTTAATATGCCATTTCAATGCAATTTAAAGACAATAAATGATATCTAAAATCATCCATGTACCGGGCGATCATTGAATTACCAAAATTATTGGATTTTTCCTCTATATAACGCCATTTTTCATATACATTCCAGTTCCACCCCTATTGTGTGATTTCCTCTTATTAATGGAAACCATTTAACTCACAACCATTATGGACACCACTCTTATAATAATTATTAAATAAAAATTAATTCCATCATGTGTAATCATCCAATCACCTGGTGAAACCATGATATACCTTTAAATCAGTTCAAAATTCATATCCTGTAACTGCAAGATCTCACCATTTTATTACAAATGAATTCCTTAATATTATTTCTTCTTATTGGTTGGTCTATTTTTATTTGTATAATGCATTTGGAGTCACCCTTCCCATGTCTAGTGGTGTGCCTATGCAGGATCCTTTCTTGTCTAGTATTGCCATCCCTAGAGTTCCTCCTATTCAAGTTGCGCATCCCCAGTTCATGGCACGTGGAGAAAAAAATCAATATGTGATCATCCGAGTAGGGTTCATCCTTTCTCCCTCTTTACTATATATCATGTGGGGTGGGTGTGATAATTCTTCAATTGGAATTTATAAAATCAAACGATAACCAATATAATAAAAAACTATTAAAGAATAATTTGGTGTGTCTGATGATGATGCTTTAATATTTTATCAATGCTTATATATTTTGAATTGTATGGGCCTATGTCCACTAAAAATCAGGGCCATTGGTGGTCCTTTAAAGTACTCTAATTAACCCTTATCTCTTGTGGTGATTGAATTGTTGTAACAAAGAAATTGGTTAATCATTTAAATACGATTGATTAAATGGATGACTAATGAATAAGAATCAGTGTGAGATCACCCCTGTTAACAAAATGTATTGAATAAACTTAATTATTGATGTATTTGAATATGAAAAACTCACATTCCCTTTCATAGTGAGATGTGTGGTTGTTTTTCTTGATGATTTTATGATGAATTGGATGGGGATGGGTTCCCCGATTCTACAGATACTTGTTTGGGGATCTGAGGCCGTGTGGGGATATATGTTGGGGGTTAGATTGGTTCCAGTACATTGAGGGATCTCATGGATCCCTTTTGTTGTTGTGACTTAACAATAGAACTGGCTGTGAATGCTTAAATTGGTAATTGATTGTTTTTAATTCATTGGAATGTGGATAAGTCTGTTATTTTCCCTATAGTGATAAATTATTAAAATACAGCCACCTGAGTATGATAAAAAGAATGGGTTCAATTGGGAACTATTTTCTTGGACTGAGTTTGACATGGTTGAGGATGTTGTGCTTATAATAAATGAATAGTAACAAGGGTGTTTGTGTATAGGATGTTTTTGGAACACCTAGGTTGGGATGAGTTCTTATTTACCTATATGTATAATTTAGTTCATATGATTCTTATTTTCACCCCACCAATGTTGAGTACTTCATGTCGAGCACCCCCATTTCATGGGGGAAGGTGTTTTTTCCAAAACACCTATGAGTAGCTGATTATTAGCTTTATTTCTGCTCCCATTCCTGAGTTTCCCGTGAATCTTCAAGTAGGATGTTATGGACTAAGGTCCATTTTATATTATGACTCTACGAGTAGGGTAGCTATGGTGGTTTTCCTAGGATTATGTGAGCGGGTTGTTTCCCAAGTGTCTTCAGAATGAGGCCCATGTGTCTTTGAGTGTGGCAGTAGTTGTTCTGGCCTATGTGTCTTTAGGCATGGTGGTAGTTGTTCTGGACCAGTTGTATGTGGGCATGGATATATTTTGTAGTTTTGGCTCATGTGTTTGTGGAAAGGATGCGTGGAAGTGGTATCTCAGGTGTGTGTTGGTGGGGTATGGTAGTGGGACATCAGTGAGAATGGAGGGGGAAGTCTGACACATAGGATGTCTTCAATAACAATTTGGACATTGGTGTTGGGTAACCAAACATTTATGTGATATTACTATTACATTGAATGACTGAAATTACTTGGGGAGCGTGCCTTTGTGTGGTTTGGGTGGATAGTTTCCCTTATAGGTACTTTGGTTATCAACTTTTTTAATAGGGCATTATAATGCCTCCCTATGTTTTCATGAATGCTTTTGGTTTTTTCAACTGTGTATTATTATATTCTCACCCAACATATATAATTATACATTCAGGTTTCATGTACTATTTTGAGGACCGGGCTGGACCCAATTAACTTGGATATCGAGGTCGTTGATGTTATTGGTTTTATTTTCTTTTAGTACATCCCTATAGATATTTCTTGTACTTGTAGAAATTTATCATTGTAACATTCATATGGGAATGAATTATTTTGGATTTAATTTTTCTTCCAATTTTGGTTTTTTTGGGATTTACAATATTCTCTCCCGATCCTACTATATAAAAATGTAAATTCCTTCCATTTTAAATGTGATTCTTTACCCATGGTGTTAATCTCCACACTAGGGACTATTGAATGACGGTCTTTAGTGTAATTATATCACTTTCAACATGAAAAATAAAGGTTTGGTTAATCTTTTTTTGCTTCCCACATCTTTGTGATGGCAGTTAGTGACATTCCCTCATGATTAAAAATATCATTTTCGATGACATTGAGATTATTTTTCCAACATAATCACCAAACATCATTCATTCTATGATTCTCACATGTTGCTAAAAACTAGTGGATTTATATTTTTTATTGAAATTTTTCTCTTATTTCCTTTTTTACAACTTTATGTTATATTTTTAATGCAACTTTAAATCATCTAGAAAGTTATATTCCCTTTTTTTACATAGAGAACATTCATATTTCTCTATCTATTGGAATTATAATTCATAATATGATATATTTATATTACTCAATATGATGGATTATTCAGGTGTATATATGATGAACCATACTATAATTTAGATTCAACAATATCTCATTTCATTTCACTCCATGGGTTCCCTTCTTAAGATAGCATAGACTATCTATCCACTATCAGGTCAATCATTTAACTATGCTCTATATAATCAAACATCAAAAATCTTTAAAAATAAACTCTATGACATGAAAATAATAAAAATTATATATCTAGAGTAAAATTCAGGAAATTTACTATATATTAGTTCGGTTTTATCTTTTAATTCCTCCCAAAATTACATCTTCCCCTTTGAAATTCCATCACAATATACTTCATATTATGGTTACGATATTCGAGGAATTTCTGGTAACATTATAAATCCTCAATCATTATAAAGCTATAAAATAATAAAATAGTTTCCCTATAAATCCATATCTACGATATCTAATAATACAAATATATTTATATGTCCATTTGATATAATATTAATTTTTCTTAAAAAAACAATCTATTATAATCATTATGATATTAGGAACATGATGATCATCACACCACCATTATACATAGTATGAAAACATTTTTATGATCATGATACAATTTTTGGTAACATTATTAATCTTCTAAAACATACAAATCATTATATAATAACATTATAAACAAACACATATTGAAATATTTGTAGTAAATACCATATAAGAAATATTTTTATATATAAAAAATAAACCAAACCAATTTCAAAAATGAAAAGGCGTCATGAAAGGTATCAAACTACTTTAACATCTCTCATGTAGGCAAATTTATATTAACAATCATTTATAGTGTGATACTGCCTATAAAATCTATTAAAATATTTTAGATCCGTTTTAAAAAATATATCTTTTAAATATATCATATTTCCTCGAAATACAATACAAAACAATTTTAACAATTTTATAGGGCCTCACAGAAATACATACATGCACTTAGGATGTGTCCTAGACTCATGGAAGTCTCAAAAGATAGTAAAATATATTATAAAAACTAATAAAATACAAAAAATCATTTAAATTAACCAAAAATCAATTAATACATCCCAATAAATATATAAAATGTAACTAATGTATGTTATATAGAGAAAGATACCTCGAAAAGGTGGAATATGGTATGTAATGTGTCACCATTAATGGAGGATACACAAACAATTAAGGGTAAATCCAGAAGTAGACAACACTAAACATGAAATCATGATTGGAATAATATATTGTGATACCTAACTCTCTGAGGTTTTGTCACCCTAGTGTATAATGAAAAAATTAGGGAAACCATATAAAGAAGGATTATATAATGATGAAGATAACATTCCACGATTATTTGAGATTAATTTACTAAATAATTGTGAATAAATCAATACAAGAGGAGAGTTATAATGGTGGGAAAAAACACCATGAATGGATGACAGATTCACACATGACGTTGGATGATGAAAACAAATTTAATGTAAAAAATCTAATTCTTTAATAAACTCTCTAAAAAACCCCAATTATAAAATTAATAATAATTATAAAATTACAATTGTTGGTGACATGCAATGTTTTAGAAAAAATTATTCCAACCATGGTTCCCCAATTGGAGAATCAAAATACCCTACATAGTTACCCAATGTAGGATATATGAATGATTAAACCACTATAAAACAATTTTTAATTGAATTAGAAAATTTCTAAACCTAATGTATGGTCACTTTATGAAAACTCCTTAATGCTTAGAAACTATGAACATCACAAATTCCATAATAATTTTTATGATTTAAAACTGAATGACAATATATCCCAAAAAAGTTTAAAATTTATTAAATTTAATGAATAATTAATTATAAAATGACATTATGTGGTCTCAAATCTCCCCACCATGCCACATTAAACTCCAATGTTCAGACTAGTTAAATAAATGGAAATAAAAGGAATATGATAATTTTTATCCCTCTTAATGAGTTTTAAGATAAGGAAACTCATATATGAAATACCATTTCCAAAGAATCCAACTCATATCCAATGTAATAAACACCCTTTTCCTGAAAACACATGATCTTTTAAAATTAAACAATTTCCTATATAAATTTCAAAACACCTTCCCATGGTTATTAAATCTATTGATTCCTATATATAATACTTAAATCACATAAGACCCAAAAATCCAACTCTTTAAAACATTTCAAAGACCATTTACCTATTCATTTTTATTATAAGAATATATTCAATTTTTAAAAATTGCCCCTCTAGGTTCTAAATTATTATATAATTATACAAAAAAAACGTTTTTTTAATACGGGTTTCTTTGAAAAAAATCATTATATTTTGAAAACAATATCGATTTTTTTGGAATATAAATTTTTGTTTATAAAAAAGATTCAATGATTAATTTACTAAATAATTATTTATTATATAATCCACATTATATAATCAAGACAATACAATTTCTTTTAAACTATAATAATCTTTATATAATTCTTCAATTATTACCAAAACTAAATTTCACATCAGTCGCAATAAATTGAGGTTCAATATAACAAAATAATTGTTTACCATGATCGATATATCATAAGACAAATATGGACATTTAACACCATTAGTTAAATCCTGAGATTGGTTTAATAATTGCACCATTTTGGATGCTGATCCAGACTGATCAGGACCACAAGGTATAATGAGACATGGGATAGTCATACAATTTATTGTATAAAGTTTATATGATTTTGCATATATTCATTCACCCCATCCTATCAATCCTTGAAAACAAACCATACACTAATGATCCATCATCTTTTTTCATACCAAAATCCATTCAGACCAAATGATACTAAAACTATTCAAATGATGATCAACTAATACTAAATGGTAAAACCAAAATAATAATAATAATTCAATGCCTTCTTTTATTATAACATTAGAATCATAAAGACGTGTATCGATCATGATCCCACTCATGAAAAATCTTCTACATCATAAAATCAAGTCAAAATCATCTTAATGATACACATAAAATAATATACGGTTAATTGAAAGACTCATGTTTCCTAAGGAAAAGTGAACTTGAATATATTAATACTAATTATAACGAATTGGGTAAGACCATCCATATGATTGATGCCCGAACCAGCCTGTCAAAACCCCAAAATGAATTCCCAACCCCCATGGGATGAAAAATATTCTTATTCATCTTAGTAATACAATTGAGAATAATTTTAACCGATAATCAATGTAAAAGAATAATTAATATAAAAACTGACATGAACATTCTATATATTTGTCTTCCATCGAAAGACATATATATAGAAGGAATTTAAATTTTATTTGAGTAATGTAAACAAAAAACTCTATACTCACCCTTAGGGTCGCTTCCATTGAATGAAAATCTAATATTTCTCTTGTTCCGTCATGGACTCTAACAGATATAGCTACGATTTATCCAAAGAGCGGGGTAATATTTTAATTAATAAATGTTGTAAAAGGAAACCCACACTAAAAAAAATAACATAATCAATTAAAAGTATCATGAGTGGCTCATATTGGAGATATGAACCTAAAATTTAAATAACCTGGGAATGTGCTTAAATTAAGGTAACATGCCACTACAAATCACTATATATATATATATAAATCCTTGGCTAAAATAATTTTTTAAATTATAGTCTGAACATTAAGTATAATGTACATTTTCAAATGATTTAAAAATTGAAATATTTAAATATAACATTTTCACATATTAGGACAACAATATCATGTAAAAAACTATGATGACTAAATATTTTCAATTAAACATTAAACCAAGGAAAAAGGCCTTTTCCACCATAGAATACATCTAATTTCATCATTTTACCACATTTCAAGTATCTCATGAAAATTATTTTTAATTTACATTTTCAATGAAAACATTTATAAGAACACTTTTAGAAAAATCTAATACATTTTACTTAATAAAATACGTGTTCAATCTTTATAGACAAAAACATTTTAAGGTAATACAAAATCCCAGACACAATATAATACATTATCCACACATAATAACCATGAAATCAGTGAAACATAGACTAAATAATGCAATTAATAAATGGATCTAGTGGTCAAACAATCTATGGGGTGTTTAATATAATATAAATAAACAAATCCCATAATGTGTGTAAAAATGAAAATATATTACAGCTATTTTAATGTGTTTCCTATAATTCCTGATAATAAATTGGGATAAAAAACCAATATTTACACTACTAAACAACTACACATCAATTTATTTCAACTACCTTGAAATAAATGTCCATTTAATTCCTTTATCCATGAAATATATGGTGATTTCTAGCATAAAGTCTTAATACTCCTTAATGTGTAACCATTTCAATGTACCTAGAAGACACTCCCTTGTAAATAATCTATATCCACAATGATCTTCCCTTATAATATACATCTAAAATATCCTGAGGAATCCATTGAATATTCAACTAGTTGGTTATGTGTCTTGAATCACAGGAATGAAATATAAACTATTTGAATACCACTCACGATTCCAATAAAAAATATTCGAATATGTTTCCACACAGACATATAAAAAAATAGAAAACACTATATTCAATTCATTATAATGTATCTGCTAAGTGGTTCCAAGAAACAAAATAAATATAGACATATTTGGATTAAATATTGTCACAGATGTGCTTAAATATATTTAACAAAAAGTTTTAAATAGTTCATTAAAAAGAGCCTCAAGAACCATGAAATATTTATCACAATTTGAGAATCAAAAAAAATTGCAATTGAAATACCAACCACACATTGAATTCTAACCTTGAAATCAGACCATTTAAATTGACACCACATTCTAAAAATATATTAAAATTTTTAATAGAGAAAAGTATTCAAATTAATTAAACAATACCATTATTCTATTTAGAAACACCTAAAATTAATTTAAAATTTATATTTTTTAAAAATGACACCATATGGCATATAAAACCTTACCAATGAGGGTATGTACTATTCTATTATCAAAAATATCCTTTAATATAAACTTCACCAATTTAAATATCCACTTGACAGAAAACATGATTTTAAAATATTTAAACTCCATTCAAATAACCATAAAAGAACTAACACTCAATTATCACTTGAACCATGTCTTTAAATGTATAAAAAACATATAAAATAAATTATCAAAAAAAGTAAGGCTTTACTAGAAATTTATAAATACATGAAAAAAATTACAAAACAATAAAATCAATTTTATAGGGCCTATATGAATTTAGAAAGGCAGTTTGAATGAAGAATAATACCATTCCATGCTCCAAATATAATATAATATATATACCAATCCAAATAAAACATATCAAATTCATATAAAATTGACTAAAAATTATTTAAAAATAACCAAAAATATTATAACATGTAAAATAATGGTGTTATATGGGGAAAACCAACTCAATTTTGTGGAGTATGGAGTAAATATGTCTCTAATAAAAGTGGGTACTAAAAAAGAGATATTAAACACAAAAATACCCAACACTCTCCCCTTAATAAAAATGGAAACAAAATTTTAGGATCGAAACATGATGTAGATGAAAATTTTAAAAGAGGGGGGGTGAATTGTATAGATTAAAATTACATTATAACGATTAATGTCTGAATAAAAAATTATTTTTTACCTTAATGAAAAATATGTTTAACAAGGTTAATCATAGTATATTCACAAGGCCTCTTAGTTCTAAAAACTTATCTATGTTCTAGAAATATATTTCTAGAAATGAAACATAATAAATGTTTACAAGGAAAACATTCTAACTAAAAGAATATAGAACATTATTAATCATATTATACAAGTACATGAAAGTATATGATAGATATACTTTCTTTATTAATAGAAATAAATTATAAAATAAACATGATATAAAAACAAGTAAAATGTATGGAATCATTTATCACAATTGCAGTGTATCCAATAACATTGTATAAACATCCCTTGATTTATACATTCAAAAAAGTTTGTCTTACCCATACTTGGGTAAGCCTTTGATAGGAATATCGAAATATATCTTGTTATCCCCTCAATCATTCAAACAATAAGGTAGTCGAATCCTCTGTATTTCTAATCATGGATGGCCTCTATGATTAAGGTTGTTGGCACATTGGTATTCCAAATCAAGGAAGACCGTAAACTTTAACGTAGTCGGCACCTCTATCTTCCTATCCACAGATGACATCTATTGTACACAACAAAAATCAGATTCACACAAAGCAAGATGTAAATGATGTCTAGAACACACAAGGCATGAGGTTCTCTCTGCCTATAAACTACATCAGCAGCATGTAATCTCTAGATTGATAGTAGGGTTATTAGTTGTTAGACATAATATCATTCAAATTTCATCCTATTTATCTGCATTTCATAAAAAGATAGTTCCCTCCCCCAATGGTCATATTTTTCCTTAAATCGCAGAGGGACATGTACATGGGTCACTCAAATAATCGTTAAATAGAAATGGATGGCACAAAATCATTTCATAAGTATTACATGGGTAAGTAAAATATGGTTTCTTAACCAAATACAATTTTATAGAGTCTAATGAAAAATAATATTCGGAGTCAATGTATATAGACACTTAGTGACTATAAAACATAAATATCTAGATTCTATTTTCCTGGAAATTTTAACCAGAATTCTATAGATTTTGAAATATGAATTCTAATGAATTTAGAGTCTGAATTATAATGAATTAGGAATCTATATTCTGATGAATTCTAAATCATTATTCTTAGGAATTCAAAACCTGAATTTTGAGGAATTTGTAATCTCTATTATAGGTAATTCGGAGTATAAATTTGAAGCAACTCAAAATATGAATTCAAAGGAATTAAGTTTCTGAATTATTAGTAATTTAGATTCATAATTATAAGGAATTTATAATCTTAATTTTAGAGCATTTGGAATATAAATTTTAGAGAATTCAGAGTTTGAATTTTAGAGAATTCGAAGTCTAAATTTGAAACAATTCAGAATCTAAATATTAGATAATTTGGAATATAAAAATTGATTACCCTATATCTAAGGGTTTATAGGATTCTTGGGTTTTAGATATGAAACTGATTTTTAGACATTAGAGTTAAATGGAGTTATAAAAATAGAAACTATAAAATGGACAATGTAAAGAGATGTAAGAAGAAAATTTCCTTAGTGAAGGAAAGTTTTCCTTAATAAGATAAATCTTATAAAAATAAAATTTCCTTGAGATAGAGTGCTTGTTATTTTTAAAACATAAAGGAATAGAAAATTAATAAGGAAACCTTATTGACATAATAATCTCCCCATTTTTGGAAAGCACAAACATCCTTTCTAAAAATAGTATAATAGTATATAATTTTTATATAAATTAAGATAAAAACATATCTCTATTTACTAATGGATAATATTGAATACAACTAACTCCCCCTTTGGATTTTAAATCCCTAAGTAATGAATTCATGATTTTATTAATAATTTTTTTTTAATTTTTCATCCATTCAAAAGTTTTTATTGATAATATCTACCCCATAGTAGAACTCAACCATACTTAGGTAAATTGCTTCTTACTTAGTTTTCTTTTTATAATTTCTTTTCCCACATTTTTATTTTCAATGAGGAATAATGAGAATGGAATAATTGGTACATAAAACATTACTACTAAAAAACCAAATATATGAAGAACAATGAAAATTTGATTTAGATTAAATGAATTTATAATACGACAAATATACAACAAAAGATCAGAATTAGAGAAAGAATAAATTTTTATTTTTCAGAATTAGATTCTGTAAAATAGTTTTTATCTTATTGAGATACTTGTGATCCACTTTTACACACTTAAGAAACTAATCTTAATCTTCACTTTTCTTTTCTATGGATTTAATTTTTTATTCCCGATCCTTTTGAAATTCTGTATGAGCATTCAATACTTCTTCTTTCTTAACAAGCTTCTCTTGAAATTATATTCTATGTTGCTTTTCCCTCTTTTAATTCATGGCCATATAATTATGCTTTATATTCAGATACTTAAATTATTGCTTTCAAGTAGTCTATTCAAGAGTCATCTTTTCCACAAATATCTTGGAATGATCTTTATGATATTTATATTTGGGGTCAATGTCATCATGGAAATTATCCTGAAAAACATCAAAATCACTCTAGTCTTTGACAGACTTCCTTGACCATCTTGTCATATTCTTGCATGTCCTTTTATGAGCCTCATTACCAATGATAAAAGATTTTAAATCCTCTTATAGTTTGACATATATCCATAACCATGGAGACTAAATCTAATTATTTATTTATCATATGCTAAACCATCTGGCATCTTGAGTCAATAACTAAGAATAAAGTAATAGTATATAAATTCTTTTTAAAAATACAGTACCAGAAAATCATGTACAAGATAGGATGATTCTGAATCGAAATGTTTGGTTTGTGGGGATTCCTATTCTAATTCAATAGATTTCCTCTTCAATGAACATCCAACAACCTTCTTCTACTCTAGATGTTTCTTAGGTGTGCCAACCAAAACTTTCTTTCTTTTTTCATCTTTGGAAATGATCTATTTTGCCTTGGGAAATTCATGCTCACTATTAGATAACTGAATTATTTTTTCATCCTAAAAAATTTATTTCTTAGCATCAACTACAAAATCTCATGGCTGAATAAAATCAGGATTGTTACTATCATCATCTGTTGGTTTATTCACTTCATCCTGACCCATCTCATCTTTCCCTAGTGTATCATGTTTTGATGATTTTGTATCAGATGTTAGGATGAGATCTTCTCAGATGAAATATCCTTCACACGATAATCATCTACTTGCCTTATCATATCTTCATTACCACCATTGTATTCTTATTCTTCTACTTCTTCTTCCACTTTCACTTCTTCATCCTCAATATTTCTTCTTCTTGATCTCATTCTAGAATAACCATATTTTTTCCTTTATTCTATGTTACTGATTTTTATAGAAGGGATTTGGGTTCTGAATATTGCTTAGAGGCTTTTTTAGCAGCCTAAAGAATATATTGGATGATTTTGACATCCAAAAATTTATTCCTCTACTCTTTTTCATTATCATTATTTTCAATATTCTCAACAACATTTTCCTTCAAATCATTTTCCATAGAAGGATCCAAGACAAACGTATGCTCCCCTTCCTTCCTATTCTTCTTATATTCTCTACACATAGCCACCACTTAATCTGGATAAGACTTTTTTTTATTTGGATTTTGAGGTGAAGACTGAGATTCCTTAGGTGGAAGAATTTTTTTTTCTTTTCTGACACCTTTTCCTTTATTCATTTCCACCCTTTTTAGACATTTCAGCCACTTCCAATTTCTATGATAATTCATAAGCTTTTTATTCCAAAAACATATAAAATACCCATGAATTTCTAGAAAAATATATCTTCATTATCTTTAATGTATCATCACATAACAATATTACTTTGAGATTCCTTACCTTAGAAATACAAGGAATTTTGAAAGACTGAATACAAATAACAATAATTTTTGATAGATTAGCCAGATATATGATTATATTGGATTAAAAAGTACCATTATTAATATTATCGATTGTCAGCAAAACATCCTTAACTAAATTGAACTTCCTTAGATTCACCAAAAAACTAATGCAAATATATCACTTTTCTTTGGGGTATCCTTGTCCCCTTTTCTCGGAATGAGAAATCCCTAAACCCATAGTTGAAGAATCTGATGATGATTAGAGAGAAGAATAATTTTCAGATTCATTATATCCTTCAAAAAAAATAGTCTATAACATTTTCCCTATCAAGAGATCATACTATATTAGGCAACTTTTTTGAAAAGAACACTAGATCACCTTCATATGGAATACCTATTAGATTTGCAGCATTGTTGTATGAAAGAGAGTTGGTCTTTCCATAATTCATGAAAGAAAATTTGTCTCTTCATCCTTAATTAAAAAATTTATTGTTTAATTGAGCTATACCATCAACACTTGATACACCAGATCCTGTGTCTTCATTTTTGAAATGAAACAACTCTCCCATCCAATCAACATTACATTATTAGAAATGATAGAGTCATATTTGGTAAAGAATATTTGATCAACTAACCTCTCACGATATACCATTTATTCAGATATTTCCCCAATAGTCTACATTTTATTGTGAGGAGAGGATTCAACAGACATTCAAAACTAAGGTAACTTTGATGAATCATAACAACATGGTGTACAGGAGAAGAGCGTCAGCATGAAAAATAATGAAAAACTGATGTAGGACAACCATCAGAGATGATTTATATAAGAAATTAAGTTTATAATTCAAATTCCATACATGATCCAATGGTAAAAATACTCTTGATTAGATCATATGGTTGATTTGATAACTGAAGAAGGATTTTTATAGGTTTGGATATTTTATGGTTTTTAAGGTAACCATTCAGATTTAAGAAAAAATAGAATCTGAATAAGATTCATAAACAAAAAAAGTATCAATAAACTAGAAGGTGATTACAAAAATTTGAGAAGGAAAACTTACCATTCATATTTCTAGGAAAATTATTCGTAGTGAGGAAAATTTTTCATGACTATGAATATTTGACTCCGAAATTTTTTGACAAATAGGGAAATGTACTCCCCCTAGGAAAAAAGATTTCTTGCTCTATGGAGATGGTTTTCAATAAGAATTTATTATGGAATTTTATCTTTTTATTATCATTCATAACTTCTTTTTAATATATTAAAATCTATCAGAGTGTAATGATTTTGTGAAAATATTATAAAGTTGAACTTGTGATATGTTAAATTAAAGAATGATATCTCCTTTCTTCTTGATAATATTTTTAATGATGTTTTTGTTACCAGT
Organism: Viscum album; assembly: GCA_963277665.1. Classification (NCBI taxonomy): domain Eukaryota; kingdom Viridiplantae; phylum Streptophyta; class Magnoliopsida; order Santalales; family Viscaceae; genus Viscum; species Viscum album. Next base: position 1,044,500,827 of record OY728163.1, on the reverse strand, counting down.
GATGTTATGATGACATCCACTATCAATGTACCTTATAATGTTGTTTGTACTCACTTTATTTTTCTGAAAATAAGAGTGTTATATTTTAAGAACCCAAAAATTCTTGGATCCAGAAACATGAGAATGCAAAATTTTAAGAACCAAAATTTTTATATAAAAATACTCTTTATGAAAATTTAAGGAATGAGTTTTGTTTAAGGAATTTTTTTTTTCATTTCCCACCATACGAACATTTAGTGTAGAATAGATCACATTGAGGAACAAAATAATTATTACTAAAAAATGATTTTTAATGAGAATAACCAAATTGAGAATTATTACTTAGAGTTCGAATTTGGGAATACATCTTATCAATGTCTTCTATACTAATGTTAATATTTGAAAAACACTTCCTGAAAGAAAATATTTATGACTTCTGTCTAATAACTATGTTTTTATCCAAAAAATTATTATTTTTAGCACTATAGTTAGTCTCTAAAATATTTTTCATAGAAATTATTATTTTTAAAACCATAGAATGTTTATCCTTCTCAGAATTAACAACGTAACATTTTTTTGGAAATACTATAAAAATCATAAATTTTCTAATCAAGACCGTTAGAATGATATGATTCTTCTATATTCTTAATATAAATCCTAGAATTTTCCTTATCATGTTTTCATTGTTTAGAATTTTCATTCTCAAGAAGCATAGAAAACCTATAAATTTGTCATAAGTTGGTAAAGTATTATCTTCATCAGAAGAATATTATTCAGACAAGGATTTATAAAATTTATTATCACTATAATTTTCATTCAAGGATACTTTCTTTATAGATTGATCACTGTGTACCTTTCCCATTAGATAGTGATTTTAGTGGGTATCTTGACAGTTAAACTAATATTCTTCTGAACAGTAGATTCATACTCGTAAGATTCATTAGAAGAGTCTCTACCACTAGCACTCTATGTGTCATTAGATTTAAAAACATTCTTAGATTTAGATTTTTAGTACATTATTAATTTTCAATATAAATTATTTTCCTTTCTATCCTTTTTCTTAATCATAGGACAATCTGGCCTTTTATTCCCTGCCCTTTTGCATTCATAACAAGTATCTTTAGAGTCTTTCTTGTCATTTGTATCTTTATTCATAAATCTACACTGAATTTCGTTCTTCCCAACTAACATGTTCATCCTTAAATAAAGATTTCCTAGCTCATTCAAAGAATGTTCAATTTCACTGGATTCAGATAAAACAATGACTTTCTTTGACTTGGATCTTTTAACCCTTTCAAGAGTCTGGATTTTAGTATTAGTAAATTGTACAGTTCCATTGACATTCTTATTTTTATTCAATCAGATTATTTTTTCATTATTATCTCATGTGGAAGAAGAATTACAAAAATCTCATCAAGAGTGACCTGAGATACATTCCTATTATTATCAACAGTTTTTCTCTTAGATTCAAACACATTAGGCATGATATCTATAATATTTTCCACAAGTTCCTCATCATCTAAACCTATTTCACTAATAAATTTTAAGCTGTTAAAAATTGTCATAAACTTTTATTGTACCTTGCACCCTGGTTCTCTATATGAATGTATAAATCCATGTTATTCTGCTCGATCATAGATCTTCTAGTTTCTATAACCTTGGATTTACCAAAATATGTACCCTCCATCTACTTCTAATTAAAATTTGCAGATTCAAAAGAATAAATATGATTGTATATATTTCTTGTCAGGAACACAACAATGTATTGTGTACCTTGTTTTTTAGTTGATATTCTAGTTTTTCATGAATAGAAAAACATCATGTCTTCTTTATCAGGAATATTGTAATCTCTAGTACGAATAATGAATTTGTACACTACAATATTAATAACAAAAATCTTTATACGATCTCTCCAATATTCATAAACATTACCACAAAATAATGGTGGTATAGTATGATTTAAATTATCTATAAAACCAAAATTCCTTCCATCCAACTAATAAAATGACATTCCATAAAATTTTTTAAATAATAACATCTTGTAAAAAAGGTAAGAATCATAATCCTGGATAATATTTAAAACAATGAATGCATGAGCAAGAAAACGCATATGTGAATATATGTATTTTAGATACCTCATATGATATTAATTGTAGGATAGAAATTTGATGTAGATTCCCAATTAACAAGAGGGGGTGAATTTTATACTTAAATTTATTTTGAACCATTAATGTTTTTATAAAACTTTCTTTTTTATCCTTAAGGAATGTTTTGTTTGACAAGGATAAATAAGGTAAATTCATAGGGATTCTTATTTTTAGAAATAATTACAGTTTCAAAAAATATGGTTCCAATAATGAATGTTTTGAAATGTTTACAAGGGAAAGAATCTACCATAATTCATATAGAATCTTGATAATAAGAAAATACAAGTACAAGAATGTATAGGATAGTTATACTTTCCTTTATAATCAAAATAGATCAGAAAATAACCAGGACAAATAACTTGTAACAAGTATGGGATTCTTCAACACAAAGAGTAGGGTTTCTAAAAACCATGTATAAAGGTCCCTTGATTTATACATTCAGGAACAACTGTCTTACCAATACTAGAGAAAGGCCTCGACAAAAATTTCAAAATCAATATTTTTATCCCCTAAAGAACTCAAACTATAAGGTAGTTGGCACCTCTATCTTCCTAATCAAGGCAATACTCGAACATTATGGATGTCAACTCCACTTTCTTCCTAATCATGGATGTCATTGAAAAGTATGGTAGTCGGCACCTTTGTATTCCTATCCCCGGATGTCTTTGATTGTACACAACAACAATCAGAGTCGCATAACGCAAGCCGAATAAGATGTTCTGTACACACATGGTATGAGAGTATCTCTCTCTAAGAAATCACTTCAGTAGGATGTAATCTCTAGATTGATGGACAATTTCTCATTTTTTAGCCATAATCTCATTCCAATTATCTCTTATTAATAGGAATTTTTCCAATGGTCAGCTCCCTCTTCCAACACTCATTTTTTCCTTGAATCTCGTAGGTACCCATACACGTGTCACTCAAACAACAGTTATTTAGAAATATATGTCATGAAATAATTTCATAACTATAACAAGGGTAAGGAAAATATTTTTTCTTATCCAAATCCAATTTTTTAGAGTCTATGGAAAATAATGTTAAGAGTCTATGTTAATAAACTCTTCGAGAATATAAATCATAAATATCCGAGTTTTGTTTTTCATGGAATTTGGAACCTGAATTCTGTTGATTTTTAAATCTAAATTTGTATGAATTCATATTTTGAGTTATAAAGAATTTGGAACCCAAATTATGAGGAATTAGGAACCTGAATTCAGAGGAATTAGGAATCCGAATTGTATGGAATTCAGAGATTGAAATCTAAGGAATTCAGAGTCAGAATTATAAGGAATTCAGGGTCTGAATTCTAATGAATTCACAGTTATAATTCAGATTAATTTGGATTCTTAATTCTGAGGAATTTGGAGTCTCAATTCTAAGGTATTTGAAATCTAAATTTCAGAGAATTGGATGTCTGAATTTCATAGAATTCAGTGTCTGAATTTTAAAGAATTAGGAATCTAAATTTTATATAATTCGATATTTAAAATAGATTACTCTATATCTAAAGATTTTTAGAATTACGAGGATTAATATATGAAACTGATTTATAGAAATTAGAGATAAAAGGAGTAAGAATAAGAGAAACTATAAAATGAATAATGAAAGCCAAGGTATGGGGAAACATTCCATGGGGATGGAAAATTTTCCTTAATAAGGTAAATATTAGGGGAAATAAAACATTCCATGAGATAGAGTATTTGTAATTTTAAAAACATAATTGACAAGAAAATTCATAATGAATCCTTATTGACTCAATTTAAATATGGTCAAATATGATAATATAGTGTACTTATAACTCCGTGCAGTGTGACAGAATGATAAAATGAAAAATGGAAAAGAAAATAGATAGAAGCAGAGAACCAATAACAATAAATAGACCATTAATATGTAATAAATCATATATAAATCAACCAAACTTGAGACTCCCAAAAGAAGGGATTTGTGAACCATGTTAGTGAGAAAGGACTGTGTGTTGTAGTGAGAGTGGAATAAATTAGATTATCAAACATTTTTAATACATTTAGGTCATTAATGAAAACAATTAAAATTAAAATCCCTGATCTTGGGTGAAATACAAGATTTAGGTGGACTATTTTTGAAACACTAAATGAACCATGGTACATCCACTAGACAAGAATAAGGGTCCTTTATAAATATTCAATGTATGTTTCATGATTTAGTTATCCATTTTAAAACCATATAACACTAAACTAAAATTTAATCCCACCTCCTAAATTGTTGAATAACAATAAGTACAAAACATGAATAAACAATGAATAATTCCAATTTCATTATAAATGCTAATAAAACAACTTGGGACTCTTAGGTACTCAATATGGATTAAAATTACTTTAAATCATTATTTATTTCGACTATGACATGGAGTGAGTCATATTATGGATGATGATCAAATCATAAATTTTTATTTATTTATGGAATTCTATGATTTCATGTAATCCAAGGACGATCCAAGAAACAAAAATCATAGTAAATATATTTTAGACCATAATATAAGTTTGACAGAATTTTATATAATGACGCTGCTAGAAAGTCAACAGATTCCCCTCACCAGCTTGTGTGAAAAGTAGCGAGACAACATGTTTGGTCTCCCAATAGAAAATCTATGGGCCTACAATGAATAGTTAATGGGGTTCTGCATAATAGAAGATATTTTTTCTAGGTTGAGAGAATTGTCAGTAAAATCCTACAAATTTTCTAGTGAATTACCATAAAATTGTAATATGAATAGGTTATTTAATCAAAATTTTAACAGTTGAACATGAATGTTTCCATCCCATTACTATCACATAATATGAACACTAAAATAACTCTTGAAACAATAAAAAAAATATAATTTTGTTTATTAACATAAAAATAACTACACCTTGGTATTAATAATCTCCTCTCTTTTTTGATCACAAGTAAATTATATAAAAAAATTAATAGGATATGTAAATAATAAAATACAATATGGAAAAAAATAATTATTATTTAATATCACCCCCATTATGATTTTTTAACAAAATGTTTTCAATTTATTGATACAATATTTAAATTTGAGTATTATTTTATGTTTATTTGTCATATCAAATAATTTTTAATCAAAGGAAATTTTTAATGTTTCTAAAAAAATATGTTTTATATTTTTCTTTTTAATTATTAATCAATTTAATCTTATGATATTTTTATGATGGAATCTAATTTTTTCATGATTCTATATTTAATGTTTCAAATTATCACTATTGAAAAAATCAAAATTTATTTTTTCATAGAATAATTAGATAAAATAATTGGGAAATATTCCTGATTAAATTTATTCTTGTAAATTAATAAATTGATAAATGGACTCAAAATGACACTAAAACAATGAAAATAATAGGACAGTTATGAATTTATTAGATTATTCCTATGATAAAATTGAATTTTATCGTGATTTCAAAAGTAATATTTATAGTAAAATAAGTAATTTTCTATAAGAAAACCATTAAGGAACAATAAATTTATTCAAACAAGATATCGTATTATTGACAACATTTTGGATGATCTGTTATATACACTTATTAATTTATCACTAATATGATTACATTTTAACAGAGATTTTAAAATGTAAAAACTATATTTATAATATTATATCTATATTATTTCTCATAAATAAAATGATATTGGTTTTTCCATGTTTATGGTATCTCATTTCTATAGAAATACAGAATATTATAGACATAAATAATATGGTGGTTGAATATATCATCATATATTTAAGATTATGATATTAACAAAAAAATAATGTGGTTAATTTAGAAAGAGAAACCACAGAAATGAACAAAAACCAAGATTTTATATACTGAATAGTTGATAATTATTCTTAATGTGATACCAATGGAGTAGGTGATATTGAAAATTTTATCGGAAAGGGGAAACATTTCTAAATTTGAAGAATTCAACTCATAGTTGAAAAAATAATTTTCAAATTGAAGTTCCGGAGGATAGACAAGAATATAATAATTGTATATCCCATTTATAAAATGAATATTAAATAGAAGAAACAGAGTAATAAAACACTTAATGCCTCAAATTATAATATATGTGGTCCCTCTATTTGATCATTCTCCTCAAGCTAATCATGTCGTAAAATGATAATGATATATATTAAGGAATATGAAGATGATATTTCCATATTTCCCACCATCATTGTAATTAATCTTCTTGCTATAATTCTTCCACTTATTCTTGATATTTTTAAAAAGGATAAATAAATAAATTTAATAAATATGTTATTTCCACATAAGATGATATAACGAAATGATATAAACATGTTTCTAATAAAAAAAGATTTTTATATTCAGAATAAACATCATTTAAATATAAAAAATGATTTAGTTGTAAAATTTAAAATCTAACAAGACATAGATTTTCTAAAGTAATATTCTAGATATACAAATATAACATAAAAATTTCACCCTATGTGAAAAAATTCATAACATAATATTTTTATCCAAATGTGTTTAAAAGAAATAATCATTGTTTTATGATTTTAAATAATTCACCCACATCAAGAAATATAATTTTTATGAATGTGTTTCTAGGATTATTTATTATATATTGAACAATACCTAGTTATTTTACATATGAGTGTGTTAAAAATAATTAATTTGTATGAAATAGGTAAAATAATCCATCATTAATATAATATTATTTCAAAATACATACATGTTTAGGTTGATAAGTCCTAACATGTATATTTGTAATCCTAAAAATATTTGAACTCACAATTCCTTTTCTGTTATCATGGATAGACAAAAAATCATAGAGCCAAAAAGAACATGCAATTAATAAACTGTTTCTTAAAAAAGTATTCACATTAAATTCATGTTGTAGATATTCAATAAGAAAATCCATAGAATTGGAAAGAATTAATAATTTATGAAGTATTTTTCTGTTATGATTTAATTATTTTATATATGTTGATATGTTGAGGAGCTCAATTGTTTCTCTCATACCTATACAGATTCTTATGATAGTCATTGTAAACATTGTTTTGTTTTTATAATAAAGGTGGATTCATATCAAAATATTCATCATTGATATGTTGAAATATATAAGTTTTAAAAGTTTCATTATAAATAAATATTTTCAATAGTCCATATCATGAAATAAAATTATAAATTTATTGAAAATATTTGAATATTATTTGAATATATTTATACAAGTATCAAATAACCTAATTTTATTAATTTCGATTTTAATGGGTATTTTCATCTGTTATTATATTTAGAGTAATCATATGTGTTAATATCTTTATGGATTCCTAATAATTGTTATATATCTTCGTATTAGAAATCATAATAGGCTGAGAATATCGAAACATTAATATATATTCTTTTCAGATAAATTTAAATAATATTATCCAGGTTTTAATGAAGTATATTTTCACAATCAGAATCTTAAATGGATTTAAATTATTAATTATGTGCATTTAAAAAATTTATTCATTAATGATTTTAATGTGATGTTTTATTTATCTATCCCTCTTATATTGATATATTCATTATGATAATCACAAAGGGGGAGTGGTTTTTGAGATATAATAATTATATAATAATGTCTATGAATTGATATTGTGCATCAATAATGTGGATAATTGGGATTCATTTTCTCCCAAATATTGATACAAGGATTCATTATTATATGGAATATTTTTAATTTTTATCTTCCCACTCTCTTATATAATGTTTTTAATCAAGTGATATGATAATAAAAAAAGATAATTTTATTAAATCTTTTGCTGTATTGTTTTAATAATCAGATGCACTATAGTTTTTTTATATGTGGTTTCATCTGTGTATTTACTATTAAAAAAATTTATATGGAAAATAAGGAAGGCATATTAGGAAGTGTTTAACGTTGTCTTAACGGACATATCCATATTCAATTTCTATAGTGAATTATTAACCGTCTATTTGGAGTAAACCATCGATATATTTTATAAAAACATATCTTCTAGCTAATAATACACAACCATATATATGGTAGAGTCTCACTAGATTGTCCATGGGTGTGTTATAGATTTTTTTCCATTAGTTACCTGACCAAAATATGACACGAACCATTTACATATAACCCCCTAGACCTCTCAAAATACATTTGATATCTTCCTAGGACGAAAAAATCTAGTACTCAATGATATCACATGTTACAAAAACTACTATCCAAAAAGGACATCACATTTTCTTTAGGTGTCTTCCCTAAAAAACACTGTCCTTGGGAAACATTAAAAGTGGTTACTCATCCTAATAGTACTCTAGAAAATAATTCCTGATAATAGATAGATAATCAATAGTGTTAAAAATGGAGCACCATGTTGATGTTTTTAGCAATATACAATCTTTTATGATTCACATATCTATAAAAAATTGGTAATCCCTACAATAAAATAACACTTCATCATTACATACCATAAATATCAAATATGTAGTTCCTCCACCCTTCTAGCTAGGTATTAGATCTTATAAAATTTGAAAAATCCTAAAATATAATACTATCTTGGAAAGACTTATGGTCAAACTAACCATATGTGATATCCCCAAGACAGTAATCAAATAAAAAAGTTAGAAGGTATTACCTGAACATTATAGAATGATTTTACATTTCTTGATAAGAACATGCTATCTATAATGAATACAAACAATATATACTACTATGATGGATATGGTATGAAAATTACATCTCAAATGAATAACAATAAATTTAAAATATAACAGTAGAATAAACAAATGATTAGAAGGATACTGAAGAATTCCCATATAAATCCCAACATAAGAAAATTGATGAAGATTCAATCCAGCCAATAACCTAGTCAAAAACCATGCATAAAAAATAACATGAGGATGCAGCATCATGATGATCTACAATAGAGATAGTATTTATTGAATTTACCTATGGCATAATGAAAAATATTCATACGTAAAATAAATAATATGAAGTGTGTGGGTGACGATTCCGAATATTTATTAACCAGGTGACTTCTTAACTCAAACCAATAGGACATGAAAACATTAGATAACATTTAATAATATAAGGAATCAAAAATTATGGAATATATTATTAGTTTTATAATTAAATGGTGAACAATTTATTTATTTATACTATATCACAAAAAAATTATATTATATTCTCATTCACAATTATATTTTGAATTAAAAATACATATACCAATGATTGGTGATACATCCTTCATGAATATGTTTCTTGGGGATAAAAATTATCATGCCATTATTGTCAGACAATGATCCATATCAATACCAAAAATTCCTAACTCAATTAAATTGTTACCAAATTCCACCATTGTTTGAAATTTTATCACAAAAATTAATTTCATTTGATTTGTTTCTTTATTTTAATGAATTATTCTAAATACCATTCTTGAATTAAACTAAAAGTATATTTTACCTGGGATTTAGAATGGATATTCAAATAAAAAATATTTCATTAAATTAATCAATTTTGTTTTTTCATTAAGAAATTTTTATCATATTCTTGTAATTTCACTAAAAAATTTAATCTAAACATTAATGTTTTAGAACTGGGGGACAAGAGGGAGAATACACCTACAGCTCAATCGGTGATTATTATTAATTACATCTTTAAATATCAACCACATATTTTTGTGAATCTCCTTTTCTTCCATTAATCAAATTATTTTCTCAAAAATGGAACATTGTAGATAGTATATAAATCATAAAATATTAGATATAATTATTTGTTTGAGTTGATATGAGGATATCTAAAAAAAATTTACGGAAAAGTATTTTTATTTATTAAAAAACCAAAATTTATTAAACAATAAATAATCATTTATATGTGAGTATGAAACACATATAATAATTAAGAGAGTAATATAATTATATGAACTATTACGAGAGGAAAAAAGGGTTTCATGGGGATAAATCAAGATAGATCTTATATCTTTAAAATTTAATACACACTCTATGTTTAATCTATATGTTTTGAGAAATCATTTACCCAAATTGTGGATGATACTAAATGATATCCCCACACTCACATTGTTGTTTCCCACTTTTTTACAATCCATAAAAATCCTTATTTTCCCTCTATCTCCACATATATTTTTTCTCATTTGAAACCATATAATTTTGACCAACTCAATGATATCCAAGAATACCCTCATATCCTTTTACCCTACCACACAAGTATCTAGACACATTTTTTTGTTTCCCATAATCATGATCAAACCATGCACCATTAAAAAATATTTCAAAACAAATCAATATGATAATGAAAATTTTAAAATTAATCAATGTATTATATAAAATCAAAATAAATAATAAAAAATAATGTGTCCCATTTCAGTGTGGTAACATTATCCCCACTATAAGACATCCCTTCCACAAAATGGTAGATTATAGAAGTTAAATAATAAGAAAATAGAAAAAACATATTGTATCAATAAGTGAACGTGAAAAATTTGAAGGAGAAATAGTTCTTCAAGAATTTGTTTCATAGTTAGACTGAAGGGGGAATGATTACATTAATAACATTGGATGATAAATATAATTATACACAATAGAAAACCCTACAAATCTGGTTTTAAATCTCAATTGGGTCCTCATTGCGATGAACTAGAATTAAAATATTACAAATGACAAAACTCTTTACGTCCCAAAATCAATAAATAATAATAGAACCTAGGATAATAAAATGTGATAGAAACAAAATCAATAAGTGTAATTCAAAATAAACATTTATGATGACCTGATGAACCTATTATTGTCATATAATGTATATATTTATAACTTGAAATCAATAAAATATCTCCATAATAAATGAAACATTCAATTAACTGACATTGAACATGGAAACATACTATTAGACAAAGAATCCACACAGTATCCCCCATGATCTGAGATATTATTATATACACATATATAATAAAAAATCTAAATTTCAAGACATATACTAGTATCAATGATAGGAACTATGTTTTTGTAAAATAATATTATAATTGGAACATGGTGCATGGTTTATTGTTCGTGACCATATCCTAAAAATTTAACATCATGGACAATATTAGTTAAAAATTATTAAAAAACAATACCGAATTAGTCAGCCATTGTGGAAATTAATGGCATCATTATTTTTTAGAGTAGTAGTGTTAAATCTAATGATAATTCATCTACCCAAATTGAAATGTACAGAATATCATTTTAACCTACCATACATTCAGTGTCCTACATTAACTATCATGAGTAGATTTTTCACACATGGCTGTATATTACCATTATTCTTTTCATAATATAATAATAATCATTAAATGGTCTTGATATTCAAGAGAGTTTTATTATCCTACTTATACCCATTTTTTGAACCCCACTATTATAGGTTAACATATTTTCAGGAGAATTCAGTTGGATTTGATCACTGATATGAGTATAATAAAATAGATCAACTTATTTATGAAAAGCATGAATTATGTTCATGATTGATTTATGAAAATGATGGAATTATGTAATGGCAATTATACAGTTTATAATGGTGAGCCATATTTTTTTAATGATTTGTTGTTTTGTGAAACTTATTTTGGATAGTGAATAATAGAATTTAAAAAATGGGCTTCCAATAAAATAATTAAACGAATATTTTCATTATATCAAGTTAATTTAATAATATTTAATAAAACAGATGCCAAGAAACATTAAAAAATGTGATTGTTCAAACCCCTAATTTTTTTGGATCTTTTAATCATTTTAATTGACTTGTAATCACTCCAAATGTGACCCCATAATCCATATTTTAAGGTTGTCTCATCGTAGATATATCATCGATAAAATATATTATAAATATAATAACCTATTATGATGATCCGATCACAAAAATTTTTATGATGGGCTCATTGTCACATTAAAAATAGTTATCTCTTTTTAAATGTTATATATATCTAAACCTTTTACGAAGGTCCTATCAAAAAAGCTTATTTGCAACGGTTTCTTTTACCATCGCATGTTAGTTTTAAAAAATACATATAATCTATTTTCAACGGGGTCCCATCACAAAAGTCCACATCGAAATCACTGAATGAAATAAAATAAATATGTTTAAAAATTATGATTGATGAAAAACATAATATTAATATTACTAAAATAATAAACAAAATAACAAATACTAAAATTCTAAATATTCCAAAAAATATATAAAAAATTCATAAAATATTTTTATTACTATTATTAGTAAAATAAAAAATCATTAAAAAATAAAAATAAAAAATATTAAAATATTAAAATATTATAAAAACTATATATTTTGCAATATTAGCTTCAATATAAAAGGAAAACGTTGAAAATTGGCTATATTTCAATAAATGTTGAATTCAAATAATTTTAAAATAACAAAAAATTACATAGGGGGATATCTTCTAGAGTAGATGGAGGAGATGGAGGAGATGGAGGAGATGGTGGAGGAAACTCCCTCCCTAAATTATGAGTAAAATGCTACATGTACAACATATGATCGTGTTTCCTCTGCTACCATCGATGAATCCCCCCCTCATGTTGTTGCTACTGCTTTTGTAGTAATCGACACATATTCTCTATGTATTGTTGCTGCTACTATTGTTGACCCATATCTTCCTACTACTACTGCTGCTACTACTAACACATCTCTTCTTGCTGCTTATGTACACTCTCGATAAGCTTATTATAAGATCACAAATACTACAGATATTGTGATCCAAGAGATGATTCCTTTCCATAGGATCCTATATAGATTGGCGCCAACATTGAAGAAATACCATTTTGGGTCCCAGGAGTCAGATGAGAGCCGATACCAACTACTGATCCCATCTCGAAAGCCTACTGGGTCACCTGTATCCATGACGCCTCATAGAAATGGTGCGCACTAGTCTGATTAGCCATCTCATCTTGACTCTGAGCCTGTTTCTAATAGGTTGCGACCTCATATGACTCTTTCAGCTTCTATTTGAAATTAAAATATTGAAAACATTATATGTAGTTAATTTTCATACTAAAAATAATAATACTGACCACAATTTGACACTGGAAATCACCTCTAATCTCTATAGTGTGTGGATCACTATAAATCCTACAATAAAACATTTACTACATAATATCGGGATGCTCGACTACCTATATGAATATAAAATAAACTCTTTATATTTAATTATATATAAATTATTTAAAAAATATACTTACCAGATGATCTTTATGCATAATTAATGTATGAATACCAGCTCGATGTGTCACATCCTGTCTCCCCAAGTTCTGCCAGCCCAATGGAGATATTCTCTAAAATACACCACTCATCCAATGTGAATATAATCCCTCCTAAACATGACATGGAATTTACTTAGGATGGTGGGCTCTGTACGAATCATCAAATTCCTTCACTCATCTTTTATTAATAAAAGTCCTTCTCATATTGTGAAATAAAGGAAACACTCATGCCTAAACAACTTTCATGCCTCATAGATAGCTTCGCACATGCTATCATCGATGTGATACAATAATCCCAACAATTAATTTATAATATCAACTTTTTAATGATATAAATTTCAAAATAAATAATATTTTTTTACATACCAGCCAATGATAGAACATTCTGATCATCATATATACAAGAATATTTTCACTGCTGATCCATTGATGTGAAAAATAATTTCACAAGATATTGCTCTCATGTACAATAGCTAGATGCACAATACAATGAGAAATTACAAAACAATCAAAAAATTAATATATAAATAAATAAATGAAAACTAACTAAAATAGAATGGTTAGCATACCTCAGTGCGCAGGGATTGACGCCAAAACGATGAGGTCGCCCAAGGATATGGTCAATATTCATTAGTTGTGCCTGAACGCACCCCCTCCACAATCCCCATGATCCTCTATTAGGTTGAGGGTCATATAATTCGAAATCCACCTCATCCAAAGTTATCTTAGCCTCCAAAAACTCATGAAACAGTTCAGGGTCCTTATTAAACACAAAATTATTATTGTTAATAGATAGTTGAAAATAACTATTATAGATAGATATATATTAGTTATGATTGTAACAAACATTTAACTATGTAAATTTTCACCTTAATCATCATATATATATATATATGACTCTATTAATTTATTCATATTAATCATCAACATCATCAATATCCATATGAGTTTTACTTTCAACATCTCTTGTCATTTCATATTCATTTGTAACATCATTATCATTATTATACCCGTAAACATTAATTGTGGTGTGTCATCATTTATATTAGTGTGTCTATATGGAAAAGATGGATTTTAAGTTGTCTCCTTAAAAATGTCAATTCCTTGTACTTCATCAGAACCACATTTAGTTTGAGTAAACTAATTTTTTAGATATTTTATTTTTACTATGCTCCACCAATAACTAAGTTGACTTAAAATAGAACAATACATTGTATAATATATTTGATGTGCCTGTTGAGCCAGTAAAATTAGGTCATTTACTAAAAAATGACTTTTATATTTAATATTGATGCATCCATGAATTATATGAACATGAAATCCTCCCTATATATAAACCACTGATATTTAAAAATCGTTATGTAATTTTTCCCTTGATAAGAGAGTTCAATAATTTCATCCAGCAATCCATAAATATCAACTTCAGTTTCTCTATGATGCGATCCTCTCAAAAAAACATGGTTGTTCATTTTTTTTTGGATTCCCAATTTTTTCGTGTATGAAATAAAAAATCATTCACCATATATGATTTAAAATATTTAGCCATCTTGGATGGTGGGTTACTCAATATACACAATCTCTTATCAATTTTACCAGCATGTGGAGACATTTTAATTTTTTTAAAAAAATATAAATATAATTAAAATTAAATGAATTTATATGTTGCAGTGTCAATAATTTATGTTACTAGTTTTTTAAACCATTGTGAAAAATAAGTTTCCCAGCATTCTTCAATAGTAACTGCTGTAATTTGTGGAAGACATTTATTGATATGATTATCTTATAACAAGAAAATAAAATATGTTTACTTACTGTAACATAAATTATAGAATATGTGATGGAAGAATTCATAGTAAAAATTATGTTATTTCTTCAGGGTTGAGAAAAACATATGTATGATCTATGTGATGTTCATCATCTAGAGGAAAATGTTCAATATTTCCACTTAATCCATGATCTGGGTAAATAAAAATTGGTAATTTATTGTCTATTTCATCATTAACATTACCCTCATTACATCCCATTTCATTTTGTTTTAGGTATATTCTAATTCAAAATAATGGGAGAAGAAAAATTGAAATTCCTCATGCAAAAAACATTAGAAATTGAGCCTTCATGTGATGCTTTGTTATGTAATTTTTTATTCAATTTCTATATTAATCACTCAAATTGGTACATCAATGGAAACAATATTTAACCTCCTCATTTATGTTCATGTGGAAAACGTAATATCAGATGTCCAACTGAGTCAATGCAAGCTGGTGGGGATATTTTTTCCAGTTGAAATATAATTAAAATTACATCTTATTTCAGTGTACATAGTGCATCGTAGTCAGTTGTCGTCGCCGAACTATATTGAAAAAAATATGATATGTCTATTAACGAATCCCAAATCATATAATTCATCCAGCCTCTAAATACATGGATCATAACTCTTTCCATTATAACATGACAATCATAAATTTTTAATACGGTAATATGACCAGTAGTAACATATCTTCTCAAATAAGAATCATATCCATATAGAGGTCACAAATATTAAATCCACAAACAAAATAATATGAGTCTCTATTTGGACAGTGTATAAGATGTTTTTGGCTTCATTAACCTATGTGATAAGAAATTTTGAAATAGTTCATATTCTAGTCGTCTACAAATTTTGGAAAGATCTAATCATGCCTTTATATTATAATTGGTCTTACCTAACGTATCCAAAAATGTATGAAATAAATTATCAAATAAATTCGTCTCAATATTCATGTTATCCATCATTGGTGGACCAAAAAGTTATACCAATATAGAAGATCCCAAAAATAATGCTTTGTTTTATCAAATTATGTACTTTCAAAATTCCATGAATATTTTAGTGGTTTTCTGTTGGCCCAAATTTGATGGGAGGTAAATAAAATACAACTGATTTTAAATCTGTACCTGAGATAATTTTCTAGGGTTCATCACTTTCCATTGTGCTTTTTCTAAAATAATATTTGATCCTTGCAAAAAGTTGATTAGTTGGAATAAATCATCTATGACAGTCAAAATTGCATGATTTTTTTTCATTTTTGACCATAATGGCATTATTGTATTCAATATAGTAAGGAAATGATTTCAGACCATGTGTAATCTAGCCAGATAACATGTCATATGCCTAAAAGTCACTAATCGTCCATATCAATGCATCTTTTAATATGAATTTTTTTCCAAGCAACATCATATGTACAAAAAAATTTCTTCAAAATTAATTTAACTCATCAATAAATGGTTTCAAATAAACATCAGTATTATTTTTTGGCTATCCTAGGAATAATAATGTCAAAAAATATAATTCTCCATAATCAATACCATTGAAGGTAAATTGGACAGAGTTATGAAGACAAGCCAACATGAATAATGACTACCATAAGAACCAAATGGACAGAAACCATCAGTAGAAAGACCCAATCACACGTTTCGGGATTTTAAAGAAAAATGTAGATGCAATCAGTCAAAATGTTTCAATGAATCCCCATTATATATATGATTCCACCTTTTACCAGTTGAAATATTGGTTTTTTTCCATTACATCATTGACCATGTGTTTTGAGATAGATAAATGCTGCAACCTGGGTTTAAGGGGGAAATATCTCAATAGTTTTATAGTTATTGATCTAGACATCCCCAGTTGAGCTTCTTTATACCTCGATTGTTCACATGTTGGAAAACTATCCAATTAATCATTATCTCCAGAATATAAGATTCAGTCATTTTAAAATGCATGAATCATATGATGAATAATTTAGAGACTACAAACTAGCCTCTTTCTCTCATAGTAATTTTTAGTACAATCATTTTTATAGGTAATAGTTTTCTAACCAATGATAATATCTGATCAAAATAGTTTTTTTGACATTGAATTATCTGATTTAATATCCATATATTTTTTAACCGCTTCAAATATTCATATCATTCAACCAGGATATAACGCATCCTCAGTAGACCACAACCACTCATAAAATTAGGATGGTGCAAGCTCAAGAGTGAAATCAATATCATCCTATGTTTCAGTTTGTCGCACAAATGCTCCTATAACATCATGTACTATATTTTGAAACTGTGAAGGATCCAAAATCATGTTATTAGTGTCTTCTATGTAATTACGTTCATAGTGTTGATACAAAAAAAAAACACAATCTATTTGAAAACCAAACCACAAGAGATTTCCCCCAACCTTGTATAATGTGTCAAATATCTTCAGAGAACAATTTTTATAAAGACACTTAATTATGAATTTTGAAAAAAAAATCTTTTGATAATTAAAATTATTAGAAGCATCAACACCCTTAATATATACATGATTTAAACAATAATTTTTTTTCATTTTTGTGCTGATTAATCCACGCACAGTAATATAATAATGATTATATATTTTGTTGAAAAATATGGAACAAGGATGTTTACATAGATTATCCAATGTGATTTCAGTGTGAGAATGATTCCATTAAATGAGCTATAGGATAAAAAGTTCCATTTTTCAATAATGAATCATCTTCTTACAACTATCACTACTTGAATGCATTATGAAAAAATGTGGTCCTATGAAGGAATATTCAAACTCATGAGAACAAGATTGGATATGAATACATAGAATCATACATTTCATAATATTTTTATTTAGTGAGGGTTGAAAATTGAAGATTCATCGAGAAAAAGCATTGTCTCTAATCCACTGGAAATTGTTCCAAGTTATTTCAAATTATTACAATTGATTTTGATCTTCATTATTCATAATAATTAATAATTATTACTAATTATTACTAAATATTACTAATTATTAACAATAAATCGTAATTATTACAAATTAATCATAATTATCCATAACTATTACTATTTATCCATAATTATAACAAGTTAATACTAATTAGTACTAATTAATCCAAATTATTACTAATTAATTGTAATTAATCATAATTAATATTAATTAATCCAAATTATTCTTAATTATTCATAATTATTCTTAACATTTTTAAATATTCTTAATTATTCTTAATTATTGCTAATTATTGCTAATTAGTTCTTATTAATCCTTATTAATCATAAATAATTCTATTCATTCCTTATTAATCCAAATTATTTCTATTTATTTTTAATTATTTGTAATTATAATAATTATGGCTAATTATTCTTAATTGTTGATAATTATTTCTATTTATTTCTATTTATTTCTAATTATTCCCAATTAGTCTTTTTTTATTCTTAAGCATTCATAATTATTGCTATTTATTTCAAATTATTACTAATTATTCATATGTGTTTCTAATTGTTCCTAATTATTACTAATTATAACTAATTATTGATAATTATAGCCAATTATTTCTAGTTATTCTTATTTGTTACTATTTATTACTATTTATTACTAATTATTAGTATTTATTTCTATTTATAACTAATTATTAGTAATTACTAGTAGTTTTACAAATTATTATTATTTATTACTAATTATTAATAATAATTACTAATAATTATTAATTATTAGTATTTAATAGTATTTATTAATATTTATTAATATTTATTAATGATTATAACCAATTATTACTAAATATGAATATTTATTACGTTTTATTAATAATTATTACTAATTATTAGTGTTTATTACTAATTATTATTATTTATTAATATTTATTAATATTTAGAAGTATTTATTACTAATTATTAGTTTGTATTACTAATTATAAGTACCTATTACTAATTATTAGTAGTTATTACTAATTAATTCTAATTATTTCTATTTATTTATATTTATTACTATTTTTATTTTTTATTCTGATTTATATGTATTTATTACTATTTAATATTTTCTATTAGTATTTATTAGTATTTATTACTATTTATTACTAATTATATCAATTTATTACTAATTATTACAAATTAGTACTAATTATTACTATTTATTTCTAATTACAAGTATTTCTTAAAAAAATTAGTATTTATTTGTAATTATTAGTATTTATTACTAATTGTATATATTTATTGCTATTTTTTCCCTTTTATTAATATTTTTTCTAATTATTACTAATTAGAATTAATTAATATTAATTAATGAAAAATACAACTACTAATTACTAATTACCAGTAAAAAATTTTATACATTACTAATTATCATTAATAATTATTAATTATTACTAATTACTAAGAATTAATACTAATAATTTCAATTTATTATTAAAAATAAATACTGATGACAAAAAAAATTTAAATCTAACTTAATTACAACTAATACACAATAATTAAAATTAATATAAAAAATGAAATAGTTACTAAATTAATTAAAACAAAAATACCATTAATCCCGATCTCTTACAATTTATATTGTTTACAACATCATCATAAAAAACTAACTTTGAAAAATATTCAAACTAAAATTAGAGTTTATAGAAATTGAGAATGTGGGAATTGAGGGAGAGGAAGGAAAAAACTGACTGGGAGAATATGCAGATTAAATTAGTTGCGACATGATTCCCATCACAAATACCTTCGTCCGCATTAATTCTTATCATCATTTACAATTTTATTTGCGATGGGTCCCGTCGCAAAATGTAATATGCCGACACACTATTTGCGACGGGACAACAACCTGTCCCAAATAGTTTTTACCACTGCTAAGTATTTGCGACGGGTCCTTCGCAAATACCCTCCGGCGATCATAGTAGTTGCGATGGGCGATCCCCCATCCCAATTTATGTTTAACGCCTCTCAGTATTTGCTATTGGAGGTACCCACCAGTCACAAAAACCCTTCAGTGAGGTTTGGTGCACAAACCACCCAAACCACATGCATGTTTTTGGGATGGGACGCCTAGACCTATCGCAAATAATTAGTTTTTTTGCAATGAGCTGATTTTCCCATCATAAATAACCTTTTCAATGGACTATTTTCTATCAGATTTATTCTCATCTCAAATAACATGTTGAAAAAATCATTTTTCCAATAGTGTTCATTTCCATGATTTATGGTCTTGATTATTGTTTATCATTCATTATTTCATCATCCAAGGAATTATTTTCAATACAAGAAACCATTTTCTAGTCAAGAATCCACCAATGTTTGATTTTTTATTGTTTTTCAAATTTATTGTTTGTTCTTACAATAATAAATTGTAAGACATTTCGTTATTTATTCTTTAAACTCATTTGACGGAGAGAAGCCCTTATTAATGATCCATATTCGTTGTTTAATATATAAGACATCATTTTAGTATAGATAAAGGAAATTCATTAACACTATTAGATAAATGACATGAAATGTGATTATCTAAAAATATTATTGACATCTGATATATTCATCTAAATTGTCAAGACTACTATAAGTTTCATTAATTTATGAGTTTTTAGTAATATATTGAAGTATTTCATTTCTAAAGGTGAGTCTCTATGTATTGGATATATAGATTATATGAGTATTAGTATAATATATAAAGACGCATTTGGTGGAGATTTTCATCAAGAGATATGATTGTTCACAATAAATATCATGCCAAATCCTTTATCATGTTGAATAATAAAAATTTTTTGATAGGGGGATTTCATGAGTTATTAAAATGAGTTAGAGAATTCTTAATCCGTTTTATTGATACAAATGCCTATAAGGCTGAAAAATTATTCTCTAGCATAATGATTGATTTTAGTACAAAAATCCAATATGAGAATGTTTATATGTTAACTGTATCTAATGTTGTTTTGATAGAATAACAAGAGTTGTGAAGTTTCTGATAAACACTATAAAGAGTTATTGTATGTGGATAATTGTTGGTTATATGGACTAAAATTTATACCATGAGTAACATTTTTTTAATAAATGTCTTAATGATTACAATTTATCTATTTATATATATATATAATTAAATGATTTTTTTTAATAAATTCAACAATTATATTCTGATATTAGGTCTTGAATGGATCATAATTGGATAAATATTAAAAGAACCACCAATAAATATGGAAAAGAAGTTGTTGATTTAATAGAATATTCTAAATAAAATCATAAAAAATAGATTTTAAATTTTTTCCATTTGTGATTTTCTTTTATATGAGAATTCTAAACTCCAAATAAATCAAGGATCATCTCATTGGAAAAGGATTTATACTTAATTATACATGCTGGAGATTGAATGGTGAAATAACTACAAATCCCACATCCAATTATGATGAGACAATTCATAATGGAAAATGTGAACGTATTAAATAATTAATTTAATGATTTAGGTTTTGAAACCATATGGAATATAACAACTATTGAATAATTGTTTATAGATTTGAAGGAAAAATTTCTCATGTCTTGAATTAAATATATATTGTCATCATCAGTTTTGATTTTAGTTAACTTAAATGCATGAAAATGGTGGACTGAAAAAAGTATCTTCATCCTACTTCAGCTTTTAAAAGATATAATTTCAAAAGGGAATGAGCTTCCAAATTAAAATTATGAGGTTAATAATATATTATTCAAAATGGGATGGGGTATAAAAAGATACTTGAATTTCCCTTATGATAATGTGTTTTATAGGGATGAATTTGAATATTTATGAAGATGTACTACATATGGGACAATAGTCTATAATATGGATGAAAAATTCAATCAAATGTATTAATAGATAATTACATATAACCTCATGAAATATCACTTTTGTACTTTCTATTGATATCTTCCAATCATTATTTCATACATTTCTGATAATTCATCATTAATTGAGTCATATGTATCATAATAAAAGATCCAATTAAATCAATTAGGTACCTTCCAATAATTTCTAATTTGAATCATCTATTTTCAAATTGAATTTAATGAAACTGGTTATGATGACATTCAAATGAGCTCATTTATGATGATAACTTACATCACCCTAATGATTCACCATAGTGGAAATGATTTAACGAAATATTTTGTGATATTGGATGTGAATTTTGAAATATCAAAATTGGATTGTGTACTGATTGATTGAATCAATATAGGAGCCTAAGTTGTGAACATAGTTCATGGACTCTTTTTTGGTTGTTTACAACTTGTCCCCAAATAAATGTATGCTCAAAATAATTTTTTATTATCATGAAGATTTCTAGACCAAAACAGCAATGAAATGATATTTATCTCATTCTTTCATCATTGATTTATGATTTTAAACAACTATGGGAGGGAGGTGTTAATGTTTTTGATGCATAAAATAGAGAGTATTTTTTCTTTCTATGATAATGTTCACTATAAAAGAATTTATTTTTTATGAAAACCTATATGGATACAATGTTAAGGGACAATAGGATGTCCAATTTTTGATGAAGAGACTTCATATTATCAATTTTATAATAGAAGAAAGACAATGTACATTGGAAATAATTGATTTTTTCTATTTGATCATTCTTATCATATAATTAAAAATGCATTTAATGGTTCAATGGAATTTAATCTTCACCCATTACCATTTTATGTTAAATAATATTATGATAGTGTGAAAAATAATGATTCTATATTTGGAAAGAATTTAATTTTTGGTCATCAAAAATATATCTGGATGAAACATTTTCTCTTTTTCGAACTACCTTATCAGATATTTTTGCTGATAAAGGGTAACATTGATGTTAAATATATTCATATAAACATAGATTACAATTTTATTATAACTCTGTCAAACATAAAAGGAAAGAATTAAGATTTATATCATGTTATATTGGACCTGATATCAGTTGGAATATGTATAGGATTAGCTTAAACTCTAAAAAGAAACAAAACATATTTACTTTCATCTTATTACACATTATGCAATATATAGAGGATGATATTTATTGGTGTCTTCACAATATTAATTTACAATGTTTTTATTCATTAAATATGAATAATATAGATGCATTTCAATGATTATAATTTTACAGTTATTAAATCTTATGATTTTTATGTACTGATTCTATATCTTCTACCCATCACACTATGTGGTATAATTCAGAAATATGTTAGAATGACTATAATTTGGTTCTGTAATTTTTTCAAATCATTTTTTTCCAGCATTTTATATAAAACTTTTATTGACTTGTTGGAAATGAAGGAAATCTTATTAATTTTCAACTATAAATGTTTTTACAACCAACAGTTATTGATATAATTGTCCCTTTGGTCAATCATTTGGTTCATGAAATTAAAATATGTGGGCCTATATATTTACATTGGATGTATCCTTTTGAAAGATAATTGAATATTTTGAAGTGATATATTAAAAATACATATCGACCAGAGGACACTATTGTTCAATAATAGGTATTAGAATAGGTTATTGAGTTTTATAGTTATTATTATTATGAAGTATATAATATTGGCCACCCTATACATCAATATAAGATATCTAATAATGAATGTAGAGGGATTCACGGCTTAATGGTATGTTTAATTACATGTTATGAATTTATGAAATCAAATTTATTCATTTTTAACTACACTTGTGAGGTTAAATCATATATATCATCACATATTGAATAAATAAAATTACAATATACAAATATAAATGAAAAGTTAATAATTATTAATCATAAAAATATATTTGCTTCATAGTTTAAAGAGACATTCTAAATAGATATTTCTGTATCAGAATCATTGAAATTGTTGTTTGGGGGACCACCTCTTAATGTGATCACATGTTATGGTTTTTATTTTTATTGGTACTCATTTTATACAAAGAAGCTAGATAATAAGAGTACCATTCAAATAATGGTGTAATGATAATCCCAAAACCACTTCATTTTTTGAGTATAAAAGATAAATTCCTGATTTCTCCAACAATGCCATATTATGGAGTTCTTGAAGACATATAAGAACTTGATTATATTAATTTTTTTTCACCGTGTTTAAGTGTACGTGGGTTGAATGTAATAGTGTTATGGGACATTATAAATATGAGTTTAAACTAGTTGACATGAAATGATTAAATTTCAATGAGGAAATATTTATATTTGATACACATGAAAAAAAGTATTTAATGTCATTGATCTACCAAATGATCAATATTCCATTATTTTTCAATGTAAAATAATTTATTTAGATCATGAGGAGGATGATTATGTTATTGATTTGTATGATACATCTTCATATATTACACATTTTTTGGATAATAATGACTTTGAAACATACATTATGAATGCATTTTAAAATGATCATTCTAAAGCGATATTGGTTAAGACATTATTACTATCTTTATCAATCTAGTAACTACATACAATATTGTTTTTGAGAATTTCATGGGTTAAAATTGTTTTATTTAATAAATATTGTATATTTAATTATTTATATTTTAATAACTATATTATTTTTTGGTTTTAAATTTTGATGCTCTACGGTTATGGTTAAGTATATTTTCACTAAAATACCAGATACAAATTATTATATTTTGGTTTATGTTAAGAATAGGATAACAACTTATCAAAAATTTATATTCAAATATTTAAATTTTTATATAACTATAGAAGTAATGTTTTTTTTAAATTGTTCACACTTCATATTTTTTTGTTTAACATTAAAAACATCATTATTTTTTTTAAATATACACATTTTCCACTTTTTCGGACATATTTAAGTTTTTCTATTTTCTAATTACAAACGTCTATAATTAAATTTAGTTACACAATAATTTCATTTCATTTTTTTACAATAATAGATACATATATAGATATATAATAACAAATAAAATGGTATTTACCATTCTTCATATTATTAAATATCCATTAATATAATTATTTATTGAATAAAAACTTTAAATTTATGAAAAACTAATTATAGGATTACTGATAAGTATTCAGAGGGAGAGTATATACTTTTAGTATTTAGAAATATATTTCTTAATACATTAAATATGGAATTTTGTGTTTACCAAAATTGTCACATTCTTATGGATACTTGAAATTACATATTAGTTTTTAAAAAAAAATAATGAATCATTCCAAAATAAAATACATTTTATCAACTATATCGAAATAAAAATCTATTAGAGGATTTGAATTTTATACCCTGATTGGAGGTCTTTTGAAAATGTGTTTATAGATCATCTTTTAAAGGATATGTAGTTAAAATATCTCAATTTATATATTTCCACTAAATTTTAGAATAAGATATATTTTAAATGATTAATATTTATGTTATACAATTTCAGATTAAAATGTAATGTTTATAAAATAATGTCATTTAATATATTATAACATAATTCATTGAAGGTTTATAGAGGGATTTCAAAACAAAAATGAAATAATTTATTTGTTTGGAGATAGATAAAATGAAAAACAGTTAGTCATGTATCCATTTTTTGGAGAAGATAATTTTAAGATTTTTTTTCTACTCAACATGGTGAGAAATTTATGGTATTATAATTATATTATATGATTTAGTAATATTTATTATAAATGTACGTAATTAAATATTATATTACTTCATATATTACAGGACATGATGAAATCACATCAATACATCCAATTGTATAATGTATACCCACATACATTATCATGTGGAGGTAGAATTTATTAGAGTAATAAATAAATGAGTAATAGTTTGAAGTACTATGATCTCACTCCACTAGTGGTTTTGATGAGGTTTTATTCTGTCATCTATCTCCAACCAACCACGTTGAAAATATTGAAATGAGAGATAAGAATAAAAAATGAAATGTATCATATAGATAAGTCTATGAAAGTAACTAAATAAATAGTATGTAAAAAACTATTACTTTTCATGATTTATTATATATTATAAATTAACAACAATAAGATACCAATTACATTTTTCATCGTATTATTTACATTATAAATAATCTATACAGTGCACTTTTATTCCAATGGGTGGAATGGAAATCCATTCCACTATATTAAGAAAGAGTGAGAACTATAACCACATAAGAGGATATAATGTGGGGGTTAGTGTTAATAATTTTTAGTCAATAAAGGAAACAATCAAAAGATCCAGATATCGATTCCCTAAAATATCACCTAAATGATATGAAATAGTCCATGTGTGATAAAATTCAAGTAGCAGTTTAATAGGATATGGTTGAACAATTTATGGGATAGTTACAGTCCTCTTATCCTACCCGACTACCAAAACTGCCTATTAAGATCCTCCACCTCCACAGTCGGACCCAAACATATACAATGATTAGTATGTAGAAGATCCTAATGTACATAAAATATAATTCAGAGTCATGCTTTTTTGGGGGAATATTTATTTACCATCATATTTATATGGGTGATATTATAGTGTTGATAAATAGTATTAGTAATCCTATTTATCTTATATTATTCCCTACTACGGGGATTACTAGTTTTTAGTCATGTATGGTTCATTTTTTTGGTCATATAACCTAAATCATCATATTTTATAGGAGTGACGTATTTAAAAAAAATACATCTTATTGAAAATATCTTATAATGATTACATATATTTTAATTATATAAGTGTTTCTAAAACCCAATGAAATGAAATAGATGAAACAATCAGTTTGTCAAAAACAGCTGTATATACATCACATATATCTCTTATGATAGAAAAAATATATATGGTTATTTTTGCTTGGATAATATCTATTAGATTATAATTTATCAGACATTTGTAGAGGATAATGAAAATTATGAATATTTATAAAATATAAAATGGATCTCATTAATTTTTAATATATCTGTTTGAATGCATTTTTGTTGTTTTTTAGGTAATATAATTGATATTTATATTTTTTTATTTAAATTATATATGGTATAACATGACTAAATATAATAATTTTTTATTTAGGTTTATACAAAAGCTTCTTGGTCAAAATTATAGCACATGCGTTTATAGTTTTATAGATGTAGAAATCATTCAACAGTAGTGCTATATGTGTCAACAGAAAATAGAGCGGAATATATATATATATATATATATATATATATATATTAGAGGTTATTGATGAAAAATATTTCTTGTTGGTTTATGTCATTTATTGATGGGTAATAATGAAAACATAATAATGCACTAATGTTCCTTATAATATCATTAAATGTGAATTTTTTTACTTTAGGGGGAATTGAATGATATGAATATTCTACCCAAGTGAGAACATGTTATTTTGGGTTGGATCTTTATTATGTGGTATTCATAGAATATTTTCCACCATATAGGAAAAGTAAGTTAATTTTTATTTAAATTCATTATGTTTAAATCAAATTTGTTTTTACATGTATTTTTACTTGATATATAAGAAAATGCCGGTCATGAATTTTTTTTAACAAATATCACATATCAAAAGCGAAGAAAAATGAAATCAGCATTGTGAAAGTAAAGATAATTATTTTTTATAATATATATTATTTTTATTTATAGATATAGATATATTTATATATATATTATTAATAAGTAAATGTTTTATTAACTACAATTTCATCATCAACAAGGACATGTAAACTATGATTACTATGTTCTAGATTTCATGTATGAGATAATCAAAATTATGGTACTGACTGATTATGACCAGGTTAGTCAAATTAATTATATTTAATTTACTATTATATTATTTTATTTTTTAAAACTTATATAATTTGATGTTATTGTATATGTTCATGGAATTTGAATCATTCATGAAATATAAACATTACCTTATATGATCTTTGTTTTTGAACTATTGGTTAATAGTTATTATGATTTAAGGTATGCATATGCGAATATTGGTGAATAGAATTTCTTTTTAATAATAATAAATGTTCAAAACAGAATTATTTTTTATAATATGTGTTTGAACATACGGATATCGTATAATTGATTCAAAAATTACCAACAACACTAATTGAATAGATAATTCAAAGTAATAGCTAATTTTTTTTATTAACATGTTAATGTGTGGATGTTTTTTATATTTTTAGTCACTGATAAAGGATGTTGTATGGAAGTATACATTAGTTATTTTAAACATATTCATATATTTATCAGATTTAATATTTAATATTTCATAATTGTTTAACTTTTTTTGTCAGTTTTTTAAAAAACTGACATAGTAAAACCACATAGTTAACCTTTTCAGCATTGGAATATATAATAATCTAATGCTGAAATGTAGAATCGTATTGATTCTTTTATGATGGTTTCATAGATAATATGATTCCAAAAATGAAACCTGTTAAATTTTTTATGTCCATTTATAAAAACCTGACAACGAAAACCTTATTTTTTACATCATATTTAAAGAAATTTATTAAAAACTGATATTATAATTGAAACAAAACCTTACATTAAATATTATTTTCTAATTGGTGACATATTTTTATCTATAGAGATAGGTGATTATAAATGTTACATAATTAGGATCTCATGTAAGAGAATATAGGTGGGAAATAAAAACATAATAATGCAAGAAAATCATTAATAAATATAATCATTAGTCAAGATAATGTATGTAATCAATAGAATGATAAGCGCCTCATAACCATAAATAAGTGATGACCTAAAAAATATTTGATTCATACTATATGATGTTAATATAAGATCATTTTTATTTCAAGACACCATTTCTATAGTTACATAATTCGTTAATCCTCAAATAATATAAGAAAATATTAATTTCTATAATCATTATCTTTTCCTTTGATTATGGATTGAACTATTTCTAATTCATCTCTTATAACTAGATTAATCATATATTGAAGTAATAATAAAATCTACAAAACCACATAAAATGATAAACATAAACCATTTCATAAATGTTTGACCATATAAACCTTCCAACTATAATGATTAGAAACATTACAATCAATTCCAATGCAATTAGTTGTATCCAATTTACATTATACCTATCAATAATCTCTTTATCCAATAGTCATTGTCTCATCATTAAAGACATATTAAGGGTTTTCTTTCCCCCAACCATGTTTTTTTGAAATGTCTACCCGGATTCTTAATCACATTTCATACTTCTATTCCACATATGATCTCAAATTTTTATTGAAATAGTACTATACTACAATCTATATATATTTCATAATTCGTATAACAATTACATCACTACTAAAATACATTTTCAACATTACTCATGGATCCAAATATATAGGCACATTAATCATTCAAATTAAGCAGTATTAATAACATAAGCATTAAATTGATCCCTTGTCTTATTCTAATGTATATTCCCTTAATGTTTGGGGAATTTATTTTCATAGTGCCCCATTAAATTACTATGTAATAATTTACCATTTTACTTTTTTTATATATTATCACAATCATGGTGGGTTTTTTATAAAGGAATATAAAAATCACTCGTTCTTTTCAAGAAAGAACTAGGGTGTTTCATTACACAATTATCACATGCATGAAAACCGTTATTTCTCTTTGTTACTTATCCAATTTATGAGATACCTTCTTATTATTCTCTAGTTTCCTCCATAAAAAATATATATAGATAATTATTTATATTTCTTTATAGAACAAAATAATATTTCATCATACAGAGAAAATTTCTAGAAGACCCATTCCCTTTATATACATGGATTATATCCTTGGTAAAAGTGATCAATCTTGCACTCTATTTCATATATAATACATTTCACACTTGGATAGCCTTACTTAGGCTGCTTCATACTCCAGTACACAGTCATCATCGTTCTTCAATATTCAACAGAACTTCCACTTCATATTTCTTTTTTTATCACATGGGAAATATTTTTCAAATAATTTCTACAAAAAAAATATTTCAATTCTAAGAATTTTATTTATTCCTCCTCCCATGTATTTGGTATCAAAAACCACCATTTATCAGTATCACATTTGACGTAATACACTCCATGTGTTTTTTTACTTTTGGATTCATCCCAAATCCATAAACATCATTTCCAATGACATAAACCATTGATCAAATACTACTAGATGAATATTCCTACTAAATTATGGGGTCCTCTATCACATAAAGGTGCCAAACATCATAGATTCAATCCATGAAATGGGATACTCAATCCATGAAATTTTTTCTAGAATAACCTTGTTAAGATACCCTAATATATAAAAAAGGTTATGTTCTAATACCTGCTATGTTGACATTAAATACCGGTAAACCTCTACATTGGGAAGGAGTATTGATAAACTTTTTCCATATAGATCCTATTTCCAATAAATTAATAATAATAGATTATCGTATAAATTTTTTATATTTTTATAAATCAAATTTTGTAATAAAAATTTTCATTAATTAAATAATTTATACACAACTAAACTTATAATAATGAACATGGTGCCTTTGGTGAATAATTACTTTTTAATACTTTGTAACGATTTTTTTAAAAAAATGTGAATTTTCCAAACTGTATCCTTAATTAATGTAACGAAATGTGTGTGGTAAGGCCTGTTTTTATGTACCATGTTATGATTGAGTTTGGACCCATTCACTTTGTCATTATTGTTACACCTAGGAACATTTGTATAAGAACCACCTCTTCTTATATATTTATGTAGGGATTTATTGATAAGAATATACATATAATCTCCACAATGATAAAATTTATGACATTTTCATATACAACCTTTTGTCAAACATAGGGTTATGTTCAATAATCTATGATTCGCAAATACTCAATGTTTGTGGCAAAACATACTTTGATTCCAAATTTATTTTCATGACCCAAATAACCCTATAGATAGTGTCTCCTACAATTAAATTTTCCTTATTACAAGGAATAATATCATGATGATCTAATTAGTTTTTTAGTTTTGAAAAATAGATTATATATATGATACTCATATTACAATGAGGAATAGAAAATATAATATAATACATTACATATAACAAAAAAATGCATCCTTTAACCCCATTCTAAGAATTTATTTTCATATCATGTAAGAAGGAAAAAAAATATCATCGAGCTCAAATGTTCAATAATTGTTTATAATACATAGGTAGTAAATAAACAAGGATTATAATAAACATGGAATAATAAATAATAAAATACACATTCAATTTATATAATAGTATATTGAAATATCAATATTTTATGGTAAATAAATAATAAACATTCCATTTAATCAATACAATAAGAATGAAATGAATATAAAGATAATGTCATTGAAAAAATCTCATGGATTAAAATAAAAAAATATAAATTGTCTATAATGGAAATTTTTAATTATTGGAAACTCTGGTTATTTCTTTCAAGGAACCATTACCATCAAGACCTTTCACATGATGGGTTAAAACATACTTCTTACAAAACAATTTACTTTATCCAAGCTTGACTCCACTATCATGAATTTTTACATGATATTTGATAATATAATTTTTACCAACAAAATGGGTTTTTCTAAATAAATTCATAACATGAGACGACCAATGTATCTAATGGATTACATTAAAATTTTCTTAAATCCATTATTACATTTCCAAATCATTACTCATATATTAAAAAATCAATATAAATAATAAAAATTGTTCCTTATCATAAAATATCCATATTGAATTAGTAATATAGTTTTCTCAATAATTCCTTTGAGGGGGATGTGTATTAACAATGGATTCTAATTTTTAGGAATAGATATACAATTAAAATATCATTAATTATATTTTTAAGGAATATAGATGTTAAAAATTCCAAGGTGTCCCATACTATTTTGAAACAGTTGTATCATAATACTAATTAAGGAATAATATTAAATTAATTTTTCAAATAAATATAAGATAAATGTAATAATGATATATTATATCAAATGGGTATGTATAAACATCACAAAAAATAATGAAGTGGCGAAAATGGTAAATGCCTCCTGAAATGAAAAGTGAGGCAAGAATCCCTTTATTTGAGTCTGATTTGTAATGTGTGCATGTATCTTCTTGAATAGTAAACCTATAATAACAATTTACCTAATTATATAAATTATTATGATTATTATGAATTATAATTCACATATTACAATGTTGTATACAACTATGTCAATAATTAAGTTTAAATTTTTTGTTTTTTGAAAATTTGGTTTATGTGTTAAAGAC
Source organism: Viscum album (assembly GCA_963277665.1). Taxonomy (NCBI): domain Eukaryota; kingdom Viridiplantae; phylum Streptophyta; class Magnoliopsida; order Santalales; family Viscaceae; genus Viscum; species Viscum album. The sequence continues at coordinate 1,044,468,467 of OY728163.1, read as the reverse complement.
GACATTGGTAGGTATATTATTATCAATGGGGAAATTATATAAACATTTATATAATAATAATCACAAAATAATTATTAAATTTAAACTTAAATTATACTTTTAAAACCAATCATGAAATGTTAATCCAAAAAATTAGTCACTGTTATAGTGAGGGAGATGGTAGGTCGTACGTCCTGATGAACAATGTTCCTATTTTTAAATGATCATTATGGAATGAAGGTAAGTAACATTATTTAATCTAAATAGGTAATAATATAATAAAAACATTGTTATTTAGTAATATTTAATTATATATTTAATTATAATAATTTAATCGGAATCACATCACGTCGAGGAGGGGGCAATCCACACGTCCACGAACAAAATTATCACTTTTTTTATGCTTGAAAAAGGGGATAAAGAAGATGATATATTATATTCATTGAAAGGTAATTATATAATTAAAATATTATATATTTCATTTAGCTAACATATGTTTAATTAAATCAATCCTTATTACAATCTATGTCATTTGTAAAAGAATGACATCACTTTAAGGATGTGATAACCCACACTTCCACAAGCGATTTTGTCATTTTCCAACAAAATGGAAAGAACAAATTTAACTATCATCTAAAAATTAGAGAAAAAAAAAGAAAAAATTACTATCATATATTTCAATTATAAACATGGTCCCCATCATAATTCCCACTCATAAATGATTGTAATGGAAAACAAACAACATCGTTTCGTGAGGTGGTAGTTCATGATACAACTGAATTGTATGTTTATTACCAATTTGATGGAAGTGTGTGTATGTGTAGGTCAAACCATAATATCAAAAAATATCATTATAGTGAGGATACATGGGATAGTATGTATGAAATTAATGTTAATATTTTTTGTGGGCGTGAATGAATGTAATACAAAATGGCTTCTGGAAGGATGTTACTTTTTCTTCGGGTAACCCCTTTTAGACTGCACAAAAGGGATTTCATTCAAGGATTTATTCTAAAAACATAATTATGGTATAAATATAGGGGGTTTATAAGAATAAGTTAGAATATTTTAGGTGATTCAATGGGATTTACAGGTCTAGATATGAGGGATTGGTGATTTACTTTTTTTACTGGACAAAGTGTGACATTGTTGTAAATTTTGGAATAGAGAATTAAAAAAACATTTAACATTGTAATGTTTCATTTATTAAGGATTATATTTGATTCAAATAATGTTATGGTTGAAATATAAACATAAAATGGATTTTTGGAAAGTTTTTAGGTTATTCTTTCCGTTAATATTAAGGTTTAGTCCTTTGATAGGCTAACATTTCTCTAAATCACCATAATTAATTTCAATTACATTCAATAATTTTATTGGTCAAAATATATGTAGAAATTAATTGAAATTTTTAATTATTATTTTTCAAAATATTTAACCATTTTGTAAAAATATTTAATCACATAATTATTTCAACGTAATTTAAATTTAATATCGTTGACAATATGAAAAATCATGTTTTTAATATAAAATGATTAAAAGTATGATATGTTTTTAAATAAAATTTCACAGTGAAATTGATTACAATGAACTAAAATAGAATTATTATTTTATAATTGATATAATTTTACTTTTAAAATTATATTAAATATATTTTAACTTTATACATAATTCAGAAAAATAAGAAATTTTGAATTAAAATTCGTTATTTTTCACAATTTATCATGACACGAAATATATTTTAAGAATCCAAAAATTTACCCAAACCTAATTTAGGTATTTCTATTTAAAAAATGATTATTATTTTATCCTATTAAATTTATAAAAACTCAAAAATTCTTATTTAAAATAGGAGCACAATTAAGTGGTGTTAAAACTACTTTTATAAAAATATAGGTTTTTATATATAAAATTTGGTTTGATCATATATTATTCATATAAATGTGTTGGATGAAATAAAAAATGTATTTAATTGAATTTATAAGATATATTTTTAATTAATATCATTCAAAAATATTAATTTATTATTTTATTAATAATAAAAAAAACCTTTGTGAGCATAATTATAATTATTTTATAAAATCATTACCTTTAAATTCATATTGTATATATATTCATTTATAATTATTACGTAAAAAATGGTATATACTATATAATTTTACATGTTAGTAAATTCTATTCATAAGTAAATATTTAAACAATAATTATTTAATAACATTTTAATGATTGGTAAAACACGATCTTGCGTGTTATGAAAACCATCGAATAAAGTCATTCATGTTTATAATGTAATAAATCCTCATTCATCCATGTACAGAATTTTATAGAATAAATTTATTAAATAATTAATAAAATATTTGGTGTTTATATTCTTTTTTATACTTGGTTTTTCTGGTCACACATTCTATTATACAAAATATCCTCATTTTCGAATTAGGAGGTGTGACATTCTCCACTCCTTAAATAAGATTCATCCATTAAATTAAAACATGATCATAGTAATCGAGGGTTTTATATTTTATAACACATTTAATAAAAATAACACTATATAAATTGGTATAATAACACATATTATTAATAATAGATATATATATAATTATGAAGGTCACATAACTAGGATCCTATGTAGGAGTATAAAGGGGGGGGGGGGGAAATAAAAACATGTTCATAGATGAAAATAATAAATAACTATAGTCATCAGTCACAAAAATTTAAGTGATCAATGGAATGTTAAGGGCTTAAAAACCATAAATTATTGAAGATATAAAGAACTACTTCATTCATAGAATATGTATGTAATAGGATAACATTTTTATTTCTAGACCCATTTTATAGGGTTATAGAATTATTTCATCATCTAAGAATATTGGTAAATATATGTTTCTATAAACATAATATTTTCATTCGATTGTTAATTGAACTATTTATAATTATATTTATAGAATAAGATTAATTATATAGTTATTTATTACAATAATATCAAAAACCACATTCAAATATCAACATAATCTGTTTCAAAAATGGTTAACCATATGTCCCTTATAAGTATTGTGATCTGAAAAATTAGAATTAGTTCCATGGAATTCAGTTGTATATATTTTTCATTATCCATAACAATCACCACATTATCCGAGAATCATTTTATCAAAATATGGTTCATATGGAATGATATATTTTCCCAAAGTGTGTATTTTTTAACGATTATCTTATAATTGATTAACTTTTCATCATTCTATTCAATATATGTTCTCAAATTAATATTGAAATAGTACTATTGTACAATTGTTAAATATTTTATAATTTATATAAATAATAAATCCCTGCTAAAATACTTATACAATATTACTATTGGATATAAATACATAAGCACATTACTAATTATACTTCATTAGTATAAATAATATTATCTCGAAATTTATTTCATGGAATACAATAAGGTATATTCCATTGATTTTTTTAGATTCCATTTGAAATTTTCCCATTCTTCTTATAGTGAAATCATTGAATATTTTAATTTTCATTATTTTCCATTTACTCAAAAACTATGTGGAATTTTTTTCCACACATAAAAAAACCAAATTCCCTTCAATAATGTAACAGCATGTTGTTTCACATTTATTATATGTAGTAAAATATGTCATTATCTTCTTTAGAATTTCCATTTTTTAATATACATTCATCTTATTCATTGTATTCCCTTCCAATGTATAATACGTAGAAAAATGTTTCTCTGTATATATTGAAAATATTTTTTTTTTCATCATATGATTTTTTTTGAGACCACCGCCCCTCAAGGACATTACTTATTCTCATTAAAAGAGAAATCAATCATGATATCCTTGTTTAATATGGAATCTATAGTGTACATAACTATCTAAATAAAGGCAGATTCATACATCAAAACACTTTCATCAGCAATTTTGTTTAGGATAATGAAATTTACATTCATCACAATTTATTGATCAGGTTGTAAATATTATTTTTTGAATGTATCATTAAAAAATTTCAATTCCATCAGTTCTATTTCATCATCATCCCATGTATTATATATTAGTGACCACCAACGATCAGTATAACCATTAATACAATACATTTCATGGGTCGCGTATTCTTTTTCATTGTATCCCAAATCCTTGATAATCATCTCTAATGTCTTAATATATTACTCAACTATAATGGGATAAGTAGTCCCATTATATTATGGTGAAATCCATCATAAAAATCAATCCAACATCATATATACTTGTAGTGGAAGAGGTTTATCCTTCTAAAAAGGATTTGTTTCATAAAGTAATTATTCTTCCATAATATATCCATAACAAACTAATTTAAAATACCAACTACATTGGATTTATTAGATTGGAATACTCTACATTATCCATGATAATTAATACATATATTTCATATATGTTCCTTTTATAAATACTAAAATATTCATTATTAGATCAATACATTTTTATATTTTTATAAGTTTAAATACGGTATAACACTTAACATAAATTGAAAATGTTATGCCTATTAAATATCATAATCACAAACATGGTTAATTTAGGGTTATGTTTAATTTTAAATCCTCCATAATGTTTTGTAAGGAAAATGTGGATTATCATAAACATATCCTCTAATAGTTTCAAAACATGAGGCACACTAAGGGTAACGTCATATAAAAGGATTTACACATGTCAGGCCTGACACACCTTGTCATAATTGTTACCCCTAGGTACATATGTGATTGAATCACATCCAATTGTAGTATCCATATAATGATGAATTCCTTGTAAGATCCACATAATCTATACTTTAACAAAACATTATGATGTTTTACAAACATATTGTGTATTTATACCCAGGGTTTATGTCGTGAAATCTATCTTTTATAAGTATATTTTCCATAGTTTTAATAAAACATAATTTGATACCAATTATAGGGAACTAATCCCAATAATCAGGGATTTGGTTTCTACTACCACTTAATTTACCTAATTATATGGAATCAAATCTGAAAGGACATGTGAGTATAATTTTTTTGGAAAACTATATTGAAAAAAAATCCCATTTTACATTGGTAATTAAGAAATATAACATAATACATAACAATTTCTAATAAATGGAATCCTTGACACTCATAAAAATCATTAATCATCATATCCTGTGGAAAAGAACAAAATAATAGTGAGCTCAAATGCTCAGTAAGCATATGAACATTAGAAATAGTCATGAATCAACGAGAATAATTAAAATTTAAGTGTTAATAATGAAGTTCCCAGTCAGGATCCAAGTATCATTGAGAGGGGGAGGGGGTGAATCAGTGATATCTATTTCTTTTTATGTTTCCTTTTTCTGAAACAACCTTCGCCTCCTGTTAAAGAGTTTCTTCCCTGATGAACACACACAATCATAGGAACAAAATATTTAAAAGTTTTACTACTCAACAAGAATAGCAACATCCATCGTATGGTACATTAAAAATCCATTACCACACAATCCACTAGAAAACAATCCTTTGAAGTCGAATGCAATGAGTATTATATACACTTACACTCATGTAGAACTTGGAAAACAATCCGCAAGCGCATTCGAACTCTCTTAGCACAAATAAGAATTACAATATTTCAGTGCTTCTTTATAATTGACTAGTTGAATTCTATGAAGTAAAGAACTTATCTTTCCTACCTAGAAGCTGGCAGGAAACCCTGGAGCAAAACAACTTCCACGCCCACTTCCACTAATGTTCCCTATAGTTTCACTCCTACAACATGCTCACCTTTTCTTGTGTGCTTCTACTTGCGCGCCACAACTTGCGTGGAAAGACATGCGTGGTAGACATGAATGTTAGACTTGCATGGCAACACATACACAACAAACTTGCACTGCAACACTTGCGTGGAAACACTTGTGTGACAACACTTTCACAGAAACACTTGTGCCGAAACCCTGGCGCAGAAAAGCAATCTCTAACTCTTGCACGCTCAGAGATTAAATTTTCTCTTCAATGTTGAGAATTAAAAAATGAGGAGGCATGTCTTCTATTTATAGGAATTTTGTTATCTTGCACACCACATTCACTTGCGTGCCAATACTTGCGCGCCGTTTTATCTCTTGCACGCCGATTTATCACTTGCACGCCCATCCATCACTAGCACGCCACATTATTTCCTTTGTAAATTTTAATATGATGACATTGGAATCTGAACTGCATGCAACATACACTTGTGCGCCACTTATTCTTGTGAACCACACTTGCATGCAACATATACTTGTGTGCCACTTTTTGACTTGGGCACCAATCTTTAACTTGCATGCCATTTTATTTCCATTGTCAAATTTTGATGTGATGACCCTGAATTATGACTTGCTCGCCACATATACTTGCGCGCCAATACTTGGGAACCAATAATTGCGAGCCACATTCTTTACTTTTCCAAAAACACTTCTTTAATCCCCCTATCCTTCATAACTATTGCATTAAAAGTTATCCAAAATTATGATATTTGTGAAATACAAATCATCAAAGCATCGTCATAGTTTCCAAGTGATTTACAAAGTGAATTGATTTAGCTTCATTGACAAAAAAAGACAACACTCTGTAACAAAAAACATTTCTTTCTTATCCTGTCGAACTTGGTCCCAACAATATGCCCCATTGGATTTTTTTGTCAACCAAGATTCATAAATCACTGAACTTTGTATCCTTAAGAAATGGATTAATTATCAACAATTCTAAGCATACGTGAGCTAACTCATTGTTGGAAACAAGAATTATTGACATCCAAAACCATTCTATCATGAAATCGTGACTATGAAATCTCATGAGAGTACCTCCTCAACATTCTTCAGTAAATCTTTCAAGATTCTACTTCAACATTGTTTAACACCATTCAAGATTCTACTTCATCATTCTTCACGTCTTCAACTTTCCTGGAAAACAAAAAAAAATTGTTTCCTACAACCACTTCAACAAACAGTTAGAATAGTTCACAGACATACATACTGGATTCACAACATACCCACAACTATACAATCACTCCAACAAACAGTTAGAATAGTTCACACACATACATGCTAGATTCACAGCTTACCGACAACTCCACCTTTATGCATGCATCTATAAGGACAGATTTATGAAACAATTCTCCCCCTTGGAAACACTATCCAAAGGCAAGATGAGAGTGGGGATAGAAACATGTATCTTAACCTTGATTACAAGGAGGTTGGACACCCTTGTTCAACCTCAATTTTGCAAATGGTTCCTTCGGTAATGGTTTTGTGAATATATCGATAACTTGTTCAGATGTCGGAACATACTCCAGCCTCAAGTAATTCTTCTCCACCTGCTCTTTGATGAAGTGGTACTTTATATCAATGTGTTTTGAACGATAATGTTATACTGGATTTCTTGTAAGATTGATTGCACTCTGATTATCACAACCCAATAGAAATGATATCTTTACTTCAACAAGTAGATCTTTTAACTGAGTCTTCATCCACATTAGTTGAGTTAAAGTTAGAGTAGTATCAACATACTAAGATTCATCTGTGCTAAGAGTTATTGAATTATGTTTCATGTTATTCCAACTAACACAACTTTTCCACATAAAGAAAACTCCACCAGATGTGGATCTTCGATCATCAACATTTCCTGCCCAATCAGCATCAGAATACCCGAATAGATCAATATTTCCTGATCCATCATACCTGATTCTGAAATTTGTTGTACCTTTGATATATCTGAGAATTATTTTTTCATGAATAAAATATTATTCTATAGGAGCACTCTGAAATCTTGCACATAAAGTGACAGCATAGACGGTGTTGGGTCTTGAGGCAGTCAATTACAATAGACTTCCAATCGGCTTTCGGTGCTCTTTCTTATCTACTTCCGTGCCCTCTCCATATTTAGACAACATGGTTCCCATTGAAATTGGTGTGGAAACTGGTTTTGAATTTTCCATGGAAAATTTCTTCAGGTGTTCCTTAGAAAACTTTTCTTGAGACAGATAAACGTGATTCTTCTTCTGTGGAATTTGTAGCCCAAGAAAGTACATCATTTCTCCCAGCATAGACATCTCAAATAACTTATTTATCTCCTTAGAATATTTTTCACATTATCTTTCATCCTTTCGAGAAAATAAAATATCATCGACATAAACAATAATGATAAGTGAAAACTCATGAAATTCCTTGATGTATAGATTTCTGTCAACTCTCCCTTCCTTAAAATTCATATTCTTTAAGCAAGTTTCCAATTTCGAATACCATGATCTCGGAGCCTGTTTTAGACCACACAAACCATTTTTCAAACTGCACATATAACGTTGTTTCTTTCCAATAACAAATCCACAAGGTTGATCAATATAAACATCCACGTCATGGTCACCATTTAAGAATGAAGATTTTACATCCATTTGATATATTTTGTAACCCCGTTGTGCATCAATAGCAAGATAGATTCTGATTGTTTCTAATATTTCCACCAGATCAATGGTTTCATCAAAATCAATGGCTTCAATTTGTGAATACCCTTTGTAAACCAATCATTATTTGTTTCTTATTACTTCACCTTATTCATTCAGTTTGTTCAGAAAAACCAACATTGTTCCAATAATGTTTTTATTGTCCGAATTAGGTAAAATTTCCCAAGTATCATTAATCTCAATCTGATCAAGCTCTAAATTCATTGCATGAACCCATTTAGGATGCTCAAATTCATCATTCACATAATTTTGTTCAACTTTCAAATAAAGAGATGTATGTGATATAGAATTCATTGTTCTTCTTGTTTGATCCCTCTGATTTTTATCTCCAATAATGTTCTGATCCGCCACTTTCTTCCTTAACATAGGATGAGTTGTTTGAACTCCATCTTCATCACATGAGATTTCTGAGTAAGATTCATCTTCTGGAGTAGTATTTACACTGTCTGTAACTTTATTAGAATTCATAACAAAATCTTCTCTATCCTTCTCAACTTCCACATCAACATATTCTTTCTTTTCTTTCTCAACATTTTCATCAACATTTACACTTGACGAATAAATAATTATTCCTGTTTATTTGTTGAGACATCTATATCCTGATCCTTCTGGAGCATAGACATGAAAAAATCCATCATCTCCTATTTTCTCAGACATTCCAAGGTTTCTACCATTCTTCTTTATAATGCATGGACTCCGAAAAACTTTTAAGTGATTTAGACATGGATTTTTTTCATAGAACATTTCATAAGGAGATATATTTGAGTTTGGTCTAATGAAACATCAGTTCTGAATATACACAGTAGTGATCATGTATTTCCACCAATAATAATGAGAAATACTATGCTCAAGCAACATAGTTCTCCCCATTTACACCAAACATCGATTCATTCTTTTAGCAACACCATTTTGTTGAGGTGTGTATGGTGAACTGAACTCAATCCAAATTCCATTCTTCTCAATAAAACACTCAAACTCTTCATTCTTATACTCACCACCATTATCAGTTCTCAAATTCATCACTGAATACTCACAATACTTTTCTTCATTCCTCCTGAAACTCTTAAACATTTCCAGAGCATCTGACTTATGTCTCTTGTACATAACACAAGTAATGTGAATAATGTCTTCAATGATTGTCATGAATTACTTATCTCTATTTGTTAATTACATTCTCATTAGTCCACATACATCAGAATGTATAAGTTCCAAGGGTCGTTTTGAACGAATTTCAAATCTCTTATGAAAAGAGTTTGTAATCTTCCCTTTTTTACAAATAGTGCTGCACCAATCTCTTATTCTTGATAAATCTGGCATATCTCAGGCACTGTATCATGTTGATAACTTGCACATATTTCTCTGACACATATGTCCCAGCCATTTATGCCATAATTTATTTTCATCCACTAAACCCATGTAACAAGTGTTATGCACTTCAAAAACTTGGAACAAGTTCCCTTTATTATGTTGTCCCCTTGTAACTATATTTCCATCATTTTCAATTTTCACAACAAATAAATCTTTGCTTAAGATATCTTTTTTCCCTCATCACAGATTTGTGACACACTAAGAAGGTTATGTTTTATCCGATTAACATATAGTGTTTTTCTTGGATTTCATCTTTTCATTTCCAATGATGGTCGATCCAACACCTTTGATCCTTAAAGATTCGTCATTTTCAAATATCAATGTTCTTTATTTGAAGTCTTTCACCTTATTCAGTAGCTTTAAGTCTCCTGCAATATGAGAGGAACAACCACTATAAAAAATCCATGGACTTTCTCCTTTTGTATTTTCCAAAGCAGTTTTGACAATAAGAGCTTTTTGTTCTTCCTTTTTTGTCACTTCCTGTTGTGCTTCCTCCAACTTCCTAGCTACGTCAATGTGTTCTGGCCAGACAACCATGCACTCTTTATTTTTGAACATATCAGACCTATCCCTTTTTGCATTTAAAAACTCTGGATTTTGAGAATTATTATGAATCTTTTGTTGCCCTGATAACACACTATGGCAGCCCTTGGCCAGATGACCAAGACGATCACATATTTCACAAATAGTTTCCAGTGGTTGGAATCTATTCTCAACGTTCACACCAGTCTTCTCAGATATCTACTGTAATTTATTTGGGGACTTTCTATTTTGAAAGGGTTGACTCCTCCTCAATCCTTATCTTTCAAAAAATTTGGAATAGTTGTAATTTTGTTGGTTGGACCAACACATATTTTCCATGTTTCCAAATCCACCACAATACTAGCAGTACCCATAGAAAGAATATTTTACTCTGAAACTTCTATGCTGATTGAAGTTGTAACACGTGTAACATCCCAAGTAAGTAATGAATAATAGAAATTTTTATCTATGTCTATTAATGATTAAGACAGTGTTTTAGAGGCTTAAAATGAAAATAAATCCAATCTTAAGCATGGAATACACTAATATTCTTAAAAGATTGTTTTACTGCCTTATGATGGAAAACCCTTTTTAAATCTATCTTATGACATTTTTATAAACTATGTTTGTCAAAATAAACTTATTATTTATGATTGGGACATCAAAATTTACTTTGTGTGATTTTTTGGTATTTTAATGACAATGTTCATTTTTTAATGAATAGTGAATAATACTGGATTTTACATCAAAACTGCTTTTTAATCTAATTTATTTGTATGATTAGATTATCTTTTGAATTGGTCTTAATGTGTAATATGAATATATTTTTACTATTTAATCCAATGGTGGTCATTGGAATCAATTTCACTTTGAAATTGCACTTAAACTAGTGTCAATCTTTTGATACTTATTGTATCATAAAAACACGCTATTTGCTCTGACAGCGGGAATTAATTATTAAATTAATTAATGTGACTTATATGTTTTGAATTTTGTAAAATAGATTTCATTTTTGAATTCGTAATATCTAATATAGCTTAGGGTGAATTTTTGGTAATTTTCTGAAAAACTTCAATTTTTGATGAATAGTGAAACCACTAAGTGGTACTTATAAAGACTGATTTTCCGTTTAAATGAAATTTTGCCATCATTGTGTTTTGAATTTCAAAAATCTGACATACATGGTTTTCATTAAGAAGTAAAATGTGGTTCAATGAGATTATAATAATTTTTTGGTGAATAGTAACTTATTAAGTTTTTAACCGTGATTAGTGGTAATTAGTGTAGTTTAAGGTAAAAATAATGCTTTTATAAAATAAGATGAGCATGACACATGTCCTACCCTCATTGGTTGTGTCATGGTCGACTAAGACAAGCCATGGGTGAACATGGGGATCTGATGGATCCACTTCTGTTGGGAAATGACATAAATTACTTTTTATTTAATGTAAAAGTAAAAATGACACAAACATAATATGTTTTACGAAAACCATTATTAAATGGGGTTATAAAGATCAGATTATTGATTATAAATAGTCATTGGTAATCTATAAAGATTTCCAACATCATAGTATTTTTTTATAATTTTTAGACATTAAATAAATAAATTATTTATGACATAATAATGATGCATCGATGACATCATTATTTGACGATTTAAATAAAATGGAAAGATAATGTAAAATATATGAACTACACATGTCCAAAACTTATTGGATGTGTGGATTTCAAAACCTTATACCCTTATCCACGAATTCTATCAATTTGGGACCTTTTGAATCCGAAACTCTTTTTAAAATAAAGTAACTTATCTTTACTTTCCAAAAGTGCCCCTCCTCTCCTCTTATAAAAGGCCCCCACCTCTACCTCATTTCACACACTCCTCAAGCCTTTGGCTCGGCCAACCCCTGCCATTTACTCTCTCCACATCCCTCTCCTCATCCTAGAGGATTCCCTTTGGGAATAATCCTTTTAAAGGAAGCCTTTAGGCTCAAATCAAAAGGAGATACACTTTTAAAGGTAATTCATTCTCTCATGTTCATTTGTTTTATTTTGCTTTTCCAACCCCCTAAACTCTTTTTATTTACATCTTTTGTAACAAAACCAGTATCTTAAATATACTAGGATGTTGTTATAATATTTATTTGAGCTACAATCTCACACAACTACATCAAATGGTTGAAGAACATACGGTTTCCGTGGATGGCGAAATTCTGCCTCCCGAAACAATGATTGTTCAATACTCATTTAACACCTTCAAAGGTGGCCATTATGAGGTCACTATTTTTATATATGATATATAATATGTTTATGTTTTCCTTAAGCTTCAGTTTTTTTCATTTTGGGCATACATTTATGGTTTCCATTATGGGTAAACACGATATCTTCATTTTAGGAAATGAAGACTACCACCCCCTGAAAGTGATTTGATTCGTTAATTCCATATGTGGGATGTGTAAAGGATAAAGTTAATGATATTATATATGTTATTATACTGGAATTATAATATACTCTTATATAATTATGATTCCATTCAAGAAATACGAAATAGAAATGGAAGTAGCGTTCATGCGTACGTATGGCTTACCGTCTCCATGAACGGTGCATTTCATTTCTTACATCTAAATGTGATGTAATATTATAAATACATGTATATGCTGAATATATATGATATATATGTTATCCAAATCATTAATATAATTCTGGATATAACGAACCATTGACCAAATTAACAACATGTAAGTGTAAGAAGTTTATTTTTGACTTAAGAACCAAATACCGACAAAATGAACACTATTAACTTAAATGATTACATGATGTTCATAACATGGTATAAAAGGAATAATGAACTTGAAAAAGGTTCATAATCAAGTAGATATTAACTCAAGATTATTATTCAGGAGATTAAAGAACAGTTGGGTCAAGTCGGATACGAGTTATGGGACTTCGTCTCAATCTCCATTCATTGAGGCATATTTTATTTTACACACAACTTTCTTTTATACAGAGTATAAACCCCTTTGACTTTTAAGTTTATTCAAAAGGAATCTTTTTTATACGAAGCGTTTACTAAATGACAAATGGTAATGTTTTTGTCATACGTATGCGGCGACAACGACTTCTCCGCCGTCGTGACCATTATTTGAGTTTCGGCTTCCTCTACAAGCCATACCTTATTTTTAAATGAAAAATAAATACCATGTTTTACTTTTCTTTTATTTTGGTATTGAAAATGGTTTTCATAATGTTTTTATATCAATGTGTTTTATTGATATCTCGTGATTGAAATGTGGAAATTTTATGTTTCCTTTATGCATGTTTTATGTGATATGATTATGTTATGGTTATTGGGCATTATTATGAAGACGGGTGGTTCCGTGATAAACCAAGGGCGGGTGAGCCCGATATAGCTCTACAATGAATTGGGTAACTCGAAGGATTGAAACGTTAAGGTGTCTACGAAGATATTTTAGGGAATATACTGTGATGGGTATTCCAAACGTAACCAAGAGGGTTACTCCCTACGTAAGGATGTTATTAATGCCTCAAGTTACCTTTATGTCTTATGATTTCTATGATTTATTCATGATTTTATAAGGTATGTTAAAGTTCCTATGTTTTATGGGAAATGTTTGATTTCATTCTTATGTATATATGAAATCATGTTTCCTTTCCATGTTTTAATAACCCATATTGAGCTTTTTATGCTCATGCCAAGTTTTTTTGAAATGTTTTTCACAGGTCAAGGGAAAGGTACATGATATGATGATAGTGTCAAGGAAGTGACAAGAAATATTCCATGTTTTATTTTAAATGTGTCTCCATTGATGGGAATGAAGAATACTATCTTTATGTAACCACATTGTTTATATGTGGAATGTAATGCAAGTTTTATGATCTAATTCTCTAAATCTCTAAACCCGAAATGATCCTCAATGTGTAATCTTGTAATAACTCACGATTAAGTAAGGTTTAAGGCTGGGGCCTTATAGTTGGTATCAGAGGTCGGTTTAGAAAACTTTAGGAGCTAGAATTATATTAAATGATTATCCAAAAAGATTTCTTTGAAATGATATAGCATTTGAAGATTACGATGTTGCTTCATCTAAGACATGTTTGTTCAGAATGGTTTTCCACAGGGGAAACTGGGAAGCAGTGCTAGGAAGGCATACAGAAGGAAATAACCTTCCGAATCAGCATCCAGAAATGTTCAGGATTGGAACTGAACATTTTGTTGCAGTAATGGCGCAGTTGACTCAAGCGATAAATGGTGGTGGTATCCATGCACGAGATCAGCCAGATCAACCGCAGAGGAACATGTCAGTGGTGGAACATTTCGTGAGGCAACATCCCCCATCATTCAGAGGATCAACTGACCCTGTGCTAGCTGAAGGGTGGATTAAAGAACTGGAGAATATTTTTGATGTCATGGGGTTTTCAGACAATCAAAATGTTAGTCTTGCTATTGACTGTTTGGAGGGTGAAGCAGATCAGTGGTGGTCTATGGTTAAAAATATCAGGGACGCTGATGAGATTGATGATCTTGACTGGGAAGAATTCAAAGGTATGTTTCTTGAGAAGTATTTTCCTAAGGCTGTTCGACTTAGGATGGAAAAACAATTCTTATAATTGAGGCAAGAAGAAAACTCAGGGGCTGCCTATGAAAAAAGGTTCACTCGATTGGCAAGGTATGCTCCAAATTTTATCCGAGACCTTGATAGTAAAATCAATCGTTTTTACTCAGGATTAAAGCCAAAATATCGAAGGGCATTAGCTTCTCGTGAGTTTAAAAGTTATGAAATGCTTGTTCAATGTGCTGAGAAGGTGGAAATTGAGTTTTCTGATGACCAAGTGTTCTATAACAACCAGCAGAAGAAGAGACCGAGGTGGTAGGAGAAAGGTAAGAATTTTTCAAAAAAGTCTGATGGTAAGAGAACTTAGTTTTCAGTTTGTGATAAATGTGGAAAAAGGCATGATGGGGAATGTCTTCTGAATTCTGGAAATTGCTACCGATGTGGTAAGATGGGACATAAGGCTTGTGACTGCACTGAAAAGGATCAAGGTGAAGGTAAGAACAAATTTGATTAACAGTTAGTGAAATGTTATAAGTGCAGTGAGATGGGTCACTATGCAAATGAGTGTCCGGCAAAGAGCTTGAGTGATGGGAAGCAGTTAGACTACAAGCAGAAAGGGGTGGTGAAATCCTTTGCAACTACTTCAGCAGATGTCGGCCCATCAAATGAAGTTGTATCAGGTACTTTGTTTGATTTTTCAGATTATGCCAGTGTGTTGTTTGATTCGGGGTCTACACATTCTATCATCTCTGAAACCTTTTCTAGTAAAATTGGAATACCATCTCAAGAAATGACTCCTGAACTTTTGGTAAAAACACCTGGGTGAAATGTTGAGGCAAAAAGAATTTATAAGAATCTACCTATCCTTATCTGTGGAAAGAAGCTACTTACAAACCTTATTTTTCTACCTCTAGTAGAGTTTGATGTTATCCTGGGTATGGATTGGCTCTCTATTTACCATGCTAAGATTGATTGTTGAGCTAAAGAAGTTTCTTTTCAGAAAGACTTTCAGTTTGTGTACAAGAATGAACCCTTACTGTTGATAACTTATCAAGAGGCCGAGAAACTTGTAAAAGATGGAAATGAATGTTACCTTGCACACGTCATTGAAAAAAAAGGAACTATTCAGATTAATGATGTGCCAGTGGTAAATGAGTATCCCGATGTTTTCCCTGATGAGTTGCCTGGAATAATACCAGATCGGGAAGTTGAGTTTACTGTTGACTTAGTTCCTGATGCTAAGCCAATTTCAACACCCCCTTATCTAATGGCACAAATTGAACATTTAGAGTTGAAGGAGCAATTGAATTATTTATTAGAGAAATGTTTCATTAGACCTAGCACATCACCATGGGGTGCTCTTGTTTTATTTGTTAAAAAGAAAGATGGTTCTATGAGACTTTTCATTGATTATAGAGCCTTGAATAATATCACTGTTAAGAATAAATATATGTTGCCTCATATCGATGATTTGTTTGATCAGCACCAGGGAGCTCAGTTTTTTTCAAAGATTGACATGAGATTGGGATACCATCAGCTGAAGGTAAAGGAGGCAGATATTCCGAAGACCACGTTCCATACGAGATATGGACATTATGAATTTGTAGTAATGCCTTTTGGGCTAACCAGTGCACCTGCTGTATTCATGGACATAATGAATAGAATTTTCCATGAGTTCTTGGATAAGTTTGTGGTGGTTTTCATTGATGATGTTTTGGTGTTTTCTAAATGTAAAGAGGAGCATGAAAGGCATTTAAGGGTTATCGTGCAAACCTTAAAATAAAAGAAACTATATGGAAAATTCAGAAAGTGTGAGTTTTGGTTGCAACAAATTTCTTTCCTTGGTCACATTGTTTCTAAAGATGGAATAACTGTTGATCCTGCAAAAACAAAAGTTATGGAAGAATGGCCAAGACCCACAAATGTAACCGAGATTCGTAGCTTCCTTGGTTTGGCGGGCTATTACCGAAGGTTTATTATAATTTTTTCACAGTTATCTAGTCCAATGACTAAGCTAACTTCGAAGGGTGTTAAGTTTATCTGGACAAAAGAATGTGATGATTGTTTTCAGGAATTGAAAAGAAGATTGGTGAATTCTCCAGTTTTGGCACTACCTTCCAGGAATGGTGAGTTTGTTATATACAGTGATGCTTCATTGAAAGGACTTGGTTGCTTCCTAATGCAGAATGATCAGGTAATTGCTTATGCTTCACGACAGTTGAAAACTCATGAGGTAAATTACCCTACACATGACTTGGAATTAGCTGCTGTTGTTTTTGCTTTAAAAATTGGAGGCATCATTTTTATGGAGTAAAGTGTGAAATATATACCGATCAAAAAATTTTAAAGTATAAATTCACTCCGAAAGAGATAAACATGAGACAGAGGAGATGGCTTGAATTAATCAAGGATTATGATTGTACAATTCATTACCATCCGGGAAAAGAAAATAAAGTGGCTGATGCTTTGAGTCGAAAAAGTAATGCTTCATTAACAATGTTTCATTTGGAACGTGATCCTTTGGTTAAGGATTTGATGAACTTTGGCATAGAAGTTGTTGGTACAGGAATTCCTTATGTTTTGTTTCAGGTATCAGTGAGAACTTCTCTATCAGATAGAATCAAGCAAGCACAGTAGCAAGACAGTGAGTTGTAGAAAAAGGTAGAGCTGGTTCAGAGAGGTAAGTTGCCTGAATTCAACATTGATAATGATTGTGTTTTGAGATTTGGTAAGAGAATGTGTGTGCCTTGTGATTCACAGATGAAGAGAGAGTTGTTATGTGTAGCTCATAGTTCTCCATTTTCAGTTCTTCCGGGCAGTGTTAAGATGTATAGAGATCTGCGGGAGTATTACTGGTGGGATGGAATGAAAAAAGATATTACTGATTTTACTGTGAAGTGTTTGACTTGTCAGCAGGTTAAAGCAGAGTGGAAGTTACCGAAAGGGATGCTTCAGCCTTTACCAGTGCCAGAGTGGAAATGGGAGAATATATCCATGGACTTTGTTGTTGGATTACCGAAGACATCTCGGGGTAATAATGCAATCTGGGTTATTGTTGATCGCTTGACCAAATCTGCTCATTTCTTTGCTATATGAGATACTTTCTCTCTTGATCAACTTTCCCGTTTGTATCTTAAAGAGATAGTCAGGTTACATGGAGTTCATCTCTCCATTGTATCGGATCGTGATCCCAGGTTTACTTCTAACTTTTGGAAAGGCCTTCAGAAGTCATTGGGTACTGAATTAAATTTTAGTACATCTTTTCATCCTTAATCAGATGGGCAGTTAGAATGAAAAATTCAGACATTGGAGGATATGCTACGAGCTTGTTCTATGGATTATCAGGGAATTTGGGACCAACATCTTTCTTTGGTTGAATTTTCATATGATAACAGTTTTCATTCCAGTATACAGATGGCACCATTTCAGGCATTATATGGGAAGCGGTGTCGAACTCCAGCTTTCTGGGATGAAGTGGGTGAAAGGAAGTTGATGGGACCAGAATTGGTAGAAGAGATGGCAGAAAAAGTTCAGATGATTCAGAAACACATGAGAACAACTCAGAACAGGCAGAAGAGTTATGCGGATAACCGGAGGAAGGATCTATCTTTCGAGGTAGGTGGTCATGTTTTTCTCAAGGTTTCTCATTGGAAAAGTGTGATGAGATTTGGTAAGAAAGGAAAGCTGAGTCCAAGGATTATTGGACCATATGAAATTCTAGAGAGAGTTGGATCAGTTTCATACCGAGTGGCTTTACCTCCGAGTTTATCGCAGGTACACAATGTTTTTCATGTTTCGATGTTGAGAAAGTATATTCCAGATCCATCTCATGTTTTGAGCCCAGAGGTAGTTCAGATGGAAGAGAACCTATCTTATGAGGAACAACCAGTCCAGATTCTTGACCACAGAGAGGAAGTGTTATGGAATAAAGTGATTCACCAGGTAAAGGTTTTGTGGAAAAACCACATGATTGAAGAGGCAACATGGGAATCTGAAAATGCAATGAGAGATAAGTACCCCCATTTATTCGATAAGTAAATAAATTGCGGGGACACAATTTTCTAAAGGGGGAAGGATGTAACATCCCAAGTAAGTAATGAATAATAGATATTTTTATCTATGTCTAGTAATGATTAATATAGTGTTTTAGAGGCTTAAAATGAAAATAAATCCAATCTTAATCATGGAATACAGTAATATTCTTAAAAGATTGTTTTACTGCCTTGTGATAGAAAACCCTTTTTAAATCAATCTTTTGACAATTTTATAAACTATGTTTGTCAAAATAAACTTATTCTTTATTATTGGGACATCAAAATTTACTTTGTGTGAATTTGTGGAATTTTTCTGACATTGTTCATTTTTTAATGAATAGTGAAAAAAACTGCATTTTACATCATAAATGATTTTTAATCTAATTTATTTATATGATTACATTATCTTTTGAATTGGTGTTAATGTGTAATATGAATATATTTTTACCATTTAATCCAATGGTGGTCATTGGAATCAATTTCACTTTGAAATTGGACTTAAACTAATGTCAATCTTTTGATACTTATTGTTTCATAAAAACACGCTATTTGCTCTGACAGCGGGAATTAATTATTAAATTAATTAATGTGACTTATATGTTTTGAATTTTTTAAATTAGACTTCATTTTTGAATTCGTAATATCAAATATTTCTTAGGGTGAATTTTTGGTAATTTTCTGAAAAACATCAATTTTTGATGAATAGTGAAACCACTAAGTGGTACTTATAAAGACTGATTTTCCGTTTAAATGAAATTTTTCCATCATTATGTTTTGAATTTCAAAAATCTGACATACATGGTTGTCATTAAGAATTAAAATGTGGTTCAATGAGATTATAATAATTTTTTGGTGAATAGTAACTTATTAAGTTCTTAATCGCGATTAGTGGAAATTAGTGTAGTTTAAGGTAAAAATAATGCGTTAATAAAATAAGATGAGCTTGACACATGTCCTACAATAATTGGTTGTGTCATGGTCGACCAAGAGAAGCCATGTGTCAACTTGGGGACCCATGGATCCACTTTGGTTGGGAAATGACATAAATTACTTTTTATTTAATGTAAAAGTAAAAATGACACAAATATAATATGTTTTACGAAAACAATTTTTACATGGGGTTATAAAGATAAGATTTTTGATTATAAATAGTCATTGGAAAACTAATAAGATTTAAAACATCATAGTATTTTTTTATAATTTTTAGACATTAAATATATTAAATTATTTATGACATAATAATGATGCAGCGATGACATCATTATTTGACGATTTAAATAAAATGGAAAGATAATGTAAAATCTATGAACTACACATGTCCTAAACATATTGGATGGGTGGATTTAGAACCCTTATCACCTTATACACGAATTATATCAATTTGGGACCTTTTTAATCCGAATCTCTTTTTAAAATAAAGTAACTTATCTTTACTTTCCAAAAGTGCCCCTCCTCTCCTCTTATAAAAGGCCCCCACCTCTACCTCATTTAACACACTCCTCAAGCCTTTCGCTAGGCCAACCCCTGCCCATGTACTCTCTCCACATCCTTCTCCTCATCCTAGAGGATTCCCGTTGGGAAGAATCCTTTCAAAGGAAGCCTTTAGGCTCAAATCAAAAGGAGTTACACTTTTAAAGGTAATTCATTCTCTCATGTTCATTTAATTTATTTTGGTTCTCCAACCAACTAAACTCTTTTTATTTACTTATTTTGTAAAAACACCAGTATCTTAAATATACTAGGATGTTGTTATAAGAATTATTTGAGCTACACTCTCACACAACTACATCAAATGGTTAAAGAACATACGGTTTCCGTGGATTGCGAAATTCTGCCTCCCGAAACGATGATTGTTCAATACTCATTTAACACCTTCAAAGGTGGCCATTATGATGTCACTATTTTAATATATGATATATAATATGTTTATGTTTTCCTTAAGCTTCTGTTTTTTTATTTTGGGCATACATTTATGGTTTCCATTATGGGTAAACATGATATCTTCATTTTAGGAAGTGCGGACTACCGCCCCCTGAAAGTGATTTGATTCATTAATACCATACGTGGTATGTGTAAAGGATAAAGTTAATGATATTATATATGTTATTATACTGGAATTATAATATACTCTTATATAATTATGATTCCATTCCAGAAATACGAAATAGAAATGGAAGTAGCGTTCATGCGTACGTACGGCTTACCGTCTCCATGAACGGTGCATTTCATTTCTTACCTCTAAATGTGATGTAATGTTATAAATACATGTATATGATGAATATATATGATATATATTTTATCAAAATCATTAATATAAATCTGGATATAATGAACCTTTGACCAAATTAACAACATGTAAGTGGAAGAAGTCTATTTTTGACTAAAGAACCAAATACCGAAAAAATGAACACTATTAACCTAAATGATTACATGATGTTCATAACATGGTATAAAATGAATAATGAACTTGAAAAAGGTTCATAAGAAAGTAGATATTAACTAAAGTTTATTATTCAGGAGATTAAAGAACGGTCGGGTCTAGTCGGATACGAGGTATGAGACTTCGTCTCAATCTCCTTTCATTTAGGCATATTTTATTTTATACACAACTTTCTTTTATACGGTGTATAAACCCATTTGACTTTTACGTTTATTCAAAAGGAATCTTTTTTATACGAATCATTTACTAAACGACAAAAGGGAATGTTTTTGTCGTACGTATGCGGCGATAATGACTTCTCCGCCGTCGTGACCATTATTTGAGTTTCGGCTTCCGCTACAAGCCATACCTTCTTTTTAAAAGAAAAATAAATACCATTTTTTACATTTCATTTATTTTGGTATTGAAAATGGTTTTCATAATGTTTTTATATCATTGTGTTGTATTGATATCTCGTGATTGAAATTTGGAAATTTTATGTTTCCTTTATGCATGTTTTATGTGATATGATTATGTTTTGTTTCTTGGGAATTATTATGAAGATGGGTGGTTCCATGATAATCTAAGGGCGGGTGAGCCCGATATAGCTCTCCAATGCATTGGGTAACGTGATGGAGTGAAACGTTAATGTTTCTCCGAAGATATTTTAGGGAATATACTGTGATGGGAATTCCAAACGTAACCAAGAGGGTTACTCCCTACGTAAGAATGTTATGAATACCTCAAGTTACCATTATGTCTTATGATTTATATGATTTATTCATGATTTTATGAGGTATGTTAAAGTGCCTATGTTTTATGGGTAAAGTATGATTTCATTCTTATGTATATATGAACTCATGTTTCCTTTCCATGTTTTTATAACCCATACTGAGCTTTTTATGCTCATCCCAAGTTTTTTTGAAATGTTTTTCATAGGACAAGGGAAAGGTACATGATATGAAGATAGTGTCCAGGAAGTGTCAAGAAATAATCCTTGTTTTATTTTAAATGTGTTTCTATTGATGGGAATGAAGAATACTATCTTTATGTAACCACTTTGTTTATATGTGGAATGTAATGCAAGTTTCATGATCTAATTCTCTAAAACTCTAAACCCGAAAATATCCTCAATGTGTAATCTTGTAATAACTCAAGATTATGTAAGGTTTAAGGCTGGGGCCTTATAACATGCTTTTCAATGGCCTTCTTAAAAGAACTCTGCTGATCATGAACCTTTATGTTTACATTTTTAACTCTCTTAATTGTGTCAGATTTATCAGTACCAGTGGTATTAGAAGACAACATTGACTCAAGAGTTTTATGCACTTCTGATTTTTCAGTGTCGATGACTTTGACCACATACATTATCTTTCTAGCCTTGTTCAAAATAGAACTAGTTCCATATTTTCTTTCAACCTTTTTAGATAACTTTTGTAGATCCTTATTTGGATCATTCTTACGAGAACATTCACCAACTTCTGAGATATATTGTTTGAAACTGACATTCATTTCTTTAGCTTTATAAAGTTTTTGTTGGAAATGTTGCAGCTATTCTTCTTTTTCATTCATCTTTACGTCAAGATGATCATTGAGATTCTTTGAATTCTCAAGAGAATTCTTCATATCATCAATATCCTTTTGCATATAGATTTTATCATCATGAGAAATTTATTCATTGTTTAATGTGGAATTTTCGTTTATTAACTTCTTGTTTTCCTTCTCAAGACTTCTAACATTTCGAAGAAATTCCTTCCTCTCTTATTATAGATACTATTCAAGTTGAGTTTCTTCTTCTTTAGTACTAATGATATCATAATAATCATTATTCACTATTGAAAAATATGTACTCTCTCTAGCTTTCTTGGCAACAGATTATTCAGATCCAGTATCACTATCATCATCTTCTTCACTTTTTGAAAACAAGAATCTTCTTTTTTATTTGAAGAACTTTTTTTCTTTACCTCTTTAAGAATATTTATCTATTCCATGATGTTTATTCCATGACCTTCTTGGTCATATGTCTTCTTTTTCACTATCTTCATCTTTCCCTTTTTGAGGACAATTAGCCGCAATGCGGCCAATAGCTCCACATTCAAAACATTTCAAAGTGAGTTTCCATTTTTATTTCCCTGTTCTTCCTTTCACATTTTTATAAAAATGGAAATTATATCATCAAAATTTTGACATTCCTCATTTTCAGAGTCTGATTCACCAAGATTATCTTCAATTAAAATTTTCTTTGACTTCTCTTTATTTACATCTTTGAAAGACATTTCTCTATCATCTTTTGATTTTCTCTTTATAGTGTTCTCCCTTATCATTACATAAGTTATGACAGTGATATTCAAATAATCCAGAGATAATGTTTTCGGATATCTGTCCTCTAGTAATGAATCTTTAGCATCAAATTTTTCAGTAAGAATTCTTAAGATCTTTTCAGCACCTGTAGAATCTTCTATTGTCTCACCAGGACATCTGATTTTACTGAAAATATCATTAATCCTAGTAAAGAAATCCCCAACTGAGTTAGATTATCCCATATTCATGTATTCATACTTCAGTCTCCAGATTTGTAGTTTTGACTTCTTCACTTTTGTATTTCCTTCATTGATGTTCTTCAGTTTGTACCAAATTTCTTTGGGTGTAGAAACACCTTTTACTCTTAAAAATTCACTCTGAGAAAGAGATGAGAGTAACACATTTTTATCTCTTCCATTATTCTCAATATTCTTCTTATCGGCAGGAGTAAGAGGAACCTAGTCATTAATAGCAAGAAATCCAAATGTTGTAGTTTGAAGAACATCATTTCCAAGATACATAAGATAAGGAATCATTTTGTCCT
The DNA here is from genome assembly GCA_963277665.1 of Viscum album. Classification (NCBI taxonomy): domain Eukaryota; kingdom Viridiplantae; phylum Streptophyta; class Magnoliopsida; order Santalales; family Viscaceae; genus Viscum; species Viscum album. The sequence goes on along the minus strand of OY728163.1, from coordinate 1,044,444,252 downwards.
TCCATATGTGATTGTTCGTTCCATCAAAATTCCAAATCCCCTTACTGTTCAATCAATTTAGATTCTCCATCACAACTTCTCTTCAACCACTTTATCGAAGAATAAACGAAGGAAACACCCTCTAATTCTTATTTAAGTTCCCAGTAAGGATTCAAGTATCACTAAGAGTGGGAGGGGGTGAATCGGTGATATCTATTTATTTTTATATTTTTTTTTCTTTTTGAAAAAACCTTCTCCTCATCTTAAAGCGTTTCTTCCCTAATGAACACACAAAATCACATAAAGACAAGATTTACAAGGTTCACTACTCAACAAGTGTAGCTACGTCCTTGGTAGGGTAAGGAAATAATCCAGTACCACACAATACAATAGAAAACAATCATTTGATGTGGAATACAACGAGTAGGATATACCCTTACACTCGTGTTGCACTAGGAAATCAATCTGCAAGCCCATCTGTGACCTCTTAGAACAAATATGGAACTACAATATTTCAGTGCTTCTTTACAATTTAACAGTTGTATTCTCTAAAGTACAGATCTTCACTTTCCTACCCAGAAGCTGGCAGGTACCCTTGGAGCAAAACAGCTATCGTGACCACTTCCACTTGTGCGCCCTATACTTGCACGCGTACATCTTGCGTGACTCTTCTTACGCATTGATACTTGCACCCCACAACTTGTGCGGAATGACTTTTGTGACAGACGTGTGAGGAAGACATGCGCGGAAACACTTGCACGACATACATTCACGAAAAAACATTGTGCAGCAACACTTGCGCGGAAACACATGTGCGGATAGACTTGAATGGAAAATCACTCTCTAATACTTATTCTCTCAGAGATAAAATTTTCTTTAATGTGTTTAGCATTAAAAAATGAGAAGGCAAGATGTCTATTATTAGGCATTTTTGTGACTTTCACGCCACATACACATACACGTCAATACTTGCGCACCGCTGCATCACTTGTGCGCTGCTTCACCACTTGTGCGCCCTTCCACCCCTAGTTCACCACATTCATTCCTTTTTAATTTTTGATATGATGACGTTGGAATCTGAATTTCTCACAACATACACTTAAGTGCCACTTATACTTGCACACCACTTATATTAGCATGACACTTTTTGACTTGCGCGCCAATCTTTAACTCGCATGCCATTTTATTTTATTTGTCAAATTTTGATGTGATGACCCTAAATTATGACTTGCGCACCACATATACTTGCGCTCCAATACTTGTGAACCAATAATTGTGCTCCACTTTCATTCCTTTTCCAAAAACACTTCATTACTACCCCTATACTTCATAAGTCTTGCATCCCAAGTTCTATAAACTTATGATATTTGTGGAATACAAATCATAAAAACATCTTCCTAGTTTCCAAGTCCTTTACATAGTGAATTAATTCAGCATCTTTGACAACAAAAGACAACACTCTATAACAAAATACTTTTCTTACTTCCTTATCCTTCCAACTTGGTCCCAACAAATAACAAAGAACACATGACATTTATATAAATCGATAAGGAGAAATAAAAATTGAAACGTAAAAAAATTAAACACATTCAATTCAGTCTATAAAATGAGAAATAAATGAATCAGATAATCTGAATGAAATTATCTCATGGATGAATGTAATAATAATAACTAAACTCTAAATAAACAAAATTATAAATTATTTAATTCCATGTTTCCTTGGTACATGGAGCCATTACCATCAATAGCTTTCACAAGATGATTTTGACATACTAGATACAAAATAATTTCTTTTGAATAGCCTTAACTACAACATCATGTCATTTCACAAGATTATTTTAACCATTATAGATATAAACAAAATGGGTTATTCTAACTGAATTCATCCCATGATACTTTGGATGCATCACGGGGTTTACATTAAACGGTCCCAGAACTGTATCTTATATGTCTAATTCATTTGTCATATATCTAATAATATATTTAATTAATAAAAATGTTTATTATCATAATATAACCTTATTGAATATATAATTAAGATTTAAGAATATTTTTTTAGTGAAGGATAAGTAACCGCAAGAGTTTTTGGCATTGAAAAAAGGATATTCCATTGAATTAACATTAAAATTATTCTTAAGAAAAATAATCATTAAACATTCAAAAGTCTCACATACTGCAATAATTAATTTGAATAATAAGCCTAATAATGTAATAACATTAAATTAAGGTTTTAAATATCATTAATATAAAATAATTAGTTATATAACATATCAAAAGTTTTAGTAGATACGCCATACCAAAATAACAATGTGGAGAATATGGCATAAGCAACACAGAATTAAATGTAAGATAATAATCGCTTACCTTGAGTCTTTCATGTCACATATGTATTTATCTTAAAAATTAATAAAATTATTTGAATTATATACTAAATTAATTATCCATTTAATGTTTATTTTCACATTAAAATAATTTATTTGAATTTTTTTACAACTACTTATTAAATTAAATTTATATTCGATGTGTCGACTATATTTTATTGATGTTTTAAAAATGACATCAGTAGGATTAAAATGGTCAAAATGGTCGTTATATACAAATATCATGAATAATAATCATGAAATAATTTTTATATTTATTCCTAAATAAACATTTATATGCAATGATTAAATATTTATATGACAAATGAATTAATGATACAATCATATAGATGGTAATCCATGCTTAAAAATTAGTAACATAACAAATTTTCAATGATTTTTATAGAAAGAAGGTATGTAAACTTATCAATTTATAAAATAATCATAATTTCATTCGTACCATGTTATATAATCATATAAAATTATATCTATATATTAATTTTTTGATGTAAAAAGAATCAAATGTCATCAAATAGGTGGTTGTCCAGATGTTGTTGAAAGACTTTATCACTTTTTTAGTGTGTGACTATGTAAATAAATAAGATGATATATTTTATTAGAAATGGTAATTATTTAATGAATATAATATATATATTTCTTTTATGTTACATATTTTTAATCAAAAATATCCTTAATAGTTTCCATGAAATTTTGGAATGTATCACATAACATTGAGGAGGTGGTAGTCCACATTTCCACAAATAATGTTATCATATTCCCACAAACAAGAAACCATAATGCTGTGTGTTATATAAAAATTAATGAAGAATAAATAACTAATAAATATAATATATATTATATAGAAACAATGTTACCATCACAATTATTAAATATGAAGGGTGGTGAAATAAAAATGATTCACATTCTTTTTTGAGGTGAGAATGCATCGTATACAAAAATGGTATGTTCTTTACCCATACAATGGAAGTGTGTGGGTGTGTATAGTTTAAAAATTTAATACAAATACTATGTGCATATTTATGATAATGATTTATATATTTATTATAGTAATATTATTATTTAATTATGTTGAAATTGGGAAGAAAACAAAAGTTCTTGAGGAATGATGTTACCTATTCATTAGGTAAGTACTTTTAGTTAGCAACAAAGGGCTTCCTTGAATTGAATTATTACTAATGGTAGGTTTATTGGATGAATAGATGTCTTATGGGATATTAATTGAGAATATTTTTTGAACGGAAAATGTCTTTAAAATTGTTAATAAGTTAAAGGGGTGAGTAGTTTTATATACTGTAGGAGTAATGGCATTGATTTAATTTTGGACAAAATAATTCCTCCCACTTTATCTAATTTCATGTGGCTCTAATAACATAAAATATTATATCAAATTGATTATAGGGTCTAAATATGAACTTATAAATGATTTTGAATAATTTTATATGTCATTTTGGAACATACTTTTATTGTTTCATCCATTGTTAATCTAATTTCTCTATTAATAATTGAAATTAATTATAAATAATTTAATTAATATTTTTGATAAAAAAAGATAAAAAATATTTTTAATTTTTTATAAATATTTTTAACAATATCTAAACCATTTTTCCAGATTAAAATCAGATAATTTATAGAAATTAATTTAAATTTAATCTCGTAGACGAGATGAAAAAGTGGGGTTTTATATTTAAAAATGTTCCCATGTTTGAGATGATTTATATTTAATTTCAATGTGAATTTTATTCCAATGATCTGAATTGTATTTATTGTTGCATTATTGTTATAATTTGATGTTAAAATAAAATTAAAATATAAATTATCTCATTAATTAAATTTGAATAAAAGGATTTTTGACTTGAAATTATGTATATTTTATTCATAAAAATTAAAATTTTTCTGAAAAATATAAAAAATACACCCTAACCAAATTTTGATTATTATATATAAAATATTAAGATTATTTATTCATATTAAATTATATAAAATGAAAAAAATTCTTATTTAAAATTGTTTCACCCTTAAAAGGTGGTAAAATTACATTTATAAAAGTATGTGTTCTTTTGTGTAAAATTTGAATTGTTATTATCTTGTGCCTATAAAAATTATATGATGAATATAAAAAACTAGTTTAAATAATATATATCATCTATATTTAACTAATATCATTATATAAACTAAAATAATTTGACATATTACTATAAAAATATTTTATGAACATAAAATAGTTTTTAATTAAATCATTCTATTTATATCCATTTGGTATCTATATTCATTAATAATTAATATCAAATGAATTCTTGTAACTATATTTTTTCATAAGTTAGTTAATAATATTAATAAATACAAATTTAATTTCTAGGATATATCATAGTATATTAAATAACAATTATTTTAGTAATATATTATTGATCACTAAAACCATTTCATGCGTGTATTATCGGTAAAAAAATTATTCATTTTCTCATGTAAATAATGGAAACCACATTTTATCATTAATGGGATGTTGTATAATATATTTATTAAATGTATAATAATATATTGGTATGTTGTATTCACTTATACACTTGGTGTTTCTTATCATACATGATATTAAATATATTGTCCTTATTTTAGAAATTTATTGTTTTACAAATTCTATGGCATAATTTATCATATAATTCAGGGTTGTCTAAAGATATGAAATTTGAGGATAAATCATGGATTCTCGACCTCTTAATCATATTTATTGGTATGTACAAGATTAACTTTTGATTATTGTTATGTCTTAGTTTTTTAATTCCCCATATTAATTTTATAGATTCCCTTAATTTACCCTTCAAAATACTATTGGATGAGCTCTACATATTTATCTTGATTTTATGTGAATAAATTATTTGGGGTGTGAACATGGTTTATGGTTAAGAAGGTTATTTATAATTACTTGTAATTATTGTTACTTTTATTTAGTAAATTTTTAGGGTCTAATTCCTCGGATTCACTACATTCAGAAATAGAATAAATACATAGACATGTCTCATGTATTCATGATTATATGATGAGATAGAATTTTGTAGTGAATACACCATGGATTATGTTATTATATTTTTTATTTGTTTTTCTTATTGGAGCCCCTTTAAACTAGTATGATTTATGAGAACCATATCTTGGATTATAGATATATGGAACCAACTAAAGCTAATAGTGTTGACCTCAGCTGTTATTATTCAGCCTGGTAATATAGGTTATTTTATCATTTCTTTTTATTGTTTTTAATTTATGTGATATTGAATAATTGGGATCTATTCTATAGGATCATTTATATTTAGTTGTTATTTTGGGGATTTATTAGTGGTGTCCTGTAGGTTCATACTCACTCCCTAGTCAGGACTCTATATTTCATGGATACCTATGAAAAAAAATATATGGTTACAGGTTTTGGGTATAGACTTGTAGAATGATGATATTAATTGAATTTTAGAGTGGATTTAGGTGATAGTATATAAAAATACTCAGGAATAGTTTGGATTATTTCTTATATACTATATACTTTTGGTGTATTTTTATATTTCTTTGTATTAGATCAACAATAAGGGAATTATATATTTTTTGTGGCACATATTTTTTATATATAATATATTTTCATAAAAATATATAATCATTATCTATATTTCTATGAAATTTTTATATTTATATGTTTATATGTTGATAAATATATACAATGATTATCTACACTAGCTGTATGGTATAGCCTCCCCATGGTACCGTATAGATTGTCGCTTCTATCGGGAGACCTATTGTTTTTGGCGATGCATGCTTGAGGAAATGAGGAAATATGGCTTGGATAATAGATTGAATGGCTTCTAGGTTGGTATGCGAGAAAATATTATGAGACAAATGACTTTCCCAATAATCCAACACAAGTTATTTTAGTGTTATTATTCCTTAATAACTCACACCCTGGGAAACATCCAATAATGTCACCCATCATGACACAAATCGTGGAAAATCCTCACAAAGATATTGATTTCATATCATGTAGGATCTTTAAGAGATGTTCTATTTATTAACATCGGTAGTAACAATTAATATTTGAATTATCACAATTAAAGGGCTATTACCCTCTTCCCCTTATAGTACAATACCCCCATTTTTTAATCCCAACCTAAAAAAGGTATCAACTATTATTTTAGGATTTAAATTTACTCTAATACCATTTTTGACTTCCATATTATGTATATTATCATGTTAAATGATTATGTAACACAAGCCTTTGATGAAGTACCCATGAAACCATCAATTTGAATCAAATTGTAGTGGTTAACTGCTTCATTGAGGGGTGATTTGTTATTTTAAAACAACACAAAATATCATGATATTAAAAATGAAACCAAAAGAATAATATGATTCATGATATATAAGTTTTAAAACTATAATGAAAATCCAAAAAAACAAAAATACTATAGTAGTAGTGAAAAAATATACTCAAGGGAGAAAATAAAGTCAACAAATGTCCCAACAAAATGACACTTATGTTTAATAACTCTATTAAAACTATAAGATAAAATATAAGTTAAAATTACATTACACGAAATTTGTTTCAAGATAATATTTTAGAGAAATCTGATAATTTTTATTTATTAAATTTAGGAGGAAAATGAACTATATTGGTAAAAAAAAGTGCATATATTTTGGACAAGTAATCGTACTCATATTTTTTCCCAATATCAATCACCAGTCACCCCAATATAAAATGAACAAAATATCTACTGGTTCAAAATATTATTTATAAGAAATAGAAGAATGTCAAAATGGGTTACGAATTTAATAAATTTTGATTATATGAAGAGAAATATAACAATCAATGCCACATGCAATAATCAGTCCATCTCCATCCACTAAGACACATAATATGGCCTAATAACTATCTTTATAATCAAATGTGTCAGTTTTTCATTCACCAAGCATGTAATTTGTGATTTACACTAACATTCTTGTAGTGTCGAACTGACTGCCAAATCCATACCAACTTGTACCTGTACTAAGAAAATCTGAACAAAGTCCAAACATGATTGGGAGAATCTAGTCTTAAGTCATTACACTTGAATTAAATATCTATTTTAAAACATTAAAATAATATTATTTCATACAGTAAATAGAATAAATAATATAAAACTATAATACCAATGGTCTTTACAAATTCTATTCGAATTCCCATCATTTTGAAAACCTATAAGAAGAGTGTCATTTATTATTAATTCTAAAAACATTTCCTTTAGAAAGATTTTAAAAATCATAATAATGAGAAATAGATTTGTAGAAAAATATTAGTAGAGGTATAATCCACCAACCCCTAAATGGGTGACGAAAAATAATAAATACACTATAAAACCACTAGATCTTTGATTAAGTTTTTTTTTCAAATGTTCAAATAAAGATATAATAAAACACATTTAATATAATATATCTATACATAGTCATGTAACCTTACAAAATTTTGTAAATACAGATAAGGTTATCTAAATAAAAAGTGGGAAAATAGAATCATAATGTTGATTATATAGATCTAACATATTTATAACCCATTAAAATAAGAATCTGATAAAAATTAATCTACGAATAATTCTTAAAATAGAATAGATTTTCTGGGGCATTGGGGATGTGGATAAATCATGGTTTTGGGGTTGAAACCCATGTTGTGGTATAATTTTTATAGTATAATATTTACATTCAATGGTTATTATACAATGTTTGATAAACCATGTACTAATCATGTGCATACTCCAACCTCAATCTCATTCTCTTGTATGGCTAGTTCAAATTGTTTGATAAATCATATTCCATCTAGGGTTTTTCCTATGTCAATACTCACATGATTTATCAAGGAATTTTTTTTAAAAAAAATACTGGGACATGAACCACCTCCAATAATCTTAAGTCATCTACATTATCCTCAAGAGAGAACCATACTATTTTAACTTAATATTCTAAACTATTTCACCCTTAAAATCACCACTTAAACACATCAAAACCGTCTTGAATCTTCTGAAAATCATCTAATGTATTATATAACATCCAAATATATAAATACAAGGGAGGTTCCAAAATCCACACGTGTTACATGTATATTGTAAAAATAAAAATGATACAATGAGAATGATAACCATGAGTTGTAATATAATAAAATTAATATGGAATGTAAATTGTTTTGATATGTTTATTTTTCATTGGTATTATGTCCTATTTTTTAATATATGTATACTATTTTTCTTGGTGAAATTGTGCACATATCATCACTCGTTTCTTATGTATTAATAAACTATTATTTAGAATGATGGAGAAAATAATGAATATAATTATCATGGGATTTATATATTTAAATTATGGAAATTATGTTCACATAATTTTATGAAGATAAAAAATGATAAGAATAAGTCATGATTTTTACAGAATTGAGAAGATTTAAGATACTACATTTTAGTGCTGAATAATCTATGTATCGATGAATGGAAATTTATATGGATCTTTTAAAATATTATTATTGAAGACACCATATGCCAAAAAAGATAACATCATATGATATTTTTGAGTTATAAGATTTTTTAAAAGAAATAAAAGGAAGATAAGAAGGGTAAATTTGAGATTCAGTGATTCTATAAACTATTATATCTTAATATCATTAATTTTATGAAGTATAATTAATGTTTAGAATTATAGATCAATAGGTACCTTGGATTTTAATTTCTAAACATGTCTTCAATAATATATATTATGGATTTTTAAATATTCAATTCTAAATGTTAATTGATTTGAGAATTACAGATACATCTTTAATGATATAATATCATATTATATATAGGATTTCTGTGACCTATTCATGATGGATATGATCATTCATTATTAATATAGTGATAACCTGTAGTATACTAATGATATTTGTTTTTTCCAATTTTATTTGACCATTAAATACTATAGGGGTCTAGTATAATCATAGAAACACAAATTATTTAGGGAGACTATTTCCTTCAAATGTTCTAATGATTTACGGATTCCTTCCACTATAATGAGTAGACATCATTATTGAATATACTAATGTATTATCCATTTCTCATATTGACATTGGATGTGTTATGGATATACATTATTCTTATACATAATTAAATATTTTTATATAATGAATACCCGTCTCTTAGAATAAACATAATCAAAATAAGGATAATATTTCCAAGATGGGTAAAATAATTAAAAAATTAGGTATATAATTTTTTCTTTTTCATTTATTGCACTTAAAATAGGGATGTGTGTTTGGAAACTATATAATGATATGTACATATAAACCAATGTATTATATTAAATATTAACAGGGATAATAGAAAGATATATTATTAAATGGGGCACAAAAATTCACCCACCATATAGAGTTACTACATAATATCTAGAGAAGTTCATGTTTCATCAATTAAAAACATTATTTCCTCTTATTGATTATATTTTCTTTTAATATTATTTTTTACATATAAATAAAGAGAATATTTTATGTTTAATTATTATTGAATATGTGATTAAAAAATATCCAACCCAACTAATATATCAATTTAATATTCATTCCAAATATTAATGAAAAAGAAGTTGAATATTAAAAACATATTAAGTATGTGATAAATGATTATATATATTACACTACTAATTGATGGTAGTGAATATATTCTTATAGAATAATATTCTACATGTATGAAATAGAGTTAATAGTATGAGTTCATTAAATAAATTTTATATCACCACATGATGTTAGATATTACATGTAACATATTTAAATTGATGTTTTCACTTATATATTTGTGTTTGTCAGGGTATTATATGATTAAAAATAGAAGATATTCATGGATGGAAACTATATAGATATTTTATTTTCTAATAATATTTAATAGTGTAAAACTATCAAAACATATAACTAATCCAATAAAACACCCCTATTACATTCGTATAAGTAATATTACTTATATGAATAACCACTATGGAACAAAATTTGTCAGAAACCAATGATTAAAAAAATATTTACAGATGTTTTATTTTCATTTTATCGTGTAAATATATCCATGGAATATTAAATAAATATAAATACAAACCGAAATTTATAACTTGATAACTATTTTAATGAAAATAAAAAATAGTGATAACCATGATGAGATGTTTGGAAATAAGTGCATTTTATGTCATATTCAATTTTGGATGAGAAAAATACCTATTATAAATTTCTTATAATAAGATTATTTGGATACTTCTATTCTTGTTACAGATAAAAATCATGTTTCTATGATTAAAAGTTTTATTAAAAATAGAATTAGATCATATAATAGTTAATCCAATACAAGGTCATGGAACAAGTTAACATGTGTCAATGGTAATTGTTTATGTAATAATGTAGTATCATTTTCTATTATTGTTAACCCATAAAAATCATGGAAAATAGGGTGACAACTAATTATAGGAAATTATCCATGACATCATATATAGTTTAGATCATGTTTATAAAGATAATGAATTCCTGAGGAACCCAATTTGATTATAAGATCCAAAAATAATAAATATAATAAATGTTTCCATTAGAGTGAGAAATTATTTATTAATGGTTTTCCTTCCATACTAATGTCAAGACTATTGAACATGGAAATAATAGGTCTCATCTGAAAATGATTCAGGGAATGAACTTATTACTTAAGAGACACAATGGGGTAATGCATAAAATTAGTATGTGTCCTTTCATTCTTCATTATTCCAGAATAGGTTTACACATACATACATATTTCATTTAAGAATGGATAAAATATAGAAACTCTATATAGTTATTATATATTTAAAATTACAATTTTTACCGCATGACTTAACGTATGTTCTAAATAAACGTGAAATATTCCATTAACATGGGAAATAATTATATCAATTTAATTAATTAAAATTTTATTTTGTATTTTATAAATAATTATTTCTTATTGAATTTATGGATTATTTTTTATTAAATAAATTTATCAAGGTAAAGAAGTATGTATTTAGTCTATAAAAGTAATTAATTATTAATTTAACATAAAAAATAAAGGATTTTAATATTTATTTAAATTTAAAATTTAATATTTACGAAATTCAATTCGGTAAAATTTGATATAAATTTTAATTACGAATAAAGAAATAATTATGGGTTGAATGAAATATATCTTTTAATCATTAGTAAATAATTAGGTTAATAGTTACATTTTAGATATTTAAAATATAACAAATTTTATTACATTATTATGATGCATGAATGACGTAATAAATAAAATTATTATTAAGAAATCTTAAATATATGGAGTTAAATGATCTATTATAAAAAAAATTAATTTTGGATCCCATGTTTGACGTTTGTGAACTATAGTTATTATATATTTAGATTTAAAACATTTATCATTATTAATATTTAATTATATTGTAGGAAGGTTCAATTTGTATTTATCATGATATAAAAACATAAAAATTTATTTATTAAAAAATATAATTCATGGGTATAAAATTTTTATTTTTTTAATGTAAACGTATCAATATGCATTTATTTGATATTTAAAAAAACAAATTTTTTCCATAATTTTGTTATATTAAATTAAAAATATATTCAATGTTGTAGATTATTTAATATAATAAATCACATTATATTAATATGTTTATAATTTAAATTTTTTATAATCTCCATTTTATTTTTTGAATAAAAAAGTTGTGAAGGAAAATTTTGTTGTTGTCAATGTTTGGATTAATTTAGAATTTAATGTAATTAACTAATGGATAAGGATTATAATGTATCTATCAACTATCTATATGGGTTTGTGTGAGTGTGTAATGTACCTATCCAATATTATATATTAATTTGGGTCTCCTTGGATAAAAATTATGTCGAGGAATACATTTTAATATTTTAAAACATTTGATAATTACAAGAGTGCCACTCCACACTCTTACAGAAGTGTACAACCATTCCTATCATATTGGAACCTATTGAAGAATAAAATCTCAACATAGACCTACAAAAATAACATACCGACATAATTTAACATGACCTATACATATTTTTATTATAAATATAATAAATGTTGATATATTATAGTGAATGATAAATTGATATATGTGAGGAGGTGGTATATGTTTGATCTAACCCATTTCATGTTTACTAATTCTTCTAACACATTTCAATATTTTATAAATAATATTAAATAATAAATTGGTATCTTTCATAAAATAAAATGATATATTGATTATATTAGAATCCATTTTCACTTAATTTCCAACCATTTGGGAAATAAAAACCTCTCAGGCATATAATTGTTGACTACCACTGCCACATGGGACTATGTAGAATATTTAACACATGTAATTAAATAATTTTAATTAATTGGATATAAAACTATATATAAATAATAAATGTTACCTCTATGGGAATATAGAAAATTATAATTACACATATAAAATCATCTAATTAAATTATGTATGTTACTCTGTAGATAGTGTGGTAATTATCAAGTAGTGGTTATTCCCAAATGAATGTTTTATTCACTACATTTCATATGATATTTTTATTCAATGAAATTTTTTTAATGAATATTATATGATTTAAATAATTTATAAGACCTATAAAATTTTAAATTTTTTAATGAATATAATATTAACGGGTTCTCATTTTTTAATCAAGATGATTTTCAGGATCTTATATTATTCTTAATTCCAATAACATTATTAGTTGGAAAAAGGTACTTTTCTAAAGTGAGAATGTTTTATTTATTATATCATGGTTTTATAGTTAAATCAGAATTTTTGTTTGTTTTATATTGAATAATGGGATATCATTATTTTAATATACCTTAATGTGAAACTTATATCACATCAATCATTTTTAAATGATTTTCACAATTTTTTATTTGAGAGAGCTATATAACAATATTTTTTTTCTATTTATATATATATGAAATGAATCAAACACATTTTTTATGAAATGAGCATTCAAAGTTAAGAAACCATTTTTTTAGAAAATGGAATTTCTCCGATTGGTTCCCCTTTTTATGTAATGTTGTATTTATAATTATTTAAAACACTAAATGAAAAAGTCCCTGAATCTCCAGTTATTATTCATTTTTAATCGGTTGATTACATTGTGGATATTTATAGTTTGTAATATATGGATTATTTTGGTAACATTAGAGACTCAGATTATAATAATTTGGTGAAAACCCTATTTATATGTACATATATTGGATAACATCAAGTTGATTTTATTAGGAAGATATCAGGTGGTTTATTAGAAAAGAATTATTATCTATATATAAACTTGTGGATTTAATATCTAGTACAAATTCATATAGGCATAACAATAATGAAAAAATGGTTTAGTATTAACATGAACATCACCATGGTCTTCATAAAGATTCCTAACTACACACTTTGTTTTATATATACATGTGATAATGATTTTTGTAATTGAAATTCTCTTTATTGATCATTTTAATGAGTTGCATGAAACATACTATGAAAAAATATAACAATACATTGAGATATGCGTTGATACAAATGTGTCATTGGATTATAATACAAAGGATAATATTATTTTAAAAATCATTAATACAATTTTTAGTATATTTTTATTGGAGTTAATCATTATTAAGGATTTTTTGGGAGAAATTAATTAATATTTAATGAAGGATTTAGATATATGTCACCATTAAATTTGGCTTCTTTATTTATAAAAGGATTATTTGATGAATATTTAATTTAAATATTCTAGACCTGACTCATAATATATTTAAAACCTTTTGGTTTTATAATAATTTTAATGTTAATGTGTTATAGTTAGTTGTGATAAATTTTGAGTTTCTTTATAGAAAATATGATTCTTTTATGAATTTATTGAGATTCAACATTTTTATAATATATATTATAATATTATAATTATTATATTATTAGGGTATATACATTGCTATTATATGAAATTAGGATTGATTAATATTTTTTAGATATTTATGTTTAATATATCCTGGAAAAATATTTGTTAAAACCGTTCACATTGTGGTTATATAAAAATGAATAAAATAATAAGTATTTTCCCCCTTTTTTGAAATTATAATCCATTAAAAGTAAATTATAGAGCTTCATACATGATCAATTCATCTTTAATATTCATCTATTGGATTTTGAGATGTGAGAGAATAAGAAATTGATCAATGCCCACCCAAATAATGAAATTGCAATTACAAATAGAAATTAAATCAAGTATGTATATTTATTCATGATATTGTTTAAGATAGTAAATGAATCCATAAAATCTTGGAAAAAGGATATGGAAATAAAAATGTAATCATTTTAACTTCATTTCTAATGAATTTATGAACAACATTATCCTACAATGATTAATTATTTTTCAGTCATTAACTTCTTCATGATAATGTTCTCTATTACTATCAATTATACCTCAGACATTATTTACTCTCTATTTCTATAATTAAACATCTTTACAATGTTCTCATTATTATTCAGAAACCGGATTACATGTTGTTCTATGTGACCTTCAAATTACCATTTTACTCTTCTCAAAAGGATGTTATGTTATTAATTTTTATGACGTTTGATTCTAATAAATTATTCATTAATTTAAGTATCACATGTTTTTTCATGACCCCCCCCCATAATGTGCACCCCTCCTAGGGCGAGAATATGGGAAGGGAGATAATGACCCCTAAGTCCTCCCTCTAGTAGGCCCTGGGATGGAGAATAACACCGAGGGTATAATAAATGCACAAATGGGATGCATGACCTTCTATGTGAACACATGCAGAATAGAGGGATAAGAAAGACACCAACCAACACCAAGTCAGAGTGAAAAATAAATTAAAACCCAAGTCCACATATGTAATGTCATGAAAACTACTACAACTAGAATGGGAAAACTCAAGTTCCCAAAAGAAAGTAAGAACAACATCAACCACAAGCCCAAATAGCTTCGGCAACCCCATTCTAGAAGAAACTAGCTTGATCTGAAACCTAATCCAAGCTACCTAAATAACCGTTTATATACACATAGGGTTAGTATAACAGTATACTCAGTAGTATCCTGCTAGGGTCCTCTCATTCAAATGTAATGAAAGAATATTGAAGAATAGTGAACAACAATTGAAACTTACTCGTCACCTAAACTGGTATAATAGTTTCCCAGTCTCTCCATGGATACTCTCACCATGTAACACATATAAGAGTATGTTATATAAAGAAGAATATCAAGGGTAACCCACAACTACTTCCCCACTAGATTACCCATTTTCCCCAATGTTTCATGTTGTAACATTCTCTCTCCAAAAAGTCTAGTCCGCAGACACCTGGGCGAAGCACCACAACATGCACCTCGTGAAACCACGCCACCACATCCATAGAATAAATTAACTAGGTAGTTTCTGGGATCCATCACAAATTTCATAAAGTGTATCCTACATCGGCTATTAAATCTCATGCCATTATAGCCCATGCATCGAGTAAGGATCATCAAACCATCACAGCCTATACTTGTTACCCCTATAGTAGTCCCTAAGAAACTATATCCATAATACATGTATGTGAATAACCACTAGATATTACAGCCCTCTACACACATATATGGGGAAAACTAACCTATGTTCCTACCAACAAAAGCAACTATCAAGAGAAGAGTGTGAGGAAAGGTTGTAGTCATTCATCTATCATTCCTCTAGAATGTTGGGGAAAACACCACCTAGGGATTGGAATCCCCAAGGTTTAAGTGTCCCTAACTGATGGGGTGGAGTAGCGTATAGAAAAACAAAAAGTAAAAAATATACTAAAGCTCACAACCACACTATAGGCATAACCGAGTCACAGAACCAACTACCCTTTGAGTCCTTTTCGTCTATAGAAATATCATAAACACATCCTCCCTTTGAGAATCTATACCCAAAAATAACATAGAAAACCCTATGAGTCTTGGTCACTTTTTGGAGAAGGGTACACAAGAAAAGTTTCCTTGAGTAGTGTGGAATTTTAAGAAGATAAATAACCAATATGAATCTGCCAACATTGAAACATTCAAATCCAACCAGTTCATTCATCCATGGTGTCCTCCCTGACACCCACATGCATAAACCAATGCACCTTTCTACTCTAGGAATCAACTGCTTCCTCAACCAATTAGCCTCCCTACCGCCATTTATCTCAATAGCCATCCTGGATAACATCAAATCACAAACAACAATATAAAAACAACTTATCAAATGAGATCATGGCCATTAAACAAGAAATAGTATAACTCTAAATCCTATGAGTAATTATCTTTTACCAAACAACTAGTTCATTAATACATCCTGGATCAACCGATTTATGATTCGTAGGTTCAAATTCAGGAAACCTAATTAGTAAGAAATAAGAAATAATTAAACATGATTACTGATCCAATTTTATTATAATCAAATTACAACAAGAGGATCCAAATTCATTTACATGCCTCTTTATCTTTATCCAAACAATTATCAATTAATTACAACTTTATGTTCTTTACCAATTTCAATCGAGAAAGAAAAACCTACGAAAGAATGAATAAAAATCATGATATCTTGAAAAACAAGAGACCATAACATTCAATCGATATCAATTTAATTATCGAGATCATATATATATTATGTCAATTCCATTGTGATCCAGTGGGATAAAACATGATATCACAACAGTTGCACATAAAAGAAAAGATAAGCAATAGATCCCCTACATCAAATAGTTCTTGACATTATTTATACGAGAAAGAGTGACACATTGGCCTATTATATCCTCCCCTTTAAAAATTATATCCACCTAATGATGGAGATACACCACCACATCGGCACAAAACCATGAAAATCCAAATAGTAACATGTGTTTAAAATTCAATAAAATGGGAAAAGAGAAATATGGAGATGAACCTGAAATAATGAAGATAGATCACACTGTATATCAAATACTGATTTATATTACTTGGTTTCAACAAAACACAACAAAAAAA
Source organism: Viscum album (assembly GCA_963277665.1). Taxonomy (NCBI): domain Eukaryota; kingdom Viridiplantae; phylum Streptophyta; class Magnoliopsida; order Santalales; family Viscaceae; genus Viscum; species Viscum album. Next base: position 1,044,426,873 of record OY728163.1, on the reverse strand, counting down.
TCAAAGGAGGAATGTTTAATTGCAAAAATACTACAGGAATTAATAGGATGTTTGAGTGTGTCATGCCCAAGAACAAGGAGGAAAAACTAGGGACGATGATACCTCATTCCTTTAGAAGATTTCACAGAGTAGTGTACTAAGATATGATGGGATTTCCATTAAAAGGGGATTGCATTAAATCATGTTGTTTGACCACGTAGAAATATCCTAATCCTTAGGAGAATTTAATTTAGGAGTTATAGCCTGTGAATCAGCCTTAGAGTCCATAAAACAAGGGGTTGAAATAATTTTACATCAAAGGTAACGTTAAAGGGAAGATACTATAGGAAGTTGTGAATTTTGTTCAAAAACTCAAAATTTAGAAAAGGAAAAACATATTTCATGAACCTCACTGTTCAGGAAACACTGTTCGTGAGCTCAAAATTTGGCAAAGGAAAAAAGCCATCGTTGGAACTTCACTGTTATGAAAACACTATTCATAAACTCATCATTTGGAAAGGAAAAAGGTCTGCATTGGATCCTCACCGTTCTGGAAACACTGTTCGTTAACACAAAATTTGGAAAAAGAATAAGGTCACTATTGAAACCTCACCATTGCACTATTCAACTAGGGATACCGATGCACTATTCACATAAAGTCACTGGTCACCATTGCACTGTTCACATTAGGTTACCAATGATACTATTCAAAAAACGTCCACGATGACACTATTCACATAAGTCATTGATTTCACTATAACATATGGTCACTATTTCACTGTTCACATAAGGTTACCGATGAAACTGTTATAGATATTCACTGATTTAACAATTCACATAAGGTCACCATTGCCCTGTCACATAAGGTTACCGATGACACTCGTCACTATAGGTCACCAATGATACAATTCACATAAGGTCACCGATGAAACTGTTCACATAAGGTCACTCATGTCACTATTCACATAAGGTCACCGCTGAACTATTCACCTATGTTATAGATGTCCCTGTTCAAAGAAGGTCACTGATGGCATTGTTCACATCAGTTTACCAATGTCACTATTCAAAAAAGGTCACCATTTCACTGTTCACATAAGGTTATTGATGAAACTATGCCTAGAAGGTCACCGATTACACTATTCATGGAAATGAAAATTTGAAAAAGTCTAGGGGATAAGTCACATTGACCTCCTAAAAACTTCAAACACCTGATTTTCTCAATGGAATGAACCAGGGAGTTCCATGCCATTACATAAGAAAATTATCAATACATTCTCATCCTCAAGTATTCAAAACCTTCTAAAATAGAAAATGAAATGGGGTCCTAACAACCACCCATCGAGATACCTATCACAAGAGATTAAACCATAAGAAGGGAAAAAATCCACATTATCAATATATAATGTCTATAACCACAAAGGATACATTGAAAAATAAAGTTTGTTAAATATAAAACCACTCTGGTTAACGAGAACATATCTATGACTCGTGTTTTCATGTACTCTTGTCCATTCCACTGTGTCTCCACAAGAAATGAACCAAGGGAATATAATTCCTGCACAACACATTCTCTTTGCGGTCTTGGATCTCCACAGGTCTCTCCTCAATGGGCTTATCATCGTCAACTTCGATCTCATCCCAATCGATGATGTGGGATTCATCTTGGGTATAACGATAGAGCTGTGTTACATGGAAAAAATTATGTATCTGACTCATCTACGGGGGATGTGCTACTCGATACTCCACATCTCTAACACGATATAACACCTCAAAAGGCCCAAAAAACCACGTAGAAATCATAATCCCATGACAAATCGTTCGTTGCCTTTGACAGGGAGTCACCTTTAGAAACACGTGATCCCCAACATCGAACACTAAGGGTATCCCCCTTCAATTGACTTTTTTTGTGACAATAATTCACTGTCTTAGTCCTCTTACGAATCACCAAAACCATCACTATTTTATTCTTCACATGTTCCAGTCCGATAATTGTTGACCCACTGACCCTAGTACAACACACCGTAGAATAGTATGGTCGACCATAAAATGCTTCATATGGATCCATACTAATGGTGGAGTGAAATATATTTTTTGATGAAAAATCCACCAAGGTTATGTACACCATCCATGAACCTCCATAATTCAGGACACAAGAGTGTGACATGCCTTCAAGAGACTGGATGGTTCACTCTGTCTGACCGTCTGTTTGAGGATGAAATGAAGTTCTAAATAATAGTTGAGAACAATAAACATGCTAGAGAAAACTCTACACCAATGAGGTAAAACAATGATCTCGATCAGAAATGATCATCCTTTGGACTCCATAAAGTCTTATCACCACCTCCATATACTGCCTCAATAGAACATCTTCTGAACTTGACTCCTTGATTTCTATGAAGTTGTCTAATTATGTTAAATGATCCACTACCACCTAAAAAACATCAAGTCCTCCCTGAGCTCGTGGTAAACTAGTAACAAATTCCATTGAGATTTCCTCACACATCAACTGAGGAACATATTACGGTTAGAGAAAACCACCGAGAATATGGTGTTCAAAAATCACCTTCTAGAATACTGTACATCAAGACACAAACTCTAAAATCGCATGCTTCAGCCCAGGCCACCAAAAATGGATCCTCAAGGCTTAGTAAATAATTTTCACACTATGATGTACCATAAATGGTGAACTATGGAACTCTCTTAGAACCGTATCACAATTCTTTAAAGGAAAAAAAACCCTTCCATGATACAACACTAGATGGTGTTCATCCCCTGACCAACCATCAGGGGCGTTGCCACAAACAACTCAGTCTCTCTAGAACACCACCTATAGATCCCATAACTATGACTCTTCCACCATCAGCATTATATAATACTACACCGTCATCAAAAAATGGAAAAATATTCCAGCAACTTCTCCGATATGAAGATGTAATGTAGATAGTTCATCCATTAATCTCTTGGAATCATTGGATTCATGCACTACATCAATGAGTTACATCTGAATCAGTGTATCAGCTACAACATTCCCTTTTCCAGGAACATATGATATTTCATAGTCATATTCCTGTAATAAATCCATCCATTGACACTCTAATAAATTCATGTCATGTTGGGAGAAAACAAACCGCAGGCTCTTATGATGGGAGAAAACCACAAATCACTCACCAATGAGGTAATATCTCAACAACATAAGAGAAAAAACTATGGATACCTATTGAGTCAATAATGTTTTCCTTATGACTTTTCCATTCCTTTTTGTTTTGAAAATCACTAACACCTTATCTTTAAGGAGAATTGCTTTTATATGGAAAATTTCTTTTATAAAGAAAATTTCTTTTATAATGAAAATTGCTTTTATAAGGAAAATCACTTTTATAAGGAAAATCACTTTTATAAAGAAAATTTATTTTATAATGAAAATTATCCTTATCATATTTTCATTATCTATATCCATATATTTCTTAAAAATAATAATTAGATTCATTTCTATATTCTCAGAATCGTTTAAAACATTGATATGAAGCATTCTGTTTTAGGCTCCGAATTCTGGATGAGAACTGTAATGATGTTCCACTCCGATTTCTGGATTCAAACTCTAATAAAGTTCCACGTTGATTTCTGGATACGAACACTCATAAATATTGACACTGAAATCTAATGACGAATCCTGATTACAAATTCTCATTACGAATTCTGATGAAAAATTGTCATTATGAATTCTCATTCAGAATTCACCTGTTAAACAGAATCTAATCATCTTTGCTTTATACACAGTGAATTTATTTGGACTCCGAATATTATTTTTGGTTAGACTCCGAACATTCACTTTGCTTACACTTTTATAATTTTTCTACTCTTTAATATTTTTTCATACACTCCAATCCTTCACTCAGAACGTTTTAGTTAGACTTAAAACGATGTCGTAATTTCTGTTACACTATTTTTGTTATAAAATGATATAGTCTATTCCCTTATAAACTAATCGTTGGTTAAGTGACACGTGTACAGGTCCCTCTGATTTTTAAGGAAGATATGACCGTTGGAAAGGGGTCGACCAAGCCTATAAATAGGAGCTCATTTTAAGGAGATCAGAACACAAGGAAATTGATCGATCTAGAGGCCACATGCTTCTAAGGTGATTTCTAGGGAGAGAAATATTTTCATGCTTTGTGCATACTGAACCGGTCGTTCAGTGTTTGCTTCGTACGACTCCTATTGTTGGTGATTACATTCGAGGAATTCCGAGGATTGGAAGACAAAGGTGCTGACTACCTTGAATTTTGAGGGCTTCCTTGCTGAGGAAGATAGAGGTTCCAACTACCATGAAGTTGAGGGCTTGCGGAGATAGCAAGACGAAGATTCTGATATTCGTATCGATGGCTTACCCTGGTGTGGGTACGACAGACTTTATTGAAAGTATAAATCAAGGGACCTTTATCTACGGTTGTTGGATAACCATCTCTTTGGGATAAAAGACTTATATCTTGTTACTTGTAGTTTTACTACCTGTTTGTTTCCATTGCATATTGTATTGTAATGAAAGTATTACATTCTTATACTTCCTTACTTGTACTCAATTTCATTTAGATTCTATACGCTTTAAGGTAGAATCTCATATTGTAATCTTTAGTTAAGTCTCAATTTCTGGATTCATATTTCCCGAACCTACTTTCGGAATCTCTTTCCATTTTAAGCAAGTTTATAGAATTTGAATTTTATAACTTCATTCCTTATTCCAAGATTTCAATTGGTGTTAGAGGTGTTATGAATTTGCTTATTTTAACTTTTTTAAATATAGTACTTTCCTTATCTAAGGAAATCATAGTTATTCATAATCAACATTAAATGTTCCAAAGGAATTTTTTAAAGTTTTTAATTCACCCCCACTCTTGTATATTGATCATATATATCATTATTTCAATCCTATAATTGGTATCAGAGCAGGTCTCTGATATACTTATACTCACATATAAGTTTTTCTTGTTCATTTCCCTTTATTCTTAATACTTTCTTAGAACTAACTTTGTCATTCTGAACATTGTCATTCTGAACATTGCCATTACGAATTATCATTCTGAACATTGTGATTACAAACTTTTTCTACTAACAAGTTTGTGTGCCAATGGTTATTTTAAGTATGGAAGGAGTCAATGTTGGTTCCATTGATAATATAAATCCTTCAAGACCACCAATCTTTGATGGTAATGACTATGATTACTGGAGAGATTGAATGAAGGCTTTTGTTGTCAATACCGGTGTGGAAAACATTGTTATGCTTACTGGAGATTATTAAATTCATGATAAAGAAGTTAGAACTTTCACTAACCAAGAAAAGCACGAGTATCAAATCAATTATAAGGTACGCAATACCTTATTTTGTTCAATGACTAGAAATATATATAGCCAAATTTCTTCTTGTGAAGCAGCTAATTGTATCTGGAAGAAGATAGAAGTTACACACTTTGGAACTTCTAATGTGATTGAGACTATGAGAGCTATGCTTAGAGCTGAATACCATGGCTTCAATTTTCCTTATGGTGAACCGATTTGTAAAGTTCAACAGAGATTTATGACTATAGTGAACAGTTTACAATCTATGGGAGAGAAAGGGTTAGATGATAAAGAACTTGTGGATAAGATGATTGATATTATACCCAATGAGTGGGAATCCAAGAAAACTTCTATATATGAGAACAGGAAGGTCACTCAAATTTCACTTGATGAGTTATTTGGAACTCTTCTCAAACATGAAACCATAATGAAGAGAGATGTTGAAAACATCCAAAAGAAGAATGGGAATGGTACTGTTGCTTTTACAACAACATCAAATCAGATGAAAGCTAAGACTCCTGAGAGAGTAATAAGATCTAAGTCTAAGAAATTCATTTTTCTATCAGATTCTAGAGAAAGTGAATTATTAGAAAATGAGTTAGCAAATATTGGTCGAAGGATGAACAAGATAGCTGGCCAAAGAAATTCCAAATCCAAGTACAAGAAAAAAGAAAGGAAAGATAGGAATGATGGAGACGTCATGTGTTATGAATGCAAGAGAGCTGGACATATTAGACCAGATTGTCCTTTGCTCAAAAAAAAAGAAAGGAAAGAAAGGCATTCATACAGGAACATAATAAGGTATTATTAAGGCAAAGCTAAGAATGTTCTGAAAGCTAGTGATAACTGGAGTTCCGGTGGTGGTGACTCTTCAGATGAATCTTCTGATTATTAATCTTTAGGACAGAAGAATCTTTGTCTTCTAGCCAGACTACTTATTAACAATCATTGCTTTACGGCTAAGGTACGAAATCCTGAATCATTGACCAATGTATCTTTAAATTCTAATGATAGTAAGTATTCTAACTCTTCTGATGAAGAAAATACTTCACGTACATATGAAGAAGTTTCTAGGATTTCTGAACTTCTTGAGATTGAGAACTCTAAACTCAATAAGAAAAATGATAAGGAAAACTCTAGGAATTCTATTATTATGAAAGAAATATCATATCTTTCTAAGGATCTTCATAGGAGAAATGCTGATTTTAAAAATATTTCGAAACATGTTGAGGAAGTTAGTTCTTAGAAGAACAAAAATTCTAAAGAGTTAGAAAAAGTAATTTCTATGAAAAGTATCTTCGATCCTAGCTCTAGTTCTAAATCTAATGATTTTAAAGATAAAAACTTGGTTGTAAAACTCAAGTCCGAAATTTTTTCCTTAAATAATTGTTTATCGAACATTACCCATGGTATGGAAAATTTTGATAAAATGTATTCCCAAATACGACCTTTAAGAAATAAATCCGGATTTGGTTATACCAATGCAAAACCAATTTTTAGTAACAATTATTTTGTTCCCCAAAGTGCCCCATTTTGTACCAAGTGTCAATATGATGGTCAATGGGAAATGAATTGTTCCTTAAACAAAACCCAATCTCTAGGATTTCACAAAGCATATTTCTCTAAGAAGATGCGTGTACCTGAAATTTTGTTATCTTAAAATCTCAGATCAAAACAAGTTTGGATTCCGAAAGTCTAATTATTTTCTTGATTTCAGGAAAATAAAGAGAGTACCAATAGCAACACATGGTACATGGATATTGGATGTTCCCGGCACATGACTGGTTACAAAAGCTATTTTAAAAAGATTATAAAAACGAAAGGAGGAAAGGTAACTTTCAGAGATAATTATAAGGGAGAAATTGATGGTATTGGTAATATTGTTCTTCTAGGTAAAACTTTGGATTCAAATGTTATTTTTGTTAAGGGTCTTAAGCAAAACCTCATTAGCATAAATCAGTTATGTGATGAAGGATACCTGGGAAATTTTAGGAATGATAAGTGTCTAGTTTACAATTCCAAGGAAGAATTTATTCTCTCAGCCAATATGCAAGAGAATGTTTACACCTCAAATTTAAAAGACCTTAGAAGCCAAGATTTACCTTGCCTAAGTGCAATGGAAGATCATTCCTGGTTATGGAATAGAAGACTATGTCACTGTAACCTTAGGAACTTATGGAAACTCTCTAAGAAGAATCTAGTTAAGGATCTACCAGAGCTTAGGTTTGATTGTTCTAAAGTTTGTGATCCTTGTTAATATGGAAAGAAACATAAATATAGTTTTAAATCAATCGGTGAAGTCTCAACAACTGATGCATTACAGCTAGTGAAAATGGAACTTTTTGGTCCAACACAATCTGGAAGTATAGGAGAAAATACTATTTGTTTGTTTTAGTTGATGATTATACTAGATTTACATTGGTTTATTTTCTAGAAAAGAAGTCTAAAGCTTTTTCATATTTCAAAAGTTTTAGAGATGCAGTTAAAAATCAGAAAAACCTTCCAATGAAAACTATTCATAGTGATAATGGAGGAGAATTTCAAAATTCTGTTTTTGAAACTTTTTGTAGTAGAAAAGGTATTACTCACAATTTTTCAGCACCTAGAACTCCTCAACAGAATGGTGTAGTTGAAAGAAGAAATAGAATTCCTAAAGATATAACTAGAACCATGTTGATTGAATATTGTATAGCTAGACATTTCTTGGTTGAAGTTGTATGTATTGCTTTCTATACTATAAATAGAGTTTTGATTAGACCTTTTCTTAATAAAACTCCCTATAAGTTATGGAATGGTAGAAAACCAAGACTTTTCTACATCAAAGTTTTTGGTTGCAAAGTACTCATTTTGAATACTAAAGATAATCTATATAAATTTGCACCAAAATCCGATGAAGGAATTTTCTTAGGCTACAACACAACTTCTAAGGCATATAGTGTTTTCAATAAAAATACTTGTACTATTGAAGAAACAGTACACGTAAAATTTGATGACACAGATCCTTTTGTTTTTAAATCATCCAAATATCCAACCTCGGATGTGTTTTCAAAAACTAATTGTCAAACTTTGATAGAATATCCTTGTGATAAGTAAAATGTTCAATAAGATAATTGTGAAACATTTACCCTAGAATATTTTCTACCCAATGTTGATGAACATGCTTTTCAAAACCCAAATCAGGTGTTTCTTAAGAAGCATCCCAGTGATAGTATCATTGTTGATGTAAATCAACCTGTAAGAACTAGAGGTTCCTTTTGAAATGAAATAGAACATCTATTATTTCTTTCACAATAAGAACCAAAAAGCTCTGATGAAGCTTTAGGTGATGATGATTGGATCAGAGCTATGCAAGATGAACTCAATGAATTTGAAAGGATCAAAGTCTGGATCATGGTTGTAAGACCTAAGAAAACTTCTGTTATTGGAGTAAAGTGGGTCTTCAGGAACAAATGTGATGAAAATGGAGTCATAGTAAGAAATAATGCTATACTTGTTGCTAAAGTCTATAATCAGCAAGAGGGAATAGACTATGAAGAAACCTATGATCCAGTAGCTAGACTTGAATCTATCTGTATTCTACTTGCCTTTGTAGAATTATTTAATTTTAAACATTTTCAAATTGATGTGAAATGTTCTTTTCTTAACGTTTATGTTCAAGAGGATGTTTTTGTTGAACAACCTACTGGCTTTGACGATACAAAACATCCTGATCATAATTTTAGACTTACCAAAGCTCTGTATGGTCTTAAACCAGCCCCACGATCCTGGTATGATAGACTCACTGGATTTTTGCTTTAAAATAGCAATGTTAAGGGAAATGCAGATCCAAACCTTTTTATAAATAAAGATAAGAAAAAAGTTTTGAATGTTAAAATTTATGTTGATGAAATCATGTTTGGTTCAACTCAGCAATCTTTAACCAACTCATTTGTAAGTCTAATGAAATCTGAGTTTGAAATGAGTATGATGGGTGAGTTAACGTTTTTCCTTGGTTTTAAAATTTCTCAAAAACCAGATGGAACCTACATATCTAAACATATGTATAATAAAGATCTTCTAAAAAATTATTGATATGACAATACTAAATGTATAAGTACTCCTATTAGTACATAAAACTCTTTTGATCTTGATGAAGCTGGGAAACCAGTAGATCAAACATCTTTTAGAGCTATGATAGGAAGTTTACTTTACTTAATATCTAGTCTAACAGACATAATGTTCTCATTATCCTTATATGAAAGATATAAATCTAATCAAAAGGAATATCACTTAAAGGCAGTAAAAAGAATTTTTCACTACTTTAAGGGAACCCTGGTTCTAGGATTATTTTATAATTCTAGAAATGATTTTGTTCTAAAACGATTTTCTGATGTTGACTTTGGTGGATGTAGAATGGATAGAAAAAGTACATATGGAACTTTTCATTTCATAAGAGATTCACTAGTTTCTTGGTCTTGTAAGAAGCAACATTCTATAGCACTTTCCACTGCTGAAGCCGAATATGTAGCAGCTGGAAGTTGTTGTGCTCAAGTGTTGTGGATGCAACACACACTCACAGGCTATGGCATGAGTTTTACTAAAACTCAAATTTTGTGGGATAACCCATGTTCCATTTCCCTAAGTATGAACCCTGCACATCACTCACGTGCAAAACACATAGATATTATGAATAAATTTCTTAGGGATCACACACTAAAAGGAGATATTAATCTTCAGTTTGTTGGAACGCATGATCAACTTGCTGATATTTTCACAAAATCGTTGATTTTTGATAGATTTGAATACATTAAACATAAGTTTGGAATGATAACTATAATGTAATATTTCTTTATTAACTATCTGTTGAAAAAGTCTCCTTACATTAAAAAACTCCTTTTCATAGGGGGATTACATATGTTTATTATTTTCTATATTTTTTAATGAGTTTTTACAAAAAATATTTCCTACTGAAATGTTCGGAATGAGACTTTTGTACTAAGACATTCGTAGTAACATTTACATATTGAGACATTCGTAAGGACATTATCGTACTGAAATTCTTGTAATGAATTTTTGTTTTTGTATTATTCTTTTCATACTGAGTTTTCTGTATGGAGTTTTTTTTCGTAGTGTGTTTTGCGAACTACGTCTTTTTGTAGTAAATATTTTTCGTAGTTAATTTTTCTTCACCAAGAATATTACCCATTACGAATAATCCTCCTAAGCCAATCCGAAAGGTATGATTTCCTTACTCATTGATTCATAATGATATTTTACTAGCTGGTATTTTCTTATATTTTGTTTTCGGATTATAGTTTTCATAAATCCTTGTTTTAATCAAAACCTCAAAAGATCAGATTCAGGTTTTCTTGAGAATTGGTTTTCAACCGTCAGATCTGATCACAGTTTTTTTTACAATTGTTCGATCAACCAAGGAAGATAAACCGTCATATCTTTGCCTATTTAAAGGGGACCCCAAATGGTCGTCCCACATCACTTTTTCACACTCCAGCATCCCGAAGCTCTGCCTCTCCGTTTTAAAGCCGTTCCGATCTTTAGCAATCTCTGTTCCAAACTTCCCAGAAGTCTTCAGATCTGAATGTCAATAGAAGCAGCTTCTCAAGACATGTCAACCTCTAAGCCAATTTCTCAGTGGTTAGTATATAGAGAAAAGGTTGGTTCATCCTGATTTATTAAAAAATTATGATACTCTTATATCCATGAACATAAATATTAACAGATGGGAAGATGTTGTTGTGTCAAAGCCTGGGAATCAAGATGAAGTATATTCAGAGTTGCTTTTAGAGTTCTATGAGACAGTTTCCTTCTTAAAGGAAGATGGTAGGGAGGAATTGTAATTTAAGTCTTATGGAAGGACTTATAAGATTTCTTATGCCAAGGCAGCAAGCATGGTAGGGCTGACAAATGAAGGAGAAGCCGAGTTCATCACTCATGTTTTGCCAGATTCAAATGGAAGTTTCTACAAGGAAAAAGATTTGAAGACTCTCGGACTGTCAGATGAAAAGGCTCCGAAGATTGCTAGTCTATCTACGAATTTTCGGATTCTAGAATTATGGGTACAAGGCTTTATCATACCGAGAAAGGGTGACAAAGACAGTTTGAAGAAGAGATAGATCTTTATTCTATATTTTCTGATAAACCTAAGGATGTTTAATCTGATGAGACACATTCTTATTACCATTGAGAGTGTTAAAAAAGGGAATCTGAGAGCTCAGATCGTAATGTATCCAGCAATTATCTCGAAGTTAATAGTTCGGTTCCTTGAGCCTTTAAAGGAGGCTTGAAAGTCTAAGCCAAGAGTTTGAAAAATTATGTTGGTGAGTGATGATAACCTTAAAAGGATGAACATTTCTTTTTACAGGAACACTGGTGAGTTCTTTGATTTTATAGTTCAAGAAGAAGCGGTTCTGAATGTTGATGAACCTGAATATTCGTAGCCAGTGAAGAAGAGAAAGTGGAATGAAGTTGAAGTTGAAGTAGAGAATCTTAAATCTAAGGAAGTTCATTCCGCACCTCCAAAACCGAAGTAGAAGAATGCTTACCCTGATGAGGTAGTATCTAAGTGGAGGGAAGTCAAAGAGATGAGAGTGCAAGGGGAGCCTCTGTTTGGCTTGGACCCTACGGAGGCTAAGGCATTGAAGGAAAAGATAGCAGTTGGACTAGAAAATAAAGTGAAACAAAAGAAACTCAGGAAGAATATGTATGAAGCTGAGGTGGTTCATACTTTATTGATTTTTAATGAGATGGCTTCTGGAAACATTCCAGTTCTGAGATCTTTCTCTTTGGAATCTCTACCTGAGACTCCAGGAAGAAATTATGTTACTCCGGAGAAGGTAAAAGCTAATCTTGTTGAGGAAGTTGAGCAGTTTGAACAAGATGTTGAGGAAGAAGCAGTTCCTGATGGTAGCGGTGAGACTGGAGATCTATTGAAGCAAGTAGAAGATTATAAGGACACACCTTCGGAACATCTGTCGCTCTGAACTTTAGAAGCTGAGTCTTCTAAGTTACTCACTCTAGGGAAGGATAAGGAGAAAGGATAACAAGAAGTAGATTATCATTCAGAGAAAGAACAACTTCTACATGATATTTCTCAAATGGAGAATGTATATGATGGTGATCAAAAAGATATTAATGATGAAGACAATGTTGTTCAAGTGTTTGATAGTGAACAAAAAACCATTTCGAAAAAGGTCAAGGGAAAGCAACTTGTTGTCGATACCCCAAGCTCTGTGGCCGTAAAGAGAAGGGAATTTGGTGATTCTTCTTAGAATAAGGATGAGCAATTTGTAGAAGAAATTTATCCAAGAAAAGTCTCAGATTCAGAGTCATCTTCGTTGGGACATGAATTTGTTGTTCAGTCTTTAAAAAAGTTGGTAGGTTCTATTCCGACCTTCTCAAGTATTGATTCAAGATTCAAGATGCTCCAACATACATTGAATCAGAAAACAGACTCTGTATCCATGTTTATGGATAAATGTGTAGAGATGGAGGCTCAGTTCAAAACTTTTTTTGTCGGCTATGAAGCCCATAAAAGGTCTTGTAAGAAAATTACTATTTGGTCAAGGAAAACTGTAGAAGATATGTGGATCTTGGATTATTTCCAGGATAATGTTAAAGATGCATTTGAGACAGAAGACAGGAAGATAAATGATCTTACTTCTTCCAATGAAGAAAAGATGACATCTGAGAATAATTCCTGGATTCAAGAAGACAAAGATCTGAATGGGAAGCTCAATTCTATTGCTCAAAATAGGAGGAATTAAAGGGATCGTCAGATTGAGGTTGAAGAGAAGTTGTTAAATCAAGAAAAAATTTTGAAAGCTCAGGAAGAAAAGCGTGAAGCTTAGGAAGAAAAGTTTGAAGCTCAAAGTGAAAGAATAGTTGTGTAAGAGAAGCAAGCCGAAGAAGACCATAACGACTTGAAGAAGATAATGATTATTCATAAGGGTCTCATGTCGAAGGAAAAAGATCCAAAATAGAAAAATTCGATCTTTTGTTGTATCTTAGCTTTCTTGTTTTTGAACATTCAAACATAATGAAAATCTTGCTTGTTTGTCCCTTTTTTTGTTGTTAATAATTTTTTAGGTACTTTGTTATATTTCCCATTCGATCGAATTTATTTCAAAAATCAAAAAGGGGGAGTAGGAAAAAGAACCCTAACAAATGGGGAAAAGGACAAAGAACCTTAACAAAGGGTGAGAACGAAAAATAACTCTAATAGAGTTTATCTAAGGGGTGTTTTTTCATTAAAGAATACATTCTTATTTGTAATGAAATTCCTTTTTGGAAATCTAGAATACGATCCTTAGAGTTTCAAATCCTAAGGGGTGTTAGCCGTATTCATAAACATCCATAAGCAAAGGGAGATAATCCTTAATGTTTTTTTTCCATAGACATTCTTTTTCATAAGGATGTTTTTGCTTTTCCAAAAGGGGGAGATTGTTGATTCAATAAGGTTTTCCTTATGACTTTTCCATTCCTTCTTGTTTTGAAAATCACAAACACCTTATCTATAAGGAAAATTGATTTTATATGGAAAATTGCTTTTATAAGGAAAATTGATTTTATAAAGAAAATTGCTTTTATAAGGAAAATCGTTTTATAAGGAATATCACTTTTATAAAGAAAATAGATTTATAAGGAAAAATTATCCTTATTATATTTTTATTATCTATATCCATATATTCTTAAGTATAAGAATCGGATTCATTTCAATATTCTTGGAATCGTTTAAAACATTGATATAAAGCATTCTGTTTTAGGTTTCGAATTCTGGATGAGAACTGTAATGAAGTTCCACTCCGAATTCTAGATAAAAACTCTAATAAAGTTCCACTCCGAATTTTGGATACGAACTCTCATGATGTTCGACATTGAAATCTAATGAAGAATCCTGATTACAAATTCTCATAACAAATTCTGATGATGAATTGTCATTCCGAAATCTCATTTCGAATTCACCTATTTAAATGAATCTGATCATCTTTGCATATACACTCTGAATTTATTTATACTCAGAATATTATTTTTTGTTAGACTCCGAACATTCATTTTGCTTACAATTTTATAATTTGTCTACTATTTAATATTTTTTCTTATACTCCGAACCTCCGCTCTAAACTTTTTAGTTAGACTTAAAACGATTTCATACATTCTATTACACTTGTTTTTTTATAAAACAATGTCGTCTATTCCGTTATATACTAACCGTTGGTTAAGTGACACGTGTACATGTCCCTCCGATTTTTAAGGAAGATATGATCGTTGTAAAGGAGGTCGACCGATCCTATAAATAGGAGCTCATTTGAAGGAGCCCAGAAAACAAGGAAGCTGATGAATCTAGAGACCACACGATGCTAAGGTGATTTCTAGAGACAGAAAGCTTTTCATTATTTGTGCATACTGAACCGATCATTCAGTTTTTGCTTCGTGCGACACCGAATGTTGGTGATTACATTCGAGGACTTCTGGGGATAGGAAGACAGAGGTGCCGACAAGCTTGATGTTCAAGGGCTTCCTTGCTGAGGAAGACAGAGGCTCCAACTACCTTGAAGTTGAGGGCTTGTGGGGATAGGAAGATAGAGATTCCAATCTTCGTATCGAGGGCTTACCCTGGTGTGGGTAAGACAGACTTGGTTGAAAGTATAAATCAAGGGACCTTTATCCAAGGTTGTTGGATACCCTTATCTTTCAGATAAAAGAATTATATCATGTTACATGTACTTTTAATACCTGTTTGTTTCAATTTCATATTGTATTGAAAGGAAATTATAACTTTCGTATACTTCCTTACTTGTACTCTATTTCATTTAGATTCTATATGCTTTAAGGTAGAATCTCATATTGTAATCTTTAGTTAAGTTTCAATTTCTGGATTCATATTTCTGGAACCTACTTTCAGAATCTCTTTCCTGTTTTAAGAATGTACATAGAATCTGACGTTTATAAATTCATTCCATATTCCACATTTTCAATTGGTGTTATAGGTGTTGTGAATTTTCATAGTTCAACTTTGTTAAACTTAGAACATTCCTTATCTAAGTAAAACATTGTTATTCGTAATCATCTTTAAAGGTTCCAAAGGAAATTTTTAAAGTGTAAAATTCACACCCCCACTTATATATTGAGCATCTACATCATTATTTTGATCCTACACTAACAAATCGAGATCATGGGTGGAATAGTTAATTTAACCAGGACATAGCTTCTGAGACCCATAAGAAAAAACTGATATCTGCTACACCAGAACACAACCCAACCCCAGATGTGAAGCATTGTAGAAAACATAAAACTGAACTACCTATGTAACGTTCCATGTAAGTAATTAATAATAGATATTTTTATATATGTATACTAATGATTTAGTTAGTGTTTTAGAGGCTTAAAATGAGAACAAATCCAATCTTAAGCATGGAATATACTAATATTTTTAAAAGATTGTTTTACTACTTTTGATGCAAACCATTTTTAAATCAAAATTTTGACAATTTAATAAGCTCAATTTGTCATAAAAACTTATTATTTATGATTGGGAAATTGAAATTTACATTGGATAATGTTTTGGTAATTTTCTGACAATGTTCATTTTTTTAACGAATAGTGAAAAATACTGCATTTTACATCAAAACTGCATTTTGATTTAATTTATTTATATTATTAGATAATCTTTTTAATTGGCCTTAATGTTTAATTTGAATATATGTTTACCGTTCAATCCAATAGTGGTTGTTGAAATTAATTTAACTTTGAAATCGGACTTAAACTAGTGTCAATCTTTTGATAATTATTGTTTCATAAAAACACGCTATTTGCTCTGACATCAGGAATTAATTATTAAATTAATTAATGTAACTTATATATTTTTAATTTTTTAAAATAGATATCATTTTAGAATTCGTAATATCAAATATAACTTAGGGTGATGTTTTGGTATTTTTCTGAAAACATCATTTTTTTTATGAATAGTGAAACAACTAAGTGGTACATAAAAACTGATTTTTCGTTTAAATGAAATTTTACCACCTCTGTGTTTTGAATTTCAAAAATACAACATATATTTTTGTCATTAAGATGTAAAATTTGTTTCAATGGTATTAAAATAATTTTTTGGTGAATAGTAACTTTTAAATTTTTAATCGCGATTAGAGGTAATTAGTGTAATTTAAGGTAAGAATACAGTTTTAATAAAATGAAATGACATAGAAAAATGTCTTAATCTTATTGGATGTCTCATGGATGACCAATACAATCCATGGGTCAACTTTTGGGCCCCATGGAACCACTTCGGAAGGAAAATTACATTAATATCCATTTATTTAATGTTAAAGTAAAAATGTCACATACATGAGTTATTTTACTAAAAAAAAATTTAAATGTGGTAATACAAGTCAGATGTTTGACTATAAATAGTAATTGAAAATATAAAAAGACTTCTGACATCATGATAGTTTTTTTCTAATTTTTAGACATTAAATAAATTAAATTATTTATGACATCATGATGATGCATCGATTACCTCATTATTTAACGATTTAAGTAAAATGAAAAGATAATGTAAAATCTAAGACCAATACTTGTCAAAAACCTATTTGGTGGGTATATTTAGAACCCGTTTCACCATATCCTCGAATTATATCAATGTGGGACCTTTTAAATCAGAATCTCATTTTAAAATAAAGTAACATTTCATTACTTTCCAAAAGTGCCCCTCTACTCCTCTTATAAAAGCCCCCCACCTCTACCTCCTTACCCCCGATTCCAGAGCCTTTGGGTTGGCCAAAACCCGATCATTTTGTCTCTCCACATACCTCTATAAATCTTATAAGCCTTACTTTGTGTAGAAGTCTTCCCAGAGAATCCTTTGAGCTCAAACCAACGGGAGTTACCCGATTTTAAGGTAATGTCTTCACTTGAGTCCTTTTGTTTTATTTTGCTTCTCCAACCACCAAAACTCTTTTTATTAATTTATTTTGTAACAACTCCAGTATATTCAATATATTAGGATGTTTTTATAAGAATGATTCGATTTCCACATACACACACCTACATCTAATGGTTAAAGAACAGAATGTTTCCGTGGATGGTGAATTTCTGCCTCACGAAACGATGATTGTTCAATATTCTTCTAACACCTTCAAAGGTGGCCATTAAGTTGTCACTATATTTATATATGATATATAATATGTTTATGTTTTCCGTAAGCTTCTGTATTTTTCATTTTTGGAATACCTTTATGGCTTCCATTATTGGTATAAGTGATATCTTCATTTTAGGAAGTGCGGACTACCGCCACCTCAAAGTGATTTGATTCGTTAATACCATATGTGGTACGTATAAAGTATATATTTAATGATATTATAAATGATACAATACTATAATTATAATACTATTATGTATCATTATGTTTTAATTCCATTAAATATGAAATAGAAAAGAAAGTAGCGTTCTTGCGTACGTACGGCATACCGTCTCCATGAACGGTGCATTTCATTTCCTACCTCTAAATGTTTTGTAATATTATAAATGCATGTATAAACTGGATATATATGATATATATGATATATACTTCATGAGTATAACTCTGGATATAATGGATACATGAACAACTTGTAATTATAAAGAGCATATTTTTGAGTCAAGTACCAATGATCATTAAAATGACCGATATGAACATAAATAATTCCATAGTGTTCATGACATGGTAATAAGTGATATAAAAGGAATAATGAATATGAAAAATGTTTTTCAGCAAGTTGGAATTAACTCAAGTTTATTACTCAGGAGATTAACGAACAATCGTGTCAAGTCTGACCCGAGGAATGGGACTTCATCTCAATCTACTTTCATTGAGGCATATTTTGTTTTATACATAACCTTATTTTATACAATGTATAAAACCCTTTAAATTTTATGTTTATTCAAAAGGAATATTTTTTATATGAAGCGTTTTACTAAATGACAAAAGGGAATGTTTTTGTCGTACGTATGTGGCGACAACAACTTCTCCGCCGCCGTGACCATTATTTGAGTTTTGGCTTCCTCTACAAGCCATACCTTCTTTTTAAAAGAAAATTAAATAACATGTTTTACGTTTCATTTATTTTGATATTGAAAATGGTTATCATAATGTTTTTATTAAATCAATATGTTGTATTGATATCGTGTGATTGAAATGTGGAAATGTGATGTTTCCTTTATTTGATGTTTTATGTGATACAATTATGTTATGGTTCTTGGGCATTGTCATGAAGATGGGTGGTTCCGTGATAAACTAAGGGCGGGTGAGCCCGATATAGCTCTCCAATTCATTGGGTAACACGAAGGGGTTACACGTTAAGGTTTCTCCAAAGAGATTTAGGGAATATACTGTGGTGGGTATTCCAAACGTAACCAAGAGGGTTACTCCCTATGTAAGAATGTTATGAATGCATCAAGTTACCTTTATGTATTATGATTTCTATGATTTATTCATGATTTGATAAGGTAAGTTAAAGTGCTTATGTTTTATGAGTAGAGTATGATTTCATTGATTCTTGTGTATACATGAACTCATGTTTCCTTTCCATCTTTTTATATCCCTTACTGAGCTTTTTATGGTCATCCCATTTTTTTGAAATGTTTTCACAGGTCAAGGGAAGGGTACATGATATGATGATAGTGTGAAGGAAGTGTCAAGAAAGAATCCATGTTTTATTTTAAATATGTTTTCGTTGATGGGAAAAATGAATACTATATTTTATGTAATCACTTTGTTTAAATGTGGAATGTAATCCATGTTGTATGATCTAATTCTCTAAAACTCTAAATCTGAAAAGATCGTCAATGTGAAATCTTCTAATAACTGAATATTATGTAAGGTTTAAGGCTGGGGCCTTATAGTTGGTATTAGAGGTCAGTTTAGTTAACATTAGGAGTTAGAATTATATTTAATGATTATCCGAAAATATTTTCTTTATGGTCAAATTGAAAATGATATAGCATTTGAAGATTACCATGTTTCTTCTCCTAAGATATTTCTGTGTTAAGAAGGATTTTTTTATTAGAGGAAACAATACAGCTTATCTGGGAAGGAATACAGAGGGAAACAACCTTTCCAATAAGTATCCTTAGATGGTCAGAATCATAACTAAACAGTTTGTTGCAGTAATGGTGCAGTTGACTCAAGCGATAAATGGTGGTGGTATCCATGCACGAGATCAGCCAGATCAACCGCAGAGGAATATGTCAGTGGTGGAAAATTTCACGAGGAAATATCCCCATCATTCATAGGATCATCTAACCTTGTGCTAGCTAAAGGGTGGATTAAAGCACTGGAGATGATTTTTGATGTCATGGGGTGTTTATAATATCAAAAGGATAGTCTTGTTGTTTACCATTTGGAAGGTGAAGCTGATCAGTGGTGGTCAATGGTGAAAAATATCAGGGATAGTGATGAGATTGATGATATTTTGGTGTTTTCTAAAAGTAAAGAGGAGCTTGAATGACATTTAGGGGTTATTTTTCAAACCTTACAAGAAAATAAATTGTATGGTAAATTCATCATGTGTGAGTTTTGGTTGCAACAAATTTCATTCCTTGGTCATATTGTTTCTAAAGATGGGATAACTGTTGATCCTGCAAAAACAATGGTTGTGGAAGAATGGCCAAGACCCACAAATGTAACTGAGATTCTTAGATTCCATGGTTTTGTAGGCTATTAGAGAAGGTTTGTTAGAAAATATTCATAGTTATCTAGTCCAATGACTAAGCTAACTCGGAAATGTGTTAAGATTATCTGGACAAAATAATGTGATGATTGTTTTCAGGAATTGAAAAGAAGATCGGTGAATGCTCAAGTTTTGGAACTACCTTCCAAAAATGGTGAGTTTGTTATCTACAGTGATGCTTCATTGAAGGACTTGGTTGTGTCCTAATGAAGAATGATCAGTTACTTGATTATGCTTTACGACAGTTGAAAACTCATGAGGTAAAATACCCTACACATGATTTGGAATTAGCTTCTATTGTTTTGGCTTTAAAATTTTGGAGGCATCATTTTTATGGACAAAAGTGTGAAATATATACTGATCAAAAAAGTTTATAGTATATATTCACTCAGAAATAATTGAACATGAGACAGAGGAGATGGCTAGAATTAATCAAGGATTATTATTGTACAATTCATTACCATCCGGGAAAATCAAATAAAGTGGTTGATGCTTTGAGTCGAAAAAGTAATACTTCATTAAAAATGTTTCATTTTGAAGATGATCCATTGGTTAAGGATTTTTTGAACATTGGAATATAAGTTGTTGGTGTAGGATGTCGTTCTGTTTTGTTTCAGGTATCAGTGTAATCTTCTATATCAGACAGAATTAAGAAAGCACAGAAGAAAGACAGTGAGTTGTAGAAAAAGGTACAGCTGGTTAAGAAGGGTAAGTTGCCTGAATTCAACATTTATAATGATTTTGTTTTGAGATGTGGGAAGAGATTTTGTGTTCCATGTGATTTACAGTTGAAGATAGAGTTCTTAAGTGAAGCTCATAGTTCTTCGTTTTCAGTTCATCCTGGCAGTACTAAGATGTATAGTGATTTGCGGGAGTATTACTGGTGGGACAGAATGAAAAGGGATGTTGCTGATTTTACTGTGGCTTGTTTGACTTGTCAATAGGTTAAAGCAGAGAGGCAGTTACCGAAAGGGATGCTTCAGCCTTTACCAGTTCCATAATGTAAATGGGAAAATATATCCATGGACTTCGTTGCGGGATTGCCGAAAACACCTAAAGGTAATAATGCAATCTGGGTTATTGTTGATCGTTTGACTAAATCTGCTCATTTTTTTTCTATACGAGATACTTTTTCCCTAGATCAACTTTCCCGTTTGTATCTTAAAGTGATAGTTAGGTTACATGGAGTTACTCTCTCCGTTGTTCTGACCGTGATCCCAGGTTCACTTCTAACTTTTGGAAAGGCCTTCAAAAGTCGTTGGGTACTGAATTAAATTTTAGTACAGCTTTTCATCCTTAATCAGATGGGCAATCAGAATGAACTATTCAGACTTTGGAAGATATGCTACGTACTTGTTTGATGGATTATCAGGAAAGTTGGGACCAACATTGTTTTTGGTTGAGTTTTCATATAATAACAGTTTTCATTCCAGTATACAGATGGCACAATTTGAGGCGTTATATGGGAAGTATTGTCGAACTCCAGCTCTCTTGGATGAAGTGGCTGAAAGGAAGTTGATGGGACCAGAATTGGTCGAAGTGTTGGCAGAAAAAGTTCAACTGATACAGAAACACATGAGAACAGATCAAAGCTGGCAGAAGCGTTATGCGGACAATAGGATGAAGGATCTCTCTTCTAAGGTAATTGATCATGTTTTTATCAAAGTCTCACCATGGAAAAGTGTGATGCGATTTGGTATGAAAGGAAAGCTGAGTCCAAGGTTCATTGGTCTATATGAAATTCTAGAGAGAGTTGGATCAGTTTCTTACCGAGTGGCTTTACCTTCGAGTTTATCTCAGGTACACAATGTTTTTCATGTTTCAATGTTGATAAAGTATTTCCCAGATAAATCTCATGTTATGAGTCCAGAGGTAGATCAGCTGGAAGAGAACCAATCATATGAGGAACAACCGGTCCAGATTCATGAACATAGGGAGAAAGTGTTACGAAATAAGGTTATTCATTAGGTAATGGTTTGGTTGGAAAACCACATGATTGAAGAGGCAACATGGGAATCTAAAAATGCAATGAGGGCTAAATACCCACACTTATTCGATAAGTAAATAAGTTATAGGGATGCAATTTTCTAAAGGGGGAAAGGATGTAACATCCCATGTAAGTAATGAATAATAGATATTTTTATCTATGTCTACTAATGAATTAGATAGTGTTTTAGAGGCTTAAAATGAGAATAAATCCAATCTTAATCATGGAATATACTAATATTTTTTAAAAGATTATTTTACTGCTTTTGATGGAATACGATTTTAAATGAAATTTTTGACAATTTTATAAGCTTTATTTGACAGAATAAACTTATTATTTATAATTTGGACATTGAAATTTACATAGGATAATTTTTTGGTATTTTTCTGACAATGTTCATTTTTTAATGAATAGTGAAAAATACTGAATTTTACATCAAAACTGCATTTTCATCTAATTTAATTATATTGTTAAATTATATTCTTAATTGGTCTGAAAGTGTAATTTTAATATATTTTTACCATTTAATCCAATATTGGTCGTTGGAATTAATTTCACTTTGAAATTGGACTTAAACGTGTGTCAATCTTTTGATACTTATTGTTTCGTAAAAACAAGCTATTTGCTCTGACAGCGGGAATTAATTATTAAATTAATTAATCTAACTTATATGTTTTGAATTTTGTAAAATAGAAATCATTTTTTAATTCAGAATATCAAATATAGATTAGGGTAATGTTTTGGTATTTTTCTGAAAAACATCATTTTTTTGATGAATAGTGAAACCACTAAGCGGTACTTAAAAACTCATTTTTCGTTTAAATGAAATTTTACCACCTATGTGTTTTGAATTTCAAAAATCCATCATAAATGTTTTTAATTATTAAGTAAAATGTGGTTCAATGGGATTAAAATAATTTTTTTGAATAGTAACTTTTATGTTTTTAATCACGATTAGAGGTAATTAGTGTAATTTAAGGTAAGAATACTATTTTAATAATATGAAATGACAGAGACACATGTCCTACCCTTATTGGATGTGTCATGGCCGACCATGAAAATCCATGGGTCAACTTGGGGACACCATGGAGCCACATTTTAAGGAAAATGACATTAATATCTTTTTATTTAATGTTAAAGTAAAAATGTCACAAACATGAGTTATTTTACTAAAACAATTTTTAAATGGGGTTATACATGTCAGATGTTTGACTATAAATATTATTTGGAAAGATAAAACTATTTGCTACATCATGAAATTTTTTTATAATTTTTAGACATTAAATATATTAAATTATTTATGACATCATGATGATGCATCGATTACCTCATTATTTAACGATTTAAATAAAATCATAAGATAATGTAAAATCTAAGACCTTTAATTGTCAAAAACCTATTGGATGGGTATATTTTGAACCCTTATCACCACTTTATAATCGAATTATATCAATTTTGGACCTTTTAAATCTAAAACTCATTTTAAAATAAAGTAACATTTCTTTACATTCCATGAGTTCCCCTCCTCTCCTCTTATAAAAGGACCCCACCTCTACCTCCTTACCCACACTTACAAAGCCTTTGGCTCAGGAATCCCCTACCCATTTTGTCTCTCCACATCCCTATATAACTCTTAGAATCCTCACTTTGGGCAGATGTCTTCCCAAGGATGCCTCTGAGCTCAAACCAAACAGAGTTACCCGATTTTAAGGTAATGACTTCACTTGAGTCATGTTGTTTTATTATGATTCCCCAACCCCCTAAACTCTTTTTATTAATTGCTTTTGTATCAAATCCAGAATCTTAAATATACTAATATGTCGTTATAATAATTATTCGAGCTACACTTACACACAACTACATCTAATGGTTAAAGAACATATTGTTTCATGGATGGTGAATTTCTGCCTCACGAAATGATGACTGTTCAATATTCTTCTAACACCTTAAAAGGTGGTCATTAAGATGTCAATATATTTATATATGAAATATAATATGTTTATTTTTTCCTTATGCTTCTGTATTTTTCAATTATGGAATAACTTTATGGCTTCCATTATGGGTATACGCGATATCTTCATTTTAGGAAGTGCAGACTACCGACCCCTCAAAGTGAATTGATTCGTTAATACCAAATGTGGAATGTATAAAGGATATATTTAATGATATTATATATGATAAAATAATGGAATTATAATACTATTATGTATCATTATGTTTTAATTCCATTAAATATGTAATAGAAATGGAAGTAGCGTTCATGCGAACATACGACTTACCGTCTCCATGAACGGTGCATTTCATTTCCTACCTCTAAATGTTATGTAATACTATAAATTCATGTATATACTGGATATATATGATATATATTATACATACATAATGAGTATAACTCTGGATATAATGGATACATGAACAACTTGTAATTATAAATAGCATATTTTTGACTCAAGTACCAATGATTGTTTAAACGACTGATATTAACTTAAATAATTCCACAGTGTTCATGACATGGTAATAAGTGATATAAAAGGAATAATGAACATGAAAAAGGTTCTAATGCAAGTATAAATTAACTCATGTTTATTATTCAAGAGATTAAAGAACGATCGAGTCATGTCGAGCCCGAGGTATGGGACTTTGTCTCAATCTCCTTTCATTGAGGCATATTTTGTTTTATACACAACCTTCTTTTATATGGTGTATAAACCCCTATTACATTTACGTTTATCCAAAAGGAATATTTTTTATACGAAGTGTTTTACTAAACGACCAAAGGGAATGTTTTTTTCGTACGTATGCGTCGACAACAACATCTCTGCCGCCGTGACCATTATTTGAGTTTCAGCTTCCTCTACAAGCCATAACTTCTTTTTAAAAGAAAAATAAATACCATGTTTTACTCTTCTTTTATTTTTGTATTGAAAATGGTTTTCATAATGTTTTTATTATATCAATATGTTGTATTGATATCTTTTTATTGAAATATGGAAATGTTATGTTTCATTTATGCATGTTTTAT
The DNA here is from genome assembly GCA_963277665.1 of Viscum album. NCBI lineage: Eukaryota > Viridiplantae > Streptophyta > Magnoliopsida > Santalales > Viscaceae > Viscum > Viscum album. The sequence goes on along the minus strand of OY728163.1, from coordinate 1,044,401,846 downwards.
GTGATACGATTATGTTATAGTTTTTGGGCATTGTTATGAAGATGGGTGGTTCCGTGATAGAATAAGGGCGGACGAGCCCGATATAGCTCTCCAATGCATTGGGTAACCTGAAGGGGGTAAACATTAAGGTTTCTCCGAAAATATTTAGGGAATATACTATGATAGGTATTCCAAACCTAACCAAGAGGGTTACTCCCTACATAAGAATGTTATGAATACCTCAAATTACATTTATGTCTTATTATTTCTATGATTTATTCATGATTTGATGAGGTATGTTAATGTGCTTATGTTTTATGTGTATAGTATGATTTCATTGATTCTTGTGTATACATGTAATCATGTTTCCTTTCCATATTTTTATATCCCTTACTAAGATTTTTATGCTCATCCCATGTTTTTGAAATGTTTTTCACAGGTCAAGTGAAGGGTACATGATATGATGATAGTGTCAAGGATGTGCAAGAAAGAATCCAAGTTTTTTTAAATATGTTTTCATTGACGGGAAAAATGAATTCTATCTTTTATGTAACCACTTCGTTTAAATGTGGAATGTAATGCATGTTTTATGATATAATTCTCTAAAACTCTAAACCTGAAAAGATCCTCAATGTGAAATCATGTAATAACTCAAGATTAAGTAAGGTTTAAGGCTGGGGCCTTATAACCTATACTTGAAGAAAATGAACTGGAGCACCAACTAACATCTCCTTTAGATAATCAGAAGCTTCCTAACACAGATCAGTCCATATGAATACCTGATTATTCCTTTTCAATGTTTTCATAGGAGTCACAACAAGAGTTAAATCAACGACAAACCTCTTGTAGTAGCTGGTGGGACTATGGAAACTTTGCACCTCTGACATAGACATCAGGGATACCCAAGAAAGAACCACTTCAATCGTCGATGGATCCATAGCTACTCCATGCTGGGAGACCAAATTCCCCAAGAATTAGTTATATTTTGCCCAAAACTAACACTTCTACAACTTCCCAAATGGCTTATGTTGAATAATAACTCCCAAAACGGTGTGTAGATGTACTATATATTTTTCTTCAGAAGTGGAGTACACGAGGATTTCATCGATTAAAACTACCAAGAACTTGTCCAGGAACTCACAGAACACAATTTTCATCATTCCCATGAAAACTGCAAGATCATTTGTAATGCCTAAAGACATTACAATGATCTCATAATGGCTATGATGACAACAGAAAGTAGTCGTGGAGATATCTTCATCCTTCACATGCATCTGATGTTATCCTGAAAACAAGATGATATTTGAGAACCAACTATCACCCATCAGTTGGTTGAATAAATCATCAATCCAGGGAAGAGGATAGAATTTCTTTATTTTCACTTTTTCATGTGATGATAATTGACAATGAACTGCAAACTATCGTCATCCTTCTTCAAGAACAAAATTGGTCCACCCCACGGTGACACACAAGACTGAACAAAACCTCAATATAACATTCCATAAAGCTATATATATATCTATAATATCTTATAATGGTCCATCCTTTATGTATATACCTAGAGATAGTTGACTCTCCAAGTTGTAGCTTCATCCCAAACTCGATAACTCATTGAGGGGGTAATGTTACAACCTATTCTAGAAAGACATTAGGGTACACTTCTACGACCTTAAGATATTCCAACTGTTGAACCTCTGAAGAACTAAAATTTATCTCTGCCCTCATGGATGATAAAAAATGAACACGCCTATGACCTATCTGAGGTTCTCACTCTCCAACGAACTCCACTAGCTCTCCATCGACATCAATGAACACAACCGACCTCTTGAAGGAATCCAAGATATACCACGCTGAATAAAACCAATACATGAAAACAATAAAATCATATTTTTTATTCATAAATATAAGAAACATCCCCCAGAGTGGGGATTTTCCAGCACTAGCTCATAGTCTCGAAAAACTTCCAACAAGTTAGCTCGACCTCCAACTCGCGCTGTCAACGCCAAGGGCACATGATACCTCTCTACCTGAAGTCCCAAAGGATGGAAAATTGTAGGTGATGTGAAGGAGTGTGTCACTAATGAATCAAAAAAGGCATGCAAAATGGATTAAAAATAAAATAAAAGTGTACCTCTAATTATGTCTAGCTCTCCTGGAGCCTGCAATGCTGAAGCATAATGCTTTCCATGACCACCTCCATGACCTCTCTGAAACTGATAAAAACCACCACCACAACTGTACTGTGCTCTCTGAGGATGGGGAGAATCATTGGGATGTCCCCTACCTCCCCCATATACCATCTGATTATAAAATGATGGTGAAACTAGTTGATGTTGCCTCTCCTAGAACGGCCTCAATAGGGGAACCTAGAGTAGAACCCTTGGTGCATGGTGGTTTATCTAAAATGTCGAGCACTATCGCTTATGATGATCCACACCGCCACAAGGAAAACAAGCCCCTGACCCCTTGGCATATTTTAAGAGCCACTGCCTCTAGAGAAACGAGATGCAGAGGGCTGGGACCTACCCCTTTCTAAACCGAAACTCTTCTTCCCTAAAAACCGGGAATCTCGGACTACAGCTCTACATCATAAGTAAACATGACGACTCCCATCTCATGATGATCCTATATTAAAAAATGTCCTCTCGATGACCTATTACCTCACTAGAACCACAAGATATGTCTTCAACATAAATGGGGTTACATAACATTGTATATCTAGAAGAAACGCCTCCTCAAAAATTCCTCACCCTGCCACCCTGGCCTTCTCATCTGGCAAGAGATCTGATGCATATCAGAAAAGGTTACAAAAATTGATTCCAAACTCTCTCACACTGATGCTCCCCTGTCATTGGGTATGAATCTCCTGGAGAATGGATTCCTTTGTAGTGAATGAAATAAAATCCACTATAATCTTGTCCTAGAACTCCTCCCATGATATTGATGACTCCTCACGGCCCTCGAGGGACAAAAACCACAACTTCCTGGCTTCTCCACAGAGAATCACCACAACCAAGGACACCTAGTGCTCATTCTGAGCATGGTGAGAACTAAATCCTATTTTTAACACCTCTAACTAGTCTCCCTTTACTACATATAAAATAGACCCCTCATAATTTTACAAACTCTGGCGTTGATACTCTTAGAGTGTCCTCCTCCATGTGTTGTCGTCATCTACCTATACCCTACAGTGATCTGCTGGCACATCCTGCTAGTCATATTCTATGTGATCCAGTCGAGGAAATTGAACTAGATCCATACCTATAAAAAAATACAGGGCTCCAAAACATGTAATATAGAAGAATCAAATTTAATTAATTTTTTGGTTGGTTTTATTCATTTTAGGTTTACCTATCCCATGTTATACCCATTTAATAATAGGTAAAAAGAAGAATGATTCATGATCCATTCCTGGGTCTCTACACTAAAACTAGTATCTCCTCATTTAGTATCTATTTAAAACATAAAGTTCCATACATTAGATCATAGGGGGCCTTAAATGCCTATGTCTCAGCCGATCACTAATGTTTACATCACTTGATAAAATTGATAGACATTGTTTCCCTAACAACTAATGCAACCTCACATGTGACTAACTCCAAACTCCATCCTATCCCTCAACTATTCCATTGATACCACTATGTCACAACCCACTCTCCAAAAGGTGTACCCTCTTAGGCCGACAATGTGATAAGGGAGACAATGACCCCGGATTCCCACCTTCAGTAGGCCTCGGGGTGGCGACTAGCACCAAGGGTATAGTAAACACACAAATGGTAGGAAGTACCCTAAATAGAACACATACAGGAGGGTGAGATAAGATAGTCACAAAACAACTCCAAATCCTATTGAAATATAAATGAAACCCCATGTTCACCTATGTAATTTCATGAAAAAATACAAAAATTGGATTGGGAAAACTGCAAGTACTCGAAATAAGTAAAAACGTCAGCAAACACAAGCTCAAAAAACTATAGTAACCCCAAGCTAGTAGAAAATATCTTAATATCAAACCTTCTCCATGTGACCTGAAAACTAGTTTATATACACATAGGGTGAGTATAACAGTTTACTTAGAAGGATCCTCCCAATGGCCTCTCATGAAAAAGTAAAGAACGCATGCTAAAGCACAATAAAAAACATGTAAAACTAACACATCCCCTAACCAGGTATACTATGTTCCCAGCCTCAAAATGGGTACTATAACCAACTCATAAAATATTATATAATATAATAAATAATATCAAGTGTACCCCGCTACTACTTCCTTACCGATATTCCACTTTTCCCCAATGTTGCACATCCTATGAATCTCTATCTGAAATGGATTCTCCTCAAACACCTGGGCGAAGAACCACAAAATGCACCTCATGAAACCACACCACCACGCCCACACAATAATGTAACCAGGTAGTTTCTAGGAGCCACCACAAATCTCACAATGTGTATTGTATGTCTGGTATAAAACCTCATTCCGTTATAGCCCGTAAACAGAGTAAGGATCCTCAAAACATCACAACCTATACATGTTACACCTATAATAGTCCATGAGAAACTATATCCATAATATATGTGTGTGAATAACCACTATGCATTACATCCCTCTATAAACCTATATGGGAAAAACTAACTGATGTGCCTACAAGAACAAGTTACTATAAAGATAATAGTGTTTTTCCAAATGGGGTATTCAGTCGTCTATCCTTCCACCAGAATATTGTGGAAAACAACACCTATGGCTCAAAATCCCCCAGGTGTCAGTTCACCTAAATGATGGGGTGGAGTATCATATAGAAACACAAAATGTAAAAATTATACTATATCTCACAACCATACTATGAGCTTATGTTATTCATTGACACAACTGTAGATAATGTATCTCGGACTCCCGACTAACACTTCTTAGACATGGTATCTTATAAGTAAAAAACTATTTAAAGAGATTAATTACATTACATTGTTACCTGTATATCAGTTTAACATTACGTAAATTAATTATTAAAACATAAATTACCCGTCAATAGTTCCTCATTAAATTGCATTAGCATCACACCCAATGTCCAATGTCCCTTTAAATTGTATCCTCAGCATTGCGTCCTAGAAATATCCAACCCCTTGGGTTTACATCAATTATTAAATCATTTATTAACTACATTATTACCTTCCCATATTACCTGGAATTCTAGAAAAACATTCTATGCTACAAAACACAAGGGGGATCAATACTGTGATAAGATGCACTACCCGTCAAGTCTCTGACGCATATAGAAAGAGTGTAGACCAATTATTTCTTTGAGTAGCTAAACACTGAAATCACATGGCATACCCCGTGAGTCATCACCCATTTCGGGATAAGGGTACTCAAGACACATTTCAATGACCAGTAGGTAATGTAAAGATGATAAATAACCCATATGAATCAACCAACATCCAAGAATTCACATCCAACCCATTCCATCATCCATGGGGTTCTCCCCGACACCCACATGCATAAACCAATGGACCTCTCCACTCTATGCATCAACACCTACTACAACCAATAGGCCTCCCTACCACAATATATGAAAACAACCATCTAGACTCAAATCACAACAAAGAAAATAAGAAAGAAAAACATCTTATCAAATGGGATCTTCTCCCATAAACAAGAAAAAGTGTAACTCAAAACCTTATATGTAATTATCTTTTATCAAACAACCGGTTTGTTAATACGTCTTGGATTAACCGATTTATTATTCTTAGGTTCCAAATTCAATAAAATAATCAATAAGCTATCAAAAATAATTAATCATGATTAAAAAAACCAATTTTATTATAATCTAATTACAAGAAGAAGAACCATATTCACTTACACGCCTCTTTATCTTTAGCCAAATTATTATCAATTAACTTTGGGTTTATCTTCTTTACCAATCTCAATCGATAATGAAAAAGATAAGAAATCTTGTGAATATATCAATCTATCTAGAAAAAAAGTGGAAATAACCTACGATTTATATCAACTTAATTATGCAGATAAAATATTTATTATATCAATTCCACTGTGATCCAATGGGATAAACCATTCTAACTCTACAGTTTAACATAAAAGAAAAGAGAACTAATAGATCCACAATCTCAAACAGATCATGACATTCTTTATGCAAGAAAGAGTGATGCAATGGGTTATGGTCTCTTCCCATGTGACAACTATATCCAACCGAGGATGTAAAGACACCACCACATCGGAAAACAAACAGGAAAATAAAAAAAACATGTGGGTAAAATTCAATAAAAAGGGAAAAGAGAACGATGGAGATGAACCCAAAATAATGAAGATATATCATAGAATATAACAAAGACTATTTTATATTACATGGTTTCATAAAAAAAGTAGACAAATCCTAGGAGGAAAGTTTGTTTTAATAACTATTACAGAAAGGAATGGGATTTTCGAGCGTCTCACACTCGGGAACAAAGATGAAGAACTAGGAACGAAGATATCTAATACCTTTATAATATTTAACGGATCATTGGATTAGGATACGTTGGGTTTTCCATTAAAATAGGATCACATTAAACCATGTGGGTTGACTATGTAAAAATATCCCGATCCAAAAGAGAAATTAATATAGTAATTACGACCATTGAATCAACATTATAATCCTTAAAATGAGTTGTTAAAATAATTTTATGTCAAAGGTAATGTTAATGGGGAGAGAATTTAGTAAGTTGTAAACATGGTTCACAAACTCAAAATTTGAAAATAGAAAAACATTTTTCATGAACCTCACCATCCTAAAAACAATGTTCATGAACAAAATATTTGATGAAGGAAAAAAGTTCACGTTGGAACCTCACCGTTCTAGAAAAACGATTCATGAAATGACAATTTGGAAAAGGAAAAAGTCACCATTGGAACCTCACAATTCTGGAAACACTGTTCATGATCTCAAAATTTGGAAAAAGAAAAGGGCCACCGTTGGAACCTCACCATTGTTCTTTTCATAGAATGTTACCGATGACACTATTCAACTAAGGCTAGAGAAGAACTGTTCACATAAGTTCACCGACCACTAGTACAGAGTTCAGATTAGGTTACCGATGAGATTGTTCACAAAAGGTCACCGATGACATTGTTCACATAAGGTCACTGATGTCAATGTTCACATAAGGTCACTATTGCACTGTTCACATGTGGTTATCGATGACACTGTTCATAGTAAGTCACTGATGAAACTGTTCACATAAGGTCACTGATGTCACTAATCACATAATGTTTCTATTGCAATGTTCACATAATGTTACTGATGACACTATTTACAGAAGGTCACAGATTACACTATTCACACAATGTCACTGATGTCACAGTTCACTTGAGGTCACCATTGCACTATTCACATAAGGTTACTGATGATTCCGTTCACTAAAGATTGACGATTATGCTGTCCACATAAAGTCACCAATGAAACTGTTCAAATGTGGTCATTGATGTCACTGTTTACATAAGGTCACCATTTCGATATTCATATAAGGTTGCTGATTACACCATTCAAAGAAGGTCAATGATTACACTACCCACATAAGATCATTGATGTCCCTATTCACATAAGGTCACTGTTGCACTGTTTATATAAGTTTATCGATGACATTGTTCACCAATGGTCACCACTGACACTGTTCATGTAAAAGGAAATTTGGAAATGTGTTGGGGATAAGTCACCTTGACCTCTTGAAACACCTCATACACCTAATATTCAAAAAGGAATCGACCAGTGATATCTGTTATATTGCATCAGAAACCTCTCAAAACATTCTCATCCTAGAGAATTCAATACCCACCTAAATGGAAAATGAAACGGGGTCCAAAAAACCACCCATCAAGATACCTATCAAAATATAAGAAGCTAGAAGAAGAAAAAAAAGAAATCCATATTATCAACATGAAAGGTCTATAACCACAATGGCTACATTGATACATTGAAAGAGTTAAATATAAAACAACTCTGGGTACTGAGCACGTATCTGTGACTCACATTTTCAGGTACTCTCCTACATGCTATTGTGTCACCACAAGACATGAAACATGTGAATATAACTCCCATGAAACACCTTCTCTTTGTGGTCTTGTATCTCCACAGGTCACTCCTAAAAGGGAGCATCACTATCAACTTCGATATCTTCCCAATATATGACATACAATTCAACATGGGGAAAATGACAGAGCTGCGATTCATGGAAAACATTGTGTATCTGACTCATCAGTGGGGGAAGTGCTACTCGATACGACACAACTCTAATGAGATCTAACACCATGAAAGGCCCAACAAACATGGTACACAGCTTTCTCTCATAACCAATCCTGCACTGCCTATGAAAGGGAGTCACCTTCAGAAACACATGATCCCCAACATCAAACTCTATTGGTCTCCTCCTTGGATTGACATATTATTTTTGAAGATCATGCACTATCTTCATCCTCTCATAAATCACCAAATCCATCTCTGTCGTATTCTGCACTTGTTTGGGACTAATAATTACTAACTCTCTAACCCTAGTCTAGCACAATAGAGGATGGAATGTTCGACCATAAATTGATTCAAATGGAGCCATACCGATGGTGGAGTGAAAACAATTTTTGTAAGAAATATCCACCAAGGTAAGGTGCCTCATCCACAAACCTCCAAAATCCAGGACACAAGAGTGTGACATGTCTGCAAGATTCTGGATGGTTCTCTCTGTCTGACCATCCATTTGAGGATGAAACGTAGTGCTAAAGAATAGATGAGAACCAGAAGCATGCAGGACAAGTCTCCACACCCAGGAGGTAAAATGATTATCTCGATCAGAAATGGTAATCCTTTAGAATCCATAAATTCTCACCACCACCTCTAGATACTTCCTCAACAAAAAATCAACTAAGCTTGACAGCTTGATTTCTATGAAGTGGGCCAATTTTGATAAATGATCCACTACCACCCAAAAAGAATCATGTCATCCCTAAGCTTGTGGTGAAGTAGTAAAAAATTCCATTGAGATGTACTACCACATCCACTAAGGAATATCTTATGATTGGTGCAGAACACCAGAATCATGGTGTTCGACCATTACCTTCTAACAGACCAAACATCGAGACACAAACTCCCCAACAACACACTTCAGCCCAAACCCCCAAAAATGGCTCCTCAAGGCTTGGAAAATCATTTTCATGCCAGGTTGAACAGTAAAAAGATAACTATGAAACTCTCTGAGAACATTCTCGCACTTAGTCAAAGGAACACATATCTATCCAAGATACAACAATCAGAGTTGTTCATACTCAGAATGACCAACATGGGCCTTGCCAAAAATAACACGGTCTTTGTAGAACTCCACATATAGATCCCTAAACAAGGACTCTTCCACCATCTTCACCAATTAATACTGCACCATCATTTGAAAAAGAAAAACATTTCCACCATGTTCTCCCATATCAAGACGTAATGAAGAAAGTTATTCCATTACTCCCCAGTAATCACCAGATTCACACATTGTATCACTACATTTTCCTGACTTAGTGAATCATCTACAACATTCCTTTTTCTAGGTGCATATGATATTTATAGGTTGTATTCCTGTAAGAAACCCATCCAATGAAGCAGTCTTAAATGCATGTCATATTGGGAGAAAGCATTCTTCAAGCTCTTATGATTGGTGAAAAGCACAAAGCTCCCACCAATGAGGTAATATCTACACAACATCCTATAGAAAACAATGGATACCAACTCAAGATCATGGGTGGAATAGTTACATTCATGGGGCGTAACTACCCATTCCCATAAGAAATAACTGATCCCTAATGCATCAGAACACATCCTAACCCTAGATGCGAAGCATCGTAGAAAACATCAAACTGAACTCCCTCTATTGGAAAAAATGAACTGGAGCACTAACTAACTTCTACATTAGATACCTTGAAGCTTCCTAACATTGATCATACCATATGAATACCTTATCTTTCATGGTTAATTCTGTCAGAGGAGTCACAATTCAAGTGAAATCATGTACAATCCTCTTGTAGTAGCCAATGAGACCAAGGAAACTTTTCACCTCTAACATAGTCATGGGGGATTACCTAGACAAAAACACTTCTATTTTCAATGGATCTATAGCTATTACCTTATGGGATACCACATGCACAATGAAACTAAAATCTTGAGCCAAAAACTCACACTTCGACAACTTCCCAAATGGATGTTGTTGACGAAGAACTCCCAAAATGGTGTGTATATACTCTACATGTTCTTCTTCTAATGTGTATTAGATGAGGATGTCATCAATGAAAACAACAAAGAACATTTCCAGGAACTAACGGAACACAATTTCGATAAATCCTATAATCACTGATAGAGAATTTTTTACGCCGAACAACATTACAATGAACTCATAATTCCCATTAATGCAACGAAAACCAGTCTTCAGGATATCCTCATCATTCACCTACATCTGATGTCATCATGACCACAAGTTCATCATTGATAACCAACTATCACCCTTCATTTGGTTGAATAAATCATCAATCCATGGAATATGATAGTGATTCATTGTTGTCACTTTGTTCAAGAGATGATAATTTCCAACACAACCGCAAACTGTCATCAGCCCTGATCACGAAAAAAATTGGTACACCCCACGGTGACACACATGACCGAACAAAACCACACTATAACATACCATCATGTTGTGTACATAGCTCTCAAAACTCAGAATAGTCCATTCTATATGGAGATGTAAAGATAGGAGACACTCTATGTTGTAGCTTGATCCCAAACTCGATCACTCGTCGAGGGGGTAATGCTACAACATCCTCTAGAAATACATCAGGGTACTATTCTACGACCCTACGAAATTCCTACTACTAAACATCTGATGAACTAAAACATATATCTTCCATCATGGATTATAAGGACTGAACACACTTATGACCCATTAGAGGGTCTCACTTTCCAATAAACACTACTGGCTCTCCTTCTGCATCAAAGAACACAACTGGCCTCTTGAAGCAATCCATGATATCCTACACAGAAGAAAACCAATCCATGAAGTGGATGAAATCTTATGGTTATATTCATATAAATTAGAAATCTCCCCATGAGTGGTGATTCCCAAACACTAGCTCATAGTCTCTACATACTTCAAACAAGTTAGCTCGACCTCCAACTGGTGTAGTCAACACCATGGGAAATAGAAGCCTCTCAACCTCATGAACCAAATCATGGAAAATGGTAGGTTATATAAAGTTTTATATTTCTTTTCAATCAATTAAGGCATACACCAAGGTAGAAAAAAATAAAACAATACCTCGAACGATGTCTAGAATGCCTAGAGCTAGCAAAAAAAATTTATAAAGTTGTCCATGACCTCCTCAATGTCATATCTGACCCTGATGAAGACCACCACCATAGATGCGATATGCTCTCTAAGGATGGGGAAAATCATTTGGATTCCCTCTGTCTACCCCATATACCCTCTACTTATCTAAAGAGGGTGCAACCTTTTGTTGCTTCCTCTCCAAGAACTGCATCAACAGGGGAAGCTGGAGTAGAACACCTAGTATATTATGACTGATCTAAATGGTCGGGCACTATCCCTGCTAATGACCCACACCACTACAAGAAAAATAGGTGGATGATCCCTTGAAATATGCCTGTGAATCACTTCCTCTGGAAAAACAGGATGGTGATGGTTGGGACCTACCCCTAGCTGAACAAAAACTCTTCTTCCCAGAAAACCAGAAACCCCAAACCACAACTATACATCATGAGTAATCATGATGAATCCCCTCTCATGATGATTCGGTTCTGTGAAATGTCCTCTCGATGACCTATTCCCTCTCCAGCAACACAATACATGTCTTTATCATAAATAGGGTGACCTATCATTGGATCACTGGATGAAAACCCCCATAAAAATGCCTCACCCTGGTCTCCTTATTTGGAAACATGCCCGAAGCATATAATAAAAGGTTTGTGAAATGGATTCCAAACTCTCGCAGACTGGATCTCCCCTGTCAAATGGTATGAAGCACTTGGAAACTGGATTTCTTCATAGTCAAAGAATGAAACTCGACACTAAACTTGTCTCGGAACTCCTTCCATGTGAACACCGACTCATCACAGACCCCGATGAACATGAACCACCACCTCCTATCTTCTCCACACAACATCATCACATCCAAGGACATGTTGTGATCCATCTTAGCATGGATTGAACTGAATCCTATCTCGACCTTCTCCAACCAGTCTTCCATGATTGAATCTAAAATAGAGCCCTCATACTTCTGCAGACTCTAGCGCTGATACTCTCAGAGTGTTCTCCTCCAAATGTTGTCTTCATCAACATCTACTCGGCAGCGATCTTTTGGCATAGCCTACTGGGCATATTCTATGTGATCCTGATTAGTACATCGACCTGGATCCATACATATAAAATAACATAAAGATAGAAATCCAAACCTGGAATATGGAAGACTCGACATTAATTGATTTTTTGTTTTATTTTATTCATTTTATGTTTCCCTATCCCATGTTCTATCTATTTAAATATTGACACAATGAAGAATGATGCATGATCCAATCCTACGTCTTGACCCAGCAACTAGTATCTCCTCATTTAGTATCCATTGTCAACATAAAGGTTTGTACATCATATCATAGGGGCCCTAAATCCCTATATCTCAACCGGCCTCTAATGTTTATATCACCTGCTATAATTTAATGACATTGTTTCCTTACCAACCCATGCTACCTCACCGGTGCCTAACTTGAAACTCCATCTTATCACTCACCCAGGCTTCTGATACTACTCTGTCAGATCCCCCTCTCCACAATGTGAACCCCTTTTAGTCCGGTAATGCGAGAAGTGAGATAATGACCCCTGATTACCATATTTTGCAGGCAATAGGGTGGGGACTAGCATCAAGTGTATTTTAAACACACAAATTGGAGGCATTACCCTAAAAAAGAACACATGTAAAAGGGAGAGATAATATATACACCCACCAACTCTAACTAAAATTTAATTATATATGAAACCCCATTTTCACAAATGTAATGTCATGAAAAAATACTAAAACTAGATGGGGAAAACTGCAGGTACCCAATAAAAGTAAAAACATCAGCATCCCCAATCCCAAACAGCTCCTATAACCCTAAGCTAGTAGAAACAAGTTGATCTCTAACCGGGTCCATGTGACATGAAAAATATTTTATATTCACATAGGGTGAGTATAAAAGTATACTCAGTAGGATCCTCCCTAGGGACCCTCATGAAAATGTAAAGAAAGCATGCTAAAGAACAATGAACATCAAGTAAAACTATCTCGTCACCTAAAGAAGTATATTATGTTCTCAGCCTCAACATGGCTCTTATCACCATGTAACTCATACAATAATATTCAATATAATAAACAATATCATGTGTACCCCAATACTATATCCCCACTAGTTTTTCACATTTCCCCAATGTGGCACATCCTAAGAATCTCTCACAAAAAGGATTTCCCACAAACACCAGGGCAATGAACCACAACATACAACTCGTGCAACCAATCCATCATGTCCACACATGAATGTAACTAGGTAGTTTCTGGGCTCCACCGCAACTCACATAATGTGTATCATACATCGACTTTTAAGCCTCAAAACATTATATCCCAGACACTAAGTAAATATCCTCAAGTAATCACAACCTATACAAGTTACGCCTATAATATTTTATAGGAAATTATATCTAGAATATATGTGTGGGAATAACCAAAATTCATTACAACCCTCTACACAGGTTTGTAGGGAAAACAAACTGTTGTTCCAACCAGCACCTATAACTACCAAGAGGAGAGATGAGGGGAAAATGGGGGTAGTCAACCATCTATCCCCCCACTAGAATGTGGGGGAAAACACCCCCGTGGCTCAGAATACACAGGGTGTCTGTTGCTTTAACTGACTGGGTGGTGTAGAATTTAGAAACAGAAAAATTAAATAATATACTATATCTCACAGCCCCAATATGGGCATAACCTCGTCTTAGACACAACAGCAACTAACGTCTCTCAGACACCCGACTGCCACTTCTACGACTAGGTATCCTATAAGAACACAACCATTTGAAGATATTAATTAAATTACTTCACTTTTTTTCAGTTTCACTTTACGTTAAATAATTATTTAAACGTAAATTAACCATCAATAATACAACATTAAATTTTATTTCACATCACACCCAAAGATGACTATCCCATTAAATTGTAACAACGCCATTTCATCCCAGAAATCTCTAAGCTCTTCGGTTAACATCATTTATTAACAACATTATTACGTTCCCATATTCCTAGGCATTCTATAAAACATTTTATGCTACTAAACAAAAGGGGCCTCAAAACTGTGAGTAGATGAACTACCTGTCATGTCTTTGTCACCTGTAGTCAGTGTGTAGACCTATCCTCCCTTTGAGAAGCTAAACACCAAAATCATGTGGCATACCCCACATGTCATCACCCCTTTTGGGATATGGGTATGAAAGAACCGCTTCCTTGATAAGTGGGTAATGTAAATCAGATAAACCACCAATAAGAATCAGCCAACATCCAAGCATTCACATCCCACCCATTCCATCATCCACAATTTCCTCCCCGACACCCACATTCATAAATCTATGCATCTTTCCACTCTAGGAATCAAATGATTCCACAACCAAAAGGCTTCCCTACCCCCCACATGTCACAATATCCATCTAGGTTCACATCAAAACACAATAAACAGGAAAAACAAACAACTTATCAAATGGTCCCCTGGACATTAAACAAGCAAGATGGTAACTCAAAACCCTACAAGAAATTATCTTTTATCAAACAAACCGTTATTTCATCCATCTTGGATTGACTTATTTATTATTCATAGGTTCCAAATTCAGGAAACCTAATGAGTAAGCTATCATGAAATATTAAACGTACTTACTGCAAAAAATTTATTGACATCATATTATAAAAATAGGAACTAGATTCATTTACAATATTTTTTATATTTAGCCATAAAATTATCAAATAATTATGGATTTAAATTATTTATCAATCTAAATCGACAACAAAAAAGATAAGCAACAAATCATCAATTCCACACTATCTAAAAATAAAGGGGCTATACCATATGATAGATACCCATTTATTTATTCTGTTAAAATATTTATTATGCCAATTCCATTATGATCTAATGGGATAATACATGCTAACACTACCGTTCCACATAAATGAAAATAGATACAACATATCCCAAACATCAAATAGTTCATGATGTTATTTACACGAGAACGATCAATAAAACAGGTCACAATCTCATTCTTTGTGACATATATATCCAACTGTGGATGTAAGGACACCACCACATCACCCAACACCTACGAAAACTCTATTAGGATCATGGAGGTAAAATTAAATAAAAAAGGCAATGAAGAATGAAGGAGAGGAAACCTAAATTATGAATATAGATCATATTGTATATTGAAGACATATCGAAATATCTTGGTTACATCCAAATAAAGCACAAAAAATCCTTGGAGGAATGTTTGATTGCCCAACTCATATAGGAAGTAATGGGATGTTTTAGAGTCTCACTGTAACGTCCCGGAACTTCTGTGGAAAAATTTTACATAAATACATTGTAATTTTACGAGTCTGAAAAAATTGACAGTGCATCATTTCCACATTTCCACAAATATATTTTTTAAATATATTACACATAATCAATGATTTATCAACCCATTTTCAAATTCCTTTAAAGCATTTAATAAAGAGGCTTTGGAATCAATGTGTCCCATAAAACATTGAATATTTTTAATGAAATTTTATTTTGAAAACAATTATGTCCCAATAAATAAATCCTTACAGATATTTTTAATAAATTGGAATTGATGAATCATATTTATATGAATAAATCATTACAACATTTAAAATGATATTTTAGTTAAAGAGTTCCTATGCAAAAAAGAGACACATGAATACAAATAATTGAGGAATAAAAATTATGAATGATTATAATATCATAAGAATAATGAGATTCAAGATATAAAATGTCAAATAAAGTATATAAACAATATAAAAGTGAATTCCTGTATAACAAAAAATATGTCTCAATGGAATGTAAATTGATACAATGTCCCATGAAAAGATAATATCTTTAGATTAAGGATAAATCAATGAAATAATTATGTGTGAAAATTAATAATACACTCAAAATAAGTAGATATTATGTTTAGAAATATCAGATTTTATTCACACATACTCATACCACAACATACTCAAGAAATATATTTTTAACCCAATGAATTTAAGTTGGGTTAAGATGTTCCCATACAGAAATTCAACATCTTAATTGAGTCACATTAAAATTAAAAAAAATGAGTTTATGGGAGAAAAAAAGAGTATCTCTTAACATGTAAAAAGAATTTTCAACAATAATGATATTGAATAATATATCCCAACATATGAAATTGGAAATTAAAATACATGACAAAAAAATTTTGTGACTAAATGTGTATGGTGAAAGGTTCTATTACCAATTTGGTAACTTACGAAACATTCACCCTATGATGGAAGGATCATAAAATGAAGATATAAATACCCATAAATTAATGTATATTACACAATGAATTGAATCAGTGGATGTACATACACCAAAAACAGGAAATAATAGAAAATATAGCATGTATCATAAATGAATATAACGTGAGATGAAAACCCCTTACCTCAAGTCTGACTTGACTTTTATGTTTCTTGTTTATACTAAATAAAAAAATTAAGTAAATTTATAGTCATTTTTGAATTTTATTTATTATTATTATTCCTTTTATATCACTTATAACATTTCTATAACAATTAGATAATTATTTGTGTTCTTATCAGATAGTTTGTCGATGTTTTGAACATGAGTCAGAAAATGAACAAGTTATTGTTACTAATTGTCCATGGGGTCAAAATTTCATTAAATAAAGATATATATTCATTATTTGGATATAATAGATATATATTATATAGATTTAATTATAATATTACATAAAATTTATGTATATGAAATGAGTTGTTCCATTCTTGGATATGGTAAGTCGTACGTACACATGAACACTACATTCATTTCTACTTCACATTAAATGGAATGAAAAAATAATGATAAATATGTATATGATAATTCTAGTATAATATAATTTCATTAAAACCATCCTTTATACTATCCAATTTTGCAATGAATGATTCATATCACTTTGAGGGGCGGTATTCCACACTTCCTCATATGAAATTTTCATGTTTACCCGTTTTGAAAACCATAGATCTGTGATATAAAAGAAAAATACAGAAAAAAACAGATAATATAAATAAAATATATATATGATATATTAATATAGTTCCATAATAATAGAAACTGTAATAGGCGGCCGTATATAATTTAACAGTCGTCATTTTGTGAGTTAGTAGTTAGAATTCCATAGAAATGGTATGTTCGTATCCATTAGATAGTGGTGTGGGAGTGTGTAGATATAATCCTCGACATAAAAACAACATAATACATTCAATATACTGGTTTTGTTATAAAATAATATAATAAATAGTGTTTATAGGGTTGGATAATAAAAATATATGAAAAGAACATGAGAGAATATGTTACCCTGGAACCGGGTAACTCACATTGTTTTGAACCAAAAAGCTATCTTGATGTGTCTTATGCCTATGGTATGGAATCTAGGATGAAGATATTGATAGTTGGATGTTATGGGAGCACATTGTGGACATTACAAGGTGCTTGAGAGGTGTGAGTAATTGATTATAGGTTGTGTATTTTTAAAAGAGGGAGGTGGGACTCTTTAGGAATGTTTGAAATTATTATTTTATTCTAAAATGAATTCCATTTTAAAAATGTCCCAAACACATTTAATTCTATGATATTATAAATATAAGTAAAAATAAAAAACATATAATAATAATTCCATAGGTTTTTTATATTTTTTAATCCTTATCTTTTTTTTGTAACCCTTGGGTATCTTATTTAACTTTTATCTTCTCCTCTTATATATTCATAATATATAGTTAATATATTTACTATTAAATTTCCAGCATCCCAAAATGGAACATTATGGACATTTTTAATATCATTTATGTAATTTGGGTGACTATTATATTTTTAGGAATTCTTTATCATTAAATAAAAAATTGATTGATTTAAAAACTCTTTTATGTCAATTTTAAAATTATTCATATCATGACTTTTTAATAAATAAAACCCAGCATGATTAATTCAAAAAACATTCATTAATTAAAATATAACAAATCATGTTAATATAAAAAATTCATGAATGGCATGAAAAGGTTTAAAATAAATTTATTTTAATATTTATAATATCCCATATTTGAATACATTAATAATGTAGCAATTAATGCAAAAAAATTGCTTCAATTAAATTTATTTATACAATATATAAGAATCAAAAATCAAATACCATGATGTAAAAAATAATTTTATATTTTAAATAAATATTTATAATCTAAGTGAAAAATTATATAACCCCATACACAATTGTTTTACTAAAAGATATATGTCTATGTTATTTTTATCCGTTCATTAAATTAATTAATATAAAGTGTTATTTTCACATACATGTGGCTCCATGGTGTCCCCAAAATCTACCCAGGGATTTCCATGGACAACAATATATCATAAAATAGTATTAGGACACATTTTATGGTAATTTAATATTATAATAATATAATTTTTTACCCTTATTTACCAGTTTTACCTTTTCCCCATGGTAAATCAAATACTTATTGAAGTAAATATTCATAATGTATAAAAATAAAGGTTACATATTTTAAAAAATTGAATATCTTGATTCCAAATATGGAATCTATTTTTTAAAATTCAAAATATATAATAGGCAGAAATTCATTTAAAATTAATTCTCGTTGTCAAAATAAAATGTATGTTTTTAAAAATAGTAGTTATCAAAAGATTTGCCTTTTGTATTTATAATTTAAGTGTAATATTACATAAAATCACTAACACTGGATTAAATTTTAAAAATATAATACAATTTCACATTAAAAACAATTAAATAAAAAATCTAACTATAAAAATAAATTACATTAAAAATGAGCTTGGAATTAAAATGTTGTTTTTATCACTATTCATTAAAAGTGAACATTATCAAGAAAATTAAATAATATCATCCAAAGTATATTTTTATGTCCCGATTCTAAATAATAATGTTTTTTTCTTATTTAAAATATAAAGGTTAAAAAATAGATTCAAAATGTGTTCTCCATAAAAAGGTATTAGAACTTCTATTTAAAAATATTATAGTATTTACGCCTAAAATTGGATTTATTATCATTTTAAGCTATTATATTTTATTGGATAAATGTAAAAAAATTAACAAACCAATTTAATCATATTTTAGTTATTTATATTCATTCGAACCAATATAATAGCATATAGTTAACTATAATTAATAATAATATTATATTATTATTTTTCAATATGACAAATCCTTTTAGAAAACATGAGATTTCAGAGAAAACCATTGTTGCGTGTTGGGTATGACATTGAACATAACATTCTATTTAATGTGAAATTAATATTTAATTAAATAATATTAATAAATTTGAAATTTTAACTATCATTATTTACCTGGGATGTCACATCCTTCCCCCATTTGAAAATTGTGTCTTCGTAATTTTAAAATTGGCATTGAAAACATCATTGAAATACCCAAATCAAAAAAAGAGTCAATTAAACTATAACATTAAAAAAATAGAGGGAATTAAAAAGGTTAGCTGAGATAACCCATAATAGTATTACATGATAGAAATGATATGGATGATTAACTATGTGTCATGTTCTGATGGATAGAGATAGAAAAGATGATCAGTAGAAATTTGACCACCAGAAAAACACAAACATGGTATTAGTTAAATAGTCTTTGATTCCCCAATAGGAAAAGTAAATGGAAAATATTTTTGATTTATGTTATCTTTGGTAAATTTGATGAATTAATTTATGATGTTGACTAAGAACATAATGATATATACTTACTTATCAAGTAGATTTCAATCTTTTAATAAGTTTCTACAAAAAACTCATATTTCACCAAACGATGAGTATTCAAGATGACTTGGTCACACCTAAAGTGCTAGAATCAACTTTTAGACAATCAAAGAATCAATAAAAGATGAACTGCATATTTACACTATCTTTAGACATTAACCAAAACCAAAATGGTTAATATGAGATCATATAATCACAAAAAGTATAATACTTTATAAACAATTACAACACTTAATTCCCAAAATTCAACAAATAATACACAAAATTAAAAAAATACCATTCAATAAACATTTTTCCTTAAAATTTATCAAATTAACCAATAATAATATTGAAACATAATTTCAGAAGGATTTAATCACATAGTATTCCATAGAAAATCATAATATTTATCTTCAAATAACATCAGGTACTCATAAAGTATCATATTGAAAAGTAATTAACCAAATCACATATTCTCTATGATAGGATAATCATTTCCATAAATAACACAAATTTCTAGATGTCCATTATATAAAACATAGATCCTTCCAAAATAAAATTCTACCATTACCCCCCACATTAAATCTCATTGAATTCTATTTTTTAGGCATATTGTATTTTGAAAAGATAATACATCTTAAAAAGTAACCTTTATTAGTTAACCACAAAAATATTTTCCTATACTATGGTTATTATTTTGATAAAACATAAGTTCCAAAAATTAACTTACGCTTGATCTATATAATCATTTCAATATACATAATAAATCATTATATCAAGGGAATTCACAAAAGACAGTGGTAGGCGATAAATATCAATCCCATAATGGTTCTTGGTTCAATTCTTGTAGCTTTGTTCAACATTATAGGTTTACACATAGTCTCCTAGTTTACATTTTTTTTAAAAATATATAATTTTTAAACATTAATAAAATGAGATAAATTCATCAAAATAACCATAACATATTTTAAACACAAATTTTATCTTTACAGATCTCATTTCATTTGGTTTCTCATTAAGAGAAACACCATTGTTTTCCTCCACATCTATTGTTATGTTGGTTACAACTAGATCCCTCCATTTACTAAAACAGAAAAGTTCAATTTGATTATATTAGTAAAATCAACATATAATATCTTGTAAGGAGGTTAAACACTATGATATACTTATTCATGTTATCTTAAACCCATTGAATTTAGGTAAAATAACATTGAATCTTTCTATTATGTTACCCAATATGGATATTTCAATTTTACGGAAATAACACCCAAACCTATAATGTAATCTAAACTGACCTTTGTTACGAACTATAAGGTTTTATCCATAAACATTACACAATCTTGAATTAGGCTAATAATTCACAGTTTCGATCTTTTTAGGATTATTGTTTTGGAGAATTTTACCTTAACTATTAAATTAAATTTAAAAAATTACAAATGTATACACCTCTTCTCTATCCAATTATTTTCAAAAAAATTCTTAAAGAGAGTAAACATGTCTAGTTCAATGTTTTAGACAGCATGACTTTTCCTTGATCTCATCCTTGACCCGATTCAACATTAAGTCCTGTGGAAATAATTTAAAAAAATTGGATGAGAATAAAAATCATAGTCGGGGAAATAGAATAAGGAAATAAAACATTAATCCATGAATATATACAAATAAAAGAAATCTAACATTCTCTCATAAAACATAATCTCTTTAACACACATCAATAAATCATAAGCTTTATGAATAACACATAGAACTCATAAATCATAAAAGTAACTTGTGGAACACATAACATACATATATTGTAGCTTTAGAAACTACATATAGATTTAAACATGGAATACCAATCACAATATATTACCTAAATCTCTTAGGATAAAGGTTAACATTTAGAAGTGTCAGGTTACCCAAAGAATTGGAGAGTTATCTCGGTCTCACCCGCCATTGGTTTTTCACAAAACCATGTATATACATAAATAATTCCCAAGAACCATAACATATTCACAACACATAAAAAATTAGTGATAGATAATATTTGATCATTGAAATCTCAATATATCAATTATATATATTGAATTAATCAATGCTTTATAACACCATTTAAAAATCATTTAAAACATTTATAATGATATTTTTGAATCAAAGTGTCTCATACCACTTTTAAGAATTTAAAATTAATTTTTATTTCCAAATAATCATTTACAGATAAATAAATTCATAAAATAATTTTTAAATCACGCACATTAATGTGAAATATTTAGAATAATATATCATAAAAACATTTAAAATAATGTTTTAGTTAAAGTGTTCCTAACCAAATGAAAGATTCATGAATAAAAATAATTGATGAATAATATTTATAAAAGAAATTAATACAATGATAATACAGTGATTCATGATATAATATTTAAATGGTCCATATATACACCATACAGAAGTTAATTGGTGTATCAAAATTAATAAGTCTCAAATGGAATGTAAATTTAGGAAAATTTTATTGCAAAGATCATATCCTTAGATTAAAGAAAAATCAATGACATAAGTATGTGTGAAAAATAAGAATACCCCCAATATAAGTGGATATTAATGGAAAAAATATCATGGTTCGTTCATATATATTCATAGAACAACATAATCAATAAATATAATTTTAACCCGATGAATTGAAATTTGGTTATGAATTTCACTTACAGGAATTCGGCAACCTAATGGTGTCGCATTAAAATTCAAAAAATGAGATAATAAGAGAAAAAAGGGTATATAATCACTTGGAAATAAAATTTACAACAATATTTATATAGAATAAAATATCCCAATAAAAGAAAATGGAAATTAAAATAAATGGTAGAAAAGAACTCTTTGACTAAAAGAGTACGGTGAAAGGTTCCCTTACCAATTTGGTAACGTACATATAATTAACCCAAAGAATAAAGGATCATAGAATAAAGATGTAAATACCTGTAAATTAATTTATATTAACAAACAAATACAATCATGGGAAGTAAATACACCCAAAAAAATAGTGTCAAATATAGCATGAATCTCAAGGGAATAAAAAGTGAGATGAAAACCCCTTACCTGAGGTCTGACATGTCCAGTATATTCCTTGTTCTTCCTAAATATTAAATTTTTGTAAATTTACACATTAGTACAAACCTTTTTAATTTTCATTATTCTATTTATATAAATTATTACATTTTAATATCAATTAGTTAATTATTTGAGTTAATATTGGGAATTTTATCGTTGTTCGGAACTGTCTTAAAAAATGAACATGTTATAGTTACAAAATCACCATGGTGTCAATATTCAATTATATAAAGAAATATATTCATGATTTAGATATCATATTTATCATATATATCCCATATATATATATATGTATTTATAATAGTACATTACATTTGGAGATAGAAAATTAAATGCACTTTTCATGGAGACAGTAAGCCGTATGTACTCATGAACAGTAATTTCATTTTTTTTTCTTATTTAATGGAATGAAAATGTAATGTCACATAGATATATGATAATTCCCGTATAATAAAATTTAATTAAATCAATCCTTTATACATTCCACTTATTTAATGAATGAGTCATATCACCTTGAGGAGGCGGTAGGCCACACATCCTCAAATGAAATTATCACGTCAACTAATTATGTAAATAATAATGGTTTGAAATAAATGAAAAATAAATAATATATAGATAATATAAATTATATATATATGAAATATAAAAAAAATTCTATCTTAATGGAAACCATAAGAGGCAGTAGGATATAATTGAACAATCATCGTTTTGTGAAGCTGTAGTTCACCGTCCACATAAACAGTATGTTTGTATCCATTAGATAACGTGTGTGGATGCGTAATTGGAATAATCATCCTAAAAATATCCTAGTATATTTATGATTATAGTTTTGTTATAAAATAATGGAATAATGAGAGTTAACGGTTTTGGATAAGGAAAATAAATGAAAAGAAACCTTTATAATCATAATGAGGTAAAACTACCTTTAAAATATATTATTGTATTATGATTAAAATTTGATTCATTCTCATTTTATGCTTGTGAATTTTATTTTATAAATGTAAAAATATATAACAAGATTTTATATTAATATTTTAGTTACATATTTTCGTTCCAAAAAATAAGAAAACTTATATTTAACTTCTATTTAAGAAAATATTTTATTTTTATTTTTCAGTATGACACAGCCTTTTATGAAACGTGAGATTTCAGAGAAACATATTGTTGCATGTTGAGTATGCCATTGAACATAGCATCCCATTTAATGTAAATTTAATATTTAATTCACAAATATTGATAAATTTTAATATTTTAGTTTCATTATTTTTTTCGGATGTTACATCCTTCCTCACTTATTTAAACTGCATCCCTAAAATTTAAAAATTGGATTGGAAAATTCATTGAAATCCCCACATCATAAAAATATTCAGTAATACTATCACATTAAAGGAATGAATGTGAATAAAAAAAGTCAGTTGAGATAAACCATACTAGTATTCTATGAAAACATAGATATGGAGGAGAATATAAGTGTCATGTTCTAATGAAGAGTGATAGAAAACGTGATCATGAGAATGTTAGTCACCATAAAACAACAATCTTGAGATAGGTTAAACAGACGTTGATTCCACAAAATAAAATGATAAAGGAATTTTTTTTATGTTTTATGTTCCATTTAATAAAATTGATGAATTTATTTTTGAGATTGAGAAATAAAATATGGAAATATTCTAACATTTCATGTAGAGATTCATATTTTAATATACTTTTTCCAAAAAATAATGTTTTCTCCAAACAAGGAGTATTAAATATGACTATGTCTCACATAAAGTTCAATAATCAACTTCAAGAGGATAACATAATCCAAAAAGGATGAACTATATATTTCCCCTCTCTTTATACATTAACTAATACCAAAATGGATCGTAAGAGATTAGACAATCCTCAAAAGATAATCTTTCCTAAAAATAAATACAACTCTTAATCTCAAAAATTCAACAAAAAATACCAAAAATATTACAAAGACCATTCAATAAACACCTGTCTTAAAAATTCATCATTGTAATCAAAACTAATATTTAATCCAAAAACTTATAAGTATTTAATTACATAGTCTTCCATAGTAAATCTTAAAATTTATTTTCAAATAACATCATGTTCTCCTAATGTTTCATATTGAAAATTAATTAACCTAATCACATAATCTCTATGATAGGTTAATCATTTCAATAAATAACTAAATTTATATATGTCAAAAATTAAAAACATTTATCCTTACAAAATAAAATTCTACCATTACTCCTCAAATTAAATCTCGTAGTATTATATTTTCCTTAGGCATATAGTATTTTCAAAACGGAAAACGTCTTCCAAAAAATACATATCACATAATCAAAAAATAATTTTCCAATAAAATGAATATCCTTTTGATAAAACATATGTTCCAAAAATCTTTTTATTCCTAATCCATATAATAATATAAGTAAAAATAATATGTCATACTTACCAGGGAATTTACGTAGGCCTGTAGATACCCAAAGCTTGACGTACATGGAAATTACATTACTTTTGCGGAATACTTAGTACATAACAAAAAAACACACACAAGGACCGTAATAGTTTAGTGTCTTTGGAACCATGGAACGTAATCTTCTAATCGTGGTGAAAGATCTTGAACATCTCCCATAAAGATATTCCCCATTTTTTATTACAAAAAACCATTATTTATATCCTGGGGAAAAGAAAACATAAAAATAATGAGATCAAATGCTCAGTAAGGGTAAGAATGGATAAAATAAAACATACCATATAAATTTTAACTTAAAAATATGAACATAATTTTTAAACATCAAAAGATTGAGCAATGACATAAACCATGGAAGTACGTATGGCATAGATCATAAAGAAATATTAAGAATCATGGGAATAAAATATGTAATTGTGGTAACCATTTAACACATGTCATGATTTCCATAGTAGCCAAGGCATTGCTGGCAAGATCATCTTGGTGGACAAAGTCCCTTTCTGAATAGAGTTCACTCCTAGTTTCAGTCCTGTAACACTGAACCAGATTAACATACCGTTCCATACATGTCTATCTCATGAGATATAAATCATTACCCAATGCATTGGAGGGAGAAATAGGTCCCACCCATCTCATAATGAAATCATTCTTACTTGTGCCACAAAAAAACATACATTATTCATAATAACCCAATAAATATAATGGGTTTCATAAACATCATCCAATCATTACGTAATCCATATAAAATAAATGGATATCATTTCATAATAAGAGAAGTGAAACCATGTAAACCATAGAGAAATTATACTTGTAACATAGACATATTAAATAATGTCATCTTAGATGAAAAATGGTTTTGATAAAACACTTGAAATGAATTCTTGAGGAAAATATCATTTTTTCTACAAAATCATTTTTTTTTCACAAAATTTAATCCAATTTTAAAAGAAAAGTATAATGGTGAAAATAGTCATGAAATATTTTGGAGGAAGATTCTTGAAAACAAGGCTTTATAAAACTGTAAAAATCCTTTCATGTCGTATAAGTTAAAAAATCATTCTTCTCGTACTTTTGTTAGAAAAGTCAAAAAGTAACTCGTAACGTAAACAAAAGAAAGATTCCTTACATACCATGTAGTAAAATTAAAGGATGGGTAAAAAGGAATTTAAGCATACATGAAAAAACTTTTATAAAACAGGGGCATGAATTATTGAAATAACCCCATTAAATACATACGAATAAGCAATCTCGGATAAAAATGAGATTTGCAAAATTATCCCTTACCTTATGTCTGATATGATTTGTATGTATCCAAACCTCATGTATAATGATTTAAATAATGTTGTTGACTTATTACAGAATCATATTCATTGTTGTGATATCATATATGGTTCACTTATGACTTTATATTACCCATTCTTTTGTAAATTCAATGTTAAAGAGTGTTTTGGGTAAAATCATTTCATTTGTCATCCGTGTTTTGACTTTTAATTATTCATATGATTACATAGATCACGATTAAATAATTAGAGAATATAAAACATGATTTATATATATATTCATAATATACATATATATAATATATCGATAAATGGAAAGAAATACACCGTTCATGGAGACGGTAGGTCGTACGTACGCATGAACGCTGGTTTTGTTTCCTTATTGAGTTGAATGGAATTAAGTAGATGACATAAATATATAAATAAATACAGTACCTTTATAATGTCATATATTTCATTACTATTTATTATATATACTTTATAATCATTCTTAAATGGTTAACATGGATAATGAATCTCATCGCGTCGTGGAGACGGTAGTCCGTACGTACGCACGAGCGATGATATCGTTTCCATAATTATTGAATTGAATTGGAGTGGATGATGCAATATATCAGAATCAGTATGATGTTATAATAACTATGTATAGTTATTAATTACACCATTATACCCATCCCTGTACGGTGTTGGTGGAAAAACAGATTACACCACGGCATAGAGACGATATTCCGTATTTACACCCGCGCGGAGATTTTGTTTTCCATAGGATGGATAAGTGGTGAAATGGGGTTGTTTAATATTTATAATAACAAATAATTATTTTAGTGATACTTATGTTATTACATTATAATGAAACAACTAAAGAAGAAGAAGTTGAAGAAGAATGAATCTTGAATGAATCGGGAGAAGAAATTACCTCTTCTTCGATACGCCTCTTTGAAACCTCCTCTTAGGGCACTAAAATTGGTCATTAAAGTAGAAAAGAACCTCTAGAAGGTTTCTAGGGAAGTGGATAAGATAATGTTTCAGGGGTTGGCCGAGCTTGAAGGCTCAAATTGGTGTGAGGAGGAGAGGGAGGAGGTCCCTTTTTAAAAGGGAGGAGAGGGGCACATTTAGAATTCTTAAAAATATTAATTTATAATAAATCTAACCCCACATAAAAACCTCCAAAAATTACTAATATTCAAAGATTAGATGATATAGGGTTGTAATATCATCAAAAAATCAAATTTAGGAATGTTTGGATCTTATTTTAAACCTTATAAGTTTGATTTATCCTTATTTAATCTATTTAAGTTTATTTGTGGTAATAAAATTCTAAATTTTAAATTATAAAAAATAATTACTTATTTGTTGTGAATTTTACATAATTGTTTACTTTATAACATTATAGACCATATAAATTTAAATTTATAATTTTTAAATATTTTTGTGATTTTTAAACAATTTTATAATATGTTATTTTAATAAAATAACAATAGTGTCAATTTTGACACTATTCGTTTATTTTGAATTTAAATAAAATATATAAAGAATATATGTTCGAACTAAAATCTTTAATAGATTCATAAAAGGTCATATGTATCTTTAAAATTAGTGGATCACATTAAATAGTTCATATAATATTTAGTTTAATATTTTTTAAACAATTTATTTGGTTTATCTCTTAATAAAATTATTACTACATCGTTTTTGTATAATTATTTAATATACTGATTTGTTGCATAGAAATTTAAAATAAAATCCTATGATGAAGATATATCTACTTAATTTTACAATAATACTTTTACTAGAATTTATCATCTTAAAATCACAATATTTAAATTGTTAAATTTATTAAATTATGAAGGTGACAACTTTTGCATCATTTAAAATAAAATAATATAAGTGTAATAATCACATTTACAAGGATCCAAACGGTTATATATTAGGTATTTGGATGACTAATGAGTATATATACACTACTAATAAGTTTTGGTCAGGTTTGTGGGCCTTTTAATGGATATTATTATTTCAATAAAAAACTATATTACTTATTTTCCACTTAATAAATAATTTCTGTATCATTAATGTATCACCATTAATGACAATTATTTAATCCCTAAAAATTCAAAATAAATTATCATTATGTAGATAATTGTATTAGCTTTCTGGATACTATTCATGTTCGATGTATTATGATGTTTATCACTAAATTAAAATTATGATACTTATAAGATATAAGAGAGTGACATGTTGTCACTTTCTTTGGTTTTAATAATAATTAAACTATTTTCATGGTAAAAATCCATAAAATGAATCTAATCCAACCCTTAGTTGATATGGGTTTACATTTATCCATCCAATAGATTTTAGGCATGTGTTAGGGTAATTTTATAATATTATATTTACCCTTAATTACCCGATTTACCATTAACTATGGTAAATAAAATTTACCATAGTTACTATTCATAATTCCCAAAAATAAAAAGTAGCCTACTAACATAATTTGGACCCACTTATTACAAATATGGAATCCATTGTTTCACATTCAATCCATAGAAGTTGCAGAAATTAAATTAAAATTAATCCCGTTGTCGAATGAAAACAGGTTTTTTGTTTAAAACATTTTAAAAGATTGAATTGATTTAACCTACGAATTCAATGTAAAATCAATGCTAATAGCATACATTATATTAAATGGTAAAAATATATTCTATTTATATTTTAAAACCATTCAATATTATAATTTATCCATATAAATTATTACGATGAAAAAAGTTATTTTTCATTAAAATATATTGTGTTTTTACTATTCATCAAAATATGAAAGTTACCAGAATAATATAAAAAATTTATCCAAAGTAAATTTTTATTTCTTGATTCCAAAGAATAATTTTATTTTGTCAAATTGAAATTTTAAACATTTCAAAAACTAGATTTAATGTGGGTGCGCCATCAAAAGGCGACAAAACTGCATTTTTTGAAAAATACTTATTTTACCCGAAAAATTTATTTTGTTCTTATACCATGTTCTAGAAAATGTGTAAGATGAATAATAATGTTATAAAATTCAAAATATAGTTAATACTATTCATAATGGCTAGTTTATAATAATATTATAAAAATATATCGTTGTTTAGTAAAACCTGGTATTGCGTACAACAAACGCTATCGAGGAAGGTCGCGATTGCGTGTAATGCAAGCCCAGTCAGGGTTTCATGTTGTGAAAGAATCCTTCGTTGTTTCGTATAACAGAATCCAACCATATTTCATTTATTCATTGAATATATATATATATATATACTCAATGTTGCGTTGAATAACTATTATCAAAATTGTGTATAACACGATCCAAGAATAGTGTTGTGTATACTGAAAGCTAATACAGTGTAGCGAATAGCGCAAGGTAATCTTGGTGTAGCATACAACACAAGACATTAATGGAAAAGAATATTTTTCATAAAATCTTGGCGTGTTACATTCTACCCCCCTTAAAATTAATTTCTACCTCGAAATTCGTCGGGGTTATAAATGGTTTACTACTCAAATGTTTGTTTAATAGAAACCCACATCGTAAAAAGGAATACCAAAACATGGCTTTAAAAACTAAAGTATGAAATGTAACAGTTTCCGAAATTAATCATCACTGGGTTTCCACGTAGGATAACATAGGTAAAAATATGGATATGGAAGAAATATCTAACCATCAAGTTCTAATGTAGAGTGGTGGAGAACATGGCTATGAAAAAAACCAAACAATCACAAAGCTATTGATTTGTGATGATCTAAGGTACCATCTGAATCATCGAATATAAGGGAACAAGGACAACATTTTTGGTTTTCAAGATCATTACCTAATGTTTATGAATTAAAAGAAATACTTCCATGATTTTGGTACAATCTCACTATTGTTCGTGAATTGAACAATTTACACTTCATCCCTTAATGAAATGAAGTTGAATTTGTTATTTGTGATATGTTAGTAGATCATGTGATAGAATGATGGGTCATTCCATCTCCTTCAAACAAAATGTTATCAAAAGTTATAAGTCCATATTATGGTTAGATTAATAATATATGGTTCCAAAAATGAACTTATACTTCATATATCATACCACTTAATAAAATAAAATTAGTTTATACTAACCAGGGACTTCCTGTAGGCTAGTGGTAGGCGATAAAGGCCAGTCGTACATCGGTTGTGGGTTCGATTCCCACAGCCTTGTCCGACGCGATGGGCTGTCTCCCATCCTGCATGTTTTCCTTTTTCTAAAGCTATATTACTATAACATCCCATAAATAATATCAAAAAAAAGTTCTATCCTTGAACAATACTAAATTATGTCCAACATAATCCATTCCAATCTTTAGGCTTATCTAAAATACTTCATTCCAAGCTCAGAGTATAAAGAAAACGATTACTTGAAATGATATCAACCAAGCATGTGAATACCATCATTTATCCCCCATATATCTTGTTGGTCAGATTCCAATCTTGTGAATACATTAATCATTTATTCTCTTGAAAAATGAATACCCATTAAACCTTAGTGAAAACATGAATGCAGTCAAAAGTTAACTCTTTCCACATACCAAAATCCAAAAATTCTATATACTCAAACCATGATATAACCTTCTCCTTATATCAGTCATGAGCTCATGAATACTATCAAACATTTAATTTTCTCTTTATCCCTTCATTATGCGCGTATCATCTACATTCCAAAAATATCTGAATAAGCTTTCATGGATACTGGTACCATTAATCGTACACATTCAAAACTCAAGGAAAGACAATAGTGTAACAATCCTTAAATGTCTCTTTATTCCATAGTACCATGAGATTACATATACTACATTACACATGATAAACATGTAATCAATCCACTACATTCTTAAACCATTGACCGAGCTTCAACAATTCTTTCATCTCACATATCATTTGTAGTCTCTTCATCATCATCAATATAAATACTACCTATACGACCATACTGATTCTCTTCATGTTACTTTACCTTAGGGCATTGGTTTGCATAATGCCCGTACATTCCACATTTAAAACATTTAACCATTATTGATGTCGTAGCAATACCATTATCCTCATCCCTGGTGTTAACTAAACCTTTTCCTTTGAACTTACTGGCTTTGTGACCTTCTTTTCCACACCCAAAGCATCTTCCAGTTCCTTTGAAACATTCTCCTTGATGCCTCTTCCCACATGATTTACATAGGGGAAATTGAACTTTATTTTTTCTATGATCATCATGAGACTCCATCTTTCTCTTAATAACAGAGTCAGGAAACATACCAAATTTTACTTTATTGATCATATTATGAGATTGCAGATTCGGCATAATAATGATGTTTGGACTTCCAAATCCCATTTCATTTGGTTCTTCATTAACAATATCATTCCATTTTCCATCATATCCTCCATTTTTGTGAATCATCTTGTTTCCAGCAATTTTCTAAAACCCAAAAAGAATAGTGTGAGAGGAAAAAATCATAATAAAGGGGGAGTAACTTCAATATCTAACATCTTTGGTTTAATCTAATATCGTTACCAAAGTTCTAGGACTATATCTTATACGTATACTTATCCTTAGGGAAATCCCTAGACATACCATAGAAATATCTCTAGGGATCTCACTAACATTTTCGCATCCTAGTTTCCAAAGGGTGACTAAACTTTTCCTCTGATACCAACTGTAGAGACCCAAAGCATGACGTACATGGACATTACATTACTTTTGCGGAATACATAGTACATAACAAAAACACACACACATGGACTGTAATAGTTTAGTGTCTTTGGAAACATGGAACATAATCTTCTAATCGTGGTGAAAGATCTTCAACATCTCCCATAAAGATCTTCCACTTTTTTTTCTTACCAAAGACCTTTCTTTATATCCTAGGGAAAACAAAAAATAAAAAGGGTGAGCTCAAATACTTAGTAAGGTTAAGCATGGATAAAATAAAACATACCATATACATTTTAACTTAAAAACATGAACATAATTTTTAAACATAAAAAACTTGAGCAATGACATAAAACATGGAAGTGCGTATGGAATAGATCATAAAGAAACATTAAGAATCATGGGAATAAAACATATAATTGTGGCAACCATTCAGCACATGTCATGATTTATATAGTAGCCAAGGCATTGCTGCCAAGACCATATTGGTGGACAAAGTCCCTATCTGAATAGAGTTCACTCCTCGTTTCAGTCCAGTAACACTGAACCGGATTAACTTACCATTCCAGCCATGTCTATCTCATGAGATATAAATTTTACCCAATTCATTGGAGGGAGATATAGGTTCCACCCATCTCATAATGAAATCATTCTTACTGGTGCCACAAAAAAAACATATATCATTCATAATAACCCAATAAATAAAATGGGTTTCATAGAAATCATCCAATCATTACATAATCCATATAAAAGAAATGGATATCATTTCATAATAAGAGAAGTGAAAACATGTAAATCAAAGAGACATTATACTTGAAACATACACATATAAAATAATGTCATCTTAGATGAAAAATGGTTTTGATAAAACACTTGAAATGAATTTTTGTGGAAAATATCCTTTTTTCTTCAAAATCATTTTCTTTTCACAAAATTTCATGCAATTTTAAAAGAAAAGTATTTTGTTGGAAATGGTCATGAAATATTTTGGAGGAAGATTCTTGAAAACAAGGCTTTATAAAACTGTAAAAATCCTTTCATGCCGTATAAGTTAAAAAAAACATTCTTCTCGTACTTTTGTCAGAAAAGTCAAAAAGTACCTCGTAACGTAAACAAAAGAAAGATTTCGTACATACCATGTAGTAAAAGTCAAGAATGGGTAAAAATTACATTAAACATTCTAGAAAACACTTTTATAAAACATGGATATGAATGATTGAAATAACCCCAGTAAATACTTACGAATAAGAAATCTCAGATAAATATGAGATTTGCAAAATTATCCCTTACCTTATGTCTGATATGCTTCGTATTTATCCGAACCTCCTGTATAATGATTTAAATAATGTCATTGACTTATTACAGAATCATATTCATTGTTATGATATCATATATGGTTCACTTATGACTTTATATTACCCGTTCTTTGGTAAATTCCATGTTAAAGAGTGTTTTGGGTAAAAGCGTTTCATTTGTCATCCGTGTTTTGACTTTTAATTATTCATATGATTACTTAGATAACGATAAAATAATTCCAGAATATAAAACATGATTTATATATATATATATTAAGAATATAAATATATATAATAGATTGATAAATGGAATGAAATACACTGTTCATAGAGACAGTAGGCCATACATATGCATGAACACTATTTTCATTTCCTTATTGAGTTGAATGGAATTTAGTAGATGACATACATATATACAAAAATACAGTAGCTTTATAATTTCATATATTTCATTATTATTGCTTATATATACTTTATAATCATTCTTAAATGGTTAACATGGAGAATGAATCTCATCGCGTCGTGGAGACGGTAGTCCGTACGTACGCATGAGCGATGAAATCATTTCCATAATTATTGAATTGAATCGGAGTAGATGATACAATATATAAGAATCAGTATGATGTTATAATAACTATGTATAGTTATTCATTACACCATTATACCCATCCATGTAAGGTGTTGGTGGAATAACAGATTACACCACGGTGTGGAAACAGTATTCCGTACGTACGCACGCGCGGTGATTTTGTTTTCTGTAGGATGGATAGAAGGTGAAATGGGGTTGTTTAATATTTATAATAAAAAATAATTATATTAGTGATACTGATGATATTACTTTATAATTAAACAACTAAAGAAGTAGAAGTTGAAGAAGAAATAAGATTGAAAGAATCGGGAGAAGAAATTACCTCTTTTTCGATACGCCTCTTTGAAACCTCCTCTTAGGGCACTAATATTGGTCTTTAAAGTAGAGAAGAACCTCTAGGATGTTTCTAGGGAAGTGGAGAAGATAATTTTTTAGGGTTTGGCCGAGCTTGAAGGCTCAAATTGGTGTGAGGAGAATAGGGAGTAGGTGACCTTTTATAAGGGAGGAGAGGGGCACCTTCGGAATTCTAAAAAATAATAATTTATAATAAATCTAAACCCACATAAAAACCTCCAAAAATGACTCATATTCGAATATTAGATGCGATAGGGTTGTAATAGCATCAAACAATCAATTTTATACATGTTTGGATCTCATTTTAAACCTTATCATTTTTATTTATCCTTATTTAATCTATTTAAGTTTATTTGTGTTAATAAAATTATAAATTTTAAATTATAACAAATAATTACTTATTTGTTGTGAATTTTCCATAATTGTTTACGTTATAACATTATTGACCATATAAATATAAATTTATAATTTTTAAATATTTTTGTTATTTTTAAACAATTTTATAATATGTTATTTTTATAAAATAACAATAGTGTCAATTTTGACGCTATTCATTTATTTTCAATTTAAATAAAATATATAATGAAGATATGTTCGAACTAAAAGTTTTAATAGATTCATAAAAGTTCATATGTATCTATAAAATTAGTGGATCACATTAAATAGTTCATATAATATATATTTTATTATTTTTAATGCCATTTATTTGGTATATCTCTTAATAATATAATTACTACAACATTTTTGTATACTTTTTTAATATACTGATTTTTTTCATAGAAATTTAAAATAAAATACTATGATGAATATAAATCTATTAACTTTCACAATAATACATTTATTAGAATTTATCATCTTAAAATCACAATATTTAAATTGTTAAATTTATTTAATTATGAAGGTGACAACTTTGGCATCATTTAAAATAAAATAATATAAGTGTCATAATCTCTTTTACAAGGATAGAAACTGTTATATATTAGTTAATTGGATGCTTAAGGTGTATATATATACTACCAATAAGTTTTGGTCAAGTTTTTTGGCCTTTTAATGGGTATTATTATTTCAATAAAAAACTATATTACTTATTTTCCACTTAATAAATAATTTCTGTATCATTAATGTATCACCATTAATGACAATTATTAAATCCCTAAAAATTCTAAATAAATTATCATGATATAGATAATTGTATTAGTTTTCTGGTGACTATTCATTTTTGAGGTTTTATGATGTTTATCACTTAATTAAAATTATTATACTTATAAGATATAAGAGAGTGACATGTTGTCACTTTCTTTGGTTTTAATAATAATTAAATTATTCTCATGGTCAAAAGTCCATAAAATGAATCTAATCCAACCCTAAGTTGATATGGGTTTACATTTATCCATCCAATATAATTTTTCCATGCGTTAGGGTAATTTTATAATATTATATTTACACTTAATTACCCGATTTACCTTTAACTAAGGTAAATAAAATTTACCATAGTTACTATTCATAATTCCCAAAAATAAAAAGTAGCCTATTAACATAATTTGGACCCACTGATTCCAAATATAGAATCCATTTTTTCAAATTGAATACACAGAGGTTTCAGAAATTAAATTAAAATTAATCCTGTTGTCGAATGAAAACGGGTTTTTTGTTTAAAACTTTTCAAAAGATTGAATTGATTTAACCTACGAATTCAATGTAATATAAATGATAATGACATAAATTATATTAAATGGTAAAAATATATTCTATTTATATTTTAAAGACATTCAATATTATAATTTAACCATATAAATTATTACGATGAAAAAAGTTGTTTTTCATTAAAATATAGCATGTTTTTATTATTCATCAAAATATGATAGTTACCAGAATAATACCAAACATTTATCAAAAGTAAATTTTTATTTCTTGATTCCAAATTAGATTTTTTTTTTCAAATTGAACTTATAAACATTTCAAAAACTAGATTTAAAGTGGGTGCGCCATCAAAAGATGGCAAAACTGCATTTTTTTAAAAATACTTAGTTTACCCGAAATATTTATTTTGTTCTTATACCATGTTCTAGAAAATGTGTAAGATGAATAATAATGTTATAAAATAAAATATTTAGTTAATACTATTCATAATGGCTAGTTCATAATAATATTAAAACAATATATTGTTGTTTGGTAAAACCTGGTATTGCATACAACACATGCTATCGAGGAAGGTCGCGATTGCATGTAATGCAAGCCAAGTCAGGGTTGCGTGTTGTGAAAGAATCTTTCGTTGTTTCATATAACATATTCCAACCAAATTTCATTTATACATTGAATATATATATACTCAATGTTGTGTAGAATAACTATTATCAAAATTGTGTATAACACGATCCATGAATAGTGTTGCGTATACTTCAAGCTAATACGGTGTTGCGTATAGCACAAGGTAATCTTGGTGTAGCATAAAACACAAGACATTAATGAAAAAGAATATTTTTCATAAAATCTTGGGGTGTTACAAGGTCAGTGGTAGGAAATAAATCCCAAACCTTATTTGGTTGGGGGTTCGATTCAAACAATATTGATCGACACAACTTGTTGTCACACAGCCAGCTTATTATTCTTTTCCAAAAGCTATCTAATTTTATAATATACAAAAAATTATATAAATTCCTCAAAATTAACAATAAATTTTTTTAACAAAAAAAGTATTCATTGTAGCTCCCATTTTATGTGGTTGATCATTAAGAAGACCACAAGATTTTTCCTTGACATCAACTATTAGGTTGGTTACATCTAGATCCAACGATTTACTTAAACCAAAAAATTCATTGTGCATATATCAGAAAAATAAACATATAATATCTTAAGAGGATGGTAATCAGTATGATTTATTTATTCATGATATCTTTAACCCATTAAATTTATCTAAAATAGAAATGATGTTTTCTAATATGCTATCCATTATCGTTATGTCACTTATGCTTAAATAGAACCTTATCCTCTAAAGTTATCTACACTTAAATTTGATACCAAATATAATTCTCCATCCTTAAATGTTAGATAATTTTGAAATAAGTTAATAATTCACGTTGAGGATCATTTCAGTTTTCTCATTTTAGAGAATTAGGCCATAACTATTAAATGACATTTCAAAAATTACAAGGAATAAACTTCTAATAAATCCAATTTATTTTCACAAAAATAAATACTCTTAAAAAAAGAATCATTCCTAGTTCCATGTTTTAGTCTACATGAAATTTCCTTTATCCCATCAATGAAAATATTCAACTTTATGTTGTGTGGAAATTTTTTAAAAATAATGGATGAGCATAAAATGAACAGTAATTGATATAAAATAAGGAAATAAAATAATAGTCCATGAATATATTCAAATAAATTAAATAATACATTTGAATCTTAAATCATAATATCTTTAACATTTTCCACAAAATCATATGATTTATGAATAACACATAGAAACCATAAATAATAACCGTATCATGTAGAATTCATGACATACATAAATTTTATATTTTATTACAAAATATCGAGTTACAATTGGAATAAACATCATAGTATATTCCCTAAATATCAAAGGAGAAACAATAATGTTTTCCTCTGTAACGTTACCCAAAGCATTAGAGAGTTATCTCAGGTTCACCTAGTCGAGGTTTATCACAGAACCGACATTATACATAAAAAATTCCAAAGCACCATGACATATTCATAACACAAATTATAAACATAATGGAAAGGCATAATTTCAAAATTGGAATCACAATATATCACTTAAACATATTAACATAATCAATGCTTTGTAAAACCATTTTCAAAATAATTTAAAACATTAAATAATGATACTTTTTAATCAATGTGTCCCATATCAAATTGATTAATTTGAATGAAATTTTAATTTCAAAACAATCATTTCCATATTAATAAATCCAAAAAAAAAATTAAAACTCAGATATTAATCAAATTTTTTTAAAAGAATTAATATTTAGATCACGTAAAATGAACTTTTTGTTAAATATTTCATAACCAATTGAGAGGCACATGAATACAAATAACTGAGGAATAAAACTAATAAAATATTATAATTTAATGAGAATAAATATATTCAGGATATTATATGTCAAAGAGAAATATATACACAATATTAATGTGAATTATTGTATAAAAACATGTAATTCTCAATGGAATGTAAATTGAGACAATATCCCTTGAAATGTTCATATTCTTAGGTTAAGGAATAATAAAAAAAATAATTATTTTTGAAAAATATTAATACACAAAAAAGAAGTTTATATTAATTGTAAAACTACTACAGAACATTCAAACATATTCATAGCATAAAATAATCATGAAATATATGTTTAACCAAATTAATTGACATTTGTTTAAGAAGTTCTCTAACATAAATTCGACAACTTAATGAAGTCCTATTAAAATTCAAAAAATAAGTTGATGAGAAAAAAATGGTGTATCATCACATGAAAATATAATTTATGTAAATAAAGATATATAATAATATAGCCCAATATATGAAATTATAAATTAAAAGACATGACATATAATAAGTCATCGACTAAAAGAGTATGGTGAATGGTTCACTTACTGATTTGGTGACATATAAAACATACACCCCAAGAATGAAGGATCATAAAATAAAGATTTAAATAATTATAAACTAATGTATATTACCCATATAATACAATAATTTAAATTACATACATCACACAAATGGAAATAATTCTATATATATCATGAATCTCACAGGAATACAAAGTGAGATGAAAATTCATTACCTCAAGTCTGACATGTCTTGTATATTCCTAGTTCATCCTGAATAATAAACAGAAGATAATTTATAATTTATTATGAACATTTTAAAAGATTATTATTATTTTATATTTCAATGATTACCTTTCTATAATAATACGTTATTTATTTTAGTTCATATCATACATTTTGTCAATGTTCGGAACTTACGTAAAAAATGAAAATGTTATAGTTACATATTTTCCATGGGGTCAAAAGTAACATATATAGAAAAATTATATTCATGTTTTAGATATCATATATATCATATATATCAAGTATCAATATTTATTTATAATAGTACATAATATTCCGATATAGGAAATGAAATGCACCATTCATGGAGACGGTAAGTCGTACGTACAAATGAACACTACATTCATTTATATTTCAAATTTAGTGGAATGAAAACATAATTATGCATAGTTATATTATAATTATAGTATAATATAATTTTATTAACTAAATCCTTTATACATTGAACATATGTAATTAATGAGTCATATCAATTTATGGGGGGGGGTAGTCCGCACTTCTTGAAATGAAATTATCACAATTACCTATTATGGAAACCATAATGGTATGATATAGATGAACAATATATATATATATAATTATAATAAAAATATAATATGTATGATATATAAATATAGTTATATTATATAGGACACGATAATAGGCGGTAGGATATAATTGAAAAATCATCGTTTAGTGAGGTTATAGTTCACCGTCTATAGAAAGAGAATGATCGTATCCATTAGATGGAGGTATGTGGATTTGTAGTTAGAATACTCATCATAAAAGAAACCTAATAAATTTAAGATACTGGATTTCTAATTAAATAATGTAATAAAGAGTGATTAGTGGGTTTGATAAATAAAATAAAAGAAAACAACTTGATAGAATTTGTTACCTTTGAATCGGGTAACTCCCGTTGGTTTGAAACAAAAATAATTCATAATGTCCATTATACCTAATGTAAGTATTATAGGTTTAATGG
The DNA here is from genome assembly GCA_963277665.1 of Viscum album. Taxonomy (NCBI): domain Eukaryota; kingdom Viridiplantae; phylum Streptophyta; class Magnoliopsida; order Santalales; family Viscaceae; genus Viscum; species Viscum album. The sequence goes on along the minus strand of OY728163.1, from coordinate 1,044,361,230 downwards.
TGTAATTTTGGGTGATTTGTGGAGTAGATTTTGGTCATGACAAGGGTGTTGAGAGGTGTGATTAATAGGTTTTATGTGGTCAGGTTTTATAAGAGGTATGAGGAGCTCTTTAAGAAAGTTAAAAAATATTATTTTATTATGAACTGAATTTCGATTTAAAAAGGTCCCCAACTCATTAAATTCAATTATAAGGTAAATATAAGTCGAAATAATATTATTCAATAACAATTTTATATGTTTTTAAATTTTTTAATAGTTATAATATTTATGTAACCCTTTGTTAACTTATATTACTTTTACCATGTCCTCTTATATATTCATATTATATTGTTAATATATTAACTAAAAAATACCAAGCAATAAAAAATGGATCATTACTGACATTTTTAAAATCATACATGTCTTTTGGCTGAATATTTCATTTTAATGACTATTTTATCATTTTATAAAGTATTGATTGATATAAAAACTTTTTTATGTCAATTATAATACTATTCATATCAAGCCTTTTTTAAAAATACAAAACCTATTGATTTAGTTCAAAAACCATAATTAATTAAAATATAAAAAGGCATACATATATATAAAATTATTTTTTTCGTCCAAAAGATCAAAATAAATTTACATGAATATTTATAATATCACATATTTTAATCCCTTATTAATGAAGCAATTTCTACATCACCATTGTGTCATAAATACATTTATTTATTTAATGTATAATTTTTTTAAATAAAATACCATTATGTATAAAATATGTTTATCATTCAAAATAATATTTACAATCTATTTTATTACTCATATAACTCCATTTAGAATTTTATTTACTAAAATATATATGTTTATGTTATTTTTCACCTCTCTTTAAATTTTTTAATATAAAGTATCATTTTCACTTAAAAGTGGCACCATGGGGTCCCCAAAATAATACCAAGAATGCCCATGGTCAAAAATGTATCAGAAAATAGGAATACGACTCTTATTACTGTTACTAGTACATTCCCTTGCATTCTCACGAAAATACGTACAATGCATACTTTCAAGAAGACAAAACGATACTTCAATATTAATTATGAACATCATTATTGTATATATTGAAAAAAAATAATGATAATAAATATTGAATTATAATCGGATAAATTATATAGAATTGAAAACATAAGAAAATAATAAAAAGAAAATAACATAGAAAAATATGTAGGATAATGTTGAAAACATATTGGATAATATATGATAATATATAAAGAAAACATAAATATACCATCACTATAAAAAATAAACAATACAAATACATGATAGAGAATATAACAAAAAGATACAGGATAATATATAAGGAATTTAAAATTATTTTAAAACAAATAATACATATTGTATAATATTGTGGATAACATTCAATTGAAAAGAAAAATAACATTATTGAAAAAAAATGAAATTTTTGTGAATGAAAACATAAAAGAATAAAGAAATGTAAATATGTCACATTGTAGAAAAACATAATTATCCAAATTAATATACATGAATAAAAATAAATAATGTACAGTAATTAGAAAACTACATTAAAAAATGAACACGAAAGAAATTACAGAAGCATTAATGTCATTGAGATATTATGTTAAGTAGATGAAATAATTATTATACAGAAATACTATAAAGAACATAATATTCCAATGAACATGAATGAAAAGAACATTAAAATAGACATTTAAATTTCAAAACATACCTCATAAGTCTTAATGTCACCGAGAAATAATTCCAAAGTGTACAAATATTCAACTTCAAATGCCTGAAAATCATTTCTTCATAGAAAAAAAGATTACAATAAGAACACTAGAATTTTTAGAATCAAAAAATAAATGATAACATAAAATTATTTAACAAAAATAAAAATAAAAGAAGTTGAAATTAACCTTTTGAAGCCTATAATGAATACCTGGATACTGCTACATGGATGTCCTCATGGCCTAGCTAGAGTTCATATACATACCTCATTTGCTGCTACATGGATGTCCACATACTCCTACCGCACTGAATCCCACTATTTTAATTGGTGTTAACAAAAATTCCCTTTACCCTCCAGTGTCATCTCATCCTCCCTCCTCCACGGCTTCAATCCATTCTTCCTTATAAGATGATGTGCTGATACGACATTGCACATCATTAGAATGGTATAAGTACTGAAAATATCGTTGTTCTTGTGAAATTGGGTTTGACGAGTCAATTTTAACCAGAATAACCTAAATCTAGGTAAATCTTCAATGCAGAGTCTGTAACCCAACTGAAGAATATAGCTGAAGATAGTAATCATTTTCCTTCTGCTAGCGGCATGCACAACTCATGTAAAGCTCCCAAAAAACACTATTACCGTGAGATTATATGTAAAAGAAACAATAACACTCATCCAAATAACACACACAGAGGTTCACCACCAATGATCCATAGAAAAGAAAATGAAACAAAACACGGAGATTGGCAACACGCCTAATAGGAGGAGATTAAGGGATATTTTTGGAAAAACCTATGTAAGGACCATGGCCCAGATATCTGTATATATTTCCTGATTCATGTCATAGAATATTTATATACACATACCCCTGTAACTATCAACATGAGTCTAGAAATTTTTCCTAATGGACAAAAAGTGGTTGTTTGGACAGTCAGTTTAAATATGAATAAATTCACCTAATAAATTGCATGAAAAGATGGTGGACCGTGATAAACATCGGTCCATGATCCTATAGATTGACATAGATGAGAGGATGGAGGGAGACCATGAGTATGATCTTATTTTGCTTGAATCCATGGTTTGGGGGAGTTGCGGGACTTCACTTATTTACCTATTCCATAAAACATTCATGGGTTTTGAGGCAAAGTGCTTGACTCCAATAATTGAAGTGATTTGCTTTTCATATTCCCAAATCAAGAAACAAAAAACCTGTAAAGGATGGGGAATATGAAATATTTGATTCCTTATGCTTCCAAAACAACGAGAAGATGGGATACATGTTACATGACTGCATTTATTTAATTAAAAAAATAATGTGTCCTGACGTACCATGATTGGGTGGAATTGATGCGACATGTGTGCCATATGAAAACCTCTGTTGGCCACTGGACCGGCAGTTCTCTACTACCACATTGTTTATCAGGGTTTAAAATTTATAAGACCAAAATCCATATCTGGAACCATATTTATTATTATGGATTTGACATTGTGATATCCCCTTACTGAATTTACGATGAAGGATGTTGACGTGAGACGACATTTCTCTAGACTTTTGTTCTAACAGAAAAAAATAGTGTAATGAAAACTCTCCATGTGGTAACCGAAATAAACATTTCGCAGTGAAATTATAATTACACTGAAAATGAAGACCGAATGAATATATATATTGATTAGAATATTTCAAAATTACTACAAGAAGACAGAAATTCAATGAAATATTATTATCATGAAACAACATCACAGAGTGATGCATAATAAAATAGAATAACTGAATATAAATTTACCCATTAATGACTATAGACTACAGTAAAAAAATAAACCATTTTCTTCTAATTGAAACAATGGATCATGTATTCCATGATTAATCTTGGTACATCATCCATAGTGAATGAAAATGTATCAGAATAGTATACTGTAACTACCATTTAAGCATTTAATTTGCTGTTAAAATACATACCCTATTTATGTCATCACTACTGTTTGGTTAATAATATATGAAAATACACTACAGACATCTATAAATCCTAGTAAATATATAATTATCCTAGAACTGTAGGTAGTCTCTCTTTTGTTCTAGGGGAGGTTAATTAGATTTTGAGACTAAATGAAGGATGTCATTACTGTTTGTTTACCATAGGGAATTCCACGTACCACTGCTCAAAGATGGATATAAATTGGAATCCATACTAACATAGGAGATTCCATGGTTGAGTATTATACCATAAGATGTAGATTCCTAGAAATCAGAACATGCATCCCAGCTAGTTTTTTTATTTAAACCTTATGTGCTTGAAATTTCTCTGTCTTTATGGTGGTATGTTGCTGGGAAAATGATCCATTTCAGAAAAATGATAAAAAAATAACCCAAGAATATGGAATATACATGAATACTTCAGCATTTTAAGAGTAATGTACCTTGTTTCAGTTCAGATCATTTGAATAAAATGGTGCATATGGTACGATATATTAGGGATGGTTACAATCGTAGTATTTTTGAAAATATATAAGGGAAAATATAATTAACCTAGCTTGTGATTAAAAATGCAGTATAAAAAAATGTTGTAACATAAATAAATCTCTGTTGAGTGGTGAAGAGATGGTAGCAGAGAAAAATAATAGTATTGGAATAAGGTTTCTTGGCACCATAGATATTCAATGAAAACATATAAAGAGTTTAACGATGATCTTAAAGAAATCCACTAGTTAAATTAAAAACATAGTCAAATGCTAAAACAGAGTACATGAATAATTTTTCAGAAACATTTATCAGAAGTGACATATTATTAAAACTATAGTTCTGGTCAATTTTATGTAATATGATTAAGAAAAATTAATAGCCTCCTTGTACATCGATGATCCGTCGATGCAGAGTAGCAGCAGTTCACTCAGTTTGTAGAAAGTTTTATTGATCCCAGAAAAAGGTAAATCTACTTTTGTGTAAGAAAATAACACATATTAGTATGAATAAATATCAGTGTACATGCATAAATGTAACTGTATTCTGATTTTCATCCCCAATCATGAATGTTATATTTACATTATGCTATTATTTTATATGTGTAAAGAAGCATATCTCAATTGATAATGTTATTTAATTAAGAAACAAAGGAATCCAATGCCCTTAAACAATAAAATAAATCACAGAGCTATGATTTTGGAAGTAAGTAAGTTAATTAAATATTACATACTTTACTAAACATCAATTATTTGTATCAAATAAAATGAAACTACCATAGGAAAGACCCTAATTCACACCTCCTTCCAGAAAGGAACCGATTTACTATGAAGAGACATCACACAATATGTGTATATATTCAATTATGAAATTGGAAAGTTTAAACTATATGATTTTCCAATAGGCCTCCATTACTTTGTAAATGCATGGAATATAATAATCCTAGTATATCAGCTTTTTAGATTCTGTTATCCATTATATGGAGATGTAGTTCATTTGCATCAGTTGGTGCAGAGTCTATAGACAGCGAGTCATTGCGTTCTATTGCATCTTCAACATCAAATTCAGTGAGTAGGTTTTTCTACAAGAAGATTTCAGTGTAACAAATGATTAATAGTCAGCATTTATAAGACACACAAATGAAGCGACAATTAAATATTTAACAGTTGGCATATAGGAAAAACAAATGTACTTACTTTGTAATGAAATGAAAAAAAAACAAAATGAAGGAAAAAAGAGTATTGTTTACAAAATGTACACACTGACAGTAACAATAAATGAATATAGAGAAATTATACCTGAGTTAAAGATATAGTTGTAGTTGTTGTATCGAATCATGAACCACTATTGCAGCTGACTACTGAAGATCCTGAAAGGTGATGTTCCTAAACCAGATGGGTGAAATGAATATCATAGGTATTTAGTGATTGGTTTTTAAATAAAATGAATGATTAATAATGAAGAATAAAATAATATGTCATAATAAAATTACTGAGAATGTTGTAATAAGGAATTCATAAGTGTTGGAAATAAATAAATGGGGACTATTTACTATATTTACCTGACTGCCCAAAAAACATTGATGATAGGTTCTGGAATTATTTTAATTATAACTGATGAAGATACATGTGTAAGTTTTCAGTTCTTAAGAAGTATTTTTATTTTGAATGTTATAATTTGTGACAGCTAGTGCCAGAAAGATTTTTTCTGAAATCATTTACCTTTGTTGGAAAAACAAATTCATCCTAGTCCTATTGTGTAGTGAAACAGAACCTTGAGTTTAAAAATAACATAAAATACATAAATAATAAACAATAGTGCAAGAAGATTACTTGTATCAGAGAATCTCTCAACTGAAATGCTCTTTTACTTATGAATTTCATGATGTGCTTGTCGAAGAGATCAACAGACAATGAGTCTATTTAATCTCTCACCAGTAGTTGAACTCTAAACATGTTGTATTTATAGTTATTAGAATCCATGAGGTCATATCAGTAAAATTAAATTCGTATAGTAAGCCTAGACCTAATTAATATTTGTCAATTAAGGAACACATTAAATGAATACCTTGGAGTAGTGCATCATGGTTGTTTTTTATAATTTTGGCAACAGATATTTCCATCCACAGATTGAACTTTTTTCATGCAGTAGTTGCATGAATCAAAATACTAGTTATGAGTGCTTTGATGTTTAACTATTTTAGCTGAAATCAAAAATCTTTTCAGCCACATGTAAAATGTTAATATGAATATATATTCATAAAAGTAGGTCTTACATGAAATAGTGTTGTAGAAATCATAGTGAAATAAATAAATCAGGATATTGGCCATACCTCCAAAAGTTTTTTACATCATCATTTTTTTCAATAAGGAAATGTTGTATCTATACTGTTTGAATTTTTTTATGGAGGATTTCGAAATTGAGAATGACTGATGATCCAAGATATGTTAAATGCAGAAAATGCAGCATTGAAGACAACATTTTAAGCAGTTGTGAATCATATTGTCGGTATTTGTAGATACGATTTCTATAGAAACAATATCAGTTATATTCTTACATGCTTCAAAAGTACTGGATTACTGGGATGCAATGATCAGTAGTATTTTTTTAAGTGTATATTGAATTGGTGATAATAACAGATGCTAGAACATGTTTAAGAGCATAAGAAGATATAGAAGTGTATAGTTTTTTGAAAAATATTCAATGTGTGGAACATTGTCTAGAGCAGAACAATAATATAAAAACACTAAAATTTGCAGTTGGGAATTACTGATGTTATGAAATTTTATTTTTTAGTAAATCCTAACAGAATATTGGAACACATAACTTGGTGCAACATTAAACATTTAAGTTTCCATTAACAATTTTCAATTTTTCAAAAAATAGCGGCTCTGTATATGTACATTGAATAAATTTTATATTTGCATGTATATGCTAAATATTAAATTAATATAAATCCAATAAGTTAGATCATGCATGACATCATAATCATATTTTGAATTGACCTCTTGAACATTATAGTTCACAGTATGGAAGATTTCATAATTTGTAGCTATATTTCTTACACCTTAGTCGCTTTTCCCTAACCCTTTTCAAGATAAGTATTTTAGAGGAGTCATTGGTGTTTTTCAAGTAATCAGCCATTATATTGGAAATCTTACCCCATAAGATATAGTTTAGTCACAAGCCTCTAGATGATATCATAATAGTTGTGTTGGTAATAACAATATGTTATGGTAATTATTGTGACCATTCCAGGACTCATATCTAACATCCTCTAAAAGAATTTTAATCTTTTGGTTAGAAGTAATGATAGAATTTATAGGATAAGATTTTTGTAGATGTCCAATAATTAATATAATAGGTAAAACTGATGTAAAATTAATATTTTTTGTTAGAAGGGTATCCCCCTTATCAATGTGTGAATAACATAATAATTGATCAAATTTAGTAGTATACTATGTCAAATCTGTATTTCTAGACTGTATTTATTTAAAAAATATAGTAAATATGCATTTAAAATTTTTAGTTTTTACCAGATATAGATCTGTAATAAAATTTAACTTTTAATGGTTGTTTTGGAACGACTTTGTTAATAATATCAACAAAAGAAGTGATCTAAAAGTTGAATAGTTGTAGTTGGGAATCGGTTGTTCGACATATGTTTTTGTTGTAAATTTTTTTGGAAAGAATATATTGTCCCCAAGTAGCTCCCTTGATTAAGAGAAATTTGGATGTTTTTTATGATGTAGCATAGGCCTTCATGCAGTAGTAGTTTGTACTTTCTGATTACATAGAAGTTAGTAATTTTACACTGAATTTTGCGCTCCTGCATAATTTATTTACAAAGAAAACCTTTAAAAATCATAGGACACATATCAGTTACATAAAATAATGTCCTGTAATAGCAGTAAAAACTATTAGCAGTATGAAAATAGCACAGAAAATATAACTTATGGAGAGGGTAAACTCACTTCGGTATCACAAGGAATTAGATTGATAGAAGCAACTTCAGAGTTGGGTGTTGAATTACACCAAAGATTCAATACAAGGAATTGTATCTTTATTGTTTCATTATTCTAAATAGTAATCTAATTCAAAATATACATACTTCTTGACATGTTTTGGTTTAATAATGATTTCAATTAATCTACAGATATAACATAGTACGCATCAATATTATTAATTAGGATATATGTATATGTCATTGATAAAATACATGATATGAATATATATTTAATGAATTAATACCTATAAAAGGATAACATGAATTTATTTATAGAAATTTTATTATGTACAGTCAGAGGATGGATTATCTATATAATCAATAACAATTTTCAAACCCTTTGGTGATGAAACTGTAGATATAGAAACATAATGTTGTCGATGACAACACACAAGAATGCATAGATATAAATAAACAAAAGACAGAGATTGACCTTGACTCTTACTAAAAGTCATTCCATAAGAAACATTCAAAGGATATTGTCTTTTCTATTGTTTGAAAGGCCATCTGTCATCGTTGTGTGTCATATTAATTATTGGGATGTATTCCAGATACCCAGAATGATTACATATTAAACATTCAGCTCCGATGACATGGTCACCCATGTGTGTGACAATAAGGCAAGCACCATTGCATAACCCCACTAATTGATCGAAATTTTTAAGAAAAATTATTGGTACTCCGACCTTCGATGTAATTTTTTGTGCAGGAAGAACAGAGACATTGATACCATTTAAAATGTCAGTTGTATATATGTTCTCAGGATGATCAGTATCAAAAATGGCATTGTAAACTGAATCAGAACTGAAGTAATCATTTCCACCTGATGAAGATAGATTTAACATCTAGTCATTGACTTCCCGAACAATGTCATGAGTTGGTGATAATATAGCATGACCTTGTAGATATGAAACATCCCCATAGTTAAATTTGAAATATGGGTATGGAAATTCAACAGATGCTTCCAAAGTTGGTTTATTTGTTCATATCAGGTATGTTGATGGGATTTGAATACACCCATCCCTATTGTTGAGCTCAGAAACACACCCCTCACCAATATCTAAAATCCACTTATAAAATCGATACACCTCATCGGAACCACCATTTGAATATGTATATTGAAAATTCATGTTTTTGGTCAATGTTAAAACCTAATAGTGTTTCCATAGATATGATGAGCTTATACTTGCAAATACAATGTCATTTCATTCACCAGCAGGGATAGCTGGAAGAATTTTTCTGAAATCTCCACCTAGAACAACCGTTAGACCGCCAAATGATAAATTTGTGGAATTTTCGTTCTTTGCTGAAAGTATATCTCTTAATTTACAATCAATATCATCAAAATAGTTTTTATGAAGCATTAGAGCCTCATCACAGATAATAAATTTTGTTGACTATAGTAGTTCTACAACATCACTTATTTTCTGAATATTGCACACTGAGTGATCGTTTGTAGAGATGGGAATACGAATTTTAGAATGGGCTGTCCTCCCACATGGTAGGAGTAAAGATGATATTCCTCTAGTAGAAATATCAAGAACAATTTTTCCATCTGAACTTAGTAAACATATAAGGACCCTCTATATAAAAGTCTTACCCATCCCTCCAAATCCATGCACGAAAAAAATACCCTAGCATCAGAACATAACACATACATAATTCTCCCAATAAATTTTTTTTGTTCAATGGTATGCATATTGTGCAATGATGAGTAATCAGTATTAAGGTTTTCCCTATTGTAATTGAGCTCTTCTGCAATTAATCGATTTGGCGGAGCAGCTAATGAGTAATCGGGAATGGTCATTGGAGGATAACATTGCAGAGATTTAACGTTGCTGCAAAGAATGTTGTCTATTTCAAGAAAACCTAACATTTGTTTTTGATGATCTGTCAATGTCAGGTCTACATGATTGGTAAATAGTGTTAGAGACTAATATACTAACATATATTTGTATAGAAAAAGAATGTAAGATTTTTGTACCTTTTATTTTCATGAGTTGTTTTTGTGAATATACAATATCATCACTTAGAATCTTCCATGTTTCAAGCCAAACTATGTCTGGTCTAGAAATTGTATTTGAGAAAAACATTCTGGCAAATTTTCTTCGAAATGAGTGTCTAATTTCCCATTGGGAGACATCTTTTAGTTCATGAATGAACTCATTTTCATTAGCTGATAATCTCATTGCTGAACATATTTTTCTGAGTATACTATGAGTAATTTTGTTCATCGTTCTAATAGAATCGTATGAAGTCGCACCTCGGACCTCTATATATAGAATCTGCAAGTAATATAGTTCTCTAAAAGATAGTGAAATATAGTACAGTCTGTATATACTGAATCTCTATTTGCGAGGGTACCATTTTTTCATGATAGAGGAAGACAAATCGTGTTCGGATTTCTGGATATGTCAGACATCTGCCCTCGGGGTATAAAAAATTTGCTTCAAACAAAGATTTGAAAATTGTATTAGAAATTTTGCTATTATTGAAGATGTTTTCAATATTTTCATAGTCTACATACGTCATGGTTTTTTTTCCAGGTAAATAAAAATTCAGTTCATCAACAAGAGGATATCTAAAATTGATCTCTTAAGAAAATATCCTCAAAGAAGCTTCATTGGGTGAGTTTTACCAACAGATGTAGTGAATTTTAAGCTCATTGATGCTGTTATGATATAAATGGTTGTTGTTTTTTTGTACTGCAGCGGTGACCTGATCTTGACCTCTGCTTATATATTTAAAAATTTACTTTATAGAGGAGCATTGATGGAAAATTTCAATATTCACATGATATATATATTTTAGAAGCAGAACTGGATTGTATGGCCCAACAAAACGATTATCTAACACTAATCCATTTTTTAAAATTGTAATTCTAGAATTCCTTCTCTAATATACATCATAACAATTGTCATCCATTTTTGTGTGATAAAAAAAATTCTTTAGATAATATTTTGAACATTTTCTATTCTGCATACTAGGTGAGTGACGATTAACATCACTACAAGGCCCATGGATCATAAAAATTGCAACTGCTTTATAAAGATACGGAAAGGTACCTTTATATGGAATTTCAGCTGTAACAATTCTGTTAATGTCTTTTGGAGTGAAATCATTATCATCATGGCTAAGAAATAATAGAATGTCCACATATGGCATTCCTCTTTCATAAAACTCTCTAGTATGAACAACTACATTGGAGGATAAAAAATATATGAGAAATCATGTGGAAGAATTCTGTTATTTGATGCTAAAAGAAAAAATTAAAATAGTAGATTTCATTAGTGAAGAAGTTATGTATCTGCTTGAGACATTCCAAAAAAATATCCTTTGCGTAAATCATTATTCAGTTGCCCCAACTTAATATTGAATATTCGTGAAAGTATATGAGGACAGTCTGATGGGCGTAGATTTTCTACCTTAACAAATCATGAAAATTCCGGCCACATTAGATTACATGTAAATTTTTAAAAAAGATCTGGATACCCTACCCAATTACAGATTGACATTGCATCTTGGTAATTCTGAATCATATATCTCGGACAGCTCATAAATGTGGAAGGTAAAATGATACGCTTCCCACATAAAGACCCATCTCAATAACCTCTAAGGGAAGAATCCTGCAAACCATTGAAATGATTTGCCCTCATGTACTTTTTATTGAAGTGAATAAAAGAAAGTCTTCGACACCCAGCCATTGTATATGCATCGACAATAAACTGTTCCAGAAGCTTCCTTGAATAAAGTAGACATGATGAATCATTGTAATGGAATTGAAGGTAAAAGGAGAATTATTCTCTCATTGTAACATTTATTAGTTTTGAAGTTGGATTGAAGGCGGTAGCACAATGGAATATGCTATCAACATATCAATACATTCCTCTAGTGAAAACCAATGGATATTGTAGAGGGAGGTAAAGTGGGTGAAGCTCATCTATGCGCTGATATTCGCTACTTTTTCTTGAAATGATTATATCTATATCATGATGAAGATCTTCAATGTCACCAAAAATCAGCATTGCGATCTCAGATGTAGTTGGTATGTTTTATTTTTGTGCCACAATTCCTCATCATCAAAGTAGTCTTAGATTTAAATTTATAGTGTAAGTACTTTCATTAAAATCCCTAGATGTTCTGAATTGTCATGATACAAAATTTATTTCATGGAGAATATCATTTAGTTTCTGAACAACACTTAATTGTATAATAGAGTTTTTAGTAGTGTCATAAAAGCTACATATGAAATTTTTAAGTAGCTAAAACTTGATAAAAAAATTGAAATCTTACCACTTAAAATATTAGTCACCTGATGGATCGTAGTCTATTGTGAGCCTCATTTGCTGTGTCATATACATATAACTGAGCAAAATTTGGTGGTTTTCCATCAGGAGGACATAAACTTCCAATACAATGGTTGTTCTGTTCATTTAATCTAAAAACAATTGGAGACCCTCCATAATTCACATATTTTTCTACTTTTCCGCCCAATGATTTGAATGGAAACAATGAATTGTAAATGAGCATGTGGTCTTGAAATGTTTTCGACTGAGTATAGGATGAACTGAAAAGTACTGATCGAAGATATTCTGGACATTCAGTGAACTATTGTAATGCAATTATTCCTAGTGAGAATCATAATGAAAACCATGGGATACCTCGGTGGCTATATTTTTTACTACTCTCTTCATACTAGAATGTTAAACCACAGTACTCATAAATGATAGTAGGATCTCCACAATCTGAATACTCTATAGGAGAATAATGCATGTATAGTTTAAATTAATGGGGATGTGAATAGTTTAAAAAAAATAATGTATACAAATACATGGTTGTAATTTGATTAATACATAGATGTAAATAACTTGTTTGTTCAGAACATTGAAGTTTCAGTGATATATCTGAAATGTATGAGTTGAATTTAGACATTATTATTGTCAAAATTATAATATGAAAAATACAATGAAATAGTTTTTTTGTTGAAAATACAACATAATATACGAATGACATTTTAAGTTAATAGAAGAACCACTTTTAGTGTTAGTTGAAGGAGTAGATTATGTGGTTTTTTGATTCGTTGCTTCCAGTTCCTCGTGCGGATGTGTAGTACCTGCATACCACCATCGTTTGAATAACCCCATTGGTTACAATGATATTAAATTTTATAAAATGTTTATTACATTAATGTAATTATCATGTCTATTCAGGGCATTGTACGTGAAGTGATTTTTTTGCGACATTTGAATTGTAGTTATTCGTTATTAAGGTGTAATTAATAATAGAAAACATTCAGTGAAATAGAATTTTGGTGAATATATAATGTCAATTTTGACATACCTGTATTTATTATAATAGGATCCATGTCTCAGTTTGTTGATGCAGTGGTTTCTCCGATCGTCTGATTCATCATTTTTTGTTTATTGGTACGATGTGTAGTACCTTCATGGTTGTGTCGTTAGAATGAAACTATACATTACATATTTATTGAAAGGTATATAATTGTAAATATATATATAGATAGAGATGATAAAACTGTAATGGATGTATAAAATTAGTAAACTCCCATGGATGATAAAGGAAAGCAGTTTCTGATATTAGTAGATGTTCTAATGTTCATTATTGAATGAACATGTGTATAATTCAATATTGCACTCGAAGTGTGAAAATCATGTATACAACTGATTTATACTTACAATTATGAGGAGGCATCAATTTGATCTGTAAGAGTACACCCATTTTTATTCATACCATGTATGAGTAATTTTGAGACATAGATATGCTTAATAGAAATGAAACATTTTGTACATTTATTGAATCAAATTTCATTGAAAACATTCTTACAAGAATGAAAGACTATGTTGTGTCATGGTATTTTGTCTTTGGTTTTTTTATTTGATCCATCATATATTGTTGATAGATCCGAACAGTTTTGGAGGAATCATATCATGTGAATGGGAATACCCTAGGAGTGATTTCAGAAATATATGTAGGTGAGAAGATGATGTCTAAAAGGAGAGAAAATGTGGAGTTTGGAATAGAGAATTTTCTAATATCATGATATGGTAGATTCTGTCTGCCGTGGAGATACAGGTTAGGAACGATTCATCCGATGAAGAAGGGGCCTGTCGAGGGTTTTCACGACGGCTGAGCGGTGTAGGTTAATCGCAACGGATAGAAATCGGTAGTCGAGGTGGGTAATTAGGTTTCAGATGTGTAGGTGGAGAGGAGGTCTGTGGGATCAACACATGTCTGAAAAAATTCATTCTTCAGTAATATATAGATTTAATATTATTATAATTTAATTTTTTTACCCCTATTTACAAGATTTATCTTCTAACCAAGGAAACACTTCTTGAGATTTAGTATATACCAAAAGTTTTAAACCATTGGTCATGCATGTATAATCATATGTAAAACATATACCAATGTTTTATCCAACCATTGGCAATCAACATGGGGGATAGGCTAATACCATCAGGTTATCAGAAAACCGTTTTAAAAATCCAACAGAAATTGTATTATCTTTCCCAACAGTTACAAAACCGTTGCAATAGATCATTACAATAGGTTTATGAAAACCATTCCTAACAATTGAGAATACCAGGACATTACCAATGGTTTCTCAAGCCGTTGGTGATGGCTGTACTAAGACATTTACCAACGGTTGTAAACCTCTGGTAATAAGTGGGTTATTAAATTATATACCAATGGTTTTGGAAACCATTGGTATATATCCTTCAATTTTTCAAGAAGAAGGTAGCTTCTCTATGCCTAAAATTTTTCCACATGAATTATTCATTTGCCTACAAAATAAAATAGAGTATACAATACAGAATACACGTCATTCTATACCACTAGTCTATAAATTCACTTGAGGTTTAGAATGATCTCCCCCATTGAAAATCATAAAATATCATATTATGTCTTATGCTTGAATTTTATAATCTGCGTGTTCAGTTTACTGTAAACTATATCTTTATGAGGGATCTATTATACAACCCCTAATTTAAGTAATTTCATAATGTTATCACATGTTGAGTTTATTAATGTAGATCATTTTTTTCTTGGTTAATTTTATATTATTTTCTATCTTATTCCATATTGATATAAAGTATATTAACCAAATTATCTTAGGTATGTTGTTAGTGAATCATTCATTCTCCCAAAAGGAGATGCTGGATGTAATTCTAAGTAATATTTTCATAAGATGTTATTTTTTGAGATGTTAAATGAATTGAGAAGATCCCATGATATTCATTGTATTTACTCTCAATATTGTGGATGAAGATACAAAAATATTTTTGTATGTGTTGATTGTTGGTATTGTAACAAAAATAAAAAGGGGTACATTTATGTTCTTATGGAGTGGATTGTATTTTTTATCAACGATTTTGCCATGATATATTTTTGAAGAATGAAATAATCTATTGATGAGATGGGGGTGGGTGGTGTCTAGGGGGTTGGGGTTGTTGTACAAGGGGTAGGGAATGTCTATGGGTGGGGGGCTATCCGAGAGGTTGGGGTGCATGTTCAAGGTTGTAGGGGTGTCTAGGGGGTGGGCGGTCTATCCACAGTGGTGGGGGGATATCTAGGGGGTAAGGGATGACTAGGTGTGTGAGGTCGTCAAGGGGGGTGGGTGAGGGAGGTTGTCCAAGGTGGGGGCGATCTAGGGGGTGGTGGCATCCAGGGGGTTGGGGGTGTCCAGGTGGTGGGGTGGTGTCTAGGGGGTGGGTGCCATCAAAGGGTGTGGGGGGTTGTCCATCGGGAGGGGTGTGTCTATGGGTTGGGGGTGTCCAAGTGGTAGGGTGGTGTCCATGGTGGGTGGGGGCGTCGTCTAGGGTGTTGGGGGTTGTCCAGGGGGGCAGGGGATATCCCTGGGGGTAGGGGTGTCCGGGGGGTCGGCGGGCTGTCCACGGGGGTGGGGTTGGTTGGGGTTGTCCAGGGGGTACAAGGTGTCTAGGGGGTGTGCAGGCTATCCACGGGGGTGGAGGGGATGTCCAGGGGGTGGGGGTTGTCCATGAGGTTGGTCGGGATATCCAGGGTTGTATAGTGTTTCAAGGGGGTGGACGAGATATCCACCAGGGTGGCGATGCAGTCCAGTGGGTTAGGAAGTGTATAGGGGGTTGGCGGGCTATCCTCAGGGGTTGGGTGTCGATGGGGGGGGGGGGTTATGGTGGTTGGAGGGCTATCCACAGGGGGTGGGAGGGATATCTAGAAAGGTAGTGGTGTCAACGAGGGTGGGTGGACAATCCATAGGGGTGGTGAGGTTTTCTAGGGGGTACAGTGTGTACAGGGGTTTGGGCGAGCTGTCCACAGGGGTGGTAGGGCTATCTAGGGGTAGGGGGGGTCGAGGGGGTGGGTGGGCTGTCCACGGGGGTGGGGGTATCTCGGGGGTAGAGGGTGTCCATTGGGGTGGGGGTGGGGTTTTCTAGGTGGTGGGTTGTGGGGTGGTGACCCGGGGGTGGGGGTGGTCCTGTGGGTTGGGGGTTATCAAATGTGGGTGGGGCTATCTAGGGGGTGGGGCATGTTAAAAGGGGTGGTGGGGCTTTGTAGGGGGGTAGAGGTGTCTTGGGGGTGGGCAAGGATGTCCAAGGGGTTGGAGGCTATCCATGGGGGTAGGGGTGTCCACGGGGGTGGGTGGGGTTGTCTAGGTAGGTACGAGGTGTCCAGGGGGTGGGTGGGCTGTCCACTTGGGTGGTTGGGTTGTTCAGCGGGTAGGGGGTGTCCAGGGGGGCGGGATGTCCACCGTTGTTGGGGGTGGTGTCCACATGGGGATGAGGTTTCCAGGGGTTTGGTGGGCTATATGTAACGACCCGAAATTTTTTAAATAAAATTTGTTTCCTAGTTTTATGTGTTATTGTTATACTCAACAAAAATGTTTTATTTGATAAACATGATTATAATTAAAATGATATCAGTGGGTTTTGACTATTATATAACCATCGGTCAACATGACCGCTGTGAACAAAATGTTTTGATTATTGTCTCTAAATATAAGTAATCTTGGTTAATTATTATAGAAAGAAGATTCGATGGCCTCACCTAGTAGTCATGGACCAATCGAAGCCCATCTAACAGAGCTTGGGAAGGAGGTAGCACCACTGGGCATTGCTCTGGATCAAATCCAAGCCGAACTTCATCATGTGAAGCTGGAACGAAATCGCCTTCGTGAGAAGTTCAAACTGATAGAAATTACTACTCGGGCAATGTTGACTGAGCCGCCCCAAGCTTCTATCACCCTAGCACACCTTACTCTTAGGTCCTATGCTGGTATTATAAGGGGTTATGTAACGAGACCGTAACTACCTTGTGTAATCCTTGTTTTAAATAAAAATTGGGATTTCTTCTTATGATGAAGTTTATGAATTTTGAAATGACCGGATAAATATAGTATGCATATTTTTGATGAATTTTAGAAAAAGGATATTTTAAATATGTTTATGTAAACCCTAAATAATTAAAAATGTGTAATGATTTTCAAAAAATGGTCTTCTACAATTATGTTCAGTACGAAATTTAGAGTCTAATAAGATCAACATGATTTTTGATGAATAGTGAAAATACAGTTTTAAGTTACGGGTGTTTAATGACATCATTAAATGATGTATTAAGTATATATTCAATATGTTCGAATTATGAATAGTAAGATAAGGTGTGAGGTGTACCAAGTGGCCAATACCATGGGAAAATACAATGGGCAAGCCCATGGTTTTTCCAAAACCACTAGTGAGGTGTCCCTTGGACATTAATGCTTTGTCCCCTCACTTTCCCTATAAATACACACCCTTTCCTCCATTATTTTTCACTCCCAACTCTCCCCAAACGAAGTTCTGGTCTTCCTACCTTCCAAGGAGTCCTCCCAAGGTGCCCCCAAGCCCTCAAGGTCCAATCCTTTGAGTTTCAAGAGTCACGTTTTATGGTAAGGGATCCGACCTCTCTCTTTCTTTTCAAGTAATCTCTTTTATGTCTTTTCTTTTATACTCCATGTTCTTATGTTGGAGGATGTTCTTTTATATTCATCCTACTTCCTATTTCATTTTCATATGATGAGAGACCCCCCCTTGCTCTCATCAATTCGTTTTAAGAATGTTTAAGTGGCGCCGTTAGGCTGCCGAATTTTTAAGGGATTCTTTCACCTTCCTCGTTTTCAAGTTCTATTTTCATTCAAGTCTTTCATGTTCCTTTTTGTTATATTGGGGTATGATCTCTATATCTATCATACTGGAATCTTATGTTCATATGATGAGAGACCCCATTTGATCTCTTCAATTCAGTATTTTGTTGAAGTTTACGTGGCGCCGTTAGGCTGCCGAATTTTTAAGTGGTTCTTCACCCTTCTCGTTTTGAAGTTCTACTTTCATGTCAATTATTTCAAGTTCCTTTTTTGTTATATTGGGGTATGATCTCTATATATATCATACTGTACTCTTATGTTCATATGATTAGAGACCCCATTTGATCTCTTCAATTCAGTATTTTGATTTTTAAGTGGCGCCGTTAGGCTGCCGAATTTTTAAGTGGTTCTTCACCCTTCTCGTTTTGAAGTTCTACTTTCATGTCAATTCGTTCAAGTTCCCTTTTGTTATGTTGGGAAATTATCTCTATATCTATCATACTGATCTCTTATGATCATATGATGAGGGACCCTATTTGATCTTGTCAAATCATTTTCTTTTGAAGTTAAGTGACGCCGTAAGGCTGCCGAATTTTCATAAGAGAAATCTAATTTTTTTCTTCCTTCCATGTTTTTCATTTCAAATGGTATGTCCTTGAAATTTCATTACCATGATCATGTATCCTTCTTATTCTGTCCATGTACTATTTTATGGGTCATTTATGAATGTTTGACCCATTTTACCTCTCTTTTAATGTCTTCTAAGACCTCGGAACATTGCCATTATGCTGCAGAATTTCTGTCTCAAAATGTCTATCTCTTTTTCTAAAGTTCTTTTATTTTATTAAGTGAATACTCAAAGCTCTTTCTTATAAAGGGGTATTCACATATATAACAAAATGTTCTATTTTAAATTCTGGGATTTACATACATGAGACCCACCTTCCTTTTCTGTGGGTTTTAAAGTGATATAAAGATCATGTCTTTAAAGCCGTTTTTAAAAAGTTATGATTATGAAATGAAACCCATTTCCTTTATGCTATATGGGTTATTTATGAAATGTTTGATGATGATATATGTGTCTCACATGATAATAAAGGCAAATTTAAGGGTGCGCCCTGATAGCGCTCCAATGCATTGGGTAATGATGTAACCACTAGAGATTACAATTTTCACGATACCTTGGTGAATAACCTTGGTAATTTTCAAATGACACCTTGGGGATGGACCTTGGTGATATGTTCATGATTGTCTATGTTAAATGATGTAGCCACATCTTCAAGTTATGAAAAATGTTATTTTTATTATGAAATGCCTCATGATTTCATTCTAATGCCTTAAAGTTATGTTCATGTCCTTATTGAAGTATCTCAAGTTCACATGTAAAATGTTCCTCTTGTTTCCCTTACTGGGCCTTCTGCTCACCCTTTCTTTTGATGTATGTCCCCAGGTTATGAGATGCAGTAATAAACCTAGAATGAACTTAAGGAGACGCCTTGCAAGTGTTTAAGAAGAATGTTTTATGTTTTTTTTATGTATTATGATCCTTGTTTCCAAGACACTAAACCTTAACGATACTCAGATTTGTGTAATGTAATGAAAGTTTTTGTTATAAAATGGCGGGATGATATAGTTGGTATCAAAGGATAGTTTAGTTATTTGTGGAAATTAGGATATGAAAACTCTAGGATGAACCCTATAGAAAAGTTTAATATAGGAAATCTTCCTGGTATTTTGGTGAGTATTGAGTAAGGGGTTTCCAAGCAAATACATCCCTGTCTGGATACGAGCAGGTAGAGGTGGCTCTGGCACAGATGTACATAGGGGTAAAACCCGAAAACACCGCTTTGAGCTAGACTCGAACGGGAACTGGTACACGACAACGGGCCTTGCTGCACTCTTGGTTACGACACTCCCGGGGGATATGCTTTGGTAAATTCATAAGCTTGGTATGAACCATTATTAAAGGAACAAAGATAAAATAAAATAAAGATTCACATAAGAATATATGATCATGGATAACCTATATGGGAACCTAGGGGATCACAAGTTAGGGTATACTTTTCTTCTACAAGTTATCCTTATATGCTTTAAGTTCCTTTTCATGATTATTGGTTAAGTATTTAAGCCTCTAATTATACTTTATCTTCTTAGTTAATGGTGGGAAATGGAATAACGTGTCCCAACAACCAATGTGATAGGAAATGCGACAATTTCCGTATTAATATGTCAGAGATGATTAGGGGATTAAAATATGATTATTATTTTGGAAGGCGTTCACTATTTTGGGGACCCTATATGATCGAGGTAAATAGATTACTATAGTATTTTCATTGAGGAGTAAGGTTTACTTATATTTTGAAGAATTGATGAATTTAAGGTGGACTTATAGTAATTTAGGTTACTTTTGGGAATGATTAACCTATCTTGGGTAAAATATGTTTAGGTTAGCTACTTTTGTTATAAGATGTTAGGAGTGGTTGATGTTGTCTGGAGATGAACAATGAAGTTGTTTTGGAAGACTATGTTATCAAATCCTTCTTGTATTTGGGTTTCAATCTTAGTTTGGTTTATTTTGAGGAATTTTAAGGACCGTTATTTATGGAGTGGTCTATGATGAACGTTGGGTAGTACCATGGAACTTTGAAGATTTAAAAGTACGTTCTATTCCTATGGGATTCTTTCTTTTTGAAGAGTTGTTTTACCTTAACCTTTCTGTTTTTGGGATAATGTTTAAAGATAGAAGAAATAGATAGTTAATCTTTTGTAGATTATGTGATTCTATAGAAGATGATTCTTGTGCTTTTATGAGACCAAGTGTTTTTGAATTCTCATCATTTGGCGAAAAGATTAGTGTTGGTAGGGACTTGTTAAAGGATGAAACTCTACTTGAAGGTAGGTATATTTTCTTATGTTTTTGTTCTATGTAGTAAATGAAATCCTCAAAATTATGAAAAGAAACGTAAAAAAAATGTTGTTGGTTTACGTTTCCTACTAGGTAATCAAAGACTGTTTACACACATCATAAGTTTGGGATTTTCTCATGGTTAACTTTCTCCTAATCATGTTCTCTATCACTCTCTCTCAGAACTAACCCTTTGTTTTTTCCTCCATGTCCATGTTTTCCTACATGGAACCCGAGTGTGGGTTAACTCGGGTGGCCTTTGTACTTCCTTTTCATTCTTTTAAAGTAATGGTGTTACTGACTCTTTTTCCGATGTGGGACTTTCAATGAAATTTCAAAACCCAATTTTAAAATTGCGAGGACGCAATTTCTTAAGGGGGGAAGATTGTAACGACCCAAAATTTTTTAAATAAAATTTGTTTCCTAATTTTATGTGTTATTGTTATACTCAACAAAAATGTTTTATTTGATAAACATGATTATAATTAAAATGATATCAGTGGGTTTTGACTATTATATAACCATCGGTCAACATGACCGCTGTGAACAAAATGTTTTGATTATTGTCTCTAAATATAAGTAATCTTGGTTAATTATTATAGAATGAAGATTCGATGGCCTCACCTAGTAGTCATGGACCGATCGAAGCCCATCTAACAGAGCTTGGGAAGGAGGTAGCACCACTGGGCTTTGCTCTGGATCAAATCCAAGCCGAACTTCATCATGTGAAGCTGGAACGAAATCGCCTTCGTGAGAAGTTCAAACTGATAGAAATTTCTACTCGGGCAATGTTGACTGAGCCGCCCCAAGCTTCTATCACCCTAGCACACCTTACTCTTAGGTCCTATGCTGGTATTATAAGGGGTTATGTAACGAGACCGTAACTACCTTGTGTAATCCTTGTTTTAAATAAAAATTGGGATTTCTTCTTATGATGAAGTTTATGAATTTTGAAATGACCGGATAAATATAGTATGCATATTTTTGATGAATTTTAGAAAAAGGATATTTTAAATATGTTTATGTAAACCCTAAATAATTAAAAATGTGTAATTATTTTCAAAAAATGGTCTTCTACAATTATGTTCAGTACGAAATTTAGAGTCTAATAAGATCAACATGATTTTTGATGAATAGTGAAAATACAGTTTTTAAGTTACGGGTGTTTAATGACATCATTAAATGATGTATTAAGTATATATTCAATATGTTCGAATTATGAATAGTAAGATAAGGTGTGAGGTGTACCAAGTGGCCAATACCATGGGCAAATACCATGGGCAAGCCCATGGTTTTGCCAAAACCACTAGTGAGGTGTCCCTTGGCCATTAATGCTTTGTCCCCTCACTTTCCCTATAAATACCCACCCTTTCCTCCCTTAGTTTTCACTCCCAACTCTCCCCAAACGAAGTTCTGGACTTCTTACCTTCCAAGGAGTCCTCCCAAGGTGCCCCCAAGCCCTAAAGGTCCAATCCTTTGAGTTTCAAGAGTCACGTTTTAAGGTAAGGGATCCGACCTCTCTCTTTCTTTTCAAGTAATCTCTTTTATGACTTTTCTTTTATACTCCATGTTCTTATGTTGGAGGATGTTATTTTATATTCATCCTACTGCCTATTTCATGTTCATATGATGATAGACCCCCCCTTGCTCTCATAAATTCGTTTTAAGAATGTTTAAGTGGCGCCGTTAGGCTGCCGAATTTTTAAGGGATTCTTTCACCTTCCTCGTTTTCAAGTTCTATTTTCATTCAAGTCTTTCATGTTCCTTTTTGTTATATTGGGGTATGATCTCCATATCTATCATACTGGACTCTTATGTTCATATGATGAGAGACCCCATTTGATCTCTTCAATTCAGTATTTTGTTGATATTTAAGTGGCGCCGTTAGGCTGCCGAATTTTTAAGTGGTTCTTCACCCTTCTCGTTTTGAAGTTCTACTTTCATGTCAATTATTTCAAGTTTCTTTTTTGTTATATTGGGGTATGATCTATATATATATCATACTGGACTCTTATGTTCATATGATGATAGACCCCATTTGATCTCTTCAATTCAGTATTTTGATGTTTTAAGTTGCGCCGTTAGGCTGCCGAATTTTTAAGTGGTTCTTCACCCTTCTCGTTTTGAAGTTCTACTTTCATGTCAATTCGTTCAAGTTCCCTTTTGTTATGTTGGGAAATTATCTCTATATCTATCATACTTATCTCTTATGATCATATGATGAGGGACCCTATTTGATCTTGTCAAATCATTTTCTTTTGAAGTTAAGTGACGCCGTAAGGCTGCCGAATTTTCATAAGAGAAATCTAATTTTTTTTCTTCCTTCCATGTTTTTCATTTCAAATGGTATGTCCTTGAAATTTCATTACCATGATCATGTATCCTTCTTATTCTGTCCATGTACTATTTTATGGGTCATTTATGAATGTTTGACCCATTTTACCTCTCTTTTAATGTCTTCTAAGACCTCGGAACATTGCCATTATGCTGTAGAATTTCTGTCTCAAAATGTCTATCTCTTTTTCTAATGTTCTTTTATTTTATTAAGTGAATACTCAAAGATCTTTCTTATAAAGGGGTATTCACATATATACCAAAATTTTCTATTTTAAATTCTGGGATTTACATACATGAGACCCACCTTCCTTTTCTGTGGGTTTTAGAGTGATATAAAGATCATGTCTTTAAAGCAGTTTTTAAAAAGTTATGATTATGAAATGAAACCCATTTCCTTTATGCTATATGGGTTATTTATGAAATGTTTTATGATGATATATGTGGCTCACATGATAATAAAGGCAAATTTAAGGGTGCGCCCTGATAGCGCTCCAATGCATTGGGTAATGATGTAACCACTAGAGATTACAATTTTCACGATACCTTGGTGAATAACCTTGGTAATTTTCAAATGACACCTTGGGGATGGACCTTCGTGATATGTTCATGATTGTCTATGTTAAATGATGTAGCCACATCTTCAAGTTATGAAAAATTTTATTTTTATTATGAAATGCCTCATGATTTCTTTCTAATGCCTTAAAGTTCTTTTCATGTCCTTATTGAAGTATCTCAAGTTCACATGTAAAATGTTCCTCTTGTTTCCCTTACTGGGCCTTCTGCTCACCCTTTCTTTTGATGTATGTCCCCAGGTTATGAGATGCAGTAATGAACCTAGAATGAACTTAAGGAGACGCCTTGCAAGTGTTTAAGAAGAATGTTTTATGTTTTTTTTATGTATTATGATCCTTGTTTCCAAGACACTAAACCTTAACGATCCTCAGATTTGTGTAATGTAATGAATGTTTTTGTTATAAAATGGCGGGATGCTATACTATACATGGGGGGTAGGGGTGTCCAGAGGTGGTGGGAGGGCTATCCAAGGGGTGGGGGCTATCCAAAGGGTGAGGTGTGTCCAGAGTGCGGGCGGGCTGTCCATGGGGGAGGTCAGGCTATCCAGGGGTGGGTGAGCTATCCACAGGGGTGGGAAGGCTGTCTAGGTTGTTGGGTTGTCTAGGGTGGTGGGTGGTCCTTCCACGGGGTGGGTGTGGATGTCCAGGGGGTACGAGGTGTCTAGGGGGTGGTCAGTCAGTCCACGTATGTGATTTGGTTGTCCAGTGGGTAGGGCCGGCTGTCAACAGTTGTGGGGGGGGGGGGGTGGGGGTTTTCCACGGGGGGAGGGGTGTCCAGGAGGTGGGCAGGCTTTCCACAGGGGTTACCATACTATCCAGTTGGTGGGGGGGGGGGGTGTCCAGGGGGTGGGTGCTATCCAGGGGGTACGTGGTGTTTAGGTGGGTGGGCGACACGTCCATGATGGGATGTGGTGTCCACTAGGGGTGGGTGGGGGTGTCTAGGGGTTTGGGGGCTGTCTCGGAGGTGGGAAGGCTGTTAAAGGGGTGGAAGGGCTATGCACAGGGGTTGGGAGGGCATTCCACGGGGGTTGCAGGCTGTTCAAGGCATAGGGGTTGCCCATGGGGGTGACACGGTAGTCTAGGGGGTAGGGGTGTCTAGGGGAATGGGCGGGCTCTCGAGGGGGTAAGTGGTGTCCAGGGGGTGGGTGGCCTGTCTATGTCGGTGGACAGGCTGTCTGGGATGTATGGGGGTGGGCGGGTTGTCCACGTGGGGAGGTCATTGTCCACTTGGGTAGGGGTGTCTAGGTGGTGGGCGGCATGTCCTGGGTGTGGGATGTCACTCATTTCATTCTAATATTGGAATCATTAGAAATATACAAAAATTCATGTGGAATGATTTATACCATCATGGTTTTCTAGCCACATCATCCTCCTATATTAAAATATTTGTCTCCTCTCTAATGACCTCTATGAATATAAATGGTTTTTTTCAAGGTTATTTAAATGGGAAGAGAGGATTGAGGGAATTGGAAGCTCTATATCCTCTATTTTTTTTTATTTTTATACAAGACATTTCTCACATTATGATGTCTCAAATATCACTTTGATGATCATTCATGTTCTATTGGAATTTTAGTAAGACTTACATCTCCCATATTTATTTTTTGGATGATATTTTATTGCTCTCATTTTGAAATATATATTATTTATCAGTATTGAAATATGAAATAGATTTATTTTCTTCCTAATCTTGATTAACTATTAGTCATTCAAAAACCATGATGTTCTTGGATTGAAATTATTTGATTTTTTGTGATAGTTTTGATGATGACGTGGTTATTAATGTGGGATCCTATAAACATTTCTACCTCAGGGTACCCCTTATTACATCCATGTTTAGATCCATAGACTGTATGGTTTTGGGGTGAGAATTTTTAAAATAATTAATGTATGGTCAAAATGTTTTATCCTTTGCTGAACTATTACAAGTTGTTCAATATTTTTTAATTAGGAAGAAAACTTATTGGTTTCATCACATTATTTGAACAAATAAATTGGTTAATACCATTGAAGCCAATCATTTGATAATTATTTAAAAATTATATTATCTTCTATCTTCTGAGGATCAAGTGGAGTTTGAATTGACGAATTATACTAAGGAGGGATTTTTAGGTACTATGTGGGATGAACACTAGAAGAAGTCTTCAATGCGTAAAAATGTTTGGTCTCTTTTTAATATTTATTTTTCTTCATCTTCAGTTGATTAGGTCAGCATTTTACTACTTGGTCGCTCCGCGTTTTTGGTGGAAAATTCCAATAGAGTTTTCCATGGACATGGAGGAAAGTGTTGGGGCAATGAGATCTACATAGAGACCAACTACATTTTTTTAGGGAATGTATATTATATTTTATTATGATTTGATTCTTGGGTTCCTAGGAAACCTATTTTCTTCTCTATCGATGAAATTATAATATATGATTCATTGGTATCCACATTTTCCATAGCTGTGGAAATTTTCTCAAAGGGGTCATGGAATCCACGAATTGTTGTTTCTACTAATATCATGGATATCAGGATAGAGATCCGTTATTTTTTTGAGCATGTAGGAGATTTTCAAAGGATTTAATGAAATGGATATGATGTGTTCTCCATTCTCTTGGTTTGGGATGATCGTTGGTACAATTGTTTTTTGGTTCCATGGAGATATTTGTTTTGGAATAATTTCTCCCCAACCATGGGGGTATGAGCGCACTTTCCATGGATGTGGGGGGCTGTCCAAGGGGGGAGGGGCTGCCCAGGTGGTGGGGCGGCTATCTAGGGGGTGGGTCGGCTGTCCAGGGGGTGGGTCGGCTATCCACATGGGTGGTTTGGTTGACTAGGGGGTACGGGGGCGGGCTCTCAACAGGGGTGGGGGGCCATCTAGGGGGGTGTGAAGAATCAGTCTTAGAAAAACATCAGGTCATGCTTTAATATTTATAGATAAAATAATAAAGATAATGTGACCTACCTAATCACACATATATTCAAGCACAACCAATAAAATAAGCATCAAATATCTGTAATATCAGTAAAAAATGCAACGAATCATTCTGCCCCTCATCACAATCCCTATCATCATCGTCATCATCATCCTCACCCCTTTCCTCATCATCATCCCCATCATCATCCCTGTCCTCCTCAAAGCCCTCCTCCTCTCCCTCATACTAAGCTTCATCCTACTCATTTCCCTCCTCCTCCGCCTCACCCTCCTCCTCACCCTCTTCCTCTGCCTCGGGCTCCTCGTTACCCTCCTCCTCCTCTGCCTCGCCCTCCTCCTGACTATCATATCAAACAACACTATTACATCCACCTATTTCACCATATACAAAATGAATCGATGAAATATATTCATCAAATTTAGTGATGTCATCTAGTGGTAGTGTTGGATGTAAAACATCCATCAGTTTCATAAGTGCATTGTATTCCCTTGTAGACTATTTCCCTGTCTCTATGGACCTTTTTTGCTTGTTCTGCCTATGACTTAAACCACTGGAACACAATGGCACAACAACTCATTCCTGATAAGGGAGAATACCTCATCGGAACTATACTCATCCCAGCTCGGCAGTGTAATCTACCATGGTTCTCTTCTCCCAACAGCTGATGTATGTTATTGTTTCGCCCAAAAGATTCTAGTTTGTGGGGATCAAGGGCCTCTAAACATCATGTTACAAATATAAATAGAAAAATAAGTTACAAAATAGTGATTAAAATTTTAAATCTACAATGTAAAACTTACAATATTTTGTTGAGTCTGTTCATTAGCCACACTTCCATCTTTCATCCTTCTACTTGAGAAAAACAATTTTTCTTAAGGAACACATCCTTGTATATTTAATGTATGCCTCTAAAATGACATTGAAATTACGAAACCATATTTAAAAATACGATAACAATAATTAATCTCATAACATAAATTATATAGAAACAATAGTAATCAAATAAATTTTGGAGGTAGCAATAGAAGGTGAAATATATAAAGAAAAATTATAAACTGTCATACCTACTGCCTCTCATGATCTAGAATTGTAGTACATCCCAACGTGTGGATGTATTTTTTAGCATCAATATTTTTTTATTTCTTCTAGATTCAATCCTAATTAAAATTCAATATTTAGTATTAACGAAAAACATTAAAATGTTTCATTTGAATATCTATAATATCATTAATACCTTAAATTTTATACTCATCCAATGAGTAATAATATATCGATAATGTTATAACGGACAATCGTCAACCATAGGGACCACCTCTTATCTCTATGCCCACTCTAGTGTGCCATACAATGTAAAGATTGTGCTTATAAGCTCTCCAATGCTCACCTAAATCTTTTAAGTGTGCCGGTCGTGCACCCTCACCCTTGGGGAAATTAAACTTTAGCTGAGAAAGAAATATTATTTCATATAAACACAAAAAATAATATATTTTATTAAATACAACATATGTTTTTACCCATATATCTACCCATGAATTATTCTTGGATTCAGTTGGCATGTTTATCTATGGGAGTGGGCTGACAGGAATGATGTCTGAGTATATGGTAAGCGTTGCCAAAAAACACTCACATTTTTGTCCTGATTTTTCATTCATTTGACTATATCCATTGTAGTCCACCATAAATTGTATGCTGCGGTTCCACATCGCACACATTTGAGTATGCCCCCGTCCCCTCCTACTATCAGTATATGTATCTATTATGAAAGAAAGAAAATATTTAATCAATACATGTTTTAAATAAAATAAATAATGGTGTAAAATTTTTTCGGGTTGTATAAGTATACCTATAGTAGTCTAATCAATGGGAACCACTGGATATGCATAAAATGAAGCAACAACTATTATAGATGGATTGAGTCCCAATGTATGATCTGAAGTGATATACTCTAGTAGAGCAGAATTATAAGAAGATGGAATATAAAATCCCGGATAGAATGAAATAGAAGTTAAAGATGATGACATGAATGGATGGACGAATGATTAATGGGGAGTGGTAATCATACTCAAATATGGTACAGACCGGTGAGGACGCTCAGATGTAAAGGGTGGTGAAAACAAGGAAGGCCTAAATATCTCATGTGTCCCTAACGACACACCAGGATCATAATGTGTGATGGATGGTATATCAATGGTAGGGTTAGGTTCAAATCATGTACACCCACTAGATCGTCTAGCTTTCTTACTACCCCCTCGTACGAACACCTCGAGTCCATTGGCATGAATCATCGATGTCCCATAAAACTAAAACTACAACGATGTTTTAGTATTTTGGATCATGTATTCATTAAAAGAATAGAACATGATAGTTTTTCCTTTCGTTCTCCATCCAGCCATCATTGAATAGGCATGAAAATAATTGATTGTCCACATAAGTGTAGCACACATTTTAAATATATCTTTTGAACATGCATCGTATGTACGTACAACCATATCCAGAAGAAGATTCAACTATTTTATTAATGGTTTCATGTAAATGTATATATCATTGAAAGGATCAGAAGGTCCAGATATGAGTATACTCATTAAAGTGAAATGAATTTTTTATACACACCATTGGGGGAAGACTATAAATGTGTATAAAAACCGGCCATGTGTTGTGCGACGTATGAATCTAACCAAAATGATAAAAACCGTCACATGAAAGACCCAACCCCACATTACACAAATTAGTTGGAAAATCAGTATATCGAGCATCAAATCTCTGCCATGGAAATCCATTTAGAGGGTGAACCAACTAATTATTGGATAGAATTCTCTCAGTATCCGGTCATCTCATTTTTGTTGATATTTAATCAGATCTAAAAAGATTTTGGAGTATGGGGATCAATTTAATGTTCCACATTACTTTTTCTGGCACACGGTATTGTGTTCCATCGACTTTTTGCTTCCATCTAGATGTGCCTTATTTTATACAATCATTTCATTCAGCATTTTCCTCCCAGTATAAACTCCAATATTTTGGGCAAGAAATAATTTTGTTTCTTGAAAATCCATGTTCCTCTATTTAATTCTATACCATATAGTGGTTTGAGGGAATATCTTCATCATTTGGATGTAAGTCCTTCAAAAGATAAGAATTTAATCGATGTAAGTATTAGAAATCCCATACATAGTTTTCCCATGAAACAATCTGATTAAAAATTATAGCATTTTAATTTTACCGAATTG
The DNA here is from genome assembly GCA_963277665.1 of Viscum album. Classification (NCBI taxonomy): domain Eukaryota; kingdom Viridiplantae; phylum Streptophyta; class Magnoliopsida; order Santalales; family Viscaceae; genus Viscum; species Viscum album. The sequence continues at coordinate 1,044,330,969 of OY728163.1, read as the reverse complement.
TCGATATACTGGAGTCGTGGCCACATCAGTCAATTTTGTCACCCTGACAACATCATCGTTTTGATTATATGCATCATGTGTTCTCATATCAATATCATCTTGGGTCGGAATCCTTTCTTTTTCATGATGATGTATAATTGAAAACTGGTTATATAACAAAATATTTTAATCAGTCCTCTCATTAGGATCATCTACAATTTGAGATGTCATTTTCCCGCATTGTGATACACAAACAGAGTATAATTATTGAAAAACATATTTGGTTATGTGGTTGATGTCTTCTTTATTTATCAACCAAGGTATTCCAAACACAATTGTAATATGGGTAGTGTATGTGACCACTATCTGAAGGATTGTGAAATGAAAAATATAAAAAGCACTGCAAATTTATTTTAAAATCTATTTAGATCTGTGTAGTTTCATACATCCAACTTCTATACATTTAAAAAAAATATATATTTATAAATAATTTCATCAAAAACATTTCTATAAAAAAAATTTTCATAGAAAATATTATTAAGTAAACAAGAATTGTTCAATTTATATGAAACCATTACTGACACACTACTCTATATGAGATTTGTAATATAAAAGACAAAAAAATACTATATTTATAAAAAATATCTATTAATAAATGCACAAAAATTTACAAGATCATGTACACTTGTATAAGAGAAATATTCAAAAGTTGAGTAAATTTTAGCAAAAAAATTAATATTTACTATTTTATTTGAGTGATCACATACACTGCGCAAGGGGGTGGAGGTGTCCGGGGGGGGGATAGGGGTGTTCGGGAGGGGGGGGGGATGTCCACGGGGGTGGCAGGGATGTCCAGGGGTTATGGGGTGTCCATAGGGGTGGGAATGCTGTTCACGTGGGTGGGCGGGGGGGGGGGGGGGGGCTGTCCAGAGGGTAAAAGGTGTCTATGGGTTGGGGTGTTCGTCAAGAGGGGGGTGTCTGGGGGTGGGAGTGTATAGGGTGGGTGGATGAGTTGTCCACAAGGTTGGGGGGATGTCCAGGGGGTATGGTGTGTCCATTGGTGTGGGCAGGATGTCCACGGGGGTGGTAGGTTGTCCCGCGGGTACAAGGTGTCTATGGGGTTGGGGGCTGTCCACGTGTGTGGCCGGTTGTCCAGGGAGTAGCGGGTTTCTAGGGGGTGGTTGAGCATTCCATGGGGGGTATGTCTAGTGGTAGGGGTGTCCAAAGGGTTGGAAATCCATCCAATAGGGTGGGGTGGGGGGGTATACAGGGGGGTACGTGGTTTCCAATGGGTGGGGTGTCCAGGGTATGGGGGTGTCCGGGGTGGTGGGGGTGGTGGTGGTGGGGTGTCCAGGGGGGGTGGGTGGGGTGTCCATGCTGTTGGGGGAAATCATGGTGGGTAGGGGGTGTCCAGGGGGGTGGGTGGGCTATCCACGAGGGTGGTAGGGCTGTCCGTGGGGGGGGGGGGACAGGGTGTCAATGGGGTGGTTGTGTTGTCCACGAGGGGTGGCAGGGCTGTCATTTAGGGTTGGGGTGTCCATCGGTGTAGGTTGTCCACATGGTTGGGGGGCTAACCAAGGGTTAGTGGGTGTCTAGTGGGGTTGGCGTATTGTCCACGGGGGTTTGGGGGCCCTCTAGGGGGTAGGGGTTGTCCATGGGGTGGGAGGGCTATCGAGAGGTGTTGCAAGGCTGCCTAGGGGGTATATTGTGTTTAGGGGGGTGGGTGGGCTGTCTATAGTGGTGGCAGGGCTATCCAGGGGAGTTGGGGTGTCTAGGGTTTAGGATTTCCATGGTTTGGGGCGGGGGGGGGGGGGGGGTTGTCTAGGGGGTTGGTGGGTTGCCCACGATGATTCATGATCCTTATGGGATGGTGAATAGGACCTGCCATCATAAAAAATGAATGTGGGAATGATTTTCTACTATCACGGAGAAAAAAATATAAAAATAAGTATAAAGAAAAATAACTCCAATGGGAGATGGGCACAAAAAGTCAAATTGCCATAAACAAGCCAATGTAGTAGAAAACATTACCATAAAAATAAGAAGGAAAACCTCCTGATTCCAAAGAGTTGTATAACTCCAGATCAGTATGTCAACATATAGAAATACCTCCAAGTGGTGACTTTCCCCTACCCAAACTGGGATGTTGATAATCTACAGAATCCTCAATCTGTAGTCAGTGTGTGACATAAATATACTATCACTATATCACCAATGATTCCATAACAAGATTAAAAAATAAAAATAACCAAATTATTTGTATTCAATTTTCAAATAATCTGGTTTTATATTTCAAGTGAATACTTTTTTAATAATATTGTTTGGAATTTCCCACCCAACCACGAAATTTCACACTCCCCTCCGAACCACCAACTTGCACACCCCCTACCCACCTATACCCTCACTTGCACTTCCCCCTCACCCCACCCCCACCTACACAACCCAACCCCACACCCATCTGTACACTACCCCACACGTCATGCCCAAAAAGACCCCCCACTACACACCCCTGCCTACAAATCCCCCTTCACCAACTACACATCCCCCCACCTACATCCCCCCTCCCCCACCCACTACACAACCATCCACTTTCACCCCACACACATACACGACCCCCTCCCCCAAACCCCATCTGCAAAGCCGACCCCAACCCCACATGCACAGCCCCCCCCCCCCCCCCACAGTCACGTGCCTAACTTCATAGACTTCGCCTACATTGCCCCCTCCCCCCAACACCCCACCCTGCACATTCCACCCCCACCTAAACAGCCCCCACCTCACATCCACCTGCACCACTACTCTAAACATCCCCAATCCCTTCTTATGGTTCACTAACTCTACAACGTAGTGGATATAAATACCTCATATAATGATGACTCAAAAAAATGACTCACAAAATCCTGCAGTTGATGTATAGAACAAAAATATAATACAAATCAAATTACAATTCTTGGGAATACCATAGTGCACAAACCTCTAGTTTAAGAAAAATAAAAAAAATAAAATAGAAAAATTGATGGAAAAATTGAACTTAAGGTACCACATACAGATTTGAAGTGCTGAACAAAAACACTATATGATAGATGAGTGGAAGAATTTTTTGAGAGAGAGGGCTCTATGTCTCAGGATTTAGGTATGCAATCGGGCTGATGGGGGATTCGGGATGGCGACAATTTTAGGGGAAAACATTCCCCATGATTTTTTAATAGTATTGATAACAACTATACTGTGATATACCAAACTATAATAAATAAATGATTTTATTCACCAAAAAATTGAAACAACAAACTGATAACGACCATCATGAAAGAAGTACACTTGGAATTTATATGTATCTACCCTTACACTCAATAAAAAATGTATGATTCAACATAACATTGAAATAATAGTGAATAAATTTTAGTCTTTCAATCATGGTCAGTTTCATATATACAAAATCTCTACCTTATAGAACAACCTGATAACATTTATAAAAAATAAGAATCCATAATAACATGGGTAAATAATCAACTATCATATTTCTCTTACCATGATATTCGAGGTCATAAAATCTAGTAATTTTTTACCATCATATATTATCTAGAGTAGACTACTAATGATTGGAAAAGTCTATTTCACAATACCATGGAAAACACATCATATCTCTCTCCCATTATCTAAAATGATAAATAATGGTAACCATCCCGTAAAATGGATTGATTTTTGAAAACCAATTAATTGATCAAAGAATCACTAACCCACATAATCATATATTGGTAAATGTGGCCACAAACTGTTCAATGGGATCCATACAATTATATTGAGAAATAGTCACTAAACTATATAAAATTGTGATGTTATCCAACTTACCAAAATAAATCACATTTCTAGTAGGATTGTTAGTTTTCCTCCATCAAAATCAATATGATTTCATCCTTGTCAAATGAATTTTGATCTGGTTCTAATGACTACACTCTTGATATAGATGATGAAACACATCTTCTGACATTTAAATATTAACATGTGGTCTAATTCTATACTCCTATTCTTGGTGAATAATAACATTTTTATATTTAACATGACTGTAAATAATTTATTATCAATCCTATTGAAATATCATAAGGAAATGGTGATAGATCAAGATACATGTGTCAATAGAAGTTCCAGTCATAAGGGTATACACTAAAACTCCCATTATCATACACTCATCATATCATCATAAAAGGAAAGGGTCTCAACAATTCTATTTGGTATCTACTACCCAAATATTATAAGATAAAATATACTTAATAACATATATCTATATTTTTGCTGTAATTTTAAATGATCATAGAAATGATGAAATAGTTGATGTGTAGAACAAAAACAGAAAAAAAAAATTTCAATTTTTGGGTATACAATAGCACAAACACCTATGGTTTAGACCAAATCAATACGTAAAACAATGAAAAATATATGGGAAACATTGATCCAAGGGTACCAGTTACATATTTGAAGTTCAAAACAAAACAACTATCTGATAGAAGGGTTAAAGAATTTTCCGAGAGAGAGAGCATTATGTCTCTGTATTTAGGTCTAAAATAGGGTGGATGGGTCATAGAGGCTGGTGAAAATTTTAGGGGAAAACATTTCCAATTGTTATATAATATTGTAAGGAATGTTATGTTTTACCAATGATTTTTTAAAAACATTGGTAAATCCTTCCTAAAACATCACATATCCCAATGGATCTGTATAACCATTGGATAAAACTCATCTAAACATATCAATTCCAATGGTTTGTTGAAACTATTTGGTAAAGTTCTATCAACATCCCTATTTTAATGGTTTTTATAAACCGTTTGGAAAAATCCATTTATATTTCCTCCGTTTCGAGTACTGTAAAACAATATTTACTAAAGTAAATATTAATAATGTCTAAAAATAAAAGATACATATTTATACATTTTGGACCTCCTAATTACTAATTTTAAAAAAAAATTTAATTTCCAAATAATTTTAGTTGCATAGATTAATTTAAAATAAATTCATGTAGACTGAACAAATTGCATGTTTTTATGAAATAATAACTATCAAAAAAATGACAATTTTATATGTCCAATATAATTTTTAAATTAATTTCAATGAACAAAAATGGATTAAATAGAAATTATACAATCAAATTTACATTTTGAAAATAATTAAAAAAATATCTATCTATATAAATAAATTAGATTAAAATGTAGTTTTGAATTAAAATGCAGTGTTTTTTACTATTCATTTAAAATTGATCATTATCAGAAAAATACAAAGATTCCATCCAAATTAAACATTTATGTACAGAAACTAAATATTATTATTATTATTATTTTATATAGAATATATAAATGTGATGAAAAACTAGATTCCAAAAGTGTTCTCCGTTAAATGGCCACAAAAGTACCTTTTAATAATATTTGAGTATTTATACTTAAAACTAGATTCATTCTCGTTATAGGAATCTAAATTTTATTGGATAAATGTAAAAAAATTAACAAACATGTAAAATGATATTGTATTCATTTCAGCTCACTGCCACCAATACAATTTCTTAGAGTTAACTAATATTTAAAATAATTTTATATTATTATATTTCAGTATGACTCATCATTTTATGAAACATGAGATTTTGGAGAAACCCATTGCTTCATGTTGGGTATGCCATTGAACATATCATCCCAATTAAAGTAAAATGAAAATTAATTCACAAATATTAATAATTATGAAAATTTATTTTTCATTATTTAACTAGGATGTTACATTTATCCCCTATTATTGAAATTTTGTCATCTAAATTTTAAAAGTGTGCCTTGAAACAACATTGAAATCTCCAAATCGGATAAATAGTAAATAAAATCATCACACAAAAGAAAAAATATAAGTGAAAATGTCCCCTAAGATTAACAATACTATGATTCCATAAAAACATGGATTTGGAGGAGGAACTATTTGTCCAGTTCTGTTGGAGAGTGATAGAAAACATGATCAGGTGAATGTTAACCACCAAAAAACCATAATCACAGGATATGTTAAATGGGCTATTATTTCCCAACCGGAAAAGTAAACGAACAATGTTTTTGTTTTTAGTTCCTTTTCATAATGTTGAAGAATTTTTTTATGAGATTGAAAAAAACCATAAGGAAATATACTTACTTTTCATGTGGAGTTTAATCATTTAAGAAGTTTCTAACAAGAACTTATATTTTATCTAAAAAATGAGTATTCAAAGTGGCATGGTCACACCTAAAGAGAAAGAATAAACTACTATAGAATCACATAATCCACAAATGATGAACTATATATTTCCTCTATATTTAGACATTAACCAAAACAAATATTGTTTGCACAATATCAAATAATACTAGAAAAGTATAATCATTTATAAAATAAAAAATACTCTTTCTCTCCAAAATACGACAAACAATACCCAAAATTCAGCAAATTCCATTCAATAAACATCTGTCTTAATAATTATTAAATGTAACCCAAACTATGATTAAAACCCAAAACATAGAAGGATTTAATCACATAGTATTTAAAAGTAAATAATATCATTTACTATCAAATATCATTGGGTACACCTAAAGTCGAATATTGAAAAGTAATTAACCTAATCACATATTCTCTAGGATAGCTTAATCATTTACATTGTCAACCCAAATTGCAATATTTCCAAATTGGAAACCTAGATTGTTCAAAAATAAATTCCAACCATTACTTCTCAAATAAAATCTCATAGTATTGTATTTTTCATAGCCATAATGTATTCCTAGAAGAGGAAATATCTTCCTATATAACCTCTATAAAATAATCAACAAATCATTTTCATAGACTAAGGATATCGATTTTATAAAACATAATTTCACAAAATTATATTATTCATGATCCATATAACCATTTAACTAAAATTAGTAAGTCATACTAACCAGGTACATCACATAGTCTAGTGGTATACGATAAATCTCAATTGCAATTTGGTTGTGGGTTCGATTCCCAGAAGATTGTCCAACTCAATGGGTTTTCACACGGTCGACATGTTTTCCATTTTCAAAAACAATATAATTTTATTACATTACGTGATAGGAGATAAATTACTTGAAAATATCCATATCATATTTTAACTAAAAACTTTCTCATTGCAGCTCCAATTTCAATTGTTTTCTCATTAAAAAAACACCAGAGTTTTCCATCACATCTATTATTATGTTGGTTATATCTTGATCCCGAAATTTACTAAAACCAAAGATTTTAGCATAAGTATATATGTAAAATCAACATATAATATATTATGAGGAGGGTAAAGACTCAGATATACATATTAATGTTATCTCAAACCTATTATATTTATTATTAAATCTATCACTCTTTCAAATATGATAACGATTATGGTTATGACACTTATGCATAAATAACAACCAAACCTCTGAAGTTATCTAACCCAACCATTGATACCATCTATAAGTCCCCATCCTTAAACATTACATAATCATGATATAATATGATAATTCACATTGAGTATCTATTCCGGTTTAGTGTTTTATATAAATTGGTAATAACTATTAAATTAAATTTCAAAAATTACAATGTATACAGTTATACTCTATCAAATAATTTTGCAAAAATAAATACAGTAGAAAAAATAGTACATTTCAAGTTCCATGTTTTAGAAAACCTGAATTTTATTTTATCCCATCCTTGACCCTATTCATCATTATGTCTTTTGGAAAAAATATAAAAACATTGGATGACCATAAAAACCCTAGTAAGGGATATGATATAAGGAATGAAATCATTAGTCCATGAATATATAAAACTCAAAGAAATCATACATTTTAATTATAAAAAATAATATCTTTGACATACATTTCATAATAATAAGGACTGCCTCTAACTTTATGCCCACTCTAGCGTGCCATCCAATGTACAGATCATGCTTATAAACTCTCCAATGCTCACCTAAATCTTTTAAATGTGCTGTTCGTGCACCCTCACCATCAGGGAAATTAAAACGTAGCTGAGAATAAAATATTAATTCATATAAATACAAAAATAATACATTTCATTAAATAATTTTTTTTACCCATATCTCTACCCAAGAATTATTCTTGGCTTCATTTGTCATGTTTAACTATAAGAGCATGCTGACAAGAAGGATGTCCGAGAATTTGGTAAGCATCTCTAAAAACTCTATCATTTTTGTCCTGATTTTTCATTCATTTTACTATCTCTATTATAGACCACCATCAACTGTGTCCGGCAGTTCCACACCGCACACATGTGTGTATTCCCCCACCCCATCCTCTTATCATTATATGTATATGTTATGACAGAAAAAAATATTTAATCAATACATGTTTTAATGAAAATTAATAATGGTGTAAAAATTTTTTCATGATGTGTAAGTATACCTATGGTAGTCTAATCAATGGGCACTGCTAGATCTGTAAAAAATGAAGCAACACCCTTTACAGTTGGAGTGAGTCCCAATGTATGCTCCACAGTGATAGACTCTTGCGGAGTAGGTGTCATAGAAGAAGGAATATAAAAACCCATATAGAAGGAAACAGAAGTAAAATATGATGACATGAATGGATGAATGAATGTTGGATCGGGAGTGGGAATCATCAACGGATATGGTACAGACGGGTGAGGACGGACATATGTAAAGGGTGGTGAAAACATGGGAGGCCTAAATATCTCCTGTGTCCCAAACGACACATTGGGATCAAAATGTGTGATGGATGGTATGTCATTGGAAGGGGTAGGGTCAAATCGTGTACACCCACTAGATCGTCTAGCTTTCGTACTACCCCCCCCCCTCGTATGAACACCTCGAGTCCATTTGCAAGAATCATCGATGTCCCAAAAAACTAAAACTACAACGATGTTTGAGTCTTATGGATATTGTATTCTTTAAATGAATATAACATGATAGTTTTCCCTTCGTTCTTCATCCCGTCATCATTGAATAAGTAGGAAAATAATTGATTTTCTACATAAGCGTAGCACACATTTGAAATATATATTTCAAGAATTCATCGTATGTTCATACACCCATATCCCAATGAAGTTTAAACTATTTTATTAATGGTTTCATGTGCATGTCTATATCATTGATAGGTTTCGAAGATCCAGATATGAGTATACTCATGAACGTGAAGGGAATTTTTCATACACACCCATGAGGGAAGATTATAAATGTGTAAAAAAGTCAGCCTTGTGTTGTGTGACGTATGAATCTAACCAAACTAATTAAAACTGTCACAGGAAAGTCCCAACAACAAATTACGCACATTAGTTTCAAAATCATGATATCGAGCATCCAATCTCTTCCATGGAAATCCATTTACAGGGTGAACCAACTCATCCTTAGAGATAATTATCTCGGTATCATCCCATCAAATTTTTATTGATATTTCATCAGACATAAAAAGATTCTAGAGTTTGGGGATCAATTGAATGTGCCACATTACTTTTTCTGGCACATGGGATGGTGTTCCATCAGCTTTTGGCTTCCATCAAGATGTGACACAATTTATACAATCATTTTGTTCAGCATTTTCCTCACAGCTTAAACTCCAATCTTTTCGGCAAGCATGAATTTTGTTTCTTAAAAATCCATGTTCCTCAACTGACTTCTATACCATATAGTGGTATGAGGCAATATCTCCATAATTTGGATTTAAGTCCTTCAAAAGGTAAGAATGTGATCGATTGAAGTATTAGAAATCCCATAAATAGTTTTCCAATGAAACAATCTGATTAAATATTTTGGATTTTTAATTTTACTGCATTTTCGATATACTAGAGTCGTGGAAACATCTTTTTATTTTTTCACCATGAAAACAAGATCATTTTCATTAGATATATCATGGGTGCTCATATCAAAATCATCTTGGTCTGGAATACTTTATTTTTCAAGATGATGTATAATAGAAAACTAGTTATATAACAAATTATCATATCCAGTCCTCTCATTAAGATCATTTACAATTTGAGATGCCATTTTCCCCATTGTGATACACACATAGAGTAGAATTCATGAAAACAGTATTTGGTTATGTAGTTGATGGCTTCTTCCTGGCTCAACCAAGGTCTTCCAAAGACAACTGTAATAGGAGTAGTGTATGTGACCACTATCTGAAGCATTGTGAAATGAAAAATCTAAAAATCTATAAAAATTGTTTTTAAAATTTCTTAAGATCTGATCAGTTTCATAAATCTTACTTCTATATATTTTGTAAAAAATATATTTATATGTAATTTCATCAAAAACAATACAATAAGATTTATTTTTCATAAAAAATATATTTAAGTAAACGAGAATTGTTTACTTTATTTGTAACCATAACTGACATGCTACTCTATATGAGATTTGTAATATAAAAGAAAAAAAATACTATATTTATAATAAAATATCTATTAAGAAATATACATGAATTTACAAGATCATGTACACTTGTGGAGGACAATTATTCAGTATTTGAGTAAATTTTATAATTTTTTTAATATTTTATTGTTTTATTTGAGTGATCACATAAAATGCCCAAGGGTGTAGGGGTGTCCAGGGGGGCTGGGGGTGTCCTGGGGGGGATTTCCATAGGGGTGGAGGGGCTGTCCAGGGGGGTAGGGGTGTCCATGGGGGTGGGAAAGCTGTCCACGGGGGTGGGGGGGGGGGTGTCCTGGGGGGACGGGGTGTCCATGGGGTGGGGTGTCTGTTGGGAGGGGGGTTTTTGGGGGTGGGAGTGTCCAGGGGGAGGATGAGATATACACAAGGATGAGGGATGTCTAGGGGGTGGGGTTTCCATTGGGGTGGGCGGGATGTCCACGGGGATGGCAGGTTGTCCATGGGGTACATGGTGTCTAGGGGGTAGGGGCTGTCCATGGGTGAGGCTGGCTGTCCAGGTGGTAGGGGGTGTTCTAGTGGGCGACCAAGCTATCCATGGGGGGGATATCTAGGGGTAGAGGCTTCCAGAGGGTGGGAAAGCCATCCACGGGGTTGGGGGTAGTACAGGGTTAAGAGGTTTCCAATGAGTGGGGTGTCCAGGAGTATGGGGTGTCCGGGGTGGTGGGGGGTGGTGGTGGGGTGTCTAGGGGGTGGGTGGGGTGTCCACAGGTTTGGGGGATCATGGTGGGTAGGGGGTGTTCAGGGGGGGTGGGTGGGATATCTACGGGTGGTAGGGTTGTCTATGTGGTATAGGGAGTCTAGGGGGTGGTTGTGTTGTCAACGGGGGTGGAAGGGATGTCAAGGGGAGTTGGGGTGTCTAGGGATGTACGTTGTCCACCTGGTTGGTGTCTATATAGGGGGTAGGGGTGTCTAGTGGGGTGGGAGGGCTGTCCACATGGGTATGGGGGCTGTCCAGTGGGGTAGGGGTGTCCAGGGGGTGGGTGAGTTGTCCACCGGGGTTCCAAGGCTGCCCAGGGGGGTATAGGGTGTTTAGGGGGTGGGTGGGAAATCCACAGGGGTGGCAGGGCTATGCAGAGGGTTGGGGTGTCAAGGGGACAAGCTGTCCATGGGGTTGGAGGGTTTTCTAGGGTTTTGGGTGTCCAGGGGGTAGGTGGGCTGTCCACGATGATTCCGGATCCCTATGGGATGGTAAATAGGACCTGACATCACCAAAAATGAATGTGGGAATGATTTTACACCAGCAGGGTGAAAGAAATATGAAAATAATTATACATAAAAACTCCAATGGGAGATTTGTGCAATAAGTCAAAACACCATAAAAAAGCCAATGTAGTAGAAAAGATTACCATAAAAATAAGAAGGAAAACCTCCAGATTCCCAAGAGATATATAACTCTAGATCAGTATGTCAACATATAGAAATACCTCCACGTGGTGACTTTCACCTACCCAAACTAGGATGTTGATGATATACAGAAACCTAAATCTGTATTCAGTGTGTGACATAAGTATACTATTACGGTATCATTAATGATTCCATAACAAGATTAAAAAAATCAAAATAACCAAATTATTTGTATTCAATTTTCAAATAATCTGTTTTTAAATTTCAATTGAATAATTATAAAATAATATTGTTTTAAATTTCCCACCCACCCACCAACATTTACACTCCCCTCCCACCCACCAACTTTCACACCCCCTACCCACCTATACCCCCACTTGAACTTCCCCCCTCCCCCTCCCCCACCCCCACCTAGACAACCCAACGCCACACACACCTGTACACCACCCCACACGTCACGCCCAACAAGATCCCCCACTACACACACCCACCTGCAAATCCTCCTCCACCAACTTCACACCCCTCCACCTGCGCACCCCCCCCCCCCACCCACTGCACCACCCACCTCCTGCACCCCCACCCCCACATGCACGACCCCCTCCCCCCCACCCCCATTAGCAAATCCCACCCCAACCCCACCTGTACACCCCCCACACACATTCCTCACTCCAACAGACTCCCCCTATATAGCCCCCTCCCCCAAACACCCCAACATGCACTTCCCACCCCAACCTGCAAACCCCCCACCTCACATCCACCTACACGACTACTCTAAACGTCCCCAATCCCTTCTTATGGTTCACTAACTCTACAACGTAGTGGCTATAAATTCTTCAAATAATGTTTGCTAAAAAAATATGCCTCAAAAAATCCTAACAGCTGATGTGTAGAACAAAAATATAATACTAATAATATTACTATTTCTGGGTATACCATAATGCACAAAACTCTAGTTTAGGAAAAAAATAGAAAAATGGATGGAAAACATTGAAATTAAGGTACCACATACAGATTTGAAGTGAAGAACAAAACAACTATATGATAGAATTGGGGAATAATTTTTCGAGTGAGAGGCCTTTGTGTCTCATGATTTAGGTCTGTATGTGGGCAGATGGGGGGTTGTGGATGGAAAAAAATTTCGGGGAAAACATTCCCAACAGTATTTAATAGGATTGATAACAACTATAATGTGATAGAACCAACTATAATGAATAAATGATTCTATTCACCAAAAAATAGAAACAACACACTGATAACCACCATCATGAACGAGGAACAGTTAGAATTTATATGTATCTACCCTTACACTTAATAAAAAATGAATGATTCAACATAACATTGAAATAATAGTGAATAAAATTTATTCATTCAATGATGGTCAGGTTCATTAATACATAATATCTACATTATAGAACAACCTGATAACATTTATCAAAAATAATAATCCATAATAACATGCATAAACAATCACGTATCATATTTCCCTTACCCTGATATACAAGGTCATAAAATCTTGTAATTTTTGACCATCAAATATTATCTAGAACATACTACTAATGATTGGAAAATTCTATTTTGTAATCCCATGGAACATACATCATATCTCTCGTCCATTATCTAAATTGATAATGAATGGTTACCATCCCATAAAATGGATTGATTGGTGCAAAAAAATTAATTGATCAAACAAGCAGTAACCCAAAAAAGGATATATTGGTATATGACGAAACAAACTATTCAATGGGAACAATCCCATTACGTTGAGAAATAGTCACAAAACAATAAATTTTTTTTGATGTTATCCAACTTACAAAAATAGATCACATTTTTAGGCGGAGTATTAGTTTTCCTCCATAAAAATCAATATGATTTCATCCATATATAAAGAATCTGGATCAGGTTCTAATGACTGCACTCTTGATATAGATGATGAAGCACATCTTCTGACATTTTAATATTAACATGTGGTCTAATTATATACTCCTATTATTGGTGAATAAGAACATTGTTATATTAAACATGACACTAAATAAATTGTCATCAATCTTATTGAAATATCATAAAGAAATATTGATAAACCAAGAACCATGTGTCAATAGAAGATTTAGTCTTAAGGGTCTACACCAAAACTCCCATTAACATACACTCATCATTTCATCATAAAAGGAAAGGGTCTCAAAAAATCTTTTGGGTATCTATTACCCAAAGATTATAAGATAAAATATACTTAATTAAATATATCTATATTATTGTTGTAATTTTAAAAGATCATAGAAATGATGAAATAGTTGAAGTGTAGAACAAAAACTGGAAACAAATAAAATTACAATTTTTGGGTATACAATAGCACACAGACCTCTGGTTTATACCAAATCAATACATAAAAAAAAGAAAAACAAATGGAAAACATTGAACATAAGGTAACACTTATAGATTTGAGGTGAAGAATAAAACAACTATCTGATTGAAGGGTTAAATAATTTTTCGAGCGAGAGAGTTCTGTGTCTCTAGATTTAGGTCTGAAATTGAGTGGATGGGGGATAGGGGCTGGTGAAACTTTTAGGGGAAAACATTCTCAATTGTTATATAACACTATTGGGAAAGGTAAGTTTTTACAACAATTTTTTAAAACCATTGGAAAATGATTCCTAAAACATCACATATCCTAATGGTTCTGTAGAACCATTAGATAAAACTCATATAAGCATCTATATTCCAAAATTTTATTGAAACTGTTGGTTAATGTTCTATTATCATCCCTATTTTAGAAGTTTTCATAAACCGTTGGAAAAAATACATTGGTATTTCCTCTGTTTCGAGTACTGTAAAGAATATTTACTAAAGTAAATACTTATAATGTATAAAAATAAAAGTTAAATATTTATTCATTTTGGACATACTGATTACAAATTTTAAAAATATTTTTCAATTTCAAATCATTTAAGAGTCAGAGAATAATTTATCATAAATTCATGTAGTCTGAACAAAATGGATGACTTTAAGAAATAATAACTATCAAAAGAATTTCAATTTTTATGTCCAATATAATTTTGAAATTACTTTAAATTATCAAAAATGGATTAAATGGAAAATATAAGATCCAATTAGATTTTAAAATCAATTAAAATAACTATATATATATATATAAATAAATTATATAAAAATGTAGTTTTGAATAAAAATGCAGTGTTTTTCAATATTCATTAAAAATTTAACATTATGTGAAAATTACAAAAATTCCATCTAAATTAAAATTTGATTTACCGAATCTAAATAATAATAATATTATTATTTAATATAGAACATATATGTGTGACAATAAAATATATTTAAAAATTTATCTCCATTAAATGCAGAAAACTACCTTTTAAAATTATTTGAGTATTTATGCTTAAAATTGGATTAATTATCATTTTAAGAATCTAAATTTTCTTGGATAAATGTAAAAACATTTAACAAACATGAATAATTATATTGTAGTCATTTCATCTCATTGTCACCAATACAATGTCATGGAGTTTACAAATACTTAAAATAATTTTATATTATGATATTTTAGTATGACTCAGCCTTTTATGAAACATGAGATTTTATAGAAACCCATTTATTTATGTTGGGTATTCCATTGAATATATAATCCCCTTTAAAGTATAATTAATATTTAATTCACAATTTTTAATAAATATAAAAATTTCATTTTTATTATTTACCTAGGTAGTTAAATATATCCTTTATTTTGGAAATTGTGTTATCGCAATTTTAAAATTGTGCTCAGAAACATCATTGAAATCCCCAAAACGGAAAAAGAGTCAATAAAAATATCACATAAAAGTAAAAATATAAGTGAAAATGTCACTTGAGAGAAAAAATACTATGATTCCATGAAAACATTGATTTGGAGGAGGAACTATTTGTGCAGTTCTAATGGAGAGTGATAGAAAACATGATCTGGTGAATGTTATCCACCAGAAAACCACAAAAATAGGAAATGTTAGACGAAATTTTATTACCCAATAGGAAAAGTAAACAAACAATGTTTTTGTTTTTATTTTCCATTCATAATCTTGAAGAATTTATTAAGGATGTTGAAAAAAACCAATGGAAATATACATACTTTTCATGTGGAGTTTAATCCTTTAAGAAGTTTCTAACCAGAACTCATATTTTATCTATATAATGAGTATTCAACGTGACATGGTTACACCTAAAGATCTATAATAAAGTACTATATAATCACATAATCCACAAATGATGAACTATATATTTCCCATATCTTTATACATTAACCAAAACCAATATGGTTAGTACATGAGTTGATAATACCATAAAAGTATAATCCTTTGTAAAAATAAAAAAATACACTTTTTCTCCAAAAATCAACAAACAATACCCAAAATTAAACAAAGACCATTCAATAAAGAACTGTCTTAAAAATTATTAAATATAACCTAAACTATGATTGAATCCCAAAACATAGATGGATCAAATCACATAGTCTATGAAAGTAAATATTATCATTTACATTCATATACATAGGGTACACCTAATGTCTCATATGAAATGTAATTAACCTAATAACATATTCTTTTTGAGAGGTTAATAATTTCCATTGTTAACCCAAATTGCAATATGTCCACAATAAAAACCCTAGATCCTTCAAAAATAAATTTCAACCATTACTTATAAAATAAAATCTCATAGTATTGTATTTTTCATATCCATATTTTATTCCTAGAATAGAAAACATCTTTTTATGTAAACTTTATCAAATAATCACCAAATCATTTTCATATAAAAAGGATATCCATTTGATAAAACATAATTTCACAAAACTATAATATTCTTGGTCTATATAACCATTTAATGAAAAACATTAAGTCATACTAACCTGGGACATCACATAATCTAGTGGTATGCGATAAATCTCAATCACAATTTGATTGTGGGTTCGATTCCCACAAGTTTGTCCAAATCCATGTTTTTTCACACGGTCGACATGTTTTCCTTTTTCAAAAACTATATAATTTTATTACATTACATGATATGAGAAAAATTCTTCAAAATATCCATATCATATATTAACAACAAAAGTTCTAAATTCATCTCCAATTTCATTTGGTTTATCATTAAAAAAACCACCAGATTATTCCATCACATATATTATTATTTTGGTTACTTCTCGAACCTGACATTTACTAAAACCAAAATGTCAGTGTAAGTATATCTGGAAAGTCAACATATAATATATTATGTGGATGGTAACGTGTAAGATATACATATTAATGTTATATTAAACCTGTTATATTTATTAAAATAACTATCACCCTTTCTAATATGCTAACTATTATTGTTATGTCACTTATACATAAATAACACCCAAACCTCTAACATTATCTAAACCAACCATTGATACCAACTATAGGTCCCCATCATTAAACATTACATAATCTTGACTTATGATGGTAATTAACATTGAATATCTTTTCACGTTTAGTGTTTTATATAATTTGGTCATAACTATTTAATTAAATTTCAAAAATTACAATGTAGACACTTATAATCTACCAAATATTGTTCGAAAAATAAATACTCTTAAAAAATAAAACATGTCATGTTCCGTGTTTTAGACAACATGAATTTTCATTTATCCCAAACTTGACCTTATTCATATTTATGTCATTTGGAAAAAATTTAAAAACATTGGATGACCATAAAAACCCCAATAATATATATAAAATATGGAATGAAATCATTAGTCCATGAATATATACAACTCAAAGAAATCATTCATTTTAATCATAAAAATTAATATCTCTAACATACATTTCATAAAAATATGATTTATGAATAACTCAAAGAAATCATAAATCATAAAGGTAGCTGGTGGAATCTATAACATACTTTCAATATAGCTTTCACAGCTATATAGGGAGTTACTCTTGGAATAAACCTAAGAGTATATTCCATAATTATCCTAGGAGAAACATTAACGTTTACCTCCATCACATTACCCAATTAATTGGAGAGATATCTCAGGCTCACCTACCATATGTTTATCATAGAACCACCCATATACGTAAACAATGCCCAAGAACCATATCATATTCACAACAATAAGAAAAAAAATAAAGGAAATATAAGATATCCTCATTTCAATCCCAATATAGCATTTAAATATTTGAATTATTAATTTTTTTAAACAATTTTCAAAATCATTTAAAACATTAAATAAATTGATTTTTGAATCATTGTGTACCATACCACATTAAATATTTTGAATGAAATTTTAATTTCAAAACATTCATGTCCATATAAACAAATCCGTTAAACAATTTTCATAACATGAGCATTAATAAGAAATATTTTGAAGAGTAATTCATTAATACATTTAAAACGATATTTTAGTTAAAGAGTTCCTAACCAAATGAGAGACGCTTGAATAAAAAAAATTGTGGAATAACATAAATAAAAGTATATAATATCATGAGAATAATGAGATTCATGATATAATATGTCCCAGGGGAGTATATACACAGTATAAAAGTGAATTTTTTCATATCAACAAATAAGTCTTAATGGAATGTAAATTGAGAAAAAATCTCTTGCAATGATAATATCCTTAGATTAAGGAAAAATCAATGAAATAATTATATGTGAAAAATAAAATTACACGCAATATTAGTGTAAATTAATAATTAAACTATCATATTTCATTCACACATATTCATTTCAAGGCATAATAAAAAAATATAATTTTAACCCAATGAATTGAAATTATGTTAAGCAGTTCTCTTATTGAGATTCAATAGCCTAATGACATCACATTAAAATTCAGAAAATTAGTTGAGGAGAGAAAAAATGGTATCTAATCACTTTGAAATACAATTCACAAAAATAAGGTTATATAATAATATAAACCAAGATATGAATATGGAAATTCAAATACATGACATAAAATTGGTTTTTGACTAAAAGAGTACGGTGAAAGGATCCCTTAACGATTTGATAACATACGAAACATACACCTCATGAACTAAGGATATTACAATGAATATGTAAATACCCATAAATTAAAGTATATTTCAAAAATAATACAATCATGGTACGTACATACACAACAAAAAATAGAGCCAAATATTTCATGAATCTCACTGGAATAAAAAGTGAGATTGTAACCCCATACCTCAAGTCTAACATGTATTGTATGGTACTTGTTAATACTAAATAATAAAAATATTTAATATTCACTTTATTATGATAATTTTTCAATTATATTATTCTACTTATATCAGTTATTACCTTTCTATTACAATTAGTTAATTATTTCAATTCACATCGGACATTTTGTCGATGATCAGAATTTGTATAAAAAATGAAAAACTTATATTTCCAAATTGTCCATGGGGTAAAAATTACATTATATAAAGAATTAAATTCCTGATTTTGATATCATATGTTTCGTATATATACATTATATATATGTATGTATAATATTACATGTCATTTGGTGATCGGAAATGGAATGCACTCTTCATGGAGACGATAAACTGTACGTAAACCTAAAAGATATTTTCCTTTCTATTTCATATTTAATGGAATGAAAAAATAATGATACATTGGTATATTGTAATTATATAGTAATATAATTTATTTAACTCCATAATTTATATGTTCCGGGCATGGCATGAATGAGTCATATGACATCGAGGGGACTCTGGTCTGCACTTCCTCAAAGAAAATTATCACCTTTACCCATTATGAAAACCATAATGGTATGATATAAATGAAAAGTAATGAAGTATTGAGATAATATTAATATAATATATATGATATATAAATATATTTTTATATTAATGGACAGTATAAAATATGATAGGATATAATTGAACAATTATAATTTTGTGAGGCAGTAGTTTGCCGTCCATAAAAAGAGTATTTTCTTATCCATTAGATGGTGGTGTGTGGATTTTTATTTCGAATATTCACCATAAAAACAACCTATTATATTTAAGATACTGTTTTTGTAATAAAATAATGCAATGAAGATTGTTTATGGGTTTGGAGAAAGAAAATTAAAGAAAATAACATGAGAAAATATATTACAATTGAATCAGGTAACTCCATTTGTTTTGAAAAAAAAGGCCTTTTTGAATTGCCTTATTTTTTTATTAAGGAATATAATAGAAATAGAATGATTTTTTGAGCTTCATTAAGAAGAATTTTGATGAGCCAAAAATCTTGAGAGGTGTGAGTAATGGGTTAGAGTTGGTGTGTTTTCATAAGAGGGAGGTGGGGAACTTTTCGAATTCTTGAGAATATTATTTTATTATATAATTAATTTTAATTTAAAAAGTTAAAAAACTATATTAATTAGAAGATAAGGTACATATCATTTGAAATAAAATTATTCAATAAAATATTCATTTGATTTGGATATCTTTTAATCCTAATCTTTTATTTGAAACTGTTTGTTATCTTATTTAACTTTTACCACATCCTCATACATATTCATACTATATGGTTTATATATTTAGAATAAAATCCCTATATAACCAAAAAAGAATAATTAAGGAAATTTATAACGTCATATATGTCATTTGGACCAATCATATATTTTTAGGAGTATATAATCATGTAATAAAATAATGATTTATTTAAAAACACTTTTATTGTCTATTTTAATACCATTTATATCATGCCTTTTTAAAAAATCCAAACCAACATGATTATTTGGATAAAACTTAATTATGTCCAATACAACAACTCAGACTAATATATAAATTTTTTTCTCATAAAAAAGTTAAAAAAATATTTTTATTTTTATAATTAACTTATTCGAATCCCTTATTAATGAAGTAATTAGTGTATATCAGTTGTGTTATAATTACATTTATATTTTTAATGAAAAAAAATTCTAAATAAAATACCATGATGTAAGAAATATTTTTATCTGTGAAATTGATATTTATAGTTGAATGGATACATTATATAAAAACATATAAATTTTTTTACTAA
Organism: Viscum album; assembly: GCA_963277665.1. Classification (NCBI taxonomy): domain Eukaryota; kingdom Viridiplantae; phylum Streptophyta; class Magnoliopsida; order Santalales; family Viscaceae; genus Viscum; species Viscum album. The sequence continues at coordinate 1,044,310,226 of OY728163.1, read as the reverse complement.
AAGATACATGTTTATGTTATTTTTTTCCTTTTATTTAAATCAATTAATTTAAAGTGTCATTTTCACTTACAAGTTTCTCTATGTGGTCCCAAAAATCATCCCATGGATTACCATGGTCAGAAAAAAAAAAACTTAAAATATTATTAGGACACATGTTAGGGTAATTTAATATTATTATAATATTTTTTACCCTAATTTACTAGATTTTCTCTTTAACTGTTAAAAAAATATTTACTGAAGTAAATATTTGTAATGTATAAAAATAATTGTTACCTATTTAAAAAATATGAATCTTATTATTCAAAGTAAAGAATAATTTTTCTCAAATTCAAAACAAATATTTAGCATACATTAATTTAAAATCATTTCTTGTTGTCAAAACCAAATGCTTGTTTTAAAGTAATAATATATATCAAAAGATATACCTTTGTTTTTATCTATTTTAAGAGTGAAATTACATCCAATTACTAACATTGGATTAAATTGTAAAAATATAATCCTATTACACTTTTAAAGAAATTTATTGAACAATCTATCTCTAAAAATATATTAGATTAAAAGGCAATTTTGAATTAAAATGCAGTATTTTTCACTATTCATTAACAAAATGAACATTATCAAAAAAAATACAAAATTGAAATCCATGTAAATTTGGATGTCACAATTATAAATAAGAATTTTATTTTCCAAAATATAACATATAATAGGGATAGAAAATATATTCAAAAAGGGTTATTCATAAGAATGTGTTAAAACTACCTTTAAAAATGTGTAGAGTATTTATGCTAAAATTGATTTCATTCTCATTTTTAGCCCTTAAAATTTATTGGATAAGTGTAAAAACATATAACAAACAAGTATAATCATATTTTAGTTTTTTCTTTTCATTACCACTAATATAATGTCTGAGAGTTAACTACTATTTAAAATAATATTATTTTATTATTTTTCAGTTGGACTCAGTCTTCAAGGCAACATGAGATTTACAAGAAACCCATTGTTGCTTTTTAGGTATTCCATTTGATGTAACATCCCATTTAAAGTAAATTTAATATTAATTTCATAAATAATAATAAATATAAAAATTTAATTTTCTTTATTTACCTACGATGTTACATCCTTCAACCCTTTTGGAAATTGCATGCTCACTATTTTAAAATCGGTCTCGGAAACATCATTTAAATCCTCACATAAGAGTAATATTCATTAAAACCTTCACTTTAAAACAATGACAGATAAGTAAAAAAGGAAACCTAAGATAACCCCTAAAAGGGAACTATGAAAAATGGATATGGAGGAGAAAATAATTGTCATGTTATGAGGGAGTGTGATAGAAAACATGATCAATAGAATGTTAACCACAAAAAAACATGGTATTAGTTAAACGATTTTTGATACCCCAAAAGGAAATCTAAATGTAAATATATTTTTAGTTATATTTCATAAATTAAAACAATTTATTTATGAGATTGACTAAGAACATAAGGAAATATACTGAAATTTCAATTAGATGTTCGTCTTTTAATATGTTTCTACCAAGAACTCAGATTTTCACAAAACATTGAGTATTCAAGATTACTTGGTCACACATAAAGCGCTAGAATCTACATATAGAGAATTAGTTAATCCCAAAAAGATGAACTATATATTTCCCTTATCTTTAGACATTAACCAAAACTGAAATGTTTTGTATGAGATCAGATAATACCCAATAAGTATAATATGTTATAAAAATAAATACTGCTCATTATCTCCAAAATTCAACAAAAAAATACCCAAAATACAAAAAACACATTCCATAACAATATTCCTTAAAATTATTCAATGTAACCCAATATAACATTGAAACCCAAAACTCAGAATGATTTAATCGCATAGTGATCCATAGTAAATCATAACATATATCTTCAAATAACATCGGGTACTCTTAATGTCTCATATTGAAAGGTAATTATCCTAATAATTTATTCTCAATTATTGTTTACTGAATTTCCTAATTTACCCAAATTGTTATATGCCAACAATTAGAAATATATATATCTTAAAAATAAATTTCTACCATTACTCCTATAAATAAATCTCATAGTATTCGATTTTTCATTGTCGTATTATATTCCCAAAAGTGAAAAAACATCTCATGTAACATTTATCACTTAATCAACAAATCATTTTCCTATACTAAGAATATCCATTTGATAAAAAAAGTACCCAAAATAAACTTAATCATGATCCATATTATCATTTACATAAGTAATAGGTTATACTAACTAGGTAATTCACATAAAACTGTGGTAGGTGATAAATACCAATCACAGTTTGGTTGTGGGTTAGATTCCCATAGCATTGTCTTATGTGACGGGTTTTCACACGGTCTGCGTGTTATCTTATTTAAAAAACTATATAATTTTATAACACTCCCAAAAATGAGATAAATTATTCAAAAGTAACAATAACATATTTTATCCACAATTGTTTTCATTGATGCTCCCATTTTATTTGGATTCTCATTAAAAAACAATGAGAGTTTTCCTTATCATCTATTATTACATTAGTTATAGATAGATCCATCCATTTACTAAAACCAAAAAGGTTAGTGTTATGATATCAGTAAAATCAAAATATAATATCTTATAAAAAGTGTAAATATTAAGATATTCGTATTCATGTTTTCTTAATCCCCTATAAATTATTTAAAATAACTATCACTATTTTTAATATAATGACCATTATGTTTATGTCACCTATGCTTAAATAACACCCTAACCAATATTTTTATATAAGCCGACCTTTGATACCAACTATAAGGCCATATCCTTAAACATTACATAATATTGAATTCAGTTAGTCATTGTCATTGATGATCTTTTCCAGTTTAGTGTTTTATATAATTGGGTTGTAAATATTAGATTAAATTTAAAAAATTATAATGTAGACACTTCTACTCAATCCAATTTTTCACAAAATGAAATATCGTAAAAAATAAACATGCCTCGTTCTAGGTTTTATCTAGCGTGACTTTTCATTGACCCCATCCTTGAGCATATTCACCATTAATTCCTATAGAATACATTTAACAACATTGGAGGAGCATAAAAAGCTCAGTAAGGGATATGAAACTAGGAAAGAAAACATTTGTCCATGAATATATACAAATCAATTAAATCATACATTTCAATCTTAAATCATAATCTCTTTGATATTTCTCACGAAATCATAATATTTAATAATAACACATAGAAATCATAAATCGTAAAGGTAACATGAAGAATCCATAACATACATACATTGTAGAATTCATTGATACATAGGTAGTTATAATTGGAATTCCCATTATAGTATATTCCTTAAATCTCTTAGCAGAAACATTTATGTTTACCTCTGTCACGTAATCCAATGCTTAGGAGAGCTATATCAGGCTCTTCGAACCAAGGTTTATCTCAAAACAACCTGTATATGTAGACAATGCCCAAGAACAGTAAAATATTCACAAAGCTTAAAAAAACAAAAAGGAAAGACAAAATTTCCACATTTCAATAAAAATATATCTTTAAAACATATTGACATAATCAATATTTTATGAAATACTTTCAAAATCACTTAAAACATTTATTAAAGTGATTTTTGAATAAATGTGTGCCATACCACTGATAATTTTTTAATAAATGTTAATTTAAAAAACATCTTGGATATATAAATAAATCCTTAAAATCATTTGTAAAACATGGGCATTAATGAGAAATATTTATAAGTGTAAATCATTAAAACATTTAAAATGATATTTTGGTTTAAGATACCCTATCAAATAGAGAGACACATGGATACAAATAATTGATTAATAACATTAATAATTACATAAAATATAATGGGAATAATTATATTCATGATATTATATTTCAAAACATAGTATTTATACCATATAAAAGTGAATTTTTTTTATAACAAATAATTCTCAATGCAATGTAAACTGAGACAAAGTACCTTGTAATGATAATATCGTTTGATTAAGGAAAAATCAATGAAATAATTATGTTTGAAAAAAATAAGACATAGAATATATATTTATTTTAAGTGTAAAACTATCATATGACATTCAAACATATTCATATCCTTACATTATCTGGAAATTAATGTTTTACCCAAAAATTGAAATTTGGTTATGATATTCTCTTACAGAAGTTTGATAGTGTAATGGTGTCACGTTAAAATTCAAGAAATGGGATGATGAGAGAAGAAAATAATATCTCATTACATGGAAATACAATTTAAAAAAATAAGGTAATATAATAATATATCCCAACATATGAAAATGGAAATTAAAAGTCATGATATAAAAGAAGTCTTTGAATAAATGAGTACAGTGTTTGGTTCCCTAACCAATTTTGTAACATACAAAACATACACCAGTGATAGAAGGATCAAAAAATGGAGATGTAAATACCCATTTATTAATATATATTTCACAAATATTACAATCATGGTAAGTGCATACTCCATAGAAATAGAAATAGTGGAAAATATATTATAAATCTCATTGGAAGAAAACTGAGATTAAAACCCCTTACCTCAAGTCTGACTTGTCTTGAATGCTGATTGTTTTTACTAAATAATAAACATAGATAATTTAAACTTTATTAAGAACTTTGTTCATTATTTTCCCTTTTATATCACTTATTACCTTTCTATAATAATTAGTTAATTATTTCAGTTCATATTGGACATTTTGTCGATGTTTGGAACTTGTGTCAAAAATGAACATGTCATAGTTCAATATTGCCAATGGGGTCAAACATCTATTTTCACCAGAATGATATTCATTATTTAGATATCATATATATTATAAATATCCAGTATATATATGTATTTATAATATTACATAAAATTTGGATATAGGAAATGAAATGGACTGTTCAGTGAGATGTTAAGCCGTACGTATGAATGAATGTTATATTCATTTCTATATAATATTTAATGGAATGAAAAAATAATTATAAATAGGTATATTATAATTCCAATATAATATAATTTCATTAATTCAATCCTTTATACATTTCACATAGCGCACGAATGAGTCATATCACTTTTAGGGGCAGTAGTCCGCACTTCCTCAAAGGAAATTATCGTGTTTACACATTATGAAAAAAATAAAGGTATGATATTAATGAATAAAAATAATTATGAAACTAATATAAATATAATATATATTACATTAAATATAGTTCCATCCTAATGGCCACCATAAGTGGAAGTATGATATAATTTAACAATAATCGTTTTGTGATGTAGTTGTTCGCCATCCACAGAAAAAATATGTTCCTATCCTTTAGATGGAGGTGTGTGGATGTGTAGTTATAATCCTAAATATAAAAAAAACTAGAATATATAGGATACTGGTTACGTTATAATGTAATGGAATAAATTGTGTTTAGGATTTTTGTGAAAGAAAATAAAAGAAAAGAACTTGAGATAATATGTTTCCTTTGAATCAGTTAACTCCCTTTAGTTTGAACTAAAAGACTTTATTGAAGTGCCTTCATCCTAAGGTTAGTATTCTATAAGTAATAGAGGGAGGATGGGAAATTTGGGGAGTATAGTTTTGAAGTGCCAAGGTTCTTGAGATGTGTGTGTAATGAGATATATGTGGTAGGTTTTTATAAGAAGTAGGAGGGGATATTTATGAATGATTGAAAATATATTCAATTATAAACTGAATTACTTTTTTAAAAGGCCCAAAAATAATTTTATTCGAATCTAAGGTACATATAAGTTGAAATAAAATCATCCAATAAGAATTTGATAGGTTTTGGATATTTCTTATCTCTTATCTTTTTGTGTATCCCTTTGTTAACTTATTTAACTTTTACCTTGTCCTCTATAAATATTCATACTATATGGTTAATATATTTACTCTAAAATTACAAGAGTCCCAAAATGGATCATTAAAGACATTTTTAAAATCATATATTACATTTGGAATAATCGTAGATTTTTATGACTATTTTATCATTTAATAACATATTAATTGATTTACAAACTATTTTGTGTCAATTTTAATATTATTCATATCATGACTTTTTAAAATATAAAAAACAAATTTATTGTTTCATGAAACATTAATTAATTCAAAAATAACAATTCAAAATAATAAATAAAATTCTTTTTTGAAAAAAAAGGTTCAGAATAAATTTATTTTATCATTTATAATATCACTTATTTATATCCAATATTAATAAAGCAAATACGGAATAAACATTATGTAATAATGAAATTTCATTATTTAATGAATAAATATTATAAATAAAATATAATGATGTAAGAAATTCATTTATATTTAATATGAATATTTATAGTTGATGAGAAAACTTATGTAATCCTATATACAACTTTTTACTAAAAGTTATACGTTATTGTTTTTTTGTCCTTTCTATAAATTATTTAATATAATGGGTCATTTTAACATACAAGTGGCTCCATGGAGTACCCAAAACATTCCCAATGATTTTTATGGTTGGTAATGTGTTATAAAATAGTATTAGGACACATGTTAGGGTAATTTAATATTATTTTATAATAACTTTGTTACCCTTAATTACCATATTTACCATTTAACCGTGGTTAAAACATATTTCCTCAAGTAAATATTCATTATGTACAAAAATAAAAGTATCTATTTACACAAATTGGACATGTTGATTCCAGATATGGAAGCTATTTTTCAAAATTCAATACTCATAAGTCTAAGAATTTAATTAAAAATTAATTTCCGTTGTCTAAATAAAAAAACAATGTTTTTAAAAAATATTAATTATCAAAATATTTACTTTTTCTTACGTCAAATTTAAAAGTGAAATTATATACAATGAATAAAATTGGATTATAATGTAAAAATAAAATCCAATTGCACTTTAAATCCAATTAAAATAATAATTTTACAATATAAATAAATTAGATTAAAAGGAAGTTTGGAATTAAAATGTCTTATATTTTTTACTATTCATTTATAAATGAACATTATCAGAAAAATACCAAACATTAATCCAATTAAAATTTTGATGTCATGATTATAAAAAAGAATATTATTTTATCAAATAGAACATAAATAAGTGAAAAAATATAGGTTAAAAATTGTTCTCCATCAAAAGGCTGTAAAACTACCTTTTTAAAATTTTAGAGCATTTATGCTTAAAATTGGATTCATTCTCAATTTATTACTATAAATATTATTACATAAATGTAAAAATATAAAAAAAATGTATAATAATATTATATTTAGTTCATTTCATTTCCACTAATACAATTACTTGTAGTAAACTAATATTTAAACTAATATTTTATTTTTATTTTTCAGTACGACAGAGTCTTTTATATAGCATGATATTTCAGATAAACTAGTTTCATGTGTGTCGGGTATTACATTAAACATATAATTCCATTTAATGTAATATTAATATTTTAAATAAAAATATTAAAAAATATGAACATTTTATTTTCATTATTTACCACGAATGTTACAATATCATCACGAATTGGTCTGGGTCAACCCTTCCAACCATATGATTAGGACAGAAATAAGGCCTCATGTCCCCAAATTCCAGAGTATGTTGACCAATGATGAGGGAATAGTAATATAATATGTGGAGAATTTTCCCATGTAAATTAGTGAAGCAATAACAAAAATACAAAATGCATTCATATATTCAAAAACCAAAGTGAACATAATCATATTCAAAAAATGAAATCTTTCTATAATGATTGGAATAGAGAATAAAAACATATGACAAAATGTCAGTTTATTTATATATTCTTAAACCCATCCTTGATCATATTTTGGTTGGATATTTTTTATGGGTTCTTCAAAATAAAGTTTGAATATTTTGGAAGTATCTTAGGCTATGAATGGTGGGAGTGTGGGTTTCCCAATGAGTGTGTCATGCTTGTAAATACTGTGTAAACCCATGTAGTGAGGGTTTCCATATATGGATCACAGTTATAAAAACTATGTTTCAACCTATTAGAAATCATGAACCCCTTTTGATGGGTGAAGTGTATGGAAAACTATGTGGATCGGTGAAGATAACCATGAATATATGCTTTACCTTTTCCTAATATTCAATGAAAAATATCTGAAATCCAATTTCAACATATGATAAACACTAAAATAGGATTGGATGATTTATTATGTATTTAGATATTTTATGAACTAGTTTAGGCTCCAACAAACCCTGTCCAAGGAGGACTGATGTTAGGAACATATAATTTGATACATTCTAGGTAAAACATCTTTCCATGTTCCTTCTCTCAAACCCTCATCTTATATCAACCATAGGGTTTGATATATCTCCTTATTGTTGGATGATATAATCTCTATTTTTTATATCATTAATCCAGGGTTTATTCTTAAATATTTGTAATCTATGTTCTTCATTGGAGTTTTCGTTTGTGATTTTTTTGAGACATGGTATAATTATTGTAGTAAGTGGTTCCATTAACGATTTTCAAATTTATTTAAGTATAAATTTATTAATTAAATTAAAATTTAATCCAATTGGACAATGAAAAAAAAAACGATTTAATATCCAATTGGGTTTTAATTTTTATTTTTCATAAAATCTCTGAAAAAAATCCAATTCCATTAAATTGTAGTGTGATTGTGGAATTTGATGGAAATTGAGAAATTAAATTGAGGAATTAAATTGTGAATTTTATTTTTGATCATGGATGTCAAATTTTAATTTGACAAACATTGATTGAATCATTTTTACGAAATTTTTATTTTTGTATCCCAAACATTAATTGATGTGATCAAAAAACTGTTGGGTTATAAAGGGAAATAATATTATACAAATGAAAAATGGGTTAATAATATTTTGAAAGGTTTTTAGATAACGTTTCCATTACGAACTGTTAGTTTAGCACATGAAATCATATGTAGTATGTGAGTTATCTCATACAATACTCAATCCATTCTTTATAACCCTATAAAAATATATTTCAGTAGATCACATCCTATATGGGATATTGATGAGTAAAATTTGACCAGTATCTAGGGGATGTGTGTACACATATTATTATGAAAACCTATTCTATTTCATCAGGAGTATATATACAAGATCTATTGTACCTCCTCAAAGATGACCACTTTTCCCATTTGTAATTATTTTTATATATTACATTGTTTGTAAACATTTTTAACAAAGCCTTGATAATTTATATTAACTAATTTAAATAAATGTTTTATTAACTCATTGTTTCAAATGTTTCCGTAGATTGAATTATAATGTGATTTTTTTAAAATTAATTTGTAGCATGACTATTTATTTAAAATTTAAATACTCAATTGGTTAAATCAATGTGGAATATTATTATTGAATACATTGTGAGACAAAAAAGGCTTTGATCTCACACCCTACCAATTTCATTGGTTGTTTTTTCAATTATATTATACCATGTTCAATTAAATGGAATGCACCACTTGGAGGATGTTCTTATTATTGATCCCTAAGACATATAAAGATGTTTTTTAAAAAATGGATTTTATATTTTAGTATTGGTACATTTTTGTTGTAATATTCATTTATATAACTATTTCACTTATGGTATTGATCTCCATTTGGATTTTTCCTTCAGTCATATTAACTTGTTTTTGATTATTCAACTATTTGTATTGTTAAACTATTCCCAATGTTGTCTTGTATGATTCTAGGTGCATGTTGCTAACCTGTGGGGATTAAGAATTCGATTTTGGATATGTTTGGATCAGATCAGTTATTAGGTTACCAAGGAATCTGGGATTTTTCTAGACAATTTATTATAAAAGGTGTACGCTAAGAATATTTCATTTATTTGTATATGCATTTGTCTAAAATATTTATGAATTAGGTGGTAATGTTTTGTGATTAAATATGAATTATTCACTGAAATGAGGATTAAGTCATTAGTGGTTGTTTGGGAATGTTTTTTTGAAGATTATTTCTTAAATTTTTTAAAAATTTGATTTGGATAAATTGATATCAAAATATTGTTTAGCTTTCTGTGGGGATTAATTTCACTATTTATATTGTTTGAGTGCTGATCAATGTAAGAATATGACATATCAAATGTTTATTTCTAATGTTTGGTAGCATCATGCATCTGATAAGATGTGTGAATTAGATCTTGGATTACACAACCGATGAACCACAATAAGAAAATATGCACATGGTAAAAAATATTATAGAATTTTATGTGTTTGCGTCAAAATATAAGAAAATCACATGTACCCATTACCATTCAGGATCTAAGTGTGGATTCACAAAGAAACTAATACATGATTCGTGGTCCGGAATTCCTTTTCCAACTCTATCGGCATTCCAATGCTACAAAAATCATCAAAAGATTTAATATTGGATGATAAGGGTTATAATTTTAAATGATTTCTTTGAGATGCCAAATAATTTGATGGTGAAATTTTCTACATTCAAGATAATGGGATGTAGCAGGAGAAAGTGTGACATGTTTGTGATAAAAAAGAATCACGTTAGCTTATTATAGAATATTTTTAATGATATTTTCAGTAAATAGATCTTTACAGATTTGATGGTGTGGTTCATGGATATAGAGTTTTTCAAACTCGATCAAGAAAACAGGACATTTAATGAAAATGAAAATCACTTTTCTGAGCTTCTGCAATTCAATAATGAGATTAAATCTAATCATAAGATGATGACATGATGGTTTGATATGGTACTTCTATATGAATTTTTTTATGTTTTTCTTATAGATTCTCCCTTCTAGTACTATGGTTATAGAGTGAGTAATGGTGATTGATATGGGTGTAGATGTTAATTTAGTAATATTAAGTATTTATTTTTATCCTAGTATATATTCTATGAGTTAGCATAAAGAAATGAGGAGGTGTGATTCTTATCCCATGGGTTCTCATTAGTATGGTTCTTCAAGAAATCCATTAGTTCCTATAAAAGGAACTTATATTTACTACCATTGTAGAATGCCTAGGAATTCAAAACATAGTTCTAATAGGGAACCCAAGATATGTTGTTCTTACGAATTCTCCCATCAGTTTAAGAAATGTTTTCATGTCTAATTGTTTCCCGGTAGTGGTATGAGATCATATTTACACATAATTGTTTTGGTTATATCAGAAGCATCAATGAATAAGGGGTTTCAGCCACGTACATTTGGAACTGTTATTTTGCACATAGTGGATGTGTTCCAGAGGGAAAAAACAAGGGTATAGTGACTGGGAGATGTACCATCACTATTTTGTCATCTTTAGTGACTATTTTGTTTGATACTGGTGCATGAAATTCATTTAGGTCAACCCATATTGTGAGTCTATTAAATATATAATCAAACTTCTATCTTATGTGATGGATAATACTAAACCCCTCAAGTCTAAAATAGAGTAAGGTTGGTATTGTCCAATATGTTTCTTCTCATTATCAAATTTTGAGCATAATTGGGATTTTTCAGTTCTCGAAATCAAACCCCATGAAATAATATTACGAATGTATTAGATGATTTCTAATAAAGCCTGAAATTATTTCCATAATTGATTGGACTACATTAAAATGTCAAACGATTTGTACCGTGTCATTAATGGATATTGTAATTGTAGTTCAAGTAGAGCATGACCTTTTTATCTAGATTATTATAATATAATATCTTTTTTTTTATTTGTATTTATCATGATAATCATTGAGTGGTGATCACCCTCCATTTTTCATCGAGTTTCTCAATGTTCTCCCTTCTGAATTCTCTACTCTACCACCAATAAGGGAGGTAGAGTTTTCTATCGATTCCATGTCGGGAACCTAACCAATATCTATTTCTTCATAAAAAATGGAACAATATGAAATGAAGGTGACAAAGATTCATATTGATGATCTGTAAGAGAAAGGATTTATATGGAATAGTGTGTCTCCTTTGGTGGAACCTATACTCATTTCTATGAAAAATGATGGGTAAATTTTCCTCTATGTTGATTACTAAAAACTCAAAAGAGTCACTGGATAGAAAAATTATCCATTTTCCCAAATTTATTTCCTTGACAAATAAAAGGTGGATATGTGGTTCCTGAATATATTCACATGAGTTTGTTATCATCAGTTGTTAATAAATGAATATTATATTCATAAAATTTCATTACAAAGAAGGTATGAACATTATGTGTACCTTTTCATTACACTTTGTCTAACCAATACTCATATAGTTTTAATGGATTTATTGAAAATTATAATATATTAGTATATTGATACTTTAAGTGGTTGTATATGTGGATTAATACAATGATTACTATAAATTTGTGGATGATCATGCACATCATCTAAGAGAAATTATTTAGTTATTGAGTGAAAACATACATTATGAAAATCCATATAAATTCGATTTATGGATTCAAGATGTTATGTTCATAGTACATGTGCTGTTAAGAACATGGTATCTCAGTAAAACCAAAGAATAATAAAGCTATTATGAATTGAAAAAAATGATTAAAATTCTAAAAATTCCGAGCTACATTATGTTTTTTAGCTATTATATATTGTTTGTTATGGAATTATTAAAATTTTATTAACCAATTACTACTTTAATATTGTGGGGAGTAATGTTTTCCATGCATGCGAAATTTCAGAGAAACTTTGTTTTGATGTAATCAATTTTTATGAAATGTTGGTGTTGAGTATTTTTGAGGCTAGGTGTGGCTTTGTGGTCTTCATTAAGGAATCAGGTTTTGGTTTGGGTTGTGTTTTTATGAAGGGTGGTCACATCTCTACCTATGGATCCTAATATATTGGAAACAAGATAATATGTATCTAACCCATGGACTTGGACATGATGCTATTATGCCTGAAATTAAGAATTTGTATAATTACTATTTTTGAGTATTGTTTGTCATGTATTCTTACCAAGAGATATTGACTAATCTATTACATAAAAAATAATTGTGTATCTTTCAGAGGAGTTGTGTGGAGTACCATAAATCATTTAATTTCTTCATCGGTTATATCATGGGGAAATGGAATGTCATTGATTTTTCATTGGGAAGGATGCTCCCAACCAACTTTATTAATTAATCATTAAAAGAGTGGATTGTTGTGGGTCTTTTTTTCAAATATCCTTATATGTTTTCAGGATTCTATGGTCGAGGGTTCCTTGTATAGTGAAATGTTTACCTCCAGTCTCCACGAGATGGTTCTTCATGATATATATACTGATGATTATTTTGACACTGTTAAAGAATCTATTTATAGTGGATAAACTATTTCTGAGTGTTTGTTATCCATGGAATGTATTCATTGTTTTTTCGAATTGGAATGTTTTACATTTTCAAATAAGGAATGTTATTTGAGAAATTTCACTAATTCCCCGTGGTCTATGCACCTAAGAATCACAATAATGTTCTATGATATGGGATAATTATTTTTTTGGACATTTATATGAAAGGGAATTGTTGGTTTGTCTCCCATTGTTATATATTTCAACATGCCTTGTATGAGTTCTAAAGACCATTTTATTTATATCATTTACTTCTAGTCCCAACATAGTACTGGTATGATACCTCAAGATACATTGTGGTGATATATCAACATACCCATAAAAATAATAATATGATTGGGGTTTTTATTTATATGATGAGTAAATGTTTCCACTTATTACCCATTCGTTACAGAAATAAATTTGAGGAGTTTTATACATTTCTATGTGAATGATAGTATTAATTTTCATGAAGTAAAGTCTTTAATATTTATTGATATATTCCTAATGGATAACTTATTTATTTTGTAGATTCGTTTAGGATGCACTAGGATCTCATGTTCATTTCAATATGACATACCATACTTAGTATGATAGATTGACAGATAGATCTATATAAATTCCTGAGGATATACATCATTATTTCATTCTAGACTCTTATGATTATTAGTAGGACCATTTGTGACTAGTAGATTTTTCATTTAACAATAATTTTCAGTCCCCAACCAGGATGACTCTATTTGAAACCTTTTATGGATGGCATTGAAAAGCAATGTTGTGTTAGCCAACAACTGCTGAAAGTTCATTAATTGGACTGATCTTAGTTCAAGCTATACACGAAAATATTCTGTTTATTCTTATAATTTTTTTGGTATAGAGATGATATAAGGCTTGTTCTCATCTTAATTACATTCCAACATATGTTTTAGTTGGTGAACATGAGTTATTGGCTGCATTACACATTTTTTTCATCGATTGAATGGGAGACGTTGGAATCCTAATCAATTTTGGGACCTTTTTTATAGATTATGTGGGTAATGTGTTTTACCATTCAGTACTTATGACAACTTTGATATTGATAAATAAAATTTTCTTGTATCTTAGCTACGAAATCCCTTTTTGGATCCATCTCATGTATAATGCTGTGGTGATCCTAACCTTGAACCATGTTTAGTATTGAATGATCATCCAATCAGTATAATTGTTTATTGAATGAATGTACATAGTGGGAGGAAAATATCATTAGTTTTAGTTTTATGGAATCATGATAATGATACTCATGAGATGTGGGAGAGGGAGGCACTGATGATAGAGTAGTGGACAAATCATTTTAACCATGATACATTTTAATAGGATTTTATGGAAGACAAATCTTCTACGGTGGGGTGTTTTTAACATATTTATGTTGTTTTAAGGTAATCCAAAACCCCTATTTTTATCATTATTTTTTGGGTGTCAATAAGGGTTTCTTTGAGTGAAATTTTAAAATATTGGAACACCCATGTGATGTGCATTGTTGGTGAATGGTTTCCCCAAACCATGCACCCTATTAATGATGTCCATGAAAAAAAATGTAGTGATAGTTTTCATGGTTGGTGCATGGTTTAAAATTATGTGCACCCGCTGAGTAGAAATTGTACTCCCCTTTATAGGGGTGCAGGTTAGGGATCACAGATTGGAAAACCATGCGGCCTTGCCCATAAAACAACTATTTGGGTTTTCATTATTTAAAAAATATATAGAAAAATTACCAAACAACCGTTTAGACACCCAACTAACCCTCAATCAAGGGTGTATTATTTTATATTTTTATAGTGATACTAGAAAACCAATTTGGTATCCTACAAAACCTATACATGGAGGATCAAATATAAATGATCATCATTCAATCCTTGACTATAAATAATTCATTCACTGTTCCTTCTATTCAAATATATTCCTCTATCATAATTAGTGTTTTTTTGATATAAATGTTGTTGGATCATATAATATCTATTTTTTATATCTTGAATATTTTTATTAGTTTAGGTCTCCATTTTTGACATTCCATGTCAGTGTTACTCATTGTAGGAGTTATAAAGAATGATCTCTTTAGTTTAGTACATGGGTTATTTTAGTATTTACTAATTTATATAACCATAAATTAAATGATTTTAGTTTAATAGATTTAAATTGGATTAGAAATGTTCTATTCCACCTAAAATTGGGACTTTATTTATATCTAGAATGAAATTTGAGTAAAACACCTAATTCAAATTAATCGGACTATGAATATTGAATTTAGTTGAAATTTGGAAATTTATATTTTGTAATGAAATATGAAATTGATTTGTAAAATTTATTTAAGATTTGTATTTGATAAAAATTTACTAATATTTTATTAAGAAACATGGTTATTTTATCCTAGTAAGGGAATGTATTGTATAAAACCCCGTCTTGGTTTTTAAATGTAAATTTTCATATTGAAATTGAAAATGGGTTAATTGATGTATGAAATGTTTTGAGGTAAATTTTCCATTATTGATCGATGTTTGAGAACATTCAATGCTCGGTGGTTACTGAGTTTTCTGATATAGCACAATATTTATGATTTATAACTCTACAAAATATATTATAGGAGTTCACATCCCTATTGGGATAGTGACATGTCTTGCTTTACAAGATTTTAAGGGACATGTGTACACATATTGTTGTGAAAATCTATCTAAGGGAGTGAAGATACCTTAACCTGGAATAATTGTAACTCTTAGAAGATGAACATGTTTCACATTTGTGATTATTTTCATATATTCCATTTTTAAAGCATTTTTACCAATTCCTTAAGAATTTATATTTTTTTTATAATATTATTATTAATACATTGTTTGAAATATTTCAATCTATTTATATTGAATGATTGATTTGATATAAATATTACATTGTACTTCCATACATATATATTAATAATTGAAATATTTATTTTTTTAATTGATGTGGAATCTGATTATGGAATTCTTACTGACCACCTACTAGGATTTTATCCCACACCCTACCCACTCCATTAAGCATTTAAGATTATCTTCTTCCATGATTGAGTATGGGTAAAGAGACACATCAATGAGGTTCTAATTATTCATCCTTGAGACATGGAGAGATATTTATTTTTGGTAATTTGGTTGTTATCATTCATTTATTGTATATTGTGGTTATAATTTGGTTTATATACCTGTTATCTTTCTCTTATTATCCCCCTAAGAAGTTTTCTGTTGAACATATTGACTTGTAACTACTTCTTCCACTATTAATGTGGAAAAAAATATTCCCACGTTTTCCTTATATGATTATAGATGCTTGTCACAAATCCATGTGGATTGGGAACAACATTTGGGATATGTTGGGATGGGCTCATTTATCAAGGTACCGTGGTATCTAGGTCGGTTGGTGAAATAACTCAAAACATATATAAGAAAAATAGATGTTGATATATTAATATTTTGATAACATAATTAATTTAATATAACGAAATATATTATTCTTATGAATATAATACTACTAGTAGAAATACAATGTCACTATACTTATATACCATGGAACTTATAAACCCTAATCTAAAGTATGAAAATGATTGGCACTAATCGATTTTTCAACACTAGGCCTCCTCTTAATCCACAACATATTGTTCTCTATCAGAATATAGACGTAAGGTTTTCCTGAACATATAGTTGAACATGCAGTTTATGAGAAATAAATCTTAATAGGCCACCGAAAATAGTTATACTAGTATATACTATCATTATATGTGCATGAAACATGTGATAGGTTTATACTAACTGAATAAAGACTTCTAAAACAGAAATTAATAATATATAGAAATGAAAAAGTGCTAAAAAATAAATACATTGAACCTTATGTTATATAATAACACCTATGTTAATATTATCCATTATCTAGCCTATGACTGATGAGGTATGGAATATTTATCACTAAACAAAAAAAATGGATCTATAGAAATTAAGAAGAAGCTTGGTAGTCCAACACAAGAACATGCATGAATTTCAGACATAAAAATATCATCAGTGGCACCTAATACTCTATAGAACATCAACGTGGGTATAGGACTCCAATGGAATGATATAATCTATCCATATGAATTCAAGTGAAACCTATAAAAATAATACCAATGAAAAAGATTCCCTATGAAAGTTGTTATTGGATAACTGATCTGTCATCACAGAACATCATGACCATGAAAAAAAATGAAAACATTTCCTTAGGAGCATACTCTCTTCTATGATCCACTACACAAACAAGATAGAATAAATATAATAAGGGATGAAATAATATAAATTTTACATTATCACTCAATACTATAATCAAATAAATCATCTATTATAGTAGATAAAATTAATTTATCTCATATATAACATCCTATATTGTAATATTTCAAGGTCCTCCATTATTATAGTCCAAATGAATAATAAATTCAACCTTCTAAAATATATTCTCAAAAATAATTTATAACAAACACCATAATGTAGTAACTAAAATTGGTGGAACTATTGTCATCCATCACATATGCCCATAATAGAAGGCACATCCTACATATTATAGGAACCCTCATATAATGATGGAAACACTATGGGGGGACTTTCATACAAAACCCAACTACAGATAATGGTCACCAACTAGATCCAATGAAGACTTCATGACACACAAAAAAAAGATAATTCTTCTTGATGGAATCTTAATTAAACACTATATCCATTAGTGAAACCATAAAAAATATCATTCCTTGAAATGAAATCACATTAACCACCCAACCAAATAAGATACTCCAACAATAGGTTACCAATACCTTTATCAAAATTTCTTATTGGATCCCTCTTATTCTTGACATAACCCATCACCATGAAATCCAAATAGATCCTAACTAACTACCCCCTGCGAAAAAATAGTGAATCTCATCTAATATTCCACTAAATTTATACTCTTGGATTCTTCTAATGAATCTTAAAAAAACCACACCTAGAATACATGACCAAGGTGATGAAAAATTTCACATTCTCATATGAGACCCAAAAAAACAAAAACTAACACATTGTTGGAGTAAAAACCCATAAATAATCAATCAGATCCCATTTCTATAATATATATGTGTATAACTCAATCCATATGGACACTAAAAATTTATGATATTCCAATATCAAAATATATATTAAAATGGTAACAGAATTTACCCCCTTAATTCCAAATTTTTACTATTTGGAATAGAAATGAAAAAATCCCAATGAAATGAAAACAACATGACACGTAGTTATAGGTATTAGTTGTTCACATTAAAATATACTCATGGGAATGTACTTTCATACCGATAAAATAAACACCAGGTATATTATTATACTACTATATTACTATTTAACCCTCACATGGAATGTCTTCCAAGGTTCCAGTCTATATAGACTAGTACTACGTTATAACATATAGTTCAAAACAACTATTAGAAAATGTAATCTACTACCTAGTCACACACCAGCAAATTGATTATACTATATGTACATAATGTGTTGTTTAAAAAACTCTATATATCTTGATTAATAATAACTCAATGAATGTGTATACAAATAAAATTTCATGTGGTTAGAATTTATAAAATTCAAATATCTACAAACCTCCCAAAACTCCTGATTTCTCGAAAAAATATTTTAGGGTTCCCCAACAACCTAAAAATATTAAATAAAATAAGCTACTAAATTATAATATTTTGTATAATAAAATTAAAATTTTCATACATTTAATAGAAAATAGTGGAAATCTGATCGGGGATCCGTGAAACATTTCTATGTAGCTCTTATATACCATCATTATTATGGAAATAAATTGGACAAGTGGTATTTTACAACCTCATAGATCCGTCATGATCTATTAAATGTTATTTATCAGACCATCCTCAAAGGAAACATCCGCCTCTAGATCTATGTCCTCGTGATCAGACAAATGAGATTAGTCTACATAAACCTTTGAAGATAAGATATATGGAATGATTTGTGCATGAGATGGAACCTATTAGGTCACTACAGTTTATATGCTACCAGTTTGAATCTATCTTCTATTTCAATATTACGAACATAATGAGGAAATAATGTTTCATCTCTCTAAATTTTTTGATGACTCAATCTTGGGGATACATGTAGAAAGACCTGATGTCCCACCTAGAAATCTAGAGGTATACAATGAATATCAATATAATAATACTTTTTAGTTGGGGATCAAGCCATATGATTCAAAATTATCTATAATTTTTCTGAAGACTAATTAATGAGAAGAGGACCCGGTAGCATTGCCTAACTTATATCTGACTATCATAGTGGTTAATGGAACATAATACTTTGAATGGACTCATTCTAAGACATATGAATTTTTCCTTGAATGATTATGTTCTATAAAAAAAATCCATAGATGTATTTGTTTCTCAGGAACCACTGAAATAAATGATACCGAGTCAATCAAATCCTCTAATACACATATCATCATCTAAAACTGCTTTTCATCTTAAGGGTGATATGTTTTACTCATGTTTTCATGTGGGCCCAGTGAATTTTTCAACCCTTTCCAGAAAAAACATGTTGTCAAACCATTTTCATTCGATACGATAGAACATGGAACACCATGATAAATCATTATCTCACCAATGTAAGTCCTCATAACTTCATAAACTATGATGGTATGTCATATCATCTGGAAGTGTATAACGTTGGTAAAATTGTTGATGAATACCCATTCCATATCACTTATTTAATGGGATTTTGGTAATCTCATCGCAAATTCCATTATGGAATCATTATATTTTTACTCTGTAATAATGATATTCTACAAAATCCTAATAGGTTTCTAGTGATCTTCCATCACTTGATGACAAGTTGTGAATCAAGTGATATAACCCAAAACATTACTCTTCATATATGGATGCCAATACTGATGAAATTGGTCTCAGTATATCCTTGTGAGATCATGTTGAGTTTCTCATATAGAGTCCTGAAATTTCTATATAGACTCCTACTATATATCTGAAACAAGATGAAAATTACCACGAATGTATAGGATATTGTTCCTATCCCCAAACCAACTATATGGTTGACTATCTCAAACAACACTTCCCCTCAAGAAGAGGCCATCAAAATCATATTAATTATCATCTAAAACTACTCCATAATGGTTGAATTTACAACTAGAGCTGGTAGAACTGGTTTCCTATGTTGTTCCTAAATCTCTTGGTGAATTCCAAAAAACATATTCATCATCTGCCACTCGTTTCTAAAGTTATTTATTGATTCTGTCATAGTCATCTAGATCAAGGAATTATCTACAACATTACCCTTTCTGGGTGTGTGAGAATGATAAATTCCGAGACTTGTAGGTATTCCAACAACCTACACTGATTCAGATTCACGCCTCACTAAATGGAGTGGTATTTGATACATTTATGATCCATTTAAATAACAAAACACTGAAGCAATAAATAAATCTTCAAATATAATAGATAATTAACGATGATGAATTTCCAAAGGTCATATGTAGTGTAATTTATCTCATGGGGTCTTTGTTGAAAGACCCAATACACTATAACACAATCACCGTGAATCAGGACTACCCCAAAACCAATTCCTAATGAATCAAAATAAACACATTATCATCTTTTGATCATGACAAATTATGATCAATACTTAATTCAATATTCCCATTAACTCACGAAATAACATCTCATAATATTCCTTCCAATAAAAATTATAACCAACCATAGTTAATAAAATAATGGATGATTTGGGGAATGGTTTGTCGTGTATAAATCACCTGTAATATTCATCCTCCCCTAAGATTCTTCTTATATAAAACAATCATATGATACCCCAAAAATACATTATTTCGACCTTATCAGGGTCAACTAACTATCCTACGTCACATATGATATGAACCAAGAATTAAAAATTACTGATAGAAATGTTTCGATTGTTGTGAATGACATATAGTGAATGAGTTCATAGTATAAATAGCATAAAATAAATAATATTTAAATGGTAAGGTTTATTGATTGAATACACTAATATGTTCATTATGAGAAATACTATAATAGAATCAAAATACATCTGGATAACCAAATTCATCGAGCCATAAAATTTATCAGAACATTTAACAGACCGAATTAAATAACCAAATACACGTAGAAGTTATACCTACTCTAGAATGTTTTATGTTGTACATCTAAGGAAAAAATATAAAAATTATGGTATCCCAATCAAAAAAATAACATTATCAAAAAATTCTCTCCTTGGGGTTGTTCTAAGTGGTCGTTTATACAATGAAGTGGTTACTAGTTCATCACTATAAGTTGGTTCAATTGGTTGTAATACAAAGTAAATATATTTGTACTATCCTCCTTCTTTTAAGACAAATTGGTGAACACACCGATATGTTTTGGGTTGAATAAAACCATTTTCCTCTACATCTTTATGTTGCTTATAATGTTCCAATAGATCTTTAGGATCTATCATATATTGTGGAATAGACATTGGCTACACTTATAGAACAAGATATAAAGTGATATTGACCACACTCTTTGGGTGTAAGGAGGATTAATCATTAGTGATGGTTCCCCTAAAATGATACTCAATAAGAGGGAATTTCCGTAAATGTATTCCTTTATCACTTTGGATGAGATTGGCCATCTGGGCTATCACTCCACCTAGATCGATATGATTTCGTCTAGCTAAATATTTTGGATATGCCAATCATCTTTATGTATATAGATGCTTCCATCAGATGATGTAAAAGATACTTATTGTGACAAAAATCCTCATAGGCCTAATAAATCATAATCTTGTACTTAATGACAATGAATTCAAAACTATTCATCTCGAAGACAATAAAACTCATTCAAAACATGGTATCCACCTATCTAAACGGTAAATTATATAACTAGCATATACCCTCTGGTCGAACTACTAATATCATGTCTACATTCAACATGATGTCAGAATACTCTATCAATAGGCCCAGAATTACCATTTTTGGCATTGATCAAAAATGGCGTAATGTGCCGGTATCAAAGAAGGAATATACAAATGTGGTGGATAACATAATGGAACCTCATATAGTAGAAGGCCCAAGAATCATATCCTCTATTTTAGGATATACATACTACATGTTGCATGAACTGAGTCCCTGATGTATCACCTATATAGCTTGAGTAGGCCCACACTACTGACATTGAATCTACGAGACCTTATTGCCTTAACTGCTAGCAATTTTTTAGCCTGAACTTCTGATATAAGAACAACATCAAGCATTATGTGAATTTTCTAACCCAACACATGATGTATGAATTGGAATAAATCCCCAATAATTGGGAACCAGAATAATGTATTGGAAGAAACCTTAGAGGTGACCCATCCTTCCACATTTCATACACAAGATTGGGTTTGTCATATGGTGGGGATTTTTATTTCCTGACCTAACACACTTGTGAAACAAAAAATAATCGTTTCCACATTCCACATTGATTACACATCCCCCTTGTGTACCCTCAAAATTTCACTTCCTGTTGTAGGGTGTCCCACACCCTACCTATCAGATGTACTACCCTATCTAACAATTCCAAATTCCCATAGGTTCTACTACATGATGATGGCTAGGATCACAATTTTTAAAAATTTATTCTATAGAAAGTGGTTCACATATGATCATTGGGTTCATGGAAGACCATCCTTGAATTTCCTCATACTCATCCACTATTCACTGGAAATGTTTACTGTGAAATACTATAATTAAATAATTATACCTGAATAATAAATAACATACAAGTAACATTGTTGAAGGTGCATTACATTAAAAGCATGATATATTATCAAGGTATACAAAATGTTGTTTTTGAAGAATGATATATGGCAGTCATCATAAACCGTACCTGGATGTTCAATAGACATAGCGTGTACATCCCACTAATGCTTAGTAGAGTCACATAGCATATAGATAATAAATTTAAACCACCACTCTGGAGGCATATCAACAATCTAGAAGATAGACAACATGGACTCTTGCCATTTTTGAATGACCGGTGGTCTTGCATTTACTGGGATGGTTGGAGGATTTTACTGTTGGAACCATGTGTTCTTAACTACCATAGTTGGGTCAAGTCGAGGAGAACCCTATGTGATCAACATGAATCAAATAATATCTTATGTACTAGAAATCATCCTGTAATAGAATATATATACTATGTGGATTAGGTGGAACTATAAGAGGTAACATGGGTGGATTAGTTTCCACCACCTTCGGAGTATGCTAATCTCCACATTCCTGGAATACAACATGAGGCCATCAAGGCAACATTGCACTATTATTTCAAAAATAGAACTAAAATAGTAATTTTAATAGATAGTGAAATCAATAAGGAATTTAAAGGTAAATGGCCTTCCTATAAGTAGGCCCCCACACCTACCCTACTACAATATTGAGGACTAGGTGATCAGAAATGTTCAAAAAATGATCATTATAGATGTGTTATACCACCCACTATTACGGTTGGGTTAGTGTCAAGGTCTGGTATCACACATATAAGATGTATATTTCATTTAAAGAAATTATACTAGTTTTTTATTTGACATTAAATTGTAAATATAATTATTCATAAAATGACTTTCAATGATCCATCGAAATTTAAAATTTAAAATGCCCTATACATATTATAATTCACAATAATTTTCACACATAATAAGAACTGTAACACGTTCCATCCTATGAAACTGATTCTCTATATATCAATATTCCATAACAGGCCACATAAAGATTATATTATAACATATTTAAGAAGAAACTATTAGTTTAGGAATGATATTTTAATTTATAATTATTTATACATATTCCTATATAAAATTTCAATATAATTCCATATATAATTATCAAATAATTGTAATACATAGTATAAAAATACCACAACAATCAGATATAATATAGGAAATTCATTGAGACTTTATATACGAAATGGTATAATGAATGAAATATTAATCACATGGTTCCTAGTATGATGTCTGAAATTACACACCCTCGTATTATTAGTATGGGACTAAACAACCATTTATAATGACATCACCATTAATAACATCCCAAAAAAATTGAATCACCCAATAGTGAAATATAGGAAAATGTAACACACACTGAAATAAAAGTATTCAATCATCCGAGAATATTTAGATATCCACTCTATGTTGGTTGGATAATACCATGCATCAGCTCATTACAAAATTCAAATTTCCTAGTATCATATTTAATGACCAAAGTGTATGAAAAAAGAGATATTACTTGATACCTCTTTGTAACAGTCCGCCCTTGATTCCAATTAAGGGTTCCCCACGATGGTGGGCCACAAGACCTCAAGCTCATCCCCTAAAATATAGAGGCTAATTACTAATATCGAGGGAATTGGGATTCTCTATAGGGAGACAATTCATAAATTGTTCAAAGTGGTGTGCTACAATATTGGTATATAATATTAATGATAAAAATTAAGATGAGACACTATATGAAATTACATGTAACCTATCATAGAATTAGAATAATCAATAGATAGATAAAAGAGAAAAAAATGCACAATCATTCGATATTAATTAATAACTAGATGAATCTAAAATACAATTAGATAAAATATTATGATGAAAGGGTGATATACCAATACAAAATCATTCATGAGATTCCTGGGTTACATTTATATAAAACATGCTAAAAAAATATGAAAAACACCAAGAAAAAAACTGTTATTAGAATACCAATCATAGGCTATCTCCTATACTCCCAAACTATATCTTTGATCTATCAATCAAGCATTTTAAGATGTCATCATTCCTTTATATATTATTACAACAAAATAGCCTTCTTCGGTACAGTGGCCAGCTAGGGTAGGGAGTAAGATAAAATCTAAATAGGCCACTAGTAACAGTTCCTACCTCACTCAATTAATTTAATATAAAATTAATTGTTTGGAATCACAAATAAATTAAATAAATAAATAATATAATAAATAATTAAAATAGAATGGATTCCATTAGGACACCAATCCAATTATACTTTCCTTTCACCTAAGCCGCTCAGTCTAAACCAATGGTTATTACGAAAGTAATTTGGGTGAGTTAATATATATTAATATGGTATATACACATGGAGGTTATTCGTATTTGGAGATACATCCATATATTTTCAATTAGAAATAGTAGTTTATTATTATAAACCATTCCCTTTACATTAATTATCATAAATCAATTGTAATTTATAGAATGTGACCATGATCCCATCATTATAAATACTATAATAATTCAATGATTTTCTCTAGTGACTTGGTAGAAGTATTATTCCATGGGAGTCTATCAATGGTGATAAATTATGAGATCTCAATTGTCACAATAGGCATGGTGTGATGATAACCTGATCTAACCTTTGAGTTTGTACATGGTATCGCACATAGGGCACATTTATATCTGCAAGAATCATACTATCATTATTACACCTAGACATTGTAAAGAGTCTATCCAAGGGAACATGTATCACTCATCTGGAGGTAAAATAGAAAACGTTCGGATAACAAATCCCATACATCGATAGTGTATCCCCATATGTGTAAAAAAGTGATTAAACAATTCTAACAAGGGAACAATGGACTCATATTAGGGATCCTAAAGTCTGAATCCCTTATATCACTCACAATACTATAATTAATTTATTTAATCAAGGATTTATATCATAGTTGGAATTTTATTAAATAAATAATATTTTATAATAATTTTATATAAAAAGGGAACTATATTACATCAATTAAAATTAACTTATTCAGAGCATGTAATTTATAGAATATGAATTTTGTACCTAACTCATTGTATATTAGCCAAACCAAACCAATTTATCTATTTTGGGTTACTATTATTCGGAAAACACCTCAATGGAGTGTTACTAAATTTAGAACCAAGATAAAATATGCATCTAATGTAGAGAACACCAATTTGGGGAGGCATATGTCAAGGTGATCAACCCAAGGGGAAATTATCCACTATCCAAGGTCATATTTGGGATGATTATCCTTAAAATATAACATAATTATCAACTATGAGGTGTTATCAAAAAATATAATATTCATGGAACAATGACAAATGATATAAGATATTAAAAAATTAGGGGATTGAAACTAGCATGCCTTGATTATCCTCATAGTGCTTCCCTCCACTAGTGACAACCTTTGATTTTATCTTTAATAAAAGTTATTGCATAAATCATAAATAGATCTAAAAATGGGTAAAATGTCCTTCATAAAAAATAGAATAATTTATAAGAATATAACATTGAAAAATAGGGGAATGGATTGAGGGGAATACCACTATATTTTTTTATGGATCCCATGTTTATATATTTTTATAAAGTATAGATGAGATCTATTGATCCTTTGGTTATTAAAATGAGAGGGATATGGGGGGATGAGTCTTATGGAACAAATTGGATGATGATGGCTTTTAAAATTAAAAAAATAAATTATGGGAAATTTTGGGAATTCACCAATATTGGAAGAAGAACACGGTATGGTTGCATGGTTTGAAAAACTGCATGCCAATCATGTGGAAAGAAATTATCACGGTTGTCAACAATTCCACATTGTTGTGCACCTGGGGTTCCATGATTTAAATAAAATGATGAGGCCCTGATTTCCTCGCGGTCTCAAACCATACTATTATAGAATTAATATATGGATGGATACATAGACTCTAATAACTATGCGGCCTAGACCATTAATTCAAAACTAGGTATCTAAACTCCTAAAAATCCCCAGACATCCCTACTACCTCATCGAATCCATTATGAATATTTATTAGGATCATGAAAATGAAATAAAGTAATAAAATAATGGTGTTTACATGATGATAATGATGTTGAAAATGGTCATCTTGGGGATGAATAAACTCTAAAAGACAATAATACACACATATATCAAGGGTGAACTACTTCTACCAATATATACCCTTATCTATAACTCCCAAAGTCATGTCAGGAGTCATCAATTCACATGTACACCCTATCAATAGGCTTAGACATACCATTGTCTAGAAAATAGAAAAAAATGTATGTCACATGTATCAAAAATGGTTGATTATAATGTTGTGTCTACCAGAATAGTACATCAAATAGTATTGGGAAAAGGCATTTTTCCTCTAGAATAGGATTCATAGTGTAGATGTGACATGAACAAAAACTAAGAAATTCTCACTGAGTATCCTGAGTATATCCACTCTGATGATTCTAAAACTATTATATCTTAGATCCTCATACAAATCAATTTTCATGGCCCAAACAGTCTATATAAGTCCAAATTCAATCTTCACATAGTGTTATTGACCTCGAACATAATGGCAGTATTGTTACGGAACCCATGTCACTGGGAAATTCAATAATGGATTGTCAGAAACACTAGAGGTGAGCCATCCAACTAAATAACCATCACTCAATCAAGTTCCTTGTATATTGTGACTTATTAGGGCACAACATACCACACTATTAACACACCACATAACATTAATTTCATTCCTCCATGATGATATTACCCTTATGTGTACCCTCTATAAATCTCTTCTTTCCACTACATATCTCACATCCCTTCATAGAAGATGACCTACAATGTCTCATGTTTCTCGATTCCCCTATGTTCTACATAGTGATGAGGGACTTATTTAGTCTTTTTATGAAATGGTGATCAGCCAAAGGATGTTCACTTGTGATCAGATGGACTTTGAATGCTCATATTCAAATAACCTTGAATTATTCATCTCATATCCAAAAAAGGTAATGAAAAATTTTATAATTATTTGAAGTGAAATAAATATTACATCATGAAAATTTCACCCTATTAATGGTATATCAATTCCCAGACCTGATATGTTCTAATGATCTATAGGAAGAATTAGTCGAAGAATGATTTTTGTAAATCATCCTACAACATTCCTTGATTTTGAATAGACAGAGCGAGGACATACCACTAACATGAGGGAGAGCCACATAGTATGAATTATGCGATATTGACCCTCCTCTCAAGAGTTATCTCGGCATGATCAATAATATATACCATGTCCTCGAGCCATGATTCACCATACTGAGGTCCATCATCCCCTAAGAAGGTGGGATGATTATACATTTGGAACAGATTGATCAACATTTACCTATTTTAGATTGGATGAGGATAACCCTTAATGATTTTCATGAACATAATGTTATTATCATAGAGATGGAAATCAACAAGTAGTAAAAAATCTATAGGAGGTTCTGCAATTGGCACTATAGGATGTACCATGAGGGTCTTAGGGAACACGACCTCTAGAGTACGTGCATCGTCACATTCATGGAATTAAAAAATTATTTTTAACAGTTGTATGACTATAAAAGTACCAATTAACACCTTATATATTATTTTTAATATAAAGGGAAAGTGGTAAAGAATGTATTGGTACAAGGCCTACCTTTAAGCACATCATAATCCATAGCCTTCTCATGGAGTCATGACTAGGTGATCATAAAAAGGTGACAAAAATATCACTGGAGACACACCCTATTCTATATTATATGTCATGTTTAAGGTATTTTATCATACATATATTATATATATCTCCATAACCATACCTATTAACAAATAATTTCACATTTAGTTATGTATTAATATGATTTTAACAGGAATGAATTATAGCGATCACAATTTTCAATTTATATGGGACCATTAAACTTCTATTTTTGAATGAGGAATGCACTTAATCCTTACCATAACATGTTCTATCCCATGAGACCAAATAACCATGGATCATCATGCTATAACAAACTAATTATTGTGTTTTATTAAACCTATTATAGATAACACTGTTTGGATAAGGAAAACACATTATGTTTGAATTATGTTTTCACGGTCCTATATGAAATTTTAAAAGATTTACATATATAATAATCAATGAAATGAAATACATAATACACCAAAATCCACAAATAGAACATAAAATACAATATATTCATGTAGAAAAAAGATATGGCATGGAATAATATAGAACATTTTATTCCTATAATGAAATGTATAATGCTTGAATTTATACACCATTAGATCATCATGATAAGACTAAAAACACATTATAATTAAATAAAAATAAAAAAAATATCATAAAAAGTGAACCACACAATAATTAAATTGACGAAACTATAATAAGAATGAGCTATATCAACATTACCTCATCCCATGAAATTTGGGTTTCCTATGTATGTGGTTTAACATCGATTATGAATAGACTCTTTACCAAATTCCAAGGTCCTACTCTCTTGTATAATGTACAAAATGATTCAAAAAGGGAAAATGATATGATACCAATTTGTAGCATAACACCCCCAGATTCCATTCAAATGTAACCTGAGATGGTGGTCCACTATAAGTTAGGTGAATCTTCTATAAATCCAAAGGATTCTGACTATCAATGGGGGTACTTGTGATTTTCCATGTGGAGACCATTCCATCACTGATTATAGTGGTGAATAGTAATATAGGTATATAAAACATGTGATAATGAAGAGAATTACATACTATATTATTTGACCATTAAATTACTTTAGTAGAAGCATTATCAAATAAAATATAACAACTCACAACTAATACATAATCGTGCTTGATAATATATAATGTGAATATGATAAATATTAAGTAGATAACATAAGAAGACGAACACGATGACTCAACAATAATAAATAATACATGCGAGTTAGGAAATAGAATCATATTTTATATTTTATCAAAATATAAAAAAACCATAAAAACTACAACTACATTATAAATAATATATTTGGTCCACTAATCCAAAATTACATCCCAGATCTATCAATCAGGCATGAAAGGTTGACTGCTTTTTGTTACATATACCTATTTTTATGAAGTCTACTACAGTACCCAAGATGTCCCATGTTGGGTGTCAGAAAAAATCCTAGTAGGCCACCAATAACAATGTCTAAATCAATCCATCGCATGAAATATAAAATGAATAGTTCCTATAATTAGTAATCACATGAATAAAAATTATATAAATATATATATATATATATATATATATGATTTTGTTCCCTTAGGACAAACTTCAAATTATATATGATTCATCATAAGTCGTTGAATCTTTACCAATGGATATTTACTTTTTAAATTCAGTGATATAATGTATAATATGATATACAATCCCAAATATTGTGAATGTTCTTGGAAGACACATCCCTAAATTATCAATTAAAATGATTAATTTATCATATTATATCATTCATTCCATATAATTCACATAACCATTTTTAATTTTTTAATAGTTACACATATATCCTTCTATCGAAATTCTAAACTAATTCTGAGTATCGCTCTAGAGGCTATATATAATTATAATTCCAATAGATTCTGTCCAATTTGACCAATGAATGATATCCCTAGATTTACTCTAGGATCAGTGTGATGAATAGATGATATATCCTCTGAATCCAAACCTGGTATCACATATAGTGGACAATATATCTCCCATGGCATGGCAAAACCATTGTGCCAATAAAACAGTCAAAAGAGTCTCTCCTAGGGATCCTGTGTCACTCGTCTAATGGTAAATCAGAAAACATGTGGTGATCCCATACCATATATATATATATTGTTAGACCTGTCGTGTACATAAATCATTAACCAAATCTAACTAAGGAATGATGAGACCATTCAAGGGTTCTTGGTGTAGAAACCCATTTTATCACCCATGACACTATGATACAAGAATTTAATCAAGAATTTATATCATAATTGGAATGTGCGACCAGACATTTAATTAAACAAATACATTTATTGAATGGTGTTATTGTATAATCACTTTTCAAATTAAATAAGTCAACCCATTTTATTTATGGAATGGTATATAAGGTCCTTACTCATGGTTCATCACGCTAACTGATTTGTATTCCATTCATGGATTTTATGAATGGAAAAATCCCTAAATGTTTAATTGAAAATTTATAACCAATTGGAAAATAAGACTCCAACGTAGATCCCACACATTGGGTTGGCATAATATAATAAGATCATCCCGAGGGATTGATTAACCACATGATTAGCTCACATTTGGATGGGTTATAATTTATATTTAAATTAATTATAAATTACGAGGTGTTTTTTGAATGTTTTATCTCATGGAACAATGGTTCATGATATTGGATGAAACAATTATGGGGTAGGAAACTAGATTACAAACCTTATCCCTATAGTGTGTCCTTCATCAATCATCGACCTCTTATTCAAGCTATATTGGATGATATTTGAGAATTAATAAATTGATCTAAAAATCAGTGACATTATCTTCCAATAATATAGAATAATTTAGAAGTGGGGAACATGAAAAATAAGTGATTGTATTAAATATATTATATTTATCTTTTTTATGTATATGATGATGCCAAAATTGGATGAAAAACACATGATATAAATTGATCCTTAGGTTTATAAAATGAGATGGATACATGAGGATAATTACATTAGAACATAGAAGATGATGAGGTGTTTTTATATTTATAAAATCTACATGTAATATATGGAAATTCATACACCTAGGTTGGGGAAAATGGGATGAACACACTGTTGGAAAACCCATGTGCCTACCACATAGACGACAATTTTCATGGTGGTCTGCAATTCCACACAACCATGTGTATGGGGTATCACAGTTGTAGAAAACCCATTCCTCCACCAGTAGCCCAGTACTTCAAGACACAATGTTATAGAAAGTTGGTGGTCTAGGATGTTTGATTTATGAAAATAGTGTTACCCAGACGGTTTAATCAACATACAGGACATTGGACATTAATAGGCCCAACAACTCCAAAGGCCAATATTATACTTTTCGGAATATTTTTATGGCCAAAAAATAAGAAAAACTAAAAATTAATTGTTCCAAACTTTTTTATTAGTCGGGACATTAGCCAATATTTTTAATATTATTTATTTTAGCTAAGTATCATCAATATAATTACTCCATTGAAATTTATAATGAATTTAACGTAACCATTTCATATATAAAATTAAATATATATTATTATGATGAAAAAAATCATTTTTATTTCAAAATAAAATATATAAAGAAACATTTTTTCCATATCCCAAATCATTTAAGATATTAAAATAATGAAATATACCATTTTTGTAATTTTCATTACATTAATGTTATAAGGGTCATATTCCAATGAAATTGGAAATTTATCAGGATAATAAAAATTAATTTATGTCAAATAAAAAATAAATTCATTAAATAATATTAAAGATAATATTTAATTTAATTTTAATTCATATCATTTTAGTTTAACCCCTAGTAAAAACATTTTTTATGTGAGAATATTAAAAGGATTATAGTGTTCTTGTATCCAATTTCAACATGATATTAATTCAAATAACCTAAATTCAGTTAATTGATATTAAGTTGAACTATTTTAACTTTAAAATATAATTTATAGATAACTTATAATAGATAATTCTTTAATCATAAAAAAGAGTTTTCAATTAAAAATAAATATTTTTCACAATTAATAAAAAAATGAATTATTATACAGATATCCCACTAATTAAACGTTAGATTATTTTGAAATTATGTTATAAAAAATGATTTTTCTTTTATCAATATTAATTTTTAAACATATTTATTTTAATATTTTTGATAAAAAGAAATAAAATAAAAAAATTTTTATTTCCAATTGGTAAAATCATTAGAGAAAATTAAGTATTTTATCATTAAAATTGTATTTTTATTTAAAAAAATATATGAAATATTTAAAAATTAATTATAACTATTCATATAAATAAGTCAAAAATATTGGTTATAATGATCAAAATTTAAAAAATATATTAATAATATATCACAGTTTTATTAAGACTAAATGATACTTATAACATAAGTTATGAAAAAATTCGATGTAGAAGTCACATGACATGATGTGAAATGAAATTCTTGTAAAACATAAAACATTGTTTTAGTCAAGTAAAAAATTATACTTTAATTAAATAAATACATTAAAATGGATATATTAATTTTTTAAAAAAAATATTTCACAACATCTTGGGGATTTATATTCTACCCTACAAATTAAAATTGTTCTTTAAAGGATTAATAGATAAAAATATATTCTATGAGACCCATATTATAAATATTTTTAAGAATGAATAATTTTTAAAACATAGAAATAGATTTGTTTATGTCATCTGGGATAACAAATATTAAGTTTCCAAATTGGAGAACATGGTTGTAATGTAGAAAAATGCACATAAATTATACTGATGACACGCAAATACCAATTGGGATTTCTAGAGGAAATACATAAGAGAAATTAATGATGAAAAAATATATAAACTAAATAGGCTTCAAAATGGTCCTTGAAATCATTAAAAAAGGGAATAAAAAATTATTTAAATATTATTTCTTAATATTGAATTATTTTCACATTCTTACATGATTTTAATATATTTTTGTAGAGAGGACTCCATCATTGTTTGCGGGTTGATCAATTTCCACATAAATCACTACTCTGAGAAATAATTTTTAATTGTTTATTCCTGCCATAATAATGGATATTAAGTTTAATAAACAAACTGATAATTAATTCCATCTATCAAAATTACACGCACAATAATCTTATATACATAAATATTTATATGGTGATGTATTCTCTAAAACCACATCCAATGTTCAATATTAAATATTATATAAATTTTTATCCTTATAAACCTTCAAGAAGATAATATTAAAAACATTAGAAATAACATCACAAAAATAAACATAGCATTAATCCCCAAATTGTAAAAAAGTGGATCATGATTTTTATATAACAAACATATAAATACATTCATCATGTATTATCACAAAACATGGTAATAACGAAAATTACAATTAAACTATTTTGAGGAAATACATTCATATTCATTATTTACATTGATCATAAATTATTATTTATAATCTTTATACCTAAAAATTTTATAAACATCACATATGATACCGTGAACATAATTTGTAATAATCTATTAATGTAATAATTACTATATAATTAAAATATCCCTATACAACATCTCTTTATTAAAAAATTATTATTTAAACATCAAAAACAAATTAAGGGTTTTATTACATTAATAATAATATCACATATCCACTAATCAATTTTATAATCCATCAGTACCATTCAATATATCCTTGAATATTATTAATGAAACAACCCAGTGTACAAAATCCTTATATATTTTATATTTCATGAATGATAATATGTAATAAATTTAATTATTCTATTTCCTTATCAATCTATTATATGTTAATCATAAATTAATTTCTCAACATGGCTTTCCATTTATATTTCATCTTTATTCTCTTTATCATTGGAATTTTAATCGTTTCTCTCATCATTTTTCGATTATCTTTATGAGATTTAATATTTGGGAAAATATTTTAAAAATGCCTATATGTTCCTCATTAAATGAATTTAGTGGTTGATGATACCTTAGGTAAGATATAATTATCATATATTTCATTTTTGGAACTCTAAATTCTCTATTTGTGGTCACATGGATTTTTTCATTATTTTACACATCCAAAACAACTTCTCATTCACCTAATATTTCCACTTGGTTGTTTTCCCATAATATGTATCAATGGAATCTATATCTGCATTCCTCCATGGTCTCTATTACACGAAATATCAATGAAATCGTTCATTATATTACTATGTGAGTTCAATATTTTTATAGTTTCATGTTGTTAATCACTTTATATTACAACAAATTACACTTGATCTCAAATTTTTTTAATCTACTCATAATCACATTTGGATTTTTATCTACATATCAATCAACACATTTATGGTTAACCAAATTTCCTAAGGTTCCTTTTATTGAATAATAAAAAAACATATTGTGAGAGACATAAATCTTATTGGAAAAGCATATAATCATGAAAATCACACATATAATGTATAAATCATGACACCATCTTATATTATCCTTTGAAAGTCATAGTCACCATACATTTAAATCCCTCACTATGGTTCACAAATATTTTCTGAATTTTAATTAAATACCTCCCAGGAATGTGAAACCCAGTGTCCTACATAGCCCATGGTAGAAAACCAATTTATAATCATGTATAAATTATCGTAGAAATGGATTTTATTTTTTAGTAACAAATCTCTAAACCCTTTCACAAAATCTCAGGATATTTTCCTAAAATTTTACTTATTTGTAGACTTATCATTAGTGAAATTCTATGACATATGATAATAAATATAATTAGTGTTATCACATATTTTATCTCATATTATTTTATAATTGTTAAACAATAAATTCCATTGATACAAACTATAACAACAATGGATTCCCATAAATGGATACTATAACACATTGTGTGAACATTCATTATGTCCCAAAAATATCATCAGGTTTTTCACTCCTTATAGGCATATCCTACATAAAATCATTATTTATAGACTGGGTAAAAGAATCATATGAAATAGTGATCTTAGGTTTTTATTAAGGAATAATATAAGTGATATTAAAATATATACATATGGAAGAATAAGATATGTATACCGGTACCTAGAAAAGTTAATAAATAGCATTATTCATACAAAACCTATCATAGAGCATTAAAATGAGTCATGGAATAAATATTTCTCATTAATAATACATGATTTATAAGTTAATGAAGAACATTATCCATAAGAGAATACTATTTTAATAAATTATATATTTGAGTTTTTTACATAATCATATATTTTTTTGTCAAGGATACCCACCAAAACAATGATAACGTTTTAGTCATTAGGGGTAACACCCTAGTACCTAATTTTGAATTGGGATGAAAAAATGTTTACCATAATATATGTGACTCCTATGACCACCCATGTACCCCACTTTTAGGATTTCTTAACAACTTATGTACCCTCATAAATCATAGAGCAGTTATCTTTAGCCAATTAATTAGAGGGATATATTTTTACCACCTACCACATAAGAAAATTATTCAAATGTGTACCACATGATTAAAAAAATTCATCATATCACAATACATTTAATTAAAATGGTATCATAATCAATCTATCATATAATATATTTTCTAAAATATGAATTTTATATAATCATTCCATCATGGAATATCATGTGAAATGAAGTCATATTCATAAGCGTCTTATCATGGTATATCATTGGGAAGAAAAACATGTTTCGTATAAATCAATACATAAATGAATAATAAAATTAATTGAAAGATTATTAATATTATTTATGGATAATATCTCAATAAATGATCAGTTAACACTAATAGATTTCATCTTAAACAGAAAAGAATCTTCAATGTTCATTTAGAACATTTGTTGTCTAAAATTTCATTTATAATTAGAAAATTTATTTTTGAAAAATAAAACATTTTGAAAACCATGTATTTGTAAATAATATTTTATAATTATAAATTAATATTGAAATTAATTATTGTTCAGGACATTGAAAAATTCCATTCATACTATATACATTAAAATGATGGGTCCTTTAACAATTTTTAAAATAACAGTGTATATTTTTGTAAAATGACATGATTATTCATTTAATTATATTTTGAAATAAAAATTGTGTAAAATTTTATTTTATCAATCATATGTATGTAATAAAATATTTTTGAAAACATTTTTTGAAAACATTGTTTTGAAGGAAAATAGATTTCTGACCAAAAAGAGAAATGATGTAAGATATTATTGAAGACATCTGTGTAAATAAAATATTAATAAAGGTACAAGAAAATGGTTACATTAAATGATGATAAAATGATTAAATAATAGAAATTAAAATTCAAGACAATTATTATTAGTTAATAATTGTATATCAATATGGGAGACTTAATCATACCAAATCCAATTAAAATATTAGATTATGACATAAAATCATTACCACTTTGGGAACATTGATTCGTATGACTCATGAGGGAATATCATGAATTTAAATAGAAAATATCACATGGATTAATAAATCTTCTAGATTACATGTGAATGGTATGTAGATACACCACAAAATGTAATATATGTGTATAACATAACATTCAACTAAATAAAGGAATATAAAAAAAACTGTACTACTTTGGTATAATTTTAACTGTAAAAAATAATATATATTTGTAAATGTATATATATATTTCCAAAAAATTTATTAGGAGAATCATAAAATAATTTCTTAGGCACTACATACACAACATGGAAGAAATTGTGCTTAATATATATTTTCAGTAATAAAAGTAAAATGTGAGGCTAATGTCTGTTACTTACGGAGAAAAATATAAATCATAATACCTATGAAACAATAACATAAAAGGGATAATTAATTATAACTAAAAAAATTATAATACTGATGTATAATGGAATATGGTATTATAAACACGACTTAATTAGAACAGGTGGTGAATATGGCATATATCTCTCAGAAATAAATGTGAGACTAAAAATCCATTTACCTTATGTCTTGACTTCTGTCGTACTAATTCGATCTCTTATATAATAAAATTATATTTAAATTACATTTATTATAAAAAAATACTAATATATAAATAATAAAATACATGATAATCTTATGAATTTTTATTACCATTTTTTGTCAATTTAATGTTAATGATATGTATTAGGTAATAACTGATTCTTTTTTCCATATATGCATTGAATAATCATTTTGGTCCTCCACATTCAATCATGGTTTCATCATATATAGGAATTAAATGGTTATATAAATATCATATATATCTACATATATCAATGTATATATTAATACCTAAATTTTGGTGATAGCAAATGTAATACACCATTCATAGAAATAGTATGTCTTATTTATGCATGAACGTTGTTACAATTTTATTTTCATACTAATTGAAAAAAATTAAAACATATATATGTGTATATATCTATTATAATTTAATTTCAATTATTATGTCATATATATATAATATTTTTTTAACCAATCCTTAATACATCCCATGTAATCCATGAATTAATCAAATTGCAATAGGAGGAGGTAGTTTTCCGTAAAAATGAGCAGCATTATCGTATTCCCAAAAAATAAAAAGCACGAAGGTATGTGTGATATAAAAAATAAAAAACCATAAGAACATAATAAATATAATATAAATAATATATAAACAATCAATACATCAATATTCTTAACCTTATAATGTGGGAATTGGAAAATGAATGACATAGGTTCAGAAGGTTATAATACACAATTCCGAGGAACGATAATTTCATAACCTAGTTGGTGGATGTTTATGTTAATTTATGTCAAAATTATAACATTAAAAACCAATTATATAGGATATTTTTATGTTATTATATAATCATGTTATAATAATTATTTGATGATGTGTAGTATTATATAAGATAAAATTCTATTTTTATGATAGTAACATCATTTTCAGATATCCCCATTAGGATTGCACTGAATACATTATTAGTGAGATTTTAGCCCAAATAAATGATTCTAGGATTTGGGGAGTTATTTTGGAAAGTTACATGGCAAGATATTTTGTAAATTAATGGATTTATATGTGTTAAAAAATGTGGGTATTGAGTACCATTTGATAATTTAAGAAGAGGGTGATTATTTATAATACTCAAATGTAGCAACTATTTACTAGATAACATTTCCTAATGTAGACCTAAAACTGATAATTAATCGAATGGATGGATTATATGGTCAATAAAAACCTCCAATACACATTTATTCTAATTTTTTTTAATTTTTCATTCCGTAAATTCTATGTTTTCATATTTTTTCAAATTATGATTTTTACTATGAAAAATAGTTCTTTAACCATGGTGATTTATCTTTTATGGAATAATTATAGTGAGATTCATTATATAATATAAATATAATGGTTAAAATTATTATAAAATTTTAAAATCATATATATCCAGAACTTGTGGGAAATTAATTTTAATACAATCGTATGTAACACATAAAGAAAACACATTAAACATATTCGTGCTAAAAGGGTATTTAATATTTCATGATTAATATAGTCATTATAGTAGATTAATTGGTCCTTTAATGGTTTTTAGATTGTATTTTTTATGAAAAAAATTATTTTAAATAATATTTTTATTTGAGAAATTTTAAATCTATTAACAAAATATCATTTTTCATAAAATGACAGTAATTTCAATTTGGAATTATACATTTAAATTTAATTTTTTGAAATAAATTCAGTTATTTAATCGAATATATTAATTTGACACCTATTTATATGGATATATATTTCTAAAATAATACATTAATACAATATGTCAATCAATTTACATTATATTCAATATTTTTTATATCATTTCTTTTAGTATAATATAACCAAAATAATTTATGTGTTTGGTGTTCTTAATAATTTTACTAAAATAATTCATCCATAAAAATAAAGGATAAATTTTCATGTTCACATAAAGAAATTTATACATTATAATGATATGTAAAAACAAGTTTTTTTGTTTCTATCCCAAAGCATAATAGTTATTAAATATAATAATAGTGTCCTTTTTGTATTTTTATAGAAATAAATTATTATATAGGATATATTCAATTGATATTGGAAATTAAATGAAATAATTAAGATAATATGACAGGAAAAAATATAAATTATCTCATTATCTAAAAAGAAGATAATATTATATGTTATTCTCAAGCTTATCAATCTAATGTGTCCCCTGATAAAGAAAATTTTACCTTTACCATGATAATTAATTTTTAATTTTTCCAATATTTAATATGACTAAAAAATTGGTTGAACCTATTTGAAATTTTAAATTTCTATGATTTCATATATGAGATATATCTGCAACATTAATTCAAATTAAAGAAAAATATAAATTAAAATTACTTTCAAAAACATTATTAGTGATCCGTTTTATTAATGGAAAAACATTAAAAGATTAAAATGTTTTTATATAAGATTTCAATTTGATAATTATTGAAATGAAAAAAATTGTTATAATTAATATGTAACTTATCTAATTTTAATTTTAATTAAATTTCACATATAAAATATCTTTAATATTATTTAAATGAAAATGAAATTATCAATTAGAATTCTTAAATTTTACCAATTTATCGAAATATGAAATCCTTCCTAAGAATCAAAAAAATCACAATAACATAATGTTGATATTTTTATTTAAAATATTAATTTTATTTAATAAAATAATATTTCTAATATTTCATAAAAGTAAATATATTATTGTTCATAAAAAATGAAAACAGAAAACATGGTATTTTAATACCTAAAAATTCATTACTAAAATGTAGAACCTTATCATTAATATGATTTCATTATTTAAAACCATTTTAATTTATATTAAATTTTTTTATTAATATTCATATCATAATGATTAACTACTTGGATTTAGAAATTTTCATTTAAGTAACACTATTAATAATATATCATGGATTTCATAAATCATAGCATCGAAATAACACATTCTAAGCGAGTGTTCTTTATAGCACAACCATATAGGTATTGAATTTAATGATAT
The DNA here is from genome assembly GCA_963277665.1 of Viscum album. Taxonomy (NCBI): domain Eukaryota; kingdom Viridiplantae; phylum Streptophyta; class Magnoliopsida; order Santalales; family Viscaceae; genus Viscum; species Viscum album. Next base: position 1,044,269,369 of record OY728163.1, on the reverse strand, counting down.
TAAAAAATAATTTATATGTATAACTCTAGATAAACCTATCATTTCATGTAAAAAATATCAATATGATTAAATTAATTTAATATAAATTGTTTCATTAAATCATGGTGTGATACATTTAAGGGGTATTCATAGTTATCTACTCTGAATTTAAATATTATGATAATTCGTGAATTAGGTTGTTTTTTACACCTAATATGGTGGTATATTTTTATTTTATAGATATGATTATTGTATCTGTCATGAACCAACCCGGGTCGACCCTGAACCGGTCACCCGAGCCGGCCCGCGACATGGCCCGAGGGGCGTTCCCAATCCCCACGGGCTGGCAACTAGTGTCGGGCATCAAAAGTTAACCGGTGGGAACGATTTGGCCCAAAATATAATAAACTAAGCAGCAGAAATAAATAGAACAAATGTAAATAAGAAAAAAGGAACCAACAACGCAACTAACCTGACCACAACCAAGGCTCCACGTGACCCCGTGGGTCACTCTCCAATAACACAACCGACGTCGCTCAAGGTGAACAACTGAAGCTGGAACCTGCAACAGAACTAAAAAAACAAGAAAACACTATAGGTGTGAGTATTAAAACTCAGTAGATAGGCCCGACTATTTCTATTCCCAATGCACATACCAATAAATAAATAATTTATCTATTCCAGGTTTGAACTAAATCATATAAAATATGGTTTCCACACACATTCATTTCTAAAACAAGTAACAGTCCATTGCCCTTTTTAATTTAGAACAAGTTTAATGTTGAAAGAAACAGGTGCATTGCATTTTTAAAACATTTTGTGAACAATTTAGAAATCCAAACTTTATTTTTTACTCAAAAGGAGAATCACACACAACACACACTAAGGGCAATGGTAAAAGTGGCACACATGGGTCAGCAACCGAACTCGACCTCTCAATCATCTGCCACACACAAATAAACACTAAAAGAAACATGGGTCGAACCTAGGAGATCGTGAACAATCCAGAACGTACTATACATGTGACTCATCCTGAAGCATGCCATAACTCGATGACGTCATAACGCCCATAATACTACCTGGCATAGCCCTGCATGGCCTAACCGAGGGGCCCAATCCCCATAGCAGCAATAACTCAGTATTCCCCTGCTATGGGGCCACTAGCCAGTCCGTGTTCTAAACTAGTGCAGCAATCGTTCTCAGAAAATTCACTCAATATGCCAGGTTCCCATGTCATCACAAGCAATAAAAAGGGGGTGCGTCTCCAATGTAAAAAAATCAGTCACGATGCACAAACATCACGTACAGCTCACGCAAACAACGCACACCAAAGATCACCCCCGAGTGGGATTTCCAAGATAATCCATTTCATTAAAGTTCCAAACGGGGTCACGTTCCCGTTAAAATAATAATAAAAATAATAATATTTAGAATAATGATAATGAAATAATAAAATAATAATAGTAGTAGTAGTAGCACAAGAATAAAAATAAGAAATACAATGTAATGAAGGTTAATAATAAAAATTATTAATGTTAATGATACCATATTATCAAAAAATAATAAAAATAAAAAGAAGGGGAAAAGGCCCGACACCTGGGCTGACTGCGCGGCGACCGCCAACCACGCGGCGGCCGCGCACAGGTCCGAAACACAGTAAAGGCATTAAACAACAACAAATTTTAATTCGGACTCGGCCCAGACCTCGGCGCAAACAATCGAAACCAAGAAATTATAAAAATAAAATAAATAGAAACGACGGTTGTGACAATTCTCCCCACCACAGACACTTTCTGCCCCCAGAAAGTCACACAGCTAACCGATAGGAAAAAAAAGATTCCTTGCCCAAATAAAACTAGCAGAACCCACAACATAAGAGAATGGGCGAACACAGGAGGGTTCTCCCCACCACAAGAACTCAACTAGCACGGAAATTAACACCCAGACATACCACCTCGGGAAGGGGGCGACACGGGAACTCCCAAACAAACCTCTATAGCACGAGCAAAACATCATCTCCGCCAAAACTTGGAACTCTCGACTCAGACCAAAGAAATCCTGAAGACGATAGAAAAAAAAATAAAAATAAATATCTACAAGCAGAACATAATCCAAGCAGTAAACCCGAGCATAACAGCAAGCCTGGACTCCACCACATGCACTTATATCTCCAAAATAACATCGCCAAACCAAGATTAACCCACGCAAGGTCCAAACATACCTCTAAGAAAAATGCACGATACTAAACACCATAATCCGACAAACGAGACAGTTCGGATTACTAACGAATACGTTCATCCCAACCTCACGACGACACAATGAACCGAAAACAAAGACAAAACTGTAACAGTGAAAGAACGGGAACGGAAGGACATTAAATGTTTCGTTGGAAACACTAAACACCCAAACCCGAATTGAGGCTTCACACCCCCGTCAACTCCTGACTGTGCGCGAGCTTCACCCAAGTCCTCTGGTTGGGGCTCTGATGGTTGAAGCATCTTCTGCCTCACAGCCAGGCACTAGAATCTTCTAGTCACAGTGTATTCCTCAGGCGACGCTTCCTGCAAAGCTTCTCTAGATGATCCAAAAACCTGCAATGATGGCACGTTTTCGGGAGGTGTGACATAGCGGCTCGTATTCCCTAACCGTACATACTGACGGTACACCATTAGACGGTCCAACGAAAGTGGAAGTTAGAGCCACCACAATGAACTCTTTAGAAAGAATTTTACCTGAGACACTCTGCTCATCAGATGGGAGACCTTCACGAGAAACTGGATGCGGTGGATTATTAACCGTTTACGCTTTAGAAACCAACTCACCTAAGAACACCCCATGCACCAACTTCTAAAAAGTGATGCTCCCAAAAAGAGAGGACTCGTTCCTTGTTCTCTGGAAGAGGACCCCTGATGAAGGGAGGAGTCTTCATCCAGTCCTGCGACTCTACCCCTGGAAAAAGAGACATAAGATCCTTGAAATGGTCGACATACGCTTTCACCGTCTCCTAGCCATGTTGAGCATGCATGAGCTCTTCTATTTCCATCATCCTCACCTCCACAAGTATAAACCATTGAATGAAGACGACATTAAAGAAATGCCACATCATCCCAAATTGCAGAAACGGTGGGCGTACAACTCCTACTCATCCAGAGCTGGACCTTCAAACAGACCCAAAACAATTCGCACTCAGATTGCATCGGGAGTTCCCAATACCCCAAAGACACGCTTGACTTCTTCAAGCCACTATACTGCCTCTAACAGACGTCAATCACCATGAATGACAGACAACGTCCGAGAAAGACCAAAAACTGGCCATGACTCATCAAAACACCAGGGATCTTTCTGGGCAGCATTTCAGAACAAGATATATAACACCAAGACGAAACCAATATCAATTGAAGCAACATGAAAGAAAGCGCTTTCATAAAAGTAATCATCACAGAGGCCAATCAAATACAAAAACAATCCAAAACAAAATTCCACTCTTTTTAAAATCCCCTTTTAATTTTAAAATTTCAAAACTTCCTTTTTCAAGACCAAAACCAATCCACATCCAAACCAAAAGTCACTTCCCAAAACCACTTTCCCATTTAAAACCCAATTTAGAGGACAAGGCCAAGCCTTTAATTTCAAATACACGCCTAGGTAATCCCATGACCCGTTGCACATGTCGTTATCCACATTCCATTCATACACACACCAACACGCCCTTTCCATGCATCATCTCACATGTGCAAACGTTCATAAGGAGTACCTAAGGTTTCCCTCCAAACTATTCTTGACCAATTTTCAAGCAAACACCAGTTTTCTTAATCCAAAATCATTCAGTTTTAAAACTCATTTCACAAATTTAAAGTACTTTAAAAGAAATTAGTCTCATTTCCAAAAACCCCTTTTTCACTTCCAAAAATGCACTTACACTATCCAAAACGAAAACAACACTCAACTCGCATCAAACCATCAGGGTGAGGGACCAGCGGTCACACATAACATGGTGACATGATAGTGGGTCATGCCCCAAGTAAGCATCAACCACTAGGAGGAATTCAAACTGTGTAACCAGACATCTCCACATGGGTCACTACTCCATGCGAGATCACGATGTAACATCGGTTTACCACCGTTGTCATCCCTATATCCAAAACAAACCAGAACGAAACAAGGACTCAATCCCCGAACTATCCCTGGCGACTCGAGGTGCGGAACGGGCGAGGGGTCATGACGTCCTTCCCGTACCTACCTCTCGAGTCCCGACACACCTAATCTCTATCTATCGGACATCCCAAATAACAAGAACCTCCCTCTGATACCATTTTGTCACGAACCAACCCGGGTCGACCCTGAACCGGTCACCCGAGCCGGCCCGCGACATGGCCTGAGGGGCGTTCCCAATCCCCACGGGCTGGCAACTAGTTCCGGGCATCAAAAGTTAACCGGTGGGAACGATTTGGCCCAAAATATAATAAACTAAGCAGTATAAATAAATAGAACAAATGTAAATTAGAAAAAAGGAACCAACAACGCAACTAACCTGACCACGACCAAAGCTCCACGTGACCCCGTGGGTCACTCTCCAATAACACAACCGACGTCGCTCAAGGCGAACAACTGAAGTTGGAACCTGCAACAGAACTAAAAAAACAAGAAAACACTATAGGCGTGAGTATTAAAACTCAGTAGGTAGGCCCGACTATTTCTATTCCCAATGCACATACCAATAAATAATGAATTTATCAATTCCAGGTTTGAACTAAATCATATAAAATATGGATTCCACACACATTCATTTCCAAAACAAGTAACAGTCCATTGCCCTTTATAATTTAGAACAAGTTTAATGTTGAAAGAAACAGGTGCATTGCATTTTTAAAACATTTTGTGAACAATTTAGAAATCCAAACTTTAGTTTTTAGTCAAAAGGAGAATCACACACAACACACACTAACGGCAATGGTAAAAGTGGCACACATGGGTCAGCAACTGTACTCGACCTCTCAATCATCCGCCACACACAAATAAACACTAAAAGAAACATGGGTCGAACCTAGGAGATCGTGAACAATCCAGAACGTACTATACATGTGACTCATCCTGAAGCATGCCATAACTCGATGACGTCATAACGCCCATAATACTACCCGACATAGTCCTGCATGGCATAACCGAGGGGCACAATCCCCATAGCAGCAATAACTCAGTATTCCCCTGCTATGGGGCCACTAGCCAGTGCGTGGTCTAAACTAGTGAAGCAATCATTCTCAGAAAATTCACTCAATATGCCAGGTTCCCATGTCATCACAAGCAATAAAAAGGGGGTGCGTCTACAATGTAAATAAATCAGTCACGATGCACAAGCATCACGTACAGCTCACGCAAACAACGCACACAAAATATCACACCCGAGTGGGATTTCCAAGATAATCTATTTCATTAAAGTGCCAAACTGGCCTTCACCAATTTTAAAGTAAAACCTCATTTCTCAAAAAAGCTCAAAACGCTTGTTCAGAAGAAATTATTTATCTTTAAAACTAGAAGCACATTTGAAGTTCCATGAATTATGTTTAAAGGCCAAACTGGCATTCTTTCAAAACTGGGTGTCCGCCCGTCAAGAAAATATCACAAGTGTTCGGTATAAAATGAACATCTTTTTTCGCACTAAATAATAATTTAATGTTTTATTATCTAATATTATTTCTAATTAATTAAAAATTAATAAAACAACAAGCAATTAATAAATTTTAAATCTAAAGGTAAGTGCAATGGGGGACCTACCTCGGCCCGCTGTCCAAACACAACAGCGCGACGCGCCTCGCACGGACTGGCAAGCGTGCGCGCCAGATGACGATCGAATGAGTGTGGAAAAACCTTGCCAACACGCTGGAACCACAAAGATAACCGAAATACGTAAACACCGACTTAAAACAATCCAAATGAACAAACAACGCAAAATAACCAGCTCGAGACGTTTTGAAAATATCACATCCAAAGAACGTATCAAAACACAACCAAACTCTATATTTGAATCTAATCGCGTCCTTTAGACACACTAACCACTTTTCAAATATCATACACACCACACGATTTAAGAAATAAACCACTTGAATAACTTATAAAACATCCACGGATCGTGAAACCAAGGTTCACATAAAATCATACTAAGTTTCACATACGTAAGCACTTTAAAATAAAACACACAACATTTTCACACCAAAACACGACTCAACACCTAACAACCAACCCACAAAACATTTTATAAAACAACGCACCCATTTTCACACACAAAACATCACCGCTTTTTACAGAAAACCATTTTTTCAATTTACACACACCAAAACCTGCTCAAAAATGTCTTTTATGACTCACTGCACATTGACGCTAAACCAAAACACAACTGCAATGTTTGTGAAATGCAAATAAACAATTATGCATGGTTGTTCGCAGAAAACACGCACATACCATAAATACATATCTAATTCAATTAAAAACTTTATCTACATCAAACAAACTAATTAATATAATCGTTAAACTAATTTAAGATGAAAATTAATTCATAAACAATTGCTAAATGCATAAACATGCTACTTTGCAAGACAAATACATATTAAATATCAAACAATACCAGATTCACACCACACAACTAATAAATAACATGCTAAAATAATTAAACTCACAAATTAATTCGCTAAACAAATGTTATACACGGAAACACCTACCTCGGATTTTGACAGACCACCCGAAAAAGGTGTGAACCCTCATTCGCACCGCAACCGCACTGGAGGAAGGTTTTTCTGGTGCGGTGAGGCCGGTGCAAGGAGTCGGCCTAGCTGAAGCGCGGAATGCTGGAGACGCCGCTAGCCGGGGCAGGCAAGGGGACAGCGGAGCTCAACCGGGTGTGTACAAAAAAAAGGGGGGCAGGGGAGAACCGCGGATGAGGGGAGCTGCGTGGTCTAGAGTCCAGGATGGGTGTTGGGCAGGCCGAAGACGCCAGGCAAGAAAATCGGGAACCAAGGGGTGCTGGCCTACTAGAGCACAGAGGATGGGAAAAAGGGGGTGCCGGCTGCCGGGAAGGGATGGGTGGAGGCGTCCTGGAGCTGGCTGGCAGGGCTGGTCAGCAGGCCGGATGTAAGCGGAGGTGATACGAGGAGGGGCCTGGTGTGCGCGGGTAGAGAGGGAGGTCGTGAGGGGCACTGCCGGGAGGAGGAAGTTCCGGATAGGGGAGGCGGTGCGTACAGGAGGCGGGATGCAAGGCGGAGATCGCTGAGGCACATGGCACTATAGGGAGGCAACAGCGAGGGCGCTGGAAAGGTCAGCGAGGGAGGCGATTCACGCAGGGAACAGAGTGGGGGTTTGCGGCGCGCGGCAGAACAGGAAAGGGAGAAGGGGGGGTTCGGCCGCGATGATGGGAAGAGGAGGGCTGGGAGCGGCTGGGGTGTCCGAGTCGCCGAAACACTGGCCGAAGCAGGGGGAACAAGAGAGGGGGCCGGTTCGGGCGGCGGTAGCTGGAACAGGAGGTCGGCGCGACGGTAGCGGGAACAGGAGGTCGGCGCGGCTGGAGGTGGCCGGGATGACGGGGCGAGGCCGGTGACGGAAGGAAGAGGGGGTCGCGCAGGGCGGTTGCGCCGGTCGGGGCAAGCAAGAGCATCGGGGGAAAACAGAGAAGGTAGAAGGGGTGTGGGCTGCGGGTGGCGGCATGCGAAGAAGGAGGCGACGCAGGTATGGGAAGAGTGAAAAGGAGGGGGGGGGGGGGGCGCCGCCTACGGGTATTAGGGTTACAATGTGTTTTTTTTCATTATAATAAAATAATAATAAAATATGAAATAAAATAATAAAACAGTACTAAAAATAATAATAATAATATCAGAATAATAATAATAATAAAATTTACAATAATAAAGATAATATTAATAAAATTTATTAACCATTAAAATAGAAGTTAAAATAATAATAAAAATAATAATATTTAGAATAATGATAATAAAATAATAAAATAATAATAGTAGTAGTAGTAGCATAAGAATAAAAATAAGAAATACAATGAAATGAATGTTAATAATAAAAAAAAATTTAATGTTAATGATACCATATTATCAGAAAATAATAAAAATAAAATGAAGGGGAAAAGGCCTGACACCTGGGCTGACTGTGCGGCGACCGCCAACCGTGCGGCGGCCGCGCACAGGTCTGAAACCCAGTAAAGGCATTAAACGACAACAAATTTTAATTCGGACTCGGCCCAGACCTCGGCGCAAACAATCGAAACCAGGAAATTATAAAAATAAAATAAATAGAAACGGCGGTTGTGACAGTATACTCTTTGTTTTAGTATATGGATGGATTTAGAAGAAACTAATGTAACAACGGATGTGAAGGAAAATGTAGAAGTTGTCAGAAAAAGAAGAAGAATGGAATGTGAACTATTGTGGGAAATAATGTGTTTAGTAATAATAATATATTTGGATTTACAATTAACAACATCAAAATACATATGTTTCCACATACATAATATAATACAGAAAAGAATATTGAATGATTTCCATCTGAAAATGATTATAATGTTATCCATATTTAATAACTTATATGTGCACAGTATAGAAAGAATCAACCATTAATGTGTTATAAAATAATTGGACGATGTATTATATGTGGAAATTGAAGTCCAAGAGAAATAATATTCAAATGAAAATGATGCATTAAAATAAATCCATAATGGGAAATGATTTTTTTTTCTGAGGTATAAGTTGAATCTTTTAAATATTATTATATTTTTAATTATAAAAATTAATGTAATATTGGGAATACACATGAATATGTGATGTAAGGCCATAAAAATATATATTTTTATACCAATAATTTCATTATAGATATATATGATGAACACAAAAATGGAATAAGAAATGTAATCGTTATTTATTTCCTCATGTTTTGACATTTTATAATCTGAGGAAATACTTCAAAATTTCATAGAAGAGAAGTATAAGTTAATAAGATTGAAAGAAATAATTAGTGTATTATAAATAATATTGATTTATTAAGATACATACATTTAAGGTATTCAATAATTTTTATATAGTGGATGACACGAGTATTTTCATAATAATAAAATAATTAACAATCTTTGTATTATGAGTGTACTTTGGGAGACATTTATTGAGTCATGCTATATATTTGAGGTATATGCTACTCTTATAATTATCATGTAAATATTTAATTTCTGAATGAAATATCATTCAAAATGTTTGACATAAGTTTAAATGTATGTACATTTTTTAGGGTTTCTATGATATTTGACATTGACGTACTTATGGGTTATAACTATTTTGGGGATACAAAATGAATTGTATGAGATAACCATTTAGGTAGAAAATTTTCATCAATAATGTAAATATTTATGATTTTTATCACATATATATGAATTTAATAAGGAATATATTAACATAGTTTTATATGAATGATCATCCACTGGCTGACGGATAACCCATAACATATAAAATGGTCATGAGGTTTTGACCAACAATCGAAGGAAGACATGGATACATCACATAGCATTGGCTTACGTGATTTACTAGTTATTATTAAATAGTTTATCAGTATTTAAATTATTATATAGATTATATTTATATTCTTTTTATAGGCAGACAATATGGAATATATATATCTATTTGATTGAAATGTAGTTTTTTTTAAGTTATTAATGTTATTTAGTTATAAATACACTATTTTTGTGTGATTATATGTATAATGTAAACCAAGAACACATGAATTTTTTAGAAATACCATATGAGAGGTATTGTAGAATAATATTTTATTGTATGATTAATTTATTATGATTCAGGTAATTTGAAAAAATATATATTATACCTTTGAGATTGTATGTTTAGGGAATAAATATTTTGGTATGGAATCCCTATGTAATTAATGTTAATTTTAGATTAATGTTAAATTTATGTTTAGAACTCTATGTAATAAAATACATTTACTTTTTAATTAAATATTTCTGAATAATTTTTTTTCTCGTAATTTTATAGATCATTTTTTGAATGATATTTGTTTAACATTGGACGTTAATGTATAATTTTCATGATTAATGATACCGTTATTTATTTTATAGTTTATACATTTAAGAACCATCCTATCAAATGTTATCCATTTTTTATTAATATATAATGATAAGAGGAATATAAGAATTTACATTTGAAAAAATATGTGATATATTGGAATATAATTATACTGCATCTGACATGAAAAATGAAATTTCAATACTCATCCCATAGAGAAAAAAACGATATTGTGGGTGGAATTTATTAAAGTTGAAAAATCATATTATCAAGTATGAATGTTTCTTTATTATAATTGTATATATAATAAAAAAAACTAAAAATCTATGAAAATAAATTTTTACATTTTTATACTTTTATTATTTACAAATCAATGGAATTTTAACCCATTCCCGGTATATAGTTTTGGGGTATTTCTATTTCTCATGAACATGTTCTTTATCACTCTTTATCATTCTTAGGTGTTTTAATTCTCTTCTATATCCATTTTTTCAAATATTACAACAGTTTTCCTATATGGAAATCTAGTTATGTTTTTCTCTCGATTACATTCATGCATATCATTTATATCTCTTCATGTTCATGTTTTATTCAAACTTATAATGATGTAGGTTTTTAATAAACATATTTTTAATATTAAAACCCTTGTTACCAGGAATGAGTTAATGATATAGCGAAGCAAGTCTGTATGTCGAGTATAATGAAATATCCGAAATTTTTAAAAGGAAACAGTATGTTCAATATAATTGAAGATATAAAATATTATGATTATGTAAACCAAGGAAAAATTTATTTGAATCTGACCATTATAATATAGATTTTATTTTGAAAAGAATAAATAGTATTATCATAATTATGAAATATATATTTTTCATGCACTTATCTAATTTATGAATCAATTAATTGTATAAATGATATCAATTTTTTGTAACCCCATTTTATTCTTCAAAAAATATTTTTTCTTATAAATTTGGTTTTTGGGATTTTTTTGTGTTTTTATTATAATTATTATTTTGAAATTATATAAAATATATTTTTATAAATAAAATTATTTTTTAATATCATAATTTATAAATATTCAACTTTTTAATTGTTAATAATTTTTTGAAAATAATGATTCTCCGAGGCATAGTGATAAATATTGTTTTTTATTTGATTATAAAATTATTCATGAACAGATATACATCTGATGCCATTATTAATGATATAAAAAGCTATAAAATCATAAAAATATGTATTTTATAATAATTTATTTCATAATTTGATAAAAAAATCATCCAGATGAGTATCTAACCAATTGATGTCCATAACAACACTTTCATTTTTTGGCCCATACACAACAATTTTTGCCTCCTAATAAACATTATTGGCAATGAAATTAGTTCAAATGATATAATCCATACATTCCATTCATAAGTCTGTGTTTTTACAATATAGTTGTAGTTTACCATCCCTAATATCCTTAATGATTGTTGTAGAATTAGTTTCAATTAATAATTTTTTCCACAATTTTATTTTTGAAAAGGAAATGACATTTAAAGATCCTTGAATATCAACCTCAAGGGTTGATGGCACTCCATACGTACAACATAAGCATCACATAATTTTCCACTATGGTAATCTAATAATATTCCACACCAATAAGTTATGATAATATCCATAGATGAAATATCGATTTTTATTATGATCCAACTAGGTTAAAAATGATTGCAAAAAAACTCAAACATCCCCACCACCATCTTCTAATCCCAGAGAATTCACAATATTCTTAGTAACACAATGTAATGTATATTTTCATCATAAAAAAGTATCATCACTCAATTTTATTCCAAGATTGCATTCGAAATCCTCATCAGATATTAACAATGATAGTGAACTATTCCATCATGATGTAATGTAGTGTGGCCGAATATAAGTGTTTGAAACAATTCCTCTACATCCATCTGAATTAGGTTTCACTGTTGAGAAGAGAGTTCAGAACTAATTACGAGCTCAAAAATGATAACAAGGAGATTCTTATTCGTCATTGAATTCCAATGATATCAATGATCTCCTTCCATAGTGATGAGTTAGTCATATAATTGATAAATAGATGCTCTACAACTTCACATTTAGCATTGAAAATGTAAATAGATACCAAAAAAGATTAAACAAATATTTGTAAAAACGTATCATCTAGTAACATATTATATTTTAATATCCAAATAATAAAAATCTAATATGTTATAATCCATTCCATGATAAAAAATTTACCCCGATCAAATGACCATTTAAATATTTTGTAAAATGGAAATAAATAATTTTAATTTCAATATACCATTCCTGACTAGATCCCATAAAATGCATGAGAGAAAGGTGACATAGTGTATCAATTGGAAATTTTTTATGCATCATCAAGTAGTTGAGTTTGAGATTTTTTAATGAATTATATAATGGATATATTATAGTCAATAGAATATCAAAGAGGATAAAGGTTGTCAATGAGAGATTCTCCGGCCCAATTCTCAAGAAAAAATTTGAGAGAAGAGTTTAAATATAATTACTTCTTGAAAAATAGATTATTTTATAAAAATAGACCTTAACATCTTGACTAATGGACATATCAATGTATAAAAAATTCCTATACAACAAATATCCTAAAAATATATTTCTTAGAAATACCAATATAACCGAATTACAATTAATAAGTGTCCAAGTGAACATTTTATTAAGCGTATCATTGAAATAAATATGGTTAGTTACTTATATTCTATAATTGAAAAATGATTTACAACAATTATTCCAATATATTTTATCAATATTTCTTCTTTAAAAATATCCACTTCATATGATATTTTCAAGGCACACATTCAAAAGCATAATCTACAACCCATACTTTTATTCAATTTAATTAAAAATTAATATATTATTTTTGATTAGTATTAAATTTATGTGCATAATTTTTATTTCTAATGATCCAATTATGCTTTTCAATTTTAATATTATTCTTCTATTTAGTAAATACATATTTTTTATTAAAAAAACCATTTTCATAAAAAAAATATTTTCTGTTTCATTTTTCATGTATAATTTTATATAAAATACTTCAACATATCTATTTTGAATTAAAAAGATGGATTCCATAATGATAATCATGGGGTCTAATGTCAGTATATAGGCACGTTTTACTTTCGGATAATATGATGGGTGACCATAGTTATTTTTATTTCAATTGTAAAGGGAAAAGATATAATTAAAGAGAAACATAAATTAACAAGGACTAGAAAATGGACCTAATACATTTTTTAACATTTTTTTAATTTTAAATTATATCTCTAATCATCTAATATTCGGTTATATAGATTTACATCTTTTTATTAGATTGGATCATTTATAGTATTTTATTTCAAGGAAAATATAACATGTCACAATCATGATTTTTTACAATATAATATTTTAATTATGGGGTTTTGAAGAAAATATCAATATATATTAAAATTATTTTTAATTTAAGATATTTACCATAACTAGGGTATTTTATTTTTAAATTTTATTAAAAAAATAATTATTATATATTATTTCAAAATGATGCCTTAGTAATAATTTAATCATTGTTTAATTAATATAATTGTCTTTAAAAATAATAAATTTATAATATTTTATGATAAATAATGTGATATTGGAATATTTTATTTAAAAATGGAAATTTTTGTATCTATTAAAATATTTTTTTTATATTTCTATTTTTTTGTACTGATATTATTAAAAACAACATAATCAATAGTTATAAAGCTTTCCATTTTTGATATACTATAATTTTTTAAACTAAATGATATAAAATTTGAAAAATATTATTTTCTCGCAACTGATTATTATATTAATAATAATATTGAACATTATTCATTTATGATACATTTCTTGATTTATTTAATTTATATTGGCCATCAATGAATAAAAATACTTGTTGTATAAGTGTGTTTTAAATGTGGTTATGAAGGTATAAATGGAAATGATACGGGTAAAAATGTAATCTAAAATTGTCAAAAATTTATTTGATTATTGGAGTTATATCATTAATTAACCTATATTTAATTTAATTTCTTTTTAAGACATTTGAAATTGAATTTTCATTTATATTAATTAAATATATAGACAAATTACAGATGTTTCCTTCCCCTTTTATATAAAAGGGAACATATTATCCCAATTCCATTACACCTAAAAAAATTTATCACACAATCCATGACAAAATACCTTCACATAATCCCTATCCTAATTCTAGATAACATTTATTTGGAAAAATTGAACCTCAAAAACCTTAATGTCTTATGAAATTAAAGCTGTTGGAAGAAGGGGTTTTATTTTTAATCGACCTTTTATATTTTATTTATTAATAAACCACTTTAAAATATTCTTAAAACATGATTAATTAGTAAATATATTATTCTAAATTGAATTAGATGTTTAAATATTACTATCGTTACCTAGATCAATCTCCACTTCCAAAAAATGGGATATGAGTCCATCGTTCATGTGTACCAAGAACTACAATCCTACGACCTAAATAAATTCATTTTATATCACTATCATTCATGTCTGGATATAATGATGGAGATAGTTATTAAATATGATATTAATTACATATTTATCATTATATTAAGATAAGTTATCATTTATCTTTATTTCCTCTACATTCACAAAATAACGATAAATTTGTTCTTTCAAAAATTACGAAAGTCATGAAATAGGGACCAATATAGACAAAACTATATAAATTTTCACAAAAAATATTCATATATATACCTATTTACCATTTATTTATAATAATAATTATTGTAATATATTTTATTCAATTATATACCAATAGGTTTAGGAATTGTTTTAAAGAGCGGTCTATCATTAAGGCTATATGAACAATTATATATAAGCACTATTATATACTTCAAACATTATAGTTATAGAAATAGTAATAGTTAAATTTTGGTATATATTAGATATAGAAATGGAATTTTAAAATATATGGTATATCATCTGGATCATATCCCAACATCATGGCTACCCCCTACACATGTCTGACTCGCATCCATATGGAACACTCTGAGAGCCTTCCATTTTCATCCCCATTATGGTGATGTATACTTAATTTTATTTTTCATTTAGTTATTCATTATGATTAAATGGGTGACCTCAAAATCATTCATAATTTTTTTCATAATTAATTTCAATTTTTTAATAGTTATTTTACTCTCAACAAAATTTATTAATGAAAATATATTATATATTCCTTAAACAAGTCTGAATACTGGTACTCATGGAGCATAGGAATTATTTTTATTCCACTTTTGTTATATTTATCATTATTATAATTAGCGTTTTCAGGGATATATGTATCATTTTTTATCCTTTTAAGGATGTTTCTTTGTTTTATTGGATGTTGTTTTACAAGGATAATATATGAGTGATGCATGTGTGGGTGGATTTGTTTAATTTTCTATGATTCTCTCATTTTTTGGAGTGGTATATATTTATAGTTTTTGTATAATTTTCTAGTGAAATGTACTTTAGTTTTTATATGTTTTTTCACATGCGTGATATTGAATCGGTGGGTGACTATTATTATATTTAATAAGAGTATCTTAAATTTATACATGTTCATTCTATTAATTTTTAACTTATCAACATCAACTACATTTTTATATTTCATTTCATTTTTTAGTGGATTATATTTTTTTAAATCCATATAGGGGAGTTAATTTGGGACGTGTTTCTCTATACAATTAATAAGATTTTTTCATATGCAGAACCAAATATTTCTCTATTTGGTAGTGTTTTACTAAATTTTTATCATCTTTCAACTATTAAGTGAAATTTTTTATTATCAATCCTTCTAAAAAAATAAAAATGATTTCTTATCGAGTTATATATTTAAAAGTTGAAAAAATGCACTATTGAGTTGAAAAACATTAATTTAATTTGAAAATATAAATTTTTGTAGCCTTTTAAATTCGTTTTATTCATTTTAATAGTTTTTATTTTTTTTTTACATTTTATAAAAAATAGATATTGTTCGATGGATCATGATACAGATCAGATCACGTTATAAGTGCCCTAATTATCCAATAATTTAAACGTTTTTCTTGGACAAAATTATAGGCAACCAATTAATAAAATAGAAATAAAATTCTTATATATATATATATATATTATTTTATAATATATATTGTATTTATATATCATTTATATTAATATTGTGATATAGATTAGTTTGAAGAATATTGTGTTATATAAAATGACAAATTTTCCATTACTTGAATACAATTTTTTATTATCTTCAATATTACATGATTCCATTTATGACATGATGTATATTAATTTTACAACATAATTTAAAGAATTTGGATATATGAAACTGATCCGATCAGTAGATATTTTTTAAAATAACATAGACTGATTTTTAGATTTTTCATTAAACAACAATTTAGATAATGGTATTATAGGCTTTCCATATATTAATTGTGATGGAAGACCATGATTATGTCAAGAATACGGTCTATAACATGTTACCTAATATGGTTTTACAAGATACTATTATTTATTTTATCACAATTTAAATAATTGTAATGAAAAAATGTTTGTGGTATGAATGAGAAGACTATATTTTGAAATTTATTAGAGTACATGTTAATTATTTTTCATAAACTTGTGAAAGAAAGGATTATAACCCAATAAGACATCAATATATGAACATATGATTCATGTAATGATAATTATGTTGTTTTCTTCATGAAAAAATTGAATATTGCTACCATGAATTTGGTATAACATCAATTTCAGAATTGGAAAAAAAATATTTAATCTGACTTTTTCATGGGATGACCATGTATGGTATTTTTAAAACAACAATGGATTATATTCATTCCCATTTTATATAATTTCTTAAAAATTAGTGATATAAGGTATTTATCATCAATAGTACATGGATGTTTGCAGTATAATGTTTTTTTTCTAAAAAAAGATTTCATGATTTTCAAAAATATTTCGTTTTGTCATTAGAAAAAAATGATTTTATAATATATTGAACATATCTATCGAAGAAAATGATTGTGGTAACACTATTTCGTATCCCACATAATGTATTGTAAAAAATTTAATTGATTTCCAGACACTATAATTATTTCATGTATGGTAAAATATCAATAAATATATGACAGTGTTATACTTAGAGAAATAAGGATATTGATAAGTTAAATCATCTAGAATATGTATTATAGGGGAGAATATTTGATGATTGATATCCTAATTTTGCAGAATAAAAGATTAATGTGGTCTTAGGTATGTCATGGGAAAATTTTATTATGTTCTCTATATGCTTATATTTCACTAAACATGGTGTATTTCATTCCCATTTATATCCTTCCACGGTGGATTTGTATGAAATTCCCATTAACATTAAATTTGTACAATCATATATGGAACTACAATTCTTATATATTATATCTCTTTATACATTCAACCATTAATAAATGAGTCGATGCACCTTCGAATGGATGGTCTGCCATATTTAAGGCTTGTCAAAATATATATTTCATTTTTTTATACACGTACCTGGACGATAAATGATTTTATTTCATATGAAATGATGTTTGGAAACACCATAAAGAGTAAAATTTCATGTCTTATTTGTCTGAATAATACACTATCTAAAAAATTTAAATATTACCACATTATTTTCTTTATGGGTCATCAATGATTCTTTCTAAAGGATCATGCATATAATAATTAATCATCATATTAGGGAAAATACTATAGAAACCTAAAATTATCAAACTTATATGTTCATAATTGATGTTCTTAATGAATTTCAAGATGTAATATTCTTCATTGTGGAATGTAAAAATGAAATCAAGAATATAGAAGAAATATTCCACAGATTACAATTACAATTTTAATATATCCTTTTTGAGTTTACTTATAGTTTATAGAATGATATTATCATTATATATAATTAATTCACATTTAAAACAATTAATATGAAAATTTCCTCCCAATTATTCTAAATGTAATGATAAATAAAGAAAATATGTTTTATGTTCTCCATGTGACTTGATAGATTTGGGATTTAGATTATAATTCCATCATATGTGTATTAGGGAAAATAAATGGATAGTTATTTTTTCTTATTTTTTTATGGAAGCTGAATAAGAAAATAAATTGCCAGATCTATTGGGGACTATGAATGTTTCTGATGGCTATTCAACAAAGATATCAAAATAGGTCAATAGATAATATTTGAAGCTAAAATATTTGATGACATATGATTATCACATATATCTTAACGAGTTAATTCTAATAATATTACATTTTCTCTTGTCTATTAATGTTTGGGTGGTAGTTTTTTAGTTATTTTATTTTTATATAGATATTTGTTCTATGATGTTTTTCAAGACTTTCTATAAATATTTACAAGAATAGGAACCAAAAATATTATATTAGTTAGATAAAATTTTTTCCAATCATTTTTCACATTTATTCAATATCTAACAATCCATCTTCATACGTCAATAATTTATAGATAACAATTTTCCTTTAATTGGTTATATTCAACTAAAAGAAATATGTACACATTGATGTCTTCTATATAGACAAGTAATAATCTGAAAGGTTCTATAATGAATGTATTATTGGAAAAAAAATTGATTTATGTTTTATGTATTTGTTAGATGTGACAACAATAAGAAATATACCAATGAATAATGAAGAAGACTTGTATGAGAAAATTGAACATAGTTTTCAATCACATTTCAAAACAGGGGGAATATAAGAATCATATTCAATGACTAGATGAATAATTAAAGAGAAATATATGTAACATCACTATATTTATGTAGTCTTAACATAAGTTATTATTACAAAATATTTATGGAATACATAAAACAATACACAAACAAAAGCCGAAGACAGTATAAGATTACTGCCTTACGAAACATGTAAACATGAACATTAGAACATATGTTCAATATATTTTCTCCCACTAGGTTCCCTTAGACTAGAATCATTTTTAGACACATCATACTTAATAAAAATAGTTATAACTCGGGGATGAAAACATAAATGGGGGTGAGATGGGATTCTTATTATGGGTAATCAAGAGACACATGAAAGAATAAACATGTAAATAAGAGTTCTAGAACTTGACTTAAACAGTTTTTGATTTTCCCCAGAATATCAATGAACATAGAAATGATCAATTAAGGAACAATATTTGAATTAAACCACAAATTGTGTAATAAATATAATCATATAAAATTATTTTTATTGGAGACAAGGAATAACATCCCATAACATATTAGTAGTAAAATTTAACTTCATACCGTATTGGTAGTAATTTTTCACTCCCATGGCCATCTTAATAGCATGAATTAACATCTTATCCCATCATGGTAGTCATAGTTCACTACCACGACCATCTTAATAGTATAGTTTCACTATTAAGAACATCTTACTCTATCTAATTAGATATAAATCCTTACCTAATACATTGGAGTGAGATATAGGTCCCACCCATATCATAACAAATAAAATAAATTTATGAAAAATAGAATCATATGAAATCATATCATAACCCATGAAATAAAATTGGTATCATAAACATGTAATAATATCATAGCTTGTATAAAAAAATTAGGGTTTCATTAATATTCAATCATAATCCTATCCCACAAAAAGAAGAAGGTTTCAAAATAATATAACTTGTGAAAGAGAAAAAAGCCAAATAAAAAAATTTCATAAAATCCTATTCCATGAAATGAAATAATATGAATGTTAAAATTTTATTATTTCTATTTAATTTCATGAGTATAAACAATTAATGACATCTTATATGGGACATAATTTTGAAAAAATATCTTGAAAACATGTCACGAGGAAAATATCATTTTTCATTGAAAATTTATTTTCAGTAAATAAAACTTTTTTAATTTTTTTGAAAATATAGATGAAAAAATATAATGGAATCCCGAAAAAATTTTAAAATGTTTTTTCCAATAACTTATACTAAAGCATGAAACCCATTTCAATACCAGTTTCTAGGAAATCATAAGAAAAAAACATAAATTTTTTTGAAAAAAAATAAATAACATAAAATCTATATATAAATAATATTAAATATTAATAATTAGAATTATAATTATATTCAGGATTAGTATATACACTAAAGAAATGAAAAAAGTGAGAAACATTGCATTTATCTCACATATATAAAAGGTGTGATTGAATTACCTTATCTTGTGTCTCGACACTCTGCATACTCATAAAAAATTCCATTATATTAAATTTACTCTATAATAAATCATTTACAGAAGAATATTATTATATCTAATACCAAATATGGTTTGATTATAAACGTATATTACTCATTTGTCAAAAATTCTCTATTTATGTTTCACTTTGGGAAATATCCAGCTTTTTTGGCACGTGTCTTCATTTGTAATATAATTTGTCCTTATACATATATTGTGATTTATAAAATATAAAACATTGTTGAAATATAATTTATATTCTGTATATGTGTATTATAATAATCTTTATAATATATAAGTATTAAATGGAATACACCAATCAAGGAGAAGTTAGGTTGTTTGTACAAATGAATTCTATATCTGTTTAATTATCTGGTTGAATGAATCTTAAATATATATATATATATATATAATTATTAATGCAACATTATTCTTTTGTATATGTCATATATATTTTCTAAATCCGTATTTAATACATTCCTTTTAGCCAATTAACGATTCATGTTATATTAATGGGGAAATAGTATACAGTCCCTCAAATGAAGTTATTGTATTAAAAATGCAATGTAAAAATTATATGTTTTTTAAAAGCATTATATAAGCCTAAATACATAGAAAATATAATATAAAAATACAAAAATATATTTTTCCTCACAATTTCCCCCATTAAAGGAGGTAGTGTAACAATTAACTTTAATCATTTAGCGAGGTGCTACTTTTGTGTAGATGCAATGAATATGTTTGTCACCCATTTGATAGATATGTCCATAATTTTATCTCTAAACATTATCAAAAAAAATTACTATAATATTTAGGATAAATTATTTGTAATAAAATCATTTCAAATTAGGTTTTTATGTATTGGAGAAATAATTTAAAAGAGAATCATTTTATAGAGGAAGTTACATCTTAATCAGGTAACTCCTTTTGATTTATACAAAATAGCTTCCTTGGAATGATTTCTTATCCATGTTTCTCTTATAAAGGGAATTCAAGGACATTGGTGATAAATTTTGTTATATTTTTGTGAGGTAATTTGTCTTGGCAGGTCTATGAATGTGTGAGAGTAAGAGGAATTTTATAATGAAAGAGGAGTGACACTCAGGTAGTATTTTCGATAAAATAAACCCCTTCCATATTTTTTTTTAATTTCAGGTGGATCCAATAAGGCCCAAAGTAAGATAAAAGTGATTTTAGGGTCTATATATGGCATGAAAATGTATTTTTAACACCTGTATAGAACGTTTTTGGAATTAAGGTAATGGTTTAGTCCATTTTTGGATTTGTTTAAACTTAATAATTGTAATTAATATTAGTTACATTCAAAATATTATTCTAGTGAAAATATATTTTTACATTAATAGACATTATAAATATTTATGAATCTAAATATGGATAAATTTTTCCAAATTCTTCTCAATTAATTTTTAGAAATTAATTTAAATATAATCTCATAGATTGGATAACAATGCAGGTTTTAAAATAAAAACCTTCAAATGATTTTTATGTATTTATGGCCATCATTAAAATGAAATTGAATACAATGAAGTAATTTGAAAAAATTGATTTTAAATTAATCTAATTAATCTTTTAAATATATTGATAATATAAATTATCTATATAAATAAATTACATGTAAAATTAGTTTTGAGTTAAAATTCATTATTTATAAGTTATCATAAAAAAATTAAATATCACAAATATTTACAAAAAATCACCCTACCGAAATTTTTAAGTCTATATTACAAAAATGATGTTTATTATTACATATACAATATACATAATTTAGATTGAAAATAGGTTCTCCCTAAAAATATGATTACATATCCTTAATAAAAATTTAGATTTTGTATGTGTCAAATTTTGTTTAATCGTTTCATATGCATATAGAATCATTTGGATTAATATCAAAAATATTTTCTTGAATATCATATATATATATATTAAATAAATATCACTAACTAATTTTAATTAATAAATTTTCATAGGATACAATATCAATGAGAGAAAAACTAATAGTTTTTTACAAAAGTATCCCATTTATATTTAATGAGTTTTCATATAAATTTATAATTAATTTCTAGTATATAAATTCATCTTATATTTTTTGTAAAACATATATTATTATAAATTAGTTAAAAATATTCCTAAACACTAATATAAAGTCTCAGTTCTATCTTGTTATATTTTTTAAAAATATATTATTTTATAGTAACACTTGGTCTTGCTTGTAACTCAAGACATCATAGATAAAAAGAATTAGGTGAAACATACACTAACATAAATGTTTCGTGTATAGAAATAAAACCTTTATATTTCTTTTACTGCATGATTTACTTGAAATTTTTTTGTATTGAATGAAAACAATTGTGCATTAATAAATTTTTCTAATGTTGTGTGGAATGAAAAAAAATCAATTCCAAAAAAAAATCCATAATATTCTAGGTTGTTACATTCTTCACCCCATAAAATTAATTTTTCCTTCAAAAATTCATTTGGGTGATTAATGTTTTAATTTATTAAAATTACATTGATAGAAAGACATATCATAAAAATTAATTCTAAAATTTCATTTAAAAAAATAAGAAAATGTAAATGATACCCAATGTAACTCACAAAAAGATTCCACATCTGATAATTTAGGTGGGATATGAAATCGTTGACATGGAAGGGAAAACTCTCAAATAAATCCTAATGGATAGTTATAAAGAATAATACAATAAAAATGTGAACAATAATAAATTCATAGATCTGTGATGTCCTATAGGGCCAAATAATCCATCAAAAACTAAAGAACTATTATATAAATTTATTTATATATCATTTTTTTAAAGCTGAATAATTTTCTTAAAAATATAAACAAGCTTGATTTTAAGACAACCTCAACCTTTGTGGCAACAGGACCCAGATCTCTATTTTCTCTAAAAATTTATGTTTAATTTTTCATTCTTGAACCACTAACAAATCATGAGATCCATGATAATCCATCATATATCTCTTTAGTTTCCATCAACAAAATAATTGTTAGAGAATGTTTTCCAATTTTCATAAATTCTATAATGGTAATATAATACAGTAATCTCAAAAACATCATCAAATTATTAACATAAACAAATATAAAATGGTTAACGTTATAATACTTATGAGTGATGAAAATACATAACATTAAAAAGAATGTCAAAAAATCATCATATCAGTAATACCCCAAATATCAATAAGTGGTTCTTGGTTTTAACATTCCAAAAATGTGAATACCCACATCATAGATTATCCTGATACAAGGTATTGACCTAAACTACAAAAAAATTGTAAAACATTCAGTCTTGATTAATCAGAAGGTTATGAGATATATTCATTATATCCAAGAAGCTTTAAACATCATCCAGAATGACATTGAAAACTTTTCAACCATCCAATAATCATATTTAGTGAAACCAGCACTGTCTAATTGACTTATTTAAATCCAACATGTGTCTTACCTAAATATAAATATCTAATCAGTTGAAACACATTACATTTTATCATTTCTTTAATCTTATGTTTTCCCTAAATATCACCCATTGATTAAATAACTTTTGTTTTTCGATTATAACTATTAAATATATTCTTGAATGTCCATACAAAAAACATAAACTATAAAACCCTTATATAAATCACCATTAAAAATTCATGGATCAATATACATAAATAAGTTAATCCTTCCAATTTAATGGTTGGAATGAAATAGGTCCTTCCATGGGTTATAATTAGATTCTTATGTTTTGGTATTTATATGGGTAATGTATGTGTTATCTAAATAAGGGATAAGTAACTCCTTGTACATTCATCACTTTTTGACACTTATTCCAAAATAAATAACATTATCCCCTCCATTTGAGGTATTCTTAAAGGTTATCCTACAATCTTTCCTGACATATTGAAAGATGAATCTTCTTTCCCATATGTTTTTTTATTTTAAAATTCATAAAATTCCATATTCGTCTTTTCAGATGTGTTAGGAATATCACGAAGTTTAACACTATTAATCATATAATGCAAGAGTTAATTCAAAAAAATCACAATATATTTATGTTTAGTCATCCTCCTATTTCATTATAGATAAAAACTATATCATCCATCAGATTCAACGTTAACATAGTTCCTTCTATATTCCTCCATTAACTAAAACTAATAAGATTGGGTTGAGGACCACATATCACGAAACAAAACAAGATAATAAGAATAAATTCTAATAGGATGTATAAATTATGAAATCATTCTTTTAATAGATGAAATTATAGGAATAAACTTGGTTATTAAATGTAATATTCTATTAAAATACATTATTATGGTTTGTGTAGATATTGTTAATTTACAAATCATATCCACCATGAGTGACAAAATAGGTGTAATGTTTTGCTAGTTGACATATACAATATTACCCCTCGTCAGCCCTGAGATATCTTTTCGTATTTATTACCCAAATATACATTTATTCCATAGCCACATACACTTCTAGTATTCAGGAATGCATTTATATATATTAAACCACTCACTATATCATTTACCAAAATTTAAGGACATTTTCAGATGCTTTTCTTTATCTTCAGACTTATCTGTAGACATTTCCTTTTGGTGATAACTAATATCATCTGATCCTAGATTCCAATATATAACTAAATTTTTTTTCTAATACCAAAATTAATTACCCAAAATTGAAATACATAATTTTACAGAACTTTTTCAAAACACATAACACATTATACAAACAGATGAGGAATGCCTATATTAGTTTAGTGACTTTTAATCATTGATACCAGAAAGCTACTACATAATTGAGATATAATATATCCCACGAGGTTTTTCATTACTATCATTTTTATTAGACAGATAATACATAATACACTTACTTAAATCATGGGGAAGTAAACATAAAAATGGTTGACTACTGATTCCAAATAAGTGTAAACAATAGGGACATCAAAGTATTAACATGAGTATTGCACTAAGAGAATGTGATCAAAATATTTGAAGATCATACCCTTCATATAAAATATCATAACCCAAAATATTGATATGATGATTGAAGTTTATATGACACAAATCATATGAAAATAATGAGAATAATACATAAATGATTTATATAGAAATAGGATATGGAATTTTTTCAGACATATAGGAATATAAAATGATTTTGACAGTAGACAAAGCATTGAAGCCAAGACGATCTTAGTAGTACAAGTTAACTAACCATACAATTAATGTAGTCATGGTTCCATCCTATATTCAACATAATAGAATATCTTAGACGTCATTCAATCTTGGAAGTAATGGTTTACTTTCATAACCATATTAGCTATCAAGGATCACTACAAAGAGCATCTTAGTATAACTCCTGAGATATAAATTTTTACCCTATGCAATGACAGGAGATATAAGTCCCACTCATCTCATAATGAAATCATTCATACATATTGCAAAAAATCAAAAGTAGTAATTTCATAAAACATTAAATGTAATGAGTATCATACACAAAAAATCAAATCATAACCTATGGAAAAAGAGTCAGTTTTCATAATAATTCCATCATAAACATAACCCATGAAAATGAAAAGGTATTAAAATATAGAATATAAAATTTGAAATAGAAACATGTTTATTAAAAACCATACAAAAATACTATTACATTTACATAAATAACAAGAATTCTTACATTTAATCATTTACCTATAATGGAATGAGTAACACCTATAAATAAAATCTTATATGGGAAATAATATTAAAATAATCTCTTAAAAACATTTGTTGATGAAAATATAACTCTTCCTTGAATTTTTTTTTAAAACCTAAAACATATTGAAAACTATTTAATCTAAAAATATACATTAAATTTATATGGGATTTAGGAATATATTTTTAAAAACTATTATGTTAAACTTATAAGTAACCATGAAAACCATTTCAAAACATTGTATTATGAAAACATACAAATGTATCATAAAACCTTTTAAATCATAACCACTATTAAAAAATATATAATGGATATGTAAATAAAAACTGAATTTCAGAATATGAATCATATAATATATTTATAATATTATATACACTGTATAAAATAAATGAGTGGTGAACCTGGTACATGTCTCATGGATATAAAAAGTGAGATGAAATTCCATTACCATTTTTCTTGAATCTCTTACTACTCATAAAATATTCCAATGTAATAGTTGTGACATTATTATACATATTTTAAAGAGGAATATTTTTATATAAAATACTATAAATATTATTATTATGACATTATATTACTTTTTTTTATCAATTCATTGATATGGGTTCACATTGATTAACATCCTATTTGTTTTTTCATGTGTCTTAATTTAAATTATCATTTGTCCTTATAATTATATAACAATTTTTATAATTTAAATTTTTTTATATATTATTATTATTAATTAAATTTGTATTATAATATTAGATAGAATA
The DNA here is from genome assembly GCA_963277665.1 of Viscum album. Classification (NCBI taxonomy): domain Eukaryota; kingdom Viridiplantae; phylum Streptophyta; class Magnoliopsida; order Santalales; family Viscaceae; genus Viscum; species Viscum album. Next base: position 1,044,242,593 of record OY728163.1, on the reverse strand, counting down.
TATAAGTATGAAACTGAATACACCATACAAGGATATAGTAGGTCGTATGTATGCCCAGATGCTATTTGTCATTAATTATTGTGTTGAAAAATATAATGTAAAATAAAAATAACTCTGTATAGGTATATATATCATTTATAAATTAGATTTATTATATTATAAAAATAATATATACTCCCTAAATGAATATTTAATAATTTATACGAGTTATATTTACAAATCAAATCTCTTTATAGGTTGGTAGTTCACATTGCATCAATCAAAATAATAGTATTATAACAAAATAGAATGTATAAATATTTGGCTAGAAAAAAAATTATAGTAGAATAATTACCTAATAAATATAATAAATATAATATATAAATACATTTTCCCTTATTTTTTCCACAATGATATGTGCTAATGGAATACTAAACAATCATCTGGTTGTGAGGAGATAGTTTACCATACACATAAATAGTATGTTTGATACCCATTATATGCAAGTGATTTTAAGTGTTGTTAGAAAAAAAATAAACTATCCTATAATAATGAAGATAAATGTTTTTTTATGAAAATAAATATAATAATATTTTAGGGAGTATAGAAAAAAATATAATAATGGAGTTTGAGGGTGGGTGTTACTTGTTTATCGAGTAACACCATTAGGATTGCACTAAAGAGATTCCATAGAAGGATTTATTACCATGGGAGTCTTCATGGATGATGTGAGGGATTTTTGGGAGCTATTTAGGAGGATTTTATTTATCCAATGGGTCTTTATATGTGTGTGGAATTGGTAGGAGTGTTGGCTATTAATTATGCGGTAAGAGTGGAACTCTTGTAATTTGATTGAAAATCAAAACCCCACAATTTTTTTGTTCAATATGGATCCAAATATTGTCAAAAGTAGATAAAAGGGGGGATATGGTCAAAATATGTCCATAAAATGGAATTAAAAAAAGTTGATAGGCATTTTTTGGATTTAATGATATGATTATTCCCTTATTATGCTTACTTTAATGGTAATCATTGTAATTAATTATAATTACTTTCTCTAATAACAATATACCAAAAATAAGTTGAACTTCGTATAAATTATAACATATTTTTATAAAAAACATTTAATATAATTTTAGAAATTACAATCATATATGTGGTAGAAATTTATTTAAATATAATCCCGCCACAAAACGATAATGCATTTTTTGAAGTAAAAATGCTTAAAAGTTTTATATGTTATTTTATACAATTTCAAAATGAAATTGATTAAAATAAAATAATTTGGGTAAATTGATTAAATTTTTATCTAATAAAACAATAATAACAATTATAAATATAATTTAACTATATAAATAAATTTTATGAAAAAGATGTTTGGAGATAAAATTCATTATTTACAACTATTCATTTAAAAACTTAATTCTCGCATAAAAATACAAAAGAGTTACCGTATAAAATAATTTAAATTATTTTTCAAAAATAATGTTATATTAGACAAATTAAGTTAGTAAAATTTCTAATATTTAAATTTAAAATAGGTTCACAATCAAAATATAGTAAAAGTGCGTTAATAAAAATAAGTGTTTATTGAGTGTAAACTTTGTATTTTTATTATCTTAAGCCTATAAAATCTCTTTGATGAATTAAAAAAATCAATATAATATAAATATGTATATATATATATTATAATAATATAAGTCACTAATTTTTATTAACATAATTTATTCTGATAATTTTTTTTATAATAAATAGAGTTTTATATAAAATTATTCCCTTTATATTTATTATGTATTAAAATTAATTTCTATTTAATAAATAAACTATGAATTAGTTATATACCATTGTAAACCATATATTTTTCTAAATTAGTAACCAGTATTCATAACTTTTAATTTAGTTCCTTGGTTATCTCTTATTATATGTTTTAATAATATATTCTTGTTCAGTAATACTCATTCTTTCATATTAGTCATGACATCAAGGAAAGGAAGTCTTGCATGAAATTTACAATGACCTAAGTGTTCTATGTATAGAATGCTAACCTATATATTTTCTATAGTGCATGATTAATATGGAATATTCATAAAATACAATCCAAACATTGTACTTTAATAACTATTTTAGTGTTCCGTGAAATGAAAAATATCACAATGAATAGATTAATTCAAAAAAATATTACAATAAACATCAAGGTGTTAAAATAGAAAAGAAATTTTACCTATAATTTGTTTCATGAATATATAATGTAATTAAATAGAAAATTTAAATGGTATCTCATCCAATTTAATTGTACATATGTGTAATGTTATTTCTATTTTTTCCATATAGAACATAATAAAATTGTAAATAGAAATCATCATTATTTATAATTGAGTATGAGAGATGCATTTCATAGTGGAAATTTTTATGCTTGGTATAAATTTATGGTAGGATTATCCATATTATAAAATAATGAAAATTATATTTATTAAATTTTTAAAACTATTTATATTTAACGTTATGAATCTCTTTACTGACTTTCTCTCTGAATAAATAAGTGTTTTTTCTACTAGGCCAAATTGTGTGCTTTCTGAATAAAAATAAATTTTTATAAAATGGTACACATTTATTTTCACTAAATAAGAAATTAATAAGTGAACAGAAGATGATGGTGATAGGGTAAATTCATTAAAACTCTTTATAAGATTCCATCAAAAATTATTTCCCAAATTTGAAAATTTATATTGTTATAAATTCAATAGAAAAATACCAATATTTTCTTATTACTCTCATATTTAGATCACTATGATGAAATTAGAGTGGTTTGATTGTATGGTGAGGCATGAAACCCTTTTTGATGATTGTGTATTTTGAGTTACTGACATGACTTTGACTATTACTATTGAGGAGCCACCTATGCTATCATCATTATTGAAACACATTTTCTATCAGAATGATATTCCATAATCTCAATTTGGATTCATTATTGAAGTAATCCCATGAAAAAATTATTATTTGGATGGTGTTTAAATTTAAACTCTCACTATCCCCATTTTCATAGGTCAATTAATTACAAATTTTTACTCTAATAGTTAATGTTTCCCATTTTATTTTGAGAACAATGAATGTATGGTAAATATATTGAATCATATATATGTGTCCCTAGTTCTTTTGGTTTATCTCAACATGAATTTTTTATGTTGTAAAAAGTCATATTTATTTAATATTATATACAAATATTGTTTATCATAATTTAAATTTGATTAAAATTTGAATATATATTGGTTTCTGTATTCATTGATATTAATTTTATAATATTTAATCTTACTTTATTACTACATATCCAAACAAAAATTCCATTTCATTTAATTTACATAATCAAATTAATGTTGAATTAAATATAAAATATTTGACTAAATATAATAAAAATAAAAACTAATGAAAATATTCACCAAACAAAGAAAAATGAAAACATGAACCAACCCAAAATAAATGAAAAATTACCAAATCAATTAAAAAAAGTAAAAAATTAAATTACTCATAACTAAATTGTATCCAATAGAATATAAAAAAATTTAATCTATCAAACCCATTCAATAAATCTTAATTTTAAGGTGTTGGTTCATTCCTTAATATAATTTTTTGTTTATATATATTCCCTCTAAATATAATATGATTTTTTATTTCATTGTTACTTTTATTTTTTTTGAAAATTGGAAATCAAAAATTAATTCATTCCACATATTATTTCTTGTTTTTTAAACATTAATTATTAAGTTTAATTTAAAATCTTATTTGGTTTCAAATATATGAAATGAAAATCTTAGAATAATTATGATGAATGAGGTCACCAATGAATAATCAATACATGAGAGGAATTGTAAATCCACATATAGTACATATTTTGAGTATATTATTTCAAATATATATATTTTAAAAAAATTCATGTTATTTATTATGTTTTATATTATAATTTGGATCCACCACTAAGGAAAAGGTTATTCATTTATGAACACAGTGGTAGTGGGTCTCAACCTGATGATTTGAGGGGGTGTTAATAAAGTTACGTTTACCTCTCATTATACCTGATTACACCCTATCACTTCATTATTTATACTAGATAAAACACTTTGGTTTCCCAAATTGTTAATTGAGTCTCTTAAGATATTTTGTCAATATATATATTCACCGCTATTTACATATGATGCCACACATATTTCATTCCCTTTTCAGATTATGGATCCAACTCTCCATCATGTATTAATCTTTTTAATAAACATCTTTTCCACATTTATTTATTTCTAATTATTCCATGATGAACTTATAAAGTCACCCTCTATAAACATCTACTCCCATTCATTATAAGAATCACATGTAGAAATTGGGCCCCACTGAAACTATACATAATGATGATCCTTTAGGACATAATGATCTAGTATTACCCACAAATAATCCTTGATAAGGTATATTTATAGAATCCTAGAAAATTAAATTGATTATAATATATTTGCATTATAATACATATTGAAATATTATTTTATTTTAATTTAGCTACCGTATTTCACACTGGGTGATATTTGAATACATGTGTGTAAGAGGTTTGGAACAACCATATAGAATGGATGGTTGAGTATAATCAGTATAATAAAATTATTGGAGATGCAAGGTTAAAATGTAAGAGTTTTTTGGGATTTTTTCCAGATTCACTAACATTGTTCCATTCAGGCCACTCTCTTAAAGTTTCTATCAAAATAAATTTAAATATAATATTTTAGTGACCTATTTTTATGATTAAAATGATTTGAAATATTTGTAAACATATTAATGGAGCCATGTGATAAGATATCTTGTTATTCAAAGGCCCGATATTCCTTAAATTAATTATAAAATAATATAAAAAATATATTATTCCAATCATGAGTCCTTTCATAAAGCAAATGGAAAATATCTTATTTTTGGTGAATCATGATATTCTTATGATGAATCCGTAGGAAGAAGAATATTTAAAAAAAGACAATTCAATGAATCCACTCAATTGTTAATGAGTGTATCTTTCTACAATAAATGATCCAATATATATAGGACTCATCAATTTATTGTATAACACATTTTTTATTACATTGGTTTGGTATGATCAATTATAATCCTATGATCCAGGAGAATTGAACCAATGAATGTGTATAAATACTTATTTAATTTGACTATTCATTTTCCTAATCTGGATGTCACATATATATTCATTGGTATAAAAATCATGACCAAAAATAGTTTAAACCCTTGTTCCGGTGCTTTTCTCATGTGTTGTTTTTTGTACATCACCGATTAGGACACATGGCCTTAGTTTGATGTTGCATGGTGGGATTGAGCATAAACAAACCCCTACATTCACAGAGGAATTGGATACAGAAAATTAAAATCAAAATCAATGAAGAAATTAAGGGACTTTTCAGTTAGTGTTGATTGATTCATTGAGTTGATATATGAATCAGATACGATGGGTGATGAATTATGTATTCATTGTGAATTTGATCATACAAGATGTTTGGAGAACATATTTGGATCAAAGGGTACCACATTCCAAACATTGGGGGTCCAGAAATGATATTCGGACTATAGATTCACTAATTTCTAAAGTACATGAGTTATAATTTGATGGAAAAAATAATGAATATCTCGAGTGAGGATCTGATATAAGCATAATATAAAATCCAAACTACACTGAATTTAAATTGATTAACACATGTAATGTATTGTTTATAGCTACCATGGATAGGGTTTTAGTTATTTATATGTATCACATGGTGTGTGGGAACCCCTCATTCTATGCGAGAACCCCTCATTCTTTGCGGGAAACCCACATACTTGGTGACCTTGTGTGGTTGGACTCAGTGTGTGCTAATGGAGTATATGTGCACATGCATAGCCAGACACATACTATGTTCCATGGTATATGGTGTTAGGAAGAGAAACTTGTGAAACCCAATATGAAGAGTCATGTTGTATACCAATGTATCCAAATGTAGCATGAATAGATAGAGACCACCTACAAAAAGGTAGGGACCATTTGTTGTGTCAGTCTCCTATATAACGTGTATTCCTAGTCTCCTTCTAAAAAACATCAACCTATCATATATCCTTTACTTGGACATGTATTTTGGATATTTAGTATCCAATCCTATGAGTTTTTTTACATAGAACAATATGGTTTCCAGCAATTTGTGTTTTTTATATGACATGATATGTACCAATCATGGATATCATATATATGATTTTTGATGAATGTACCAGTGATTCATGATAAAATGTGGTTTTTTGGGTGGAACCCTCTTGCCGGGAAGGGCATGAATCTGGGATATATAGAGTGTAACCCTCGTGGGAGTATATGGCATGGTTTAAAATCTTTTTTAGTGTCACCCTCCATATTGGAAAGGAATCATACCATAATTAATATAGTATAATACTCTCAAAAAGAAAAGGCATGGGTCCTCGACCTTTTGAGTGTCACCCTACAGTAATGATTGGCATGGGACCTTGATCAATAGAGTGACACCCTCATGTCGATACATATCATGGGTCATCAAGACTAAGAGGCCACACACCATTTTTACTGGGCATGGGTCTATAATGACTAGAGTGGAACCCACCAATGTGGACTGGTCATGGGTACATGAACTTCTGAGTGTCTCCCTATAATCAGTATGGGTATTGATCCTCAATTACTAGAGTGGAATAATATGATAGATATAGGGTCTGGTTTCTCACCCTTCCAAGGGAATCCCTTCATTCAGAATAAAAATTGGTCCTCAACTATCATAGTGTAACAATACTAAATGGATGGGAATGGATCCTCTAATAATAAAATGAGTGAAAGCGTAATTTTGTAACAGTGCAAGTGTCCTATAACTAGAGATTGTGGCCTCTCCGATATATAACATAATGTGTGCAGATGAATGACTGGGATGATGTGTGATAGATAAACACACAAGATGTTAGGCACCATTTATGGATTTATAGAAATAATGGTAACTCTTTTTGTGGCATGGTTTGTGATATGGAGATACCCCTATCAATCATTTTGGTTTCTTTGGATTGATGATATATATATATATATCCACAATGAATGTTTTTTCTAAACTCATTGTATGGGTGGTATTGATGAAATGTGTAGTCCATCTACATGATGCATTGAGCTACCAATGGTCAAATGATAAAAAATTATTTATTGGGGTTGAGCTATTTACTATTTAGAATATAATATAAACTTATTAATATTATTTCTTTTACGAGCGCCCATTAAAATTTTAGGCTGTTTTAATCGTTATATATATAGTTACCCCTACATGGACTTTTCCAGACTGTGTCATGTCTATATGACAGACAAGTCGACAACGAAAATAGAGGAGTTTAGGGATACAAGGATCATTTGACTAAATGGGGTAGTTGAAGCTTGGAGATCAGTATCTAGATTCTCACGAAAATTTACTTTCTAGTTATTTCATGTTAGGAGATTGTTTTGGTAGTGTGTTTATTATATATAGTTACATTGAATTCTATACTATCATACTAGTGTAAACCATAGTGGTTATTCATGGATTGTTTAAATTCTATGTTTTGAACAATTTTATCATTATTACTCTACACATATGTATTTATATGGCTAGGTGAGTGCATATTGGAAAATTAATCAAATTTCACTAATTGGAAAACATTCATTTTTTTCACATGTTTCCATCCCAGGACATTGGTTGTAGGCTTGGGGTAGTTATGGAATAGGTTTTGTTAGTTTTGGGTTTTCTGGATATTTATATCAATGTTTGTTCCATCCTTGGTGTGTGTGTATGGAGTAGTACACTCATATGTTATTTGGTTAGGTTTTTTGGAATCAAAGACATAGTGTCTCGAGTGCGGCTCTCATGATAGATAATCTAGTGATGATACATGTGACCCATGTAATCATTCAATAGGGCCATGAATACCATTTTCTCGACAAAACAAACCAATATATTGGTTGAAGGGATAGTATGGTCGATGAATCATATAGTATTGGGTCCATATTTATCATTATTGATTGAGGTCCACAGTGTTATATTCGTATTCTCATCTGACTGTGGTATGTATTTAATATCATTTTGGGATTACTACATGATTCCAGCTAGAAAGGTTAACAATAATAAATCATGATGTCGATATGATGAGTTTTGAGGCCACAATTTAGTGTCAATCCCATGAGATCATTACTATGAATAAAGAAGTATTAGCACCCACATCTATCGAGTAGAAGATCATAATAGCCCATATGGCTGAGGATGTGTTCATGTTTTTCATAGTCCATGAGTTCTAGATCCAAAGGATACTGAGGTTATTTTTTGAGCCTGATCCATAGGTAGTCGATGATTCTCTATAGTCGGTGGTCCATGTTTTTAGGTTCATTTGGACATTGGTGGATCTGGTGGGTTTCATGGTATATGTTTGTTTCCATGTAGTAGTTTGGCACTGGAGAAGTCATAGTACCTAGATGAATGAAGAGTCTACACTCCTATAGACATACTTATAATAGTTGTTCTATGTGGAGTGCTACTAATTATGCTTTTACATAGTTCAAATTTATATGATTCGGATGATGCAATAAGGGAATGATAAGGTCTGTGTATAATTTGTGTTTTACTGAACATACATGGTACTCCCTTAATATGATACATGTTAGCTAATTATGAGAATAGATGTTTGCTCAGGGTCTTCATTGAATGATATATACTAGTGTGGTACTCGTGGGAATTACCTCCTATGTCGGGGTGTTGGAGCAAGCACAAGTGATATAAATATTATGTATTGAGGGATGCCCGACATCTGGATCTAGAAGTAGGCCTCACAAAGCAGATTCATCTGTAGTATCTTGCAGATGTCAGTTGAAAGGATCTTGTTACAACAGTTCTTCCCTAGATCAAGATTGAGAACATGTTGGGAAATCACATAGGACCAAGGTATTACATAAAGGGGTGGTTCAATGAATTTTATAGTTAGGTCCTATAGAATAATAATTACAGAAATGATGTGTTGATGATGGTTGGAGGATAGAAGACATACTACCACAGTAGATACAACCCCATGATAATCGATCACATATATGATGGTAGGGTGTCCGCCTAAATATATGTAGCTATAATAGGAGTATGATGAGTTGTGGTTGGTGGGTGGTGGATGATGTTATGAAATCATTCTTCCACCACCACAAGGTGGACCAGATCATGATTAGATATCTAATTGCTGGGGTCATAGGTATCATTAGGATATGGCTTCATCTGAACATGTAATACATGAGATAATTCAGTTCATTATCTAAGTCATTTCTAGTATTCATTTAGTATTACTAGAAAACATTTCTTATGATCATGTCATCTCTATACTCCTAGGTATGAGTTGGAGCTCCCAATTAAGGCTTAATCTCCGCAACTTTATCTTAATGTTCCAACATAGAATGATTCTTATATATCTATTGACATTGTAAAGTGCATGATATCACATGATGGATAGTGGTTTCTGTGGGAATTTAAATCAAAATGATGGAAAACAATGAAATAATTTTGTTTTTTTATTGATTGTAAATTATACGCTGCCATATTTAATATCACTTCAGATAAGACAAATTTTTTCACACTGATGGGATGAGACTCACCACTATGGGTGAGAGAGTTTACATGCTAGAACATGTGGTATATTCGTGTTGGACGATGTAGTCCATCACACATAAGTTTTAGAGTAGAGAAAATAGTGAAACATGATCTTTAGGAATCTAGATTCATTCAGTAATTGAGGAATTTATGGAATTATTCCCCACCATCGTTCTGGGTCTGCCATTATGGATAGATATAAAATGTTGTATCAACATACATCATATAATATAAATAATATCATCTATGGAATATTGTATGGACACTTCGAAACTACAAGAGTTGGGGATGAAATTGGAGACCATTCAGAGAATGGATTCCTGAAGCTCAGTTTTTCCCCTTGGGTAGATATTGTGTTATTCGTGTTAAAATTACATGGGAGATTGCATAATTGGGTTGATTATTATAACGCAGACTATGACATGATAATGAAAAGGTACAAATTTGCAATGATTTAATATCTATTTGACTATTTGATAAGTTGAAGATGGTTTTAAAAGATCATTAGAAGGTCTAATTACCACTAGTTTAGGGTTAGCGAAGTCTATAATCTGTTGATTGAATTATGATGTCGTTATAGTAAAAATGAGTTCTTGATGATACCTTTTATTGTAAAAGTTGATCCTTCCTTGTTTAGGGCATGACCAAAGATGTTTTATATCCATATGAGGACAATTTATTTGTTTTCTACATTGATGAAATTCTCATCTACTCATCATCAGAGAATTATCTTGTAGAGAACTTGAGGTTTGTCCTAGATTTTCATTAGTAACAATATCATTATGGTAAACTTTCGAAGTTCCAATTAAAGATTCATGTGTTTAAAATCATGGAAAATTTTATTTACAAGAATGGTATAATAATGGACTAAATGAAGACCTATGTAGTTCATTTATTGGATCCATCCAAGAATGTTTTAGAGTTTTAGGGGTTTCTTGGCAATGCATAGTACTAATATAGGATTGTGGAAGCATTATGTAATATTTCTGCACCTTTGAAAACCCCAAAATAGAATGGGATGACTTTTACCTAGAATAATGAGTTATAGAGATCCATAAGGGGTTTTAAATATAGTTTGATTATCACTCTTATGTTTATAAAACTTGTGGAGGTCATGGAGTATATATAGTATTATGATTCCTAATAATATATTCCCAACTACATGTTGATGCAGCGAACATTATTTATCAGAAATGGGATAGTTAGCAGAGAACCCACTATATGAAATATGAAACTAAAGCACTAGAGATGGAAATTATAGTCATTAAACTGAGGATATAGAGACATTGTCCTAACAGATAGTGTTTTTTTGTTTACATGGTCCATTAGAGTCTCATGTATATTTTCACATTTAGAGACATGAACAAGAGTAAGTTGAACTAATTTTACTTTCTACAATAATATGAAATCTAGATAGTCGATACATTGGGGAAGGGAAAATTGTTATCAAACTACCATTGTAGGATATCCAGGTTCTACTACTACATGGGGATTCTAAGATGTCAACTTCCTTATAGATGAACTTGGTCGATCAGGAGGCTATAACCTTTATTTAGTTAATTATTTTTAATCCTCCTATCCTTTAACGTGTGAAATACTTATTGTTGAGATACACAGAATGTGAGGTCTTTCATGATGGTATTTCTATAAAATAATCAATAAATGAAAATTATAAAGTATGTCATCACAACATCCATTTCCAGGGATGTACGGTGGTATATGTCAATATATTGGAGGTGGTGATTATATTTTTCATTACAAATCCAATAGTGGAACATCTTGGAGCTAATATATTGTATAAAAACAATAGTGGATGTTTTGGAGGCCCTACATGAGATGGAGTGTGGTTGAGATTATCACTTAGTTCCTTATGATTAATTAGGTGAATGTTAAGAAACAAGTTCCAACGTGCTTGTTGAATCTCATTATGATCCTAGAGTTGATGTGGGATAGAATAATTATGGACCTTATTACCAGGATTATGGAAAAATTAAAGGGCCATAATGTAATCTATTTGAATGATGATAGACCTGTGTTTTCGGGACAATTCCATTTAATCATGTAGCACATTTTTGGATATTTTTATGAAGATATATTTACATGATATTGTTCACCGTAATGTTCTTCCTATGACAATTTTCTCAGAACATGATGTGCAATTAAAATCACGATTGTGGAGAAGCCTGCTGGAGGCAGTAATGGCTGAGAGGAGGATTAGTATAGGCTTTACCTCTAGATATATAGTCCTAATGAGTGAACTATATAGATGATGAATGATATAATAAGTAATTTAATGTTTGAATTTATTAGGATACTTTTGTATCATGTTCCCTTTGTAAAGCCTTCATATAGAATTAGCTACAACACAACTATCATCATAGAACTTTTTGAGGCCCCCTATGGGTGACCCTAAGGTTATCTATATTCTATATAGAGATCAACATGAAGCTATATTTTGGTCCAGAGTAGGTGGCTATGGTGGTGGAGATGGTCTAAATCATCCATGAGGAGAAGAGTATGGTCTAGAGTAGGATGAAATATTACACTGACCAATGAGGTAGACACTTAGAGTTTTAGAAGGGAGAACATATTTTTGTAAGAGAAAACATTTGAGGTGGATTCCATTGGTTTGAGAAAAATTCAATCTATCCCAATTGTTTATCGAGACAATTTTGATCCTACAGAGGGTTGGTGACGTTGCATACTGCCTCTCTCTACCCACATAGTTGTTTCAAGATCATGATCTCTTCTATATGTCACAGATGAGAAGATATGTGAATATCCTTATTCATGTTACTGACTAGGTTATGTTTCACATCATGGAATGATCCAATTTGGTGCAGAACCCAATGGTGAATGAGGATCTTTATTAGAGGGAATTTCATGGATGGTACATCCCCATTATCGACATGTCGTGTTAGTACATGAATGTACAGAAGAGCTCCTGGGAGAGATAGAAACTGATGTAGTCTCAATATCCTTAGTTTTTTTGTAGTTTATATTTTTATGGAATAAAATATTAATTTATATAATTATATATATACCCATTTGTTCCTTTGTAAAACATTAATATATTAATATATATATTTTCAGATCTAGGCACAAATAAGAAGTGTGATTTAATGTTCTGGGGGCACATGTACGGAGTTTGAAAAAAATATTAATTATATATTTTTTATTATGTTTCTAGATATGAATAAATAAATTATGGAAACACCTAATAAAAATATAAAATCATATACCAAAGACCACTCTTGACACTTGAAAGGGATGTTTACCCTAGGCATGAACTCAAATAGGTTGGTGTGGGGCATTAACATTATCCGACCGTTTGAGTTATATTTAGTGGATTAACTAATTTATTATTTAATTAATAAATTAAATTAATATATATATATATATTACATTAAATAAATATTTATGGATATATTCCCATGGCAAGATGCGAAAATGGGACAATCCGAGCATTCTCCCATATTCCATTGTAGAATAATTATTTGACAATGAAAACATGATAGATTGTATAATATTGATTAATATTAAACACAATGACTCATCTCATTAGTTTGTGAGCATGAAAATCAAAAAAAAATAAAAAATATATAGTTAGGACTAATCAATTCATGTTATATTCCAGTTATGATTAAATTGTTTGGTCATGATCTATTATTATTCTTTGATTTGTGCTAATTTAACCATGGATTGGGAGTATATAATAGTTTATTTTGATTATTCTTTACTTCTCACCTCATATTTAAAAAAACCATTTGACAATAAATCATTGAAAATAATGGTACAAATTTTATTACTTGTAATTTTACAACTTGATTCATTTCATTCATCACTGATTAGCCTATATGGCCTTAGGATAACATTTCCTAGTTGTACATATCCTGGTCGAATGCCCATATTTTCTTAATAATCAACAATTAAAAATAGAATATTAATTAGAGATAAAATAAAGGGTATTTTCAGCCACTAGAATGAAAAAATATCCTATTGGAGGGTAGATCCACCGATATCAAGAGGGTAAAAGGTTAGTTTTGGTGGTCGAAATATTTTATCTTGGACGCAATGGACAAATATAAAACTATAAAATACCATATTATAATCCATTTTGTTTGAGGAAAACACAATGATTCAGGAATTGGTTGTGGGGGCTAGGTTTTCAATGATTAATAAGTATCATATTCCATATGGACCCCAACATGCTATGTGACCTGGTTCTAGAAGACAGAACATATTTGGTAGTACATGTTCATCGGTATGGACCAGAAAACAAAGTGTGCCACAGTACATGACAGAGTCTAGTTAAATGGGAAACACCCCATGTGAATAGGCTCACCATGTACCATTATACACCTATAGGGGATTAATACATACAAATAAACATGAGATATAGTGGGACCACACTCTCTGTGTGTTTTTTGTAGGCCAAGTACCCCATGTATTAGTTTCAAGTGAAATTAACCTATACTATTTCTTTTGTTAAAACTTATATTTTGGACCATTAGTGTACTATAATAAGATTCATTTTTCATAGAAACAGATGGTGAAATCTATTGTGGCTTTGGGTGTATAATATGATATTTTCATGGAATGGATGTCATTTAGGAAATGGTAAATATGTATATTAATCATGTCAGATCTCTAGAGGAATTTTGAGTGAAATCATCCATCATGGCATGGAATGAATCCTTGATGACAAGAGTGGCACAGTCATATGGATGCTGGGAATGGGTCATCGATATTTCTAACATAACACTCTATAAATGTGAGGCATGGGTGCTCAATGAATAATGTCATACCATCCAACCATGATAGGGTAAGGGTCCATGACACTATGAGTGGATTTATCAAGATAAGCATAAAATGGATCCTTAATGACTAGATATTCACAGTCCTATGAAGAAACTTCACGGTTCTTCATCCTTCAATATGGATCCACATAGTATTGTTTTTCATGGGTGGTTGATGAAAATATTGGAACCCTCCTACGAAGATAGGGAATTACTCCCTGGCCATCTCAGTTGCACTGTCCAGTCGAAATAGGCATGGGTACATAATGACTATAGAGTAACCATCCTGTAAAGACATATAATGGGTCCTCAACCATGATAGTGGAACCCTAATGTAGAGATGGGTGTTATTCCTCAAACATCGGAGTGGAACCCTCTAGTAGAGCATGATATATGTCCTCTATTTGTCTAATGAGTGGCATAAAATTATTGAAATAGGGTATGTGACCCCTTCTTATTAAGTGGTACCCCTCTAATATTCGTCATAGTGGCAATGTGAGCCTTAACAAGGATGTTTTCTACTTGATTGATGTGTGATTTGATGAGCATCATTGATGGTGAAATAGAATCGATGGTGACTCTTTTATTTGGTTAATATGTGAGATGGATACCACCTTCCCTATTTTTTTGGGTTTTGTTATATTGAGAATATATATTTCAATATAATAGTTGATGTATTTTATTATTCTCTTATAATGGATGGTATAGATGAGATTTGTAGTCCACCTACATGACATGTTAATCTACCTATGGTAAAATGATGTTACCATCATTTTATTAATTGATAGGCTCGCTATTTTCTATCTAATAAAAATCCATTAATATCATCTCTATTACTTCTCCCCCATTAGACTTTTGTAATTTCCTATAAGGTATGTTTATTAATACCCATGCATTTTCATTTCCAGAATGTGACCTGCCTTATACTGAAAATAGACCGATGTGTTGTGACTGTAGTGGATCTTATGGGTAATGGGAGCATTGGAACACATGTTTCGTTTATAAGAGGGAGATTAAGAGCTAGGATCTCTCACAATTTTACTTCCCAATTTTTTTAGGTTGGGGCGTCTCTCTCATTTGGCATGAATTTTCCCCTTTACTTCTCAGTTTTCACTATCATACTCTTATAGAAACTAATTGTTTAACATGCATGCATTAAATTTTAGATGTTTTATATTTTTTTCATTATTCCATTAAAAATATGTAATAAGATTTTCTGGTGAGTGCATAAATTTACATTAGTAAAAGACAACCCATATACAATATTCCTTTCAAACTTGATTCCACCCCAGGCTTATAAAATTGGAATTGGGTTAGTTTCTTATTGTGACCACATATGGGTCAGGTCATGAAAAATTATTTGGAAAACAGATGGGTATATATATTCAATATATTTAATAAATTACTATTTTTTATTTTAATAACTATATATTTTCGAAGAATCTTTGTTTTAGTATTACTGATGGTGAGGTTGTGATGCCTGAATTGTTTAATGAAGTATCTGATATTTTTTAGAGATAATATGAATGAGCAGTATAGTGTAGTGATTCCAAAGGGTTGAATTTTTTTAGAGGTTATTCCTCTAATGAATGATTTTCAAACATCACATTATTTGAAAAAAAGTATCATTGGAAGATTAATGAGTCAGATGATTTATTCATGGTTCATGTTTTTGAATTTAAATCCTAATGATTTTCATTAATACTCTTTTTTATTATTGAAAATTATTTTTTATTAATCATAAAATATAAATATAAAATAAGGATTCTAGGAAGTAGATCCGAAAATTAGAAAGGAATATGTTTCTGTTACACGAATGGAAGGAGGTACTATACATTGAAACTCATTTATATTTAATATATTTATATAAATTATGGATAATTTTATAAATTTAAAAAAAATTATATTCATTAAAATTTTTTCATAAAAACTATATTTATTTACATGTGAAATTATGAAAAATAAAATATATTTATTTTTACAATATATTAATGATTTTTATGTCTAGAAATTGGAATTTGGATTAATATTGAGTTTTGATATTATATTAATGATCTATTTTGGAGTAAGTATTTAATTTTAGGGGATAATGATCATGTTTTTTAAGGATTTAATAAATTTTATGTTTGTAATCAAACATTAATTTGTTAAACCACATTCAACTATTTTTTGAAGCCATAATTATTTTAAATGAGATTAATTTCATGAATATTTATCAAATAATATAGGTTTTTAATACATCATGAGTTGAATATTCCATAATATAAGTTTCCCATGATTTTTTTTATGAAAATATATATTAATTATATCATATTGGAATTTCTAATCATCATTAATCATTGACATAAAAAATAAATAATATAAACCCCACAATATTATTTATTTTTCTCATGCATGTTTTTTATCCAAAATTATCACTATAAAATCATATCCTCAAAAGAAAAATTTCAAATTTAATGACTCATTACAATTTTATACTATACAAACTTTATTTTTAACTAATATTTTGACTTATTTCATTTTTTTAAACTCCATCAACTCTGGGAAACAATATGAATGAATTTATGTGACTTATCACCCATGGTTAGATGATTTATAGAGTTAGATTGTTATTTAATATTCAAAAAATTGTAATCCATTTATTTGGAATTGTGATATCCTTTTATAATATTTTATATTCCTAGAATATTAACAACCATATTGCATGTTATAGAAATTCAGGTCATTTATTCAAAAAATATGTTTTCTAGTGCTAGGAAAATGAGATAACTTGCCTTTTGTAATGGAATATTTATAGTAAATATTGTGTAATTGTTAAGAAATATTAAAATATTTTTGGTGGATTAGAAATCACCATCATATTTAATAAATCTATTGTTCCTTTTTTTTATTTTTAATATTTATATTATAATTTATTGACTTAAGAAAACAAATATTATATTTAATGATATTTATCTTGAAAATATGAGATTTTGATAAAAAAATTAGGAATTCAACAAAACTTTTTAAAAAATGATTTCAATATGGACATCTGTGGATTTTAAGTGACTGGAAAAATAAAAGTCTTCATTGATTTTAATATAGTTGATCTAAATGTGGATTCTATTTCTGAATATGTAACTTGTATATGGAATTTTAAGGTGTGTGACTCGTGAGAAAAAATATGAAATATCTCTGTTGTATACTTTGTGGTTTTGATGAAAATAATGCAGTATTGTAAAAATTCATTTTTATGAATATTTTAAAATTTTAAATTATTTCCACCATGGAGTGGGTGGAAAAGATAGAATAAGTAAAATGAAGAGGTTGCACTTCCTGGGGAAAAATTTATTATGATTGGAAGTGACTATTGTATGGGTAATAAAGAAACACTTATTAAGGGCAGGATTAATAAGAATGTGGAAGATTCATTTATGTGTATATGAAACTAAAATAATGTCTCTATATTGAATGGGATAAAGAAAAGTAATTAATTTTTGATGGTCAAAAATAATGATTTATAGATTCAATATGATAGTAGATATAAAAAAACAAAATATTCATTCTCAATATTGTAAGAGAGTAACTTGGAGATGAGACCTTGGATAAGAAATTATGATTTTAACATGGTAATATTGAATAATATATTTCCTTTATCACTTTTTTTGGATTTAGTGAGATCTTTTTTGTTAAATTATTTTTTCTAATTATATATTTTTTATGATTTTTGACCTAGAAAGTTTCTTATTTCTATCATCCTATCAGTATCTAATTAATTTTCTAACGCTAGAACATCATAATTTGATACCCACATAAATGTGTTTCATTCTAACAAGATATATTAGAAAATGTGTATCAATTATTCCGTAGGTAAAATATAATAATAATTAATGTCATGTTAGTGGTCTACACATTTATTTTATTACATTGTCTATTTTCATTCAAAAGTTTCCCTCAACACTCCAGAGACATAATGGTTGTATCACCAATGAAAGGACTGATGTTGTTGGTCATGTCGTACTAGATCTCACCATTATTGTGATTATTCGTTAATTCTACATTAATGTCATTGAATTAACTCGGTAAATCAATGAACAAAAATTATGATACCTAAAATTAATCCAACTACAAATAGGTGATATATGCTATAATTGTTCATTCCAAGCTCCTCAAATTAGTTCATTTTACCAACACCATTAAATATGATATATTGAGGGAATATCATAATACTCATGTAAATAAAAACAAAATGATAATATCCTAATACTCTTGGAATAAAATATAAAGCATGATATACCTCATTTAAAACAAACATGCATGGAACATAATATGAACCACTAGTATTAATATGTATATACAAAAATTTAAAGAAAATCATCTTCATAATGATATGAATCTATGGACATTTTGTAAGTTCTTCATGAAATACATAAAATGATAAATTATATTTCTCTACTACAATAATAGATCCCAAAATAGTACTCTAAATCCATTCTTATTTTTTTATCGTTGATTCTTCTTAATCTTTTTCAACAAACAGCATTTTAGGATAATTATTCACATCATGTGATCCACAGAAACACATCATCTATTTGTTTCAATAAAAAATATTATTATTCATTTATATAAAGAGTAACAAAAATTCTAATTTTTCTGTTATACATAAATCCAATAGCATGAATGCATCAATAGAATAATATATCACACACTAGCTGGAAGAAAATATATGTTGAATTTAAAATTAAAAAAAACATGTAATAAGATAACAACTTTTCACAATTTTATAAATATATTATTCTTCTTTATAATTATGTGAAAATTTTCAAACTCTACTCCATGTAGACTACATGAGAGTAGAATTTATTAGAGTATTGATGATACAATATATTTTTCATAATCCAACTTCATTAAATGTAAATTTTTCATTGTAGTTTAAATATTCTACTTCCTTTTCTGGAATTAGAAATCTCAAGTTATGATTTTGTATCCATGAATGAACAGTTTTCGAATCAAAACAATAAATATTATATTTCTCAAAATAATTATAAAAATGTGATCATTATATATAAAGAATATTAATATTTTCTCTATGTGTTAAACCATATTAATGTTTGGATCACTAATACACAATAGTGTAGACACTATTACAAGTGTAAATTGAATATTATACCTAGGGATATGAATCATTTTAAAGGTAAAATAACTCTTACATTGGATGAAATGACTCATACATAGGATGATCACGATGATCTTCAAAACCATTTAAAGTAACCGAAAATGATAAAATATTATATTTAATATAATATGATAATCACAATGGCCTCTTTGGCCCTAAGCAACTAAATTGATGTCTTACATGATATTTCCTTATGAAAAATGATGAAAATGACAAATTGGATAGATTCACTATAACATAAAAAATATAAGCATTCATGTTATATATCCCATTTCCAATAGAACCTATTGTTGTATTTTAAATTAATATCTCCTAAGGAATTATAACCATAATTACCTCACTACTAAAATATCATTTGGGCGGGAAATAACTATAATAATATCAAATAAAAAATTAACAATTAGTTTTAAAATATATTTTAATATTTTAATAAATTAAATAATGGCTCAACTTTCTTTGAATGGAATCCCTAAATAATTCCAATCACCAAGTAATAAGAAAATAATTTTCATTTAAATCATATTGTCATATTGTGATGAATGAAAACCCAAAATTCTGTATACTCCCACAAAAGGATGTATTATTTTATATCTAAATCTATTTCGGATTTTATATCTCTCAAAGCTACAGAATGCCACCATTGAAATATCACTTTTATCTGTAATATAATAACCTATTTGTTGATGAAAATAATTTTTTTGGGATAAATTTTCTAATCTAGTTCATATGATTACTTGATTGATCTAGATATTATTTTAATATCCATTCATTGTTTAGTGTTTTCACTTATAATATGATATATTATAAATATTAAAAACATTGCACTATATTGATATATCCACGAAATTAAAAATATTTCTATTTTCTAGCATGAAATATTGACTGATGAGTTATTTGGAATTTTGGGATATTATTATAAGAAATGATCATGATATATTTCCCAAAAAAGGTGAACTTCTAATGGTTGTATTTATTTACATTGTGATATGCATGACATGAAACATATTTCATAAAGGTTTTATATATTCTATTTAATTTCATTTGCATGTACATTCAGTGAATTTATTTTAATAGAGAATGAATAATAATAATAAATGAATGAGAAATAAATATACATAAAAATATATTCTAATTTTTTACTCTTATTATTTCAAGTGTTATGTTTTATTTGTTAAAATATTGGTTTATATAAAAATTCAAAAGTATTATTTTGATATTCTTAATGATTATGACAATGAAAAATTATGGAAAATAATCATTTTAACTATTTATTTCACTTCTAGGGACATGATTTTATAATCTTTGATACAAGGATGATAATTGTTACCACTATATAATTTCCAACATCTGGTTCCAAATCTGGTAGCATGGATTTCGAAACATCTCATGTAGAGGTACAATATACTCATTATAAAGATGTAGTGGCCAAAAAAGTAAACATATAGGAGTTTGAATGGGGTGAAATGTCCATCTAGTCATTTATGGATGTTATGAATGTTTTTAATCAATTATTTCCACCAAATACATCTAAAAATATTGTTAAATACCTATCGATAATGAATTAATTAAATGATAAACTAGGAAATATTTATAACAGTTGTAGTAGAATTCGCGACAACAAGGTTCTTAGAGATGGTGATGTTATTCCTGAGGATGATGATTATGATTATTTTGAGGATTACTATAATAGTGATAGTGATGGTGATAATAGAGAGAGAGAGGGAGGGAGATCCATAACATTTTTTTGATAGAGTGGTCACATGATGTTTTAGGATTATATTTTAATCTTCATATATGTTTTTGTAAAACTTTTCAACACTGATTGAATAAATAATTTAGTTTCCATAATTTTTTTATTTTATTGAATTGGTTTTGGGTGAATGTGTTTTTGTGTTGTAGGTGATTGGGATTTATGTATTTTGAATGCATATATGATTGATGGTTTGGACCAAGGTGGGTGTGATGCTAGCTTCCAATGGTGCTGAATTCCATACCTACTGTTTCAAAATCATTGGTATCAACCTATACTAATATATTTGATAAAATATTGGTAACAAGTGAAGCATGAAAATATTTTTCAAATTTTTTTCATCAACCGATTTTTAAATTATAAAGTTAGATACATTTATCAATGGTTTAATATAAACTATTGGGATCTGTCGATACCCATATAAGTATAGTTAATTGATTATAGAATAATTCATATAGGATATACCAATGGTTCCCATACCTATTCCAATGGTTCAAATTTTTTTTGAATATGTTATATTCTTGTAGTGGGACTAGCACCTCCATGAATAGATGTAATTCATTTATCATCACCACATCGCATGGATTAAATAATTAATTTCAATTAATGTATTAATATGGTACTTATTATATAATTATAATTATATAATGATAATATAATACTTTTCTCATATATATATTGATTATTGAATATTGGAAATATAACTCAGGGATAGATACATCCTAGCATCTCCATTATTTCAATGTAATTCAATTTTAAAAACCATACTTAATGGTTGGATTTGGCAGTACAACATATTTGTAAAAATTATAATTAAATAAAAATTATTATTCATTATATGATTTAATAATGATGAATTTTACCATATCAAATATACCAATTTGATTTCTAAAAAATGATTAAAATATCTTCAAATTTCCCCATGTGAAAATAATTTATTATGTAATAGTATATGAAATAATATTAAATAAAATAATGCAATAATTAAAATGAAAAGGGGTTTTTAATATTAAAAAACTAACATGTGGTTTTTATTCAAGATGAAAAATATTTACCATTATGTTTCTTACTCAATTTAATAGTATTTTTTTTAAAATCATTTCTATAGTTTCTCTTAATAAACTAATTTTTCTTATTCCATATTCTTCAAACATGTGTTATATAAGTTATTTACTATTTTCATTATAATTATAATAGTCATTTTTAAATATGATTACCTTTTTACATGACAAATTGAAATGATTATTAATGTCATTTTCCAAATGATGTACTTTTTGACATTTTCTGAAAGTGTATAAGTAACCTCCTTTCACATAAATAGAATAACTGGATTTTACCAGATTCATGACTAATATTTTATTTGACTATTCATTTATATATTTACGATAGTAATTTAGGGGATAATTGTATACATTAAAATTTTTAATTTTACTAAAATAAGGGATTTAAAAATAGAAAATTAAATTCATTAATAATGTTTGTAATGATATTTTTATCAATGGAAAACAATATTTATATTTTCTGGGTGTTTTAGTATTGAAAGTATGTTCTTAAAATTAAATTTTAATATGATATCCAATTTTTTCACATGATCATGAAAAATGTTTCAAGTGGTTTACTCATGGTATATTCATTGTAAATTGATTATGATATGATAGGATGAGCCCAATTATAGAACACAATATCATGGGATGAATCCCATTATATATCATTATATAAAAGTTTTAACCCCATTGTACCTCTATATGTGAAATAGTATCCCCATTATAGCTACCCAATAAATTGTATACTAATTATTTTCTCTAATGAAATATATTTTATGTTATCCATATGACTATTCTAATTGGTAATGTGATAGTATGTGAACATGCGCGTTGATGTACGAAAGAACCTATATGTATATTTCTTTGGTTTTATTTATATTATCATGAAAATAAGTGATTTTAAATAGAAATTATAAATTCATTTGTTTTAAATAAATTAATCATACTCATTAGGGTAAAATTGATTATTTTTAGGAAATTGATTTTGTGAGATTTCATTTTATTAAATGGAATAATAATTTTTTTCTATTTAATTTCCATTTCTATGATTTTTTTCTCATAACAAATTTTTCTAAAAAAGTTAACAATGTCTGAATGATGGAAATGTGAATGAAACATTTCATTTTGATTTTAGGATGATTTATCTCTAAAAAAATCTTGTTTTGTGTGAAATGTTTTTATATAATTAAAAAATGGATATCCATCATAAGTGTCCACTTTGTAAATTATGGTTTTTAATGAATTTTTTCATAATTTAAAAAAATGTAAAACTAAAATAACATTAGTAAAATTGAGTGAATTCTTGTGAAAAGAATGTATATTATTTGAAGTATAAGGTTATTTCATTACCATTACCACATTCCCAACATGACACACACACCCATAATAGTCAACTTCAGAGATAATTAGTGAAAATTAAATTCACATCTCCATGAACCATCTCAGTTAGTTAGTATAAAATATAGTTTAATGTGTACTTTGATTGTATCGCTTAATACGGATAATTAATAATTAAGACCATACTACATGGGGTTCATTTAATAACATCCTAATTGATAAAAAACAAATAATAATAAATAAATCCTTAAAACAAAAACCATAAATAGGTGATAACATTCACTTTTAATTAACTACTTTTGATGTACCATGTGTTCATGTGATATGATAACATACATAATCATTGAACCCATATTTTTCATACCCCATATGACTATCAGCCTTAATGGTGACCCTATAATATTTAAATCCTAAAACCTAAAAGACAACATGATTACTATGTGGCTGACCATTCGCTTAGAACTTATATCCTAGTGAACAAGATAAATACCCAATGATCACATACCTATTGAAGATCAACATACCAAATTACCACCCATATGCACATGGAATCTTCTAAAAAACAATGAGTCCCATATCATTCAAACAGTACCCGGGTGACACCTCTCACTTGAGAAGTCAACATGATATTTTAAAATTATCATTTATATATGAGTTTATAACAAAATGGGAAAACCCATCAATTATATAAGTCATCAACACCAACAATAGGGTTATGAAATAAGGTTATAATGATCCCATTCCTGACCTCTATTCCAATCATAATTGAATAAAATAAACTAGAAAATACCCATTATAAATATTTTAATTTCCATCAAAAATAATCTCAATGAAACATTCAACCAATAACCTACACAATTTCCAAATTAAATAACACCACATAAGGTTTTATTCAAGCAGTTATATCAATTATAATTGACATTAAAAATTAAATAAGATCATTAATATGGATTAACATGAACTAGTAATATATTTATTTACTTATAATACTAAAATTAAAACACTATTTTTTGGAAGTATCATAAAATCACAGTCTATTCATGTCATAGTTTTATATTATACAAATTTAATTTATACTTATGTTTAAAAAAAATTTCTTATGTATTTAATTTTTCACCTATTATTTATATAGGAAAATACTCTTTCATTTATCACTACTATTAAATGTAACTAACACCACTTATCAACAAGGATCAATTCACACGAACCTCCCATATCATTTTAGGGGGTCAGCTAAAAAACCATCTAATATACCATTATATATGACACCATCAAATTGGAAAATGAACCATTAAATAAACATCCATATTTATCATAAATTTACCGTTAAGATGATATGTACCAT
The DNA here is from genome assembly GCA_963277665.1 of Viscum album. Lineage (NCBI taxonomy): Eukaryota > Viridiplantae > Streptophyta > Magnoliopsida > Santalales > Viscaceae > Viscum > Viscum album. Next base: position 1,044,217,534 of record OY728163.1, on the reverse strand, counting down.
GTATATAATGAATAAAAAATGCATCATACAATGTCCCATCATTCCACCATATATTCAGTTATATGAGAATCTGGTACCAATTTATATAATCAATTCTCTATAAATTACATTTGCAATAAACATAATCGAAACCAATTAATTTATGAGTTAGAAATGTTTTTTCATTTAAAAACTAGTTTTTTTAATTAATTACCATTCTAATTTTATTATGTATTAAGAATTTGTTATATAATTAGTATCCAAATAACTACTACAAGAGATTTATAATTATTATTAGGATATAATTTGATCATATACAATGTTTTAATTATATTGATCACCATTTTCAATTTATATAAGCATTGGATTTATAAATTATTATTTTAATCCATTTAATCATGATAAACTAACATTTTTCAAATCAAATTTAGTTCCATGTACTAAACATGTCCAAACATGTTAATTAAGGTTCCACTACCAATCTATGTGAGAAAACTATTTTGGATGAATAATTATAATTAATTAACCAATTATTTTTCCTATTTATCCTATTGATACATTAGTCAAATTATAGATACATCACCAAAGTTACACACTACAATTATCATGAAAACAAGAAATTAAATCTACATAATATTCATGATATTTGAATAATTGTCTTCCTATATTTAGGCATGAAAAAATATATCATTTCCATACCAAGCCAAGGGTAAGAATCCAAAATAAAATAGCATCAAAAATAAAATTAACCACTATATAGTGAAGTAAAACACATTTAGAAAGAAAAAAAATCAAAATATCAATTCCAATCAAAGATAACACACTTTTATCGTTATATTTAGATTAACTACTCTGAGGAAAATGTTCATTACCAAATTAATACATTTTATAGTCTCCTATCTACCTTTCTGAAATAATACTATAAGTAATTGAATAACATAATTACCAATTTTAACATCCATGGTCTAGCTCAATCATATTTACATGATCCTGATTAGGCACATTTCCTTTGTCACACCACCCTCTACACAAGAGGCTATAAACTAGTATCTAGGGTCTATGATTCTAATATGTTGTGAATAAAACTTTTTATTAGATTTGAGTAGATAATAAAATAAATGATAACACAATAAAATAAATCTTAATATAAAAACTATTAAAATCGATCATCCATTTAAAATGATAATAGACATGAAAATTGGTATATTCATATAAAAATATATGTCATGTTGCTATTAAAAAATTGATCAATTGTTATATGGAATGTGGTATACTATACATTACATGATATTTAAAATTGTACAAAATGTACCAAAAAACAAAACTCTAATACAATCATGAGTACTATCTCATTAATTTTCTACTATTAATTATCCTAGTATATTCAATCATGCTTCAAAATATGATCACTTTCAATTGACACTACATAGTTCCAATATTATTATCTGATTACCAAACTATATCATGAAGATTATTTCAGTATAAAGTACTCCACCTCCAATGATGTCTATCTATATTGAGTCTATGAAATATATTATGGATAATGTGAAGGTGAAATAAACAATGATTATTAATAAATAAACCATTTAAGTGATAGTTCCTTATGAAACACCCTTATCCAACTACAAGCTTCATCCTATACAGAAAATAACCTTTCCAAATTTAAATTTTTATAAAATTTTATAAAATATTCACTAGAAACATACAACCAAGGCCTTTATATATATTAATTATCATATAATGATCCATACATTCTATGATATTTATATTTTATAAACTATGTTATGTGAATAAGGGTTTACCATTGGTAGTTAATCCTGTGGTAAAATTTATACATAATCCTTATGACCATGTATTTGGTTTCCATCGAGATGTAGTAGAAAATATCATAATGAGAAATAGAATGATGTTTGTAATATCAATATGAATTTTTTGATAATTATGCATCACATTAGATTTATTTTCATGAGATATAAGTGATCCCTCGATTCCAATATAACAGAGTCAAAATCATATATTAAATACTAACTAATAATTATAGTATTTAACTTGGGTGACACATAAATGAATAATTTGGAATCATGTGATTCAATCAAAAAAAATAGAGGGGGACTACATGTATCACGCTTGTTATTCAATAAAAAAATGGTAATTATGTTCATAGTCTATTGTCATGAAAGTTAAAAAATTCCAAAAATACGTGTTAATTTCCTTTCCCTTTATAATTTCAATGTTCAAATTTTTTTAACTCCATTTATAAATAATTAATAGTCTCATTGGAATAAAAATTATGATGTCACCATTTACATAATCCTATTTATTCATTGGAATTCATTTTAATTAATGATGGTTAACATAACATTCTAGGAAAATAAAGAATATTCCATTTTCAAATTTATTAATAACTGTGAATTAAATATTAAAATTACATTGATGTGGATTATATATCCACGAGTGTACTCAACACACAACAATGGGTTTCTTTGAAATCATACTTCCACACACAACATTGAGTTTTACCAAAAAATAATATTACAATATTTTTATTTTAAATAGTAGTTAACGCATAGCCGTTAGAATATAGGGAATGAATATTATAAATTAAACTTTAAAATATTGTTTACACATGTTTAAATTATGATTTATTGATTACCAAATTTATTATAAAAGGAAATAAGAACCAAATGAATATAATGGATGTGTTTTTATGAAAACCTATTTAAAAGATAATAATTGTGTCTTCATGTCACACTTTATGAATTTTTATTTAAATATATGATATATATTCAATGTAATTATTTAGATACATCGAATATAATTGCAAGAAATTATATAACAATAAAATCATTTTTTTTGAATAAAAGTATAATTTTTCTAAAAAATTACTTTCACAACATTTTGAGGGAGAACCCTTTTTAAATATATTTTTTTATCTTTTATATATTATATTCTAAAATTTATAATTTTTATTTATAAAAGGTACATCAAAATTTACTTTGTGTAAAATAATTGTATTTTTCTGACAAAGATCATTATTTTATGAATAGTGAAAAATAATGCAATTTATTTCAAAACCTCCTTTTATTCTAATTAATTTTAATTGTTGGATTGTTATTTTTATTATGTTAATGAGAAATTGGATTATATTTGAACCATTTATTATAATTTTTTTCATTTTATGAAATTTCACTGTTAACGTTTAATTAAACACGTGTCAATCTATTGATAGTTATTATTTTATAAAATCACCTTTTTTGGTATTGACAATAGAAATTAATTTTAAATAAATTTTAGAAGATTAAGTATTTTAAATTTGGAAAAATTGATTCAAAATTTGTAATTAGGAGGGACACATTTTGTAAATAATGAACTATAATTTTTAGTCATTATGATTAATAACTTCAGTAAATATTTTATTTAATATTGTTAAAGGGTCAATCCAGTAAAAAAGGGTAACAAATAATATTATAATAATGCTAAATTACCTTGAAACGTATCTTAAACATTTTGTATGATACATTACCAACCATGAGAATCCATTGGTATATTTTGGGCACCCATAGATACACAATTAAGGGAAAATGACATTTTATAAAAAAAATTAATGATGTGGAAAATGTAACAGAAACATATATAATTTAGTAAAAAAAATATATGGGGTTATAGAAGTCATATTTTCTACTATAAATAGTAATTAAAAAGATAATAATATTTTATATATCATTATATTTTATTTTATTAATTTAGAAATCATATAATTAAAATTATATATGATAAATTGATGATATAAAGATGTTCTCATTAAGGATTTTTTTAAATTAATGAGATTATAAATATTAAAATAATTTTATATTGAAATTTTTTATGGTATCAATGAATTTTATGGATGATTATGAATTTTTAAATTCGGATAAATGATGGTTTTTTGAATTGATAATGTAATTATGGATTTTTAAAAATTCATCATGTGAATAATATACAAATTTAAATAAAAGAGTTTTAAATAAATCAGTATTTTAATAAATTATAAAATAGAACTAAGAATAAAATATTCATCCAAATAACATTTATATTTTTAAAATTGGAATTAATTATTGAATTTGTGTCTCATGGTTTTTTATAGTAAATATATTAACCATATTGCATTAATATTCATGAAGACATGATAAAAGGTAAATAAGTTATCAAAGGGTTAAATAAAAATGGTAAGGGAAAAATATCAAAACCATATCCAGTTCTGATTATATGGTTTTTTTCATCATATATTAATATTCTCTTTGTATTTAAGTAGTTTTGGCCTTTTTGAAACAAAAAATCAATTTATATTAAAATAATACTTTTAAACATTCATAAAGATCCCAACCTCCCTCTTATAAAAGGACACCAATTATAACCCATTAGTCGCACCTCTCTGACCAATTTTCTTGTCCAAAATCTTCCCCAATAAGCTCCCCACATCCGTATATTCCACCTAGAATAATTAATTTGGGAATAATGAAACTCAATAAATCCTTTTGGTTCAAATCATCAGGATTTACCAGATTTAAAGGTAACATGTTATCTCATGTTCTTTTTTATTTTCCTTCTACAACGCCCTATACTCTCATTGTTGCATTATTTCAAAACAGAAAAGAATCTTCACAATAATAGGATGTTTTTATGATATATATTAGAACATAACATCTATAGACCTCCATCTAATTGATAGGAACATACTCTTTCTGTGGACGGTGAACTATTACCTCACAAAACGATGATTGTTCAAATATATCATACCACGTCTCATAGTGACCATTGTGATGGTAGTTTATATATATATGATATATATAATATTTATATTGTCTCTATGATTCTATATGTTTAATTTATCTTATACCTTTATGGTTTTCATAATGGGTAAATACGATAATTTAATTTGGGAATGTGCGAATACCACCCCCTCAAAGATATATGACTCGTTCATTCCATACGTAGAACATATAAAAGGTGGAGTTAATAAAATATTATATAATATTATAATTAAATTAAAATGTTACTCTGTATCATTATGTTTTATTTATATTTAATATTCAATATAAAATAAAATAACATTCATGCATATATACGACATACCGTCTCTAGGAACAATGAATTTCATTTCTTGTCTCCAAATGCTATTTGCTATTATATATATATATTAATATATATTAGATATCTATATCATGAATATAATTTTAGAGATAATTGAATTTTTACCACATGGAAAACTTGTAATTATAAGAATTTCATATTTGACTCAATTACCAAACATCGAAAAAACGACCATTATTAACATAAATTGTTATCAAATGTTTATAACATGGAAATAAGTGATATAAAAGGAATGAAAACATTAAAAAATGTTTTGAATCAAGTATATATTATCTTTAGTTTATTATTCAGTAGATTAAATAATTAATGAGAGATGTCGGACATGAGGTAAGGGAGGTTCTTAACCAAATCTTCATTCTTTGGGGCAATCTTCTCTTTCTTGTTTATACAGTTCTTCGATTCTAGGATAAATGAATTTTTATATCATATCATATATTTTTACATGATTTTTTTATATTGAATACACATAATCAACCTATTTTATTTACAAAATGGTTTTTTAAGGGACTGTCTCTCAATCTTCTTTCACTGAGGAATGAATTGATTTATACACAACTTTCCTTCTTATGGTGTATAATCAGATTTTACATTTAATTTCATTAAAATTGAATATTTTCTCTATGAAGGATATTTCTAAATGAAAAAAATAATTTTTCGTTTTAATGTAAGCGGTGATAGCGAGCTTTCCTCCATCGAGAGCATTATTTGATATTTTCCTACCTGAACTAGTATTAATGTTTTTAAATGGAAATATACTCAATATACAATTTTTGTGTATTTTCATTCTAATTTTTTTTTAACAAATTGATTATGTAAATATAATGAAATGTTATATGGTGATTATATTTTTGATGTTTTATCTTTCCTTTATTCTATTATGTGTGTTATGATTATGTTATGGTTCATGGGGATTAATTACAAATATGTGTGGTTTCATGAAAATCCTAAGGCAAGTGAGCCAGAGAAAGATATCCAATGTATTTGGTAATGATATGGAGGTAAACATAGAAGTTTCTCCGAATAGATATTGGGAATATGAATTGATGGGTATTTCAAACGTAACACTCTACATTAGTGTGAAAACTAAATGGTAAATATATTATGGTTTCCATAAGTATCTTTTATGATTTATGATTTCTATATGTTAATAATAATTCTTAATATTTCATTTTGTGGGTTAAAGGCCTAATGTTATTTTGTATTGATCGACTAATGAATTATTTATTTCATTTATAACCATTAATGATATTTTTATTCTCATACCATATTTTTTAAATGTTTTACAGAGGGTATATGGCAGGGGAATACCAAGGAATAATTTAAGATGATTTATATAAAAAAATTAATTTTTTGTTTTCTTTTAATTGTTTCTATTTTATTTTAAAATGTATATTGACTAGAAGTGTTGAAATTGTAATTAATGATATGTATTGTAATAGTTAAAGCCTAATTTTCAAAAATACTAATCCTAATGAAGAACGGAAATATTAATTCATGACTTAACTCAGTATTAAGTAATGTTTTATGGCAAGGGCCTTATATTTGGTATCAGAGTTCTCTTTAGACAATTTTTGGAATTATGAGTTTTCATTAAAATCGTGGTGAGTCTCTATGTCTATAATTTTAGTAAAATACTAGTATTATAACATTTTAAGATCAAGGAAAGTAGGTTTTAAATGTAAGAAGGGGGATCTTAAACAACATTAATATCAATTCGTAATGACATGCTCCCAATAAATATTGTAATTTATTATTTAGATGATTGTGAAACTTTTTCTTGCATACAAATCACTTTCAAGAAGCTGTTTGAGATATCAAACACCACTACCATACCTCGACAACATCATGGATCAAGAGTTTTATTTAATCTGATACAATTTTATCAATATTATCGTCTTTTCAAAAAAGGTAAATATTATCAAATAATTTTAAAGTATTTTACCTTATCGCAAGATTTTGAAGCATATTTTGATTTTGAAAATGTTAATGAAGAAGGAGTCCTTTGCGCAACCTATTTATAATTAATTTTATACTTTACTATCTTAGCCCATACTAATCTATTTTTAAAAATAAAATTTATTGAAAGTATCAATTCAGCCACTATCCAAATGTTATATGATATAATGTTTTACCAATTTTTTTGAAATTATATGCCATACATGATTATTTTCTGAAACAATTTTTTTGTGAACACCCATTTGACCCAGGTTGTACAAGTTATATTTGGTTGAAGGATTAGAATTATTTTTAAGGACCTATAAATAATTTTCTCAATGGGTGGAGCTTCTAACTATGTGAAAAATATGACTATGAAACAATGTGGTCACAAAGATCATGGTATGATGTTTATTATTTTTTGAAGAGGTTTATTTTATAATATATAGGTGAAAAAAAGTACAACATATATAAGAATTCATGTTGGGGTCTTAATGAGTTTTATTGAAAATGATCGATATAAAAATATCGTTGATGTTAAAACATGTAAGGGTTATTTTGGAGTTTATAAAGGGGATAACCCAAAAGATCTCTGTCATCCAGTCTCATTAGACAAAGATACATAATCAATCCCATAAAAAATTGTGATTGGGAATTATTACCTACAACTAGCATACATGAATTGTATTGTTATTATGAATTATACTTTTTAGTTAAATTATTTTATTGATCAATAACAAATTTACATTGGGATCTTATGTTTAATTAAAAATATATCCTTAATGTATGAGAATGATTTGTTTATTATTTGATAAATGTTATTTTGGAATACATTCTCAATTTTAAGGAAACAATATATGAAAAATGATAATATAATAATATGGGATTTCATTTGTGGGGTAATGGTTGAAATTTTATTTTGGACGAATCTATGTTTTACAGTGAACATATAGTGATTCGGTTGATTTATTGAAATGAGTAACCAATCATATAGAATATGTTATGATGTTAATTACCTGTCATTATGATACTTTAAGAGTAGTTTATGTTAATTGGAGATAAATATTATGATTTACTAGGAATGACCATGTGATTAAATTCATCTGAGTTTTGGGTTTCAATCTTAGTTTGGATTATATTAAATACATTTCAGGAAAATTGTGTATTGATTGGTCCTTGTTGATATTTGGGTATTTTTTTGTTGAATATTGAAGATTAAAAGTATTATTTTTTCTATTATCCTTTTTGTGTTTTACCTAAACTTATACTAACCATTTTTTAATGTCTTAATATAGGAGTGATATATAGTTCATATCATATGGATCACGTCATTCCATATAATTTGATTCTATAGCTTTAGGTGTTCCCAAGTCATCATGATTAATCTTTTTATGATGAAAATATGACTTCTTAGTAATAACATATTAAACTAGTAAACTATACATGATCAGTAAGTATATTAACTTATTTTTTAGTCAATATCATAAATAAATTCTCCATATTTATGAAAAGGATTATAAAAGATGTTTTCGGTTAACTTTTTCTATAGTGGAATCAAATACTATATAACCCATCACAAGTTTCTGGTTTTCTAGTAGTTAACTTTCTACTAATCAAGTATTATTTCAATACATATTATAACTTAAAACATAGTTTCTCATCCTTATAAATGTTTTCAAACATGGAATCCTAGTATGGGATATCATGGGTGACCTTTTTAATTCTCTTTGTTTTTTATAATGTGATATGTTTTTCAACTATTTCTTTGATGTGAGTCTTGTAATGATGTTTCGTAACCCAATTTTAAAATTACAAGGACACAATTCCCAAAAGAGGGGGAGGATATAAAAACTCAGGTAAATAATGATTATGAAATTTCTATATTTATTAATATTTGCGAATTAAATAACAATATTACTTTCAGGGAGATTCTATGTCTGATAGTGTGATGATGATGCAAAAATTAGTATCACTGAAATCTTACATTTTGACACAACATTGAGTCATACTAAAAAATAAAATAATAATATTATTATTTTAAATCATAGTTAATGCCATGAATATGGAATAGATTTACTAAATAGTATCAAATGAATATTAAAATATGGGTTTCACATATTTAAATTTCAATTGATTGATTCGAAATTTTATTAGAAATGGAAATGAAAACCAATTGGTTATAATGGATGTGTTTTATGAAAACCTATTTAAAAGAGAATAATTTTTCTTTTTTATCACTCTTTGTGAATTTTTATTTAAATATATGATATATATTCAATTTAGTGTGTCAAATTAATATTATTTTTCTTCGCGATATGATATGAGAATAAAAAAATTTCTTTGGAAAAAAGAAGTATTTTTCTATAAATGCATTTTACCACCTTAGGATGGATAACCATTTTTAAATAGAGTTTTATTACTTTTATATGTTCCATTTGACAAAATATACTTCTTTAAAATATGAAATTTTATATATACTTTATGTAAATTTGTTTGTATCTTTCTAATAATGTTCATTTATTTAATATAGTGAAAAAATTTCATTTTAATTAAAAAATTCCCTTAATATCTTTAATTAATACAGTTGTATTTTTATTTTTATGGGTCGTAAAGATAATTAGTTTATATTTTTACCATTTAATCAGTTTTTGGTCACATGATGTTATTTCACTTTTATATTTAACTGAAATTTTTTTGAATGTTTTGAATGTTATTATTTCTTAAAAACACGCTTTTTGATTTTGGTAACCGGAATTGATTTAAAAATAATTTTTCAACTTATGTATTTTTAAATAGTGAAAATGGATTCTATATTTGTAATTAGGAAGTCCAAATATTTTCAATGGGTAACTTTTATTTTTAGATATTATGAATAGTAACATTAGAAAATATTTTACTTACAGTGGTTTAGGTTTAAATATGGTAAATATGGGAAAAAATTATATTATAATAATATTAACATACCCTAACACATGTCCAAACCCTATTGGATGATACATGTTCGACCGTGGGCAACCATGGGTCTATTTGCGGACCCCATGGAGCCACTTTCTAGTGAAAATGACATTTTAAAAAAATTCATTTAATTTTAAGAAAAAAGTAACATAAACATCTATAATTTAGTAAAAAAGTTTCATATTGGATTATAAAAGTGATATATTAGACTATAAATAGTTATTATAAATATAACTATTTTTCCTACAACATGATATACTATTTATAATTTATAGACATCACATAAATAAATTTATTTAGGACACAATGATGATGTAATTATTATCTCATTAATGAATTTTTTAAATAAAATAGATTATAAATATTAAAATAAATTTATATTGGAACATTTTATGCCCTAAAAGAAATTTATGGTCGATTATGAAATTTTAAATTTGAATTAATGGTGTTTTTTCAAATTGATCAAGTAGAGATGGATGTTTAAATGTTCATGATATGAATTGTATAAAATATACATAAATGAGTTTTTAAATCAATTAATAATTTATTAAATACTAAAATATTATTAAAAATATAATATTAGTAATAATGACATATATGATGTTATAAATTTCATTAAGGATCAATTTTGGTTTTCATGTAATTTTATAGTAAATATATTAAACAGATAATATTAATATACAAGAAGACATTGTAAAAGTTGAATAAGTTATGAAAGGGTTAAATAAAAATGACAAGAACATAAAAATATCCAAAACTATACCAATTCTTATTATATGTTTTATTTGGACTTATAATCATCTTATATTTTAATTTAATGAGTTTTGGAGTTTTTTTAATGGAAATCTATTTTATAAAAAATAATACATTCAAACATTCCTAAAGAGAACATCCTCCCTTTTATAAATGGCCACCAACTCTAACCCATAACTCACACCTCTCAAGCCACATGGCTCATCAATCCTCTACATCAAGAATATCCCCACATTTCCCATCTCATCCTTGGATCCTTACATTAGGTAGAAAGAAATTTAATAAATCCTTTTTTTCAAACCAAAGGGCGTTACACGATTTAAAGGTAATGACTTCTATCAAGTTATATTCTATTATTTATCTTCTCCAACCCCCTAAACTCTCGATATAATATTATTTTAGAAAAACACATATATTTTAAATATTATATGAATTTTTAATGATATATATTCGAACTTCACATCCACACATCTCCATCTAATTGATACGAACATACTATTTCTGTGGATGGTGAACTACTACCTCACAAAATGATTATTGTCCAATAATCTCAAACCACCTCTCCTGATGGACATTATGATAGAATGTAATTTATATGTGATATCTATTATATTTATATTTTTTCTATGCTTCTGTATTTTTTATTTATAGAATACCTTTATGGTTTCCATAATGGGTAAATACGATAATTTCATTTGAGAAAGTGTAGACTATGACCCCCTCCAATTGATATTACACATTCATGACATACGTGGAATGTATAAAGGATATGATAAATGATATTATATTTGATATTATAATATAATTTAAATATAAGTATTTATCATTATATTTTAATTACATTAAATGCGTAATAGTAATGGAAGTAGCATTCATGCATACGTACGAATTACCGTCTCCATTAACTGTGTATTTCATTTTTTATCTCGAAATGTTATATACTATTATAAATATATATATATATATCTATAATGGATATATATGATGTATAAGATATATAAATATTTAATTTTATTCTAGAGATAATTTATTTTGACCACATGGGCAACTTGTAATTAAAATAAGTTCATATTTTACTCAAATACGAAATATCTACAAAAAACAATTTTTAACTTAATTGATTATGTAATGTTTATAATGCTGTAATATGAGATATAAAAGGAATAATAAAGCTGAATAAAGTTATGATTCATGTATAAATTATTTTTTTTATTCAGGAGATTAATGAGCGAACATGTCATGTCGGACAGAAGGTAAGAGAGCATGTTAACCCAATTTGCATTCTCTGGGTTGATCTTCACTTTCTTGTTTATGTCATTATTTGATTATGTCAGAATTAAATTTATATATCTTATCATGTATTTATGATTGATTTTTGTTGTCTTAGTGTGAAAATACATAATTTATATATCTTATATAAAAAATGATCATTGTAAGGGACTATGAGTCAATCTCCTTTCAATAAGGCATACATAGACATATACATGACATTCAATTATACATTGTATAAACCCATTTTATTATTAATTTCATTCATAGGAAATCTTTTCTCTATGGAGTGTTTTACTAAAAGACAAAAGTAATGTTTCTTTTTAATGTTCAGAGAGACAACTGCCTTTCAGCCACCGTGAGAATTATTTGATATTTGGCTTCATTAACATGATGTAATGTTTATAAAAGGAAATTAGATACCATAGAGTTTTTTTGTGTATATTCATATTGAAAATTGTTTTGGGAAGTGATAAATTATTTCAATATTTTGAAATGTTATCTATTGATTTCAATATGGAATTTTTTCCTTCCTTTATTCTGGAAAATGAGTTATTATTTTGTTATGGTCCATGGAAATTGTTTACGCATATGGGTAGTTCTATGGTAAAACTAGGGAGGCAGAGCCCGTGATAGGTCTATAATGCATTGGGTAACATGAAAGGATTATATTTATATGAATTACATAATAGTTTATGGAATATACTATTATGGGTATTCCAAACTCAACCCAATACATTGATGTGAAAGCTATAATGTATGTATGTTGAGGAGGATAAAAGTTACCATTATGATTTATGATATCTATGTGTTATTCATAAATCATATAATTTCTTAATGTGGGATAAAGAGATTATTTTTTGTATTTATTTATGGAATAATTATTTGTTTCATTATTTTATAACCTTTACTGATCTTTTTATGCCCATGCTATAAAGGCAGTGTAAGGGAAATGAAGAATTCAAGAAGATTTATATAAACAAAATAATTCATGTTTTCCTCAAAGAGATTTTATTTCATGAAAAAAATGAATACTGAGTAGAATTGTCTAATTTTTAATATTTTAGATGAAATGTAATAGTTATATCCTAATTCTCAAATACTCTAAACCTGAAATAAAACTCAATTTGAATTCATGACAGAACTCAATATATAATAATGTTTCAAGGTTCGTTCCTTACAGTTCAAGTGATAAGAAATATTCATTCACAAGAAATTAAATTTTATTTACACATATATTAATAAATTTTAATCTTTTGAATAATAATACTAAAAATAATCCCATTTAGTAGGTTTTTTTTCCACAAATGAATTTATAAATTTTACAAGGGAAAATAATAAAAACACCAAAATGTGTTGATCTAATCAAGGTGAAAAAAATAAAATAAAATCTAATTTCTGTGAAAGAATATTTTCAATATCATTTTGTTTAATGAAGGTTATTTTACATGTTTGGAGTGATGCATTGTCTTTTTGGAATAATTCAACACATTACATATATATATATTGCGGAAAATTGTTTTACGACATATCTTGTAATGGTGGTTGACTAAAATTTATATATCATCCTATAAATCATTTTATAATGGGAGAATATATACAAATAGAGAAATTACCTAAAAATAGGAAATATTATCTCATATGGAAAAAAATTTACTTTTGGAAAGTAAATGAATAACATAATAAAGTTGACAAATAGTCTTAAAAAATGTTATATTTTCATAAAAATTCCCCTTGAATCAAATTAAATATATAGGAGTTACCAAAAATTCAAGATTGAAAGAGAAGAACTACACTAATATAAGGGGAAATATTGAGCATAATTAATTTTGGGGTTGAAAAAGTATTATATTTTGGATATAAAATAGAGAAATATGATATTTCACATTCTTTTTAAAAGGTATATGGTTTGGCCACTTGGTTGGCCAATGACTAAACCATATCCATAATAACAGTCCCCCACAATATTAACACCCGAAAAGATCGTCCAACAGATATAAAAACCATGTGTATATAGTTAATACATGTTTTCCATAGATACATCCACATTGAATGGATATGTTCATTGTTTGATGAAACATGAGAAACCCTTGCTCAAAATTCCAAAAATTTTATGTAGGGTTTTAATGGATATATTAATCATAATATATGGTGAGAAAACTATTATAGTCATAATTTGGGATGTATGGTAGATACACACATTAATTAATACATATGTGCTAGTCATGCGTGCCACACAATCCTAACAAAATTTATATCTTTATGATTCAAATGATCTGAAAGGCTTCTAACAAATTCCATCAAATCCAAGAAAATATCACTTATATCAAATGAATGGTTCAATGAATAATTTTAAAAGTTCCATACCTTAAGATAAATACTTTTATCATATAATGGGTTGTTGTGTACTCTTAAATTATATTTCACCTAAATTATAGAGAAGAATTTTGTAAAGTTATTTTTTAATATCATTCTTTATATTTACAAAATACATGGAATGAATTCCATTATTATAATGAAAAACAACAAAAAATTCCAAAGTGATATAAAAAGTAATAGTTAGAATGATGATTTGATAACTAATACTATGTTTATATAAATTTCATTTGGAATTAATATTTTTTATTGATTGAATACATTATCCATTTTTTGTTTATACTCACCTATAAATGAATGTGTTGAATAATGAAAATCATATTGGAACATAATTTTTTTTATTGTTTCCCCCAAGATTTTTTATAATTACATTTATGTGTTTTATGATGTCAAATATATAGGAAATATACTAATTTAATATTGTTATTACAGTAAGTGAGTTATAATCCTTACCCCATAACTATTTCCCAATAATCTATTTCCCCAATTAGTTTTTTATTTAAGATTAATTCAATAAAAAATGTGGTGTTTTAATAGATATTAATATTTATTAGGTATAAAATAGAATGATATAGAAGTAATAAAAAAAATATTATTCAATCATCTATAACATATATAAGGTATTTAATATCTATAGTAGTCATAAAAATTGATTTAATAGCTATCATTTTTGGAGTGTTTGGATATTTTTTTAAAATCATGGTTCGATGAGTTATGAATCTATATAAATTTACATAAATCTTATTTATACATATTAACATATTTTTTTTTGTTTTATGATAGTTTTAAACATCTCCTTGAACTCTTAGATATGGATGGGTTAAATTCATTATAGGTATTCGGAAGCAAATTCTGAGGGTGAGGACACATCAAATAAGAAAATTTGGAAGTGTAGTAGTATTTTATAAGGTCTCACAAGTTAAATGAATTATTTAGGTTGATATAGAATTTTATCTTTCTTTTATAGTCTCGGTCGATAGTCGGTGGGCTGTTGGGTGGTTTTTTAATAGTGGTCAGAGTTGACAATTTTCTCCCTTCATATTATAAAACATTCATCCAATTGTTTCTAGGTATCATTCCCATATATTTGTAGTATTGTGAATCAAAAACCTATTCGTCCAATCTTCAGGGTGGATATCTCAAGATAATGTGATGTTTATTTATTTATAAGTGGTAATAAACTATTATATGTAAGGAGTACACATGTTTTATATATTTTCAATTTTTATTCTCTTTTAAAAGTATTATTATTAAGTTATATCATATAAAATATTTAATGTTACTTTTTATTTTTCATTATCTTAAACATTTCAAGCTCAAATTAATGGCTTATACTAGATTTTTGAAACTACATAATCTTGAGATATGTAGTATTGATTAATTTTCATTACTTTAGTGTCATTTTTAAATTTATAATTTTCACTTTTCATGCTTGAAACACAATGTTGACAATGTATGTGACAATGAATTCCTTATCATAATTTAGATCCATATAAAAAATTATTTCCTCTGGGTAGCTATTTAAAATTATCAATTGATCCATAGACCACATTTAGGCCATAAAGAGATTATGTCCTAACCAATATTCTATACTTATGTTGACATAATATGGGACCCTAAATAATGAATGAAAATTCAATTGAGTTCCTATAATTAATTTAACTCATTTCATGAACAATTAATTGTCCACATAATTGACGTTAAAAATTAATTTAGTTACTCAACTGTCACCCCTGTATCAAAAAGAATCATTATAATATAGTTATAGTATATACGAGAAGAACAAAAAATGGTATAACTATAATGAACCTTGGATGTGTCGTAGTAATTCCACAAGGGAGAGATATCACATTATTTAAAAATATTATAATTTATTTAGTTGATCATTGTGTGTGAGTGAGAAGTACGTAAGAGAAGTCCCTAAGGTACATTTTAAATATCATGAACCTTCATTAATTAATATGTTTTAAGCTAGAATATATGACTTATAAATTTATGTCTCATATGATTATTGTGTTTTCGGAGGATTCTAACAAAATAGTAACTCACAATAATGCATTGTTTATGTAATAAATTTATGAAAGGAATGTTATTGAAATTAAATTCCTTGAGTTTTGTAATATAATGTTATAGTGTTATTGTGTTTTTGTATCCCAAGTTAAATATGATAATTTTTGTACTAGGATTAGGGAATCCAATTGGTTTATTACTGATTTATGTCATGGGGTGTATTCAAAATTAATTTAATTAGGTATAGATTCTTTTGTTTATTTATTAATTATTAACATTCTCTACACATATACTTTTGGATTAGAATTAATTATTAATATAATGAATCAGGTTATATTTTAAAATTATTACATTCCATGGAAACACACTTTAATCATTTGTTTAATTATACGAACTAATCCAACAGATTCCTAATGATTTATTACTGTGATTTCCCATGTCTTGTCCCTCTCTAGACATGGTCATTATTTTATATTATTGAATTCATCAGTTGGGGACTATGGATTCAAATGGAAACTAAATAGTCATTATAATGCCTATAAATATATATAATATTCATCATGATGTCATCAGACATGGATATATGTTGATGGAATCATTTTACCACCATCAATACCCTTCGAAATATTACTCTGGACTTTCCCAATTGGTTCGTGTAAATACAATTTTTATCATGGAAATATGAGGGTTAATCCTATTGACTATACTTCTAATTTAGACAATATAGCTTAATCACCATGGGATTCCTTCCTAGTTTGTTACATAGAATACCTTGGAGTTTTCTTCATATTTTTATATTAACATTGTGTGGGAATGATAAGATCCACTCTTTGACCTCACCTTTGTTATTTTCTGATGGATATATAGGATATATTCCATGTTCAATATGACCAAATATTGGGTGACGTGATAAAACCATGATTGCAAAGGTCGAATCATGTGGTATTCCATGAATTACATATAAATTAATACTTCAATAAAAGCTTACTGCAATCAATTATGTGTTTGTAATTTCATAGTGGAAAATATTTAGAACACATTAATAGTGGACTACTATGTTTTATTCAAACAATGTGTACGTAACAACATCATTACCATGAATGTGTCATGTATTCCAGATAGTACATTAGATAATGGATATTTCATATTACATTTTTATGTCTACGAGATGGTATATACTCTATGGAACGATCATTTACACATAATTTCAAATATTGTTTAACTATTTATTTATTAATAATTTTTTTCTAATTTGTATTGTATATGAATCGGTTAATGTTTTTATAAAATGTTTTGTACCCATAGGATCTTGAATACTTGAATGGATAGTTTTTATTTTCACATTTAGGGTTATCGGTTTAATTATTATACCCTTACTGACCAATTTGTAATTTTTAAACTATATTAATTACCGATGCTCATGATATATTCTCCCCATCATTAAACCATTATAGTTTCTGTACAATTCCCAAGCCTCGACAATATAGGGAGTAACAATTGGGGTCACTTATACCTTCAAACTTTTTATATATTAGAGAACATGGTTGGGGACATCCCAAAGTGGTATTGGTGGAACTATTTTTTTTATTACTGTTTAGATTGGTTGACAAGAGACTATGAATGTTTAAAAAAAATTTAAATAACTCATTTCTAGGAACGGTCAACCCCCACATAGTAAAAATAATATTTTAAAAAAAATGGAATTTATTGTTATTGAATTTATTTTTTATAGTTTATTATTATTTCAAATAGATTTATTGTTTTTCATTATTTTAGATAATGATTAATAGTATTTTTTTCTCAGAGGATAATATGGAATTGGGGATTGTTTTACTAAATCATTTTATACACACAATATTCACATTTCATTATCATACATTCTTATCTGAATATATTCCTTTGGTGATATATTTATTTCATTGTTTAATGGTATATAATGAATGGGTGGTTTTATAAATTGTATGAACTAACAAAAATGGTTTATTCAATTATATCTTAATGGTGGAATTCTATCATACAATAATATAATTATTTTATGAAATGAGATAGTTAAAAAATAACCAATCAATTAACTATAATGAGAATCATTAAAATATAAAATAATTTTTGTTATATTATTATAAATCTATATTAATAATTTTGGATTTATTTTAAATGGACTTATAATAGAAACTTATATTTTTTACGTCAATAACATGTGAACCGAATTCCATATAACTATATGCTTATAACCACTACTCTAAACTAATTGTGCAATCAAAATTTATTATTATAATATTATGAACCCCATATGTATTTTGACGAAAAGAAATAAAAAATAAACTATTAATTGGTTACAAATAAATTGGATTTTAATTGAAACATATAATCATTTTACCTATATAAAATGGGTATGGAAACCCATAAGACAAATCCTATGTTAGATCGATTAAAACTGCAATGGATTATGGTATACATACATGGATATATATTAACCCATGTGGAGTATATATATAAATATTAAATGGATTATATTTTATAATGTGTAAATGATAATCAAAATAGCCATTTAACATTTAGTTTAATGGCGTTATTATACTCACCCAAATCTTATTTAATTGATTACATGAAAAATTTCTCCAAGGTAAATTAAAAATTTATAAAATAACTAAATAATATATCATGGAATAATTTTATTAGTTCATAACATATTATGCAATAAATTATTTCTTCACGGTTTCATAAATAAAACCATATAAATAGGATACTAAAAATGAACCTTTGGGGAGGGTTATTTGTAGTGTTTCCAATGACAATGACTTGAATGGGAACATTGATGTTGACCAAGAGCCTTATTTGGTAGATTTTTTAATTATAGTTTTATTTTAACTTATTATATCTTTGTTTAAATTTTCAAATGACTGTTGTTTTATATTGAATTCTCAAGATATGTGTGTGATTGTCCCAAATTATGTAGTATTATTGGAGATTAGAAGAACTGGTTGATACATTAGTAATTTTTTGGCATTGAATGTGTTTTAAATTTTATACATTAACCATTTGACTAAATAATATTATCAAAATGATTCCATGTGTATGTGAGTGGATATATTTAAGGATTAGTATTATAACTGATGTAGGAATCAATAATTCTTGAGAATAATGGGACTGATATTCTAGGGGAATGGAAAGCCATTTAGGTTGTCATTTTACATTTTTTATGTTGTTCAGATAAAAAAATCATCTATAATATTATAAATTTTATTATGGGATAAGGTGAAACCAATGGTGGACTTTTTTGACTAGTATAGTATATTCCATGAATGTTTGGTGCCTTTGGGATGATTAATCACATAATAAGTTTACACTATTTGTTTTTATTTAATATTGAAGTTGAATGAATTGACATGTGTGGTATCGATTAAAATAATGTTTAGTATAATGATACTCATGTTGAATAGTGGTAATCATTATGGTATTGAGAATATTTGAGTTAAATAACCACAAAAATAAGTTGAGGTATTTCATTTCTTGACTATGTGGAAAAGGGTCATGGGGTCATAAAGGGATCACTAATGGGGAAATTAATAAATGATGTGAACTGGGTGTCATGTGTTATTAAGAAACTCACATAACTCTAAAATGATTTATAAAAACCGAGTCCATCCAATTCTAGGAATTAACATATATATGGATCAAGTTTTATAACACCACTAACCTAAATTAAATTTTTTGGAATATGTGTTTTATGATAATTTCATGCATGGGGATGGGTTGGTAAGATAATCCAACATAAATATTTGAATTAACTTTTACGAGTAATCGATATATATGTTGATTTAAATCAATGTGGTGAGAAATAAAAAATTACCAAATCAAGGACGGATCTTAATTACGAATGTGGTTCCAATATGTTCTATTTAAGGAGTTTCATGATGGAACATTCTGTAAAAACATCGAGAATCATCCAAAAACCATGTTTTGTTATGTATAGTATACCGAGTATGGTAATTATAATCTTGTTTTAGTAATATGAGAACTATATAACTATCATGGTTAGATGTATTGAATAAATAATTATATTAGTTAAATTAAATAGAGACGATTAATAGTTATAGATAAACCTATTACGAATTATGGGAATGGATTGAAGGTCCTAATAATCATTTATGTTTCACCATTCTAGTCTCAATGAATAAACTACATTAAAGCCTATGTAATGAGCTTTTATTGAATATGGATGTCTAATTTTGTATTAGTATGAATATGTAATCCATTAATTTATGTGGATTAGTGTTATATTATTTCTTATGGGGAATTTTTTAGGTGAAAATGATGTTTAGTATGAGACTGTAAAAGGTAACCATGTTTTAGATTCAGAAAACAGTGGGAATGTCTGAACAACCATTTGAATATTTTAATATTTTGTGGGTGTGATGGATTTTTAAATAATGAATAGTCCATTTAGATAGATATCAAATGAATAAATTATCCAAAAATATTAACATCTTATATCTTTGAAGTATACTTTAATGATGTTTAATATTGAATTTTACGGTTTTTAGATGCTTTGGGAAGTCTTATAGAATCATGGGATGGTCACTACATTCTTAATATTATATATATTGTAATAATAGTTCATTTAGAATAAATTCATTATAGAATTCCATGAAAATATTATAGGATGTAAATTCATTTCATTGTGTATATATATATATATTAGAAATTATAAAATACTTGAAAAGGACATTTAACATAAATAAATGGTTTTAAGAGATGATAATATTTCTGAATATTATTCACCATAAATACATTGTTTAAAATGATAATCCAATCAACCAAATTGGACTTATCCCCCACCAACGTAACCCTATCTTCACTCACATTGTGTATTTGTGTGTATTTTAAAACACGACACATCAAGGTGATTTTATTTCTCCCCTCTCATATTATAACACTTCCATCGATGCTCTGTCTCCAATGTGGTATAATTATGTCACTCTATTATGTAATGAAATATTCCCCCAAATGACATCCTTCACAATGTTTGTGGGGAAACATGACTGGTTATTAAGGTATGTGTGATCAAGTGTCCTATTTTTATCAATAATATTATTAGACATTAGAATAGTTTTTAGGATCATTGTTATTGTCCTTAATTTTCATATGATGTTGGAGGACCCCTATGTGTG
Source organism: Viscum album (assembly GCA_963277665.1). Classification (NCBI taxonomy): domain Eukaryota; kingdom Viridiplantae; phylum Streptophyta; class Magnoliopsida; order Santalales; family Viscaceae; genus Viscum; species Viscum album. The sequence continues at coordinate 1,044,195,956 of OY728163.1, read as the reverse complement.
TAGTGTTGACCCTATGTTTTGAGGAATATGGTTCACTCTATAGTATTTTATGGATGAAATATAGATTATCATTGTTTTTAATTTTTAATAAATTTTTCTTCATGATTTTTTGTGTTTGAATATGTAGCTGATATAAAATATGTATTTTTATTATTTTGATTAATAAGATGTGTATTTGAAATGTTTTCTAGAATTTATTTAAATAAATTGATTTTATTGAAGAATGGATTCTCAAATAATTAGAAAAATATGAAACTAATTGAAATTTTTTGAAGAAGATATCCCATGGGATTCATTGAAAAACATGTTGTAAATTTTATCTTAGTTATGTAATCTATTTTATTGCCAATCATTTACTCATGGGGTATTCTTATTCTCCATAGGTCAGTTGATCTAGGGAGATTATGTTTAAATTGTTTGTCGGTTCACTCAATGTGTTTTCTTATCCTTCCATGACTTCATTAAAATGAGAATATCATGATTATTGATAAAGATGCATAATATGTAAATCATGGGGGTGGGATACTTCTATGTATATTAATATTACACACTATATAGCCCTTTGGATTCATGTAGTCATTGTTTTGTTATTTTATGCAGGGAAAGGGAAGGAACCACGAATATTTAATGATTATTCTTCAGTGTGGTTTAAATATATATTTTTATATGGTGGGATAATTCTCACATATCACATGATTAGTTTTTTAATATTTTAGTTTTCCATTTTTTATCTTATATAAATTCCTTTTTTAAATTTTTCAAATGTTTCATACATACATTTGAAGAATTATAGTTATGGAATATTTTTATCATATTTTTTCCAATATTACTCATTAGATATATATATATATTCCATGAATCATGTTTAAGTTGAATATGTAATTACCACTAGTGTATTTTAATCCTTCGGTTCTAGTACCAAACACATGCTGGTCATGAATGTGCTCTGAGTGTGTGGAAGATCATCTGGAAAGGTAGTTAGTGATGAAACAAATGGAAGATCATTAAAAATTTGTATTAATGGAAGGGTTTCCATTAATAATTTATTTATTTATATGTTTCATAAACTATATAAATGAATATCCAAGCATGAGAGGTAGGTTGTAGTATGTAGAAGGATAACTCCTACCATTAAGATAGAATGTTTACAATATGATATTGTGATATGGGTAACCTATAAGGAGTTATTTATACTAGTCTCTAATTATTCAATTTCATTTCTAGTTTGAGTTTAAAAAATCTATTTAAATTAATTTTATTATTTTTTCATTGTATTATTACAATCCTCAATGAAATCTACCATGTGTTCGGCATGAGGATATCGATGATGTCTCTCTTAGAAATTTGGTTTTGGAAAAAAAATTATAGAGGCTATCATGTGTGAATTACATTCTGTATACAACAATATACCCCAAATCATGATCCCAATTATTGATGTAAATATAGTAGATCTAAGAGATATGGATATTTCAAAATTTTAAATACACAAGAATCTACAATTAGTTAATGGTATGAGTGAATAATAAGGGGTGGTGGAGTTGGTATATAAAATCAATTAGATCACCAAAATTCTCTTTAAACATGAGACCACCATTTTTATCTTCACAACATTTAGGATTGAAGATCCCAATAAGTGATGGTGAGTTTCAATGTTATTGTATGATAGACACATGGGATTTTATTGGAAGGGTTTGATGAAGTTATTTATTCATCAATTTTTCAGAAGTCTCTATTGATTTATTTGTATATAGAGTTCACCTTTTTCTAGAAGTGATAGAATTTGGTGTTGGGATACACATATTAGTTTGTAGAGACGTATCATTTAAAATACACAGGGGAAAAGAATGATAAGTTGAATGAAAAAAATGACATGAAGGTTTTGTGACCAGATATCAGATAACTAGTGTTTATGAGGAATGTTTATTCCTATGATAAGATAGTATTCATAACTATGATATAAGAAATTGACATGTAAAAATGAATTTAACATTTTATTCATTCTCTTCAAACTAGAGGAAGCAGTAGTGGAATTCCAAGAACAATAAGAATGTGACATTATCCTCACAATAGTTATGTAGCATGTTCTCAATAGTAGGCATCCTCTACAGCATTACCAGTTACCAATAGTTTACCCTGACATTCAATATGTATAGAAGGTTTGGGAACACATAGAATTATTCTCTCTCCCTCATGAATATGTGACATGTTTATGACTACCGCAACCATTTATTTTTGTTCTATTATGCTATGTATATGCCTTTATATGGTCATGTATGGTCATCTCTATAGGTATTGAGATTCAATTAATTTCATATATCTCATTATTTTCTAAAAAAGGATATGATTGATAATACGATAGTGAGATAATCCATATTCATTGAATTTTATATAGTGACATATTTATTTCATAAAGGATCTTCAAACTCATTTATATATTCCTAATTTTTCATTATTGTAAGGATTACAACAAATATCATTTCCTTTATTATGGATTTAAAAATAACTCTTAAAATTAATATAGTAATGGGGTTACAATTTTCATAAATTTCTATATCGATTGATGATGTGGAGTATGTTTTCGATTTCCACATTCTCATTCTATAATATTTTGACATAATCATTTCAATATATTGGATTATTTATAGTCATGTTAGTATTGATTGTAATTTTTAGTTTTTCATATTTAAATGTATCAAAGGGAGTTCCTGGGAGTTTCAAATAGAATCTGGTTGGAGGTTTGGTAAAGTACGACAACCTGATCCTGATCTGAAAATATTTTGGTGTGTTTTCTATAGGATTATAAAGTGGTTTCATCTCATATTTATCTTCTTCTGTGTTTCTAGGACATTCCTAATGATTCCCAATATGGCTTCTTCATTCATCCTCAATATAAGAATGAATAATTTTTTAGTGATCTTGTTATAGTTACATAGAAAATTTTTATATCCTATTATGGTATAGAACTATTATAGATTAATGATCTCATTATTGAGTTGGAAGATCTAATATATTATTATTAATTCATCCATGTTTTTAACCATGTGAATCCCTTGTTCTGTTTTTCATGAAGGTATATTATCAACCTCATCTATGTGTTTATTATTATAATATTATCCAGGTTATAGAAGAAAATAAATTTCTAATTCTATGTTTTGATGATTTGTTTAATTAGTTAAATGAGGAGAATTGGATATAAAATATTGATATTAGGTCAGGTTATCACCATTTCATGGTTAAAGTGTTTTATATACAAATTATTTCATTTCGAAGTAGTTATGATCATCATGAATATCATGTTATATGTGTTGGTCAAATAATTATCCTTCGGTTTCTATTTATCTGAAAATAGGATATATTATTAGTATCTTGAGTCCTTTTTCACAGTGTTAGAAGACGATGTCATGTTTTATTTACGATTCAATAAGGAGCATGATAACCACCTTCATATAGTTTAAATAATATTTATAAATCATTATATATAGGTCAATATTTTTAAATTTTATTTTTTGATCTAAGAAGTGATGTTATGATCAATTTAATTTTTTATGTTGCCCGTGAGTCAAGGCAAATGAGGATAATCGTTATTTTTATTTCGAATAGCTATAGAAAATAATTCAGTTTCAGTGTTTACTTGAAAATGATAGACAGTATCATTATATTATAAATGATCTACAAAATTTTGTGTCACCAATGACTACCCTTAGAAGGGAATGGGTGAAATTCAAATGGTATTATATTTTTTATACTTCATTCAATGAGTTTAAATATAATTTTAAATCAGGAGAAATTTTGATCTTATCTTGATGTGCTAATGGTTATGTGGTAAGAATTGATGCCTCTATTGCAATTCCATGTTGTATAAATTTTCAATATTATCATGTTTTAGCCTATGGTTTTCATCATCTTCAACTGCATGAATATAATTTCTCAGCACATGATTTATAGAATCATATTATTCTTCATTCACATAAGTGATATATGAATTATATTTTTCAAGAATGATTCGCAGTCCATTATATCCCAAACATACTGCGTTATATCGTTAACATGAGGACATGAATCATATCAATAAGTGGTGGGTGTAGTACCTTCATTTGTTCAATTACGACATAACTTACACCCCGTAGAATGGGATTTCTATTACAGATGCTCTCAGTTGGAATGTACAATCACTTGATGTCATCGATTCAATGGAATATTAAAACATGATGGGGAAATGAAATCATCCATTTCTCTATGCCGAAAAGTATTTTTCCGGTATTTTTCTCACCAACGTTGAGTTTTTATAGTCCCTCCTATATTATATTTAGCAATGTTAGGAATGTGATGTTGATTTTAGAGGAATATGAGACATCGTTTATGATTAGCATACCAATTATGTATGGTACTACATTTTGATTTTATTATATACATTGAGGATTACTTTTTCCTCCATGTAGGAATGATGATTTAATTTATAATTTACATTCATGTTTCATCAAGGGACAGTTATCAGGGAAATATGAAAATATATTATGACATGTGATGGAGATTCTAGTGGTTGGGTATAAATATTGATATTGTTAGTTATATTCCCTAATATCACATGCCCAACAGATAAAGGTAGATAATATGTAGCCTTGTAGATCATTCCATCTTCTTCTACTCTTGTTATGGAAATGGGATGGTATGTCAATCAACATTATTTTTGTATTTCAACATACCCACATAGGGAATAATGTTATCTAGATAGTTGTTCATCAAATTTTTAATTAATATGTTTTTATTCTAATTTATGAAAATATTATTTTTGATTATATTGAGAAGATAAAAAAGTAGTAGATCAAGAGGTAACATGGATATCCATATACCATGCTCTTTTATTGGAATCATATGTTTACTTATTGATTTTGGAAGAGACTCTAGGTGGTGATGAGGTCTCCGGATTGGTTGAGTACATCATACCATCAATATAATAATGAAAATATAGTCTATACTGTTGAGTACTTCAAATAAATTCTTCATGATGATATCTTATATTTCAAAGGATGATTGGAAAACCATCTAGGATTGTTCATGTTTGTTTATAACACAATCTTTTAGTAATTTAATATAATGGATCCCATTGAATCATTTTCTAGTTACCTATTTAAATAAACTCATTGTTTGTAAGTGGATGGTGAGAAATATCTTGTGGGGAAAATTCATATCACGAGATGATAATGAAGATTTAGGATATACATCAAAATCATATTAGAACATTGATTCTGTAAAAATATATGTACAAATTTCTAGTGTATCTGTTTGGAGTTTTATTTTTATTGTTGTGTTTTATTTAAATTTTCCCCATTATTTTTTCACCATCATCTTGGGTAATATATAATGATTGATGTGATATGTATTGGAATTCTTTAGGTCATGGTGTGGATAGGAATGTTTCTTATATATTGTAATTTTTAATTCAGTTTAGCTGTTTAAATTATTTATTTCTAATATCTCATATCTTCAATTATCATACTTTTATCTCTCACATTTTGAGTTGTGTGATATCAAGTTGGATAGTTATGTTTTATTAATGGAGAAACTCGTGGTATTCATGGATTCTCAAGTTATATTCATTCATTTGAAATATATTATTCTTATTAGACTATTATAATGAAATATATCATATTCATAGAAGTAATTGGTGAATGAAATGTTTTTCATAGAGAACTAGTACCACTTTTTTATGAGAAACTTTTTCTTTATTAAATTCGATAGATTGAATATTCTATGGTGAATACTTTGTAACATCATGTAATTTCAAGTTATGTTATGTTGAATTTGAGTAGTGTTATTTCTTTTTTTCATATTTTTTGAGAGTTTCTATATGATCCTAGGTATTTCAGAATATATAGAATAATGTTACATACAATGATTGTATATTATGGTGTAGAAATAATGGATTAGACCATAAATCACCCATAAGGAATTAAATAAATTTTCAACTATATATATATATATATATATATAATATTTTAGAATCAGCATTTGATATTTTAAAACCAAAACAATATTTTCATTCAATTAAATTATTTATTGTGATATTAAGATATAAATTTATGGATTATGATTTAAATAAATTTTTACTAATATGTTTTAACTACTACTTGTGTAACTCCTTCCAATATCTCATTTTGATATAATTGGTCCTTAACCATTGGATTTTGCATGTTATGATTGATGTTTCAACTAATTTTACTCACTTTATTTCACTCTCAATATCTATGTTGGATGCACTGTATCTGTAAGAACAAAGATCTTAATTTCAGGTATAGATCTGGATTTCCAATTTTATTATTAGGAATAAAATTAAATGATGATTTTCTTAGTTTAGGTCATGTACTTATGAATACATGGCGTATACCGTGTTTCCAAATATAACAGTGTACTGGCTATGTAACGGCCAAGAACATGTTCGCGTGATAAACTGGAAGACCGATTATATCGGGGGTTGGTTATGCAAACTACACGGATGGAAGTTTAAATGAAGATGATGTGTACTTTTCGTCAAATTAAATATATCATAGAAGGGTCACATCATATGTCTCTAAATGTCTACTTCTACTAGTGGTTCATACAGGAGAGCGAGGGAATAACCAGAAAATATCAATCCTCACAAAATTCTCCTTCTACGCTATCATTGAGATTATGTCAAGTGCTTTAAAATCCCACTAGTGAGTTCTCAATACCCATAGATCATTTCATCCTGATTCATCCTATCTCATGAGTTATTCAATGTTCCGCCGTTTTCACCTTTTTTATAAATCTATGAAAATGTAAGATGATTCAAGAAACAATGTTCATGTATATCGATCATATAATATCAAATATGATGGTTTTTTCCTTTCGTTGTTTGTATTTAGATTTATTATAGTAAATGTATTGTATACCCATGTTTGGGGAATCATGAATTTTGAAATTAAAACCTGTTTATTTCTTATTATGGTTTGTTTGATTGATAAAGTATATTAGCATATATACATGGTTAAAAAATTATTAATGGGAAACCTTGTGGTTGTGTTTCCCTTGATTGACCGTTTATGGTCGTTTGGTCTATGTTATCTATGAGGCGTACCTTGTTTACCATTCCTTGAATTTCTTAGGAAGTTATTTTATTGATTATGTGATATTCCTCGGATATACATTATTAATGTTATCCATGTTGTAGTTATATATTACATGGGATGTTTTAATATGTAAAAAATGTTATTTTTAAAATAGTCCATGAGAGGCATATACAAGGAAAACTGTGGGATTTTCCATATTTTTGACATTGGACCATGAGATCCTTATTGTAGATATTGACCCAAGGGTAGTTACTATGAGAACTTCCCAAGAGGTAAGTTAAAATTACATTATTCTATGTTGGCCAAAGGGTATTGACCATGAGTGATACCTAGGAGGTCATTTATAATTAATTGATTCCAGGTTGACCTAGGTGTATTGGCCGTCAGATATTTATAGGAGGTAGTTTTTAAATTATTAGTACTATGTTAAACCAAATTATTTAAACCATGAGAACATTCTTATAGGGTTGTATATGAATTGTTGAATGATTGTGATGATTCTACCATGTCATAGAACAAGCATGGACTAAATCATATAGGATTGTTTTGATGATCTTCAAAGACATATGATTTATTAATGTAACACATGGGGATATAGAAATTATGATAGATCCTAAGATTTCATTATTCAATTGGATATATAAAAATAAATTATTGTAATTACAAACTATATTGCTATATAATTTTTTTTACATCGTAGATTATTTACTTATTTATTTATATTAAATGCTATTTTTATTCATGGATTATTAGGCTTATATATTTTTGTGGTTTCCTATTTGGATTTGTCTTACACATGTTTGGGGTCATGTTTTGGAATAAAATATATTATGTGGGTGTAGTTATAGATAATGGAAAGTTTCCTTCTTCCTCAGGTACACGATTATTGTTTAATATGGATAGCATGGGACAAATCTGAGGCTGGTGATACTGCTAGAATATATTTGTTTCTTTGGTACTTTGGTTTCTGTCTTCCCTTCCAAAATTGTTACTTGTTTGGATATTTTCATAGATACGTTACTCATGCATCATATACTTATTGTTCCTTCTACTATTTTTACATCAGTACACTTATGTTAACATGTGTGGTCTTACTACTTATAAAATTGTTACAATCTTTTTTTTGTTGTGTTCACTCTACCAATGTTGCAATAGTTTCTCAATTATCACCATTTTTTCATTGCTTCTTGTAGGTAGCCTTCAATATTTGGCGAAATGTGCTTGAGTCCATGTGGCCAACCAGATATGTGGCACCTTCGGGAGGTACCCCAATCCATGACGCTAAATGGATGTATCAAAGTAGTTATTTTATATATTGACTTACTATTCTAAGATTATAGACTGAGATATGAAGGAATAGTTAGTTGGTAATATACTGTTCTTGGTAGAAGCTAACATATGTATAACGAAAATCTATGTAACCTCAAATATTGAAATTTTTATGGTTTTGAAATTTTTATAAATGATTAGATTTCATTTTTGGGTGACACATATATTTTTTGTAGTTACTATGGATATTGTTGTTGTTCTATTTCTGTTTCAACCCAATTACATTAGGGTATTCCATCCCATGAATCATATAATAACATTCTAGTGATCAAAATTCAAGCATTATTTCCACTACATTTATGGTGCATTGCATATTCGTGTTTTTAAGATATATTTGTTGATAGATATGAACACGATTCTGATAAATGTTGTCATATAAATTCCTACTATTTTGATATGGTATTGATATAAGTAATGTTTTATTTGGATGGATACCAATCGTCAGTACCCATGGTGTTGTTGCACCTCTTGGATAAGTGCTTTTTGGATAATGTTTTAATGTTAATTTAATTCTACCATCTTATGATGTAAAAAAGGATGCCAAACATTGATTCATGGGGAGTAAGGGCTCTCACAGGTCATCATTTTTAATTCATTTGAAAAAATCATATGTTCCTGAGTGTTATAGAGATGTTTCATAGGTTTAATGCCCCTAAACCATACAATATGACATGTGACATTGTGAACACATACCATATTCATTGTTGTTAAAGAAAAAATGACTATTTTATGAACATGTTGTGCACCATATGTACATTCCATGTAGTTTTTGACTGTGTGACTAATGTGTGAGAAGAGACACATGGTTAGTAAAAGATTGGTTGAACATGTAGTGTACAGAAAGTTCACTCCATGATGTAAAAGAACATATGTCTATCCATGTGACTAACAACACAGGTGGATGAATTGTTGGATTTACAGTTTGTTTCTAAATTATACATGTTGGGTGTTAATTGATCGGGTATCTAGAAGTGTGACTAATGACACAGTCGGATAGAACATACATGTAACACTCCATGTATATACATTTCACACTATGTATTTTTACACAATGAGAGAACCATGTTGTTTTAGTCGTGTAAATGAATTATGGAAATATGGAATATTCAAGTACATGTCATGTCTTAGAGGGACACGCCCGTGTGAATGAGGTGTTACATGACTTTATGGATGAGCTACATTCTCATGTTAAAAATAATATGTGAACATGTCTAGTAGTAGATATACATGCTGTGTAACACTATTTGGTAAAATGTGGGATCTTTCCGTCCCCTATTCTATTGAATAAATTTTTTGTTCCTATGCATGAAGATAATGAACTGAGGTGGGTGCTTAACCTTGTAGATTCATGCCACCAAGACATCATCCAGTTGTACACTAGGAAAAAAGCAATGATCAGACAGTATAAATGGTAGATGATGGTCTACCAGTTGATCCACTAGTCATGCCTATCATGGAACCAACTGTTATTCTGGAAATATGTGCTGATGAAAAGTTTCATGAAAGGTTTATGAGGATGAAGCATCCTTTTATGGGAGAACCACATAATTACCGAAAAATGATAGAGTAGGAGAGGTTATTCTAGGAGAAACATCCTCACACTATTTTTGGTTATAGAGGACCACAATATGTAGAGTCATTTTTGGAGGACATGGTTTTTATCATCAAGCATTGTTAGACACCTCATGATCAGAGTGTAAATCATGCGGCATACATACTATGTGATTCAACCAAGGGATGGTAGGATGTTATTTCACATGTGGGATGTCATTGATATAATCCAACGGGATAGATTCAGAGGACATTCTATGATTACTTATACCCCAAGATGTTGAGGGCTGATTGAGCCTAAAATTTCATTCATTTTGAGTAGGGAATTCTTCTAGTGATGAATTATTCATCTCATGTTGCAACGCTTTAGCACATCAGAACTGTTTTCGGACGTGGTGAGTTGTCATCATCTATGCAATTTATGGATTGTCTCAAGTATTAAATCTGGTAATAGGTTAATGTTTTCAAGTTGAAATCAGTGACTACTGTAGTATATCAATCACTAATTACTGATCTCAACTTTAGAGAGTTAGGAATTGTGAGATATGGTGGTTATGTATCCATGGTTGGTACTCTTTCGATTGATAACAGGTAGTTCCACATTGAACAACCGCATGATGTTTCATCAGTTATCTTTGTGAGGTGCTACTAGTGCGGGTAGAGTGGGCACATGAGACCTCGGTGCCCGAGAGGCCATGTTAAGTGCTAATCTTGGAGAAATATGGGAAATATTCAGAAATATTTCCATTTTTTACACATTTATCTAGTGATGCATATCTATAATGTCTACGAATTCAAGATTAGGACCACATGTGTCCCCTAAAATAGGAAACTAGAGTTCATCAAGATGTTTGGGCTGATGGGGTATTCATGGTTGTGGTATCGAGATGATAGGTTTTTAGTGACACCATGGTGGACTAACTCAGTGTAGCCACAGAAGGTTGTAGGGATACATTACAAATCATAATTTTGCGATGGAGGAGTAATAGCATGATCAGGATCCTGAACCCTCTACAGTTAGGGGTACAATTCTAGTTACCTTAGTTATTTCTTCTACAATATTTATATAGGGTCTTCCCATTGTTTTATATGTTTTCTGTTGTAGATAGTGTTTCACTTTTCATCTTTACATCAAATGATATTATGGAAATAGAGATTTCATGGGGATTAGGAATGCTTTGTATGTTATTTTAAGGAGTTCCCTCTTGATGATGTTTGGTGTCACATCTTGTGGGAAACTATGTCTTATAGATGAATGTAATTGATTTCATTTTTATAATAGATGTGTTGGTATCCTCTCTAGAATTTTTTGACTACTATATACATATGTTGAGTTCAGGTCAATATAGGGTAGGCCATTTCTACACAAAAGTTAATAAGATATTCAGGAAAGGTGAGCTACAACCTAGCATCATAGGTTGACATGAATTATATCCTTGATTTCATGTTTATATGTGGATGATATAGAGACATCACAGATGGAATTTCTACTAGTGGTGGATCATTTCAAAGATGGCATTATATAAGACAGTTTTTGTTTACCTCTAGAGAGACAGGTAGATTTCTCTATTGATCTCATTTCAGGAGAATCACTGGTGTCCATTACACTTTATAAAAGGTCCACACTGGAGTTACAAGATCCCAATAAGTCGTTATAGGAGTTTAAGATGATGGTTTTCTTCTAAACCAATTCGTCTCCTAGGGATTCATCTGTCTTATTTTTATAGAAACCATACGGTACCATCATAATTTTTCTGTATCATCAATAGAAGAATCAGTAGATGGTCATGAATCAATATTATTTGTTTTGGTTTAATGATATCTTTAATCAGCTTAAATGATATATAGTGTTCATGAATATTTTATATAGATCTTGTAATCATCAGTTTTGGGTTATAACATCAGATACAACACTTACATCCTTTCATGGTTGGTATGGTCTATAAGGGTATTTGGTTATGTCATTCGGTGAAATTAATGTGCCAATTTTTTTCATGGAAATAATGAACCAGGTCTTCTATCATTACTTGGAATCCTTTCGGGTAGTCAACATGGATGAGATCTTGGCATACTCTCACACTATACAGGACCCTGATTTCTATCTGCATATCATATTGAGTACATTGATAAAGAAAATATTATAACTTATTATCTACAAATAGATCTTTTTTATGGAACATATTCATTTCTTGATTTATGTTATCTAAAATACAATAGTACCTGTAAACCCAAATAAAGCGAGAGATATAGTTTCATAGGAGAATCCAAACAACTTAATTGGTGTACGATGTTTTTTGAGGATGGATAGTTACTATAGAAACATTATTCTATATTTTTCATTCTTAGAAGAGCTAATGATGGGGATGACTAAGAAGGGTGAGATGTACATAGGGATAGATTCTTGTGATTCATCATTTCAAGAGCTAAATAGGGAATGGCTTCAGCACTGATACTAATTTTCCTGAATCTGAGCATGAGTTACACTGTTTAATGTGTTGCATCATGTATTTGGCTGGGATAAGTGCTTATGTATGGGGAAGGAGTTGTTGCCTATTAGTGTCAGCAGTTGAGGCCAAATGAGAATAATTACCATAAGCTTGTTCTTGTTTTTTCCACAATAGTTCATGCAGAGCATTGTTGGAAAAACTACTTTTTAGGAAATAATTTTTTAGTAAACACTGATTACAAATTCCTTAAGTATATAAATAATCAATAAGATCATAATTTTAGACAGTGAAGGTGGTTTGAGGAATTTTAGAATTTTGAATTTTTATTGAATACACTCATGGGAAACGAAATGTAGTGGCTGATGTATTGAGCTTGAAAACTCATATAAAGGTAGTTAACTAGGCCATTAGTGAGTGGAAGCTTATGTATTTGTTCTATAATATCAATTTGGAGGTTCATAAATAACATGGGAACATATTTCTTTCTACTATGGATGATAACAACAATCTACCAAATCAAGTACGAATGAGGAAACTATATAATATTGAAGGCCTAGTACTAACGGAGAGTGTGTTAGGAGTGGAACCTACTCCTAGGAGGACCATAGGTGGGGAAGCGTTTTTGCATTTTCAAGGGTGCATATGGGTGTTATTAGTCATATGGAAGGTGTTGTTGCGAAATTTTAAATTCTTAGTAAGGGAAGTTCTTTATTATTCCACAAAGTTGTATCAATATCTACAACATCAGTATTGGGGGCCATGCATTAATAGGGTTGTTCCTAGTTTTGTTAAGATATTTTCCACCTGTCAGTAGTGGAAGGAATAGAATTTGTGACAAGTAGGGATATTATTGCATTCCCCCTTTTACGAGTGGATGTTGAATGATGTTATGATGTATTTTTTGATTGGTTTACTAGGGTCTCCAAGAATATATGATGTTGTATGGGTTTTCAGAAAAAATTACGAAGCTAAACATTTTCTACTAATCATGGACACCATCTATGTTGATGATATTGTAATGTTTTACATTCAAGATACTATATGTTTTCATGGGGTTCCACACACTATCGTTCCCGACAGGGATGGTCTGTCTACTTCTGTTGTATGGTAGGGACTAGAGAATTATTTTGGTACAAAATTACTTAGGAGTACAGATTACCATCCCCATATAGATGGCCATTTCAAGAACATGATTCAGGTTTTGTTGTACATTCGTTGGGAATGCTTCCTCGATTTTTGGGTGATCATTAGAGAGATGCATACCCCTATTAAGGATTTACAACAGTAATAGTTTTCTTAAAATCATTCAGATAGAAAATTTAGGTGGGTTTTAAATGTAGTCTAAGCCGATCACCCTCGTATTGTTCGAAGGTAAGAGAGGTAACATTTTTGGGACGTCGTCTTTTCGAGTGGGCAATAGAGAAGGTTGAGTTTATTAAGAACATGATAGATACAACATAGTCTTAGAGAAAATATTATGTTGATAGACATAGTATACCGATGTAGTTCAAGGTTATAGATTAGGTTTACTTACGTCTAGAACTATGGGTTGTGCACAGGAGGAATAGGAGATAGGGGGAGTATTCACCGAGTTATGTCAGTCTATTTTATGTTTTGGGGTGAGTCGAGCTATTTTTCCATCAATTGTAGTTACCTATGATGTATCAGGATATGCAAAACATCTTCCTTTTTTCTCATCAACGATGTACCTTTTTAGACCGGTCTCATGTTTTTTAACCTGATAAGACTGAGTTGGATGTGGATGCATCTTTCAAGGAGCCCCATATTTAAATATTAGATCATAGTAAAAATGTTCTATGTGGGTGATTTATTCATCAAGTATAGGTGATATTGAAATATGAGTTACTATAAGATGTGACTTGGGAGAGTGAGGTAGATGTTTAATAAAAGTGGCCATATTTGTTCACAGATTCTTCTTCACAACCATTGGATGGTGAATTCGGGGAATGATTGCTTTAAAGGGAAAATTTGTAAGAACTCAGATCATTATTTCAGGTATGGTTCTTCATTTATCCTTGTTTATTTGAAAAAATTATGCAATCGGGGTTTCTATGTACATGTCATGTACTTTTGAGTACATAACCCGTACTGGCCATGTAATGGCCAAGTACATGGCCTTGTGGTGACCTGGAACTCCTATCTATTCGAGGCCAGTTAAGGCTACTACAATACATGTATATGAAATGAATGTGCTATGTACACATTTTTTTTGATATATTAGAACAGGGTCACATCACATAACTGTAAATGTCTTCTTCTCCCTGTGGTTTATAAAATAAATCCATGGAATAACTTAAAAACATTAAACCCATCCAGATGCGTTGTTTATGATTTGATTGAGATGTCTTCAATTTTATTGGAATCCCACTAGTGAGTTCTCAAATCCCATATATCCGTTTTTTAATTATACATCTCTCATATGTTATTCAAGGTTGGTAGTTTATCACTTTTTTAGAACTTATCTCAATCTAGGCTGATTAAAGGGCTGACGTTCATGTATATTGATCATATGATATGGAGGTAGGTGGTTTCTGGTTTACATTTTCCATATTTGGAATATATATGCTAAAATTTTAGTATACCAATTTCTAGGATATTATGTGTTTGGAAATAATAACATATTTATAACTTGTTATGGTTTGGCTAATGGATAATGGGTATTTTCATATGATTAAGGTTAAATACATTATTTATGGGACACCCAGTGGGTGCATTTCCCATGATTTACTATTTATGGAACTTTTTTCTTCTTTTCTTATGAGTAATACCTTGTTTAACATTCCTTGAATTTCATAGGATGAATTTTGGATGATTATGTGAAATGCATGTGATATTCATAGTAAATTTTAGCCATGTAGTAGTTATATATTACATGAACAACATTAATATTGTAAGAATTCTGTTTTTCCAATGATGTGTGTGATATTTGGACTATGAAAACTATGGGGGGATTCTATATTATAAACATAGGACCATGAGAGACATGGTGTATATTTGGACCTAGTCCTATTGACCATGAGAGCTACCTAAGATATCGTTTACAATTGCATTTTTCTATGTTTACCCAGGGTTATTGACTATGAGATCTACGTTGGAGGTAGTTTATAATTTATTGATTCAATGTTAACCTAGGGTTATTGACATTGAGAGATTACTAGGTTTTTGTTTGTAAATGATTAGTGGTATGTTAAGACGTAGGGGTTATACCAAAAATGAATTCTTAGAGGGTTACTGATGAATGACCAAATGATTTTGATGAGTCTTCCAAGCCAAAGAATAAGATTGGACTCGGTCTTACATGATTGTTTAGATAGCCTTCTAAGATATTGATTTTCTACTATTACATATGAGCATATAGATATTATGATAGATAACGATATTTCATGATTGAAATGATAAAATATATGGAAATTATTGTATTTGAAAAGATGCCTAACTTTTTTCTGTTGAGTACTTCCTTGTTAATTTTATCATTTCTGCATATTAGATGATATAAATATTAACTAATAATTAGGCATAGATATTCTGGTGTTTTCCTACTAGGATTCATCCTACATATTCTTTATGTAATGTTTTGGACCCAAACATATTATATGGTTACAGATATAGATAAGGGAAATCACCCCTCCTCATCTTGTACATGATTATTGTTGGAGATTGAGATCATGACACATAGCTGAGGATTTAAATGCTTTTTGTGTTTAATTTTTTCATTTTTAATTTTGTTTCTATATGACTTTCCATCTTTTTGAGTTCTTGGATTTTTTATTAGAAAAATATTCTATTAATGATATATTTATTGAGGATTTTATTATATTTAATTCAGTATTCTTCCATTTAGTTTTGTGGTATTACTGCTTCATCTATTAGTATTATATGATTTTTATCATGATTACTCTACCAATTAGGGCATAGTTTTCCCATTATCAATCATTGGATCTCACAACTAGTCGGTGACCACTAGAATTTACAAAAATGTGGTCGAGGCCATGTGGTCAACTGGATACCGGGCACTGATGGTTGGCCCCAGGATCTGGGACA
Organism: Viscum album; assembly: GCA_963277665.1. Lineage (NCBI taxonomy): Eukaryota > Viridiplantae > Streptophyta > Magnoliopsida > Santalales > Viscaceae > Viscum > Viscum album. The sequence continues at coordinate 1,044,179,479 of OY728163.1, read as the reverse complement.
TTACAGTATCTCTCTAATCTATTAGGGGATCTTCACCCATAGCTCATCCCTCAAATTGGTTGTGGTGTGATGGGTGTGTCTATATAGGTATTTATTTTATACCCTCTATATTCAATCTAGTTTTTAATGAAATATAAGAATGAGATATGATAACTACTTATATGGACATCATTTTTCCTCTACAAATATTTGGGGGTTGGTGGATCTTGTGGTGGTTAGAGTTCAACGTGATTTTGAGGTATTGGGTTTGTCACTAGCCTTATTTGGATGAACCATCGTTTATATTGGTGTTTTAAAATTATTTACAAGTAATTTTTAAGTGATTATTTTTTTAATGTAATTCTAATAAAATAAATAACATGAATTATTTTAGAAAAAGAAATGAGGTTTTTAAAAGAATTGTTAAATGGGGTTCTAATGAATGTTTTTTATTATCACGGTTGTGAAATTGTTTGATAAATGTGAAAGCCTTTGAAATGAAATGATAAATGAAACCAATTGGATGTCTTATATAAATATGCGAAAGGTGTAAAATAGTGATATCATCAGTTTTTTTGTTATACATTTCATGCTTGGGGGTTTATTCTTCTCTATAGGTTTTTTGTTCTAGGGACGTGATGAACTAATTTCTTGTTTTAGTAATGGGGTATTCCTTTTTTACATAGGTGTATGAGATATGGAAATGGATTATAGGTAGTCATTTATTGTGGTACGAGTATAATGGTTTCCTGAACTTTTGTGATCCTTGGAATGATGTAACATTCTGTGTATTATACTATTCATGATATATTATATAATATTTTAATGATGAATTGTTTATTTGAAAGGTTATTTGAAACTATGTTTTCCTGGATTGTTTTATATCAATAGAGAAAATTATCTTGATGTTGATATAAAACAATTTTTATACTTATCATTCTATGTTTTTCTTTAAAACAACCACACATAGATTATTTTTTTATTGACATGATTTGGAAACATTTGTTGTGATCTTTCCGAGCCTGTTTAGCTCACACACTACAAAACACAATTGTTTTTTTATACTTGGGTTTCTCTTTTTTTAAATGAAAAAAAAGAACTATAGTGGGGTGTTAAGGGTTCATTATGGTTGGTTTGGGTATCTGGTTTTGAGATGGTCGGTGATTTATCCCATATTATAAAAGTGCATGTCTTCATTTTTGGTTGTCCTTTTTGGTACCAATTGAATTTCTCATATTATAGTGGTGTATCCTTACTGCTATTTTATTTTATTTTTAGCAAATATTTAATTTTTTTTATATGCTATTATTCCATCTATATATATGTATTTATTGTATTCATTTATAGTTATGTTAAAATTTTCCAATATATTATTGTATGTTTCATGGATTTTTTTCATAATCCAATTTGGATCAAGAATTACCATTCACTATCTATTGAATTAATTTTGGATCATGTTTGGGTGGGTATCGCAGAAAAATTCATTAAAAAATTAGTCATACTATTATTTTATAGAAAATTATTTCTATTTCCTATGACCACTTATTATAAAATATATTTATTATATCATGTTTATTTTGATGTATGAACATAATGTTAACCATTGGGACATGAAAATATGGTAATGTTATGTTTTGAATGGAGGTATTAGGTTTTGTATGTCCCCACTATGCAAGGAATATATCTGCATTTTTGAATGAGATATATTTTAAAATAAAGTATAAGTGTCATACATTTCAGCGTCTAACCAATTGATATGTTTGGATGTGTAGTGCTCGTTGTTATATATTAAGTTCTTTACTATAGTTGAGAGCCACCATATAATAGTACAATGTAGAATTCCTACTTTCTATTGTTTTGAAACATTATAGTGGAATAATTTGTATTTAATTTATTGGTAAAATAATTTTGAACTAAATTAAGTTGAAGAACTCACCCTGATATGAATGATGCAAGGTGAAAGTAAATGGGATCTTCATATCAGGCCTAGAAAACACTAAATGTAGAGTGTCAATAATTTTTTTATATTGTTCTATCTAGTATATATTTTATGAATATGATTTCTATAAATATTTGGTAATAAATGTTACATGTTAGTCATATGAACATAATACATGGTGTCTAATTTTGTTAGATGGTAGTATCTATAAAATCCTTTAGGAGTGAATTCTTGTGACTAGATGGTAAGTATTTCAATGATTGTTTAAAAAGTGTTATTTATGGATATTTATGGGAGATGTACTAATGGGTGATCTATTGATAGATATAACATGATTACGATTAATTTGTTTTTATGACATAATTTGATTCTTATTGGGAATTTTTAGTAATATGACCATTTATTTCATGACATGAACAAGTGTGACTTGTCTATTTCATATTTTTTTATTCAAATTGCATTGAAATTTATTAGTGGATTTTAAATAGATGATAGTGACACGAAATAAGATCTTTATTTGGTTGTGTGACCCTTAATCCTCTTACTCTATGAGTATTATCATGATCACGAATTCATGGAATTTTAGAATTAATAGTGGTTATGGGGTATGGATTTGGAATAGGTCCTCAGGATGTAATTTTGAGGTTAATTTTACACTATTTTCATGGCATCATTCACGGTTTAATGTAGAAATTTTCTTTGTTTACAAATATAGGATTATATGCCCAATGGAGTGGAGGATGTAACAACCCACTAATTTATACCATGTTGAATTTTACATACATCGGTCAATGATTTGTGAAAATGGGTAAAGAACATTTAAATTTTAATTGAACCCAATTTTAATTTTATGATGGATCAGTTTTTTTTGTTTTAAATTAGTTTGATCCTTACACATGGACTATCAACTATGGTGGGTTTAAATGATTTCCGGGAACTGAGAGGATAATTACTATGATAAGAAACCCTAAATGTTGTGATTTTTAATGTTTAGCATGATTTTTAGAGGTCATTGATTCAAACCAAATGGTTTATGGGTTTTTTCAATTACACCATGTTGATGATGTCACACTAACATTCTAGTTGGATTATTGAATGTTTTTTACATTTGATCAAAATTATCATTACCCCTCTTCCCCATTATGATTTTACACTCAATTTTGGAGATCCTTCTAGAAAAATGTTATTTTTGTGGAACCCACACTATTCTAATTATCTTATTGCTCTATATAGATTCTATAGTGGGTCTTTACCTAATTGATATAATCTAAACATAGTGGCAACGATGGCTTTCGTCAACTCACAATTCAGTTTTTCCATTCGTCTATGAATTTATTGATAATATGAATGCATATTTATAAAAATTTTGTATAAAATTTATATGATAATACTCCTCTAATATTCAATAATGAAATGGGTTTTGTTTGTTTTTATAAGAATTACAAATTCTCAATGTAACAGAAGAAATATTTATAGAATCTAAAAAATGATTTAAAAGTCATGTACCAGGTGTATGATGTGTAAAACTCATTCACTAAATTCCACAAAGATCATAGAAAATCCAATGATGAAATTTCCTAACAAATAGCCAGTAAACGATATATACACCCATTACATGATGTGCACGATTCATAAATCATAAGCGTTCAAAAAGATGATCATATACTAGACATGTATAGACTGAATGATGTGAAATGTTTAATGGATCACCCTGAAAATAATGTGAGATGATCAATAGAGGGAAATATGAACATCAATTACAGAACATGAATCCAACTTACATAGTTTGTCAATTTCGGGAAAGAAGTCACTTTAGAGAGTATAGAATGTTGGTTAAATTCACTTCTGGTACATCTCCAACCTAATAAAATTTCGAGTTCTTTCCAATTATAGATAGTTAAGACATTTTAGTCATTTATTATTTTTCATCATCTATTTATTCTTATTTTTTAACATTTTAATTCACATATAGTTTCTATTAATTAATTTAATTTTTATTTTAATAATATATAGATTATAATTATTATATTCCTTTTTTCTCATGTGTTCCAATCGAATTTCCATTCTCAGTATTTGTTTCATAACTGATCACCATACATCATCATTTCCTATTTATTTATTCACTGTTTATTTATTTTCAGTGAGATATTGATTTTTTCTTCACTATTTTGATTCTATATTTATTATTCATCATATTTTCATGAGAAGTATATTTTTCATTATATTTACAGTACTTCCAGTATTTTAACATGTCCTCTTTCTATTATTAATCCTATATTTTTTCTTTGTCAATTGTTCCATTATAATGCAATAAATGTTATTATTTCTAAGATATTTATCATCCCCGCCATGTGTATGTATTCCAACTAGGGTCATGGGTCATGGATAAGATTATTTCTAATCTTAGGGAATCTATAAAATTATCATTGGCAACCCTATTGTGAGTAATTATGTTGATAATAAATTTTCTTCACATTCGTTTGTACAACAATTATAATAGAAAGTGAAATTGAATGATCCAAACCTAATTTGGGTTGATAATGAATATGACCATTAGACTATGATTCCTTCTTCATTGATTCCATTCATAATTCCCCAATTTTATTAATTATATATTAGAAATGGTATATTTTTAGCATTGGTCAATTTAATGGTTTTGAAGAAAATTAATTTGTGAAATTCACACAACATCGTAGTATTTTTATTTGGAATATCCCTAGATATATATAAGAATAACTTTTTTCAAGAGACTTGAAGTTGACCGTGATAGATTAATTTATTATCATAATTAATTTAAAAATGACCTTGAATTAGATAAAAACAATCATGAACAGTAAACATTAGGAATCATTTTTCAATTGTTTTATTCGATTGAATAATGCATGTCCAGTAGTCATCTGTGGGTCGTTGCATCACCTCCACTTTTCTATGATCCATTAGGAAGTAGTTTGTAATGGCCCGGACCTCTTTGGACCATTACTTTGTGGAATTTTGGTGTTGGAGGTGTTCCGAGAGGCCAAGGGGACTTATCCCCAACACTTTTCCAATTTTCCAGTTCTGTGAACAATGTTTCCAGTTTTATGAACAGTAGCAGATCGGTCTCACCGATCGGTGTGACAGATCATTTTCACAGAGTAGTTTCATAGATCAGTTTCAGAGATCGGTGTGACAGATCAGTTTCACAGATTAGTTTCACATATCGGTGTAACAGATCAGTTTCACAGATCGGTTTCACAGATCGGTGTGACAGATCAGTTTCACAGATCAGTTTCACAGATCGGTGTGATAGATCAGTTTCACAGATCCGTTTCACAGATCGGTGTGACAGATCAGTTTCACAGATCGGTTTCATAGATCGGTGTGACAGATCAGTTTCACAGATCGGTTTCACAGATCGGTGTGACAGATCAGTATCACAGATCAGTTTCACTGATCGGTGTGACAGATCAGTTTCACAGATCAGTTTCACAGATCGGTTTCATGTACAGTAACGGTGGGTGAACAGTGTTTCTAGACTCCTACAGTTTTGCCCCTTTTTAGGTTTCCTATGAGGTAAAATACATTTAAAGCCTTATTTTAAGGTTTCTTAAGGCCAATTCAAATGCCATAAATCCTATATTAATTATTCCTAAGGCTTGGAATGTTTTACTTGGTCAAACCACGTGGGTTAATGCGATCCGTTTTTAATGGAGAATTAACCGGATCTTAAACCGTCGCCCCATTAAATCTTAAAAAGGGACGAGATATCATTCTCCCTTGTTCTTTCTCTTTGTTCACAATTAAGAGGAACTAGAACCTTTCAATCCTTTCCGTAGGAGTTGCACAATCAATCTTTACTCCTAGGATTGGTTTTGCTCTATTTTGGATACAACCGAGCCCTGTCGATCAATCTTCGATATAAGGTATGTTGTATCGTCGTTATTTGAGGTTCATCTTCTCCTATCCTCCTTTCCATAATTATACCATGTATTCTCCATGATTCTAATGGGTTTTCTTGGGTTTGGTTGGTACTGTCGTACCGCAGCATCCTCTGGTGGATGCAGTTGTCGCGAGGGAAGGATCGTGACCTGTTGTGTGGATAAAGAACGTGAGGAACTGTTTGAGGTAGGGGATTCATGGATTCTCTAATTTTATATGTGCAATCATAGGATTAACATGATTTATCCCTTTGGATCACAATTAAATTGACCTAATTAAATACATGAACCGGATTAAAAGAATTGGTTGATCGCATGTTGTTGCTTTATACCGTGATAACGGTTTGCCTCATGTTTTCCTAGATATAGTGATATCTATGTTTTCTTTAATTAGTTGCTCGTTCATGATGAAAATTGATCATGAACGTAAAGACGGAATTAATTGTTAATTAATTGGCTAAAGTTAAAGAGGCATGTAAATTAATCTGGTTGTTGTCGTTGTCGTAGTTGTTCTAATTTGAGGATAATCAAATTAGGGAAGTAAGCATGGTTATTTAATTGTGATAGCTTGATGATTAGGTATCCATGATGGGAACCTACGAATAACAAATCTACCAATTCAATATGGATTAGAGAACAGATTATGTGGGAATTTCAAAAGGGTTCTGAGTTACCTGCTTGCTTGTAAGGCTGAATGCCTTGTAGTTTGGAGCTTTGAGTGGTCATGGTGTTGAAGGCTGAATGCCTTGTTAAAGGGTCAAGAGCCCATTTTGTGATGTTTGTTTTTCATGCTAGTTGTGCTGTGATGTGAGCCTGGATGGCTGTTGTGATATGTGGAGGCATGGAGACTTGTGTTTGTGGCAGCGGATGACTCCTAGTGTGGCGAGATGCATCGGTTTATGCATTTGGGTGTCGGGGAGGACACCAAGGGTGATGGTATGAGATGAATGTGATGGTTTGATGTTGGTGGTTTGGTTTGGTTTTTTATCTGCTTTACTTTTCCCCACTTCTCAAGGTAGCTGGTCTTGCTTACCCTCTTTCCGAAGGAGGCGAAGACACGCGGGGTATGCCACGTGCTTTCCGTGTTTAGCCTCTCGATGGAGGATGGGTCTATTCTCTTTCTATAGGCGGCAAAGACTCGACGGGTAGTATATCTACTCACTGTGTTGAGCCTCATTTGGGTTTAGAAGCATAGGATGTTTTTCTAGAATGCCTGGGAATGTGGAAAAGTAATTCTGTAAAGAATGTTTGATTAAATGGTGAAAATACATGGGGATGGAGATGCTGGAATTTAAAGGTGATGTGAATCCTAAAAAGGAGCAGTTGTTTTTGAAAGTGATTCCATTTCAGTTTAATGTGGAAGTTTTATTTCTTAATTAATTTTTAAAGAATTAATTAATGTACAGTGGAACTGATAAATGAGAATGGAGTAATCTAATAAAGATCTTCATTGTTTGTGTGCTTATAGGATACCTAGTCTTAGAAGTAGCAGCCTGGAGTCTGAGAGACGTTAGCTGCAGTTGTATCTAAGTCTAAGTAATGCCCATAGTGTGGATGTGAGTTACTTATATATTTTGTAATATTTGTTTTTCTATACGCTACTCCACCCTATCGGTAAGGGCAACTAACACCCTGGGTATTCTGAGCCCTGGGGGGTGTTTTCCCCAACATTCTGATGGGAGGTTGAATGGATGACTACCCCCTTTGGCCCCTCTCTCTTATCTTGGTAAATACTTGTGCCATGAGGCACAGTGGTTAGTTACCCCATATATGTGTTTAGAGGGCTGTAATGGCTTGTGGTTATTCACACACATATATTCTTGATATAGTATCCTACGGACTACTATAGGTGTAACGTGTATAGGCTGTGATGGCTTCAGGATCCTTACATGGAGTATGGGTTGTAATGGCTTGAGGTATTATACCTGACGTATGATACAGGTTATGCGAGCTGTGGTGGCTCCCGGAAATTACCTGGTTACTTTTGGTTGTGATGACGGTGTGGTGCTTCGCCCAGGTGTCTGTGGGCAAGCCTTTGTGGTGCATGAGGTGCAGATTATGGAGCATAGAACAGGTGTCTGCGGGCAAGCCTTTGGAGAGAGATGCACAGGACGTATGTCGTTGGGGAAAAGCGGCAAACCAGTGGGGAAGTAGTAGTGGGGTACCCTTGATATTCTTTACTATATGCTATATTCTTGTATGAGTTACTTGGTGAGAGTAGCCATGGTGAGGTTGGGAACATAGTATACCTGTTTAGGTGACGAGTTAGTTTCACTTGTTGTTCACTGGTCTTTAGCATGCTTTCATTACTTTTTCACGAGAGGCTTGGGAAGGATCCTACTGAGTATACTGTTATACTCACCCTATGTATATATAAACTGTTTTTCAGGTCACTTGGAGAAAGTTGGAGATCAAGCGGGTTACTACTAGCTTGTGGTTGGAGGAGGAGCTGTTCGGGCTCGTGGTCGCTGCCGTTTTTCTTTCTTTTGGGTACTTTTAGTTTTCCCTTTCAGTTGTAGTACTTTTGCATGACATTTCATATATGTACTTGATTTCCTTTTACATTTCAGTTATGAGTTGGAGTTGGTTGGAGTCTATTCTATCTCACTCTTCTGCATGTGTTCTCTTAGAGGGTAATGCCTCCCATTTGTGTGTGTATTATACCCTCGGTGCTATTCGCCAACCCGGGGCCTACTGGAGGCAGGACTCGGGGGTCATTATCTCCCTTCTCACATTGCCGGCCCAGGATGGGTACAGTTTGTGGGGAGGGGGTCGTGACAGAGTGGTATCAGAGGTCTTGGTGAGGGATAGGATGGAGTTTGGAGTTAGGCACAGGTGAGGATGCATGGGATAGTAGGGAAACAGTGTCATTCATGTTTAGAAAGTGGGGTAAACACTGGAGACCGGCAGAGACATAGGCGTTCAGGGCCCCCTATGATCTGTTGCACGGACCTTTAAGTTTACGATGGCTACTAAACAAAGTGATACTAGTTGCAGGGTAGAGACCTAGGAAAGTATCATGCATCATGATTCTTTGCGCCCATGTTTGAATGGGTAGACCATGGGATAGGTAACCTAAAATTAATAAAACAAATTAAATAATTAATTAATGTTGAGTCTTCCATATTCCAGGCTTAGGAGCTCTAACGGTTGTTATTTTACAGGTATGGCTCTAGGTCGACGTCCTCGTCAGGTTTGCGCAGAAGATTCCTAGTAGGGTGTTCCAGCAGATCACCACTGGGTAGAGGTTGACGACGATGACACTTGGAGGAAGACACTATGAGAGTTTCAGCGCCAGAGTCTATAGAAGTACGAGGGCTCCGTTTCAGATGCAGTCACAGAAGACTGGTTGGAGGAGGTCGAGATAGGCTTCAGTTCGATTCGTGCTCGGAAGGAACAATGGGTGTCCTTGGTTGTGACGATGTTGCGTGGAGCAGCGAGAAAGTGGTGGTTCTTGTTCCTCGGGGATCGTGAGGAGTCAGCGATCTCATGGGAGGAGTTTCGAGACAGGTTTAGAGTCGAGTTTCTTTCGTCGACTGCGAAGGCATCCAGTCGCCAGGAACTTCATACCGTTCGACAGGGGAGCTCCAATGTTCGGGAGTTTGGAATCCATTTCAGGAACCTTCTACGATATGCTTCAGACCTGTTACCAGATGGTGAGGCCATGGCGAGGCATTTCGAGGAGGCTTTGCGTCCAGAGATCCAATTCCAGGTCACCCCATTTATGCTGAAGACATATCTTGAGGTGCTGGCAAGGGCAGAGGTTGTTGAGAGGACCTTGACTAGGACTGGATCGTCACGAGAGGGGAATCTTCATGATTCCTCACGAAGCAGAGCTGTGGTCCGGGGTTCCCGGTTTTCAGGACAGAAGAGTTTCCTTTCACCTGGGGGTAGGTCCCAGCCCTTCACATCTCGTTTCTCCGGAGGCAACAACTCTCAGGCTTATGCCAAGGGATGAGGTGCTTGTTTTTCTTGTGGTGGTCGTGGTCATAAGCAGCGGGAGTGCCCGACTTTTCAGAGCAGTCATCGTGCACCAGGCGCTCCACTCCAGGTTCCTCTGTTGAGGCAATTCCAGCCGAGGAAGCAGCAGCAGGTTGCACAAGCTTTAGATCACCCGAGGGTAGATGGAGCAGGCAGAGGACAACCCCATTATGCTCCCCGTCTTCAGAGAGCAGAGCGTGGCCGTGGTGGTGGTCGTCATCAGGGCCAGAGAGGCCGCGGAGGTGGTCTTGGTCAGCTTCATGCTCTAGCATTGCCAGCCCTAGGCGAGCCAAATGTCGTTCGAGGTACCCTTTGCTTGTTTTCTACCTTGGTGTATGCCTTGTTTGATTCAGGAGCAACATAATCCTTCATATCACCTACCCTTGTCCATGCTTTGGGACTTGAGGTAGAGAGGCTTCCAGTGCCCTTGGCGTTGACTACGCCAGTTGGAGGTCGATCTGACTTGTTTGAAGTATGTAGAGACTGTGAGCTAGTGTTGGGGCAACACCTCTCTTGGGGAGATTTCCTATTTTTGCGAATACAACCATATGATGTCATACTTGGCATGTATTGGTTGTATTCGGTGCAGGCTGTTGTGGATTCCTACAAGAAGAAGGTCGTTTTCTTTGATGAAGATGGAGAGAAAGTGGTGTTTGTTGGTGAGAGAGATCCACGGATGAGTCATAAACGAGTTTCATCCTTATCATCCATGATGGTTGGGACGATGCTGAGTTCTTCAGAGGTTCAACAGCTGGCGTTTCCTAGGGTCGTAAAGGAGTACCCTGATGTCTTTCCAGAAGAGGTTGTATCCTTACCCCCTCGACGAGAGATCGAGTTTGGGATCGAGCTACAGCTAGGAGCATCTCCTATCTCTATGTCTCCGTATTTGATGGCCCCTTCTGAGTTACGAGAGCTATGTATTCAGCTCGATGGTCTGTTGCAGTGTGGTTTTTTCAGCCAAGTGTGTCACCTTGGGGTGCACCGGTTTTGTTTGGGAAAAAGGTTGATGGCAGTTTGCGGTTGTGCGTCGATTATCGTCAATTAAACAAAGTGACAATAAAGAATCGCTATCCTCTTCCACGGATTGATGACCTATTCGATCAACTGAATGGTGAAAGTTGGTTCTCAAAGATCGACTTGCGGTCAGGATATCATCAGATGCATGTAAAGGATGAGGATATCCCGAAGACTACTTTCCGTTGTCGTCATGGGCATTATGTGTTTGTTGTAATGCCATTCGGCATGACAAATGCTCCAGCTGTTTTCATGGGGTTGATTAATGATGTGTTCCGTGAATTCCTAGACAAGTTTGTTATGGTTTTTATTGACGACATCCTTGTATACTCCACATCTGAAGAGGAGCATGCAGAGCATCTACGAGCCGTTTTGGGAGTTCTTCGCCAACATTGGTTGTTTGGGAAGTTGTCCAAGTGTGAGTTCTGGGATCGAGATGTTTGTTTCTTAGGGCATGTTGTGTCCCAATAGGGAGTAGCTGTGGATCCTTTGAAGATAGAAGAAGTGGTGTCTTGGACAGCCCCCAAGACCGTGTCAGAGGTGCGAAGTTTCCTTGGTCTCGCAGGCTATTATAGGAGGTTTGTAGCCAATTTATCCCGAGTTGCAACTCCTCTGACAGCTTTGACCAGGAAGGATCAAGCGTTCATATGGACTGATCAGTGTCAGACAGCTTTCGAGTATCTAAAGGAGAAGTTGGTAAGTGCTCCAGTCCTTTGTCTTCCAGCGGAGGGAGTCCAATTTGATGTTTTCTGTGATGCTTCACATCTGGGTCTAGGCTCTGTTCTCATGCAGCAGAGGTCAGTTCTTTCTTATGGGTCTCGGCAGTTGCGTCCCCATTAACGCAACTATGCCACCCATGATCTTGAGTTGGCAGCCGTGGTGTTTTCTCTGAAGTTGTGGAGACATTACCTCATTGGTGAGCACTTTTTGGTTTTCACCGATCATAAGAGTTTGAGGTATGTTTTCTCCCAACGTGACTTGAACTTGAGGCAGCGTCGGTGGATGGAGTTCTTGCAGGAATACGACTTCGAAATATCGTATACACCTGGAAAAGGGAACGTTGTAGCTGATGTACTAAGCCGAAAGTCACGTAATGATGTTGTGCGTGAATCTGGTGATTCTTGGAGAGTGATGGAAGAGCTATCAGCTTTGCATCTTGATATGGGATAAGTTTGGGGAAGAGGTTGTCTTCTCCAGATGACGTTGCAGTCATCCCTGATGAGGAAGGTGGAAGGGTCTCAGTTGGGTGATCTAGAGGTGGAAGTTGGTCGGAGGATGAACAACACCGAGTGTTGTATCATGGCAGGCTTTTTGTTCCTTTGGCGATGCGCGAGATGGTTCTCCGAGAGTTCCATAGTTCACTCTTGGCGGTACATCCTGGTGTGACGAAGATGTACCGATCCTTGAGGAGTCAGTTTTGGTGGCCTGGGCTGAAGCGTACAGTTGAAGAATGTGTGTCTCGATGTTTAGTCTGCCAGAAGGTGAAGGCCGAACACCGTGTTCCTGGTGGTCTTCTCCAACACATAGAGATTCCTCAGTGGAAATGGGAGGACATCTCAATGGACATTGTTACAGGTTTTCCTCGAGATCCGGGAGGACATGTTTCTATATGGGTGGTAGTGGATCGTTTAACAGAATCGGCCCACTTCATAGCAATCAAGGAGTCGAGCTTAGTGGAGGTTTTGTCGAGGCAATATCTAGAGGAGGTGGTGAGGCTTCACGAAGTTCCTCAAACGATCATTTCTGATTGAGATCCTCGTTTTACCTCTAGGGTGTGGAGAGGTCTCCAGTGTGCTTTTGGCTCTCAACTATGCCTTAGCACTGCTTTTCATCCTCAAACGGATGGTCATACAGAGCGAACAATCCAGACTCTTGAAGACATGTTGCGCTCCTGTGTTCTTGATTTTGGAGGTTCATGGAAAAAGAACTTACCTTTGGTAGAGTTTTCTTACAATAATAGTTTTCACTATACCATCGGCATGGCACCGTTTGAAGCCTTGTATGGCCGGCCATGCCGTTCTCCGTTGTGCTGGACTGGGGTCGGAGAGTCCGCAATTCTCGGACCAGAACTAGTGCAGAATACAACAGAGATGGTTCAGAAGATTCATGAGAGGAAGAAGACACCACAAGATCGTCAGAAATATTATTCTGATCAAAGAAGGAGACCCTTAGAGTTTAATGTTGGGGATCATGTGTTTCTGAAGGTGACTCCCCGTCATGGGCAGCGAAGGTTTGGTCGAGGAAGTAAGCTTTCTCCCCGGTTTGTTGGGCCTTTCGAGGTGTTAGCTCGTGTTGGAGCTGTGGCGTATCGAGTAGCACTTCCCCCTCAGATGAGCCGGATACATGATGTTTTCCATGTATCGCAGCTCCGCCGTTATCTTCATGATGAATCTCATGTTATTGATTGTGGAGAGATCTATATTGACGATGATGCAACCTTCGAGGAGCGACCTGTGGAGATCCAAGACCACAAGGACAAGGTGTTGTGTGGCCGTTCTATCCCCTTAGTTCGTGTCTTGTGGAGACACGGTGGCATGGAGGAGAGTACCTGGGAGCGTGAGTCACAGATACGTGCTCAGTACCCAGAGTTGTTCAATGTTTAACTCCTTTCATGTAATGATGTTTCCTCTCTAGTTAGATCATTCATGTTTTATTTATGTACCTTTGATGTGATGTTATGTTTGAATTGTTTGGGTATGGATAGTTTGTTCCCATACTCCTGGATGTCGTAGTTTTGTTCCAGCTTTCGAACAACTCAGGGTGGTTTTTCCCTGAGAGGTATCTTATGGGGTGGTTGTTCGGACCCCTCTTCTCTTCTGGGTTGGTTTTTAATTCTCGAGGACGAGAATGTTTTGAGAGGTATCTAATGTAATGGCCCAGACCTCTCCGGTCCATTACTTTGTGGAATTTTGGTGTTGGAGGTGTTCCGGGAGGCCAAGTGGACTTATCCCCAACACTTTTCCAGTTTTCCAGTTCTATGAACAGTGTTTCCATTTTTATGAACAGTAACAGTTCGGTCTCACCGATCGTTGTGACAGATCAGTTTCACAGATCAGTTTCACAGATCAGTTTCACAGATCAGTATCACAGATCGGTGTGACAGATCAGTTTCACAGATCGGTTTCACAGATCGGTGTGACAGATTAGTTTCACAGATCAGTTTCACAGATCGGTGTGACAGATCAGTTTCACAGATCAGTTTCATAGATCGGTGTCACAGATCGGTTTCACAGATCGGTTTCATAGATCGGTGTGACAGATCAGTTTCACAGATCGGTTTCACAGATCTGTGTGACAGATCAGTTTCAAAAATCAGTTTCACATATCGGTGTGACAGATCAGTTTCACAGATCGGTTTCACTGATCTGTGTGACAGATCAGTTTCACAGATCGGTTTTATAGATCAGTGTGACAGATCAGTTTCACAGATCAGTTTCACAGATCGGTGTGACAGATCAGTTTCACAGATCAGTTTCACATATCGGTTTCACAGATCGGTTTCATGTACAGTAACGGTGGGTGAACAGTGTTTCCAGACTCCTACAGTTTTGCCCATTTTTACGTTTCCTTTGACGTAAAATAAATTTAAAGCCTTATTTTAAGGGTTCTTAAGGCCGATTCAAATGCCATAAATCCTATATTAATTATTCCAAAGGCTTGGAATGTTTTACTTGGTCAAACCGCGTGGGTTTATGCGATCCGTATTTAATGGAGAATTAACCGGATCTTAAACCGTCGCCCCATTAAATCATAAAAAGGGACGAGATATCATTCTCCCTTGTTCTTTCTCTTTGTTCTCAATTAAGAGGCACTAGAACCTTTCAATCCTTTCCGTAGGAGTTGCACAATCAATCTTTACTCCTATGATTGGTTTTGCTCTGTTTTGGATACAATCGAGCCCTGTCTATCAATCTTCAATATAAGGTATGTTGTATCGTCATTATTTGAGGTTCATCTTCTCCTATCCTCCTTTCAATAATTATACCATGTATTCTCCACGATTCTAATGGGTTTTCTTGGGTTTGGACGGTAATGTCGTACCGCAGCATCCTCCGGTGGATGCAGTTGTCGCGAGGGAAGGATCGTGACCTGTTGTGTGGATAAAAACGTGAGGAACTGTTTGAGGTAGGGGATTCATGGCTTCTCTAATTGTATATGTGCAATCGTAGGATTAGCATGATTTATCCCTTTGGATCACAATGAAATTGACCTAATTAAATACTTGAACCAGATTAAAAGAATTGGTTGATCGCATGTTGTTGCTTTATAACGTGATAACGGTTTGCCTCATGTTTTCCTAGATATAGTGATATCTATGTTTTCATTAATTAGTTGCTTGTTCATGATGGAAATTGATAATGAATGTAAAGATGGAATTAATTGTTAATAAATTGGCTAATGTTAAAGAGGCATGTAAATTAATCTGGTTGTTGTTGTTGTTGTAGTTGTTCTAATTTGAGGATAATCAAATAAGGGAAGTAAGCATGGTTATTTAATTGTGATAGCTTGCTGATTAGTTATCCATGATGGGAACCTACGAATAAAAAATCTGCCAATTCAATATGGATTAGAGAACAGATTATGTGGGAATTTCAAAAGGGTTCTGAGTTACCCGCTTGCTTGTAAGGCTGAATGCCTTGTGGTTTGGAGCTCTGAGTGCTCATGGTGTTGAAGGCTGAATGCCTTGTTAAAGGGTCGAGAGCCCATTTTGTGATGTTTTTTTTCCTGCTGCTTGTGCTGTGATGTGAGCCTAGATGGCTGTTGTGATATGTGGAGGCATGGAGACTTGTGGTTGTGGCAGCGGATGACGCCTAGTGTGGCGAGATGCATCGGTTTATGCATATGGGTGTCGGGGAGGACACCAAGGGTGATGGTATGAGATGAATGTGATGGTTTGATGTTGGTGGTTTGGTTTGGTTGTTTATCTGCTTTACTTTTCCCCACTGATCAAGGCAGCTGGTCTTGCTTACCCTCATTCCGATGGAGGCGAAGACACGTGGGGTATGCCACGTGCTTTCCGTGTTTAGCATCTCGATGGAGGATGGGTCTATGCTCTTTCTATAGGAGGCAAAGACTCGACGGGTAGTATATCTACTCACCGTGTTGAGTCTCCTTTGTGTTTAGAAGCATAGGATGTTTTTCTAGAATGCCTGGGAATGTGGAAAAGTAATTCTGTAAGGAATATTTTATTAAATGGTGAAAATCCATGGGGATGGAGATGCTGGAATTTAAAGGTGATGTGAATCTTAAAAAGGAGCAGTTGTTTTTGAAAGTGATTCCATTTCAGTTTAATGTGGAATTGTTCATTCTTAATTAATGTTTAAAGAATTAATTAATGTACAGTGGAACTGATAAATGAGAATGGAGTAATCTAATAAAGCTCTTCATTGTTTGTGTGCTTATAGGATACCTAGTCTTAGAAGTAGTAGCATGGAGTCTGAGAGACGTTAGCTGCAGTTGTATCTAAGTCTAGGTAATTCCCATAGTGTGGATGTGAGTTACTTATATATTCTGTACTTTTTGTGTTTCTATACGCTACTCCACCCTGTCGGTAAGGGCAACTGACACCCTGGGGATTCTGAGCCCTGGGGGGGGGGGGGGGGTGTTTTCCCCAACATTTCAATGGGAGGTTGAATGGATGACTACCCCCTTTGGCCCCGCTCTCTTCTCTTGGTAGATACTTGTGCCATGAGGCATAGTGGTTAGTTACCACATATATGTGTGTAGAGGGCTGTAATGGCTTGTGGTTATTCACACACATATATTCTGGATATAGTATCCTATGGACTACTATAGGTGTAACGTGTATAGGCTATGATGGCTTCAGGATCCATACTCGGAGTATGGGCTGTAATGGCTTGAGGTATTATAACCGACGTATGATACATGTTATGCGAGCTGTGGTGGCTCCCAGAAATTACCTTGTTACTTTTGGTTGTGAGGACGGTGTGGTGCTTCGCCTAGGTGTCTGCGGGCAAGCCTTTCTGGTGCACGAGGTGCAGATTATGGAGCTTAGCCTAGGTGTCTGCGGGCAAGCCTTTGGAGAGAGATGCACATGACGTATGTCGTTGGGGCAAAGCGGAAATCCAGTGGGGAAGTAGTAGCGGGGTACCCTTGATATTCATTAATATATGATATATTATTGTATGCGTTACTTGGTGAGAGTAGCCATGGTGGGGTTGGGAACATAGTATACCTGTTTAGGTGACGAGTTAGTTTCACTTGTTTTTCACTCGACTTTAGCATGCTTTCATTACTTTTGCACAAGAGGCTTGGGGAGGATCCTACTGAGTATACTGTTATACTCACCCTATGTATATATAAACTGTTTTTCTGGTCACTTGGAGCATGTTGGAGATCAAGCGGGTTACTACTAGCTTGTGGTTGGAGGAGGAGCTGTTCGGGATTGTGGTCGCTGCCATTTTTCTTTCTTTTGGGTACTTTTAGTTTTCCCTTTCAGTTGTAGTACTTTTGCATGACATTTCATATATGTACATGATTTCCTTTTACATTTCAGTTATGATTTGGAGTTGGTTGGAGTCTATTCTATCTCTCTCTTCTGCATGTGTTCTCTTAGAGGGTAATGCCTCCCATTTGTGTGTGTATTATACCCTCGGTGCTAGTCGCCAACCCGGGGCCTACTGGAGGCGGGACTCGGGGTCGTTATCTCCCTTCTAACATTGCCGGCCCAGGAGGGGTACACTTTGTGGGGAGGGGGTCGTGACATAGTTCATGGGAAAATAAATATCTAATCAAAATAATGCCTTTATGAATTCAATGACATGTGTGGGAATATCAAATATTTTTTTGGGTTCTGGGGATTACTAATTCTTAGGTACAATGATCATTGGATCAAACCACGTATTATCTCCCCCCCCCTTTCCTCGTTTCCCCTCCCATTTATATTTTACATTTTTTCTTATTTTTTAGACCATGTTTCCACTTTATATATATATATATCACATATTGGGTACTTTATCCACCAAGGACCCCGACTCATTTATGAATCCTTGCCATAGATAAATAGCTTATATTGTATCCTGAGAGCTATCTATAAATTTATACATGTCATTACATAACAGTGGATGATTAGATCAATAATTAACTATCATAAATTAAATACACAAAATATGTACCACAACATAATTTGTAACACTCAAGATTTTTATGAGAAATGATTCGTTTTTATGTTATATACATCATCAAAGAAATATATCACTACGCACAAAACTAGCTTGGCTTTCTTTACACGCAATCGTGACCTTCCTTGATAGATTGTGTTGTACGCAATACCGAGATTCACTAAAAAACGATATGCTATTAAAATATTATAAAAACTAGCTGTTGTGAATAGTAATACCCACTTTTTGAAATTTTATAAACTTTATCTTTCAAAATGGACTTCATTTTGGAATTCAGAATATCGAAATTAACCTAGGGTAAAATTTTGGTATTTTTCTGAAAACATTCAATTTTTGATGAATAGTGAAAACACTGGGTTACTATTTAAAAACCCGATTTTTTTTTAAATAATTAGTTATTTTATGTAAAATTATTTTTGATCAAAATTGATACATAATACCTATATAAGTTCAAAGTAATTCATTGGAGTCATTTTATAATAATATTAGATATATAAAAATTTTAATTAAACTTTTCACGTTCTTTTACCCACATCCTAGGAGAATTTGAAAATTAACATAAAACAAAATTTTACCAATTCTTTGAGTGGAATTTATAAAATCTGTGAGACACGGTTAATATCAAGGAGTAAAATGTGGTTCATTAATATGAAATTAATTTTTGGTGAATAATAACTTTTTACTTTTTTTACCACGGTTAAAAATAGTAGGTTAATTAAGGGTAAAAATGATATTATTAATACCCTAACAATTTCCTAAATCTATTATATAAGTGTAATTCGACCAAAAACAACCTTACGAATAAAATATGACCATTTAGGCCCACTTGGATTAGATTAGGACATTTAATATTATTTTATTTGAAGAATAGTTAAAATAGTTAAAATCAAGGTTCAATAACTAAAACATTGTTAATATAGGGTTATACACAAGATAAATTTGAATATATTTATTCAATAGAAATATAATATGATTTCCTACATAATGGTATCTTATTTAAAAAATTTGGACATTAAATTTGTTAATTTATTTACGACACAGTGATGATGTAGTGATTATATTATTAATGAAATATTAACATAATTGATGTTATGAATACTCAAATAAATGTAATTTGAGAATTTTTAGGAATTCCACTAATTTTATAGGTTAAAATGACATGTTAGTATTGATTTAATTAACTTTTTTAGAATTAATAATTCTGTTTTGATTTTCACAAAAATCAATTACCAAATAGTGTCAAAATGGACATGAAATAGTTTTTAAAACAAATATTATATTATTAATTGTAATTTTATTCCTAAAAATATAAGGTTCGGAAAAATGAATTATATAATGTTATATATATTAATAATAAACTACTTGGCGTTCATTTGTCTTTTTATAGTATGTTTATTAACCTTATATTGTATGAAAACAAGAAGACATGGTAAAAGTTAAATTATCTAACATAAAGTTAAATCTAAATGATAAGGTTAAAATAGAAACCTAAACTTGTATAAATTCTATTGGATGAGACGATTTCGACCCATCCCCACCTCAGTTCTAAATAAATCAATTTGAAGCTATTAAAAAACGAATATGGATTTATAATAAAATAATATTTTATATTTTCGTCAAGTGCCCCTCTCCTCCCTTACAAAAGGGCACATCCTCCCTCTCTTCCTCACACCACATTGAGCTTTCAAGATGGGCCAAAACCTGCCAATTTTTCTTCTCCACTTCCCTAGAAACATCCTATAGGGTCTGGTATTCTTCAATGTCCATCTTTAGTGCCCAAAGTAGAGGTTATGAAGAGGCGCTTCAATAAAGAGGAAATGTCTGTTACTAATTCTTTCAACTTTATTTATTATTCTACTTCTTCTTCTATAGTAACTTCATTATGAAGTAATAACATCAGTGTCGCTCATATAATGATATGTTATTATAAATATGAAACAACCCTATTTCACCTTCTATCCATCCTACGGAAAATGAAATCATCACGCGTGCGTACGTACGAAATACCATCTCCACGCCGTGGTGTAATCTGTTTTCCACCAACACATTACTTGGATGGGTATAATGGTGTAAATAATAACTATATATGATTATTTTAATGTGATATTGATTCTGAAATAGTATATATACACACCAATACAACTCCACGATCATGAGAACGATATCATTGCCTATGCGTACGTAAGGAATACCGTCTCCACGATGTGATGCGACTCATTCTACATGATCCTCATTGCATAATGATTATATAAATGAATTGAATAAATAAATAAGATATATATTACACTAATACCATTCTGGAAATAAGGTATCTATAAACTAAAAATAAGAATAAGAATTTATTCAACAAAACACGCATAAGAACAAAAAGTAATAAACACCAGAATAACAAGTAGCAATGAAATATTACAAAAAAGAAGCTATGAATATGACCATATATGATATAATAACAATAAATATGGTTCGTGAAGAAGTCAATGACATTATTTAAATCATTATATAGAAGTTTCAGACAATTACAAAGCAAATCAGTCATAAGGTAAGGGAAAATCTCGCAATCCCAATTTTAATCCGAGATTGTTTTTACTTCCGAATTTACTGGGGAATATTTATCATCCATATCCATGTTTTGTCAATATGTAATATTATTTCTATCATCCAACAATTTTTTAAATCCAATATTACCTTTTGGTGAGTTTTTAGTAAATGACATGAAAGGAATCCTTTGTCGTTTTTCGTACGAGGTACATTTTAAATTTTCCGGCATAAGTACGAGAAGAATGTTTTTTAGCTTATACGGCGTGAATGGATTTATAGAAAAATATTTCCATGAAGCTTCCTTTACATGTTTTCAAATTTATTTTTAATCAACTTCTTTTTAGTATAAAATTATATTACATTTTAAGAAGGGACAAATGTTTTTGAAGTGGAAAGGATATTTTCCTCAAGAATGGAGTTCAAGTGTTTTATCAAAATTATTTTCCATCTAAGATAATATAGGGTTCTGTTTCTATCCCTATTTTTACATTGTTTTTATTATGTTATGATGTAATTATTTTTATGATGTCCTTATATATTATATGGATTGTGTTATGATGGAATGATGATTAAGGATCCCATTTTTATTACATGGGTTATGCTATGATGTATGATTTCTGATTTTTTGGAAAATATAAGAATGGATTCATTATGAGATGGGTGGGACCTATATCTCCCCCCAATTATTTGGGTAATGATTTTTATCTCATTAGATAGACATGGCTGGAATGGTAGGTTAATCCGGTTCAGTGAAACAGGACTGAAACGACGAGTGAACTCAGATCCGAAATAGAAATTGTCCATTAAGATAGTCTTGGCAATGAGTCTAGACTAATAACAAACGAATCTCTATGATTATTTGTGAATTACACAAAGTTCCATGTTTAAATTTATGATTATTTGGATTACATTTAACTATTAAGATTGATCCCATGCCATTATATTATGATCTCTTTTGTAGGACAAGATTTTCAAATTTCTATGTTCTTAAGAATATGATATGAATGATATTTTTTTACCCTTACTGAGCATTTGAGATCAACCTTTTGTATGTTTTCTTTTCCACAGGTCTGGAAGAAGGGTATTAAGTAGAGTATTCCAAAAGGGACTCTAGATATGATAATATAAATAGGAGACAGTATAGATGATTTATGAACCAGTTGTTTATGATTCCCAGTTTCTAAAGACACTATACCTATATAGTCCTTTCATGGTTTTGTTATATGTTGTAATAAGTATGCTTCAATTCTGAAGTAATAACAATATATGTAAAGTATGCATCGTTAAAGTTCTTATTAAAGGAAATTTATATTCAACCTTTGTAATATAGGATGTGAAAGCCTTATTAAGAACCCTAAGGATATGTCTAAGCATAGAACACAGTCTTAGTGGTTTATAAATGTCTATGAATAAACTATGATAAGACCTAATGTGTGAAATTTTATTCTTGATTATGTTTTTTTACTATTATAATTAGTATTTCTCACACTATTCTTCTTGGTTATAGTCAGTGGATGTAACCCGAAGGACCTGTGTTAATTCTGAATGTGATGGGCAATGAAATGATTGTCCCCCTGAGGAACCATACGTTATGGGAGATGGAATTCAAAATCATGTAGCCATGCTCACACAACTTTGTCGAGCTATGAAACATATAGGACATCCAAACGAGCAAAGGATGGAGCAACATTCTGTTGAATCCTTCATGAGGTAGCGTCCACCCTCATTCAGCGGGCCTACTGATCCATTAGATTCTGAACAGTGGATCAGTACTACTGAAAATATATTTCCAGTTCTTCGATGTTCTAAACATGATAAATTCATCTTAGTAGTATATCGTTTGGAAGGTGAAGTTGATCAATGGTGGAATCTTATCAAGAATACGAGGACTAGATATGAAATTGAGTCCATGGAAGGAGACCATTTCAAGAACTTATTTTTCAAAAAGTAATTCCCTCATATTCTTAGAACAATGTAGGAGAAGGAGTTTCTTGAACTAAAGAAAAATGATGATTAATCTTTTGGTACCTACGAAGAAAATTTTACAAGACTTGCAAGGTACGATTATGGAATAATTATCCAACCTAAGAGTAAGATCGATCGATTCTTTAGTGACATAAAACCAAGTCTTAGAAGGGCGTTAGCCATAAGGAACTTAAATAGATATGAGGAAATCATTCAATGTGCTCTCAATGTTGAGATGGAGATTGGAGTAACCCATCAGTCATATGGGTTTGATAAGAAGAGGAAAATTGAATTCAAAGGAAAATCTAAAGAGCACACTGAAAATAAGATGTGTTTTCCCTTATGCTCAAACTGTGGAAAGAAACATGGAGGGAGTTGTCTTAAAGGGACAAGAACATGTTTAAAATGTGGAAAGGAAGGTCATCGGTTATTTGAATGCCGCAATGATGGGATGAAGATTTCTAGTGATGCGAACAATGAAAAGGCTACACAAATTGCATCTCTTACACTTCAATGATACGGGTGCAAGGAAATGGGGAATTATTCTAATAAATGCCCTAATCCAAGGGCTTTTTATGATGATCGATGTCAAAAAACTCGTAAGGATAAAGACAAAGGAACGTCACATGAAATTTCTATCAGCGATGTGGAGTATGATAACGAAGTGGTGAATGGTACATTTACCATCCACACTAATGTTGAAAATGTTTTATTTGATTCTGGATCCACCCACTCTTTTATATCTGAATAATTTTATATGGTTATCACCATATTACCTCAAAAATTAGATGTCGAGTTATATGTGACAACCCCTAATGGAACAACAGTCTCATCAAAAGTTTATAATTCTTCTCCGATTGAAGTTTGTGGGAATGTGATTCCTGCAAATCTTATAATCCTTCCTATAGTGGAATTCGATGTTATTCATGGCATGTATTGGACTTATTTATATGGAGCTCAAATAAATTTACAAATAAGGGAAGTCACATTTCATATGCCAGATCAATCTATGATCGTCTATTGATGCAAGGATGAACATAACTTCCCCGTGGAAATTTCTTCCATCTTATGGGTTTTGATTCCACTAAATGAAGGTTATTTTTCTTAAATGGTTAGTGAGAAACACACGATTAATATTATTCCCATTTTATTGGAGTTTAATGATGTGTTTTTGGATTAATTGTCGGGTCTTCCACAAAATCATTAAGATGAGTTTTCAATAGAACTCGTACCAGTGATTTACCTATTTCAAAGACACCTTATAGAATTGCCCCAATTGAGTTGCGGGAATTGAAGAAGAAAATCCAAGAGAATCTTGATAAGTGATTCATACGCCATAGTGTGTCACCTTCGGGAGGACATGTTCGATTTGTTAAAAATAAAGATGGATCAATGAGACTCTTCATTGATTATCGAGAACTTAACAAGATCACTATCATGAATAAATATCCTCTCCCATGCATTGATGACTTATTTGACCAACTACGCGGAGCTCAATATTTTTCCAAGATTGATCTTCATTTAGGGTACCATCAATTAAGGGTCAAAAGGGAGGATATAACAAAATTTCCTTCTGTACAATGTATGGACACTATGAATTTATAGTGATGCCATTTGGTCTTAAAAATTTCCCTACTATCTTCATAGTTCTGATGAATAGAGTTTTTAGAGACTATCTTGATCAGTTTGTGTTAGAATTTATAGATGATATTATTGTCTATTAAAAGATCAAGGAAGAACACAAATATCCCATTAGAATTATATTGATGACCCTGAGAAAGGAGAATCTTTATGCCAAATTTACCGAGTGTGAATTTTGGATTCAAAAAGTTGCATTTTTGGGTCACATAATCTCAAAAGATAGGATATCCATGGATCCATCAAAGACAGAAGTTATCGAAAGATGGATGAGACCAACAACAGTAATTGTGATCCAATGTTTTCTTGGTTTGGCTGGATATTTATCGACATTTTGTGAATGATTTTTCATGATTATCTAATCTACTCACCAGGTTGACTCGAGAAGGATTTAAGATTATGTGGATGGAGGAATGTGAAGAAAATTTCAAGGATTTGAAAGGAAGGTTATCCAGTGAACCTATACTCACTCTTCCTTGTAGTGGAGAAAGGATTTTTATCTATAGTGATTCATCCAAGAAGTGGATGGGGTGTGTTCTTATGCAAAATGATATGGTGATAGCTTATTCCTTACGACAGTTGATAATCCATGGGCAAGATTACCCAAATCACTATTTGGAGTTAGTTAAGGTAATATTTTCATTAAATATTTGGAGGCCTTATCTTTATGGTCAAAGGTGTGATATTTATACTAATCATAAATGTTTAATGTATATTTTCACACAAAAGGATATGAATATGCGCCAAACAAGATGGTTGGAGTTGATTAAGTTTTACGGCTGCTCAATTCATTACCACAATGGGAAAGCAAACAAGGTGGAAGATGAATTAAGTTAACAAGACCATGCTAGCTTATCCATGATGAGGATCATAAAAGATCCAATATTTACAGATTTACAAAGGATGGATCTTCGAATTATAATGGAAGGGGAAAAATATTATCATTCTCAAATGAATGTTCAACCATCTATACAAGTAAAGATTAAAGAGGCACATAAAGAAGATGTAGATTTACAAATGAAGGTGATAAATGTTTATGAATTCAACCTTGATTGTGAATGGATAATAAAGTTCAAAAATCAGGCTTGTGTTTCTCCCATCACATAATTAAAGAAGGATCTTCTGGATGAGGCACATAGTTCTTCATTATCTATTCATCCTGGATGCACGAAGATGTATATGGACCTGAAAGATTACATCTGGTGGGATGCCATGAAAAGAGATGTTTCTGAATATGTCTCTCAATGCTTGGTTTTTCAGAAAGTTAATGCTGAGAGACAGAAGTATAAGGGGATGTTACAACCATTACCCATACCCGAATGGAAATGGGAAAAAATCACTATTGAATTTTTCACTGGAATTCCTAAAACATCCAAAGGCAATACTGCTATCTGGGTCATAGTTGATCATCTTACCAAGTCTGAACACTTCATTGTTATTAGAGACGATTTATCCTTCGATCAGCTTGCCCAGATATATGTAAAGGAAGTTGTAAGATTACATGGAGTTCCACTTTCCATTATATCTGATTGGGATCCAAGGTTTACCTCAATGTTATGGAGAATTCTTCAGCATACTCTAGATACAGAGTTGAGTTTCAACACTGCTTATCATCCTCAGACAGATGATCAGTTTGAAAGGACAATTCAAACTCTAGAAGATACGTTAAGATATTTCTCTATGGATTTCAAATGTGGTCGGGATCAAAAGCTACCTTTGGTGGAATTTTCTTCTAATAATAGATTTCACTACAATATTTAGATGGCTCCTTATGAAGATCTATATGGAAAGGAACGCAGGACCCCAACTTGCTGGGATGAAGTTGCGGAAAGAAAGCTATTAGGACCTGATCTAGTTGATGAGATGGAAAAAAGGTAAAATCTATTCAACAACACATTATAGAAGCTCAGAGTCGACAAAAAAGTTATGAAGACAACCGATGAAAAGACCTAGAGTTTCAAGTGGGTGAAAAAGTGTTCAGATGAATATCTCCTTGGAATAGAGTAATGAGATTTGGAAAGAAGGTAAATATGAGCCACAGGTATATCGTTTCATTCGAAATATTGGATCGTGTTGGGAAGGTATCTTACTGATTGTCTCTTCCACTGAATCTCTCTCAATTTCATGATGTGTTCCATGTATCTATTCTGAGAAAGTATATACCCGATCCTTCACATGTACTAAGCTCAGAAGTTGTACTACTGGAGCAAGATCTTTCATATGAAGAATAGTTGATAAATATTCTGGATCGTAGCGAGAAATTCCTACGGAACAAGACCACTCGCTTGGTGAAAGTTTTATGGAGGAACCACCAATTAGAAGAAGCTACATGGGAGCTTGAGGATATGATGAGGGAGAGGTATCCTCATCTGTTTGTTACAAAGTGATGAATTTCGAGTACGAAATTCATTTTAAGGGTGGTAGAATGTAACACCCGAGATTTTTATGAGAAATGTTTGTTTTTATGTTATATACATCATAAAATGAATCTTTCACTACACAAAAGACTAGCCTGGATTTCTCTACACGCAATCGCGACTATCCTCGATAGCTTGTGTTGTACGCAATACCGAGTTTCACTAAACAATGATATGCTATTAAAATATTATTAAAAATATCCATTATGCATAGTAATACCCAATATTTAAAATTTTATATATTTTATCTTTCAAAATGGACTTCACTTTTGGATTCAGAATATCGAAATTATACTAGGGTAAAATTTTGGTATTTTTCTGAAAACTTTTAATTTTTGATGAATAGTCAACACACTAGGATACTATTTATAAACCCACTTTTCTCTAAACAATTTTTTATTTTATTGAAATTTATTTTATGTCAAGATTGATACATAATACTTCTATAAGATCAAAGTAATTCATTGGAGTCATTTTATTATAATTTTAGATATATAAAAATTTTATTGAACTTTTCACCGTCTTTAACCCACCTCCAAAGAGAATTTATAAATTAACATAAAACTAATTTCACCACTTGTGTCAGGGGAATTTTTAAAATATGAGAGACATGGTTAATATCAAGGAATAAAATGTGGTTCAATAAGATGAAAATAATTTTTGGTGAATAGTTTCTTTTTACTTTGTTTACCACTATTAAAAGTAAATAGGTTAATTAAAGGGAAAAATAATATTATTATTTCCCTAACACAAGTCTTAATTCTATTGGATAAATGTAATTCGACCAAAAACAAACATATGAATAAAATATGATCATTTAGGCCCACTTGTATTAGATTAGGGCCCTTAATATTATTTTATTTAAAGAATATTAAAAATAGTTAAAATCAAAAGTTCATAAATAAAACATTTTTAATATAAGGTTATACATAAGATAAATTCGTCTATAAATATAAATTATAAATAAAAAAAGATTTCCTACATAATCGTATTTTATTTATAATTTTTAGACATTAAATTATTTAATTTATTTATGACACAATGATGATACAATAATTATTTTATTAATGAAATATTAACATAATTGATGTTATAAATACAGAAATAAATGTAATTTGAGCCTTTTTATAAATTAAAATAATTTTCTAAGTTAATATGACATGTTATTATTGATTTAATTAACCATTTACAAACTGATAATTCTGTTATAAGTTTCACAAAAATCAATTACCAAACAGTGTCAAAATTGTCATAAAATAGTTTTTGAAAAAAATATTATATTATTAATTTTTATTTTATTCTTAAAAATCTATGGCTCGGCCAAATGACATAGATAAGGTTATATATATTAATAGTAAACAACTTGGTGTTCTTTTGGCTTGTTATAGTATGCTTATTAACCTTATAGTGTAAGAAAACAAGAAGACACGGTAAAAGTTAAATTATCTAACTTAAAGTTAGATATAAATGATAAGGTTAAAATAGAAACCTAAACATGTATAAATTATATTGGATGAGAGGATTTCGACCCATCCCTTCCATAGCTTTGAAATAAATCAATTTGGAGCTATTAAAAACCGAATATGAAATTATAATAAAATAATATTTTAAGTTTTCTTAAGGTGCCCCTCTCCTCCCTTATAAAAGGGAACATCCTCCCTCTCTTACTCACTCCACATTGAGTGTTCAAGATCGGCCAAACCCTGCCTATTTCTCCTCTCCACTTCCCTAGAAGCATCCTAGAGGTTCTGGTATTCTTCCAAAACCATCTTTAGTGTCCAATGAGGAGGTTATTAAGAGGCGCTTCAATGAAGAGGTAATGTCCGTTACCGGTTCATTCACGTTTTTTTCATCTACTTATTCTTCATTAGTAATTTCATTATGAACTAAAAACATAAGTATAACTCATATACTGATATGTTATTATAAATATGAAACAACCCTGTTTCACCTTCTATCCATCCTACGAAAAATGATATCACCACGCGTGCGTACGAACTGAATACCGTCTCCACGCCGTGGTGTAATCTGTTTTCCACCGCCACCACACTTGGATGGGTATAATGGTGTAGAGAATAAATATACATTATTTTGGTAATGTGATTTTGATTATGAAATAGTATAAATATACTCCAATACAATTCCACGATCATGGGAATGATATCATCGATCATGCGTACGTACGAAATATCGTCTCCATGATGTGATGCGACTCATTCTACATGATATTCATTGAATAATGATTATATAAATGAATTTAATGAATAAATATGATATATATTACACTAATACCATTCTTTAAATGAGGTATCTATAACCTATAAAGAATAATAATAATTTATTTTACAAAACATGCATAAGACCAAAAAGTAATAAACACCCGAATAACAAGTAGAAATGAAATATTAAAAATAAGAAGATATGAATATGACCATATATAATATCATAACAAAAAGTATGATTCTAGAATAAGTCAATGAAATTATATAAATCATTATACAGGAGGTTCAGACACTTATGAAGAAAATCAAACCTAATGTAAGGGAAAATCTCACAATCTCAATTTTTATCCGAGATTGTTTTTACTTTAGAATTTAATGGGAAATATTTATCATCCATATACATGATTCATCGATATGTAATATTATTTCTATCCTCCTAAAATTTTTTAAATCAAATTTTACCCTTCGGTGAGTTTTTAGTAAATGATATGAAATGAATCTTCTGTCATTTTTCGTACGAGGTATTTTTTGACTATTCTGACCAAAGGACGAGAAGAATGTTTTTTTAGCTTATATGGCATGAATGGATTTTTAGAACATTTTTTCCAATAATCTTAATTTACAAGTTCTCAAGTATATTTTTAATCAACTTCTTTTAGTTTAAAATTATATGACATGTTAAGAAGGGAAAAATGTTTTCGAAGTAGAAAGGATACTTTCCACACGAATGGATTTTAAGTGTTTTATCAAAATTATATTCCATATAAGATAATATAGGGTTCTATTTCTATCCTTATTTTTGCATTTTTTTGATAATGTTATGATGGAATTATTTTTATGATGTCCTTTTATCTTATATGGATTGTGTTATGATGGAATGATGATTAAGAATCCCATTTTCATTACATGGGTTATGCTATGATATATAATTTATGATTTGGTGGAACACATAAGAATGGTTTCATTATGAGATGGGTGGAACTATATTTTCCTCAAATTCATTGGGAAAAGATTTATATCTCATGAGATAGACATGGCTAGAATGGAAGGTTAATCCGGTTAAGTGAAATAGGACTGAAATGAGGAGTGAACTCGGTTCAGAAATGGACTTTGCCCGCTAAGATAGTCTTGGCAATGAGTCTAGACTAATAAGAAATGATTGTCTATGATTATGTGTGTATGAATTTTTTTTCATGTTTTATGTTATGAATATTTGGATTATATTTCAGTATTATGATTTATCCCATGTCATGATATTATGATCTCTTTTGCAGGACAAGATTATCGAAATGTTATGTTCTTAAGAATATGATATGATTGATATTTCTTTTGTTTGCCCTTACTGAGCATTTGAGATCACCCTTTTGTGTGTTTTCTTTTCCCCAGGTATGGAATAAGGGTATTAAGTATAATTTTCCAAAAGGGACTCTAGATATGAGGAAATAAATGGGAGATAATGTAGATGATTTATGAACCAGTTGTTAATGTTTCCCAGTTTCTAAAGACACTATACTTATACGGTCCTTCAATGGTTTTGTTATATGTTGTAATAAATATGCTTCAATTCTGATGTAAAAAAAATGTATGTAAAGTATGGGTCGTTAAATAATTATGTTGAGCTTCATGCATTATTGGATAGTACAATAATTGACTATAACTTTCCATCCATTATCGGTGTTATTCCCACCATTGTGTTCCCACCTATTCAGGTGAACACATTTGATACTAATATAAGACTCATTCACACTATCCTAAACATGGGCATGTTTGTTGGACATAAATGTTATAATCCACATGAATATATATATCGAATTTTCATAACGATTATGATACATTTCTCAACAAAGAGTATTATGATATGTCATTATGTTAAGAATTATTCTATTATACATCTGTGATAGAGGCATGGATTGGTTAAAAATTCAATCTCTAATGTTGATCGGGAAATGAATTGAATTATCAATGAAAATACATTTATAATACATAAAACTAATGTATACATGGATTCTATAGAATAATATGATAAACATTCTCTTAGAGGACCTGGAATATGCATGGGAATGATGTGATATAATTACATACCCTACCCATAAATACTTATATAATGGTCTAGACGTGTGTAATTAGTTACCCACATTCCATCATATACTTATGATTGATTTTTAAACTATGTAGATGATACTTATAATGTATAACTCATAATCAATACCTTAGAGGAATTTCAAAAAAGAATTCCTAATGATTTTTCCCAAAATTCTAGTCTTTGGAAAAGTGATAGGGGACCACCTTAGGGTGGAATCAATCATTTAGAAGAAACATCCCACATTTCAGCACAAGTGTATGCCTTGACCAAGAATATTGATTCATTTCTATTAACTATTGATTAACCATCACCTCCTACTCTAGTGATGTAAATTTAATATTGTGATATGTGAGGATTCTTGAACTCTTACCCATATTGTTGGGGGGTAAGATGGAAAAACCCCTAGATCATTATTAAAATTACATAAGTTATCCAAAAAATTGAAAATAGTACTATAAATCCCATCAACTTCAATACTATCAGTATATATAGGCTAAATAGAGATAAAAACCCCAGATAAATATCTGTAGATGTTTAAATATATAACAAAATGAATCATGGACCACATGGGTACCCCCCACAAGGTCTAGATCTACGATCCTAAAAATTAGTCAAATAAAAATTTACAAGACCTCATATCTTTAAACCAACAAAAATCAACAATTTCTATGAGTCCAAAAAATTAATCACATCCACTCCAATACAGTTTTGACTAAAGTCTCACTACCTTCATGAAAAAAATCAACCGGTGGAAATCTAGGAAATAGAGATGAAAAACCAAAGATAATCAGTTTGAATTCTCATGTACCAAATGTGAAAAATTACAGAAAATATTATTATACCAACTACCAAGAGAATTTCATGGTAAAAATAAATATGCTCAGGATAAGAGTAAAACGAATTGCTTCTATAGGAATGTAAAAAATCATGAAATTCAATAACCATTCAAAGAGATAGAAACAAATATGAAGGAACTTTATAATCGGATGACTCATAACATTCACGATGACAATGGTAACACAATAGAACCAATTAATGGAATAAACATAAAATTAGAATCCACAAGATAAACATGAATAAAATAATAACATGTAAATGAAAAAGTTCATATAAGAAAAAAAATAAAAAAAAATTATTTGAAATTATTATTAATAATGATTAAAGAAATAGATGATGAATAAAAGAATAATTTTCATCAAATATTCAAAATTGGAAAAGTTTCAATCATTTTTCCCTTCACTGTAGTCATCACTCAATTTATATCCCTTGATAAATAATTTAAATAATTTCTCTCCAAAGAAAAAAATATTTATTATTTAGGCATCATTTAATTGAAAAAATATTTTTTTTACTATCTATAAAAATTATATGCACCCTAAAATGAGAAAACCCAGAAGTGTCTCAATTCCATGGACTATTTGGGACTAAAACTTTTGACCAGAATTATGTTATGTAGTATGAGAATAAATCTCATGTATATGAGTGTCTTTGAGAATATATGTCATAAATTAACAAATAAAAAATTGTGGGACATTAATTACTTGATCAGTTTTTAATATATCCTCAAGGACATATCAAGTATATCATTGTAAATGTCGGAATGTTTTATTTCCTATAGATTTGAAAATTTTTTAAATATAAGAGGAATGAGATGTTAATATTATTATATGAAGGAAATTATAATCCATTGTGAATAGATTAATAGAATTAAAAAATAAAAAATTATCTAAATAAATATATATGAACTAGTTGTTTTATACATAAAAAGGGATTCAAGGAAAAGAAACGTTTCATTTTACTGCCATTATATATTTCACATTGATGAAAGAGTTTATTTTATTACCATTTATGGTGATATGGGTACCCTATCCCTTAATGAAGAAAAATAAAATGATCAAGAGAATGAAAAATATAATGAACCATTGAAAATGGACACTACTTTACCATTCATCCACTCATTCATTAATCTATGATCATTTTAATTAAAACCATTACTGAGAACCCTCAATTTCAACTTCTACAATTCTATATAAACAATTACATTAATTATTAACCTAGATATGACTAAAAAAATTAGGAAACAATGACTTAAGTCTAAAAAAGCATAGAAATCCATTGAACGGGGAGTGGCTAGCCATTAGGGGATTTGATACAAAACATGCACCCAAAATATTTTTATTTGAAGATAGTGATAAACCCAAACTCCAAATCTATATTGGACTGACCCGAAAATGAAATGTATGGTTATGAAAGAAGTATTGAAAATCATGGATTCTGAAATAATATTTTCAATATATGAAAATGATTAAGTTTATCTATGTCAAGTCATTCCAGAAAAGGGTGGCATAATTATTGTGAACATTGAGAAATATGATTTGACCTCAAATCGAGCCATCAATGGACGGTGAGTATGAATTTATTTTTGTAACATCAATATAGAAAACAAAAAAGATATTTCTTTATTAAACATTATCGATAAATATATATACATAATATATGAGAATGAATTATACTATTTATTATAAATTTATTCATGTTTCTATAAAATTAATTTAATTTAACACCACTACAACACTACTACATTCAATTGTCCCTTCAGAATATTTTCTAATTAGCATGTTTCATCATTCATGTGTAACTCTCCAGAAAATATTTAACGGTGGATTAAATTTATATTTTATGATATGATATATGTATTAAATGAAGTAATAATGGATGATTTATTGGTGTATGGAGAATCATTTAGATTCCACCATAGTACTATAGAACTATTTTGTCAAAATTATAAAAAAATGGGTTTTAAATATGGAAAAGATTCCTTTCATTCTCTAAGGTGGATGTTTTTTCAGTGATTAAATCCAAAAAAATGACTTAATGTTGTAATATCTAAAATAATAGTGAAAAAATACTACATGAGTAAATAACTATGAAATATATGATTATATTTTTGTAAAACCTATGATCATACCATTGATTCGTAGAAATATATTAAGCAGTATCCATCCCCATGAAATGAAATAATGTAAAAAATAGTTTTGAGTTCATTAAAGAGTGTTGGAAAGCCTTTCGTACCCTAATTAATTGTTTTTATGTTACTCATATCATAGTTTTATCATGTTGGACTATGTACATAGAATTGCTTTGTGATTCAAGAGACTTCACTTTCAACATTGTCTTGGGAATGTGAGCCGAATATTTATATTTTTTCCATTAACTATTCCAGTCACACGTGAATGATATATGGTAAATTTGAGAAATTCTGAGTTGGAACATCTCATAGTCATATTTTAATTCTAAATTCCTCACTCATATATTAAACTATGTATATTTGTTGTCTTCACTAATCATTCATTACATAAATATCAACTGAAAAAAAAGATTCAAACCCACATAAGATATGATGAATTCTTCCACTACATGAGTTTGACAACATAATCAACAACCCAAACGGAATTTATAACTTTTTCATGGACAACATATACAAAGTACACTACCCAACATCATGGATGAAAATAATTTGTGAAATCAAGGATAAATTCTTTAATGAATCACTTTTCATGATAAATCCCCATGCTTGACTCTGGTGTTCATATATTAAAAATTATCTATCCATTGGATCACTCCATCTTCAGCTTACCTATTAGTATAAAAGACATTTAATGTAGAAAAACCATATTATTCCTAGTCTAAGGCACTACTATTTGACCAATGTGATGATTGACTAATTTTTCCTTTCATCATAGAGGATGAAAACAATATTTTATCAACTTGTGTCATATTACACGAATAGGGGAAATCATAGTCATAATTGTACCCCAACTAAAATCATACAATGTGAGAAATATTATACAATGATTCATTTATACATAGGATATTTTTCTAACATATGATAAATATAAGTAAATAAATTCTATAGAAAAAATTAACTAAATACCACAAAATCTAATCATCGAAGTCGAACTCTTTGACGAATCGACGTTGATTCCACTAGAGAACTTCTGAATTTTCATTGTATGTTTTACAACCAAGTCGAAATAAACTTCATTTAAAAATAAATTATATCCAAATCTACTACTCATGGCACAATAAATGTGGTAATTATTTTCTAAAATAAAAATATATTTTCATAATTTGGATTTCCTTGATGAATTACTAGGGATTAGGGAACTCACATCATTAATAATGTTGTGAGAAGATTTCTTCAGAAGCATGAAATTTTATATAACATTTTTACCCCCAACCACACACAAACAATAGTGATGTATGAACTATTGAATAGGGAAATATAATAAATACTATTGAATATTGTGAACAACCGTAGAATGGATTAGTGTGTCAAACTAGATGATTCAATTCAGGATAATCATGTTACCTATGAAACACCAATCATATGTAATCCCTTTTAACTGGATTACAAAATCCCACACCATATGAAACTGCAGTTAGAGCACCGTTATTTTTGGGAAATATAAAATATGAACATGGATTCATAAGAGGATAGAAAAATTATAATTCTCTCACTATATGTGATAAAAGATATCATGTATGATTTTTTTGAGAATTTCATAATTTTTATTGCAAATAAAATGAATTGGCATGAGGAATGAATCAATCATCAAACCATTACTTCTAGAGATTATGTTTTTTCATTCGATTATATATTAATAATTCCCCCTGTAATGAGAAAATATTATGGACTATTCCTTAAAAAGTCATTAATGTTATCCCTTGTGGAGATATCAAGATTCAAAATAGAAAAAAACCCCATTTTTGGTCAATGAAAAATTATGGAAATATATATAGAACCCTTCCATGAAGGGTGATTCATCACTCTCAAATACACCGAAGAATAAATCCATGATGATAAACATGTTCTTATAATATCATTATAGGATTCAAGCCTTTTTATATGATATTTACGCTTAGGGTTATTTGAATTTTGTAAAATTCATTTTTGTAGGATGCTCATGGATATCACTATAATCACCTTTCTATATTTATATATGTTGTTTTTCAATTACTATTCACTATTTACACCTATATATTTCACTAATTATATACTATTTAATCCATGTGGTGTAATGATTTATCTATTTTAGATTATTCCATTCTAGGATAATATGAATGTAGAATAATTTTATATCATCGTACATTAAGATTCCACATGGAAGGGAAACATATTAGAAAGGGATCTAGATTCCATAAATTCAATTTCAACATTCCATTTCATTTTTTATGCTATATATAAGATACATATCCCATGATAAATTATAGAATATTTTAGATATTGTCTTGTTATAATAGCAGGGTGAGTATTTCTATAAGTTTTTTTACACCCATAGATTATTTCCAATTTTCATTTAGTTGGGATACATTTCCACTGAAATCGTGATAAAAAAATTGTTTCACACAATTAAATAATATACAAATTATGGTTGTATATTATTAAATTACATGTTTTAATAATTTTTATAATTTTTTATTGATTTATATGTATTGTAATTTCATTAAATTTTAAAAAAAATGACCAATATTTTTATAGACTTATTACTTTATTTTATACCCACGGTGATTTGCAATAATTTTTTTGTACTCCCATTATCAATGGGATTTTAGACCCGAAATTTCTTATTAATTTTTATACATATTTCATGAGAGATACAATGGTCATGAAAACCTATCAGATCATTAATTATGATCTTATTATGTCTATGTGTTAACAAATACATTTTTAAGATGATTGGAATTAATTTTTTGAGATAGTTTTTCTTCACCCCAACCATAATTTTTTAATTAATTAGCCCATATCTACCGTGAATAACTTATTTTGGTTGAATATATTTCATTATGATTATCCCTTCTCGTCCTGCTCTTTGTTTTATGAATGAATATTCTATGAATATGAATTTGTGAATTTTAAAGACTGATGGATATGGTATATATATTAAGGAGATGAAATGTGTCATTTTCTTAGAATTGATATGATGTTGTCCATGAATTCAATTTTGATTTTCTATGCTTTCCCCATTACATTAAAAAAATAATTGATAAAGAGAAAAAAAATATTTGGTGGTGTATTATGAAGGTAATAAATAACAGTTTCTAGACTGATGAATCCTCTAATGAAATTTATGTTGTTATGGTATGGATGTGAGATCTGGTCTAAACATGAATTTCAAAAAATATTTAATTAGAATTGAAAAAATCGAACATGGAACATTTTTGATATATACATGATATACTCACAGATTCACTTTGATATGTTTGGAGAGTGGACACCATTTGAGCTTGGAGGAGATACTACATTTCACAATTTATGATTATCATGCATTATAATATAGATATTAATCCTTTTTTGCACGATTTTCGCTTTTTACCCACAATCCCAAATTATCAAAGGCATTTGAATCCTTTTTGGAAATCTATCTAGATTGTATTTATATTTGTATTTCTAATGTTGAGATGATAAGACTGAATAATTTCAATGATTTGGAACATGTATTCTGGGTAAGATCATAATAATCATTTCATTTTACATTGAGTGATAAGAGAGAATTAATCGATAGATAAATTAAAAAATGGGTATATAAATTAAGGATATATTTGGAAATTTTAATTAATAAAATAAATAATCATGGTAAATAAATGAACTATGGGGAATTATTTATTTCCTCTGTAGGACAAAATTTAGATTACTAAATTTTTAGGTTTAACCATAGTTTTATTTTCCATGTTTTAAGGAAATTTTTATTTTATTTTTATTTCTTTTGGAATCCCTTTTCAGATGTTATTTTCTCAAGTACAAACAATTTTTATTGTGTGGTGGAATTTGACAAGGTAAATCTCTATATAACTATTAAAAATATTTAACAAGTTATTACTATTGATTGATTTGACCATATAGTGGGATTTGGATTGTTTTAATGAGAAATATGAATTATGGACTTAATGGAGGACATGTAGAAAATGTGCCAAAATAGTATTAACAAATCATGTACGACACACGCAACATGTGGACCTCATTAACAACATGCATGTAAGGGAAAAATCTATCCTGTGATTCCATTCATGATGTGAATGAAGTACTTGATATCTAAACTCATTAAATGATGATAACATTTCAATGATTAGTTTCCTTTCAAAATATTCCCATTTTTATGACATGCATAGATTTCATGAGCTAAAAATTTTAAATTCTCTCCATGTTAATGATAAATAACGATTCTTTGATGGGAAATATGGATCTCAATTACCGGACATGTAACAAAATTACATGATATGATGATACTAGGAATGAAGTCACATGATACATTAAATTATATTAATTACATTAATTTCATTTACTTTATATGTCTAATAATATTTTTATTAACCTATTTGTATAGACGTTAAAGCCACATTAGTTTTCATTCATTTTAATTCCACTATTTCATCTTTTTTTTTTATTTTAATTGAAAGAATAATTCCATATTTTTGTATCATTGTTTGGTAATAAAAATGTGGGTATATAATTATTATAATCCCTTTATAAATCTATTATAATCTTTTTTCCATCCTTGATTACCAGTTTAACACCACTTTCAATTCTTCGTTATCACATAAACTTTTCTAAAATGCTTCTTTATTTGGGGTGAGTTTTTTATTGTTTAAAAAAATAGTAATTGATTCCATATTTCCCATTATTATATGTTTGAACATGTGAATTCAGTTTGTTGTTAAATTTACATTTATTTAAATTATTTAACATTCAATCTATCATTTTTAGTACTGTATTTCTACTTTATCAACTGTTACATTATTATACATAAAATGTTTTTTGTTTCATTACTTTTTATGATCATAGCCATGCACTAATAATTAACCTTATGTCTGGGGTTTTTAGTAAAGGTGTTATTCATCCTAATGAATGTATATATTCAATCTTTATAACCTTATCTTTAGCAATAAGGATATTAAATATTATTCATCACATTATTTTGCACAACCATGACCATTTGAATTGAAATTGAATGAACCTGACATTAATAGAGTTAGAAACTATATGTCCATTATCGTATTATTATTTCTGAATATAATCCAATAAAAATTAACCATGGTTTCTATCTATACCTTGTCCATGAGATAGTGGATGCATAGGAAGATCAAATTGGATTTATAAAAACAAATTGGCGACCTTTTTAAAATTTAGCTGCAAAAGACATATAACTAGAAAAAAGCTAAATCTAGGATTATATTATATAAGGGTACTTAAAATTGACCACAACACATTTTATTGATAACATAATTAAATTAAAAAACCAATATTTAGGTAAAACTAAACATTATTTGTAAAAATTTGGAATCCGCCTTGTAGGGTTTTGATATATTGGCCACTAACCATCTTGTATTCCTCATGGATTCGACCACAAACATTCACAGTAATACATCCTTGTAGTATTTGTTGTTTGCAAATATTAATATATTACATGAATGAGACCCACACAAATTTAATGAATCATCTGAGTGCTTCAGTTATAATTTTGTGAACTCATATTCAATATTTTTATAGATTTTTTGTTTTATTTTCATCCACTCTTAATTTGGAGCCTTTTAATAACTTATTTCTATATTATTGTGTTATAATATTACCATTATATATAATGGAATGGGAATGGTAAATTACGTTTTTATTACCTGACCATTATTTTATAAATAAATTTAAAAAATATGTGGACCTCAAAAAATAATTATATATTATGTGAGGTTATCTTATTATTCTACTCTTTAAATGGACCATGTAAGGTAAATGGATGAGTCATGAACAATTAATTGGGTCTCCCAAGAGGTTCCAAAATTTTTGATGTCATTTATAATTTAAAAATATTTTCATTGAGATAAAAAATTAAATGTATTTCTCTAATGAAGCATGAGAGAGTCATGTTAGTTCCGAGAGTGTGTGAGATCCCATCATTTGATAAATGCATAATTTTTCTAGATGCAATTATTTTAG
Organism: Viscum album; assembly: GCA_963277665.1. Taxonomy (NCBI): domain Eukaryota; kingdom Viridiplantae; phylum Streptophyta; class Magnoliopsida; order Santalales; family Viscaceae; genus Viscum; species Viscum album. The sequence continues at coordinate 1,044,139,655 of OY728163.1, read as the reverse complement.
GGTTAAAATGTAATTTGGAGACTACCATGTGTACATGATTAAAATATGGAACCATGATTAATTGGGGTGTATTATCCCAAAATGTGACCTTGTAACCTCATGTTCCTTATGATTTTGAGTTTCACTATAAGATATAATATTATTTGGAATCTCTTGGATATCCAAATTTTATGATGAAATTTTATTAAAGGCTTGATGGTTCATAAAGATACATTGCGGGAAATATTTTATATTAATGGTGTTGGAGTATTGTGATTCATTTAATTATATAAAATACTTTTTTGTAACGGGATTGTGTAATCCAATAGTTTTCTTACTATGTGATTTATTAGGTTGTATTCCAATAATGGTTTTGGTCAATAGTACAAGTATACCACTATTAATTTATCAAATTAACTCTATTTATACATTATGATTTGTAATACATGTTATTATAATAAAAAAATTTATTTTTTAAAATAGGGTCATTAAATTATCATTCTTAGGAATCTTGGGTTAAATTGGAAACAAAAACAAAATAAATTACACATAATTCATTGATATGAATGTTGTGGGGCAATACCTCATTAGATTCGTTAAATTAATATTATTCTTGAATTCCCTAATCAAGAACTATATAATAACCAAGAAAAATATATAACATTATAATTCATGGGAATATATACTCTATTCATCTTGATATCCTCCTAAAAGGATAAAATTTACAACATATCATGATCCCAATCATCCCCCTTCCTAGATAAATTTTATAAATTCTCTTTGGGTATCGATAGATCCCACTAAAACTATTTAATTCATAGGGGTCATATTCTTAATTCTACTCTAGAGTAAGACACAGTGGCATCATCATGATGGGTTAGATAACCAGTTCCATGCTATGGATACCTTGGAGTATTGCTCTTATTTGTATGGTACTATTGCATTGGAATTCCCAGACCCAAAACAATGACTCAAATTGGTCTTTTAATCATATATACTATGTATGTATTTATATTTTTCAATGACACCTTATCGGTTAAATAGATTGTAGGACACATCCATAATGTAATGAAGTTGAATTATTTGATTCAAATCTATATTAATTGTTTTTTTATATACATCAGGATTATTTGTGTTATAATAACATAATAGAAATCGATTTGAAAATAATTTCAGTGGAATAATTATTTTTACTAAAATGGAATTTGTGGTCGCACTTGGATCACATTATTATTTATTAGCAATAAGTTATGATATTAGATGTTCAAATTTTCTGTTAATTTTTATGTTCTATGACATGGCACGGAAGCTATAGAATGAGAAAGTACTATAGTTACCTATATGATTTGAGTTATTTTGATTAAATAATTAATTATTTCATCAATCCCTTTCGTATGTTTGTCTACTTTTGTAGGTATGGAATTATGTGTGCATATTGAATTATATGAATGTGTATGAATTTTGTTTTGAACCTATCGAGTTTTTTTATAAATTGTTATATATAATAACATATTAATTATTTTATGATATATTTATAACTGATCCATTGGGTATAGTTACCCATATAATAACAACATTATTATATCACTACATTTCAGCAACCAATGTCATACATGAATTATCAAATGAGTTGATTAGTTTCAATATTTTACTTGATTATGATCAGTTTAGATTTAATTCGGTTGACAGGATTCTATATTTCATAAAAATAATATCTTGAAACTAAAAATGTAATTTCTTATTTAATTATCTTAATATAGTGTTTAGATTTTACTAAAAAATTACATTTTTCAATGAAATATCATTATTTAGCACATCATTAATGTTATGTGGTTTTAGGTACCAAGCTTCTATGTTGTAATTTTTCAGGAAAGAATCGATTTTCCATCAATGATATATAAATATAAAACATCAAATTATGTAAACTACATATTAATTTTAAATCTAATTCATTACAATGGAGTTAAAAATTAGTTATTTTTTTCCTATTCTATTATAAAGACCATTTTTTGCGATTTATCATATAGAAATAAATATATGAATTTTATTCTGATATGACATGAAATGAATCATATGTGGATTTTGAAACATTTATGATTCTCAAAAATTTCCGAGGTAAAATCTCATTTAATCCTAATTTTCTACTATTATTTGGATGCTAATATTATATATCTAGTTGAATGTATTGGTTACACATATGTAGAAACGTTAACATTTCTCAATCATTCATCATCCTACATTGAAATTATTAAATCATATTTTGGAACAAAAATTAATCTAAATACATGCCCAAATACATGTATTTATTCATTAATTATATTGATAAAAAAATTCAGACCTGCATTAATTACATGGGTTCTTCCACATCCCCCATGTATTTGCTTACATATTTAAAAAATAACATTAGTTAAAAAACAGTTTCATAAAAAATATGGAATAACACTTGTAGATAATGTATTTAATTTATGTTAATTACATCAATTAGAGATATAATATTGGTTCATTGTGAAAACTATCCATTCCCCTATAAAAATTAATTAAATTATCCTCCATTGAAAATAAGTTTGGAAGAATCAGATCATATGTCACGTGAGTAAATGATCATTAACTCCCTTAAATAATATAGTCCAATTAAATATGGTGAATATTTTTTTAATAAGTTATATGAAAATTATAAATTTCAATTACAGTCCCAATGTCATCAAAATTATCATTTTATATAGTCTTAGAAAATATAACAATAGTTTTATCTAGCATGAATAAAATTATTTTCAGTACATATCCATTCCAGCATAACCATTGGTAGAATAATATTAAAATTCAATATAATTAAAATATAAATGCTTCACTTGTAAAGGCCCCCTCTTACCATGAAATACCCCTCCTAGGTCAACAATGGGAGAATAGTGATAATGATAACTGGTCCCCTCCACTAGTAAGACACTTGTTGGAAACTTGCACTGATGTTATAGTGAAAACACACATGAGAGGCATTACTATCTAAGATGAAACTTTAAGAAGAGAGAGATAAGTCAAAAACCAACCAAATCCTACATATAATACAATATAAAATAAAACCTAGGTTAATATATTTAATGACAAAAAAAAACAAATATAAAATTATGGAAAACATCTATTTAAAAATAAATGTAAAGAAGAAAGTGACCACAAAGGCGAAATAGCTCATGAAAACCCCAATCAAGTTATAACAAGACTGACATACAACCTACTCCAACTGGCCAAGAAAAATAGTTTATATATATGTAGGGAGAGTATAAAGGTGTACTTAGTAGGCTACTTCTAGGATACACTCTTCCAAAAGGTAAATAAATCATGATAAAGCACAGTGAACAAGAAGTGAATCTAGCACATATTATATATAGGTAGACTAATTTCCCATCCACACCCTGGCTACTCTCACCTATAACTATATAGAAAATGATATAAAGTAATAAAAAAATCAAGGATACCCCATTACATATTCAAAATTAGTTTTCCAAATATTTTCAACAACACATGTCTTGAACGTCTCCCTCTCCAAAATATGCTAGCCCAGAAACAATGGGGAGAAACACCACATCATTCACCACATGCATCACACCACCACATACATGTGTGTGAAATAAGAACACGACATTAAATACATATACACACATATATGGGTAAAACTAAAGTCCATGAATATAAATACAAGTAACTACCCACATAATACACTGGGTCCAAAATGGGTAGTTTGACATAAATCCACCCACCGTGATTTTGGGGAAAATACACCACGAGGGATCAGAATGACATGGGTTTCAGATTCCCCAATATATACGGTGGATTAACATACAGAAATATAAAATTTATATAATTTAATCTATAGAAAAACCACACTATGGTTCTAAAAGTATTTCATAATCTACTACAGCAAATGCCTCTCAGACTCCTGATCACCACTACTAAATCCATATATCTTAAAAGTACACTACCATTTGACAATCTACATTAAATAAAATTATTTCATATAAAAAGTTTCATATATATTAATTATTTAACCATTAAAATAAGTTAGCATCTCCACATTACATTAAATAAAAAAACAAATTACCAGGTCCTGCAAGAATAAGAAAACACAGTCCAAGGCATATTAGAATTATATCCTCATCATTTCATCCTAGGAAGCTCATACCCAATGGGTTAAATATTAATTAACTTTTTTAATAAAATTACTATCAATATTACCTGGTATTCTAGGATAACATCCTAAGATACTATACATGGTATAAAACTAAATAAATTTATCAGCCACAAGTTGTGGGGAGAGGAAAGTAGATAAACAAAAAAACATCCATTATCCAAAAAACATATTCAGACATGAATATAACTTTATCTTAGACAAATAGACCTAACATAAACCCATTAATTCATCTTTTTTGACCTCCCTAACACACAAATGAAAATATTGATGCATCGTTTTACTCTAGGCATCAACTACTACCATAAACACTGGGCCTCCCCTCCCATCATACCATAACAGCCCTCTAGGCTCATACATCCTAGAATCACATACATCGAGGCCTCCAACTCCATATACCAAAACAACCCTCAAGGATAGACAATCCTCGGATCAAATCCTATCACAAATAGTATGAACCAATATTGAATACAGTATCTTTTCCATAAATATGGAATTTATCTTTCACACAATATAAGATATCACTACACCAATGCACAAGGCACATGTGCCTTACAAGATATTAGGATACTCATTCCCTATAAGGAATTATATATTATCACATAAATGATTCATATTACATCTTCAATTAGCAGATTAATTATTCACATTTTCCAACTATGAAAAACCTAACAACCAAGCTTTCAAAAATTATCAAAATTTAAATAAAAATTTAATTTAAGTATCCATTAATTATTTTATCAACGATAGTTAACATCCTTCAACATCATTAATCAATTAAATTAAACATTGATACATGAATCAATTTTATTATCATCAATTTACAAAAAAAATCATTCATTAAACATTCCTCATTAATCTTTTTGATAATTAATAATAGTTTACTTATAGCTATTTTTTTGACAATTTCTCATATAAACCTCGAAAATCATATATATCAAAATTTCAATAAAATCAAGTGGAGAATGTTATCACAGTTCAAAGTAGAAACATATTCATGCAACTGATGAAAATTATTTAATCAAGGTCATGTAATTATTTGGTTAGTTTCATTATGATATAAAGGATAAATCATGTTAACTCTATGATTTCATATAGATAAAAATAGAGCAAATATGTCCATTAAGTGAAAAGGGTTTAAAAAGTATATTCACTAGAATAAACCACACAATGGATCTCTAATGACCCATCCTGCAAGAAAAGAATCCATCTAAGGATGCAAAAGAAGAAACTATACCAACAAAAATCGTGATAAACCCTGTTAGAATGTTAGATGATTACACTCCAACCTATGGAAATATTGAATGACATGCAACGGATCAAAGAAAGATAATAAACATTTATAGAACTGTAAATTTATCAATGAAAGATCCCTACAAAATAAATAATGGAATATATAGATTAAACATTGTAAAATGAATCCCAATAATGATGATGACTAGGTCACTGAGTTTCTTCGAATGAGAGAGAGGGGTGCTGCAGTCATATGATTTGAAATCCAATGATAATGGAAACATTTAAAAAAGAACTATAGCATGGAACTAGATGAAATATAATATTGTTTCATTCCATGTAATACTTTGGGTTTGGTTCCCACTGAAAAGAATTAACCTATTCATTTCATTTATTTATCTATCCTAATTTTATGACATGTCATGAATCCAAATTTTAAATAATGTAAAATGATTGCACATCATCAAATATTCTTCCATATATCTTTTTGTAGGCAAATCCTATAGAATTACTCTAAGCCTCCTCATAGTTCCTTTGTATTTAGAATCACACAAATGGTCAATCTATCTGAATGTAGACCATTACATTATATAACACTGAAAAAATTATCATCCCTAAGTATTCAAAACTATCATAGTGAGGTAATATAAAAGGGTTCAATGGAACATCTACACAGAGAGATACCTCACATGGCTCTCATCACTACAATAGCTCAACCACACCACCCAAGATCAAAAGGATCCAATCAATGAGTATATAATCTACTCTCTGAGTTATCATAAATAGTATTTTGAGATTAGGCCCCGGAAACCTCAAGAAAATAACCACATAAATAACATGGCTCGCACCATGATTTTTCACCTCCCTTGGAATGAGAGTAAGACACAAAATGTAACAAGATAATGTGAAATATCATAAACTAGAATAATACCAACATCAATAAGACAAAAAATATTGAGAACAAAAGAGGTAAAAATAAAATATGTTTGGTTAATAATCACATATTTATCAACTCACATTGCATGATACTCTCATCTAGGAAACTGTACCACCATAAGACACGAACAAAGGGGGATATGACGTCTTTGAATCACCTCCTCCTACTGGTCATAGATCTCTACAAGCCACTACTCAAAGTTCACATAATTATCAATATTGATACATATAAATATTTTATGTTAGAGTCCTCATGAATAAGATATGGGATATATGAAACAAGAAAAACACCTTGCATCGGGCTCATAAATGAAAGATGTTCAATATGATACTATATGACTGAAATATGAGCCAACACATTAAATGGAATAAAAAATATGGGATAAAGCTTACTCACAAAAATAAATCATTGCTATCCATTATGGGTAGTCACCTTAAATAATACATGATACCTAACATCCAACTCTATAGGTCTCCTCCAATGATCAACATATGATTTCACATGATCCTTCACTAAATTCATCCTCTTGTGAATCACCTATACAGTCTCTATCATCCATTGAACTAGTTTCTTTATGATATTTTATAATTTTCTAATGCATGTCTAACACAACACAAAATATATTGGAAATACATAGAAGGATTTAAATGGTTACACACAGATGGTTGAGTGGAAACCACTTATTTTGTGAAATTTACAAGGATAGGTTTTTCGTCCCGAATACTCTAAACTATTTGACACAATATAATAACATGTATTCAATAGTCTGGAAGGTCCAATATGTTTGAACATAAATCTACAAATAGAAAATAGTTTAAGGGAATATCTAAAAACCAAAATTATGTTGGATACATCTCAACACCATGGAGGTAAAATGATTATATCAATATTAAATGATCATCTGCAAGAAATTATGGAGTCTCACCACCACATCTTGATACTTCCTCAAAAATACCACCACTAATATAGACTCCTTGATCACTATAAAGTGTTCTAATTTCCTAAAATGATATACTGACACCCATATAACATGATAGCCTCCCTGATCTCAAGGTAAACAGGTAGAAAATTACCTCAAGATGTCCTCTCAGATACACTTTGGAACTTTTAACATTAGGAGAAAACCACTAAAAATAGGTTTCTCGAATATCACCTTCCGTAGACCAATAATTGAGACAAGAACTCTATAAATGCATGCTTTAACCTAGGACACTAAAAATGGCTTCTTAAATCTCATTAAAAAAAATTTATTTAAGGATGTATCACCAAATTAGAACTATAAATACATATGATATCCATGTCATGCATCAAAAATGTGATGAAATGCCTTCCCAAAAACAACACTCAATGGAATTCATTCTTTGACGAACCATTAGGGGGCCCAACATAAACAAATTGGTCTATATAGACCTCCATCTCATGATCCCCCAACTAATATTACTCAATCTACTTCAACATAGTTGACATCACCGTTATTTGAAAATGACAACCACTTACCTCAACAGATCTCAAATATTGATACAATATTTAAATTTCATCCATCGATCTCCAGGAATCACTTGATTAACACACTACAAAACTAATTGAAATCTTATATAATTTAGTAATCAACACATTCCCCATTACAGGAATATAAGATATCTCAAAGAAGTAATACATTATGATCTCCGTCCACCGATGCTTTTGCATTTTTATGACACATCAAAAGAAAACATACCTCATTGTCTAAGGATCGATGAAGGCCACAAAATGATCACCGATTTGGTAATGTCAAAAATAATTAAGGAATATAGTAATTTCAATAATTGTAGATTCTTTGTTGAATAGTTATACTAATAGTGTTATATGTGTTGAGACACGTAAGATATGAATGATTTGTAATCCCAAAGAAATCAGCCCAACCCAAGAAGTGAATAAACATAGAAAACCTTAATTTGAACTCCATATAATGTGAAACAATGAATTGGAGAACTGATTATTTATTCTTTTTATACTCAAAATATATCGGATAAAATTCATTCAAATAGTATTCCTAATCCTTTTTGGTCAACATTGTCATAGGAGTCACATCATGAGAGTAAAAATCTACAAACCTCCAATATTATCATACATTAACAAGGAAACATCACACCTATACTAAGGTCATAGGGAATTCCTATGGTAAATATGATCATATATTCAATGGATTCATATGTCCTCCCTTTTAGGATATCGCATTCCCCAAGAAATGGAATTCTCCAGTACAAAACACACAATTTGTGAAATTCTAAAAAAACTTATTATGGTGAAGAACTATCCAAATAGAAGGTTTATTCTGTACATGATCCTCATAAAAAAAGTAATTAACAAGGTTTTAATCAATGAAACCATCCAAGTACATATGTAGCAACACATGGAACACAACATTCATCACCTCCATGTACGCAACTGAATAATTATATAAACCAAATGACATCATAACAAACTTTTGATACCCATGACTACAATGAAAAGTAATCTTTGTGACATCCTCATCCATTAAACACTTATGATAATGTCTTGACAAAAATTATATCTTAGAGAACCAAATTTCACCCTTGAGATGATTGAACAAATCATCAATCCATGGAAGAGGATATAGGTTCTTCACTATGACATAGTTTTAGTGATGATAATCAATGTACAACTAAATACATTCATTAGCATTTTTCACAATCAAAACTGGTGAAACCCATGGCAACACACTCATATAAACCAATCCACCACATAATAATCCATCGTGATGTATATGAAACTATCAAAACTGATATGTCACCATTCTATATAGAGATATTGTTATGTGTGAAATTCTTTCATGTAGATCTATCTTGAACCTGTTCACTCATAGTCTAGGTAATGATAAAAACATCCTCTAGAAATACTTCAAGATAGTCATTTGAAATACTAGGAAACACCTACTGATGACCATCTGACAAGGTCAACATCAACCCATTCATTAAGGCTGATAGGGAAGAAACACACCTCTGACCCATCTGAGGGACTTTCTCTCCAAAAAAACTATTGTCTCTCCATCACCATATATTTACACAACCATACTCCTCTATAATTCCATTATATCCTACACTGATTACAACCAGTAACATCCCAGGTAATCATAGAATATGAAATATTATTATTTTTTATAATTTTTTAATTAAATGTTAATTTTAATTTCAAGGGGATTCTATGTCTGATAACATACTCAACATGCAAAAACATGTTTCTTTGAAATATTATATTTTCAGACAAATTTGTGTTATAACTAAAAATAATATAATTAAATTATTACATTAAATGGTTGTTAATTACAAGACATTGGAATAGAGGAAATGAATAGTACCAACTAAATTTTAAATTATGGTTTACAAATGATTAAATGATGATTCAATTGTTAAAAAAGTTACTCGTAATGTAAATAAAAACCCATTGAATGCAATTGATGTGTTTTTTAAGAAAAACTATTTAAAAAAGAATAATTGTGTATTTATATAAATATTTATGAATTCTTATATAAATATATGATATATATTCAAAGAAATGTTATAAATTCATCTTATATGTGTTATAGATATTTTATAAGAATAAATTAATTTTTTTTATAAAATAAGTGTTTTCTAAAAATGCATTTTTACAATCTTTTGTTGGAAAACCCTTTTTAAATATATTTTTTGTAAATTTTATATGTTATATTTGAAAGAATAATTTCATTTCTATATGAGGGACAAATAAATTACATAATCGATTGTAATTTTTACGATAATCTTCAATTTTTTAATAAATAGTGAAAAATACTGCATTTTATATCAAAACTATCTTACAATACAATTTATTTATATAGTTTGATTATTAATTTTATTGTTTTTAATGTGTAATTGGATTATATATTTACCATTTAATCCAATTTTTTACATTTTTTGTAATTTAACATTGAAATTAGACATAAAAAAGTGGAAATATTTTGAAATTTATTATTTCCTAAAAACATGAGTTTTGGTTTTGACGACAAGAATTAATAGTAAATTAATTTCTGAATCATCTATGTTTTGAATTTGAAAAAACGGATTCTGTATTTTGAATAAGGAGTTACAAATTGTGTAAAGAGTTATCATTTATTTTTATACATTATGAATAGTAACTAAAGTAAATATTTTATTTATAATGTTTAATGGGTAAATCTGGTTAATAATGTTAACAAATAATATTATAATTATTTCAATTAACCTAACAGAGGTCCTAATCATGTATTATGATAAATTAATGATCCTGGTCATCCTTGGGTCGACATGGGGACCCCATGGAGCCACTTTTTTGTGAAAATAGAATTTAATAAAAAATAATTTAACGTTAAGGAAAATGTAATATAAACATATATCATATAGTAAAAAAAATTATATGAGGTTATAAATTTTATAATTTTTACTATAAATTTTAACTAGAAATATAATAATATTTCATACTTCATGTTATTTTAATTATAATTATTATACATCAGATAAACAAATTTTTTTAGACATTATGATGATGAAATTATTACTTCAATAATGAATGTTTTAAATAAATGAGATTATAAATATTAAAATAAATTTATTTTGAAACATTTAATGAAATAAAACAATTTTATGGATTCTTATGACTTATTAGTTTTTAATTAACAACTTCTTTTCAAATTTATCATGTTTTTATGAATTTTTAAAAATTCATGTTATGAATAGTATAAAATTGGGAATAAATGTGTTTTTAAAATCAATTAATATTTTTTAAATTATAATCATGTCCTAAAAATCTATGATTCATCTGAATGACATATATGATGTTAATAATTTCATTACTGTTCCATTTGGGATATCCTTTAATTTTATATAAATATATAAACCATATATTATGAATATAGAAGAAGAAAAAGAAAAAGATAAACATGTTAAGAAAAGGTTAAATAAAAAAGATAATGATTAAAAATATCCAAGACCTGTCCAATTATAAATGGATTATTTTATTTCAACTTATTTTAATCTTATCATATAATATAATGATTTTTGGACTTTTTATATAGAATATAATTACACTACTGAAATAATAGTTTCAAACATTCCTAAAGACCCCCTCCTCCCTCTTATAAAATCCACCACTTCTATCCCATTACTCCCACCTCTCAAGAACCTTGGCTCATCCAAAAACATTTCAAATAAGCTCCAAAAATTACTATATTCCACATATAATCCTTAATTTGGGGTGAAGATAATTCAATAACGAATTTCTGTTCAAACCAAAGAGAGTTAACCAATTTAAAGGTAAAATCTTCTCTCAAGTTCTTTTCTATTATTTTCCTTATCAAATCACCTAAACACACTTAATTAGATTATTTAATAACAAAAATAGTATCATAAATATAATAGGATGTTGTCATGATAAGGATTCATCTTCACTTCCACACACCTCAATCTAATGGATACAAACATTATGTTTCTATGGACGTCGAACTACTACCTCATGAAACGATGATTGTTCAATAATTTCCTACTCCATCTCATGGTAGCCCTAATAATGGAGCTATATATATTTAATATATATTATATTTATATTTTCTATATGGTTCTATATCTTTCTTTTATAGTATTCCTCTATGATTTCTAAAATGGGGAAATAAGAAAATTTAATTTGAGGAAGTATGGACTACCACCCCTCAATGTGATATGAATCATTCATTCCATATGTGGAACTTATAAAGGATATAGTTAAGGAATTTAAATATTATAATTTACTGGAAGTGTATTATACCTATGTAAAATTTTGTTTTCATTCAGTTAAATATGAAATTTAAAGGAAAGTACCATTGATGCGTTTGTACGGCTTACCGTCTCCATGAAATGTGTATTTCGTTTCTTATATTCAAATGTTATGTTCTTTTATAAATTAATATATATCTAATAGATATATATTATATATATATGATATCAAAATAATGTATATAATTCTGGAGATAATGGCTTTTTTACCACATGGAAAAATTTAATTATACGAAGATCATTTTTGACTCAAGTTCCAAATATCGAAAAAAGTATCATTATTAACATAAATGGTTATGTAATATTTATAACATGGTAATAAGTTATATAAAAGGAATAATAAGAAAGAAAAAGGTAAGTAATAAAGTAAAAAATAACTTTATTTTATTAATCAATAGATTAAAGAATGAATGAATCATGTCAGACACGAGGTAAGGGACTTCATCTCAATTTTTCTTTTCATAGAAATATTTTGATTTATAACTACACACTTTTATTTTATGTAAAAACCCCTTTGACTATTATTTCCATTTAAAGGTAATATTGTTTTACGTACCATTTTACTAAAAGACAAATAGAATTTTTCTTTTTAACTTACGTGGGGAAAATGAACTTTCCACTACTGCAAGAATTATTTCATATATGGCATTCTTAACAAGAAAAAATGTTTTTTTAAAAAATAAAAAATACCATATAATCTATTTATGTATATTGGTATTGAAAATTATTTTGAAAAAACATTGATTATTTCAATATCATTAAATTATATATTGTGATTGAAATGTGGAAATGTTATCTTAATTTAATGATTGTTTTATCTTTTATGAATATGTTATGGTTCTTTGGAATTGTTTACATATATGTGTGCTTTCATTATAATCCTTGTGCGGGTGAGCAAGATATAGCTCTCCAATGCATTGGATAATCAGATATAGGAAAACGTTAATTTTTCTTCTAAGAGATTTAGGGATTATACTATGTTGTGTATTCCAAAGTAATTCCATTTTAGCTATGAAATATTCAATGTTTGTATGTTATAGATTTTATATTATACCATTAGGGTTTATGATTTCTATGTGTTATTCGGAAATTTTATGATTTCATGAGGTATGTTTAAGTGGTTATGATTTTTATGTGTTGAAGGACAAAAGTTTTCTTCCTTTATTATATAACCCTTACTAAGATTTTTTTATTGTCATCCCATGTTTATGAATTTTATTTCATAGTGTATGAGGCAGGATAAAGTATCAGAAGAATTCAAGAATAATTATATCATGAAAATAATTCGTGTTTTCTTTTAATAGTTTTTATTTTATGAAAAATTTATACTGAGTTGAAGTTTCTAAATTGAAATATTGTATATGTAATGTAATTATAATGGCCAAATTATCTAAAATGATAAACCTAAAAAGAACCTCAATGTGAAATTTTATCATAACTCATTATTAATTAATTTTTATGTCCGGGGCCTTACAGTTGGTATCATAGGTTTGTTTAATCAATGTCATCTATTATGAGTTTTTTTAAACACATGGTTAGTCACTATGAGTGTTATTTCAGTTAAATTTGGGTATTATAATATTCTAAGATCACAGAAAGTCAGTTTCAAACGGAATTAAGAGGATCTCAAACAACATTCATATCTCTTTCTAAATACATGCATGTCCTAATTATTGTAAACTCATGTTCAGATAGTTGTGAAAATATTTCAAGAATACAACTCACATGAAATATTTTTTTAACATATCAAACACCTCCAACATACCTCGACACCATTTTAGATCATGGGTTTTATTCAATCAAATACTATTTCCCCAATATTCTCATATTTTCATTAATGGTAAATATTATCAAGGCATTTTAAAATATTTTATCGTATCAAAAAATTTTGAAGCATATTATGATTTTGATAAAGGTTCTATAGAAGGATACCCTTATGAAACCTATTTATATTTTATTTTAATATATAGTCTCTTAGAAAATAATTATTGTGTTTTAAATAGACCACTGATTGAATGATTCAACTGAAAATTGGTCCAGCTTTTTATAAAAATCACGTTTTATAACAGATATTGAAATTATATTTTATAAATGATTATTTTTCGAAACTATTTTTCTGAAAACACCCATATGAACCAAGATTATCATGGTGTATTAGGATTAAGGAAGAAAACAATAATAAAGGATCTAAAAATAATTGTTCTAATGCATGGATAATCTACCTTCATGCACATGATAAAGATGAAACTATGTGGACCCCATAATCATGTAATGGTGTTCTTTCTTTGGTGAATACTTTTATTTTATCATATGAAGAAAAAAAATTAAAATATATATTTATGACTTATTATTTAGGTATTAATGAGTTATAATAAAAATGATTGGTATAATACAAACATTGAGAATAAAACATGTTAGGGTTATTTTTGAGTTTTACAAAAAGGAGACCCTGTATGATGGGTGACAACCCATCACGTCGGAAAAAGTTGTGGTAATCGAACCCAAAACCATAGTGGGACTAGGATTTATCACCTACTAAAAGCCTACATGAAGTACTTGGTCAGTGTGAATTATTATTTTTATTTAAATGATTTTATGGATAAATAATAAGTTTATTTTGGAGTGTTATGTTTTTTAAAATGGATATCCTTCGTATATGAAGGTGATTTGGTGATTAAGTGATAGAGTTTATGTTGTAAGATTTTCTCTATTTGAGGGATACACTATATGCCTATGGAAAATATAATAATATGTGATTTCAATTTTGGAGTGGTGGTTGAAATTTTATTTTAAATGAATCTATGTTTTTACTATGAACATATAACGGTTTGGGTTATTTTCTGAAATGAATATCATAACATTGACAATATGTGATTAGGTTAATTAAACTTCATTATGATACATTAAGACTAGTTTATGCTATTTGGATATAAATGTCATTATTTATTATGTATGGCTAGGTGATTAAATTCATTTGTGTTTCGGGTTTCAATCATAGTATGATTATATTGAATAATTTTAAACACAATTGTGTATTTAATGGTCCATGTTTATCATTGGGTACCATTTGACGAATTTTTTAGAATAAGACTAGTATATTTTTTATTATCCTTTTGGGTGATTATTTGATCATGTACAAACAATTCTGGAATTGGAAAATGTCTAATGATAGGGGAATTATATAGTTCATATGTAACACCCTAGGTAAATAAAGGATATGGAATTTTCATATTTATTAATATTTGTGAATAAAATGTTACTATTACTTTAAAGGGAATTCTATGTTCGATGGCGTACCTAGTACTGAACAATGAGTTTAATGGAAATCATATGTTTCACACTAATAATATAATAATATTATTTGAAATGGTAGTTATCTCCATGACTTTGTAATTTCGGGAATGAACATAATTAACTACAAAGTGATTATATATGTTTGTTCAATATTTTTACATTTATCCAATAAAAGTTATAGGCTTAATATGTCATAAACCAGCTTGGTTAACCTGGTAACCTGATAACAGAGCCAGCCCTGACATGTCCTGAAGGGCGTTCTTGATCCCCATGGGTCGGCGACTAGCAGCTGGCATCATACAAAATTCAAGTGGGAACGATTTTTCCACAAGAATGTGAAAGCACGAGTAAAACAAATAGTATGCATAACAAAAAAAACTCCACTAGGAGTGTTGTACCAGAATACAAAGGGGAATAAAATTCCAAAGTACTAAAACCCAAGTACCAAAACTAAAAATAGTCCCAAGGTCTCAAAGGAATCAAATCACAAAGTCCAGAAATCATCAACTAGATCCACCTCCAAAAGGTCCCTCCGCTTTTCTCGAACCTGGAAGAAGAATGTCTACAATCACCCGAAATCAAAAGTAGGGTGTGAGCCTAAGCCCAGTAGAATACCACCGAAGACTCCATAAAATATTCAAAACTTAGATTATCTAATGAAAGGATTTCCATTTTCAAATAAACTGGTTTGGAAAATCAATAGAATAGTCTAACAAAATACGATAATCATTTTCAAATGATGGAATATTTCTCTAATAAATGGTTTTATAATGATGGAATATTTCAATAACAATGTCCTATGCATGAAATTTATATAAAATGGTTTGTATAAATTCACCAGGCATGAAAGGCTGTTCAAAAGCATTGGCAAACATTTATATCTCAAAGATAATCAATCAAACGAGCAATATGGTTATCTGCCAAAATGTATGATAGTATTAATCAGGTATAGGATTCCACACTCTCTATGTGAACTCATCAAAATGTGTATACACATGTTCTTATGACACTGGCCAAAGGAGACTTGTCACCAACCCATCAGGGATGTGACCCGCTGCAAGTTTGTTTTAGAATGTTGTTGTACTGTAGAGTGTATCCTAATAACTCACTATCTACATATGGATTGTATGCACTCATAAATGATGGGAGAACTATATTAAGAATGATTAAAATATTATCAATCCCATTCTTCCATTTAAAAAGTTCCAATTTTATTCCATTTAAAACCTGAACAGTTCTTATTCAAAACATGGCTTTTTTAAAAGATAAAACCAATGAGTTTATATCAAATCATTTTAATCAATTTTCACCAGTTTGAAATCCAGAAAAAATGATTTCCATCATTACACATTTCATTTCAGCAATTAAATTCAAAATTTTAATTGAAATAATTTTCATCAAATACATAATTTAAATCCAATAATTTAAATCAGCCTATTTCCCTAAATACACCCAGTTCAATGGAATTAGGGTATTCCAAATTCCCATGCCAAAACCATTTCAAATACCTCGATTCATTAGAATCAGTTTTTACCAATTTAATACAAATAAAACATTGAGAAATTGAATTTAAATCAATAATTGAAATAAATCAATCAAATACAAAGACAATCAATTTGGAAAATCGGGACGGAACCACCTACCTGGAATGTTTTTACCAAGACCACAACAGTCGTGAATGATCTAGAAAACCAGGATTCTTCTTCAAGAACCCCAATTAGATCTCTTCTCCTAGAAATATCAAGAACAAAACCCATCAATACTGGTACCACACACATAGATCTACCCACAATGGGTGTGGATATAAGGAATCGAGGCATGAAGGGATGTAAATCTAAGTAGATCTATGAAACCAAACAAGAACGATGAAGAAAGATCACAAATCTCAAGAATCCAGATTCTATTTACCAAGATGAGCCTTTGGATTGCCTCTAGAATGATGGGAGAACCCTCTTTGACTTTAGAAGAAGGCAAATCCCAAGTTAGGGCCACTTAGGAGAAAAAACAAGGCACTTAGAGGCAAAACTGAGTGAGATCCACAATTTAATGATCTCATTTAAGTGACTGCATGGTTCGGATGCATAGTTTGACAAAATGTGTACTAACTATGAATGAGCTACTACCTCGACCACCCTTTGCTTAAGGATTGACCTCATGGTTAGACAAACTGTGCACCGCTCGTGCAGAAGCTTCTATCCAGGTTTCAAGGTTGGAAAGGTTTGGTCGCACGGTTTGTCAAACCGTGCATCCGACATTGTGCTCTAGTTTTTCATTAAAAATCCTACCAAATGCAACCCATGTTTTTACTCAAAAATAGAGATACTTAAAAACACCAAAAGTACATGAAAATATAACGTGATGTTACAACCTCCCCACCATAATTTCATTCTACCCCCAAAAAACCTTTGAAGAAACCTTCATGACCAAAAGATGAGGCCATTGATCTCTCATTATAGCCTCCCATTCCTACACCTTATGAGAATCAAAAAAATTATTCCCGAGTACACGGACTAGAGGTATCGTTCTCCAAAAAAGTACGTTGGCCTCATGATCAACAACCCAGATTGGTCATTCAGTAATAGATAAATCTGGTTCAATCTCAAGATGACTCCAGCTCACAACATGAGATGGATCAGAGAGATACCTTTGTATCTGTGATACATGGAACATATTATGTATTGACGTCGGTTGTGGTGGTAGATATAGATAGTAAGAAACTTTCCCCACAAGTCCAATAACCTCAGAAGGTCTCACAAAACGAGGAGCAAGCTTCCCTTGCCTCTCTAGCAGTTAATGACCGAATCGAGGTCAAAATTTCAAGAATACATGGTCACCAACAAAGAACTCTAAAGGTTTATGTCGATGATCAGCATAATACTTGTATCGACTCATTGCTGTCAACATTCTCTGAAAAATCAACTGGATCATAGCAGTCATCTCTTGGTCCAAACTCAGTCCTACCAATGATATTTCACCAATATTCGACGAACATAAATGCGATTTAGAAGGACGACCATACAAAGCCTGAGAAGAATCCAATTTGATTTTAGATTGATAACTGTTGTTATATGAAAACCAATCTAGCCCCATATGATCATACCAATACCAACCAATGTCGATAACACATGTGCGGAGCATATCCTCAAGGATATGAATTGATCTCTCTGTCTAGCCATCTGAACGTTGATGGTAGGCTGTGCTCAAATGGACCAGAGATCCCAGTGCCTCCTAAAGGACTCTCCAAAAGAGAGAAGTAAACTGATGATCCCAATCAGAGACTATAGAAGATAGATCTACATGCAAATGAACAACCTCTTTCACATAGATATTTCCCAACTCTTCAAATTTGGTTGTATCTTGAATAGGTTTACAGTGAGCCGACTTGATCAGCCTTTCAATCTGAAACTGTTTCGTGTTCTTCTTCCTATTGGTTTGAGGTAACAAAACCAAAAATTCCATTGTGATTTCATCAAACATCCATGTAGGAACTGGAAGTGGTTGAATAAATCCTGAAGGTTTCTGGTGCTCGGCTTTCACCTTCTGGCATGTCTAGAAAGGAGATACAAACTCAGCAATGTCTCGTCTCATACCTGGACACCAGAACTTTCATTGCATATCATATAACATCTTCGTGGTTCATCGGTGTAAATCCCACTGAGATATATGGAAACCCCCATCACATCCTTGCACGTCGCTAAAGGCACAACATAATGGTTTTGATAACACGTAACACCCTCATTGGAGAATTACCATTGAGTGTCGGTCTCCCCACGATAAAGAGAGTCCCTTACGATATGGATTTCATCATCCAGTTTTTGTTCCTGAATAATTGACTACAGGAGTGAATAAGTAAACTGAACACTGGCTAAATAATCTTCATTCCCCTTCCACTGAACTGCAATATGAAACTGAGCAAAAATAGCCATCAAACACCACTCTTCTGAAGATTCTTTCCCTACTTGTGATGGATGTTACCTTCTTAATTCATCTGCAACTACATTCACATTTCCCGGGGTATAGGAAATGTAAAGGTTGAATGATTGCAGGTACTCGATCCAATGCCTTTGGCGGAGATTCAATTTTTTTGAGAGAAGAAATTACTCAAGCTCTTATGGTCTGAATATATAATAATCCTTTCTCCATAAAGGTAATGTATCCAATACTTAAGTGTGTGCATTACAGCTACAAGTTCAAGGTCATGGGTAGGATATTTCTTCGCATGTGTCTTAAGCCGGCGAGACCCATAGGCAATAACATAATTACCTTGCATAAGGAAACATACCAAACCTGAACCAGATGCATCCTAAAAGACCACATAACATATCCCAGCCTCAGGAAGATTTAACACCAGTGCAGTTGTAAAAAGGAGCTTTAGATCAACAAAAGTACTCAGACATTTATCATTCCAGGAAAACATCACACCCATTCGAGTTAGATAAATCATTGGGGAAGATAACTTTGAGAAGTCTTTAACAAACCGGCGATAATATCCTTCTAATCCCAAGAATCTCCGAAGCTCAAAAACATTTTTGGTGGTTCCCAATTCATAACAGACTTCACCATTTGAGGATTAACTGATATTCATTATTATTACACGACATGTCCCAAGAATTTCACTTCCCAAATCCAGAAATCTCACTTCGAAATCTTGGAATAAAGTCGATGATTCTTTAGAAGAATCGGAACTATTATCAGATGATGAACATGATCCTCATCATCCATGGAGTAGACAAGAATTTCATTGAAAAAGACTACCACGAAATTATCTAGATACTCATGGAAAACCTTATTCATCAAATCCATGAAAACTACTTGAGCATTTTCTAGGATGAAGGGAAAAACAATGTACTCATAATGGCCATACCTACTCCGAAAAGCAGTCTTATGAATGTCAGATTATTATATCATCAACTGATGGTAACCCGATCGAAGATCAATTATTGAAAACCACTTTTCCACTTTGAATTGATTAAACAAATCATCAATTCATGGTAATAGGTATTTTTTATTTATCATAACTCGATTTAGCTTTTGAAAATTAACACATAAGAGAAGAGAACCATCATCCTTTTTGGAAACAGGAATTGGAGCTGCCCTAGTGGAGACACTTGGGATTATAAAACCTTTATCAAGAAGATCGTCTAACAGAAACATAAATTCTTTCAGTTCTTCTGGATCCATTATGTAAGAGGGAATAGAAATCGGTTGTGTACCATACATTAAGTCAATAGATAAATCAACCTCTTTTATTGGTGGAAAACCAGAGAAGTCAGATGGAAATATGTTGGAAAACTCAGTGATGGCTGGAGGAAGATCACCACACATTGAATCTCTCTCCAGATCAAAATAAAAAACTAATATAACTTTCCACAACTCTGGATAAGAGGGTGGATATCTTCTTGACCTTGGGTCCCCAACTTCATGAAAAACAAGAGGAACACCACTAGGTGTGGTAAGGTAGACCCCTCGACGATAACTATCGATCTGGGATTTATTGGCAATGAGCCAATCCATCCCAAATATGGCATCAAAAGATTTCATTTTGAGAACCATAAAACCAAAAGCATGCTCGACATCTGATAGAGAGAAGACACAAGGACTATGAAGACCCTTCTGTATCATTTTACCAAGGGGTGTAGTAATATCCAATTCACAATATTAATGTTCCATATGTAGATTAAGAATATTAACATGATGGGATGAATAAAAGAGTGATATGCACCAATATCAAAAAGATTTGTCTCTAAAGATGAATCTAGAGTAACAGTACCTCTCACAGTTGTAGGACCTATATCAGCTACCTCTGGTAAATCTTCCACTGCGTGAAGAATATTCATTCCGGATTCTTACGGTTGGAACCCTTTTGTACGTGAAGAATATGATTACCCCACAATATTTGGAGGTGTTGATGATCTTGATCCACTACACGGAGTAAAGAAGTAATGGAAGAATCTCTGTAGGTTCCCTAAACGTCCACAGGAGCTACAATTCATGGGTGCCTCAGTGCAAACCCTCTTTGAGTGCACTGGCTTCCCATGAGGAAAGACACGTTTACGTTTTCCTATAAAGGATCCCACACTTCCACTGGGAGGAAAAACAACCTCCTTAAACCCTGACATTCCTGCCAAGTCCGTCTCAACCATCATCACTATATCCATCACATAATTATAGGTAGGTAACCTCAGTATGAGAACCTTAGAAAGGATATATGATCGAATTCCCAACTTGAATCTTTGAGCCTTCATACTCCCATTAGATACAATCTCAGGAGAAAAATGTACCATCTCGAAAAAATGATTTAAGCACTAAGTCACGGTTTCATTGGACTCGTCAAGCTTGATAACCACCACAGCCTTGTCCAATACCATTGATCCTGGATAGAACTAATTAGTGAAAAGAACCCAAAGTCTTTCCACTCCAGACCCTCATGTTTCCCATCCGTCACCATTATGTCCCACCATATCTTACTTGGTCCCTCCAGCACGAAGGTGGCACACATCACCTTGATCACATCAGGTGTCACAAAAAATGCAAATAAATGTTCAATCATACTCAGCAATTCCTCAAAATGTTGAGGGTCAGTGAAGCCTTTGAAAAATGGTGGCTTCTGGGATAGGAATTCTGGAGAATGACTTTGGAGAATATCACTATGAAGATCAATAGCTAGAGTCTGAACAGGAACTGTAGGTGGTGACTATCCTAGACCTTGGATAGGGTGGACAATAACCTCAACCAGACACAGATCCACAATAAGACTCGCTTGCTGAGATTTAGCAGCTGCCACTTTTTGGATCTGAGCACCACGCCTTTTCAGAGGCCTGATGCTACACATCATAAAAAGTCATATATTAACACTCAAAATGAGTAACAAGGAAAACTATTCTTAATAGAAGGTATAACAAGAATTGGATTCCACTTTATCCAAATCAAAACAGGGAAAATAATAGAACTAATCCACAATCCGTATTTCCCAAACCAAACATGGTGACTTAAGGTTCATTACGGTGAGAGCTAGCTAGTCACCCAATCACAACTACCTTTTATGTCCCATCAAGAATAATCAAATGCATACTTTCATCAAGGAAAGATGCTTGACCACCCTCTGATACCATTTTGTCACAAACCAGCCTGGGTACCCTGGTAACCCGATAACCATACCGGCCCTAACATAGCCCTAAGGGAGTTCCCGACCCCCTCCCCCCGGGTCATCGAGTAGCACCTGGTATTGTACATCATAAAAGTGGGAATAATTTAGCCACAAGAATGAGGAAGCAAGATTAAAACAAATAATATGCATAAGAATAAAACTCACATAGGAGTGATGTACCAGAATACAAAGGGGAATAAAATGAAAAAGTACTACAACCAAAGTTCATAAGGGAAAATAGTCCCAAGGTTTAAATGGACACAACTGAAGAAGTCACAAAATCAATAACTGGATACACCTCCAAAAGGTCCCTCCCCTTTGCTCGGTCTGGGAAGAAGGAAGTCTACAAATACGTGAAGTCAAAAGTAGGTTGTGAGCCTAATCCTAGTAGTATACCACAAATGATTCCATAACAGATTCTAACCATAGATTATCCAATGAAAAGCTTTCCATTTTCATATAAACAGTTTTGGCAGATCAAAAGCATGTTCTTAGTAAATATTCTATACATTTTTAAATGATTGACGATTACTTTATGAAATGGTTTTACAATGATGGAATATTTCTAAATCAATTTATAATGCAAAATATTTATATAAAATGGTTTATATAAATTCAACAGGAATGAAAGTCAGTTCAAAAGCATTGGGATACATTTATATCTCAAATATAAAAAAACAAGCGAGCATCATGGTCATCTTCCAAAAGGTATGATAGTATTAATTAGTTATAAGAATGCGCACTCTCTATGTGAACTAAAAAAATATGTGTATACACAAGTCCCTATGACACTGGACAAAGGAGAATCGTCACCAATCCATCGAGGATGTGACATGCCGCAAGTATGTTTTACAATGTTGTCATAGTGTAGAGTGCATACAAATAACTCACTAACTACCTAAGGCTTTCATGAGCTCTTACATTATGGGATAACTATTTTTAGAATGATTAAAATATGATCAATCCCATTCATCCATTTAAAAAGTTCCAAATTCATTCCATTTAAAACCAAAAAATGTTTCATTCAAACCATTACTTTTTTACAAGATAAACCCAATGGGTTTCTATCAAATAATTTTAAACCATTTCACTAGTTTTAAATCCATACAAAACTATTTACATCATTACAAAATTAATTTCCACAATTAAATTCCACAGTTTTACAGAAATCATTTGAATCAAATCCACAATTTAAATCCAACAATTTAATTCTTCCAATTTCCATAAACACACCCAATTCAATGGAATTGGGGTTTTCCAAATTCCCTTGCCAAAACAATTTTAAATACCTTGATTAATTTGAATTAGTTTTTACAAATGTAATAGAAAGAAAACTTTGAGAAATTAAATTTATATCAACAATTGAAATAAATCATTAAAATAAAATGTTAATCAATTTGGCCAATTGGGACGGAACCACATACCATGAAGGTTTTGACCAAGACCACAAAGGTCGAGAACACCGAAGAAAACTATGTTTATTATTCAAGAACCCATATTTGATCTCTTATCCTAGAAAGATCAAGACCAGAACTCATCAAAACTAGTATCATACACTTATATCTACACACAACGGGTGTGGATCCAAGTATCCAAGGGAAGAAGAGAAGTGGATCTAAGTAGATCTATGAAACCAATTATGAACGATGAAGAAAGATCACATACCTTAAGAATACGGCTTCGATTCACTATGAAGAACCATTGGATCACCTCTGGAATAATGGTAGAATCCTATCTGACCATGGGAGAAGACAAATCCCATGTTAGGGCCACTTAAGAGAAAAAAAAATACACTTAGAGGCAAAACCAAGCGAGATCCACAATTTAAGGATCTCATTTATGTGACCGCATGGTTTGGCCGCACGGTTTGAAAAACCATGTGTTAACCATGAGTGAGATACTAGCTCGGCCACCATTCTTGCAGGGCTAGTCCACACAGTTAGAAAACCCATGTGCCGCCCGTGCAGATGCTTATGTCCAGGATTCAAGGCTGGTATGGGTTGGTCGCATGGTTTGTCAAACCGTGTGCAAACTGTGCACACCACAATGTCCTCTATTTTTTAATTAAAAATTCACCCTAATGCAACCCAAGTCATTTACTCCAAACTAGGGCTACTTAAAATCATCAAAAGTACCTGAAAACATAATGGGATGTCACATAAAATAAGAGAAGAATTTTATTTTAAGCATTAATATTCTAATGTTCATTAAAAGGGCGATTAACCGCCTTTTGATGGAGAATCATTTTTAAAACTAACTTTATTCAATTTTATAAGTTATATGTGACAAATTTAAATCCTTATTTATAATTGGGACATCAAAAAAAAAATTGTGCAAATTTTTTTTATTTTTCCGACAAAGTTCATTTTTAATGAATATTGAAATTGATGTATTTTAATTCAAACCCTCCTATTAATCTAATTTATTTATATATTTTTTTTATCATTTTAATTGGATTTAAAATTTATTTAAAATATATTTTTACCATTTAATCCAATTTTGGTCATTGAAATTAAATTTACATTGAAATTGGACATAATCAAGTGTCAATCTTCTTATAGATATTTGTTTCATAAAACACACTATTTATTTTGACAACGGGAATTAATTATAAAATTAATTCATGAAACTTATATGTATTGAATTTTGTTAAATGGAAATCATTTTTTAATTTGGAATATAAAATTTACTTTGGATAAAATTTTGGTATTTTTCTGACAAATGATCATTTTTAATGAATAGTGAAAAATACTGCATTTTACTTCAAAACTGCTTATTCTATAATTTAAATATATAGTTAGATGGTCCTTTTAATTGGTTTTATAGTGTAATTAAAATATTTTTTTATAATGTAATTAAATTTTGGTAATTGGAAGTAATTTCACTTTTCAATTGGATGTAAAAACAAGTGAATCCTTTGATAAATTTTACTTCTTAAAACCCCATCTTTGGTTGTGACAACGAGAATTATTTTTTAATTAATTACTGCAATTTTTGTGATTAGAGTTTGGTAAAATGGATTCCATATTTCCAATCAGATGGTCAAAAATATTTAATTAAGACTTTTTTGTTTTTTGGACATTATGAATAGTAACAACGATAATTATCTTTAATTATCGTGATTAATTAGTAATCAGGAAGTTATGTTTAATATAATTATATCCTAATAATATAAAATGTATCCAAAATGTGTCCAAATAGTTATTTTTGACTCATGTCCAAACATTGTATTCTTTTTACTAAACTTGAGGGCCCATGGAGTCACATGGGTGTAATAGTGACATTTATGACATTATTTTTTTTAAAAGAAGAGAAATATAATAATGGTTTGTATATCCTGTGTAAACAAATTTTAATTTTGTTTACATAAATGATCTCCTAGACTATAAATATTAATTGGAAAGACAAAAATGTTTCCTAAATCATGAATATTTTTCAATAATTTTTTGACATTCAGTAAATAAATTTATTTATGACACCATGATGATACATTGATTAACTCATTAATTAGCGATTTAAATAAAATGAAAATATAAGGTAAAATATAAGACAAACACTTCTATAAAACCAATTGGATGGGTTTATTTAGAACCATTATCACCTTATCCTAGAAATATATCATTTTGGGACATTCAAAATCCGAATAACATTTTTTAATAAAGTAAAATTTCATATCATTCCCAAAGTGACCCTCCTCCATCTTATAAAATGCCCCGATGTCTACCCATTTAGACACACCTCTAAATCTATTTTATCATCCAAAATCTTCTCAGATTATCTCTCCAAATCCCTCTCTTACTTCTAGAAGCCTCCAATTGTGCATAAGTCTTTCGAAGAAAGCATTTGGCTCAAATCAAAAAGTGTTACCCGATTTAGAGGTAATGTCTTCTCTATAGTTTATTTCTTTTTTCCCTCTTCACTAACTAATATCTTCTTTTTATTTGATCCCATAATAACACATATATCCTAAATATACTAGGATTTTTTTATGATAAGTATTTTTCCAACACTCACACACACCTCCGTCAAATGGTTAAAGAACATACTGCGTCTATGGGTGGCGAATTACTACCTCACGAAACGATGATTGTTCAATATTCTTTTAACCCCTTTTATGGTCGACATTATGATTTAACTATATTTATATATGATATATAAGGTATTTATTTTCTCTATAGTATTCTAAATATAATTTTTAAATCAAATCGTTATTCTTTTCCTGTTGTGGAACTACGATAATTTCATTTGAGGATGTGTGGACTACGACCCCCTCAAGGGATGTGACTCATTAATGCCAAACATGGAATTTATAACGAATGTAATTAATAAAATTATGCTACCTATATAACATATATATTTATATCTATCATTTAGTTTCAAATCTTTTAATATTAAAATGAAATTGAATGTAGCGTTATGCGTACGTACGGCCTACCGTCTCTATGAACGGTGCATTTCATTATTTATCTCAAATGTTATGGAATAGTATAAAATTAATATATAACAAATATATATTATATTTAAATCATTAATACCATTCATGAGATGATTAAGTTATAACTAAATGGGAAATTCTTTTCAAACATGTTCTTTTTTTACTCATGTACCGAACATCGACAAAACGTATAATATGAACTCACACAATTAAACAATTATTATAACATGAAAATATGTGATATGAATTGAATAATAATCTTTAAATGAATTACTTATTCAATTAAAAATTGACTGATGTTTATTTATCAATAATATAAAGAAACGAACAAGACAATTCAGAATTGGGGTTAAGGGATTTCTTATCTCACATTTAATTCTGTGAGATTTACATTATTCTCCAATTATTTATTGCATGTGGTACACTCTGTACATCCATTTCATATATATTTTCATTATTCTATTTATATTCTTGTTATTATGTGATACATTTTTTTTAATTATCTTTTGGTCATACGACTCGATTATTTACATTGAAGTAAGGGTTTTTATATCACTATTTATTCCAGTGAGATTCATGCTATATTTGTCACTATCTCTTTTGAGTGGTGAATATACTACCCATTATTCTACTCTTTGTGTAATATAATTTTGATTATGGGTTTTTACATCAACTTTTTATAGTCCTTATTTCATGGGGCATACGTTTCGAAAGTTACCCAAATCAGTAAGGGAACCTTTCACCCTCCTCTTTTTAAAAGTCCTTTTCTTGTTAGGTCTTTTAATTTACATATTATAAATTTTGGGATATGTTATCATATATCCTTATTTCTGTAAATTTTACGTCCATGTGATTAGATACTATTTTTATCTCTCATTAACTCATTTTCTGAATTTTAATGTGACGTCGTTAGACTGTTGAATTTTTCTAAGGGAACTTCATAACCCAATTTCAATTCTTTGGGTTAAACCACTTCTTCTTGATTATGTCATACTATTAATATTTTTGGATAACCTATGATTATTTTACACTTAATAACCATTTATATTGGGATTATTTATATTTATGACACATAATTATGTAATTGATTTATCCATAATCTAAGGATATCTTATTTGTACAGGATGCCATATTAATAACATTTCATTGAGGAATCTTATGATTTCTACACAACATTATTTTATATGGTTTATAAAATCTTTTTAACTTTTCATTCCATTCAAAAGAAATATTTTTAGATGAAGCATTTTACTAGATGAAAAAATGATTGTTAATTTTGTCTTACGTATTCGGTGACAACGAATTCTCTACCACTGTGGCTATTATTTGATTTTTGGCATCCTCTACAAGCCATAACAATTTAAAAAAATAACATGTTTTAATTTTATTTTATTTTGGTATAGAAAATTGTTTTGATAATTTTTTGATTATATCAATGTGTTGTATTGGCGTCTTGTGATTGAAATATGGAAATGTGATGATTCATTTATTCATGTTTAAAGTGATTCAATTATGTTACTATTCATGTGAATTGTTTATGAAGTCAGGTGGTTCTGTGATAACATAATGGCTGGTGAGCCCTAGATAGCTCTCCAATGAATTGGGTAACATAAAGGAGTTAAACACTAAGGTATCCCCAAAGAGATTAAGGGAATATATTTTTATGGGTATTCCAAATGTAACCATGAGGGTTACTCCCTATGTAAAAATGTTATGAATTCTTCAAGTTACCTTTCTGTATTATTATTTATATGTGTATTTAAAAAATCTTATGACTTAATGGGATATGATAAAAAGATTATGATATGTATATATTTATTATCTAATGTTTTATTTCTTTGTGTATCCCTTACTAAGGTTTTTATGCTCATCCCATGTTTTTGAAATGTTTTTCACAGGACATAATGTGGAATAGGGTCAAGGATGGGATCAAGGAAATGTATTTCTATAAAAAACATTGAACTAGACATGAATCTTTTGTTCAAGAGTATTTAATTTCTGAAGAAATGGAAACTGTGTAGATGTGTCTACTTTTTAATCGTTGAGATGTAATAGTAATATCCTAATTCTATAAAACTCTAAACCTGAAAAAATGCTCAATGTGAATTATTCATTTAATTAAATATTATGAAATGGTTTAAGGGTGGGTCCTTATAGTTGGTATCAGAGGTTGGTTAGAGAACTTTATTTTTTAGGGTATTCTTTAAGCTTAAGTTACATTACAATATTTGTTAAGATTTCAGAAAGACGCATAGTTTTTTATATAGATAATGTAAATGAGTTTAAGATAATATGAATACTTGTATCTTAGAATTTACCCTCCTCATAAGATATTATATGATGATTTTAATGATATAATCACACTGAACATTTTGGTTTTAATAAATGGTTGGATCTATTAGGTACCAAAGTAACAGTGGATGTGAAGAATATAGTGACTGTTTTTTGAATGAGAAACTGAATTATATGGTAGCCCCAATGAGAACTATTGTAGTTATTATCATCCAACTATCTGGAGTCATAATTGACCACCTGAACCTTAGTAATTTTTAGAAGACATCATATATGTGAGAAACAAATCCCTACGAATGTTCACGTAATAATCATAAAGGTAAGTGTGTTCAAAAACAAATGTGTCAAATATGTGGAATGAAACACCTAGTAAAATGTTTCAAAGGGACAGAAAGATTCTATATATGTGGAAATTATGGACATAATGTATGAACATACGTTGGAAAAAGGAAGCATCCAGTTCATACTAGGAAAGGGAAAGAAGTTATTTCTGAAGGATCAACTAAATGTTTTAAAGGTGTTGTGCATTTTCATTATGCAAACACATGTCGTCCGAAGATGTTTCAGGAATAGGATCACCAATATCATAAAAATATTTTTTTACCAATTCCTAATGTCATTCTGATTGAGGATGAATAAACTGACAATGACCAATTAATGGTATGAATTATTTCTTAACATATGTTTTCCTATTATTGAATCTTTAGATATTATTCAGGATTTTCATTATTGGAAAAATGTATTTTAGAATATGCTATAAATGAATGGTTAATGGATCATGAATAATGTTCAATGTGTATGAATTGAACATATATGGGATTCAAGAGTTATGGTAGATTTTAGGATGGTGAAATTCATAAAATTATTAAGGCTTTTTTGATGATGAGATTACATTAGAAGACTTTTAATACTATGTGTAACCATGATGTTTGATATATGAAAATTTCATTCAAGGAATAATTTTCTTTTCTTTTGTGGGTATAGTTATAAAGACCTATTTTGGTTTATAAGATCCTTTAATTAGAAGAAATTACCAGTTAATACATTTTGGGATGCAAAACAAAATTTATTAGATAACCTTTGTGGTTATAATATGTTATGGATATTTCTAATGAATTTATCTCTTTTTGGGAATATTATAAAATATTGTAGTTTCTAAAAAGGAACATAATGCAAACCGTGTGGCAACCCATCACGTCGGATGAATCTGTGAGAATCAAACCCTCAACCAAAGAGTGGCTGGTTTGTATCGGCTACCATTGGACTACGTGAAGTAACTGGTTAGTTTGAGTAGTTATTTTTTTTATATGATCATATGAATCAAGAATAATTTGGTTTTAGGGAAATAATTAACCTATCATTGAGGATATGTGATTAGGTTAATTACTTTTCGGTATGAGAGTTTAAGAGTAACTAATGTAATTTGGATATAAATATAAAGATTTACCTTGTAAGACTATGTGATTAAATCCTTCAAGGATTTGGGTTTCAAGAATATTTTGGATTACATTGATGAATTTTATGGATAACTATTTATTTAATCGTCTTTCTTGAACCTTGGGTTATTTTTGTTGAATTTTGAGGATTAAAAGTATATTTTCTTTTTGTAAAAAATTATCCTTTTTGGGGATCATCTAATCATGTACTAACGATTTTTGTTTTTATTAATGTCTAATGACATGGGAAATATATAGGTCATATTTTGTAGATTAGCTGATTCTCAAGAAGATAATTATAGCGCTCTTTATGTGAACAAGTCATCCTAAATACTCATATTTTGGAGAAAATATGAGATTGTGTAAAAAATATAGTAAGAGATGAAAGTATACATGACAAGTAAGTATGTTTCCTTATGATTTAGTTAAGCTCATAAATAAATACCTCAATAAAAAATAACTTAAAACCAAAACATTTTCTTTTAAATTTTCCTACTGGGAAATCAAATACCATTTAACCCATAACAATTTTGAGATTTTCTGGAGGTTATCTTTCTCCTAAACATGTTTCATATCACTCTCCATTAAAACCTAACCCTTTTTTTCTCTTACATATTCAGGTTTTCATGGAATACTATTATCTATTGTCTCATGTGACCTTTCTACTTTTTTTTCATTGATTTAAATGATATTTTAATTTACTCCTTTCTTGATGTGGGGCTTTCAATGATGTTTTCGAGCCCAATTTTGAAATTGTGAGGATTCAATTCACAAAAGGGGGAAGGATGTTACTTCCCAGGTAAATATAGAATATGAAATTTTCATATTTATTAAAATTTGTGAATAAAATATTTATATTACTTTAAGGGAATTCTATGTTCGATGGCATACCCTGTACGCAACAACGAGTTTCTTTGAAATCATATGTTTCACACTAATAATATAATAAAATTATTTTAAATGGTTGTTAGCACCTAGCCGTTGTAATTGAGGTAATGAAAAAACTAACTAAAAATGATATTATATGTTTTTTTAAATATTTTTACATTTATCCAATAAACGTTATAGTCTTAAAATAAGTAAAGTATTCGATTTTGCGAAAAAATATTCCAATGTTATTTAAAAGGTCGATTAACTTCCTTTTGATGGATAAACCTTTTTAAAACTACATTTTTTCAATTTTATATGTTTTATTTGACACAATAAAATCATCCTTTAGAATCATAACATCAAAATTTACTTTGTGTATATTTTTGTTATTTTTCTTATAAAGTTATTTTTTTAATGAATAGTGAAAATGTTGTATTTTAATTCAAAACATCCTTTCAATATAATTTATTTATGTGGTTAGATTATAATTTTAATTGGGTTTAATGTTTACTTGAAATATATTAATAATATTTAATCTAATGGTGGTCATTGGAATTATATTCACTTTGAATTGGGTATAAACATGTGTCAATCATCTGATAGATATTGTTTCATAAAAAACGCTATTTTTTTTGACAACGGGAATTAATTATAAAATTAATTATTGAAACATATATTTTATGAATTTGGTAAAATGGAAATCATTTTTGAATTTGGAATATCTAATTTACTTTGGATAAATATTTTCTATTTTTCTGACAAATGTTCATTTTTAATGAATAGTAAAAAATACTAAATTTTACTTAAAAACTGCTTTTTCATCTAATTTAATTATATAGTTAGATGGTAATTTTAGAGGTTTTTAAGTTGTAATTGAATTTTTTTATCACTTAATAAAATGTTGGTCATTTGAACTAAGTTCAATTTTCAATCGGATGTAAAAACAAGTAAATATTTTCATAAAATTTACTTCTTAAAAACACGTCTTTGGTTGTAACAACAATAGTTATTTTTAAAAAAATTACTGCAATTTATGTGTTTAGAATTTGGTAAAATGGATTCAATATTTATAAGTATAAGGTCCAAATTATATAATTAATAATCTTTTTATTTTGGACATTATGAATTGTAAAGACGGTAATTATCTTTAATTATCGTGATTAATTTGTAATTTGGTAGTTATGGTTAATGAAATAATGTCATAATAATATAAAATGACTCCCAAATGTGACTAAATTATCTTTTTTTGAGTCATGACAGGACATTTGAATATTTTCACCGAACATGAGGGCCCATGGAGTCACATGGGTGTAATAGTGACATTTATGACATTATTTTCGTAAAAGAAGAGAAATATAACAATGGTTTTTATATCCCAAGTAAAAAAAAATTTATATTGATTACATAAATGATCATTTACATTATAAATTATCATTGTAAAGATAAAAATATTTCATACATCATGGGAGTTGTTTTTATACTTTTTAGACATTAAATAAATAAATTTATTTATCACACCATGTTAATGTCATGATTACCTCATTAATTAACGATTAAAATAAAATGAAAAAATAAGGTAAAATATATGACTTAAACTTGTCAAAAACCTATTTTATGGGTGGATTTGGAACCCTTATCACCATATCCTTTAATTATATTGTTTTGGGACCTTTAAAATCCAAAAACCATTATATAATAAAGTAACATTTCAATACTTTCCAAAAGTGACCCTCCTCCCTCTTATTAAAGGCCCCCACCTAGACCCTCTTACCCACAACTCACAAGCCCTTTTCTAATCCAACCTATGCTCATATTATCTCTCAACACTTATCTTTTACTCGTACAATCCTCACATTTGGAATAAGTTTTTTTCCATGGAAGCCTTTGGCTCAAATCAAAATGAGTTACCCGATTTAGATGTAATTTCTTCTCTCAATTTTCATTCTTTATTTTCCTTATTTGCTCACCATTATCTTCTTATTATTTGACCCCATAATAACACCAGTATCATAAATATACAAGGATTTTGTTATGATATGTATTCTATGTATACTCACACACACCTCCGTCTAATGGTTAAAGAACATACTGTTTTGTGCGTGGTGAATTACATCCCCACGAAACGATGATTGTTCAATATTCTTTTAACAAATTTCATTGTGAACTTTATGATTTTTATGTATTTATATAATAGATATATTGTATTTATTTTTTCTATATGATTATGAATTTTATTTTTAAATGACATCGTTATGATTTTCTTGTTGTGGAACTGCGATAATTTCATCTGAGGAATTGTGGACTACTGCCCCCTCAAGTGATGTGACTTATTCATTCCAAACAATGAATTTTTAGAAAATTTAATAAATCAACTTATGTTACTTATATAACATATATATTATACTGTAATAATAATACATATACATCTCATTTAGTTTTAATTACTTTAATATAAAAAAGAAATGAAAGTAGAGTTCATGCGTACGTACGACCTACCGTCTCCATGAACGGTGTATTTCATTTTTTATCTACAAATGTTATGGAATTTGTTGAAAAAATTATCATTTTGACTCATTTACCGAACATCGACAAATGTATGATTTCAACTCATGTAATTAAATATTTATTATAAAATGATAATATGTTATATGAATTTAATAATAAATTTTAATGTAATTACATAATCAATTTTAAATTTACCTATGTTTATTATTCAGGAATATAAAGAAACTAACAACACAAATTGGACTTGAGGTAAGGGGATTTCTTATCTCACTATAAATTCTGTGATATTTCCATTGTTCTCCAATTATTTATTGTGTATGGTGCATTGTGTAAATAAATTAGATATATATTATTATGAATATATTTATATTCATGGTATTATGTGATTCATTTGGTTCTTATTTTTTTGGTCATACGACTTCATTTATTACAATGAGGTAAGGGGTTTTTGTCTCACTATTTATTCCCGTGAGATTCATTCTATATTTTTCACTTTATTTATTGAGTGGTTTATGTACTGCCAATTATTTTACTAATTGTGTGATATAATTTTGTTTATGGGTATTTACATCAATGTTGTATAGTCCTTCTTTCATGGGGTCTACATTTTGAATGTTGCCCAAATCAGTAAGGGAACCTTTCACCCTCCTCTTTTTAAAATACTGGTTTTTCTTATGTATTTGAATTTACATCTTCATAATTTTGTGATATGTTCTTATATATCCTTATTTCTGTAAATTTTATGTCCAAGGGATGAGATACCCTTTTTATCTCTCATCAACGCATTTTTGAAATTTAAAACTGATCTTGATAGGCTGTCGAATTTGTGTAAGGGAATTTTTTAACCCAATTTCAATTATTCGGGTTAAACCTATACTTCATGATTATGGCATACTATGAATATGTGTGGATGAACTCTTATTTTTTTACACTTAATATCCACTTATATTGGGTGTATTTATATTGGTCACACATAATTTTGAAATTTATTTATCCTTAATCTATGGATACCGTCATTGTACGGGACTTCGTTTCAATCTCATTTCATTGAGGCATATTTTGATTTCTACATGATATTATTTTATACATTGTATAAAAACCTTTTAACTTGTCATTTAATTCAAAATAAATATTTTTAAATGAACCATTTAACTAAACAATAAAATGGAATGTTTTTTATCTTACGTATGCGTCGACAATGACTTCTCAGCTTCCATAACTATTATTTGAGTTTCGGCTTCCTCTACAAGCCATAAATTTATTAAAAACTAAAATAAATACCTTGTTTTAATTTTAATTTATTTTGGTATTGAAAATTGTTTTGATAATGTTTTGATTATATCAATGTGTTGTATTGACATCTTGTGATTGAAATGTGGAAATTTTATGTTTCCATTATGCATGTTTTATATGATACGATTGTGTTATGGTTCATGTCCATTTTTTATGAAGTTAGATGGTTACAGGATAAAATATGGGTTGGTGATCCTGAGATATCTCTTTAATGCAGTGGGTAACCCGAAGGACTTAAACCCTATGGTTTCTCTGAATAGATTTAGGGAATATAATGTGATGGGTATTCCCAACGTAACCATGACGGTTACTCCATACATAATAATGTTATGAATGCCTCAAGTTACCTTTATTTTTTATGATTTCAATGTGTATTTCACAAATCTTATGATTTCATTTGTTATGATAAAAATCTTATCTTATGTATGTATTTATGATATGATGTTTTCGTTCATTGTGTATCCCTTACTGAGCTTTTTATGCTCATCCCATGTTTTTGAAATGTTTTTCACAGTACATAAAGTGGAATCGGTTCAGGGATGGGATCATGGAAATTTCATGCTGTCTAAATCATAGAATTAGACAAGACACTTTTTTTCAAGATTTTTTATTTTGTGAAAAATGGAAACTGAGTAGATGTGTCTACTTTTTAATCATTGAGATGTAAAAGTTATGTCTTAATTCTCTAAAATACTAAACCTGAAAAGATCCTCAATGTGAATTATTCATTTAATTAAAGATTATGTTAGGTTTTAAGTATGGGTCCTTATATCATATTTTTTGGAGTATGTGATTCTCTATAAGTTGATTCTAGTGCCTTAGAAGTGACCAAGTCATCCTAAATACTCATTGTTTGAAGAAAAGATGACTTTTTGGTAAAAATTATTAAATGATAAAACACTACATGAAAATTATGTATCTATACTTATGTTAAAATAAATATCATAAAACATTATAAAGGGGAACATAAATAATTTTTTCCATTTACTGTATCTATTGGGGAATCAATGACCATTTCAATTATCACATGTTTGTGGTTTTCCAGTGGTTAACATTATTCAG
Organism: Viscum album; assembly: GCA_963277665.1. NCBI lineage: Eukaryota > Viridiplantae > Streptophyta > Magnoliopsida > Santalales > Viscaceae > Viscum > Viscum album. The sequence goes on along the minus strand of OY728163.1, from coordinate 1,044,103,191 downwards.
ATCATGTTTTCAATCACTCTCTAGTAGAACATAGAAATTAGTTTATTATTCATATACATGTTTTCATAAATTTTATACTTGTGTGTGTTATAATATGTGACTTTTTTTCTTCTATTTATTTCTTTTGAAGTGATAGTTTTATCAGCAATTGTTTTGATGTGGGACTTTTGATGATGTTTTTTAGCCAAATATTAAAATAGTGAGGAAGCAATTCCAAAAAGGGGGAAAAGATGTACCATCATAGGTAAACAAAGAATAATGAATTTTAATATTTATTTCTTTTTTTGAATGAATATTAATTTCACATTCAAGGGGATTCTATGTATGATAGCATACACAACACACAACAATCAGTTTCGTTGAAATCTTACATTTTCACACAACTTTGAGTTATAACGAAAAACAATATAATAATATTTTAAATTTTTAATGGATATTAACACCTAGGCATTGTCATAGAGAAAATTAATAGTCTCTACTAAATTTTAATATATGGTTTACACATGATTAAATGATGATTTAGTGATAACCCAATTTATTTGAAATGGAAATAAAATCTAATTGAATATAATGGATCTAGTTTTATGAAAACATATTTATATATAAATAATTGTGTTTTCATATACCTCATTATGATTTTTTATTTATATAAATGATATATTTTCAATTCAATGTTTTAAATTTATGTTATATGTTTTATATATATGATATTAGAATAAAATAATTTTTTTAAGATAAAAGAAGTATTTTTCTAAAAATACAATTTTACCACATTTTGATAGTCAACTCTTTATAAATATTGTTTTTTAATTTTTAAGCACTATTTTATAAAATAATGTACTTATTTATAAGTGGGAAATTAAAATTTACTTTGGGTAAATTGATGGTATTTTTCTGATTAAGATCATTTTTAATGAATAGTTAATAATACAACATTTTCTTTCCATACTGTATATTAATCTAAATTATTTAAATAGTTATATATTTTTTTATATTGGCTTTAAAGTGTAATTTTATAATAATATCACAATTTAGTATGATTTTTTTCATTTTAAGTAATTTTACTTTGAAATTGTACATAAACAAGTGTCAATATTTTGATACACATTATTTCTTAAAAAGACGCTTTTTGGTTTTGACGATGTGATATAATTTTAAATTTCTCTCTACAACATAGGTGTATTTAATTTGGAAAAATGTATTCTATATTTTGATTTAGGAGGTCCAAATTTTGTAAAAAGGTATCTTATATTTTTATAAAATATGAATAGTATATTTTGTAAATATTTTATTTACCATTGTCAAAAGATAACTATGGTAAATAAGGTTAAAAATAATATTATAATACTATTCAATTACTATAACACCTGTTGTAACCATATTTATTGATTCATGTCTATCCATTGTCATCCATAGTCTGATTTTGGGACCCCATCGATCCTCTTTTATGTTAAAAATGACATTTTATAATTATTAATTTACTAATAATGAAAATGTAAAAAAAATATAATTTAGTAAAAATAAATTCAATAGTGTGATAGAAGTGATACCTTAGACTATAAATTATAATTAGAAGTATAATAATATTTTCTACATCATAATATTTTATTTATAAATTTTCGAATTCAGATAAATAAATTTATTTCTGACACAATGATGATGCAATGGTGACCTTATTAATGATTTTTTTAATAAATAAGATTATAAATATTAAAATAAAACAATTTTTAACCATTTCATGACATCCAAGAATATTATGGATGATTATTAATATTTATCTTTTAATTAATGGAATTTATTAAAATTGATATTTTTTATGGATTTTTATAAAGTCATGATATGAATAGTATAAAAATTGAACTAAATTATTTTTTATATCAATTAATATTTTATTAAATGATAAAATATTCCTAAAAATATACGATTCACAAAAATTACATATATGATGTTAAAAATATCTTTAATGGTCCATTTTTGGATGCTTGATATTTTATAGTAAATATATTAACCATATACTATGATTATACAAAACACATGGTAAAAGTTAAATTCCTTTACAAATGGTTAAATAAAAAAAGATATGGATTAAAAAATTTCCAAAACCTATCCTATTATTATTTAATTATTTTATTTCCACTTATATTTATTTAATCATTGAATATAACATGTTTTTAACTTTTAAATAATAAAATATTTTTTATAATTAAATAATACATTAAAAATTTCCTAAGGATCCCCTCCCTCATATAAATGGAACTAACTCTAACCCAATATTCACATCTCTAAAGCCCCTTAGATCATCCAAAATCAGCTCAAATAATCTCCCAACATCCATCTCTTATACCAATAAGCCTTACAATGGGATGAAGGAAATTCAATAAATCCTTTAGGCTCAAACCAAAAGAAACTACCCGTTTTAAAGGTAATGTCTTCTCTCAAGTTATTTTCCTTTATTTTCCTTCTCAAAATGTATAAAATCTTATAAAGGAAGTGCGGACAACCTCCCCCTCAAAGTGATATGACTCTCTCCTACCTTACATGGAATTTATAAAGGATGTAATTAATGAAATTATATATGATAGAAAAATATAATTGTAATATACCTATGTGTAATTAATTTTTCATTCTATTAAATAAGGAATATAAATGACAGCATCGTTCATGCATATGCACTACTTACTGTCTCCATGAACATTAGATTTCATTTATTATCTCAAATGATATGTACTATTATTAATACATATATATATACTGGATATATATGATATATATGATATCTAAATCATGGATATAATTCTGGATATAATGTTCTTTTTACCACATGGACAAGTAGTAATTATAAGATGTTCTCTTTTACTCGTGTACCAAATATAAAAAAACAACTGTTATTAACATAAATGATTATGTAACATTTATAGAATGGTAATAAGAGATATTAATGGAATAATAGAAATGAAACGTTTTGGAAGAAACTAGAAATAAACATTATTTTATTATTAAGGATATTAAATAATGAAGGATTCTAATCTGACACGAGGTAATAGACAGTATCTAAATCTCTTTCATTAAGGTATATTTTAATTTATTCATGAAATGAGTTTATAATGTTGAAAAAAACATTTGATTTTTTTTCATTAAAGGGGAATCATTTACTACGTAACGTTTCCCTAAAAGAAAAACAGATTGTTTCTTTATAATATAAAAAGTGACAATAACCATTCTGTTGCTATAACAATTATTTCATATTTGAAATACGTAACAAGATAAAATTATTTTAAAATAAAAATAAATACCATATTATATTATTACATATTTTGGTATTGAAAATGGTTTTGAGGAAAAATATATTATATCAATACCATGAAATGATGTATTTTGATTTTAATGTGGAAATGTTATCTTTTCTTTATGCTTGTTTTATGTGTTATGAATATGTTTTTGTTCTTTGTAATTGTTTATGTATATTTGTGGTACTGTGATAAACATAGGTTGGGTTAGCCTGAGATTCCCCTCTAATGAATTGGGTAAAATGATTGAGGTGAATGTTAATGTTTCTATAAATATATTTTTAAAATATACAAAGATGGGTAATCCCACATAACCCCCTCTGTAGTTGAGAAATCTATAATGTAAGTTTGTTATGAATGACAAATATTACCATTATGATTTATGATTTGTATGTGTTATTTAGTAATCTTATTATTTAATTAGTTATGTTGAAAATATTTTTTATTGCATGTAATAATGGACTATTTTTTATTTATGTATTTTACTAACATTATTGAGCTTTTTATGTTCATATCATGTTTCTAAAATGTTTTTCACATGGGGTAATCTAGGATAAGAGAATGGAATAGTTATAGAATTTTTATAACATGAAAATAAATAATGTTTTCTTTTAGGTGTTTTTAATTTATCTAAAAAATAGATACTGAGTTGAAGTGTCTACATTTTAATATTTTATGATGTAATATAACAGTTATGTCCTAATTCTCCAAAAACATTAAACATGAAAAGATCATCAATCTGAATTATTGACTTCATAGAATATTATGTATTGTTTTTGTTTGGGGTCTTACAAAAAAAATATATGATGTGTATTCATTTATATGGTTATATATTTACGAATTGGAAATATCCCATATATTAGTGCTACCCCAATATTATCTCATAGTTTTTACTCACATTAAACATGTCAACGTAACCTCCATCAACTATAGTCAACTCCTAGGGCAATGATAGTTTCTCTCCCTCATTTCTCAATGAATGGAAAATGACAGTTGATATGAAAGAGTGTGTATATATTGGTTCAAAACTGAATAAAACTAATTATAAAACAAGAAAAGGGAACCACAGATGACATATAGAATAGCCAGTATTTGCAATGCAAAAAACATTAATCTAACCATGACCTACAACATGACCTCACTAACTCTGATGATGATAACCTCAATGATCGTTCTCTACACTCAATGGATGGATATCCTTAGAGGTGAATCCTCTCTCAATCACATCTAGTCTTTGTATATCCAAAATTGAAGCTACCTTTTGTTTCCTCCCCTGACAAAACTACCCACATGGAGGAATCTAAAGTAAAAAACTGTAACATGGTAACTACTTAAAAAGGTTATGAACTCTCATAACTATTGAACATTTAATCCTAAATAAAAATATGTATATAATACCTTAGCATAGGAGGGATATTTTATTCTCATAGAGAAATGAGATCTTGCGGACTATTACCTACCTCAGGCGATGAGGAACTATTATGTAATTATAATTGAGAACCTCTAACCAGAACATTTCTTCTTGAGGTTTCATGATTACACCGCTTTAAAACTGATCTAGTTGAAGATGATTTATTTTGGATGACATATTCCTTTTGTATAACCTTGTAATACATTTTCATTAAAAATAGGGTGACGTAGAACTAGATCTTTGATCACATAGACTCCACACTATACTTATTCTAGCATCCCCATCTGGAAATATTTCCAAGTCATATTATAGAAGATTCCAAAAAAAGGATCTAGAACTCTCCACCAATTGATCTAAATTTCTAAATGGGATGATTTTCCTGGTTAATGGAAGCTTTCATGGTCAAATAATGTAACTCCTCTCTAAAATAGTCTCTAAACATCATCCATGAAATTAAAGAACCCACACAATCCTCAAGTAATAAGAACCAAAACTGCCTCACACCCTATAAAACATAATCATAGCCAATGATATTGAGTGATCCATCCATGCATGGATAAAATTAAAGGATATCTCATCCTACTCCATCTAGTCTTTTGTGAATGAATCAAAAATAATGCTTCATACCATGGCATACTCTGGTATTGAAACTATTGGAATTTCCCTATCTTTGATTTATCATCATTATCCTCAACTCTGTGGTGATCTACAAGGACAAAATATTGAACATAATTTGTGTCAACCTAGTCATAATGTTTACATGGAGCCCTGGCTATAAAATAAAAAACAGTTATTGATCCTAAACCTAATATGTGGAAAACATTAACATTAATTAATTTCTTTCCATTATTCATCATTTTTAACCCATATTGGTAAACCCATTCCAACACAAGAAAAAAGAAGAATGATTCATGATCATTTCCTATGTCAAAACCCTAAAACAATATTACCTGGTTTAGTAGCAACGATTAATGGTCCATTAATCATATTATAAGGGGCCCTAAATACCCTTGTCTTAACATTCATCCTATTTTTATATTGATTTCTAATCATAACTATCATTGATTCCCTATAATACAATTTAACCTTACATATTCCTAAGTCCAAAATCAAATATATCCCTTATACTCCCACTGATATTACTATATCATGACCCCCTACCCACATGATTTTCACCTCATATACTAGAAAATGGAAAAGATATATATTGACACCCGAGCCCCGCCACCAGTAGGCTATGTGTAAGTGATTGGCACTAAGGGTATATTAATCACATATATGAGAGACATTTACCTCTACAGGGTATCATGAAAAAGAGATAGATAATATAAGAACCAAAAAAATCATACTCATACTACAATATAAATGTAATCTCAAGTGAAAGTATTTAATTAAATGTAATAAGGACTACAACTAAATGGAGAAACATGAAGTACCAAAATAAATGTAATGATTATAGTGCCCACAATGACCAAACAACTCCTAAAAACCCCCATGATAGTATTAGACATCCTGATATCCGTGATACTCTAGCTGACAAAAAATATAGTTTATATATATGAATGGTGATTTTAAAAGTATACTTAGTAGGATTATCCCTGGACCCTCACGTGAAAAACATAATTAAAGAATATCAATGCATTGTGAAGAATAGTTGAAAAAAACATATCACTTAAACATATATATTATGTTCCCAACCACACTTTGGTAACACCCAATATTTTTTTCGTTATATAGAATATAATATAATAAAAAATATTAAGGGTACCACGCTATCGATTCCCCTCTAGTATGCCACTCTACCTAGACATCACACGACTTGAGAATCATTCTAAAAAATGTAATGCCTGGGGACAACTAGGGGAAGTACCAAAACATAAACCCCACACAAAACACCAACACATCAATGTTACAAAAAGAAATTCTATAATTATTGGGAGATATCACAACCAAAAAAACATGTATCGTACATCAAGTATTATATCTGAATCAATCAAAACCCAAAAACTATGTAAGTATCATTTGGCCACTAGAGCCTATACACGTTATACATATATTATTCCTATAAAAATATTTCTTGAAAACATGTGTGTGATATAATTAAAATCCATTAAATAACTCTACACACATTTATGGGGAAAAATAACCATCATTGATACCAGTATAAGTAACTACCAAGAGAAGAGAGTGAGGCCAAAGGGTGTTTTCTACCATCAATCCTGCCACTAGGATGATTGGAAAAACACACAAATGGCTCAAAATGTTCTCGGTGTTAGTTTAACTAACTAAAAAGGATGAATAACATATAGAAACATGAATTTTTCATGATATATTATAGCTCACAACCACACTATGGGAATAAAAGTGTTTTTGAATCAACTACAATTAACGTCTTTCAAACTCCCAATTACCACTTCTATGATCATACATCATATATACACAAAACTATTTAAAGAGCGTTAATAAAATAAATACTACATTTAATTCATTTCACATTATGATAATTAATTATTTAACTGTTAATTATTTGTAAAAATCTCCACATTAAATTACATTACCATTAAAAAATTAACAATCCCTAAAAGAATAAGAAAACAGAGTCCACAGCTACTCAAAATTATATCCTCCACAATTAATTCCAATGGGATCGATGCACATGGGATAAATGTTAATTTATTTATTTATAATATTACATTCCATGTTACCTGGTATTATAGGATAACATCATAGTCTACCGAACATGATATACTACCATGCACGTCAATTAACCTCATGAAGGGGGGAAATGAATGAAGGTAGAAAAGCAACCTGTCCATAGGACAAATAAAATAATAAAATAAAAAATAAGATTTCATTTCAAAGGGTATGCTGAGAACACCATTATTCACAATTTAATTTCATCCCATTGACCACTGTGATAAAAAAGTTTTTATTGAAATTTTAAAAAAATTCACATCATGTTTGACTCAAATATTTTGTGTTTATCATTGTTATAAATGTAAATGTAACTTATTTTGATAATTACATTGAAGGTGTAGGTGATTTGAAGGTCTCGTGGTTATGTTCAAGATAAAAGGGCCAAACTACGTAGGATCCAAGAAACCCAATATAATAAACCACACACTACTAATAAACCATGCCTCCAAATGGGATGATATTTTTCGGATTGGTTCTAGAATAAATTTTATTTATTTAATATGATGAATTCTAAGACCTGTTAATTCATGATGGTTCCCATCGAAACTACTCTTTCTTGGTGGTCAAATCTTCTCAAAGTCAAAATGTGTGTTTATTATTTAGTACATACCACCTGATGTGGTTGCCTAATGGATACAACTATTTTTAAGATATAGTAATGTGGTGGGGTTAAAAAAATTTAATTTTCCCTAATGTGTGATAAAAATTTATGGAGGTCCATAATCATGGGACAAGCTGTTTGTCAAAATCTGGGGTCAAAAACTCACCATCCAATTTCACTATAATTTGACACCATGTGCTCCCCATTTCACTATTCGGAAAAAAAAGACAATATTACTCATATTGGATTACAAAAATATTCTTTACCTCATTCAAGAAGATCTAACTTCCACATACCCCATAGGGGGTAAAACAAGTAAATGTTCCACATGATTATTTTCCAACTCTCGATAGTGATCTAAATGGCGGATGCTCATTTCGAGGGATGTACAGATTCTTGGGAGGGAGTTTAATAAATTGTTACTCTACTAGTTATGTATAGTTTTTATGGAATTATTTCACAGATATATTATATTTAACTAATTCTTCTCCAAATTCACTACTATGGTTTAATTGTGTGAGAAACAATTCATTTAAACATAAATTAGGTTGAAATTTCATGTTTGAATATTGGGATATTCTTATTTGGAAACAAAATCATATACTTTATCTCACATAAAGTTATGATATTAGTATGATTTTGTGTAATTCACTATATGAATGTGGTCCAAACCATTAAAACATGATTTTTTTGTATAGGATTTGTACTATGTGAAATTTTTTGAGTCATATAAGGGGAAAAATATCATGACAACCCTTAAAAAAATAATTACATTAAACCATGTTCAAATTTCAAAACACTGAACTATACAATATTTGTATTGAAATTGAAATTACATCCACATCTCAAAACACTAAAAAAATAGTTTAATTTATTAACTATTTATCTCAATATATTATGTATTTTTTGTAAAACAATTTTCTAAACCAACCCTTTTTTTAATTTATTTTAAAATTTCATACTATGAACCTATCAACACACCTTGAGAGATAACATAGGGACTTAACCAGAATATAAATAAACAATACAAACATAATATATTTCACATTTCATTATATGTCATTCAAATTTTGGCACTATTTCTTGGGATTATTTTTTTCAGTGTTTGATTTTTATAAATTTAATTAATTTTTTAGCTACTTCCTTAATAATTTCCATAATTTTTTAAATTATTTCATTATTATTCATATTTTGTAGGTTTTTTTCATGAATCATTGTATCCAAGGAGTTTTTCCAACTTTTGAAGCTAAATACGATAGGATCCAACATTAATGACACTGTGACACATAAGAAAACACTTTGAAGGAAGACACCACACATATTGAAAATCTTCTTTATCCTTATTCATCTGGATGAAATATCAAAATTGATATAAAATTATATAGCATGTAATAAAATAAGAGAACACTAAAATAAATAACCTCAGATGATGATGATATCCAACTAACATATATTCAAATGTAAGTTGAGGCACCAAATTTTGAACATAAATCTGATAATATTAAATATATTTCAATATTCCATGGACTAATAGGAGAAGGACCACATAATAATTTAACATAATTTCAAACTATGTGTTCAAAAATTAAACTGACTAAAGCTGATGAAGACAAATTAATGCTTAGGATATTCCATTTTTCCATTAGAAGGATCTAAAAATGATTTTATATATTTAGTTAATTCCAGAATTAGAGGTTGGGCAGACATTAAACACTTTTTCATTAAAAAACCCTAACCACTTGAACTAAAATAATAATTACAGAAATATATGGAATAAAGAAACCTTATTGGGAAATTATTCATGAATATAGAGAATGACTCAAATGTACTTGTTCCTGTTTCCCACGTCACTAAATAACTGATAATTTTTTTTCAGTATTTGTACGATGGTTTAATTATTATTGATCTAAATATGATAGGAGATGTTTCATGTGGTATTGTAGATGACAAGGCCCCAATTATCTACAATAACCGTAATTGAGATTGTGGAACTAATCACTCAACAATTTGGTGCATAGTTTAGTATACCCATTTGAGGTGGCCACGAGGTTGAATGTAATTAATTCAAGAATATAGTGTATAGGATGTTTGAAGTGGTATTCACAATTCTTCGGAAACATTTTTTCACTAATTGAAATCTAAACATTATCCTCCAATCCACTATAGAGCATGTTTATTTGAAACTAACTATTATGAACAATTCACATAACTGAGAGAATATTATGAGATTTATTTGGAAATATTTTTAGGACACCCCCTTAACCAACCATAAATAAATAACCCTACTATCCATTTAAACATGAGTGGAAATAAAAATGAGATTATAAGAAAGGTGTATTGACACCAATATCATCAATAATGGAATCAACTAAGATAGAGTATCCATACACCACAATCTGGAAACCATCAACCTCTAAAAATCCCTTTCCAATGACATCCTCCATATCCCAAGACAAGCATAGAAGAAATGATTAATGAAATAGATTTTTAGAACATCTTATACAAAAACACCTCCCAAGATTCCATAATAGACCAAAAAAACCCACTTAAGTCAACTCCCCAACTGGGAAGGGGGAATATGACATCATGGGTTGGGTAAACTACCCTATTAACCACTAATCAACCATAGGGGAAAGGGAAATGTTACTCCAATAACCCTTAAGTGTGTATATAAACTTTAAATCAAAATAAATCATTCTTTATATTCACCCCCTCCAGAGGAAACCACCATCCTAACCACTATTATTTTTCTAAATTTTGAAAAACCATATCCTAAGAGAAGCCCTTCTAATGGAATTTGTGTGTGTATTGATGAGTCACCGAGCCCAAAAATTCCTCATCAACATCATCAATGGGACACCAACACATGGAAACAAGAAGAAACTTAACATCATAAAGAAATATTGTAAACATATAAAAAGTGCAGGTTTTCATCACCTTGATTGATTTCAAGAAGAAATTTCCATGATACATCATATTTATAAATGATATGGGTAAACAATGATGGAAACATCAATGTGATGAGAAGGTGAGATTGGGGAGTAATGTATCAACATTTAATGAGAATTCACTTCCCACTCAATTTCAAAATATTAGAGGAATCCAAATTAATTGAACAATAAAATAGTATTCCTTTTAGAATTTTTTTCTTGATTTAGGTGATCCTATAAATGTGATTCCCCACTCCGGTTACACTTTTTTGTAGGTCAGGGATAAGAATCCCATCAGAATAGTTGTTCGGTAAAGAACCCAAAGCATACCACTCCCCACTAGGGTGGTAGAGGATGTTATTGTGAGTGTGAAAATTTTAATTTTTCCTACTAATTATTATTTTATAAAAATTGAATATGATAATATAAATGGACATGACTGAATTATTTTGGGGAGGCCATTCATGAAAACTACTAAAACCATAAATAATTTCTATAATGGTACAATATCTATTTATTTTGGTTGTGAAATTCTCCACATCAACATCATTGATGGCCTGAAGCACATATAATTAGAACATTCATTTCTCATTTAATTAAATTGAAGCAATCCCATCCCATAAAAAACATCATTAATTTACCCCAATTCACTATATATGATTTAGTATTTGATTTAAACAATAGGTAATGGATCATGAATTTATTATTTTATTAGTCTATATATATGACATCCATGTGATATATATGATTATTTTTTGGACACTGATGATCAAATGTCATCAATAAAACCGCCAAGCTAGTAAAATATCATTCCTCATATGAGTATGACTATTGAGTAGTTATATGGGATTAGTGAAATCTCATGTTAAAAACAATCCCCAAAATTCAAAATTATTTTTAATTGGAACTAAAACAACTACATAATGATTTAAAATATTCTTGTACTTAGAATGTAAAAACAAATATATATAATAATTTCTAGTTCAGAACCTCCTAAGAATGGATTGTGGTTTATGGAACTTTTGAGGGAGTCTAAATATGATTTGTTATGGTCACATGCTAACATTACTGGGATTAACCCTTCAATTTTCACATATCATATATTGTTAAATTTTAAGGCCAAGCTAGTGAGGTAGTAACAACATTGACTCTCTTTAGTCCCCCTATAGTTATTAAATGGTGTATAACAAATTATTGGCTTCTATATCATTTATCCTATATCTTACAGAAAAGGGGTCGGTCCAATCCATGTTTATCAAAAGAAATATGATCTTATAGTAATTGAAAATGAAAATAATAAATTGTGAAGAATAGTTGGTGTGATTGTATAGATTATCATTTACTAAACATATACAATAGGAAGGATTGTATCCCAATTATCTTCATTTGAAATATGCTACAAAGGATTGTAGGAATGTCCCACTACTATTTTCATTATGGTTATTTTGGATATTTCATATTTCTGATGAGGATCAGGGAATGATGAACTCCACTATCCCCTTTGGAACCTTTACCTATTGGATGATTCCATTTGATCTGTAAAATGCTATGGGTACATTCCAATGATTCATGGTTGGTATTTTTTCAGATTACCTAGATAATTATTTGAAGTATTCAATGATGATTTAATTTTTTATGTATCCCCTTTTAAAGATTTTTTTGTATCATTGGATCAGTCCTATGTCATTTTATTTGAAATAATATCATATAATATTATAAAAAAATTTATTTCATGGTGAGAGATGTTTTAATATTAAGAAATTCAATTTCTAGGTATAGTATCCATGTTTATACATCAAAATTGGATTTCATTTCTTCCATATCATTCAATTGAAATAATGTGGGATGTCCCATAATTCTTATGCCACACTCAGTTTTACAATCATTTAATTAAGTAATTTAATACAATTTCATATCCCCTCCCCCACTTACTCCCAAATGAAAAATAATTTTTTTTGAAAAGAATGTGAAGATGATTTGAAATAACTTAAATGGATTCTGACATCACCAGATGTAATATAACCACATCATTAGGATTTACCTTTTGTGATCATGTATGAAACATCTTGGTATGCATTTGGGAAAATATTATCAAATAGGGTTGATCAATATCTACAATTCATAGCCCATGCCTCACATACGTTGGACCATGTCGAAGAACCATACACCAGAACTGAAGAATAATTTTTTTCCTACTTTGTTCACCTTGGATAAATTATGGTCATACATTTTAGGTTCGAATTTCATTGTCTTTTCAGACCACGTATCCATACAATATATCATTATGTATCCAAAATATAAATCACGTCTCATTCATTAGATTCTCTTCCTTCTGGATTTTAATTTTGAAATTATAGGTAAAAAAGTAGCAGAGATTGTAGCGGCTAAAAATATATGTAAAATACTTCTATTTTCATACATTGACTCATCCCCCTATATTCCAATAAATGACTTTTTTTATATTATGTAGTTGTATTGAGAATAAGATGATATTACTTGGTATGTAATAATTATAAATTATCCAGTATCATCGTGCCTTCTTACTAATTTCAAAAAAATCAACATGACCATATACAACATGACCCATGTTCGTAAATTTGGGTTTCCCTATAATTTTGGCACATATGTATTGATAATTTCCTTAGACATTGTGTTCTTGATTGTGAGTTTTAGTATATCCTAAGGTTCTTCAACACGGTTTCTTATAGTGTCCACATTGGTCCCCAACCGACTGCTCGTAAGGTCTATAATTTTGGTCCCTATTCACCAACATTATTTTTAGATCCTAATGATTTATATAATTATTTTCATAACTATTAGAAAATGTTGAATGTCTCTAAAAGAAAATAATTTACAAAAAAACCTTTCACTTTCATGATATTTTTTATGTTTGGGTAATTGAATTATTTTAACCATTAATTAATTTATTTTTGATCTTGTACTTTATTGTGGAATTTTATTATGTATCTATATATGAAGAGTCACTTTACACATATACTGATGATTGCATGATTATTATTTAACTTTGGAGATGCCAAATCATCAATATGATTAATTTAACTAGGTTCATCATCAATGTCCAAGGATCAAATTTTTATAACCAAACAATCCAATCAATGTTGTGATGGTTACTGGTTGGGCATCATGTGTCTACTACATATCACCCAAAACCCAGTGGTCAAGATTAAGAGTCAAATAGAGGGGTTAGATATATTATTTAAAAAATGTGTCAACCCAATTAATATATTATAGTATTAGATGCGATGATTCATTATCGACTTACTATGCTACCTCCAAAATTACTATTTTAAAGAGAACATAACATTTAGTGTTTTGAATGAGTTTTCACCAATCTATTGAGATAGATAATTGTGAATACATGGCCTTTAAATAATGGAATTATAAGTTTTCTAGTGTATGATTGCAATGGAAGCTGTAGATCAGGAGTTGGAGGAAATGTTCCGATATTCATAATTGACCTCTAATATTTATAAGGATAAAACCTAGGCTGCACACAAAAACCTCATCCTTCATAATTATTACAAAATTGGGAAAAAGTTCTTCCTTTATAATTCAAAAAAATTGTTTTATGTAGGGAAACCTTGTTCTCACTGGTTTGGTCCATACACTATTAATAAAATTTATTTATTTTGAAATTTTCATGTTCACAGTGATGAAATAATACAAACCATTAATGTCAATGGGAAAAGGCTGAAGCAATTTCATGAATATATTTTGGTGTCCTAAATATATGAACTCCTCATTCTAGAAGAAACCTAAAATTGAAACCCATCAGATTTTATTTTTACTTCCCACATTCTCTTTTATTTAGTTATGAGACTGCATGATCATGGAGTGCAAGGATGGGTACATTTTGTGATTAGTGTTGAATTTTCATCATCTTTATAATATATCTCTTTTTAGATTTCTGAATAATATTATTAAATTCTCCACATTTCCAATAAATTTTTGTTCCAAATTTTTAATTTTTTATTTCCTTATTATAATGGAAACTTATTCCAACTTAATCATCGAATTAATGGAAAATTAATAAATAATTTGCCTATTTACTGTTTTTTGACATTCTAAAAAAATCTGATTAAATTTAATTTTTAATATAAATTCAATATTTTTGTGTGAATTTATTTTGAAATTTAGTTATTTGTTGATTACATAATATATTTTATCAGTTCAAAACCATTGAAAAGAATAGATTCCTTTGTGAGTGTATTTTATGGTAAAATTATGTCACTTAATTTATACACACATATTTTCATCCAACCATGAAGTGTACGAAATTTATTACCTAATAGAAGGTAAATACATGTTATTTAAATTTGACACTACCATAGGAAATTATTTTTTGATACGTTTGTTCCTTATTCGATCAATTTCATTACTATACCAGATTTACCTATGTGTGTGTTCCTATTATCTGACTGTAGTAAAACATCAAAAAAACAAAATGTAAAAAAATTAATCATCAGGTTAAGAGATAAAATGTAAATGTTTTTGTATATATAGATCATGTGATTCTATTTTGACGTATATGTATTCGAGGTGTGTGAGACAAGAAATTTTATTGCAAGGTTAGTAGGGCTGGTTCAGTGAAAGAGTTCATGTAACTAAAACAATTATAAGATAACATATATTTACCCAATAAAAGTGGAAATAATAGCTTAAAATGGTTATAATAGGAACATATAGAATTAATTACATGATTAACATGTGAATTATTTTCATTGATTGGTATCATGTATCTCTTGTAATTTATTATTGATGCAATTTTTTAGAAGTATTTTTCCATGATTAGTGAGAATAACGATTTTTTGTGTTTTATCTTGGATCACATTTCTATGAATAATTAATTTTTAATGAAATGATAAATATTTATGAATTTCAGTAAATGTACAGATTTTTTTAAAAATTTTACTTTTCCTAGGAGTTAAAATGATTATGTGGGAGTTAAATTACAGCATGATTCACTCTTTAATTTTCACACTTATAACACTTTGTTAAAAATGTTTTTATTGAATATTATAAAAATAATAAAAAATCTAAATTAATGTTGGATTAAATTATTTTTTCCCTATATATATTAAAAATGAAAATGATACATGTTTTGATAATTACATTGTAGGTGGAGGTGATTTGGGGGTCAAATGGAAGTTCAAGAAAAATGGGAATATCTGCACTCGATCCAAGAACACCAGTGCACTATCCAACACACTGATACTAAACTGTGCATAAAAATGGGCTGATATTTTTTTTATAGTACAAAGATAAAGGGGATAAATTTTATATTGATCAACACAATCACATTTTATCATTAAGGTTTCCATCTTAACAGATCTATCTAGGGGATCGAATCTACTTGAACTTAAAAAGTGTGTTATGTATATAGTCGATATCTCCCAAGTTGAATGTTCAAATGGTTCCAAAAATTCATTGTAGACAGTCAAAAGGTGGTTATAATTTGTATTAATTCACTAAAATGTTATATAATATTTCTTTGAGTTAAAAAACAATGGTGGAATTAGTTACTTGAAATCTAGGGCCTCAATACCTCATTCCAATTACCATATACAATGATACCTTGGGCACCCCATTTTCTTGATTGAAACCTATGAAATGTTATAACATATTGAAATTTTAAATAATTTTTCTCCTCATCCAATATGTTATAGAGTAACTTATTATCCTAGTTGGATCAAGGATGAAGCTGACGTTCCACCCAAGTCTTTTCATCTTCTCAATGAAGAGCTAAATGGTGGACGAAAATTTCAATGGTTCTACACATAATTGGGAGGGAGTTATAGAACTAGATACTATAATAGTATTGGATAATATTTGTATGAATTACTTTACATGTGTTTTATAGTAACATTATTCTCCTCTTAGTCCATTTCTTGGATTTAATAAAGTGAAACACTATTATTTTCAACAGCAATTCGGACAAAATATAATTAGGGAATCATGGGTTGTTTCATGTGGGAATCAAAATAATTATCTTTCTCTAACTCATATATTAGTTTTTTGTATATTTTGGTGTTACTTAATATATTAATGGGGGTCCAAACCTTGACAACATGATTGTTCTGGCAATGATTGGTAATTTTGGCAACATTTGAAGCAGTAAGAGGGGAATGAAGATCTCGACATCCCTTAACTGATGAATTTAATTTAACCAAGTTCACAATTCAGGCCAATAAAATATCAATGATTTTTATTTAATGTGAAATTATTTACTTATATCATAATTTATGAAACAAAATATTTACTTATCAACTTTTATAATCTTTAATTTGTTTTGTTTTCATAAAACTGGTTTATAAACAACTCCCATTTTTTGTACGTTTTATAAAAAAAATAATTCTCATATCCTATCAATGTTCAATGAAAATTTATGTAGGGTAATAAAGAGACTATAAATAAACATTAAATACATAATAAATAGTTTATGGAATTAAAACACATTCATTATCCTCTATTTAACCCATTCTTTTATCTTTGGTGTCCACCACGACATAGACATGCTTATCGAAATCATATTTCCATTCTAGGAATCTACCACTAAAATAAAATAGGGCCTCCCCACCCATCATAGCACAATAAAACTCCAAGATTATCCATCATAGGATAACATAATATCTGTCACACCCTGACCAATGCATTATTTTAACTTAATTATTTTGGGTCTCGTTTTTGAATTTGTGTTTTGAACCAGTTTTAAATTAAAAGAAAATCTCGTTTTTATACGAACGCGCGAGCGTATGCGCGCCCTGCACAGCCCCTAATTTTTGTTAAGGGATTGTTTGTTATTGAATGTGTTGTTTTTGAGACACGCAACGATGCGCGCGACCCCGCGCGTGAGACCGTGCGCGGTGTCCGCTCTCAGGTGATAATTTTATTATTATTATTTTGGTTAATATTTTAATTAGGGATTTGTTTATTCTTTCAGATTTTATTTATTTATTTTATTTCATTTTATTCACTCTTTTTATTTATTTTTATTTCATTTTATTTATTTATTTCATTTCATTTTATTCATTTTATTTATTTATTTTATTTCTATTTCATTTTATTTATTTATTTTTATTTCCATTTCATTTTACTTATTTATTGTTATTCCTTTTTTTTCTTTTTTTTCCTCCTTTTCTTTCCTCCCTCAACCTCTCTCGCATGGAACCCCCTCCCCTTTCCCCCCCATCGCGCTACCCCTCCTTCCCCCGCGCTGAACCCTATGCCGCACCCCCTTCTCCCCGCCGGGTCGCCGCGCCACCCGCCCTCTCCGGCCGCCGCCCTCTCGCCGCGCTCCTCCCTCTCTAGCCGCCGCCCACGCCGGCCTCCCTCCGGCCATTCTCCCTTACCACGACGCGAACCCCCTCTCCTCCTGAACCACCAGCCGTTCATTGGAACAGTTCCACCGGCCCTCCTCCGGCGACCGAGACCTTCCGCGGCTGTCCCGCTCTCCTTCGGCGCATGCACCCCCCCCGGGTAAGTTCTTTCTTCACTTCTCTTAGAGGTTTTTGTCTTCCAGCGGGTATTGGGTCCGATCTTGGGGTTTATCATTTTGTTTTTGGGTTCAATCCCTTGTTTTAGGGTTCAATTTAATCTCTGTGCGGTGCGACTATAGTGCGATTTGAGTTTCGCACCAATTTGAGAGAAATTCGACACCGAAGGTTAGAGTTTCCATGTATTATTGTTGTTTGATGAATTAATTCTCTTATTTGGTTAATGTGGCATACTCTTTTATTTGTTTTCTTGGTGCGAATATATTTTTACTTGACATTTGATAGGATTTAAATATGTTTAGTAGCATGTTTATTTGATAAGCATGTTTTGATTTTGTGAAAACCCATGTTGGGGCTTTTGCTTTGTTTCATAAACATTGTTGTTGGTTTATTATGTCGCGCGAAGGTTACAAATTCTGTTTCATCATATTATTGGTGTGTGTTTGGCCTTATAAGATGTTTTCTTTTGGCGTTCGCGTTCAAAGATCAGTAATACAGTTTGGAGTTGATTCATAATTTTTTTTAGGGGGTTTATCAAATCTTTTAATGGTATTTTTGTTTATAATTGAGGTTCGACTTCAGATGATTTGAAATGGGGTTTTCACTTCTAATTGAAATGGAGGGTTTCTTTGCAAAATGCAACTTGGTTTTGAAATGAAGTTTTATCCATTCTTTATGTTTGATAAAAATGTCAATAAACGTTTTATTTTTGAAATACACTTGATGATTGAACTTTAGGCAAAATAATTTTTAGCATGTGGTGTCTTTGTGTTTGATTGGTTTCTATAGTTTAAAAAGGGCTTTTGGTTTTATAAATTGGTTATGGGGTTTTCTTGGATTTATGTTGGTACGTTTGAATATACTTCTGCCTTCCTTTGGAACTATGTATAAAAAAAATTCAGATTTGTTTATAAATGGATTTTCAAATGTTTATGAAATGAGTGAAGGTCCAACTGGTAGTTGTGATGTGATATTGATTTCCCTTGTTGAGCTCTATTGTTGCAGATGAAGATTATGGTTTATGCGATTAATTCTTGTGTTATATTAAATGGGTGTGTCGTTAGCTCAAACCCATTTATGTTATTTTGAAACGTTATGTAGATTTTTCAGTGTTTAATTATTTTATTAAATTATTTATGTAGTGCGTTGGTCCTTGCTTCGATGGTTTTGGGCTGCTGGTTTTGAGAATCCTACATGTACATGCATAGGGTAAGGCATGTACATATATATTCCCTATTTGCACATATTCCCGCATGGTGCGGGGAATATGTGCAATGCATCTTGGGGTGTATATATATATATGTATAAATGCATGTGCATGTGTGCGCTAAGTGTCGGTTCGAGTGGCCATCGACAAATAACGACATGTTTGAGGTTGGTTTCCTATGCCTATGCATTTAGCTTGAATTTCATAATTTCTTGCTTTCTTTGAAAATATGTTATATGTTTATAAATGTTATATTTACATGTTATGAAATCTGGGTGCATTCGCTAATAATGGTTATGCATTTGTTTTGGAAAAAATGTAATGTATTACAAATTCCATTTGGACTTTCATAAATTAATTGCACCATTTTAAGAAAGTGTTCAAGATTGTTTTTTTATATATGTAACATGTAGATCATTAAATTGGGATTTCAAAAAGGTTTTGCAAAGAGTTTAGATGATTATATGTGCAAAAGTTAAAACTATTATCTGTGAAACCATAAAGCCTGTTTGGCCCTTTTGGAATGGTTTGTAAAATTGGAAAAAACCCCTCCTAAGGCAAACCCCCTTGGTTTTAGAAAATGACGTGTATGTTGAGTGTACGAATATGTGCCTAATATTGGGGCTTATTCTTTATGTAATGTGAAATACGGGAGTGCGATTAAGGAGGGAGAACGGTGGTGAGAGGTTTAGCGAGTTTTTAGGATAAAGAAAGTGTGATGTTCATTTCTTTTCTTTTGATAAAAGCTCACCACCTTTTTGGAATAGAGCACAATGGTAAACCCGAGTATCTAGGTGGGTGACCAGGACTAGTACGCTAGATGACACGGCCGAGGTTCGTCCCGGTTTGTCTAGCAGGATTGACGCAACAACACTAACTAAACATATGAATTCCTGAGGGTCGTGGTCTCCTAAGCCACGTTTTCTGAGGATCGTGGCCTTCTAAGCCACGTTTTCTGAGGGTCGTGGTCTTCTAAGACACGTTTCACCGAGGTACGAGGTCTCTAGGTTCCCACTTGTTCTAGCTACCTATAGGGATTACCCATAGTGCTCATTTGTGACATGCTGCTTGTGATGTAACTTTCTTTTCAGTGGTTTCATACCTGATGTCTTGTTTGTAAAAATCACATTTTATTCCAAACTGGTTTCTTTTCATTTTGAAATGTTAATGCATGCTTGGAACCTATTTTTAAAATGTAGTAAGAGTGAAATGATTTATTTGAAAATGAAAAATCATTAATTGATTTTGAAAGATGGGAAAACATTATTTTATTATATCTTATTTTCAAACTGGCATTTTGTTGGATTTCTTATTAAAGGCGGAGGCATATGACGTGGTTATATTTCTGGCTTTCCTACTGAGCATCTCGGTGCTCACGCCTATATTTTTTTCAGTTGCAGGTTTTAGTCTTGGATCACTTTTGGAAGCGAGTGTGGTTGACGTACCGTGGTGATCAACGGGTTCACCTGAGGTATGTCACGTTGTTTTGCTTGTTCCTCTTTCAATTTTCCCCCTTTTTCAAATTATTATTATTATTATTATTAATTTTTTTTTATCTTCTTTATCAGTTTATGTTTATTTATCTTTGTTATGGGCCAAACCGTTCCCAACTGGTTTTTTTTGATGCCCGGCAATAGTTGCCAGCCCGTGGGGATCGGGAACGCCCTTCGGGCCATGTCGCGGACCGGGTCGGATGATAACCCGACCTGGTTCGTGACAAAATGGTATCAGAGCTGCCCTTGTTATTTGGGGTGTCAAGTAGCTTGGTGATTGGGTGTGTCGGGACTCGAGAGGTAGGTGCGGGAAGGACGTCATGAACCCTTGCCCGTCCCGAGACTCGAGTTTCCAGGGGTAGTCCAGGATTTGAATTTTCCTTCTTTGGATTGGTATGTGTGGATGAGTGATGACCAAGGAAGTGAGCCAGTGTTACGCGGCGGACTTGCATGGAGTAGCGACCCATGTACAGCCCGAGTGCACGGTTCAAGATACTTCCTATGGTGGATGCCCGCTCGGAGCATGGTCTGCTAAGCCATGTTACCGGGTTGGCATGGCCACTAGTCACTTATTTTTTGAAAGTGTGATGTGATTTATGTCTGACCTTCATTTTGGTTGGTGTGAGGAGATCTTAAAAATGAAAATGGATTTTTGTGAAGGCGGTTTGAATAGGGAATGTGGTGTTGGAGTGGAAAAGTGGTTTTGAAATGGAAATTGTTTTCTTTTAACAAATGTGTGGTTTCAAAAGGGAAAATGAGAGGTGTTTTGGAAGTTGTTTTGAAATCTCAGTAACACTTTTTGGAATGTGAATTGGAAATGTTTTTGGAAGTTGGAAATGTATTGCTTTGATGATAAGTTATTTTTTTTCAAATTGGTTGGGAATTTGTGCTTTATGCTGAATGATCTGTTTTGGCGATGAGAAGTGTCTTGAATTGAACCTTGGTATTCCTATGAGTGATCACATACATTGAGGTGCGCAAGTGGAAAGTGGAGGAATTGGTGATGTGAGTGGATGGGTGCTTGAGCTAGCACATGGATATGTATGTGTGAGAATTCATGGGATTTCAATGGTGGATATTTAAGTGGTTTTGGTTGCTGAAAAGTGGTTTTCAAAAAGGGTTTTCCAAATGTTTAGAAAAGTGAGTGAGAAATTGTTTAGCGTTCTCTTTTCGTGTTGGGTATTCCTTTCCGCGAGTTCTTGGTTTTGACGTACTGAATTGTGGTTGGAATAGTGATTTGAGTTTGAGATTTCTTTGTGATTGAGGTGTGAAATTTTGATTTATGATGAGTTTTGATTCGGATTTGTGCCCCTTGTTTTTGAGTATGCCACCCAGAAAAGTCCCAGAAGGTTCTAGTGAGTCACTTCTAGTTGTTGGTTCTACCTAGACTCTTAGCAGAGTGGTGGAATTGAATTATTTTCGGTTGATGTCAATCTCTTATAGTGATTGTGATCTATTGAAGGTAACAAACCGGCATGGTGAAGTCATTGGTGTTTTCAGGTTATTGGGAACTCCTAAAGCTAAGAGAGTCTGTGTTGGTTCAGGTCCATTTGAAGGTGCAACTTCGGATTGGTGGAGGAGATAACCCTAGTGTCATTGCATGATGGTATGACTTGGAAGGTGTTTAGGACCACTCTCATTAGTTGGTTTATATTTGTGGAAACGAAGGTGAAGGAAGCGACAAGGCTCGTGAGTGTCCAGCAATGCCAACGAATAGTGAAGGCCTACATTGGGCATCTCAAGAAGTTGGTTCCCTTTTCTCCAAAGATAATGTCACAGGATAAGTTAAAGTTTCTCTTGTGTGGGGTTTTCGTCTATTGTTCAAGGACCGGTTCCCTTTGGTGTTTGGGATGGTTCCCCATTCTGTGAGAGCGAGCCAGAGGAACCCATCTCAAACAAGTTTTCTTTACAATTCCATCTTCTATTAGTCGGGCCACTCTCTTGTTTGCCTCTTTTGTGGCCGGTTTGGGTACTTTAAGCTGCCTCTCCATCATCCTCCGAAGGCCTGCCGTTAGTGTGGCCATTTGCGGAAACATAGAGAAGTTCCGCTAGCGGCTTTATCAGGAGGAGTCTCGACAGGAGATTGTCAACTCCTGACTGCGGGGCAGTAGATGCTTCAAGACATCAGAGCTCCAGCCACAGGTCTCGGAGTGAAGCCTTTCACGCAGTCAGGAATCATTGGGTGTGGGGAACCTTGGTTTAATTTTTGTCTCCAATGATTAAATGAGGACGGTCTAAATTTCCCTGTTGCATCTCTCCCATCTTTGAAGGTTCTGTTTTTCTGTAAGAGGCACAAAGGTCTCTTTTTCTCGTTGTGGTTTTTGTTCCTTGAGTACCCCACTATGGTTGTAAAAAGGCATGGTGATCTTGTTTTCATGTGATTCCAATAGTTGCGCCTCCTCAAGTGTTACATGTTTTGTTTTAGTACATGCTCGTTTTGGAGATTCTCACCTCTTGTGGAAATGATGAGTAATGGTTAAGTTTGTCTTTTGGTAGAATTCTTCTATGGGTTTTCTCTTGTTTTAGTGGTTTCTGGTTTGGTTTGAAAGTTCTCAGGTCGATTTATACTGGTTGGTTTAAGCTGGTCAGTTCTTAAATGGTGGGGAGACCCACCACGAATCTTGTTGTCCCTTATTTGAGGTTTGGTCTGTGCAGCGGTTTCCTCTTGGATCAAGTTAGTAGTTCCAGAGTTATCCCATGCTAAGTGTCTCATGGTCAGTTGTGATAGTCGGGTTCTTGTGGGGGGGAGAATCCTCCTCGTTTTTTGATGATTCTTTTCTTTTCAGTTTCCCTCAGAGTTGGTCGGGTGTGACTGATGGAGTGAAAGGTCACGCCGACTTGTGATTTTGTTGGCCACATTTAGTTTCAAACTCGAGTTTGTTTCCTCGTTTGGCTTGGTGACTTTCTGGGGGCAAAAAGTTTTTGTGGTGGGGAGAATTGTCACACCCTGACCAATGCATTATTTTAACTTAATTATTTTGGGTCTCGTTTTTGAGTTTGTGTTTTGAACCGGTTTTAAATTAAAAGAAAATCTCGTTTTTATACGAACGCGCGAGCGTATGCACGCCCTGCACAGCCCCTAATTTTTGTTAAGGGATTGTTTGTTATTGAATGTTATGTTTTTGAGACACGCAACGATGCGCGCGACCCCGCGCGTGAGATCGTGCGCGGTGTCCGCTCACAGGTGATAATTTTATTATTATTATTATGGTTAATATTTTAATTAGGGATTTGTTTAAACTTTCAGATTTTATTTATTTATTTTATTTCATTTTATTCACTCTATTTATTTATTTTTATTTCATTTTTTTATTTATTTCATTTCATTTTATTCATTTTATTTATTTATTTTTATTTCTATTTCACTTTATTTATTTATTTTTATTTCCATTTCATTTTACTTATTTATTTTTATTCCTTTTTTTCTTTTTTTCCTCCTTTTCTTTCCTCCCTCACCCTCTCTCGCTCGGAACCCCCTCCCCTTTCCCCCCCGTCGCGCTACACCTCCTTCCCTCGCGCCGAACCCTACGCCGCACCCCCTTCTCCCCGCCGGGTCGCCGCGCCACCCACCCTCTCCGGCCGCCGCCCTCTCGCCGCGCTCCTCCCTCTCCGGCCGCCGCCCATGCCGGCCTCCCTCCGGCCGTTCTCCCTTACAACGAAGCGAACCCCCTCTCCTCCTGAACCACCGTCCATTCATTGGAACAGTTCCACCGGCCCTCCTCCGGCGACCGAGACCTTCCGCGGGTGTCCCGATCTCCTTCGGCGCATACACCCCCCCGGGTAAGTTCTTTCTTCACTTCTCTTAGAGGTTTTTGTCTTCCAGCGGGTATTGGGTCCGATATTGGGGTTTATCATTTTGTTTTTGGGTTCAATCCCTTGTTTTAGGGTTCAATTTGATCTCTGTGCGGTGCGACTATAGTGCGATTTGAGTTTCGCACCAATTTGCGAGAAATTCGACACCGAAGGTTAGAGTTTCCATGTATTATTGTTGTTTGATGAATTAATTCTCTTATTTGGTTAATGTGGCATACTCTTTTATTTGTTTGCTTGGTGCGAATATATTTTTACTTGACATTTGATAGGATTTCAATATGTTTAGTAGCATGTTTAGTTGATAAGCATGTTTTGATTTTGTGAAAACCCATGTTGGGACTTTTGCTGTGTTTCATAAACATTGTTGTTGGTTTATTATGTCGCGCAAAGGTTACAAATTCTGTTTCATCATATTATTGGTGTGTCTTTGGCCTTATAAGATTTTTTCATTTGGCGTTCGCGTTCAAAGATCAGTAATACTGTTTGGAGTTGATTCATAATTTTTTTTAGGGGGTTTATCAAATCTTTTAATGGTATTTTTGTTTATAATTGAGGTTCGACTTCAGATGATTTGAAATGGGGTTTTCACTTCTAATTGAAATGGAGGGTTTCTTTGCAAAATGCAACTTGGTTTTGAAATGAAGTTTTATCCATTCTTTATGTTTGATAAAAATGTCAATAAAAGTTTTATTTTTGAAATACACTTGATGATTGAACTTTAGGCAAAATGATTTTTAGCATGTGGTGTCTTTGTGTTTGATTGGTTTCTCTAGTTTAAAAAGGGCTTTTGGTTTTATAAAATGGTTATGGGGTTTTCTTGGATTTATGTTGGTACGTTTGAATATACTTCTTCCTTCCTTTGGAACTATGTATAAAAAAAATTCAGATTTGTTTATAAATGGATTTTCAAATGTTTATGAAATGAGTGAAGGTCCAACTGGTAGTTGTGATGTGATATTGATTTCCCTTGTTGAGCTCTATTGTTGCAGATGAAGATTATGGTTTATGCGATTAATTCTTGTGTTATATTAAATGGGTGTGTCGTTAGAACAAACCCATTTATGTTATTTTGAAACTTTATGTAGATTGTTCAGTGTTTAATTATTTTATTAAATTATTTATGTAGTGCGCTGGTCCTTGCTTCAATGGTTTTGAGCTGCTGGTTTTGAGAATCCTACATGTACATGCATAGGGTAAGGCATGTACATATATATGCCCTATTTGCACATATTACCGCATGGTGTGGGTAATATGTGAAATGCATCTTGTGGTGTATATATATATATGTATAAATGCATGTCCATGTGTGCGCTAAGTGTCGGTTCGAGTGGCCATCGACAAATAACGACATGTTTGAGGTAGGTTTCCTATGCCTATGCCTTTAGTTTGAATTTCATAATTGCTTTCTTTCTTTGAAAATATGTTATATGTATATAAATGTTATATTTACATGTTATGAAATCTGGGTGCATTCGCTAATAATGGTTATGCATTTGTTTTGGAAAAAATGTAATGTATTACAAATGCCATTTGGACTTTCATAAATTAATTGCATCATTTGAAGAAAGTGTTCAAGATTGTTTTTTTATATATGTAACATGTAGATCGTTAAATTGGGATTTCTAAAATGTTTTGCAAAGAGTTTAGATGATTATATGTGCAAAAGTTAAAACTATTATTTGTGAAACCATAAAGCCTGTTTGGCCCTTTTGGAATGGTTTGTAAAATTGGAAAAAACCCCTCCTAAGGCAAACCCCCTTGGTTTTAGAAAATGAATTGTATGTTGAGTGTACGAATATGTGACTAATATTGGGGATTATGCTTTATGTAATGTGAAATAGGGGAGTGCGCTTAAGGAGGGAGAACGGTGGTGAGAGGTTTAGCGAGTTTTTAGGATAATGAAAGTGTGATGTTCATTTCTTTTCTTTTGATAAAAGCTCACCACCTTTTTGGAATAGAGCACAATGGTAAACCCGGGTATCTAGGTGGGTGACCTGGACTAGTACGCTAGATGACACGGCAGAGGTTCGTCCCGGTTTGTCTAGCAGGATTGACGCAACAACACTAACTAAACATATGAATTTCTGAGGGTTGTGGTCTCCTAAGCCACGTTTTCTGAGGGTCGTGGCCTACTAAGCCACGTTTTCTGAGGGTCGTGGTCTTCTAAGCCACGTTTCACCGAGGAACGAGGTCTCTAGGTTCCCACTTGTTCTAGCTGCCTATTGGGATTACCCATAGTGCTCATTTGTGACATGCTGCTTGTGATGTAACTTTCTTTTCAGTGGTTTCATACCTGATGTATTGTTTGTAAAAATCACATTTTATTCCAAACTGGTTTCTTTTAATTTTGAAATGTTAATGCATGCTTGGAACCTATTTTGAAAATGTAGTAAGAGTGAAATGATTTATTTGAAAATTCAAACTCATTACTTGATTTTGAAAGAAGGGAAAAAATTATTTTATTATATCTTATTTTCAAACTGGCATTTTGTTGGATTTCTTATTAAAGGCGGAGGCATAGGACGTGGTTATATTTATGGAATTCTTACTGAGCATCTCGGTGCTCACGCCTATATTTTTTTCAGTTGCAGGTTTTAGTCTTGGATCACTTTTGGAAGCAAGTGTGGTTGACGTACCGTGGTGATCCATGGGTTCACCTGAGGTATGTCACGTTGTTTTGCTTGTTCCTCTTTCCATTTCTCCCTTGTTCAAATTATTATTATTATTATTTTTATTTTTATTTATCTTCTTGTTCATTTTATGTTTATTTATCTTTGTTATGGGCCAAACCGTTCCCAACTGGTTTGTTTTGATGCCCGGCACTAGTTGCCAGCCCGTGGGGATTGGGAACGCCCTTCGGGCCATGTCGTAGACCGGGTCAGATGATTACCCGGCCTGGTTCGTGACAATATCCTATACTCCTCACCCATATATCATAAAATCTCCCTAGGATCATCCTTCTTGAGATAAATTCTCATCCAATGTAGTAGGAAATAAACGTAGAAATTATGCTCTTTGCCCTAAAAAATGTATTCAACATTCATATAACAATAGATATCATATATCAAAAGAACATGGGACATTTCCCTTAAATGAAATATATAAACATAGTCCCCACAAGAAATTATATTTTATAATAAATGATTCTTATTCCATATGGAATTTACTGATTCGTTATTTAAAGGTTCCAAGTGTGGAAAAAATTCTCAAAAATAAATCAAAAACTATCAAAAAAATTAAAAAATTAATAGATAAGGAGAATAATTATTTTACGAACATAAACTATCATCCTTCAGGTCCATTAACCAATTCAATTTAACATTCATAATTTAATTAATTGTTTTTTCACATAATTACAAAAACAACAACTAAATTCATTAAACATGCCTCTTCAATCTTTAAGAAAATTATTTAATAATTAATTCTTCATTTGAATTCTTTACCAACATCACATGATAAACCAAGAATGGAATAGATGTTAAAATATTTAGAAAATCATTAAGAAATAATTTATCCTATAATAAGGAAGCAACATCTCCTTCTAATCTATACAAATTCTTTAATATGATCAATGTAATTATGAGGTTAATTTCATTGAATTGAAAAGGATAAATCATATTAGATCTATGAATTTAGGTAAATAAATATATAAAAAATTTATACCCTAACTCTAAAGGGTGTCAAAAAAATTTCATGAAAATGAACCATGTAATGGATCTCCAATCACCCCTCTGGAAAGAACTATATCCGTTCGAGTATTTCATGGTGCTACCATACCAACAAAATATAAGAGAACCCACATTATAAATATTGGAGGTCATACTCTCACACATGGAATTATGTAACTATGGGTAATGTATATAAGAATTTATAATAATGAATGTAGAATATACCTTGGATCTATGGTAGATCACTCTAGATTGAGGGATGTAAGCTAGAGATCAATACCCGACATGGAATCCCCAAAAGAAAAAATGGTGGTCATCAGGTTTCCTATAACAAGAGATAGGGGTGATGAATACATAGGGATTGAACACGTGAGTGGTTGAAGATATTTAAAGATCATTATAATAGGGAGTTGCATGATGTGTATTCAAATTCCACATCATGTAATCCATAGGGTTTTATTTATGCTAAAACACACATCACGTCTTAAATTTATTTATTTTTATAACCCAAATTTATTACAGGTCATGAAACCAACATTCAAATAATGTAAAAAGATTACATGGAATACAATATCCATTTGTATAACTATTTATAACCTGCTTCATCTGATATCTCTGGGCCTCCACAAAGTGCCTCAGTCCTTGAAAAAAAGTATTGGTTGTTTCACTTAAATCCATACCCTTACATGATATCCTACCCTTTATATTTTATAAATTTATAATTATTAAAAACATTTCATAAATATTATTCAACCATCCCTATTATCTCATCCAATTATTATATAATCAAAATAGTTTTTTATGTTTTTATATAATATAGCTTTGTTACCTCGGCATTTATTTTAGTAAAAGATATTTTATCATATTATAGAGGTTGACATTAAATTCTTAAAAACATTTCCTTTCCATGATTTTAAATTTTTATAACCAAAATACTTATCTAAATGATTATTAGAATAACTAAATATATTCATCTCCCACCTATCACATATAGTATTCTATGAGTTACACATATTCTTATAAAACTTTGTACCCAAATAGAAGCCTCATGTTATCTTATTTTTTATCAGTTAGAAATATTTACTAGGAAGTTATTGTATAACCTATGTATGGTACAATTTCTATGAGTTACAACTAGATACAAATTGTATTTAAAATTCATTCTGATTTATAATATTATTTTATTTTTCCTTACCCAACATCACAAAATCATTATAGAATGTGGAAAACTATATATGGAATTCCTTGATAAATTTCATCAACAAATCCATGAAACAATTATCTATATATAGAATAATTAATTAATACATTTTATTGATCTTTTAATATAAAATACATTCCAATTTTTAAAGTATTAACATTTAGAAATATAATTTCATTTACCCATTAAATTCCCCAAAATTAGTATTCATTTAACCTAATATAATTTTTTAGTTAACCACTAAAATAATTTCAAGAGTATAAATGTTCATTTCCATCATAAAAATGTAACTATAATCCTTTTCTTTGTTTAAAATCATATCCCCTAAAAAATTTAAAACCATTAAATACATACACTAGATGCTTTATTTTATACATACATTGTTTTAATTAATATAATTTTTTTAGCATCATTATCATGTATAATATTTTAGGTTCATAAATAAATATTTATTTAATGTGATCAATATTCATGAATTAAAATTTTACATCCCTATGATTAAAATTGATTTTATTATCATAATTTATTTATATTAACATTATAATAGTGCCATGTAATGAAATAGGTGCAAATGTACTATCAAAGTATGATCTAACAACAACAATGTATCCGTTGAACTTAAATTTAGTTCTGTTTTTTGCAACATCTCCACTATCATTTTACAATTTTTTGAAACAATGATAGGATCCAAATGATATTTTTTTATTTTTTATTTTTTATATCAAAATTAGAAATAATTTCAATATGAAATAGAACTCCATTAACTACATTTATCCATTCCATTTATTTAATAGATTTATTGAAATAATATTGCTCAAATTCCCCTTCATTAGATGATTGGTTAAAAATAATTTCATCCTTCATCATACATGAAATATTTATTGCTGATTCCCAATGGAATTTTCAATTTAAAAAATCGTTTTCGACTCAAATATAAATTTTAAAATTTCTAGATTCACGTATATAATTTTGGATTTTACCTGAATCATTATCAATATTATTTTATTTATTCATATCATATTTACCATGTTGATTTTTATAATTTAGTATTTTATCATAAATATATGATTTAATTTTATAATCTTATAAATCACATAAATGAGGTTTATTTATAGGGAAATTCAAAACATAGTATGCAAGGATAATTTATTACTATTATACAAATATTTTTATGCAATTATATTAGATAATAACCTATAAAAATTCCTTCGTTTGATTATTCATCAAACATGAATTTATTTAAAATTTAAATTTTAATATAAAATATATATATTCAAAAAACATAGAGTGATTTAATAATGGATTTTCTGTTATGGCCTGACCCCAGAAGCTCAAAGTTGTTGAATTATTTTAATTTATTAGCATCATTACTAGGAATCATTTCTCGAAGGACCAATCAATTTATTTATCAAGGAGAATTGATTACATATATTAATATTACATTACATATTAAAACATAAAACATAAAAAAAATCTTTTTAGAATTCCATTATTCCCATAGCATAAAACTACATATCAATCATAATAAACTTCATGGAATCCAAGGAAAAGAAAGTATAAGAATGGTGTGAGATCAGATTCTCAGTAAGGGTATATAATTTAGAGGAAGCAATATAATTTTAAGGAAATATGTATAATAAAAATTAAATTTCTTTAAAAATAAGCATGAAAATAATATGAAAAAAATAAAATATTGCCATATAAAAATTTACATTGATATTATACTAGTTTAATAATCACATGTAATAAATAATTTCATAATGATGGAATGCATAAGGCTGGATATCATAACCGTATCATAAAGGCCCCATGAAAAACTACAAATAAAAGTTTTGTCAAGGCTATGTCCCTAGAAAGTAGTTTGTCTCACAAGACCTGCCGATGAATCGAAGAGATATAAAGGGCTCCACAAATTACATATTATGTCCAACACATTCCTCATTTGAAAATGTTATAACATAATATATA
The DNA here is from genome assembly GCA_963277665.1 of Viscum album. Taxonomy (NCBI): domain Eukaryota; kingdom Viridiplantae; phylum Streptophyta; class Magnoliopsida; order Santalales; family Viscaceae; genus Viscum; species Viscum album. The sequence goes on along the minus strand of OY728163.1, from coordinate 1,044,071,401 downwards.
CATTCGTATTAATACTAGAATACAAAATGTTAAAACATTATCCATAAAAAATGAATTATATAAAAAATGTAAATCCACAGTCAAACATAAGATAACTTGTTCAAGAAAATGTGTGTGATTTTATTATAATAAAGAAACTTTAATCAGTATGTATATTATGTAAATGATGTTGACATAGATCCAAGTGATTCTTAAAAATATTTGACAGAAATATCCTTTTTGATAAATCATTTTAAATTAAAGTATTTAGAAAGGATGTCATTAAAAATATATTTTTTGGATCAAAGTGTCCCATACCACATTGAAACAATTAAAATGAATTAACTTTTTAGAATAATCATGTCCACATAAATAAGTCCTTAAAATTATTTTTAAAACATGGACATTAATAAAAAGGATTTAGAATAATATATCATTAATAAATATAAAATGAGGATATTTATAAATATTCCCTTCCAAATAACGTTGAAATATTCTTATGAAAACGTTTTTATTAATCATGGTTATGGAAGACGAAAATTTCCTAGTAAATACTGACACATAAATAATCATTGATAACAATGAATTTGAGGAATTAACACTTAAGTTGTACTTTCCTTTAGTCAAGGGTACGTTTATCCTTATATATAATTACCATGTTATGTTATTAAATTATACCAAAACCATATTAATATTATTGATATCATATATTATTTATGTATGACTTTATTCTACCAATTTAATAATAATTTCCACATTAAATTAACATTTCGGGTAATAATCGCTTTCATTATTGTAAATGTTTTAACATTTTATTCTTAATCATATAACATATATCATTATTTACATACATAAAGAATATATAAAATTATTTATATATCATATATATTCAGAATATAAATATTTATAATAGTTAGATTTATCAAATGGAAAACACCATTTATGGAGGCGGTAGGTCGTACAAAAGAATAAATGATGTTTCTGTATTCATATTGTACTGAATGGAAGTAAGTGAATGGTATATATATATATATATTTATAGTAGAATTATTATTTCATATATTACATAATTATTAATAATATATATATTTTTTAAAATCATCATTGAATGGGGAATGCAGAAATGAATCTCAAAGCGTCATAGAGATGGTATGCCGTATATACGCACAAGAGATGATATCATTCTATTGACGGTGAGATATTATGTAATTGGATTATTTATAATATACAAAGAATCATTAAAATATTATATTTATTTTTGAAATCAATTATAATCATTATTATACTTGTCCAAAAAATTAAGTGTTGAATAAAACCCGACACCACGACGTGGAGACTGTAAGTCATTCGAACACACAGATAGTGAATTTTTCTATCATAGGATGGATAGAATAATGAATATGGTGTTATAATATCTATGATAACATATTATTATGTATATGGTATTAGAGTTATTATTTTGGGGTCTAAAAAACAAAGAATAATAATGTTGAAGAAGAAAAGAACATTGAATTATGTATTGAAATAATTACATATACTTCTGGTTCTTCCTTTTGATTTGAACAAAAGGGATTCTTAAGATGGATTTCTGATAATATTATGGCCTCTAGGATGATGTTAAGGAATTTGGGAAGAAATATTTGTATGTTTTGGCCGAGTCAAATGGCATTGGAGGTGTGATTGTGAGGGAAGGGGAAGTACCATTTTATAAGGCAGTGTGGGTAACATTAGAAAAAACTGGAAATATTATTTTATTATAAAATAATTTTCTATTTATAATCTATCCAAAAAAAATTTATCTCTAGTATTAGGTACATATGGGTGAACATACTCACAACCAATATGTTTTAGATATGTTTAGGTCACCATGTTAACCTTATCATTTAGATTTAACTCTTGGTTAAATAGTTTATCATTTTCTATGTATCCTTATATTTTTATATTATATGGTTTATAAACATAACATAATATTACATAAAAACCTCAAATAGTTCATTAATGACAAATATATCATGATATAAGTCTTTTTTCCTAAATTTATATAATTTAATAATATTGTATTTGTTTTAAAAAACTCTTTTATGTCAATTTTGACACTATTGGGTTTTTTGTTTTTCCGAAAGTCAAAACAACTTTATGAATTTGAAATAAAATTATTATATAAACCCTAACAAGCCATATCAAACAATAATATTAGTTTAATTCATAAAACAATTTAATCTACATTTATGATGATATTTATAATATCAATTATTTTAATCGTTCATTAATAAGGTAATTACTGAATCATCATTTTTTCATAAATAAATTAAATTACATAATGTATAAAAATTTAAAATAAAATACCATTATGTAAGAAATATGGTTAGAGTTATAATTAATATTTATATTCGATATTAAATTATGTATAACCCTATATGAATATGTTGTTGTTGTGAATCATTGAATTTAACACTTTAAACTATTCTTTAAATAAAATAATAATAAATGTATTAATCTTATAAATGTTGATCTTGGAGGATGTTATTTTTTTCCAACGTTTTATTTTGGTGTAAATAAACATATCCAATATAATTAAGACATGTGCTAAGGTAATTGTTATATCATTTTTACCTATAATTACCAAATTTACTTTTAATCGTGGTAAATAAAATGAAAAACATAATATTCAACAAAATTATATTCATTATATTTAACAACATTTTACTTATTTATTTAATTCGTGTGTATAATATTTTTGAATTTCAATTCACAAAATCGGTAATATTACGTTTTATGCAAATTTTCGAATGTGCCTAGAAGGTGGGTAAAGGCGTTAAAAAATTCAAAAAAAAATTATATATATAATCTTATTCTAAAATAAATCCAATGAATTAAATTGTATTTATATTGTTATTGTTTATATATTTTTACGTTAAAATAAATTTATATTTACATATAATTATTTAAATAAAAATTCATTTTTAAATAATAATGCAATGATTTTCACTATTCCTAAAAATTTGCATATTTTGAGAAAAATAACTAAAATTCATCAAACGAAAATTTAGATATTCCAAATGGAAAAATGATTTATATTTTACCTAATTAATAACATATATGTTTCATTAATTAATAAAAATTTAATACAAATTGTAAAAACCAGAAAGCGGGTTTTGAAGAGAAGAAACTATCAAATGATTGATATGTGTTTATGTACAATTTTAATGTAAAATTGCATCCAATTTAATTAAAATTTATTATTGTTTACAGTTAATCATAATATTAAATTTATCATAAAACACCAAAAATGTATAGAAACTAAATTTTTAAGTGTATCATCAAATAAAGAAATTTATTTTTTCTAATTTATTATATAAAAGTTCCAAATATAGGATTTAAAAATAGTTCTCCATTAAAATTTGGTTAAATTAAAATTTTATTAAAAAAACTTCATTTATCTGAAATATTAGATTTGACCAGATATTATGTAAAAAACACATCATATGGGTGTTATAATTACATTTAGTATATAAAATTCAAAATTAAATTAATATTTTTCATGAATGCTTTTTAAACTACAAGTTTGGTATGTCATGGTGTGCTCAAACACAGTGTTTCATGTGGTGAAAGCTATTGAATTACATTAAAGAGATAACGTATTATGAAATTGTGCGGTGTTACAATCTCTGCTACTTAAATAAATTTAATCCCCATAAATTATTATTGTTATTAAAAAAAATAAAAGGATCAAAATAAAAAATACCTTTGTGTAAAACCCACATAAAAAATAGGGTCACTACAATTTCATCTTAATAACATTAAAAGGGAAATGAAAAAGTCACCACCAAGTTTTTATTTCTAAAAAGGTAATATTTATGAAAATTACATACAAATAATTGGAGTAATAACATAAATATTTATAGGGAGTTATTGAGGTCATCAATCACAAATAACTAAAAAATATATGGAATGTTGAGGTCCTCAAAGCCATAAATCTATGATGATTTAAATATCAATGGTTCAACAAAACAAAAATTATATAGATAAGACAAATTTTTTTTGAATATAACATCCCAAAATATTAATAAATAATTTCTCTATATAATAAGTGAAGAAAATATTTGACAAGTAGAGTTCCATCCTTAGACTAACATCTTCAACAAACTCACATTTCACTCCAAAATATAATAGAATTAACAAATATTCTAATTATCCTGATAGTATAGGGTTCAAAAAATAATTAATATGTAATCCATTTGTCAGACAATTTAAAAAAATTACATTGTACAAACCATGACATCATATAGGCTAGTGGTAGTTGGTGCACCCTAACTGCCTTTCGGTTGTGAGTTCATGTCTCGCGGTATTATCAGACATGATGGGTTGTCGCCCAACCTCTAGGGTGTTCTTTTTATAACAATACATGAATAATCATAAGAACTATTTTACCCATAATAAATTGTATCCAATGAAAAATAAATTCATTACATACATTTGTCAAATCCAAAATACATTTTTTCCAAATTCTCAGTCCACAATTTTAAGGAAGGTAAAAAAAATTAAATCCTATATTTCCAAATTAAAAAATGTCAATAACATCATCATGTATTATATTATAACATAGTAATGCACAAAATTACCATAAAACCTCGTTGAATATGTTTTGGCTCCATTATTCCGTATATATTTTTTTAGGTACTCATTTAATCTAAAAAATATGTAAACTCCCACAATGATGGAATAAAAAAACAAATAATTAGTTCCATGGTAGTGAATAATATCCAAAATACTTTAACCTCCACAATTTTATCTTATTTTTAATCCATTATATTAGTTCCGAAAACATATTAAGGGTTATATGTCCATATACAATATATTTTCCAATATTTTTAATGAGAAAATTTGTCACATTACATGATAACAGAAAATATTAAAATACTTAATGAAAATTTACTTCAATACAATCGTTATAAATTTTATAATTATTATAAGTTTTACTCAAATGAAAAAATTTATCAACAAAAACTTAAGAACACAAATGATTCATACTAAACACTAGTTGTATCATAACTTGATTATTATCCAATAGATTTATTTAGTGTATACTCTGATGATTGGGACATTGACTCATGTAGTGTCCCAACTCTTTAAAGGTGAAGAATTGAACGTTTGAAACCTTTTTCTTAGCCTTGGTATCCCGAACATGGTGTCCTTTTTCTCCACACATATGACAAACTCCCATTCCATTAATGCATTTTCCATGGTGATTCATTCCATAGTTATCACATGTGGGAAAATGCATTTTTCCTTCATCCCTTTATCCATCGTTCTCTCTGTCATTTTCTTTTTCTCTGTCTTCCCTTTAATGCCATTGGACATATAGAATTATTCACATATCATATTAACACATAATACTATTTCCTCATAGGATGATAATACATGTAACGATATTTCCCATCAATATGACTGATTAGGACCATGAAAGATATGATCCTTTTTTACTTTTAAGGACATGTGTATTATTGGACTTCTCTTTCCTTCTACTGGGCACAATTTCTAAATGACGATATAAATTTGTAAAGATCACATCATAAATTATAATCCAAAAACACGAAATATAATCAACATTATTTGATGATTTTCCTAGATCTATTCTCATAAGAAAAAAATAGCTTTTTTGATGACTTATTTATCATAAATGCTTCATAATGTTTTGTAATGAAAATGTTGATTATCTTGAGTATATACCTAGAAGTGTCAAAACCAAGAGTTCAGCAAAAGCAATTGGCATGCATCAGATCCTATTCGAGTTTGGCTCAATGTGGTGTTTTCAGGTTTTAACGATAGTTATATTTGTGCCAAAGCCACCTCTACCTGAACATATCTAGACGTGGATGTATTTCGTAGAAAAAAATCACAAAATATTTTCATTAGTAAAAATAATAGAATTTCTTCTATAATAATATGAAATATCAATCTGAAGGTAATTTTTCATAATCAGAGTGAATCTACATAAATTTCCTATGTTGTTCCATTACATTCTCGGATACCAACTGTAACTCCCTGACCCCAGAAGACTAGAGATAGTTCATTATTTTAGTACACTGGCTTGATTACTGAGAATTATGTATGGAATTACCGAGCAATTTAGTTTTCTTGTAAAATTAAATACATACATGAATGTTACATTAAACAATAAAAAATAAAACATAATTAAAATAATATACTAAGAAAACAATTATACCCCTAGCTTTACGCTATATAACAAAAATAATTAACGTCATGGAATCATCAAAAAAACATATGAATTGGGTGAGCTAAAATTCTCAGTAAGCGTAATGAATTTATCAGAAGAAATAAAATTTTTAAGTCAAGATGTTTAATATAAAGAACATAATATTAAAAATAAACACTAACATGATATGGAAAAGTAAATCAATTAGTACAATATAAATATGTACATGGAAATTCCCCTAGTCTATTAATCAAATGTAATAACTAATTTTATAATGGGGGAATGCATAATGTCGGACATCATAAGAACACACTCAATGCCTCATTCCAAGACTACAAATAAAAATTCATTAAGGCCTTCTTCAATGACACTAATTTGTCTCAAGAGACCTACTAATACATCGAGGAGTTATAGCTTTCTCCACCTATCACCTACTATGTCCAATGCATTCCTCATTTGAAAAATGTTGAAACATAATATAAACATTCATATTAAATGTAGCCTAAGAAATTTCTATACATTAACTATAAACCATGAATGGTATAAAAATATAACATCCACATTTCAACATATCAGATCTCATTAAATACAATATAGAAGACTTGATTACAATAAATCAAGTTCAATCAAGAGTAATATTCAGTAAAGGATGTTGACATCGTTGAAGAAGATTAGTAAAACTATTTGAGAGAAATATTTTTTTATGAAACCATTTAAATATAATGCATTTATTAAGGAAGTTATATAGAAGATATTTTTAAATCAAAGTGTCCTATAAAAATTTGAAAAATTATAATGTCATTAAAATTTTAAAACAATCATGTAAACATAAATAAGTAATGAAAATTATTTTTAAAACATAGGCATTGATTAAAAATATTTAGAAAAATAAATATTTTAGACATTTAAAATGCAGATCTTACTAAATATTCCCTTATAAGAAACCTTAAAATATTCATTTTGAAAACCTTTTTATGAATCATGGTCATGAATTATAAAAATGTCCCTGTAAATACGTACACATAAAAAACATTTTATAATAATGAGATTATAGAATTAACCCTTACCATGTACTTTTCATTATTCAAGGGTACATTTATCCTCTTGTATAATGACCATTTTATTTTATTAAATTCTAACATAACCATATTAATATTATTTATATCATATATGATTCATTTATGGATTTATACTACCCATTTAATAATTGTTTTTATGTTAAAGTAAAATTTCAGTTAATAATTGATTTCATTATCATATGTGTTTTAACATGTTATTCATGATCGTATCATAGTGATCATTTTTTACATAAATACGGAATATAAAACATGATTAATATATAATTTATATTCAGAAAATAAATATCTATAATAGATAGATTTATAAAATTGAAAACACTGTTTATGGAGATGGTAGGCCGTATGTACACATAAACGATGATTCCATTTCATATCGTATTGAATGGTAGTATGTGAATGATATATATATATATATATATATATATATATATATTTCTAGTATCATTTATATGTAATATATTTCAAAAAATTTAATATTATATATATTTTGAAATCATAGTTGAATTTTGAATGTGGAAATGAATCTCATCGCATCGTGGAGATGGTAAGTTGTTTGTAAGAACGAGCAATGATATCATTATATTGATGGTGAAATATTATTTTATTGGATGGTATATTATATATATATATAATTATAATCATGTAAAATGTATTATATAAATAATTTATAATCATTATTATACCCATTCAAATAATGATGTGTTGAATAACAAACTACCCCAGGATTTGGAGACTATAAGTCGTACGTACGAATGTAAGGTGAAATTTTCATTCATAGGATATGTATAATATTTAATATGGTTTGAAAATATTTATAATAATATATCAGTATGTATAAGGAAGATGAGTTTTTATTTCAGAGTGGAAATAACAAAGAAATATGAAGTAGAAGAACAAAAGAACTTTGAATGAAGTGATGATATAATTATATCTTCTTCGGGTTCTTCTTTTTTATTTGAAAAAAAGGATCCATAAGTTGTCTTTATGATCAATATATGGCCCCTTGTTTGAAGTGATGGTAGTTGGGAAGATATTTGATTGGATTATGTCTGAGAAAAATTACATTGGAGGTGTGATTTTGAGAGAAGGCGAAGTGCGATTTTAAAAGTGAGGTGAGGGTAACTTTAGGAATAGATTGAAATATTATTTTTTTGTAAATAAATTTTTGGTTTATAATGGCTAAAAAATGATTAATCTCTAGGAAAATATATGTATGGGTCTATATAATTTCTACATATAGGATCTTGACTTGATTAGGCCACCATATTAACAATATAATTTAGATACTAATCTTGGTTAAATAGTTGAACATTTTTCGTGTATCATTGTATTTTTATATTATATGTTTAATAAACATACAATAAAATTCCCAGAAAACCTAAAGTAGTTCATTAGTAACATATATAACATTATATATGTCTTTTAAAAAAATGAATGTTTTTAGGAATATTATTTCATTTTATAATATTGAATTTGTTTTACAAATTCATTTATTTAAATTTCAACATTATTAGGAATTTTTTATATTGGAAAGTCGTAATAGCATAATCACTTTGAACAAAAATCTATTCAGTCTATAATAAATGGTCATATGAAACTAGATAATTCGATTAATTCATAGAAACACTATATTTACATATATTTTTATATTTATAAAATCAATTATTTTAATCTTTCATTAATAAGGTAATTGCTACATCATCATTGTGTCACAAATAAATTTAATTATTTAAAGAATAAATATTATAAATAATATACCATTGTGTATGAAATTTTATTATATTTATAGTGAATATATATATTAAAATTTATCTTATGTATAACTCATATTAAAAATGGGTTCGTTATTAAAATTTGAATTTAAAACTTTTAAATATTCTTTAAATAAAATAATAATAAGTGTTTTAATATCATCTAAGGGGATCAAATAGGATAATATTTTATTAATATGTTTTATCTTGTTCTAAATACACTTATCCAATAGAATTAGGACTTGTGTTAGTGTTATAGAAAAATAATTTTGACCATTAATTACCCTATTTAATTCTAACTATGGTAAATAAAATTCAAATGTTATTATTAACCAAATATATTTTTCATCCAATTGAACCATATTTTACATAAGGATGTCAACTATTTATCTTGTAATTTTGGAATTCAATTCAAAAAATGGTAAAATCATGTTTTATGAAAGTTTTCAAATGTTCCTAAAAGGTGGGTAAAAGACGTTAACAAATCATTAAAAATTTATATATCGAATATTATTATAAATTAAATAAAATGAATTAAATTTGATTATTATAGTTATTATGTATATATTTTTACTTTAATATAAATCTATATATAAAAATAATTATATAAATAAAAAATCAAATTCAAACTATAACACATTGTTTTTGACAATTCATCAAAAAATAAATATTTTCAGATAAATATAAACAATTCCTCCAATGATAATTTTGATATTCCAAATTTAAAAATAAAATATATGTAATAAAATTCAATACATAGATTCTTCATTAATTAATCAAAAATTAATTCTTATTTTCAAAACCAGAAAGTTGGTTTTTGAGAGGTAAAAACTATGAAAAGATTGATATGTGTTTATGTCCAAATTAATTATAAATTACAACCAATGACCAAAAATTTATTAAATTATAATAATATAATCTAATGATATTTTAAAACCACTCAAATTTTTAATTTAACACTATAAATTATTTCAAATAATAATGTTTTTTAAATTTATGTTTATTATTTTAAATATTCATCAAAATAATAAATTTATCAGAAAAACTCCAAAAAATTATCAAAACTATATTTTTATGTAATGATTATAATAAAGATTTTTTTTTTCAATGGAATCAATAAAATAGTCAAATTTTGGACTTAAAAATGGTTCTCCATTAAATTTTGATAAAATTAATTTTTTTTGGGAATACACTTCTTTAATCTGATAAATTGAATATTTATTATATTATGAAAAAACACATAATATAGATGTTAAAATTATATGGAGTATATAATGTTCAAAATATTGTCAATACTCTTCATAAATTCTTTTTTAAACAGCTAGTTTTGTAGGCTCTGGTGTGTTTGAACTCGGTGTAGTGTGTGGAATAAGCTGTTGAATTAATATAAAGAGATAATGTATTATGATATTATGGGGTGATTAATTTTACATTTACCATATCTCAAAGTAATTAATATTTGATATAGGCCTCATCAGTATTTCATTTTTGATAAATGAATATTCCAACATCAAATTTGAATGTGAATTATATCTATTGTAACATACCCTTAAAATAACATTGTATTATTAAATTCAACCAAAATTGTTCTTATGATTCCAAAAATAAATTTATTATTTATTTTTAGAAATACATTTATATTGATTATATGGTTTTTTATACACATGATTATTCTATTTATATATAACTTAGACTAAAATACTTTGATAGTAATCTATTTCCATTCACCTATTAACATCATCCTCTAAAACATTTGGATAACTATTTTTACATATCTATTAAAATTAAATAAATTTTCAATATTACATAACCTTTTCATCCAAGGAAACATGGCTTTAATCTCAGTGAAATAAACAGTGAATATAATGATGTAATCTCTACATGTGTTTAACAAATTTCACCCTATCCCATATAAATGAATTACTTAAATTAGATGAGTATATTTTACCTATTATCAATAAATATTGTATTTTTTCTATTTTTATTTTTTTTAAATTTATCATTGATGATGTATCATTCCATTTCAAGCTTACGATGACATATCAGTGATCCTACTATACATATAATAAAAAAAATCAATGTTGGTAAGTTCTTCTTTGTTAAAATGTTTTCTCATCTACTACCTTGAAATAGAATGAATCACATGTTATTATAATTTAATAAATATTTCCACTAAGTCATTTTCTCCTAGTGGAAAATATTTTATTCATTCCATTATTGATGATTCTTGATTCTTCCATGAATATATTTTTATTTCCAATATCACTAAATAAAATTTCATTATAAATTGTGTTTCCTCCAAATCAGCCACAAAAGATGTTTGGAATTAATTTCCTAAAATATTACATCACATGTTCATAATGTATTTACATTAAATAGTCTTGCAACCACAAAATATGACTATAAATATTCTTCAACGTATATGTGACTCTAGATATGTGAGATGAATAAAAACTAAAATTAATCCATGAATTTTATAATATTATTACATTTATTGTATCATCAACTATAGATGACTCCTCATATTTTCTTCATCAATAATCAGTAAAAACATAAAAGTATTATTGTATTTGAATTAGATATATGATTACACATTATACTTTTTGTTACTATATTTTTCATATCTTATAAATATATTTTATAGGAATTCAGACAAATTTTTGGTATTCTAAATTTAAATCTATTCATTTATGGCATCCATGTTTTATAAATTACTATTCATCTTGATTAAGTGAATATCCAAAAAATCCTACATTCTATTTATTCAGTAAATAACATGTTTTTTGTAAAACATTTTATTTATATCAATAAATACAAAAAAACTAACAAACATTAAATCTCAGTATTCAAATATAATACGAATAATTTAATGAATCAATATTATTTTATTAATAAAAAATATGGCCATCATATTTTTTATATCTTTGAAAAATACTATCTCCATATTACTCTTAACATTAATTTGATATGGTATCATTTTAATTTTACAAATCCTATATATGGGAAATAATTATAACCTAAACTATTTATTTCAAAAGTTTTTTATGAGACAAACATTTATAGGACAATATTTTACATTTAAATTTGTGAAAAACCCATTCCAAAATTTAATGATTAATAATTCACATAAATAATGGTGTTTTTTATGATCATATTCTTTAATGATTTTATTTATATAAATACATTATAATTTTTATTTACCTATATATTTATTAGGAAAATAATCTTTATAATCAAATCCATCAATTTATTTTATTTTTCTACATCTCTTTCATTATAAAACACGACTTTTTAATGAAACTATTTTCTGTTTACTTTAACATGGATTTTTAGTATTTTTTTATAAATATATTAATTACTAGTATAATTTATTCCTTGATATTAATGTTTTGATAAATAAATTATTCATGTAAAAAATTAAACATAAGTTAAGTGGGTATTTATTTGTTCTCTTCAATATTATATTATGAGTCATCAATTTTTTATATAATATATAAATGTTTTGTGTTTTATAGTGAAAAAAACATCTCAAAATTAATTACTTTTTTAAAAGCATTAATATTTTTTAAATAATAATATTTTTTTCATTCTTCCATCATTTACTGATCTTTACATCTCAAGATATTATAATATTGATTCATTATAATTGATCATTATCATATGTATCTCGAATTTCATTAATTTCTTCTTTGAAAAAAAAACATATTTTACTATTCCACTAAATTTTTAATAAAAATAGAATATTGAATTCATATCCATGTATTTAAATATGGAAATTAATTGATATAAGATAAATTATGTTTTTATATTGTCTATATAATTATTCATCATCATTAGATAAACCTTAGAACCCTTGTCCATTATCTATGTAATTATGTTTCTATTATTCATTAATTTGAAGAATTATTCTACAATTTTATCTTAGTTTTAAAAATAGTTTAGTTTTTCTTTCCATATGATAAAATTACTATCATGTTCACTAATATACACTTGGATTGATTATATAATATTGGTGAAAATATTCTCCCATAAAATATATTAGGGTAAATCATCAAAATATTTTCAACCACTATTGAATCCAAGAATAATTTTAAAAAACATATGATGATGCTTAGAATTTTATGGGTTATTTAAAATAATTCATCAATGTTTCATTATCACCCATATTAACATCATGAGAACCAAATAACTATAATTTACATTTATTTCATTACAATTCCACATTCCCTTCATGGAAATGAACATTTTTACTAAATATATTTATTAATACTCATTCCCATTACATTTATGATAACATTATTAGCTAGTAATATAAATTTATAATTTTGAAAAACCCATGGTTTTGACGTATTGATATTTTTTTAAATATTCCTTAAATATTTTATTGGAATTTAAGTGAATATAGAGTGAAATGTTATATATTTATGACATTACAATGTATTACATAAGAGGATATGGTATTATGAAAAAAAAATTAAATGTTACCAATACTTTATGATATATTATAAAAATATAGAATAAATTATGTTTTTGAGATTATGGTTTAGATTAATGAATATATAATTTTAAATAATGAATGTTTTGATGAAACCTACAATCATAGAGAAACCAGACAAGTATCCCATGGTGAATCACAACATGGTGAAGTACAAAAAATCAGAAGCAATAAATCCCATAATAATCTTCAAAAAGTAAGGCCAACTTAGTAAAAAGTCGAATCAATATAAAATATCCATGATATATATAATGTAAATCCAAACTACGAAAATAACATTGATAAAACAAGGAATGTCAAAAAAGTCCATATTTTAATAACCATTTACACCATGACATATTACCGTAAAGTAAATGATAACCAATGAAATAAGCATGCTATATAATTCACAAAACATCAACAAATTTCATAATAAAATATAAAACTACCAAAAAAGTGGGTTGTGATCCCAAATCATAACAATATAAAAAAATTAATATATAATATTTTTAATATCAATGCATCATTAGTAATACCTTTTAAAAACGGAATTTTTAAATATTTTTCATTAATTAAAACCATTATATAAATATTTTTATGGTCATCATAAAAACAAACTTTATTGACCAAATATAATAATATTACTTGTGCGGTTAAAAATGGTAGGTATTCATGGATACACTGTATAATTAACAAATGATAAAATAACAATGAAATAAACCATCATGTGATAAAATAATCGTCAAAAAAATAACAACATTTGGGATTTAAAATATAGGTTTAATTGATTGAGATGAAAAAATAAACATTATGTCTCTATGGTGTAGCTAAAAAAACATATCCTCTAGTGTAATTACACACTCTAATATTATATAAATCTATGTTGGAATTACACACACAATGCCTTACAAGCGTTTTTCCCAAATCACCCATGTGTGCCAAGGTAGTATGTATATAAAAATAAATTTAAAAAAAATTCTCACATTTAATATAAAATTTTCAAATCAAATCCATTTCATCAGGTTATTGAGAAACCATTCCAAAAAACAATTCCCACTTTAAAATAATTTAACTTAATAGTAGTTTGAAAAAAATAGTTTTTAATAAAAAAAACATTTTAAAAATTGAAAATCATAACAAAAATACAATGTAAAATTATGTATCATTAGTGAAAAAAATAGGAGTTTGTAAAAATATATAATAGTTTAGGAATTGACAGCATTAATAGATGCACATACAACAACAATAGATTAAATCTAATTTCTATAGATAATGGAGATTAGAAACAAGATGACCATCCTACGAAAGACATGGAAAATTGGAAAACTAAAAAGTATTTATAGAAACTATGATTTGATCACATATATAAAAAAACACAACCAATATAACTGCAACAACAAATAACAATGAATAATTATAAAGACCACATACTTGGGAGATGAAACTCAAGATTTATGGGGACTGAACACACAATGGAGAAACATAAATTAGTGAGATGACCAACAATCACTCCAAAATAAATTTTGGCCACTCAAGGGATCACAATAATAATTTTAATTAGAAATGAAATTATTTTTAGGCTTCAATAAAAAAGAAATCAATAGATTGAGAAATTAATTTCATTATATTTATATTTATGATGAGAAGATGATGAGTGTAGTATTTTCTTAAAAATTAAATAACCATAGGTTAAAATAACTAATTCTAAATATCTCACACTATGAAATCAATCAAACTCATTTATATCATCTATGTGATGAAACTATTTCATGTGTTTATTTTGGAGATGGATTGAAATAGTGAATTATGATCATGATGTTAAGATTTCCAGAAAAACAACACACAACTAGAACATGTCAAAAAAAAATCTAGGGAAGCCTCAAACAACTCCAATACCCAATATAAACACTATATAGGAAATGTAATATGAAAAATTGAATTCCATTGAATCAAAAAAATGCATCCTGTACATTATGATATTTTCCCTAAAAATCTACCTATCCTCAAAAGCCCAGAAAAACACCCAAACTGAATTTTTATCAAAAAAAGAGTCAAGAAGTATAGAAAATAGGGTAAAATTATCTATAATCTACCAACAATAATTTTTTCCCTAGATTGTTCTCATGATCCAAGAGTCAAAAAAATTTAACTAAAAAACTACCTCATCAACAATTCACATTCTAACATCTCATGGCTATCACATCTACACTGTAACATTAAATAGGAAACAATTCAGTAATGGTTTTTGTATTCTCATAGTAATGTATAATCTAAACTACATTCTAGATCATTGTGGTGTTTAGATCATGATCAACATGATCACATTCGATCACATTTGATTGATCTTGTTGGTACCACCTAAATTGGGAAATAAGAAATAGGTTGGGATTTGTAGTCAAATGACACTAAATGTTGAACCAAAATTCCACCATTCAATTATTTATCACAATATAAAAAGCACCACAAATTATCGATTACAACATTTTATATATACTAAAATAATAGTGTCCTAGGATTGGTGAATATCTAGGAAATATATGAACACCAAACAAAAGGTGATGGTTCTTATAGTATTTCTGATGACTTGGTGTTATGAATAAACGCTCTAGATTATAATAACCTACCATTTATTTCCAAAACATGGCTTAACCAAATCAAATACCAATATCCCACATCATCCTAGCACAAGAATGATCTACATGGTTTCACACATAACTCATCCAATGGGTCTATCCTAATTGTTCCTGGATAACTATTGATATATGGAACTCAACCAAAAGGTATATAATATTCACAAGAACTGGAGAAATGAAGATTAAATCCTCATTTAAAATCCTTAAGAACCATGATAGCCCTGTAATTAATCCCATAGGTTCTTATGCTCGTGCATTCCTACAAGGGAATGTCTGTTTAGTGGTCATGAATTGGTGAAGGTTGGTCATCATGCTTTAGTTTCTAACGAGGGAAAGATCCTATAGTTTTGTTACGAGATTTTATCTATTATGGTTTTTTTCTTATAACGATGGCCCTATGGTTTCTCACTTTTTTCATCAAATGTGATATGATAATAAATAAGTAAACTTTTAGTAAATTTCAATCTGAAATATAAAATATCAAAATGAAATTTTGAAAACCTAGATTCATTATAAGGGTTATGACAACCCTGCTTTTTATTACAACATAAACATGATTAATTACATAAAACATCACTTGATACAACAAAGAAGTTTGAGAGTTTTAGTGTATTTTGGGATTAGAATCATTACATAAAAACTTAAAATGTGAAATACAACATCATTATTGAAAACTTATTTTACATGACCACTACATTCCTTCATACTTAGCATTGCATGGGATAACCTGAGGACATGCATAAGAAAAGGGTGAGATATAAAGCCCAATAAGAGAGTACACATGGAATAACATGAGGAGTACAATACATGTTAGAAAATAGGCATACCAATAGAGCATAAGAAAAACATGAACATAAAGGCATGATAAATAATGGATAATCATAACCTGGAAATGTGGCAACAACACAAAACATGGAATTAGCATGTGCCAAGGCTCATTGCACATGGAGCATGAGTAAATCCTTATTGCACATAAAGCACGAGTAAACCCTCATTGCACTTTAATTAGCATGTGTCAACACTCATTTCACATGATGTATCTTGATACTATACTTTACTCAATGAATTGTAGCGCTATAAGGGCGCACCATTCTTAAACATTTCATTTCATGCATAAGTGTGCCACATGGATAATAAAACATGGATTCATAATGATTTATTCCATTCTAAAGTACTGTGGAATTCATACATTAAACTTTACAATAAATAATTAAATGTGCATAAAGGTGAATACCCTTGATGGATAAATGGGCATGGTGTTCAATACACAATGACATTGTCTTAGAAAATCAGTGCGATTTCGGTAGCGTAACAACATGACATAAGAATTCATAAATATGGTTGATGAGAGTGAAAAGGGTTCCTCATTATATTTACATGTAATGTACAGTAAGTAGGTCATATAGATACAGGTCCCAAAAATTGTAATGGAATTTAGATTCATGATACAAAAGTATTTCTTGAATGTAAAAGAGGAGAGAGAAGTTCCTTTCGGAATTTCAGCATAGTAACGGGTGAAAATGGGAGGAATTTAAGGAGAGAGAAAGGGTCTCACATCATTAAAACATATAGAGGACAATATGATTGAGTTTCAAAACCATATCCCTATATTCATAATTGAAATTAAAAGGGCAAACCAACTTAACGAAAATTGGACAAAAATGAGAATGGATGGAAAAACCCTTACATGGAAGTGTGATTCCAAAGGCTAGAGAGAGGGTTATGAGAGGCTTATTGGGAGCTTGGGGCACCTTGGTAAGATTATATAGAGAGTAGGGAAGAGGTTGAAGAACTCCAAAGGCTTTGAGTGAGGAGGAATTGAGAGAATTGGTGGGTTTATATAGGAATCGTGAGGGAATTCTTTATTATTTAGGTTTGGGACCCCTTATATTAAATTAATCCAAACCACAAACCATCCCATGGTTTTTGCGCATGGTTACTGGAAAAGGGAAGAGGAATATAATATTTTATAAGTCCAAGGTCCTAACTTCTAAAAATATTAGGGTTGCTTATGTGGAGGTGAGTCACACTCCCATGGAAATTAATTTAAAAAGACAAGGTGTTTAATAAGTCTTGAGGGGTCCATTAATTTTTGAAAAGTAAGCCAAAAAACCCCAAAATCACATTATTTTAATTGTAAAACATATATTGGACGAACATAAATATTATAGTATTTTATTACATCACTATTGTGTCATTATGATGTCATAAAACACATTATATATTTAAACGGTATTTAATTTTTACTCAAAAATTTGAATCTCTCAGAAAATTATGAAAAATTCACCGTTGGATAATTGGGATGTCCTGATTCCAAAAATAAAATTTACTTTATCTAAATAATTTTCAAAATTTGTAAATTTTCACTTTTAAAATAAAAACCTATATTTATAATAAATTCACGGGTTTTGAGAAAAATGGCTTTCACACCTTATTAAAAATTATAATTGCATTCATACAATTACATTATCATTTATATATAATAATATTAATCTAATAATAATAATAATAATTTATTAAAATATTATTTAATTCAAAAATCCATTAATTTAATAAAATATCTTTCTTAATTAAATAATAACTAAAAACACCATTTGTTCTTTAAAAACTATTTACAATGTATCAATAATAAAAAGAAATAATATTAATTATTATATACAAAAATAATGTACATGAACATAGTACTATCGGTTAGTTATATAACCCTTTAAAATAGCCACATAAGACCCATGTTTAAGGTGTGCGATGGTCACATACTCTTGGGGTTCCTCAGATAACATCGCTCGAGTGGTAATTTCTATCAACTTCCACTTCTCTCGTTGATGGTTTAGTTCGAGCGTGACATGGTGAAGCTCAACTAGGGATTGGTCAAGAGCGAAGCCCAAGGTCTCCACCTCTTTTCTGAGCTCCGATAAATGGGCTTCGTATGGGGAAATTCTTCTGGATGAGGCCACCGCTTCCATTATCTAAGTAAAATTGGATGTGTTAAAGCCCTATATTTATACTAATCATGCGATCACTGTTCAACGGCTATAAAAGTAACAGTCACAATTCTAGTCATAAAACCAATGAAGTTGAAATTTTATAAAAAAAATTATATAAGGAGGTATTTAATAAGATCAAGAGGTATTTTCCATTAATGAAACTTTGGTTCATTACAATATTCCCCCTTAAGAAATTTCTCCCTTGAAATTTTCGTTTTCCCACACCAAAATAGATGTGGGTAACTTTGCTTCATCACTTAATCCGATTACCAAGTTGCTTCTTCAAACTTGTGGTTTCTCCACAAGACCTTGATGAGGGCATTGTCTTATTTCATAGAACTTTTTCTCTATAATCTAGTATCTTCACGGGTTTCTCCTCATAAGAAAGATCGTCTTCCAATTGTACCACCTTATAAGAGAGTACATGTGAAGGGTCCGATATGTACATCCTTAAGATGGATACGTGAAAGACATCATGTACTTTGGCCATAATAGTCGGAAGTGCTAGTTGATAGGCCACAGCCCCAACATGATCAAGAATCTAGAAGGGGCCAATATACCTTGGACTTAACTTCCCTCTCTTTCCAAACCTCATGAAATTCTTCAACAGATATATGCATAGAAAAACCATGTCTCCAACTTGAAACTCAAGTTCTCGTCGATGATTATCTGCATAACTCTTCTGTCGACTCTGGGCTTCCATGATATGCTGTTGAATGGTTTTCACCTTCTCCACCATTTCCTCGACCATTTCTGGTCCAAGAAGTTTATGTTCACTGACCTCATCCCAACATGCCGATGTTCTGCACCTTTTCCCATACATGGCTTCATATGGTTCCATTTGGATGCTCGAGTGGAAACTGTTATTATAAGAGAAATCAACAAGAGGAATATGTTGATACCATCCTCCTTTAAATTCCATTGAAAACGATCTCAACATATCCTCAAGTGTTTGGTTAGTCCGCTCATATTGGACATCAATTTGAGGATGATAGGCCGTACTAAAGTTCAGTTCAGTATTCAGAGCATTTTGACAAATCTTCCAAAACATAGAGGTGAATCATGGATCTCAGTCAGACACAATAGGAAGTGGTACTCCATGAAACCTTACCACTTCACTGATATATATCTGTGCCAGTTGATCCAATGAAAAATCATCCCGAATATAAATTAAGTGTGCAGTCTTTGTAAGAAGATCTGCAACAACCCATATTGCATTGTTGCCTTTGGATGTCCTCGGAAGTCCAGTGACAAAGTCCATGGTGATGTTTTCCCATTTCCATTCTCGTATGGGAAATGGTTGCATCATCCCCTTAGACTTTTTCCTCTCTTCCTTCACATGCTGACACATTAGGAACTTTGATGTATATTCAGCAATCTCCTTCTTCATATTATCCCACCAAACGTTTTCATAGAGATCTCGATACATCTTTGTGCTCCCTGGGTAAATAGATAAATTTGAACTATGTGCATCATCTAAAAGTTTCTTCTTCAGCTCCAGACTATATGGAACACACAATATTTTCCCAAACCGCAAAATTCCTTCTTCATTAACCTTAAACACAGAGGATTTCCCTTTTTTGATAGCTTCTAATTTTTCCTAAATTCCCACATCATCCTTCTGAGCATCCTTTAACCTTTCCAAAAGAGATAGTTGAGCAATAATTTGTGAAAGGATTGATGATGTTCCCTTCTCTATGATTCTCATGTCTATCTTCATCAAGTCTAAGAAGATTGGATCCTTCTCAATTCTCATCATTGATAGAATCACCGGATCCTTTCTACATTGGGCATCTGCCACCGTGTTCGCTTTCCCAGGGTGGTAATGGATTGAGTAGTCATAATCCTTGATGATCTCTATCCATCTTATGTGGTGCATATTAAGCTCATTCGGTGTGAATATGAATTTAAGACTCTTGTAGTCAGTATATATCTTACATTTCTCTCCATAGAGATAATGCCACCAGATTTTCAAGGTAAAGATCACCGCCACCAACTCCAAATCATGCATTGGATAGTTTCTCTCATGGATTTTCAACTTCCGTGAGGCATAGGATATCACTTTATCATTCTGCATCATTACACATCATAATACCTTCATTGAAGCATCAATGAATACCAAACAAAGTTCCCCACTTGTGGGTAAAGTGAGCACATGCGCAGTGAAAATCCTCCTTTTCAACTTCTTGATGCTTTCTTCATATTCTTCACTCCATGAAAAATTTACTCCCTTCTGAGTTAGCTTTGTAAGAGGGTTAGACAATCGTGAAAAAATTCTCACAATTCGTCGATAATAACCAGATAACTCCAAGAAGCTACGGATATTTGTTACCAATGTTGGCCTCGGCCATCCCTCAATTGCATCTGTTTTGGATGGATCCACATATATCCCATTTCTTGTGATGATATGGCCCACGAATGAGACCATAGTCAACTAGAACTCGCAGTTGTTGTACATTGCATAAGGCTTCTCCTTGATCAAAGTCTCTAGTAGAGTTCATAAATGCTCCTCTTGATCCTCCTTGGTTTTGGAGTATATTATAATATCATCTATAAAGACTACCACAAACATCTCCAGGTAATCTCTAAAGACTCTATTAATTAGGTCCATAAATATTTCTAGATCATTTGTGAGTCCGAAAGGCATTACTATGAATTCGTAGTGCCCGTATGTTGTATGAAAAGTAGTCTTGGGGACATCTTCCTTCATCACCCTTACTTGATAATATCCCGACGGAAAATCTACCTTGGAGAAGAATTGTGCTCCACATAGCTTATCGAACAAGTCATCATTTCTTGGGAGAGGATACTTGATCTTTATCATGATTTTGTTAAGTTCACGATAATCGATGCAAAGCCGCATTGACCCATCCTTTTCTTGACAAAGAGGACTAGTGCAACCCACGGTGAAGCACTTGGGTGTATAAAACCTTTATCCAGATTCTATTGTAGTTTTTTTTTCAGCTCTTCATGCTCTACAAAGGCCATTCTATATGGAGTCTTGGATTTTGGTAAATCCTCAGGTATAAGAACAATTAATAATTCAACATCTCTTCTAGGAGGAAGACCAGGCGGTTCCTCGGGAAACACTTCGGCGAATTCCCTCACAATAGGCATTTATTCAAGGATGGTTTCTTCCTTCGACTCAATCATCTGAGCCAGATATGAGTGATCATAAGGCAGTAATATCCACGCATGATATGATGGAGCTAATGGAGATTCATATTCCTCCTTACACTTGTAATTAATCGAGGTTCGATTCTCCATATGGAGTGTGATTTCCCTCTCCCGATAATTTATGTTGGCACTACATAAGGAAAGCCAATCCATGCCAAGAATTTCATTAAATTACACCAGAGCGAGTATGATGAAGTTCGCCGAGAAATTCAATCCAAATATTATAACAGGGGAGGACTTATATTTATGGGATGCAATGATTTCCCCATTTACCGTACTCACCGACATCTTCAATTCCATGATTTGTGGTGGTGCTGGGATTGTTCTACTAAAATTTTTAGATATAAAATAATACGTAGAAACTGAATGAAAATGTATATTTTCTTTTCTTGAACGAATAACTAGCGTACCTGTCACCACTTCATTGTCAGGGTTCACTTCGGTATTAGTGATGGAAAAAGCTCTTCCCTCTACCATGGAAGTTGTTGGTTGTCTCCGAAAACCCTTAGATTAGGGCACTGATTTGAAAAATGACATGGTTCTTTGCATTTATAGCATTGAACAACGTGTTGAGGTTCGAATAGAGAGTTCCTCTCCTCTGTTTCAGCCGCGGGTCTTTCTTGCTGATAATTAACAGCTAGGTGGTCTTCTATTCCACACCGGAAGCATTTCCTCGTCCCCTTAGGGAAATTTCAAGGGTGCTAGATTCCGCACATTTGGCAAGTGGGGTGCTGGATCTTCTTAGCACCATTGGATTTATCCATCGGACCACCAGCATTGAAGTACACCTTATGCTTCTTAGCCCTATGATATCCCTGTGATTCTCCAATCTCCATTTCAACTTTGAGGGCTCATCAGACAATTTCCTCATAGCTGTCGAAGTCACGGATCGCTAATGCTTTACGCATGCTAGGCTTCACCCCACCAAAGAAGCGGTCAACCTTGCATTCAGGGATAACGAAAAATCCAGAAGTGAAACGTGCATGCCTTGTGAAGTTTTCCTTGTACGCTCCAACAGATTCTTCGTCTTTATGCTTGAGGGAAAGAAATTACCTTTCTATCTTAAGCCGGAGGGTGCGTGGAAAATATTTATCGAAAAACATCTTCCAGAAATCATTCCATTCCAATGCCTCGATCTACTCCTCAAGCTTCGTATTTTTAATCAATGGCCCCCATTGATCATATTTACCTTCCATACGATAAGCTGCTAGGAGAACCTTCTCTTTTTTAGAACATTGAAGGACGGAGAAGATCTTTTCAATGGAGTTGATCTATTGTTCAGCGATCATGGGATCAGATGATCCACTAAAAGTATAAGGCCTTTTCTCATGAAGCTCCCAATAGAGACTTGTTCTTTCTTAGGGGGGTTTGGATGTTCCTCTTGACCCGTGCTTCTATTAAATTCTTAAATTAGCTGAGAGAGAAGCGTGACAAAGTTTGTGATTCCTGCTCCCATTAGATTGGGAATCTCATTAGTACAGTCATCACACTGATCTTCACATCAGCTATTAGCCCGAGTCCTCCTATTACCAGACATTTCCTGGAATAAAACTAATGTTATGGGTAACACATAAAGGGTAATCCATAGACAAAAGATGACGACATATAAATAAAATTTTATTTCCTTAACTCACGAGTCTATAGGCTTCAATCTAGGCTTTTCATGATCTACATTCTAACATATATTCTTAGGGGAATTTTTTTAATTCCCTTAATAAGGTTTCATACTAAGCATGTGAATTTACCAAAGCATATCCCTCGTGAGTGTCGTAACCAAGAGTGCAGAAAGGCCCGTTGTCGTGCACCCATTCCAGTTCGAGTCTATCTCAAAGCGGTGTTTTCAAGTTTTACCCCTAGGATACATCTGTGTAAGAGCCACCTCTACCTTCTTTTATCTAGACAGGGAGGTATTTTCATGACAACCCAATTACTCAATACTCACCAAAACATAGGGACTTTTTTATTGTACTTAGTCTTCTATCTAAGGCTTTACTAGGGTTTTCTAATCCTAATCCCAAAAATAACCAAACCTATCCTTTGATACCGACTATGCTACCCTGATTTTTATTACAACTTAAACATGATTTATTACATAAAACATCACTTGATACAACAAATAAGATCAAGAGGTTTAGTGTATTTGGGGATTAGGATCATTACATAAATACTTAAAACATGAAATACAACATCTTTATTGAAAACTTCCTTTACATGACCACTACATTCCTTCGTAATTAGCATTGCATGGGATAACCTCAGGACATGCATAGAAAAAGGGTGAGCTATAAAGCCCGGCAAGAGAGTACACATGGAATAAAATGAGGAGTACAATAAATTTTAGACAATAGTCATATCAATAGAGCATAAGAAAAACATTAACATAAAGGGATGATAAAGCATGATAATCATAACAATAAATGTGGCAACAACGCCCAACATGGAATAAGCATGATCCAAAGATCATTGCACATGGAGCGTGAGTAAATCCTCATTGCACATAAAGCACGAGTAAACTCTCGTTTCACTTGAATTATCATGAGTCAACACTCATTGTGCATGATGTATCATGATACTATACTTTACCAAATGCATTGGAGAGCTATAAGGGTGTACCCTTCATAAATATTTTATTTCATGCATAAGTGTGCCACATGGATCATAAAACATGGATTCATAATCATTTATTCCACGATAAAGGAATGTGGAATTCATACATGAATCTTTACAATCAATATGTAATTGTGCATAATGGTGAATACCCTTGATGGAGAAATGGTCATGGTACTAACTACACAATGACATTGGATTAGAAAATCCGTGTGATTTTGGCGGTGTAATGGCGTGACATAAGAATTCAAAAAAATGGTTGATTAGAGAGAAAGGGGTTCCTCATAATATTTACATTTAATGGACAGAAATGAGGTCATATAGATACATGTCCCAACAATTTTAATGTAATTTAGTTTCATGATAAAAATGTATTTCTTGAATGTAAAAGAGGAGAGAGATGTTCCTTTCAGAATTTCGGCATAGTAACGGGTGTACATGGGATGCATTTAATGAGAGAGAAAGGGTCTCACGTCATTCAAAAATAAAGATGACTGTACGAGGGAGGTGCAAAACCATACCCCATCATTCATAATTGAAATTTAATGGGAAAAACAACTTAATGAAAATTGGAAAAAAATGAAAAAGAAAGAAAATACCCTTACTTGGATGTGTGCTTCCAAAGGCTAGAGAGGGGATTGTGAGAGGCTTCTTGGGAGCATGGGGAACCTTGGGAGAATTCTAAAGAGAGTAGGAAAGAGGTTGGACGAACTCCAAAGGCTTTCAGGGAGGAGGAAGTAGGATCTTGGGTGGTATTATATAGGAAAGTTGAGGGAATTATTTATTATTTAGGTTTGGGAAACCTTATATTAAATTAATCCAAACCACTAACCATCCCATGGTTTTTCCCATGGTTTTTGGAAAAGGGAAGAGGAAAATAATATTTTATAAGGCCAAGGACCGATCTTCTTAAAATATTATGTTTTCTTATGTGGAGGTGAGTCACACTCCCATGGAAATTAATTTAAAATGACAAGGTGTTTAATAAGTTTTGAGGGGTCCATTAATGCTTTGAAAAGTAAGCCAAACAAACTCAAAGTCACATTATTTTAATGGTAAATTATATATTGGCCTAAAAAAAGATTATTGTATTTTATTACATCACTATTGAGTCATTATGATGTCATAAAACACATTATATATTTAAAAGTTATTTAATTTTTACTCAAAAATTTGACTGTCTTAGAAAATAATGAAAAATTCACCATGGGATAATTTATACATCCTGATTCCAAAAATAACATTTATTTTATTGAGAAAATTTTCTAATTATGTTAATTTTTACTTATAAAATAAAAAATGACATTTATAAAATATTTATGGGTTTTGACAAAAATGGATTTCAAACCTTAATAAAAATTATAATATCATTCATACAATTACATGATCATTTATATATAATAAAATTAAAATAATAATAATAATAATAATTTATTTAAATATTATTTAATTAAAAAATCCCTTAATTTAATAAAATAGATTTCTTAATTAAATAATAACTAAAAACACTATTTGTACTTTAAAAACTATTTATAATGTATCAACAATTACAAGAAATTATATTCATTATTATATACAAAAATAATGTACATGAACATAGTACTATAGATTAGTAATATAGACCCTTAAAACAGCTGCAACAGACCTAAGGGTAAGGTGTCCGATGGTGACAGACTCTTGGGGTGGCTCGGATAACATCGTTGAAGTGGTAATTTCTATCAACTTCCAATTCACCCGTAGATGGTCTCGTTCGAGCATGACATGGTGAAGCATAGCTTGGGATTGGTCAAGAGAGTAGACCAAGGATTCCACATCTTTTCTAAGCTCCGATAAATGGGCTTCATATGGGGAAATTCTACTGGATAAGGCCATCACTTCCTTTGTCTATGTAAAATTGGATGTCTTAAAGCTGTATATTTATACTAATCTTGTGATCACTGTTCAATGGCTATAAAAGTAATGGTCACAATTTATATCATAAAACCAATGAAGTTGACATTTTATAAAAATAATTATATAAAGATACATTTAATAAGATCAAGAGGGATTTTCCATTAATGAAACTTTGGGTCATTACAAGGGTCCCAACTAAGAACACTCTCATAGTGAACCCCCTGAAGGCTCACAACCTATCATATATACATTTCCCATAATTTTTCTGGTTTTATCATCTCATTGATCGATATAAAATTCACTGATTTCATAATAAAAAATTATTAACAAATTTTTTTCCTAACATCATTGAGTACATAGAAAACTATTATGTGGAGCATGAAAACAAATCCCACTTAAATATATGAATTGGAAATGTTTGAGAAAAACGTATAGGCCTTCATTTCACCACATTAATTATATAAATATCAGACACCATGATAAAAAATATTCCACTGTATAATTGAATTTATGCTTCCTATAATGATGTCTAAAGTAACAATACATATTTTTAGTCCAAAGGTTCATAAACAAAAAATAATGGTGTCAATTATCCGTCAACTCTTTCCATAGATAAAATTAAATAAATAACCTACTTCAAATAAACAAATCACTAATAAGAGATTAGTACTAATCACTCGAGGACCCCCACAAATATTTTTTACCAAATATTTATGGAGTAGTGTTAGGTACATGATCATACTCAATCCACTAATCAAACAACAGGTAAAACCCTATTGAATCCATGGAAACCATTCCCCCATCTTCTTCCACTCCCAATGTAATATATACAATCAATGTAATTAGATACCACTCTTCCAATGATTACATTTAATATTGAGTTAGTAATTTATTTCTCAGTAATTTAGTGACCACATTAACTTTATTTGAATTTAAATAAATTAAATATGAAAAAATCATCATATACTCATCCCAATATCTCTGTCTCCATTTTAATTCCCTATATGTGGAATTATACATCAGTATTTTATGATATGAAAATAATGTAAACAATAGGCAATGAATCAGTGATGCAACAATTTCAGTCCATGTATAATTGCTTCGAAATCACAACCATGATTATGGCAGTTCTTCACATGTGTACACAACTAGAGAGACCCAAATTAGACCACATGTTTCCCATATATCATGAAACACTCTACACCCATACCAAAAGAATCACATAAAACATCCTACTTATAACCTAGATCTATAATACTAAAAATAGAGATGATGTCAATGTATTCTCTAGTTCCTCAAAAAGAACTAAGACATTTATCATTCCACATAATCATTACACACATAATGGTAAAATTTGTCATCAAGGATTATGATTTGAGAAATATAGAATAAACCACATGTAATAACAATCTATCCCCAAGAATCATAATCTCCCAAACTCATTTCTTGGATTCCAGAAGTAAATATCTTCCTGTATAATTTTAAGATCCCTTGAGACACCCATTTTTTACATAATATACAACATTTACATTAAATATTGAATCCAAAACTAAAATTTATAAATAATACCATATAAATGATTTTCCGAAAAGTTTTTAAGAATGATATAAAATGGTATTGGTAGTCCTAAAATGAATTGGATAACAATAAATTTTCATACGTGGAAATTAATAGTCCAATAACTAATGAATAGTCACATTCATCGACAACACAGAAACAGAAGGAGCATTAGTGAGATTGAATTACATAAACAAAATTTTCAAATTCCCTTACCCAATCATATATTATAGTTTAGTTGTATCCTTTTCTTAGAAACATAATCTGTGATTTCCTTACTGAATTTGAATTTATGGAAACCAATAATCCCCTATAATAATATCAAGTAAATAATCAATCATGGGAAAGAGATACCAATTATTATGTTCCACCAGATATATCAATCATATAAAAAATATTATAATACTATTATATTAAATTTTTTAAAGGATGATAGGATAATCCTAGGGTGACACAATTTCCTGAATAAATCCCTTAGCCTCAAGGAATTGATGTTGAAACATTCATTCTGTAAACATGGTAGGTTACATATGATAAAATGTCAGTGAAATAAGAAACATAATAGTTATCATATCAATGTTATCATCAAACTATATTTACATAAATAATCAATAAATATTATTTGGAAAGACCATGGAGATTGAACACACTGTCATGAACCAACCTGTAACCACCATGAATTGCACATCCTTCTCAACTCGCGACATGTCCTAAAGGTAATTCACAATCCCCATGGGATGGAAAATAGTGCAGGGAATAAAAATTAATCAAGTGGGAACATTATGTTTCATAAAAAAAATAAAAATAAACAAATAAATAAATCTGAACAACACCATTAATCACTAACAGCTAAAATAAGATATTGCCTTACATCAAAACATTACTTTAAGTGACCTCATGGGTCTCCACCAGACATAGAACCATGATTTTTGAAAGAGAATTCCAAAATTAGGAACTAAATCTAAAAATATAAAGTAGGGATGAGTAGCAAATTGATCAGTTGTCAATCACCACAGAATCAATGTATAACTTTTTCCAATACATTACAATAAAAAAATGTAAAAAAAGTAACAAAAATAAGTTTTTTGGAATTTTAATAAACATACATAGCTTTACATTTTTGAAATCAAAAACATTTAACCTTATATTAAGAAAATAAACCACCATTTTATATATAAAAACCAATACACAAGATAAAAGGGATGTGTTAATAAAATTAGACTTGATGAGAAGAATATGAAGTGAAGAACAATAATAACATAAAAATAATGAATGTAACCAAGAATAGTAAATAATAACCATTGGGAATCCTAAACATCCTTATAATACCCATAGATATACTTGTTTCTGATCCACTTGTCAGCGTATGGTGAAGCCCTTGGTCTATAAACAACTAGCTACCCTAACCTGGACCTAGTAGTGGAACATCCTTCTATGCCTATCTACAACTCAAGGAAGGTACTAACCCATCTAATAACAGATATTAATAAATTGCCACTAGATAATATATAATATCACAAGGAATCCATGTTAGTAGTAATACTGAATAATTTGGAGGCCCCTGCAAGTGTGAATCACATTACCTTTCATCACTGCACTTTCCTATTCCATACACAAATAGCACATATATGATAACCCATAAATGGAAATCCTAGATAGGGGCTCCCACTATAAATATATTCATACACATATCCATCACAAAAGGTTCCAACTAGGATGCCACTTCATTTAATCACATAAATAATTTCATTGAAAACATGTATGCTTCCATACATGCCTTTAGTTTTACAAAATAAAATGACTTTATGATAAAATGTATAAACACTTCTAATACATCACCAATACTACTTTAAGAATTGAAAAGTAAAACATGTCCCTATTTTGTAAATACACTTGTGAGAATGCAATGTAAAATTTGCCATCATTTCATTGGTACATTCATATAATTTCACAATGATTTTGAGTTTCCAATCGACATCATACTACTAAAACAAAAAACACATTTATAACATCTCTTTCCCATCATTTTTTTCGAGGTTAACAAAAAACACAAATTTTAGATGAGAAATGAAGAACATGACACATTATATCTAAACTAAGATAACAATACATAACACATACAAGTTCCTAACATTACATTATTATGATACTCCCCAAATACATTCACAAATAAAATTCCCCAATACATATTTTTGGGAAATCATCCAACTGAGAAAACATTCCAAACAAATCCTTAAGAAAACAAATTACCATAACACACACAAAAATCCAAATAAAAATTTCTACTGATATTCAATTTATAAGCATTTTAAAAAACAAAAAAGGACCCAACATCATTTGGAAAATGATAACCAATTGGGTAATCATGTATTCATTAAAACACTAATTTAAAACAACATCATTATTTTACGAGACATCTATGTGTGCGCCTATTGCACCAATGGATGTGTCAACATACAATGGAATAACAAACATATGTGGAGGCATTGAAAAAACACTTCTTATTAATAAACATTTTTTTTAAATCCATATCCAACACCCATCATTATTTAAAAAAACTCTATTCATCTTATAAAGGCCATCAAACTCATCCTAAAACATTTAAATACAACATCCAAACCATATCATTAACACAATATTCACACCAAACCATGACAAAAAATTAACACCACCAAGACAAAATAACAAAAGATAAAGAAATTCTTCATGATCTATAGTCACACTCTAACATAATAATGGAATTTAAAAAGAGACTACCTAGGTTCCCCAAATTGAGGCATTTTACAAAAATCACATTAAAATGACTTTTTTTAAATTATATCAGCACGAAATTATCAATTATATATAGGAATAGATATTATAGTGTCATAAGGTACATTTAAAAATTATTTTAAAACATATTAATGCTCATAAATCATACACAAAGGAAATACATGGTCAGAAACAACTATCTTAACCATGCATGAACATGACCAATCATCAACGAGATATCAAATATGGCCCAAGAAATAATCTTCATACCCAAACAATAATGAAAATAAGACCATGAAACTAAATAATTAGTTATAGGCCAAATTGAATAGAAATCCCCAAAAATTTGATGAAAAACTCACCATTAATGATGTTGCTAATGAGAGGATCCCTGGCTAGAGGAAGCATTTCCGATGAGGGACGGGGCACTGGTATGTCCTCCTGTACAGGGGGAGTATCTAAAGAGGATTTGTACCATAAAATTTTAGGGATACAGTGTAAGGGGAACTTCTAGGAGGAGTTCACGCCTTGCTAGAGGGGTCATAATGGGAAATGGAAATTCACATAGGGGGGTATCGAGAATTGGGATTCCAGATGAAGGAGTATGTACAAGGATGGGGTTGTTAGAAGCTGGTGCGGTGCACTTATACTCAACATGAAACTCAATTATATTAACAAAAGTTGAGAAATAATAATGTATAATAATTTTAATGGTCATGTGGTTAAATTATTCCCACCAAAAAACATTATTCCCCCATTAAGTAATACTACCTATTGTTACTAAAAAATTGTGTCAATGACCGAACACAACCATAAGAATCATGAAGTTCACAAATGACTGTTTATTCCATAATTCACACCGGACCGATCAAGAAAGATCCATGACACTAAACAATGGGAGAACATGAGAGGTATCTCCAAAACACATGGCATTTACTAATGTATAGATTAAAACAAAAAAAACCACACCAAGACATGAACGGGAACACCAACAATGGGAGAAACTAAAAAATTATGTTCTTGAAAACAGACTAAACCTCTCCTCAGTAGCCAACTAATACCTTTATGAAAACCTCTAATACCATGGGAAACTCATGAAAATAAATTCAAACCAAAAGGAAAATCGAAAACTTTATCCATCAATTTTAAAAAACATAAATATAACCATATTTGAAAAACTAAAACAAAAACCCCATCTAAACCTCATAAAGATTAAACACTCAAAAAAATTAATGACTAAAAGGGCCATATATAAATAGTTATAGCTGGATGGAATTTATAATAGTAGGAAGACAATATGAATAAGTAATTAATTGTTCCAATCAAAACATTGAACACAAACAATTAATTTTGGCTTTGCACATCATCGAAAACACCTAACTATGCACGAGATTTACCCTAAGACATGTGGATGTGGATCTAATGACTAAAGAAAAGCCTAGTTCACAGTTATGTTGTAGCATACCCTGATCAGAACTCCTTCCTCAAATGCCACTTCGTAGTGATCTTCCCCCAATGACCTAAATAACCATAATGATGGAATTAATCTGGAGAGATGTGACAATATGGTATGGACGGTCTAAACAGACCTTACCAATGTCACACCAGAAAGAGGTCTTACGAACATGGTATCAAAACAAAAAAATATATATTATTATAGATGGGTTCTTATGGCATGATATCATCACTAAATGGGGAACCCTCGTGAAATTCATCCACCATTAACTACACCCCAAGAACCGACCATGCTAAAAATGCCCCATCCAACACCTTCTTGAAATAGGTTTGAATAGAAAAGATCACATATCACCTAATATATGTGTGAGAACTCCAAATGAAAAGATGATTTATATATTAAATGTGGTCAACATTTGCTTTTACAAAACATTTTCCCTATTGAACATCCCACAACTTTTCCACCTTCTTTAACATTACCTCCATAGGTATAGCACTGTGATGATATTGGCCTTGGATATTTCCCATGTCACCAAAAATTCCAATGATTATGAGACATATAAAATCCACTGATCCAAAAAATGGACCCTCAATCAAACCCAATATGTTATGAACATTAAAAACCAGGAGAGTTCCCAATAACCCAAATACTTGATCTTCTTCTTTTAAACAACTTCACTACCTCAAACTTTCCACTATCACTTCGAAGAATATGGGACACCAATGAAGAACCGATAATGAGGAATGGATCATTTAAAACATAAGGGACATTTCTAGGAAGATAACTCCAAAAAACATAAATGTATATCCCAAAATTTACATACATCCAAATCATAAACATAAGTTAATCTCAATCCAAACAATTAGAACACATGTTGAACACCACAAACACAACTCCAAAATTCATTTTTCAAAAATTGTCATTTCATTTCTATTTGGAAACATCTATATTTTGGGGCTACATTATAGAAACAGAACCATCATTTTAGAAATAAAAACCCACTTTTTAAAATGAAAACCATGTTCTGGAAAAAAATTTCTTTTTAATAATTATTTTAGAAAAATAATATCGATCCATTTGTTTCGAATAAACACCCATGAAATCTAATAAACTGTTACTTGTGTGACCATCCATTCCTCTAACTTCTGCCATTAATTGTTTTCCCCACACACATTCAATAAATAACGACAAACATGTGATCCGTTATAATGAACACCAAGGGTCACACCAAGCCATTTTCATACCAATTCCATAAAAACACAAAATTTCCTAACCAAATAACTTTTAATTTTAAAACCAAAATTATAAACATAAATAAATTTATGTGAAAAGAGATTCAGATATAAAATCCTTTTCATTTTTAAAATCCAAATTACACCAAACATCCAGAAGTAGGGATATGCTTATATACCTTACTCTACTCTATGGAAGTGGGGTATTCCCTATGTAGGCCATAATAGTAAAAGGGACTTGAACTGTGAACATGGAATCCAAATAGGCCACTAATCAATGTGGGATAAATATTTTGATCTAGATATCCTCTATTATCATCCCTCAATCCAAAATAAATATGAATGACTAAATTATCAGACAACCCCTAGCTTCTCGATGACTATAACGAGATTGGGTTTATGACTCCCTTCCCGTCTGTACCACCTAAGTCCCGAGAGTCCTATTATCCATCTTCCAGACACCCCAAATAACATGAGACTTATTTGGTACTATTTTTTATGAATAAAATATGGGTTACCCTAGAATGGTAACCTGATTTAGCATGCAACATGAGCTGAAGGGCATTTCTGATACCCAATGGATGGAAACTAGTGCCAAAAATCAATACTATATAAGTGGGAAATATATTGAAAATAAAGTAATAATAATAGATAAATTATAAAATAAAACATTACAAAAATGATTATCACTAATAGCTATAATAAGACAATGTCACGCAGCTAAATGTACCTCCATGTTACCTTTTGGGACACCACCTAATAGAGAAAAACACTCATTGCAATAACGATATAAAATACGGACATACAACTAAAATGATTAGGTAGGGGTTAGCACCCAAATTCTCAGATTATAATCACAAAATAATATTGGTATTTTCTTTCCCATAACAATACATTAAGACTTTTCTGAAAAAAGAACTAATAAAAATATTTTTTCCACATTTAAAAAAAAAATTAAAATTACATTTTTGAAATCTAACAAAAACCACATTTAATTTCTATATAAAACCACCATTTTCAAAACAAAACCCATACCATAATATACATGAGATATATTGAAAATAAACTGATATTGTGATAAGAAAATAAAGTGCAGAAATATATTGACAATAAAATAAATAATGTAACCATGTCGCATAAATAATAACCATGGGAGATCCTAAAAAACCCATGAATACCAATTAATGTACACATTTCAGAACCAGGATCTGATGAAAATTGAATCCCCTATGTCAAAAAACAATTATATACTCTAACTTGGAAAAACTAGTGGCACATCCATTCAGGTCTGTCTACATCTTCAAGAGGTTACTAACCCATCTAATCATGGATAATAGGAAAATATCACTCGATCATAAAAATGATACCCAAGAACCCATGGCGGTAAGAATAATATGTATGTAAGATTCCCCCGAATGCATGGATCAATTTACCTACCATCACCACACTTTCCTAACCAAAACAAGGATACCATAAATTAAATAAATGAAAATGGGAAATCTTAGATATGGGTGACCAATATACATAAATTTATTCATATATCACATCAAACAAGGTGAAAACCGGTCCGCCACATCATTTTGAAATATAAATAATTTCATCGAAAACACTTATGCTTCCTTATGGGGATTTAGTTTTACGTAATCCAATGCCTTTCTAATTTTTTAAATTAATTCTATAATATCATAAAAACTACTTTTAAAAATTCTATGTCATATATGACCCTATGTCCTAAATACACTTTTGATAATTCTATGTTAAAAAGGCCATCGTTTCATAGGCACATTCAAATAATTTAACTAACATTATATATTTCCAACCGACCTCATAAATATGAAACCATCAACCCATTTATAACATCTTATTCAAATCATTTTTCTATGGCCAACATGAAAAACAATTTTTTGAGGAGAAAATCAAAATAGACCACATTATTTCAATAATATGCGAAAAATACACAACACCAAAAAATGTTCAAAATATTCCATTGGTTCAAAACATGTGAATTGTTTTCATATGAATCATTTCCCAATCAGAAATTTATAAAAATCATCAAAATATTAAAACATACCAAATGGACACATAAGACAAGAAACTACCAAAACACACAGTGAAATCAAAACATGCATTCTCCCTATGATTCAATTTTAAACCTGTATTATACACCACCCATATGACCCAATATAATTTCATAAATGATGACCATTATGGAAACCCAAGATTCCAGAAAATAATAATTTAATACACTATCTTTATTTGAAGACACATAAATGTGGGCACCTACTGAACTCTTGGATATGTCAATATCTAGTTGATCACAAAACCTCTAAGGAGTCATTCAAGAACAATTCCAAAAAAAAACCATTTTCATTAACACAATATCCAAACACATAAACTCTTTAAAGAACAAAATACATCTCATTTATACTATGAAACTCATCTTAAAATATTTAAAAATTATAGTCATACCATATCATTACAAATTTATGAACAACGATATAGGATCACAAATACACAGCACAACGACATCATAATTAAAGCTATAAAATTAATAAAAATCTCCAATCTACCACTAAATGAACAAGTGGAATCTCAAAAAGGACACCCCAGGTGCCACAAGTATTTTAATTTTATAGAAATATCTTTATAAAACCATTTTTATAAAATTAAATTAATAAAAAATAATCAATTAAATATATACCTGATCATTATAGATGTTATATAGACATATAAAAATTAATTTAAAATATTAAATTCTCATGGATTATGTTGGAATGAAAAAAAGTCTGAAAACAAATACCTAAACCATGCACAAACATGAAGAATATATAATGGGATTTCAAATAGTCCAAGGAAATAATATTTATACCCTAAAAAATGAAAAAAATGTATCCATATGAACCAACGAAAATAGGATTTTGGAAAATTGAAGTGAAACCCCAAAAATTGGAAGGAAAGATAATCAACAAATATGATGAAAGTGAGAGGAGGAATGGTTGGAGGAAAAATATCAAGTGAGGGAAGGTGGTCAGGTGAGTCGTGGTACACAGTGGGGGTGGTCGGAGTGGAATTACAAAAAAAAAATAAGTGGTATCCAGAGGTAGGAGATCTACCGATATAAGGTCGCATCACACCGAAGGGCCACATAGGGTAATGGGAAATTGAGTAGGGAGGGGTTCACTGGGAACAAAAAAAACAATAATAAAAAGGAAATATCAGGAATTTGAGGTTTAGAGGTGGTAAAACTGGGGGTTGTTCGAAGGTGGTGTGGTGCACCAAAAGAATGTTTTCCGAAGGTTCTTCATGGTGGGCAATTCTATCTCATGGGTGACTGAGCGTGGGGGAAAGAACCCGGTGGGGTGAAAGCTGCTACATGCTGTTATGGTTCCCAATGTAGGGGAAAAATGAGTATTGATAAGTATATTATGTTTTATTTTGAGAATAAATATATTGGAAATGATAATATTAATATTAATACAAATATTAATAACAATTAAAACAATAATAATATTAATAACATGTGAATAAAAAATATTATTATCTACCCAAATAATATTATTTTTATTAGTGTTTAAACATATAATAAATCTTATTTCGATAAAAAAAGTATTTAAATATTGTGATATAGCATATTGTCCTAGGTTGAATGCTCAGTTACCGCTACCAATGTGGTGCTCATGTACCAGTCTGACACCCATCCAAATTTGTTAAGCATAAAAAAATTTAAAATCTTAATCCAACTGATCCATGACAATAATAACCAATCAGATAAATAATAAAATAAAAAAAAATTTAAAGCTATGATGTGACACACACAACCAAAATCATAGTAATATTGATACACATATTAAAATATATGACTGAAAAACTATGATATCTAGATTGATATATAGACAATATATTGACCAAAATATATCACAATCATGGCCTTACAGTCCCACTCACCAAAAAAGTCACGAGTGACTCCATTGGAAGAGAATTAATAAACTCAATGTTGATAAAATCCAATCAGAGCCTTAATGATAATCATCCAAATAATGAAAATATCCAATTTTATGACAAAAAATTAAATAAAAATATACCCCAACTCAACATCAATGTTGGTTATAATAACATGATAATCGAGAAAGATGAAACATTAATTAATCCTCTTTCCAAATGATATGGAAAAATCAAATATGAATATAATAGGTTATAAAAACAATCCAAACATATAAAAATATTTCAGTTATAAAAAATAATGAGAATTTATTATATCAAACAAATATATAATCATTGATGATAAAATAAAAACCATACCTCTAATAGTAAAAAAACACCTTCATTTTCCTCTTGTCTATAATCCATTATACAAATACATACAGTCGTATCTCCTCCATGATCTTACATAACCACAAAAACATTCCACTTGTCTTGATGATATGACCCACCACTGTTATTTTCTACATAAAGAACATTAAAACCCTTGGTGATAGTAGATAAAACCTTACTTAAATGGCTCAGCATTCAACAAATACACCTTATATAGAATTATTTGACAAAAAATTAAATATAATTGAATCATCTGAATGTCTGTGCCTTGATTGAACAATCCTTCCACACTGATAAAAAAAGTAATATTTTTGTCCTGACAAACCCCTAAAACTATCCTGGATGAAAACTGTCCACCCTTATGCCTATTTTTCATTCTATAAGATACACTATGGCTTAAAACCCCAACAAATATATAATCATCATAAAATATTTTTCATGCTCTATATACAAATACCAAATCTACTTTATCATCAATCTCAACCATGGTTTAAAGGCTTATGAGAATATATTGACAAAATAGAATCCCTCAATTCCAAATCATATCATCAAACTATTAGGTGATCACTGGTGAAAATATATAATGACAAATTTAGAAAGTCATTAAAATAGTTGGAATATTTTATAATTATATGCACCCCTAACTCTAGGGCTAGAAACTCCCAAGTATTTTCTACACATAATGGATTCATAAAAAATATTTGGTTAATGTTTCTCATAGAGGATTCCATGATATTAAAAATATGAAACCTTTCAATCAAAATATAGTCCCACTATAACCTTATCTTTCTATCATGTATATATTTGAAAAAAAACACCTTACAGTCCACATTATTTTTTAGAAAGAGGAATATACTATCAATTATCTCAAGCCACTCCTCATATTCAATGATTATTTTTCACCATATATGAAAGGGGGTTATAATTTGTAAATTATAATCCATGGTACACCACTTATCCTTAGTTTCTGGCACCCACATGATTTTGTGTCTGAGTAGTGAAAATTAAAACATTTACCAAATAAGGTTCCACAATAGGATTCACCTACAGAACCTTTCTTCTTGATTAAAATATGAATTTAAAAATATAATTTAATGGAGGTATAGTCTATTAATCAAAAGAAAAATCCAATTATATTAGTGTATTATTGAAATTAAATTAAACACCATTAAGTATCCATTTCAACTCATTTAAATGAAAATAATTAAATTGATTTATGGATTTTATGTAATGAGGGATAAAATAATATTCCACATGTTTATTTAAATAAGACCCAAATGTGCATAAGTCTAATAACCCAAATAAAAATTTATCATGCCTGAAATATTTCCCTTCCAACCCATATTTAAATAGGGATTATGTCATGTGAGTGAGCTAACAAGACACATTTTTTATTTTATATATATATTCCATCATTCATGACTATAGTTTTCCAAGACACTAAACAAACCATATTTTTTTCACTAAACTTCAGGATTAGTAATAGAACTCCTACTAATATTTATTATTCCATCCTTGGGAAACAAAACAATTTATCTTATATCAACTGCTATATGGTGATGTAAAATAATGAATAAGAAACAAGGATCTTGATAATTATTAACATGAAGAAATATTAGATACAATTAGAAATAAATATTAAAAATTCACGAGATAATCAAATTAAATCTATATAAGACAAAAAAGAAAATAAAAAATATGAGAACAATAAAATATCTATCTATGACAATTTTCATGACTAATCCATCTGTAGGATAAAAAATTGAAAGGGACTATGTGGTTCCCTGTGCTGCTTCACCACATTACACTATGTGCACATCCTCGTACAACTAAGGCTTCCAACGTATAGTGAGGGAATAACATGTGTACATGGGAAAACAAGTCATTCACGACTTTAGTGTAACCCAATGGTGATTTAAAAAGATAAGCATTTGAAATAGAAATAAATAACGAGAAAAGAAACAATAAATCATCCAGATAATAAATAGGTAGAAGATTAATAAATATAAATTTCAAAAAATGTTAATGTAGTAATGACATACAAAATGAAACGTACAGGAGATACATGGGTACAATCATACACCAAAAAAAAATGAAAAAAATACATCTCTACTAGAATCAAATGTATTGGATCCATCCTCTTATTTCATATTCTATTCTAATGAGGAAAACAAAACAACAAAATATTGGGGATTCACGTTTTCTCATCATTCATCCTTGTTGTCAGTTCAGGTACAATAGGTAGAATGAATATAGTTTGAGATATAGAGAGTAGGATACAACCAGTGGTTTCTAGAACCATATTGTCTGTGCATAAAAAATAATAATTGTGAACGTAGATATATGTAATGTGAATTAAATAAATAAATATATAATTATTGGTTCCTCATGGAAAAATATAACGATATTACCTTCTTGTTCTTACACTGTATATCTCAGAACCATTTATAAACAACAAATAAATATAATATAAGGTAATATATATTATAATTATCTTTAATTATATGTATGGAGAATATATCTTCACCATCATATGTTATGTGAAATCATCGATTGAACCCGATCATTTACTTAGTATTGGTGGACTAATCATTAAAAATAGTAAAAAAGTAATCCTATGTTGTTAATAAATTTTAATCCATATTTATTAATTAATATAAATCTAGAGCCTGTACAAAGTGATCCATGATTTGAATCCCATGTATCTCAATTAGATAACTATATGTATCAATAATTTCTAGAGTCTTTCCAAGGTGATTAATAAGTGGAATCAAAATATCAATATCAACATAGTGTAAAATCATATCCCTCTAAGACCATATAATGTATACCACATAAAGAACCATGTATCACTCATGGAATGGAAAATCATTATTCTCGATTGAGCCTATCGAAAAAATTTACTAGGTAACCATGTATAACTAAAAGGTAATGTGCATAACAACTCAACCCACTGGTATCATCCTTGTAATTCTATAAAAGAAACCCAGTATCAATAGCAAAACATTGAGAATCCATCTCAAAATCTAATTTATAATGATGGATGACACATCCAAGTAGTTGTTATGATGGGACCCTTATATCTCCCTTTCATGAATAATGTGTATGAGTTTAGAAAGTATGAGATTCACACTAATTGTGTTTTAAAATAAATTTAATATAATCTCAATTTAGGGCTTACAAATTAAATGTAGAAAACAATTCAATGGATGATATTATTTAGACCATGGGGAACGTCAAACTGTCAAGGTGTCTTGTGTTGGGATGGTCATTCCACATATTTAATACATGAGTTTATATGACTGAATTCATTATGGTTTTATCATATAACTATCGTTATTATACATTTTTGACGCATTAAAGGATACATTCGACATGTAACAAAACAATACATCAAAAAAGAAATGTGACCATGTGGAAAAGTACTAGTCCACATACTAAAGAATCATATATATATACACTCATCCATAATATGCCCTTTGGTTGGAATTTATCAATAGATATTTGATGAATTTTCAAATTCCCTAAAAACAAGTCATATTGGGTCACACAAAAATAAAATAGAATAATGATAAATAAATATAAAAATAGAGAGATAATATAAATTATCATTGGGAAAATCTTATAATGTGATTTTCATTTCCTTGAGAAGTGTATAGATAAAGAAGAAACCTAAATAACTTGGTTAGAGGTCAAGATGGTCCTCTACTATGAATGATTCTATGCAAAAATATGTTTTTTTCAAAAATTAATGGTTGCTACCCATTTTAAAAAACATGTCATGTAAAGTAATATATGTAAATAAAATGATTTCATGAAATTTTGAAGTTTCATAATCATTCCGTAGAATAAAAAATCACATTTTGAATTGTATTCACAATTTGTATTGAGTTTGTGAACATCAAAGAGTCTAGTGGATTAGTTAGATTAATTAATTTCATGAAAATAATTCAGATCATCAACTGAATTCACTTCATGAAATTAATTTATGACTTTAATGAGTTTATATCCCAACTACTACGCCCATTCTAGCTTACATTCCATATGAAAATGACAAGCATCATGCCTTAGTTATAGGCTCTTAAGACAAAAGTCATCAAAAAAAATTGATCAACTAGATTTAAATAATCATTACCTATATAAAAATTATGGATGTCACAACCACACCTCAGTAACATATATCATCTATATTTTTACCTTCTATAGTGGTAAAACATCATTTGAATAAAATGCACTGATCACATATGTTAAATTATCTCTCCCATATCTCATCATGAATATGCTTATGCTTTAATAGCACTCTAACCATGGGACCTTATATGCCTCAAAGAACCTTCACACTCTAATATTGTGTGTGTGTG
Source organism: Viscum album (assembly GCA_963277665.1). Lineage (NCBI taxonomy): Eukaryota > Viridiplantae > Streptophyta > Magnoliopsida > Santalales > Viscaceae > Viscum > Viscum album. Next base: position 1,044,028,939 of record OY728163.1, on the reverse strand, counting down.
TCAGATGCTCCCTAATATAGACATCTACGTCTAACTCTATATCCTCATGATAAAGAGAATGATAATTGTTAGAAAATAATGTTGAATATATGATGCCTGGAAGAGAATGTGCATGAAATTATATCTCTGAGATAAGGCTAACTGATAACCTACAATATTAAATTGATTCAAGATATCTAAAAGTTTTAAATGATGATTAAATATATTACCATGTCTTCAAATCCTTCTATGACCCAATCTATGACAGATATGCAGAATGAACTTATGTCACACCTCATAATTTTGTTTTCCACAATGATTATTGGTAGAATAGTTTTATTGAGACAAAGATATAGACATTTTCTTCTGAGTAAGTTTTAACTTCTCTGTAGTCTAATATATGAGATGATGTCCTAGTAGAACTATCTCACATAAAATCAACTATAAAGGGCGTGAATAAAATTATCTACCATATTTCAACTAATAAGGTGGAATATTAATAGTATCCTCAATGTAATTTGTATAGGGAAACATGATGAGAGGTGGGTGCTTCACCCACAATCCTCCCAAATATATAAAACACGACAAAATCAAGTCGTCTATCACCCATGTTGTACAATCAGAATGACCTCAGATCTAAGGGTGTTAGGTTGTGCTATGATTTACCATGTATCCCAATAGTTTCTATAAGCCTTGTTAGAACCACATTAAAAACTGACCATCTTGATATAATATGATAGAATATAGAACAAAATTAAGGCACATAATCTCCATAATATAATGCCTCCCGTGATTAGAAATTTTTAATATATCTCAAACTATATAAAAGTGTGTGACTTTGGATAACCTATCAATGATCACCCACACTACATCAATTATATTAGTGGATATCAAATAGCCCATCACCAAATTCATAAAGACTTTTTCCCATTTTCATTATGTAATTGATAGAGGATATAGAAGTCTTGTAGTGCAATGGTGCTCCAACATCACCTTATTTTATGTGGAACACCATGTCGTAATATATCAATATAACACTTCTTACATGGTCAAAAAATAACAATATCACATATATTGGTACGTCTTTGTAATACCAATGTGTACTTACTCAACAATGTCGTGAAATTTTTATATCAATTCTTCATGAATGTCTACAACCACCCAAACATTCTAATGAATTTGAAGAATATCATTCTCACAAAAAATCTATATTGTTATTGGCTCCTCAACAGAGACACAGTCCCCATGGAAAATACACTCTGATTCTAGGATAATTATTTTCATTACTCATTCCATAAGAAAATATTTCACATCTATAGCAACAAAAAATGCTTCCCATGATTTTATTGATAAACTAGTTTGATATAAAAATATATAGACATTGACATTAACTCACTAATAGCTCCATATATTCCCTTTTTTAGTCTTTTCACTTATAAAGTATACTAATTCATTTCCCTTCATGAAAATATAATTAATCGCAAAGTTATAGGAACGAAGATACTCTACCCACATACTTTACATGATATTCATACCGTGGTATAGGGAAATGTAACATTGACTTTAAATGGATGTTTAAATAATATAGTATTATCCCAATAGATGGTGTCTCAAAAAATATAAGTCATAAATCAAAATAGCTAAAGTCATATTCCATCATAGGATAATTGTACTAATGATGTATCAAATATTTGTAACCTTAAACTATAACCAAATATCCTTTTATGAATATTTTTCTAATATTAATTATTGAGGAATCCTACAATTTTTTTCACTTATATGAAAATTTAGAAGAATCAAGGACATCATATAATTTATTCTCCCTTTTAACTCTTTTACTACAATCTCACAAGTGTATGCCCATAAAAAATGTCACCCTTTTCAATCATTCCCTATGGTCGTACTTTTAGGAATGAAAAGTCAGAAATTGAATATCTATAATATACATACATCATCTTGAAATTTCACATTTTAGTGAAATTATTTGGTTTTTTCATGTTAACAATGATTTTAACGTTTTCACTATGCGAGAATTGCCCTATACCAATTGTTTTGATTTGTTGTAATTGGTCCCTAAATCATTGGTACATGCTAAACAAATGGTCGTGGTGGTTGTTGGTTATTATTTCCATGGTATAGGCTTATTCCAATGGTTTAAAAAAAATGGTATAGATGAACTAGAAAAATGGTTTCAAATCCACTAGTATATGTAATATGAAATACCTATACAAATGGTTTTGAAAAGCATTGGTATATGGAATTTAAAAAAAAATTAAATAGTATTAAACCTGAGACCAATGATTTATATCATAATGAAATAAACAATAAGAAACATTATTCTGTTTGAAAAAAAATGATAAATATTTATATTTATATTTATTTGTAAAATAATTATTGATGTAGTAAATATTATTTAATTAAATAATTCCTTAAAAATAAAAATACACATACAAACAGTTTTCCCAGAGGAAGATATATGTATTTTGAATTTTGGGATCATTTCTATAAATTAAATAAAAACCATTGGTATTGAAGGATTAAGTAGAGACTATACAGATTATTTTATCAAAACTATTTCTATAGAAATCACAGATATCATTTATTTTGAGGAAAAACATTGGTATAGGAACATTGAATTGAAGCAATAACAATATTTTTTTAAAATCCATTTGCATTGGGACATTTTATGGTACCTATAAAAATGGTTTGGCAAAAACTATTGGTATAGGTCATGTTTCTTGTTTATCTATGTGTTAACATATACCCACCATATCTGAGATTATAAGACAAATGAGGTGAACTAAAATCAATCCGAAAATTTTATTTGGTGAACTTATCATATATATGACACCCTATCAGTGTATTAAAAATTATATTAAGATATTTGAAAAGGTTGTGATGGGTATGAGAATAAAATATGATATATCACACAAATACTACAATAATTGAATCTAGATATGTGTGGAAATCTAGATTCATTGGACCCATGAATACTAAAATTGGGTTTTTGTGGATAAACATTATAACCAGATTCTCTCTTAAACCTTATCTACTTTAGAATGTCTTATGATTATTATTGGATGGTCCCACATAAAAATAATTATATCCTACCCTCAAATTGATCATAGAGAAAACAAAAAATTCCCCATGTTAGTTTAATAGGTGTTATATATGTGGTATTGGAAACTGTTACATCACTCTAAGATCATTCAACCAACAATTAATCGATGAAAAATATTAGGGTGACAACCAAATTCTTGGTAAAAAGGATAATTGAACCCCATGGAAATGTTCTAGGTCATATAAATCCCATTACATCAAATTAGGATATCTATTTCATGAGAACCATGTGATATGTTAGATACATTCTATAAGGATTAATGGAAACCAGTGATACTCATCACACAATAATGATGAAAAATTCCACCTCTCTCATATGATGTATTGTATAGGAGTCTCTAGGGAAATCATACAATAAAAGATCAATCATAGAAGTGAATTTTTTAGTTCACATTTCCTAATCACTCATAAAGTGATTCTCCATATGATTTGTCAAATAGCTCATCCCATGATGTACCGATCAAGTTAGACTTGAATAGAATTCCCATTCTCCGTTACGAACAATATTACACCCCTTATGTGATGTAAAAGACAGCCTATGAAGATATAAATAATATGGTTGAGGTATAAAAAAAATCATTCAATCTTAAGAATCAACTATAATCTTATCATCTCGGAGAAAATATGATTACAGAGGATGTGATATTTTTCCACCTCCAGAGGGAAATCCCTTACATAGTGTATACTCTGTGATCATGACCATAGAGGATTATTTGTGGTCATAACACATAAAATTTACCCAATTTTCAACAAAACTCTCCCAAACTATGATTATATAAAAATAAAATTCTAGATTATCTATAAAATTAGGATGAATATAAATTATATGTTTTAGACTACTACCTCAAATTGTATAAGGACATAGAATCCACTCTTCCCTTGTAGGATACACTGCATCGATATTCCCAACATTGTATACCTGAGATAGAACCTAGCTAATATGGGTTGGTCTGATATATTTCATTTGTTCCATTAAACCATAAATGGTTATTCCATGACCACCTTCTTAGACTAATTAGTTGATATTAGTGTATATCAATTCTTAACATATATATAATGATCATATAATAGAATGTGGGGTCATTATATATTTATTTTCATCTAGTACTGGAGTTTATGTTCAGTAGAAACTCTAATGGTGACCGATCATTCCCTATGAATGAAAACAAAGTGGTTAAATTTTACAGTTGGAGACTTATTATGTCCTACCAAACCACACTGGTGACATACCACATAGCATTTAGTTCACATAATCTGACTAACAGTACTGGTGTGTCTAGTTTTGAAGTGACATTTCATACAAATGTTGATTATCATTCTTTCCATGAAGTACAAACCCCAAAACAAAAACATCCATCAAAACTCATGTTATTATTAGTAATGAATTCATGGATCACTATAACTAATATGGTGGTTAATTGAAAGATATTAATATTCAATTGGATGTTGTATTCAATCCCATCCTAAAAACTGTATCTAGGTTTTCCAATCATTACTAGTTAGTGTTTATGAATAATATGGAATCACACTAAAATGATTTGAATAGTCCATAAATAACATAGAACTATATTTTAGGTGTATAAAATCCCTAGGGAACTCCACAATAAATATCCACAAAAAGAAGTTTTCATAAAAACTATTTTAATGTATTCCCTAGAGGGACTATCTCTTTTTATACATTTAAATTACATATCATTTTTTGAATACAAAAAAAGTTATATAATGAGACACCCATAGACATTACTGGTCTAGTCCCTTTTGAAATATGGAAACATAAATAGTTATGTATATGTGATATACATTGTTTATTATTATGTTCTTCCTAACTAGTAGTATTCTTAGACCCATCATACATAAAACAAGACTTCATAACATGGGGAAGGAAACATAAAATGGGGTAAGATCAAATTATCAATGAAGGTAAAAGAGAAAGATATTTAAAAATAATAATTATTATACATATATTTGAACATGATCATGAATATAGAAGATTATACCCATCATATCAAATACATATACATGAATCAGGGCATAAGGATTGGAAGTTCATAATAAGATGAATCATAATGAAATAAATAACATAATCTACCATATCATAACAATGGAATAATCCATGTAATTGTGGATGACACCTAAAAATATGATATTATTCCAATATTAACCAAGGCATCGCTTCCAAAACCATGTTTGTAATATAGGTTCACTCCACCTACTATCGTAGTAGCAACTGTTCACTCTCATGGAAATATTATTAGCATGAGTTCACTCCTCATACCATCATAGTAGGATTGGTTCACTTCAATGGTCATCTTAGCAGCCAATGATCATTCCCAAGACCATAAAAAACTATATCATGAGATATTAATTATTAACCAAATGTATTGGTGGGGTTATAGTTACCACCAATCTCATAATGAACAATAAAAACATTTACCATATGATAATAAATTATAATATCCCAACCCTTGAAATTAAATGGGAATTATAAACTAGTAATTATATCATAACAAGTTGAAAGAAGTGTGTTTCATAATCATTTCTCAATAAAAATATCTCTTGAAGATAAGTGGGTTTTAAAATCATATAAACCATAATATGGAATCATGTTTCATTAATATCATTCCATCAAAAAATAAACCATTCGAGGAAATAAAATGATTTAAATTAATGAATAATTTCCCTAAAAGTCATGACTAACACTAATAGATTCTATCTTAGATGGGAAAATTTCGGAAGGATCATCGAAGATCAATCTCGAGGAAAATATCTATTCTACATTAACAACACTTTTAAAAACATAAATCATTTTTGATATACTAATTAATTTAAAATCTTTTTTAAATGTTATAAAGGAATCATTGAACACCATATATTGTTTTTGAAGGGATTTTTTCCTGAAAATGTTCTTCCAAGATCCTTTGAAAACATTTTTGAAAACATGGGTTTTTAATGGAATAGATTTTCTACCTATGAGATAAAAATTTATATTTTACTAAAAAACATTTTCATATGTACAAATGAATGGTAAAAAATGGTACTAATAATTGATTGAATATTTAATAACCATCAGAAATAAAAAATCAACTATGTTCATAAGTGATGTACCCTATAATTTCATCAAAGGAATCATTAATATAAAAAACCTAAAAATTGATGACATTGTTTCAACAATCTCTTATAACCTGCTATCATGGGATCATAATCTACATGTATTAAAAGAAAATTACATGATGGTAAAAATATCCTTAAAATAATGATATTAATTATAACATCCTATTATTTCTTTTTATATATCATGATCCATTTAATTGATTTTCCAATGATTGTGTATCTTCTAGGGCCATTTCTAGAGTTTAACACTATTTTTGGTGGTTTTGGGCCCAGCGCAGAGTTTGAACATAGTCTAAACCCATTTTGATAAAATTAATTTTCCCTCATTGAATAAGTTATGAGTTTGGTTCACATTTTGACAAATTATTTTGGAAAACCATGTAACACATTCAGAGTCCCTATTCCTGGAACAGAGTTAGTGAAAATCAAGGGACATAACTCAAGAAACCGTTAACGTTGTATTTTATGTTCCAGAAATTTTAATTACGGAACTAAAATGCCCTTAAACCCCCAGACATCACCCAATTTACCATAATCAGATTCTTAGGGCTTTAGGACCCTTCCAGAGGCATTTTGGCTCTCTCAACCCTATATTATTACAGTTCAATGTGCCCATCATAGTGGTGATCATTTTCGAGTGTGATTAATTCTTCATGATTATGGTTTTACATTCTATTTCGGATTTATTTAGGATAATAATTTTGAATTCCTTGAGTTTTTAGGTACCTTGATGGATTGATGTGGATTTGTAGATTTATGATATCCTCTCTACTCATTCATGTTTTATCTTCATAGATTTGATGATCAAAAACGAAGGTGACATATCTCAGATTCGTTGTGATTGGATTCAATAAATTCCCTGAAGGTAGTAATATTATATTCTTTAATTTTTTGATTCATTATTTCATGGTAATTCATATATACATAATTAATGTTTTTAAATAATTTTTTTACGATTTTTGTCCTCTTAAACCCATATAAAATCTTCTTGAAATTGTTTTATTAGAATTGGAAATGGCCATAATTAAATATCTCTAAAATTGATTTCTATAACTATTTTTTGAATTTATAAATACAATTATAGTTTGGAATTATTTTTAAAACAACATTAAAAATGATGTTTTGGAGAAATTGAGGTCTTTGGCTGGGTTTCGATTTTCAAAATGAACATCCATGGTTTGAATTAATTAAATTAAACCATTTAATGATTCTTATGTAGTTCAAAAAGTTTTAGTTTGTTAAATGACCATGAAAACATTTCAAATGATTTTATCCTTTTTTTTTGAAATTTGTGTTATTGGTTTATTTGTAATAATTTAATTAACATCATGGAAAGAGTTTATAAGCCCATGTTTTGAAATTTATTCAATCATTTTTGAATTTAAAAACAACTTTTAAATGATTTGGGGATGATTTTAAATAAATGATAGTTTAAATGGAATACTTGGAATTTTAATGATGCACTACGAAAGGATGGATGTATTATTATCCATGTTAATAACTGATTTTCAAAAAGGATTTAGAATGACATCATTTTTGTTTTAATGGGATGATTGTAATTTTAAAGATAACTAGTGAATGAATGTGGGTGGTTTCCAATTTGGAATTTTGAAATTATTTAAATAGTTTTAAAGTTATGTTTTGGTTTTTGATGGAATATATATCTATTCAATTGTTGAATTTAATTGTGGAAACCAGTTTTATATAATTCATTTGAAAAACACCAAATCTAGTGAAACATGGGTTTCTTATATAATTGATGGAATTTGTTTTAAATTTTAATTTTTAACATTTTTTAAAATGGATGGTGAAATTTAATAAATTTGATTCAAATAACTATTTTTAAAAATGTCATAACATGTTTTTATGGAAACCATAGGAACTCATCTTGGTGACAAGGAATGTCTTTTTATAAAAACCTATTTTTGGTTTTAAAGAAATAATTGGAATATTTGAAAAAGAAGATGGGATGAATTGCATCTTTTTTATAATGTGAATTTTACATAATAGATTTTGTATATGTGAATGAGTAATCTATAGGTAGTCTGTTAGTTATTTTTTTCACTTTATCACAATACAAAATTAAAAAAAATCATATCATCATATCTAAATCCTTAGGATATGGAGTTGAGATCCCTTTACCATATCTCTAATGGAAAATATGTAAATACTTTTATGATCACAGTGTTACATCCCTATAACATAAACTATCATACCTATGTGGAACATTACCATATTTATTTCTTGTTTTATTTTTAATATATTCATATTCCATTATTGTAATCTATTTTTCATTACTTGAGAGATTGTAAATACTGCTTTATATAAAATGATTTATTACGAATTTTCTTAAAAAAATAACTTCAATTAAAATGTAATAATTATTTCATAAAGTATATACATCATTAGAAATGTAAAAAAATAATTTCATAAATTTTCTTTTGAAATTAGAAACCTATTTATTTAAAATTTAATTCCCTTTTCATGTTGTTATTACATTTGGAACTGATGTTTCCATGTGTGCTTCATTTATTAACATTATGTAACTTGACTCAAATGTATTTATTCACATTCATATTTACACATTTGTTTCATAATATCATATTTTCCTTGATTAATATAATTTAGCATGTGTATGACTTTTCATGTATTATCATGATATTTTTTATATTTTAAATGATGTAATGGTAAAATGTACCGGTTTACATTAATAAATGATTTCAAATATTTGAAACACTTCTTTTAAAATAATCTTCATTTTCTCCCATTTTTACTCCCATTTTAGCATAACATATTTACCTTATGAAGAAAATGTATATACTATTTTGTTTAATCCTACTAGCCACCTTATCTCAGACCATGAATATACTACCTTTTTTTGAAACCATTATTATCTTATAGTAGTTGTTCATTTTATCATCTTCTGTTGTGATTTCATGCATGTTTTAACAATGGTGGGTGACATATAACATGGTTGAAGGTCGTGGACCACCAAGAGACATTTTTTAGTGGTGAAGTGCTTCATTTAGTTACTAGTGTCTCTTTGTACCTGATATGCATGTATGTATTGATATATATATGTGTGTGTGTGTGTTTCCAAATTTAATTCTATTGTTGCTATATTTTTTGGCCTAAATCATTCTCAATGGTAATCTGTTCAAAGCATAGGTTCTTGTTGATATCATGTAGACATCAAGAACGCTCTTTAGGTTAGAGGTGAATCATCTTCGGTAACCATTTTGATGGAAACCAGATATGGTTATTGATATAATATAAACAATTTAAGTATATATATAGAGATAATAATTTAGGTGTATAATATAACATTAGTCTCAAAGAAGGAAAATTGAGACACAACTGTTGTATTGATTTGGTATCTTTTGAATCATAATCCTCTAGAATGAATGATCATAAAATGAATATATTACTACAAGTAAATTATATCAAAATAATCATAGAATAAATTCAGGGGTAGTATTCTTTCAACATAAAACAAATGGGTGGTGAATAAAACACATATCTCAAGGAAATAAAAAGTGAGACGAAAGCCTATTACATTGTGTCTTGAATCTCATCATACCCATTAAAAAAAATATAGTAAATATAAATATATTATAAATAATTTATAGAACCCTATTATATTATCTAATAAATATATGGAATTATTAATAATTTATATTACACACATTTTAACAATACAATGTTAAGGTTTAACTTGGCAGAATATTCGCTTTTTTCTTCGCCTGTGTCTTAATTTGTCATATCCTTAGTCGTTATATATGTATCATGATTATAGAATTTATAATATTATTTATATATCATTTATATATATTATATATATTATAATAACCTATTGAAAATATATGATTGAAAAATTAACCCATCGTTCATGGAGACAGTAAGTCGGACATACACATGACGAACATTTCCTTTTTTTATTTTCGTATTGAATAAAAGAAGGAAAATGAAATATATATATATATATGTGTGTGTGTGTGTAATTATTAAAATAGAAATATTATATTCTATATATCATATATTTTTAATAAAAGCATTATTAATAAATTCCATGTAGTTTTTGAATGAATCACATCACATTGAGGGAGTGGTAGTCCACACATCCGTAAATAAAATAATTGTATTAACACCAATTGGAATGTAAAAGAGTTATTTTTTTAAAACTAAAATAGAATTTAAAAAACATAACAAATATAATAAGTGGCATATATAAAAAATTTACCATCCTAATTTTAATCATGATCGGTGGTATAGAAAATTGAACAACCAACATTTATTGAGGTGGTAGTTTGTTGTAAACATAAATAAAATATTTGTTTCCCATTAGATGAATTTATGTGTATGTTCAGGCTGAACCCTAATCAAAAATAAATACTTGTATATTTAGTATATTGTTGTTTTTATACAATATTATAAAAATGATATAAGAGTTGGTGGAGAGGGAAAATAATAGAAACATATATAAGACATTTCCTCTTATCTGGTAACTCATTTTGGGTTGTTCCAAAATTATTTCATAAATTTAATTATTCCAATGGTAAGGCTAATAAAAAGAAGGCTAAAATGTTGTGAAATTTATTGGGAAGAGTTTGGAGGATCATAAGTTGTTATAGATGTGCGAATAAGTGGGAGAGGTAGTGGACATTCATAGGGAAGTAATGAGACTCACATGGAATTATGAAAACAATATTGTTTTTCACTTGTTATGAATTAACCAAAGAAATAAAAAACCTGTATAAATTAATAATTTATGTTTTATGTACAAATAAAGTCTAGAATATGATTTTTGTAAATATTTATAAGTCTTTTTAGGAAATAGATTATCATGTTTTGTCCTTTGTTAAGATTAATTTTACATTAATATATGTAATTAATTTTAATATATTTTAATAGAATCATTTTTAACGAAAAATAACTTTATCATATTTGAATATAAATATTATGCTGATTATAATGGTTTACAAAATTATTTTGATGTTTAATTAACATAAGTGAAAATATTAATATCAATTCAAATACCTTATATAAGATGAAATAAAAGGTTATTAATGTATAAAAATATTCAAAAGTTTGTTAAATTTTTATATTCAATTTCATTGTTAAATTTTTTATAATGACCCAAATTGTATTAATAGATATATAATTGATCTAATTTTAACATAAAAAAATTTCATGTATTTTTTAACATTAATAATTATTTAAACCAGAGGTAGTTAGTAAAAAAATTTATATTTTTTACTATACATAAAAATTATGTTTCTATGAAAAATCTCAAAAATTCACTCTAATAAAATTTAAGTATTCAAAAATAAAAAAAATAATTAATTTTTAAAAAATAAATTTCAAAATGTGCAAAATATTATGTTTATTATTATTTATAGGTGGAAAATAATTCCAATTAATTAAGTAAAACAATAAATTTAAACATCAAATGGCTTTACCAAAAATAATATCTTTCATTATTGATATGTTTAAATTATATAAAAATTATATAAAAATATTTTAAAATTAGTTATCATAGTTTTTATTACTAATTTTAATGTCTAGGTTATAATTATCCCTATTAAATAATTATAAAAATGAAAAGTTTTTTCGTATAAACATCATTGAAGCGTGTATCATACTTGAAGTTAATGTTCCATGTAACATTTTCAATTCATATATTTTGTGTAACATATGCCAAGTTTATGTTCCATATTACATTATCAATGTAGTTATTCTATGTAAGGTATTTCAATTTTTGTTCCATGGTATGTATGCCAAGTCTTTGTCATGTGGGAGGAATGTCTGACTTATTTAATTGGAATAAATAAATGAAAATTTATTTATTAAAAAAAGTGGGCCATAAAAACAAGTGGTGTTATATTATCCCCCCTATAAGATGAATTTATCCCTAGAAATTTATCACTCCAGTAGAATATAATGATAAATATTCTACTTCATTATATCCCCAAGTACCCATATATCTTCTAGTGAGAAGTTATTTAATTAAAATACACTAACCATGGGAGTGTTCTTGTTTCATTGAAATTTCTATAATCATTCTAGAATTTTGACTGGTTATTCTTCATAAAATTGATCATGCTCTAACGGAATGATATCTTAGATTAGTATATGTGAAGGACATGTATATGCTTTTCAATGAGAGATACATGGAATATATAATGGACTTGAGAGTTATTATGAGGATGCTACGAGTGATTTTCTAATGTCATGAAATGATCAATAAACTCAAAGGGACCGATATATCTTGGAAATAGATTATGATTCTTTAGGAATAACATAAAATTATTCTTGCTTGAGATTCATAGAATCACCTTTTCACTAACATGAAATTCCAGATCGCAGAAATTGTAATCAACATATATTTTCATTCAAATTAGATAATCCAAATTATTATCCTGAATGGTTATATCTTTCATGATCATTTCGTAAAAAATGTCATGTCCAAATATACTTAATTTTCAAAAACCATCCTTCCATGTTGGCGAAATAATTTTCCTCCCATTGAGGGATTGATAATATTCTATCTGAATGATAGAGTAAATGATATAATAGTACCAAAACTCAACTAGTTGTATGTGTTGGTTCTATCAACCATTTAAATATAGAGAACAGGATCTCTATATAACCTAAAGGGTATAAATTTTCTTTTAGACTGAAAATCTATTTGATATTGATAGCCAGATCATTAACTCAATTATATATAATGTGCCTGTTGAAGGATTCTCTAGAACATTAAGGTGAGACTTAGATCTAACTTTGATAAAATAGAAAGTGGTACTCCATGAAACCTTACAACTTATTTACTGTAAATCATGGAATGATGATCCAAAGGTAATTCTTCATTAATATTGATTATGTTTGCGGACTTAGTAAGGGGATCAACTACAACCAATATATAATTAAACCCTATGTAGGTTTTGGGCAGTCCCATGAAAAATCCCAAGGTATGTTCTCCCCTTTCAAATCTACCATGGGTAATGGATACAATATTCACATTGACATTTTATTTTCATCCATAATGTGTTGGAATAAAAAGCATAGAAATACACATTCTATGTTATCACTCTTCAAGAAAACACACATGAATTATTCCTTAAATTCCCTTTAAATCATAAGACATTCTATGATGAATAGATATTGACGATGTATGAGCATCCTCTTATAATTCATTCTTCATATCTGGAATGAAAGGAACACATATATTGTTCTCAAACCTTATAATTCCATCATGATTAGGTTTAAACATATGAAGTCTTTTGAAATTATTTTTCCACTCTTATTCATCACTCTACACCTCCTAATTATTCAGTTGGATATATGGATGAAAATTTATTTGAGAAATATTATAATTTCCCATTATATCAAGATTATTATATCTATCATTTTCAAATTAAGAAATAATGGAATTTTTTTCCCTCATCATGGATAATCTTTAATTATCCTTTTGAATCAAAGCATCAACCACTTTGTTTTATTTTTTAGGGTTGTAATGTATTCTTTATTCTTAATTCTTTATCATATCTCACCATCTTATCAGGCACATCTTATAATATTTCAAAGTGAATATATAATTCATATTTTTTTACTAGTATATATATTTTAATATTCTCTATATAGACAATCCATCGATATATATACTTCCAAAATTACTACTGGTAAATCCAAATAATGATTTTGGTTAATTTTCAGATGAATATTCAACTTCTTGGGGGCATCAGTGATAACCATATCATTATTCATAAGAAGAAACCCCAATAACTTCTTGGATACATCATTGTAGATTACAAACCCTTATCTAATATAGGGTAACATAACTTCATATTCATTGACTAGCCTTCTATTCTATTTCTTGAAAATTTCCTCACAACTATAGTTCTCGAAGAACCTGACACCATTCAGAGTTAACTATGATAGGGGATTAGAAATACCTGAGAAATTATCTAAAAACCATCTATAATATATCATTAACTAAGAATCCTATTGATCTTAGTCAACATGGATGGTATTGGAAAAAATTCAATAGAGTATGTCTTTGATGGATCAATTTTTATACCATCTCATGAGATCATGTGACAACAAAATGAATCCTTTGGATTCAAAAAATAAAAAATTGTGAATTTTTTATATATCATCTATTTTATTAGGCTCTTTTATACAATTATATCATGATATTTATTTTATTACATCAATAATAATATCATCTTTATTGAAATTGAAAAAATGATAGAGGATATCATTAATGTCTTTATTCATTATATAGATAACTGTAGGAGAGAAATTAATAATAAAAAAATGAATAAATATATTTTCAGTGTGTTGATACATCGTATATAATGTCATATTGGGTATATCATTATTCTTGACACATAATTGATGATATCCAGAATAAATTTAAATCGTCAACCAATATTAATATACACATTGTTGATTATAAAATTCATCTACATCCGGGATATGATACTTATTTTTGATCATTACCTTGTTTAACTTTCTATAATAAATGTAGATTCACATTGATCTATCTTTCTTTTTTCACAAAAAGAGATGGTGCGCCCCAAGGTGATAAACCTATCTCATGTAATCCCTTATCAAGGGTTTCTTGGAGTGTCTCGTACAATTACTTCAACTCAATTATACCCATTACATAAAAATTCATGGAAATTGGTCTGGAACCAGGTATGGGTTCTATGGAGAACTCATCTTTGAGTTTTGGTGGAAGACTAGGAAAATCATTGTGAAATAAATTAAAAAATTATCTAATAACCGACATATCATTGATGAAAATTATCTCCCCAATCATTTGATATAAAAAAACATTTTGAATTAGAATTAATATCATTATACTGGATTTAATATCCAATGGATGATCACTCAATCATCACATAGATGGCTGATCCTATGAAGGATTGATATATAAAATGTTTCTTTCCATCCTTGACATTTGATGTGGGATTTCTATTGATAAATCTAATCCATGCCATTAATGACATCAAATTCAATCAATAGAATAATGAAGATAATTTCAAGAAAATAATTCCCACAAACATAATTCAGATAATAATATTATACTCGATATACAATCCCCATTACATTTGTGGTTTTCATTTATAAATCCTATATATAATTATGTTATTCGAATCATAACACCATTATAAAATTAGTTAGATGTTATTGTGTGGGTAGTTCCAAAATAAAATATGACATTAATAGCTCTAGAGTGTATATATATTCATGTCGTTATCACAACCCTCATTTGAAAGATTAATTGCAGGAGATTTACCCTTTATTGATATGAATCATAATCACCAACCCTTGAATTCTGATAGTAGTTATCTTAATTATAGTTCTCCATACACTCGTTTCATACAATCAAGGAAGGTTCAATGGGTGTTATTTCTCTCAATTAAAAACATTACCTAACTTATTCCCATCACATACATAATTAAATTCATTATGGACATCCCTTTAATACATAACACATTTATTAAACCCCTTAGGGTAATTTCCTCAATGATCCAACCCACGCATAGAGCATAAAAATAAGAACATATTCTTCCCTTCATGGATTTTAGATTTTCCATTAATTTTTTTAGTCCTCTTTTGGTAAAAACCATTAGATTGATACATTTCTTGAACCTCTATTCCAACCTTGATTGAACAAAACAAAATATATTCATATATAATAACGTATCTTATGTCCAATTCTTTTTCCTGTGTTGGTTTTTGGCCACAAAGAAACCTACCAAATTTATATTCGGGTTGGATGGAATTTTTTGAAGGGTACATCTTAAGTATCACCAAAATATTCATGTAATTACCAACATATTTATCAGAAATTTTCTTCAAATCAAGAAACATATTATATATTTTTTGGTGGGGAATCTGAGGAAAATACTTATTTAAAAGTAAATTCTTCAACTCTACCAAATCAACAAACTCAATATCAACATGATTCACCACATTATAGATTAGATTCCACCACAATTCATCTTTTCATCTAACTAATTTAAATATATAATAACATTCCCATTATCTAAAAAAGGATAAATAATAACATAATTTTAGTAGTACTTATCCATTGTTCTGAAACAATTGGATCAAAATACCCTCTGAATGAAGGTCGTTTTTTCCTCATGATAGACTCAATAAAATGTTTTCACGCATTTTCTATTTTAGTATTCCAATGTTATTTAGAGTTTGAGAAAAAGTTGTGTGATCATGAATACATGTTTTTTATCATATAAAATTCAATTTTGATTCCATGTAATATATTCATTTAATTTTCTATCACAATTACCATTAATATTTCTCATTCAGGTTCCATGGACTGACTAAAACCAAAAAATTTAGTAAGAACCATTTATCGTAGCGAGGAAAATAATAATCATGAAAATTCACTTATATGATGCCTAAATTTTGATACCTTACTTTATAGATGACACCATATGTTTCTCATATGTTATTCATAACTAAACTATATTTAAATCCTTATTGATGATTCATGAATAGTTTTTTAGTTTCAATAGAATTTCTCATAGGAGTGTCAAACCATGTGCTAAGAAATGCGCATTATCATGTACCAGATTATCCCAAGTCAGGATGAAAACAACATGTTGGAGTTGTTACCCATAATAACATCTATTTTATGTCCCCTTAATCTTGTAATATCTAGGAATGAATTTATTTCTACAAACCAAATAATATATAATTTACCAAAATTTAATTAAAATCTTATCTCTTAGACCAACTATAGTATCATCCCTTTTCATACATTAACATAACATAAAATTTTTGGAATACTTAAAACATTACACAAACTGATGTCTAATGACCATATTATTCTAGTTCATTTGTAAACATAGAAACATAAACACTGATACATATGTGATCTACATTATCTCTTACTAGGTTTTCCATGAATAGAAATCTTCTTAAAAACATCATTAATAATTCAAATCTTCATATCCTCGAGAAGGAAAACAAAAAAATTTTAGCTCAAATTCATAGTAAAGGTAAAAAAGAGAGATATGTAAACATAATCTTGATAATAAGGTCCTGATAATTTGATCATGAAAATATAATATCATACCCTATATACCAAAATCATATATAAGAATCATGGCATAAGGCATGGAAGTTCATAAAAAATGAATCATAAGAAATAAATAAAATAATCCATGAATGTAAATAATAGGGATATAACATGGAATTGTTTTAAGACAATAAGGATATAATATAATTTCAATATTATCAAAGGAATCTCTTCCAAGATCATATTTGTAGTATATGCTCACTTCATATACTATCTTTGTAGTCTTGGATCAAGCATACAACCATCTTAGTATCAATAGTTTACTCCCCATACCATCTTGATAGTAATGGTCCCCCCCCCATTACAATATTATTATTCATGGCTTGTTCCCGAGACCATATTATTATCTATTATGAGATATAAATCATTACCCAATTCATTGTATTGATATATAAGTCCTACTTATATCATAAAGAAAATATAAATACAAATTCTACAAGGTGATAAATAATCATATCATAACTAATGAAATGAAAGGAATATTATAACCATTTAATGAAATCATATCCAATATAATGAGAGATATTTCATATTCATTTAATAATAAAAATAACCTATAGAATAATTGGGCTTCAAAAGCATATCACCCATAGTATAGAAATAGGTTTCATCAACATCATTACATCAAAACATAATCCATTAAAATTAAATATATAAATGAAACCATGAACATTTTACCCTATAATACAGGAGTAACACCAAAATTTGTTATCTTATAGGGAAATAATTTTTAAGTAACATTTAAAAAAATCATAGAGGAAATTATCCTTTTAACATTGAAAATAATTTTTAATATATTAATAATATTTGAAAACAAATATCATTGAAAATATATTTGAAAACGTATAATGGAGGAATTTAAAACCATAAAATGTTTTTATAATACTTTTACCATGAAAATGGTTTTGAAGTATGTTTATAATTTATTTTTGATAACAATATTAAATCATTTTTTAGAAATATAGTTTCTCAATACAATACATTTCTATATTAAGATGGATATAGTCATGTTTTATAGAAAAACAATATCTTCAGTACTAAAGAGTGAAAAAATAATATTAATACACAATTATAACTTTAATAAACATATGAGAATAAAATTAATGGGTTCTTTTTAGAGGTGGATAATATGATTTCCCAAATGGAATAATAAACATTTATAATCTCAAAAAACGATGAGATTGAGTTAATTAACACCTATAACATGATAAAAGGGATCATACTATCCATGTAAGAAAATAAAATAAAAAATATATTAAAATATCAATAAATAATGAATATTCATGATAAAAAATGTAAAATGGGGTTATATACACAACATGAATAGTTGATGTGTATAAGAAAATATGAGTCTCAATGAAGGAAAATTGAGATGATGCTCTTTTACTAATTTGTTAAATATTTAAAATAAAACCCCTGACAAAAAGATCATAAAATGGACTTGTGAATACCAATAAGGATATGTATTATATACATAGAATAATATAATGGTCCTTACAAAAACCAAACATAATAAATGGGTGGTAAATAAAGCATGTATCTCATAGAAATCAAAATTAAAATAAAATCCCCTTAATTTGTGTCTAAACACTATTCATACTTGTTCCAAACATATTTATATAATATATATATATATATATATATCAATTCTACATCTTTTATATAACCATTTTATCAGTTCTAATACCATATATGGTATTATTATGACCATATATTACCCATTTTTATCCATCATATGTGAAAATTTCAGTTTGGATATTATTCACTTTGTTCATTGTGTGTGTCTTAGTTTTCTATATCATTAATACTTATACTTATATCATGATTGATGAATGTAAACCATGATTAATATTTCATATATATATACTATATATCTATTATAATACCTAATAGAATATGGATTTCTTAATTGGAATCCACCGTACATGGAGATGGTAAGCTGTATATATGCTTGAATTTCATTTCTGTTTTTATTTTTCGATTGAATGGAACAAGTTAAATAACATATGTATATATATGTATATATATATAATTATTACAACATAATTATTTTATCTTATATATAAAATATATAAACACAAAAAATGATTAATACATTCAATGTAGTGTGTGAAAAAATCACATCGCCTTGAAGGAGTGGTAGTCCATACTTCCTCAAACGAATTTCTCTTATTAACACCAAATAGAATGTAAAAAATATTTTTAATGTAAAATTATTTATGAATATTAAATAAATAATTAATATAATATATAAATTATATAAAATGATATTCTTTCATAATGTTAACCATGGGAGGAAGTAATGAAAATTGTACAATAATTGTTTAGTGAGGTTGTAGTTCTTTGGGGATAGAAATATTATGTTTGTTGCCAATTAGAATGATGTGTGTGTAAGTGTAGGTTAAAACCATAGATTAATTCCTAGAATAATGACAATAATATTGTATCAATACATGAATGGAATAAATATAGTGGAGGGTTGGAGAAAGAAAATAATATAAAGGACTTGAGAGAAAATGTTTCCTCTTAATTGAGTAAGTCCCTTAGGTTTGTGCCAACAACCTTCCATAGATTGGATTAATCCATAAGAAAGGATTATAAGATTAGGGGAGGGTTTTGGGATGTTTATTATACCTACAATGGAAATACATGAATGGCTTTAGTGTTTCGAAGAATTGATAGAGGTGGTGGCCTTTTATTGGGAAGGAATAGGACTCACTATGAAATTTTGAAAACAAGTTAGTCGTACATATGTTATTACCTAAAAATAGACATATACAATCAATATAAATAAAATATTTAAGTTTTATAGATTAATAATTTCCTAAAAATGGGTGTTTTATATGTTTATATTTTTTTATATGTCTTAAATTGATGATTTGCTCTGTTGGTAAGCATAATTTTACCTTCATCAGTGAAAATATTTTTCATAACTTTTAATAATATTTTTGGTAAAAAACAATGTTAATAATATTAGAATCTAAATATTTTACATATTACAATAGATTTAATTATATTTTAAAATTTAATTCTGAGAAGCTGAATAATTAATATTAATTCAAACCACATTGACACGAAGAAATATTGGGATTTTTTAATGTTGAAAAATGTTTAATTATTTGTTTTATTTTTATATTAAATTTTAATGTGAAATTATTTATAATGAACTAATTTGTATTAATAGATATATAATTGATCTAATCTGAGCTTAAAACAAATTTTATGTGTAATATCGTATTATTAAATATTAAATTAAATGAATTTCTTAAATAAAATGTTATATTTTAAAATATTCAACAAAAAATAGTGTTTCTCAGAGAAATATCAAAAAAAATAACCGTTAGATAATTTGGGAATTCTAAATTAAAAAAATAAGTATATTTTATCAAATTGAATTTTTAAATATATCTAAAATAATATTAAATTTTTTTACAAAAGTATATAAAAAGTAGGTCATTCGAGAGAAAAATATTTTAATCATAAATGGACATTATAAGAATTCATATCATTCACTATCAATATGTTCCATTTATATAAAAATATGATAAAAAATTTTTGAATAAAATTTATTTCTATTAATTTTACAATTCTTATCAACTTGGATAAAATATTATCATTTAAATAATTATAACAATGAAATGATGTTTCGTAGAAACATCATTGTTGCTTATAAAATACACCAAGTCAATGTCTCGTGTCACATACACAAATTCTCCATTCAATGTAATGTAAATCATGATCATGTTATAGGTTATCTTAAACAATTTTATGTTCCAAGCAACATATTCCATTTTAATATTCCAAGTTACGCATTATATGTATTTATCATGTAAAATGAATTTGTATCCTTGTACACTATAAGAAATAAATGGAAATGTAAATTACTTAAAAAAGTAGTATATATAAACTCAAGGTGTTACATTACCATAACATAAGCCTATGAATATAATCTTGAGAGAGTACATCCCACAAATTATTAGTAGAGTCTTGAATAAAAACACATTATTACACATTATAATTGTATTGATGCATAAAATAGATTGTGATTGATAAGAGAATATCTAAGAAATTATGTTGAGTTTAAGGATGAATGATCACAATGTAGAGAAAAGGGGTTCATAGAATCATTGTTATTAAACACTCTATGAATCTCAAAATAAATCTATTTTTCGATGAGTGATGGTCTATATAATAAATTGTATATAAGAAAAGAATATATAGAAATGAGAAAAATAATATTATAATTCAATGGAATAATGAAATTCTCTATGAATATTGTTTTAAATCAAAATAGAGACACTCATTGTGTGTATAAATACAACAATATCAATATTCAATAGAGGGATTTTTTTAGTTGGTAATATTTAGATTCAGAGGAAACTACTGGTTTAGTGGATTATTTTGGAATAAATAAATATTTTATTTGTATAACATGCCCCTATGTGAGATGAGACATGAACCAGGGGGAGCAATTCTGGTAATAGGAGGAAATCAATTTAATGAAATAATGAAGTTTTTAGAAATTCATTATATCTATCAGTATAAATAATTAACTATTTTGGATAAATCTATCTCTAATATGATAAAAATGCATATTTTTCTTAAAATTATATCATTATTCACCATATAAATGCATCCAATATTATAAAAGGAATGATTGTTTAAAAAATTAATGATGAACAATAATTTTGCACTGATGTTTCATTGAAATTCCTTAGAAAAACTAAATCTTGGATTCAGGATTATGGATATCCTTCACATATTAATAGTGAAATAATAATTCAAATGAATATTGAGAATCATGATGGAGGAATAGATATTGTTGAGAAATATGTTTCCAGGAAAATCAATTGAGTTGGAAAATAATATATTGAATCCCAAAATGTGGAGTTTAAAAATGTGTTACTTGATAATGGAATAAAGAAAAACAATTTACTGTGAGACTTCTTTTGGTTGTATACATGAAATATTTTGGGAAAAGGATTCATGTTTTATCAAAAGCCCAAATGATTGAAAAATCGTCACTCTAAGAAAAAGTACCAATGGTAATATATTTCAATTTGGAAACACTATAAATTATTTAATTTAAATCATTATTATGTAAACAACATATAACATAGAAGGATTTTTCATCTTGGTCAATGGAGTATAAAAAATCATAAAGAACTAAATTATGTGAGATTTTTCTAATATAAATAGATAATGGGATGAAATATATGAAACCTGAGAAAAAGTGAAATGGTCGAAGGATCGTAAAAAATGGTTCAAATACAATATGCAAGACCCATTAAACATATTCTGACCAATATATGTGGTCCAATGAGACAAAATTTTAATCCAGGTGATATGTATTTCATTTAATTTAATTAGGATTATACTCAGATGTATAATATCATATTTATGAATAAAAAATAATATGATAAAAAATGTTCAAAAGATTCAGAAGGAATGGTTATAATGATATGATATCTATATCCATAAATTGATAAATAATAATAGTAATATTTTACCTAGGATCCATTAAAAATTTATATTTTAAAAAATGGAATCAATCATCAACACGACACACTATATACTCCATAGAAAAATGGTTTAATTTAATGAATGGAAATAATCATAGTTGACATGGGAAAAACTGTATATTCTTAAAACAGTTTTGGGATGAATTACGGGAGCAGATATATAATTACTACCATACAAATATAGATCATATGTTTACAAAGACCATAAACCCAAAATACAGTACGACCAAATTATAACAATTAAATACATCATGATTTATAGAATCTCATTAATTATAAATATCAGGAACATTAATATAGAAAAATATGAAGTAAAAGATGTAGAAGTAACATTTTTGTGAAAAGAATATAATGGTAGTGGTTATAGATGTTATAAGACACATATTTTGATGTTAGTTGACTAATGTGATGACAAAACTGCTTGAAAAAATAACAATTCAGATATCATATTTCATACAAATTTATAATATTTAGAATTAAATGGTATGAAAATAGAAAAAAATGATGATTTTTTTTATAAAGATATAAATAATTTTTCGGTTTCTATAAAAAATTACAATTATTAAGATGATTCTATTAAAAATAAAAAAAATGATAAATAATTTTACGAAAAATATTGAGACTTAAAATTTCATAAAAAAATCAAGAGTATCAAGTAATAAAATTAACAATCATTATAATTAAAGACCAACCACTTCTTATTTTTCAAATTTAAACTAAAAAAGTAAAATAAGTAGTTCAATATGAGGAAAGGATACAATTTATGAATTTAAAAATTTGATAATGTTGAGAATAACTCCACATGGAGTCTTTTATCAAGTCCTAAAAATTATTATTGGAATCAAACAGGTTTTAAAAAATATTAAACATCAAAATTTAGTAGTATATAGAAATAAATATAGGCCTTTATTCTATAAATACTCTAAAAATAGATCTAATTGAATATAAAGAACCAATTTTACTAGTAGAATGAATACAAAAATGTATGAAAGTTCTTATTAGAATCATCACCAACTCATTATTTTGATAACAAAATGGATGTGAAATAATTATTTCTAAATAGATATCATGAATAATAATACTATAAAGACCAAAGCCTAACATACAAGGAAATTAAATTTCTAATGTATAATACATATTACATTACACAAATATACTCTCAATGACAGAAATAGTTTAGTGTAAATGGAAACTCGAAACACGTTCTTCTAACATTTTGAATGATCTTCAATATCTACCATAAAGAACAAACCTTTTTTTAACCTAATCCTATTATTTATATCATAGTGAAAAGAAAACATAAAAAAAGTCATGATCAAATTATCAGTAATAGTAGACATGGATAATATAGATCAAACCATAAAAATAAGAAAATAAAAAATTAAAATAATGATTATATATCAATATCTATAGTCATGAAAAAATCATTGCAGTACATAAGGCACATATCCTAAAGGAACATTAGCCATTGTAAAATAACACTTCCATAAAAAAGGGATTTTTTCAAATAAATATTAATATTATTTTATTTTAATAGTATCCAAGGCATTGTTTCTAAGACCATTTAGTGGAAAAATCCTTTACTGAATCAGGTTCACATGTCATTCTGGAAATGTATTACTAAAATGGATTTACATGTCATTTCCACCAAGTATTACTGATCCAGATTAACATTCCATTATTTTCTTGTCTATATCATTAAATATAAATCATTTACAAAGGAATTAAATGTATATATAGGTCTATCCATCTCTTAATGAAATCATTCTTACATGTTCCACAAAAACGAAAACCATTCATCATAGCACTACCCAAGATATGAAATGGGATTATTAATCATCATTCGATTATAACATAACCCATGATAAACATCATTCCATAATTAATAGAAATATTTCATAGTAAAATATGTTTATAAACATAACCCTATTTATGTGTTTCATTTTTTAGGAAAAAAATATTGAAAATAGACTTGAACGAAATTATTAACGGAAAATATCATTTCTTAAAAAAATGATTTCTAAAAATGCCACGAAATATTTTTAGAAAAGAATTATTTTTGAAAAGAGACATGAAATCATGTTGAGGAAGATTCAGGGAAATAATTATTTATGAATATGTAAGAAAATTTTCAAGACGTATATGATAATAAAAATTATCCTTATACATTTACCAGAAAAGCCCAAAAGTTCCTCAAATTGAATAATGACCAAATTTTTATCTAATAGCATATAATAAAAACTCAAAAATGGGTACAATTTACTTTCATAATTTTTGTAAGAATATAAATAATATTAAATATATAGAAAACATTTATGTTCATGATAATTAAACCCTAGATAATACATATATATAAACAACATTGTGTAAAAATGAGATTTCTAAATAATCCCTTAACTTATGTATGATATGATTTACATGTATCTAAAACTGCTATATAATTATTTAAATGATTTTATTTACTTATAATAGAATCATATTCATTTTTAGAATATCATATATTATCAAATTATCATCCATTTGTTAGTAACATTTCACTGTCCATCGTTATTATGTTATTAACTTCTTTATATTATTTTGAATGATTTTTTGGATAAGTAAATGTTCAACTTCTTAATATATAGTTATATTATATACAGATTGATAATATTTTAATATATGATATATTTATTCATTCCATTTTGGTATATAATTATTCTCTTTTGATGATCTGGTATAATGAATCAGATCGCATCGTCAAGACGGTAGGATGTACGTATGCACAAGGGAAGATAACATTCACATAATGCTTAAATGTAATGGAATTGGATGTTATATTAATTACACATAGAGATTATCACTTTATCTTTTTTATTTTCATCCATTATTTTAATCATTATACTAATTCAAATTATGTATTATTGAATAACAAATTACACCATGGGGTGGAGACTGTAAGTTGTGAGTACAACTGATTTGTGATATTTTTATTAGTAGGAAGGATAAAATGAGGTAAATGGTTGTCCCATAATTATAATAAAATATAATAATGTATTATATACTTTATTTATTACATTAATATATAAACATCACAATAAAAGGAAGTAGAACAAGAAAAAAATATAAGAGCTGATAAACAATTAATTCTTTTTTGATCATCTCTTTTTTATTTACATGAAAGGACTCCAAAGGATATATTTTTACCCTATCTTTTTTCTCTATGATGAATTTACGGATGTGTGGAGGGGAAATGGGTTGGTTTTGTCCGAAAAAATTGATTAAGAGGCGTGATTAAAAGAGAACGATATGTTCCATTTTATAAAAGAGTGCAGGCGTCCTTTGCAAGTACACAAACCATTAAATTAAAATAAATTAATTTTAAAATTAAATTTTTTCAAAAGTATATTATTTTTAGGTTAATATAAATTTGGGTTCAAATTCTTTCAAACTATAAAATTTAGACATGTTTTGATTTTATTTTAAATTTTTTTTATTTATCATTAATTAATATATTTAATTTTATTTGTAGTAATAATATTATAAATATTAAATAGTTATATGTATTTACTTATGTGTTTTAAATTACCAATAATTGAATAATTAATGAAATTATGGACCTTATAATTAGTTTATATGTATTTATATTACTATTTTTAATACCATTTATTTGATATTTCTATTAATAAAATGATTTCTACATTACTATTGTGTCAACATTACTGGTTCTTATTTAATATCTAATAATTATTAATAAATTAACATGATGTAGATAATTTCATTATAATTCCATAGAAATTTTATTTTCATTGTTTTATCACGTATATCACTAAAATAAAAATACTATACTTATAAGAGATATAACAGTTACTTGTTTTCACATTCATTTGTTTTAATTATAATTACATAACATTCATGAAACAATATCCATTAAATGAATCAATTCTAACCCATATGTGATATTGGTAGACTAAAATTCATCCAATACTATTTTGGATTGTTTTTGGTAACTTTTTTATCCTTATCATATTGTTTGTTACCATGATTTACTCGATTTACCTTTATCTACTTTAAATAAAAATTATTGTGGTTAATATTCATAATACTTAACAAAAATAAAAGTGAACTATAAAAATTATTATTTCCCACTCATTCTAATTATTGAATCCATTTTTTAAAAATTAATAAAAAAATATTTTAATTTAGTTATTTAAAAATAATTACATTTGTAAAAACCAAATAGCAAGAATTTAAGAAGTAAAAAACTATCAAAAGATTGACATGTGTTTATTGAGAATATAAATTTTAAGATACGTACAGTGACAAAAATTAAATTAAATAATAAAGAATAATCAATTACACTTTAAAACTATTTAAAATGTCAATTTATCTATATAAATAAATCATATAAAAAGCTATTTTAAATTAAAATTCAGTATTTGTCATTATCCATTAAAAAATAAATCTTATCAGAAAATAACAAAATTTCATCCAAGGAAATTTTTCATGTCCTGATTCCAAATAATATTATAATTCTGTCAAATGTAACTTATTAAATTGTCAAAAATTAGACCTAAAAACGTGTTTCCATCAAAAGGTGTAAAAACTGAATTTTTTTTAAAATACTTGTTTTATACGAAAAAATATAATTTTTTATAATATCATGTCTATAGAACACATAAGAAGAAGGTAAATGTTATATAATTTTAAAATTTTGTTAAATGATATTAATAATATCAATTTTATATCCAATTAAATAAGAATATTTTAATAATATATTATTTTTTTGAGAAACTTTTTATTACGTACAATATAAGCTATCACGGAAGTTTTCCCTGGATTGTAATGAAAGACAATCCAGTGTTTGTTTTGTGAAATATTCCATTTATTTTCCATATAACATATTTATTTTAAAAAAATGTAAAAAATATATACTATATGTGGCATGAAATGTATATTATCAAAATAAAATGAAATTCTTTGTAACTAAAGAAAAGAGTAGTGTTTCCTATAATGCTAGCTAATATGGTGTTCCATGTCATGACCCAACCCTACCCAGGCTCGAGCCACAACTACCCCAAGCCTGCCTCCATAGGCCAGGGGCTGGCGACTAGTGCCGAAGGCACAATAACTCAGGGAGGCATTTTCCTAAGTACCTGTACACACACATGAAGCACACTCAATGCAACAGTGTAGAGTAAAAGAAATAACTAACAGAGTAAAAAGAACAACTTCTATATGAATGAACCACAGATGTGAATCACCTCTAAACAGTACAAAGTAAAATCTGGAATGAAAAGGGAAAAAACATGCTCCCAACCAAAAATTTCCACAACCTGGCAATAGGTAAACAAAAAAAAAATAGTCGGAAGGGGTCCCCCACCTGGGACCTAACCCCGACCACTGCACGCGGTCCATGCTCCTGAACTCCTAAGCTCCACTAAAGTCACGACCAACCTGTTTGTCGCCTTCAAGGGAAAACCATGTGCGGGAAATGCCCATGCTGGGGTGAGTATAAAAATACATAGTAGGATACACTGAAGGCTCAAAGGAGAAACAAAAGAGGTACTAAAGGGTGAGCAGCTGTGCGAACAGAGAAAATTAGATAAGTACAACCGAGAGTACAGTATTGAGTCCAGCTCAACCCAACAAGAGAAAGGATGTAGACTTGTCCAGACACATGGAGATGGAAACAGTGAGAAGATGAACTACCCATTGAGTTTTTGCTACCTATAGCAGGAGAGTAGACTCATCCAACCATGATAAGCTACACACGGAAAGCATGTGGCATACCCAGCGCCTCTTCACCTCTCCTGGAGGGAGAGTAACCAAGTCCAAGAAGTGGGTACTCAAACAAGGTATATACATACATATATGGTCTACAAGAAGCCCGAACAAGCTCGTAAGGGGATCTCCATCCTGTAGCTCAGCCCAAGAAAAGAGAGTCGCCTATAGTCCCAGAAGTAAACACCATCGATGCACAGCATCTAGTACGTCTGCTCCGAACCGCAAGCTAAGGGGTTCGATCACCGCACTTCAACACTATCCGCTTTGGGCGGCATTGACTCGCCCCCACGGTGTTAGATCGTGTCAAAAGAACACGTCTTTGTGGGGAATGTGACCATCATACATGAGAGTTCTAGGGAAAGTCAAACCACACCTCATCACTGCCCTGCAGTCGAGAAGTCTCCTCAAAGTCAATGACATTCCATCACCGACCCATACAACCAAGGGTCCTACTTCGGTAATTACGGAGGAAAGACACATGCTAGCCTAGTAGAAAGGACTGAGCCTGGAATTTCCAATAGGTGTCCCACTGCCCAGCCCTGCTGGCGGGTAATTCATAATGAGATATCTGGTGACCCACTGCCCAGCCCTACTGGAGGGTAAACCATAATACATCATCCGACAACCCACATCCCAGCCCCACTAGAGGGTAGACCATAACACATCATCCGATGACCCACTGCCCAGCCCTTCTAGAGGGTAGACCTAGAATAAGTCGACAGGTGACCCACTACCCAGCCTTGCTGAAGGTAGATCTGGAATAAGTCGACAGGCAACCACTACCCAGCCTTGCTGGAGGGTAAACCTGGATCTAGACGACGGGCGACCCACTGCCCAGCCCTGCTGGAGGGTATACCGTAAGAAGTCGTCAGGTGATCCAGTGCCCAGTCTCTGCTGGAGGGTAGACCCAAAGTGTGTCAGGTAACCCAGTACCCAGTCTCTGCTCGAGGGTAAACCCTAGAAATCAGTGAGCAACCCACTGCCCACCCCTGTCGGAGGGTAAACCCGAATGAGTCGATGAGTAACCCACTACCCAGCTCCGCTGGAGGGTAGAACTCAGAACTTCTCTAGCCATATCTACTGGAGAGTACACCACTGGCCAACCGACCACGTAGTAGGTATCTCACAACCACCCAACTCCAGAACAACTCACCCAAAAGAGGTTCTGCGCCTGTTCCATCACTGGGTGTCACTAGCACCGCTACCGGCCAATCCATCGAGGACGAAACTAGGGGGAGACCACTCAACCCTGCGGGTCAATCAAACAAGCATAGAGGGACCCTCTACGTCGTGAGAGGTCAAAGTGCGCAAATCAGAACCCGACATGTAGGTGGGGCCCATAGAACGTGTGTCCCCATCGCAACCCCAACCAAGCGCCCAAACGTTCTCAGGTACGAACCACATGTACCTCCAAGCATTCCCATATACTCCCAGCGTATACCACATTCACAGCCCAAGGGCCATCGTGCACACGGCACCCAAGGTCAACGTGAAGGCATGACGTAACATCGCCAACTCAAAGGCCCAGGCACGGCCAACCACATCTTGTGCACCATTTATATCACTCTCCCATTAATGCTCGATCACATGCCAAGGTTCCTCTACAAACATGGTAGGACGAACCGCCACCGGACCACCTTTAATGCTTCCACATTTAATAGGATCACGTATAAGGTTCCACACAACTAAACGGATCGCACCGTTGTAATCCTCGTTGAAAAACACGTGAGTTAGACTACTTACTCACCTCAAACTGATATCCGAATGAAAATTCACCAACACCGCCTCACACTCGAATGACATCCCGTGATCTCGAGCCTCGGCCCCGAAAACAGTCGGGTGCATTGCACCCTTGCGATACCCTGGGGAAAACACGTCAAAAGCACTCCTCACTTGAGTGAAACAGATATCCGGAGAAAAGGATACGTTCCGATGAACCGCACACGAGCGGTGCTTCGTGGGACCCACAACCCAGTCCCAAAACTCAATGAACGGATCAGACCATTGTGATCCTCTCAAAATAGCACAGATGATAGACTATTCACTTGTCCAAAACGGTCTCCCGGTGATAAAGATGGAAAATCTTCGTCGATGCCCAAACAGACATTGTGGGCCCCGCACCATCGTGCCTAAGTAGAGCGTCCGGATTGCACCATTGCAATCCACTTAGAAAAACACCCAAAAACGACTACTCAGTCGCCCGAAACGGACGACCGTGGGAAACACGTGAAACGCCGCATGCTGCTCGATAGTCGGGTCATGGGGCCCACGCATCAAATCCATTATCAACGCCAAAAACCGCCCTAGAAACCTCCACCTCAGTGTCAGGGTCGCAAAACCACTGATGGCGCTCAAAACAGACGTCGGACGCGTCCGCTCCGTCCAAAACAAGAATCTCGAGAAAAACACGTGTCCACTTAAAGACGCATCGTGCCTCTAAGGCCCCTCGTATCAGGAATTAAAATTTTCTGAAACCATGTCAAAACGTTCCCCTTGCGCCGGACCGGCCCGGTCCGGCCAGTCCGCCCACAGCCGGCCCGCGGCCCGGTCGTGGGTTTGGTTCACTCCGCCACGGCCATCTGGCCGTGGCCTGTCACCACCGAATGACCTTGATGGTCAGTCGCTTTCTTGTCTACAGCGACCCGAGTTGGGCGTGTCGCGGTCGCCGCACACGGGGTCACGCACCCCAGGGCCCCTCCTCCCTCTTCGCGCTACTTCGGCGCCGCCTGAGACCCCGCCTCGCCGTCACCATGAAGTCGGCTGCACGCTGTCGCACTCACACACCCGGCCGCCTCCGCTGGCCGTTCGCCCGACCGAGCCGCCTCATGCCGAGAACCCGCGCCGATCGCCGCCACCTGAACACACCCGACCGCCGCGCTCCGCCGCCCGCACTCGCCGGACCACCCAAATGCCTGCAAACTTCGGCGAATGATTGCGAACGCCTCCGAACTCCGATTTCAAATACGAAACAAGCATCGGAAAGAGAATGAAATCTAGTTCTCATTCATGGGCTTTTCTCAATAATTAGACATGGGTTCGATACAAAAATTTGAGGTCGAAGTAGGCTTGGGAATAGAAAATGCAAACGACAAATCCTACCTTGTGGGGCTTCACCCGAAGCATCGTGACGATCCTCCGACATCAACACACCTCGCAGGAGTCACCTCGCCGGACCGTCTCGCCCGAGTTGGAGGAGGAGGGGGGAGGGGTTTCACCAGGGGGTTCAAGGGAGAAGGGTGGGGTTGTTGTTTATTTAAGGGGGAACTAATTAAATTTTAATTAATTAAAACCCCCAAATTTAACCCGCGTCTGAAACATTTGGAGATGTCAAAATTTAACCTCCCCTTGGGTAAACACCACCTCCCAAGAACAACGGTGGTCTTGGAATCAGATTCCGAGATTCCATTTTAATGTTATAAAGTTGAATGCCCCAAGCCGCCAAATTATTAAAATGCCCATTGGGCCCTTTTTCACAGAAGGCCCGCACCCATGTAACTTATACCCCTTCTAGGGTAAACGGCATGCTTAAAACTCAACGGTAACCTCATTTTTCCCATCCGAGCACCCATTTATTAGATACTATTGTTTCACCATTAAACGAATAAATTAATTATTTAATTTATCTGTTCCACGTTCCGAAAGCGAGCGAGGGGTCCAAACGTCCCGCACCGACAGGTTTTATGCTGATCCTAGGGTAAACACCCCATTTCAGACCCATCCTTAAACTCGAATCTCTGATCAGGATCACCGTTCAAGAGTTATACCATTTATTTCACGTTTCTAGTGTGAACGCACTGAAAATTTAATTCAGGCCACTTCGGGGCTCGGAATCGCACGCCATCTAAAGGCGCTGCTCTGGAATATCATCAAGAATATTCCAAAGTCCTTCACAGAAAAAACGGGGTTCTTTCATCATTCCCTCCTTCAATATTTTCATCCCCGAAAAGAAAAACTAGGGAGCAACACAGGGTACTAAGCCCACACCTAGCTTTCCATACCTATAAGAACCCACGCACAGCTCTGTGTCACCGCACATAGACCAAAGGATTGATCCGTTCACATGAGGTCGACCCATGCCGACATCGTTCACCCACTCCAGACTTTGGGGTTAGGGAGAGGCAGTAGACAACCTCGCCATCCCTTTACACGGTCTCAAACATCCTGAAGGATCTTGGGGGTAGCTCACCTCCCCGAACGAACCTCTACATTCCACGTTGCGACTAGAATCACCGCCCGTACCTAGAACAAGGCCCGATGATTCCCTAATTCAGAATATCCATATTGTGAAACACCCAAGGATATCTGGTCACACAAGGTTCCACAGTCGATTCTCTCTTACACGCTCAAATGGCGAAGGAGTTGACATCATCGACTAAAGAAAAAGGTTCCACGCCTTTTACCTTAGCAACACAGGGTTACATTGATGCCCCGTGTCACCGCGGTAACACCTCAAGCAAGGAGAAGGGAGGAAAAAAGTTCACACAGAGAGTCTAACCATTCTACTGCAAAAAGGTATAAGATCTGTAGAGAATACCTCTTATCACCTCATGCTCTATAGAATCGTAGACATCCAAAGCTGGCGGATGTCCGCGGTCCCAACTGTCAACTCCCGGAGCCTGATGTGGACCACCTAGTGGTGATGGGAAGACCTCGTAAATCCATCCCTGACTACCAACTCCTCCCGCTCCTCTGCTAGCACCACATCTCTGGGTACTAATCTGATCACGGCGCTGCCTCTACAATGGTGGTGCACCTACTGCCTGCCCGAAGCTCTCAACAACTCGTGTCGGGAAGTCTCATGCCAAGTGTCCTCGCCAATAAAAAGCATAAATCCGGCACCATTGTGGTATATGACCATGCCCCTGAGTCTGATTGTTAGAAATCCACCTGCGTCGAGTTCCTCCTTGCCGACGCCCGCTAGCCGTGACAGATGTCTTGGCTCCAATGTGCCTGCTGCCACCACCAACAGTAGAACGTGTTAGGAATCCCTCTATCACCAGTGCCTGTTCTAGCACCCTGGAATATGTGGAAATTCCCAATGGTTCTATGACAGCACAAATCTCTTGGCGGATACCCTGCTCAAACTTCTACTCTCGGATGTTGTCGTCAGAGACAAAGTCTAGGTAAAAGCGTGCACAGTCTACAAAACTACACGCGTACTCGGTCACCATCATCCCTGCCTACTGAAACTGCAGGAGCTCCAAAATCTGAACGGAGTGCATGCAAGAGGGGGGAAAACTCCTCACGGAACAACAACCGAAAGTCGCCCCATGAAAGCGACGACTCATAAAGAAATGGAGTCACCAGACTCTACCAATGCCAAGCTGATCCACGAAAAAGGTTGGATTCCAAAGAAACTCTATGATCTGTCGGCGTCTTCACAAGACAGAAAAGGCTAACCACTGCCTCTATCCAACCCTCTGTTGCCTGAGGGTGTGGATCACCACTGAACCTCAGTAGTCTCTGCCACTGGAACTCACGGAGCATGCTCAACCTGCGCTCAAGCCCAGCCTGCTCTGCTGAAACTGCCTGCTGCTCAACAGGTGGGGGTGCCGCTACCGGCCAACCCGGTGGAAGGGGCTCGCATTATGGGTCCTGGACTGTGGCCCTGTAGCTCACATGGTCGTCGTCATGAACCAAATATGGTATCTTGGCTGGCTGTTATTGCGGAGACATCCTGAATATTATCAATGAGTGTCACGGTCAGACGAGCATAATGTATATACCAACAATAACAACGATGGGGAGTTGAGTCAAGAAGGACAGTCAAGACTCAGTCCTATGTGATGCACAAACAAATTTCGCTTCAACAAGTGTCCCAGCATGTCGAGTCAACAAGTGGGTTATCAGGGTCCTAGTGAATGGATACGTCGGCTGCCGCACCATCATTGGACTCCCTGGCCTGAGAGCCGCTCTCGAGACACATTAACATTTTTCCCTAAATCCGAACCAATTCCTCTTTTAGGGACATCCTCACAACGTCCCACGGAAAAAACCACCTCTGAGACCAATTTTTCACGACCCGACCCTACCTGGGCTTGAGCCGCAACTACCCCAAGCCCACCTCTATAGGCCAGGGGCTGGCGACCAGCGCCGAAGTCATAATAACTCAGGGAGGCCTTTGCCTAAGTACCTGTACACACACACAGTACACTCAATGAAACAGTGCAGAGTAAAAGAAAGAACAAACAGAGTAAAAAGAACAACTGCTATATGTATAAACCACAGATTTGCATCGACCTCTAAACAGTACAAAGTACAAGCTGAAAAGAAAAGGGGAAAACACGTGCCCAAACAAAAAGTGCCACAACCTGGAAATAGGTAAACCAAAAGAAAAATAGCCAGAAGGGGTACCCCACCTGGGACCTAACCACGACCACCGCACGCGGTCCAAGATCCTGAACTCCTAAGCTCCACTGAAGTCACAACTGACCTGTCTATCGTCTAAAAGGGCACACCAAGTACAGGAAAGCCCAAGAAGGGGTGTGTATAAAAATACTCAGTAGGATACCCCAATGTCTCAAGGGAGCAAAAAATGAGTTACCGAAGGGTGAGCAGCAGAGCGGACAATGAAAAGTAGATAAGTACAATGGAGATTGAAGTAATGAGTCTAGCTGAACCCCACAAGAGAAAGAAAGTAGACTCGTCCAGGAAAAAGGAGCTGGAAACAGTGAGAAGATGATCATCTCGTCGAGTCTTCGCTACCTATAGCAGGATAGTAGACTCATCCAACCACGAGAAGCTAGACACGGAAAGCACGTGGCATGCCCCACGCGTCTTCGCCTCTCCTGGAGGGAGAGTAACCAAGCCCAAGAAATGGGTACTCGAACAAGTTATATACAAACATATATGATCTACAAGAAGCCCAAACAAGCTCGTAAGGGGATCTACATCCCATAGCTCATCCCAAGTAAATAGAGTCACCTACAGTCCTATAAGTAAACACCATTGATGCCCTGCATCCCGTATGTCTACCCCGAACCGCAAGCTAAGGGGCTCAATCACCGCACTTCAACACTATCCGCTTTGGGCGGAACTGACTCGCCCGAACGGTTTTAGATCACGTCACAAGAACATGTCTCAGTGGGGAATGTGACCCTCGTACAAGAGAGTTCTAGGGAAAGTCAAACCACACCTTGTCACTGCCCTACAGTCGAGATGACTCCTCAAAGTCAAAGCCATTCCACCACCGACCCATACAACCAATGGTCCTGTTCCGGTAATCAAGAAGGAAAGACACATGCCAGCCTAGTAGAAATGACTGAGCTTGTAATGCCAACAGGTGTCCCACTTCACAGCCCTGCTGGAGGGTAACTCATAACTAGATATCTGGTGACCCACTACCCAGCCCTGCTGGAGGGTAAACCATAATACATCATACGGCGACCCACTGCCCAGCCCCGCTGGAGGGTAGACCATAACACATCATTCGGCGACCCACTCCCCAGCCCCGCTAGATGGTAGACCTGGAATAAGTCAACAGGCGACCCACTACCCAGCCTTGCTGGAGGGTAGAAATGAAATAAGTAGATAGACGACCCACTGCCCAGCCTTACTGGATGGTAAACCTGGAACTAGACGACGGTCGACCCACTGTCTAGCCCTGCTGGAGGGTAGACCCAAAGAGGTCGTCGGGTGACCCACTGCCCAGTCTCTTCTGGAGGGTAGACCCAAAGTGTGTCGGGTGACCCACTACACAGTCTCTGCTGGAGGGTAAACCATAGAAGTCAGTGAGCAACCCACTGCCCAGCACTGCTGGAGGGTAAACCCGACGAAGTTGATGAGTAACCCACTGCCCAGCCCTGCTGGAGGGTAGAACTCAGAAATGCTCTAGCCATCACTATTGGAGGGTACTCCACTAACCAAGCGATCACGTAGTGGGTATCGCGCAACCACCCAACTCTAGAACAACTCACCCAAAAGAGGTTCTGCGCCTGTTCCATCATTGGGTGTCACTAGCACCGCTACCGGCCAATCCATCGAGGACGAAACCAGGGGGAGACCACTCAATCCTGTTGGTCAAACAAACGAGCACAGAGGGACCCTCTACATCACGAGAGGTCAATGTGCGCAAAGATGAACCCGGCATGCACGTGGGGCCCACACAACATGTGGCCCCATCGCAACACCAACCTAGTGCCCAAACGTTATCAGGTACGAACCACATGAACCTCCAAGCATTCCCGTATACACTCAGAGTATAACACATTCTTATCCCAAGGGCCATCGTTCACACGTCACCCAACGTCAACGCGAAGGCGTGGCGTAACATCTCCAAATCAAAGGCCCAGGCACGACCAACCTCATCTTGTGAACCATTTATATCACTCTCCCAAGAATGCGCAATCACACGCCAAGGGTCCACTAAAAACATTGTAGGATGAACCGCCACCAGAGCACCTTTCATGCTTCCACATTTAATAAGATCGCGTATAAGGCTCCACACAACCAAACGGATTGCACCGTTGTAATCCTCGCATAAAAACACGTGAGTTATACTACTTACTCGCCTCAAATGAATATCTGACAGAAAATTCACCAACACCTCCTCACACCCAAACGTCATCCTGTGATCCTGAACATCATCCCCGAAAACAGTCGGGCGCATTTCACCATTGCGATACCCTCGGGAAAACACGTCAAAAGCACTACTCACTTGAGTGCAATCGATATCCGGAGAAAATGATATGTTTTGGCGCACCGCACATGAGCAGTGCTTCGTGGGACCCACAACCCAGTCCCGAAACTCAATTAATGGATCACACTGTTGCGATCCTCTCGAAAATGTACAGAAGATGGACTATTCACTTGTCCAAAACGATCGCCCGGTGATAATGATGGAAAATAACCGTCGAGCCCAAACGGCCCTCGTGGGCCTCGCACCATCGTGCCTAATTAGAGCGGGCGGATTGAACCATTGCAATCCCCTCAAAAAAACACCAAAAAAATGACTGCTCACTCGCCCCGAACGGGCGCCCAGTGAGAATGGTGGGAAACGCTGCATGCAGCTCGAAAGGCGGGACGTGGGGCACATGCCTCAAATATAATCTCAACGCCTAAAATCACCCTGGAAATATCTGCCTTTGTGCCAGGGTCACAACGCCACAGACGGCACTCAAAACGGACGGCGGACTCGTCCACGCCGTCCAAAACAAGAATCTCGAGAAAAATGCTCGTCCACTTAAAGAGGAGTCGCGCCTCCGAGGCCCCTCGTTTTGGGAATTAAATTTTTTTGAAATTATCTCAAAACGATCCCGTCGACGCAAGGTCTGTGGTGCCGCTGATGGCGTGCAAAACGGACTCCCGTAGCGAAATCTACGAGCGTCGGAAATTCCAAAAGGGGAAACCCCCTTTGGCCGGGTCCGGTTCGCTCCGCCGCAGCCAGCTGGCCGCGGCCTATCCCCACCAACCGACCTTGATGGATGGTCGCTATCTTTTCCGCAGCGACCCATGTTGCGTGGGTCGTGGTCACCGCACACGGGGTCGCACACCCCGCGGCCCCTCCTCCCACTTCGCGCAACGCCGGCGCCGCCCGAGGCCCCTCCTCGCTGTCGCCCTGAAGCCGGCCGCACTCCATCGCCCTCACATGCTCGGCCGCCTCCACTGGCCACTCGCCCAACCGAGCCACCTCATGCAAGGAACCCACAATGGCCACCGCCTGAACACACCCGGCCGCCGTGCTCCGCCGCCCGCACTCGCCATACCCCCCAAATTCCTGAAAACTTCGGCGAATGATTTCAAACACCTCCGAACTCCAATTTCAAATCTGAAACAAGCATTGGAAAGAGAATAAAATCTAATTAGAATTCATGGGATTTTCATGATAATTCGACATGTGTTCGATAGAAAAATTTGAGCTCGATCTATGTATGGGAATAGAGAATGAAAATGACAAATCCTACCTCGCGGAGCATCGCACGAAGCTTCGCGACGATCCGCCGACATCACCACACCTCACTGGAGTCGCCTCGTCGGACCATCTCACATGAGATGGAGGAGGAGGGGGGAGGGGTTTCACCAGTGGGTTCAAGGGAGAATGGGAGGGGAGTTTGTTTATTTCAGGGGGAATTAATTAAATTTTAATTAATTAAAAACTCCCAAATTTATCCCGCATCTGAAACATTTGGCGTGGTCGAAATTTAACCTCCCCTTGGGTAAGCATCACCTCCCGAGCACAATGGTGGTCTCGAAATTTGATTCATAGATTCCATTTTAAAGTTATAAAGTTGAATGCCCAAAGCCGCCAAATTACAAAAACGCCCATGGGGCCCTTTTTCACAGACCGCCCGCGACCGCGAAACTTATACCCCTCCTAGGGTAAATGGCACGCTCCGAACTCAACGGTGCGCTTGGTTTTTCCAATCCGAGCCACCGTTTAAGAGATAATATCATTTCACCATTAAAAAATAAATTAATTATTTAATTTATCCATTCCACGTTCCGAAAGCGAGCGAGGGGTCCAAACGTCCCGCGCCGACAAGTTTTATGTCATTCCTAGGGTAAAAACCCCATTCTGGACCCATCCGTACACTCAGGTCTCTAATCCGGATCACCGTTCAGGAGTTATCCCATTTATTTGGCATTTCCAGTGTGAACGCACTGAAAATTTAATTCTGATCACTCAGGGGCTCGGAATCACACGCCGTCTGAAGGCGCTACTCTGGAATATCATCCAGAATATTCCAAATACTTTCACAGCAAAAATCGGGTTCTTACATTGAATATAGTGAAATAGAATCTTGTGAAAACGTACAACAAAATAAATCAATGATATTAAAAATAATATATATCATAAAATATCATGTTATTATAATATACCACATTAATATTAATTTCTACCTTGATATTTGTTGGGGGTTAAAAAAGATTTTCACCTTGACTGTTTCTTTCTAAGAAACACACATCCTATGATAATATTCAAAAACATCATTTAAAACATTTAGAAACATTAAATATACACAATGTAACCCATCATTGGGTTTCGTTGTAGGATAACATTGATGGGATGAGGAAACATAAATATAGAATAAAAATATAAACATCAAAATATGATGGATAGTGATAAAGAATAGTGTTTTGAGAATGTTAACAACAAGAGTACAATAAATCATTGATGATTTATATGACCATATGATTTATTGTATAATATAGTATTGAGATAACATTTTTGGGTTTCAAGATCTTGTCCCTATGTATTTGTAGATCATTTGATAAATTTATAGGCCATTCCATCTGTTAAATAATGGTTATCATTGAAAAAAAAAATTTCTTAAGTCAACCTCTAGTTATATAATACAATAATAATCAAATGTCATCCTGAATATAACATATACTATCCATAAATTCATAAAATTACAATCCATCCAAAAAATGAAAATATAAATCATCTAAAAAAGCTGAAGTAAATCAACATTACATTTATCAACAATATCTCATAATTTAGTTCGTGGTTGTAACATTCGAAACATGTGAATTCCTTAATAATGTATAACGTGAATTACCATACAAAATTAATGAAAAATTTTATTCTATAAAAATTATTATTTTCAACATACAACAAATTTAAAAATTTTGTATACTCAATCAATGAAATCACATTTTCTTTTCATCCATCCTGATGATTTTAATACTATCAATCATATCATTATCTCATTATTCCATCATTATGCATATATAATGTGTTTTCAAAAATATTATAAATAATATTTAATGGTTAACAATACCATTCAACTAATACATTCAAATAATTTAAGAAAAAAATAGTATTAAAATCCCTAGATGTCTCTTTATTCCAAGGTAATATAAAATTCCTTAGACAACATTTTTTTTGATAAACAATCAACCATTCAACTTTATCCTTAAACAATATATCGAGTTTCATCATTTTATTCCTCAATAGTTATTTCATCTCACATATCATTTATAGTCTATTCATCATCAATAATATAAATTATTCCCACACAACCTTGAGGATTATCTTTAGGAAATTTTCCACTAGGGAATTAATTTCCAAAATACCAATTCATTCCTGATTTAAATCAATTAAACATCATTTATATACTATCAATACAATTATCCATTATCAATAAAACCATTTACTCTACATTTACATGATCTGTTTCCATCTATTTCACAATGAAATCATCTTCCATTTCCATTGAAGCATTCTCCTTGGGGCCGCTTCCCAACTTATTTAGTTGAAGGAAATTAGACTTTATTTCTTCCATGATGATATTGAAACTCCATATTTCTCATATTATATGGTTAAGAAAAATAAACAAAGATGATATTATTGATCATATAATGACATAAATGATTAGGCATAACAAATATTATTCACATACTAACACCCATTTACTTTTGTTTATTTTGATGAATATCATTCCAATGTTTATCATATTCTTCATTAATTGGAATCCATATTTTTACATCCTTTTTTTAAAACCCAAAAGTATTTCTGTGAGAGGCTAACATCATACTAGAAAAAACACATAATGAAGGTAGAGTACATTAAATTTATATATATTAGGTTTAGTCCTTGGTTATTTTGGATAGTTACCATAATTCTCGTATTTTAACCAATAGTTAGAATTTACATTATATAAAACCCTAGATATAAATTATATATATATCTAGGGATCTCACTAGAGTTTTCACATCATAGTTCACAAAGGACAATTAAACATCCTTTATGATACTAACTATAATGACCCAGACAATACTTACATGGATATTATGTTTCTTTTGAGACATATATAATTAGTTAAAAAAATATACACTAAAAATCAATATTTGAATATTTTCTTTAAAACATCCTAACACATTCTTCTTATATGGTAAAAGATCATCAACATCTAGAATAAAGATATTCTTTTTTTGTTTCATACCAAGAACCATTCATTATAACCTTTGGAAAAGAAAACATAAAAAGGGGTGAGCTCTAATGCTCAGTAAGGGTAATCATGGAGAAAATGAAAAAAAAATATAATCATAATAATTAAAAAACATGAACATTTTGTTTACATATCTGAATATTGAGTCGTGAAACCAATCATGGGCGTAAGTATTGTATATATCATAAAATATAATTAACCATGATAAAATAGCATTGGAATAAATCATGGGATTGTGGAAAATAAATAAGTATATTATATGATATACATAGTCGACAAGGAATTATTTCAAAGACCATGATAGTGGAAAACGTACACTACAAAAACAGGGTCAGATATCATTCTAGATATGTATTATTGAACCATTTTTATTTTTCAGAACAGAGATTTATTACTGAAACAGATTTAATTTTCATTATTTTAATGTTTATCTCATCAGATATAAATCATTACACAGTGAAATTTATAGTGATATAGGCTATGATCATCCCATAATGAAATCATTCTTACATGTTAAATGAAAACATAAATCATTGGACACAGCATAAGAAACTATATATTAGGGTTTTTTAAACATCATTCAATCATAACATAATACATATAAGATATCATTACATAATTATCACAATCAAATAATATCAATTATAGTAATAGAAACATAATAGTATTTAATAGAGTCAGCATCGACATAAAATAATTTTGATAAAATAATTGAAATTAATTCTGG
The DNA here is from genome assembly GCA_963277665.1 of Viscum album. Classification (NCBI taxonomy): domain Eukaryota; kingdom Viridiplantae; phylum Streptophyta; class Magnoliopsida; order Santalales; family Viscaceae; genus Viscum; species Viscum album. The sequence continues at coordinate 1,043,986,708 of OY728163.1, read as the reverse complement.
AGGAAAATATCCATTCTTTTTAAAAAAATATATCTTTTCTCAAAATGGTGTGAAATTTTAATGAAAAGTATTTATTTAAATGTAATATTGAAATTATATAGAGATATATTCATGGGAAAAGTTATTTATTAATATCTGAAAATCCATTTATGCCTTATATGTTAAAAAATATTCTCCTCGTACTTTTGTTAGAAATTTTAAAATATACTGAAAATCAAATAAAGAAAGAATATATCTTTCATACCATTTAATAAAATAAACCAAAGGGTGAAATTATAATTATATAATTTTATTATAATAAAACTGATATTATATACTTAGGAATCATGAATGTGAATGATAAATATACCGTAACAAATAAATACATATAAATAACCATAGAAAAAAGAGATATTGTGAAATTATCCATTACCTTAGGTCCAATATGCTTCGTACATACTCAAACCTCCTATAAAATTACTTAAATAAGGATATTTAATTATTATAGAATCATAGTAATTTTTTTGATTTCATATATGATCACATTATCATCCATTTGTTAGTAACATTTCTTTGTCACCCGTTATTCAGATATTAAATGCACCATGTTCTTGGGAATGCTTTGATGGATAACATCACATTCCACTTCATAGGATATAGTTATATCATATAGTGATTGATATTAGTGTATTTTAAATAATATATATTCATTAAATTCGTGTATATAATAATGTTTTATTTAATATTATGTAAAATGAACCACATCACATCATAGAGACGGCTGGACGTACGTACACATGAGGAAAGATATAATTCCTTTAGTGGTTAAATGGTTTGGAATTTGATTATATATTAATTATACATAACAATTATAATTTCATATTAATTATTTTCATACATTATACTCATCGTTATACCTATATAAATTATGTTTGGTTTAATAAAAAAATACACTACATCTTGGAGACGGTAAGCCGTACAAACTCACACATGGTGATATTGTTATTCATCGGATGGATAAAAAGAGTTATAAGGTTTTCCCATAATTACAAAAACATATCAAAATTTATAAGATATTGTATTTTTTACCTTAATATAGAAACAACATAATAATATGATTTAAAAAAAGAAATTATTTTTAAAAAATGTGATAAAAAGTATACCTCTTTTTTGAGTACCTACTTTTGATTTTCACAAAACGTATTTTTAGGATGAATTTCTGCCAAATATGTTCCCTCTAGGATGAAATTTTTTAATCATTAAAATTTAATGGGAAGGTTTTTTCAAATCCAAATTTCTTTTTATGTGTTATTAAAAGATAATGATTGGTTCCGTTTTATAAGAGAGGGGAGGGGCACCTTTGGAAATACATAATGTATTAAATAAAAATAAATTATTTTTTAATTAAATTTTCTTCTAATGTGCATTATTTATAAGATTATATGATTATTGGTCTAACTCCATTTAAATAATAAAATTTATACATGTTTTTATTAAATTTTAAAATTTATCATTTTGATTTATCATTTGTTATTCTTTTTAATAGTATTTTTGGTAATAATATTATAAAAACTAAATTATTATGAATATTTACAAACATGTTGTAAATTGTCTATAATTTAACATTTTTTGGAATTTTAAACCTTGTAATTTTCACTATGAAATTTTTAAATATTTTTCTAATTTTTAAATATCTATATAATATGTTAATTTTATAAAATATCAATAGTGTCAATTTTTACATTATTAATTATTTGAAATTAACTAAAACCACACAATAAAGATAAATTCAAAACAAAAAATTAAATAAAATACATATATGTTATAGGAGGAAAATAAAATATAATATAACATTAATAAGATCATATTATATTTCTTTTAATATATTTAAAAGTATTTATTATATATTTATATTAATAAAATAATTTCTACATAACTATTTTTTCATCATTAAGGGTAATTATTTAATCTCTATAAATTATAAATAAATCCAAATTATGTATATAATTTTACTGTATTTCTAGAAACTATTTATTTTCTATGTTTTACCAATTTTATCACCCCATTTACCTTATTATACATATAAGATAAATGAGAGTGTCATGTTGTAATTTTATTTTATATTAATTATAATTACATCAATTTCATAGAATAATGTCTATTAAATGATTAAATTATGACCATTATGGTATTTTATTATACTTTAATTCATCCAATACGATTTTGGCCAATGTTATGGAAATTTTATTATCCTAATCATATTGTTTGTTACCTTAATTTATCTAATTTACCTTTATCTGTGGTAAATAATTATTACTGTAATTACTATTCATAACAGACAAAAAATTAAAAAAGAACTATTAGTATAATTTTGACACATTTATTCAATATATGGAGTCCATTTTTTTGAAAATTAAAAACATTGAGGTTTCATTAATTAATTTAAAATTAATTCTCATTGTCAAAAATAGAAAGCGGGTTTTTAAGAAGTAAAAACTATCAAAATATTTACTTTTGTTTATTTCCAATTTAAATGTGATATTACAAAAAATGACCAAACATGTATTACATGACAAAAATAATCCAATTATACATTAGGACTAATTTAATAGTTTATCAATGTATATAAATAATTTAGAAAAAAAATAATTTTCAAATTAAAATTTATTAATTTTCATTATCCCTTAAAATATAAAATAATCAAGAAAATACCTAGATTTCATCCAAGGTAAATTTTTATTTCCATCATTTATATAATATTTTTGTTATGTCAAATAATTTTATTTAAATTTTCAAAAATAATATATAAAAATGGTTCTCTATCAAAAGGTGGTAAAAAAGTATTTCATTGAAAAATACATCTGTTAACAAAAAAATTGAATTTCTTTATATATCATTTCTAGAAAATAAATAATATAATGTTTAATGTTATATGAAAATTAAAATTTGGTTAATAATAATTTAATAGATTATATTCTATTAAATAATAATATTTTAATAATATATATTTTTAGTGGAAATCAGTATTGCTTACCATGAAAAATATTGATGAAGGGAACTCTTGAATTTAATGAATTCTCTGTAGTTATTGTGTGTAGTGAAAAATTCCATTGATTATTCATATAACATAGTTATTTTATAAATAGAAAAAATATATACTCTGTGTTTCATGAAATTAATATTATCAAAATAACTTGAAATAATGTGTAATAACAATCAGGAATAGTTTTGCAAATTTAACATGATAATAAAGTTTCACGTATATTAAAATATAATCTTGGTGTAGTATACAACACCATACATCAAAGAAGTTTAAAAATATATATCTCATAAAATATGAGGGTGTTACAAATCATATATTGAATAACCTGAATATTTTTTTATATAATTATGGAAACATATTTTGTAGATTGACAATGGGTTTTTATGTTTTGAAACTGCAACATAGACTTTTCTCATTTAAATTAGATTTATTTCTAGGGAATATGATGTTTGTAACTGGTAATGTTGATAGTAAACATTATGTGAGAGAAATGTACAAAGGTACCCTCACAGTAATTTTATATGTATATTTAATCATATATTATAGTTATAGAAAAGTTCATTGTGATGTATCCTTTAATAAAATGAAATTAAACTTTGAGATGTGAAGGATTTTTACTATTACATATTATTTCAAATTTCATATTGAGAAAAAAAATTATATATATATATATCTCAAATGAAAAGTATACAAGGTAATTTGAAAAAATATTTTTATTGGAAAAATAATGAATATTTACATCACATATTTTAGATGGAACTATATTATGAAAGTATAAAGTGGGAAAAAGTTTTAATCATGAAATAATTTAGAATAATTATTATATGTATTAGTTAGCTAACAAAATCAGTGGTAGATATTACTTATGCAGTAAATCCATGTACTATATTTTTTGAGTGACCTTATAGAGTCTCACTTGTGGGATAGTTAGTTAATAATGAGACATGTGAAAGGAAAATTGAACTATTTGACCTTATAAAGACATAGTAATGATTTATAACTATTTGGGTGTACATTTACTGATTTTTGTTATAGACTGTATAGTTAAATGAATAACTTCAACTGGAACCTTAATTCATAGATAAGGTCGTCTCAGTTAGTGTTGAAAGAATAAAATGGAAGGAACCCTGAACATAACTAAGTATTAATTACATTAGGCTACACATTCATGTACCGAAATTATTTGGATGCAACTGATATTAGAGGGATTTTCAATTTCCACTCAGATACCACTGGAATTTTCTTCTCATAGTCAATGTGCTATTGAAATATCTTCAAATATTGTAAAAAATTATATATTTGAGAATATCTATTTCAGGTATTACTTTTTCAAAAATAAATATAGAATTTGGAAATATCATAAAATAATAAATTTCAATTAAAGATAATATTAAATTTTTTTTCCCCAGTCAAATAAATAAATTTATGTTGACAGATTGTTTGTTGTAACATCATATTTATCCTTATCCGCTCACATAATCATTAAAAATATGTACCTCCATATTACCTATTAATTTATGTTTATTATTCAAATAATTTATTAAATTAAAGTAGTTTTTTTTTTCATCAGGGATTTCATTTAATTCTATGGCGCTAAATTTGATGCATTCAATGAGGGAAAAATTCAAAAGGATTGAGTAAAATTATCACAATATCATCTTTCATTATATGATTTTTAATGGATTGGATGACTGATAACATGCTATTAAAAATGTATAATAATTCTTGTGCACATAAACATTATGATGTGATATATAAAGTGTTTTCAGAATCATATATATCATTTCATAAATTTACGGTATTATTTCAGATGCTTGAATAATTAATAGATATATCAAATACTTTGGGTTATATATCACTTATTTGATACACTTTTTATGCATGTGATGAATTATTAGTGATTAACTAATTTCTATTTCCGATGAATCATGTGAATTCATTCAATATTTTATAAAAATAATTGTATAGGTTATTGAAAATACAGATGAGATAAGATTACCCAACAAACCCTCTATATTTTATTTTCTTGGGTATTAAATAAGATACACACATATAGAATTTATTGTTATTGGATGTATGTGGAGGAATACATAAAAATTGAAATGGTATATTTTTGAACTTAGGTTTTTATTTGCATTCATTTCATTCAATATGTGTGTTTGGTGAGTTCGGATGAGGGGGTGGTTCTATAATAATATTTATGGATTAATCATATTGAATTAGTTTTCATTATTGGAAAATTATTACATATATTACCGTGTATATCATTATTAAAATGTAATTACATGTAAAAAAATTATTATTTTATATGATTATGTTAATATTCGAAGTCATATAACAATGAGTTATATAATTTTTCATCAAAAATAGGTATTAAATGAATTTATTCATATACATGAGGAAGAATTGATGACGAGGACATTGGGTGGCCTAGGTGGGAATATGACACTGCTCGCATGTGGGCCATTTATAAGCCCAATAATTCTCCATTCACAGTATATGTAGAGATATCTAGATAATGAAATATTATATTTGGAAGATAACCCACAATCTAAACCCTAGGTGTTCAATGTAGTGAATCTGGGTGATAACCCTAGAGCTGGCTTGAAACCACAATAGTCGGAGATGAGTAATAAACAGAAGCGATAAATATGGTGGAAATAGATATAGGATGACAAAATAATGAGTATTTTTAAAACAAGTTACATAATATACATTTAAGATAATCTATGTGATCTAATATACTTATTAAATTTGAGATAAATGATTATAATTGGAAATGAATTTCTTCTTCTCTTTCAGATGAGCCTTCGATGGATGAGGTGTTACATAATAGGGATACTAAAAATGATACAATCTCAAAGGACATCGTTTTCTAGGAAATATAAAAAAAATTGCGTTATTGATAATACTTTATTTAAAATTTATAAAAGAAAAAAATTAGTATTTTTTCTATGAAATTTTTTTGGTGGAAACATGTGATGTTCATAATGTTATGTGAATAGTGTGAGTGTTATGCGAGTTTTGGGGGGTTGCGGTGAAGATAATATAACGAAAATGGGCCTTCTATAAGAGTTGATTATACTATTAAATAAAAAATAGAAAATTCAATTTTTTTTGAATTATATTAATTCAATTTCATATTTTGAACAATTATTTTTTTATTTTCTTGGATGAAAATGTTCTGTTTCTAGGAGATAGTTTGTAGAAAATCCCTAGGTGGTCATGTAATTTTTTTGTGTTATAAAATTTAAATTAGATAATATATATTACTTTCTATTTGAAAACATTGTTAGAGAAAATAAACTATTTACATTGTTTGTGTTCTCGGAGAATGATTGTAGTATAGATACTTTTTTGGTGATGATTAATTATAGGGAATGATATGTGATTTGTGTTTGTAGTATGAAATAATGGATATTAAAATTCGATGTAAGGAAAATTCAAATTTTTTTGTTGACATGGATAAAAATTACATGTAGAGATGTTATACGGAGACCATTATATGCTTTAAAACTAGGTAACATAAACAAGGATTTATCATTAAATGTATTCTTTTATAACAAGATCATTGTTTATTAAACATATAGAATTTATTTAATTATGAAAAAATATTTTAATATATGTGGATTTTATATATTGGATGAGATTTTTAAAATTCATAGAGTCAATTTTCTATAAACATTCATGATTTATCATTGGGAATGTATTAGTTATCAATGAAAAAATTTATTATTTAGACATTTTAATGAAAAACAAAATTTTAACATGATAATTATAATTTACAAATAATTATCTTTACACATCTAACATGATAAGAATATATTTATGAAATCATGTGTTGGAAAATGAGGATGATTAAGTTCATCTAATTTTCATCAAAAAGATATCATATGATTTTTTTATCATGAAGGATAAAAGGAAACAATATTAATAATATTTTGTGGAAGAAGTAAAAAATTATAATAAATATTTGAGGTGTTATTTTTATCATCTATGTCTCCAAAAATTTAAAATCATTTTACTAGTGGGATGTTTGAATCCGTAGTGGGACTCTTTATTAGTGAAACTATATAGGTTGTAACTTCTTGTGATTATAGTGTAGAATTTTTTATTATGGAGTGTGAACAATCAACATAAGGCAACAAATCATTTGGATATCAAATGGCAAAATAATATTTTATTCCCATGTTATTTATATATCATTAATTCGATAGAGATTATGATACCATAAGAGTAGATCTAAACCTAATAGGTTAACAGTGTTTATTTTCAAAAGAATAAATTTTTTTAGAGTACATCTCATACATAACCTCAACTTATCATTTGTGTAACTCCTTGTAGGCACTTATTTATTCTATTAACAATATTCTTTGTTCAAATCTGTAAACTATTTTTCAATTTTATTAAGCATGAAATCATTTTACTATTCTTTTATTAGAATCTAACATGTCATTGCATACGTCTATAAACGGTACATTGAATGACCTAAAAGAATGTTTCAACGCTAGTATATTTCTCAAGAGGTGTTTTTTATTTTATTTTTAGTATTTCCCACAAAAAGGAATATTTATGATGCCTCATTCTAATCAATTAGACCTTCTCTATTATATCATTTTTGTGAGTTGAGGTTCATGAAAAATTGTACATTTAATAAATTTCATTGGAAATAATACCAATGTTTAACAAACACCAAAATATTATTATGTTAACATAACCGTGGCCACCTAGACTTTGTAATAGTGGTTATGAATAGGATTATTTGACATATAATATTATACGTTTTACATAAATAATTAATGAAATTCATTGGTTACCAATTAATTATTACTGAAAATATAAACCAATTAAATATAAGAAAAAATTGGTCATATTGAACTATGTTTAGACCCCAAATATAATTTTATCTTAATATATTATATTAATTATTGTTAGTGAATTATCATAGTTATATTTTGTGATACAATAAAATGTTTTAATATTCAATATATTTTAAAAGATAATATATAAATAATTAACATTATATTTTAAAAAGGATACATGTTTTAAAAGTCAACATTTTCCCATATAATGGTGCATTAATTTTATAACGGAATTTTGAAAATATTATAAATTATATTTAATAAATTGAACATAATTTTATATTGTGTATTATCCAAAATTTCATATGGTATTTTTTAGGTATTTTTAGGATATGTATCATTTTTTGATAAATGGCGAATGTTGCTGAATTATAATTGAAAACTAACATTTCATATATATAATTTATATCATAAAAAATATTTTAAAATTTTATTCAAGTTAAAATTTTTAAATAATAGGTATATTAGAACAATTTTGGTCATTTAAATTATTTACATTTTGAAATTTTATATAAAAAAAATTATACATTTGAATATTTTATCTTTAAAAATCCTCATTGTTGTCACATTTTAGGGATTTATTTTTATTCAAACATTACTAATTACGTGAACTTAATTTAGTGAAATTGATTTTATATTTGGAATCAGAATTTTTAAATTACATTGTACGAATATATTCATTTTTTGTTAAAATAATTTAACAAAGGAAAAATAATATTTTTCAAAGTATTGTTAAATTAATATAAAAAGTTAACGTTAAAAGGAAAATGGTTAAAATACATACAAAACCAAAAAAATTAAATTATTCGAAGATTTTTTTCTCGACCCTAACCGTATATAACAAGATTAATTATCATCTAAATTCATAGGATTTAGAGAATCCCAAATTTTGTTGGATTTCCTCCGAATATAATCACATAAAACCACACCACCTCAATTATAAATACTCACCCTCACCACCACATTTCTCCTCTAATGCTTATAATTAACTAAAATATATACCAAACCATCTCTTACACACACCCTTTTTGTCTGTGTAATATAATTATAAGTAAAAGACCACATTAAGTTCTGTATGGGATCCATTAAAGATATGATATTATAGAAACCCTCAATTTTCATGCATAAACATTACATACATTTTGCAGAACACTTAATACATTATAAAAATTGAGGCTCGAAGTCCATACTAGTATAGTTCGTTTAGAAACGTGGAAACATTAACACTATTATATAAAAGAGCTACATTATCTCCAAATTGGATTTTCATGACTAGAACCCTTCTTATAGACATTAAATATAATATATATCTTCATAACATGGGGAATGAAACATAAAATGGGGTGATTTATAATTATTTTTATGGGTAAATAAGTGATATATGTACGAATAATTATGAGCATAATGGTATGAGAACATGATCATGAAAATAGAAGATCATTCATTATGTATCAATGATGATATACATTAATCAAGGAATGAAGCATGACATTATGGATACGTGACCCATAAGAAAATAAAAAACAAAATACATAAAAGAATTACATTGGAATAAAAAATGGACTTTTGGTGGACACATGGGCATAAAAAATGTTTCCTATAGACGTCAATGCATCGCAACCAATACCATCTCGGTATAAAAATTACATTACTGAACTGTTTTGACACCAAATTCCATTCTTGTATAACTAAACAGGGTTTACTTCTTATTCTTTCCCTATATTACTAATCCAATCTAACATTTTGTTTCATTATTGTAATACTAAATTGTGTTCACTCAACATTAATCCCTTGTATTACTAATGTACTTTAATTTATTATTCCAACTGTGTAATACTAAACTATGTTTATTTCACATTATAGACATGTATATCTCATGAGATATAAATTATTACCGCATAAATTACATGGAGTTATAGATCCCACAGACATTATTTTAATATAATATAGACATGTTCCAAAAAAGTATAAAATGTAATATAATAACAAATTAAATATTGTGGGTATCAAAAACATGTAATGATATCATAACATATTGAAAATAATATTGGGTCAATAATAATTGCATCAAAATACTAAAATAAAAAAGAGAAACAGATTTTATTAACATATAACCCATAAATTTGAATCATATTTCAAAAATATTTAACCCATGAAAAGGAAACTTGATTCATAAAGACTATGACATTAAAAATAAACAATTAACAGAAAGAATATGAATGGAACCTTTTTATCATTTTAATGAATTGCATGATTAGCATAAAAATGACATCATTGATGAAAAGAAATTTCAAGATATCATTCATAAATATTTATTAAAGAAAATATATGTTCTTATTTGATATATTATTTGTTAAAAAATAAATCCATTTACAAATTATTTTCCTAGAATATACCACGATAACGTAAAAAGAAGACTACTAATCATTTGATAAAATTTGTACATGGAAATTTGTAAAATAAAATTCAAATCATTTTGAATCCCATTTCTTTTAAAACATATTGAATAATTTTAAATATTTTTCTTATGTGTCTTGATAACCATTTATTTTAAAATTAATAAAAAACATATAAATAAGGCATGAAAACATTATAAAAACAATTTTCCCTGAAAATATTTAAAATAAGGTATAAAAAATATTGAAACAAATTTTTCATTTAAAATTTATTTTTAAAATGTTATCTTAATAATTATCCATTTAGAAATTAAAATGAATCTTTAATGAAATGATGTTCGGTTAGTCCATTAATATTGTATGTGTTAAAAAGAACAATTTTTTCATTTGTTAAAATTTTATGAAAATGCCTAGTTAAAAAAGTGAAGTAAGATTCTATTTAATTTATTATTGAAAGAAAAAAATTGTAAATATTTTTTAAATATTTCTAGAGAATGGTTCAATATTCTAGGAAATACATTTTAGAAAATATGATTTTGAAGGACCATATATTTCCTTCCATAGAGAGGGAAAATTTATGATTTTTCAAAAACACATTCTTAACTCTCTTATGTTCCAATGAGTTAAGAAATGGTTCCAAATACAATAATATATCATTAAAAACCATTGGATAATAAAATTTATGAATGATATTGATATAAAAATTATATGATTTCATTTAAGGAATCATAAAAAAACAATCATGAAAAGAGATTAGATTGTTTCAATAAATGAAAATAATGTAGTATCCTCAGATCATACACTCCATATAAGAAAATGAAGTTATATTAATATTAAAATATCATCAAAAAAATTTATTCATGAAATATTATTTATATTTTTTGTATATTTTCATCAATAATAATTTATGTACATTATCATACATGAGTCTTAATGAAAAAACTACACAAACCTATTTTATCGATTTGATATCAATTGAAACATTAACCCAGTGAATTAAAGGTCTTATAATTAATATATTAATTCTAATGGGTGGTTAATAAGTAATGTATCTCACAGAAATAAAAAGAATGATGAAATACCTTTACCTTGTGTCTTTAATCTCATCATACATATTCAACACTCCTATATATTAATTATAAATTTATTAAAAATATATCATAAAATCATATTCTTAATTTTAATACAAAATATGGTTTAATTATTCCATTATATTATCCTCATGTTAACAATTATATATTTAGGATTCAATTTGGGCAATATTAGATTCTCTTATTCTTCTCATAGAATTGGATTCGCGGTCCTTTGATGGCACTTACCCGTAGGTGATGACGTCATACTTCACGTCGGTTCCTCCCCCCATGGTGGGGGAGGGAGAATCTCCTTCCCATGGGAGAGAAAGGATCTTCCATTCTTTCTCGAACTCGTAGTTTCTCACAAATTTTATGAAATTTACTTTAATCCCTAATGTCCCAGATCTGGTTGACAGGGTGCCAAATCTTCCTCTTTCTTTTTATTTGTTTACGGAGTCTTACATCCTATTGAATCTTACCCTTGTGGGTCATTTCAAGAACTATAGGCCTTCCATTGATGATTTCAACCATTTTTTCTTCGGATCGTGGGATCTCCAAGAACTAGCGGTGGCTGGTTTTCTTGACAATAAGAAAATTATGAATCATTTCGAGCCAGGGGATGATATTATTCAAGAATGGTTGAGGGCTCCCCATTACTTCAAGGGATCCTGATTTCTACTTCTTCGTTGGTCATTTGATATTCATAAGAATCGTGAATCTCTTTCCATCATGATTTGGTTAATTTTTCCTAAAATTCCTTTGCCTCTTCAAAACCGATTTATTATCCTTATGCGGGGTGACATGGTAGGCCATTATATTTGTTCTGATAGTTGTACTGAGGCGGTTTTACACCCAGTGAATCCCGAGTTGTGAGTTGAGATTGATTTATCTCACAATACTTTTGATTCTGTTTGTATCACGATTGGTAAAGAGTATCATTGTAAACAACGAATTGTTATTATGATGATTGGATAGAGTTTTATGGTTCTTTTAGGAGTCTGGGCCACTTGAATGAGGTTTTTCAAAGGGGACATCATCCTCGGCTAAGGGATATCACTCGTAATGGGAAATCTACCCCTTTCGGCATGGCTGAGGAGTCTCGTTTGGAGGCAGTATTAGAGTTGAGTTTGAGGTCATTAGAGCCAGTTGACATAGGGAATTTCTCTAGTGTGTCAAGTTAAACTTTTAATGGTTGACGATCTGATTCACTTAAGGTTCTTTTTGAGAGTAGTCTCCTTTCTATAGATACATGTGGTAAGAAGTTGGAATCTAATCCTAGCATGACTGGGGCTATGGAGTCTGGAGGTTTGGATCCTTTGGCTCCACCTTTTGTATCATTGAGTAATAGGTTAGATGGTCTATCTTATGGAATGATGATAGAGTTTTGGGAGGAGGATGGTCCCCAAGGTGGGTAGGATGGTGAGGAGGCCCCTAAAGGACAGACGGTTGAGAGCTTGGATGTTGAAGATGTGATGGATAGAGGGGAGGCAGTGGAGGTTCTCCAAGATGGCGACAGGGGGCAGGACTTTACAAGTCTGCCAGTCGAAGAGAGTCACATTGAGATCTAGAACTCCATGATGGTGGAAGTTGATACGGTTCAGGTACATCTGGCTGATGGTGGTGCAAAGGAGGTTCCCATGGTGGATGTTGAAAATGTGTTGGCAGAGGGTGTGATCCTGCCTTTGATAGAGAACAGAACTCCAGACCAATGGAGGGAAAGCTATGTAGGGGGTCCTGGTTCGAGTTTGGGGGATCTAACTGGAAAGGGGATGGAGATTTCCGAGGAAGGGAAATATAATTTTAGTGGCCAAGTTGGTCATTCGTTCAACAATTTGGTTCAAAGTAGGAATCAAAAACATGCTGCTGTTGAAGGGCCTCTGTCTGCCACCCCTAGATGATGACCAATTAGAGATTATACATGCCTTCCACGGCCGATGCAGATGCAATCCGCTTCCTAGTGGAATAGTGAGGTGACTTTGGGAATTGAAAAGGTTACCAGGGTCGAGAGGACATCACCAGATCATACAGTTCTAGAGTAGTTCAGGAATCGAGTTCAAAGTATTAACTACTGGAGGACACCAGGATGGGATACGACCACACCCACCTAAGATGACAAGTCCAACAGGGGATGCAAAGATGAGTATGGTTTTTATGGTATCTAATAATATATTGATGATCTATCTGAACCTTGTTCTTTTTTGTGGTTGTAGGTTTGGACATCGGATTCCCAACAACTGGCATTTGAAAATCAAAAAAATGATTTGCAGCAGTTTGGGTAATATCCACATTGATTTTTGAATGTTTCTTAATTTGCTAAATCATTAGTCCATGAACTTATACCAAGATTTCAAGAATTTAAAACATGATTTTATTATAATTTTAAATAAATTTATATATATTACTAATCCATATAATATATATGTATGAAACAAAATACATCGTTCATGGAGACCATAAGTCTTACGTATTAATGAAATCCATTTCTGTTTAATTATAACGACGAAAGGAATAAAGTAAAAGATAAATATTCATATATATGTATATATGTATTCATTAAAATATATGTATGATATCATATATATCATATATATTTACTAATTAAATATTTAAAAATTTCCATGTAGTCTATGAACAAATTTAATCACTGTGATGGGTCGGTAGTCCACATTTCCTCGAAGAGATTATTATATTTATACCAAATAGAATGTAAATATGGTATGTGTTATAGAAATAATAAAAAATAATAACTAAAAAATAAATATAATATATTAAATTTATAAATACAGGTTCTATAATAATGTCTACCATCATGGGAAGTAATTGAAAAATTACCCGCCATTATTTAGTGAGGTGGTCGTTTTTCAAACACACCAACAGTATATTCACTACCAATTATATGGTTCTGTTTTTATGTAAAGGACTAAAAAATTGAATGAAAACATCTTATTATATTGAATATACTGATTTATTTATTCAATCCTGGAATATTGAGTGCGGATGTGTGGATAAATAAAATAAAATAATGTCACATGAGTGAACGAGTTACCTTCTATTCACTAAACTCATTTCGGTTTGTGATGAAAGTATTCCATGGGATTCATTATGTAAAAAGGGAGTCATCAAGGAGGAATTTATGGATTTTGGTATGTGTATTGGGTAGATAATGGATGAGAATGTGTGGTTTGAGAGGTGTGAAGAATAGGGATATGTGGTGGCCTTTAATATTGAAGAGAAATGACTCACTTGGTAATTCTGAAAACAAGTTATTTGTAAAATCTTTTTAACATAAAAGACATCAAATCAAATAAAACTCATGCTTAGAAGGTTCAAGGACAAATAAGGTTCATATGTGTCATGTTGGATAGGTTTATATGTTTCTTATTGTCTCAAATTGTTGGTTTAGTCCATAGTCCATCTTAATTTTTAATTTAATTGATATAAATAATTTTAATTACATTCATTAATATTGTTGGTAACATATGTAGTTGAAAATAATTTACAATTATTCTCGTAGTCGGGTCAACAATGAATATTTTTAAGTAAAATAATTTGAATGCCTGGTAAATATTTATATCCAATTTCCATGTGAAGTTGATCAAAATGAACTATATAAACGTAATTGATAAATATTATATATAATTAAACTTTTAACCATTTTAATATATAATTTAACTTTATAAAAAACACATGAAATTCATTTTTAAATTACAATACAATATTTTTCACTATTTATGAAAAAACAATGTTTCACAAAAACATTATAAAATATTGAACTATGAGTATTTTGAAATTATAAATTAAAAAATAAATTTTATGTTACCAATTTTTATTTCTAAATGTGCATAAATTTATTAATATTAATTATTTATATGAAAATATTATAATTAATATTTTAAAACTAGTTATTATTTTTAATATTACTATATTTTGTTTTATTTATCTCAATATAATAAATATAAAAATGAAATTATGATTTGTTTTAACATCGATGTCATAGTTAATGTACAAAAAGTTGTTGTTTTGGGTAACATTCTCCATTTCAAGGTTCCATGTAACATATTTCAAGTCCAAGTTATGTGATAGAAATGTTTGTATTACAAAAAATAATGACATAAATTAAAATATAATATATTATAAAAATGGTCCACAAAAACTATGGTTTTTACATTTCAACCCCTTAAAAATAATTCCACCCTCGTAATTCATCTAGATCATTAAAGGATTAATCATTCAATGATTCATAAATATAAACTAAAAGCATAAAATTTGATATAAAAATATCCATTAAAATGGAATGTTTGGGCCATAAGAGTTATCTAATGTAACATATTACTATGTTTCCACATAGTAGAACATAGGTTGGGAGTAATGATTGGATATAAAGGAAAAGTGTATATATATATATATGGAGTGATTTAAGTAATAAATAAAAACAACTGAATGATAAAATAAATGTTGAGGTATGAAAATTATTTAATATTTCCTTATTTAGAAGAACAAATGTTCAACAAAATTTAGGTATTATGACAAAACTTTTTTTACCTATCATTATCCTAACATTGAGTAATTTCTTTATTAACCAATAATAAAATGAAATATACATACATGATATAATTATGTAACCAAAATTTCATTATTTTTTTGTTCTATTAAATATTTATAATTCATCCATTTCATCATAAAATAGATTTCTAGAAATTAAATTCGATTCCTGATGCACTAAAACACATGTTTAGTATATATTAGGGCCCAAAAAGAAGGAGATGTATCAGTATTTATCAATGAATATTCTTAAAATAAATATGATTAATAAATTAATAACTAAACATAAAAAGTAACACTAATGTCTCAAAATTAATATTTATTTATAAAAAAAATAATTATTAACTAACCCTGAAATCATGTTCCTAGTTTGTAGGTATTAGACCTTTCCCATCCTTCAATTATGGGATCATGACAGGAGTCCAACCCAGAAATGACATGTTTTCACCCCACTTATGTTATGTACTTTTCTAAAACAACACTAATATACTGTAAAAAAATAAATACGACGAACATCATTGAATTAATTTTAATTAATAAATAGGCTTTTATACATGGTTTTCAAAACAAAATCATTTCCTACGTACATCCTCTGATGTTTAACAAAAAAATATCCATTAATTGTTAACCTTATAAAAATTATGATAGTTATAAATCGAAATAATTAGAAAGAAATTCATGGAATCAGTTTAAAATTAATTACCCTATATATCACAACATAACACTAGGTTTTTATATTCCTAACATGTGAATATCCTTATCTGATATTCTCTTAAAACATTGAAATTACCAATAAATGTTAATTGTTATTCAAAATTAGGATGACTCATTTTTCAATGAATATTTGTTATATTCCATATAAACATGATGTCATAATCGTTATTCATGATATCATGAACAAGATTGAAATAAGTCATTAATAAGATCCATGGTATTAATTCTATCAAATTTACAAATTCATATCTCACATATCATATTCCTAACAAAATTATCTTAACAAAAGGAACATATTATGGGTTATATTTCCTTTAATCACATGGTTCATGGACATAACATTTCCATTATATCACATTTCTATTCAAGCAAAACCATTACACATGTTCTAGTAAATTCATAGGTAAAAAATAATATGAACAATATATATGTTACATTATTCTTCAATTCAAATACATTTTATAATTATTATTATACTTCATCAATATTACATTAATAAGGATACCACATCATATTATAAAATAGCTATTTCATATCATATTTTATATATAGTATTGTCATCATCCAAAATCTAACCGTTACTCGCACAAATATTATGATTCTCTTCTTGATATTTTCTTTTGTTACATTAAATTGGAGAACGACTATCTAATTCACACAAAAAACACATAATATTAGATTATTTCTTAGATAGGTGAATATTTTAATAAATTTAATTAACCGAACTCATCATTTTTTTCCAGGTAGTTACTTTCATTATATCATTATTTTATATAGTGAAAAATGATCATATTTCTCTTTGAAATTCACATAGCTAATTCTATCAATATTTTTTTGACACCAATGAATCAGAATCTGTATTCCTCTAAGGTTTTCATTACCCATAGTATCACATAACTACTTTCTCTTCTTTGGTGAGTCTCACATTTGATTAAGGTATGATTTGTTAATCATTTTTGGTGAATAATAATTATGCATGATAATAAATGATTTCAATCAAATGATAATCTGTCTTGACTGCTCATTAGAATATCACATATCATAATCAATGTTAATCTAGTTCCGTCAACTTTCTTCTAATGACTAAAACCATAAGTATAGTTTGATAATTACCTGTCATTGAACAAAACTACTGATACATGATTGGAATGACTTACTGGACGTCAAAATAATAACATAATCCATTAAATATGACACCCATAGTTCATCATAGGTTATTCCTATAAAAAATATATTTAAATATATTATGATGGTTCATGAAATGATTTTGAATTTCCAAAGCACATTACCCGATTTTTCCAAAGTAAGAGTGCATAAAGGCATGTTTTTGTGTACTAGATTACTCTAATATGGTATAGAAACCTCATTTCTGAGTTTTTACCCCAATGTAAATCTATTCCATATCCATATCCTCTTTTATTATCTATACATGGATATTTTTCATTTAAACCACTCACTATATAATTAAAAAAAATCCATGACAATTTCATATAACATTATTTATTGTTAAACATTTCCTTAGACATGTTCTTAGGGTTCTCATTAAGGTATTAATAATTTATTCCAGTGGATAACTAAATAATAGTTATATAAAACCGAAATTTTCATACATAGAGATTACATAACATAGGTGGATTAATAAAAACTTTTTAAAACAGACACCCAAAGACCATATTACTATATTGTATTCCAAAACATTGAAACTTAAACACTAGTATATAATTTTGTGAAATTATCTCTCACTCGGTTATTTATTATTATAACCCTTTTAGAGATATAAATAATAATACACATCTTCATAAATTGTGAAAGGAAAAAAAAATGGGTTTATGTCAACTTCCAATTAAGGGTACATAAGGGAGATTTGTAAGCAATATTATGAGCATAAGGGTATGAGAACATTACCATGAATATAAAAATCATACCCATCATATATATGATAAAATATATCAATGATGGAATCAATCATATAATTTCATGAGACATGAATTATATGTAAAGGAATAACATAAGTAATAAAATAATAATATATGAACCAAACATTGAATTCAGGAACACACATAAGTATGTATAATGATTTGAATAGTAGTCAATGTGTTTCATCAAAGGTCATCATAATGGTTTATGCCTTTTACTAAACCAAGATCAAACACTACTCTAGCCCTACATTATAAAATAAATTAAATTCCTCATTCTATCCTTAAATTACTGAACTGAGTAAAATCCACATTCAATACCCATATTATCGATCCATGTTCTTTCGTCATTCTAGTAATGTATTTCGGAACCCTTTCAATACCGCTCTCTTGACCTGTAATACTAAACTGAGTTTAATTTTTATTCCATCCACATCAATAAAATGATATATAAATATTTACCTAATGCATTGGTGTGAGATAATTTTTGTGACCATCACATAATGAAATCACACTTGTATGGTCCACAAAATCTAAAATTATCATGTCATAACCCATGAAATAAAATGGGTATTATAATCATGTATCCTTTTCAAATCCTGTGGAAAAAAGTTTCATGGTTCATAATAATTTAGTCAAAAGAATACCATATTAATGAAATATTTAATACATAAAAATATATCCAAACAATTGGAAATATATTTGATAAACATATAACCCAAGAATGTGAAATGTTTTTCATATAGACCATAACATTAAGTATAACCGATTAATAGAAATTTTTTTAATGGAACCTCAATATCATTTCTTAATAAGAAATGAGTAAAATCAATATAGGCCATATTAGATGGAAAATAATTATGAGATAAAATTCTAAATAGCTTCTTAATAAAAGTATTTGTTCATATTTTAAAAACTATTTTCACTACACAAAACCATTTGAAAATATTTTTTACTGAATATAACAAAAAAAATTAAATAAGACATGGAATAATTGAAAACCGATATCCTTGAAAACATATAGAGTATGCTTTAAATCATTTTAAAAATATATTATTTAAAATAACACTTCTAAAATGTAAAAAAATCAATAAGGGGTTTTTTTAAAACCATTTCAATGAAAATAATTTTAAGACATTTAAATAATGTTTGAAAAAAAATTGAAGTCATTTTTTTGTGAAATTATTTCAAAGAAGCTTCAAAAAATTATGAAAAACATTTCCTTGAATTCTTTATAACGATTTCATAAAAAATATCCATTTAAAAATCAAAAGTAAACAACAATGAAATGATATTGTGTAAATCCATATATATTGTATGAGGTAAAAATAGCATCCCATTTTCACGGTCATATTTTTAGAAAAATGAATTGTTCATAAAGAGAAAATAATGTTACTTTTTATAGAATGATAAATGAAAAATGAGGAATGATTTATCTTAAATACTATTAGCTTATAGAAAAATATTCTTGGAAACCATTTTTAAAGATCATGGTTTTGAGAGAACATTTATTTTTGACCAAATATAGGGTAATGTTAGGATTTCATAAAAACACATTATTAATTATATTAAGTAAACAATTTAGAATAATTACTCCAAAAACATGTATATATCATGAATAAATAGTGGATAAATAAATTAATCAATTTTATTGAGATATGTGTTATAAATTTTATGAAATAAAACATAAACATATGAAATCATGAAAAGTGATAATATTGTTTCACTTATCATTTATGGCATGTTAAATAAGGGTCATACTATCAATGTATAATAATGAAATTAAATTATGGATATTCATGATCTATCATAGAAAATTGAATTATATAAATATGAATATGAATTTATGTGTATAACAAAACATGGGTCTTAGAGAAGGAAAATTGTGACAAAACTATTTTAATAATTTAGTAAATTTAAAAACCAAAACCCTATGAAATAATGTTAATATAATGGATATAAAAATGTACATAAATTTAAATATAATAATACTTGGTTTAATACATGGGTATCACACACACCACAAATAAAAGAATGGGTTGTTAATAAATCATGTTTCTAACAGAAATAAAAAATGAGATGAAATACCCTTACCTCATGTCTTTAATATTTTTATAACCATTAAACAATCCTATATAATAACTATAAATTCATTATAAATGTATAAAATAATCATATTAATACTTATAGTACCATATCGGGTCTCATTATAAATATATATTACAATCTTGTTAACAGTTCAATTTTATTTTTTACCCTGATGTAATATATGCTTTTTTCTCCATGATTCTTAATTGGTCATATATGTGGGATAGATTATTATATAACTATTTCCATAATATATACCATGAAATTTATATAATTTATATACAATATATTAATATTAAAATATTCAATATTATTTATATGAATGATAGATAACACATGATTCTTTAAGACGGTATGTCGTGTGTATGCATGGATGTTATTTCCATTTAACAGTCTTGTTGAATGAAAGGAAGTAAAATAAATATTTGAAAATATAATATTATATTTAATTATTAAATTACAGTTATGATATCATATATATCATATATATACACACTAAACATATCATTAATATGTTTTATCTAGTGTGTGAATGAATCATATCACTATGAGGGGATGTAGTCTGCACTTCCTCTAATTAAATTTTTGTATTTAGATAGAATAGAAAGTAAAAAAAGTACTTTTTAAAAGTAAAAAATTACTATATATACATAATAAATATAATATATTACATATAATGACATATTTTCCTTACTATGTTTTACCACAATAGATGGTAATGGAAAAATAAACAATCATCATTGTGTGATCTATTATTTTGTTGTACACATAAACTATATATTTTTTACCCATTATATAGAGGTTTATGTATGTGTAGTTATAATACAAAGAATAAAAAAACATAATAAATATATTATACTTGTGTTTTCAATAAAATAGAATAAGTACAGTGGATGGATGGAGAACGAAAATAAATAAAGGAGTTTCAGAGAAGATGATAACTGTTAATTTAGTAACTCCTTTTGATTTTTGCCAGACGGCTTACATGGATTAATTTTTGTAAAAAGGGTTGCGTATTATAGGAAGGAAAATATATTGGGAATTTTATTTGGTTGATCATGGTTTAAACTATGTGTTTTGAGAGGTGTTATTAATATGGGAAACAATTGGATTTTTATAGGGAAGGGAAATGAATCTCTTAGTATATATGAAAACAACAAAGGTGTACCCATGTTTTTTCCTAGAACATTCATAAAAATTAAAAAAACTAATTATTTTAATCTTCCAGTAAGAATCATGGATAGATAATTGGTATTTGATACGTCTATATGATTTTTTGGGTCCTAAATGTATGTTTTGGTCTATAGTTATGCTTAATTTTACCTTAACCATAGTTATTAAATTTAATAACTTACACTAATATTTTAGTTAAAATAATGTTAAAAATTTTATAAATAATAAATTATTGGGATTTAGAATATCTAATCAATTTTTCAAGTTAATATCCACTTAATTTTCATAAATTAATATTAATTGACACCCATAATCGGGTAAAAAAATGCGGTGTTTTAAAGTAAAAAAGATTACAAAATATTGCTATGTTTTTTTATAAAATTTCAATTTTAAAATATCCTTAATAAACTACATTATATTACCTAAAAAATATTATCTAATTAAAAATATAAATCAATTAAAAATATAATTTTAATTTATAAATATATTAGATGAAAAAAAATTAGAATTAAGATCCGATATATATCCATATTCATTAAAATATTATGTTTCTTATAAAAATTCATAAATATCACCCTATCATAATTTTCAAATTATAAATTATAAAAATGAGTATATTTTTTCAAATTAAATTCATGTATTTTTCTAAAAGTAATATTTTTTCACATAATGACATTAAAAAAATTTTATTAGACTAAATATAATTTTAAACGATTTTATATATTTACCAAAAAATATTTATTTCATTATCACTATGGTTTATTTATATGAAAACATTATAAACACTATTAGAGTTTTAGTAATTACTTTACACATTACTATTATTAATGTATATGTTTCAATTATATCATTTAAATGATTATAACAATAAAATGATGTTTCATATAAACATCAGTTTTTTGTGTCACATACATCAATTCATTTTTATGTGTAATGTATGACATTTAGAAGTTCCATGTAATTTATTACAGGTACATTTAATATGAAATGCATTTTTTAATTATTAAATTTCCGGATATTAAAGAAAATTCAATTTATTACAAAAAATGGTCCATATAAATTCATTGGGTTTCATTCTAGCCCTCTTATGATGAATTTCACCCTCTAAATTCATGTTGGTCAAAAAATGATTAATACATGAAAGATACACTCATTGAAACACACATCATAAAAATGGATACTAAATATTACCATAAAAATGGAATTTTTGAAACATAATGCTTACCCAAAGTAAAATATAAATAAGTTTATTCATAAGAGAACATAGGTAGGGAGTGAAGATTATAAATTGATGGAAAACATAAACATATAGGACTGATTGTGGTCATCAATCGAGAAACAAAATTGATCATTGAAAATTTAAGAGCCATAATGTAATGAATTTGTGATGATTAAAAAGTCCATCTATTCAAGAAATTAATTTATTAAGACAACATAGTTTCTTTTGATTATTTGAAAAACATCGAGTAATTAATTTATTGACCAATAATACAAGGAAATATACATAATTGATAGATTTATGAAAAAAAAATATTACAATATGTGGGGGATTTTTAATTTTTTTAATTCATCTATTTCTTCATTAAAGGTATTTCGATCAATTTACATCAAATATTGATGAAGTAAAATATAGCTTTAGGTGATATTAATTTCAATAAAATAACGAGAAATATAACAATTTATCTATAAATTTTCTTAATATAAATATTTTTAATATATTATGTTCTCTAAAAACAATAATTAATAGCACTATTTCATCATAAATATTTATTCATAAAAAATAAAAATATGTTACATAATAAAACCTGCATACCGATGGAATGTGTGAAACCCTTATCATCCTTTGATCATGGGTTCTGGACCCACGACCTTTCAATACATTCTTAGTTGTTACCTGACATATGGGATGACATTTTCTAAAACCACAGTAATAAAATTTCCAAAATAAATAATATAGACATCCTTAAAATGTGGTTAATCACTAAACATCCTTTTAAACAATGATTTCAATACAATATTAGTGAAAAAATTCTCCCTCCAATTTAAAACATAAAATTTTCATGAATGGTTTGACACAATCCCTTTTGAAATGTGAAAATAAAAAAGTCAAAAAAAATTACATGAAATCAGCCTCACACTGATTGCCCTATAATTAAAAAAGTATCTCTTGGTCATCACATTTTTATCATGTGAAAACCCTCAACATATATTATATTGAAACATTTTTATAACATTAATAAACACAAATAATATTTTGGAAACATGCATTATTCCTTATTCCAAATATTTTATGATATAATTCGTAAATCCAAAACGTTGTAATATTCATCAACGATTTCATGAACTACATGTCAACATGTACAGAATGAGATAAAATGTAAGTAGTACCATCCTATTTATGTATTTATATCCCACATATCATTATCCAAAAAACATTATCATAACATAAGTTACATATTATGTGTTAAAATTCCCTTAATCATGTGATTTTCTTGGACATTACATTTCCATAATATCACTTCTCTACTCGATTAGAAAAATTAAACCAGTTCTTATTATCCTATTATTATATAATATAATGTGATTATATAAAATAGAATGATCTTTTTAACTATTAATATTTTTTATGAAATTATGATAATAATATGATAAATGGGGAAACAATATATAATAGAATGACGAGAATGATAGATTTTTGCGAATGTGATAATTGTCGACAAAAAACACCATGGTACTTGACTAAATGTAATGAGGGATTTCTACATGTGTGGAAGGAATAGACATCTTGATGGTGACTAAAAAGGTAATAAAAAGGTTTCTGATATAAAATGTATAAACTTTAAGGATATTGGGCACTATAAAAAAATGCATAAATGTCAAAGTAATATTACTCAAAACAAGGTAATAGATCATTATATAGGATATGGTCTTACCATATATATAGAGTAATTTTTAAGGTGATTATATATGGATTAATCAATTGTTTAATTTATATATTTTAACAATTATGTATTTTTCAAAATAATTATGTAATAAATAATTATTGTGCTAAAATAGTAATTTTTAACGATCTTAGAGAATATGTTGAATGCTACTAATAACAGAGAAAAGTGATTCAGTGGAATGTAACTCTTTTGGAAAACACATTATTATTGGAATACAAACATTAATATATATCATATTATCATATAACAATGAATATTTATTTTTATGTGATATTATTGGGGACCATATCGGTTGTTATTTTGTTTGATGGTTTACCTCTTCTAAAGATTTCTACGTATTTGGATTTAATTAATATATTTTGGAACCTAAAATTTTATACATGAATGATTAATGGATATTACATTGTTTTAGGATAACATGTGATCAGATTATTCACATGATTGTATTCTGACATTATGAACTACTTTTTTTAAATGGATAAATGATGGATTATATTTTAATATTTAAAATTATGTTAGTATCATTTATGAAGAGTCTTAATGTTAACTACTTATAAAAAGGATTATGTTAGGCTTCAAATATTAGATTTTTATGTGAAGGTAGTATTTATCACATTTGATGAAATATTTTGTCCATTTTTATTTTAAAAATAATTTATACAATGAAGGAATGAATTATAGATTATATTGTTCATTAAAAGTGATTTAGGTAAAAAAAACTTCATCTTGAATATCCATTTCATGAATTAAGATTGATTTAGAAATATATATAAAAATCAAATGAAAATAATATTCTTATATAATAAAAAGGATAAAGTAATTAAATTATCTAGATAGTAAATGAATCTTTTAACATTATGAAAATGAATCTAAAACAAAATGTTCTGATTTTATTTTATTACAAAGAGATAAATATCCTTTTAATTCATATTATATTTCAAGTTTTGTAATGGTAAATTTTATACTGACCATATTAATTAACTTTTTCCATTATAAAATGATAGTATTATTTAAATTCCATATCCATTTTTTCACCTTCCACTCATGTTATCTTATTTAGAAACCTAGTTTTGTGAGGTTCATCAAATATTCCATTTCCTTTTTTAGGAGGAAGATTTATTATTACTTTCGGTGGGGTGAGATTTCCATATGGTTATTTTTAAACATTAATTCGATGATTTTAAATCACTCAATATTATGGAACAAACAAAATTTATTGAATTAGGGTATAAAGTAACCCCCTTACATTTTAAAAGATCAAAATATGTGATAACTTTTGTTGGACAGAGCACAAAGCATAATAGAAAAAATATTATTATATTAAAATTACTATTATATATTAGTCTTTTTATTGGTGCATATTAATATTATTAAAAAATATATAAAAATATACTTTTATATTTAAATTTAAAGAAATTTGTTTTTAAAAGTAATTCAAATTAAAAAACAATTAGTTGAAAATTAAGGAAATGTTTTTAGAAAGGGAAATTTTTAATAACCCAGTGGAATATTATCTTAATAAGATAAATTAATAACTCTTTGTTTATTATATTAATTATATTTATTATATATATATAAATTTAATAAAATTAATTTACATTAAAAATATTTTATAGGCATAAATTTTAATAAATCCAATTTTATGCATAAATGTCAATAACTCTCTTAAACAAAAATTTTCATCCTTTTAATGGTGAACCAATTTTTTTAAAAAATATTATTTATTTTTATATATTTTATTTCAGAAAATAAAAAATTGATTTTGAATAATTAAAATCAAAAATACCATATGGTGAATTGTTGGTATTTTCTGGGATGTTTTTTTAATTATTTATGAAAATACAGAATATTGATTTTAAAATAACATGGAATATAAATAATTTATAAAATTACAGTATTTTATAAAGTCTTTTTAATGACCATATAGTCAAATTATACATCTATTAATTCAATGTGGTTAATTTTAAAAAAAAAATTATAAAAATTCATTTCATACATTTGAACAAATGATTGAAACACCTTTTTAAAATTTTATCTGTGGGATTAATTTTAAAAATAATATTAACAATTATTTGATTTCAATTTGAAAAAATGGAATCCATATTATGAATCGGAAGGTCCAAATTAATTTGTGATGTAATTTTATTTTTTAGAAATTTCATATTATCTATGATAAAAAATATTTACAATAGTATAGATAAAATAATATAATGGGTTAATGTTGAATGATAAAAGCTTATAATACATAAAAAAATACAACATTTAGGGGTTGGTTGATTTGTTTATAGAACATATACAACATTCAAATAATTAATTATCATTTATATTCAGGGGATTGGATTCAACAAAATTGTGATAGGCTTTAATCATAAAATAATATTTATTTAATCACTTAATCTATCCCTATTAAGTTATAAATACAACCCTCACCAATACAACCCTCACCACCCCATTTATCCTCACAATTATATAAGAACTTCAAATATCTTCCAAACCCTATCCAACACAATAAACCACATATAATTGCTACTAGTCTCACCAAAATAATAATTTCATGGTCTTTAAGTGATCCTTCATGGAGATGATATTTAAAAGGATGTTATAGTGCTCCACATAAAAGGGAAGCATGAAGTAAGGCCTTGTCATCTCAATTTTTCTTTCAAGATATATATTCGTTATTCAAAACATATTATTATTGGTTTGGGAATATAATATCATTTGTTATATAATATCATTAATATCATTATATAAATTTAATAGCATTTTTTGTTTTATGATTATTACCTTTATGGAGAATATAATTTGATTAATTACAAAGTGGTTTGGGAATTCTTATACTAATTTACATTCATTATGCTCAACATATACCTCCTTGATTTGGTATTAGTAAGATTATTCGTGAAATGAATTTTGTAAATATTATGTTATATTTCCATTTGGTTTTTAATGATTTACAGTGAATACAAACATTTGATTCATTTAACTAATTCTCTCTTTAACGAGGTAATATTTTTATGGGACTTTCTGTTAAAAAATATATTTTAAAATATTCTCTTAAAACAATATAATTATTCCCTATAATTATTTTCTATAATTTCATTAATTTTTTTAAATATACTCTTATGATCATTTAAAGATATTTTTACATGTTTTTACAATAAAAAAACTGTTATAATTGTTTATTTTTTCTTTTTATAAATAGGGATTTTGAAGTAATTTAAAACAATAATATGGATGAAATTTTTTAACTTATATTAAATGAGTGGAAATTCCCCATATCATGAAATTTTAATATTTTCAAGCTTTCATATCATTTTAACGTGGTTTTCATTAAGAAAAATGTCTTCTTGAATATTAGAGAATCCTTTTAGTCTTTAGTGATTATATATGTGAAATATTTATTTTTATTAGAAATGTTTCAAAGATATAATTAAATATATTACCACATATGTGAATATATAATTTTATATCTTATGATTCTTTAAGGTTAATATCCAATGATTAAATCTACCATATTTTAAAAAATGTATCCTAATTACATAGATTAAGGATGTAATATTTTGACACAATTAACCTTATTAATCTACATGGTTTACGACTAAGTTTACCAAATGGGAAAAGTTATATCATAAATTTTATTCGAATTTCAATAAAAATTTATATGTTGATTAGGTTCATCATTTTCATATGCATAATTTATTTGGAATAGGTAGTGGCTTTTGAGGCTCGATATAGAACCCTAATACATATGTATGTCTCATGTGACAAACTATAACATGTTATTTCAATGGCCTTACGAATTTATGAGATTCTTGGAATAATGATTTGATGTCACTATACTATTGAAATGTAGCTTTTATTTTATGTTTAAATTTCTGAAATTATTCACTACATCATTATAAGATTATATATTTATTTCTATTTTATTATTTGTTTGTTATAATTTACTTGTATATGTTTTTCATCACTTGTGATTATTTATATCGAATTATTTGATCATATATTATTCTGGTATATAATATTGATGCTATTGATTAAATAAAATGTGTTTCAGTAATTTACATTTCCACAATTTAAATTTCTGGTTTAAGAATAATTCTTCTGTACATAACACATAATGATAATTAGAGCTATAACAACTCTGATTTTTATTACACACATAAACATGATTTATTACATAAAATAATCACTTGATACAACAAAAAATATCGAGAGGTATAGTGCCTTTAGTTCTTAGGAACATAACATAATTGCATAGAACATAAAACACCCAACATAATTTTTTTAAATGGCAACTACATTCCCTAGTACATAGCATTGAAGGGAATAACTTGAGGACATTCCTAAGAAAAGGGTGAGCTATAAAGCCCACCAAGGTAATAAAGATGGAATAAAATGAGGAATACAATACTTGTTAGAAAATTGGCATATCAATGGAGCACAAAAGAAACATGATCATAATGTCATGATAAAGCATGTTAATCATAACATGGAAATGTAGCAACAACACTTAACATGGAATTAGCATGAGCCAATGCTCTTTGAACATGTAGCAAGAGTAAAACCACATTGCATATAAAGCAAGATTAAAAACACATTTCACATTAATATTCATGATTAAACACCCATTTCACATAAAATATCATGATATTATACTTTATCCAATGCATTTAACCGCTATCAGGGTGCACCATTCTTAAACATTTCATTTCATGCATAAGTCTGCCACATAGATCATGGATTCAATCAACATCATAAGATATCCCATGATTATTTAATGAAGAATAAATAAATGAAACTACAATTAAATATGTATATGTGTATACAGGTGAATACCCATCATAGGGACATGGGTATGGTATTCACTACACAATGATATGGGTTTGGAAAAATGCAATGTAATTTCTGCAGCATAACGGTGTGACATAAGGATTATTGAAAATTGTTCATGAGAATGAAAAGCGTGTATCATCATATATAAATGAAATGGATAGTAAGGGGTAAAATATATTCATGTTCCATCAAAGGTAACGTAATTTAAATTCATAATACAAAATAATTACTCCGTTGTAAAAGTGGAGAGATAAATATCTCAAGGTATTTTGGCCTAGTAACATGTGTACATGGGTGAAATTAATGAGAGATAAACGGGACTCACAACATTAAATCATAAAGAGGAGTGTATGGGGAGGTCCAAAATCATACAGCAACATTTTAAATTGAAATCAAAAGGTCATAACAACTTAATGAAAATTGGAAAAATAGGAAGTGCGATCCCAAATGCTTGGGAGAGGCTTTATAGATCCTTCATGGGAGCTTAGGGTGAATTGGGAGGATTATAGAGAGAGGGGGGAAGAGGTTGGATATACATAAAAAGATTTTATTGGAGAGTAAGTTGGATCTTGGGTGGGGTTATATAGGATAGTTGAGTAAATTTTTTATTATTTAGGTTTTGGACATCTCACATTAATCTAATCAAAACCACAAAGCTGTATAATGCCCCAAGCCCACTCTTCTGGACTCAGTGCTTGAAAATGTTGTGTAATAATTTTTTTATATAAAAAGTGACATAACAATTACACAAAACGTTAAATAAGAGGTCCTTTTACCGGTTTATGTTCTGGAGAATTAGACAACACCATACTTTATCAGAGTTGAATAAAATATCCCACCATGCGTTCGCGTTCACTAACTCCATAGGAGACAACATCTAGGATAATCTCTTAAGATACCTATGAAATCCATTTTAAAATAAAAGGGTGAGCATTGAATTTCCCAGTAAGGGGTGTTTATAATCTTTGATAAGTCCATTTTTAAAATATTACTTAATGATACATTTGAAATATTAATTTAGAAATACATTTGTAAAATAATTCAGTGAAAAGTAATTATACTTCGAAAACAACTTTAAAATAATCCAGTTATTTTATTTGGAAAATATTAAGACAACTTCATAAAAACAAAACATTATTTTGAGCTAAATTAATACATTTAGGGAAATATTGGGCCTATCAACATACTGAATGATGGGTTCACACCCCAATGAGCTTATATTTTTACAACGAACAAGCACCCGTATTTTTGAGAATGTTTAAATTTTTCCTTACATATATATGTACATATATATATTAGTATTTGTCACTGGTGTTTTTACTTTTAAAAACATCAATGTATTAAAATTCATGTCCATACTTATATATATATACATGATTTCTATTTCATCATTTTCAAGTTTGGATACTACTAATACTTTTATGTCTAGACCTTACACATATATATATATATAGTCCTAGGATTATATCTCCTTGTTATAAAGTAGTTGATTTACAGATCGACATATGTTTGCATGTTTTTTCATACATAATTTTCCCTTTAACGAATCATTCTATTAAGAAACATTCATTCATAATAATAATTTACCCATATAACATGTATGCCTATATATTGCGAATACCACATGATAAAAAATATTATCCATACATCATACACTTGTGATTAATATAAATGTTGAGCATGACATGTCATTGATTTAAATAATGTTCACTACTTATATTATAAATGGCATTCCTGAATTAATTAAATGAACCACATATGAATATTTATAATATATATATATGAACATTTAAACATGGTTTGCAAGACAAAACCCTGTTAAAAAATTAATGAAACATATAGTTGAAACATATAATCAGATATCTATGATTTTACTATTTTCTAGTATGTTTTGCATCAATAAAATCAGTTATATATTGATAATTACCCTTTCG
Organism: Viscum album; assembly: GCA_963277665.1. Classification (NCBI taxonomy): domain Eukaryota; kingdom Viridiplantae; phylum Streptophyta; class Magnoliopsida; order Santalales; family Viscaceae; genus Viscum; species Viscum album. The sequence goes on along the minus strand of OY728163.1, from coordinate 1,043,955,210 downwards.
AAAATAGAAAATAATTTAATATTGAAGTATAAAATTATATATATAGAAAATTATATAAATGGATTTTGTTTATCAAAATTAAAGAAAAATAAACTCTTTCAAACTTTTTTCACATCAAGATCATTAATTAATGACTTATTAATCATCTTTCAAAAAACTCAAAATAGACTAGGAATATCACCGTGTATACATAAAAATATATACATGGGTTTTGCATAATAATAATATTGTAGCATTAACCCATAATAATTCATTGAAACACATTTAAAACTAATTTAAATAAAAATAGCATCCATACCATATATATTTTAAAGAAAATATATAATTCTACTTAATTGCATCAACATTTAATTACGAAAATAAAATGTTGAATTTTTTTTGAAGAAACCCATAAGTAAACATTAAATAATAAAGTAATTTGAAAAAAACTAAAATACCTAACATAGAACTAAATTTGAACATAATTTTGATAAAATAAACAAAAACATGAAAACTTTTATTGAAGAAATAATTAAAATAAAAACATAATTGTGTAAAATAAAATAGATAGAAATCCCTTACCAATTTCTTGTGTAGATGTTCCATGTCACCTTCTCCTAATCTCCAAATCTCTATATATATGTCTTCTAAAATACCATATAAGAGAACTACCAAGGATAGACTATATAGAGCCAGTATTTTACTCTTTATTGATAAAAATTGTTTTTTTAACCTATGTTAATTAAATATCTCTGCCTATGGATGAAATATAAAATATAGGCATTGTAGCAACAAGCCATAAAACGAAGATCCACTGAAAATAATTATGTATTCATCCTAATGGTGATAGATGCATTGTATATTGTATACTATAGTTAAATCTGATCATCTTCATGATTCATCAATATACAACCACACAAGATGATCTGAAATAAAATAAAACTATAGAAAACTATTAAATAAGGAAAAAACATGTATTTAGTATAATGAAGGTGGTTCAATCATATAAGATATCATAAACATTCGGATGATTAAAATAATTAAAATAATGGCAACTAGCAGGGGACATTGTTATCAGTTAAGATTAATCATAGTGCAAATGGAAAATTCACGAAAAAAATTTGATGAAATCAACAAACATTGAATTAAGGATCCCATTCCCAAACGACTCCATCATTAAACATATACAAATTTGCTAATATAGACAAAAGAAACAATATATACCTATCGGATATGGATATTTTAAGAAATACTCTTCCAACCTCATGTAAATTGAAACCCTAATCACGATGTAGATCAGGTTCTTAGGTACGTGTTTGATTTTCATAATTGAATCCCATCTGAGATTTAACATCCTCACAATGACCTTGCAAGGACTTTCTCAAATCAGCATGAACCACAAGCAATGCCTCATATTTGTTTCGCTGCTCTAGTGAAGCTCCATGGATTGACCTGCATTCATGCCGAAAGGAAACCCGACGGAGCTGCACTCGAAGACACCCGACCTCGGTCTCCTCCACTGCTTAATGTAGAACCCTTACCCGATTAATTCATTCAATTTTTATCCGTTTTTTTATTTGTTTTATCTTATATAATCTGTTTTATATTTAGATTAATATATATATGTATATCTTAATAATAATATGATAAAATAAGAATAATGATAATGATATATTTTTATATTATATTTTTGTGAGTATTGATTCATTATTTATTTATAAAATTATTAAATTACATTGTTTATATATATATATATATATATAATCCTCATATTAATATCATAATAAGATATGTAATTTTAATATTTTCATAAATTTCCAGAATTTAAGTATTTTCAATATTCAAAACATTATTTACTCTTAGAATAACTTATTAAATATTTTTAATTTTATACATTTTTTATTGCTTAATAATATTCAAATAAATATTGTTTCTATATATTTATTTATTTCATATCAAAGGTTATCATAAGTCATCTCTCAACTATTAATTTAAAAACATACAACGGATTGTTTTTATAAAGGTCAGATAAAAACACCATAAATATCAATATCTAAGGGTCGCTCAAACACATGGGACAATAACATCGCGACACTCACTCCAATGCTTTATAAGATGGTTTTATGTGTTCCTCATATTTTTAGTTTCATGGATATTTTTCTTTCTATAATGTTTGTGCTTCTATCAGATCCAAAATATGAAAACTACTCGATTGACATTGTTGTGTTTCTCCATGGTCTTCCAATTGTTTTATTATCGATAGAAGTGGGGTTAATGAGATAGTTTTTTTGTGTCAAGGATTTATTATGGTATTTGTATAATTAAATTTCTTACTTATTATTTATTTGAATTTCGAAATTTATATATTTTATTGCATCTTGAAATAATTGAAAAAACATAAAACTAAATTTTAAACCTAGGGTGTTATGTTCTCCCCCACTTAATTGAACTGCTCCCTTGCAATTCATTTACACTTATCACTCTTAATTACCATCTATTCTGAGTCTCACATGATTTACCCATAGTCTATACTGTTTTCTTCCACGGTTGCCATATCTTCCTATGAGATTAATGTTCGATGTTACATAGAAATCCACCACATTCTTTTCCCAAGTACAACTAGTGCAAGAGGGGTTGTATGTATTTAGGCACCCGAAGATAGTCCTCAAGGAATGATAATAAAAACAGTATCCGAGAAGTTCATCTTGAATTTGATTTCAATAAGAAAGACTCATTGCACCGTCTTCAAAAGTTTCAAAGTCATCGTAAATTCTTCCTGTGAAGCAAATGCATAAAAGTTGACAAATAAAATCTATGTGAAGATTCCCTTATTCAGCTTCTCTATAAAAAGTGTAGAGTTATTACAGATGCTCAATCATGGTAACCCATCTAAAAACACTTTCGTAACATGCCCCTTGGTGTCTATAGAAGTGACATTGGATCTGTCAAATGTATTCGAAGATGAGGCTAGAACCATGATGAAAGAGAAGTATATCAGGTGTTCCTAATATATTATAATGTCATTTACAAGAAATATGCATGGCTTCATAGGGATCAAATTCTTCTTTGAATGATTTTCCATAATAATATCAAGTAATGCATCTGGAAGTCCTAAAACACTTGTTTGAGTTCTCCTTCCTTCCATCTGAAAATTACAAATTAGAATGTTTACTGAGAAAGGACAGTCAATTTATCAAAGTGTTCTAAATATCCAGAGTTATCTAGACCGGGCCTCTGATACCAATTATAAGGCCCCGAGCCCGCTCTTCTATACTCGGTGCTTGAAAATGGTGTGTAATTTTTGTTATATAAAAAGTGACATAATAATTACCCATCACATTAAATAAAAAGTCCTTTTACCAGTCTAGGTTCTAGAGAACTAGACAAAAACATACATTATTAGAGTTGAATAAAATTTTCCACTATGCTTATGCACACACTATCTCTATAAGAGACAACATCTGGGATATTCTCCTAAGATACCTGTGAAACCCCATTTTAAAATAAAAGTGTGAGCATTAAATTACCCAGTAAGTGGTTTTGAAAACCTTTGATAAATCCCTTTTTAAATTCTTACTTAATGATAAATTTAAAATATTAAATTAGAAATACATCTGTAAAATAATTCTTTGAAAAGTAATTATACTTTGAAAACAACATTAAATTAATCGAGTGATTTCTTTGGAAGAAATTATGCAAACTTCATTAAAAAACATCATTTTGAGGAACCTTAATTCGTTGAGGGATGTCTTGGGCCTACCCACTTAGTGAAGGATGGGTTCACTCCCCAATGACCTTCTATTTTTACAATGAACAAGTTTATGTATTTTCAAAATGTATTTAAGTTATTTATATATATATATATATATATTAGTATATGTCAATGGTGTTTTTACTTTTAAGTACATCAATGTATTAAAATTCACATCCATACATATATATGAATATATATATATATATATATATAAATGATTTACATTTCAGCGTTTTCATGTTTGGTTACTACCAATACTTTTATGACTAGACCTTACATATATATATATTCATAGGATTATATCTGCTTGTTCTGAAGTAGACGATTTATGCATCGACATATCTTTGAATTTTTTTTCGTATATACATTTACCTTGAACGAATCATTTTTTAAATAATAATTCATGATTAATAACTCTTTAACCATAAAACATGTATAAATATATATATATTGTGAATACCACATGACAAAAATATTATACATACAACTTACACACATGATTAATAAAACTAATGTGTGCGACATGTCATTGATTTAAATAATGGCCACTACCTATATTATAAATGAGATTCATGAATAATTTAAATAAACCACATATGAATATGTATAATATATATATGAACTTATAAACATGGTTTTCATGACAAAATCCCATTAAAACATAAATGAATCATATGGTTGAAACATATAATCGGATATCTATGATTTTATTATTTGCGAGTATATTTCTCATCAAAAACATCAGTTATATATTTATAATTACCATTTCTAAAATCCAAAATAATTTAATTTTGATGTATAAAATCATATATACCAAAAATTATATAAAAGGATTTTGTATATGAAAATTAATTCAAAATAAACTCTTGAAAACCTTGTTCACATCCAAAACATTAATTAATTATTCATATTCATCTTTGAAAAACTCAAAATAGACTTAGAATATAACCGTGTATACATAAAAATATATACATTGGTTTTGCATAATAAACATTTTGCAGCATAAAACAATATAAATTCATTAAAACACCATTAAAACTAATTTAAATAAAAATAGAATCCATACCATATATATTTTTAAACAAATATATAGTTCTCCTTAATTGAAACAACTTTCAATTATGAAAATAAAATGTTGATGGTATTTTGAAGAAACCCATATGTAAAAATTGAAGATAAAATTAATTTGATAAAAATTAAAATCCCTTACATAGAACTAAATTTGAAAATAATTTTGATAAAACAAACATAACCATGAAAGCATTAATTGAAGAAATAATCAAAATAAAAAATAAAATTGTGTAAAATAAAACAGATAGAGGTCCTTTACCAATTTCTTGTGTAGGCGTCCCTTTTCATCTTCTCCTTATCTCCTAATCTCACTCTCTAAGGATTATAAATGACCTTATAAGAGAACACCCATGTATGGATTATATAGTGCCAGTATTTTACGGTTCATTAATAAAAATTGTTTTCTTTAACCTGTGTTAATTAAATATCTCTGCCTGCACATGACATTTAAAATATAGGCATTAAAACAACAAGCCAGAAAACAAAGATCCAAGGAAAATAATTATTTATTTTTCCAAATGGTGATAGATACATTGTATGTTGTATAATTTAGTTAAATCATAAATTCTTCAAGATGCATCAATATAAAAACACACAAGATGATCAAGAAAAAAAATTATAGCAAACTTTTAAAGAAGGGAAGAAAACATGAATTTAATATAAAGAAATCGGTTCAATCTGATAAGATATCAATAGGATTCAGATGATTAAAATAATTAAAATAATAGAAAATTGCTGCGGAAATTGTTATCGGATAAGATTAATCATAGTGCAGATGGAATCATCATGAAACAAATATAAAGAAATCAATAAAAATGGAATTAATGATCTAATTCCAAAACAATTCCGTCAGTAAAGATATTCACGTTGGATAATATAGAAAAAATAAGAATGACATACCTATCGGATATGGATATTGTAAGAAATAATCATCCTAACTCATGTAAATTGAAACCCTAATCATGATGTAGATCAGGTTCTTCGGTCCACGTTTGATTTTCTGAATTGAATCTCATCTGAGTTTGAACATCCTCATGGCGACCTTTCTCGTACATGCTCAACTCGGCTTGAACCGCAAGCAATGCTTCAGATTCGGTTCATTGCTCTAAAGAATATCCATGGATCGACCTGCCTTCAAAACGAAATGAAACCCGAAGGTGATATTCTCGAAGACACCTGACCTCAGTCTCCTCCAACGCTTAACGTGGAACCCTTACCTGATTAATTCATTCAATTTTTATCCATTTTTTATTTTATTATCATATATAATCTGTTTTATTTTGAGATCAATATATATATATATCCGAAAAGTAATATGTTAAAATAATAATGATGATAATGATATATTTGTATATTATATTTTAGTGAGTATTGATTCATTAGTTATTTAGAAAATTATTAAATTCATTTCGTTATATATGTATATAATCCTCATATTAATATGTTAATATGATATGTAATAGTAATATTTTCATAAATTTCCAATATTATGTATTTTCAATATTCAATAAATTATTTACTCTTAGAATAATTTATTAAATATATTTTTTGAAACATTTTTATTGAATAATAATATTCAAATAAATATTTTTTCAATATATGTATGTATTTTATATCAACAATTATCATAATTCTCCTCTCAAATTTTATTTTTAAAACCTATAACAGATAGTTTTTATTACATCCAGATAAAAAAACTATAAATATTAAAGTCTAAGGGTCGCTCAAACACACATGAAAATAACATCGTGATGCTCACACCACTGTTTTTTAATATGGTTTTATATTTTCATCTTATTTTTAGATTCAATGCTATGGTTTTTTCTATAACGTTTTGGCATCTATCCGATCCAAAAGATCATAACTACTTGATTGCCATCATTGTGTTTCTCGGTGGTCTTCCAATCGTTTTATTATTGATAGTAGTGAGGATAATGGGTTAGTTTTTCTCTATCAAGGATGTAATATGGTATTTGTATAAATAAATTTCTTACTAGTCATATATTTGCGTTCAGAAATTTATATATTTTATTGCATCTTGGAATCATTTATCAAACATATAACTAATTTTTAAACATGGGGTGTTACAACCAACCCATTGTTTTTGGACACGGTTTTTTTAAATGGGATGTGGAAAAAAAACATTTTGTAATTCTAATGGAATAACATCTTAAAATAAAAAGGATTCTTATGTGATGGTTAGTCACACTCTCAAGGAAAATAATTAAAAAAGACAAACTATTTTATAAACATTGAAGGGTCCACTAATGCTTTTTTAAAAATACAACAAACCCAAAATCAAATTAGTATAATGTTAAAACATATATTGGATGAACATAATTTTTATAATATTTAATTAAATCACTATTGTGTCATTATGATGTCATAAAACACAATATATATTTAAAAGGTATTTAATTTTTACCCAAAAATTTTGAATGTCTTGGAAATTTTCTAAAAATTCTCCATTAGATAATTTGGATGTCCTGATTCGAAAAATAATAATAATTTTATCTAAATAATTTTCTAAATATATAAATTTATACATTTAAAATAAAAACTAACTTTTATCCAAAATTCATGGGTTTTGACCAAAACAGCTTTCAATCCTAAATAAAACATACAAATTAATTCATAAAATTATACGATAATTTATATGTAATAAAATTTTATTTAATAATAATTATTATAATATATTAAAATATTATTTAATTCAAAAATCAATTAATTCATCAAAATAGATCTATCAGTTGAATATTAACTAAGAAAACTAATTTTGCTTAAAACTATTTACAAGGTAACAATTAAAAGAAATAATATTCCCTATATGAGAATATTGTACATAGTAATAGTGCTAGGGTCTCATTACATAATCCATTATAAAACCCAAATAAGCCCGAAGAGTATGTTTTGCGATGGTGACAGACTCTTGGGGTGGCTCGAATAACATTGCTCAGGTGGTAATACATATAAACTTCCACTTTTCCCGTTGTCAGTTCCGCTCAAGAATAACATGTTAAAGATTGGAAATGGATTGGTCATGAGTGAATCCCAATAACACCACCTCTTTTTGGAGCTCCGAAAAACTGGGCCTCATATGGGTAAAGTCAACTGGATGAGGTTATTACTTCCTTTGTCTTAGTAAATTGAATTTTTAAAACCCTATATTTTTACTAATACTCTGAGCACTGTTCAGTGGATATATTAGAAATGATCTCAATATATAATGGTATTTTAAAATCCAAAAACATAAAACAAAATATTTTAATATTTTATATAACCATAATAAAAATTTAATTAGATCAAGAGATTTTCCATTAATAAACATTCAGGTCATTACAATATTCCCCCTTAAAAAATTTCACCCCAGAATTTTCTTTTTCCCACATTATAAAAAATGTGGGTAACTATGCTTCGTCACTTTATCTGATTCTTATGTCGCATATCGAAACATTTGGTTTCACCACAACACATTTACTAGGGGAATTGTTGTATTTCATTGAACTTTTTCTCTATGATCTATGATCTTAATTAGCTGCTTCTTCTAAGAAAGATCATATTATTATTATAATAACTCTAAAGAGAGTACATGTGAGGGGTTTGTTATGTACATCCCTAAGATGGATATATGAAAGACATCATGTAATTTGGCCATGGTAGGTGGATGTTCTAGTCTATAGGCCATAACCCCAACACGATCAAAAATACTGAAGGGGCCGATGTACGTAGGACCTAACTTCCCTATCTTTCAAAAACGTAATACCTTCTTCCATGAAGATATTAATATAAATTCCAATTCCCCAACATAAATCTCAAGGTATCATCAATAGTTATGTATATATCTCTTGTATCGACTCTGGGATACCTTGATATGCTACTGAATGGTTTTCACATTCTCCAACATTTCTTCGACCATTTCTGGTCCTAATAGCTTATTCTCACATACATCATCCTAACATGTCAGTGTTCTGCACCTCGTCCCATATATGGTTTCATAAGGTGCCATTCAGATGCTCAGGTGGAAATTATTATTGTAAGAGAATTCAAATAGTGGAAGATGTTGGTCCCTCCCTCTGTTGAAGTCTATAGAACATGATCATAATATATCCTCTAGTGTCTGAATTTTTCGTTCAGATTGGACATCAGTTGGAGGATGATAGGCCTTACCGATGTTCATTTCAGTATCCAGAGCCTGTTGAAGACTCTTTCAAAACATAGAGGTGAATCATGGATCTCGATCGGATACAATAGATAGTGGTACTCCATGAATCATTAAAACTTACTTGATAAATATCCATCCTTGTTGATCTAATGAGAAATCATTCTAAATCGCAATAAAGTTTGTAGAAATTATAAGAAGATCAACAATAACCCAAATTGTATTGTTGCCTTTGGATGTATTCGTATGTCTGGTGACAAAGTACAGGAGATGTTCTCCCATTTACATACTGGTATGGGAAATGGTTTTATCATCCTCTAAGACATCTGCCTCTCTACATTGACTTGATGTCACACCAGACACTTTGATATATACTTAGCGATCAACATCATTATATTATCTCAACAATAATTCTCTCAGTGTTATCAATACATCATTGTGTTTCCTGAGTTAATAGTGAAAATTGAACTATGTGCATCATCCAAAAGTTTCTTCTTCAGCTATGGACTTGATGGAACATATTTTATTTTCCCAAATCTCACAATTCCTTATTCATTAACATTTATATCTGAGTATTTCCCCTTTTCGAAAGCTTTTACATTATTTTGAATTCCAACATCATCCTTTTGAGCATCCTTTATCCATTCCAAAATATGTGAATGAGAAATAATTTATGAAAGGATTCATGACGATCCCTTCTTTATGATTCTTATGTCCATGTTCATCATGTCTAAGAAGATTGGATCCTTCTCAATTATCATTAATAATAGAATTATCGGGTCCTTTCTACGTAGAGCATCATCCACCTTGTTCGCTTTCCCAGGGTGGTAATTTATTGAGTAGTCATAGTCATCGATCAGATCTAAACATCTTTATTAGTGGATGTTCAACTTTTTCTATGAAAATATATACTTGAGGGTTCTGTCGTCCATATATATTTCACACTTCTCCCCAAAGAGATATTGGTGAAATATTTTTAAAGTGAATATCACCGCAGCCAAAACCAAATCATGAGTTGTATAATTATTCTCATGAACATTCAATTTCCTTGAAGAATAGGCTATGTATTTGTCATTTTTCATCAACACACAACCCATTCACTTCATCAATGAATTACTGAATACAAAAAAATGTTCTCCACATTTAGGAAAAGTGAGCAGGGTTGCAGTGATCAGCCTCCTTTTTAATTCCTTTAATTTTTCTTCACATTCATCGCATAAAGTAAACTATACCCCCATTCATGTTATCTTTCTTAGAGGGTTGTAAAATCATGATAAATTTCTGAAAAACCGTCGATAATATCGATCTCAACCAAAGAATCTACTGCTATCTGTTACCGATGTTGACCTCACCCATCCCCCAATTGCAATTTTTTTGGAGGGGTCCACTGATATCCCATTTCTTGTTATGATATGGCCCAAAAATACGAACTCCTTCAACCAAAACTCACAGTTTTGTACTTTTCATATAGATTCTACTTCCGTAAGGTCTCCAGTACTGTTCATAGATACTCTTCATGATCCTCATTTGTTTTGGAGTATATCATAATATCATCTATAAAGACTACCAAAAATTTGACAACGTAATCCCAAAAGACTCTATTCAACAAGTAAATTATGATTTCTAGATAATTAGAGAGTCTAAAAGGAATTACTATGAATTCATTGTGCCCGTATCTTGTACAAAAAGCAGTCTTGGGGATATCTTCCTTCTTCACCTTTACTAGATAATATCCCATCTGAAAATCCACCATGATATGTATTGTTCTCCATGCAGCTGACCAAACAAGTCATAGATTCATGGTAGATGATACATGTTATTTATAGGGATATTGTTAAGATCATGATAATTTATTGTAAAGGTTCATTAACCAATCTTTGATCATGAAGAAAATGACTCATGTACCCAATGGTCAAGCACATGGGCTTATAAATCATTTATTAAGATTCTCCTGTAGTTGTTTCTTCACCTCCTCATGCTCCACAACATCCATTCTATATGGAGTCTTGGATATAGTCAATAACCATGGTATAAGATAAATTGTGAAGTTAACATATCTTCTAGGAGGAAGACCACGAAATTCCTTGGGAAACCCTTCATCGAATTCCCTCACAAATGGATTGTCTTTAATGTTGGTTTCCAATGTAGACTCAATCATCTGATCAAGATACGAATGCTTATAGAGTAGTAATATCCACACTTGAGATGATGGACATAAATATGATTCATCTTCATACTTGAACTTATATAGAATTAGGGGTTGATCCTCCACATTGAGAGTTATTTCCTTCTAACAAATTTTTTTTGGCTCTATATATGGAAATCTAATCCAGGTCATGAATTTATTCAAATTCCACCAGAGATAGTATGACAAGGTTCTCCGATAAATTCAATCCACATATTATGATAGGGGAGTAGTTATTATCATGGGATGCAACGATTTACCCATTTTACTTCCTCACCGACATCATAACTACCATAATTTGTGGTGGTGCTGGGATTGTTCTACAAAAAATTTTGGATATAAATGAATGCGTAGAACCTGAATCAAAAAGTATGTTCATCATTCTTCAATGAAAAACTATCATACCTATCACCACTTTTTTTCGGGGTTCACTTAGGTAGTAGTGATAGAAAAACGATCTCCCATGATTCCTTGGAGGTTTATTGTTACCTAAAAAATCCCTTGGCTTAGGGAACTGATTTGAAAGATTCCATAGCTCATTGTCGTTGTAGCAATGAACAACAAATTTTGATTTGAATAAAGAATTGATCTACTCTGTTGCAGCCACTTGTTTTTCTTATCGGTAGTTAACATCTTTGTTCCCTTCTCTTCATATCCTAAAGCATTTCCTCATCCCCTTCACGAAATATCTGGGGTGTTTCATTCCCCACCTTTCGAAAGTGGGGTGCTGGTTATTTATAGCACCGTTGTATTTATCCACCGGACCACCAACATTGAATTCCATATTAGTATTCTTTATCCCTATGATTCAATTGAGATTTTCTGATCTCTATTTCGACCAAGAGGGCACATTAGACAATTTCATCATAGCTGTCGAATTCACAGATCAACAGCGCTTTCCATAGTCTAGTGTTCAGGCCACCAATGAAGTTGTCAATATTGAATTTGAGGGTAATGACAATGTCAGGGATGTATCATGTAAGACTTGAAATGTTTTCCTCATACAATCTGACATATTTGTTTTCTTTTTTCATGAGGGCAAGGAATACCCTTTCCATCATAAGTCTGAGGGTGATCGGAAAATATTTATCGAAAAACATCTTCTAGAAATCAGTCTACTCCGAGGCCTCGATCTCCTCCTTAGGAATCATATTTTTTATCAACATTCTCCATGGATCTGCTTCACCCTCGATATGATATGCTTTTAGGTTAACCATATATGTTTTAGAACATTGAACGATGTAGATGATATTTTCATTTGAGTTGATCCATTGTTCGGTGATTTAGGGACCAGATCATCAATTAATATTAGGAGGTCTTTGTCTCATTATGATATTGAATGTGTCATTTTCTTTATTAGGTAGGGGGGTGGGTTGAATGTTCATTTTGACCCATGTTTATATTCAAATATTTATTTAACTGAAATCGAAGAGTCACAAAGTTTACGATTCCCACTCCCATTGGATTGGGCATATCATAAGAACTATCATCAAATTGATATTCACATCAGTTGTTAGCCTGATTCCTCCAATTATAGGTCATTGGCTGAAAAAAAAAGAAATTTAGGTGTAAACAATAAAGGGTAATCCAAGGACAAAACTGATAACTTATAAATGACATTAATTTTCATTACTTATGAATCGATCGGCTTCAATCTATTCTATTCCTGATATACTTTCTAACATATATTCTTAGGGTAATTTTTAACATTCCTTTAATAAGGTTTCATACTATGATTGTGAATTTACCAAATAATATCTCCTGAGAGTGTCATAACAAGAGTGTAGCAAGGCTCATTGTTGTTCCCCAGTTCGCATTCAAGTCTAGATGAAATCATTGTTTTTAGCTTTTACCCATAAGATACATTTGCACCAGAGATGCCTATAACTATTCATATCCAGACAGAGATGTATATGAAAGATAAACCACTTACTCAATAATAAAAAATAATTTGGGTTGTTTTTATTATACATATTATGTTTTCTAAGTCTTCACATGGGTTTTCTAATCCTATTCCAAAAATAACTAAACATTCCCCCTGATACCAACTATAACATACCTGCTTTTTATTACATACATAAACATGATTTATCACATAAAATATTTACTTGATTCAACATAGAAGATGATGAGGTCTACTGAATTTTGGGATTAGGAACATTACATAATATAATTGAACATAAAACTCGCATCATTTTTATTGAAAATATCCTTTACATGACCATTTCATTCCCTACTACTTAGCATTGCATTGGATAACCTAAGGACCTGCATAAGAAAAGTGTTAGATATAAAGCCTATTAAGGGAATAAAAAAGGAATAACATGAGTAATAAAATACATGTTAGACAATATACATATCAAGGGAGAACAAGAAAAACAATTACATAGTGTAATGATAATGCATGATAATCGTAACTTGAAAATGTGGCAATAACACTTAACATGGAATTAGAAGGATCCAAATCTCATTGTACATGGAGAATGAGTATACCCACATTACGCATGATACATGAGTAAAACCTCCTTTCAATTGAATTAGAATGATTCAACACTAATTACAGATGACGCATCAGGATATTATATTTTTCCCAATGCATTGGTGCCCTATTAGTGCACACCCTTCTTAAACATTTCATTTCATGCATAAGGGTGCCACATGGATATTGGAATCAACCGAAATCATAAAATATTCCATAGATAAGTAATATATAATAAACACATGAATGGTCCATAAAAAAAAATATATGTATAATTTTTTATAACCTTCTTAGAGACATGGGTATGGTATTCACTACACAATGATCTTGGCTTTAAAAAATACAGTGCAATTTCGAGAGCATAACGACGTGACATAAGGATTTACAGAAATGGATGTTGAGAAATAAAAGTGTGTCTCAATGTATATACATGAAATGGAAAGTAAGGGGGTGATATATATACATTTTCCAACAAACATAATGGCACTTTAATGCATAATACAAAAGAATTACTCGGATGTAAAAGAGGAGAGAGAAATCCCTCATGGAATTTCGACGTTGTAACCGGTGTACATGGGATGAATTAATGAAATAGAAAGGGTTTTATCATCATTTAAACATAAATATGATAGTGCGGGGGAGGTTTGGAATCATACATTATCTTTATTAATTAAAAACAAAAGTGAATAAAAACTTAACTAAAATTGGAAAAAAATGAGAAAAGATGAAATTCCTTACTTGGACGTGTGATACCAAAATCTTGGGAGAGTCTTAAGAGAGGCTTATTGGGAGATTTGAGAGCCTCGTAAGGATTCCATTGGAATGAGGGTACATTTATGTTGAACACCTATGGCTTTGAGTGAGGAGGAATTGGGATCTTGGGTGGGTTTATATAGGAAAGGTGAGAGAATTCTTTATTATTTTGGGTTGGGACTCCTCACATTAAACTAATAAAAACCATAACCCAACCATTGTTTTTTACCATTTTTTTTACAAAGTGGTGTGGGAAACAATATTTTATAAGGAAAGTGGCCGAACATCTTAGAATAATAGGGTTTCATATGTGGAAGTGAGTTACACTCTCAAGGAAGACAATTAAAAAAAGACAAAATGAATTATAAGCCTTGAAGGGTCCACTAATGCTTTGTAAAATAAGTCAAACAAACAAAAAATAACATTATTTTTTTGGAATAACAACTAATTTCAGAAAATTATGTTTATAATATTTTATTACATCACTATTGGATCATTATGTTGTCATAAAACACATTATATTTTAAAACTGTATTTAATTATTACCCAAAAAATTGATTGTATAGGAACTTAATGAAAAATTTACCGTAATATAATTTCTACATCATTATTAAAAAAATAATATTCATTATATGTAAATAATTTCATAATTTATTTAATTTTTACTTTTAAAATAAATACTGACTTTTACCCAAAATTCCTGGATTTTGACAAAAATAGCTTTAAACCCATAATAAAAATTACAATTGCATTCATAAAATTATACGATAATTAATTTTTAATAAAAATTAATTTAATAATAAAAATATTATTATATTAAAATGTTATATAATACAAAATCCATTAATTCATCAAAATATATTTCTTAGTGGGATATTAACTAAAAACACTATTAGTGCTTAAAAATTATTTACAAGGTAACAATAAAAAAGTATATTCCCTATTCAAGAATAAGGTACATAGTCATGTTGATAGTGTTGGAACCATGGTCATATATGCATGAATTGGCGAATGTTTTGTGTTTGTTTTCAATCCTTAGTGGAAGTTCAGAATGTGTACTAGAAAAGTGATCATAGAGTTCAAGAAGACAACAGTATTGAACGTGGTGCCGTTTCCTAGTGTTTGCCACATTTTTGGGCCTGAAAATTGACAAATGGACAAAGGTGGTTTTGGCAAAGAGACTTGCGCGTCGAGGACATCAATGAGAGGAAAAATGCATGCCATATGTTTTTCAAGATCAGAACATGAAAAAATGGTAAAGGGATGAGGGTCGTGCATGTTTTGGGCTGGTCGCACAAGTGACATGCGTGTCGTGAAGAGACTTACATGTCGATGCCTAAAAGGATTGGAAACTTGCGCGCCTAATGTTTTTCAAGATCATAACTTCAAAATATGTAAATGGAAATAATGTCACGCAAGTATTAGTGTGGTCATGCAAGTGAGTAGCACGAGAGAGTCTAGGGTGGATGAGTTGTGTGCCAGAACGTGCACGCCGAGGGAAGACTTGCGCGCCACCGCGTAGGGGGTTCAGTTTTCCTATAAATAGTGGACCACCCTCCTCATTTGTAATTAATTTAAATACCTAGATATTTTTTGATCTCTCGTCGCACATGTCATTGAGTCGCGAAGGTGGTTGTTGTGTCGTGCATGTAGAGGTTGCATGCCAGTTTTTGGCTGCGCGACCATGCCGGTTTCAGAGTTAAAGGTGGAGAGTCGTGAAAGTTTGGTTTTGAAGTAGAAAGTGTCGCGCAAGTGTGTTGGTGTCACCTATGGGACGATTTTGTATCGTGAAAGTGACTTGTGCACCATTATTGAACCAAGCATTCCGGTCGTGGATAAGCACGCTAGGAGAGGCTGTTGTACACCGGTTGTTTTGGAGGTGCACGAAAACTGGAAGATTGCCCGATACCTTCAGTGCAAAGTGTGATTAGTTTGTGAGTGAAATTTGGACATCGATAGAGAATCTACATTCAATAGAGGATGAATTCCTTTGCAACGATAAAGATACCTTCATGTCTATAAACTGAGTGTGACTTCACCAAAGGCAGTGAGCTAGGGGGTGTCAACGGGAGTGACCTGAGGGACGCAGTGAGCTATCCCTAAACTTTTGTAAAGGCATTGAGCCTGGGACAGAGTGACTATTCTCGAACCTTTGTAATCTACAACTAGTGAAGATTAGTGGAATTTTGTACGACTGAAAACATGTCAGTGTATACTCCATAGACGTAGCCCTTTGTGGTGAACCAAGTAAAAATTGTTTTGTCATCTCTTTGCATGTGAATGTTTCATTTCAGATCATATTCATCATACAGGTTTAACTAGTTCCTACCAACTCAGGAACACGATCCTTGTTTTTAAAACAAAAAGTTGACATCCTGATTCACCCCTCCCCTATCAGGGCGTCCTGGGGTCCTACAGATAGGGTCTCATTACATTACAAGTTATAACACCTGCATAAGACAGGTGCTTAAGGTGTGTTTTTGTGAAAAAATCATGGGGTGGATTATATATCATTTCTCTGGTTGTAATTTATATAAACATTCACATCCCATATAGATGGCTTCTCTCCAGATTAACATGTTCATGGTCATCTTTCGCATGGGTAAGATAGAAGCCCAATGATGCCACCTCCATTCCAAGATTTGACAAATTTGTCTCGTACGGGGAAAGTCTACTGGATGAGGCCATCAATTTCATTGTCTTAGTAAATTGGATTTGTTAAAGCCCTATATTTATACTAATCATGTGATCAGTACTCGGCATCTACATTATTAAGGGTCACAATTCATAATGGTATTATAAAATCCAGAAACATAAAACAAAATAAGTTCACATTTTATATAACCATAATAATCATTTAATTAGATCAAGAGGATTTTCCATTAATGAATGTTTGGGTCATTACAATCTTACCCACATAAGAAATTTATCCCCTGAAATTTTCCTTTTCCCACTCTAAAACAAATGTGGGTAACTCTGCTTCTTCCCTTCCTTTGATTCCCACATCTCTTCTTCAAATGTTTGGTTTCGACACAACACCTTGATGAAAGGCATTGTTTAATTTCATATAACATTTCCCTATGATCTATGATGTTCACTACTTTCTCCTTGTAAGAAAGATCATTATCTAGTTGTACAATATCTAAATTGAGTACATGTGAAGGGTCTGGTATTTACTTCCTTATGAGGGCTACAAGAATGACATCAGTTACATTATCCATGATAGGTGTAAGTGCATGTTGATAAGCCACAACCCCAACACGATCAATAATATCTAAGGGTCCGATGTACCTAAGACACAACATCCCTTTACTTCCATACCTCATTAACTTCTTACATTGACATATGTATATAAATACCATTTCTCAATCATTAATCTCAAGGACTCATAGACAATTATCTACATAACTCTTCTATAGACTTGGTGATGCCTTGATATGCTGCTGAATGGGTTTTTCCTTATCCACCACTTCATAGACCATTCCTAGTCATAGAATCATATTATCACCAACTTTATCCCAACATGATGGTGTTTTACACCTCTCCCCATATATGGATTCATATGGTTCCATTTAGATGCTTGAGTGGAAACTGTTATTTTTGGAGAATTCAACCACTGGAAGATCTTGGTCCCACAATCCATTGAAGTTCATAGAACATGATCTTAACATATCATCCAGTCTCTGTATAGCTCACATAGATCATCCATTAGTTTGAGGATAATAGGAAATAATGATGTTCAGTTCAGTATCCATAGTATGTTAAAGACTCTTCCAAAACATAGATTTGGATCATGGATATTAATCAGATAAAATAGATAGGTGTACTTCATGCAACCATAGCAATTCCCCGATATATAATTTTTCCAGTTGATACAATAAGAAATCCTCCCGAATTACAAATTAAGGGTGACGACATTGTATCAATATCCATAACAACCCAGGTTTCATTATTACTCTTTGATGGCATAAGAAGTCCGATGACAAAGCCCATGGTAATGTTTTCTCATTTCCATGCTCATATGGGAAACGATTTCATCATCCCCTTAGACTTATACCTCTCTGATTTCACTTGATGACAAACCAAACCCCTTAATTTATACTTAGATATATCCTTCTTCATATAATCCCCCACAATAATTCACTCAATGATCTCAATATATCAATGTGTTTCCTGGGTGAATAGAGAAATTTGAACTATGTGCATCATCCAAAAGTTCCTTCTTCAACTCTAGACAATATAGAACACATATAATTTTCTTAAGTCTCACAACTCCTTCTACGTTAACATTGATATCTGTGGATTTTCCATTTCTGATAGCTTCCACTTTCTTCATGGGTTCCCATGTCATCCATTTGTGCATCCTTTATCCCTTCCAAAAGAGATGGTTGAGAAATCATTTGTGAAAGGATTGAAGATGTTCCCTTCATTATGATTCCCATGACCATATTCATCAAGTAAATGAATATTGGATCCTTCTCAATTCCCATCAATTATATAATTGTTAGTTCATTTTTACTTAGAGAATCTGCCACCTTATTCTCTTCCCCAGGCTGGTAATGGATTAAGTAATCACAGTCTTTGATCACCTCTAACCATCTTCGTTGGTGCATGTTAAACTATTTCTATGTGAATATATACATGTCCATTTAGTGGTCTGTATATATTTTAGTCTTCTCCCCAAAGAGAAAATTCCACCAAATTGTTAATGTGATGATCACCGAAGCCAACTCCAAATCATGTGTTTGATAATTATGCCCATGAATTTCATCAAATTCTACCAGATAGTGTATGAAGAGGTTCACCAGGAAATTAAATACATATATTATGATCAGAGATGAGTTATATTCATGGGATACAATGATTTCTCTATTTTCTGTACTCACTAACATCTCTACCTCCATTATATGCAGTGGTGCATGGATTTTTTACTATACTTTTGGGATATAAAAACATTCATAGAACCTAAATAAAAAATAATGATCTCTATTCTTGAATGAATAACTAGTGTAACTGTCACCACTACTTTTTCAGAGGTGACTTTAGATATATTGATGGAAAAAGTTCTCCCTTGTTCCCTTGGAGCTTGTTAGTTGCATCTGAAAACCATTGGCATAGGGAACTAATTTAAATGATACCCTATTTCTTTGCAGTTGTAGCAATGAACAATGCTTTTATGATTTAATGTAGAATTCCTTCCTCTATTGCGGACGTCTGTTTTTCTTGTTGGTAGATAACTACTAGGTTCCCATCTCTTCCACACCCAATGAATTTCCTCGCCCCCTTCAGGAAATTTTTGAGGTGATTCTTTTAGTACATTTGGTAATTAGGGTTCTATATCATCTTAGCATCATTGTATTTATCCGTTGAACGACTACTATTGAGGTCCACTTTACACTTCTCATACCCATGATACCACTAAGATTCTATGATCTCCATTTCGACCTTGAGGTCACATCGAACAATTTCCTCATAGCTGTCAAATTCATTGATCTCCAGTGATTTTTGTAGGCTAGGTTTCATCCCACCAAATTTTCGATCAACCATTCATTCAGTGGTAACGAAAATTCCTGAAGTGTATAGTGCAAACATTGTGATGTTTTCCTTGTATGATCTGAGAGACTCATTTCCTTTTTTCATGGGGAAAGTAAGTCCATTTCCATTTTAAGTCAGAGGGTGGACAAAATATATTTATCAAAAAACATCTTCTAGGTATCCTTCAATTCCAACACCTCGATTTTCTCCACATGATTGTTATTTTTTATCAATGTCCACCACTGATTAGATTCACCATCAATTTGATAAGCAGCCAAGAAAAACTTCTCTTGTTCATAACATTGATTGATATATAAGAGATTTTCAATGGAGTTTCTCCATTGTTCAGTGATTGAACGATCAACTTGTCCCTTAAAAGTAAGTGGCCTTTTTCTCATTAATCTCTTGATATTGACTTGTTCATTATTGGAGGGGTGAATGATATTCTTGACCCATGTTTCAATTAAAATCACGATTTAACTAAGAGAAAAGTGTGATAGAGTTCATGATTCCTGCTCCCATCGGATTGGGTATCTCATAGGCACAGTCATCACATTGATCTTCACATCAGTTGTTAGCTCAAACCCTCCAATTATCGGCCATTTGCTGGAATAAAAGGAATTTTATGAGTAACAAATAAAGAATAATGCATGTGAAAAAATGATGACTTATAAATAACATTTAATTACATAATTTATTAATCTATAGGCTTCAATATACACTATTCAAGATCTACATTCTAATATACATTCTAAGGGAAATTTGTTTCAATACCATAATAAGGGTTCATACTAATCTTGTGAATTTACAACGTTTATACCCTAAGAGTGTTGTAACCAAGAGTGCATCAAGGCCTGTTATCATGCACTAGTTCCTGTTTATGTCTCTCTCAATGCGGTGTTTTCGGGTTTTACCCCTAGGATATATATGTTCCAGAGACGCCTCTACCTACTCCTATCCGGACATGGATGTATTTTTGTGATAAACCAAATACTCAATACTCACCAACGCATAGAGATGTTTTTATTATGCATATTTTTTCTCCATGCCTTCACTTGGTTTTTTTAATCATAATCCCAAAAATAAATATACATGTCCTCTGATACCAACAATAATAACACTTATTTTTATTATACACTTAAAATTATTTATTACATGAAATTTTCACTCGATAAAACAGAGAATATCGAGAGGTCTAGTGTCTTTGGGGCTTAAAAACATTACATAATATCTTAAAACATAAAACCACAACATCATTATTGAAAACATCATTTACATGACCACTACATTCCCTCGTACTAAGAATTGCATGGGATAACCTGAGGACATGCATAAGAAAAGGGTGAGATATAATGATTAGTAAGGGAATAAACATGGAATTACAAGAGGAATACAATATATTTTAGACAACATGAATATAAATGGGTCACAAGAGAAACATGAACATAATGGCATGATAAATCATGATAATCATAACATGGAAATGTGGAAACAACAAGTAACATGGAATTAGCATGAACCTAGGATCACTGCACATGGTGCATGAGTAAACCAACATAGAACATAAAGCATGAGTAAAACCCGATTTAAATTGAATAATAATGATTAAACTTCCATTTCACATGACGTTTCAGAATACTATAATTTTCCCGTTGCATTGGAGTGCTATCCGGGAGCACCATTCTTAAACATTTCATTTCATGCAAAAGTGAGCCACGTGGATCATGGAATAAATCCAAATCATAATTTATTCCCTTATTAAGTAATGTTGAATAAATACATGAAAGTACCATTCATTATGTATATGTGTATAATGTTAAATAAAATTCATAGGGACATTGGTATAGTATTCACTACACAATGATCTTGGCTCGGAAAAATGTGGTGCAATATCGGCATCATAACATCGTGACATAAGGATTCATGAAAATGGTTTATAAGATAGAAAAGAGTGTCTTATCATATATACATAAACATTAAAGAAAGGGGGTCATATAGATATATGTACCAAAAAACATAATGAAAATTAAATGTATAATAAAAAATAATTATGTGGATGTAAAATGTGAGAGAGAAATCCCTCAATGATTTTTGTCATTGTAACAGGTGTACATTGGAAGCATTAACGAGAGAGAAAGTGGTCTCCCATCATCCAAATATAAATATGGTAGTATGGGAGATGTCCTAAATCATACCCCACCATTATTAATTGAAAAAGGGCATTACAACTTAAATAAAATTGGGCAAAAATGAGAAAGAAAGAAATATATTATTTGAAGTGCATCTCAAACGACTGGGAGAGGCTTAAGAGAGGGTTATTGGGAGATTGGGGAACCGTGGGAGGATTATAGAGAGAGGAGGGAAGATTTTGGACGAAATTCAAAGGCATTGAGTGAAGATGAAGTGGTATCATGGGTGGGTTTATATAGGAAAGTTGAGGGAATTCCTTATTATTTAAGAGTGAGACACCTCACATTAAACTAATCAAAACCACAAACCAGAACTTGGTTGTTTACCACGATATTAGAAAAAGGTGATTGGAAAAAAATTCTTTATGAGGCCAATGGTAGAACATCATAAAATAAAAAGGTCACTTATGTGGAGGTGAGTCACACTGTGAAGGAAAACAATTAAAAAAGACAAAAACATTTATAAGCCTTGAATGGTCCACTAAATATTTTTTAAATAAATAAAAAAACCAAAAATAACAAGTTTTTTATGCTAAAACATATATTCTCCAAACATAAACATTATATTATTTTATTATATCACTATTGGGTCATTATGATGTCATACAAAACATTATATATTTAAACTACAATTAATTTTTAACAAAAAATCAACAATCACAGAAAATAATGAAAAATCCATTGTTGGATATTTCAACATACCGATTTAAAAACTAATTTTCATTTTATATAAATAATTTAAAAAATATTCTAATTATTACATTTAAAAAAATTGATTTTTATAGAAAATTCATGGATTTTGAAAAAAATAACCTTCAAACCTTAATAAAAATTACAATTGCATTCATAAAATTATACAATAATTTATATTTAATAAAAATTATTTTAATAATAATATTATTTTATTAAAATATTAATTAAATAAAAAATCAATTAATTCATCAAAATGGACTTCTTAGTTGAATATTAACTAAAAACACGTTTTGTGTTTTATAAACTATTTACAATGTAACAATAAAAATAATGTATATTCTCTATAAAAGTATAATGTACATAGTAATAGTACTATATTATCATTACATAACCTCTTATAACACCCACATAAGACTGAAGTGTATGGTGTGTTATAATGACAGACTTTTTTGGGGTGTCTTGGATAACATTTATTGGGTGGTAGTATTTATTAACTTCAACTTATCCTCTAGACGGTTCCTCTCAAGCATAACTTGTCCAAGATCGGTCTCCCTTACAAACATATCTTCCTCCCTATGGTGATGTAAATTTTACCATTAGGATCAAGATCATCCAATAGTGCCTTTGATATGAAATATCTATAGGATCCATCATGTAAGGAAGAATGGTCATTTGTAGAAATACCTTTAATGGCATGATAATAAATTCTACCCCTCACAATGTAAGAAAATCGGAAAAGTCATCAGGGAAGAAGTCGCTAATATATTCTTCCATAAGTGGGAAAAAATTGGGTCGTAACCTTAGTATATCAATGGAAATAATGTAAATTTGATAAGTCGAACTACCCATCCTAATCTACTTCAGTCCATATATAGTCTTAATTCTTCTCAGTCACCCTTATAAACATATCTACCTCCCTATGGTGATGTAAATTTTACCCTCTAATGATATAAATCAATATAATCACTATATGGAACTAACTATTCCATTATAATTATTAAATTGAACTACGTAATGTTATGAACTATGAGGATCTATACAAGAAGTCATCGTACACTCTCAAGGGGAAAATAATTACAATGATGAACGCTCATAGATCAGATACCCAATGGGTATCATGCTTCATTTTCAATTAGAATTATTTTTTATCATGGTCTTAAATCTCTATTATCATCATAGATAGAAAATAATGTGACATTCCTATGTCAAATAATGAATGGAATAAAATAGAGTCTACTATAATATTACATTCAATAGTAGAATTCATGGAGGTTCTCCCTTATAGCATAGGTTATATGGCTTGTATCAGGATTATATTATAGCCCAATGTTATAGCCTAACATCTATGACAATTCCCAAGATTTTGGAACTGTGAATCTTGATTCTGATTACATATACCATAACCGACTCCTTAATGTGATAGGTTGGTGGTATTCTAGATTCCTACCAAGTAAGATACTATAAAACCCACCCCAGACTCTAGGGTAGTTTTGTATCCCATCTCGGTAGGCTCTGCTGTAATGGTCTTGAATAATCATTGGATATTCCCCATCCAACAAAAACATATTCATTACATTGAACCCCACATAAAATAAGGACATTCTCCCACTATGGTGATAGAAAAGAAAATTTTGATCAAAAATATCATGAGAGCTACTACACCTGTGAGAAACCTCAAAACCGTATTTACATCCAATTGAAGAGATACCAAATTATCTATGTTTTGAACAATCGTAGATCAAACCATCATTTTTCCTCATATTCCACTTAGTAATTAGGTTATGGTAATCTATATCCAAATCTATATTTATCATTAATGAATTGTCTGGTTATTATATTACATATACCAACCCATCCTCCAATCACCCGGTGGTCTTAAGATAAACACATGGTAGAGTCATCAAAAACTATTTAAGCATAGTAATATATGAAAAATAATCCCTGCAATACATGTATACAAAATTAATGTTTATAAAATCTAGATCACAACCACCCCACAGATTTATTGTAATGAAATAATCATGTATGATCTTATAGAAATTATCCATGATAATATAGTGTTATCGAGCTTCCAAGGTAATAACATCCATCGCATTGATGAATCACATTGAAAATACGCAAAAAGATTGAATCTATTCACTAGATGCATATCTAGATTATAGAATATAGGAATATTAGCTTCTAGATATGAATTATTATCAGGAGGTCCATCCCATAAAAGGTCAGTTGATGCTACTACTAGAACTCCTGAATCAACTCTACCATATTGTAGGTAGGTCAAAAATATATATATATATATATAAATTTCATCATGTATAAAAACTCCTCTTTGAACAATGTTTTGGTTACCATATCTATTAAATAAGGTGGTCCCATAGGTGGTACAATTGGGGAAAAAATGGTTGCTCAGGGACCACCACCTTAAGTGCATTGTCATCAACACCTTTAAGGTGCACGTCCAATGTCTATCACTATGGAATTATTCTAAAATGAACATCAAACAACTTAGAAGAAATGTTAACCCTTGAAAATATCATGGACATATAACTCATTAAGTTACATTTCCATCATATAAATATATCACAGCCCTATACTGACTCTATAATCAATGTGTATTTGATGGAGAACACCCATAACATACCAAAGGATTTTTAGATACACCAATATACATAATTCTAATCCCAGGTATAGGTATAGATCATTCATTAGTAATATAAGATAACAATTTCATACTAAAATTTATATTCATGTTTAATATTTTAATATTTATTTATTTAAATCGCATTAATGGTTTGAATTTGTGGGTTCACCATTTTCAATTTATAAGGGCCCATAATACATATAAATTGGAATGTGGCATTCAATTAATCAATTCCATAACACCCTTCAGGAACTCTAATCAATGATTCATTCCTCAATGTACCATATATGACTACTCATGGTGCATAATTTAAACTATCATTCAAGGAATATCATCATGTTTGCATACATAAAATTTGGGTACTAATAACATGTGATTGAAAAATGCATAGTAAAAGTAGTTGTGGAATAGAAATATGAATTCCATATTATATCTAATGTGTGTATAATGATTCATGAGATGAAAATTCATTATTTACTTGAGACTGGGTAAAAGAAATCATATTCAATAACACCAACAACAATAACTTCGTAAGATAAATGTGTCACCCAATAGTGAGGTTATATCAACATGCATATGACAGAATAATATCTACATTAACACTTCCTAGGAAAATTGGGATTTCCCTCTATGTGTGTTAGTGATTCCTAATAATAGGCTCATTAAGAGATTCATTTTTTCCGAACCAACTATATAAAAAAAATGAAAATAGAAAAGAAACCTTGTTGATACCAAATTGAAATTTCCTAACCGGAGATCCACAATACTCGTGCCCAAAACCAGTGAGACACATTGACTCAACCATTCCTCCTCGAATGAAATATGATTTTGACTAGAAGAGAAGCTGAAACATTGCTATACTAAAAAGAGTATTACCACTTATCGATGGGGAACTATGTATATGATGTATATATAGTCAAAAAACTAAAAATATATATTTAAAATATATATTTACTTTATTAGAATCCCACTATAGGGGGAGCATATAAAATGGATATAATAACAAATATTAGAAGTATAAATAGTTGAGAAACTGTGTAATAATACCAAAATACAACTGGCTGAGTAATATACAAGAAAATGTCATGGAATAATGATATACAAAATTAAAACAGTGGGAAGGAATATAAAACTTTCTATACATAAATACTGGAAAGTATAATAAATTTCCACTTTTATATTAAGAATATTCTTAGACCACTACTCCCATTATTCATACAAAAAAAAAATTAATCAAACATCTATATAATGGAACGTTCTATTATCCACACATTCATAAAATTAATCTTCATATTTACCATGGAATACAATGTAGGGTGTCAAATAAAATCACATTTGTCCCCTAAATATGATGTATACAATAAATACATTCATTTCACATTAGAATAACATTGTGAAAGTAATAATAATAATAATAATATAAACATTTGTAAAAAAATTCCCTTGATCATGTATGAACTTCACATGATCCTCCACCGAGTTGGTGAGTTATCCTGAAGTGAATCTACCAGACACATGTTCAAAACCATGTAGAGGCATATTTTCGGGGGGTACTATAGCAGTACTGTAGCAGAATTGTACAATGTGCGTGTACTGTAGCGGAACTGTACATTGTACATATACTGTGAAGAACTATACACTATGTGGGTACTGTAGTAGGCACACTAGTAGATACTATAGTTGGTATTATTCGGTACTATAGGAGATGGAACTATTCACCTTGGGCCACCAGTTTGGGCTTGGAGTCCATAAGGATTTCAGGACACTCAGGCCTTCTAGTTAGTAGGGCTTTGCCGGCCACCTCATGGCCCTTGGGCCATATGAGGTTTCCCCGTACACACTACAATAAAAAGAGTAGCCCCAGAAGAAGATTCAGAGCAGGTGCACTCATAAAATAAGAGCCAAATGGATTTGTCAGAATGAGAGGGTATGGCTATGCCATCGGGACCAGCCTGTGCTTGCATGTGAATCCTAGCCAATTGGCCAAGTGAAAGTGGAGAGTTACTATCAAGATGCAGATGTTGGGGAAGGGTAGTTTCTTGTAGATAGTCTAGTTGAATTCCTTAAGACCTTCGGGTCAAGTAATCTCCTAATCATACGGGCCATGTAATCTCTGAGCCTACGTGGCTTGTAAGGGTTCCACCTCATCCCTTGAAAGGGGGGTTATCGAAAATCAATAAAAATGGAGTCCTTCAGGCCATTAAATAAATAAAATAATAATAATAATAATAAAATAAAATAAAAATTATAATAAAATAAAAAACATAAGAACCTAGATCTTCATCACCAGGTATGTCTTTCTTTTCATGTAGTTTTTTAGAAATACCAAATTATTCTAGAAATTTTTGAACTACACTTCATGTAATTTATGAAAAAAACCATGTACGTTATGAATATACGTCGTCTACATGGTTACTGAGGTTATTCATGTCCTGGCCATGTAACGACCACACACATGACCTTGTGGGGGTGACCTAGATACTGCCTAAAGCAGAGTACAGAAATGGAATGTACAAGTCGTGTATATCTAATGTACACTCTGTTTAATTTATTTTTTTTATTAAACACATTGGGGTCACGTATGATGGAAAAAAACTTCTACCTCTTGACCAAGTTCATCCGAGAGCATCCGAGTGGTCACGATCATCCTCCGAGCACCCAATCGAACATCTGTTCTCTAAATCGATCATCATCAGTTGCATTGGGATCGCCTCGGAAAGCTATTCCTTCTAGTCGCGCTTCATTTATTGATTCCTCCCCTTACTCAAGTTATCCCCGTTTGATCTTTTTATACATTTTTTAAATATATGGCATTATATCATGATTTAATCCTTGAGATTCAATTATATCGATCTCCCAATGTTGATATAGGTGGTTTGTGCATTTTTGATTAATTTTATTGAGTTATTTGTTCAAAAAAACCAATAACCAAGAACTGCGTATTTTTTGTTTATTGTTTTATCCCAATTAGTTTCCTTCTATGTTTTTATGAATATGTAGTTGTTAATTGAATATGAATTGTGTTAATTGAAATGATTTTCAAGGGTTTTCCCATGCATGATCGATGGTTTTTACTGTTTGTTCTAGTTTGCCTCTTAGGCTACTATTTACATCCCATGCCTAGTATTATAGGATATAGTGTTTGTTCTGATTTGCTGAGATGTTGTAGACTATTTAGCCAAGTAGTTATTGATGTTTAATTAGGATGATACGCGTGGCTATTCATTCATGATGTTAACAGGGCTGTGAGAACATGGTGCATAGACCATATAGTGAATGGATATAAGGGATTATTTAGATTGTTTTTATAACTTACTATGTAATAACACTGGTGGAATTGATGTTGAGTGATTCCTCAGACTGTATATAGTTCCTCTATGCAGGACACATGCAGACTTGACATTAGATGATTTCCCAGTGCGCCTTAAGTACTGACATAAGACTATTGAGGGAATTGATGGTGAGTGATTCCCTCGAGAGTCTATACATAAGTTGAACTAGAACTGTTAGACCGTGGGTGCTTGCCAGAGGGTTTCTCTTGTCACTAGGTAGGACCATAGGGGATTGTTTGTTAGTTAAACTCATAGGTATACATATTTGTATTTATTATCTTACTAGATATGTAGTTATCTGAATGCATAAAACTGTAGTAATTGTTTACCTTTTCTACGTCCTTGTTTACCGAATTTATTTTCTTATTACCTGCCATATATTCAGTAGCTATTGGGCATAGATCTCAGAGTGGTTTCCTTCTAGGAATTAGTCTCACACCCAATTTGGGCAATACTTTTAGGCCAAAACTGATTATATTGATGCATGTATAGATAATGGAAAGATCCCTTCTACTACTAGTGTTTGATTGTTTTGGATATAGAGAGCATGGGAACAAGAATAGCCTTGCGATGCTGTGGAGATATATATTGCTTTTATTTTGTACATATATTAGTACTCTATTGAGCATTGTGACATGTATGGATAGTTTCCTTAGACATATGTATAATGCATCATTTATATATGTGATCATGTTGTATATTATTTCAGTATTTTGTTCTTTACTGTCCTGTGATATTATTTCTTCTGCTATTGTATATTTGTTTCTCTTCGCCTGTGTTACTCTGCCAATAATAGCATAGTTTCCCCACTACCACATCCAAGGCCTCGCTGTTAGTAGGCAGCCTCTGGAATTTTGGGAAATGTTCTTGAAGCATGTGACCAACTTGGTATGGGGTGTCTCTGGGTGGCTTCTGGAACCGGGATGTTACATATCTTAGGTTCCCAAAGGAAATAACATTGATCTACTTACATCAGAACAGTCTCAAGTGTTTCTAGATCCATTTACATATATATAATGAATATATTTATTATAGTTATATATTTTATCAACTAATATGATCAATGATTGGGTAGAGGTAAGTCGGCATATACCAGGATACTCGTTGCTTGATAGACCTGGTAATATCTCAATAATCCATCTCTAGTATAAAATATATTAAAGGATGAATCAGAGATTACATGATCTTAATATCATAATGATTTTGATATGTAATGCTCATTACTCGATATTGGTGGGGTGGTTAATCATTAATAATAACCTAAATAGAGTAATTATTAACATTATACACATTTCAGAAATAATAGAATAATGATGAGATATTTCATGGTCAAAATGTGATGAAGGGGATGGTGAATCTACTTTATCCCATAAGTGCCATAAGTTCCGTTCCAAAACCAATATTAATGGTGAAATAATTATTATAATATCTTGTGTTTTTACAAAAATAACAAATAATAACTATCATCTTCAAATTTTTTTAAAAAAATGGGTCACATTTCATAATAAATATATTAAGTATGAATAAATTGGTATGGTCCGTCATTTCCATCACATTTATTAAATTAAACAATTTTATTCTTTTTATTATGGAAACACATTATGAATAAATATGTTCAATTGTAATAATCTATTTCATTAACCAAGGATCTAAAATCAATCACATTATAATTCAAGCAGCTAAGTGGTTCTTTGAAAAAAGAGAAATTATATAAATAATATGGGAAAATAATTGACTCTCTAATCAAAATAATTATAAATAACTCTAACCTTTTAAAAATTTAATTTCAAAGGGTAAATTGAAGTATTCACACATAATTGGTGGATACTGTCATGTTTGATTTCCTCGAAATAATTTTCAAGGATCACCGAGAGTATATTAATATTGAAGAAATATTTAAAAATGAGGAACTCATTTTATGAATAATTGGATATATATTAAGTTCAACAAAACAATATGGTGATGAAAACACTAAAAATACAAGTAATAAAATATAGAAAACCTAATTTAAGGCTTTAGGCGACTCCTCATCGGATACTAGATTTATATCTGAAGAGGGTTGGATAAAAACAATCAGTGGGTCAAAAAACTGAAAATATAGAAAATATAATAAAACTAAATAGTCAAATGGATAAAATTTTAAATATAAAATGAAAGGTATGGGATTCAAGAGCATACATCTATCTATTCAACACTTATTACCGAACATGATTCAGAGTCTAGGTCTATGAGATATAAATTAAATAAATGTTGTAGGATATAACCTCAGAAGAGAAGAATGAACTCTTGAACACTTGAAATTAATAGTATAAAGCTAAAATATAGGGTTTTATGTTATTTAGGTTTAAATAATAAATACACCTAAAAAATAGTGGTGTATGGGTTTTCCACAAGTTTTGTCCAAACCGTGGACAAATTGTTCCCACCACTATATCTAAGGATGGACCCCTTATGGGTAAGAAGCATAGTATCCATAATTGATAAAAAACAATACATAATAACTCATTTCATTATATATGTAGTCTATTTATATAAGTGTTCCTCAGGCCACATGGTTGTAGAAAAATCATGTATCCCGTCATGCTATAATGTTTCCTTGTATAGTAACCACACACTGTTAGTACAAACCGTGTGGTAACCCAATGGCCTAAATTTTTTCCTCAATTTCCCAAACACCAAAATCCATACAAGTACTGGATTATCATGTGTAATTCCATAGTGAATAGATGGAGTCTATAATGAAAAAATAAAGGACTCTAAATGAAAAAAGAGAGTTATTATTTAATCAAAAGACATGTCATTACAAGAGATCTGTAAAATATAAATAATTATGAATTTCAATTTTAGTAGTTTGAGAGCATAAATAACATAATGTTAACATAATTTTTAATTAAAGTTATAATACATGTCTTTTAATGAATGTGGGAATAATAGAAGAATTGTGGAAAATGATTGAAGAATTTAAAAAAATTGAATATTTTCTTAGTGTTTCTACTCCTATATGAAACTACATTTAGTGGATGAATAGAGGTGGATTACTGAAACACAACAATAATGGTGATAATGTGTTATGATAAATGAGTTACGAAGAGAATGATATTTTCTACGTGATGTAGAAGTTGTTTTCCATAGTGATTGTGCGTGCTTCTTTACACATGAGGAGAGTGTTATTTTTAGAATTAAATATTAAATAAGATACAATATCAAATGTAAATCTTCTAATAGTTATTTATTGATAATATAAATCATATATAAATATTACAGAACTGTTTTAGGACATTATATGATTTATTACTTTGAATAATGAAATTCATTTAATAGGAATTTTGAAAAGGAATGAAAAATGATATTTTAATAGAA
This sequence comes from Viscum album, assembly GCA_963277665.1. Taxonomy (NCBI): domain Eukaryota; kingdom Viridiplantae; phylum Streptophyta; class Magnoliopsida; order Santalales; family Viscaceae; genus Viscum; species Viscum album. The sequence continues at coordinate 1,043,923,080 of OY728163.1, read as the reverse complement.
CTGTTATGACATTGATTTTTGGAAAGTAATTTTTACATAGGGTAAAAGTATTTATTGTATTCTATTGAATAATTAATGAAATTAAATATTTTTTGGTTGATAAAAATGATCTATAAATTATTAGTTCAATATTACATCACGAATGATGTAATTTATGATATTTTAGTTACAAAAAACTGTATTTTTACAATTCCAAAAAAATTAATTTATTACAATAAATTAAAATAGAATATGCCTTCTAAAATTACAATGTCATGAATTCCAAAAACTAAAAAATTTAAGACAATATTATTCCTTCGTAGTGGAAAAAATTCATATATTTTTTTTCTGATTTTAATGAGATAATATAAATTACAGTTTCTTAAAAATATTATTATATTTATTATTTTTAAAACTTATAGAAAATTTATAATGTTATAATATATATATACAAATTATAATAAAAATAAATATGACTAATTTTACATATTTATAGATCAAATTTTTATCCTAATGATCTAGATTTTATTCTAAATTTTCAGGAAACTATTGGAATGTTCGCAATACAATTAAAACAACGACATTACTAACTATTATTATTATGCCATTCATTGATTCATTATTTCCCTCAATTTATACAATATTTTTGTATTTTTTTTTAATATTAATATTTTTAATAATATTATGTTCCATATCTATATTTTTATTCATATGTGATATTTTTCAAGATGATTGGGGGGGTTCTATATTTTACATTTATTGTCATAAAATTATTTATGTGCCCCTAATATTTTTGGAATATTAAGGACTTTAATTTTAGACCATTGTAACAATTTTCATTTATGAAATAATTTTTAATGGTATCCCTTTGTGTTTTATATTCATAAAAATATATAACATATAGAAATAAATATTTATTTTAAAAAAGAAAATATCATATATAATCTCTTGTTTCTTACAACATATAAAATGTATTTGTGTGAAAGATATCATGAATACTATAATGGAATTCGAAATAATTCCTGGAAACAAAATACTCTAGAATCTTAAATGAATATTGAATAAATTTTTGATGTATAATGTAATCAATAAGTTGAACACACATAGTTTCAATGATATTTAATTAGTTATAGGTTATAATGTAAAATATTATTCAGTTTTTGTAACTTTTTTACGGAAAGTTATGTGAGTGGGAATAGTTTGAAATTTTTTATGAATTTATAAAATTTTCATAAACACATTTACTTAAATTTATATTATGTATTAAAAAATATAGATTTGTTTTCAAGTGAATATTTACAATCCATTGAATATCACTAGTGATTATTGTAGTGAAATTTTAATTTATAATATAAAAAATAACACTCCAGAACATGGGACATTGAATTAAAGTAACATTTAATAATTAAGTTAGTTTCAAATGAACATGTGATGTTGAGGTATATTTCATGAAAATATCAAAATAAATTTTTTAATTCAAAATAAATGAAAATGAAAAAAAAACGCGATGAATTAGTTTTTGAAACAATATGCGTATCATTCCAAACTCACATATAGAAGTTATGTGTAACAAATCCACAATGCTGAATGTATATTTTAATGAATAGTGGTAATTAGGAAAATAAATTAAATACTTATTTTATTCGAAAATTTTTTATGGTTATAAAATGTGACATAACATTCAAAAGATAAAATGTGGGAAAACATATTTATGGGGAGTTCATAAAAATCATTTACATAAATGTTTTTTTAATGAGGGATTATATAATCTAAAAAATATAATTTTACCCAATAATGTACTATTTGAAATTATATCTGTGAGATAAAAAAATTAGTAGCATGTTGAGGGGAGTTGAATTGTGTATTTTTTTTGTGATGATAAAAAATTGGAATTTATATACTACAACACCAAGATCATAGATTTTTGGTTGATTTTGTATTAATTGGTATCATATAATTTATGATTTATATATACCTGGTGAAATTATTTTATATGTTCCAACATTATGAGATATAAATTTATAATATATTACAATGTCATTATTTGAACATATGATATAAATAATCATTATACAATAAAATATATTTGTAGGTGTTAGAATCTATACATTTGTTGAGTTTTAGGTGTAGTTATATTAAATTAGAATCTAGAATGTTGCAGTTGGTGTTTAAGAAAAATAACTATTACATATCTTGTTCTAGGTTATTAAATATGTTTATTAGGGTGTTTATAGTTCAACAGGATGAAATTATTTGAAGAATAAATGTTTCTAAACTTATAGGTGATTACTTTTCTTAATGAATAAATGGTATGGAGTTTAAATGATTTAAAAGTCAAGCGATTTTGAAAAAAAGCATGTTCCTAATAGTTATACTATATATAATAAGAGTTATCAGATATATTTCATAATATGATAAAATTTCATTAGTGAAATTTTAAATTAATAAATATAATTTTATGTTAAAAATTTGAGAACGTAGTGGACTTTAAATAAAATAGAAGATATTGTTCTTCATATTAAAATATTATCATGAGAACCATTATAGATTTAAACTATTCATAATTTGACAATGTGAATTGTATATGTTATGAATAGAGACAATGGGGAGAAGATGCAAAGATTTAATATATTTAAAAGAATATGTATTTGTGGAATTTATGACGACTATACTGTTTTACTTTTTCTAATATCATATTAAGGAAACATAATAATTTATAGTAATATATAGGTTTTTTATTATTATATTTAGATAAATATAGAGGAGAAATTGATATGAATATATATACATGAATATAGAATTTCTATGCAGAGAATCATTTGGATGATTCATTGTGGAGAATGATGAAATTTTAGAATAAAAATCAATAATGAATATATATCTAGTATTTTAATTATGATTTTAATGATAAATATGTTTAATCAATATATGATTTTTATGGATTCTGTGAACAAAAATTTTCAAAAGTATTAAAAGACTATATGTTGGCATGTCATGAAGATGGTTTTTAGGCTAGTGTAATGACATTTTTGAATTAACTTTGGTATGAAGTATAGAAGGTGTGTCTAATGGAAAAATGATAATGAAAAGTTAGTAACTAAATATAATATTCTTTTGATGATTAAAATTATAACTGTAATAAATAAGTAAATTACTTTTTTTTACAAAGCGTGAAGAGTAGTGGATGTTGAAAATGAATATATATATATATATATGGAAGTTATGTTCATAAAAAGGTGAATATGATAAATGTATAAGTTGAACAAAATTTGATATTATAAAATGAATGAATATTGAGGATGAATATCGTTTTTTGATATTTAGTCATACATTTCGTGATTCATAGAAATGCAGTAAATTTATAATATAAATTCAAAGTCATTGGGTGATTCTGTGATATGGATCTAGAGGATGAGTCTAAAATACAGAATATAATTAAAATTGCTAATAAAAAAGAACTATAATTTATTAGCCTTGGTAGGGATACAATATAAAATAATTGTACAATTACACATATTTTATTTCTTTATTTATCCCTTAATTTTTTGTTTCCAAGATTTTTATATTTTTATGATATTTATAAGATATTTTAAAAAGGAAATCTTCAATATATTCTGATTCATTAATAGTTTACTTAATGGAATATAATTTAGAATGATGATATAGATCATCATGGAACAATATATTCAATAAAGGTTTATTATATAAATAATGAAATATTTTAGAAATAAAAATATAATATAATTTGATATCTGGAAATATAGTTTTCCCAAAAAACTTGATCTAGATGTTTTTTATTTTCAAAATATATATTATATTAATGATATTTAATAACTGAAAAATATTTTTTTATTATTTAAAATATCATATATATTTATATGTTGGAAAATAATTTTTTTGTAAATAATATTGATGTATGTTAATGTTTGAAAACATATATTTTTTATTGATGTGATTATATAAAACAAACATTCTTAGAAAATAAATAATAAATTATTATTGAAGTAGCCATGAGTGAAAAGTGCTTTGTATGGTCATAATTATTCTACAATTTCAACATGTAATATCTAGTATAAATGACCTATGTATAGATAATAACATCACTTTAAGAGTTGTCCCATTTATATTTTGTTTCATTATAAGGTGTGTGTTTGTTTCATAGTATAATAAGCAATAAAATCTATGATTTTGTACCCATACTCAGAAAAAAACACATAAAAACATATGTTCTTTTGAAATACATATATTATTATAATTTTTTATGAATTGGGTTGACATAAACAATTTCAATATACAAAAAATTACATATTTTAAATGGTCAATTTAGGTATTAATATTTTTTAAACACTAATAATTTAACCCCACTTTTTAGTGGATCTTATATTACATAGAACATTACATATATTTTCCTTTAATTATATTGACATATTTTTTTCAACATTTCTAAATACAAAGTATTAATCTTCTATTAATTGAATTTTTATTCATCCTTTTATATTAAGCAAGGAATGGCTAAATAATTTGAATAATAAATTGATATAATATCAACTTATTTTCATATATGAAATTATATGTATCCCAAATTTTTGATGTGACATAATGTGATATAAATTTTTCAATTTCCCTATCATGGTGTGGAATAAGTAAACTAAAATCCTCTGTCATTATTTGTTAATAAATCCTTTTCAATTATTAATGTGATAAATAAAATCATTATATATCAGTGATAGAGACTGAAATGAATATATTTTTTTATTTTGAATTTTAAAAATCCTGAAAAAATAATTTATTTATTGTTTTCCATGTTCTAACTTTTCACTATTAAAGATAACTCTAGTAGATTTCGTTCTTCTTTCTATAAAATTCTCATAAAGATATGCACCTATAATTCTAAATATAAAATGCCATAATTTGTATCATATTCAATTCCATTATTTACTATTACATTCATTAATCAAACAATAATATTTATATTCACATAATGTGTTTCATTTTGTAAATATTTATATTTAACATAATGTATAATGTCATAAATATTGTTTGGTTGGGAAGAAATCAGGTTTTGAAAACTCAGTATTATATTTTAACAACTATTGTATCCACTTATGCTCCAAATTTATCCATTAATTTATCTATTACCATTAATTATTGTCTATAAACAAAAATAATAATCTAAACTCTAAAAAAATATTAATTTTTATTTCGTAAAATTATTATTATATTGGAAAATTTTATAATTCTCTTAAAAAAATTATTAATAATTTTTTTCATCACTCCAACAATTGACATCAGAAATAGAATCATCATCTTCCAATAAAACAAATAAAAAATATGATATTCATTTTCAAAAATGATTTTGGGTTCTGTATGTACAATAACTATTATGCATGTATTTTTATCTTCATTTATATAGTGGTTGTTATTCAATATTTCTTTCTTCAGTTTATATGACCTCATGAATGTATATAACAAAAAATGCAATGACTTTCCAAATAACTATAAACCATATTGATCCTTCTATATATTCAAAACATATCCTTAATATTATCAATATTTTAATCCATTATGTTTTATAATATAATCATATCATTATTGAAATTTAGTAATGAAAGAACTAATGAAATCCATTTAGATTTTCTCGTATAATATTATTTTTGTTATGAAAGGAAATATCATAATATTTCAATCCCTAAAAATCATTCAAAATTATCATCAACATTTTTTACATCCAATAACTTGTATCCATGACCCACAATTCTATATTCTATTCATATATCCTCTCATGTGAATTCATATAATTAAGGAATATCCACTTTTTCAAATAACATTATAGATTTTTGGATTGGGTATTAACTTCCATATGATAATATTTTTCCACCATTAAAAATATACATTGATATCATCTATATACTCTTGATTATCAATATATGAATTCATATATCTTCATTTATCTCTATAGAAAGACTAGTTACCTTTTTATTTAAAATGTTTTCATAGTTTGATTACTATATCATTCCAATTTAATTATATTCTGATCAACCACAGAATTTATCATCACTATATATGTTGAAAAATGTATTTAATCATCAGTACAAATGTTTTAACACTCATTTTTGTTATAATTATTTATAATTTTAATTTTTTTTGAATCTACATCTATCTTAGTATATAATTATACCTCATAAGTATCACTTCAGTAAAAATATATCAACATTTCGGTTTATTCATTAATTGTTCTATAATATTTAGATAAACACTATAAAATATTATTCCAATATATTTTTTGTAATAGTGATATCCTCTTAAATATTATGGATAACCATGGGGGATTAATTCATCACATATTTTATAAATTATCCCAACATTTAAAAGTTTTCATTGCTATTAATGGGATATTAAATACACTAAATTGTATAAAAAACCATTTTTATGTTCTAATGCCCATTATATGAAATTATATTTAGATTGGTTATTCAAAATAAATAATGATAAATAAAAATAACTATAAAAATATCATTCCTAAATATTCATTATGATGTATCATGCTTCAAATATATAAATGAGCTATTTCAACTAAGCTTATATTATTCATCAATTAAACAAAAAATTAATTTTTGGGTATAATGTATAAAAAATATATTAAAATATCATAAAATCAATGATATTCATGAAATTTTCCAAAACAATTATGACCATTTTTCATCAACAATCATCTTTAAAGATAATTGATATTCCTTTACTACACTTATTTCATATCATCAAAACAACATCCATGAATATAAATCCTTCCATTTGAACATAAGTCATGTATTATAATTTTTTTCCACAATGATGTAAATTAAATAAAATTTTTAATGGAATTTTTTATATAATACCACCTTTTAATAGATGAATTATATTCAATGCATGAGAATTTTTTCTATATAAATTTTCATATGATTAATTCATAATCATTCTGTGATTTTTAGTATGGAACATTTTATTTAATTTTATAATTACTTTTAGTAAATCATGAACATTATTTAATTATATTATATTTTTTATTGTTCATTGAATAATATAAATGAGAATTTAAAAAATATAAAATTTTTTTCTTGTGATATCAATGATCATGAATTTTCTGAATCACTCAAATTAAAAAACTACCCCTTATTTATTCAACATAGCAAATAAATTTTATAATTTAATGACGTTATTATTAATTTCTACATCTAAAAAAACACATGAATATCTTCATCAATAAATTCAGAAAAACAAAATATGTATGGTTTTAATCCATCCGTAAATGATGTTTTATTTTTAATAATGTTTCATTCTCCAAAAGCCACCATAACGACATCTCTTTTCATGATTGGGTCATAAAATCAAAATGTAACTGAAGATTTCATGAACAACTAAAAATAATTCAACATTTATATCTATGAAACTATATATAATGGTAATTCAGGATAAATGATCCATTAATGTTCTAACATATTCTCGTGCATCATCATCCCCTAGAAGAATTTTCTAGAGTTTAGAATTATATGATCAGTAATCACTCAATATAAAAACATATATTATATGAACAGATTGTGCTAAGGAAGAACCACTATTAATGGTTGTTGTTACTTTGATGATTAAATCATTTATTATTAATTTTTAAATATTATTAGAGAAAATAGGTTAAAAAGTTTTTTTAATAAGAGAATAGTTGATATGTAATGTAGAGAAAAATAAATGTGGGAAATAATATTAAATATTTTTAAAAAATAATGATTATTAATTTTAGAGGATCTATTATAAGAATCATGATATCATTATTTTCAATAATACCATGATAGAGTTGTTTTGGGATTCCGCTAGTTTAACAACTAATACATGTTATTTATTAATTACTACTACCACAAAATTTTTGATTTAATTTTGTTATGGAAATATAACTACATATATGGATAATATGATCTCATTTCAAAATTGGATAAATCATGGAGATAACAATAAACATATGATGATTCCCTAAAACATTTTCTATCCATTATAAGATACTATCCTGATATGTAACTAATGAAAGATAAAAAAATTATTGACCAATGTTGTATAAGATCAAATAATTCAAAAACAATATAATTAAATTATATAATTGATACATCCAATATTCTACTCTTGTTCAAAGATCCCTTACGTGACTACTCAGTCATGATAGAATAATTATCTATCATGAAGATTGAAGTTGACATAGAGGACCACTAGAATATGAAAAAGTTGAATATAAAAAACAATATTTTATAGAGCAGTAAATTGTAATTACTATACTTTATGATTAAATATATTAATTTCATATAACCAAATATACAAATAATTGTCTTCTTAATGGAAGCCAAGGTCTCCCAAAAAAATCCATCACGAGTTTGTGTTCAAATATAACCATTATCTTTTTTTTCCAAATATATTAATCCCTGTGAAATATTTATATTCAAAATACCGGTCATGAAATAGGGAAGGATATATTTTGTGACTCATAAGAACACATGGTTTTCCACATGGATAAAAAATATCATTGTGTTGATTATTCTATTATATCGTTATAACATAAGATCTTAATTAATGACAATAAGTATCCTCAGGATCATTAAGTAGCCCCTAATTTAATGTATGTGGTTGTAATATCTTTATATCTCATAATGATTATAATTTAAATAAATGGTTGTTATACAACATGATAAATAAGTAGTGGAAGAATTGGTATACTTCTATTTAATATCATACAGTGATATTGTCAGATTTCCATGAAATGGTCTCTAAATATACATTGGAAATGAATCATGTGTATATATGGTTTGGTGTGATGAAATAGGGATACAATATCTCATCTATCTAAATTTTAAATTTAATATCATATATATCATATATTAATTGGTATTTGATACATTTCAACATGTAGGTTTCTTTTCAATATCTCTATTTAGAATGATCTTTAAATTTGTACTTCAGTATAATCCTCAACACTCCTTCCAGACCACATTTTTCTCTCATGGGTCCACATTGTACTAGATTTTTTCACCTCTACTCCTCATATAAAATTATTACACCTTATATGACCCCAATTACCTGCCATGGCCATGATGTGTTTGTGCACAAAAAATTATTTGATCAATTTTTTTATCTCCATCAACACATTGTTCCATGACATAATGTTTATAAATAAAAATGACCCAAGAATTTCATTTCACCTACTAGTTCTACACCCACATATAAGATTATTATACATTTATATCCTCATTTTAATGAGAAATAATGGATTTAATAAATATAGGTTTTTGACAATTATCTCCGATAAAACCTTATCATCCATAAATAAACCACAAAGGGAATATATTTATTTTGATTTTTATAAAATTAGTAGAATTATTTACATCATAAAAAAATTCATTAATTTTCATATTTTAATAATATAACATCTAAAATACATACATTATTCAATAATAAATCAAATTAAACAATAAAACCATATGAATATTATATGCATGTTTTTTTGTTATAATATTTCCTCACACATAAACATTTTATTTCTCCAAGAAACTACTCAACATCTAATAAAAACGGGTTCATGGTACAATAAAAGAATCATTAAATTAATATTAATAAAGAAAGATTATATATAATTGAATGTTTTTTTAAAAGAACACCACCCATAAAAAGGTTTCATTGAAAAATTATAATTTTAAAATTCCAATTTTAGACTAATATCGCATCCCACTCACATTATTCATCTTTTCAAATTAAAAACATCCATTATTGATATCTTTTTAATTAAATGTTTACCACTGACCATTAAGGACCAGACTATTAAATTTATTATAAAACCCAAATATAATAATATTATCTATATTATTTTAACATATCTATATCTTTATATAAATTAATGGACAAACAATAAGAGGTAATTTTATTTATGTTATAATTTTATAGAGGATTAATTTTTTTGAGGACTAATGTGTCTATATTTTATGTTACATCACCACACATCTGATTCATCTAAAGTACATAGACTAAATATAAATTATAATTTTTCATGACCAAATATTAATAAAAATTTAACATTTCCATATCTATTTAATCAATGCTTAGTAAATTCATTTGGCCAAACAAGTTCACAGTCAACAATAAAATATGGTGGACTACTTGTTCATAAGTGATGATTAGTGTCATATCCAAATAGTAATCCACAACACAATGTTTTTGAAAAAATGCAAAATCTCTAAATAATATAAGTTTTTATTTCCCCTTCTTAAATGACCTTTTATCATATTTTTCAAAGATACATTTTACTGGAAATTATCCTGCCAATTAAATTCCATTTCTTTCATTAGATTAACAATATTTTTCATTTTTAAAATTTGAGCTATCTATATTGGGTTTGTAATATATCACAAGTTATCAATTTAAACTTAAAATGCTTTGGTAATTGTAGTATCATTTCTCAATTTTATTTTCTACACCATATAATAAACATATATACTCGTTTAAATCTCTCTCTATATATATTTTAATGCTTTAAGGGATTGAATTATTTGGGAGAAATTGAAAAAAACAAAGATAATGAGAAAATTATGTTTTAAATTAAATTGATCATAAACAAATGGGTTATTTAATTTTTTTATGTTTGTTTATACATCACATTATTTATATTTTGAATATTTTTCATAAAATTTAATTCAATGAATAGATCCATAAGAATAGACATATATAAAACATTATGTGAATCAATCGTCCTGATCGGATAAAACAAATTGTGGTGAACCATGATGTCTATGAAACTAATTATTATAGAGTCTTTCAAGCAATCCAAGGGGAAGATACTCCATTATAGATACAAAATTTACAATAATTGTAAGATGACCCACATTGACAAATAGAGAATAATTTCATGTAATGACCCGTAAATTTCAAGGTAAATTTTTTCATAATTTTCTTTGTTATTTTAGCAGAACGCAGTGTGTGACGACACCTAATTCTGAGGCCCGGTGTGCCCGGAATCAATTTCCAAATTTTTCCTCAGGTACGTTCAATGAACGAACGAGCATGTTTTCTTAACTCTTGAACCATTGCTCGGAACTGAAATCTGAGGGCACCGATGAAACCGTAGTTCTTGTAATTTCTTAGGAAGACCTTTTCTCGAGTTGCGTTTTCTCAGGAGAGGTTGTTATATAAATGTTTAAATGAAGAGTGAAATAAAAATTTGTGCTACAATTTTTTATTTCTATTCTAAGTAGTTATAATCTATGCATGAAAGTTGAGGTGGGACCCACTTCATCCTAACTCCACTTGGTTGGATAATATTGAGGTGGGGCCCACACAATCCCCTCCCCTTCTAATCCCTTAAAACCACCCTCATTCATTTAATTTTGTAACACACCCGCACTCCCATTAATTTGTATCTCTTCCACATTAAAACACATGCCAATAAAATGACTCATTAATTGAACAACACACATTAATTTAATCAGTGAATTCATTTTGAATTTTGAAAAGTTTGGCATGAGTAATAAAATAAGGTAAGACTTATTTTATTATAGTTGAATTGTTGTGCGAGAAGGATTGGGGAGAAGATACCTGAGCCTTGAATAACTTCATCTTCTTCACGAAGAACGACAAGTCTACGACGAAGAACTCCATCACTACAAGGGGAGATCGTTGTTCTGTCTCCACTCCTCTCCGTAGACGTTGAGAGACGCCATCTTAGGAGAATGACGACACGTCGCATTCTTCATCGGGAGAACACCGACGACGCTTACGGATCCTCATTTTGCGACGTCGTCTTCCGCGACGTCTTTTTCCCGCGACGAACCTCATTTGATGACTTCATCGAGGTAGGGGTAGTTTTGAGAATGATAATATTCCCATGTTTGTTTTCCTCTAAAACATGAACGCGGACCAACTAATTATCAAGTTGATCTGTGTATTATTATTTGTGGGTTGGGGATTATCATTTTCCGGGAATTGTAGGGAGTTGTTTCAAACCACTAACGTGATGGGTGCGGCCAACTAACAAGTCCGTACCCACCGTTTTTCTGTCCTTCATGTGCGGAGCTTTTGACAATGACCAAACAGGACCGGAATGGTGATTGGAGGCCTTCTTAGTAAGGTACGGGTCCAGGGAGAGCTTTAGGCTAAGACGAAGTGCAAATCGGACCACCAGAGCACGTCCGGAGGTCCATAGAACACGCTGCGGGCGTGCCATGCCGGCACGGCAGCGCTGGTGGCCGGAGGCGGCGGTCGACACCGGCTGGCTGACAGGAGTTGGCAGCACCCCGGCGTGCCTCCAGGAAGAACTGCCCCAGCTGAAGCCACGACCGCAAGCAGCCAGATATCGCGGCCACGCGGGATCTGGAGGAGGAGGATGCGGCACATGTTGCCTCTGTGGGGCACAAAACGGGGGAAACCTGTCCCCCCTGCTCGGCCCACTTGTCGAGCCAGTGCACCCCCACCCCCGGCCAGGCCGGGGCGAGATTCATGGACCGGGCCGGGCTGCGCCCCGCTGGGCCGGACCCAAACCTGGTTCGGGTTAACCTATTTCGGGCCGACCCAAGGGGGTTGGGCTAGCCTGGGCCGGGCCCAGACCCCCATTTCGGACATTTTTGAGTCACTTAATCTTATCCTAGGCTTCAGACATCCGATCGACGCACCTTCAGTTGCGTTGGGATCTGTGGATCAAGGCGGTCGTTTCTGTATATTTCACTCAAGTTTTTGGAGAACTATGGGTATGGCAGGGTTGGTTCGACACAAAACCTATCGGGCCCTCGGAGCGGAAATGCCTATAACATGAGCTCCGGACATCCGATGGATGTGTCATCGACTATGTTGGATTCCTCTTAGTGAGATGGTACTTTTGGCTTACTCTGCTAGTGGTTTGGACACAGTTGATGTACGGTTGGGTTGGTTTTGATTTAAAACCCAACTGGGCCCCTGGAACGAAAAAGCCAATAACTCTCAGGTCAGGCATCTGATTGACGCGCCATCTCCCTAGTTGAGATCCTATCGACGAGACAAAACATTGGGATACATCAACTCTGAATTATGTGTCAGTTGATTTATCGACCCCTTAGCTCGTGGATCGGACCCTCCCAGAATCGAGCATGCTGTGTGCGGGAACCCTAGAGCTGGTTGTGATGACGACTCTACTGAAATCCTCTATGGGTTCGGTAGTGACGACGACTCCACTGAAATCCTCTGTGGGTTTGGTAGTGACGACGACTATACTAGGATCCTCCATGGGTTCGACAGCAATGACAACCACACTGAATTCCTCCATGGGTATGACGACGATGACTACTGCTCTTGTATCCTATGTGGGCCCGGCATTACGTGACTACTGTTCTTGTATACTAGGTGGGTCCAGCAGTGCTACTGCTCTTGTATCCTACGTGAGTCCGGTTGTATTTGAATCTGTACTAGTATCCTTCGTGGGTCCTACTGAGTGGCTGGTCTAGTATCCTACGTGGGTCTGACAGCCTTGTGGGTCTAGTATCCTATGTGGGTCCTAGCTTAGATGAATTTGTGGCTACATCTGATCATCTCTATCAACTTACGAATAAGTATACCTGGCTGATATTAGTCTTGACTTTCAATCATTATCTTCGATATTATTGACTAGATTTCCTATGTTGATTGGGTTTTACTATCCTATGTTGACGTGATCGAACTTGGGCATTGATGTTGGAGCCGAACTAGAGTTGATTACTTAGGTATATGTATGGGCATATACCTAAGTAGTGTTGGTTGTTTCTTCGTGATTGTATCTTTCCTTTGTGGATAATCCTTTGTGGATTCTAGGAGACAATCAGGGGGCTCGGGGTCCCTACTGAGTAGGGTATACTCACCCATGCATGGTCTATGCCTGCACTACATTGTGTTGGATGTAGAAGACGAACATCACTGATCGTGGTTGAGGCTTACGGAGCGAGTTGGTACTTGGAGGCGGACCACTGGGCAGGACATACATGGATTGGACAGCTGGACCTGAGGAGCTAAGGAGATTATCTGTACTCATCCTTCTGGTGGGATTTCCGGTGGACGGCTTAGCATTTCTGCATTACTTTTCCGTTTTTGTACGTTCTTTTTAGTTATAGTTTAGTTTCAGTTTGGGTTTGTATTCTGGCCCACTTACTTTTCCACACTTACTGTTGTACTCTGTTTACATAGTGTTTACATATTTTTGCTTACTCTGTGGTGTTTGTATACTTTATAAAGGAAATGTCTTCCCTTATTTTTCAGGATTTATGCCTTGGTGCTAGTCGCCATCCCCTGGCCTATGGGAGGTGGGCTTGGGGTAGTCACGGCATGGGTCCCGTGGACGGGTCGTGACAAATTTCTATCAGAGGAGTTCGGTTCTACCGCAGAACTCAGGACTATGATCTTTCTTCTATGTAAAGAAATAGTGTTAGGTGTATTGAGTTTGGTTATCAGTCTTGGGAGTCCAGTGTTGGTGTGACGGTCGACGTGTACATATACCAGGACCCTGACATTTGATTTCCGACTTAATGCACGAAAAAATTTATTGCATGTGTGTTTCAAAAGTTTTCATTGTGATTACTTTGTGTTAGCTCACCAGGTATGTTGTATTGACCATGGCACACTAGTTTCTTTTTAGGATGGCCCCATGATGACAGCCATTTAGGGTTCCAAGATTTTTGCAAGACGATAACCAACCGAGCGATGAGGCCTCAGTGCATGTACCTTTTTCAGTGGAGGCACCGATGTTACCCCTACATGCCGAGCCACCGATGCCACCAGGCCCAGTCGCTGAGAGTGCACGTTGCCTTAGTGCAATTCATGAGTTTCAGCGTCAGATACCGCCCAGGTTCCGTGGGGAGACGGACACTTAGGAATCCAAGGAATGGTTGGAGGTTGTGGTTTGGGTTTTCAGGTTAGTGGGGACACCAGCTGATCTCATGGTGATCCTTGCAGCGATCCTCCTACATGCGGCAGTAGGCAGATGGTGGTGCCTGATTCTTCAGGTGCATGAAGAGGCATCTCTCCTCTGGATGGACTTTGATAGCCTTTTCCACTCAGAGTTCATCCCAGCCACCCAATGTACGGTGCACATTCAGGAGATACTACAGCTGCTGCCGTGCAACATGACAGTATCCCAGTACTCGGGGAGATTTATCAATCTCTCGCGCTATTCGAAGGACATGGTACAAGACCCATTCATCTGGACCTGGACCTTTGAGCAGGGACTGAGGCATGAGATCAGGGCATCGATGATCTCCCTCAGCATTCTGACGCAGACAGGAGTACTAGATCGATCCCTTCTCATAGAGAGCATTCTTGTTGTGTCTTCACCAGCAGCGAGACCTACCTCAGGGCGGCACGTAACAGTGTCTTCTACAGCTTGCAGTCGACAGATGTCACAGGGGTCCAGGCGGACCAGACCAGTAGGCGGACGACCTCAGGACACTGGCTAAGAGGTGTGGGGCACACGGCCTAGATCCAGTCTTAAGAGGAGCAGATAGTGCTACACATGCGGCGGGTAGGGCCACATGGCTCGTGACTGCCAGACCCACCATGCGAAGGAGCATCAGATGGTTGAGGGGCCACCCAGGAAGTGGCAGAGGGTCGACCGTGGAGGTCCGTAAAGAGCAGGCGGACAAGGCAGAGGATATGGTTGAGCAGTAGGTGGTGGGTGACGCTTTGAGGCTTTACCACCACCACCACCAGGAGGTCCACCCCGACCACAGGGAGCTGGCGGACAGAGGTAGGCTCAGCTTCAGGTGGTGGAGGCCTACGACCACGACACACCAGAGATGATTCGAGGTACTATCTGTGTCTACTCCACCATTTCTGCAGTTCTTATAGACACAGGAGTGAGTCAATATTTCATTTCCACTGCCCTTGTTCAGAGATCTGAGATTCCGACGGAGCCGTTGGCTCGATCCTTACGGATAGAAAATCCTATTGGAGTAGACTCGACGATTACGCACTTGTTCCGACAGTGTGAGATTACTCTTGGAGGCGACAACTTCGGCTGTGATCTTATTGTAGCGGCGTTGAGGCCTTACGAAGTCATCTTGGGCAAGGATTGGTTATCTACAGTCCATGTTCATATCAACTGTATTAGGTGCAAGGTGCAGTGTGTTGGTACCGATGGGAGAATTTTCACCTTCACCGGTGAGAAATGAGCCTTAACAGTGCAGGATGTACTCACACAGAAGAGAGGTCAGCCGATCACTCATCAGTTGGCCAGCCACATCCTAGGATCGGTTGACATGCGGAGTCCGAGATTTCCTGTAGTTGTGGATCAATATTCAGACGTTTTTCCTGACGACATTACAGGAATACCTCCTCGTATAATGGTTGTATTTTATATTTACTTGTAACCTGGGACATCCCAGATATCCACTCTAGCATAACGGATGGCTCCTGCGGAGGTTCGAGAGCTACAGTTACAGCTGGAGGACTTGTAGGGTAAAGGATTTATCTGACCTAGAATTTCACCCTGGGCTTCCCCGATATTGTTATCCAAGAAGGCGGACAAGAGCTTGCGACTGTGTGTCGACTATCATCACCTGAACCAAGGGACCATGAGAAACAAGTATCCGTTACAGAGGATTGAATACCTCTTCGGTCAGCTGAAGGGAGCACAGTGGTTCTTAAAGATAGACCTCTGGTCAGGCTATCATCAGCTCAGAGTTCGTGATGAGGATGTGAAAAAAACGGCCTTCAGATGTTGGTATGGCCACTATGAGTTCATGTTTATTCCATTCGGTTTAACCAATGTGTCACCAGTGTTCATGAGCCTCATGAACATGATCTTTCAGCCTTATGTCGATCTATTTTCCATGGTCTTCATTGACGACATTTTGATATAGTCAACCACTGAGGCAGAGCACCCCTACAACATGCGGGATGTTCTGGGCACACTCCGAGAGTACCTGCTTTATGGTATGATCTCGAAGTGTCAGTTCTGGTTACGTGAGGTCCACTTCTTGGGACACATCATCTTTAAGCCTAGAGTTGTGTTGGATCCTGCAATGATCAAGGCAGTGCTAGCTTAGAATCCACCCAGGAGTGTGACGGAGGTGCAGAGTTTCTTGGGGCTTGCTGGGTACTACCAGAGATTTGTTCCAGACTTCTCCCGAGTTGTGGCCCCACTTTCAGCTTTGACGAAGAAGGGGAAACCCTTTGTGTGGTCAGATAGATGTTAGCAGAGCTTCCAGAATCTAAGAAAGAAATTGACCAGTGCACCTATCTTGAGGCTACCAAATGAGGGAGTGGGGTACATAGTCTTCTACGATGCATCAAGGACCAAACATGGATGTGTCCTGATGTTGGAGCAGATAAGGATCACCTATGGATCACGATATTTGAGGGATCACGAGCAGAACTACACTACCCATGATTTGGAGTTAGTAGTAGTGGTCTTCGCTCTAAAGATGTTGTGGCACTATCTAATGGGCGAGCGCTTTACAGTCTATTTTGACCTCCAGAGTCTCAGGTACATCCTCTCACAGAAGGACCTGAAACTGAGACAACGACGATGACTCGAGTTCCTCCTGGACTATGACTTTGAGATAGTCTATACTCCTGGATAGGGGAATGTAGTGGTCGATGCTCTCAGCAAGAGTACATGCATTCAACTACATTGGGAGCCGACAAAGCTGCTAACCACTTTGCAAATAACCTTCGTGGATAGAGATGGAGAATCCATTCTTCAGTCACTCATAGTCACCTCTCCACTACTACATCGGGTCAGAGAGGCACAATGTGGGGACGTTGAATGTGACACGCAGCCTACACAGATATCCTCAGGACATGCACCTGATAAATTCTATCTGGGAGGAGAGAATATCGTCCTTTTCATAGGACGTACCATGCTACCAGCTACATTACAAGATGAGGTTCTGATGATGTTTCACACATCCCCTTTAGCGGTATATCCAGGAGTGGAGAAGATGTACCAAGATCTCAAATGACAACACTAGTGGCCAGGTATTAAGAAGTCTGTAGCAGAGTTCGTTTCTCGATGCCTCACCTGCCAGCAGATGAAGGCAGAGCACCAGGTACCAGCAGGCTTGGTATAGCCCTTGGAGGTCCCATAGTGGAAGTGGGACTAGATATCTATGGTTTTTATGACTGTACTTCCATGTACTTCCAGAGGTCACGACTCCATTTGGGTGATTGTCGACCGACTCACCATGTCGGCCGACTTCTTACCCATCAGAGTGCAGGGCTAAATTGAGTGCTTTGGACATCTCTACGTTCATTAGATTGTACGGCTTCATGTTATGACATCATCTATCGTCTCTTATTGATATGCTTGCTTTACTTCATGGCTTTGGAAGGGGTTGCAGGAGGAATTCGAGATGCATCTATGTCTGAGCACTGCATTTCACCCTTAGACGGATGGTTAGACAGAGAGGACCATTCAGAATGTCAAGGACATGATCCATGCTTTTGTCCTTGACTTTGGTCGCAGCTGGGAGGATATACCTCCCTTGGTGGACTTTGCATACAACAAAAGATACCACTACTCCATCGGGATGTCACCATACGAGGCATTGTACATTCGACATTTCATATCACCTCTCGACTAGAAAGACCCTAGAGAGTCAGCACTTGTGGGGCCAGAGATGGTCCATGACACGAAGGAGAAGGTCCAGGTCATCCAGGATTGGATGAGGATAGCTCAGAGTCAACAAAAGTATTATTATAATAGGAGGTGGAGACCACTAGAGTTCGTGGATGGCGACCACATATTCTTGAGGGTCTCACCTCGACGTGGATTATGGAGATTTGGTCGGGGCGTAAAGTTATCTCCACGCTTTATCAGACCATTCCAGGTTCATGGCAGGATAGTCAAGGTGGATTATCACCTGGATCTACCACCTCAGTTGTACCTGGTGCACGACGTCTTCCACGTATCTCAGCTGAGGAGATATGTGCACGACCCAATGCATATCATCGACCATGGTGAGCGGGAAATTGACGATGGGGTGACTTTTGCGAAGGTTCTAGTAAAGATCAAGGATCGACAGGAGCGGGTCCTACGCGGGTGGTCGAGTCTACTAGTGCACATCAGATGGCAGCCTGGGAACCTCCAAGAGAGCACTTGGGAGTGGGAGGCTCATATGCATGCTCAATACCCTCATTTGTTCCCCTAGATTGTGATGTATCTTTACGAGCACGTAAAGCCCTGAGGTGGGAGTAATGTAAAGACACGTAAATTTCATGGGAAATTTTTTCTTAATTTTCTTTGGTATTTTACAAGTACGTAGTTTTAACGGAACCTATTTCCGAGTCCTGGTGTTCTAGGAATCAATTTCCGACGTTTAGCTGAGGTACTTCAGTGAACGAGTGAGCGTGTTTTCCTAACATTTGAACCGGTTCTGGGAACCAAAATCCGAGGGCACCAATGAAATCGAAGTTCTGGTAATTGCTTAAGAAGACCTTTTCTGGAGTTGCGTTTTCTCGGGTGAGGTTGTTATATAAATGGTTAACTGAAGAGTGAAATAAAAATTTGTGCTAAAACTTTTTATTTCTATTCTAAGAAGTTATAACATATGAATAGAAGATGAGGTGGGAACCACTACATCCTAACTCCACTTGGTAGGATAATAGTGAGGTGGGTCCCACACTATCCCCACCGCTTCTAATCCCTTAAAACCTCCCTCTAGCATTTAATTGTGTAACACACTTGTACCCCCATTAATTTTTCTCTCCTCCACAATAAAACACATGCCAATAAAAGGCCTCATTAATTGGACAATGCACTTTAATTATGTCGGTGAATTCATTATGAATTTTGAAAAGGGTGGAATGAGTAAAAAAATAAGGGAAGCCTTATTTTATTATGGTGGAATTGTTGTGCAAGAAGGATTGGGGAGAAAATACATGAGCCTTGATGATATTTATCTTCTTCACGAAGAACGTCGAGTCTACGACGAAGGACTCCATCACCGCAAGGGGAGATCGTCGTACTGTATCCTCTCCTCTCCGCATCTGGTGAGAGATGACTTCTTTACATAATGACGACATGTCATATTCTTCATCGGGCGAACACCGATGAAGCATACAGAGCCTCGTTCCGCGACGTTATCTTCCGCGACATCTTTTTCCCGCGATGAACTTCCTTTGACGACTTCATCGAGGTAGGGGATGTTTTGAGAATGATAACACTCCCATGTTTGTTTTCCCCTAAAAAATGAACGTGGACCAACTAATTATCATGTTGATCAGTGGATTATTATTTTCAGGTTGGGGATTATCATTTTCTGGAAAATTTTGGGAGTTGTTTCAAACCACTAACGCGGTGGGTGCAAACCAACGGACAAGTCTGAACCCACCGTTTTTCTGTTCTTCATGAACGAAGCTTTTGACGATGACTAAATAGGGCCAGAATGGCGATTGGAGGCTTTCTCAGTAAAGTCAACGTCCCGAGAGATCCGTAGACACAGACGGTGGGCAAATTGGACCACCGGAACACGTCTAGTGGTCCGTAGAAGTCGCTACCGGTGCGCCGTGCCGGCACGGTGGCGGCGCCCCGGTGAGCCTCCTGGAGGAACCGCCTCGGTGGCAGGCAGCCGAGTCCCGTGCCCGTGCGGGATCCAGAGGAGGAGGAATCGTCGCCTGCCGCGTCCGTGGGGCGCAAAACGGTGGAAACACGTCCCCCCTGCTCGGCCCACTGGCCGAGCCAGCGCACCCCCCAGGCAGGGCCGGGGCAGGTCGCGCAGACCGGGATGGACCCAGACCTGGGTCGGGTCGACCAGTTTCGGGCCGACCCAAGGGGGTGGGCCGGGCCAGGCCGGGCCCAGACCCCCATTTCGGATAGTTTTCAGTCATTTTCCCATATCATGGGCTTCAGACCTCCAATCGACACACAATCAGTTGCGTTGGGATCCATGGATTGAGACAATCAATTTGGTATATTACACTCAATGTTTCATAGAACTTTGGGTATGAACCGTTTGGTTCGAACTCTAAACCAGCAAGGCCCTCAGAGCAGAAACACCTATAACTTGAGCTTTGGATGTCCGATTGATGTGTCGTCGAGTATGTTGGATTCCTCTTAGTGATACAAACCTTTTGTATTACTCCGCTCGAGGATTGGATGCAATTTGAGTATGGTCGAGTTGGTTTTGACTTAAAAACCATCCGGGCCCCTGGAACAAAAAAGTCAGTAACTCTTAGACAGGGCGTCTGATTGACACGCCGTCTATCATGTTGAGATCCTATCGATGAGGCAGAACTTTGTGATACATCAAATCTGGAATACGTGTCAGTTGTTGTATCGACCTCTTGTCTCATGGAGCGGACCCTCCCAGAAACAAGCATGTTGTGTGCGGGAACCATAGAGATGGCTGTGATGACGACTGCAATGATATCCTCCATGGGATTGGCATTGACGACGACTGTAGTGAAATCCTCCATGGGTTTGATAGTGATGACGACTGTAGTAGGATCCTCCGTGGGTTCGGCAGCGATGGCGATCGTACTAAAATCCTCAATGGGTTTGACGACAATGACTACTGTTCTTGTATCCTATGTGGGTCTGGCAGTACTACTGTTGTTGTATCCTACGTGGGTCCGGTAGTATATGACTCTGTACTAGTATCCTACGTGGGTTCGATAGAGTTACTGGTCTAGTATCCTACGTGGGTCTGACAGTCTAGCTGGTCATGTATCCTATGTGGGTCCCATCTTAGATGAATCAGTGGCTATATATGATCATCTCTATCACATTACGAAGAAGTATACTTGTGGGAGGTAAGTCTTGACATTCAATCATTATCTTCGATATGATTCACTTGCTTTCCTATGTGAATTGGGATGTACTATCCTGGGTGGACGTGATCAAACTTGGTCTCAAATGTTGGAGCCGAACTGGATTTGATGACTTAGGTTTATGTATGGGCATATACCTAAGTAGTGTTGGTTGTTTCTTAGTGATTGTATCTTTACTTTGTGAATTATCCTTTGTGGATTCTAGGAGACCTTCGGGGGTCTCGGGGTCTCTATTGAGTAGAGTATACTCACCCGTGCATGGGCTATGCCCACACTACGTTGTTTTGGATGTAGACGACGGACAACACTGATCATGGTTGAGGCTTGCAGAGCGAGTCAGTACCTGGAGGTGGACAACTGGGCGGGACATAAACGGAGTGGACAGCTGGACCCAAGGAGCTAAGGAGATTATCAGTACCCAACCATAAGGTGGGAATTTCCTGTGGATGGATCAGCGTTGCTGATTTACATTTCAGTTGATATACTTTCTTTTCAGTTTTACTTTACTTTCAGTATGGGTTTGTATTTTGGCCCACTTAATTTTCCGTAGATACTGTTGTACTCACATTACTTAGTGTTTACTTCCTCTTGCTTACTCTATAGTGTTTTTTTACTTTATAAAGTCAATGCCTTCTCCTTTTTGTCGGGATTTACTTCATGGTGCTAGTCGCCAGCCCCTGGCCTATAGAAGGCGGGTTTGGGGTAGTCACGACACGGGTCCTGAGGACGGGTCGTTACATTTCATCTATGAGTATTCATATTTTCTATAATAAATAGTAATATAATATTATCCCAATTAACATTTTAAATGGTAATGGTTTAACAAAAATTATTAGATTTTATCTCCCTAACTAATTTTATTATCATACCAACCATCATGATACATAATCAAAAAAATCATACTTCATATTTTTTCATGTAAAATGCTCTCTTAAATCCATATACATTAGTAATACAACAATGTATTTTTAATTTTCAATGATAAGATAAAATTTCAATATCCAAATTTTTCATTGGTTTGTATATAAATAATAATATATAACAAAAACTCAACACATTATACATTTATATGAAACCATATAATTATACCTTATATGTCCATTCAAAAGTGAAATAATTTAAACATTCATCAATAATAATGAATAAGTACATAAGTGGAGATGATATGGATAACACCCTACCCTTGTTCATCCAAAGAATGATTAAATATCATAACATGATAATTTATTACTATAATAATATTAATCACAAGTCTCCCACTTAGATAGAGATTCACAATGGATTAAATCCATAAACAACTCACCATCAATCCTTCTTGACTCCTTCAAAGAAGTCCTCGTATACATGGACTATGGATGTTGAATTAGTCCTTCCTCGACCTTCTCTTCAGGGGAGAATAGATGAATTCCTCATTTTCAATTATTTTTTTGTTATCAAGTGTGATTATGTCTTTAAATGGGACTTTACTACTACTTAGCACCTTTAGAGGGTTTCTATCAGGAACATTTTCGGCATTATAATTATTTACCCATCTACTTGAAACATTTGATGAACTATAGAGCTTTTGAATCTCCTTATGAAAATTATTAACTTGCATTTCAGTGACCTAATCCCATTCTACAATGATAGGAAAATTTGTAACATTTTCTCGAAAAATTCCACATCCCACAAATTTGGGTTGTATGATAATGATATATAAATTGAGAAGATCTATCCCTCTATATTAGTGATTTATTGGTCATTTAATTGGAATATATTACTCACTATTTAGTGATCTATATATATGAAATATCATTCATCATTATTACACTGTTCTTATATATTTATTTGAATGATTATTGATGTCAAATCAAGATATTGAGTGTGATTATTTTATTTCCCAATCCTTAATTTCATTTATATTTTCCAATATACTTATTAATTTCACATAGTTATTCCCCGGAATACCTTATTAGATGAATAAATATTATTGATTTTTTGACAATTCAAATAGTTATGTCAATTATGTTTAATTCAACAATTTATTCATTAAATCTTCAAAATATTTCTCATGATTGATTAACAGGGAGAATTAGATCCCATTAGGTGTTAAATTGTTTAATATGTTCTCAAATAGGATAAACATTCAACAAAATACCATTAGACACAATTAGTAATATGGAAGTACCAATATTTTATACAATAATTGGTGTGTCCAATCATTAAAAAATCTTTTTCATTAAAATATAAATTGATATAATATATTGAACATAAATTTATAAAAGAAAACCTTCTTCTTATATAAAACATTTTCACTTACAAATCATCCCATATAACTCCCTTATACTAAGTGTTTCAAAAAATAATATCAACTAATTCGTATAATATATATATATATATTATAATATCTAAAGATATCATCAATAAATACCACAATTATTTTGTTAAGATAATTAATAATTATTTAATTCATAATACAAATAAAACATAAGGGGGAATTTGTTAATCCAAATAGAATTATAGTAATATTAAAATTTCTATACTATAATTTTTTTGCCTTATGTATGTCCTCATTATTCAAATTTAATTAATGAGAGAAATAACAAATAATTGAAAAGTAATGATATCCTTTAATTTGTTAAACTATGTCCTCAATTTTAGGTAATTTAATTTAATGACATTGATTTATCTATAATTAATTAAAAATAACATTTACTCATGCTTCATTTTCTCAAACTAGACGTGGGAACACTATGTTGAATCATAATTTATTATGAATCCATTATCACCCAACTCCTATAGTATTTTATACATCTCTACTAATTTATATACGATAATTCTATTCGAAATTTTATTAATACATTATCTAATAATGATGAGTTCAATGTAATCCTCAAGATCCATCTCATTTATATTTCATGAAAATTAATTCGAACATATATAAATGTAATGTTGGGAAATAGTTACATTATACATTCATTTTATGCCAATCACATATATTGATTTTTTATTGTTTTTATATCCTATAATATAATTTATGTGAGATGATGGAGGTGGATCCAAATATAAATAATATAATTTAATTAAATTTCTAATGATATGAAATTTTATTCCTCTAATGAAAATTTTAATTTACATCTCTCACCAATTTATTATTTAATTATAATTTGATATTTAATTCATGCTACATATTTAATATAATTCTTCCATAGGTTAATAATAATGATTTAAATATGTTAATAACTTTTTTTCATGATTATTATTTCCTAAAATATCTTTGTTGCGATAATATTTCTACTAGATGACACTATGGAAAACTATTTTATCATTATGTATGATGAAGAGTTTATATAGCCAAACAACATGAATGTTAGAAAACAATGTGTATATATATAATAAAGTAATAAATTATCAAGAATGGATATTATTATCTAAATATATGTGATCTATAATTTGGTTAATTTACATTATATATAGTTATCATATAATCAATACCATTAACCCAAATCTTTTTCTGAAGTAAATTCTCATGGCATATGGAAATTTTTATAATGTAATTACATATATCATTAAAACATAATCATATTAAATTGATAAATTATATTTTTCCTTTTTATTCATTAGATTAATGAACTTCATCAATAATATTGGACATTCACATATTCATATACTACAATAGAATTTTTTTTATTTCAATAATTATAATATGTTTGATGTTTAACACATGTATTCTTCTCTCATTCCACATTTCTCTTTCCACTATTATCAACAGTACCCTTCATATATATTTTTCATATGAATTAATATAACATAAGAAATTAATTATCATTCTTCGTAGAAAATAAATATATATTCTGATATGAAGAAAATTATTATATACTAATTCCCATTTATCATTTAGATTTATCTATTAAAGAAGAAATAAATCATGCAATATTGATTATAAATATTGACATCGACTTATAATGTGAAATGTATAGCCAAATTTTTATATTCAATAATATCATACACCACTAATATTATATATTTATTAGTTGTCATTCTATAAGGTTTATTTTATACAAAGAAAATTATTTTTTATTAAATGAAACATAAAAAATATTTTAATTAGTACTCTCTATATCTTATCCATATATAGTTTATTTAATTTGTGAACACCAGTGATCAGATTATAAATTTATATGATATTATTGAATTACTACATTCTTAATTTATATATATCTCATCAAGGAAAAATCATTTAGATTTTAATGGATAAGTTGTACCATTGAATTTCATATGGTGGTGATACCTGAAGCAGTCCAATTGTGTCACTCTATGTTATAGATAATCAGGTTTCTTTATATAGGACTGTTTATTTTCAATATCATTAGTAAGCTTCAAAAATTTATTTATACAGTTTTTAGCTTGAACTCACGCCACATTTAATTTCATAGGATGAAATTCCATTTATAGATTAATGATGTTGACATTGATTCATTCCCCACTCCAAGATTGGACATCTTAAAAATAATATAAAATAAACTATCTCATAATACAATGAATTTTTATTTAAAATATATAATTAAAAAACTGTAAATATTTTATAAATGTATTTTGAATATCACAAGGTATTATCAATTTTTTGGTGATATCATAAAATATTCTTCAAAATGTAGTTCCCATGGATTATAATACATTATCTAATACCAAATATAAAAAATATTACTATATTTCCCTAGATCTAGAAGAAACATTAATATATTAGAATTTGATACAATATATTATATAATGATGGATTGAATTGTTTATTTTTTTTATAAAACATGATCCATGTATTTGTCAAACAAAATATTTTAAAAAATAAAATTAAAATTAAAAACTCATTGAAAACAATATTTTTCTATCAATACTACCATTGATATTATCTACTTTGGATTACGTGTTATGTTGTTAGAATTATTTGTATAAATGGGTGTCATCAGATTATCAGTATGTGGTAAAGTAATTTTGAATCTATTATAAATTAAATATGGATAGATTAATATTTTATGAATAAAAAATAATCCAATATTATATAAAAATGATAAAATGATTATGAAATAAATTTATTAATATCATAAAAATATAAATTCTCAAATAGAAAACAATTTCTGATTTCATATTGATGGAATTCTTAATATTGGATATATTAATATAACCATCTGTCCCTAATTCAATGAAATCATAACTAAATAGATAAGTCATTTGAAAATAAATAATTCTATATAGTCCCATGAGATCTAATGAATCATATAGAGGCTACATAATTTTAGTCCTGCATATATTTATATCAAGAAAATCACATTTTCAAGGATATGGTATATATATTATAAATATTTTGTAATACATAAAATATATTCAAAATAAATTCTTTTAATTAATCAATACTAATTCATTGAGGGACTATATAAATTTAGACCCCATGCATCGAAAATTATATCAACTACATTCATCATATTAAAGGATAAAATAAAAATATATTATATAATAATATTTCATTAGTTTTCAATGATCATCTATATTTACATAAAAATATAGGTAATTTCAATATACCCACGAACAATATAATGGAAATAGATTCATTGTTGGTATCCTCGAAACTCCCACAATAATGAATATATATATATATATTATATCGAATAAAACAAAACCTATAAATGTGTAAATGATAGATTATTTTATGATGAGAATAAAATTCAATTAAATAAAGGATATAAATAAATTCAATATTAAATGAGGAGTGATAAAGTAAATTTAAATTAAAATGAAAATAAATGTTAATGTACTGATATAGAGAAAATTGAATTATAAACTAAAAATTGATATGTGAGTTAATAATAAAATTAATTCAAAATAAATAATGCTAATATAGTAGGGTTATATCCATATAATGTAATATCGAGTAATATAATATAATATATAATAAATATTAATTATAATAAAAAATTTTGATACATTTAAATAAAAATATTATATTTCATTTTATCATTAATTTAAAACAAAATAATTTAAGCATCCAAGATAGTAAAATTTAGATTTTAATAATATATAAACATGGGTATGAATTATAATATATATAATTTATATGGATGGATTAAAACATATATCATCTTGATGGTGTTTAAAAATATAATAATTAAATTAATGGTGATCAAGTTACTAATCCCCTTATATCAAGACTTAAGTTTTATTATAAATCATTTAAAATAAATTCATAAATTATATGTACTAATCAAATCCATCATTAATTTAAGGTAATTAAAGGCTTCTCATGAAACATAATTCTTCGTAATTTGGGATATACTCATTATGGATGTAAATATGGATGAATATATGGTTGAAATGAAATTTTCATTTTTTCTTCGAAAATTATTTTATACGGGATTTATTTATGTAATTATGGTTTCATTTTTGTAAATTCTAATTTCATAATATAAAATAAATTTCATATTCTATGAATTTTGTTTAACCTTTTAAAAATAATGACTATAAGATAAAATATAGATGAGAACAACCTCATGTACTCATATAAAAATAATATTTTAATTTCTTATGTGACCATTCAAATAAATTTAAACCATATAGCTTACTTCATTCTTTCACACGGTGACTAAATTTTACAACGGTAGGAAACTAATATATATATATATATATAATTAATCATATTACTTAATTTCTACATGGTAATTTGGAATGTAAAATTTATTTATTTGAATTAAATTCATATATTTGACAGAATTATATATAATACAATGACATATGACATATAATATTTTTAAATTGATATTGTTTTGCATAAAAATGAATTTATAAATATTTTGGGAAAATTAATATAAATAACATTAATTAGCATGTCATTAATTAGTTTATAAATAAACAATGGGGGTTATTTTTATTCCAAACTAAGTAAAAACACCAATGAATATATTAAATTAAATATTGATAGAAAAGGAAAAAACTAGTAGTTACTGGAATGAAATATATTTTAAAAAATATTCAATCATATGTTTTTATACTCACCAAATAATTAATAAAATATATTATTTAACTTCTAAATTACATCAATTTTTGTTATAATAGTTTATTAATGCTTATTTAAATCATATTTCTCTATTATTTCTTATTATTTATGTTAATATTTTTTAAAAAAATTAATTGTTTCCGAATAACATCATTTTTGAAAAAATACAAAAAAAGATTTTTAAAAAAATTTACATGCTAAATAAAAAACAAATTTCCATATTATCATACTAGAATTAAATAATTTATAACATCATCATTTTATTATAATTAATAATAAGATCAATTTTTTCTTCATTGTAATAATGAATTAAATGAATGTGAATTGTTTGATAGAATATCCGATGACTTTTTTTTAAAATATAACTAATTATTATTTATTATATAAAAAAAATTTGTGGAATTTTTTTAATAATAATTTCTTATACCATTTGAAGGTATACATCACTTTTTCATGAATCCCTACTATATTTCTAATAAGGTCAATAATTTTCATTGATTCCATATGTAGGGGTATGTGTATATTAAAAGGTGATTTCAAGGCATCCAATTATTGAATATTCCCTTTTTTAATATATTTAAATGTAATGAAATCAATATAACAAAAAAAATTATTAAACATTATTATAAATACTCTTCATAAAATACAAAAAATTTAGTATTTTATCAGGAAATTTGATGAAGATAAATCAAATCTAATAATAAAATTATTAAGATGTATTTATATAATGAAATTTGAAAAATAAATTTTGTGGGAAAAAATATGGATTGTAATTTGGATTCATCAAAACTAATTCATGGCTTTTAAATTTTTAGAAATTGTATAACATAGGGTAAGAATTGTGATCAATGTTCTTGAAAATAATCATTTTATTTCTTCATTTATCATAATATTTTACCAAATCACGTTACTTTGATAATTATTATATAAATCTACTTATATTCATGCATCTAGGAATTACATCCCATGAATGAGGGTAAAAAAATTAATATATAGAAGTATGTTATAGTTGGTCTTACGGATGGTGGAAAAATGTATTAGATATTTAATTCATGCAATGTAAAAATTGTTTTTAATATTGAATATTATTTTATTGAAATATCATACAAAAATTTATATGAATGATTTCCTAATGATGTATTCTCTAGTAATATATGATATAATTCAATTTATATCAATAAGTTAATTTTTTTTCTTAAAAGACGACATCTCAATGTTCCACCATAGTGTAAAAAATGATGGTATATTGACCCCCATAAATGAATTAAATAGTTTTGAAAACCATTATACAACATCGTTGAGATTATTGTAAAATTTTAATGGAATATAAATAATTGAATTAGTGAAATGAAAATAATTCTATAATTATTATGAGTTTTTCTCTTCATTAATATACTAATGGAATTGAAATCATTGTAAATTGGATGTTGAGTTAAAATTTGAAAAATCAATATACTATAGTTGCAAAAATATTATCCGTAACATTATGAATTTAATGAAACTATAGTAGATGGTTATTCTCTTATAAGGTTCCATGTAAATTTATTGGTGACCAAAATAGTTATAATTAGGGAAAATTTGATAGATAATAAATAACATTTATTTTATGAGACATGATAAAAACCCAAATTGTATAAATGTAATGAATAAGAACAATAAAAAATGGGGGAGGGAATCTATGAAGAATCCTTCGTTCACATTAAAATATCTACACAATACCCCTCATTGCATCTATTATAATATCCTCATTATGGTGATAAAATAGAAGTAAAAATGAGTTCATGTTTTTATTATTATGTAGGATAATCAAATGAAACTTATATTGAACATAATGACTAAGGGGATGGGGATGTAATCAAAATAGTATTTGGGTTTTGATTATCATTGGTGTGTTGATATATATTTCTCCCAAGGAATCATTAATATGACAGGTCTACTCAAGACTATATTATTCAAGATGGATATTGTCAACATATTGTAGGATCAAAATATTAATTTATATACCCAACAACAATAGGGGAGAATTTTACATTTAAAAACATTCCTTCTTAACCATACAAAAAACAATGATTTACAAGGATAAACCAGGTAAATTCACATTTCCTCTTTTAGTTCTTCAAACATCCTAGTTTCATGAAATGTGGTTCCAGAAATGAAACATAAGGAATGTTTACATAGAAAATAACTTAAATTAAATCATATAAAATATTTCTTATCAATGAGAACAGAAGAACAATAAATTATAATAATGTTACAATATCAACCATTATCATAATACTGTGGAAATAAACTATAAAAAAAGTGTCAATTATGAAATATTTTATCCCAAATTGTAGGGTATCCAACAAACAAGCATACAGATCCCTTAATATATTCATTCAAGAATGTGTTCCTTACCCACATAAGGTAATCCCATTATTAGAATATTAGAATCTGTCTTGTTATCCCCACATGCCATTGAGCTTTAAGGTATTCTGAACCTCTGTCTTCCTATCCAAGGAAGTCCTCGATCTTTAAGATAGTCGACACCTCGGTCATCCTATCCCAGTAATTCCGTGATTATACTAAAAAACAATCAGATTCTAATGATGTATGATGATTAATATGTTCAATACACACAAGGTTTGAGATACTATCTCTCTCTAGAAATCACTTCAACAGCATGCAATCTCTTGAGTGATCAATATATATTGAGCTCATTTAATTGAGTCCCTATTTCCAGTCACTTCTCTAACGGTCAGAACCCTCTTCCAACAGTCATATTTTTTATTGAATCTCGATGGGACCTATACACATGAAACTAAAACAATGGTTAGTTAGTAACAGATTTTATGACATCGTCTCATAACTATAAAAAGTGTAAGAAAAATAAGTTTTCTTAACCATATATACTTTTTTGGAGTCTGAGGATAAAGAATGTTCAGAGTCTAAATAAATAATAATTTGGAGTCCATAAATCATGGAAATTAGGATTCAATTTTCCAAAAAATTCGGAACCTGAATTCTTTAGATTCCAAAATCTGAATTCCCACGAATTCAGTGTCTGGATTATGAGGAATTCAGAGTCTGAATTATGATGAATTTTGAGTCACGAATTTCAATAAATATAGAGTGTGAAATTCATATAATTCAGAGTATGAAATTTAAATAATTCGAAGTTTGAATTTTTGAGAATTTAGAGTCATAATGTAATAGTATGCAGAGTCTATTTTTCAGTTAATTCAGAGTCTAAAAATAGAGTACTCTATAAGAACAAATTTATAAAATTCTGCGGTTTTATATATGAAACCAATATTTAACCACAATGAATAATAGTGTTAGATTTAGAGAAACTATAAAATGAACAATGAAAACATTGGTAAGGATAATGTTTCCTCTAGGATGGAAAATTTTCCTTATTATGATAAATCATAGGGAAATAAAAAATTTCCTTAAGTTAGAGTGTTTGTGATTTTCAAAACATCGAGGAATGGAAAAGTCATAAGGAAACCTTATTGACTATAAAATCATTCCCTTTTAGGAAAGAACAAACCTCCTTTCTAAAAACAATATCAGGACATAAAAAATTTCTTTATGAACATAATAGAAAAAATAACTCCCTTTACGTATGACCCATAGTAAATATCACTAACTATTCATTTTGTTTTTTAATCCCTCAGGATCGTATTACTGATTTTCTAAATATGATTTTACATGTTCATACATAAAAAAATCATTTTGATATTGAAAATCCCCATATATGAACTCCTCCAAACATAGGGAAATCTCTTCTTTACATAGAATTATTTTATTCATTCCTTTCTCCCCCATTTTGATTTACAAAATGGAATAATGAGAATAGAAAAAAATGGCACAAGAAATAATAGTACTGGAAAATCAAATATATAAAGAACAACAAAAATTTTATTATGATTGAATGAATTTTTAAAAAGTTGAAAATACAAAAAATGATCGGAATGGGGTATAATTATAATTCCCATACCTTCGCCCTTAACATCCTTTCAATAGTTTGCAGTTTCTTTATCTCCTTGTGATTGTCGTCCATTTTATTAAGTATTTTATCCGGATCATCAATTTTCTTCTCTATGGATTTTACCTTTTCATCTTGATCCATAAGAATATATTCTTGATCCTTCAAGACTTATACTTAAATAGAAATATTTTCTTCAAACTATATTATGAGATATCATTCTCTCTTCCAATTCATAACATTAAATTAATCTTCCCATTCAATTACATGACTTCTTGCATCATCATTGTCTATTCAAGAGTCAAATTTTCTCAAAACTCATAGTAAGATCATTAATCATTCTATATTCGGTCTCAAAGGAATCATACACAAATACGTGAATGTCATCAAAAACTCTAAAATTATCGATTTTCATCCATGACAAACATGTAATCTTATTTCATGATATTTTATGAGAATCATATTAAATAAAGAACATTTTGAAATCTATCTCAAGCATTACAAACTTATCCTTAAGAATGGTTATTAAAAATTCATTTTGATTAAATCTGTTCTGATGCATCTATAACCTCATGTCTACACATGGAAATAAGGGAATGGTATCAACAAACATATTTAAAGATAATACCCCAGAATCAGGTACAAGAGAGTAAGGTTCAGAAATAAATTGCATAGTTGGTGAGGATTATTTTTATAACTCTTCAACTTTATTCTTTTAAGAAGAACAAACAACTTTATTTATCACAAAAAAATTTCTAGGTCCATCAAATAACACTAGATTTCTCATATTAGATGTCAGAATGATCTCTTTTTAATTAGGTTATTCATGGTCACTATCATATAACTAAAGAATTTTATCTTCATCATATTTTTATTTCTCATCACCTACCACAATATCATCTGGAAGAATGAAGTAATGGTTTATAATCTCTTCATTATATAGTTAATTTAGTTTTTCATGACCCTTTACTTCTTTTCTTGGTGTAGCAGGTTTTGAAGATTCCTCTTTATTGGCTCGGATAGATTGTTTCTCAGAAGGACACTCCTTCTCATGATATTCCTATACATTTCTTCTCACGAATTCCGTATCACCACATCCTTTTTCTTTTTATTCTTATTCAACATATTCCTCTTGAACTATTTATTCTTCTTGTTCTGGTTCCAAAATCAATATCATATTTCTTAGAGTTACATGGAGTTATTCTTTCAAAAACTATTTTGGTACCTGTATTTGTTTCGAGGATTTTTCGCCAGCCTTAAGAAGGGATTTAACTATCTTTGCATCAGAAATTTTCTTTCTCTACTTTTTTTCGTTCTCTTGATTCCCAAGATCTTTAGAAACCATTAACATATAGTCTTTTTCCTCAGCATGTTCTAGGGAAATATTAGGCTCCCCATCATTCATATTCTTTTTGTCTTCTCTCTAATTAAACACTACATCTCCAGGGTAAGTATCTTACTTCGTTGGTTTTTGTGGTTCTAATTGAGTTCCCATAGTCGAAGGGATTTTTACATTATTTTTGGTTTCCTTTTACTTACTCTTATTTACACCCTTCTAGAATGTTCTATCTACTTCTAGTTTCATTGATAGATCTTCGATTTCAGCATCAAATAAATCAAAAAAAATTCCAGATTTACTATTGAAGCCAAAATTCATAATTTTTAGAGTATCATCACTAAAAAAGTACACTATAAATTTTTTTGGCTTAAAACTACTTTTAATTTTGAAATACATAAGACAATAAACAAAAAATATTATAGAGAATGGCCGGATACATGATGATTTGAGACTTCAATTTCCATTATTGATATTCTCAATTGTGACTAAGTTATACTTGACCAATTTTATCATCTTGAGGTTCACCAAGATATCTAAAATATAGATGTAACTTTTATTAAGGGAATACTTATCCCCTTTCTCAGAAAAATAAATCCTTGAACCCATGATTCAAGTATTCGAATGATTTTAGATAGATGAACAATATTTGGCGTCTTCACCTCTTTCGGGCCAAGGAAAACTAAATCTTATTCTTCTCTAATGAACCTGATACATCCAGTAATTTATGAGTAAAAATTTCAGCTTTACCATTATAAAGAAATTCCGATTAGACATATGTGTTTAGTTTAAGAAAGATTGTATGTCAATACACAACTCTTCATGGAAAACATGTCTCTCCCTACATATTTGAATAAACCTACTGTTTCATAGAATTCATCAAACATCTTTGGATAAACTAGATCATGTTCCTATGGTTTTGATACACATAGGATCTCCCATCCATTTATCTTGATATTATTTGAGATGACAGAATCATACATAGAAATGAATTTCAGATCAACTAACATCTCTATTTATATCTTCTATTCAGATATTTTGTTTACAGATGACATTTATTTCTGAGGAGAAGCATGAATATACATTCATAATTAAAAAAACCCTCACGATTCTAAATGGCCTTAAGTATAGCAATGAAGATACAACATGCTAGATCATTGATTATCGATGTGGGAAAACTATGGGGGGGCCTTATATAGGTGTTTTTCGGTGACAGTTCAACTTTCACAATTGATCCAATGGTTGAATAACTCTTGATCAGATCAAACAGTTTAAATGATAGACGATGAATAAGTTTGGTAGGTTTTGATCTTTTGAGGTTTTAAAGGTAAAAATTCAGATTTACAGAATAGTGAATACGACAATTTTTAAACAAAATGAAAATAACTACAATTAAATAAATGATTATGAAAATTTATGAAAGGAAATATACCTTTTCGATTTGTAATAAAATTATCCATATTGAGGAAAATATCTTTTAATAACATTAGATTTCATTGAAAATTTTTAAAAAAAAACTTATTACGAAATTTTGGATTACGAAAAATTTGATTACAAAAATTTTGATTAAAAAAATTATTATTAAAAAAATCATGATTACATAAATTTAGATTAAAAAACGTTGATTACAAAAACTTTGAATACAAAAATTTTTATTACAAAAAATTTGATTATGAAAATTTTGATTATGAAAATTTTGATTGTGAAAATATTTATTATGAAAATTTTGATTAACCAAAAATGTACCCCCCTATGAAAAATGATTCTTAATGTGAAGAGATAGGTTTCAACATGAATTTAGTATGAAAAATTATCTTACTATTATCATTAATAACTTCTTTTTAATGTATTAAAATAAATCAAGGGGTAATGATATTGTAAAAATATCAGTAAGTTGATCTTGCATTCCAATTAATTGAAGAATGATATCTTCTTTTTGTGTGTGATCTCTAAGAAACTGATGCATAAAATCAATGTGTTTTAAACATGAGTGATGTTCTTGATTTTTAAATAAGGAAATGTAATTATTATTATCACACAATATTAGTGTTTTGGTAAATCTCGTAACATAGTCTGTCAGTGTGTGTTTCATCCACAATACATGAGAAAAAAAACTTCCAGCTGACACATACTCATATTCAACAGTGGAAATATCTTCTAATTGTTTCTTTTTTCCTGACCATGAAACTAATTAATCTCTTAAATAGGACAAGTTCTCGATGTACATTTTCTATACATTCTACATCCACCAATGTTACCATCAAACAATCTTTGGAAAACAAAATCATTTCGTGAAATATAAGAGTCTTAAATCCATGGTTCCCTTTATGTAGTGAAAAATTCATTTCACTACCATTAAATTAGATTTCATTGAATTATATTTATATCACGTACATAATAATATGGAAAAAATATGTGTGAGTGACTAACTGTCAATAATAATAGACTTCCTATCATACCTCTAAATGATGTATGATCTACTGGTTTCCCAGCTCCATCATGATCAAGTGAAATTGAGGTACCAATGGGAGTAATTATAATCTTAGTGTTTTAATATCTATATTTTTTAATAATATATTTAATATACTTATGTTGAGTTATATAAGATCCTTTTTTTGAAAAATTTGATAACCTAATTAAAATGTTAACTCACCCATCATACTCATTTTAAACTCATTTTTCATTATATTTTCAAACGAATTGGTTAAATATTGCTGAGTTGAACCAAATATAATGTCATCAAAAAAACTTTTAACAATCAAAATATTTTTCTTTTATTTTTTTCTAAAGAGGGTTAGGTCAAAATTTTACATAAATTATTTTTTTTCTCAAAAATCATGTATATCTATCATAACAGGGACTCTAGGATTGTTTAGGTCCATATAAGGAGTTGGTATGTTTGAAAACATATACATGATGTTTTATAAATTCAAAACCATGAGATTGTTCAACTAAAACATCTTCCTAAACATATATATTAAGGAATACTCACATAAAATCCATTTGAAAATGTTTAATGTTGATTAATGCTGCAATGGAACGTAGAATATGGATACATTCAAGTCTAGCTACTAAAGCATAGGTTTATTCATATACTATTCCTTCTTGTTCATTACAACCTTTATCAACTAATCATTCATTATTTAATAAAATGATTCTATTTTCTTCACACTTATTCCTAAAGACCCACTTTACTCCAATAACATAAGTTTCCATAGTTCCTTCAACCATGGTCTGGATATTATTCCTTTCAAACTCATTTAGCTCATCATGTATGGCTTTTATCTAATCATCATCACATAATGCTTTATCAGTGCTATTTGTTTATAATTTAGAAAGGAATGATTAATGTTATACTTAATTTATTAATTAAAATCTAGTCCTTACATTTTTTTACATTACCAATGATACTATCAACATAATGATTATTAAGAAACAACTGTTTCGGTTTTATGAAACCTAGTCATCTAAATATGGTAAGAAATTTACTCTACTAAATATCATAGAATCATTTTCATGATCATTTTCCTTATTAGAAGGATCTTCTATTAAGGGTTGATAATTAGTTTTTTAAAACACATCTGAAGATGTATTTTGAGGTTGTTTAAAAACATGAGGAACAGTTTAATCCAATTTAACACGTACTGCTTCATCAAAAATAGAAGAATTTTTATAAAAAACACTATAAACATTATATGTTGTAGAGTTTCCTAGGAAAATTCCTTCATCATATTTTGGTGTGAATTTATGTATGTTATATTTAGTATTTAATATGAATACATTTTCACCAAATACATTGAATTATGAATGTCTAGTTTTTTTACCATTCAACAATTCATAGGCGGGTTAATTAAGAAAAGATCTCATCAATAAAGGATTTATAGTAAAACTAGATGAAATTACAGATTCAACAATAAAATTTTTAGCAATTGATTATTTAGTAAAAAAATTATAGTTATCTCTTAATGAATTTGATTTCTTTTTTTCAACAACACCATTCTGTTTAGGAGTAGTTGGTGATGATAAGTTATGATTACTGGGTCTTCCACAACTAAACATTTCCAATTCATAATTTTTACATTCTATTCATTGATATATATGAGAATAGTTATGAATTGAAAATTGGTTTCATTTTTTTAATGGGATCTAAATATTTTAAAATATGAAAAAACATCAAATATAATTGCTAGAATGAAGACCCATGTATATCTAGTGTAATCATAAACTAAGAAAAATACATAATATTTACCTCCAATGATTCCAATTTGTGTTGGACCAAAAAAATCTATATACACCAACTGTAATGCATCAATAGTTAGGACTTCACCGATTCATTTGAAACCAGATTTATGTTTCATTCCATATTGAAAAGGATAAAAAACTTTTGAATAATCATATTTAATAATTGATATATCCTTAACAAGTCTTTTCATAAAGTCTTATCATAGCTTCGCAAGGATACAATGTCCTATCCTTCTATTCCATAACCATGATTGATCTTCTATTGAACATAGGCAAGGTATATCATGGCTTCTAAGGAAATCTATGTATACTGTGTATATATTATCCTTCCTATGGGAAAAAGGAATATTATATACCTAGTAATTGTGTATTATGCACTTATCATTCCTAAAACTCACAAGGTGACATTCACAAAAAAATTTACTTATTCTAATGTGGTTGGGTTTGATACCTATAACAAATAAACAATTTGATATCATATTTTTCTAAGATGAAAAATATTTCCTATACCAATATTTATTCCCTATGAATTGTCAACAAAAGTTACTTTTACACATTTTTCCTATATAGTATTTTCAAAGATTTTTTTGTTACCATTCATATTTCGGGATCATCAATTATCCCTGAGCCATGTATTTGTGTTTCTAATTTTTTTATTTTCATGATAATATGAGTGTTTGAATTTCAGAATCAAAATTTTCATAGATC
The DNA here is from genome assembly GCA_963277665.1 of Viscum album. NCBI lineage: Eukaryota > Viridiplantae > Streptophyta > Magnoliopsida > Santalales > Viscaceae > Viscum > Viscum album. Next base: position 1,043,884,059 of record OY728163.1, on the reverse strand, counting down.
CAAAAATTTCAAAAATCAATATTTTAGGAATCCATATTTGTTTAGAATTATAAGCTTTTTGAAAACATAATTATTGAATTTCATTTAAAGAAATTTTTTCCCAATTTCTACCACACAATCATTTATTGTAGAAAGGAGCACATTGATTTAAAAATTATATTTACTAAAAATATTATTAGACCGAGTATATCCAAAAATATAACTATTCTTTAGTGGTCATATTTTGGAATACATATTATCAATGTTATCCTTAATTGAGGTGACGTTGGACAGACAATTATACTAGGAAAATATTTCTGAATTTAGTTTAATAACTATGTTTTTACACAAAAAACATTAGGTTTAAACTAGATTTAGCTTCAAAAATATTTTTCGTAGAAATTATATTTTAATGATCCGGAGAATGTTTATCCTTCTAAAATTTAATTTCCCTAAGGTTTTATGAAATATATTAAAAATAAAAAATATTCTAATCAAGATCATTAGAAATGTCTAATAATTCTTATATTAAAAAATAAATTCTCAAATTTTCATTATCATGATTTTTCTAGAGTTGAAAAATTTCATTCTCAAGATGTTTAGAAAACCTAGATTCCTCTTCATAAGTATGTAATATTTTATCTTCATCCAATGAAGATTATACTTATGAAGACTTATGTTATTTATCCTCAGTAAAATATGCATTAAAATATACATTTGTCATAGATTATGCATTATGTAATTTAGACAATAGACAATGATTTTTAATGGCTATTCTAGATAGTAGGAAATGATTATTCTGATCAGAAGATTCATATTCACCCCTGGCACTCCAGGTGTCAGTGGATTTAAAAAACATAGCTTTAACTTGGTAGTACTTCTTGCGATTATTCTTTTAATGATTTTCATTTCTATCCATTTTGTTAGGAATAGGAAATTCCAGCCTGATATGCCCTACATTTTTGCATTCATAACAAGTGACATATGAGTCTTTATTTTCATTTCATTTATAAATCTTAAATCTTTATTGAATGTATTATTTCTAACTATTTTTTTCATTATTTGAGCTATATTAGATATCTTATACTCATAAAGTTAACTTTCTCTAGATTCTGATAAAATAGTGACTTTCTTAGACTTGGATCTTGTAACCCATTCATAAGTATAATATTTTCTAGTAGTAAAATATCGACTTCCATTTCCATTTATCTTATTATTTATATCAAAATATCTTTTTATTCTTGTCTCATGTTGATTAATAGTCCCATAATGATCATCATGATTAATCTAAGATACATTCTTATTCTCATCAATAACTGTTCTCTTAGATTTCGACTAATTAGGCACAATATCTATAATATTTTACACAAGTTCCTCACCATCTAAACATTTTTCACCGATTGATTATAAACTATTAAAAATGATCATAATCCTTTATTGTACCTTTCATGCTAGTTTTACATAATGAAATAGAAATCTATGATATTATGCTATATGCATAAGTCTTCTAGTTTCTATAACATTGTCTGTATCAAAATGTGTAACATCCAATTTTTTCTAGGTACAGTTAGTAACTTCAATAGAAGAAATATGAATATATATATTCATGTTCAGAGAATATAACAACATTTTGAGTACTGTGTTGTTTAGTTGATATTCGAAAAATTCTTGAGTATTAAAATTTATGACATGTTATCATGAATCTTGTAATCACCAGATAGAATAAGAAAGTGTTCGAATCCGTTATTAATAACAAAAATCATCATACGATCTCTCCAACATTCATATTCATTCCCACCAAATATATGTGGTCTAGTAAGATTTATATTATCAATCAAACCACTATTCATTCCATCATATTATACAAATATCATTCTACAAAACATGTTAATAGTGAAAATTTGTAAACAAGGATAAATATCCTAGGAATGAGATATATTTAGAACATTAGAAACTGAGAAATAAAACATATATGTAAATATATGTTTTTCAGAGACCATCTCTGATACCAATTGTAGGATTGAAATGTGAATTTATTGCTCAATTACAAGAGGGGGTGAATTGTATGTTTAAAAACATTTTATTTATCCATACAGAAAACAATGTTTAACAAGGTTAAACAAGGTAAATTCACAAGACCACATTTAGTTCTACAAAAATTCTAGGATCCAGAAATGTGGTTCCTGATATGAATCATATGGAATGATTTTAAGGAAAATATTCTACCTTAATGTGTATAGAATCTCTCTTATTAGAGTAAACAAAAGGACAAGAATTTATAAGACGTTTATAATTTCTTTCATTATAAAAAAACATCAGAAATAAAAGTGAAACAAAACAAGTAACATTTATGAAATATTTTACCCCAATGAATATAATATCAAACAAAATTGGATAATAGTCCCTTGATTTATACATTCAATAATGTCTATCTTACCCACACAGGGTATGCACTCAATATGAATATCAAAATATGTCTTTATATCACTGCATTACATCAAACATTTAGGTATTTGAGTCCTATATATTCCTATCAATGAAAATACATGAAATTTATGGAAGTCAGAACCTCTGTCTTCCTATTGCAGGAAGTCCTCAATTGTTTGTAGCATCAATCAGAGTTTCACAAAGCAAACTGGACAATATGTTTTGTACACACATGGCATGAGATTCACTCTATCTAGAAATCACTTCAGTAGCTGCATTATCTAGAGTGATCAACAGATTTTTGGCCCATTCAAATGAGCTCCTATTTATTAGAACTTCTCTAGTGGTGAAATCCAACTTCCAGCTGTCATATATTCCCATGATAATCAGTGGGACTTGTACATGGATCAGTCAATAAAATTATAAATAGTAATATATTGTACAAAATTGATTCATAAGAATAACAGGTGTAAGAAAAACAATTTTTCTTAATGAAATCCAATTTTATGTAGTCTATAGAAAATTACTGTTCAGAGTCTAAACAAATAATAATTTGGAGACTATAAATCTTGGATTTTCAGATAAAATTTTCCAAAGAATGTGTAAAATGAATTTTATTGATTTAGGAATCTTAAATCCAATTAATATGGAGTCTAAATTATGATGAATTTGGAGTTTGAATTATTTAGATTTAAAAGTAAAAATTATAAATCATTCCAAGTCAAAATTTGAGGAATTCAGGGTCGCAATTATGATGAATTCAGTGTCAGAATTATGAGTAATTAGAGGTCCGAATTATGGTGAATTCAGAGTGAAAATTTTAAAGAATTCGGAGTCTGAATTTCAAAGAATTAGATGTCTAAATATTAGTGAATTAGGAGTCTGGTTTTCATTGAATTCAGAGTATGAAATTTAGAGAATTTAGAGTCTTATTTTTAGATAATTTGGAGTCTAAAAATAATATTGTCTATAACCAAGTATTCGTAGTATTATGTGGGATTTGATATGAATCCAAATTTTTTACATTTATGAATAAAAGAGTTAGATTTTGAGAAAATATAAAATGAACAATGAAAACATAGGTAAGGTTAAAATTTCCTTTAGGATGAAAATTTTTCCTTATTAAGATAATTTTTAGGGAAAAATAATTTTCCTTGTGATAGGGTGTTTCTGATATTCAAAACATAGAGGAATTGAAAAGTCATAATGAAACATTAATGACTCAACACACACAATTTAACAATTAAAATGTTGGTAACTAGTGATGAGTGCAGGGTAATAATAATTTTAATGTCTACATGATTTATTATTTTTATAATGACCTGAACAAAAATAGGATTAATCTCAGAAGCAGCTGATACTATCGAAATTGAAATTTAATTTGGGGATTTTCATTTTGTTTCATGGGTGTTCACCATCATTATAACCAAATCTAACTCATAAATTTATTGGTACATAAAATGGTGTGATATTCGGTCAATAAATGGTATAATATTTGGTTAATAATCCAACATCCTCTTAATATTATTTGGGTATTATATAACAGAGTTTTCATCGGGATACAATATTAACCAGGGAATAGTGTCCCTCTTATGGAATGATCTATAAAGGTGTAAATATAAATATATGAAAAAAATATGTCAGTGGTGGACTACCTTAACCATTGTAATAATATGATGTGTTGGTTCATTCATTTTTATATTTCATATATTGAGAATCTACCATGGCTATATGATTGGTAGAAGTTGGTGGAGGTATTTGTGATAGTGGATATGTTGGAATCAGAATTGGATAAATTGATATCTCCATACCAATTAAAATTATGTTCATCAAAATAAATATAAAAAGAAATAGATTTCAAATGTAAATATTTCAGTCCTCATGTGAATTGGAGCTCTTGTGGATCTGTCACTCTCTCTTAGTGTATAAGGTTCTCAAGGGATGAATATCAAATGTGAATGGCTTTTATAATCCCTTTCCCGAATTCTGATGTCACAATAATCAATGGACAAGTCATATTTATTCTCTTATTCCATAATAAATCTTAGATTGTGTAGTGGAAACTATTTCGAGTATGAGATGATGAAGCTATTGAGATGGTTCTCAAAGATAGGCCTCGTATCGGCTATTACCTACTTCGAGTAAGAGATGATGAAATATCAAATAAGGCTTTCAGATGATGTTAAAGCTACTTTGAATACTTAGTGATGCTGGTAGGTGTGAAAATATCCCATGTAGTGTTCATTGGACTCCTGAATTGGATCTTCAATTTGTACATAGACCAGTTAGTATTAGTCTTCATTGATGACATCTTGGTGTATCAAGCATTTGAAAAGGAGAACTCAATTCAAATGGGTACAATTCTGGACACACTCTGAGAGTAATAGGAATATGGGGAGGTCTCAATGTATTAGTTATACAGATGATATGTTGACATTCAGTGTCATGCCATCTAATAGGCTGGATTTTCATGGAATCCATCAATGATCAGGGAAAGATTGCTTGGGAACCACCATAGACCGTTACAGAGGATCATTGATTCATTAGGTTGGTTGTGTACTATTGGAGGTTTTTACAGGACTTCTCCCGAGTGGAAGAACCCATCATGTTTTTAAATATAAATGAAAACCCCTCCATGTCGATAGCAAGATTCAAATTGATCATTTAGCTATTGATCAGAGCATAACAAGTGATCCTATATTGATGTTTCTAGAGGAGGGCACTGACTACGGGGTGTGTTGTCATTCCTCAATAACTAGGCTCAGTTGTGTCCAAATTCATGGGCAACAAATGATCACTTATGGATAATGATATTTGAGACCACATGAGTATAACATTGTAACCCATGACCTTGAGTTGGTAGTAGTAGGGTTCACACTAAATATGTTGCAACACTACCTAATGGGTGAACAATTACTCTTCTACTCTAACCACAAGAGTTGAAAGTTTATATTTTATCATTGTGATCTAAATATGAGGTAGTTAAATTGGATAGTGTTCCTCCGAGAATGTTATTTCAATATAGTATGTTCTCCTAGGATGGGAAAAATGATCGAATATGCTCTTAGTAGGAGATAAATTACATGTCTATTGAAGTCCTTAATCCAGTTGGCCTCACATCAGATATCAATAATGGTCATAGAGGGGACAATGTTTATTCAATCAATGGTAGTGGCCCCTCCACACTAATAGTGAGTTAGATATGTCCATCATAGAGATTACAACTGTGATTCTACACGTACCATGATGTCCATAGGGCATACCCCTGAGGGATATTTTTTATAGTGGGGAGAAAATAATCATTTTCAAGGGATGTACCATAGTACTGGTGGTGTTATGAGAGGTGTGTTTGAGTTAGTTCCATACATCCCCTTTGTTAGTATAACTAGGTGTATGAATAATGTACCAGGACCTCCGATGTCAGTACTAGTGGTTTGGGATGAAGAAGTAAGTGGTAGAGTTAGTCTTGTGATGCCTCAATTCACAGAATGTGAAGTCTCTACACTGTGTTCCATTATTTTTGACACAATCCATCGAGCTACTATTATGGAAATGAGATGTATATAAATTGAATTCCTGACCATCTAACCATGTATGTCTAAGGGGGGTGATACCATTTAGTGGATTATAGACCAACTCACCAAGTCATACCACTTCTTACCCATTCAAGAATAGGGTTTAGTATAGATCATGGGACACCTCTACGCGCATGAAATAGTTCGACTCCATGGATTCCTATTTGCGATAGTTTCAAGACCTGATGCATTTTTTAAATACCGGTTTGGGAAGTGATTATAGGAGGTAGTTAGGACATAGATTCCCATAATCACGAACATTGACCGATAGAAAAATGGTCAAACAGAGAGGAAAAAAGACCCCTAGGGACATGGGTTTTGATTGATTTGAAGATTTTGGTCACAGTTGGGAGAACCACCTACCCAGGGCTGAGTTTTCATTCAACAATTACTACCACTCCACCATCAGTATTGCACTATTCAAGGAATTCTACCTATAACCATGAAGGTATACAATATGATGGATATACCCAGGGGAGTTAGCACACATCAGTCTAGAGATGGTACAAGAAACCACATAAAAGGTGCATGTCATCTTAGAGGAGATGATGTCTTCATAGAGCTGATAGATATCTTATGATAATAGGTGACTAAGGCCATTAGATATTGAGGTGGGGGACAACGTATTCTTATGGGACCATCCTTGATGATGGATACAGATCCTTTTCTAGGGTGGAAAGTTATCTGCCAGTATCATTTGACCTTTTCTGATACTTCATAGAGTGGGTGAGGTGTCATATCACATTTCTCTACTACGAAAGTTATCAGGGTTTCATAATGTATTCCACATATCCTAAATGAGAAGATACATGCGTGACCCACTCACACCATCAACCATGGAAAGCTAGAGATTGATGTTAGGGTGACATTTGATGAGTACATAATGGAGATATGTAATCAACATGATATGATCCTTCATGGGAAGTAAATAACACTGGTAAATATTCATTGGATGGACTGGAATCTCAAGATGATCACGTTGGAGTAGGAGGCTCAGATTTGTGCTCATTACCCTCATTATTTTGATTATCCCTTGTTTTACCTTATGAGGGAATAAATTCCTAATGGTATGGGTGATGTTGTCTCCCATAATTCCATGTTAAATTTTTTGAAAAATAAATGGTTTTATTTTGAGACCAGACACTGAGAATTAACATTATTTTGAGGCCTGGACTGGCCAAAACATAAATTCAAACTATTTTTAATGTTCATTAAATAAATTCAGTTTAGATTTTTATAACATTGAATCTATATCCATGTTATAAAACCCAAATTCATCCTCGAACACAGAGCATTTGGATTCACATTAGAAGGTCCCGTCATTGACTGGTGCAGGTCGACCGAAAAATATAGTTTTCTGAAATTTTGGAAGGAAAAAAATATAAATTAAAATGTAATTTGAATAATTCTTTCTTTAATATGGAGCGACCTGTCAGTGTTGTGGTGAAACGATGAGACGAAGATGAATCCCATTAATAAACCCCATTAATGAATCTATTTTTCTATGATTTAATGCACACTCATCTTCCTTCATTAGTAAAATATTGAATTTTGGGTCCATGAAAAACCCTATAATTCCTCTAAAGAATAATGAAGTAAAAAACACCAATAATGAATAGTGAAAAATTGACTGATAGTGACAACAACCATAGGGATCATATACCATATAGAAGATCAATAGACAATAGAGGATGATCAACCTCGATCAATCTACATTCCCATGTAGTGGTTTTTTCAGAATGATTTTTCTTTATCAATTCATAATGTTTAAGGACGAACGCAGTCCAAACCATGAATAGGTTATTTAACAGTTTGATTATTTCTATGTGATAAAGGGGATATTTATCATTGTGATTATTCCACATTATCTTTGTTATTCGTGATCCTACTAATATGAACTTATCCAGGTCAACATGACAAAGGCATGTATCATTCATTGGGTGTTCTTTAATTGCGAATTATTCCAGAAGTTTATTTATGTATTCTACCCATTTTTTGTGGGGAATGGTCTGCATCGCATTGGATGAGGAGGAACCAAACAAAATGTCCATGACCAGAAAGGCTAAAACATCAGCGAGAGGTGATGATGAGAGGCCATAGTGTCCATGAAAAATGGTAATGGAATCTTTCCATGGATTAAGGTGGGAGGTGGTGCTCTGGCAGTGTGTTGTTGTGGAAACATGGCTACTGCCATGGATCTCAACATCATATGACATTCTAACACGTCCACCCAGCCACATTGCTGGTGCCACAGAGTGAAAATACTCATTCGACAGACCTAGTTGGTGAGATAGACATGTATCTATACATGGATCATACAAAAACCCAATCCATTTGATAGGACTTTATAGAAAAGGGGGTGGCACAACCTTGGTACTTTGTCATTTCATTAAATAAATACTGGACATTGTTCAGGATAGAGGTGAACCTGCCTACCATTGTATGCCGAACCAGTGGAGATAACTGGGACACTGGGAAGCTCAAGATAGATGAGAACTGGCCCACCATTTTAGGCCAAGTAGGATGATAAATACTGAGCAGTATGGAGGCTCGAAAGTGTAGAGAGAGGACTGACATGGTCTCATCGGGCTAGAGAATACAATCCGCGTCGATATGTGACCTAGCCGACTTGACCCACAACTGAACCGAGATAGGACAAGCATGGCCCAATCGTCTTGGCCACTAGGTCGGGCCAAATTGGCTTGGCCCAGACCCAATAGGGTCAGGTCTGGTTAGGTTAGCCTAACCAACTCATTCTGCGACCAAACCCAACCATCCCCTATTTACTGAAACAGCAATATCATTAATACTGGACATCTGATTAATGTATTGTCTGGGGACCCTTGCAATAAGATGGTCCTCTAGGTATACTCTGTGTGAGATTTTATTATATTCATTATATGAATAATGGATTGATGTGTATATACTATCGAAATCAAACATCTTGTAGAAATGGAATCCTACAGATATTTTTGACAAGATGGATATGATGAGCAAGAACTAATCGGTCTGGTAGATCTCGAAACCTCAGTTGTATAGTAGAGGAGTTGATCTAAGGGGTCCACTAAAAGACCAGACCATTGTGGTCGAGCATCTGAGTGGACCTCAGTGGTCCAATAGCTCAGTAGACCTAATTGTATGAGTTATAGAATAGACCTTAGTGGTCTAGCAGCCGAGCAGACCATAGTGGTCCAACTGGTGAGCGGAAATCACTATTCAAGTAATGGATTGTACCACATTGGTCTATAATCTAGATGAACCTCGTTGACTCATCATGCATGTTCCCCTTAATAATAAATTATTATCCATCATTACAACTATGAATATTACTTTTTATGCTTTGACGTATATATGATGTGAGTTGTATTTGCTGTGTGGTCTTGCTATGTGGTAATGCTTTATGATGTTTACATTTTGGTTTTGGGTCCCAGTGGAGTATTGTGTGACTAACCTAGGAACATGATTCACCCAAATGTGTTGTGTCTCATGCATGTTATTCGAGATTCAATGGAGACCATTATGGTCCGAGACTGGGTGGTGCTCAGTGAGGCAGGAAAAATGGGCATAGTACTACAACTACAAGTAGAAATCATTCACCTACCCATCAGGTGGGGTCTCGAACAGATAAACCGTGGAAGTTGTTATTTACATTGTTCATTTGGGATTCTATTTAGTCACCTTTTTAATTTCAGTTTGTACTATACTCTCTATAGATTCCATGGTTATTGACGTGTTTTACCTTGAGTTTACTTTTTACAGTTTGAGATTTGTTTATATGTATAGTTTTAAAGGCCAATGCCAACACTTTTTGGGATATTCTTATATGATGCTAGTTGCCAGTCCCTAGCATATAAGAAGGAAGGCTAGGGTAGTTGCAGATAATTCCCTAGCGGAAGGGTTGTGACACAGATACTGTGTCACATGATCATCATCCATGATACCCCATATCTAACCAAAACGCATTCAGATAACTAAGTGAAGACAAGGGATTCCATAGCATATCCATGATGATATCTACGTAGTGGACATGATCATTACTAATTAAAATTACAGGGAGAATTCATCAGTGAAATCCACCAAAAATTCCCTATCACATATTTTACCTCCCACTATGAAAACAAAAAATTACTCAACAAGTATTTTTCAATAAACCTCACCCCATGGTAAAAAAATGTATTTCACAAACCTTAACTATCAGACCACATGGTCATGATTTAAAAAGTTTAAAATAATTCTTATTATTTAATTTTATCATTTAGTAACCCATTTATTTTCACATAAATTCATATTACCATCTTTCATAATTTTATATTGGACACATTTTAATTCGAATTACAAAATAATGAAAAAATTGTAAAATTTCTATAACATACCCATAACCAATATTTCCTTGAATTAATAAAATGATTCTTATCAAAAAATAATTATAAGTTCCTATAATGATGCATTCAACTCAAATATCCTTTTTTATCAGGTCATGAGTCAAATATCTAATAAATTTTGATGTAATAACCAAATCACTAAACAATGTCATCTCACAAGGTGAAATAACATCCAACTTTAATAGAAAGTTCTAGTAATAGAAAACAAACCCTAGGTTCTTCTGTTCTCCCTCATACATGGATTACATACTAACATTGATGAGCTCATAACTAAGGAAACACACTTCCAAGAATTATTTCTGCCTTTCCAAAAGGATAATAAAGAATAAATAATTATTATAAAACACTTCTCATCCCACTCGGTAGCATCCCATTCATGGAGCCACACATTGATGCCCCATGCCGGAATGCTACACGACCTCATGCATTCCTCCTTGTATACTAGAGGAGGCTTCCTAGCCATGATGGTCTAATATCAATAATCGGTAGATTATGCCCATTGTTTCATAGTAAAATCATAGTTGAAATTAATAAACAATAACCAAATGACATATTAACAAACATCGGATAATTTAAATATCACAATATGACTAAAACATGAACCAAAATATAAAAATTGTACTATAGATATTTCATGTTAAAGTATATTCCTAGTGTCAATATGAAAAAAAAATAAGGTCACTAAAAATGCACAAATGGTTCCCAGACTCATCTGGTTACCTCAACCATGCTCCAACCCAAATATTCTATTTACCACAAGTCCATTTCTATAGTCTTGTCATACATATATGAAATCTATTTGGGTATTGATTAGATAGCCTAAATAGGGTGTGATTATAACTAATTAGGCCACCCCAAATAGTTTCTAAAACAATATACAGTCAAATAAACGTTTATGACCCAATATAAAAAATCACAATGCATAAATAAAGAGTTACAACATTATCAACTATTCCTTATTTAACAACGTAAAATATCATTTTCCATTGACCAAATATAACTCAACACATACATCAGCACATGTCGGAGTATAAAACATTATCAAGGGATATCACATTTCATAATTTCATTGTAACCATTGTTAATCTCAATAAAAAATGAATTAAATTGCTTCTATTCATTGTCTCAATCAAAACATTAATGAAATTTCTACCATTCATTATCTCAATTAACACATAATTCTATTATTACCCTTAATTATCTCAATTAACATGTGAATGTCACATTTACAATTAATTGTGTCAATACTCATATGAATCCCATTGTTAACATTTATCATATTAATTCACTCATGGATTCCCTTTTTAACATTAACCATTTCAATTATATTTTTCAATATAGTCCTTTGATGCAGCAAACCGTGTCCAATAGACATTTATCACATTATTAAAATATCATATTTACCACAAAAACTCATTAATAAATTCACCAATTAATTAAAATAAAATATCAATAGTATTTTCACATTATTTCATTAATTAATTAGGCAATTAATTACTTACCTCAAACCCATTAATTAATTATAAAATAATTAACCACCTCAATCCCATTAATTAATTCAATAAATTATTAGTCACATCATTCTATTTAATTAATTATAAAATTTATTAATAACCTCAATCACATTAATCAATTCTAATATTAAGTAATCATAAAATTCTAATTAATAAATTCATAAATGTTTTAATCACATCAATTCCAATATGTATTTCAATGATTATGTAATCAAATCTATTTCATTAGATATTTTAATAATTAACTAATAACATTACTAAAATTAATTAATTAAAAAACTAATAAATAAAATCAATTACATTAGTTAATTTAGTAAATATCTAATTAGATCAATAACATAAATTAATTCAAAAACAAATTTATCACATCAATTATATTTTTAATTCAGTAATTGACTAATCACATGAATAAAATTGCATGATTAAATACTAAATTAATGAAACTAATTCATTTAGTTATCTAAAAAATTAACTAATCACATAAATAATATTAATTAATTGTTTAATTAAATAAAAAACATTAACATTAATTAATTTATCAATTCAATAAAAACATCAATTCAACTAGTTAATTAAACAAATAATTAATAACATTATGAACATTAATTAAATTAGAAATTAATTATTAATATCAATTTATTTAGTTAATTCAAAAATTATCTAATTACACCAATAACATCAACCAATTAATGAAATTAATTTTTCAAATTATTTTAAATAATTAATCACATAATTAATTAGTCATATTCAATCCCTTAAATTAATTCACCAATTAATTTTTCACGCCATTTTCATTTATTAAGGCCATACACAATCACATGAAACCCATCAATAATATTAATTAATTAATTTTTCATCTAAAATTTATTAATTAACTGATCCATTAATTAATCATATTAATAAATTTATTAATCAAAACAATTTCCAAAAATTAATAAAAAATTATTTATTCCAAATTAACATTTTAAATACTATAATAATTATTTCTAAAATTAATTATTGAGTATATTAATATAAAAATAAGAAAAATAATTCAATAATTTATTGTTCAACCTTACCTTATTAATATTACACCATTTATTCAATAATTAACTATTTTGGTTCACAATCTCAATATCACATAATTAATTCAACACTTCATTATTGATCTTTACAATATAAATTTAACACAATTAATTTCATAATTAATAATAGATCTTTAAATTCTCAATATTAAATATTTTTTTGAATAATTAATTATTCAAAATCACATTCGGAATATCAGATAATTAATTGAGTAATTAATTATCCATGTTCATAATTCAATAGTCTAATAAATAACTCAACCCATATTTATCTCCAAATCCCAATTACATATTCTAATAATTAACTCAATAATATATTAACCTTAAATCCCAATTAAATTTTATGATTATTTACTCAAAAATTAGTTACACAAAATTCCAATTGAATATTTCAAATATTAAATCATTAATTAATTATCCCCAAATCCTGATTTACAAGTTCAATAAATAAATAAAAAATTAGCGCTCCCAAACTGAATATTATTTAATTAACTAATGCATAAAAATAATTTATTCAATTAAGAAGTTCAATTTCATTAAAAAATAATGAAATTTATCATTTAAAAACACATAATTGAACACATGATTATGGGATCTGAATAATATACCAACCACCTCAACTAATAGTAGAGAATTTACCAAACATAAATCAATAATTTTAAAGGGATCAATCATGAATGAATTGAAAAACACAATATATATCCTCAATCCTAAATCAATATCTAATAATTATGTTCCCAAAATCTTATAATTGGATCCAAAATCCTACATAAATATCCAACCAAAAATAACAAATAACAATACATAACTGGATGAAAAAAGAACGGGAAATATAATGGAAACCTACAAGTGTGATATTCACTAATAAGATGAGGTGATGATCATTAATATACCTTTCCTATTTCCATTATCAAAGGATGGATGTATTATTAATGCATTCGTGAGCCTCCTAAATGAGATAATTTGATTTTTTTGAGCTATATTTTTTTTTGAGTTAATATAGTGGTGTGAGTTATTTTAAAACCTAAATTCTTATCCAAAATTATTGTTAACACAATTTTCCTAGCCATTTTGAATGGATAGTACTATAAATTCCACTAACCATATTCTTATTTCACACATAAACATGACATATAATTTAACCATGATCAAACCATGTGTCTCTCCTTCATAAATTTATATATATTCCTAAAACATATGAAAACCATGAATCTACTATGAAAACATTATCTAACCATGTGAAAATCATACTACATCACTACACCCTATTTCTAACCTTGAATATAACTTGCTAAAACCACAAAAATCCTATCATTCATCCAGAATTATCCCAATCTCATCAAAACACACCTATGTTAAGCCCAAAAAATTATTCCAAATAAATAGAAAAATATTAAAAATAAATGATCATGATACATCTCTAGAAGAGGTCATGTTTTAAATCATATATAAGTAAAAATATATATTCCGTTTGTATGATGTAATTTTACTAGAAACAATAGGACCTTAAAATCATGGGAGAATGTATTATGAAAGGTAAAAATAATTTCCATCTCAAGGTCATGAATATGATAATTATTCTGATGTGGTAGTAATTGGTGAGATCCATTAATGAACACCATCTTTCTCTATATTAACACAAATGGAAACCATGTTCTTGAGGCTTCTTAATAGATATCATAGCACAAACCTTGTTTAGGAAGAATTATAACTACAAAAATCAATCATATCATTAGTTTATAAAAAGATAATTAAAACTTAACTTTCCATTAAATCTTATCTCCCTTATCGGTCAACACTATCATGGAGATGAATGATCATATAAATATTGAAAAATCATTTATGGTTACCTGGAAAGACCTATTATATCTCAATATCAATCAAATTTCTTTGATACCCCCATGGAATTACCACCCGAAGCATTTATGACTTACTAAGATGATTCTATTAGAAACAAATGTCATGAAAACATCCCTCATTGAATCCTAAATTTACATTTATATATCCTCTCATATGGATGATTTTACTTATATTTTTTTTGAAAAATATAAAGATGATAAATTTACCTCTCCTCTTACATAGTAAAAAATTTATAATTCAAAATAAAATTCAAAGAAAAATTTCATTAAATAATGAATGATATGATTCATTATTTTTTTAAAACCCATTGGAGAGTTAGTAAGAAAAAATGGTATAACTAGTTACTCGAAATTACCCAATTGGGACATACCTTATTTCATAGGTATATCCTTGGATGAAATTGATAACATATGGTTCCCTTATCATAGTTTAATCATTGATAACCATCATGATCCTCTAGGTTGATCAAATAGATAATCAAATCCTGAAAAAAAATACTTGTCCTTAATAGTTACCTGATTTAGACTTCATTAATCAACACAAAACCAGATGTATTTATCTAACATATTTATAATGAGAATAGGTGATTCCAATGCTCAATCATTGTCCATACACATGGTAGAACTAATCTAGTGGACATAAAGTCCATGATTTTTTTATTAATATCCTTTTACTCAAAAGGTTCTATATTGTAATATAGAATAAATATGGGGCATGTACCTTGGTGAAATTCAATAAAAAGGATTACCTCCCACTATGGATTCAATGAAGAAAAATAATCTAGAAATAACATAGGGAACTCATCCAATATGAATGGAATTTGGCTTCTTGAATAAATCCACAATGTAATAAATGATCTATAAAACCAATAAGGGGATGATTTCAGCCATAGTAAAAAAGGCCATAAAATCCCACTTCTAGATATCTATAACCCTAAATGAAAAGTGTAACCACAATTGAAGATATAAGATAAACATAAATATTATAATAATTGAGATATGACGTCAAAATCACCATTTAATTCATTTCAATTATGAGGTTATAGAAACAAATTTCAATACTAGAAAATCTTACATAATGTTGTTGTTGGAAATCAAAACTATGAATTCATAATATTTGAAACCCCTATACATTCTCCTTCAGAATGTAGTGGAATTTTCTATCCTCAAAATACTATGTTTAGAGTATTTTTCAAACATTTAAATTAATTTATAAATATAAAAGATTTATTTTCGTCTATATAAATTAAATTCTATTAAATATGGAATGAAATAATCATCTTACATTTATATGTTATTATCACACATAAAATTTTTCTTGGGAATATTCCAAAGATGTTAGGATTAATATTCTCTATGGGAATTCATATCTTCATAAGAATGACCCATTTTATGATATTTATGTTCACTAGACTAAATTATATAGAATAAGACAATGAACATTTGGAATGTGTGGATCCATATCTATTACAATGGGGACTTCATATAAAAAATAAATTAATATAAATATATTTAGAGAAATTATTAATGTTCTTAGTAGATTCCATATATTTAGTTTTCTTTTCTTTATGTCCCCTAAAAAGATAGAAAAAATCAAGATGATTTCCTGATGAATCCTTTAAAACTGGTCCCACTGCAAAATAAGGAAGCTTACTAGAGTTCATTGTTTTAGTGACACACCCTTGCTAACATTTATTTCATAAATTAATTAAAAAATACCTCATTACAATATCTGTAATCCTTCCCATTAATACATTAACATCCCATAGAGAAATGTTTTTAAAGGATAATTAGTATAATCATTGACTAAATTATAGGCGCAAAATCCATCTTCATCCTCTAACATTTAACTTAGTTATTCAAAATATGGTCATGTGAGAAGGGATATATCTCATAAATATGAGTTCAATAATTTCTGAAAATGTATCTCCTTTATCTGAGGCCAAAAATCAATGAGTCTTCACCACCATAATCATTTCAAGAAGAATCTAATAATTACAGACAATCATAAAAATTTTCTAGGTTATATCCAGAAGAAAAATATATTACATGATAATTTCCTAAAATTTCCTTCCCATTTTTTAATTAATATATATAGTGTAACCGAAAATTGATCCCTATTGATTATTTATGAGGTGGAAAATAAATTACATCAGTAGTATAACTTCGTTAGTTTCACATTTTCCATTTTATCCATGCCAAAAATGTATCTTTCTCTTTGTAAATTTAGATTAATAGATTATGGTCAATTCCATGTTCCCAATAATCACATGATATAAATTATATATTTTATAAATTATTAATTCCAACAATGTAGGGTCTACTATAAGATTTTATTATGGATCTTATCTCATGATTTCAACTCTTATATTTAGAATTGTACTTCTATGAGATATTTTCTATTACCAAAAAATATAACATCTCATTATAATAAAAAAATATTAAAAATTATAAAAAATCACAGATAAAACAAAACTAAATCTATTAAATATCAATAATTTATGAAATAAGTATATTCAATGAATGATATAATATTTCACTGGCTGCCAGTATGTAACATCTTAAAAATTATAACAGTTTAACAGATATATGATATAATGAATTTCATGCAGCACCGAACATAGAAAACTACATAACCAATCGAAACATTAAGTAATATTTAATATTTTTTTAAATTTAATATATTGTATATCTTCAAGTTCATGAAATTTTGAATTTCCTTATATCACATGCAACAAAGACATTCTTCGATACATTGTCTAACATGAAAAAGTGACCATTATAGAACAACATTATTTTATACAAATATTATTATTTAATATAATTAGACATAACATGGAAGATAAATTTGAATTTATGAATAATATCATATAATGTAAGAATATATATTATTGAACTCATTGGATACCAATTAAATAAAAATTAATATATGAACTAATTAAATATTAAGTTTATGGTTTTTTAAAAACTATTAATATACACCAAATTATTTTTATCATAATAATATAAATAAATTACTAATATTTAATTATATTAATGAAATATATATATATATATTAAATATTTAATATGTTTTTTAATTTTCATCCAAAAGATATTAAATGACTAAGTTAAAAATAGAAACATTTTTTCGGTTGAAAAAGTGCATTTTTCTAAAAGGAAATTTTGACAGCCTTTTAATGGGACACGAATTTTAAAATATAATTTCGAAACACACACATATATATTTGTTTCCAAAATTTACAAATATTTTTATACCAGAATATCAACATTATATTTGGGTCGATGTTTTTTAGTTTTCTATAATGTGTAATTTTTTCTAAATACTAAAAACTATTGAATTTTAATTGGAAAATGCATTATTTTGTATTTTTTTTATATATATAAACAATATTTTAATATTTTTTCATGTCACATTATATCAATTTTATAGAATAATATCATATTTAAGTCATTAATTTTAGTTTCACAAGGAAATTGGATATAAAAACATTTCAACCAATTGAACATTTTAACTTTTAAACCCCACATTCTCATCTCTTGTTATGGAATAATTTTAAATTATTTTGTACCTATTATGTGATTATAAATTTTTAAAAATGTATTGAATATTATGAATCAATATAATTTACAATTTATATTAATTTCAACTTATTCATTGACCAAAATGATTTTTGAAGGTTGTTAAAATTAATTACAGCAATTAAGAGAATAATTAGCTTGAAAAGAGAGTAAACCACAAACCTAAGGGCCAAAATAACCTATTAAAATTATCAAAATCAAATTTATTTTACTATTGAGACCATATCATCAATTTTATTTTATTTTACCACTATTTTAGGCACCCGATGTAAGTGAAACAACTCAATAGTGTTTACCGTTTTATATGTAAAAATTCCTCTCTTTCACTATAAAAAGGAACTCAACCCTCCAAATTATTCACTATATAATGTACCCTTTTCTCAAAAATTTAAAAACCAATAAATTCAAAATTTATATACCATCATCCCAAATTCCCAATTTTTTTAGTAAGAAAACCATCCAAGTAATTTGATATATTCTTAAAGGAGTTTCCAGAAAGAAGGTAACTCGCTTCAATAGTAATTTTTGTTTTATTTACATATGATCCAATTAAATTATTTTAATATCATAATTATTTAATAAAATATGTATCTTGAGTATTCAATTATTTTTTTAATCTAAAAGTTTAACCTACAATTTCACAATCATCAATATAATGGGAAATTTAATCATTGTTTGTGTGTACAATGTACTAATGCCTCGTGAACCTTTGTCATTCATTCATCCATATACCACAATTAAGGATAGAATAATGATTTCTTTAGATGTTATATATGAAATATATAGTATATATAATTAAAATATACTTAATTAACTTTTATATAACAGAAACCATTATGTTTTCCATTTTTAGGAATTATGATATCTTCATTTGTGGACATGTGGACTACTGCCTCGACAAAATGATGTGATTAATTCACCCTAGACATAAAATGTATACAGTATGTGTTTAATAAAACTATGTGATAAATATGAATAAAATATGATACATGAATTATAATATAAAATAATATATATATCCTTTACTTTTCATTCAATTAAATATAATAAAGAAATAGATGTAGAGTTCATGTGTACATATGACTTAACGTCTTAATGAGGCTCAAATTTTTGTATATTTCATTCTGTAAATAATTTTTTATAATCTCACCATAGTGTAATTGTATGCGTAATTGTATCATTTTTCGGTTTTATCAGTAAAATGAGAAAAATTGTGAAAAGTGCTTAATTTTTTATTTTTTGACAGATTGTACAACAATGGTATTTTAGAAATTAAATTTATAATATAATTACTAATTTTCTTAATATTATTTTGTTAAAATACATATTTTATTTCCTTCAATGTTCTATCCTTGACTAAGAGCTGATTCGACTATATAATGTGCTTAAAAATCAATGATGTTTATGAATTTTCTTGGCGGACAGTGTGTAGCCCAACACTATAAAAGAACCCCAACTCGGACTACACGCATCCAATTGATGTTTACCCACCTAGGATGGCACTATGACATATAGTTTCATATCTAAAACAAATTTTGTGTAGTTTTTATGTCATTAAGACTTCCGTTTAATGTTATTCTTTTGTAGGAACCTTTCTGAAGGCTTTATCAATAAAAAGAATTCCCCAATGAAAAATTCATACCTCATTAATCTGGTGTCCAAATGAGATGCAAATTGGAGGGTGAATGTACACCTAATTTGGGAAGAACATTTTGGAAGGGGTACTTGTGTGAATCTGCCATTTATTAGGAAAAAATATGTGAAAAATTCTATACTCTATAATTCTTCCAAAAAAAGGAATCCCTCACCTATTTACCAAAACAAAACATTGTCAACCCATTTCATTAAGGTTCCACGGAGGAAATATCCACCAAGGGAGGTCAGACCCAACACTTCCCCCTATGTTTTTTTTAAATTTTTTAGTTTTGAATTATAATTAATATTTCTAATAAATTATTGCATTGTTTTTATTATTGGGTCCAACCATCCACCATTATATATTCTTCTCATCTTACCATCGTGAACTATAATAATCATGATCATGAGTAACTAATCTGAGGAATATCCCAAAGGAGAAATCACTTTCATGAACCCAAGACCATGTTTTTTATATTATTTGAGTTATTTATAATGATAGATTTTATTGGTTTTAATCCTAAATGTGGTCCATGCTAAAGTATATACCAAGTGTCAATATGAAAAAAATCAAATTAAGTCACTAAAACAAAAAAATTGTTCCCAAAATCATCGTGTTCCCTCAACCATGCTGCAACACAAATATTTAATTTACCAATAGCCCTTTTCTCTAGTATTGTCATAAAACTATGAAATCTATTTTGGTATTAATTTGGTAGTCTGAATAGGGTGCGATTATAACTTAGTAGACCACCTCAAATGGTTTCTATAATAATATACAGTCAAATAAAATTTTATGACATTGTATAAAAAATAACAATGCATAAATAAATAGTTAAAAAATTATCAAATAATCATTATTTAACGACGCAAAACCCTGTGTTTGATTGGAAACATTTAACTCAACACCTAATTCAGCTCATGTCAGAGTCTAAACCATCCGCAAGGGATATGATATTTCATTTTTTCATTGTAACCATTATTAATCTCAATAAAAAATGAATTACATTGTTACCATTAATTGTCTCCATCAAAAACGTAATGAAATTTCTACCATTGATTATCTCAATTAAAAAATCCATTATTATTATTAATTGTCTCAACTAACACATGAATGCCACAATTTCAATTAATTGTGTCAATACTGATATGAATCCCATTGTTACCATTTTTCATATTAATTCACTCATGGATTCCCATATTAACCTCAACGATTTCAATTATATTTTTTAATATGGTTCTTTGATGCAGAACACCATGTCTTATACACAGTTATCACATTATCAAAATATCACATTTAACACAACAAATCATTAATTATTTAAACTATTAATTAATCTAATATATCAATTGTATTTTCACAATATTCCATTAATTAATTAGCAATTAATTATTTACCCCAAACCCATTAATAAATAAAATAATTAATTTACCACCTCAATTCCTTTAATTAATTCAATATATAATTATTCAAAACATTATCATAAATTAATTATACAATTAATTAAAATCCTAAATCACTTTATTTAATTCAATAACTAAGTATCATAAAATTATAATGAATAAATTCATAAATTTATTAATTACCTCAATCCCATTAAGAATTTCAATGATTATTTAATCACATCTATTCCATTAGCTATTTCAATAATTAATTAATAACATTTCTAAAATTCTGTAATTAAAAAAACTAATAAGTAATGTCAATTACATTTGTTAATTTAGTGATTAACTAATTAATTCAATAATATTAATTAATTCAAAAAATAATTTATCACATCAATTTTATTTTTAATTCAATAATTGACTAGTCACATGAATGAAATTTCATGATTAAATAATTAATTAATGAAATTAATTCCATTGGTTAATTTATAAATTAACTAATCACATAACAAATATTAATTAATTGTTAAATTAATTGATCACCTCAATTATTGTAGTTACCATATAAATTTAACTAATCACAACAAAAAAATTAATTAATTCAAAAATTAATTAATCACATCAATTAGATTTTTTAATTGAAGAATAAAATAACTTCAACATTAAAATTAATTTATTTATAAATTCAATAAAAATATCATTTCAACTAGTTAATTAAAAAATTAATAAATAATATTAAAAAAATTAAATAAATCAAAAATAAATTATTAATATCAATTAATTTAGTTAATTCTACAATCAAGTAATTACAACAATAACATCAACAAAGTTATGAAATAATTTTATCAAATTTTTTCAATTAATTAATCCCATAATTAATTATTCATATTCAATCCCATCAATTAATTACCCAATTAACTGTTCATGCTAATTCCATTTATTAATTCCATATATAATCACATTAAATCCCATTAATCTTATTAATTAATTAAATAATTAATTTTTCATCCAAACTGTATTAATTAACTGATCCATTAATTAATCATCTTAATAAATTTATTAAGAGCAATAATATCCAAAAATTAATCAGAAATTAATTATTCCAAATTAAAATTTTAAATACAATAATAATTATTTCAACAATTAGTTATTGAGTTTAATAATCTGAATATAACAAAACTATGTCAATAATTATTTGTTCAACATTACCTTCTCAATATCACATCATTAATTCAATTAATAACTATTTATGTTCACAATATCAATTTCACAAAATTAATTCAACAGTTAATTATTGAACATTACAATCTCAATTTAACACAATTAATTTCATAAATTATTTAGAGATATTCCCAATCTCAATATCAAATAATTATTTCAAAAATTAATTATTCAAATTTACATTCAGAATATCACATAATTAATTTAGTAATTAATTATCCAAGTTCATAATTCAATCTTCTAATAATTAAATAATCCCTTATTTATATCAAAATACCAATTCCATATTCTGATAATTAACTCATCAAAATATTAACCCTAAATCCCAATTAAAAGATCAGATTATTTACTCAACAATTAGTTACACAAAATTCCAATTAAATATTTTAATAACTAAATCATTAATTAATTATACCCAAATCCCGATTTAAATGTTTAATAAATAAATCAACAATTAACTACCCCAACTGACAATTCCTTAAGTAAAAAATTCATAAATTTAATTTACTCAATTAATGAAATCAATATCATAAAAAACTAAATAAGTTCAACATTTACATACTCATAATTAAACACATGATTATGGGATCTAAATAATATACCAACCACTTCAATTCTAGAAGATAATTTACCAAAAAATCAATAATTTTAAAGGGATCAATTATGAATGATGTTAAGATCACAATATATATAAACAATCCTAAATCAATATTTAATAATTATGTTCCCAAAATCCTAGATTTGGATCCAAAATCCTACATATAGATCCAACCAAAAATAGCAAATAAGAATCCATCAATGGATGGAAAAAGAATGAGAAAAAGAATGGAATCCACCAGGTGTGATATTCGCTTATAAGATGAGGTGATGATCATTAATATACCTTTAATTTTTCCATTAACAAAATATAGGTTCTTTATTAATGCATTTTTGAGCCTACAAAGTGATATAATTTGAGTTTATGAGCTAGAATGGTCTTTGAATAAATATAGTGGTGTGAGTAATTTTAAAACAATATTTCATACGCATATTTACCATTGACTCAATTTTCATGGCCCGGTCGCATGGATAGTACTAACCATGCCTCTAACCATATTCCTATTTAACAAATAGGTAGGAGATAATATTTATCCATGAACAAAACATGTGCCTCTCATGACCACTTTTTTATATAATACAAAAACATATTAAAACCATGTGTCTCCCTTTGAAACATTATCTAACCATGTGAAACTCATAGAACTCATTGCACAATATTTCTAACCATGCACATACCTTTCCAAAACTATGAATATCCTATCATTCATCAAAAATTATACCAATCTGACCAAAACACACCTATATTAAGACCCAAAAAAATTATTCTCAAAAAAAAAAAAATGAGAATGAGACATCTCATGAAATGGTTGGGTTTTAAAACGTATATAAGTAAAAGATATATATTGGTTTTTATGATGTTATTATACTACAAACTATTGTACGATGAAGTCTTGGAATAATGTATTATGAAAGGTAAAAATTATTTCCACCTAAAGGTCTTGAATATGATAATTATGCTAATGCTAGAGTAATTGGTGAGATCTATAGATGAACACCATATTTCCCTATATTAACTCACATGTAAACCATGTTCCTAAGGCTTCTTAATATATATCAAAACAAAACCCTTTTTTAGGATGAAATATAACTACCAAAATCAAACATAACATTAGTTCCTAAACATAACTTTCCATTAAATGATATCTCCCTTATCAGTCAACACTATTATGGAGATGCATGATCATAGAAATAATGACAAAATCATCTGTGGTAATCAAGAATGACCAATAATATCTCTATATCAATCAAATTTCTCTGATACCCTGATGAAATTACCACCTGAAACTTTTATGATTTACTAAGATGATTCTATTAAAAAAACATTTCATAAAAACGTTACTCATTGACTCATAAAATTACATTTATAAATACTCTAATATGGATTATTTAACTTATATTTTTTTTAAAAAATATATAGATCATACATTTACCTCTCCTCCTAACTAGAAAAAAATTCTATTTCAAAAATAAAATTCAATGAAAATTTTTCGTTAAATGATGAATGATCTGATTCATTATTTTTTAAAACCCATAGGACAGTTAATAAGTTAAAATTGTATAACTTGTTACTTGAAATTACCCTATTGGGTTATAAATATTTTCATATGTATATCATTGGATCAAATTGATAATATATAGATCCCTCATCATAGTTCAATCATTGAAAACCATCATTATACTCTTGGATGACAAAATAGATAATCAAATCTAGGAAAATAATACTTGTCATTAATAGTTACCAGATTTAGCCTTCATTAATCAACACAAAACTGGAGGTATTCATCAAATATATTTTTAATGAAAATAGGTGGTGCCAATTTTCACACATTGTTCATACACTTGGTCGAACAAAATCCATTGGACATAAAGTACATGATTTTTTTCGTCAATATCATTTTTCTCAATAGGTTCTATATGATAATTTGGAATTGATATGAGGAATATCACAAGGAGAAAGTCAAGAAAATGATTACGTTCCACTATTGTTTCAATGATGAAAAATAATACGGAAATAACATATGGTAGTCATCCAGTGTGAATGGAATTTGGATTCTTGAATTTTAGGCATGATGTCATGAATGATCAATAAAAACAATAAGGGGAGGATTTTATCCATATAAATAAAAGGCCCTTAGATCCCACTTCTAGATCCCTTTAACCATAAAAGAAACGAGTGACCAAAATTGGAGGTAGATGATAAACCCAAAGATTAGAATAATTGAGATATGACGTCAAAATCACTATAAAATTTATTTAAATTATGAGGTTATTGAAATAAATTTAATACTATGAAATCTAACATGTTTTTGATGTTGGATATCAAAACTAGGAATTCATAATATTTGAAACCCCTTTACATTATCCATTTTGAATGTAGTGGAATTTTCTATCCTGAAAATACTATGCTTAGTGTATATGTCAAACATTTAAATTAATTTATAAAACAAAAAATAATGATATTTACATATATAAATTAAATCTTAATAAATAGAGGACGAAATAAACATCTTACATCTCTATGTTACTTCCACACATAAAATTCTTCTTCTGTATATTCTAATGTGGGTAAGCTTAATATTCTCCATGGGTATTCACATATTCATGAGAATCGCCCATTTTATGATATTTATGTTTGAAAACATTAATTATATAGAATTAGACAATGAAAATTTAGTATGTGTGGATCCATATCTAATTCAATGGGGAAGTATTCTACAAAAAAATTAATATACATATATTTCGAGAAAATTTTTTTGTTCATAGAAGCTTCCATATATTTAGTTTTAATTTTTTTACATCCCCTACAAATATAGAAAACATATTGATAACGTCTTGATGAATCCTTTAAAATTGGACCCACTACCAAATGAGGAAGCTTACTAGACTTCCATTTTCAGTGAAACACCCTTTCTTACATGTATATAGATATAAATTATAACAATGACTTATTATAATTCAGTATGCCTTCCCATTAATACATTAAAATCTACTAGAGATATGTTTTAAAAGGATAATGAGAATAATCATTGACTGAATGTTAGGCCTCAGAACAATTTTCAACCTCTTATATTTAACATAGTTTATCAATATATGGTCATATGAGATGGGATATATCTCATAAATATGAGTTCAATACTTTATGAAAATGTTTCCACATTATCTAAGGACCCAAATTAATGAGTCATTACCACCCTAAACATTTCAAGAAGAAGCTAATAATCAAGGACCTTTATAAAAACTATCTAGGTTATATCCAAAAGAAATATATATTACATGATAATGTCCTACAATTTTTATCCCAATTTTTAAATCATATATATTATGTAACCCAAAATTGATCTCTATTGAGGGTTAATGAGGTGGAAAATAAATTACATCAGAAGTAAAACCTCTTCAGGTTCTCATTTTCCATTTTCTCCATGAATAATATGTATCTTCTAAATTGAAAATTTAGATGAATAATTTATTATCCTTTCAAAGTTCCCAATAATAAGAAGATATAAAGTCTGTATTTTATAAATTATTAATTCCATTAATGTAGGGTCTACTATAAAATTTTACTATGGATCTTATCTCATAATTTACACTCCTATATTTGGAAGATAACATCTAGGAGGTATTATCTGTTAATAGAAAATATAACATCTCAGTATCATAAGAAAAAATAAAATATTATTATTTGAACAATGATATAACAAAATTAATTCTATTAAAGGTCATTAATTTATAGAATACATATATTCAATGAATTTTATAATAATTCACTAGATTCCAGTATGTAACATCCAAAAAAATATAACAGTATAACATATATTTGATATTCTAAATTTCCTACAGCACCAAACATAGAAAATTACAAAATGACTAAAAATAATAAGCAATATTTAATATTTTATTAAATTTTAATTTATTATATAACTTTAAATTCATGAAAGTAGGAATTTCCTTTCATCACATGCAATAAATACATTCTTCAATAACATGTCTAACATGAAAAACCTAGATTTACAAGGCAACAATATATTTTAAAAATTTAATTATTTAACATAATAAGATAAAACATATAAGTTTAATTAGATTTTATGAATAATATTTTATAATTTCTGAATATATATTATTGAATTCATTGTAAACAAATTAATTAGTAATAAATATTAGAACTAATTAAATATATAGTTGTTTTTTAAAAAACTATTAATGTACACCAAAGGTGTTTTATCATAATAATATAAATAAATTACTACAATTTAATTATATTAATGAAATATATAGATATTATATTTTTAAAATATTTTTTAGTTATCATACAATAGATATTAAATGAATAAGTTAATAATAGAAAGTTTTTTTATGCTGAAAATTTACATTTTTCTAAAAGAAAATTTTTACGGCCTTTTAATGGGACAAAAATTTTAAAATATAATTTTGAAAAATTTTTATATATCTATTTTCAAAATAGAAAATTATTTTCATACAAGAATACCAAAATTATATTTTGGTGATTTTTTTTATTTTTCTATAATTGTTATTTTTCCTAAATAGTAAAAACTATTGCATAATAATCAAAAACTGCATTTTTTGTATTTCATTAATATATATAAATAATATTTCAATATTTTTTAATGTCAAATTAGATAAATTTTACATAATTAAATCCTATTTAGTTCATTGGGATTATGTTCACAATGAAATTGGATATAAAAACATTTCAAACCTTTGAACATTTTCACTTGTAAACCCCATTTTATCATCTCTTCTTCAGGAATAATTTTAAATTATTTTATACCACTTATGTGATTAGGAATTTGGAAAAATGAATTGAATATTAGGAATAAATCTAATTTAAAATTAATTACAGTAGTTAAGAGAATAATTAGCTTGAAAAGTTAGTAAACCATAATCCTAAGTGCCAAAGTAATCTATAAAAATTACCAAAATCCACGTTTTTTACTATTTAGACCATATCATCAATTTTATTATATTTATACCACTATTTGAGGCACCTGATGTAAGAGAAACAACTCAATAGTGTTTATCATTTTATATGTACAAAAATTTCACTCTTCCACTATAAAAATAAACTCAAACCTCCAAATTATTCACTATATAATATCCCCTTTTATCATAAATACAAATAAAAAAATTATTTTTTTTATACCATCATCCTAAATTCCCAAATTGGTTAGAAAGAAACCAAAGCAAGTCATTTGGTACAGTGTAAAAGGAGTTACTAGAAAGAAGTTAACTCCCTTCAACAATAATTTTTCTTTTCTATAATTATGATCCGATTAAATTATTTTAATATCATAATTATATAATAAAATATGTACCTTGAGTATTCAAATATTTTTTTATTCTAAATTTTTTACCTATACTAAAACAAACATCAATATAATGTGAAATGTTATCATCATTTGTGTGGAAAATGGACTACCGACTCGTGAACCAATGTCATTCATTCATCCACATACCACCATTAATGGTTGTAGTAATGATGTATTTAGAGGTTATATATGAAATATATAGTATTTCTAATTACTCTATACTTCATTAATTTTTATAAAATACAAAACATTATGTTTTCTATTTTTTGGGAATATGATAACATCATTTGTGGATGTGTGGACAACCGCCTAGAAAAAACAACGTTATTAATTATCCATAGAAATATAATATATAAAGGATGGGTTTAATAAAACAATGTGATAAATATGAAAAAATATGATACAAGAATTAGAATATAAATATATATATATATATATATTTCATTTAATTTTTATTCAATCGAATATAACAATGAAATAAGAGTAGAATTCTTGTGTAGGTATGTCCTAACATCATAATGAGGGTCATCTTTGCATATATTTTATACTGTAAATAATTTCGTATAATCTCACCATAGTGTAATTCTATGGGTAATTGTATCATTTTTAGGTTTTATTGTTAAAATGAGAAAAATTGTGTAAAGTGCTTAATTTTTTATTTTTTTTATAGATTATTACGACAAGGGTATCATGAAAATTAATTTTAAAATATAATTCCTAATTTTGATAATATTATTTTGTAGGAATCTGGATTTTATTTCCTTCAATGTTGTATTTTGGACTAGGAGCTGATTTATCCATTAAAGTGCTTAAAATCAATGAAGTTTATTAATTTTCATGAGGGATTGCGTAGACCACACCACCATAAATGAAAAAATAACTCGTCCAACACATGTCCAATTTATGTGTTTCTACCTGGGATAACATTAGGACAGATATGTCCAAATCTATAAAAAATTGGGGTAGTTTTCATTCCTCATTCATCTGGTGTACAAATGATCTACACTTTTTAGTGTCAATGGATAACACATTTGGGAACAAAATCTAAGAAGTGGTTCATGCATTAATATCTCATTTATTAGGACAACTATTCGAAAAATTCCGGACGCTATAATTCTACCAATAAAAGGATTCCCTTGCATCCTTCCAAAATCAAAACATTCTAAACCCATTTCATCATTGTGCCACGGATGAAATCTCCACCGAGGGAGGCCTGCCACAACTCTTACCCATTTCTTTTTAATTGGATATTTTTTTTAATTTATTTAGTTTCCATTTGTAATTTAGATTTTTAATAAATTATTGCATTGTTTTTATTATTGTTTCCACCCATCCACTGTCTTTTATTCTTCTCTTCTTACCATCGTGAACTATAATAATCATAATCATGAGTAACTAATATGAGGAATACACTAAGGATGTAATCCGATTCTTGAACCCAAGACCATTTTTTAATATTATTTGTGTTAATTATAAGGATAATTTTTAGTGTGTTTAATCCTCATTGTGGTTCCCTAATGTTTAATTTCTTAATCTACATCCATTTTCCCTCCATTGAAAAGTTTTATGGAGGGTGTTGTTGAAGATCACTAATTGTACTTTTCATTCATATCCCGGGTAGACTTTCGTGTGCCTACTTATAATGGAGGGTTTTCACAAAGAATATTTGAAGTTATTCAATGAAGGTTCCCCCTAAATGTTCTCTCAGGATAACTTCTTTCTTCCATAATTCCATTATATTTAGTATTGCGTGGTCATTTATAATTTGATGATACATTCCTATAATCATTGATTTAAATAATTTTATTAAATTAATATTATTTCATAAAACCTAAAACAAAAAAATAAATAAATTTTTTGGTGAATTAGTTTATGTAGGTGAACAAACTGAGAAATCCCCACAAGATGAGAGGACCATGGTCAGCCTTTATATTGCACTAGGGAAATTATATTGCTTTTTCCATATCCTATGACAATTTCGCATCAAAACTGGCACTATTTCTAGGGATCCAATCAGTTATTCATTTAATTTTTTGGTTTTCACTTGTTAGATTGATGTCATTTATTTTTATAATAAAAAATATTACATTTGAAAAAATATTCTTTGTTCATGATGTATTAAAATTGTGACAGTTATGCATGGACTAGAAATTCATGTGCAAGAAAATGATTAAAATGATCTTGATGCTCATTTTCAATGGATTTGTGATAATGTGAAAAACTTGGGGAGCCAAATAGAATTTATTACTGAATATGTTTTTACATCCCAAGAACATCTCCAACCTGAGCATGAACCTAACACAGAACAAGTTATAAAAAAGATTTAACCAAATATTTTTATTCTAATGAACATGAGGCAAGTAAGAACGAACTTCTAAAGGAACTAATTAGATCATCCCTCACTCAACCATTTCACAAGGATGTTCCAAAAGTATACATTTCAATTGATTCACTAATGGGAGATCAACATTTTTTGGATGAATCATGGAATAACTATGTTTAATATTACTTGAAACATGTTATTCCTATACGAGATAATGAAACATTAGACACATTCTACCTCTCCCTTGCTTTGGAAGATAGTAAACAATATGAACCTGCTGATATTATGATTCCAGTGGTCATTCCTGAAGAGAACAATTACTATGATGAATTACCTGAAAGGTGATATTTATTTATTAATTCCTCATGTTGAAATCTTATTTGACCTAAATTGTTTTCTGGCATATCTTCCATTAAAATTTCTATTACATCCCAAATAGAGCAGATTGCAAATGTTAAATAAGAGACCACTCAAGTGGTGGTGATTTAAGTTGAAGTGCTGGGCAAGATAGTGGTGTGACTACTTCCTCAAAATGAATTTTCATACCATATAGAGGATAACACCACCAAAGAAAAAATGGAGAGCCCCTATATTCAATTCCCCCCCACTTCAAAACAAAATTTTCATATTTATTCTTTCATGTGGATTATGAATTTTTTTTATCATTTTCAAGGTTCTCTACTTTCAGTGTTTACTCATGAACATAAGTAAATGTCAAATGTGGCGGTTCATATTAAAGAAACCTCTCCCGTATTTTTATTGGGGATAATCAAATGAAAACTGAATCACTAGGGTCAGTAAAAACCTAGCACCCACTTGGGGGTATAAACCATGAATTATCAATTTTATTTCCATTTTTCATTATTTTTAATTATTTTTATTATGTATATTCATTGCATTAATGTAGTCTTAAAGTGTTAGATTATATGAGCTTAACTCTAGGAATCCACTTCAAAAATAATTTTATGTTGTATCTTTCCTTTTCATGGATTTTATAATATTATATTTATATTTTTTTGGATTGAAATTAGGGGTAGTTAGAATTTAAGTGTGGCGGAGTGTCCACCTGATTCATTATTCATGTATGGATTATAATTTCTGTTTACATTATTTTTTAGGATTATTCATCTTTAGTGAATATTCTTATCACTTTTCACTCATCAAATGATTTTGAGATGAGTTGAAATTATTTTTGAAATAATTTATTATAAATGATTTTTGATGTGATTTAATTTTCCTTGAAATGAATTTTCAATAATTATTTTCAGTTTCTCTAATTTTTTAAATCCTTTATAATGAAAAACATACTCAAAATATTTTTCCAATTTTGTGAGTTATTGTAAACCACTTTGACATATTCATCATAATACACACACATTCTTGAGGGAATCATAAATTTTGTGTGAGAACCAGAATTTGTGAATATTCTCTTTCAAAGCATGGGATTTCCTTTAATATAATTGAAATGATTGAGAAATATCATTGGCTTGCCACATTTTATCTTGGGATACACCATTAAATTTATCCATTGTAAGCCCTTATATGCCATGAATTTCATTATTGGTTTAAGACTCAATACCAGCCTAATTTTTCATTACCTACCCATCATTTTAGTATTTTTGGATGGGTATTTCAAGCTTGATTATGGGGGAAGGGAATTTCATGTGCATTCATTGGGATCTATGTCATTTATGGGTTGTGCGAGGTGTGTGTTAATATTTTGGGCAGTGGATAATAAGATAATTGGTCATGAGTCATCATTTCATTGTGCATTATTTTTTGAACCATTTATCCTTCAAAAAAATAAAAAATGGAGAAATCATTGAATTCATCCTTTTTTATTCATGTATGACTCCTGTCAATCTAAAACATCAAGGGTATGATTTTTAATTCATTAATTATATTCAATTATAATCTCATCCTTCATAAAAAAAAGAAAATTACAATGTACTTATCTAGATCATTGAAAAAAATGGGAGAAAATAGATGATATCATTCATTATACTCACTGATTGGCTCATTTACCATGTCATAAAAGAGGGTTGGTATTTTTTTTCACATTTTCACGTGGGATTGAGAGAGTAATTTCTTCTGTTTTACCTTGAATTAATCATGCATTGTACTTAACAGTCTAACCTCTTCTTTCTATAAAGAAACTGTTTTCAATCATTTTCCCACGAACCCTAATCCACAGAATCATTTGAACCGTTAATTGAAGAAGTCACCATTTAATTAATTTTCATGTTGCTCATTTTAGACAGATTATAATTCCAACAAAAATATGGTGATATATGTGATTTTAAAGTATAAGGATAACTATAAATTCAATTTTAATTGAGTAGAGAGAGATATAAAATTCAATATTATGTAGGTAATGATTGGGAAATGGATTTATTAATGATGTTGAAAAAATTTCAATGATATAAAATAAAATAAAATAGAATTGTTTTTCATAGATGATACATGATTTAATTCTATTTTGGATAAGGTAATTGATATTTTCTAGTTTTTGATTATTGTGTGGATTATGACTTGAATGTAAGATGATTGCCAAGGAGTGAAATGTTTATGTGTCGGAGACTAATGAAGCTCACATTATCATATATTTTATACATCTAAATAATTTTTTATAATCCCAATATAGTGTTATTTTATGGTTAATTTCCACATTTTTATGTTTTAGTGGTAAAATATGAAAAATTGGGAAATGTGCATAAGTTTGTATTTTATAGACATTTTTACCACAATGGTATTTTTGTCATTAATTTCAAATTATATTTCCAAATTTAGTTAATATAATTTTTTTATAATCCTAATTCTATTTCTTTCAACATTGTCTTCTGGACCAGGAGATGATTTTTAAATCTAAAGAGCTTAAAAATAAATAATTTTTATGAATTTTCGGGGCATACAACATGGACCCGAACACTATAAATGAACCATAACTCAGCTACAAACATCAAATTGTGGTTTTCCACCTGAGATAGCACAAGATTATACAAAAGGTTTTGGGGAGTTTTATCTCATTAATGATTACATTAAAAGTTATTCTTTTGGAGGAACCTTCCTGGGTGTTTTGTATTGAAAATAAAAACATTCAATGAAAAATTCAAATACCCCATTAATCTCGTATCCAAATGAGCAGAAATTTTTAGTTTGAACATCCCACAGATTAATGAAATTATTTTCAGGGGTCCACACGTGAATTTTTATAATATTATGACAACAAAATGAAATCTTTCGGAGTCCATAATCTTTCCGATAAAAGGAGGCCCTCACCACCTTCCCAAATCATCCCATTCTTCATCTATTTATTCAAGGCACCATGGTGGAGATCTCGACCGAGGGTGGCTGGTCAAAACACTTCCCCCTTTCTTTTTAATATGATTATTTTCATTATTTAAGTTTTATTTTTCAATTGTAATTAAGATTTATAAAAAATTCATGCATTGTTTTATTAATGGGTTCACCCATCCACTATCTTTTCTTCATCTCTTCTTACCATTATGAACTAGAATATTCACGATCATGATTGACTAATATTAGGAATTTCCCGATAGAGTAATAATGTTATTGAACACAATCCAATTTCTCAATATTATTTGTGTCCATTTTAATGATAATTTGTAGAGGGTGTATTTGTCAGTTTGGTTGTCTAATGTTTAATTTCTTAGTCTATAACTATTTTACCTTGATCAAGGAGGTGGATGGATGGTGTTATTGTTGATCACTAAGTAGACTATTCATTCATAAATGAGGTTAAAAAGGTTCATACCGCATACTATGATGTGTGTTCCCAAAAAATATTATAATGTGGTCAATGAAGATTCTTCCTGAATGTTCTATTGGGAGAAAAACCTTTCTTCAACAATTCCATGATGTTTAGCATTGCATGTTAATTTATAATTTAATGTTATTTTCATAATATTTTTCTTAAATTATTATTTTATTAATATTATTTTATTTCATAAAACATAAATAAAATTAAAATAATTAATTCTTAGATGATTTATATTAAGTAGATGAATGAACTGAGAAATCTCCTCAATTGAGAAAACCCAGTCCAGCCACTATGATGCCCTAAGAAAATAAAATTGCTTTTACCATGCCCTATAATAGGGGTGCGTCACGTCCCCATTAACATTGAATTTTAGTTCATATCAACAAAAATTATGAGTATTTATAAATACATATATATAAATTTATGTATTATTTAGATCTTGTTTTATGTCTTAGAGAATATAAAATATAGATTGACATAAGAAGAAAAAAATAACAATTCAAACATGGAAATTAACAACCAAAATAGTGAAACAAAATATTATTAATAAAATGTAATAAGATATTTTAAGATGATTATTGATGGATTTATATATATGAATATGGTTATGTTATATTTTCTCTACATAATTCAAACCATTATACATGGGGTTAATGAACACTCACATGAATGGAAACACAATGTAAAATACTTTGTCTTAATTTTTATTTATTGAGGAATATATTATCATTATGAACCTAATATAATATATATGGTGTACATATATCGGCTATGACATGTAATATCATTAATAATTATTTATGAAGGGTAATTTAAATTTCAATTTGAAATTTTTTATCTATGATGATTTTAGGATACTGTTTCAACATAGTAATGACATTTTATAACTGAAGTCATTTTTATTTCGTTATATTACATACACAATTTTGTAAGTATTTAATGATAATGCGTATAGTTAATTTAACCATATATTTACTTTTAAAACTAATTATATATGCATTTATAGTAGATACACATAATCCATTCATTTATTAATTCTTACATCATCATTATATTCATATCATGTGTTTATTTCACAATCACAATCTAATCAATGTTACATATTCATGAAATATCAGTAAATGAGTAAATATGGTGATTTTAAAACAAAAACTTTTCTATTATCATATTCTTATTAATTACCTTTTGCATGTTATAATGCAAGTTTCTTTCTTTTTGGCACCCCAAATGAGTTCTGATATGTTTTTAGGAAAATCAGTCTTCATTTGAAATCTTAGTCGAAGAAACAATTTTTTTTATAAAAAAAATTTCTAAAATGGATTTTAAATATGCTTTTTTACCATTCATGAGTTATTATTAATGATAAATTTTATTTTTTTTCTTTTACAAATTTTCCCAATGTAATCTTCTAATATCTTTCCGAACATGTCTGTTTTCCATCATTTTACCTTGAAAATGGAATGTTCATTTTACATTGTATGACATGTATAGAATCACCCATAATAATTTCTCTATAGCTTCATTTATATGAAAAAATGGTTTATTATTTAAATAAAATTTCCATAATTAATTTAATTTAATTTATTTTTCAAAATAAACTGAATATTATCATTTAGAATGTTTTTGGAATTATATTTTTAAATTACTTCCATTCATCAATAACAAAATAACAGTATTTTACTTCACGTGGTAAATGTTTTTTATATACTATTCTTATTATTCATCTGGATTGTCTGTGATTTATTTTTCAAAGGATAGTATTGAATATAAATTCATTTATTTATTTTTATTATCCCCTTAAAATATTCAATTTTCAGTCATCATTGAACATTGAATATCCCTAGAATATACATATCATTTGTCAGGGATATTATAATTTCCAAAATAAAATATCATTTTTACATACAGTGTTTACATCAATTTTTAATGGTCATTGAACATTGATTTAGTTATTAAATAATTAGATCTATAACATTAATTAATTCCAAAACTAATTTATCACATTAATTATATTATTAATTCAATAATTGACTAATCAAATGAATAAAATTGCATGATTAAATAATTAATTAATGAAATTAATTCCATTACTTAATAAAAAAAATTAACTAATCACATATATATTAATAATTAATTGTTTAGTTAATTAATCACCTAAATTATTGTAGTTAATTGAATAATTAAATAATAAAATAAAAAACATTAATTAATTAATTAATTGGTTGATCACATAATTTACTATTTTTTAATTGATGAATTAAATAATTTCAACATTGGCATTAATTAATTTAATAATTAAATAAAAACATCAATTCAATTAGTTAATTCAACAATTATTAAATCAAATTATGAAAATTAATTTAATCAGAAATTT
The DNA here is from genome assembly GCA_963277665.1 of Viscum album. Lineage (NCBI taxonomy): Eukaryota > Viridiplantae > Streptophyta > Magnoliopsida > Santalales > Viscaceae > Viscum > Viscum album. Next base: position 1,043,847,033 of record OY728163.1, on the reverse strand, counting down.
ATTATTCATATTGATTATTTTATTTAATTAAAAAATTAATTATTTACACTAACAACATCAATTAATTTAAAAAACTAACTTTTCAAATTAATTCAATTAATTAATACCATAATTAATTAGTCTTATTCAATCCCTTCAATAAATTCTTCAAATAACTATTCATGCCAACTACATTTATTAATTCCATATGTAATGACATGAAATCCCACCTATCTTATTAATTAATTAATTAATTAATTATTATCTAAACTTGATTTATTAACTAATGCATTAATTAATCTTCTTAATAAATTTATTAATTAAAATAATCTCTAAAAATTATTCAGAAATTAATTATTACAAATTATCATTTTCAATACAATAATAATTATTTGAAAAATTAATTGTTGAGTTTCATAAAATATATATATATCAAAACTAATTCAACAATTTATTGTTCAACCATACCTTCTCAATATCACATCATTAATTAAATATTTAACAGTTCATGTTCATTATCTCAATATATCATAATTAATTCAACATTTAATTATTCAACTTAACAATCTCAATTTCACACAATTAATTTCATAGATTAATTATAGATCTTCACATTCTCAATATCAAATAATTATTTCAACAATTAATTATGAAAAATCAAATTCTGAATATCAAATAATTAACGGAGTAATTAATTATCCATGTTTATAATTCAACAGTCAAATAATTTACTCAACCTTTATTTATCTCCAAATCCCAATTCAAAATTCTGATAATTGACAAAACTATTTATTAACCCTAAATCAAAATTTAATTTTTTGATTGTTTTCTCAAATATTAGTTACCCCCAAATCCCAATTGAATATTTTATTAATTATCTCATTAATTATTTATCCCCAAATCCCAGAATAAATGTTCAATAAAAAAATCATGAATCAATTCTTCCTAAATTATAATTCCTTAATTAACTAATTCATAAAATTAATATATTTAGTTAAGAAATTCAATTTTATAAAAAAACCCAAGAAATTTAATATTAGCATACACATAATTGAACACATAATTATGGGATCTTAATAACATACCAACCACATCAATATGTAAATGAGAATTTAGAAAACAATAATCTACCATATGAAAGGGATAAATAAAGAATGATATGATGAACAAAATATATATCCTAAATCATAATTCAAGATATAATACTTATGATCCCACAATCATATTTTTGGATCCCAAATCCTAGATAAGGATCCAACCAAAATGGTAAATAAAAATCCATCAATGGAGGGGAGAAAAAAAGGGAAATTGAATGGAAACCTCCAGGTATGACATTCACATATAGGTTTAGGTGATCTTCTTTAATATACCATTACTAAATCCATTAATGAAGGATATGAGCATTATTAATTCATTAAAGATCCTCCAAAATAAGATAATTTTATTTTTTTGAGCTAGGGTTGATTTTTATTTAATATAGTTGTGTGAGTAATTTTAAAACCTATCTTTTTAACCATAATTACTATTGACACAATTTTCATGGTCAGGTAACATGGATAATACTAACCATGCCTCTATCCATGTGCCTATTTCATACATAGGTTGGAAATTAGATTAAACCATGAACAAGTGATGTACCATGCTTTCCCACTTTTTTACCTATTTCCAAAACAAATGAAACCCATGAATCTCCCATGAAAACATTATCAAACCATGTGCAACTCATGCGAACTCTTTTATCAGTATTTCTAACCATGAACATACCTTGCAAAAACCATGAAAATATTATAATACGCCTAGAATTATACCGATATCACCAAAACAAACATAAGTTAGGACCCAAAAAAATTATTCTTGAAAAAGGAAAAATAATACAAAAAATTGATCTTGAGATATCTCTAGAAAAGGCTGGGTTTTAAATAATATGTAAGTAAAAATATATATTGGTTTCTTATGAAGTAATTATAAAACTAACTATTGGAAAATGAAGTCATGGAAGAATGTATTTTGTAAGTTAAAAATTATTTCAATCTCATGGTCATGAATATGGTAATTATTCTGATGTTGAAATAATTGGTGAGATCCATATATGAACACCATCATTAACTATATCAACACATATTAAATAAATGTCATTGAGGCTTCTTAATAAATATCATAGAATTATCTTTGTTCTGGATGAATTAAAACTACCTAAATAAAACATAACATTAGTTCCTAAAAAGATATTTAACAAATACATTTCCATTAAATATTATCCCCCTTATTGGTCAACACTATTACAGAGATGTATGGTCATAGAAATAATGAAGAAATCGTCTGTGGTAACCTGGAAACACCCATAATATCTCAATATCAATCAAATTTTAGGGATACCACCAAGGAATAACCACTAGATCCTTTAATTATTTACTAAAGTGGTTGTATTAGAAACAACATGTCCTGAAAACATAACTCATTAAATCTTAAAATAACATTTATAGATTCTCTAATATGTATGATTTTACTTATTATTGTTTATAAAAATATATATATGATCCATTTACCTCTCCTCTTACCTAGTAAAAGAATTATTATTAAAAAAAATTCAATGAAACATTTCATTAAATGATAAGTGATATGATTCATTATTTTTTTAAAAACCATAGGAGTGTTAGTAAGACAAAATGGTATAACTATTTACTTGTAATTACCCTATTGGGACATAAATATTTTCACTGGTATATCATTGGATCGTATTGATAAAATTTGGTTCCCTCATCAATGTTTAATCATTGAAAACGGTCATGATTTTCTATGTTGATCAAATAGATAACAAAATCATAAAAAATAATACTTGTCCTTAATAGTTACCTGATTTAGCCTTCATTATCAACAAAAAAACAGAGTTATTCATCTAACATTTTAAAAATGAGAGTAGGTTATGCTAATGTTCACACATTGTTTATACACACGGTTGAAAAATTCCATTGGAATTAAATTCCGTGATTTTTTTCATTAATATATTTTTTACTGAATAGGTTCTATATGATAATAGGGAATAGATATGGGTCATCTCCTTGGAAGGAAGCCAATAAAAAGTATAACTTCCAACTATGGTTTAAATATTGGAAAATTATCCAGAAATAACATAGGGAACTCATCCATTATGAATGGAATTCAGCTTCTTGAATGAAATCAATGAAGTAATGAATGACATATAAAAACAAGAAGGAGATTATGTTATAAATATTAACAAAAGGCCCTAAAATCCCAATTCTAGATCCCTATAACAATAAATGTGAAGAGTAACCCCAATTAGAGATAGATTATAAACATAAATATTAGAATAATTAAGATATGACCTGAAATCACCATAACACACATTTCAATTATGAGGTTATAGAAATTATTTTTAAAACTATGAAATCTAAAATGATGTTGATATTGGAAATGAAAACTAGGAATTCATATTATTTGTAACCACTATACTCTCTCCTTCAGAATGTAATGGAATTTTCAATCTTGATTATAATTTGTTTACAACTTATTTTATTCATTTTAATTAATTTATAAGAAATAAAAGAATGAGTTTCATCTATATAAATTAAATCCTATAAATTAGAGGATTAAATAAACATCTTACCTCACAATGTTATTGCCGCACATAAAATTCTTCTTCTGAATATTCCAAATATGTTACGCTTAATATTTTCCATGGGTATTCATATATTCATGAGATTCACCAATTTTATGATATTTATGTCCACCACCCTTATTTAAAATTTATATGACAATGAACATTTGGTAAGTGTGGATCCATATATACAACAATGGGGAATTATTTAAAAAAATAAATTAATATAATTATATTTCCAAAAATTATTTATTTTATTATTAGCTTCTATATATTCAGTTTTTGTTTTTGTAATTCCCCCGCAATAATAGAAAACATCTTGATGATATCCTGAAGAATCCTTTTTAACTGGTCCCTATGCAACACGAGAATTCTTACTAGACTTTATTTTTTTGCGACACAATCCTTCTAACTTTTTATGAAGATAATGATTAGAATAATACTTTATAACAATTTTAGTAAGCCTTAGGATTAATACACTTACATACACTAGAGATATGTTTTAAAAGGATAATGAGTATAATCCTCGACTGAATGTTAGGCCTCAAACCCATATTAAACAACCTATATTTAACATAGTGATTCATAAAATGGTCATTTGAAAAGGTATATATATCATTAAAACGAGTTTAATAATTTTTTAAAATGTTTATCCTTCATCTTGGGTCATTAATTAATGAGTCTTCACCACTCTAAAAATTCAAGATGAAACTACTAATCAGAGTCAATTATATAATTATCTAGGTTATATCCACATGAAAAATATTTTATCCGATAATGTTCTATAATTTCCATCCAAATTGTTAATTCATATATATAATGTAACCCAAAATTGATCTTTTTTTAGTATTTATGTGGTGGAAAATAAATTACATCAGTAGAATAACTTCATCAGGTTTACATTTTCCATTTTCTCAATGAATAATATTTATCTAGTTAATTGTAAATTTAGATGAATAGTTTATTTTCCATTCTTAGTTCTAATAATCATAGAAATAAAGTATTTATTTTATTAATTTTTAATCCCAATAATGTGGGTTCCACTATAGGATTTTAATATGGATCTTATACCATAATTTCCTCTATTATATTTGGAAGAGTACTTATAAGAATAAATGTCTATATACAAAAATTATAACATCTCACTATATTAGAAAAAATATAAAATTTATAATAAAAACATCAATGGAAAAAAATTAAATCCATTAAAGATCAATAATTTATGGAATTATATATTCAACGAATGATATTAGAATTCACTGGATCCCTGTATGAACCATCCTAAATATTATAATAGTTTAACATATATTAGATGTAATGAATGTCTTGCAACACCAATCATAGAAAATAACATTACCACTCAAAACATTATAGTATATTTAATATTTTATTCAAATTTAATATATATTGTATCATTAAATGAATGATATACTGAATTTACATTCATCACGTACAATAAAGATATTATTCGATACCTTTTCTAACATGGAAAACTAAGCTCTACAGAACAACAATATATTATAAAAATATTATTATATAATATAATAATATATAATTTGGAAGTTAAATTAGAATTATTGAATAATATTTTCTAACGTATGAATATATATTATTGAATTAATATGAAAACTATTAATTTGAAATGAATATATGAACCAATTAAATTTAAAATTGATGTTTTTAAAAACAATTAGGATACACTAAAGATGATTTATAATAATAATATAAATAAATTACTAGTATATAATTATTTTAATGAAATATATAGATATTACATTTTAAATATATTTTCTAAATCATTAGTGCTTCCATTGATTGTTTTACATTTAGAGGAACCTTCCAGGATGCTTCGTCCATAAAAAGAAACTTCCAATAAAAAATTCATAAATCATTAATATGGTATCCAAATGATATTAAAATTTGAGGTTGAACTACCCACACAATAAAGAAAGATTTTATGAAGGGGTCCACATGTGAATCATCAATATAATGTGACAAAAATGTGAACACTTTCAGAGTCCATAATTCTTCTTATAAAGGGAGGCCCTTCACTCCTTCCCAAATCATACCATTCTTTAATAATGTTTTACTTAATTCTAATGATAATTTTTATTGGGTGTAATTATTTCTTTGTTTTTCTATCGTTTAATTTCATAATCTAAAACAATTTTTCCTCCATCGACGAGGTGGATGGAGGGTGTTCCTGGAGATCTCTAAGTAGACTTTTTATTCATAACCACGGTAAAATAGGGTGTTCCCACATACAATCGAGTGTGTTCACTAAGAATATTAGAAGCTGGTCAATGAAGGTTCTCCCGGAATGTTCTCTTGGGTGAACATCCATTCTCTCATAATTGAAATCTGTTTCGCATTATATTGTAATTTAGAATATAAATCTATCTTTCTATTATTTTTCATCTAAATTATATTATTCTAATAAATTTATTTCAAAAAACATAAAACAACAACAATAATAATTACTTCTTAGAATATTTATATTATGTAGGTGAATGAACTAAGAGAACTACTCAATTGAAACAACCCGGGTCAGCCACTATGTTGCACTAGGAAAATTAAATTGATTTTGCCCCGCCCTATGACTGGCGTGCATCACATCCCCAAGAAAATTGAATTCATTTACCTATCTAGAAATTATATGTATTTTTGTAAATATATATATATATATATATATATTATTTATATCTTGTTTTACATCGTAGATAATATAAAATCTATATCGACATAAGAATAAAAAATAACAATTCAAACATGGCAATTAACACCCAAAATAGTGAAAAAAATTAATTATTATTACTAAAATGTAATAATATATTTAAAGATGATTATTGATGGACTTATATATATGAATATGGTTATGTTATATTTCCTCAAGATAATGAAAACTATTATATATGCGGTTAAAGAACATTCACATAAATGGAAACAAAATGTAAGGGACATTGTTTTAATTACTATTCATTGAGGAATGAATTATCATTGTGATCCGAATATATTATATATAGTGTTCATATATAGATATTGATGTAATATCATTAATATTTATTTTTAATGGTATTTTTAGTTTCAATTTGAAATATTTAATCTATGATGATTTTAACATAATGTTTCTTCATGGTCAAGAAATTTCATTTATCAATTCATTTTTATTTAGTTATATTACATACACATTTTTGTTAATATTCAGTTATTATGGGTATAGTTAATTTAACCATATATTTATCTATTTAAACTAATTATGTGTGAATTTATAGTTGATACACATAGTTTATTAATTTATTAATTCTGACATCATTGTTTTATTCATCTCAGTGTGTATTTCAAAATCAAAATCTAATCAAGATTACTTATTCTTAAAATATCAAAAAATCAGTTAATATAATAATTTTAAAAAAAATTAATTTTATTTTATTATCATATTCTTATTCATTACCTTTTACATGATACAGTGCATGTTTCATACTTTTTGGTACTCCAAATGTGTTATGATATGTTTTGAAGAAAAACAGTCATCATTTCACTTCTTAATTGGATAACCAATTTTCTTATAAAAACAATTTTCCTAAAATGGATTTCAAAAATGTTTTTGACCATTAATCGATGATTATTTAAAGATAAATTTAATTTTTTTTCTTTTATAAAAGTTTTCAATGTAATAGTTTTGTCTCTTTTTGAAAAATTCAATTTTCCAACATTTTACCTTGCAAGTGGAATGTTTATTTTACATTGCAAGAAATGTATAGAATCACCCATAATCATTTCATTATAGCTTCATTTACATGAGAAATTTGTTTATTTTCAATATATTTTATCTCAAATTCAATAAATTTTAATTTTTTTAAAAAATAAACTAAATATTTCTTTGAATAATGTTTTTGAAAATTTATTTTTACATTGATTTAGTACATCAATAACAAATTAACACTATTTTACATCACCTTGGAAATTTTTTTGATACTATTAATATTCTTCATCTGGATGGATTGTGATTTATTTTTCCAAGGATATAATTGAATTTCAATTCTTTGATTTCTATTTTATTATCCCATTAAAATATTCAATTTCCAGTGATCCTTAAATATTAAATATTCCCAAAATACCCATATCATGTATCATTGATATGATCAATTCCAAAATTATATAAAACTTTAACATATAGTGTTTACATAAAATGTTATTTAATATCTTAAGAAATAATGATAAATACATATCTTTTACTTATGGTTAATATTAGATAAGAAAAATTGTTAAGTTATTAATTATATTATTAGATATGGGAAGAATTAATTATGAAAGAAAAAAATAACTGGGGACCAGTTATAGGTATTGATCAGATGAATTAATATTGTGATGGGATAGTCATGTTTACCAACAATAATTGGATTTTACCCTATATGTTATATACCACCGTACGAATGGTCTTTAATGTAATGTTGTCATGTACCTTGGAAACATTTCCATCAATACATAACAATTTCATTCATTTTTAATTAGTTATTATAATCCCTGATATTTTGATTATAATAAATTTTATTGAATCATTTTATTATTATTTTAACTAGAATGAATGAATTTCAATTATTTTCCTTTTAATATTATTTATTAATTATCAAATTATTTTAAATGTCATTCATGATTAGTAATATACCATTCAATATTTTTATGCACTTCCTCTTAGATTATTTATTACACAGAATGTTTGTTCGGTTATTTATTTTCCCATATTGATTATTGTCATTGATCTGTTATTTTTCTTCTATAAAAAACCCCTAACAATCTTATAATCTCACCCTTTTTTTCATTCATAGGGTTCCAAAAAGTGTACTAAGAAAGATGTGTAATGATAATATCTATGGAATAATGTTATCTTAGAATGAAAAAATGTATGTTTTTGTTAGTTCATTCATTTAAAATACATGAATCGTGTATATATTCAGTTGAAAAAATATTAATAATATTGTTTATTCGGGATTTTATTTATTGTAATATTGATAATTTAATTGTTTTGGAAGATTATCTGGGCTACTAATGTTAGGTATCATCATTTTGGACTTTAGGAAGATTAATATAATCATTAAAAATTATATTTGGGGAAAAAATATATTTGAGAGTATATAAATAAGGTTAAATATGATGATAATTAGAGAATAACAACATAATTTTTTGTAAGGAAGATATTTTTTGGGTCATCCTAGAAAAAAAACACATGTCTCGATAATACTAGTGGACATGGTTCTTAAACAGATGTACCTAGGGCTAACGGTTCTAAATTTGTGTTCTAAGTCTAATTCAAGAGTAACATGTTACATGAAAAAATGACTTACTATGCACCTAGTGTGAAAATCCAAAATTATACAAATATGACAATTATATTTTTTCTTACAAAAAATTATGATGGATTTGAATAGATAACGACAATGAATAGACGTGAATAATTATAAACCAATGACCACAATGTAAAGAAATAAAATGGTTAAAGTATTTTGGTATCAATGTTTTGTTGAAAACATATGTTAAAAGATGAATTTAGAAAAAATTATTTCAATTTTGTACATTATATTGATTTTTAATATAATAATATTATTTTTTATTAAATTAGAAAACCACATGTCGAGTGTCAACCGATCAAAACTATAAATTCATTTCGATATGATATAATGAAATAAGAATGATATATGTTTTATACCCACAAATGGCCTAAATGATGTTCCAGTTATTGTTTCATAACATTTAGTTTATAAAATTTATCCATATATAATAATGATGAATTGATACTTTGTTTTTTTAGAGAGTAATTTATTAAAAATATTAGTTTTGGAAAATAGTTAGAAATATTTTAAATGTAATATTTATAGATCATATGATCCATTAAAAGAAAATATTTTTTCTTTGGCATAGAAATTTATTTCTTGATATTCATTTCGTTATGTAAAGGGATGAATTTGATATTAATCAAAGTACAACCAATGTATGAAATTGTGTTTATTTAATTATGTTAATTTAGAATGTTTTAATATGTTTTAGGATGTAAAAGGTTTTACCAGAATTAGGTAATTTACATTAAAATAATTTTTTTATAATATATTCATTTAATTTTTAAAAATATGGTCTATTAAATCCTCATTGATTTCTGGATTTGAGGTGTAACATCCCAGGTAAATAAAGAATTTTAATTATTTATATTTATTAATATTTGTGAATAGAATATTAATATTACTTTAATGGAAACACTTTGCTCGATGGCATACCAAATATGCAACAATGAGTTTCTTTGAAATCGTACGTTGCACTCTAAAAATAAAATATTATTTTTTTAAATTGTAGTTAACGCCTAGCCGTTTTAATGGAGGAAATGAATATAACTAACTATAAAATGATAATATATTTTTTTCAATTTTTTTTACTTTTTAAAATAAATGATAGAGGATTAAAATGCAAATGAATCTAATTTTAATCTTAAATATTCTAATATTCATTAAATGGTTGATTAACCACCTTTTGATGGAAAACCATTTTTAAATCCACTTTTTGTTAATTTTATATGTTATATTAGACCAAATAAAATTCTTCTTTAAAATAGGGACATCGAAATTTACTTTTTGTATGTTTTTGTTATTTTTTTCGATAAATTTGATTTTTAATGAATAAGTGAAAAATGATGTATTTTAATTAAAATACACTTTTTAATAAACTTTATTAAAATTAATAGATCATCTTTTGAATTTTTTTACTGTTCAATTTGAATATATTTTTACCATTTAATCTAATGGTGGTCATTGGAATTAATTTCACATTGAAATTGGACTTAAACTAGTGCCAATCTTTTAATAGATATTGTTTCTTAAAAACACTCTATTTGTTTTGATAGCAGAAATTAATTATTAAATTAATTTATAAAACTTATATTTTTGTAATTTTTTAAAATAGACATCCTTTTTGAATTCAGAATATCAAATATAGCTTAGGGTGAAATTTTGGTATTTTTCTGAAAAACTTCAATTTTTGTTGAATAGTGAAACCACTAAGTAGTAGTTAAAAAATTGATTTTTCGTTTAAATGAAACTTTAACACTTATGTGTTTTGAAGTTCTAAAATATGACATACATGGTTGTCATTATGATATAAAATTTGGTTCAATGGGATTAAAATAATTTTTTGGTGAATACTAACATTTAATTTTTATTAATCGTGATTAAAGTTAATTAGTGTAATTAAAGGTAAATATAATGTTATAATGATATGAAATGACCTTGAAACATGTCCTACACCTATTTTATGATTCATTTTAGACCATTAAAATCATTGGGTTAACTAGGGGACCCCATGGAGCCTCTTTAGAAGGAAAATGACATTAATAACTTTTTATTTAAAGTTAAAATAAAAATGTCACAAACATTTAATGTTTTACTAAAACAATTTTTACATGGGGTAATAAAAGTCATATTTTCTTCTATAAATATTAATTGTAAAGATAAAATGATTTCCTACATCATTTTTTTTATAATTTTCAAACATTAAATAAATTATTTTATTTATGACACGATGATGATGCATCGATTACCTCTTTAATGAACGATTTTAATAAAATGAGATGATAAGGTAAAATATAAGACATACACTTTTCAAAAACATATTGGATGGGTTTATTTATAACCCTTATCACCTTACCCTAGAAATATCTAATTTTTGGACCTTAAATATCCGAAAATTATTTTATAATAAAATATCTTTTCAAGACATTCCAATAGTGCCCCACCTCGCTCTTATAAAAGGCCCCCACCTCTACCTATTTACCCACACCTCTCAAGCCATTGGCTCATCCAGATTCATCTCATATTTTCTCTCCACATCCCTATATTACCCCTAGAAGCCTCACTTTGGGTAGAAGTATTTCCAAGGAATCCTTTGATCTCAAATAAAAAAGTGTTATCTGATTTAAACGTAATGTCTTCACTTGTGTTCTTTTGTTTTATTTTGCTTCTCCAACACCCTAAAATATTTTTATCCCTTTATTTTGTAACAACAACAGTATCTTATATATACTATAATGTTTTTATGTGAATGATTCAAACTACACTTGCACACACCATCGTCTAATGATTAATGAACATACTGTTTCTGTGGATGGCGAATTTCTGCCTCACGAAATGATGATTGTTCAATATTTTTCTAACACTTTTCATGGTGTCCATTAAGATGTCACTCTATTTATATATAATATATATTATGTTTATATTTTCATTATGCCTCTATATTTTTCATTATGGAATACCTTTATGTATTCCATTATGGGTAAACATGATATCTTCATTTTAGGAAGTGCAGACTACGACCCCCTGAAAGTGATTTTATTCGTTAATGCCATATGTGGGAAATATAAAGGATAAAGTTAATGATATAATATTTGATATAATACAGGAAATATAATATAACTCTATATAATTATGATTTCATTCCATTAAATATTAAATATAAATGAAAGTAGCGTTATTGCATACGTATGACTTACCGTCTCCATGAACAGTGCATTTCATTTATTACCTCTAAATGTTTATGTAATATTATAAATGCATGTATATACAGGATAATATGATATATATGATATCTAAATCATTAATATAATTCTGGATATAATGGATATTTTACCACATGAACAACTTGTAATTATAAGATGTTTAGTTTTCACTCAATTACCAATGATTGACAAAACGACTGTTATTAACTTAAATAATTACATAAAGTTCATAAAATTGTAATAAATGATATAAAAGGAATAATTAACATAAAAAAGGTTCTTATGGAATTACAAATTAACTCTAGTTTATTATTCATCGGATTAAATAATAATCGAGTCAAGTCAGACTTGAGGTAAGGGATACTACCCCTCTCTTTCTTTTTAAGTACTCTCTTTTGTGTCATTCCATTTAAGCTCATATTTATTAGGATGGGGATGTAATTTTATATCCCTATTACTGTAATTTTTATTTTCATACGATGAGAGACCATATTTTATCTCATAAAATGATTTTTGGATGTATTAAGTGGTGTCGTTAGGCTGCCTAAGATTCATAATGTATTTCTTATCTCATTTTTAATTCTGTGATATTTCCATTGTTCGCCACTTAATTATTGCATGTGGTGTATTGTGTACTTCCCTTTAATTTATTTATCATGATTCTGTTTATATTCGCGGTATTATGTGATTCATTTGGTGTTTATTATCTTTTGATCATATGACTCTATTGATCACAAAAAGGTAAGAGGTTTTTATCTCACTTTCTGTTCCTGTGAGATTAATGCTACATTTTACACTATTTACCTTTGTTTGGTGTATGTACTACCCATTATTGAATTAAATGTGTAATATAATTTTATTCATTGGTATTTTCATCTTTATTGTATGAACCTTCTTTCATGGGTAGAATGTTTCAAAAGTTACCCAAATTGGAAAGGGAACCTTTCACCCTCATTTTTAAAAGACTTATTTTTGTTGGGTCTTTAAATTTACATATTGTTATATTGGGATATGTTCATATATATCTTTATTGATTTAAATTTTATGTCTATGTGATGAATTACCATTTTCTCTCTCATTAACTCATTTTATTAATTTTAAAGTGATATTGTTAGGATGTCGAATTTTCACAAAATAATTTCTTAACTCAATTTCCATTATTTGGGTTAAACATGTACTCATTGAATATAGCATTATATGAATATGTGTGAATTAATCTGATTATTTTACACTTAATATATATATATATTGTGTGTATTTATATTTTTCACACATAATTAAGTGATTGATTTATCATTAATATATGGATATCGTCTTTGTAAGGGACATTGTCTCAATATGCTTTCATTGAGGAAAATTTTGTTCTAATGCATGAATTTATTTTATACATTGTATAAACACCTTTTTCATTTCATTTCATTCAAATGCAATATTTTTCTATGAAGAACTTTACTAAACGACAAAAATGAATGTTTCTTTTAACATTCACGGTGACAACGAACTTTTTCTCCGCTGTGAGTACTATTTGATCTTTGGCTTCCATAACAAGTAGTAATGTTTTTAAAAGTAAATAAATACCATATACACTTTTATATATATTAGTATTGAAAATGGTTTTGATAAGGGATTTGTTATGTCAATATATTTATGTTATATATTGTTATTGAAATGTGGAAATGTTTTCTTTCCATTATAATTGTTTTATGTGTTATGATTATGTAATGGTACCTGGACATTTGATGGGTGGTTACATGATAAACCATATGACGAGTGGTGTCGGGAATACCAGGATGGTGGTTACTTTATAACCTCCAATTCCTTGGTTATGGAAGTCGGCCCTATGGCTATTACATTAAGTGATTTGTGTAAAATTTGACTATATGGTTATTCCATTTAAGAATGTTTATGTCCGAAGTTACCTTTATATGTTACATGTTTTTGTTATAAGGGTTTTATGGTAATATTTTTGTTACAAAAGGGTAAGCATCGATCTTTTATTTAGTGATGAGAATTTACTACTTCATAAAGGCGAAAAGTATTACTTTGATAAAGTATTCATGGTTTACATGTTGATTTGAAAAGCTAACAGTTTTCCTTCTTTGTGTATACTTTAATGGTATTTTTACACTCATCCCAAGTTTTTGAAATGTTTTCCACAGGGCATTAAAATAAATTGGGTCAAGTATGGAATCAAGGAAAGACATTCTATATAAACCATGGAACTAGACATCTTTCTTTTTATGAGTTTTATTTAATGGAAACCTAGTTGATGTGTCTACTTTGTAATATTTGGAGATGTAATAGTTATGCCCTAATTCTTTAAAAATCTAAAACTAAAAAGATCTTCTATGTGAATTATTCATTTAATTCAATATTACGTAATTTTTTAAGGTCTGGGCCTTATTGTTTATATCAGAGGTTGGTTTATATAACTTTAGAGGTTAGGGTATCCTTTAAGAACAAGTAAAATTACAATAGTGGTTAGGTTTTCAGAATGTGTCATAATATTAGTTAATGTGAATAAGTTTAAGATAACATGAATAATTATATCTCAGTATTATATGATTATTGAAATGATATACTCACACTTTAATTTTTTTGGTTTTAATATATGAATGGATCTAGCAGGCACCAAAGTGACAATGGGTTTGAAGAAACAATGGTGGTTTTCTAATTAAGAGACTGGATGAAATGGGAGATTCAATGAGAAATATAATGGTTATTCTAAACCAACTATCAAGGAGTCATGATTAACCACTTGAATCTTGGTGAGTTATCTGATGCGCGAGAGAAGAAAATCGATGTGGAAGTTCATGTAATAATTATAATGGTAACCATTTGGGTTTATATGATCCTTACATTTGAGGTAATTATGGGTTACAATATGAATGAAAATGAAAGGAATGAGAAAAAATTGAGGTTAAATTATGTTATGTTTATTTTTGATGATGTTATATCTCGTTGGAGAATTTATTAAGAATTATATAGTTTTGGAAAAAGTAAAACACATAGACCATGTGACAACCTGTCATGTCGGACGAAGCTCAGGGAATCGAACACACAACCAAAGTGCGACTGGTATTTATCGCCTACCACTGGACTACATGAGGCACCTGGTTAGTTTGACTAATTATTTTTAGTTAGATTATCTTATGAATCTAGAATAAGTTTATTTTAGGTTATCTATGGAAATTATTAACCTATCATGGAGGATATGTGATTAGGATAATTACTTTTCAATACGAAACTTTAAGAGAAGCTGATGTTATTTCGAGATAAATGTTAATTTTTACTTTGGAAGACTATGTGATTAGATCATTCAAATATTTGGGTTTCAATATTATATGGGATTACTTTGAATATGTTTATGGAAAAATTGTTTATCGAATGGTCTTCCTTGAACTTTGGGTTTTGTTGGAAAAAAATTGGAGATTAAGAATTAATTTTCATTTTATTAAGGATCATCCTTTTGTGGATTATCTAATATTGTTCTAATAATATTGGTTTTGGTAAGGGTCTAAATACATGGGAATTATATAGTTCCCTTTTTTGGATTAGGTTATTCTCTAGAAGTTGATTATAGCGCACTTAATGTGAACAAGTTATCCTAAATACTCATCTTTTTGAGAAAATATGAGTATGTGTAACAAATCTAGTAAGAGATGAAAGACTACATTACAATTAAGTAGGTTTCCTTAGGATATATTTAAGCTCATAAATAAATTCTTCAATGAAAAGAAACTTACAACAAAAATTTTGTCCGTTAACTTCTCCTACCGGGGAATCAAATATTGTTTAACCCATCACAAGTATGTGATTTTCTTGTGGTTTACTTTCTCATAATCATGTTTTCTATCACTCCCCATCAGAACATGAGCCTTTGTTTTCTCTTCCATGTCCATCTTTTCTTAAATGGAATCCTAGTATGGGTTAACTCAGGTGACATTTGTACTACCTTTTCTTTCTATAAAAGTGACAGTTAAATTTATTTCTTCTCTGATGTGGGGCTTTCAATGAAGTTTCCAAGCCCAATATTAAAAAATAGAGTATGCAATTCCCAAAATGGGGGATGGATGTAACATACCTGGTAAATAAAGAATATTAATTTTTCAAATTTATTAATATATGTGAATACAATATTAATATTACTTTAAAGGGAACACTATGCTCGATGGCATACCCAATACGCAACAGCGAGCATCTTTTAAATCTTACATTGCACACTAATAATAATATAATATTATTTTAAATGGTAGTTACGCCTAGCCATTATAATGGTGGTAATGATCAGAACTAACTAAAAAATGATTATATATGTTTTTCAAATATTGTTTACATTTTACAATAAATGTTAGAGGATTAAAATGTGATTGAATCCAATTTTTAGCGCAAATATTCTAATATTCTTTAAAAGGTCGATTAACCGTCGTTTGATGGAGAACCTTTTTCAAATCCACTTTTTGAAAATTTTATATGTAATATTAGACCAAATAAAATCCTTCTTTATAATCAGGACATCAAAATTTACTTTGTGTATTTTTTTTATTTATTTTGATGAAGTTCATTTTTAATGGATCAGTGATAAAAGTTGTATTTTAATTAAAATCCACTTTTTATTCTAATTTATTTATATGATTAGATCATCTTTTTAATTTGTTTTAAAGTGCAATTGTAATATATTTTTACCATTTAATCCAATGGTGGTCATTGTAATTAATTTCACATTCAAATTGTACTTAAACATGTGTCAATCTTTTAATAGATATTGTTTCATAAAAACACACTATTTGATTTGACAGCAGGAATTAATTATTAAATTAATTAATGAACCTTATATATTTTGAATTTTTTATAATAGAAATTATATTTGAATTCAAAATATCAAATATATCTTAGGTTGAATTTTTGGTATTTTTCTGAAAAACTTCAATTTTTTATGAATAGTGAAACCACTAAGTGGTAGATAAAAAACTGATTTTTCGTTTAAATTAAACTATACCACAACTGTGCTTTAAATTTCAAAACACCGACATACATGGTTATCATTAGGGTGTATAATTTGGTTCAATGGGATTAAAATAATTTTTTTGGTGAATAGTAACTTTTATGTTTTATTAATCACGAGTTAAGGTAATTAGTGCAATTTACGATAAAGATAATGTTATAATAATATGAAATGTCATTGAAACATTCCATGCCCTTATCGTATGAGTCATGGAAGACCAATAAAATTCATGGGGCAGCTAGGGGATCCATTGGAGCCACTTTGATAGGAAAATGGCATTAATTACTTTTTATTTAAAGTTAAAATAAAAATGTCACAAACATGTATTGTTTTACTAAAAAAAATTTACATGGAGTTATACAAGTCAAATTTTTGAATATTAATATTAATTAGAAATATAAAATTATTTTCCTATATCATAGTATTTGTTTTATAATTTTTAAACGTTAAATAAATTAATCTATTTATGACACCATAATGATGGAGTGATTAACTCATTAACAAAAGATTTAAATAAAAATATAAGATAAGGTTAAATATAAGACTTACACTTGTCAAAAAACCTATTGGATGGGTGGCTTTCGAAACCTTGTCACCTTACCCTCGAATTATATAATTGTGGGACCTGAAATATTCTAAAATAATTTTATAATAATGTAACTTTTCAAGACATTCCAAGAGTGCCCCTCCTCCCTCTTATAAAAGGCCCCCAACTCTACCCTATTACCCATACACCTCAAGCCCTTATATCCTCCAACCTCTGCACATATAGTCTCTCCACATCCCTCTCTTACACCTAGAAGCCTCACTTTGGGCCAAAGTCTTTCCAAGGAAGCCTTTGAGCTCAAATCAAAAAGTGTTATCCGATTTAATAGTATTTTCTTCACATGTGTTTTTTTTATTTTGCTTATCCAACCCCCTAAAATATTTTAATCCATTTATTTAGTAAAAACAACAGTTTATTATATATACTAGGGTGTTTTTATATGAATTATTTGAGCTAAAGTTACACACACCTACGTCTAATGGTTAAAGAACATATTGTTTCTGTGGATGGAGAATTTCTGACTCACGAAATGATGATTGTTCAATATTTTTTTAACACCTTTCATGGAGACCAATAAGTTGTCACTATAATTAAATATGATATATATTATTTTTATATTTTCCTTATGATTACTTATTTTTAGTTTATGGTAATCCTTTATGGTTTCCATTTTGGGTAAACGTGATATCTCCATTTTTGGAAGTGCAGACTACCACCCCCTCAAAGTGATTTGATTCGTTAATTCCATATGTAGGACATATAATGTATGGTGTTAATTATATTATATATGATATTATAATTTAATTATAATATAAATATATATAATTTTTATTTCATTCCATTAAATATGATATATAAATGACAGTATTGTTCATCCGTACGTACAAATTACAGTCTCCATGAACGGTGCATTTCATTTCTTACATGTAAATGTTTATGTAATATAATAAATGCATGTATATACTGGATATATATTATATATATGATATCTACATCATGAATATAATTCTGGATATAATGGATATTTTAACACATGAACAAATTGTAATTATAAGAAGTTTATTTTTTACTCATGTACCAATGATGGCCAAAACAAACATTATTCACATAAATAATTACATAATGTTTATTAAATGGTAATAAATGATATATAAATTAATAATAATAAAAATGTTCTTAAGCAAGTATAAATTAACTCTAGTTTATTATTCAGGAGATTAACGAACGATCGAGTCATGTCTGACATGAGGTAAGGGATCCTACCTCTCTCTTTTTTTAAGTAGTCTCTTTTGTGTCATTACTTTTATGCTCATTTTTATTATGTTGGGGGATGTTATTTAAATACCTATTACTGTAATTTTCTATTTTATATGATTCTCGACCATATTTGATCTCATAAAAACATTTTTGTAAGTATTAAGTGGTGTTGTTAGGCTGCAGATGTTTCG
Organism: Viscum album; assembly: GCA_963277665.1. NCBI lineage: Eukaryota > Viridiplantae > Streptophyta > Magnoliopsida > Santalales > Viscaceae > Viscum > Viscum album. The sequence goes on along the minus strand of OY728163.1, from coordinate 1,043,827,905 downwards.
TAACAGATTTCTTATCTCACTTTTAATTCTGTGATACTTCCATTGTTCGCCACTTATTTATTTCATGTGGTGTATTTTTTAATCCACATTAATATATATTATCATGATTCTATTTATATTCATGTTATTATGTGATTAATTTTTTGTTTATTATCTTTTGGTCATAAGACTCGATTGATCACAATGAGGTAAGGGGTTTTTATCTCACTTTCTGTTCCCATGAGATTCATGCTACATTTTCCACTATTCCCGTTTGTGTGGTGTATATACTGCCCATTATTGAATTAATTGTGTAATATAATATAATTTATGGATATTTTAATCTTCAATATTTGACCCTTCTATCATGGGTTGTACATTTGAGAAGTTACCCAAATCGGTAAGGGAACATTTCACCCTCCTCTTTTTAAGAGACTTCTTTTTATTGGGTATTTAAATTTACATATTGTTATGTTGGGATATGTTCTTCTATATCCCTATTGATATAAATTTTATGTCCAAGTGATGAGTTACCATTTTCTCTCTCATTAACTCATTTTCGGAATTTTAATGCGACGCTGTTAGGCTGTCGAATTTTGGCAAGGGAAATTCTTAACTCAATTTCAATTAAATGGGTTAAACTTGTACTCCGTGAATATATCATTATATTAATATGTGTGAATTAATATGATTGTATTACAATCAATATCCACTTATATTGGGTGTATTTATATTTTCCACAAATAATTAAGAAATTGATTTATCCTTAATCTAAAGATACAATCTTTTTAAGGGCCATCGTCTCAATCTCCTTTAATTGAGGCATATTTTGTTCTAATGCAAGAATTTTCATTATACATTGTATAAACACCTTTGTCATTTCATTTCATTCAAAGGCAATATTTTTCTATGAAGATTTTTACTAAATGACCAAAATGAATGATTCTTTCAACATTCGAGATGACAATGACCTTTTCCGCCGCCGCGAGTACTATTTGACCTTTAGCTTCCTTAAGAAGCCGTAATGTTTTTTAAATAAAATAACTACCATATAATATTTTATGTTTATTGGTATTGAAAATGGTTTTGATTATATAATTTTCTATTTCAATATATTTATGTTATATATTGTTATTGAAATGTGTAAATGTTTTCTTTCCTTTATAATTGTTTAATGTGTTATGATTTTATAATGGTACTTTTACATTTGACGGATGGTTACATGATAAACCATATGACGGGTGGTGCCGTGAATACCAGGACAGGTGGTTACTTTATAAACTCCAATGCATTGGGTATGGATGTCATCTATATGGCTATTCCATTATGTGATATGTGTGGAAGTCTACCGTATAGTTATTCTATTTAAGTATGTTTATGTCCCAAGTTACCTTAAAAAGTTACGTGTTTTTTATATGGGTTTTATAGTAATATTTTTGTTACAAAAGGGTAAGTAATTTTCTTTTATTCAATGAAGAGTATTTACTATTTCGTAATGGTGAAAAGTATTACTTTGATAAAGTATTCACAGTTTACTTGTTGTTTTAAAAAACTTACATTTTTCCTTCTTTGTGTATCCTTTATTGGGATTTTTATACTCATCACAAGTTTTTGAAATGTTTTCCACATGACATAAATATTAATAGGGTCAAGGATGGAATCACGGAATGACATGATATCTATGACATAGAACTAGGCATGTTTCTTTTTTAGAGTTTCTATTTTATGGAAAAATAGTTGAAGTGTATAAATTGTAATCATTTGAGATGTAATAGTTATGTCCTAATTCTATAAAACTATAAACCTAAAAATATATTATATGTGAATTATTCATCTAATTCAATATTAAGTAATGTTTTATGGTCAGGGCCTTATATTATTCCCTCTAGTTTAAATTGATTGGTCAATTTTTTTTTGATCAAGGAAAAAAATCACTCCATTAAATATTTTTATTATTCATGTATGTGTCTATCTAATATTTCACTAATGTTTTCCAACATATAGACCATGTTATATGTTATTTCATGTGTCATTTTTACATATCATTTTAAATTATTATTAGTATATTTTATTTACTCATTTAAAGATGTTGGATTTTATAAAAATAATTTTAAAAATTTAAACCCACTATTTCCCAAATCGAGTTACAATTGCAAGGACTAAATTTATTTAAGCTGGGGGGAATGTAAATCCATAAAAATTTTAAAAGAATTTTTTTTGAAAACTTGTAGGAAACACAAATAAATGAATATAGAGGAATATTAAATCATGATATTTTTTAGTATATTTAATTTGTTTAAATAATATTTAAAAATTCTTTAGCTTTTAATGTATGAAATAATGAGTTTTGAAGCATCACACACAATAAATAGATTATTTCATATATTGTGTTACACGAAATACTATGTTTTACTGGACAATAATATATTACATAAATATTGTAATTCAATATAATATGATATAACATAGAAAAATAATTAGAATCTATAAATAAGATTAAATAACATATCTATATATTTGAGTGAATTTATTATAAGCCAATTAATTATATATGTATATAAGAACCAACTGAATATAAATGGTTTTTTTTTAAAAAGTAATATTATGCGACAAAGGTGACTTATCATAATGAATTAAATTAATTTTTATGAGAGAATAAAATTAATTCAATATATAAATTCTATATTCAATAAAAAATTTATTATATTCGTCCAATATATTTGGTAGGCAATTGATATGAGTAAATCTAGTTTTCCGCTTATAATATTTATTTTTCTATAAAGTCAATTTTTTCAAGCCAATTAGTGGAGAACCTATTTTATAAATGGATTTTGAATAATTTGCAATTTTTTTTCTATATTAAAATCAATTTGGAAAAATGAATTTCAAAATTATCAAAGGGATAATATTAAGTATCTTTATATGAAATTAAATTTTTTGATGAATAATGAAAAATAATGAATATTAAATAAGAATTTGTTTCCATGGAATTTATTAGTATTGATATTTAAAATATTAATTTATTTTCCAAGTCAAATGAGATAAATTTTAAATAAAATAATTCAATTTAATTAATTGGAATCAATTTAAAATTTAATTGTTATATAAAAACATTTCAAAATTTTAAATATTTCCCCATTAAAATCCTATATTGTAGTCATATCTGCGCGATAAATTTTAAATTAATTTCATCCACTTATATGAATATAATTTGGAAAGATTGATTATATATTTTCAATAATAATAATTTATAATTTCTTGTAATTTAATCATAGTTATTTTAAAAAACAATTATTGTAAGAAATTAAAATTAATTATCATGGTGAAGAGAGAAATTATCATAACAACAGAATAATCCTTAAAACTAGTGGTCAAAATAAACTATAAACATGTAAAAATAATTTTTTTGGGATATATTTCATCCATATTTTTTTAGTATTTACAATTATTTGGGGAAAAATATTTAATTGAGACCTCTCAATAGTGTTTACAATTTTATATTTTCAATAATTATTCTCCTCGATCACTATGAAAATAAACTCACCCATCGAACTTATTCACACATATATTTCCATATGGATCATCCAAAACATGAACAGATAATATCTCAAATCCTCTCCCATAATATTACATTTCAAACAATATCCAAAAAAATAAAGAAAGCATTTCATATAAAGCAAAAAGAGTTACCCAAATGAGTAGAAACTCTCTTTAATGACAACTTTTGTTTCATTTAATTCTCCATAGATTAAATTATTTTCATATATTTATGAAATAATAACATAATTATCATAAAATTTTCCTATTTTTTATGATAATATATCAACCCACACATTCACACACATCCATCAAATGGGTTACACAATCAACAATCATGTGTTTGCGGGACTACTACATCATGAAAAGAAGACATTCATTCATCCCATTTCCACCATTAGATGTTGAAATGATGATGTATTTTTATTTTATATATGATATTTATAGTATTTATAATGAATTTAATCTTATTTAATTTTTCTATATCACATAACATGATGCTTTCTGTTCTGTGGGTATACGATAACTTCGTTTCTGGACATGTACAAAACCATCTTTTGATAAAAGATTGATTCTTTCAAACTATACATGGAATTTATAAAAAAGGGTTTTAATAAATTTTTGATACACATATAATAAATATGATACTCAAATTATAATATTTATAGATATATGATTTAATTTCCATTCATTTTAATACAATATGGAAAATAATGTAACATTCATGTATACGTTAGTACACTATGTCCATAAAGGATGAATTTTATTTCATATCATATATCAAATTTTTTATTATTATAAATAAATATATTATAAATATATATTATTCTTTTAGATGAAGAATTCCGGACAATGTTTGATGAACAAAAATAATTAATCAAACTAGGAAATTAATACATAAAATACTAAAATTAGTGAAAGATTATTAACATATGGGTAATAAGATATGATAATAATATTTATATTATGTTATAAATATGAGTATTGTAGTTTTATAAGTTTGTGACCTAATTAAAACCATTATATTGGAGGATAATGTATGTTCCCTCGAATGGAATAGCATGGTATGGGACATTATCTAATTTTAGATTCATTAAGGCATACAATTTCATAAAAATCCTAAATTATTATATATAGTGTACATACATCCACTATAAAATATAACATCATTAGTAATTCATTATATAGGGAATTTCTAGTTTCATTTTTAATTATATAATCAGAAGAGATTTAAAAATCTTTCTACCAAGTGGTAACTAAATTTCATAACTCAATTTTTTCATTGGGTTATATTACAAACATGGTGTCATTAATATTTTATGATTATTTGAATAATTAGTTTTACAATCTATTTTTTTATTTGAACTTATTAGATTTGGATTTATATTTGATACAAACAATAAATTCATTTATTAATTACTATATTAATGTTATTATTAAATAAGGGTTTATTTCATAATCTTATTATTATCATGATTTCGAATAAATAAATTTTCTAAAAGGATTTATATATAAATTTATTATTAAACCCATTCATTTTATCTTCCTATCAAAAAGAGTAACTTTTCATGTAATAGTACAATTTTTATTCTTAGTTTCACTCAAAATGATTTAGGAATTTTTTTTAATAAACCTTACCTTGATTTCTATATTTACTCAGATAATATATATCCAACTAGATAAGATATTCTCTAAAATGGTTTTATAAACGGGTTTTAACTTTAAAAAATTATTTAATAATGAAAGCGTTAACATTTTTATTTTATGGAAAAAATTAAAATGAATATTCTTTTCTCTCTCTGAAAAAAGATAATCAACCCTTTTACCATGATAGAAAACAGTTTTTTAAATTGTATAGCATGCACAAAATCATCATCCATCATTACCTTAAAATATAATTTAAATATTGTTCCTTGATACTATTATTATTCTTTTTCTGGATGGTTTCTAATATATGTGGTCATGTATAGTATTCATATTCACTTGCTTGATCAATTTTTATTATCCCACGAAAATATTAATTTTTCAGTGATCATTAATCATTGAATTCCCCTTAAATATCCATATCATCAGTAATTAATATGATTATTTTCCAAACTGTATAACAATTTCACATAAAGTGTTAGAATTAATATTATTTGACATATTAGGAAATATTGTAAAATTCACATCTTTTACTCAATGTGCATATTTGATAAGGCATGTTATCTTTGAATAAAATAGATAATTAAATATATTATGAGTGTTTTTGAAAGGTCTTACATTGTTGGGTCTAGTTATAGATATCCCCTCCATACATCGGTTGTCTCATGTGATGAGTTGGTTGGCTGGCCATAGTGGAGTTTTAATTTAGTGTTGAAAAATGAATTTTGAAAGGTCTGGATGATAATTTTACCATCTAACTAGGAATCATGGAGTCCAATAAATAAGTATTCACTCTATTTTTATTCTATTTGTATTTCCTACGAGATTTTCACAACGAAAAAAAATCAATGGATGCATTTCAATATATTATTATTGATTAAATATATTTGTTTTCAGTTATATACAATTCTATATTGACTATTCATTATTCAATAAATTTAAATTACATGTGTGTGATGTTATTTTCCATAGCATATTTTTTACACAATCCATTTAGTTTTTTGTTACATGAAATGTTTTTTTTACTTATTTACCTTTCCATATTGATTATTTTCATTGATTCAATATTTTTTACACTCAATATAACCCTTATAACGAATTTGATCTCACCCTTATTTTGTTTCATTTCACTAGAATTCCAATATTTTTACTAATATATACATGAAATGATATTATATATAGAATAATGTAATGTTAAAATTAATAAAATAACGTTTGAACAAGTGTATTTATTTTTAATATAAGACTGTTGTACATATCTTGTTATTATAACTAATTAAAAAATTGGTCCTCCATGATTTTTTTTAATTTTAATCAAGTAATTGTAAATGTATTTGACACCGAATTCATGATACTACGGTTAGGGTAATACATAGTAAATGAAAAAAAAGATTCATCCAAATAAAATAAAATACCATGATCAAATTAATAACCACTTAATTAATTTTCTAATATTTTTGTAAACCCTATTCCACTAATGATAATTCCAATTATGATGAAATATTATACGTCTCATGTCCCCCTCCAAATAGATTATCCATATTTAATAGTTCATAATTTTTTCAAACCTTAAAACAAATACCAAAACAAGGAACTTTTGTTACACTTATGAAATGATTCTAGTTGTAATACCATTTTCTAACAGACCATCCTTTGTTGAAATTTTATATAATTGAAAAATAAATTCAACAAGGGATTGATGTTTATTTATTTATCCCAAAAAACGTATTAGTTGGGATATAATAAAAAATAATAAATAGACAAAAACATATAATAAAATAAAGCATATTCATGAGACATACAATGTAATTACAAAAGTCTAAGACCAGATGAAATACTATTAAAACCAATATAATGTCTTCATATGACCATATGTCACAACCAAACATAGTCTTATGAATTATAACTCATCATAGAGAAGTTGGTGAGAATTATGATTCTTTTCCGCTAAACCATTTCCTTAAAAATTGATCAATATATACACAAATACAAATATTATTTTTTAAGGACAATGGCCACAAAGAAACCACTATAAATTTATAAAAATTCATTCCCCATGAATTTATTATTTATATACATTAATCAAAATAAATTTTTGATTTAATTTCATTAGTGAAACTGTTTTTATAAAACATACTTTTTTCCATTTAAATAATTATATATTATTATAAAAAATGATTATGAAAATAAAATTAATGATATAATACATACTCATAATTAGAAATATCAATAGAATTTACATGAATTAGACATGTTAGTGACTAAAAATTAAACAACCATGTAACATAAAAAGATAAATTGAACTATTTATATATCCAGTAAGAATATGTAATGTGATATGATAAGAAACAATAATCCCAGAATAATATGAATCATACTAATATATAGTCATTCAAAATTCAATCTATATCACAACAATAAATACTTTTCACTCCAAAATCACATTTCTTTAAAACTATCCATTAACTTATTCTCACATGGTTCATTATGTTCTCTGTTTTTTTAAAACAAATAATCCTTGATTAAAGTCTTATATGACATTCTTTGAAGTGATTTATTACTTATAAAATGAGTAAAAATCAATTTCATTTGAAAACTATTTTGATATAATGCTATGAAATAAATTACAAGAAAATGATGTTTGTAAGGAAAACTATATATAAATTAATTTCCCACTCAAAAAATATATTTTATATAATAAAACCCTTATATAATTCCTATATATAACATATATAAACTAAACCAAAAGAATGTTTCAAAACATCAAAAAAGTTCATAATTAAACCATTGTATAGAGATAAATAACTCATTAGTTTATAAATCCATCAAACCTATAAATTTTTATTTGGAAAAAGAAGAATATCAGTCACCAACAAGACAAACGTAACATGGTAAAGACGAACATGGATGGAAATTACAAAAAATGGTAGATGAATATGAACATATATTATGATACCCTCATTAAATTAGATGAATTCATACGCAATAATGTGGATAAAGGTGAATGACATAATAATTGATAAATATGTTTTAATATTTTGTTAAAATATTTTTTAATGATATAAGGAATCTATATTTTTGGTGGGTGTAACGCCTCATGAAATATTTTTGGAAGAATCAACCCTTAAGAATTCAAAAACAACATAAACCATTATCTACCGCTTCCCACCTTGACATGGATGAATCAACCATTCCAAAAACCAAAATCCTAACACGGTGATCCCCTATATGGATGGGGTCTGTAAAACCCATGATTCATTTGGACAACCACAAACTCCATTATTGTGTATTGGTTGCTAGATTAGATATAGATTATAAATAAATCCACTGTAACCCCTTACCATGTCCATACCTAATAGTGGTAATTTTTTCAATACACATATTAACCATATAGATCATGAGACATTTATGTCAATGACCACATTTTGGTATTTCATGTGTTTCACAGACCAATTATAAAAAAAATCAAACCACCATTATCATCCAACACTTTTGATTTCAATATTATCCTGAAAAGTCTAAAAATAAAATATTCACGTGACTCGAAGGTTGTCAAATGTGAATCACAATCCATTAAAAACATAAAACATATTAATGATGTATATATTATAAAATATTAGTGTGTTCTAAAAAATAATAGGATATGAATCAAGCATAATTTCTTATAACTAATACAAGGTAATGACATACATACTACGTGGGCCACAAAAGATATGTCTGATGTTCTAGAATTCCAATTATATTTCATGGGATTTATTTTCCATTAATATATGTAATCATGGTGGTTTAATATAGGAATTTAAATTAATTCATATATTTAATTCCTTCTGTAATTTTTTTTGGATTTGACATTATTACATTATAGAATTCCAATGTGATTAATAGGGATTCATCATTTTTCCTAATATGATGAATGATTCACTAGATATTTATTAGTATTTAAGGTATGAACATTCATCTATATGAGATAACTTGGATACAATATATGATATATAATTTTAGTGGAATAGTTCTAGGAATATTTATGATCTGTATTCAAAAACATACCATCACTTCTAACTGAATTTATTTTTTTACCCTAGGTTCCATTTTAGAGACTGATAACAGTAAATGATTTTTTTTTACGAATTCATGACATATTTATTTAGATTATAATATGACATGTAAATTTAATAATAATGTGGCTATGTTTGTGTCCCTAGATTTTCACTCTTATATATTTTTTACTCATATCATATAAAGGATATAATGATTCTTAGGAACTAGAGTAGATATAAATAAACACATCTTCATATAGGGAAGAATACAAGAATTTCATGACTGAACATGATATCTCATATGGAGTCTTTATTCCCTAATGTTAATGATCTATGATGGAATTAGTTACATTTTAACATTTTTATATGTTATATTATATACATGATATCATCCTATATGGTGAAAATGTGATGTGTATTAGAATGAACATGAAATTATACTACTATAGGGAATATTTTTCATAGCATATTTGATTAATTATATATTCTATACTCTAATATATTATTTATTAAATCTTATTTGATATATACACTTCTTACTGACTCGAATAAGATTGTATATAATTCCCATGGTAATATCATAAACCCTTGATATTTATCATGAACCTATAATGCAAGGGGAGGTGCACCTAACATCATCTAGTATTCACTGATCATTCTAATGTAGAGTGGTATGAATAAAAAATGTATCAAATTGATGATACATCGTTGGGATAAAATATTGTTATTTGATTTGAATTAATTCAAAAAAATGTGGAAATTTTCCTACATTGTGAGGTTGGGCTCAAGTCACCCATCTCAATTTTTTCCTAACCCAAGTTAGACAACATTATGGATATATATTTCATGTATAGTTGACGGGTATCATAGGTGATCTCAAATAATGGTTTTATAGGGGATATAAGTTTTGAAATAGAGAATCAAGCCATGAATGGTGGAAAATGGTTTCAATGGTTGTGAAGATCACTGGAAAAGAATGGTTTATAGGGTTTTGTAAAGCTATATAATGATAGGGGTGTCCAATACTGTTAAATCAGTATGGACTCAATATTTCCCGAGACCAAACATGTAAGGAAGAGTAGAAACATAGTTTTTTATGTGATAAAGGTGAGCCATACCCTCAAGAATAAGTGATTTGGAATATTAAATAGGATGTTTAATATTTCTTGTTTGTATAGACTCTTTTTTTTTATTTCTAATACATTAAAATATTTATAAATATATTTTCAGAGATATGAACTGAGATGTTGTGAAATTATGAGGCCAATTGTGCCATGAATATTTATTATAAAAATATTAAATATATTTTACATTTTGTTCATGATTAATTATTGAAAATAGGATTACACTTAAATGTTTGATTTTATCAAAATTTGGATACCATAGATGGGTCTAAATCACAGTGTTTTCCTAGGTGCAACATTAAATAAGATGGGGTTGGACGTTCAAACCCCTATCTTATTGGCAGCGTGGAAAGTGAATTAAATGATTAATTAATTATTTGATTTATTTTCCACAAAACAATTTAAAAAGCATATATATAGATAATTAGAGTGATTTGTAGAGGGTTAGACTCTTAATTCCTAGATTTTATTCCAAGAGCTCCATCATATATTTGGATAAATCCATCAAGGAACAATGAATGACAAACCTGTAGATCATGGTGCATCAAATCACAAAAGACACACCACTACCTCCGATTATTTCATGACAATGTTCATTATAAATTATCCGTACAACATAAATACAGGTCTCATATTTTATTGATGCATACCTTTATATTAAAAACAATTGAGTTTATCCATCGAATTTTTTTATATATGCACAAATTGAAAACATTTAAGGATCATTGGTATTTAAATTTAATCAATGTTATATTAATTTATCTTACCCCATTTTCTGTTATTGATCAATGGCCAAGAAATATTGCACTGCGACATTAACAAATCGTTTCCCTGTAAATTTTGTTATTTGTTCCTTGAATTATTTTTTAATGGAATACTTCAGTTCCTAGTTCTATAGTTTTCCGGAAACCCATGATCAATTGAGTTCTTGGGATTGAGGTGGGATGACGAAACAAAAATGAATTTGAGAGTAGACCATATATATGAAATGTTCATGATGATTGGATACTGAATAGGGTGATTTGGAGCCAAATTTTCAAACCTTTTAGAGATTGGTGTTAGATGAATGAGGAGTGAAACAATAATTTATTACAGTGGATGATTCCTAGTGAATGATGAATACTAAGCATGAATCACAATTAGATCAGAAGATTTTGGATGTAATCACGGTGCAATATGATGTTGTTTAACATGTCATGTAGGATGAAGAACAATTAGTATTTATCACCATTATTGGTGGCACTTTGATTCTAAATAATTTAAGGACATCAATGCATGTAGAACTTCCTATAACATCATGGACCCCTCCCCGATTTGATAATACATTTGAGGGGATACACAAGAAGGGAGTCTATGAATATGTACATAAACACATGTTATCCACACAGACAGTTTTTTTGTGTGTTCCTAGACACTATATACCAAATTTAATGTGCATGGGGTCTATGTACATAGAAATGACCATCATTCATGGACCAGTCCATATATTGGTTGGACAAGTGGTGTAGTCCACCTACACATCATAAAACCCTATAGGGACATGACATATGTACTAACTAGGGAAACATATTTGAGGTGAAGAGGTACTACACATATTTTGGGTCTCCTTATTTTCCAATTACTAATTAGGAAATTCCGAGTGATGTTTGATCATATGTATCTCCTTTTTGTGAACTCATATTTAATTCTGAAATATTCTAATCCTGAGTGTTTTTTTTTCACGTAGAATTTAACGGTTCCCTCTAAATTATCTGTTGAGGTATGACGTGAAATTTTTTGGGATCAAATATGTGGACATGACACTTGATGACAGAATTAATCATATAGATTCACTAGAAGAGTACTGGGCTAACCCTCAAATTGGTTGGTTAGTAGCGTTCCTCGATGGTAGTTTCTGGGTGACCCTCTAGTTGGGCTAGGTGATAAAATTCTCCAACGATAATTATAATTTATCATCCTATAAGATTGTTAAGTTAATTTTCATAACATTCTAGTCATATCCTTTAATAGGTTTGATAAATAATGTTCTCCAATGACATCTTCCAGGCATAAACCTCTAGCTATGCCACGTAGTGGAATTTCCCCAATGTCTCACTAATATAACCCTCAATATAAAAAGGGTTGTAGAATTTCCTAATGAACATATTCAGTGGTACCCTCCAGTTGGACCAAAAATTTTCATTACTCAGTGAATATAGGGGTATGAACCTCATTTCATAGAAAGGCACAAGATCCATCCTAAAATTGGTGACCTATTAACTAAGAGACACAATGTAGAGGTAGGGATTGAAGTGACGAAAATTGCAGAGAAAGAGGGAAACCATCCCCAATAAGATGTGTCCTTGTGATCCAACATAAATATTTGAGGGTGATTATTTTCCACCCAAATCAGATAGTATTGATGTGCGTTGATTGAGTCACTTTGACTATTGTTTCGAGTGATGATGCATGGGGTGTTGGGCATCATAGGTTTTTAAAAACATGGAAATGTTGCCTACTCAATATCTTAAAATTAGATACTAGATTGAGATCACATTACTCCACTATTTGTGCTTATTTTACGGATGATATAAATGTATCATCCTTCAGTACATACTCATAGGGATTTGCGTACTCTCCTTCTACGAGTGATAAAGAAGCATGGGGTAGGCCATATGTTTTTCATGTCAAGATTATTAGGATGGATGAGTCTACACTCCTACTATATTTATTGAAAAAACAATGCGATGTTCTTAATATATTTTTTTGTAATCTTGTGTTTGGATGATCTTACATTAACTATATTATTTGAGTGATATGTACTCGTTCACATTACCTTATTCTATATACTGCTTCCATAATCAATTTTATCTATTATTGTTCGTCCTCCACCTTTTTGAGGCATTATTTTGGATATGTATATAATCACCACTACCAGGGATTTTCACAACACATTTCATGTCATTGGATGATTGAAGATATGTACATCATGACTTCAGAGGATATTAGGGATATGTGGTGCTTGGAATATGTACGGTGGTCATAGCATGGGATACTTGACTTCAGCTCTCTCATCTATTTAGTCTTATAATTTTTTAATGTTTTAACATACTTATATTTTGGGGATTTATTACCCCAATTTTCTTTTCATCATACACTACCAAAATTCATTTTTTAGTGGTTAACAAAAATTTGGTAAATTTATATATGTGTTTCATGTTTTATTTCATTCCCTATTCACGTTTTTTAATGGATGCCTACATGTGCACATTTATTTCCAAAAGGGCCTCCCTAATATTAGTATACCATTAGATATTATCTTTACTCCCTAGGTTATAGAGGCGGGCATTGGATAGTTGATACTCAAGAATTGGTTTGGGTCACCCAACGATAGATTCTTACATGATCATGTTCAAAACATAAGAAGTTGATCATATGTTTCCCTAAAAATGTTTTCTGTTGGGTATAGGGAAATAATGTCGAATTTTCTTTAGTCTAGCTATCAATATAGTAATTATAATGGGGGTGTGTCCGTGATGTATCCAATCCATATGAACTTCACTAACAATATATTTACATTGCAATTCAATAGCTTTGTTTCATGGATCAATCATACATGAATTATATATGTTGGTGTCTTTAACTATAATTCTCGATTCAGATCACCGTTTTTTATATTTAATCATATTATCATTCACGGAGGTACTCCTTCTTAATTTTTTGGAAGGATCTGTGATGATATCTAGTTAGGATACATCCTCTGATTCATACATATGACCCTATGAGTGAAGATACCTTAGTTTAGGATGCATATTTTGATCCCCATCCATTAGGTCGATATGTAGTATCACTACCACCAATTGATAAGTTTATTACCCTAGTATAGTATGTTATGTATGTGTGGAAGATATACACAATATGTGGGGTCTAGGGATATAGACTGCTGAGGTTTTATAAAGACCATTATCCTCAGACAGTAGATAATTGGATAGAGTTGATGGTCATTATCTTCCAGCATATTTGGACCATGATAAATCAAATAGTGGATTTGGAAGCATGCCATTTCTACATAGAAACTAAGAATTGGTGGATCCTAGTTACCTAGATGCATGTTGAGTTGAATCTCTATTTGGATGACTTACATCATCTATTCTGTGAGTGGTACTGCCCCTCCAACCAACAATCCATTCAGATTTAGTAGATTTTAGAGCTTCATAAAGGAGGGCAGAGAGTGGATGAGTACACATATAGGTCCATAGACCATACTTTTTACATTATTGAAATTATAATAGATGGATAGTTATGAGAAGGATTATTTGAGAAGGGGCTCCAAAAAGAGATATGAGCTTGGGCATTGCCTTTATGCAACCCACCCATGCCGAAGTACTAGAGATGGAATATGTGGTAAATATATTTCTATAATAGGGATATTATATTGATGTAGATGTTAGTGGATGTGATAGGAATGAGAAATCTATAGATCCCAGTAGGTTTCAGAGATATCAGAAGAGGAGATCCTCTCATGAGTATACATAGAGATTTGGTCTTATGGGGTAGGGGAAGCACATTGCACTAGTGATTCCCAAGTAAGTATAGTTATATACTTATGATGGGTGAGGTTAGATGGCACAAGACATCAAGGCTAGACATTTTTAGCTTCCTAAAAGGATAGAAGATGGACCACCCCAACAAATACAACAAAATGATCTGGGTGGTCCCGAGGGAGGAAAAGATAGAAGGGGAGCTAGAGGAGCATCAAGTGGTTGATGGTGATCTGTGGTCCTTCCACAAACACCCTTTGGAAACACACATCTAGCTCAGTTTGCTATCGGTTGGGGCCATGGATATCATCAGCCTTTAGATATCTATGATCATGTGCTAGATTAGATGATTAGAGGTAATATCCATCTTTGTTATACTCTATCCTCGATATTAGTAGACATAGATTCCAGCCATTACATTATCTCTCTAATAGTGCTGTGGGAGTTATAGCTCCTAGTAGAGGATCTTGCACATCATCTTTGTATTGAGGTTCGTATGTGAAATTCTTCTTCTATGGATTTTATCTACTAGTAGTGTGTGTTATATAATTGAGGAGAATGGTTCATGTTAAAACATTTGGTGATCATGATGATACCCAAAAATATTATATTTGGTATGGATTGGATTTCCATGGATCAATAACAAATTGAATCAAACCATAAACAAGTCAGTTACATATCACTAATGGTATTAAGCTCTCTTTTCTCATTTATACTGACCAGGATTTAGGAAAATCTTGTGATGTTTTTATGAAGTTGAATCCTATTAACCATCATTTGGAATGCATATCCCTTGGTGAAGTAGACGTTTCTGGCATCCATGTATCATTATTTGTGGATGACTATATATACATCATATTAAAAAAAATTATGGGAATACCTCTTAGGTGGGATATTGATTTTTCTATTAAATTACAATGAATAACTGGTTCAATATATTCTAAAAATTATAGGATAGAACCTACCAAGATCTAGGAATTGTGTTTTCATTTTGAGGACCTTTTTGAGATATGTTTAATTAGATCTACCATATCCCCTAGGAATACACTATTATATTTGTGAAAAAGGTCGACTACAAGCTAAAGAATTTCATTTATTATGTATTTCGGAACTAGGATAATATACAAATCATGTAATCCATTCCAAGGAATATAAAAACCTTTTATCAGTTATAAGTTGTGATATTGTTCTAAAAGACCAATCAAAAGTCCAGCTACACCCTCTCGGGGTTCACAATGATGATATTCCAATTTTAACATTATGATGTTGCTAAAAGATGTATGACATCATAGTGTTATCAATTGGTGTGACATAATCCCCTATAGTCTTTTTGGATTTGATTGACCAAGCCCTTATGAAATACATTGATATGTTTTTTATCATCTTGATCAATGAAATACTCATTTATTCTGTAATTGTGGGGGAGCATGTAGTGAACTTTAGAATGCTTCTTGACTTACTTCGAGGGAACCATATTTAAAGAAAGTCCTTGAAGTGCATGTTTTGGATATTAGAGGCCCACATTCTAGGGAATTTTATATTTGATCAAAGTTTATCCATGGATCCAGTTAATATCCACGTAGTAATTTCATGGGATCCACCCAAATAAAATGTCATTGGATCGATGTTTTCTTGTTGTGGATGGGTACTATATGAGTTTTTTGGGTGAATTATCAATCATTTTGGCCCATTTGACAACCCTAAAACACAAGAAAAAATTTATTATCTAGTAAGAGATGTTCTAGATATCATTTATTGAGTATGTGTAGTGGGTGATGAGCACTCAGGTGTTGCAGCTTATAGATGAAGGCATTGGTTTCTTGGTGTATAGTGATACCTCAGAATCTAGGCTCGGTTTCCTATATATTCAATGATAGTAACACATAACATATGTCTTAAGGAAGTTTATATAACTGTATGAGAACTACGTGACTCATGAAATACAAGAGGTTGTGAAAGTATTCATCCATAGGATGTGGAGACACAACCTTCTGGTTGAGTGCTTTGTGGTATACTCATACCACTAGATTCTCATGTACGTATTCGATCCGAGAAACTAGAACATTAGACAATGATGCTGGTTAGTGTTCTTACATGAAGAAAACTATGAGATAGTCAAAACACCTGGAAAGGGATATGTGTAAATAGATTCAATTTTCTAAATCCTTAGGTTCTTTTGGTTCAAGAATCATTAGAGTATTTAAATTCTCTACAGCTGGCCCTGGTGGAGGACGAGGGCACAACAATTCATCAATCGATGGTGTTAAATATTTTTTACCTTGACTGTGGGATAGAGACTTAATTTAGAGACATCATCAGTGAGGATATACATGATTATATATCCATAGTCGATGCACCGTATGGATACTATGAAAGATAGAATCATGAGATCTAGTTTCATATGAGTATAGTGTTTCTAGTTTTGATGATGGAGTAGGTGTTGATGGAGTTTCATAGTTCTCCTCCAACTATATATCCTTCTGTGGGTGTATATTTAAATCAATTTGTAGTTGATGTTTTTTTTTCATATTGATACAAATCATAGTTGAGTTTTTCACATTGGACCTCATGTTTCAGATGGTAAAAACTATGAACCATGCTCCATGAGGTTTGTTGTAGTTCCTCTAGGCCCCATTGGAGAAATGGGACGACGTATACATGGACACCATTATAGGTTTTTTAACATGAATAAGCTCAATTAATTCATCTGGATGATAGTATATTGACTTGTGAATTTGGATAACATCTTTTATATAATGTATAATAGTTTAGTGGAGTTTTAGTGGTAGTTTTACATACATGATATCACCAGCCTTTATGGGGTATTGTAATTCCCTAAACCCTCACTTCTAGGTCCAAAAAATATAAATTTTTTATATTTTTTTATAAATGAAAACTAATCCAATACAAAAAATGTACTAAATTCTATGAATTTTAATTATTCTATGTATCGAGGGAGTACATAAATCATACACAACTTTTACATAATATATCATATACATTTTTTAAACTTCTTATTCTATAGATTCTTATTAAATAATGTCTTATCATTAGTACAATTTGTTAATTGAGGATAAACATCAAATATTAGTGACATAAAATCCTAGTAATAGGACTGATATTAACATGAAACAATATAACATGGGGGGATCATAACATCATCATCATAACAATAGGAAGAATCAATTCATAATTTCATTAAATTTGAAAATTCATAATAAATAAATATCATCTCCTAGTGGAAAACTAATAGTCATAATTTTGAAAAAAGATAGCATCAATTTCACAAATCATTTCACATTATCTCATTATATTAATCACATTACCCGATTCATTAGAGTGTTGAATAATTCTGAGCACTCCCATCAAATTCAATCATTCATATTGTGCTTTATAATTCTGGGCATAATAGTCATATCATTACATTTTCATTATCAATTCACGCTATATAGAACATAAACACAAATAACACATTTCGAGTAATGGTTTTAATCACATAATAACATATTCATAAAGATATGGATCTTAAATGTAATATGGAATGACATACTTTGATACAAGAACCATCAACCTTGAGTGAGAAGTAAATGGTGTGTTTTTTATAGATGAGTTATTTTGGAAAATATCTTGTTAGACATAAACACTATAAAAAACTATGAAAATTCAATAAAATATTATAATGATGATAAAATAATGTTATGGTGTTACCGTACCTTAAATGGAGTAAAATATGGTGAACATGGAGATAGAATGTTGTGTTTGAGAATTTCCACTTACCTTGTATTTGAATTCATTCTTCACTCTATTTTACAATATAATGACATTATATTAATTAATTTAAAAAACAGATCCTTTTATTCATTATTATGTTTTATTATTGGTTCATTATGTTCTTTTATGGTCATTTTGATGATTTATTAGGTTTGAATCCATTCTCTGGGAGTGTTCTTTTCCATTGTTTTCATGCCCTTTTCAGTTGTACACATGAATGGATGTTCATGTAGAACACAGATAAACATCAATGTCACGACCCACCTTCACCAAAAGGAGGGAAGTGTCAGCATATTGCCAGGCCCTTCCTTCTTTATGTTGTAGGAGAGATAATGACCCCAGAGTCCCACCTCCAGTTGGCCCCAGGGTGGCGACTAGCACCAAGGGTATGAGTTTTCACAATATGGGAGGCATTACCCTTTTTATTATTTAGGATCGGGAAATAGGACAAGTCAACCACCAAAAGGGAAAAGAAACAAGTGTAAATAAATAATCCCAAACAAATCCTCCATGCATGTTTAAACAGTTTACAACAAGGTGCATGTAGAAAAAAAAGCTCAAAGTACAATACCAAAAGAAAACAAAGGTACAACAACAGCAACAACTCCACCTGTCCGACTATTAGGGTCCCACACAGCCCTGGTAGTCCTCCTAGAAACCTGAAAGTAAACGTAGGGTGAGCATACAAGTACACTCAGTAGGGAAAACCAAGACTCTCGTGCACAAGTGGGGGAACGTGCTAAAGTCCCGTGAGAAAGGAGCAAACCAGATGCCTATATAAGGTAAACTAATCACCCCAGGCCTCACCAAGGCATGATCCCCAAATAACGCAAGTCATGTAATATATATAATCAGAGCACATCGATGTTTGGGTACCCCGCTTCACTTTCCCACTGGTTATTGAGACATCCTACGCATCGGACCAATCCCACCATTCTCACTGCAGTCCCACTGTCACACCCGCCCGCACAAACCTGGGCCACAACCACACGCAGTCCCACTGCCGAAATCCCGCCCAAACACACCTGGGCCTCAACTGTCTCACGTAACCATGCCCGAAGACACATGGGCCAAAAGATCAACTTTCACGCCCAAAGACACCTGGGCCTCATCCCGAAGACATTTGGGAAACCACCTGCCACACACACCTGGACAACCACATTACTACCCTGCTCGATGGTTCTTGGGCTAATAATGGACCTCAGGCCATCATAGCCTACCCGAAGATACTTGGGCTATCCGGGAAAGGGATAAGAAAAGGAGATAATAACCAGCCACTAAGACTAGTGTTGGAAAAAACACCCTTCCCCCATAAATGGGGGTGTTCGGCACTAAGTGCTCAACTTGGGTGGGGCGCGAATAAGAAACACAAAGCTACAAGTATAGATATAGGTAACAAACACTCACCCAAAGCCTAGGTTTTCCTAGCCAACCTACAGAACACAACACCACTGCGTCCGAGTCACAGTTCACGACCCTTGCCCACAAAAACCATTTGTCCCATTCTTGTTTCACGTTCAGTCAAAATGTTCAATTAATTTTAAGCACTAATAGGAAACTACCATAAGTATAACCAAGGAAAGAATCAAAATCAAGGATCAACCAAAACACTCACACCCGGTTCTGTCAACAGAGGATCTCTCCCCAATTTGTGATATAAACGAGTACACACCCGGTCTCAAACTCACAACCACCGAAACCATACCAACAGGGAATCCCATCCCCAAATTCACACAACCACCGGGTAATTTCAGATTTAAAAGACATAACACACTCCATGATTTCAAACCTATGTGTTCTAACCTAGAGTTAGCATAGTAGGGTTTATCCTGGTGCTTCCAACTTATTCAGTCGGGTATACGTGATTAACCAATTTCACAGTAGGAGTTCACAATTTCAACAGCCCATTTAAAACATCACGAGGGGATTCATCAGTGCACATACAACGACCACCAACGACCTCAATGTTTTTAGAAAAACATAAACTAGCAGAACTAAAAAGGATAATCACAAGATAAAGCATGAACAACGATCACAACCCCTTCCCCTTCTTTCTTTAGAACTTCGTTTATTATCTTCATTAAGGTTCGGTTCAACCAATTCCATAGGAAAAAAATAACTCCCACCCCGCATGGTACACAAAAGCAAGAGACGAGAGAAATTCCCTACTTGTTAATAGACGACCAACGCTTAGGTCAGGGGGGGGGGGAGGCGGAACTTCACGGATAACGACGCGGCGCGCTCGATGCACCAGAAGAGCCACGATCAAGGAAGGGAGAAACCACGGCCTAACCCTTAATTTATAAGAGTCGGGGACGGTTGAGATAAAAACGCTGAACCGCGTAAGACGTGGAAGTCGTGGGTTGACCATGCGGCATGACTCATCATTAAAGGTACTGGGTGGTTTAAACCGACTCATGAGTTGATTCAGTATTTAATTAAAACATTTGTGCGCGTTTCGGGTCTTTAAGACTTTTTTTAAACGAGGCAGAATAGGGTTTAAAACCCTATTTGCGAAAAAGGAGCATTACTGGAACAACTTGGCAAGGCTGGGTGACGTCGGCCGGTTCCGCCGATCGGTCGATCGGTGGCACCGATTGGTCACACCGATCGGTCTCACCGATCAGTCGCACCGATCGGTATAACCGATCTGTACCCCTTAAGGATCCGGATTTTGGCAAAGGAAGGGACCACGGGGGGGTCCGGGTCATCACATCAGATACCTCTTAAACGATCCTCATCCTCGAGAATCACAACAAACCAGAAGGAAAGATTGGGTCCGAACAACCATCTTCGAAAGATACCTCTTAGGAGTGAACCCCTGCTAACTAAAAAAAAATCCCCTATCAAGAACCAAGAAACATACCACGCCAAACTGCCCGGTCATGTGGGTTTGGGGAGTTCCCCTATCCCATGTAAAGATATTATCCACTTTGGGCGGCACTGACTCGCCCGCACGGGTTCAATCGCATCCACCTTAATGCGTCTTGATTAGGGGTCGGGTTCCCTCTTACCTTTAGCCGGGTCTTTTCACACACAACAGAGGAAATAAACTAGTACATTTCATAGCCAAAAGTCAAACGTTCTACCACGACAGGTACAAAAGGAACAAAGCTCAAAACAACCCGGGGTATTGGGCATGCATCTGTGATTCCCTCTCCCACGTACTCTCTTCGATCCCGCCATGTCTCCACAACACTCGAACCAAGGGAATGGCTCACCCACGAAGCACCTTCTCCTTGCGATCCTCGATCATCACTGGTTTTTCCACAAAGGTTACGTCGTCCTCGATGTCCAGTTCACCCCAATCAAGGATGTGTAAATCATCGTGCAGATAACGACGGAGCTGGGATACATGAAAGACATCATGTATCCTTAGCAGCGGCGGAGGTAACGGTAGCTGATAAGCCACTTCGCCGACCCGCCGCAACACTTCGAAGGGTCCGACGAATCTGGGGGAAAGCTTACCCCCCTTGCCGAACCTCCATTGCCCACGCCGCGGGGAGACCTTCAAGAACACGTGGTCCCCAACCTCAAACTCCAAGGGCCTTCTCCTGGTATCAGCATACGACTTCTATCGGTCCTGGGCCGCCTTCATCCTTTCCAGTATGAGCTGAATCTTCTCTTTCGGGTTCTGCACCACCTCCGGGCCAAGGATGCCTGCCTCTCCTACTTCGGTCCAACACACAGGTGAACGACATGGCCTCTCGTTTAATGCCTCAAACGGGGCCATACTGATGGTAGAGTGGTAGCTATTATTGTAGGAAAACTCTACTAGAGGCAAGTATCGCACCCATGACTCTCCTGAGTCCAGAACACATGCCTGTAGCATATCCTCCATGGTCTGGATGGTGCGCTCCGTTTGTCCATATGTCTGGTGATGGAAAGCAGTGCTAAGGTGTAACTGGGTTCCAAACGCATGCTGCAATCCTCTCCAAATTCGTGAGGTAAACTGTGCATCCCTATCCGAGACTATAGACCTCAGAACTCCATGCAACCGCACCACCTCATTCACATACTTTCGTGCCAAAGCATCCACAGTACATGACTCCCTGATTGCCAGAAAGTGAGCCGATTTCGTCAACCTGTCCACCACCACCCAGATGGCATCGCACCCTCCTTGGACCATGGGTAGCCCCATGACGAAATCCATCGAGATGTCATCCCACTTCCACTCGGGAATAGCTAAAGGCTGTAGTAGGCTGCCTGGAACCCGGTGTTCAGCCTTCACTTGCTGACATACTAAGCATTTAGCCACAAATTCTTCCACCGCTCGCTTAACTCTGGGCCACCAAAACTGCCTTTTCAGCCCCTGGTACATCTTGGTAACTCCTGGGTGCACCGCCAGGGGTGTGTTGTGGAACTCACTGAGAACCTTGCCATGCATCACTCTTGGAACAGACAACCTTTTCTAGAAAAGCATCCGGTGCTGACCATCCTCTGTCCATTCTCTTGGAGCATTGCCCAGGTCAACTCGATCACGCATCACTTCACACTCGGGGTCTCCCCACTGAGACTCCTCCACTTGTCGAAACAGAGATGACTGCACTATCATATGATATAGGCAGCCTCTGCCACTATCCATCTTCGCATCCAGGTGTAAGGCAGCAAACTCCTCCATTGCCTTCCAGGCATTTGCTGACTCTCGGATCGCATCCTTCTGTGTCCTCCTGCTCAAGGCATCGGCCACCACATTGCCCTTGCCCTCAGTATAAGAGATTTCAAAGTCATAGTCCTGTAGGAACTCCACCCATCTCCTTTGTCGCATGTTCAAGTCCCGCTGGGAGAAGATATACTTTATGCTTTTGTGATATCTGAAGACCACAAAGCATTCTCCGATGAGGAAGTGCCGCCATAACTTTAGCACAAAAACGACCGCCACAAGCTCCAGGTCATGGGTGGCGTAGTTACGCACATGGGGGCGTAGCTGCCTGGACCCGTAAGAGATGACCCCTTGTTGCTGCATCAACACGCATCCCAGGCCCTGTCCTGAAGCATCGAAAAATACCTCATAGGCCATCCCTTCTTCTGGTAATCTCAACACTGGGGAACTAACCAGATTTTCTATTAGGTAGCTGAAGGATGACTCGCACTGCTCGCTCCACATGAAAACCTGGTTGTTCCTGGTCAAAGCCGTCAAAGGGGCTGCTACTCGGGAGAATTTGGGTACGAATCTCCGGTAGTAACCAGCCAGTCCGAGGAAACTCTGGACATCCGCCACATTCTTGGGTGCTGCCCAAGAAACAACTGCCTCAACCTTTGATGGGTCGACTGCTACCCCCTGCTCAGACACTACGTGCCCGAGAAAGTGCACTTCTCGTGTCCAGAACTTGTACTTTGACAACTTCCCATAGAGCTGGTGCTATCAGAGGACTTCCAAAACTGTCCTCATGTGCTCTGCATGGTCCCTTTCTGACCTTGAATAGATCAGGATATCGTCGATGAATACCACCACAAACTGATCCAGGTACTCCCGGAATATAGAGTTCATAATCCCCATGAACACGGCCGGGGCGTTCGTAACACCAAAGGGCATGACCACGAACTCGAAGTGCCCATACCTGCACCTGAACGCCGTCTTTGGGACGTCGCTATCCTTCACCCACAGCTGGTGGTATCCGGACCGCAGGTCGATCTTCGAGAACCATCCTGCCCCTTTCAGCTGGTCAAAAAGATCATCTATCCTCGGAAGAGGGTAGCGATTCTTGATCATTACTTGATTCAGCCTCCTGTAGTCGATGCACAACCTAAGGCCACCATACGCCTTCCTTGCGAACAAGACTGGAGCACCCCATGGTGACACAATCGGACGGACATAACCCCTCTTCATTAGATTGTCAATCTGTATCCGCAACTCTCGTAGCTCCGAAGGTGCCATCCGATAAGGATCCATCGATATAGGACGATCGTCGGGTTGTAGGTCTATCTCGAACTCGATATCGCATCGAGGGGGTAGAGTCGTCACCTCCTCAGGAAAGATGTCCATAAACTCGCGGACGATCTCTGGCACTTCGACCATCTCAGCATCTACTGATTCCACTGTCAGCTCGGTCAACAAGGAGAGGAGAGGTTCCTCCCTCCTGTTTCCCTTCGGACTGCTCCGCTCGCCGGTGAAGGTAACACGCTGGCCGTCCAAACCTGAGAACACCACCCTCCTTCGGAAACAGTCAATGACGGCACATACAGAAAATAGCCAGTAGATGCCTAGGATGACATCGTACGGCTGAATCTGTAGCAGAAGGAGATCCCTAACCGACTGATGTGGCCCTAACATCAGTCTACATCCCCGAAAAACGAACAGCAAGTCGGTCTGACCTCCAACTGGTGTAATCAACACCAGGGGAAATGGAAGTCTCTCTGCATCAGGACCCAAGTCACGGGCTAGACTGGGTGCAACAAAGGAGTGAGAAGCTCCGGTATCGAACAAAGCATAAGAAATAGTGCTAAACATATTGATCGTACCTCGAACAACCTCTGACCCTGTTGGAACTGTTGCCTCTGCGGCGTGTAACTGTCCACGCCCAGCTCCCCTGCCCCTCGGCTGTCGGCCACCTCCCCGACCACGCGCTGGTCGAGGTCCCTGGGGAGCGCCCTGAGGTCGGCCTCCTCCTCCTAAGTCTGCCTGCGGAGGAGCAGGAGCTTGCTGTCCCTGCTGCTGCTGCTGGAAGGGTCTGGCTGAAAACTGCTGCTGCGGCGGATGCTGGGGATGACTGCCACTACTGTACTGCACCCGATCGGGGCACTGACTCCGTAGATGTCCAGGGCTCCCGCAGATGAAGCACCGTGGTCCCGAGACTGAAGGAAAAGAACGTGGGCCAGGGGATCAAAACTGAAACTACTACGGTCTGCTCCCTGTGGGTCGGAACCTGGAGGATCCTGATGCTGGAGGCCTGGTGCTGACGGCCTTCCCCTTCGATGGTCCCAGCTGGATCCCTTCTCATGAAACTCCGCCCAGAGCATGCATCCTTTCCACCACTCTGGCCTTCTTCTGGACCTCTAAGTATGTCGGAAGGGTAAAGGGGGTAACAACATTCTGGAGGGAGGGTCGGAGCGCCTCCTCCAAACGTCTTTCCCGAGACTCCTCATCGGGAAAGAGGTCCGGAGAAAAACGTAGGACGTCCTTGAACTTGATTCCAAGTTCCCTCACGGACATACTCCCCTGCTGGAGGGAGAGTAGCTTCTGCCTTTTCTCCGCCTTCATTTTCGAGGAGAGGAACTCCGCCCGGAACTCCTTCTCGAAATCCGCCCAAGCAACCTCAGACTCTTTCCTATTCCCCAGGTGAAGCATCCACCACTGACGTGCCGCTCCTCGCATCTGGCTAACAGCCAGAGGAACCCAGTACTTGGTCGGGGCCCGAATCAGGCCGAAGTCTATAACTAGCTCTTCTAGCCAGCCTTCTGTCTTCGTATCAGAGGTGCTGCCCTCATAGTTCTTGAGGGCATATCGCTGGAAGGCCCGAAGAGTCTTTTGCCACTGGTCTCCCTCTTCCTCTCGATCAGCTCTCTGCCGATCGGCTAAAGTAGTCTCCAGAGCCTCGATCGCCTGTACCACACGTGGTCTCCTCCCAGGTGCCATAGCTATAAGGTAAACAAAGAATGCCTAAGCCCAAGTAGTGCATAATAAAAATAAAAACTTCTTAAAATTTTAAATTTATTCTTAATTCCTAAAATATCCCAAAAACATAATAACACAGGTCATTTATGATGCATGTACCTTTCATACGGTCTCTACCCTGCAATCAGTGTGGTTTCACTTGGTCGTTCGGTAGGCCCAGAGTCTTTGCATCGGATCACAGGGGGCCCTAAAATCTCGTGTCCTAGCCGGTCTTCCCTGGCCTAATTCAGGCACCAAGGTCACCCAACACTGTTGTCTTACCATCCCATGCAATCCTCACCGTGCCTAACTCCAGACTCCATCCTACCTCTCAAACCTCGCTCTGATACCATTCTTTCACGACCTGCCATCACCAAAAGGAGGGAAGGGTCAGCAGATTGCCAGGACCTTCCTTCTTTAAGTTGTAGGAGAGATAATGACCCCTGAGTCCCGCCTCCAATTGGCCCAGGGGTGGCGACTAGCACCAAGGGTATGGGTTTTCACAATATGGGAGGCATTACCCTTTTTATTATTTAGGATCGGGAAATAGGACAAGTCAACCTCGAAAAGGGAAAAGAAACAAGTGTAAATAAATAAACCCAAACAAAGCCCCCATGCATGTTTAAACAGTTTACAACAAGGTGCAAGTACAAAAAAAAGCTCAAAGTACAATACCAAAAGAAAACAAAGTTATGACAACAACAACAACTCCAAATGTCCGACTAGTAGGGTCCCGCACAGCCCTGGTAGTCCTCCTGGAAACCTGAAAGTAAACGTAGGGTGAGCATACAAGTACACTCAGTAGGGAAAACCAAGACTCTCGTGTACATGTGGGGGAACGTGCTAAAGTCCCGTGAGAAAAGAGCAAACCAAACGCCTATTTAAGGTAAACTAACCACCCAAGGCCTCACCAAGGAACGCTCCCCAAATAACGCAAGTCATGTAATGTATATAATCAGAGCACATCGATGTTTGGGTACCCCGCGCCACTTTCCCACTGGTTATTGAGACATCCTATGCATCGGACCAATCCCACCATTCTCACTGCAGTTCCACTGCCACACCCGCCCGCACACACCTGTGCCATAACCACACGCAGTCCCACTGCCGAAATCCTGCCCGCACAAACCTGGGCCTCAACTGTCTCACGTAACCACGCCCGAAGACACCTGGGCCAGAAGATCAACTGTCACGCCCGAAGACACCTGGGCCTCATCCCAAAGACACTTGGGAAACCACCTACCGCACACACCTGGACAACCACAGTACTACCATGCCCGAAGGTTCTTGGGCTAATAATGGACCTCAAGCCATCATAGCCTTCCCGAAGATACTTGGGATATTCGGGAAAGGGAGCAGAAAAGGAGCTAATAACCAGCCACTTAGTATAGTGTTGGGAAAAACACCCTTCCCCCATAAATGGTGGTGTTCGGCACTGAGTGCTCTACTTGGGTGGGGCACGAATAAGAAACACAAAGCTACAAGTATAGATATAGGTAATAAACACTCACCCAAAGATTAGGTTTTCCTTGCCAACCTACAGAACACAACACCACTGCGTCCGAGTCACAGTTCACGACCCTTGCCCACAAAAACCATTTGTCCCAATCTTGTTTCACGTTCTGTCAAAATTTTCAATTAATTTTAAGCACTACTGGGAAACTAACATAAGTATAACCAAGGAAAGAATCAAAAGCAAGGATCAACCAAAACACTCACACCCGGTTCTGTCAACAGAGGATCTCTCCCCAATTGGTGATATAAACGAGTACCCACCCGGTCTCAAACTCACAACCACCGAAACCATACCAACAGGGAATCCCATCCCCAAATTCACACAACCACCGGGTAATTTCAGATTTAAAAGACTTAACACACTCCATGATTTCAAACCTGTGTGTTCTAACATAGAGTTAACATAGTAGGGTTTATCCTGGTGCTTCCATATTATTCAGCCGGGTATACGTGATTAACCAATTTCACAGCAGGAGTTCACAATTTCAACAGCCTAATTAAAACATCACGAGGGGATTCATCAGTGCACATACAACGAACACCAACGGCCTCAATTTTTTTAGAAAAACATAAACCATCACAACTAAAAAGGATAATCACAAGATAAAGCATGAACAATGATCACAACCCCTTCCCCTGCATTCATTAGAACTTCTTTTATTATCTTCATTAAGGTTAGGTTCAACCAATTCCATAGGAACAAAATAACGCACACCCCGAATGATACACAAAAGCGAGAGACGAGAGAAATTCCCTACTTGATTATAGACGACCAACGCTTAGGTCAGGGGGGGGGAGGCGGAACTTCACGGAAAACGACGCGGCGTGCCCGATGCACCAGAAGAGCCACGATCGAGGAAGGGAGAAACCACGGCCTAACCCATAATATATAAGAGCCGGGGACGGTTGAGATAAAAACGTTGAACCACGTAAGACGTGGAAGTCGTGGGTTGACCACACGGCTTGACTCATCATTAAAGGTGTTGGGTGGTTTAAACCGACTCATGAGTTGATTCAGTATTTAATTAAAACTTTTGTGCGCGTTTCGGGTCTTTAAGACATTTTTTTTAAACGAGGCAGAATAGGGTTTGAAACCCTATTTTCGAAAAAGGAGCGTTACTGGAACAACTTGGCAAGGCCGGGTGACGTCGGCCGGTTCCGCCGATCGGTCACACCGATCGGTCGCCCCGATCGGTCGCACCGATCGGTCGCACCTTTCGGTCACACTGATCGGTTGCCGCGATCGGTCGCACGGATCGGTCTCACCGATCCGTACCCCTTAAGGATCCAGATTTTGGCAAAGGAAGGGACCAAGGGGGGGTTTCGGTCATCACAATCAATAACTAATATAACATTTTATTAATGATATTAGAATAGTTTAAATAATATTATAATGAATTATGTTATATACTATTTGAATGAATCATTAGGGAAATTTAACCGAATATCATTTTATGTTAATTTGGGTGGTTTTTATCACAAAAAACATTTATTGTTTTATCAATTATTATTATAAATAAAATATTTTCATATAACCATAATGTAGAGAAAAAATAAATAATAAAATTTGGTTTTAACCATTAAATTATTTCATTGATATCCTTCAAGGAGTTGCAAAAAAGGGAAGTGCATTACCTATGATGTAGGTAAAATAACAAATAGGGTGCCACAATTTCATTTAAATAACGAGAAAGAGGGAGGGTTGGTGGATAATAAAGAATAATATATAATTTAACTGATATAATAAAATTTTATCAATAATAATCAATTTATTATTACAGTTCTATAATATATTTTTTCTGATAATGGATGATCATAAATGAAATTTGAAATATAATTGAATGAAAAGAGAGAAAAATTACCTATTGAATCCTTTTAATGATATCCTCCCTAGGTAACCTATGCTTTGATAGTTGATGTGTCCAATATCTCATTTATGTGAGAGATGAGATATGTAAGATCATTTTTTATAATTAGTACAATGATTGAAGCTTGAGGGCTGTAAATAATTAATGATGTGAGATGTTGTATTTATTGTGGACGGGGGGGGGGGGGTTCTCAATATTATATCCATTAATTTATTATTCCTCCACAAATAATATGTAGTGATGATTAAATGTCAATGAACAGTAAAAAGTCCATATTAGTTTGAACTAATTGTTCTTACATCAGAAAAACATCATCCATGAAAATATAAATAAATTATTTCGCTTATTGTTTAAATTATAGTAATTCAGTATTCATAAATGTTCATATAATTAATAAAAATACAAAAAAAATTATACCCTAACCAGTTTTCTATGTTTTGAATCTAAAAATGAATATCATTTTTCAAAAATAATTTATTAAATATCATTAATTTAGTTTTAATTAAATATTGAAAAATACCAATTTTAAAATGAGAACTAATTTTTTAATGATATAAAAAATTTCATATGGTCCTATAAAATTATTATAAAACCAAAGGATGTAGAATTTCTCATTTAAGAACACGTTTTAGGAAAAAAAAATTTCATTAAAATTAATTAATTAATTATAATTAATTATTTATATCTTATAGAAATACAAACAATTTTACTACACTCGTATTGTCACTAATAACATGTCTAACAGTTATTTATACAATCATGGGTGAGGTTACTATTATTTTGGATGAATTACTATTCATTATGGTAATATTACTATTTATAAGGGTAGGTTATAAATCATAAGGGTGGTTTACTATTCAAAAAAATTATGTTTATGCTATCAGATTCAAAACATCTTACTGATTGCAACCGTGTATGTTAGATTTTTGAAAATCAAAACCTAGAATTAGAAAATTTAGGATTAATGGTCACATAATATTTATTTAAATCATGATGTGTCATTTTTTTATAATTTATTTGATTGTAAAATTAATACAATAAGGGAGATATGTCATTGAAAAATGCTTGGGTCATTACATTCCCCACTGTAAAATGAATTGTGCCCACCAAATTAATTCGTTGTAATTTTAATTATGAATTTAATGATTTATAATTAATAAAATTATTCTGTTATGTATAAATAATTAAGTATATGTTGAAATGAAAATTATATCGATAATTGTTATAAACCAATTTTTTCTAATCTCCATTGTTGTCTAGGTTATTGCTCTGATACCAACATTAACTCCTTAAACCCACTTATTGATGTTAAACACATATAAATGTTGTGTATTTATTTATAAAATACCATTGAACAAAATACACAACATTTAATTCATTCAAGGAACTTAAATTGACACATGTTTTGGAGGATTAGACTAAAAATACATAACATTTACAAAAAAACATAAACCATTATTTAGTTTATTTGTTCAGTAGATTCTTTTTTGAACTTACTTTATCCTTACTGCAAGTTGATACATGAGTAAATATGTAAAAAAAGTTTTCAAATAAAAGACCATTAAGAGGATAAATATGTACATGAAAAAAATTTAACATGGGGTGATCATAATATCATCATCAAAGCTTGGGAAGAATAATTAGATAATAACATGGAATGTGAAAATGCATCAAAATGAAAAATCATGTGTCATTGGTAAAAGAGAAAAAATAGTTGTGAACAAAGATAGAATAATGTTCACACATAATATAACTTTATCTAAATATATTCATCACTATAACCAATGCATTTGACAACTATATAATTCCTCGTTCAGCAATCACATTCAACCATTCATATTGAGCTATATAATTCTTGGTGCACCAATCATGTCATATAATTTCCCTTATCATGCATTCCACATAGACCATTAGCATAAATAACCCATTTAATGTAATGATTTTCATCTCATAATAACACATTTATAAACATTGGGTTCTGAAATTAATATGGAATGACATACATGACTTAAGTGATAAGTAAAATGTGTGTTTTTTAAAGAAGAGTTATATTGGGAATTTTTTTTGACATAAACTCTAGATGTAACCTTATATATACTGAAAAAGTTAATATATTGATGAAAAAATGATTTTTACGGAGTAATCATACAAAAAATAGAGTGAACGAGGAAAAACCAAAAAAAGAAGGTTGGGTTTGAGAATTTTTCCTTACCATATATTTGAATTCTTAATTCACATTATTTTCATATCTAATGCCAGTATATTCATTATCTATAGAACCCAATAAATTTTATAGCAAAATATAGTTCATTATGTTTTAATTATGTTCTATTATTTTCCTTTGGATGAGTTAATGTTCTTAAATAATATGTGGATGAATGTTATTTTTCATTGTTTTCATGAACGGTAAACATGTAGACATGAATTGATGTTTTTATAGAAAATGGATAAACAATCATAACTTATATAACATGTTAAAATAGATCTTATATTAGATGAAATGAAATTATATTGAGTTATTTTATACATAATGTGTATAAATCATTCATCAATATTTAATGATGATTGTTTTAGGTTAATTTGGGTTGTTTTTTTTTCATAATAAACAAGTTTTGTTTTATCAATATGTATTAGGAATAAAATTAGTTTCGAGAACATAAAAAAGAATAATAACACATAATAAAATCTATATTCAACCATTTTATAGTTTCATTGATAACCGTTAAGGAGTTGAAGGAAAGTTGAAGAGCATCGCCCAAGATATCGGTAAATTAACACATCAAGGGAAACAATTAAATTTTTTTAATCCAAGAGAGTGATGGGAGAGAATAATTAATAAAAAATATCTCAACATGATATAATATCATTATATCAATAATATTAGATATATCATGTCATTTTTATTAGATAAGTTTCGGATAATAGAAGAATAGAAATGAATTTTGAAAGGAAGTTGAATGAAAAGCGAGAGAAGAATTACCTCTTGAATCCTTCCCTTGATATCATTATTGATGACCATAGGCTTGGTCTATTGATGAGAACAAGATATCATTGACGCATGGTAGGTGAATTCCAAGATATTTGGACAAAACTTGGGAAACACTTGAATCTTGTGTGGGGTGACGAAATGTGGTTGTGAGGGGTGGTATTTATAATAGAGAGATAGGGGTTTTCTTAATATTATATTAATTAATATATTATTTCTCCACAATTGAAGAAATAATGTTTTTTACTTGTCCATGAATAGAAATAATTTCATTTTATTTCATACCAATTTGGATTACATCATTAAAACATCATCTATGACTATATAATTAATTAAATTAGCTTATTTTATAAATTATCGTATTTCACTATTTATAAAAATTTCATGTATTTCGAAAAAATACAAAAAATACATCGATCCATTTTTAAATGTTTATAATCAAAAAATGAAATTTAATTTTCAAAAATAATTTTATAAATATTATTTCACTATTTCTAAATAAAATCAATTTTTTGAGGAAAATTATAGATTTTAAAATGAATACTGATTTTATAACGCATTTAAAAATTACATAAATTCTTATAAAATTATTTTAAAACAAGAAGAATTATAATTTTTAATTTATTTACACATTACATGAAAATATATATTGATTTATTTTATTTAATTAATTATAATTATTTATTTATAACATATAAAAATAACAGTACTTTAAATGTTGTCATATTGTCACATATAAGATGTCGAACATTTATATATAAATTCAAGGGTTTGCATACTATAAATATGGATGATTTACTAATATTATGGTTCATATTACATTTATAATGGTAGGTACTATTCATAATGTTAGTTTACTATTCATCAATAGTTAATATTTTCTTATGTGGCTACAAATATCCTTTTGACCATAATTGTGTATGTCATATTTTTGAAATTCAAAACACATAAGTGGCTAATTTATGTTTAAATGTCACATAGTAGTTAATTTAGGCATGATGTTTCTTTTTATATCTTAATGTTATTGATTTTTACATTATTATATTTAGGGGAATTTTCATCGAAATAAGTCTGCATCGTTTTAGGTACCATTGAATATTATCTCATATCGTGACACAATTTTCATCAAAATGGTTGTGAGGCCTGTATGAGGAATTTAGGAACCGATTATTAAGTAGTACAAGCTTTCATCACTAGACTGATGGATAAATCATCACACTATCATGGTTCAAAAGTATATGATGATGGATATCTTGTTGGATCTCAATGAGAACTATTAGTATCGCATGCCTTTGGTATAGATTGTGTACAACAATATCCACCACTCTAATATCATCATGAAACATTGTGATGCCTTATACAAGAAACCCTGTAGGAAATCATTATGTTATAATGATATTAGAGAGTCATATGTTGTGGGACTAGAATTGATGTATGTGATAACAGTTAAAGTTCACGTCATCCATGATTATATGAAGAAGGAAATGAGAAGAGAAAAATCATACAGAGATTGTCATTGTATACCCGTGTAGTTCAATCAAGTAGGCCATATCTTCACGATAGTCTCCCTAGATAAGAAATATGGAGGTTTGTCTTGGGAGGCAGTCTATCCATGAGGTTCATTTGTCCATTCAATAATTTGTAGATTATTGGGAAGGTATCTTGCGTCTTCTCCCTACTCAGAAAACTGGATCAGTTGCACGATGTTTTTCATGTGTTTCTTGTGAGTAAATATGTTCATGACCGTACACAAATATTTAACATGGGGCGATGGAAATTGATATTGGAGGTACAATTTTATATCGCCTAGTTTAAATCATGTATTGATAGGATTGGGCGTTATGAAGATGGACCACAGTTATGTTTTTCATGTTTTCATATAAGTAAAACATGAAAGAGAGTTCCATGGAGTGGGAGAGCTAGATGCAAGCTTAGTATCAGGTGTCTTTTTCTTAGTTTCATTTGGGGTTGAAAATATAAAGGATTGAATGATATAGATACCTACTATTTTCCTTATGGATTTGAAATTTTTCTAAATATACTTGTAGAGTTAGGTAATGGTATGGCGATTAATGTAGAGGACCAGTGTGCCCGGAATAAATTTTTTGAAAATATTAAAAATATTTTATATGGAATGCAAATTTATAATTTATGAAAAAGTTATAACTATAGAATGATTCATCAGATCAGATTTTTGAGACAACATTCGAGGTTTAAACATGGTTTTATCCCTTAGTGCGACGTAGAATTTGCCACTATGGGGTGTTCAGAGACACTCTCAATTTGGCGGTGGTTCAATTGAATTAATGATTTGGTTAGTTAATTTGTTAATTACACTATGATATAATTTAAATGATTATAAATATGTCATTAAATGTATTTGACTATGGTATTCCTCAAAATTCTTAGATGCAACTAGTGAGAGCTTTATCCTTCATTTGTAGAATTCCTTTGAAGAACGATGAATGAATAATTTATGGATCAATGAAGATCAAAGCACAATGGACGCAACGACATGTAATGATCATTATACAATAATTTCATTCACCAACGATCAATTTATGATATATGGAAGAATCATATATTTTTGATTTATTCCATTAGAATAAAATAATAGATCTAATCCATCATATTTTTTTTGGATATACGCTGATTGAAAACACTACAAATGTCTAGTTTTGAAAATTTAATAGGTTTACAATTTCATCATTTTACCCTGGGTCGCCGTTCAATGTCACTACCAAAAAATTTATGACGTAATACATTTAAATACTTTGTTAATGTACTATTATTTTTCTATTTTATTAATTTTATTCACTAATAGAACCCCAATGTTATAGGTTCAACAGTTTTTGAGTGACATAAGCTCAATACGGAGATTATTTTTGTAGAAGATTGACCATGTCAATGGAAATGAGAGCTGAGAACTGATATAATATCATCATGTTGAATGGATGGGAAATATGATGAGTTGGTGCCAAATTATCAAGTGTTTAATGGATATGTGCAAGGTAAATGATGTTTGAAACCCACATTCATTCGGATGGTTGACTAATGTTGAATGTCAGTAAACGAGTGCGATCAAGAACTATATCAAAAGGAATATGATGGATTTTTTGAGGAATATGAAGCAGTTTGAATAGATTCAAGTTTTGGTTAATGATTTTTGGAAATTTAGGGATTATGGAAAAATCCCGACTACACACCATTTTTGGAGAGTAAAACATATCATGTATCCCCCTCAATAGGAGAAATAGAGATTGATGAATGTAAGGGCTACCCTGTGTGTAGAACTATGTTAAACACCATGTTCCGTTATATGATTGGAAAATATATTTGGTGGGTCACAAAGATATAATTTATGTAAATAATTACTTGAAAATGGTTTGGATAAATGAATAATATTACATGTTTGATGATGCACCGTGTACAAAGTATAATGATACGCTCCCAAAATACGGACAAGGCCAGCAAAAACGACCCAATACTTGTTCGTGTGTGACACACCATGAATTATTGGTATATGGTGTGTACCCCTACATGGATGGGACATATGTACAGACTAGAGACATGGAACAGTAGTGAAGAATAACCACAAGTTATATGGGTCCCCTCGTATATAATGTTATACTTGAGATATTATAGGGGAACTTTGAATGGTTGTATCGCTTTCAGTTGAACACTTATTTTCTCCCATGAGATGCATATCATGATAATTTTCTAAATAAAATGTGATGGTTCCCTAAAAAATGGATTCTATGATATGATGTGATATGGTACAAGTTAGGCACGCAATAAGGTGACACTATATGATTGCACCGATTGTACTATTTCACATAAGAAGTATCAGACATACAATCTAGCTGGGATGTGTAGTGGAATTCACCAATACTTGTTCCATTATGACACTATAGATGGGATGGAATTTGGATTTCCCTGATTATTATTGAAATTTAACAAAAAAATAGATCTAGTAATTAGAATCCATCGACGTTATGGGCTTAACCTCTTGCAAGGATAGGTAGATGAGTTCAATGAGGAAATCTTCTAGGAGTAACCTTCCTGCCAGGATAGTCAGTAGAACATCCATGATGATATACGTGGAATACCTACTATTTGGACTCTTTAGTATAATTCTCCAATGACCTTATAATGTGGTACCCTGTAGTAGGATTTTTAGTGGTATTCCTCAGTGACAATCAAAGTAGGACCCTACTCTCATACTAGGGTACGATACCCATTCCTATATCTAGTGAACCCTCAATTGTGAGACACAATAATAAGTTGTGGTCTGGCATGCCATTGGACTCATGAGAATGAAGTACAAATTCCCCACTATGACACATCCTTGTGATGTGACATAAAACCTTGTGTGTGAGTCAGTGCTTCCCAATGTGGATAGTATCATGGTGTGGTGGTTTATTCCTATTATCTTGTGTGCCCTATGAAGACACATAAGGTGATGGGAATCAAAAAAGGACATTACCTTGGAAATATTAGCTACTCATCCTCTTGAGTTGAGCTATGATATGGATATCCTCTTACACTGTCCTTTGGGTATCTTGGGCAGAGAATTTAAATATATCATCCTTCATTTCACATACTGTGTATTTTGGTAACTCTAAATATTGGAGAGGAAAAGATGTCAATGTTATGAAATGTGACATCCACGTCTAGCTTCTCATGGTTGGACGAGTTTACACTACTTTAATCTGTAGAGAGCACTCAAAGAGAAGTTCATATTCTCTCTATTTTGAGATTCTTATGATTGGATAAACATATTTTTACTCTCATATTTGGGTTATGTATATTCTTCCACTGTACCATATTATATCTGTTTCTTCCCCCATTATTGGTATAACTTATTTACCCCCTTCACATTTTTGATGAATTCAACTGTGTATATATATACTCTACTATCCAGGGAATTTTCCCAACACTTGTTGTGTCTTTTTTATAAGTCAAAGATGTCGACCATGACCCCATAAGAGTTTATGTATACATGTTTAGTAGTCTATTAATGATGCTCATATCCAGGGTTACATGATTTGTGCTCTTTTAGCGATTTACCCTTTTCCAGTTTTTTCAGATTGGGACATTATTATGGAAGCGATGTGTGTTTCCTCCCATTTTTTATACACTTCCATACTTTGCTCTATATAATCTTACAGAAATATTTGGTATATTTATAGAATTGGTGCATCTTTTATTTATTTCTCTATGCACTATTCCATTGAGTTGGAAACGTGTGTGTGGAATGGTATTTAAGAAAAGTCCTCCCCATGCTTATTGTGCCATTGAAAATTATCTCCACCACCTAACCAATATAGGCAGTAATGGCGTAGTTTTGTATTGAGTATGGCGTTGGGTCGGGTCATGAAATAAATGTGTACCAAAACCCCCACCATCTTCAAGCTAGCTGAAAAAAGGTGATCATAAATTACATTTTCTTAAAACAAATTATGTCCAATATGATGGATAATTGAATGTACTCCCCCTAGGAAATTTGAGGGTCATATGTTCCTATATATGATGGTCCAGTAAAATCCTCCTGTTAACCCATCACCTGAGCATTGTTGACATTTTTTTTGGAAATATATGTAAATTGATTGTTCATATTTTATGACTGGACTATGTTGTTTATCAGTATTTATATATAATGTACTTAAAAATAATTTATATGTTGATATCTTATTATCCATGGAGATTCCACTATACTTGTGTATAATGAGACTGATTTATGAAATATTAGGGGTTTTTAATTTTCCACATTTTCTAAAATTGGATTTTCTCACTTAAATGCCAATATGATGATACTTATAGGGCCTGAAAATCATATTATGAAACTTTTATGTCTCAACAATAATAAATATTAAAACACGTATACAATTTTATAAAATCTATGGGATAAAAAA
Organism: Viscum album; assembly: GCA_963277665.1. Lineage (NCBI taxonomy): Eukaryota > Viridiplantae > Streptophyta > Magnoliopsida > Santalales > Viscaceae > Viscum > Viscum album. Next base: position 1,043,789,415 of record OY728163.1, on the reverse strand, counting down.
AAATTAAAAAATTATTGATCTCTACAATAAAATATAGGAGGTTTATATAAAGTGATCAGATAATGATATTGGTTTAGAGTGACAGTAACAAGTCATTGTTGATGAACATTACTATATTGGTCATCCATTTTTATCATGATATATATGTTGCTAGTACACATTGGTAGTTTTTTGGATTTTATCATAATGTATGTGTATTTTAATGGATTTTTTACTTCCAATAGGGTCAAGAGACACTGTTATATTTATATAAATGAGAATCTAATCCAACATAATTCATCAAGAATGATTGAGACATGGATAAAAATTATAAACGTAGGACAATTTTTTTTCCAATAACTCCATTTCGATTTGATAATGATAGATGAAAAAATCGTGTTGGTTTCTATATGTTTTTAAAAAATGATATTATTCTAAAACCCCATTTTGTGATTCAATAGGGCCATAAAAAAATCCATGAAATAGTAAAACAGGGGCCACACTGGTTCTTTATCTACCAATTTTTAGTGTGACTTGATATACCAGGTGGTCCACCATAGGGTCTGATAAGAGATCCATTAATTTTTTTTAAATATTATCACCTATTTTCATAAATTATATTAGGTTGTAATATATTTCTATGGTTTTATATGGTAAAACATGGTAATGTTATCCTTTCCAAAAAATGACATTTTAATTAATTTTTTGGAATTCTGAGATCACATCCTCAATATGATCGACTACTATGTGGATCTCTAGTCTCAATTTAAAACATAAAATTCAATACTCCACAAGAGATGTGAATTTGAGAAGTTTTAATTCCCCAACCAAAATGATGATGTTCATTAATCTATAATGGTCCTAGGACATGTGTCCTTTTAGATTATAAAATTAGGATACATTGATGGAATTTTAAATAATTATATCTGTGTTTATTAAATGATATTGTTTGAAAAATATAATATATTTAATTAATGAAATTGAACGTCAGTACTGTATTAAAATGAAATACAATATAATGGGGTACAATGTCATATTGTACAGTAATATATATATTATTATTGGACTATTACTTGATACTATAGAACAATGTGACATTGTGGGCTCAGTTGAATCCCATGTTTAAAAACCCATTTGTTCCCTCTTATTTCTTCTATTATAGAGGGTAATAATAATTACACATTATATAACAAGGATTTATTGGCAATATATTTAAAAATTGTTTCATTTTTTCCATCATATTTAACATTTATCATTTTTAGGGATCATGTTTTCAATGTTTCTCTCAATATTTTTTAACATAACCTCCTAACTATGATTGATGTTTTGTAATCCATTGATCATGACTTCAATAACATTCTATTTTTCTACCATATAAAAAGTACAATAACTAACACCCCCATAATTAGTTGGTGATTCATTAATTATTAATTTTGAAAATCCATCAATATACATGCTTTTCATTATGATGTATAGATCATCAAAATGAGTTTATTACTCCTTCAACAAATACACAATTGTTTCAAAATAACTTTTCCCCCAATAAATTTTGTGGTATGGAATGTGATGTGAAATGTTTCATAGTATTTACAATATAGTTCATTTGGTTTCTTTGGTTACTTAACGTTTCTTGAAAATAGGTTACCTTTATATAGATGGTGTAGGATGTTTGAGACTTTCTTATGTCATTAGTTCTACACACTTAATGAATTTCATGAACCTATCTCAAGGATTCACTGAGTCATTACAATATATAATAAAACCGATAATTCAATTCTCAATTTCTATTTTCAATGAATCATATTGGTATTCTAATAGAGGTACGTATAAAATAATTTCCCCACATGTTTTATCTTATATAGTATATTAATGATTTAGAGGTGGTAATGTGGGATGATTTTATAATGGAGTTTGGGAATAATAGTTATTAATTGTTCTATTCACTATTGATGTTTTTCACATACCATATTTAGTAAACATGAAATGTTACCTGGGCCATCCTATAATAAATATGGAAGCCTGTTACTAGTCACCTTAGGATTTTACGAAGATCTATTATCTCAAAATGAACTCGGTGAGAAAGATTTATCATTAACTTAATAATTAATTATTATTGAAAACTAACTCTGAATATGGAATTGTAAATATATAAATTGGATATCTTGGATATTGATATAAAAAATAAAATTAAATAACCAAATTAAACTGGTAATAAAAAATTAACATAAAATTTAGTTATAACCAAATAATTAAAATACTATCATCATTGAATATAAACAAAAATAGATATACAACATTTTATTAAAAAATGAATCAAAATAAAATAAATAATTGAAAGATAAAATTGAATACCCCACATACCTTCCCAAATAGGTCAATATAGAAATGGAATAAACTCAAATAAACAACCAAATACATATCTTGATCAACCTTATTATATAATTTTCAATGACTATATTCAAAAAATATATGATCAAACTAAATCAAAAAAATTCAAACTGAGATCAAGACCATTAGGTATGTATAAAAAATTATGCATAAATATATATATTTATGTCTGAAAAAATTTACATAAAAATTACTAATAGGTTTTTATGTCACACCACACGCTTCCATGATACGTTTCCCTTTAAATAATGCAATAGCTTGCATTGTACGCAATTTGATGTTTTAACATTCCACGACCATTAAAACTAGCCATTATAAATAGTAATACTCACTTTTTAGATATTATAAATTTTATTTTTCAAAATGGACTTCATTTATGTAAATAAAATATCAAAAGTATCATAGGAAATTTTTTTTTGTATTTTTATGAAAAAATTCAGGTTTTGATGAATAGCTAATAACACCGTGTTATTATTTAAAACCTACTATATGTAAAAATGATTATTTATTTTATTTAAATTTATTTAATATAAATATATTTACAAAATAACAATATATGTTCAATGTAGTTAGTTGGGTTTATTTATTAATAATATTATATGTATTGAATTTTGTTGAAATTTTTATCGTCTTTTTACCAACATATGGGATCCTTAGAAAATATCAATAAAACATAATTTTACCACTTATTCTAATTGAATTTTAAAAATTAGAGAGACACAGTTGATATCAACAAATTAAATTTTGATCAATAAGATGAAAGAAAACTTTTTCTGAATAGTAATTTATGACTTTTATTTTACATGATTAAAAGTAAAATCAGGTAATTGAAGATAAAAATGATTTTATTATTACCCTAACACATGTCCTATTTCTATTTGTTAAGTATATTTCGACCAATATCAACCTTAAGAATAAAATTTTATTGTTTTCGTCCAAATGGTTTAGATAATGACATTTATTATAATTATATTTAAATAAGTGTTAAAATTGTTACATTCAAATTTTCAGAACTAAAATATTTTTAATACAATATTAAAATATGATAAATTAGACAATAAATATTCATTATTAAGACAAAAATACTTCCAAAATAATTTTATTTTATTTATAATTGTAGACATTAAATAATTAAATTATTAATGGCACAACGATGATGAAATAATTACCTTACTAATGAATGATTAAAATAATTTATTTTATATATATCAAAATAAATTTTAATTCGGACGTTTGATGAATTCCACAAATTTTATAGGTTAATATGACATGTTCATATGTATTAAATGAATTTTATTCAAAATAATCAAATACTAAATAGTGTTAAAATTTACATAAATGAGTTTTCAAAAAAAATACAATATTAGAAAATGATATAATAGTCCATAAAATATTAGGTTTGGACAAAGGACATATATAATAATCTATATATCATTAATGAACCACTTGGGTATCTCTTGGTATTTTATAGTATGATTATAATCCATATAATATAATGATACAAAAAGACATGGTAAATGTTAATCTATTTAACCTAGAGTTAAATCTATAAGTTAAAGTTAATATTATGACCTAATACTTGGATGAGAGTTTTTTGACCCATCCACACATTATCCAGATAATGAATCATTTTGGAGCTATTATAAACCAAATATGATTGAAAATACAATAATATTTCAAGTTTTCCCAAATATGACCCTCACCTCTCTTATAAAAGGGTACTTCCCCTTCTCTCAAAATCTCAACTCCAAAGCCATTTGGATCACCCAAATCCCACTCAAATATCCTCCCATCTCCCCTCACTGTGTCCTATAGACCTTATTTTGTTCAGAAATCCATCAAAATAAGCCCTTTTGATCCACTAAAAAGAAAACACCAAAATAAGACGTAATAATTTCACCACCGCATTCATTTTTTTGTTCTTCTTCCACTTCCTTTTTATTTTTTGTTTACATACAAAAATAATAAATCAAGTACCTTATACATACTTTGATACAACCATATTCATTATTGTATCCATCCTATGAATGACAGGTCACCATACGTGCGAACATACTACTTACAGTCTCCACGTCGTGGTATAGTGTTTTTTCAAAAACATCATTATTTGGATGGTTATAATAAAAAGTATAAATGATGTAGATAATAAATATAACATGATTTTTATTCTGTATATATGATAAACCATCCAATTACAAATTATATTACCATCAATATAATGATATTTCCGGTCATGCATATGTACTGATTACCATCACCATGAACGCGATAAAATTCATTCCCCATTGTAACCAAATATGAATAATTTTTTTTCAGGTTTAAAATAAATATCTAAGAACAATATATAATTATGTATATAAATCATATACATCATATCCATAACAATCAGAACATACGTAACAAAACATTTAAAGTAAACATAATCAGTTTACACCCGAAATGATGATAATAAAGATATATAATTAACAAAGAAATATTAGAAGATCATATATGATATCATGTTTTCTTATGTGGTTGTTTTATATTTTTATATAAATTATTGAACTATCATACAGGAGGTTAACATACCCTCAATCAACGAAAATTACAATGTGTGCATTAATTCTATAAATTCTTCATTATCCGATGTTGTTCATACATGAGTATCTACTGGGACCTCTTTATCATCATCACAATTGTTTCTTAATAATTAATTTTAAAATATTTTAACTTTTTACTAGATTAGGTGTTAAAATAATTTATACCCTTGTTTGAAATTTTATAAAATGTTTAAAATGGAATCATTCCATTGTTTTCCAAATAATGAAATTTCTGAATTTTTTGACAAATTAATGTATGAATGTCTTTTTTAACATATACAGTGGGTGTAGCAATTTTCCACTATTATAATATCATTGAAGCTTCACTTAAATTCATAAAAAAGTATTTTCAAAATTAATTTCTTATTTTATATTATGTGATAATAAAATAATTTCAAAATATAATGTGATATTTACAGAAAATAGATTTGATTTAATCTATTTCAACAGCGATTGATGGATTTTACACATGTTTGATGTTAGTTTGTTAAGATACAAATCATACATATAGTATTGATTTTTTTTGATATGTTGGACAATGGATGTGTTATTTTTATACCATTTATTGTTTATAGTTAATGTATTATCATTTTGTATACTTGTTTTAATACGAATGTTTATGTTATGTTTCCACCTTTTCATATGTGGAATGCATTTGACATAGTAAGTGAAAGGTGGAGACCGCTCAAGATCCTCAATGCATCGGTAGGTCTCACGAGACAAACTACTATCCTGGATGTAGTCCTTTATAAAATCTTATCTGTAGTCTGGGATTGAGGCCTTGACTATGTGGTTATGATGTCCTGCATTATGCATTCCATAATTTAGAAATTGGCTATTGATATTTCATGTGATTATTCGACATTTATAATATCCATGTGAATAATTAAATGGAATTGTTTGATTTATAATTTCCATATTATGTTGTGGTTTATGGTTAAAAGGCTTATGTTATATTATTTTACATTGCCTTAAATGTTTATTCTTATTTATAAAGGCTTCTTCTATATTGTTATCATCATTGAGCTTCTTAGCTTACCCCTTTATATGTTACATTTTTTCAAGGATGTGAAGATGTATATTATGGTTGACTTATAGGGATAGGAAAACGGATATATGTGTGTTCAAAGGGGAAAAATGTTGTTGTTGTTTTTATCTCAGGATATAATATACATTATATGTTTGTATCTAGTACATGCAGGGCTCTTAAACTAATTGTCTATTCTGGGCTTGATCCCTTGTGATCATGACAATGTTATATAATAATTCACTGACTCTCGGTAACTGGGATCGGGGCATTACAGTTGTAATCGAAGTATTTTTAATACAAACCATGAAAGATAAATTTATAAATACACTAACTTGATAACATTACCCTATTATAAACATTGAATATTAGTATATAAAAACATCCTAGAATTTTGTTAATGTAGTTATTTTGTGAGTTTTTCAAGCATGACATCCCTGTTGGGATACCTTCATGTAGTGGTGGCTCTGGCACAAATTTGCCTATGGGAGAAAAAACTGACAATGATTTCCCACCTAGACTCAGGGTATCCCGGTACACGGCAACGGGCCTTATTGCACTCCTGGTTATGACAATCATGGGAGATATTCTTAAAATAATTCAAATATTATTTTCAAACCATTATGATGGATTTATTATAATATACCTCATTAATAATATTTTTTAGATTATAGATGATATACATAAACTATTCAATATATGTTAACTATTTTACAAGAATAAAAATATGCATTTTTATTTATAAGCTAGTCAAGTGAATGCCATTGTTTAGAAATGGTTCTTAGTGGGAGGATTTTAAAATTTATGAACACATGTAATCCATGTAGGGAGTTCATTCTTACTCATGATCATTACAGTGGAGGTGGTGATGCAACTAGTTATGATTATCTTATCACCATACTGGGACAACTCATTCAGGATATGAATAATAACCATACTCATATGGAGCACCTTGATGCACAACATGAAGGATCAATGTTAGACCGTTTCATGATGCAACAACCACTAACATTTAATGGGTCTACAAATCCATTTGTAGGTGAGAAATTGGTATATTTTTAGAGATAATATTTTATGCTATGGGGAGCAGTGGAAGAGAAAAAGTTTCCATAGAAGATTATCTCCTCATGGGAGATGCAGATCAATGGTGGTCGTTAATTAAAAATACAAAGGAGGATGAATAAGTATCAAATATGGAATTGAGGTAGTTTAAAGATATTTTCATATAAAAAATGCATTCCTCATGACCAACAAATAGATATGGAAAAACAATTTCTCAGTCATCTGAAAAAGGCAGATGATAATATCGCAATGTATGAGGCTAACTTTACAAGGGAAGTAAGGCTAAAACCTATTATATACATAACCCAAGGACTAAGATTTATCTATTATTGGATAGGTTAAATCCATATATCAATCTACCATTAGTCACAAAATACTTCTCATCATATGATGATATTTTCGCATGTGTTATCAAGACAGAAAATGAATCCACAATGTCTTATAATATTAAAGAAAAAAAGTGAAGAACAGATATTATTAATACACTAGAAATAGAAATTAGGTGATGAAGGAAATGGTTTAATATCCATCATTCGGTAAATGTCGAAAGAAACGCCCAAGAACATTCCTAAAAGAAAAGGGAGCCTATTACAAGTGTGGTGAAAAAAGCCACAAATCTGATAATTGAAAGGGAAATAAAGAGGATTTAAATGTTGAATTATATAAATTTAGAGAAAATGGGAATTATGAAAATTAATGTCCTAATCTCCAAATAAACGTTCCTCAAAAAAGGCCAAGAAAGAATGGCCAAGCTTATGATATCACTACAACTGAGGTTGATGCTCTGAAAGACATGGTGGTAGGTAATTTAACGCTTTCCTCAAGTTTAGAGAATTCATTATTTGATTCTGGATCATTGAATTGTATCATATCATCCTAGTTTGAAAAAAATTTATATATTTCCAATTTGATTTTTAAAAGGGAGTTGTAAGTCAGAAAATTTAAGGGAAGTATCATTACAACTGTGTTCTGTGAATCAGTTCCTATTAATGAATATAAATTCTCGTTCTCTGTTTATATCATAATCATACCCATTATTGAATGTTATATAATCCCCATATTGGATTGTATTTAGAAAAATTATGTGAAATTTTACTGTAAAAATAAGGAGGTTAAAATTATTGTTAATGATAATGTGTACCTTACCATTAGAGAATAAACGTCAACACAAGATTCTTTTCTAGATCCAACCCCAGTAGCTCTACTAAATTCATTTATTAGGGAGGAATATATTTAAATAAATATGGGTGAGGAAAGAAAGTTAAAATAGAGTACGTACATATTATGTAACAATTTGTTGATGTGTTTCTAGAGGATTTAGCTAGACATCCTCTACAACGAGGAATTGAGTTTTCAATTGATTTAATTCCTAGTTAATGGAACATATCGAAGACCCCTTATATAATGGATATTATAGATTTAATCTAAATAAAGAAAAAACTGTAGGAATTGAGTAATAATAAATTTACTCTCCCAAGTGTTTATCATGTGGGTGCCTATGTTATTTTTTTAAGAATATAGATGGATCTATGAGGCTGTGCATTGATGATTGGGAGATCAATAATATAACAATAATTAACAATTATCCCTTACGTAGGATTGATGATTTATTTGACCAAATTCCTGGAGATAAATAATTTTCATTGATTGAACTTCGATCTAGATATCATCAGTTGGGTTTGAGGAAGGATGAAATTTTTAAAATAACATTTTGAACCAAGTACATGAATTACGAATTTATAGTAATGGTTATTGGACTGAATAATTCACCCTCTATTTTAATGGATCTAATTTATAGTTTTTTCAAAGAATATATTAATTACATTGTAGTGGTATTTATTGATGATATCTTGGTTTACACAAAAGGATACGAAGACCACAAAAATCACTTGTGCAACACTCTGAAAAACCTCATAAGAAATGAATTATATGGGATGTTTAGAAAGTGTGAATTCTAGCTTCAGAAGATTTCATATATTGGGCATATTGTCTCTAAGGATGGAAATTCTATTTGTCCTTCATATTCCAAGGAAATCCATGAATAGCCAACAATGAATAATATAACTAATATAAGAAGTTTTATTGGTTTAGAAGGTTATTATCAACATTTTGTCTATACTTTTTTAAATTAGAAAATCCATTAACCAAGATCACATTTAATGGGGTTAATTTTTTTTGGAATGAAAAGTGTTATGAATGTTTTGTTGAACTGAAGAGAAGATTATTCCATGCTCCAATCTTGAATCTACCAATAGAAAATGATGTATTTGTTATTTATAGTTATTCATCATGGAAAGGACTTGGTTGTTTCATTATGAATAATGGTAGAGTTGTTTAATATACATCACAACAGCTAAAATACCATAAACAAAACTATCCCACTATTGATGTTGAGTTAGTTGCTGTAATAATATATTTGAAGATATGGAAACACTATCTATATGGTGAAAAATGTGAGATATATACTATTCATAAGAGTTTTATGTATATTTCCTCATAGAAAGAACTAAAGATGAGGTAATGATGATGGATTTAACTACTCAAATATTATGATAGCACTATAAACTACAAACTGAAAAGGTAAAATAAGGTGTAAAATGATTTGAGAAGAAAGGATCATGGTGTTTTGAACAAGATAAGAGTTGAAAAGGGATCACATGTTCACAGATCTTATAAATATGGATATGGGAATAATCATGGAAGGTGAGACATCAATAATTTTTAAAATAATTCCCAAACCAACATTACTAGAAAGGTTTTTCTGTTCTCATTCTGATGATGAAATGTTTAAAATTAAAATTAATGCTATGAATGATGAAATATTGATTGAATATATATATGAAGATGGAATTTTAAAATTTGGAAGAGTCTTGGTTTTCTTGATATAACTGATCTAAAAACAGAATTGTTGGATTATGTTCATAGATCCAATTTTTCTATACACCTTGGTAACACTAATATTTATAGATATTTGAACGAACAGTTTTAGTGGGACAACATGAAGAGGGATATTTCTGATTATGTGTCATGATGTATGGATTTCCAATAGGTTAAGGCTGGAAGGAAACTTCCTAGAGAAGTCATGCAACCACTTCCCATACCTGAGTAAAAATCGGAGGATATTACAATGGACTTTACCATGGTACTACCAATGAATATTAATTGTAAATATTCATTATGTTTCATTATTGACCTCCATACCAATTCATTGCATTTTTTTACTATAAGAGAAGATTTAAAAACTGAACGTATATAAAGAAAATATATTAAGGATGTTCTAAAACTTCATGGAGTAACCCTATATATATTTTCTTATCGTGATCCCTGTTTTACATTAAAATTATAGAAAAGACTTTAGAAGGCTTCAGATACTGAATATCATTTGAGAACTACCTACCACTATGAAATTGATAGACAATCAGAACAGGTTATTCTAACCTTCGAAGACATGTTGAGATATTTCTCATATGAATTTCATGGTATGAGGGATCAATATTTACCTCATCTAGAATTTTCATATAATAATAGTTTCTATTCAAGTATTTAGATGGAATCATATGAAGCATTATATTGAAAGAGATGTCACACACCAACTTGTTAGGATGATTTTTGTTAAAGAAAACTCATAGTCCCAAAACATGTAAGGAATCAATAGAATAGGTGAATATTGCCCAAAACCACATCAAAGAATATAAATTTAGTAAATAGAGCTTTGCTAATAACCGAAGGAAGGGTATGAAATTTCAAGTACGTGAAAATGTTTACATGAAGTTATCCACATGGTAGGGGGCCATATGTTTTTCTAAGAAGGGTAAATTTAGTCGCTGGTACATAAGAACTTTTGAAATTCTAGAAAAAATTGGTGTTTTAGATTATCATTTGGGAATTTATCCAAGTCTCTCTAATATTCCTGATTTGATCCATGTGTCACTGTTGGGAAAATACAAGCCGAACCCAACACATGAACTCACCTAAGATGAAATAGATCTGGAACCTGGCCTTCTTATTGGGAAGTGCCTATATTATTTCTTGATACAAGAAGACATGTGTTGAGAAACAAGATTACTCTTCTAGTGAAATATCTATGGAGAAATCATAAGACAAATGAGCCAATATTGGATCCTGGGGAACAGATGATTTTGACCCACCTGAATCATTTAATGATGTAATATTCTAGAAACATTGAGGTTGAAATTATTTTAGAAAGTGTAGAATGTATCTATAACTACCCTACCTTTTCATACATTAATATTAAATCATTTTAAAATAAAAAATATAATAATAATATATATAGAGGATCCAATGGTTTAGTGTCATAGGAAAACTAGGACCACACATAACAATTACAACATCAAGCACAATCATTTATTTAATTTCTTTTCTCTAGATACTAATTGGGACTTGTACTCTCATTAGTATTTGTAGCCACCTGAGGATATAAATAAAAAGTGATGAGATAAAAGCCTAGTAAGAGGAAATATAAGAACTATATTGCATGGGGTGAGCATAATCATAACATGGGACAAAGATCATGAACAGTGGAGGAAGCATAAATATAAGACTTGAAACGTGGCAATGCAAAAAATGAAACATCATGTCTTAGTGGTTAAACACCACACATACTTGTGAACTAATATAGAATCTTTTTCACATATAAATAACTTTTAATCACAAGATTCATCACTTTACTCAATTCATTGTAGCATTATATAATTCTGGGTGCAACTATCACATTCAATCATTTATATTGTGATATATAATTTAGGGCGCACCCTTCACATCATAACATTATAATTATCATGATTGACACATGGAACATATATCAAAAGTAAAAATAAATAAACCATGGAATATAATGGGTTAAATATCATAAGAACACATTCATAAACATTGGGTTTCCAAGAGAAATAGGGAATGACATACATGTTACAAGAACCATCCACTTTGAGAGAGAAGTAAAAGGTGAGTTCTTAAAAGATGATTTATTTTGTAAGACATTTTGTTTTACATAATAACCACTGAAAAACATGTATATACTATAAAAGTAAATAAAATTATGAAAAAATGATCTTTAAGGAGTAATATATAAAAAAATGGAGTGAAATAGGGAGAACTCGAAGGATGAAAGTTGGGTTCGAGAATTTCCCCTTACCTTGTATATGAATGCTTCTTTATCTTTCATGTCTTGTATAATGAAATTATATTCATTAATTAGAAATCCAAAGCCTTTTTTACATTAATATATTTAATTTTGGTTCTATTGATTTATTTTATTTTCCCTTGGATGATTTAGAGGGTTTAGAAAACATTGTTTCAGAATGTTTGTTTTTGTGGTTTTCTTGGGTGGTTAATCTGTATTCATAAATTGAAGATCGAGTAAAACATGGGTAAACATAAAGAACATATATTTCATATTATTAATAATATTACAGGATTTTTAATGATATTATAATGAATTATATTAGATCAATGTGTATGAATCATTAGAAAATAATAAAATTATGATTGTTTGAGTAAATTTGAGCGATTTTTTGATCATAATGGGCTTGTTTTATTTTATCACTAGTAATATGGTCATAAGTTAGTTCACAATCATTATATAAGATATAATAAATATAAAATATTCTGGTTCAACCATAAAAATGATTTCATGACCAGATCTGATGTTAGAAATTGATGAAGAAAACATGTCGTTCTTTAAGGTGATAAATTAACACCTCACAAACAATGTTCTATTTAATAAAATAAAAGGAAGAGGGAAACAGTGTTCGATGATATAATATCCCATTAGAATCATAACATTCTAGTAAATGTATAAAAATGTAGTTATAATACAATTTTTATGAAGATATGTGGGGATAGATCAAGAAATGAACTAGAACTTGAATGAAAATTAACGGAGAAGGGGGAGAGAAATTACTTCTTAAATCCACCTCTTGAGATTCTCCTTAAAGAAGGTAGGATTGGTATTTTTGATGAGACCATAAGCTCTTGATAGTGGGATAGGGGCTAGGGAGGATTTTTGGGAAGATTTTAGAGAGGGATTAGAGCGTGACAGGTGTGTGGAAATGAGGGTGCGAAGGGAGGTTTTTATATTTGTGGGGATATGGGTTTCCTTAATATAAATTTCATTAGTGTTTTATTTATCCACGAGAGAAAAAATAGTGAGTCTACCATGACCAATAATAGTAATTTTATAATTTAATCCCAATCCATGTGGGTTTCCATCAGAATAAAATCACACATTACTCTATAATTAGCTTATTTAGCATATTTATGTAAATTACGGTATTTCACTATTCAAAAAAATTAAAGTATTTCTGAAAAATCACAAAATATCATCCAAATTTTTTTTGACATGTATAATCCAGAAATTATGTATATTTTTCAAAAATAAAATAAAATTTTATTAATTTAATATTTAATTAAAATTATAATTTACTTAAAAATATTTTTTGAAATTAAAACTGATTCGATAAGGCTTTCAAAAATGATGCAGGGTCTTATAAAATTATATAAAAACTACAAGACAATGGTTTGTTAATTTATGATCACATTTTATTAAAAAATATTTTCCTATAATTTAATTAAATAAATATAATTAATTATTTATGAATTACAAAATATCAAAACATTTACAAAGGTCAAATTTTTATGTTCTATGATTTCTAAAAAAATTAATTATTCATGGGTATGGCTGCTCTTACATTGGATTATTTCCTATTAATAAGGGTCATATTAATTTTCCTAGGGGTAGATTTCTATTAAATACGGCCCATTACAATTCAACGAAAATTATTTTTGTTTCATTAGACTCCAAAAATCATCTTGAACAATATTGTGTCTGTTGGATTTTTGAAATTCAAATACAGAAGTGACAAACTTGTGTTTAAAGGTCACATAACAATTAGTATTTCATTATGTTTTTTTTCAAATTATTTTAAGACATATTTATAAGAAGTTAATATCCATTTAAAAACTTTTTGTCATTATAGTGGGACCCCAAGATTCCATGGTATGTTTCCCTTAGAATAACGCAATAGCTTGCGTTGTACGCAACATAGAGTTTTAACACACCATGACCAATCAATCTAGATTTTATGAATAGTTATACCAAATGTTTTAAATTTTATAAATTTTAATTTTTTTAAATGGAATTCATTTTTTATTATATTTATCAAAATTATATTAGTGTGAATTTTTTTTATTTTTCTAAAAACATTCAATTTTATGAAGAATAGTAAAAAACACTGCCTTATTATTTGAAACCTACTTTTTATTTAAATAATTATTTATTTTTTTAAAATTATTTTTTATAACATATATACATAATTATTATATATTTTCAATGTAATTCACTGATTTTATTTTGTAATAAGCTGAGATTTATAAAATTTTATTAAACTTTTTACCATATTTTACCCACCTTGTACTCACATTTGCAAATTTGCATAAAACATAATTTTGTCCCTTCTGTGAATTGAATTTAAAAATTATAAGAGACATGGTTGATATCCATATTTAAAATGTGGTTCAATAAGATTAAAATAATTTGTGTTGGATAGTAACTTTTGACTTTTGTATACCATGGTTAAAAGTAAATAGGAAAATTTAAGGTAAAAATTTAATTATTAAAAGTCAAACACATATGCTAATTCTATTGGATAAGTGTATTTTGACCACCATAATCCTTTGAAATAAAATTTGATTCTTTTGGCCCACATGGATTAGATTAAGCCGTTTATTAATATATATTTTAAATAATAGAAAAAAGCATTAAATTCAAATTCTCATAACTAAAACATTTTTAAAATAGGAATACACGTTAGATAAATTTGACTATAAATATTAATTAAAAAGATATAAATATTTCATAAATAATTTTATTTTTTATTAATTTTTATAGATTAGATAATTAAATTTATTTTTTAACCAATGATGATGGAGTAATTAACATATGAATGAACAATTAAAATAATTGACATTATAAATATCAACATAAATGTAAATTAATAAATTTGATAAATTAAATGAATTTTATAGGTTAATATGACATATTAATGTTGATTAAATGAATTTATTTTCAATGTAATCATGTTTTTAGGACAATAACAAAAAATAAATACTAAACAGTGTCAAAATTGGCATAAATGACTTTTAAAAAAAATACAATATTATTAAATGATATAACAGTTCTAAAAATATAAGTATCAATGAAAAAGATATATAATAATATATATGTCTTTAATGATAAACTTAGGGTTTTTATTGGTATTTTCTAGTGTGTTTTTTTACAATATAATATAAAGATACAAGGAGACATGGAAAATGATAAACAATTTAACCAAGAGTTAAATATAAATGATAACGTTAATATGGTGACCAAAACTAGTCAAAAATATATTGGATGAAATTATTTGAGACCCATATCCACCTCATATTTTAAATAAATCATTTTTGATCCATTATAAACCTGTTATGATTGTATAATTAAATAATATTTCAATCTTTTCCTAAAGTAACCCTCACCTCTAATATAAAATTGTACATCCCATTCTCTAAAAATCACACCTCCAAAGTCATTTGGATCAGACAAAACCTGTTCAAATATCATCCCAAATACCCCTCTTCAACATAGAGGACTTACATAGATCAGAATGCCATGATAAATGTCCATATTGATCAACTCCATAGGAAACACCTGAAGAAGAGAAAATAATTTCACCACCTATTTCAAAGTTCTTTTCTACTTCCACTTATTCTTTCATTTTTGTTTCAATACCAAATTAATAACTCCATTACCTTATACATATTGTAATATAAACACATTAATTATATTATCCATCATATTAATGACAAGTCACAATACAGGAATACATATGTCTTACCATCTATATATCATGGTGTTTTCTGTTTTTCAAAC
Source organism: Viscum album (assembly GCA_963277665.1). NCBI lineage: Eukaryota > Viridiplantae > Streptophyta > Magnoliopsida > Santalales > Viscaceae > Viscum > Viscum album. The sequence goes on along the minus strand of OY728163.1, from coordinate 1,043,773,457 downwards.
ACTTCATTATTTTGATGGGTATAATAATGCTTAGAACTAATTTAAATAATAAATATAACATGTTAACTATTATATTTATATGATATACCATCAAATTACATATTATTTCACCATCAATATATGGTTATTTCCGATCGTCCGTACATAGGGACTGTTGTATCCACGAACGCGAAAAAATTCATTTCCCATCATAACCATTCAAGAATATTTTTCAAATTATGATTAAAAATAATGGTTAAGAAAATAATATCATTTTGGGTATGAATAAAATACATCCTATCCATAAAAAACAATACTTACATAAAAAAACATATAAAAGAAAACGAATGAGCTAACACCTAAAACGACGATACATCTGGAATGTTATTAACAAAGACATATTAGATGATCATATATGATATCATATTTATCTATGTGGTTATTATATAATTAAATAACAATTATTTAACTATCATATAAGATATTAACATACTCTGAATCAATTAAAAGTATAGGGTATATCTGAATTCAACAATTTTTTTGTTATCCGAGGTTGTTTATACATGATTATCTATGAGGACCTATTTATCATCCTCCTACTTTTTTAAAAAAAATATATTTCAAAACAATTTTTACTAAATCATGGACTATGGGTTAAATTCATTTATTCCTTTATCTAAATATTAATAATATTTTTATAAAGTAATGATTATGTTGATTTCCAAACATTGTACATTAGGACCTTTTCGATAAATTAAAGTAATAATGTATTTTTTAACATATGTGGTGGGTGTGACTACATTTGGACATTATAAAAACACTGAAGATTCCCATACAAGCTTTTAAAAATAATTTCAAAATAATTGTTTTATTTTTTTATTTATTTGAAATTTAATTGTTTTAAAAATATAAAGAGTTATTTCTCTGAAATAGTTTTGATTTCATCTATGTCCTATCCTTTGAAAGATTATACACTTGTTTGATGTTGATTTATTAAGATAAAAATATTTAATATTTTATTGAAGGTTATTTGATATGATTGACTGTGGATGTGTAAGTTTTAGACCATTCATATTTTATGGTTATCATATTTAAATATTTTGTGCTATTTTATATATGAATGTTTATGTTATGTTTCAACCTTTTCATATGAGGAATTCATGGGACATAGTATGTGACGGGTGGAGCCTGAAATAGATCTTCGATGCATCGGTATATCTAATGTGAAAAACTATTGTCCTAGAATAATGATTTGACAAAATCTTATTTTTAGTATTGTCATGGGGCCTAACTATGTGGTTATGATGTCCGTAATTATGCATTACATCACTTTGAAATTGGTTTTTGATATTTCCTATGGTTATTCAACTAGTAAGATATCAATGTGAGTAAGTAAATGGAATTATATGATTAATATTTTACATATTATGAAGAATTTTATGTTTAAAATTATTATGATTAATCTTATACATTACCTTAAATTTCAATGATTATTTATGATGTTTTCTCTATATTGTTATCCATACTAATCATTGGAGCTCACCACTTTCTATGTTTTATTTTTCCCCAGATGTAAAGAGGTATTTCATGGTTGACCTGTTGGTGTAGGCTAAGGGATATAAGTCTATTTAATGGGGACCAAATGTTTTTGTTATTTTTACCACATGATATAATGTAAATCATATGTTTGTATATAGTACATCTAAGACTACTAAAGTGATCGATATTTTGGGACTTTATCCCTTGTGATCATGACCATGTTTTGTAATAATGCACTGAATCTGGGTAACTGGGGTCCGAGAGTTAATATTTACAAAAAAATATATGCGGTCTCCTTCATATAAAAATTTAGAATTTTTTTAACAATAATTAAAAAAAAATATTTTTTTGGTGAAATATTTTATAAAAATGTAGAACACACATTTATTGTTTTTGGAATCATCTACCAATGTCATAAAAAGATTGGTGAATGTATCACATAGAAGCTAAATGTGTTAAAATAATAAAATGAAACCTATTGATATTATAAATATCCGTTAACTTCATTTACCTACGTTAAAATCATTTCTCATTATTCAATGATTAAAAAAATATAAATCCTTGAAACAACCATTTTCTAAAGAACATTAAATATCATTTTGGAAACATACCAAAATAATAATATTCTAATATACAAAACAATAAGGAACCATATCATAAATAATAATGAAATGGAAATGAAAAAAAACATCCACTGTTGACATAAAAATCAAAACAAATATAGGATGGAAAAATTTAGGCAATATAATCCACTCTATGGAATTAATAAAAAGAACTTGGTTAAAAGGTAAAAATAATATTCTTAATGATATATTGCCAAAGACATCACTATATTTAACAGACATCCATCCAACATAGCATTATTATACACATAACTATGAAAATTGCACTAACTATCCTCAACGGTGGTACACCACTAGCCATGATAGTAATAAAATGTATGGAAAATAGTATTAAAATAATCTAAACTATTGAAGCATTAATATTAATGTATCATTTATACCAATATTCCCATTAAATAAATCTCCCCTATAAAATAATAAATATGTGTACCCAAATAAAATGTATATAAATATCCAATTACATAAATCCTATTCTAGGATCCAAAACATTAAAATTAATAGCCCCTTTTCACCACAATCAAGGATTATTTTTAATTCACTTCCACTAATAAATTAGAAGATTTGTATATAAGAAATTATATATATCAAGCCATTGAAATTTATTACATTATTATACAATAAGTAAAAATCATTTATAAAATTCAAAGGCTCCATTAAAACCGACACAAAAGAAGATATTCTTTTATAGTCATGTGAAGTATTAGTTTTTGAAATATCAATTTAAAATCACATATAGAAAAATAGGTTCAATTTAATCAACATAAAATCTGGTACATTGTTTTTTAATATAGTACTGACCTCTATATATTACTTTTCAAATAAATAAATCTCTTCATATGAAATAATACAAAGAAATGATGATTATCCACTTTAAAAAAACAAAATGGTGGAAAATTTATCATTCAAATTAAAAATAATATTAAAAGACACTATAATGAATTAATATAAATAAATTCATGTGTATATAAGAATTTCTAAAATTTATTTTTATGAAGATATATTTAATCCCATCTTATCAAGTTTTCTATAAATTGAAATAAAAATACAATACCATTAATGGAAGAAGATATAACTACTATTTGATCAATGGTTCATTTTAGAAACACATGAATCGTAAAATATTTCATGTAAATTAATTTCATACAAATTGTAACCTTTGGAAATTTGATACTAGTCTCATCTATGGGTGGACTCCAACTAAAAATAAATTATGTCCTTTACATGTCCTAGATAATAAAATCCAGATATTAATTCTAGCCAAATGAAAAAATTACTACAAATAATCATTATGGTCTATAATATTACATATATTAATGAATGGAGTAATGAGATGTCAAATTGATGTTGTAATGATGATACTTTTAATTTTAATTGACTAGAAAATGTGTAGAAAAAAATCCATTTAAGATAAGGATGAAGAAAAAGGATCTCTAATGAACTTATTCATAGAGAATATCTCAATAAAGGATATACAATATATCATAAAACCATTAAAATAGATTGGGGTTATAGAATATATCAATTCATATTTAAGTCAAATATATTACCATATAATGTTTGGTAGCAAGGTTTACAGAACCGTACACCAATAATGAATCACGATCAAAACCATGGATCACCACTCACAAGGATTCCCCATACAGCAGTAGAATATTTATCTAAATCAGAAATATAAATATATATAATGATTATCCTATATGATTTTTCCATATGGGTTACAAATATATGTGATGGATATTAACCACAAAAAACAATGAGCTCTAATATTCAGCATGGATTCTATAGTACACCATATAGTTTACAATAAACCATATGTTAATTTTGTAACTAAGAATAAACACTCATAAATAAAAATATAAAATATAAAAACCTAAAATATCAAATCAATGAAAAATTATATATTAACACATATAAATGTGACATGGGGATTTCGACATTTCCCCAAAAATTATTTATGTTCGCCATAATTTTCCCATGAGTTCATTGATTTTACATTTTCAAAAGGGATTCCAACATGAATAAACTGCCACGATTCAAGTTAGATGTGTTCATGATGTATCGAACTATGTTTTATGGATCTATTTTGGTTTTATACTGGGTTTGGTTATTGGATAGATGTATTATTGGATGAACCATATGTTTCATTCACATGAAAGTCGATGTTGTGACTTTATTCAATGGGAGGATCTTGACATTATAAAAATGGACAAAAGAATGCAAGCAATGATGGATCAGGTGTGGTCAACACTGCCTATGAGTTAATTTGATGAATATTAGATAGATATCATGGAAGAAAAATATAGGGAAATAGACAAGTAGTGTTTATTAGTTTCTATAAAATCCATAATTAAAAGGTGTGTAGTCTAGAAAATTATGTTATTTAGTGACCTATAAGTGGTGTATTGTGTTTTTGGAAGAGTTAATAATCAAAAAATATATATTAAAGATACATTATAGGTAGTTTGATATTTGGGGATCAATTTTTATCGTAATATTAAACCAATATGGATAATTCAGGGAAATGGTCACAACCAAAGTACATAGGCATAACCATTTACATGGACTTGACGGGTATTTTATACCACAACCAATGTACATATTATAGTAAAATTTATATAGAAACAACTTGAATATATGGGAATGGTCTTAATAAAAATATAATGGGGATGAATGTATTTTCATATCCATATAATCCTTGAAATGAAAAATATATCGAATATATTCCATGCAATTTTCCATCAGCACATAAATCTAGTGTATTTTCTTTCTTCAATACTGAGAAATAGGCCTACCAGTATCCAATCCATAGTTTTTGACATCTATATAGTGTTATATTCTTTAGTTTTGAAGTCTGATATGTGTGATGAGGTGTTACGAGTGTTATGATTCTTTTAGTGATGATTGGACGATGGTAGTGGATGGGTTGTATCATCAGATGTATTTCATTGTGGGTACTCCCCTTTAATAATATTTTCTTAAACTATGCATTTTACATTGGTAGAATATATACCATCAATAATATAGAGGTAGTAGGTTATCTATTTTAAGAGTGGTAACCATATCATCGTTTTTAATTAAGAGTGGTCCCACGGAAGGTGGTTGTTCTCCCAAAATTGTAGAGCACAGTGGAAACATGAGGGACCCCACACTAATCATATTATGTATTAAATTGTATTTGGAAAGTTATATGGACCTTTAGATATGTATTCAATCTATAAATATTTAAAAATTCTATGAAAATTGATATACCATTCTTCTCTCCAGTGGATTCAATAGACTATATATGTTGGGTGACTATTAACACCCTCGCATATGTGGTTTGACATCCATTTACCCTTAAATTAAAACCATTTATTAGAGTTTAGGTAATCCTACTATATAATAATATTATCAACCCTTACATATGATTTTCTTATATGTATTTTATTGTATAAATTTTTTAAAAAATGAATAGAGGTGATCATGTTGGACTATGTTTTGTAGAGTATAGTGGTTCTTGTTGTTGAGTATGTTTCATTGATAGACATGGGGATTATTGGGCCATAATCTATTCATTATATCCATTTTCCTATTAATAGAAATTTTATGACAACTTTTATAGTTTGAAATTTATTTTTACATTTGTACTTCTGAACAATCGCCTTATAGATTGATGATTTACAAGAGGTTATTACATGTGTTTGTCACACAATATATTTTTATAAATTTATTATATATTACTAATTTTTTATTAAACCCATTATCGTTATGTATAAAGGTACATAATCTAAAACAACTAGTTTTATTGATATGTTTATTCATATTTATTTGCTAGATTTTATTCTGTTAAATGTGGGATTAGGGTGTCACACTCAACATACAACCATGCAAGAGGGCCCCAATTAAGTGGGTCATTACATATTGGTATAAAAGGAATACTTTATCTTATGCTAGTGTTTTGATTGAGAAACCAGTGTAATTATTTGTTTTTGAACATACAGAAATGGTGTTAGAGTGTCTCAAGTGTGGGTTTCAGTCAGGGTTACTCAATATTGGTGTGTTCATTGACATATACATTCACTACGAATCTAAATATATTTATGTTGAAAATTAGAAAAAATAATTGGATTAAGGTGATAAATTTTACTTGAATCATATAATATTTGTTTTACATGAATACCCTTTATGAAATTTAATCCCAAATAATCTTATATAACAATGGTACAACATGTCAGCATTAGGATTTCACTGTGTTGAACAACAACTGGTATTATGATAAATTATTGTGAATAAGAACAGTTGAGTTAAGACTATATAGTTTAGGGACATAATATTTATGTTCATCCCCCTGTGATATAGGCAAAGGATTATGTGTGTGTTGGGAAACCAATATCTTTGAATGTTTAATATGATTATGAAAAAATCCTTATCACATTACACATGTTCCAAAAAAAGATATTGATAGTGTTTCATAGTGAGAATTCCCCTCATTTAGTGCAGTTTTGGATTGAGTTGATGGCTTGAGTCTTAAAGATTCATCATACCCCCACTGTTCATATGGTAATGAATGCATCTAATCATCTTCATGGAGTACCAAGGAACTATGTAATTGAAGTTAGATAAACTCATTATGTGGCCATAATATTATGTTTAGATATTTACCAATTATTCCATGATGATTATTACCCATAGATATTTTTCTTTGTGTTTATTTTGGATATCTTAGTGCTTGAACATGGAGATATGTCAGTTACAGAATACATCATCAAGTTAACCAAAGTCATATATTACTCACATATATGAATATGTATATTCAATTAATGGTGTGGAGTTGTATTACACATATACTAGGAATCAATCAATAGTTCCTTCAAATAGGAGACCTCCTCATTCCCAGACTCAGACTCATGGATCAACAACTTAATCATCGTCTACTCGATTGAGTTAGCCATGAGATTTTAGATGTAATATTTATGATAGGTAATGTCTTATAGGTAATTATTTCCTAACCCTATTAGTTGATGAGGGTATAAAGTTAGATCTAAGACTTCTATTCTATATGTATCATTATTAACTAGGATCCCCCATGTGTGGTTTGGGTAGAACTTGTATGGAAGTTCTATTAGATTATTTTTGGGAATTTTAGTGGGATTAACTATTGGTGGAGGACAATTATTCATGATACTCCCACAAAAACAACTTGGTGGAACATGCACAGATAATTGAGATAGATGTTATAGGAAGATGTAGATTCATGATATATATGGTTATGTTCATGTTTCTCATATACTGATTCATGTTAAGATATATGACTTTTTATCATTTTCTCAAGTACTTATAAAATTATCTTTCAATAATTATTTTATAATTTTATCACTTGTGCATGATGTATTTCATCCATTTGAGACTTTATCTATATATATATATATCTAGTGGTTTGAATGTTAACATATTCCATTAAATCAAACATTTGTTGAAAATCTGAGTTAGTGTTCACTGGATGGAGTTTCTCATATAACTTCATTGTCATTGTAATGAAGTCACATGACTTCTTCATGGGTATGGATTTTTTTTCCACTTTTTTTCCCTGATAAAATATCATCATTGGAATTATTTATGCTTTCATACATATGGGACAATATTCTTCTTTATGGGAATCACAATTTTTATAGATGAGTTAGTGGGGATAATGAGTAGGAATATGAAAACTATTTCACATAATTTATAACATTTATCGCATGGTGTAGTGTAATCTTTAATAATTTAACTTTCAATGGTAGTGGAGGTTAATATGGGTATCATTTAAGAATGAGAAATGTTATTACCTCCATGGAAGATGAATAAATTATTCTTTTATTTGTACCCTAATACCTAATTGGTATCATATATACAATATTAGATAATATCTAAAAATAACCATCAGCTAATAGTGTTGTTGTAATACCATTAATTGAATGATTTTATTAGTATTACGACATCCCCAATGTGAATGATTATTTGTTCCTTGATAAAGAAGATTATATTTTACATCTTTTATTGAATATTATCTGACAAAAAAGTCATTAATAACTGAAAATTACAACTTCATGATGATTCATGACTTCCTAGTTTATTTTAAATGATAGAGGTGGTTTTCAATGATATATCTCATGTTTAGATACAATTAATTGAGGGTTTACTGGTATAATAATCTAAAGAGGGTATTTTTATGTCTCAAATGACACAATGTGTTATTTTAAATTCCTTTGGGTTTCACTAACTCCCTTTATAAGTGTATTGATCATCTATCCATAATAAGACTAATTCATAGGTTTATTCATAAATTAAATTCTCTTAAAATATGTGTTATATGTAGAGAATATATGGAATTTATGGGTGGTATTGACTTCATCTATAAAAACCAACATTATTTTAATCTATGAAAGTGTCATTTTTGTAATTGTGAGGTTTAGTTTCTCAGTTTTTTTCTTATTCATTGATTATGTATAGAACTATTGAATATATATGGTGTTATTTCTTAAGAATCAGACACGAAAATATCATAGATGTGTTGTATTATAAGTATGGTGGGTTACAAATGGGGTTTCATGTTATAAATTTCTAGGATATAATCCCCATTATTATCCATTGATTGGTAATGTGATGATGTTTAACTTGTATGATCTTTTTTAAGGATCCATTGATATGTTAAAGATGTGGTTGATTATTTGTTGAATTTTGAGGCTATTGGAAGAAGAAAATGTGTATTTGGTGTTTTTCAATGCCTCTATATATGGTACATGGTTGATTTTGATGTATAGACAAGTAGTGATCACTTTTGTTTCTTTGAATTTGAGACCCTCTGAGTACAATTATGTATCCAATGATTTATTTTTGGCATTTCCCTAAATGATGTGGAAATAGTACATTTTGGGAGAGTGATTCATTGTCTATTTATACCATCATAGTATTATGTACATAATCTCTAAATAAGATCATAACTGGAGATAGATTATTTTTTGTGATTTCTAAAAGAACATGACATCAAGATTGAATGTAATATAGGGAACGAAACTATGGTGGAAATTTTCAATAAAATGAAATCCATTTCAAAATTTAATAGTATGATGTCTATGAATTTATCCTATTTTGGGATGTCTCTAGTGGATGATAGGTGTGAAATATATCCTTAGTTGATGGGGGTAACTCTACTACCTCTAAAATATCTCAAAATAGATTATTTAGGTGACAGAAACTATGATGTTCATGAGACCGGATGTCCATGAAATCTAAACTCGATGGATTTTCTGAATGAGGGAATCACATTATCTAGTTTAATGTATGAAAAGTCCTTATAGTCATTTTTTGTGAGGATGTTTAGATGATGTCTCATTCCAACCACTTTCTTGTATATTCAGGTGATGTAATTTTTTATATGGAATATTAGTATTAGTTTTGGTTGGATGTAATGAGGTTTTGAATTGGGGATTTTTATGTTTTTTTATCACATGTCAACTACTTAATGTTGACCATACGATTTCATCATGTTTGAACCATCATATTGAAAAGAAATATTAATGAAATATGAAATATTTATTGATTATATTCATTAGGAATCCATATATAGTGAGGTTCAATGATGATTTTGGGTTATTCATTAATTTTTCACTAAATGATAAATATAGATTTCTATATGAGAATAATGTTATGTTAAGGGTTTGGTTCGATTGAACATTTCAGATATTATCTAAAATCTTGTGACAACCAAAAAAATAATCTCAAATAATGACTTTATCCTCTCATAATAAATTTTCATGGTACATTAGGAGGATTCCAAAGCATAACTATGGATGACAAAAACATTTCCCCCATATAAGAAAAATCCAATTGATTTTATTTTCAACATATTGGATGATAATCTTAGTGAATATTTGATATAAATTAGATATATATAGGAGGTTCACTATCCATTAAAATAATATTCTTATAATAATAAGAAATACTTATATATTTTACCCAATCCCTTTTAATGGATTGTACATTAGGCCATAAAGGGGACCCTTATGTTTCATTGAAATTCGGGCAATATATATTTTGTGGATAGATCTATAGAATGATATTATAGATAAGGTTATATTGATCAATAATCATATGATTATATCCTGAAGGACAATGAAATCTAAAGTAGATTGACATCACATTCATTTAGTGTATTGATCATGGAAGCCATGTATTCCTGAGAGTACCCCCACTATGAGATTATAGAGATTTTTTCTTGGAATAAATTTATCCTTGAAATTAATTATGGAAATTATGATCTTATGAGTGTATGCATAGGTTTCATATGAATCTTTCTTTCTTGTGGATTTTTATGAAATGTATTACATATTTATCATGTCACAACTAGGTAGACATGTGCATTAACTAGGACATTTTAATGTATGATGAATATCGGAGAATGATCATAATGCCACATTTGAGGAGTAGCTTGTGGATCTCAATGACAAAAGGGAGATAACCATATACAGGTGAAAAAACCCTTTGGTTGTAGTGGTTCGATATCATGGGATCATTTAAGTGATCATATTAGATTATTAGAGCTAGATATGGGTCCAATACCCCAAAAATTTTGTGCAAGATGTTCATTACATGGTCAAAATCAATGATTATGGGAATAACAAAATGAAATATTATTTTATTTTTCATTGCATTGAAAATATCTATATATTTCATGGGATATCATTTCAAATTAAGTGTCGTATATAGGTATAATATAGTACAAGAAATAATATTTAAAAAATTTAACATACATTAATACATCCACACATAACGTTTTATTATAAATGGTTCTCACATTGATTAATGTCAACAATTTTAAATATGACACCATTTATGTATTTTTGAACAAGGGGTTTACATATGGAGATACAAAATTAAAGTCAGTGTTAGGATTTAGTTAAATGATGTTGTTTATAGAATTGGTAAATAATATAAATTATTATTTTATATTATTTAATTTACAAACGATATCATAGGTTTACTTGATAAAAACATTATTATGATGATTCTAAAGGGTTATCCACATAACCGTAGGAGAGTAATTAAGACATGGTAAAAAGTTATTGATAAAAAAATAGATCATGGGGTTTTGATATTTTATTAATGGTATTTTTTTACTAATGTAGTTCTGATAAATCACTTATTAAAATGATAGATACCCATTCTTCCATTGATATATATCCAAAATCAATGTAGGGAAAATTATTTCTGGGATTTCAACCCAAAACCGGTTTTATAATACTGAATTATTTTTCATTTTAGTTGATTTTTTCATCACATGATCTAAAAAATCTATTTATATTATTATCCCCATTACTTCCCCTTAATACCTCATAATGAAATATTCGAATGATATTACACTATACAATGATGTTATTCACTTCATTTAAATGAATTTCCCACACTTTTCTTTAGTTTCTTCTTAATTAGAGCACAATGTCAGTGATATTGCATTGTTGAGACTATTCAAGTGTGAGTTCACGCCTAGATTCATCAAGGATGATGGAATGTTGTATATTTCTATGCTCTTCATATGGAACATAGTGCAATATAGAATTTTTCTATCGGTGATATGGATCAAAACAAGAACAATGGGTTTTTATCCATGGGTGACGAGATGTTATGACAATCTTTAATGGGATAATATAGATAAATATCATGATGAAAAAATCACGTCACTGGTGAAAATTTTATTATTTTCAAAACATGTATCTATGTTCCTATTAATTTATTTTTTGGATATTTTTGGTTTTATATATATCACTTATATTCAATGAGTTTTATCATTTTGATATTATCATAGAATATATGGAATGTAGATTGGAAACATGTTTCAGGTAGTTTAGTTGTTGAAAAAATGAGGGATTCTAGAAGAGTTCAATATCACATGTTTTGTAAGGACTATATAAACCAAGATACCTAATTATGGTGGATCAACATAATCTGATGGTTTACATGAACACATACACAATGATTCACATAAGAATATATTGAGTAAACCATAATGAAATTTTAATCAAACATTACTAGGGTTCCCATATATATACATTGTACATATGAATGACCATTTTACATGGGCACCAAAAGAGTGCATGGGAATGTTCTAATAGGTATAGTCATTGGATGGAATAATTGGCACAAATTTGGTAGCTGATACATATCTTGTATACCATATACTTATTTCTCAATTGTTCCCAATGAAAATAGACCATGTGTGTCTCATTTGGGACTATGATATGGGAATGTGAGTTAAATATCCATAGTTATTTCATCATAGAACATGACTAGGTTTTATATTTTGAGAGTAATGATATGGTTTGAGGTTTAAAATATTGGATGACTATTTTAGAGATACATGGTCGATAGAAATAATCTCGTTTTATCATAACAGAAATGCTGAGGCGGTACCCCTACTACTCTAGGGAACAGATCCCATATACTCACTATATATATATCTAGAGTCAGAAACTTGATAAAAATTAGGTAATGGGTCTAATTTAAATGTAATTTTATAGATACATATTTAATATCAAGTATATAGTGTGTCCTTTACTAATGATACCTCCCTTTGGTTGTGAAGTGTATGAGAAGGTATGATCCCTCAATTGTAATTCATGTGAGCATCCACATGGTACTGGGAACCAGACATTGATAATTAGAGTAACATGCTAATTTATTTTTCTTATCTAGTATTTGGAGATGGAGATCCCCATGACATTTTTAATGGGTTCCATTTATGAACATCTATTATGTTTATCATTAACCTCTAACTTATGGGTTGAGTTTATTGTTTTAAATTTCTATTATTCAATTTTTTTGTTATTTAGTACATATTTATATATTGATCCCTAGTATGTGCTTCAATGAAATGTGTTTTGTTTCATATATAATATAATAATATCCAATGACAAATCAGTGGAACTAGTTTTGCTAGAGCATTGATTTTCAAGGTGATGATTATGTTTGGTGGTTTTACATGGAGATTTTGAGTAAGGAACAACTCATCAATTCACATTTCTCTAATTGTTTTTCTGGTTGTGATATAATTTTTGTTGGGATTGTATTCTTCCCTTGATTATTTTTTGTTATTCATTAATATTTTCAATAATTTGTAATTATTTTTACAAGAATTAATTATTCTCTATATTCATCGTCATTTATAATATATCAACATTGTTTCATGGATTTCTGCGTGTGCATACCTATATGATATTTGTATAGGTTCCCCATTTCCATGAAACAACATATAAATATTAGTCGATATTTTAAATCCAAATCGATGTGGGACTTGGGTGTCGCACTCTGATAACTACATGATAGGTTGACCCTATTAGTTTATGTCAGGAAAAAATGGAACCTTATCTCAATCAATTCATTACTCACAATAAATATAAAATAAAACAATTAAAACATTCCAAGAATACCAAATCAGAAATCATCAGTGTGAAAATTATTTTACAAATTTATAATTAACATATAACCATTGTAAATTAATCTTAATATAATTTCATAGAAGCAAAAATTTTATAAAATTAACCATTCAATTTAATACATAACATATTATATTGAAAACATCAATCATTTCACGATAAAAATATAGGGTATTTATTATAAAAATATAATAAAATTGAATCTTGATCCCCTAAAAAGGAATTAATGAATATATAATACCAATAAAAAAATATCATTTTTGGAAAATATATGATCTCATTGGAATTTTTAATGTTCTAATTTAACATAAATTATCTACTAAATAATTTAATGAAATAAATTTTATATAATAAATTCTAGTTTAATTATATTTTTAACTATACATTATTACAAATCTTCCTAAATTTGAAACCATCCATGTATAATTATATACATCAGTAAAAAATATATATATATGGTTTAAAAAAAATAACTGATTATATTTTTTAAAGTGAAATAATTATTTTTCATGAAATACTCATATAAAAAAATGATTCCTAAAACCAAAACTTTTAAATATATATTAAAAAAACATAATCCAAAATTCCATTCTACATCATCCAAAAATATTGAAAAATATACTAATTTATTTCAATCAAGTAGAATACAATATTAGAGAGATTATATATCATATATTGTTTCAAAAACTCAATAGTGATGCAAATATTTGTATGGGTATTACACATGAGTTTTCCATCAATGTGTAATCCTAGGGATGTAAAATGATTATATATATGATCAATTTTTAAATGTAATACTAGAATGAAGAACCATGTGAGATAAATATATGTTTCAGGTTTTTCATTATTTGTACCCAAAAATAAAAATGTTCATTTAAATTATATTATGTAACCCAATGCGGATAAAAACACTATAAAAACATAACATAATTTATATAAAATTGAAGACTCCAATCCCATGATACCTTTATATAATAATTTATCATCATGAATGGTGGGGATTAGGGACATAATCCTGACCTACCACACTTGTCCAAATGATAATAGAATTAATTATATAATCATTAATAAATAAAAAAGGTCTCCAAAACAACATTTATTTATGAGATGACTGGAGAAGATGAAAAATTTCACTCAAGTCAGCTTATAACATTTAACATACCACACTGTCAATTTTCCGGGGCTGAAAACATGTGATAGTGAATCTTAATAACCCATATAGAAATGGGTTCACCCTTTTATAGAAATAATATTTTATCATAAATTCAATTAGTATTTAACATGGTCTTTATTTAAATTATATTTCATTGAAAATAATATAAATAGTTCAAAAATAACTAAAAAACTAAACATGTTATAATAGGTAATAAACGTAGAAATTTTTCAAAATAAAATAAAATAGTTACTTTTATTTGTGAATATACAAACTAATATAAATATCATAAGGCTATATGTAAAATTGTTTAAAAAAATCTAATTTAGATCAATAATATAAAAAATTCATGGCTATGTTAATAGATACAACCCCCCCCCCCCCACCCAAATAAACTTCATCCACCACTGAAACATCACCAAGAGGGAAATCATACCTTATGATATATATCATTTCCCAAATCAAACATAAAAAATTATATTCAAACTAATTTATAAATAGTGTAATATATATTATGAGACATAATAACTAAATACATAAATATAGTGTCTCCCCTTTATTTGAAATCACCTTTTTTAAATTAAAATTTTTAAATCATTCGGAAATCAAAATTACCCCCAGGAAATGAATAATACCACACAATTATATAACATATCAATATTGATCCTGAAAAAGAATATAATAAAAAACCACCGTGGAGAAATATAAATTAAATTATATATTGGACGAAATAAAGTTTGAGATATGAATCCACTATATGGACTAATCAAATATAACTAGGTATTTGGATACATATTTTTATTCTGATCATGAGAGTGCCTACGGAAGAACTAAAAAGTATCATATATATTCCTACATAGAAATCCTAAACTCTTAACCACTAGATATACTCTCACATGCAACCTTAGGTGATCTACCCTGTCCGTGATGTAACAAACATATATATATAAATAATAGACTTTAATTAATGACCTAAAATACTATAGAATATGTATATTATAACTCTTAATAAAAGGATATCTATAAATAAACCAATTTGTTTTGTAAAAAATGGAAATCCTCATATATGATTATATATATATATATTTATATAATAAATCAAAAAATATAATCATCATTCCAACTTATATATCCAAATAATAAATAAAACCTATTTTATTATATCTATGAATTTCATATTAATGTAATACATCCAATAACTAGGGGATATAATTTTGAAGTCCAAATTTAAGTCTAGGGGATCAAACTACTAGTATAATAACACATCAATTAATATATTATCATAAATGTTGATAATTACATTCAATCCAACATGGTAGTCAATGATTGTTTAAAATAAATTGAATAATCACATTACAAAATACATTAAAAATCACAAATAAAACAAATCATTATTTTAATGTATCATCAAACCCACACATCATTTTAAAAAGATATAATTTTCAAATATGAAAGGATTTTAAATTAAAAAAAAAATTTATTTAATAAATAATTCATAGAAACTATGATTTTCATCTTTAGAAAAAAAATATTTTCAAACCTATAATTTTTATTTCAATTATTTTGATGGATCAACATAATAATTTAAAAAAATATTTCTCTATAAAATGAATATATTCTAAAAAATTCAGAGTTACAAAATTTACTTAAATAAAATTTGGATAAGCGTTTATATAATGTTGAATTTACCAATCCGAGGAAGAGATTCACATATGGGTATAATTTGATAAAATAATTATTTATGAAATTTAATAATCTTATTACATGTTGAATAATAGAGTTAAAGAAAAAAATCGTACATAAATTTAGTTAAATCAAGTAACCCTTGATGGTTAAATACAATCCAATCATGTCAGTAGCCTCTACCAGACCTACACATCCTATCCCCTAAACCAAAATCACCCCAACCCCTATATTCACCATCTATGGGATCATGGTTTATGTGGATATGAAAATATATAAAGGAGATAATGGGGAATGAGATTTAAGAACAAATGTAGTGACCTAACCTTCTAGTATTTTTTAAAATAGTGAGGAAATTGGAATAGAAAAAATAGATAAAGAATATAGTACCCCTATGATATACCATTAATAAAACCATTTTGTATAATTATAAAATAATTTTATGTTACCATAGAATTTATTTAATGAAATGTTTTAAATTTACTTTTAAATATAATTTTGGTAGCCACATGATTTGGTGACATGTTTTAACATGAAATGATAAATCCCAAAATTTTTAACAAGAATATGGGTTTATATTTTATATAAAATCTCATCATAGTTATCTATAACCAAGATCATGATGTTCTACCCACCCAAAAATATGAGGCGTTCTCAGTATGGTTTGTTTGAATATTTTATCAAACAAAGAACCAAATTTTGTGTCTATGATATAACAAATTTTATCATACCACATCATTTAAATTGAAAAATTAATTGTTTATATAATATTTAGTTTGATATATTTTAAAAATAAAAATATCTCTTAAATAAAATATATAAAATCAAAAAAATTAAAAAATACTAATATAACAAAAAATAATGTATTAAAAATCATAGTGATATGTGGTTTTCATATTTTTTGTTTTGTGAGATAGAGTGATGAGTTTTTTAATATCTCATTGTCCTATGAGTGATATTAAATTTCCTCTCAGGATCATATATCCCCACTTATTAACAATTTTCACATTTATATATTTTTATGTAGTTTATATGTGTTTCATATCAATATTATTTAACAGTTTAATGTATTTACATATATTTCATTTATAATTATATTCAACATAAATATTTTTGTTTTCTAATTTATTTTAATAAGGCCTATTAGTAGACTATTATTACTTCATGGTGCTTGTAACCCCCTCTTTCTTAGTAGTGGAGGTCTAGGGGGAACACCAGCCTTATAGATGTGCCTTGTTTGACCCCCAATTGTCTAGGTCAGGTCACTATGGTTTTAAAGAATATTATGTCCTAGTGATAATTTTTATATTTAAATGTATATGTGAGCTTTGGTTTTTAGAATATTGGGTAATAATGATAATTTCTCTCACCTTTAGTGTTCAAACAAGAAAAAAATCACATGATTGATATGGTGGATAAAATATTTTTTAGAAAATAGAAATTTTTTTAGTCAACTCAGACCCATAAAGATTTATTTTCAACGTGAATGTTTTATGGTACATGTACCATTTAGTTTATAGTTAATGATTTAAATAATTTTCTTGAGTTAGTTAACTAATATATTTATTAAAGACTATGGTACTCCACCTAACAAGTGATGTATTTTCAATGTCAAAATGATAATCCCACCAATATAATTAGTAATATATATGATTCCTAGAAATAAATATCACAATGTATACGATATGATTTTATCAATAGGACTCTAATTATATAATATATGAATATACATTTGTTTTTTTCATCTATTAATCAGCCATAGAAATGATGTATTTTATGGAATATATTCATATTTATAGTGCACGATGTTATTGGTAGTATATGACTGTAAGAAAATATTTTGGATACTCTCCCATGTATTGTGTTTTAGAAACAATATTTGGGGGGATTACTAAGAAAAAATTAGTAATTTATGAGTTTTCAATCTATATTAGAATCAATGGGGAGACTTTTCCATGGTGGGATATGAAGTATGGTTTAGATACATCATGGATTAATATCCATACATTGTTATCATTGGATTTATTTGAAGAAATTGTATTATTATAAATTTATTAGGATATTAATGTTGGTTTTGTTACTATATAAACGATGTCATAAACTATAGTAATGAATAAAATTTAACTAATGTAGAATCACCAAGGGGGTGTGTATGCTTCGAATAAGAAAAAATATAGTCCACCTATTTTATATAAATATCTAGAAAATATAGAAAACATGATCAAATCAAATTAGTGGGTTAAATACAATATGGTATTCTCAAACTAGGTTTCAATGAGTCAATAGTGAGACAAATCATAAAACCCATGGGTATATTAACTTTTATACAGATCAATAGGAAAATGGTTCATAAACTATAAAGTTATCACTGGATGTGTAATAAAATAATTAAATGGTGTTATAATTAATAAACCTTTATTTTAGAGGAAGATTCATGATTATAGACCACCCTTTTGATTCACAAAAAACAATTACCTAGATTGTTTTCATAAATGAGGTAACGAATCTGTTAAAAGATATAGAGTTGGTCATTAAAATGATTAATATCCACCACCACTATAAGTAGGTGGCCCAAACTACTTTCTTTTTTTAGTTTCTATGGATAAAGAAAGTAAATTCTATAAAAGGATAAAATTGGGAAGTCATTGATAAGGTTCAAGGTATAATTTTGGTTCTTAATAAAATAGGACTTATGTTATTAAATATTAGTGATATTGATTATTTTAAATATTATTTTTTATTATATGTGTTTTCTTTATCATTTGACCATTTTCTATTCATATATTGTTAGAGTTACCTAATATCGAATGTGCATGATCAACCACATAAAAAAACATTATTATTTTCAATATATATGACTTTTTTATGTGGGACTCTATTATGGATAGGGTGAAACATTATAATTTCATACATGCTATGAATTATTTTTATTTACAACAGACTGTAACCAATTTTATAATATGAGTGTGGTGTGTTTCCTAGCTGTTGGATTGTGTTTATCTTGTGTTGGTGGGTCAGATTTTTAGTTGGGATATGCATAATGTTTCCATGGTATGTCTCCTTTAATAACCCAATTTTTATATATTTGAAAAAAATGAATGAGAAGGGATTCTATGGATCACTTTCGTAGAATTTTTAAGATTACAAGGATGTTTTTATAAGGGATATTCCATCTAAATTCCCACATTGAGAAATTGAATCTATGGTAAAAGTATATATCTATACCACTATTATATCATCAATAACATGATTAATAACAAAAACAATACATAAATATTTAAATATATAACTATAATATTTTTTTATAAATGGTTTCATCAGGCATACTATTTATATCCCGAATTTCATTGTGAAAGATGGTGTGAAAAATATTGTGGGATTTATTATTATTTCCTAATAAACTACATTAAAGTGAAAAATAATTACACATTACCAATGATATATTTCCTCTTTAATCAGTTTAACTTTTTGAATATTTTGTTGAATATAAAATTTATAACATGGTTACACTTTATTTTTCTTCAAGATTACGATATCTTGAAGACTGTGTTGATGTTTCTCTCTATAAATTTGATGATCTTTGTGATTTTGAACGATATTTAAAACAATTCATCAATTATTATTTGACCAATAATTTTAATCATTTATGCATTTATTATGTTTATGGTTGTTATCATGGATGATATTATTCATTATTATGGTTCAGTGGATAAGCAAGCTAATAAAATGAGGTATTCCTTATACCTGTGTCAGTATAAAGAAAGTTATTGTAAACATTTGTAGTAATTATTCCATATTTAAGTATTCCATTTTATAATTCACATTATCATCGATGTTGATATGGATATTAAAAATGTAATTAAATTAGTTAATTTGTGGGATATTCAATCTAAAATATACGAGGCTCGAAAATTTTATTATTTTCTGATATATTACAAGATATTTGTTGATGGATTATTCAGGAATATAAAACCCATAATATTCATTACATTAATGGTTATTATATTAAAATGATACAAAATAATCAAAGCTATTTTTAGGATTTGATGCGTTGATTTTGATTTTTTTTGGTTTTCATGCTTTTATGATAAAATATTTATTTTTGTTGACTTATGTAATGCTTTAAAACCTAGATTCAGTACATAGATGTGTTGAGGTGGTTTGTTATTTATTTTGGGTATAAGTAGAAAATACATTATATAAAAATATAAATAAATAATTATTTAGATATTAAATATTAATATTTCACCATGAAGAACTGAAGACACAACCTTCATGAAAAATGATTCATTGATCACTCAAATGACAACAATATCATATATAGTTTTTAAAATTGTGTTAAAAACTATGATATTTAATGTCGTTGATATTTCATTAATAATAATACTTTTAAAAATATATAATTTTTTCAAATTTAAAATGGTTTTTAATATCTTAGTATGAAACATATCATCAAATATTGTTTGAGTATTCTATCTTTCTGGAATTGATTAAAATAGATTTTGTGGAAGAGTGAGTTGTATAATACACTCTTTAGATAGTATTATCCAACATTTTACTACATGTTGGGATACAATCCCATCATAATTACAATTAATTCAATAAATATATTTGTGTAATATTCAAATGTGAAGTACTTGATGGATTCTAAAATATAGGGGATAATTTATCTTCTTATATTGGTGGATAGGGGTTCTAATTAGTAGTTGTGTGTATATATCTATTATGTTTCATAATTCATATATGAATTTACATAATACTATTATAAATAGTTAAATTGATGTATGAAATTAGTTTCAGTAGTCCATCGTATAAAAAAAGTGTCATATATATCATTCATTAATGCACTAAATATCAATAGTTAAAGGTATACGACTAGGATTAAATTTGTTTCAGTCCACCTCTTATGTTTCCACTACATACCAGAATAGGATATAAAAATTATTTATACTTTTTCCTCCCCTACTTTTAATGGTTAATGAAAATAACATGTTGTTTTTTGACTATTATATTGTATAATTCTACTTTCATCCTATTCAAAAGAATATTTTTGTTTTGGGATTGGAATTTTTCGTTATGTACATGAATATTTGATTTCTTGGGTTACCAATAGTGTATTTTTTATTAATAAACAGTATTCATTTCCATTTTATATAGAAGATTGAAAATTGATTTTGAGACCCAATAAAATTTTACTATAGAAGTCCATGATTATATATATTCAAATGGAAATATGTCTATTTATTTGGTTGAGGATACATTTCATGCATATGTCATCAATTTTTTTAAATCCAAAATAACCATCTATCTTCACAAATGTTCAGAATTGGATATATTTACCACTCCACTATTGATATATATCATTTTGAGGTATTATACAACAGATCATACATGACTCAAATTTATAATAACATGATAGATTATTCATATATTATGGGGCTAGAGATGGGGTTATTAATGATGATGATAATGATATAATTGGTACAAAAGTGAATGAGAATAACTCATAGTTACCAGATGTACAATGTAGAGAAAATATAGTAGAATTTGGTGTTTTAGGAGGGAGTCTATGAATTTATGAAGTTCATGTTTAATCATGTTTTAAAGTGGTTTGGTTAACTGAGGAATATCACTTGTATATTTGTCAATCCTTTATTGATCATTCATAGTCTTGGAAATGTATCCCCCCACCAAATGATTCCAATATAAGTATACTAGACTATAACATATTTTATTTGTAATAAGTTTGATGATACTATTATTAATAGTATAAAATTGTTTTTTTAGATGATATATATTTTTAGTAAGAAATTTTTTTTGATGTTTTTAATGATGAATGTGGATTTTTTGGAAACAATTTCTTATCATTAGAAATATCATTGGTGAAAATGTTGTTGTAGTTTATGAATTAGTTAAAAAGGTAATTAAAGAATAAAAATCAGATTCATTTTCATTTAAATCATATTTTGAGGGATATTTATTTTTCTATATTATATAACTTAAATTATTAGATAATTTCATGATGGTTATTTTTTTTGTATACTTTTAAATAATTTAGTTAAAATATTATTAGGTGGATAAATTTTTAGATAAATGTTATCATCTCATTTTAATTATAGAAATATTTCATATATTTATGATATTGTATTTTTATCACATTGTGGAATAATTTATTTTATCATTATTTTCCAATATAGAATTGAATTTATGTTAATATTATTGCTCCCTATGGTGGAATAGTTTACCTTGAAAATTATGATTACTTTTTTTTATTTGAATAACTATATAAGACTAAATATGATCATTATTTATAATAATGAATGAAATAAGTTCTACAAGATATATTCTCAATTACAACATTTAATTTGGGATAGATATTATTTTAAATAAAACAATGAGACAGATTTGTGGAAATTTTCCACTAGGAGGGGTGATTTAATCACAATGTCGAGGACAATAGTTCGGGATACGTTAGTTGATATTTTGATAAAATAATGTCATTTTTATATTTTATAATTATCAATGATATTTTAATTAAATAATTTTTTTCATGACTTAATATATATTACATCAACCACTATATATTATAATTCTAGTTTAACTAAGTTTTTATAATGTTATATTGTTTATATTTTTTAATGAAAGGCTATTTTATTTATAATTAGGTTGTCAAGTGACTACCAACCATGTGATATCCACTTATAATTGTTCATTCACTATTGTAGTTCTGAAAGTGTTGTTGGATCTTCATCACTTCTACTTATCATATTCAATCCTCTATAACGATTGTGGTGATTAGTTGATGATACCTTGTGACCCCCCCCAATTTTGTGTTGTGGGTAAAATCAAGGACATACAATGTAATAAATATTTATATTGTTGTTGATGATGTGATTATGACAGATTGATTGTTTAGATAATGCTTAGAAAACATGAAAAATCAATGATGGGTAACTCACTTAGAGGTGATACATAGTTGAGGATCCTAGAATGTTGGTTTGGGATACACATTATATTATCAACAAAAGGATGTGAGTCATATATAGTAGTGATTTAGATCAATTTGAGGATAAAATGGTATATTCTTATTGTATGACCGATCACTCTATGTGAATCATTTATTTTGTTGGGGGGGAAATACAATTTTTCAAAGACTACTATATCTTAAACTATCTCCCATTTATGGAACATGTGTTTCCACATTCCCATTACCGCTTCCAACACATGTATAATTAATCACCTTCTGTTTGAATAATAAAAAACATTTACACTCCATGTTGAATTTATTAGGGGCTACCACATGTTTTTAATTGAACATTAGATTATTTTTAAAACATTTTCACTAGTACAAGATAATCAGATGGGAGATTATTTTAATTTGATCTCATTAAATATATAGTTTAATGAAGTGATCCTATTAGAAATTATAATATATTTTAGAGAGATTTTTTGAAATTTTATACATATAACTATTTAGGATTTTCCACAATTATTAATAGAGATTGTAAAACATAAAATTTTATTCAATACTCCTGTAATAGGAAGTTTATTATACTGTTCATGAAAATTTCATTCCTATAAATAATAAGGAAGTCAATATAGACACATCAAATGTATCCTCTATAGATATCATGTGGTAGGGATTTCTATTAAACATGTTATACAATGTAAGGTGAAGGTCACACATATGAATAATGGGGTAATGAAATCCCCATAGATTTTCTGTGGTTCCCCTGTTCATTAACATAGTACTGTCCTGACCATCCAAATTACCCCAATAAGTCATCATTCCTTTTTATAGGATCAATAATTCTCCAATTGAAAAAATTACCCTTTTGAGGCATCCAACAACCACTATAGAGTCGGATAGATTTCATGGCTTATATGATGTTGTGTAGATTATATATTATGGGCTTCTAGTTTTTTTTGTGTTCATTTAGTTTACACTATAATGTGAAAATTATGGGTCTATAATATAGTCTTTCGAAACATATATCATCATTAGTCTCCTACACCTACTCTATGAAATTTTTAATAACATTATTTAACCATTTATTTACTATTCATAATCAATATTTCCATTTTTTTAATTAATTAGTTTCTATAGAATACTATTGGATATGGTATACTCTTTTTTATAAAGAAATTATGCCCGCACATGTTGTGTATTATTAATATGAATTAAAAATGGTTGTGATATCAATGTGTAAGTGATAGCGGGTTATGAGTATAGTATGGAAAAATTATGGAAGTCATAATAATATTTCAGGTTAGGATGTGAATTCATTAAATGATACCCAATATATATTTTATGGTTTGAATTGTTGAATTATATAGACCAAATTTCTAAATATATGGTTTGTGATTCACATTCCATAATACTATTGATATTTTGATTTTTCGCATGAATATTATTCTACACTTGGATATTTTTAATTTATTTCATTATTTATGTATTGTTCTTCAAATATGTGGAATTTGGAAGGTTTGTTATGTTTATGCCTACTATGTGATTTTTATTCAATCATGGTGGTAAATACAGAACACAATCCAATTAAGGGCATTCTTTATAGGGATAAATTAACCTAACTACTTCATTAGGTATTTCCATTGTTGGTTGGATTGTGAAAATAATTAAAAATCCCTCAAATGAAATATTTATATGTTAATTTGTTTCATAGATTATATAAATTAGTCAACAATTGTTTTGTAAATATTCATGAACATGCAAGCTATCTTGGTAAATGTTTACCACTAATAATTTCTTTAGAACATAATAGTAGTTATAAATAAAAAAATATATTTTTAATTGTTTCAACGATGTAGAATATAATATAAAAATATGAGTTATTTTAAAAATTATAAATTAAATAGTGAATTTTTATGAATATTCATGATAGAAAAATCATGATTTATAGGATAATTCATCAAAATTTTGAGTTTAATAATTATTAATATTTTAAAAGGCAACTATGATTAATTTTTAATGTAAATAGTAATGTGAATTGTAGATTAATATTATATTAGTTTCATTTTTCAATGAAACTTATATGTAATTATGAAAATAATATAAGCTTCTATTCTATGGCTTTATTTTCTAATGAAAATTAAGAAAAAAAAATTACATATTTTTTTAATCATGTAATTGAAAATCATATACACATTTTCTAATATTAAACTATAGTATTTTAATTTATTCATAGCATTAGAGATGGTCAATTTTTCATTAATTTATAGTAAATTTGAGTAGAATGGTAACATTTAATAATTTATTACATGTTTCCTACATGAAAGAAGTGAATTAAAAAAATAATGGTAAATTTTAGCCACATAGATTGTGGGAATTATTTATGGTTTATACACAAATGTCACAAATTAATAAATAAATGATTTTCATAAATTTCATGAAACCCCATCAGATTTTATCTCATTAAATCTCTTGAAAAAAAATATAATTTAAAAATTATTTATAATTCTAGAGAAATATGTTTGATCTTTTCAGAAATATACCATGATAGATTCATGTGTGATGATTTCTTATATTCCATTGATTAATTGAAAATTATTTTGCTAATTTTTCATAATAACAAGATTCCCAATACTATGTTTAATTTCATTAATAAGTGCTTGTAACATAAAAAAGTTTGAATTATATGATATTATTTTTGTAAAGATTTATATAAATAAAATAATTTATTCATGTCAGTTTTATTACTACAATCCATAATGAAACTTATAACCATTTTCTAAAATATCAAGGAATATTTTATCTTATTTTACAATTTTTGGTGAGAATACTCATTTATTTGACCTAAAACATTCCCCTTATTATAAAAACAAACATTTACTAACTTAAAACAAATAAAAATTTGAAATGATTCACAACATGATCAAATATATTTAAGAGTTATAAAAAAACAATTCAAAAAATTCCAATTTTATTTTTATGGTTTTAATCATATAATTCACATTTAGAGTGTAGAAATATTTTTAATTATAAAATACCTTATATTTCTATGAAAATTTTATATCATATTTATTTTTGATATATTATAAAATTTTACAAATTATTTTATACTATTATTAAAATAATATTCATGAAAATATGAGTTCTTTTGTCAACATTTGTAATTTGATTAATGTTTGAAAGATGATTTTTTTTTAAAAAAATTGAAAACTAATTTTTATCATTATTTTTATATGTCAATTTATATTCAATTTTTCTAATTGTTATAAAATAATGGATGTGAGATATTCAAATTTTTATGATAACTTAACCTTGATAAGAAAACTTTTGATACATTGAAAAATGATTTGATTATAGAAAATTGTGATCAATATTATAATGCATATTATTTAATTATGACATTAGAGAATGAGAGATTAATTATTCTTGACATATTTACGATGAATTTTTCAAAATAATTCTAATAATAATCTTTAGAATATTTTTATCACAATAAATGTTGGATTGATTTTTTTATTAAAAAATATCAAACTTTTATCTAATTTTAATTTTTAATGACATTTCTGCATATCAGATATCACTATTGTTTTAACTATTTTCACTTGTCCCAATAGTATAGTGATAAACTATACCTATGATTTTTGTTCCCAAGACTAATGACTATATATAAATAGGTTTACTACTATGAAATAAAAAATAATATTTGGCATATGTACCTTATTTCGATTATTTTGAAAAATATAGAAACACAATTACCCTATTTGAATAGTTTTTTAAATGTTCATTGTAAATATTCAAATGTTATTATGACCATAATAATTAGAGGGTTGTGGGATTATATAAATGACTATTTTGAGATCAACATGATGGAAGATGAATATAAATATTGAGACTACATTTTGATATTAAGCATATAAATGAATTGGGGATGATTAAAAATATATTTTGTGGTGAATTTTCAAGTTAAATAATGACTAAATATAATGTTGAACATTATGAAAACATGTTAATGGATGTTTTTATTTAATGATTTCTTCCAAATATTGGTGGAAATACTGTGATGTTTCATTCCACAATAATTAATGGTGACCACAGCATAACGCTGATTGGAGTAAGTAGTGTCTTACTGGATATACTAAGTCATCATTAGAGGCAAATAGAATTATATCATCCTATTTCGAATCCTTTATTATTGGATAATTTAATTATTTTAATACAATAATTTTAAACCCCTCAGGTATTAGAGATAATAAATATTAGGAATGATGGGGGACCTTCATTAAATTTCATCTTCATCTCTCATTCTTCACAAATGGATTTTTTCATGATGATTAAGTGTTTCTTTGATCCATTTAGGTATTTTATTCTTTCTTATTTATATTTACTCCCTTATATTATTTACTTCTATCATTTAAGATATTTTATCTATAAATTAAACATTTTTATTCCCCTGATCATGGATAAATATTTTAAATAATATAGGTATTTACGTGGTGAATTCTAGGATAAACATGGAATAGAAGAATGTGTTTTGTTTACATAGATATAGAGGTATGTAGTTTTATTTTTAATAGTGTGTTTCAATAAATAAATAAAATTTAAGTGATATTAGCTATTATAAATTAGGGGTTTTATCAGGATATGGGATTTTATTGGTCATATATTGTATTTGTTTTATATTTTATGTTTTCAATGAATATGGAGCTTCAAATTATTCTTAATGTCACTATTGAATAATGAGTAATTAAATTAAAAAAATCACTATGGATAGTTGAGATAATAATATTTTGTAAAAGAGAACCCAAACATGTTTTTGAATTAAATTAACTGAATAGTTATTATAATACACATAATTAAAAGATATTATTTATGTTCCATATCATTATTTTTATATCAAAAATGATTATATTACTGTGGATACTATTTTAGGATTTATTAATATAAAAGAAGAAATATACTTAGTTTATCTATGTTCTATGGTGTTTGGATCATTATTAATTCAATATCTATATTATAATTCATTTTTAAGCTTATATCCTTGATTTATTTATCCTATTAGATATTGGATATAATTTATACGAAACATTTAAAGGGAGAAGATATTAAAAGGATGAGTTTTGGGTTAGAAAATAAGTGTACTAATGAGACATTATGTACACTATATAATGTTTTTATATGTCATAAAGGACATGGGATGATTAATAGTGGGACGAGTTTTGTAAAAAAATTATGACATTTATTTGGGGAAATTATGAGGTTATTCACAATATTTTGATCTATGGGAGATCATTTATTGATAACATAGAATAAATTTAATAAGTATATTATTTTTGGAAGAAATTCATATTAAATAATATGTAATTTTTTATTTGATTTAGAAAAAACATATTAATTGATGTGACCTAGGAATATAACTTTAGAATAGGTATATATCATTTTTCAAGCATTGGACATTATAGTAGGCCTGAATATCACCATTTTATGAAGTCACTGTTGATCACGCATTACATTCATGGATGAACTAAATTGAATTATTTTAATTATATTTTATACTTTTCCCCATATTAATTTGAATATAGTGTCAAAATTTTTGACTATGATAGTTGAGTAATGTACATAATTCCTTACTACACAATAGAATTAATAAAACATATGGATTTTTTAATGGAAACTTACATCATTGGATTTTCTATCATATATATGAACATAATAATATTAATTTATAAAAATATAGTTATTGATTAATCATAATCCATCCTAATTTTTCATTTAACTTAATATTATTAATGAGTAATTGTATTGGATTTCTATATCTAACAATTTTATAGAGACTAATAGAGTAAATCATTTGAAATGACGTATTAAATAGTATAAGTATCATTATATTATATACTATGACATAAGAATAATGAATGAAGAAGAACACATGGTTTCTATGATCAATTCAGTAAATATCAATGGAAAAATACATGAATACAATCACCCAGAAATGTAAAGGAAGATTTCATGGAATAAATAAGATGTTTAGATTGATTTATTGTTTTAAAAGAAGAAGTTGAAATAATTACATGATGTTTACCATGGATATATATTGTGATACAATATATATGATAGATATAAAATTCAAATCCATTATAAATTTTAAAATATTCATGGTCTATATTTCATAGTTATTTGAAATCCTAAATCATTTAACGATTTTAATTCACTTGTCAATATTATAATTTGGATACAATGATGTGAAAAAAAATGAATAAGAAGGAAACAAATGAGACTATAAATTTTTCATTAATATATATATATATTATCAAAAAAATTAGTAATTTTTTTAGATTTTTTTTTTCATTTGTAATGAAATCCATTGAGTATTGAATAAAATAGTATATCGAAAACAGTTAGTGTAACATCCCTAAAATTCTTGAAAAATAAAATTTTATTTAAAAATATGTATTACATAAAACACCAAGATTATAAATAAATAAAACATCCTATGAAAATATTAGATAATTAATATTATAAATATTATAAATATTTTATATAGAATTAAATTCCTGAAATACTTAGTTAGCTTGTGTTGCAATAAATATTGAGTTTCTTCGATAGCATGTATTACATGAATGACCAGGATTTATTAAAAAACAGTGTACAATTAAAATTATAAGTTAATTTATTATTAGTAACCAATAAACTAAATTAAATGGTATTAATAATAAATACCTACTTATGAAAATTTATTGTCCAATTCATTTTTAAAAATTAATTAAATATGATTACAAAACCCAATTGAATATAGAAGAAACTTTTTTATTTGCCGAAAAGAATTTTATCATAATAAATTAATTTAATTATTATGATAGAATTATATGATAAAATATTATATACAACATAGTGATTTTTTTAAATTCATCCAATATATTATATAGGCCTTAGACAATAGAAAATCCAATATTTCACATAAGAATAATAGTTTTATAACGATAATTTAACTGTTTTTAAAGGCACACAAATTTTATTCATAAGTATTGATATATTTATAATTATTATTCAAAATATAATCTTCATTTTTGAATCATTAAAGTAAAAATTATATTGTCATGTGTTTCTTGAATTTTTCTATGAATATTCACATTTCGGTGAATAGTTAAAAATATTGAATTTTAATTGAAAACAATCATTTCATATAAAAAATATATAATGATAAATTATATTATTTTTTTAAAAAAGTAAAAATTGATCAATAATAAATAATTATATCTTAATTAGGGCATCAAAGTCATATTTTAATGAATTTGGATATAAAAACAATGAAAAATATTCGAACATTTTATCATCAAAACCCTATTTTATCAACCCATATATTAGATTACATTAAAAATATTTTCTTCATATTATGTGGATTTTATTTTGAAAACTAAATTAAATATTTTAAATTAATAAAAATTTCAATATTATTAAATGCCTAACGTAATTTTTTTCCAAAATTAATATTGATGTATGTTCATAATAAACATAGTTATTAAGGGAAACTCGAATTTATCATGGGACTAAAATATTAACATAAAAATTAAAATGAACTATAAAATATTATAATAACAATTTTATGAACATATTTAGACAATATATCATCTATGATCAAATTTGGTGAATTATTGGATCTTATTTATAAGGAAAAATTATCGGTGAAATGATATCATTCAAAATTTACATGTTTCCCAGTCACAAATTTTATAAAATTTGACCCTATCCTCCATAACTTAATAATATAATAACTAATATGTTTAAAATGTACCTGAATATATATATTACTAACATATTGTTCTTCACACTATAATCTGTGTCTTGGGTAGGATGAAAACATAAGAAGACATTAGTGAAAAGCTATAGCAGATACCCGAAAAACGATATTGTTTTTATAAACACATTTTTAATTTATTTCCTGATGAACATCCATAAATACTTATTATATGTAATGACACAATATTTTATGATGATATTTTTTTAATAAATTAAATATCTTTTTATCTTATGGTACAAACATTACATAGCTAAAATGAACAAAGATATAGAAGTAATTTTATTATTTTAACAAAACCATTATAAATTGGCCATTAAATTTGAGGGTGAGAATAATACTATATCTATTATGAAATATATATGAGGTTAATATGACATAAAAAATTATTTATTATTATGAAATAAAAATAAAATTTTATGTAACCTAATTTTATATATTTTTTCCTCAAAATATATTATTATTATCTTTTATGAGAAAATAAATATAATAAATTGTTTATTATTTAAAAAATTAAAATGATAAAATAAAATAACATTTTTAAATAATCATAATAAACTATTTCTATGATGACTTCTTTGGTAATTGTTTTAAGAAGACTGATTTTCTTATGAATGGTTAAATTTATTTTTATAAAACTATCAATTTATATATATTAAAATTCACTTTTTTGTTTGAAAACGACCTCAATATGAATAAATTAAAATTTTTTTATGTATAATTTAATTAATGTAATATTAATAATACATATTTATTATTTTGGTATAAGTACATTTTTGGTCTTCAACATACTTTTTTCAAGAAAACAATTTATCATTGCTTTTTGATGGATTAAATTTAAATTAAAATCTACAACTTATTTTTTGTTATTTTTTAAAAGTGGATTCCTTATTTTGATGTTGATTGAAAAATATTACTAATTAGGTCTCATTTCATTTTTTTTCAATATAAATAGTATTCTTTTTAGTTTTTATAACAACTATAATGTTTAAATTATGTAATATAGGATAAAAATAATATAATAATCAATATAAAATGAACATTACATTTGCAATGATTTTATTAGATGAGTTTTCTAGGGAATAATAATATAATATTCTGTGATTTTTTCATTTTTTCCATTCTATGTTGACTATGTTCGTTATCAAATTTTATTAAATGAAAAGTCAAAGATGTCACATTCATTATTTTAATAACTATAACATTTTTGAAATGGTGTTATAGAGCTGATATCCTGGACTATGAGTAGAATGATTAAAGATAAAATATTTCTATTCATCATGTTAATTTATTTCTTATTTTTTCTAATTTAATAGTTATCATAAATTCATAAAAAACACAGATGTAGTAATTATTTTATTATAGGAAATATTCAATGGATACAAAAAATATTTATATAAATTTAAATTAAAATAATTAACACAATAAAAATATTTCATATGAGTTTCACAAATTAGTGATTTATAAAAAAATTGTACTTGAATTTATTTTGATTTATTGATTTTTTACTATCAAAGTAATTAATAGTATTTAAAAATGAAATTGTGAATATATTATCGTAAATAATATTTTATTAAATTTTATAATATACATAAAAGTAAAATAAGTGACCAAATAATTTAGAAATATTATATCATTTCATCCACGATCCATTTATAGTTATCTTTACATATTTTTGTAAATATATTATTGGTTATAGTTTTAATATTTATGAAGTCAGGATAAGAGTTAAAAGAAGTAAAATATTCTTTAAAACCAAAATATATCGGTATAAAAATGGCATAACATTTCCACAGAATATTTTTTGAATCTTATTTTATCATTATAACCACAATGATTAATTTTGTGGTTTTAATGAAAAATAATCAATGAATTTGAATTTTATAATATTTAAAACAATTATAGTTTCAAAATGTCACACTCTTTATATTTAACAACTTTTATGCTTCCACATTGAGACACAATCATGATATTAATGAAAATAAATTTTTATTTATTGAGAATAATTAATTTAGTTTCAGAACATGAAATTATTTCTTAATTTTATAAATTACATAATTATAATAAATATTTTTGAAACCATAATATAGTATTTATTTAATTAAAATTAAATTAAAATAAATAATAGTTAAAATATTAATTTGGTTATAATAAGAATAAATTAATGTGTAAAATTAGTTTTATAGATATATGTGATATATTATATTAGTTTTAAATAATTATTTTCAAATTTAACTATTTTCATTTTTTGTATGATGTTGATGTAAACAAATATTGTCAAAGTTATCAAAATTACAATTTATGAAAATAATATTTAATTAAATTATTTAATATAAAAAAAATTATATATATATATATATGTAAATGGGGAATAGTTGAATAGATAAGAAATGTTCCATTAGAATCAATTTTCTATTAATTATATAATTATTAACATTTTTTGAATAAAATAATGGTTTCCAGGGTAGTGGTCCAAAATAAATAACTAAGGTATTATATAAAAAAAATTGTAAAAAATAAATCAAAATCATGTCTAAATATTATTTTTTTTATTTAATTAAAAATGTATAATATATTATCATATAATACAATTATATTTTAAGGAAATTTACATGGTAAATAAACTTATTATAATCTTATCGTTTGATAAATTCCAAAATTCTACTCACATCATTTATAAAAGGGAAAATCATACCACATTTATTCCCAAAAACATGATAATTATAACTCAAAAAACCCTTATCTATTATCCTATTTACATATTTATTAATTTATTGAAGGTCCTTCACTTCGAAAATATAAACCTTATATCTCATAAAAATATATTTAAAAGAAGATCATCTATGAAGAGTTAATCATCTTTATTGACTCATTCAAGTTGATTTTTTTGTCTACATAATATTAATGTATTTTTTACATGATAAATTAATATATTAAATTATATATATATTCATATATGTTATTATAAATATGGAATAAAAATATTCCACATTTTATGAGTCCTCTAATAAAATAATGCACCACACATGCGTACTTTCAACATACCTTATCCACAATCTGGTTTATATTTTTTCTTAACCATATTAATTTCATGATAATAATTATGGAGAAAATGAATATATATTATAATTATAATATAATTTTGAAAATTTAAAACTGATATACATTCCAATTCCGTACCATTTCAACCATTTAGAGGTGATATTATCATAAGAGTATATGCAAGACTTACTACCTAAATGATGTGATGAGTAATTATTTTAATGATAATTATTGAATAATGGGTATAAATATATATTTAAATATTAAATATTTTATTTATGACATTAATTTAATCATGTATGTGTTATCTCCATATACTATTAAATAAAATCATTACTTGCAACACAAAACAAGCACAAGAGAATTCGGTAGTTAACAAAAAAAATATTGAAATGAATAAAATATTGTAAATGAATGAGTGGGAAAATGTTATAGAATTATCATTAATGATATAAGATTTATTAAAATTAATATTTTATAAATAAATATCATTATTTAATTGAATAAAAAAAGATCATTTTTCATGTTAGGTAATTTAATCCTTAGTCAAGGGAATATAAACAAAATTTCATATTCATTAGGTTAAACAGGTAATCCATTGATTTTATTAGTCTTTGATTATGTATTAAATTAAATTTAATTATATATATTTGTATTTATAGTTGTTTTATGTGTATTTATTTCATATATACATAATTATATCATTTTCTATAATCTCATAAAAATGATATGATATATATGAGGGAGTTTCTATTAAAAAGTCATTTTTAAATGATTATTTTTCACAATTTTATATGAAATTTATTAAAATTGTACAACCTAAAAGGAATATAAAAGATTCATCAGGAGTTATTTCATTTAATAGTCATTTACAATATTACTAGATTATATAAAAAAATTATAACCGCATTAATTATTTCGATTAAGTTATTTCAACATGAAAATTTCTATTTTTCTTATTATTTTTCAGTGATCATATTGAAATATATTTGAGAACTTCTAATTTTCAATCAAATTATTAATTCATTTTAATATCATATGGTTCAAAATAAAATATATAATTTATTATGTTATCATTAGTTTTACTGGGATGTGATATTTTTATATCAATCATTATATTAATCTCAATGGTTTCTGATAATGATTACATATATTTGAAATTATAAACATTTAATATTATAGTTCAAATAAGGATTCATATATTTATTATTTTTCACCACATTAATATGAGTAATGGATTTGATATAGTAATTTAAGGATGGGGCCTTCTATATTTCCTTGATGAATTGGAATGTCAAATGAGAAAAACTAAATATGGTATTGGATGTTGTATAAAACATTTATGTTTGGTGCCTAGGTTAGTTTAATGATTATATGTTTATGATGTAAAAAATTATGAATTATATCATTATGAATTAATTTACTGATATTCTATGATACAATTAAAATAGTTAAACATCCATTTATGTTTCATTCGAATTTTATTATTTATTTTTAAATATTTGATCACAATTTACTCATTAAATATTATAATAAATATACAGATTAAATGGAATGTGTGACAGTTAATTTATCTTATATAATTATTATTCATTATATACCAAGATAATCTATTATATTATTTCTCTTACTATGCATATGAATCTAATAATTTCTTATGTTCTATTTTACCTGAGGATTACAAGAGGAATAATACGATTCATTTAACAAGATATGTAAAGAGAATAATTGTGTTCTCAAATTATTTAAAATGTTTTATTTTCATATTATCTATCATAATGTACATTTAATGTGTTTATTACGTTTAATGGGACTAATAAATTACTTCCTCCTTAGGGACGATATAACATGTATAATAATGAAATGTAATAATTTTATCACCAACTCTAGAATACTTGGTCTAGGTTTTTGTAGATGATATCACCAACCATTTACATGAATCCATAAGAACCATATTTTGGAAAACATAGATTTGGGAATGAAACCCTAAAATAGAATATATGGATATATAAAATTAAATTATATTTATGATTTATAGAGAAGTTATTAAAAAAATTCAATTTATTTTTACTACGTAACAATAATTGTATAACAAGTAATAAATTCAATTTTTTTCATAGAATATACTGTATTTCATTTTTAAAAAAGATACCCAATTGAAATAATGGTAATAGTATCAATACATATACTTCATAGATTATGAATGATCATTTCCATTATGATCATAATCTAATATTTATAAGGAAACTAGTCTCCAAGATATTATCATAATATAAGGACTTAATATAATGTGCTTACATGATAGAGAAATAATTTCCCATGTTTTATGAATTTAATGGGACGAAATATAACAAGATGACTGAATAGAAAATAATTGATAATGGGATGAAGAGAAAGAATGATTTTACAACATGTTATAATTTTGGAACGAAAAAATGGTAAATTTATTAATGGAAATGGAATTTTCATCATGTACATGGGAAAATTACAACTTGTTCATTATTTAAATGGAATGAATTAATCTTAAATTGTTAAATGTTTTCATTATGAGTAGATGGCTAATTACAATGATTAATTCCCAAAGAGTCATGGGAATTTTTCTTAGAAGAAATAAGAGAGAATGTACAATTTTATACTATTACAATATCAAAAGTGTTTTTGGTTTCCAGAAATATTTAATAGGATTATTTTATCAATTATTTAAAATTAATAAGAATAATCTAATATAAAATATTATAATAAAATACCTATTTATTTATTTGTAAGTGCGTTATAAATTAAATTTATAACCAAGTGTAATGATTTAGTGTTAATTCGATCTTTTGGAAAATAGATGTATTGAATGAAATTTATAATTGGTGTTGGTAGAAAACTAAATTATATATTATTTTCTATCTAAAAATTATTAAATTCATGATTGAGTATAAAATTGTATTTGGATTTTTTAATATAATTGATATCCCAATATTTTATTTTTTAAAAAATTAAAACTGTAAATATTTTTATGGTGATGAAGGAATTGATATATTTCTTATGTTATAATAAGAGATAAATTATATTGTTTTGATAATCTATCATTATATTGATTTTATTAAATTTAGTGACCATCGTTATGAATTCTTGAGCTATGAATTTGGGCAGATATATTTTTGATGATTCATAAAGTTTACTTATTATTTAATTAGTTTAGGTTGAGATTGGTTATTATTTTTCCATGTTTAATTGTGATATATTATAATTGATACTATGTGATTATAATTTTTCATATGTAAAATATTTTAATTTAGATGGAATGACTTGTAGATTATTTAATAAAAGTGCTTCATGAATGGAAATATATCTTCAGTATCTCTCTCTATGTGTTTGAAATGAAGTGAAAATAGAACTAGTCACCAAATAGAATGATATTAAACTTATAAGAATGAATGATATGATGTTTGTTGATATAGATAGTCAGTTATTTTATCATCCTTAAGAAACATATTTTGGAACAGAAACATTTTATATTTTCTTTTCATCTTTTTAAATTAATGGTAATTTAACCAATAATAGATTTATAGTTTTTTTATGGTTAACTTATTAATAAAGTCAAATTTCAAATATCAAAATCTAAAATTTCATGTAAAATTTCAAATTTTGTGGAAGAATGTTTTTATAGAAGGAATATGTTAAATCCTCTGATTTTACTGTGATTTTATTTATAAACATATTTACCTACTTTAATCTCTTGCATTACACATAACATCAAGCTTAAATGAATAATGATATACTAGTAATATTACATTTCAACATGACTATTAAAAAATAGACATTAAAATGGGTTGTTTGAAAAGTAATAATTATATTCTGAAATACATAATTATCATATTTCAAATAAATTTATTTATTACATTGAAATAAACACTAAATATTTAGTAATGTTATTTAATATATTTTTTTTAAAAAGGTTTTTATTTCTTTCAATTTGAAAATACTTACAGAAATTTTTAATAACATTATATTATTTATCTGATATAATAATCAAAATTTTTGAAATAAGGATATTATAATTATACAATGATTATTATTTGGTAAATGTTTAAAAAATATTTATTTTCTTGGGACTAGTAAAAATAATTTTTTTATAAATGTGCTAATATATTTATCATCAATGTATATTAATGTTTTAGATTTAAATAAATGTAATATAATTAATAATAATTTCAACATAATATAAATTATTTAATTTTAACCATTCTTACACCATATTTTGGTACATTCTTATTTTTGGTCTAAAAAATGCATTTTTTGGAAGAATATTTTTTTTATTATGTTTAAGGGATAAAATTTATGTTAAATTTTGAAACATATGGGTTATTAAATATGAAAAATTAATTAAATATTTTTATCCATTAGTTAAAAATATTTTAAATATGTCCCATTTAATTTTGGCCTATTTGAATAATAAAGTTGATAATATTTTTTCTATAGTAATGGGTAAATCTGTAAATATAGATTAAAAATAAAATGATATGGACAAGAATTTAAACAAAAAACAAGAGAATATTTTGATTGATGATTAATTTTCTTCTAATATAATTCAAGGTTCAGATATATGACCATTTATTTCCATTATTAATTGAATATGACCTTTTAAATATAATTATATAATGAAAAGTCAAATATGTCGCATTCATAACTCTAAAAACAATAACATTTATAATATCTAGACATCCAGAGGATAACATATACTATAAAATTTCACTGGAAATTAATGATATTTATCTTCATCAGGAAAATTAATTTTTAATCTTTAGTGAAGATATATTTACCATAAATTATTAGACAATAATGATGTGGTCATTATTTTATTAATGGAAATATAAAATATATTATATTAAAAATAATAAAATAAATATAATTGAAGAAAATTAATGTCGTACATAAATTTTATGTGTTACGTTTACATATTAGTGATGTAATAAAATATTTTTTTAGAATTTTTCATCTTTTATTGAATTTTTTAATGCCAATGTAATGGATAGTTCATAAAATTGATGTTATGACTATTTTATATTAAATAATATTTTAGTAGATGAAATAAAATAAATAAAATTATATGAAAAAATTATATAAAATTTAAAATTTAAAATTTGATATATTTACAGTTCTTTTCACTGTTTTTTATCATAATAACCCTTATAATCTATATTTTTTTTTGTATTTTCAAGACTCTTTTAAAGTATAGTTTAAATAAAATAAAAATCCAACCAAAATCAAAATCCCCCCACTGTTAAATCATTCCCCATGACATCACCCAATTATATTTTTTTCCACAAATAAAATTAAAATTTTGATACGAAACACCAATTGGGGGCCATGAGGCTTCACGCACCTTGAAATTGCGGACTGCCAACCCAAAAATTCATAGAAACCCACCGCTGTAACGCCCCGAACCTAGTTGCCTAGAGTCGGTGCATTATTACATAACATTGGCATGATCACAGGAAAGATCAAATCTCGAAAGACCGATTGGTTTAGTAGCCTTGGAAACACTAGATATATTCATAAGTTTTACATTACCTCATAAAATGAAAAACTACTACAACAACATAATGTTTCCACATTCCACACTATAATCCCCTCATAATATCCCTGCAGGTCATTCATAACTTACATCTTCACTTCCTGGGAAAAATAAAACATAGAAAAGGGGTGAGCTCAAATGCCCAGTAAGGATAACAATATAGCGGAAACTTTCATCAATAAGAATAAACATTTAAGGCAATGTATAACTAAAACAAAAGCCTTTTAAACATGATATTTCAACATGGTATGGCATAAATAAAATGAAATAATGCCATTTACTTATTCACATGGATATTCTACTAATTAAATAATCACATGCAAAAATCATTAACCACTTTCATAATGTTGGAATGCATAATGCCAGACTATCATAACCACATAGCCAAGGCCTCGTTCCAAGACTACAAATAAGATTTTGTCAAGGCCTTGTGCCAAGACACTAGTTTGTCTCATGAGACCTACCGATGAATCGAGGAGCTATAGCGGGCTCCACCCGTCACATATTAAGTCCAATGCATTCCCATATGAAAAGGTTTAAACATAACATAAACATTCGTATTAAAACTAGCATACGAAATGTAAATACTTTCACCATAAACTATGAATGGTATAAAAATAGCACATCCATAGTCAAACATATCACAAAACCTTCAATACAATATAGAAGTTTTGTATCATAATAAATCAACTTCAAATAATCTTAAAATCCATCAAAGGATGTTGACATAGATGAAATCAAAATTCATTTTAAAGAAATATCTCCTTTTATGTTGAAATAATTTAAGATCCATATAAAATAAAACATTTTCTTTGAAAATATTCTTATAAGCTTGTAAGGGAAGCTTGGAAGATTTTATAACGGTGGAAAATAGCCTCACCCGCCGTATAAGTTAAAAAAACATTCTTACCTTAATTCTGTCGAAAAGGTTAAAAAGGACCTTGTTTTGAAAAAGACTGAAAGATTCCTTTATAAACCACTTATAAAAGTCAAAAAGGGTATAAATGACTTTAACTCATATTCTAGTAAATATTAAAAATGTTTTTAAATGCATTTTTAAGAAACATGGATGTGGATGATAAAGAGATCCCAGTAGATTATTACGTATAAACAACCTTGGATAATGAAGAGGTTGTAAAGTAAACCCTTACCTTGTACTTTTCCTTGGTTGGGGTAGGTTAACCTCCTGTATAATGGTGAAATAGTTGTTATTAAATTATACAAGAATCATATATATTAATATGATATCATATATGATCTTTTAACATTGATTTGTTAATAATATCTTAGAATTATCGTCGTTTCGGGAGTTAACTTAGTCATTTTCTTTTATATGTTTTGTTACATAAGCCATGGTTGTTGTTTCTTATTCATATCCAGAATGATATCCAGTCCTTAAACATCATTTTTAAATCATCAAATGATAATTATACTTGAATGGATACGATGGAGAATGAATCTAATCGCGTTCGTGGAGACGGTAGTCCGTACGTACGCACGAGCGACAATATCATTCTTTTGATATTAAAATAATATATAAATGGATGGTATATCATATATACAGAATCATTAACATGTTATATTTATTATTTACATGAGTTACACATCATTATTAGACCCATCCAAATAATAATATATTGAATAACAATTACACCACGACGTGGAGACGGTAAGCCGTACGTACGCACGTATGGTGACATGTTATTCAAAGGGTGGATAGAATACTGAATATGATTGTACCATATTTATAATAACATCACAGTATATGTGAGATACTGGAGTTATTATTTTAGAATGGTAAGAACAAAGGAAGAAGAAGTGGAAGAAGAAATGAACTTGGAGAAGGGTGGTGAAATCATTACCTCTTCTTCGGGTTCTTCTTTTTGATTTGATCAAAAGGGCTCCTTAGGTTGGCTTTCTGATCAAAATAAGGCCTCTAGGTTGTATTGAGGGATGTTGGGAGAGTATTTGGGCAGTGTTTGGCCGAACCAAAAGGCTTTGAAGGTGTGAAGAAATGAGAAGGAGGAGTGCCCTTTTATAAGAGGGGTGAGGGGCACCTTTGGAAAAACTAGAAATATTAATTTATAATAAATTTATATTCAGTTTATAATGGCTCCAAATTTTATTATTCAAAGGTTAAGGTGGGAATAGGTCGAAAACCACTCAACCAAAAGAATTTAGACAGGTTTGGGTACTTATATTAACCATATCTTTAAGTATTAACTCTAAGTTAATTAGTTTCACTTTTACAATGTCTCTTTGTATTTTTATATAATATGGTTAATAAACTTACTATATACATCCATGTGACCCCCAAGTGGTACATTAGTGATGAAACTATCATTATATAAGTCTCTTGGCCGATCCTTAGATTTTTAGGAATTTAGTATCAATTAATAATATAATATTTGTTTAAGAACTCTTTTATGTCAATTTTGACACTATTCAATAGTTGATTTTTGTGAAACTCATAACAGATTGATTACTTCGAACAAAGTCAATTAAAGCAATCCTAATATATCATATTATCCTAGAAAATTAGTTTAATTCATTTAAAGTTTCATATTATATTTAATTTGGTATTTATAATATCAATTATTTTAATTTTTCACTATTATAGTAATTACTGCATCATCATTATTTCATATATAAAATAAATTCTTTAATGTCTAAAAATTATAAATCAAATATCATTATGTAGTAAATCTTTTTAGCTTTCTAATGAATATTTATAATCTAAAATCCAACATATATAACCCTATGTAACAATTGGTGTTCTAAAAGATATATGCTTGTGTCATTTTTGTATTCATTTTAACTAAATTAAAATAAAGTGTCATTATCACTTACAAGTGGATCCATGGGGTCCCAAAATAGACCAAAAGATTCCCATGGTCGACCATGTATCAACCAATAGGGTTAAGACACGTTTTAGGGTAATTTAGTATTATTATAATATTATTTTTTTAACCCTTATTTACCGGATTTACCCTTAACCATGGTAAATAAAATATTTACCGCAGTAATTATTCAAAATGTCTAAAAATAAAAGTTACCTATTTACACAATTTGAAAATCCTGATTCCAAATATGGAATCCATTTTCCTAAATTCAAAACAGAGTAGTGGCAGAAATTAATTTAAAATTAATTCCCGCTGTCAAAACAAAAAGCGTGTTTTTAAGAGGTAATAACTATCAAAAGATTGACACTTGTTTATGTTCGGTTTAATTGTAAAATTATGTCCAACGACCAACATTATATTAAATGGTAAAAATATATTCTAAATATACTTTAAAACCACTAAAATTAAAAATTTATCACTATTAATTATTTTGATTAAAAATGTTGTTTTTAATTAAAATTTAGTAATTTTCACTATTCATCAAAATATTAAAGTTATCCGAAAAGTACCAAAATTTCACCTTAGGCTAAATTAGATATTCCAAATCCAAAAATGAAGTCTATTTTCAAATATAAAATATATATAATTTCAAAAAGTAGGTGTTACTATTCATAACGGCTAGTTTGATTAGTTATGGTGTGATAGAACTCGGTGTTGCGTACAACACACGCTATCACATTATTCAAAGAGAAGCGTACCGTAGAAGCTTGGGGTGTTACATTCTCCCCTCCTTCAAATAATTGCGTCCTCGCAATTTCTAGGGTATTACTGCATAAAAAGACTCGGGTGGTTCTTCATCATAAGTTCCTCGGGTTCCCACGTTGCCTCTTCCATCTTATGGTTTCTCCACAAAACTTTTACCAGACGCGTCGTCTGGTTTCTCAGCACTTGTACTCTCGTATCAAGAATCTTGACAGGCTCTTCGCAATAAGACAGATCGGGTTCCAGTTCAAATTCCTCATAGGTGAGTACATGCATCGTATCAGGCATGTATTTCCCCAATAGAGATACGTGGAACACATCGTGAACTTTGGAGAGACTTGGCGACATTGCCAATCAGTAAGCTACAACCCCAATTTGTTCTACAATTTCGAAAGGTCCGATGTACCTGGGACTCAATTTACCTTTCTTACCAAAATGTATGACTCCCTTCCACGGAGATACCTTCAGGAAAACATGATCACCGACTTGAAATTCCAAATCCTTCCTTCGATTATCGGCATAGCTCTTCTGCCTACTTTGAGTT
This sequence comes from Viscum album, assembly GCA_963277665.1. Lineage (NCBI taxonomy): Eukaryota > Viridiplantae > Streptophyta > Magnoliopsida > Santalales > Viscaceae > Viscum > Viscum album. The sequence goes on along the minus strand of OY728163.1, from coordinate 1,043,729,517 downwards.
GCTTTGATGTGATTTTGGATTACTTTCACCTTTTCCACCGTTTCCTCCACCAGTTCTGGGCCTACAAGTTTTCTTTCACCAACGTCATCCCAACAGGTTGGTGTACGACATCTCTTTCCATATAACGCTTCATATGGTGCCATCTGAATACTCGAATGGAAGCTATTGTTATAGGAAAATTCTACCAGAGGTAAATATTGATCCCACATACCCTGAAAGTCAAGTGAGCAAGATCTCAACATGTCTTCTAAGGTTTGAATAGTCCGTTCTGATAGTCCATCTGTCTGAGGGTGGTAAGCAGTGCTCAAATGAAGTTCAGTATCCAGGGATTTCTGAAGACTTTTCCAGAATCTTGAAGTAAAACGGGGATCACGATCAGAAACAATCGATAGGGGTACTCCATGATGTCTCACAACTTCATTAATATATAGTCTTGCTAGACGTTCCAGGGGTAGATCTTCTCTTATAGCAAGAAAATGTGTTGTCTTGGTAAGACGATAAACAATAACCCATATTGCATCATTCCTTCTAGGAGTCTTTGGTAGCCCCATGACAAAGTCCATCGTAACATTGTCCCATTTCCACTCCGGTATGGGAAGAGGTTGCATGACTCCTCCAGGCTGTTTCCTTCCAGCATTCACTTGTTGACAAACTATACATCTTGACACAAAATCAGCAATCTCTCTTTTCATGTTGTCCCACCAAAAATGTTCCTTCAAATCTCTATACATTTTGGTGCTCCCAGGGTGTATAGAGAAATTGGAACTATGAGCATCCTCCAGAAATTCCCTTTTTAGATCAGGTATATTGGGAAAACAAAGTCTCTTCCCGAATTTCAAAATTCCATCTTCATACACAAAGTCTCTCAATCTCCCATCATTCACAGCTTTAATCTTCTTTTGGAATTCTTCATCATCGGTCTGAGAACTCTTAATACTTTCTAGTAAAGATGGTTTGGCAACCATTTGAAAAAGCATTGATGTTTCACCTTCCCTGGTTATTCACATGTCCATCTTCACTAGATCCATAAAAATTGGATCCCTTTCAATTCTCATATTGTTCAAAACTCCATGGTCTTTTCTACTCAAAGCATATGCCACCTTGTTTGCCTTCCCTGGGTGGTAGTGTATCGTACAATCATAATCCTTGAGTAATTCAAGCCATCTCCTTTGCCTCATGTTGAGTTCTTTTTGTGAGAAAATATACTTCAAACTCTTGTGATCAGTATAAATCTCACATTTTTCACCATAGAGGTAGTGCCTCCATATCTTCAAAGCAAAGATCACTGCTTCTAACTCGAGATCATGAGTAGGATAGTTTTGTTCATGAATTTTCAACTGTCGTGATGCATAGGCAATAACTCTATCATTCTGCATAAGGACACAGCCAAGTCCTTTCTTTGATGCATCACTATAAATAACGAACCCATCATTCCCCGATGGTAGAGTCAATATAGGAGCATTGAATAATCTTCTCTTCAGTTCTTCAAAACATTCTTCACACTCTTTTGTCCAAACAAATTTAACCCCTTTACATGTGAGCTTCGTTAATGGGTTAGCCAATCGGGCAAAATTCTGGACGAAACGTCGATAATAACCTGCCAAACCAATAAAACTATGTACCTCAGTTATACTCGTAGGTGCTGGCCATTCTTGGATTGCCTTGGTCTTAGAAGGATCAACAGAGATTCCATCTTTAGAGACAATATGGCCAAGAAAAGAAATATCCTGAAGCCAGAATTCACACTTGCTAAACTTCCCATATAATTCATGCCTCCTCAGAGTCTTCAAGATAATGCGCAAGTGATTTTCATGATCTTCGTAGGTTTTGGATTATACCAAGATATCATCAATAAATACCACCACAAATTCATCGAGATACTCCTTGAAAACTCTATTCATCAGATCCATAAATACAGAGGGTGCATTAGTCAATCCAAACGGCATTACAGTAAACTCGTAATGCCCGTACCTGGTTCGAAATGCTGTTTTCGGAATGTCTTCCTTCTTCACACACAACTGATGGTATCCAGATCGAAGGTCAATCTTTGAAAAATATTGAGCTCCATGCAGTTGGTCAAATAAATCATCAATACGAGGTAGGGGATACTTGTTCTTTATCGTTATAGCATTGATCTCCCTGTAGTCGATACATAACCTCATAGATCCATCTTTCTTTTTAACATAAAGAACAGGGGCTCCCCATGGAGAAACACTAGGGCGAATAAATCCCTTATTACTCAATTCCTCTAGTTGTTTCTTTATTTCGACTAACTCTACAGTGGCCATTCTATAAGGGGTCTTCGATATAGGCCTTGATCCAGGAATCAAATCAATAGAAAACTCAACTTCTCGTTCTGGAGGATGTCCAGGTAAATCTTCTGAAAATACATCTACAAATTCTTTCACAACAGGTACATCCTCTATTTGAACATTCCTTTCCTCACCCGCAGTTATTTCATTCCCTTCCTCCCCAATAATTGAATTTAGTTGAGCTATTGAGGGTGGATCTAAATAAGAATAAGGTGGTGACGATTCTGCTCTAAAAATAAGGTGTTCCTTATCATTATCATCAAGAATCGTAACCTCATTCTTCTTACAATAAATCTTCGCATCATAGTCCGAAAGCCAGTCCATACCAAGGATTATATCAAACTCAATCATAGGTATGATGATGAGATCAGCAGATAAAGAAAATTTATGTGCTCTAATGGGGACTGATTCACAAAACTTTGTTGCAACGATACTTCCCTTAGGAGTTTTAACTGACAACTCCCTTATTAAATCAAATTGGAAATATCTAATTTTCTTAGCAAACTGGGAAGATATGAAACAATGCGATGATCCAGAATCAAATAATGCATTTGCTAAACTTGAGGAAACCATTAAATTACCTGCCACCACGTCTTTCGGAGCTTCTACCTCAGCAGTAGTGATAGCATAAGCCTGGCCTTGATCCCTTGGCCTTTTCTGAGGTATGTTCTCCTGACGCTTAGGACATGAATTTTCATAATGCCCCATCTCCTTGCAATTATAGCACTGAACGTTGGTAGCTTCCTTATTCCCCTTGCAATCATGAGCTTGGTGGCCTTTTTCACCACACTTGTAACAGACTCCCATTCCCTTCAAGCAAGTACCAGTATGTTTCTTCCCGCATTTACCACAAGATGGATATTCAAACTTTCCCTTCTTCCCCTTATTTCCATTCCCAGATTGATCAGCAGGACTCTTCTTCTCTTGCTTTGCTTAAAAGTCAAAAGACTTAGAGAATTCCTTTTCGGTCTTGATAGCACATGAGACAATGTCTTCGTACGATGAAAAGGATTGTGAGACTAATGCTCGACGGAGAAATGGTTTTTACCCATCAAAGAAACGATCAATCTTACTTCTTGGGTTGCGAATATAATCTATATCATACCTCGCTAACCTTGTAAAGTTAGCCTCATACTTTGTGACATTCTCATCCTCCTTTTGTCTCAGACTCAGAAATTGTCTTTCCATATCTGCTCGATGGTCGCGAGGAAAGTATTTTTCTAAAAATAGATCTTTGAACTCCCTCCATTCCATATTTGATACTTCATCATCTTCCTTCATGTTCTGAATCAATGACCACCATTGATCAGCATCTCCAGTGAGGCGGTAAACTGCCATGATAACTTTTTCCCTTTCACTGCTCCCCAAAGCCTGAAATATTTTCTCTAGGGAAAATATCCATTGCTCAGCTACTAAGGGATTTGTATTCCCATTGAACGTTGGTGGTTGTTGCCTCATGAATCAATCTAACATTGATCCTCCACGCTGCGGATCAGGGTGCTCCATACGGGTAAGGTTATTATTCATAACCTGAGTAAGTTGTCCCAGTATGGTGATTAGCTGATCAGCACCAGTTGCATTACCAGCCCCACTATAATTATCTTGAGCAGGAGGGAAATCCCTACATGGAGTGCGTGCATTGATACGGTTTCCATTTCTTCCACTAGGCGCCATTTCTAAACAATGGCATATACTAGATCAGTTTATGAATCAAAATACATAATCCCATACTTATAAAACACTTAACATAAATTGAACTATTTATGGATATAATCCATAATCATAAGAATTTTTTTCTTTGAGGATGTATATACTCATAATCCCTTCAAAATGATTTGTAAAGAAAATGAGAGGTATCCTAAGCATATCCCCCAGGAGTGTCGTAACCAAGAATGCAGCAAGGCCCGTTGTCGTGCACCAGTTCCCGTTCGAGTCTAGCTCAAAGCGGTGTTTTCGGGTTTTACCCCTAGGTACATCTGTGCCAGAGCCGCCTCTACCTGCTCGTATCCAGAAAGGGATGTATTGCTCGGAAAACTCACAAAATCTCTACAATACCAAAATTCTAGGAAGTTCTTCTATATTAATCTTCAAAGTTCATCTTAGGTCTACGTGCCCTAATCAGAGTTTATCTAAATCTAGCTTCCAAGGTTTGTACTGAACATCCTCTGATACCAACTGTAACGCCCCGACCCTAGTTGCCTAGAGTCGGTGCATTATTACATAACATTGGCATGATCCCAAGAAAGATCAAATCTCGAAAGACCGATTGGTTTAGTAGCCTTGGAAACACTAGATATATTCATAAGTTTTACATTACATCATAAAATGAAAAACTACTACAACAACATAATGCTTCCACAGTCCACACTATAATCCCCTCATAATATCCCTGCAGGTCATTCATAACTTACATCTTCACTTCCTGGGAAAAATAAAACATAGAAAAGGGGTGAGCTCAAATGCCCAGTAAGGATAACAATACAGCGGAAACTTTCATCAATAAGAATAAACATTTAAGGCAATGTATAACTAAAACAAAAGCCTTTTAAACATGAACTTTCAACATGGTATGGCATAAATAAAATGAAATAATTCCATTTACTTATTCACATGGATATTCTACTAATCGAATAATCACATGCAAAAATCATTAACCACTTTCATAATGTTGGAATGCATAATGCCAGACTATCATAACCACATAGCCAAGGCCTCATGCCAAGACTACAAATAAGATTTTTTCAAGGCCTTGTTCCATGACACTAGTTTGTCTCATGAGACCTACCGATGCATCGAGGAGCTATAGCGGGCTCCACCCGTCACAAATTAAGTCCAATGCATTCCCATATGAAAAGGTTTAAACATAACATAAACATTCGTATTAAAACTAGCATACGAAATGTAAATACTTTCACCATAAACTATGAATGGTATAAAAATAGCACATCCATAGTCAAACATATAACAAAACCTTCAATACAATATAGAAGTTTTGTATCATTATAAATAAACTTCAAATAATCTTAAAATCCATCAAAGGATGTTGACATAGATAAAATCGAAATTCTTTTTAAAGAAATATCTCCTTTTATTTTGAAATAATTTAAGATCCATATAAAATAAAACATTTTCTTTGAAAATATTCTTATAAGCTTGTAAGGGAAGCTTTGAAGATTTTATAACGGCGGAAAATAGCCGCACCCGCCGTATAAGTTAAAAAAACATTCTTACCTTAATTCTATCGAAAAGGTTAAAAAGGACCTTGTTTTAAAAACGACCGAAAGATTCCTTTATAAACCACTTATAAAAGTCAAAAAGGGTATAAATGACTTTAACTCATATTCTAGTAAATAGTAAAAATGTTTTGAAATTCATTTTTAAGAAACATGGATGTGGATGATAAAGAGATCCCACTAGATTATTACGTATAAACAACCTTGGATAATGAAGAGGTTGTAAAGTAAACCCGTAACCTTGTACTTTTCCTTGGTTGGGGTAGGATAACCTCCTGTATAATGGTGAAATAGTTGTTATTAAATTATACAAGAATCATATATATTAATATGATATCATATATGATCTTTTAACATTGATTTGTTAATAATATCTTAGAATTATCGTCGTTTCGGGAGTTAACTTACTCATTTTCTTTTATTTGTTTTGTTACATAAGCCATGGTTGTTGTATCTTATTCATATCCAGAATGATATCCAGTCCTTAAACATCATTTTTAAATCATCAAATTATAATTATACTTGAATGGATACGACGGAGAATGAATCTAATCGCGTTCGTGGAGACGGTAGTCCGTACGTACGCACGAGCGACAATATCATTCTTTTGATATTAAAATAATATATAAATGGATGGTATATCATATATACAGAATCATTAACATGTTATATTTATTATTTACATGAGTTACACATCATTATTATACCCATCCAAATAATATTATATTGAATTACAATTACACCACGACGTGGAGACGGTAAGCCGTACGTACGCACGTATGGTGACATGTTATTCAAAGGGTGGATAGAATACTGAATATAATTGTACCATATTTATAATAACATCACAGTATATGTGAGATACTGGAGTTATTATTTTAGAATGGTAAGAACAAAGGAAGAAGAAGTGGAAGAAGAAATGAACTTGGAGAAGGGTGGTGAAATCATTACCTCTTCTTCGGGTTCTTCCTTTTGATTTGATCAAAAGGGCTCCTTAGGTTGGCTTTCTGATCAGACTATGGCCTCTAGGATGTAGTGAGGGATGTTGGGAGAGTATTTGGACAGAGTTTGGCCGAACCAAAAGGCTTTGAAGGTGTGAAGAAATGAGAAGTAGGAGTGCCCTTTTATAAGAGGGGTGAGGGGGACCTTTGGAAAAGCTAGAAATATTAATTTATAATAAATACATATTCAGTTTCTAATGGCTCCAAAGTTGATTATTCAAAGGTTAAGGTGGGGATAGGTAGAAAACCACTCAACAAATATAATTTAGACAGGTTTGGGTTCTTATATTAACCTTATCTTTAAGTATTAACTCTAAGTTAATTAGTTTCACTTTTACAATGTCTCTTTGTATTTTTATATAATATGGTTAATAAACTTACTATATACATCCAAGTGACCCCCATGTGGTACATTAATGATGCAACTATCATGATATAAGTCTATTGGACGAACCTTAGATTTTTAGGAATTTATTATCAATTAATAATATAATATTTGTTTAAGAACTCTTTTATGTCAATTTTGACACTATTCAATAGTTGATTTTTGTGAAACTCATAACAGATTGATTACTTCAAAAAAAGTCAATTAAATCAATCCTAATATATCATATTATCCTAGAAAATTAGTTTAATTCATTAAAAGTTTCATATTATATTTATTTGGGTATTTATAATATCAATTATTTTAATTTTGCACTATTATAGTAATTACTGCATCATCATTATGTCATATATAAAATAAATTTTTTAATGTCTAAAAATTATAAATAAAATATCATTATGTAGGAAATATTTTTATCTTTCTAATGAATATTTATAATCTAAAATCCAACATATATAACCCTATGTAACAATTGTTGTTCTAAAAGATATATGCTTGTGTCATTTTTGTATTCATTTTAACTAAATTAAAATAAAGTGTCATTATCACTTACAAGTGGATCCATGGGGTCCCAAAATAGACCCAAAGATTTCCATGGTCGACCATGTATCAACCAATAGGGTTAAGACACGTTTTAGGGTAATTTAGTATTATTATAATATTATTTTTTTAACCCTTATTTACCGGATTTACCCTTAACCATGGTAAATAAAATATTTACCGCAGTAATTATTCAAAATGTCTAAAAATAAAAGTTACCTATTTACACAATTTGAAAATCCTGATTCCAAATATGGAATCCATTTTCCTAAATTCAAAACACAGAAGTGGCAGAAATTAATTTAAAATTAATTCCCGCTGTCAAAACAAAAAGCGTGTTTTTAAGAGGTAATAACTATCAAAAGATTGACACTTGTTTATGCTCGGTTTAATTGTAAAATTACGTCCAACGACCAACATTATATTAAATGGTAAAAATATATTCTAAATATACTTTAAAACCACTAAAATTCACAATTTATCATTATTAATTATTTTGATTAAAAAAGTTGTTTTTAATTAAAATTTAGTAATTTTCACTATTCATCAAAATATTAAAGTTATCCGAAAAGTACCAAAATTTCACCTTAGGCTAAATTAGATATTCCGAATCCAAAAATGAAGTCTATTTTCAAATATAAAATATATATAATTTCAAAAAGTAGGTGTTACTATTCATAACGGCTAGTTTGATTAGTTATGGTATGTTAGAACTCGGTGTTGCGTACAACACACGCTATCACATTATTCAAAGAGAAGCGTACCGTAGAAGCTTGGGGTGTTACAATCGCCCGAGACATCTCTGTAATCATCATATACTGATCTTATCCATCTTCCACCCACACCATCGTCACCCCATTCCATCGTTATCGATTCCGTCTAAGTCATCACCATTGACAACTTCTCCTACAATTACCTACAGCATCAATCATCCTCTCCAACCATGATCTGCAACTACATCACGAAAGTTCCAGTCATAATCAACCACATCACTGGAAGAGTGACGCCAGTGACATCTATCTAAACCCCAAAATAGGGAGAGGTGAGAAAGAAACTATGAACCATCATTCACTCACAACCCTTCCCCTATAAATCCCTGACTCAGCCTTGACTCAACACAGATCCGTCATCGCCACACAAACAATGAACCACCACCTTCAGGATAAGTGTTAAAGAGGTTAAATAATGGGTTAAATAAAATGATAAGGGTATAAAAATTACCTAAACATATAGAAATAAAATTATTGGATTTCTCTTGTTTTACCCTTATCAAATTATGAAATATATTTAGTTTTTTTGGATAATTTTCCCAGAAAATGATTTATATTTTTTTTAAATGAATCATAGTTATAAATGGAAATCTATTTTTATTTTATATCGTTTATGTTCCACATAAATAATGATTCATGATAAAAACAAAAATAAATGTCTATTTTAATATTAATAAAATTATCATTAATATATAAATTTATTTTTAATGTATTTCATAATTTCCATTAATTATTTTTATATGATAATACAAAATTTATTTAATTTAAATAAAAAATTAATAAATGATTTTGAAAATAATAATTAGGATATAATTTGAATGATTTATTTTGTCAAATAAGTTTTATTGATATATATGGAATATTATAATTGTATTTATTCATTATATTTAAATTTTATATTTTTCTTAATATACTTATATTTAATTTTAATGAATATTGATAAAATTAATAATAATGATAATTTACCCAAATAATATTTCAATAAATTATATAAAATTCGCTAAAATAATTATAATAATCCATGTTATTTGATATTTATTTTAAAATATCATATATCTTCCTTATATGGGTCATTTTTTCTATTATAGAAATTATTAAACCTTTCTGAATAAAATAAGGGTTACCATGGTAAAAGTTAAAAAAATAACTAAGGGGTTAAAAATGATTATTTTTATAAGGACACTAAATAATTCATAAATGATATTGGTTCAAGTGGATAATAACCATATCCTATATTATAATTGAATATCATTTAATTTTGAGGCATTTTTATTGATAAATGAGTTTATTATAATTTAATCCTCTGAGAAATATGAAACGTTCTGCTCAACTGAATTATAAAAGGTCAATTAATCCCTCAATTACTTGTAAAACCTTTCACCATCTAGATCGACAATACCTAAACCAAATATCCATTAAAAATACATAAATAGTTTCAAGAGGTCTTGGATTACCAATATACTAATCTTAGATCCCATAAGAAGTGATATAATAGAACATCGATGTAGGTGAAGTAATAATCATTTCCAACTATTTCATGATTATTTCATATTCTAATTATTGTTCAATTATTGATCCCATGATTATTTATTAAATCAAATGTATTTTTTAATATTACATGTCATGACTTGTCCCACGGGGCCCAAACATGACTACCCCAATACCGGCTTCCATAGGCCTGGGGTTAGTGACATGTACCTAAAGTCTTTTCTTGAATAGAAAAATAAATTCCTTAGAGATCTTTACACACATAAAAAAGAAACTAAATTAATTTACCAATATAAGTAAGGTAGAACAATGAGAGTAAAGTACAAAAAAATTTCAAATATAAACTGAAAATAGTGGACTGGAATAAAATCCCTAGAAACAGAAAAGAAAGTAAATAATTGTCACATCTTCCCTGGAGCTCCACCTAGAGGGTATTTGTTGTATGTCTGATGTCAAAGGAGAATATTTAAAATGTTTATGTCTCACCAGTCTCCACAAGTCCAGAACTTCCCATGTCTTTTTAAGAGCGTCAATAGTCTGCAGTAGACACACACGTATGGGCAGAGCCAATGCAAGGTTGGGTATAAAAACTCAGTAGAGAACCCCAAGCATAAAGGCAAAGAGATGACTCACTCTTATGGTATGATGTAAATGTTACTGAGACATGGATGACAAGTCTTAAAGCCAGATAATCATATCTGTAGTAAGTCTACTACTCACCCTTATAGTTCACTTTATAATGACCTGTATTGGTTTCTAGATGTTGACTCATATTGTACGATTGTGCTGTCCAGTATTGGTGACTAGTGTTGGCCATTATTGGTCACTGGTCTTGAACCATATTGGTCACTGGTGCTGACCCGTATTGGTCACTGGTACGAAGGTAAGGCTTATTTTTCATAAAGGTAGATAATACCACTCTAGAGCTTCTAATGGTGAGTCATATTGGTTGTTCTTCATCTACAAGTCACAACTAGCTATGGGATTCTCGCATGAAGCACCCCTCATCTATAGAAGATTTTGTTTCTCAATCCATAGATCATATTTCAACTGGTACGAAATCTCTCAAAAAGAATACCCAAGGGACAACCCCTTCATAGGGGTCCCAAAATGATAGACGAAATGTCGATCGGATGCACGACCTATGAGATATGGGAACATTGTAAAAAGGGCACGGTTCGATAAAATTATCATCCAACCCTGGCATCACATCAAACTCTCCCTAAACTCACTTTGAGCATCTCCAAAGATCTGTCTTGTCACAAGGGTCCTTGTGCAACAGATAATGCATCGATCAGATGACATGGCTTTATTTACACCACTTTAATCACTGCTCTATTGGGTGCGGCATAGTAGGGCCCACCAGAATATGACAAAGGGATGGATTCCCAAAAGCGTACCAATTCCACATACGGTGTGTCAAATGAATACTATTTTCACCATTCATATAAGTTCCATTATTTGGGGTCTAGTTGGGTCTGGTCCCAGTATTAATCAGTCAGGCTGGGTTAACACAATGGGTCTCAATGTTTCCCTGACCCCCCCTGAGTCCGGCCAGTTAAGGGTCTGCCCAGTTCACTAGGTCTTGACCTTTGGGGACGGCCCGTCTAGTTCATGGGCTCAGACAACATTTGGCATGGCCCACCATGTGGGCTTCTCCCATCCTCGTTGGCCTACTGGGCCACATGTCCTACCAATTGGGCAGGTTCTCCACCTTATTTCGTAGGTCCGAACCTTCCCACAGGGTGGGCCTAACCAATTTAAAGCGCCCCTGGTCCTGCTCGGTCCGCTTAATAGTAGACTATTTCTCAAACTAGTAGCTCGGACGTGGTTCCATTTCATATGGTAGGTGGGAAGCTGCACCACCGCATGGAATGATCAACTAGATGGTCAACTAGTCTCTAGATAGATTTGCATGGGGTCGTGCTGCCCCCTCAAGCTACGGCCAGCCAATAGCTCCTGCAGGCACAGCGCTTCTCCCTCACGGCCTGTTCGGGTTGGTAGACTCTGGAAACCATAGGGTGTGACAGTGTACCGCCCTTCCACCACATGTGACAATATTTTTTTGGCCTCCTCAAGCCCCCGCCAGTATGGCAGACAAACTTTTTATTCTTAGGGCCACCGAACGAGCTCTGGGTGTCGTCTGTGCGTACAAGCCTCTTGTGTCACCGCCGCCATTGAATGTCCCCTATCTCGGCCTTGCCCTCAAATTTCCTTTTCGTTCCCAAGAAACACTAGAATAACTAGATCAGGGGAGGTTCTTGGGCCTTCTTTTGATTGGCATGCACCCTCAGTGTTAGGGTATTTGTAAGCGTTTTTATTATAAATCAGAGAATTTCGAAATAACTCCAAAATTGTAACCCATTATCATCCTACCGTGTTTAAGGAATGGTATGTGGATCATTATTTTTAGTAGATTTGAATTATTTTTATAAATCAATAATGAGGAATTAGGAATATTACAATTTCAAAAACAAAAACCAATACCAAGATGAGACGTCCACAAACGACAATCGACAAAACATCCATTGTCATTGTTGTCAGTTCATGATTCGGTGGTGATCGACACTACTCAGTGAATCCGGTCTCTTTCTCTAGGTTGATGTCTTCCCTGGACTTCGCCATATTTACCCTAAATGAAGGAGTCGTGCAAAACCCCACCCTAAGCTCTATTTAAATAGGAGGTGGATAAGGTGACTAACAAATTGAATAATTAATGAGGTTCAATAAATAAATTAATTAACCTATTTTATTTGATAACGGTAGAATTAATATATTAAGGAGTCAAACCATTAATTGTATTAAGATTTCACTAGTCCAACGGCCGTTGGTCATCTATTGGAGAAAAATAAAGTAATATAAGAATTAAATTTTATTTTAATATTCATTAAAAATTCCAAAAACTAACTTTTACTACCGACTTATTGTAGTCGAAGTGATGCATTAATTAAGTGAATCCTTGTGCTGCAGACTCAACGATTCCCTTGTATTATTAATTCAAGCACCTATTCAAAATATATAAAATGTCACCTATTTGTTTATTGAAGGTACCTTAAAAAAGGTTGTAAATTCATTCTGGGTACACCGGTCATTGGAATCACGCACCATCAATTTTTTCAGACTTGTAATAACCCCAAATAATTAAAAAAACTATGAATCTACATTTAAGGAATTAATGTTGTAATGTTTTTTGAGTTCATTTTTTATTACATAGAGTCTAGTGTTGGTGTAGAGGCCGAAGTATCCATACACCAGGAGCCTGAATTCTATTTTTTCACTCATTACATGAAAAGAGCAGTTTTTACTATTTCAAAATATTTTGTTGATCTTTCTTGTGTCTTCTTCACCTTGTATAGCATATCGAATGAGGTGCATCTTTTTCTTACAGGATTCCTCCACGAAGAAAGAAATCTAGTTTTCTGGATAGATATCGTGATAGTGGCTTACTGAGAAATGAGGCATCTATAAAGGGAAATATCATAGCGATGTCACCATCGGGCGATGTACCATTAGCAGCACCACCTATTGAGTAGTATATGATACCCGTGGATCATGCATGTCAGAATAGCATGTTACATGAGTTCCAAATACATAAGACTATAAGGATTTGAGGCAATATGGACCCACAGGTAGAATAGTTATTTCTTGAGGCAATTTTATGGGTCTTTAACTTAAAATAGACACCCACCGAATAGATTGATATCTCTACCGCTATCCTTCATCTAGGACTAGAAAGCTGATGGTGGAGCTCAACACTCTAGGTTCATGAGGAGAATACACTCACATGTCCAGACATTGATAGAATTTTTAGGGTGGAGTTCCTGTCAGCAAAACTACACTCTGTGCATATTCAAGAGCTGCTATATCTACAACATGGAAACTAAAATGTGGCTTAGTACTCGGCGAGATTTATTGAACTCTCTCAATGCACAACTGGCATGGTACAAGACCCTTACATCAGAGACTAGGAAACTGAGTAGGGGATCCGATTAGAGATGTGAGTTGTGACAGTTTCTCTCAGCATCCCAATGTAGGATAGGGTTCTAGAGGAGGTTTTTAAAATAGAGAGATTATTTTTCATGCATTCAATATTAGTGAGAGCCCCTACCAGACAATAGGATACAGAGTCATCTTAGACTGATACTAGATAGATGCAGCATAAGACCAAGCGAGCTAAACATTCCTGAGGAGGACCCTGAGATGAAAGGACAGAGTTCCGAGGGTCGATAGGCCGAGGGATCAACTAGAAAGGCATGAATTTTTTTTCTGCAGTGAAAAGGGTCACATAGAACGGGACTCTCTTAATCTCAATGGGTATGATCAACATACAATGGAGAGGCCACCAAGGCTCCAACAGTAGAAGGAGAATGAGCATCAGCTAGGCTACAGATGACGAAATGGAGATGGACATGCATTGAGAGGTGTCCAGGGTCACTAGTCACTAAAAACTCAACCCCCATGCAGTCTACCACGAGTCCAGGGAGTTGGTGGATGAGGATATGACAAGCTACATGCAATAGGTACTCACCATCTTGACTTCCCTATGATTATACAAGGAAAAATTTGTATCTTCTCTTCATTATTAGTCATTCTTATCCACAAATGTTATAGAAATTAATACCCTTAAATTGTCATAGTGCATGACTCTGAGTTTCTAACCAATATTTTAGATCGACCATTGTTTTTGGATACATCTACTAGAGGATATTCAATGGAATATACTGGTGTCTACAATGTGATATTACTATCGGATGAGAGAGTTTAAGATGATATCTTCTTATAGCGTAATTTTATCACTATGAAATTATTTTTGGCATGGACTAGCTATCAGATATTCACACACATATTTACTTCTTGAATTATAATATGTGATGTATCCGTAGAGATGGAGGGCAATTTTTTTTGTGGTATGTAGAATAGTGAATCACAAGATAGACTTGCGCTCAGGATGGGGAAACTGATTACATATCTTTTGGATTGAATGACCTTCAACACCGCGGATGAGGTGAGTCCATAGTTCTTATATGTGGTGGGTGATTCTGAATTCATATTTACAGATAATGTCATAGGACTACCTCCTCATAGAGCGGTAGACATCCATATTGACTTGTACATAGGAACAACACCGATGTCCAAACCAGCATATCGGATAGCCCATGAAGTGCTTTGGGAGCCGAGGGTCTATTTGGAGGAATTATAGAGGAAGGGATTTATAAGGACCTCTGTTTCTCTATGAGAATCCCCAGTGTTTCATTCCAAGAATCCAGACAGATGTTTGAGGATATATAAGGACTTATGGTTCCTAAACCATGTGATAATGAAGAACAAGTATCCTCTTCCAAGGATTGGTGATCTGTATGATTAGTTAAAAAGAGAAAAGTGTTTTAGGAAGATAGACCTCAGATCAGGTTATCATCATCTCTTGGTATGTTATAAGGAAATATGGAAAACAACCTTCAGTTGTTGATATAGAAATTTTGTGTTTTTCGTGATGGATATCAGCATAACAAATGCTCCAACAGTGTTCATGGGGCTCATAAACAAGATCTTCCAGCCAAACCATGATAACATCATGTTTGTCTTAATTGAAGACATATTGGTGTACATAGAATCCCAGGAAGATCATGTTGTAAATATGAGGGTAGTCCTAGACACACATCCAGAGCACCAGTTATATGGAATGCTCATAAAAGGGTGAGTTATAGATATGGAAGGTCCACTTCTTGGAACACGTCTTTTGAGAGGATGGAGTTTTTGTTGATCCAACAATGATCGAGGTAGTACTTTCTTAGGAGCCACATAGGAGTGTTACTGTGGTACAAATCATTCTTGGATTAGTATACTACTATAGAAGTTCTTACCCGATTACTCTGGTGTAGAAACACCTATGACTACTATGACGAAGAAGTGGAATCACTTCCTGTGGTTAGAGACATGCCACTAGACCCTTCAAAAGCTGTGGCAGAGATTGACCAGTGCTCCCATCCTGAGGTTTCTAGAGGAGGGAACTTTGTACGTGGTTTAAATTGGTTCACCGGGGACCTGACATGGATGTTCACGGATGTTAGGTGATGCAGTGATTTCATATGGCTCATACCACCTGGGACCTCCGTAGAATAATTATATTACTCATGAGTTGGAGTTGGAAGCACTATCCTTCTCACTAAATATTTGGCGACACTACTTGATGGGCGATAAATTAATTTTTTTCTCAGACCAAAACTATCTCAGATATATCATCACACAGGAAGATATGAAATTGAGATAACAACGTTGGCTAGAGTTCCTCTAGGAATACAAAATTGAGATATTCTATACTCATGGGAAGGCGAACATAGTGGAAGATTCACATAGTCAGGGATCGAGTTCACAACTACTGATGGGGGATTCATAGCTATTAGCCTCACAGAAGATATCTATCATGGATATAGATAAGATAGTGTAACTCCAGTCCATGGTAGTTATAGCACCACTAATTCAATGATTTAGGGAGCAGGAACTCGGAGACTTTATCTACAAGAGTACACGTGCTCAGATATCCTCAGGCCATCCACCTGACATAAAATCAGAAGGTGGGGAGCACACTAACCTTTTCAGACGACGTATAGTTTTACTAGTGGAACTACAAAAGGAGGTGTTGAGGGAGATTAATAAATTACCATTGGAAGTACATATAGGCCTAATGATGATGTATCAGGATATCTACTGTCAGTACTAGTGGCTAGGAATGAAAAATGTTGTGGTGGAGTTTGTTTCAAGATATCTCACATACCTTCAAGTTAAGGCTGAGAACCAGGTACGAGATAGTTTGAAAAATCCCCTAGAGATACAAGAGTGGGTGTGGGAAGGGATATAGATGGACTTCATGAAGGGGTTACCTCATACATTTAGTGGGAATGATACCATATTCATGATCATTGACTGACTGACAAAGTCAGCACACTTCCTTGCTATTCAAGAGAGGGGTTCGATAGGGATCTTGGGATGTATATACGTTTAGGTGATCATGAGACTTCAATAGGAGCCATAGACAATAATTTTTGACTATGACACATGGTTCACATCCTTGTTTTGGAAAAAATTTCATGATAATATTGATTATCAGCTTCTTGTAGAACATCTTTTCAGCTGTAGACAGATGGCCAGACTGAGCTAACAATCCAGATCATCGAGGACATGCTTTGTGCATGTGTCCTATATTTTATTTTGAAGTTGGGAGGACCATAAACCCTTAGTGGAGTTTAATTACAAAAACAAATATCTCTCAACAACTTCTATTTCCCATTTTGAGTCGATTTACTGACGAACGAGAAGATATCCCTTATGTTGTACATATCTATGAGAGCTATCACTCATAAGCCCAGAGATGGTATGAGCTACCACTAAATAGGTACAGGTCATCTGAGAGTGGATGAAGACTTCACAGAGCTGACAACAGTCCTTGAATTATAGGCCATGGATACCACTGGAGTTTCAAGAGGGTGATCGTGTATTCCTTTCTGTCTTCCCTCTTCAGGAACAACATACATTTATTGAGGTGAAAAACTCTCACCAGGTTCAGTCAGATCATTCCTGATACTTTAGAGGATTGGAAAGGTGGTGTAACTCCTGTAACTGAAACCACAATTGGAGAGGGTTAATGATGTTTTCCACATATCCCAACATAAGATATACATGCATGACCCATCTCACATCATCGACTATAGTGAGTTGGTGATTGATGATGGATATACATTTTTTGGTTTACCTGATCAGTAATAGGAGATCCTTTTTTGATGGTCGATACCTCTCGGGCACATTCTATGGAAACACGAGAATATTCATGAGAGCACATGGGATAGAGAGGCTCATATGCTTGCCCAGTACCACTCTTTGTTTGTGTTTCCTTGTTTGATGTTTGGGGATGTAAATTCACAAGGTTTAGTGATTTAAAGACACTGAAAATCCCATGTAATTTTCATGTTCATTAAATTATATGTTTTTATTATTATGGTATAGCCATATTCAAAATTTTATCCATCCATTGAGGTATGAAACCCCCACACATGCGTCTTTCCAGCTTACTGTCTCCACATTGTGGTGTAATTTTTTTAATATCCATATTTTATGGATGACTACAGATATTGAAAAAATGTAATTATAATATATTTTTGACATGATATTGAATTTGAAACAGTTAATATAAAATCAAATTCCTTGCCCATCCAGTCATTTCAAAATGATATCGTCACATATGAATTTGAATAGTTTTTTGTCTTCACGAAGTGATGAGAACCATTTACAATGTACAACATTCTATAATGGTCTGAAAATGTATTTATGAAATAACTGTTATATTTAAGTCATTAATTCTATTCTTTTTATTTTGAATTTATATCATATACATGATAATGGGAACTATCAAGACACAATGAGCATGATAAAACAAGGGAATTATCATCCAATATAGTTAAGTGAATAAAATATTATTAACAAAGAAGTATTAAATGTCCTTAGAGTATCATATATGATATTATAAATTTTATTACGAATATTTTATATATTAATATCATGTCTAAAACAACTATACACATGTTTTGGATACATTTAAAAGTAGCTGAACATGATTTAATGGAATTCTTAACCAAATATCTATTTTTTGGGTTAAACATCCACTCCATTGATTATGCAACGCAATGATTATGTGTGAAATTAATTTTGTATTACTACTATATATTTCAACTTTTTAGGTGGATTTATAGATGATATAGATAATTTATTAACTTGGTTAATACTCACATCATATATATGATATTTATAAGTGACATTATTTAAAAAAATACACTTTTAAAAGTATCATTTTCAACAAGTAAAAGTAATGTTTTTATAAATTAAATGGAATTATGTTATTTTAATTTCTTCATGACAACTTAATTTTTTTAATCATCTTTTAAAACCATACAAGGATGTATTTAAATAATTTTTTTTGTTTTATATTTTTATTTCTAGAAAAAAAATGTGATTTCATAGAGAAAAATTCTTTTCTCCTTATGATTTTTCAAATATATTATTAATGTATATATATATAAAAATTTTTCACTCCTATGATTCATTAACCTTCTTCTCCTTTTATAACAAAATATCTATGTATTGATGAATTTATTATCTGTTTGACTACGGAAGTACTATTTTGATACCATTCACAATGTCACTATAGATTGTTTGTGATATTTTTTATGAATTTTGGAAATTTTTTATATTTTTTATACTTGTTTAAATAATGTTATATTTTTATTTTAATTCTCAACCCCTTTTATATTGGGAATTCATTGGATTAGGTAAATGATAGGTGGGGTCTATTATAGCCCCTCAATGAAAAAGTAGGTATCATATGAATAACTAGTTAAGGTATTGGATGATGTCATATAAATTTATGTATATTTAATTAATTAGGTCCTTGATATTATTTTTAGGAATACCAAAATTTGAATTCCATTATTGTGAATTTAGTTATTGACATTATATGAAATTATTCAATTTGTAGAATATTCATTATTTTGTTTCATTCTTATGTGATTATTTATGTGGAAAAATTTGATCATCATTTATTCACGATATATTATACTCATGATATTTATAAAATTTCATGTGATTCAAATATTTATCATTACGTATTTTTTCTATTATTCACTAAAATATTTTTCTTTAATCTTACCCTTAATGAGCATCTGAGTCACACTTTTTTGATGTTTTATATATTCCCAAAGTTTCCATGATATATATTATGATTTATATAAAGGGTGAATATAGGGTAATAATGGAGTTTAATTTTTTTACACTATATTGAATTATATATAATCATTTGTATTGTAGGTTTCAAATATTTATCATATTTTCCAAACAAATAAATTATTTGGTTCACAAGGATCTGATTCCTTGAATAATGTGTAAATTTAATATTGTTACCACAAAATTAGCACTATTGGGGTTAGGGAGCGTAAATTATAAAATTATTGTACAATAACATCAATATCATACATATAATAGTATTTATTTTATCTTCATGATATTATATAAATCTTTAGAAACATCAATAAAATGAGTTATCAAACAATAATATGAGTGTATACAAAACTAAAATCTCACAAACTACTATCATTTTTTCCATTACATCCACTAATGGTTGGAAATATTGATGAATTTATTGTTTTTATATAATATTTATCATATTTATTATTTTTTAATCTTATGTTATTATTATATTGAACATACCTTCAAGTATTCCATTTTGTGGAAGATAACTTCATCTGTTGTGTGTGCGGCGGAATACAACCTCTTAATTTAATGTGATCTAGTCACACTTTACATGGAATATATTTTGGATGGTTTTAATAATCAAATGTTATATATTTGAAATAAAAATATTAATATAATGATAATATATATATATATATATATATATATATAATTTTATTTCATTCAATATTAAATGAATATAAAAACATTGTTCTTGTATACTTATGACCTACCATATCCATGAACATTATATTTCATATCCTGTAAATAAATATCATTAAATACAATAAGTAATTATATAAAATTAAATTATTATATTTACCACATTTTTATGTTTTAGATATGATTTAGTCAAGAATGATTTAATTGGAACAACAAATAATAAAATAAAACCATCTAGGAATACAAGGAAATTAATACCCAAATCAATTTAAAATTTGATATATTATTAATGAATAGGTTATAATAGGTTATGAAAGGATCATATATAATATTATTAATACAAAAACAGTTTTAGTAAAAGATAATAAATTGATTACAACCATTATACATGAGGTTAGATAGTAATTTAACACAAGTGAAGCATCATGTAAGAGTTTTCTTCAAAATTTCATTTCATTGAGAAAAATTGTATTATTATAAACAAAATTTATCTTCTATATTGTATATGCAGTAAATTTGACATGTAATATAATTAATACTTCATTATTCATAGAATTTTATGACTAAAATGGAATAAATTCATATGTGGGGATTTTAATTAGAAAATTACTATGTGGTAAAGAATTGCATAACTCGATTTATTTCATTCAGTTATATTACTTAATCACTATAGTTAATTTTATAAGATTATATATGTAAATAATTTTGATTATATGATGTTTTAATTTCAATTTTATGCATGGATTATTATTTTAAATTAATAAATGACTCATTTTATATATCTCACATCAATGTTATTACATTTTTATGGGTTTACTTCACAATTTCATTATAATCATGATTGTTTATACTTGAATTTACATTAAAGTAGATTGCTTGATAACACATTAATAAACAATTTAATTTTCTCCCAATCTAGATATTAATGATATTTTACATGTAATAGTACCTATTTTCCATACCGTGGTATCTAAATATTTTTCAAAAATTGTTCAATGAAAATCTGACTTCATTTATCTCTTTAGTAGGAAATACATTTTATTCCAAAACAATGTATTCTAAAATTATTTAAGAATTATTATTACTTTTAAAATTTATATATTAAATAAATTTTTTCAAAATGATTCTTGTCAAATATTTATTATATTTTCAAAATAATTCCCATTTTTATTTTACCAAATATTTGAGTAGTTCAATCATTTAAACATGAACGATATTTTAAAATTTACCCATAATAATTTATTTAGACATTCATTTTAACATTTATAGGGATATTTATAATGGATTTTATTTAAAAATTTATTTCCAATGTTTTGATAATTTATTTAATTTTAAAAAATATTTTCCACAATATTTTTTTACATACTTAATATCGTATTTATATCCATCATAAAAAATAACCCTTAGTTTTTACTCAACAATAAAATTATTGTATAGATATCTTCCTTATTATTCCTCGAGATTTATTACGATTTCTTTGACCAAGGGTTCTATTGAATCTCAATTCCTTTGATAATATTTAGTCGCCATGAAATATTCTCTTTATTTTGATCAATATTGATTAAATATCCAATATAATATGTATAATATTCCTCATGTATATTCTTATTTATTAAACTATATCTCATTTATGTATAATGTTTTTTACATTGAAATTGATTTTATTTAACTTGGAAATATTAATAAATACATATCCATTATTGATTAATGAAATTTGATGTTAGGGGATATTTATCATTAACTAAATCAATTATTTTATATATGAATAATTATTTTGAATGTGATGAGTTGCGTTGAGGAGAATTTGAAGTATTATGAATGATTCAATGACAACCTCATGGGATGAAATCAATAGGCCAAAAATCCATCATCCTTAGAACCATGCAGTTTTAAAAATTTTTTATAATGGTTTTAATGTTAGTACGCTAACACATCTTGTGAAAGGTTTACACAATAAAGGAAACACATGACTACAATTCATGATGTACAATATTAAAAAATTTCTATCATTCAGATTTAGTAATCATTATCCATGGGATTTTCACATTTACAAAATATATGGTTTCATTTTTTAATAATTTTATTAATTACATGTAAGGGATAAATTATTTGCCTTGTCATATTGATACATATATATCTATTTATTAATATGATATGTGTATTTATTTAATAAATATTATATATTAATAATTCAAATTGATTCATTATTTATCCCACCTTATTTGACCCCTATTATACATTTTAAATCAAACTTATTTTTTCTCCTTTCCTCAGGATTTCAGGATGCTTACTACGAATAATAAGGATATGATAGATGGATATAATTTATTCTGGAAAATAAAAAAATGTTATAATTCATCTATTAAAATTTAATATAGGATCATGTATAAATCTTGTTAATAAAGACTAATATATTATTTCATCCTTCGATATGCGATTCTATGAATCAAATTAAAATGTTGAAATTGTTCATATTGAATCATGAACTAATGGGGTTAGGAGCACTAAGATTGGTAGTAGAGGATGTTTAGTAGAAAATTTGGAAACTAAATTTTAGAAGACACACATTAAACGCTATAAACATTTGTTTTAATTTGAGGATCAATAAACAATAACATCCTGATGTTTTTTAATGTATGTATTTTCAATATTTTATAGAATCACATCATTTTTTGATAATAACAGTTGATTTAGTTCTAGAGTAGATTTATATCAGGGTGATAACACTAAAAAGTGTATGTTATGATTTACTAGATCGTAACATGTTACACACAAACAATCATTAAGGAAAAAATTGTTTGACACTCTGTGTGATATGATTAGGATAATTCATAATTTCATTAAAAAAAATTATAGAGGATTTGTAAGGATAATAAAAATAGATGACCTTGGTAAAACCACAAACCATGTATGAATAATAGAAGACTCATTCTTGGCATTATGATTGGTTTTTGTGAGTTTTTTACTTTAAATTAATATAAATGGATATTTTTATGGTGTCAAATAATTTTATAAAATATTATTAAAATAAATAAATAAATATTTTTTAAACGTTGTTTATAAGGTTATTTATTTACATTCAATATTTCAATGATGGCCATATTGTTTTTGGGATCATTATTGGATTTATATTAATATATATTATAAAAGAGAAAACCGTTATTCTAGGTGATAACTCATATCATCCTTCTAGGCATTGGGGAGTGAACCCATGATCGGAGGATGATAAGGGTTTTTCGTGCATACAATTAGCCAACATTATTTCTTAATTAATTATTAATTATTATAAGTTAATTATTTTGGTAAAAAAATTACAAATTATGAACCAGTAGTATTAATTTAGAGGTCTAGAAAATAATTTATTAATTTTATTGTTTTTTGGATGAAATATAAATTTTTGAAGAATAACATTTCACTCTTGTATACTTCATAACATGTATTAAATGTGAATTTTAGTGCTCTGAGCATAAAAAATTTCTTTTGTTAATATTTATTTATTACTGTTAGAGATCAAAGAACAGCCAATTGAAGAAATAATTTCTATAAAACATTATTATGTAATTATACTTACTTATATTGGAAAATAGTAAAATAATTCAAAAATATAGAAAATATTAAGGTTACATAAAATTAATTATTCTTTGATCATATTTTATGATATAATAACATCATCACCAAAATTATATTAATTATTTTGAGCGGATTAATATTCCATTAATCATTCAATTTCTTATCATGAATGACATTAATCACTATATATAAATAATAATACTTTCTACCCAACTACATATCTTCATTGTCCACTAATGTTCTAATGCACCAAAACCTGAATATGTTTAATTTTATTTATCCTCTTTAGATACTATATATATTATTAGTAAAATGTTTTACCCACCATTATTATAATAGTTTTTCTAAAATATTTTTTTAAAAATAAAATACCCTATAATAGAGAGATCAATTTTAAACTATAAGGTCACAATTTATTTAATTTTTGGAAAATGTAACATCCCATAAATTAGAAAAAAAATAAAATTGTATTCAATAACATGACTATAGAGAAAAACTGTGAATATAAAAGACTGTAAAATCTTGATATTTTATGATTTATATAATATATTTCTTAAAATAAAATTATTTCATAGCATCAATGAAAATATTACTTATTTAGAAGGTGTTACACATAATAATGATATTCTTCAATAGCATGTTTTGCACAGAATACTTGGGTTTACATATTAATAATATATTAATAATATTATTATTTATTTTAATATATATAAAAAATAATTAAATTGAAGTGTATTATAATGATTAAATAACATATGAAAATATATGGTTCAGTTCATTGCTTAAAAATTTAGAACATTATATGAAAACCTATTGAATATTGTAGAAATTTGTTTTATTCAGGAAAATATTCTTATAATATTAAATGAAAAAAATTATATTATTGGATGATCTTAATGAAATTTTTATGTTATTTATTGGATATTTTTCATGAAATTTATCAAACTAGAGAATAAATATATTCTTTAATGTTTGTTTTTATAATTTTAAAATTGGTTTTAAATGTTCATTGTGAAAAAAATAGAAATATCAATCATTCGTATTTGAAATGATAGTGTTAACATCAGTTTTTACGAAACAGGGGAAAAAGGTTAATTAAACTAGTTTTTTGTGTCTTTTTTTATAAAAAACAAAATTCAAATGGGATACCAAGTTATATATTTTCAACTAAGAATTTATTTGAGTGTTCATGTCGATCAAATAGAGTTCTTGATCAAAATTAATGACCTTTAAAATTTATACTTCTCTATGACTTCTATTGAGAATTTCAACTTTTGTCATCCATAAAATCAAAATTTTAAGACTATTTGTTCTCCAAGACCAGTTTATATGATTATTAAGAAAAAAATTAATATTGTTGACTATATTTTACATTTTTTATTAAAAAATGGCCAAAAACGAGGTTTTTTTTAACATTCAGAGTCATTTTTTACAATAATCATTGACAAAAGTTATACTAATTGCTTTTGGTATCTGATTTATCAACAAACAAACATCCAAAAAATGTTAAATCAAATATTCACTTCTATTATATTATTTTAGTTGTGATTTACATCAAACAGAGTAATTGATCTAATGTTATGACTTTTTAATCTTAGACATCTTTAATACTTCTCATATCGATTTAAAAATTTCAACATCCATAACTTTTGATTTGTAAGACTTTTTTATACAATAAATTTCAATTAGAAATTTAGGAAAAATAATAAATCATGTTAATAATATAAGATGTCATTTTTTTTGGAAAAACCCAATCCCAAAAGAATGATTTTGTTATCTTTTTGTGACATTTTTTACGTAAACTTATTCCAAAAGATAATATAAATAAATTTTGTAGTTGGTTTTTTTTAAAAAATGGACATCCAAAAGGACATTTAACATTTATATTTTCTTCTAATAGATTAATTGAGTTTTAATTTTCATAAAATGGGGTTATATATCAATATTTATGACCTTTTAAATTAGAACTTCTCTAAGACTACTCTTATAGAAGATCCACTTTTGATATCCCTATCTTTTGATCTTTAAGATTGTGTATTCTCCAATATGAGTAAAAAAGAAGTCTAATAATAAAAATAAATCTTTTTATTCATATTTGAATTTTTTTAGATGAAAATAACACCAAAATATATTTATTTTTATATTTTGGTGTCAGTTTTTACTAAAATCGACACCAAAATATTAAAAACTACCATTTGGTTTTTGGTTTTTCTAAAAAACTGACGTCATAAAGGATATCTAACATGTATTTAGTCTTAAAATATTTTATTTGAGTGGAAATTTATATGACAATATGTTATAGATCAAAATTTATGACCTTCTAATGTTGGACTTCTCTAAGACTCCCTAAGTGAAAATCAACTTCAAACATTCATTACTTTTGATCCATCTAATTTTTTTTCCCAAAACTATTCAACTAGGATAATAGGAAGAATAATAAATCCTGGATTTTTCTTAAAAACTATCATATTAGATGTAATTTTTTTGAAAAATAAATGATTCCAAAATATTGGTTTTTTTACATATAGTTTTAGTTTTTATGAAACCCGACAAAAATATCAATGGTCCAAATGATCCATCATTGGTTTTTTGAAAACCTCCTACCAAAATTCATAATATAACATTACTAACATTAGTCTTTTTAAATTGATTGTAATATGATGACATTCACATCCATATATCTACTAGTAAAATATATTTGATATGCATAAGATAAAAAAATAAAATTTGTAGTAGAAAAAATCCATATTTTTCTGAAGATTGTTTTTTCATATTTTAAGAGAGAAATTGTATTAAAAAAAATTTTAAAAAAATTTATACATTTTATATGAAAAAATAAACTTATATTTTAATATTTTAACCAAAAAATAATATTATGGTTTTTTTGTTGTTTTCAGAGATGTATAACTTTTTCATAAAAAATGGAAAATAATATATTTTTATTAATGAAACCATTTTCTTCTAAAGTAATTATAGTGTTTAATTATAGTTTTAATTGGTTCAAAATGATAAAATAGATCAAAAATACATATTTTAGTTTAATTTATGATATTTTGATGACATATATATTGAAATTAGTTATAAAAACATATTAATCTTTTAATCTTTTTTTACACTAAAAACAAATTTTCTTGATATATTTGTGGAATTAATTTTAATGTTATTTTTCCCATTCAAGGGATTAAATTTGAAAAAATTGGTTAAATATTATGAATATTAATATTACCTAATTTATAAAATATAAAAAATAAATTTTTACCAATTTCAATAGTAAAATAAGTTAAAATTAATTGTACTGGTTTAAGAAAAATATAGTTTACAATTGGACTAAATATTAAATGTTAGGGTCAAAATGGCCTTGAAATTTTTAGAGACCCATTTAATAGACAAAATTATATAGTGTTACATATATTATAGTGTTTTTTGAGTTATTTGAGTTACACTTCATGGAAAATACATGGTAGGATTTCTCTATTTAAATAATTTAAATATTTTCCACACAAAATACATAAAAATTGAAATTTCTATCCTCCACACATAACAACTTCCCAACAAATAAGTTACTAAATTACCAAAAAAATCACTTCTCTAATTACGTAACATAATATGAGAATCCGTATAGTGGGAATAAATCCAACAGAATAAATCATTAAAAGAAACGTAAGTAGGATAACTATGAATAGGTCATGTTTTCTAATAGTCTTTATATTTAATTTTCATCGTTATATCAAGAAGTTATTACAATACCATTATTATATAATAAATTCAGTATACTGAATATATTGATAAATTTTTATGTCATGTGAAATATCTAAAAATTCACACACATCCATTAAATGGTTTAAGAAATAATCATTTGTTTGTACGAACGACTACCACCTCACAAATAGATGTCATTCATTTTTCCCTTCGAATCATTCAATGATCTGAATAATGATAGATTTATAGTTTTAATTATATATATATATATATATATTATGATGCTGTTATTCTTTTTAAATATTTATGTCCCACATACCTTCAGGCGTTCCAATTTGTGGTAAAATGAAATCATCGCTCATTTATATGACAGACTACCACCGTTCATTTTAGTCTGATTATCTCACTCATTACAAGGAAATTAGTAAGGATCATTTTCAATTATAAATTTGACATATATGACTAAAAAATTACACAGAATGATAATATTCACATATTTACATATATATGTATATATATATATATCAATTACAATTCAAAACACTAAAATAAAATCAAAACAGTGTTCACGCCTATGCATGTCCCACCATCTTTATGAATAGTTTTTTAATTTAATATCATTATAAATTATGGATTAATACATATATATATATATAGAATATTTATATATTATACTTTCATAATGGGTTTGTAACATCCCATGTTTTGAAAAGGTCACAATATATTTGTCAGCATATATAATATGCAACATCAAAAATAAGAATTATTACTTAACATTATAACATTGATTTTATAATGGTTATAATGAAAATTTACAAATTTATTTATGGAATTATTGTTTACAATTGATTTTTTGGAACAATTATTTATAAATGAAAATGAGCACTTTTTATTAAATTGAATTATTTTATAACTATTTAAATGAAAAAGCGAGTTTATAAAATAATAAAATAATTATTTATATGTTTTTTATGAAACATTTATTTAATATATTAAATTTAATTTATAAAATTCATCATCTATGTTTTCTAAAAATTATATAAGAACAAATTAAATTCTGAATAAATTGACTGTTTTTTGGAATAATCATTTTACCAGCTTTTAATTGAGAAATCATTATAAATCTAGTTTTTTACACCATTATAAGTTATTTTTGATAAAAATTACTTAATATTTTGAATTTGGATAGAAAAATATAATATGGATTAATTATTAATTTTTTGTGATAATATTCATTTATAATGAATTGTGAAAAATTCTGCATTTCAATTTAAAATATGTTTTTTATCTTATTTATTTATACATAACAGTTATAATAATAATTGGTTTTAGATTCTAATTAGATTATTTTTTTATCATTTGATCACATATTTTTCATTGGAACTAATTTTACATTGAATATATATATAAACACACATCTATTTTTTGATGGTTTTTTACATTTATATAACTCGTTTTCTCACTTTGAGAATGAGAATTAGTTTATTATTAATTATTAAAATTTCTATGATAGGTATTTGAAAAATTGTTTTCATACTTGGAATCAGTGTGTCAAAAGTATTTTAATAGTTTAATTTTATTATCATGAATATTATGAATAGTAAATATGGTAATTATTATTTACCATAGTTAATGTTGAATAAGGTAAATTACGGTAACAGACAGTATGATTAGTCAAGTAATATTATGTTAAAACCAACCAAAATAATATAGGATGACTTAATGTATTACAATATAACCTAATGGTTTTAATGGAAAAACTTTAATGAACATTTTCCCCTGAATGTGATGTATATATTATAAAAACTAAACAATGTGACAACATGTCACTCTCTTATCTCTTATGTGTATAATAATTTATATGTTCTAATTAATAGGACGAATCTTCTAAAATAAATTTTCACGACACCTAATTAAATAATATAAAATATGTTATTTTATTTATAAATTATATATATTATTTAATTACCATACATATTGACACATCATTGAAAAATAATAAATTTTTAAGTGAAATATCAAATAAATGGTATAATAAATATTAAATAAATATTATATGAAATTATTTATGCCATAAAAAAATATCTAGGTTAATATGACATTTTATAAAAGTATTTACTTTTTTTCTATGTTATATATTTATTGAAATATTATTTATTTTCAACAAAATGAATTGTGTAAAAATTAAGAAAATTGATGTTTTCAAAATGTAGAAATTTATTAAATTATTTAAAAATACTAAAAATAATTAAAAATTAAATACTAGATCTATAATGTTATTCTATTTAATTAAGTGACAAATGATGGTAAAATTACTTCATATATAGGAAATTAATAGACTATTAATAAAATAAAATATTGTTAGCTAAATAAAAATTAAAATAGTGTAATTAAGGGTAAACTAAAAAGATACTATTTAAACTAAAATAAATAAATTTCCAATAATTATTCTGATAGATTAGTTAGATCTATAATCAACTTAAATTCTAAATAAAATAGTTTTTAACCATTTGGAATCGTTATGCACTTTTTATTAATATTGTACTCTTTATAATACCAAGGGGATCGTCCCATGTCAAATAAAAATGTGCTCCTTCCTCTATATTACTCACACAACCAAATCCTTTTTTTCTACAAGGATATTCACAAAACACATCCTATAATCCTTCCCCTCATCCTGGATTCACCTATTAGGGAAAAACTCATACCATGGAATCATTTTTCTACCAACCAAAAATGTTACATAATTATGAGGTAGCACCTTCTCTCATGTTGTTCAATTTATTTTCCATTCTCCACTCAATGTAATATTCATATTTTTATGATTAAATAAAAATATCACATTACTCAATATACTATGACATTTTTATGATAATTTTTTAACATACACCATTAAAATCCTCCATTTAATAGGTAATGAATATACTAATTCTTTTTATGGATAATTACTTCCTCCCCAAACAATTATTGTTAAATTTTCCTCTAACAACTCTCATTGTGTCCATTACAATAGAAAATATATTTATATATTAAATATATTATATTTAAATTTTATTTAGGATTTTGTAATTTTTATTTATAACAAACTTCCATGTTTTCCATTTTTTCTAAATATGATAATTTCATTTGTGGATGTGGGGACTACCGCTCCCTCAATGAAATATGACTCGATCCTGCTATACTTGGAACATAAAAACGATAGTTTTAGTAAAAATATGAGATATATATGAAATTAATATAATAATTTTTTTTAATATAAATCATATATTTATAATTCATAATATCACAATGAAATTAATGAATCGTTAATGCCTATGCGGCAAAAAATCACTACAAACGGTGAATTTCATTTAATATCTCAAAATATTAGCAACTATTCTATATAAAAATATAATTTTTATTTACAGTATTTAAATAATATGTAATATTACAGAGATAATGGACATTTTACCACATGGAATATTTTTAATATGTACAATCTTGTTTTTGAGTCATGTATCAAACATCGGAAAAATGACCATTCTGATCTTAAATAATTCTGTAATTTTTGTAACATGATAATAACTGATATAAAAGTAATAATAATAATGAAATGGATTATCATGATTGTATATATTATCAATCTTTCAGTATTCATGAACATAATGATTTTATGTAACGAGTTAGGCTCAATGTATTGGATCAACTTAACACAACTTCCACTCATTGGGGTTTATACATACATCATCGATTACATTAAGACATTATTATGTGTGGAATCACTAGTTTTTAGTTCTAATTTCCACTACCATATATGTGGATATACTATTTTGACACATATTCAACACATTGATAAATTATTATGTTATTGAAAAATTATTTTTAAAGGAAATCATAACTCAATTTTTATTCTTTGAGTTCAATACAAATTCCATTTGTTTTGTTATTCTAAAAATATGTTGGAAGGAACTATGATTGTTTTCCCCAATATAAACAGTTATTGGGTATATTTTTATTTCTCAAAAATTATAATGTCATTGATTTATTCTTAATATAATGATACAAATTTGTATGGTACATCATCTCAATCAACATTCATTGACACATATTTTAATTTACACACAAGCATTTTTATATAGATTATAATAAACCCATTTTAATTTTAATTTCTTTTAATAGAAATCATTTTTTCTAAAAAGTTTTTTACCAAATGTGAAAAGGTTATATTTTAACATATTCAGTGAAAAAGAATCCTCTACCATCATAATAGTTATTTGATATGTGGAATACTTTATAAAAAATAATGTTTTAAGAGGAATAGAAATACATTATTCTATGAATGGGTTTTTTGGAATAAAAAATGGGTTTGAATGTGGATCTACTATTTCAATATCTTGAAATAATATATTGTGACTACATATAAAATATTATGAGTATCACGGTAATAATTTATATCATTTATGTGCAATGATTATATAATGGTTCATGGACATTTTACCAGTGGTTACATGATAATCCAAATATAGATGGGTACAAGATAAACTAAATACAGTTGGATCTATGAAAATCCATAGATGAGTAATTACATTATATTCTCCAATGCATTAGGTTTATAAGATGGTCGTATGGATATTCTATTAAGTGATATGTTTTGAAGATTACCATATGGTTATTCAATTTAAGAATCATTAAATCTCAGGATTCTTTTATATGTCAAGTGATGTTTTTATGGGATTTATGGTAATCATTTGGTTAAAAAATGGGAATGTGGTGAGGTTATATTCAATTAAATATATTTACTAAATATTAAATGTGAAAAGTATTAAATTATGATAAATTATTCAGGATTTACATATTTTTTATTGTATAATAGTTTCCTTCATTATTTACCTCAAACTAAGCTTTATATTATCATACAATGAAATGAAATGTTTTTTATATAATTTTAATAAGAATAGAGATAAGTATGGGATCATGGAAATGATATGATTGAATATTTAAAGAAAAAATGTCTCTTATCAAAATACATTGTTTTATGGAAGAAATGGATACTGTTGGAACTGACCACAATATATTAATATGGTTTTCTTATGTATGAGTTATGGACCCATTCTCTAAATATGTAAACATGATAAGATCCTAAATTTAAATTATTGACCTATCTAAAGATTAATTTATGATTAAGGATGACACCTAAATTTGGTATCAAAGGATTGTTTAGACAATATGGGAGATTTGGATTTTTTCTTAGGAGTTAAGCATGTCATCGTGGAATTATAATTCTAAGGCTGATCATAAGTTAAATGCCTTTGAAACTCATTTTGAGGGTATACATTCTGAAATATATGGGTGACTAATAATATTTTTGGAGACATTCACCATTGAGGAAATTATGGATTATTAATTTGAGTTATGAAATAAACTAAGAGTTTTGAAACATTTTATATTTATTTTTTATATCTTAATAATATTTTAGGAATATTAAAATAATTAAACAATTTTTTAAAAAGGGGATAACTCATAGACCGTGTGAGAACCCATCACATCAAAAAAAGCTACAGTAATTGAACCCACAACCAGAGTGTGACATGACATTATCACCATCCACAAGTCTAAATTATTTTCCTATCTCATATAACATTATATACTTGTTTAAAAAAGTTGATGAAACAAGCAAATTTTGATTATGGTAACATATGTTTTATCAAATGGGTACTTCTGTTTTTTGAAAAGGATTTTTCAATTTATGGATAAATGTTATTGTGGATATTTTTCACTAATATGGGAACCCAATATACCTATGTAAAATAAAATAATATGTAATTTATTTGAGGAATAATGGTTGAATTATATTTTTGAGGAATTCGTGTTCTTATTGAGGACATAAGGAGATTATGGTGATTTAAATAACTAATTAACCGATTTTGGAGAATATGAGATTTGGAAAATACTATTCGGTATGATATATTAATTTTGTTTTATATTATTTTGTGAGAAATGTTACAATTTGTCTTTAAAGACTATGTTATTAAATCCAAAAAAATTGTTTTCAATCATTATATTTATTTTTTTGAGGAATATTAAGGACATTTATTTATCAAATGGTCTTTTTTGATCATCAGATTTTACTGTGAAGTTTTAAATATTTAAAATTAGTACTTCTTCATACCATGGTTTTTTATTTTGGAAAAAAATAAAGGAGTTTATTTGATTTTTTATGGTTGGGTAATATTTCAATAAAGGATAAATATATAGTTAATCTTTAGAGGATTAGGTAATTCATTGGATGTTGACTCTAGTGATTCAGATGTATCCAATTTATCTTGAAAAATCATCATTTGGTTAAAATATGTGTTTTTCGTATATGTTTATTCAATAATGAATCAAACATAAAAATTTAGAATATTTCCTTATGTTCTTATTTAAGCACATAAATAAATTACTCGTCATTATATAAAGGATCATAAAACCAAAACGTTTTTTACTTTTTTCCAAATTTGAAATCAAATAATGTTTAAACTATCATAATGTTGTGTTTTTCTGTTTTTTAACATTTTAATGATTATGTTTTATATCAATCACCCATAAAAAATTATGGTTAGTTTCATTTCGATTTATGTTCTTTCCTAAATGGAACCCTAGTATGTTTTATCTCAGAGAACCATTGTACTTAATTTTCTAT
The DNA here is from genome assembly GCA_963277665.1 of Viscum album. Lineage (NCBI taxonomy): Eukaryota > Viridiplantae > Streptophyta > Magnoliopsida > Santalales > Viscaceae > Viscum > Viscum album. The sequence continues at coordinate 1,043,695,421 of OY728163.1, read as the reverse complement.
ATTATAATGTGGATGTTTTATTAATCCTTTTTCCTAATGATGATTTATAATAAAAATATTTTTAAGAGTAATACCTTAGTTACCAAACAATAATTAATATTGTGAGGATTCAATTTTCAAAAGTGAGGGAATGTAACATTCCGATATTTTAAAAAAGGGGAAATATGTTCGATAACATACATAATATGCCACATAAAACATAATAATTATTATCATACCTTATAACCATGAAGATAAAATTGAGTTAATGAAAAATATTAATTGATTTTTGAAAATATTTTTTACACTTGAATTTTGTGAACAATTATTTTTAAATGAAAATGAATCCATTTTTAATTAAATGGTATTTTTTTCTAGAAATATATTTTAATGAAAAATGTGAGATTATAATATAATAAAATCACTGTTTATTAATTTTTTTAAAAGAAAATAAATTTAATATATTCAATGTAATGTATAAAATTTATCTTATATTTTTTGTACACCTAATATAAGAAAAAATTCAATTTTATTGATAAAATGATAATTTCTCTAAAAATCTAGATTTACAAACATTTTATGGTGAATCCATTTTAAAATCAATTTTTTACAATTTTATTTGTTATTTTTTTATATCATAAACTTATTCTTTAGAATCTAGACATCAAAATTTAATTTTATAGAACTTTTTTTATTTTTCGGATAATATTATTTTATTGAATATTTTTTAAATATTGCATTTTAATTTAAATTTAGTTTTTCATATGATTTATTTATAAATAATTTTTTTCCTTTAATTTAGTTTTAATTTATATTTATATTATTATTTCGTCAATTAATATAATTTTGGTAATTGGATGTAATTTCACAATTAAATTACATATAAATGTATATCAATATTTTTGATTGTTTTTCATTTTAAACAACATGTTCTATCGCTTTGAAAAATAAAAATTATTTTAAATTAGGTTATGAATCATGGATATTTTGAATTAAGAATTATCGATTCTATGTTTGGAATCAGTGGTTACAAATTATTATAATTGGGTTCTTTTATTTTTTTTCATTATGTATACTAACTACTATAATTTATATTTATCATTGTTAAAGGTAAATCAGGTAAATTATGGTAACAAACAAAATTATTAGGATAATAAAATTACCCTAACACCTTCCAAAATACTATTGTATGATTTGAAGTCAACCAGTATCTGTTAAGGGTCATAATTAATTCATTTAATGGACTTTTTTCCTTGAAAGTGATGAAATTAATATGAAAACAAAATTAAGTGAAAAATGTAACTCCTTTATCTCTTATTTGAATAGTAATTTTAATGTAGTAGTAAACATGATGAAACATAAAAAATAAATAGTATCCATAAATCTAATTAAATTATCCATATTATGTGAATTTATTTAGAATATTTAGATATGAATGGTATAATCATTATTTTATTAAGTGAAATATCAAATAAATGATATTATAAGTACAAAATGAAATAATATAGAAAAAACGTTATTTCATACAATATTTTTATAGGTGAATACAACATTTTAGAAAACTATTTAATACTTTGATTACATGTTATATCTCTGTTTAAATTTTATTTAAATTCAATAAAATTAATAGTTTTATAATTAATATAATTGATGTTGTATAAAAATAGTATATTATTAAATTATATAAAAATAATAAAATCATTTGAAATAGAAAATTATATTTGGAATGCTCTTAAATTTAATTATCCAATTATAGGAAATTTACCACATATAAGTGATATTAATATCCACTTAATTATTAAAATGTTATTATCTCTATTAAAATAAAAAAGAGTAATTAAGGGTTAACTATAAAGATACAGTTTAAAATAACATAAATACACAAATAAATAATATTGTATGAGATCACTGGTAACTATTCACATTATAACATATAAACAGACTTTTTTCATATATTTGGATTCAAAATGTATTTTATATTAATTTAATACATTTAATAATTTTATGGGTACTTGTAATGACCTGTATCTGGAGCCAATCAACTGGTGCCCCATACCAGGTTCGCCACATGACCTCAAACACATTTCACCAAATTCCAGAGGCTGTCGACTAGCAACGAGGGCCTTGGTGAGTCATTGGGAAAACTATTCCCTCATTAGGTAAGGTATACAAGGGAAAAGAAATAACAGTTAATAGCGGAAACAGTAAAAAACAAACAATAACTGAAACTAATAGTGGAATAAATGAATATATAGTAATGATGATAATGATGTAGCAGTTTCTAGTATCTACAGAAAGCAGCAAAACACAACAATGTGCTGACAACAAACTAGAAACCAAGCATGAAATGTAAAAAGTAACTCCAGTAGCATCACAAGCCAAAGCTCATACCTATGATCTCCATCTCGAACCGACATTCATGTACCTGAAGTAGAGGGGCCACAGTCTCTATCCACACCTGCAACCATATAACCTATTTGGGCTTAATAGTTGGTCCAAAACAGGGTGTCAGACTAGTCCCATTAGGCAACCACCACAAGATCGGTTCCCTACTCTTAGTGAGTAATATAGTTAAAGTAAAGGAAATAAATGCAGTATAGAAACATGAGTACACTAAAGTAAAAAATCCTACAAATATATATTAAAATTTATTTATAAACATAATTAATGCATTTAATAATCAACCAAAGAATCTAGAAAACAACTATATATTCCCAAGGCATAGAAAGTAACACAACAGGTTTTTCAGCAGACTACCTAAACAATAAGCAGCACAAAACCAAAACATGTTCATTGGTTTGGTGGACTCATCACAACCAACCAAAAAATATTCGCACTCACTCACTGGGTGGCTCATACTGGCAGACCCCAATAGTCAAATAATCATAAAAGGCACAGACACTCTGAAAGCTCTCACCATCAATTCCCATACGGTCTTACAATGACAGCTAAAGACTCTCTGAGGAAGAAGTTACATCTAATTCCCCCTGTAGTCTCGATACGTAATAAGGAAACACTGAGGAAGCACAAAGTCTGATTCCTGTAAGTCCTACGAATGATACTATTTTATAATAGACTCTCTCGGTTAGCCTTAAATTGTCAATTCCCTCTTTATTATACAACACCAGGTTCACGAAACCCTTAGCATTCCCATCTTACGTAAGAGACTGTCAGGAGCCCTATGTAAGTTCAAAAAAATTCATGGATAATAGCTAAAATGCCTCAAAACCATAAAAAAGTAGGCAATGCATGAAATCAAGTATATCAAGGCAGGGAAACAATGCAACAAGGTCTACCTCACAGGCATCCTAAGCCAAATGGCGATAAACATCCAAAAAAAGGGAAAAATCATGGGGTGATCCTCAACAAACTAACAAGAAAACATTATTCATATAAAAGCCGTAATAATACATACAATATAGGGAAGACACTAATACATGATCAAAATCCGTAACTAGAGACACATGATACATTTAAATGTCATGCTTTTGCACAAAAACTCAAAGACATTCAACATAAGGAAACAAACCACCTACATCGATCCTAGGAGATTGATATACATAAACCTTGGACCATGAATCGTCATATAATGGAGTAGATCTACAAAAACGTCTAATAAATTCACCATATTATAACTCTAATAAGAGAAAGAATCAAGAAACACCGCCAAAGAAGAACCAAGAACATTCTGATGTGATTCTATTGCAACCAAAGATGTTCGATTCGGATAATCAATGACAGATCAGTGGCTCAGAGAAGCTCTGTGTATGTACCCTCCCTCTCAGTCGAAGAATCTGGAGAAAAAGTCATTTTTTTGTATAAGACGAGACCCTGGTCCATTTAATGAAAAAAAATAAAGTACACTATGAGTACTTTTGGAGTATAGGGTGTGTACTAGGCTTTACCATATTCCTCATTAAGCGGCCTCCACATCACCCCTACATGTACCGGTGTGTGGAAAAGACATGTACCGCACACGTCCTTGAGTGGAATCAATGTACATGACGTGTATTTATAAAGTACCCCATGTGTACCTCAAAAATTTCCAATAACTCATCTTTTCTCAAAAACTCTAGGAAATGGAAGAACATACTTGAAAACAAGATCCGGGTTCTCACAAACAGCCCCCCTTAATGAAATTCATCCCCAAATTTCCCTAACAAGGTGGAGAAGAAGAATCATTGAACAACTCTGGGCACTGTGATTGCATATTGGCCTCCCTCTCCCAAGTCTCATTTTGGACATGGTAATGCTGTCATAGCACCCTTACTAGAGGATCAGACTGACCATGGAGTACCTTTGTACTACGATCAACAATCATGATATGATTCTCCTCGAATGATGAATCCTTCTCCAGTTCAACCTCCTCATGATGAAAAACATGAGATGAGTCTGACAAATAGTGTCGAAGCTGGTAAACATGTAAGATGTCATTCATAGAATGGTACCTCTAAGGTAACTGAAACCTATATGAAACCAGCCCACCTCTCTCCAGAACCTCAAATGTCCCAACTTATCTCGGTGAAAGAATACCTTGTCTCCTGATCCTCTTGTGTACCAACCAAGGTGTAACACGTATGAAAACCTGATCTCTAACCATAAAATACAATGGTTGTCTCCACTAATGTGCATAATATTTCTACCAAGACTATACAGTAGCCATCCTTTTCCGAATCAACACCACCTATTATGTGGTCTCCTAAACCAGACGAGATCCCATCATAGTTTCCTCTCCTACCTCCAGCCAACACAATGGTGATGGGCACAACCTCCCATACAAAGCCTCGTTAGGTGCCATATGAATAGTTTCTTGAAAACTATTATTGTAGGAAAACTCCACTAGAGGTATATGTCCATCCCATGAACCACCAAATCCAAGGATGCATGCTCGTAGCATGTCCTCTAGCACCTAAATCGTGTGCTCTGACTGGCCATATATCAAGGGATGGTAGGCTGTACTAAGAAGTACCACTGTACCCAAAGCCCTCTGAATCCCTTGACAGAAATGTGACGTAAAGCGGGAATCCCTATCCGAGATGATAATTTTCGTAACCCCATTGAAGCGTGCAATCTCAAGGATGTAAAACATTCAAATCTCATCATCAATGAAGGTCTTCTTAAATGGAAAGAAGTGAGAAGCCTTCGTGATCCTGTCAATGACGACCCATACTACGTCATTCTGTCAAGGAAATCATGGTAATCATGTCACGAAGTCCATCACGACATCATTACACTTTCACTCGATAATGGTTGTTGCTATAAAAGCCCTGATGGTCACTGGTTCTCCGCATTCACCTGCTTGCAGGTGGAACACCTCATGACAAAACTGGCAACATCACTCTTTATACCTAGCCTCCAATACTAGCGGTTTAGATCCAGATACATCTTGGTGATTCCAGGATGAACATCCAAAACTATGGATTGAATGTCTCTCATCAGCTCGTTGCATATATCTGTTGGCATCCATACGCATCCCTATAAATTCAAGATCTAACCCTCGCCTACAATCCATCCGAGAAAGAGTCTCCTCTCCTGACTCGCATTATCGTATGAATAGGCCATCAGAATCAGATAGCTTCCTCATTTGAACTCGGTCAAAAAGGGTTTAGGTAACAACTATATAAGAAAGAAATGTCTGACCCTGTCTGTCGTGCACCTCCAAATTCATTTTAGAGAATAGAGCCATATTATTCCACTCACTGTTGGCCACCCGAAATGCCTATATTTGTGTCCTCCTACTCAGTGCATATGTCACTACATTGCCTTTCCAAGGAATATAAGCATGCTCAGAATCGATAGTCTGTAGGTAATAAACCCACCGCCACTATCTCAGATTCAAGCCACATTGTTTGAATATATACTTGAGGATATTGTGGTTAGTATATACCACATAATTCTCTCCTAGAAGATTATGTCTCTAACAATACAAAACATAAACAACGATAGCCAACTCCAGGTCGTGCATAGGATAGTTCCTCTCATGCGGACTCATCTACCAAGATCCATATGCAATAACATGATCCAACTGCATAATCACTACACCAATCCCGATGCCAGATTCATCACAAAAAACTATATAACTCTTGCTCGGCTCTGGAAAAACTAGAATCGGTGCTAAATTCACTCTCCCCTTTAGCTCTTGAATGGATGAATCGTAGGCCTCTGACCAAACATACTTGATCCCCTTCATTGTTAATCACGTCAACAGTGCTTCTAAGAGTGATAAGTCTTGTTTAAACTACCTGTAGAAACCAACCACCCCTATAAATCATCGTACCTTGAAGAAATTCTTCGGCTACTCCTAGGTAACTACTACTCTCACCTTCTCAAGGTCTATTGATACTATTGTATCTAAGATGAGAAGTCCATGTAAGTGAATATCATCAATCAAAATGTGGCACATTGAGATCATAGCTTATTACTAATGCTCCCTCAGTGTACTCAATACGATCTCAAGATGGGTAGCACAGTCCGATTAAGTGTGAGAGTAAACCAAGATATAATCCATGAAAACCAGCATGAATGAATCCATGTAAGGATGGAAAACGCTGTTCATCAGCGACATGAAAACTGTTGGTGAGTTCGTGATACCGAACGACATAACCAAATACTCATACAGACCATACCTAATCTGGAAGAATGTAAGAGGTATATCAGATGGTCTGACAGACAACTAATGATTATTGGATCTCAAGTCAATCATTGAGAACACTCTAGCTCCTAGAAGCTTATCAAAGAGGTCATCTAACCATTGAAATGGATATCAATTATTGACTATAAACTAGTATAGCTTTTGATTATAAACACAAATCTATAAAGTACCATCCACCTTTTTTGCAAACAGAATGGGAAAACCCCAATGAGATGAACTAGGTTGGATGAAACCCTTTTCCTAAAACTCCTACAACTGCTTTTTGAGCTCCTTTAACTAATGTGTATCAATCTTATAAGGAGGTATGGATACCAGTGATGCACCTGGAACAAGATCAATAGAAAAGTCTACCTCTCACTCCAGAGGAAAACCTAAAAAGTCTTCTGGAAAGACATCTGGAAATTGATCAACCACTGAAGGAAAATCAATCTGAGAAGTCCCCTGATCATCCATATATAATCTAGCAATATAGGTCATAACTCCACCCAACACATGATGATCTGGTCCATCTCTACTCACCTGGACATCCCATTCACCCTTGTGAAGAAAATATCTTCCCTCAGGTGATGTGAAACTCACCCAACGGTGATAGAAATCGACTATGGACTTGAAGGGAACTAACCAGTCAATCCCGATAATGAAATCATACCCTATCATCTACAAAACATAGAGATTCCACAAAACACAACACCCCCCATCCTAAAGGGGGATGTATAAGCATTTTCGCATGCTAGCAGTTCAAATTCCCATGGGAGTGTCTAGAGTCATCATATCCTAAGATGTATAAACAGTATGTATAAGGATTTCCATAGTATGCATAAAAATAAAGCTATGATAATCTCTTGTATCGAATAATGAAGTAGATAAAACTAAGGCTACTAAAATCATACCTCGTTTTGTAGAAGGTCCAAGAACCTGCTCTTGATGAATCTTCTCTACAAAAAAATTCTAGACTGCACCGTTGCCATGTGTTGCAGCCTGAGCTGACCCTCCCTGAGCCTGACTACTACATTCACTGCCTCAACCCTATCCTGAATGACCTGAAGAACTGTATCCCCCAGTCTACTATAGAACTAGTAATCCTAATCCTATACGCGGAGTCGTAACTGATCCTCCCTCAGTATCCACTAGAAGGAAAACCTTGCAGAAATGCTGCAGATGACCCATCTTACTGCAATATCGGCATTCCACTGGGTCTCTCAGGAATTGGGGCATTTTATTCCTGCTTTTCCACACCGATTTCATGCCACTTGTTTTCCATAAGGAAGATACTATCTTCCAGAAGAAATACGTCGCTTCCCCAAGTAACATTGTGTAGACTCTCGGTGGCGCTTCCTGCTATCTATCGGAAAAGAATCAGCCTAGGATGCTGAACCGCACAAGTCCACACCTCAATCCACCCTCAGATTTATCTCTGTGATAAAAGCCTAGTTGACTATCTGGGAGATAGAAGTCAATTGAATGACGTTCACATGTGAACTGATGTCCGGTCTGATGACTTCCTCAAACTTCTTCGCTAAAAACAGCTCGTCGTTCCCCAGAACGAGAGTGAAATACTGTAACTCTATGAAATGATATGAATACTGAATAAATGTGAGAGTACCCTGCTGCAGGTTCATGAAAACTCTTGCTCTATCAGCCCTCGGCATCGCTTGGTAGAAGTAATCATAGAAAGTACGCTAAAACTCATCCCAAGCCATAGCTTGTTGGTGTTATTCCCACGTAACGACGTCCCACCATTATTTGGAAGAATCTAGAAGAATTTAATTCACGATCTTCAATATTATCTATGTATGCATATCCATGTGAATGAATATGGATAGAATGGCTTCTAGCCATGAATACACAACTAGTGTTCCTCCATCCCTAAAGAATGTAGGAGGTTGCTGATGTTGAAAAACCAGCGTCAGCACTGCCATAAATGGGGCAGGATTATGAGCTCCTTGGAAGGTCTTCATAAATCTCAAGAAACCCTCTCTGAACTGAGTTTCGGCACCAGTGTCTAGAATCACTGCATGTTCCATGTCCAGAACGGTAGGCGGAACTTCTGGTAGACCCTGATCATCTATATCAGGCATACTGTCACTTCCTGGTTCCTGACATGCAATGAGAGGACATCTCGGTGCCATGAACCTACATGTTCAGAAGCAAAATTTATATAACAATAACATGAATAGACATATAGGAGCATAATAAGGTAAAAAGGGAAAAAAATAATTCAAAAAAAATAAAACATGACTACACAGTGTGTATGAATACTACACAACGTGTTCCCTTAAGTCATTTAGATGGGCGTGTACTCCTACATAATTGGTCATGTAACATCCCAAATATATGGTGTTTTTCCCAACACATGGAATGTACTTGAATTATGTTCCCTTCCCATTTCCTTTTACATGGTTATTCCACAAGGATCTCCTAAGACAAACCTACACATCGTGGTCAAGTTATGCAGGACGCGTACTTATCATGCTTCACTTGGCCCGTGTTGTTAGTGACACGGCCTAGGTACCCATGTCACACTACACTATATGTTCAAGAAGGATATGGCATGTACTAAGAAGTAATAACATAAAATGTGGTTAACTACACGACCAACTACACGACTAAAACTACATGGCGTGTTTCAAGCCAACACGACGTGTATGAGAAATGATAACACTGACCTGTGTCATTCATGACATAGTCAGGGTACCTATTTCATACTACACGGCGTGCTAAACTAGTACACGGCGTATTCCTATAAGATTTTTCACAACACCATGACCTTGTTTCCATGGTCAGTGTCACGACAATAGACTACGCGACGTGTATTCATAAATTACACGCCTTCTATTTTGGGTTTTTTAGGAAAGTAGCCTTAGAACTACACCAGATCCCAGAAAACACAGAAAAACAAGCATTAATGTGTCAAATTATGATCTGTGGGGGCCCATACTCCCCGCGAATCAAATCTTGGCATCATAACAATGCATATAACAAACTCACGATCCACCAAATTTTGATCCTCGAGGGCCCATAACACCTCCAAGTCCAATGTTTGGCATCCATGAAAAAGAATATCTATTCAAATGATACCCTATAAATATAGAAGGTATTCTATAATTGAAGCTATCACAACAGCATTCATTGTCTATCACAATTTCTATCACAACAACATGCAGCTTCTAATGCAATCTAGATGGCATTGAATAATGCGTGACATGTCATTTTTTATCAAGTGCATATATGATGCAGGATATGGCATAACCTCATCTAATCGGTTTTCAACATAATATAACCACAATCATATAAACAGTAACATCACAAAAGAAGTGCAATTGCCAATGGTGAAATCAATTAAACTATATCATTTTCCATACTTGAAAATTACAATATTCGAGGTAACCTGGATTTTTCCCTATACATGGGTTCTATAACTCCAAGGCCCAACTATTTAACATTTACCTATTCCGGCATATCCCTATCTAATGTCACTTAATATTAAGTAAGTAGAATGAAAAGAAAAGGAACTGGCCTCTAATACAACTTTGTAATTACCCAAATCTAGAACCACTCAACTGGTGCCCCGTACCTGGTTTGTGACATTACCTCAAGTGAATTTCCCCAAAAGCCAGACGTTGCCGACTTGTAGTGAGGGCCTTGGTGAGTCCTTGGGGAAACTATGCCCTAATTTGGAATTGTATACAGGGGAATGGAAATAAAAATCAAAAGTCGAAGTTATAAACATCATAAAATAACTAAAACTTACAGCATAAGCAATGAATATATAGTAATTATGATAATGATGTTGTAGGTACCAGTATCTATGAAAAGCAGCAAAACACAACTACATGTTGTAATAAAAGTGAGAAACAAAGCACGAATTGTATGTAGTAACTCCAGCAGCATCGCAAGCCCAAGCTTGGTCTATTCTCTCCAGCTCTAACCAGAAAACATTTACCTGATGTAGAGGGGCCACAATCCTTATCCACACCTGCAACCATATAACCTATTTGGGCCAAAAATGAGGACCCAAACAGGGAGTGATACTAATCCCAGAAAGCAACCACCATAAGATTTGTGTCCTACTATTAGTGAGCAATATTGAATTTGTGAAGGAAATAAATACAAAAAAGAAAAAAGAGTACACTAAATTAAAAAATCTTGCAAATATCCATTCACTTTTATTTATAAACATAATTCAATCATTTAATCATCAACCCAAGACTTTTGAAAACAACTATATATTCACAAGGAATAGAATGTAACACAATAGGTATCTTAGAAGACTACCTAAACATCCATCAGTATAAAACCCAAGCATGTTCTTTGGCTTGGTGGACTCGTAACATCCATCCAAACAATATTCACACTGATTTTTTGGGTAACTCATACAGGTAGACCCCTCTAGTCACGTAATCAAACAAACGAACAGACACTCTAGGAAGCTCTCACCAAAAATTCCCCTATGGTCTTGCAAAGATAGGTAAAGAATCTCTTAGGATGAACTTACGTCTAATGCCCCCTTTAATCTCGATATGTAACTAAGGACAATCTGAGGAAGCACAATGTCCAATTCCCATTTTTCCAACAAATTATACTAATTTATAACATACTCTCAAGGGAATCCATTAGTCTTCAATTTCTCCTTTAGTCTATCGCACCAGGTTCACACAGATCGGAGCAATCCCGTCGCGCTTAAATGACTGTCTGAAGCCCTAAGAATATTAAAAAATCTACATGGCTAATATCTACAATGAATAAAAAGAATATAAAAAGTTGGAAATGCATGCAATAAATTATATCATGGAAAAAAATGTGGCAAGGTCTGCCTCACATAAAATCTAATCCAAATAGAAATAAACAGCAAAAATAAGGGAACCACCCAAGGGTTGATACTCATCAAACTAACATGAAAATATTATTCATATAATAGCCTCAAGAATACAAGAAATATAAAGAAGATACTAATACAGTAACAAAAACCCTAAACTTAGACACCCGATACATGGGAATCTGGTTCTTTTGCAGAAAACTTAAAAGACATTCAATGTAAGGAAACAAACCACCTACATCGATCATAGGTGATCGATTTACATTATACTTCACCTCTAAATCGGCCTAGAATAAAGTATATCTACAAATACATCTAAAAAGTTAAACCTACTATAATTATCATAAGAGATATAATCAGGAAATGCGGCCAAAGAATAACCAAGAACATACAGCTGTGATTCTATTTCAACTGATGGTGTTCGATTCGGATATCCAGTGATGGATCAGAGGCTTGGAGAAGATCCAGGGTTGTACCCACGCTCTTGGTTGAAGAAGATGGAGAAGGAGACGTTTACGGGGTTAAGATGCGACCCCGGTCCATTTAACGAAAAAACGTACATGACGTGTACTTTTAGAGTACATGATGTTTACTAGGATTTTCGGTATTCCACATTTAGTGGCCTCTACATCAACATAACATGGTCGTGTGTGTGGCCGTGACATGGCTAGCACACGGCCTCGAGCGGAATCAAAGTACCTGGTGTGTACTTATAATGTACACGACATGTACTTAAAAAATTTCCAGAAACTCTTATTTTCTCAAAAACTCCAGAAAAAGGAAAAAAATTCAAGAAAAGAAGATCTGGGTTCTTACAGTACCCATCCCCACTCCTTTAAAAAACGCACCCATTCTTCTCGATTACTCAATATTCCCATTCTAATTGGTTAGGAAATTCATTGAACATAACTCTTTCTATAATCCCTACACTCATCCTAGAAGACTCTTTTAGAGATTATGGCCTCCTAATGATGTCTTTTGGTATAAACTAAAAAAAGATACATGTACATGAGGTAACACATTATCTCATTTTTTCGAGTTTATTTTTAATATCTACTCCATAAAATCTTCATTTTTTTATGATTACACAATAAAACATTATCCTAAATATACATATATTTATTATGATATGTTTTTAAAATAAACTTATTCAAACCTTCAGTTAATGTTTTACAAACATTATATTTCTCATTATAGAAAATGACTGTCCCACGAAATGATGATTGTTCAATTTTCCCATACCACCACTCATGTTGTGAATTATGATGGAAACAATGTTAATATATGATATATAATATATTTATAATTTACATATTCTGTTTTTATTTTTATTTATATCTTACCATAATTATTTCCATGTTTTTTAAATACAATAGTATCCTTTGAGGAAGTGTGGACTACCAATCCCTTGAAGCGATTTGGCTCGATCACGCTATACATGGAATGTATGAAGGATGGTTTTACTAAACCTATGATAAATATATGATATTAATATAATACTAGTATTGTAATATACATCATTTAACTAATATTTTTCTAATATAAAAATTAAATTAATGTAGTGTTCATAAGTACGTACGACCTACTGTCTCTATGAACGGTGCATTTCATTTAATATCTCAAAATGATAGGGATTATTATAAATACATATATACTATACATATATTTAATTTAAATGATGAACAAAATTCTTATGATAAGGGGAATTTTTCGTCATGTAAAATCTGTAACCATAACAAGCTCATTTTTTACTCATGTACCGAACATCGACAAAACAACCGTTATGAACATAACTAATTTGGTATTTTTATTACAATATAATAAGTGATATGAAATTAATAATAAACCTTGAAAATTTTCTCAATAAATAATAAACTAACCTATGTTTATTATTTAGGAACATAATTATTGTACGTAATTAGTAGGACTCAATGTAAGGGAACTTCATAACCCAATTTCCACTCATTGTGTTCCATTCATACAACGTTGATTATTTTATACCATGATTATGTGTGGATGATCTATTTATTAATTTATATTGTAATTTCTACATAACATTGTGTTAAAATAATATTTCTTCACATAATCACCACATTGATAAATTCTTAAATCATTGATATGATTTTCATAAGGGTAATCATAACTCAATCTCCATTCTTTATGTTATATATAAGTGTCATTGGTTTTGTTACTAAAATAATATGTGTGTATAAACTATGATTGTTTAACAATTAATATCCCCTTATATTAGGTGTATTAATTTTTTTCATACATAATTATTTCATTTATTTTTCATTTATATAAATATACTATCATTGTAAGGTACATAATCTCAATCTCATTTCATTTAGGAATATTATAATTTATACATTAACTTCATTATATAGGTTATAGTATTCCCCCACTGACATTTAATTTCATTTAAAATAATTTTATTTCTATTAATAAAATTAATAAATAACATAAAATAAATGTTTTAATCAATGTGGTGACAAAGGCTCCTCTTCCACCATAACCGTTATTTTATTTTTTATCTTCTTTTATAAGATTTAATGATTATAATAGGAAATTAAATACCATATTCCATTTTTAGGTGTTTTTTTATTAAAAATGTTTTTTAAAATGTATTGTCTATATCAATAACATGAAATTATTTATTGTGATTGAAAATTAAATTATATGGGTGAAATTAGGATAACTAGAATATTATATTTGTAATGATTCTATAACTTCTCATTGAAATTTGAAGAGTAGTTTTGTGATAAACGAAAGATGGGTGGTTATATGAAAAACTAGAGATGGGTGGTTCTATGATAAACAATGAAAATGTGGTTACATTAATTTATTTAATTAAATTTTTTAAATGTTACAATTATATTTTATGCATTTATTTATATGGGAATTATGGAAATAATTTTATTATACTTTTTGAAATCAATGATATCATGTTCTGTGAAGTATAATTTCTAATTCGTAAATGACAAAAGTACTAATCTATAAAAAATTATTCATGGATTATATATTTTAGAAACACTAACAATTCACTTATTTATTTATCACTTACTGAACTATTTATAATCTTCATGTATATTGAAATGTTTTTCAAAGGATTTAAGAAAGAATATAGTCAAGGATGGGATCAAGAATGATTAGGATTTAACATAAAAATAAACCATTATTATTTTAAAATATTTTATAATGGAAGAAATTTATTCATTCAAAAGTGAAAACATTGTGTTTATATGGGTTTTTTATGTATGAGTTATAACCTATTTCTTTAAACTCTAAACATGAAAATATCCTAAGTGTAAATTGTTAACATATCTCATGATTATGTAGTGTTTATGTTCGGTTATTTAGTGGTTTAAATTATTCTGATAACTGTGTCATGAACAATGTAATAGGAACAAAAACTAAAATTTAATACATACTCAAAAAACAAGGCAAATAAAAACCAAAAAAAAATAAAAAATTGAAAACGTATTAAAAAATTTGTTACAAAATGTAATAAAAGGATCATATTATATATTATTAATAAAAATTTGGTTAAAGAAAAAATTAATTACATGCATCAAACTATTTTATAAGAGGATAATGAGTGATTAAACCAAATGATGCATAAGGTAAGGTTTTTTGTCTCAATTTTTTTTCATTATGACTTATAGAATTTTTATACCAATAATTTCATTTATATTATTAATTTGAATCCACATTGAAAATTAATATCATTAAGAATTCATTATTATATTTAATTTATACATAAATTTTAATAATTTCATCTATTTGTATTTGAAATAAAAATTTTCCAATTGGTAATGAATTTCATAACATATTTTCATTCATTAGGTTATATTTTTCGGGCATTGTCATTTATATTATTTGATTATGATTATATTTAATTCATATCATCTAATGGTTAATTTATACATTTTTATGTGGTTTTATATTTCATAAACAAAATATGTTCATTAGTTTTATAGCACTTCATCCTTATTACAATTATAAGAGTTTACATCCTAATATATTTTTATTTAGTATTGTTTATACATTAATTGACATTGAATTATATTATTTTACCACTAATTAATCAACCATTTCATTTATTCTTGTTTTGTAATTAATGATATTTTTCGTGTAATAATACCATATTTCACTCTTTGGTACATAATATGTGACGAAACGAATTAGGTATCCATCAAAACTGGATTCATAAATGTCCTGTGATAAGGCCCGAAGGGTGTTCCCAATCCCCAACAGCAGGAAAACGTTCTTGGGTATCACAAATAGAAATTGGGAATGATTTATCTAAATAAAAACATTAACAATAAATGAATCTAAATAATACGAATCTGGATATTTCAAAAACAATCACCTTTTATGAAATTTAATAACTCAACTACTAAATTTAAATCAATGTCCAAATACCATTATAAAGTTACAATACCCAAAATGGACAGCCAATAAAAAACATAAGGAACCAAGGAATCACCCACAATCCCTCTCCATGAAAAAGAACCAAGAAGGACTGCTAGAAACATGATCCACTAGAAATAAAAATAGTAACCAAACCTAGAAAAAATCCAAGTTTCCATGCACCCGAAAGTGTATGTAGGGAGTGATACATATCCTAGTTTCATAACACCACTTATATATTTCAGGTGATAAACATTTCAACATAAAAATATTTACATTATTTGTAAATTATAAATTTCTAGTGATAGTTTCTAAAATATGAAACATTGAATCTAAAAAGTTTTGAGGTAGGATATATTAGATAAGGGAAGTGTTTCAATGAAACAAACATGAAACTAAACTTTTCTAGCCAATCATAATGTCTATTGATAGAAAGCATAAAATATCTTGTGATCTCAAGCAATGGGAAATAACCCCTAGGAACTAGCTTGTTGTGGGTCAAAGGTACATCAATTATCAGTGAAAGTTACAATCATAAGTATCGGTTCATGTTCACGAGCCTCTAGTTCGGATCATACCCATAACATAGTTGTCCCCAATAATCATAATAACATATTAGTTAGTGTTGTATGTTCCAAACATGCTACATGAAAATAATTCCCAACCCACCAAGATCAATAACATACTAGTACACCATCACCCACCTAGATACTCGGGTTACCATCTTTTGCTTAAACAAGTTCAACAAGCCATAAAATATAATTTTCCCAAGAAAACACCAATTTAAAATAACAAATTAACCAAATTACACCAATTCATATAACACAAGTTTAATAATCCACTTTTACATTCAAATTCATTTTGAAATAAAATATATAAACCCAAATATCCCACAACACTTTTCACATATCGTTACCACATCGAAAATCCATTAAAATTTTTATAAAACTATTAAAATATATTCCAACTCACATAACAACCCACACACATATCACATAATACCCTTTTCACTGCGAAAATTCATTTTTATCATCAAAATCATACGAAACAGCCCAAAACCATGTTTCAGACCCACAAACACAATTCACTATAACATTTCCGCAATTTATAAATCATTATAAAAATGTAAAACATCGTAAATCACCACATTACCTATCAAAAAACAATATTAGTTGAACATAATCACCCAAACCGTATATATACTTCTTTATCCCACTTTTTTTAAACAAATAAAAAATTTACAATTTTCACAAATCAACCCAAAACGGAATAAAAATTTATTTTCACAAAAAAGCCAATTAAAAAACCCTATTTCAAGGCCAAATTCAAACCGAGAACCATTAAAAGTAATATTTTACAGCCTTTAAACATTTATTAAACCACTGTCAAGTTTCATAATATAACATAAAATAATTCCACAAAATATTCTCATGAAAACACTCATATTCATAAAAAATTTCAATAAGTAATACAAGAATTTACACATAAAACCAATTAAAATCCACCTTTTGAGGCCCAAAAGACACTAAAAAATTACCGATACATAATTGGTGTCCCTTTTCATCAATCAATAATTCCATTTAACATTATATAAAACTACAAAAATAAATAACACATGATTTACATTATAAACATTCTCAAATAAAAAAAGTTACATTAATTATAAATTCATTACTATTATAACCAAAAATGGGTTTTCACCACATAGAGCAGATTAGAAACATGATAAATTGATCAACCTATAAAGATAAGTCATCATAAAATGATTTCAAATGGAATCACCTAACAAAAATGTTGAAACCCTCATAACATGGTGTGAAAACTCAACCGCACCTCTACCACACCACAAGGGAGAAAAATCCAACCCTAGAAGAAAATATTTGACCAAAAAAGCACCAAATAAAAACCAAGGTTCTAACATTAACATCTATACATTTTATATCTTCAGAAATGTGAAAGGAAAACCTATGGGGTAGGAAGATAATAAAGAGAGGAACACATACTGGATGGAATGATGGAGTTTCCCCACCGAAACCCCCCATAAAAAATAGGTTCCATGGGAGCTTGAGCGATATTGGTGGCCTCTCGTGGCTATTGGTGTCGAATGGGGGAAGAATTTATTATATTAGACATATTTCCTGGATGGAAAAATATAATTTTAAAATGTATTAAATTACCAAGACACCCTTACATGGTTTGTCTGCATGGTTTGAAACCGGGAGGCCTGTTCTACACATCCAATACCATTCCATTCTCCTCCAATGTTTTGAGGTCCAAGGGGAAACTTGGGGGGATGACAAGAAACAGATATGGAATAAAAATACCCAATATAAACATAACATTTCATCCCTAAACTCATCCCACTCAAGGGTTCAAAAAAAACTCAACAACAAACCCCTAATGTGGTGCAGTTAGGAGTGTCACAAGTCCAACTCCAAAACACCAAAAACTCACACTATCCCATTGCTGAAAGAGGAAGACATGTACCATTATATACATCCCTAACCGAAGTAATAGATCAAGAACGGAACAGAAACAAAAAATTCTAATCCGAGATCAACTGGAAACTAACGTAAAGATAAATACCAAAATAGAACATCAAACAGAGAATGGAATAGAATATTCTATTGATAAAATTATCCTCACCATAATTATTTCTCCCCCAGAAAGCCATATCTGTAACAAAATAAAAAAAAACCAAATCAAACTGATAAACCAAAATGGAATCCCTTTCCAAGTTTCAGCCCCAAATTAAAAAACACCTCCAGTGATCAATTAAGGATGAAAAACTATGACAAAAAAACATAAATTTTTTTTCTAAAATGATCAATCACCTTTAGATATGATCCCAAAATAAATCTCCTCAAACACCATCCAAACAATCTTACAGTAATTTACCCAACATAACTAAAACAATGAACAAGTTTAAAAATTCTTTTTATTTACTAAACCACTCATTTCTCTCTAATCCAAACGTTTACCCGAAGAAGATGTTTGTGGTTAAATATATCTAAAATAAACTACCTACCAATGAGACAATATTGAGGGAAACAATGAGTTACTAGTATGGGGTGACATAATTGGTCTCCCCAATATAAGATACATCTCGAACGATACCAAGATAGAATCAGGGTCTATCAGGGGAGGCCAGAATGGACCCCTCGATATAAGGGATAAAATCGCTTTACACCTTTCCCAAAGAACATACATAAAATTTATAGTGGTTATCCCCACTATAAGATCTAACCATCATATCTGACTAGAACAGGTCGACACATGATGATAAAAAAACATAAAGAGTTGGAATGGCAACTGGGGTAGTCTACACAGTTTGGGATACTGTGTGATAACCATGGGTATCATTCTATTTGAATGGATTCCTCTCACAATGTCACAACTAATAGTGTAAAAACCATGTTCTCAACAATGAAAAACCCATGGGATTAAAATATTCCCATATTTCATACCGACGATATTACATTGTTCAAGTGTTTGAACAACCCTT
This sequence comes from Viscum album, assembly GCA_963277665.1. Lineage (NCBI taxonomy): Eukaryota > Viridiplantae > Streptophyta > Magnoliopsida > Santalales > Viscaceae > Viscum > Viscum album. The sequence goes on along the minus strand of OY728163.1, from coordinate 1,043,676,056 downwards.
CGATTTCTACAAACTATGTTCTAGCTTCCCTCCAGGACATATGGTAGAAGATAAATGATAAATGATTCATTAGCCTCACTATTAGGATTTCAAAACCCCATAATATAAATTCTTATTTTGTTCTCAAAACAACTACACCAAAATCATTGTTATGTTTACCAAGACATGAAACATTCAAATTCACAATACACTAACCTGACATTTCATACATATAGGGGCTCAGATGATGAACAGAAATCACAACGTGATTCTTCTGATAAGAGCCAATATAAGGAAAGTTAACACATAATAATATTCCTCTATAATATGGAATTTTGTGTATTTTCTGATGGATACATACTCTTAACATGATAAAGACTCTCAGAGTATTGAATGTCCTTCACCATTATTGTAAAATGAGAACACAACATCACAAAGCATCACCAAACAAGACCATAAAAAATATATCGAAATATACTTTATGCCAAGTCCCCATACAACACACAATTCCAGAATGTGTCTATAGTATCCTCTTAAGCAAGATATACCACAATAGATGATTATATTTAACACCTAAATTGCAGTGACTATGATTGATCGAGACACCCTCTTAATCAACATCCATACACTCATCCACACAAACAACCCCATACCACATCCACCTTTGACAAACAACATAACATATCATATTAAGGATTATTTCATCCTACCAAAAGCACTCTCTGACCACAAGAGGACCCAAAAAACAAAGAATATAATTCATGTTGTCTCAATCTATAATTCTCGTGAAAAATATTCTTCATATTGATAAACTATAGGATTTTCCAATGGTGAAACAATCTGGGTTGCACTTCAGTCATGAACTAACCCTTAATGGGGGCGTACCTTATCCAATGAGAACACCCAAGGAACAAAAAAAGTTTGATGATTGGTCAAAACTGAAACAAATCAAATCCAAACACATGGAGATAACCATCGTAATGGCTTACCAAAATATTTATCATAACAGACTAGTAACAGGTCCTTCTACCCAGCGTACCGACCAACCACATACCCAAAACACAGTTGAAACAAAAAAGTTTCTTGTTCCCAAAACCTCCAAAAAAATAAAAATTTTCAAAACAAAATATGACCCACCATCCCAATCCATTCTTCTAGACATCACGTTTACCTTCAGATATTTCTGTTATGTAGCTTGAAGCAGTGACATTCTTTCACCACCATCATCATGAATAATGACTTCTTTTCTGTTGAGGTATGTTATAGCTGTAAAATCACTACAACACTTTCATTTATATTCAACATTAATAGCAATGTAACATATGATAATTTTTTTACTAAAAACATTCTTACTGAATGTGATTGAAATGAAAAGTTCATGTTAATAATTAGTATTGAAACCTTTTTAATAGGAAGAACTTCTATTTTATATTAATCCCTGGTTATGCATTAACGTAGGTATGAAATTGATTTTGTTGAAATGGTGTCATAATAGGTTTTGACTGATAGAAACATTTCTAATTGACTGTACATAGATTTGACATTAATAGACTAACTTTTTTCATGCACTGTTCCTTTAATCAGACTAGGGGTGAGATAGAAGAATATATCGTTACTGGCAAGACCCATTTCCATCCCATTTTTCAATTTCTACATATATTCAGATTATCTTTTTCCAAAACCTACTCTACTATTAACTATTGATTGAATTGGTGTCTGTTCATTGATGTATGTTGTGCGGTAACAAGTGATTCAAATAGGTGATTCCAATGGTGTTGATGTTCATGTCTTTATGCTTTTGGAAATAGAAGGTGTCTTGCTGATGCGATATTTTTCCTCCAGAATTCTAGAGCCGCCCCCTCAAAATATATATACACGATATTAGACTGTAATACATCTCCACCAGAAAGCTTTATCATGTCCATTGATTTGTATCTATTATATCTAGGTTCTTGAATACCAAGGTTGATGCATCCAATTTGATGATTCTAAATAAAACATTAATGAAGTGGAGGAATAATTATCACCATGAAAAATGTAGCACTCCGTCGTTCCTACAACCTCATAGATCTAGCAGGGTATGTGATATGTCTTTTCTACTATCTAATATGTTAATTCATCATCTTTTTTTTCATTGAACTGATTTTATGTCATTTATCATTATAGGGGATCAATGCAAGTTTTCAAATAACAGAGGATCGTCATGATAACTGTAGAAATTGTTCTAATATGCTTATATATGGTTTGTATGATGTGATTCAGAGGCAACTACAAAGGTCACAATATCAACAGTTGATTCATGTATTTCATAGAAACTATACAATGGATTTTGAGAAGCCAAAATATTACGTTTACGGAATAGTTGTGGATTGAAATTCATAACATATTCTACTTTCTGATACATTTAAATTGTCCTTATACCAAGTTCTAAAACAACACACAATTCCATTAAGTGTCAATAGTAGCATCTCATGACTAGATTGACAACACCAGTTGTTTAAAGTGAAATCATGCTTCGATGATACTAAAAAGGACCTAGATGACCTCTTATTCAACATCCAGACAGTCATACCCAATAAAACCCCACATCACTTCCACCTTCGATGAACTAGGTAACTTATGATACTAAGGATTATTTCAACCTTCCATGAGAACTCCCCCATTAAAAAAGGATCTACAACACCTATAATGAAAGGGGTGTAGACTTAATCAACATAAAACTAGATAAATATTCTATACATTGATCAAATGGAAGATTATACAAAAGAAAAACAACTTGGGTTGCACATTAGTCCTGCATTAACTATTAATGGGGCATACTTTATCTAGAGAGATAACCAAAAGACATAACCAAGCTAGTCCATTGGTTAAAATGTACCAAAAATCAGATCCAAACACCTGAATGTAACCACCGTAAATGCATCCAATGACATTTCTCTGAAGAGACTACTAACATGTCCTTCTACCAAGCTTACCGACCAAACTCAAAACCAAAACACGGTTCAAATAAAACGGGTTAATTGACTGACAACATCCCACTACATTAACATTTTCAAAAACTCATAATACACACAATCTCAATCCAATCATCAATAAATCATGTTTACCTTTAAATGTATTTCATTTAAAACAAATTGTTCAGTGGTTACCATATCCACCAATTTTATCACATGGGTCACACATATGCATGTTTCTGTTCCACAATGAGCACCCTCCTCATATCTATCGCGACACTCATCTAGAAATTTTATAAACCATCAATTATCCTATATAACCCCATGCATGGTGCCCATAAAAAAATAACTATGGTTTAGAAAATCATTACTCTTTTCAAAACAAAATAGTCAACCAAAAATTCCTTTTTTCTCATGATCAATAACTACAAAAACAAACCCAATTTTAAGCTTCCAAATCATTTCATAATGACACAATCAATTAAATGAAATCACTTTTCCATTATATTCACGTTATGTTTAAAAACATATCATCATATTAAAAAGATGTTCAAAAATATAGATAAATCTATTGGAAATACATTTTCAAAACTAATATTAATAAAAAAAATTCTTTCAGAATAGCTGCTAACACAACACATCCCATGAAATCCAACCTGAAAATTCTATTACACCATTTCAAAAATAAATCATTTAACTTTTTAGTATAAAATAATTTCACAAAAACATTACTCTTTTAAAAACATGTCATTTTTTATTTAAAATTAAACATGCATGGTTTCGAGTCTAAAGGGCGCACGTTGATGCAATAAGAAAATTTTTCTTGTGGGTGACTTCGACATATGGTTAGCAGCCATATTGTAATCACATCACCATCACAAATAGTATTATAGAGAATATCCTTGACTATACATGTCTTTTTAGTCCATGTGATGTCAATGAGACTATTATCCCATCTTTTTTTTCATTTCCTCTAATCATCAAAAAACCAAGATAAGTAGAGGACTCAAAAAAATCAAAACATCCCATGGAGTCTCAAATCCGATGATGAGGTGTGGTGATCATGCACATTAACCATAATAGAATTTCATGTTTGGAAAATACTAGATCCAAAATATCATGAATCCTCTCCAAGTAACATAACCCTGGTGAAAAAAGTTGAACCTCCTATGATACCATTTTGTCACGAATCAGATATGATCTGCATCAAAACATGCACCATACCCAGCCAGTGACAAGGCCTGAAGGGATTTCTCAATACCCAATCGAATTCACATGTTTCACGGTGTCATAAAATAAAAATTTGGAATGATTTACATGACTTTAGAGAAATACAACAACCATTGAATCTAATAATATGAATCTGGATTTTTCAAAAAAAAGCATCGTCAGCAAAAGATTATAATTGAACTACATAATATAAAACAACTTTAAACGACCATATAATGGTAAAAAATGGACCATCCAGAACCACCTCAAGGTAAGTGGTTATCACCCTCAATCCATCTCAGTTAAAATTCACTAAGAAGGTACACTAGAAACCAGATCCACTAGAACTAAAAACTGTACCCAAACCAGGAACAAAAATAACCAAGTCTACTTACACCAAAAGTTTTTTTATAATGGGATCAAAATACAAATTGGATACTAAAAATAATATATTCTATGTGATAATCAATTTATAAAAGAAATAATTACATGTATTTTAATTTAGAAAATGATTGTGATAGTTTCTTAAAGATGTAACATTAAAAATGAACAGTTCTGAGGTATGATATTATAATGAGAGGACACATTTCAATTATACCAACATGATACTGAATTATTTCAGCCAATCATACCATTTTCCAATGGTATGAACTAAATATCTAGTATTCTCACGGAATGGGAAACAACCCCTAGGCATTAGCTCATTGTGGGTCTTTGGTAACTCATATCTTAGGTAAAGTAACAATAAAAATATCTATTCTCATGCAAGAGCCAATTGTAGGATACATAATAATATGCTCTTTTTTCACCATAATTATAATCATAGTTTATTTATATTTATATGTGTCAAAAATGCTACATGAAACTGAGGCAAACCCCATGGGATAACTATAATACTAGAACTTGTCCACCCACCTAGATACCCAGGTTTCCCTCTTCTTCTCAAACAATTTCAATAAGACATGAAATATAATTTGAAAAATAAAATACCACTAAAGCAATACAAATTAACCAAACAGACCTCATGAATATCACACAAGTCACATAATCCACTTTTTCATTAAAATATATTTTGAAAACATACTCACACTAAAATATCCCACAACACTTTTCACATTTCTTTATAACTTCAGAAAATCCTTTTAAAAATTTTATAAAACCATTCCAAAATATCCCTACTCACATAAAATTCCACACAAATATCACATAATACCCTTCTCACCTTCATAATTCATTTTTATCATGAAACTCACATGAAATATCCAAAAAAGGGTTCTCAGCCACAACACAATTTAGTAAAACATTTCATCATTTTATAAAACCTTCTAAAATTTTCTGGGATCTTAAATCACCACTTTCCCTTTAAAAAACCATATTATGTGAACAAACTCACTCAAACAATACATATACTATAATTTCTCTCATTTTTAACCAAATATATCAATTACATTTTTCACCAAACAACCCCAATGGGTATAACTATGTTTTCCCAAAAAACAATCCATTTCAAAACCATATATAAAGTCCAAAATAATTGAAATACCATACCAAAAAATAACTGGTAACCATTTAAACATTTATTATACCACTCTCAAGTTCCATAAAATCACCTCAAATAATTCCAGAAATGATGCACATGAAAAACACTCTTTTTCATCAACACTTTCTTGAAGTAAAAGAAGATTTTACACATAACACCAATTAAAAGCCCCCTTTTAAGGCCCACATGACACTAAAAAATTTCCAAATCAGAATTGGTATCCACATTAAAAAATCAATAAATCACTTTATCATTTTATAAAACTACCACAAGAAAAAACACATGAGTTACTTTTGAGAAATACAGTCTTCAATAAAATAAAACATTAAGGATAGATGATTTACTATTAAAACCAAAAATGGGTTTTCACCACACACAATAGATTATAAGCATGAAATATTAATAAACCAATAATTATAACTCATCATAAAATGATTACACATGGTATCACCTACCAAATATTTTGAAACGATCAAATCATGGTATGAAACCTAAATCGCACCTCCACTACACCACAAGGGAGAAAAATCCATCCCCAAACCACAATATTTGACATAAAAGACACCAAATCAAATCTAGTTATGATCCCTAACTTTAAGACATTTTAGAACACCACAAAATAGGTAGAAAACCCTATGTAAAAAGATATAAATTATGATTGGAACACTTACTTGAAGTAATATTAAATTTTCCCAACTAAAGAAACCCTTAAAGGATTGGTTACATTAGATATTGAGGGATCTTAGAGGACTCCCATTGATGATGGTGTCTCATTTTGGAATAATGGAATGAATTAGGTGTATTTCATAGAGTTAAATAATGGAATTTCTAAATGTTTTTAATGATCTGGAAACGTATGCATAGTTTGGAACTATGCGGCCAAACCATATAGCCTGTTCTAGCCACCTAAAACCATGTAATCATCGCATAATTTCGGGGGGTCCAAAGGGGAAACCAAGTGGGAATGAAATTCCAGGTATATGGGGAGAAAATGTACCAATGATAACTATGATTTTCACCATAAAACTCATCCTATTGAAAGGTATAAACTACCTCGATAGCATACCCAGCATGTGATTCCACTAAGAGTGTCACAAATCCAAATCCAAAACACCAAAAATTCACACTATCACTTTGAAATAATAAGAATCCAGGTACTATTCAATTACCCTAAAATTATTTTCAATTATCAAAATCATTATAGACCACCAAAATTCCAATCCCATAACACTCGAAAAACAAGGGAAAGCTAAGAACAAAAAGAGAAAATTGAACATTGAATGTATTTGAAAATCGAGGTGCCTCATAAAATGTTTTGTAAAATGATTTATAAAAAATATAAATTCATATATCTCATTGTACATAAATTTATTTTCTTTAAAAAAAATTTCTAAAATAATCTAATTATTTTTAACCTCTAAAAATTGATTTTATAAATAGTTATTTACAAATTTTTCTTCCAATGATTCATTATTTCATTTTAAAAAAATCTTCTTTTTTATTTCTCTAATATTGTGAATAATAGAATTTTTAACCTTAATGGAAATAAAAAAATGACCTTTCATTATTTCTTGAATCATCCATTTTATTATTACGAGGGTCATTTATTTAAAATGATTTTAAGAGTTATTTCAATTGAAAATAATTTTTAATATGTTTTTTAAAATTAAAATGATAATTTCTTCTAGAATTATTTAAATATATTTTTATGTTATTTCAATTTATCAATGACAATTAAAATTTTTTATATTCCATTGAGGATATGTTGTGTTGAAAACATATTTATTATTCCACTATATGTTTTAAAAAAACATTAACAAATACTATTATTTTCATACACATCCTTTATTAATTTTTATGTAAACAATTTCTAATAAATAATCTTTAAATTTCCCTATAAATACCTACATTATTCATCATGAAAAATGTTATTTCTTATAATTTATCTCATTTATACATATAGGGTTTTATTTTGAATGTTATTTGATTGAAAATGATATATTTCTTCTTCAATATCACTTAATTGATATATATTTATTTGATGTTATGAAATATTTATTCATTAGTAAAAAACTATTATATGATATATGAGTAATGCTTGGATATTTTTGACTTAGGATGGAAGCTATATAATGCATTCACATTGATGCATTGATTGTCTCCATGGGACGAAATCAATTAGACACTAACCATTCATGTTTCTAACCATATCGGTTTAAAAATCATATGAATGCTCATGAATATTGTATAGTTCCATGCAAGGAGTACATGAACATTAATTTAATTTTTTTAGAATAATTTATACATGAAAAAAACAGATTCCCAAAGACCATATTAGTTTAGTGTCTTTCGAAACTCAGAACATAATTGTCTAATCATTGAAAAAGATTTTCATCATATCTCAAAAAGATCTTACCCTTATATTTTCCTACTTACTACCATTATTTATATCCTGGATAAAAGAAAAAAAGTTTGAGCTGAAATTAACAGCACGTGAAAAATAGAGAAAATAAACATAAAGATTAAACATCAAAATCATGGGTCATGAAATTAATCATTTGAGTATGTAATGAATAGATTATAATGTAACTTAAACCATGTTATAATAGAAATAGAATAAAACATGTAATTATTGAAAAATAATAAAAACATAATATGATTTTTATATTATACAATGCATTGCACCAAATCCCATTATAGTGGATGAAGTCCATTACAAAATCAGGTTTACTTGTTCTTCCATCTTTGTATTATTGAACTAGATTTACATTCCAACCTATACCTGTCAATATCATGAGATAATAATCTTTACCCAATGAATTTTAGTAATATATAGGTCTCACCCATCTCATAATTAAAGCATTATTACATGTTCCAATAAAACATAAATAATTTTCTATATCATAACTCATGAAATAAAATGAGATTCTTAAACATCATGCCATCATAACATAATCTTTATATGATAAATGGAATTCATAAAAATAATTCCATCAATATAATAATAACATAAATGTAATAATTATGATAGAAACATAACCCATGGTAATCTTAAATGAGAAATAAATTTGATAAAACACAAGAACTTAATTCCTGAAGAAAATATCAATTCTTTAAAAACGATTTTTTTAATATGTAGTTCAATATTAAATGAAATTAATTATGTTTAAATTATATTGAAATATTGTTGAGTAATATTACTGGAATAATGGAATTAAGAAGATGTAAAGATTCATTCACAAAATATAAATTAAAAAAACATTCTCCTCTTACATTTACCGAAAATGTCAAAATGTACCATGTATAGTAATCAAAAGATTCATTATTTCTATACAATACAATATTTTTAAAAAATCAGTATGAATTAATTTAAACATAAATAAATGAATAGTAAAAATTTAATCAAAATATTTTATAAAAAATGGAAATTGAAGAAAATAATATCCCCAGAAAATAATTATGGATAATCAATTTCATATAAAAATGAGACGGAAAAATTATCCCTTAGCATTGGTCCAATATCTAATAAACGTGTATAAAACATTAATGTAGTTGGATTAAAGGTATTATAAACTTGTAATAGAACCATAATAATATTTATGCGATCATATATGATTAATTTACAACATTATATTACTCGTTCATTCGTCAACTACTTGTTAATGCAACGTTTTGGATAATAATCGTTTAATTTATCATACATGTTTTGAAATTTTATTCTTCATATAACTACATATATAATTATTTATATACTAATAGAATGTAAAAACTGATTTATATTTTATATATATTCAGTATATAAATATATATAATAGAAAGGAAAATTTAACGGAATACATCGTTCATGAGGATGGTAGGTCTTACTTAGGCATGAATATTGTTTTCGTTTCCTTATTAAATTGAATGGATGTAAGAAAATGACACATATATATATACATAAATCCAGTATAATTATTATGTCATATATTTCATTATTATTTATAATATGTACATAACAATCATTTTTCAATGGGTAACACGGAGAATAAATCTCATCACGTCGTGGAGATGGTATGTCCTACGTATGCACGAGCAATGATATCATTACCATATTTATTGAAAATTATTGAATTGGAAGGTGTATAATATCGTAGAATTATTATATTGTTATAATAATCATTTTTTTCAATATTTTCACCATTAAAATGATCCATGATAGGTGGTGGTGAAAAATAGGTTACACCACAACGCGAAGGTGGTAATCCATATGTAAGAACACGCTGTGATTTCGTTATTCATAAGATAGATACATGATGAAATAGGGTAGTTTAATATTTATAATAAAATATAATTATATTAGAGATACATATGTTATTAATTTATAATTAAAAAACTAAATAAGTTGATGAAGAAGAAGAACCAAATTTGAATGAATCGGTAGAAGAGATTACCTCTTCTTCGACTTGCCTCCTTTAAATTTATTCTTATGGAACTAGAGATGGTATTTTGAGAATAAAAGAAACACTAAATTGATAATAAGGATGTTAATAATATAAATTGGATGGGTTGGCCCAAGTATTCATGCTTCATAATCGTGGGATGAGAAGAGGTTGGAGGAGCCAATTAATAAGAGATGAGTGGGGCACATTTGGAATGTTTGAAAATATTAATTTATTATAAATTGAATTTTGATTAAAATTTCCCCAAAACCTATTTAATTAAAATATATGATTATTATTGTTCTAATACACCTCATATAATAAATGTTTTAGATGTTTTGAATATTTTGGTATCCTTATCTTTTTTGTTTTACCCTTATTTTACTGTTTTTAATCTTACAGTGATAACATGTTATTTAACCATTTTGTGTTAATGAAATTAAAATATAATTTAAAACAACCAAAAAATTTATTTATGACATATTTTTGAATTATATAAACCATTTTTCAAAATCATTTATTTTTAGGAATTTAATATCATTTAATATACTCTTTTATGTTTTATGTTATGAATGATGTTAATTTTGGAAACTATTCATAAATGACTTTATTCAAAAAATTTATTACAACTATATTACTTCTATACAAAGGAATTAAATCATACATAATTTTTCAATTTCATCCGAAAAATTAATGGATGTCATCAAAATGTTAAAAATTGAATTAAATTTATTATTTATAATCTCATTTCTTTGATTCATTCATTATTAAGGTACTCACTACATCATATATGTGTCATAAATAAATAAATATAAATAATTTCTAGAAATCATAGATAAAATACCATGATGTAGGGAAGATTTTTAGATTTGTAATTACTATTTATACATGTATATATCAGTTAAATAACTCTACTATAAAATATATTTAGTAAAAGATATATGTTTTGGTTAGAATTATCTCAGCTTAAAATTAATTCTTATAAATTTTAATTTTCACATCCAAGTGAATCCATGTGGTCCCAAACCTGACCAATGGATACCCATGGTCGTAAATATCTAATCCAATAATATTTATATGTGTTTTATGTTAATTTATTATTCTTTTAATATTATTTTTTCCCTCATTTTGAGATTTACCCTTTAACCATGGTAAATAAAATAATTACTCAAATTCCTATTAATAACAACCAAATATTAAAGCAAAATATTTTCACAATTTTAAACCTATGATTCCATATATGTAATCAATTTTTTAGTGTCAAAATAAAAAAGTTGCAGTTATTATTTATAAAAGAATTCTCATGGACAAAACAAAAAAATGGTTTAAAAAAATAAGAACTATAAAAAGATAGGCAGGTGTTTATGTCCAATTTAAAAGTGAAATTACTTGGAATTATAATAATTAGATTATATGATAAATAAATAATATAATTACTCTTTAAAACAAATTTCAAAGATAATCTACTTTTTTATATAAAATATATGAATAGTAGGTTTTGAATTAAAATTCAATATTTTCCACTATTCATAAAAATTTGAATTTGATTAGTGAAATACCAAAATATCAAAAACAAAGTAAATTTTTTTATTGTAATTAAATATAAAAAGTGAATTTTTTAAAATTTATTTTATATAAGTTCCAAATACTAGATTTTAAATGGGTGCGCAATCAAAATGTGTTAAAAAAAGCAAATTTTTTTAAAAAACCTTTCTTTTCTCTAAAAAATACATTTTTTTACATAACATGTTATATAAAATGTTTAAGATGAATGAAAATGTTATTAAATTAAAATTTAGGGTAATAATACACATAATTTCTAGTTTATATCCTATAAAATATAAAATTTTAATAATATATTTTTTTAGTGTAACTTGGAACTAGATACAATGCAAGAAATTAATGAAGAAAACTATTCCAGGTAACATAATCTAAGTCAGCATTGTGTGTTGTGAATAATTCCATTGGTGTTGTTTAAAAATAATAAAAACATATTTCATTTATACATTGAGGAAAATATATACTCAGTTTTGGGTGGAATCAATTCTATCAAAAGAACTTGTAATTGTATACAAAAAAAGCCAAGTATATAGTTATATATAATGCAAGATAATATGGTGTTGGGTATACACATGACAATATTGGAGTACCGTACAAAAAAGGCATATATGGTATTAAAAAAATATATCTCCTAAAATCTTGAGGTGTTTTATTATTCCCTGATTAAATTGAATTTTTTCCTTGAAATTTGTTTGGGTTATAAATCATTTTATACTTGAATGGTTCTTTAATGGGAACCCAAATCATAAAAATAGATACTAATTTATAATTTTAAAAAGGAATGTTATAAATATAACTTTGACCCACTGTAACTCATCACAGTGTTTCCACACAGGAGAACATATGTGGGAAGTGAAAACATGGATATGGATGAAAAATATAATCATTTCGTTTTGATGGATAATGATTGAAAATAAGGTTTTGAGAAAATTAACATCAAGAAATCCATATATCTTCAATGATTTAATGGAACATATGATTCATCCGATAAAATGGTACTAAAATAACATTTTTTGTTTTCAATATAATTTCATAAATATTGAATAATTTTTTCATATGGATAAATAATTACATAATTTCAGTGTAATATCATTGTTGGTCATTCACTGAACAATTTTCACTTCATCTGTTATTAAAAGAAAGGATGATGATTTTGTCATTTATGAAGTGTTAGAAGATCATTTTATAGAATTATAGGTCATTCCATTTTTCTGAAGAAAAATTATAGATCTTCTTATTAAATATGCATATGTCTACCTATAGTGAGATAACACATTAATTATACAAACATCAACCTGAATATAAAATTTACAATCCATCAAATTATAAAACTAAAATCATTCCAAAAATTGAAAATATAAAACATTATATGGAGGAGAACTAAATCTACATAACATTTGTCTGTAATAACTTATTTGGAATTTCTTGGTTGTCACATTCCAAACATCAAAATACATTAACCATATATTGTTATAAAATATGATAATAAAATAAATTACTATAGAACATTAGTGAAAAAATAAATTCTATAAAAATTAACTCTTTCCACACACCAAATAAATCATAAATTCTATATACACAAACCAAGATATCACTTTTCCCCTATTATAAGTCATGAACTCATTAATACTATCAAGCATATTATTTCCCAACTATCCCTTAATTATGCACATATCATATGCGTTCAAAAAATATATAAATCACTTTTGATGATTATCGGTACCACATAATAATAGATGGACATTGTAGGCCAATTCATAGATATTACAATATTCCATAATAATATAAATGATATTCCACGACAGTATTTTTAAATACAATTTCATAAAAACATATTCATTCTAATAATTTGTTTTCAATCTCAATGTTGCCAAAAGTGATCAAATATGACTTACTTTTTACTTTTTCCTTAAGAGGATTTTGGTTTCGATCATTATTAAACTATAGTTATGGGCATTCGTTATCATAATACTCCATTTCCATGCACTTATAACATTTCTATGTTGGTGGTGTGCTTTTTATGGCCTTTTCTCCATTCACATCACTACGAATCTTTTCTCTGTTACTTCGGAAATCAACTTCTCGATGGCCTTTTTTTAAAACAAGAAACATTATCTACTACAATTAATACAATATCCACCAATATTAATTACACACTTTTATCATACAAAAACATTTATCTTCATTTCACCATTGTTTAATGATTTTTCCTTGAACTCTGCCATATTTTTTCAAGACCTTTAAATAGATATGTAACAAAAACATATAGTTAATCCTTCATAGAACAATGAAATATCTATTAATAGATACATAAGTATATAATATCTAATTTCCATTATTGACTTGGTTTTATTCCCCAAAAGAATCGATCAACATTACTTTCAGGTTGGATGATAAATCGAGAATCATACCTTGCATGTCTAGTAAAATTCTCCACATATGTTCCAACAAATTCATCTTTATTTTACATAAGATCATGGAACTATTTTTACATTTGTGTTCAAAGAATACAAGATATTTACTTATTGAAAAAAAAATGGACTCATCACATTACCAGTATTCAATTTCACTTTTCTACCTAGTATTCATAATTAGATTCCACCACTGTTCTACTTCTCTATCTTAATGATATAAAATCAAAATTACATTTTAATGAAAAAAATAGTGAATGATGGAAAATATCTTTTCAATGTTATTGATCCATTTTTCAGAAACAAGTATATTAGAAGTCCCATTAAATGAAGGTGGATGTTTCCTCATGAAGGACTGAATTGAATGTTTGTCTCGTCTTTATTCATTTGGGAGTTTAGAATGATTAATAGTTTGTATAAGTATAAAAAATATTTTTCATTCCATCTCCCATAAAATTTTGTTTCTCAGGAGTACAATCATTTCATTTCGCACTGCATTGATCATTAACATGATTCCTTTGGGTTCTAGTAATCATATAAAACCCAAAAAGAATAGTGTGAGAGGAAACATTCATACCATGAAAACAACATTTTACATGTGTGGGTACTTTCAATCACTAACATATTAGGTATAAGTCTGGGTTATTCAGGATCATTAACATAATTTTAGGACTGTTTCTATACTGATACTTAACAATTTGTATATCCCTACAAAATCCTTAGAAATCACTGTAGTGACATAACTAATGTTTTCACATCCTAGTTTATAAAATTTAACCAAACCATCACTCATATACTAAATGTAGAGACCCTAGCATAAATTATAGGGAAATTACATTACATTTTTGGAATACTCAAGACATGAAAAAAATAGACACCCATAGACAATATTAGTTATATATATTTGCAAACTCGAAACATAATCTTCAAATCATGGTGAAAGATCTTCAACATATTCTATAATGATCTTCCCATTTTGTGTTCCTACATAAAACCTTTCTTTATATCAGAGTAAAATAAAAACACGAAAATAGTGAGGTTAGATTCCCATTAAGAGTAAACATCGAGAAAATAATACATACCATGTAAAATTGAACATTAAAACAAGAACATAATGTTTAAACATCAAAATACTGATTCATGATATATATTTTGATTGTATGGAAGGCATAGATCAAAATGGAACATTAACAATGATAAAATTATAGTAGCTTAAAACATGGATTTGTGGAAATGTAATAATCACATAATATGATTTCCAAAGTATCCATGGAATTTATTGCAAGACCATCATAGTGGACTATGTCCATTGCTGAACCTGATTTACATACAATTTTATTCCTTTATTATTGAACTAAATTTAGTTATTGTTCTAGCGATGCCCATCTCATGAGATATAAATTATTACCCAATTATTTAGTTGAAGATATAGGTCCCAACCATCTAAAAATTAATTCATTCTTACATTTTCCATAAAAACATAAATCACTCAACATAACATGACCAATGAGATAAAATTGGATTCTTAAACAGCATGTCATCATAATATAAATCATATAAGATAAATGGACTTCATAAAAACAATTCAATCATTAATGTAAAAAGAGTGTAAAAATGACTTTAAACATAAATATAATAATTTTAAAAATTTTATTAATACAATTATATAAATAATGAATTGGGATGTAAAATATTTCCCAATAAAATAGTTATATATATACAATCTCAGTGAAAAATGATATTGCAAAATTATCCCTTATATTAGGTATGATTTCCTCTATATGTGTCTAAAACACCAATATTTATTGTTTAAATGTATTATTAACTTGTATAAGAACCGTAATAATAAATATCATATCATATATGATTTACTTACAACTTTATATTACCCATTAATTTGTCAATTCCATGCAAAAGCTATGGTTTTGCTATTAATAATTTCATTTTTGATGCGTGTGTGGACAAGTTATTCATTATATGATTAATTAGATCACGATTCACTAACAAAAATAATTTAATACATGATTTATCTATAATATATATTCAGTATATAAATATATATAATATATAGATAAATTGAATGGAATACACCTTTCATGGAGACTATAGGTTGTACGTACGCATGAACGATGTTTTCGTTTCAATATTAAATTTAATGTAAGTATGTAAAGGAAATATATATATATATATTAACAAATAAAGTATAATATTTATTTCAAATATTTCACCATTATTTATTATATACATTTTATAATCATTCACAAATGGTTAACATGGAGAATGAATCTAATCACATCGTGGTGATGGTAAGACATACATATGCATGAGCTACAATATCCATACCATAGTTTCTGAATGATATTGAAATGGATGGTATATAATATATATAGATTAGTATAAGGTTATTATAATAACGTATTTTTATGATTTCCACCATTATACCCATCCATGTATGGTGTTGTGAAAAATAGATTACACAACTACATTGAGATGGTAATATGTATGTATGCACGCGTGAAGATTTATTTTTTCAAAGGATGGATAGAAGGTGAAATGGGGTTGTTAAAATTTATAATAACATATAAGTATATGAGTGGTACTTTTGTTATTAATTTATAATGATACATCTAAATAGGATAAATTATAAAAGAAATATATTTCAAAGTATCAGTAGAAAAGATTTCAACATCCTCAAGGTTCCACCTTCAAATTTGATCATTGAGTACTAGAGATAGTCTTTTGAAAGACTATAACCTCTAGAATGTAATTATAAATATTTACAAGAAAGATTGGTATGAATTTTATGAGTTTTAAGTGTTAAAATTGTGTCAATATGAGGGGTATGATGATTCCTTTTATAAGAGAGAAGGGGGAACTTCCAGAAATATCGAAAATATTAATTTATAATAAATTAAATATTTATTAAAAATGGTCCCAATTTTATTTTATTATACTATAATATTACATTGGATCTAATAACCATAATAAAATAATTTTTTGAAATTTTTTGAATACTTTTTATCAATATCTTTTTGGTTTTACCCTTATTTTACCCTTTTTATCTTACAGTGATATCTTGTTACTTACACATTGTGGGTTAATATAATTACTGTATAATTTCAAACCACCAAAAAAAATATTTATGAAATATTTGAACTTATATTAAACATTGTGTCGAATATTAAATTTTTATAAAATTAATATCATTTAACATACTATTTTATATTATAATTTATTAATTATGTCAATTTTGGATTCTATTCATACATGAATTTTTTTAAAAATTCATAACAAAATCATTACATCCCGATAAAGTAATTAAATCATCCTAATATGTAAATGGAATCCAAAAAATTCTGGGAAGACATCTATATGTCAATGTAAAATTTATTATATTATTTATATACTCAATTATTTGAAATTTTCTTTAATAAGGTAATCACAACATCAGAATTGTGTCATAAATAAATAACTATATCTAAAGTAGAAAAATTAAAAATAATATACCTTTATATTGATAATATATTTATCTATATGATGACTAATTATATAGGTAGATATCATCTATATAAAAAATTTTTTAAAATTGATTTTGCAAAAGATATATGGTTAAGAAATAATTATCTTTACATTTAATAAATTCTTCTACATTTTCATTTTCACATCCATGTAAATCTACGGGGTCCCAAAATCATCCGAAGGATTCCCATTGTCCATAATATCTCATCCAATAATATTAGGAAATGTTTTTGGATAATTTATTATTATTATAATATTATTTTTTACAAGTATATATCAGATATTCCTTTTGACCATGGAAAATAAAATAACTACTTATGTTACGATTCATTGTATCCAAAAACTAAAACGTACCGACATAAAAAATTTAAACCATATGACTCCTAATATGGAATAAATTTTTTTATTTCATAATACAGAAGTTTTAGAAATTAATTTAAAATTAATACGTGTTGTCAAAACCAAATATCAGGTTTTTAAGTAGTAACAAATATTAAATGATAGACCATTGGTTATGAACAATCTTAATGTGAAATTTCATCCAATGAAAACAATTGGATCAAATGATAAATAAATAATACACTTACACATTAAAAACAATTAATATAACTATATAAATAAATTATATTAAAAGGTATTTTTTAATTAAAATGCAGTATTTTCACTATTCATAAAAATATGAATTTTATCAGAAAAATACCTAAAATTTAAAAAAGTAAATTTATATGTCATATATCTAAAGATATAGATTATTTTTTCAAATATTATTATAAAATGGTAAAAACTATATTTAAAATGGCAGCGTCATCAATAGGCCATAAAAATTCTTTTTTATGAAAAATGAGTTTTTTTATACGAAATATTAAACTTGTTCTAATATCATGTTCTATAAAATTTCTAAGATAATGATAATGATATAAAATACAAAATTTGGTTATTATTATTCATAAAGGGTAGTTTATATCCCAATAAATAATAAAATATTAGTTATATATTGTTGTATAGTGTAAATTGGTATTGGGTACAACGCAAGCTATTGAGGAAGGTCACTCTTCCATATAATGCAAGCCAAGTAAGTGTTGTATGTATTGAAAGATTCATTTTGAATTGTGTATAACATAATAAAAAAATTATATATTTATACATTGAATGAAATATATACTAACTGGTTTGTGAAATCAATTCTTTCAAAAGAACATGAAATTTCATGAAACACAAGATTAGTATATTGTTGCATATACTGCAATATAATACAATATTACATATATCGAAAGTTAATTTTGATGAAGAAGAAAACAAAATAAATCAATGAAAATAAAAACGAAAAAATTTCATAAAATCTCGAGGTCTTACAGCTATAGTATGCTGAATCATCATATAAATGGTCTTGATAGTTAAGGATTTATGTTTATGGGAAAATTGGCATTAAATATTAAATCATTGAAATTTTTATGATTTAGTTATTATTATACATTTTATTTTAACTAAAATGAAATATATAGTTTAATTAAATATCATTATATTGATTAAATTGAATATATCAATTATTTTACCTTTAATGTTGTTAATTCATTATCCTTTTATTTATGTGGTACGTGATTCTATTATTTAGCATTCCATATTGATTATTTTCATAAATTCATTATTTAAACCACCGTATTTTTCCCTTACTGAGTATTATTTCTAAAACTGATATTTTTTGTCCCGAGAAATCCATAATATATTTTATTAATGATATTCTTGTATTCTATTTAGGGAATAATGCTATTATATAAAAATATAAGAATAAAATTATGATGTAATTTTTGTATTCTTATGTAATATAAAAATCATGTGTGTATCTGATTTACCAATAATACGAAAAAATATAGTCCCTAAGGATGTGATTACCAATATATTATTCCAATACAATGATATGAATAAAGTTTTACATGATCTATGGGGTTTGTATCTCTATTTATAGCATCCTAAAAAATATTTTTATGTCGACGAATATGAAGATCCAATGAAAGTATGTTTCAGTGATATATAATATTCAGTGGTATGAAGAAAAAGAAGCATATTTAAGATGAGGTTGTTTTTAATTAAATATTTCATGGAAAGAAATAGATTATTATGCATGTAATAAATAAGATCATGAACATGTAACATAAAATGATTTTTTTCAATCAATAAAGAATAAGTTTTTTGTATTTTTGTGAATATAAAATAAGTGTAAGGTACTTGAATAATGTTGTGTAATAAACATAAGAATTACGTACTGGAAATATGCCAAACAATTTTTTGATATAATCCTACAAAGAGAAGGCTACATCGATTGATAACCAAATCATTGTAATAGTTTGTCACGTGAAAAACCTGTGTAAAAGATCATCTAAATAGTGTATTGAAGGATATATTATCATACACTATAATGATATATTATTTTAAATATCACAAAATAATTTTTATGGTTATTGAGTAATTAGAATAATTTATTTCAACACAAGGATTATCCTTCTTATATTTAGTGGTTAACAATCTAAAAATATTTTCTTCATCTTTAATAACATATATAAGTAAGAATGACCAGTGATAAGAAATAAAAATTATTTTGAAAACACACCAAAACTAATTCAACACCTCTAATTATGGAATATATGATTATATGTTCCCAATATTTTTTTATTAATCATGGGTTATACTATGTTTTAATTTTATGTTTTAAGTGTCGATCTCATTTTGATAAGTTATTTTCTTTTATATTTTTTAATAAATTTATAATTTTAAATTTATTTAGTTGATAATTCTCTTCATAAATAGATTATAATGTTCTATTCTTTCTACTATTTCATATCATATGGAATCATATAAGAAGGCGTGTAAAAAATTAAGAAATAATATTAATAAGTCAATGAAAATTATTTTCTTATATAGAAAAGAAATTCGGGATTCAAGTTTTCTTTCTAATCAAGATAGATCTATATTAAATTGAATGAAATAGGTTCTTCGACCCACAAAAAAAGTAAGTGTTAAATGTTGAGTCAATAAGGTTTCCATATGTCTTTTCAATTCCTTCATGTTTGTAAAATAAAAAACACTATCGTTTAAAGAAGGCTTCTTTTTTCCAAAGGTTTCATCATTATAAAGTAAATTTTACTTCCCCAAGGAAATTTATACTTACCTTTTTTCATTGTTCATAATTTTATTCTCTCTAAATATAAGTCATATTATTCCTAAGTGTAAAATTCAGTTTCACATCTAAAACCTCAGAATTCTATAAATTCATAGATATAGAGTATTCTATTTTCACTATCCAAATGCATGTTCCGAATTCTCTGAAATTCAGAATCTGAATTCTCTAAAATTCAAAATCCAAATACTTTGAAATTAAGAATCTGAATTCACTAAAATTCAGAATATGAATTCTCTGAAATGTATAATCTGAATTCACTAAAATTCAAAATCTGAATTCCTTATAATCCAGGTTTTGAATTCCTTAACATTAAGACTCTGGATTCCTTAGAATTCGGACTCCAAATTCATCAAAATCATGACTCCAGATTCTATAGAATTATGAATCTAAATTCCTTAAAAAACAGAATCCATATATCTTTATAAAATAGAATTCTAATGCTTACTCATTTAGTCTCCGAATTTTATTGTTTCCTTAGACACTGAGAAATAGGTTTGGATTAGCAAACAATTTTTTTACATACTCTTGTATGAGTTATAAAACGATCTCATGCATTCTATTTCTAACCAATCATAGTTTGAAAGATCCGTGTTCAGGTTTCTCTGAAATTCAATGAAAAATATGACTGTTCGAGGAGTGATCTGACTGTTGAAGATGTACCTAAAAATATGATCTCATTTTAATGATATCAATAACGTTGATCAATCTAGATATTACATGTTACTAAGATGATTTCATTAGAGAGATACATTAATTCTTTGTGCGTACTATATATCTGTTTCAGACATACTTTATGAGACTCTAAATGTTGTAGAGTACATTCGAGGGATTCCAAGGATAGGAAGACAATGGTGAAGACTACCATTAAGTTAGAGAGCTTACGGGGACAACAAGATTGACTCTGATAATCCTATCGAGGTCTTATCTTGGTTTGATTAGGATAGAATTTCTTGAAATTATAAATCAAGGGAACATTATTCAAGGTTGTTGGATACCCTACTCATTAGGTTAAAATATTTCCTACCTGTTATTTGTATTGTTTAATGTTTTTTTCCACTTCATTTTAATTGATAAGGAAATTAAAACTATATCATACACTCTTATACTTGTACTCTGATTAGTAAGATTCAATATGCATTAAGGTAGAATCTTTATCTTTGTAAATTTTTCATAATTTGCATATATGGAACCATATTACTAGAATCATGCATGGTTGTATAACTAATATTTCTAGTGAATATAACTTATTTAACATTGATAAAAATTACCATATTTAAATGTTCTAAATTAATTTTTTCAGGTATAAAATTCACCCCCCCCCCCCCCTTGTATATTGTGCATTTACATCATCTTCACGTTCATACATTAAACACTTCTAAACCAAATGAATTATGAAAATCAATTTTTTACCTAAATATTTTCTTTATGAAAACAAAACTTATGATGAATGAATAAGTAGTAGTAATACTCACATGATAGTGTATTAGCATTAAATATTATATTATGGATTAATCATATTCTATGATACTTTCAAAAATAAATGTATTACATATTTAGTGAAATTATTGAACTAAATTATAAAATAATAAATTCAATTTAATGAAAATGAATGGTGTTATATAGGAATCGATCTCATTATTCATTATGAAATATGATTCTTTTGAAATTCCTAAATAGAAGAACAATGAATTCGAAATTAATCATTTTGAATAGAACTCTCAGATGATGGCCAAGGTAATAATGATTTAATAACCTAACACAATGATGAAACAACAAATTTTACATCACAAAAAATATTATATAAAATCCAAATTAAATTTTTAATGATGAAATACAATCAATTAAAAAGATACCAATATTTTCTATAAGGCATTTCAGTAACATTAAATCAAAAATTTAATCATGAATCTATTCATGGAATTTCCTCACATGGTTCCGATGGAAGAAATGTTTTTTCCACACATATTTTAAAATATAGATTAATATATCTAAATACTTTAACAATATAAATTTCGTTATTGATAATTATATGATTATTATCATAACATGTTAATGAAATACATACAACTAATAGTAAATATAATTATTCTAAGAAATCTATTTTCATAAATCTCGTAGGATTAAAATAAAAAGTTATTTAAATTTTTTTAGGAAAAGATAATAGAGTAAGACCACTATATAGATGGTGAATAAAATATAACATTGGACTTATGGTGACAAATAAAAAAATTCATAATTGTGGAAAAAGTCATCAAAAATAATTCTTATGTTTTTGGAAATTCATGATACCATACAATAGAGAAAATATTTCCATATTTTTTATTTTTTACATATTGTCTATTAATAATGAGAATATATATTTAGTTTTATGTTATAAACTATCAATTCCATATTTTTCAATTAATCCGTCATATTCGGTATTTTTCCATAAATAATAAAACAATTACTAATTAGGATAATTATATATTATATAATGAATTTTAGGTTGTTGATGAATTCTATGAATTGCACTATGAGTGTGGTCAAAAATATGATTAATTTCCATTTTAAAATGTATAAAATGGATATGGATAGATAATACCATATATTTTTATTAATAATGATATGAAAAGTGGGAAGATGTGGTAAAAATTAGAAATCACACAAATCACAAGATTATTTAATCGAAGAATGTGTCATCCTTAAACTGAAATAAAATATAATAATAATTTTAAATAACATCTAAGATATTCATGTTGAGTTATACTATTAAAATATTATATATTAATAAATGCACTCTTAAATTATCATGTGGAATTTGTATATAATTTTTCAATTTTCCCAATGATTTTTTAGTCATTTTGCCATTAAATTTAATATTAATAAAAATAGTGGAAGATAATTTAAAATATCATTTATGGTAAACACGATATCCCTCATGATTATTCATAATTTTACGAATGGTATTCAACAAATTACAACCATAGATTCTTAAAATGATCATATATAAGATGAAACATAGTTTTACCAACTACTAATTATTTTTAACTATATATATGAAAAAGAATATATTATTCAATGAAGATAATAGTTACACTATATGATTACTTTAATACAAATGATAAAGATAATGGAAAAATCAGACTATAATTTAAAAGATATTAATGGATCAATTATTTATAAAACACCATAAAATTTGAAATAGATATGTTCCAAAAAAAGTTCCAGATTAAATAAAGAATATTTGTTTAGAAAATCCTATAAAAATGATTTTCATACTTAGGAACAACGATATCGACATTATTTATTTATTATTTTATATTTTATATAATATATAAATTAATACAATTGATGATTTATAAGTATATATGTGATATAGCATAGTATGGAATGTAAGTGATAAATATTTATTAAAAAGTAAAGAAGAAACCATCAAAAGATTAATCATACAAATATTATTTTAATGAAACAATAATAAAAAGTTATTATTTGATGAAGTTGATGTATGTTATCTAACTAATGGAATATAAAATGATGCTACATTCATCTTGAAATGATCTATATATTATTGTAAAATAACAAGGTTTTAAATAAAATAAAATGTGGTGGAGATACATATTTTATAAGATCATGAGGTACATATAATTTTTATTCTTATTTTTATTACCTCTAATTATAATAAAATTTATTAATGAGATACAACATGAATAATTTTATTTAATTTAAATAGATGTTGATGATAAAAGAGTAATGTTTTTAAATGAAATTATCAACGTATTAAAAAATAAATATATAAATATTATCAAACAATAATAAAATAGGTATATGAGATAAAGAATGATTTTATACTATCAAATACATGGTAATAAAATAATATATTAATATTAATGGGGAAAAATTATTAATATAAATAAAATGAAATTATATTTATTTAAATATATTCTTATGTGTTTTTAAAAACATGTTATATATTTTTTTAATTCAACATTATTAACCAATGTGATCTTTTGACTGAAAGAATTCCAGATGATATTTTTCATTTGAAGATTTCATTCTAAATTAGTTTTCATCAGTGGTAATTAGAAAATATATAATAAATAATATGACAGAAATAATTAATATTTTTATAAATTTATATTCAAAATGGATATAAATTATCTATAAATTGAATAAAAATGTATTCTACATAGATAATTAATCAAATTGATATAAAGTGTAATTTTTTATTATGTGATTCATAATTATGAATTGATACCTTGATGTAACATCCATTATTTTCATTGTAGTAAATCTCATATTTTATTGATTTAAATTATTTAAACATCCATTATGATGTTACCCAATGGAGTCACAAAGCATACAAGTGAATTGAAGGCTTTTTCAGAGCCCTAAACCTATGGAATTTAGAAAACATACAGGGAATCATGGTTAGTAAATACTATATAGATCGGGTCACATGATCAATACTAATAGTTTGGGGTCAAACAGATTATAATTAGGGACTAAACTAGTTTTCTACAATTTTGAAACCCCAAGAACATGAATGTCAGAAAAAAATAAAAATATTGGATGATACTAATTTACATTGTTTTCTCATGGTTTGAAAAACTAAGCAAATAACCATGTTAGATATTTACATTAAAAGTAAGGGTCACATGAGTTTAATATTTTTTGGACAAACTATATAACCAAATATTTGATGATAAAATTTGAATTTTGACTTAATGAATCCGTAATTCAATTTTCCTTTTTCTAACCCATCATTTAAGAAGATAACCCCATTTTCTCCTCCTATGAGCCCCAATTTCCATCAAACATGGTTCCATATATCTTCTCAATTCTATGTTCTAATAAATATCCTTTTATAGATTTGGGTAACTATACATATTTTCTAAATTCCCATCTCATCCAATCATGTTTTATCATTATATCTGTTTCACTTTTTTGTACAAGTACACAGCGTGTACTTCTAGAGTACATAGTGTTTACTAGGCTTTTCGGTATTCCACATTATGTGGAATCTACATCAACCCAACATGGTCGTGTGTGTGGCCGTGACACGACCAACACACAGCCTCAAGCAACATCAAAGTACTAGGTGTGTACTTATAAAGTACACGAAATGTACTTAAAAAATTTCCAAAAACTCCTATTTTCTCAAAAACTCCAGAAAAAGGAATAACATTCCAGAAAAGAAGATTTGGGTTCTTACAGTACCCATTCCCAGTCCTTTAAAAAACACACCAATTCCTCTTGATTACTCAATATTCCCAATCTAATTGGATAGGAAATTCCTTGACCATAACTCTGTTTATAATCCCTACACTCATCCTAGAATACTCTTTTAGATATTATGGCCTCCCAGTGATGTATTTTGGTATAAACTAAAAAAAGACACATGTACAAGAGGTAACACATTCTCTCATGTTTTTGAGTTTATTTTTATTATCTACTCCATAAACTCTTCATATTTTTATGATTATAAAAAAAATTGTATCACAAATATACATTTATTTTTTATGATATGTTTTTAAAATAAACATATACAAACCTCCAGTTAAAATTTAAAAAACATTATATTTCTCAATATAGAAAACTATTGCAACACAAAATGATGATTGTTCAATTTTCCCATACCACCACTCAATGCGTGAATTATGATGGAAACAATCTTAATATATGATATATAATATATTTATATAGTACATATTCTGTTTTTAATTTTATTTATATCATACCATAATTATTTCCATGTTTCTTAAATACAATTGTATCCTTTGAGGAAGTGTGGACTACAAAACTCTTGAAGTGATTTGACTTGTTCACGATATACATGGAAGGTATAAAGGATGGTTTTACTAAACCTATGATAAATATATTACATTTATATAATACTAGTATTGTAATATAAATCATTTAACTAATATTTTTCTAGTATAAAAATTAAATTAATGTAGTGTTCAAGCGTACGTATCACATACTGTCTCTATGAACGGTGCATTTAATTTAATATCTCAAAATATTAGGAATTATTATAAATAAATATTTACTCTACATATATTGAATTTAAATGATGAATATGATTGTTATGATAAGGGGCATTTGTCGTCAGGTAAAATCAGTAACCATAACAAACTCATCTTTTACTAATGTACCAAACATCGAAAAAACAACTATTATGAAAATATCTAATTTGTTATTTTTTATTACATTTTAATAAGTGATATAAAATTAATAATAAACCTGAAAATGTTTCTCAATAAATAATGAATTAACCTATGTTTATTATTTAGGAACATAATTATTGTACGTAATTAGTAGGACTCAATGTATGGGAATTGCATAACCCAATTTCCACTCGTTGGGTTTCATGCATACATAGTTGATTATTTTATACCCTGATTATGTGGGTAAGATATATTTATTTATATATATTGTAATTTCTACTTAACATTGTGTAAAAATAATATTTCTTCACATAATCACCACGTTGAAAAATTCTTATGTCATTGATATGATTTTTATAAGGGTAATCATAACTCAATCTCCATTCATTATGTTATATATCAATGTCATTGGTTTTGTTCCTACAATAATATTTGTGTATAAACTATGATTGTTTAACAATTAATATCCACTTATATTATATGTAATTATTTTTTTCATACCCAATTATTTCATTGATTTATCATCAATATAATGATACTATCATTGTAAGGTACATCATCTTAATCTCATTTCATTTAGGAAAATTTTAATTTATACATGACCTTCATTATATAGGTTATAGTATTCCACAATTGACATTTAATTTCATTAAAAATGCTTTTATTTCTATTAATCACATTAATAAATAGCATAAAATAATTTTTTTAATCAATGTGGTGACAAAGAGTCCTCTTCCACCATAACCGTTATTTAATTTTTTACCTTCCTCTATAAGATTTAATGATTATAAAAGGAAATGAAATCCCATATTCCATTTTTAGGTGTTTTGGTATTAAAAATGTATTTTAAAATGTGTTGTCGATTTTAATAACATGAAATTATTTATTGTGATTGAAAATTAAATTAAATGGGTTAAATTATGATAACTAGAATATTTTCTTTGTAGTGATTATATAATTGCACATAGAAATTTGATGAGTAGTTTTGTGATAAACCAAAGATGGGTGGTTACACGAAAAAATAGATATGGGTGGTTTTGTGATAATCCATGAAAATGTGGTTACATTATTTCATTTAGTTAAATTTTTTACAAGTTACAATTATATGTTATGCATTTCTTTCTATGGGAATTATTGAAATAATTTTGTTACAATTTTTGAAATCAATGAGCTCATGTTCAGTTAGTATAATTTGTAATTCTTAAATGATAAATGTACTAATCTATGAAAAATTATTCATGGATTTTATATTTTAGAAACATTAAATATTCAGTTATTTATTTATCACTTACTGAGCTATTTATGATCCTCTTGTATATTTAAATGTTTTTCAAAGGTTTTACGAAAGAATATAGTCGAGGATGGGATCATGATATTTTAGGATTTATCATGAAGATAAACCATTATTATTTTAAAATATTTTTTAATGGATGAAATTTATTCATTCAAAAGTGAAAACATAGTATTATTATGGTTTTGTTATATATGAGATATGGCCTATTTCTATTAAAATCTAAACATGAAAAGATCCTCAGTGTGAATTGTTAACATATCTCATGATTAAGTTGTGTTTATGTCTGGTTATTTAGTGGTTTAAATTATTATGATGACTATGTCATGAACAATGTAAGAGGAAAAAAATTAAAATTAAATATATACTCACAAAACAAGGCAACAAAAAAGCCCAAAAAAACAAAAAATAAAAAATTTATTAAAAAATATGTGACAACATCTAATAAAAGGATCATATGATATATTATAAATAAAAATTTTGTTATAGAAAAAATTAATTACATGATTCAAACTATTTTATTGGAGGATAATGAGTGATTAAACCAAATGATGCATAAGGTAATGTTTTTTGTCTCAATTTCTTTTCATTACGACTTATTGAATTATTATACATATAATTTCATTTATATGATTAATATGATTCCACTTTGAAAATTAATATCATTAAGAATTCATTATTAAATTTAATTTATACATCAATTTTAATAATTTCATCTATGTGTATTTGAATTAAAAATTTACCCATTGGTAATGAATTTTATAACATAATTACATTCTTTAGGTTATATTTTTTCGTCACTATTATTTATATTATTTGATTATAATTATATTTAATTCTTATCATCTAATGGATAATTTATACATTTTTATGTGGTTTTATATTTCATAAACAAAATATGATCATTCGTATAATATCACTTCATCCTTATTTCAATTATAAGAGTTTACATCATAATATATTTTTATTTAGTATTTTTTATTAATGAATTTACACTTAATGATATTATTTATCATTAATTAATAAACCATTTAAATTATTCTTGTTTAGTAATTAATGATATTTTTCGTGTAATAATACCATATTTCACTCGTTGGTACATAATATGTGACGAAACGAATCAGGTGGCTGTCAAAAATAGCACCATAAATGTCATGTGATAAGGCACAAAGGGCGTTCCCAATCCCCACCAGCAGGAAAACGTTCTTGGGTATCACAATCAAAAAACTAGGAATGATTTACCTAAGTATACAAAAATTAATAATAAATGAATCCAAATAATACGAATCTGGATATATAAAAAACAATCACATTTTAAGAAATTTAATATATCAACTACTAAATGTAACTCAATGTCCAAATACCATTAAAAAGTTACAATACCAAAAATGGACAGCCAATAACCAACTTAATGAAACGAGGAATCACCCACAATCCCTTTCCATGAAAAAAGAAATAAGAAGGACTGCTAGAAACACGAACCATTAGCAGTAAAAATAGTACCCAAACCTGGAAAAATTACAAGTTTACATACACCAAAAAGTGTAAGTAGGGTGTGATACATATCCCAGTTGCATACCACAACTTATATATTTCAGGTGATAAACATTTAAAGACATAAATATTTACATTATTTGTAAATTAGAAATTTATAGTGATAGTTTCTAAAAGATTCAACATTGAAACTAACAATTTTTGAGGTATGATATATTAGATAAGGTAAGTGTTTCAATGAAACAGACATGTAACTGAACTTTTCTAGCCATTCATAATGTATGCTGATAGAAAGAATAAAATATCTTGTGATTGCAAGCAATGGTAAATAACCCCTTGGAACAAGCTTGTTGTGGGTCCAAGGTACATCATTTCTCAGTGAAAGTTACAATCATAAGTATCGGTTCTTGTGCAAGAGCCTCTAGTTGGGATCATGCCCATAACATAGTTTTCCCCCATAATCATAATGAAATATTAGTTATTTTTGTAAGTTCTAAACATGCTACATGAAAATAATTCAAAACCCACCGAGATCAATAACATACCAGGACACCTACACCCACCTAGTTACTCGGGTTACCATCGTTTGCTCAAACAAGTTCAACAAGCCATAAAATATAATTTTCC
Organism: Viscum album; assembly: GCA_963277665.1. Taxonomy (NCBI): domain Eukaryota; kingdom Viridiplantae; phylum Streptophyta; class Magnoliopsida; order Santalales; family Viscaceae; genus Viscum; species Viscum album. The sequence continues at coordinate 1,043,645,733 of OY728163.1, read as the reverse complement.
CAAGAAAATACCAATTTAAAATAACAAATTAACCAAATTACACCAATTCATATCAAACATGTTTCATAATCCACTTTTACATTCAAATTCATTTTGAAAAAATTACTCAAACCCAAATATCCCACAACACTTTTCACATATCTTTACCATATCAAAAAATCCATTAAAATTATTATAAAACTATTAAAATATATTTCAACTCACATAACATCCCACACACATATCACATAATACCCTTTTCACTTCCAAACATCATTTTTATCAACAAACTCATACGAAAAATCTGATAACCATGTTTCAGACCCACAAACACAATTCAGAATAACATTTCCGCAATTTATAAATCATTTTAAAAATGTATAAAATCGTAAATCACCACATTACCTATCAAAATACAATATTAGTTGAACATAATCACCCAAACCATAAATATACTTCTTTTTCCTACATTTTTTAAACAAATAAAACATTTAAAATTTTCACAAATCAACCCAAAACGGAATAACAATTTATTTTCACGAAAAAGACAATTCAAAAACCCTATTTCAAGGCCAAAATCACACCCAGAACCAACAAATGTAGTATTATACACCATTTAAACTTTTATTAAACCACTGTCAAGGTCCATAATAGAACATCAAATAATTCCACAAAATATGCTCATGAAAACACTCATATTCATAATCATTTTCAATAAGTAAAACAGGTTTTACACATAAAACCAATTCAAATCCTCCTTTTGAGGCCCAAAAGACACTAAAAATTTACCAAAACATAATTGGTGTCCCTTTTCAACAAACACTATTTCCCTTTAACATTATATAAAAATACCTCAAGAAATAACACATGAGTTACACTATAAACATTATCAAATAAAAAAAATATACATTAATGCTAAATTCATTTCTATTACATATAAAAATGGTTTTTCACCACACATAACAGATTAGAAACATGATCAATTAATCAACCAATAGTGATAAGTCATCATAAAATTATTTCAAATGAAATCACCTAGAAATAATGTTGAAACCATCAAATCTTGGTGTGAAAACTCAACCGCACCTCTGCTGCACCACAAGTGAGAAAAATCCAACCCTAGAAAAAAAGATTTGACCAAAAAGGTACTAAATCAAAACCTAGGTTCTAACCCTAACATCTGGACATTTTATATCTTCACAAATGTGAAAGGAAACCCTATAGGGTAGGACATTAATTATTATTGGAACACATACTTGATGGAATGATGGAGTTTCCCCACTGAAACTGCCCATAAAATATAGGTTCCATGGGAGCATGAGGGATATTAAAGGCTGCCCGTGGCTATTGGTGTCTAATGGGAAATAATTTAGTGGCTTATAAATATTTCCTTGATGAAAAAATATAATTTCAAAATGTATTAAATTTCCAAGACACCCTTACATGGTTTTTCTGTATGGTTTGAAACATGGAGGCATGTTCTACACATCCAAAACCATTCCATTCTCCTCCAAAGTTTTTAGGTCCAAGGGGAAACATGGGGGGATGATATGAAATAGATATGAAATAAAAATACCCAATATAAACAATAATTTTCATCCCTGTACTCATCCAACTCAAGGTATCAAAAAAACTCAACAATAAACCTAGAAACTTGTGTCTTTAGGAGTGTCACAAGTCCAACTCCAAAACCCCAAAAACGCACACTATTCCTTTGATTAAAGAAGAAGACATGTACCATTATATGCCTCTCTAACCAATATCATAGATCATGAATGGAACAGATACCAAAAATTCTAATCCTAGAACAATTGGAAACCAAGATAAAGATAATAACCAAAAGGGAACATCAAACAGAGAATGGAATGGAAAATTCAGTTGTTACAATTCTCCACATCATAATGCTTTCTTCCCCCAGAAAGCTATATCTAGGCTAAAAGAAAAAAACCAAATCAAACCGATAAACCAAAATGGAATCTCTTTATATATTTCACCCCAAATGAAAAAAACCTCCATTGATCAATTAAGGATGGAATACTCTATCCAAAAAAATACAAAAAATTTCTAAAACGATCAAGAACCTTAAGATTTAATTCCAAAATAAACCTCCTCAAACACTATCCGAACAATATTATAGTAATTTACCCAAAATAACAACAACAACGAACAAGTTTAAACATTCATTTTATTTGCTAAACCACTTAGTGCTCTCTAATCCAAATGTTTACCTGAAGAAGATGTTGGTGGTTAGATACCTCTAAACTAAACTACCTACCTCTGAGCAATTATTGAGGGAAAAAATGAGTTACTAGTATGGAGTGACACAAATGGTCTCCCCAGTATAAGATACATCTCAAACATTACCATGATAGAATCATGGTCTATCAAGGGAGGCCCGAATGGACCCCTGGATATAAGGGGTAAAATACCTTTACACCTTTCCCAAAGAACATAAATAAAATTTATAGTGGGTATTCCCACCATAAGAACTAACCATCATATCTGACCAGCACGAGCCGAAAAACGATGATCAAAAAACATAAAGAGTTAGAATGGCAACTGGGGTAGTCTATACGGTTTGGGAGACAGTGTGATAACCATGGGTATCATTCTATTTTCATGGATTCCTTGCACAATGTCATTACTGATAGTGTAAAAACTATGTTCTCAATAATGAAAAATCATAGGATTAAAATATTCCCATATTTCATACCGACGATATTACATTGTTCATGTTTTTGAACAACCCTGTGATTTCTGCGGACTATGTTCTAGCTTCCCTCCATGACATATGGTTGAAGCTAAATGTTTAAATATTCGTTAGCCTCACTGTTAGGATTTGAAAACCCCATAATATAACTTATTATTTGGTTCTCAAAAAAACTACACCAAAATCTTTGATAAGTTTACCAAGAAATCACACATTCAAATTCACAATACACTAACCTGACATTTCATACATATAGGGGCTTAGATGATGCACACAAATCACACCGTGTTTCTTCTGATAAGAGAGAATATAAATAAAGTAAACACATAATCATATTCCTCTAAAATATGGAATTTTGTGTACTTTCAAAGGGATACATATTCTTAACATGATAAAGACTCTCAGAGTATTGCATGTCCTTCACCATTATTGTAAAATGAGAACACAACATCACAAGGAATCACTAAACAAGACCATTGTGACTAATATAAATAATACTTCGAAAGTGACCATATTCCAAGTCCCCATATGACACACAATTCCAGAAAGTGGCCATAGTAGCCTCTCAAGCCAGATTTACCACCCTATATGTTTAAATTTAACTCCTAAATTGATGTGACTATGATTGACCCAGACACCCTCTTAATCAACATCCATATACTCATCCACACAAACAACCCCAGACCAGATTCACCTTTGACAAACAACATAACATATCATACTAAGGTTTATATCATCCAACCAAAAGCACTATCTGACTACAAGAGGACCCAAAAAACAATGAATATAACTCATGTTGTCTCAATATATAAATCTCAAGAAAATTATTCTTCATATTGATAAACTAGATGATTTTCAAATGGTTAAACACTATGGGTTGCACTTCAATCATGCACTAGCTCTTAATGGGGGCGTACATTATTCAACGAGAACACCCAAGGAACAAAAAAAGTTTGTTGATTGGTCAAAACTGACACAAATTAGATGTAACAACATGGAGTTAACCATCGTAATGGCTTACCGAAATATTTATCATAACAGACTATTAACAGGTCCTTCTACCCAGCGTACCGACCAAACACAAACCCAAAACATGGTTGAAACAAAAAGGGTTCTTGTTCTCAAAACCTCCCAACAAATAAAAATTTTCAAAATAAAATATGACCCACCATCCCAATACATTCCTCTATACATCATGTTTATCATTAAAGGTATTTAATTGAAAATTAATGGTTCAACGGTTAGGTCATCCACCGATGGTACTCCATGAGCCTCACACATGCATATTTTGGTGCCACACCAGGAACTCTCCTTATATCCATCCCTTAACATATTCAAACGTTCAATAAACCATCCATCATCTGATATAACCAAATTCATGCCATCTCTAATGAAAATATCTTTATTTAGGACAAAAATTCATTCCACTTTTCAAAAAAATATATTCAACCAATACTTCATTTTTCCCAGGACCGCAAACCACAAAATCAATCCCAATTTACATGTTACAAAACATTTTATGAAGAAAAAATCATTATAATGAAAATTCCATTTCCAACTACTATCACCAATTTCAAGACATATTATTCCATTAGATCAACATTTTTTTGATTATAAAAACCTATAGGAAACACTTTTTCAAAACCAAAATTAACATTCTTTTTTGATTTCAAATAAGGTGAAAACACACCACTTCCCAAGAAAACCATTCTGAAAATTCATTTATAACCTTTCAAAAATCAAAAAATTCCCTTTTTTAGAAATTTACTTCACAAAGAAATTATTCTTCTTAAAACCATGAAATTTTTTCTATAAATCCATTCATCATGGGTTTTGAGAGTAAAGAACAAAAGATTAAGTGAGAAGAAAATATTTATGGTGTGTGACATAGACATGTTGATAGAAACCATATTCCAATCACTTCAACATCACATATATTGTTATATGGAATATCCCTCGCTCTACATGGATTTCCATGCCCTGCGATATCACTCAGACCATTAACCCAACTATATTATTATCTCCCCTAATCATCATCAAAATAAGAAAACTAGAAGACTTATATAAATCCAGACATTCACTAGAGACATGAATCCTATCATGAGTTTTGGTTATTATTAAAAGTACCCATAACATAAATTTCATATCCCTAAAATCCAAGCATCAAACTATCTCAACAGCTCCCCAGATAAGATAACCCATGGGAGAAAACCTGGTCATTCTCTAATACTATTTTGTCATGAACTGAATGTGGTCACTATCCAATCTGGCACTAGACCCAGCATGTGACAAGGCTTGAAAGGAATTCCTGATCCTAACGGGCTGACATAAGTTCTCAGGTATCATAATCTGAAAATTTGGAATGATTTCATGAGATTCAAAACATAAACCAACCAACGAATCCAATAATAAAAATATGTATTTCTTAAACAAAATGATCTTTTACAAAATTTCTGAACAAAACTATAAAATTTAAAACAATTTCAAAATACCATTAAAAAGTATAGAACCAAAAATTGACAACTAAGAACCACCTCAAATAAAGGGTAATCACCCTCAAGCCATCTCCATGAATATGCACTAAGAACTACTGATAAAAAACCAAACCACTGGCACTAAAAACTATAACCAAACCTACGACAAAGAATAACAAAGTATAATTACCCAAATATTTGTAATTTGATTTTTAAAAAAATTCTATTAGAATAACAAAAATATGAGATACCATGTGATAATAATTTTTAGAAAAAAAAATTTCATGTTTTGTAAATAAGGAAATGCTTCTGATATTTTCTAAAAGGTGCAACATTAAAATTTAATAGTTTTGAGGTTGGATTTTTTAAATAAAGGAATATTTTAAATTAAACCAAAATGATAATAATTTTTTCTATCCAATAATTTCATATTTCTATTGTAATCACATAATATATAGTGAGAACATGCAATTGTAAATAACCCCCACTCCCTAGCTCATTGTGGGTCTCTGGAACTTCATATCTCGGTGAAAGTGACAGTCAAAAATATATGTTCTTGAGCACGATCCACTAGTAGGGAAAATAACTATAACCTAGTGGTATCCCACCATCATCATCATATTTTATTTAGTTTTTTAATCATAAAATGTTCTACGTGAAACAAAGGCCAATCACTACAAGATCAATAGCATTCTAGAACACGTCCACCCACCTTGATACCCATGTTTCCCTCCTGTTATCTAACAAGTTCAACAATCCATAAAATATAATTTGCACAATATTATAAAACTTCCACAACACACAATAACCAAACATCACCCATTCATATGAAAAATGTCACATAATATACTATTTCATTCAAATTCATTTTCAAAACATACTCACACCAAAATATCCCACAACACTTTTCACATTTCATTATCACATCCACAAATCCATTAAAAGATTATATAAAACTATTCCAAAACAGTCAAATACTCATAAAATCCCAAAAATAATATCACATAATACCCATATAACCTTCAAAATAAATTTTTATCATATAAATCATATGAAACATCCCATAAAAATGTTTCGCACCAACCAAAAAATTTATAACTCATTTCAGCAATTTATAATACACACTAAAACTGTCTAACATCTTAAATCACCGCCATCAACTTTCAAAAAACCATATTAGGTAAAAATATAACCCAAAAAATAAATATAAACCCTTTTTCATCTTTTTTTAACTAAATAAAAAATTTATACTTTTCAAAAAACAAACCCAAAAAGTTATAACTATTTTTTTTCACAAAAAACCCATTTCAAAATACGATTTCAAGGCCAAAATCACACCAAGACCATCCCTAATAATAATTTGAATGCATTTAAACAATTATTAAACCACGCTCACATTCCATTAAATCACCTCAAACAATCCCTAAAAATATGAACATGAGAAACATTATTTTTCATAAACCCTTTAGATGAGTAAAATAAGTATTTACAAATAACACCCAATCAAAGCTCCCTATAGAGGCCCACATGACACTAAAAATTCCCATACTAGAACTGGTATCCCCATTCTACACACAATAAATCACTTTAACACTTTATAAAACTACCACATGATATAACCCAGGTGTTATATTTGAAAAATAAACACTTTAAAAAAAATTATCATTAATGCTAAATGCTTTAGTATTGAAACAAAAATGGTTTTCACATTAAACACAATAGTTTAGAAACAAGATAAATTATTAAACCAATAATTCTAACTCATAATAAAATAATTACACATGTAATCACCTACTGAAAATATCAAAACCCTAAAATCCATGTGTTTAACCTCAACCCCAACTCCTCAACACCACAATAGAGATATATCCAGACCAAGAACACATGATTTGACTAAAAAGACACCAAATAAAACCATAGGTTTGACCCTAACCTATGTACCCATTATAATTTCACCAAAGAGGGAGGTAAAACTATTGAAGAAAGTTATATATTAATATATAAAAACATACAGGACATAATCATGGAGCTTCCCCTCCCAAAACCCCGTCATATATGGGATCTATGGGAGCTTGAAGGAGCATGGATGCCTCTCATGGCTGCTGGTGTCTAATGGGGGAAAAATGGAGAGGGTTAGACTTATTTTCTTGGGGGAAAATGAAATGTCATGTTTTTAATGGAATTTTAACCCTTTCATGGTTTGTCATCATGGTTTAGAACCGTGTAACCTATTCTATCCAACCTAAACTATGAAATTCTCCTCCAATTCCATAGGGTCCACGGGTGGAACCAAGATGGAATGATAAGAAAAGGATATGGGAGAAAAAGTCTCAAAATAAACTATCCTTTTCACCCCAAACCTCATCTAACTCAATGGTACAAACCACCTCTACAACATACCCCACATGTGGTGCCACTATGAGTATCACCAATACAACTCTGAAATACCACAACCTCACACCATTCCTTTTAAGAAATAGATGGACATGTACCATTCAATACCCCCAATTCCAAGGTTATATATTAAGAACCTAAAAGACACCCAAAATTTCAAACCCGATACACCTAGAAACTTAGGGAAATATAATAATTAGAAGAGTACATTGAATAAATAATTGAATTGAAAATCAGGGTGTGATAATTCTCCCCACCATAATGATTTTCACCTTTAGAAATCCACCACAAGGCAACAAATAAAAACCAAATCAAACTGAAAAACCATGATGTACACCCTTTCCATGTTTCTCAGCCAAAGGCCAAAACACCTCTAGTGATAAATTACGGAATGAATACTCTCACAACCCAAAATATAAACCACATTTTTTAAATGATCAATAAAATTCATATTTAATTACAAAATAAAAAACTCCATACCCTATTCGAACAAGATTTCATATTTTTACTCAACTGATCAACAATAATTAATATGGTCACACGTACATTTCTTTAATTTAACTGATCGGCACTCTTTAATCCCAAAGATTACAAAATGAATATGATGGTGGTTAGATAACTCTAAATGAGACTACCTACCACCAATCCAATACCAAGGATAAATATGAGTTACTAGTATGGGGTGACATAAATTTTCTCCCCACTATAAAAGACAACACTGAAATTCCCGAAATAGGATGAGGGAACTAATAATGGAGGCCCAAAAGGACCCCCTGATACAAGGGGATAAATTTATTTAGACCTTCCCAAAAAAACATACATAAAATTCATAGCAGGTATCCCCACCATAAGAACCAACCATCTTATCCGACCAGCTTAGGCCAACACAGATAGATCCCAAAACATAAAGAGTTGGGATAGCCACATGGGTAGTCTGCACAGTTTGGTACATTTTTAACTAATAATGGAAATCATTCAGTTTTCATGGCTTCCTAGCCCAATGTCACTACTAATAGAACACAAACCGTGTTCTCATCCATGATGACATCTGAGGATTGAATTTTTCTCATCCATCAAACAAAGGAAAATAATTTCTTAATGGGTTTGAACAAACCTTGGATTTCCCCTTACTACGTGCCAGATTCTCTCCATGACCTATGACTAGAGAAAAAATTATTGAATCATCTTCTACATCGTAGATAGGCATTGGAAACAACCAAACAAAACTTTTTTGTGCTACAAAAAACTACACTGCAATCCTCGATAAGATTACCATTACATGACACATTCCAAACTCAATATAATATAACCCAACATTTCATTAAAACAATGTCTTAGAATATGGAAACACATCATACATTGTTTGTTCGAGTAAGATTCAATATAAGGAAAGGACACAGATAATCACCTTCCTTTAAAATAGCCGATTTTAACGATTTTCCATGGGATACATACTACCACCATGACAGAGACTCCTAGAGGCTTGCACGACATTCACTTTTATATTAAAATGACCAAGTGACATCACAAAATGTCAAAAAACGTTACCATTTTGACTCAAAGAACTATATTATCTATACTAAACATTGATTATCTATGCTTAGGTGTCACCCTCCCATGCTTCCACATCAGCATTATTTCTCTTCTCCTCCCTCCAAAACATAAAAATTCACTCACCCTCCATACTATGATCTGGATTTTCCTCCATATCACGCTACCATCCACAAAACCCCTCCCCAAAACCCCTCTCACTACTCTATGGTTCTCACTCCCCTCCCCAAATCCACTATGGTTCCTGATACCCTCCTCGATTCCCCTCTCCAACCAACTTCTCGACTATCCCCTCCAGCCTGCACAACTCAAATTTCACCCAAGCATCCTCGACTCCTCCCTGCATCATAGGGTTTCATTGCATCCATCACAACCCATTCACCTCTGTCGCATCCTCCACATCCACCGCCTCCACATCCTCCTTCATCTGCGCCCCCATTTCCCTCATGTAATAATATATCCTCAACTGACTTCTTCAATAATTTTCAATATACAAAACCACTCATTGAATCATGTTTGCTGGAATCAAGCTCCTCCCAAAGGAATCAGATCTCTTACTGTACAGGTCACCGGCAACCATGGATTTCACCTCCGACTATGACCATTTTGTCACAGTCGAATCTTCGTCCATAAATAGTGAATATGGAAGCACACTTGACGATGAACATTGCTACGCCGACACATCCATTGTGACCCATTCACCTTGTCCTTCATCTCAACCTCTACAAACATCGGCTCAGTCCTCACTGTCTAATCGGTCTTCTCCGCCTCCACCTCCGGCTCCTCTACACATCCAAAGGTTTTGGATCTATCTTGAGGTTTTAATTTTCATAACCGATATCGCTGTAACATTTATTTACACTCTTTTAACCTCAATTCACTGCAAATCTACATTCGTCTTTCGATTTTTGTTCCTTGTACATATGGTAACCCCTTATTTTTTACTGCTGTAATACCACTTGCTATATATCTATATTTCTTCTTCTAATTTATCATATGAAGGTATTATTCAACTGTTGGTTATTTAAAGTGACTTCCTTTTGAGTTCAGACTTCAGTATATTCCCTTCATCCCAGATTTCACCTTTCATTTTTTTTTCATTCAGTTTAGCTTTTTTTTTAACTTCTATTTTATGGAATGCTGAATCAGTGAGGTTTGATTTAAAATCCATAAGGATATATGACCATAGATTTTGGGTTTTATTGATCTCAAGTAATCAATGTAGTTGATGTATAATAATGGAACTACTGAATGATTTCCATCGAACTTCATTAATCAGAGCCTCAATTGAGATAAATTATACACTAAATTGAGTCTTGGATGATGAGGTGATGAGGTAATTCATGCATTGATCAGAGCCCTAAATATATACCCCAACTATTATTATGATGTTTTATATTAAATTTGTTGTTTTAGGTGGGTTCATTATTAGGAAGGATATAGTACTCTTGCTTGTTGAGTTTTTGTGACCAGAATTACATCTATTTCAATGGGAGGTTTCTGTGGGAGCTCCATTATACAGAGTTCCTAATTGATGATCATTTTTAGGAAAAATTATTTTCCCATATTCTAATTTTTATTACTAATATACACATAATATTTTACTATTTCTTTGATATATATTAACCAGTATTACAACTGTTTCTTTGAGAGCTTCATTAAATAGAAATGTGATGAAAATGGGTGAAGTGTTCCACCGCATGAAGGATATTTTTATTTCATATTAATTTTTTAATGTTATTTTTTCTCTTATATGTATCAATATAAATCATATTAATGTTTGAATATTATTTTTTTAACTTATATGTATTCATAATTGAAAAATAGAGGTTCAGAATTGTAATATGCATGTTCATATTTATTTCAGAATTGAAATATGCAAGTTCATAAAAATTTTATGTTTATAAATATTAATGTTTGAATATTATTTTTTTAACATATATGTATTCAGAATTGAAATATATTTGTTTATATTTATTTCAAAACTTAAATATGCATGTTTAAAATTGAAATATGCAAGTTTATATTTATTGAAATATGTAGGTTCATATTTTTCTCTTCCTCCACCTCTGGCACCTCTGCAACTCCAATGGTTTCTGCCTGCACCTTGGGAGTCCTAGAAAAGGTAATTTGTTTTAATGATCAATCTTTGGGATATCTATTATCTATTTTCCATACTAAACATGGATTCTACATGCTTATTTGTCACCTTATCATGCTTTTACATCATCTTTATTTCTCTATTCCAACATTCAAAACCCTAAAAAATCTCCTCCTATCGTTCCCCGCATGAAAATTTCCTTCATCTCACACTCCCCTCTGTGAATCCCCTCCACAAATCCCCTCTCCCCACTCTCTGATTCCTACTACCCTCCCTAAATCCCATGTATTCCTTCTCCCCTCTCCAAATCCTCTCTCCTTCCCCCTTCCCGATGACCCCCTCCATCCCGCACCTCTCCCGTTCACAATTTTCATCGCCTACTCCTCCTTTCTTAGGTGTCACCCTCCCATGCTTCCACGTCACCCTTTTTTCTCTTCTCCTCCATCCGAAACCTAAATATTCACTCACCCTCCGTACTCTGATCTAGATTTTCCTATGTATCGTGCTACCATCCCTGAATCCCCTCCCCAAATATCCTCTCCCTACTCTGTGGTTTGCACTCCCCACCCCAAATCCCCTAGGGTTCCTGCTACCCTCCATGATTCCCCTCTATTTCCCCCTTCCCGACTATCCCCTCCAGCCCGCATCACTCCTATTTCCCCTAATAATCCCCAACTCCTCTGTCCATCATAGAGTTTCATTGCATCCATCGCAACCCAATTTCCTCTACCGCCTCTGTGGACTCTGCTACCTCCTTTACAAGTGCCCCCATTTCCCTCGAGTACTCATATATCATATACCAACTTCTTCAATAATCTACCATATACAAAACCGGTCTTTTCATCACGATGGCCCGAAGGAAGCTCTTCCCGAAGGAATCTGAGCTCTCGTAGTACAGGGCACCGTCAACCATGGATTTTACCTCCGACGACGACTAGTTTGTCGCAGCCAACTCTTCATCTACAAATAGTGAATTTGGAATAACTCTCAATGATGAACAACGCTACACTAATGCATCAATCATGACCCATTCACCTTGTCCTTTGTCACAACCGCTTCCTCCTTCAGCTGAGTCCCCACTGTCTATTCGGTCTACTCAGCCTCCGCCTCATGCTCATCCGCAAATCTTACTCGGTTCCTGCTACCCTCCGTGATTCCCCTCTCTGGCCCCTTCACTAATATCTCATCCACCCTGCACCACTCCCATTTCTACCAGTATTCCTCGACATCATCCTGCATCATAGGGTTTCATTGCATCAATATAAACCCATTCGCCATTGTCGCCTCCGCCGCCTCTGCCTTCACTGATTCCTCCTTCATTTGCGCCCACATTTCCCTCGCATACTCATATATCCTCTACCAACATAGGAAAAAAATTTCAATAAAAAAAACCACTATTTTCATCATGTTGTCTCGAATCAAGCTCCTCCCAAAGGAATCAATACTTTCGTAGTACAGGGCACCGACAACTTTTGATTTCACCTCTAATAATGACAATTTTGTCACGACCGACTCTTCATCTATAAATAGAGAATATAGAAGCACTCTTTATGAAAAACAGTTCTATGCCAATGCATCCATTATGACCCATTTTCCTTGGACTTGATCTCAGCCTCTGCCTACTTTGGATTAGTCCTCACTATCTATTCACTTTATTATGACTCTACCGTTGGCTCCTCTGCACCTACAAATGTTTTTGAATCCATCTTGGGGTTTTGTTTTTCATCACCGGTATCTATGTAACATTTTATTTACAATGTTTTAACCTAGTCGCACTGTAAATCTACTTTCATCATGCGATTTATTTTCCATCTACATACCGAAACCCATTATATTTTACGTCTGTAAGACCTCTATCTATCTCTCTGTCTTTCCACTTCTAATTTCACATATCAAGGTCTTATTACACTGTTGGTGATTTAAAGTGACTTCCTTTTGAGTTCACCCTTCATTATATTTCCTTCATCCCAGATTTCCCCTTTCTTTTCATAATTTCTCTCATGCAGTTTAGCTTTATTTTAACTGCTATTTTATGGAATGCTAAGTCTATACGTTTTGATTTCAAATCAATAATTCTATATGACCATTGATTTTGGGTTTTATTCCTCTTAAATCATCAATGTAGTTGATGAAGAATGATGAAACTACTGAATGATTTCCATCGAACATCATTAATCAAATCTTTAATTGAGATAAATCGTCTACTGATTAGAGTCCTAGATGATGAGATGTTGAGGTAATCTATGCATTGATCAGAGCCCTAGAAATTTACCCCTACTATTATTATGATGTTTTATATTAAATTAGTGGTTGTATGTGTGTGAATTATTTGGGAGGATAGTGTAATCTTGCTGGCTATGTTGTAGTAACCAAAATTACATCTGTTTCTGTTGGATGTTTCTATTGGTTCCCCATTATAGAGAGTTAATAATTGAAAATTATTTTTCAGTAAAATTATTTCCCAACAATCTATTTTTTTTACTAATATTCACATAATATTTTTCTATTTATTTTATATTTATTAACCTACATTACAACTATTTCTATGAGACCTTCACTAAACATAAATGGAATGAAAATGGGTGAAGTGGTCCACCATATGAAGGTTATTTTTTTTCATATTGGTTTTTTAATATTAATTTTTATCTTATATGTATCAAGATTATACATATTAATTTTTGAATGTTATTTGATTAACTTATTTGTATTCATTATTTTAATATTTGGGTTCATTTTCATTTCAAAATTGAAATATAGAGGTTTAGAATTGTAAAATGAAGGTTCATATTTATTTCATAATTGAAATATGAAAGGTTATAATAATTTCAGGTTTATAAATATTAATTTTTGAATATTATTTGTGTAACGTATATGTATTCAGAATTGAAATATACAGGTTCATATTTATTTCAGAACTTAAATATCCAGGTTCAAAATTGAAATATGCAAGTTCATATTTATTGATATATTCAAGTTCATATTTTTCTGCTCCTCCACCTCTGGCTCCTCCGATCCTCCAATGGTTTCCACCTCCACCTTGGGAGTCCAAGAAAAGGTAATTATTTTGGATGATCAATCTTTGTGATATCTTTTATCTATTATCCATACTAAACCTGGCTTCTCCATTATTATGTGTCACCTTCTCATGATTCCACATTGCCCTAATTACTCTATTCCACCGTTAAAAACCCAAAATCAATCACCTGTTATCCCTCCCTGCTCGAAAATGTTTTCCATCTCACACTCCCCTCTATGAAAACCCTCCCCAAATCCACTCTCCCCACTCTATGGTTCCTGCAACCCTCCCCAAATCTCGTTTGATCTTCCTCCCCTTGCTGACACATCTCCCCCACCCCCTTCTTGATGACACCCTCCAGCCCGCACTACTCTTGTTCATGATTTTCATCGCCTAATCTTACAATTCCCAGTCGATTTTGTCTCCTCGATTCTCTCGTAAGTACAAGACCTCTGATACGCTCTACATCTTCAACTATTCAAATTTTTTGTTTTTGAATCCCATATTGGCTACTCCTTCAGCTTATTACATTTTTCATTCTTCAGAACCCTTAACCATAAAACAACGTCGGAAGCAACAACCCACATCAATTGAATTATGGATCTGCTTTGAATCTCAGAAGTTTTACAACTTCGATGTCCTTCATAAATTTTCTTTTCCAAGGTTCAGATTATGTTTAAATCAATATTTTAACCCAATCCTCCTATTCTAAATTTCGTTCCAATAAATAAGCTAACGTTGGTATATTTTTTCATGCTGCTTTAGTAATTTTCCCCGTATTTTGATCGATGTTTTGTTTTTTCAGCTTCTACTTTGTGGATTCTTTTGATTTCAGGAGTTGGGTTGAAACCTAAAAAAAGTATTTTATTGGGAAGGTATCGGTTCAAATGAAATTGTTACCAGGAAATTTTTCTAGGACTATCACCGCTTCTTATGTATGGTCATTCAATCTTCTAGAGTGAATATTAATTTATGAATTTGTGTGGGTAGAATTCTCTCTTCGCTTAGTTCATGTTTTTATGTGTAAATTGATAGTGTATTTTTTCTTTTTTTTTCTGGTTACCGATATGTGGACTCTAAAGATTTTGGGAGATGGATTCTCATCGATGAACATGTTTTTTCATGTGACTCTATTGGTTCAGCTGAAGTTGGTACATGAAAACACTTCACTTTATTTAGACAATGTCAGTTTCTTAATTCACATGAAATTATCCTATTAACTATACTCTAATTTTTATCATCCTCACATAGTGAAGAAGTTAAATCCTCATGAATGTTCATGGGATTAAGGAATTATTGTCTTCAATTTACAAGCATAGAGGAGGATAAACAAAAGAGACACATATAATTTATGGATTAGGGAGGTTTGATCATGATGTTTTTTTACCAATTAATTATTTATCTCAATTTGATTCATGGTTAAGAACTCATCAATTATATATTTTTCAGAACTGAAGGGGTTAATGATACAACGATAATCATGTGCTTCATGAGTCTTACTTGAAATCACTTGAATATGTATTCAATGGGTAGTTCTGAGTTGTTTGGTCATTTTTTTTCTATTTAGAAATGTTCAATTCCAATTGTTTTTTTAGCAAGCAATGTTTCCATTTGCAGCTTCAAAATAAAATGTTGTCATTTCCTTTGATCTTTTTTTTTATTTTATTCTAGCATAAATTGAACTAGCTGAATATGATTGTTAGGTATGATTTGTTTTTATCAGGTATGTGACATGTAATTATTTTTTTTTAAGGAGGTGTGACATTAACAATGAGTAAATATTGTGCCTAAAGGATTCGATGTATTGTCAAACGTATGGTTTAATTCATCTATAAGGATTTAATGGGATGTATTCATTGTGTTTTTCTTTTCATTGAATGATTTCTTTTAGAAGGATATGAATGATCTATTTTCAAGTATTTTTTTATTTTTTTAACCCATTTATAAAGGGTTTTGATGAAGTTTTTAATTAATTTATAAATCTACTATGAACATCATCTCTTTTCATCCACCAATGTATGATGAAATTTATCCATATATAATGAAAATTATTACATGATGTTTGAAATTATTTATGCTTTTGGAAGAAATTCATTGGATTTATATTTATTTTCAAATTTATCAATTGATTGTGTCATTTGAGTTGGAATATAACAAATGCTGATATGTGATTCTTAATTTTCCATATCTGAAGTGCCCAGATCAGTGTGAATCACTGAGAGGGGGAGGGGGTGAATCAGTGATCCCTTCAATCTTTTTACTAATTGATTCTTTATCAATT
Organism: Viscum album; assembly: GCA_963277665.1. NCBI lineage: Eukaryota > Viridiplantae > Streptophyta > Magnoliopsida > Santalales > Viscaceae > Viscum > Viscum album. The sequence continues at coordinate 1,043,629,227 of OY728163.1, read as the reverse complement.
AAACCTCTATGACTGGTTAATGCCTCGATCCACTCTTCTTGTATCTCTCACCTTTCCACGAATGATGCAGTAAATGTAAAGGCACTTGACACAAGGATTTACAAGGTTCGGCACCAAAGGCCTACGTCCTTGCCATGTGGGTTATACACCCCAACATGGTTTCTTCCATTATAATCTGTTAGTATTACAATGGTCGATACAGCATCCCACTGTATCTCTCATGAGTCCCACAGGAGGGTCTTTATACTGCGTCCCACAGTGTTACCAGAGTCCCACTGGCCTGCTCCAGAATCCCACTGAAGACTTCATCCACCCTAAGTCTCATAGGGGGATTCTCCTGGCTCCTCGAGTCACACAAGTAGCTCTTCTTCACTTTAAGCTTCTTCAAGTATCTTCAGCAGTCTAGGATAAAGACTGTTGGCCTTGCTCTGTACCTCTGATCACTTGAGTTGATCAGGTCTTCTCGTCTTGCTCAGGATTTATCTCCTTTTCAAAGGATGACCTGGCCTCTCTCCAACTACTGAATACTCAGACAAATGATATCTTTAACTTCAGTCTGGTCCAGTCTCACAACAATTCAACTTCATACACTAAGTGCATGGAAACTCTGATTCTCATGCACTGATTGCATGGCTTCTCAAATCTCTTCAAGATCTTCAAGTCTTGGACAACTCATATGCACACTCACTGATTTTAACTTTGATTACGTGCGCATGTGCATGCATGCATGCATGCACTTCCCCTTTCCTCTTCTTGGTGCAGTATACGCACAAAGGGTGTAACACTTTAAGTACACACCATCTTCTCAAACTTCACACACTTTATTAAATTTGTCTACACACATAGATTGTGTGTTCTACAATAGTGTGAGAGTCCTCTTCTCTTTCTTCTTAGTGTGTACGCTTTAGTTTGCACACACACTAAGGTTCGGCCTTGTTTTCTTTTTGCACACACTTGTTTCACTTTGCACACACTTGAGACTTGGCCTATTCTCCTCCTTGCGCACACCCAAGGCTACGGCCAACTCATTTAGTCTTAGTTCATTTAAGTGTAAGTCTCGGCCTCTTGGTTCTTTGTTCCTCTTGCACACAAAAATCAAGGATATATCACTTTTTCATACACTCAAGGCAAAGCCTCGGTTCTCCTTCGGCACTACAGACACAATGGTCTCTGCCTCCCACTTCTTGTGCACACACTGCCCGAACTCCACCTTCAAAATAGGCACGCAAGGGGTGCGGCCTTCCTCTCTTCACAGCCGCGTAGGGTCACACTGGACAAGACGTGCATGGTCCTTGGTGCAAGCGGTGCACAATGGTTCTGTCGTGAAAGCTCCTCAAAGGTGCAAGGCACCTCGGCCACGCAAGCCTCAACAAACCACGAGAGCGCGCAAGTGATGCAGCTGCCTCGGGTCTTCCTGCCGCGCAATGGGAAGGCGTGTAGGGGACTCCCTTTCTTCTTTCGCGCAAGAAGTGCGCAAAACGAACCTCACGGAGCAAGGGGTGCTCCGGGCTTCACTGCCGCGCAGGGTGCTGCGCGGGGCTTCGACTTCGCGAGGCTCAGAGTGCTTCTCACGGGACTTCTCTCTTCAGTGGATCAGCAAGCATTTCCAAGGGCGCTGGAGTTCTCATTTTATAGGCGAGGAGTGTGAATAGAGTCCGCGGGATCCAAAACTCGAATGCCCGAAATCATCGGCGTTTTGAAAACATCAAACGTGTTAAAAATCATCCGCGTATCTCGTTTGTTATTCTCTGTCCAACGCGGGTTTCCTTCTTCTTCGGTTTCCTTCACATGCATGCGACTTAGATGACATGCATGGACTTCTGTTTAGGATAAACCATACAAAACATAAACCATCATGGCCTCGCACCTCCGGTTGCTTCGGCCAGCCTTGAATTCTTCCATATGTTGCATGCATTCCCATTTTTATGCATGGTTAGGTTCAGTTGGGCCAGACGAACTCAATGGTATCTTCATCTTCGTCGGAGGTGGCCGGAATCTCGAAATCATCCCTCGGATGGCGCCTGGTTCGTCGGAGGCTCGCGGGTGGCTTCGGACGAGCTCGAGGTAGTGGATGACTCGGCGGCTGTTCGATCGGGCGATTGAAATACATCAGACGGCCGGGAAAAGATCTCGAGCGGCGAGATGCGATGAGTGGCGTAGATTGAGCGCGCGATGAGACGGACGGCTCAGATCTGATCCTCGGCGAAATTTTTCGTCCCACATCGAATCGCCTCGCGGAATTTCCGCGGTTTATCAACCAGCCGCTCCCAGAGACGGCCAGTTGAATCTCCTCCCCTCTCGATGCCGCCCCGCACCGAGTTCTTCTGCGGGTGCGCTCTGCGCCCACTCCTGCCCCTCTGGCGCGTGACTGGCACCCACTATGCACACACGGGCGCGCTCTGCGCCCACTATGCGCTCCTCCGGGCGTGCCCCTGGCGCCTACGCTGCGTCCTGCGGGTGCGCCCTTGCCTCAGGGTTGCTGCCTTGGCCTTGAGAGTACCCCACGGGCGTGGTGACCTTGATTCCCACAAGAGCCCTGGGTGATGACCCTCGGCTGGCCTCCTTGGTGGCTCTTTTTTTCTTAAGTATTGAACAAACACTTTGTTTAAAAAAAAGTAAGCTCAACATGCCAAGTGCCACCTTCAATGTCATTCATCCTCTTCCTATTCTTCCTTCTTCATTTCTTCTCTTATCTTCTTCTTAAGAATTCCTCCATCCCTCTTAAACATTTAATCGTCACCTAAGAGTGAAATTCCTGAAGGTTCATCATGCACTAAGAGATAGTGCATAGTCTTCATTAATGCACATCATCCACTCAATGATTGTGGATGAATCATCTTCATCTCCTCATGCATTGTGATGACAATGCATGGTCTTCAAACATTTTTGTGACATTGTATCCAGTTGATACAAGTTCTTGGAACTTTAAGAACATCTCAACAATCGTCTGATTTACATAGAGAATGTTTCAACCACAACATCTTATGTCACTTAGTGAATCTCCTAAGTGACATGCATCATAGTACCATGGCCATTCTCCTTTCCTCACCAACACCATCACATCCTTTGTCATTCACATATTGAAACGCCTTGACATAAATCCATTCATTCCTTGACAACAACATACCTCATTGACAACAAATGCAACACAGTGCACTTCAATCTCACCCTTTGTATTTGTTGTCAATATCACAACTTCAGCACATATGAATGGGTCAATATGTGTGTCCAATCTTTTCTCCCCCTTATTGGTAATCAAATGCAAAGATGTGGTGTGGTTCTCAAAAAAAAATCACTTCCTCCCTTTGAAAATCATTGTCTTCAAAATCACAAGAGAGGGATGATGTCACATGTTCACTTGAGAAATGAACCTATAGTAAATCATCTCTAAGTCTACTTGGGATAACCCGGTGTAGAAAACAAGAGTGATATGACCAAGTAATTCAAAGTTGTCCATAATTCTCTACACATGTGAGATCATGCTTAGGGGTTTGAAATTTTTCAGATATAATAATGAATTTGCTAAATCCTGCACAACTTCACAAAACTCATTAGAAAGTTCAGGTGCAAAGATAAAGCTCCCCCTTTCATCCATTTGACTTCAATAAATACTCCCCCTTAATTGTCATGATGAATACAATTAAGAAACAAGGGATGAAAGTATGATTGGAATACCTTCACTTTTCTCAAGATGGTATTAAATCCCAAAATATCATCTTCTCCAGATTGGCTCCCCCTCAAGGGGTGCACTCAATTCCTTCCAAACCATCCTCCAGATGAGAATGATCATCATCTTTAATTCCCTGAAATGTTAGCACATGTAAATACAAGTGATTAGGGAATAAGATGGAACCTCCTTGGTTCATCAATGTGAACAACAAGTTTGAGAAGATTCTCTCAACCGAGATGTCCCATTTTCACCATTCTTCACACTTGCACATTTGATCATCAATGATGTTGGTGCTGGTGTGGATCTCAATACATCTTCATGTGAAATATTCTTCTTCCCTTTTTCCTTAGCAATTGCCAGAACTTCATCTTCAGCTCTGTGCAGATCTTTGGCATGTTGCAACTGATTTGGCCATATGACTAGTAAGTCACTTGGAAGTTTGGCATCAGTTCTGGTAATTCCACATGGTTCTTTTGATACTGTTAAGCCACCTTTCTTAGGCAACTTATTTTCAACCAATCCCTTCTGCTTCATCTGGATTGATTGTCTGTTTGAGTCTAGTCTGCCTCTATTGAATTTCATGGCTTCTTTACAAAGATCCATGATGTGTCCTTTCTTTCCACAGTAGAAGCATGTTTTCTTGGTGGTCCTTCTGGATGCATAACCCTTCTTGGATTTAGACTCCAAGGTATTATCTTCCTTTTTCATAATCTTCTTTGGAGCATCTTCCACTTTCTTATGCTTGCTTCCCAAGGATTCTTTCTGAGCCAGGTTCTGTGATCTTTTCTTCTTTTTAGCTCTGGATACAGTTGGAGATTGACATGTATCTTTTTGACCACTTTTTCAATCATCCCAGATGTTGTCAAGTAATCCAAATCTATTTGCAGTAAACAGATGTCTCTGGACCTGTGGATGCTGCTTCATTTCTTCTGGCTTGCTCCCCCTTGGCATGGGCTTCCTTTGTGCTTTGACATTCAGTGGATTGTACCAACAATCCTTTGCACAATGACCATACTTGTTACAACACCAACATTGACCCACAAATCATGACTTTTTGATTCCTTCTGATTGTAGGGTACTTGTCTTGAATTGTTGTGCTGCATCAGGAGAGCTTTCTTTCTTCATTGTCTTCATCCATACTTGTTTGTAATTATTCTTCGATCCTGCACTTTTTGTGGAAACACAATTAGAAGCATTAGTACAAGATGGTATGGATGGTACCTTCTTTTTAGAAGTTGTTTCCCTTTTATTAGAGGATGTCTTTCTTTTAGAATCATCCTGCTCAATGCATACTTGAGTAGCAACGTTTCTCCTTTCAGCTGACTGGGAGGCTTCGGCTTTGGGTGATTGCTGATTTTTCAATATCACCTCCAGTTCTAAGTATTTCATATTGAGGGAGTTCTTCACATCCTCAATCGTTCTTAGCCTTCCTTCACATTTCTCTTCCAGCTGCTTTATCTGGTCTTCATGCACCTTTTTTATTTCAAGCAATGAATTGTCCATCTCCTTCAGCCTTTTGACTTTGTCTTCTAGTTGAGCATCTTTGACAACCGTTGAAACTCTGTGCAATTTTTCCATTGCATGGAAAACCTCTTTGATCATTATCATAAAGATTTCTTTCTCAGAAAGGCTTCATTACAATTCTTCACAAGTATCTTCATATCTATTATTGCAAAAAGAAACTGTTTCATCCTTAGCCTTCACCAGCTTTCTGAGAGTGTTGGTTATGCCAACCCTTTTAGCCAATTGGACTTCTAGAGAATTGGCTTCATCTTCTAGCTGTAATTTTTCTTCTTGAAGATCAAGGAGGCATGTAGCTATACACATTGCCACTTCCTTGGGGACTGTCTTTTGAAGATATTTGATTGCATTTAGAAGATCATTGTTCCATCCATCTTCATCACAGCTAGAGCAGGCTTCATCAGAAGAATGATAAAAGGAATTGTCATCTGATGTGACTTTCACATTTCTTTCCATAGAAGGAGTTTCTCTGATTGAAACAACCTTCTTCTTCATCTTCATTGCCTGTTTCTTCATCCTGTTTTTCAGAGTCTTGGCAGATATCTCCATTTGAGGCTATTCTTTTATTTCCTCAAATCTGCACTTCATAAAGACTCCCTTGGATCATTTAGAGGTAACCTGCCTCTGATATCAATTGAAGTGCCCAGATCAGTGTGAATCACTGAGAGGGGGAGGGGGTGAATCTGTGATCCCTTAAATCTTTTTACTAATTGATTCATTATCAATTAAACCTCTATGACTGGTTAAAGCCTCGATCCACTCTTCTTGTATCTCTCACCGTTCCAAGAATGATGCAGTAAATGTAAAGGCACTCGACACAAGGATTTACAAGGTTCGGCACCAAAGGCCTACGTCCTTTCCATGTTGGTTATACACCCCAACATGGTTTCTTCCATTATAATCTATTAGTATTACAATGTTCGATACAGCATCCCACTGTATCTCTCCTGAGTCCCACAGGAGGGTCTTTATACTGCGTCCCACAGTGTTACCAGAGCCCTACTGGCCTGCTCCAGAATCCCACTGAAGAATTCTTCCACCCTGAGTCTCACAGGGGGCTTCTCCTGGCTCCTTGAGTCACACGAGTAGCTCTTCTTCACGTTAAGCTTCTTCAAGTATCTTCAGCAGTCTGGGATAAAGACTTCTGGCCTTGCTCTGTACCTCTGATCACTTTAGTTGATCAGGTCTTCTCGTCTTGCTCAGGATTTATCTCCTTCTTCTGAGGATGACCTGGCCTCTCTCCAACTACTGAATACTTAGACAACTGATATCTTTAACTTCAGTCTGGTCCATTCTCACAGCAATTCAACTTCATGCACTAAGTGCATGGAAACTCTGATTCTCATGCACTGATTGCATGGCATCTCAAATCTCTTCAAGATCTTCATGTCTTGGACAACTCAGATGCACACTAACTGATTTGAACTTTGATTACATGTGCATTTGCATGCATGCATGCATGCACTTCCCCTTTCATCTTCTTGGTGCAGTAGACCCACAAAGGGTGTAACACTTTAAGAACACACCAACTTCTCAAACTTCACACACTTTATTCAATTTGTCTACACACTTAGATTGTGTCTTCTACAATAGTGTGAGAGTCCTCTTCTCTTTCTTCTTAATGTGTACACTTTAGTTTGCACACACACTAAGGTTCGACATTGTTGTCTTTTTTCACAAACTTGTTTCACTTTGCACACACTTGAGACTTGGCCTATTCTCCTCCTTGCGCACACCCAAGGCTACGGCCAACTCATTTAGTATTAGTTCATTTAAGTGTAAGTCTCGGCCTCTTGGTTCTTTGTTCATCTTACACACAAAAAGAAAGGGTATATCACTTGGCATACACTCAAGGCAAAGCCTCGGTTCTCCTTGCGCACTAGAGGCACAATGGTCTCTACCTCCCACTTCTTGTGCACACACTGCCCGAACTCCACCTTCAAAATAGTCATTCAAGGGGTGAGGCATTCCTCTCTTCACAGCCGCCCTGGGTCACACTGGACAAGATGTGAAAGGTCCTTGGTGCAAGCGGCGCACAATGGTTCTGTCGCGCAAGCTCCTCAAAGGTGCAAGGCACCTCGGCCACGCAAGCCTCAACAAACCACGAGAGCGCGCAAGTGATGCGGCTGCCTCGGGTCTTCCTGCCGCGCAAAGGGAAGGCGTGCAGGGGACTCCCTTTCTTCTTTCGCGCAAGAAGTGCACAAAAGGAACCTCACGGAGCAAGGGGTGCTCCGGGCTTCACTGCCGCGCAGGGTGCTGCGCGGGGCTTCGACTTCGCGAGGCACAAAGTGCTTCTCACGGGACTTCTCTCTTCAGAGGATCAGCAAGCATTTCCAAGGGCGTTGGACTTCTCATTTTATAGGCGAGGAGTGTGAATAGAGTCCGCGGGATCCAAAACTCGAATGCCCAAAATCATCGGCGTTTTGAAAACTTCAAACGTGTTAAAAAACATCCGCGTATCTCGTTTGTTATTCTCTGTCCAACGCGAGTTTCCTTCTTCTTCGGTTTCCTTCACGTGCATGCAACTTAGAACGCATGCATGGAATTCTGTTTAGGATAATCCATACAAAACATAAACCATCATGGCCTCGCACCTCCGGTTTCTTCGGCCAGCCTCGAATTCATCCATACGTTGCATGCATGCCCATTTTTATGCATGGTTAGGTTCAGTTGGGCCAGACGAACTCAATGGTGTCTTCATCTTCATCGGAGGTGGCCGGAATCTCGAAATCATCCCTCGGATGGCGCCTGGTTCGTCGGAGGCTCGCGGGTGGCTTCGGACGAGCTCGAGGTAGTGGATGACTCAGCGGCCGTTGGATCGGGCGATTGAAAGACATCAGACGGCCCGGAAAAGGTCTCGAGCGGCGAGATGCGATGAGAGGCGGAGATCGAGCGCGCGATGAGACGGACAGCTCAGATCTGATCCGAGGTGAAATTTTTCGTCCCACATCGAATCGTCTCGTGGAATTTCTGCAGTTTATCAACCAGCCGCTCCCAGAGACGGCCAGTTGAATCTCCTCCCCTCTCGGTGCTGCCCCGCACCGAGTTCTTCTGCGGGCGCGCTCTGCGCCCACTCCTGCCCCTCGGGCGCGCGACTGGCACCCACTGTGCACACACGGGCGCGCTCTGCGCCCACCATGCGCTCCTCCGGGCGTGCCCCTGGCGCCTACGCTGCGTCCTGCGGGTGCGCCCCTGCCTCAGGGTTGCTGCCTTGGCCTTGAGTGTTCCCCACGGGTGTGGTGACCTTGAGTCCCACAAGAGCCCTGGGTAATGACCCTCGGCTGGCCTCCTTGGTGGCTCTCTTTTTGCTTAAGTATTGAACAAACACTTTGTTTAAAAACAAAGTAAGCTCAACATGCCAAGTGCCACCTTCCAAGTCATTCTTCCTCTTCCTATTCTTCCTTCTTCATTTCTTCTCTTATCTTCTTCTTAAGAATTCCTCCATACCTCTTAAACATTTAATCTTCACCTAGGAGTGAAATTCCCGAAGGTTCATAATTCACTAAGAGATAGTTCATAGTCTTCATTAATGCACATCATCCACTCAATGATTGTGGATGAATCATCTTCATCTCCTCATGCATTGTGATGACAATGAATGGTCTTCAAACATTGTTGTGACATTGTATCCAGTTGATACAAGTTCTTGGATCTTTAAGAACAGCTCAATAATCGTCTGATTTACATAGAGAATGTTTCAACCACAACATCCTATGTCACTTAGTGAATCTCTTAATTGACATGCATCGTAGTAACATGGCCATTCTCCTTTCCTCACCAACAGCATCACATCCTTTGTCATTCACATATTGAAACGCCTTGACCTCCATCCATTCATTACTTGACAACAACATACCTCATTGACAACAAATGCAACACAGTGCACTTCAATATCCTTATCATATTATTTATATTTTGGATTCCTGTAATAATGAGAGAGATAATATAATGACATGTTTTATGATTAAGGATCCTTGACTAACTGGAACAACCCACTCTTGAGTTCGATGTTATCAGGTTGGTGTACTCCTACATTTCTTTTAGAGTCACATCACACTACTATAAAATGTGTTAATTAAATAGGTATAGTGGAGATCATATATACTAACTGTTACAATATCTCTAAATCAAATTGTGGTATGAATAGAAAAATTATCTAGGAACCTAGACTAACAAGGTGATACGATTGTCCATTTTTTAATTTTAGATTGCATTGAGAACACTTCGCAAGGATTACATTGGTTGACAATTTTATAATTGGAATTATTGTGAAGGATTTAAGAGGTCAGGGTATGAGAGTGAGAATTATATAAAACTATTCTATGCATGTTTACTTAATTTTATTATAACGATTAAAAATTATTTTCATCTACGAATATCCTATTATAAGTAGAGGTAATATTTTTTTAAACATTTGATTGACTGTCAAATGTATTCTGTTGTATTTGTTTGATGAACATGTCATATGTTCATCCTGTTGATGAATATGCGAAGAGAGAGTAATTATTTTATTCATATTCAGTATAAATTTACTCTGTTTAACTATTTTTTCTATTTTTTATTTATATATGTCTTGAAAGCATTTAGAACAGAACATGAAATGGTTGAATCCCCTGATCAAACCCCTTTCTCTCACTACCTCCTTTTCCTATATTTCATTTTTTATTTTATAAAATATAAATATGTTATTATTTTCACTAATAGAAGTATATTTTAAACTGATGCATTCTTTTCATGCATGTGACCATGTCCCCACTTTGAAAAATTGACATCTATAATGATTTTTTAATGTTTCGTGTTTATTTATTAATGATTTTTTTACATATTTTTCATATACGTCTCTATAGCACAATTATCCTTATGTCAATAGTTTTTATGATTAATATTCTAGGCTATGTATCATAGAGGGGCTGCATTAATTCTGTGGATGGATTCTAGAACTTTTTTAGCATGGGTAAGATATTTTCTTGGTGCATTTCCTACAGCTTTTTTTCTGATGTTATATGATTTTATTCAGTATACCCTATTGTAATATAAGTTTTCTATTAAATTGAATGGAATTGTTTCAGTATTACTTATATTTGTACAGAATTACTTTATATCTCTAATCATGTTTTAAAAGATTAATTATTTTATGAAACCTAAATATATATATTTAACATATTTATCACTTCTGATAATAGTTTTTAAAAAAATACTTGATATATTTTATATATACTAAATATGGGAGGCTTATTCCTATGTTTCACCTAGACATGCTTCCACTTGAACCTAAATTATTCATTCCTCCCTCCAAAATAAATTATGTTTTATTTTACAATAATGAAGAAAGTCCAAAACCGTTTGGTTTTACACAGTAATTATTATAGGTAGAATGATGACATAAAGAATTTAGTTATATTTTATGTTAAAACTATGTTCAATTTTAGTCATTCAAAAACATTGAAATAGTATTATCTCTATTTTAGTACTATCCACTTTAATTTTTCTATGACCGTAATTTTTATTCAAATTCCAAATGATTAAATACTATAAATAGGAGAGAAATAGTCCTTTAAAACAATATTTATCGTATAACCTAAACTTGTGGAATTTAGTACATGAATTCTATGGAATTATTCATGGAGGAGATGCTTTAATTTTTTATCACAACACCTCAGTCATAATGATGATAAAAAATCATGTTTCTATTGAATAAGTGGTTAGGAAGAAGCTGAATGTTTTACAATGGCTTGAGGCTAGATTATATCAATAGGCTAAAAATTATACTCGGATTGTTTAGTTTCATCACAATGTCAAATTGAACGTATTTCAGTCATATATGTTGGAGATATTGTGAAATTAATGATATTTATTATTTTGTGTGTCTTTGTTTACTTAGTTTTAGTAATAAAATTTTAAACAGACTTGATTTCCCTAATGACAGATCCCCCATCTGATCCTACCCATGCTTTACTAGGCTACTAAAAAAATGTACACCACTAAGGCATGTTCCTTCGTGTCCAACAACTCCACACAATTGTCTACACTAGACTCGAATAGGTTCATACCATACTATTGGTCATCCTCCACCGTCATAGTGATGTTGAATCTTATAATGCAGGTATATCTTAACTAATTCAATTTCCCACATCCATGTATGTGGGTATATCTATTTATGTTGATGAATATTTTTTTTGAATATACTCTTACTGTCCCTAAAATCATTATAATTTTAAATTACTTATTTTTTTAATATTATTCTATTTATTTTACATATTTTGTTCTAAAAAGAAAAATCTAAACAAGTTTGTTAATCCTGAATTTTCCTTTCTTTTAATCATCTTAATGAAATAATTTATCATTTTAAATTCATAACTATCTATGTTTTTCTTTAATAATTTTTTATATTTGATAGGTGTTAATTCATTATTGTTGTGTGTGTTCCCCCATTCGTGAATTTCATTTGAGAAAAGTTAAATTTTATGAGAATTGGATCATTTCTATCAAATATATTTCATTAATCAGTTTGTATTACAATAAATTGTCTTCTACAAATTTTTCCTTCACATATTTCTGTTATGTTGCTTGAAGTAGTGACATTATTTCATCACCATCATCATGAACAATGACTTATTTGCTATTGAGGTATGGTATATCATTCAAATCACTATAACACTTTCATTCATATTCAACATTAATATCAATGTAATATATGATAATTTTTTTACTAAAAACATTCTTACTAAATGTGATTGAAATGAAAAGGTCATGTTAATAATTTGTATTGAAACCATTTTCATTGGAAGAACTTCTCATTTATATTAAACCTTGGTTATGCATTAACATAGAGATGAAATTTATTTTGTTGAAATGGTGTCATAACATGTTTTGAGTGATTGAAATATTTATAATTGGCTGGACAAAGATGTAACATTAACAGACTGACTTTTTTCATGCATCGTTCCTTTCCTCAGACCAGGGGTGTGATTGAAGAAGATATCATTTCTTGGAAGGACCCCTTTCCATCCCATTATTCCATGTCTACATATATTCAAATTCACTTTTTCCAAAACCTACTCTACTATGAACTATTGATTGAATTGGTGTCTGTTCATTGATGTATGTTGTGCGGTAACAAGTGATTCACATATGTGATTCTAAGGGTGTTGATGTGCATTTCTTTATGCTTTTGGAAATAGAAGGTGTCCTGCTGATGCAATGTTTTTCCACCAGAATGTCGGAGCCGCCCCTCAAAATATATATACACGATATTATACTATAATGTATCTCTACCAGAAAGCTTCATCATATACATTGAAATGTACCTATTATTTCAAGGTTCTTGAATACCAAGGATGATGCATCCAATTTGATGTTTCTAAATAACACTTTGAGGAAGTCGAATAATACTTATTACCATGAATAATTTAGTACTCCATCATTCATACAACCTCCAAGATCGAGCAGGGTATGTGATATGTCTTTTCTTCTATCTAATATGTTAATTCATTATCTTTTTTTTTCATTGAACTGATTTTATTTCAGTCATCATTATAGGGGATCAATGAAAGTTTTCAAATAACCAAGGGTCATCATGATAATTGTGGAAATTTTTCTAATAAGCTTATATATGGTCTGTATGATGTGATTCAGAGGCAACTAGAAAGGTCACAATATCAACAGTTGATTTGTGTATTGCTTAAAAACTATACAAAGGATTTGGAGAAGCCAAAATATTACGTTTACGGAATAGTTGCGGATTGAAATTCAGAACATCTTCTACTTGCTGATACATTTATATTGACCTTATACCAAGTTCGAAAACAACACACAACTCCATTAAGTGTCAATAGTATCTTCTCATGACAAGATTTACAAAAACAGTTTTTTAAAGTGAACTCATTCTTCGATGATGCTACAAAGGACCTAGAGGACCTCTTATTCAACATCTAGACAGCCATCCCCAATAAAAACCCCACATCACTTCCACCTTCAATGGACTTGGTAACTTATGATACTAAGGTTTATTTCAACCTCCCATGAAAACTCCCCTATTAAAAAAGGATCTGCAACACCTAGAATGGAAGGGGTGTAGATTTAATCAACAAAACACTAGAAAAGTATTCTACACACTGATCAACTGGACGATTTTACAATTGAAAAACAAACTGGGTTGCACATTAGTCCTGTATTAACCATTAATTGGGCATACCTTATCTAGCGAGATAACCCAAAGACACAACCAAGCTTGTCCATTGGTCAAAATGTTCCAAAAACCATATCCAAATACCTGAAGGTAACCATTGTAAGGGCATCCGAAAACATTTCTCAGAAGAGACTACTAACCTGTCTTCTACCAAGCTTACCGACCAAACTCAAACCCAAAACACGGTTCAAATAAAAGTGGTTCATGGACTGACAACATCCCACTACATTAACATTTTCAAAAACTCATAATACAAACAATCCCAATCCAATCATCAATATATCATGATTTCCTTTAAATGTATTTCATTTAAAATAAATTGTTCAGTGGTTAGCATATCCACCAATTTTATCACATGGACTACACATATGCTTGTTTCCGTGCCCCAACGGGCACCCTCTTCATATCTATCTCGACACTCATCTAGAAATTCGATAAACCATCAGTAGTCCTATATAACCCCACGCATGGTGTCTCTAAAAAAATACCTATGGTTTAGAAAATCATTACTCTCTTCAAAAACAAAATAGTCATCCAAAAATTCTTTTTATCATGATCGATAACTACAAAAACCAACCTAATTTTAAGCTTCCAAATCATTTCATAATGACAAAATCATTCAAATGAAATTACATTTCTATTATATTCACTTAAATTTTAGAAACATATCATCATTTTAAAACACCTTTAAATAATTTTCATAAATCTATTAGAAATACATTTTCAAAACCATTATTAATAAAAAAAATTCTTTCAAAATAGCTGCTAACACAACACATCCCATGAAATCAAACATGAAAAATCTATTACACCATTTCAAAAATAAATCATTTAAATTTTTATTAGAAAATAATTTCAAAAAACATTACTATTTTAAAAAAATGTAATTTTTTATTTAAAATCAAACTTACTTGGTTTCGATTCTAAAGGACGCACGTTGATGTAAGAAGAAAATTGTTCTGGTGGGTGACATGGACATATGGTTAGTAGCCATATTGTAATCAAATCACCATAACAAATAATATTCTAGAGAATATCCATGACTTAACATTACTTTTCAGTCCATGTGATCTCACTGAGACTATTATCCAATCTCTTTTTTCATTTCTCATAATCATCAAAAAACCAAGATAACTAGAGGACTCAAAAAAATCCAAACATCCCATGGAATCTCAAATCTGATGATGAGTTGTGGTGATCAAGCACATTAACCATAATAGAATTTCATGTTTGAAAAATCCAAGATCCAAAATATCCTGAATCCTCTCTAAGTAACATAACCTAAGAGAAAAAGGTTGAACCTCCTCTGATACCATTTTGTAATGAATCAGATATGATATGCATCAAAACTTGCACCATACCCAGCCAGTGAAAATGCCTGGAGGGCTTTATCAATCCCCAATGGCTTTCACATGTTCAAGGTTATCATTAAATAAAAATTTTGAATGATTTACCTGACATTAAAGACATAGAACAACCATTGAATCTAACAATATGAATTTGGCTTTTTAAAAAAAATTAATCTTCAACAAGAGTTCATAATTGAACTACATAATTTAAAACAATTTTAAATGACCATTATAATGGTAAAAAAATGGACCGTCTAGAACCACCTCAAGGTAAGTGGTGATCATGCTCAATCCATCTCGGTGAAAACGCACTAGGAAGGACCACTAGAAACCTGATCCACTAGAACTAAAAACTGTACCCAAACCAGAGTAAAAAATAACCAAGTCTACTTACAAAAAAAGTTTTATTATAATGGGATCCAAATCCAAATTTGATACCAACAATAATATATTCTATGTAATAATCAATTGATGAAAAAAATCATTAGAATTATTTGAAATAATAAAGTGATTATGATTGATTCTTAAAAATGTATCATAAAAAATGAACAGTTTTGAGGTGTGATATTATAATGAGAGGACACATTTCAATTATACGAACATGATACTGAATGTTTTCATCCAATCATACCATTTTCCGATGGTATGAAGAAAATATCTAGTGTTTTAATGGAATGGGAAACAACCCCTAGGCACTAGCTCATTGTGGGTTATAGGTAACTCGTATCTCATGTAAATTAACAATAACAAATATCTATTCTCATGCACAATCCAATTATAGGATAAAAAATAATATACTATTTTTTCACCATCATTATAATCATAGTTTATTTAGTTTTATATGTGTCAAACTTGCTACATGAAACTGCAGCCAAACCCCTTGGGATAAATATTATACTTGAACATATCAACCCACCTAGATAACCAGGTTTCCCTCTTCTTCTCAAGAAATTTAAACAAGACATAAAATATAATTTGACTAATAAAATACCACTAAAAGAATACACATTAACCAAACATACCTCATGAATATCACACAAGTCACATAATCCACGTTTTCATTCAAATATATTTTGAAAACATACTAACATTAAAATATCCCACAACACTTTTAACATTTCTTTATAACTTCAGAAAATCCTTTTAAAAATTTTATAAAACCATTCCAAAATATCCCTACTCACATAAAATTCCACACACATATCACATAATACCCTTCTCACCTTCTTAATTCATTTTTATAATGAAACTCACATGAATCATCCAACAAAAAGGGTTCTCACCCACAACACAATTTAGTAAAACATTTCATCATTTTATAAAACCTTCTAAAATTTTCTGGCATCTTAAATCACCACTTTACCTTACAAAAAACCATATTAGGTGAAAAAACTCACCCAAACTATACATATAATCTAATTTCTCACATTTTTTACCAAATATATCAATTACATTTTTCACAAAACAACCCCAATGGGTATAAATATTGTTTCCCAAAAAAATCCATTTTCAAAACCATATATAAAGGCAAAAATCTTAGAAATACCATACCAATAAATAACCAGTATCCATTTAATCATTTATTATACCACTCCCAAGTTCAATAAAATCACCACAAATAATGCCACAAAATCTGCACATGAAAAACTGTCTTTTTCATAAACACTTTCATGGAGTAAAAGAATATTTTACACGTAACACCAATTAAAAGACCCCTTTTGAGGCCCACATGACACTACAACATTTAAAAAATAGAATTGGAAGCCACATTAAGAAATCAATAAATCTCTTTATTATTTTATAAAACTACCACAACAAAACACATGAGTTACATTTGATAAATACATTCTTAAAAAAAAATACTTTAAGGCTACATGATTTACTATTTCAACCAAAAATGGGTTTTCACCGCACAAAATAGATTATAAGAATGAAAAATTAATAAACCAAAAATTATAAGTCCTCATAAAATGATTACACATGGTATCACCTACCAAATATTTTGAAACCCTCAAATCGTGGTATGAAACCTAAATCGCACCTCCACTACAATACAAGGGAGAAAAATCCATCCCCAGACCACAATATTTGATATAATAGACACCAAATCAAAGCCAGTTATGATCCCTAACTTTTAGACATTTTAGAACATCAAAAAATAGGTAGAAAACCCAATGTAGAAAGACATAAATTATTAGAGGAACACTTAATTGATGTAATATTATAGTTTCCCCACCAAAGAAACCCGTAAAAGATAGGTTCCATTAGATATTGAGGGATCATATAAGACTCACATTGATGATGGTGTCTCATTTTGGAATAATGGACTGAATTAGGTGTTTTTCTAGGAGTGAAATAATTTAATTTCGAGAAAAAATTTAATGATCTGGACACTTATGCATAGTTTGGAACCATGCGGCCAAACCATACAACCTGTTCTAGACACCCAAATCCATGAAATCATCCCATGATTTTAAGGGGTCCAAAGGGGAAACCAAGAGGGAAATAAATTCTAGGTATATGGGGAGAAAATGTACCAATGATAACAATGATTTTCACAAGAAAACTCATCCTACTAAAGGGTATAAACTACCTCAATAGCATACCCCGCAAGTGATTCTACTAAGAGTGACACAAATCCAACTCTAAAACAACAAAAATTCACACTGTCACTTTGAAATAATAAGAATCCATGTACTATTCAATTACCCGAAAACTATTTTTAATGATCAAAAACATAATAGACCGCCAATATTCCAATCCCAGAACACTTGAAAAACAAGGGAAAGCTAAGAACAAAATGAGAAAATTGATCATTGAATGTATTTGAAAATCAATGCGTGACATAAAATGTTTTATAAAATGAATTATAACAAATATTAATTCATTTATCTCATTGTACATGAATTTCTTTTCTTGAAAAACAATTTTTTCTAAAATAATATAATTATTATTAACTTCTTAAAAATGATTTATTAAATAATTTTTTACAAATTTTTATTCCAATGATTCATTATTTCATTTTAAAAAAATGAACTTTTTTATTTTTCTAATAATTTGAATAAAATAATTTTTAACATTAATAGAAATAAAAAATTTACCTTTCATTATTTCATGAATCGTCCATTTTATGATTAAGAGGATCATTTATTTATAATTATTTAAAAAAGTAATTTCAAATGAAATTTATTTTTTAATATTTTTTTTAAAATAAAATTTATAATTTCATATAGAATTATTTAAATATATTTTTATGTTATTTCAATTTATCAATGACAATAAAAAATTTTGTAGTCTATTGGGGAGATGTTGTGTTGAAAACATATTTATTATTCCACTATATGATTTATAAAAACATTGATGAATACTAGTATTTTCATTCACATCATTTATTAATTTTGATGTTAACCATTTCTAATAATGAATCTTTAAATTTCCCTTTAAATATCAACATTATTCATCATGAAAATGTTATTTCTTATAATTTATCTCATCTATACATATATGGTTTTATTTTGAATGTTATTTGATTAAAAAATGACATATTTCTTCTTCATTATCACTTAATTGATATATATATTTGATGGTATGAAATATTTATTCATTAGTAAAAAATATTATATGATATATGAGTAATGCTTTGATATTTTTGACATGGGCTGAAAGCTATTTTATGTATGTGCACATTGATGCATTGATTGTCTCCATGGGATGAAATCAATTAGACACTAACCATTCATGTTTCTAACCCTATAGGTTTAAAAATCATATAAATGCACATGAATATTATAGAGTCCCATGAAAGGAGTACATGAACATTAATATAATTTTTTTATAATAATTTATACATGACAATAACAGATTCTCAAAGACCATAATAGTTTAGTGTCTGTTGAAACTCAGAACAAAATTATCTAATCATTGAAAAATATTTTCATCATCTCTCATAAAGATCCTACCCTTTTAGTTTCCTACCTAATGCCATTATTTATATCCTGGATAAAAGAAAAAAAGGTTGAGATGAAATTAACAGTACAGGAAAAAATAGCAAAAATAAAATAAACCATATATATTTCGACAAAATAACATATACATAAAGATTAAACATCAAAATCATGGGTCATGAAATTAATCATTAGAGTACGTAAGGCATATATTATAATGGAACATAAACCATGATAGAATATAAATAGAACAAAACATGTAATTATGGAAAACTACTAAGAACATAATGTGATTTTTATAGTACACAATGCATTGCAGCAAATCCCACCATAGTGGATGAAGTCCCATACAAAATCAGGTTTTCTTTTCATTACATCTTTGTATTACTGATCTAGATTTACATTCCAACCTATCCCTATCAATATCATGAGATATTAATCTTTAACCAATGAATTTTAGTAATATATAGGTCTCACCCATCTCATAATTAAATCATTCTTACTTGTTCCAATAAAACATAAATAATTTTGTGTATCATGACCCATGAAATAAAATGAGATTCATAAACATCATGCCATCAAGACATAATCCATATATGGTAAATGGAATTTATAAAAATAATTCCATAAATAAAATAATAAAATAAATGTAATAATTATGACATAACCCAAGGTAATCTTATATGGTATGTAATTTTGATAAAACACTAGAACTTAATTACTGAGGAAAATATCAATTCTTTAAAAATGGTTTTGTTAATATGTAGTTCCATATTAAATGAAATGAATTTTGTTTAAAATTATATTGAAATATTTTTGAGGAATATTACTAGAAATGTCGCATTAAGAAGACGTAAAAATTCATTCACACCATATAAATTTAAAAAACATTCTCCTCTTACTTTTACTGAAAATGTGAAAATGTACCTTGTATAGAAATCAAAAGATTCATTCATTCTATGCAATGAAATGTATTTAAAAAAATCAGTAAAAATTAATTTAGACAAAATAAAATGAATATTAAAAATTTAATGAAAATATTTTATAAAACATGGAAATTGAAGAAAAGAATATCCCTAGAAAATAATTAGGGATAATCAATTTCATATAAAAATGAGATTGAAAAATTATCCCTTAGCATTGGTCCAATTTCTTAGGAATGTGTCTAAAAAATTAATGTATTTGGATTAAACATATTATTAACTTGTAATAGAACCATAATAATATTTATGAGATCATATATGATTCATTTACGACATTATATTACTCGTTCATTTGTCAATTACTTGTTAATGGAATGTTTTAGATAAAAATTGTTTAATTTATCATACGTGTTTGGAAATTTTATTCATCATATAATTACATATATAAATATTTACATACATATATAATGTAAAAATTGATTTATATTTTATATATATTCAGTATATAAATATATATAATAGATTGACAAATTTAATGGAATACATCGTTCATGAAGATGGTAGGTCTTACGTACCCAAGAATGTTGTTTTCGTTTCCTTTAAAATTGAATGGATGTAAGTAAATGACATATATATATATATGTACATAAATCAAGTATAATTATTATGTCATATATTTAATTTTTATTTATATATGTACATATCAATCATTTTTCAATGGTTGACATGGAGAATAAATCTCATCACGTCGTGGAGATGGTATGTCCTACGTATGCACGAGAAACGATATCATTCCATTAATTGTTGAATGTTATTGAATTGGATGGATTATAATATCTTAGAATTATTATCATGATATAATAATAAATTTTTCACTATTTTCACCATTAAACTGATCCATGTTATGTGGAGGTGAAAAACAAGTTACAACACAACGCGAAGGCAGTAATCAATACGCACGCACACGCTGTGATTCCGTTATTCATATGATAAATAGATGATGAAATAGGGTAGTTTAATATTTATAATTAAATATAATTATATTAGAGATACATATGTTATTAATTTATAATTAACAATCTAAATAAGTTGATGAAGAAGAAGAACTAAGTTTGAATGAATCGGTAGAAGAGATTACCTCTTCCTCGAATTGCCTCCTTTAAATTTATTCTAATAGAGTAGAGATGGAATTTTGAGAATAAAATCAACACTAAATTGTTAATAGGGATGTTAATTATATAATTTGGATGGGTTGTCCCAAGAATTCATGGCTCATAATCGTGGGATGAGAAGAGATTGGAGGAGCTGGTTTATAAGTGAGGAGCGGGGAACATATGGAATGTTTGAAAATATTAATTTATTATAAATTGATTTTTTAATAAAAATGGCCCGAAAAATATTTTATTATAAGATATTATTATTTTTGTTCTACTACACCTCATTGAATAAATTTTTTTGATGTTTTGAATATTTTGGTATCCTTATCTTTTTTGTCTTACCATTATTTTACTCTTTTTAATCTTACAATTATAACATGTTATTTACCCATTTTGTGATAATGAAATTAAAATATAATATAAAACAACCAAAAAAATTATTTATGACAAATTTTTGAATTATATAAACTATTTTTTGAAATCATTTATTTTTAGGATTTTAATGTCATTTGGTATACTCTTTTATGTTTTATGTTATGAATGATGTTAATTTTGGAAACTATTCACACATGGATTTTTTTTTAAATTCATAACAACCATATTAGTTATATACAATAGAATTAAATCATAAATAATTTTTCAATTTAATTTGAAAAGTTAATGGATGAAATCCAAAAGTTTAAAATTAAATTAAATTTAATATTTACAATCTAATTTATTTGAATCATTCATTATTGAGGTAATCACTACATCATAAATGTGTTATAAATAAATATATTTAAACAATTTCTAAAAAGATTAAATAAAATTCAATGATGTAGGGAAGATTATTACATTCATAATTACTATTTATACATGTATATATCACTTAAATAACTCTACTATAAAATATATTTAGTAAAAGATATATGTTTTCGTTAGAATTATCTCAGCTTAAAATTATTTCTTATATGTTTTCATTTTCACATCCAAGTGAATCCATGAGGTCCATAACATGACCAGTGTATTCCCAAGGACGTAAATATCTCATCCAGTAATATTTATACGTGTTTTATGGTAATTTAGTATTCTTATAATATTATTTTTTCCCTAATTATGAGATTTACCCTTTAACCATTGTAAATAATATAATTACTCAAATTACTATTAATAGCGTCCAAATATTAAAGAAACATATTTGCACAATTTGAAACTTATGATTCCAAAGATGTAATAAATTTTTAAATGATAAAATAAATAAGTTTGAGTAATTAAATATTAAATAATTATCATAGACAAAACAAAAAAAATGGTTTTTAAAAAATAAGAACTATCAAAATATAGACAAGTGTTTATGTCCAATTTAAAATTGAAAGTACATGAAATTACAAGAATTAGATTATATGATAAGAAAATATAATTACTCTTTAAAACATATTTAAATGATAATCTACTATTTTATATAATATAGATGATAGGATGTTTTGAATGAAAATGAAATATTTTTCACTATTTATTGAAATTTTAATTTTATTAGTGAAATAGGAAATTATCAAAAACAAGGAAATTTTTTTATTAAAATTACATATAAAAAGTGAAATTTTTAAAATTTATTTTATATAAGTTCCAAAAATTAGATTTTAAATGGGTGCACAGTCAAAAGGTGCTAAAAATGCATATTTTTTAAAAAACAATTATTTTCACTAAAAAATTCATTTTGTTTACATAAAATGTTATATAAAATCTTTAAGTTGTATCATAATGTTATTAAATTAAAATTTTGGGTAATAATATACATAATTTCTAGTTTATATTCCATAAAATAATAACATTTTAATAATATATTGTTTTTAGTGTAACTTGTAAATACGTACAATGCAAGAAATTAATGAAGGACACAATTCCATGTAACATAATCTAAGTCAGAATTGTGAGTTGTGAATGATTTCATTGGTGATGATTAAAACTTAATAAAAACATAGTTAATATATACATTGAAGAAAATATATACTCAATGTTGAGTGGAATCAATTCTATCTAAAGAACGTATAATTGTATACAAAACAAGAAAAGTATATAGTTGCATATAATTCCAGATAATACGGTTTTGGGTAAACACATGCTAATATTGGTGTACCGTACAAAAAAGGCATATATGATATTAAAAAAATATATCTCCTAAAATCTTAGGGTGTTATATTTTCCCCCATTAAATTTAATTTTTTCCTTGAAATTTGTTTGGGTTATAAATTGTTTTATACTTGAATGATTCATTAATGGGAACCCAAATAATAAAAATAGATACTAATTTATAATTTTAAAAAGGAATGTTAGAAATGTAACTTTGACCTACTGTAACTCATCACTGTGTTTCCACATAGGAGAACATATGTTGGAAGTGAAAACATGGATATGGATGAAAAATATAATCATTATGTTTTGATGTATAGTGATTGAATATAAGGTTTTGGGAACGTTATCTACAAGAAATCTATAAATCTTAAATGATTTAAGGGATCATATGATTCATCTGATAAAATTGTACTAAAATAACATTTTTTGTTTTCAATTTCATCTCCCAAATTTTGAAGAATTTTTTCATATGGATAAATAATTACTTAATTTCAGTGTAATATCATTGTTGGTTGTACACTGAACAATTTTTACTTCATCTGTTATTTAATGAAATGATGATCATTTATTCATTCATTAAGTGTTAGAAGATCATTTGATTGAATTATAGGTCATTACCTTTTGTTGAAAAAAAATATAGATCTGCTTATTAAATATGAATATGTCTACCTGTAGTGAGATAACACATTAATCTTACCAACATCAACCTGAATATAAATTTTACAATCCACAAAAGGATAAAATTAAAATCCTTTCAAAAATTTAAAATATAAAACTTTAGATGGAGGTGAACTAAATCTAAATAACATATGTGTTTAATTACTTATTTGGTAGTTCTTGGTTGTCACATTTCAAACATCAAAATACATTAACCATGTATTGCTATATTATATGATAATAAAATAAATTACTATAGAACATTAGTGAAAAAATGAATTCTATAAAAATTAACTCTTTCCACACAACAAATAAATCATAAATTCTATACTCAAAAACTAAGATATCACTTTTTCCCTATTATAATTCATGAACTCATTAATACTATCAAGAAGATTATTTCCCCATTGTCCCTTCATTATGAGGATATCATAAGCTTCCAAAAAATATATCAATCACTTTCGATGGATATCGGTACCATATAATAATAGATGGACATTGTAGGCCAATTAATCGATTTTACAATATTCCATAATAATATAAATGATATTCAACAATATTATTTTTAAATACAATTTCATAAAAACATAATCATTCTACTACTTTGTTGTCAAACTCAACATCACCAATAGTGATCACATGTGACTTACTTTTTACTTTTTCCTTAAGAGGTTTTTGGTTTCGATCATTATTAAACTATAGTTCTAGGAATTGTTTATCATAATACTTCATTTCCATGCACTTATAGAATTTCTATGTTGGTGGTGTTCTTTTTATGGTATTTTCTCTATTCACGTCACTAGAAAACTGTTCCCTATTACTTCGGAAATCAACTTCTCGATGAAACTTTTTTTTCGAAACAAGAATCATTATATAGTAACATTAATATAATATCTACAATGGTTAATTAAACACTTTGAGCATACAGAAACATTTATCTTCTATTCACTATTGTTTTATGATTTTTTCTTGAACTCTGTCATTCATTTTTGTTCAAAACCATTAGATAGATATGTAACAAAAACAAATAGTTCATCCTTAATATAACAATGAAAAAACTCTTAATACATACATAAGTATATTATATCTAATTTCTTTTAATATCTTGGTTTTATGCAACAAAAGAATCGATGACCATTACATTCAGGTTGGATGATAAATAGAGATTTATACCTTGCATGTCTGGTAAAATTTTCCTCATATGTTCCAACAAATTCATCCTTAGTTTACAAATGATCATGGAACAATTTTTATATTTTTTGTTCAAAGAATACAAGATATGTACTTATTGAAAAATATGTTTTGAACTCATCACATTACCTGGATTCAATTTCACTTTTCAACCTTGTATTCACAATTAGAGTCTAGCACCAGTCTACTTCTCTATCATAATGATATAAATTCAAAATTACCATTTCATGATAAAAATTGGAAGGATGGAAAATATCTTTTCAATGTTATTAATCCATTTTTCAAAAACTAGTAGATTAGAAGACCCATTGAATGAAGGTGGATGTTTCCTCATGAAGGACTCAATTGAAAGTTGTTCCCGTCTCTATTCATTTGGGAGTTCAGAATGATTAATAACATGTATAAGTATAAAAAAGATATTTTTCATTCCATCTCCCATAAAATTTTGTTTCTTAGGAGTAAAATTATTGCATTTCACAATACATTTATCACTAACATGATTCCTTTGGGTTCTAGTCATCATATAAAACCCGAAAAGAATAGTGTGAGAGGAATAATTCAAACCATGAAACAACATTTTCCTTGTGTGGGTACTTTCAATAAATGACATATTAGGTATAATTCTAGGTTATTCAGGATCATTAACAAAATTTTAGTACGGTTTCCTATACTGATACTTAAAAATAGGTACACCCCTACACAAACCATAGAAATCAATATAGAGACATAACTAATGTTTTCACATCCTAGTTTATAAATTTTAACCAAGCCTTCGCTCAGATACTAAATGTAGAGATCATTGCAGATAGTATAGGGAAATTACATGAAATTTTCGGAATACTCAATACATGAAAAAATAGACACCCATAAACTATATTAGTTATGTATATTTTGAAACTCAAAACATAATCTTCTAATCATGGTGAAAGAACATCAACATCTTCTATAATGATCTTCCACTTTTGTGTTCCTACATAGAAACTTTCTTTATATTAGAGTAAAATAAAAACAAGAAAATGGTGAGTTTAGATCCCCATTAAGGGTAAACATGGAGAAAATAATACATACCATATAAAATTGATCATTAAAACAAGAACATAATGTTTAAACATCAGAATATTGAGTCATGATATATATTTTGTTTGTATGGAAGGCATAGATCAAAATGGAACATTAACCATGATAAAATTGTAGTAGATTAAAACATGTAATTAAGGAAATGTAATAATAACATAATATGATTTCCATAGTATCCATGGAATTCATTACAAGACCATCATAGTGGATGATGTCCATTGCAGAACCTGATTTACAAACAATTTTATTCATTTATTATTGAACTAAATTTAATTATTGTTCTAGCCATGTCCATCTCATGAGATATAAATTATTAACCAATGAATTAGATGGAGATATAGGTCCCAACCATCTAAAAATTATGTCATTCTTACATTTTCTACAAAAACATAAATCATTCAACATAACATGACCAATGAGATAAAATTGGATTCTTAAACATCATGCCATCATAATATAAATCATATAAGATAAATAGAATTCATAAAAATAATTCAATCATTAACGTAAAAACAGTGTAAAAATGAATTTAAACAAAAATATAATAATTTCAAAAAAATTATGAATACTTTTAAGTAAATAATGAATAGGGATGTAAAATATGTCCCTAGAAAATAGTTATATATATACAATCTAAATGAAAAATGATATTGCAAAATTATCCATTATATTAGGTATAATTTCTTCTATATGTGTCTGAAAATACTATATTTTTGGTTTAAATGTATTATTAACTTGTAAATGAACTGTAATAATACATATTATATCATATATGATTCACTTATAACTTTATATTACCTGTTAATTTGTCAATTCCATGCAAAAGAAATGTTTTTTCTAATAATAATTTCATTTTTCATGCGTGTGTGGACGAGTTTTTCATTATATTATTAATTAGATAATGATTCACTTACATAAATAATTTCATAAATGATATATCTATAATATATATTCATTATATAAATATATATAATATATCGATAAATTGAATGGAATATATCTTTCATGGAGACTATAGGTTGTACGTACGCATGAACGATGTTTTCGTTTCAATATTAAATAGAATGTAAGTATGTAAATGAAATATATATATATATATATATATTAAAAAATCAAGTTTAATATTTATTTCAAATATTTCATGATTATTTATTATATACATTTGATAATCATTCACTAATGGTTAACATGGAGAATGAATCTGATTGCATCATGGAGATGGTAAGACATACATATGCACAAGCTACGATATCATTCCCATCGTTGCTGAATGATATTGAAATGGATTGTGTATAATATATATAAATTAGTATAAGGTTATAATAATAATGTATTGTTATGAGTTCCACCATTATACCCATCCATGTATGGTGTTGTGAAAAATAGATTACACCACGACATTGAGATGGTAATCTGTACGTATGCACGCGTGATGATTTATTTTTTCAAAGGATTGATAAAAGGTTGAAATGGGGTTGTTAAAATTTATAATAACATATAAGTATATGAGTGATAATTTTGTTATTAATTTATAATGATATAACTAAAGAGTATAGAGTATAAAAGAAATATATTTGAAAGTATCAGTAGAAAAGATTTCATCTTCCTCAAGTTTCCACCTTCAAATTTTATCATTGAGTACTAGAGATAGTATTTTGAAAGAAAATAACCTCTAGAATGTAACTATAAATATTTATAAGAAAACTTTGTATGACTTTTATGAGGTGGATGTGTGAAAATTGAGTCAAGATGAGAGGTATGAGGTTCCCTTTTAAAAGAGAGAAGGGGGAACTTCTAGGAATATCGAAAATATTAATTTATTTTAAATTAAATATTTATTAAAAATGGTCCCAATATTATTTTAATATACTTTAAGATTACTTTGGATCTAATAACCCTAATCAAATAATTTTTTAAATGTTTTGAATATTTTTTATCCTTATCTTTTTGGTTTTACCATTATGTTATCCTTTTTTATCTTACAGTGATATCTTGTTACTTACACATTGTGGGATAATATAATTACTGTATCATTTCAAACAACCAAAATAAGTATTTATAAAATATTTGGATTTATATTAAACATTTGGTCGAATCATATATTTTTATAAAATTAATATCATTTAATAAACTATTTTATTTTATAATTTATTAATTATGTCAATTTTGGATACTATTCGTACATGAATTTTATTACAAAATTCATAACACGCTTATTACTTCCCGATGAAGTAATTATATCATACTAATATGGTATTGGAATCCAATAAATTCTTGTAAGTCATCCAAATGTTAAAGATAAATTTAATATAATATTTATATACTCAATTATTTGAAATTTTCTTTAACAAGGTAATCACAGCATCATAATTGTGTCATAAATAAATAACTATATCTAATGTAGAAAAATTATAAAAAATATTCCATTATGTTGATAATATATTTATCTATATGATGACAAATTATATAGATAGAGATCATCTATATAAACTTATATTAAAATTGATTTTGTAAAAGATATATGTTTAAGTAATAATTATCTTTACATTAAATAAATTTTTATACATTTTCATTTTCACATTCAAGTAAATCCATGGGGTCCCAAAATCATCCCAAGGATTCGCATTGTCCATAATATCACATATATTAATATTAGAAAATGTTTTTGGATAATTTATTATTATTATAAAATGGGGTTTTCCATTATTTATCAGATATTCCTTTTGACCATGGAAAATAAAATAACTATTTATGTTACGATTCATTGCATCCAAAAAATAAAATTTACCGACATACAAAATTTAAACCATATGATTCCTAAAATGTATTTAATTTTTCCAATTTCATAATACAGAAGTTTTAGAAATTAATTTAAAATTAATACGTGTTGTCAAAACCAAAAATCATGTTTTTAAGTAATAATAAATATTAAATGATAGACCGTTGGTTATGTCCAATCTTAATGTGAAATTCCATCCAATGAAAAAAATTAGATCAAATGATAAATAAATAATCCACTTACACATTAAAAACAATTAATATAACTATATAAATAAATTATATTAAATGGTATTTTTAATTAAAATACAGTATTTTCACTATTCATAAAAATATGAATTTTATTAGAAAAATACCAAAATATTAAAAAAGTAAATTTATATTTCCTTTTTCTAAAGATAAAGATTATATTGTCAAATTTAATTATAAAATTGTGAATACTATATTTAAAATGGTTGCGCCATCAATAGGAAATAAAAATTCATTTTCATGAAAAGTACTTTTTTATACGAAATATTCATCTTTTTCTCATATCGTGTTCTATAAAATTTATAAGATGAATGATAATGATATAAAATTCAAAATTTTGTTATTAATATTCATAAAGGGTAGTTTATATCCCACTAAATAATAAAATATTAGTGATATATTGTTTTATACTGTAAATTGGTATTGCGTACAATGCAAGCTATGGAAGAAGGTCACTCTTCCATGTAACGCAACCTAAGTCAGTGTTTCATGTAGTGACAGATTCATTCTATATTTTGTATAACATAATAAAAAAATTAAATATTTATACATTGAATAAAATCTATACTAAGTGGTTTGTGAAATCAATTCTTTCAAAAGAACATAAAATTGTGTGAAACACAAGATTAGTATATTGTTGCATATACTACATGATAATACAATGTTTCATATATCGCATGTTAATTTGGGTGAAGAATAAAAAAAATACAGAAATGAAATTTAAAAATAATAAATTTCAAAAAATCTAGAGGTGTTACAGCAATAGTATGTTGAATCATCATTTGAATGGTCTTAATAGTTAAGGATTTAGGTTTATGGGAAAATTTGAATTAGATATTAAATCATTGAAATTTTTATGATTTAGTTATAATTATCCTTTTTATTTTAACTATAATGAAATATATGTTTTAATTAAATATCTGTATATTGATAAAATTGAATATATCAATTATTTAACCTTCATTGCTGACAATTCATTATCCTTTTATTTATGTGGTATGTGTGTTCTATTATTGAGCATTCTATATTGATTATTTTCATAAATTCATTATTTAAACCACAGTATTTTTCCCTTACTGAATATTTTTTCTAAAACCTATATTTTTTATCCAGAGGAATCCATAATATATTTTATGAATGATATTATTATATTGTATTTTGGGAATAATGTTATTCTATAAAAATATAAGAATAAAATTATGTTTTAATTATTGTATTCATATGTAATATAAAAATCAAGTGTGTATCTGGTTTACCAATAATACTAAAAAATATAGTCCCTAAGGATGTGATTCCCTATATCTTATTCCAATACTATGCTATTAATAAGTAGTTACATGATCTATGGGGTTTTTATCTCTATATATAGTTTCCAGAAAAATATTTTTCTGTCGAAGAATATGAAGATACAATGAAAGTATGTTTCAGTGATATATAATATTAAGTGTTATGAAGAATAAGAAGAATATTTAATATAAGGGTGTTGTTAATTAAATATTTCATGGAAAGAAGGAGATTACTATGCATTTAATAAATAAGATCATGAACATGTAACATAAAATGTTTTTTTCTCAATCAATAAAGAATAAATTTTGTGTATTTTTTTGAATATAAAATAAGTGTAAGGTACTTGAATAATGTTGTGTAATAAATGTAAGAATTATATAGTGGAAATATTCTAATCAATTTTTTGATATAATCCTACAATAAGAATGCTACATCGATTGATACCCAAATCATTATAACAGTATGGAATGTGATAAACCTGGGTACAAGATCATCTAAATAGTGTTTTGAAGGATGTATTATCATACACTATAATGATATATTATTTTAAATATCAAAAAATAATTTGTATGGTTATTGAGTAATTAGAATAATCTATTTCAACACAAGGACTATCCTTCTTATATTTAGTGGTTAACAATATAAAAATATTTTCTTGGTCTTTAATAACATATATAAGTAAGAATGACCAACGATAAGAAATAAAATCTATTTTGAAAACACACCAAAAATAATTCAAAACCTCTAATTATTGAATAAATAACTAAACGGTCCCTTTATTTTATTATTAATCAAGGGTTCAACTATGTTTTAATTTTATGTTTTGAAAGTCGACCTCATTTTTATAAGTTATTTTCCTTCTTATTATTTAATAAATTTATTATTTTAAATTTCATTAGATGATAATTCTCTTCATAAATAGATTATAATGTTATATTCTTATACTATTTCATATCATATGTAATCATGTAAGAAGGCGCGTAAAAAATAATAAATAATATTAATAAGTCTATGAAAATTATTTCCTTATATAGAAATGAAATTCGGGATTCAGGATTTCTTTCTAATCAAGATAGATCTATATTACATGGAATGAAATAGGTTCTTTGACCCACCAAAAAAGGAAGTGTTAAATGATGTTCCAATAAGGTTTCCATATGTCTTTTTCATTCTTTCATGTTTTGAAAATCAAAAACACTATAGTTTAAGGAAGACTTATTTTTCCCTAGGATTCATCATTATAAAGTAAATTTTACATCCTCAAGGAAATCTATCCTTACCATTTTTCATTGTTCATATTTTTATTCTATCTAAATCTAATTCATTTTATTCCTAAGTGTAAAATTCAGTTTCACATCTAAAACCTCATAATTCTATAAATTCATTGATATTGGGTATTCTATTTTGACGATCCAAATGCATGTTCTAAATTCTCTGAAATTCAGAATCTGAATTCTATGAAATTCAAAATCCAAATTCTCTAAAATTAAGAATATGAATTCTTTAAAATTAAGAATATGAATTCTTTGAAATTCAGAACCACAATTCACTGAAATTCAAAATCTTAATTCCTCATAATCCAGGTTTCGAATTCCTTAACATTCATACTCTGTATTCCTTAGAATTCGGACTCCAAATTCTTCATAATCCTGAATCCAGATTCAATAGAATTATGATTATGAATTTCTTGAAAAACAGAATACATATATCTTTGTAAAATATAATTTCAAGGCTTACTCATTTAGAATCAGAATTTTATTTTTTCCTTAGACACCGAAAAATAGGTTTGGTTTAGAAAAAAAAATTTTACATACTCTTGGTTGAGTTATAAAAAAATGTCATGCATTCTGTTTCTAACTAACCTTTGTTTGAGATATTTGTGTTCTGGTCTCTCTGAAATTCAATGAAAAATATGACCGTTCGAGGAGTGATCCGACGGTTGAAGATGTGCTTACAAATAGGATCTCATTATAATGAGCTCAATAACATTTATCAATCTAGATATTACATGTTAATATGTTAATTTCATGAGAGAGATACTTTAATTCTTTGTGCGTAATAAATATCCATTTCAGACATTCTTCTTGAGACTCTAAATGTTGTATAGTACATTCGAGGGCTTTCGAGGATAGGAAGACAAAGGTTCCGACTACCATGAAGTTAGAGATCTTATGGGGTCAACAAGATAGACTCCGATATTCCTATCGAGGTCTTACCATGGTTTGGGTAGGACAGAATTTCTTGAAATTATAAATCAAGGGACATTTATTCAAGGTTGTTGGATACCCTACTCTTTAGGTTAAAATATTTCCTACTTGTTAAAGTTATAGTTTAATGATTGTTTTCCACTGAATTTTAATTGATAAGGAAATTAAAACTATATTATACATTCTTATACTTGTACTCTGATTAGTATGATTCAATATTCTTTAAGGTAGAATCTTTATCATTTTAAATTTTTCTTAAGTTTCATTTCAGGAACCATATTTCTAGAATCATGCATGTTTGTAGAACTATGAGGTCTAGTGGATTTACCTTGTTTAACATTGATAAACATTGCAATATTTAAAAGTTACAAATGAATTTTTTCAAGTATACAATTCACCCCCACCCCATCTTGTATATTTTTCATCTACATCATCTTCTCGTTCATACATTAAAAACTACTAAACCAAATGAATTATGAAAATCAATTGTTTAGTTAAATGTTTTTTATGAAAAAAATACTTACGATGAATGAAGAAGTAGTAGTACTACTCACATGCTAGTGTATTAGTATCAAATATTATATTATGGATTAAATATATTCAATGATACATTCAAAAAAAATGTATCACGTTTTTAGTGAAGTTTTTGAACTAAATTATAAAATAATAAATTCAATTTAATGAAAATTAATGGTGTTGTGTAGGAATTTATTTCATAATTCATTATGAAAAATGATTCCATTGAAATTCCTAAATAGAATAACTATGAATTCGAAATTAATCATTTTGAATAGAACTCTCAGATGATGGACAAGGTAATAATGATTTAATAACCTAACACAATGATGAAACAACAAATTTTAGATCAAAAAAATATTTTTTAAAATTAAAATTAAATTTTTAAATATGTAATACAATCAATGAAAAAGATACCAATATTTTCCATAAGAAATTTCTGTAACCTTAAATCAAAAATGTAATCATGAATCTATTCATGGAATGTCCTCACATGGTTCTGATGGAAGAAATGTTTTTTCCACACATATTTATAATATAGATTAATATATCTAAATACTTGAACAATAGATATGTTTTTATTTATAATTATATGATTATTATCATATTATTTTAATGAAATACATACAACTAATAGTAAATATAATTATTCTAAGAAATGTATTTTCATAAATCATACAGGATTAAAATAAAAAGTTATTTAAAAATTCTGGCAGAAAAGATATTAGAGTACCACCACTATATAGATGGTGAATAGAATATAACATTGGACTTATGGTGACAAATAGAAACATTCATAATTTTGGAAAAATTCATCAGAAATAATTCTCATGTTTTTAGAAATTCATGATACCATACAATAGAGAAATTATTTCCATATTTTATATTTTTTACTTATTGTCTAAAAATAATAAGAATATCTATTTAGATTTTTATTATAAACTATCACATCCATATTTTTCAGTTAATCCATTATATTGGGTATTTTTCCATAAACAATATAACAAGTACTAATTAAGATAATTATATATTATATAAAGAATTTTAGGTTTTTGATGAATTCTATGAATTGCACTATGAGTGTTGTCAGAAATATGATTAATTTCCATTTTATCACGTATAAAATGCATATGGAAAGATAATACCTTATATTTTTATTAATAAAGACATAAAAAGTGGAAAGATGAAGTAAAATTTAGAAATCACACAAATCACAAGATTATATAATCGAAGAATGTGTCATCCTTAAAATGGAATAAAATATAATAATAGTTTTAAATAACATCCAAGATATTCATTTTGAGTTATACTATTAATATAATATATATTAATAAAAGAACTCTTAAATTATCATGTGGAATTTGTATATAATTTTTCTATTTACCCAATGATTTTTTAGTCATTTGGCCATTAAATTTTATATTAATAAAAATAGTAGAAGATAATTTAATATATCATTCAAAGGTAAACACGATATTCCTCATGATTATTCATAATATTACGAATGGTTTTCAACAAATTACAACCATATATTCTTAAAAGGATCATATATAATATGAAACATAGTTTTACCGACTACTAATTATTTTTAACTATATATATGAAAATGAATATTATTCAATGAAGATAATAGTTACACTATATGACTACATTAATCAAAATGATAAAGATAAGGGATAAAATCAAACTATAATTTAAAAGATATAAATGGGTCAATTATTTATAAAACACCATAAAATTTGAAATAGATATGTTCAATAAAAAGTTCTAGATTAAATGGAGAATCTTTGTCTAGAGAATCCTATAAGAAATTATTTTCATACTTAGGAACAATTATATCGACATTATTTATTTATTATTTTATATTTTATTTAATATTTAAATTAATACAATTGATGATGAATAATCATATATGTGATATATCATAGTATGGAATGTATGCGAAAAATATTGATTAAAAAGTAAAGAAGAAACCATCAAAATATTTATCATACAAATATTATTTTAATGATACATTAATAAAAAGTTATTATCTGATGAAGTTGATGTATGTTATATAACTAATGGTATATAAAATGATGCTAATTTCAACCTGAAATGATCTATATATTAATTTAAAAAACCAGGGTTTTAAATAAAATAAAATGTGGTGGAGATACATATTCTATAAGATCATGAGGTGCAAATAATTTTTATTATTATATTTAATACCACTATTTATAATACAATTTATTAATGAGATACAACATAAATAATTTTATTTAATTTAAATATTTGTGGATGATAATAGAGGAATATTGTTTAATGAAATTATCAACGTATTAAACAATAAAAATATAAAATAATATATTAATATTAAAGCGGGAAAATAATTAAAAAAATAAAATGAAATTATATTTATTTAAATATATTCTTATGTGTTTTTAGAAACTTTTTATTGATATTTTTAATTCAACATTATTAACCAATGATATCTTTTGACTGAAAGAATTCCAGTTTATATTTTTCATTTGAAGATTTAATTCTAAATTAGTTTTCATTAGTGGTAATTAGAAAACATATAATAAATAATATGACAAAAAATAATTAATATTGTTATAAATTTATATTAAAAATGGAAATAAATTATCTATAAATTGAATACAATTTTATTCTACATAGATAATTAATCAAATTGATATAAAGTGTAATTTTTGATTGAGTGATTTATAATTATGAATTGATATGTTGATATAACATCCATTATTTTCATGATAGTAAATCTCATATTTTATTGATTTAAATTATTTAAACATCCATTATGATGTTACCCAATGGAGTCACAAAGAATACGGGTGAATTAAAGGCTTTTTCGGATCCTGAAACCTATTGAATTTAGAAAACATACTAGGAATCATGGTCAGTAAATACTATATAGACTGAGTCACATGATCAATACTAATAGTTTGGGGTAAAACAAATGATAATTAGGGACTAAACTAGTTTTCAACAATTATGAAACCCTAGAAACATGAATGTGAAAAAAATACAAATATTTGATGTAATTATTTTACACGGTTTTCTCATTGTTTGAAAAACTAAGAAAATATCTATGCTAGATATTTACATAAGCAGTAAGGGTCACATGCTTTTAATATTGTTTAGATAAACAATATTCCCATATAGTTGAGGATAAAATTTTAATTTTCACTTAATGAATCATTAAATCAATTTTCCTTTTTCAATCCCATCATTTAAGATGATAAACCCATTTTTCGCCTCCTATGATCCCCAATTTCCTTCAAACAAGGTTCTATATATCTTCACAATTCTATGTTCTAATAAGGATCCTTTTGTAGATTTGGGTAACTATACATATTTTCTATATTCCCATCCCATCCAATCATATTTTATCTTTATATCTGTTTCACTTTTTATGTACATGTACAATTTACATATTTTCTAGGTTATTGAGCATTTCACATATTTTTTCAAATATAAAAATAATATAAGGCCACCATAAAAATAATATTCATTAATATACCAATGGTAGATGGTATCTTTATTTTAATTTTTTTTGCGTTTTTATAGTCACGCCATAGTGCAACACGCTGGCCTACAATGCATGTTACCAAAAAAATGATATCATCATTCTAAATTAATATACGCACCTTTATGAACACGTGAGGTTCATTATCTATTAAATTGTAGGATTTCAACCATAGTTATTGACACCCATTAAATGTCCTATCATAAAATATACATTGTAATTAATGGATTAAATTCTTAAAACACATTTTATGTGTTGTGATTGGATAATAAATGGAATTTCCCTTTGTAATAAGATTTTTTATTGATCAAAATAACCTATTATGTTCTTTTCCAAACCTATAAATGGAGTTTAACCCTTGTAGGTGATTTTATGAATTGTAATAGAAATTTATAAGGTCATATTTATTCCATGAATTTGTGTTTCCATACTCTTATTAATTAAACATATTCAATTAAATTAGATGGAATGATTTATAATTATTAGAATTACTTTAATTAATAAAATAATATGTGGTGGAATGTCTTAGTATCAACTATAATAATAATAATCTTGAATATATGGATTGAGATTCCATTATTATATTTTGGATTCATGAATATAATGCAACATAGGTGATTTCTCGTTAATATTATTAAAAATATTATTAACCATTTGATAAGGTTGTGGAATGATATTTTAGAGAACTATTGAGCATAATGACTCATTATCCCATACATAGGTTGTAGAGTATGAAGTTTCACATCATTTAAAATATTTGGATGGTGGGAATGACACACAAATTCATTTATTTAGGTGTTGACATGATGACTCATCTATCATATTGAGTAAAAAGAATGATATCCCACATTCAACATGATATATAGAAGATATACAATTTTAATTGAGTTCATATTCCCACTTAGACTAGTTATAGAAGTCTGAGTTGTGCCTTGGTCCATCCAGCACCTTGTATTCGATGAATATAAAAGCTTATGTATATATGATCATATTAAATATAGTTGAATGAAATATAACAATGTAGTATATATATTGTTTTTTATCAGATACTCATTCTAGAAAATGGAAAAAGTAGATAGAGTAGACATGTGTCCTTTAAGATCTTGTGAAAGCTAGTGTTTATTTATTCATATTTTTCAATTGTTTCTTTTTTCTGGAAAACTATTTTTACTTTGTATACTGTTTTAATTACTTCTAAAAAGTAACGGTGGAGGCCACGTATAATTTCATCTCACACCCAACTCTGACTTCCTCTATTACTTGATTATAATACATATGGAGGCCCATTAGAATTTTATCTCACAAAACTGGTGTAGGCTTAGTGTATGGGGATGTGTGCACCAGGCTGTGTTTTTGGCTGGCTTGGGGGCCTAATTAAGTGGACATCAGTTTGGGATGTTACAAAGTTGTATTAGAGTGATTATTTTTTCCACATTATTAATTTTAGTGTATTAAAAAGGATAATATGAGTTAATTAGATTTGGAATTGACCATGTTCATATAAATAACAATCCCACATACATGGGAACCACAAAATACAAGGGATGGGAAAAATATAATTATTGATTATGCAGTTTATATTTGATCTGACATCATCATTATGTGAAAAAAATATAATATGATGTTATTAATATTGGTATAAAAGAAATTAGTTTTATTATGTAATTTCCCATTAATTGATTATTTTTAGTTACATACATTTTTATAAGAACAATATAACTAATACACCCTGCATTTTACCATTCCATGTTTATTTTTTGCTTGTATTTTCAATAGCATATCATTAGTTCTTGAATTATGTACTGAAATTTATTGAATTTATGTCATAGCATGAGTAAACATAATTGGTACTTTATAAATATGCTATAACCTAATAATTTTTTCCATCATTGGTTAAAGATGACATCATAAGTAGTTATTTTTAGATTTTTGATCCATGGACCATTGGTCACAAGGGATGGATGATGTTATGACATTGGTTAGGTGGACACCATATTTTGGTTCAAAAATAATATGCGACCATATGGTTTTGAAATTGTGATCAATACAATTTAAAAATTCTATAGATATTGAATTTTTTAATGTAGAAACATTTATGATGAGTATAGATTTTTTACTTGAAATGACCAATTTATATATATGATGCTAACACCATGGCACAGAATCATCCTTATAAGTGGGTAGTAGTTGTGTATCTAACATTCATATGGACTTCAATGTTCTTTCACTATTACCTCATCCTATCATATGGAGTGGGAATAGGGGTATGAAAAGTCAATAGGAAGGCTGAATACCTATCGTACATTTCCCTCTGTGATGTTTTCAACTATTAATATCTATTTTGAGGTGTGTAATTGGAATTATAGTATCTTTGTTACATGAACTCCTCTCGTATTATGCCAGAAATTTAACAACGATCATGAACTATATGTGGTAGTCCATGAGCTTCCAGTTATTCATCCTATAGTGGCACCTTTGGAATCCATTCTTCTTCCTA
This sequence comes from Viscum album, assembly GCA_963277665.1. Lineage (NCBI taxonomy): Eukaryota > Viridiplantae > Streptophyta > Magnoliopsida > Santalales > Viscaceae > Viscum > Viscum album. Next base: position 1,043,590,375 of record OY728163.1, on the reverse strand, counting down.
ATATGTTAACTTATTCTAAATTAAAATAGTACATTCTAGGTATATTACAATATATGAATGGTGGTGTTCGGACAATGCTGAGTGGGATAGATTTGACATAGGACTCTATGTAGCAGTATTCTCCCACCTTTATGGTAGATAGTATACCACATGATTTTGTGTATTGTATCGAATCTATTATTTAAATATTCGAGCATCTATAGAAAACAACAGTGGGGAGGCTCAATCATTTTTCTTATATGATTTTTTATTCTTCATATAATTTATGGGATATCTTTACCAATGTTGATTGAAATATAGACATATATTTGGATGATTTATAGCCAATCCTCTAATTATATATCTTTCCCTAGACTCCGAAGGATGATAGAGCTATAGAATCCACAAACCTGTAGTAGGGATCTATGTCTGATGGGGAATAATCTACTCATTTTATAGATCTATTGTGGTTCGCTACTACACTAATGATTTATAATCATTTTAATTAATATAGATTTGAGGATTGTATGGTTTAGGCCATCCTATACCAGGACAATTTCTTTCAATTGTTGAGCATCTCATAGATAATCATCCATGACCATATTAAAGAAATAAATTAGTGGATGCTGATGATACGCGTCTGGGTGGTTCACCACCTAGATATTTTAGTGTATTGTCTTCTAGGTGAAATATATGTTGTAAGGATACTCTTATAGGTAGTATCTAGGCTACACATGATGATAACAGTAAAATATATAACCAGTGAGTCATGGTAGGATATAAGAAAAATCAATGCTTATGATATCCAATAGAATATAGAAGATGTAGTAGGATGGATAATATCTATCATTTCCTCGTGAATTTCATATCAGTTCCTTTCAAGAGGTGATATAATACTCCCCCATGAGCTAGAGATGGTAGAGTAACATGGAATCAGGTGTGAAGATAGAATATCATTATCCAATTATTTCAACGTGATGGTTAAGGAATATATTTTCAAACTCAGGATTATGTGTGCCCATAAAGAGTGGATTATCATTGTAGTAAGTATGTGACTTTGGGATATTGTACAATTCAGATACCTGTAGTAAAGACAATGATGTAGTAGATGAGCATTGGAACCTTAACAGTTGTAGGTACTACTCTATCAGCCTCCACATTAGTGTCAACCTTATTTTACATCGGAATATTCCACTCATTTATATATGAAACTCTTTTGGAGATTTTGATCCTCATTATCAAATAATTTCATAGATATATGATGCTTGATACCCCATTAGGTATCCAATTATAACGTGTTACCAATTATAAGGAATGTACACTAGTGACTAATTGATTCATATTCATAAAGAATCACTACGTCCTGGACATGATGAGAATTGATGTAATTATTGTGATGGATTGGAAAGATAACTAACAATCACACGTAGAATTATAACATTGGTGGAAGGAATTTATGTCACCATGGGTATGTACAAACATTGATAATGGAGAATGGGATGTTCATGATATGAAATCATGACCCAAGCTGCTGATGATGAGTATAATGACAACTCAAATCACTAGTATTTTTTTGACTAGGGGTAAAGACTCAGTTTTTTCCTCTTGTAGCGGAGTTTTTAATGTATGTATTTCCTTATTAATATATTGTATACCGTCATTGAGAGAGGCTTATTTTAATATTGAGCTTGTTCTAAGAGCATAACCAATGACCATTCATCCTCATAATATGGAACCTTTGGGGACTGTAAAGGTCAAGGAATAATTATAGTATATAGAGGATAAGGGATTTATATTCCTAGAAACTTATACATGGGGTTAATGGTTATTTTTCATTGAATTCGTATTATACCCTAAAAAGTTTCATGGATCAATATCATTTCAGAAGTTCACTATAATGAATCGGTATCAATTTCCTATCATAAAAAACGTATTGGATTACCTATGAGGAGAAAGAAAATTTTCAATGAATTATATGATGTCATGATATCATCATGTGTATGTGTGGTCATTAAACATACCTCCCATAAATTCCTAGAATAGAAATTTTATATAATTGTACCTCGACTTGTCGTTCGAACTCACGAACACATCAAATATTTCCATGGTTCTTATGAATAAGGCTTTCCACCTGTATATGTATCCATTCATGGTAGTCTTTGTGAAATATATCTTAGTGTATACAGACACTACACAAGGCAATTCAATCCATTTTTGGATTATGATAAATATTATGAGAGTGCATCAACACTATGATTTTAGTAAATTCCATATTTGGATAAAAAATATCCATTTTATGGGTTAGGAAATATTTGATTGAAAACATTTAGTAGACCATTAGAAGCTAATATCATTATTTACCTTTGGAAATCCCATTATTCATTTTATCATATGAATAAACATTATGCTATAGAAATATTATAGATGTTTAATCAAGGAATTCAAACATGACTCTACCCTGATTACAGGATTTAAAAGGAATAGTTTCAAATTAGTATGGTTAGAAGCTTGTGATGTATCATATCAATAATTATAGAGATATTTGTCTTTAGTTTTTATAGTAATTCAGAATATTATATGGAAGAGTTATATAGAACAATGTGATGCATCAAGTATCAGTATTGGAGGTATTCTAATGCAAGACGATTGAATCCTCGGGTACATGAATTATAATATGAGGATTATTTAGTACAATTACCTTATGCATGACCTCTTTCTAGATGATGTAGTTCATGAATTAATATATTGGAGACACTATCTACATGGATAGTATTTTTTGGTATTTAATGATTATAAAATCCTTAATTAGTTATTAAGATTATGTGATCTAATCCTTAGGTAGTGTGGGTGGGTTGAGTACCTACAATATATTTTTTATCTTTCCTACATGCCTGATAATGGAGAAGTAGTGGTTGAATCACTATGCCAGCTGACAGAGATACAACCAATTTAGAAGGCTAGTGGTGAATGGAATATTTAGGCCTTGTTATTAAGGATGCAAATTGATATTCATGAGGATCATGGTCAGACTATATTCATAGCCCTATCAAAGACTTATGCTGTACTGTAATAGGTATGATTTAGAAAACTCTCTGATCATGAAGGCCTTGTCCTAAGGTAACTTTTCTCGAATAATGATTCATTTAAAAGTTGGACCATGGTGGGGGATGATACCATACCATTCCATGGGCATGTTTGGGTCCTACATAATACTAGAGAGTAACTGATGAGATAATTTAATGCCTCAATATGGGTATTCATTCTGATATCACTAATATGTATCATGATTAATGATTCCAATATTGGTGGTAGAGTATGAAATGGGAGATTTGAAACTTCATCACAAAGTGTTTGACATTTCAGTATGTGAATGATGAGTATCACTATGTTTCTGTGCGTTTGTATAAATTTACCATTCATGAGATTAAATTAGATGTTTTTTAATGGATTTTGTTACTGGTATTCCCATACCACATTATAGCAATGATACAGTGTCGGTATTTATTGAAAATTTGATGATTTGTGAACAAATATTACCCTTGAAAGATACATTCATGGTAAGCGAGATAGAGAGGCTAAATGTAGGAAGGTTGTACTCTTTTATGGATGTCCTTATATTATTAATTTTTATAGAGACACTCACATTACATCGTGGATCTATAATGGTTTCTACAATGCCTTGGGTACATTGGTACTTCTTATAAAGGCATATCACAATCATATTTATGGGCATATTGAAAGAATGATTACATTTTTAGATGATATGATCCATGAATACAACCACAAGATCAGGGGTTCTTGGGAGAATCATATTCCTCTCACTTAGTATACTTATAATATCATTTTGTCTAACATGGAGAGGGATTGTTATAAATCCTCATAAGAGAGGCCATACAGTTCACTAATATTTTTTAAAGTGGAAATGAATTTAGCTCTTTTTAGACCACGTCTCATTAATCAAACTGTAGGGAAGGTATAATTGGTTAGGACACACATGATGACATCTCAGTCTGGGCATATTCTATATTCCAACTAACTTAGACAACATCTTGAGTTCAAGAATGAAGGTAGGGGTATCTACTGATTCAGATACATGTTGGTTATAATAAATATTCATAGGTAGGATAAGCACTAAACTATGTTTGTTAGTACCTTCATGATTGAGAAATAGTTCAGACCCATGTCTTACCATAAAACACTTCCTATAATATATCTTTATATGTATGATGTAATTCAGTAATATCAGTGAAACACCATAATATTTTTATGAAAAATTCTGATTAAATAATTTTTATTCATCAATGTATTATGTTTAGTTCAATATTGACATTAAAAAAAACATGAGACTCCATTAGTATAATGTTACTCTTTTGTCATAGTCTATAGGATTGGGTGAATAATTATAACTAACATAAGAAAATGTATTGTGGGTTTTTTGGATATAAATTATTTATGAAAAATAAAAAATACATATTTGTATTTTTGAGTGAATTAATATTTGTAATCATATTAATGAGATATATATGTTATATAAATAATAAAATATTATTTGTTCATCCAATGTATATTATAATACTAGGGTGTGATGAAACGCTTTTTTTGTATAAAACCCATTTTTTTAAATGTTAATCTTAAACCGTTTAATGGGGAACCTATTTTAGATTTTGATTTCAATATATTAATAATTATTATATGAATACATATAAAATTTCTTTTATATCGATATATAAAAATATTATTTGTTTGAATTTATGATATTTTCTGATAACATTCATGTGTTGTTGAATATTAAAAAGAAACTCAATTTTATATGAAAAATAATTTTTTCATCAAGTTAATTTATATGGTTAAATTAAAATTTTTAATGGTTTTAAAGTAAAAATAGAATTTATTTTTATCATTCAATATAATTTATTTAATTAGAAATAATTTTACTTTTAATTCATATGTAAAAACATTTCAATCTTTTGAAATGTTATACTATTTAAAAAACTCATTCTCTTATTCAAACAATGTGATTGATTTTAAAATAATTACTCTAACTTATGAGTTTAAAATTTTTAAAAATGGAATCCATATTTGGAATTAGTAAGTCTAAATTATTATAATATGATACCTTTATTGTTGGTTATTATTAAAAGTAACATTGGTAATTATTTTTATTACCACGGTTAATTATTTATTGGGGAATTAGAGGTCGAAAATATTATAAAATTGCATTAACACATGTAAAATTCCTATTTTATTTTTACATAATACCCTTATATTCTATTTTTATACATTGAATCACTTGATGACTATTTACTTATGAATACAACATGAATTCAATAAAAACTAATGAATGTGACAAAATGTTACAACCTCATTTTATAAAAGTATATTATATTTACTATATGGATAACTATAAGATAATATTGACTATAGAAATTGTTTGTAAATATAAAATAATTAACTACACCAAAGAAAATTATATTTAATTTTAAGAGATTAAATAGGCACCATTAATGACGACACAATAGTGATTTAAAATTATTTTATTATTAGAAGTATCATATAAATGGATACAAATTTATTAAACAAATAACATATTTTGTAATTAAGGAGATCCAAAAATATTATAGGTGATGATGACAGGGTATGAGTTTATTTAATAGTTTTTTTCTAATTTATATTCTGTGTGGAGTTTTTAAAGTCTAATAAATGAATTATGTCAAAATTGGGACAATATATATTTAAAAAAATTAAATGATTTAACTGTAAAAATAAAAATTTAATAATTAAAAATTTATTATTATAAGATAAAAAATTTATTAAAATATCAATTTATAGTCAATTAGAATCATATATGTAATATTTATAACAATAAAATATTATGAATTTTATTATCACAATAAAATTAAAATAGAATAAATGCGTTTCAATTAAACGTATGTGGTTTAAATAGACAAATGAACGTGTCGAAAATTTATTGGTTGCTAAAAATACATCCCAATATCATCTCATCTATTAAATTGGGAAATTTTGAATTTTTTTGTAGGTTTTGATTTTATTATAAATTATTATTTAGGGTGTTTCCAAAATTGCCTCTCACCTCATTTATAATTAGGAACCTCCTCCCTCAACACTTCACTTCATTTTGACACTTCATTCTAAAAAATCCCCTTCATTTTTCCCTTATAAACTTATGTATTTTAATAATAGAGGTTTTGTAAATATTTAAAGGCCAACCCTAGTGATCTAATAAGAGATGTAGAGGAAACACTTCAAGGAAGAGGTAATCTCATCTATCGATTCCTTCAGACGACTTTTTTCTTCTACATCATATTTATTAGTTGTTTTATTAACATTTAATATCATTATTATGAAATATTTATTGATATATTTTTATAAATATTAAACAACAACATTTCTCCATTTATTCATCATATTAAAAATGAAATCACTGACCGTGCGTTCGTACGACTTACCATCTCCATGCTGTGGAAACATTTTTTCTTCACCACCACATTACATGGATGAGTATAATGATGGAAGTAATAAATATATATTATTGTTATAATATTATTATAATTATTAAATATCTTAAATTATACACTCCACTACCATTCAATGATTTTGGGAATGATATCATCACTCGTGTGTACGTAAGACCTACCCTTTCAACGATGTGATAAGATTCATTATACATGATATTCATTAAAAAATAATTATATAAATGAATTGAATTAATAAATATGATATATAATTTGTTAATTTAATACATTAAATGATTTAACTATAATCTATAAAGTGTAACATGATCTTTTTCGACAAATTTTTGATAATATCATAATGAAAACAATATCCAAACAATGAGTTATAATTAAATGTTTCACAAAAATATATGATAATATAATAATATTATATATTATAAAATTCATTATGATTTTGGATTAAATCAATAAATTTATTTAAATAATTATACATGTGTTTCAAATACATACAAAGTATAATGGACATTAGGTTAGATATAATATCACATTCTTATTTTTATATCTGATTGTTTATAGGTAAGTATTTAATGTGTTATATTTATCATCATCCTCCTTGTTTCTTAAATATGAAATATTATTTACATCCCTATAAATCTATTTAAATTTAATTTTACCTATTGGTGATTTTTTATTACATTGTATGAATAAAATATTTTTTTGTTTTTAGTATAAGGAAAGTTTTTGACTTTTATCAGAAAACTACATGAATATTGTTTTTCAACATGTATGGCTAGAACATATTTTTAGTAATTAATAACTACATATTATCATTACTAGTACCATAAAATATTATATGTTTATATTAAAATTAGATGATTTCTTCAAAAAATGTGGGACATTTTGAGGAAGGAAATGGTTTTTTAAGAATATATGATATTTTCCTCGGGAATTAATTTCAAGGGTTTTTTCAAAATTATTTTCCATAAAAGATGAAAAAATATAAATATTGTTATATTTCAAATAATTTTATTAATATTATTTTATGATTTGTTAGTTATGAAATTAATTTGTTTTATACCAATTATTATGTAATTTTTTTTAAGAAATCAGTTTAATTTAATATGTTATGTTATGGTGAATATTTTTATATTTTTATGCAATGAATAAGAATTGTTTCTTAATAAGATGGGTGGAAATTATATCTCCATCCAACGTATTGGGTAATGATTTATATCTAATAATATAAAAATGATGGGAATGGCTTGTTAATTCTGTTAACAAATATTGGGATGGAACGAGGAGTGAACTTGGTGTAGAAATGGACATTTGCCACATTAATGGTATTGAAAAAGAAAATTGACTAATATAAAATTATTTTACATGATTAAATGTTTATACGACAAAATTCCAAGTCTTATGTTGTTATAATTGATATTACATTTAACTTTTATTATGATTCTGCAGACATGATATTACGATCTTTTACATTTAGAGAAATGTTTTCAAATGTTATGATCTTATAAAAATGATATGATTGATATTTTCCTTGTTTACCCTTTCTGATTATTTGATATCACCCTTTCATATGTTACGTTTTACCATCACATGATTAAGGGTATTAATTATTATATATCAAAAAGGATTATAGTTATGGAAAAATAATCGGGGGATAATGTGGATGTTTTATGAACCAGATTTTTATGTTTCCTAGTTTCTAGAGTCAGTAAACAAATACAGTCTTGGAATGGATTTTTTATTTCATATAAAAATTAATCTTCATTGTTGAATTAATAAATATATGAATTTTTTTCTAAATTATAGGTGGTATTAGAGAAAATATATAGTTATCCTTTTAAATTATGATGAGAGAAACTTATTAATAAAAATAATTATTTTTCTAAGTATAGGTTGCAATATTATCCTACTGTTTCATATATGTTCATGAATAAACTTGGATAAAACCTAATGTGTCCTATATTGAAATATTATTCTTTAATTATTTGGTTTTCCCATTATGATTAGTGTTCCCCAAATTATGATTCTTAGTTTTAGTCAATCAAAGGAACCCAAAAAACTGTGTAAATATTGAACAAAATGGTCAACGTAATGATTATTCCCCTGAGAAACAAAAGTTATGGGAGATATAAATCTAAAATATTTATCCATGATCACACAACATTTTTATGCTATGAATATTTTCATAATTCAATAAATATAATAAAGGGACAAACATTATGTTGAATCCTTCACGAGGCAGCATCCATATTCATTTAGTGGGTCTTCTGATCTATTAGTGGATGAAAAAACGATCAATACCACTAAAAATTTATTTTTAGATATACAATGTTATGAACAAGATAAATTCATCTTAGCAGTATATCATTTGTAAGGTGATGATGATATGTGGTTTAATATAATCCAGAATATAAGGAAAAGTGACAAAATTGAGTCCATGAAATGGGATGAGTTCAAGAACATATTTATCAACTCAAAAATTCTGTTTATACATCATAAAATGATGGAATTATTTTAAAATTATTACCCAAAAAGAGATTTAAATTGATCGTTTCACTAGTGGCTTAAATCCAAGTCTATCAATGGATATTATCCATAGGGGACATCAATAGTTAAGAGGAATTTTTTAGACATTATATCATTGTTGAGTTGGAGATTGTGGAAACCCATTAATCAGATGTGTTGGAAAAGAATAGAAAATTGGAATTGAAAGGAAATTTTGATGACCAGACTAATAAAAAGATGAGTTTTACCTTATACTAAATGTGTGGAATGAAATATAGAGGAAATTTTCATAAAGGAACTATTAAATTTATGCTTGGAAAATAAGTTCAACTGGTAGTTGATTCTCAATTTGATTAGAATAACATGTCAAATGATGATAACAAATAAAGGGATGCATGGAATAAACCATATACAGTTAAATACTACAAGTGTTAGAAAAATGAAAATTGTTCTAATCAATGCAATAAATCAAGGGATATTAATGATGATCAATTTCAATAATCTCGTAAAAAAAACAAAAAGTAATAACACATGAAATAAATATCGGTGACATGGAGTACGATAATGATGTGGTGGAAGGTACACTTACCATCCACTCTATAGTAGAAATTTTTTATTCGATTCTAGATCCACCCACTCTTTTATTTTAAAAAATATTTTTGTGGGTTTCTTCATATTAATTCTAATATAAGATATTATATTAGTAGTGATAATTCATAATGGCCCAATAGTCATATCAATAGTTTATAATTATTCTCTAATAGATGTTTGTGGGAATGGGATTTATGAAAATATTGTTATCCTTCATATAGTATAATTTTAGATCATTATTTTCATGGATTGGCTCCCACTAAATTGATCAAATATCAATTTCCAAGGAAGGGAAGTCACTTTTCATATTCTTGAAAAAACTATTATCATCTATCAATGTAAGGATAAATGTAACATTCGAGAAGAAATATCTTCCATCTTATGGGTACTGATTACTATAAATGAAAGTTATTTATCTCATATATTTGGGAGTGACTCATGATTAAGTATACACTGATTGTAAGAGTGATTTATGTTGTATTTATATAGAAATTTCCATGTCTTCCACCAAATTGTAAAGATGAGTTTTCAATACAACTCATACCATGGTATATCAATATTTCAATGACACAATATAGAATGATCCCAATTGATTTGGAGGAATATAAGAAGAAACTCTGAGAGTATTTGGACATGGAGATCATGCATGCAAGTGAATCACCTAAGGGAGAATCCATTGTATAAATTATGAATACTTATTGATAAATGAGAGATTATATTGGTTATTTATAAAATAACAAGATCACTATCTTGAAAAATTATCCTCTTCCCTATATTGATTAATTATTTGACTGAATACTCATAGATAAATACTTTTCCAAGATTGATATTCATTTGAGATGTCAATAATTTTTGGTTAAAAGGTAGAATATACCAATGAATAAAATCCGTACATGGTATGGACACTATCAGTTTTTAGGGATGGTTTTTGTTCTAACTAATTCCCCAAATATTTTTATGGATCTAATGAATAGTGTATTTGGTCACTATCTGGATTAGTTTGTTGTAGTCTTTATCGATGATATTCTTTTCAAATAAAATGTCATCAAAGAACATGAAGATCACTTGAGATTTGTATTGAAGTCCATGAGAACCGAGAAGATTTATTACAACATTACCAAGTGTAAATTTTGGCTTTATAATGTTTCATTTATAGGTCACATAATCTCAAGTGAATGGATATATGTGGATAAATAAAAAACTGATTTTGTTGAAATATGGTTGAGACAAAAAATAGTAACTATCATCTAAAATTTTCATTGATTTCCATGATATTATCGACTTTTTGTGAAAGCGTTTTCATTGTTATAAAATCCACTCACCATGTGGACTTAGAATGGATTTATTCTCATTTGGATGGATAAATGTTAATAGAATTTCAATGTTCTACATTGAACGTTAGTTAGTGAACATTTTCTCTGAGTGCCTTGTATTGGAGATAGGTTACTGATCTATAGTGATGAATCTAATATGTTTCTAGGATTTTCTCTCATAGAAAATGATTTGGTTATAGCTTATGCCTTATGGCGGTTGAAAATTAAGGAGAAAAATTACCCAACTTGGGATTTGGAGTTAGTTGTGGAAATCATTGCATTAAATATGTGGAGACCTTATATTTATGGTGAAAGGTGTGATATTTATACTGATCATAATTTTTTCAAATATTTTATCACAAAAATTGAATTGAATATAAGCCAATGAAGATGGTTGGAGTTGATTAATGAATATGTCTACTCAATAAATTTCCATCCATTGAAAGCGAAAAGGTGGTAGATGCTTTGAGTAAAAAATACCATTCTAGCTTATACGTGATGAGGATCACGAAGGATCCAATATTTAGGGAATTTTAAAGGATGTATATAGAAATTTTATTGGATTAGGGGAAATCATATGTTTCCCAAATTAATTTCAATGATATATACAAGTGAAGATTATGGAGGCGCTAAAAGAAGACGTAGAGTACAAAAGAAGGTGACCAATAATCCAAAATTAAACCATGATTACGATGAAGAAAATAGGTTCAGGATCCTGGTTTGTATTCCACCAATAATGTAATTAAATTAGGAGATATTGGATGAGGCTCATAGTTCTTCATTTTGTATTCACCTTGGAAGAACAATTATGTGCATGGAAATGAAAGTGTACTTCTAGTGGGATGTCATGAAATGAGATGTCGCTGAATATAACCATCGATGCTTGGTTTGAGAACAAGTTATGGTGGAGAGACTGAAGTTTTATGGGATGTTACAACCATTACCTATAACAAAAAAATGGGAAAAATCACTATATAATTTTCTTCATACATACAAAAACATCCAAAGGAAATAATGAAATATGGGTTATTGTTGATCCCATTACAACATCAGCACACTTCCATTCAATTACATAGTATATATATCATGATTATATTTCTATCATATATATAGAGGATGTGGTAATATTTCATAGAGTACCACATTCCAATATATCTGATTAGGATTCGAGGTTTTCATTGATGATCTGGTGAATTCTTCCACATTCCATCAATACAAGGATACATTTTAGTAGTGCTTATGAACCTCAGAAAGTCTGTCAGTCTGGGAGGACAATTCAAGCTTTGTATGTCATGTTGAGATATTTACCAATGGATTTAAAAGCTGTTGGGATCAAAACCTATCATTGGTGGGATTTTCATTCAATAATCACATCCACTGAAGTTTACAGATGGATCCTCGTTAGTCCCACTATATAATGATGTGATGTTTCCCAACTTGCTGGGATGAAGTTGGGGAAAAAATCGATTAGGATCTAATCTATATGATGAAATGGTAGTGAAAATTGGATCTATTCAATAATACATAAGAGTATTATAGAGTCGATAAAAATGATATGTAGTCAACCAAAGAATTGACTTATTGATTAAATTGGTTGATAAGGTGTTTCTAAAAATATCTCCCTATAAGAGGGTAGGGAGATTTTGAATGAAGGGAATGTTAAGCCCTCGGTATCTGAGTCCTTTTGAAATTATGGATCATGCTAGGAAGGTAGATTACCGATTGGTACTTCCACCGAATCTCTATCAATTTCATGATGTGTTCCATGCATCTCTCATGAGAACGTACATATTTGTTCTTTAGATGTACTAATCATAGAATACATACTGTTAGAGTATGATATTTATTAAGAATAACAACCGATATAGATTATGGATCGTAGTGAAAATAATATTCGAAACAAGAACCCTCACTTAGTTAATCCAAAATGGAGGAACCACTAATTTAAGAAGATACATGGGAACTTTTGGATATGATGAGGGAGAGGTATCTTCATATGTATGATTCTATGTGATGAATTTTGAGGGTGAATTTCAGTTTAAGGGGGTAAAATGTAACACCCATATGTTTTTATTAAAATTTTTCATTAAATAAATTATATTCTTTAGTTTCTTCTATTCCACATAATCAAGAGATTAAAATAACCAAAAGTAAAACATATTATAAAATTATATTTTTATCCTAGTTGTTAGGATAGTGTTAAAAATTATAAGTAACTTATGAATATTTATTGTGAATTCTTTAGCAATCAATTTTTTAAGAAAATTATACATTAGATATTTTTATTTTGGAATGAATTAATATTTGTAATGAAATTAATGGGATATAATTGTTATATAAGTACTAAAATATTTCGTATTAATCCAATGAATATTTTAATCATAGGGTGTGAATAAAACATATTTATTGTATAAAACCCATTTTTTGGGGCAATTATATTCCTTTTAATATACAAACCCTTTTAAATTTAATTTTTTTACACATTATTAATTTTTATATAACAAAAAAATCATTTTATTGCAAGTAAGGATTTAAAAATCAACATTGGATTAATATATGATATTTTCTGATAACATTCTTGTTTTGGTGAATGGTAAAAACAAACTGAATTTTAGTTGAAAAAAACATTTTTCATTCAAATAATTAATGTAGTTAATTTATAATAATGAATTGTTTTAAAGTATAAATAAATTATATTTTTTCCATTTATAATAATAAATTAATTTATAATTATTTTTAAATTGAATTCATATTTAAAATCATTTCATTATTTTATAGTGTATTAACTTTTACAAAATATGTTCTCTTACTCCAAAATGGGTTTTATATTAATTTAATAATTACAAGATCTATTTTTTTAACATAAAAAAACTCAATATTTTCAATCATCATTTCCAAATTACGTTAATATGATATTTTTATTTTTGTACATTATGTATAGTAACATTGGTAATTATTTTTATTTCCATGGTTATAGGTAAATCTCATAATTTGATGTAAAATTAATATTATAAAATTACATTGACACCTGTAAATCTTTTATTGGATGGTTAAATCTGACCACTACCATCTATTTTTAGAAATCGAATCACATGATAGCCACATACCAATGATTAATACATGATTGTCATAATGACTAATGAATGAGATAGTTGTCAGAATCTCATTTTATAAAATTATATTAATTTTTATATATGAATAACAATGAGATAATATCATCTATAGATAGTATATGAAATTTAAAAAAAATTACCAATTTTTTTTTATATTATTCATTATTTTTATAGATTAAATAATTACCATTATTTATGACACAATAGTGACGTAAAACATATTTTTTAATATAAATATCAAATAAATTGTTTTTAAAATATTTTAAAAAATATCCTATGAACTAATTAAAATTATCTAAAAAATATCTTACTAACTAAGAAATTTTAGTATTGTATTAAATATTTATATTATAATTTATCATATTCATGAGGTATTCTTAATGAAAAATAAATGAATCGTGTAAAAATTGACACTATTGATATTTAATAAAAATAATATTTTATGGAAATATTTAAAAAACCTAAAAAAATTAAAAATTAAAAATTAATAATTATATGATCTAAAATGTAATTTCATATCTATTTATGGTCAATTAGAACAAAATAAGTAAATATTTAAAACCATTCAATATATATAAAGTTTCTACAAAAATTAAAATTTTATAGAATAACAAAAATTCAATTAGAATGATATGGATTATATTTGAAATATAACATGAACAAAATTTATTGGCTGATGATATTACAACCCTATCTCATCTCATATTCTATATTGGTAACTATTGATTTTTTTTTCAGTAGGTTTGTTTTTTATAATAAATTATTATTTTTTGAGCTTCCAAAATTGGTCCTCACTTCAACTAAAATACATGACCTCATCTCCCACCTCTTCACTTAATTTAGAGCCTTCATGCTCTTCCAAAATTGGAAATTTTTCATTCTCAACTTATCTATTTTCATTATAATGGTTCGGGTCATCTAAAAATACATACTCTACTATTCTAAGAAGATATTTAAGGGAATCTTGTCAAGGATGAGGTATTCTCTTCTACCTATTCTGTCAATTTTATTCTCCTACATCTTCATCATTGGTTGTTTCATTATAATGTTATATAATAATTATCACTCAAATACTTATATTCTATAATAAACATGAAAATACCAAATTTCACATTTAATACATCATTCAAAAACCAAATTCACCATGTGTTCATACATACGGTTAACATCTCTATGCCACAATGTAAAATGTTTTTCACAACTACCTTACTTGGATGGTTGTAATGATGGAAATAATAAAAATATATTATTATTATAACATGATTCTAATTTTGAAATATCATACATCATACAATTCAATACTATTCAATAATTTTGGGAATTATATCATCACTCATCCATACATAAGGCCTACCATATCCACGATCTTATGTCATTCATTCTGCATGATATTCATTAAAACGTGATTATATATATGAATTAAATAAATAAATATGATATATATTACAAAAATGTTATTCATTAAATTATTTAACTATAATATTAGGAGTGGAATATGATCTTATTTGAAAAATCATTTATAGGAACATAAAGAAGTCAATATGCGAATGACGAGTGACAATGAAATGATACTAATAAATGGATGATATTATAATCATATATGATAGCATAAAAACGTTTATGATTCTGGAGAAATTCAATTACACTATTTAAATCATTAAACATGATGTTTAGATACATTTTATGTATATCAGACCTATGGTAAGGGATAATCTCACTAATGATTCTTATTTGAGATTGTTTATACGTAAGTACATAATGGGGTATATATATCATCCAAATCCATATTTACTAAATGTGTAATATTATTTCAATCCGTCTATAATTTTTTAATGTAAATTTTAGACATTTTATAGTATTTATTTAAAGGTATTAAGGGAATATTTTTTCATTTTTAGGGTGAGGTACTTATTTATCTTTTCTAGAGATAAGTACGGGAAGAACATTTTTTTCAATTTTATAGAATGAATGGATTTTTACACATTTATAATACCATATTTATTTAAATAATACCACAAAAGTTTAAAAAGTTATTTTCAGGTAAAATTATTTCTTCTAATATTGTGTGGGATTTAGAGGAAGAAAAACATTTTAGAAGAACATAGTATTTTTTTGAAACTAATTTGAAATTGTTTTCTCAAAATTAATTTCGATCAAATAATACATATTTGAATAGGGCTGTGTTTGTAACCATGTTATTATAATTATATTTTTTCTATTATTTGTGAAATCGATTTTTTTTATATTAATTATGATAAAATTATGTTTTAGAAACCCATTTGATTTCATGGTTAATGTTTTGGTGAATGTTTTTTTGTGGAACACATATTAAATGTTTCATTTTATGATGTGTGGGACCTATATCTTCCTCCAATGCAATGAATACTGGTTCATATATCGTGATATAGATATAACTGTAATGATAATAAAATCATGTTAATTAATACATTGTTGGAATGAGGAGTGAACATGGTTCATTAATGAAGTTTGTCCTCTATAATAGTATTGGCAATAAGACTCGACTAATATGAAATTATTTTATATGATTATGTGTGTATTCAAATACATTTCATGTCTTATTATATAATAATTTGGATTTCATTTAAAATCATTGATTTAAGCCATGACATGATATTATAAATTTTTATATGTAGGATATGATTTATAAATGCTATGTTCTTGTTATATTGATATGATTGATATTTCTTATATTAACCGTTGATATGAATTTGAGCTCAACCTTTCATATGTTTATTTTATCCATTTCGTGATTATGTGTATGTAATATGATATAGAGAAGATTATTGTAGTTAGGATGAAATAATATGGAGACATTGTCGATGTTTTATGAACTAGTTTTTTATTTTTTTTAGTTTCTAGAGACACTAAACCTATATGGTCCTTGCTAGGTTTTTTATGTTATGTAATAAATATTCATCAATGATGAAGTAATATCATTATGTAATTTATGATCCATTATACTTATCTTCTTTAGTATTATCTATAAATTCTTCATGTCTTTCAACCGGATGAGGTTGAGCTAGGTGTAGATGCTTTGTTTGGGCAGTATATTATTCATATTTTGGATCAGATTGTAAAGAAACTCTAATTATTTCTGTTCCATTAGTAAGGGTTCTATGGAGGAATGGATGTGTAATTGATGAGACCCGGGAGTGGGAATATGATATATGATCTCATTTTATGGATATTGTTTATAATCATTCCCTATTCCCCATAGATGGCCATCTCTGGGATGAGCTACTTTAAGGAGTGAAGGTTGTAACCGCCCATATTTTCATGAAAGTTAGGATCATTTAATTTCTGTTTAAATTCATTTAAACAGACAATATGATGATTCTAAATGGAGTCAAAGTGTTATTGACGGTGTTTTAGGTTTTTTCAGATCTTGTAACACTAGTTCTTTATAATATTTATCGGGTCTTATGGTTAGTAATAAAAATGATGTGAATCCAACATGTTCACTCCTAAATGCATTGGGTGAGACAGAAGAGCAGTATGTATAAATGGTTTGTAGGAAACCATATGCTTGTAGCACACTACCAATCAAATAACTACAGAGTTTGAGTAGTGGCATCTTACAAATTTTATAATCTATTATAAAAATCATCCACCTTTACTATCTAAGGTATATCATTAAGAAATATGGATCGACTGGTTTTTTTCCATTGTATGACCAAACCATATGTTCACACCATGCACCCTTATTTGTAAGGGTTAAGTTACATTTTTTAATTAATGAAACACAAAATATATTTTCATTTTATCGTTCTAATTGTTCAAGCGGAGGAACCCATATTTCTCATCCCTTGATCTCTAATCTTATTCAATAGGGTTTCATTAAGATCATACCAATCAGATTTCTAAATCAAGATCCATAAATGTTGTTGGATAGAGAAAGTTATGTTCTCAATTCATGTCCCTTCCTATCTCAATTTATCTATTGATTTATTTTGGTATTTAGAAGATGTGTAATTTAATATATTTTCAGGGAGTTGGACCATCACATTGATTTCTTTTGATATACATTAAATCTTATGACTCCATCTAATGAAGATTAATTAATTTACCTTTCGTTGGTGCTCTCATATTTTATCCCAAATGATTTATTTTTTTCACTGATGTGTCATTGTGTTGCATTCCAATCTTAACAAACTATTTCCATAAAATTGAATCATTTTTTAAAACTAGATAGGCACACATTTTAAAACAGCTAAGGCAGATTCCTTATAAAATTTCAGAATTTTGATCTTTTCTAGGGACATATCTTAGGTGTTTTGTATTGAATTTTAATTTTTAAATTAATTAACTAAACACACAAATCTCATTAAAAGTGTTCACCATTTATGTTAAATGGAATTTCACTTTATTATATGAATTTTTATTCAACCAATGAACCTCCAAGGATTAGGTAATGACTTATAAATATAATTTATCACTTGTTGATAATTATCAATATTATTTTATCAAATTCAAGGTCTATGTTTTGGCCTTAAATTTAGTTACCATGTTTTGATTTATAAAAAAACATGTATTAAATCGAATGGATTGCATCATGATATTTATATAGCTTTATCTAAATTAAAATAATTATGGTGGAAATGAAACACCATATATTTTATAATAATGAAAATGATTATATGGGTAATGATGACTTTATTATATTTGGGAATCATAAATACAATTAATAAGAGGTAACATAACAAGAATATTATGAGAAATACGATTTCACCTTTGATATAGTAGTGGAATGATAACTAAGTTAATTTTTGAAATTGAAGATTCTATATCCCTTATATCAGGTGTTCCGAATGAAATCTCACACAATGAACATTATTTGGATGGTGGGAATGAAACCCATAATACCTTGTCTAGGTATGGATAGAACAAGTAACCCAGTATTCATTAGGCATAATACGCTTTAATTAGGGAGCATCATCATGTTCAGAGGCCTAACATTTTCCGAGAAGATAGAACCTTCTCCAATGATCACGATGAGGTAGGGGCCATGGTGAATGAAGCTATAAAATCTTTTATGGTGGCTCCCATTACTTGTATAGTTAGGGGTATCCAATGGATGGTGATGAATTTTTTAGGGTATTCCATGCAGTTTTTCTGAGGATATCTATAGGGGCTTGAGGATGACTCCAGATGAAGATGAAATACAAGAGGAGATATGGATGTTGAACCCAGATTGTGCACAAGGGCCGGATGAATTCTTGAGATCTTTTTACAGGTCATCATGGGATCTTATTAAATTTCATCATTATGGTGATGTCCATGACATATTTAAGTGTGGGGTCATTCAGCGTATTTCATATTCAACCATCATTGAATGTATTTCTAAGGCATTTGAACCATAGTATGTTGATCGGTATCAACCAATAAGTATGTGAACTATACATTTTTAGACACCAGATAGTATCCTAAAAAAAGAATGTATAGTCACATGGACACATCGTTAGCTTCTAAATATCATGGTTTAATTAAAGGGACGTCAACTCATGGTGTGATAGGAGCTATCTAAGAGATGGTATGTGGCCTCTGCAAAAAGTATTTCTTTTGAAATTTGGTAGTAGAATCAGACATGAATAAGGCTTATGACAGGGAGAATGTGGTTTTATCCTAAGAGTCATGAATTTCATGGGGTTCACTAATTATACTAGTGACCTTCATTTCCATTGCTTTATCATGGTATAGATTTCGACATCATCTCTACCTATATATTTTGTGTTCTTTCAGGATTGTCTTGATCTCAGAAAAGGGGAACCATTGTCCCCCTCTCTTTTCATACTCTCTCAAAATTCTCTCAACAAATATATTTACCAAAGCCTCAACACATGTAAAATCCTCACCAATTATAATTAGCATGACACAATGGGTATCTCACTCTTGATGATCGTGGATGACAAAAAAATGTTTCATCAATGGTAGTAGATCGTCAGTGTTGGGGTAAAATCGAATTATAGGGGAATACTACAAGTAGAGTGTGCAGCTGCAGAAGAGAAAAGTCTTTTTTATAAAACCAGGATGATTTTAGAAAGGAATGTGATGGATTCAGGGGTAGCATGTGCCTGAAAATAGGATCATTCACCCGGGATTATTTCAATGCACTGGTTAGTCCTTATTCACATAGTATTCATCAATTTGATATGCTCATAACCAAAATATATGGCATATCTACAATAGAAAAACATAGTCTTATCTTTTGGGTGATGCATTACACTAGTGAGTAGTGTTCTGGTTTCAATTACCCTGAACATTCATTCCACCCTGATGGTTCCAAAGAGTGTGATTATCATATTAGGAAGGATTATGTTTTCGTTCATATGGGAAGGAAATATAGAATTCAAGAATCATTGGGAATCTGAAAAAAATCATGTTAAACATCTCTCTGATTGGGGAATTAATCTGAGGACTATATCGTCAACCATAGATTGGATACATGACAACATTATGTGGAAGGATATGAAGGGTCGAACACTTTGGGTAAGGACAATACCAAATATATATGGCCTGAACATGAGTAATCAGAGAATACGTCCTTCATAGATTTGGATCCTAGTTCATCAATATATGGAGACCCTGCAACACCACTCTTAGTGTGTTGTGGGATGAGGGAGCATCAATTTTGGAAGCAAGATTTGTGGTTGGTAAGATGTGGTTCTCGAGATTCCACACATCAGAGATGTATTTTAAGGAGGCATGTGCCCATCCTACAATTATTCAAGCCATTCTAGATGGGATCCAACTCTCCCTTTTCAACAACATTGTTCATTATGATGATCCTAAAAGACTAATTTTCACTGGCTCTATATAGGGTGTATATTACATCAAATACATTTCATGTGTGAAAACAAACTTATGAAATAAAGATATGTGTGTAATTAATTTATCAGGAAAATATATTCCCTCCAAATTCAATTTTTTATTGTGGCATGTGAGGTATAACATCTTGCCCAATGAGGAGAATTTTCAATCTATGGTAGTGAACAAGGGTTCTAGGTGTTGGGGATAAAATTAATTTTACTATGAAACATTGGGGGGCATATTATATGATAGTTAATGTGTGAGAGGGATATGTAAGTATTTTTTGTCCTTCCTCAGGTAGGACGGATATGGTGGAGTGCAAGAAAATTTCCTCAATTCGTGGTTTAGAGGAGCTAGTACACATGGGTCCAAGAAGAATGCTAGGATGGTCACCCTCATCATGAGATGATGGGTTATATAGAAGTAAATAAATTAATCTCTAAACAATAATGTATGAGTATTACAGGTCAATATAATATTTAATATAAAAACATGTTTCTAGATCTGGCCAGATTGAGTCTCAATTACCATTCTATGCCATCTATGAATTCTATATTTTCGATCCAATCAGGTACCATACTGGCAAGAATAACATATCTTGGACATTGGGTATGATGGAGGCATCCTAGAGGTGGTATCAAACTAAATATTGATGGGTCACTTATAAGGAGCGAGATTTATGGAGTAGTTATTGCTAAAAACAAATAGGGGTCAGTAATTGTTGTGTTCACGACTGCATACGGAAGAGGAGATATAATATAGGCAGAAGATCAGGCAATGCTTGAGGGTCTGGTATTTTTTAAAAAAGGAATATAGTTTTTATAATAATGGAGACAGACTCCACGGTTCATTAAAAATAAATGCAACAAAAAAGTTAACATTCCCTGGAATGTTTCATAAATCATCCAGAAATGTATGATATACATATGAAATCATATTATGTTCTCCCACACATGGAAGGAGGGTAACATGGTGGATTATTTTTTGGAATCTATGGAAACCTAAACCAAATAATGTACCCATTTTTTAACATGGGTTATTTTTTTAGTGAGGGGATAATGTTTATTATTAAGGGTGTAATGGGCCTGCATTACATTAGTCCACTGTGAAGTGTTTTTTTGTATCCCTCATTAATGTGTGTTACTAAAAATAAGTAAAAATGTTAACATTATGTCAAGTATATTTTTCATCATGAGATTTATGGAATATATAATGTTTTCTTAGCATATATGCCAATTTTTTGGGTTATAGATGTCTGAATTATTCCCCGGTCCATCCCACACTTGTTATTCATACAATATGTCTACAAATATCTCCACGTACATAGTCCATATAGGAGGATGGAATATATAACAATAAAATATATTTAATATTACTTTATATATAATTACAGATCAGAATTTCATCCTGGCCATTGATCGAATTAGGTACTGTAGTTAGGATTCAGTTAATAACATGAGCTGAATTGTGATAATTTATTCATTTTTTTCTATTATTTACATTATGCCTAAAAAATGTGATTTCTATGTATAATTCTTGGATTAAATTTAAAAATATATTGTGGTGGCCTATTGTGATTTCATAAAAAAACCTTACAACGTTTGTCTTTGGTACATGAGTAGAGTACTTGTACATAGGTATGGGTATGGGCAAGGTCCCTACGACAAATATTTGAAATCCTTGTGTTATGGATAGAATATAAGATAAGAGGACCAAGAATATTACAGAGATTATAGGCGAACAAAATTTGGTTATATTTATCGTTTTTTATAGAATTATTTTATATGAATGTCCCCATTCAGTTTTTGTATATTAGTATATCATGAATGCATTTATATCGAATAACCTAGTTACTTTGATGTTGTTATTAAGTTTTTTAGTTATGTAAGATTCTATATATATATATATATCATTTGTTTATAGCATGATTATCTTATTGATTATATATTATTTTTATTCATTTTGACATGCTGATATGAGGGTATTGCCTCCCCTATTTACCACTTAAACACCATAGATTCTTGTTGGCAGCCTTTGTAATACGAGGAGTCATTTTTGAGTCTATGTGACCCACCATCCTGGGGACCTAGTTCAGTGTATGCTGGGATAAGAAACTACACAACATCTCTATATAATTTTTATTTCATTTTAGTAATGCAGAGAATTTAAAATGAATTGAATTATTAAAATAGAAGGAGTAGTGAAGGTACCAAATATGATAAAACATATTTCCATATTATTTCATTTAATCATTGAAAATAATAAAAACATGGTATATTATGGAGCCAATATAATGTGTGTTGTATTTTGCAATTATTTTTTGATGAATATCAATATTTAAATGTTAGTGTGTGTAGATATGGATTATATTGTACATGATGTAAATAAATACAATTGTTAGTTAGTTATGATCTCATAGTTTATTGAGAAATTCATCAAAAACATTGTTTCAAATCTATTAAGAGTTGATGATTGATATTAAAATAATTTTATGATGATTCGTTTTATATTTATATAAAAAAATTTACTTCCATGGATTAAATTAAAATATAATTTTATATTTAATTAATAAATAAATTTAACTGTTAATGTATTATATAGTTTGTATGATATAAAATCAATTAATTATTCCATTAATTGATATAATAGGATTTTTTCAATGACATCTCTTTCATATTGGGTTTGGGATTTTAGGATTTAAGTAACATGGGTTAATTAATAACAATAAATAAATTGTAGTTATAAATGAATAATTTTGATGCTAAATGACATTCTATCTTTTATATTTTCAAAATCTATATTTTACTATGATCATATAATAGTTTTAATTTTATAAAATAATCCCCATATTAATTTTTGAGTGATTATGGGTTGATTGAAATCCTTGATATTGATGTGGGATGATTTGATGATTATTTAGAGTCTATTTTGAGATGTTTATAGTATCTTGTTTAAAAATAGACAGATTGATATTTAATAATGTGTATTATATAATGAATTTATATATGAATTCATAATATCCTTAAAAATGTGATTAAAGGTTAACATGTATAACAATATATAGAAATTTACATTAGAGTTTGTTGGAATTTTATCATATTTAGAAGTCACCCAGGATATTGTATGAAATTGAATTAGGTGTTTTAATACTAATTTTTTTCCCAATTGCCCTTAAAGAATGTGATTACATTATTTTTGGTATAAATAACTAGGAACATTCATTATATATATGTTTAACACCAAAATAATTAAATAAAATAGTTTCTCTAAATAATATTTATTCAATAGCATTCTATTCATAAAGCCGTTAGTTGAAAAGAAAAATCAGACACCCATAAAACTTAATGACCATTATAACCAATTTTTTAGGTTTGAATAACTAATATAATAGACTTATAAAAATTCATAGTGTTGAAATTTTATACTAATTATTATATATTTAAATTATTGTATTAATAAAATTTTTGAATTAATATTAGGAAATGAAATTAATGAAATATATATGGAATATACATAATATATTCTTTTTCCTATTCCTCTAATAGATAATTTTGTATTAGAGGATGGATAAAAACTATTTTATGTATTAAATAATATGTTTTTTAAAAGTTTTATATTCTTCCTTTTAATAGAGATCCCCATTTAAATTATTATTTTGACACATTAGTAAAATATATATGAAAACATAAAAAGTTTCTTTTAAAGAGGGATATAAAAATTTACTATGGTAAAATTTATGAAATATTTTGTGTTAACATTTAGGTTTTGAGGAATAGTTAAAATACAGTAAACATTATGTGAAAATAAATTTTTTCATTAATATAATTTATATGGTTAAATTATAATATTGAATAGGTTTAAATTATAAATATAATTCATATTTATCAATAAATATAATTTATGTTGTAATAATTAATTTTACATTGAATTCAATGTAAAAACATTTCAATCATTTGCATGTTGATAACTTTTCAGAACATGTTCTCCCATTTCAATAATGCGATTGATTTTAAATTAATTACTACAACATTTTTGTTTTTTATTTTTAAAAATAAATTCTATAATTGGATAAATTCAGTCAAAAATATGTAAATAGTTTTATTATATTTTTGGACATTATGAATAGTAACATTAGTAATTTTTATTATCACACTAAATGGGTAAATAAAGTAATTATGTGTAAACTTATAATTATAAAATTACACAAACACTTTTATTAATATATTTGACTGAATTTTCAGATACCAAAATTAAATTTCCGTCGAATGGTTATCCATTTAAATTTAATTGCATGATATTATGACATTTAGTTTATTTTATTTATAGAAATGTAAAATTTATCTCACTAAACTATTATTAACCAATTCATTTTTTATATAATGTTATTAAGTAGATACATTAAATTATAAATTCTCATTTGAAAGATTTTTTTTCCATTATCCTTGAAATTTATTTTTACTTTTTAGGATATAAATTATTACCTTAACAACTTATAGAATAATGATGCAATAATTTTTTAATTGAAGAAAAATCAATAATACAATTATTATTAATAATAATAATACCCATTAAAAGAACTAAACACCTAATCAATACTTATTGATTGAGTATATCTCGACCTTAATAATCCACGTTAATATTTATTGACCATTTTTAGCCTTATTGAATGTATTATGGTGCTTATATTATTTTTTTATAGTGATGTTAATGTTTTAACATTTATAATTTAAAATGTATAAAATTTTAAATATTTTATTTTGATGAACATAAATTTGACTAAAAATAATGATTGGAAACATACCTGATTTAGGTTCATCATTGTATTTTATTTTAGATTTTTATTTAAAAAAGATTTATATTAAATTATTACATAAAATTTATGTAGTTAAATTTTTATTAAGGGATATAAAAAATAAATGATATAAAAATGTTAAAATAAATAAAATTTGGGATAATGAATATTTATAATAAATTTCATAGATGAAGCCTAACTATTAAAAATATAATAAAATTGTTGGTTCAATTTAAATTATTATCTTAATATTTTGAAAAATCAAGTAGTTGAATATTATAATAATTGACAGTATTGATTGTATATCAGTATAATGTTTTATTAAATTATTTAACAATCATAAAAATTTTTCAAAAAATATATAATAAATTTTTTATGGTATATAATTTACAATTGTATTGATTTATGATCAATGATTCATCAGATAAGTAAATATTTCACTATCTTAAAATTGAAATATTTTTTAGCCTAGTTATATGTTAAATAGAAGAACTAAGTGTTAATTAAAAATACAATGTTTAAATTGATAGAATTACTTGAAAAAAAATTTGGTTGAAGAGATTGAAACCATTCATAATATAATATTCTACATTGGTTCATTATGGAGGTTTCTTGGCTGGGGTTTTATTTTATAATATATTAATGTCTGTGAGGTTTCCAATTGTGCACCTAACATCATTAATTAAAGGGTACAACTTCCCTCACCTATTCACTTCACTTTGATCCACCAATATATGGACCCAACATTATTACAATACATATTCGTTAATTTTAGTCCAAAACTATATTCCTTTCATATTGATGATCTTTTCTGATTAAGAGTTTTAGAGGATTCAGATATTCTACATACATTAAATTCTATATTCCTTTAGTGCCGATACGACAAAATAGTTATCATTTCATTCAACATACAAAAAAATTCATATAAAACATGTTTTCATTGAAAAATATTAATAACATTTATCTTTTCTTCATTCTATGTCTCATACCTCCTAATAACATTTGAAAATAATTTAAAAAAATGGTATTTTCACCATATGCCAATTAAGGGATTTAAAAATAATAAAAGAACTCATTAGTTCATGAATACTTGTAACGTATAAAATAATTTTACCAAAGACATTTTTGTGACCCATACAATTATACCTTATAAAACATGGTATATACTTGTGATTTCCTCAAAACATAGAGAACATAAATATAAACATAATTTTATCTTGGGAATTTATATTCATAATCTTATAACCCTATCAGCTTCCTTATAATTTCAACCCCTCATGGTTACCTTACAATTTCTGTAACAATCGTTGTTACACATTGAGTAACCATACGTTTGACCTCCAACATACATATACCTAATTAATGTGAGATATATATAGGTCCCACGATTAATCATAAATAAATACCATGTAACATGTCATTATCATATATCATGAATAATTTCATAAAAACATTGATTTTTAATTTGGTAAAAACCTAATTTTATAATAGTATTTTAAAGGAAAAGGTCCCATAAAAATATAATGTAATTAAATTGATACCTAATAAGGTGGATATAATATTTATATACAATTGAAATTCATATAATTCAATATTATATAAATAAAATCACCATAAAATTATTTTTCTCCAACATAAACACTGAAATAAATGTTTATCCCCAAGAATTGAAATCGGGTTAAGAATTCCTATACCTGAAGTTTGTTTTTAATAAAACATGTTTAAACCTTGTTTTTAATGGTAAAACGAGTGTTATTAGTATATTAAAAAACATATTAATATTTATAATATATTAAATTATCATTTCATTTCATCATTTCACTCATTAATTATAATTAATTTTTTCCTCCATTGTTCTGGGTGCATTCTTTACTTGATTTTAACGATCGGTTCGTGATTGATATTTTATTTATTGGTAGTGAAACATCAGAATTGGAATGGAATAGTATTTAAAACTATATTTTACAGTAAATTATACCATTTATTATTTTCAATTTTGATATTTGGATGATTCATATGTTAAAACATTATTGATATTTCTTAAGTCCATTTGAGAAATTCATCGATCATAATAAACATATTTTTATTCATAAATTAATAACATATATATATAATGATTTCAGAACCTTTTATAAGATGTAATACATAAATTATAATATGTTTCAACTATAAAAATGTATTTATGACCATTCATGAAATAAGTAAAAGAAATTTAAGTCACATCGTCCAAAATGATTTTAAATAGACACATCATAGACAATGTTTTATTTTTTTGAATAAACGGGAGTGGAGAAAAAGAATAATAGTGAATCATATGTAAACATGATGAAAAACACAATGTATATGATACAGGATCATTCAATCCCCATGGATATGGGGTGGTGAGAAATGAATAATAATATAAAATAAAATGAAAACAAAATAAAGAACAAAAAATTGGATGTTTACCTCATGTCTTTTTTCTTTGAGATCCTCCTTAAGGCCTTTAGTTTTGGACATTTAGTGAGACCAGAAGCTCTTGGACATGTTAAAAATCCTTAGGGATGTAATGTTTCTAGTTATAGGTAATTATAAAGAGTTGATAAGCGTGAGTGGAATAGGGGAATAAGCGTTGTATTTTCATTTTAGTGGAGGATAGATTTTACCTTATTTTAATCATTACCACAATATGTTTTCTCAATAATAATAATTATATTGTTTCATGGGTACCCAAATAGTAATAACGGAATGTTAGTTATAAACATGTGTTATTTCAACACTTTTTATTTCATAAATTGTTTTCTTAATAGATAATATGAATGTATAGTATTTTATTATTTGTTACTATTCATCGAAGATCATGAATTTTAGAAAACACCCAAAAGTTCACCCTTACAATTTATTGAAATGTTGAATTTAAAAATGAAATAAATTTTCATTAAATATTTTTTTAAATATTAATAAATTAATATTTAAATAAAATCATACTTTATTCAAATATTAGAAACTATAAAATAATAACTCAATTTATATCACCTTGAAAATTTAATCAAGATGAAATTATTTAAAAGACATTGGAAAATAAAATATTATTCTTATTTACTATTCATGAAGGTCATATTTATATTCATAAAGGTATGTTACTTTTCATAAAAACAAAACATGTTGGTTCTATCAGACCCTGAATTACTTACTGATCATAATTCTAGATGATAGTTTTTCAAAATTCAAAACGATGAAGTTGAAAAATTATTTTTAATGGATAGTAAGAAATTTCAATTTTAAAATAATGTTTCATGAATTTTAATTTTTCTATATATGGATCGTAACTTTAACCAAATCACCTTGAAAATTGCATCCTCACAATTTAATTTAATTATTTAAGATGTGAGGGTACCTTTCCAACATATCATTTTCAAACTCCCATGTTCCTTCGTCGACAAAGAGTTTTCTCTACAAATCCTTTACATGGTAGATTACCTTATTCCACTATACCAATTCCTTTTGATCACAAATATAAACTATTTTCTCTTCACATGAATTGTTCTCTTCAACCTGAATTACATCTGGGCTCAAGACATATGATTTATCTGGAACATAATTTCTCATCTTCAAAACATTAAAAACAATTATGTGCCCTAGATTAACGTAGAGACAAAGATACTCGTTAGCTAAATGCCCAAACAAATCTAGTGTTTAATAATGTCCAATTAACTATTTAATTTTCTTTCCATTCAAATTTAAAAACAAAAGACTTCTCCATGGGGTTATTCTAAGTAAAACATTTTCACTAACCTTTAAAGAAAAGTCAATTTGTGTGATGTATGAATAACTTTTTTGCCTACTCTGAGCTATAATCACGTGTTTCTGGATATTAATCACATTCTCAATAACATCAAATACTAATTTTGATCAATCAAATTCTATTATGTAATTTTTTTCTAAAAAATATATAGAGTTCAACACAAATTCCCATTCTATGCTTCTAATGTGACATCTGTAAACTATAATGAAAACTGTTATTATTAAGGAACACAAAAAAAGATATATGTTAATTCCAACATCATTTATAGTTCATTTAACAAGATATTTGAATATCCTCCAATGTATGAATTGTATTTTCTTACTACCCATCCCATTAAGGATGAAAAGTAGTACTATAATTTAATTATGGGCCCAACGACTTCTAAATAACCTTACAAAAGTAAGAAGTGAACCTGATGTCTCGATCAGATTAAATTGAAATAAGAACTCCTTATAACCAAAAATCCCTTTGATGTATAATTATAAATATAATCCATGTGACACATCATGATTTCATAGTATGTTGTTTTCATTAGAGTAATTAAATAGCTTATGCTATACAAAATATCGAGTTCAAGTGCACCACGACATACCAAACCAGCCGTTCAAAAAAATTATGATTTTTAATAACTTAATTTTAATTATTATATACTACATATGATTTTAACATCCATATAATTTTTTTCATAGACATAATATATGAATAAATTAAAATTTTTAGATAAAAGAAGTATTTTAAAATAAAATGAAATTTGACCACCTTTTAATGGAAAAACCTTTTTAATTCAAATATTTGACACTTTTGTATATTAAATTTGACAAAATAAAAATCTTAGTTTTATTATGGAAAAAACTAATTTAGTTTGGATTAATTTTTTGTCCATTTCTGATAACATTCATATTTTGATAAATAGTGAGAAATACTGAATTTTAACCAAAAATAACATTTTTAATCAATATAATTTAAAGTGTTAAATTATATATTTTAATGGGTTTGATGTATAATTACATTATATATTATGATTTAATCAAAATTTGGTCATTGGAAGTAATTTTACATTAATATTGGACATTAACACATATCAATCATTTGATGGTTTTTTTACTTCTCAAATCAACTTTTCTATTTTGGAAATGGGTATATTTTTTTAATTTAATTTATACAACATATTTGTTTCTAATTTGGTAAATTAGAAATAATTTTCTAATTTTTAATATTATAATAACCTTAGGGGGGTTATTTGCTATTTTTATGACTACATTCAATTTTTTATTATTAGTAAAAAACACAACTTTATTGTTTAAATCCTATTTTTCATTAAAAAAGTTATTATTTTATATAAATTTATTTGTGATATAAATGTATAAATAATACCTATTTATGTTCAATTTAATTCATTAAAGTCATTTTATAATAAAATTAGCTATATAAAATTTAATTAAACAGTTTAACTTATTTTACCCACCTTTTAGGAACATTTGCAAATTGGCATAAAATGTAATTTTACCTCTTCATTTATTTGAATTTAAAATCTCTAAGAGACATGGATGAATCAGTATGTAATATTTTTTTCAATATGATGAATATAATTTTTTCATAAATTGTATCTTTTCAAATTTATTTACCACACTGAAAAGTTAATAGTATAATTAAAGGTATAAATAATATTATAATTATCCTAACACATTTTCAAATTATATTGGACAAGTTTTTTTAATCTAGAAGGAAACTTATGAATAAAATATTATCCTACATGGACCACATGGATTTTATTAGGACATTTGTTATAATTTTATTTAAACAACAGTTAAATGTGTTAAATTCAAATTTTCAAAACTACAAAATTTTTAATATAGGGTTTTACATATGATAAATTAGACAATAAATATTCATTAATAACTAAAAATATTTACTACATATTAGTATTTTATTTATAATTTTTAGACATTATATAATTAAATTTAATTACGACGCAATGATGATGCAATATTATTATAATTAATTAATGATTAAAATAATTGATGTTATAAATATTTTAATGATAGTAAATTGAGCCATTTGATGCATTACAGTAATTTTCATTTTTAATATGACATATTAGGATTGATTAAATATTTTTATTTTCTATGTAATATAGTATTTTTGACTTTAAAAAAATACTAAATATAGTCAAAATTGACATAAATGAGTTTTTAGAAACCAATCTATATTATGAAAAGATATAATATTCCTTAAAATATAAGTATTGTCCAAAGGTCTCATATAATTATATATTTTACATTAATGAAACACTTGGGGTTCTCTTGGGTTTTTATAGTATGTTTATTAACAATTTATTATAATAATACAATAACACTTGGTAATAGTTAAACTATTTAACTATGAGTTAAATTAAATGGATAAGGTTAATATGGAGACCTAAACCTATATATAACATATTTTTTGAAGGGTTTTAAAACCATTAAAATATTATACTAATAGTAAATCCTTTTGAAGCCATTATAAACTGAATATTATTGTACAAAAAATTAATATTTCATGATTTTTCAAAAGTGACCCTCACCTCTCAACTAAAAGGGTACTTCCATTTCTCTCAAAATCACACATCTGAAGCAATTAGGCTCAGCCAAACCCTGATCAATAATTTTCACAACTATGCTAAATTCAACCTAGAGGCCTTAGTTTGATAAGAAAGCTAAATTAAGGAGCCTTTTTATCAAATCTAAAAGAAGCACCATTAGAAGAGATACTAATTTAATCACCTATTTCAATGTACATTTCTTTCTTCAAAATCCTATATTATAGTTGTTTCCAAAAATAAAATAACCCCAATAACATATAAATACTATGATGTTTTTATAAATATGGTACAACTGTATTCATTACTCTATCCATCCTATGAATGACAAAATCACCCTACGTGCGTGCGTATGGCTTACCGTCTCCATGTCATGGTGTATTTTGTTATTCAACATATCATTATTTGATTGAGTATAATAATGATTATATATTATGTAATAAATAAATAAAAATTGTTAATTATTATTTATATATATTATATAGAACCAATTACACATGATTATTCCATCAATAGCATTGTATTGTAACTCTTGAGTACGTACACATTACCGTCTCCATGAATCCGATGCGATTAATTCCTCATCACAACCATTCAAGATTAATTTTATTTTAAAATTAAAAAAAAATTATGTACTTAATAACATTTTTTATATGAATAAAATACATCTTATCCGTAGAAACATTACTTATGTTACAAAACCTATAAATAAAAACTAATCTGTTTACAACCAAATCAATTATACTACTGCAAAATCATTGACAATGAATTATTAGAAGATCATATATGATATCATATTTATGTATTTTTTTCCTGTATAATTTATTAACAATTATTTCACTATAAAAAGGTGGTTAACATACCCTCATATAAAAAAAATATAATAGGTGAGGGGTATTCATCTCACTTATTTTTCCCGTGAGATTATGCTATATTTCCATTATTTCCTTTTATGTGGTGTATTTACTACCCGTGATTGTATTACTTCTATATCGTACTTTAATTTATAGGGATTTAAGAAAATATTTTATATTCCTTATTTTAGGGGGTGTATATAATTTTGATTTCCACTCATTGGGTATTACGCAAACATCATTGATTATTTAACACCAAGATTATGTGTGAAATCACTATTTATTTATTTATGTAGTAATTTGCACTGACCTTTGTGTGGATATACTTTTGATAAACACAATAAATGAATTGATATATTTTAAATTCAACTATATGAACTTGATAAGAGTAATTTTAAATCAACTTCCATTCATTGAGTTAAACAGCCATGTCATTGGTCATGTTGTTACAATAATATGTGTGATTTTCCTCAAATTTATTTATAGGGAATATCCAATCACATTGAGTGAATTTATATTTATCCATAAAAAATATGTCATGGATTTATAATTAACCTATGTATACAACCTTCATAATGGATTTCATCTCTATTTACAGTCTATTAAGACATCATTGTTATTATGCAGCTATTCACTTTTAAATGGTGTCTATATAGTACTTTTAACAAATTCTATCATGAATCCCTTTATTCCAATTATATTAAAAAGATTTTATTACAACCATTATTTTTATACAAATGCATATCAATTTGTTAGGAACTCTAACTAAAATAAGTTTTTAACTATTTTAATGATTTATTCTTATAAATCCTTCTCATTAATGACCATGTTTTAAAAATGGTTTTGTAGATTTATTTATATATACGTGAATGTATTAAAATTAAAATTACTTATAATTGTTTATAAGTGTTATAGGGAACTTTGATTCAAAAATTATTTTTAAATGACTTCTTTGATAAATAATTCTACATTTAAATGTTTTCCATAAAAAATGTATATTTCTCTCAAATAGTTATACTGATTATTTTCATCTATTTAAATGTACTTAATTATTCTTGATTGAGGTGGATTTATAATAACAAAATCATCAATATTGTATTTAATGAGTTATGATTGATTGTAGATGGACTATTTTTATACCATTCATGGTTTGTGGTTAAGATATTTGACATTTAGTTTTCTAGTTTCAAACCAAATGTTTAGATTATATTTCACCATTTTTATATGAGTAATGAATTCGATCGATATGGGATGGGTGGAGCCTACTATAGCTCATCGATGCATCAGTAGGTCTCATGATAAAAACTACTTTTGTGAAATTAGTCCTTGAAAAAATCATTCTCTGTATTCTTATCACGAGGCCTTGACTATGTGTTTATGATGTCTTAAATTATTCATTCCATTGTTATGAAATAAGTTTTTTATATTACATGTGATTATTCGACTAATAGAATACCAATTGGAATAGTCAAATTTAATTATTTTATTTATCATTTCAAAATTATACTATTGTTTATTATTAAATAGGGTCATTTTTTACTCT
Source organism: Viscum album (assembly GCA_963277665.1). NCBI lineage: Eukaryota > Viridiplantae > Streptophyta > Magnoliopsida > Santalales > Viscaceae > Viscum > Viscum album. The sequence goes on along the minus strand of OY728163.1, from coordinate 1,043,556,007 downwards.
TATGAATTTTTTTAAATATTTATGTTTTTTTATGATAGTTTCCTCTATATTGTTACCCTTAATGAGCATCTGAGATCACCTAATTTTTAGGTTTTATTTTACCAAGGATGTGGAGAAGCATATTATGATTGACCTACAAGAATAGGCTCAAGGATATGAGTGTTCTCAAACGAGGCACAATGTTGTAGTTTTTCAATGTTATAATGTAATGTTATACATATGTATGTATGAAATTCCACTAGTGATACTAAAATAATTGGGATTTCAAGACATGATCCCTAGTTAAAATTCCATTGTATTATAATAATTGACTGAATCTAGAAAACTATGGTCGGGGAAATATAGTGGGCATCAGATAATGTTTATTACAAACCATGGAAGATATATTTATAAAATCTCTGATGAAAAAACACTACTAAATGATTGACATTAAAAATTAGTATAAAAGAACATCCAAAATTTTTTACAATGTATATATTATTTGGATTTTCCTTGAGATACATCCCTTTATGAATACAATCATATAAAGGATGCTCTGGAATAGATGAACATAGGGGTAAATCTTAAAAACACCACATTGATATATACTTGAATGGGAACTAGTAACCGACAATGGGCCTTGTAGCACTATTGGTTATGATACTCCTAGGGGATATTAATATGATAATTCAGATTTATTTAAAAACTATTTTGATGTATTTTAATATAAGATTCCAATAAATATTCAGGGATAATTCTAAGGTGTTTTAGTTTGAATATAAGGTGTCATGATATTCTATAAATTATTTTATTACTATTGTTACTCACTATATACTTTCTGGTTTTATTCAATGGATGGATTCCATGGATGTTATAATAACATTGAACATGATGTATTTGGTGGGTATCACAGTGGAAATGAGAAACTAAATGGAATGCTGATATGCATATAAGATATCATGTTCATATTGAAGAAGGATTCCAAAAATAAGAACATCATTATATACATTAACTAACACCCAAACTCCTCAATGAAGTTATAGGAAGATAATGATAAGAGCTCCATCAGTGGTGTCTATGGATAAAAGAAAGATCAATTTCCATTAAGCTGGAAATATTGACAGAGACACCAAGGAATATCTTTCAATAGAAAAAAGAAATGCTTTTGTGTATGAAATAATGACATATAGTAAAGAATTGTTAAAAAAATGAATAGTACTATGGATGAAAATAAAAATGATCCAAATAATTCATTTATATTCATTTTCTATAAGTGTAGGAGTTATGGGAATTATATGAGTCAATAACCTATTATATAGGATAACAACTATGTAATGGAATAACCTATGTGGAAATAATGGGATGGTGAAATGTTTAAAATAATTAATTCTCTTTTTTTATAGGAGTACTTTGGAAGAATATTCTTTTGTATGTGTAACCCTACAGTTTTTTATTTGAAAATGATAGTTTAGGATGGATTTCCATTTTGTTGTGTATATAGTTATAAATAACCATTAAGGTTTATATGATCCTTCAATATGATGCTATTATAGTTTATTTATTTTTGGGAAGGAAATATGATATATGAGATAAATTTTATGGTTAAATTATATTATAGTTATATTGAGGAATTTATCTAATTATGGGAATGTCATAAAATATTTCTTCTGAAAGAGGACAACAAGTAGACCCTGTGACAACCGGTCGTGTCGGAAAATGGAGGTGGAAGCAAACCCACAATGAAAGTGCAATTGAGATTTATCACCTACCACTAGCCTATGAGAACTCCATGGTTAGTCTAACTAATTCTTTTTTGTTGGATGATTTCATTTATCAATAATAATTTGATTTTGGATCATATGTCTTATCAATTAGAGATCCTTAGTATAAGAAAATGATTTAGTGATTAAGAGATAAATATTATTTTGGAAGACATTCCCTATTTTGGAAACACTATATGCCTATGAAAAACTAGAACACTATGGGATTTCATTTGAGGAGTAATGGTGGAATTTTTTTAATTTTGGAAGAATCTAGTATTTTATATAGATTCAGATTATTAATGTAAACAATTAACATATCATAGATAATATTTGATTGGATAAATTAAACTTTTTTATGAGAAATTATTAGTAGATGATGTTATTTGGAGATAATTGTTAAGATTTACTATGAATGACAATGTGATTAAATTACTCTGAGTTTTCTGTTTCGATCTTAGATTGGATTATATTGAAGGATTATAAGGACAATTTTTGATTGAATTTTATTTATTAAACATTGGGTATTGTTTATTTATTTTGTAAAATTATTCATAGTATTTATTTTTATAAAGGATAATTTATTTTGTGGATCATATAATATTATACTAACCATTTGAGTTTTTTTGATATCAAAATACATGGGAAATATATAGTTCATCCTTTATGGATTATGTGATTATATAGATGTTGAATTTAGCGTATTAGGTGTGAAAACATCCTATTGAATACACATAATTTTGACAAAAAGATGTTTTTGTGGTTAAAATATATTAAAGGATGAAACTTTAATTAAAAATTAAGTATATATCTTTATTTTATTACTAAATCATGTAAGTAAATTAAATAAAATTATTAAATGGAACATAAAGAAAAAAATGTTGTTTGTTAACATTTCGTAGTGGGAAAATATGGATCGTTTAACCCATAAAATGTTTGAGGATTTGTTGTTGTTAAATTTCTCATGATCATGCTTTCTGACACTATCCATCAGAACATGTCACTTATTTTATCTTCCATATTCAGCTTTTCCTAAATGGAATCATAGTATGGGTTATCTCATGTAACATTTGTACTTCTATTTCTATCTTTTAATGTTATAGTTTCATTGAACCTTTTTCTAATGCAGTAATTTCTATAAAGTCTCGAAGCCCAATTTCAATATTGAGAGGACCCAATTTCCAAAAGTGGGGAATAATGTAACACCCCATGATTTCATTTTATGTTATTTAATTTAATATAGTTCAATAACATTCACTACACACAAGACCGAGTTCGAGTGTACCACGTCTTACAAAACTAGTCGTTCAAAAACTAGATAGGAATTGTATTAACTTAATTTTTAATTTTATATACTATATATAATTTTAGTATCCTTATAATGTGTCTTTAGGCATAATATAAGAATTAATACAATTTTTTAATAAAATATAAATTAAAAAAATGCAATTTTATAGCCTTTTAATGGTGAAACCTTTTAAAATCCAATATTTTACACTTTTATATGTACTATTTGAAAAAATAAACATCTTCTTTAGAAGTGGGAGATAAAAAATAATTTTGGATAAAATTTTGGTGCTTTTCTGATATCTTTCATATTTTGATCTATAATGAATAATACTAAATTTTAAATGAAAACAAATTTTTTAATCAAAATATTTTATAGTGTTCAATTATACATTTAAATGGATTCGATGAATAATAAGATGTTAATTTTATGAATAAATCAAATTTTTGTCATTATATGTAATTTAACATTTAAAATAGACATTAACAGAGATCAATCATTTCATAGTTTTTACTTCCCAAAAACCCAATTTTGGGGTTTTTCCAGGAATATATTTTTTTAAATAATTAATAAAAATTATATGTTTTGAATTTTTGAAAATAGTCCTTATTTTTTAATTTTGGAATATTATAATTATCATTGGCAGAATATTTTTTCATAGAACATTCTATTTTTGATTAATAGCTAAAACACTAAGTTATTATTTAAAACCGAATTTTATTTAAATAATTATTTATTTTATACAAATTTATTTTCGGTCAAAATAGATACATAGTAACTATATATGATCAATTTAATTCAATGGAGTCATTTTATTATAACTTTAGATGTATAATATTTTATTGAACATTTTATCATGTTTTACCAACCTTCTAAGCACATTTTCAAATTTTGATAAAATGTAATAATACCAGTTCTGTGAAATGAATTTCAAAAATCTAAGCGACACTGTATTTTTCAGTATGTAAATTGCAGTTCAATAGGTTGAAAATTATTTTTGGTGAGTAGTAAAATTAAAATTTTATTTACCACGGCTAAAAATAAATAGTGTAATAAAATTTAAACATGATATTATAATTTATATAACAGAAGTACAAATTCTATTGGATATGTGTTTTTAGACCAAAATAATCCTTTTTAATAAAATATGATCCTCTTTGACCCACTTGGATTAGATAAGGACATTTATTATTATTTTATTTAAAGAAGAATTAAAAGTGTTAAATACAAATGTTCATAAGTAAAACATTATTAATATAGGGTTATACATAAGATACATTCAACTATAAATATTCATTACAAAGATAAAAATATTTCCAACCTAATTTTATTTTATTTATAAGCATTAAGAATTAAATAGTTAAATTTATTTATGACCCAATGGTGATGCTTTAATTACCTTATTAATGTAAGATTACAATATTTGATATTATAAATATCAAAATAAATGAAAATTGAGATTTTTGATGCATTACACAAATTTTATAGGTTAATATGACATGATAAGATTGATTTAATTTATCTGGTGCGAATTAATCATTTTTTTGGCTTTCAAAAATACAAAATACTAAATATTTTCAAAATTGACATAAATGATTTTTCAAAACAAATACTATATTATTAAATGATATAATAACACATAAAATCTAAGGATTTGGAAAAGGACTCATATAATAATATATATGTCATAAATGAACAACTTGGGGTTTGTTTGTCTTTTTATAGTATCTTTATTTTCAATTAATAAAAATAATACAAGAATACAAGGTAAATGTTAATATATTTAACTAAGAGTTAAATCTAAAAGATAAGGTTAATATGTTGACATAAACCTGTATAACACCTATTGGTTGAAATGTTTTCTACCTAGCCCCACCATATACTTGAATAAAACATTTTTAAGACATTATATACCGAATATTATTGTATAATAAATTAATATTTCATGCATTTCCTAAAGTATCACTCAACTCTCTTATAAAAGGGTACATCCGATTTTTTTAAAATCACACATCCAATTCCATTTACTCAGACAAACCTTCCTCAAATATCCACCCAACTACCCACACTTCAATATAGAGGCCTTACATTGTTCATTAACCAATCCTAATGATCCCATTTGATCAAATCAAAAGTAAACACATGAAGAAGTGGTAATAATTTCATCATCCATTTCAATGTTATTTTCTTATTCCACTTCCACTATTTTTTATTTACAGAAAATAATAATAACTCCATCACCTTATAAGTATTTTAATGTTATGATAAATATGGTAAACCATATTTATTATTCTATTCATCCTATGATTGATAAAGTCACCATACATATGTACATACAGTTTAACGACTCTGGGTCGCGGTGTAGTTTTTTTTATTCAACACATCATTATTTGGATGTGTATAATAAAAATTATAAATGATGAAAATAAAAAATATAACATGTTAATGATTATGTATATATAATATAACCATACAATTACATACGATTTCACCATCAATAGAATGGTGTGGTCTCTCGTGCGTACGTATGGATTCTTGTATCCATGAACGTGATGAGATTCATTTCCCATCGTAACCATTCATGAAAAGTATTCATTTTATGACTAAAAATATTGTATAATAACATAATATAATTCTGTATATGAATAAAAAATATCATTTCCTTAACACACTTGTCTTATGTACAAAATCATATAAAGGAAAACAAATATGTTAACAAACAAATCAATGATACTACTGAAATATAACATACAATGAAATTTTAGAAGATCATATATGATATAATATTTATGTAAGTCTTTCATTTATAATTTAATAAAAACTGTTTTTATATTATAATGTAGGTTAATTTACCCCCATGTAAGGAAAAGTACAAGGTATGGGGTTTTCATCTCACTTCTTATTCCCATGAGTGTCATATTATAGTGACACTATTTCCTTTTGTTCGGGGAATTTATTTCCCATGATTGTATTCCATGTTTAATATAAATTAATTAATGGGTAATCTCATGTCCATTGTATGAAACTTTATTCTTGGGTTGTAAGATTCATATGTTACCAAATTGGTAAGGGAATCTCTAACTTTAATTTCCACTCATTGTGTATTCCACAAACCTCATTGATTTTTTTACAACAAGATAATGAGTGAAGTCACTATTTATTTATTCATGAAGTAATTTACACTCCCCATTATGTGGATATACATTGGTTACACCTAATCACTCCATTGATAAATTCTTAATTCATCTATATAAACTTTATAAGATTAATCTAAACTCAATATTAATTCATTTAATTAAACATCCACGTCATTGGTGTTGTGTTAGAAGAATATCTGTGAATGTTCTCTGATTGATTTACACCTAATATCCAATCATATTATGTGTATATATATTTTCCACAAATATCTATTTCAATTATTTATCCTTAACATAACCAAAGTGTCTTTATAAGGGATCCATCTCATTTTACATTATATTTAGTCTTCTTTGTTGTTTTTCACAAATTCACTTTTATATGGCGTATATATGTACATTGAAATAGTATATCATGAATTACTTTGTTCTCATGATATTGTAATGTTTTTATTACCTCTATTATTTTTCTTCAAATTTATCTAATTGGGTTAGGATATTTAATGAAAATATCATTTTAATTTTTTTAAATATTTATTAATCTAAATAATTCTCATTAATTTCAATGTTTTAAAATGGTGTTATGGATTTATTTATATGGACATGAATATATTAAAAAAATTAATTTTAAATGTTTCAAAGTGGTATGGAAGACATTGATTAAAAAATCAATTTCAAAAAACATCTTAGATAAATACTGAGACTTTTAAATGTTTTAAATAAAATGAGGATACTTCTCTAAAATTGTTTTACAGATTATTTTCATCTATATCAATATCTTTTATTATTATTTATTGATTTTTATTTATTTGAATAAAATATTCTATATTGTATTGAATGAGTTATGTTTGACTGTGGATGTGCTATTTATATAACATTCATGGTCTGTGGTTAAAAAACATGACATTTCATATGCTAGTTTTAATACTAATGTGTAGATTTGGTTTCACCCTTTTTATAGAATGTATTCATTGAACATAGTATGTGATGAGTGGATCCCACCATAGCTCCTCAATGCATCGGTAGGTCTCCAGAGAAAAACCAGTGTCTTGGAATAAGTCCTTGAAAAAATAATTTTTTTAGTCTTGGCACGAGGCCTTAACTATGTGGATATGATGTTCAAAATTATCCATTTCGTCATTATAAAATCATCTATTTATATTACATGTGATTATTCGATTAGTAGAATATCAATGTAAATTTTTATACGGAATTATTTGATTTATCTTTTCCATATTATGATTATGTTTATACTTAAAAAATATTGTGTTTTTGTCTTATACATTGCTTTAAATGTTTATGTCTTATTATTATAGATTCCACAATATATTATCCTTACCGAGTATCTGAGCTCACCCCCTTCATAATTTTTTCACTGGATATGAAAAAGTATATTATGATTGACATGTAGGAATAGTCTAGGGATATGAGTGTGATAAAAGGAGAAACAATGTTGTATTTTTTCCATTTCATAATGCAATGTGAAATGAATGTATTTATCTATTACATCTAGGTCTACTAAACTAATCAGTTATTCAAATATTTATCTCGTGTGATCATTCCAGTGTTTTGTAATAATTCACCGTCTCTAGGTAACTAGAGTCGATGAGTTACAATCGAAATACATTTTATCTAGAATATAATGAAAATGAATAGATTTAGTAAGATGATAAATAACATCCCAAATCACATTGTAACCCTGATAAGTCTTAGGTATTCCCACTAAGATTCACATGGATATATTATCCCATTCCAACACTATAACTGAAAAAATATGAATCATCCCCATTTGTAACTGCAGCTCTTCTTTAACATGTTATCATGTGAAAAATTTCAAGGTAAAATAAAAAATATACCATTTCATTTTGTACCATGAGTAATTCTCCCCATTGTCATTGAAAATATTATTATTGTAAAGATGAAATGAAAATTGAGAACTATGAGCTATACAGAACAATTATTTATTCAACTGGGAATCACAAGGCACACAAAAACATTAACTAAATCTTAAAACAAAATCTTTATTTAGGTTAAATTTTGAAAAAATACCTATTTTATCCATATCTACATTTATATGTATCTTATGATATTCCATCTGTGTTTTCTAAATTATATATGATAACGATTACTACACAGAAGCATGAAACAATACACAGGTATTTCCTGCACCAACAAATTCTAAACAAAATTTACACAAATCATTAATCAAGGGACCATGTTCGAAACATACCATTGTTAATGATGCATGCTGTTTTGACTCACTAAATTTGATAAATTGATTGCTTTTCACAGATGGTAATTGATTGTAAAATTATAGTCCTTTATCTATTCAAGATATCTTCTTTTTCTATATGATTATTTCTCTCTAAGTGAATATATAATTAATCATTTTATGGTTAGTATATATTTTTCATTAGGCTCTTCTTAAATGATTCCTCCAAAATTTTCAATGAAAAAAAACCCCTCTTCAAATTACTATTCAAGTGTGGGAAGTTTAAACTAAGGAGGTTTTAGTTTTCTTGATGCCTAAGAAATTATGTGATCATTATTCATCAAAAGAAAAATAATTCCCTTCAATGAAGAATCCCTATAGAAGACAAACTCACCATATGGGGGAGCCACAGTCAAAACTGCAGGATTCACTAATCATTTATTTTGATCTTAAAAACAAACATCACATTCTATTATCTAAATAAATTTAAACTATCTTCGCATTGACTTTTTTAGCAGTAAATTTAACTGTGAAATGTTTTTAACAATACATGAGTAGTATTCTTCTAAACTGATGATACTAAAAATAACAGTAACATTGTTGGGCCTTTTCCATTCACCAACCACTATGGTTATGGAAGGATCAAATATTATTACATCAATATTTACAATGTTCCAAAGAAAAATAAATCTCTTTCAACAAGAAAACAGACATTCTGAATTCTCTGTATAGTTATTTTCCTTTACAGTTTTCAAAATAGTCTTTATATGGTTAATATTCTCTTTTTTACTCATAGAAAATAACAAAATTTCATGAATAAAAAACAAAAAAAATTATCTAAAAACTTTTGAAATATTTTATTCATAAGATTTATGAATATACAAGGTTCAACAGTTAACCCAAATGGCATAAAAATAAAATTCACAATGCCCATATCTTGTATGAATGGTTGTTTTATGGATGTTATCCTCCTTTAACATTGCATGATGGTGTCCATATCTCATGTGAATCTTCGTAAAGAACTGATCTCCTTGAATCTGATCCAACAAGTTATAAATTTGTGGTAAAGGATAATTTTTTGTGATGTTATTCCAGGATCGTTTATAAATACAATGTCTCATTGAATGAGCGTTATATTTAATAAAACAAATATGAGGACCCCATCGTGAAGTTATAGGACGAATGAAGCCTATATCAAGATACTCCTCCAACTGATTTTTCTATTCACCAAGTTCTATTGGAGCCATTTGATATGGGGTTTTTAAAATTGATTTCATATTTGGATCTATGAAAATTTTGAATTCGAATTCCCGATCTTGTATAACCATAGGTAGATCATTAGAAAATACATCAACATATTCATTTATCACTAGAACATCATTAATCTGAACAGTTCCATTATTTTCAACAATATTAGAAAGATTACATTAATTTCCATATTTTTTACATTTCATAACATCATGATATTTTATCAGTTGTATGGGATTTTATATTTTACAAACTGAAAATCTTTCTGAAAAACAACTTCATTATCTCTACAGAAAATCTTAACATGATAAACTGAAATCCAATCCATTACTTGAATGACATCAAACTATTCTAAGGAAAAAAACAACAGGGATTTCATATAAAATATATCCTCATATGACAATATTAATATTCATATAATTATACTTTACTATAAAATTTCCCCCTTGTGTTATAACAATAACTTCCAGTTTCATTTTTTGAGGTGATATTTCCAATTTTCCATAATATTTTATAGAAATACAGGAATATTTAGACCCTGTATCAAATAAAGCATTAGAAAAATCTGAGTAAATAGAAAATTTACATGATACAACTTCATTGGATGGCCTGAAATCTACTGACATATTTGCGAAGGATCTGACTGGAACATTCTTTTAATAGCATGTCTTTTTATCATCTTCTAGATCTCTCTTTCAGTATGCATTTTCATAATAACCCATCACTCTATATTTTAAACAAATTAAAAATTTATTATTATGATTATTATTAGGATTATTCTGACTCTAATCAGGGCCTATATTTCTAAAATTAAAATATATAAAAATCTTCCAAAATTTGGTAAGTCAATCACTAGAGTGCTTTTTTCCACACATTTGTAATGGCCCGGACCTCTCCGGTCTATTACTTTGTGAAATTTTGGAGTTGGAGGTGTTCCGGGAGGCCAAGGGGACTTATCCCCAACACTTTGCCAATTTTCCAGTTCTGTGAATAGTGTTCCCAGTTTTATGAATAGTAAGAGATCAGTTTCACAGATCAGTTTCACAGATCAATTTCACAGATCGGTTTCACAGATTAGTTTCACAGATCGGTGTGACAGATCAGTTTCACAGATCAGTTTCACAGATCGGTGTGAAAGATCAGTTTCACAGATCAGTTTCACAGATCAGTGTGACAGATCAGTTTCACAGATCAGTTTCATAGATCAGTTTCACAGATCGGTGTGACAGATCAGTTTCACAGATCGGTGTGACAGATCAGTTTCACAGATCAGTTTCAGAGATCGGTGTGACAGATCAGTTTCACAGATGAGTTTCACAGATCGGTGTGACAGATTAGTTTCACAGATCAGTTTTACAGATCGGTGTGACAGATCGGTTTCACAGACCGGTTTCACAGATCGGTGTGACAGATCAGTTTCACAGATCAGTTTCACAGATCGGTGTGACAGATCAGTTTCACAGATCGGTTTCATAGATCGGTTTCACAGATCGGTTTCACAGATCGGTGTGACAGATCAGTTTCACAGATCGGTGTGACAGATCAGTTTCACAGATCAGTTTCACAGATCGGTTTCATGTACAGTAACTGTGGGTGAACAGTGTTTCCAAACTCCTACAGTTTTGCCCCTTTTTACGTTTCCTTTGACGTAAAATACATTTAATGCCTTATTTTAAGGGCTTTTAAGGGCGATTCAAATTCCATAAATCCTATATTAATTATTCCTAAGGCTTGGAATGTTTTACTTGGTCAAACCGCGTGGGTTAATGCGATCCATTTTTGATGGAGGATTAACTGGATCATAAATTGTCGCCCCATTAAATCATAAAAAGGGACGAGATATCATTCTCCCTTGTTCTTCCCTTTGTTCTCGATTAAGAGGCACTAGAACCTTTCAATCCTTTCCGTAGGAGTTGCACAATCAATCTTTACTCCTAGGATTGGTTCTTCTTGTTTCTGATGCAACCAAACTGTGTCGACCAATCTTCGATCTATGGTATGTTGTATCGTTGTTCTTTTGGGGTTCATCTTCTGCTATCCTCCTTTCAATAATTATACCGTGTATTTCCATGATTCGAATGGGTTTTCTTGGGGTTGGTTGGTACTGTCGTACCGCAGCATCCTCCGGTGGATGCAGTTGTCGTGAGGGGAGGATTGTGACCTGTTGTGTGGATAAAGAACATGAGGAACTGTTTGAGGTAGGGGATTCATGGATTCTCTAATTGTATATGTGCAGTCGTAGAATTAGCATGATTTATCCCTTTGGATCACAATGAAATTGACATAATTAAATACATGAACCAGATTAAAAGAATTGGTTGATCGCATGTTGTTTCTTTATACCGTGATAACAGTTTGCCTCATGTTTTCCTAGATATAGTGATATCTATGTTTTCCTTGATTTGTTGTTCATTCATGATAGAAATTGATAATGAACGTAAAGCTGGAATTAATTGTTAATTAATTGGCTAAAGATAAAGAGGCATGTAAATTAATCTGGTTATTGTCGTTGTTGTAATTGTACTAATTTGAGGATAATCAAATTAGGGAAGTAAGCATGGTTATTTAATTGTGATAAGCTTGCTGATTAGGTATCCATGATTGGAACCTACGTATAACAAATCTGTTAATTCAATATGGAGTAGAGAACAGATTATGTGGGAATTTCTAAAAGGGTTCTGAGTTACCCTCTTGTTTGTTAAAGGGCCGAGAGACCATTTTGTGATGTTTGTTTTCCTGCTGCTTGTGCTGTGATGTGAGCCTGGATGGCTGTTGTGATATCTGGAGGCATGGAGACCTGTGATTGTGGCAGCAGATGACGCCTAGTGTGGCGAGATGCATCATTTTATGCATATGGGTGTCAGGGAGGACACCAAGGGTGATGGTATGAGATGAATGTGATGGTGTGATGTTGGTGGTTTGCTTTGGTTGTTTATTTGCTTTACATTTCCCCACTGCTCAAGGCATCTGGTCTTGCTTACCCTCTTTCCGAAGGAGGCGATGACACGCGGGGTATGCCACGTGCTTTCCGTGTTTAGCCTCTCGATGGAGGATGGGTCTATGCTCTTTCTGTAGGCGGCAAAGACTCGACGGGTAGTATATCTACTCACCGTGTTGAGACTCCTTTGTGTTTAGAAGCATAGGATGTTTTTCTAGAATGCCTGGGAATGTGTAAAAGTAATTCTGTAAGGAATGTTTGATTAAATGGTGAAAATCCATGGGGATGGAGATGCTGAAATTTTAAAGGTGATGTGAATCTTCAAAAGGAGCAGTTGTTTTTGAATGTGATGCCAATTCAGTTTAATGTGGAATTTTTCATTCTTAATTAATGTTTAAAGAATTATTTAATGTAAAGTGGAACTGATAAAATGAGAATGGAGTAATCTAATAAAGCTCTTCAAATTTTGTGTGTGCTTATAGGATACCTAGTCTTAGAAGTAGCAGCCTGGAGTGAGAGAGACGGTAGCTGCAGTTGTATCTAATACTAGGTAATGCCCATAGTGTGGATGTGAGTTACTTATATATTCTGTACTTTTTGTGTTTCTATATGCTACTCCACCCTGTCGGTAAGGGCAACTGACACCCCGGGGATTCTGAGCCCTGGGGGGTGTTTTCCCCAACATTCTTATGGGAGGTTGAATGGCTGACTACCCCCTTTGGCCCCGCTCTCTTCTCTTAGTAGATACTTGTTCCATGAGGCACAATGGTTAGTTACCCCTTATATGTGTGTAGAGGGCTGTAATGGCTTGTGGTTATTCACACACATATATTCTGGATATAGTATCCTACGGACTACTATAGATGTAACGTGTATAGGCTATGATGGCTTGAGGATCCTTACTCGGAGTATGGGCTGTAATGGCTTGAGGTATTATACCCGACGTATGATACACGTTATGCGAGCTTTGGTGGCTCCTGGAAATTACCTGGTTACTTTTGGTTGTGAGGACGGTGTGGTGCTTCGCCCAGGTGTCTGTGGGCAAGCCTTTGTGGTGCACGAGGTGCAGATTGTGGAGCTTAGCCCAGGTGTCTGCGGGCAAGCCTTTGGAGAGAGATGCACAGGACGTATGTCGTTGGGGAAAAGCGGCAAACCAGTGGGGAAGTAGTAGTGGGGTACCCTTGATATTCATTACTATATGCTATATTCTTGTATGCGTTACTTGGTGAGAGTAGGCATGGTGAGGTTGGGAACATAGTATACCTGTTTAGGTGACGAGTTAGTTTCACTTGTTGTTCACTGGGCTTTAGCATGATTTCATTACTTTTGCACGAGAGTCTTGGGGAGGATCATACTGAGTATACTGTTATAATCACCCTATTTACATATAAACTGTTTTTCAGGTCACTTGGAGTAGGTTGGAGATCATGCTGGTTACTACTAGCTTGCGGTTGGAGGAGGAGCTGTTCGGGATTGTGGTCGCTGTCGTTTTACTTTCTTTTGGGTACTTTTAGTTTCCCCTTTCAGTTGTAGTACTTTTGCATGACATTTCATATATGTACTTGGTTTCCTTTTATATTTCAGTTCTGAGTTGGAGTATATTGGAGTCTATTCTATCTCTCTCTTCTGCATGTGTTCTCTTAGAGGGTAATGCCTCCCATTTGTGTGTGTATTATACCCTCGGTGCTAGTCGCCAACCCGGGGACTACTGGAGGCGGGACTCGGGGGTCACTATCTCCCTTCTCACATTTCCGGACCAGGAGGGGTACACTTTGTGGGGTGGGGGTCGTGACAGAGTGGTATCAGAGGTCTGGTTGAGGGATATGATGGAGTTTGGAGTTAGGCACAGGTGAGGGTGCATGGGATGGTAGGGAAACGGTGTCATTCATGTTTAGAAAGTGGGGTAAACACTGGAGACCGGCAGAGACATAGGCGTTCAGGGACCCCTATGATCTGTTGAACGGACCTTTAAGTTTACGATGGCTACTAAACAAAGTGATACTAGTTGCAGGGTAGAGACCTAGGAAAGGATCATTCATCATTATTCTTTGTGCATGTGTTTGAATGGGTAGACCTTGGGATTGGTAAACAAAAATTAATAAAACAAAACAATTAATTAATTAATGCTGAGTCTTCCATATTCCAGGCTTAGGAGCTCTAACAGTTGTTATTTTACAGGTATGGCTCCAGGTCGACGTCCTCGTCAGGTTTGCGCAGAAGGTGCCCAGCAGGCTGTTCCAGCAGATCGCTGCCGGGTATAGGTTGAAGACGATGACACTTGGAGGAAGACACTCCGAGAGTTTCAGCACCAGAGTCTACAGAAGTAAGAGGGCTCCGTTTAAGATGCAATCACAGAAGACTGGTTGGAGGAGGTAGAGATAGGCTTCAGTTCGATTCGTGCTCGGAAAGAACACTGGGTGTCCTTGGTTATGATGTTGTTGCGTGGAGCAGCAAGACAGTGGTGGTTCTTGTTCCTCTGAGATCGTGAGGAGTCAACGATCTCATGGGAGGAGTTTCGAGACAGGTTTAGAGTCGAGTTTCTTTCATTGACTACGAAGGCGTCCAGTCGCAAGGAGATACTCACCCTTCGACAAGGGAGCTCCAGTGTTCGGGAGTTTGGAATCCGTTTCAGGAACCTTCTACGATATGCTTCAGACCTGTTACCAGATGATGAGGCCAGGCGAGGCATTTCGAGGAGGCTTTGCGTCCAGAGATCCAGCGCCAGGTCACCCCAGTTATGCTGAAGACATATCTAGAGGTGCTGGCGAGGGCAGAGGTTGTTGAGAGGACTTTGGGTAGGACCAGATCATCACGAGAGGGGAATCGTCATGATTCCTCATGAAGCAGAGCTATGGTCCGGGGTTCCCAGTTTTCAGGGAAGAAGAGTTTCCGTTCACCTGGGGGTAGGTCCCAGCCCTTTCCATCTCGTTTCTCCGGAGGCAGAATCTCTCAGGCATATGCAAAGGGATCAGGCGCTTGTTTTTCTTGTGGTGTACGTGGTCATCAGCAGCGGGAGTGCCCAACTTTTCAGAGCAGTCATCGTGCACCAGGCGCTCCACTCCAAGTTCCTCCGTTGAGGCAGTTCCAGCCAAGGCATCATCAGCAGGTTGCACCAGCTTTAGATCACCAGAGGGTAGATGGAGCAGGCAGAGCACAGCCCCATGACGCTCCCCGTCCTCAAAGAGCAGAGCGTGGCCATGGTGGTGGTCGTCATCAGGGTCAGAGAGGCCGTGGAGGTGGTCGTGGTCAGCTTCATGCTCTAGCGTTGCCAGCTCCAGGCGAGCCAAACTTCGTCCGAGGTACCCTTTGCTTGTTTTCTACCTTGGTGTATGCCTTGTTTGATTCAGGAGCGACACACTCCTTTATATCCCCTACCCTTGTCCACGCTTTGGGACTTGAGGTAGAGAGGCTTCCAGTGCCCTTGGCGTTGACTACGCCAGTTGGAGGTTGAGCTAGCTTATTTGAAGTATGTAGAGACTGTGAGCTAGTGTTGGGGCAGCACCGCTCTTGGGGAGATTTCCTATGTTTATGAATACAACCATATGATGTCATCCTCTGCATGGATTGGTTGTATTTGGTGCAGGCTATTGTGGATTGCTACAGGAAGAAGGTCATTTTCTTTGATGAAGATGGAGAGAAAGTGGTGTTTGTTGGTGAGAGGGATCCTCGGATGAGTCATAGACGAGTTTCATCCTTATCATCCATGATGGCTGGGATGATGCTGAGTTCTTCAGAGGTTCAACAGTTGGCGTTTCCTAGGGTTGTAGAGGAGTACCCTGACGTCTTCCTAGAAGAGGTTGTATCCTTACCCCCTCAACGAGAGATCGAGTTTGGGATCAAGATACAGCCGGGAGCGTCCTCTATCTCTATGTCTCCGTATAGGATGGCCCCTTCTGAGTTACGAGAGCTACGTATTCAGCTCGATGGTCTGTTGCAGTGTGGTTTTGTTCGGCCAAGTGTGTCACCTTGGGGTGCACCAGTTTTGTTTGTGAAAAAGGCTGATGGCAGTTTGCGGTTGTGCGTCGATTATCGTCGGTTAATCAAAGTGACAATAAAAAACCGATATCCTCTCCCACAGATTGATGACCTATTCGATCAACTGAAGGGTGCAAGTTGGTTTTCAAAGATAGACTTGCGGTCAGGATATCATCAGATGCGTGTAAAGGATGAGGATATCCCGAAGACTGCTTTCTGTTGTCGTCATGGGAATTATGAGTATGTTGTAATGCCATTCGGCGTGACAAATGCTTCAGTTGTTTTCATGGGGTTGATGAATGCCGTGTTCCGTGAATTCCTTGACAAGTTTTTTGTGGATTTCATTGACGAAATCCTTGTGTACTCCACATCTGAAGAGGAGAATGCAGATCATCTACGAGCCGTTTTGGGAGTTCTTAGCCTACATCGGTTGTTTGGGAAGTTGTCCAAGTGTGAGTTCTGGGCTCGAGAAGTACGTTTCTTGGGACATGTCGTGTCCCAACAGGGAGTAGTTGTGGATCCTTCGAAGATAGAAGCAGTGGTGTCTTGGCCAGCCCCCAAGACCATGTCAGAGGTGCGAAGTTTCCTTGGTCTCGCAGGCTATTATAGGAGGTTTGTGGCTAATTTCTCCCGAGTTGTGACTCCTCTGACAGCTTTGACCAGGATGGATCAAGAGTTCATATGGACTGATCAGTGTCAGTCAACATTCGAGTATCTAAAGGAGAAGTTGGTAAGTGATCCAGTCCTTTGTCTTCCAGCGGAGGGAGTCCAGTTTGATGTTTTCTGTGATGCTTCACATCTGGGGCTATGCTGTGTTCTCACGCAGCAGAGGTCTGTTGTTTCTTATGGGTCTCGGCAGTTGCATCCCCATGAATGAAACTATGCCACCCATGATCTTGAGTTGGCAGCCGTGGTGTTTGCGCTAAAGTTGTGGAGACATTACCTCATTGGCGAGCGCTTTGTGGTTTTCACTGATCATAAGAGTTTGAGGTATGTTTTCACTCAGCGGGATTTGAACTTGCGGCAGCGTTGGTGGATGGAGTTCTTGCAGGAATACGACTTCGAAATATCGTATACACCTGGGAAGGGAAAGGTTGTTGCTGATGCACTGAGCTGAAAGTCACCTAATGATGTTGTGTGTGAATCTGGTGATTCTTGGAGAGTTATGGAAGAGCTATCAGCTTTGCATATTGATATGGGAGAAGTTGGGGGAAGAGTTTGTCTTTTCCAGATGACGGTGCAGTCATCCCTAATGCCAAAGGTGGAAGAGTCTCAGTTGGGTGATCTAGAGGTGGATGTTTGGAGAGACAGAGTTGTTTGTGGAGAGGCCCTTGATGGATGGTCGGAGGATGAACAACACCGAGTGTTGTATCATGGCAGGCTTTTTGTTCCCTTGGCGATGCGCGAGACGGTTCTCCGAGAGTTCCATAGTTCACCCATGGCAGTACATCATTGTGTGACGAAGATTTACCGATCATTAAGGAGTCGGGTCTGGTGGCCTGGGCTGAAACGTATTGTTGCAGAGTGTGTGTCTCGATGTTTAGTCTTCCAGAAGGTGATGGCCGAACACCGTGTTCCTGGTGGTCTTCTCCAGCACTTAGAGATTCCTCAGTGGAAGTGGGAGGACATCTCAATGGACTTTGTTACAGGTTTACCTCGAGCTCCGGGAGGACATGATGCTATATGGGTGGTAGTGGACCTTTTAACTAAATCGTCTCACTTCATAGCAATCAAGGAGTCGAGCTCAGTGGAGGTTTTTTCGAGGCAGTATCTGGAGGAGGTGGTGAGGCTTCACGGAGTTCCTAAGACGATCATTTCTGATTGAGATCCGCGTTTTACCTCTAGGGTGTGGAGAGGTCTCCAGCATGCTTTTGGCTCTCAACTATGCCTTAGCACTACTTTTCATCCTCAAACGGATGGTCAGACAGAGCGAACAATCCAGACTCTTGAAGACATGTTACACTCTTGTGTTCTTGATTTTGGAGGTTCATGGAAAAAGCACTTACCTTTTGTAGAGTTCGCTTACAATAATAGTTTTCACTCTACCATCAGCATGACGCCGTTTGAAGCCTTGTATGGCCGACCCTACCGTTCTCCGTTGTGCTGGACTGGGGTCGGAGAGTCAGCAATTCTCAGACCAGAACTAGTACAGAATACGACAGAGATGGTTTAAGTGATTCGTGAGAGGATGAAGAAAGCACAAGATCGTCAGAAATCTTATGCTGATCAAAGAAGGAGACCCTTAGAGTTTAATGTTGGGGATCATGTGTTTCTAAAGGTGACTCCCCGTCGTGGGCAGTGAAGGTTTTGTCGCGGAAGTAAGCTTTCTCCCCGTTTTGTTGGGACTTTCGAGGTGTTAGCTCGTGTTGGAGCTGTGGTGTATCGAGTAGCACTTCCCCCTCATATGAGTGGATGCATGATGTTTTCCAGGTATCACAGCTCTGTCGTTATCTTCATGATGAATCTCATGTTATCGATTGGGTAGAGATCGATATTGACGAGGATGCAACCTTCGAGGAGCAACCTGTGGAGATCTAAGACTGCAAGGAGAAAGTGTTGCGTGGGCGTTCTATCCCTTTAGTTCATGTCTTGTGGCGATACAGTGGCATGGAGGAGAGTACCTGGGAGCGTGAGTCACAGATACGTGCTCAGTACCCAGAGTTGTTTAATGTTTAACTCCTTTCATGTAATGATGTTTCCTCTCTGGTTAGACCTTTCATGTTTTATTTATGTACCTTTGATGTGATGTTGTGAATGAATTGTTTGGGTATGGATTGTTTGTTCTCGGATGTCGTAGTTTTGTTCTAGCTTTTGAATAACTCATGGTGGTTTTCCCCTGAGAGGTATCTTATGGGGTGGTTGTTCGGATGCCTCTTTTCTTCTAGGTTGGTTTTTAATTCTCAAGGATGAGAATTTTTTGAGAGGTATCTAATGTAATGGCCCGGACCTCTCCGGTCCATTACATTGTGAAATTTTGGTGTTGGAGGTGTTTTGGGAGGCCAATGGGACTTATCCCCAACACTTTGCCAATTTTCCAGTTCTGTGAACAGTGTTTCCAGTTTTATGAACAGTAACAGATCAGTTTCACAGATTGGTTTCACAGATCGGTGTGACAGATCAGTTTCACATATCAGTTTCACAGATCGGTGCGACAGATCAGTTTCACATATCAGTTTCAGAGATCGCTGTGACAGATCAGTTTCACAGATCAGTTTCACAGATCGGTGTGACAGATCAGTTTCACAGATCAGTTTCACAGTTAGGTTTGACAGATCAGTTCCACAGATCGGTGTGACAGATCAGTTTCACAGATCAGTTTCACAGATCGGTGTGACAGATCAGTTTCACAAATTAGTTTCACAGATCGGTGTGACAGATCAGTTTCACAGATCAGTTTCACAGTTCGGTCTGACAGATCGGTTTCACAGACCGGTTTCACAGATCGGTGTGACAGATCAGTTTCACAGATCGGTTTCACAGATCGGTGTGACAGATCAGTTTCACAGATCAGTTTCATAGATCGGTGTGACAGATCAGTTTCACAGATCAGTTTCACAGATCGGATTCACAGATCGGTGTGACAGATCAGTTTCACAGATCGATTTCACAGATCGGTGTGACAGATCAGTTTCACAGATCGATGTGACAGATCAGTTTCACAGATCAGTTTCACAGATCGGTTTCACAGATCGGTTTCATGTACAGTAACGGTGGGTGAACAGTGTTTCCAGACTGCTACAGTTTTGCCCCTTTTTACGTTTCCTTTCACGTAAAATACATTTAAAGCCTTATATTAAGGGCTCTTAAGGCCGATTCAAATTCCATAAATCCTATATTAATTATTCCTAAGGCTTGGAATGTTTTACTTGGTCAAACCTCATGGGTTAATGCGATCCGTTTTTGATGGAGGATTAACCGGATCTTAAACTGTCGCCCCATTAAATCTTAAAAAGGGACGAGATATCATTCTCCCTTGTTCTTCCCTTTGTTCTCGATTAAGAGGCACTAGAACCTTTAAATCCTTTCTGTAGGAGTTGCACAATCAATATTTACTCCTAGGATTGGTTCTGCTTGTTTCTGATGCAACCAAGCTGTGTCGACCAATCTTCGATATAAGGTATGTTGTATCATCGTTATTTTGGGGTTCATCTTCTCCTATCCTCCTTTCAATAATTATACCGTGTATTTCCAAGATTCTAATGGGTTTTCATGGGGTTGGTTGGTACTGTCGTACCGCAGCATCCTCCGGTGGATGCAGTTGTCGTGAGGGGAGGATCGTGACCTGTTGTGTGGATAAAGAACGTGAGGAACTGTTTGAGGTAGGGGATTCATGGCTTCTCTAATTATATATGTGCAATCGTAGAATTAGCGTGATTTATCCCTTTGGATCACAATGAAATTGACCTAATTAAATACTTGAACCGGATTAAAAGAATTGGTTGATTGCATGTTGTTTCTTTATACCGTGATAACAGTTTGCCTCATGTTTTCCTAGATATAGTGATATCTATGTTTTCCTTGATTTTTTGTTCATTCATGATAGAAATTGATAATGAACGTAAAGCCGTAATTAATTGTTAATTAATTGGCTAAAGATAAAGAGGCATGTAAATTAATCTGGTTATTGTCGTTGTTGTAATTGTACTAATTTGAGGATAATCAAATTAGGGAAGTAAGCATGGTTATTTAATTTTGATAAGCTTGTTGATTATGTATCCATGATTGGAACCTACGAATAACAAATCTGTTAATTCAATATGGATTAGAGAACATATTATGTGGGAATTTGAAAAAGGGTTCTGAGTTACCCTCTTGTTTGTTAAAGGGCCGAGAGCCCATTTTGTGATGTTGGTTTTCCTGCTTCTTGTGCTGTGATGTGAGCCTGGATGGCTGTTGTGATATGTGTAGGCATGGAGACTTGTGGTTGTGGCAGCAGATGATGCCTAGTGTGGCAAGATGCATCGGTTTATGCATATGGGTGTCGGGGAGGACACCAAGGGTTATGGTATGAGATGAATGTGATGGTTTGATGTTGGTGGTTTGGTTTGGTTGTTTATCTGCTTTACTTTTCCCCCACTACTCAAGGTAGCTGGTCTTGATTACCCTCTTTCTGAAGGAGGCGATGACACGCGGGGTATGCCACGTGCTTTCCGTGTTTAGCCTCTCGATGGAGGATGGGTCTATGCTCTTTCTATAGGCGGCAAAGACTCGACAATTAGTATATCTACTCACCGTATTGAGCCTCCATTGTGTTTAGAAGCATAGGATATTTTTCTAGAATGCCTGGGAATGTGGAAAAGTAATTCTGTAAGGAATTTTTGATTAAATGGTTAAAAAACATGGGGATGGAGATGCTGGAATTTTAATGGTGATGTGAATCTTCAAAAGGAGAAGTTGTTTTTGAATGTGATGCCAATTCAGTTTAATGTGGAATTGTTCATTCTTAATTAATGTTTAAAGAATTAATTAATGTAAAGTGGAACTGATAAAATGAGAATGGAGTAATCTAATAAAGCTCTTTAAATTGTTTGTGTGCTTATAGGATACCTAGTCTTAGAAGTAGAATCCTGGAGTGTGAGAGACGGTAGCTGCAGTTGTATCTAATACTAGGTAATTCCCATAGTGTGGATGTTAGTTATTTATATATTTTGTACTTTTTGTGTTTCTATACGCTACTCCACCCTGTCGGTAAGGGAAAATGACACCCCGGGGATTCTGAGCCCTGGGGGGGTGTTTTCCCCAACATTCTTATGGGAGGTTGAATGGCTGACTACCCCTTTGGCCCTGCTCTCTTCTCTTGGTAGATACTTGTGCCATGAGGCACAGTGGTTAGTTTCCCCATATATGTGTGTAGAGGGTTCTAATGGCTTGTGGTTATTCACACACATATATTCTGGATATAGTATCATATGGACTACTATAGGTGTAATGTGTATAGTCTATGATGGCATGAGGATCCTTACTCGGAGTATGGGCTGTAATGGCTTGAGGTATTATACCCGACGTATGATACACGTTATGCGAGCTGTGGTGGCTCCCAGAAACTACCTGGTTACGTTTGGTTGTGAGGACAGTGTGGTGCTTCGCCCAGGTGTCTGCGGGCAAGCCTTTGTGGTGCACGAGGTGCAGATTGTGGAGCTTAGCCCAGGTGTCTGCGGGCAAGCCTTTGGAGAGAGATGCACAGGACGTATGTCGATTGGGCAAAGCGGCAAACCAGTGGGGAAGTAGTAGCGGGGTACCCTTGATATTCTTTACTATATGCTATATTCTTGTATGCGTTACTTGGTGAGAGTAGCCATGGTGAGGTTGGGAACATAGTATACCTGTTTAGGTGACGAGTTAGTTTCACTTGTTGTTCACTGGGCTTTAGCATGCTTTATTTACTTTTGCACGAGAGTCTTGGGGAGGATCCTACTGAGTATACTATTATACTCACCCTATGTACATATAAACTGTTTTTCAGGTCACTTGGAGCAGGTTGGAGATCAAGTTGGTTACTACTAGATTGCGGTTGGAGGAGGAGCTGTTCGGGCTTGTGGTCGCTGTCGTTTTACTTTCTTTTGGGTACTTTTAGTTTCCCCTTTCGGTTGTAGTACTTTTGCATGACATTTCATATATTTACTTGGTTTCCTTTTATATTTCATTTCCGTGTTGGAGTTGATTGTAGTCTATTCTATCTCTCTCTTCTGCATGTGTTCTCTTAGAGGGTAATGCCTCCCATTTGTGTGTGTATTATACCCTTGGTGATAGTCGCCAACCCGGGGCCTACTGGAGGCGGGACTCAGGGGTCATTATCTCCCTTATCACATTTCCAGCCCAGGAGGGGTACAGTTTGTGGGGATGGGGTCGTGACACATTTCTCAAATTGGAAACTAGAATTTATGAACAAAATTTTTCTTTGGATGACTCTTATCAAAATATTTATATCTAGAAATATTATTCTACTTGTTTCCAATGTGATCATGATCATCTAAAAACTCAATATCAACCCCCTTAATTCATTGGACAAGTTTCCGATTATGTTTTATTTAATGGGATTCCAACTCCATTCAATACCTTCTATTTAATATTTAGTAAAATTAGTAAATTTTACAATCAATATCTAGAATAATATTTGGAGGAATACTCAATAGTCGTGTAATATTTTCTTCATTATTGACAATTTAATCTTTCTCATTCTTCAATTCATGGAATTGTATCTCATTCAAACGGTGCACCACTATAGGAATATATTTTCCATTGAATAGACTTTTAAATTCATCCTACTATATGAAATCAACATCCTCTGTATGCCTAATATTCTAGACCATTGACCACCAATGATCAGCTTCACCTTCAAAACGATATTGAGATGGACATTCCATTTGAGTATCTGAATATCCCATATTAGAAAATATAATTTCAACGAATTTAATCCATCATTCATCCACTACTAGGTTAGAAGATCAATTTACTATAGAATGGCGTTTTCTCATATAATGTTCCACTATAGTCATGTTCCATTGTACTACCTCTAGTTGTTATATTACCTATTTTTCACCACTAAAAATTTATTGCGTTATCTATGCCATTACCATCACAAGATGTTTGGTTCCAATCCCTGCCATTGAAGGCATTATATTTGGAAGGATATTTTTTTGTCAGTGACTCTCTTATTCAGCATCCTTGTTTCTTCAACCGAAAACCATTCACAACAAAAATATCAAAGTCCAAGAAACATAGAAATCATTATATTCAATATCATTTCAAATATTCCATATTTTAAAAATAATTTATTGTATTCCATTAACATATTCCTAACACCTAATGTTATCTAAACCATCCTATAATAAAAACTATAATGACCCAACTAGATTACATTACATAATAATGAATTTTAGTCAAAAACCCACTTCCTTTAATATTGAGTATCTTTTTTTTATTGTTATTCAGAATTGGGATATAATCCATACAATACATTACACATTCATATAGAGAAGATACCACAAGAACATTATCAATTTCATTCAAAATATAATGTATTTTTTTAAAAACGTTTTCTTCGACAAATATTCATAACATTTGACATGGCTTCCTTCAATTTCATAGACATCCTTATAACCAAGAAAAATCATTTAAAAGCGTGGTATGAGAACAAAAAGCTCAGGATGGGATATATAAAGAAATAAATAACACATTATTCCTTGAATACTTGTAACTTATTTTATCATTTAAAAATAATATTACTTGCGAACCATATAAATATACATTATGAAACATTGAATTTCTATGATATTTCCACAAAACATATAGAATATAAATATAACCATAAAGTTATCTTGGGGCATTAGTTACATAATCATGTAACCCTATAAACTACCATATAAGTTGTAACCCACACATCTACCTTATATTTTGTGTAACCATCATAATTACATTTGGAGTAACCATACGACTAACCTATTATATACACATACCAAATGCAATGGAGAGAGATATATTTCCAATTATAAATCACAAAAAATTCCCAAAAACATGGACATAATCATTCAATGTTGATAATATCATAAAAACAATACTTCTAAGATTTTTATAAATTGCATTTTAAAAAATTATTTTGAAAGTAAAAGGAACATACAAATATCATATAATACATGTGAGACTTTTTAATGTGGATGTAATATTTATATACACTTAAAATAAGCATTATTATATATATTATAAAAAAAATCAATAACATAAAAAATTTTAATACCACATAAACTATAAAGTAGAAGGTAATCCCAAGGAATGGAAATCTGGTTAAGAATTCCCTTAGCCCGGGATTTTCTTACTTGAATAATGTATAAAAATATTGTATAATGGATATAATAGTGTTATTAATGTATTAAGGAAACATATTTAACTGAATAATATATTATATGATAATTTTATTAAGTCATTTCAACCTTTAATTTTAAGTATTCGTTCCTTCCATTTTTTGGAGTGTTCTTTACATGATTTCAAATAACCAGTTCAGGATGGATATTGATGTCAATTATAGTGAAACTAATGTATTGGAATGGAATGGTATTTACATATTTATAATAATATAAATTATACAATATATCATTTTGAATTCTAAAATGATGATTAATCATCAGTTATTTCATTATTGATATTTTTTTGTTCCTTTTGGCTATTCGTCGATCGTAATGAACTCGTTTTGTTTTATAAAATAATAACATATGTACAAAATGATATCATATCATTATATAAGATTTAATAGATAAATTATTATCTCATTAATTAATTAAAATAGCAGTATGAATAGTCTTGAGGGATGTAGATGAATTTGGAATTGCATGGTTTGTGATGTTGGTAAATCGATAAATCATCGATGATGTTGTAACTTAGTGAATAAGTGGTAGATGAGAAGAATTATAATGGTGAATCTTCCATAAAAATGATGAAATACTGAATATATAATATAGTATAGCCTTCATTCTTATTAGATAAGATGATTTATGTAAATTAAATGAATAAAAAATATAATTAAAAGAGAATAATGATCACTAAAGATGATGTTTAACTCTTCATGTCTTCTCCATGAGAAACATTTTATGGCCTTTGGTGTTGGCCTTTTGGTGAGATCAGTAGCTCCGGGACGTGGGGATGAGCCTTGCAGATGGAGTTTGGAAAAACATATAAAATTATAATGTCATGAGATGTGAGATTGGAATAGAGGAATGGGGGTGGAATTTATAGTGTATGGGAGGATTGATTTTACATTATGATAATAATTATTATAATATTTTTTCTCAATATAATTAATATTATCTCCCTTTGTGAGCTCAAATAGTAATAATTGAATGTGAGTTTGAACCAAGTGGGATTAAATCACTGATGAGGTCAAAAAATTTAATTATCAAATTTACAATTTGAATATACATTATTTTACTATATTTCACTATTCAGAAAAAATCATTAATTTCAGAAAAATATATAAAATTAACCTCAACCATTATTCGACATGTAAAATTCCGAAATGAACTCCATTTTTTTGAAAATAATTTTACAAATTGTAATAATTTAATTTTAATATAAAATCATACTTGATTCTAAGATAACTATGATACAATGATAAATCTATTTATATCACATTGAAAAATTAATCATCATTTCATTATCATAAAGCCTTAATAAAAATAAAAAAAATATAATTTATTATTCCTTTCGGTCATATTACATTTAATAAGGGTATGTTACTATTCACATAAAATCACTTTCATTCTATAAAACTCTAAATACCTTAATAATAATAATTTTAGTTGATCGTTACTACAAAATTCAAAACATAGAAGTGGAAAAAATGTGTTTAAGGGATAGTTATAAATATACTCTTAAAATAAAGTTTCATCCATTTCAATTTTTTTTAATCATGGCTTGTTACATTAAATATCGGATATCCCATATAATTTTACCCCCATAAAATCCCATGTGACATTATAGAGGTTATGGTATTTATCAAATAACAACTCTAGTGCTCTAAGAAGAGAAATAAAGGAAGAACGCCGAAGAAGAGTTAATCACATCTACCAATTCTTTCAATCATATTTCATTATCTACTTATTATTCTTGAGTTTTTCCATATAAAGTAATAACTAATGGTTCACTAATATACTGAGATGTTATTATGAATATTAAACAACTATATTTCATCTTCTATCCATCATATGAAAAATTAAATCACCATGTGTGCATATGTACGACTTACCATTTCCATGCCGTTGTGTAATCTATTTCTCTCCACCACCACCTTACATGGATGGGTATAATAATTGATGAAATAACAATATATTATTATTATTATAATATTTTTATTATTATATATTATATTCCCTCCATTTCAAATCCCTCCATCAATTAGGGGAATGATATCGTCACTAGTGTGTGTGTACCACTTGCCCACTCCACGATAAGATATGATTAATTTTCAATGATATTCATTATATCATGATTATATAAATGTATAGAATGAGTAAATATAATATATATTATGTTAGTATAATTTTTTTATTTTATAACTATGACCTAATAAATAGAAGCATAATTTTTTCAATAGAACATGCATATGAACATTAAGGAGTTAGTATTCGAAAAACGAGTTACAATGAAATGTTATTAACAAAATGATGATAATATGATCATATATGATAATAAAAACCTAAATATGATTTTAAAATAATTCAATGACATTAAGTAAATCATTATATATTATTTTCAAATATATTTAATGTCAATTGGACATAAGGTAATGGATAATTTCACAATCACATTATTATCCATGATTTTTTATATGTAAGTATTTAATGGGATATATATACCATAAGTATCCATGATTCATAAGTTTTTTAATATTAATTTTATTCTTATAAAATAGTTTAAATTAATTTTTAACCAATGCTAAATTTTTATTAATTCGTAGGAAATTAATCTTTTGTTGTTATTCGATACGAGGTACTTTTTAACTTTTCTGGAAAAAGTAATAGGAGAGTGTTTTTTAACTTATTAGGCAAGAATGTATTTTTACTTTTTCATAGAACCATATTTCAATGATTAATTATCTATTTATATTCGATTTTATTTTTATATAAATTCTACAACTTAAAATTGTGCAACATTTTGAGAAAAGAATATGTTTTTGATGAAGAAAGGATATTTTCATCATGAATTAATTTAATGTGTTTTATCAAAATTATTTTCCATCATATGTGACATTATTTATATATAGTTGATTTTTTATACATATTATTAATATGATTTTATTATGTTTTCCGAAAGAATTATTTTAATGAAATCAATTTATTATATATGTATTATGATGGAATGATGTTTAATAAACCCATTTCTGTTGCATAATTTATAATGTGTTGAGTTATTTATGTATTTCTGTCACACATAAGAATGATTTAATTATGAGATTTTTGGGACCTATATATCCCTCCCATTCATTGGGTAAAGCATTTTATCTTCATTGATAGACCATGATGGAACTTGAAATGATCTTGATTCCGTAATAGAGGGTTGGAATGAGTATTGATCTAGGTTCAGTAATGGACTCTGTCTACTATAATGAACATTGAAATGAGCCTTGACTCTTATGAAATGATTTTCAATGCTTATGTGTATGTCAAAAAAAATTAGACCTTATGCCCTGCCCTCTAGTATTATGTCCATTTATTTTTATGAACATTAATCCCACAACCTGATATCAGAATTATACATATTCGGGATATGACTTTCAAACATTATGTTATTAGGTCCTATGATTTTGATATGATTTATATTTCCCTTGTTTACCCATACCGAGAATCTAAGATCACCAATTCATATGATTACTTTCCCCAGTTCACGAGGAATGGTATTATGTATGATATGTACAAAATTATTCTAGTTATAAATATATAATTGGGTGTTAATGTAGATTCATTGTGAAATAGTTGTATATATTCATCATTTTTGAGAGACAATATACCTATAATGTCCACTTATTGATTTATAATAATATTTAATGAATATTCATAAAATTTTCATTAATATCCGTGAATGTAATTTAAGGGTCATTATAATTCGATCATTCTTGTTGATCTTAGTGAGGATTATATGGTAGGTTCGACATTATTCCAATGTTTTCATGGTGGGAAGCCTTATTTATTTTCTATTTTTTAGATTATTTTAAATAAACAACCATTGAATGATATAATTTTAATTATTGACTATTTCTACTACATTGGTTTCATCTATTATTATTTATTGTATCAATTTTTATGTATAACTTTATACTATATTTTTTAATTCCCACAAACTATTATTACATTAGTTACGGATGTTTTAGACATTTATCCATTTTGTACAATTATTATATAATTTTTATAGTTTACCAAATTGTTTTAAAAAACTAAATATGCCTCTATCATTATGTGTATCATGGAAAATAACATAATTTACATTTCAATTTTTTATTGATATTTCAAAATGAATGTTGGGGAAATTAAATATTATTCATTCCCCAAAAAATAATTAAAATTACATTAAATATTATGTAAATTTCAACACTAGAGAGGATTATAGATCCATGTATGGTGAATCACTGTTGGTTCCTTCTTAACTGCTTATGTTCCATTTTTCATTTATTTTGTCGGCTCAATATTAGCTTATATGGAGGATTTGGAAGTATAGACTTCCATTTCAACGAATGATAAAATGAGCTGAATTCTATCTTGCACCTATTTGCTTTCATTGTCTTGCTGGTGAAGAAACTGTTGATCATATATTTATATCCTACTAATATTCATATATTGTATGGGACTATTTGCAGTGTGTTTTGGATTCCATTTGAATTTGGTGAGTTTTGTACAATTGATGGATTCTATTTCTTGAACTAATTGGAGCTCTCAGGTAAACTACTTCTTTTTTCTACAGTCTCCATGATGATTTCCTTTATCTAGAAGGCTCAAAATGATATTATCTCTGAGAAAAAAATACCTACTTCTATTGTTATTTGGGAGCTTTATATTGGTGTTCTTTCTGCTGCGCAACCTCTTCTTGGGGTCATGCGGAATGATGTTTCAGATTTGGTTATTTTGCAACGTTTGGGTGTCTATGGCAGGTGTAAGAAGTTGATTATGATTAAGTACACATGGTGGATTCTCCCAATATTTCAGTGTTTGAAAGTTAATGTGGAGGATGCGGCTTTAGTTGCACCGGGACCTTGAGGTTGTGGTGCTGTTTTTCTCACCTATAGAGTCTTTGTTATCTGTTGCTCGTTCCATTTTTTAAGAAATGGTTTGGAGATTGTGGCAGAATTATTGGAAATGGTTATGGCTATCTGGTATGCTTCTTTTCATGGTTGTATAACCTTATGGATTGATTCTGATTCAATCACGTTGGTCAATATCCTTAGAACTCATTCAAGGAATGTCCCTTGAAGGATGATCTCAGTCTGGGATGAATGTCATAAGCTTGTGCAGAGTATTTTTTTGGTTTTCTCTCATGAATATTGGGAGTAAAATCAGGATGCTGATGATTTTTACAAGAATGCGATTATGGAGAATTTCTCGTCATGGTCTTTTCTTACACCGACCTTCTGCTATGGTTTAGTTGATGCTGATGTGCATGGTGTTGTGTACACGCGTCTTTGTTGACCCTTTGGTTGTCATTTTTTGTTGTCTTTACTTTTTCATTAATAAAATTTTCTAGGAGTGGGATTTTCTTGCTCCTGAGTCTTATGATATATATATATATATAATAAGAAACAACACTTTTTATTTTATTCCAATCATAGTGAGATTTGGGTAAGAATAATAAATATAATGGAATTATAATCGGTTTAGTGTAATAATGGGATACCAATAATGGTATTTCCTCATAGAGGTGATTTGGGTAGTAAAATTACTAGAATGTGTTGCAAGTAATTTTTAGGAAGTATATTTTTTGTCCAGACATGGAGTATTATGTGTAACAATATGTGTAGATAGTGGTTTCTTTATATGATCTGGTAAATATTGTTTTTATAGTGTAAAATGAGGGAAGCGTAAGACAAATACACCTTTTTAATTATATCATATTACGTTTGATGAACAGCTTCATTTGTTTTGGTAGGTGGATGTGGGGAACAAAGGAGCACTAAGAATCATTATAATGATTTATTGGTTGTAAAATGTTGGAAGACAAACAAGACCATCCATATAATTTTCCAAAACCGGATAATCATTTTCAGTAGATTTATGTGGTAGGTTGAATTATATAAATAACAATTCTTATTTGAAAAACAGTTACCCCCCATGATATAAAATGCATGTAAACTAGAAAAACTGCCTAGGAGGGTGAAGATGATGTGTTGGTTTTTCTCTGAACAACCTGGTGTGCTTGAATGTAGGGTTCCATAAACCTGTTACCCACAAATGTTTGTGTAGTCGTATAATAATTAAATTCCAAAATCCTCCTTTATATTTATAGAATGCATGACTACAGGACTCTACAGGGCCTTTTAGACACCATCATATGTTATTTTTATATATTTTCACCCCAGTTTTATATTTATAAACTCACATAGTATTGTACTTCTGTTTTTCTACATATATTAAAAGATAAGGGTCGATTTTTCATTTGAGTACATTTTCTAAATGTTTTAGATGTTTTATTTTTATTTAACTATATTTAGTAGTTCCCTTGTTAGAGTATTGTATTTTCAAAGGGAATTTTTCTAATACTATATTATATTTCAAAAAAAATGTTTTCATTTGAGCATAATATTAAATATATTATAAACAATAGTTGGATCAGTACATGTATCCAATATTTTGAGAAAATTTTTAGTTAATGTGTTGATTTATTATCTAAAAAATTATATGGGTGTTGTTAAATACAAAATGTGTAAAGAAACACATATGAAAAATAATTGGTCCAATATCCCTGGACTATGTACTCGATTGATAAAACTATACTAACATCAAAATATATTCTTCCAATATATGTGTTTTTTACTCTAATTACATAAATTATTTAATGAGGTATTAGACCCCACTATAGATTAAAATAGGTGATACAGTTTTATTCATTATATGATGATTAAGTGACATCAAACATAGGATTTATCATCATGAATATTTACATAAAATATTACATCTTTGTGGAACTGGGATTTAATATAATAGCATTATTATGTATTTCGTTATTTTATTCCAACAAATATATGGACTTATATTTTATTACTTGATGATTCATCTTTAATTTTTTTGACATCAGTTGGGCCACTATGAGTATTTGTATACTCAAACATCCTTGAAAATTCCATAAATCATTTTTTATGTCTATGTATGTATGAAAAGTTTGTGGGTGATCATAGAGCATTTAATTTTGAATGATAATATTCCATGTTATTTTCAATAGTGATGGTTACTTTTTAGATCATGTTAGAAGTGTATTTGATGAGTTGGGGTCATTTAATTATATTTCTAGTCAACTCTTATAGTATGATATTGTTCCCTGTAATTGTTATTTACATCCATAATTTTACCACATCACGTGTTAATGGATTCTTAGTGTCTAATGTGATAATAGTATATTATAATTATATATATAATCAATTATTGAATTGATAATTATTGAATTTCTTTAGAATATATATATATTGGCTTCATTGTAATTTGATCTATATGATAAATAATTTCATTTTATAAATTTCTTCAACGTCATAGTCAATAACCCTTAACAAATTTAATGCGTAGTTTTAGTGGGATAACCCCACAAACTATCAGCACAGGTTGTCCACATTAGTCTATTTCATATTCAATTATTAACATTGTTATGTTACTAGAACTAGTTTTATAAATTTTAGTTGGATAGCATTTGGGGAATGTTTTGATTAATATTTGGAAATAGTGTAAACGAAGATTGTTTAGTAATTTATTCTATGGAACGCAGTAATTAGAGTGAGAATGGAGACACATACTGTTATATAGACTATGATAATATATTAATCAACAAGGATCTATATGTTATCATTTTTTGGGTATGAACATGATTAAATAGTCATCATGTTGTGTTATGTAAATTTTATTTATGACATTATTTTTCAAAACACTATTATACACTAATTGAATATTTAATTATATATCAAATTTGAAAATGCCATAAAACATATAGAAAAATAAGATATATAAGAATAATTAATTAGGTCATGTTCTAGTGAAAGAACTATATTCTAATTACTATTTTTATGATGAGGAACATTTTAATGAACAGAGTCACGAAGTTCCTTAACGAGGTTTTTATATGGAATATCATCCATAAGTTATATAGACAGAGGTTCATTTTCCTATAATATGGTGTAATAATCATATAATTTCTTAGTAAAGGATATTTCTAGTTTATCTTGGTGATATAAACTTTAGGAAAAGGCATTTTTGTGTTATAGTTCATTAAATAACCAATTTTTGATATAATCACAATCAATATACCCAAATATTTGATAGGATGTTGTGTATTGGGTGTTACCCATATTTAAAAATAATATTTTTCATATAGTGATTTCAACATATATCACAATACATTGAGAATATATGCGTTAATGGGATTTGAATATGATAAATATTAATTAAGAAACCTCGAAATGGGTTAGGAATGAGAACCTTTTCATGGAGGAGTACCATTTTTTCACAAAACATATTTATTTAGTACACATGTTTCCTAATATTTCCAAAAACAATATTAACATTGGTGACTATGTGTTGATTTTCATAGAATGTTTGTGGTACATTATTGAAATGATACATTTCAATAACCAATGACTAAAAAAGGATTATCAAGGCCTTTTATGGGAATTTTAATTAATGGAGTACCTTTATATGTAATAATATATGATGATGTATAGATATTGCACTAGATATTTAGATATTCAGTGGAGAAAAAATGTTTGGGAGTGGGAACAAACTCTTTTTTTTATATATTAGATCATTCTATTATTAAATTCTGATTATTGATATTTGAGACCTCCCAAGAGAGGCATAGAAATCCATAGTCATAGATGGAAATATCTATGATGGGGGAATCTAGATAATAATTTAATAAAAAAATTATTATTCTCAATAATTTTATCTTTCAATTCATTATGTGTTATGATTTTTTAATATATGTACTTGATAGATACTAGTGAATTTTAGTGGATAAACCACCACATCAAATGAATAATCAATATATAGTGAATTTTTATTGTATTCTTGAAATACCACACACTTCTATCATTATTAGAGGATTTAATATCATTTTAGGTGGAGTAAAAGTAAGATGAAATTGAAAGCCCTTTTAACTACAATGAAATGTGTGTAATCATTTCTTGGCTTATGTAACTCATCTCCTTGGCCACTTATTGATTTATTATATATTGAGTTTTAAAATATTAACAAAAAATATGGGTTGATGTATGATTTATATCAAATCATAAATAATAACTATACTTTTTCAGACATGTTCTGGACTAAAATATATCACTTTATTACTTATCCAGTACTGGAAGCCTCCATTTGAGTCCCTAAAATAGAACATTAGATTAAGAATGATACATGAAATGACTGGAAACTATCCCAAATTTATTAATAATGTCATCCTTTACATTATAAATATATGTTTTCTTGAGCATACATTATATAATTAGTGAATTCTTTTGATTTCATCTTATGTATTGACATATTATCTTCAATTTAAGCAGGGAATGATTTTTATTATTAAATGGAGTTGTTTATTTTATCTGATATAATGAGATTTTATTTCATGGGTGATCATGATATTCATATAATATTAGTGTACCATACCCCTGGGATATTATATATGATATCGCCTTAATTATAAATATTATTGGTTGTGGTGGAGAACTATTGGTGGACCATCTTATCACATGATTGGAGGAATATATGAACATTTATTTAATAGAGTCATGATTTTTCTCTATTTCCTTGTGATAATATTTTACATTGGCATGCATCTATTGATAATAATGATAAATTTTACCAACAACTATATTGTTCCATTTTATCATAATCTGTGAAATTTTCAGTTTAGGGACCTTTTAGAGATTGGTTTTATTTATATTAGTGAGTACCCTATTACCAATAAAATTATTTTTCATAAATTATTTGGTTGACAAAGAATGATATTTCATTGACTATCGCCCCCTAGACTACATAATAGTTTTAAAAAGTCTTCATCGACTATATATTAGGAATGATACTATCAAATGTGATTAATTTTTTTAAAAAAGATCTTTCTTATGTTTCTATATAAACATATCCATTCCTATAGGAATGGTAATATAATGTATTAATATCAGTTTCTAATTTGATATTATGAGTTTTTGTATAATCAATTAGTGGTTTAAAATATCACAGATCTGTTAATGGGACCTTTGAATTAGGTTTTATTTCTATTAAATTAATGATTCATATATTTATTGACAATTCTACCAATGAAAATAATGGGAATAAGTTTATAATGAAGAAAATATATAGACAAAAATGGTTATAATTTGGGGTCATTAACTACATGATTAATAATATTGATTAAAATTACTATTTTGGAATTCTAATTGTTAGGTACCAATATATCAAAAATGAATGTTACTAATTGATCTTTCAAATTAATATGATATGATCACATGAGATCAACAGATGATTTTGAATGAGTTTCCTATTTTAATTGGAATAGAAGTGTATTGACATAAGACTTTTGATGGTTTTTGTAGGTTTTTGCATCCATTATATACATTTAATATGAACGAGAAACCATTTATATAGTCATATGGCCATCAAAGAGACATTGAGGTGATTAGGTTGAGGTATAATATTAAAAAAAATATAATATCTAATATCTAATTATGGGTATAGAATTTTTCAATATTATTCTCAATCTATATTTCGATGTGTTATGATATATAGACTGGAAATGATTTCTTTTAGGTGTTGTATATTAGGATTTCAAAACATAACTATATTACCCATGGGGTAGAGCACATAATATTGGTGTTTCCTTTATTAGCAGTAAATATTAACATACCGGTGGTATGTTTTTTTCTGTAGGGATTATAAAAAAATTATATACATTTTCTATATATCATTTTCAACCATATGATAAGGTGGTGAATTTATATTCTATTGAATTAATAAATCACAATTTTCACACAAGTGGAAAGGGAAAAGTGGTGGATTATTCCAAATATTGTAAATTTTAAGACCAAATGAAAACATATTTATCACAAGAGTGTTATAATATGGAGATTATCCATAATACTATGGGTTTTAGTAAATGAGAGATAAATCCCCAACCATTTTATGATACTTGTAACCCATGTACTTATATACATTATGATGGATTCCAATATTAGATATAGTGATATTAAATCCCCACATGAAATGATATAATGTATTGAATAACTTATGTGATTTGGTAGATGTGGAGAACATGGCAACAACATAGAGTATTTGGATGTAGTTACAGTTGTATTATATAATGGGGCATTGAGGGAGTCAAACAGTGGCCCCAAAGTAATACATTATAGCGTGACTATATTGGTCAAGGGACATAGAAATTATTATTGTTGCCTATGAATGAGGTGTAATATTGAAGAGTACATATCCTAGTTACTCACCCCGAGTTGTTGAAGGTGAAATTACAGGTTCAATATTTATTGATTATTCACTCAATGTCCCTCAATAGATGTTATATGAAATATAGATGAATTTTTGTATTGATTTTCCATTCTTGGTGGAGGTTCATGATCTATTCTAGGTATTCAGAAATATAATAACAATTTTACATCACATACTCCTAACTCAGGAGAATATTTTGATGATGGTTTTTTATGTACATATATTTTTGTGTATTTTTGTAAATGTTGTATCATCAAATAATGATTCTATTTGAAATGATCTATTTATATTGTGGTTATGGGGGTGTATTCTCTAGAGTCATACATTACCAATTTTTTCATTATTTATTTATTCTATATTTACTATAAAATCAATGAAAGGGGAAAATATGGGTTATCAATGACAAGTTGGGGTCTTAAAAGATTTATTTTTATAATATCAGTATTAATCATAAAACATTAGTTGAGTTCATGTAAATCAAAAATGATCCCTCCATAATTTTTATGGTAATATTATATACAGTGAATCAAATATCATTATGGTACCTTTTTTTCTAGATGAGGATTTTTATTTTATAATTTTAAACCGTGCCTCTACTAACCCACGTTCATTGGACAATTAATTACATTAGAAGGAATAAATAGGGAATGATAAATATGATCTAACAATTTAGTTTTCTAAAGAAACTATAAATTTATAACATTAATATATTATATTATTAATTACATGTATTTTATTGAAATAAATCATACATTGATAATTATTCTTCTTTATTCATAAGTCACATTTCCTATTCTCTTATGATGATGTCTTTTCACATAATAGAAAACATTGAATAGATTAGGTATCAATAAAATGGGATATAATATTGGAATATATTTCCAAAAAATGTTTTCATTAGAATTTGTATAATTAATATTTGAGAATTTGTATATAAAAATAATATGGGATATAATTCTCATCACACCCTATATTGGGGAATTATTACATACTCAGATAAAAAATTATATATTGTAGACATATTTATGAATTCTTCCATGATCCTAAAATGGGATAAGTGAACCATATACTAATGATTTGATATATAACATGTGTTGATGTTATCAATTGTGTGTATTATAGGTCCTCTAAAATTATCTAATTAGTTGTTGCAGTATTAAATTATAGTGATAATTTGGAAATATAGAATTTTCCACCCTCCATAATATAGAAAAGTGGTTTTTGAAAATTATTGAACATAAAATTGGTATCAAATATATAATATGGTTTCATGTATAATGTCCAACATAGATTATTTCTACTATTAATGGAATAATATAATATTTATTTTATAATAAAGGGGGTCTCTTTATAGTATTTACCATAATTTATAATGAATTACTAGATGAAATGTTCTTATAATTGAATTTATGGGACATATACATCCATATCCCTTTATATGAAATCCTATATAATGGTAAAATAGATACTATAAAAATGGATAATTTATAGTTCATTAATCAATCTATCCAACGATCTCTAACAAAGAATGATGATTTTCTTTTTGCTAATTTTTATAAGGAGGTCCTACGCTCATTGTATAGGATATAGCTGGACCATTTTAGGGCATTCACATAAAATGATTCACATTTATGGGAACTAATATTATTATTTAAACATGATTATTGTTTTGGAATATTTTAGGATTACATCAACTCAAGGTACATAAATAAACCCAGATTAGTATCTCAGCATAATTTATATAATAGAATTAATTAAAATATTCTTGATACAAATGAGATAAGGGATATTTGAAAAAATTTATTTTGAACGTAAAAATGTCATGATACGCATCATGTGAGAAAATGAATCATATATATCATACATGGAGGGGATCATATGGACACATGAAAAAATTTATAATGTAATCAACAACTAAACACCCATTCCAATGTGAATTATTAGTAACAAGAGAATAATGTGGTAGAATATAAATCATTTTTCATTTAAGAATATCATAGGTTAGTATGTGGTGTATACACATGAGCTTCCCACCAATATAGTTTCACGGATTACATCAAGTCAGTGTAAAATGGGTGTTGTTTGTACCATTAAATGGATGACCACAAAATATTTTGTATTGTTTCAAATGATCGTTCGATTAAGTTGTTTTGGGGGTTTAATGTAATGAGGTGGCCAATCAGTAATGAAAAATGTTACCTAATGGGAAAAAATTGGAGATTGTGTAGGGATTCCTCATTCATATAATATATATACAATATAAATTAGGTGGGCTTGGTAAAAACATATTTATAAGAAATTCACCTATTATGAGGACCACATGTGATAAATATAATGTCTATCACCACAAAACATATATTGATAACAAAATTGAAGTATCTCAACCCATGTTAACTATAGAATACTTTTAGAGTATCCTGACTGAAGATTATATTATAATATAAATTACGGTAGTGTAGGCATTACACCTTGAAATATGTATGACATGGTCTGAAATGATAATGGTGTGTCCCTGGATTATTTATGGTGAATAATAATATTAATGGTGTGACTAGGAAGTGGTTAGTTAGATATCTAAAAATGTGTTGTGAAGTGATCCCCCCATGGTATGGAACAATGTACACATTGTTTATTGTCCAAGTATGAAATAAGGATATCAATAAAAGGGTGTTCATATACACTAGTTTTAATAGAGTGGTTGGAATACATAGGCTTGTGGTGGGTGTATTTTAAATATATCTCATGAACTGGATATCAAAAAAGGAAATAAGAAGACAATCCACAAAAAGGATTGTGACATATTTATTATAGTCAGTATATCTTTGTGTATGTATTATTATGTTAATATAGGGGCATGATAGTATAGATAAGTTCATACAGGGACATAATTCCCCAATATATGAAGAGTGACAGATCAGTGTACTAGGGATCTCAATTAAGGATACATCCATATAATTGTCTTCATTGGATACATGTTGAAGACTTCATCATAGGCCTCATTCAAAAATATAATCACCAATTCCATGTTATGAATAAATAACAATATGATAATTTTTTTATAGTTGAAGGACTTAATCCAAGTAATCCACCATATTAGCTGTGGGTATTATAATTTTTATTTGTACTATAGTCATTGAAATCTATAAATGGTTGAAAATGTGGATAAATAATGTTCCTAGAGGTTAAACTTTCATGGAACGATCTCCCAAATAATCACAAAATGGATACCCTTATGCAGAGCTATTTTACCACAGAGTGTTTCAATAATATGAACCTCTACACCATGAAAATTGACCTCCTGAAGGTGTGTGGATATAAACTACATCATCTCAAAAGTAAATACATTATGAAATAGTTTATCCAAGTAGTGGGAAGCCACATTTAATTTTCCATATAGATAACATCACGAACTGGTCTTCACAGATAGGGTTTCATATTGTATAATTCCAATAGATAATTCATCTTCCTTTTTCAAAAACACAAATCCCTACCTCAAAATTTCAAACCATTATATTATTTTGACCATGTTATCTCTATGAGAAGTCAGATAAATTATTGAACAATATTCATTCATCCTCACTTTAGTGTATAATCCCTAGATGGTTTTTTTCAGGTAAAAAATTTACTGGAAACCCTTGAAAATGTGTTATAATGATTTAATAACAGTTTTGAATATAGATTTATGAATCATATTTCCATCTTCTAGATAAAGTATCTCACTATGGAATCATAAGTGTCGTAATTTTTATAGTAAATTTTAGTATATATCTGTGTGAAAAAGTATTCATACCAATGAGATCTTTTTTTATTCTTATTTATGTTGAGGGAATATATTCTATTAAGAATTTAATCATTATATCATGTAGAGACATAATCATGACATCTATATAAATGTAGCTGGAATATAATTAATTATTCCAGGATACATATATAATTATCATGGATCTATGGAAAATGGGGGAAAACAATGAAAAATATTTTTATTGGACATTTATTAAGGGTTTGAGTTATGAATAACCTATAATTTCATAAATAAGGGTCCATGGGGTGTTAGTTGAGTGGTACCTACTAGTTGTACACCTCTCTCTATTTGGGAACTTGCTTAGGCTCGAGTCCATCCAGACTTGGACACTGTTTGTATTATGCACAGGGTTGTTCAAATCCACTTGCCATGATGGGGACTGTGCGGTGTGTTGTGGGGCCTAGTAGGTCCCCCTGAGTGAGATTCAAGCATTTCCATTCACACATTTTGCAAAGGATCCTCATCCCAGTTGGTGAGGACTCGATAGGTTCATCGATGAGTCCCGAGATCACATCTGGGTGGAGGTTCATTTCCATGTACTATAGTAGGCAATGTATTAGTCGTTGTAGCAGGAACTATAGTAGTTACTGTTTGGTAATATAGTAGGTATTGTTCGGTGTAATAGCTAGTAATGTTCTGTACTCTAGCAGTCAGAACTATTCATCCATTTGGGCCTTTGGGCCACCGATTTGGGACTCAGGTCCTGTAAGGATTTTGGGCCACCCAAGGCCTTCAGGTCAGTTGATTCCCAAGTCATTCAGGCCACCTTATGGCATTATTGCAGCCCCATGGCCTTCGGTCCACTTTAATTCAGATGTACCAGTTTGACAACAAGGAATAAGGGTTTAGATAAGGATTTAGGGCTGGAGCATTCATTGGAGCAGAGCATACCAGATTTAGATGAATGAAAGGGTATGGATGTTCCATCGGCACCAAGCCCATGCAGATTTGCATTGGACAACTCACTGACCATCCCTGCGTAGGTGGAGTGAGGATATCATTACATATTCTAGGGAAGCGGAGTTCCATGTTTCCTTTACTAGGTGATTCCCTCTAAGACCTTACTGTCATGTAATTGTATGTAATCCTTCGGGCCTTGTAATGTTTCCACCTCACCCATTGAAAGGTGTATTATCAAAAATAATATAAAATGAAGTCATTCAGGTCATTCTAACCATAAAAAGGTAAACATTATATGCACTGATTTAATAATAAAATAAATCTATAATAGTGATATCAATAGAACAATATAACATAAGATTGTATAAAAATTGAAATATATATTTTCATATTAATAAAAATATATGTTCACATAGGGATAAAATACATAATTTTAGACAATTTAACTACCCCATTGGAATTTCATTCAAAAAATCAAACCAATGTATGCATACATAAACTAAATACCATGGATGACTATTCTTATGAGATATGTTTCTTCTTTTAGGCGAAATCTAATTATAGGCCACATCCATCATTGAAATTTTCAGATGAATCAATTGTATATTCATAATTGACATAAAATATAATTTAAAACATTACATACAAAAAAATTAATATAATCATGGATAAATAATAAATTAATATTACATATATATAAATTAGGTATATGATTTTTCAATATTTCCACAAAATTTGGAATAATATATCTATGTAGTTTAATATCCATAAATTTAACATGATTCAATTTTATATTTAAAATAATATAGAAATTACCTATATAAATTGAATGATAATGTATTAGTAGATTAAAATACATTCAAAAAATAATGGTAAAAAATGTAGTTGTTCGATATAATATATTTTGATGGTAAGTGAGATAATATATTATTGAAAAAAAATTGTAAAAATTTACAATATGATGTAAATCTATTTAATATGTATTGGGAACAAAAATATTCATTTAGAATAATCTTCTATATATGTATTCTTTGAGATAAAATGTGATATTGATACAAAATATACTTTTATCTATTTTTCTTCTGATAATGTATCCAATAGCTACTCAACTATCATCTATTCTTATAAAAAGTATCCTGTTTAGAATTAATACTTCCTTTATTCCACATGTGTATAAAAATGTAAAAATTTTACTAATAGATTTATATATTAATGAAACATGTATATAGTCGAATAACATATTATTATTTTATATTTTTTGGGAATAAAATTGCTTCATTCATATCAAAATATTAAATTCACAACAATTAAGTATAACAATATTTAACATAGAATTGAAGTGGAATTGGGATTTTTTTATGATTTAATTTATGAGATGATATTTGGATCAATTACCATTTTTATTAGATATCCATTACAAGATTAATAACTCATTTGATCATCGAGAACTATAGGGAAGACAATTGAATGGAAAATAGAATTGAAAATCACGATCAATGGTATTATATAATGATACATTTATGGATCTATAGATATTTATAGAATATTTGGGAGGTTTTTTTAATCATTTGGTATAATGTTTGGAAATATGGTTTCATAAAATTGAAATACATTGTGTTAATCCCTGATTTTATTCAATATATATAAAAATATATTTGTATAATATTATTAATCTTGTTGAAATAACATTGTTTAATTTATATTGAAATATTTTACAATTTATTATTTCGGATATCAATTACTATTTTGAAAATTTGTTTACAAAATATGATTTGATAAAATAATAAATTTATGGTCATAGATTAAAGTATATTAATTATTACATCATTATTACCTCCCAATTTTATTAAAATAAAAAATTTATATTCTTATTATATTTTATTAAATAGTCAAACAAAAATCAATTTATGAAAATTATGACAAATTCATAATTGGATGAGTAGGATGTGATGGCTATAAATTTGATATCCATTTTCGGAAAAAAAATCACTATATGAAAATGTTTGTCAATATTTAATTATTCATTGGTATTTTGAAATATTTTTCTACCATATATTTTTTAAAAATTAAATTAATTTTTATTCTAAATTTTATATAAGTAATTGAGTTATAATTCACAAAAAAATATTTTATTGCTATTTATTATAACTATTGTAAAATATTTTATTCCTATCATTGGACATGAGTGTGTTAATCATAATGGTCAAATTATAATTTTAATTATCCTCAAAATATATCTATTATATAATTTTGATTCTTTAGATTATCGTATACAAAATTAAACTAAATAAATTGACATCATTTAAATAA
Source organism: Viscum album (assembly GCA_963277665.1). Classification (NCBI taxonomy): domain Eukaryota; kingdom Viridiplantae; phylum Streptophyta; class Magnoliopsida; order Santalales; family Viscaceae; genus Viscum; species Viscum album. The sequence continues at coordinate 1,043,512,299 of OY728163.1, read as the reverse complement.
ATAATTAATTACATATTAAACATGTTTTCAAAAATTTCAACTCAATTTATAATTTTTTCTCCATTATGAAAATTCGACATTTATTCTTACAATTATTTATAGATTATGGTCCCTAAGAGTTTAGGATTATGGGGTGTCCATGTATTAGTCATGATTCGTAGATCTAGTTGAAACTAATATAGTGAAAGTAAATTTACAATTTGTAATTTAAATATTTTGATGAAATTATAAAATAATGATTTTACATTGGTTGTATTAATAATTATTTATAATTTATTTCTGTAAGTTATAATATCATATATTCACAAAAATCTAAATATTTTTCAAACATAAAATTGGGGTTCTACATCAATCCCAGATACAATCTAGGTTTTTCATTATCCAATATTCTTGAAAATACCAAGTAACATCCTCCATGTCATGACTCTTCCAAAATACAATCACTTGTTGAATTTTATTATGTTAAAAATGATACATTATCATTATTATATTAGTGAATGATTAATTATTAATTGAATGGTCGATTTCTAGAACTATTTCTCCATTATTGAGTACTTCGGGTATGCCTATATATACTTAAATAATTGCAAGAGAACAGTGAAACTATTTACATTATAGAGGCTTGGTGAAATAGAAAAATGTTGTTATAAAACACTTATACTCTAAAAAATTTAAAATGTTTTAATTCAGAATTGACATACCATTACCATATTAGAAAACTATTTAACTCTATAATAGTTATATACATTAAATAATACAATATCAGAATCATGATATATCATATACTACCATAATATTCTATATATACCTTCTATATTTTGTGATTGATCTTAATATGATTCTAGATTTATCAAGTATTTTTCCTTTTAACAGAGATGTGTTTTGGATACACTATGATCATTACCACAATCACATTATATAATGTTTGAGTATTACACATTTTCCCATTCAATGAATTATGAATTAGAATTTACATTCTAAAATGAAATATCTTATGTATGAAAATTAAGCCGATTTTATGTACTTATCCCATATTCCATAGAATAAATTTGTTTTTAAATTAAACATGTATTATATTATTTGGAGATTCATTTTAAAAATCCCATTATATTATGTATGATTGGAAGTTATCAAATATGAATAATTTATTCGATAATTATATATAATTATCTACAAATATAATGTAATCTAATAGTAAGTATTATAGTAAAATTTTATATGTTTACCAAAAAGCATTTCAAAATACTTAATATTGATATGTTTATAATGATGAAGGTTGAGATAATATATTATTACTAGAAAAACGAAACAATTTTACAAAAATACCTGTAATAACCCATAATTTTCAATTCACATAAATGTTAAAAAAATTCCCAACATCAAAGTCTGTTGTTATATACTATCATTTCCCCATTATTATAAAGAGATATTGGGTAAGACAATATAAGTGTTATCTTCATTAATTTAAATATTTTTATAATATGTATTTTGATATATAGACTATAATATCACACTTAATGTTATCCCACCATAAATCATCTCATAATATCATACATATCTATATAAAATTATGGTGTATAGGAAAATGTTATTCTATGATGTCTATATATAAAATTCTTCATAATATTAGCTAAAAATAATTAACACAACCTTATTTAAAACATCAATAAAATAAATTATAATTTTTTGTTTTTTAGTATCCCATCCTTCATAGATTTATTCATATTTTAATTAACCATATCATCTTGTTGAAATAACCTTATTTCCTCTAGTTAAAATTTGTTGGAAATTACCTGGGGAATTTTTTTTCAGTTTCACTAATTATATCCATGACATAATTTAATATATCCATGAGTATTGGGTCCTTTTACATCGTCAATATTAATTTAACACTTTGACTCATTCAAAAGATTTCATCAACCATCTGGTTTTCATTACCTTGGAACAAGGTATTTCATATTAATTGTTATTGAGAATTTCCCGCAATCTATTTATTCAATTTTTGAGAAAATCCATGCATTTTAAATAATTTTTACTCAACTAATACTTATATATTTTTCAACAATAACTATGAATATAATAAATTCAAGTCATCATATAAATTATTAAAAATACGAACTAAATACCATGACATGGATATATATGTTCCTATATAATGGAATTCATAAATTCATAAGGAAAAACATTATAATTTTGTATAATGATAAACTATAGGCATATAATTGATATATATAGTCATGTATCACAAATCATTCAATCAATAATAGTAACATTAATACATCACATTAATTAATCCCTTGTTTGGCCCCTCAAACTATTATGCACATTCCATTGATCATGCAAATTTGACCACAATAGATATCTACATTGTTAAATGTATATCGAATCATATAATGATTTAAAAAAATGTAGGTAGTATAGAACAAATCAATAAAAACTACACATCTAAGAAATTATTTTATTTATGTGAAAATCTCTGACAAGCATAGACATTGAATGATTAACTAATTTTTTATGTCGAGGGAAAAGATGATCAAAAAGAGAAAAATAATGAATTAAAAATTCTCAATTACATAATTTTTCATATAACTTCCCCAGTCTTTGATTCTTGAGAATAATAAACAAGAATTTTCGCTATCTTCATTGATTTTAGAGTGAGATAATATATTAATGATAAATTACAATATTTTTTTAAGATAATTATTGAATACTCAATTTCCCATATTCATCAAAATAGTTGGTATATTTTATGAATCCATATTTTATGAATATAAAAGTATTTTGAATAAACATCGTATAAAAACTCATTATTCTAATATCACATTTACTTTAATATTATTTATGATCTATATAACAGATATAAATCATTGATAAATAATGATCATATTGGTGTTTATCAAACAAATCATTAATACTAGGTTAAAACTACACATTTTTAATAGTAATGGTTTCGGTTTAATATATTCCATTAACACCCTCAAAGATTCATCCTATAAATTTATAAATAAATTATTCTCTAGATATTTTGAGACACTATAGAATGTGAATTTAATTTGTGATAAAAAAAATTTCTCCTTTAATTATTTCATTTTTAGTAGTTCTATTCTATAAATAGAATCCTATAAGTTTTGTTCATTAAGGAGAATAAAAAATGGTAAATTTAACATCATGATAAATTGAATATTTATGTAATTCTATAAGAAATAGATCACTGTATTCTTCATCAATATATACCTCATATATTCATAGAAAATACATATCATTCATTTACTTAATTGGGTAATATTCCTCAACAAGAATAAATGTTTCATAGGCTAGTAGAGGATCTCCTAGAAAGCACTCATATAATGATTAAAGTTATTTAAAAATAATGGTTTATATTCTTATAAATAATTTTGAATATATATTTCTCTCAGAATAAAATCTTTTTTTATTATTTTAATGATGATCTTTATAAATATTTTTCTTAATGTGAATTATTTATATAAAAACAATGATTTTATCTAGAAAACCATTATTTTTTAATAAATTTTCCCAATTTTCTTTAACAATAATATTTCCAAAAATATTTTTAATTATATTTTCCTTCCTAAATGTATCGGATGATGATCCAATGATAATAAGAAATTTTATATATATAAACGAATATAATGATCATGAATCAAATAACATATTAACTAATGTTGGTTTTATTATAAATGTACCCACATTGATTTTATTTTGGATCTTTTGCCACGATCATAGAAATTTTCGTATCACTAACACCATATATTAGATTCTTATATGGAAGATTCCTCTGATTCATCTGGAATAAATTTAAATTGTTTCATATATCATTTTAAATGATGTATATTAAATTTATAGACTCAGCCTTTCATTTTCCTTTTTAATCTAGACATCATCCACCCCAAACCTAGTAAAAAATTCATAATTGATTCATGTAATACCAATAAAATTTCCATTCATAATATTATATTTGTAAAATATATAATTCACTTCATCAATTTTACAAAATATCATTTCATGTTATTCTCAAATTTCCATTTTATATTATTCTTAAATGATTTTATATTATATTATACCTTGTTACTATAATATTTTTTCATTAAAGTTACTCCCAAAACGATGAAAAATGTTTTAATTAAAAAACACTTTAAAATGAATAGTTTTATTTTATCATAAATGATATTGATTATTATTATATGATTTATTATCATTATTAATAATCACATGAACGTCATGTAATGTTATCCCCACAATATGATATTGTTATCTATTCTATATGTGATAAATTAAGAAATTACTCTTCCATTAATGCCCTTTTCTTGAAGAAACTATTTTTCAAATAATATCTCAATAAAAGTGTTTTATTTCATGATTCATATGTAATCATCAAATGTTTTTGGAATAAGTGATTATTATTCATCACAATATCCCATTAAATAATAAATAAAAAAACAACACTCTCCCTTTCACTAAATCTCAATGGAGATAATATATATTCTAATGAAATAACCTATTTATCTTCCACTAATAAATTTTAGGATATATAAAATAAAGGAGGTTGAATCGTCATGAAATAATCCAAAAATATTACACCATATTATGGTCATATGGATTGATCCATATGGGTATGATAATATCTATAAACAATATCTAAATAGATTAATATATTGATTGTATAATCATATCCAGCACTAATTTATTTAGAATGGTTAGTATTGAATTCCCAACATAGATTATAGTTTCTTAAATGGTTTATGTTCCTTCTATTAGGATCCATTTATATACAATTATATATTCGTTATTTGTTCATGAATAAAACTAGAAATTATAAATCATTCATTATAATTAATATTCATTAATGTTAAATGTAATTAAATTATTCGATAAATATATCTAAAATATCTATATGTATTATTAGAATAATATAATCTCTAAATATGTTCCTTTAAATAAAATATATATAGTTTCCATGAAACATTTTATGATTATAATTTTATTATCCTTCACTATATTAAATAAAATTTTGTTTTTCTTTAATTAAAATATTCATAATATATATAACACCCTATAAAATATCTTATATTAGTAATATAATGGTATTAGATATTCCCATGAATAATATATTACAATGATAAGTTATGTTACATTGTAAAAATAAAACAAAATTTATTAAATATAATTTCTATAATTATTTAAAATTTATTAATCTTAATTGTTCACTAGAGATATGATGAAATTCAGAAAGTGGGTGAGATTTGATGGTCAATAGAGTTTATAGTATCACATTTATTATTAAATAATTAACATATTATATATAAGAAGAAAATAATGAAATATTTCAACATAACTAAGAAGAGGATCGTAATGTTTCCATATCTAACATATAAATGATATAAAGAATCACATGGAAAAAAATAATTTTTAGTATAGTTATAGAGTTCCCAATTCTTGATATGTTAACAATATTGTAATGTCCTCAACCAATAGATCAACCATATATGTGTTAAAAGGAAGAAAATAACCAGGATTGTTTGTCCTATGAGACATGATGATACATTGAGTTGATATATAAATTTTGTTGTCACTAATAATATGATAAGTCTAATGAAACCATCATTTGATATGAAAGACTAAAAAATATAATACATATCATTTCTTAAGGAATATCTTATTTAATTATTCGAATGAAAAATATAAATAATATATATAACACATATATGTACTATTTATCAATATTTTTCTAGTAAATTTAATAATATGATATTTTTTAGAATGAAAATAATGATATAGAAAAATATAAAAAATTATTTGTAAAAGATAAATTACTTTTGATTATGTGATGATAATATAGAAGTATTTTGGAATGATTCCATCATATAATATACCAATATGAAGTATTCATTGGATGATAATGTTTTTAATTTTTTGTATATAAAATAAATGATTGAAAATTTCCAAATAATAATTTTATGTATGTTAATGTAAAATTTGATTCATGAAATATATAAAAATGTTAATTATGGAGAAACATTTAGCTCTGTATACAGTGATAGAGTAGTTGAACTTTATTCGGGGAATCTGGATTAATCTTAAAGGGACTTAAAAGATAATACACTAGATATATGTCAATTATAATTCATAGAAGTGTCGCTTTTTTATAATTAAGACATCAATAATTCCACAAATAATATGAGTTCTTGGGGACATGATTAAATAATATTTAATATAACAAAATAATTTTCACTTAAAATAAATTCATCATTTGATATAACAATATTGAATACAAATCCAAAATTCATATCAAGTCATATAATTTATAATAGTGAACTGTAATACCATTTTATATTAAAATGAAATGGAATTTGAAAGGATTACATTAAATAATGAAAAATGCACTAAAGAACATTTATATATAACTCATCTTCATATAACATGACAATGAATGCCATAAAACTATATGATCTCTATTATATGAAGCATGAGTGTAAATTTTGAGGAGAACCATGAAAAATGGTTTTATATATATGAGTAATGGTTGGATGTGTTGTTATATATTTAAAACATTTGAATGTTTTTTAATTACATTAAGAAAATGATTTTGGAAATCTAGGATATAGAAAAATAATTTCCTTTTGTTTTACATTAATTTATTAAAATGGATTTTTGTATTTATAATATTTTCAATAAAAATATTATTTCATAAAAAAAATATAATTTATCATCATATTTTTATACAATAAATCTTGATATCAATAAATAAAATCTTTATGCAACAAAATTCTATATCATCTTGTATTGATCGTCGTTGCATTGAAAAATAATGTTAATACTATAATAATATAAATTTATAATTTTTTAACAAAAAAATTTACATATAATTATATAATATTTAAAAAAAAATTCAAATCATAATAAATTCACAATAATTAAAATTTATTTATTCCTTATTTTACTATTTATATTAAATTTCAATGTTATATGAAAATTAAAGAAAATTTACCAAGTCTTAATTTCAACATTCAAAATCAACATTTTTGTGTAAATATTAATGAAAATATATTTCTATCATTGATAAAATGTATTACCATTTTATTCTTATTTTTAAATTAAAAATTAAATAAATAATTCAAAAATTCATAGTGATAATTTTTTATTTTAAAATATTTCATTTCAATTATATTTTTATTAATGGTTAATTGTAAATTTTCTATATTTATTGATTATATAATTTACAAAATATGTTATGGATTTTATTTAGTAGTTGAATGCAATATATAATTGTTTCTATACTATTTCAAAATCAGTCTGGTTATTCTAATGGATCAATTTGAAGTAATAAAATTATAATTTTTATATATATCATTGAATATATTAACAATATTCTTACATATAAAATCATTCACCTTATTCCAATTGTATCTGAAATAACTATTATTGTTATTTCCATTTTCATTATTATATATTTTTTATTCTTATATATCATTATAGAATAATTTTTACCAATGATAATGGTTACGATTTATCCATCTTTTTTTATCTGTTCTATAGATGTAGTTATTATTGTTATTGTAGTTTTTTTTCTAATCTTAAATTGAACAATTATGATGAAATAATATATTGTTTCTATTGACCTAACCCTAGTATGCCTTGAGATATTTTCATGATACAATTAAATTGGATTTGTTATAAGGAATTAGTTCCCAAAAGGAGGAATATTTCAGTATTCTTGGTGAACTAGATATATATAAGTGGATTTTTTTACAAATGAATACACTATTTACTATATTTTTTGTTTCATAGTTCAAAATAAATTTATTCCATTAAAACTATCCTTTGAAATGTTTCAGAGTACACTTATAAGATTCATGTGGAAGTGAAAAAAATGGTGAGATCAATTTCAATATATGTTCATTTATAAAATAAGATATTATGAATCAATGATTGTAGTCAATATTGAAATTTAATAAATGTACACATATTCCATATAATCGATAGAGAAAATGGATAAATAAAATGGGAAGTAATAACTGAGAATAATTTATATCAAATTAACTGGATAAGGAATAATAAATATGGAATGGAAATTAACTAAAACACATGCCTTTTAAACAATAAACGAAGCATTAAATGAATTCATAAAATGATGATGAAAAATCTCATGTATAAAAAATTAATGAGTCTGAATGAGGAAATTTTTAATAATTGGATTCCAAGTATTCTATGAATATGGTACCCTAACCTTTATGACCATTCGACTGATGGTTTAGAATATTGGGTAAAAACATATATAAATATACCCTACTAACTCATCCCATATGTTACACCTCAAGCTTCAATGGTACATTTCCCTTTGAATAATGAAATAGATTGCATTGTACACAACATCGAGATTATAACACACCGTTACCAACCAAACAATCCATTATGAATATTAATACCAACTATTTTGAAATTTTATTAAATTTTATCTTTCAAAATGGACTTCATTTTTTGATTCAGAATCTCGAAATTACCTTACGGTGAAATTATTGTATTTTTCTGAAAACATTCAATATTGTTGAATACTTAAAAACACTGAGTTATTGTTTGAAACTGCCTATTTATTTAAATAATTATTTATTTTATATAAATTTATTATAGGTCAAAATAGATACATAATACCAATAAATGGTCAATGTAATTCATTGGAGTCATTTTGTTATGAGTTTACATATATAAAAATTTTATTGAAATTTTTACCGCCTTTCTCCATCCTCCTAGGAGAATATGAGCATTTGCATAAAAAATACTTTTACCACATCTATGAGGTGAATTTCGAAAATATAAGAGACAATGTTAATATCAGTATGTTAAATTTTCTTCAATAAGATGACAATAATTTTCTGTGAATAATAACTTTTTATTTTTATTTACCACAACTAAAAGAAAATATTGCAATTAAGGATAAATATGATATCATAATTACCCAAACACATATTGTAATTCAATAAGATAAGTATAATTTGACCAAAATAACCATAGAAATAAAATATTAATCTTTTTGGTGAACTTGGATTAGATTAAGAAATTTATTATTATTTAATTTAAAGAAGAGTTAAAATATTTAAATTTGATGTTTAAAAACTAAAAAATATTTAATATAGGTTTACATAGTATATAAATTGGACTATAAATATTAATTTGAAATATAAAAATATATATTACATAATGGTATTTTATTTAAAAATTTTAGAAATTAAATATATGAATTTGTTTATTACACAATGATGATATAGTAATTACCTTATTTTTTAACGATTAAAATAATATATATTATAAATATACAAATAAATCTAATTTTAGACTTTTTCTGAATTCCACTAATTTTATATGTTAATATGGAATGTTAGGGTTTATTAAATGAATTTTATTAAGTAATAATTCTATTATAAATTTAATAATAACAAAATACCAAATAGTGTCAAAATTTACATAAAAGAGTTTTAAAAAATCTATATTATATTTTTAATTGATATTATATTGCTAAAAATATAAGATTCAGCCAAAGGACATAAATAATATTATATATATCATTAGTGAATGGAATAATGTTCTATTGGAAGTTTTTATAAAATTTATTAACCATATAATATAAAAATACAACGAGACATGGTAAATGTCAAACTATTTTTCTAAGAGTTAAATCTGTAACATTAGGTTAATATAGTGACCCAAACCAGTAAAACAACAATTGAATGAGTGGATATAGACCCATTACAACCTTATACTTGAAATAATATATTTTGTAGATATTAGAAAACGAAAATTATTTTATTATAAAATAATATTTCAATCTTTTCCTAAGGTGCCCCTCACACCACTTAAAAAATGGAACTTCTCCTACTCTCAAATTCACACCATCAACACCATTTGGCTCAGCCATCCCTTTGAAAAAATATCTTCTAAATGACCCTCCATTAATCCTAGATGGCTTCTTTTAGTCAGAAATCCTACATAAAGAAACCTTTTGATCAAATAAAAAAGAAGAATCAGAAGAAGAGTAAATATTTAATCACCTCTTTCATGTTCTTTTCATCATCCACTTCCTTTGTATTTATTGTTCCGAATATAAAATAATAATTCTAGTATCTTATATATACTGTGATGTTATTATAAAAATTTAAATACCATATTCATTTTTATATCCAACCTATAAATGACAAAGTCTCCATGTGTGTGTACGTACTGATTACTGTCTCTATGTCGTGGTGTATTTTTTTATTCAAATACTTCATCATTTGGATGGGTATGATAATGAGTATAAATGTTTTAAATAATAAATATAACATGATAATGTTTCATTATATATAATATAACATCCAATTATATATTATTTTAATATCAAAATAATTATATTGCCACTCGTGTGTTAGTAAAGGTTACCATCTCCATGAACACGGTGTGATTTATTCCCCATGGTATCCATTCAAGAATAACATTCAATTGATGATTAAAAATAATTTTAAAATACATAATATCATATTGAATATTAATTCAATATATCCTATATATAACAAACATTACATATATAAAAAATCATATAATGTAAAATGAATCAGTTAACACCAGAAACGATGATACTACGAAAATATCATTAACAAAGCAATATTAGAAGATCATATATAATAATATATTTATGTATATAGTTCTCTTATAATTTAATAACAATTATTGAACTATTATTCAATAGGTTCATGTACTCTCACCCAAGGAGAATGTAATGTCTCAGACCTCTCCATTCAATTAGTTTGTGAAAATGAGGTGTTAGAGGCGTTTCGGGAGGTCAAGGTCACTTATCCCTAATGCTTTTCCAATATCTTCCTTTCTAGTGAATAGTTACAATGGTAGACAAGTGTGAACTATAACATCACATTATTTTTTCAGGTACATTTAATGATTCTAACGACTATTGTATTGGATTAGTGACTTGGGGGTGCGTTTGGGAAAATCATTAAGGAAAACTAAAGGGCAGCAGCTTTGAAACGGGCTACACACGGTTTGCATAAACCTTGCGGCCAAACTGTGCCGAGGTAATCTTGGAGGCAGTGTCTAGAGCGCGGTTGGTTCACGGTTTGTATAACCATGTGGAATAATTGTGTGAGGTGTTTTTTACGAGGCAGTAGCGACCAAACGGTTAGAGAACGGTATCTCTAATCGTGCGAGAAAACTGTGCGAGCTCATAAATTGGATTGAAAAATTAAGGATCTCTACCGTTTTGCCTCTAACTTTCTATTTAGGCTCTTAAGTGTCCATAAATCGTGATTAACCTACATAGAAGGTAGTAGAACCTCTCCCAAGCTTTTCGGAGGTGATATGAAGGCTTCTTTTTGATAATCAATGCCATATCCATGAGGTATGTGATCGTTCTTCTTCGTTCTCGATTAGTTTCTTATATCTACCTAGATATACCTCTTCATTTCTCTATGTTTCTTATATATATGGCTGTTATGGGTGTGTATAACTGTTTGGATGCCAAATATGATGATATTTTGTCTTGGTTGTGGTAGGAGAAGAGATCTAAAGAGTATCCTTGGTCAATCGGCCCGGTTTTCTGGAGTGTTCTTCGAATGTTCTGGTTTTTGTCAAAAACCATTGAAGTAGGCGATTCATTAATTATCTTTATTTTATGTGAAACTGTATAGTTTGCATGTATTATCCTAATTGATGAAAATTGAATAGACAAAATAAATATTTTTAATAGGATAAATAAATTTTTATCGGTCGTATGTTATTGCATCTTTTTTTCCCTAGATAGTGTGATATCTATGCTTTCTTTTCTTAGATTTTTGTTCTTGATGGAAATAGATAAATAACGTAAACCGGGATTAATTAATAATTGTTTGGATAAAGATAAAGTGGCATGAAAATGAATCCAGTTCTTGTTGTAATTTGAAATTAATCAAATTGGCGCAGTAAGCATGTTTAATATTTTATGATACCATATTGGTTTGGTTTCCAATGTTGGAACCAACAGATTATAAATATGTTCATTCAAGAGGGATTAAATAATTTTATTGTTTGATAGTTCCTTGATGGGTTATAAGTTACCCTCTTGATTGTTAAAGGGACAATAGCCCAATGGATGTAATGTTTTTTTCATGTTGCTTGTGTTGAGAATTGACCCTGGATGGGTGTTGTGATATGTGGTGGAAAAGAGGCCTTTTGGTTGTGGTAAAGGATGAAACCTAGAGTTGTGAGATTCTGTGGTCTATGCATGTGAGTGTTGGGGAAAACACCAGGGATGATGGAAAGTGGAAGGATATGATTGATGGATGCTTGTTGATTCTTTGGTTATTATATGATTTATATTTCCCCACTACTCAAGGCAACTGGTCTTGCTTACCCTTCTTCGGAAAGAGGTGAAGACATGCAGGGTATGACATGTGCTTTATGTGTTTAGTTTCTCAATATAGTATAGGTCTACGCTCCTACTATAGATGGAAAAGACTCGATGGGTAGTACATCTAATCACCGTGTTGAGCCCCTTTGTGTTAGTATCTTATATTTGTTTTCTATAATTCCTAGGAATATGGGAAAGTATTTCTGTAATGAATATTTGAATAAATGGTAAACCCATGGGTTTGGAGTTCACTGTAACATAATGATGAGGTTTTAATTTTAAAGGGACTGTGGATTTTGGTTGTGATACTATTGAAGTCTAAAGTGTAATGGTTCATTATTAATTAATGTTTAATGAATTAATTAGTGTACAGTGGAAATGAAGAAAAAGGTAATGATGTAATATAATAAAGCGCTTGTTTTGTGGTGTGCTTATAGGATATATTGTCCTAGAAATAGTAGCCTTGAGTATGAGAGACGTTAGCTGCAGTTGTTTCTAAGACTAGGTTATGCCCATAGTGTGGTTGTGAGTTATAGTATATTCTGTATTTTTTTGTGATTCTATACGCCACTCCACCCTCTAAGTAAGCAAAAAAGACACCCCGTGGATTATGATCCCTGGGGGGCTGTTTTCCCCAATATTCCTGTGGAAGGATGGATGGATGACTATGACCTTTGGTCCCACTCTCTTCTCTTGGTATTTACTTTTTCTGTTTGGCACATTGGGTAGTTTTACACATATATGTGTGTAGAGGGATGTATTTGCTTATGGTATTCACACACATATATTCAGGATGTAGTATTCTATGGACTACATTAGGTGTAATGTGTTTAGGTTGTGATGGCTTGAGGATCCTTACTCGGTGTATGGGCTGTAATGGCTTGGATATAATAACCGATGTATAATAGATGTTACGCGAGTTGTGGGGGCTCCCATAACCTAGCTGGTTACTTTTGGTTGTGATGATGGTGGGGTGCTTCGCCCAGGTGTCTGTAGGCAAGCCGTTGTTTTGCACGATGTGCATATTGTGGTGCTTCGCCCAGGTGTCTGCGGGGCTACCTTTTTAGAGAGAGATAATTAGGACATGCGATGTTGGGGAAAAGCGGCAAACCATTGGGGAAGTAGAAGCAGGGTACCCATTATATTCTTTACAAAATAATATATTCTTTTATGTTATACTTGGTTAGAGTAGCCATGGTGAGGTTGGAAACTCAGTATAACTTCTTAGGTAATGAGTAAGTTCCACTTTTGGTTTACTGTGCTTTATCATTCTCCCTTTACTTTTTCATGACTGTTTTTGGGAATTATCCTACTATTTATACTGTTATGATCACCCTATGTATATATAAACTATTTTTTTTGGACACTTGGAGCAGGTTAGAGATCAGACTAGTTTTTACTAACTTGTGGTTGCAGGAGCTGTTCGGGCTTGTGGTTGCAGTTGTTTTTTCTTTCTTTTGGGTACTTGTAGTTTTTCCACATTCATTTGTAGTAATATTACATGGAATTACATATGTGGACATGGGTTTCTTTTATATTTCTGTTTTGAGTTAGAGTTTGTTTGTGTCTATCTTATCTCTCTCTTCTGCATGTGTTCTCTTGGAGGGTAATGCCTCCCATTTGTGTATTTATTATACCCTCTGTGCTAGTTGCCAAACTGGGGCCTACTAGAGGTGGGGCTCGTGGGTCATTATCTCCTTTATGATATTGCTAGCCCAGGAGGGGTGCAATTTGGTTGGAGGGGTCGTGACATTGTGGTATCAGAGGGAGGTTGAGGGATATGATGGAGTTTGGAGTTAGGCATAGGTGAGGATGAATGGGTTGGTAGGGAAACTGTGTCATTCATATTTTGCAAGTGAGGTATACAATGGAGACCAGCGGAGACATAGGGGTTTAGGGCCCCCTAAGAACTGATATACAGACCTTTAAATTTATAATGGCTACTAAACAAGGTGCAATTAGTTGTAGGGTAGAAACCTACGAAATGATCATGCATCTTTCTTATTTGGGACTATGACTGAATAGGTAGACAATGGGATCGGTTATCCTAAAATGAATAAAATAAAATAATTAATTAATTAATGTTGAGTCATCCATATTCATGGTTCAGTATCTCTAAAGGTTTGTTATTTTAAAGGAATGGCTCTAGGTCAACATCCTCATAAGGTTTGCGTAGAAAATGTCCAGCCGGCTATTCCAACAGATCACCGCATGGAATAGGTTGATAAAAATGACACTTGGAAGAAGACACTCTGAGAGTTTCAGTGCCAGAGTCTGTAGAAGTACGAGGGCTCGGTTTCAGATTCAATCACTGAAGACTGGTTAGAGGAGGTTGATATCGGCTTCAGTTCGATCGGTGCATGGAAGGATCGCTAATTTTCCATAGCTGCAACGATGTTTCATGGAGCTACAAGGAAATGGTGGTTCTTGTTCCTCGGGGATCATGAAGAGTCATTGATCTCATGGGGGGAGTTCTGAGAAAAGATTAGAGTCAAGTTCTATTCATCTACTATGAAGACGTCCAGTCGCCAAGAGCTTTTTACCCTTCGACAAACGAGTTCCAGTGTTCGGGAGATTGGAATCCATTTCATGAATCATTTACGATATACGTCGGACCAGTTATTAGATGAGTATTCCAGGGCGAGGCATTTGAAGGAGGCTTTGCATTCAGAGATCTAGCCCCAGGTCACCCCATTTATGCTGACGACATATCTTGAGGAGTTGGTGATGGAAAAGGATGTTGGGAAGACTTTTTCTAGGACTGTATCATCATGAGAGGGGGATCTTCATGATTCCTCATGAAGAAAAGATGTGGTTCGGGGTTTCTTGTTTTTAGGGCAGAAGAGTGTTCGTTCAGCCGGGGGTAGGCCCCAGCCATTCACATCTTGTTTCTCTAGAGTCAACAAACCTAAAGCCTATTCCATTGAATCGATTGCTTGTTTTTTCATATAGTGGTTGTGGCCATCAGTAATGGGAGTGCCAGACCTTTCAGAGCAGTCATCGTGCACCGGGAGCTACACTCCAGGTTCATCCTTTAAGGCAGTTCCTGCTGAGGCAGCAGTAGCAGCAAGTTTCACCAGATTCAGATCATCATTGTGTAGATGGGGCAGGTTGAGTAAAACCCCATGACTCTCCCCATCCAAATAGAGTAGAGCACGACTATGGTGGTGGTCTTCAATAGGGTCAGAGAGGCCGTTGAAGAGATCGTGGTAAGCTTCATGCTCTAGCGTTTCCAGCTCTAGGTGAGCCAGATGTCGTTCGAGGTAGCCTTTTATTGTTTTATACCTTGGTGTATTCCTTGTTTGATTCTGGAGCGACACAGTCCTTCATATCACCAACCCTTTTCCACGCATTGGGACTTGATATAGAGACGCTTCCAATGTTCTTTGCGTTGACTACGCCAGATAGAGGTCAGGCTGACTTGTTTGAAGTATGTAGAGATTGTGAGCTATTGTTGGGGTAACACTGCTCTTGGGGAGATTTCATATGTTTACGAAAACAACCATATGATTTCATCCACATCATGGATTGGTTGTATTCGGTGCAGGCTATCCTGGATTTCTTCAAGAAGATGGTCATTTTCCATCATTCGGATGGATAGAAAGTGGTTTTTGTTGGGGAGAGAGATCCACGGATGGGTCATAGGCGCATCTAATCCTTATCATCAATGGTGTTTCAGATGAAGGTGAGTTCTTCATAGGTTCAGCAGTTGGTGTTTCCTAGGGTCGTAAGGGATTACCATGATTTCATTCAAGAAGAGGTTGTAGCATTACCCCCTAGACGAGAGATCAAGTTTGGGATTGAGCTAGAACCAAGAGTGTCTCCTATCTCAATGTATCCATATCGTATGGACCCTTATGATTTATGAGAGCTATGTATAAATATTTATGGTCATTTAAAGTTTTGTTTTGTTCAGCCAATTGTGTCACCGTAGGGTGCACCCGTTTTGTTTGTGAAGAAGTCCGATGGAAGTTTCCAGTTTTCTATCGATTATCATCGATTAAACAACGTGACAATAAGGATTCTCTATCCTCTTCCATAGATTGATGATTTATTCGATCAACTGAAGTGTGCAAGTTGGTTCTCAAAATTTGAATTGCAGTCAGGAAATCATCATATGTGTTTGAAGGATGAGGATATTCCGAATATGTCTTTCCATTGTAGTCATGGAAATTAGTTGTTAGTTGTAATGTCGTTGGCATGAAAAATTCTCTAGATGTATTCATGGTATTGATGAATGTTGTGTTCTGAGAGTTCCTAGAAATGTTTTTTGTAGTTTTCATCGACAACATCTTTGTTTACTCCACATCTAAGGAGTAGCAAACAGAACATCTACACAAGGTTTGAGGATTCCTTTGTCAAAATCAGTTTTTGGGAAGTTTTCAAAGTGTGATTTTTGGGCTCTAGAAGTCCGTTTCTTGTGGCATGTTGTGTCCCAATAGGGAGTGGCTATGGATCCATCGAAGATAGAAGCAGTTGTATCTTGGGAAGCCCCCAAGACAGCGTTAGAGGTGTGAAGTTTATTTGGTCTCGTAGGATACTACAGGAGGTTCGTGGCCAATTTTTCATGAGATTTGTGTCCTCTAAAAGCATTGACCAGGAACGATCAGGCATGCATATGGACTGATCAGTGTCAGGTAGCATTCTAGTATCTAATGGAGATGTTAGTAAGTGCTCCAGTATTTTGTCTTCCAGCTGAGGGAGTTATGTTTATTGTTTTCTATGATGCTTCACATCTGGGGTTAGGTTGTGTTCTCATGCAGTAGAGGTCAGTTGTTTTTTATAGGTCTCAGCAGTTACATCCCCATGAACGCAACTATTCCATCCATGATCTTGAGTTGGCAGTCATAGTGTTTTATCTGTAGTTGTGGAGACATTACCTCATTGGTTAGTGCTTTGTGGTTTTTACCGATCATATGATTTTGAGGTGTGTTTTCTCCCAGCATGACTGGAACTTATGACAACATTGGTGGATGGAGTTATTTGAATAATATGACATTGAAATATCATATAAAAATATGAAAAAGGAATGTTATAGCTGATGTGCTGAGCTGAAAGTCACGTAGTGATGCTATGCAAGAATCTAGTGATTCATGGAGAGTAATGGAAGAAGAATTACCATTACATCATGATATGAGAGAAGATGGGGGAAGAGGCTATCTTTTTCAGAGGATGGTATAGTCATCCATGATGCAGAATGTTGAAGAGTCCCAGTTTGGAGATCTAGAGGTGGAAGTCTGGAGGTACCTAGTTGTTTGTGTTGAGTCCCCTAATGGTTGGTCTGAGGATGAACAACACAGAGTGTTGTATCATGGAAGTCTTTTCTTTCCCTCGACGATGTGCAAGAAAGTTCTCAGAGAGTTGAATATTTCACCTTTATCAGTGCATCCTTGCCTGACAAAGATGTATCGATCCTTGAAGAGTCAATTTTGGTGGCATGTGCTAAAGCGTGCGGTTGCGGAGTTTGTGCCTCGATTTTTAGTCTTCCAGAAAGAGATAGTCGAACATCGTGTTCCTGGTGGACTTATCCTACCATTAAAGATTCCTCAGTGTATGTGGGTGGACATCTCAATGGGCTTTGTTTCTGGTTTACCTCGAGCTCCGAGAGGACATGATGCTATTTGGGTGGTAGTGGATCGTTTAAAAAAGTCATCCCACTTCATAGCAATCAAAGAGTCAAGCTAAATGGATGTTTTGTCGAGACAGTATCTAAAGGATGTGGTGAGACTTCATGGAGTCCCTAGGATGATAATTTTTTATCGAGATCCTTGTTTTACCTCCAGGGTGTGGAGAGGTCTCCAGCATGCTTTTCGTTCTCAACTATTACTTAGCACTCTTTTTCATCCTCAAAGGGATAGTCAAGTAGAGCTAATCAACCAATCTCTTGAAATCATGTTACACTCTTCTGTTATTTATATTGTAGGTTCATGGATGAGGCAGTTACCTTTGGTGGAGTTCACATACAATTAAATTTTCACTCGACCATCGATATGGAATCGTTTGAAGCCTTGAATGGCCAAAAATTCCCTTCTCAGTTGTGATGGACTATGGTCAAAGAGTCAGCAATTCTCGAACTAGAACTAGTATAGAATACTATAGAGATGGTTCAGGTGATTCGTGAGTGGATTAAGATAGTGCAAGATCGTTAGAAATAATATGTCGATCAAAGAAGGAGACCCTTAGAGTTTAATGTTGGGGATCATGTGTTTTTAAAATTGACCCCCCATTATGGGAAGTGAATCAATGGTCGTGGAAATAATATTTCTCTCTAGTATTTTGTTCCTTTTAAGTTGTTAGATCATGTTGGAGTTATGGAGTATCAAGTATCACTTCCCCCACAGATGAGTCAGATACATGATGTTTTCTATGTATCACAGCTCTGTCATTATCTTCATCACGACTACCACATCATCGATTGTGGAGAGATTAATGTTGTTGATGATGCAACATTTGCGGAGCGACCTATGGAGATCCACGACTAAAATGAGAAGGTGTTTCATGGGAATTCTATTCCTTTAGTTAGTGTCTTGTGGTGACAAGGTGGCTTGGAAGAGAGTACTTGGTAATGTGAGTCGTAAATACGTGCTTAACACCCATAGTTTTTTTATGTTTAACTGTCTTCAATTATCAAGGTAACATATGTGTTTATGAGACATTCATGTTTATTAGATGTCTCTCATTGTTTTTTTGGGGGATTTCTCTCATTTGAGAGGTATTTTGATGGGTGGTTGTTCAGACCCAATTTCGTTTTCACTTTAGGTGGGTTTTGGATTCTCGAGGATGAGAATGTTACGAGGGGTGTCTAATGTAATTTTCCAGACCACTCTAGTCCATTACATTTTAAAAATGTTGTGTTAGAGGTGTTCTGGGAGGTCAAGGTATTCTATCCCCAATGCTTTGCCAAAAATCATCCATTCTGGTGGACAGTTCAAAGGGTAGAAAAGTGTGAACTATAACATCACATTACGTTTTCAAGTCCATTGGATGTTTCTAACTACTTTTGGTTTGGATTAGTGACTTTGGGGTGAGCTTCAGAGAATCTTTAAGGAAAAAATAAAGGCCAGTAGATTTTGCACAATCTTCCCAGAGTTTTTCTAAACCATGCGGCCAGACCGTGCGTAGGTAATCATGGATTCATTGGATAACACATGGTTAGCGCACTAATTTTCTTACCATGTGGCCTAACCATGAGAGGATTGTATGAAGAGGTAGTATCGATCATACGGTTAGAGCATAGTTTGTCTAACCATGTGAGAAAACCATGCAGGCACTTACATTAGATCCTAAAATTGTGGATCTCAACCGTTTTGCCACTAAATTTCACTTTTATGCTCATAAGTGGCCATATGTCGGGAATACACATCCTTGAAGCTAAAACAACCTCTCCAAAAATTTTTGGAGGCATACCAAAAGCTTCTCTTGGAGAATCAAATCCAGATCCTCGAGGTATGTGATCATTCTACTTCGTTCTTGATCAGTTTTTTATATCTACTTAGATCTAAATCTCCCTTTCTCTTGGTTTCATAGATCTACGCCTATTATGGGTTATTCTAATTTTGTGGATGCAAAATAAGATGATATTATGTATTGGTTGTGCTAGGAGAATATATCTAAGGAGTATCATTGTTGAATCATCTCGGTATTCTTGAGCATTCTTCGACCGTTGTGGTTTTTGTCAAAAACTGTTGAGTTAGGGGATTCATTGCTTCTCTTTCTTTTATGATCAACTGTATTGTTAGCATGTTTTATCCCAATAGAATACAATGGAATTGACATAATAAATATTTTTAATCGGATAATTATATTTTTATTGGTCGTATGTTATTACCTCTTGTTTTTTCTAGAAAGTGTGATATTTATGCTTAATTTGCTTAGTTTTTTCTTCTTGATGGAAATAGGTAATGAGCATAAAATGGGATTAATTGATAATTAGTTGGCAAAATATAATGATTCATGAAAATGAATCCAGTTCTTATTGTAATTTTATGTTAATGAAATTGGTGTAGTAGGTATGTTTAATCCTTTGTGATAGATTAGTAGTTTCGTTTCCAATTTTGGAACCAATGGATTATAAATCTGTTAATTCAAGAGAGATTAAAGAATATTATTTTTTGACTATTCCTTGAAGGGTTCTGAGTTAACCCCTTGATTGTTAAAGGGCCAATAGCCCAGTGGATGTGGTGTTTGTTTTTCATGCTTATTCTGTTGAGACGTGACACTAGATGGGTGTTGGGATATGTGGGGGAAAAAAGACCTTTTGTTGATGAAAGTGGATGACGCCTATAGCGGAAATATGCATCGGTCAATGAATGTGGGTGTCAGGGAGGACATCAGGGAAGATTGAAATGAGATGGATTTGATTGATGTATTCTTGCGGATTATTTGGTTATTATCTAAATTACTTTTCCACACTTCTCAAGGATGATGGTTTTTCTTAACCATATTCAGAAAGGGGTGAGGAAACATGAGGTATGCCACATGGTTTCCATGTTTATCTTCTAAAGATAGAATGGGTCTACACTCCTGGTTTAGGCGGCCAAGACTCAACGGGTAGTATATCTACTCACCGTGTTGAAACCCTTAGTATTAGTATCATAGATTGCTTTTCTTGAATACCGGGGAATATGGGAAAGTGTTTCTGTGATGAATATTTGATTAAATGGTAAACCCATGGGGTTTGAGTTTACATGAACATAATGACGAGGTTGAAATTTTAAAGGGATGGTGGACATTGTGTGTGATGCTAATGAAGTATAACGTGGAATGGTTCAAGGTTAATTAATGTTTAAATAATTATTTAACGTATAGTGGAACAAATGAAAAATTTAATGAAGTAATCTAATATAGCTCTTGTTTTGTGGAGTGATTATAGGATAAATAGTCTTAGAAATTACATCCCAGAGTCTGAGAGACATTAGCTGCAGCTGTGTCCATGACTGGGTTATTCCCGTAGTGTCGTTGTGAGTTATAGTATAATCTGTACTTTATGTGTTTCTATATGCTACTCCACCCTTTCATTAAGGGAAACTGACACCCTAGGGATTCTAAGACCTAGGGGTGTTATCCCCAACATTCCAGTGGGAGGATGGATGGCTTACTATCCCCTTGGCCCCGCTCTCATCTCTTGGTAGTTACTTGTGTTGTTTGGCACATTGGTTAGATTTCCAAATATATGTGTGTAGAATGCAATAATGGCTTGTGGTTATTCACACACATATATTCTAGATGTTGTATCCTATGCAATACTATATGTGTAACTATTATATGATGTTATGGCTTGAGGATCCTTACTCGGTGTATGGGCTGTAATGGCTTGAGGTATAATACCCGATGTATGATACACATTATGTGAGCTGTTGTGGCTCCCGGAACCTACCTGGTTACTTTTTGTTGTGAGGATTCTATGTTTCTTTTCCGAAGTGACTACAGGCATGCCTTTTTGATTCACGAGGTGAATATTGTGGTGCTTCGCCTAGGTGTCTTCGAGCCAGCCTTTTAGAGAGAGATTCTTAGGACATGCGACGTTAAGGCAAATAGGAAAACTAGTGGGGAATTTGTAGCTGGGTACCCTTGATATTCTTTACTATATGTTATATTCTTCTATGCATTACTTAGTGAGAGTATCCATGGTGAGGTTGGGAAGTTAGTATACCTACTTAGGTAACGAGATTCATTCCTTTGTGGTTCAATGTGCTTTAGCATGATCTCTTTACTTTTTCACGAGAGGCTTTGGAAAGGATCCTACTAAGAATACTGTTATACTAACCCAATGTATATATAAATTATTTTTCAGGTCACATGGAGCAGGTGGGAGATTAGGTTGTTGTTCACTAGCTTATGGTTGTAGGAGCTATTCGCGCTTGTGGTTGCGGCAGATTTTACTTTCTTTTGGGTACTTGTTTTTTTCCCATTCAGTTGTAGTACATTTGAATGGCATTGCATATGTGCAGTTGGGATTCTTTTATATTTCAGTTATGAGTCGGTTTTTGTTGGTGTCTATCTTATCTCACTCTTCCGCATGTGTTCTCTTAGAGGGTAATGCCTCCCCTTTTGTGTTTAATATACCCTCGGTGCTAGTCACCAACCCGGGGCCTACTGTAGGCGGGACTCGGGGGTCAATATCTCCCTTCTCACATTGTCAGCCTAGGAGGGCTACACTTTGTGGGGAGGTAGTCATGATTGAATATTACAAGGTAAGGGTTAATTTCATAATCTCTTTATAATCTGAGGTTGGTTTTACGTAAGTATCTACTGGGACCTCATTATAATCTCATCCATATTTCTTAAAAATTTATTACAATTTTTTTACTATTTAATAGACTATGGTTTAACGTCATTTATACCTTTTCTGACTTTTTAATAATAAAAATTAGTGGAATATTTTTTTTGTTTTCCAAACAAGGTACTCAATGATGTTTTCATCAAAATTATGGTAAAAATGCTTTTATTAACTTATATGGTGGGTGCGGCTATTTTCAACAGTTATAACATATTCAATGATTCCCTTAAAATCATATAACAATATTTTCAAAATACATTATTCCTTTTATAATATTTGAATTTAAATGATTTTAATATATACAATGATATTTCTCTAAAAAAATTTATTTAATCTATGTCAACATCTTTTGATGGATTTTAAACTTATTTGATGTTGATTTATTATGATACAAAACATCCATATTGCATTGAAGGTATTTTGATATTATATACTATGGATGTGTTATTTTAACACCACTAATGATTTATGGATTATGTATTGACATTTCATATGCTAGTTTAAATACAAATGTTTATGTTATGTTTAAACCATTTCATATGAGGAATGAATTGTACATAATAAGTGATGGGTTGAGCCTATAATAGCTCCTAGATTCATCAATTAAACTAATGAGAAAAACTAGTGTCTGGGAATAGGGGATCTAATAAATCTTATTTGTAGTCTTGACACAAGGCCTTCACTATGTGGTTATGAAGTCTAGCATTATGCATTTATATCATTATGAAAGTTGTTATTGATATTACATGTGATTAGTAGACTAGTTGAATATCCATGTGATTATGTAAATTGAATTATTTGATTTTATATTTTTCATATAATTCTGAATTTTATGTTTATAACGAATTTTTTTAGTCTTTTACATTTCCTTAAATGTTTATTCTTATTTAAGAAAGATTTTGCTATATTGTTATCCTTACTGAGAATCTAAGATCACCCCATTCTTTGTTTTATTTTTCCCAGGATGTGAAGAAGTATATGATCACTAACCTACATGGATAGTATAAGGGATATGAGTGTGGCCTTTGAAGACTATATTGTTGTAGTTTTTCATTTTGTAATGTAATGTAAATCTTATGAAAATATCTTGTATTTGAATGGCTAATAAACTAATCAGACATTTGAGACGTGATCTTTTCTGATCATGTCATTGTTATTTAATAATGCAATGACTCCGGGTAACTAGGTTCGGGGCATTAATGTTGGTATTATAGAACTTTTAGCACAAGCCGTAGAATCTATATTTTGAAGAACATTTATTATAGAACATTAACCTAAGATAAACATTGGTTATTAGTATTGAAGAACATCCTATAATTTTTGTACTGAAGAAATTTCGTATGTTTTCCATCAAATACATCCCAGTCTGGATACAACTAGGTTGAGGCAGCTCAGGCACAGATGTTCCTAGAGGTGAATCATGAAAACACTGCATTGATATAGACTCAAATGGGAAATAGTTCACAGCATCGGGCCTTGCTGCACTCTTGGTTACAACACTCCAAGGGGATGGGCTTAGGATAATTCTCATTTTCATTAAAAACCCATTGTGAAATAATAATGAATATATACTTCCTAAAATAAGTCATTTTAATTATTTTGGATTATATCCATAAACTTTACAATTTATGTTAATTGTTTTACATGTTTGGACTTATGTGTTGAGATTCATTAACTAATCTTGTTTATGCCATTTTTTAGAAGTGGTTCCTAGTGGAAGGAATGGAAAATGTATCAATGCACGTAATCCATGTAGGTATTTCTCTCCTACTAAATATAATTATAGTGGATTTTGTGATGCAACTAGGGCTGAGCAGCTTATCACCATACTGTGACAACTCACTCAGGTTATGAATAATAACCATTACCATATGGAGCACCCTGATCCAAAATACGGAGGTTCAATGTTAGACTGCTTAATGAGGAAAAAATGACCAACATTCAATTGGATTAAAAATCCTTTAGTAGTTAAAAAATAGATAAATTCCTTAGAGGTAATATTTCACACTTTGGGGAGTAGCGGAAAGAAAATATTTGTCATGGTAGTTCATAGCCTCATGGGAGATGCAGATCAATGGTGGTCATTAATCCCATAAAATTGGAAGAAGAAAAGTTATCATGTATTTAATGGAGGGAGTTTAGTGATCTTTTCATAGAAAAATACTTTTTTTCCTGACCATTGAGCAGATATAGATAGGAAATTTCTATGTCTGAGGGAAAATGAGGATGAGATGGTCGCAAAGTATGAGGATGAAATTACAATGTTATTGAGGGATTTTGCGGATTATAAACGTATCCCAACAAGTAAGACATATCATTTATTTCATGGGGTAAACCATTTATTCTTCAAGCATTAGTCTCACAATTTTCTCATCATATGATGTTATTGTCTCATGTGCTACCAAGACAGAAAATGAATTCTCAAAGCCTTATGACTTTAAATCAAAGCAAGAGAAAAAGAAATCTTCTTAACATTATGGAAATGGAAATAAGGGGAAGAAGGGAGAAGTTGAATATTCGTACTGAAATAAATGTGGGAAGAAACACCTTGGTACTTTCATGAAGGTAATGGGATTCTATAACATGTGTGGGGAAAAAGGCCACCATGATCATGATTACAAGGGGAAGAAACAGGTTTACAATGTTGAATCCGGCAATTGTAGAGAAAGTGGGAATTATGAAAATGAATATAAATATATCCAAAGAAACATACCTTAGAAATGGTGATGGGATCAAGGCCAAGGTTATTCTATCACTACTGCTGAGGTTGAAGGACCAAATGATGTGGTGGAAGTTAATTTAATAGTTTCCCCTGGTTTTTCTAATGCTTAATTTGATTATGGATCATCACATTGTTTCATATCTTCCCAATTTTCCTAGAAAATTAGATATTTTCAATTTTACTTAACAAGGGTCTTGTCTATCAAAACAACTTAGGAATATATCATTACATCGACGTTTTGCGAATCAGTTCCCTTTAGGGCATATAAAAATTCTTTATCTATTGATCTCATTATCATAACCATTATTATATTTGACATAATCCTTTGTATAGATTGTATTTTAGACCATGAAGTGAAAATTTGTTGTTATAAGAAGGAGGTTACATATGTCAATGATGATAAAGAGTACCTTATATGTAGAGAAGAAAATTCACCACCTAATTCATATCTAGATTCGCCCCTATTGGATCATCAAAATTCAATTATTGGGGAGATAGAGAATGAAATAACTATCGGTAAGGAATGGAATGATCAAATATAAGACATACCTATTCTGATAGAATATGTTGATTTTCTTCAGATGATTTACTTGAACAACCTCCAAAATGAGAAATTTTGTTTTCCATTGATTTAATTTATGGTTCAAGGCTCATATCAAAGACCCCTTATCGAATGGACACAGTGAAATATGTGGGACATAGGAAACAACTAGAGGAATTGATTAACAAAGGATTTATTCTGTCTAGTGTTTCCCCATGGGGATCCCCTATTAATTTTGTTATGAATAAAATGGATCTATGAGGTTGTGCATTGATTATATGGAGATCAATTCTAAAACAATAAAGAATAAGTATCCCCTACCACGTATTGATGATTTATTGGACCAACTTCATGGAGCTCAATAAATATCAATGATGGACCTTCGATCTGGATATCATAAGTTGGGTTTTAAGAAGGAAGACATTCTGAAAACCACATTTCGAACCAAGTATGGGCATTACAAGTTTACAATAATGGCTTTTGGGTTGACTAATGCACCCTTTGTCTCCATGCATCTAATGAATAGAGTTTTCATGATATATATTGATTAATTTGCAGTGGTATTTATCGATGATATTTTGGCATAATCCAAAAGCTATGAAGATATTTAAAATGACTTTCATGTTATTCTAACGACAATTATAAGAAATGAATTGTATGTGAAATTTAGAAATTGTAAATTTTGGAATCATGAGATTTCATTTCTTGGCCATATTGTCTATAAGGATGGAATCCCAGTTGGTACTTCAATGACCACAGAAATCATAGAATGGCTAGCACCGATAAATATATATAAGGTACGTAGTTTTATTGGTTTAGAATGTTATTATCAAAGTTTCGTGCAGAATGTTTCATGGTTGACTAGCCCATTAACAAAGCTCACATGTAAATGGGTTAAATTTGTTTTGAAAAATGAGTGTAAAGAATATTTTGAATAACTAAAGAGAAGATTATTAAATGATCTTCTCTTGACTCTACCATTAGGTAACGATGGGTTTTTTTTATAAATATGTTTCAATGAAAGGACTTGGTTGTGTCCATATGCAGAAATATATACCAATTTCCTATGCATCATGATAGCTAAAAATTCAAGAACAAAACTATCCTACTCATGAACTTGAGTTAGAATCTATAATATTTGATCTGAAAATATGGATACACTAAAACTATGGTGAAAAATGGGATATTTATACTAATCACAAGAGTTTGAAGTATATGTTCTCATAGAAAGAACTCAACATGAGACAAAGGAGATGACATGAACTATTCATGAATTATGATTTCACAATACACTACCTCTTGGGGAAGGAAAATAATGTGGAAGATGCTTTCAGTAGAAAAGATCATGGAGTTGTGAACAATGTGAGAATTTAAAGGTATCCTATTTTTAGGGATCTAGTAAAGATGGGTATGGGAATAACCATGTAAGGTGAAACATCAATGATTTTTCAAATGGTTTCCAAACCATCATTACTAAAAGGGTAAACAAGTTCTCTGGCTGAGGATGAGGACTTTAAAAAAAATTAATTTTTTTGAACGATGGTAGATTGAGTGAATTCATATATGATGATGGAATTTTGAAATTTGGGAAGAGAATTTTTTTCCCTAACAAACCTAATATTAAAAGGGAATTGTTGGATGATGTTCATAGCTCCAATTTTTCTATACAACCTAGTAGCATTAAGATGTGTACAGATTTGAAGAAATATTTTTTTTGGAAAAACATGAAGACATAGATTGCTGATTTTGTGTCACAATGTATGGTTTGTAAACAAGTGAAAGATTGAAGCCAAAATCCTATAATTGTAATGAAACCTCTTCCCATACCTTAGTTGAAATGGGATAATATTATGATGGACTTTTTCATGGGGCTACGAAAGACATCTAGAAGGAATGATGAAATATGGGTCATTATTGATCGTCTTAGCAATTCAACACAATTTATTTCTATAAGATATGATTTACCACTTGAACATTTAGCAAGAATGTATATTAATAAGGTTGTAAGACTTCATGGTGTACCCCTTTAAATTTTTTCTGATCATGATCCCTGTTATACATCATGATTCATGAAAAGTCTTCAAAAGGCCCCAGATACTGAACATTGTTTGAGGAAATAATGGAAAAGGAGAAGGTTATCCAAACCCACATCAAAGAATCACAAAGTAGGCATAAGATCTATGTTGATAACCAAAGGAAGATTTTGGAATCTCATATTAGAGGACTTTTTTTCTTGAAGGTATCTTTGTGAAGGGAGTTATATGATTCGGTAAGAAGGGTAAACTATGTCCCTTGTACATCAGATCTATAGAAATTTTAGAACGGATTAGAGTTTTAGCATACAGTTTTGAAATGCCACCAAGTATCTCTAAAGTTCACGATGTGTTCAACATATCACTGTTGAGAAAATACATGCCTGACCCAATGCATTTACTCACCTATGAGAAATTTGAAATGGAACCTAGTCTATCATATTGTGAATTGTCTGCCAATATTCTTGATACCAGAGAACAAGTGCTGAGAAACTGGACTACTCATCTGAAACCATAAGATAGAAGAGACAACGTGGGAACCCCAGGATGTTATGATGAAGAACCAACCGGATCTTATTATGTAGTAATATTATAAAAATTTCGAGGATGGAATTATTTGAAGGATGGAATAATCTAACACCCCAAACTTCCACGATACTGTTCCCTTTGAATAATGAAATATCATGCATTGTACGCAACTTTGAGATTCTAAAACACCGCGACTAATCAAAATAGCCTCTATGAATAGTAATACCAACATTTTGAAATTTAATAAATTTTATCGTTTAAATTGGAATTTATTTTTTTATTCGGAATATCAAAATTAGCTTACAGTGAATTATTGGTGATTTTCTGATAACATTCAATTTTTGATGAATAGTGAAAAACATTGAGTTATTATTTAAAACCGCCTTTCTATTTAAATAATTATGTATTTTATTTAAATTAATTTTATGTAAAAACCGATACATATTACCTATATATGTTCAATGTATTTCATTGGAGGCATTTTATAATGAATTTAGATATTTAAAAATTTTATTGTACTTTTTACCATCTTTTACCCACCACAGAAGAGAATTTGAAAATTTGCATAAAACATAATTTTACTACTTTGGTGACATGAATTTCAAAAATCCAAGAGCCACAGTTAATATAAATAAGTAAAATGTTTTTCAATAAGATGAAATTTTTTTTTGGGGAATTGTAAGTTTTTTACTTTTATTTACTACGGTTAAATGTAAATAAGGTAATTAAGGGTAAAAAAGATATCATAATTACCCCAAAACATGTCCTAATAACATTGGATATGTGTAGTTTGACCAAAAAAATCATTAAGAATAATATATGAACCTCTTTGGTCAAATGGTATTAGATTAGGACATTTATTATTATTTTATTTAATGTTGAGCTAAAAGAGTTAAATTCAATGTTTAATAACTAATCCAATTATAATATACAGCTAAACACAATATAAATTAAAAAATAAATATTAATTAGAAGCTAGAAATATTTCTTACATGATGTTACTTTATTTATATCTTTAATTCATTTAATAATTAAATTTATTTTTGATGCAATGATGATGCAGTAATTACCTTGTTAATTGATAATTAAAATAACTAATATTATAAATTTCCAATTAAATCAAATTTGATACCTTTCCTGAATTAATCTTATTTATAGTTTAATATTACATTTTATGGTTGATTAAATTAATTTTTTTCAAAGTAATAATGTTGGTATGAATTTAACAAAAACAAAATACCAAATAGTGTCAAAAATGACATAAAAGATTTTGTAAAATAAATATTATATTATTAATTGTTATTATATTTCTAAAAATATAAGGTTCATCCAAAGAGCATAAATAATTTTATATATTTCATTTGGGAACCTCTTGAGGTTCTCTTGAATGTTCATAGTATGTTTATTAACCTTATAATATAAAAATAAAAAGAGATATGGTAAATGTATAACTATTTAACTAAGAGTTAAATATAAAATATAAGGTTCATATAATGACTGAAACTTGTCAAAAACCTATTGTATGAGTGGTTTTCGGCCCACCCCAACCTTATCCATGAAAAAATTATTTTCGATCCATTAGAAATCGGAAATAATTTTATTATAAAATAATATTTCAATCTTTTCTTAAGGTGCACCTCACCCCTCTTATAAAAGGAGACTTTCCCTTATCTCATCTTCCCACCTTCAATGCCATTTTTCTAAGCCAACCCCAACCAAAATATCCTATCAACTATCCACCCTTAATCCTAGAGTACATACTATAGTCATAAATAAATCTTATGGAGCCCTTATGATCAAATCAAAAGGAAGAACCTGAATAAGGGTTAAATATTTCATCAACTCCTTCAAGATCATTTCTTCTTCCACTTCCTATTTATTTATTGTTTCCATTCTAAAATAATAACTCCAATATATTCTATATAATGTGATGTTATTATGAAAATTTTACTACCATTTTCATTCTTCTATCCATCCTATAAATGAAAACGTCACCATACGTGTGTACGTACAGATTATCGTCTCTTCTTCATGGTGTAGTTTTCTATTCAAATACTTCATCATTTGGATGGGAATATTAATGACTATAAATGATTTAAATTATAAACATAATAATATAATTATTATTTATATATGATATACTATCCAATTATGTTTTTTTAATATCAAAATAATGATATCATTGCTCGTGTGTACGTATGGATTACTATCTCCATGAACATGATGGGATTAATTCCCCATCGTATCCATTCAATACTAATTTATAATTGATGATTAAAAATAATTTTTAAAGACTTAATATCATTCAGAATATAATTAATATACATCCTTTGTATAACAAACATTACCTATGTAACGAATCATAGAAAGGAAAAAAGAAACAGTTAACATCCGAAACGATTATACTACTGAAATATCATTACCAAAGAAATATTAGAAGATAATATATGATATCATATTTATGTATATAGTTATTGCATAAATTAATTAAAATTATTTAACTATTATAAAAAATCTTAATGTACCCTCAACCAAGGAATAGATTAAGGTATGGGTTAATTTCACAATTTCATTATTATCCGAGGTTTTGTTTATGTAAGTATCTACTGTGACCTCTTTATCATCTACATACATCTTTCTTAAAAATGTATTCCAAAACATTTATAGTATTTACTATACTATGGATTAACATCATTTATACCCATGTTTTAATTTTTAAAAGATGGTTTGAATGGAATCTTTCTATCATTTTCCAATCAAGTTATTTTATGACATTTTCGACAAAATTTAGGTAAGAATGCTTTTTTTATCTTATATGGAGGGTGTGGATATTTTCCATTGTTATAACATCATCGAAACTTACCTTAAATGATTATAAGAATATTTTCAATATAAATGTTTCCTTTTATAATTATATGATTTTTAAATGATTTCATAATAGAAAGAGATATTTCTTTAAAAAAAGTGTTGATTTCATCTATGTCAACATCCATTGATGGATTTTAAGCTTATTTCAAGTTGATTTATTATGATAAAAATGGGCATATTATATTGATGGTTTTGTGATATGTTGGACTATATATTTTTTATATTTATAACATTCATGGTGTATAGATAAAGCATTGACATTTCATATGCAATTTTAATACGAATGTTTATGTTATGTTTAAACATTTTTTTATGAAGAATTAATTGGACTTAATTAGTGATAGGTGGAGCCAACTATAGCTACTTGATGCATTGGTAGGTCTCATAAGAAAAACTAGTGTCTTGGAACAAGGCCTTGACATAATCTATTTTTTAGTCTTGGAATGAGGACTTGACTATGTGGTTCTGAAGTTTGGCATAATGCATTCAATCATTAGGAATGTTGTTATTGATATTGCAGGTGATAATTCGACTAGTGGAATATCCATGTGGTTATTTAAATGGATTTTTTTTTATTTTACATTAGATGTATTATGCTGAAATTCATGTTTAAAAGGCCTGTGTTTTAGTATTATACATTCCCATAAATGGTTATGCTTATTTATGAATGATTCTGCTATATTGTTATCCTTACTAAGCATTTGAGATCACCCTTTTATATATTTAATTTTTTCTAGGATGTGAAGAAGTATATTATGACTGAACTGCAAAGATATTATAAGGGATATGAGTGTGGCCTATATAGAATATGTTGTTGTAGAATTTCATTTTATAATGTAATGCAAAACTTATAAATATATATATTATTTCCCAGTCTAATAAACTAATTAGACTTTCTAGACAAGCTCTTCTGTGATCATTCAAATGTTATTTAATAATGCACCGACTCTTTGTAAATAGGGTCAGGTATTACACCATGTGACTACTATTGTTTTTAGGGTCTATCTATAACCATGCCCCACCATTGTTTTACATGTCCAAATCATTCCTCTTATATCCAACAATCGGTTTAACCATGTTAATTATAAAATATTTATTTGGAGTTGAGATACAAATTTATCAATATTTCCAAAATTAATATAATAAATATCTAGTACACACAATTATAAAAAAAATGTATTTTGAATTAGGGAAGAATCATATTCATGATAAATGATATAGATAATTAGGTGAAACTTATTATTCAAGGATCACAAGAAAATAATTATTTCATGGGGACTTAAAAAGTAATTGATAATGTGAATTTAAATATTATCCTTGGAAAATATTTCATAGAAAAACAGTGTACAAATATGTTTAGTATCAATAAATAATATCCCATGTGGACTTAGTATTGTGTCTTGTTAACTTTGATTCATATTAATTATATAAAATGATCTTTTAAAATTATTTTTGTGGAAAATTATATTTATTGATTTTATTTTCTTTGAAAAATAATTTGTTTGAAAATATATTTTACATGTTTTTTTAAAACATAATCTATTATATTTGAGAAGTACTATTAATAGGAATTATGATACGTAAATATGTGTTTGTAGTACAAGGTAAAATTAATATTACTTCTTCATGGAAAATAATTAGAAAAGGGAAATGTTCATAATGAGACAATAGGATTCAATTAAAAAAAATGTTAACGTCAATAGGTGTAAAAATGTATTTAATAAATCCTTTTTAAAATTTTGAATACATTATTTGGAAAACAATTTATAACATTTAGTTTTTATATGAAAACTGGTTCTCTAACAAATGGGTGAAATAAAGTAGAGTTTTCATCCAAAAACATTATATAATATTTTTAGTACCAAATAGTGGGAAAATGGTAATGTTATATGGAAATTTTCATTCATAAATATAAGATAATAAATCTAATGAATTTATTATACAATTATTAAAAAAAATCACAGATGTTAATTAAATTGTTAATAATCCCCAAAAAATGAAATTGTGATGTCAACCATTGAAAATATCATAACATTAATGTGGGAAAAAATTCTATGAATATATTATTTGTTTGATATGTAAATAAAAATAAAATATATTGATTGTACAAAGTAGTTACTTGTGTAATATTAGATTATTAATGGAAACAATAAAGTAATATAACCCAATCAAAAGTGAATAGATTATGGAATTATGTAACAATTGGTAGCATTAAATTAAATTTTTTTATAATAAATAAATAAATTTTAATACATAAATTATATAAATGTTAATAAGTCCATTATAAAATATATCTAAATGGACAATAGCTAAAAAACAAAAAATTCATAAGCGGTGATAATAAAATTTAACTCATAGATGTGAAAAGTGAGATGAAAATACCTTACATTGAGATTCCTTTTATGGTGAACACCCATTAAAATCCCTTATATCTATTTTGAAAGGGGAATTATGTTATTTAAAAACCATATAAATATTTATGATATCATATATGATTTTATTACAACATCTTACTACTAATTTCTAAGTAAACCATAATTTTTTCACTAATTCATGGTTTAATTTCCATGTTTTTAGAATTTG
This sequence comes from Viscum album, assembly GCA_963277665.1. NCBI lineage: Eukaryota > Viridiplantae > Streptophyta > Magnoliopsida > Santalales > Viscaceae > Viscum > Viscum album. The sequence goes on along the minus strand of OY728163.1, from coordinate 1,043,478,360 downwards.
TTTTGAATTGTCACTTTTTTGTTCTTATTACATACAATATTTGATCAAAATATACATAATTTAAATACCTATTTAATTATCATACATATTAAATATATATTTATTTTTAACAATCCATGATATTTGGAGATAATAAATGAAATGTGCCATTAATGGACACGGTACTTGTACGTACATATGAACAATACATTCATTTCATTTTCATATTAAAATAATGAAAATTAAATGATATATATGTATATTATAATTCATGAATTGTATTTTTATCACCTCTGTCTCATATGTTTAGTAAAACTATCAATTATATGTTCCATGTATAATATAAACAAATCAAATCACTTTTATTGGGAAGTAGTCCACATTACCAAAAATCTTGTTATCATATTTAAAAAAAATGGAATGAATATGGATATTCACTATATAATAATTAATTTATCATTATTCAATTAAAAATATCATATATATCATATATAAATAATTATCCATCATAATTCTCAAACATAATAGGTCTGTAAATTAAAAAGGAATGACATACTTTTGTGAGACATTAGTATATCGTACACATAGACAATAAGTTTTTTCCCCATTAGATAGATGTGTGTGTGATTTTAGGACGAAAAATTATAATAACAACATATTACCATATTTACGATAAGGATTTTTTTCATAATACGATAATAATAATATTTTACGTGGTGGAGAATTAAAATAAATCAAAAGCGCGTAAGTATGAATATTATCTCTTATATGGTTAACACCATTTTGTTTTCACCAAGTAGATTATCTGGATCAATTAATACCCAAATAGATACCATTATTATTATGGTAGGGATTGTGATGACATATATTGATAGATATTTTTCAATCAAATGTGACTTATGAGGTGTGAAGAAGCAGATGGGTTGAGTGTCTTTTTATAGTTGAAGAAGAGTGGCATTCTTGTATGGGTTTTAAACAAGAATAACATCCATGTTTTTACAGAAACTAGTTGACTCAATGTTAAATTTTATTAGATAAAAATTATTTTATTGTCTAATAGTGATCATGAAATGACCATTGGACTTTTTTGTAGGTGATTTTACCCTTTTTGTTTTGGTTTAATCCCCATTATTTTAATTTCCCTCTTAATGAATTTTACAAATATTAGTTATTCTCACAAATATTTATTATAAATAAAACTAATATGACAAAATTATTATTTCTGAATCAAGATTATTCCAAATATGGAGTCCATTTTTTTAAATAACAATGAAATAAGTGGTAGAAAATACATTAAATTTAATCTGGTAAATGAGATGACAATATGAGTTTTTGATGTAAAAATATTCAAAATATTGAGATGTGTTTATATAATATTTCACTAAGAAATCGATTCTAGTTACCAAAATTTGTATAATTTTTTATTAATTGATATAATTTTAAATTTGAATAAATTTAAAAAAATTATCCTTGTATAACAATTAAATAAAAACAAGTTTTGAATTATAATTTACTATTTTTTTCCGGATTTATAAAAAATTGATTTTTCAAAGAAAAATACTAAAAAAACCAACCTCACCCTTTTTTGTATGTTTTGATTCAAAAAATCACCTGTAATTCGACATATATAATTTATAAAAGTGATTTTTATTAATTTAATGTAGGTTCTCAAATAAAAATAACTAAAAGTGCCTTTATAAGAATATTGAATTTTATGTGAAATATTGTGTTTCTTCATATACAGTCATTATCTAATCAATTGTATGAATATAAAAAATATCATCATTATTTTATAGAACATAAATGTCATTAATATTATTCAATAATTATAATTAATTTAATTTACAATGAAAATGCACATTGGGAGCTTAAAAATAAAATATATTCATTATATTAAATCGGTATATATATTCAATTCTAATTAATTGGTAAAAATAATATTTATTGAAGATTTTCATAGAACGTATATTTTAATACATTTTTCATTACTGTTGATATATTTTAATTCAACAGATTGGTTATATATGATAATATTAAACAATAATATTTTTATTGACATACTATTAAATAGTAAAACACACTCTTGTATGTAACATAATTCATGGAAGAAAGCTTTTGTTTGATATGATGCAAGTTGTCTCAGTACATAATTAATTGATAGCTATATAATATACTAATTATATTAATTATAGTAAATATATTTTAATTTCTTGTGATATTATATTCACTATGTTCTTGTACATGCATGTCACACAAGCTATTAAATTAAACGTTATTATTTTGTGAAATTTGGGGCATTATATTCTACTCATATTTTTCAGAAATTATATTCTAATCATCTTAAATAAATTACAACATCGAAATTTAATCTAGATAATAGTATTATATTGTTTGAAATTTCCTGTTTTTTTAATCTCGCATTGTTTGAAGTATCTAAAATAGATCCTATAAAAAAGAGAGAATTGGAATTACAATGGTCACCGAAACTGACATGTAACTAGGTCTCTATGTATGAGATCATTAGTTGAATGTGAATTTATGTACATGTTGTAAATGAATACATATTTTAAGGGAGTGATTGGGGGGGATAATAAAAAAATTGAATAAACATTAGAATGTTGAATTCCTCATATTCAAAAATCATCAATGACGTCAACGACCATCGACTCAACAAAAATGATTGTATTTGGAAAACATATTTTTTAAAAAATCCCTATAAAAATGTTGCAAAATTATTTTACTGAATATATATATAATGAAAAATACCTACCTATTATATATATACAATTTTTTCCATTGATTATAAATTTTTTATTTAATTAATCATCCACTACTTCATGAAATTTAAATCCAAAATTAACTTTGATTCCTAGAGCATTAAAATACACTTTAAACTGATCATATGGACAATAAAATTGTAATAATTCTTTACATTTTTTTCTGTCTATTTCCAATAAAAAAGGATTATACATTAAAATGAAAAAATAAAAATATATACTTTTATTTAATCATAAAATATGTATCAATTATTTTTTTTAACAAAATGTAGTGACATATTAACTTTGACAGTATGCATGTCAGAGGATGGAATTAATTAATTTACATACCATGATCATAAGTTCAACTCCAATAGACATTCCAGATGTTATGCATTGTCACCAGATATAGTGATTTCATTTTCTAAAACTATATGTCTATAATATATATTATTTCCTTCCTTGAAATTTAATCATTTAAACCCCTTTTATGTATTCTTTTAAATAAAATCTAAATTTATAAATACTTTATCCATTTTATATAAAAATATTTCCTTCCAAGGTCTTTGGTTTATCTATGGTCAATAATTTTCATTGTCAATCCTTCATAATTGGTTTTATGTAAAATGGGAATTATACTATGAATATCCAGTAAAGGTGGAAAATCAATTTTTCATTAAGGCCAGTTATCAGGTTCTCTGTTATACTCGAGTCTGGCCAGATGCAATTTGTCATTGTTTCTACCCCTAGGTAAATCGTTTCATATCCACATCCACTTGTAGTATCTAGATATGGATTTCTTTCAAGTAATACTGTATAATATATACAAATCCAAAATTTAAGGATATTATTCTATGTTTTTCATCAAATTCATCCTTAGGGTTATTTCATATGATTATTTTTTCAAAATATTATTCACAGGGATTCTACTAATCATCCTCCAATACCCTCTTTAGAGACCTTCGGCAAGTAATATAGAAGCTAGTTTTACGAAACAATTACATTATTATAATTAAAAGGAAATAGATCTAAAAAGAATGAATAGATTTAATGGATATTTCAAATACATACATACATGGTTCTTTTATTAGAAATTGATAAACTAATTACCACACAATTTTTTTATTTCAATGATTATAATATATTTATTCCTTATGATTTATCCATTCATATCATCCTTAGTAAACTTTGTATATTCTTGGTGAAGGGAAATATAATAAGGGTTAGATCAAATGATCAATAATGTCAAATATATCAGAAGTAATATTCATTAAATGAGGATAGTAAATATAGAAATGTAATAATTGAACACACATTACATATAATCATAAAAAATAATCAATAAACAATATGGAAATGTGATAAGTGAAAAAAAATTCAATTTAAATAAATAGATATCAAATAATCAAATTGGAATGATAAATAACTCAATAATGGAACTAAGAATAAAATTAATACATAGATATTTTAATAAAAAAACTCTTTGAAAAATAATAAATGAGTATGAATGAAGGAAATTATTTATTATTTAACAAAAAAATTTCTCCGTACATGGTACCTTTACTATAAATACCTTTAATAGTATGGTTTATCGTACTAGTTAAATACTCTATTAAGATTCAAAAACTAACACATCACATGAGACTAATGATTCATTAATGGGATATCTATAATTGGTCTCTATTAATGATATACCTATCCATAATAATCATGATATATTGAATAATTGATTTACTAATGCTCCTTCTGAACTAATCAGATAGTTTAAAAGATACATATTTATCAAAGTTTCCAAATCTAATCAAATAAATATCAATTAAACACCATATATTTTTTTTTTGAAATAATTATATCCTTGATAAGTGTTATGTATATTTAGGGGAATCATAATTTTCAATGATCTTGGGAATGTCAATATTTCAATTGGAATAACAAAGGAATCATGGATTTGATTTTCAATACTATCCTTGGACAAATAAATCATAAAACATACATACTAATAATATGGACTGTATCAATATAAAATATCCCATGTTGAGTAAGGTAAATGGGTTGTTGTTGTTAATGAATTGAATACTATAAAAGATCTTATAAAATTATTTTTGATGAAAATATACTTTTTTATTTTGGAACACAACTCAAAAAACGTTTTCATTGAAATCAAATTTTAAAAATAAATTTTTCATTAAGAATTAACCATTTAAAAAAGAAATGGAATATCATAGGAATGAGGGTAGGTAAATATAATCATTTATTATATGGTTAAGAAAACATTCATTTTTCATCGTAAAATGCTCAGAAAAGATCATTTTAAAAAAAGATAGAAGAATATTACATATAAACCATATTTTAAAGAAATAAATATAAATATTTATTTAAAAATTATTATTGAGTATTTTAGATGAATTTTTAAAACTTTTTTTGAAAACCAATAATTTAGAAGAAAACTATTTCTTTAATTAATGATAGGTTTTGTGTGAGGATTTTAGAAAAACTATTTTGAAAGTATTTTGAGTAGGAATCAGTCGTAAAATGGTACTATTACAAGGGAAAGGTCATGAACAACTTGGGGAGTAGAAAAATTAATAATTTATTATACAATGATAAAATAATTTCCTCTATTTGAAAATCAAGGGTAAACAATCTCGACCAAAATATTGTTGTGAAATAAACCCTTGAAATGACCATAAAATTTATGTAAAAGTAAATCATTGAATACATTAATTTATTAAATTTAAAATACAAATAATAAAATTGAAATAAGAAAATACATAGTAAAAATTTATCTCACACAAAATTTTATAATATTAATGGCATCGAGGGTGTAATATAACACAAGAAAATAACCTATTTTTTTAATATTTACCACTATGTTTCTTTCAATTAAAATTCCCTTAGAAAAAAAATTTTGGATTAAAATAAAAAATATATAAATTTAAATTAATTTATGATATAATATATCCCAATCATAGTATCTACACCACAAAAAAATGTTAGTGGTGAATAAGACATTTATCTCATGTATGTAAAAAAGTGACATGAATATCCCTTACCGTGCATTTCCAATGAGGTGAACCTCATTTAACATCATATATAATGGTTCTAGAATTGTTATTATCTTATTATATAATTATATTAATTTTTATGATATCATATATAATCTTTATATAATTTCTTACGACCATTTTGTAAGTAATCATTCATTATTTTCACTATTTGGGGTCAATTTTGTAGTTTTCAAAAAAAATTCGCTGCTTACATGTTGTTATTATTAATTTGATTGTGATTTCATCACATAAAAAATGTAACATGTGATTCAATTATCATATATATCCAGTATATATGTATATATATTAATTCATAAAATTTTCAGATAATAAATAAAATGCACCGTTCATGGAGACATAGGTTGTACGTACACATGAACAATATTTTCATTTAATTATCGTATTAATAGAATGAAAATTAAATGATTTTTTATATTATAAATATAGTATTATATTTATCTCATATATTTCTCATAGGTTTAATAAAACCATTATTTATACATTTAATATATTGTTTGAATGAATCACATTGATTTGAGGGGGCGGTAGTCCACACATAAAAAACGACGTTATTGTATTTTCAAAGAATGGAAAGTGAATTGATATTTTTTATTATAAATTTTTTTAATAATAAAGGAACAATAAATATCATATATATCTTATATAAATATAATTTTGAAAGTAATCCCCAACCATGAGAGGTGGTGAAGGAAACAAACGACATCGATTTGTGAGATAGTACTTCTACATACATATTAATTGTACGTTTGTAACCCATTAAATGAATGTGTATGTTATGTTATATTCTAAAACAAAATATAAAAAAATATCTTTATATTGGGGACACTGGTTTTAATATAAATAATGTAAAAAGAATATTTTAGTTATTGATAATGACAATGAAACACATGACATTTAGGAAGGATGCCTACTCTTATTCAGGTAACTCTTTGTCGTTTTCACAAAATGGTTTTATTGAATGGATATTGGACAAATGGTTGATTATAGTATTAGATGATGGATGTTGATATGCTAATTATACAGATATTTCACCATCCAATGTGTCTTTTTTTGTCTGATAAAGTTGGAGTGGTGAGTGCCTTTTAATAGTTGAAGAAGAGTGGAATTCTTGTAAATAATTTTAAAAATAAATTCCACCCATGTTTTTGTGATATAAATTAGTCCCAATAATGAAACAAAATCTGATAAAATGGATTATAAGGTCAAAATATGAAAACAAAATGGATGGTTCTAACTATTTAGGTAATTTCTCCATTTTATTTATAGTTTAGTCCATTGTAAGGCATATTTTCCCTTGTTGATTCTAATTAAATTTTATTAATTTCGCAAATATATATACAGAAAAAATATGTCTGTATTGTTAGAAATATTAAAATACTCATATTCCAAATATGGAGTCAATTTTACAAAATTCTAATAATATATGTCTCCGAAATTAATTTAAATTTAATCCCTTAGATAGGACATAAATACAGGGGTTTAAAGTAAAATAATTTCCATCATTTTAGATAGTTGTATATCCATTTAGAATGATAAATTTATTCCAATGAATTAAATTATATTTATTGATTTGTGATTAAAATTAATTTACATTAAAATCATTTTAAAATATATTTTTTCCTTATAAATAAATTAGACTATGATATCCTTTTGAATAAAAATTCTATATTTTTTCACTATTGATCAAATAATGCATCACGGTTAAAAGAAAAATTACCTCTAACAAAATTCATGTGTTCTTAATTTAAAAATTATATATAAATATATATTAAGTTAAAAAATTTATTAATGTGACAAAGATTATATTTTAAATATCTTCTTCTTTAAATGGTTGTGAAAAAACCCGTTAGAAAATATTGATTTTTATCTTATGTATTTTTCCTCCACATACCTAATTACTATAAAATCTGTTTGATGAATATCAATGAAAATTTATTAAATATATAATATATATATTAAAAAAATAAAATTAACCAATTTTAAATAATTTAATACATTGATATGAATTTCTTTGGGAGAATAAAAAATCCTTATCCTTGATATTCAATTGTTTAATATTTTTATTTCTTGTAATTGTTAACAATGTAATTTATCTTATATATTTATAAAAATAATAATTTTCATAACTATTTTAATATTAATAATAACTGATATTTTAACATTTTGTTATATATCATTATAATAAATAAAATATTTTAGATAATAAAATTTTTTCTCTGTAAACCATGATATTTCATGTAACACATGTCATTGAAAAATGCCTTTGGTGTGTGTGACAAAAACTAACATAGTAATGTGATCAGTGGAAGATAAATAATATAAAAAATTTATCTAAAATATTAATTATATTATAAAATCTTATAATATTATCATCCAATACATGCTTTTGGTTGTTTCTTATATACGCTATCAAACACCATGTTCTTATTTTATAATTTTGGGGCTTTTTAATTTTCACTGTTCAATTATTATTATAATGTATTTTAATTTTATATTAAACAATATATATTCTTATACATATCAAATGTGGAATGAGCTATTGAATTTAATTTTAAATATAATTAATGTAATATTAAATAAAATTAGAATACATTACATATATCCAATAATATATCAATTACAGATATAGAGGCCATTATAGAATTATGAGTAAGGATATATTTTCACAAAGGTATATCCATGATGTGGTTTATGGATTATTGTTCTGGGTATCCTGGCTTCCTTAATTTTCATTTCACATTTCAATTAATTACATATGGATGAATAGTTTATTATTAAATTTTATACCCTTACATTTGAACTTCGTCCAAAAAATATTACATGGTTCATATAAGACGATGTATGTGTGTCAGCAATTACACATTAACTATTAGAAAAATATAGAGGATGAAATTTTACCAACCATTTTAGATTACTAATTTGTTGTCTTAAATAATAAATAGAAGAAACTTATTTTGAAATTTACACCTATTTTCCATATCCAAAGGTTTCATGTGTAACAACACGTAATTTTATCTACATAATTTCACATATGATTATCTAGATATTTCATATGTAGTAATGAGTAATAATGAACATTTATAATATGAATAAATGGAAAAAATCATTTATTTTATAATTAAGTTTTCTAATAATTATGTCCATAATATTTGAATGTATCATTTTCTGATAAAACATATAAACTAATATAACAATAAAAGGACTACTTGGATATACTATATCCCATTTAATAATATCATTGATGAATAACACTATAAAAATGAAGAAGAATATAAGTAATGAATATAAATTTTTAATTATAGGATACAAAACAATGAGAAAAATATAGCTGAAGGAATAATGAATGAAATATGAGGTATTTATAGAAAAAAAGGGAATTCAAATGACTATTAAAAATTTAATAAATGTAATATTAATATGGTCATGGGAATTGTTACACCGTCGTTGAAATAGTAATATAAACATTCTAAACAGTATCCCAAATTTTAGAGTAGTAAATTAAGTAATTAATTTTTAAAATAATATATAACTATCTAAAAAAATTAAAACATGATATATTTAACCAATGGTAAAAGTATATAAATATTTTGAAAATATATAAATTAATTCCATGAATTGTTTCATAACATACATGTTTTAATTTCACATTTTATTAAATAATATTATTTCATATAATTTTTCTTCTAAAATATTTTTATATAATAATATTATATTAATTAAAAATATATGATAATTTTTCAATACCAAAATTAAATTATAATATGTTCTAAAAATTGTTCACAACATTAAAATTGATGATTTTTTAATAAATTAGAATATTTTATTTGTATTAAATAACAAGTATTTAGAAAATAATTTTCAAAATAATTGGATTTATTTTCAGGATTCTACATGTAAAAAACTAGTCACAAATAATTTTTTTATTTTTCTAAATAATATGAATTTTTTGATGAATTGTGAAATACAATAGAACACATATAGTACACCTAGGTTTTGGTACATAACCCATTTCCTCAAATTTTTCTATATGGTCTGTATAAAATTAAAAGTTTCCAAAAATATAGTTTTTCCATAAAATTTAGAGTTTATATAATATATCTATTTTCCATAAATTTGGATATTTCTATAAAGTGGGTTGTTTCCATAAAGTTGGGTGTTTGCATTAAGTTGGATGTTTCCATAAAGTGGGGTGTTTTTATAAAGTGGGACGATTCTATAAAAATGTTTTTCCATAAAAAGGGTAATGGTGAAGGATGGGAGATTTTGGGGGTTTCATAAGGAGTTTTGGGACATTAAGGAAGGCCGCACGATCCATACACGGTTTTCCCAAACCGTGTGGTCAAACCATATGTAGAAGTCAAATCTAGATCCTATTTTCTATGATCTTACTCGTTTTTTTCTCTATATGTTTTGGTTTGGCTTCAAAACTCCCATATTTCGATATTAATATCCCTAGAAGACTTTATAACCATCCCCACATGAGTTCGAGCCATCCTAGATTCATCCCTTGTTTATTTCGAGTCCGATATATGAGGTTTGTTACCTTTCATTCATGATTTGTCATGTTTTCATAGATGTGCTTAGATATAATTCACTTATCTATATTATTTATTGTATATAATCCTTTATTGTCTATATATACATTATTGGAAGCCAAATAAATCAATATTGAGTCCTGATGTTGCTAGTATAAGAGATTTAATTTAATTCATGGTGAATCGTCCCACATCCTTGTGCATTCTTCGTCTAATTTCAATGATCCGTCAAAAACATCAATGTATGTGACTTGTTTCTAGACTAATCTTGCTAGAATTAATTGTATTATATTTAAATTGTTTTGTTGATTTTGAAATTCATGGAAAAATATTCATTTGTGATTATTTTTTGTTTTTGTGAAATTTTGTGATCTTGGTGAAAAATTGTGGAAAAGGGGGTTACATTTAAAATGATTATTTTAAATTATAGATTATCAATAATTTCTATATGGGTGATTAAAAAGGGGTTTTCAATAGAAATGTTTTTCGATAAAAAAATATTTTTATTGAAATGGTTGGGAGTTGAAATGTTTTAGTATTAAAATGGTTTTGACGGAAATAGTTTTCAATAAAAAGGTGTTTTTCTTGAAATTTTTATTTTGGCTTGATCATTGGGCATATGTGTTTTGTGTTCATATTTCATATACGTTGATTTTTTGAAATATGACCTTATGCTCAGGGCTTGTGTTTTAATGGCACATGGGAATTTCATATATGGGGCTTGGTAGAAATATGACTTTTTTCTCGGTGCCAAAGGATTAATGGATCATGTGAAACAATTACCTTGTGATGACATGGTAGATCGACAAGAAATCGCTCATGAGGTTGGTACTGTCATAGAGTAGCATTCATGGTTGGATGCATGGGTTTGATTAATGGTTGGTTATGATAGTATTGTGATATTGAGAAAGTGTTTTAAATATTGTTTGGTTATTTTTCTGGAAAAAAATATCATGTTGAAAAATTGGTTTCAACTGTACTTGTATTGTTTTTGATATAAATGGTTTTAGAATCTTGTTTATATTTAGTTTTAAACTATTTTTTAGAAGTTTTTTTATATAAACTATTTTATATAATAGTTTCTAACTCATAAATACTAGAGGCATGAGTAGGGAAATCATTGGGGGAAGACCTACTGAGTTTTATTCTCACCCCTTCTTTGGCACTTTGGTGCTTTTGGAGATGTTGTCTTCTTATACAAGAGAAAATGTAATGTTTCACACATGTCCAGGACTACCTCTTGATGTTTTTTCTGTTAGGATAATTTGGAGCATGGAGATTGTGGAACATGGAGTCTTGAGGTCTTTGGAGATTCTTGTGTAGTTTATCCATTGTGTACACGGATACATGGTTATCCTTTCGTTGTTGCATACTTTGATGTGGTTTTGAGTGCATGTAGTAGTTTAGTTTTCTCTCATTTGTTCATGTACCATATTGTGATTGTTTTATTATGGTTGGTAGGTTTATTAGATAAATTCCTAAATGGTAAATCTTCCCCAACTTGTATTTGAAACACTTCAGTATTTATTACCATCCTTTAGCATCATAGGGATTTCACTTAAGGACTATTAATTACTCATTGTACTGTCAAGATAATGAGAATTGGAAAGTCATTACAATACATTAATTATAATTATATGTAAAATACATGTATTTTTGCCCCATGGATAATTTTAACACCCACTTGTTCAACCATACATACCCCATTTCTTGAATATAGTCAGAATAATCAATATAATGGATAATATTCTATCAAAAAATAAAACTAATAAATATATTATTAAAATTACCCATTTTCTCCCCTTAAAATAACCAAAAATCACCAACCCTTATCATCAAAAATTATACGACGTATTTATTTAAAAATTTCATTGAAATCAAATTTTGCAATCCTCCACCCATGTATTATTACTTTGGGATAAATCAAAATATTACGAATAGATCCTAACGGTGTATCAAAATAAAAGGTGACCTAACGATGAGGTAAAATTATCAACTACACTCTTTCAATGTTTTTCGGATAAAACCACCAAGCTACTGTCACTTCCATGTTTTTCTTTTCATGTACCTTTTTATCTTCTATACATGGAATAATATCCCACCATGGATTATAAAAATATCACATTGAATTTGGTAAAATTTGGACATGTTTTTAGTGGATGGTATAGGGTGCACCTTTTCTATGCACGATTTAAAAAATCGTGCTGGAAAACCATTCACAACAATTTAGATAATTTAAAAAGTTTTGTAATTGAAATATTTACATTCTAGAAATAAACCAATCTCCAAAATTTATCCCCTCATTCAAGCCTACCAACAGTGGATATCTCCCTAGAACCCTCAACCAATTTTGTAACTAATTTGATAATATAATTTTGGTGGGAATACATCACTATTCATGATGTTTGTGGTTTGTCTAATGTTATTATTTTTGCTGGATGGTTTCTTCCACCAATCTTGTATGTCGAAATATCCAAAATCTAGGGACTAGTACCAATGGTTTTATTTTCTATTTCGTAGTCCAAGCTTTTCGATTTAGGTTTGTATTCACTCATGTGTGGTGCGATGGTGGTGCATTTGATGTTTCACAGAAATAGATAGGGTTTTGACATATAAGGATTATCTGTCTATAATTATACATTGTATGATGAATTTATATTATTTATATAACCTGGTTATTAGGTTTTCTATCATTTTTTTCTAGTGGGAAAGTCATTTTTGGTAGTATTGATTTAGTGTTTTTTAATGATTGATTTTTACATAGAAATAGTTGTTTTTAATGTGTGTTCAATTTTGCATCATTTGGGGTGATTTGGTATCCTTTAAAATAGTTTACTAATTGTTTTTTGGGAAAACAAATAAAGTTTTTTTATGGTACGGATTTACACTTTTCCTTGAAAGGTGGCTTTAAATGGGTTTTGTGTGAAAAACTTTTCCTACTACTTGAAGTTGTTTTATGAAAATTTTAATGGGTTTTTGAGTTAAAAAAGGTGAAAATGGATTTTGGGTTTTATCTGGTGTGAGGATGTTTCAAATTTTTATTTATGTGAAAATGGTATTCAGAAACATGTTGATGTTGTTTGAGTTGAAAGAAGGTATCAAAAGTAACGAGGTGGGTGTACTAGGAAAAGTATTCTAGTGATCTAGAGTGGTATTATACAAATTTCCCTTATAATGTTTGATGATGACAACACTAACTAAATATTATAATGTTTTTGAACATTAAGACATTTGGGCTCCCCACCCCAAGTGGATCATTCACAAGAAGTATATTGATTATGGTTTCTTTTACACCTAGATACAACATACCTTGGGACCAAAACTAGCTAGTGCCGATGGGAGGTACCATGATTAATTCTCATCGAATATATAATAAATACATTCAATATATGGTGTTATTGGATTTAAAATTATGTAGTGGGATATTTTATTTAAAAGTGTTTATTTGATAAGGTTTCTTCTATAAAAAATTATTTTCATTTAAAGTTGCATCCATTTAGAATTATTAATATCATTTCTTATATATAATTATTTTAGTATTTGATTGTCATAATTATTTTGTTAAATGGAATATTTTTGTTTGTAATACTTCTGGGCTAAGTCTCACACCCTTCTTACACAATTGCGTGCAACTAAAATTTGATATGTTTTACATAAGAATGGGTTAGTTCCTTAGAGATGGTTCTTTGGGTTTCCATATACAATAACCAATGTGGTGTTGTGGGGGAGGATTGGGGATGATAGCCCATTTTTGTGTTGTTTTATGAGATTTGTAGTTGCAACTACTTTTGAGTTGTTTCCCTCTTTGTCATTGTATAATACTATGTATGTCCGTTCGGAATTCTGGAACATGTTTTTGGTCTAAATTTTGACATTCAATTTATTTTATGTTTTTTGTTTTTTAATGCTTCTAAAATAGGGTAAATCAATCCAATAATATTATTCATGATAACTATGCACTTGTTACAGACAGTTGGGATAGGTAAATCCTTTTTGTACTTTCCATGGACTAGTTAGGGTGTCGGTCTTGATGGAGACGAGACGTAGTTCGTGAAATAAGGTATTAGATGGATGTTAATCTCTTTAGGAGATGTTATTTTTTGGGATGATTTTGGAATGAAAGGAGCTTGGAATATTATGGTTGGAGTTCTGGATGCGAGTATGGTGCCTATCATGCACCTCTTGTGACATAACTCATGTAACCATGGTATGTCATGAATTATTGTTTGACTTCTATTCTAAGTGGGATGTGCAGGCCGTAGAGTACACACGAATATTTGGTGGAAAATAAGTAGTTGATTATTTTATTGTTGTGATGAATTTAATATATATCTATATATTATTTTTACTAAAACCATTCAAGAAAATTTGACGAAAATTTTCCCATTGTGACTTTTGCTTTTTGTTATAACATGCCACTAGAAAGACATCCTTTCACACAAAAAATAAAACTAGAGAGAGTTGTCCCTCAATTCTTGATTAGAGGCTTGAAGAAGGTGTAGTCTAGGAAGTACATGTTAAATGATATGGTGTGGTTTCTTCTCTAACACTACGATGATAAAATTAGACTACTCCCATGATGTTTAATGTTGATGAGTTTCGGAACAACAAACACCATTCCTTCAGTGGTTTCTCAGATCATAAAAAGGAAAAGGAATGGTTCAAGAGGATAGAGCGTATGTTCAAGGTCATGGAAACACATGAAGATTTTAGGGTGAAATGTGAATCTTATCAGATATATGGTCCATGTCACAGGTGGTGGGAATCAGTTATTCAAATTGGGATAAATGAGCACAAGAGTTATAATTATTTCAACACCAACATCAATGGAACTATTGTTTCGAGGACCTGGCCTATTGGAGATCCAAATAGTTCATGAATCATTCCTCTTGTGATCATTCAATGATTTATTATTCTTATTGTTTTATTGATCTAGTGTGGTAGGAAAATATGATTATTTCTAATGATACCAAAAGGATTGGATGCCTGAGAAGGTAATGAGACTATAAATTTAATCTTATGTATTCTTGTAAATGCTGGGAAATTTGGTTGATGTTGTAGATTGTTTTTATACGGTCAATATTGTTTATAAAAGAATTTCATGGTTTTCTGGATTCGTGTCTGCTATTGGTAGTGGTATCTTAGCTGGCTAGAAAATGAAGTAAGAGGAGAAGGGGATGAAGGGAGGTGGCTGTTCCAACCATCATCCCATACAGTTCACATCTATGGATTCTTATGTTAGGTTTGTTGTGTGCCAAAAGTGTAGGAAGTCATGGATAAGCTGATCGTCCTATAAATCTCCTCCAAATCCTTTTGATTAGTGTAGATATATGGGACACATTTAGTTCTTTTTCATAGTATAATTTATAATATTTAGTGGGGAAAGATATGTGGATTATAGGGGAGTCCAATCTTATTCTGAGCTATCGAGGTCTGGGGGAGATCATTTTGGTGGCCATGGATGTAGGGCCTGATCATGTTCATGCAGATCCAGTTTGAGGTGGAGCCACAAAATGATGGTCAGTATCAAGAAGATTCAAGGAATAATCATGTCATGGATTAGGTACCACAAGGGTCAGATCTATATACTTATATTGTTTTGGGTACCATTTTTATTGAAACATTTTTAACATCTATTCTTTTGATTATGTTTCTTCTATTTTTATCTCATCCCTTATTTTAAACATGTGGAATTTAACAACAGATTTTTTTTCCTTTTCTATAGATTTGGTGATGATTTTGGGTAAATAGAAAACCAAGGGTCCCAGGATCCCATTGTGTGCACATTTTATGTCAGATGAGGAGATGGAGTGCGTCCTATTGGTCATAGATATGGATCTATTTTAGGTAATTAATAGATTGGATTTTATGTTTCACATTCAAGTGCACATATATTATTTAGTTGGTGTGTGAGTTTCATTGAACCTTATGGAAGATCACATATTTTTCATAGGTAATGGGAACCATGTTTGGGTCATGTGGGACCTCCCCTCACATAATCGGAAAATCATGTATTCCAGTTATTGTCACTTCCAATAGAGTACCATTTTTTTACTCCTGATTTTGGATTACCTCATGTAGTTGATGTGTACAAAGGAGATTTTTCAAATTATGTTTTTTTGGGATTACCCCTACAATAGGATGTGGAGTTTTTTATTGATTTATTGCTACCAGTATAGACATTATATCATTACGAATATAATATGTCCTCCAACGAGTTGAAATAATTAAATACATAGCTGTTTGATTTGGAATACACTGAATTAATTCACCCAATCATCACTCTTTGGGAATCTCTTATTATTTTTGTGCTAAAGACTGAAAAGTCTCTCAAATTTCTCATTATCTACCAGAATACAAAAACAGAAACTATTAAGAACCAGTATCATTTAACATGAATTGATGACTTATATTTCCAACTGAAGGGGAATTGTGTGTCTTGAAAATATAATTGATCTTAGGTATCAATCAAGTTAGGGTAAGGGAGCGTGATATCTCGATGACATCCTTCTAAATCAGGTATGGCCACTTTGAGTACATCTTTATTCCTTTTGGATTGATGAATACTTTAGAGGTATCTATGGAACTCAAGAATAGGGTGTTCAACCAGTATCTTTCCTCCTTTATCAAGGTATTCATGGGAACATCCATGTTTACATTGGATCTAAGGAAGAGTATAAGAATCACTTTCAGATCATATTGGGCACACTATGGGATCATTGACTATATGAAATTTTTCCCATGTGATCCTTATGGATCAGGGAAGCGAAGCATCTATGCCACAAGATCTCTTATCCTATGTTTTAGGTAGACACCAAGATGATCATTGTAGTTATTTCATGCGAGAATCTATATAATGTGTTTGATATCAAAAGTTTCCTCAGTCTGGTAGTTTATTACGTGCAGTTTGTTCGATATTTATCTACGCATTAATCACTCACAACCACACTCATCTAGAAAGGGTTAAAGTTATATTGGGGCCCAAATTGTCATACATCCTTTGGGTTTTTCATGCATAAGATTTATACTTCCTCCCATGTTGATCATTATAGTACTTGTAATGTGAAACACAATGTATCATGGTTCTTCAGTTATGGGTCTTGGCTGTGTGATTTTACAGGGTGATCACGTGGTCGCGTATGACTATCTTAAAATCCGTACATTTGAAATGAATTACCCAACCCATGAATTTGAGTTATAAGTGGTGATGCATGCCGTGACTACATGGTGTCACTACCTATTTAGGGAGAATATTATGTTATAAACTAATTATAAGAGGTTATCCTACATTTTCTTTTAGACGGATCATAATCTATGTTAGTTTCGTATGATCGAATATCTACAGGGGTTCGACCTCATTAACATCTATTCTCTGGGCTAGAGTAATGTGGTGGATGATGCGGATAGAAAAAGAGTAGTTGTTCAGGATTTTATAAATACTAGATATTAGTGGACTGTGATATGGATCTTTGCTCAGATTCATGTGGAGGCCAAAGAACACAATGGAGGTGAATTTTTAGAAAGTATTTAGTTTACTCTTAAATTATTCATATTTATTTAGTGGGAGAAGCCAATAAGTGAACTATGTATGTGGCTGATGCTGTTTCATCACAATGGAGAGATGAATTATAATTGGTCATCAACTCCAAAGAGAATATTGTAATTCATGGTTCATTCAGTGGTACCATCAGTCTTAGTGGGGAATTCATAATGGAGCTACCAAAATTAACTATGATGTTCATCTGTAGTTTAGGTGGCCATGACTGAGGTGGGATTATACATATTACTTTTCGAGATTCTAGTCAAGTCAATAGGAGAATGAAAAGAATCAAAGGCCCTCTGATTTGCATCATTTGTTACCTATTCCTACCTGGATGTGGGATGAGGTCTCCATTGACATCATCTTCAGCTTAACTCATATAAATAAAGGTAAAAATTCCATATGGGTAGTGATTGATCATTTGACCAAATCATCCCACTTAATTCTGATAAGATATATGACTAAATGGGTGAGCTCGGAAAATTGTATATTCACGAAGTTGTGAGGCTTTATGGTTTCACATTAGTAATTATATCAGATAGAGGTCCATGTTTTTGTTGTCTTATTTTAGAAGGCCATAAAAAGGCATTATGGTCATAAAATAAAGTGATCATGGCGTACCATCCTCATACAGATGGTCAGACAGAGTAGGAAAATGCAATTTAGGAATACATGCTCCATACATCAATCATGCACATCGATTTTTTGTCGAATAACCATTTTGTATTGGTCATTTTTTATAATAATAATAATGGTAAATTATAATCAAGTTTAATGGATCTTTTTTAGGCTCTCAATGTTCGACCTTTTCAGTATTTCATATGTTTTTATGAGATAGGTGAGACCTCACTATTGAGGATGAGCCTTGTGAAAAAGACATCTGAGATGGTCATATTGATTAGGTTGCATTTATTGATAGCTCAGATCCAACAAAAATCTTATTATATTAAGATGTTTTTAGATCTATAGTTTTCTATGGGTGATCAGGTATTCTAGAACGTTTCCCTTTATTTGGCTCACAGTCATTTGGGAAATTAGGGAATGATAATGTTGTTGTCTGTTGGACCTTTTGAGATCAATGAAATCATTGGAATTGTGGAATAAAGGTTGGATTTCTCTATCATTTGAAATTAATTTAAAACTTTTTCCATTTATAACAATTTAATAAGTACAATTCAGATCTGTATCATGTTCTTAATTGGGAATAATTTATTATATAGCCTGATTTATTAATATTAGAGAGGCCAGTGAAAATAGTGGATTTACAATAGAAGGTGATTTGGGGGAATTTTATTCATCTAGTTCAGATCCTTTGGATATATGGTAATTACGTTCTCATGACATGAGAGAGGAATTTTTTGGTTAAGAAATAGTACCCATTCTTGTTTTTATTTCAAGGTTCGGGTTGACTTTTCTGGGAGAAAAGCATTCATAGTGGGTAGAATTGTCACATACATATGCTTTTTATGGTAATTTTTTCACTTCAATTCATGGAATATCTTCCACATATATTTCCCCCAACTACCACCTTGGAAATGAAAAACAAAAATTTCGGAGTGGACATAATTGGGATCATGGTTTAGGTGAACGGTTTAAGAAACCATGAAGGGAAACCATGTATATATGTCTAGATCATTAAAAATTATTTTTAATTCCAATTTTCTCATCCAACATTAATCCTATCATTCTCATATATCCCCCATTCAACTATAGGTTCTTCAGATAGCACCCATTCTTCCTTATATGCACGTGTAACTCATTTTCAAATGGTATTTTGGGGGGGAAAACATCATGATTATAAAATTAAGTGGTTTCTTTTTTGTTCATATTATTTATTCTTAGGATTTTATACACCTTCATTGATGTTACAAATTTTAATAAGATAGTTATTCATAATAATTGTTTTATTTTGGTTTTTATGGTTGAATATTATGATTTTAGGTTCATTTTCACTCCCATATGCTGTAATGGTGGTGTAGTTTATGATTCACAGAAGTATTTTGGGATTTGGATGAATAATGTATGTGATTCAATGTGTTCACATTATTAGATGAATTTATATTTATTTTCTATCTTATTTATCACCATTTAAATAACATTTTGGGCATTAATTTTATTTTTTTATCTTTAATTTATAGAATTATTTTAATGTTTCATTATTCCATGAAAATGGTGTTTTTCATGTCTATTAAAAGTTTTATCATTTGGTATTATATTATGATCAATGAAATTATTTTAATATTTTTTTTTGTGTCTGAAAATTATCTTTATGTATTGTATTGGTGTACATTTTTCCTTTTAAGAGATTATTTAACTGGATTTGGTGTGAAAAACAATGTTTTTCAACATTATGTTGTTTTATGAAATCTTTGAATAGTTTCATGCGTTAAACAAATGGTGAAAATGAATGTTGGGTAATTATTAATTTGAGTATCTTATATAAATGGTGATTTTGTGTGAATATTATATTAAATAAAATTTATAACTTCTTTGAGCACAAATTGGGATACCCGAGTAACAAGTTTTTAAGACAAGGACTAGTATGCTAATGATTCAGAGTGGTGTCATCCCTACTTCACATAGCATGATTGATGATGATCACACTAACTGAAAATTGGTGATTTTGGGGACCATTGGGCCATTTTTTATACTAGTGTCTCATTCATAAGATGTATATTAATTATGAATGCTTTTTCAATAAGATATGATGTACTTGGGGCCCATTGTTGGCTAGTGTGTAGAGGTGTCCCTGTGATTATTTCCCAAAAAATATAATTTTCTTACAATTGGAATACAATGTGATTGGATATAAAAATCATTAGAATGTATATTTTCATTAAAACTTTTCATTTATCAATTTTTTTCCTTATAAACAATTTTAATTTTATGTTTATCCTTTTAAAATTATTAATAGCATTTATTGTTTATAAGAATTATAAGAATTATTTGACATAAAATGATTATCCCAATGAATACTTTTGGCTGTAATCCTAGTGGTTATAGGATCACACCCTACTTACACCATTGGGTGTATGAAGACATGGTTATGTTTGACACATGAAATTGTATGTTTTTTTGTATACAATGGTTCGAGTTTATTGCTTACATCATTGATGTTGTGTTATTGAGAAGGCTTAAGGATGATGGCCCCTTGTCATATGGTTGTTATGGTGGTGATGTTGAATCAACTTTTGAGTTGTGTCCCTCTTGTTCATTGTCTAAAACCATGTATTTTAGTTATGAATTTGTGTAATAAATTTTTTATTGATCAAAATGATTTAAAAAATTATATGTAGATCATGGATTCGCAGAAGCTACAATAGAGGTATAGAGTGATGAGTGACGATATATGCAGTTCTCATGGACAGAATTGGGCCTTTAGAGATAGATCAAGAAAATATGACCCCCTATTAGATACCCATGGAAATTGTATAAAAAAAGACAATATAATAGTTTAAACATACACGACCATGAAATAAAATAATAATGGTCTATGACAATTGTAAACTCTTCTAGAATGTACATGGTGTTTACTAGGGGTTACATTGTGTCTGAACATCCATGATCACTGATTCATGTCCTCACCTTCCCATGGAATGGATACACATATTAATATATTCCAAATCTATACGGATAAAAAAATATTCAATGAATCTTAGTGAATAGTTATGTCTGTTTGGCCTATGTCCGGGTACATTTTTTTCCCATGCCCATGTATATTCAACGTTCACATTAATAAACCATTATATGGTCACCGTGTTTTTATGAGTAATAACAATGTTTTTATCCTTTTCTTCCCCAAATTTATATTTTCCACAACTAAGATAGAACATGACTTTGGTTCCTTAACATGACCCCATGTATTTGAATTTTACAGTTAAACCAATGGGAATCAATAAGATTCTCCATCATGCCATTGAGAAAAATTCCATTGTCCTTGGATGAGGGCCCAATGCTCCAGACCCATCATTAGTGTTTACATTCTAGATTCCCAAACACACAACCACTTTACATGTCAGTAAAAACCTATATTATAGTCACTATATATTTATAATCCACAATAAATATCCTATAAATAATTTATATCCATTAAAAATTACCATCATGATCCCCATTTTCTAGTTAAACACATGTTTTGGGCTCAACCACACTTCCACTAACCCAAAATTTTCGATCTGTGAGCCCATGAGATGATGATGAAAAATATAATTTTCTATGGGGAGAAATACCAAATAAAAAACCATTATTATACGTGATTTCTCGGTATATGATCACAGAATTGACTAATCCATGTTTGATAGAGATCATAACATTTATAATTAGATTTTACAATTTAATCTATCTAATCTATCTCTTGTGATATGATTAAAATCAGAAACCACTAAAAGAATACCATAATTCATGATAAATAATTTCATCAAAATGTAATAAAATAAAAATTAGCCTCTTTACCATATTTAGGAATGTTTGTTAGTGATGAACGCATTCACCGGTGTTGAAGAAGATATTCTTAGTTAACATCCTCCTGATCCAACACGATCTGATTGACATTCTTCATCCAATATCTATATCGTAATGAATAATGTATGATCCTCATCCCAAATCTCCCCACGATTATATGACTAAACCATGATATTTTTTATAATCTGATATTTACATAATTTTTATGGAAGTGATAATTTAAAAAATATTACAAAATAATCATTTATTTTAATAATTGGACCCCAAAACAACTATTTTTCATGAAACAACCAACACCAAAAAACATTTGGTGTCTCTTAGGGTAATCCATATATCTTGGATTCAACAGTGGTAAAATAAATTCAATCCAAGCACTAAAAATGAATAAAAAAATAAAATTAAATGATGCATCTTCTTGTAATAAAATATATTAATATTTTTATTGTATTTTTTTGGGGTCCCAAGACTACCAAAAACTATGTTGACTATAAAAATAAATCCTTATTTATATATAATAAATATAACAACAAATATAGTTACTCCATTATCACCACCTTTATGGATTTTAATTGATATGAAAACGTCTAAACAAATGGTTCTAGGAACTATATCTACATCATATTATCGTGCTCCCTATATCTCTATCACATTCTATCATACATTCAATAACTATGAAATAATGGGATTGTTAATACAAACATGATCTTCTTATATAAATCATTTATTTCCACATAGAAAAACATAAAGTTTAATCTAACCATAATGTCTAGATAAACTTGTTCAATAACATGTGAATGGTTCTACTTATATTTCCTCATTTGTTACACTTTTAAGAATTTTTGCATCTAGTCCAATTATGGGGGTGGGGATATGTTGTCTGAAACCTCACTAAGCCTCTATAAGATCTTCATTTTTTATTTGGTCCTCAAGGATAGCCTACCTCCCCAAATAATCCTCTATATTCTATATTTCTAGGAGTCTCTCAAGAAATAATTCAATCTCTACTAAATATCTAATGTCATGTTACTTTAATTTTTATTTTATTTAAATTCTTAAATGTCTTTATTCATACACATGAAAATAACCTGAACATTATCTGTTATTCTCTCAACTATCTCTAGAACAAAAATGTAGAACACTCAGGTTTTGTTATATAAGCCTTAATTATTTCTTTTCATGGCTATAAAATTAATGGTGATTAATGGGAGAGTCGGGATAACTTGGAATGATGTTTTGAGGAAATGGGTAAGTCACATGGGTGGCCCATGGTTTTTCTAACCGTGCGGCCAAACCGTGCATAGATGGAACTTTTGAGGTTGTGGCTGTTGCAGTGTTGCAGCATGGGTCGAGAGACCGTGTGATGAGTCCATGAAAGGGTCTTTTGAGGTAGTGGATAATGCATGATTACCGTATAGATTGTCTAACTGTGCAATCTAATTATGTTGGAACTTATGTGAGATCCTAAAAAAGTGGATATCACACGTTTTTACCTATTTGTGGCTCGTTGATTCTTATTATGTGTCCATAACATAAGAGTTGTCTCCTCCTAAGGCAAAATAATGTTCTCTTATCACTCAAGAGATGATCCAAAGGCTTCCCATGGTGAGTCGAATCCAGAATCATGTGGTATGTGATCATTCTTCTCTGTTCCTGTTCTATTCCATAGATTTTATTAGATCTACTTCTCTACTTCTTTTGTTTTCATAGATCTATGTCTTTTATGAGTAGATTTATGTATTTTAATTCAATATTTGTAGATATTTGGTGTCATTCTTTTTAGGAGATGAGATCTATTCCAGGTTCCTGGAGAATCGACCCAGTTTTCTTGAGCATTCTTCGTTCATTGTGGTTTTCATCGAAACCATTAAGGTAGGGGATTAACTCTCATCTCCTCTTTAAATAATTAATTATATTAGATTCAAATTGGTTTATTTATTGTGAATATAATGGGAAAATCTTTATTTGTGATGATATATAGTTTTTTGTGAAATTTTATGATCTTGGTGAATAGTTGTTCCAAAGGGGGTTTAGTTTCATGAATTTAAATGATGATTTTAATTTATGGATTTTCTGGAATTGCTAAATGGTTGATGTAAAATCTATTTTCAATATAAATGGTTATCAATTAAAAATTTAGTTTTATTAAAATGGTTTGGAATTCAAATGGTTTGGCATTGAAATGATTTTGACAGAAATAGTTTTCAATTTAAAGGTGTTTCTATTGAAGAGTTTGTTTTAGAATGATTGTTTGTAATATGTGGTGCATTTTCATGTTTCATATTCCGTGATTGGTTGATATATGACTTTTTTCTGGTTGAAAAAGGTTTAATGGGACATTGTAATTTCCTACATGAGGCTTCTTTGAAAAATAACCTTGTTCTCGATGCTAAAGAGTTAATGGAACCTAGGAAACAATACCGAGTGATGACTTGGTAGATCTACAAAAAGCCGCTCATGAGTATAGATCTGTCATAACTTATAATGCATGTTTTGTTTCATAGTTTTTTGGAATGATTGGGAATGCAGATAAAGTGATATTTTTAAAGTGTTGTAAAGATTATTTAGTTATTTATCTGGAAAAATTTCTTTCAGGGAAATTTTTTTTCAATTGCACTTGTATGATTTTGAATATGAATTATTTTGGAAACTGTTTATATATGGTTATAAACTATTTTGTTAATTTATTTTATATAATCTATTTTATATAAATATGTATTAATTTTTAATCCTAGTGGCATTAGTTGTGAAGTCATTGGGGAATCCCTACTGAGTTTTATACTCACCTCTACATTGGTACATTGGTTCTTTTGCAGATGTTATATTTTGGGAAAATGGAAAAGGTAATTTTTCACGCATATTTATCAATATGTCATGAAGTTTGGGATGTTTCATGACTGTGGAGCATGGGTTTTGTGGAGCATGGAGTCTTTTCATCATTTGAGAGTCTTGTACAATTTATTCTAAGTGTACTTTGATACCTGGTTATTCTTATGTTATTGCAAAATTTGATATGGTTTTGAGATACATGAAAATGTTGGGTTGGCTTTCATGTGTTCAGGAATCATGTAGTGAACGTTTGGTAATGGTTGGATGGTTTATTAGTTTATTTATTAACTGGTAAATCATCCCCCACTTGTATTTTCAACAAATAGGAATTTATTGCAGCCTCTAGCGTCTTGGGGATTTCTGTTAAGTCCTTGTAATGACTCTTTGTACTCTCAACCCAATGAGAATTGGCGAATCATTACAAATGGTATCATCTTGTTCAGTCCTTTCCTAATAAGTATTCATCAATTTCCATAGTTTTTGAGATTAAATCCCTTCTTGTCTATTACTTGGGTGGGAATCACATAAATGAGTAGGCCAGACGCAACATGAAATGTATTGCATAATTGATTATAGCTAACCCCACCGAGGATTTGGGTAAATGAGTGATTAGTTACACTTCTAGGATTTTGAAATATCGTTATCATGGGTTTAGCTAATGAGACGAGCATGACACGTGTTATAGAGGAATGACTTCCCACTAAGAGTTCATACATCATTTCGAGAAATGATTCATGTTGTGAAGAAAAAACGTGATCATTTTTTAAAATTATGGAATTCATTTTCAAATGAATGTTTTTAAAAAAGAGAATGATTATCGTATTTTGAAAATGAATTAATTTTACAAAACATGTGAAGTAGTTAAAAAAATTGTCAAAAATTGGAAAAGGGATGTTATGGAAAACAATGTAGATATAGTTGATGTGATAGAATTTTAAATTATAAGAAAACAGTTTCTAGAGAGTCAGATTAACGGAATATGTTTTCAATTTATAAAATGGAAACTAGTAGGAGTCGTCGAAACCAACCCAAAGAAGTGTGGATAATGTGGTTTCCCCTAAACTGGATGTAAACCAAGAGCCGGTTCATATCAATGTCCAATCATTTAAAGATATGTAAATAGGGAACTGGAGTAATGGTACATGACATGTGGATCATACCAAACTGTTCATGAATGGGAATCGACCTTATTTTCGGGGTGATTCCGAAGCCGATAAATAAGAGGCGTTGCTATTTAAGATGAATAGTATCTTCAACTTCATCGGTACACTTGTAGAGCTAAAGTTCAAACTGAAAACGTATATGATCGAGGATCTTAAAAATCAGTTGTGGGATTTAGTAGTTCAGTCTAAATAGGAAGAAGTACTTACAGGGGAGGATTTTTGAGGAATTGTTAAAAAAAATTTCTATCCTCACACGTTCAAGATCTAGAAAAATACAGACCTCTCCAGCTTAATAGAAGACAATATATTTGTTTTAGAGTATGTATCTATGTTCATGAACCTAGTACTCTTGGCATCTGAAGTTTTAAAAAGTGCTTCTTTGAAGGCACACATATTCCAATCAGGGCCATGACAAGAAATTCGATTGAAGAATGCAGTACATTGTATTATAGAAAATACAAATATAGTTAATAGAGAGACTATGTATGAACATGGTATCTCAGGATCTATGGAAGGTAGCTTGATGATTCTTACAAGAAATGGTGGTAACTCGCCAATATAATATAGGGGAAAAGGGAATCATATTTCTAAGGAGCATGTGAAAATCAGAACTAGATGGATGGATCAGTAAACCATCCACCATGACCCTAGTGAAAAAAGGTTGTTATCAATGTGGTTTTCTTGATCTTATAAATCGATATTGTATTGCATAACCCAGACCATTTCATAATTGTATAAATATGGGACATCTTTAGTTCTACTATAACAGTGCTCCATGGTCTGGTGCTTGAGACACCTCTCAGCTTTCACAAGCATCGTATGTTCTGACTAGATGTGGACATCAGAATTAGTCTCATCAATAGATTAAATCTAGCCATGGTGATTCTATAAATACCAAGACTCCTCATTCTGGTCAACCTCAGCAAGGAAACAGGGATATCAATATAGTGAAGAATTAATTTTATGGAGCTGAGAAAATGAATGTTGATGATCAGGATGGACCATGTATAGTGAGAGGTACAATTCATTTGAGTTCTATATTTTTGAATGTGTTATTTGATATTGGTTCATCACATTCCTTCATTACTTCTTGTGATGGTGAGTTTCTATGTTTACAACTAGAAATGATGTCTTCTCTATTGAAACTGCAAACTTCCCTGGGTGAATGAGAATGTCAAGACTTTCTATGACGATCATGTGTTATAATTGTTGATGGAGATAAGCTAAAATGGGAATTATTGATGTTGGATAAGGATTTCAATGATTTAATCTTGGGAATTGATTGGCGACAATGTTCAAGTAACAAATCAATTGTTATAGGAGAACAATTAGTTTCATGATTGAGGATAACATTGAGCATCTCTTTTGAAGGGAGTAGATTTTAATGAATGGTCCAAAGAGATTTTTGGAACCAATGGTGGTAAAACTCTCTTAAAAATTAGAAGATTGGAATTTGGCATCAATATAAGAGATCAAAGAAAATAGTTTTAAAGAATTTGTGAATCAATTTTCAGATGTCTCTTCCAAGAACTTCTCAGGGTTACCACCTCTAAGGGAACTGGATCTTATGAATGATCTTCTTCCAGGGACCATTTTTATTTCCCTTCAATATTATAAGATGTAACCAATAGAGTTACAAGAATAGAAAGTGCAGTTATAGGAGCTGGAAAACAAGGGTTTCATTCGACCGACTACGTCTCCAAGGATAGCACTGGTTTTGTTCAAGAAGAAGGTAGATGGACCTCTTTGGCGGTGTATTTATTATTGTTAGCCTAACCAAGTTATGATAAAGAATAGATATCCACTTCCATTATGTAATGATATGTCAGATCAATTAAGGGGAGCTCATTGGTCCTCCAAGAGTTACTTATGACCAGGATATCACCAATTGAGTGTTTGGAAAGAGCATATTCCAATGACAAAATTCAAAAGTAGATATTTCCACTATGAATATGTATTCAAGCCTTTAGGTCTACCAAATGCACCCCGCAATGTTCATGGCATTGATGAATCAAATATTTCAACAAATCATGATTTTGTTGTTGTGGAGATTGTGGATCACATTTTGGCCTATTCAAAGAAAAGGGCTGATCATGAGTGGAACCTAGAAACAATGCTACAAATCAAGAGAGATGATTATTTGTATGCCAAATTATCAATGTTTGATTTTTTTATAAATGTTGTTTGTTTCCATGGCCATGTCATGTCTGAGAAAGGTGTTTTTGTTGATCATGAAATGATAGAAGTTGTTATCTCTTAGCAACCACCAAATAATGTGTTCGAGATATGATTTTATCATGGTCTAGGTAGTTACTACCAATTCATTGTGTGTGATTTCTCATGACTAGCTTCACCAATGACAACTTTGACAAAGAATAATGCTCCATTATAATGGATGAAGGAATTACATAAGTCATTCGGGGAACTAAAAGTTCATCTTACATTATCACCTATCTCGATCGTTACAAAATTATGATGGGGGTATGTGGTGTATTTTGAAGCTTTGGGATCATGGTTGGGTTGTGTTCTCATGCACAGAGATTATGTGGTTGATTATGGTTCTTGTCAGTTGAAGGTGCATGAGAAGAATTACCCAACACATGATTTGGAGTTATCTGCAACAGTCCATGCATTGAAAACAAGGAGACATTATCTCATTGGTGAGAAATTTACAATGATTACGGATAATAAAAGCATGAAACACATTTTCTCAAATCGAGATTTTAATATGAGGAAAAGAAGATGGATGAAGTATATCTATATGTTTGACTTTTACATAATTTACACACCAGGGATGGGAAATTTGGTGGTGGATGCATTTTGTAAAAAGTCATATGATCAGTTGGAGAAAGATGCTTCAGATTAAAGGCAGTTGATGTCGGTCTTACCTGACATGCTAGTGGAATGTAAAGGACAAGGTGATGTTGTGGTTTTCTTTTCAGCTACAGTTATTTCTGATTTAGTTAAATGGATCAAATAGGTACAAACATCCGATGCAGAAATGTCTGGTTTTAAGTTCAAAACACAATGGTGGGGGGACCATCGAGGGATAGAATAATAATTGGGGTTCATTTTTTTAGATGGTTATAGCTATATTTGGTAAAAACAACTCCTTCATTCTTACCACCATTCGAGAAGGGTGGTACATCCTAGTACACCGATGATGTATAAGTCATTGAAGGCGATGTTTTGGTGGAGTGGAATGAAAAGAAAGTTTGGCAAGTTCGTCTCGCGGTGTTTAACTTGTTAACAGGTTAAAGAAGAGCATCCGAGACTAGCTGGTATGTTACAATCTATTCCCATCCCAGTGTAAAATGGGATCAGATAGCAATGAATTTTGTTATAGGTCTTCCAAGAATGGCCAGGAAACATGATTCTATTTTGGTGATAGTGGATCTTCAAACCATGTTATCCCATTTCATCCCTATTCACGAAACTCATATGGTAGGGGATCGTTCAAAATTCTATATCACAGAAGTGGTAAATTAGCATGTTATACCAGTGTAAATAATCTCATATTAGGATCTGAAGTTCATATATCATTTCTGGAAATCATTAGAGAAATCCCTTGGGACACAGTTGATGATGAGCACGGAGTATCATCCTCAGATGGATGGGCAATCTGAGCGGATAGTACAAATGATGGAAGATATGTCACGGGATTATGTAATGGATTTGGTGCCTCATCGGAAGATCATATACCCTTAGTGGATTTATAATTCAATAACAGACATCATTCCTCGATAGGCATGGCTCCATTTGGAGAATTTTTTTGGCATCCATGTAATTCCTTACTATGTTGGGTGAAAATGGTTGAAAATTTGCTATATGGGAAAAGACTTTTCCAATTATGAACAGAGACGATCTACATGATTATTAAGAGGTTGGATATGACAAAGAGTCATCAGAAATCATATACAGGTCACCATCGAAGAATCTTGTTGTTCGTTGTGTCCGATCATGTCTTAATGAGGATCTCTCCAATGCAGGGACATAGTCATTTCGGGTAGTAGGGAATGTTATCTCCTAGTTACACTTTCTCTTTTGAGATACTGTAATGAGTTGGAGAGGTGGCCTATTTGTTTTAATTACCACCACCATTCAGTTCAGTGCATAATATGATCCATGCATCTCAATTGAAAATGTATCAGCATGATCCGGACCATGTTATCAGATGGGATCATGTTGACCTAGAGCCAAATGCATTTTTGATACATATACCTCTACAGAAAGTGGTTATGAAAGAGAATTTATTTCATGGAAAATTCATTGGTCTAGTGTGGTTTTTATGGCATCATGGCCAGATTCAGGAAGAGACTTGGGAATTTGAGAAGGAAAAGGAGGAGTGGCTGAAACTTATTCAGTTGGGTAAAAGTTTTATACTTTTTTAGGATGGAAAGACCATTAGTGGAGAGAATTTTGTACAGCCGGTTTCTGGAATTTAACCCTTACTTAATTATTTTCATGGTTATACATTTATGGTTGATGAATGGTAGAATCGGGATAACTTGGAATGATGTTTTGAGGAAAAGGGGACGTCGCACGGACAATGCATGGTTTTTCTAACTATGTGGCCAATCCATGTGTAGTTGGAACATTTGAAGTAGTGGCTCCCATACAGTTGGATCATGGTTCGGGAGACCGTGCGACACGGCTATGTGAGGGTCTTCCAAGGTAGTGTCTAACACACGGTAGCTGCATAGTTTGTCTAACCCTGTGAACTAACTGTGGAGGCACTTAGGTGAGATCCTAATAAATTTGATCTCACACGTTTTACCACTAAGTGGATTCTTTTTAATCTTAAGTGGGCATAACACTAGATTTTTCTCCTCTTTAGGCCATATATGGTTCTCCCTTCATTTTACAGTTGATCCGATGGCTTCCCTTGCTGAATCTATGTAAGATTCTTTAAGTATGTGATCGTTCTTGTTTAGTTCGTTTGATCTACATAGATCTACATCGCCTTTTCTTTCAGTTTCTTATATATATGCCTGTAGTTGGTATATATAGGTATGTGGAAACCAACTATGATGATATTTGGTTTCTGTCTTCTTTGGAGAATAGATCTATGGTCGGTTTTGGAGATTCGACTCCATTTTCTTAAGTGTAATTCGTTTGTCGTGGTTTTCATCGAAACCATTATGGTAGGTGGCTTCAATAACATCTACTTTTTCTATATTTTATTTTATTATATTCAAATTGGTTTATTGATTATGAAAATCCTGGAAAATAATTATTTGTGATGATTTATTATTTCTGTGAAATTGTGTGATCTTGGTGAATAGTTGTGCAAAAGGGGGTTTAATTTCATCAATTTAAAATGATGATTTTAAATTATTGAATTTATTGAATTTCTGAATGGTTGATGGAAATGATATTTTCAATATAAATGGTTTTCATATAAAAATGGAGTTTTATTTAAATAGTTTCAAATTGAAATGGTTTGGCACTTAAATGGTTTTGATATAAATGATTTTCAATATAAAGTGTTTTTTTAAGGGCTATTTTTTTAATGATTGTAGGGAATATGTAGTGTGTGATCATGTTTAATATATATTGATTAGATGAAATATAACCCTATTATTACTTCCAAATGTATAATTGAACATGAAAATTTCATATATGGGGCTTGGTTGAAATATGACCTTGTGCACGGTGCCAAAGGGTTAATGGTACAAGGGAAAGAATTACCTTGTGATGAATTGGTAGATCAATGAGAAATTGCTCATGATTATGGAACTATCATAACATAGAATGCATGGTTTGTTCCATGGGTTTGAGGAATTGTTGGGTTTTATGATAAAGGGATATTTTGAAATGGTTGTAAATATTGTTCATTTATTTTTTTTGATAAATATATTTCTAGGAAAATTGGTTTCAATTGAAGATGTATGATTTTTATTATAAATTTTTTTGAAATGATTTATATTTGGTTATAAACAGTTTTGGTAAATTGTTTTATATAAACTATTTTATATAATAATGAATAACTTTTCTTGCCTAGTGGTGTGAGTAGGGATGTGATTGGGGAAAGCCTACTCAGTTTTATACTCACCGCTCCGTTCGATCATTGGTATTTTTGTAGATGCTATCTTTTGGAACCGTGTAAAAGGTAATGTTTCACAGTTATTTTGCACTACCTCATGATGTTTGGTATGTTCAGTGATTGTGGAGCTTATAGAATGTGGAGAATGGAGTCTTGTGGTCTTTTAAGAGTCTGGTATCTTTTATCGTTTGAGTACATTGATACGTGGTTACACTACCATTGTTACATACATTGATATGGTTTTGAGATACAAGAATATGATGGGTTGTCCTTCATTTATTCATGAATCATATAGTGAATGTTTCGTATGTTTGGTTAGTTCATTGGATTTATTCATAATGGGTAAATCATCACCCACTTGTATTTGAAACCCATCGACATTTTTTACCAACCATTTGCCTATTGGGGATGTCTCTTAAGGCCTAGTAATGACTCATTGTACTCTCACTCCAATGATAGTTGGTTGGTCATTAAAAATATATATTTATCATCAATCATGGTTCAACAGTCTGGTTCCCAATAATGAATCCCAAATAATTCCTCAGTATGAATCATTCTGATAGTAGAGTGATATCAATTATTATAATAAAACTAGTCCAATAAAATTTGTAACTACTATCTTCATATGAAATATAAACCGAATTCTCTCAAAAAATCCACTAGGACCAAGATAGTTTTCTTGGTGTACACATTTTTATGAGGGAGGAACTTTTTTCTCCTCCTTAATTGGGTTCATATTTCCTCCAACAAGGCTCTTGACTACCACGATGTGAGCGAGGCATCATAGCGATAGAAAATCATAGAGGGTTCCACTTTGAGAAGGATGATCTATTGTATATAAAATTGAACAATTATCTCTACTAAATTATTTTCCCAAATGTCAATTTTGTTTGGAGACATGGTATGATGATAAACAATCACCCATTTTCATTTTGGTCTCTCGTTGTGTGATGATTCTGTGCCATGAAGTCCATTTATATTCCATCGTATTTACACTCTAAGTTATTAATTGGATCTCTCATGGCCTCCAAAAGATGTTCTCATCATTCGCCTATTAACATGTTTGACACTGAGAGATGAACGTGATGATGCTCAAACTCATGGAATTCAACAAAAACAACCACTAATGATCGGTTTATTTAATTTCAACAAAGGGATGTTCAGCCAAGGGGTAATTTTAGAACTATGTCATCACCTCTCATCACATCGAGGGATGAACTAATTTAAAAATAATAAAATTTTATTTGATCCCGTCATTTAGAAAATAATTAAATATAATATCAACTCAGTATTTGGTCATGTTAGATATTTTATTTAGTATCCCAATGTTGAATCTCCCTAAAACACTAAAAAATGATTTTGTTTCAACAATATACTAGTGTTATACTTCACTCTACTCGCAATCAAGGTCCAACTACAATGTGGTGAAATTATCCATCTACATTCTCATCAAAATAATGTATATAAAATCAACGTGAGAATATTATTCCACAGAATCTCCCTTTCTTTTCTCTAATGATTGCACTACCACAACATTTGATGGGCCACTGCCCCAAGCTTGTCAAAAATGATATATCAAAATTATTAGACCATCTTATTTCGTCACTGAATCTACGAGAGATACCCATAATGATAGTACTCTCAGATTTTTTCTTGAACCATACTCAAGGTCATCAAATTTTTATGCAATAACATTGACTACAAAAATATTTCATCGAATTAGAATACCATTAATTATTATTAGTAGGATTATGAAACTATTTGAAAAGTCTCATGAACTGTGTTGGGGTATTCAAACATGATAGTGTAACACCATGAACACAAATAAAAAATATATTCTTTAATAAGAAACTATAGTCACATGCCCTATTGAACATAGAGATATTGATAACATATCCCAAGGATAATCTATGAGAACCACTTCACCCCAATCAACTAATCCAAGAAGTTACTGATTCCTACTTGGGGATACCTCTAACTGATAGTCTTAAGGTTTTTGTAGTGTCACCCCACTAAATTCCCTAGGCTCTCAAACATCACCTATTTAAAAAATTATATAAATGTGTACAAAATAGGAAAAACATGAACGTTTACCAAATACACTTCTAATAGAATTGATATATATCACATATACATAGGGTTAGAATATATTTTTGTCAAAATTCAGGCCATCACTACTGTAATTCAATGTTGAAAAAAATCATGATTGGATTTTTAGATGTTATGGAACATGTATGAAGTGAAATATGTAAAAATTATGGGTTTTGGTTGTCAAATTATGAACACCAGTGATAGATCATCTTTCAAATAACTTATAAAAATGTAAATTAGTGTGATTCATGATGGAAATTATTGTGGCAGTGGTGTGATGGAAACTGTAGAAGAGTCTCATAGATTCTATGGAATCCTTGACTAAATAGCATGTAGTCCATGAACACACTTATTGTACCCCCATATATGTGGTGACTAGGGAATCATGTAAAATAATGATAAAAGTATGTGTATGACCTATAAACACCACATAAAAATTTGTTGGAATATTTTAATATTCTCAATAATTACATTAGAACAAGAATGATTAGTGAACAATGGCTTGGGGATATGTACATTTGAATGTTCAAAAAAGTCAATTATATGACCCAAGTTAGTAGACCAAATCAATTACCACCTTTATACACACTATTAATAAAATAATTTCCATCCAAGTTATGTGAAGGTGATTACATGGCTAGGTTCCTAGGCATGGTTACACACTATGAAAGTCCCAGTACTGGCCATGTTTATTCCTCTAGAGTTTCAAACATTCATACATCCTTTTGATAGACTAATATTACATGGTTTCAGTATATTATCATATAATTTTTTATGTTTATAACATGATGGTGGCCTTCATAGTGTCTTTCAAAATTTGTCATCTGGTGTTTCATGTGGGATGCTTCTTTATGTGATTCATGTAAAATATCGATGATTTGGGGGGGATTATCTACGAGATGATGGGTCTGGACCCCCACCCCCAACATATCAATAGGGAATGTTTCCCTCGTATTTTTCCTAATATATAGAGTTGAACCACATAACATATTAGGTTTTTGGTCCTCTGTTTACTGAGAATTACCCCATAATGGTCCAGGGTGTAGGTACTTTACCTTTTGAGTGCAATCCAGAAATCATAGTAGTGTTCATGTTCTCTATCTACAGAGTGTCACTACTTGTCATTATTCTGTGGTGTTACACTACATACTGGGTAACAACCACTGTAATAATAGGGAATGAGTACTCTATCTAATGAGTGTCACCCCAAATGTTTCTAGGGTGTTTGTCCTCCATTTATTGGATGGAATACCCTACCATATTAGGTCAAGGGCCCTCTATATAAAGAGTGTAACTCCACATTATTCATGTAGGTGGGTCGTCTGTATACATTGTGACACCCCACTATCATGATTGGTTTTTGATCCTCTATCTATTATATTGCTCACTGTAACATGCTATGGTATGGGTCTTCTATCTACCCAGTGGAATCTCCAATCAAGAAATAGTGTGGGTACTCAATATATTGAGTGAATAACCATATCATATTTGGGATCATTTACACTATTGGTTATTTTCCTCCTTATTCAATGTTGAAATAGAGAGGTTCATGCCCTCCACATGTTTTTCTGAGTCATAGGTGCTGGATTATAGGCATCAGTGAATGTCTTTTGGAGTTGTAGTGAGACACATTTTCTCAGGTTGGGTAGTGAGATAGTGATACACTTTTCCAATAATCTATAATCATTTTATAGAATGTATATATATAAATATATATAGTGTTTTTTAACCTATTTAGTTGTTATGATATGTCAATGGTTGAATATTCCTATTTTTTCATTGGTGGTTTTCGAGGTGTCTTATTGTGTATGTATATAATATAGACATAATGAAATTAACACACATGTGTTGTGTCTAGTGTATATGGAAAAAAATAGCAGTGAAATCGTTGGATATTAGTGATAATTGGATTCGTTGAAAATATATTATGTCTAGACATTGAGATCATGAGTGGGAGTCTTTTTTTCCTTTATTCAAGTTGTGTGAGGAATGGAATAAATTTTTTTTAGACTTTTATTTTTTCCCATTTTCCATTGGATTAAATTTCCATACTATAATTTTCACATTACAATGTATTTCATGCATCTTATTATTTTAGATAATAAAGTATTCATATTATTCTCATTATCATTTACATGGAGATGTTTGGGTGTGTGTGTTTAGGTATATTAGAAAAAGGAGTTATTTATAATTGACACCTTCTTGGATTTTTTTTTCAAGACCATTTTCTACTTTGGAGGGATTGTAGTTTTGTTGAATCATTTATAGACTAGCTTGGTTGGCATTTTTGGAACTAGTTTTTATATATTTGGGTATTCCGGGATAGAAAAATTATTATTGTTCCCATTATTTGGTTTTTTATTTGAATCTTTTCTACAAGTTTTTGAAATTATAAAATAAATGAGTACTAAAAATTATTCATTAAACATAGATCATAATAATAGGAATGTATTCACTAAATCATAGATGTAAAAAAAAGAAACTTTAAACATTATATTAAAAATACATCAGAAGATAAACTGAATGGGATTCAATGAGACATTTAGAGTGGAAGCCAGGTTGAGTACACATCTGTTGGTGCAGTGATAACAAAAAATTTATATCATTAAAAAATATTTTATTTTACTACCCCCCATGGATCAAGGTTTTTTTCTACTATGTCCTGATTGATGTTTTGTATTACTTTTATATTTCACACTAGCTAAAATATGGGTTCCACAAACAGTGGATGTGTTATAAAATTCCCTACTGATAAGGTGAGTGGTTCCTCTAAATATCAGAAAACAATTCTATCAATTGACATAAATATTAATTATTATGTGAATATCCTACACATTGTTTTATTATATCCCCTATCAGAATGATTGATCTAAGGAGGTGTTGTTTCCCAAAATTTTATTTATTTTAGGAAAATGGAATTCAATAATATATGATGTCTTTATACTTCAAAAAATATTATTACAAATAATATCTACATTCAAATTGTATAAATTATTACAAGAACTAGGTTATGAGGTGGGGGATATACTAAATCATTTTTTATCTCAATTGCAAAATAATATATACGTTTATCATTTATTAAAAGATGATTTATCATATTTTTATTTCATTAGTTTTTTGTCCTCTTATAGGCTAATAAGATACAAATAAGTTGTTAATCATCTTAGTTTACCCGTAGGGATAGATCCCAATACAATCCATGCCAATTCCCAAGAATAAATTCCATTTATCCCAGGATTCTGACAAGGTCAATAGGAATCAAATGAGTACCAATGTGAATAAATTTTTTGATGCTCAAATAAAGAAAAAGTATTTCAACAGAAAGTACTATCAATAGAACCACATGAATTGGTTTTCATTTTCAAATAAAATTATATAAAA
The DNA here is from genome assembly GCA_963277665.1 of Viscum album. NCBI lineage: Eukaryota > Viridiplantae > Streptophyta > Magnoliopsida > Santalales > Viscaceae > Viscum > Viscum album. The sequence continues at coordinate 1,043,440,514 of OY728163.1, read as the reverse complement.
TATAAAAATACTGAATAACGTAATATGAAGATTCAATACCTCCATATTTTTAATCAAATATATGGAATAGAATAAAAAAATCTACAATCAATAGAATGAAATATATAACAATACTAAAAGATAAAAATTATTCAATGTGTTATAGTTTTTGAAATAATTTCTAATAGAGAAACAAAAAATTAAAAAGATATATAGTTTTAATTGATGCATGGGTAATTATTGGAGATAGATATACTCAAACATAAACCTAGAGATAATAAATAGTTTAGGACACTTCCCTATTAAAAGTGGTTAAACATATTTAATAAATAGAAGAAATAGATGAAGAATCATCTGTGGAATCCATGAATGAATATTTATATAAAATATACAATATTAAACTAAATTAAAATTTCAATATTGAAATATATTAAAATTGTTGGGAAAAAATTAATTTTAAAATATATATATAAATTAATATTTAAAAGAAGTTGTGAAAAAAGAAATGGTTCGTTTGTAATGGACATAAAAATATTAAGGGTGTTGGTGTGGGGGGGGAATACATGCATTTTTTAAAACGATATAGTAAGAAAATGTTATATGCTCTATAATGTTTAGTTAAGGATGAAACATTGTGAAGAGGAAAAGGGAATGTCTAGTTAATCTACAAATTTAGATGTTCCCATTCCCGATGATGGATAATGGTATAATAGGTTTTCATGTGAAGAATATATAGACAATAATCACAATATGATTCAAATGTAACACATTGATTAATGGAATCACACAGTGATGTAAATATCATGAATGTCGTGATTTATTATATTGAGAAACAAGAATAAATATCACATGACATTTTATTATTTCATTATGCGATACAAACATATGTAAAATTGTAACATACAAAGTAATGAAATTGAAATTATTTGGGTAAATTAAATTGTCCATGATTGTTGAAATGTTCTAATTTTTATTAATATTTATCACTTGACACTCTCAGGTTTTATTTTTTGTTTCAAACATTCTATTAATAACCTATTTTAATATCTATATTGTTGTTTGACAAACAAATATTTGATTTTTACGTATATTATGATTCGTGTTTTTAATAATTTTATTATTAAAAATGAATTTAAAATTTTTTAGGTTATTTAATAACATTTTAGGTATGTAGAGACATATAACTAAGAAGAAATAGATGATTTCGAAATGCATGAATTTATTGGTGACATGATTAATAATTAATTTAACATATTTTTAAAATTATTTATTTATTATTGGATTGCATTTTGTTAATGATTATAATATTAATTAATTATTTTTTATATTATATTATTTTTGAGACCATATAATTATAGAGAAATTTTATTTATAGTTAGAGATCTATTTTTAGTTTTTAATATTTTGTGATAAAATTTTATGTCTGCATTATAATTTTTTGTATCCAACATGGAATATAGTTGGTAGATGAGAGGAATAGTCTATGGATAATGGATGATATGTTATCTTATACTAATGATTAAAAAAATTAGAGCATTTATTATTTATAATATCAAGAGATAATTGATATAAGTTCCATTGATATATCAAAGTGTTGGTGAATTGAGTAAAATATCTAAGTCTGTGACACTTTTTCAGTCTATATTTGATTGATCTTATGTGTGATAAATTTTAAAAATACATAGATTCATTGTAAATGTGATGGTGAAATCCAATTCAAAATGAGATTAAAATAAATTTCATGTCACATTAATTCACTACCCCTTATAGGGTGTATAACGTTTACTACATATATATCTAATTTCATATTAATAAAAGGAAATTTTGAAAATTATTTTTTATCATATTATTCCATCCAAATTTTTAAATTATAAATAAAATTATTTCATATTAAAATACAAATATTGAAACATTTAATTATATTAATTTATATAATCTACATAAAAAATAATTTTAAACACTTAGTATATTAATTTTCATACCCAAATACTATATATGAATTATATTAAGTAAAGTAAAAGATATATTTACTTCATTAAATAATAAAAATTATTCCACACTAACTACTAAAATAAAAAATCTAATTACATTAATTTTAATTTATGATTTTATAACATCATTTATCTATTAATGTAATTTTTATCATATTTAGTATTATTCGGATAAAAGTGCATCTACATAGGTGATCTGGATCATTGTAATTTCTAAGGAATAAAAATTTTATAATTTTGAATTTACATCCACATTTTGTTTTATGCAATTTTATTGATTGCAATTATCAATGTAACTTAATTTTCAATGGTGTATAATTTCAAGTTTACAATACTGTTTTTTTAATGTTTTATTATAGAAAACTGTCTTTTAATTATCTCTAATTCATTATTAATTTGATAATGGTACACTTATTAAAATTCCATATGACCATGAAGCCTTGTGTCATTGTGTAATTAGGAATATAACAAATCAACGCATAGAGAATAATAATTAAAAAATCATAATCTCTATAATATGAAATAATATTATTTTTAAACTTTTCAAATAGAATCGGTTAACCTTGGGATGTACATAAGTAATGAGTGAGCTATGAAGCCCAGTAAGTTAATAATAAATGAATATAGTGAGTGAAATTAGTAAATATGAGGCAAGTGAAATATAAATGTATTAGAATATTTTAGAGATTCAGGATATTGAATAATAATTAATGATCTAACCTGGTAGCATAAAGAATCAAAAGAATGTGGAATCATCATAAAACACGTCATTGTAAATATTAATTCGACACAATCCACCCTAATAATAGAACATAGAATATTTATCATAACATAATGTGCATAATACATGTAATATATTATAAAAAATATATAAAATTAATTATGGGACATTATAGTTATGGGCCCACTAATCACATTGTAATCATGTACAGTTATTTATTTTCTATAGATATCATAAAACATATTGATTCATTTCAACTATTTAACACATCAATTATCGAGTACATGTTATATAAAAGTAAATCCATTAGAAATGATATATGTGTGTAAGTAGGTGAATATCCATGAGTGAAAATGGAGAAAAATATTCAATATAAATTTTTTGAATGGAAAATAAAAGTTCGAAATCTACAACATAATGAGTATACAAACTGGTTTTTAAAATAGTTTACTGAGAGATAAACAGGTTTCTCATTTATACGGAATCACAAAAAAATTAGTAGAAAAGTGTAAACACATAACCAAACTTGAATAATTTCAAACAGAAAGGAATAAAAAAGTTACTTCTGGGTAGAGGAGAGTGATATGATCCCGTACCCAAAAAAAAGAATCTAAAATATAGAAGGATATTTTTATGAACATCCTAGATTCCTAGAAGGACTCTGTAGATGGAATTTCATTATAGATTTGTTATATAATAATTTTTTTTTTGTTTGGGAATTAGTGTATTTGTGTGTGGATATAAATAATAGTGGATTTTTTTTATTAATTTCCAAACATTAGTTTTTTACTCTATATAAAAAGGTAATAAAATCCCCAAGCCATCCAACGAACCCTCCAATTGGATTCTTCCAATTATGATTGGATTTTGTTATTTTATATATTTATATACTAAAAACATTATAATTATTTAATTTTTGATCTATATGTGAGTAATGTGTATAATGAATTTATTTCAAAACCATAAAATAAAATATTAGCTTTGGATGACATAATATGGATTTATAAATTTAATAAATTATCATCCAAAATAAATTATTATATTTAAGGGACAAAGATTTATTCATAGATACTTTTAATATTGTTTATTACATCACTTTTGGATTTTATGTTGTCATATTAAAAATTGTATAATTATACCATATTTAGTTTTTACACAAAAACATATTTCTAGAAAAATTGATAAAAAATACGCAATTCAAAATAATGACGTAATGATTTACAAAATAGTATTTAAAATATAAGAATAATTCTCTTAATATATGAATATATGAATATTAGTTTAAAAAATACATTTAATGATGAAAAAAATTATATTATTATAAAATATTTCAATCTATTATAGAAATTTGAATAAAAATTTTCAATTTATATTATATATTTTATTCAATAAATTATATATAATAACATTTTTAATTTAAATATATTTTATTTTAATGATTCTGGGATTCAACATTATGTGTTTATTAATTGATACTAAATATTTATTAATGATAGAATTTTTGTTTTAGTGTATCAAGATCAAATTTTTATGATACCCATTATTTAATCATTTAAAATGAAATATTAAAAAATGAAAAATAAATTAATTTTTTATAAAAAATAAAACATAAAAATTCATTATATCCGGATATACATACATTGTATCATTTTACAACATAAAATTATTATAGGGTAAGGGGTGTGATGATGATATATTCATTGGGTGGTTCCACAAACCTATTTTTGGTCATGATCTCAATGAAATGTAAAATCTCAAATAAATAGTATTTTACATAATTTATGTGTTTAATCTCTACATGTGAGTCTTCAAGGGATAATCCCTTCAATATTTTCTCCCTCATAAGATCTATCAATTTTGAATTGCAGTGTATAACCCTAAAATCCATGGTAATTGCTTTATCAGCCAATGTCAATTGGAAATTATCATAAACCATTATGTAAAAATATTAATGACCACAATAAAATAGATGTATTATCATAATTTATAATTCTTAATGTATTTTTAACCCTATGTAAATACAATTTTACATAATAACTAAATAATTCAATGTGTTTTCTCTAAGTATATTTCAGATGAAGAATTTATCCATTCAATAGGGGATTTCATTTATAAAATATTTAGTCATTACCTTCATCCCCCATTAGAAATTTCACCAACTATATTTTATTTTTATATATTAAAACGTCTATTGATTTTAATGTTTCATCACAACTTCTATTTCCCATGTCTATTCCTTAGACATGTTGTTCTACCACAACCCTTTGAGCAAATGAGTTTCCCTATTTCATATAACATTGTCTTTGTGACATATGATCATCACAAGATTATCTATATATGAAATATCTTCTTATAATGGTAACAAATTTATATTTTGTTCACATCTGTTATCTCAAATTAATTTGTACAACTAGGATACATGGAATAAATCACATACAATATATTAGTTAGGTGAAAGTACTACTTGATATTCCATTACTATGATGTGACATAGGATATCAAAGGAACTGATGTACCTCAGAACAATATTTTATTTCTTCCATAACCCCATGATACTCTTCCATGGAAATATATAAATAATTAATTTATATTGTATATAAAACTCATGAGTATTTCCATGTTATTATGATTTATTATATTATTGAAATTTTCTATAGTTCAAATATAATATGATGGTTTGAATATTGTCTATAATATCTTGTACAAGATTAGATCACATAATCAACCAGTATCAAACATCACCCCAACATGTTGGAGTGTGAAACCTCTTCCCAAAAAATGACCCATTAGGTTCCATTCTAACACTATAGTGGAAAATGTTATTATTTGATAGAACAAAAAGGTTATGGCGGTGACCCCGATATCCATAAAAATAAATTTTACAAGATCCAAAAATATCTACTATATATATAATTTTTATTTCATCTTAACCTTCTATCATAAGGTGATATGTAGTGTTGAATCATAGTTCTACATTAAACACCTGATGATGGAACCTCCAAAACCTAGATGCCAAAATAAGATCTCGATTACATCAAAAATAGAGTTGAAAATCATAACAACTTCCCAAATTCCATATATATAATTTATTTATTTGATATTGAGTGTTTACATCCATGGTGGGAATTCAATTCATTATCATGAAAATGTGATTGACCACAACCTGAATATATTTATTTATATAGGTGTCCTTGGGTGTCCTTTGATGAAATCAATGGTTCTTTTTCCCATTTCTATACTTGTGTGGGAAATTGGAGATTATGCCCTTATAATTCTTTCTTCCCTCCTAGAATATTGTTAATACCAAGGAATGAAAAAACAATATAATATCAATATTTATGTTACCCCTCTTGATGTTTTTCATCAAATATTTATATATCACTATAGATATTTTATGAATAGATATATATGAGCTATTTTCATTTTCCAGATATTCCATCTTCAAGTCTGTTTTTAATGGGATTCATATTTGGGTTATTGAAATTATAAATCAATCATCAACAATGAATAAATGCTGATTACACTATAACTTTTTCTGTTGAAATCAATCCTAACAATGGGTCTTCATTTTCCATTCATAATATGATATGAAGGATGTTATTTGAGAAAGGTATGATAATGTTAATTTTATTATTCCAATACGCATACATTTCTTGTCTAAGAAGATTGGATCCATTTCTATCCTCATCATAAGATGGGTTTCATGATCCATTATACATAGAGCATGTACAACTTCATTTTTATCCCTCTTGGTCACTATAATGAACAATCATAGTCATTGATCAGTACTAACATCCTTCATTAGGGAGTTAGAATTTCCATTTATGTGAATATATTTTTGAGGCATTATGATTCATATATTTGTCATACATTTATCTATATAGATAATATTACTAAACATAAACCTGAAGATCACTACTACTAACTATATATCTTATTTTGGGTAGTTAATATATATGATATTTAATAAGATGGATTAATAAGCTTTCACTTTATCATCTTGCATATATGGACAACCTAATACCATTTTTGACACATCGTTATAGATAAAAAATCCTTCCCCACTAGATGTACTCTATAATTTTATATAATTTTTTGGGAATTATTTTTAAATACTATATGAATTATACTTGAGAGATTGAAATGATAAAAAATGTGACTGTGAGGCTCGGTGTGCTGAAATAATTGTTTTAAAAATATTAAAATATTTATTAACACGCATGAATATTGTTATAGATAATATTAAATAACATCAAAAAGCTAGTGTAGATTAGAAATCAGAGGGCACTGTAGTGTTTAGAGAAATGACTTTACCCAAGGGGAGGCCCAACATCAGTAGAAATGGTTCAATTGTGAACAGTTGTTTTAGATTTTTTTAATGAACAAAATACGTTGTGATTTTTTTTGTAATTACCATTTAATCTGTGAAGTTATGAAACAATGATTTTAACTTTTAATAAATCATTTTTCTAGGTATAAATGACTATGATCATTAAAATACAAATTCATAGGTGTATATAGAGGAAACCATAGAAAATTCTCTTGGTGGTGACAATAGTAATGTGGATTGAGGGTCAATCTTAAGAGAATTCCACATTGGAATTCGGTCTTCAACAAAGTACGATCCAATTTCTAGGTTGGTTGATTGGTTTTGTTATTCAGTCCCTATTTCATTGATTCACTGATTAATGTGAACCAACCAACAAACCAGTTGACCAATATTTTGATCGTTCTCTTGGGAAGGGTTTTAAATTTTGAGATTTATGGGGTTGATTGTTACACTGATTTGATATATTATCATTATTATGAGAATGTATCATGGTTTTAATGAACAATGATCAAGGTTTGTTCCTCAAGTTTTTTCATGTGAAATTATCTCTCTTTTTATCTACTCCTTTTGTTCATTCTTCACGGGGTTATGAATGAATGATCATTACACATTTGTTTCATGGAGAAACAATCCATAATTAATAGTCCAATACCAGGATGTCCTTGTGGTGGAGTGATAGTGTGTACAACATGAAAATTAAATGATTTAGAATATATTTTGTTTTAGGCTATTTTCTTCAGAAGTATTTTAAGTGGTTTTCTGACACAATTGATTGCCCAAAATACCTCAATTCTGAGTTTGGGTGACAGAAAGACCATTTATTTTGAGTTTTGAGGTGATAAAATCAAATAAATGATATCCATATCATATTTCATTGTGTGTAGATGAATAATAAATGATTTATGAAAATACCAATGAACATGGTGTTGAATCTTGGGTTACATTATGTGTGGAACCCACTAAGTAGACGCTAGTGTTTCGGGAGATATTTAAATATCACATGGCCTATGACCATTCCACAGACCATAAATGCATTCCTCATAGTCTCTACATGTATCTCAAGAGATATAAGAACATGGTGTGTAGGACACATGTTTCCAACATGGAATGTGTTGAGTCAATAAGGTTTTCCTTATGACTTTTTCATTCCTTCTTGTTTTGAAAATCACAAACACCTTATCTTTACGGAAAATCAATTTTATAAGGAAAATCGCTTTTATAAGGAAAATCTCTTTTATAAGGAAAATCGCTTTTATAAGTAATATTTCTTTTATAAGGAAAATTGCTTTAATAAGGAAGATTGCATTTGTAAGAAAAATTATCCATATAATATTTTCATCAATATATTTCTTAAGTATAAGATTCGGATTCATTTCTATATTCTTGGAATCATTTGAAACTTTGATATGAATCATTCTGTTTTAGGTTCTAAATTCTAGATGAGAACCGCAATAAATTTATACTCTGAATTTTGGAAATAAATTCTCATTACGAATATTGAATATGAATTCTCATTACGAATTCTGATGACGAAATCTCTTTAGGAATTCTGATGACAAATTCTCATTATGAATTCTGTTGATGAATTCCCATTCCAAATTCTCATTCCAAATTCACCTATTAAACAGAATCTGATCATCTTTTCTTTATACACTTCGAATTTATTTAGACCTAGAAATTTTATTTTTGATTACACTCTGAACCTTCACTCCGAACATTTGAGTTATACTTTAAACGATGTCGTATTTTCTATTTAACTTGTTTTGTTATAAAACAATGTTGTCTATTCTGTTAAAAACTAACCTTTGGTTAAGTTACACGTGTATAGGTCCCTCTGATTTTTAAAGAAAATATGATCGTTGGAAAGGAGGCCGACCTTGCCTATAAATAGGCGCTCATTTTAAAGAGCTCATAACGGATAGATGAATTCTTTTATATTGTTATTAAATGATGTTAAAGTGATTTCTAGAGGGAGAGGCTCTTATTAACTCTCAAAGCTTCGTGCGACTCCAAATGTTGGTGATTACATTCGAGGACTTCCGGGGATAGGAAGATAGAGGTTCTGACTACCTTGATTTGCAAAGGATTCCTTAGTGAGGAAGACGGAGGTTGCCATCTACCTTGAAGTTGAGGGCTTACGGGGATAGTAAGACAGAGATTCCGATCTTCGTATCGAGGGCTTACCCTGGTATGGGTAAGACATACTTTCATGAAAGTATAAATCAAGGTACCTTTTTCCAAGGTTGTTGGATACCCTTTTCTTTGGGTTAAAAGACTTATATCTTGTTACTTGTAATTTACTACTTTTTTTTCCGCTAAAAATTGTATTTTAAGGAAATTATAACTTTATTATAATTCCTTACTTGTATTCTAATTCATTTAGATTCTATACGCATTAAGGTAGAATCTCATATTTTATTCTTTAGTTGAGTTTCAATTTATGGATTCATATTTCTGGAACCTTCTTTCGGAATCTCTTTCCAGTTATAAGAAAGTACATAGGACTTGAAGCTTATAACTTTATTCCTCTTTCCATGTTTTCATTTGGTGCTAGAGGTGCTGTGAATTTTCTTAGTTTAACTTTGTTAAACATAGCCCTTTCCTTTTCTTAAGGAAAACATTGTTAATCGTAACTAACATTAAAGGTACCAAAAGAAATTTTAAAGTGTACAATTCACCACCTTCTTGTATATTGAGCATCTACAACATTATTTCGATCCAACAATTGGTATCGGAGCAGGTCTCTGAAATACTTGTCCTCTCATATAATTTTTTCTTGCTCACTTTTCATTCCAAACTTTTCATTGCAAACATTCTCATTCTAAATATTGTCATTCCGAACATTGTTATTATAAACTTTTTCTACTTACAAGTTTATGTGCCAAAGGTTGTTCTAGTATGGAAGGAGTTAATGTTGGTTCTATTGATATTCTAAATCCTAAAAGACCACCAATCTTTGATGGTAATGACTATAAATACTGGAGATATCGAATGAAGACGTTTGTTATCAATACTGTAGTAGACAACATTGTTAGGCTTACTGGAAATTATAAAATTCATGATAAGGAAGTTAGAACTATTAATAACCAAGAAAAGCAAGAGTATCAACTCAATTATAAGGTACAAAATACCTTTGATCAATGACTAGAATATATATAGCCAAATTACTTCTTGTGAAGCAGCTAATTGTATCTGGAAGAAGTTAGAAGTTACACAGTTTGGAAATTCTAAAGTGATTGAGACTAAGAGAGGTATGCTTAGAGCTGAATATCATGGATTCAAGTTTCTTTATGGTGAACCAATTTTTAAAGTTCAACAGAGGTTCATGACTATAGTCAACAGATTACAGTCTATGGGAGAGAAAGGGTTAGATGATGAATCTCTTGTGGATAAGATAATTGATATTATGCCCAATGAGTGGGAATCCAAAAGAACAGTTATAGATGAGAAGAAGAAGGTCCCTCAGATTTCTCTTGATGAGTTATTCGGAACTCTTCTCCTACATGAAACCAGAATGAAGAGAGATGCTGATAACATCAAAAAGAAAAATGGGAATGGTACTGTTTCTTTTAAAACAACATCAAATCATATGAAAGCTAAGACTCCTGATAGAGTAACCAGATCCAAGTCTAAGAAGATGGTTGTTCAATCTGAATCTAGTGAGAGTGAAGTATCTGAAAATGAATTAGAAAATCTTTCTCGAAGGATGAAAAAGATAGCTGGTCAGTGAAATTTCCAATCAAATTATAAGAAAATGGTTAGGAAAGATAGGAATGATGGAGAAGTCACATGTTATGAATGCAAGAGAGCTGTACATATTAGACCAGATTGCCCGTTGCTAAAAAAGAATGAAAGGAAAGAAAGGAATTTAGACAGGAACAGAAAAAGTATTATAAATCCAGAGCTAAGAATGTTCTGAAAGCAAATGACACCTGGAGTGCCAGTGGTGGTGACTCTTCAGATGAATCTTCTGATTACGAATCTTCAGGACAGAAGAATCTTCGTTTTATAGCCAGATTACCTATTGATAATCATTTTTTTATGTCTAAGGTATGAAATGATGAATCATTGACCAATGTTTATATAAATTCTATTGATAGTATGTATTTTAACTCTTCTGATGAAGAATTCTCTTCTGGTGAAGAAAATAATTTACCTACTTATGAAGAAGTCTCTAGGTTTGTTGAACTTCTTGAGATTGACAATTCTAAACTCAATAAGAAACATGATAAGGAAAAATCTTGGAATTTTATTCCTAAAAAAGAGATATCAGATCATTCTAAACATATTGATAAGAAAAATTATTATTTTGAAAGTATTTCAAAAAATCTTGAGGAAGTAAGTTATGAGAAGAACAAACTTTCTAAAGAGTTAAAAAAAGTAATTTCTAAGAAAAATGTTTTTTGAGCCTAGCTCTACTTCAAAAACTAATGATTTTGAGGATAAAAACATGGTTATAAAACTCATTTCTGAAATTTTTTATTTAAAGAAGTGTTTATCAAACTTTACCCATGGTAAAGAAAATTTTGATAAAATGTATTCCCAAATACGACCTTTAAGAAATAAATCCGGATTTGGTTATACCGATGAAAAACCAATATTTAGTAACAATTATTTTGTTCCTCAAAGTGCCTCATTTTGTACTAAGTGTCAATGTGGTGGTCACTTGGAAAAAAAATTGTTCCTTAAACAAAACCCAATCTCTAGGATTTCACAAAGCTTACTTCTCTATGAAGATGTGGGTACCTAAAATTTTGTTATCTGGAAATCTCGGATCCAAACAAATTTGGATTCCAGAAGTCTAATTCTCTTCTTGATTTCAGGAAAATAAATAGAGTACCAGCAACAATATATGGTACATGGATAGTGGATGTTCCCAGCACATGACTGTTAACAAAAGCTATTTTGAAAAGATTATCAAAACGAAAGGAGGAAAGGTAACTTTCAGAGACAATGCTAAGGGAGAGATTGTTGGTATTGGTAATATTGTTGTTTTAGGAAAAACATTAATTTCAAATGTTCTTTTTGTTAAGGGTCTTAAGAACAACCTCATTAGCATAAGTCAGTTATGTGATGAAAGTTATATTGTGAATTTTAGGAATGATAAGTGTTTAGTTCAAAATTCCAAGGAAGAATTTATTCTCTCAGCCAATAGGCATGAAAATGTTTACACCATAAATTTAGAAGACCTCAGGTGCCAAGATTTACCTTGCCTAAGTGAAATAGAAAATCATTCCTGGTTATGGCATAGAAGACTAGGTCACTGTAACCTTAGAAACTTATTTAAACTCACTAAGAAGAAACTAGTTACGGATCTAAGAGAGCTTAGTTTTGATTCTTCTAAAGATTTTGATCCTTTTCAATATGGAAAGCAACATAAATAATGTTTTAAATCGATCGATGAAGTCTCAACAACTGATGCATTGTAGTTAGTGGACATGGATCTTTTTGGTCTAACATAAACTGGAAGTATTGGAGGCAAATACTATGTGTTTGTTCTAGTTGATGATTACACTAGATTTACTTGGGTTTATTTTCTAGAAAATAAGTCTGAAGCTTTTTCTTATTTCAAAAGTTTTAGAGCTCAAGTTAAAAATGAGAAAAACCATCCATTGAAAACTATTCATAGTGATCATGGAGGAGAATTTCAAAATTCTGATTTTGAAACTTTTTGTAGTAGAAAAGGTATTACTAACAATTTTTCAGTACCAAGAACTCCTCAAAAAAATTGGTGTAGTTGAGAGAAGAAATAGAATTCTTCAAGATATTACTAGAACCATGTTGAGTGAATATTCTATAGCTAGACATTTCTAGGCTGAAGTTGTAAGTACTGCTTGCTATACTATAAATCGAGTTTTGATTGGTCATTTTCTTAATAAAACTCCTTATGATTTATAGAATGGTAGAAAACCAAGACATTCCTACTTCACGTTCTTTGGTTTTAATGTATTAATTTTGAATACTAAAGATAACCTACAAAGTGAATCTTAATATATCATGATGTGTTAGTGTATCATGATATTAAATAAAAGATTATAATTATATATACACATAAATTATAATTGGTAATTGAGGGTATTATATTTAAAAATAATATTTTTTGACAAAACCCACATAGTAAAAAATGTTATAAAAAAATCTTATTAATTATTGGGGAATGGAAATTTTTAGGTCACCACAAATCATCAGAATTAGCTAGCTATCCGTTAGTATAAACATGTACCTAGAAGATGACTATAAATATTATGTTTTTTGGAGAGTGATTGAGAACATGTTAATGATAAATTTATTAAATAAAAAAATAAACATGAGGTCTGAAAATTTTACTTCATTTCATCAAAATTGATGATAGTAGTAATTATTTTTCATTACCCTCTTCCTAGAGTTTTGAAATAAATTCACTTTCCATTAATTTAAGTAAATATATATTTATCTATCATAGAAAAAACTATATCCTATGGTCATTCAATGAAATATTACTACCTCATTTAAAGTCACATTTTTTTATATGGGGTTGTAGTACAAAAATCATAAAAACAATATCCATTGTTCCACACAGACCATTTCATAAATGGTTAACATTATGAAACATATAGTATTATGATAAAAAAATAGAATTAGTTCCAAGGTAAATATTAGAGTACAATTTACTTTATAAATAAAAATCATACTTTTAACCAATAATCATTGTGTCATTAATAAGAACATATTAATCATTATCTATCACTTATCCATTTGACTTAAAAAACTAGATAATGAATTACTTTTTGTGGTACCATTTAATCTATTCTATCAAACACTTAATGAAATATTATTGTAGTATGATCCTGATATATTTCATAATTCTTATGATGATAACATCATCACTAAAACAATATTACAACATATTTATTATATAAAAATAAAGAAGTACATCAATATTTCTACATTGACTATATAAATAAAATAAGATCAACCTGATCCATTGGATTATTCTGTGGGTATATTCACTTGATATTTTTGGAATTCATTTTCTTAGTGCCCAATATTCTTAGATTGAAACATTTGGACACTATAATTTTCGTCATACCCATTCAAATCATAATCATTGTGGTCTTTTTCTGTCAAATATAGAAAACCAAAATCCCCATCATCAAAATACTAGCGTATTACAGTCCATAGTTATCTGAAGTAGAAGAATCCTTCATTCAATTATTTACCTTATGCATTATTTGTTTTTCCTTCCTATTATTACATTTCATATCTCCAATTCCATATGACATGTATAATAAATCCTCTTCTTGGTAACATATGAAAATATTTCATCATATCCAGAAACTTTTTAAGCACATTCTCTATTATCATACATTAATGAAGTCCTTTTAATGAATTTTTCAACATTGTTTTTTTTTGCATTGTATGAAATTTATAGAATAAAAATTCTATAATAGTATTTGATGATTTATTCCTCAATGTGTTTTATTCCTAATTTTTTTTAAACTATGTAACCTAATGTTCATATCATTATTTTACTCATGAGGGAAATGTTATTGAAAAAATGACTCTTTATAAACATTATATTCCATGTGTTCTATTTCCACTTCCCTCATAGAATTATGGATCAAAAAAAACATTTTTAAAAATCACTATTGAGAGATTATAGTTTTGGTATAATATTTTTTATAACAACTTAATTCCGTAAATATCTTATCTAAATAATAAATCCATTTTTTGGAATTATTTTAGAGCATGTATTCGCAATAAATGTTGGGTCTCTCTCTCACATTAAGTGATCCATATTTAGTGAATCTCGTTGTGGGACAAGTCTCTTCAACAATGTGTTGATAATTTTCATACCTGATTAGGAATAAAAAATATATCAAAAACGTTCATAGTTCGTGTGTCAGAAATATTGATATTTATTAGGGAAACCACAGAATTTTAATGAGTTTTTATACCAGTATTCTAGGTTCAATTTGAAAACAATTTTGAACATTAGTTTAGATCATAACATTATCTAACATAATATTTTATCCCAGAACAAGTGAAATACTTATGATAAATTTAAAATTTCAAGAATATATAATATCAAAATCATAAAATAGTTTTTTTGGTATTTTCTACTATAAATATCATCAAATTATTTTATATGTTTATGTTTCATAATATATGTCTTTTTTAATCTAGTTTTTAGGGATTTTACTTATCATCGATTAATAGAAAATGTAATTCCCCAACCCTATAATCTTAGAATAGGTGCCCCACTATATTACATTAGCCAGATTACAATGAGTCAGATCCCAAAGGACCATTATGTTTTGTAGTTTTGGAAAACTAGATTACATACATGAAACTGATTTTAGATTACAGATTTAAAATAATCCCTATGTCACAACCCGTCCTCGGGGCCCGTGTCGTGACTACCCCAAACCCGCCTTCCATAGGCCAGGGGTTGGCGACTAGCACCAAAGGTGTAAATCCCGATAACTGGGAAGGCATTGCCTTTATAAAAGAAAACAAGCACCACAAAGTACAAGTGGAAGCAAAACACTAAGTACAAAAGAAATGCTAAAAAGTAAAATGGGCCAGAATACAAACCCAAAAGAAAGTACAACTACAACTGAACAAGGTACAACAGCAAAAAGACAATCAGCTGGAAGAAGGAAGCAGCTCCTGGGTCGTCCTCCTCGGATCCTACTTGAAGGGTAGGTACAGATAGCGCAGCTCCTGGTCATCCACCACGGATCCTACCTGAAGGGTAGGTACAGATAGCCTCCTCCACACTCTCATCCTTCAACCTCCTCTGTGTGTCGTCTCGTCATGTAGTCCACCTCTGGGTACTGACTCGTCATGTAGTCCACCTCCGGGTACTGACTCGTCGTGTAGTCCACCTCCGGGTACCGACCAGTCCTCGAACACTAGGCCTCCGTCAGCCATGCCCGTCGTCTGCAACCAACACAACGAGGTACGGGCATAGCCCGTGCAGGGGTGAGTATAACGATACTCAGTAGGTACCCCGAGAACCTCAAGGTCTCACTAAACCAACAAGGATGACCACAAGAAGATCTCAACAGATAGCCTCTACTTAGATATATGCCTATACTTATACCTATGTTATCAAGTAACGCATCTCAATCATGAGGATACACAAGGATTGTGAAATCAACGGATAACCACTACCCAGGTATATGCCCATACACATACCTAAGTTATCAAGTGACCCATCTCAATCATGAGGTAAACACAAAGGTCAAAATTCTCAGATCAAACCAGGATTTTCATTATCGAAACCGTAACTGGTGAAGAGCCCCATCTCTGGAGTGTACAGTGGGCCTGTCACGACTATGAGGTACTTCTCACTAACCGAAGACTGCTGAGGTACTCCTCCTGTCGAGTATTGCGGCTTTGCGGCCAACTACCGGGCGCTCCGTCCGCTGAGGGTCTGTCGCCAAATACCGGTCGCTCCCCCTAATATCCTACAGAGGTACTCCTCCTATCAAGTACCGCGGGTCTGCTGCCAACTACAGGGAGTTCCGTCCGCCATGGGTCTGTCGCCAAATACCAGGCGCTCCGACCATTGGGTTAGTCGACTCACTCCAAGTCAAGTCGGTCAAGCAGTCGTCAGGTCTCAACCATCTACATGGTTTCCGTACTCTGTACGCTCGTCTCCGGGAGGGTCCTCTCCACGAGCTATAGGTCGATACTCAAAGTATCTCAAAGTCCCACGAAGAATTTTCTCAAAGGACCGCCTCGTCATAGAGGTCTCAACGCAACAGACGGCGCGTCAATCGGACGCCCTGTCTATGAGTTGTTAGCCTTTTCATCCCATTGGCCCGGTTGGTTTTGTGTGCGAACCAATCCGGCTATAACTCAAAAATACCCCGACCACTAATAGGGTATACTCATAGGGACCGTTTCTCAACGTGATCACCAATGCCGCTGACGGTTCATCAAACAGACATCTGGTCTGAAAGATATCATCTTTTCCGTCCCAGGGGCCCGTTTGGATTTCGGGTACAATCCAACCCAGCCACTATCCAACTTCATCCCAAACTCAGGTGAATAATGCCAAAAGTTCCATCTCCTCAAGATGAAAACAATGAGACAGACGACACGTCAATCGGATTCCCAGTCTGTGAGTTATTGACTTATTCGTTCCAGGGGCCCGATTGGTTTAATGAGCGAACCTACCCGACCACACTCTGAAGGCATCCAAACCTCAAGCGGAGTAAGCCAAAAGATCCTTCTCACTTAGAGGAAACCATCAATGTCAACGGAACTTCAATCGGACGTCCGGAACTCAAGATATGAGTATTTCCGCTCCGAGGGCCCGGTTGGTTTCGTGGATGAACCAACCCGGCTGAACACAAAGTAATCCGAAACCTTGAGTGTGATATACCGAAACGACCGTCTCGATCCAAGGATCGTGTTTTCGCTGACGGCGTTTCGTTTGGAGGCCCGTAGCTCATGTTATGGGCATTTGACCAAAAGTGGTCCGAAAATGGGGGTCTGGCCCCGGGCCGACCCGGCCCGGCCCGGTCCGGCCCGACCGGCCGGCCGCGGCTCGGCCAGCGCAGCCGAGCGGACACCGCGGGCGGGGTGCGCAGCTCCCCCGCCCTTCGCCACTGATTGAGGCCGGTGGCGAACCGCCGGCCGCCTCCCTTCCGGCAGCGCACCGTCGCCGCCTTCCGCGGACCACTGGACGCGCTCCGGTGGTCCGTTTCTCCTGCCGTATTCACCTATGGTCCTCCCGGGACCCGACCTTCACTGCGGAGGCCTCAAAATCACCTTGCGGCCTTGTTTTTCGTCGCCCGTCGATCCACGCATCAACAACAAATCTGCGGAGGGTTGTCTGGCCGTGTTCGTTTGACCCGCACCCTCCGCGTTAGATAATATAAGAGGGAGAATTTATTCAACACATGAAACAAAAATTTTAATAAATTAAAATTGTTCATATGAAACTGGTTCTTAAATTTTAAAGAAAAGTTCACGTGAATATAAAGGTATTCCAAAATAAAATCTGTACCTCGTCAAGTCTTCGCACGCGCGTTCTTCGCGGATTTGATCGCCGCAGAAGGAGGCAATCGTCGCGTCACAGAAGGACATCGCGTCGTCGAACTCCGAGGTTCAAGAACAAAAAATTTTAATTAATAATAATTAAATCCATGTGTTGATAAAAACCACACAGGAGTTCTAAATGGAACCCAAAATCTCTTACCTCCAACAGATGATTGAAGATTTCGTTGCGGAGGAAGGAATGACGTAGAAGAGGAAACGTCGGCGTCACAGCACACGACGTCACGTCATCGATTTCCGAAGTTTCGGCGTTCTTCTTTGGAGGCCGGCGTTCTTCATGTTCTTCACGTTCTTCGCGAAGAAGGGTGAAGGCACAAGAATTCTGTCAAAGGTCTCCCAACGTGTAATCCACAAGATGTGGCGTTGGTTTTATTTTATTACTACGCCAACGGATTTCAAACCGGCTAAGAAACGAATAAAGAGATAAGTAAGGACCCATTAATTCGTAGAATTAATTCAACTAAATAAACCGCCCAATTAATTCAATGAAGAAAACCACCCAATTAATTGGTGCGTTAAGAAATTAAGAAAACGCGTCAGTTGACTTTCATAATGACGGGTTTTCGTAGGTTCATTACTTAGCAGAAAAGAAGCGGTGGGACTCGTGCAGGTCCCACCTCACAAATATCCTACATAGAGGGTAGGATATTTTTGGATAGCACCCTATCCCCAACAACTCAGCTTAAGATGCATTAAGTGGATTCAAATGACATCCAAGCGGCTTAAGTGAAATAAAATAATGTGTGTCGTACAATTATTTTATTTCTTATCTTTAAGCCTGAAAATTAAAAACCACACCCGAGAAAACGCAACTCTGGAAGAGGCATTTCTAAGCAAAAACCGGCGCTGCGATTCCATCGGTCCCCTTAGAATTCGATTCCGAGCACCAGTTCAAAATTTAGAAAAACTCGCTCGTTCCTTCAATGAACGTACCCGAGCAAAACTTCCTAAATTGATTCCGGGCACACTGGGCCTCGGAATCAGGCGTCGTCAAAAACTGCGTTCGTGTAAAATTTCAATGAAAATTAAGAAAAGAATTTCCATGGAATTTACGGGTCTTTACATTACTCCAACCACATGGCTTTACATCCCTGTAATTCTTCAACACAATCTTAGGGATACAATGGAGATACTGAGCACGCATATGAGCCTTCCGCTCCAATGTTCTCACCTGGAGGTTCCCGTGCTGCCAAAGAAAGTGCACCAGAAGAATCAATCGTCCCCGTAGGATCCGCTCCGGTCGATCCTTGATCCCCACTAGAACCTCTGTGGAAGTTACCCCATCTCCATTGTCCTGCTCCTCATGGTCGATGATATACGGAGGGTCATGCACATATCTCATCAGTTGAGATACGTGGAAAACGCCGTGCACCAAGTGCAACTGAAGTAGATGGGTCAAGCAGTAAACCACCTCGCCTACCCAGATGAGGACCTAGAAAGGCCCGTTGAACATCGGAGATTACTTTCCTCCCTGGCCACATCTCCGTAAACCTTGTCGAGGTGAGACTCGTATAAGGACGTGATCATCATCCTCAAACGACAGAGGTCTCCATTTTCTGTTAGAACTGAAACTCAAAATGACTGCTGCTACAAGGGTAAGGTTGACCGACTCAAGAGTGATCGGTCGCACCCTCCTGTGCAAGAGTTACCATGTGCTTCCTGTGGTTTCCTTTTTCGCCAACAATGGAAAACCCATCCCGATGTCGTATTTAAACTACAACCTTTTTTCCTAATACCGTCAATTTGTGTATGAACTGTGATTGCCCAGTCCATACTCAAACCAATTTCATAAGGCCTCGACGCTGCCACCAAGAGATTCCAACCGAAACTCTCGCCTCGAGGATCTGACCACACCATCATCATAAGTGTGATTATCTAGTCTCCTCCCATGGTATCTCTAGACGTGAGGTTCAAGTCCAAGGCTTTCCAGAAACTCTAGGTTTGGAATAAGATTTGGGAAAGCAAGGAATGATTCATATCGATGTCCATTACTACAGCAGCTAGTAGTGGACACAGATTGTCCCTCGAATCATTTCTAGAGCCATTGGGTCACACTCCTTGACCACAAGCAGCCACACTCTTCCACCGCCCTCCAGATCCCTGTGCCTGGCAGGGATAAATAAGGCGGGTGGTTGTAGCATGATAAGATGTACACCACCCTATACTGCTCTCCTAGCTCTGCCTCCATGTCTGCTACTTCGCAGACTCATCTATCTTTAAAGCTTCCACTTCTTGAAACATTTAACACGCCCGAGTCTGTAAGACTGGCACTGGTTTCCTATTTCTTACTACACTATACAATCGTCATCTGCTCTTGGATGACCTGGACCTTCTTTGGTGTCACAAGAGCTGCTATGATTTTTTCTTTTCCGATATGTGAAATCTGGTCTCATCCCCTGGATGAACCACATTCGTTTCCTAATACAGTCAATCCTGACATGAATGATGCATTCATGCCATGGATGACGTCGTAAGGCCTCGACGTAACTACCAAGAGATCCAACTGTCACTCTCGCCTCCAAGGATCGAGTCACACTGTCGACATCAGTGTGAAGTCACTGGGTCTCCTCCAGTTGAAATCTCGAAAGTGAGGGTCAAGTCAACAGTTTAACCGGGACCACTCAGTATCAACCAAAAAAAGATACGTGTATTTTTATTATTGCATCTCATAGTAAAAGACACAAAGCAACTACAGACAAACATCAACAAAACCAGAAGCAACAGGATAAATAGCCTCCAGGTCGGAAGCTAGTCCCGCTCCTGTCCATCTGCCTCCGGATCTCCATGACAATAGGCCTCAGCTTCCTGAAGCTGTGCTCTCCCATGTCCTCCTGTCCCCTGCGGTTGGGGTGGGCCTCTTAGTGGTGGTGGCAACATCCCGAAGCATTGTCCACCTCCAGCTGTACGACCAGCTCCTCTTCCATGGCCACCTGCTCTTTGCGGTCCGCCCTGATCGATCCTATGCCTCTGCCTCGGAGGTTCTTCATTTAACTGCTGGTCATCATCATGGCGGGTCGGACAGTCACGTGCCATGTGAACAATTCCGCCACAGGAGTAACAATGTCCACTCTCGGCACGTCTAGCTCTGAATCCACCCTGGTTTCCCTGCACAACTGAACCTGAGTCGTGTAGTTAGCCACCGGTAGGTCTAGTCCTCTTGGACCTCTGCGTCATCTGTCTACTGCCTACTGCAGAAGACTCTTCCGCAAGCCGGCTAGTGGTGGGTCCTGCTGTTGGAGACTACTCAGCCACTAAGAGGACTCTCTCCAACACCCATGTCTGCGTCATAAAGCTGTGAGAAACAACAGAAGCTCTAATCTCTCTCCTGAGCCCCTGCTCGAAGGTTAGGGCCCTGAAGAACGGGTCCCATACCATATCTGTGGAGTAGCGCGAGAGGTCTGTGAATCTCGCTGAGTACTGCGCCACTAATATGCCGCCCTACCGCAGCTGAAGTAGCTCATGTATACACACCACTCGAAGGGTGGTTGGTACAAACTCTGCCCCGAACAGGCTCTTGAAGTCTGCCTATAGAAGTGTCGCCTCATCATGAATATAAAGCATCAGGCTCCACCATCTGCCTGCTGTTGCCTGAAAAAGGCTGGCAGCTAGGATCACCATGAAATCTGTCGGCATCCCCACTTGCCTGAAGACTCTCACAACAGCCTCCAGCCAATCCTCAGCTGCCTGCTGGTCCGTCCCTCCCTGGAACCTGGGTGGCATCTGGCGCTAGAACTCATGCAGTGCGCTTAAGCGACGTGCATCCTCTGTTGATGAGGCTGGTGGGATTGGTGTCCCAACGGGTAGTAGTACCGCTGGTGCCTCCGCTGGTGCCTCAACTAGGATAGGGCCATGTACTGAGGCCTCATCGCTTGGCGTGCTGTCAGTACGTACCACTCTCGGGGCTCTAGCTGGTCGTCCACGGGGAGGCATCCTGAAAGAAACAACATGACATGGTCAAGATATTATACCTGGTGAATTGACCTGGTTTGAGCTGACATTTAAATAAAAATTCTGGAAAACACACACAAAATCAGTGTTATCGTGCACAATGTCGGAAATCAGTTGTCATGGTCCTGGTTTATGGATACGTCGGCCGCCCGCACCAACACTAGACTCCCTGAACTGAAAACCACACTCGGTACTCTTAACACTATTGCTTCACAGAAAGAAACATCAGAGTTATATGTTCTACGGTAGAACCGAACTCCTATGATACCAATTTGTCACGACCCGTCCTCGGTGCCCGTGCCGTGACTACCCCAAGCCCGCCTTCCATAGGCCAGGGGCTGGCGACTATCACCAAAGGTGTAAATCCCGATAACTGGGAAGGCATGGCCTTTATAAAAAAATAACCACCACAGAGTACAAGCGGAAGAAATACAATAAGTACAAAAGAAATGATGAAAAGTAAAATGGGCTAGAATACAAACCCAAAAAAAAGTACAACTACAACTGAACAAGGTACAACAGAAAACAGTCAATCAGCTGGAAGAAGGAAGCAGCTCCTGGGTCGTCCTCCTCGGATCCTACCAGAAGGGTAGGTACAGATTGTGCAGCTCCTGGTCATCCACCACGGATCCTACCTGAAGGGTAGGTACATATATCCTCCTCCACGCTCTCATCCGTCAACCTCCTCTGTGTGTCGTCTCGTCGTGTAGTCCACCCCCGGGCACTGACTCGTCATGTAGTCCAACTCCGGGTACGGACTCGTCGTGTAGTCCACCTCCGGGTACCGACCAATCCTCGAACACTCGGCCTCCGTCAGCACTGCCCGTCGTCTGCAACCAACACAATGAGGTGCGGGCATAGCCCATGCAGGGGTGATTATAACGATACTCAGTAGGGACCCCGAGACCCTCAAGGTATCACTAAACCAACAAGGATAACCACAAGAAGATCTCAACAGATAACCTCTACATAGATATATGCCCATACATATACCTAAGTTATCAAATAACCCATCTCAATCATGAGGAAATACAAGGATTGTGAAATCAACGGATAACCACTACCCAGTTATGTGCCCATACATATACCAAAGTTATCAAGTGACCCATCTCAATCATGAGGTAAACACAATGGTCAAAAGTCTAAACTCAAACCAGGATTTTCATTATCGAAACCGTAACTGCTGAAGAGCCCCGTCTCTGGAGTGTACATTGGTCCGGTCATGACTGCGAGGTACTGCTCACTAACCAAAGACTGCTGAGGTACTCCCCCTGTCGAGTACTGCGGGTTTGCGGCCAACTACCGGGCTCTCCGTCCGCTGAGGGTCTGTCGCCAAATATCGGGTTCTCCCCCTAATAGCCTACATAGGTACTCCTCCTGTCGAGTACCGCGGGTCTGCGGCCAACTACCGGGTGCTCCGTCCACCATGGGACTGTCGCCAAATACTGGGCGCTCCGTTCACTGGGCTAGTCGACTCACTCCAAGTCGAGTCGGTCAAGCAGTTTCCAGGTCTCAGCCGTCTACACGGTTTTCGTACTCCGTACGCTCGTCTCCAGGAGGGTCCGCTCCATGAGCTATAGGTCGATACTATAAGTATCTCAAAGTCCCACAAGGAAGTATCTCAAAGGACCGCCTCGTCATAGGGGTCTCAACGCAACAGACGGTGCATCAATCGGACACCCGGTCTGTGAGTTGTTACCCTTTTCGTCCTAGGGTCCCGGTTGGTTTCGTGTGCGAACCAATCCGGCCGTAACTCAACTATACCCCGAACACTCATAGGTTATACTCATAGGGACCGTTTCTCAACGTGATCACCAACGCCGCTGACGTTCCGTCAAATGGACGTCTGGTCTGAACGATATCAGCTTTTCCGTCCTAGGGGTCTGGTTGGATTTTAGGTACAATCCAACCCAGACACTATCCAACTGAATCCAAAACTCGGGTGAATAATGCCAAAAGTTCCGTCTCATCAAGAGGAAAACAACGAGATAGACGGCGCATCAATTAGACGCCCGGTCTGTGAGTTATTGGCTTTTTCATTCAAGGGGCCCGGTTGGTTTCGTGAGCGAACCAACCCGACCGCACTCCGACGGCATCCAAACCTCGAGAGGAGTATGCCAAAGGATCCGTTTCACTTATAGAAATCCATCAAAGTCGACGGCACATCAATCGGACGTCCAGAACTCAAGATATGAGTGTTTCCGCTCCGAGGGCCCGGTTGGTTTTGGGGATGAACCAACCCGGTCGAACACAAAGTAATCCGAAACCTCGAGTGCGATATACTGAAACGACCGTCTCGATCCAAGGATCGTGTTGTCACTGACGGAGAGTCTTTTGGAGGCTCGTAGCTCATGTTATGGGAATTTGACCGAAAGTGGTCCGAAAATGGGGGTATGGGCCCAGACCGACCCGCCAAGGGTCCGACCCGGCTGGGCCCGGCCCGGTCCGGGCAGTCCGGTTCGGTCCGGCCCGACCGGCCGACCGCGGGTCGGCCAGCATGTCCGAGCGGACACTGCGGGCGGCGTGCGCATCTCCCCCGCCCTTCGCCGCTGATTGAGGCCGGCGACGAACCGCCGGCCGCCTTCCTTCCGGTGGCGCGCCGCCGCCGCCTTCCGCGGACCACCAGACAAGCTCTGGTGGTCCGTTTCTCCTGCCATCTTCGCCTATGGTCCTCCCAATACCCGACCTTCACAGCGGAGGCCTCAAAATCACCTTGAGGCCTCCTTTGTCGTCGCCCTTCGATCCACGCATCAATGAACAATCCGCGGAGGGTTGTCGGGCCGTGTTCGTTTGAACAGCACCCTCCGCATTAGATAATATCAACGGGAGAATTTATTCAACACATGAAACAACAATTTTAATAAATTAAATTTTTTCATATGAAACTGGTTCTTTAATTTTAAAGAAACATTCATGGGAATATAATGGTATTCCAAAATAAAATCCCTGCCTCGTCAAGTCGTCGCACGCGCGTTCTTCGCGGACATGATCGCCGCAGAAGGAGGCGATCGTCGCGTTGCGGAAGGGCGTCGCGTCGTCGCGGAAGGGCGTCGCGTCGTCGAACTCCAAGGATCAAGAACAAAAATATTTAATTAATAATAATTAAATCTGTGCGTTGATAAAAACCACAATGGAGTTCTAAGAGGAACCCGAAATCTCTTACCTCCAACAGATGATTGAATATTTCGTTGCGGAGGAAGGAACGTCGTAGATGAGGAAACGTCGGCGTCAGGGCACATGGCGTCGCGTCGTCGGTTTCCGCGGTTTCGGCATTCTTCGTCGAAGGGCAGCGTTCTTTGCGTTCTTCGCGTTATTTGCGTTTTCGCGTTCTTCGTGAAAAGGGTGAAGGCACAAGAATTCTTTCAAAGGTCTCCCAATGTGTAATCGTCAAGATGTGGTGTTGGTCTTATTTTATTACTACGCCAACGGATTTAAAACCGGTTAAGATACGAATAAAGATATAAGTAACGACCCATAAATTCGTAGAATTAATTCAACGAAAAAAACCTCCCAATTAATTCAACGAATAAAACCGCCCAATTAATTGGTGCGTTAAGAAATTAAGAAAACACGTCAGTTGACTTACATAATGACGGGTTTTCGCGGGTGCGTTAATTAGAGGAAAAGAAACAGTGGAGCTCGTGCGGGTCCCACCTCACAAATATCCTACCTAGAGGGTAGGATATTTTTGGATAGCACCCTATCCGCAACAACTCATCTTAAGCTACTTTAAGTGGCTTTAGATGGATTCCAAGTGGCTTAAGTGAAATAAAATAATGTTTGTCGTACAATTATTTTATTTCTTAACATTAACCCCGAAAATGAAAAACCACACCTGAGAAAACGCCACTCCGGAAGAGGCGTTTCTAATCAAAAACTGGCGCTGCGATTCCATCGGTGCCCTCAGAATTCGATTCTGAGCACCGGTTCAAAAGTTAGAAAAACCCACTCGTTCGTTCACTGAACGTACCCGAGCCAAACATCAGAAATTGATTCTGGGCACACCGGGCCTGAGAATCAAGCGCCATCAGAAACTGCGTTCTTGTAAAATTCCAAAGAAAATTAAGAAAAAATTTCCTTGGATTTTACGGGTCTTTACACCCTATTAAATGTAAAGTCACCTAAACCTTGAACATAGTATACGGATTCAACATTATATCCAATGAAAAGAAAAAAAAATTGAGTGGTTAACTTATTAGTAACGGTAAACTACAATGGAAGAAATAACAAATCAATGTGAATAGTCAATATGGCATGGTAAAGAACTCAACACCCATTTCATTTAATCAATAAAATAAAAATGATATTTACCCATATATTTGTTCAAAGTTAAAACCCTCAATATAGTAATAACTAAAATTATGGAAAATCATAATTATTAAACATATTGTTTCGATTGAAAATTAAACATTTTATATAAATGTATCTCAAAAAATGGATTAAATCATACTAGGTAAAAGAAGATAGTATTAGACCTACTATAACTATACTTTAATATTTATTCAAAAGACACATTAAATCAGACCTGCTAAAAATGCATAGGGTTTGTCCAACCTGAATTTATCCCATGAGACTACTGATGAATATAGGGGATTATATTAACTGATCTCCAACTGGTTTATTTTATATATAAATAATTTATCATATATCAATTAGTAGATATAAATCATAAACTATGATCCTAATCAGATATTTCTATTTAGTAAGGAATAAATATTTATCAATATTCAACAATTAATCAAATTACTATCAATGTAAAAATAATTCGTAAATATGGTTACAATTTAGGAACTAATTATCCAAAAGATAATTTTATAGATATTTATGATAAATATTATTTACAATATAAAATTATCATAAGGATGTGATTGTTTCATGATAATGTAAAAAATCAAAAAATAAATTGAGATTTTAGATATAAAATTTTTCATTTAGGTATTCTTATATCAAATCCCATTGGATTTAATAAATAAAAGTGAATCCTAAAATTATATGATTTATAAGTGAATCATGATATTAAACTAAAATGGTTATTTCATACACCAAATCAAATTTAATTGGTTTATAACAATAAATAACTCACAATGGATAGTAAAATGAGATGAAATACCTTAATGTGAGTCTGACAAGCAACATGTTTAATTATCTTCCAAAATAATTAACATGGGTAAATTATTTAATTGCAAGAGAACCATTACTAATTTTATTACTTATTTTATTTCACCAATTAACAAGTTACATATAATTAAATAATCATCAATGATTATGCTATATGTTTTGATTTTATACGATTTATATGTAAAAAATAAATTTGGTCGGTAAACATTAATCAAATGGTTGATTATTTAAACATGTATAGAATAATAATCATGTAATGATAATCATATTTTTAGATTAATTAAAATTTTAAAACCAAAATTTTTTGATGGTTATGAAAATTGATCTAACGTGACAATCATGGAGATGATAAGTCATTTATATGCATGAACAATGGTTCTATTTTTCAATGATCATTATGGAAAGAAGGAAAACAATTATTTTTAAAAAATTTATATCATATATAATATATTATTTGACTATATATAAATTTATATATAATTATTTAGATATAAATTGAATCATATCTCTTTGACGAGGGGGTAATCTACATGACCCTGAATGAGGTTTTCCCTTCTTTAATGTGTGAAAGGGTAATTAAAAAAATGATATACTATATAATATGACTAGTTCTTATGTCGTTAATAAAATATTGATTTATTTTGTATCAATTATATTTATAAAATATGTATTTAAGAAATCCATAATATTAATTTTATTGGAAATGGAATACAGTGTTCATGTCGATAGAAGGTCGTACGTACTCATTAATGGTGATTCATTTTTCGTTCCATATTAAAAGAAATAAAAGTAAAATATATAAAAATGTAAATTTTAATTACACTATAATTTTGTTTAATATATGTTTCATATTTTTTTAAACCCATCCTTAATATAGGCCATTGGATTCTTTAATGACCATATCACTATGAAGATGTAGTAATCCACACATTCAAAAATGTCATTATCTTATTCCTGAAAAATAGAGGCCATGAATGTTTGTTTTATGGAAAAATTAAATAATAACATAGAAATTTGGGATTATATATATATATATTATCA
Source organism: Viscum album (assembly GCA_963277665.1). Classification (NCBI taxonomy): domain Eukaryota; kingdom Viridiplantae; phylum Streptophyta; class Magnoliopsida; order Santalales; family Viscaceae; genus Viscum; species Viscum album. The sequence goes on along the minus strand of OY728163.1, from coordinate 1,043,412,331 downwards.
TTATCCGCAACCTTGAATGTTGGAAATTGATGAATGAATGACATCAATTAGCGAGGTGGTAGTATGCGTCACAGAAGAACGATATATATATATCCCATTTTTATGAAGTTTGTTTGACTGTATCTAAAAACCTTAACATAATAACATATAAAATAATTAGTACCCTAATTTTACTATTTATTCAGGATAAAATAATTATTGAATCGGTGTATAATGTAATAAAATAGAGAATCTCATTGAATAATCTTACCTCTTCTTCATGCATCTCTTTTTTGATTATACAAAAACCCAATTGTTTTTGAATTTTTGAAAAATGATAGTATTAAAATACAAGGGGATATATTTATGCTTATATTGGAATGTTTTGGATGATCAGACTCTATTGAGATGTGTGTGGATGTGAGGGGGTGGGTTATTTTTTATGGTGGTGGAGGAGTTACATTACTAAAAGAAATAAAAAGGTAAACACTATTTGGTGGGCAACCATACATCATATATCCAAAATAATGAAACCAATATACAATGTGTCTATAATGTCTTAATATTTCAATAATACAGTTTTTCAAAAAGTTTCTAGGCCATTTGGAAATATAAAATGAATTTTTAACCATTAAGCAGTCTCATTTTCATGTTAGTCATTGTAAATAATATTAATTTTGATCACTAATATTTTAGATAAAAAACTATAAAAAATTATTAATAATTATATTTTACTATTATTAAAAATTTGGAATCCATTTTTAAAAAATTAAATTCATATAAATCGTATTAATTAATTTTATTATAATCTTCGGGATGAGACATGAATTTGGGTTTAAAAAGTTTAAATGTATATAACTTTTAAATTATTTTATATAAATATTCAATATAAAATTGATTACAATGACCAAAATTAGAATAATATAATAAAATTTTATATAATAATATTAACAAAACTAAAAAATAATTTAACCATATAAATTATTTAAATGAAATGTTATTTTTCATTTATGAATTTGTAATTTTCACTATTCAAAAAATTCATCTTCTCAAAAAAATAAAAAACATTCACCCTATTCAAATTTTGACATTCCTAATTCAAATATAATATTTATTTTTTAAAATAAAATTTATAAAAGGTAAATAATATAATTTTATGAATGGTGTGTCGTGGGAAAACATCCATAACCAATATAGATTTTTAGGCCATAAAATGGGTTTTTGTATATCTTATAAATATCAAATCTACTAGATTAATATTGAATCATTTAATTGAATAAATAATAAATGAAATTTATTAAAAATATATATTTATTTTATTTCTATTAATTTATCAATAGAAAAAAATATGTCACATAAAAATTTATAAAAACATTTCTAATATATTAATTTTTTTTATATTCATTTCTAATAAATTATTCTCCAAAAATTTCTATAAAAATATGTATACAATGTTAAAAAAAATTATTAGATAATTTACATACTATTAATTACAACACCGACATGATAAATATCATATTATTAGTATAAAATAGGTTGGAAATCATGGGATTGTGTGTACCACAACCTGTTAAAGAAACCCGATATTCTGTATAGTAGAAGCCAAAATAGTGTTTCATGAACCATAAGCTAATATCAGGGTTTAGTATAGTTTATGTTTAACATGGTATTTAAAATAAATAAATCTATCAAATATTTAGTTTATTTTAAATAGGAAATATTGAAAATTATTTAGGTGTTACAACAATCATGGATTAAAAAAATTTACAATGTTGGATTTAAAATAAAAAATTAGTATTGGAGTTCACAAAAACTCATAATGTAAAATTATTTTATGAAAAAAAATTAAAAGTGAGGTTTTCCATGAAGTATATGTTAAAATATCATGTAATTAAATATATTCATTACAAATTATATATATAGGGAATTTAATACACAATATAAAATATATAATATTCTGTGATGTCCAATATGATTCATAAAATTAAGAATATATAAAATATCAATTAATACATTAGTATTTAATAAATAAATATCAATTTAATGAAAAGAAAATTTGATCATATACAATATTTAATTATACTAATATTTAAATATAATTTCATTTTAAATTAAATAACCCTTATATCAGATATCCTTCAATACAATATTTAATAGATCATATAAAAAATTGGAGAAAAATAACAACATACCATATTTCATGACATCAAAAATAAATTAGATCACATGTATAACAAAATTAAAATCCATAATAACATAGTTTAATAATTAGCCATATATTTATTCATTAGAAAATTAATTTATAATTATTATCACAATGTTTGTTTGTTATCTCTGTTCTGTATTCAATATTGTGTGCAAGTATTCTTCATTTGTAAACTTTTTTCAAAATAAGAGTTCATTTTTTCATCATTATTTTCATAAAAATAATAATTACCAAAGAATGGATGGTATTAGAATTTAGGATTTATAATTATTCATAATATTTTACATTATATGTAGAAGTTTTTCTTTTTTACTCATAAGGATAACATTTTAAATGAGCATATTTTGATGATTTTTATTGAATAGACATTGGTATCTTAATTAATTATTTTTATATTAATGTATCCTTTATAGAATAATTCAATTTTATATATAGTCATATTATCGTTATATATAAATCAAATATAATTTAAAAATGTTATATTTCATAATATTATATAGAAATGTTCATTGTGGTGTTTAGACCAATATAATCATAGTTAAACCATAATTAATTGATGAGTATGATTTTGATATTTGTGTTGAAAAAAATAATATTATTATTATAGAATCATAATTACATTATTTTTATGTTGTAACATTTTTTAATAGAATTTTAATTTTGTTATATTTAATAATAATAATCAATTTCAATATTGATATGCACAACTTTTATTGGTCGTAGTCTTCATGAACTTACAATTAATTTTTTTATTTCCCATAAAATAACAAATGATAAAGTAAAATATAATAGTTACATAAATTATTATATTTTTATTATATAAGATTCCATTAATAAAAAATTTCATCCTTATAACCAACTAATTTAGTATTAGAAAAAAAATATGTTGCTTCATCGAGTCAGTATTTTTCACAATCACATGAACAAAATTTTGAAAATTCATAATTTAATATCATAATTTTAATTTGAGGTTATTCCCAAAATATTAAAAAATAATATGAAATTAACATATAATATCAAATAATATTTGAAATGATATATTTTAAGCTAAATGATTCAATTGAAATACAGTTAAATAAAAATCATTCTTTTGCAGATATATTCATGATTTCTATTTTAGGGCTCCTATTAAAATGAGGAAATAGGCTCTCCACTTTTGAAAAGATGTTACATGATGATGAAATGGGTCTTAAGTGATGGAATAATGGTATATTTCAAAAATTATTCCATAATTTAGAGTGGTATTGATAGGGTGTTCGGTGGAACCTTTTATATATGGATGGAATAACATTATCATTAATATTTCATCTTAATATATCATGGATCATATTTCACAATTCAAGAAGACTAAAAAATAAAATAAATTTTTTTTTTCAACATTTAATTTCACCCATTCATTAAATAATAATATGAAATAGATCATTAACATGATTGGCCTTTTACTACATCGATAAACCAAGTTTACCATTTTCACCTTTTCAAAGGAAACTTTTTTTACGTTAGTAATTTATTTATTAAAAATAAAATTTAAATAGTACTAATTTCATAATGTGTAAAATTTAATTATGGGATTAAAATAATTATTATTTCATTTAATTTGCTAATATAATATAAATTTATTTCAAAAAAATAAATTCAAAATGTATTAAAATGTTTTATAGAGTAATTTAAGTTATGTTCTAAAAGATAAAACAATGGTTTTTGAACATAAAGGGAAATGTTTAAATTAAAATGACTTGCTTATTTATTAATTAACTGGAAAAATTTTATCGTTGTATGAAAATTATTTTCCAAAATTCCCCTAAAAACAATATTTTCAAAAAATTCCATCTTTTTTCTTTTGATAATTTTATTATGATAAATAAAAATATAATATAATTTTATTAAATTAAAATTTCAATGATTTATAATTAAAAGTATGAAAATAAATACAATTTAAAAAAACTGGATATGTTTTTAAAAAAATATAACATAGTCTTATCATTATTGATGATCAATTAAAAATTAATAATTTTTAAAAAAAATTATGCATATATAAATTTATATTATTTATTAAATATTAATATTGTTTATATAATTTCCATAAAATCTTATTTCTCTAAAAAATATTATTCATGATTAAAATGATTTTCTTAATATATAACCATTTAGTGAGTATTTTTTTCATTTAATTAATAAATGAGAAATGTATAAATAAATGTTATGAATTTATTATATCATTTATAATTACATGTATATGTATTGAAAATTTCATGTTTCGTAACCACTCAGAATATTTTTATTGGATATAATCATATAGTAATCCCCACATGAAGTAGAGTATTGTGATTCTAGTAGCATGGATCTTGTGGAAACTTCTCCAAACATGAAATTCAATAATATTTGATTTCACACATATTACAATTATTATAGATTGTAATAGAGGTTTTATGTAAGTCTATGTCAATATACTACTTTCTATACATAAATATATTACCTTAATTAGAGATACTTTTACCACCTTAATGCATTTATTTCATTTTCCATCGTAGATTTCATTATATTGAAATATTATATATCTAAAAATAATAATATCTATATAATATTTATTGTATGTTTTTTTTCATTATATAATGATGTATTTTATCAATAAATATGTTAATATAATATTTATTTAAGGAAAATATATTGTAAATTTTCAGTAAATTACATTCTCCCCTCTTAAAAAACAGTTTTCATTGAAATATCAATTATTAATATCAAATGAATAGATAAGGATTTATTATGGTATACATGAAAAGTAAATAAACATATAATGATGTTTCATCTACAATATACGATTTATTATTTTTTATAAAATTCATCCCACATAAAATTAATATTAATATTTTTTACACCTTCCCTTCAATTATTTTCATTAATTCATCTATAAAATAAGAGTAATTTTCCTAATGATATTTTTCATCCAAGGATTTAATTTTTGTATATTATTTAATATATATTAATCGATGATGGGGTCATTCTTCAATAATATGTATATATTCATTTAAATAAATTGTATATAAATAATGTGAAATTTTCCATGTCATAACTCAGATGATTGTTGAAGATATATTAAGTTCTAATAGAATCTGTCATTGACAATGCATAGTTTTATATTAGATGAATAGTTTCCATGGAATATTATGTATGAATAAATTTTTATCTCTATATATTTGGAATTATACATAAATATTAATTTTTAATAAAATAAAAAAAATTGACCAACAACAGAAGTCCCCAATGGCTATCCCTGAACCAAACATAGGGGGAAATGGTTTGTAGCATGAAAAAGATAGCCAAAAGTGGATGTATAGTGGAAATGGAGTGAGTATTGATCTATAGTTATCAATGTGTGAATATTTTTAGAGGGCAAAATAGGTAACATTTATTATTGGATTTATGAGGGAAATTGGTCGTGTCATATATGTGGAAGATCGATTAGGAATAATCTAGGAGAAAACCATGTGCTCAATTCTAGATGATTAATTGGAAAATTTAATTAATAAATAAAATTCTAATAATTATAGATATTCATATGTGTGATGTAGGTGTTGTGTAACTATTTTTATCAACTCGAACAGTAACAAAGAAAGATTTTATTTTATTTATATTCAATTTTTTTTATGAGTTATCATTATAGAAAGGGTACAAATCACATTGGATTTATTATATCCTTTTTAAAAAATAATAAATAATCATTACCACTGATTATATATCCATTTGACCATGATCATATGATTAGTATAAATCGATTATTTCAAAAAATCTAATTGACATAGAGAAAGGATTTGATGGGCTCAACGAGTATGATCAAACCATATTAATTACATTTATCAGAGCTTCAAATATAGATTACATCACTAGACTTTTCCATTGACCAAGACTAAGCTGAGATCCCACAACTTAAGCATGATAGATACCATTTACTGAATATGATCAAGCACATCAAGATCCCTAACCAAACCATGTATGCAGAACCACCCCAAGAATGTCTCACCCTCATGAACATTACTCTTAGAGAAATTTTGGGTGTATTAAAGGTATGTGTTTTAAGACCATTTGAGTGTGATTATATACCGTACTTTTTATATTATAATGAATATATTTTTATCCAGTTATTGTCACTTTATGAACTATTTTTTGATATAATAAAACAAATATAATATTATTGGGGAACATTAAAATTCAATTGAGGAATTTATTTTTGCACATTAATGGTTTTTTATATAAATAATAATTTCAGAAAATATTATTATTAAATAGTTATTATTATATATAAATTATCATATAATTTTTATGATGTGAATGTTATTTTTTTAAGGGTTTGAAAAATTTTGTTGCTAATAAAAAATTCATTTTCAACATGTATTGGTTTTTAAAAAAAATCAAATATATATAAAATTATTTATATAAAATTAATATTATCGTTTTATAATTATGTTGAAATAATATAATCGTTACATTTTCATAATGTTCATCGATAATATAGATTTCATGTAAATATTAAATATTGTATAGATATAAATTGTGTATTATGACATCATAATAAACAACTTGTGGGGTAATAAATACAATAAAATAGATTAATGAAATTTTATATTTTTCATATAATATAACGTGATTTTGTGTTTATTTGAATAATTTTGTAAACTCGCTATGATATCTCGAAAACCATTAATATATTTTAATGTTCTAAAATCATTTCATTAAGAGTATGACACTCTTCCACATAAGAAAGGGTATTATTTTATAATGATAATTCCTTTTCTATATAGAATATTTATAATAACTCCCTTTTGGAAGAAATTATGAGCAAACACAATTGTATGGTTTGTGTATTTGGTTATATTATTATATACAGTCCAAAACATATGATTGAGAAATATTAAATAAAACCGCAAAAAACATTAATATAAACCAATATGATCTCCCATTCCTATTGAAAACAAATCATTGGATCACATTATAACTCTTCTCTCCCCCTTTTAGAGTGCTCTTATGTCATCCTATGTCTATGCAAGATCCAGTCTCAATCATATTGTGTCACACACACAAGTTTCGGATCCCGACATTCACTTCATTATTAACGTTTATTTATTATCTTATGCCTTCCTTTTACAATTCCTAATGTTGGGATATGCCTTTCCATGTACATATTACTAACCATCTAATTTCAAAATTATGATACACCCCTTTCCATCCCATTATCTGATTTTATAATTTTGTAGACATATTTATTTTTCCAAACATTTAATGTGATTTTATATTCTAAAATAATTGTGTAGTGAAGAAAAAAACCATTTCCTATCAATGGTGTTCACGTTTATGAACATATACAACATTGACATGGTATTTAAATATATTTATTTGACAATCATTTATTATGGAATAATATAATATGATGAATTAATCAATGTTGTATTATTTATATGGAACACTTATATATGAGTATGCAATGAAATTGATGAATGTCGCTTTAAATATAAATGGATATATTTTATTTGGTAATGTTAAGTCTCATTAGATGACATATTAGAATATGGAGTGATCCTAATTCCATTTTTGGACATTATATATCATGATGCTTTGAATGTTATCATAGACACATTTTTATGATGTATTATTTTTTGATGATCCAACATTTACCATGATATGATTATCATGAAATATCATGGATTATTATTCAGGTTTATTATTCTCACAACATTTACACTTAATTTATATTCCAATTTTATAACAATTATCACATTATTAAAATTTTATTCCATTTTTGGTATTTATGTCTCACCCATTTCTTGTCCATGCCCTTAGGATATCCCGTGTTGTTTCTAGTGTGATCATTTTGATGATTCTTTAAATAAAGATATTGATTTGCCTTTTTTAAATTGTTTTTTAATTTAAATAATTACCAATGAAACTACACATCTCGATAATCATAGTTATATAAAGTGAATTCAGATGTAATAAATCATGTATGAATCTATAATAAAGCTATGATTTTTTATAGTATCGAATCAAATGAAAATATTATTTATTATTTAAATTAGGATTAAAAAAACATAAAGAATTACTACTATATAATTATAACAATAAGAATAACTACCTAAATTCTGCTATATATAGAGTTTGTGGTTTATCTGTAAAATACATCCCTTTGTAGATATAACACATGGATGTGGTTCTAACATAGATGTACCTTGGAGTACGAGCTCCAACTAAGTGCATCTGGCCTGAGTCAACATATCAGAATACACAATAATGGGTCTTACTACTCACCTGGGTTGAAACTCCTAGGGCATGTTCTTTGTAAATTCAGAATCTCATAATACATATTATTGATGCAAAAAATTCAAATAGAAAAATATGTAATTAAATCGATCATTGATAAAAAATATTTTAGTCTATTTATTCATACGTTAGAAAAACAATTGTAATTTATAATTTATACATTAATATTCAATGGATTACCATTTATCCATTTAATAACATAAAAATATTTGTCCCAAATATTATATTTTTTCTATAAAATTTTAAGAAATAAGAGGAATCATGCCAAAAATAAATTCAACTAGAAAATTGTTGACTACCATAATGAGAAAGAAAACTAGATGGGAGAAGAATCCAAAAAAATTATGACGATACTCTCACAAATGTCATAGGTTTTGAAAAAAAATGGATCAGGAGTATCACCCAAACCCCCTACAAATGATGAAGCTACAATTCAGTTATTATTGTGAAAAATTCCTCAATTGTTTAATGTATATTATGATCCCATAATCAATAAATGATGAATAATCTCAAAAAATTATTCTATATCCTTCAATGATCCAAAAAGGATAATGTTTTACTAGATATTTATCATATGAAGGGATAAACATATCGATGGTGTAATATGATCACAAATTCTATGACATTGGAAAATATTTATGATATTCAGTTTATGGAACTGTGAAAAAAATATTTCCCTCACCCTCTATAAAAAATTTAATGGCACATCATTTTCCTCAATCAAGAAGTCATATAATCATATAGTGCATTGGAATAATATTTCACTAGACATTCATGAAACTGTTCAAACATTGTCGTTTCCATATAATTATGTAGTTACCTTTTATTTGGATGTGTAAAGAATAGTCTAAGAAAATACCTACTGGTCAAGGAATTTGATAGTTGTTTTGAAATTTTTCAATGTTCCCTCACCATCGAAATGAAGATCAGAGAATCTGAACTGTATCATTGGAATATTAAAGAGAAAGTGTAGTTAAATTATATATAACAGATAGAAGCCTACTAATTCCAATAAAATTCAACATCCCACTTTTAAATGGAGTGTAAATAGGAACCATAAACATTTTCTATTGGTAATGATGAAATGTTATTGTTTTTGGAAGGAAGGAAACCTAGAAAGAAATGTCGACATGATAAAACCACTAAATAAACTGAGAATAATAATTCTATAAACTACTAATAGAACAATTTTCAATAATTCAATTTCATTATACTAGGTAACATTTCATAATAATGAACTGAATAATGTTTTCTTGGGGACAACCAACGACCTCTAAGATAGAAAGGGGGAGATTCTACCCACACAACCATTGATGTAGACTCTGAAAACAACGCGGAAAAAAGTACGTTTGTTATTTATTAAAGAATATACAATTTACTTTTTTGAAAATGGTTCTAAAAATTCTTCCATATCATTAAATATTATTAAAACAATTCAAACACCATCAAAATTCAGGGATATATAGATGTCATTGAAAATGATAAATGGGGAAATTATTTAATTCCATGTATATAACTCCTCCCCTATAAATGTTTATGTGATGATCATTACAGTGAATATTTTCATAAATCCTACGGTTTAATATGATTCAAATATTTAAATGGAATGGATTTTAATATATAAAACTAATATTAATTTCCAAGATAAGGAAACCACTCATTATTTTCCAATCATCCCCTGATCATGTACATGTTCAAGGAAAAGGATTAATATTATTCAGAACCCAAATCTCAATAGTGGATAATAACATCCCAAAAGAAATAATATATTTCTTAAATGACCATCTAAATAGAAATGATCTTCCATAATTTCATACCCATTGTGAGGGAATATACATATGAGTTTTTGAAGGAATATCATTGTCTTCCACCTAGAAATGAATATGAATTTTCAATCAAGGTTATTCATGTGGGGTTTCCAATATCAATGACTCTGGATATTGTAGAAATTTTGAATCAATATGAGTTTCATATAGAGTCTTAGAAGAATATAAATAAATGGTTTATATGTCCGTGTTCTTAACCATGGGGTTCATTAGTTCTCTTCATCACGAAGAAGGATGGATCAATTCGAAATATCATTGTCTATCGGGAGATCAAAAAGATCACAATAATGAAAAGGTATCATAAATAATGGAATGATTACTTAATTGATAATATACTTGGAAAAGCATACATCTCCAAGGTGGATCTGTGATAAAAATATTACCATTTTATGGTGATAATGTGGGATTTTTCCAATACTTCTTTTTGTAAAAGGTATGAGCACTGTGATTTCATTGTAATTCAGTTTCTACTCACTAATGATCCATCATTCATCATGAACATGATGCGTTTTTTCGTTAGATATTACATCTAAAAAATAGTGTGTATCATTAAAAATGGTGTTATATTATTCTTTAAGACTGTGGAGGATCATGGGGAGCATTGGATAATTATTATAAATATCATATGAAAGGAGAAGAATTACACTAAGGACATTTAATGTTAGTTCTAGATGAAGGATGTCTCATTCCAACACAATATTATCACATGTACTGGGATATATGTGGACCCTTCCATGATAAAATAAAATTTATTAAGAATGAGTCCAACATATGTGACAAATATCTATAGTTTCGTAGGATTAGTTGGGTATTACTATCAATTTGGTGGAAATTTCTCATGATTTCAAAACCGTGTAACTAAGATAACATAGAAAGGGAGTCATGATTTCTTGGAAGGATGAATATGAATAATGATTTATGGTTTTGAAAAAGTGGATTATCATTGCATCTATTCTTACACTACCAATAATAGGATATCATTTTATTCTATTTAAAGACCCTATAAAGATGTGATTGAGCAATCTGTTAATGCCAACCCCCTATGTCATATCTTATTCATCAAAGAAGATGAATATTCAGGAATAAATATATCTATCAAAGTATATAGAGTTGGATGAAGAAATATTCAAGTTGAAAATATAGTGAAAATATCTCATTGGGGAGATGTATTTAATATATACTGATTTAAAATTCCCCAAATATACATTCACAAAAAGAGGTAAATATGTGCCAATGATTATTTTTAAATATACTCATTGAATTTGATTGCTCATTACACTGTCATCCCAGTAAAAAAAATAAAGTTGTACACACTCTATGTAGAAAGGAAAAAAAATATATAATTGATGAAAATTGAGAGGGATATGATCATCATGTATTTGGAAAGTATGGACATGGTTATGATTAAATATACTCATTGAATTTGATTTCTCAGTCCACTATCATCCCATTTAAAAATTATTTCTCAACCATCCCTTCTCAAAAAGATAAAGCATGCTCTAATTTATGATTTTGTAATTCATAATAAAATGAAAACAATGAGAATGTTGAAATGATTTTATTTCAATGTTATTGAAATGTTTCTATCAGTTGGGTCATAAATATGTGTATAATAAATTCAATAGATAATAGGAGATTATATAAATGACACACATAGCTTAGTCTTCTCTATTTACCGAGGTTGAACAAAGATGTATACGACCCTCTATAAGAACAATTACTGTGACAATATGTAGAGGAATATTGTTGAATATACATAATGAAATCCTAAAATTTTAGAATGGGATGGCTGAAAGAAAAAAGTATATGGGTGAGTCTAAATAATTACCTATACCAATATGGAAATGAGAAAACATCACCGTGGACATTATCATTAGTAATTAAAATACATACAAAGGAAAACAATGTTATATGTGTCATTGTTGATTGTCTTACAATGATATTTCACTTTAGCTTTTTTAGTGGTCTATTCACTTAATAAACTAGCATTAACATTGATCAAAGAAGTTGTAAGGATTTATATAGTACCGCTACAGATGATATTCGATTGAGATAACATATTCACCTATATGTTTACGTAAATTATCCAAAAATATATAAATAATTTGTTTCACTTCAATAAAACCTATCACCCTCAAATTGATGGCTAGTCTAAATATACTATTTAGAATCCAGTAGACATGTTGATAAAATTGTCTATAGACTAAAAATGTGGATGGGACCAACATATTCCTCTGGTCAAGTTCTCATACAACAACTTTTTTCACTCAAGAATACATGTGACCGTATAAATATTTTTATGGGATTAGCTGTACAACACATTCACAATAGGATGAATTAGGGGAAGAAAAATTTATAGGTCATGAAATGGTAGAATAAATGGCGAAAAATATTAAGACTATTCTATAGCACATCATGGATTCTAAGAGTCTATAAAAGAACTAAAATAAAAATTATTGAAGATAAATTTATTTGATGTCAGGGGAATGGTATTCTTCCACATATATCCATGGAATAAAGAGATGAGATTTGTGAAGAAGGGAATGCTCAGTTTTGAATACATCAACCCCTTTGAGATGCCTGATCATATCAGAGTGGTGGTGTACCGACTTGTACTCCCACAAAACCTACCTCATGTACGTGATGTATTCCATTATCCCACTGGAGAAATTATATTCTAGACCAATCACATGTACTAAATACATGGTGGTACTAGGGAAGAATGATATCTCATATAAAGACCGACCAGTTGTGATCTTAGATCATAGTGACAATGTTTTTTAAAAGAAGTCAATGAACCTAGACAATGTTTTCTTGAGAAATTAATTTCCTGAATAAACAATGTAGGATCCATAGTATGAAATGAAATTAAGTAAACATGATAAATTTTTTTGTGGGAAATTAAACATTAGATGGAAAATATTATGAAGGGGGAAATATTGTAATGACCTGGACAATAATAAATAACATCCCAATTTTTTGCTTTATTTAAATATAATATTATGTATTTTGGTTATAAAAAAAATAATACCATATTTGGTTTTATTATATACTATTTCAAACTCTATTAAGAATATTTAGTTTTGATATTATATCCATTGAATAGTGATCATGTGATTATTAAAAATATACGGTTTTAAGAAATCAAATGGACACAGACAAAGGATGTGATGGCCTTAACCAATAGAATCATACCCTATAAATATTTTCATTAGATCTTCTTAGGTAGGTGACATAACTATAATTTTACATTGACCATGACTAGCTTGAGATCTAACAACTTAAGAATGAGTGAAAATATTAATTTGATAATTTCATGTTTATCGAGATCACGACCTAATCCATATGTGTCATACCACCCCATGAAAGTATCAATATTATAAAACTTACTCTTAGGTCATTGGATTGTGTATTAAATTGACATGTACCAATGACCATGATATATGTGTATGTACATTATTTTTTATAATATAATAAATATATTTTCATCCAATTTTTATAACTTTATAAATGTTTTTATGCAACAAAATAGAAATAGTATTTTTGGGTAATTTTATAATATAAATAATGAATTTATTTTTATAAATTAATGTATTTCTGAATGATATTTACTTTAATAAAATATTATTACTAAATAATGTCGATTAATTATAAATAACCAATATTTCATTACTTTATATGTAATTTTTATAAGGATCTAAAAGAAATTATTATAAAAACACAATGTTTTAAATAAATAGTGGTTATTATTTAATAATTTAAAATCACTAATTTAGAATATTATTTAGATAAATTAAATATTAGTTTTGTGAATTATAATGTTGAAATTATCAGACAGTGAATTTTTCATAATTTTCTATTATAGTTGAATTTTAAATTTATAATTTAATACTTTATAAATATAAATTCTGTATTTCGAAATCATAATTAACCTAAATTTATTTAATAAAAATAATTAATGATATCCATGACTCAATATATTATTTTACTTTTAAAATAAACTAATATTTTCTTTTTTTTGAATTATTTTACAAATACACTATGTATCACCATTAATATAGTTTACGGTTTTAAAATAATTTCGTTAAGAGTTTTAGGAACTTTCACATAAGTAAAATAATTTTAGTATTAAATTTGTCCCGTGGCCATATTGAATAATTTAAAAATACACTTTTTTTAGAATCCATTGTAAAACACCATGGTATGTATTTTTGTTTTTGTACATTAATTATATAGAGTCCAAAACCTATGTTTTAGAAATATTAAAGACATCTCCATTCATTTATTCTTTATACCCACCCAATATCATAGTTTAAATAACATAAAATACGTGGATCTCATCATTACTTTTCCCTCCCCTCTCTATTTTCCTCACAAGTCTCCCCATGTTCTTATTAAATAGCTCTTAAAAATTTTGAGACATACACTCAACTAACCGATCATAAACTTCTCCTCTATATTAACGATTCTTTATTATATTATTCATTACATTCCCAATTAATTTTTCTTGGAGTTGTATTTAAATTTAACAATTAATTTCCATTATTCATCAAATTGTTTTATTCAGCTTTTATTCACATCATCCAATGTTATTAATTTTTAAATAACGTTTTTTTGCAGCTTAAATTTCCAGTAAATTTTCCACACCCAAAAAATTGTGTAGTGAATACCATACACCATTACTATCAATAGTTTCCCCCATTATGCACATATTATTATTTTACATTGGAATTTCATTTATTTATTCCAAAATCTATAACAATTTAATAAAATATGATGATGAATGAATCTAGGTTTTCTGATCTAGGGAGAACACATAAGCATGAGAATAAAATGAAGGTGACATGTGCACCCAATATGATGTAACACTTCAATGAAATCCTTTTGGTTTAGTCTCATGATACATAATGTTATGATAAATATTGAACAAGATTCATTTAGGGGTGTTTTTCAATCATGATATCTTGGAGGTTCTCGTTGACAATTTTTTATCATATATTGTTTTAAGTTGATTCCAAATTTTTTATGTTTTGATTATTATGCTTTATCATTCCACATTATTCATTTTTATGATTACGACAATATATGTTCAATAATTATATGCCTATTTTCTTTAATGTATCACCATATTCCATTTTAATTCCCATACTGGTCCTTATAGAGCGCCCTTTCTTTAGGTATGTCCCCAAGTTATCCCATGTAGTTTTATGGGCGAGAACGTTAAGGCTGTTTTCAATAAAGATATTTTCATAACATTTTAAACTATTATTAAATATAACTAATTTATAAATTTACTAAACATATTGATAATTGATGTTATATTATGTATAATCATGTGTAATAAATTATGTATTAACATGTAATAAGTAGTTGGGATGTATACTATTCATCTGCCATTAAAATAAATGGACAGAACACTAGAAATCTGATCAAATTAGTCTCAGCCATCCATTGATTCCCATTCAATAAATAATTTATTTAACAAATTCTATTAAATATATTTATGATGATACTTCTAGAATGATATTTTACAGTAACTATCTTGAATAATCATCTGAATGGAATCAGACATGATTAGTTATAACAATAACTAAAATTCAATCCATGACATTCATGATTGTGATATTCAAAAATATGGTACATGAATCCATATAAAAATTATTGATGGATTATGTGATCATAATACAATTTTCATATCTCTATAATGAGAATCTATAAAATAATCAAATGTAAATCATTGTGTCAATGGATGAACATGAGTGTCATCTCGTAAAGTATAATGTAACATTATTAGAAAAAATATCATTAATTTAAAAAATATTATTACAATAATAATTAAGGACTATCATGTGGTTTCCATAATTATTCTACGTATTAACAATATGATGAAAAAATTATCATGTAATGCACTGAGGTGTCAAATTATCATGATATGAGATCATACAATTCCATGATCCCGCGTCCTATCATGATGATTTTGAGACATAACACCCTTCAAAATACATTATATATGATGATATATTATAAGTTTTACTAATTCTATATAATGGAATGAATATAATAAAAGATATAACAATATAAATTGAGTTTCATGCATGATTTAGTTGCTGAAAACATTGAGTTTTGTTGTGAAAATAGAGCACCCACATGATTTACTCATGCACTGAGAAAAAAATATGTGAATAAATATGTAATTCATATTCATGAAACCACTCTAGTAATGATATGACCTATCTATCAAGTCAACTTATATCATGATGACTTTTGGGAAAGAACCCAAGGACATAACTAGAGTAATGGGTAGGACATCCCGTGAAGCACATGTTTCTTATGTGAAGATAATTAAGCTGAACCCATAGAAACAATGTGTCTAAAAAAGGATATCCCAGAATGTTATTAGATTATGAAACCATTTATTGAGTGAATTTATTTAAAATGTTGATGGAAAAAGTCATCATATATTGTGAAGGATCCAAAAAATAGTTCTCGGGACATGTAAAGTACATTCATAAACCCCTAATATGCAATTTAAAAAATTCACATAAAAGAATTTGGCAATACTTACATGGTTTATGTGATGACATGGAAGTCATATAATGTGAACATAAATTTTTCTTTAATTTATATATGTGAATAAAGATATATCACCTAAACCATTCCTAGTTACATGAAAAAGGAAGTGTACAGTCCTTACATGTAATTCATGAATGCTATGCACCCAACATAAAATCCATGATAAACATCACTTTATTTTAATAGATTATCTATGGATGCGGTTCAAGGGGGGTTTTAACTATTTTTTATTATAAAACACATTTTATAAAGAACATAAAATAATGAAAATGAAAAATGGTTATGTTCAATGTTCATGAACTAAAAATTGTCACAGGATTGCATGATTAAGGATTTATAATCCATTATGGAAGTTTGAGTCGGTTTTTAGAAAAATTATACGTGCCTAAAATATTCATGGTGATGTCGGGTTCCTTAAATGAACATATTAATTGATGCTTTAACATCTTATGAAAGGATGAATAATTTCCCAATCATTATTTTAGTAGTGAAAATTATCAAATAAATGTGATCAGTGATTTGTGATCAAGATAAAAAATATTTGAAAAGGTACATGAACTTGTAAAAGATCATGTGTTATAATTAAATATCATTATGGAAGATAAATATATCATTATATATCAGATAATTTTATATGAATATAATGAGATTTTAGTTGGGGGTATAACCATTTGCTAAAGATTTACAAAGAGATCTTGTTGTTAAGGGTTTATATCAAACCAATGATAAGTTGATGGATTGATGGGGGTATAACCAGGATCAATAGGTGGTCACATAGTGTGACATATATCTATTTTCTACCTTACTCATTATAAATACTCATAAAGTAAAGGTGGTAGATCGATATCGAGTGTACAAACTAACACGACGGGGAGTATGCCCATATAACAAAAAAAATATCTTTTGTATATTTAATTTTTATTCTTTATATTATAAGTGTTATGGATTATAGAAATAATAATAGTCGATATTGACTATATATATCTATATATATTTCATTTAAAAGAATAAAAATTACAAATAATTGGATCATTGATTCACCCCTCTCTATCATAGTGATGTCACACTAATTTAGTAACTTCTATTAGTATCATACTAATTGTTACCTCTTAATTATTATATTTTATTATGAAGATATAAAAAAATTAGTTTTTAAACATAAGTGGTAGTTTAATTTTCAATTTCATAATCCATAATTGATTTAAGAATATTACGGTGAAACTTCTCCTATAATTTGTGATAGAAGTTATGGATTGAGTTACAATTATATTTTAATCCTATATTTTTAATGATCCTATGGATAGTAAAGATAATTTGAAAATAAATCTATATGGAAAGGGTTAATGATTAATTTATATAGAATTTTGAGAAACATTGTAGAATAATGTGATGTCTTTCCAAACATCAGTGAAAATCGAGGATAAATTGATAATAAATTATGAAGGAAAAAAATAAATAGAAACAAGATATGCTACAACTCTAGAGAGGTAAATTTTAAGATACCATAATGGGTGAAGATGAATGTTTAGAGGACCAAATTACAATATAAAATGATATTATTATTAGCTTCATATGTTTTGTTGAGAAGGTAAATGATTCTTCCATTATGAGAATGTTGATGAAACATTTCGGATATATTTTATTCAAATGCATCGAGACTAGAATACAAAGATCCTCCATCATTATTTGACTATCACAATATTTTCATAATAGATGAAATTTGAAAAATAAAATAATTTATTAATATTTAAAAAAAGATATACCTACTAAATTGATGATAAATATTAAAATTATAGCTTAATAATAATCAAATTCAACTAATTCTAAATATGACAAGGACGAATAGGGTTACAATAAAATTTGGTTCTTATTTAAAAATATTCATTACAAATAAAGAATTGTACAACCAAAGAATCCATTATAATGAATCAAATTTCCTATATTTTTTTTATTTTTCTATGTTTCTTCCAAGAAGAATGACAATGACAATAATTTTGATGAAGAAGAATAACAAATCATGGTAAAATCTAATAAAAACAATGCAATTGATATCGAGTGGAAAAAGAATAATTACACAATGAAATTTACAATAAAACTTATGGTAAAGATATTTTATGAATTTACATCATCATGAAATGAGACATAGAATGGAAGGATTTCAATAAATTTGATATTCTTTATGGGATAACCAAAAATAGCTAAAGGCATATTTAAAGGCCCATAATATTATGATTGTAAAGAGATAGAATTATACATCAAGGACAATCCTGAAGTAAATTTATAGAATCAGAAGAATATTTATAAGGAGAAAATAAAAATGATAAAGTAAAATGGAGAACATGTCAAGAAATAATACACATGTCTAATTGAGATATGGAAACATGCGAAGAATATTTCTAATATTGAATTTAAATAAAAAACCTATGGAAAAATTCAACTCAATGTGAATAATTCAATAATGATAAAAATCACTCATTATAGAGAATATAAAAATTTGGTTATAGATATCGAAACATGAAATGTTATTGATTGATATTAATGAGATACATTCTTTGACATTGGTATAAATTTCTAAGACACGGTCTACATTCCCTTCAGTTCAAAGGTAGTTGATGATGGTGATGAAATAATAATATACAAAAGATGAGGGTGAATTTTAATTGATGTTGTGAAAAAGGATGAACATTAAAATTTTGTTTCTACACCTAATGAAAATAAATTTACATTTTCTACTTCACATAATATTGTCCCAAAATAAAATACATAACATAGATAGAAAAAAATAAAAAACATCATTCATATAGGAATAATGTAATAGTTAATCTAGAAGGATTCCTCTTATGAAGAGTCACCCTTAATAAATGAAAAGTTATCCACAATAATATTCATTTATAAATTACTATAATTCTATTACATCATGGTTAACCTGATATTGATGGTTTTTTCTTGTATATGGTTATAAAACGTTGTTATGATGGAATAATATTTTACTAGTAGACATGGCGTATTAATCATGATGTGGAAATGATAAATAGATGAATTTATATTTTTATGAAGGGAATTATGTGACAAAAATATCATCTAAACGATCAACACATAACATATATGGATACCTGAATGTATTATACAGATAATGTGGTAAAATGGTCACAATAATAATAAATATATAGTTTTCTCACCATGTGTTATCTCTCACAGTGTAAATATTAATTTATTATATTTTTTAGGGAATATATGGTCAACAATGTTATATTAGATAAGAACAAATAATATGAGAACATTAATAAATAATGTTGAGTTATTTGTGAAAATCACTGGAAAAGGATAAAAAATAGAGTTGGTTAAAAATTATGGAGAGGGAAAAGTAAATTATTTGGAAATAAATATAGAAATTATGGGTTATGAGAATCAATCAAGTAAAGATTACATGAAAATATTTAATTGTTAATAGTGTCTTAAAATTGGTTATAATAAGAAACATTGAATGATAATTCGTACATAACCTAGAAAAATCGTGTATATGATGTCAATATTACTATTTAATGATTCATATATGATATAATATAATTCATATTTATATGATATTTTATCTAATGAATAATAATTAATCATACATTCTAGGAAAACTAATAATGACGGAACAACTCATGCTAAATCTAAAAAGAAAAATAAATTCACATTGATAGGAAATATCTGAACATGAATGTTAATTCTATGAAAATAAAAAGATAACACCATATTTAATTATATACATATTGTTTTTATGAAAAATAATTTACATTAAGGATATGGATGCATCCCTTGACAAGGTATATTAATGAGATTAATATTTTAAGACATCCCTGCATATATACTATGTACCTTCTTAAAAACTATATAAAATTGGATACTGATGTATTCCAATCACATTTTCATGACTCATGATTAATTATTTTTATTCATATCAATTAAGTGGTAGCTCTTGGATTATAAATATATATGGAAAATGGGGATTTATATTTTGTTCAATTTATCATTTTTTTGTGTTTTTTAAATGTGTATAGGATTTATCATTAAATTTATGTATGTAATAATATATATACCCTATAAGAATAATAGAACATTTCTAATCATTATTTCACATGAATGGTAGTTTATAGAATACATTGAAATTATTTTTTATCTACCTTTTTTGATAAAACATTATACCCATGTATAAAATTATTTGACTATCTAAAAGATCATTGAAAAGTAAACCAAGTGATTTGATCCCTCTATATGATGATTTAAGGAAATAATTGTCATAGTGTGGAGAAAATGTATTTTAGAATAAATATTAGATTACAATACCCCATATAACATTTTCATTTCACATCTTATATGGGGTAATTTTTTCATCATATACTAACTTGAATGATATGAGCTTTTATTGATACTAAAAAAATGAAATGTTGGATATTATTGGGACAACAATGCATTTTTTAAAATAATTTAACATGTTTTAATGGATGAAGTGTAGATGTTTGGAGAATTTGTATGCACTCATTTAATGAAAATAGATGTGAAATATAATAAGTTCCCCATGTTATAACTCTAATAGTTGTTCAACTGTTCTGATATTCCAAATGATGGATTCATTAATGAATCATTGTTTACACTAAGATGGAGCATTCTATTGGATTGTATTTTACAAAGTATTGTTTTATCTATGATATAATTTGAATTATTCATGCATTTTTAGTGGTCCTCACAAAAACAATTTGATCCAAACCACACATGCCTCCAACACCATTCCCTAAATCATACAAAGGGGACTGATGGGTAAATCCCATGGTAGTGCCTTTTAAAGTTGGAATCAAGGAAGCTATAGAACGAGTGGGAATTTAATTGGCCTGTAAGATCACTCATGTATATAATGTGTAATGTGGAAGGAAATATTTTTGGGAACTATGGGAAATGGACTTTTCTAAAGGGTTTTCATCATGGAAAGGTTGTTTTTGGGAGTATACATCATACTCATATTAGGTTTCTTAATGGGAATAATTTATTGTTAATGAACTAGATATTTGAATGGAGAATATTATGTGGGGCATGTGAGATGTGTTAATATTCTAATTACACTAAAAATATATATATAATGATTACCTTCTAATTAGGATACTTAAATCCATAAATTGAATCCCACACATCACATATTTTATTTAGTATATTTACATCATCCATTTAGTGAAGATTTTTCCTTTATGAAAAAATATAATTTTCATATCTATTTATCATCCAAAGGGAATGTGATGTGATATATCATAACAAGAACATTAATGCAATAAACAACTTGCATGCTTGTTATGGTCATGATGTTTTCGCAAAAACCCATCCTTTGATGATCAAGGGATTACATGGTCACCTTCCACCAATCTTCTGGTCACTATGAAAAGTTTTCATGTTAAAAAATACAGTATCAAAAACATCACATGAACAAAAATGTCATCACATAAAGAATAATATACATTTTTTTTCAAAAAGTTATTACCTGTTACATATATTATTTCTTGAATTATTCACAATTATCAGGGGATTTTAAACAATCTTTCCATGGAGTAATCAAATAATGTATAGAGGAACCTGTGATGCACTGAGGTGCCTCATTATCGAGCAATGAAATAATGCGATCCCATGATCCATTGAAATCGAATGATGATTTTGACAATAATTTCCATTTAAAATACAAGAAATATAACAACATCCTGGAATGTATAATTATTTTATGGTACTGCATTAATATTAAAGCTACGATTCATATATAAAATGAGGTTCAACTAAGTGTAAAATCCCAGATATATCTTATGAAAATATTAAAATCATTTTATTAATTCACAAAAATGAAAAAAATACCACATGATTAAACACAAAAAAAAAATTCACAAGAACTTCTCTATTTATATTAATGAGTTTCCCACAAATCATATGATTTCAAAAATATATTTGAGTCAAAACTAATGGACACAACCACTATCATGAAATAGTCATCCAAAGATACTCATATTCCTTATGTAATTTCACTTGAGTTGAACATAGGGAAAACATATGTCATGTGTGGGAGATATCATGAATAAATTATTATAGGTACTTAATGATTGGGGAATGGTATTTAGAATGATATGAAATAAATTAAACATATCATGTTATTGATCCCTAAAACGATTCCCTGGTAATGTGAAGCGCATTGGTGAGTCCCTTGAGATACTGTGTGAACTACTCATGTAGTGGATGGAAGAAATACTTACATGTATTAAGTGAAGTAAATGAATAAATATCATATGAAGCTCGATTGATAACATAATGTTTTTACATTAAGAAAGATATGTTACATGAATGATTATTTACTTGGAAGAAGTAGTGGAAAATCATTTCTTGATACCCATGCATTCGATGATCACCATATACCACCCATGATAAAGATAACATTATTTTAAAGGAAAACACATGAATTATTTTAAAGGGGTGCTATAAATATCATATTCTAATGAATTGTTTTTGATAAAACAAATAATTTAACTGGAATGATAAAATGTTATTTTGGATTCTCAAACATTATGTATTATCCCATGAATTCATGAATATTTTATGAAAAGTGTATACTGAATATTGATTTGATAATATGTAAAATAGATCAAACATATAATATTTATTGTGATGTTTTTTTCACCACATCAACTAATTAATGGAGGTATATACATAAAAAATATGGAAGACTTTTTAAGCCATTGTACACTAGGGAAACATATAAAATACATATGATAAATCATTTTTGAGAAAAACATTTATTCTTCGCAATAGTAAAATATTAGGTTCCTGATAATGTGTTTTCCATAATTATCATCGAACACGATCATGATAACATCCCACAATGGATAAGGTCATAAGATATGTAGGTGAATTTAACATGGGTGTAAAACATTTTTTTGAAGAGGCCCAATGATAAAATAATGGATATGGGAAATAAAAAACTCAGGTAGAAGAGGTAGACTGTTTTCAATTAAAACATAGAACAAATGGAGGCCAAATACTATGGTGTTCAATAATTTTCATCCTAAACCATTATTATAAATAATAATAATTTACTAGAGAATTATTGTTGGGGGTACAACCAATACGACAAGAAGTATGACGTTGTATGGACCCTTGTAAATCCTAGTATACTATGACTTTTCATTTATATCATTATTTGATTTAAGTCAATGTGAAACAAGATGATTGAATAAATTATTTTACCGACCATATATGTTTAATTGAAATAAAATAATTTTTAAAGATGATATGGGATCAACTATTAACCCACTTCATCTCTAATTAATTTCACAATGATTTATTCAAATCAGAGATTATAGCTATCCTTGTATTAATAAAAAAGTGATTATTTTTAAATGTGATTTCTCAATCATTGAAATTACCATGATGTCTATGTCAATAGAGATAATCATGGCATTATATTATATAATGTTTGACTTATTTATTTTTAAATTACTTTTATTGTAATCAAATATATATCAACATATATATGATGGGTGTTATATAAAACAGAATGAATAATCTTCTATCATAATGTTTTTTAATATTAAAAAATAATAATTATCAGGATGGTTATTCAATGATCATTGTAAACTATAAAGGTACAATGGAATGGATTGGACAATATACCCATATAACACTCTTTGATTTTTAATAGATGGCATTTTCCCCCACACTAGTAATTTTTCAAACAGTCTTCTATAGTAGTGATTATATTTAATTTTCCCTTTTTCCATAGATTTGGAATCTATTGATTCTTATCATCATTTTTCCATTAGAATAGAATATTTATTTTTCAACACTATAAGTTCCCATATTCAGTACATTTAATTGCATGTTGTACCTTAAGAAAATAGTATTTTTATATTGAAAATATCCTATAAATTCTTCATTTATCCTCTATATTTATATTCATATTTCCACATTTTAAACACTTCAAACACGCTCATGTTTTATTGTGGGATACTACATAGTGATTTTCCGACATTATTGACTTGGAAGAAATTTAACCTTCTATTAATCATCTCCATTTTCACCCTATCTTCCCTGATCCTCCTTCTATTAAATTATTAATGTGTATTTAAATTAAATTATGTTAATATTTCAAATAATAATTCATGATAGTTAGTGCATCATAATTAAATGATTTATTAATATTTAACCTCACCCATTTTTTTACTCCCATGGAAAATATAAGAATTGTAAATAAAATTTTATAAACCGAATAAAATCCACCAATAATTTCAGAAAAGGTGTGTATACATAAAACCAATAATGATGCACCATAATGGCTACTAAATTTACATAAACCTACTTTCATCATATCCATTCAAAATTGTGGCTTCTATACTAAAAATACATCAACACTAAAATAAAATTACAAGGATTTAATTTCATGGAAATACATATAATAAAAACATCATAAAAATTCCATGAAGATATTATATACATAGATATACTCACTGTAATTAACACTAGTGTTTTAACAAAAATTTCATAATCCTAATAAAAAAATATAATTATTTAAAAAACTAAATGCTTCAATAACAAAAAATATAACAACTGAAGAAAATAATTTTACTATTATATATCATTTCTATAAGAGATTCATTAATTAAACATTATATCACAATCAATATAATTGATGTGTTAGTATAATTAGGAACTAGATACAGAACAACTTTTTGTACAATAAATTTCAACATTTTTCCAAATTATAAACACACTAGAGAACATTATATATTTGACATAGTTAATATTCATCATTATATCTGTGAAAATTGAAAATATAATAATGAGTGATTATTAATATTGAATTTTTGAAAATATATCATTTTTATATCAAAGATTATATAATAATAATATTTAAAACTTGATCATGGAAAGAACTCTTAATAAAAAAGATTGAAAAATAAGAGTAATGAATATATAAATGTAAAATATTATTAAATATCCAATGAAAAAAAATATAAATTATAAAAAATAGTATAGGGTAATGTGATAATAAAAATCAACCATATGGACTATTCATTTGTGTTTAAAATTAAAATTTAAACTTCTACTAAAACATGGAATAATAAATAATTTAGTCAAAATCATAAGAACTTGTTTCCATAATATAGTGAGCATGTATCTCAAATAAAAAAAATTCTATTTTGATAATAAATATATAAGTGGATATTATTATTTATTTTATAATATCAATGATTAATAATGATACAATATCTCATGAGATATAAAATGATAACCTGTGCATTGGATGGTGATATTGAACACCTCCTGTCAACATTGATTCATTTATATTATATTTGACATCAATCACTATTTATATCATGAAAACCCATTGAATTATATGTTTTATACTTTCAAAATGGAATCACATAAACAAGAGATTGTAAATACATTAACCATCATTAAATGATAACCCCGTGAAAAATAAATGGGTAATATAATATATTTTGTATCATTATAGGTCGAATTCCTTAAACATATTTAAAATTTATTTATTTATATTTCAATTATTGGTTTAGGGTTTATATATAGGTAAATAATTTCACAAATCAATCATCTTTGACTGTAGTTCACTAACCCATTTTTTTCACTCAGATAGTCTTCGGTGATGGAGTAGGTTGTCCCATAATTGTGCCTCCATGTGTGCCAAAGGCTTCTGATTGACATTAAGGTTGTATAGGGGTGATAGTGGGTATACAATTCCCTCTAGTGATGATAATAATAATGGTCTATAAATAAATATTTCAGTGGAAGAAATACCATTAAAAATGACATGTAACCCGCAATAGTGGATGGGAAAATAAACAAGAACAGTAAAAATAAATAAGATCAAAGAAATAATTTGAATAATAAAAAACACATGTATAAATGAATGCATATCCAAATAGTCCATTTAATAAAATAATTATATATTAGGGTTTCACATGGATAACCACTTGTACATACATATAATAAGATTTATAAAACAAGAGGAGACTCAAAATTTGACATCAGATACTGATATAACCACCAACATCTCGTTACATCCATGCCATGATAACAACCATACATGTTCACTAATGTCCATCTCTTGATCCCGAACACTTACCTGATCACATAATTACAAATTTATTATACTCAACAAGGGACGAATATAGGTTAAGAGTATAAATCTCATTATTCCTCCACAAATTTTTGCATATCTTTTATCTTTGATTAATATTTTGTACCTAAATATATAAACAATATAAAAATCATATCATATGATTAACTTACATCCCATGTATTAAAAATCCATAAGGAAGTAATAAAATTATTTTTACACCACTTAAATACCATGGGCACCAATTATAATTACATGAAACATATACAAGCTTTCATATATATAAATATTGTGGTGATGATTTTTAGCATGAATCCCAATGACTACCTTGATGAGTATTAATATCATTAACCCTTCAGATACAGTTGTAAATGAATCACTTGAACCTTATGCTATTTGAAAACCCCAGTGTCATAATCCAATAACTGGCATACCAAAGGCATTCCTAATCATTTACCCAGACCAATAGACATCATCTAAAAATATCCTCGACATATCTATGCCTATCCTCCTTGGAATAGAAATGTAGGTAATCCAAATATTAAACATCCATATTTAAATAGACATCTTCCTAAAGAATAATGATTAATTTCATACCAACTAATTTGGAACAAAATACCTCATAAAAATAATGAGACCTATACCCTAAAAGATGATATCATCCCTATAAACATATGGATCCTCACCAACCCCTTGTATTTCTATAGTGTGAACCTCAACCCTCACTAATGGTTAATAAAATAATATTCCCCAACTAACAGATGCCTCTACCCACATAATTGGTCAACACTACCTCAAAATCTGTGTCCAACATCTATGATGAAAATGTCAACAACACGTCAATAAATCATGATGATATGAAATAACGAAAAAATATTACACAATAAACATCACCCCAACACCACATGCCACTATGTTTATGTCTCTCCTTTTTATGTTCATTATCATTTCATAGTCCATAGTCTATGACCTCAATCATCATGACCCCATGGACTTAATCTAATGACTACATCACCAACATTATTATCACACAACATCGTATTCCACATGACAATAACATCTTTATAAACCCCATCACATCATCCAAATGTTAAAAAAACATATATAATTAGTCCAGACTTGTCACATTAACATGGATTCATCCCAATATAAATTTAAAAAAAATCAATTTTGATTAAATTAACCACCGACCAAAACCAGGACATGTGGTCTCAAGAATATCTCTTAGTTTAAAAAATTAATAGTTGAGGAGGATAATTCCCATAGACATCTCAAGTATCCAATTTAATAACAAAAATACCTGAATTAAATTATTATGGTCTATTTTGGTCATCCAAATGGAATGGCCAATAATACACAAACAAAAAAAGATCCAAATCATGGTGAAATATAATTACTTCTTAACTAATAATTGTTGATGGTTTTTCATCCAATATCATCCTTTGACTCATGAAAATTAGAAAAAAAATTGAATTATAGAGAAACACCATTAATTTAGGGTAAAAATGCTAACTTATGTTTATATGACTATATGATTTGATCAATGAATAAATTAATGAAGAGCAATAAAATTATTTCTGATGCAGTTCTAATATGACTCACGATGATCATATTAGAGCATGCACAATAAAGATGGATTAAATCATAATGGTGTAAGATGAGGATGTCCATGACTACTAGAAGTGGATATTAAGTGAGATGAATAAATTGTTTGATTCCATAAGGAAATTAGGTGAAACTATAATTTTTTTATAGAGTCCCGATGTTTATCCCACGGATTGAAGGACCCTGCAAAACTCTTTCTCCTAGAACTGCACCACACATGGTTGTTCTCGAACACCATGTGTAATGGATACAATAAAAACTACTAAAATACACATAATACTATTCACACCTCT
This sequence comes from Viscum album, assembly GCA_963277665.1. NCBI lineage: Eukaryota > Viridiplantae > Streptophyta > Magnoliopsida > Santalales > Viscaceae > Viscum > Viscum album. Next base: position 1,043,383,399 of record OY728163.1, on the reverse strand, counting down.
GACATGTTTTTTCAAACCATGCACTGTGAAGAATGAGGTCCAAACCGTTTTTACTTGCAGGCCACACAATCCATAAAAAATTATCAGCTCAATTATTGTCTGTGGACATGTTGGGTCATCCACACGTGATAAAACTAAAAAACATATTGAATCCCAAAACCATTTATGATCTATAGCCTTCAACTAAAATCATATCAATCAGTCAATAAAAATATCATAATTATGTTTCAAATATAATGAAAAATATGGTTGGCTCATCAAACATAAAAATTTTAAATTACATGTCGATTTCCACCTTCCCAATAAATCCAAGACTTATCATCTAGAATATTTGTGAACACCCATCAATATATAGAAGTGAATATATAATTATCATAGAGAAAATTAATTTTAATGTAAATAATATTCTTACACAGAGGATGTTTAAGAAAAAAAACATTAGTAACATATTTACATATTTTTAACCACTAAAATTGTACAAGGTAATTTAGTAGGTAATTTATGGAAATGAAATTCAATATTGATAAAACACTTTGGGTGATAAAGATGAAAATAAACATTAATGTATAAAATTGTATTTTGAATTGGGTTTTTACATTATCAAAAAAGAAAAAGATACATATTATATTCATGAAATCTTTTTTAAGGGTTCTTTTAAATGTTTTTGAAAGATTTACTTTATAAAATAAACTTAATAATTTTTCCTTATCAAATATATAATTTCCATATCATGAATATAAATTATGGAATATTAAATAGATGATTATAAATTGTTGTAAAACATTTTTGACATTTTGTAATAGATCTTTTCTAAAGCTATAAGATAAAAATAAGTAATCAATCATCATCATGAAAATATTAATTGGTAACTGGTAATATCACATTGTTGAGCACATAGTTAGGACTCCACAAGAAAAGGTGGAAGTTTGTGGGAAAAGAAAATATGGACATGGAGGCGAAGCCATTGTTAAATATAATTGTATTTATTCTCAAAAATGATTAACCTTATTGATAACAATGTTCATCCATGTAAATTAATTTTATTGAAATGTAATTTTATAAATGAAATAAATATGACTTACCACAATAAAATAATTAGTGTGAAAAAAACATTCCAGGAATAAATATTTTTAAGAAGAACATTTTTAACTCAATGAAGAGTTTTGAGTTATAAATTAACCATATGATTTTTGTAATGTAAGAAAAATTATAAGATAAGAGGTCTTTCATGAAAAGAAAATTGAAATATCAGTAAATTAATGATATTCAGTATATTTAAGGGAAATTTTGAAGTGAGTGCATTATATAATGATAATAATGGTGCATATTATCTATATTTTTTAATGGAATACAAAAAAGGGAGAAATAACCATATTAACCTTATTATCTATTGAATGAGAATCAATTTAATGAAAATAACGATATTTATATTAAAACCAGATTAATTACAACAATATTTAAATTCCAATTCATTAAGTATAAACTTTAACTTATACAATTTTACATGGTTCCCAATATGAATGAACCATAAAAATTATTTTATAAAAAGAACACTATATTATAATTATTGACATCTATAAAAGTTTCTTGATATTTTGTATGTAAAAAATAGATTTCATATGCCCAATTTAAAAAATATTAATTTATATAATATTTTCTAAAATTTATTTATAGTATTTAATATATATACATGTTATAAATAATATATTCTCAATATAAGATGTGAGAAATATTGATTATTTTAAACTAGTTTCATATTAGTGGTGTTGTTTTCACTCTTCTCCTAAAGAATGAAATTACAATATAATCCACATTTCCATAATTTATTATTTATAACTATTTAAAATTATGTAATTTAATTATATGGATGGTTCTTAAGATCATGAAATTTTAAATCCATGGGGACCATGTTTCAGTGAATTTTAATAAAATATCATTTCTCTATTAATTAATTTATATTATATTAATATTACTGTTATATAAAATGAAATCAAATAATTATTTACTCATTAAAATTGAAAGTAATTTGTAATTAATTTATCATATACAGCCATGTAATCTCTCTATATCATTGTTCTAGTTGGTGTTTATATTGACCAAATAATAAATGTTTCAAAAATATAAGTTGATTTTTTTTGACAATGATATATTTTGAGATAAAATTATGATTATAGTAGAAAATTATCATTATTAATATATATAATGTTTGAATTATATTTTTAGATAGTTTAAAAATTCATAATTATCCCAGATAAAAAATTATATATATTACATTATAGAGGTGGTAGTATAATTATACAGAGGTTATGATTTCCCTTTGTCCACGAATAAGAGAAAATGAAGGTTGATGGTAAATTGTTTCAATATAATAATATTAATGTTACATATGTATTATTTATTCATAAATTAAAATCTTATAATATTATAATATATTAATTGAGTAAAAACTGAACATGTCACTTTTTATATATTGTTATGTACAATAGAGTACGAATCAAATTTCACATTTTCTAAATATAAATGGGGAAAGTTGGTTAATGGTTATCGATTTAATTTTAAACATTTATTGTAATAAATTACTTAATTCATCATATATAATTTTTTAAACAATATTATTAGTAACTTTTTGAAAATAATAACTATTAGGGAAATTTTTTTACATAAATTTTGAAATTTGAATTTTCCATTAAATGAATCCATAGAAATGGATGTAATAGTATAAATTGTTGAGTATATAATATTATTGAATGTGATAATATTATTATTTTAATTAAGCAAGGTATAATTTGAAGATAATATAGAAATTTATCGCTTTGTTGATGTATCTATGATAATCCCTTTTTATTGGTTGTTTAAATGTAATTCTTATAAATATTTAATAATAATATAATAGGATAAATTAAAATTAACATAAAAAACAAGATTATTTTAAAATATTGTGTTGTAATAATATTTTGAGAATAAGAAAATCAAACACTCCATTTAAAACATGTTTGTTATATTTTTGATATATTACTACACTGAGTAATATTATATACCCGATAGATTTTTTAAAGGGAAAAATTTAGTTTATCATAAAAATTAAATTTTATTAAAACATATAAAATATTTTATATAACTTAAATTATACATAAAATTAAAATTTTTAAATCCTTATAATTTTACTCATGTTGTAAAATTAGTAAAAAATATTAAAATTTAAAATTTTAATGTAATATTTTTTTTGATAATAATGTATCATATGTTCTAAATCACCAATTATATATCATTAATAAAAAAAATTTGAGTAAATGTAAAATATATATTGTAAAATTAATATTCAATCAATAAATAAGTTTTATAATTTTCCACTTCATACATATATAATAATAATTTCATCAAATTCATTTTTTTAAAAAAAAAATTATTTTACACTAATCACCTAGATAATTAATTTACAATTCTCCCAAAATTTAATATTAACATAATATTTTTATGCTAAATAAAGAAAACTATTTAATTTAAAAATTTTATTTATTTTATTCTTTAACATCTAAATAGGAATATAATTAATATATTTTATGAGGGAAACATACTTCTTAAAATTGTAATAATTGTTATTATTAGTTCAAATAAATTAATAAATTAATTTATGTTAGATAATTATTAATATAAACAATATTTCATATAATAAAATTATTATTATTTTTTATAATTTTCATAAAAAATTATGTAAAATAATTATAATTTTTAATTGTAATGTGATCTTCTTATGTTTTTCAGTGATTTTTAGAAAATAATTATGTTCCAAATGGAAGATGTATAAACAATATGTGATAAATAGAAATATAAGATAATAATAATTTTTTATTTTAGTCTACTATAATGTTACATACATTTTCATGGTACTCATGTAACTTCTAATCATATGGAAATTTTAAAATAAAAATTATGGTTGTTGATTCCATTAGTAGGGACCTAGTGCAAAATTCCATGATTTTAACATTATATGAAATCATAATATCTCATATCGTAATTATTGACTCTCATAGTGATTACTGATTTTGGATAACCATATTAAATCTACCACCCTTCAAATATTAGGATAATGTGTTTCAATTGGGATTATTCCACCATCAAATTATATTTCATTATTTTTTCATTACTTATTTTATAATATAGATTCTGCATTTTATAAGTAAATATTTTACAGCTATATTACTATAGTATTAAAATGTTACTCATTTTAGTACTCTTATGAATGTAAAACTATATTTTTATATAATATTTATTTAAAGAAATAAAATTTGAAAATTTGGGTTTTGTATAATTTTACTCAAAAAATTAGAGAATCAAGCATGTCATCATATTGATTGGATTTTTTAAAGGATCTACTTGAAATTGATTGTATTATATTTTATTACTAAAATTTTAGAGTTATCTATAATAAAAGGGAGGTAATTGTTATTTTTTAGTGAATATAGGCCATATAATTGTTACATCAAGCAAGAATTGGGTTATAATATATTTTGATATATATATATATGACCCATTAATTACATTTTTATTAAATATAAAAGTGGTTCTTCATGTGATTGATATGGAAAACATTCAGTAATTTTTCTATTAATTGGATAGGATTAAAATACAGGGATTATTCTTATAGGTTTCATGATGTAATGATTGTGTAATGATTAAACTATAGTACATAATCATATTATTTATATTGAAAGTTTTCTTATAAAAATATTATGGCTCCTAATAAACATTATGTTAGATAATTGATAAAGCAAACTATTATCTAGAAGGAAAAAATAATTATTTATCATGAATGATCCATTGAATGAGATATTGTATAACATAATTCCATTCCAAAAATTGTGATCATAGTGAGTTGTTAGGAAATATCATATTTTCATAAAAAGATATATATATTGATTGTGGATTTTCAAAAATCTCGGATGTAGTTAGTATAACACCATAGATTTATAATGGTTCAAATTAATAAATAACATTAATCATGTCAACATGGAGACCCTTTTATTTTGAGATTATACATAAATAAAAATCCATTGTTAAGAATCCTTATACTATAATAGTGATCATGGTTGGTAAAATTTTGGGATGTTTCCCCTGGTATGTGTGAGCAGGGGGAAGTAGCAATTGTTTGAAAATGAATTGCAATTTAGGGATAATAATTAGTAAAATGGCCTCTACATAAAGGTGGGTGGGATCCATATAGGGGACCATGTTATTGTGGGGAAACTAGAGGTACATGGTGGGTTATGACACAAAAACAATGTAAATGTGGGGTGTTTGTGATATTATTAGGGTATTGTAGTAAAATTGTTATCAAAAGAGGAACCAAACCATATGTATGGTGGCACCACCTTAGTTGACATTTGGGGACCACATTAAGGACTTTGTTCTCAAAAAAGGTGAAATTCACACCTATGAAATATATAAGGTTTACTGACTAAATTATATAACACATGTAAACAAGGTGTCACTTTCATTTCTAGAACCTAGATTATTTGAATTCCAATGCGGACATGATTATTCTACAAAAGTGATCTAGATATTTTTCATTTTGTGATATTTTCCATTATCTATTCATGTGTGGAAAAATCACAAACGAAAAATAAAATTTGATGTCTTCTACAACCATTAACAAGTTTGATGACATGATCATGCATCTAGATGGGCCCTAGGGTGGGGACCACGAGGATACAAGGTGATTGATAGTGTCCTATAGGCCATGACCCGATGAACATGTTATGGTGGGGTGTGTGTGTTTTCTATTGTAAATAATTGTTATATATTTGTTTATTATTGTCAGACATGTAAATACATGTGAATGTTCACAATAAGGATCAGTTATTCATAATGATTGAATAATATCAATCATAGAGAGAGTGTTAGTATAATTAAGTGGATATGATTGCTCCCTTGATACCCATATATGCTATATAACCATGAGAGGTTCTATATTTTTTGTGGAATAGATAGAATCACTAGATCTCCATCACTATTTAAAGATGATTAAATGGAGTTCCATAAAAAATGGTGATTGATAACACATATAATGTGATTGGGGGTCGAGATGAACTATGGAAATATGGTATAATCCATGTAAATAATTAATATATATTATTGGTTTAGAATGTTGGTTCATCACTATGCTTTTTTTGGGAATGAAGGAATAGTGAAATTGTATGTTGTGTATTAGTGCTAAGAACTAATTCATTATGGAATGATTTTATAGAAGGTTATGTCATTCATGTTTGAAATAAAGAGACTACATGTATGTAAAAATAATGATTTAATATATATGTACATATTTTATATGTTATGTGTTGTGGCCCTAATAAGAATCCGAAATAGATAAAAAAAATTGTGGTTATATGGAATGGTGAAAGGATCAATAGCTCAAATGAATCCCAACTATGTTTGAGGGATATTAAAAAATTTTAATTTGGGATTACATAATATTATTCTTTTTCATTCAAGATAATAAGACCTTTAAAAGATGATTGGATGAATGATTGACATGGTAATGGGAATTCACAATAATATAAAGATATATATTTTAAAATATTGAACTTTTGGATTCAATTTTAAATAAATAAATAGGAAAGAAAAAGTATGGAATTATTAAATTTATATAGACCATAATATAATTCTATTGAGATGATTCTATTGACATTATTTGGAAAAAAAATATCATATAAAATATCTATATTATAGAGAAATTTATATTTCTCATAAACATGGATCAATTATGGGTGAAATACTATTGTGGTCAGGGCCATATTGATATATTTAGGGTGATGGCCTTATTTCAAAAGTGTTATTTTATATTTGTATTGATGTATATGGTGAGAGTAAGAAAATTATGTCTCAATGTTCTAGTACATGAATAAATACTTGTATAAAACAATTGTATAGTTATTTGGAAACACCATGGTGTGGGTATCAATCATTGATGACATCTGGGGTTACTGCAATAAGTAAATAACTAGGTTGAAGATTCAATGTATTGTTTGATGGGTGGCCTTGCTATTTAAATTTTGTACACATAGAAGTGTCATATGAACTAATAAATGCAGCTTAACTTAATGTCTTGTGTATTGTCTCAGATAAACATTAGAATTAATTAATATATAGTTTCATTAGTTTAGTATTATCAATAGAGTCATCTAGTGTAGTCTAATGTTGTTAACAGATGATGTATAATATGAAAAATTAAGACATATAATGTTAAATTATTACTCGGATATTGTTATCAAAAATTGATTTATAGTTAACATTGTAGTGAATTATCTAGTTTCTCGATTGAGGTATATTGTTCTATATCACATAAACTAACACATTTTCAACATGATTGATATGGGAATACAAATATAGATCAATTTAAATATTTCATTGGAGGATTAAAATTTATTATTGATTAAATATAAAACAATTCAATGACATGGTAGTCATCCATGTCTACATGTGGTATTGGTAAATTTAAAAAATTGTTGAATAGGTAAAGAATATTACAATGATATATATATTACTGATTGAGGTGGTCTATTAGAAATTTATGAAGACATATAATTAATAAAATTTAGAGTGTAATGGGGGAGTTTCCAAATACCAAATTCAAAGGTTTTTTTTGATTAGATAGATTTTTTATTCATTTAGTCTAGAGTAGGGATATATAAAATTAATTAATCAATATTGAGAGGCTTCTATTATATTTATGTTTGGGATAATTAATAGGTATATTTTATGTGAATATTTCCACAATAATGGATCAAATATAGAATTTATAGAGTTTAGTAAATTGTATGATGAATTCTTTTATAGTTACAAGACACAAAAATCCTTATAGAGGAAATTAGATATATAATATCTAGGATATAACCATTGTAGGCTCATCGAGTCCCTATAAATAGTTATTAGATCTATAATTATTTAAATAAAAGACTATGGATGGACAAGAATATTTATGTTTTTCCCCAAATAGTACACACAATACAGGAGATATAGAATTTTTATACAATTATTTTTATACCATAGATGGGTTTGAGACTATTTCTTATAATAATAATATTATGAATAATTGCTCTCTCTTATTGGATTATTGATTCTCCACTGACTGATTTTCAATTTCATATATTGAAATTATTTTACTGATTTGTGAATGGTTAATTTCAGCATTGTTTTAATTTCAAATTTCGTTACTCTATCATATTATTTGGATTAAATAAAAGTGGGATTTGTTGTTTTTTAAAGAATTTCTATGAATAATCACAATGAAATAATGATGAAATTTATAATATGGAATAAATCTCAATACCTTAGCCTATATTCCCTATTGCAATTACCAATTTATCATTCTATTACTCTAAGAGGGGGCCTCTCTGTGACATGTTTTACTAAGTTATTTTCTTTTTTTTGTTACCATATAAAAAATCCCGCCTCTTTCACCTATATGGATGAGTGAATCGTATATGAAATGAAAAAAAGTAAACACAACAGAAAATATTTTTTCATGGTTTGGTTATAATATATTGTCCTTAATTCATCTAGTTACAAATTCTTCTCTATAATTTTATTATCATTTTCAATTATTCATATCACAATTTTTTATATACCTTGGATTTCAATCCTTAAATTGATCATAGTTATAGCCACCTAAAATCCAATTCACCTACCTCATTTTGTTAGGTCCCAAACCATTCAACTAGTTAGACCCACTAGTATCACAATCCACATTAGAAACCTGTTTGGCCCCCTTTTCCCAAGATCCAACATATTGTTTAGAATAACAGATCCACCATTGGATGATTTATTGATCTTTATCCACATTCTGATGGATCATAAATTCTCATTTATATGTTTATATACCTTTTCATAGATTTATTATATACCTTTTATAAAACAATTTATAATCACTATATATATATTCTACAACAATAGTTAACCATTGCTCGGGAAATTATGCCTTCAAAATAATAATGTCCAATCTTCACTATCACCCGAAATAATGCAAATATAATGGATATTTAGATATTAATCTCTACTTGTATAATTTGACTCTAATTCTAATACACACTAATTAAGGACAATTAAATGACTTTTATATTTTCTTCATGAATGTAAACACCCATTTACAATTTTCTATATTTGTGCACGCATTACATCTTGTGAAATAAAAAAACACACTGTATATATTTTCCATAGATTTTAGTTATTCAATTCACATTATTATTTATGGGACCTTTACATGTTATAACACCTTACAAGTATTACACATTAAATTCACATTATTTCATGAATCCATATTACATGTAACATGCATAACTAAAAAACACAACATCACTATCCCATTTCCGAAATATATCATGAATGAGATAAAACATATTCATGTACATAAATTGGCCATCTTCAATATATCATTATTAAATAATATTTTGGGATTCATAATTTTATAATCATTTCAAATTTATACATCATATCTTCCTAAAATCATACTTTTCTAACCCTGTTCATTCAATGATACTAGGTCATGAATGACTCATAGTATCCTTTATGTAATACTATTAAAATGACATTTTTTCTATTCTCTATATCATAACTAAATTTTAATTTATAAAATAGTTCATAAAATACAAAAATCCTAATAAAAAAATTAATTTATCGCTTGAATCCTCAGATGTTCATTGAACTCAATTCAGGAATACAAATCATTTATTTTCACTATTTCAATCTCTTTATGCCCTCAAATTTTTTTCTACTAATTTATTAAAATTAAAAGATTTGAGGTATTTATAGATCAATAATATTTTAACATAAATCAAGTGAAATACTTTAATTATTTAGGTTTATCGAATTATCTAATGCTCCACTATAATGGGAAAACACCATCACTATAAAAAAAAAATTCTCTACATTGTATCTTGTAGTTCAGGATAACCCATTCATATAAATAATGATTCATGATACATTGATCATATTCCAGTAATAATGATGATAAAATGAGTAAATATTTCATGATTGGATAAAGCAAGTTGTGGAATTCATATCCTGATTAACAATAGCTTCTCCAATGAGCTAAAGGTTGCATAAAATTGCGGTGTTGATTGAATAGCGTATGATGATCTGATTGTATATTTTTTATATAATTTTATTTTTATAATTATGATCCATTATTAGTGTATGTGAATATGAAAATATTTTTTCTTTCTTTTTCCCACTTATTTTTATAAAAATCCACTGCATATTCTTGGAAGGTGTGAGTTTGGGTTCTGCTTCCTTTACTCACTTACAATGCCTCAAGTCAGCTCTATCTTCCTTCATCATGTCCCCATCAATAATGGTTCCAATATGATTCTATAAAAATTTCTCATTCACTGTTAAAACACTTTTCCACTACACTAGTTAGTTATAGGATGACAATCCACTTGACTTTTGTCTATGCCACTCCCCCCCCCCCTCGATTGGGTTGTGTAGTAAGTGATTTTTTTAGTATACTCTAAAATAAGAGTTTGAAAATTTGATTTCATAATGCTAAAAAAAGACTCTAATAGATCATATCCTTATATATGTTACCCAATATATATTTATTAACATGTGTCATTGGAATTAAGAACCATACATCAATCCTAATAGTTAAAATCAACATTGACATTAATCATCATGACTTATTGAAAATAATATCAATATCAACACATCCTTAACAAATCTCATGGGTTTCTCAATATCACCATTTATATTTATTGTCAATAAAAATATTATTTAAAATTTTAATGATATATTACCATCATTATTTAAAATAAAATATATTATATAGGGATTGAAATGAATAATCATCTTCATCATTCTAATTGTTAGAACATTTTCTTCTAACATAGAACCTATTGTCTGATTTTCAATATATAATGATGGAATCAAAAATATCTTTTAAAAGTGATAAAATTAATCATCCCTAAATATTTGAGTGAAATGATAAATTCAGAAAAAAATATTGATCAAATTTATCAAAAATGTTTTAATAAATTTAAATAATGTGATATGAACACTAAAAAATTTTATGTATTTTTCAAATGAGTTTTAAAAAATAATTTATCATGCATATAAAAGAACAGATTAAAATATCCAAGTGAAATTATAAATTTACCACTCTAAAATTTCTAGTCCCTTATATTATAATTAATATTTATATCCCATTTAGATAATATTATTCATAATTGAACTATGATAATAAAAAAACATAAATGATTTTGAGGCGCAATCTTTGTACTTTTAACATCTTCAATAATTATATAAAAACCTCACCAAATCATCAAATTTTCATATCATATAAATTGAGATAAAGATATCAGGTGCATTCCCTTCTGTGTAAACCCTCAAGTTATTCACTCAATAATTATTCATCAAGATTGGAATTCATCATGAATAAAATATAATAAATTATTTGATTTGTTCAAATATTTCAGAAATGTGAAATGATTTCAACATTCTTCCATTTTGGAAAACATTCAAGAAAAAAGATCTTCCAACAATTTATCAATTTTTGGTCACCTCTTAAATACATGATTCACCATTAACGTCCTCTATAAGAAAACCCCAATATATATAGGCGATTAATTTGGTTATTCAGTTATCCTTAATTAGATCCATAATTGATTGGAGTTTCTTACAATCTTTAAAATCATCTTAAATGATAATGGTTTCCTAATTTTTTTAGAAATGAAGATTTTGTATAATCTTTCAACTCTATCATTCATTCCACAAACATCTTTTCTGGCCTCACTATGAAAAATTATTTATTGGCATGATTATAATTCACAATGTGTGTATACTATAATTTTCAAAAAATATATTTTCTGTTCAATTTTACATTGTTTTTTTATACCCTTCTTGAAAAATTATTATTTTCAATTAATCTATGTAAAAAATTTCACATAAATTTCAATAGACATAAAACCTCTCACACCAAAAATTATCATTGATCATGTTACCCTTTCTAAAAAAAATCATATTCTATATCAGATATGTCTTTTGACAAATCAATACTATTATATAATTTTTTGAATTTACATTGTTCATAAAAATCAAGGTAGTTTTTTATTTCAAACCGTTATTCTTGTTTTCATATCCCAATGATAAATATTAATATAATGTTATTACATTGATCTATTATTTTTCTGGTATGGTAATCATATCAAAACAATATTTTTCTATGATTGGTAAATACCAAAACTAATTATAATTGTGACAAAATTTTTAAATGTAATCAAAAAATGTCAATGTACTCATATCTATTATTAATAGATTCATTTCGTATGAATTTTTATTCTATTATGTTGGTTTCAAATTTTAATAATCAATAATTCCTCTCAATAAAGAATTTTAAAATTTTCTTATAATTACATATTGTGAGAATAGTTTATTACTTGATGCCCAAGCCTCCCACTACTCCAATAGTATCCAAGAAATATTGATTTCATATTCTATTGAAGATTAAGATTTGCATTGATATTTTTTTTATTTTTGGAAGAACATTTATTATTTGAATCATTAATTTGGGATAAAAAAATATTACACATACTAACATTAATCATTACTAATATAATAGATTCCTGATATTTTTTCATCAGCCATGTATTTTAATATTTTAAATTTAAAAATGAACAATTCACCAAAATATAATTATACACACATATTTATTTGTAAATATGGGTAGCCACTTAAATTAAAATGTTTTATATTTAACACTAGATTATATAAAGCTCTTTTATTTACTAGTGTTACTATTTAAACTGATAATACAATTATCTAATGAGTCCTCGGTAATACATCTTTCATTAGTGTCTTTTGGAAGACATATATTGTTTTTCCTCCCTATTTATTAGATTTTCCTATATTATAAATCAATTTATATTATGATAAATACTATTATAGTTAATTAATTTACTTTTTTCATCCAAATGAACCCTCATCTTTTGAATCTCATCTTTTTCAATATGATTTTCTTTTATTAACTAAATTTGATGATATTTGATTATTTATTCTCTAATCTCTAGTTTATTATGTTTTATATCAATGGATTTATATTACATATTCTAATATGAATTGATATATTATGTAATTTCCATTTCACAAATATATTTCTCACATTCATTATTTTCTAATTCATGAATAATTCCATCATATATTTCATTAAAAAGATATATTCTTTCATCCTTTTCCTGGATATGTTTTGTGAGAGTGTTTCATATTCCAATTTTTTTAACATGACATCATCCATATCATTTTTACATCATTCATGATATAATAATTCATCCAAATGTCACATTAAATCAGTTATCATACGTTTTGATACATCATTGGGAATATTCTTTATATTCAATATAAAATCAATATTGAAAATAAATTCGTCATAGTTTGAAAATGATTCATAATGATTATAATAAACTAACCATACTAAACCATTAATGATATATGTGCCATCATCTGGAAGTAGAATTTTATTTAACAATGGGTTCTTATTTATTTTTTTATCAATCATTTTATTCCTATTTATTTCATTCTTGACTAGAATTTCATCTTTTCAAACATCAAATATGAAGGTAGGATTTTCCATGTGAATCTCTTATGAATATTATTCAAACTCAAATACAAACATAAAATACTAATTATAAACAATAGGCGTTTGACGTAGTTACAGCCAATAGTGTCATTCCTACTAATTCAAATTGAACTGTCTAATGGATCGTGTCATCACACTGTGGTGTGAGTGAATTAGGTAAGATTTGTTTTTACTAAATTATTTATTCCATTTACCCTCTTCAAATTCAACCAATCTTCACCTGTTAATATTAGTGGATATTATATTAAATTAACAATTTAAATTAAAAAATACATAACATTTTAGATGGTTTGGTAATAATACGTACTCTATTATGTAATAAGATAGACATCTTAGTTAGAAATTCTACAATATTATATTTTTATCAATTAAAATTGTTATGGAAGCAATTGATTATAGAACCATGAAGTAAATACTCTAGTTGTTTCTGGATATACCCCCTAGTATGAAAAATAATCATCATTTTTTGGTCAAAAATACCAATCATTTGACTAGTTAGACTCCCAAGACTATCATGCTTGTTTAATATCTAGTTTGAGTTCAATGTCACATGTTCAATAACTCTCAACAGAAAGTGTTGTCCACAATAGGATAATCCATTATAATTATTACATAATAATTTTAGTCAGAACATGATCATGTAAAATTAAATATATTTTTTAATATATTTTTTTAGTTTGAACAATTTCTGATCAAATAATGTAATTAATTACCTCTATGAAACACTACTCATGAAATTCTTCCTTTTGTTTGATAAACACCATGCATCATTAGGTTCTGAACTAATATCAAATACACTGGTTATTAAGATATAAAAGTCTTATAAGATAACATAGGCCTCCTTATCAAAATATTATAAATCTATTCATGAATATTGTTTTATTTTCCTTATTCATGTAAAATAAAAATCAAGGTATTCATTATTTAATTCTTCATTTATTTCGTGTTCATTAAAATACACACATAACATATATTACTCATTTTTTATTGTGAATAAATTCACATTCATGCTCTGGAGTCATAAACTAATTAGAATACCTCTTGGGTTTTTAAAATTTTATTAAAATTATTTCATACATCTGTGTTTCATATGTCATGAATGATATAATAAGCATACTTCACTAGAAAATTATTACAATATATGAGAAAATAACATCTCAGAGGATTAGTTACCTTTGAATTTTATCATTATTATGTCTCTTTGGAAGAATATTTAATGATTCTTTTATTATTTTCACATAACAAAGGTATGAATAATATAATCCTCAAATCATGTACCTGAAAATATATTCAACCATGTATATCATTTCATACATTACTCAAAATACATTTCTTGTAATATTATATAAGAAAATTTTCTCCATTATGATTTATGAAAGTTAGTGTGTATTACTAAAATATTTCATGGAAATCCCAATAAATTTATTTAAATTTAATGGTCTTGAATGAATCATCATGAGTGAGAGAAACACACATCAGGAATACAATAGATTTTATTACTCTTTCAGAATCACTCAATTGTATGAAATTTATTAATAAATCATAGAAAATGGGAATCTATATGATTGTATATATAAATAATATAAAAAATTTTCTTGTGCTCACTTCTAAATATTTAAGGTGCATTGAGATAGAACATGCTCCATAACATCAGGAAAACACCATTATTATAAAATATAATTTTCACCACATTGTATCCCCATAGATGAAGAATCACTCATTTATAAAATTTATGTTTCATGATAAATTTATCATATTTAAATATATAGTATGATGAGATGCTTCTCTAATGGATGACACAATAAATAGTGTTTCTACGTTTGAAATTTGGAGGATCGAATTTTTTAAATATGTTATTTTTATTTCGTTGTCAATATGAATGGGAACCAAAATAAATTTAACTCACCTATATAATAGTTAATCAGTAAAAATGGGTAAAAATCATGGGTTTGTAGTATTAGTTTTCACGAACATGTACTTTGATCCTATTTGATGAGTGAAATATCAACTATTTCTATCAAGGTTATGTACATATGTCTAATTTTTGAAATATGTCATTGAATATGGAATTAATACTTTATAATGAAATATAAATACAACCCGGTTCTCTATTAAATTTAATATCCTTAAAATACTATCATGAATACAAAAGGACATTTTTGAGATTTTAAACGTTTATTGGAAATATGGAAAAAAATATTGATATTTTTTTTGTTTTTTTTTGATTGAATAATTAGTTTATATTCATAAATTTTGCCAACTAAATATTTAATTAATTAATTTAAAAATTTAATAAACTATTTTAAAATACTAAATTTAAAATAATTTAGATGATTTATAGTATTACATTAACTTTATTATTTGATATAACATATTGGACGTGTTCAATGTGATTTTATTCATGTTCAATCTTTTTGTTGTTGTCAATATTGTAAAATTAAATTAATAGTGTCCAAAATGAAATTCATGAAATATGATGAATGTGACTGGTAATTAAATTATTTTACAATCATAAATATTTTGAAAAATAAAAATTATGACCTGATAAAGTAAAAAATTTCACCACTTTTCAATTTATGAGTTAATAATCTCATAATAAGTGAAATTACAACCATTTAATATTAAAATGGTAATTAGGGCAGATAAAGTTGAAATTAGTTAAAAGATGGATAAAAAAATATTAATTTTTCTAATATAACCAGACTATATCTAAAATAAATTAAAATATTTATATTTTAACTTATTTTATATTTCCTCAAATATCAATCCATGTAGAAGGGTTTTTTCATGATAATGACTTACCTATATTTTTTAGTTTTTTGATTTATTCCAATTGGGACCTTTCCCTACCATGTAAAAGTAAAGCCATTATAGATTTTATTTAATATATATTGAGTAATATATATCATCTAATAAATTATTAAATATTACACTAGATTCCTTCGCCAAATCTTATGCCCTTTGGAATTTACAAAATAACATTATTTCAAAGAATAAGGTGTATAATAATTAGGGTTTCTTAATGAATAGGTATAAACCTTAGTAAAGTATATTTGTTTTCATTTATTACTAAATGTAGTATAAATAGTTGAAATTAATTATAAATAATTAAATATAGAATCCTTAATATATTAAATTATTATTATTATTATTATGTTTTTCTACTTATTTTCCATCCTATGGAAAATGTAATAACTTCCCCTGTTTATTTACATCTTACTGTGACCACATATCAATTTATTTAATTTTTTACACCAACATTTATTAATTATCATAATGATGGATTAAATATTTTTTATGATATTTGAGACATAATTATTCTTCTATATTTTATTACCCTATATAAAATAATACCATTCAATCCATTGGAAAACAGTAATGTCCCTCGTTTGTATGTGTAGTCCACCACCACCATGAATCGATGTCGCTTGTAATTTTTTTTAATTTTACATTGATGTTAATAAATAAGTATTAAATTAAAATAATATATATATATATATATATTACTTAATAATTAATCTTTTATGATTTATTATAATTTATCATTCTTTGGTTCTGACTGTTATAAAATGTTGACGACGTTAATGTGTATGACCATCCAACTGCCTCTATTAATGTTGTAATTAATTTTTCTATATAAAAATATTGAGGATGGATATAAATTTATGTAATTATTTAATATGATTTTTTTCATGATTAACATTTAGGATATCATTGAACCATGACCAATGTAAAAGGATCAGGGCATCAAAACTGAAAACAGCAAATAACAAATCATTTTTCATATAGAATAATGATGTTAATAAATAAAATTACATAAATTGGTGACATGACTCCCTAAATAAGGAACTAATATTACGGTATATATTAATAAATATGACAAATAATATTATAATAAATCTAAACTTGTTATAAATATGTTTAAGATATTTATAGAGAATGATCATACTTCATGAAATGGATTTATATTTCAATAATATTTTAATCATGATTTTTTATACATTAATATCTATTGATGATATTTTTATATAATTATCTGACTAATACATTTAACCTTTATATAGTATAATTATTTCAATATAATACATGTTATATTTTTATTATAATATAATATAATTACAAACAATATCCAAATATTTTATTATAAATGAAAACCAACTACGATTTACTATATTGTAAAAAATAATCTTTCTTTTATTTCTTTATTATCTCTTAAATGTTATGAAAAATTTTAATTAATATCCTCCATATAGTTTAATACATTTTTACTAATGACTAGTTTTTTTATTAAAAATATACAATGGATTATTCTTTTATTTAAATTTTTTTGTATGTTTACATATTTATTTATATTGTTAATAGAATTATTATATTAATGAACTTGACATTATATGAATTTCCCACAATCATGACAACCAAATTTTATGTGGCGTCCATTAAAATTTTCCAATTTTATTTTCAGTTAATATTTTTTCATTAGTATTTGGTGTATTTTTATATATTAAATATATTATAAAAAATGAAAAATGGTATTTCAATTAGATATATCATGGTGATTCTATTATTTAAATTTCAATATATAGTAAAATACATTGTTATAAATTTTCTCTTTCTATTGTTATAATATAATTAATCCATCCATATTCCATTACTTGTTTTATGATTCTTACGATGATATTTTTATGGAACAAATTTATTTTACATGGGTTATGCTATAAAGAAATGTTGACATGTGTATAAAACACATATACATTACTTGACTTTTGTTATGATTGAATAATTAATTCATTATGATAATTTTCCCCAAATATATATATTATTTTTATTATATTAGGTGCTAGTATGGAATTATATATATATTCAATGTGTTTGGTAAAGTTTTGTAATTAATTTCATAAGTATATAAAACAATATGATGTTCTGGACCACAATAGAAAATAAGTTGATGTTTTTTACACACAATTTAAAGAATGTGTTGACATTTGATCAATTATGATATTTTAAATTTATTTGGATGCTCGATCCACTATGTTTTAAAAGTCATTGTATATATCCTATTTTTAGTAGCCTCAGTTTCTAGAACATAACCATTTCGTCATGTATTTTATGTAAAATAGAATTTTTTTCGTCAATAACATGTCATTGATTGGGTTTCCATAAAATAGAGGGTTTCCATAAAATATATATTTTCCATAAAATGTAAAGTTTCCATGTAATAAAGTGTTTCCAAAAACATGGGTTTTTCCATAATGCTATTTGTTTCTATAAAATGGGATGTTTCAAAAAAGTGAGGTGTATCCAAAAATAGGAATGATTCAATAATGTGGGGGTGTTTCCATAAAGTGGGTTGCGTCCATAATGTGTGGTGTTTCCATAAAGTAGGGTGCTTCCTTAGAGAAGGATTTTTATAGTAAAATATTTTTTCCATTAAAATGGTAAAGGTGATTTATGAGAGAGTTTAGATGTGATATAAGGATTGTTATGACCAAAAGGAAGGTCACCTGAACCATACATGGTTGGCCAAAACTGTGTGGTCAATCCTTGTGCAGAGGTAAAATTTAGATCCTATTTTTTTAGAGCTTAATCTTGTTTACATTATATATTTTGTTTTTTCTTAAAAGCTTACCTATTTATATATTCTTTTCTCAAAAAGGATGATAAACCCTCCCCACATGAGTTCAAGCCAACATAGAGACTTTCCTTGGTTACTTGAAGCTCTATTCATGGGGTAATTGTTGATCTTCTTTGTTCTTTTACGTTTTATATAAACTCCTCCTTCTCTCCTTATTTTTTTCTTATATCAACACCTCATCTAGGTAGATATAAGTTACTATAATCATGTAAAAAAATTATGGTGTCTTTTATGATATATTAAGAGATCTAAGATTCATTATTGGAATCTTTATTAGATTCATGAGGTATGTAACCATTCATTTTTATTTTTTCAGGTTTTCTTATATCTACTTTCTCTACATATCTGATCTCTATTATTTGTACAATATAAAACTATAGTGTTTATATCTATGTTTTCGGATACCAAATAATTCAATACAGAGTCATGATATTTCTAGAATAAGAGAACTAATGTTGTTCTTGGAGAATTGACCCACTTTCAAGTGTGTTCTTTGTCTGTTGTCAATGTTTCATCAAAACCTTCGAGTTAGGTGGACTCACTCTCATATACTCTTTCTAGCATTTATTGTAATATAATAAAATTGTTTTATTGATTATAAAATTCATGGAAAATCATAATTAGTGATGATTTATGGTTTTTGTGAAATTATGTGATCTTGGTAAATAGTTCTGTGAAGGGGTTTTAGTTTCATGAATTTAAAATGATAATTTTAAATTATATATTTTCTGGAATTACTAATTTGTTGATGAAAAGGTTCTTTTCAGTAGATTTTTTTCAATAAAACTGGAATTTTATTTAAATGGTTTTGAAATGAAATGGTTTGGCATTAAAATAGTTTTTACAAAAATGGTTTCAATAAAATGGTGTTTTTATTGAAAGGTTTCTTTTGGCATGATCAGTGGTCATGTGTGGTGTGTGTTAAAGTTGTATGTATTGGTCTTGGGTAAAATATGACCATGTTCTTAGTTCCAATGGGTTAATGGAAGATTGGAATTGCATGTATGGGGAATGATTGAAATATGACCTTGTTCTCAATGCTAAATGGTTAATTGCACATGGGATACAATTACCTAGTGACGACAAGGTAGATCGACGAGAAACTACTCATGAGTATAGAACTGTCATAATGTATCATGCATGGTTGGAAGCATGGGATTGTGGAATGATTGGGTATACAAAGAAAGGGATATTGGGAAATAATTTTCATGTTTTTTTAGTTTTTTCTGGAAAACAATATTGCGGGGAAAATTGGTTTTAATTGCACATGTATGATTTTGGTAATGAATTTTTTTTGAATAATTTTTTTATTTTTCTAAAAACTATGTTTGAGAAAATATTATATATAAATGTTTTTATATAATTGTTTCTAACTCTTGTATTCTAGTGGTGTGAGTAGAGAATTCATTGGGGAATGCCTACTGTGTTTTATACTCATTATTATTTTGGGACATTGTTGAATTGAGTGATATTATATATCGAGACAACAAAATAGGTAATGTTTTTCACATGTTAAACACTACCTCATTATTTTTGGGTTGTTTAAAGATTATGGATCATGGAGATAATAGATCATGGAGTCTTGAGGTCTTTGGAGAGTCTTGTCTAGTTTATCAGCTATGTATTTGATACTAGGTTATTCTTCTGATGTTGCTTACATGGAATCAGTTTTGAGATACATGAATATTCTGATATTTCATTCTTTCATTCATGCTTCATATAATGAATTATTTGTTAGGGTCGGTAGGTTTGTTAGATTATATTTAAATGTAAATCTTCCTCAACTTTTATTTTAAACCCTTATGCATTTATTGTCAACCTTTGGTGTCTTAGGGATGTCTCTTAAGGCCATGTAATAAATCACTACAATCTCAAGCCAATGATAATTGGCAGGTCATTACTAATGGTATCAGCTTGTTCGGTCTGTTATTATCATGTAATCATCGATGATCCTAGTTTGGGAGATTAAATCCCTTCTTGTCTATTCCTTGGTTTGGAATCTTAGAAAGGAGTATGATTTTTGGAACTTTAAATGTATATCAAAAAATCACTTAGTTAACCATTATATGAAGAACGTCATGTTAATGCTAGATTGGGTAAATAAGTGTTTGGAGACACTTATAAAATTATTTATTCACATTTTCATGGGTTTATCCAATGATATGAGCATTATATGGATTATAGAGAAATGAATTCCCACTAGGAGTGCATACATCATTTCAAAGAACAATTCATGTTGTGAAAAAAAGTGTTAGTTTTTGAAAAAGTGATGAATCGGTTTTCAATTGAAATAATTTGAAAAACTGAATGTTATCAAATTTTAAAAATAGTTTAATTTCCAAAAGCATGAAAAGTGTATTAAAAAATGGGTGAAAATTGGAAAAAGGATGTTTTTTAAATCAATGTTGTAATAGTTGATGTGAGAGGATTTGAAATGATAATACATCATTTTCTAGAGAGTGAGATTAAAGGGTTTGTAGTTGGTTAAGAAAATGGAACAAGATATGCATCATATGAACTAGTCAGAAGATGATGTGGGGATTTTGGTTGCACCCGAGCCACTGGTGAACCAACAGTTGGTCCAAAGCATCACTCATTCTTTTCAACCCATTGATTTGGGACTCCAAAAAGATAATATGTTCACGATATCTTTCACTGCTGATGATCCATGTGTAGGAAATATGTTTTTATTCACTAGAGGAGATGAGAAATCTAGAACTAAGAATAATAAAAATTGGTGAATCAATTAGCTATGTTTAAAACAAGAAATGATGCCTTCTAAAATAAAACTCCAAACATCTCTCAGTGAAATACAATGTCGAGCCTTCGTATGTAGAGACTGTACTATAACTGTAGATAGAGATGAGATAAAATGGGACTTCACTATATTGGAGATAGATTTATATGAAATAATCCTAGGTATGTATTAGTTGAAAATGATACAGAATCAAATAAACTATAAAAGGATAACAGTTAGATTCATGACAGAGGACAACATCAATCATCTCTCTATAGATGGATGATTTTAGAGAAAGGTTCAAAGAGAATCATGGAACCATTGGTGAGAAGGATCTATTGTTAGTTGGTAACAATGACATTGGCATCAATCAATGAGATCGAGAAAAATTGTTTCCCAGATGTTTTAGATCTATTTCCATATGTCATTCCCAAGAACCTTTCATGGTTTCCACCTCTAATGGAATGGAGTTTACAATATATCTCTTTCTGGTGGACCGGTCCTATTATCCTTCCTTATTATAGGATTGAACCAATAGATTTATAGGAATGTAATGTGAAGTTAGAGGATATGTAATGCAAGGGTTTCATTCTATAATGTATATCTCCAGGGGTAGAACCATTTATTTATTGTGAAAAAGGAAGATGGAACTCTTGGTTTCTGTGTTTATTAACATTATATTAACAAACATATGATAAATAACATATATCCATGTCCACACATTGATGATTTGTTTGATAAACTAATCGTAGCTCAGTGGTTCTCCAGGATTAACTTCATATCAGGATATCCCCAATTGCACGTTTGAAAAAGGATATTACAAATTTAACATCTAGAAGTATATATGTCCATTATGATTATGTAGACATGCCTTTCAGTCAAATGAATACACCATCGGTCATAATGTAATTGATGAAAGCGATAATTAACAAATATATGAATTCTTTGGATGTGGTGTTTGTGGAAGACGTTTTAGGCCATTCAAATACAAGGTCTAACAATGAGATGCTCTAGGAAATAGTGTTACAAAACATTAGAGATCATTGTTTGTATGCCAAATTTTCAAAGTGTAGTTTTTGGATATAGGATGTACGTTTTCTTGGCCATGTCATTTCTGAGAAAGGTGTTTCTTTTTATCCTGAAAAGATAGAAGATGTTATCTCTTGGAATCCACCATAGAATTTTTTTGAGAGATGATGTTTTCATGGTTTATCTTGTTACTGCTGAATCTTTGGTGTGATTTCTCACAAATAGATTCACCAATGAAATATCTAACAATGAAAAATTCTCCATTACAATGGATGGAGTAAAGGCAGATGTATTTCCATAAATTGAATGTTTGTCTTACATCAGCACCTATCATGATCTTTTCAAAATCCATATAGGGGTATGTGGTGTGTTGTAATGCTTAGGGATATTGGATGGGTTGTGTTATCATGAAAAGAGATAATGTTGTTTCTTGAGGATCAATGAAGTTGATAGAGCATGAGAAGAATTACCCAAGACTTGATTTGGAGTTAGGTGAATTAGTCTATGATTTGAAAACATGTAGACATTAACTCTTTGGTGAGAAATTTACTATGTTCAAATGTCAAAAAATCTCAAAACACATTTTCTCATAATGATATATTAATCGAAGGAAAATTTGATGGATAGTGTATCTCCAAATGTTTGACTTTGACATGATATACACACATGGGAAAGGAAATTCAGTGGTGGATGCTCTGAGTAGAAATTTTTCTGCTCAGTAGGCGAATGAAGCTTCAGATGAATGGTAGATGATGTCAGTCTTTGCCAACATGCATGTGGAATGTGAAAAAAAAATGTTATTTTGGGGTTTTCATTTTAGCTAATCTTGTTCCTGATTTAGTAAAAATGATCAAAGAGTCACAAACATCTGATGTAGAATGTCAGGTTTTATGTTCACAACTCAAGGGTTGGGAGACAATTTTGGGCTTGAAACAAGATGGGGGTTATGTTTTTTGTTTCATAGGTTGGATCGTTGTACCTCTGGTTTATCAATAATAACTCCTTCATTCGTACCACCATTCGATATGGGATATACATCTAATTAAATAGACAATTTATAAGGCATTTAAGGTTATGTTTTGTTGGAGTGACACGAAAAGGACGGTGGGCTTGTTCAACTGGCAGTTTTTAACTTGTTGACAGGTTAAAGAAAAGAATAGAGGACATCTTTTATATAACAATCTTTCCCCATCCTATTGCAGAAATTGGAGTAGATAAAAATGTATTTTCTTATAGGTATTCCAAGAACGTCCCCAAAATATGATGCCATTTGGGTGAGAGTGGATGGTCTAACCAAGTCGTCCCATTTAATCCATATTAATGAATCTCAATTCATGGAGGATCTATAAAAAATCTATATCTAGGAAGTGATAAATAATCATGGAATATTAGTGTCAATAGTCTATTATAGAGATTTGATGTTCACATCTTGATTGTGGAAATCCCTACAGCAATCCCTTGGGACTTAGCTGACTACGAGCATATTGTATCGTCCTCAAAATGGATGTGAAATCTGATATGATGATACAAATGTTGATAGACCTGTTTTAGGATTATGTAATGGATTTTATTGGATCTATGGAGGATCATATACCCTTATTGGAGCTATAATAAAATAACAACTTTATAGCTTCGATACACATGGCTCTATTTGAAGCATTGTATAGGTTTCCTTGTCATTCATCACTTTTCTGGGTGGAAAAGGGTGAAACTTTACTATTCAGACTGATCCATGTCCAAGAAAAAATTGAGAAGATCCAATTGATTACAAAGTGGATGGAGATGGCACAGAGCCATCATAAATATTATGAAGATCAACGTCGAAGACTGTTTTTGTTAGTTGTGTGTGATCATAGCTTCTTAAGGATCTCCCCAAGGCTTGAAAATCATCTTTTTGAGAAGCAGGGAATGTTATCTCATAGATACATTGGTATTTTTGAGATACTAGAATGGGTTGGAGAGTTGTCATATCAGTTGAAATTAACACTATGGTATATCTAAGTGCATTGTGTCTTCCAAATATCTCAGTTGAAGAAGTATCATCCTGATCCTGGCCATGTGATCATATGGGATCACATTGAACTAGAACAAGATGCTTCATTGGTACGTAACCTCAGTTTGGATCGTGTATTGATAGGAGAATTTATTCCATGGTAAAATAATCGTTTTAATGTGGGTTTTATGGATACATGGCCAAATTTCATAAGAGACATGGGAATGTGAGAAAGAAATGAATGAGCAGTGGATAGAACCCTTTTTGGATAGCGGTGGTTTTCAACATTCTGAGGACCTAAAGACAAATTGTGAGGAGAAATTAGTACCCTCTGTTTCAGGTAAATAAACATTACCTCATGTTTTTTATGTAAAAAATAATAATTTCCTAAAAGGAGTGACATTGATTGGGTTTCCATAAAATTGAGAGTTTCCATAAAATAGAGAGTTTCCCTAAAATAATGACCTTCTATAAAACAGATAGTTTCCATAAAGATTGTTTTTTCTATAATGTTGTTTTTTCCATAATGTGGGTATTTTCCATAAATTGGGGTGTTTCAATAAAGTTTTTTTGTTTCAATAAATAGGGGTGTTTCCATAAAGCGAGATGTTTCTATAAAGTGGGGGGTTTAAAAAAAGTGGAGTGTTTATATAGGGGAGGTTGTTTCCATAAAAAATCATTTCATAAAAAGTGTAACAGTTAAGTATGGGGGAGTTTGGTTTTTTTATAATTATTTTTAGGACTAATTGGATGGATGCACGATCCATACACGGTTAGCCCAAACTGTGTGGTCAATCCTTGCGCAGAGGTCAAATCTAGATCATATTTTCTAAGCGATTTCAGATTTTTTATATTATATATTTCTTTCTTTCTTCACAACGCCCCTATTTCTAGATTACTCTCCCTGGATGGTTGGATAACCCTCTCCATATGAGTTGGAGCCAACCAAGAGTCTTCCCTCGGTGATTCAAGCCCGATTCTTGGGGTAAGTGTCGATCTTCTTGGTTCTTTTCTGTTTTTTGCAAAAACCTCCTTTTATCCATCTCGTATTCTATGATCTAAACCTATTTTGGGTAGATAAAATTTTTTTAACACCAGATAAGGATAAATATGGTGTTTTTCATTATATATTAAGAGATAAAAGCTACTTTCTTATAATAATGATCAAATATACGAGGTATGTCACCATTCATTCCTGGTTTGCAACTATTTTGTAGACCAACTTATATCTCCTTCTCTGATCTACATTATTTTTCAAATATATACCTATAGTGGGAATATTTACATTGTTGGATGCCAAATAATTAAATTTTTAGTTCTGATCTGTCTATGAGAAGAAAAATAAGGTCATTCATGTAGAATCGACCAACTTTCTTGTGCTTTCTTCGACTATTGTCAATGTTTTGTCAAAACATTTGAGTTTCGTAGCTTGACTCTCATCTCCAGTTAATGGAATTTTTTTACTTATAATTATATTGGTTTATTGATTTTTTAATTCCGGTAAAAATCATCATTAGTTAGGATTTATTGTTTTTTGGGAAATAGTGTGATAATGGTGAATAGCTGTGGAACATGGGTTTAGTTTCATGAATTTAAAATGTTTATTTTAAATTATGGAATTTATAGAAAAGATGAATAGTTCATGAAAAATGGGTTTTCAATATAAATGGTTACCAATAAAAATTTAGTTTTATTAAAATGGTTTGGAGTTGAAATTGATTGTCATTGAAATAGATTTGACTCAAATGGTTTTCAATAAAAAAGTTTGTTTTATTGAACGATATGTTTTGGCATGATCGGTGAACATATGTGGTGTGTGTTAAGGATGCATATATGGGGTCGGGATGAAATATGACCATGTACACAATACCAAAGGGTAAATGGCACATGAAAATTTCATATATGGGGAATGGTAGAAATATGACATTTTTCTCAGTACTAAAGGGGTAATAGCACATGGGAAACAATAAACTAGTGACAACTTGGTAGATCGATGAGAAACCACAAATGAGTATCATTCTATCATAACGTATCATGCATGGTTGGTTGCACGGGAATGTGGAATGGATGGTTTTCCAAGAAATGAATATTTTATAATGATTTTAATGCTTCATTAGTTTTTTGGGAAAAATATCTTGCTTGGAAAATTGGTTGCAATTGAACTTGTATGCTTTTGATAATGAATGGTATTGGAAACATTTTTATATATTGTTATAAACAATTTTGTGAGAAATTTTTCTATATAAACTATTTTATATCGTTTTTTCTAACTCTATTATCCTAGTGGCATGAGTAGGTAATTCATTCGGGATAACCTACTGAGTTATATACACACCCCTTCTTTGGCACTTTGGTTATTTTTCTGATGCTATCTTCAGGGTCAAGGGAAAAGGTAATGTTTCAATTTTTTTTAGAAATACCTCATTATGATTGGGCAATTCAGATATTTTATAGCATGGAGCTTGTGGATGATGGAGTCTTGAGGTCTTTAGAGAGTCTTGTTCTGTTTATTTGCTTGGTATTTGATACATTGTTATTCATCTTTTGCTTCTTTAATTTAAGTGGTTTTGATATTCATGAAGATTTTGAGTTGTCATTCATTCATTCATGAATTATATTGTAAATTTTTTGTTATGATTGGTGGTTTTCCTGGTTTATTTCATAATGGTTAAATAATCCCTACTAGTATTTGAAATTCTTTTTCATTTATTGACAGACATTGGCATCTTGGGGATGTCGCATTAAGCCTAGTAATAACTCCTTGTAATCTCAAGACAATGATAATTGGCAGAACATTATACTATTCATATGAAATACATTGAAATTCAATGATAGTTCCATACTTTTATGTCATGATCATATGGTTAATGATTTAATTATCACTATTTATGACACATATTTTCTAAATATATAAAAATAATTTTTTTATGTCAACACAGATATTGAATATCCATGGTATATTTATTATCAATTTATTGTTTTATTTTTATGATCTCATACCATTATACTAATCATATTCATTCATACCAACATTTAAATATAACTTTCTTGATTACCATTAATTTGTATCTGAGTTCACCATTTCATATGTTTCCTCCATGTTATGTAGGAAGTATAGCGTAAGGTGTATATTTAAAAAGTTCAATGTTGGAATATTTTTTGTGTGACAATATGAAGATCATACATTAAATAGGAAGGATATTTGTCTAGTCCAAAAGGAAACTAAACTTCTAATGACCTAAAGAAGACCATTGCACAATGTATTGAATATTAATCTAAAAATTTGTAATATTTATGTTAGAAATGTGTATATTTTTATAGATTTTATTAAAAGAATATTTTTTCCAATTGTTATATATTGAGATTATAAACCTTGAGTGGGGATTGATTTATGTATATGATATAATTCTTATGTTTTTTTTATTATAAGGTTTAAAAAAATCCAAAGCATTCATTCCATTGATTTAGATGACGGTGTGATGATTTAGAAATTAATTGGAAAATATTTCATGATTATTTGATATATCATTCAAGTAATTTTCATTTTATACTTATACATTAATTTTTTGTTTTAGTCCACATAAATAAATGGAAAACAGCATTAATATATTGAATGTGAAGGAATATTTAATGATTCTACAACTGATCAATCAAATGAATTGTGAGGTAGAATGCATAGTGTAAAACTAAATATCACACAACAATTTGCGGTGATGATTCATGGTGATCATCTAAACTATCAACTGATGTATCACATTAACATTGATTATATCATGAATCTACATCCACATATTTTTAGTGGATCTTCCAAAACCCTAGTGGATGTGTGGTTGATTATCACCATTGAGAAAATATATTTTATTTTTCAATGCTCAAAATAGTATGAAATTATTATTAGTAACATATACTTTGAATATAAAATATTATCAGTGGATGATCAATAATATAAATATATGACAATTGGAATAGGTTGTATTTATTTAATTGGATATTAATAATTCCAATGAACTTCTACTAATGTTGTACAAGCTCCTACATGGCATCCAAAAGAACCAGTATCAATTCTATGCTGGAATGAAATTATTTTTCTATAGTAGTTATATAGCATGGCAATGTAGCATCATTGTAGCAGTGGAGGACTGTAGCAGTGGTGGTTCTAAAGTGGGGGATTCACTGTAGCAGAACTGTAGTGGCGGCAGAACTATACCAAGGACTGTTGTAGTGTAGGAACTGTAGTAGTACTGTTCGCTGAGGTGTCCTTTGGGACAAAAATTGGGCTTTCAAGCCTTGTATTCAGGCCACATTCCCATGGGCATTCATTCAATGTAATGGGTCTACCTCTACCAAGATTTGAAAGAGTTCTTTCACTTAAAAATAATTTGATGCTTCCGCCCCAATAATTAAAAAAATGGATGTGTATAGTGGGAAATTGTTAATATATACTATTATAATATTCATTAAACATATATTTAAAAATAAATCAATGAGTTTTTGAAAAATAATGATTAATATAATGATATTTATGAGGAAAATGTAATATGACTTGGTTGTTATGCTTTTTGTTTAATATTTATCCTAGAATGAAAATTTTATTGGTTCTATGGTGTCTTAAAACCATGTCCCTAAATAAAATCATTTATATGAGACATTATTTACTATGAATAAATCTCTTTATGTTCTCTCAAGGTAAAAAAATAAATTTGATATTACCATCATTCCCATGGTTTCTATCAGAACCAATAATCAAGTCTCTCGAATTTTTGAATATTTCAAATGCTAGAATGAAATTTCATCTATATACATCCACGAGATGTGGAATGAAGCACCATGAGATTTTCATTAATTTAACTAGAAATGGTTTTAAATATGAAATAATTTTTTATAAATCCCATTAATTTCAAAAGGTTATGAATATAATAGTTAATTAATATGGGGAAAAATATCTCCAACTACTTCACCACCAATTATTCAATTCCTCAAATTGATTTATCATTGGTGTTATGAAAACTCTAGCTTTATTATGACATTTTAAGATGATTTCCAGCATAAAAAATACCTTAATCCAAAATAAAATGTTAAATAACATATAATAAAGACTATCTATGATAGTTATGAGAATGAAATGGTAAATGTGAGTCACATTAACTACTATATAATACATAATTACTTATCCGACTATTCTTCAATCCTCCTCTCTAGATCTATATATTTTGTAATTGGTTTTTAATTTTTGTAAAATTTATTAGATGATTGTTTATCCATGAATTATATAAATAATATTATTGATTCATCGTGGGTCTATAGTTCCCCTATAGTTGGTATTTTTGGAAATGTGCTTCATGAAATTCATGTGATTATACCATTTGATGAACATCAGTTGATTCTAGGAATGGAAATGATTTATTAATATATATCCAATATCAATTTCAATGTAATGGAAGTAAACTTTTTTATTTGCAATGAATGTAGAATAGTTTATCATTATATGTATGAATATAAATACAGTGCCACCATTTTCATATAAGTAACACATTTTATATTTTTACGTATATAAAGTAGATAGGTCATGTTTGGGAGAGTTTGGAGAAATTTTTATGAGTTTTGTAGGATTTTACAAGGGTTCACAGTTGGTGTGTGGTTTGGTAAAACATTGAAACACCTATATGGAATGGTGAACTCTGAGACATGGGATATTGGGAAGGAACACAAAATGGACATGGACTTTCAAGTCTGTGTGGAAACCTAGGAAAACCATGAAATAATAGAAAATGGTATTTGGAATCTCTGTTGCAGAGTTTGGAAACCATGTGGGCCAAAAAACATGGATTATCCTTGAGGAAGTAGCTCATATATGTTTTCAATCACTATGTGACTAAGTGTGCATGTGATAAAGATGAGATCCTAAAATTGTGGATCTCACACATTTTTTGTCTCTATCTCCTTTTTCCCTGCAATAAATCCCAAACTAAATATTTTATCTTCCAAATGTTCGTTGATGCTTCTCACTCTAATCCACATCTATTCTAAAGGCTTCTCTTACGTATTTGATGTCAGATTCTTGAGGAAATCCATTATTCTTGGCTGTGTATAGTGCTAGTTTTTATATATACATCTCCACACATCATTTTTTCATTGATGTACACCTTTTGTTGACAGATATAAGGGATATATTAGAAAATATTTTTATATTTGTCAGGTTTTATTATATAGGAAGATATCTAAGTCAGACATAGAAATATTCAACACTAATTTGTTGACATTTTCTTCTCACGTATCATTTTATCTAATTTATCAATTTTGGCGTATTAAATATTTCTCCAATATTTATAACATGGATGATTGAATTAAATTATGTGGTTTTCATTATTTATTTGTGTAAATTGATATGAATTTCTTGTTACAAACCCTCTTAAATAATAGTTTTGGAAATTGGGAAATGGGGTGTTTGGGTTGGAAAATGTATTTAGTAACATGACTATAAAATAATGATTTGAATATGTTTTTTGGTTTTACAACTAGGAACAATTTCTATTTCAATTAAAATGTTTTTATATAAATGGTATAGAAAAAACTGTGTTTCTTCATGGGTTTGTCATGTGTTCTTATGCATTGGGTTGGATAATGGAGTGAAGTACCCCCATCAAAAGATTAAGATGGATATGGTTGTGAATTACCCTATAGAAATGGGTTATCTAAGTTAATTATTATTGAAAGGATGAATAAACACTCATCAGTATATAGTGGTACAAGAATCAGACATGGTTGAATATGTGGATGTGTCAAACGAGAATGGGTAATGAAAAAATAAAACATGTTATTGTGTAATAGAAAATTATTTGGATGATTTCCTTTGAAATTTTTGTTATCTTGAGAAAAAATTTATTCAAACATGTTTTAATCAGGAAAAAAATTAATTTACAATTTTAGTTCTATAAATTTTATTATATAAATTATATAATCTATTCTATCCTAGTGGTGTTAGTATGTAATTAATTTTGACAAACCTATCTGAGTTTTATTACTCACAACTACTATTGATCTTTAGTTCCATTAGTGATTGTGTTTATTGATACATGTGAAATGTAATGTATAACACAGCTATATATGTTCATCATGATACTGGGATAATTTTTCATTTGGATCATGGATAATGTTTAGATTAGAGATTTATCATTGGTGTCTCTGAGTTTTGTTGTCTTCCACTTTGTATTTTGATATTGTAGTCTACCAATGTGGTGCCTAGTTTTATTTTTATATATTTAAATGAAATATTAGGTTTTATTTCATTGATATCATGATTTATAAATTGGTTTTTGATTATTAATTGTTTTGTTAGAGGTTTTATTATTCAATGTAATGTCATCCTACATGTATGTTAAATCGATTAAGCATTTATTATAATACATTTTTGGCTTGGGGATGTCACTTAATGTCATATAACATTCCACCAAATTCTCAATTCAATGAGTTGGAGAGAGACATAACATGTGGTGTCATCATGGTCCTACAATTTTTATGGAACATTTCGTATTTAACTTGGTATTTTTTGATTGTCATATATTTGAATTAACTCATTATATTCTCTGAATTCAGATTATAGAGAAAATTTTGATTATATGGAAATGAAATGAAGAGTACGAAAAGGAATAAGCAACCATTTAATATTGAACATTATGTTACTCGGGATTTGGTTTTATAAGAGTTTTAGAGACTCATCTAGGAATTGGAATCATATATACCAGGGTATAACTAATGACATGATCATGACATTAATTAGAGTAATGACTTCCTAGTTGGATTCAATATTTCAGGTTGAGTAATGATTTATGTCTTGATGAAATATATTTATTATTTAATTTTTTAAATGTTTTAAAATGAATGATTTTTTAAAATGGGTATGATGGTGGAATTTTTTAATTTGGTTGAAATTAAAATATATAGTATTGATTATTAAAAAATTATTTAATGTGGATAAGGATGACATTAGAAAGAATTATTACGATATAATAATTTTGTAGAATTTGATATTTTAATACTTTAGTTAATAGATAGTGTAACTAATGGAATTTTTTATTTGTATAGTAAATGAAACCATTTAGGTGTCCTAAAAATTAAAGAGCTTATGATAGTAAGAATGTGGTTTCACTAAGGCCAATGATGAACCAAAAACTAGTTCAGTCTGTTTTTCAACTGTCTCAGGGTATGAAAAGTAGTCATATGAGGGGTGTGCCAAGAAACATGGTCATTTTTTCACGTTCTAGATGCATAATCCACTGATATTGTAGGGTGATTTAGAACCATAAATTTAGAGATTTCTATAAAAATGATGAATCATATCATCAATTTCATTGTCACACTACAATGGATTAAAGTGAATACTGAGATATATGTGATATAAGATAAGTCATTTTTGTTATAGGATATAGTTATTCTGGGTAAATTAGACATCGTCCTTGCTTGGGAGAATTTTATAAATAGTCCAATAATCTTTTTGATCCTCATAATTTAAAAAATAAAAATAATAAAATAATTATTCAACATAAATTAGGATAATAATTTTTTCACATAGAATATTTATAAATATATAAATATAGAGTGATTTTCACCTAAGGTTACAATGAACATTTACATGAAGGAATAAATCATTACGTCTGTTTATATAAAAGAGATTCAATCAAAAAAAAATTATGCACAATATTTTGGATTCTACAGAGATAGTAAATAGAGTGGTGGTACCTGAAAGGGATATCGTAGAAGATATTGGTGGGGGTGTATGATTATATTGAAAATAAATTGTGTGGTTTAAAATGGTGGGAGAAAATGGAAGATGGAAAACTATATACACTATGGAAGCATGAATCAAAATGAGATAGAAGGATTTTTAATCCTTCTTACACAACCCAAGATTAAAAATGGGATGATATCAATGAGGTTTTTATGACCACATCATCTGAGAGTATATAAACCAATCTAAAAAATTTTAGAACTAAATTAGGGGGTTAATATTCAGTGCAATTGTCACAATGCTCTGATTTATGGTTCTCAAGACACATACAAGGTGTCTCAGATGTCATATAAATCAATAGGTCAGGGTAAACTGAATACCTCTTGTAAGAAGAAAAGAGATAGCCATGGTGACTCTAAGAATACCATGGCTCCTTAGGAAATGAAATATCATCTTGGAATGAAAGATAAATCTGTTTCAATGAAGCAATCAAATAGATAATATTATGTTATTATAGATGAACATCTTGGACCATCTATAGTGTGAGGAATGATTATTTTAAATTATTCCCATATAGAACTATTTTTAATATGGGTAAATCCCATTCCTTTATTTCCTTTTGTGATGTTTACTAGTTGATATTAAAAATTGTGATGCATCCTTCAATGATAAAATTACAAATTCATCTAGGTGAAAGAGAGATAAGATCATTTTTTGGTTGAGCATGTTATATTATATTTGATCAATAATATATGAAAGGTTATTTATATATTCTTTTGAATTATGTTTTTTGTACACTCATGTTTATAGATTGGTTACTGATTTTCAAGCCTCACATAAACTATTACAATTAATATATCAGTTTCACTACCAAAGAATGAATCGCATATCCCTTTTGAGGATACTGGAGTGTATCAAAAGTTGAACTGAGCTTATTGGAATAAGATGTTGTAACTACCATATATCAATTGGTTGAATTGTATTTTCGGTCGATAAATGATATCAAGAGGAATTATTTTTCAGTAGTGTTGGATCATTTTTCTGATGTCTTTGTAATTAATTTCTCTAGGATACCACTGATGAGAGATGTGGAGTTTACAATATATCTAATTATGAGGGCCAACAAAAATTACCTTCTATCATATCGAATTTAAGAAATAGAATTATTGAAGATTAAAATTTAGGAATACTCACTAGAATGAATGAATTTTTTTACATAGAACATATCCATGGGAAACACCAGTATTTTTTTAATCATGGCCAACAAAAATCATCGAATGTGTGTAGATATTGATAATATTAAACATGATATGAAAATGAATTGATGTCATATACAATCAATTGATGATATTTCTGAGCAATTATGAGGAGCACATTTGTTCTCTATAATTGACTTGTGATCAGGATATCAACAATTACAAGTTATGAAGGGCTATCCTCGAAATGAATCTTTCAGAAGATGTTATTTCCATTATTAAAATGTCGTTACAACTGTTGGCCTTATTATGTCACTAGTTTTCTTTATGGAATTAATGAATCTAATATTTCATAGATATTTGGATTCACTCATGGTTGTGTTTTAGGACAATATATTGTTCTATTCAAGGAAAAAGCGGGAAGCATGATAAACACATGGCCATAGTATTGGTAATCACGATGGATCCTCATATATATTCTAAATTATAAAATGATAATTTTTCATAAAATATTTACATTTTACCAAACATGGAATATCTAAATGTGGTGTTTCAATATGTTACAAATATTTTTATGATTTGATCACTTGGAAACAACCAAATAATTTCTTTAAGATAAATAGTTTTTTAATGGATAGTTATTAACTCCTTGGGAGTGACATTCCAGGACTAGCTTCAGCTATTATAGGATTGAAAAAATAGAATGTTCCTTTCAATTGGGATGAGTAATTCCATCATTATTTTTGAGATATATAATTCTTCCTAACATTAGAACCATTCATGATTTATCTAGAATCAAGACATGTGTACATGGTTTATTGTGATTCTTCGGGATATGGGATATGAAGTGTTTTCATTCAAAGATACCATGTTGTTGTGTATGCTTCATGGTTGTTACTAGTGCATGAGAATAACTACCAAACACATGATTTGGTGTTAGATTCCATATTTAGTTATTTGAAAACATGGAATCACTATATCATTGGTAACAAATTTACTATATTAATAGATCATATGAACATGAATTATATTTTATGAAAAAGAGATGTGAACATTAGACAAAGAATTTGTATATATTTTCCCAAAATGTTTGATGTTAAATTTATGTATACATAGGGTAAAAGAAATTTGCTGGATGATGAATTGAGTAGAAACTCATATGATTAGTTTGAGAATGAATTTTTAGATGAGTGTGAGCTGATATCGCTTGTAGCGGACATGATCATTGAATTTGATGACAAAGGTGATGTTGTGTCATTCTTCCAAGTTCTATTTTTTCCTGATTTTTTTATGATAGTAAAAGAGGCACATACATCTAATGTATAATGTGTGGAGATGAGGTAAAACACAATTTTGCGGATACCATTAATGGTTGTATTATGGATGAGAGTATAGTTTTGTAGTTCAAAAATTATATGGTCATACCTATGGTTTTTCAGGATTAAAAGTTTCACAGATACCATCATTCAATATTGGTTTTTCAACATATAATATTTAAGATGTATAAGGCGTTGAAAACAGAGTTTTATTGGGTCAGTATGAAAAGGAAGGTGGATGATCCTATTTGATGATGAATAAATTTTCATCAAATTAATTATGAGAATCATCTAAAAGTATGTATACTCATGTCTATAAATATTCTTTTTAGGATTTGGAGGAAAGTAGCTATAGATTTTGTAATAGTTTTCTGAAAAATGTTTCAAATAAAAGATGCAATATGAGTTATAAGTGATCTGATTACAAATTCATCTCATTTTATTATAATTCGTGAAACTCATAAATTTGAGCAATCTTCAATAACCTATATATGTGAATTTGTAAAGAGACATGGAATACTAGTTTCAATAGTTTCAGAAAAAAATATAAGGGTGAAATATCATTTATGTAAATCAATACAGAAATCCTATGGGACTCAATTGAAAATTAGTTTTTAATATCATCCTTTTGATGAGAAATATTAAAGGATGATACTAATTTTTTAAGACATGTTTTAGGATTGTGTGATGGATTTTTTTCAGATTGTGGGATGTACATCTGGCGTTAATGGAGTTCTCTTATAACCAAAGTTACAACGCCTCGATAAAATGGCACCATTTGATGTAGTTCATGGGATTATTTTTCATCATCCACATTATAGGGTGGGGAAATGTGATAATTCACTAGTTGGGGATATCCTAAACTATTAAAAAAATAGATATTATTCATTTTATCACTAAATAGATGAAGATGGATAAGATTTGTTATAAATCATATGCATGTCATTCTCAATTTCCATTATCCTTCCCGGAGACTAGTCTAATTTTCTTGAGGATCACTCAAATGCATATAAATCATAAATTTTTTATGTATTAAATGTTTTCTCTAGAATACATTGGACATTATTAGATACTAGAATATGTTGGTGAGGTGGCATATCGATTTTCATATCCACCACATTTCACCACAATGCGTAATTTGGTTAATGTTTCTTAGATAAAGAAGTATCTACAATATCCTGAACATATGATTCCATGGGATAATGTTTATCAATAGTCAGATATTTCATTGGAATATATCCTTGTGGAGATTTTGGACAGGAAAGAGAAATTCTCTCATATCAAATATATCAGACTAGTGACAGTTTTTTGGAAACATGGTCAGATTAAAAAACTTAATTGTGAATATGAGAAGGAAATGAATGTGAAATTTAAATAACACTTAGAAATGTGTTTGGTTTTTTACATTCCAAGGATGGAATGACCTATGGTGGGGATATTATAGCATCTATGATTTCATGTTTGTAAAAATTTCATTATAATGTTTAATCATGTAATGTATATGGGTGATGTTTGGAAGAGTTTTTGTTATTTAGATGTTTTGTGGTGATTTTATAAAAGATCACGGTTGGTGTATAGTTGGGTAATACCATTAAAAAACTATATTAAATTGTTCTCAATGAGATATTGTCTAAAGGGACTCTGCATAGGCTATATAAAATTATTTTAAATCATGCAACCACTTTTGAAAACCATGAATTTTTAGATAGTGTGATTTGGAATAGCTGGATAACTGTTTAGAAACCATGCAATCCAAAAATGACTAATTTATTCTTATGGTATTAGTTTTCCCATGATTCACACATAGTTTGAATAATCAAGAGACAAACTATCCCTGGATTAATGATGGGATCTTAAAATTTTGGATCTCACATTTTTCCATTAACTCCACCATCATTTGCCTTATATGACTTTGAATCAAATGTTTCTCTTTATAAAGGCCATGGATGCTTCTCCAATTGAACTGGTTGAAAGAAAAAGTCTTATCATAGTTATTTGATAAAGGATAATTTCATTAATCCTTTATTATTTACCATTCTTGGTGACCTTTCTAATATTCACTTCAATATCTCTCTAATTTTCATATATATAAACCAGTTTTTGATAAATATATTGAATTTGGGCGAAAATATAAATAGATTTGTCTTTTTTATAATATAGAAATAATTCATAGGTGTGTTTGTGGAGATATAACCCAGTTTTGATGGAGTTTTTTTGTTTGCCATTTATCAATTTGGCCAATTTCATGGGGTATGTAGCTTCTGTTTTAAATCTTATATTTAGTACATAAAGGCAAACTTTCTATTTTTTTCCTTAAATTAGTAGTGAAAATGATATAATATTATTTTTGAAAACCCATTTTCATGGAGGTTTGAAAGAAATAGTAAATGTGGTGTTTTTGTTGGAATGTGTATTGGGTAACATGATTTTCAAATTATGATTTAAATTGTTGGTTGGTTTTTCTTCTTGAGAAAAAATTATTGTCAATATTTTTTATGATTGAAATGGTTATCAAAACAATTGATTTTGGAAAGGTTTTGGAATTTTTTTATTATTTATTCAAAAGCATTGAAATGTATAAGTGTATAATTTACCTCTATCAAAATGTTGCGATGAATATAGGTATGATGTACACCCATCAAAGTGATTCAGTAAGGTACGATATAGTGAAATCATGACTCACCACTAACATGTATATAGAGGTAAATGTTTCATACATTGATTAATCTGTATTTATGTGTAACATAACTGATTTTGTGAAAGTATAACTTCTTATATTGTCTTGCAACATTGTTTGGATGCATTCCTTGGAAATTGGTGTTATCGTGAGAAAACTGTTTATTAGAACTTTTTATATTTTAATATAAAATATTTACTAAAATATTTATCTATAATTTTTTTTATATATTTTTTCTATATTGATTGATGATATTGGTGTAAGATAGGGTTGTCATTTGTGGAAACCTACTGAGTTATAATACACACCCCTAGATTGTCACACCAGTGTTTTTATAGGTGTTTCCTACTGAGATATGAAAAAAGTTATTGTGTAAAACATTTTTCACAGTACATTACGATACATGTAATTTTTAATATTTTTTACATAGATAATTATTAGAGAATGAAAAGTCTATTGGGGTGTTTATGTTTTATAGGCTTTAACTATGTTCTTAGATATTTTATCCTTCTACTATGGTACATGGTTCTAATTTGTTTTTTATAAATATATTTTTCAGTTCTCACTCATTAAAATCAAGGATCATATAGTGTATTTTTTGGTTGTGTTCTATTCTAAAAGGGATAATCTTCCCCCACCTGTATTGAATACCTTTGAATTTTATTTCCAGCCTTTGGAGAATTGGGGACGTCTCTTAAGGAAAAGTAACATTCCACCTATTCCCAAATATAATGAGATGGGGATAAATGTTTCAAAAAACATCCAATTTAAATAAATTCTCTCTTTTAGGACTTCATTCCGAAAAATTGTGGTTATAGATGTCATACAGTTTTGTATAATCTCAATTTTTAGGACACACTTATTATGTGAGATTTTTTTTAATTTCATTCTAGAAGAGTTTCCTTGAATTCCCCCAAATCACAAAAAAAAATTCATTTATATTGATATTCAGGTCAACATCAATTAAAAATATTCTTTAAATAATTTACCCAATTTATATGATTGAATTAATGACTAATATTTTGTATAATATGTATAATTGATTCATTTCCCCAAGTCTGTAAATAGGTTGGGCACATATTCTTTTCAATGAATAGTTATAGTTCAATGATTCCATGCATTGATTATGTAGAATATAACTAGATAAAAATGAATATCAAGTATCATCTACATCATATCGATGATTTTATTAAACAAATATAAGGAGATAAATACTTTTCTAATATAGAAATACTTCTTGGATATCATCATTTGAGAGTTATAAAGGGAAATACTACCAGGATAGTGTTTCATATTCATTATATGAATTATGAATTTATTATGATGAATTATGAAATTACTAATATCCATTATATGATGATGGGTTAAATGAATAGGATCATCAAAAATTACCTTGAGAAAGGTTTTT
Organism: Viscum album; assembly: GCA_963277665.1. Lineage (NCBI taxonomy): Eukaryota > Viridiplantae > Streptophyta > Magnoliopsida > Santalales > Viscaceae > Viscum > Viscum album. The sequence goes on along the minus strand of OY728163.1, from coordinate 1,043,343,062 downwards.
ATGTATTAACTAATGATATTTATATATATTCATAGTTGAAGGAAGATAATAAAAATAATTTATGATTTTTTCTATAGAACAAAAGAAAGGAATGGTTTTATGGAAAATATAGAAAGTGTAAATTTTTTATTAATAATGTTTCATTATTGGTCCATGTATTCTTATGTGAATATGTCTAATGATCCTTCAGAGACTGACATTATTTATCAATAGACTAGTCCAACAATAATAACCAGACATTATATTTTTTGTGGGTTGGAATAATATTACCACTGATATATGAATGATTTCCCTTGTCATTATAATCCATTAATTTTTTATCTTAAAAGGTGGTTATATTCTTGTAGATGGATGAATGAAATGATAATTTCTAGGAATTGAATAGAATCATGGTGACTTAAACTATGTTCAGTAGAACATATAGTAGAGAATGGTTTTTGATAAATAATGATATATCAATGACTGTACTAGGATGTTTCCTCAGGAAAAATGATAATGTGATAGAATATTCCTCATTTTAATTGATGATAATGTATCAAAATTACCCTAATCATGATTTGAATCCTATTGTGGTATATTTTTCATTGAAAATAAGGGTGAATTCAATTTATATTGAATGTTGGGAAATATATATAAATAAAAAAATATATATATATATTTACATAGAAAGAGGTAAATATCATTCATAATGTATGGTTTTAATATAGTGAACTATTTTACTACTCAATAAATTCCCACATTAGGAAGGAAAAATTAGGTTGATAATTCTTTGAACCAAAATGACCATGCTAGTTTTTCCATTGTTTGGATTCAACATAGACAAAAACCAATGTATTTTTAGAAGACATGTCATGGAATCTTCTAGAAATGTGATAGATCTTTCATTTTGAGATGAAATTTCATTCATAAATCCATGTAATGATTAAAAACACATAGATTAAAGTTATTGAAATGTATAATGAAGTGATAAATGATTATGAGTTCATCCATCATATTTATGGGTTGATAAACTGTAGGAATAGATTATACTTCCTGTAAATACCAAAATTAAAGATTTAATTTTTTTACAATTTCCATTGTTTATCATACCCATTACATCATAGTAGTACAAAGATGTATAGAGATGAAAAAATATTTTAGCGACAGAAACATGATAACTGATATTATAGTGTATGAATATTGATGCATGGTATATATTCATTTTTTCGATGACATATATATATCTATGGAAATGTTATAACCATAACACATACCTGAATAAAATTTTAAAAATTTACCCTCGATTTTCTATTTGGGCACCACAAATTTTTAAAGGAATCAACGAATATTAGGTTATAGTATATCACGATATAAATTTAAAAAACATCATTTCATTACAAAAAACGGTTCTCTCTTGGTCAACTAACCATATTATAAATTCATGAAATAGTAAGATTGAGTGGTGTGACACATTCTATTATATATGATCATGGACAATGGATTGACTTATATATTCAAGAAATTACATAGGTAGGATATATATACTAAGTTAGGATTCAATTTAACTTATTATCCTTAGGAATATGGTGATATTGAGAGATCCCTTCGAACCCTATAAGATTTTTTATTTATTAATATCTATATTTCTACATTTTTTGAATCAACGCCTTCCCCTAGTAAATTTTTCATACAGTGATATCTTTTACATGATAACTATGATGTCTTTTTAAGGAGACCCATATTTCAATAAGTTTATAATAATATTGGGGTCTGATGATTTTTTTGAAAATAATATATTATAATCAGAGGTATATGTGGAAATAGTAGAGAAGTTCATATTAATTTAATACCATATAGGTGCATCTCATAGATGAAAGAAATATTATTATAAGAATAATCATGTAGATATGGAGTTCAATGATAGTGAAATATCATTTTTATTAAAATATCAATAAAATAATGTTATAATAATTGTGAATTTGGTAAATATGAGCCACATATATCAGTATCATTGAAATTCATGATTATACTGTGTTTTTTATCACATTTTGGAGTGTCAAATATTTCCCTATCAAGATAATGATTTCTTATATATATATATATATCATAAGAATGTACATACTTGATGCATAAAATATAGTGATCATATAGGCCATACCCCTTTTGTAGGATCTCTCTTATTTTTAAAAATTGGGGGAGATTTGGCATCACGTAGAAAATTGTCTACAAAATGTTACCTCTCACCAAGACAATATTTTTAAGGGGAACCATAAATTAGTGGATGTTATATGGGAATTTGATGATGTTATTAAATATAAATCTCATACATTTTGTATCAATGTGTTGAAAGTTTTGGTTAGAATTTTATTTTAATGGCGGTAGAATGTGATAACCAATGATTTTACAATAATTTTGACTTTGAATAAATGAAATTTCTTTGATATCTTGTGATACACACAAACACTTATTTAAAAAATCATTAACAAATTATACAAATGCAGACATGCTATTTTATTGGAGGGGATTAATATTATTAACTTAATTATTAAAAAATTATGATTTTAACACGTAAAAGATTAATATATTTTTTATAAATTTAATTGAAATGAATATAGATATATCATTTGATTGTAAAAGTGTTTTTTTCAAAAGTAATTTATAAAAAAACAATATGTTTTTTCTATTAATAAATTAATTAATCTCTATTTGAGATTCATTTAATTAAACTATTAACATTATATATATATAATTAATTGTTACTTTATTCATATAATTATTCCATAGGAATTTTGTAATATTATATATAGTTTTTGGCTAATTTTTTGTTATCTTAAAAAAATGTTTTAATATCATTTAATAAACTTGTTTAAAATTGAATTTATACCAAATATTGAAATTAGAACATGAATATAACATTACACAGTCGGATTTTGAAGGATATAATTTTCAAAATAGATCACTGTTTTATTAGTTCAATGTGAATAGTTAACATTGTTACTTTTTATCACATAATTAAGTGTAATATAGTGAAATTATTTTTATGATAGTGGAGACTGGAATTCAAATTCATCTAACACATTCCATTATTATATTTACTTTGTGAATTTCAATCATTTAAATTATATTCACTAATAAATCAAAAATTGGTGTTATATTTGTTTTTATAATGGAATTATCTTAATTTATGAAAATAATAAATTGATATTATCACGATTATGACATTAATAAATTTAAATTTCATCCTTAAATATAAAAAATGGTTATTTTAATTTATAAAATTTTAGTTGATGTATTTATATTTTTTATCATGGTAATTTTTTTGTGATTAAAATTATTTAATAAATTCCAAAACAACTCCATCATAGTATTAATTAAATTTTAAAAATACATAAATGATGGTAATAAAAAATATATATGTAATTATATTTGGATGTATTCATGTATTCCAAAAAAATTTAATGATTACTATAATATATTATAGGTATATAAGTGTATTTAATTCAAAACATATATTTGTCTTGTGGTAAAAAGTTTCAAATAAATTGAATAGTGTAAATAATTATATTACTGATATACTATATATATAATATTTTGCTAAATTATTATAAAATAATAAATATATTAGATGGTGAAAATAAGGAAAATATAAGTTAAAAATTATCTTTATATGGAAATTTATGTGTCAATTTTCATCATATAAGAAAAAAAGATAAACCATTGCTGTAGAAGGATTCTTTAACATTATTAACGTAATAAATGACCAGCCAGGGGATTAAACCCAGTGGTAGGGATTAATATAGAAATAGTCATAATATAAATTAATTTTGAGGATGATATATATTATTTAGTGATTTTTCTTTAAATCTATACCAATTTGGGATTATTTTTATACATAATTTATTGATTATATTTTAATATTTTTTGTAATTACATGTTTGCCATTTACATTATTTATAAAAGGATATAGCTTCTATAATTACATACATACATAGTGATCCATCTTTTCCTACCATGTACAACTCCAATTTCATCCATGTTTTTTAATGACATCCTAGATCATCTATTTATACCATGAGATCTCCCATTAAAGGCATAAGTTGTACCCCAATGATGCATTTTCAATGAATAAGTATAACTCGTTACTGAGTGACTTCAATGTCATTTCATATTATACCTAATTTAAATATATGGTAACCATTATTATATAATAAATTCAGAATATTAAATTTAATTAATTAATATTAGTACCAAGGTAAAAACATTTCCACCTATTTTCCATCATATGAAAAAAAAATTATTCAGCTTATGTGGGGATTGTTGTCTACACATAGTTGTGTAATTTCTTATTCACACCATCATTCTTGTATTTAAATAATGATTCATTAAATTATTATATATTATATTTATAATGTAATTTTTCTACTGGAATTATATAATTTTGTTTTCCTTCTATCAATTTCATTAATTCGAAAAAAAGAACATCTCTCTAGCATACGTGTGGACTACAAAATCCCCAAAGCAAAGTAATACCTTTTTTCATTGGATTTTAACATAGATGTGTTTAAGGATATATATAATGGATATATAAGAAATTTATGATATAATAACAATTAATTAGTGTTTTATATGTAATATCAACTATTTTTTATCAACCACCAAATAATTGAAACAATGTTCAAGTGTACTAATGGACTACCATTTCAATGAATTATGTAAACAATTTATCAATATAAATCATTAATTGATGAATATAATTATATTTTAAAATATAAATTTATATATTTATATAAATATTGATAAAATTTTTTTTATGGAAACATAATCAATGTATATGTATTGGGACATCCAAAAAAATGAGAAAAAACCGAAGAAGTTATCACCTACAATATAGATTTTAAGGATTTTTTTTAAATATAATAATAATATTTTATAAGTTAATAATAAGTGGAACTATATATATCATTTATGATATATGATAAACTAATATTAAATATATAATTAACTACAATAAGATCCAATTGAAAGGATAATTTACCATACTTCATGTAAAATATTTTTGATTCAATATTATTTTCATCAAGAAAGTTAATGCATAAAATTAAATTGAATAAGTTATGTTGTCCTAACATATTAATTATATTTAATTTCATTATTCATTATTTATTTTTGTAGAATAATTGTTTTCCTTTTATTCTGATCATAATATTTAATCGATATATTTGATAACTATATTAACAGAAAACTAACTATGTTTTTCTATATGATCAAAAATACATTTTCTACCACATCAATGTAATCAATATAACCTATTAAAAACTCTTTTAATATTCTAATATGGTAATTTAATTTTATTTAAATCCATGTTATACATTCATATAAATAATTTCACATGTATATCATTGTCTTTTTGTGAAAAATTATATATGGAGTATTAAAAAAAATTAAAGGAATTATTGATTTATTGTTTTCAGCATAAAAAAATTACCATTTTTGTGACCAAATGATTCCTTATCATGATTAAAATTATATAAAAAATTAAAATATGTAATGAATATTTTTTATTTTATAATATTTTAATAATGAGAAATTAAATTTATTTGGGGTTTTCTGTTTGGAAGTGTTTTACTTAATCATTTAATCAAATATTCAATTATGATAACAATGTTTAATGGTAAAAGTTTATCTTTTCTTATTATCTAATGATATCACTGTATTTCATTATATACATGATTAATTATCATTAAGAAAATATGTTTGTCAATATAATTTTATAACCCATTTTATTCAATGATGAAATGATGATATATTTATAAATCTAGTTTATTGTTTTGGGGATATGATATAATGTCATAGTAAATGTTTATTGATAATCTGTCATAAATTTTATGATTTTAATTTAGTGATTTTTGGAATATAAATAAATTTTCTATAAAATTTATAGGGTTAAATTTTAAATCCATTTAGATAATTATTTAAAACAAATTTATGTTCTCTACCCACTACTATAAATAATTAATAGTGTATTACCCACTATATGAAATGTGTAATGATTATTAATTTTTTATATAATTGAAAACTGATTTTGATACCTAATCCACTATTAGTGGTTGAAAATGAATGGTTTCCTTGTCGAATGAAATGTTTTAGGTACATATTATGGTTTCAAAAATTTGTAACATCAAATTATTATTAATGATTAATTTATATTGATTTACCACTCATGAGATCATTTTATTTCAAAACAGTAATGTTTTGTTTAATGAATTTTTTTTTGAAACACAATTGATGGGGTATGATTTTTTTATATTATCTTCATTATCTCAAACCATAGATATTTTCTTATTATTTCTTATTATCACTTATTGATATATCCAGAGATTACCCTTACTAAAACTATGAGATCATAATTTTTTACATTTTTATTCACAATGATAATAATAGAGATTTAAATATGGTTTTTAATGATGCGTACTATAATGGATTATATTAACAGTATATGTTGAAGAGTTTACCAGAATGAAAAGATAATTTTTCTAGATTGCAAAGATAATAAACCAATATGATCAGTATGAATGCATTTTTTAATTTTTCTTATTATTAATCTGAAATTTTTAAATTAAATATATGAATGTTATGGTTCAATATTTTGATCAATGGTTCTACAATTTAATAATTTTATATTAGAGAATGATAGGTGTTGTACTTAAGATTATGTTGACATTTTATTTCACCAAGATGATGTGGGGGATATTTGGATCACTACTAGTGGCTGAAGATAATGTTCCCCAAGTGTGAGTCATTATTATTCTATTAATATCACTCACCCATTTTTTTCATTGTGTATTTTACACACTATAATACATGATTAAATGGTTTTCAAGGTGGTTATATGTGTCTTTATTGATGCATTGATGTCATTTTTCATGTTTGTTTATAGATTTGTAATTATAATTATGGTAAACCTATCCATTATGTTTAAGGATGAAAATTATTATTATTTTTTATTTATATAGTAATAGTATTTGGGATTTTTAAAAAAAATGTATCCATAGGTTAGAAGCTGTCATGAAAATAAAATTTCAATGATCATGTTGTTGAATGAATCAGCATGTTTTGTGGATTGTACTTAGTGACTATATGATCTCTTATGTTTTTATTGAAAATTGGTACTTCATTCATTTCTATAATTTGATTAAACATATGCACATCATTTCTATTGTTTATTGAGCATATATTTGTGCAATATATATTGGTATATTGTAATTTTATATTAAATTATAAATCTCAATAGAATAAAAATTCATTTATATTTATAGGGACCCTACATGTTGATCCCTTCTAATTTCACACTCTTAACATTCACGGGACATCTAGAGTGTGTGTGTAAATTATATAATTTGAAATGAAATTATTAATTTCCCTTTTAATCTATTCATAAGTGATAGATATTTGATTAATGTATAAATGAATATCCAATGGTTTTGGGGAAAGACTATGTATATGAATTATTATTTTCGGTTATTGTTTTATTTTTAATCATTTATGGATATTAATGTATATAATTTTCCCCATTTGATATAATATTTATTTCTATTATATATGACCATATGTACCAAAATTTTGAGTTTTTTGAATGATATATTTTCTACTGCTATCGTCCATCAATATTATAGTTGTTAAATGTCAGTTAAAATGATTTTTGATTTCACATTAAAAATTTAATATATTATAATACTAAATAACGACCAAACTATCTCACATATACCTTCATTTTGGATGTTACAAAATTGAATACAATTGGGTTTTGATTTAATTAACATGGAATGTATGTTGGGAATTTTAAAAATATAAAAATCTTGAAACATACCCTAGTCATTTGACTAGATAACTCTAATATTTAAGAGGCGCATGTTTTACAGTTTTCTATATTTCTAGTATTTTCAATATTATTGTTTTAGGATTTCTAAAAATGGTTTATATTATATATATTTTATGTTATTATGTAAACCATTTATGTAGAAAAAGGATCATGTTATTGGTCAGTCGTCACTATAAACAAGGGTCACGTGGCATATATTATCCTATGTATGATAGCTTATCAAAATTAATGAAAGGGTCCTTTTGATTATGTTTTTAAAAGTATGAAAAATAGTGTCTTCATATATACCTTTTTATTGGAACTATAATCTGATAAATAGAGTTCATTTATTCATTATAGTATTGTGTTTTTAGGTATTGTGTTCAATTGTGGTTTTTGAAACTCATAATGGAGGATGGGTCTATATATGTTGATGTTGTGATGTATGGATGTATGTAGAAATTACTATATGATATTAAAATATTTATCATTTATTATATTACTTCACATTACATGTATAAATATTTTATATGTATTTACCTTTGTGTTTAGTTGTTTTCTAATACCGCAAATGAATGTAAATATTATACCCTATAAGAGAATTGATGGAGTGTTATTGAGAAAGAAATTACATGGGTCCCCATAGGGTGAAGATTTATATGGACCATTGTATTTAGAGGGTAAAATAATATAGGTATTCATATTTAATTATTCTATGAGGTTGTGGTTGATATATATTAATTATATTATTTAATGTAGGTCATTATGATTTGATCAATTTGTGATCTGTATTATGATAGAGTCTTATTCTCATCATTCACTATTTTCTCAATGATATGGAAGACCGATGGAATCAAAATAAAAAATATTTGTGTTTCATATCATATTTGATAATATTGATATGCTACAAGGTATTAGGGTGAAATTGGGATTTTATATACTCCTGAGATGATGAAACCATAGTTAGTATGTTCATGTATTGGTAGGATGACATAATTCACATATAGAAATAGTTGGAGATGTAAGTTTGATAATTTCATTATAAATACTACTTGGATATATAATTCACATAGTTTTATTAATGTTTCCTAAGGGATTTTGGGATAATAAATTAAACTAATATTCTTACAAATATGTTGTGTTTCATGAAAACATTATATAGATATAAGGTTGTCATAGTGTGGTTATTTTAAGTTTTTATTTGACATTTTATTAAGTTAAATGTGATCATTTTCATGGTGAATTAATTCTCTTAGGTTGTAAACTATATATTTATTGATGAATTAAATTTTAATTACAGTAGTGGTTCAATCAATTGAATAACATTAGGAGGGGTTTTTAGTGGAGGTTTGTGTAGTAGAGAGTTTTAATATGATAAAAATAGATATAGAAATTACAATAGATGTATATATTTTCTACCTTGAATATGACCAACATGATATTCTCAGTAATATATATACTTGACATGTATTAAAACATAGTGTAGTTGACCACAAAGAATTTTCATTATTATGGCTAAATATGACATTTATATAGTTTTCATTGTGATATTTCGTAGTTAGCTAATAATCACCAATACTTTCAATCAGTGGTATATGATGAAGGAATCGATAAAATGTATAAAAATGGAAGAAAAAAATAATTAGTATACAAATGGTTATAATAATTGTTATGATTTTTAATTACAAGGTTTTCGGTTGATGATTATTGTGGCCCAATAAGAATATTGGTCATATGGAAATAATAGGTTTATTTCATTCCAGGTATATGTGATTTCCTATAGGGAGTTTTCTTGAGATAAATTGATGGTTTGAGATTTGAAATGATTATATACATTTTGGATTTGTTTGATTGCTATAGTGATTATTGTACTAGGAGGGAAGAACATTTCAAGAGATGTTAGAACCTTTTGCATCATTTATGATATATGGCTAAAATGATTTTGGTGATTGAGAATAAAAATTTATAGGTGATGATAAGGTGGGTTTTCATATCTATGATTGGTAATTTAATTTCATTTAAAATGGTAGAAAATTATTTTACTATTGAAAATCTATTCTTAGAATAATTTTTTCTATGTCTAATTTTATATCATGATTGTGAAATAAAAAATGGATTCAATATAATCTCTGTATTTGTAGGGCTGTATAATATTGTTTTAGTATGAGATAGTACGGGTGAGGTAGAAAAAAACTAGAGGATGAAATATGCTATAGTCAAATGGTTATATTGTAACGTATATTTTTTAATGTGTTTTGGGTTTTATTGCATCTATTTCCTACATGACTGGGTAAATTTACTTTACTAGAGATTTTAGAGGAGATCTTATGGTCAGTTTTGAAAATATATGTATTGTTTTAGAATATCTATCATTTTTATAGATAACATTAAATACATGGGTCATTGGTACCATGAAAATTATTGATTTAGTATACGAAGAAGTAATCCATGTAGATAAATTACCTGGTTAGTTACACTGTGGTGGTTTTCAAATGGGGATCATGGAATCTGGTGGTTTTTTATTGAGTATATTGTTTTATTATGTAATGAAAAAAAATTATTTTTATTTTAGTTTTTTAGTTTAATTATAATAAAAATATTCAGTCAATGTCATCTTTTACTAGCCATCCATTAAGAAATTTTTCTAATTATATCATTATCATACCCTCAAAAGGGGAATATAAAATTTAATGGTCCTTTCATCATTCCATATTTCATAGGGGGTGATCAAGGGAAGGTATTATCAACCCATCATATATTTTATGTACTGTATATATTATCTGGAATTTCAAAAAAAATTAATATTTTAGGATATTTTAAAATATTGTAAATTTTATATTTATTTTGATGAATCAAGAAATCAAAATGGATTATTAGGTTCTATATTTTAAATTTTTTGTGGACTCTATCATTTTATGTTTATAATAATTCTTGAATTTTTTGATATATGGGTGTGGGTAGGGTGTAAATGTGATGGTAAACAGGAGTCATATCATAAAGGATTTTATTTGTGAAATTATCTGGTTGAATTATCCATGGTTATCATATTTTAAGACCCCTAGATAATTTTTTCTAATGGTTTTCAAGTGAATGATCTTGGGTTATGTCACAGGATGTGGTTCCTTTTAAACATGGAAGGTGTGGTACTTATGTTTTTCTGGATATTATGTTCAGTAATCTGAGTTGGAATGATTTTCAACACTCGTAATGGAGATAATATAGGTTATATTATTTGTTTACTAAAAATATTTTTTTAATTATACTCAAATTGGTGTTATTACCATTGAGTCTATAAAACAAAAAATAGTTTTAATCAGTCACTAAGTTGGTAACAGGATCCCCCCTATATAAAATAACATAGGGTTATTTTTTATAACATGATTTGAAAAGGGGATGAAACATACATGGAAATGGTTCTTCATGGGTTACATTGATCTTATTTGGTGATATACCCACCGTATATGAAATTTAATATATTCTTTTGATCTAGATTCTCTAACATGAGGAAAATTATATAGTTTAGTGATGATGTTAATATATATTTCATAGTGTGATATAAAAAATGTTTGTATACTATGTGTGTAATCATTTATGTTATTACTATTTTGAAAATATCAAAATCGTGTGCAGTAAATTATTGGCAATACAATTATCTTTCAATTATTGATCATGGGGTGGAGTAGGTTTTTATTATCGATGATATGGTTTTTCCATTTTTTATCTAATTATCACTCACCAGTATTTTCATGGACATTATTTAAACCCATTGGGGATTCCTTGATGATTTCATACATATATTATATATTATTAACCAAAAACATTAAATAATAATTAAATATTTTTAGAATTCACTAACTTACATTGCCAAATATATTATAGGTCTCGGGTTTTAGAAAATTACGTCAAAATTTATAAATATAAACCCAAAATCATACAATGTGGGAACTACTAAAATATTATCCATGTACTCTATAATATAATTTTTTTAATAAAACCTAGATTTGATTTGATGAAATTTACTCACAATATTCATATTAGATTCACCATTTCTCTTAAACATCTTTCAACCATCCAAAAAAACATTTCGAATCATGGGATGAGAATAAAAATCTTATTAAGGGACATTAAAATATAGAGAGAAACTATTTTTACATAAATACTTATAAATATATGAAATCATTTTCACAAATGACTGCTTCTCACCTAATAAGTATCATATAGTTATTTTTTGAAAAAAAATATTACCATAAAACATAGAAAGTATAATTTTTTTTTTAAATGCTAGTTGGGAAATTCTTTACATAATATTTTATCACTCATGAATACATTATGATTTGAAACCCTTGCGGCTACCTTATAATGTTACCTTAATGCATGCCTTGTTATATAACCCTCACAACTACCTTATAGTATAAAAAGCACAGTTACAATTTGATTAACCAAATGTACTTCCTCAAACATATACATTCCAAATAAATTATAGGCATATATATTTCCAAAACTAAATTATATGCAATTTCCATGAACCATAAATTAATCAAAAAAATACTTTTAATAAAAAATATTATTTTCATTTTATAAAAATATATATATATATATATAATTGGTTATTTAAATAAATTACCTTAAATAAATAACTGAATTGATAAATAATTAAACAAACATAATATATATAAACAATGTAAATAAAAATTAATAAAAAAAATTCATTTCACATATAATCATTGTACTTCATATTCGGTAAAGTAATAGGTTAACCCAACGAATAAAAATTGCGATAATAGTTCCCTTACATTCAGTTATTATTACCTAAAATGTGTTCAAACAACTGGTATGATAGTTTAAATATTGTTATTAATATATTAAAAACCATATTAATTATTATAATTACATATATGATATTCCAATACCATTTCCCACTCATTTAATAATAATATTTTGTTATTATCAAAGTTTCTAATGTATTTATATCATAGTTTACATGCTTGGTTCATTATATATTTCCATGTCGAATATAAGAAAATATCTAGAAGTGAATAAATTCTGTTAATATGTATCCATAAAATTAAATGACAGTATATATAATTTTTTCAAATATGAGGATAAATTATTTGATAAAAATAATAATTAAAATGATTTAATTTATCTTGGATATTTTGTTAATCAACACTGTATTATTTCATTTTTTTCAATATCATTTTTATGTATTGGTTCCATAACAACAAATAAAATATAATATGTGTGATTAAATATTATCTACACACAATAATTGTTTTATGTTAAGACTTGATTGTGTTATTCAATAAATAATGTTAATTGTCCATGATGGCGATAAACTTACACATCACATACAATGTTCTATTTTGTAGACTGAAAGTGAGAGGAGAAAAAAATTAATGATGAAACATTCCATAAACATTAAATATATAATTATATATAACGTAATATATATTTCATGTCATGTTGGTAAGGGAATGTGATGATATTATACAAATATTAAAAAAATTGATACAAAATTAAAGTAAATGAATAAGCATTTTACCTCTTAAATTATCCTCCTAACGAACCTCCAAAATGCCTTTTTATGACCATTTGGTGAGACCGAAAGGACTTGGATGTAGAGAAGTGGCCTGAGAATGAAATTGGGTAGAAATTAAAAAAACCTATGTGTAAAGACCTGAACATTTCAAGGAAAATATTTTCTTAAATTTTTTGAAATATTAAATCTCCGTAGTTTTTAACGACACTTGATTCCGAGGCCCTGTGTTCCTGGAATCAATTTCTAATGTTCTATTAATCTTAATTTAACGTGTCTAAGCAGTTTTCCTAAAAATGTGAAATAACTCTTAAATGATTACACAGTTTAGAAAAATGAGGGCATTATTGCACTCAGGATGAAGGATTTACCCTAGGCGCGACTTCTGTTTAGAGGGTGCGGGCCCCCTGTGAGAAATTCCAAAAATTGCATAACCGTAAATAAAATAATTAAATAAATTATTTTATTTTTCATATGATTATAACTCACAAATGGTAACTCGGATTGAAAATCTGATACCACCGCTAATCTCGTGAGTGTATAATTTATTTTTGTAGATACTTACATTGGTCGGGGCGGGCCACCAGCAGATGTTAGTTTTTGGCTGCAAATAAAATAATTAATTGACAATTATTTTATTGGGAAATTCCTATCATCTAAATTGTAAATGAGATTGGACATCCAAGAGTACCATTGGGTTCGTTGGGGCGTCTTTCACCTAGGCATAACCTAACCTCGACCACAGTGGGTTGAGGGTGACTGATAATAATTTTTCTGATTTCATTTTTGAGTACATTCAGTAGACACATGTGCATGATTTTATATCTTTTGAACAGGTGCTCGTAATTGAAATATGATTGCACGGATGAACTCGCAACACCAATATTCATCTAATTGGGCCTTTACCGCAGTTACATTTGGTCAGGAGGAGAAGTTAAATTTTTGGGGATTTTTATTAACTTAATAATTATTTGTGACATATTTTTTAAGGGGTGTTTAATTTCTCCAAAGAGAAGTTTGAGGTGGGTCCCAGCCCCCACATAACCTCCCATGGGAGGATATTGGGTTGTGGGGCCAACATGAGTTCCAAACTCTTCAAGTCCCCCTTAAACTCCTTAAACCCCTTAAACTCCTAAATTAATGGGGATGAAACTTACTTTATTAATTGGGAGCCTCTTTATCTCCTCCCTCCCTTTTTAATGGGCAAATTAAACATTTAATTAATTAAGGTATGTAGCTTAATGAATTTTAATCCCTTTAAATTCGTTTAGCCATCCATTAAATAAGTGGTGTATTTTTGTTATATTATGGTTATACATATTATATTGGGAGGCTTTGGATGTTTAAAATGGAAGTGTTCTTACCACAAAGAACATGAAGAACATCTTCATCATGGAACGAAGTCCTCTCGATGAAGAACGTTGTTCCCACCAAAGAACAATGATGTGTCATCAACCTTTTCTCTACCTCCTTCCGCGTTATAGGAGTAGATGCCGCCTGCAAGCAATGCCAATGACAAACAATCCTTGAACATTTCTCGATATCAACGAAATCGACGTCGGCCCTCTTTCCCGCGACTCCAGTGAGAAAATGCCTTTTACGAGGTAGGGAGATTCAATTGATTTTAATGGAATAAAATTTTACCTCATTCTTCATTAAATACCTTGGTTTGTCATTGGCTAAATGATATCATCTAATACGGAGGGTGTGAGATGAACCAACACGGCTCGGTGTTTCTCCATTCCATGATGGATTATTTGGCGACGAAGGGAGAGTTGTAATGGTGTGGTGTTGTCGCACCGCAACAGAGAAACAAAACACGACCATAAGGCAGTGGCGATCGATGGTGGTGGCGACCGAAGGCCACTGCGATGGAGGACCGTCTTCGTCGCACTGGTTGCGTGGAGGAAAATATGTCCCGCATCTGCGGGCCACTGGGCGGACGAACCGAACCGACCGGATGGGCTGTAGAACCACGATGCCCCCTTGGTGCCACGCTGCGGAGAAGACTGTGGCACACTTTGCAGGCTGCTTGTTGGACGAACTATCCATCTACGGCTGACCAGGCTGGAGGAGCGCGACCCTTTCAGGTGCCGCGCAGGGCTCCACGCGCCGAGGAACCGTGGCCCAAAACCGCTTGCCGCTCGCGCCAGACAACACCGGCTGGATTGAGCTTGCCGGGTAGGGAGAGGCGGTGCTGCCCAGCGCCTCTGGGTGAACCATACCGGTCGGCTCCGCAGGCCGGGTCGGCAGGTGGGTCGCGCCCCATCAGGCCAGTCCGACCCCCCAACCGGGTCAGAACTGCTAAACCAGGTCGGGCCGACCCCCAACCGGGTCAGACCCGCCGAACCAGGTAGGACCGACCCGCCAACCTACTGGGCTTGACGGGTCGGGCTCGTTTCTCTTAAACTCGAATATCATCTAGATCGCACGTCTGATTGACGCACCATCTATGGAACTTGGACCCTCCTAAAAAGGAGGGCCTTTTGAGATACTCTATGTCAGATTTGGACGACATTGTAAAATGACATGTTTTGGAAGGAGAATAAATCCAACTGGTCCCCTAGAATTGATGAGCAAATAACTCTCAAATCGGGCGTCTGATTGACATGTTGTCTGTCAGGTTGGGTTTCATTGATGATATGGAACTTATGGAAACATAAAATCAGGGATTCAGGACAGTTTATGTATTAAAATCTTTTCTCTAGGAGCGGACCCTCTCGGAATTCAACATGCCAGTGTGGGAACCCCAGAGCTGGCTGGGTTTGTGACGATGACTACTGTACTGGAATCCTTCGTGGGTTCGATGACAACAAAAACTGTACAAGAATCCTATGTGGGTTTGATAGTTCTGACAAAGTAGCCAGTCATGTATCTCGTGTGGTTCTGACAGCTTATATGAATCAGAAATTACATCTGACCATCTCTATTACTCTTTAATAGTTGGACTATATCATGTTTGGGTCCAACAGCTCAGACAATATAGGTGCACTGTATCCTATGTGGGTCTGATAGATTTGCAGGTCCAGTATCATGTGTGGGTCTGACAACATAGATGAGATAGCTAGCTTGTATCATGTGTGTGTTCGACAGCGTAGATGAGATAGCTGGGCTATATCCTATGTGGGTCCGAAAACTTAGTTGGTCGTGTATCCTATGAGGGTCAGACAGATTAGATGATCCAGTGGCTACATCTGATCATCTATATCCCTCTAATATTGTGGTATACGTATGTGTGCAAAGACATGTCTTTTAACCATTATCATAGTTGTGATTGACTTTACTTCCTTTGTGGATTTGGTTTTTACTCGGGCTCGATGGTTGGAGCCAGATAGTGATTGATATCTTAGGTATATCTGTGGGCATATACTTAAGTAGGTTTGGTCGATACATCGTGTTAGTATATTTATTCTGTGGTGATACTTCGTGGATTTTGTTAGACCTTGAGGGTCTCGAGGTCCCTTCTCAGTATCGTTATACTCACCCCTGCATGGGTTATTCCCGCACCTCGATGTGTTGGATGCAAATGACAGACAGCTCTGACCGAGTCGGAGTGAATGAGGATAGGATGGTACCCGGAGGTGTACCTCACGATGAGTCAGTACCCGGAGCAGATGGAAGGATGTGGAACACTGAGGAGGCTATCTATAATTACCCTTCAGGTTGGATCTATAGTGGATGATCGAGGATCTTTTAGGTATCCTACAGCCGTTTGTCTTTTTAGTTGTACATATTTGTCCTTTCCTTGTACTTTACTGTTGGGATTGTATTTCTGGCCCCTTTCCAGTTTCGTACACTGTTTTCTTGTATACTTTTTAAAGGCAATGCCTTACTTTACTATTGGGATTACGCCTTTAGTGCTAGTCTCCAACCCCTGGCCTATGGAAGGATGGAATGGGTTAGTCCCGGCACGGGCCTTGATGATGGGTCATGAAAAATTGTTATAAGAGGAGTCGGTTCTCCCATAGAACTCAAGACTCTAATCATTATCTTCTTTGAAGAAATAGTGTTAACATTATTGAGTGTGGTTTTCAATCAAGGGTGTCCAATGTTGGTGTGGCGGCTGACCTGTCAATACACCAGGACCATGTCCTCTGATTTATGACTCAGTGCACAAAAACACCGATTGTGTGTGTGTTTCAAGAGTTTCCTTGTGGTCTCTTTGAGTCATCTCAATAGGTATAAACCTTTGACCATGGCACACCTATTCTTTATCAGGATGATGTTGTGAGGAAATCCATCTAGGGTTCTTGAGTAAGTACCAGATAATGGCCCACCTAGCGACGAGGCTCAGGTGTAGGGCCCTCTTACTATGATGGAACCCTTGGGTGGCCTACTAGAAGCACCACCACCAATTGGGCAGCAGATTCCACCAGTCGTACTAGCAGACATTGCATGCTGACAGAGCATGTTGTATGAGTTCCAGCAGTAGAGGCCTCTGAAGTTATGAGGCGAGACAGATTCACAGGCAACAGAGGACTGTATGGAGGCGATTAATGGAGTTTTCGGCCTAGTTAAGACACTATTAGAGAATATTTTGATCTTACCTACTAAATTTTTTTAGTATGTGACCATGAATATGGTCTGCATATGATGATGTTTCTGTACATGGACCGTTTTTTGAGATGGTACATTCGGGTAGTGTGCCAACTATATCACTACATGTTGGTCAGCAGACACTACTGGTGGTGCCAGTAGAGGACACTTGTAGGCTTAGTTCCTTACATATGTTTCAGCACAAGATATCCCACATGTTATGAGGCGATCCATACCCACAGGCGGCTGAGGCCTATCATGAGGAGGTGGCCTAGAGATTTGTAAAGCATATACATCTTCGATAGGACGACGTGTCGGTAGATGAGTATTCATCGAGGCATACCGATCTTTCCAGGTACTCGATGGATATGAATATATCATTGCTTTATATCTTGAACCTCTGAGCAAGGTGTGTTTAAGGATATTCAAGCCAATACATTTCCTCTATGCATTCCTACTTATATTAGGGTGCTAGAGATAACCCTTTTGGTTGAATGTTCAATGGTTGAGCGGATACAACCAGTGAATGTTAGCAGTTGGGAGCTACTAACTGGCATCAGTCTTAGAGGCTTGAGCATGTAAAATATTTCGAGAAGAGGAAGTGTTAAGGATAGATGAATCTGCAGGACAGAAGACGTGGAAGCAGAGTTGGGAGTACAGGATGAGGTGGTGAACATTTTTGACATCTTACAACCACCAGCCTTTGTAGTCCCCGCGAGGATCATGAAGCTGTAGGGCATGGGAAGAGATTAGATGCATGCGGTCAAGGAGTATGACCCAAGTGCTCTAAGAATGATTGAGGTATGGTCTGTGTCTACTACTAGCTTCTATATCAATCGATATAGGTACCAATCATTCCTTCCTTTCACGAATCATGTCCCAGACCTAGAGTTTCTTGTTAAGTCATTGACCTGACCCTCACATATAGAGATACATTTGGGAGGACACTCGATAATCAAACATACGCTGATAGTGTTATATGACCCTTGAGGTGAATTTTTTGGGTGGAAACCTCCTGTTGTCAGCGTCGAGGCCTTACGACGTTAGTTTGGGTATGGACTGAGCAACCACGGTTCATACATAGATTGACTGTATTAGACAAAAATGTTTTGGTTTATCTACAAATTTGGGATGGGGTGTTCCTTGGTTGGTGAAAACGAGATCCCATGCAGCACAGGATAAAGTCATGCTTGGGTGGGTGCAACCGTTAACTCATGAGTTGGCCAGCCTTACACTCATGGCAACATGAGTTTTGAGTTTTCAGTTCCTCCAGGACAATGGCTTCGAAATAGTCTATACTAATGGGAAGGCCAATGTTATAGAAGATGCAATCAGTTGGAGAGATGGTATATAAACACTAGGGGAGATGACAAAGAATCTTTCTAATTTACAGATACCATTTGTGGATAGAGATTGAGTATCCTTCCTTCAGTCACTTACAGTCAGTCCCCCACTTCTTCAGCAAGTTAAGGAAGCGCAACGAGGGGACGCTGACTGTGAGACACAACATGCTCAGATATCCACAAGAAATGCACCTCATGGATTTTCTAAAGGTGGGAAGCACTTCATCCACTTCATAGTAAGTACTATGGAGACCAGTTATGAAGAAGGAAATAGCGGAGTTTGTCCCTCGATGCCTCACTTGTCAGCAAGTGAAGGAGGAACATTAGGTACAAAAAGGCTTGGTTCAACGTTTAGAGGTCCCAATGTGGATGAGGTATGAGATATCCATGGACATCATGATGGGTCTTCCATGTACATCCAGAGGACACCAATCTATTTTGTGGACCGTAGACCGACCCACCATGTCAGCCCACTTCCTACTGATAAGAGAGTAGGGCTCTGTAGAGAGATTGGGACGTCTCTCTATTCTGGAAATCATAAAACTTCATGGTGTGTCAACTACTATCATCTACAATCGAGATGCTCGTTTCACTTCCTAGCTATGGAAGAGGTTACAAGAGGATTTTGGGACACAACTTCACTTAAGCACTGCCTTCCATCCTCAAATAGATGGTCAGACTAAGAAGAACATTCAGACTCTCAAAGACATGCTCTGTACATGTGTCCCCAACATTGGTCGCAGCTTGGAGGATCACTTACCCTTTGTAGAAGTTTTTTTAACAACATATACCACTCCACGTTCGGGATGGAACCTTACGGGGCACTTTACGACCGACCTTACAGATCACCACAGTGCTAGAGTAACCTAGCAGAGTCAGTACATATAGGACCAGAGATGGTTCAGGCTAAGGCGAAGAAGGTGCAGATCATACAGGAGCGGAGGAAGACTGCACAGAGCAGACAGAAGTCCTATGCTGATCGGAGGTGGAGACCACTAGCATTCGAGGTTGGAGACCACGCCTTGTTAAGGGTCTCACCTCGATGAGGACTATAGAGACATGGACGAGGAATCAAGTTATCTTCACATTTTATTGGGCCATTCCAGGTCCTTATTAGGGTATGCAAGGTGGATTACCGCCTTTCCCTTCCACCTCAGTTGCATCGGGTGCATGATGTCTTCCACGTATCTCAACTGAGGAGATACCTGTATGACCTATCCCACATCATTGTCCATGGGGAGCTGGACATCGATGACAGGGCTACATTCACAGATATCCCAGTAGAGAACGAGAATCGATAGGAGTGGGTCATATGTGGATGGTCGATTCCTTTGAGCGCATTCGTTGGCAGCACAGGAACCTCTAGGAGAGCACATGGAAGCGGGAGGCTCAGATGTGTGCTCAGTACCCCCATTTGTTTCCCTAGTGTTTTTTGTAGCATTACGGGGATGTAAAGCCCTGAGGTGGGGATAATGTAAAGTCCCGTAAATTTCAAGGAAATTTTTTTCTTAAATTCATTAGAAATTCAAGATTCCACAGTTTCAGACGGCACAGGATTCTGAGGACCGTTGTTCCCAAAATCAATTTCCAATTATTTTTAAACATAAATTAACACGTGTAAGCAGTTTTCCTGGAAAAGTAGAATAAGTCTTAAATGGTTACTCAGATCAGAAAAATGAGGGCACAATTGCCCTCCGGATGGCAGGTTTACCCTAGGCACAAATTATGATTAGTCGGCATGTGCCTCCTATGAGAAATTCAAAAAATGGAATAACCATAAATAAAATAATTAAATAAATTATTTTATTTTTCAAATGCTTATAACTCACAAACGGTTTCTCGGATTGAAAATCCGAGACCACCGCTAAACTAGTGAGGGTATTCATTATTTTATCGGATACTAACTTTGGCCGTCACGGTCCACCAGAAAAAGTTATTTTTTTGCAGCAAATAAATTAATTAAGTGAAAATTATTTTATTGTAAAATTCATAACATCTAAATGGTAACTGGGATTGAGCATCTGAGAGTACCATTGGGTTCATTGGGGAATTTTTCACCTAGGAATAGCCTAACCTCTACAACAGTGGGTCGAGGCTGACTGATAATAATTTTTCTGATGTTTTTTTCGGGTACATTCAGTAGTCGTATGAGCGGGATTTTATATCTATTGAACCAGGGCTCAGAATTGAAATCTGAGGGAACTGATTAACTTGCTGCATCGATATTCTCCTAAGGGTAACTTTACCATAGTTTCATTTGGTCAGGAGGAGAAGTAAAATTTTTGGGGATTTTTATTATATAAAAAATTATGTGTGACATAAGTTTTAAGTGGGGGTTAATTTCTCCAAAGAGATGTTGGAGGTGGGGCCCACCCTCAACATAACCTCCCATGGGAGGATATTGTTTGGTGGGGCCCACACGAGTTCCAAAATCTTCAACTCCCCCTTAAACTCCTTAAACACCTTGAACTCCCAAATTAAGGACGATGATACTTCCTTTATTAATTGGGAGCCTCTTCATCTCCTACCTACCTTTTTAATGAACCAACTAAACATTTAATTAATTAATGGATGTGTCTTATTGAATTTGAATCCCTTTGAATTCATTAATCCATCCTTTATATAAGTGGTGTGTTATTGTTTTATGTTGGTTGGACATATTATCTTTGGAGGATTTGGAAGATTAGAAAGGAAGTGTTCTTCCCACGAGGAAAATGAAGAACATCTCCAATGTGTAAAGATGTCCTCTCGACGAAGAACGATGTTTCCACCGAAGAACAAAAATGTGTCATCTTCCTTTGCTCAACCTCCTTCCATGATAATGGAGTGGACACTGCCCGCAAGCAAGGTCGACGACACACCATCCTGTTACATTTTCCGACGTCAACGAAATCGACATCCTCCCTCTTTCTTGTGACTCCTATGAGTGAGCACCTTTTACAAGGTAGAGGGGTTCGATTAATTTTAATGGAATAACATTATACCTCTTTTTTTGTTGAATACCTTTTTTCGTCATTGGACAAATGATATCATCTAATACAGAGGACGCGGGATGAACCAACATGGCCCAGCATTTCTCTGTTGCTTGTTGGATTATTTGGAAACTGAGGGGGTGTCGGAATGGTGCGTTGTCGTCGCACCACACTGGAGGAAGATACCAGGACAATAAGGTGGTGTCGATCGAAGGCGGTGGTGACCGATGGTCACAGCCAGGCCAGGCCGCGATAGTGGAGGACCGACACCGCCATGCCGAACACGTGGAGGAAACAGCTGCACACATCCATGGGAATCTCGGTGGATAAACCGAACTGCCCAGCCATAGCCGTTTGGGCTGGAGAACTGATGCTCCCCCTTGGTGCCACGCTACGGAGGAGACCGCGGCTCGTTGTGCGGGTCAGTTGCTAGATGAACTGGATGGCTACGGTCGGACAGGATGGAGGAGCACGACACCTTTAGGGGCTGCATGGTAGGGTACCACAGCCCAAAACAGCGGGCTGCCTGCGGACGACAACACCGGCTAGCATCGGTCGGACGGGCCGGGAGGGGCGGCGCTGCTGGTTGAACCAAACCGGCCCGCTCCGCGGTCTTAGGAGTTCAGTATTATTTAATTTGGAAATATTATATTTTTTTAGAAAGTTATAAAATTATTTATAATTTTAAAAACAATATTTTTCATGTAAATGTTGATTATTATTAAACATTATATTTCTCAATTTTATAAAATTATTTTCATAAAATAGTGTCATTTTTTTGAATTAGTCAAGTAAAAAAATGGATTTGATGAATTTTGTATATTTTTCTAAAATACAATAATCGTTAGTGAATACTAAAATATGAATATTTATGATAAATTCAAAATAAATTAACACTACCACAAAATAGGGCACAGGAAGTGCTGGCCTTTATCAGTGATAAACATAAATCATTGTTAAATATGTGTTCCATTATGAGTTCTAGCTATAAGCGATGATAAAGGGTACATTTATCACCACTATGATTTGTGATGATAAACGTTTTTATTATTAATTTATATAAACTTATTATATTCATATTCAAATATAATTTTTATTTCTATACATTAAATAAAAAACAACTTTTTATATTCAATATATATTTTTCAGTAATTCAAAAATATATTTATAATGTTTTAATTGAAAAATTATTACTATAATTAAAATTATACATATATATAGTTTAATAATTAAATGATTGTAATAAATTACATTAAATAATAAATACATATTATAAATATATATTTTTTATATCTATATTAATTAAAAATTAAATATATATTTATAATATATATCATTTTATATAAATATATAAAAATATAAACAAATTATTAAAATTATACTTCTATAAAATAAGTATTTATCACTGTTATAATTTTAGCTCTGATAAATATTTGTTTTTTCAGCGCTAAAAAAGGAATGATAAAGGAATATTTTATAAGAGCTTTTATTTTAGCACTGATAAAACATAATTTTATCAGTGATTTTAACTAGTGTTGATAATGGTTATAGAGATTTTTTTAAAAGAAACCTAACAGGCCCCTCCTATCTCACACCCACTGAATCCTTCACAAAAGATGAACTCGAACCCTCCTCCACCGTGAATGAAACTCCTCCTCCACAACCACCTTCACCACCAAAATTTCATCCTTCTCCCCCATGACAGTCCTCCTCCTACTCTGTCGTCACTGCCTCTTCCACTGCTGCCTTTTCCACAGCTGCCTCCACCGCGATCCCTCTTCTGTCGTGATCCCTTTTACTTGGTTACCGTTAATGGGTTATAAGAAAATATTATTGATTAGTTTATTAGTTTTTATTGAAGGACGAATCCTCAATCATATTTATATGTATATTCCATATTATAGAATTATTTTTATTTCTATGAGGTTTTTATGACTTATTTTGGAATAGGTTATGTAACAATTGTATAAAAAATTCATATGTGGACTTCATTGCATGAAAATATTTTAAAAATTAAAAATTTAGTACTATATAAAGGTTTTTAAATGTAATTTTTACACATATGGAGTTTTCAATAATCTAATTGTGGTGTGTAATGTTCTCTAAGGGTATTAAAGTAGGTTATCGATTTTACAAGGGTGTGTTAAACCATATGAGTTACATTGTAATGTTTATGATACACATTCACTATTATAAATTTTATTATTTTGGATTTTTGGATCCCTTATTGTTTAATAAAATTATATTAATAATATCGCTCTTAAGAGTTAATTGGAAATATATTTTAAAACATTTCATTTGGATTCTCACCCTTAAAATGTTTTTCTGTTCAGTTAGGATATTATGAGAAATGGTTTATTTTAAAATATTTATGATCAAATTATCCCCATTTCTTTCTAACTAATGGGTGGTTCTTTATAAATGAGGTGTTCTTGTGATCAATAAATGTGATGATTCATTCTATGGTATTTGATATTGTGTAATTATTTATTTATAAATGTATTCAATTTGGATTATTCTTGATGCATTGAATTTATTGATATCTAACCACCTTGTTTGATGTCATATGACTCTTATGACTGTATCTATTGATCTGAATATGTGTAAAAAATTGAATAGGATGTCTATAATATTCTTAGGGTGTCCCATTGGACCTAGTGAGATAATAGATTAGAGAGTGATCATTATATAATGGAAGGTAAGGAGATATAATCTTATGTCCCATGGTATGTGTGTTCTACTATTATATTTATCCACCGACCATTCAATTGGGGGGATGTCTTTGTGGGTACTATAGATGGAATAAACACTGGTTATGTTGTTGTTTGAGTTATATAATATATTATTTTATATCTTATATGATGTTGAGTACATGGTGTGTATTGAATATCCAATAGAAAATATTTTTTATGGCAGTATGAAATTATGACATTTCCCTTAAAACCCTATAGGTACAAAACATGGAGTGGGGTTGATAATGATATTTTTGGAAAACATAATGTGGATTCCTTATGAAATTAAGTTTAGGGAAATCCACACATGGGTTGGTGAAGGTTGGTAAATAAATATTAATATTGTGATTTCTTGTTGATATATTTTTATATATTAGACTTGGGGTCATCATGATATTTTTTTAACTATAGTATATGCTAATGATGGATACGTTTAGTGAGGAATATTAGGATGTGTCATTTATGAGATTCGTATGTAATAGCCTCTTTCTCGATGCTAGGTATCAATAGATGGCTAGATAAGATATTGGATGAGGCATAATTTTCATGCATGTTCATTATATATTAATTGTTATTATATATCTATGGTGAGGATGAGGGCTAGAGGCATTAAGATTGAAATATTAAGATACTCCACCAAGGGGAAAATTCTATAAAATATTTTAATGTTTAAGATTGGCTATACATCACGAGATATATGCGATTTTCCACAATATACTAATTATTTTAGTGGTTCGGATTTTGTTGATGGATAGATTGGTTATTCATCTGTAGGTCCTCCTTTATGTATGTGAGTTTGTCCATTGGACCTATCATATATTAATGTTTTGGATCATGTGGGAGGATGGCAATGTTATTCCAAAAATACTGTTTTTGGGGGCATGGATGTTATTCCATGAGGAATATACTCACATCATAGTTTATGATCACAATTTAATGGTTATTCCTAGGGGATGATTGTTGCAGTGTATACCATGTGGTAATTAAACAATGTGACATCAAAAAGATCAAAATGCAATTGAATCATAGGATAAACCATAATGCACCCTATACATAAAAAGAAAATATATTTTTATCCTTTTTAAGGAGGTTCCCATATTCCTCATTTTCCACTCGACACTATCTAACAATGCCCCCTTCCCCATAATTTCCCCCTTTCAAAATTCACTCTTTAGTATCACTATTGGTCTCTTCATAGTGGACAACCCACCCCACTGGATAGCACACACCCCCTCCCCTACCCCCATGTACCCCCTCCCCCACCACTGCACCTCACCTGGGCAGCCCCCCTAGACAACACACACCCCTCCCCCACAACCCTACAGTCCCCTACCCCCAACACATACCACCCCCATTACCTTTGATCCTTTAATGTTTTATTGGATTTTAACCCTTTTCTTGTTGTGAACGCCTCCGCAAAATCCCACCTTCCCCTTCCAATCCCCTTGGGTGGTTCTCCCTCAATTGGTGTATGTTTCATCTTTCACCACTTATATTGGACAACCTATGATAATTTTTACCACTCTATGTCCTTAAATATATTAGTGTTTTTACCCCACCCCACCCCACAAATATAATATTTAAATGGACATGGGTTTATTACAATTGTAAATTTAATGGTACATCCAAGGATGGTATCATAATAAATTATTGAAATTACATTCCACTAACCTAAGATGCATTCATGATCCTTATGGGATAACAAGAATGCCCTGAGAAATACTTAAATTAATCTGGATTATTTTCTCATTAAATAATAGTAAATTAAAAATTATCTTTCTCAAGATAAGTAGACATGTCATTTTCATAAGTTGAACATCTATGAAAATAATAGATACAAAAAAAATAAATAAATAGAAAGAGTACATCATATATGAAAAATAAAATACCACTATTTGACCAATAAAATTGTTTAACATAAAAAGTCCCATTTATTATTTTCATTGTACATATTTTCGATAGGTATAACATATGAGTAATCATTTTATGTTGTATTTTCAGTTGGAAATCTCCTCTTCCACGCGCCTCTATTTTTCCACAAACGCACCTCTCCCGCATGTTGAACGACACCTTTGCAGTGTTTTCTCCACATACTCATTGGTTTTCTCTGGTTCACATGTTATTAATATTTTATATTTATAGTTATAATGTGAAATTTACAGGCTAATGGCCTCACTAAAAATCATGGTCGTTGGTAGTGTAACGTTGTAGTAATTTCAAGGAAAATTTTGTCTTAAATTCTATAGAATTTTTCGAGTCTGCAGATTCTGACAGCACCTCATTCTAGGGCCCAGTGTGCCCGGAATCAATTTTTGAAGTTTTTTTAGGGTATGTTCAGTAAACGTACGTGTGTGTTTTTCTATCATTGTAATTGGTACATAGAATTGAATTCCGAGGTCACTGATGAACTTGCAGCGGCGGTTTTTGTTTAAAGATAACATTACCATAGTTGCATTTGGTCAAGAGTTGATGTTATAATTTGGGGATTCATAATAAATTAAAAAACAATTTGTTACACAATTTTATTTTTAAAGGGTTCTTATTTCTTCCAAATAGAAGTTGGAGGTGGGGACCACACCCCCATATAATCTCCCATGATATGATAATGTGTGTTGGGGACAACAAGAGCAATTAACCCCTCAACTCCCCCTTTAACTTCCATGAACCCCCTTCTCAACGATTGAACATCAACATAATGGTGGTGCCTCTCCACAAATCTCCAATTAATTGTGCCATCAAAATTAACTAAAGTCTTCCTTATTTAATTTTTGCTGTTAACAATTCATTAAAATTATTTTGAATGCATTGCAATAATATAATATTGGGAAGCCTTTTTTTAATTTGGTGATGGAAAATAATTTGGAGAATTAGGAAGAGAGATTTCATCCGCAAAGAACACGAAGAATGCCCTTTCTCTCCAACGAAGAATGACAAAACCATATTTGATATTAATCTAAGCCACAAGAGTAGGATCCACCCGTGACTAATGTTGACTATGCTCCCTCCTCGGACGCACCCCGATGTGATCAAATCGACGCTGTCTTTAGATTCTATCCCCATGACAACAACAAATGAACATCAAAATCAAGGTAGGGGGTTTTGTATAACTTTAAATGAATAAAGTTATACCCTGTTCTTGATGAATGCATTGGATTGTCATCATCCATTTGATATGTCCTAATGCAGAGGGTGCGGGCCGAATGTACACCGCCCGACGACCCTCCATTGGTTCTTGATTATTTTTGGCTGCGGCGACCAAATTCTGTGGCGGCCACACCCCGGATGCATTGAGGAAACTAAGGCCCGCAACTGTGGGCCGATCGGGTAGAATAATGGGAAGGATACTGCAAACCAAGATGGAAAACCGTGACACCCACAGGTGCCACGCAATGGAGGTGAGTCCTGAATCCGTGGCCAATTTGCGGGACGAGGCGGCCAGGTAGGAGATCGTGGCGCCCCCTTGGCGCAGCGCTGCGGAGGAGACGTTGTCGGCTTCCACAGGCCACTCGACAGACGGACCGGTCGGCCGATTTCCTCCCAGCCTGAGGGGAAACGCAGTGCCACGTGTGGAGGAACCTCGACTGCAACCGTAGACCGCTCGCACTGGAAAAACTGGCTGGTTTCGGCTTGACATGAAGCAAGAAGGGGCAGCGCCGTCGGGAAAGCTGAACCGGCCCGCAACCACGGGTCAAGTTCGTGTGTGGGTAGCGCCCCACTGGGCCGAACCGACCCCCTAACCAGGTCAGACCCACAAGGCCAGGTCCCTATGTGGGATGCGCTCCACCAGGCCGGGCCGAACCCTAGCTAGGTCGGACCCGTCGAACTGGGTCAGCCGACCCACCAGCCCACTGGGCTTAACGGGTCGGGCCCATTTCACTTAAATGTGAATAACATATAGACCGTGCGTCCGATCGAAATTCCTTCTATGGCACTAGAATCCCTGTGAGAGGTGGTCCTTTTGTGATAATCTATGTGTGTTTTAGATATCTTTGGAATGCGTCTCAGTTTGGAACAAGCGTAAATCCAACTGGGCCCCAAGAATGGAAAATCCAATAACTCTCAGACCAGGCATTTGATTGACGCACCGTCTATCGAGTTGGGTTCCTTTTGATAAGACATAACTACGAGATACATCAACATAGGACATCATGATAGTTTATTTTTTGACTCCTGGTTCTAGAAGTGGACCCTCCAAGAATCAAGCGTGTTGTGTTCGGGAACCCTAGAGCTGGCTGTGACTACAATGACTACAGTACTGGGAACCTATTTGGGTTCTGCAGTGATGAATACTATACCGGGATCCTTCGTGGCTTCGACAGTGAGGGCTATTGTACTGGAATCCTTCTTGGGTTCGACAGCGATGACTACTGTTCTTGTATCCTATGTGGGTCTGAATGTTTTTACCCCTCTCCTTGTATCCTGTGTGGGTCTGACAGAGTAGCTGGTCTTTTATCCTGTGTGGGTACAACATCTTAGCTGGTCTACTATCCTTTGTGTGTCTGAAATCATAGATGAATCAGTGACTACATCTGATCATCTCTATCGCTATATGAATGATGTATACATGTGTCAGCTAAGTCTTGACATTCAATCATTATCATCGATGTGATTGACTTTACTTTATATTTGGACTAGGTTGTGCATGGGCTCGAGAGATGGAGTTGAACTGAGATTGATAACTTCTATATATGTATGATCATATACTTATGTAGAGTTGGTTGACACATTGTGATTGTATCTTTCTTCTATGGTTTATATTTCGTGGATTCTAGGAGACCTTTGAGGGTCTCGGGGTCCCTATTGCGTATCGTAATACTCACCCATGCACGGCTTATGCCCGCACTTCGTTGTGTTGGTTGCAAACGACGAAAAACACTGATTGAGGTAGAGGCTTATGGAGCTGGACGGTACCCAGAGGTGGACCACATGGCGAGACGTACACTGAGTGGACAGACGGACATGGGGTGCTGAGGAGGCCATCGGTACCCACCCATGAGGTGGGATTCTTGGAGGATGACTTAGTAGTTGTTGTTTTACATTACTGTAGTTGTACTAGATTTTCATTTGTAATGTACTTTACTTTTGGTTTTGTATTTCTGACCCCTTTCCTTTCAGCACATTCTTTTTTATACATTTTTACATAGTGTTTACTTTCGGTTGCCTAAACTTTTGTTTTTGTTTCATTATAAGGAAAATGAGTTCTATTTTTATAGGGAATTATGACTTGGGTTCTAGTTTCCAGCCCCTGGCCTATAGGAGGCGGGCATGGGGTAGTCATGGCATGGGCCCTGTGGATGGGTCATGACAAATTGTTATCAGAGGAGTCAGTTATACCACAAAACTAAGGACACTAATATTTCTTTGTTGTGAAGTAATAGTGTTAGGAGTATTGATTGTGATTTTCAGTCTAGGGAGTCTAGTGTTGTTGCGGCGGCCAACATATCCATACACCAGGACCCTAACCTCTAATTTCCGACTCAGTACACAAAAACACTGATTGTGTGTGTGTTTCTATTGAAATGTTTTCTTTATGATTACTTTTTGTTAGCTCACCGTGTATACTATTTAAACTGTGGCTCACCTGTCTAATTTTTGGATGGCCCCACGAAGGCAGCCAGCTACGGTTCCGAGTAACGTACGAGATGGTAGCCCACCGAGGGACGAGGCCTCGGTGCAGGCCCTATCACATCGGAGGCACTGGTGGTACCACTAACCGCTGGGCCACTGATACCACCAGTCCTAGCAGCAGAGAGTGAACGCCTCCTGAGTGCATTACACGAGTTACAATGATAGAGGCCGCCCAGGATCTAGGGAGAGAAGGGCCCACAGATAGCTGAGGATTGGATATAGGCTATCGTGAGAGTTTTCAGATTTGTAGGGACATCAGATGACTTTATGGTTATCCTTGTTGCGAATCTCCTGCACTAAGAAGTAGATAGATGGTGGAGCATGATGCTATAGGAGAATGATGAGGAATAATTTCTTTGAACGGACTTCGAGAGTCTCATCCGTTTGGAGTTTGTTCCAACCACCCTTCTTGTGGTGCAAATTCAGGAGTTACTTCATCTATATCCGGGCATCATGACTGTAGCTTAGTATTCAGCGAGGTTCACCGACCTCTTGTGCTACTCCAAAGATATGGTATGAGACACGTTCATCAGGTCCTGGACTTTTGAGAAGCTACTCAGGAATGAGATCAAGGATTCGACGAATCCCCTCAGCATCCCGACGTAGGTAGGAGTACTAGAGAGAGCCCATATAGTGTAGTGTTTTCTCGCAGAGCAGTCACCATCGGAGAGACCCACCATAGGACGACACATAGTGGAGTATTCTACAACCGGCAGTAAACAGATGATGCAGAGGTCCAAGCATACCCGGCCAGCAGGTGGGAGACCTCATGATATAGGTTCGGTTGTGTGGAGCACACAAAATAGAGCCAGCCTTATAAGGAGTAGGCATTGCTATGCATGCGGCGGGCGGAGCCACATGGATCATGATTTCCAGACCCACCATGCAGATGAGTAGCAGACAGTAGAGGTACCTCCTAGGCATAGGTAGAGGTTTGACCGTGGTGGTCTGCCGGGAGAAGGAAGACGTGGCAGAGGAGCTGGCCGAGCAGCGGGTGGAGGACGACGTTTCAAGGAACCACCACCACCACCAGGAGGTCCACCCTGACTACAGGGAGCTGGCGGATAGAGGCGGACTCAGCTTTAGGATGTCAGGGCAAATGACCATGGCTCACCTGAGATGATTCGAGGTATATTCTTTATTTACTCCACCCTTAATGCAATACTTATAGACACGAGTGTGAGCCATTCTTTTGTTGTCATTGCCCATGTTCGGAGCTCAGAGATTCCGACGGAGTTGTTGGAACAATCCTTATGGATTGAGACTCCTATGGGAGAAGACTCAAGGAGTACGTACTAGATTCGATAGTGTGAGCTTACTATAGGAGCCGAGAGCTTCGTCTAAGATCTTATTGTAGTGGCATTGAGGCCTAAAGATGACATCTTGGGTATGGACTGGTCAACTACAGTCCATGCTCAGATCGACTGTATTAGGCGCAAAGTGTTGTGTATCCACATGGATGGGACCAGGTTCACCTTCACCAGCAATACGGGATCCATAGTATCATAATATGGACATACTCAGAGGAGGGGGTAGCCGATCACAGATCAGTTGGCTAGTCTCATCCTCATTGCAGTTGATGTGCGGAGTTTGATTTTTCCTATTGTGGTGGATTAGTATGTGTTTGTTTTCCCTAACGACGTTACAGGATTACCACCTCACATAGAAGTAGACTTATACATTTACCAATACCCCGGGATAGTACCGATATCTACTCCAGCATATCGGAGGGCCCCCGCCAAGCTCCGTGAGCTGCAGGTACAAGTGGAGGACTTATAGGGGAAGAGATTTATCAGACCCAGTGTTTCACCCTGGGCATCCCCAATTTTGTTTGCCAAGAAGTCAGATGGGAGATTTCGAATATGTGTCGACTACGGTCGCCTAAATCAGGTGACCGTGAAGAACAAGTATCCACTCTCGAGAATTTATGACCACTATTATCAGCTCAAGGGATCATGATGATTCTCAAAGATAGACCTCTAGTCAGTCTAGCGCCAGCTTAGAGTTCGAGAGGAGGATGTGCAGAAAACAACCTTTAGCTATCAGTATATCCACTAAGAGTTCTCAGTTATGCCAATTGGCATAACCAACGCTCCAGTAGTGTTCTTGAGAATCATGAACAAGATATTCTAGTCTTACCTCAATCGATTTGTCGTAGACTTCATTGAAGACTGTAACACCCCGAGATTTTTTGAAAAATATTCTTTTAATAATGTCTTGTGTTTTATGCTACACCAAGATTACCTTGCGCTATACGCAACATCGTATTAGCTTGCAGTATACGCAACACTATTCTTGGATCATGTTGCACACAATTTTGATAATAGTTAATCTACGCAACTTTGAGTATATATATATATATATATATTCAATGTATAAATGAAATATGGTTGGATTATGATATATTAAACAACTAAGTATTCTTTCACAGCACGCAACCCTGACTTGGCTTGCATTACACGCAATCGTGACCTTCCTCGATAGCGTGTGTTATACGCAATACATGGTTTTACTAAACAATGATATATTTTTATAATATTATTATGAACTAGCTGTTATGAATGGTATTAACTAAATTTTGAATCTTATAATATTATTATTCGTCTTACACATTTTCTAAAACATGGTATATGAACAAAATAAATTTTTCGGGTAAAATAAGTACTTTTAAAAAAATGCAGTTTTGCCGCCTTTTGATGGCGCACCCACATTAAATCTAATTATTGAAATTTTTATAAGTTCAATTTGAAAAAATAAAATACTTCTTTGGAATCATGAAATAAAAATTTACTTTGGATAAAATTTTCATCTTATTCTGGTATCTTTCATATTTTGATGAATAGTAAAAACACGCTATATTTTAATTAAAAACAACATTTTTCATCGCAATAATTTATATGGTTAAATTATTATATTTAATGGTTTTAAAGTATAAATATAATATATTTTTACCATTTAATATAATGTATGTCATTAGCATTTATTCTACCTTGAATTAGTAGAATAAATCAATTCAATCTTTTGAAATGTTTTAATGAAAAACCCGTTTTCTTTCGACAATGGGATTAATTTTAATTTAATTTCTGAAAATTTTGTGTATTGAATTTGGAAAAATGGATTCCATATTTGGAATCAGTGGATCCAAATTATGTTAATAACCTACTTTTTATTTTTGGGAATTATGAATAGTAACTACGTTAAATTTTATTTACCATAGTGAAAGGTAAATCGGGTAATTAAGAGTAAATATAATATTATAAAATTACCCTAACACATGTCAAAATCCTATTTTATGACTAAAAGGAGACCCATATCACCTAAGGGTCGTATTAGATTCATTTAATGGACTTTTTTCCATGAATATAATTTAATTATTGTTAAAACCAAAGATTGTGACAACATGTTACGTTCTTAAATCTTATAAGTATAATAATTTTAATTTAGTGATACACATCATGAAACCTCAAAAATGAATAGTCTCCAGAAATATAATACAATTATCTACATCATATGAATTTATTTAGAATTTTTATGGATTAAATAATTAAAATTTATTCTGACACAAATATGATGTAGTAATTGTCTTATTAATGAAATATTGACATAATTGATGTTATAAATACCCAAATAAATTTAATTTAAGACTTTTTATGAATTCAACTAATTTTATAGGTTAATATGACATGTTATTATTGATTTAATTAACTTTTTTCGAACTAATAAATCTGTTATGATTTTCAAAAAAATCAATTACTAAATAGTGTCAAAACTGACATAAAATAGTTTTTAAAACAAATATTATATTATTAATTGTTATTTTATTCCTAAAAATCTAAGGTTCGGCCAAATGACTTAGATGAGGTTATATATATTAATAATAAACAACTTGGGGTTTTTTTCTTATTATTGTTATTTTATTAACCTTATATTATAAGAACAGAAGAAGAAACGGTAAAAGTAAAATTATTTAACTTAATGTTAAATCTAAATGATAAGGTTACAATAGAAACCTAAACTTGTCTAAATTATATTATATGAGATTATTTAGACCCATAACCACCTTATATTCTAAATAAATCAATTTTTATCTATTTAAAACCGAATTTGTCTTTATAATAAAATAATATTTTCAGTTATTCCAAAGGTGCCCCTCTCCTCCCTTATAAAAGGGCACCCCCTCCCTCTCTTCCTCACACCACATTGAGCCTTAATGCTCAGCCAACCCCTGCCAATTTCTCCTCTCCACTTCCCTAGAGACATCCTAGAGGTTCTGGTCTTCTTCAAAGACCTATTTTAGTACCCTAAAAAGTTGTTTCAAAGAAGCACTTCAAAGAAGAGGAGGTTCGGACACTTACAAAGCAAATCGGACCTAAGGTAAGGGAAATATCACAATCTCATTTTTATCCGAGATTGTTTATAATTTGGAATTTACTGGGGTTTATTTCATCATACACATCCATGTTTCCTCAATATGTAATATTATTTCCATTCACCTTCAATTGTTTAAATCCTATTTTACCCTTCGGTGAGTTTTCAGTAAAAGATATGAAAGGAAGTTTTGTCGTTTTTCGTACGAGGTACTTTTTTTACTTTTCCGACAAAAGTAAGAGAATAATTGTTTTTTAACTTATACGGCATGAATGGATTTTTAAAATATTATTTCTAAGAAGCTTCCTTTACAGGTTTTCATGTTTATTTTTAATCAACTTCTATTAGTTTAGAATTGTACGACATGTTAAGAAAGGAAAATTGTTTTTGAAGCAGAAAGGATATTTTCCTCAAGAATGGAGTTCAAGTGTTTTATCAAAATTATTTTCCATCTAACATAATAAAGGGTTCTGTTTATATCCCTATTATTTCATGGATTTTATTATGTTATGATGGAATTATTTTTATGAATTCCTCTATCTTAAATGAATTGATTTATGATGTCACGATGTTTATGATTCCCATTTTTATTACATGGGTTATGCTATGATGTATGGTTTATGATTTTGTGGAACAAATAAGAATGGTATCATTATGATATGGGTGTTACCTATATCTCCCTCCAATTCATTGGGTAAAGATTTTATATCTCATGAGATATACAAGGCTGGAACGGTAGGTTATACCAGTTCAGTGAAACAGGACTGAAATGAGGGTGACTCGGTTCAGTAATGGACTTTGTCCACTAAGATAGTCTTGGAAATGAGTCTTGACTAAAAATATATGATTATCTATGATTATGTGTGTATTCCAAAAATTTTCATGTTTTATGTTATGATTATTGGGATTTCATTTCACTACTATGATTTATCAGATGTTATGAAATTATGCTCTCTTTTGCAAGATAAGATTTCAAAAATGTTATGTTCTTATGAATATGATGTGATAGATATTTATTTTGTTTACCCTCACTGAGCATTTGATATCACCCTATTATTTTTTCTTTTCCCCAGGATATATAGAATGGTTTTAGGTAAAAAAAGAAGATCTTTATGGGAGATGTTGAAGATCTTTCACCATGATTAGAAGATTATATTCCGAGTTTCCAAAGACACTAAACTATTATGATCCTTGTTTGTATGTTTTTGTTATGTACAAAGTATTCCGAAAAACTTTTGTAATGTCCACGTACGTGAAGCTTCGGGTCTCTACAGTTGGTATCAGAGGAAAGGTTTAGTCAACCTTTGGAAACTATGATACGAAAACGTTAGTTAGATCCCTAGAGATATATCTATGGTATGTCTAGGGATGTCCCTGAGGATATGTATACGTATAGGATATAGTCCTATAACTATGGTAAAAATATTCAATTAAACTAAAGATGTTAGATATTGAAGTTACTCCCCCTTTATTATGATTTTTGCCTCTCACAATATTCTTTTTGGGTTTTAGAAAATGGCTTGAAACAAGATGATTCACGATAATGGAGGATATGATGGACAATGGGATGATATTCTTCATGAGCAACCAAAAGAAATGGTATTTGGAAGTCCAAACATCATTATTATGCCGAATCAACAATCTCATAATATGATCAATAAAGTAAAATTTGGTAAGTTTCCGGACTCGGCTAATAAGAGAAAGATGGAGTTTCATGATGATTATAGAGGAAAGAAAGTTAAATTTCCCCTATGTAAATCATGTGGGAAGAGGAATCAAGGAGAATGATTCAAAGGAACTGGAAGATGCTTTGGGTGTGGAAAAGAAGGACACAAAGCCAGTAAGTGGAAAGGAAAAGGTTCAGTTTACACCAGGGATGAGGATAATGGTATTTCTACGACATCAACAATGGTTAAATGTTTTAAATGTGGAATGTACGGGAATTATGCAAACCAATGCCCTAAGAGAAAGTCTCATGAAGAGAATCAGTATGGTCGTATGGGTTTTATTTATGTTGATGATGATGAAGAGACAACAAATGATATGTGAGATGAACGAATTGTTGAAGCTCGGTCAATGGTTTATGAATGTAGTGGAATGATTACATGTTTATCATGTGTAATGTTGTATAAGAAATCTCATGGTACTATGGAATAAAGAGGCATAAATGGATTGTTACACTGTTGTCTTTCCTTGAGTTTTGAAAGCTTATGATTAATGGTACCAATATCCATGAAATGTTATTCAGATATTTTTGGAATGTGGATGATATGCGCATACTGAAGGGATAAGGAAAAAAATGAAATGTTTGATATTATTCATGAGCTCATGATTGACTAAGTGATATCATGGTTTTAGGATATAGAATTTTGAGGATTTTGGTATGTGGAGAGTGTTAAATTTTAACTGTATTCAAGTTTTCACTAAGGTTCAATGTATATTCATTCTTCAAGAGAATACATGACTAAGGTAGTCACATGTTTTAATTTGACCAACAAGATATATCTTATGATATATAGGGGATAAATTATGGCATTCACGTGATCATTTTCTTTATACTATGATATTGGACCAAAGTATTTTAGATAATCCTAAATATTTGGATGGATTATGTTGGACATAAGTTAGTATTTTTAAGGATATTTTTTTTTTGATATTTTTGATGGGATGTTATGGTAATATAGGTTTAGAAAAAGGACAAATTGCAGGATGGACGACAGCCCATCGCGTCGGACAAGGCTGTGTGAATCTAACCCAAAACCGAAGTGTAACTGGCCTTTATCGCCTACCACTGGCCTACAAGAAGTCCTTGTTTAGCAGAAACAACTTTTATTATATTAAGCAGTATGATATATGAAGTATAAGTCCATTTTAGGAACCATATATGATTAATCTCACTATAGATGGACTTATGTATTTTTTGATAACTTTTCTAACATTTTGTTTGAGATAGATGGAATGACCCATCATTCTATCATATGATCTGCTAACACATCACGAATGACAAATTAAACATCATTTCTTTTAGAGATGAAGTGTAAATTGTCCAAAGAACGACAAACGGTGAGACTATACCAAAATTACGAAAGTATTTCTTCTAATTCCAATTTCATCAACATTAGGTAAATGATATTGAAAACCAATAATTTTGTCCTAGTGCTCTTATATCTGATGAATCAGATGATACCTTAGATCATCACAAATTTATGGCTTTGTGATTGCTGGCTTTTCCATAGCCATTTTCTCTACCACTCTCGAATCAGAACATGATGGTTAGATTTCTCTTCCATATCCATATTTTCACCTATGTGGAAACCCAGTGATTAGTTTATTTGGGTAACCGTTACGTTTCATAATTTTGTTTTTAAGGATTGGTTTTGGTATTCCTTTTTACGATGTGAGTTTCTATTAAAGAATCTTTCGAATAGTAAACCATTTATAACCCCGACGAATTTCGAGGGCGAAATTCATTTTAAGGGTGGTAGAATGTAACACCCCAAGATTTTATGAAAAATATTCTTTTAATAATTTCTTCTGTTGTATG
This sequence comes from Viscum album, assembly GCA_963277665.1. Classification (NCBI taxonomy): domain Eukaryota; kingdom Viridiplantae; phylum Streptophyta; class Magnoliopsida; order Santalales; family Viscaceae; genus Viscum; species Viscum album. The sequence goes on along the minus strand of OY728163.1, from coordinate 1,043,304,566 downwards.
CTACACCAATATTACCTTGCGCTATACGTAACATCGTATTAGCTTGCAGTATACACAACACTATTCTTGGATCGTGTTACACATAATTTTGATAATAGTTATTCTACGCAACTTTGAGTATATATATATATATATTTTCAATGTATAAATGCAATATGGTTGGATTATGATATATGAAACAAAAAATGATTCTTGCACAGCACGCAACCCTGACTTTGCTTTCATTACACACAATCGCGACCTTCCTCGATATCGTGTGTTGTACGCAACACCAGTTTTCAGTAAATAACGATATATTATTATAATATTATTATGAACTAGACATTATGAATAGTATTGACTAAATTTTTAATCTTATAACATTATTATTCGTCTTACACATTTTCTAAAAGAAGGTATATGAGCAAAATAAAATTTTCAGGTAAAATATGTACTTTTCAAAAAATGCAGTTTTGCCGCCTTTTGATGGCGCACCCACTTTAAATATAATTTTTGACATGTTTATAAGTTCAATTTGACAAAATAAAATTCTTCTTTGTAATCATGAAATAAAAATTTACTTTTGATAAATTTTTCATATTATTCTGGTAACTTTCATATTTTGATGAATAGTAAAAACACGCTATATTTTAATTAAAAACAACTTTTTTCATCGCAATAATTTATATGGTTAAATTATAATATTGAATTGTTTTATAGTATAAATAGAATATATTTTTCCATTTAATATAACTTATTTCATTATCATTTATTCTACATTGAATTCGTAGAATAAATCAATTTAATATTTTGCAATGTTTTAAAGAAAAACCCGTATTCTTTCGACAACGGGATTAATTTTAATTTAATTTCTGAAAATTTTGTGTTTTGAATTTGGAAAAATGGATTCCATATTTGGAATCAGTGGATCCAAATTATGCTAATAAGCTATTTTTTATTTTTAGGAATTATGAATAGTAACTACGATAAATTTTATTCACCATAGTTAATGGTAAATCAGGTAATTAAGGGTAAATATAATATTATAATATTACCCTAAAACATGTCAAAATCCTATTGGATGACTAAAAGGAGACCCATATCACCTAAGGGTATGATTAGATTCATTTAATGGACTTTTTTCCATGAAAATAATTTAATTATTATTAAAACCAAAGAATGTGACAACATGTCACTTCCTTAAATCTTATAAGTATAATAATATTAATTAAGTGATAAAATTCATCAAACTTAGAACATGAATAGTCTCTAGAAAGCTAATACAATTATCTAAATCATAGGAATTTATTTAGAATTTTTAGGGATTAAATAAGTATCATTTATTATGACACAAAGATGATGTAGTAATTGTCTTATTAATGAAATATTGACATAATTGATGTTATAAGTACCCAAATAAATGTAATTTAAGACTTTTTATGAATTACAATAATATTATAGATTAATATGACATGTTAGTATTTATTTAATTAACTTTTTCGAACTAATCATTCTGTTATTATTTTCACAAAAATCAATTACTAAATAGTGTCAAAATTGACATAAAATAGTTTTTAATACAAATATTATATTATTAATTGTTATGTTATTCCTAAAAATCTATGGTTCAGCCAAATGACTTAGATAAGGTTATATATATTAATAATAAACTACTTGGGGTTCTTTTGGCTTCTTATAGTTAGTTTATTAACCTTATAGTATAAGAACACAAGAAGACACGGTAGAAGTAAAATTATTTAACTTAATGTTAAATCTAAATGATAAGGTTACAATGGGATCCTAAACTTGTATAAAATCTATTAGATTAGAGTATTTCGACCCATCCCCAACTTAGCTTCGAAATAAATCAATTAGGAGCTATTTAAAACCTAATTTGGCTTTATAATAAAATAATATTTTTAGTTATTCCAAAGGTGCCCCTCTCCTCCCTTATAAAAGGGCACCCCCTCCTTATCTTCCTCACACAACTTTGAGCCTTAATGCTCGGCCAACCCCTGCCAATTTCTCATCTCCACTTCCATAGAGACATCCTAGGGGTTCTTGTCTTCTACAAAGTCCTATTTTAGTGCCCTAAAAGGGGGTATCAAAGAAACACTTCAAAGAAGAGGAGGTTTAGACACTTACAATGCAAATCGGACCTAAGGTAAGGGAAATATCACAATCTCATTTTTATCTGAGATTGTTTATACTTTGGAATTTACTAGGGTTTATTTTATCATCCAAATACATGTTTCCTCAATATGTAATATTATTTCCATTCACCTAAAATTGTTTAAATCCTATTTTACCCTTCGGTGTGTTTTTATTAAATGATATGAATGGAATCTTTTGTAGTTTTTTGTACGAGGTACTTTTTTGACTTTTCCGACAAAAGTATGAGAAGAATGTTTTTTTTAACTTATATGGCAAGAATATATTTTTAAAACATTATTTCCAAGAAGCTTCATTTACAAGTTTTCATGTTTATATTTAATCAACTTCTTTTAGTTTAGAATTGTATGACATGTTAAGAAAGGAAAAGTGTTTTTGAAGGAGAAAAGATATTTTCCTCAAGAATGGAGTTCTAGGGTTTTATCAAAATTATTTTCCATCTAAGATAATAGAGGTTTATATTTATATCCCTATTATTACATTGATTTAATTATGTTATTATGGAATTATCTTTATGAATTCCTCTATCTTATATTAATTATTTTATGATGACACAATGTTTAAGATACCCATTTCCATTACATGGATTGTGCTATGATGTACGGTTTATGATTTTGTGGCACACATAAGAATGGTATCATTATGACATGGTTGGGACCTATATCTCCCTCCAATGCATTGGGTAATGATTTTATATCTCATGAGATAGACATGGCTGGAATGATAGGTTATACTGGTTCAGTGAAACAGGACTAAATGAGGGTGACTCGGATCAGAAATGGACTTTGTCCACTAAGATAGTATTGTCAATGATTCTTGACTAATAAAATATGATTCTCTATGATTATGTGTGTATTCCACAAAGTTTCATGTTTTAATTTATGATTATTGGCATTTCATTTCACAACTATGATTTATCCCAAGTTATGAAATTATGATCTCTTTTGCAAGTTAAGATTTCCAAAAGGTTATGTTCTTATGAATATGATGTGATTGATATTTCTTTTGTTTACCCTTACTGAGCATTTGAACTCACCCTTTTATGATTTCATTTCCCCAGGATATAAAGAATGGTTTTAGAGAAAAAAAATAAGATCTTTATGGGAGATGTTGAAGATCGTTCACCATGATTAGAGGATTATATTCCGAGTTTCCAAAGACTCTAAATTATTACGATCATTGTGTGTGTGTTTTTGTTATGTACAAAGTATTATACAAAAGTAATGTAATTTCCATGTACATCAAGCTTCAGGTCTCTACAAAGACATGCTAATTTACTCGACTACTAAGTAGAAGCACGCCTACCATTTGCGGGTAGTACTATACACACTCCAGGAGGACCAACATTATGGTAAGCTCTCGAAGTTCTAGTTCTGGATTATAGAGGTCCACTTCATGGGACAGGTCATCTCAGAGGTTGGGGTAGTAGTGGATCCAGTGAAGGATGAGGTAGTACATTCTTGGGAGCCACCCATGAGTGTGATGGAGGTTTGGAGTTATCTAGTTCAGGATAGGTACTATTAGAGATTTGTGACAATCTTTTCCAGGGTTACAGCACCACTTTTAGTATTGACGAAGAATGGGAAACCCTTCATGTGGTCAGAGAGATGATATCAGATCTTTCAAGAGCTAAGGTAGTGATTGAACAGTGCACCCATCTTGAGGCTACTAGAGGAGGGCATTGTGTACGATGTTCAGTGTGATGCATCAGAGACGGGACATAGGTGTGTCCTGATGCAAAATCAAGAATTGATCACATATGGATCATAGAAATTGATACAACATGAGATGAAATATGATACCCATGACCTAAAGTTCACAACAGTGGTATTCACCTTGAAGATGTGGCAGAACTATCTTATGGGTGAGCGTTTAATAATCTACTATGACCACCAGAGTCTCAGGTACCACTTCTCGAAGAAGAACCTGAACCTGAGACAGTGCCAATGGCTCGAGTTCCTCTAGGACTATAACTTAGAGATAGTCTACAATCTTATATAGGTGAATGTTTTAGAAGATTATCTCAGCAAGATATCATACATTCATCTACTATGAGAGGCGACTGAGCAGCTAGTCGCGTTGTAGATATCCTTTCTGGATAGGGATGGAGAAGACATTCTTCAGTCTCTCACAGTCACTCCACTTCTTCAGCATGTTAGGGAGGCACATCGAGAGGACATTAACTATGAGATGGGACATGCTCAGATATCCTCAGGGCATGCACCTGATAGGATTTCTGAAGGTGGGAAGCACATCATCCTCTTTAAAGGACATACCATGGTACCAGTTTCACTACAAGTGGAGTTTTTTAGGGAGTTCCATGCATCCCCTGTAGTGGTACATCATGGAGTGGCAAAGATATATCAGGACCTCAAACGATAGCATTGGTGGTCGAGTATGAAGATGGAGGTAGGAGAGTTTTTCTCACGATTCATCACTTGTCAACAAGTGAAGGAAGATCACTATGTTCCAATGGGATTAGTTCATCCTTTAGAGGTCCCAGAGTGGATGTGGGACGGGATATCCATGGATATAGTGACGGGACTTCCACATACATCTAGAGGGCATGACTCTATCTTGGTGATCATTGATCGACTCACCATGTTAACCCAGTTCCTACCGATCAGAGAGTAGGGCTCAGTAGAGGGCTTGGAACACCTCTACATTCAAGAGATCATAATAATTCGTGGTTTGACCTTGACTATAATCTCCGATCGAGAATCTTGTTACACTTACTGGTTAAGGAAGGGGTTACAATAGGCTTTTGAGACGCAGCTTCACATGATCACTGCCTTCCATCCTCAGATGTATGGTCATACTGAGAGGACCATTCAGACACTTGAGGACATGATCTCTGCTTGTGTCCTCAACTTTGGATGTAGCTGGGAGGTTCACTTACCCTTGGTGTAGTTTGCGTACAACAACAGCTACAACTCCACCATCGGGATGGAACCTTACGAGGCATTGTACGACCGACCATGCTGATCATGTCTGTGTTGGACTGACCCAGGGGAGTCAGCACTTGTATGACTAGAGATTCTGATAGCTATGACGGAGAAGGTTTATATCATCTAGGAGTGGACGAAGACTACACAAAACAGGCAGAATTCCTATGCTTAAAGGATATGGAGACCATTGGAGTTCAAGGATGGAGACCACATCATTCTACGGGTCTCACTTCGACGAGGTATACAGATATTTGGCCAAAGAGGCAAGTTATATCTGCGTTTTATCTGGCCGTTCAAGGTCCTCAGCAGAGTAGGCGAGGTGGCATACCGCATGGCCCTTCCACCTCAGTTGCACCGGGTGCACGACGTCTTCTACATATCTCAGCAGAGGAGATATGTTCATCATCCATCCCAAATCATCGACCACGGGGAGATGGACATCGATGATGGGGTGACATTCATGGAGGTTCTAGTGGATATTGTGGATCTATAGGAGTCGGTCCTGTGTGGAAGGTCAATTCCTATGGTGCATGTTCGCTAGCAGCACGGGGACCTCCAGGAGAGAACATGGGAGCGGGAGGCTCAGATGCGTGCTCAGTACCCCTTTGTGTTTTCCTAGTGTGTGTTGTAGCTTTATAGGGACATAATGTCCTTAGTCGGGGGTAATGTAAAGACAAGGAAATTTCATGTAAATTTTTTTCATAAATACTTTTGAACATTACGAGTTCAAAGATTCTGACGGCATCAGATTTTGAGACCCGGTGTGCCCAGAATCAATTTCTGATGTTTTTTCTGGTATGTTCAGTAAACGTACCTGCGGATTTTTCTATATTTTTAATCGGTGCATGGAATTGAAATCTGAGAACAAAAATAAACTCAAAGTGCTGGTTTTAGCTTAAGGAGACCATTACCGCAGTTGAGTTTGGTCGAGAGTAGATGTTATAATATGGGGATTCATAATAAATTAAAGAATATTGTTGTGTTCAATAATTTTATTTTTATGTGGTGTTTATTTCCTCCTAAGGGAAGTTGGATGTGGGTCCCACACTCCACTTATTCTCCCATGAGAGGATAATGTGTGGTGGGGCCCAGACGAGCACATAACCCCTCAAATCCCCCATAAACTCCGATGAACCCCATATTTATCTTTTTTACATCCACATAATGGTGGATCCTCTCAATATAGCTCCCATTAATTGTGCCAAAACAATTAATTAAAGTATTTTTTAATTAATTTGTGATTTCAACAATTCATATTAAATGTTTTGAATGCATGGAATTAATATAATATTGGGAATCATGTTTGTTATTTTGGCCCTGGAAAATATTATATGGTGGAACTTTTGGAGAATTAGGAAGAGAGCATTCTTCCCCGAAGAACATGAAGAACACCATTTCTCTCCAACGAAGAATGACGAAACCGTATTCGATCTTTGTCCAAGCCACAAGAGGAGTAGCGGCTTGTGAGGAACGTTAACTATGCTTCCTCCTCAGATGCACCCCGACATCAACGGATCGATGTCGTCTTCGGATTCTCTTCTAGTGAAACTGAAAAGTGAACATCGAAATCAAGGAAAGGGGGTTTTGAATAATTTTAAATGAATAAAATTAGACCTCATTCTTGATGAATGCATTGTATTATCATCGATAATTTGATATCACCTAATGCGGAGGGTGCGATGACTAGAGGTGGCAGCAAACATAGACCAACAACCCTCTAATGGTTCTTAATTATTTTTGGCGGCGATGACTAGCGGTTGCGGCGATTGGAGGTGGCGGCCACACACTGGCTGGATAGAGGAAATTTGCGGTCCACTCGGGCTGAAGAACTGGCCGGCTACTTTCGGCAGGGCTGCCAAACCGCGGCACCAGCAGGTACCACGTGGAGGAGGTGTGTCCCACATCTGTGGCCCGCATGATGGAATATTTGGCTGCCTATAGCTGGCTAGGTAGGAGAAGGTGGCGCCTTCTTGGCGCTACGCTGTGTAGGAGAGGCAGCCCACTTCTGCGGGCCATGCGGTGGCCGAACTGCCCAGCCTCCTACCCGCCGAGATGAGGGGAACAACTGCACCGCTTGGCGCCCTGTGCGAAGGATCCACGACCAGCAACTGAGGGCTTATTGCACCGGACAAAATGGGTCAGCTTTGTCCGTCCAGGAAGAAAGAAGGTGGGGCATCGCTCGGCGCTGCCGGGCAAGCCGAACCGGCCCACAACCGCGGGCTGGGTTCGTGAGTGGGCCCTGCCCCACTGGGACGGGCTGACCCCCTAACGAGGTCTGACCCATCGGGCCGGGTCCTAGAGTGGGTCTTGCTACACTAGGTCGGGCCGACCCTCAATCGGGTCAGACCCGATGAACTCAGCCAGGCCGACCCGCCAGCCCTATAGGCTTGACAGGTCGGGCCCGTTTTACGTAAATGTGAATAACTTCTAGACCGTGCGTCCGATCGACATGAATTCTACGAAACTGGGATTCTCGCAATGAGGTGGTACTTTTATGATTCAATAATTGATTTTTAGACAACATTGGAATATGGCTGGGTTTGGAAGGTGCGTAAATCTAACCGAGACCCTGGAACGGAAAAACCAATAACTCTCAGACTAGGTGTCTGATTAACACGTCGTCTATTGCGTTGGGTTCCTTCTGATGAGATGGAACTACGGGATATATCAACTCTGGAATTTGAGATAGTTGATTTATAGACTCTTGAATTAATGATCAAAACCTCCCAGAATCTAGCGTGCTATGTGTGGGAACCCTTGAGCTGGCGGCGACTGGGACGACTGCTGTACTGGGATCCTACGTGGGTTCGACAATGACGACTACTGTACAGAGATCCTCCATTGGTTAGAAGACAATGGATATTGTACCAGATTCCTCCATGGTTTCGATAGAGATGATGAATGTTCTTGTATCCTATGTGGGTCTGACACTTTTTACCTCTGTACTTGTATCCTGTGTGGGTCTGACAGAGTATTTGGTCTTGTATCCTGTGTGGGTCTAGCAGCTTTGATTGACTAGTATCATGTGTGGGTCCAATAGCATAGATGAATCAGTGACTACTTTTGATCATATCTATCGTTATACAAAAGATGTATACATTTGTGAGATGAGTCTTGTCTTTCAATCATTATCATCGATGTGATTGACTTTACATCCTGTATGGACTGAGATGTGCTTAGGATCGAGAGTTTGAGCCAAACTGAGATTGATAACAAAGGTATATGTGTGGTTATATGCCTAAGTAGAGTTGTTTGACACTTTGTTATTATATCTTTATTTTGTAGTTTATCCTTCGTGGATTCTGGGAGACCTTCAGGGTCTCGGGGTCCCTATTGAGAATCGTTATACTCACCCCTGCACAGGTTATCCCCACACATTGTTGCGTTGGTTGTAGACGATGGACATCAATGATCGAGGATGAGGCTTGTGGAGATGGACGGTACCCGGAGTTGGACCACATGGCGAGATGTAAATAGAGAAGACAGATAGACCAGGGGTGCTGAGAAGGCCATATGTACCAACCCTTCAGGTGGGATTCTCAAAGGACGACTCAGTAGCTGCTTTTTTACTTTACTGCAGTTGTACTGGATTTTCAGTTGTACTGTACTTTACTGTTGGGCTTGTATTTCTAGTCCCTTTCCTTTCAACACTTTCTTTTTTATACAGTTTTACATAATGTTTACATTTAGTTGCATGCTATTTTGTTTTTGTTAATTTCTAAATTCATTGCCTTCCCTTTTTATCGATAATTACTTCTTTGGTGCTAGTCACCAGCCCCCAGCCAATGGAAAGCGGGCTTTGGGTAGTCACGACATGGGTCCCGAGGACTGGTCATGACATGTGGTCTTTGTCTGCACACTAAATTAATTTCATGTCGGTTGGTTCTTGTTGAACATTTGTATGTAATTTTTTTTAATTTATGTATACAAGACTAATGAATGAACGCCCCACGATGATAAAATGTCTTTGATAGACCATGAATTAACAAACATGATTGAATAAGGGATTCATTGTAAAATCTGAATATGTGATTGTTTTATTTGTATGGTGTTATGATTATTAGAACCATTGTGTATTTTTATGGTGTTGCGGTTGTTGTAATGATTGGCATACAAGTATAAACTTCTTTTTTTGGATTTTTCAAATTAGTCACTTTTTGGGTTAGTTAGAACCTAACAAGCAATGAAAACCATAGGTAGGTCAAGTTTATAATCACTTACATGTCTAGACCCCCCCGAAATAGAATCCAAACAACAACAATAAAATTCACATTGGAAAAATGAGAACCAGCAAACCAACACAAGCCTTTGGTAGGCTGGACAATGAACCTTGTCCAAGACAAGATCCAGCCAAATAAGAGCACTGGAAAGTTCAATCATCGCCATGACCACCTAAACAATCCAATGAATCATGTAATCCATCAAACCCAACCAAATTCGGGTCTTTTGCTATGGAGCATGATGAAATAGCAGAGGGAACTAAGGAAATGCAGAACCATTCACGTGAAAAACTACTCGACAATCGCAGTAGCTAAAAGCTGGTCCCAGGTTGAACTGTCGGCGTCCGTGAGAGATCACGCATGCGTCCCACACCTCAGAAACCCATATAAACCCTAGGAGAAAATCCTACACATCAGAAGAGCCAACCAGGAAATGATGCAGAAGAGAAGGAACATGCTAGATCTGGGAAAGGGGGACCTGCAGCACGAATCACAACCATGACCAAAACTGGACAGATATGAACACTGAACAAGGAAAGGAGCCTGCAACATCACTTCTACGAGAGACATCGCGCTGGCACACATTGATGGTGCATGGAAACAACAGCCTTGCGGTGGCGGGGTCAAGGAGAGGCGTGGTCAGCGGCAGACAACCACCCCGGGGAAAAGTCTCGGGGATCGGTGTTGGGATTCTTACTGTCGGAAACAGTTAATTTTTTAATATTGGTTTTAGGAAGAAAAAAAATTTGGGAAAAGGGGTTAGGGTTTCGATATTTTTAAAACTGGGTCCAAGATGTGTGACCCCCGTTCACGGATCACTATCCCCTGGAAGATGCGTGAACGGGGTTCACACATCTTAACCGAGCTGAAAGATGCGTGAACCCCATTCACACATCCTTCACGAAGTTGATGAATGACGCATGAACGGGGTTCACACATCCTACATTAACTTTTTGTTTAAAATTTTTATTTTTATTTTTATTTTTTTTTTGTTTTGTTATATATATATATATAAATACAAATAAAACAAAAAAATCAGCAGAATTTATATGCTATTTAATGTCCAGCAGTACAGTCATTACAGCAGTCTGGATTTTGACAGAAACCCTCACCTAGGGCTCTCTTTTATAAGAGGGATTGCTGAGAAAATCATACTGCATTTCCAATATGGGATTCAGGTTCTCTTTTCCTGCACAGAACATTCTGTATTTCCGATGTGAGATTCACTTTCAAGTACGTGACTTTGAAAGACTGTAAAATACAAACTATACGACCAATATAAATGAAACTTAAAACATGGATTAAACATATACGAAATAGTTGGAAATGAAAAGAATTACGTAAAAAGGGTTGATGAATAATAATTTATAAGCTTTCAAAACCACCAACATGAAACTTAAAAAAGTCTCATCTACGTGTCATTGAAAGACTATAAAATAAAAACTATAAGACCAATATGAATGAAACTTAAAACATGGATTAAACATATAAGAAATAATTGAAAATAAAAACAATTTCATAAAAAGTGTTGATGAATAATAATTTAAAAGTTTTCAAAACCACCAACTTGATACTTAAAAATGTGTCAAGTACGTGTCTTTGAAAGATTATAAAATAAAAAATATAAATGAATTTTAAAACAAGGACTAAACATATAAAAAATAGTTAATAATTAATTAGTTAATTAGTATTACAATTATTAATTAGTTAATAATTAGTCAGTTAGTAATATTAGTAATAATTATATAATAATTAATTAGGTAATTTGTAATATAATTATTAATTACATAATAATTATTTAGTTAATTAGTAATATAATTATTAATTATATAATAATTAAGTATTTAGTTAGTAATATAATTATTAATTATATAATAATTAATTAGTTAATTAGTAAATTAGTAATATAATAAATAATTATAACTATTCATTACAATTATTAGTTATTAATTATTAATAATTTATTAAATAATAATTAATTAGTTAATTAGTAATATAATTTTTAATTATTATTATAATAATTAATTATATAATTAATGATTATATTACTAGTTAACTAATTAATTGGTATGTAATTAATAATTAATAATTATAATTAATAATTATATTACTAATTAACTAATTAATTAATATATAATTATTTTTTAATAATTAATAATTATATTGGTAATTAACTAATTAATTATTATATAATTAATAATTACTAATTATAATTAATAATTATATTATTAATTATAATTACTAAATATATTACTATTTATAATTAATAATTGTATTACTAATTAATATATAATATATATAATTAATAATTATAGTACTAAATAACTAATTAATTTTTAATAGTTAATCATTATATTGGTAATTAGCTACTTATTTATTATATAATTAATAATTAATAATTAATAATTAACAATTAATAATTAATAATTATTAACTATTAATTATTAATTAATAATTATAATAAATAATTATTATTAATAATTATATTACTAATTAATCAATTACATATTTTATAATTAATAATTATATTACAAATTAACTAATTAATAATTATAAATAAATAAAAAATAATTATAATTAACAAATATATTACTAATTAGCTAATTAATAATTATATAATAAATAATAAATAATTATATTTAATAATTATATTACTAATTAACTAATTAATTATTATATAATTATTAATTAATAATTAATAATTATATTTATAATTAATAATTACTATTAATATTTATATTACTAATTATGTAAGTAATTATCAATTAATAATTATACTACTAATTAACTAATTGACTATTATATAATTATATTACTAATTAACTAATTAATTATTGTATATTAGTAATTAATAATTAATCATTATATTAATTATTAAATAATTAATAATTATATTACTAATTAATTAATTAATTATTAACTATTTGTTATATGTTTAATCCATGTTTTCATTTTCATTTATATTGGTTTTATAGTTTGTATTTCATAGGCTTTCAAAGGCACGTAAACGTTTTTAAGTTTCAAGTTGGTGGATTTGAAATCTTATAAATTATTTTTCATCAACATTTTTAATGAGATTCTTTTTATTTTCAAGTATTTCTTATATGTTTAAACCGTATATTATGTTTCATTCATATTGGTCTTATAGTTTGTATTTTATAATCTTTCAAAGACACGTACTTGAAACATTTTTATGTTTCCAGTTGGTGGTTACGAATGCTTATAAATTATTATTCTTTATCACTTTTTATGAAATTGTTTTTATTTTCAACTATTTCTTATATGTTTAATCCATGTTTTAAGTTTCATTCACATTAGTCTTATAGTTTTTATTTTATAGTCTTTCAAAGTCACGTACTTGAATCTTTTTTATGTTTCAAGTTGGTGGTTTTGAAAGATTTTTAATTATTATTCATCGACCCTTTTTACGAAATTCTTTTCATTATCAACTATTTCTTATATGTTTAATCCATGTTTTATGTTTCATTTTTATTGGTCATATAGTTTGTATTTTACAGTCTTTCAAAGTCACGTACTTGAAACAGAATCTCGCATCGGAAATGCAGAATGTTCTGTGCAGGAAAAGAGAACCTGAATCCCATATTGGAAATGCAGTATTATTTTCAGGGCAAACCCTCTTATAAAAGAGATCCCTGGGTGATGGTTTTTGTTAGAATACACACTACTGTAATGGTAGTACTACTGGATATTAAATAGCACATAAATTCTGATGAATTTTTTGTTTTGTATGTATATATATATATATAACAAAACAAAACAAATAATAAAATTTTAAAAAAAGTTACTGTAGGATGCGTGTACCCCGTTCACGCATCATTCATCAACTTCGTAAAGGATGCGTGAATGGGGTTCACGCATCTTTCAGCTCGGTTAAGATGTGTGAACCCCGTTCACGCATCTTCCCGGGGATAGTGATGCGTGAACGGGGTTCAACCGTCTTGGACCCAGTTTTAATAATATCAAAACCCTAACCCCTTTTTCCAATTTTTTGTTATCATAAAACCCGTATTAAAAAATTACATGTCGGAAATGAATGCGGTTGATGTCTCCAGCGGGATCTGGAACATATCATCAATACAGGATGTTAAAGGCACACCCAAGGGTGAAGCCAAACGAAGCACGAAGCAGTTGATGACGGCTGGTCCCGCTGATAGATAGAGTGGACTACTGTGTCACTAGAGGGATCCACGTAGAGAAGACGGAGGCGGTAACACTAGAGAAGAAGGGTGTCGCAAACCCTAGCCCAGCGGTTATTGGCATTATTGGTATTCCATTTCATATACTTGTTGTAGTTATTATAATATTTAATATCAATCCACACTCTACCCATTTCAAAGGCACAACCACTTTTTTACTAGTTCAATTACACTTAATCTTAGATAACCACTTCACTAGAAGATTCTATGACACACATTATGGACACCCTATTCAAGAAACCATAACAAAATAAGCAATGAATCCTTCCACCAACATGCACTCTATCGAAAATTATACCAACTACTAGTTTAGTACTATAGTTCTTGACTAGAGGCATTATGTTTCTTGAGAAACACTAATAAACTGTTTTACCATAGTACATATAGATCAGGAGAGTGATACTAAAACATTATAGTTCTAGGATTTCTCATTGCATGTTGATAAAATTTCTTGTAATTATATTGTTAAATATTAATATAACTTTATAAAATAGAATTAATATGAATATAGAATGGATGAATTCCAATCGGTTGACAAAAGAGCATGAAGATGTCATGAAATAGGTTATCAATTTTTCAAAAGATCATCCATGTGACCATTCTCAAATCATTTGTCTGTGTTTATGCTGTAGTTTTTCAAGAAGAATTAGTTCATAAGAGTTGGAAGAACTCCTGATCTGCCACAGAATACATCAAAGTTATACATTTTGGAAAAAACAAATGGAATAAATGAATGTAGGTAGTGTCTCAGATAACACGATATTTTATGGATCATCTGATGTGATTACAAGTGTGAAAAATGAAGATGATCATATGGGGGATGTTATTATAGATGTGAATGATGAAGAATATCATATTGATTAAATGAAAAGGGAATTTGAAGATGAACTATGTGATTGCCAAAAATTCATTGAGATGTTAAATATTTGTGCAAAAACATCACTGTTTATTTGTTTCACTAAATATACAGTATTGTCAGTGGTACTGAAGCTGTATAATTTGAAATAAGTCAACAGATGTAGTGAAACTTGTTTTAAAGAACTACTAGCTATCATGAATAAGATTATCTTGGATGATAATGAGATCTTGATCAGAACATTCGATGCCAAATGAATGATACACTATATGGGTATGATCTCTGAAAGAATACATGCATGCCCGAATTACTGTATAATGATTTCCAAGGAGAAAAAATTACATAAAGAATTCCCAATGTGTGGTGATTCTCAATACAAGAAAGATGATTCTAGTACTACAAATGTTTTATGGTACATTACAATCATTCCATTGTTTAGGCACCTATATGAGAGTAAGGAGACTATAGGAAAATTTACAAGGCATTCAGATTCAAGAGTTGATGTTGGGAAACTACATCACCTCGAAGGCTCTCCTCAATGGAAGACAATTGATCATGAGTATCATAAATTTGGAAATGATCTAAGAAACCTTCATCTTTTGTTATCTACATATGGGGTAAATCCTTTTGGATTTAAAAGTAGAAGACATATTTCATGGTCGATTTTGTTGGTAAATTATAGCTTACCATCATAGTTATGCATGAAATGAAATTACAGCATGTTATCTATTCTTATATTAGGACCAAAACAACCAAGTAATGATATTGATGTTTATTTTTCTCTATTGATTGTGGATTTTAAATAAATGTGGGATTCACGTGTTACGTTGTATGATTCTTTACAAAATTAAGATATCACTTGGAAAGACATGTTATATGGTATGATATATGACTTTTTAGGTTATAAAAATTTGTCAGGATATAGAGTTATTGGGACTCAAGGGTGTTCTGTTTACAAACAAGGTACACAGTAAATTAGGTTGAATCATTCCTTGAAAACCATGTTTTTAGGACATCTCAAATTTCTACTCTGATCCCATAAGTACCACTTTTGGATGAAATTATTCGACAGAATTTCATAAGAATGTATAACACCGTCTCTACTAGTTGGTGATCAATTGTTTTAGAATTTAATAGATATGGAAACAACTTTTGGAAAACCATTTTTTAAAAATCATATGAAAACCTAATTGAAAAAAAGATTAGTTTTTTGAATTACAATTATAAAATTGTCCGTATATGAAACATTTTATTGATTTTATGCATGTTGAAAAACATTTATTTGATAGTTTCATTGGAACGTTTCTAAATGAACCTAGAGAAACAAATCATAGAATTAAGCAAATATTGGTCATGGGTGATATGGGAATATGATAAGATTTTTCACCAATAAATGGTGAAAAATGATAATTTCTAAATCCTACTACATTCACTATTTATAGGTATGATAGATTTATATTTTTCATCTTCTTTACTGATGTAATGGTTCACGAGGGGTATTCATCATGTTACAAAAACACTGTTTTAATGAGTGATTTAAAATTAATGGGTCAGAAATCACATGACTACTAGGTTTTGATTCATGATACAATTCATATAACATTATGTAGCATTTTTATCCAGGAATGTACAACATATATTGACGAATCTATGTTTCATTATAAATGTTATATGCAAAAAAGTTATAGGCCTGGTGAAATTGCGAACTATGTAAAGAGATATTGCCATCATATTATGTGAATTGTAAATGTTCTTCCCACCATCATTCTTTGATATGATGGATTATTTGAATATTCATTTAGAGATAGAGATTAGACTATGTTGTCATATACATTATAAATGGATGCACCCCATTGAATGGTATATGATGATTTGGAAAGGGTGTGTCAAAAATTGAAGTTGTCCATAGAGTTGTATTGCAGAGCTACATATTTTTGAGGAAGGTGTTGAATTTTGTACAAAATATATTTCTGGTGTGGAAAACGATGGCCTGTCGAAATATTGTCATTGTGGGTGGCTAGAGAGAGAATGAATTTATTGATGAGAGGCTTCCATAATCAATATTACAGATGCGGATCAGGACCACCTTTACATTTTTTCATAAATGTTTTGACGTTGACCAATATTTTAAAACCCACAATGAAATTCTTAGGCATTTGAATCCTATAGTAAAGAAAATTCTATATCAGATACATGTAATTGATTGTTTATAGGATGGTTTCGAGACCATATTTTTATGAAGTTAGATGAAAATATGGACATAGTTTTAGAACAACTTTGATGGCTAAATAGAGGAGAATGTGTGTAGGTATTATCTTATGATTCTTATGAAGTTAATCGGTATACATTATATTGTAATAAACATGATGAAGGCAGTACCATGCAGAATAGCAGGGATACACTTGTGGCCGAAGCGATGCATGTTTCTTATTATAGGACATAAATCTATTTCATGCCTATATGTTATAATTTTTCATCATCAAATACATATTGGAGTTGGATTATAATAAATTCCCAGTGCCAATTTTTCAATACACATGGGTTGATAACATGACTGTTGTAAAAATATATGAATTTGGATTTGTGAAAGATCATTTAATAAAGAATGGGATAAAGACGGTACCTTTATAATGGCATTAGAGGCACTACCAGTATTATATTTTCTAGACCCCATAAACCAAAACATGACAATTGTTCTGTTATCGAAAAAAATAACTGAAGGGTCAGATGAATTTTCAATGTAGGATGACCCTTTCATAGGGTCTTGACAATTATTTCTCTATATACCCAATGTAGAAATCATTTTGTATGTAAGAGGAGACTGCGATGATGGTATTTACATAGTCGATTGAGGGGTAAAAGCAGTTCAGGCATTAAAAATATAGTTCTAGAAAAATAGTATCTATTTATTGTAATATAAATTTTGTTATTTTATGTTATAATTTGTCCACTAATGCTTTTAGGTTATTTTAATTAAATGTTAAACCAATTCTATTGATAATTACTTCTACACCTACTGAGGTGCTCAATCCTAAGGAACTGCATGTTTCTCAACCTGCTGCTGATTGTCCTAGTGGAGAGGAAAAAACTGTTTTTCAACATGTTTATACTGGTCCAAGTGTGGATAAATAATTGGCTTCTCAACCAGTTGCTGCTACTCCCAGTTTTGAGGTACAACAGTTTTATCTCCTTGTTTCTGCTAGTCCCAGTGCAGATGCAAGCGCTACCTAGGAACATAATATTGATTCTTCTGAGGAAATGGTTTTAAATGAAACCCTAATGGCACATAAAAACAATAATTCCATTTTTTGACAGTGTTACCCAAAATACATATGTCAAATGAAAATGGAATAAAATATTAGGTGGTATGGAATAAGAGAGGCCAACATGTTCACTAGAACAAGGTCGTCTTTATTAGTTATGTTATAATTATCACACAGAAATGCATGATGATCGATGTAAAATTGTGGAACCCTGTTGTCATAAGGCATATAACACTAATGTGGGAAGATATTACGGTTACATTATATTATAATTTTTTTAATTCATTAAATAATATAAAATACTAAAACATGGACTTACTAGTCATCATCCATTGCCTATTTCATTTATAGTAGATGCCTTGCTTATGGAATATGTTTTACGAGTTGTAGGAAGGATTCATAGAGGGTTCCACACAATTTTATTAAAATATCATCTTATTGATGCTGAAGGAAATATCAAGCTGCAACCACATCCACTTTATGCACACATTATATACCAAGGATCATTGGATGTGTTTAGCAACCTTTGTGTGGAGTAGAATTTTCAGGTACATTGTGTGAGGTAATACATTGATTGACATTTATTCTATTCATCACATTGATTGAAAATTTTTAATTTATGAAACAACAACTGAGTGGTGAAAATATCTAAGTTAAACAAAACCAACGTACCCCTATCATAATGAAAGGATGGCATACTCTTTACTTAAAAAAAATTTGTATGTCTTTTAAATCTACTGAAATACTTTTATTTGACATAAAACAAGACCATAACAATGATTCTATATTTATATGTTCATTAATTAATCTAAATCGAATGTCATCTCCACCCCACACTATTTTCTATGGAATGAGGCTTGTTTAAATAATGAGGGGATAATGATAGATAAAAACACACAAAAAATGTGGGACATATTTGTAAGTATGAAATAATATAAATTTCATTTTCTTTATATATCTATTACATAACAATGACTATTTATTTTTTAATATATTCTATCTAAAATAGTCACAAGAATCAAAAACAACTTCACATGAGGCAGAAATACTTTCAGCGGCCATGAAGTAGCCAAAATAGTATGGCCATGTCAGGGGTCCAGGTTATGGGGTGACACCCTTAACATATTTTCAGAAAAAACTAGCAGAGGATCCAACTACCAACATGATAATGATAAAAGAAGAATTTAGTGTATTTCGTGACAAATTAAAATACCATAGATACATGATAGCACGTTTGATGGGGGGAGGAAAAGAGAATAAACAACTCAAAAACAACTTTGTTGTGATGATCCCACCCCACCCCCACCACCTTTCAGGTGAGCCGTTCCCCTAAAAGCTCTGACTTATTTGAGGTAAATAATATTATAATAATTGTTTCTATGAATTTTGAATCACAAAGAAACTGATAATGTTACTATTATAATATACTACATGGTGATAATGAATACGATTTATATCTATCCACTCCAATATATATCATTGTAGAAAGGGATATGGTGTCCAATATGCAGAACGACATGATACATAATATACAACATCCAATATATCATGTCAGAGTTCCAATTAACATAGCTAATGTGCCGAGTTCCAAGATACATGTTCGAAATGATGATGTCAAATATCATACGATTTAACATGTTGTTGGAACATTCAACACATGACCATAAATTCTTGTAAAAAACATATCGATAAAGAGGTATCTACTTCCAATTTATTATTCAAGATTGACCATTAACATTAATGGAAAAAAGGTATAAACTGATGATTTTTATTACAAAATGAAAAATATAAGGGTGAGAAATAAGATATCATTTCAAAAATATCTCATGGATCAAACAAACAATTGGAATAATTTACTGAGAGCACATTCACACCTCCTATTCTATATCCACAGTTAATATCATTTCCGGATCATATAGATACAAATTTGAAAATAAACAATACACACACAGTTGATTTTGACAAAAATATTAATGGAGGGGGAAAATTAAAATTCATTAGTGATGAAAATTTAAATGAAATCCTCAGGTATGAATGCCTAGTAACCTCTATTATAAATGTATAAATGAGGTATGTTTTCATGATTTGATTTTACAATAGCTGAAATTCAATGATAATTATGAAAAAATAAAATTCATATTTTGTGCAGGCATACATCTGAAAAAAATTGAAGGTATTACCCCATGATAAATAATTTGGACTTTTTAGTCCTCACATCACACCTCAAAAAAGTAAGATGTTATGATAAAGACTCTGCAATAATTTATTCTCTGTTCAAATTATGTGAAAAAAAAATTACGGATGATAGAATATTTTTAATACCAATGATGAATGGGTAAAACTCTAAAAATTAATCATATAAAATATATTTTCATTTCATTCATTACATATTAATTTTTGTGTTTTTTGGTAGTATTGGATGCTGATTGTAGTCAATTTGGATGCTGCAATGTTTTATTTTCTGGATTCAATGTATGTATATGCAACAAACTAACAACACGTGATGGCTTTTGTTAATTTTTAATACACTAGATCCAAATATTTAGAACTAAAAATCTAGTTATATAATTTTTATTATCTTTTAATGAGGATTGGTTATGATTGGGTGATGTCAAAATATATTCTATTTCATAGAATGAATCTAGGTCCTAAAGATAAGAATGCCTATAAGATCTATAATTAGAAAAGTTTCCTAGTATACATAATATTGTTGAACTATCCAAACACATATCAAAACAAATTACATATTTTTTGTTGATGATTTTGTAGTGTGAAAAAAAAACTAACTAAAAGGACTGTGGTTATTAGTTTTTTAAATATAGTAACGAGATCGTATTTTGTCAACAAACTAGCATCCATGAAGTGGTATTTTCGATAATAAATTCGAGTTTATTTAAAATATTATTTAATACATTGTGTATAAATATTATTTCTGTACAACCAATACTGTCACAAAAAATCATATTAACAAGATGATATAGATGTATTTAGAAATGAATGGGCATCATACCCGATGAATGATTGTACACAAATAGAATGAAGGTGAATTCCTACTACTTCTGTTATCCTTGTATGATCATTGTTATCTCTATTTTTTACACTTATTGATCATATTTGATCACCAATTATACATAGGTTATTAAGAATGGTTTTAGAGATGATTTGTCTTTATAGTAAAGCATAACATAATGATACACTCTTATGAACTAGTTCTTTATGTTTATATATTTTCAAAATCATTAGACCTAAATTATTATGGAATGGATCATTTATATTCTCTATATTGGTCATTTATGTAGATGTTTCTACTAATTTAGTGTGTTGGTAGAATATATGTTGTGTATCACTCACAAATTTAATTACAAAACAAAGGATTCATCGAAAATGTTGGCTAACTACCGCTTGTCATATCATCTGATATGAACATCCAATGAGATGCCCCAATAATGCTATCATTGGACACCAGCTCTATGATATCATCATTCATCATTCACTTTTCCTTATCTTCCCGGACCCATTAGGTGTGGGAAGAGAAGGAAAAGTGAATGCTGATTGATAATATCAAAGAGTTTGGGTCAGATGAGACCATCATGGGGATGCCTGATCAGAATTTTAGATCTGATGCTATGGTAAGTTGTAGTTAATCATCTTTAGTAAAGTGTACAATGAATCATCTTTTTTTATTATATTATATCTATACCAAATAAACCTTATGGAAAAGATGTAAAGGTAATATTATGATATAATATGTATTTTTTAATGATAATTTATATATTAAATTATTGAATTTATTTTTATTATTCCTTGCATGGTTATATTATTTTAGAATACTACATTTCATGTGAAATTCCTTCCTAGGAAGTGAAACCATGTTGTGTCTTCTCAATCGATGAGGCAATGGAAAATCTATTTCACTAATGAAACAATATTTTATAGCTCTACGAGAACTCTTTGGGATTTACTCTTCCTCACATAATCCTATTCATGTGATCATGTCACATAAGATCTTTTGTAGGAATGATTCATGGGAACTGATCATGTGATCTCATCACCTGATCAAATGACATGATAAATTATGTAAATTCACTTGAACCATGATTCATCTGTTCTTGAATTATATACATGATCGCATAAAGCATCCAAGGTCATGTAATTGGATAAATGACATAGGTTCATTTGATCACATGATTAATCTAAAGTTTCTATTTCTTATGATATAAATGAATTCATGAATTTAAGATGAAGAGTCTATAATTCATTAGATTACAATGGTTGATTGTGTGGGAGTTGACCAGTGCATATTCATTCTGTCCACTAATGAACATCTTAAAAGAATGATGGGAACCAATATAATGGAAGTTAAGTTTTAAAATTAGATTCCCTTATATGTGGGTGGGGGTTTCCCAGGAGGGATGGAGTGTCCATAAGTGGGGGTGGGGTGTCTAGGAGGGGAGGGTGGTTTCCAAGATAAAAGGGTTGTCCAAGAGGGATGGGGTCTCTAGGTGGATGGGTGGGAGGGGGTGTCTTGGAAGGAGGCGGTGTCCAAGAGGGAGGGGTTTCCAGGGATTTCCATTCGTTGGCCATGTTAAAAAGGAATGGGTTTTCTAGGAAGGTGTCCTTTATTGTGTTTTCTATCAGTGGATGGAGTTGGTGTGTCATGAAGGGAGGGGGTTTCAACGATGGAGGGATTTTCAAAGTGTGTGGGTGGGTGGGGGTGTCCAGAGGTGGGGGTGGGGGTGTCCAAGAGTGGAGGGAGATGAACAAGAGGGAGGGGTGTCCATGAGGGGGTGGGTCCTCATGTGGGAGGGGTCTTCTAGGTTGATGGGGTGTCCAGGTAGAGGGGGTGTCCAGGTGACAGGGGGTGTCTATAGGGTGTCTAGGAGTGGGCATGTCCAAATGAGAGGGGGGTGTGTCGGGTGGGTGTCCATGAGTGGGGTGTCTAAGAGGGGAGGGAGGGGGTGTGTCTAGAAGATAGGGGTGTCTAGAAGGGAGGGGTGTCTAGTTTGAGAAATGTAATGTCCCAAAGCCTGACTTACATGGATTTTACATTACATTTTAGAAATACATAATACATAACAAAAAATCCCAATGATCGTAATAGTTTAGTGTTTTTGGAAACTAGGAACACAATCTTCTGGTCATGGTAAAATATCTTCAACATCTCCCATAAAAATATTCCCCTTTTTTTCTTACCTAAAACCTTTCTTTATATCCTAGGGAAAATAAAACATAAAAACGGTGAGCTTAAATACTCCGTAATCGTAAACATGGAGAATATAAAACAACCCATAAACATTTGAGTTTAAAAACATGAACATGAAAAAAATCATTACAGTACAGAAAGACTAGATCATAAAGGAACATCAACCGTGATAAAATAGCATGGGAATAAAAAATGTAATTTGTGGAAAACCATTAATCCCAAGATATGATTTCCATAGTAGCCAAGGCATTGCTTCCAAGACCATCTTAGTGTACAAAGTCCCTTACTGAATTGAGTTCACTCCTCATTTCAGTCCTGTATCACTTAACCAGATTAACTTACCATTCAATCCATGTCTATCTCAAGAGATATAAATCATTACCCAATTAATTGGAGAGAGATATAGGTCCCACCAATCTCATAATGAAATCAATCCTTTGTGTGCCACAAAATCATAAATCATACATCATTGCATAACCCATGAAATATAATGGGATTATTAAACATCATGCCATCATAACATAATCCATATAAAAAAATTGAATATCATGTCATCATAAAAAGAATCAAACCATGTTAATAATAGATACATTATACTTGAAACATAATCATACTAACTATTGTCATATTAGATGGAAAATAGTTTTGACAAAACACTTTAAATGAATTCTTGAGGAAAGTATCCCTTCTTCTTCAAAATCAATTTCTTTTCACAAAATGCCATTAAATTTTAAAAAAAAGGATTTTGTTGAAAATAATCATGAAATATTTTAGATGAATCTTCATGAAAATGAGTCGTTATGAAACCATACAAATCCGTTCATGTCATATAAGTTAAAAAAGATTCTTCTCGTACTTTTTCCAAAAATTCAAATAGTTCCTATTATGGTAAAAAAAGAAATATTCTTTACATACAATGTAGTAAAATTCAAAAATGGGTAAAAGGACATTAAACATACATGGAACCATTTTTAGAAAACAAGGACATGGATTATAAATATAACCACAGTAAATACTTATGAATAAACAATCTCGAAAAAAATGAGATTGAAACATTATCCGTTATTTTAGGAAACATTTCTTCCCTACGTGTCAGAATCTCCTGTATTTTGGGTTTCGAAATATTATTAACCTGTACCTGAACCATAATAATATTTATGATATCATATATGATTCACTTATGACTTTATATTCCACATTCGTTTGTCAATTCCATGTTAAAGAACCGTTTATGGAAAATCGTTTCATTTTTCGTAAGTGTTTGGACTTGTTGTTCATGATATTATTACTTATTATAGAATGATTTAATTATTTCCCGAATTTAAAAAATGATTTATATATCATATATATTCAGTATATATATATATAATAGATAGATAAATGAAATAAAGCACACCGTTCATGGAGACGATAGGCCGTACGTACGCATAAACACAGTTTTACTTTCCTTATTGACTTGAATGGAAGTAAGTAGATGACATATATATATACACATAATTCTAGTAGCATTATTATGTCATATATATCATTATTTTTCACTGTATATACTTTATAATCTTTCTTGAATGGTTAATATGGAGAATGAATCTCATCGGGTGGTGGAGACGGTA
Source organism: Viscum album (assembly GCA_963277665.1). Classification (NCBI taxonomy): domain Eukaryota; kingdom Viridiplantae; phylum Streptophyta; class Magnoliopsida; order Santalales; family Viscaceae; genus Viscum; species Viscum album. The sequence goes on along the minus strand of OY728163.1, from coordinate 1,043,280,098 downwards.
ATCCGCACGTACGCACGAGAGATGATATCATTCCCATAATTATTGAATGGAATTGGAGTGGATGATATAATATATCATAATCAGTGTGATGTTATAATAATCATATTTACTTATTCTTTACTCCATTATACAAATAAAAGTATGGTGGTGGTGGAAAAACATATTCCACCATGGTGTGGAGACGGTATTCCGTACGTACGCATGGGGAGTGATTTCATTTTATGTAGGATGCATAGAAGGTGAAATGGCGTTGTTTCATATATATAATAACATATCAGTTTATTATTGATACTAATTTTATTACATTATAGTGAAACAACTAAATAAGATTAAGATGAAGAAGAATAAAACTTGAATGAATCGGAAGAATAGATTACCTCTTCTTCGACGCACCTCTTTTAAGATTCCTCTTAAGGCACTAGAGTTGGTTTTTTGAGGACACCATAATATCTAGAATGTTTCTAGGGAAGTTGATAAGGGAAATGGTCAGGGGTCGGATGAGCTTGAAGGCTCAAAATTGTGTGAAGAGAAGAGGGAGGAGGTTCCCTTTTACAAGGGAAGAGAGGGGCTGTTTAGAAAAAACAGAAAAATTATTTTATAACAAATTCATATTTAGTTGATAATGTATCCAAAGTGACTTATTTCTAAGATAAAGTGGTAGTAGATCTAATTCCTCTAAACAAATAGGTTTTAGGAAAGTTTAGGTTACTATTTTAACCTTATCATTTAGATTTATCTCTACGTTAAATAATTTAACTTTTACCATGTCTTCTTGTATTATTACACTATATGGTTAATAAAATTACATTAAACTATCAATCAAACCCCAATTGTTTTATTAATGTCATATATATTATTATATAAGTCTTTTGGTTGATCCGTAGATTTTGATGAATAGGATATCAATTAATAATATAATATTTGTTTTATAACCTCTTTTATGTCAATTTTGACACTATTTGGTATTTTGTTTTTTCTAATATGTTTTATTATACTATAAAATTAGTTTAATTAACAAAAAAGTCTCAAGTTAAATTTATTTTTGTATTTAAAATATCAATTATTTTAATATTTTATCAATTAGGTAATTAATGCATCACCATTGTGTCATAAATAAATTAAATTATTTAATGTCTAAAAATTATAAATAAAATAACATTATGTAGAATATTCTTTTTATATTTGAAATGAATATTTATAGTTGAATTTATCATATCTATAACCCTCTATTAAAAAATTTTAGTTAATAAACAATGATTTTCACTATTTTAACTCTTCCTTAAATAAAATAACAATAAATGTCTTAATCTAATCCATGTGGACCTAAAGGTTAATATTTTATTCGTAAGGTTGTTTTTGGTCGTATTACACTTATAAAATAGAATTAGGACATGTGTCTGGTAAATAATAATATCATTTTTACCCTTAATAACCCTATTTACTTTTAACTGTGGTAAATAAAATTAAAAAGTAACTATTAAAAAAAAATTTTACTTATGGAAACACATTTTACTCCTTGACATTAACCGCGTCTCTCGGATTTTCGAATTTCAACTCACAGAAGTGGTTAAATTATGTTTTATGTATATTCTCAAATGCTCTAAGGAGGTGGGTAAAAGACGGTAAAAAGATCAATAAAATTTTTATATAACTATATTATTATAAAATGACTCAAATAAATTACATTGAACTTATATAGTTATTAAGTATATATTTTTACCTAAAATAAATTTAAAGAAAAAGTCAGGGTTTAAATAGTAACCTAGTGTTCTCACTATTCATAAAAAATTAATATTTTCAGTAAAATACCAAAAAATCACCCTAGGATAATTTAGATATTAAAAATACAAAAAGAAAAAGTCCAATTTGAATGATAAAATATATAAAATTTTAAAAAGTGGGTAATACTATTCATAATGGCTAGTTCATAATAATATTATAATAATATCTCGTTTAGTGAAACTCGGTATTGCGTACAACACAAGCTGTCGAGGAAGGTTGCTCTGGCGTGCAACATAAGCATAGAATAGTGTTTTCATATACGGTAAGATAATACAATGTTGCATATAGCCCAAGCTAATTTTGGAGTAGCGTACAATACAAGACATCAATGTAATTAAAAATAATATTTATCATAAAATCTCTGGGTGTTACATTCTACCCCCCTTAAAATGAATATCTCCCTCAATATTCATCAGGGTTATAAATCGTTTACAACATGAAAACTGCATTCATAGAAACCAGCATCGTAAAAGGAATACTAAAACATAATTTTAAATAGTAAAGAGAGAAATTTAAAAGATACCCCGATTAACTCATCACTGGGTTCCACATAAGAGAACATAGGTGGAAATATGGATATGGAAGAAAAAATAATCATAAAGTTCTGATAGAGAGTGGTAGAGGAAATGGATATAAAAAATCCAACAATCACAAAGCCATAAATTTGTGATGATTTAAGGTACTATCTGATTCATCAGATATAAGGACACTAGGAAGACACTTTTTGTTTTCAAGATCATTTCCCAAAAGTTGAGTAATTTTAATTAGATGAAATACTTACTTGATTTTGTGAAAATCTCATCGTTGGTCATTCCATGAACAATTTCCAATTCATATCTTAAAGAAATGAAGTTGAATTTTTCATTGGTGAAGTGTCAGAAGATCATGTGATAGAATGATAATTCATTCCATCTCTCTCAAAAAATATGTTATCAAAAGTTATCAAATATACATATGTCCATATATGGTGAGGATAATCGTATATGATTCCCATAATGGAATTATAATTCATCTATCACCCCGCTTAATAAAATAAAACTAGTTTCTATAAACAAGGTACTTCCTATAAGGCAGAGGTTGGCGATAAAGGCCAGTCACACTTCTGTTGTGGGTTCGATTCCCACAACCTTTTCCGATGTGACCGGTTGTCGCCCGTTCTACAGGATGTCCATTTTTTAAACAATACTATTATATCATTCCAGAAATAAAATCTAAAAAAGTTCCAGCCTTAAACAATATTATCTTATGTCTAACTTAATTCATTCCAAACTTTAGGCTTATCCAAAATACTTTGGTCCAATCTCATAGTATAAAGAAAATGATTATTTGAAATCTGACATAACAAGAAAATGAATACAATCAAATATCCCCCACATATCACAAGATATATTTTTTTGGTCACATTCCAAACATATGAATACCTTAATCATGTATTCTTTTTAGACATGAATTACTATAGAACCTTTATAAAAACATGAATTCTTTCAAAAAATAACTTTTTCTACATACCAAATTCCCAAAATTTCTATATACTTAACCAATGATATAACATCATCCTTATATCATTCATGAGGTCATTAACACTATCAAAAATCTCATTATCTCCTTATCCCTTTATTATGTGCATATGATCTACATTCCAAAAATATCTGAATATCATTTCATGTATACCAGTACAATTGAACATATACTTTCAAATACATTAGGAAAAACAATAGTGTAACATTCCTTAGATGTTTCTTTATTCTATAGTACTATTAAATTACCTATACAACACAACTCATGATAAACATACAATCATTCCACTACCTTCTTAAAACAACGACCAAGCTTTAACACTTCTTTCATCTCATATATCATTTGTAGTCTCCTCCTAATCATCAATATAAATACTACCCATACGAACATGTTTATTCTATTCATGAGATTTTCCCTTAGATAACTGGTTTTCATAATGTCCGTATGTTCCAAATTTAAAAAATCTAACCATTGTTGATGTTTTAGAAATACCATTATCCTTGTCCATGGTGTTAACTGAACCTTTTCCTTTGCAATTACAAGCTTAGTTTCCTTCTTTTCCACATACAAAGCATCTTCTAGTTCCTTTAAAACATTCTCACTGATGTCTCTTCCCATGTGATTTACATGAGTGGCATTGAACATTCTTTCCTCTATGATCATCATGAAACTCACTATTTCTCTTATTATCTGAGTCGGGCTACTTACCAAAGTTGAGATTATTGATAATATTATGAGATTTCTGAATAGTAATAATAACGATTTTTGGACTTCAAAATTCCATTACGTTTGGTTCCTCATGAAGAATATCAGTCCATTTTCCATCATATCATCCATTATCGTGAATCTTCTAGTTTCCATCTGTTTTCTAAAACCCAAAAAGTATAGTGTTAGAGGAAAATATCATACTAGGAAAACAACATAATCTAGGTGGAGTAACTTCAATATATAACATCTTAGGTTAAATTATATGATCTTTACCGTAATTCTAGTACTATAATCTATACTTATACTTAACCTTAGGGACATCCCTAGACATACCGTAGAAATATCACTAAGGATATCACTAATGTTTTCACATCCTACTTCCGAAAGATTAACTAAAAAATCACTTTGATACCAACAGTATAGTCCCAAATCTTGACGTACATGGATATTACATTACTTTTTCCATATTCTTAATACATAACAAAAAAACGCCCAAAGACCATAATAATTTAGTGTATTTGGAAACTCGGAACATAATCTTCAATTAGTGGTGAAGGATCTTCAAAATCTCTTATAAAGATAGTCCACTTTGGTTTTATTACCTAAAAACATTCTTTATATCCTGGTTAAAAGAAAAAATTAAAAGGGTGAGCTCAAATTCTCAGTAAGGGTAAACATGGAGAACATAAAACAACCCATAAACATTTGAACATAAAAACATGAACATGACATAAATCCTAGCAGTACATAAGGCATGGATCATAAAGGAACATCAGTCATGATAACATAGCATGTTAATAAAACATTTAATTTTTGGCATACCATTATGCATGCGATATTATTTTCATAGTATCCAAGGCATTGTTCCCAAAACCATATTATGGGGTAAATTCCCTTACTGAATCGAGTTCACTCCTCATTCCAGTCATGTATCACTGAACCAGATTAACATACTGTTCCACCCATGTCTATCTAATTAGATATAAATCTTTACTCAATGCAGTGGAGAGATATATAGGTCCCACACATCTCATAAGGAAATCATTGCTTCATGTGCCACAAATCATAAATCATACATCATAGCATAACCCATGTAATAGAATGATATTTTTAAACATCATGCCATCATAACATAATCCATATAAAAACATTGAAATCATTTAATCATAAAAAGAATCAAAACATTTAAATAATAGAGACATTATACTTGAAACATAATCATACCAACTAATGTCATCTTATATGGATAATAGTTTTGACAAAACACTTTATATGATTTCTTGAGGAAAATATCCTTTCTTCTTCAAAATCAGTTTCTTTTCAAAAAATGCCATGAAATTTTAAAAGAAAAGGATTCTATTGAAAATAATCATTAAATCTTGTATAGGAATCTTCATGATAATGAGGCTTTATGAAACTGTAAAAATCAATTCATGCCATATAAGTTAAACAAAAATTCTCCTCGTACTTTTGTTGGAAAAGTCAAAAATTACTTGTATGGTAAAAAATAGAAATATTCCATACATACAATGTAGTAAAATGAAAAAATGGGTAAAAAGGACATTAAACATAAATGAAACCATTTTTATAAAACATGGACATGGATGATTAATATAACCCCAGTAAATACTTACGAATAAACAATCTCGGATAAAAATGAGATTGAAAAATTATCCTTTACATTAGGTCCAATTTCTTCTGTACGTGTCTGAAACTCCTGTATAGTGGGATAAAAAATATTATTAACTTCTAACAGAACCATAATAATATTTATTATATCATATATTATTCACTTATGACTTTATATTACCCGTTCTTTTGTCAATTCCATGTTACAGCACAGTTTTGGGTAAAATCGTTTCATTTATCATACGTGTTTGGACTTGTTGTTATTGATATTATTATTACATTTATCATGAATTATATATCATATAAATTCAGTATATATATATATATATTAGATAGATAAATGGAATGAAACACACCATTGATGGAGACGGTAGGCCGTACGTACGCATGCACACTGTTTTCCTTTCATTATTGACTTGAAGGGATGTAAGTAGATGATATATATATATATATATATATTTATAATTAAAGTAGCATTGTCATTTCATATGTATCATTATTATTTGTTATATATACTTTATAATCAATCTTGAATAATTAATTTGGAGAATGAATCTAATCGCATCATGGAGACGGTAATTCGTACGTACGCATGACTGATGATATCATTCCCATAATTATTGATTGGAATTGGAGTGGATGATATATTATCTAAGTATCAGTATTATGTTATTATAACCATAAATAGTTATTCTTTACACCATTATACACATCCAATTAAGGTGGTGGTGGAAATACAGATTACACCATGGCGTGGAGACGATATTCCGTAAGTACACACGCGTGGTGATTTCATTTTCCGTAGGATGGATAGATGGTGAAATGGGGTGGTTTCATATTCATAATAACATATAAATATATTATTGATACTTATGTTATTAATTTATAATGAAACAACTAAATAAGAATATTTTTAAGAAGAATGAAACTTGAACGATCGGAATAAGAGATTACCTCTTCTTCGACGCACCTCTTGTAAGCTTCCCCTTAACGCACTAGAGATGGTCTTCTAAGGATACCAGACCCTCAATAATTTTTCAAGTGGAGTTGGGAAGGGAAATGGGTAGGGGTTGGCCAAGATTTAATGATCAAAATTGGGTGAAGTGTAGAGGGAGGAAGGTCCCTTTTATAAGGGAGGAGAGGGGCAGTTTCAGAAAAACGTAAAATATTGTTTTATAATAAAGTCATATTTGGTTTATAATGGCTCGAAAGTGACTTATTTCAAAGTTAAAATGGGTACGGGTAGAAATCCTCTAACCCAATAGGTTATAAACATGTTTAGGATACTATTTAAACATTACAATTTAGATTTAACTCTAGGTTAAATAATTTAACTTTTAACTTATCTTCTTGTATTCTTACACTATATGGTTAATAAACATAATATAAACTGCCAAAAAAACCCCAATTGATACATTAATGTAATATATATTATTATATAATTATTTTGTATGATTATTAGATTTTTAATAATATAATATCAAATAATTAAATAATATCTGTTTTAAAAACGCTTTTATGTCAATTTTGACACTATTTGGTATTTTGTTCATTCTAAATTCAATAAAGCATTATTACTTCAAAAAAAATTATCTAACTAACCATAATATGTTATATTAACCTTTAAAATTAGTTTAATTCATAAAAATTCTAAAATTAAATTTATTTGGGTGTTTATAATATCTATTATTTTAATATTTCATTAATTAGGTAAATACTGAATCACCATTGTGTCATAAATAAATTAAATTATTTAATGTCTAAAAATAATAAATAAAACCCCATTATTTAGGAAATAAATTTATATTTCTAATTAATATTTATAGTTGAATTTATATTATTTATAACCCTATATTAATAATGTTTTAGTTATTAAACATGGCTTTTAACAATTTTAACTCTTCTTTAAATAAAATAATAATAAATGTCCTAATCTAATCCATGTGGACCGAAACGGTAGTATTGTTTTTCCTAAGGCTGTTTTTGGTCGAATTAAACTTATCCAATAAAATTAGAACATGTGTTAGGGTAATAATAATATCATATTTACCCTTAATTACCCTATTTACTTTTAACCGTGGTAATAAAATTAAAAAGTTACTATTCACCAAAAAAAAATTATTTTATTGAACCACATTTTACTCATTAATATTAACCGTGCCTCTCAGATTTCGGAAATTCTGCTCACAGATGTGGTAAAATTAAGTTTCATGTACAATTGAAAATGCTCTTAGGAGGTGCGTAAAAGATGGTAAAAAGATCAACAAATTTTTTATATATCTATATTATTATAAAATGACTCTAATTAATTATGTTGAACTTATATAGCTAATATGTATCATTTTGACCGAAAATAAATAAAATAAAATAAATTATTATTTAAATAAAAATTCATTTTTTAAATAGTAACCTAGTGTTTTCACTATTCATCAAAATTTGAGTATTTTCAGAAAAATAAAAAAAATTCACCCTATGATAATTTTGATATTCTGAATCAAAAAATGTAGTCTATTTTGAAAGATAAAATTTATAAAACATCAAAAAGTGGGTATTACTATTCATAACGGCTAGTTCATAATAATATTATAATAATATATTGTTTAGTGAAACTCTGTGTTGCGTACAACACACACTAGCGGGGAAGGTTGCTCTGGCGTGCAACAAAATCCTAGAATAGTGCATGAGAATACTGTAAGCTAATATAGTGTTGCATATAGAGCATTCTAATCTTGGTATAACGTACAACACAAGACATCAAAGTAATTAAAAATAATATTTCTCATAAAATCTCATGGTGTTACAAGAACCATTCAATTCCATTCAATACTGATTATATACAATGGGTGGAGCACTTCTAGATTATCCTGAAGTGGGTACGTAGTGAGGCATCAAAAGTTCAAAATACCCAAACCAATTCCAAGCACATATAAATGCCCATGAATTATATTCCAGTTCAATTTAAGGCCCAATAAATCTTTTTTAAAGTCCTAAAGCGCATCATATTCATCATTTATCATTCCCAATTTAGATTTCTAAGAAAAAAACATTTTCACTACACCAACATTGAAGTAGAATATATGTGATTGAAAATAACTGATGATATATGAGATTGAGGTAAGGAATAATTTCTGATCTATAATAGTTGTGATAACACTCTATATAAATAAATTTTGACACTCAATCCTTGCATGTGAATGATCTCTATGGAATAATAGTTTTTTACTATAAATAGAAATATTAAATATGTATCCCTGTAGAATATATATATATATCCCTTCTCCCACTTTTCATAGGATTGGCGTCCTCCGGTTGTGTCATAGGATCACTATGATTTTGATTTATATATATCTAAATTATATTTTTGTTAATTTTATGTGAAATTTTATTCCTATTTCAATAATATATTTATTGTTGGGTGTTTTTCCATGAATTGATGAATTTCACCTCTTCCAAATTCATGAAATTGGTGTAATAATCCATGTTCATGAATTCACAAGAGATGACACTAAGTACTCTAATCACTTATTCTAATTTTTAATATATTATTCAATTGCTAGGATAAAGCACTATTTATTAATGTTTGGTTTGGAGAATAATAAATTTCTCTAATGATTTTCATGTTTCTATATAACCACAAAAAATACATTATCTACCCCTTGTTCTAGCTCTAGTTATACAAATGCGATGGAGGATGTTAGGTACATGAAAAAAAGATGATGGAGTTCCCTGGAGTTTGATTATTTTTCTTGGATTATGGACTGATCAATATTCAAAACCATATAGGATATGAAATTTGAAACACATAGGATATTTATAAAATAATATATTATTTTACAATTCATATTATTTAGTGATGGCCTATGAATAATATTTATACCATTATCAAATAGATGATGAAAATGTAGTTGGATAATGAATGTTATTAATGGGTATACACTAGATCCATCTAGTTCGAACAAACATCATTTTTGGACATACTAATACATTATTTTATTTGTCTGTTACATTATTTCTAGGGGCTGGGTGGGGGAGGAGGTTGTCAATGGAATCGGAGGGGGATTTAGGGAGAGTGGTGTGTGGGGGTGGGGGTATCCATGGAAAGGGAGGGTGTTTCATGAGGTGGGAGGGGATTTACTAGGGGAAGGTTGGTTGTAGGTGGAGTGGTGAGGGTGTTGTTAGGGGGTAGGAAGGGGGTTGTCCAGGGGGGCTGTCTAAGGGAGGGGATGGAGGGGGTCTGGATAATTGCACTAAATAACTAGTAGGTATAGGGTGTTTAGGAGGTAGGGGTATCTAGTTGGGAGGGTGGGTGGGGGTGTCCAGAGAGGAGGGGTATCCAGGAGGGAGGCGATGTCCAATAGTGGGAGAAGTCTAGGAGGGGGGTGTCCAGGAGGGGAGGGGAGCTATCCTTTGGGTGGGAAGGGGGCGGTCCAAGGGGTTTGATTCGGGCTATCCTGGGAATGGTTGGGGTTTGTAGGGGGAGGGAGGGGGTTTGTCCAGGAGTAGGGTGGGGAGCTCCAGTTAGAGTGGGGAAGGTGTCTAAGGGTAGGGAGGGGATGTCTATGGGTAGGAAGGGGATTTCTAGGTGTAGAGGGTGTCCAATAGTGGGGATGTCTAGGAGGGGAGGGGTGCGGGCTATCTAGGGGGTGGAAGGAGGCTGTACAAGGGGAGGGAAGGGGGGTGTATATGGAATTTGAGGGATTGTTGGGGGAAGGGTATTTGTCATGGAGGAGGGAGGGGTTGTAGGTGGAGTGGTGGTGGGGGTGTCCAACTGTATGGAGGGGGATTTCTAGGTGTATGAAGGGTATTATCCTGGGGGGAAATTTCAGAGAGGGGAGGGAGTGGGTTTTTCCTAAACACACTAATGAACTAAGAGATCAAGAGATAAGTGAACTTGTTTGATCATGACGTGTCTAAATGTGTAGGTTCTCATTATGTACTCTCTAAAACTAAGAAATACATTCCTTTCATACCTTCAATGGTACCATAGATATTTTATGGGGTCCCTGGAGAAGTATATGTGGTCAGGGTCCAAGTTGGGTTGGACACGATGTTTGATGAGGACGTGCTAGCACTCATTCCCTATTACAGTGCATGGGAGAATAAACTATTAGAGGATCACAATATATGTAAATATAAGGTTAATAACTTACTTATGAATGTGTTATCACTAATAAAATGTTATAATTTAATCTACAATTGAATACTCTTATAAAATTGAATACACCTTCATGTATGTGTCATATGAAATAAAATGTGGAGATTCAATCTTTTTTAAATATTCAGTAAATGAAAACCTTTAGATTAATTATTGTTGTTGTAATTGAATACCATTTTATTCTCAAAGATGTAATCATTAGAAAAAATATATTTTATCCAATAAATCATGTTGAGCCTCTTCTAAAATATTAATTCAATCTAAGGAAATATGGACACAAAAATGTTGTAATCTGTAAAAATTGTAATATTATTAATGTGTTCTTTTATATTATTATTAATTTATTTAGTTATTTCATTACAAATATATTATAATTTTTCTTATATAGATAAATAAATTATTGTGTTTGAATTCATTGTTTGAGAACTAATACCACGGAAGAAAATTTTATAGGGTGGATCACAGAGGCAAAAAGGATAAAAATTTATGTTTTAATTGTTTTTTGGTAATTTTAATTGTATTGATATTAGTCATTGTTTGAAATGTATATATTAGTGTGTATTTTTGTATTCATGATTTAATGTAAATGTTTATTTCATTTTTTGGGAAACACTTGTGTGTGTTGTTTTATTCTTATTTCCTTCGTTTGACTGTATGTGTTGTTTGTGCTGAGAGTGTATGTTTTCTCTTAGGAGTGCATGTGTTGTTAAGGTGTTGGGTTTGCTCAGGAAACATGGAATTTATCAATACTTATTATGTGCTAATAAATGTGTTCTATATCATTTCTCAAAATATCACTGATAAAGGAGGTCTTTCATATCTCTATCTTAAACGATAGTATATTATACATTTATCATTCTTCAAAATAGAACTGATATTGGTGGAATTTATCATCACACTAAATGAAAAATTATTATCACTATTTTGAGCACTGATAAAGGGGACCCCCTTTATCTTCATCGTGATTAACTGCACTTTTCTATCATGATTAAAGGTTGTTTTTAGTTCCATTATATAGGAACCCATTGTTAAAATTAACATTCATTTATTTATTTATTAATCACATGATGCACTTGTATTGCTTTTCCTATGAAAAATGATAAAATAATGAGAAATAACCCCTCTCCTCTATTATACAAACCACCCATCATCCCCTCTTATCTTCAAACCTATATGTCTTTATGATTATCAAAATTATTCCCAAATACTCTTCTCTAGTAACAATACACATCTAGTATCTCATTGTATTTCCCAAAACAAAAACCCCTATCCCTAAAGAGGTTCTCAAAGAGGATAATTCAATAGGTATACTATCTTCCAATTTCATTTAATTTAATTTCAATTTATTATCTTTTATTATCCTCTCCACACTTCCTATGTCTATATGACTATGATAGCTACAATATCATCTATATAATTAATGATATGATGCAAGTTTAATATTCATGATCAATATCTTTAGTATCTCATTGTTTTATTTTAAAAATGAAGTCATTGTCCTCGAGGTGTCAATTTACAACCTCCAGGGACAACAAAATGTTTTTCATTAGATTACCATTCATCAATGGTCCGAAAACAATTTTTTGGATGAAATATATAATAAAAAAATTATTATACATTATTTAATGTTCTAGAATTTTTTACAACGATGATATCAGATAATAGAACAAAAATAATTCATTGTGATCAAAAAATACTAAAATTAATCAATATAATTACCACTAACATGACATCTAATGATTCATCCTCATAAATGAAAAAATATTAATAAATTAAAAAAATTAATACCCTTGTTGTTTGATAATAACATTTAATTTCAATTCTAGTTTTTTATAATCATTCCACATGGACTTCAATGCACTAGTACAATTATATCGATAGTGAGAACCAAGGAAGCGGGTGCTCCTGAGCAGCAAATCAGTATCATATAACTCAAAAAAACCATAATATAACATAATAAAATTATAATAATTAAAATAATTATTTTAATGTTTAAAAATATATTAATTAACAGATTTAAATATATGATCCCTGACATTATGGTCATGTGCATAACATATTCAGACATATGGTTAGGGATTTCTTTTCGAACGACCATTTTCATACGACATATGATTCCATCCTCTACACACCAATGAAATTAATTTTTATTTTTATATAATAATTTTAAATTATATATATATTTGTGTTTCAAAATAATATACAAATATGATTTCATAAATTTTTTAGGGGATAATAATTTTTTTGCATGATGCCCCCCTCATTTTGTTCGATATATAATCCCAAATAATGGGAACGTATTGATTTCATACCGATTTTCATGTACCATATATAATGTAATTAAAGATAAAATATTTTCCTCCAATAATTAATAATTTAATGAAAAACTATATTACATTATTTCTGTTTTTGTAGATATATTTTTTAAAAAGAACACTTCATTGTAAGGTAAAAAAATAGCATTTCTCTCATGAATTCCTAGATGATTATATACTAGTATTTTAATATTATCAAACACACTTTTTGAAATTTATTATAGTTTTAATTATTATTTTATGATATAATATAGCATATTTTAATGAATGTTTAATGATTATTCGGACTGTTGATGAAATATTTTGATACTGTTCACCATATTACTCTAACTAGTTTGTAATTATTCTTACTGGTTTGGGAATATTATTTAGAATTCATTTAATATTATCAATATAAATGTATATAATGATTAAGTTTCAACACTTTCATATGGATAATTCATTTGACATAGTGTGTGTTAGGTGGGGACCTCTATAGCCCCTTTGTGCATCGGTAGGTCTTATAAGGAATAAATGTTTGGGTTTTCAACAATTTATGATTTGTCTAGTATTGAAGACATAACGGTATGATTAAGACATCATACGTTTTGAATTCCCTCATTATGAAACTAATAATTGATAGTACATGTTAATATTTTAATATTATAATATTCATGGTTATGTTTTGATGTGTCATTATTCAATCATCTTTCATTCCTTCCATTTTTTGATCATGATTGGTTTCTAATAGCATATACTGTTTTTGTAATTTTCCATGAATTATTATTTATGCTTCCCATATATTGAATACCCATACTTTGGAATTCAGATAACCCATTCATTATGTTTTATTTTTTCATATTATGTAAATATGTATATTATGAATGACTTTAAGAGCTAATATTAGAGTTGGGGATGTTTCAAAATGAATTTATATGCATCATTTCCTTCCATATTGTAATGTAAAACTTATGTACATATATAGTTTCAAAAAATTATAAACTATTCTATTCTTCACAATGAATCTTACCTATTTATATGATTATGTAATAAAATAATTCAGTAGCTAAGGGCTACTGGGGTTGGTGTCTATATAGTTGGTATAATTGGATATTTAGTAGTAACCTTTGAAACATTATTTATAAATAGTAGATTAAAGAGAAAACCCCTAATATAGACATTGAGGAAAAACACATAACAACATAATCAATTTTTTCAAAAGTATATATTATGTGTATCTTCTTAGTAACATTTCCACTTCCAGATAAAACAAATGGATGTCATTCATGCAACAATATATATAGGGATAAAAATATTATAGGGTTTCCTGGGCATATTGTAGGGTAACCTGGTACATGTTAATGGGACATACTACACAGATAGTTTGACAATATTTGGGGATATTTTTTGGATAAGCCACATTTCAATTACAAACCACTAACATTGATTTAATGGTAAATATGTCCCTATAGAAACAATGTTTATGATACAGAGATTAGTTATGCCAAAAAAATTTATTTATGTTACATGTATTTCAATTTTGAGATTATACATTATGATTCATAATCTAATATAGTGGTAGTCATTTTTTTGAAAAGGGACATAATTGAAGGAATGAGAATTGTTTTAATGAATATATATTATGTAGTGATATCACTAAAATTCGATATAATGATTTTTGGTGTTTGACCTGCAATTGGTGTTGTGAAGCTTATAAATATACTATGAAAACTAACTCATATTGTGAAAAATCACCATACCCATTTGAATCATCATAAAATAAAATGTGGGGGATAAATGATAGACATCTTTATGTGAAAAAACATCTTTGATTTAACAACACATCAACCCCATTGTAGTATAGTAGTGGAATGGTTTCTTAGAGAATATATTTCCCACTATGGGATGTAATAAAAGTGATAATGTTTTCACATATTTTTATCATGTATCTAAATATTCATATTAATGCAGGTCAATAATTTATAACAAAAATGAGGAATATGAAATAAAAAATATGGAATAGAGGGATTTTATTGAATCTTTTCTGAAAAAACATTTTCCATGTGATCATTATGAAGATATTTAGATATCATTATTATTTCTAAATAATAAAGAGGATGAAAAAATTTCTATGTATGAATCTAACATCACATGTGTAGCAAAAAATTTCATGGACTACATTCATAATCCTAGGTTGAAGATTGATTGGTTATGTGAAGGTATAAAAAATCCGCATTGGGGGAAAATGTCTCGCAAAGTTTCTCATCATTTGATGATATAGTCTCATGTTCTATCAAGGGAGAAAATGTATTGTCAATGTCATATGAATTCAATGAAAACAAATAGATGAAGTGGTCCTCTAAACGTTTTGGAAAAGAAAATATGGTAACATGGAATAATTGAAGAGTTTACATTCCATCCTATTTTAATTATGAGTATAAACACCATGGTACTTGCATGATGGGAATGTGATTTTGTTACAAGTGTGGAGAAATTGGTCACTAAGCCTGTGAGTTAATGGTAAATAATGAATCTACCAATGTTAAATGCTATAATGTTTGATATATAGTAAATTATGCACATAAATGTTCTATATTTCATGGTAAATACACTAAAATAAATACAGGTAATAAAGGCCATGATTATGTAGTCAAAAATGTTGAGGTTGGAATTCGTGATGATGTGGCGGCATGTACATTAATCATTTCCTCAAACATGGACAAGGCGTAATTATATTCTGGGTAATCACATTCATTTAAATATTCCTAGTTTTACAATAAAATAATGAAATTAATATTTGATTTAATAATGGTGTTTTTAGTTAAAACATTGAAGGAATGTATCACTTCCACAATGATGTGTCGATTAGTCTGCTTTTGGATGCATAAACGTGATTTAGTTGTTGACCTTATCATTAGATCTATAGGTGAATTTTATATAACACTTTGTAGGAATTTATATCAAATTATAATGCAAAAATATATTTTAATAATAATAATGTAAATTTTTTTGAGATTGATAGAGTAACTTATATTTATAATAGAAACCTCACCATAAAATTCTTATCTACAACCACCCAAAATAGATCCTATGAAGGAAAATATTGTAGAGGAATAGAAAACAATATCTATGGGGTTGTAATAATTCTTCAAATTCAGGATGTCCCTATTGTTCAATAATATATTGATTTATTTAAAAAGGATAAAATAGGACATCCTTGGTAAGGAAAAATTCAGTTTTATATTGACAAAATTCCTAGTGTAAGTCATGTACCAATGAATGCAATTATAATGGCCACAATATTATTAGTGGACATAAAGAAAAAATAGGAGGAATTCAGTTATCAAGGATTTATTCTCCATATTTTTTCACCATGTGGGTACCCAGTTTATTTCTCATGATGATTGATGGATCCATGAGATTATGAATTAACTATATGGTAATCAATGATAGTACGATAAAGAACAAATATCATCTTACTCGCATTAATAATTTATCTCATCGACATTATAGAACCCAATTGTTTTGAAGATTTACCATTGATCTAGATATCATTAGTTTCATGTGAGTAAAGAATATATCCCAAAGACAACATTTCAAACTAGGTATGGGCATTACGAATTTACAATAATGCCTTTTGGATTCTCTAATAGTCCTTTTACTTTCATGCATCAAATGAATAGAGTTTTCATGGAATTTATTACTGGATATTTTGTGGTATTAATTGCTCAAATATATGTATACATAAATTTCGAGCAAGATCATGAGAATCAATGGAACATTATCATAAATTTTCTTATAAAAAACAATTTATTTGGGTTCTATTTCACGTTTTAATTATAACATCAAATATTTAGTTTTCTATTCCATATCCTCTTTAAAGATGGAGTCTTATTTGATCATAAGAAAAAAAATGAAGATAATAAATGGATTAAACAAAAAAATTAGGTATGTAGTTTTATTAGATTAAAAGGTTAATATAAGATTTTAATTTTATAATTTTCCTCGTTTGGCTAACCCATTAACCAAGATTACACATAATTCGTTTATGATATTATAAAAAATAGAATTTGAATAATATATTGAGAAATATAAGAGAATAATAGTGAATTATCTGATATTAAGACAACCATCAGGGAATGGTGTGTTTCTAATTTATAGCGATTCATTAATGAAATGATATGGTTATGTCCTTATAAAAAATGATAGATTTATTTACAATGTATCAAGGTCGATAAAAAATAATAAACAGAACTATCTAACCCATGATCTTGAGTTTTTAGTTTTAATGTTTTCTCTAAAGATATGGAGGCAACAACTTTATAGTGAAATATGTATGATTTATATGTATCAGAAAATTTAGATATAAATATTATCAGAGAATAAACTCAACATGAATAAAAAAATAAGACATGAGAAACTCATGGGTTATGATGTTCCATACACTACCACCCAAGGAATGGAAATATATATTGTATATTATTTGAGTTGGAAGTATCATGGTGTTTTGAACAAAACAAGAACTATCAAGGATCCTATGAAAATATATTTTGAGAGGATGGATATTTGAATTATCAATAAATGATATCAATCTCTACTTTTTCAATTAATTTAAAAATAATATTTATTCGAAGGAATTAAAATTTCTTTGACTAGTGATGAGAATCATCCAAAAATTTTAAATGTAAAAATTATGGGATGAATTCAAACATTTTTTGTGAGGAAGGAATTCTGTGATATGGTAGGAGGCTCTGTATTTCCTCTATAGTCGATCTAAATATGTGGTTATTGGATAAGTCCCCTAGTTTTATTTTCCCTATACACCAATGTTGAAATGCGATGTATAAATATATGAAATATGATTATTGGTGGTAAATCATTAATAATGAAATTACTGATTATGTATCATGATGTTTAGACCTTCAATATATAATGGATGAATAAAAACAACCAAGTTGAGTCATGAAACCACTACTTATTCCCTAAATAAAATTTGAGACATCACCATGTATGATTTCATTGGACTACCAAAAAATAAAGGAATGAATCAGTCAATATGGGTTATTGTTATCCAACAAACCGAATATGCACATTTCCCCACTATAAGGGATAATTTTACACTAAAGAGCCTTGCATAGATCTATATTAGTGAATTTGTAAGACTTCATGGATCACCTATCCTATTTTTTTCGTGATCCTTGATATGAATCAAAATTATTCATAATTTAATAGAAATATATGTACAATGATCCCCATTTTAGTAGTGCTTATCATGCTCTAATGGATGGGTAGTCAGAAAGGATGACCAAAACATTAGGAGACATATTGAGAACATGATAATTTTATATTAAAGGTAGGTGGATTAGTATCTCCCTTTTTAAGAGATTTCCTAAAATTTGTTTCCATTATACTATTCAAATATAACCATATAAATCATTTATTGGAACGAGATGTCAAAAACCCACATGATGGGATGATGTTGGTGAAGGGAAGATTGTAGGACTATAGAATGTTGAGAAAACTTGATTAAATGTGAAAAGTATTAAAACACATGTCAATGTAAATCAAAGAAAAAAAAATGTCAATAATCCAAGAAAAGATTTGGAATGTCAAGTATGAGATGATGTTTTCTTTTATAAATATCCATGTAAGGTTTTTAGATGATTTGGGATGAAAGGGAAATTTAGCCCCATGTAAATTAGTCCTTTTAAAATTATAAAGATAATTGGAGATGTGGATAATCATTTAGCAATGCCTCATAGACTTTCAATGGTACACATTGTGTTCCTAATCACCATGTTAAGGAATTAAATTCCACACCCAAGACATTTTCTCACACTGAATGGAATAAAAATAGAATCTGACTTATCTTACAGAGAAGTGCCTATGCATATTTTGGATACTAATGAATATGTGTTGAGGCATCGAATGAAACGACACGTAAAGGTACATTGGAAAAATATACACATTGAAGTGGTGATGGTTGATCTTGGGAAACATATGATGTATATCTCCACTAATCTATTAATGTGGTTACATTATGGAAATTTTTAGGGTATTGTTTTTGTAGGATTGTTGAGTATATTGACCTATAATTATATCCATGCCAATCCCATTTATTATATTTATTTAATACATCATGGATAACATAAAATAACAAATGTATCCAAATAAATTTTTTATAATTTAATAATGAATGAAATAAGAATTATTTCGAGAAGAGAATGAACATATACCAAAGAAATAGTAACATTACCATAGGAAAACAAATATGACACTTGTGAATAGTAAATTGTAATGATTAATAGTAATATAAAAAAGAAATATATATATAACATTTCAACACCTTATAAATGAAATAATCAAATAATTATATCATTGTATAATTTATTTAATATTTTAAAATTTTTTAATTATATATATGTTTTTTGTATGTAATAAAAATTTAATTATAATATTATAATTAATTAAATGATTTAAAAAAACATGTTTATAAAATTTCCTCTTTAATAAATATTATTATGTAATATGATTTTAATATAATTTAATAAGTCCTTAGTAACCCTTGCATAATGTTATAAAATCAGTTATAATTTTAAAAATTGTATTTTTTTGTGTAAATGGTGAATATAATTAAAAATTATATTTCTATTGTTTATAAAATAATTTTTCTTAAAATGGATTTAATTTTTGATTTTTAATGTCACATAAATGTTTGGGTAAGTTTTTTAGATTTTTCTAAAATAACTGAATTTATAGTGGATAGTAAAATAATATAATTTAGAATAAATACTAAGTACGTGAATTATGGAGTCATGTATCAGGTTTGGCTAATGTAGGCACCCTTGGTTCATACTCTCATGAAATTATTATTATATTATGTCTTATTAATGAACAATATTTCTTGTCTTGAGAAAAATAATAAAATAAGGAATAAAATAATGAGAAATCACCCCTCTCATTCACTATCAATACCACCTATATCCCTTCTTATTTCACCCCTATAAGCATTGAAACTGGTGAACATTATTCCCCTATCTTCACCACCAGTCTCTCACCATATCCAAGAGCTCACCTTATTTCTATATTACCAAAGTTTCTTCCACTAAGGAAGATGCCAGGTACGATAATTTATGAGGTAAACCATCTTTATTTTTTTAAATTTTATTTCAATTTATTTTCATTCCATAAACTATCCTCACCTAAAATATAGTAATGATCATGATAAAAATATTATAACCTATATAAAAGAATGATATAATGTTGATTAAATGTCTTTTATAAATATATTTATCGTCTCTCTATTATATTTTAAATATATAATCATCACCTAAGAGGCGCCGATTTAGAATCTTCATGGATGACGAAATTTGGTTCCTTATGATCTATCTCAGCGATCGTCATGAAAAAAAAAATTAGTATTGAGCATTATTATAAAAATTAATTACATTTTATGTAATGTTTTTAATACATTTTATATAAATGATATTAAATAATAGAACAAAACTAGTTCATTATGATTTAAAAACCACTGCAATTAAGCCAAATGATTATCATTAACATGTTATCAAATGATTCATCCTAATATTTCGAATCAAAATAATTCATATTATCAATTATAATTTTTTGTTCATTAATAAAATCTTGTTTCAATTCTTGATAATAATACACATTACTCATGATATACCATTCAAATATAAAAGTATACTGATCATGAAAACCCACAAAACGAGCACTCATGAGCAATAAAATTGTATTTTTTAACTGATCAAGAACACCATTAAATAGCGTAACTATATTATACTAAATCAAATAAATGTGCAAATATTTTATAATTAATTAATTATTTTATTTAACTTTGTTATCAATTATATTAAAATCATGTTAAAAACAAATTCATACATATGGTAAGGGTTCTCTTCCTGAACATCAATTTTCAGGCAGGTTATGCTTTCTTGCATTATACTCTAATATAATTCAGCAATATAATAAAATAATTCATAAAAATTATATATATATATATATATAATTAATATATCAAAAACATTTCATTATTCTTGGATGGTATAATAATTTGTTTTCATGATTCCCTAATAATTTCTTCTCAATATGCAATCCAGATTAAAGGGAACATCTCAATTTAATAAACATTTTCAAGTAACATATAAATGTTGTTTAAGAAAACATTTTTTTATAAAATAAATAATTATTTCCTGAAATACTACCAGTGGTTAAATTTAGTTTTATAGTACTTTTTTTCTAACATAACGCTTCTTTACAAAGATAAAAAGATTATTTAGCTAAAGTATTCTTCTATGATTTTTAAGAGTTTTTTCAAATAATACAACACCATTGTTGAATTTTACAAGTATTTGAGTTTAATATTTTACAATCTCATCTACCATATATTATTGAATGTTTTATGATTATTTTTATTGTGAATGCTCTATATTGATACCATTCACCACAATAACTAAAGTGGAAAATGATTTTGTTTACTAATTTGGGAATTTTATATACATTTCATATGTTTGTTTCAATATTAATGTATCTGGGGATTATGTATCACCCATTTCTTATAAAAAATTAATTTCACTTATTATGTGTTTTGTGGGGACAACTATATCCTCTTAGTGTATATACAGGTCTCATGGGACAAACTTGTTTAGAGTTTTACCCATTTATGTATGTTCTTGGAACAAAGACATGATGAAATGGTTATGATGATCCTCTTTATGAATTCCCTCACTATGATACTAGTAATATATAGTCCATGTGATTAATAAACAACTATAATGTCCATGGATATGATTTATTATGGTTTTATTTAACAAGATTTTATTTCGTCCATATTATGCTCAATATTTTTTTAATGACATGTGTAATTTTAATTATTCAACACACCTTATTATTTATGATTCCTCTGTATTTATTACATTTACCGACCACCTGTTATCGCCCTATTATTATGTCTTATTTTTTTCTCAGTATGTGAATATGTATTCTATGAATTCCTTTCAGTGATAATCATGGATTTATGGATGTTTCCAAAAGAATATCAATATTTTATTTCCTTTCATCTATTAATGTACAACATATGTATGTATTTGGTTTATCAAAAATAATAACTATTCGATCCTTCTGGGTGTGTCATCCTTGTTTATAAGCCAATGTAATAAAACAAAGAAATAATTATGGTCTATTAGGGTCAGGGGCATTAAATTATAGAATAATAAATAAATTATTATATTTATAATAAACTAATATTTTACCATAATTATAGTTTTATGAACAACAATGATGGTGTTAATGAACAATGAATGTGTATCATACACGATGGTGGTAAATAGACACACCATAGATGATGTTCTCATTTTTTGAATTAAAGGTAGAAGTTAAAAAGATGGATGGTGATTTTTTCCATTAACATGAAAACATTATATTATATATACAATAATATATTTTTCTTGTTACATGGAAAATAAAATGTGAATATAGTATATGAAATAATAAATAATTGAATAGAAAATAAAAAATGAATGAATATTTATTCTCTTGAATTATCCACCATGATAACATATTTAAGGCCCATAGTTTTGGCCTTATGGTGAGACCAGAAGATCTTGGACATGTTTAATAGGGTTTTAAGGTAATTTAGAAGATATTAGACATGATACATGTATTTGAGGTGCTAGGAAAAGAGGTGGATATGGATTGTATTAATATTGAATGAGAGGGATGTTTTGTCATTATTATATTGATTAGTTATTTATTTTGGATCACGAATATGAGTAGTTTTAGAACTCTATGTAAATATTTTAAAATAATGAATGTATGTTCAATATTTTGGTCATTACCTCAGCTATGAGTGATGGAATTGTGTATTTTACTTATAATATATATATATATATATATATATACACATAATAAATTACTATATAATAATTTAAACCCAATTTAATGTAACTTTGAAAAATCCCATATATTCACCATTACCTATTTTCAACAGGTAAAAATAAAAATTGAACTCGATTATTTTAGAATAATTTTCTAAAAATATGTAATTTAATTTTTATGTAATATTATCATTTATTTGAAAAATAACAGTTTTATAATTATTACTCATTTTATTATATATTAAATAACTATTTAATATCTCTTATTATTATCATATATTAATATTATAAAATAACATTTATATATGTATCTATGATATAATTATATATTTCTTTTTATATATATTTTTTAATTAAAAAATTTAATTAAGTATTTACGACTTAAAAAAATACAAAAACATAATCTCTAATTTAAAAAAAATTATTTACTTATTCAATTATATAAATATACCACAATTACACTTCTAAAAGTCATAAATATTATTTTTACCATTGTAGGTGTGGTTACTATTCTATTAGATTATATTCATTTATTATAAATACTTATTAATCATTATTCATTTATACATAATGTCAGTATTTAATTATAAAAGGAGAAGAAATTTTATTGTAAGTACCAGTGTTGTCATGTATATGTTGTAGTAGTCCCTAATGAATATTAAAATATTATATCTCATGGCTAGTTAAAATGAAAGGGAAAGATAATTGGTGCATAGTGGATAGAGTTATGTTTTATTTCCAAGTGGTCATGGATGGTTTTTAAATATGATCCTACTAGATCGATGATTGAAAAATACTTATCATTTTATTTTTATTCATTATGTATATAACTATATATAGTTCATCAATGTTTTTAATCAATGTTATAATATTTTCATTAATTCATTAAGTGTCACCCAATTTATAATGATCATGATGATATGTTATCATTTTTTCAAATATTTATTTCTCTATTTGATTTAATTGTGTCATTAAATTTTATTTATTATTGGATCTATAATTAAATGATATATTATCCCATATATAACACATAGTGTCTCATTAATTGTTCCATCATAGATACAATTTGGATACACAAAAGAGTTCATGATCCATCATATAACTTATTTCTATATGGGTTTTGTTTTGGAAGACACATACCTATGTGAAACCAAAATTATGTTTTAAATTAAAATTATATCTACTTTTTAAAAAAAATTACATTTAAAAAATGTGATGCTGAGTGAATTTAGTTTCCACCAAGAACTTTGTGGATATTTACATCACCAAAAAATATAAGAGTCTACACATTAACTATATCATGATAAAATACACCAACACACAAACCATGATTTTGTTGGTATGGGTGAGTAAAAATACCCGACATGATTACATACACATGTAAATAAAATCTATACAATAATACCGAAAGGTAAGTAGTATATTCATTAAAACTAGGAAAGAACCAATAATTATAAATATCACAACCCAAGATAAAATAAATGAAGTAGATGCAAATAATTTATGTAATTAATTTCCAATGAATTCTAGCACATTCTTATCAACCCCAATATACATCTAATAAATAAAAAATTTAATCCAAATGAGACATGAGCTGAAATAAAGTATATATAATATTTTTTACCTATTATTATGACATTAATATGGGGTGCATACTCATTACAAAATAATATACAACATTTCAAGGCATGTTCCATCGGTTTTTCAAATGTGATGGAGGATGTAATTATTTTACACTACAATTAACTTCTACAAATAAATACAAATCCAAGTCATTTCATATGATAATTAAATTAAATCAAATTGACCAGTATACTTCCCCAATAAATTTTCCAAATAACCTATTACAACATTTATTATGAATATCCAATTTATGAAAATAATAATTTATTTAAAAATACTATTAAACTAAAATTAAACTAATTAAATAATATTATATTATAAAGAATCTCGTATTGTTTTATATTAACCCCCATAATTTCTAATTATTTAAACATGGGAAAGAATAAGTATTAATCATATTTAAATAATTAATTTTACAATTACATGAATATTTAAATAGCCATTAAATAAAACATATTAAACAATAATGAATTTCATTCTCAAAATGAGTGAAGAAATACAACATATCATGTATAAAAATCACACTTTGATTCGAGAACCTTATATATGTGGTTAAAAATTGTAATCCCACTTTTATATCATTTCATAATGAACATTGAACCTAGAAAAAAAATTATGATGAAATATGAAATTAAAATACAAATATCTAATCCAATGGCAGAAAACATTCTAGAGGAGAAGATATAAAATATGTATGAATGTTATCGTGTAACACAATGATATTTTATAACATCTATTCATTTAATTATATTCTATGTTTGGTAACATGCACCCTACAAAACATCAATATTATATTAACCAAATAATTATTATTTAAAGATAATCTTCATAACAATGAGTAATGATTATAGGGTAATAATAGGAGTATCAAAATTATGAAATATATGATGAAAATTTCTTACAATATTAGATATATGATTAATATTAAATACTTATTCAATTTGGATTGATAATAATTCAATCACAGAAGGTAATGTCCAATTCATTGAAAATGATTATTTTTTCATAAAACATTGTTTTCTTTATACTTGAAATAATTCATTTTGAATATATAAATATTTTAGATTATTAGATTAATGATATTTTTTTATAATACATGAAAACTGAATACATTATATTCCCACATAAATTAAGTATTTTATAAAAATTATATTTAAATTATATGATAGAAAAGAATTAAAATTTTCAAAAAAAAATTTCTCTGTGTGAAATTTTATTATATAAATATACAAAATTAATCCCTATTTAAAAATTCATTTTATTAAAAAATTAAACATCTGATTCAAAATAAATTAACCGAGATTTAGTGATTGTTACAAAATATTTAATGCAAATAAAATCATTTTATGGTTTCAAAATAATTTATTTCTCTAAAAATGATAGACGTACCATTTAAGAACATCTATTAGAATTATAATCTACAAAATTTAGAAACAATATATGAAAAAAATTATTACTAATATATATCTTAAATTTAATTTCACTAATTTGAATTTTTTGGTATTATTTATTTATTTTTTTGTGTGAATATCGGATAATTCTAATTTTTTGTAAAAATTGTTCTTCTTTTTCATATTTTTTAAAATCCAATCAAATTTATTGAATTAATTTGAATTATTTTTATTTTTTTGGATGTAAATAATAAATTAAATTACATAGTAATCCAAATTATTATTAAATTGTTTATTAATTCATTTTTATGTTTAAAATAATTTTATTTTTATGTTAAAATATATTTAAAGAACTTTTTGTGTCTTTTGGAAAATTAATATTTAAATATTTATATAATATTTGGAATCATGATTTCATAATCTATTAATGAGTTAATTATTATTTCTGATCATAGTGAAAAATTACAATTTTAAATTGTAGTCTACACCATGACTTGTAAAACATGTTAATTAAGGGTAAATAAATGTGAAATTCTTTAAAATAATATTTTATGTACAATTATATGATAGTATTTTTTAAGATATCCACTATAAATAGTGATAATTAATTCCACATGACAATAATATTTATTTAATTTTATTTTAAAACATTGATTAATTAAAATAGTTTCACTCCGCTCACATAATAATGTTAAATTTATTTCCTCTCTTATTATCATACATTAAACCATTTTGGTAAAACAATACATAGATATATACATTCCCTAAACACCACCCAACTTAATATATGTCCTTATGTTAGAAAAGGACTAATTCTAAATGGATTATGGTGTATTTCGATGTATATTTTCCAAACTATATGTGTAAATAAAAAAAGGGTGGTTTCATGTATATATATTCCACATAATCATTAAAAATATCATTAAAACTATTCAAATTATAAAATAAGTTTCTTCTATGTACATAAATGAAAATTTTATTGTGTAAAAACTAGTTTTTAATTTTTTTTTCACCCTAATGGGAAGTGAAAACTATTATCATGCCAAATTATAGACTACAACCAGCACAATTCAATGTAATTTGGTTCATCAAGGATACATATGGATATTTAAAAAACTTTATAAAATGAATATGTATTATTTGAATGACATAATAATTATTATTATATGTTAATATTGTTTGTCATACCTTCTAAACATTTCATCCATTATAAAATGTTAACACTACTTGTATGTACGTCTGGACCACCACTACAATGAAGCATTGTGAATCTTTTTTTAATATTGTATCCCAAGAATTTTCATAATTAAGAGTTTAAAGACTAAATGAAACATTAATAACCCATTTATTATTACTGAAATCTAAAATATTATCTTATTTTTTACTTATCATTCATGTAAAAAAATATCGTACAACGTTTGTATAGAGTACCATCTCCATGAAAGGATGTGATTCATTTTTCATGACCACTATAATTCATAGTTGTTAAATTAAATATTTCATTAAATGGTAATTATTTCATTAATTATATTATTATAATAATGGAATAGTGTTTAATTTTATTGGGGTTAAACAAATCAT
Source organism: Viscum album (assembly GCA_963277665.1). Classification (NCBI taxonomy): domain Eukaryota; kingdom Viridiplantae; phylum Streptophyta; class Magnoliopsida; order Santalales; family Viscaceae; genus Viscum; species Viscum album. The sequence continues at coordinate 1,043,252,521 of OY728163.1, read as the reverse complement.
GTTTTAAAGGATTATAAATTGAATATCTTTACAATGTCTACATGAAATTAATCAATTTTGTAACTATGCATGAAATGGTAAAACAAATTAATGTACTAATTATATGTTACTAATACTAAATATCTTCTTATGAAATTAAATTAATAATATATGTTTACTATGAAGTAGTTAATGAATGTATGTGGGGAGTCAGACTTGAGGAATGTGATTATTAATTTTTCCACGTTTTTATAAAGATTCAATGTTTTTATAAAAATTTATTTTCCTCATCATATATTATCTATTCAATGTTATAAAATTATATGTATTCTTTATCAATGTATGGGTTTTTTCAAATATCTTAGGTTTCATAAAAAATTATGAATAGAATATCAAGTATATTTTCTGTATGGTTAATTTTTATGCTATTATACTAATGTGAAAAATGGGATTTAATTTTTTAACACCTGAAAACTATTACAATTTTCATATTTCATATTAATTATCTATCATCATATTCTCATGTCGAGGAATTTTTTAATAATTTTATATCTTCCATTTCTATGTGTATTTTTATTGAGTTTTGACATTTAAAATTATTTATGTCAAAATATAAATGTGAATCCATAATGTTCTGAAAAATTTATGTTAAGAAAAATATATTAGTAAATATTATAGTGGAATAGAATACTTTATTTTATTTTGACATATATTAGGGTCTGTTGATATAGATTAAAATGATTAGGAATCAAAATTCTTCTCTCAAATGCATTTGGTGATGAATTGTATCTTTAGAGAAATATTATTGAATTAACCATGTTGGTTTTTAAATTTTAAAGCAATATTTTATTAATTAAATACGTGTTACAGAAAGATGATATAAAAATAAAAATTCTTTGAATTTATATAATTTCAAATTAGTTTTAGGGGTGTAATTTCATTAAAATGTTTGTGAATATTAGCTAACATTTTAAGAATAATATGTCCCTTTTATGTATAAATGTTATGTGTTTAAAAAATTTCTTTTCCTAAGTTCTCATTTTTTCTATGAAACCTTCATAATTAGGATTTTTTATTCACTCATTCATATAAAATTAATTTTTAAATATAATGGGAAATTAATATTATTTCATGAGAAAATAAATTAATACATGGTCTCCCTATTCATTATAGAAAATGTAATTTTTTTATTGATTTCATATTTTTTTAAAAACGACTAATGAGATATTTTTCATTTTATATCTCATAATGTTATTATTTTATCATTAAATGATTTAAATTTTTTTACAGGGATTATGAATGATAAATAACTATAGAGAAGTATTATATTATATTATGGTGGAATGTTTTTAATGTTGAAAAGCTACTTTTATGAAACAAATTTATAAATTTACGAGCAATTTTTTAGAAAAAATGGATATTCATTGGAAATTTCCATTATGTAATGTTAAAATTTAATAATTATATTTTTTTAATTATTATGAAAAAAATTTATCCAAAATGTTCATATATTATAAAAAAGTTGAATTTTAATCTATTAAACTCAAAATTATTGATGTTAAAGCCATAAACAATTTTAGAATATATCCAAGGATGAAATTAAATTTCAAGGAGGATAGGATGTTATTATTTATAAATAATTGTAGGTTAATATATAAATTTGAGACTAATAATATTAAATTTTCCCTTAAAATTATAGATTAACATAGAAAAGAATAAAAAAAATTATTTTTTTGTATTGTATAAAGATATATAAGAGAAAAAATTAAAAGAATAATTTTTCTGAATAAATGTTGATTAAAAATTATCCCTATCTAATGGCTTGATTTATAACTGAAATATATTCATGAGGATGATTGTTTTTATTTTTTCACTCATTATATTTAAATTTTCCTTAAGAATTCTTTTTGTTATTGTCACCCAAATTTACTCTACAATGTTAATCTTTTTTATTATTCTTTGTTTTTTGAAGAGAAAAACAAACATCCATTCTCTACCAGTTGATTGATTGCAATTAATATATAAAATTCATGCTCATTTTATTTTTAATCCAAATTTAGTAATAAAATTATAAATACAATACTATAAAAAATTTCCCAATAATCTTATATATATCACTATAATGAGATATAACATGACACAATTGATAATTTTTTTGGGAAAGACTATGTCATCATATCATTAACAGAAAATTCCATAAATGGGTTTATTTAATTTTAGGTTGTTTCCTCTATGAAAATACATACACCAATCAATATAGATAAAATGAATGGGTAATTTTTAGTGACATATATCATAATCATACATTCTATATTTATTGGTGACTATAACTAAAAACCCACACTATAAATACATAATTCTTGAAATATTAAAATATATTTTTCGTAAACATATATTGAAGGGTATCCAAAAACAACACATTTTAAAGAGAATAAAATTTTCAATTATGAATATATAGAAATATACTGTTTGAATTAGATGTATAAAATGGTGATGGAAAAAAAATGGAACAATAAATTATTTTGAGTAATTATTACAATGTGGGAACAAGTTTTTGTAAGTCATGGTGCACAGTTCTTTAATATTAGAATTAGAATGAGTGACGATTTATATCTCAAGTGAATAGAATCTTTTAATATATTTTATTATTTAAAAATTCAGAAACATAATTATATTTTTATTGAAGAATGATAGGACATGGTTCATGTTTTAGAATATAGGAATCAATTAATAAGGAATAAGGTGAGAAATTGGAGTTTATATTTTTAGAAGAAATTTGAATTATTGATGTGTTTAACTATCGGGTCACAATAATAATAATTTATATTTATTTTATTTATTGTTTCGAAGTCATTATAAGTGAATAGATATTAAAATATATGAATAAATTTTTTAAGTCTTTTTTTATTATGTTATTTGTTGATTAATGATATATTTGTACATTTATTGGAATAAAATGTTATCGAATTATAGATAACTATTCTATTAATATGATATTTAATTAATAGTAATTATAGTTAATATGGTAAAAGGGTTGATATACATTGCGAAAACATTATTGATCATGTAAAAAATAATTTCATTTGAATCTAACTTGGTGATTGTGATATTAATGATATTTTTAAAGAACATATATATTTTTAGAAAATGAGATGAACAAGTTAAAAATATATTTTTATCATGAATGTGATATTCCGTTAAATATGTTTATAATAAATGTGAATTAAAATTTGAGTATTATTTTATATATATATATATGAATTTATTTTGGAATTATTTGGATTTCTATTATTTATATAAATTTATTAGTTTTATTATCTGAATATATGATTTGGGGAAATAATTTATTTTTTGACTTTATGAGTAATTGATATTTTTTGGAGATTACTGTTTTTGATTAATACCCAATTTAGTTATTTTAAATGTTGGGTTTCTCCCATGGTCATGTGTATTTTGAAGTGTTTTATTATTATTTATTTATATATTGAATTAGGTAAATCATTATATGTTATTATTTATGAAATAAAGAGTAATAGAATAATTATTTTTATGATTGTTCATTCATGTTGTAAGTTATCATAAAAGGATATAATCATTCTTTATTTTGATTAATGTGTATAAAATGGAGAACTAAGTTTTCAGATTTTTTTAGATATTCTAATCCATGTAATTTTTATATTATCGCTTCATGATTGAATAATTCATGAGGGTTATTTATAATTTAGAGTTTCAGATGAAGAAGAGTTGAAAAAATTATCATAAAAATAGGTGGATAAATGATTTGTATAAAATAAGGTGTAAATATTTTTCTTATACTCCATATATTGATGGAAAATTATCATGTAGAAAAAAGATAATTAATCTATCACTCATAATTATGAGAAAATATCACTCTGCTATCACAGTATACTTTTTAAAACAATTCCATTAATGTTAACCATATTTTTTTGAATTCCTAGTTTCATAAATGATATGTTTCCTAGTCTAAACCAAGACATCATTGGACATCTAGACAAAAATATTATATATATTTCAATTTAGTTCTATATATTTATCTTCCAAACCTTGGAATTGATTACTAAAATGATTTAGATACTTATTGTATTAGAAATGTGATTAAATTAATGTGATATAAATTATTTAATTTAGTATAATGTAAAACCATGATATTTGAAAATGTTTATTATTTTATATACACACTATATTTATTTCTATTTAAAACATCTAACACCAATCTTTAAAGGACCAAAATGATCTTATTTTAGGAGGATAGTTATAACATAGTTGTTCAATTAGTGAGTATGAATAGGTGTAAATGAACTATATATGTTTAGAGAATTTTGAAAACAATTATTTTTTTGATTACTAATAAAGAATTGTTAATTTTTTTATTTCATAAACTAAATCATATAATTTTTAGAATAGTTAATTATAAAATATTAACTTTCTAATTAAATAGATTTCTGGTTAATTGTTTACAGGTTTCATTTAAAATGAATTTTTCTATTTTTATAATATTAAAATTATTAATATTCAATAATTATATATGTAACCTAATTTATAATAAATAATAAATATACTATTAATTTTATAGAAATTAAAGTAAAATAATTCAATGAAAAAATGGATATTTTTATAAAAGTATTTTAACATTGAATTTTTTTAAAATAAAATAAAATTAAATACTATTCAAAAAGATTCTCATAATATTTATTGAAAATATACACTTAAAACTAAACTAAGAGTCCTCTAATTGTTATTAATTCATATACAACAAGAATAAAATCATTAAATGCTTTTAAAATTGTGTTATTTATGGAATACGGTTTTATGAATGGATATAGGATTTATGTTATAAACATTTCATGATAATTTTTTTAAAAAAAAATCATTAATTCATATTATTAAATTTAATATAAGGTTATTTTTATTATTGTTTTAATATCTATTTTTCATTAAAAAATGAAATATACAATTTTTTATAGAAACTAAAATTTGACATTATGTATTTAAAAACTAGAATTATTTTTTGATTAATTATTAAGTTAATATTAATATAATTTTACTTAAATTAATCAAATTAATTCCATATAAATTATATTATTAATATTTTTCTATAACATAAATTTTTGGATTCAAAATAAAAATTCAATAAATATTTTAGGATTTGAAAAACTAAATTAATATGATCCATTTCCGAATATGAAAATTTATATAAAAAATTTATTTCACATTTATTATTAGGATGATGAAATGTACTAATGATTTCGATCTAATTTTTATCATAATGGATAGTAATTATGGTATAATGTTTTAACCACTATAAAGGGTAAAACATGTTATTTATAATTAAAAATACTTGATGACCTCAAAAAATCTCATCATTAATATAATTTGATTAGATGATTTCAACACTTATCAACTTTTATTAAAATAGTGTAATATTTATTTCCATATAAAAAAGAATATGATATAATATTATCAATATAATTTTAATAATTATAAGTGTTTGCATATCCTCACTTATAAAATGACACCTCATATCCCCTCTAATTACCAAATATAAGCTAATGTATTATAACTGATATCATCCCTAGTCCCATCCCTAAAACCCTACCCTTTTCCAAGTGTTCTTGGTCTTACAAATAGAGTATTAATAGATATATTACTATGTAATTTTAATATGTTTCCAAATAATAGGTATAGAAAATAATTGAGTGTTCTCGTGTTTATTTCTCTAACCACCGACTACATATCAAATTTAAAAAATTGTATTTCAAAAAAAATTAGTTTCATCAATATAAAAAATGATTCTAGTTCATGGAAACCCAATGTTGTCTCATTTTACATATTATATTGAAAAAAATTTCTCTTATATGTTCATGTAGACAATCACCACCATGAAGAGATATGTTTCATTTTGTATCCCCAGTTCATATGGATGGATCAAATAATGAATGAGATGAATATAATATATATTTATAATATAATTAATATTATTATAAATAATTTATTTTTACCATATTACCAATCCATCTATTTTAAAATGATAAAATTCTTCATTCATATACGTGGACTCCCACCCTCATAGAGCGATGAGATTTGATTTCCACTATGTCCTCAATCGTTGGTCTTCAGCATCAAACTACTGAATATATATGAAAATAATAACATGTTGATGATTATTTAAAATTAAAATTTTTCTTACATTACATTTCTGATCATGTATAAAAATGAAATATCATTCATGCATACGTACAGACTACCATCTACATAAAATGATGGGATTTGTTTTACATGGGTTATTTTCATATATATTTTCATAATTTTATTTTCGATTTAAAAATTTTACATATTTCAAGATTAATATTATAAATTTTATGGAATAATTAACCCTTTGAATTTCATTAACCTATAAATGTTTCATGTGGATCAGGTAGTTAACATCCTCAATAGATTAAACTTGGAAATAAATGATTTAATAATAATATTCAAGATTCTATAAAATAGATTATTATTTTTGAATTAACCAAAAAAGGATATTAAGAATATACAGAATTTACATATATTATTTACATATTATTTATATAACACATGTTATTGGTCGAACATTAGGTAATGTATTTTATTATTAAAACAATATTTAAAATTTATTAAATTTCCACTTGATATTTTTTTCTTCCATATCATTTTTCATAAAAATATTAATATAATGTTATAATGTAATCTCAAATTATTTTAAAATTTCATATTCATCAATCCATGAATTGTATGAATGGTTTTATAATTGATTTATTTTATTGTATTCTATACATTTCACTATTCACACGTTATACATTACCAAGAATCGTATACATTTTTCCATTGTTTTTTAAATAATATACTACTTCATGATAATTTTGAAATATGTCATTTTATGAGTCTCAAAAATAAAATTGTTTTCTTCATAATTATTTTGTGAATACTATATTTTTGATTTCTTATGTATTGAATTTATTAATTAGTATAAATTTTATAATAATGTGAATGATTCTTTATTTAAAATTGATATTATTTTTCATGGAAATTATTAATGTTTTGTGGTTATCTTGATATGTCTATACAATGAATTTTGTAATAATTATATTATATAGGGAATTATGTTTGAATAAACCATGATGGTTATTTTTTTATCAATAGATTCAGTAGTGTTTTTATAGTTACTATGTCTCATTGAATATACATGGATTTTCCTTTCCTGACATTGTGTTTTTTAAAAACTATTTTTATATTAAAATTAATGAAAAATTGATTATATTTTCAGAACATGTTAAACCCGATTAGGTGTTAGTGAAATTGATTCATTGAATAGTTTTTGCTGGGTTCTCGTGGTTTCTATGAAATTATAGTGATTATGATTTTTCATTCACTCCGATTTGGAATATTTTTTATAAAATACATTCAGATACAAATGAAATTTCATTATAATATAAATTAATTTCAATTGAAATTGATTATTAGGATAATTTATGAAATTTATTAGAAGTTAATATTTTTAATAGGGGATTAACAAGTTGCTTTATTAAATATATCCTCTATAGATATTTTTCTTATCATCATATTTTTTGAAACAGAAATTCACCAGGGCTATGGATGATTAGTATTTTCTTAAGGGTCTATCTTATTTCCATGGTGAATTTATTAAAAGGAACTAAATATTTAGTTATTGAAAAAGAAAATTAAAATTTTAATATATTATTTGTTGAAATAATTTTCAGTGACAATATGTGTTCAATTTTTTATCTATGGTTTTTCTATTTCATTATTTTCAATAATTATGAATAACTATAACCCGTAATAATCAAGGGTAATAAAAATAATTGATATTATTTTTAAAAACAACATAATAATGATTTGTTAATTAAATTTGTTATGATAGATATATTGAATAATGAGTGGGATCAAAGATATCTATCCTCGAATCTATTGGTCATTCGGCTAATCCTACAGAGGAGAAGATTTTCTATAATATAGAATCATTAATTTATTTTCTCGTGAGGAACAAAAATTATTCATCAACTCAAAATAGGGTGTTTAGGGTGGTATATGAGAGATTTTTTTGTTTAAATTATTCAAATAACCCAATAAAAATATGACACCAGATTTTGAATGGTTCGTCAATTATTATAGTGCAGTAACAAAAATTCATCCTATAAAATCCTACATCACATATATATAATATATCATAGTTTTTTATATTTTCTGAAGACACTCCAAATAATTAATAAGTATAATATCATATATATTACAAATAAAATTTTAAAATATTAAACATAATATCTTTTATTTCCAATGACATTATTAACCAAAATATATCAACATTGTCTTATCATTATTTGAATATTCCTCTGATATAAATGAGAAAATGGTGATAATAAAATATTCTATATTTCAAATAAACATAAAAGAGAGGGTCCCATATAATAAAAAATGGTATCATACATGTGGGAAATAATATATAGTCATTGGAAAAAATAATATAATGAACGGTAAAAAACAATGGTAATCATCATTGTAACATTAAGATGGAACAACATAGTCAATATAAATAACATAAGTTGAGGATGATATCTATGAAATCAAAACTTAATGATCTATTAAAAATGTAGATACATCATACAATGTATGTCATTAGAGGAATTATCTCTAAATCGATTCAATGCCTATACAATTACAATCCCACCCATTACATCCTACCACATTTTTCTTATGTGTGACATAAGAAAACAAAAATTAATCTTTATGCATAAATATAAAATAATAACATGTAAAGCTGTCCTGGTACATTTTTTGTGTCATAATTAATGATCATTTGGTGAATTATGATACTACTATATGAATATGTATACAACTATAGAAAGTTAAAATTTCATTATAGAAACAATTACATAGAATACATTTTATAATTTCATACCTATATTTTAATAAAAACTAGTATGTCAAATTCCATATATCAACTTCAACAAATATGATAGAATTTGATTTAATATAAGTCCTCGCATAATTAGAAACTCTCAAGAACCATATATTATAACGAATTAAAATTATTCTCAATATGGTTATATTATGATAAAAAAATAATCAGTGTAATATAAATGATATTTGGGCTAAAATAAGGATATTATTTTTTTATGTTTTATAATGAATTCTATATATATGAGTTAATATGAAAATTGGAAGTGTAAGGTGAATATTTTATTATGAAAACTCAAGAAACTGATGAATAAAAAAGTAGCAATAGAATAAAATAATGGTAATAGTATTGTGACTAGTATATATATATATATATATATATCATTTCATAATAAAAATGTAAAATCATTCAGTAACATAGTTATTTATTATTATTAATCTTGTACATTTAACAAGGAATAATTATATTATTTTTGTCAAAAAGAGTATAAAAAATTCTATGTATTACTGTTTTTTAAAATTTTGGTGAAAAATGTATGGTTGTAAAATACCCCAAATGTGATATTATAAAATGAAATTTCATATATATTGATAATTATTTTTAAATAAGTGATTTCAAATTTTAAATCATCCCATGAAAATTTTCCATCACGGAATATTTCATTATATTGTAATAAATTTATAATTTCTTTTGGGAATAAAATAAAAGTTAATATGAATTACATATTATTCATGCATATTGACATAAAAATGATGTTAAAAAATTTTAAGGTATTTTTTGAATGAAAATATATTTCTTGATTAATATATTATATTTCTACGTAATAGCATTAATTTTCTATTGAAAAAATTACATCTCTGGAGACTAATTTGTAATTTTATATTTCTAAAGCAATATATAAAATAATATAATTTTTATTTTCAATATGAAATAATTTAATAGATATTATTTTCATTATATGTCAAAACATGGTCATTGAATGTCAACTACCATGCTTTAAAACAATGGGATGGTAATTGGTTTTTAATTTTTTCACAAAATATTTTCCCAAGCCAATGATTATAATTAGAACAAAAGTTTACTAAATTTTCTATAAATATCATCCCATTATTGAATTATTCTTCACATAAAATCTAGTATCCTTGGGTCTTATCTCATTATCTACATTAAGAATATATAAGGAGACACATAATTAGTTAAGAGTTCTATACAATATAAATATGACTCTCTTAAAATGAGTTATATATTTTTACCCAATAGAGACATTTGAGTAAGAATTCGAATACAAATAACTATATTTTTATTTTAAGTGAAAATATAAGGATTAAAAGAGTTTATGGTTCCTCTTTTGGATGGAACCCATCCAGGCAAGAGTTTCTATAACCATTTCATAAATTTGATTTAAAATGTAATTTTAATATCATAGAATTTCCATTTTTAATTATCTTATATGTAATTGTTAATAATATATTATTAGATACAAACTAATATTTTTTAATTTACACTTTTTTCCCTTCATTCTTCCTTACATATCAATAATATTTATTTCTATAGGAGAAAATTTTCCAATAATTACATTGGTATATAACCACTTCATTCATTAATACATTTTAATACCCTTATATTGTGGATTTATCCCACACAACTACATAATTTTCAAAGATTAAATTAATTTAAATTTTAATATCGTATAATTTCCAATTTTAATTTTTTATATTTCCCAAAATAAAAATGTTATTATATTTTCATGAGAATCACTAAAAACATTTTCACTAATTCCATATATAGGAAATATTATATATTAATATGAAATTTTGGTGTAATTTATTCCTATTGTATTGATATAATTTTGATAATTTTCTGACCTCTCTAATATAATGGATGAATTGTATTATTTTTTCATATGTAGCACATACAATTATAGACTCCACCAATGCTTTGGGATATCTCCTGTGATAAATTTCTTCTATTATTTTTAATACAACATACAATTTTTGTATAATATCTTGAAATGATACCTTAGTTTAATTATTTTGATTTTTTATATTTTCAATTACATAAAAATAAAATAATATTTTATTGTTAATGTGATAATTTATTCCCAGGGTTATGTTATCCATCGATAAATTCCACGATCCTATTATCATTTATATGACATGTTTGGATTATTATTCATTTTTAACATATTATTTTATAATTTATTGGTCAATTATAGATTTTAATATTGGATTACTATTATGGATTTGGAGACCACACTTATGTATTATTATATAAATTTAAATAGATAACCCAAAAGTGTATAGTTAATGATCCAATGATATTATAGAAGTTATAATAAATTTTAACTATTAAATTTTATTATTTATTTTATTTTCTCTAATGCCATTTAAAGATTATATATATACATTAATGGTAACTATACTATTACATAAAAAATAATGTGACCTTTGGAGTATTTTACCAATGTAATAAAAAACCACATGATTATGATGGTAGAGTGGGTTTTTTTCTATTTATATCAGATAATGTTGTGAGAAATATTGATAAAAACTTGTTGATGTGAAGAATATAAAAAAAATATTATAACAAACAAATAATTTTTCTATTTAATTAAAAATTATTATTTACCTATATATTTCTTTTAAATTATGATTATAAATTTATAATACTTTGATTTAATTAAGTGTATGAAATTATTTATAAAAGTATTTTAATTAGATAAATTTAATTTATGTCAATAACTATAATATTTGAAGGGATTTAACAACATATTTAATCAACATTGTTTGTTTTGGATATTTTAGATTATAACTATATAAGAGATTCTTGACTTGATTTCCCCAATAGCCTTTCCAAGAAAGAAAACTACATTCATCCTATATGGTGTAAACTTGTTTGACCCCATTGTATTATAGTACCATGTATCATTAACTAAATTAACTAAAACAATAGTGAATTAATAGTGTGCTATATTATTTCGTATGATATTCCTCATATTATGATGTAGTGAAATAGATAATTTCATCATGGTAATATATCATATAAGGGGAGATACCGATAAATAGTGGTGAGTTATTTTTACAATTAAAAATAATAAAGATATAATTATGAATGAATATAATACTTATAATTAAATATTTTTTATTACCATTAAATAATCTAAATGAGTATACATGGAAAAGAAATTCAATGATTTTAGAAAAAATGCATGCCAAAATTTTTTATTATGAGGTTAACAATCAATGGTTTCAATGATATATTATGGAAGATATAAATAATATGGAATGAAATATTTATTTCAATATTAATATGATATATGAAAATTTTGTTTCAACATTCTTCATTATTTTTGATTCATTCTCAATAACCAGTATATTCAAATAATTAGATTTATCTGTAAAATATCAAAGAACCATTTTGTGGGGTATTTAAAAAGGATTCAAAAGGATGTTAGGAATTCCAAAAAATTCAATTACTACCTATAAATACATGAATAATAATTACAAATTTTAATGTCGTTTTAAACAAGTTTATAGTTATATAAAATTATTTTCAACAATGAAAAGTTAAATGAGATGAAACCAATGTTTAATTATTTAACTACAATGTCATTAGGATATATTCCTTCTAATTTCACATTCATATTATGAATACACCATATAATAGTCTAAGGAGAAAGGTTTTAGATTATATAATTTCTATGACATTTATTTAATTCATAAATATTAATATTAGAAGCTACATTTATAAAAAATGAAATTCTATGAAATTTATTATTTTTTTATGTATATACCAAATCATAAAAATATTTTATGTATAATAAGAATAATTTTTTATACCCTAAAACATTGGGAATATTGTTGTCTCTCAAAACAGATTTTTGAAATATCATTAATGTTTTTTATTTGGTGGTTTCAATTTTTAATCATAAAGATTACCTAGATTAAAAAATGTTAATATTACTTATGGTTAACGTTAAAATAATTTTATTGATGGATTATATCACAAATTATAATGTAATAATTTTTTCAAAAATAAAGAGGTTAAATTTATAAAAGGAGAAATATATTCCCTTTCCATTAGAGGAGTGGCATCATTTTATCTATCTTTTTATGAACCACCACTATTAGATTATCACAATGAAATACGTTGAGATGTAAAAGATAATATAAAATCTATGGTTGGGTTGGGGGTCATGATTATAGAGGATTAACATATTATGAAATAGTATATTGAGTGATTTATAATAGATATACACATGAAATGGGAAAATAGATTATATTAAAACCCAATACAAATTCACCATAAAAAAGATAAAATTGCTTAGAATCGATTAACTATACCAGTCAATTTAGATTTCAGGAAAAAAATATAAATTATGAAACATTTGATAATGAATATGAAATGATGAAAAATTTCCCAAAATGTTTTATAAATTTAGGTTTATATAAATTATCATGTATTTGTTTGTTTAATGTCGTGTAATTTTATAATTGAGAATCAATTATAGTCAATAAAAACATGAACATTGAATTTTTTAAACAATGAATAGTAAATTATTTCACCAAAATTTTACAACAACAAATAATATTATTATATTCACAATTATATCTATATCTATTACCATAAAATATGTAATATCATATTAAATCACAATAATCAATTTTTATCTGGTATCATTCTATATAAATAATGAAAACTATACTATAAAAAATTATATTATGAAGAAAACTAAATTAATATTGGAATATACATAGAGTTTTCATTAAGGTAATTTTAGAGACCCGCTCAAATGTGACACTATCTACAGGGGTGAATACCTAGTATCTATTCTCTTTTACAAATTATAAAATTTAATATTAATATATTATCATCTATTAGATTCTTTATTTTAATTTTATAAAATATAATCATTTGATATAAAAATTAATATGATCTAATGGCTATATGTAAATGTTTTTATATGATTATTCCATGATGTGAGAGAATATAAAATATTCTTTTTCATATTTTTCATGTAAAAAATTGTATTTACTATAAAAATGTATTCATGTGAAAATTATTGGATTAGAACACAATGATTATAAAGTAATTATCCACTTCTATCATTATTAAATATTTTTATTCTTTATAAGAGAATAAATAACTGATAAATGTTTTCCCTACATTCTAGGATGAATCATTTCATTAATAACCACAAACATTCTTCTTCATCATATATTGTTCATTATTTTAGAGGTTTTTCTACTATTAGGATAACTCGAATTAAAAAATTTTACTCTATCCACCCCCTTACAAGTTGAAAAAAATATTCTTATATTGTTAGTGTATATAAACAAACTATTTCTCTTACACTGTTAAAATACATAGAGATGAACAATAATTCAATCTTCATGCCTTGACATTAATATACACTCAATTGAATCCTAGTACATTAATTTCATAGTTTTAATTGTTCAATTCATGATCATATCAGTTTCTCTCATCCCCTAAATTTTTATAAAACACCCAAAATGATATAATCGTAATGATATTAAAAAACTACATGATCATGAGCATCATGATTTTATTATTAAAATATCATAACATATTCATAAGTAGTTCCTAATTTAAAATCATTTGAACACTAATGTAAATAATTATTTAACAATATCAATTACTCATTATTAATTATTCAATGGATATATAAATATAAATATACAGACCACAACATTTACATTCCAAGAAAACATGGGTATTTTTTATATATGTTTTATTAAAATATAATTTTATTAAAATGTAAAATTTATACTTCATTTAAATCTATTTTAAATTACCGCCTGCATTGAAGAATTCAACATTATTACATGGACCACCTAATTGATTTAAGTATATCTAATTTGATGATAACATCAATCCAAATTACATTATTGATCGTAATATATATTCCATGATTAAAATAGATGAAACATTAGTATGATTGATTTTTTAATAAAATTATTAAATTTCATTAATCCTAAAAATATCAGCATTAATGAAGAAAAAATAACATAAGTTGATTACCAGTGATATGTTAACTTTTAAAATTTATATTCAATAGAATCCCATACATGGTTTTAAAATTCAAATGTTGTCCAATTTGGATATGTTTCAACATTAATATATGTAATTCCCATCTAAAATGTTGTTCAAAATGACCATGTTATAGAAACAATTACATTATCCAAAAACATCTTTGTGAATTTGGTTCTATTGGAAAATAAGATACATCACCCATAATTCACACACTTTTAATAAATCATATATGAGAATATTTTATCATTATGTTATTTTTTATTTGAAGCATGTTAATACATAATTGACCAAATTTTAATATATAGTATAAAATTGTTTTTATACTCTTTAAAAAGTTACTGATTATTTCTCCCTAGATCTTGAAAATTCCAAATATCACTCATATTTTTGATGAACATATTTATCCAACAACATATCTATATATAAATATTGTTATGTAAAATTTCCCTAGACACACTAACACAATTATTTTGATTCCATGTTTGAGAAACTCATAATTGATTATATTATATCCATTGTTAAAAAATAAATTTATATATTAATTATATATGAATCATAAACTTTCTGTTTAGATAAGTTTTCGTCCAAATAAACTCTTCCTTGAACACTCATATAAGAGTCAGTAAATCATGACCATTTTCAAAATAATGTCACATTGACATCAAACTAAATTTGTAAAATTTATTTTGGATGGTACACTATCCCATAGTGGGAAAATGTAATTTGTGAAACTAAAAAGATTCACACACACATAAATCTCATACCCAAATGATGTAACTCACTAATCTAAATGAATTATCCTTTAAATTATGAAAATATATCCACTGAAAAAAAATTAAAATATGTACCATTATTAAAATTTATTGTGGTACCATTTCAACCATAATGAAATCATAGTCCATATCATGTGGTTGTATCCCCCATTTAATATCAACAATGATGGTGTGGTTGAACAACCATGGTTTTCCTCATATTCAAAAATCTATCCATAGGTTCATCCATGCTGAAATATGTTTATTTTTATTAATAAGTTAGAAAATAATTGGGCATTAGGTCAACATTGGTTAGAATCAAATTAATGAAATAATATATGATATGATTTTTTGTGGAACATAAATGTTGTATAGGATATGTTGAGTGATTTATAAAAAATTGACTATGATAAATAAATATGAGAGGATTCTCAAAATATATCAAAAAAAGATCTATCTACTCTATCATAATATAACTTTAAGAATATGGAATTTTAGTAGAAAAATAATATACATTATTGGAATACAGTGTGATCATATTTTTTTTTATTGTTCGAACACGATGAACAATTTCCCAAGAAGAAAATAATAAATAATGTTCATCTTTTATCAAAAATATATCATTAAAATAAGGTAGTGAATTTAATATTCCATTTATGATATATAGATATTGTTTGGATAATTTTTAAGAGTAGTAAATAAGAAGGTATTTGATTTTGAGGCCTAAATTTCCCTGAATATGTTTTGGAAATATATCAAATTTCCTAACTATAAGGCATGAAAAAATTTAAGGAAATGATTGAATCACTTCTAAACGTGGCCTATAAAAGAAATATTATATCAATATTGGTTTAAAATATGGGTAATACCCTAGGCATGGAATGAAATTTATTAGCACAAAGTAGTTGTGAAAATTCATTATAGGAATGAAATGAATAAAATAATTAAATGAATTATTTTATTTTTATTTCATTAATGAAGTGACTGGTGTGTCTTTAAATAGACTTTTATGGAGGAATTCCATGGTTAGTGGCATAAATCTGGTATCATTGGTTATCCATTCGAGATAGTTTTGGGGTATCTCTCTTAAATAAAAGATTATTTTATAATATATCATTGATGAAAATGAAATAGAATGTGAGGATCTCACTAGCAATCATGAAACATGTATATTAAATAAAATTAATTGATAAATCATTATGTTCGATGTTTTTTGAGTAGGTTCTCATTCCATGTATTATATTTCTATGATTATCAAATATACATAAACTAACAGTCTATTTTAGTGATCATCAGTGGTATATTATGGGATTAGTTTTTATGGGAAATATTTTTCGAGTTTATTTATTATTGTTCATTATACATCAATATAATGGAAAAAAATTAAGGCCAACAAAATGTAGACAATGTTATATCTTAATATTGTTTTTTTATATTCTCATGTTCATCAAAGTGCGGTAATCATATAATTATCATTTTACAAGGTGATTCTACCCAAATATTTACAATTCAATAGATACTAACCCATTTCATGGTGGAATAACATTTTAACCCAAATCGAGACTCGTTTTGTTATTGGGATCATGATAACAAGATAGTAGAGATAAAATAAGGAATAAATTTACATACACATGTGTGGTTCATAGACATGTGGTTAAGAGGATGGTTCAAGATGAATCATTCATGAATGAGGCTACTAAAAATCAACTTTTTGTCTATGGTCAGCCTCAGTTGACACATATATGAGTTCTATGGGCATGATTGTTCATAGTGGAAATGGATCTAGACATCATATGAGTAGATTCCAATTCATTAAACTAGATTTATAAATCGTTAATTTTTTGTAATACATGGCATGTAAAGTGGAGCCACACACCATGTCCACCTCTCCTAGTCGCGACTAAGAATTTGTGATGTAGATATTTATCACACGGTGTGTGAAACCTCTCAAAAATGATTTTTGTGTACATAGGTGAGAACAAATACATGAGATAGAGTTCACCTGAAAGTTAATGTTGTGTACTCCCATGTGGACATGGCCTAAACAAAACGTACATAGATTAAGTTGTGTACTGGTACCCAGGGTGAGGTACATATACAAAAACACACCATGTAATTCTACTCAAACATAGATATTGGCCGTTTACACTCGATGGAGATAGGGTTAAATGAACATGATGTTTTACCCTGCTACATGCCATGTACTCTAAATATGTTAGATTGAATCTCTTGTCCTTTTTATCATGGAAATTATTCATTAGGGGTGGTTCCCCAAATCCATTCCTGGAGGGTATGTGTATATTTACCTCATACATCTTAGAAATTGATCCCCATATAATGATTTAAAGGAAAGAGTTGTTCAAATCCCTATGTGAGTCCCATAGTGAGATCATAGGTTCTTGTTTTATAAATAGGTGGATTTATTGTAACTTTATAACAAAAAATACATGGGAATTGATCCGCAAGATATCTAGTTAAACCATATTGAGTTGTCGGTATACCCCATAGAAATGGGATTGATGATTATATGTGTATTTCATCTCTTTTTTCATTTATCTTTTATTTATAATGGTGATTCCTAACATTCATTTCCACTTATAAATACATCATTAGTGATTTCAGAATCAATAGTGTATTCTCCTAGATGAGTGTTATCAGTAACCTTAATGATAGATTCATATGATGGTATTACCGTTTTTACTTAACTTTCGACTGTGTGTCTTTTAGAGTATATTGAAATATTATTGTTATATTTATTGTTTACATATAAATCTGTAGAGATGGATTTATTAATTTTTTATTCCTTTTGGTTTTTGTGGTTTCCTTCATTATATTGTTATACTGTCCCCATAGTATATTAGAATGCATGTGTTTTGTTATGTCAAAACAAGTAACATTTTTTTGTCATAGATAGAATAGGAAATATTTGTTCTTTGTGATACTGGACAGACTAATGTGTGTTCTTATGGAATCTTCAAATCAGTCTCTATTATCACATTCATGTTGGACTTGTTTTTAGATTCTTTATTGTATGATTGTATTTGATACTACTTATATTCCTCTACTCCCTTATGTACTATGGTTTTGGGATTTATATGTATCCATGAATTTTTAATTAATTGTTTTTACATTTCAGCAATGTATGTACTATGTGAATTTTCATGTGTATAAGTACTTAGTATATGACCTCTCATCTTAGTGATATCCCTACTCAGCACTAGTCAGTAACCACTGGCTTATTCAAGATGTGATTTTGGAGTTGTTGCATGGGTGCCATTTTGATGATTTGTGGCAGAGTGGTATCAGAGAATTTGGTTCTTCCTTTTCCACAAAGTCATTGAGATTTGTTTTGGGAAACATTGTTAATTTTTCGAGTTCAGAATTCAGTCCATTGACTCCAGGTCTGTTGTGGCTGACACCATATCCATACACATGGATTCTAATCACTTTCAATTTGATATGGTACATGAGAATAATGTTTTCACAGAACTCTATGGTATATAAATTATATATGAATTTATTTTTTGGATTTTATGTCCTTATTGACTCAAATATTTTGATATACATGTTAAATTTGTTAAATTTAATCACTATTAAACTATATCTCCAAATTTTTACTAGCAGGGATTCAACATCATGATCATATGGATAATAACCTCTATGATGAGGCATCAATACATGGACTATTTCAAGAGTTTTTTCCAACTTGTATAGAACCGGCTATGTTACCACATTTAATGAATTACATTGTACACTCATTTCCTATCGATGAGGTTCACATTAAAAAGAAAAAATCATGAGTTTCAGTGAATGAAACACATTAGTTTATGTGGAGGTCCAAAACAAAATGCGGTTGAGGACTGACTGAGGTGGGGACCAATGTTTTTCATCTTTTCGAAATGCCAGAATAACAGATGGTGGTTCTGGAAGAATGCATTATCCATAGATAAAAATTATTATATTGGGATTTAATAACCTATAATTATGATGTGGTGTCTCAAGAATTTTTAGAGTATTAAAATATATTAATAAAGGAGTTATCATTATATATTATGACAGTAGTATGCATCTAAGAGATTCAATATCTTTAGAAGTGCATTACCGCAATAATAGATTACTCATATTGGATTACCAATCACTCAAGTTACCCAATGGGTATGGATCGATACCTGTTCATTAAGGCAAAAAAATTGAGGAATGTTAGTTTATGGGATTCTGAGAAAGTGTTATCCCTATCTGAATTTTTTACTTATACTATTGTTCTTGAGTGAGGTTTTCTGGTTCAGAGTTTATTGGAAGAATAGAAATATCAAGTGGATGTTGGTAGTGGGAAAGCAGGAGCAGATACCTTAATATAATGGATCAATAACCTGTTTTTGGGACATGGATGAGTGATAAATTTTTAATGGAGGTCTCAGGATATAGGTTATGTGGTTTATGGATCATAGGATTGGTTGGGTAAGAAAATGTATAGGTCGTGCTAATAATTAGATATAAAGGTACATATTTCCAAAAATTTCACAAACCACTATATGGGTGATAGAAAAATTGGGGGTGGTCCACCATGGCAGAGGGAGTGGTATGACTGGATGGGTCCAAAGGGTGGAAGATGTTTCAGGGGTTCTGGGAGGGAAGAATGTGGTTGTAGATGCTTTGAATGGTTACTAACAACACCTCTAAATGGTCCAATCCATGTTCATGGATATGGAGGGAATGGGTGGGGAGATCAATATGATGTTGGGGGATTTGACATAGAGGATCTAAGAATGATAAGTGGTATGATATTATTCTTTTCTGATATAGCTGAAGTGATGATAGATATAGGTTATAATCCTTCTTCCATTCCATATATCTTGTTTGACACTCATATATCCTTGTTTACTTCTTGGCTCATCCCATGCACATGGATACACTTACTAGAGATGACTAAGAAATCAACACTATAACGCCCCAACCCCTGTTACACAGAGTCTATGCTTTATTACATAACATTGGCATAATCACAAAAGATCAATCTCAGAAGACTTAGTTGTTTAGTAGCCTTGTAATTACTAGATACATTAATATGTTTTACATTACATTATAAAATGGAAAACAAAAACAACATAGTCTCAATATTTCACAATCATATCCATTAGACTATCCCTCAGGTCAGTCATAATATAATTCTTCGCATACTGGGAAAAATAAAACATAGAAAGGTGTGAGATAATATGCTCATTAAGGATAACAATATATAGGAGACATTCATAAATATTCATAATCAATTAAGGAAATGTATAAGACTAAAACAAAATCCAATTAAACTTGAAATTCAGCATAATATGGGAATGAAAAAAATCAAATAATACCATTTACTTATTCACATGGATATTTTACTAGTCGAATAATTGCATGCAATATCAATATCCACTTTCATAATGATGGAATGCACAATTCCAGACATTATAACCACATTGTCAAGGCCTTGTTCCAAGACTACAAATAATATTTTGTGAAGGCCTTGTCCCATGACACTAGTTTGTCTCATGAGATCTACCTATGCATCGAGGAGCTATAGACGGCTCTACCCATCACATACTAAGTTGATTTCATTCCTCATATAAAAATGTTTAAATATAACATAACCATTCTTATTAAAACTAGTATAAAAAATGTCAAAACATTATCCATAAACTAATAATGGTGTAGAAATAACACATACAAAGTCAAACATATCAAAAAACCTTCCCTAAAATATTGAAGTTATGTATCATAAAAAATCAACATCAAATAAGCTTAAAATCCATCAAAGGATGTTCACATAGATGAAATCAATACTTTTTTAAGAGAATTGTAACTTTTTATTTTCAAATCATTTAAAAGTAATATTATTATAAAATAAAACAATTTTTAGTATATTCATATATTCTTGTAAGGGAATATTCGACGATGTTATAATGGCAGAAAATAGCTGCACCCGCCGTATTAGTTATGAAAAACATTCTTACCCAAATTTTGACTAAAAAGACATAAGGTACCTCGTTTGGAAAATGATGAAAACATTCCATTCAAAAAATTTAATAAAAAGTCAAACAAGGGTATAAATGACTCTAACCCATAGTCTAGTAAATAGTAATAATGTGTTGAAATTAATTTTTATGAAACATGGATGTGGATGATAAAGAGGTCCTAGTGGATACTTGCGTAAAAACATCCTCGGATAATAAAGAGATAGTGAAATTGACCCTTTACATGTAATTTTCCTTGGTATAGGGTACGTTAAACTATTTTATAATAGTTCAAAAATTGTTATTAAATTATAAAATAACTATATACATTAATATGATATCATATATGATCTTCTAATATTTCATTGTTAATGATACGTCAGTCGTATCATCATTTGCAGTATGAACTGATTTGTTTTCATTTATATGATTTTTTACATATGTAATGTTTTTTGTGGATAGGATTTATCAAATTCATATTCATAATGATGTTATCTTTAAACATTATTTTTAATCATCAAATGAATATTAGTCATGAATTGAAGTGATGGGGAATAAATCTCATCGTGTTTGTGGAGAAGGTATGGTAATCTATACGTACGCACGAGGGACAATTTCGTTCTTTTGATATTAAAATCATATATAAATTAATGGAATATCATATATAAAAAATCATTATCATGTTATATATATTATTAAAATATTTTATACTCATTATTATACCCATAAAAATGATGATGTATTTTAATAACAAATTACACCAAGACGTGGGGACGGAAATCCATACGTACACACGTATGGTGACCATGTCATTTATAGGATGGATAGAATAATGTATATGGTTGTAACATTTTTATAATAACATTAAATTATATTGAAGATTTTGGATTTATTATTTTAGAGTTGAAACATTAAATAAAGAGGAAGTGGAACAAGAAAAGAACTTGAAAGAGGTGATGCAATATTTACCTCTTCTTCAGTTTCTTTTTTATTTGATCAAAATGGATCCATTGGTTTTCTTAATGAAAAAATTAAGACCTTTAGGATGAAGGGAGGATTATTTATATAATATTTGGGTAGGGTTTGTTCGATCCAAATAGCTTTGAAGATGTGAATGTGAGAGAAGGGGAGGTTCACTTTTATAAAAGGTGTGATGGGACCTTAGGAAATGATTGAAATATTATTTTATAATAAAATCATTTTCGGTTTCTAATGGATATAAATTGATTTATTTCTAGGATAAGTTTTTTATGGGTATAAAATCACTCATCCAATAGGTTTTAGATAGGTTTGGGTGACTATATTATCCATATATTTTAGATTTAACTCGTAGTAAAATAGTTTGACATTTACCATGTCTCTTTGTATTTTTAAATTATATGGAAAATAAACATACATTAAACTTCCAGGAGAACCTAAAGTGGTTAATTAATTAAATATATAATATTATTTAATCCATTTGTCTAATCAATATATTTTTAGGAATAAAATATTAATTAATAAAAAATCATTTGTTTTAAAACCCTTTTATGTCAATTTTGACACTATTTTGTATTTTGTATTTTTTAAATTTATAACAACATTATTACTTAGAAAAAAATTCCTTTCATAAACCCTAAAATTATATAATTACCTATAAAATTAATTTAATTCAATAAAAGTGTCAAATTATATTTATTTGGATATTTATAATATCATGTATTTTATTCATTCATTAATAAGGTAATTACTTAATCATCATTGTGTCATAAATAAATTGTATTATATACTGTCTAAAAATATTAAATAAAATACCATTATTTATGAAATCTATTAATATTTATATTTAATATTTATAGTCAAATTTACATTCTGTGTAACACTATATTGAAAATGATTTTTTTAAACATTAAATTTAACTCTTTTAACTCTTCTTTAAAAATAATAATAATAAATGTTCTAATCTAATCCATGTGTAACAAATAAGTACATATTTTATTCATAATGTTGTTTTTGGTCTAATATACGTATCCAATAGAATTTGGTCATCTGTTATGGTAATTATGATAACATTTTTTCCCTTAATTTCTCTATTTACTTTTAACCGAGGTAAATAATAATAACCATTTACTATTCACAAAAATTATTTTCATCTTATTGAACAAAATTTTACATACTATTATTAGTTTCATCTCTTGTAATTTTTAAATTCAACTCATAGAAGGGGTAATTTTATGTTTTTTGCAAATGTTCAAATTTTCTAGGATGCGGGTAAAAGACGATAAAAATTTCAATAAAACATTTATATATATAAACTAATTATAAAATGACTCTAATGAATTACATTGAACATATATAGGTATTATATATCTATTTTTACCTAAAATAATTTTAAATAAAATAAATTCATATTTAAATAAAAATTTGGTTTTATAAAATAACTGAGTGTTTTTCATTATTCATCAAAAATTGAATGTTTTCAGAAATTTACAAAAAATTCACCCTAAGCTATTTTAGATATTCTGAATCCAAAAATGATGCCAATTTTGAATGATATAATTCCAAAAATTTCAAAAAGTGGGTATTTCTATTCATAACATCTATTTTTATTGGTCTTAGTGTGTTAGAATCTCAATGTTGCATACAATGCATGATATTGCATTATTCAAAGGGAAACATATTGTGTATGCTCTGGGTGTTACATTCTTCCCTCCTAAAAATAATTTCATCCTCTAAATTTCTAGAATATTAATGAAAGAAATATTTGGGTGGTTCATCATCATAAGTTCCCCGTGATCCCACATTTCCTCTTCTATCTTATGGTTTCTTTATAGAACTTTTACTAGACGAGTCATCTAGTTTCTCAACACTTGTTCAATGGCATCATGAATTTTCATAGGCTCTTCACAATAAGACAAATTATCTTCATGTTCAATTTCCTCATAGGTGAGTACATGTGCTGGGTCAGGCAAGTATTTTCCCAAAAGTTATACGTGGAACACATCATGAACTTTGGAGAGTCTTGGTGGAATTTCAAAATGGTAAGCTATCGCCCCAATTCTTTCTATAATTTTAGAATGTTCGATGTACCTAGGACATAATTTACCCTTCTTTCTGAATCGTATAACTCCGTTCCATGGAGATGCCTTCAAGAAAAAATGAGCACCCACAAGAAATTTTAAATCCTTATTACGGTTATTGGCATAGTTCTTCTTCCTACTTTATGCTGCTTTGATGTGGGTTTGGATAACCTTCACCTTTTCCATCGTTTCCTCAACATGTTTTAGGCCTACGAGTTTTTTTCACCAACATCATACCAAATAGTTTGTTTGTCGCATCTCCTTCAATATAACGCTTTATATGGTGCCATCTGAATACGTGAATGGAAAATATTGTTAAAGAAAAATTCTTCCAGAGGTAAATATTGATCCCACAAACCTTGAAACTCAATTTAGTAAGATCTCAACTTGTCTTTTATGGTTAGAATAGTCCTTTCTGATTTTCCATTAGTTTATGGGTGGTAGGCAGTGCTCAAAAGTAGTTCAGTAACCAGGGATTCTGAGAGAGTTTTCTATAATCATAATGCAAAATGGGGATCATGTTGAGAAAAAATCGATAAGGGTACTCCATAAAGTCCTAAAATATAATTAATATATAGTCTTTCTAGACGTTCAACTGGTAAATATTCTCTTATAGAATGAAAATGTGCAGACATGGTAAGAAGATCCACAATGAATCGTATAGAATTATTCCTTCTAGGAGTCTTTGGTATTCCCATGACAAAGTCCATCGTAATATTGTCCCATTTCCACTCACGTATGGGAAGTGGTTTCATTAATCCTCCAATCTATTTCCTTTCTACTTTCACATGCTGACAAACTATACATCTTCACACAAAATTAGCAATATCCCTCTTCATGTTGTCCCACCAAAAATGTTCTGTCAAATATCATACATAGTAGTGCTATTAGGGTGTATAGAGAAATTAGACCTATGAGAATCATCCAACAATACCCTTTTTAGATCAGATAAATCGGGAATACAATGTATCTTCCCAAATATCAAAATCCCATCTTTATATATGAAGTCACTCAATCTCCCATCATACACAACTTTAATTTTTTTTGAAACTCCTCAAAAACACTCTGAGAAGTTTTCATAATTTCTAGTAAAAATGGTTTGGAAACCATTTGAAAAATAATCGATATTGACCTTCTATGGTTAATACCATATCCATATTTACTCGATCATGGAAAATAATATCCATTTCAATTATTACCATGTTCAAAAGTCCATGATATTTTCTACTCAAAGCATCTTCCAACTCATTTTCCTTTCCTAGGAGTTAGTGTATTGTGAAATCATAATACTTGAGTAGTTCAATCCATCTCTTCTGCCTTAGGTTGAGTTCTTTATGTGATAAAATATACTTCTATCTCTTGTGATCGATATATATCTCACTTTTTTACTATAGAGATAATGTCTCCATCTCTTCGAAGAAATGATTATAGCTTTTAACTAGAGATCGTGAGTAGGATAGTTTTTTTCATGCATTTTTAGCTTCCCTGATGCATAGGAAATAAACCTATCATTCTTCATAATGACACAACCAAGTCCTTTCATTGAAGAATCACTATAAATAACATACCCATAAATCTCTGATAGTAGTGTCAAGATAGGATCATTGACTTATATTCTATTTAGTTCATGAAAGCATACTTCGCACTCTATTTTCCAAACAAATTTGTCCCAATTAGGTGTGAGTTTTGTTAATGGGTTAGCCAACCGGGAAAAATTCTGGAAAAAACGTCGATAGTAACCTGCTAAACCAATAAAACTGCATACCTCAGTTATTCTCTTCAGTGCTGGCCATTCATGGATTTCCATGCTCTATGAAGGATCAACACGAATTCGATACTTAGAGACAATATGTCCACAAAATGAAATCTCCTGATTCCAGAATTCACACTTGCTAAATTTCCCATATAATTCATTTCTTCTAAGTGTCTTTAAAATAATGGGCAAGTTATTTTCAGGATATTCATAGCTATTGGGTATAACAATATTTCATCAATAAATACCACTAACAAGTCATCATGATATTCCATGAAAACTCTATTCATTATATCCCTGAAGAATAAGGTGCATTAGTCAACCCAAAAGGCATTATTGTAAACTCGTAATGCCATTACATGGTTCGAAATTCTGTTTTTTGAATGTCTTCCTTCTTCACACACAACTTATGATATCAAGATCAAAGGTTAATCATTAAAAAATATTGAGCTCCATGAAGTTGGTCTAATAAATCATCAATTTTAGGTTGGGGATACTTGATCATTTTGGTTATATCATTGATATCACTGTAGTAAATGCACAACCGCATATATCCATCTTTCTTCTTAACAAAATTAAAATGGGCTCCCCATAGGGAAAAACTATGGTTAATAAATCCTTTATCACTCAATTCCCCTAGTTTTTTCTTTATTTACACAAATTCCATAGTGTCCATTTAGTATGGATTCTTCAATATAGGCCATGAACTAGGAATTAAATAATTGGAAAACTCAATTTATTATTATGGAGAATGTCTAAGTAAATCCTCTGGAAACCCATCAAAATATTCATGCACAACAGGTACAACCCCTATTTGAAGATTCCATACCTCACCCATAGTTATTTCATTCTCATCATCCCCAATAATAGAATTTAGTTAAGGTACTAGGGGAGGATATAGATAAGAATTAGGTGGTGACATTTCTATTCTAGAGATAAAGTACTCATTATCATTATCGAGAATTGTAACCTCATTCTTCTTACAATAAATTTTATCATCATGATCTGAAATATAATCCATACCAAGGATTATATCAAATTATATCTTGGTATGACGATGAGATCATCTAATAGGGAACATTTATATGCCCTAATGGTAATTGATTCACACAACATTATTTCATTGATACTATCCTTAGGCGTTTTTACTTACAAATCCATTGTTAATTAAATTTTAAAATATCTAATTTTTACAGCAAAATAGGAAGATATAAAACAATGCGATGATCCCGAATCAAAAAATGCATTTTCTAAACATTAGGAAACCATTAAATTACATACCACCATGTCTTTTAGAGAATCAACCACAAAAGTAGTGATAGCATAAGATTTTCCTTGATCCCTTTTCCTTTTCTGAGTTATGTTTCCTTGTCTCTTAGGAAATTCCTTTGAATATTTCCCCGTTTCTCTACAATTGTAAAATTCAACATTGAGAGCCTCTTTTTTCCCCTTGCAATCATGACCATGGTGGCCTTTTTCACCACACATGTAAAAGACTCCCATTAACTTTAGGCAAGTACCGAGGTGTTTCTTCCCACATTTACAGCAGGATGGATATACATATTTTCTCATCTTCTCCTTTTTTCAATTTCAAGAATCATCAACCGATCTCTTCTTTTTTTACTTTTCTTTAGAGTCGTAAAACATAGATAATTCCTTTTCTATCTTCATAGCACATGAGTCAATATCTTCATACGATGAGTAGCATTGTGAGACTAATGATCAATGGAGAAATGGTTTGAAAACATCAATGAAACGATCAGTCTTACATATTGGGATACATATATAATCTGTTGCATGCCTTGTTTCCCTTGTAATGTTAGCCTTATATTTTGTGACATTCTCATCCTCCTTTTGTCTCATACTCAAAAAATTGCTTTTCTATATCTGTTCGATGGTCACGTGGAAAATATTTTTCAAAAAAAATCTCTTTACACACCATCCATTCCATATTTTATACTTCATCATCTTCCATTGTGTTTTGAATCAATGACCACCATTGATCTGCATCTCATGTGAGGTAATAAACTGCAATGAGAACATTTTCCCTTTTGCTACTCCCCAAATAATGGTATGTTTTCTCTATGAAACTCATATATTGCTCAACTACAAATGGATTTGTAGTCACACTGAATGTTGGTTGTTGTTTCCTCATGAATCAGTATAACATTGATCCTCCGCGTTGTGGATTAGGGTGATTCATACATGTATGGTTGTTATACATAACCTAAAAAAGTTGTCTCAGTATGGTGTTAAGTTGATAAGCACCAATTAAATCACCAACTCCACTATAATTATCTTGAGAAGGAGGAAAATCCATAAATGGATTACGAGCGTTGATATTGTTTCCATTCCTTCTACTAGGCACCATTTCCAAACAATGACATACACTAGATTAATTTATAAATCACAATACATAATTCCAATCTTGTAAAACACATAACATAAATTGAACTGTTTATGGATATAATCCATAATGATAAAAATGTTTTTATTGGGAAGTATATACTAATAAACCCTTCATAATGGTTTGTAAAGAAAATGATAATTATCCTAAGCATATACCCTAGGAGTGTCATAACCAATAGTGAATCAAGGCCCATTGTTGTGAGCCAGCTCTCATTCAAGTCTAGTTCAAAGTGGTGTTTTCGTGTTTTAATCTAATGTACATTTGTTCCAGAGCCACCTCTACCTGCTCGTATCCAGATTAGGATGCATTGCATGTATAACTGACAAAATTTCTACAGTATCAAAATTCTAGGAAGTTATTCTATATTAATACTCAATGACTATATTAGGGTAATGTTATCTAATTATATATATTTTTTAATCTAGCCTCCAATTTTTGTACTAAAGTTTCCCTAATGCCAATTGTAACACCCCAAACCCAGTTATCTAGAGTCGGTGTTTTATTACATAACATTGGTATGATCACAAAAGATCAAGTCTCAAAATACCGATTAGTTTAGTATTCATGGAAATACTATATGAATTCATTAGTTTTAAATTACATTACAAAATGAAAAAATACAACAACATAGTGTCCCTATGCTATACTCATATCCATTAGACTATCCATGTAGGTCATTAATAATATACTTCTTTGCATACTAGGAAAAATAAATCATATAAAGGGGTGATCTTAGAGGATCATTAAGGATAACAATATAGTGTAAACAATCATAAATAAGCAAAAAATTTAAGGCAATGTATAATACTAAAATCAAATCCTTTTAAACCTCAAATTCAGTAAAATATGGAAATGATAAAATAAAATAATTCTACATAAGTATTCACAAGGATATTCTAATAGTCTAATAATAACATGAAATATCAATATCCACTTTTATAATGATGGAATGCATGATGCCAGACTTCATAACCACATAGTCAAGGCCTTGTTCCAAGACTAAAAATTATATTTTTTCAAGGCCTTAGGCCAAGAAAGTAGTTTTTCTCATTAAACTTGCCGATGCATCGAGGAGTTATAACAGGCTCCACCTGTCACTTACTAAGTCCAATTCATTCCTCATGTGGACAGGTTTAAACATAACATGGTAATTCATATTAACACTAGCATAAAAAATGTCAATACATTATCCATACTCCATGAATGGTGTAGAAATTACATATCCATAGTAAAACGTATCACAAAATATTCAATACAATATGTAAGTCTTGTATAATAATAAATCAATTTCAAATAAGCTTAAAATCCTTTATAGGATGTTGACATAGATGAAATCAAAAAAAATTAAATAAATATCTCTTTCTTATTTTGAAATAATATAAAAGTAATATAATAATAAAATAAAACATTTATTTTTAATGTATTCATATAAGCTTGTAAGGGAAGCTTCGATGATGTTATAATGGAAGAAAATAGCCACACTCACTGTATAAGTTAAAAAACATTCTGACCATAATTTTGTCGAAAAGATCATAAGGTACATTGTTTGGAAAATGACGGAAATATTTCTTTCAAAATAGTTTATATAATGAACAAAAGGGTATAAAAGACTTTAAAACATAGTCTTGTAAATAGTAAAAATGTTTTAAAATTCATTTTTAGGAATCTTGGATGTGGATGATAAAGAGGTCTCAGTAGATACTTATGTAAAAACAACCTCATATAATAAAGAGATTGTGAAATTGACCCTTAACATGAAATTTTTTTTGCTAGAGGGAATTTTAACCTACTGTATAATAGTTAAATAATTCTTATTAAATTATACATTAACTCTATACATAAATATGATATCATATATGATCTTCAAATATGTATTTATTACTGATTTTTCTATAGTATCATCGTTTCTGGTGTTAACTGATGCGTTTTCATTTATATGATTTGTTACGTAAGTAATGTTTGTTATGGATACGATGTATCTTATTAATATTCAAAATTATTATAAGTAATTATGCATTATTTTTAATCATCAAATGAATATTAATCTTTAAGGGATACGATGGGGAATGAATCTCGTCGTGTTCGTGGAGACGGTAATCCATACATACACAAGAGTGACAATATCATTCTTATGATATTAAAATCATATGTAATTTGATGTTATATCATATATACCGAATCATTATAATGTTATATTTATTATTTAAATCTTTTATACACATTATTATACCCATACAAATGATTATGTATCAGAATAAAAAATTACACCATGACGTGGTGACGGTAATCTGCACGCACACACGTATGGTAAATTTTTCATTTATAGGATGGACAGAATAATGAATATTTCTTTACCAATTTTATAATAAAATCACAGTATATATAAGATACTGGAGTTATTATTTTATAATGGATACAATAAATAAAGTGGAAGTGTAAGAAGAAAAGAACTTGAAAGAAGTGATGAAATATTTTCGTCTTCTTCGGGTTCTTCCTTTTGATTTGATCAAAAGGTGTCCATAGGTTGGATTTATGACTAAATAAAATCCTTTATGATGAAGGGTGGATATATGAGATGATTTTTGTTCTGGGGATGGCTAATTGAAATGGCTTTGTATGTGTGAGTTTTAGAGAAGGGGAAGTGCCCTTTTATAAGAGGGGTGAGGGGCACCTTAGGAAAAGATTGAACTATTATTTTATAATAAAATATTTTTAGGTTTATAATGGCTCCAAAATAATTTAATTCAAGGATGAAATGGGGATTGGTTGAAAACATCTCAACCAATAGGTTTTGGATAGGTTTGGGTCATTGTATTAACTTTACCATTTACATTTATCTCTTATTAAAATAGTTTGACATTTACCATGTATCATTGTATTTTTAAATTATATGGTTAATAATCATATTATAAAAATCTACGAAAATCTAAATTTGTTAATTAATGACATATATAATATTTTCTAAGACCTTTTTCCAAATCATAGATTTTTGGGAATATAATATAAATTAAAAATAAAATATTTGTTTTAAAAACTCTTTTATTTCATTTTTGAAACTATTTGGTATTATGTTTTTTTATATTTATAATCACAATATTACTTCGAAAATATTTATTTATTCACCCCTAACATATCATATTAATTTATAAATTTATTGAAATTAATAAAACGTCTCAAAATAAATTTATTTAGATATTTAGAATTTCAATTATTTTAATATCACATTATTCATATAATTATTGCATCATCAATGGATCGTAAATAAATTTAATTATATAACGTCTAAAAATTATAAATAAAATACGATTATGTAGGAAATTTTTCAAACTTTATAATGAATAATTATAGTAGAATATATATTGTGTTTAACCCAATATTAAAAATGGGTTAGTTATTAAATAATGTATTTAAATTTTTTAACTCTTCTTTAAATAAAAAAAAATGTCCTAATCTAATAAATGTTGGTCAAAGTGGTTTATATTTTGATCCTAAGGTTTTTCTGGTTGAATTATACTTATCTAAGAGAATTAATGCATGTTTTAGGGTAATTATGATATCATTTTCACCCTTAATTACCCTATTAACTTTTAACAGTGGTAAATAAAATTAGAAAGTGAATATTCGCAAAAAATTATTTTCATCTTATTGAACCACATTTTAATTATTTATATTAAACCTGTTTGTCAAATTTTTTAAATTAAATGCACGGAATTGGTGAAATTATATTTTCTGAAAATTTGAAAATTCTCCTAGGATGTGGGTAAAAAATGGTAACAAGTTTAATAAAATTTTTATTTATCTAAACTCATTATAAAATTACTCCAATGAATTACATTGAACATATATAGGTATTTTGTATCTATTTTGACCTAAAATAAATTTAAATAAAATAAATATTTCTTTGAATAAAAATTCTCTTTTAAACAACATCTCTGAGTTCATTACTATTTATCAAAAATTGAACATTTCCAGAAAAATACAAAAAAATTCAACCCATGATAATTTTAAGATTATGAATCCAAAAATGAAGTCCATTTTGAAGGATAAATTTTATAAAATTTCTATACTTCGGTATTACTATTCATAACGACTAGTTTTTCTTTTCTCAGTGTGTTAGAATCTTGATGTTGTATAGAATGCATGATTTTGAATTATTCAAAAGGAAATTTATCTTGGACGCTTGGGTTCTTTAAAAAACTTCTACCAACAGTGTTGCATTAATTTTAGTGTTCAGTGTCTCTAATGTGACCACTTTGTTGTAGTTATGAGGCCTCAGGACACCGTTTTAGGCATGTAAAGTTTATTCATATTTTTGGACCCTAATGACTACTTCAGGCATATGATATGGTGTATTTGTAGTGATGGAACAATGTTCTCCATTGTTAGTGAAAATGAGAATGAGGTAGTGTATAATGGACTCATTCATCAGGGTTTGAACTAATTAATCATATATTGGATATCATGACCCTTTGAACAGTGGATGTTATGGTTTCCATTTCATAAAATATTTGTGGAAATATATGACATATTCCATTGAGGATGTTCTAGGATTTCTTCACTGCAATGTGATTTACTTCTTGAATAATTTTAACCTTTATATGAAATAGATATCTGAACCATCAAATTGGATGGATGACAAAGAGATTCATGATTTTAGTGTGTTATATGAGGATATTAAGAGGAAGGGATTTGTTATAAATAATATATCTGTAAAGACCAGGAAATGTCGAGGAAAATTTTTTCTTAATTTTCTTTGGAATTTTACAAGAACGCATTTTCTGACGGCGCCTGATTCAGAGGCCCAGTGTGCCCAGAATTTATTTCCGAAGTTTGGCTCGGGTACATTCAGTGAACGAGTGAGTGGAAATTTCTATCTTTTGAACCGGTGCTCGGAATTGAAATTCGATTGCACCGATGAACTCGCCATGCCGTTAATTGCTTAGTAGAACCTTTACCGTAGTTGCGTTTGTGCGGGAGGAGAAGTTAATATTTGGGCTTTAATTAAAAAAAAGTGAATAAAATTGTTAAATCAAATTTTAACAATGTTAAGTGGTTAACTTCTGCCATGGGAAGTTGGTGGTGGGCCCACATCCATCCAACTTCCCATGTGTGGATATTTGAAAGGATGGGGCCCACACGAACCCCCCCCCCCACCTTTTCAAATTCCTTAAACTCCCTAACCCTCTTAACCCCTCACTTTCCAACTCCCCATTAACTCACATTCATTAATATTTGACAACTTGATTAATTAATGAGGTGAGTTAAGTATGGTTTATTTGAATTTCAATCTTTTGAAATTCTTGCCAACACTTTTCAATTAATTAATTAAACCAACCTAAATAATTATTTTGAGGGTCTGAATTCGTTTTAATTAATTTTTCCAACAATAAAAAGAGAGATTATATTCTTCTTTTTGGGTTGGCATAAACCTTGTGGGGAGAACTAAGGAGAGGTTAAGAACTCTTGGAAGATCACCAACCTATCGAGGAAGAACGTTCCACGTTTCCGAAGAATGTGAAGCAACACCTCCGACCATCTTCAACCGAAGTAAGGAAGGGAATCACCACTGGCTACAAAGTATACCGAGGGTGACCTCTCAGCTCGACTTCACCGAGCTCTTCTCCCACCAACCTAGACGGAACGATGCCCGACCTCCACAACGCTTGTCTTCTGCTGGTCGTTGAAGAACTCCATTCATGAAGATGAGGTAGGGGAATTTATTTTGGAATTCTCTTATCTTTTGAGAAAAAATGACGAGTGTGGACCATCCAATACCAGGTTGATCCGCGGATCGTCCGATCAAGCGGTTGATGATTGAGGGTTTTTATTTATTTAATTGTTCGTGAATACAAACATGGTGATGATCGTGGATTAAAACCCTTTTTGCTATCGAATAACGAGAGGGGGTCGGACTGAAAAAACACGGTCGACCCTCCTCCTTTGTTTATTGTGATGGTTTCTTGTGGATGATACGTGAAAACATGGTGCCGTCGCACCACGCGATTTAGTGCGGAAGATATGCGCGGCGCCGTCGCGCCGCGCCGTGGAATGAAATCCAATAACGCGACGCCATCACGTCGCGTCGAAGAAAGTCAAAGGAACCGCGGCCGGAGCGGGGCCGCGGCGAAGGGAAGCGATGTCGTCGCATCGCACCAAACGGCATAGGCTGCGGCCGGTTCTGGGCTGCAGCAGAGCAAGATGACCGGCGGACGGCACCGGGCCGCCGGTGTCGGCGAAGGAAGGACCGGTCGTCGCCGGTCCTTTCTGGTGAAACCGACCGGCCAGTGCGGGCCGGCCGGGCAGTGGAGACTGGGGGAATTAATTTCCCCCGGCCGGGTCTCAAAACCGGCCCCAATTAAGGGGCCGCGGTTCTCAAAGGGGGGGGGGGCTTTGCCCCCCGCCAGCGGCACCCGAACGGCGCCCAGGCCGCGCCGTTGTGCCGGTCCGCACCGCCGCGCCGGACCGCGCCTCCGCGCCGGACCGCGCCGCCGCGCCTCCGCGCCGGCCCGTGCCGTCGCGCCGGGCCGTGTCGACCCGGTTCGGCCGACCCAGGGGGGTCGGGCCGGGTCGGGCCGGGCCCAGACCCCCAGTTTCGGACCACTTTTGGTCAAATTCTCGTATCTTGGGCTACGGGCCTCCAAACGACTCGCCGTCAGCGGCAACACGATACTTGGATCGAGACGGTCGTTTCAGTATACTATACTCAAGATGAACCTTCCTTTTCGAGAGCCTACGTGGTTAAAACTCCATAGTTAAGCGTGCTTGGCCTAGAGTAGTGATCAGGATAGGTGACCTCCTAGGAAGTTTCCCAGGGAGGGTGTGAGACTGAAAGGCCAATAACTAACAGACCGGGCGTCCGATTTATGCGCCGTCTATTTTGTTGAATTCCTCTTGATGAGGCGGATCTATTGGCATACTCTACCTGATTTTTGGACGTAGGTGGAGTACGGTCGGGTTGGTTTTGCCTTAAAACCAACCGGACCCCAAGAACGAAAATCCAATAACTCTCAGACCGGGCGTCTGATTGACACGTCGTATATTGCGTTGAGTTCCTATTGACGATACGGAAATTTTTGAATTCTCCGCCCGAGATTTGGATGCAGATGGATAGTGGATGGGTTGGATCACACAGAAATCCAACCGGGCCCCTGGAACGGAAAAGCTGATACCTTTCTGACAGAACGTCAGTTTGACGAACCGTCAGCAGCGTTAGTGATCTCAATGAAAAACGGTCCCTATGAGTATACCCTATGAAAGTTTTGGGTACATTTGAGATACGGCCAGATATGGTTCACTCACGAAACCAACAGGGCCCATATGACGAAAAGGCTAGTAACTCACAGACCGGGCGTCCGATTGACGCGTCGTCTATTGCGTTGAGACCCCTATGACGAGGCGGTCCGTTGAGATATGTCTTTGTGGAACTTTGAGATACTTGGAGTATCAACCTGTAGCTCATGGAGCGGACCCTCCCAGTGACGAGCATGCGGAGTACGGAGATCGTGTAGCTGGCTGAGACCTGATGACTACTTGACTGACTCGACTAGGAGTGAGTCGACTAGCCCAGTGGACGGAGCACTACTTTCTGAGGTGCAGACCCATGGCGGACAGAGCACTACCTGTGTGACAGTGCAGACCCGCAGTGCTCGTCCGGAGAGTACCTCAGCAGGCTACTAAGGGGTGTGCACTACTGTGTTTGGATGACATACCTCGGCGGGAAGCACTACTGTGTTTGGGTGGCTGGCCCGCAGTACTCGACAGGAGGAGTACTTCAGCAGTCTTAGGTTAGTGAAAAGTACCTCGGAGTCGTGGCAAGACCACTGTACACTCCAGAGACGGGGCTCTTCAGAAGTTACGGTTTCAATAATGAAAATACTAGTTTGAGCTGAGACTTTTGACCTTTTGTTTACCTCATGACTGAGATGGGTCACTTCCTAACTTAGGTATATGTATGGGCATATACCTGGGTAGTGGTTATCCGTTTATTTCACAATCCTTGTGTTTCCTCATAATTGAGATGGGTTACTTGATAACTTAGGTATATGTATGGGCATATAACTAAGTAGAGGTTCTTTGATGAGATCTTATTTGTGGTTATCCTTGTTGGTTTAGTGAGACCTTGAGGGTATCGAGGTCCCTACTGAGTATCGTTATACTCACCCCTGCACGGTCTATGCCCGCACCTCGTTGTGTTGGTTGCAGACGATGGGCAGTGCTGACGGAGGCCTAGTGTTTGAGGAATGGACGGTACCCGGAGGTGGACTACACGACGAGTCAGTACCCAAAGGTGGACTACACGACGTGACAACTCACAGAGGAGGTTGACGGACGAGAGCGTGGAGGAAGCTATCTGTACATACCCTTCAGGTAGGATCCGTGGTGGATGACCAGGAGCTGCGCTATTTGTACCTACCCTTCAGGTAGGATCCGAGGAGGACGACCCCAGAGCTGCTTCCTTCTTCCAGCTATTTGTCTTTTTGCTGTTGTACCTTGTTCAGTTGTAGTTGTAATTTCTTTTGGGTTTTTATTCTGGCCCATTTACTTTTCATCTTTTTTTTTTGTACTTAGTTTTTTTCTTCCGCTTGTACTCTGTGGTTCTTTTTTCTTTTATAAAGGCAATGCCTTCCCAGTTATCGGGATTTTACGCCATTGGTGCTAGTCTCCAGCCCCTGGCCTATGGAAGGCGGGCTTGGGGTAGTCACGACACGGGCCCTAAGGACGGGTCGTGACAATATCACCCTTTGAAGATCAGTTTTGTTCTCCCAGAAGGAATATGAGAGCATGATGTTATGCGTGAACTACTAGATCTTCAACTAAGTGATTGAGAAGAAAATTTTCCAGTACTGTTATTGATGAACTCTTTGGTAAGTTGAGTTGGGAATGATGATTCCCGAATGTTGATCTCAGCTCATTATATCACCTATTTTTGTATGGTATGTGGATATACTGTATGTGACATTATTATTTTTCTAATGTCAATATGTGTACATGGGGGTGTTCTTTGTTACAAGACACCATATAATTGTTTCTGGGACTCATCACCCATATATTTCATCAATTCTTAGACCGTTTTTGGGAAGTCCACATCAATGATATCCATGTGTGCTCAGTGTCTGAGGAGGAGCTTGCGGGATACATAAGAATGGTTATTGACCTACTCTGAGAGATCCATCTTTACAAAAAGATCGTGATGATTCAGTTCTGGATATTGAAGATCCACATTATATGTGTGTTCATCTCAGTAGATGGAGTCATAGCTTAACTAACCATGGTTGACGTAGTGTAAAGTTTCTTTCCATCTAAGATGGTGATAGAGGTATGGATCTTCTGTGGGATAGTAGGTAATTACTGAAGACTCATACATAATATCTCTATTATATCATAACCAATTATATATTTTTTTCAAAACGAGATGTGTTTCGGGTTAACATTGAAGTTTCAACAATCTATTCAAATGTTTTTGAATATATTGACTAAAAATTCCAACATAAAATTTCTAGATGAGGGTATCAAATACATAGTGTTCGGCCCTAAATCATGAATCATGATTTGTTGTGTTCTGATTTATAGTAATGTTTTTATTTACTATTGATTTCTTTATTTTAGACCACATGAGTAGCTCTATGTTACCCACTATCTAGATATAGAATTAGTAGTCTTCTTAGTAATTATGTGAAGACACTACCAAATGACTGAGCTTTTAATCCACTATTCTGATCTTAAGAGTCTGATGCATATAGTATATCACAAGGAACCATACATGAGATAGAGGATATGGTTAGAGTGCTTCCAGGATTATGACCTAAAAATTTTCTATAATCCATGGATGGTTAATGTGGAAGAATATACTATTAGAAGGAGATATTGATAACATTTTTGAATGAGGAATCCTAATAGTTGAAATTTTTTTGTCATACATTGTGGATAGAGATGACTAATTTTTCCTCTAGTTGATTGTTTCTACCCCTCTACAATTGTAGTGATTTAAGGAGGCACAACGTGGGGAAAATTACTATAAAAACCGATATACCTATATATCCCAAGGAAATTCTCCTGGTGTATTTCATATGGTCTAAAGAATTTTTTTATTTTCAAATGATTCACTATGGTACCAATTATTTTTTAAGTGGAGGTTATGGGAGAGTTTCATACATATTAATTGGTGGTATAACCAAGTGTGTAAAAGATGTACTATGACTTATGAAAATAGATTTAGTGGACATGTATATTGAAAGGAGTAGAATAGGTTTTCTATTGATGTCTTTATTTTTCATAACTAAATGGTGATCACCATGTAGTAGTGGTTTTAGCTAAACCACTTCAGGTTAAAGAGTGACTAGGGATGTGATATACATTGAATTCCTGATGTCCATTACATTTACATCCATGTGAAATGATTCTAATAGTATTATCATAGACAACCTCACCAATTCGTCCCCCTTATTACCTATTATAGAGTAAATTTCCATTGATAGCTTGGGAAACATCCACAAGTAGTAGATAGTCATTCTAAATGGATTTCAATCAATGATCCTCCCTAACCAAGATAAATGCTTCACCTCACGATTTTTGAAGGTATGTCATGAGGTGTTAAAGAAAATTATATTCTTGAGTACATTATTTCAACCATAAACTGATGGGTACATGGTGTAGAAAATTAGGTTATAAAGGATATGGTGTGAGCTTTCATGTTGTAATATGGTCTTTGTTAAAAGAATTTCCCACCTCTTGTACTGTTTTCATACAAAAGAAGGTAGAATTACACAATTTGTATGGAACTATTATTTGATTTATTTGAGAAAACCCACAAGTCACCACTTGCTGGATTATCCCATGAGTTATGGAATTTTTGGGCCAATATTTTCTGTGAAAAAACTACCAATATGTATAATATGATCTAGGAATGGATAAATTATGCAAAAAAATTATAGGAATCCATAAGAGGATATAAGAATAATTCCTTTGGAGTTCAAGGAGGGAGATATTTTATCCTATGAGTTTTATCTCAACATGGATTTTAGGGATTTTGGTATGTTGGAAATTTATCTAGGAGATTCATTATCCCTTCATTGATACTATACATATTTGGTGAGGAGGCCTACTGCTTAACTATAATACTATAGTTGGATAAGGTACATTAGGCCTTCAAAATGTCGCAACTAAGGTGGTACATGAATGACCAAATTAATGGTATTTACTATGAATAGATGGACATCGTGGATGAAGAAAACTTTGACTTGAATATAATAGTGATCAAGCATCAAAAAAATAGGATCCATTATTGAAAATTGATTCCATTAGTCTATGTCTTGTGATAGCATATGAATTTTTAGGAGAGTGATTAGGAGAGGGACTCTTAGATTCTGGTTTAGTATCCACATGTCATTTTGTAGATCCAGTTTTGGGTTTTAAGGATATAATTCCCAATGGTGGGGATAATGTAGTGAGTGATATTTTTCATGTATTATTTTTTGATATTTTATATTTTATGTTCGACACCTACCATAGAAAAACATGTGATTCCAAGGCCCATTGTGTCTGAATTAAATGTTTTGAACATATAAAATATATTAACAGACATACATGAGCTGTTTTCCGAAAAAATTGGACTTACATCTAAATTGGGGATTAGATCAGAAATCTAAGGCCACCATTAATATTAAAAATCTAATTTTACCTAAGACATAAAAAAACATTTGTCGCTGTGGGGAATTTTTGGAAAATTCTTCATAAACCATATATTAATAGAACAATTAAATTGATTATTTTATTTTAGTAGTATCGATGCAGAAACGCAAGAATCATTCAATAGACTGTTATGATGGAATTATAAGGTAATATAAAGTAAATAGAAGATATTGGATAACCATTGCAGATAGTGATGGATGATCTCTCATGAAGAACGATAATATGATCATAGATCAGTGATAGACATGAAATAAAATCATCGGTTCTCACCATTATTATTGATGAAAACTTATTCATCATTGATGATCGATACATACTGAGGTAGGAAATTTTATAGTTGAATTTGCATCACCATTATCTATTTCTAATAGGAGGAGAGATCAATAAACTAACAATTTGATATATATATATCATGTGTATTTTGGGATGTGATTACATTTTTGGTAATTATTTTGGGAGATTATTTATATTTTTATTCATTCATCATTCTAAAAACAACTAACCGAGGCCAACCAAAAAAACTATTTATCGTTCCTATATTTTTGTGATTCATGGCTTGGTCCCATTATTATACACGTTTCCATCCTTGGGGATTTTTTTCCCTGATTATTCTACCCATTTAAAAAGGATTCAAATGTTTTACACCTCACTCACGGCAGAAAAACACGATATAACATATATAGGCTTGGTATGGTGTGAGGATCCTGTGATGATAATATTGGAAAGCGAATCAAGACTGGATTTACAAATGTAGGTTTGATTCATTGATGTGCATTGATGTGGCAGTTTTAGGAAAATTTTATAATGAATTATTCCATCAGAAATCATCATTCTTGTGATGATCATCCTTCGTTGAGAATGATCTATGTTCTATGTTTGTGATCTGTGAAAAAATTGGTATACCTGGGCATCAGATGAGTGGATGACAATGAATTAAAAATGATATGGAAATATAGTTAATTTTGATCTACCTGACATATAATGTAGAGACACAGGACATGTGGACCACTCATAGAGGTGGATAGAAATTTTTGAAATAGATAAGTATTACATAACATGTGACCCTATCACACATTGTGTAAACCCTCTCAAAAGGCCAGTTTTACCCCTTAGTCTGTACATGAACACTGGTTGAAGTACACAAGCATAGGAATATAATGTACTCCCACATGAATAGGGCATGGAAAAAATTTACATGGGAAAATCTATCTACTTGTTCATGGGATAAGTACTTGGGCGTCAACATGACATGAACGTTTATAAAGACATGTAAAAAATCCACTAACATGGTCATGAATAGGGGTTGAAAGGGAACTATGTGATACCCTACTACATGAAATGTACTCTTATGATTATGTTATGAATCCATTTTCCTTTTTATATTGGAAAAGATTTGTTAGGATTCATTTCCCATATCAATTAATAGTGGATTTTTCTTGAATCAACTTTTATACATAGGATAATGATCTCATCAAAAATACATCTTGGATAGTGTTGTTGTAATCCTTTTGTGAATATCAAAGTAATAATAGTTATTCATATTTTTTCCATTGGTGGTGTTCTTTGTATAGTTGTGACTAATCCTACATGGGTTTAAATCCTATACCTATTTGGATAATACATTTATATTATTGGTGTAACCCATGGATTTAGGGGTTCTAATCATATATGAATCATATATCTTCATAATTTCAATGTGTACTTCTACTAGAGAAACTCGGCAAGAACTATCTATTGTACTGTCATCGTCATTGATTTCAGACTCATGAGAGTGTTCTTTGGGATGAGTGTCATGTCTATACATTGGGTTGGAATCCTATGTTTGTTTTATACTTGTGACATAACACTTGATTTTTAAACTTTTTGAGTATATTCAGATATTATTTTTATATGTTTTGTTTATATATACATTTGTAGTACTGATTGTATTCTTTTTTTATGGTTTTTAGTTTTGGGGTGCCCTTCTTGATTTTGATTTTGTATGCCTTGCACAGGCTTTTACTCCACATGGCATGTATTATGTCCATGATCAACTGTTGGATCGGGTCATATTTGGTCTAGGATGAAATAGTGAATTGTAATAATGGATGGAATGTGGTGTGTCCTTTTGATATCACTATAGTAGTCCCATGTACAAAATTTTGGTTGGTATTATTTTTAGACACTTTAAGGTGGGATTGAATTTTTTCCTATTTAATTTTATTTAATTATATACATAATGTATTTTGGACATTTATATATATAAATTCATGTTTGTATAGTTGTTTTTACATATCATCATTCTATGGTCTTGTCTATTTGTGAAAAAATCAATATAAGTCGGCTAAGGCCTCCCATGTTTGTGATATGCCTACTTGGATCTAGTTTCCAACCCCTAGAATATTAGAGTTAGGCATTGGGAGGCATAGAATGGGCTCTATTAGGATGTTTAATGAAAAATTTGTTACTAGTAAATCTAGGAATATTAAAACAACTTCCCTTATTATATTTTTGATTATAGATCTGAGTCCCATTTACATTCTCACGAAGCAACCCGGGTCGAAACTGAACTGATCACCTGATTCGGTCTATGACATGACCCGAGAGGCATTCTCGATCCTCCTACGCTAGTGACAAGTTCTAGGGCATCAATAGAGTACAAACGGGAAGGCCTTCTCCAAGAGAACAAAAATAAAACAGTGGAAAAAAGAAGAATAATACAGATTAAATAAACAACATGAAACGAAAGAATGATCAACAACCACCAACTAACGTAACCATAATCAAAACACCTCATGACTCCGGGAGTTGATCACCAGTCCACAAACAACCCTCACCCATGACAAGC
Organism: Viscum album; assembly: GCA_963277665.1. Classification (NCBI taxonomy): domain Eukaryota; kingdom Viridiplantae; phylum Streptophyta; class Magnoliopsida; order Santalales; family Viscaceae; genus Viscum; species Viscum album. The sequence continues at coordinate 1,043,209,056 of OY728163.1, read as the reverse complement.
AAGCTCATGTACAACCTGCAACAAAACCAGAAATAGAAAACACTATAGGAGTGAGTATTAAAACTAAGTTGGTGTTCCAAAAAAACTATATCCAATGAAATAAATTTAAATAAATAATCTAATAATTCCATGATTAAATTAAATTATAAGAAATAGGGGTTTCCAAACACCGACATTCATTTCTAAAACAATTAACAATCCATTTCCCGTTTTAATTTAAAAACAAATTTAATGTTTTAAAGAACTGGTGCATTAAATTTTAATACAATTTTTTGCAAACAATTTAGAATTCCAATTTTTTTTTGTGATCCAAAAGGAAAAAACGACAATCATCACACAACAAACAATAAGGGAAATGGAAATGAAGTGGTACACAGGGGATAGCAACCAAACTAGACCGCTCAATCAACATACACAAATGAATAAGCACTAAAGAAAACATGGTTTGATCCTTGGAGCATGTGAACAATACATAACATATTATAGATGTGTCTTCTCATAATGGAAATCACTACTAAATGCCTTCATAACGTCCAAACACCAGGTGTTTCCCTACATTGAATAACCGAGGGGCCCAATCCCATAACACACATAATAGAGTACCTCTATGTTGTGTGCCACTAGACAGTGCGTAATCTAAAATAGTGTAGAAATCGTTCTCAGAAGATTCACTTACAGTTCCACGTTCCCATTTCAACATGTATAATAAAAAGGAAAAACAGTGTGTCAACAAAGAAAATCAAGTATCACAATCATCACACACAACTCATATATCCAACTTATTCCAAATATTACCCGTGAGTCACCCCAAAGATAATTTTCCAAAATAATTAATTTTATTAAAGATTCAAATAGACATTCGCCAATTTTAAAGAAAATCAACATTTTTCAAGAGAACCAAAACAGTTATTCATGCTTCAAAATAAACCATTTATAAATAAACCAGAACTATATTTTAAATTCCATGAATTTTTTTAATGGTAAAATGGTCATTCCTTCACTAATGGGTGTATGTTCATCAAGAAAATATATCATTTGTCCTGCATAAAATAAACAGCTCTTTTCACACCAAATAACCAATAATATTAATTATCATATATTTTTTCCCATTTATTAAATTTCAAAAAATATCAATAAACTAATAAATACTAAATTTAAAGGTGAGTGTATTGGGGGACACACCTTGACATGGAGCTCGGTTATCATGACGCGACCCATCTCACACTCACACATAAGTACATGCAACCAGTTGTTGACCGCAATATCACAAAAAACCACTCCAATTCACTATAACAAGGCAAAACATCTTAAATAAAAGAAATGATAACTAAAAAATCCAAATGAATAAACAATTTAAAACCCACCTCAACACTGGTGCAGGTGAAATAGCATTAAACCCAACCGCTCACCTTCAGGGGTGAGCATTTGTCATGCACCCAGTTGAGAACAAGGCACATGTGCACGACTGGCCACACAATAAAAATGGAATGGGAGCTGAAAGGCTGGTCATTCCGCCTTGGATGAATAGAGAGGAGATGTACAACACTGGAAAGGTAATTGGAAACGGGCGCAACTAGGAAGGGAATACAGTTCATCAGAAGGCTGAACCACCATGCAGGTGATTCGATAGCTAGATCAGAAGAATGGTAGGGTAGAGCGAGGGCATGTGGGAACGAAATCATGCTACTGGGTGAGGCGAAGGTTGTCCAGCTGGGTCAGCGGGGTACCATATCACAGCAGGGGTGTGCAGGGTCCCCGGCAAGCACGAAGTGGCGAGCAGGGACGTGGGAGGTGGGTCCGTCGAGGCTGGAGGTGGCCGGACGTAGGCAGAGGGCTGGAGCTAGGACCAGTATGCAGTGGCAGATCCATCATGGGGATTGTTTGTGGGTACTGGAGATGGTTTTGGGTGCATGGTCTTGCAAGGAATGAAACATGATCAAAAGGTCCTAGGGAGTGCAATTACATGGGTACAATAGGGGGAATCAGTCATTGTAGAGTGAGGCGAGGGAGGCGGAGCAGGCTGCTGGGCACAATGTAGGAGAACATGGAGGCAAAAAATCGTGCATCTTGGAGGGGGTCAGATTGTGACAGAGTGAACAGAGAGGTGGAGCAACAAAAGCGCAGGGTGGTAGAAATGGCAATGGCTTTCAGTAGGGGCTGAAGGTGCTGGGTGATACTGGTGTGGGAGTGTCACGACCCGACCCAACCTGGGCTCGGCCGCAACTACCCCAAGCCCACCTCCATAGGCTAGGAGCTGGCGACTAGCGACGAAGGCACAACAACTCGGGAAGGACTTTTCCTAAGCACCTGCACACACACACACACAGCACAGTCAATGAAAACGTGCAGAGTAAAAGTGAAGACAAGAAGAGAAAAAGGGCAATGGCTATATAAAAACCACAACTGTGCATCAACCTCTAAACTGTACAAAGTACAAGCAGAAAGTAATCTGAAAAGAAAATGGGAAAAACACGCACCCAACCAAAAAAAGTGACACAACCCGACAACAGTTGAACAAAAGGTAAATAGGTGGAATGGTCCTCCAACTGGAACCCAACTCCAACCACCGCACGCGGTCCAAGCTCCCAAGCTCCTAAGATCCTCTAAAGTCATGCTCCACCTATACATAGTCTGCAAGGGCACACCAAGTGCGGGTAATTCCCAGGCAGGGGTGAGTATAAAAATACTTAGTAGGATACCCAGAAGGCTTGAGGGAGCATCAAAGGAGGTACTAAAGGTTGAGAATTCGATCAAACATGGAAAATTAAAGGATTACACCGAAAGTGATATTAATAGTACAACTCAACCCAACAAGAGAAAGGTAAAATACTCGTCCTAACCCAAGGATCTAGGAATGGTGGGAAGATGAACATATCTTCGAGCATTCACTACCTATAGCAAGAGATTAGACTCATCCAACAACAAGAATCTAGACACAGAAATCACGTGGCATACCCCGCATGTCTTCGCCTCTCATGGATGGAGAGCAACCAAACCCACAGAGTGGGTACCGAAACATGGTATATACAAATCCATGTTCTTAGTCATGTTGCTCGAACAAGACCATGAGCGGATATCCATCCCATAGCTCAACCCAAGAAAATGAGTAGCCAACATTCCAGAAGTAAACTCCATCGATGCCTAGCATCCCACACGTCTGCCCCGTACTGTAAGCCAAGGGGCTCAATCACCACACATCGACACTATCTGCTTTGGGCGGCACTGACTCGCCCGCACAGTTTTCGATCACGTCACAAGAATTCATCTCGGTGAGGAAAGCACTCCTCGTCCATGAGAGTTCTGGGGGAATTTCAAACCACAACTCGTCACTGCCCCGTAGTCGAGAGGTCTCCTCAAAGTCAAAGACGCCAAAACACTAATCTGTAAAACCAAGAATACCACTCCGGTAATCACATAGGAAAGCCATAGGCTAGCCTAATAGAAAGGACTGAGCCTGGAATGCTAACGGATGTCCCACTGCCTAGCCCTATTGGAGGGTAAATCATAATACGTCATCAGGCTAACCACTGACCAGCCTTGCTGGAGGGTAAACCCTAATACATCATCAGGCGACCCACTGCACAGCCCCGCTGGAGGGTAAAAGCTAATACATCATCAGGCTACCCACTGCCCAGCCCCGCTGGAGGGTAATCAATAATACATCATCAGGCGACCCAATGCCCAGCCCCGTTGAAGGGTATACCCTAATACATCATCATGCGACCCACTGTCCAACCCCGCTAGAGGGTATACCTTAATACATCATCAGGCGACCCACTTCCCAACTCCGCTGGAGGGTAGACCTAGAATAAGTCGACATGCGACCCACTGCCCATCCTTGATGGAGGGTAGACCCTAAGAGGTCGTCGGGTGACCCACTTCCCAGTCTCTGCTTGAGGGTAGACACTAAGTGTGTTGGGTGACCCACTGCCCAGTCTCTGCTGGAGGGTAGACCCTAAGAGCGTCAGGTGACCCACTGCCCAGTCTCTGCTAGAGGGTAGACCCTAGAAACCGATGAGTAACCCACTGCCCAGTCCCGCTGGAGGGTAAAACTCAAAACTAGTCTGGCCATATCCACTGGGGGGTACAACACTGTCCAACCGAACATGGAGTGGGTATCGCGCAACCACCCAACTCCAGAACAACTCACCCAAAAGAAGTTCAGCGCCTTCCCCATCACTTGGTGTCACTTGCACCGCTACCGGCCGATCCATCAAGAACGAAACCTGGGGGAGACCACTCAACCCTGCTGGTCAAACAAACGAGCACAGATCCAGCGGAAAAACTCCACCCTTCTAGTCAAACAAATGAGGATAGAGGGACCCTCTACGTCACGAGAGGTCAAAGTATGTAAAACAGAGCTCGGTACGCACTTGGTTCCCACAGGACATGTGGCCCCAAGTTAACCCCAACCAAGTGCACGAATGTCTCAGGTACAGACCACACATACCTCTAAGTGCGCCCGTATACTCCAAGAGTATACATCGATTTCATCACAAGGGCTATCGTGCACCCAGCACCCAATTTCAACACGAAATATTGACGTATCATCTCCAAATTTCCACCTCAATGACTGGGGCATGACCCACCATATCTATTCAGGCAATAATTCACTCACACGCGAGTGCACGCGATCACACACCAAGGGTCCGCTACAAACACAGTAGAAAAACCACCCTCGGGGCACCTTCACATTTCCACATTTAATAAGAATGCGTATAAGGTTTCGCACAATTAAACGGATCGCATCGTTTTAATCCTCATGAAAAAACACACGAGATAGACTACTCACTGGCCTCAAACAGATACCTGACCGAAAAGTCGCCAACACCACCTCACGCCCGCACGGCATCCCGTGATCCCGAGCCTCAGCCCCGAAAACAGTCGGGCGCATCGCACCAATGCGAGCCCCTCGGGAAAACATGTCAAAAGAACTACCAATATGAGTGCAATTGATATACGGAGAAAAAGGTGCATTCCGGTGCACCGCACACGAGCAGTGCTTCATGGGACCTATAACCCGGTCCCGAAACTCAACGAACGGATCAAACTATTGCAATCCTCTCGAAAAAGCACAAAAGATGGACTATTCACTTGTCCAAAATGGTCTTCCAGTGATAAAGATGGAAAATCACCATCGATGCCCAATTGGCCCTCGTGAGCCCCCCACCATCATGCAGAATTAAAGCAGGTAGATTGCACCATTGCAATCCCCTCAAAAAAACATCTAGAAACGACTGCTCATGTGCCCCAAACAGACGTCTGATGAAGGAGTCGTGGAACACTGGACGCAGCTCAAAAGACAGGTCATGGGGACTGCACCACAACTTCGGCCTCACTTCCTGAAACCACTCTGGAAAGCTTTTCCCTAGTGCCTGGGTCCCAACACTGCTGACGGCACTCAAAACGGATGTCAGACACGTCCGCGCCGTCCAAAAAACTACCCCCCAAAGAAAACTTTAATTCACTTAAAGACATTCCATTCATCCAAGGCCCCTCGTTTCTGGAATCAAAAATTCCCAAAACCATCTCAAAGAGTTCCAGTCAATGCGAGGTCTGCGCTGCCGCTGACGGCATGAAAAACGGATGCCCTTAGAGAAAGTTACGGGCGTAGGAAAACTGAGGGGAAAAGCCCCATGGGATGGACCGATCAGCCTGGGCCGGCCCACACCGGCCAGCCCGACTCGTAGCACCTAGCCCGTGGCTTGTCCATGTGGGATGGTGGTGGACTTGGTCCACCGCGTGGCCGACTGGCAATAGCCGGTCGCCGCGTGATGACCCGCCCGACGCGGGTCGTTGTCTCCGCTCGTGGGTCGCGCACCGCGACCCCGCCTCACTGTCGCGCCAGACAGCGCCAACGGCGCCTCGTGCCCCCTCACCCGTGGCTACCCCACCTCAGCCTCCTCCACCGGATGGAGTCACCACCGCCTCCGCCTCCTTGGACCGAAGCTGCGCCGCCCTGGGAACTCGCCGGACCACCAGAAACCGCTGGAACAACCCAAAATCCGGCCAGAAACAAATCAAAAACCAACAATCTTAGACGAGTTGTTGCGGCCTCCTCCAAACTCCGATTTCAATTCCGAAAGAAGAGATGGAAAGAGTAATATGTTTACTACATGACCATTGAATTTATTAGAAGATAAAACAAAAAATAGATGCTATGATTGGGGATCAATGGGGGAGGTTCGAGATTTAAATCAAACGAACACCACCTACCTCTTGGGCGTACACCGATGCTTAACCGCCAAACCATCGCCTTGGAAGAGCTGCCTCGCCGAAGCCACCTTGCCAGATTGTAGGAGGATAGGATGGAGTAGGAGCTCCTGGTAGGAGATGAACAAAGGGGGAAGAGATGGGTGGTTAAGTGTTTAAATAGAACACACTTAACCACCCCCTCCCCCCGCCGACCCGAACCCGAACCTCCGGCAGGGTCAAGGTTAAGCATCCCCTAGTCCAAACACCACCTCTTGAGCACACCGGAGGTCATGGAATATTAATCTGAGGCCCCGTTCAAATGTTATTAAACTGAATGCCTGTGGCCTCCAAATTACAAAAACGCCCCTTGGGCCATTTTTCACAAACGGCCCGCGCCCGCGAAACGTACACCCCTTCTTGGGTAAACGGCACATTCCGAACTCCACAGTGCCCTCAGTTTTCCAATCTGAGCCACCATTTAAAATTAACTAGAGTTTCAACATTAAATTAATAAATTAATTAATTAATTTATCCATTTAACCTTCCGAAAGCGAGCGAGGGGTCCAAACATCCGGCGACGACATGTTTTATGTCATTCCTAGGGTAAACACCCCATTCTGGACCCATCCGTACACTCGGATATCTGATCTGGATCACCATTTAGGAGTCATCCCTGTTATTTGGCATTTCCAGTGTGAACGCACTAAAAATTTAATTACGGCCATTCCGGGGCTCGGAATCGCACACCGTCTGGAGGCGCTGCTCTATAATATCATCTAAAATATTCCAAAGTCTTTCACAGCTATAACTGGGTTCTTACATCATTCCCTACTTCAATCTTTTCGTCCCAAAAACGAAAAACTAGGGAGCAACACAGGGTACTAATTCCACACCTGGCTTTCCCATACCCATAAGAACCCATGCACAGCTCTGCGTCACCGCACACAAACCAAAGGATTGATCCATTCTCGTGAGGTCTTCCCTTGCCAATGTCTTGCACCCACTCCAGATTTGGGGTTAGGGCAAGGCGATAGGTAACCTAACCATCCCTCTACATGGTCTCAAATGGTCCAAAGGACCTTGGTGGTAGCTCACATCCCCAACCAATCCTCTACGTCGCATTCCACTACTGAAATCATCTCCCACACCTGGAACAAGGCCCGATGATTCCCTCCTTCAGAATATCTATATGGTGAAACACCCAAGGATATCTGGTCACACAATATTTCACAGTCGATGTCTCTTAACCAAGACTCTCTCACATGCTCATAGAGCGATGGATTTATCCCCGTCGACTAAAGAAAAAGGTCTTATGCCTTTTATAATACCAACACGGGGTTACACCGATGCCCCGCGCCACCCTGTTAACACCTCAAGAAAGAAGAAGGGAGGATGGAATTCCACACACAGATTCTATCAATTCTACTACAAGAAGTAGAAGAGCTGTTGAGCATACCTCTTATCATCCCATGCTCTGCAGGATCGTAGACATCCAATGATTGCAGTTGTCCGTGGTCCCGACTGTCAGCTCCTGGAGCCTGAAGTAGACCACCTAGTGGTGATGGGAAGATCTCGTAAAGCCGTCCCCCACTTCCAGCTCCTCCTGCTCCACTGCTATCCCCACATCTATGGGCTCTACTCCGATCACGGCTCTGCCTCGGTCGTGGTGGTGCACCTGCTGCCTGCCGGAATCTCTCTGCATGCCTGGTCGGGCAGTCTCGTTCCAAGTGACTTCGTCCGACGTAAGAATATCACCGACTCTCTCTGGGCTGAATTGGTGCTCTCCGGCAACACTGTGGTGTACGACCACACCCTTGAGCATGGTTTTTAGAAATCCACCTGCGTCGAGGTCCTGCTTGCTGATGCCTACTAGCTGTGACAGACGTCTTGGCTCCAACGTGCCTGCTGCCACCACCAACTCTAGAACATGAAAAGAAGCTCTCTATCACCAATGCCTGCTCTAGCACCCCAACATATGTGGAAATGCACAAGGGTACTATGACAACATAAATCTCTCGGCAGAGACCCTGCTCAAACCTCCACGCTCAGAGGTTGTCATCATGGACCAAGTCCGGGTAAAAGCATGCACGGTATGTGAAACTAGCCGATTACTCAGCCACTATCTACCCTTCCAGCTGCAACTATGGGAGCTCCTAAATCCAAATGGAGTGCAAGAAGGAGGGAAAAAACTCCTCACAAAACAACAACTGAAAGTGGCCGCACGATAGAGATGACACGTCAAGAAACTGAGTCACCGGACTCCACCAATGCCAAGCTGCTCCACGAAAAAGGGTGGCTGCCAAAGCCACTCTCTGATCTGTCGGCGTCTGCGGAAGCCTGAAAAGGAGAACCACTGCCTCTAGCCAAAATTCTAATGCCTAAGGGTTTGGCTCACCACTGAACCTCAGCGGTCCCTACTGCTAGATCTTGTGGAGTGCGCTCAACCTGCGCTCAAGTTCAGTCTGCTCTATTGAAACTGCCTGCTGCTCAACAGGTGGGGGTGCTGCTACCGGCCCAACCGCAGAAAAGGGGCTCGCATGATGGGTTCTAGAATGTGGCCTCGTAGCTCACAAGGTCTTTGTCACGCACCAAATCTAGTATCTTCATTGGCTGCCTTCGCGGAGACATCCTGAATATTATCAAGGAGTTTCGCAGTCAGATGAGCATATATGTATATACAAATAACTACGATGGGGAGCTGACTCAAGAAGGATAGTCAAAGACTCAATCCTATATGATGCACAAAAAAAATTTTCCCTGCAACAAGTGTATCAGCATGCCGAGTCGACAAGCGGGTTATCAATGTCCTGGTGAATGGATACATCAGTCACCGCACCATCACTGGACTCCCTGGCCTGAGAGCCGCTCTCGAGACGCGTTAAAAAAGTTTCCCAAAATCTCAACCAATTACACTTTTAGGGATGTCCGCACAACGTCCCATGGAACAAACCACCTCGGATACCACTTTGTCACGTCCCGACCCTACCTGGGCTTGAGTCGAAACTACCCCAAGCCCACCTATATAGGCCAGGGGCTGGAGACCAGCGACGAAGTCACAATAACTCGGGGAGGCCTTTGCCTAAGCACTTGTACACACACACACAACACACTCAATGAAAAAGTGCATAGTAAAAGTAAATGAAAGCAGAATAAAAGAGCAACTGCTATATAAAAACCACAAATGTGCATTGACCTCTAAATAGTTCAAAGTACAAGCTGAAAGTAAACTGAAAAGAAAAGGGAAAAAACACATGCCCAACCAAAAAAAGTTCCAAAACCCTGCAACAGGTGAACAAAACGTAAATAGCTAGAAGGGTCCTCCACCAAGAACCCAACTCCGACCACCGCACGCGGTCCAAGCTCCCAAGCTTTTATGCTTCTCTGAAGTCACGCTACACTTTTCTGTCATCTGCAAGGTCACACCAAGTGCGGGAAATGCCCAAGTAGGGGTGAGTATAAAAATACTCAGTAGGATACCCCTAAGGCTCGAGGGAGTAACAAAAAAAGGTACTGAAGGGTGAGATTTAGATAAAACAGGGAAATGTAAAGGAGTAAACTAAATGTGAAGTAAAGAGTACAACTCAACCCAACAAGAGAAATGTTGAAGACTTGTCCTAGCCCAAGGAGAAATGAACGGTGAGAAGATGAACTTCTCATCAAGCTTTCGATGCCTATAGCAGGAGATTAGACTCATCCAACTACGAGAAGCTAGACGCGGAAAGAACGTGGCATACCCCACACGTCTTCACCTCTCCTGGAAGGAGAGCAACCAAACCCAAGCAGTGGGTATGAGAACTTGGTATATAAAAATCAATATGCTCTGTCAAGAAGCCCGGACAAGACCGTTAGGGGATCTCCATCCCGTAGATTCTCCCAAGAAAAAGAGTTGAAAACATTCCCAGAAGTAAGCTCCATCGATGCCCAGCATCCCACACGTCTGCCCCAAACCACAAGCCAAGGAGCTCAATCACCGCACTTCGACACTATCCGTTTTGGGCGGCACTAACTCACCCTAATGGTTTTAGATCACGTCACAAGAATGCGTCTCGATGGGGAAAGCGTTCTTCGTACTAGAGAGTTCTGGGGGAATGTCAAAAAACAACTCGTCACTACCCCGCAGTCGAGAGGTCTCCTCAAAGTCAAAGCTGCCACAACACTAACCCAAACAACCAAGGGTCCCGCTCCGGTATTCACGGAGGAAAGCCACATGCTAGCCTAGTAGAAAGGACTGAGCCTGGAATGCCAACAGATGACCCACTACCTAGCCCTGTTAGAGGGTAAACCATAATACATCATCAGGTGACCCACTGCCCAGCCCTACTGGAGGGTAAACCCTAATACATAATCAGGCGACCCAATGCCCTGCCCTGCTGGAGGGTAGACCTTAATACAACATCAGGTGACCCACTGCCCATCCTCGCTGCAGGGTAAACCCTAATACATCATCACGCGACGCAGTTCCCATCCCCGCTAGAGGGTAAACCCTAATACATCATCAGGAGACCCATTGCCCAGCCCCATTGGAGGGTAGACCTTAATACATCATCAGGAGACCCACTGACCAGCCCCACTAGAGGGTAGACCTGGAATAAGTTGACAGGTGACCCACTGTCTAGCCTTGCTGGAGGGTAGACCCTAAGAGGTCGTTGGGTGACCCAATGCCTAGTCTCTACTAGAGGGTAGACCCTATGTGTGTCGGGTGACCCACTGCCCAGTCTCTACTGGAGGGTAGAACCTACGAGTGTTGGGTGGCCCACTGCCCATTCACTGCTAGAGGGTAGACCCTAGAAGTCGATGAGTAACCCACTGCCCAGCCCCAGTGGAGGGTAAAACTCAGATCTAATCTGGCGGTATCCATTGGAGGGTACAACACTAGCCAACTGAACATAGAGTGGGTATCGCGCAACCACCCAAATCTAGAACAACTCACCCAAAAGAGGTTCAGCGCCTACCCCATCACGGGGTGTCACTAACACCGCTACCGTACGATCCATCGAGAACAAAACCAGGTGGTGACCACTCAACCCTGCTGGTCAATCAAATGGGCACAGAGCCAGGGGAAAAACTCCACCCTGCTGGTCAAACAAACGAGCACAGAGGGACCTTCTACATCGCGAGAGGTCAAAGTATGTAAAACAGAGCTCGACACACACCTGGGGCCCACACGACGTGTAGCCCCAAGTTAACCCCAACCAAGAGCATGAACGTCTCAGGTAAAAACCACATGTACCTCCAAGTGCTCCCGTATACTCCCAGAGTATACCTCTCTTTCAGCCCAAGGGCTATCATGCACCTGACACCCAATGTCAACGCGAAGGCATGACGTAACATCTCCAACATGCCGCCTCAGCAACTGGGGCATGGCCCACGACATCTATTGAAGAATTACTTCACTCACATGGGATTTCACGCGATCATACCCCAAGGGTCTTCTACAAACACAGTAGAAGAACTGCCCCTAGGGCACCTTCACATTTCCACATTTAATAAGATCACATATAATTCTCAGCACAACCAAACGGATCCCACTATCGTAATACTCATGAAAAAACACACGATATAGACTACTCACTTGCCTCAAATTGATATCTGAAGGAAAAGTCGCGAACATCGCCTCACACTCACATGACGTCCCGTGATCCCATGCCTCGTCACCGAAAACAGTTGGGCGCATCGCACCAATGTGATCCCCTAAGGAAAACAATTCAAAAGCACTACCCATATGAGTGCAACAGATATCTGGAGAAAAAGGTTCATTTTGGTGCACAGAACATGAGCAGTGCTTCATGGGACCCGTAACCCAGTCCCGAAACATAACGAATGGATCGCACAATTTCAATCCTCTTGAAAAAGCACACAAGATTCACTATTCACTTATCCAGAACGGTCGTCCGGAGATAAAGATGGAAAATCACCATCGGCGCCCAAACGACAGTCGTGGGCACGACACCATCATACTGAATTAAAGTGGGCGAATTTCACCATTGCAATCCTCTCAGAAAAACTCCCAAAAACGACTACTCGTGCGCCCTAAACAGATGTCTGATGGAAGAGTCATGAAACGCTTCACGCAGCTCAAAAGATAGGCCATGGGTCCTGCACATCAAATTCGACCTCAATGACTAAAACCACCCTGGAATGCTTCGGTCCAGTGCTAGGGTACAAATGCCGCTGACGGCGCTCAAAATGGACGTCAGACGCGTCCGTGCCGTCCAGAACAATTTCCCCCGAAGAAAACACCAATTCACTTAAAGACGTTACATGCCTATGAGGCCCCTCATTTACAGAATCAAAAATTCCCCAAACTATCTCAAAGCGTTCCCCTCGATGCGAGGTCCGCGCTGCGACTGACGACACGCAAAACGGATGCCCGTATCGAATGGTACGGGGGTCTGAAAACTTAGGGGTAATCCCCCTTGGCCTAGACCGGACCGGACCGGCCGGTCCGCCGGGCTCGCAGCACCTGGCCCGTGACCAGCCCGCACAGGCCGGCGGCGGACTCGGTCCACAGCATGGCCGACCGACCGAAGCCGGTCGCCACATGATGACCCGCGCGACGAGGGTCGTAGTCTCCGCATGGGGGTCGCGCGCCGGGACTCCGCCTCAGCCGACACCGCCAGATGGAGTTTCCTCCACTGCCGCCTCCTCGGACTGAAGCTGCGCCGCCCTGGGAACTCACCGTAATGCCGGAAACCACCGGAACAACCCAAAATCTGGCCGGAAACAAATAAAAAACCCGCAAACTTCGACAAGCAGCTGCGGCCTCCTCTGAACAGCGATTTCAATGCGGAATGAAGCGATGGAAAGAGTAAAATGTGTAATACACGACCATGGAATTTGTTCGAAGATAAAACAACAAATCGATGCTATGATTGGGTTTCAAAGGCGGGGTTCGGGATTTAAAACAAACGAACATCGCCTACCTCTTGGGCATAGCCCGATGCTTCGCCGCCGAACCGCCGCCTTGCCGGAGCTGCCTCGCCGGAGCCACCTCACTGATGTGTTGGAGGAAAGGATGGCGGAGGAGATCCTAGTAGGAGATGATGAAAGGTGGAAGAGGTATAGGGGGGTTATGTGTTTAAATAGAACACACTTAACCACCTACCCGCCGTCCCGAACCTGAACCTCCGGCGGGGTTGAGGTTAAGTATCCCCTAGGCCAAACACCACCTCCTGAGCACAACGGCGGTCTCAGAATTTTAATCTGAGGCACAGTTCAAATGTTATAATACTGAACGCCAGAGGCTGCCAAATTACGAAAATGCCCCTGCGTCCATTTTTCACAAATGGCCCGCGCCCGCGAAACATACACCCTTCTAGGGTAAACGACACATTCCAAAATCAATGGGGACCTCTGTTTTCCAATCTGAGCCACCGATTAAAATATACTAGAGTTTCAACATTAAACGAATTAATTAATCTGATTAACCTTCCAAAAGCGAGCGAGGGGTCCAATCATCCTACGCTGACGTGTTTTATGTCGTTCCTAGGGTAAACATCTCATTCCGGACCCATGCGCACACTCGGATCTTTGATCCGGATCACTGTTTAGGAGTAATCCCATTAATTTGGCGTTTCCAGTGTGAACACACTGAAAATTTAATTCCAGCCACTCTGGGGCTCAAAATCGCACGTCGTCTGAAGGTGCTGCTCTAGAATATCATAAAGAATATTCCAAAGTCTTTCACAGAAAAAACCAGGTTCTTATAGGGAGATTGATGATGGCTGGGGCACCGGGTAGGAGGAAGCCCAGAAGGTGGATGTGATGCAGAGAGAAAACCCAGAGGTGATGGGGTGTGTGTTGTATGAGAAGTAGGGGTTCATAGGGGGAAAAAGAAAAAAGAAAAGGGTGGAGGCGGCTGTAGATACTACGTCACGTAGGGGACAGCTGCATGGAACAAGTAAAGTGAAAAAATGGGAAGTAGAAAGAACAATAAAGAAAAAAAGTGAAGGTAAATACTAATAATAATAACAACATCCATAATTAAAATAATAATATTAATTAAAATTTATAACCATAACCACAATAAAAGACAAAATTTATTCTTTTGAATTTTTTCCCAAAGATTGTCGAATAGTGTAATTTCATGGGTGAAGCCGCACTGGGAATCCAAAATACGCTCCTCTTGGGCACTTACTGAGATACTCAAAAACACACATTTTTTGTCAAAACTCAAAATTCTTTTTTGGAATTCATCGCGAACCACGAAAAACTCCTTTACACCCCATGAAAATAATAAAATAAAAATCACATATAGGTGAAGGCTTGAAAATTCTTCACACCATAACGCTTCCCACCCCTAGTAATCCACAACAAGACCAAGAGACAAGATAAAACTCCTTATGTGTCACTCAAACCCAAAAGATAAGCCCCTACAGTTGATCGATCCAAATGAACACCAAACTCCCATGACATGCAACTAATCATCCAAACAAAAACATTTGAATCAATACCAAAACGAAACCTGAAGCAGAACATTGATACTAACACTGGGAGGCCTAAACAGACTCCCCACCATAGGAAACATTCGATACTGAATTCAACAAGACTAAAAATGGGTCATTCCATCCTAAGTACTGATGAGATTAACTGAGTTTGAAAACTTCCCATGAAGATGAAAATACCTACACCACAAGGGGAGAGCGGAATAGACCTACTTATAGTACTTCGAAACTACAATTATCACTACAATAACAACTTTTCACCCTCAAAATAATTCAAAAAACACAATGATAAGGATGAAAATTAAACAATGTACTTTTCACACCACTAGGGTTCACTTGACTACACTCCAGTTTCACTCTGGGATCTTTGGGTGGAGCATTTCTTAATGAAGCATCATTTTCCTCCCTGTCAGTATTCAAAATGTCTCAAAAATAACACCCAAACTAGAATTTTACCAAATGCACATCTATTATAATAATTTATTCAAAGAGGTTCTTTTAGAATCATTCTTACAACTAATTGAAAAAAACACCACAGAACGCTACCAGAGATGATCACTATATAAAAGGTAAGATACAAATATAAAAACTCAAAACTGATCCCCAAACATCATCTTACACCTAGTTGATGGGCTGAGATGACCTTCGATGATCCAGGTCTGGATTCAACTTACTTTTTGGAAATACGTCGACAGAATCGTTGCATGTGACCCAGATATCCATAGGTGTGGTGGGATTTTGGAGGACAGGGGAACATTATCCTTTTGTACCCCTGCATACCGCATTAGTGATAGATCAATTCATTGCACTGGGAGGAAGATGATTGATCTTCTGAAGGCCTCTTGATTCCACTAATAGTTGTACCAGCATCAGGCCGATTCCCATTCTACTTATCATCATCCTCTTCATAGCTTCCCAAGGTCGTATGAGGATTCTCCACCTCAAGTCCTCATGCTAACTCACCTTTGGTGAGGAAATATTTTCTCACCACATCTGGGATGGTGATTACGTTGAACTCTTCTGCCTTCGACAGTAGCTTAACACTATGTTCGAGCTCAATATTTTGACCTTTGACGGGGATTCATTTCCCACATACCATGGTTCATACGGAGCCATGTCCATGAAACGATGAAGGAATTCTAACACTGATCCAACACCTTGTTGAATTCCACACAACATCATCCTCTTACTTACCATTTTCACCTTAGAGAATTATTATTTGATGAATTAGAACTTGATGAAATCCCAAGTGAGATATTCTCAAGCATTGCTAAGAGACATAAACTTCCACCACTTCCAGGTTTGACCTTCAAGCATAAAGGTAGCCAATTTCACCTTCAATGAAATTGAGGGCATGAGAGAACAGATGTTCCTCTCAATATTCCACATCCACACCTCTTCCTAAAGAGTATATGCTTGGCAGTAAATGAGGGAAGGGTTCTTCTTTGGAAATCGAAGGACATAGTCCATGGATAGAAAAACTGGATAATCTGCTAAAGGCACACCTCACAAAGCTGCACCTTTAGAATCTATCTAAACATTGTGGGGGCTAAAACTAAGGAAAAATACAAGAAGATGGTTCAAACATGGTCATTACAATTTTAAATCCCAAAATAAATGTTTTAACCCCTATTTTCAGAAAGAAGTAAAACCCAAACGATTCAATAGGGGAAAACAAGGGATGATGGGTGACTTGGCCATATGGTTGGCAGTCATACACCAGTCACACCACCATCAATGAGATCATTCTAGGGTAATGTCCCCGACACAACAAGGAATTTAAGACCATGCAAGCTCATGGTGGTAACTTGCCCGACTCTTATTTCATTTCCTAATATCATACAAACCATAAGAATCAAATGACATCGACAACCCAAACATCCCATGGTAAACCAATGTTCGAAATGATAAAAGGGTTCATGAAATCCTTCTCATCACTACACCATGAGTTTTGAAAATCATACTCCATCAATGATGAAAACCCCAAATAACAGTGGGTGATCTGAAAAGAAATGTTCTGCTCCGGTACTGACCTCCTCTGATTCAATTTTTTCATCAACCATCATGGTTCATCTCGGAAATTATCAACCGAGTCAGTCCGTGACTTTTCCTGAGTGGTGTTCCAGATCCTCCTGGGTTGGCGACTAGCACCATTGCATCAATGGAGGACAACTGGGAATGATTTATCCCATATAAAATAAATTAAGTAGTGAAAAATGAATAATAACACAATGTAAATAAACAACAAGAAATGAAAGAACGACCAACAATAACCAACTACCATAACAACGACCAAAACTCCCCGTGACTCAGAGAGTCGCTCACCTACCAACAACCATCATTCTGCATGATGATCATGATGAAGTTAAACCTGAAACATAACTACAAATAGGAAAACACAACAGTAGTGAGTATTAAAACTCAGTAGGCAATGCCAAAAATCTATTCCCAATGCACTACCTTTAAATAGAAAATTTACTAATGCCAAGTTTGAACTAAATTATATAAAATATGGGATTCCACACAAACACTTTAGTTTCTAATATACCTAACAGTTTATTTCCCTTTTATACAGTAAAAACATGTTTAATTTTATAAAAAAAGGTGCATTTAATTTTAAAATATTTTTTACAAACAATTTAGAAATCCAAATTTTTTTTGTTAGTAAAAAAACATGTCACACTACACACACTAAGGGAAATATAGAATAAGTGGTACACATGGGCCAACAACCAAACTACACCTCTAAACCATCCACCAAATATGAATAATCACAAAGGAAAACATGGGACGAACCTAAGATCTCGTGAAAAATCCAGAAAATACTATATATGTGACTCATCCTGAAGGCATTACCTACTCGATGATGACATAATGTCCAAATTCCCTGTGTTTCCCTGGATGGCCTAACCGAGAGGCCCAATCTAATATCACTAATAACAGAGTACCTCTCAGCTATGGGCCACTAGCCAGTGAGTAATCTAAACTAGCACAGAAATCATTATCCAAATATTCTCATACAATTCTAGGTTCCCATGTGAACAACTATAATAAAAAAGAAAAGGGGTGAGTCAACAATGTCTACCATGTATCACAAACATCACACACAACTCATGCAGTCAACTTACACCAACGTTCAACCCTGATCCACCTGAAAGAGAGTTTTCTAAAATAATTTATTTTATTAAAATGTCCAACAGGCCATCCCAATGGTAACAAAAATTTTCATTTCTCAAGATAAATAAAACACTTTTTCATGATTCAATAGAAATCATTTATCAATAAACCATAACAACATTTGAAATTCCTTGAATTTTTTTTAATGGCCAAATGGACATTTATTAACTACTGTGTGTATTTTCATCAAGAAAATATTTCAAGGGTCTTGTATAAAATAAACAGAATTTTTTTACACCAAATAATCATTTAAGATTAATTATTGTATATTATTTTTCATCTATTAAAATTAAAAAAATAACAAGCAACTAATAAATTCTAAATTTAATGGTAAGTTCAGGGGGTCATAACTCAAGTTGCAACATGATTACGATGACGTGACATGTATCACACTCACGCACACATATGTGATACTAGTTGACGAGCAAAATATCAGGAAAACCCATGCCAATGCACTTCAACAACGCAAAGCATAAAAAACTCAAAGTTATAACTAAAAAAATCTAAATGAATAAACAAAATAAAACCCACCTCGACAATGGTGGGGGAAAAATGATGTGAATCCAAACTGCTCACCATTAGAGGTGGGCGTTTTTTGTGTTCCCAGGTGAGAAAAATGTGCGGGTATGGCTGGCCTCATGAACGAATATGGAACAAGAATCGATAGGACATTCCTTCCACCTCATATGAATGATGAGGAGCTGTGATGCATCATAAAGGTCGCTGGTAGGGGGGCGCAACCGAGAAGGGAGTGCGATCCATGGAAGGGCCACACCGTCGTGCAGGAAGTTCGATGGCTCGAGTAGAGGAGAGGCATGGTAGAGCGAGGGTGAGCTGGCGCGAGATAGGGATATAGGGTGAGGTGAAGGCTCGCTGGCTGGGTCAGGTGGTCACCTGATCATGGAATGGATGTGTGGGGTCCCGGGTGAGCACGAAGGGATGAGCAGGGTGGCGGGCTAGTCGAGGCTGGAGGTGGCTTGACAGAGGCAGAGGGTCGGAGTGAAGACCTACAGGCGGAGGCATATCTGGCGTGAGGCTGGGAGGCCGGTACCGGAGCTGGCAGGGGGTGGGAGTCTTGAATGGTAAGCAGCAGGATCAAGAGGGCCAAGGGTGCACAATGACATAGGGAAAACATGGGGTACTGGTCTCTATTGCATTAGGTGAAGGAGAAGTATCATACTACTAGGTGAGGTGCAAGAGAAAATGGAGGCAACAACTCTTGTAGGTGGGAGGGGGCTAGATCATGACAGGGGGAACAGGGAGGCGGAGTGAATGATGCGCAAGGTGGAGGAGCAGGCGAGGGCTGGAGGGAGGGGTTGTAGGTGCTAGGTGATGCAGGTACGTGACACCGAGGGTAGCTGGGATGCAGTGCATGAGGTAGCCTGTTGGGTGGATGGGATGTGTCAGGGAAAACCGGAGGTGCTGGGGCATGCTCTTGGTGAGAATCTTCGCTGTAGAGGGGAATGGTGAAAAGGAAGAAAGGGCGGTTGTATCTGGTGCACCACGCAGGGGCTAGTTGTGTCAAACAGGTAAAGGGAAACAAAGATAAGGATGAGGAATAAACAAAAATGTAAATTTCAATAATAATAATTATTATTATTATTATTATAATAATAATAATAATAATAACAATAATAACAACCTTAATTACAACAATAATGTTAACTAAAATTAATAACCATGTACGCAATAAAAATCTAAATTTATTCATTTTTTTCTAATGATCGGCGGACAATATAGTTTTATGGGTGATGTCGCGCGGGGTCTCCAAAATGTCCTCCACTCGACCTCTCAACGACATCAACTGAAAAACATGGATTTCTTTGACAACACTCAAATGTCTTGTTCAGAATACAACCTGGTCCTCATAAAAAAATTAAAACCAAATAAAATAATTAAATAAAAATAATAGATTTGTTAGGGTGTGACATACATATCTTATTACCCTTTCAGTATGCACATGTTATGACAATTGTCAATCATGATCATATCATGCACAAAGACACACCACATAAAAAATATATATCTTGGAATTTTTAAGATAAATTGTTGTCATAATCACTACATTATAATCTCTGGTATTTTTGTTAAAATTGTACAAATCATGTTATAGTATCAATCCCACGTGAATCTGGGTAGATGAAATATTTTACCCCTCTATTTCAAATATTTTTAATAGTTCTAGTGTAATTTATTTATTATATATGACATTCATGTTTTTGTGTTGTGTCACTTGTATTCATATGAAAAAATTGAAGATACCTTGAATATAAATCATACAATGTGGTTTCTTTTTCAGGAAATATATTGAAAATAATTAACTAGACCTATTATGGTTTTAATTCTCACAAATCATGCTTCATAATGTTAAATCAAGATTAGTTTTGTTCACTCATGTTTACATAAATCTCAATATATTATGTTAGTTGTTTACATCATGAGACTAGTTCTAAAATTTTTAATAATGATGGCACACCATTAAGGATGAGTCATCTTTAAGGGGGACTCACCATTGTACATCTCACTGATGGTATAAAATTAGTTAAGTATCAGTTACCAGTAATTTAGATGATCTTTATGATGTATCAATGTAAATTATAACACTTTCAACATAAATACTAAAATATGAGAAAGGATGAGACAACATTACACATTCCATAGTCGACAAACTCTTAAAATGTTCCCAATGTATGAGTTATCATTGTCATAAGTAACTTTTATGTCTACTTACTATCATATAAAAGACACTATGAAGTCATCTTATAATTAGAGTGGTTTACCTCTAAATTAATAATTGTTCCATTCCACTGTTCAATGATTATATACCGCGCCAACATTTAGATACACTATTCCATGTCTCATTTCAGAGACACTATATAATCATCCAATTTTATTTTAATTAAAATCTCATTCTAATGGTCCTAATTGTGTAAGTTATTACTTCTAATTAATTTAAAGACATTTTTAGTTATATTTCAGAAAACATTTGAATTGATGAAATATTTCTTTATGATGTACTATGTACCCGACCATGATTGACATCATGAACTATAACGACGACAATATATAATGAAAATACCTGATCTAAAAGGATTCCCATGTCATGAAATATTGTTCCTGGAAAATAGATTATAACAACTATCTATTGATACATGATGATACTTCTGAGAACTCATTGGAAAGAACATTTTTGTAGAATAAAATTAAGCGAGGAGAATAACTCATCAATTAAATCAATAAATCCCTAGAAACAGAAAACTTAATCTCTCATGAAACTCTATTTTTTTATCCCATTATAAAATTTGACTCCACCTACACTTCATGAAAACTTCTAATTGTTGCAAGTTGCATCAAATATTATATTGAGATTTCTAGCTCTGTTATATCTATTTTTTCTTCTTCTGTAGTGTTTTTAAATTAAGATCTATGAGTTTCTTTTATAGTTTATTGAACAAAAAATGAATCCTATGAAAAAAACTAGAAGATATATAGATATTTTTACAATCTATTATATGAACCTCAAACTCCAATGAATTATAGTGGAATAAGTCCATATGTGACATGCTTGTCATTCCACTCCCATCAGAAACATGGAAGAGGTCTTGTTCTCCTAGATAGTTGTGTGTGTTATGGTTTACCTAGATTCAAGGTGTAGATATATGTTTATTCATATAAAATAATTGGAATCAAGTGACTACTAAGTGGAGATGATAAATTCTTATCTTCATGATAATCATATTGGTAAAATTTTGATGTGTTATTTTGAATATATTTTTTCTCTGTTTGTGTTTATTTAAATTAGAAACCCTAACATATCATTGATATTTAATCATACATAGTGTTTATATTAGAATTTTCTTTATTATGTATATTTAAAAGTAAAACTAATAATATATTTTTTTTCAACTGATAACAAATCACACATTGGGAAGTATTTTGAAATACCAAAAATATTATAAATTCCTACTCTATATAACATTGGTATTTTAATTAAAATTCAGGGAATTTTAAATTAATATATAAGGAATAAAATTTTATACGTACTCAATTAACACTCTCTTGAGTTTCCTAATCTGACCAACATTTGTTATTATAGGTTCTTACTTTTTGGGATTCAATGTTTTTAATGTTTTTAGAACTCATCAACTGGGATTTTAGTTGTGTTTTAAACATCTCAAAATTTCATTCAGATCAAATTTTTTAGTTCTTTAAAACATGTATTCAATAATTCACATAAAAAATATATAGAAGGTGTTGCTACCTATAAACCAACATATTTCATTTGAATTAATTATGAAAAGTGGAAAATTACATTTAAATTCATTAAAAATATATTGTTTTGAAATATGTTCCTCAATTTTAAATGAATATGAGACCTAATCTATATCTATAATACATGAGATAAACCAAATAAGATATAAAATAATAATATTTTTAATTCCATGAATGTAATAGATTGTTCCATAAGTGATAAAGCCTACAATATGATTTATCCATGTTAAACATTCTTTGAAATTTGTGGTAGAATAGATATTACACATGAAGAAACCACTAATGATAAGAAATTGATGATTAACACATATAATATTAAATATGATAACTTATAAATGATGTTTTATAAACCTATATCTTACTTTTATCTTATGTTTAATGAGGTATGAATATAGTGAGCTCATTTGGATATAAATTCACAAAAAATGACAATTCTTGTCAATCTTGAGATAAATTCTAAAATGATTGAGAGGGACATCAGTATCAATTAGAGAATCTTTTTTCATTGATTAACTACATTTAAATATGTTGATAGGAATTTTTTTGATGTATGAGGAAGATCTAAATTTTACCATGAAGATGATGATGAACCAAGAAGAATCTCATTGTATTTCAATACCACTATATACATACAAAAAGATAAATTTTAAGTTCGTGATAATTTTTACTGTGTAATGATTCTTCAAAAGGTAGTGATGAGGAAATTGCTTATGTATATAGGATATTTATGATATTATAAATAAATGAAAAATTAATTGAAAATTCATAACTACCAAGGAAAATATTACAATATCGGTAACTAAAAAAAGGATTGGAAAATATTTTAGAATAAGAGTTACATATTTTTATGATTGAAAAAGAAAAGGACATGTGAAGGATGACAGACCACAAATGAATTGAAATAAGATATATTAGGAAAATGACAGAAACAACTAGACGGATATGAAGGCTACATGGAGTGCTTATAATGACACGACCCATGAATCTGAATCACATCAAGATAAAAAGGCTGCAAACTCCAACATCTGTTTTTTGAAAAAATCATTTGGGGTAAACTTGGTAACCCCTAAACAATATACATACTATTATAGAGATGATAATGAATATAAAACATCAAAATGTATAAAAAATGATTAATTTTTTTAAAACTAAAAAATGATTAAGAATAATGGAATCGAGCTAAATTATAAATATAAATTTTGTAACAGTCAACATTCTCTTTTTTATAGTATTTAAATAAGAACACACTATAGAAAAAGATAATAATCCCCATAATATATACTTGAAAATAAAACATCAATTTTCTAATGATTAATTAATGAGGGATCGATATAAATTTACAAATGGTAAGGATAACATAATTCAGATGAATAGAAAAAAATATTCTCTTAAATATACTATTGTATTTGGTTATCAAAAAAAGAAATGAAATTTTGTAAAAAATTAATTTTATATCCAAATCCAGAAAATTATTTTTTATGCCACGATATGAAAAATTTTATGGATGTTCCAGTTATGGAAAATAAAATACATATTTTGAATCTTTTATACCTAAAAATGTTAATATTTCTAAAAATTTTCAAACTGCTTATTAGAATCCCAATAATAAATTTGTGTTACTAAAGCCTTAATTAATAATATTATTATTCTCAGAAACATATGGGTACCAAAGTGTTTTATTGTTCTATCTATTTTTGTTGGAAATTAGTTTGAAGGGTTCTTATAAGAACATAATGTACATTTACAGAGGGTGTACAAGACAAATTTTGGGGGACTACTCCAGCATGAAGCACCTCATAATTATTTATGGTGAACATGTCATCATTTGTTGCAATGAAAAAGGGAACATTATTGCCCACAACTAAATCGGGAACATCATTTTAGTTTTAACTTCAAATGTTCTTTCTATTGATATTCTAAAATACAATATTCATTGAATGTCATTACAAGTTTAATTTTTAAATGATTAAATTAATGTTATCAATTATAATTATGGATTTACTCTTTAGTACATTTTAGAATGAATATTTTTATGGTTTTAATTTGGATTCATTAGTCCCAGAGAATTTTTTTTGATATGTTATTTAATAACTAATTTATGCTCTTGAATAGGTGACTAATCCATTATAACATTCACTCTTTGACATAGATTACAAGAAAATTTTTAGTCAAGGATATACATAAATGTTTTTTTCCAAATTATAATGAATGGGATTTATGTCAAAAAGGAAAGCAACATAAAATATCTTTTAGACCAACGAATGTTGTTTCAACTTCTTTAGATGATTCACAATGAATTTTTATACTATCTAGATTTTCAATTTTAAATGTGAATCAAATTATTTATGTTATAATATAATACTTTTCAAGGTATACATCGACCTTCATTCTAACTCAAAGAGTGAGGCATGTTATTATTTCACCATGTATGATAGATTAGTAGAAAACTTCTGTTTACCTTGAATAAAAACCTTAACAAGTGACCCTGGCTATGTGCTTGAAAATTAGGAATTTTATTTATGTTTCCTGCCAAATGGATATAGTAATAGCTTCTAAACACCTAGGACACCATAGCAGAATGGAGTTGTATAAAGGATAAATAAAAATTTGTAAGTCTTATCCTGGTATTTTCTTAATTAATATGATCAACCTATTTATTTTTGGGTGAGAGTGGTAAATACAGCATGGAATATATTCAATAGTGTTTTAATTGATCCTATCATAATGAAAAGCCCCAATGAGATATTGAATTATTTGAAACCTAAGGTTAGTTAATAAATAATTTTTTCTTCAATTTATGTAGTCTTTATAATGAATAGAATCTTTTCAAATTTTCATCCAAGATAGATAACAATATTTTCCTAGGTTATTAAATCTCTGGTAAAGGTTATATATTCTTTAACAAGACATCCAAATGTGTGGAAGAATATGTGGATGTAAAATTTGTTAAAAAATATCCACACCAATCCAAATACTCAATATAAAATATTGTGGATAATCTATCATATCTAGGCATAAATCCTAATTTTTCTGATTATATTATTAAATAAGTAATAAAATCGTCTAGTTTTTTAAATTTTTTAGATTTTGACAAAAAAATATAAACCTATTAAAGAACCTATAGTGACCATCCCTTCTTTTCTAGTCCTTTTAAACTCTTATAAAATGTTCTTTTGATGTTGTAGTTGTAAAAAATGTTATAAAATCATAGAATAGAGCATATCTAAAAAACCAAGTTTATCTTCGAGTAATATAATCATAGCTTCAACCCGATAAAATTAACGATTTAATCAATGATAAATTCTTGATGGGGGATATGTAAGATGAATTGAATCAGTTTAAAAGAAAACAATTATAGAAACTAGTTGATAGAACTAACGACACATTATCTTTAGGCAATAAATGAATGTTTAGAAATAGGGCTGATAAAGATGTAACTATATTAGAGAATAATAATAAATTAGAGGAACAATGTTATATTCATGAAAAAGTAATAAAATATAAATAGATCATTGCACATTTAGCCAATATTGAACCCATTAGATTTCTGGAAGCTTTTATAGAAGTACTGTATTTCAAATATTATCAAATGTATTAGAAAATTAAATTATTAAATAATTATATAGTTGGGGATGAATTTATTAATAAGCCACGCATTTTTATAGATCCAAATTTATCAAATAATTTTATCATGTAAATGATATCATTGTATGTGTCAAAATAATCTCCAAGAGCATGGAATGATAGGGTTGAAACATTACTTACTTCTATAGGATTATATAAAGTTATAGTTTCTTTTAAACATTTTATAAAAATAATCCTTCAAGATTATTTATTTGATCAAATATATGTTGATGATATTATTTTGGATCTTCAAGAATTAATTAATTATTGAATATTGGAAAATTAAGAAAAATTAGTTTGAAATGAGTTTAATGGGTGAGCACAAAATTATTTCTTGGATTTAAATATTTCAAAATTAATGAAGGTGTTATTTTAAATCATTGTAAATATTCTAAATATCTTATTAAATGTTATGGAATTGATATCAATATAAATAGTGATACTCCAATGAGAACCACCTATAAATATGATCCTGATAAATATAGTAATTCAATGAATCAAACCAGTTATATTGGATTGATTGTTAGTCTTATCTACTTAATAGCTATTCTACTATATTTCATGTATTGAGTATGTATGTGTGCTCATTTCCAATAAAATAATAAAGACTCTCACCTTCTAATTTTTAGAATAATTTTCAAATACATCAAATAAACTACGAACATGGGACAATTCTTTCCAAGAGGACAATCATTTGACATGTATAATTATTCTAATGTTGATTTTAGTTGTTTAAAGTATAATAGAAAAAGCACCTATCTAATATTTCACATTTTTGGAGAGTATCTAATTTCATGTTGTATTAAGAATCAATTTTTATAATAATTTATTAGTGAAGCTGAATACATAGAATCTGGTAGTATTTTAGCTAAATTTTTTTTGGATGAAAGAAAAATTAGTAGACTCTTTATATCAATTTAGGCATGTCATTGAAAAATATGAAAACAAAAGTTCTATTAAAATTTCAGATAAACCAGTTCCCTATAAAAGTACAAATCATATTGATGTAAGAAGATAATTTTTGTGTGGTAATTATAAAAAACGATATATAACTCATTAATTCACTTACATCAATTAGTATATTGAAACTATTTTTACTAGGCCCTGAAATTATAAGAGAATGAGTTACATCATACATGACTTGGGGATGATTAATTTTGGATGAATCACTCTTGAGACTCACTGTTGATGACTCGGAGTTGGGACTCACCAATGATGACTCGCCATTGGGGGTCATCGTTGGGGACTAATCTTTAATATTCACCATTGTTGACTCGCCATTGGGAAACACCATTGATGACACATAATTAGGACTCACCATTGTGTCTTAAAGTTCATGACATTGTTTTTTTTCATTCTTAGACAAAAAAATAACTATTATTTATTTGTATTTATTTTATTCCAAATTATTTATTTTTGAATTTAAAAAATCTAAGCAATAAAAATAAAATTGGTCCAAATAATTTCTCACATAATCACTCTTGCACTAATCTCAATAAATTAACCCCTTCTATCTCAAAACTATACATCCTTCATCCTTCAAACCAACCCCACCAAATAATTTAAAATGTCTTCAGTAATTCTCTTATTTGAATCATCTCCAAATGAGACTCATCATTCGATGATGAAACAATTGTACTTCAGTGGACCTAAATCTGAACCTGTTATCCCCAAACTCATAAACAAAATATTCACTCCATAAAAGGAAGAGAATTCAGCGTGGATTTTAATAAATTAGTCAATTGTGTGTAAAGTGTATCAAGAACATAGTTTGTTCGATTATTTATTAAATAAAATAAGACCTATATATCTATGAGTTCTTCATGAGTTTTACATGTATGCGTAGTTAATTATTAATGGAATATATGAATATTGGATAACGTCTATAATAATTGTACAAAGTATTTCCTTTTCCCATAGAAAATAGGACTAGTGTTTTAACATACTTCATGAAGGTATTTAGGAATATCAAAAAGTTAATTTTTCACAAGAATGTTGTATATTTGATTATGAAGAATCCTTAGTTAGGATAATAGGGGTTGAAATTACTAGATGACACATATAAACAAAACATGATAGAGAATGCAAGGTTTTTGTTTAAATTTATTCTGTATCATCATTTTCCATGGTATGGTGACATTGACTCTATTAACTATTAGGATGTTTGTTTGTTATATATTATGAAAAAAGGATACAAAATCAATATATGAAGATACATTATGGTTCATATGTTTTATTTAATAAATCAACATTCAATGTAAAACTCTCTTTCTATTAAATTCTTATTTCTACCATGTTGAAAACTATAGGGCTGGTGAATAATGGTGTGAAAACTATAACAAGTTGTAAAATATTTTTCATCACCACAACTATATTAGAAAATTATAATAATCTATAATAGATTGAATAATTTCCATGTATAATGAAATGAAAAAATAATTGAAGTGTTTAATCAATTTCAACACCCAATATGACTAAAGGATATGGACCCTCTTGGTATAGAACTATAAAAGATGTAAAATTTTTATATGAAGTAGAAATTGAAGCTAAGAAATATGTAAAAAATCCTCTTTTTATGATAGAAGTGATTTTATAAATTTGGGATGTCTAAAAATATTTACATATGAACCTTCAAGCCCTCCAAATGATCTTCATACAATAGAAACTATCCTATGGTTTGATTATGAAGAAACAAAAAATCTGATGATATTGAATATGGTTGTGTAATTGGAATCCAATAAGAAATTTTGAAAAATGTGGGAAGAGAATAGTTTGAAAATTTTGAAACTTATGGTGGCTTAGATCAACACGATAGTGAATAATGTAATGATGCAGAATCTAAAAATCATATTAGAATTAGTTTAGTAGAAAAGGAACTGGACTTAGAATCTCAAAAAGAACTATACATAGTTTTAGTTGAGGATGAAATTCCATATATTAATTTGAATGATAAAGATAATATTCAATAGTAAGAACCTTTTTAAGGTGAGAATGGATCTCATTGATTTAAAGTTGATACTCATACTCCTTTCTATTTTAATATACTGGATGAATGGGAAATATATCATGGATGTGTTATAGTTGGGTTAGACTATCCATACTCTGGTATTATAGAATCAGATTCTAAGGGATCCATCATTAGAGAATTTCATCCTACTCATATAACTCTTGATGTAATAGATCCTTAATTGGATCATTTTAGTTTCACATTTCCTTGTTGATTATGTAAGTTGGAATGACTTCAATGAAATTAATGAATAATTTTGATCAACTATCAAATATATCCATCATCGTAAAACAACAAAAATGAAAATTATTTGTGGAAAAGATATTGTTATACATTTAGAGAATGTTACTTGACATCATGAACCATAAATGGTATCTTATCTTCATGAAAATAAAATGGAGAATAGGAGGATAAATAATGAACTAGATTCTCTAATTACTATAGTTAAAGTAATGGAATCTGAATATAGATAATCATTGGTAATTTTTTTTAAATTCATAGATATACATCTTATGAGTCTTATTAGGATGCTAAAAATAATCCTCCAGGACTTGACTGTGATCATTTAATATTAGTTATTATTGATGAATTAAACAGTTCATCTACCTCAACTACTCTTCCTCCTATGAATCATGACCTTTATTGATAACTGTAATGAAACATGAAGATCTTTAGCCCGTGATACATGAGGTTTCTCAATTGGTATTTAGTAAGTTCAAATAGAACAATGATCATGTGCCTCTAATTGTAAGGAAGTACATGAAGGATGAAATAACAGATTAATAGGCCATAAATATTGATGGATAATTACTTTGTCCAATATAGACATAAATCATTATCTCAATTAACAATTTTAATACATGACTATGAATTTAACAGTGCACCTTGTTGCCCAACCATTCAAGTATTATGATAGAGAGTTCTATGTTCATACTACATAATTTAAAACATTCATGGATAACAAAGATGTATCTACTATAGAAATATGGAATGGTGGGATGATAATAATGGATCTTATAAACCAATTGAATCTCAAACATTATGTTTAGAGTACCACTATTTTAGCTCCAGAAGCCTTCAATATATTATATTTCACTGAGACTATTGCCTTTTGTTCTATTTTCCAGTTTGTTGATCCTCAAATAAATGGAGCTTTTATATAACACATTTTTTCTACTCTTCCCCCATCCCATAATCATTTTCCAATGCATACAGATCAGACACATCATCCTCTATATACTATTATCTACAATGAACATACATTACCTCCAACTTCTACATAAATTCTCACCATTACAGTGCCATATATAGTTCTTATACATTCAAATAGTAACTCGATCACCATTCATCAATTCTATAACATAACCATCTTTTTACATTTAATTTTTCCAACCACATCATCTGATAAGGGAAAATAATCCATGTATCCATCCCTAGAGAAATTTAAAAAAATTCAGTTCTTTTCAATATGGATGTATTTTTTCATTTTTGTTATCCAATGAATTATTTTTTAATCATCTAATATATTATCAAATTTATTATATTCTATATTATTTCTCACTTTTTATTTAATATTTTTTTGATAATCCCAAAATGTGGATAATGAGCTCGGAATTTAATCTGAGCTGAGAATGAGAATAACTACAGTATTTAATATTCTTCAATTATGACTATCATTTAATTTAATCCCACATGACATGTTTTAAATTGTAATTATAACAATTGTGTTTTGTACATTGATCATTACGAATGAACATTTGATGTGTGTATAATTTCATAATTTCTATTTTCAAAATGGGGAGATTATTAAAATACTATAGGTTTTATTCTATCAAATTATACTTCATAGTGTAAAATCATGATTAATTATATTTAATAATGTTTCAATACCATATTAAAATCTTGTGTTAGTATTTCAAATATTATGACATGTTGGTAAAATATGATAAAGAATGAGGCACTGTTAAAGTTGAGTCCTAGTTAAGGTGGACTTGCCGTTAGAAATATCACTAATGATAGAAAATATGGTAAGAATGTGTTATAGGTCATGTAGACTCACTGTTAGGATGTCTTGTTATTAATTGTGTCACCATCATCATAGATACTGGGATTTAACAGAGGTTGAGAACTATTACTCAACCCACAGTCAACAACCTCTCATAATTTTATGCAATTTATGAGTCACCATTGGCATGATTCACAACTAAGGCGGCCTAATATTAGATATTAGTCACTATCAGGTTGATCAACCACCAGAGTGACATACTACTACGTCACTCACCATTACAAGTCACCATCCAGAGACATCATTCCATTCCACTATTCATAGACACCATTCCATGCCAAAATTCAGAGACACTGTCAAATGCTACTTTATAATTTAAATTAAAATCACTTTATCATTTAAATTATAATCTCTTTATAATGGAAATATATGTGGAACTTCATGTTTCTAACATTTTTAATGATCATATTGTGTTATTAAGCATAAAATATACAAATATATGTGAGGGAATAGTATGAGGTTTTAGGTACCTAACCACGATCGAGATCATGTTCTTTTTTTTGTAGTGTATAATGAAAATTCCATATAAAAAATAAATTTCCATGTCACGATTTTTGTACCTAAAAAATACACCAAAACTATGTGTTTTTTATATAATAATATACTGCTGTGATCTCAAACCAATGAACATTTTTACAGCATCAAACTAAGGGAGGAGAATAATACATAGTGAAAATGAATACCTCACTAGAAAATATATGATTAAATTACACATGATGCTCAGTTTGTCTATTTTTTCTGAATGTTTATTCAATTTTTACTTCAAGATAACTTCCCAAATTATCCAGCCGCATCACCTATCAGAAAATTATTTTTTACTCTCTTCTCATTATTTTTATATGCTTGTGTTCTGTTTTTTCATTATGATATATTGGTGACTATATATATTCGCTGTAGAAACACCAATTTTTATGAAAAACTAGATAATACAAATATAAATTCACAATATATCTTTTACAACATTCACTCCCTATGATAGTAATAGAAGAGGACCTCGCATGGCCTATTTGTTTTTTCACACCCTAAAAAACTAAGGATGATTTCTTTTTGAATTGGGATATTTTGAATGTTTTTTAACTCTATCTAGGGTGGGGATCATTTTATATATATATAAACTTATATGAACTAGGTTATTTAAAAGTGTAGGGGATTGTTTCCCACCTTGACACATAACCACTTGTATAAAATCCTCTATATTCATTCAAAATTAGTTTTCTCTTTTAATGTTTTTTTAAATAAAAAAATAACACTTTATTTTGATATATAATCATAGAATGTTTTTAAATAATAATTAAATTTTTTATATTTATTTCAAATGTTAATGTAAAAATCCATATTGTTTTAACTTAGATGTAATCACTCATTGTAAATCCATTGAATTAATTTTTTTATAAACATTTTTTATGGTTAACTAAATCATTTTAAATTCAAAATGGGAAACTATTAAATAAATATTTTTGGAAATTAAATTTTATATGAACTCAATTCACCCTTTATTAGGTGTCATTCTCTAACAAAATCATTTTTAGGATCACCTATAAAACTTATATCATCAAAAAAAATATTAATAATTTTTCATCTAATACTATAAATTTTATAATGGTTTATGTCTAATTTTCCCTTAATAAATATTTATTACTCCACAAAATTATCTAAATATTAATTCCATTACCTTGGGGATTTCCCAATACATATAGTGGTTTAATCAATTTTCATAGAATTTTAACATTGTTATATATTATAGAACTATCTCGTATATGGATATAAAATTCTACATTATGATATGAATTTGAAAAGATACATTTTACATCTATATGATTAATAATATATATTTTGTATGATCACATAGGAAAATATATTTTCATGGAATCTAATAATTATTGTTCGGAAATGTTCTCATAAAAACCAACCCCTTTATATAGATAATATCATTTTACAAACAACTCTGACCTTGTTCATGATTACATATCTATGATTATCATTCATATTTTAGCCTATCCTATTAGTTTCAATTCTTTTTTAATTAATTCATGTAAATAGATCTCATGGATAATTATTATCAGTTTGATTTAGCTATTCATAGATAGTTTCTATCCATTAATCATGATAGATTGTTTGACTAAATGAATATGGCTCAATATAAGATATTAAGTTATTTTTATATTCAATTGGAAGAATTATTATTTTATTTAATAATATAGAATTAATCTCAACTATTGTATATAACAACATAGTAGTTTTAAAATTATGATATATTTATATATAATTTTCATCCACCCACTCTTCACAATTAGTTTTAATATAGTAAACACCTCAAACTAGTTTCCACTTCATGATATCATTCAGTAATTTATTCAAAACCCTATATGTAGTATCACCTATCTTTTTCACAAGAATATATATAATGATAAAGATTATTATAAATTTTAATTAAATTTTTACATAAAAAATCACATTATGATTTTGAAATATTATTTAATTATCTATATAATTTACCATTTTATTAGTATCTATTATATATACACTACTTAAATCTATCATCCTTCATTACTGGGTCAACCCATTGCTTTTGATTAGACAAGGACTAGAAGAGAAACTCATGTAGATTAATGTGGGGTTATTATTATACCACATATCATATGAGGTAACATTTTTATTTTCTTCTTTATGAACATATATTATTAATATGTACGTTTTTAAGAGTGATTCACTCCAAAGAAACATTAATCATTCATATATTATATGCATTGTTCTTAGCATATTAAAATTGTTCTATTAATTATAATAGAATCTGTATTTTTGAAGGATGTATTATGGGGTTTTTATTGATGTTTCAACCCATATTTTCCCATACAGGATTAAAATTCATTTCTATTGAATTGTTTCCCATTATCAATTGTCATTTTCAGGTTTTCATCCCCATACTCTTGTTGGCCTTCTGTTATGATAATTTTTATCATCTCTATTATGGGTCAATCTTTCATTATATATTTTTTTATTTTTATTAAATTCCCAAATCAGTGCGATGAAATACAAGAAACCTTTTGTGGTCTTATTTCTTGTGGTTCAATACAATTAGGGGTGAATTAATTCATGTCACCATGATTTTTGTGTTTCAAATCTCTTGGGTATCCCATTAACTACATTTAAAAATTGGAAAGTGATATGAATTTGATCTCTATATCTATTTAAATAAGGTAGATAAATTTTAATATGTTCATTTAAGATCTTAGTAAAATTAATTTGACAAATGTTTCCTTACCTTGGGTTATTTATATTTTCCAA
Organism: Viscum album; assembly: GCA_963277665.1. NCBI lineage: Eukaryota > Viridiplantae > Streptophyta > Magnoliopsida > Santalales > Viscaceae > Viscum > Viscum album. The sequence goes on along the minus strand of OY728163.1, from coordinate 1,043,174,987 downwards.
TTATCTTTTACTGAGACAACATTAGTGGTTATAATCATCAAACTATAACAAATTAATATTGGTCCATTAAAATGTAAGGATGATCCTTCAATCCTAAAATTTGAAAATAATAAATTCATACTTCATGGAAATTATATAATTTATTTCATCACATATATGACATAATATTAATTTATTATTTTGTATTTCATCAATAAATAATTCCCACTATGAATTCATCATGTTGCATTCTAAAAAAGTTCAAATTAATTTGTAATGAATGTATATTTCTAATGATCAGATGAAAAAAATTATTATTTTCAGCATATTTAATGAACTATGTATCTCTTATTATTATTGAGGTGAATCCTCATTCATGAATCCATTGTTTGTTTATTTTTCATGCTTCCAAGGAAACACAAAAATTAATTACTTTTCTTCATTATTTATCTATTAATTTATTATAACTTCATAATTGAATTTCTAATGTGAAGTAATCATGGTTATACACTAATTATATTAATATTTATTTTGTTGATAACATTCACATATTTCCTTAATCCATTAAAAATTATAATGGAATGGAAGAAAATAATAATGTTCAATATGTGAATTTATTTTCAATAGTATATTTTCAATGTTTTATGAATAACTTCTTTTATTCACTAATATTCTATGATTCCATGGGAGAGAAATGTAATATAATTAGGCATATAAATTGATTCAATAAAATCAATATAACTAATATTGTATTTTTAATATTATTAATCTAGGGAAATGTTAATTCTTCCCCAAGAAATATGTTTTCTATATTTCTATATGACCTGGTGAACATTCATGATTTTGGAGTATCTATATTTTTTGTGTTCCTCCCCATTATTTTAATTGAATTAGACTTTATTATAGGTTTCTATTAATCTATGATTATCTATAGATTCTAATAAAATCTATTCTATTCAAATCACTCATTTTATGATTTTAATTTTAAATTAATTCTCATAATTACATGAAAACATAAAAAATATTATAAGTAAATGATTCATCCATTAAATCGATATTATTTGATAATCAATCCACATATTTATTAAATATTACGATGCTTTCTGATATATTGATTCAAACTTTTCACATTCATTTATTTAAGATGAAATATTCTTCTCATATTTTTGTAAAATTATATATTTTTGAATAATTTTTATATTGGGAGTTTAATTTCATTAATTTTATCCTTTTCATTTCAAAAAAATATATAATCAAAAATAATCATCAACTAATTTTATTGAGGATTTTATCTTTATTACTGTGATATTTGTGATACCTAAGAGAGGATTTGTATTCAAACATTAATAAGTGAACCATATGGGAAATACTCACCTATAATTCATCACTACTAATGTTGTCTTCATTTCCCTTAACTAGTACTAAAAACCTAATTTCATTTCTAGAATCATTATAATTCAGCTCATTCATTCAATTATATAATAATGATACTTTATATTGAACCATGATTCTTATTATCATTTTGATTTGTTATTTTTGGGTCATTATATACACTATGGTAATTATTATTCTTCTTATTAATCTGATTACATAGTTTTCATTTATTTATACAACTCAACTGAAAAGTGATCAATTCCACCATATTAAAAAATAATATATGCATTATTCCACTTGTATACTATTTTTATAATTATGTTATTTAAATATATGTCGGATATAACATTAATTTTTTCTTCTCAAAACACTAAACATATACATTTCAATGACTTTATAGTTTGTCATCAATTTCCTCAATTTTTTATTCATTTATTAATTTCAAATCCATTTGAAATTCATATTTCACAACGATAGTATGATTATTTCACATATATTCATTTAAGAGGATTTCATGTATCTCTCCATGTTATATTTCATGAATACCTTGTATGATGATATCAGAATGTCCATCCTATCTAGAATATTCCTTATTAACATTATGACAAATGGTGTATCATTGTACGGTCCTAATATTTTATATTCGTTAAAATACCAAATATGTTCTCTAACATTTTCCGCACTACACACAATATTAAAAAACCAAAACATTATAATAATTTTTATGATAAAGATATAATTACACTATAATGGTAAATAATTATGATTTATTACCTTTAAATGGTAATTAATTTGTTTTTTTATAATGAAAAGTAAATTTTCAATAAAATGAATTTTTTATATTATATAATTTAATTTTGAAATATAAATTTAATAAATAAATAATAATTTTTTTAAAAGCTAAAATTAATGTTTTAATCCATCACAACTTTGTGAGGGTATAATGTGTTTTTTATATTTTTCTAAAATAACCAATGAATAAGTTACTTGTAAAATAATAATCACATTACTAATATCTTAAAACTAATATGACTATGATGTTTTTTGAAAAAGGATAAATTTATAAAATAGTTTTATCACATTCATAAATATTATACCACTTTCTAAAACCTGTGTCTGTAATTTTATAAATTCAAGTAATATTTTAAAAAAACAATATTCCATATATTTATTTAATTAAATTTTTATATCCGGAAGTTCAATTTTTTATATATAACTATTATTAAATAAAATATAATATTTTTAATATATTTAAAATCAATATAATTTATTATCATTTCCTATAGATAATCATTATAAAAAAATGTACTTTTTTAAAAAATTTGCAATTTACGCATTTTGTGGTATAAATCTTAGAATAATTTTTATCCATATAGAAAGATCAATAGATATAATTTATTTGATAATTATAATTTAATAAAATATGGGAAATTTTATTTTCAGTCATAAATTTTATATCGATAGGAAAGATGATCATTACCATTATAATTATTAAAAATTAATTTTTAAATTAATTTTTATTAATATTAAATAATTAAAATCGAATAAATTTAAGAAATATATTTTAAAAAATTTATCTAATATGATCTTTATACCCATATATAAAATTATTAACATTAATCTTATTTTTTATCAATAATGTAATTGATTATATAACATTAAAAATGTTATTTTTATTATGAAAACATTTTTCAAATGATTAACAATTTTAACAGTATAGTTAACATTATAATATTTTGAAATTTAAATAATTTTAAATTTTTTTATATTTAGTAATATTGAACAAATTTTTTTATATTTGGTAATTTATATATTTTATAAATTCAAAAATCATATTATAGGGAAACCGTCCTAATTAAATTTGTCATTAAAATTTTTGATTTATTTTGAACTAAAAAAATTTTATGGTTTCAAAGAGTACTAAAATAATATTATTTTTTCATAATGCACATATCATCTAAACATTTATCCCTGAATATTAACATTTTAGTTTTATAAATTTATTGTGGAAGGTGAACCCATTTAAATAATAGAATCCTTGAAAATTCCATAATGAGAAACCAATCTAGATAAAAGGAAATATTGAAAATCATTTTGTTAAGGTCCTCCAATTTTCCTAACTTCTGATTAATTACCTGAATCATTACAATCATTTAAACATTCAACAGAAGAGTGGGATTAAGCTTCATAGTTGATTAGGTGATGAAGGTGATGATGAAGTGATGACTAAAACAAGTTGAAAATTGACTAATTGTGACATGATATTAGTAATTGATGACATACTCATCACAAATAGTCTTAGATATGGGGTTATTTTTTTTGTAAATCGTATTCCATCATGTGTTTTAATTATTATCGATGTGACATAAAGTCAATTACCTATTATCTTGGTTGTGACTGTGAAGCCTTATACCGGATGAAAATATAGAAAGGTAATAAAAATAGAAGGTTTTATTCATCATAAAATGTTTTCATGAAGGAAAATTTGAGAAGGTCAATATTCCTTTGTTATTACAACATTATAAAAATAGTTTAATAAAAATAACGTTATCCTTTCTTCTCATCCCTACATCCTTATCAAATCCTACACACCCATCCAGATGCATCATCCTTGATGATCATAAATAGAAATCAACTGAAACCCATCGTTGAATGTGTTTTCATCTTAAATTTTTGTGATATTTATTAGACAAAGAATTAACATATATCTTCCTTTATTATATTTTCTTTTTTCCTTTCAATAATGAAAAAATTGAACTGTTCATTTCCTTGGTAAACAAATACACAATATTTTTATCATCTATTTGATATTTTGTGTTTCTTTAAGGTTATTAATCTTTATTTGGGTGTCTATTGGCTATTCAATAGTTTATTTCAATTGATTTGGGCTATTTTTCTCATTTAATGGTTTTAGATTTAAAATTATTTTTGGTTTTTAATGTTCTGACATGATTATTATTTTATATAATTTATTAAAATATTATGATGATAAATTTTATTTATATTTGTCCAATATTGATAAAGGTTATATAAATATGTTAAATTGGATAATTATGTAGCATGATTATCATGATATATATTTTTTGAATTAAGATACAAATTGGATTATGACATTGATGTTAAATCATTTGTTAATTTATTATTGGTTTTCATTTATATGAAACGTAGAAGAGTAAATATATAAAATGTTGGATATATATATATATATATTTACATGTGAATACACATATATAAATATTTTTAAAATAACATTTACGGTTCTCGGTATATAAATCTCTATGTGTGTGAGTCTGTTGTGTGTCTGTGTGTGTGTTTCTGTGTTTGTTTGTATTTAAGTATCTATATATTTATTTTTGTAAATTTGTTTCAAAAATGTATATAATGTTTCATGTAAATATATTTGATAAATAAATATTTAATATATTTCAATATAATATATGAAATAACAAATAAAAAATGGGTATTTGAAAAAATAATTTGTTGAAACCATTTTAAAAACAATACTTACAATAAATATTTTTTAAAAGCAACATATAAATGATTAAAAGCTACAAAAATATAAAATATTTATTTTTAATTAAATTTATATTAAAAATAATTATTATTCTTTTATAATATATTTTAAAAAATATAAAAAAAACAATTATTAAAAAATTATGAATATAATAATTATTAAAAATTCAATTGAAATTTAATTAATTAGGAAAAATAAATAAATAATTTATTATATATAATATTTAATTATTATTAATTCAAAATAAATTTAAAATATTAGCGTTAATTAAAATATTAAATTACATAGTTGTAAAAAAATAAAAATATAACCACTATTAGATAATCCAAATAATTCATATATGTGTTTTATTTAGTAAAATAATTATATTTAATAATTCGTATAAATGTTAGAAATATATATACCATGTTAATAAAATATAAAAATGGTTACCCTCACATGTTATGTACCCAAACACCTGATCCACAGAAATTTCATATAATTCCAAGTGTTAACCATGAATATTCAACTTAATAGAGGACTCTGATTTTTCATATGATACATAGTTATAACAATCATTAATTTTTATTAAGAAAAATTACAGTAAAAATATTTAATGAATTACCCTAATGTGAAATGTAACAAAACAGTTCACAAGAACAAATGTTATTCCATGCCTTGGGCACACCCCATATCTCAGAATTAATATCGGTCCCTGATTTTCTAAACAATACACAGTTCAGCGGATAATAAAACTTTCTAAAAAAATATATTAAAATATTTAAATGAATTACCCTCATGTGTGATGTAACCAAATACCTAACATGCACAAATTTTATTTCACTCATAGGGTAAACCATAAATGTCGGTCATTATAATGGACACTATATTTCCATACAATACATAGTTCTATTTATAATTTTTTTATATAAAATTAAAATAATATAATTAAATGAAATACCCATGCATCTAATGGTACTAAACACATGATAGTCACAAATTTTATTTAATTTCTAGATTACACCACATATAACTATAGTAATAGTTCTATCTGATTTTATATATTATTAAAATATTATATGAAATATAATTTATGAAAATTTTAATAAAAATTTTAAATTTATTTCCCTTTCAAGTGATGTAACAAAAAATTGAAAATTCCCAAATGTTATTTTATGCAAATTGAAAACAATACCCCTTGTACTGAACATTTTTCAACATTATTTAATATAATATATTGTTTAGGAGATACCTTTGTTTATAAATATATATATTTAAAATATTAAATGAATTACTCCCATGTAAAATATAAACAAACAAACAACTCACTATAATCTTATGTCCTACTTAAGGTGAACCACATTTCCCATAAATTACAATGGACTCAAATTTCCCAAATGATAAACCATTCTATATATATTCTATTATTCATAACAAATAGATTTCATGTGATGTAATATATTTCATATCTCTAGAGTATATGCATTATTACACTACTTTCCTGAAATTAATGGTCAAATTCCACACCTCACTCTAATAATATTCCATTGAATATGACATATTGAAAAAATATAAAATAATTATAAATAAGACACAATTAGTAATTAATTTTATGATTATGTTTTGTTGATTACTCTGGACATAGTCTGTAGGTTCCAATTTATATTACATGGTCATTATTTGATAATCTATCGAAAATATTACAAGTGATATGGTATAAATATTTCTTATGTAGAGTTTTTTAGAACATTTATATCATTTTAATAATTTAATATAAATTTTTATTCTAACGAAATAATTAAAATTTAATGTAATAAAGGTTACAATAAGAGATTCAAAAAGATAAAAAATGATGGACTTCATCTACTAGATTTGCTTCCATGGATGGATTATATTTTTTGGTATCAATATGTGAAATATAATTAATTAGAAAACAAATGGTCGTTATGTATACATCTTCTCATAAAAATATTACACGAGGTACCAACCACATGTATTTTAGAAAAATATACATAATTATTTTTCAAATTTAGAATGATAACCTTCACAATTATATAATTTTTTTAATTCTTTTTTGGAGTCCTTATATGAAGGTTGTTATAAGAGAAAAAATAATTCAATTACAAAATTTATGAATATTAAAACAGTCTTTGGAATGTGAAATAGTTAATGTGATCTTATTATTTTCTTTTCTTAAATTGTTATTTCTAGACAGTACTACTATACGTGCATGTTTATATGATCGTAGTATTATGGTCAACAATTTGGGTCTTAGTTATAAGAAGATGTATGCCGGCTCAAATGGATGTATCATGTGTTAATTGACTATGAATCATTATTTAATTATCCAAAATGAGGATGATAAATGTATATAGATACAAAATAAATAATATCCTGATATCCTATTTAATAGAAGGGGTATTTTCAAATTACACCATAAATATAATGTTTATTTTTGTGTTTCAACATAGATGAATTTGTTAAATAAAATAATTATTATTATCATATATTTAAATTATTAAATCATCCATGATATGGTGATTCATGGAAATACATTTATCAAATTGATACTTCACTTTCTTCAAATCCTCATAAGATGTGGTTCGGTCTTTCTACTGATAGTTTTTTCCCTTTGGTTCTTATTACAATCAATATTCGTGTTTTTCTATTTTTAGTAATCCATTCAACTTAACAACTTATATGCTGTTGAAGTAACCATATATATATTTGGTTATATTTATTCTATGAAATAAGATGAACAATAATGATGTTTATTTGATTGCACTTTTTGTTTATTTTTTTTCATTTTAGAAAAATAGTGTGACCTCGTTTAAAATAGTTGAGTACCATAAGTTTATAATAAATGATTAATTAATGTGGAAAATGAGACTTTAGGATGTATGAAAGGATTTTTTGTATTTATTAACTATGGGAAAAATCATATTCGTATAACATAGCAGAGAAAAATCAATTCTTATTGGAAATGAGAGAATCTCTTGTTATTTTTTTACTTTACAAAATTTATTCTTTTAGATCAACCAATGTGTAGAAAAAAATAATTTTATTAAATATAAAATTGAAACATATGAAACCCTCGAGTCACTCTAATAAATTAAATGACATTATTTAATATATTCATAAACTTTTAATACATTTCACCTACAAAAAATGAACAAAAATTAAGGTGTTTTTGGAGTGATTATAATTTGATATAGTTTATTATTTGTTGGCATGATTCATATTAGTAGGATTTTTTATCACATGTTATAAGTAATTCATATTGAGTTTTATTTTTTAATATCATTTTTATACTATATTGTAAACACATGTTATGACCAAAAAAATGTAGTGGCATGATTAAATATATCCCAGATCTAGACACATCGAAAACATGAACTAACTAAATATGATAGATCACATAACTTAATTAATCTGAAATAATATTATAAAAATTATAATGAAACTAATTTATTATTCTATCAATGGATTATATATAGTTGTTAATCTATTTGTTATCTTTCAACATTATCCCACGACATTAGAAATGGGCATTTCACTAGTTTCAAAATTCATGACAATCATGTCATAATCGTATGATTACTATCTTTTGGTATTAGTGGGATTTTATATTCTTATATATGGGAAATGTTTACTAAGATATAATATTTCATCCAAAATATTATTTCATAATCAGTGTATTATGATTAATTGTGTTTTATTTAAAAGGTTATTATTTTGATTTTAGGTAAATTGGAAAAACTGTTCCCACTATAACTCTTTGACATAAAAATTTTTTAGTATTGATTTTTTCATATAAAGTTAATTATAGAGTGTTAGTAAAACTAAATAAAATGTACATGTCATAATAAATGTATTAGATAGGCTAATAAGAAAGTATGTAAACAATCATCAGTCTATCGGTCAATGATAATATCTTACTATAATTTAGAAATATCTAATTTATTTTCCTATTATTTTCAATCAAAATTTCATTCAAAACATAACCTGTTTGGTCAAAATGAGAAAAAATTTAATGATGTCATATGATAGTTGTTGTTATTTTTTAATTATCATGAGATTAGTATGGGTGGTTTTCATCGTTGATAGTTTTCATATAAATAATTCAATAGAGTTCATATATGTGTTCTTCATAATTGTGATGAAATATCCCAATTTTTCTTATATGCACTACTTTGTATTAATTACATAAATTTTTATAATTGATTCATTTATTTACATTAACTGTTTTATAAGATATAGTATGACCATATCAAAAAACAATTAATATAAATTATATCATGATCTCTTGAGTAAATCCATATAAAAAATTTAGAGTATGGGTTATGATTACTGTTACATTAAGTTACATATGATTGAATAAAATTTCAATTCATTTATGATATCTATAATAAATAATATAAATTTTCTGAAGGGGATGAAACATGAATGTATTGTTGACTTTGGATTATGTGTGCTTAAAAACCCTCCATAAAAATAGGAAAAATATTATAATCGGTATTTGATTAATTATTTTTTATTCCATACAGTCATATATAATGAATGTAAGAAATAAATGAATAGTGTTGTTTTCTTAAATATATTTAATCATTAAGAATGTTAATTTTAGATTTTTGGTATTTTGGATGAAATAATTGAGTTCTGTTATCTTTCATAAATATATGTTATAATTTTAAAATTTCATTGGATGGATTATGATAATGGGATTCAAGTTTATCCACCATAAGGAGTCGTTGAAATAAAATATAAAAACACTCTTTGATCTAAAGAACATTTTATTTTTTTCCTAGCAAGATCAACACATTTGTTATGATTTTTTTTTATGTTTCGAGAGAGTTTAATGATAGGTAGAGTGTAATGATAATGAAATCACATGAAAATTAGTTTATTGAAAACAAAAATGGCTCTACAGAAGTTCAACATATTGACGTTCTTCATGAAACAACCACAAATATATATATTACCTAATGATATATAAGTTATGTTCATAAAAACCTCTAGTTAATAATGATATAGACATTTTTAATTATATAATAAGGTATGATGAAATTGAAATTCATATGGATGTCTATAATGTTGAGGATGTGGATGAAGATGAAAATTAGAGTATCGTATTCACATATTTATTGATTATTTATATTTTATATTATTATTAAAAATTATCTACATGTGTTGTAGTTTTTTCAGATTCAGTGACCCAATAATCTATTCCATTAAATTTATGATTACGGTAATTATTAGTTTGTTATATTTGACACATGTATTAATTTTTAAAAAAAATAATAATATGACATAATCTATGATGTTTAATAATTTTTTATTTTTTATATCTATATTAAAAATTATTTATAATCTACATTATAATGTTTTGGTTTTAATTAATATAAAATTATTTTATTATGGTATTAATTTTAATTTTATGTTTTATTATCATATTAACATTTTTATATAAGAATTATTATAATATCGGGGGATTTATTAATTTTTCATATTTCAAATTAAAAATATAATTCTCATATTTTATTGATAATTTATTACATATTTCTTCAGATTCTCCTGATGATCTATTTTTTTCTCTTGTGGATATTGGACATCCTACAAATGATCATGATTGATCTTATTTTTAGGATGCTACACTTATTAAGAGGGGGCACAAAATTCCTCGATTGAATATTTTAAACCATATTCTTGAGATATTCTCATATCTTTATCTCGATCCACAATTATAAAGGATTGTTTAATAGTTTATGATATTTATGTTATATTTTGGTTTTGATTTAAATTTTTTAATTATTATCTGGTTAACTAATTAATTTATACAATTTTTTTACATTTAGTTGTTTTATAGGCTGGTGAGATACTAATAAATTAATTCTTGATTCCATGGTAGTCATGGGACTAGGATTATATCATTGTTCATCAGTATACATTCGACCACTTAATTATACGTAGTCAAATAATATATAATTTAAAAAAAATTATTGATATATTGTATTAATTGTCATATATATTTAATGGCCTCTTTTTATTGATATCAAATGGTATATTATTTGGGAGACATGATAGACATTAATACATTAATATTTTAATATGTTTTTCGAAAAACTCAGAAATAATTCTATGTATAAAGCTTCTCCTATAGTTTTTGACCATTCAAGTGCATCCCATCAACATGAATATATATCATCAAATATATGGGATGTATTATCCTCCTACTATTTATGAGAGACTTTTAGGTGTAGGATTACTACATGAGACTGTATATGGGTAAGGAAAGATGTCATATATAGGGAATAAATTCACACATTTGGTAATCATCGATGATATACGGTAATTTCTATTATTTATAATTTTTATTATTAATTAGCTATAAAATGTATTTTATATTATATATGCCCCTACTAAACCATATATAATAGAATATAAAATCAATTATAATATTTATATTGATCCCTATATTGAAGAAAATATCATTTCCTCTCAAAACACCATATTTTGGTTAGTAATAAAAAACCCCTTCATTTTAAATATAATGTTATTATAATTTATGTTTTTATTTGATGGAAAATTTTAGGCTGTGAATTCTCATTCATTAGAATTTCCACCCATGAATGTTTTTGATTCCTCTGGTGATTTAATTTTCTATGAGTTTCTATGTAGAAAATAATTTATGTGGTGTACACAGAAGTTTTATGATCCGTATTTATTCCAGACAGACTGATAAGAGTAATTATGGTACATCTATGATGTCATTGGTGTGCTCGAAAAAAATTGCAGAAACACTCCTTTGATGTTGAAATATTCTACACATTATTAATAGAGGATTATAGCTCATGAAGAGATGAAATAAAGAATGTAAACTGGTAGAGATAGATAGAGGGAGGATCATGAGAAGCATTGATGGATATATGAATAGATAATGCAGTATATGTGATGACTTAAAAATATCATTAGTATGGATTTTTCTCCCCATGATCCTTTGATTGAACTTCTGGCACTTGAAAATTTATGTTGATTTCAAAATATTTTTATTTTTTTGTAATATTTTTTGAATGATTATTAGGTTTGAAATGGTTTATTTATTTGATATAATTTTTATTTTATTTTTAATTCATTTTTATTAATTTTTTAGTTTATAGTTATTTAAAAAATTGTCTATTTTTTATTATTTAAATATTTTAATATTTATTACAAATTTGTATAAAATTTAAAAAAATTTAATATGATTTCTATTTTCAATTAATTTTAAATTTTTTAGTTATAAAATTTTCAAATTATTTTTAAAATTACTTTTAACTTATTTAAATAATTTCATATTTTTAAAAAGTTATTTGTTTATAATTCTTTTGAAAACATTATATTTTTTTACATAATGGTCTTCTCTCATAAATTATATTAGTTGATAAGGAAAATTATAATTTATTATAAAAAAATTATTTTGTAATTTATTATGGTGACTTTATCCAACAATTTTTTTGTTATTTGTTATTATACTTCACAATTCACAAAAAATGTGAAAACTATTTTCTGAAAATGATAATTAGAAGAATATTCATCTATAAATGAATTTTGTTATGAATTTCCATCGCTAATTCTGGGATTCAAAATTCTAAAAACAACAGTTTTTTAGACATCAAACCTATCCAAAATGTGTGATGGACCACCCATATAATGATACCAGATGAAGAAAAATTTGTATTATTTTTAGAATGTATAGGAATTAAGCCCATGATTATTTATAAAGGATGAACGGTATGATTGTTGAAATAGTTTAGAATATAGTATGACACCTCGAATGAAAAAAATATTTGAATAATATAAATTATTACAATAAATTAATTAATGGGGAGGATAATAAAAAAAATTATCATCATAAACCAAGGAACCAATACAGTGCATATAATATATGTATTATAGAAATTACTTTAGAAAAAATAGGTAAAAGTAAATCTCACATCCACTATATATTATTTGTTGTCAAAATTATTTATTTTTCTAGCCACACTTGTAGGCCTATTATTTGTTCTAAGAGTGTCATATAAAAATCGTAAAGGTTTTTTATTTTCATATATTAGTGTTATATTACAATTTGAGGTTAATAGATTATACTTCATGAATTCATTATTATTAATCCTATAGAGAAATTCATAATGATTTTTGAAATGGAATGGTTATCGCCATAGAGAATCAGTAGTAACCATTATAATAGGGAAAAAATTTCAAAATCACATATTGTAATTGATAATGAATTGGATGATAATTAGACCTATTAGAAATCTAAATCCATTATACTAATTGATATATAAAATGATATGTAATTGTCCCAATATATTTGTAATTTGTAAACTAAATATTTGTATTTTCCCATTAAGAAGGGATTTTTGGGATTTATATTTTGAATATAATTTTTATGATATATAAGACATTAAATATTTACCAAAAATTAAAATATATCATTTTTATACACTTACCTAACATCATTAGTAACTGATAATTAATATATTGAGGAAAAAATTAATTTAATATGGGTATAATGAAACTATAATATATTTTTTAATCCATTAAAAACAAGGTATGTTCAATAATATGTGTCATGTGATAATCCCAATGAAAATGAATCACAAACAATTATGATTAAATAAATAATAACTCTAGCATAAAAATTCTGATAATAACAAATTAATAATTTTTTCCTATAAATATAAAATAATTAATATTGGATTATAGAAAAAATATTATTTTTAATAAAATTAACTATCAATATATTAATTACATTGAATTAATGAGATTACATTAAAAAAATTAATAAAAATTTCATAATTTCAAATTCATTTTTTAATTTATCATAAAATTTTATTTTATTATGTATATATGAATGTTTTATATATTAATCTATTTTAGGTGAATAGTAAAAAATAAATTTTTTTTAATACTATAACAATTAAACTAAATTGAAATTTAGGAAACTATTTTAATATAGTAAATATATATTTATATATTAAAACAAAATGTGTTCTAGTATTATTCCAATTTACAATGCCTATTTATATTATTTTATGAATTCTGGTAAATTTTATTAAAATTTAATTTCATATGTTTTTAATAAAATTTTTGAATGAGAATTTTTTTTTCATTTTAAACTATTCCATAAAAAATATTTATCTTTTGTATTTACTAGATTCAATAACATTGAAATTTTTTCCCAATAGATCACATGTTTTTGGAAAATACTCTTAATAAAAGAATTTAGTCCTTAATTATGATAACATTAGTAAAAATATCTATGAAGTTAAAGATTTTATTCAATTAAAATATTAATATATGTGAGATAATTTTCATATATTACGGAATGTGGAAAATATCTTATATAGGTGTAAAATCTAGATTGGTAGGAATAATGATAATTATCACAATATTATGGAAACATTTATTTCAATATTATTATCCAATAACATCAACCAATAATTAATAAATAAAATATAAATGAATAATTTCAATAATTAATGAAACAAAATTTATAAACACACACACACAAATATACATATATATATTAAATATCATTTAATTTTTAATCACTAATATATAATAATAAATAATTATCAATTTTTACTTTTCTATGAAAATAGAATATCAACAATCTATTAGTTTCAATTTAAATGGAAATTTGTTAATACTATGAAAATGTATTATATTAATGAGATATTAATTCTATATCCACACACCCAAATATAATTATATGGGTTATTTTAAATTATTGATTAAATATAATATCAAATAGTTAAAATTTAGATACATAGTTTAATGGTAAAAGCATTTAAAAAATAACATAATTTTAAAAAATCGTAAAATATATTTTAAGCATGAGTGGAACTAATTTTTTGTTTCATTTTTGACCCAATGTCACCCCAACATAATATAAATTGAATCTTTTGACACATTGAACATTGAATAGTGTCTTGGAGTTATAAATATTTAATCGGTGTTTTCAAAAGTGCAATTCTCATTTCTTATAAAATGGGGTCACATAATTCTTTTTAAACAAGAAACTCCACAAAAAATTATTCATTTTAGATCTGCCCTATTTCTTTCACTAGAACCATATCCATTAAATCTAAGAGCTTTTTTCCAAACATTATTTCTAATCATATTTGTTTGAAAGAAACATAAATAGAAAACAGTCTACTCCCCCACATAAGCATTGTGTCGTTATTAAGTTTTCTCTTCTTATTTATACTCTTACAATTTTATTATAACCATAATAAAGTAATCAATTCAGGAAATGTTTTGTAGTAAGTTCATTTTTGTATTAATTATTTAACCAATTGTTTTTAATTTACATCTATATAAAATATAATGAATGTCAATGTTGTATGTCCAAAAACTATCACATCAACTGAGAGTATATTTTTTTCCTTCAAGATATTCAATTTTTATATAAAATCATAAAAACTATTTGGAAAACTAAATAATTCAACATGAAATAATCATTATTCTATTAAAATTATATATTCTTCAAATAAAAACCTCTTTAAACATTTTCCCCAATCGAGTTAATGTATGTTCACGTTTACTGCCATTAAACAATATATATGAATAATAATTTAAAATCACCCATTGGTTTACAATGTGAATGAAAATAATAATATTATATAAGTATATTATTAAAGTCATTATAACTATATGTTTTACAAAATATTATACTAAATATTATCCTTATTTTTAAAATAATAGTTGCATTCCCAAAATTTACAAGAGTAAGGCATTATCATTTTTATTTTCACAGGCCAATGAAAAAAACCATCTAGAATTAAATAAGAAAATTTCAAATATATATTCATTATATATTACATAACCTAAATTGATAAATAAATAATTGTGTTTTATAAAATTATAGGCAATGATATAAATGTTTATTGACATGGACAATATGGGTAATCATCATAAATCATAATAGTTATAATATGATATAGCTAATTAATATACTCATGATTTTTAAATATAAAAACAATTATTAAATGGTAATAAATATGAATGAATTTTTTAATTTTATAGGATTATAACCTTATGAATCCACCATTAACATATCTATTTATCCATCAATAATTTCACTACAACACTGAACTACTGCATTTTGAGGACCACTTTTCATGATCACTTACAAGTAAACCTTATTTTTTAGGCATGAAATCCTACTCCAATATTTCAATATCAAGTTTCATTTTCACATTGTGGTCCACATGAACTTATACACAACTTCTAGACTATATATTCCTATATCGACATCCTAAATCTTATTCCACTATCATTATATCCCCATCATCAAAACTCATGTTCCAAACCTCTATTTTAGCTTCCCCAATTCATTACATCTTAATCAGATTCTCACCCCAATCTAACAATATTTTATTGTATTTGGTCACTATTGGGTATACATATCATTTTATACAATAATAGAAACAAAAAATATAACCTTACATTTATTTAAAATTTAATCTATGATTAACAATATTTGAAAATCAGTAGGGATTATCTATGAGTTTACCATTGTTTTTAATTCTATGTGGTAACAAGGATTCTAACAACTGATGCACATGAAATTTTATAAATATAACCAAAAATTAAAGGGGTCCTAAATGGTCACAAGAATAGGGTTCTATCCATTATTAAATTTTTTTATTCCCTTGGACGATACCCAATACTATGGTTGATTTTAATGCCATATGTTGGATTTCCTTTATTTAATTATTTTTTGTAATTATTTTGATGACCATTCTACTAATGTATTTTCAATGACTACCCTAAGCCAACCTTCTATAGGCCGGGTGAATGGGACTTGCACCGAATAGGCATATACCAAAAGGGATGGAAATGCTCTTTCATCCTGTTCACATGCACAATGGTAAATCGATGGAATGATAAGAACTATGTATACCAAAACTTTCATAGAGACAACTACTAAATGTATAGTACAAACAGAATGATAAACGAGCCAGAATACATTCCCAAACAACAGTGGAATTTACAACTTCCAATTTCCGTATGATCAAAACCAACATCAAGGGTATGTGGAGAGTAGATTTCAATATCCATAGAAGAATGTATCGTCTGTCCAATCTAACTATGTAGCACCTAGTCTTGGACCACCATGATTTCCGTCGAAATATTGATCACCATCAGGATACATGACACATGCTGGTGAAGCTTGAGTAGGGGTGAGTAACACTATACTCATTAGGTACCCCAATCCTCAAAGGACATACCAGAAACAAATATCACAAAAAAATATCACGCATCAAGGCCACAACGAAATGACATCTCACACTAGATATAAATCAAAGTATAGAACATATGATTTTCATTCATAAAACTAAATCATCTCGTACATATGAGTAACTCAACCCTAATGATCCATTGAGGTTTGTTTAGGTACTAGACCTATGTGGTCTTCTTGGATGTTGGACCAATGAGATCTACTCAACTACTGGACAAGTGAGTTCCACTCGTCTACCTGACCACTATGGTTTGATCGTCTGTTGGGAAATTTAGGTCGGATTGTTTCCTAGACCTATGATGTATGCATATCTACTAGACCGATGAGTTCTTCTTGTATGGTGGTTCACTAAGTTCCACTATTCTACTAGACCACAGTGGTCCGTTCTTCATATCATTCATGTGACAACCTTCGAAAATATTTAGGTTCTCCCATGCACTTTATTCTGGGATAATGTAACACCCAATACATCATTCATTTCTCAAATTCTAGAAAAACTCACTAATAATAAACTCAAATGATTGTCCCATCAAAAGGGTCACAACACTATGGGTGGCACGTCAATCAGACAAATGGTCTGAAAGATATTTGAATTTTTGTAAACAAGGGATGGTTCTATCCTGGCCTAGTCCGACTTGGTCAGACCAACCAGAACAACCCTGTCTGGGGGGGTCCTGTAATACCCGACCTGTTTCAACTGACACGACGTGGGTGGGTCTTGTCTAACCATGTAGGATCTAGACCGATGTGGTCAGGATTGGCCTGTTGGACCTTACCGGACCCATCCATGAAGTCTGTGTGTCCAGCACTCCTTGTATCCCAGTGACCTAATCCAATTCCAATGATGTTTTCTAACATAGTCGGCCTAGTTCTCTAGTACCAAGGCCACTCAAGGGTCCAATTTCTAATCCAGACCGACCCAAATGGTTGACCAGTTATCTTCTAGGCCAGCAGCCAAGCTTCCCAATTCACTAACTCGACATGGCCTGCATTGGAAGGCTAGTTCTCATCCAACCCAGTTGCCATGCAGGCATTTTGTTCATGCAACCACGGGGTGCTATTTTGGCACTGTAACCTTAGCCAGCTGGTCCACTTTTGAGGACCGGGTCTCCCCTTTGTCTTGTGGCATTCCGTAGGTCATGTTCATCATTGTGGTCTACAGACCATGGATTTGCATTGTATAGTACCTCCAATGTGGTCAGGTGGCTACGTATGCCTACTGACATCCACTAGAATCTTGTCTAAATTCCCCTATCACCACAGTGGCATTGCACTACTGCCACAACATGGTGTTAGGACCTTGTATTGCTGCCACAGATTGGTGTCATGGCTTAGTGCTATCTCAATGGCCTCTCGCTGATTCATTGGCCCTCCTGGATGTGTCCACTCTTCTTAGAACCGCAGGCTGATGCGCCACAGTGCATTGTGCCACAAATAATGTCAAGAATACAAGAACAAATTCGGGGAGGAGTCACCACACATGAACACACAAAAATGATCCAGATATTTGTTTGTTTTGACCTATATGCATTCATCTTATAAGGATCATGTTGAACCGAAAAAAATGTTGAATAATCTCTATGATATATATCCCCTTTATCCCAATTCTTTAATAATCCTATACGAAATATTGAAATGCGGATCAACCTATTCATGGTTTGGTCCAAATTCAACATTTGAAAGAAATAAAGTGGAAAAATAAATTCCCAAAAAAAACAATCACCTATCTCAAGAAGGATATTTCTCTAGGATGATTGTTCGTCAACATCCATCAATATCTGGGTCCCAAATCTGCTCTCTATGGCTATAATCATCATCGTCTTATTCGTCAGTGTTAGGTATTGAAGAGGAATCCTTCATCTTTCATCAAAGGAATTTTAGTTTGTTCATCAACTCTAAATTGTATGTTTAATTAATGAAGGTAGATGTGTGAATGTAGAAGTGTCTTCACCAATCTATATTAATGATTTTCATTGATTAGACTCATTATTTAGATTCAGTGATGCCTCATCACTGCACCACAAAAATAATTTCCCACTACCTAACGATATAGAAAGCAAATAAATTAATTTTTTTTCTTCAAAAAAATTACCAAAACTAATTATCACACTCGACCCACCCTGCTCGACATTAGTCTTCGTATATAGAAATCATGAACTCAAGAGTTCAATGATACTCTTTGATTTCTAATATGAGTTACCATTTATGTCACTACCCTTCCTTGGGGAACGTGCCGTGACTACCTCAAGCCCGCCTTCCATAGGTCAGGGGCTGGAGACTAGCACCAAGGCGTAATTCTTGATAAAAGAAGGGAAGACATTGCCTTTGTAAAGTAAACAAAAACCATAGAGTAAGAAAGTAGTAGTAAGCACTCAGTAAAACTGGGTACAAAATTAAGTGTGGAAAAGTAAGTGGGCCAGAATACAAACCCAAACTGAAAGTAAAGTACAGCTGAAAAGGGAGTACAACAACTGAAAATTAAATCTGCAATGTAGGGACATCCACTAGAAGTCCCACTAGAAGGGTGGGTACAGATAGCCTCTACCGGTCCTCGGGTCCAGTCGTCCGCTCCGTGTACGTCCCGCCCAGTGGTCCCCCACCAGGTACCGACTGCTCCACTAGCCTCTACCACAATCAGCGTTGTCAGTTGTCTGCATCCAACACAATGTAGTGCGGGAATAGACCATGCAGGGGTGAGTATACTCTACTCAGTAGGGACCCCGAGACCCCCGTAGGTCTCCCAGAATCCACAAAGGATTATCCACAAAGAAAATATTCAATCAAGAAGTAACATCCGACACTACATAGGTATATGCCCATACTTATACCTAATTCATCAATTCCAGTTCGGCTCCAACATCCGAGCCCAAGTTCAATCACATACACATAGGATAGCACAACACAATCCACATAGGAAAGAAGTCAATCATATCGAAGATAATGATTGAAAGTCAAGATTCAGCTCACACATGTATACTTCTTCGAAAGATGATAGATATGATCAGATGTAGCCACTGAATCATCTAAGCCATCGGACCCACATAGGATTGATAGGTAACTAACCCCCGCAAAGACCCACAAAGAATCAATAGGTAACTAACCCCCGAAATGACCCACACTGGATCTGACCAACATAGGATCGGTATGCGCTGGCCCACACAGGACCGCTGAGCGCGGACCCACACAGGATCTAACCCACACATAATCGGTATCACTGATCCACGTAGAATCGCTGAGTGTTGTAGTCATCGCCGTCGAATCCATAGAGGATTTTTTTACAGTCATCATCGTCGTCACAGTCGCAGCCAGCTCTATGGTTCCCGCACACAGCAAGATCATTTCGGGAGGGTCCGCTCCACGAGCTGAGGGTCTGATACATCAACATGACAAAAATTCTAGAGTTTATGTATCCCAAAGTTCCTTATCATCAACTGGAACTCAATGTGAAAGACGGTGCCTCAATTGGACGCCCGGTATGAGAGTTATTGGCTTTTTCGTCCCAGGGGCCCGGTTGGTTTTTAAGTCAAAACCAACCCGACCATACTTCAACTGCATCCAAACCTCGAGCATAGTAATCCAAAGGTCCATCTCACTAAGAGAAATCCAACAAAGTCGAAGACACAACAATCAGACGTCTGGAGCTCATGTTATAAGTGTTTCTGCTCTGAGGGCCTGATTGGTTCCGTGTACGAACCAACCCGGCCGAACCCAAAGTTTTCCGAAACCATGAGTGTAATATACTAAAACGACCGTCTCGATCCATGGATCGTGTCGCAGCTAACGGTGTGTTGATCGGAGGTCCGCATCCCATGATAGGGACAAAAGAACAGAAGAGGTCTGAAAGTGGGTTTGAGGGCCCGGACCGACCAGGCCCGAGACCCCTTGGGTTGGCCCGAACCGGATCTACCCAACTCTGGTCCAAGGTCGGCCCGCGTGGGCGCGGCTCGGCCCAGCCTGGGCAGCCCGGCCCGGTGCGCTGGCGGTCTGCTGGCCAGCTCGGTGTAACCGAGCTGGGTGGTGAGGGGGGGCTGCCCCATGTTCAATTAAACGCGGCCCCCCACATGGGGGCCGCTGCTGTTCGGCCAGCCTGCTCCGGCCGGTCGGCTGTTGCTGCCACGGGACTGGCTGGTCCAGTCCCCCTGCTCCGACACCGGTGGCCAGAAACCTGCCGCCGCTCCCTGCTCCGTCGCGGCCGAATGCTGCGGCCTTGGTCCATCCAGCACGGTTTGACGACGACGTGCCCCTCCGCCGCGTCCCCGCTCTGGCCGTAGTGTTTTCGTGATTCTTCACCAGGGCATGATGGTGCCGTGCATACTTACCGCACGATCCCACGCGGTGCAGCGACACCACGTCACTTTCCATCGAACCGAAACAACACAAATATTTGGGAAGGGGTTTGGTCGTGTTTGTGCAGTCTGACCCCCTCCCGTTAATCGATAGAAAGCGGTCCAATTTGAAATGAGGAACAACAATAGAATAATTCACTAATTATAACAACAATAAATCCCCTACCTCGATCGTTGTTGGATGAAGACTCGTCGCGGAAAATAATTTCGCAGAATTGATCGTCATGGAAGAAGGCGTCGCAGACGGAACGTCGTTGGCGTCGCGGTACTCGGTGTCCCATAGTCGATCTCCTAGGATTCAGCATTCTTCGTCGGAGATCGGTGTGTTCTTCGCATTCTTCAACGATGAAGAAGAACTTTAGAGTTTCTTCCCCCAATCCACTCTCAACACAACAAGCTCCAACAAAAATAAAATAAGTGTTGGTCTTATTTTCCTTCCCATGTCTTATGTTTGAAATTCAAATAAAGAATTAACTTATGTAATTACACCTAAGTCATTAAATGGATAGTTAAAGGGGGTTAGGGAAAATGAAGGGGTGGGGTTCGTGTGGGCCCCAACGCCCTCATAATCTCACTTGGGTGGTTACCCAAACTTCCACCCAAAGGTTAACCACTTACTAAAAATAATATCTGTAGCTCAATTTTATTTTTAACTTCCACAATTTTTAACAACTTCTCCCGTGTAAACGAAACTCTGGAAAAGGTGTTCCTAAGAAATTACCAGCGCTACGATTCCATCGGTGCCCTAGGAATTTGATTCCAAGCACTGGTTCAAAAGTTACGAAAACATGGTCGTTCGTTCACTGAACGTACGCAAGCTAAACTTCGGATAAAAATTCCAGGCACACCGGGCCTCGGAATCAGGTGCCGTTAGAAACTACATTCTTATAAAATCCCAAAGAAAATTAAAAAAATTTCCTTGAATTTTACGGGTCTTTATATTACTCCCACTTTAGGGATTTACGTCCCCGTAAAGATACATCAAAATGTAGGGGAACAAATGTGGGTACTGCACATGCATCTGAGCCTCCCGCTCCTAAGTGATCTCTTGGATGTTCCTGTGCTGCCATCTGATGCGCACTAGAGGAATCGAATTTCCACATAGGACCCACTCCGGTCGATCCTCGATCTCCACTGAGACCTCCGCAAAAGTCGCACCATCATCAACGTCCAGCTCCCCATGGTCAACGATATGTGTCGGGTCGTGCACGTGTCTTCTCAACTGAGATACGTGGAAGACGTCGTGCACCCGGTGCAACTGAGGTGGTAGATCCAGGCGATAAGCCACCTCGCTAATCCTGCTGAGGACCTGGAATGGTCCGATGAAGCATGAAGACAACTTTCTGCCTCGGCCAAATCTCCGTAATCCACGTCGAGGTGAGACCCGTAAGAAGACGTGGTCGCCATCCTCCAACTCTAGTGGCCACTGCCTCCTATCAGCATAGGATTTCTGTCAGCTCTGAGCTATCCTCATACACTCCTGGATGACCTGGACCTTCTCCGTCATGGCATGGACCATCTCCGATCCCACAAGTGCTGACTCCCCAGGGTATTTCCATCACAGCGGTGATCTGCATGGTCGGTCGTCCAATGCCTCGTATGGTTTCATCCCGATGTTAAAGTGGTAGTAGTTGTTGTTGTACGTGAACTCCCCCAAGGGTAGGTGGTCCTCCGAGCTGCGACTAAAGTCGAGGACACATGTGCGGAGCATGTGCTCGAGAGTCTAAATGGTCCCCTCCGTCTGACCATCTGTCTGAGGGTGAAAGGCGGTGCTCAGACGTAGCTGCGTCCTGAACGCCTCTTGCCACCCCTTACAAAGCCGGGAAGTAAAGTGAGCATCTCGATCGGAGACGACAGATGATGGAACACCATTAAGTTTTACAATCTCTTGAACGTAGAGACATCCCAATCTCTCCACTAAGCCATGCTCTCTGATGGGTAAGAAGTGTGACGACTTGGTGAGTCGGTCGACAATCACCCATATGGAGTCGTGATCTCTGGAAGAGCATGGAAGTCCAGTCATGAAGTCCATAGATATCCCATCCCAAATCCACTCTAGGACCTCCAAGGGCAGTACCAAGAATGATGGTACCTGGTGCTCTTCCTTCACCTGCTGGCAGGTGAGGCATTGAGAAACGAACTCTGCCACAACCTTCTTAATACCCAGCCACCAGTGATGTCGTCTGAGGTCCTAGTACATGTTCACCACTATTGGATGTACCGCTATAGGGGAAGTTTGGAACTCCCTCACCACCTCCTTTTGTAAAGAATCTAGTACCATGGTACGTCCTCTGAAAAGGATTACATGCTCTCCTCCCACAGATAATCAATTAGGTGCCTGTCTTGAGGATATCTGTGCACGCCGCGTCTCACAGTCATCATCCCCACACTATGCCTCTCTAACCCACTATAGAAGTGGTGGAGTGACTGTGAGTGACTGTAGAAAGGATACTCCATCGCTTTCCACCAAAGATATCTACAAAGCGGCTATATGCTCTGCCGCCTCCCCATGTAGCTGAATTCGTGTCCTCCTGCTGAGAGCATCGACTACTATGTTACTCTTCCCAGGAGTATAGACTATCTCAAAGTCATAATCCTGGAGGAACGCGAGCCATCGCCGATGTCTCAGGTTCAGGTCCTTATGCGAGAGGATGTACCTGAGACTCTGGTGGTCAGAATAGACTGTAAAGTGCTTGTCCATCAGATAGTGTCACCACATCTTCAGAGCCAATACCAATGCTGCTAACTCTAGGTCATGGGTAGCGTAGTTCGGCTCATGCTGCCTCGATTGACGTGATCTATAGGCAATCACTGCCCTCTCCTGCATCAGGACACATCCGAGTCCAGTCCCTTATGCATCGTAGTAAACTACGTACCCAACCCCCTCCTCCGGTAGCCTCAAGATAGGTGTGTTGGTCAAACTCTGTCTCAGCTCCGGGAAGCTCTGCTGACATCTGTCTGACCACACAAAGGGTTTCCCCTTATTTGTCAAAGATTAATGTGGTGCTGCAACTCTGGAGAAGTCTGGAATGAATCTCCGGTAGTACCCGTCTAGTCCCAAGAAACTCTGCACCTCTGTCATGCTACTAGGTAGTTCCCAAGCTAGTACTTCCTCAATCATCGCGGGATCCAACGCGTCTCCTACCTCAGAGATGACCTGTCCCAAGAAGTGGACCTCACGTATCCAGAACTGACACTTTGAGAGCTTACCGTAAAACTGGTGCTCTTGGAGTGTGTCCAGTACAACCCGTAAGTGGTAGGCGTGCTCCCCCTCAGTCGTCGAGTATATAAAAATGTTGTCGATGAAGTCAATGACAAACTGATCAATGTATGGCTGAAAAATACTATTCATGAGGCCCATGAACACTGCTGAAGCATTGGTTACACAAAATGGCATATCCAAGAACTCATAGTGGTTATACCGACACATTAAGTTCGTCTTCTGCACATCCTTGTCCCAAACTCTAGGATGATGATAGCTTAACCAGATTTCTATCTTCAAGAACCACAGTACTCCCTTGAGCTGATCAAAGAGGTCATCAATCCTCGGTAGTAGATACTTGTTCCTCACGGTCACCTGGTTCATGCGACGGTAATCGACACACAGTCGCATGCACCCATTTGCCTTCTTGGAGAACAATATCAAGGATTCCCAGGGTGAAACACTGGGTCAGATGAATCCCTTTCCCATCAATTCCTCCAGCTATACTCATAGCTCTCGAAGCTTAGCGGGTGCCATCCGATATGATGGGGTGGATATCGGGGTTGACTCGGGGTATAGGTCAATATAAAGGCTACCTCTCTGTGAGGAGGTAGTCCTGGAACATCATCGAGGAAAACTTCCGCATACTGATCCACCACTATAGGTATGCTCGGACTCCGCATGTCAACTTCTCCTAGGATGACGCTAGCCAAATGATGATTGACGTGCTTTTCTCTCCTCTACGTGAGTCCATCCTTTTCTGCAAAGGCTCCCTTCTCGCCGGTGAAGGTGAACTTTCTCCCATCGGGGCAAACACATCGCACCTTGGGCCTAATACAGTCAATCTGGGCATGTACTGTAGATAACCAATCCATGCCCAAGATGACTTAGTAAGGCCTCGACACTGCTACAAGAAGATCCCAGCCAATGCTCTCACCTCATAGAGTAATCTGACAATGTCGGCACCAGTGCGTAATAGTCGAGTCTGCTCCCGTAGGAGTCTCTAGCCATAAGTATCTAGCCAATGGCTCCGTCAGAATCTCCGAGCTCCAAACAAGGGCAGTGGAAATAATGGAATGACTCACTCCTGTGTCTAAAAGAACAGCAACAAGGGTGGAGTAGACACAGATCATACCTCGAATCATCTCGGGCGTGCCATGGTCGTAGGCCTCCACTGCCTGATGCTGTGCCTGGCTCTGCCCGCGAGCTCCCTGTGGTCGGGGTGGGCCTCTTATTGGTGGTGCCGTTAAAGCCTCAAAGCGTCACCCACCACCTGCTGCTCGGCCACCTCCTCTTCCTCATCCGCCTTCTCCCAGCGGACCACCACGGTCGACCCTCTGCCTCTGCCTGGGTGGTCCCTAAACCGTCTACTTCTCCTTCGCACAACGGTTCAGGCAGTCACGAGCCATGTGGCCCTGCCCGCCGCATGCGTAGCACTATCTGCCTCTCGAAAGACTGGCTCTGCGCTGAGTGCCCCGCACCTCTGAGCTAGTGTCCTGAGGTCGTCTGCCTTAGGGTCTGGTCTGTCTGGACCCATGTGTCATCCGTCGACTGCCTTCTGCAGAAGACTCCGCTACGTGCCGCCCTGTAGTAGGTCTCACTATGAGGTAGGCTTAGCAAGGATGATCTTGATGAGAAGTTCTCGCTCTAGTACCCCTACCTGTGTCAGAATGCTAAGGGAGATCAGTGATGCCCCTGATCTAATGCCTCAGTCCCTACTCGAAGGTCAGGGCCAAGAAGAATGCGTCTTGTACCATTTTCGATGAATAGTGCGAGAGGTCTGTAAATCTCGTCGAGTATTGGGAGACCTTCTTGCTACCCTATCGCAGTTGTAGAATCTCATGGATGTGCACCGCACGGAGGGTGGCTGGGATGAACTCCGAGTGGAAGAGGCTCTCAAAGTCCATCTAGAGGATAGATTCCTCGTGATGCACCTCGAGCATCAAGCTCCTCCATTTTCCTAATGTCGTGTGCAGGATACTCGCTGCAAGGATCGCCATGTGGTCTACTGGTGTCCCTAGTAAATAGAAAAATCATACAACTGCCTCCAGCCAATCCTCGGATACCCGGGGTTCTGTCTCCCCGTAGAACCTGGGTAGTCACTGATGCTGGAACTCGTGCAGTTCTCTAAGGCAACGTGCACTCTCAGCGGATGGGGCTAGTGGCATCGGTGGATCAGTGGGTAGTGGTAATGTCGGTGCCTCTACAGTAATAGGGCCCTGCACCGAGGCCTCGTCGCTCGATGGGCTGTCGTCACGTACAAAACTCGGAACCCTAGCTGGCTGCCATCATGGGGCCATTTTGAAAAGAGACAGGTGTGCCACGGTGAAATAGTATACTTGGTGAATGACACAAAGTAATCACAATGAAAACTTGAAACACACATGCAATCAATGTTTTTGTGCACTATGTCGGAAATTAGAAGTCAGGGTCCTGGTGTACGGATACGTCGGCCGCCGCACCAACACTGGACTCCATGGACTGATAACCACACTCAATAATCTTAACACTATTGCTTCACATAGGAAAAGGTCCGAGTCCTGAGTTCTGTGGTAGAATCAAACTCCTCTAATACTAATTTGACACGACCCATCCTCAGGGCCCGTGTCGTTACTACCCCAAGCCGGCCTTCCATAGGCCAGGGGCTGGTGACTAGCACAAAGGTGTAATTCCTGATAAAATAAGGGATGGAATTTCCTTTTTAAATTAAACAAACACCACTGAGTAAGAAAGATATTTTAAACACTAAGTAATACTGGGTACAAAAGTAAGTGAGGAAAAGTAAGTGGGCCAGAATACAAACCCAAACTGAAAGTAAATTACAACTGAAAAGGTAGTACATCAACTGAAAAGTAAAGCCGCAATGTTGGGCCATCCACTGGAAGACCCACATGAAGAGTGGGTACATATAGCCTCTATAGCTCCTTGGGTCCAACCGTCTGCTCTATGTAAGTCCCGCCCAGTGGTTCACCTCAAGGTACCGACTGCTCCACTATCCTCAACTATGATCAGCATTATCCGTTGTCTGCATCCAACACAACGTAGTGTGAGAATAGCCCGTGCAGGGGTGAGTATACTCTACTTAGTAGGGACACCAAGACCCTCGATGCTCTCCCAGAATCCACAAAGGATAATCCACAATGGAAAGATTCAATCACAAAGTAACATCCAAAACTACTTTGGTATATGCCCATACATATACCTAAGTCATCAATTCCAGTTCGGCTCCAACATCCGAGCCCATGTTCGATCACATCCACACAGGATAGCACAACACAATCCACATTGGAAATAAGTCAATCATATCTAAGATAATGATTGAAAGTCAATATTCATCTCACACATGTATACTTCTTCGAAAGATGATAGAAATGATCATATGTAGCCACTGAATCTTCTAAGTTGTAGGACCCACACATGATAGATAGGTAACTAATCCCCGCAAAGACCCAAAAAGAATCTATAGGTAACTAACCCCCGCAATGACCCACACATGATCTAACCCACACAGTATCAGTATGCACTGTCCCACGCAGGACCGCAGTGCGCTGACCCACACAAGATCTTTCCCACACAGGATTGGTAGCACTGATCCACGTAGGATCTCTGAGTGCTGTAGACGTCGCCGTCGAATCCACGGAGGATTTCTGTACAATCGTCATCGTCGTCGCAGTCACAACCATCTCTTGGGTTCCCACATACAACAAACTCGTTTCGGGAGGGTCCGATCCACGACCCGAGGGGCTGATACATCAACTTGACACAAATTCCGTAGTTGATTTGTCCCAATGTTTCGTATCGTCAACTGGAACTCAACGTGACAGATGGTGCGTCAATCGGACGCTCGGTCTGAGAGTTATTGACATTTTCGTCCCAGGGGCCCGGTTGGTTTTTAAGTCAAAACCAACCTGAAAATACTCCAACTGCATCCAATCCTCTAGAGGAGTAATCCAAAAGGTTTGTCTCACTATGAGTAATCCATCAAAGTTGGCGGCATGTCAATCAGACGTCCGGGGCTCATGTTATAAGCGTTTCTGCTCCGAGGGCCCAGTTGATTCCATGTACGAACCAACCCGGTAGAACCCATAGTTCTTCGAAACCTTGAGTGTAATATACCGAAAAGACCGTCTTGATCCAAGGATTTAATCGTAGCTGAAAGTGCGTCGATCGGAGGTCCATAGCACATGTTATGTGAAAAAGATCATAAGAGGTCCGAAAGTCGGGTTTTGGGCCCGGACCGACCCGGCCCGAGACCCCATGGGTCAGCCCGAACCGGGTCGACCTGACCCGGGTCCTAGTCCGGCCCACTTGGGTGCGGCCTGGCCCAGCTCAGATCGGTGCATTGGCACGCTGGCGGTCCGCTGGCCAGCTCGGTGTAACCGATTTGGGCGGTCGGGGGGGGGGGGGGGCTGCCCCCCCCCCCCCACTTTTCAATTAAACGTGGACCCCCATGTGGGGGCCACTACAGTTTGGCCAGCCAGAGGTTACAAAACCACAGCTTCTCCCCTTACCGTCTAGCCCGCTCCAGCCGGTCGGCTGCGGCCGCCACAGGACCGACTAGTCTGCTCCCCCTCCTAGGACACCGAAGGCCAGAAACTGGTCGTCGCTCCCTGCTCCACCACATGCTTGGTCTGTCCGGCACGGCGTGACGGTGCCGTGCCCCTCCACCGCCACCCCACTCTTTCCGCGTTGTTTTCCCGATTCTCTGGCATTGCACGACGGTCACGCGCATCCTTACAGCACGATCACGCGCGGTGCGATGACACCGCTTCACTTTCCTTCGAACCGCAACAACACAAAGATAAGGGAGGGGGGTTGGTCGTGTTTTTGATGTCCGGCCCCCTCCTGTTAATCGATAGCAAGTGGTCCAATTTGAAACGAAGAACAACAATGGAAAAATTCATGAATAACAACAACAATAAATCCCCGAACTCGAGCGTTGTTGGATGAATACTCATCGCGGAAAATAATGTCACGGAATTGATCATCACGAAAGAAGGCGTCGCAGAATGAACATCGTTGGCATCACAGTACACGGCGTCGCATAGTCGATATCCGAGGATTTTGCATTCTTCGTCGGAGATCGGTGCGTTCTTCGCGTTCTTTGTGTTCTTCGACGATGAAGAAGAACATTAGAGTTTCTTCCCCCAATCCACTCTCATCACAACAAGCTCCAACAAAAATAAAATAAGTGTTGGTCTTATTTTCCATCCCACGTATTAAGTTTGAAATTCAAATAAAGATTTAACTTATGTAATTAATCATAAGTCATTAAATGGAAGGTTAAGGGGGGTTAGGAAAAATGAAGGGGTGTGGTTCGTGTGGGCCCCACCGCCCTCATAACCTCACTTGGGTGGTTACCCCAACTTCCTCCCTAAGGTTAACCACTTAGTAAAAATAAAATTTGTAGCTCAATTTATTTTATATCATCCACAATTTTTAACAACATATCCTGTGTAAATGCAACTCCGGAGAAGGTGTTCTTAAGCAATTAACGGTGAGGCGATTCCATCAGTGCCCTCAGAATTCGATTCCAAGCAATGGTTCAAAAGTTAGTAAAAGCCGCTCATTCGATCACTGAACGTACAAGAGCTAAACATCGGATAAAAATTCCGGGCACACCGGGCCTCGAAATCAGGTGCCATCAAGAACTGTGTTCTTGTAAAATCCCAAAGAAAATTAAAAAAACATCCCTTGAATTTTATGTGTCTTTACAATTTATGAGTTTTAAGGATATGAAAATAAAATAAATTTTATTTAATTATTTTATTTAGGACAAAAAATTACATTCCAAATGTTTCATGAACTAGAAAATGTTAGGACCTTTTATGGAGAATCCAAATGTCCTGATTTCAACAGTGCCCTCATATATTTTTTCCCGCACTGGTTTGAAATTTATAAAAATACACTCAAATGTTTATTTAATAATCTTTAAAAATAGTTCAAAATTACATTTCGTCCACTAAATAAATTGAAATAATGTGTTGTCTTATAGCATAGTCTCTAAATAATAACTTTTAATTTAAATAAAATTACATGGAATTATGAGGTATTACATTACTCCCCCCGTTATAGATTCACATCCTCATTAGACAAAATAAGTTCTAATCATTTAATTGTTGGTAATGAGCACGAAATTGAACATCCCAATCCCACATACTCTCTTAGTAATTCCCATCATACCATTGAATAAAATATAGTGGAATCACATCTCCACAAAAGATCTTGTCCTACTAATCCTCTTTCTCCATGAAGTACTCATCGAATGTCCCCTGTTGTTAATATCCATCTCGCTGTGGTTGATGATGTAAGAAGGTTCAAGAACGTATCCCTCAAGTGGGATACATGGAAGAAAGCATGAAACCTATATAACTATGGTGGAATAACCAAGTGGTACGCCACCACTCCCAATGTACATAGTATCAGGAAAGGTCCGATTAAACTTCAATAAGAATATGTTCCCCAACCAATTCGTTGTATCCCCCTTTGATGAGAGTCATGTATGAATATGTGGTCCCCCTCTTCGAACTCCACACGTATCGACATAAGACATATTTTAGCTCTGTGTAGTCTTCATCCACTCCCGAATGACATTCTCTTTCTCAGTGGTAGCACATACTATCTCAGGACCCATAAGTGATGACTCGCCTAGGTATTTTTGGCAGAACAGTGACCATTATGGTCTCCATATAGATCCTCTAATGGTGACATAATGATAGTTCATTTTTAGATGTTATTGTATTCAAACTCCACTATTAGTATATGGTCCTTCCAAATGTGATCAAAATCAATAATACAAGCATTAAGAATGTCCTCCAACATTTGTATGGTCAGTTTCGTTTGACCATCGGTCTATTTTCGAATGTTTGGGATCAAGAACTCCTGACTCCCAAATGCTTCCTTAATCCATTCCACAACTGAGATGTAAAGAATATATCACGATCTAAGAATATCATAGATGGGAACCCATGAATTATAAAGATCTCATACACATAGAGGAATCCCGAGAACTCTACTGAACCCAACTCTCCAATGGATTGGATGTGGGCCGACTTGGTGAGTTTGTATACAAGAACCCAAATTGTATCATTCTACCTAAACATATGTTGTATTCTTATCATGAGGACAATTTATATATCATGCCACTTCCACTCTGATATGTTGAGGGGTTATGTCAAAAATACTAGAACATGGTTCGCAGCCTTCCCTTTATGACATGTGAGGCATCTCAAGACAAACTCTACCACTAGCTTCTTCATCTCCATCCACCAGTACTAACTTCTGTCATCCTGATACATCTTCACCAGACATGGATGTACATCCAAATGGTATGTGTGGAACAACCTCAATAATTAATTTTTAATGACACTATAACAATGTTACGACCTTTAAAAATGATGATGTTCTCTCCACATGTAGAGTTTCTCTCAGGGCTATTCCATGTGGACATATGGGTATGGGTGGTCTCACATCTCCAAATCATTGTGCTGCACCTCCTTTAATCACTTGTATAGTGAAGGGGAAACTACTATTGACTAATGAAATGCTTCCTTATCTCTATCTACATAGAATATATAAAGCGAGACCAAATGCTATGTAGCCTCATTCAAGAACTCTCATATCGATATCTGATTAAGAGAATATTCCACCATTTTCCCCTTCCCAGTAGTTTATACTACCTTAATGTCATAGTTTTGGTCGATATATAACCAATTACGATGTCATAGATTTATATCCTTATGAGAATTGATATACGTGAGACTCTTATGGTCAGATTAAATGATAAAATGTTCTTCTATAAGGAAGTGTCACCATATCTTCAGTGCGAAGACTACTGCTTCCAACTCAAGGTCATGAGTCACACAGTTTTGCTCATCTAGTCTCAAATATAATTATTCAAAAGCAATAACTTCATTACCCTTCATCAGGAAACAACCAATCCGGATTCTTGATGTGCTATAGTACACCATGTAGTCATTTCCATTCTCTAGAAACCTCATGAAAAGAGAACTTGTTGTTCTCTTCATCAGCTAAGGGATGATTTGATTGAATCCTAATGTCCAAAAAATGGTTTTCCCTTCTTTGTAATTGTTTTCATGGGTTCTTCCACTCTGGAGAAGTCGGGTATAAATATTTGATTGTACCCAACCAACCCAAGGAAACTACATACCTTGGATACATTATTGGGTGGCTCCCATGAAAGCACTACCTCAATCATAACTAGATCCATTGAACTCTATCCTCTTTGATGACATATCATAGGAAGGGTACCATTCAAATCCAAAACTTACTATTTAATTATTTCTCGTAATGTTGGGGCTCTTAGAGTGTGTCCATATCCATCCTCAAGTGTATCTTGTGGTCCTCCTCTGATGCTGAATATTATAAGATATCATCAATTAATACAAATAAAAACTGGTCTATGTACATCTAGAAGATCATATTTGTTAATCCCATGAAAAAATCATGGGGGTCATCATACCATATGACATCATTAAGTACTCAAATTGGAAATAGAGAGAACATAAAGTTGTCTTTGATATGTCCTAATCTCGTACTTATAGCCTGAGATGTGGTCTATCTATGAGATCCATCTCATTCACATCATCCAAAATGAAGAGATCATTAATCCTTGGTAGATTATACTTGTTCTTCAGAGTCACCTAGTTCATGTTCCAGAAGTCCACACATAAACTTATGCTTCCATATATCTTCTAAAAAAACAACATTAGAGATTCCCATGGTGAAAAATTGGGCGTTATGAAACCCTTCCACTATATGTCCTCCAATAATACCCTCATCTCATTGGGAATTTCTGGATTCATCCAATATGCAGGTGTAGATATCGGTATCATCTCGGGGTAATGATCAATTCAAAATAATCGATCTTTTTGAGGAGGTAGCCCTAGAAATCATCTAGAATGACGTCCCCATACTCATCCACAACTATAAGAAACTGTGGACTCGTAACAGCCCATGCACCGAGAGTCATGCTATCCAACTAAAGAATTAGAAGATGCAAACTCATACGTGAATGTCTATCCTACACTTTAAGAGAACCTACTAGCCAGTGAAATAAAACCTAGTTCAGTCTCTGCAAACACGAAACACCATGTTCCTAAAAATGTCAATATGGTCTTGGACTGTTGATATCCATTTCATACACATAATGATGGCGTATGTCTTCAACATTGCTACTAGGATATCCCAACTGATGTTCTCGCCTCCAATAGTAATCTTACACTACTGGTACCAATGTGTGATAATTGAATCACTTCATGTAGGTGACTTTAAGCATACGATCGAGCCAATGGATTGATATGAATCCTTGATCTTCAGACAAGGACCTTGGTAAGGAATTAGTGACCTCACCTGTGTCTATATGAAATGGAGATAATGTTGAGAAAACAAAGATCATACCTCATATCTTCTCTGGGGAATCTGGACCCTGGGCCCTGACTTCTTGATGTAGAGCCCTCTCATATCCACCTTCATCTAGAGTCTGCGATGGACTACCATATTGTGGTGGTGGTGGTACCTCGTACCTATTCCCACCACCTTCCACTTGTACCTACCCTCTACCACATATTTTGTCTGGTATACCACCTTGTTCATCTCTTTATCGTAGCCTCGATATCCCATTGACCATCTGTTGGTCCTTTGCATGGTGAGTCATGAAATCACAAAACAAGTTCTTCTACCCACCTCTTACGTAGCATACATTACTCCCCTGATGACTCCCTCTACCTAGGGACCATTGCCCCGCCAACCATGAGTCCTGGGGTCATTCTACGAATGGTCTAACATGTTTGGGTCACTATATCATCTGTTAGATACCAGCCACAGATGACTAGGCAACCTATTTATTAGTGGAAGCTCTCACCATAGATTCCAAATTATTGTATAATATCTATAATAGTATATCTCTCTCCAGCATTTAAACCCACATGGGGATTCTAAGGGAAATCATAAATTCCCTTCTCTCCCGTCGGAGTCCAAGCTCAAAGTTCAGGGCCCTAATGAAAGGGTCTTATACCATATCCATAGAGTAAAAGGATATTTCATTGAACCTAACAAAGAACTCATCCACCATCATTCCACACTATTGTAAGTGAAGTACCTTTATTTTGTTCATTGAGTGGAATGTCACTGGGAAGAACACCTCCCT
Organism: Viscum album; assembly: GCA_963277665.1. Lineage (NCBI taxonomy): Eukaryota > Viridiplantae > Streptophyta > Magnoliopsida > Santalales > Viscaceae > Viscum > Viscum album. Next base: position 1,043,140,136 of record OY728163.1, on the reverse strand, counting down.
GAAAAGTTTCTTGATTCTAGATGAATTGAGTGTCGTCTCCTTGTGAGTCTGCATCGTCAAAATCGAATTTCTCCCCAAACATAATTGCAGAAGTCTAAATACTAGAACATACATCTGGTCATGTTATTTTCTGACTATGTGAAAGAATCATGTCATTGTCTCTATCCAATCCTCTGTGACATGAGGATCTTTCTCTCCCCTAATCCTGTGAGGTCTCTATTGGTGGAACTCAGGTAAGGAAGTGAGCCTACACACATCCTTTACTGGTAGTGACCATAGTAAATGCTATCCAATTGTTGGTGGCATCATTGGGACACTTCCCAGAGGTTCCATCTCGGGAAATATTCCATGTGCCGATGCCTCATCTCTCTGTAGAATATCCTTGTGCCTATACACTGGAATCATGGCTAGCTATCATTGTGGAGGTATCCTGAAAGATAACAAGATGAACCACTGTAAATTTATTATACCTAGTGAGCAGACTCTGACTCTAAAATATCATGGTAAAACAAACAATTACACATAAAACTATTGTTTCATGAACACGGTCAAAAACAACATTTTGGGTCCTAGTGTATAGATATGGCGGCCGCTGCACCATCATTAGACACCGTAGTCTAAAAAAGAACATGAAACATATAAAAATGTTTCCCAATCAAAATTTACAATAACTTAATTCTTCTAGTGGACTTGACCTTCTATTATTCCACTTTTTCATTACCCATCCCCTAGGGCTCGTGTCGTGACTAAACCAAGCCCTATTTTATAAGCCTGTGGTTGGGGAAGAGAACTGAATAGGAATATACCTAAAATGTATGGAATTTTACATTAACCCAATACACATTCACAATTATCCAACTAGGGAAAGGTAAACAACATGTAAAATACAACTATCACTCATAAAACTAATGAATGTACAACATAATCTGAAAATTAAAAATGGACAAGAATGCAAGACAAAAAATCACAAAGGACTATATAGCTAACAAGGTTTGTCTTCTCAATCACTACATGAATGGAATAAGGAGGTAAGTTGTCTCTACCCATATAAGTATGTCTTGTTTATCCCGTCTCACCAGGAACCAACTAGTCCCAAACCAAAAAGGATTCCTTTGAAGCATTGATCACCTGCATGAGTCACAAAACGTGATGGTGAAGCCTATGCATGGATGAGAAACACATTACTATGTATAGAACCCAATCCACAATTTAAAGACCACGAAGCAATACCACAAAACAATATCACACAATAATTCCACCATGAAAAGATATATCACACAAAGTCGATCTAACTGAATAAAAAGTATGATTTTTCAACCATAATGTTGAATCATCTTATACTACCGAGGGACTCACCCTTGATGTGCCACTCAGGTCTTCCCACCTACTAGACCTATGAGGTCTGCTCAGCTGTTAGAACACTAAAATCTTCTATGCTGTGGGACCGCTATTGTCCTCTCAAATGTTATACAACTAAGGTCTATTCATATGGTGGACAAATGAGGTCCGCTTGTCTATTTAAAAAATGAGGTTTGGTCATCTACTAGATCCCTATGGTCCTCTTTTCTGATGTACTATTGAGGTCAGCTCATTTTTTTGACCACATAGGACTTCTCGACCACTAAGGTATACACATATCATGGACCACTAATGTATTTCCATCTTATGGAACACTGAGGGCTCCTTGTGTAGTAGACCACTAGGGCCTACTCGTCTACGGGACCACTAAGGTCCCCCCGTCTGCAGGACAACTATGGTCTGGTCGTCTGCTGGGCCACACCGATCTGCTCTTCTGCTGGACCACTATAGTCCCCTCATGTGCTAGACCACTAAGGTCTTGTCTTCTGCTGGATCATTAAAGTATGTTCGTCTGTTGGACCACTGATATCGGCTCAACATATCCTTCATGTGATATCCATTTTTATTATCCCAACACTCAGTGTCCATAATTAAATTGAATCTATACCTCAAGCCATCGATGGTATCATTACTACCATGAAAACTCACATACAATATTCTCAAAAATTCTCCTTGTCATGAGGGTCCCAACTCCACAGGTGGTGTGCCAACAAAATGTTCAGTCTTAGTGATATTTGTGTTTTATTATGAATTGGATTGTTTTTTTCAAGAACTGTCCGACATAGTGGGAAAAACCCGACCAACGAAGAATGAGGGGTCCCACATGAGTCAACTGGACCCAGTTGGGTCTGGGTTGACCCAGTCTATCCTGACTAGACCTATCCTACGGGGCCCAAGGTCCAACCCACTAGGTCACCAAATGGCCCGTTCAAATTACTCTGGCTCTGTCTGATGTAGTCAAACAATTTCATATCCTACCGGGCCCCAATGTTGGTCGATTTCCAATCCAGCTCGACCGAAATTGTGGGTAGTTTCTCCCCTCCCTAGGCCCTCCAAATTCTCGGTTCACCCACTCATACCATCATAAATCATAAAGACGGTTCTCCTCCATTCTTTACTGCCAACCATCATTTGGTTCACGCTTCCACACAATGCAAGGGTTTCATTTCCTCCTTGGCCAGCCAATCCACCCACGCTGGTCGAGACTCCCATGTGACATGTGGCTTTCTGCAAGGTCCAATTAACCATCACTATCCATGGAACATGATTTTTCAACATGTGGAACCTCTAATATGGTCTGTTGTCTTCATCTGCCAGCCGCTAGCCATCAGCCTCTATGATGGGCGCCCGTGTCAACACTATGGTGGGGGATCTGCTGCCCTATCCCCCAATTGCAGCAGAGTGTCCTCACATTGTGCCTCAATCATATCTAAGTATCGTGGACTTGTAACACAACGACCTGGTGCTACCACCGTAGCCTAGTGTTGCAGCCTCTCGCCAAAGCCACAACTAGCCTGGCCATTTCCCTTCATCCTGGTGCAACATGCATATGCGCTGCAGACCATTTCTTAATTTTTAATGAAGAGAACCAATAAAGAAGATAGAGTTGGAGTTTCAACTTAAGAACATCAAAAAAAATTATCTATGCCTTTTTTTTGTATTGACCTAGATACGTTCTTGTTAGCAAGATCAAGATGTACCAAAACATATGGTTGAATAATCACAGAGGAAATATATTACTTTTGTACCAAATTTTTAGCCATCCATCATGAAGGATCGAACCACATATCACCATATTTGGTAGTTGTTATGCATTCTTCATTCAGATGAACGAATGAGGAAAAAGAAATTAACACATAAAATCATCAATCCCCTACCTGGGAAAACATATTTCTCTGGGATGATTGTTCATTATTTCGCATTGATCTTAGATCCAAAATCCACTCTCCATGGGTATCATCATCATCATTCTATTTACTTACATTCGTCATTGGAGAGTTTTCCTTTTCTATCCATCGAAGGAATTCTCTAGTTTTTCATCAACAATAAATTTCCCATTTAATTAAATAAATATGACGTGTGCACATTGAAGTGTCACCACCTTAATCTATTAATGTGTTTTATTAATGATATTCATTAATGAAATTCATATTCTCTTTATCTCTACACAATATCCCTGATGTGCCACTACCTAACAGTAAAGAAAAAAAATTAAATAACATTTTTGGTTTTTGTATTTGTCTTCTGAACATTCCATTTATTAAATTTCAACCTCAAACTACACATATTGATGTTAGGCTCTGCCTAAGAGAAGCACTCCCTCACTAGATCAATGGTTGTGTCGTATTTTTTATAAAAGTTTCTTCTTATTTGTAATAAGGATTTTAAAATTAAATTAACATTATTTTATTATTTTATTTATGTCCTAAAATATAATTTATATTTTTGGCCCGCGCCTTCCAGTTTTATTCCCTTTCTATGAGATTCCTAATGCTCTGAGTTCAATTGTGCCCTCATATTTTGGATTCTATCACTGGTTAAAATTTTATAAAAATACACTCACATGATTATTTAATAAACATTAATAATAATTCAAAAATACATTCTGGCCACTCCAGGCTTCATAATTACATGTTGTCCCAAGGATTGGTCTCAAAATAATCCAGTTCATTTATAAAAAAAATTTACATGGAATTCCAAGGTATTACAATTTTTTATGAAATAATTTTACTATGTATGGTTAATTCCTCAAATAAAACTATATAATTATTCATTATTATTATATCATATATGTTAATATAAATTAAAAATATAAATAAAAAATATTTTTTATTTATTGGGATTCAAATTATGATATTTTACAAAATTTATATTTTTTATCAAAAACATAATTTCCTTTTTTATCTTATTAGTATTATAATTAATATATTTTATTTTCCCATATATTTTATAGTTTTCTATTCCATTATTTACCAATTTATTCATTCATTGTAATTTATTGCTCAATATCATACATACTCATGACATGATTCATAGGTGAGCCAAATTATATACATATTGTTTCGTAATTTTTTCTATAGTTGAAAATTTATCATATAATTAGGTTTTATTCAAATATTTATTTTTCGTCTCCCATGTATATGATTAAATTACAATAGTTATGTTAATTTTTTTAAACATTGTTTCAAAATGTTACTTTCTTTCTATGTAGAACTATATAGTTTCAAATATTTAAATGTCTTCAGAATAAGATCTTTTAAAAATATCACTATGAAATCCTAATTTTCAGTACTCTTTATTACTAATTGAATATTTATTAAACTGTGTGTTTGATGTCAATTTATCATATTTTTTATGTCTCATATTTATTTTTTATGAGCTTATATAATTAATTTAATTTTGGTATAATACTGTGTTATTGGAACTAAAATATTCATGGTTGATGAACTTCATAGATTAAACATTATTATGGAAATATTGTTCTAAAAAACTATCATTGTGGTCAAAAGAAAAATAATAATGGATACTCATACTGTTAAGAATAATGTCAAGCAGTTGGATCATAGATCCACTTCATGGGTAATGAAATTTATTTTAAAATGAAATACCTCGACATTATCAATGGTCATACCAATATATAATATAAAATGTATAAAAATATTATGGTTAATTCATTATCAATATAGTTATTTTGGATTCCTTTTTTACATTAAAGAATTAGTTTATTAGTTTTCCCTTAATGGATGTAATCAACATTGATTAGGTACTAACCATCTTTTTCAATCTTCTATATATATTCAACCCTTTGGAACTATATTTTTGATATTTTTTCTTGAACATGGTTACTCCTTGATTCAATTAGCTCTCAACCAAATATTTCAGTGGATTATGAATCCTCTCATAAAATAATGAATATTTTCTTAAATTTTTTTTGAGATTCACCATGGTATTTTGTATGATTGAAATGATATTATTCATAATAATTGTTCATTCATTCTTAATGAAGGTAAGACACAGATTCTCATTGAAATTTGGGATGCTTCCATGATTTGAAAGGATTATTGTGAAAAAAATGTTAGAGACATCGAGATCGTCTATCAACATAGTATTGATGTTCTATTCAGAAAACCTAGATGTACGTTAGAGGTGTTCTGGAATGCCCTACCCCCGGATAGATCAAATTAAATGTCTATGGTTGTTCTATAGATTTCATGAGACCTCTGTGTTATGGTTCTATTAGCATTCTATTTCACAGTAACTATCACTATTGATTATTTGGTGGATGTGGTAATGCCTCATATCTAGAATCAAAAAATGATTCATGTGATACATGATGTAGAATTTTCCAAGAAAAAGGGTTGGAACAATATTTGTATTGAGTGTTATTAGACCATTGATGTCCATGTTGTTTGAAATTTTGTGGTACAGCTTATATGAATTTTTACTATTCGTTGGATGAATTCTATAGATCCACTCGGATAGATCATCTATAATTTCACTCATTCATTTTGGGTTGTGAACATGGATAAAAAAGGTCTTTTTAATAAGGGATTAAACATGGCCAGAACTAGGAAGGATGACCTTCCTATTAATTTACACCCACATTATTGCTAGTATTGTATTAAGATTACGCCTTTCAGACTGATGTAACATTTTTCACTTCTATATTCAATAAATTGTACCTCGGTCCATGAATGAAGAACCACCTTTATTAAAAAATAGATCTGTTATAAGAGCTACATCACCAAATAAATTTCCACTTTGGTTCAATAAAATAACTACTGAATTAACAAATTTTTTTCCCCAACATTTAATTTATATGATTTCTGATTAAAATATCGTTTTCCTAGGTCAAATAAAATCAAAAAATAATTACTGATCCAATGTTATAAATCAATTTTATTAATAGTAATATATTTTTAAATAATAGATAAATATTTCTTTTTAATGATTTTATGAAAAACAAATTCATTTTCTCACTTAAATGTGACAATAATGTTGTTATTGATGAAATTTTATTCATGGAATCAATATATTATTACACTTAATAAATTAATGAATTCATAAATATTTACCCCTTGATATGAGAAAAAATGATATTTATTTCAAATTTAATATTTATGGTCTCTCATCAAAAATATGTTTTTTGAAAAAAAATCATTGTTTGTTATATTTTCACGTTTGATTTACTCATTTGTAATAAAAAGGGATTATAGTATCCACGTTTTAAAGGTATCCTTCTTGTGTATTCATGTTTTTTACTATGTATCAAATATATATATATAGGTATATTGGTTCATCATGACATTTATTAAAACATAATTTACTAATTTTCATCTATTAATTTAATTTTCAGGACAAATTTGAATACTGTTATTTTAGCTGCTGATATAAATTCACATAATTTTTTTTTGAAAATAATTATCACTTACAAAAACTGTTATGATGATCATTTTTCTTAATTTCACAATCTATAAGTTTTTCCAACATATGATTGATTTTATTTTATTATATTATATTTTGTTTAATTTTTAAATATTCTTCTTCTATAGAAAAATCTCATGGAATAATAACAGAATAAATCCGTTAATGAGTTGTTTTAAATAAATAAGGTATTCCAACACCAATAATGTTTTGGTTTTAATATTTTAATTATTTTTTTACATATCATCTAATGTAATATAATTTTTAGTAACTATTATTATGAATTATATTTATGATGCCATTCCATTAATTGTTTTTGTCTTATAACATTCAAAAATATTGATATCGTAAAAAATATATTACAATTTCAAATTTTAAAATTTTTCCACTATGATAAATCATGTTCATGAAATTGTAACTACAATTATGTGTTACTATTTGGACATTATTGTTTATTAATATATGATGAAATTATAGAAATAATCATACCATGATGGTTTTCCCATTATAATACTCCCATAAAAATTAAAATACACTTTCGAATTTAATTTTTCACTATGTTGTTTTCCACTATATTTGTATTAATAGAATATTCAACTCATTAGAGGTCAAAAATTTAATATCTTCATGAAAAAAATTAACCAACATACAACCAATTGATGTTTTTATTGATTTTTTATAATAATTAATTAAAATAAGTTTAATAATATTTTGATTTATTATATTTGATATTTTTATTATACATTGATAGGTAATTATTAAATTTCAATTTTAAATATATCATTTCATAGTTTTGACTTAATATTTTGGTTTTTAATGAACTCTACTATTGAATATTAAACTATACATTGAAAATTTTTGTAATCACCCCTATATAAAATTGATGTATCTAATTTATGTTACGATATAATAAAAAATAAATATAGAAAAAATTCACTAAAAATTAGAGAAAATGATCGAATTTATAACACTATAATTATTTAAGATATATATCTATTTAAATATATTTAATTACATTGATAGCTTTTAGTATACACATCCTGAAGAATTATATTACTGTAAAATAGGTTACAATTATAATATTTCCCTTGATGTTGTTAGTATGAATTGTTATAACAAAATTATGATATATATACGGTTTACGTGTGTATAATATAATATTTATGGTTATATATCGATTTGAAATAATATATGAATTATTGAAAAAAATGAATGTTTTCTGAAACTCTGTATTTTTTTGAAATAATGTTTTATTGATCATTGCACATATATTTTAAAATTTATATTTAGCTATTTCAAAACCAAAACACATTAAAAAATGGAAAATAATTTTTGAATTCATCATGTTGAAATTATCATATAGATATTTTCTAATATTTTTTAATATTTTAATTTTACAATGAATATTTAGAAATAATTATTTAAAAAAACAATTTTTAAGAAAATCATTTAATTGAATCATTTATTTTTAATATAGTTCAATTAGTATTATTAGATAAAATATATATGTATTAATAAGGATTATTTTAATAGAGTCAATTTGATCTTGAATATATGTATTAAAACATTCTATACATTTGAACTTATTATGTTTAGAAAGAGGATTTTCCCTCAAATTTGCAAGATTATTCTTAAAATAAAATCATCCACTTTTATGAATTTAATGAGATAAAATGGATTCCATATTTTCAATAAGAATTATTTAAATTTTTTAAAAATGTAATATTTATTTATCGTGACAATTATTAATAAATAAAAAAACAATTAACAACAATGATTATGGTTATAAAAGTGCTTTGATTGTTACATGCTTTTATGATAAATTTAATATTTCACATAATTATATTTTAAAATAATAAATTTTCGTTAATATTTATATTACGTGTTTCGAAATTATCAAATAATTCACATTGTAATTTTATTATTGTAGGATAAATTATCTATTAAAATAAAAAGACACATATTACTATAGTGAAAGTTTAGGTAGTAATATAATTAAACAAAAATGAATATGACTGAATGACTAAAATGTGTATTTTTTGGTGTATGTGTTGATTTACCATATCACCCCTCCACAAAATTATCTATAAATTTAGTTGTATCTTGGTTTAACAACCTCAACCTAGACTCCCAATGTTGGTGTCTTCTTTATTAAATTAGCCTATGAAACAAGGATCACTTCCTATAATATTGAATAGTTTACTAGTATTAGTAAATAGATACATGCATGGTTCCCATATTATATTTTAATAAAAAACATTCAACATAATTTTTTATTATTTAGGAATATCCTTATTCCCTATATAAAATAAATATATATCATTTAGGGTAAAATTCTTGGATTTTTAGAAAATGAAATAAATAAGTGTGAGCTCAAATTTTTAAATAGGGTTATGAACTACACCTACCTGATACCATGAATTAATATAAATTATAAACATGGAATGTTAAATAACTAAACAGACATTCCATTTACATAATTCTATTATGTTTTTTAGATAAGGAATCATCTATATTTAATAGTAAATAACTGTATACACCTTAAAAATTAATCTTTAAATAGGAAATCGTGAATAGAGAAAGCATAATTTGTATATAGAAGTAAATAATTGAACTATAATTTTATTTAATAAACAACATGATTATCATGAATAGAAAATTCATAATAAATATGGAATGGTATGTAAATAAAACACATTTTGTTTGATCAATAACAAATATATCCTAAATATTTAAGCTAGAATCAGTATAGAAAGGTAAATAACTAATGATATATTCCATTTAATCAGTAACATGGATATCATGAATAGATATGGAAAAATCAATATAAAAATATAAATAACTAAACACAGATTCTACATAAATAAATTTAATTTCATTAAAACATAAGGGATACGTAATATGGAAAGGTAAATAACTGAAAAAAGATTCCTTTTAGTCAGTAAAAGGAAAATTACAATTCATCAATAGATAATATCATCGTAACAATATCATGGTTAATAATAAATGTACATTTATTGAAATAATGGATAATTTTTGGACATAATTATCTCAGATAGCATCATGCCACTACATTGATGACCTTTCAAAACAATTTTTAAAATCGGTGGCTAGTTATATAGAAAAAGTTCAGTTAACTATGGCTAGCTAACCGATTCATCTCTAGAAATAATTGACTATTCAGGGGATTTCTATAGCAGTTCCCACTTGTCTCTATATGTCGAATTCATTCTTCATATACTAAATAATTGTTAAATTCATGAAAATTATTACTTCTAAACAAATATATTTATTGATAATAGATTACATATTAACAATAATATTCATACTATGTTATATAACATTAATAGTAATAATCTTTATGTTAAATTTATTTATGGGTTATGCATCAAATATATCCCTAAAGATAATTATATTTTTTTTAAACACATCCAAAACCAAGGATAAATCCAAAATAGCCTCGATCCCCAATCCATTAGTCTGGGGTGGCATCAAGAATCAAAAGGAATATCATAAATTGGTGGCCTTGGCCCATTGAAACTATACCAAAACACAAGACCTTATCAAAGAATAAGTTTAAAGAAATTAAAATAAAAAGATGAAAAAATTAGAAAGTAAACCAAGAATTAAAACCCATTATGGTATATAATATGTGATAGTGAATACTGAAATGTAATTGGTAAATATTGAAACCCAACATGAACATGTAATGACCTAAAAAACTATTATGCATACCAATGAGATATCATAGATCATTATCTAAAATCTATAACCAATGAACGTGGTCATCCCCACCTGGTACTGCTAGGCTAATCTAATGTAACCTATGACATTTCTGTCTTCTACAGATGTTATGATACCTGCATGAAAATCCCATATATGTATGGGTATATATATACCGACTAAGGTTCCAAAAAATCATAAAGGGGGAGATAAAATTAATAATAATGGAATATAAATTCATTATATTGTAATTAGGATGTGGATTATCCCAATGTAAGAGAAAGTGTTACCTTATTCAGGATCAAGGGGATTGTCATGGTGTGTATATGGACTAAAAAGTTAACCTCATCCACCCATTTCAGTATATTAACATCATCCAAAAATGAGAAGATAAACATATAATGCACGGGGAATAACCTAGGCATCTCCATTGCCCATTGTGGGTGAGTAGATGATCCCGAAGGCATGGATATATATATATATATATGGGGGGTTATTAATGTATGTATACATATTCTCAGTAAATATAATTCCATATTAGAGAATAAAGGGATCTGTATCTCATATCCAATCCAATGAAAAAAGGTTACATTCATTCCAAAAGTCCATCATCGATGCACTATATACCATAAATATGTTCATAGTATATATGTGCAGCCCCACACCTCACCACTGTACGTCACAATTGAAGGGGAATAATCATCATGTACATGACATAAGACCTCATGCATAATGGTGGGGGTTCCACTCAATAAGTATCCATACAAGAACAACACCATGATGCATCATCAGGTAAATAATCATGTGTCACAAGGACCCTCACACAATTCGATAGGTGTGTTCCGCTATGTAGGTAGAACATAAATGTCCAATATAATATGACTCCCACTCTATAGGTGGACGACACACACCCTATGTAAAAATAGGTATTCCAATCAAGATATCGAGAATCCATGCCTTATCCAAAAGTGGAGTTTTACTATGTAGGTAAGGGAACATCACCCCACCTACTAAGTGGATTAATTATATTGGTTAAGGACCCTTTCCATGGTGTCACAAGGGGGTTCCACTCAGGTTATCAAGGACCATAACCCTATCCAATTGGGTGTTCAACTCTATATATAGAAGACCTACACCAGTTTTGTTGGGGGTTATACTTTCTAGGTCATTAGGGATCCTCTTCCTCATCAATATCTCCATCTTGTGTTTCTAAAATAAGTATCTTTGTTAAAAAATATTTCCTCATATCCAAACATCACTAGAGGTAAAAACCATGTTGTATATGGAATGAAATCAGGGTTGGCTACTCAAGGGCCAAAAATACGTGTTAAAAAATGTTGAGAAATGAGTTTCCAATTTCCTCAAATGGAAATAAAGGGTACACAATGTGTGATGGGACCCAGATTATGTGGGGTTAATCCTGATAAACTTATAACATTACTATAGGTACATGGGTCACATCCCATGTAGGAATATATGACATGTTAAAGATATAAAAATTGTGTCATGTCCACATAGGGTCCCCACCCAAGCACCTTGGTCATTCCCATGTATCTGTTCCTTATCTGCCTATTTTTCCATATGTATGTGTACTTTGGTAGATAGCTTGTCTAGTCATGACTATCACATTGTACTCCTAGAGTGTATACTGATTCATCAATCAATGTTTTACAAGGTTTATGCGGGTATCAAAAGGTACATGAAACTTATTATTCGATGACAAACATGTCATTGCAGCCATTGATTGAAACTTCATCAGTTGTATGAACAATATGATATATGGATAAGAGATATCATGAATCCGAAATATGTTCCCCCGTGTTCATTATCATATACCTCCTCTATCAAACATGGATTCATCTTCTCCCAAAAATTGTGTATCTTTTCATTGTTTTTTGTTTCCTGCAATTCAGATTATGTAAATTATCATCCACTCACCATGGTTGTTCATCCCATAACCCACACGATTTGGGTTCTTCCATCATTGATGATTGAATACCAATAATAAAAAATTTCACCCACAACCTATAATTTAATAGGAAACATATTGAGTATGTTAATTTTTCACATTGATATGATTCTATCATAGATTTTGGGCTCCAATCAGGCTCGGTACCACCCAAAAATTTTGAAGCATTACGGTAGGGTCCAAACCATTAAAATAATGAAAACCAATAGATAAAAAACAAAACTAATGTTTAATCAATTTCTACCATGTGTTTGTGGAAAAAAATTATGAATATGTATATCCAGGATTAAAAAATAGTTTAGTAAATAAAAAAATGGTATTTGTGATAATTCAATTGTCCATCGATTGGGGGATATAAAAGATATGATTATTCTTCTAAAAAAATTTAATAAAAAAAGATAAATCCAAAAAATTACATGCCCTACCATGATATTGGATCATTTTTCATTAATTAAACCATCCACCAAAAATTGAAGGAACTATCTACGTTCATTATATCAAATTTACTATAATCCATAGGATCATCATCATCAATATTCAATTCACTAATAGAATGTGTAATAATGATATTGAATCCTTTAAAGGTTTATGCAACTAACCCGATAGGATTTTTAACATCCCAAAATTAATCAGGTACAGACCGTTTTTACTATATTTCATTCTAATTAATTAAGTGACTAGAGGGGCCCACCTGCGCACCTTACTGCAGGTCCTAGGTAGCTTTTTATTTAATTTAAATAGTTTTATGTATTTCATGAAAAATGACATTTCACACATTGGCACGGTGATCGGGTTTTAGATAATTAATTAAGTATTGGAAAATAGTAACAAGAAATTTATAGTAGATTTAATGTAATGAAGAATAGAGAAAAAGAAATTCTGAAATAAAATAATGAAGGGGTTTAATGAAAAATGGAAATAATTAAAATGGGGGATTCCCGTTTTTAATTATTTTTATTATTCTCTTTTCCATTATTTTTTTTATCGTTATCTTTTATTTACTTTTTCCATATCTTTTAATTTTCTCCAATTTTTATTTTATTTTGTTTTTCATTATTTTCTCATTTTTCTTTTTTCCTCTCCTCTCTCCCATTCTCACACATCATGTCGCACCCCTCAATCCCATCACACCATCTAGTATCCCCTTTAGAAGGTCACTACTCTTCCTTCCAATGTTTTAATCCTTCACCGTCAGGTTCATAGTATACCTTAGTTAAATTCTAACATTTCCCAAGTGGAATTGTTTGATTCTGTTGAGTATTTTGTGCATAGTTCATCGCGGAAGATTTTTACCCAATTGTGGGGTTTTCAAAAAATTGTTTGTTTTCATTTAATTTAGGTTAAATCGAATCCTACCACAAATCATAGATTCATCTACGACTATAAGGTAGGTTTCCTACTCTATTTCTCTTCATTTCGTAGTGATTTATAATAAATTCATCATTATGGCTGTTAGTTGGTACATATTGGTGTTGTGCTATTTTATCCATTTTTATCACTTTAATGGTTCTATTTAATTGTTTCAGCCTTAATAATCTTAAATTAATTTGTATGAATGGTTTAACTAAGAACAGACTCCCCCTTGGGTGTGCCGACATAGTCGGCGTATTTTTCCGTTATCCGGTAATTAATTTAATTAGCTGTGGGTTGTGTGCATCCCCTTTTTATTGTTTTTAAATTAAATGAATAGTTGCTTGAATTATTTCAACAAAGCTGAAAACCCTGTTGGCCATTCCAACATGATTGGTTTATTCTCTCATTAGCTGAGTTTATTGTTTTCTTAATTTCATATGTTTCGAAGAAACTTTTTATTATAATTAAATTAAATAAATTGATGTTTAAGCATGATCATCATTTGTGGGATCATTGGAAATTGTTTTTTTGAACTATTAATTATTTAAATATTCATTATCCGCTGACGTTGATATTATATGTTTATTGCCTTGAATTTTTTTGTTTTGTACATTAAAATTAATGCCTTGTGATGCATGGGTGTATCTAGTTAGTTTTCAAGCTACGACATTATATGCTGATTATGTCATATCCGCTCCTGTAAAAACATTAATTTAATTTTGGGTGGGGAAATAAAGTGTGTCCCATATTAAAGGCCACGCTTAGATCCTCAATTTCTGATAGGTTACCTCTATGTATTGTTTGGTCGTGTCGTTGGCTTTTCCAGACCATGAATTCCCCAGAAAATCTAATAATTTTGTGTGATACCAGTTCCAGAAGGGCCCAACAGGATGGGTCTGTTGGAAATGGGGCTAAGCCAGCCTCTAATGACACTCGAACCCTTTTTTCAAGATCGGTATGGACTCACGGCAAAGGCATGCCTTGGGTGATACTTGGTCTTTCAAATGATTACATTTGACAGGCTTGGTGGCATTGGATAAATTGACAGATGTTTCATAATAATACCTTTGGGACGGGCTCAGACTCCAACTCTTATATTCATCCTTAAATAATGATGCACTAAAGGTTTGTGTTATTTCTAATTGAGCCTATTGAAAATTGAGATATTTCCCCTTATATGTGGAACTGTTCCTGGTTGAAACTATACTTGAACCCAATGTTAAAACACCAAGCTTGGGGTAAAATTTTTCCTAGTTTTACCATGTTTCTGGGTTATATATATATATATATGCGTGTTCGTACATTTCTACTAACATGTTCCCCTTTAGACTGCCATCATAGGCTGAAATAGGAGACCAGGCATGGGTTCCATCTGGGACCCAGGCTGACTTATTTATTTCATTTCACTACAATTAATTTATTTGAAATTTTTATGTAGTGGAACACTGCATTATTATTTTTGATCTAAATGGAAAGGATTAGACACTGTGGGTTACGACATACAAGGATTTTATCTCATACCTTGCTCAGGCATCATCGACACCCGAGTAGATAACATGCATGAAGGTATTGACTAAGGGAAGTGTGCTGCTTCTGATTCCTGACTGTTCATTACTGCTTAGGATGGATACTCATGCAGAGTACCGAGCCTTGCATGCAATGTTGTTTCTGCCTATTTCTTTTATTTTTGTTGACTGTGTGTTTCAGTTCTGTTTTCATTCTTTTCAGTTTAGACATATATAATGGAATGACCATTTTTGTTAAATTTATGCACTTTTTTTATTATTCATTTGGACTATTTACATCGCTTATGTAGTAGTATATTTATTCACATGTTTCTGCTACTTATTATTTGTTGTTGTTTACTTCCTCTATGATTTTTTATGTTAATGTGAGGGTATAGTCTCCCTCACAGAAAAAAATGGGCCCTTGCATCTAGTCGCTAGCCTCTGTTATTCAGAGAGATGGGATTGAGGTTATGTGACCTACCGGTACAACAACTGTCCAAGAGGTGTGACGGTTCTAGATTTTACAGAGTGGTATCATATGTGGTTTTTCCTTTTGTAATACTATTTGGGTTTAATAGAAGACTATGATATAGATATTTGGGATGTACTTTGTTCTTGGTTGTTGCTAACCCATTTACAGGGGGAAACACAAATTCCTAGGATGAGATTGTAGTTATTTATTATGCTAGTTACTATTTATATGATTTCACCTTCGATGACTCATTTGTATTGCGTTTTTATTGTGCTGAAATTATTTAAATAATGGGTTTACCATTGCAGCTCGATAATATGAGGGAAAAACATCCCATTAATCATGATAAGCACTATAGGATTTAAATTCCATGAATATTTCCATGCCATATCTACTTTCAGCGTTCATTTTCATGTTGCATGTGATTGCTGTTATAACAAGTGGTAGAATTTTGAATTGTTGGATTATTAAATATAAATTTGTGTTAGTCTATTATATGTTAGCCTGACTCAACCTAGGAGTGTGATGTAGAACAGTTTAGTAATGATTTTTAGTTGTCTCTTCTATATCGTAACCCAAATCTTGAGGTTGGTTGTCTTTTTTTTGTGTGCTTAGAGGCATGATATGTACCTAAAATCCTTTTCAACCTAATTGTTTTATCACCATATTTAATCCTTGTCTAAGGGTGTGTTTGGATTTCGTAGAAAAATGCCATTGTGACATCTTTGTGATGTGTCTCTGGAGAGCGTCAATGAGGATATTCCAGGATTGGTGGGTCCTAAGACACCAGTGGTTCCTCTCGTAGAGCCTACTGTGGGACTACCTCCAACCAATCATCCGAGGGACCCTGACGCTCAGTTAAGGGATAGTCTCCTCAGGTCAATGCCATCAGTTTCGAATATTCCAAGACATGCCCAATCTATGGTATACCATACGATGGACTTTCTACAGCTGCACCCTCCGACCCTCTCTGGGAGTGGAATCCATCATGCAGCAGAATATTGGACATAAGCGGTGCGATCAGTCTTCAACCACCATGAGAGATCCCCAAAGAGAAGTGTCAATCTTGCAGTCTACATGCCTCGTGACAATGCCAAATGCTAGTGAGACGCTATTTCTCTGTCTGAGTAGACCAATGACATGGATTTGGCCGATTTCCATGTATCCTTCTATAATCACATTTTTTCATGGACACTGATACTTGATCATGCGTGGGTGTTCCTACATCTTTAGTAGGGATCTAAACTATGTTAGAGTATTCGACTCATTTCCTGGAACTTCAACATTTTCCCCCATCTCTGACTAGCGACGAGCAGACTAATGCGAGTCATTTTAAGGATGAACTTGAGTATACTATACACTCAATGTTGAACATCATATTTTTGACCATTGGAATGCATATCTTGAACCAGGCTCTATATTAGAGAAAAATTTCCGAGAAGCTAAACGAGTGAGCAAAGGAGATTTGGTTCTGAGACAGGGTAATGGCTCTTTTGGTAGTAGGAAACACATCTTTGAAATGTCATGTGGGGTATATCCTAGAAAAACGTCACATCTTTATAGATCTTTCAGTAGTTATCAGTGCGCTAGGGATGGTCACAAGAAGCCTCAATGCATGAGAGATCTGAACGAGTGCCGAACTTGCGGTAGGATAAGTCACCTTCTGCGTTTATTTCATTCCTTCTCTTCAGCATCCAGTGGTAGATGATATGCACCTGCACTTCCTTCTGTTATGAAATCTACGAGTCCACTGTATTATGGGAGTTCTTTTTCCACCGGTTGATTTGTCCATGGAAATGGTGGAAGTTGTGGTCGAGGAAATCAATATCCAGGATATCAGTGTCAGCATAGTGGACCTGCTTAGGCCAACCAGAAGCGTACCAAGGTCATGGCTCTGGTTCTATGTATGTAGGGAAATCAACACTAGAGGAGTAGAGTGCAGGACCATCTACATTGAGAGGTACTATCCTAGTATCATCTATATTAGTTTCTTCTCTTTTTGATTCCAGGAAACACAGTCCATTATATCTGTTGTTGTTGTTGTTGAATGTATTGGTTTTCCCATTGAGTACCTTGGTGGTGTCAATTATCTCGACACCCCACTTGTGGTTAGGAGAGAGGGCATATGCCAGTGCAAATAGTTCCCCCACGAGAGAGGTGGGTATAGTTTTTTTTTAATTTTTATATCTTCGATATGTCTGGCATAAAATTCATTCTTAGAATGAACTGGATTTCTCATTACCTTGCCCAAGTGGATTTCTATAATCGTCAGGTGTCGTATACATTTGTTGGGGGTTACACATTTCTTCCAAATGGTGAATGGGACCTATAGGCAGACCAATCTAAGCCTAAATATGCATGTTTGGGAAGAGAAACTGATCAGTAGGAAAGTCCCTCCATGAGAGATTAGGGAACACAACTAGATTAATTCCCTCAAGTGGTGGATCTTTTCAAGGATGTCTTCCCTGATGATTTCTCTAGCTTACCATCAATAAGATTTTTGGAGTTCACGATTAAACTTGTTCTAGGTGTTCCACAAGTGTATATTACTTCCTATAGGATGGTACCAACAGTGAAACATTAACTAAAAAAGAAAATTAAAGACCTCGAGGCTAAGGTTTTTATCAGACCTTGCACATCACCATGGGGATCACCTGTCCTTTTTTCTAAGAAGGAAGATGGTACTGTAAGGTTATGCATGGATTATTATCAAGTAAACCATCTCACAGTAATGTATAAATATCCATTGCCTCGTATAGATGATCTCTTTGACTAGCTGGAGGGGGAAACTTTTTTCTCTATGATTGATCTGTGGTCGGGATATCACAAGGTCCTTGTGTGGCCATCTGACACACCACATACAAAATTCTGAAGGCGGTATGGATTGTACGTGTGTCTAATTATTGACGGACCCCGAAACACCCTAAGATAAGAGGGGTGAATCATGGTGTAAAAAATTTATTTTTAATGTTGTGGATCTTATTCCCATGTGGGTAGTGATTTTTTAATCTTGTCAAAAAAATGAATGTAGTTAGTTGACAAAACACTTTTACTTCGTTAACCACAAAGGGATACATCCAAGGAGCATACACTGAAAGGTTATCGGTTGTACCAAATTCTTATAAACTATACCAGCTTCGGATTACAAAGTTCATGTACAATAACTCTGTCTCATGCAAACTAACTTTACAAAAGTTTACGGACAGCTCACTGCATTTGTCGTGTCACTCCAGGTGACTCCCCCTGGCTCACTGCCTTTGCTGAATTCTCAGTCAGTTTATAGACGTAAGGGGATCCTCAATATATTTTCATTGACGTCTTTTTCCCTACTCATCATGAGACTATTCTTGTATCAATGTCCTCAATTGATGCCATTGAACACAATGAACCACTAATCTGGATAATAAAAATCACACAATAAAGTTATACTGAATATTTCGTGCAACTCCTACCCTTTGCGTGAAATATATCTCTTTTGCGTGAAATACATGACATTCACGTGAAAAATATGTTGTGCAACGACCTAATTTACGCATATCTTTTCACAAAACACCTTTTTTCACACATCTTGTCCTTTTTCGCGCTGCTCGGGGTTTTTCGTGAAACCTCAAATTTTTCGCATAATGTCTATGTTTTCGAATAGCGTAACATTTTTCACGCAACCCCCTTCAAGAAAACCATTTACTCACATCAGAAAACTGATCTTCTACAAGTCTTCAACCTCATGGAATGAGGGGGTCACCAGTTATTTATAGGCATTTCAGACCCCCCGTGTGCCAATCCCCCTTTGGTGCAAAAGAAAAACACTCGTTGGGCGCATAATATTACACGCATGTATCATTTTTTGCGCACATCTCTAGGTTTTTCGCCATGCCAATGCCATTGTAATTTTTTACACTCTAATTTGGAAACACTATTTGTGTGAAAAACCTAGGTCCAATATTTCTTGGAACATGTTGTTTTTCACGCAATGCTCAAATATTTCATGCACTCCGCTATTTTTCGCACATGCCGTTGTTTTTCGTGAACACCTATCTAATTTCGCACAAAACCTCTTTTGTGTGTGCACATCCTCTTGCCAATAACCTATGTCTTTATTTTCTGATTATCAAGCCTCGAAATTTGGAAAACATAGGGAAATGGCGCCACATTCAATATTTTTTTATGCATGAATTGTATGATCACTTTACTGGCCCACATTCTGGACTTCTAATGAGGATTGACAAAAAACACAAACCATACTCCAATTCATGAAAAGAATAGCCATGGTTCCAAAAATCTCCCTCTTTGGGTTTGTTGGAAATTGCTAGATAATTTCAATAGAGCACCAGCCACATGTAAACCAAAAACACAAGAATCAAGTCATCCAACACACTATGTCTACCTCAGCAATGTTCTGTGTAGAAAACCAGAGGGGAAGTGTGAATTGGGATCCCGTGTTTTGGAGTTCTCAATGAAACCTAAGAAATTATCTTAAATTTTCCCAGAAGAATTATTTGTATAATGTATTCCTTCTTATCCTATCACCAAAATATCATCATGATAGAACAAATTTTCTGAATTTATTCCTTCTCCCCCATTATAAATAACCCCAATGTTCAGAATTTTCTCATTGAACATCTCAATACCCCCTGGATAGTATATCTCCTTAAACCATGCATCACATTAATAAACAGATTAAAATCAGTTAACATAACTGGGGATAGGGGTATTTTGTAACCTCCTTATGCACTGGGATGTGGCTGAACACCGAGGTTCAACCATTGCCTCTCAAACACAGCCGCTGATAGTTTCTTTGTCAGGATATCAACAACATCCTCATCAGTTCCCAAATGATCCATTCTAATATTGCCTTGCTCAACTTTTTCATTGATAATGTGATACCTGATTTCAATATGTTTGGTCAGAGAATTTTGAACATGATTATTCGTAAGATCAACTGTGCTCTTGTTATCAAAGAAAATTACCATTGGTTGCTTCACCTGATCAACAATATATGTTAGTTTTTTCTTCATCCTTAGTAATTTATTTCATGACTTTGTGGCAGAGATATACTTAGCTTTAGAAGTACTAATAGATGTACATTCTTGTTTCTTCCTCAACTAACCAACACATTTATTCACAATATATAATGATCCACCACTGGAGGACATTCTGTCCACTACATCACCAGCCCAGTCAGCATCTGAAAATGATGATAATTCACTATCCCTTCCACATCAATGTTTAATCCACAGTTGTGACTAAATGAATATACCTCAGGATTATTTTTACTACATCCATATTTTCCTTTTGTAGATTACTCTGAAAGTGGGCTGCTAGAAAAGTGGCAAAGACAATATATGGTCGTGTAGCCATCAGGTAAAGTTGGCTCCCAATTATCGTGTTGTACATGGTGGGATCTATAGAGGTCCCATCCTCATGCTTTCCATGTTTGTTTCCTACCACAATCGAAGTTGAAAATGGTTTGGAGTCATTCATATAAAACATCTTCAGCAGCTCTCTTGCAAACTTTTTGTAAGAAATGAAAGTGTAATCGTTATTTTGAGTCACCTGTAGCCACAAGATATATTTGAGCTCCCCAAACATATACATTTCAAATTATGATTTAATGTGATAGGAAAATCATCCACTGATTTTTGTCTACTGCCATCAAATATAATGTCATCAATGTAGACTAGAACCATGAATTGATAAATTGGAGAATTCTTCACATATAGATTGTGATCTAATCATCTTATTTTGATTTCCATCTTCTTGAGATAAGAGTTCAGTCAGGAATACCATGCTCATGGTGCATGTTTCAAGACATAGAGTAATTTCTGTAGTTTTCAAAGCGTTGTTTCATAAGTTCCAAGAAGAAAACCCATTGGTTGTTCTATGTAGACTTCTTCATCAAGTACACCATTCAAGAATGTTGTCTTGATATCAATTTTATATAATTTATATCCTTGATAGTGTTCCATGGAAACAAAAATCCTGATTGACTCCATTCTGGCCACTGGTGAAAAGTTTTCTTCAATATAAACACTGTCAATCTTTGAGTATCCATTACATATCAGTCATGCCTAGTTTCTAATAATGCTTCCATTTTTATTAAAATTGTTCTTGAAGATCCATTTTGTTCCAATAACATTGTGATCTTTTGGTATCTGGACTAGATTCCATGTCTTGTTCTTTTCAATTTGACCTAACTCTTCATTCATGGATTAAACAGATGATTCGTCCTTTACAGCTTATTCAAATGAGGATGGCTCCACAACTGACAGAACTGCAGATTGTATCTTATTCCTCATCCCCCTTGTTTTTGTGGGTTCACCCCTGTCCCCAATTATGTTAGATGGATCAATCTCAACTCTTCAATTTCTCCTGTGAGGTTTAGTTGAATTCTTTCCAGCCAAGGTTTCCTCTTTAGATTCTTCTTCTGAGTTAATATAATGATGTGACTATTGAGGGTTTTGTCTCCTTACATTATTACGGTATTTTTATTTAATCCATGTTAATTTTCATCGTCACATTATATCACATCTCCATATAAATTCCTTGAAGAATTTTTTGTTTTCTATTCAATGATCTTGAAATCACTGCTTTCCAAGATCCTTCTGAATCGCTTGTTGAAACACTTTAGTCTTTGATGTTCATGGAGTTTCCAAGGAAAATTCTTTCATCTGTATTGTCACCATATTCCCTAACATTTTTTTCATTTTTTCTGATGAAGAATTTACTTTCAAAAACACAAATGAATTTCAAAGAGGTCTTCCTTCCTTGCCACAATTCATTTGGTGTCTTCAACTCACCCATATAAAGTCTTGTTCGATTTTGAATATACAATGTAGCTTGAACATCCTCTTTCCAGTAATGTCGGGGAATACGTCTCTCAATCAGTATAGATCATGCCATGTTGTACACCTATCGATTCCTAAGTTCAAAAACACCATTTTGTTGTGGAGTTCAAACAACATATACCTCATGTTTTATCCCATTCTTCAATAGGTAATTTTCAAATTCAATGGATTCGTATTCCCCTCCATTGTCAGATCTCAACACTTTGACTGTTCGTCCAGTATCATTCTTGGAGATTTTCCGATATTTTTTCATGCAGTCAGCACTTGTCATTTCCTGTGAATAACCATTACACATGCCATTGTACTGTAATCAGCTATGAAAAGGAAAAAGTACCTTTCTACGTGATTTTCGACAACATCTATCAGCCCACATACATCTATATGAATTAGATCAAGAAGATGAGATTCCCTTTTCTTCTATGGACGATATAAACTTTAGACCAGCTTCCCACGAATGCATATATCACAAGACTGTTCACACTCACACATTAGGATGGGAGTGTCCATGAAAATCCTCAACTTTGATATTTTTTCCATGTCTTGTTGATTGATGTGTCCCAGTCTCCGATGCCACAAACAGTTTTCTTCTTCAATAGTCATGTAACAAAAAAATTATTTACTATAAACCAGATACAAGTTGCCTTATGTTCCTCATCGCTTCATAAGTGAATTTCTTTTCTTTCCATTGATAGTGCAGACTTTCTGATTAAAACTTTCTATATTTCCCGAGTCAAAAAGTTGACTCACGCTAAGTAGATTATGATGTAGGCAATAAAAATAAAGGACTTCAGTCTTCATCAGCTCTCCATTAGTTAATTTGTTACTTCCACTGCCTTTTATTTTCAAAGCTCCATCATTACCATATCGTATATTACCATCAAACATTCTTATTATGTCCCTTAACAAGCTTGCATTACCTATCATATGACATGAACGACCGCTATCCAGAATCCAGGTTCTATTTCTTTTTGTTGCTTTGAGGGAAACATCTGAAAGATTGTATTTCTAGATCTTCTTCTTTTCTTTCAAAGAGATATTGGATTGAGTATAAGATATATATGGACTTCTAATTATTTCTCCCACATAATCAGATTCTTAATACCCATAATCTTCTTCCAGTGGTGAAAACCTGTTTGTGGGAAAAACACCATCATGCAAGAGAATATTGACAGGTCCTTAAGAGTTGTATGAATATCTCCTATCAAATATCTACCTGTAATACATAGCCTTATGGAAAAAGTTATAAAAATTAATGTAGTATCCATAGATACTATTTCTTCTAATAGATTGAGGATATGAAGTCAGTCTACTTTGTTAGCATCCAGGTCCTCCCTATTCCAGTATCTCCTTGCATCTTCTCAATATGGCATGGTATGGCCCATATAGCCACAGAACTGATGTTTTATGAGAGGAAATGTATTCTCACTTTAATTTATCCTCATGCCTTCCTCCTTGGGTGAATTGTTCCACTTCATGTCATTTTTGAAATTTTGAGAATAATTTTATGTTCTTGTAAATTGGATTGGGGGTTTATTTTTCAGCACTTCAGGAAACGTTTCAACATGTACAACATTCATCTTGTCTTTCTTTTGGCTCTCTTCACTTCTAGTAGTTTATTATATAGCTTCAAATCCAATTCCACACTTTCCCATGCAATCGGGTCTTTGATCACTCTAGATTTTTCCAACCCCATCTGAACCACACTTGGCTCTTGCAAGTAATTATGAATTTAAGAATATTCCAAAATGAATTTTCTTCTTACCATAATTTGTTGTTGATTGACATTCAATTTTACTCCTACGTGTAACAACTTCTTCCTTAAGTCCCTCAATAGTCTAGGACTTCTCTTCTAGTTTAGATGAAAGTTCATTTATTACCTTTGCTTGTTCTTCAATTCTAATCATTAGTTCCATGGTTTAATTTTTGATTTCAAGGATTGAAGACTGAAATCTCACAAGTTCTCTTAGTAATTCAATTTCTTCTTCAGTCTCATCAACATATTCTGATGATTCTTCCACTATTTCCTTCCACTTATTTCATCTCTTATATTTATTCTCAATATTGGAAAACGCATCCTTAATTTAGAATCTTTGGATCACCATTAAGATTAATATGATTATCTCTGACTTTAATGATCGAGCGATCTATCTTTTCAAGGGTATACATCATGGAGGCATGGTTTCTGGTTTTAAATTCTGGTTATTCTTATTCACAAAATTCATTATCATCATCTTCCTCATCACAGACATAAATCTTCCTCTGTATTTTCATTCCAGATTTTAAATCTCCCCTTTTGAAAAAACTATTCTAAGGCTTAATGATTTTTCATCTTTACTATATTCATCATTGATCTTTCTTAATCACCGATAGGAAATGTGCCCTACTTTTCTATAATAAAAACATGCGAGATGTAACTTTCCTTTGAATTTTCCTTTTCTATTCTGGAAATTCATTTCAATGAGAGACGAAATTGTTTTCCTCACCATCATGACTGATACTATATTTTGATATTTTCAGCTTATCCATGGCCTTGAATTCCATCTCCTTGCTCACACAAGTCGTAGAATCTTTTGGTTTGACTCTGATCTCATATGCTACCAATCTGCTTAGTAGATTATCCAGAGAAAGTTTGGGAATATCTCTTTCAATAAGGGCTAATGCCTTTTCATTGTATAGGGGTGAAAGTCTTATCAATATTTTATTTACAATATCAATGTCATTGATTTCTTTACCTTTTCCCTGAATTACTCCAACCACTTTAGTAAATCGATTGAAGAATGAGTTTTCATTCTCGTCTAGATGCATCTTCAGATCACCAAACCGATTGTGTAGGACTTGTAATTTTTCCTCCTTCACTTTTCAATCTCCTTCATAAATATTTTTGAGTCTATCCCCATTAAATTTTGATGAGGTGAAACTCATCACCATTAGATATATTTGATCAGAAAGGGTTGTGGTGAGTGAATTTTGTGCTTTTGCATCTGCATCATTAATTTTCATGTCCGTGTCAGTCATAGTCAGACCTGTTAGATCAGTGACTTGTATTCCTTGCACAGTAGAGAAAAGAACTTCCATCCCATGAGATCATAGCTGAGATCTCATAATGTTATTACAGGTCTGTAAATTACATCCATCAAATAGGGGGAATACTCTAACATTATTGGAATTGTCTATAAGGGTAAATAAAAGATCAAACATCAGTCAACCTCCCTATGATACCACTTGAAGGACCCCAGAACACCCTAAGAGGGGAGGGCTGAATTAGGGTGTTAAAATTTTCTTTTTAATGTCGTGGATCTTCTTCCCATGTTGGTATAGTATTTGAAAACATATCAATAAAATAAAAGTAGGATGTTTACACAACACTTTTACTTGGTTCACCATAAAGGTCCACGTCCAAGGAGCACACGCTGGCAGGTTTTTGGTCATAGAAAATTACACTAAACTTCACTAGTTGTAGATTACAATTTTCTGGTATAGTCACTCTTTCCCAGACACACTGCATTTAAAAAAGTTTTGAGATAGCCTAGTACTTCTCTCAGGTCACTCCATTTGACTCCCCCTGGCACACTGCCTTTGTTGAAGTCTCATTCAGTTTACAGACATGACAGTCTCTTTAGTATATTTTCATTGAAGTATTTGTCTCTGCTCGGCATGAGTCTATGCTTGCATAGAAGACCTAAATTGATACTCATGAACACACTGAACCACTGATCAGGATAATAAAAAATGTTCTAATACGTTATAATGATTATTTTGTGAAACTCCTACCCTTTGTGCGAAATATCTCTCTTTTGTGAAAACTACATGATTTTTTTGCACAGAACATATTTCACACAATGACCTTATTTATGCATTGATTTTCACGCAACACCTTTTTCCGAAAAGCATGTCCTTTTTTTTCTTCTCATAGATTTTCGCGCAACGTAAAATTTTTTGCGTAATGTTTGCATTTTTGCGCCGCGTAACCTTTTTTATGCTATTCCTTTCACGAGAACCTTTTACGCGCATCAGACCTCAGATCATCTCTAAGTCTTCAAGAGTACATAATAATGGGGTTAACCAAAAATTAATATGCATCTCAGACCCCCGCACACAAAACCCCCTTTGGCGTGAAAAAACACTCATTTGGAACCTAATATTTCGTGCATTTATCATTTTTCGCGCACATCTCATGGTTTTTCGCACAACACATGCCTTTTCCATTTTTTGACGTTTTGATATTGAAACACTACTTGCAAGAAACCCCATGATCCACTATTTTGCGCACCACATTATATTTCACAAAAAACTCAAATCATTCACGTACACCACTGTTTTTCACGCACACCACTATTTTTCATGCACACCACCTTAATTTCATGCACCACAGCCTTTTTTCATGTACATCCTCTTGCCAACAACCTATGTCTTCATTTTCCGATTTTCAGGCCTAAAAATTTGGGAAACACAGGAAAACGGTGCCACCTTCAATACTGTTGTCTACTTGAATAGAATGATCACTTTACTGGAACACATGTTGAACGTCTACTATGGATTGACAAAAACACAAAACATACTCCAATTCAAGAAATGAATATCCATGGTTGCAAAAGATATTCCATTTGGCCTCACGAATGCGCTGGCAGTCTTTATGCCCTGATAAACTGGGTTTTTCATACGTATCTTGATTCCCTTGTGGTAGCCTTCGTGGATGAAATCATAGTGTATTCATGTTCTAGACACGACCATAGAACCAATCTTGTGATTGTGTTGAGTAATATGAGAGAGAACAAGCTATACGCTATGCTCCAAAAATGCCACCTCCGGATTGATAATATACTTTTCTTGTGACGTATTATACTTGAATAAGGGGTGTCAGTTGACTTAGAAAAGGTGAGAGTCGTGGTTTCAGGGGAGTTGATCAAGAGTGTCTTTGACATACACAGTTTTTGCAGACTTTCTGGATATTACAGGTTATTCATCCCGGATTCCTCCCACTTAGCAGCACCTCTCAAGGACTTGACTAAGAAATTTGTACATTTCATATGGTCGAAAGCTTGTGAAATGTGTTTTCAGAAGATGAAATGATGAATGGCCTCATCCCCGATTCTGATTATACCTGAACCTGGTAGGATCTATACATATTATTGTGATTCTTCAGGAATTATACAGGGTGTAATTTTGATGTAGGGACATCGAGTCGTGGCTAATGGATCCTTCCATCTAATACCTCATGAGCCGAACTATCCTACACATGACCTTGTTTTAGAAATTGTGGTTAATTCTCTACATATTTTGAGAAAATATTTGTTAATTGAGAGATTAATTGTTTACATGGATCCGAAAATCATGAAATATATCACCACTCAAAAAGACTTGGTATTAAGGATTGAAATGTGGGTCGAATAAATGCAGTCAATCAATTTTCAGCTTTATTATACCCCTGGTAAGGGAAATTTTGTGGTGGAAACTAAGAATGCAAGACACAGACATAGGCCATACATATAGCCAGCACTGAGTAGAAGATGATGGCTTTGTTTTCAGATATGCATCTGGAGGTTCAAGAGCAGAGTGGACAACCAGTTCTAACAACTCTTACAGTGACATCCTCCCTTCTAGATCCAGTCCATAGGCTATAGTTGATTGACCATGAGGGTCTTTTTTTTAGTGTAGGTGTTGCAACAGTGACCCCACCTCCATGTTGGGTTATTTATGGAAGTGAAACTCTCCTTTACCGTGTACGTGTATGGGTACCATCAGTTATACAGGAGGAGCTAATGAATTAAAATCACACCTCTATATAGGCTGTTCATCAGGGGATAACCAACATGTATAGAGACATGGGTCTTTGGTATTGGTGGTCTAGTATGAAAAAATAGATAGAAGGTTTCATCACTCGATGCTCCACCTTCCAACAGGTGAAGGCAGAACACCAGCCACCTCCTAGAATCCTAAAACCACTATATATTTATAAATGGAAATTCAATGACATCACCTTGGATTTTTTTACATTATTTCCAATATCTCCTAAAGGCAGTGATGCATTAAGGGTGGTTATCGATAGGTAGACCATTTTTTCTCACTTTTTTCATATATTTGAGACCTTTGCGAATGATGAGTTGGGAAGGCTATATAACTGGTAAATTGTGTGACATCATGGTGTACCTTGTTCTATTGTCTCGAATAGAGATTCATTTTTTACATCATGATTCTGGAAAGGGTTCTAAAAGTCACTAGGATCACAGGTACTTCTGAGTGCTGCATATCACCCCCAGACTAATGGTAAATCCAAGAAAGATATACGAGTGTTAGAGGATATGTTACAGGCTTGTATACTTGATTTTGGAGGTTCATGGGAGAATAATTTTCCTCTTCTAGGTTTACCTATAATAAAATCTTCTAGGAGACAATCCAAATTGCTTTGTACGAGGTTCTCTACGGTAAACTGTGTTGTTCACCTTTAGGATGGCTCGAAGAAGGTGAGGTAGCTCTGTTGGGTCCTCATCTCATTCAAGAGACTTTTGAGATAGTTTATTTGATTCATAAGTGTATGAATACAGCTCAGTCTAGGTAAAAGACTTATAATGTTCATTTCCATAGCACTCTAGAGTTTGAGGTTGGACATCGAGACATTTTATGTGTTTCTCCGTGGTTGGGTTATAGAAGGATCCAGAGGCTGAGGATGTTTTCCCTGAGATACGTCGGTCCAATAGAGATAGTGGGGAGTGTTGGACCAATAGTCTATCAGTTACTGCTACCTCAGAGGTACTGTGCCATACATGATGTTTTCAATGTATCCTAGAATCAATTATATCATCCAGGCCCATATAATTCTTTTGACCATGACGACATCGAGCATGACGTTTTTTCATCCTTTGTGGAGAATCTGATCTGTATCATTGACTGTAGCATGAAAGACTTATAGGGAAAGCCAGTCCCACTAGTCTGGGTATTGTGGCAACACAGACGCATTCAAGACAAGATGTGTGAGAAAGAGACTGATGTAAATTCACAGTGGCGAGAACTCTTCTTTGGAGACGTTCCAAAACACTCAGAAGGGATACTCAAGGAATAGTATTCTTAAAAATGAGAGGTTGTAACGCCCCATCCATTATCAGGTATGAATCATTTTTACTTTATTGTTGTCTAATTAATAATAGACTAGGGGTGTGTTCTTGTGCACCATGTTGTGCATCCCAGGAATCTTTTTATTTAATATAAATAATTGTAGTTGTTTCATGAAAAATCTCACATAACACTTTGGCACGGTGTTCGGGGTTTGAATAACTAATTAAGGATTGTAAAAGGGTAATAAAAGATTTAAAAGATATTTAAAATAATGTATGAATGGATTAAAAGGAATTCTGAAAAAAATAACGAGGGTGTTACAGGAAAATGAAAATAATTAAAATAGGGGATTCCCATTTTTAATAATATTTATTGTTTTACATTCCATTATTTTTTTATTTTATCTTTATATTTTATTTCTTTTTTCATTATCTTTTTTTATATATTTTTTTTCTTTTACTTTTTTTGTTTCTTTTCTTTTTCCCTCTCCTCTCTCCATATCCCACTAATCTCGTTGCACCCATTTATCCCGTCACACCAACCAATATCCCCTTAAGAAGGTCACTAATCCTCTATCCAATATCTGATTCCTTCATCATTTTAGTAAACCATAGGTATGTTATAACATTGCTCAAGTGAAATATGTTGATTCCATTGAGTATTCTATGTCCAATTCATCACAGAAGATTCTTACCCTATTTTGGGATTTTTCTAAAATCCTTCATTTTCAACGAGTATAGGTCAAATCGAAGCCTAATATGGATCATAGAGTCATTTATGACTAAAAGGTATTGTTCCTACTCACTTTCCCTCAGTTTCATTACGATTTATAAAAAACACACCATTGTGCTGTTAGACGATGCCTACCAGTTTTGTGCAATTTCACCCATTTTAATTACTATGATTGTTCTGTTTAATTTTTTCATTCTTTATAATCATAAATTAATTTTATTGAATTGTTTCAACAATATAAAACACCACTTTGGGTGTGCCGACATTGTAGGTGTATTTTTTCATTATACCGATTATTAATTTAATTAGGTGCTGGTATTGTGCAGACCCTTTTAACTATTTTTAAATTAAATGAATATTTTATTGAATTATTTCAACAAATATGGACACCCATTTGGGCGTGCCAATAGGATTACTGTATTCTTCCATTATCAAAATTTGTTTTTTGATTAATTTCATGTGTTGCAAAGAAAATTTGTATAGTAATTAAATTAAATAAATAGTTCCTTGAACATGAACAACAATTGTTGGATCATTGAAACCTGTTTTCCTAAACTGATTATTATTGAAATATTAATTATCCACTGAGTTGGATATGATATTTATATTTCCTTTTAGTAGATCTGTTGTACTTTTAAATTTATGCCTTGTGATGCAGGGGTGTATCCAGTTAGTTTCCATGCTGTGACTTTATATGAAGATTATGTCGTATCTGCTACAGTGAAAACATTAAATAAATTTATGGCGGTGGAAGGAGGTGGGTCCCGTATTAATGCCCATTCATAGATCCTCTATTCCAGATGGGTTACCTTAATTTTCCAGGGGTTGTCATTGGATTTACCAGACCAAGACTTCCTTGGACATTCTAATAATGTTTTCTGATACTGGTTCCAAAAGGGCCCATCAGGACGGATCTATTGGCAATGTAGATATTCCATCCTCTGATGACACTCAACCCCTTTTTTCGATATCGGGATGGATTCAGGTTAATTCCATGCAACGGGCAATACCTATTCTTTTTAAATAATTCTTTGGAAGAGCTCAGTGGAATTGGATAAATTGAAGGATGTTCCATTGTGATTCCTTCAGGATGGGCTCATACTCCAAATCTCATCTTGAACCTTAAATAATGATGCACTTATGGTTTGTGTAATTTCTAATTGAGTTTATTTAGAATTGGGATATTTCCCTTGATATGTGTAAGTGTGAATAGTTGACACTGGACATAAACCCTATGTTAATGCACTAGTGTGAGGTATACTTTTTCATGGTTTAACTTGTTTTCATGGTTATATATATATATAAATTTGGGCTCGGGCATTTCTGCTGACAGGTACCCTTTTAGACTACTAGCTTAGGCTGAAGCAGGTGACCAGACATGGGTGTCGTTTGGGACCTGGGCCAACTTATTTATTTCATTGCACTTTAATTAATTTGTTTGAAATGGTTATGTAATGACACACTTCTTTTTTATTTTTCCATGAAATGGAATGTTTTTTAGAACATGGGTTCCAGCATAATGGGATTTCATATCACACCCTACTTGGGCGTCATCGACACCTGAGTAGATTACATGATCGCAGGTATAGACAAGGGGAAGTGTCATGCTTCTGATGCTTGACTGTTCATTACTACTTAGGATGGAGAATTGGGAAGAGTACAGGGCCTTGATCGCAATGCACTTGTGTCTTGTGTATTTTCTTTTAGTTCACTGTTTGTTTGAATTATTTTTTCTATACATTCATTTTAGAATCATATCATCATATGACACACTTTGTTGAGCTTCTGCACTTGGTTTTTATTTTTCAGTTGAATTTATTACATTTCTTCTGATGTAGTTTATTTATTCACATGCTTCCACTACATATTATTTGTTGTTGTTTACTTCCAATGTGATATTTTCTGTTACCTATGAGGGAATAGTCTCCCCCATGGGCAGAAAAAGGGCCCTCACTACTACATGGAAGACTCTAGAATTCTGGGAGACGCACTTGAGGTTATGTGACTGTAACATCCCAAGTAAGTAATGAAAAATAGATATTTTTATCTATGTCTATTAATGATTAAGATAGTGTTATATAAGATTAAAATGAAAATAAATACAATCTTATGCATGGAATACACTAATATTCTTAAAAGATTGTTTTACTGCCTTTTGATGGAAAACCATTTTTGAATCTATATTTTGACAATTTTATAAACTATGTTTGTCAAAATAAACTTATTCTTTATGTTTGGGACATCAAAATTTACCTTGTGTAAATTTTTGGTATTTTTCTGACAATGTACATTTTTTTAATGAATAGTGAGAAATACTACATTTTACATCAAAACTGCTTTTTAATATAATTTATTTATATGATTAGATTATGTTTTGAATTGGTTTTTATGTGAAATTAGAATATATTTTTACCATTTTACCCAATGGTCATCATTGGAATCAATTTCACTTTGAAATTAGACTTAAACTTGTGTCAATCTTTTGATACTTATTGTTTTGTAAAAACATGCTATTTGCTCTGGCTGTAACGCCCCGACCCTAGTTACCTAGAGTCGGTGCATTATTAGATAACATTGGCATGATCATGAGAAAGATCAAGTCTCGATAGACCGATTAGTTTAGTAGCCTTGGAATAACTAGATACATCCATAAATTTTTACATTACATCATAAAAAACATCTGGTCTTCATATCCCCTCATACTATCCCTGCAGGTCATTCATAAATTACTTCTTAATAATCCTGGGGAAAATAAAACATTGAAAGGGGTGAGCTCAGATGCTCAGTAAGGATAACATTATAGCAGAAGCTTTCATAAATAAGCATAAACACTTAAGGCAATTTATAACTAAAACAAAAGCCTTTTAAACTTGAACTTCAGCATAAAATGGCAAAGGTAAAATGAAATAATGCCATTTACTTACTCACATGGATATTCTACTAGTCGAATGATCACATCCAATATCAATAACCACTTTCATAATGTTGGAATGCATAATTCCAGACTATCATAACCACATAGCCAAGGCCTCGTGACAAGACTACAAATAAGATTTTGTCAAGGCCTTGTGCCAAGACACTAGTTTGTCTCATGATACCTACCGATGCATCGAGGAGCTATAGCGGGCTCCACCCGTCACTTATTAAGTCCAATGCATTCCTCATATGAACATGTTTAAACATAACATAAACATTCGTATTAAAACTAGCATACGAAATGTCAATACTTTAACCACAAACCATGAAAGGTATAAAAATAGCACATCCATAGTCAAACATAACTCATTCGATACAATATGAAAGATTGTATTGTATCACATTAACCTCAATCAACAATAATGAAGGATTTTGACATAAATGAAAATAATCATCAAAATTACTTGAGAGAATTATCCCCCTTTTCTTGAAAACATTTAAAAGTCACACTATTTGTCCAGAAGCCATTTAAAGGTAGATTTTTGAATCAAAGTGTCCCATACCACTTTGAAACTTTTTAAAATGAGTTTTAATATCTAAAACATTAATGTCTATATAAATAAATCCTTAAAACCATTTTTAAAACATGGACATTAATGAGCAAGATTTAGAAGAATAAGTCTTTAAAACATTTAAAAATGGTATTTTAGTTAGAGATTCTAACCAAAAGAGACACTTGAATACAAATAATTGAGGTAATCAAAACTTTGTAATATCAAGAGAATAAAGGGTTTCATGATATACTATGTCAAATTACATTATATACACCACATAAAAGTGATTTGGTGTATATCAACAACGAAGTCTCAATGGAATGTAAATTGAGATGAAATCTCTCATAAGGGCCGTATCCTTAGGTTAAGGATAAATCAACGACATAATTATGTGTGACAAATATAAATACACTAAATTTGATTGGATATTTAGTGTAAAACAATCAAAGGATATTCACACATATTCTTGTAAAAACAACACCAACGAATTGGATGTTTAACTCAACAAATGGTGAATGAGTTAAAATTACTCTTATCAAATTCATATCAATGACTTGAGAATTACCAATGAGTGATTATGTGTATCAAACTTATATCCACAGGAAGGGGAGTGGAAATTATGACATAATCAAATGAATAGTGATTCCACACATAATCATGTAGTAATATAATCAATGAAATATGCGTAAAGACAAATGAGTGGGAATTGAAATCTCAAATTCCCTTATTGATTAGGTAACATACGAAACATACACCCATGATAGAAGTATCATACCATTATGATGTAAATACCCATAAATTAAAGTATATTACACAATGAATACAATCATGGGCGGTACACACACATCACATGCAATAATTAAGTGGGGATCAATGGAAATCTCACGAAATTAAAAGTGAGATAAGAAACCCCTTACCACGTTAATCAACTGAGTCGTATGGCCAAAAGTTAACAACCACCAAATTATTTACATAATAACATGAATATAAATAGAATCGTGAATATATATCAAATGGCAGTACATAATACACCACTTTCAATAATTTAGTGGCGAAAAATGGAAATCTCACAGAATTGAAAGTGAGATAAGAAAATCCCTTACCACGTTAATCAACTGAGTCATATGGACAAAAGTTAATAACCACCAAATTATTTACAGAATAACATGAATATAAATAGAATCATGAATATATATCAAATGGCAGTACACAATACACCACTTTCAATAATTTAGTGGCGAAAAATGGAAATCTCACGGAATTGAAAGTGAGATAAGAAAATCCCATACCTTGTACTTTTCCTTGGTCGATGGTAGGTTTACCTACTGTATAATGGTGAAA
The DNA here is from genome assembly GCA_963277665.1 of Viscum album. NCBI lineage: Eukaryota > Viridiplantae > Streptophyta > Magnoliopsida > Santalales > Viscaceae > Viscum > Viscum album. The sequence continues at coordinate 1,043,104,890 of OY728163.1, read as the reverse complement.
TAATTGTTATTGAATTATACAAGAATCATTTACTTTAATATGATATCATATATGATCTTTTAACATTGATTTATTAATAATATCTTAGAATTATCGTCATTTCGGGTGTTAACGAGTTCATTTTACTTTATATTCTTTGTTATGTGAGCCATATTCGTTATTAATGGGATGTATATTATTCTTATACAGAATGATATCAAGTCCTTAGATACTATTTTTAAATCATCAAATGATAATTATACTTCAATGGATATGATGGACAATGAATCTCATCGCGTTCGTGGAGACGGTAGTCCGTACATACGCACGAGCGACAATATCATTCTTTTGATATTAAAATAATATATAATTGTATTTTATATCATATATACAGAATCACTATCATGTTATATTTATTATTTACATGAGTTACAAATCATTATTATACCCATCCAAATAATAATATATTGAATAACAATTACACCATGACGTGGAGATGGAAAGCCGTACGTACGCACGTATGGTGACATGTTATTCAAAGGATGGATAGAATACTGAATATGGTTGTACCATATTTATAATAACATCACAGTATATATATGATACTGGAGTTATTATTTTATAATGGAAATAACAAAGAAAGAGGAAGTGGAAGAAGAAAGGAACTTGAAAAGGGGTGGTGAAAACATTACCTCTTCTTTGGGTTCTTCCTTTTGATTTGATCAAAAGGGCTCCTTAGGTTGGCTTTCTGATCCAACTAAGGCCTCTAGGTTGTAGTGAGGGAAGTTGAGATAGTATTTGGGTAGGGTTTGGACGAACCAAAGGGCTTTGAAGGTGTGAAGAAATGAGAAGGAGGAGTGCCCTTTTATAAGAGGGGTGAGGGGCACCTTTGGAAAAGCTAGAGATATTAGTTTATAATAAATTCATATTCGGTTTCCAATGGCTCCAAAGCTTACTATTCAAAGGTTAAGGTGGGGATGGGTCGAAAACAACTCAACCAATAGAATTTAGACAGGTTTGGATACTTATATTAACCTTATCTTTAAGTATTAACTCTAAGTTAATTAGTTTCACTTTTACAATGTCTCTTTGTATTTTTATATTATATGGTTAATAAACTTACCATATACATACAAGAGACCCCCAAGTGGTCCATTATTATACACCTATCATGATATAAGTCTCTTGTCCGAACCTTAGATTTTTAAGAATTTAATATCAATTAATAATATAATATTTGTTTTAAAAACTCTTTTATGTCAATTTTGACACAATTCAATAGTTGATTTTTGTGAAACTCATAACAGATTGATTACTTCGAAAAAAGTCAATTAAATCAATACTAATATATCATATTATCCTAGAAAATTATTTTAATTCATTAAAAGTTTCATATTATATTTATTTGGGTATTTATAATATCAATTATTTTGATTTTTCACTATTATAGTAATTGCTGCATCATCATTGTGTCATAAATAAATTAAATTATTTAATGTCTAAAAATTATAAATAAAATATAATTATGTAGGAAATCGTTTTATCTTTCTAAGGAATATTTATAATATAAAATCCAACATATATAACCCTCTGTAACAATTGTTTTGTTAAAAGATATATGCTTGTGACATTTTTGTATTTATTTTAACTTAATTAAAATAAAGTGTCATTATCACGTACAAGTGGATCAATGGGGTCCCAAAATAGACCTAAATATTCCCATGGTCGACCATGTATCAACCAATAGGGTTAAGACACGTTTTACAGTAATTTAGTATTATTATAATATTATTTTTTAACCCTTGTTTACCGGATTTACCCTTTAACCATGGTAAATAAAATATTTACCGAAGTAATTATCCAAAATGTTTAAAAATAAAAGTTATCTATTAACACAATTTGAAAATGCTGATTCAAAATATGGAATCCATTTTTACAAATTCAAAACACTGAAGTGGCAGAAATTAATTTAAAATTAATTCCCGTTGTTAAAACAAAAAGCGTGTTTTTTAGAGATAATAACTATCAAAAGATTGTCACTTGTTTATGTCTGGTTTAAATGTGAAATTATGTTCAATGACCCACATTGTATTACATGGTAAAAATATATTCTAAATATATTTTAAAACCAATCAAATTCATAATTTATCACTATTAATTATTTTGATTAAAAAAGTTGTTTTTAATTAAAATTTAGTAATTTTCACTATTAATCTAAATATGAAAGTTATCCAAAAAGTACCAAAATTTCACCATAGGCTAATTTCGATATTACGAATCCAAAAATGAAGTCCATTTTGAGAGATAGAATTTATAAAATTTAAAAAATTAGGTATTACTATTCATAACGGCTAGTTTGATTGGTTATGGTGTGTTAAAATTTCGAAGTTGCGTACAATGCACGCCATTGCATTATTCGAATGGAAACAAACAGAGGAAACTTGGGGTGTTACATTCTCCCCTCCTTCAATAAATTGCGTCCTCAAAATTTTTAAAATTTTGCTTGGGAATATAATGGAAAGTCCCACATCAGAAAAAGAGTCAATAAAACTATCACTTTAAAAGAAAGAAAGAGAGGTATAAGGGTCATCCAAGATAACCCATACTAGGATTCCATGTAAGAAAACATGGATATGGATGATAAACTAAGTTTCAAGTTCTGATGGAGAGGGATAGGAATCATGATCAGGAGAAAGTAAACAATGATAAAACCACAAACTTGTGTTGGGACAAACGACCATTAGTCTCCTAGTAGGAATGTAAACGGACAACATTTTTTTTAAAGTTACATTACATAAGGAAGAGGAATTCGTTTATGATATTGACTAATAAAATTATGAGATATAATTACATTTTAAGTAAATTTTCATTCTTTAATAAATTTCCACCACTAACTCAATTTTTTTAAACGATGAGTATTCAAGAAGGCTTGGTCACACTGGAAGAGCTAGAATAAACTTCTATTGAATCACATGATCCATGCAGGATAAACCATATATTTACATTGTCTTTGAAGATTAATCAAAACCAAAATGGTAAGTGAATGATCTAATGATCCCCCAAAATGATATTCATTGAGATAAATATGCACTAATCTTAATTTCTAAAACTAAACCAACAATACCCCAAAGTTAAATAGATACCATTCAATAACCAATTGTCCTTAAAATCCTTTAATATAATCCAATCTAATATTGAAACCCAAATCATAGAAGAATTTGATTATGTAGTCTCCCATGTTACATTGTATTTCCAAATGACAACAAATACTCTTAAAGTCACATACTTAAAAGTAATTAACATCATCACATATTCTCTGTTATAGGTTAATAATTTCCATAAATAACCCAAATCACTATAAATCAACAATAAAAACGCAGATAAAAATCCACCATTACTCTACAAATGAAACCCCATTGTATTATATTTTCCTTGGGCATATAGTGTTCCCAACAAAGCAAACATCTTCCAAAATAACATTTATCACTTAATCACCAAATCATTTTCTTATACCAAGGGTATTAATTTGATAAGGCATAAGAACTCAAATCATCTTATTATTGATCAATAAAATCATTTAACAAAAAAAAAATAGTCACATTAACCAGGGACTTCACGTAGTCAAGTGGTAGGCGATAAATCACAATCGCACTTTGGGTGTGGTTTCGATTCCCACAGCTTTGTCTGACGCGACGGGTTGTCACACGGTCTACGTGTTGTCCTTTTCCAAAAACTATATTTTATAATATTACCAAAATGAGATAAATTCCTCAAAATAACATAATTTAATCAGAAATGTTATATCATATTTTTCATTTTCATCCCAAATTATAATAACTTATAATTTTCTCAATCCCCAATGATAATATAAAACCAAATGGTTATTTATACCTATATCCACAAGATAAGAGACAATTATTCTTCAAATATCATTCTCACATGGAAAACTGCGGGGTTACAAATACAAGAGAAAATTATTCCAAAGTACCCATCAACAAGGAGTGGTAATACTTTTTAAGTTTTTCTCCAACCATTTATTTCCACATATCTTCTTCTTTGACCAAGAAAATATCCTATAGAATAGGAGATTCACTCGGGTAATGGCCAGGTCCCCTACATTTACGGAAAATGACTGTAAATGGACTCTTGGGACCATTTTTATCTTCTTCCATAGTACTCTTCATTTTTCTTCGGCAATTCGTCACTTTATGTCCTTCCTTCCCGCACGTAAAACATTTCGTTGTCCCATTGAGACACTTTCCTGGGTGTCTCTTTCCACATTTCCTGCATAATGAAAATTGAGGTTTCTTTTCTCCATGGTCTCCATTGCTGGAGATCTTATCATTTATCACCTTTCTCTTCCTTGTTGAGTCTGGGAGTTGGTTAATATATATGTTGTTGATCATATTTTTGGAAAACTGATTTCGCATAAAGACGATATCTTTTACGCCTATCAACATTCCATTTTGTTGCTCATTTCCACCACAGTTCCCACCTTGTACATCATTCTCAAAGTCACTATGACTTCCTTGGAATCCAGCCATTGACTAAAACCAGAAAGCATTGTGTGAGTAATAGTAGTCGTAAAATCATTTAGAGATTAAAATGTCACCATATTCTCAATTTGAAACATATTAGGATTAACTAAGGTCATTTACTCTCATCTTATGTATATATTACTTAAATCGGTTTGTAATGAAATTGTAAATTATCCTAAGCATATCCCCCGGGAGTGTCGTAACCAAGAGTGCAGCAAGGCCCGTTGTCATGCACCAGTTCCCGTTCGAGTCTAGCTCAAAGCGGTGTTTTCGGGTTTTACCCCTAGGTACATCTGTGCCAGAGCTGCCTCTACCTGCTCGTATCCAGACAGGGATGTATTTCTCAGAAAACTCAAAAAATCTCTACAATACCAAAATTCTCGGAAGTTCTTTTATACTAATCCTCAAAGTTCATCTTAGGTCTACGTGCTCTAATCAGAGTTTATCTAAATCTAGCTTCCAAGGTTTGTACTAAACTTCATCTGATACCAAATGTAACGCCCCGAACCTAGTTACCTAGAGTCGGTGCATTATTACATAACATTGGCATGATCACGAGAAAGATCAAGTCTCGAAAGACCGATTAGTTTAGTAGCCTTGGAATAACTAGATACATCCATAAATTTTTACATTACATCATAAAAAAACATCTTGTCTTCATATCCCTTCATACTATCCCAGCAGGTCATTCATAAATTACTTCTTCAAAATCCTGGGAAAAATAAAACATTGGAAGGGGTGAGCTCAAATGCTCAGTAAGGATAACATTATAGCAGAAGCTTTCATAAATAAGCATAAACACTTAAGGAAATTTATAACTAAAACAAAAGCCTTTTAAACATGAACTTCAGCATAAAATGGAAAAGGTAAAATAAAATAATACCATTTACTTACTCACATGGATATTCTACTAGTCGAATGATCACATGCAATATCAATAACCACTTTCATAATGTTGGAATGCATAATTCCAGACTATCATAACCACATAGCCAAGGCCTCGTTCCAAGACTACAAATAATATTTTGTCAAGGCCTTGTGCTAGGACACTAGTTTGTCTCATGAGACCTACTGATGCATCGAGGAGCTATAGCGGGCTCCACCCGTCACTTATTAAGTCCAGTGCATTCCTCATATGAACAGGTTTAAACATAACATAAACATTCGTATTAAAACTAGCATACGAAATGTCAATACTTTAACCACAAACCATGAATGGTATAAAAATATCACATCCATAGTCAAACATAACTCATTCGATACAATATGAAAGATTTTATTGTATCACATTAACCTCAATCAAGAATAATGAAGGATGTTGACATAAATGAAAATAATCATCAAAACTATTTGAGAGAATTATCCCCCTTTTCTTGAAAACATTTAAAAGTCACACTATTTGTCAAGAAGCCATTTAAAGGTAGATTTTTGAATCAAAGTGTCCCATACCACTTTGAAACTTTTTAAAAGGAGTTTTAATTTCTAAAACTTTAATGTCCATATAAATAAATCCTTAAAACCATTTTTAAAACATGGACATTAATGAGCAAGATTTAGAAGAATAAGTCTTTAAAACATTTAAAAATGGTATTTTAGTTAGAGATTCTAACCAAAAGAGACACTTGAATACAAATAATTGAGGTAATAAAAACTTTGTAATATCATGAGAATAAAGGGATTCATGATATACTATGTCAAAGTACATTATATACACAACATAAAAGTGATTTGGTGTATATCAACAAAGAAGTCTCAATGGAATGTAAATTGAGATGAAATCTCTCATAAGGGCTGTATCCTTAGGTTAAGGATAAATCAACGACTTAATTATGTGTGAAAAATATAAATTCACTAAATATGATTGGATATTCAGTGTAAAACAATCAAAGGATATTCACACATATTCTTGTAAAAACAACACCAACGAATTGGATGTTTAACTCAACAAATGGTGAATGAGTTAAAATTACTCTTATCAAATTCATATCAATGACTTGAGAATTACAAATGAGTGATTATGTGTATCAAACTTATATCCACAGGAAGGGGAGTGGAAATTATGACATAATCAAATGAATAGTGATTCCACACATAATCATGGAGTAATATAATCAATGAAATATGCGTAAAGCCAAATGAGTGGGAATTGAAATCTCAAATTCCCTTATCGATTAGGTAACATACGAAACATACACCCATGAAAGAAGTATCATACCATGATGATGTAAATACCCATAAATTAAAGTATATTACACAATGAATACAATCATGGGCAGTACACATACACCACATGCAATAATTAAGTGGTGATCAATGGAAATCTCACGAAATTAAAAGTGAGATAAGAAACCCCTTACCACGTTAATCAACTGAGTCGTATGGAAAAAAGTTAATAACCACCAAATGATTTACAGAATAACATGAATATAAATATAATCATGATTATATATCAAATGGCAGTACACAATACACCACTTTCAATAATTTAGTGGCGAAAAATGGAAATCTCACGGAATTGAAAGTGAGATAAGAAAATCCCTTACCACGTTAATCAAATGAGTCGTATGGCCAAAAGTTAATAACCACCAAATGATTTACAGAATAACATGAATATATATAGAATCATGAATATATATCAAATGGAAGTACACAATACACCACTTTCAATAATTTAGTGGCGAAAAATGGAAATCTCACGGAATTGAAAGTGAGATAAGAAAATCCCTTACCTTGTACTTTTTCCTTGGTCGATGGTAGATTTACCTCCTGTATAATGGTGAAATAATTGTTATTGAATTATACAAGAATCATTTACTTTAATATGATATCATATATAATCTTTTAACATTGATTTTTTAATAATATTTTAGAATTATCGTCATTTCGGGTGTTAACGGGTTCATTTTACTTTATATTCTTTGTTATGTGAGCCATATTCGTTATTAATGGGATGTATATTATTCATATCCAGAATGATATCAAGTCCTTAGATACTATTTTTAAATCATAAAATGATAATTATTCTTGAATGGATATGATGGACAATGAATCTCATCGCGTTCATGGAGACGGTATTCCGTACATACGCACGAGCGACAATATCATTCTTTTGATATTAAAATAATATATAATTGGATTTTATATAATATATACAGAATCACTATAATGTTATATATATTATTTACATGAGTTACACATCATTATTATACCCATCCAAATAATAATATATTGAATAACAATTAAACCACGACGTGGAGACGGTAAGCCGTATGTACGCACGTATGGTGACATGTTATTCAAAGGATGGATAGAATACTGAATATGGTTGTACCATATTTATAATAACATCACAGTATTTATATGATACTTGAGTTGTTATTTTATAATTTAAATAACAATGAAAGAGGAAGTGGAAGAAGAAAGGAACTTGAAAAGGGGTGGTGAAAACATTACCTCTTCTTTGGGTTCTTCCTTTTGATTTGATCAAAGGGGCTCATTAGGTTGGATTTCTGATCAAACTAAGGCCTCTAGGTTGTAGCGAGGGATGTTGAGATAGTATTTGGGCAGGGTTAGGCCGATCCAAAGGGTTTTGAAGGTGTGAAGAAATGAGAAGGAGGAGTGCCCTTTTATAAGAGGGGTGAGGGGAACCTTTGGAAAAGTTAGAGATATTAGTTTATAATAAATTCATATTCGGTTTCAAATGGCTCCAAAGTTTACTATTCAAAGGTTAATGTGGGGATGGGTCGAAAACAACTCAACCAATAGAATTTAGACAGGTTTGGGTACTTATATTACCCTTATCTTTAAGTATTAACTCTAAGTTAATTAGTTTCACTTTTACAATGTCTCTTTGTATTTTTATATTATATGGTTAATAAACTTACCATATACATAAAATCTACCCCCAAGTGGTCCATTAATGATACAACTATCATGATATAAGTCTCTTGGCCGAAACTTAGATTTTTAGGAATTTAATTTCAATTAATAATATAATATTTGTTTTAAAAACTCTTTTATGTCAATTTTGACACTATTCAATAGTTGATTTTTGTGAAACTCATAACAGATTTATTACTTATAAAAAAGTCCATTAAATCACTAATAATATATCATATTATCCTAGAAAATTGTTTTAAATAATTAAAAGTTTAATATTATATTTATTTGGGTATTTATAATATCAATTATTTTTATTTTTTACTATCATAGTAATTACTGCATCATCATTGTGTCATAAATAAATTAAATTATTTAATGTCTAAAAATTATAAATAAAATATCATTATGTATTAAATCTTGTTATCTTTCTAAGGAATATTTATAATCTAAAATCCAACATATATAACCCTCTGTAACAATTGTTTTTTTAAAAGATATATGCTTGTGTCATTTTTTTATTTATTTTAACTTAATTAAAATAATGTGTCATTATCACTTACAAGTGGATCCATGGGGTCCCAAAATATACCCAAAGATGCCAATGGCCGACCATGTATCAACCAATAGGGTTGATACACATTTTAGGGTCATTTAGTATTATTATTATATTATTTTTAACCCTTTTTTACCGGATTTACCCTTTAACCATGGTAAATAAAATATTTACCGAAGTAATTATCCAAAATGCTTAAAAATAAAAGTTACCTATTTACACAATTTTAAAATCCTGATTCAAAATATGGAATCCATTTTTCAAAATTCAAAACACAGAAGTGGCAGAAATTAATTTAAAATTACTTCCCGTAGTTAAAACAAAAAGCGTGTTTTTTAGAGATAATTACTATCAAAAGATTGTCTCTTGTTTATGTCTGGTTTAAATGTGAAATTATGTTCAATGACCCACATTGTATTACATGGTAAAAATATATCCTAAATATATTTTAAAACCACTCAAATTCAAAATTTATCACTATTAATTATTTTTATTAAAAAAGTTGTTTTTAATTAAAATTTAGTAATTTTCACTATTCATCAAAATATGAAAGTTATCCAAAAAGTACCAAAATTTCACCCTAGGATAATTTCGATATTACGAATCCAAAAATGAAGTCCATTTTGAGAGATAGAATTTATAAAATTTCAAAAAGTAGGTATGACTATTCATAACGGCTAGTTTGATTGGTTATGGTGTGTTAAAATCTCGAAGTTGCGTACAATGCACGCCATTGCATTATTCGAAAGGAAACATACCGAGGAAACTTGGGGTGTTACACTGGCAGTGGGAATTAATTATTAAATTAATTAATGTGACTTATATTATTAGAATTTTGTAAAATAGACTTCATTTTTGAATTCGGAATATCAAATATAGCTTAGGGTGAATTTTTGGTAATTTTCTGAAAAACTTCAATTTTTGATGAATAGTAAAACCACTAAGTGGTAATCAAGCAAACTGATTTTTCAGTTAAATGAAAGTTTACCACTAATGTGTATTGAATTTTGAAAATCCTACATACATGGTTGTCATTAAGAAGTAAAATGTGGTTCAATGAGATTAAAATAATTTTTTGGTGAATAGTAACTTATTAAGTTTTTAATCGCGATTAGTGGTAATTAGTGTAGTTTAAGGTATAAATAATGCTTTAATAATATGAAATGACCTAGACACATGTCCCAACCTTATTTTTTGTGTCATGGTCGACCAAGACAAGCCATGGGTCAACTTGGGGACCCCATGGAGACATTTTGGTTGGGAAATGACATAAATAACTTTTTATTTAGTGTAAAAGTAAAAAATGACACAAACATGATATGTTTTACGGAAAATATTTTTACATGGGGTTATAAAGCTCAGATATTTGATTATAAATAGTAATTGGCAACATAAAAAGCTTTCCTACATCATAGTATTTTTTTTTATGATTTTGAGACATTAAATAAATTAAATTATTTATGACATAATAATGATGCAGCGATGACATCATTATTTGACGATTTAAATAAAATAGAAAGACAATGTAAAATCTATGAACTACACATGTCCAAAACTTATTGGATGGAAAGATTTAGAACCCTTATCACCTTATCCAAGAATTCTATCATTGTGGGACCTTTAAAAACCGAAACACATTTTCAAATAAAGTAATATTTCTTTACTTTCCAAAAGTGCCTCTCCTCTCCTCTTATAAAAGGCCCCCACCTCTACCTCATTTCACACACTCCACAAGCCTTTGGCTCGGCCAAAACCTGCCCATTTACTCTCTCCACATCCCTCTACTCATCTTAGAGGATTACCTTTGGGAAGAATCCTTTCAAAGGAAGCCTTTAGGCTCAAATCAAAAGGAGTTACACTTTTAAAGGTAATTCATTCTCTCGTGTTCATTTTTTTTATTTTTCTTCTCCAACCCCCTAAACACTTTTTATTTAATTATTTTGTAAAAAAACCAGTATCTTCAATATACTATGATGTTGTTATAATATTTATTTGAGCTAAACTCTCACACAACTACATCAAATGGTTAAAGAACAAACGGTTTCCGTGGATGGCGAAATTCTGCCTCCCGAAACAATGATTGTTCAATACTCATTTAACACCTTCAAAGGTGTCCATTATGATGTAACTATTTTTATATATGATATATAATATGTTTATGTTTTCCTTAATCTTCTGTTTTTTTCATTTTGGGCACACCTTTATGGTTTCCATTATGGGTAAACACGATATCTTCATTTTAGGAAGTGCGGACTACCACCCCCTGAAAGTGATTTGATTCGTTAATACCATATGTGGGATGTGTAAATGATAAAGTTAATGATATTATATATGTTATTATACTGGAATTATAATATAATCTTATATCATTATGATTCCATTCCAGAAAATATGAAATAGAAATGAAGTAGCATTCATGCGTACGTACGGCTTACCGTCTCCATGAATGGTGCATTTCATTTCGTACCTCTAAATGTGATGTAATATTATAAATATATGTATATGATGAATATATATGATATATATGCTATCCAAATCATTAATATCATTCTAGATATAATGAACCTATGACCAAATTAACAACATGTAAGTGTAAGAAGTCTATTTTGACTTGAGAACCAAATACCGACAAAATGAACATTATTACCTTAAATGGTTACATGATGTTCATAACATGGTATAAAAGGAATAATGAACTTGAAAAATATTCTTAAGCAAGTGGAGATTAACTCATGTTTATTATTTCGGAGATTAAAGAACGGTCGGGTCAAGTCGGATACGAGGTATGGGACTTCGTCTCAATCTCCTTTCGTTGAGGCATATTTTATTTTATACATAACTTTCTTTTATACGGTGTATAAAACCCTTTGACTTTTACGTTTTTTCAAAAGGAAACTTTTTTATACGAAGTGTTTACTAAACAAAAAAGGGAATGTTTTTGTTGTACGTATGCGGCGACAACGACTTCTCCGCCGTCGTGACCGTTATTTGAGTTTCGACTTCCTCTACAAGCCATACCTTCTTTTTAAAAGAAAAATAAATACCATGTTTTACTTTTCTTTTATTTTAGTATTGAAAATGGTTTTCATAATGTTTTTATATCAATGTGTTGTATTGATATCTCGTGATTGAAATGTGGAAATTTTATGTTTCCTTTATGCATGTTTTATGTGATATGATTATGTTATGGTTCTTGGGAATTATTATGAAGACGGGTGGTTCCGTGATAAACTAAGGGCGGGTGAGCCCGTTATAGCTGTCCAATGCATTGGGTAACGCGAAGGAGTGAAACGTTAAGGTTTCTCCGAAGAGATTTAGGGAATATACTGTGATGGGTATTCCAAACGTAACCAAGAGGGTTACTACCTACGTAAGAATGTTATGAATGCCTCAAGTTACCTTTATGTCTTATGATTTCTATGATTTATTCATGATTTTAAGAGGTATGTTAAAGTGGCTATGTTTTATGGGTAAAGTATGATTTCATTCTTATGTATATATGAACTCATGTTTCCTTTCCATGTTTTTTTTATAACCCATACTGAGTTTTTATGCTCATCCCAAGTTTTGAAATGTTTTTCACAGGTCAAGAGAAAGGTACATGATAAGATGATAGAGTCAAGGATGTGTCAAGAAATAATCCATGTTTTATTTTAAATGTGTTTCCATTGATGGGAATGAAGAATACTATCTTTATGTAACCACTTTGTTTATATGTGGATTGTAATGAAAGTTTTATGATCTAATTCTCTAAAACTCTAAACCTGAAAAGATCCTCAATGTGTAATCTTTTAATAACTCAAGATTAAGTAAGGTTTAAGGCTGGGGACTTATAGTTGATATCAAAGGTCGGTTTAGATAACTTTAGGAGTTAGAATTCTATTAAATGATTATCCAAAAATATTTTTTTTTCAAAATGATATAGCATTTAAAGATTACCATGTTGCTTCATCTAAGACATGTTTGTTCAGAATGGTTTTCCGCAGAGGAAACAGGGAAGCAGTGCTAGGAAGGCATACAGAAGGAAATAAACTTCCGAATCAGCATCCAGAAATGGTCGGAATTGGAACTGAATAGTTTGTTGCAATAATGGAACAGTTGACTCAAGTGATAAATGGCAGTGGTATCCATGCACGAGATCAGCCAGATCAACTGCAGAGGAACATGTCAGTGGTGGAACATTTCAGGAGGCAACATCCACCCTCATTCAGAGGATCATCTGACCCTGTGCTAGCTGAAGGGTGGATTAAAGCACAGGAGAAGATTTTTGATGTCATGGGGTGTTCAGAAAATCAAAAGGTTAGTCTTGCTATTTACCGATTGGAGGGTGAAGCAGATCGGTAGTGGTCTATGGTTAAAAATATCAGGGACGCCGATGAGATTGATGCTCTTGACTGGGATGAATTCAAAGGTATGTTTCTTGAGAAGTATTTTCCTAAGGCTGTTCGACTTAGAATGGAAAAGCAATTATTGGAATTGAGGCAAGAGGAGGACTCAGTGGCTGCCTATGAAGAAAGGTTCACTCGATTGGCAAGGTATGCTCAAAATTTTATCCGGGACCTTGATAGTAAAATCAATCATTTTTACTCAGGATTAAAGCCAAAATATCGAAGGGCATTTGCTTCTCGTGAGTTTAAAAGTTATGAAAAGCTTGTTCGATGTGCTGAGAAGGTGGAAATGGAGTTTGCCGATGACCAAGTTTTCTATAACAACCAACAGATGAAGAGACCGAGGTGGCAGGATAAAGGTAAGAATTCTTCAAAAAATTCTGATGGTAAGAGAACTAAGTTTCTAGTTTGTGATAAATGTGGCAAAAGTAATGCTGGGGAATGTCTTCTGAATTCTGGGAAGTGCTACCGATGTGGTAAGATGGGACATAAGGCTCGTGATTGCACTGAAAAGGATCAAGGTGAAGGTAAGAACAAATTTGATTTACAGTTAGTGAAATGTTATAAGTGCAATGAGTTGGGTCACTATGAAAACGAGTGTCCGACAAGGAGCTTGAGTGATGGGAAGAAGTTAGACTACAAGAAGAAATGGGTGGTGAAATCCTTTGCAACTACTTCAGCAGATATAGGGCCATCAAATGAAGTTGTATCAGGTACTTTGTTTGTTTTTTCAGATTATGCCAGTGTGTTGTTTGATTCGGGGACTACACATTCTTTCATCTCTGAAACCTTTTCTAGTAAAATGGGAATACCATCTCAAGAAATGACTCCTGAACTTTTGGTAAAAACACCTGGGGGGAACGTTGAGGCAAAAAGAATTTATAAGAATCTTCCTATCCTTATATGTGGAAAGAACCTACTTTCAAACCTTATTGTTCTACCTCTAGTAGAGTTTGATGTTATCCTGCGTATGGATTGGCTCTCTATTTACCATAGTAAGATTGACTGTAGATCTAAAGAAGTTTCTTTTCAGAAAGACTTTCAGTTTGTTTACAAGAATGAACCCTTACTTTTGATAACATATCAAGAGGCCGAGAAACATGTAAAAGATGGAAATGAATGTTACCTTGCACACGTCGTTGAAAATAAAGGAACTGTTCAGATTAATGATATGCCAGTGGTAAATGAGTATCCTGATGTTTTTCCTGATGAGTTGCCTAGAATAATACTAGATTGGGAAGTTGAGTTTACTGTTGACTTAGTTCCTGATGCTAAGCCAATTTCAAAACCCCCTTATCGAATGGTACAAATTGATCTTTTAGAGTTGAAGGAGCAATTACAAGATTTATTAGAGAAAGGTTTCATTAGACCTAGCACATCACCATGGGGTGCTCCTGTTTTATTTGTTAAAAAGAAATATGGTTCTATGAGACATTGCATTGATTATAGAGCCTTTAATAATATCACTGTTAAGAACAAATATCCTTTGCCTCATATCGATTTGTTTGATCAGCTCCAGGGAGCTCAGTTTTTTTCAAAGATTTACTTGAGATCGGTGTACCATCAGCTGAAGGTAAAGGAGGCAGATATTCCGAAGACCGCGTTCCGTACGAGATATGGCCATTAGTAATTTGTAGTAATTCCTTTTGGGCTAACCAATGCACCTGCTGTATTCATGGACTTAATGAATAGAAGTTTCCATGAGTTCTTGGATAAGTTTGTGGTGGTTTTCATTGATGATATTTTTGTGTTTTCTAAAAGTAAAGAGGAGCATGAAAAACATTTAAGGGTTATCTTTCAAACCTTAAAAGAAAAGAAATTGTATGGTAAATTCAGCAAGTGTGAGTTTTTGTTGCAACAAATTTCTTTCCTTGGTCACATTGTTTCTAAAGATGGAATAACTGTTGATCCTGCAAAAACAAAAGTTGTGGAAGAATGGCCAAAACCCACAAATTTAACCGAGATTTGTAGCTTCCTTGGTTTGGCGGGCTATTACCGAAGGTTTGTTAGAAATTTTTCACGGTTATCTAGTCCAATGACTAAGCTAACTCGAAAGGGTGTTAAGTTTATTTGGACAAAAGAATGTGATGATTGTTTTCAGGAATTGAAAAGAAGATTGGTGAATGCTCCAGTTTTGGCACTACCTTCCAGGAATGGTGAGTTTGTTATATACATTGATGCTTCATTGAAAGGACTTGGTTGCGTCCTAATGCAGAATGATCAGGTAATTGCTTATGCTTCACGACAGTGGAAAACTCATGAGGTAAATTACCCTACACATGATTTGGAACTAGCTGCTGTTGTTTTTGCTTTAAAAATTTGGAGGAATCATTTTTATGGAGTAAAGTGTGAAATATATACTGATCACAAAAGTTTAAAGTATATATTCACTCAGAAAGATTTAAACATGAGACAAAGGAGATGGCTGGAATTAATCAAGGATTATGATTGTACAATTCATTACCATCCGGGAAAAGAAAATAATGTGGCTGATGCTTTGAGTCGAAAAAGTAATGCTTCATTAACAATGTTGCGTTTGGAACGTGATCCTTTGGTTAAGGATTTGATGAACTTTGGCATAAAAGATGTTGGTGCAGGAAGTCCTTCTGTTTTGTTTCAGGTATCAGTGAGATCTTATCTATCAGATAGAATCAAGCAAGCACAGAAGCAATACAGTGAGTTGCAGAAAAAGGTAGAGCTGGTTAAGAAAGGTACGTTCCCTGAATTCAACATTGATAATGATTGTGTTTTGAGATTTGGGAAGAGATTGTGTGTGCCTTGTGATTCACATTTGAAGAGAGAGTTGTTATGTGAAGCTCATAGTTCTCCGTTTTTAGTTCATCCGGGCAGTAGTAAGATGTATAGAGATCTGCGGGAGTATTACTGGTGGGATGGAATGAAAAGAGATATTGCTGATTTTACTGTGAAGTGTTTGACTTGACAGCAGGTTAAAGCAGAGTGGCAGTTACCGAATGGGATGCTTCAGCCTTTACCAGTACTAGAGTGGAAATGGGAGAATATATCCATGGACTTTGTTGTTGGATTACCGAAGACATCTCGAGGTAATAATTCATTCTGGGTTATTGTTGATCGCTTGACCAAATCTGCTCATTTCCTTGCTATACAAGATACTTTCTCTCTTGATCAACTTTACCGTTTGTATCTTAAAGAGATAGTCAGGTTACATGGAGTTCCTCCCTGAATTGTATTGGATCGTGATCCCAGGTTTACTTTTAACTTTTGGAAAGGCCTTCAGAAGTCGTTGGGTACTGAATTAAATTTTAGTACAGCTTTTCATCCTCAATCAGATGGGAAGTCAGAACGAACAATGCAGACATTGGAGGATATGCTACAAGCTTGTTCTATGGGTTATTAGGGAAGATGGGACCAGAATTGGTAGAAGAAATGGAAGAAAAGGTTCAGTTGATTCAGAAACACATGAGAACAGCTCAAAGCAGGCAGAAAAGTTTTGCGGATAACCGGAGGAAGGATCTATCTTTTGAGGTAGGTGATCATGTTTTTCTCAAGGTTTCTCCTTGGAAAAGCGTGATGAGATTTGGTAAGAAAGGAAAGTTGAGTCCAAGGTTTGTTGGACCATACGAAATTCTGGAGAAAGTTGGATCAGTTGCATACCGAGTGTCTTTACCTCCGAGTTTATCTCAGGTACACAATGTTTTTCACGTTTCGATGTTGAGAAAGTATATGCCAGATCCATCTCATGTTTTGAGTCCAGAGGTAGTTCAGCTGGAAGAGAACCTATCTTACGAGGAACAACTGGTCCAGATTCTTGACCACAGGGAGAAAGTGTTATGGAATAAAGTGATTCACCAGGTAATGGGTTTTGTGGAAAAACCACATGATTGAAGAGGCAACATGGGAATCTGAAAATGCAATGAGGGATAAGTACCCCCATTTATTCGATAAGTAAATAAATTGCGTGGACGCAATTTTCTAATGGGGGGAAGGATGTAACATCCCAAGTAAGTAATGAAAAATAGATATTTTTATCTATGTCTATTAATGATTAAGATAGTGTTATAGAGGCTTAAAATGAAAATAAATACAATCTTATGCATGGAATACACTAATATTCTTAAAAGATTGTTTTACTGCCTTTTGATGGAAAACCATTTTTGAATCTATATTTTGACAATTTTATAAACTATGTTTGTCAAAATAAACTTATTCTTTATGTTTGGGACATCAAAATTTACCTTGTGTGAATTTTTGGTATTTTTCTGACAATGTTCATTTTTTTAATGAATAGTGAAAAATACTGCATTTTACATCAAAACTGCTTTTTAATCTAATTTATTTATATTATTAGATTATGTTTTGAATTGGTTTTGAAGTGAAATTATAATATATTTTTACCATTTTATCCAATGGTGGTCATTGGAATCAATTTCACTTTGAAATTAGACTTAAACTGGTGTCAATCGTTTGATATTTATTGTTTTGTAAAAACACGCTATTTGCTCTGGCAGCGGGAATTAATTATTAAATTAATTAATGTGACTTATATGATTTGAATTTTGAAAAATAGACATCATTTTTGAATTCGGAATATCAAATATAGCTTTGGGTGAATTTTTGGTAATTTTCTGAAAAACTTCCATTTTTGATGAATAGTGAAACCACTAAGTGGTAATCAAGCAAACTGATTTTTCAGTTAAATGAAAGTTTACCACTAATGTGTATTTAATTTTGAAAATCCGACATACATGGTTGCCAATAAGAAGTAAAATGTGGTTCAATGAGATTAAAATAATTTTTTGGTGAATAGTAACTTATTAAGTTTTTAATCGCGATTAGTGGTAATTAGTGTAGTTTAAGGTATAAATAATGCTTTAATAATATTAAATGACCTATACAAATGTCCCAACCTTATTGGTTGTGTCATTGCCGACAAAGACAAGCCATGGGTCAACTTGGGGACCCCATGGAGACATTTTGGTTGGGAAATGACATAAATAACTTTTTATTTAATGTAAAAGTAAAAATGACACAAACATGATATGTTTTACAAAAACAATTTTAAATGGGGTTATAAAGTTCAGATATTTTATTATAAATAGTAATTGGAAAGCTAAAAAGGTTTCCTACATCATAGTATTTTTTTTATGATTTTGAGACATTAAATAAATTAAATTATTTATGACATAATAATGATGAAGCGATGACATCATTATTTGACGATTTAAATAAAATGGGAAGACAATGTAAAATCTATGAACTACGCATGTACAAAACTTATTGGAAGGGTGGATTTAGAACCCTTATCACCTTATCCACGAATTCTATCAATGTGGGACCTTTTAAAACCGAAACACATTTTCAAATAAAGTAATATTGCTTTACTTTCCAAAAGTGCCCCTCATCTCCTCTTATAAAAGGCCCCCACCTCTACCTCATTTCACACACTCCTCAAGCCTTTGGCTCGGCCAAACCCTGCCCATTTACTCTCTCCACATCCCTCTCCTCATCCTAGAGGATTCCCTTTGGGTAGAATCCTTTCAAAGGAAGCCTTTAGGCTCAAATCAAAAGGAGTTACACTTTTAATGGTAATTCATTCTCTCATGTTCATTTGTTTTATTTTGCTTCTCCAACCCCCTAAACTCTTTTTATTTACTTATTTTGTAATAACACAAGTATCTTCAATATACTAGGATTTTGTTATAAAAATTATTTGAGCTACACTCTCACACAACTACATCAAATGGTTAAAGAACATACTGTTTCCGTGGATGGTGAAATTCTGCCACCTGAAATGATGATTGTTCAATAATCATTTAACACCTTCAAAGGTGGCCATTATGATGTCACTATTTTTATATATGATATATAATATATTTATGTTTTCCTTAAGCTTCTGTTTTTTTCATTTTGTGCACACCGTTATGGTTTCCATTATGGGTAAACACGATATCTTCATTATAGGAAGTGCGGACTACCGCCCCCTGAAAGTGATTTGATTCGTTAATACCATATGTGGGATGTGTAAAGGATAAAGTAAATGATATTATATATGTTATTATACTGGAATTATAATATAATCTTATATAATTATGATTCCATTCCAGAAAATATGAAATAGAAATGGAAGTAGCGTTCATGCGTACGTACGGCTTACCGTCTCCATGAACGGTGCATTTCATTTCTTACCTCTAAATGTGATATAATATTATAAATACATGTATATGATGAATATATATGATATATATGTTATCCAAATCATTAATATCATTCTGGATATAACGAACCTATGACCAAATTAACAACATGTAAGGTTAAGAAGTCTATTTTGACTTGAGAACCAAATACAGACAAAATGAACATTATTAACCTAAACGATTACATGATGTTCATAACATTGTATAAAAGGAATAATTAACATGAAAAAGATTCTTAAGCAAGTGGAGATTAACACAAGTTTATTATTCAGGAGATTAAAGAACGGTCGGGTCAAGTCGGATACGAGGTATGGGACTTCGTCTCAATCTCCTTTCGTTGAGGCATATTTTATTTTATACACAACTTTCTTTTATACGGTGTATAAACCCCTTTGACTTTTACGTTTATTCAAAAGGAATATTTTTTATACGAAGCGTTTACTAAACGAAAAAAGGGAATGTTTTTGTCATACGTATGCGGCGACAACGACTTCTCCGCCGTCGTGACCGTTATTTGAGTTTCGGCTTCCTCTACAAGCCATACCTTCTTTTTAAAAGAAAAATAAATACCATATTTTACTTTTCTTTTATTTTAGTATTGAAAATGGTTTTCATAATGTTATTATATCAATGTGTTGTATTGATATATCTTTATTGAAATGTTGAAATTTTATGTTTCCTTTATGCATGTTTTATGTGATATGATTATGTTATGGTTCTTGGGCATTATTATGAAGACGGGTGGTTCCGTGATAAACTAAGGGCGGGTGAGCCCGTTATATCTCTTCAATGCATTGGGTAACACGAAGGAGTGAAACGTTAAGGTTTCTCCAAAGAGATTTAGGGAATATACTGTGATGGGTATTCCAAACGTAACCAAGAGGGTTACTCCCTACATAAGAATGTTATGAATGCCTCAAGTTACCATTATGTCTTATGATTTATATGATTTATTCATGATTTTATGAGGTATGTTAAAGTGCCTATGTTTTATGGGTAAAGTATGATTTCATACTTATGTATATATGAACTCATGTTTCCTTTACATGTTTTTTTATAACCCATACTGAGTTTTTATGCTCATCCCACGTTTTTTAAATGTTTTTCACAGGTCAAGGGAAAGGTACATGATAAGATGATAGAGTCAAGGATGTGTCAAGAAATAATCCATGTTTTATTTTAAATGTGTTTCCATTGATGGGAATGAAGAATACTATCTTTATGTAACCACTTTGTTTATATGTGGAATGTAATGCAGGTTTTATGATCTAATTCTCTAAAACTCTAAACCCGAAAAGATCCTCAATGTGTAATCTTGTAATAACTCAAGATTAAGTAAGGTTTAAGGCTGGGGCCTTATAGTGACCTACCGGTCCAGCCACCATCAGAGAGGTGATACGGGTCGGGGCGTTATAGGATTCACCATAGTATGGTATCTGTAGATATATTAATTATTTTGTATTAAGTTATTAACTTAATAAATTTAATTAATTAACAAAATGAATGGATGAAAAAATGTGAGATATCGCAATTCCTTGTGTTGAATTATTTTAGTGCATGTATAGTGGAAATGTGTAGTTTTGGAATCGGCCATCATCTCATATTTTGGATATTTGATTCTATTTATGATTTGTCACATTTTTTTAGAAAATAACATACATGAATTATAAATTAAATTATTATTTCTATAAAATAATTTTTTTGTACACCTGGCCATGGTTTCACACACTGTCTTTGTGTATGGATATGAAAATATATGATTAATATTTCAATTTTTTTCAAGGGAAAAACTAAGTCTCTACATCATTACATCCTCCAACAATTATGTCCCTAAAAATAACAAATACACTAACTACTCAGGATAATGAACCTGCATTTGGATCTCCCACTCCTTGGAGCTGATCTGTACATTCTCGTGATACTACAACATATGTAAAAAGGTGATGGTTCATCCATACAAGTTACTATATTATGGATCCTTGATCTCTACTCAGTGATCCTAACTATGTGTTCCATCCATGATTTCCATCTCACCCTAGTCAATTACATGTGTGGGTTCATGCATGTATTTACATAGTTGTGATCCACGAAAGACATTGTGTACCCTCTCTAGTGCAGGGGGTTGGGAGATGAGGTAATAATAATGACCAACCCTATTCATGATCTCCAATATGTTAATGATCCTCGAGGATAAATTACATCCCCATCCAAATCATTTTGATCCTCATCATGGGGATACTGTTATAAAAACATGATATCCCTTTTCAAACATAAAATTACTAGGACTTTGACCTATTTAACATTTTTTTCATTTATGTGTTATCCTCATCCACTATAATTTGTCTTGAACATTATACAACATCACCTACATCATATTTCGAACCACATTAGATGTATATCCAAACTCTATCCAACATAAGTGTCACATTCGTGGTGTCTCATACATGCCCTAAAAAGGTGTCATGTTGATAGTATAATGATAGATATTACTGAATGAAAACTATAAAAATATAAATAGATCATGTAACCTCAATCCAAAGTCAAACTGAAAATCCCACAATATATCATCTGACACCTTGATAATGCACTTAGTCTACCCAATCATCTGGTGGTGAACGACTATACTCATCCACTTCTATTTCATTAATGTATCTAGTAGGATTCTAAACAATTATTATATAAACCACACATCATGATAGAATAAAATAGTAGAGGGAACCCCATGATGGAGAAAAATATCCCATAAATACAAGTAACCTAAAGATTCCATCAAACCCTACTCACTAAAAGAAATGATGTGTACCAAATTTTTGGGTTGGTCAACTATCACATAGATGGATTCATAAAACATAGCTAGTTATGTAATTCGTATCCCAATGTCCATTGATATTTTATTCGACTTACACTCCAAAATTTCATGATCGTTTAAAAAACTAGTAATATGCGGATGCTTAGCCATCCCCAACTGATAGGTGAGGAACCATGAGAAAAAAACATCCCTGATTCATCTCATGATGGAGCACAAAAACTACCACAATGGGAGTCTATATTTCATCCCCAAAATATTAGGTATATCTAGGGTATAATTGTAGAACTCTCACATCACCACCTTCCTTGTCAGGACGTAGACCGACAATCATCCCTGGAAAATGATGATGTTATTTCCTCCATGAAAGTACATGTATGGTTAATATTTTATGGATGTATGGTCACACAAGACCCTGTAGTTGTTTATCCCATATTTGACTCTATTTTCCACTCAATATGTATAGTAATAGGAAAAATTGAATGATGAAAAGATATACCTTACTTCTCTACTAGGATAATTTTTGGAAACAATGAAATCTATAACATCATGTACCAAGAAACCCAAGGGAATACTACCAAAGGAGTCTCTTACCATGTTACTCGTGCATAGATCTTTGACTATATAAATTTCGTAGTCCCATAGAAACTCCCACCAATAATACCATTTGAGATTCGTGAATCTATATATGGAAATGTACCTAAGACTCTGATGGTCTATGTAAATAATAACCCCCCCCCCCACATCATATTCCTCAAACCATAGGTTGAAGACTATTGATTGCAGAACATGGTCATGATTTTCATTGTTATACATGTGTAATATCAATTTCCTCAGCTCATATGTGTTAACACCATTCTACATCATCAACATGCAAGTTATTATTTATCATGTGACATTAAAAAAACCTTCACACTAGACACTATTATTTGGTTGTCTCAATATAAAAAACATCATAAAACTTATCTTCAACTACTTTATGTACCTAGAGCTCTGCTTAGTCTATGTAAAATGATTCCCGTTCTACATTGGGTGGTAAAAGGTAATGTAATCCTAGAGATTCCTTCAGAAAAACACCTATAGTACCCCACCAAACATAGAATGATATGAACCTCTGACACACTCTTGGGTGGATCTCAAGAAACCACTACATCAATCTTAACCGGGTGAATGACTAAACCATGATCATAAGTTACAAGAAACAAAATTTTATCATAATGAATAATGAACTATCAATTTAACTATTTTTTATAATACTTGATCTATCTATAGAATTATAGAACCATCAAAAAGTTCTCTACATGATCATCCTCTAACATAGAGTATATGAGTGTGTTGCTGATAATGAAACCCAATAAATTCTCCATGTATAGATAGAAAATATATTTTATCAAATCCATTAGCATGGTAGAGGATTTCCACTCATTAAAGGGCATCACTAGAAAATCATAGTGTATGTAATAACATTAGAATTAATTATTTAAAATATTATCACGTTGAACCCTCAAACAATGATATTTATACTGGATATCGATCTTCTAGAACCATTTCACACCTCACAAATTCACAAAGTGGTAGTAAATCCTCATAAAGTGATACTTTTAATATATTGTAGACCAGTTCATGCGGTGATAATGTACAAAAACCCTCATGATATGAAATTTATTTTATGGAATAAAACACAAGTTTCTTTCAAGGTCAAAGTAGTCCGATTGAAACCATTCTCTAGATGGTCCCCCAACTATAAATGAATCTCACAAAACTAGATCGGGAAAATTTAGATATATTGAATAAGATATTGGATATATCCTAGGATGAAAGGTGATAAAAGGTACATATATCATCTCATCATGAGTCTTGGGACATCTTTAGAGAATATGTAGATAAATTCCTCTATGAGTGAAGGAATCCAGATATATGAATATTTGACTACATGAAGTGGTATAATCACTAAGTGATGGATGATGGGATTAATTATATTTATAAGAGAACCCAGTCGCCCCACCATAAGATATCTTTGTCCAACAAAGGAGAATCTCACCCCATTAGTTAGAAGGAATCTCACTCATCTTACATGATAGTAAATTTATTCCTTATCCATGTATAATTAATTTATCCTAATAATTTTTTATATGTTTCCATAATGAAAACCAAATATTCAAAAACAAATCTCTCTGCACTAAGAAATAACTCACCCTGCTAGATGATAAATGACATAGAAGAAGCATCACTATACAAACATAAAGACAAATTATATCATCTATCACCTCAAAAGGGAGATCTAGATATTGCCTTAGGATTATATTGATTAAGGATTTTCTAGAACCCATGTATAATAATACTAATGAAATAGTATAAAAACATATATCATACCACTAATCATATCAATTTTTTCTGGTGTCACAACCCTCTATAACATATAGCTATTTGTGTCCATATATGCCATCTCTTTAGGTCAATCATGGTCCTCTTGGTGGTGCTGGTGGAAGGATCTCAGAAAATCTTTCACCGACCATTGCTCATCTGTATCCTCTTACATATTATCCGTTATATGTACCACACTTATCTCTCTATGGGGACCCATTATAACATTGTTTTGTTTGATGTGGTGTTCCATAAGATATCTTTTTACTCCTCCAACCACATCTGTTTGGAATTTTTAATCCATGTGACCTCAATTATCACAAACAAAAACCTCCCCTCTCAGGACATCCATGGCCCTCTACACTATCGTTGACCACATGCCTATGTCTTATCATGGGGAGGTATCCAGTATTGAGATACAATCATCTATAACCTACTAGATACTATAGATTAATCATCCATATGATACCCACTGCCAGCCCCATATACCTTTAATCACTCTAATATGAATTATTATTTCACCAATGTTGAATCCAACACCTGTGAATATGTTGAGTCAGATAAGGATATCACGCTAGCATGTATCTATTTATCAAAACCCCTCTCAAAATTCCATGAATTGAAGTATCCATATGAGATCATGTTGAAGGAGTACTATATTTTTTGTGTGAACCTCACCATGTACACAATAACTATCATCCCTCCCATATGAAGATATTGTGTCTTCTAAATAAAAAATAAGACAAAATATTTGGTGTAGTACACATTATGAATCCACTATTGGATGTCCGACTGTATGAGAATTGACACATCACGCATGCGGGTGACAGGACTCCACCAATGTTGAGCTACTCATTGGAAAAAGATAGAGAAGAGTGCAACTACATAATCTATCAGTTTATAGATGATTTTTTAGATATGTACTACTGAATCAAACCAATACTCCAATCTCTTAAAATATCTCTTTCCACAGAACCTCAACAACCTATTGACTATGGAACTTACGGTGTAAACCAAGCATGCATACATCCTATGAATTCTCCGCTAGGATGATATTTTGTTCAATAGGTGGTGGTTCATCTACCTATTCACCTATATGATGAAGATAATAGAAAGGAACCTAAACTGAGGACTTATAACTAATAGGATCATCTCCATGATGTTAAACTAGTGTCACAATTTTTTTTTATTGTGGTGCCATCCTAAAAATATAATCAATACAAACCTTGGACATATGTTAATATATATATATATATATATATCGACGATGATATGAATCATGAAGGATATCCATAGACACAACCCTATTTGTTGAAAGAAACATTGAACAATTCTATCAATCTCTTGTTGTTCGATTCAGAATGAAATTATCAACGGTCTTCGTTAATGGATAAATTGGACACTGATACCATCACTAGTCTCCATTATCTAAGAGATGCTCCCAATAAGAATTAAAAACATCTACTTAAATCCCAAAAAATTATTCATATGGGGACTACAACAAACACAATCCCATGGAACGAACTACTATAATAAAAATATGTCCTGACGTTACTCAAATCAAAGAATTATCGGTGACTACCCCATGCATGTCTCCATTGGTCTGGGGTTAAAAAGGGAGTGAAATGAAATATCCTAAAAGGGTGGGCATTACAGAATGTACATGTATGCACACACTCAACCATCATAGTGAAAAATTTATGCGGAGTAAAAATAACAATATTAATTAAAATGAAATTAACCTAAATAAAGATAACCCTCTAGGGTGATCCAGAGTATGATAGAGAAAATGAAAATGAAATGTAAAAAATTAACACTAATCTAGAATATGTACGAAACTAACAAAATGGGAATGTATACATATGAGAAATCCCCCCTCAGGATCTCCAAGCTATAAACACTATACAAGGTCTACAACTGCTAGTATATATAAGATCTTCTGAATACACCACCAACCTATATATCATAGGCATAATACAACACGAGGGAGGGAAGAAACAATTTAGGGATGACTATATACATTAAATGTAGTGTACCCCCAAAAATATAATGGGTATCAGTAACAAATACAAATGGAATATAAATATAATAGATAATAAACAAAGGGAATGTGTAACAATTAAAAATAATAATGGGATCAACATGGTGTGTACATGAAAATCATGTTGAGTCTTTTCAAACATTAAAAAAATGGAAAACAAATCCATTCACTATAATCTAATCATAGAAAACACGTGGAATAACCCATGTGTTTTGGAAACTCATGTTTGAAGTGTTACTGAATCCAAAAGTATGAATATAGTTATATATATATATACATATATATTCTCAACACAAAATAATCACAAACGAGAGAGTGTGGATATCATTATATCATAACCCATTATGATAAATGATTCTACAATAATTTCAATAGACAATAAATGATTCCCATTCTCTCACACATCTATATAGATGTAATCTTATGGAGGCACTCACACCACCATTTTTCCGCAACGTCAAGGGGGAACAATCTCCATGTACTGATACCTCTCCCTACACATAAATGGAGATACATGGTAGATAATCTATGTTATTAAAAAATATCATTTTATTCTCACCAATAATAGTAAAGTGCTATACACATGGAGGGAAGGGAACATGGTTGTAGTTCACCTGGAATTGATGGCTTTATCTGGTCTAGTGGAGGCTTGTTTCCAAACTATGGTCACCATGAATCCCAAAAAGGCAAACCTGATTAAAGGTGATTCCCTCTATTTTCATTATTTCAGGCCATCATAACTACTTGATAATGGTGTGGGGTGGTTGGGTAGATTATTTTTTTCCGTATTTCATTTTCATATTCAATCAATAAAAATTACATATGATAATGAAGTTAGAGGACCCACACCTTGATGCTTTAAGGGGGGGGGTGAAGGGTAACACTAGATTCATAAGGACTCCCACCCTATCTGATAGGAGGTTCTACATGGAAGCTAAGGAAACAATGCCAACATTGTGTGGGGATCCACTCTCTAGGTTAAGGAACAATGTCTTGGAATGAATGGGGGGTACCATTGTGGTCATCAAGGTCATGCATCTAATTGGTAGGTTATTTACATAGTGCATTGAGGAGATGTACCCATCATGATGCTGGGTTCCACTCTATAGGTCAAAGACACACAACCTAATGTGATAAGGGGTTCCACTCTAGACATTAGAGACTTTCAACCTATATAATCGGGGGTTCTACTCAGTAGGTAGAGGACCCACACCCTAGATGATGGGGGGTGGTCCTATATTGGTCAATAGTGATCTTATAACTAATCAATTCCGCATTCAGTTGACTCTATAATATGATTCTTTCAAGAAACATCACACCGTATATCTAAAAATCAACAAAGAAGGGATCCATCATGTTCTGCATTGAAAAAAACGCATGATATGGTAATTGTGGGCCAAAATCCCTGACCAATAGAAGGAGATATTTTATATTGATGTTTCCTCAAAATGAAACAAGGGGTATATGCTGTGAGATGGGTCCCTTAAGGATTGTATCCCCACTAAATCTTGTGGTCTTGTACCTAGAGTTAAAAAGATCACTAAACAAGTTGGGCTACACAATGGGTGGGGATACAGATGGCGTGTTCATGCCAGCTATTGTCCTCACCCACGAACCTTGGTAATGAAAATAAATTCATACAATGTTTCTGTACCTGATCCCATGTACATGTACATTGGTACACAATGTACTTGGGCATGATGATAAACATGTAATTCAATAGTGGATTTAGATTCCTCCAATAGATGGTGACATTTGGTCAGAGGGTCCCATGTTGTATTTGATACTAATAATTTATAAATCCCTTGGTGTTTTGGATAGGGATCGACATGTTTTGTTTTAATTGAACTACTTACTGCGTAGTTTGGATTTTTTTAGATTCTCTAATCTGTTCTCTCATATCAATATCTGATACCTCTATCATGATATATGAATATAGATTCACCTAAAAATAGTGTATCTCGTAATCAATTGAATATTTTGACCATTTAATGCCGAGAAATCATCATTCAATCACAGTAGTTGTTTTATGCTCAACCCATATTCTATAGGTTCTTTCATCATTGATTATTGAAGACCGCTAATAAAAAATATCACCCATACCTACAAAATTATCATAAAAATCACTGGTTTCATGGTCTATCCACGTCACATGAATTTTTCATTAATCTGGTTGTCCAGTACTGCCCAATAATGTCGAGTCCTGACATTGGGTTCCAATGAGTGAATAATGAAAATTATAAAGGGAGATGAGATCCACGAAAGAAATTATTCATACATTTCAAAGAAATATTTTCCAATGATCAATAATATATATATCAGGGATTACAAAAGATTTGAATAAAAATGTATACTAGTATATATAATCATTACATGCTTTGACATTTGGCACATAAACTGAACGATATGATTCTTCTCAATCAGTTAGATAAAAAAGTATCAAATCCCAAAATTTATGAGTCCTAACATTAAATTTTAATTTTCAACTTCTTTGAACCTTCGTTCAAATAATTTTAGGATCTTTTTTTATTAGATTCATCCTGATATTCTATGATCCATAGATTTTACATTGTCTAAAGTCTATTCACAAATATATAGAGGAAGAATGCTCAAGAATCATCAGGGGTTTTATGCCGATAAAACTATACGATTATCCATTAAGGTATAATTATATTAATTTCATATTGTGTAAATTATTATTTGAGTTTAAAATTTTTAATTAATCAACCAACTGAACACACCACCGACAACGGAGATATTCGAAAACCTTGTTCCGACCTATTTTTGGTATCTCCTAAGGTAAATTTTATATTATGGACTCAATAGAGGGATTTTTTAATCTAATATCCCTTTTATAATTTATCTAATATTACATATGAAAATCCATTCACATAATAAATATTTAATTAATATTTTTATAAAATTTATTCTAGGAACACCAGTATATCGAATCACACGTCATAATAGTGTATGGATATGAAATTATATTCACAATATTTTAACCTCTTATAGATAAAAAATAGGCTCTCTATATATTTATGGTAAACATAATTTCAAATAATAAAAATACACTGAATATTTCATAAAAAATTTAATTGTTACCAAAATTAGTTCGGATAGAAACATTCAATAAATTCTCAGGATGAAATGATAATTAACCACCCCATGTAATAATATGGATTATATTATTATATTATATCCCCAGTAGATCATAAGTAAAATAATGGGTTGATTTTATGAGTAATAGAAATATAGTAAAGTCGTCATTAAAACATTCAGTATGAATATTATATTTTCACATTGAAAAAAATAGTTATCAAAATATTTTTAAAATATTTTTTTTTAAAATAACTATTTTAAAATTATAAATTATTATTTATAATATTTAGTGGTCAAGATGATAATAACATCAATACATTTTGTACATGAAAAAAAATATTTTTTTTTATTTCCCATGAATCCCAAACGAGAACTTTTTCAAAAATTACATTGATATTTCTTTCAAATATATTTTAAAAAATATAAAACAATGGTAAATATTTATTGAAAAAAATAATTTTAGAAATATTAAAAACATATTTATAAATCATGGAAATGGATGAAAAAAATTGCAAACAAAAGAGAATAATGATGCCACATTTTACTAAAAAACATTCTTAGTCAAATTTTGAAGAAAATTTTGAAATTTGGTAATATTAGAGTAAAACAACATGAATATTTAGGGGATAATAATTTTAATGTGGAATATTTTACAAAGAAAAAATAATTTACTTCAATGTAAATTCTAGTATGATCATTCCGGATTAAAATCAGATTTTGAAATAAATCCATGATTAGCTAATAATATTATTTTAAGAATTATCCAATGAATATATTATGTGTATAAAATGTATAGATAACTAAAAATAAAATAAAATAAATAATTAATAATAAAAATTAGTTACACACAATTTTTTTCAATATCAATTAATATGAATAAGTAATACAACCTAATGAAAATAAATTGAGTAACAAGATTCTTTACGAAAGTATAACATTTATTTCAAAATCAATTTTGAATAAATAATTAAAATTGAATTGTAAAATTTAATGAATTAATATTGATTTATGATATTAAATTTCAATGTAATAATATACGCACCATTTAAAGTGAAGTACTTTCATGACATTAGAATATACCTCAATTAGTGAAAATGAGATGACGTCTATTACATCATGATTTCTTGTAGATTAACCTGATTTAATATTCTATATAAACCCTTTAATAATTCCATTAAATTATTATATGAAAATATTTATATTTAAAATGTAATATATTTTCAACTAATTACATTTTACAACTATTTGTTAAAAATATTTCATTATTTTAATTATTTTGTGTGTTAATGTCATTGTTTTCACTATTGGGATTTTTCATGAATGATCATGTTTGTCGGTATAGGATATGTATCCATCATATATAAAATGAAATTAATTTTATAAATATTATATTTACTCTTTATATAAATTTTTTGAATCATTCTTCATGGTTGAATGTGGTAAATGAATCACATCACTTCATAGATATTTTTTGATGTACATATGCACAAGTAACATTATCATTACATTAATGAGGGATATGGTAGCGATGTGGTTGAAATATTAATCATTATTAATAAATATATCTTTCATATATATCCCATATATTAATTAGATGTATCATTATTACTTTCTGTGTGAATTATTTGAGAAAAATGAATCATGGTGATTTTTTATGTTGTAGTATGTCGTAAACATGAGTGATGTTACAATATATTAAATGGAAATGAATGTAATAATTGATATGTTGTATCATAATTTAAGAATTATAATTGATTATTAATATCATAAACTTGTTTTTGAAAAAATCACTATATCATATGTAGAAATGTGGTGATGGATAAATAATTACATTGGTCTGTGGGGAAGGAGTTTATCATAGACATGATATATAATTTCATTTCCCATTTGATAGAGAAAGACATAGATATAGTACATTAACTTATTATAATAAAATTAAATTATTTTTAATATATTTGTGAAACTATATGAAATTTTTTTAATAACATTTTATGTAGGTGAGGATGAATACTTTTAAAAATGATCGTGTAAGAGTGTTTCCTCTTATTTAGATAACTACATTATTCTTGCACCAGAAGCCTTCCAAAGATGAAATATTATAGAATAGGGATTTAGAATGTTGGGAAGAGAGTACAGAAGTGAATACATAATTGATTGTATGACCCAAATAGATTTTTTATTAGAATAGGTGAGTATAGATGCGAAAATTTTATATACGTAGGAGTTAAAAAAAGTTTAATTTTAGAGAAGAATCAATTTCACAATTTTTTACATATGAATTACATTACTATAATCCACTATTATATGCCCTAATATGATGTTCTATATAGAATCATGTGTACCTTCCTATATTTCATAGGCTATTGACTAGCAGTGAGGGTCCAAGGTGGCATAGTTGGGTCACTATAACCTCATAATTAGATTAACATATTATTGAAATGAATGTATAAATAGAAGTAGAAAAATTTTCAATTGGAAGTCAATGGAAAATAAGAAAAAGAAAGAAATTAAAAATATAAAAAATTTCTAGCATCACACATATACTATTGTGATGTCTCATTTCTATAAAAATGGAAAAAGAAACCATGATATAACATACATGACGAAAAATGGTAAAAAGAACCAAAAAGACTATCCTTAAATTAATCACAATCTATGTATCAGTCTTATACTTCCCTGCTCTCATGATATAACCAAATAAAGCATAAAAACAAGGATCTTTCCCCTATCCCTACCTACATCCCCATAATCATCTTAGGCTCCCTCAGTGGCCAATATATGGTGTCTGATAAACATTATATTCCATCACCATGAGATTATACAATTTTCCTATCAATTTATTTACTATAATATTATTCTTGTATGATAAATGATATTTAGTATTAGAAATTACAAATGGGGTAGAATCTAGTTTTTGGAAGAGACCAGCCTGACACTACCTAATTCACCCCATTCCTGATAATATCAGAATAAGTTATCACTTGTATACACATATATGTACTATCTATAAAGTGGCGTCTATATCCATATATGTAGATACTAAAACTACTCAAGGCCTAGGGAATAAATAAACCATTCATAAGTTGTAACATGGGTCTCACACGTACCAAGGTTCTCCATTTAGAATATAATAGTAGTAGGTCCCCAATACCCAAATCATGTCAATAAGGGTCGTTTTTATAATATATCATATCAAGAAGGATCATTAGGACCATATATATCATCTTGGGTCTTCATGCCTAGTATCATATCAATAGGTTATCAATTCAGAAGCCATAACAATAGGGACACCATTCCTAGTATAATATCAATAGGGTGTCCACTCCAAATTCATAATAAAAGGGGTCTCCATGCCCAGTATCATATGAACAGTGCCCCCCTTTCCCAATATCATATAATTAGAGTCTCCATGACTATAACTTAGCTGAAGGATGCCAATACCCATATATAAAAATTATTTATTGTCCTCATGCTCATATATCAAAATTAATATTGTTCATTATGCCCATATATCACAAATAATGAGGGTCTCCATTCAGGTATGTCACATTTAACAAGGGTATCACTTCCCATGTATCATAATTAAGGTCGGTTGTGATGCCCATTTTTAATTTTCATTAATGGGATGCGAAAAATTTATTCATCCAATATAGGATGTTTTTCATGACTTCATGTTATCCTTTTAATGGATTGAATTGTATCGTCCTTGTTCCAGAAGCCACCCAGCGGTTCCCCTTACCCAGTTGGTCACATCACTTCAAGGGCATTTCCCCAAACACCAGAGGCTGCTAACTAGCAGTGAGGTCCTTGGGTGTGATAATGGGGAATCTATGCCCTCATTGGTAAATTAACACAGCAGAAGAGAAACAAATTTACAATAGCGGAAGAAGTAAATATCCAACAATAGTAAATAGCGGATGAATGAAATAAAAAACAACTAGATAACATATATATATATATATAATGATTCATGATATATATGTCTCAGAAAATATACAAACAAGTTACAATACTGAATACAAAATAGTTCTAAACCCAAGAACCAACGAAACTGATAACAGCTCCTCACCATCTCAAGCCTATTCTTGGTCCCATGCTCTCTATATTCACAACACATCATGTACCTGATGTATAAGGGCGTTTTCCCTTGTCTATACCTACAACATTATAATCTGTTTGGCTCAAAAGCATGGTGCAAACCGGGTGTGAGACTGAATTCCAATAGGCAACCACCATGAGATCTGTGCCTAATATTCAGTGAATATATGGCAGGTAAAAGTACAAGAATCCTTAAAAATGAATGTAATCAACAGTAAACAATATACCGTTTCAATATCAAGAAACAAATATCCAAGTAGATAAACTTAAATTGGTAACCCTCTAGGAAGTACCCACAAACTATCCCCTCTGTTATTACATAGAAACACAAGAAAGCATCTAACAAATAGGTAACCCTCTGGGACATGCCCACAACCTATCCTCTATGTTCCTACCTATCATGTACAAGCATGCACCGAAAAAACAGGATACCCTCTGGGATGTTCCCCTAGCCTAAACCCTCTATTCCTACCTAACAAGTACGAGAAACCCTATGTGAAATACACTCAGTCTAACACCTTTGGTTCAGCTTATGTATAGACACTCTGAGGAACCACTCGCTGTCAATTCCGTCTATAGTCTCATATCATATCTAAAGGCTCTCTAGGGAAACACTTATGTCACATTCCATTTGTGGCCCGCGTCATTGAAATACAGACTATCTAGGAAATATCTCAACATCAATTCCCCTTGTGGTCTCATATCTTAAATTATATGACACTCTAGAGAATCCCTTATGTCCATTCTCCCTATAGTCTACTACACTAGGGTCACATAGCTCTGTATATGTCGAACAAGTATAACAACGCGTATCGGCCAAAGTAAACCTCAAAAACTACTTGAACAGCAGTCTAGAGCATATTATCATGTTAGATAAATAGGATACCTCTATCTTACAATACTATCAATGGGAAACAAACAAAGAAGCCTAACAAGATATGTCAATCCAAACATTCATAAACAGAAAATGCATGGGAATCACCTCCAAATCATAGCAATCAACCCTATTCCCATTCAAAAAAGCTCTACTCACACACACCAGCAATGTAGGCAGTAAAAAGGGTTAAAAATAGTAAACTAAAAATACCATGTTCATGGGTATTGGCGATTTTTCACATAAAATTCAAAGACCATAAAATGAAAGGCACAACCCACCTAACATTTTGGGTTTTTTGAAATCGACCCTTCACCTAAACACGCCCCAAACAAGGTGAACGCCTCCTCAAAAACATCTAAAAACCCATCCCTAAAAACAAAAAGGTCAACCTTTAACACACAATGGTAAAACAACCCAATATCTATATGTATCCCTTGTAGATCTAGCAATCTAAGAGAGATATAGAGAGAGGGAAGGTTAACCATAACCAAAATCTCAATGAACCAAAAGAGGGATTTACCTGAGGAGATCCACCTTCGATTCACTAAGAAACCCCTTCAATTTTCCTCCAAAAAGAGCCTATGAGTTCCCAAAACCTTTTAATATTGAAAGTCCCACATGAGCCACAAGTGGGAGGTAGAATGGTGGAGGAATGGGAAATCCCAAGTGGCTTGGGACTTAAAAATCCTATCTTTAAGTGGTTTCATAGTTACCCCGCACGGTTTGGAAAATCGTGCACCAACCATGCGGTTTCCACTATCTCATCGAGGGACTTTGCATGACTTTCTCGCACAGTTTGAAAAACTGTGCACATACCATGTGGAACCCACTGTCAAGAGTACACGGTTTCTCGGGCTGGCCACATAGTTTGTTCAGACCGTGCGCTAACCGTGCACCCCTACACAACCTCTAAATAAACTGTTTTTCTAAAATCAACCAGAAAAAGAAAACATACCTAAAAAGAAGGTCCATGTTTTAAAAAAAATCCCCACCTAATGAAATTCATCCCCGAATTTCCCTTGCGCGGCATAGAAGAAGGATCCCTGAACAGTTCCAGCCACTGTGCTCGTACATCGACCTCTCTTTCCCAAGCCTCATCCTGTACTTCCCCATGCGGCCATAGCACTCTTACCTTAGGAATAGACCGGCCAATAGAACCTTTCTACTGTGGTCAACAATCCAGATAGGATACTCCTCGAACAACACATCCTCTTCGATCTCAACCTCTTCTAGTTGAAGGACATGAGATAGGTTTGAAAAGTAACGTCAAAGTTGTGAAACGTGG
Organism: Viscum album; assembly: GCA_963277665.1. Lineage (NCBI taxonomy): Eukaryota > Viridiplantae > Streptophyta > Magnoliopsida > Santalales > Viscaceae > Viscum > Viscum album. The sequence continues at coordinate 1,043,068,807 of OY728163.1, read as the reverse complement.
AAGAAGTCATGCATATCCCTGTACCTCTGAGGTAACAGCAACCGATAAGAAACATCCCCAACTCTCTTTAACACCTCAAACGGCCCAACGTACCTGAGTGAAAGCATACCCAGTATCCTGATCCTTTTATTCCCAAGACTCATATTGACACAGAGAAAAATTGGATCCCTGACCTTGTACTCCAGAGGTCATCTTCATTGACAAGCATAAGACATCTGTCGAGACTGTGATGTAGCCATCCTATTCCGAATAAACTCTATCTGATTTGTGGTCTCCTGAACAAGACAAGGACCCATCAATGCTGCATCACCTGCCTCTAGCCATCATATTGGTGATTAGAATGTCCTTCTATAAAAGGTTCATAAGGTGCCCTATGTATAGTTGCATGAAAACTATTATTTTAGGAAAACACCAAAAGAGGAATATTCTTCTCATAGGAACCTCTGAAATCTAGAATGAAAGCTCGTGGCATGACCTCAACCACCTAAATCATATGCTCAGACTGTCCATCATTCTGTGGGTGGTACGTTTTACTCAATAGTACCTGTGTACCCAACTTCTTCTGAAGCCCCTACTAGGCCTGATAAGTAAAATGTGCATCCCTGTCTGAAACAGTGGAGTGAGGAACTCCATGAAGATGTATAATCTCTCAGATGTACAACTATCCCAGCTCAACAACACTGAATGTCTCCATGATCGGAAAGAAGAGAGAAACCTTGGTAAGCTTGTCAATGACAACCCATAATGCATCATTCCCTCATGGTGACCTTACCAAGACGGTCATGAAATCCATCGAAACATCATTCCACTTCCAATAAAGAATGGGTAACTACTATTAAATCCATACTGGTAACTGGTTCTCTGCCTTCACCTACGGATGAGTGAAACGCCTCATGAAAAAACTAGCAACATCATTCTTCATACATGGCCATGAATACTGACAGTGTAGATCACGATACATATTAGTGATGCCAGGATGAGCTTCCCAATCTGAGGAATTCATGTCCCGCGTTAGCTCTTCGCATATGTCTGCTGGCACCCATATGCGCCCATGGAAACACAAGATCTCATCTTTTCCAATGACCATCCAAGAATACGGTCCTCTCCAAACATGATCCCCCTTAAGACAATGACTTCAGAATCTGATAGCTGCCTCATTCTCACTTGATGAAGAAGAGTAGATGTAATAGATAATGATGAATGAAAAGTTTTCCCCTCTCTATCATACACCTACAAATGCATCACAGAGAATTTATACATATGCTTCTACTCACTATTGGCCTCTTAAAATGCTTGTATCTGAGTCCTCCTGCTCAATACATCAGCCACTGCATTTCCATTCCTAGGCGTGTAGAAACTTCAAAGTCAAAATACTTGTGGTACTCAACCCACCTTCGTTAGCTCATACGCAGATCATGCTGAGTAAATATATACATGATACTTTTTTGGTCGGTGAAAACCAAAAAATTCTCTCCAAAAAGATAATGTCGCCCACAACGTAGGGTGTGAACAACAGCTTCCAACTCCAGATCGTGCATCAGGTAATTCCTCTCATGTGGCCTAAACTACAGAGACCCATACGTAATGACTCCATCTCCCTTCATAAGAACATATCCTATCCTGATACCTAATGCATCGTAGTGAACAATATATCTTTTTCCTAGCTCTGGAAAGACTAGTATCAGTGCTAAATTCAACCTCCCTTTCAGCTCTTGAAAGGTTGACTCTCAAGAATCTGACCATAATATCTTCACACCCTTCTTAGTCAGACCCATCAGCGGTGTTTTTAAGAGTGAGAAGTCATGTATGAAACACATGTAATGTCCAGCCATCCCTAGAAAACTCCGCACCTCAAAGAAGTTCATCAGTTTCTCCTAGGAAACTACTTCCCTCCATTTCTGTAGGTCTACTGACACTCTTGACTCTGAGATAACATGACCCAGAAAGTGAATTTGATTCATCCAATAGTGAAAATTTTAAAGAATAGCATATAAATGATTCTCTCTCAGTGTACTCAAAATTATCTCAAGATGTATATAATGATCTTTTTGAGTGCGAGAGTACATCAGGATGTCATCCATGAAAACAACCATGAAGGAATCCAAGTATGGATGGAACACTCAGTTAATTAGTTCCATGAAAACTGTTGGCGCATTCCTGAGACCGAACTGCAGAACCATATACTCATATAGACCATACATACAGTCGAAGGTTGTAAGAGTTATATCAGTTGGTCTAACGCGCACCTGATGATAATCAAATCTCAAGTAAATTTTCGAGAACACTCGGGCTCTTCAAAGTTGATCAAAGAGATCATCAATCCTGGGAAAGTGATATCGGTTCTTGACCGTCAACTGGTTCAAATTCCGATAATCCACACATTTTCTCTGGGTATCGTCCGCCTTCTTTGCAAACAGGACATGCGATCACCAAGGAGAAGTACGGGGCCACATGAAACCCTTTTCCAGAAACTCCACTAACTGCATCTTGAGCTTCCGTAACTCTGGTGTAGCTATCCTATTAGGAAGAATGGACACCAGTGTTGCTCCTGGAATGTGTTCAATAGAAAATTCTACCTCGCTCTTTGGAGGTAAACAAGAAAAGTCCTCTGGAATGACATATTTGAAAAAAATCCACCACTAGATGAAATTCTAATTGTGAAGTCCCCTATTCATCCATATATGGACTAGAAATCTAGGATATAAATCCTACTATCCAATGATGCTCTGGACCTGCTCTGCTCGCTTTGACATCCCATTCGCCCTTATGAAGAAACGATCCCCCCTCCAGTGATATAAATCTCTCCCTATAGTGATATCAATCAATGAGTTCCTGGAAGGGAACTAACCAGTACATTCTGAGAATGACATCATATCCTGTCATCTCTAGGACATAGAGGTACCATATGAAGTTACACCCACCAACCTCTGGAGGGAACTCCTTACACAGATGCACACTATATTTTCTCATCCCCAACAGAGTGTCTAGCGTCAAGATATCAGCATAAGAAAAGATGCAGAGCCCAAGGCTCTCCACAATAGTAACAGAGATAAATATATGTGAATCCCCTTCGTCGAAAAGAGATGAAAATAGAACTGAGGCTACTAAGATCGTACCTCAATCTGTAGAGGGTCTGTTATCCTACTCTTGATGGGTGTGCTCAATTGAAAATGTCTAGCCTATGCCACAACCCTGTGACCCTGCTTGACCACTCTGAGTTGATCGACCCTACTGTCGTTGAAAACTGGGTGACTGGCTACCCCAACACTGACCTCCACATCTGTCGAACAACATGATGAAATCAATGTCACTGACTGATGAGAAAATGGTGGTGTTTCTCTTGAACAAGAATTCATAGAAGAACCCCTTTGTTAATGATTATCAAGGACTGAAAACTAAATGTTTATTAAGGTAACATGACAATGAAATCACTCATGTTTTACAAATCATGGCTACAAGGCATGTACAATTCCTACCAGGCATGTTCCCTTAAGTAATTTACATGGGCATGTAATCTTGCCTAAACTAGTCGGGTAACACTCCAAACACATGGCGTGTTGTCTTAATACACTACCTTTAGTTTAATCCACTTTTACTGCCCAAGTCATTTTACACGGTTTAGCCTCATGGCCTTCCTAAGACAAGACTACACTGCGTGTTCAAATTAAACACGGCATGTACTTGACAAGATTCACCTGGCTCATGTTGTTAGTTACATGGGCAGACACCAGGTCAACACCACATGGTGTGTACAATTAGTACGCATCATGTTCCCAAAATGAATTCCCTATCCCATTCCCTTACCCATGCGGCCGATGACATATTTAGAGACTACAAGATGTGTACATAATGTACATGATCTGTACACTAGAAAAATAGTTTCTTCTCGAACAGAAAACACATGGCATGTAGTACAAACTAGACGGCGTGTAGTCAAAACTACACGGCGTGTATTTTAGGTTTTATTGGGAAGTATGCCTCAAAAACTACTTTGAAGCCCAGAAAAACATTGTAATGCACATTGAATGTGCCAAATTCCGATCTGGGAGGGCCCATAATCCTCAGAAATAAAAGTATGGCATCGTGTACAAGTTATAAAAAAGAAAGGACAAGGCAATGATCCACCATGTTCTATTCCATGAGGGTCCATAACACCTCAATAACTAGAATTTGGTTTTCATTCCCAAAAAAACCTTTCTCAAACAATGTTCTAACAAAAATCATGTATTTTACCAAATCATATATCACAACAACATGCAAATTCCACACAAAACCTATCACAACAGCAAACAATAACTAATGCCTCCTAAATTGCATGGAAGGAATGCCTGACATGTGACTTCTACCAAGTTCATATACGATGCCTAAGATGGAATACCCTCATCTCATAGGGTTGAGATTGAAGTAGAACCTAAATAACATTAACCATAATAGTAAAAAACTAGTGAGTCACCCAATAGTGAAAATAAAAACAACCATAATGTTGCAAAACCAGAAAAATTGAAATAAAAGAGGTAGATTGGATTTTCCATATACACAGGTTAACTACTCCTTGGCACAACATATTACCAAGTCACTATTACTCCTTATACATGAAAAAATGATCCAAATAGTAATTAAATAGATGATAGACCCTCTGATACCACTTTGTAACATCTCGGTTCTTGATGCCACCCATAGGCTCCCCATACGTGGTAGGTCACGTGACCTCAAGTGCATTTCCCAGAACACCAAAGGATGCTGACTAGTAGAGAGGGAATTAGGTGTGATAGTGGGGAAACTATTCATTCATTTCCAGAGTAAAACAGTGAAAGAGAAACATATATACAATATCAGAAGATGTAAATCTCCAACAATAGTAAACAAAAGAAGACTGATATAATTAAAAAATGGAGAATATATATATATATGATGATTCGTGAAATATATGTCTCAAAAAAAGCCAAACAAGTCACAATGCTGAATAAAAACAGTACTAAACCCATGTACAAAATAAACTGACAATAGCTCCTCAGCATATCAAGCCTAATCTTGGTCCCATTCTCTCTAGCTCCACAACACGTCATATACCTGAAGTATAAGGGAACTTGCCCTTGTCTATACCTACATCAATATAATTGTTTTGGTCCCAAAAGCATGGCCCAAATTGGGTGTGCGACTAAATCCCAGTTGGAAACCACCACGAGATCTATGCCTTTTAGTCAGTGAATATAAGGCCGGTAAAAGTATAGAAAGCAGAAAAAAGGAAAGTACTCAATAGTAATCAATCCATAGTTCTAATATCAAGAAAAAAATATCCAAGAAGATAAACACAAATAGGTAACCCTCTAGGATGTACACATAACCTATCCCCTCTAGTCATAACTTGCAACACAAGGAAGAAGATCACAGAAATGTAACCCTCTGGGAAGTGCCCACAACCTATCCCCTCTTGTTCTACCTATCATGTACAATTAATCAGGTAACAAATAGGTAAAACTATGAGATTTTTCTAGAGCCTATCTGCTCTGGTAATACCTATCACGTACAAGAAACCCTCTGGACAGTATAATTAGTCTATCCCCTCTGGTTCAGCTTAGACATAGACTCTCTGAGGAAGCACTCTCCCTCAATTCCCCCTGTAGTCTCGAATCGTATCTAAAGTCTCTTTATGGAAGCACTTATGCCGCATCCCCTCTGTGGCCCGCATCGAGGAACTACAGACTCTCTAGCGAAGCACTCAACGTTACTTCCCAATGTGGTCTTGTATTGTAAATTATAAGTCACTCTAGAGAATCCCTTATGTCCATTCTCTCTATGGTCTACTGCACCGGGTTCACATGGCCCTCTATAAGACAATCAAGTATAGAAATGTGTATCGGCCAAAGAAGACCTCAAGAACTACTTGGATAGCAGTATATTGCATATCAGCATGTTAGATAAACAAGATCACTCCATTCTAGAATACAAGGCATGGGAAACAAACAAAGTAGCCTAATAGTCTAAGCAAAACCAAACAACAATAAACAGAACATGCATGGGAAATACTTCCAAATAATATAAATCAACCCTATTTGCATTCATATAACCTATTCCCACACACACTAGAAAAGCAAGAAATTAACAGTGTTAAAAATAGTAAACGCACAATAACCCGTTCTTGGGTATTGTAAATTTTTCACATACAATTCAATGACCATAAACTAAAAGGCACCAACTAACCACCTCTTAGGGTTTGGCAAAATCAACCCTTCACCCAAAAGTTCCTGAAACTAGGTGAACGCCTCCTCGAAACCACTTCAACATCCAGTCCCTAAAAACAACTTAGTCATCATTTAACACAAAAAGGAAACACAACCCTAGATCTACATTTAAATCTTGTAGATCTAGAAAACTAAGAGAGAGAGAGAGAGAGAGGGATAACCCTAACCAAAATCACAAAGAAGAAAAAGAGGGACATACCCTATGAGATCCACCATTGATCCACCAAGAAACCCCTTAGATTTTCCTCCATAACAAGCCAGTGAGCTCCCCCAACCTCTAAAAATTAGAACACCTATGTGAGCCATGAGTGGGAGGATGAATGGTGGAGGAATTCGAAATCCCGAGTGTCCCAGGACTTTAAAACGTAAACATTAAGTGGTCGCATGGTTACACTGTATGGTTTGGAAAACTATTCACCAACTGTGCGGTTGACACTTTCTCATTTAGGGACATCCCACGGATTTTCCTCAAGGTTTTATATACCATGTTCCAACCATGTTCCCCTACACAACCTCTTGAAAAACATGTTTTTCTCAAAAAAGACCAGAAAAGGAAATAATACTTGAAAAGAAGGTCTGGGTTCTAATTTGAATAACTATATGTAATTAATAATAGGATTCATTGTTCCCAATATCATATTATTGAATAATATTCAATGGCTTTAATATTATAAAATTGGTATTTCATAATTCAAATACATTACTCATTGATAATTGTTATTTCACTATTCAATTTAAATATGTGACATGGTAATACCAATCACTCCCATTCAACCATTATAAATTGGAAATTTTTATATCCATTAAACAACACTACATTAATTCATTATCATGTATTATTTCCCCTTTTTATGTAAACCCAGCAACATTGAAATGTGCGGCTAATTGTCGCCTATCAACTGGTCAATGATCCAATGCTCTGCTAATGTGTAGAGCAGCAATCGGGACGAATCCTTGGCGATGGTAATTTTTTTAATAGTGGAATGTTTTTAGTTGATTTTTTCTTGATTGGGGGGTTTGTATGTAAATCTAATGAAATAATTTATGGATAATCTTTTATTTAACAAATTGATAAATATTGGGGTGAGTTCATTATTAGAGAGTTAAGCTTCCCATATCCTTGATATTTGATTTATATTTCAATTTAATAAACACCCACTTCACAAGATTACGTTGGTTGGAATTCCTAATTGTTAATGCTTTAATCAAATCCTTATATTAACATAGGGTTCTAATTATTACCATTACTTTTTTATGGCAGTGTATTTATGTTTCTAATAATCCATGGAAACCACCTGTTAAACCAAATATGTCTTTAATCCACGACATGTTAATTTCAACATACACAATGTTAAATTAAAGATTACCCATCGAGAAAATACTCTCAATCACTTAACATTCTTAAATTTTTACTCACCCCAATGAGATATTTACACATACATTTGGGTGTTTAATAATCTGGTTATAATGAATATTATGATAAATTAAGAGTAGATGAAAGAGAAAGGGATAAGAAATGAGTGGTGTGTCAAACACATACACAAAAAATGATGAGAATTAAAAAAATGGAATTTCCCTTGAATGAGAAATCAAAAGAAAGGAATGGGATTCAACTATATGTAAAATATTTTATGATCATTAATATTAAACAATAGACGGTGAATGAGAATAAGAGATATTGAAGAATAAACATTCATTAAAACAGAATTACAAAATACAAACATACAAGATTACAGATGAAGAACAACACTAGAGTGAATGGAAACAAAGAGAGGAGGAAGGGTATCTCAAGTGAAAACTCAATTATGGTAGGTCCTCCCTTCCTTGGGAAAGGCTTTGGTCATCCTAATATGTTCCCCACTCTTCTGTAATGCCAACCCTTTTTAAAGAGAAGAGGATGATGTATTTATTTCCCAAGGAAGTAGACTGTTTTCTTTCCCAATCTGTCCCTCCACTTGGATCGATGATTTGGACATGTAGACAGTAGAAAATAGAAATATCTCTTTCTTAAAAATTTTAGACAACAATTTCAGTCGCCGCTCTCAAATATTTGAGTCATTTGGACTTATGAAGCCAATGTTATGGCTGGTTGATTAAACAATGTTAATCTGTCCATTTCAATCCAATATTTTTCACGTCCAAAATGAGTAAGTGTTTTTCAATTGGAAGATTCCTTGAAAGACGAATTATTTCTTCACCAATGTCGGCCAACTATATCTCCACTTTCACGGTGCAAAATCGCAGATCGATTTGATGATTACATCATGAGATATGTCATGAATAGTATCCAGATTTTAATTCCCATCCAGAATGGTGGGCTGGAATTCAAGGCATTAGTTGGGCCCCTTTTTCTTGTAGTTGGGCACTAAAATTTTTATCCATGATTCAGTTGGATAATCTATAACATATGGTAGAGTTTCATAAAATTTGGGCATCTAGATATAGACTAGTAACTCAATCATCTTTGATGGTCCAGTTTCATCACAAATTCATTGGGTCTTCTGGTATTGACTATATGACCCTTCAAATGGCAGAATTGGCCCATTATTCCTTTATATAATATGTGATAAAATTGAATAAATAATCCAAACAAACAATAACCACACAATTGGAATCATTAGGGTGAGGGTTATAAAAAAATAGTAAACTAACTCAATTAGACATCTTCTAAAAATGCTCAAAATTTATACTTAGTATTAAAACATTAATATTTCACACAAATTATGCATATTTCTTATAAAATAAGTAAAGGGAGTATATAATAATTCATGAAAATATTAGTAAAATTAAATCCTCAACACTTATTCTTGTGCATGTCCTCATGTGAAACCAATACAAAAACATAACAAAATCATTTTCACTGGAAAAAAATATATTAAAATTTTGTTTTCTCAAATCATTGGAGGTTTAGACTATTTCACTCATCCATTTTGAATTCCACCAAAAGTTGTTATTGAAACAATGTTCCACAACTAATTCATTTTTTCACGGTCAAATTTAGAAATGGATAACGTGGACACTCAAAACTCACACCTCTCAATATGATAAAATTCATTTGTGGAGGTTCACTCTTTCACAAAACAAAAGTGAAAATCTTATAGTTTGAAAGATCTCTCAGATTACATTCACTATCCGAAGCTATAAAAAATCAAGTGGCCTTTCAAGGGTTTTTCTGTGTCTATGGGACGGTAGGATGATGATATCCAAAATATAGGAAAAAGGGGGTAAAACACCAACATAAAAAAGAAATGCATATTGTTTTTTGAAATAAAACATGGAAGGAAATGAAAACTCAAATTTAAAAAGGAATAATTGTGTGAATAAAGACACAATAGAGGAAGAAAATTTGAAGGAGATTAGAAGATTAAATATTTACAAACCACAAAACTTCTCCAAATGACATAACAATATAATGAATGTGTTATATTTTTTTATTTTTCCATAGTAGAACCTCAAAAAAATCTCACACTCATATCTCAACCCATGATTTATCTCCTCATGACACTAATTTTAATATTATTTACAAGATCAATGGTTGAGGAAGAGTGATTTTTGACCTACCAAAGAAACAACCCAATTTTTTTGTTCTTTTTTTTGAATACTTCTCAATAACATTTAAAACATTACATATATAAATGAACATTACATTACCCAAAACACACTGAATGACAACCTCTCCCCCACACTGAAATATATTCTTGACCTCAAGCATATGATAATATGTTGAAATCAACAATGGGTAACCCTAATGAAATCCATCCACCCCCCATACATTAATTTAAAAAAAATCAATGAAAATCTATGTTTATATTGGGTGGGAAAAGGTATTGGGATTGTAATGTGGCTTTCAAAGAAACGGATTTCATAGGCTCGAAGGGGCTTTCAAAAGGAGGATTAATTTATGGGAAATTGGAGGCTATTTGGATTTTGTGATTCTCATGTGGTTCAGAACATGAATCTATCTTATTAATGCACATTAAAGTAGGAAATTCATCTCTAAGGTCCACAAAATAAATAATCACAAATGGGGGCGAAAACATACATTTTGAAATGATGGCCATATGTGGCCTTGGCATGAAAGAAAATATTGTTGCTCATGGTTTGGGAAAATAAATTTTCTAAATCAATAACCGAGCATTCAAAATGAATTATTCTTGACCCAAAATTCATTATCCAAATATATGATGAAAAGACAAACTTTTTGAGATGAAACATTTTATTTTGAGTCCCCAAAATGTTTGGTTAGAATTTTAAAATTGAAGGTGAGTAAGTATGACTTTATTGTTTTTTTAATATTTTTTTAAATTTTTACGTGTTCTTTAAAATACACACTGACAAAATAGAGGAAGATAAAAATAAAGGGTTTGATAAAGAAAGTGGACAAAAAGAAATTGATAAAAAATGAAGAAAGAGTGACATAGAGGAAAGGATATAGAGAGTTAAAGGGAAAGTGGTGCCCCTGGATTGGATTTGGTGGGTCACCATCTCTATCTAGTGGTGGGTCGACTGCTGAAAATAGGTATCCAGTGGAATTCATTGTTGATCCAAGATTGTGAATCCTCTCATGGTGATTATTTAACCGATGTTCATTAATGGTGAATGTTCTTTTCGAAGAGGGGCCTCTAACTTGCACTTCACCAAATAGGTAAACATTATTAATATTAAAAGGACCTTCCTAACGAGAATTAAGCTTACCTGGGTTAAGACCAAATCGAGAATTTAAGAGCATTACCTTATTACCTTCATGAAATACAGTTCTAAGGATGTATTTATCATGGAGTTCCTTGGATCTGTCTTTGTAGAGATTATAATTCTCATAAGAATCAAGTCAAAGATCCTCCATTTCAGCCAATTGTAACAATCATTCTTCACCATATTTTTCAATATCAAATTTATAACTTTTCATAGCCCAAAATGACTTATGTTGGGTTTCAAATAGAAAATGACATACTTTACCAAAAACTAGCCTAAAAGGAGACATCCAAATGGGTGTTTTATAGGTAGTTCGATAATCCCAAAGTGCTTCACCAAGTCTTTCTGGTTAGTATTTTCTAGTGGGTTTTACAATTAATTCAATAACACTTTTCACTTCTATATTAGAAAGTTCAGCCATGCCATTTTTTTGGGGATCATATAAAGTTTATGTTTTATGTACAACCCCATTCTTTTTCAAATGAGATTCCATGGTTTTATTACAAAAACTGGTTTCCTAAGTCAGTTATCAAGGCACAAGGTGTGGAAAATTGGTGGAAGATGTGTGTCGTTTGTAACTCACTATCATTATGTGTATTATCCTTTCTAGTGGGTTTGGCCTCAACCAACCTAGAAACATAATCAACCATAAGATTGATGTATGAGAATCCATTGGAAGGGAGAAATGGTCCAATGAAATTGATTCCAAAAAAAATCGAAGATCTCATAGAAATTTAATGGTTTTTGGGGCATTTCATTTCTCTTTGAAATTGTGCCAATCTATTGACAAGTGGGACAAGATTGACAGATCTCAAGTGTTCCTTGGATAGTGAAGGCCAGAAGAATCCAAATTCAAGGACCATTCAGGAGATCCTTTGTGGTCCAAATTGGACACCACCAGGAATTGAGTGACATAATTATAATATGGATGAATGTTCATTTACATCTACACATCTCATTATTACCATGTCAGCCCCAGTTTTCCAATGTTTATTTTCATCCCAAAATAGTATTTTAAATCACTTTTCAAACTAATTTTTTTTATTTTGAACTTTTTTCAATAAAAACACCAGAAACAAAGTAATTTACAATTGGGGTATACCAAGGAATTTATTTGATTGAGAGATGAATGGTGCTCAATGGGGAATTTAGGATCAATTATTTCAAAATGAAAAGAATTAGAAATTCTACCCAAGTGATCAGCCATAGGGTTTTATTTTCCTTGTCTATCATTTATTTCAAGGTCAAACTGTTGGAGCATTAGGATCCATCTTATTAGCCTTGGTTTGGAATCACTTTTCTTCATTAATAACTTTATAGCAGAATGGTCTGTGAAGATGATGATTTTTTCACCCAAGAGATAGAGCAAGAATTAATCTAAGGAAAAACCCACTCCTAAAAGATCCTTTTCAGGGACATTGTAGTGATATTGAGATTCATCCTATGTTTTTGAGGCATAATAGATGACATGAGGAATCATTTATTTTCTTTGACCTAGAACAGCCCCAACGACTCTATCAGAAGCATCACACATCAACTCATGGGGTAAAGACCAATCTAGGGGTTGGATTATCGAGGAAGATGTTAGAGCATTTTCTAGTTCATCAAACGATCTCTTTAAAACCTCATCGAAATTGAAATTGACATCATTTTGGAGAAACCAAGTTAGTGGGAGGGAAATCCTACTGATTTAATGGATGAATCTCCGATAAGAACAAGCATAATCGATAAATAAACGGATGTCTCGAATAGAAGTGGGTTGTGCAAGTGACTCGATAACTTATATTTTGGCAGGATCAACTTCAATACCATCTTTTGAAATTGTGTTCCCTGTAAATATCCCATTTTCAACCATGAAGTGACATTTTTAAATATTTAACACAAGGAGACACTTGACACAATTTTTGAGGACTAGATAGAGTGAATTAGAACAAAATTCAAATGACACACCATAAATGATGAAGTCATCCATGAAGACTTCCATGCAGTGTTCATTGAATTTGGAAAAGATACTCATCATACACCTCTAGGGTGTTGTAGGATCATTGCAAAGTCCAAAATGTATTCTTATATATGCATATGTTCCAAAGGGGCATGTGAATGTAGTCTTGTCTTAGTCCTAAGGTGTGATTGTGATTTGGATGTAGTTGGTGTATCCATCAAGAAAGTAATATTGTGACTTTCCAGCTAATCGTTCCACCAATTAATCATGGAATGGAAGAGGGTAGTGATCTTTTCTTTCTTCAACATTAAATTTCATATAATCGATTCACACATGCCATTTGTTCTTCACTCGATTTGTGACTAACTCTCCATGTTCACTGGTGACAATGGTTATCCCACCCTTCTTAGATACAACATGAATTGGAATAACCCATTCACTATTAGATATTTGGTAAATAATACTATCTTGAAGAAGCATGGTGATCTATACTCAAACTATCTCAAGTATGAGTGGATTAATTCTTCATTGTTGTGGTCAAATTGGTTTGGATGACTCCTCAATATAGATATGATGCATGAAAAGGGCAGGGTCGATTCCTAGTATGTCATATATAGTCCACCCTAAGGGTTTTTTGTTTTCCTCTATCACTTGAACAAGTTTGGACTCCTCAGTTTTGGTAATTGAAGAAGAGATAATGACAGGATAAGAGTGATCATGGAAAAATAATTCATATTTTAGGTGTTCGGGAAGAGGTTTTAGATTAGTATCATCTCTCATTTCTGGGTTACACATCTCAGGAAAGTATGAAGAGACTCCAGTTCCTCAGATTCATTTTCCGTAATACTATCCAAGGTGGATCAGTAGAGATCAGAGTTGAGGTGGGATGCAAGAGAGTTTTCAAGTTTCTCTAGATTGATGGAGTCTATGAATGATATGTCCACATAATCATCACCATTTATGACTTGGTTAATCATGTTGCAGATTTCCCAAGATCCTATGTCATTGGAACATGAAGAACACGGTGGATTAAGGTTCGATTGACTCTTAGAAGTGTCCTCAGAAGCATGGATTGAGAATGTAGAGTGATCCCAAGATGGTTATCACATTGTTTGGAAAATGTTGAACATGACCAGTTGGTCACTGAATTCCATGGATAAAATACCTGAAGAGAAATCAATCTTGGTTTTCGTAGTGATGAGGAATGGTCTTACAAGAATTATGATATATTGAGAAGAGTCCGGCTCACCTTCCATGTCAAGGACATAGAAATCATCAAAGAAGATAAGATCACTGACTCGGAAAAGGACATCCTCAATTATACCCTCAAGACTAGCAGTTCGTCGATTTGCCAATTGAATTACAACACACATTGGATGTATCGGACCTAGACCAATGTTGGATAATATGGATTTGGGCATGACATTAACTGAGGCTCCTTGGACTATGATTGTATCATCGATGATAGATCTACCAATTTTCCAAGGAACTGCAAAGTTCCCAAGATATTTTCACTTTATGGGAATAGACTACTAGGTGGAAACATTTTCAAAGGTCCTAAGATTCCATTAGTCGGTGCCCAATTCCTTAAGAAACATGGCATACTTACTAATTTGTTTTATGGAATCTAAGAGGGGAATGTTGACTTCAAAACGTCTAAACATGTCAAGGATTTCAGGATCAGGTTCAAATGGCTTCTTTGGCTCAGTGAAGTCTTGTGGAAAAAGGAATTGGATTCCTAAGTGGAATGGAAGGAGGTGAGGTAATGGATTCAATTTATTTTTCATGTTTCTTTTTATTTTAATTTTCTAGGTCAACATTTAAAGGTTTTTTATATAAATTATCTTTTGTTATAAAAATTTTCTTTCCTGATCCAACTGAAATTGCACTTACATTACCCTTGGAATTATGTAAGGTTTGAGTAGGGAGTTAGGAAGAATTAGATTGCTGCTGTAGAATAAGGTGGGATTCAAGTTGACCAATTTGGGTTTCAAAGTTCTTGAGACTAGAATGGGTAGAAGAGTTAAGATCATCCACTACACTTTCACATGGCTGCTTGGAATATGAGGCTTTCCCCAGATTGGGATTACATTGATTTTGGTTCTTGGGAAAGCGATTGTATTGGTTTTGGGATTGGGAAGGCTCACTAGGATAATGGAATCCAGGAGGAGGATTGTTCCTTTGAGGATGAGGAGTAAAAGTTCAAAGTTTTTGGATTTTTCAAACACCTTGAACATATTGAAATTGATTTGGGTTTTGCAGAGGGAATTGAGGAGGATGAGATATGGGATTACCACACATATGGCCTTGGTTTTAGGAAGAAGAGAAGGGCACAAATTGATGATGGTTGAAGTTTCTAACAAACTGACCTGATAGTTGAGGGTTGGTGTTTGGATGAGCATATGATGCATTGAGATCCATTGGTCCAGATGAATCAGATTGATCCACTTGATGTTGTGGACATCTTTCAGTTGGATGAGATGGATAGTTGCAGATTTCACAGTTTTTGACAGGTCTAGGAAACATTGGTTGTGGAGAAGACGAGGATAGGGATTTGGATGCCACAGCTAGTTGTTGCAAAAGACCTGTATGTTCATTCATCCACTCGGACATCTTATTCAGCTAAATTGATTTATTATTTTGGGCTTGTTTTACTTGATCATGTGCTCGAGTGTGGAATTTTGGTGTGTTTTCAGCTGTGTTACTAACTACAAGAGTTTTATCATCAAGAGAACCACCAATTACATAATCAATGAGAGATATCTCCATAGCCAATAACCCCTCATAGAAGAATTGGATCAAGGGTTTATCAGGGATATGGTGGTGTGGTTAGGTTTCAACAAGATTTTTGAACCTCTTCCAGTATTCATGGAGTGATTCACTTGGGAACTGACGGATACCACTTATTTTTATTCGGATATAAGCAGTACGAGAAGCAAGAATTAATTTCTCTAAGAAGAGTCGCTTCATGTCATTACATGTTGTTATGGAACCATGACGTAGGTAGTAAATATCGTACTTATCAGTGTCAGATAGGGAGAAAGGGAATGCTCAGTGTTTGATTTTATCCTCAAAACCCCCTTGAGGCTTCATAGTAGATCACACCACTTGGAACTCTTTAAGGTGATGATGTGGATCCTCACCGGCTAGCCCGTAGAAATGAGGAAGAAGATGAATAAAACCCGATTTGAGTTCAAAGACAGCCTCTATGTTTGGATATTTAATACCAAGAGGTTGGTAATCTATATCAGGAGAAGAATGTTCTTTAAGATTTTGTTCCCTAGGATTGTCCATATCTAATTAAATTGGTTGGACAATGACTGGTTCTTGAATTATTTTATTTTCTCTTAAGTTCCTCCTATGTTGGAGAACCGTTAGCTCAATTTCAGGTTCAAACAAATCCGGGGGATTTTTTGGGAGGCAAAGAGGAATTGAGAGAGATTATGGAAGGAAAAAGCAGATGGTGTTTTCTTTTTATTTTTTCTGCTTATGATTTTTATGAGAAGATGGGTTTTTCATTGTGTTTTATTTTAATTTTTTTACCCTATCCAAAAAATAATGAATAATTAAAGCACTATCTCTATAAATGGATCCATTTGAATTGTGTGTTCGATTATAACCTATTGACCAGTCAATGATATAATGCTCTACAAATGTGTATAGCAGCACTCAGGTCAAATCCTCTTCGATGATAGTTTTATTAATAGTTGATTGTTTTTAGTTGATTGTTTTCATTATTGGGGGGTTTGTTTATAGAGATTATGAAATTATTTATATATGATGTTTTATTTAAGAATTTTATAAATATTGGGGTGAGTTTATATTTAGAGAGTTAATCTTGTGATATCCTTGAGCTTTTATTTATATTGCATTTAAATTAACACCCACTTCACAAGATAACGTTGATTGAAATTCCTATGTATTAAGGCTTTAATCAAAGACATATCATAACATAGGATTATAATAATTACAGTTACTTGTTTATGGTATTCTATTTATGGTTTCAATAATCCATTGAAACCACATGTTAAACAAAAAATGTCATTAATCCATGACATGTTATGTCCAACATACACAATTATAAATTACCAAATATCCATCGAGGAAATACTCTTAATCACATAACATCCATAACTTTTGACTCACCCTAATGGTATATTTAATCATATATTTGGGTGTTTAATAATCTGGTTATAATGATTATGATAATAAATAAATAATTAAAAAAAAAGGTATAAGAAAAGAGTGGTGCGTCGAACACACAGACGATCAATGTTGAGATTAAAAAAACAGACTTTTGATTGAATGAGGAAGCAAAATAAGTGAAGTGGATTCAAATTTATTTAAACTATATTAATGAAAAAATACTAAACTATAGATGTTGGATGAGAAAAAAAGATATTGAAGAAGAAACTTACATTAAAAAATAATTACAAAACACAAATATAGAAGATTACAAACAAAGAACAACAAAAAAGTGAAAGGAAACAAGGAGAAGTGGAATAGAATCTCCAGTGAAAAATTGAGTATGTAAGGACTTACAAAGCCTTTTTAATGGATTTTGTCGTTCCAATATGTTCTATTTTCTTCTAAAATGCCAACCTTATTGAAGGAGAGGAGGGGGTGTATTTATAGCCCAAGGAATAGACTGTTTTCATTCCCAATCTGTACCTCCACTTAGCACGAAGATTTTAAAATCCAGACAGTATAATCTCGAGATATCTCCTTATTAAAAGTTATAGATACAAATTTTTTACATTCTCTCTAAAACTTTGGATTCATTTAGACATATAGATCCAATGTTATGTCTGGTTTATACAACAATTTTAATCTATACATTTCAATACTATATTTTTGAAGTCAAAAATGTGAAAGGGGTTTTTAATAGGAATATGGCCTCAAAGCCGAATGATTTATTCAACCAAGTTGGCCAGATATATCTCCCCTTTCACATTTCAAAATCGCAGCTAGATTTGATGATTACATCATGAGATATGTCATGAATAATGTTTGGATTTTAATTCCCGGCCATAATGGTGGGCTATACATAAAGGGATTAGTTGTGCCCCTTTTTCATGTAGTTGGACCTTATAAAATTTTATCCATGATTCCATTGGATAATATCAAACATATGGTGGAATTTAATAAAATTCGGGCTTCGATATTTTGACCAGTAACTCAATCATCATTGATGGTCCATTTTCATCAGAAAATCTTTGTGTATTCTTGTGTTGGCTATATTAACATTCAAATGGAAGAATTAGCCCATGATTCCTTCTAATGATATGTTAGAAATTAAATAAGGAATCCTATAAAACAAGAACCACATAATATGAATCTGTAGTGTGAGAGTTATAAATAAAATAGTTAACTAACTCAATTGGACTACTTCAAAAAATGCCCAAAGAAAATACTTAGTATTAAAACATTAATATTTCACACAAATTATGCATATTTCATATAAAATAAGTAAAGGGAGTATATAATAAGTAATGAAAATATTAATAACATCCCATATCAATGGTTATTTTTGATATATGACTATGAAATCCCATGTCTCAAGTAAATAGAACACCAAAATTGTTTAACATATTAATTTTTATGAAATTAATCATTTTGTGAGTTCTATTAATATGATTATGTTCCATAACTAGGAAATACATTTTTAGAAGACTAAATTTATTGAGATCACATAGTGAAGCTATAGTGTGGTAAAAACCAAATAATATAAATAATCTAAACTTTTAGGGAAAATTAATAGTCATCCAACTAAATTATGGTAGAGTAGAACTCTTCTAGTATTAGCCTATTCTTTGGTCCATATAAGATGAACATGAAATAATAGATAATCACCCAAAAACAAGTCATATATAACAATAATTAAATAACTCAATGTATTGAATGAAAAATTATAAATATTTAAATATGGATAGATTACCCACAAGTACACATCTAATGATATGATGTGAAGACGTAATAAAGTCTTGATAAGATTTTTATCCAAGAGCATTTATTTAAGTTTGAATAAGTTAAAAAGATTGGAAGGTAGAATCTATCCACTGGAATAAGGGAAATAAATAAGGTGAAAAATTCAATATCTTAATAGTTTTATTCTGGTAATTTTACCAAAAACAAACCGGTCACATGGTTATGCCGCAAGGTATACCTAACGGTGTACCGTATCTGAGAATCCAACTTTAAAAATATAGGATCTACCTAGTTCATGTGAATTCTTTGAAAACCCATGAAATAATTTAGTCATATTCAACTATAATTAATTTCATAGCACCTCGAATGGGTGCCCATACTTGGGTTCAATGGTAGGGAAAACTGTAAACCCTATTTTAATCATTGAAAATCCCCCGCACTAATACAAGAAATCATGATTACTTGGTAGCAGGGATTTTACTAACCTTATGACCAGGGGGTTTCTTTGACTAGTGGAGGTTCTGAGCAATGAAGATGACACGAGCACCCATGAATCATCAATAACCACATCAATCACTCTTATTTTCTAGAGAAAAAATAATTATAACATAAATTAATGTATATTTACATCATATACTACATGAGTTCTTACATTGCACTATTTGAATAGAAGTCATCCATGAGTTTCCAATCCATGTGTGGTAAAATGTTGTTTGAGAAAAAATTCAATCAATTTACCACATATATCAGTATCTCCCTCCAATATATCATCATTGAAATGGTCATTTTTTCAATGAGACCAAAAAAATGAATTGAAAAAACATTGGGATCCTTCATAATAAGATCAATGATGTGTAATGGATACTTCGTAAATGAGGAATCAACATATGACTCCACATTATTAGGATCAACAGTATGGGACACGTTGACATGTGAATAAGGAATTTTTTATATGTGGAAGATGTAAATTGTTATACTCTCCCTATTTTGTAATATAAAATTAAATGTTATCTTCTTGAAAAACACTAGATATTAAATTAACCAATATAATGAGGTGATTGATTCACATTCCAATGTAACTCTATAACAATGTCTTGGTGATACCCAAAATAAAAAATTATCCCTCACCTCAAACACCATTGTTTTCCAACATAGATAAATATTATATTTTTATAGGTATTAAGATGTTTGAAATTTATTTACAATAAGATTAACCAATATATTTGTATTAGGCTTGACACCAAGACCAATTAGTATTTTCTCTCATTCCTCACACTATAATGGGGGTGAAGAGAATTGACTACCATATGGATCCCCATAAGGAACCATATGAATCACCACCATGTGGGTATTATTATAGGAGAAATAAAATACATGGATATTATTATTCCATAAACTATTGAAATTAATATCTCATCTCGAAGAACATCATCTACCACATGTATAGTACGTTTTATCTGGCCATCGGTCATAGGGTTAATGGGGTCCCTCAGAAGCAGCAATGTACCCATTTCCCACTGTAAAATTTTATAGAACCACAATGTGAATCTAGGGTTGCTATCAAAAATGATAGTATGATGGTCATCATGTAACCATATAATCTCAATGGTATAAAATATTCCTAATGCATTAAATTAGAAGGTATCCCAAATTGGAATAAACAGGTATTCCATTCTTAGTCATTCCGCTCTTATAGTTGTTGTACCTCTCGTACCCCTCATGGTTTAATTTTCATGATCACAATCACTCTCTTATTTATCTAATCTTGTTTTAAGTGTATTTTGATAGGAAAAAGGATGCCAAGGAATTGGGCCAAGAAGGACTGAAAGTGGACTGATTTTCAGTCCACCGGACAACCGGTGGATGACCACAGGCCAGCCGCTGGAGGCCTGGACAGAAGGCATCCCTCTGTCCAGACCACCGGCCAACCGGTGTCACATCACCGGCCAGCCGGTGGAACCCAGACAGAAGGGACAGCTACTGCCTCCTCACCAGCCAACCGGTGGCCTCCTCACCTGCCAGCCGACGGCGCCTGGACAGAAGCCCTCCTCCTTTTTCAAAGCACCGGCCAACCGGTGGCCATGCACCGGTCAGCCGGTGGAGCCAGTCAAACTAGCCATTGGGCTTTGACCAGACTTGTCCACTTGACTCCCAACGGCTCCGAAGGCCTCTCCAACGGCTCTGAAGACCCCCAAAGGCCATTTTAGGGTTCCCCCTCTATAAATAAAGGACTAGGAAGCCCCGAAAACTCAAGGAAGCCCACGGGAACATTTTTCTATCATTTGGCGAACCTCTGTCGGATTGCTTCAAGGAACCTCAATTGCTCCAACTCAATTCCACAATCAAGGAGCACCACCATAGAAGCTTGGGAGCGCCCTTCTTCATCACCAATCAATCCTTTGGCTCCCAAGGCTTCTCCCCTTTATGGTTTTTCATTGTTTTAATTATTTTGAGCATCAATTTGGGTTTGTGCCTACAAACCCCTCTTTCTCTCATCTCCCTTTCATTTGGGTTTTCACACCACCTTCAAGGTGTGAAGAGGTTAGTCAAGCCTTCCCTTTAAAAGTCTTGAGTCATAGGTGAGCTAGCCTTCACCTATAAGAAGGCTAGTGGGTTCTTGCTCAACCATTAAAAGAAAGTGGGTTCTTGGTCAACCAATAAAAGAAAGCTGTAATAGGTTCTAGACTACCTAAAAAGTCTAGTGGGTTTCTTGCTAAAACCATTAAAAAGCAAGCGGTAGTAAATCTCTCAATGGTTGAGTTGGGAGCGGAGACGTAGGCTTGGGTTTAAGCCGAACTCCGTTATCAAGTTTTGTGTCTTGCCTCTTTTATTTCCGCTGCACTTTTAACTTTGATTTTAAATTGTTATTATTTTTTAAAAGGCAATTCACCCCCCCTCTTGCCATCACTTCTCTCCGCCCAACAATTGGTATCAGAGGAAAAATTTGAGTAATACCTTCACCGGTTTCAAATTCAAGATCCATTGTGATGGCTTCAACCTCTTTCTCCCCCGAAGGCTATTCTTTGGGTCGTGCTCCATTCATTGATGGAACCGACTATACTTATTGGAAAACCCGCATCACTACTTTTCATAGAAGCATTGGCAATCCTATTTATAGAATTGTCATGCATGGTTACTCTCCCTCTTCTCCCGATGAATCCAAATGGACTCAATCCGACATTAGAAATTTCGAGCTTGATGGCAAAGCCATGAGCTCTCTTCGTTGCGGCCTTGATCGTAATGAATTCAATCGAGTTTCCACTTGCACCTCATCTCATGAAATCTGGAAACTTTTGGAGGTTACCCATGAGGGTACCAACAAAGTTAAGGATACTCGATTGGATATGTACCGTCAAGATTTTGAGTCTTTTACCATGCATCCATCTGAAAATATTTCTGATATGTTTACTCGTTTTACTGACGTTTGCAATGGGAGAAAGTCCCTTGGTGATGATGTGTCTGCAGAAAAAATGGTCAAGAAGATCCTTTGGATCCTACCAAGCTCATGGGCACCAAAGGTGACGGAAATTCAAGAAGCAAAAGACATCAAGAACATGCCGGTCGAAGAGCTCATCGGATCCCTCATGACCTATGAGATCACCATGAGGAGGCAAGCTGAAAAGGAAGGCAAACCGATCAATGTTCCAAAGAACATCACCTTCAAAGTTCAAAAAGAAGAAAGCTCCTCCTCCTCATCGTCTTCCTCTTCAAGCGGCGATTCAGAAATGGAGAATCTTGCCCGCAAGATGCACAAATTCATGAAGAAGCAAAAGAAGAAGAAATCCCGCAAGGCTCAACCCAACGAAAAAACCGAGCCCGAGGTAACATGCTACGGGTGCGGCAAGAAAGGCCATTACATGCCCGATTGTCCACTCAAGAAGAAAAAGGCCATGCAAAAGGAAAAGAAGAAGGCTTTCAAGGCCACATGGAGTGATAGCTCCACATCCTCCTCCTCCTCCTCCTCCTCAAGTGACAACGGTAAAAAATGCCTAATGGCATTTCATGAGGTAACCTCTTCTGACTCCTCATCCTCTAGTTCTTCAAATTCTTTCAATCATTTATCTTACGAGGATCTCCAACATGATAGAGACCAATTGGAGGAAGGTTTTCACGAACTCTCTTCCAAATTTGTTGCTTTAAAAAAGAATTTCAAAAAACATTCTTCCGAAAAGGAACTACTTCTCAAAGAAAAGGAGGATTTGTCCCTCAAAGTCCAAAACCTTTTCGATGTTGATTCTATGGAATCAACAATCAAAGATCTAAGGGAATCTCTTGCCAAGTTCACCCAAGGGGAACAAAATCTGACCAATTTACTAGGTTCCCAATGCGTATCTAGAACCACCCAAGGGCTTGGATATTCCAAGCAAGCTTCCTCTTCCCATGCTCCAACTATTTTTGTAAGGGGAGCTCCCAATATAAATTCTGCAATTATTGTAAAAAACTCGGGCACTTAATTTATGAGTGCAATTGCAAAAATGCCCGGTATGGAAGGCCCAAAACCATTTTCTTTAATGATGAATTTCATAGGAGAATACCCGCCACTAGACAAGTATGGATTGAAAAATCCCTTTTAGCGAGTCTCACCAGACCAAAATTTGTCTCGGTTCTAAAATCCTATCCCCGGTAATTTGTTGTTTTTATTTAGGGGGAGTTAGGTTTGTTTATGCTTTTTTGTTTTATTTTCAAAACCTTTATTTTCAAAACATTCAATTCAAAACATTCAATTCGAAACATTCAATTCAAATTTCAAAAATTTCAATTGGTTTAAAAACTCTATCTTGTTTTTCAACCTTTCCATCAATCAAGTCTTATGCCCCGTGCTATTTTGATAATCACAAAGGGGGAGAAATTATTGGTTGATTGGGGGAGAAATATTTCTCTCATGCTTTGCTTTACTGTTCATTTTATCCTTTAAAGCATGCCTCTCATTTCAATCTTTTACATTGCATGTTTTGGTGATTGTGATCATCAAAATAGGGGGAGATTGTTGTACCTCTCGTACCCCTCGTGGTTTAATTTTCATGATCACAATCACTCTCTAATTTATCTAATCATGTTTTAAGTGTTTTTTGATAGGAAAATGGTTTCCAAGGAATTGGGCCAAGAAGGACTGAATGTGGACTGATTTTTAGTCCACCGGCCAACCGGTGGATGACCACCGGCCAGCCGATGGAGGCCTGGACAGAAGGCATCCCTCTGTCCAGACCACCGGCCAACCGGTGTCACATCACCGGCCAGCCGGTGGAACCCAGACAGAAGGGACAGCTACTGCCTCCTCACCGGCCAACTGGTGGCCTCCTCACCGGCCAGCCGGTGGCGCCTGGACAGAAGCCCTCCTCCTTTTTCAAAGCACCGGCCAACCGGTGGCCAAGCACCGGTCAGCCAGTGGAGCCAGTCAAACTAGCCGTTGGGCTTTGACCAGACTTGTCCACTTGACTCCCAACGGCTCTGAAGGCCTCTCCAACGGCTCCAAAGACCCCCAAAGGCCATTTGAGGGTCCCCCCTCTATAAATAAATGACTATGAAGCCCCGGAAACTCAAGGAAGCCCACGAGAACATTTTTACATCATTTGGCGAACCTCCGGCGGATTGCTTCAAGGAACCTCAATTGCTCCAACTCAATTCCACAATCAAGGAGCACCACCATAGAAGCTTGGGAGCGCCCTTCTTCATCACCAATCAATCCTTTGGCGCCCAAGGCTTCTCCCCTTTACGGTTTTTCATTGTTTTAATAATTTTGATCATCAATTTGGGTTTGTGCCTACAAACCCCTCTTCTTATCATCTCCCTTTCATTTGGGTTTTCACACCACCTTCAAGGTGTGAAGAGGTTAGTCAAGCCTTCCCTTTAAAAGGCTTGAGTAATAGGTGAGCTAGCCTTCACCTGTAAGAAGGCTAGTGGGTTCTTGCTCAACCATTAAAAGAAAGTGGTTTCTTGCTCAACCAATAAAAGCAAGCTGTAATAGGTTCTAGACTACCTGAAAAGTCTAGTGGATTTCTTTCTAAAACCATTAAAAAGCAAGCGGTAGTAAATCTCTCAACGGTTGAGTTGGGAGCGGAGACGTAGGCTTGGGTTTAAGCCGAACTCCGTTATAAAGTTTTGTGTCTTGCCTCTTTTATTTTCGCTGCACTTTTATCTTTGATTTTAAATTTTATTATTTTTTAAAAGGCAATTCACCCCCCTCTTGCCATCACTTCTCTCCGCCCAACAATAGTGACCTCGATAATCTGACTAAGAAATCCATCACAATATCATCCCATTTCCATTTCAGGGGTAGTAATAGTTACATTAATATATTGGACTTCTGGAATTCTTCCATCATCTACTAATAGGTGTAAAAATTAGAAACCATTCCCTCTATATGATGTGTTCTCGATGTCCACACATATTATCATTGAATATCTTGATACATATCAGAGACAACATTATGAAATTCATAGGGACAATAACACGACTCTCCAATTAGATCCTCCATCCTATATATAGGGACCCAGAAAGACCAATGGTTACTTAAGATTTCATCACCATTAATAAAAAAATCTAAAGACAATTCACCATAAGAAATACATTTCCATAGAAACAGGACATTAGGATATAAAATTTCATCATTCTGTTGAATCGATATTGTCACCAAACACAATGAATGCATAGAGTCTACATCACTATACTGAGCATCATTTTTAATATCATAATATAAGGAAATCTGATTCCACTTTCTACTCGCTTCCATTACCATCAGTGTCTGATTCCTCACACTCAGAGCATTGAATAATTATTTCCCATTCTAGGAATATAATTATTAACTATGTAAATGGATATTAGTTATCCAATCCAACATCATTTAATTATATTTATGTCATGATACATAAAAATAAATTTGATGATGTTTTGTTTGTAATCACCACAAAAATGATCCCTTATAGGTAATACTCCAAACTACCCATGGAATGGCCATCAAATTCTAACTCAATATCATTTATCAGGTAATTGCACTCTTCTGTCCTCACATGAAGTGGCCCATAAAAAATGAATTAATCTACAAGTATTGGAACAGTTTTCGTCCTGATACATGGTGCATCATTATAAAATATATATCCTTTTCCTGGATTTGGAAGAATCAAGATCAACTCTAAATTTAGTCAATAATACAGCTTCAAATTGGTTGTCTCAAAGGTTTAACACCATTTAAACGTTACAACCCTATATTTCAAGCCCACTATAGTTGATTATAGGAATTAATATTATTTTATAAAATTCATATCATAAAAATTCATCCACATGAATCTATATATATCAATGATATACTTTTTCTCCTCCTAGATAACTACATCTCTCTTATTCTATAATAAAGTTGATACTGAGGACTCTGATGTAATATAACCCTGTATGTTAGCCTTACCAACCCACAAGTTCTATTTTGTATGATTAGCATAAAAATAATACTCACTCATTGTATTAAAAATGATCTCCTATTGATTGTAATGGTTCCTTTGAGTATGAGAATACACCTCGATTTTATCTATGAATACCACATTTGGGGAATCCAAATTGGGATGAAAACCCATATTCAACAAATCCATCAATACCAATGGAAATTTTAATTTATTGAATGAAATAACCAGATACTCAATAAGATATTCATAAAATGAAAATTGGAATGTGGTATATCTAAATTTATACCAAGAACCTATTGATAACCTACCCTCAAATTTATATTCTAGACAACCATAACCCTTTTTTGATTGTCAAAGATATAAAATATATGAGATAAGTAATATTTGTTCTTCATCATCAGCTGGTACAGTTTATGGAAATCCTTAAAAATAGATTTGGTTTTTCCACCATCTTGGTTAAAAGGATTGGTGAAACCCATGGATATGTACTAGTCTATATAAATCCATTGGCCTCAAAATGTTCATATTAAATCATGGGATCATGAAAATCTATAATAGATAACCATTACAGAGGAATGGATAATGATGAAACTATAAGAACTACCTTGACAGAACCCTCCCCCACTCTCTCAGTATGTAGTATATAAAATCATTCAGGTAAAACATCAATAAAAATATTGAATACAAGAGAAAATTATGTGTGATATACTCCATGATCGCCCACATAAAATATATAAATTTAGGTATTCACACCATATATAATTATATGCCCCACTCAAGCTATACCTTCCTAGAAATAGTACTCCCCCATGAGATTATATGTACAACCATATGATGACTAAAATAAAACCATATGGTTAAAAAACTAGATTGGAATATTGAGTATTTCATCAATTAATGTCATATTGAAGAATGAGAGGTCTCTTACGAAATGATGATTACCCACCTAAAGCAATAACTACATTCACTTGAAAATAATCTATGAATGTACACCCAAAGGGGTTTAAAGTATCATGATACGATAGGCATACTCAATATCATTCCCATAAATATTCATTGTCAGAATAAATATTAATGATTGTAAAGAAACTATATCAAAATATAGTGAAATTTCAATAGAAGATGCTAGAAAAGTACCTCGAATAGTGGATGGTATGACAACCTTCTCCACTAGTACAAGCTTCACTGTAACACCGCAAGATTTTATAAAAAATATTCTTTTAATATCATTGATGTCTTGTGTTGTATGCTAGAACAAGATTACCTTGCGCTACATGCAACACCATATGAGCATGCAGTATACACAACACTATTCTTGGATCACGTTAGACACAATTTTGATTGTGTATATATATATATATATATATTCAATGTATAAATGAAATATGGTTGGATTCCGTTATATGAAACAACGGAGGAGTCTTGCAGAACACACAACCCTGACTTGGCTTGCATTACACACAATCACGACTTTCCTCGATAGAGTGTGTTGTACGCAATACCAGGATTCACTAAACAACGATATATAGTTATAATATTATTATGAACTAGCCGTTATGAATATTATCAACTATATTTTGAATTTTATAACATTATTATTTATCTTACACATTTTCTAGAACATGGTATGAGAACAAAATCAATTTTTCGAGTAAATTAAGTATTTTTTAAAAAAAAAATGTATTTTTGCCACCTTTTGTTGGCGCACCCACCTTAAATATTATTTTTGAAATTTCTATATGTTCAATTTGACAAAATAAAATTCTTCTTTGGAATCATGGTATAAAAATTTACATTGGATAAATATTTCATATTATTCTGATAACTTTCATATTTTAATGAATATTAAAAACACGCTATATTTTAATGAAAAAACAACTTTTTTCATCGTAATAATTTATATGGATAGATTATATTTTTAATTGGTTTTAATGTGTAATTAGAATATATTTTACCATTTAATCCAATTTTGGTCATTGGAATTAATTTCACTTTGAAATTGGATATAAATAAGTATAAATCTTTTGATAGTTACTGTTTCATAAAAACACGCGATTTGTTTTGACAACAGGAATTAATTTTTAAATTAATAAATGAAACTGATATGATTTGAATTTGGTAAATTAGAAATAATTATTTCATTCAAAATATCAAATATAGCTTAGGCCTAATTTTTTGTATTTTTCTAGAAACATTCATTTTTTGATGAATAAGGAAACCACTAAGTGGTAGTTAAAAAAACTGAATTTTTCATAAAACATAATTTTACCACTTCAGTGTGTGGAATTTCGAAAATCCGAGAGACATGGTTAATATCAAGGACTAAAATGTGGTTCCATGAGATTAAAATAATTTTTGGTTAATAGTAACTTTTTAATTTTTTACCACAGTTAAAAGTAAATAGGGTAATTCAGGGTAAAAGTGTTATTATTATTACCCTAACTCATGTCCTAATTCTATTGGATCAGTTTAATTTGACCGAAAAAACCATAGGAATAATATATGACCATTTAGGCCCACTTGGATTAGATTAGAACATTTATTATTAATTTATTTAAAGAAGGGTTAAAATAGTTAAAATCAATGTTTAATAAGTAAATCATTTTTAATATAGGGTTATACATAAGATAAATTCGACTATAAATATTCATTAGAAATTTAAAATGATTTCATACATAATGGTCTTTTATTTGTAATTTTTATACTTTAAATAATTTAATTTATTTATGACACAATGATGATGCAGTAATTATCTTATTAAAGAAATATTGACATAATTGATGTTATAAATACCCAACAAAATGTAATTTGAGATTTTTTATAAATTTTAATAATGTTAAATGTTAATATGACATTTTAGTGTTGATTTTATTATCTTTTTTGGAACTAATCATTCTGTTATGAATTTCACAAAAAACAATTATCAAATAGTGTCAAAATTGACATAAAATTGTTTTTAAAACAAACATTATATTATTAATTGTTATTTTATTCCAAAAAATCTATGGTTCGGCCAAATGACTTATATAATGTTATATATATTAATAATAAACAACTTGGGGTTCGTTTGGCTTGTTATAGTTGTTTATTAACCTTATAGTGTAAGAAAACAAGAAGACACGGTAAAAGTTAAATTATCTAACTTAAAGTTAAATCTAAGTGATAAGGTTAAAATAGATACCTAAACTTGTCTAAATTATATTGGATTAGAAAATTTCGACCCATACCCACCTAATCTTCGAAATAAATCAATTTGGACCTATTAAAACCCGAATATGACTTTAAAAAAAATAATATTTTTAGTTATTCCAAAGGTGCCCCTCTCCTCCCTTATAAAAGGGCACCGCCTCCCTCTCTTCCTCACACCACATTGAGCCTTCAAGATCGGACAAACCCTGCCAAATTCTCTTCTCCACTTCCATAGAAACATCCTAGAGGTTCTGGTATTTTTCAAAGACCAATTTTAGTTCCCTAAGAGGAGGTCTCAAAGAGGCGATTCAAAGAAGAGGCAATGTCCATTACCGATTCATTCAACGTTATTTCTTCTTCCACTTCTTCTTATTAGGTTGTTTCATTATGAAGTAATAACATTAGTATCACTCATATACTGATATGTTATTATAAGTATGAAACAACCCTATTTCACCATCTATCCATCCTACGGAAAACGAAATCACCGCGCGTACGTACGTACGGAATACCGTCTCTACTCCCTCGTGTAATCTATTTTCCACCACCACCTTACATGGATGGGTATAATGGTGTAAATAATAACAATATATGATTATTTTAAAGTGATATTGATTCTGTAATAGTGTACATACTCCCCAATAAAATTCCACGATCATGGGAACGATATCATCGCTCGTGCGTACGTACGGAATAATGTCTCCATGACGCGATGAGATTCATTCTCAATGATTAACCATTCATGAATGATTATAAAGTATATATAATAATTAATAATTAAATATATGAAATAATAATGATATTTGAATTATGTATATATATATTTATGTCATCCAATTAATTCCATTCAATTCAATGATGAAACGAAAACAACGTTCATGCGTACGTACGGCCTACCGTCTCCATGAATGGTAAATTTCTCTCCATTTATCGATCTATTATATATATGTAGATTGTGAATATATAATATATATAAATCATGTTTTTTATTCTGGAATTATGTAATCATGATCTACGTAATCATAATAATAATTACAAGTCAAAACACGGACAACAAATGAAACAATTTTACCCAAAACACTCTTTAACATGGAATTTACAAAAGAAAGTGTAATATAAAGTCATAAGTGAACCATATATGATATCATAACAATGAATATGATTCTGTAATAAGTCAATGACATTATTTAAATCATTATACAGGAGGTTCAGATACGTACAAAGCATATCAGACCTAAGGTAATGGATAATTTTGAAAATCCCATTTTTATTCGGGATTGCGTATTCGTAAGTACTTAGTGGGGTTATTTCTATCATCCATGTCCATGTTTTATAAAAGTTTATTCTTTTATTTTTAAATTCCTTTATACCCATTTTTGAATTCTAATACATGGTATTTATGGAATCATTCTTTTACGAGGTACTTTTTGACTTTTCCGACAAATGTACGAGGAGAATGTTTTTTTAACATATACGACATGAAAGGATTTTTACGGTTTTATAATGAATTATTTTCCTGAAGCATCCTCCAAAATATTTCTTGACTATTTTAAAAAGAATCATTTTCCTTTAAAAGTGCACGACAATGTTTGAAATGAAAATTATTTTGATGAAAAAATGATATTTTCATCAAGAATTCATTTCAAGTGTTTTATCAAAACCATTTTTCATCTAAGATGACATTATTTCATATGTGTATGTTTCAAGTATAATGTATCTATGATTTACATGGTTTTAATTTTGTTTAATGAAATGATATTAATTTCTTTTATATGGATTATGGGATGATGGGATGATTTTTATGAAACCCATTTTATTTATTGGGTTTTTATGAATGATGTATGTTTATTTTGTGGAACAAGTAAGAATGATTTCATTATGAGATGGGTGGGACCTATATATTTCTCTAATTCATTGGGTAAAGATTTATATCTCATGAGATAGAAATGGCTGGAACAGTAAGTTAATCCGGTTCAGTATTACAGGACTGAAACGAGGAGTGAACTCGATTCAGAAAGGGACTTTGTCCACAAAGATGGTCATGGAAGCAATGCATTAGCTACTATGGAAATCATTACATGTGCTTAATGGATGCCAAAATTACATTTTTTATTCCCATGATATGTTACCATGTTTTATGTTCCATTATGATGTATGCCTTATGTACTTCCATGTTTTAAGTCGTTGCTCAAGATATTGATGTTTAAACATTATGTTCCTGTTTTTAAGTTCAAATGTACATGGTATGATTTATTTTATCCATGATTACCCTTACTGAGCATTTCAGATAACCCTTTTTATGTTTTATTTTCCCCCAGGATTAACAGAAAGGTTTTAGGTAAGGAAACAAAAAGTGGACGATCTTTATGGGAGATGTTGAATATCTTTCACCACGATTAGAAGATTACGTTCCATGTTTCCAAAGACACTAAACTATTACGGTTCTTGTGTGTCTATTTTTGTTATGTATTATGTATTCCGAAAAAGTAATGTAATATCTATGTACGTCAATCTTAGGGACTTTACAGTTGGTATTAGAGGAATGGTTTAGTCAACCTTTGGAAACTAGGATGTGAAAACGTTAGTGAGATCCCAAGATATATTTCTAAGGAATGTCTAGGTATGTCCCTAAGGATAAGTATGCGTATGGGATATAGTCCAAGAACTACGGTAACGATCTTAGAATTTAACCTAAGATGTTAGATATTGAGGGAACTCCACCTTTACTATATTGTTTACCCTATCATGATTTTTTCCTCGAACACTATTCTTTTTGGGTTTTACAAAATGGCTGGAAACATGATGATTCATGATAATGGAGGATATGACAGGAAATGGAATGATATTATTCATGAGTAACCAAATGAAACGGGATTTGGAAGTCCAAATATCGTTATTATGCCTAATAAGAAATCTCATAATATGATCAATAATCTCAACATTGGTAAGTTTCCCAACTCAGATAATAAGAGAAAGATGGAGTTTAATGATTATCATAGAGGAAAGAAAGTTCAATTTCCCTCATGTAATTCATGTGGGAAGAGGCATGAGGGAGATTGTTTCAAAGGAATTGGAAGATGCTTTGGGTGTGGAAATGAAGGACACAATGCTAGCATGTGCAAAGTAAAAGGTTCGGTTAACTCCATGGACAAGGATAATGGTATTGCTACGACATCAACAATGATTAGATGTTTTAAATGTGGAATGTACGAGCATTATGAAAACCAATGCCCTAAGGGAAAATCTCATGAACTATATCAGCATGGTCATATGGGTTGTATTTATGTGGATGATGATGAGGAGACTACAAATGATATATGAGCTGAAAGAAGTGGTGAAGCTCAGTCAGTTGTTTTAGAAGGTAGTGGAAAGATTATATGTTTATTGAGAGTTATGTTGTATAGTTAATGGTACTATGGAATAAAGAATCATCTAAGGATTGTTACAATATTGTTTTCCCTAAAGTATTTGAAAGTATATGTTGAATGGTACCAGTAACCATGGAAGGTTATTTAGATATTTTTGGAAAGTAGATGATATGCACATAATGAAGGAATAAGAAGATAATGAGATGTTTGATTGTATTAATGAGATCATGACTGATATAAGGACTAAGTGATATCATGGTTTGAGTATATTGAATTTTGAGGATTTTGGAATGTGGATAGTGTTAACTTTTATCTGCATTCATGTTTTCACTAAGGTTCAATAGGTATTCATTTTTCAATAGAATACATGATTAAGGCCTTCGAATCTTTGGAATGTGACCAACATGACATATATTATGATATATGGGGATCAAAAATGGTATTAAATATATGGTAATCATTTTTACTATATTATGAGTGTGGACTGCAGTATTATGGATAAGACTAAAGATTGGAATTGATTATGTTGGCCATAAGTTAGTATTGTTTAAGGATAGATGTTTTTTCGATATCATTGATGGGATGTTATAGTAATACAGTTTTAGAAAAAGGCCAACCTGCATGATGGGCGACAACCCATCGCGTCCGACAAGGCTATGGGAATTGAACCCACAACCGAAGTGCGACTGGCCTTTATCGCCTACTACTGGCCTACAGGAAGTCCCTGGTTAGTAGAAACTAGTTTTATTTTATTAAGCGGTATGATATATGAAGTATAAGTTCATTTTTTGAACCATATGCGATTAATCTATCCATAAGATGGACTTATAACTTTTGATAACCTTTTTTTGAAAAATATGGAATGACCCATCACTCTATCACATGATATGCTAACATATCACGAATAACAAATTCAACTTCATTTCATTTAGGGATGAAGTGCGAATTGTTCAATTCACGAACAACAGTGATATCGTACCAAAATCATGTAATTATTTTATTTTAATTCATCAACTTTAGGGAAATGATCTAGAAAACCAAAAATGTTGTCCTAGTTCCCTTATATATGATGAATCAGATGGTACCTTAGATCATCACAAATCTATAGCTTTGTGATTGTTTGATTTTTCATAGCCATGTTCTCTACCACTCTCCGTCATAACTTGATGGTTATATTTTTCTTCTATATCCATATTTTTACCTATGTTATCTTGTGTGGAAACCCAGTGATGAGTTAATTTGGGTAACCGTTACATTTCATACTTTAGTTTTTAATGCCAAGTTTTGGTATTCCTTTTTACAATGTGGGTTTCTATTAAGAAAAACTTTCAAGTAGTAAACCATTTATAACCCCGACGAATTTCGAGGGCGAAATTCATTTTAAGGGGGGTAGAATCTAACACCGCGAGATTTTATGAAAATTATTCTTTTAATATCATTGATGTCTTGTGTTGTATGCTACATCAAGATTACCTTGCGCTACACGCAACACTGTATGAGCTTGCAGTATACACAACACTATTCTTGGATCATGTCACACACAATTTTGATAGTGTGTATATATATATTCAATGTATAAATGAAATATGGTTGGATTCTATTATACGAAAAAACAGAGGAGTCTTGCACAACACGCAACCCTTACTTGGCTTCTATTTCATGCAATCACGACTTTCCTTGATAGCGTGTGTTGTACGCAATACCAGGCTTCACGAAACAACGATATATAGTTATAATATTATTACGAACTAGCCGTTATGAATAGAATCAACTAAATTTTGAATTTTATAACATTATTATTCATCTTACACATTTTCTAGAACATGGTATGAGAACAAAATCAATTTTGCGAGTAAAATTAGTATATTTTAAAAAAATGTAGTTTTTCCACCTTTTGATGGCGCACCCACCTTAAATATTGTTTTTGACATGTCTATAATTTCAATTTGACAAAATAAAATTCTTCTTTGGAATCAGGGTATAAAAAATAACTTTGGATAAAATTTTCATATTATTCTGATAACTTTCATATTTTAATGAATAGTAAAAACACTCTATATTTTAATTAAAAACAACTTCTTTCATCGAAATAATTTATATGGTTAGATTATATTTTTAGTTGGTTTTAATGTGTAATTATAATATATTTTTACCATTTAATAAAATTTTGTTCATTGGAATTAATTTCACTTTGAAATTGGATATAAACAAGTATCAATCATTTGATAGTTATTGTTTCTCAAAAACACACGATTTGTTTTGACGACTGGAATTAATTTTTAAATTAATTAATGCAACAGATATGTTTAAAATTTGGTAAAATAGACATCATTTTTTAATTCATAATATCAAATATATCTTAGGCCTAATTTTTGGTATTTTTCTGGAAACTTTAATTTTTTAATGAATAGTGAAACCACTAAGTGGTAGTTAAAAAACTGAATTTTTCATAAAACATAATTTTACCACTTCTGTGATTGGAATTTCGAAAATCCGAGAGACACTGTTAATATCAAGGACTAAAATGAGGTTCCATGAGATAAAAATATTTTTTGGATAATAGTAACTTTTTACTTTTTTTTACCACGGTTAAAAGTAAATAGGGTAATTCAGGGTAAACGTTTTATTATTATTACCCAAAAACATGTCCTAATTCTATTGGATAAGTTTAATTAGACCAAAAACAACCTTAGTAATAAAATATGACCATTTAGGCCTACTTGGATTAGATTAGGACATTTATTATTAATTAATTTAAAGAAGGGTCAAAATAGTTAAAATCAATGTTTAATAAGTAAATCATTTTTAATGTAGGGTTATACATAAGATAAATTCGACTATAAATATTTATTAGAAAGATAAAACGATTTAATATATAATTGTATTTTATTAGTAATTTTTAGACTTTCAATAGTTTAATATATTTATGACATAATGATGATGTAGTAATTATCTTATTAATGAAATATTGACATAATTGATGTTATAAATATCCAAATAAATGTAATTTGAGACTTTTTATGAATTCCAATAATTTTAAATGTCAATATTACATTCTAGTGTTGATTTAATTAACTATTTTTGAACTAATAATTCTGTTATGATTTTCACAAAAATCAATTACCAAATAGTGTCAAAATTGACATAAAATAGTTTTTAAAACAAATATTAAATTATTAAATGTTATTTTATTCTTCAAAATGTAAGGTTCTACCAAATTACTTAGATAAGGTTATATATATTAATACTAAAAAACTTGGGGTTCGTTTTGCTGGTTATAGTAAGTGTATTGCCCTTATAGTGTAGGAAATCAAGAGGACACGGTAAAAGTTAAATTATCTAACTTAAAGTTAAATCTAAATGATAAGGTTAAAATAGATACCTAAAATTATTTAAATTCTATTTTATGGGAGTGTTTAGAACCATTCCCACCTTATCTTTGAAATAAATCAATTTGGAGCTATTAAAAACCGAAGATGACTTTATAATGAAATAACATTTTTAGTTATTCCAAAGGTGCCCCTCTCCTCCCTTATAAAAGGGAACCTCATCCCTCTCTACCTCACACCACTTTGTGCCTTCAAGCTCGGCCAACCCCTGCAAAATTCTCTTCTCCACTTCCATTGAAACATCCTATAGGTTCTGGTCTTCTTCAAAGACCAATTTTTGTTCCCTAAGAGGAGGTCTCAAAGAGGCGCTTCAAAGAAGAGGTAATGTCTGTTACCGATTCTTTCAACATTATTTCTTCTTCAACTTCTTCTTCTTAGGTTGTTTAAGAATGAAGTAATAACATCAGTAACACTCATATACTGATATGATATTATAAGTATGAAACAACTCTATTTCATCATCTATCCATCCTACGGAAAACGAAATCACCGCGCGTGTGTACGTACAGAATATCGTCTCCACGCCGTGGTGTAATCTATTTTCCACCACCAACTTAATTTGATGGGTATAATGGTGTAAATAATAACCATATATGATTATTTTAAAGTGATATTTATTCTTTAATAGTGTATATACACTCCAATAAAATTCCATGATCATGGGAACGATATCATCGCTCATGCGTACGTACGGAATACCGTCTCCACGACGCGATGAGATTCATTCTCAATGATTAACCATTCATTAATGATTATAAAGTATATATAATAAGTAATCATTAAATATATGAAATAATAATGATACTGGATTTATGTATATATATATTTATTTCATCCAATTAATTCCATTCAATTCAATGAGGAAACGAAAACAACAATCATGCGTACGTACGGCTTACCGTCTCCATGAACGGTGAATTTCTTTCCATTTATCGATCTATTATATATATGTATATTATGAGTATATATTATATATAAATCATGTTTTATATTTTGGAATTATGTAATCATGATCTAAGTAATCATATAAATAATTACAAGTCAATACAAAGACGACAAATGAAATGATTTTACCCAAAACACTCTTTAACATGGAATTTACAAAAGAACGGGTAATATAAAGTCATATGTGAACCATATATGATATCATAACAATGAATATGATTCTGTAATAAGTCAATGACATTATTTAAATCATTATACAGGAGGTTTTGATACGTACAAAGAATATCAGACCTAAGTTAAATGATAATTTTGAAAATCTCATTTTTATCTGAGATTGCATATTCGTAAGTATTTTCTGGGGTTATTTTTATCATCCATGTACATGTTTTATAAAAGTTGATTAATGTATGTTTAAAGTCCTTTTTACCCATTTTTTAATTTTACTAAATGGTATGTATGGAATCTTTCTTTTACGAGGTACTTTTTTACTTTACCGACAAAAGTACGAGGTGAATGTTTTTTAACTTATACGACATGAAAGGATTTTTACGGTTTTATAAAGAATTATTTTCATGAAGCATCCTCCAAAATATTTCATTAATATTTTAAAAAAAATCATTTTCTTTTAAAATTGCATGACATTTTGTGAAATGAATATGATTTTGAAGAAAAAAGGATATTTTCCTCAAGAATTCATTTAAGTGTTTTATCAAAACCATTTTTCATCTAAGATGAAATTATTTCATATGTGTATGTTTCAAGTATAATGTATCTATGATATGAATGGTTTCACTTTTGTTTAATGAAATGATATTAATTTATTTTATATGTATTATGTGATGATGGGATGATGTTTATGAAATCCATTTTATTTATTAGGTTTTTATGAATGATGTATGTTTATTTTGTGGCATAAGTAAGAATGATTTCATTATGAGATGGGTGGGACCTATATCTCCCTCTAAGTAATTGGGTAAAGATTTATATCTATTGAGAAAGACATGGATGTAATGGTAAGTTAATTTGTTTCAGTATTACAGGACTGAAACGAGGAGTGAACTTGATTCCAAAAGGGACTTTTTCTACTAAGATGGTCATGGTAGCAATGCCTTGGCTACTATGGAAATCATTACATGTGATTAATGGATGCCACAATTACATGTTTTATTCCCATGCTATGTTACCATGATTTATGTTCCACTCTGATCTATTCCTTATGTACTTTCATGTTTTAAGTCTTTGCTCATGATTTTGATGTTTAAACATTATGTTCAGGTTTTTATGTTCAAATGTATATGGTATGTTTTATTTTATCCAATATTACCCTTACTGAGAATTTGAGCTCACCCTTTTTATGTTTTATTTTCCCCCATGATTAAAAGTAAGGTTTTAGGTAAGTAAACAATAAGTGGATGACCATTAGGGGAGATGTTGAATATCATTCACCATGATTAGAATATTACGTTCCAAGTTTTTAAAGGCACAAAACTATTACAGTCCTTGTGTGTATGTTTTTGTTATGTATTATGTATTCCGCAAAAGTAATGTAATATTTATGTACGTCAAACTTCAGGTCTTTAGATTCACTAAGTAAATATGGAATGACTAATGTCCCTATGCTATATCTTGAATACCTATAGTATGTATGCTATGACGGTGATGTATGTTAGAATATTGTATTCCTTATCCATGACTTCATTCAATTCTTTATACAGAAAATTGTACTCTAGCTACAAACATGGGGTTGTGCTCTGGATCCTAATCCTAATGATGGAGATAATTTGATTCATCTCTGATGTGTCATAGAAGGTATGATCCTACAAAAAACAAAGAAATCTCCCCAATATATCATATAATATTCACTGATTCACGTCCCAAGGACACTAGTGATTCTTATGTATATGGTTCCCAAACTGTAAAAAACCCAAATAACTGTTAGTGGATGTCATCTAGATACCACTTCTATCATGTGAATTATATATTTGTATCATTAAATAGTTAGTCAAACTATTAATCTTTCTCAGTTATAAACCACCTTTGTTCACACCATCTTTTTTTATCATTTCATACATAATATTGATAGCCTAGTTTACTATGTTACATAAATTAGTCAACCAAAAAACGATAAAATCATAATAAATATGATTTCTAAGGACATCGTCAAATTTTATCACATTCATTGTACCATACACAATATATATTGGCGAAAAAATGTATGGTTTATAGAATTATATTATTAGGTCATAGCATTAATAAAACTATGTTGAAGGATTATGATCTCCTTGGAACAATCATCTCATAGGGTCATAGGTAAGAAATTTTCATAGATTATAGATTGAACGTTAGACAATATAATATCCCAATATAGACCTTCTTGGCTCAGAATATCCCTAAAAAATTAGCATATCCATGAATCATATATGTGTAAATATTAAATTTCATATAAAGGGGAATATCAATATGGGAAGATATTGATATAACTATATGAATCCTTAACCATGAAGCCTAAGGACCACCATTACCCAAAATTGTAGGTTGATGTTTCTATTGAAACTGATAAACAATAACTCCCATAAAATGGGATGGTCATAGATCTCTATATAGTTTATTCAGAAGTGATTAAAAATACCCTCAATATTAGACATCATCACCCACATCTGAGATAACATAATAATCCATAGGTGGAACTACAAAAGGTATCATTATTTTCTCAAACCCCACCGCCTCTAGATAATTTTCATCACCACCCTCCTATAAAAAGAATAGAGGATTTCATGGTGGCATAGCTCTAAATAATATCGAACTGATTCCCAATATAATTTTTATAATTGTAAATATCAGAGAAACACAAATAATAATGATACCCTACATTCTACGTAAGATTCACTCCCCAAAACATGCTCATAAATCATGGTCTTGGTGATATGATCAATTATAAAGAATATAATATTTGATATTTATATCCAACTACTAAGACAATGTATTAGTTAATCTATATCTTTTCCATATGGTTCCTCATATATACAGTGTTATTTGTGATATTTAGAGGGAAACCATTTTAAATGATATTAAAATAACTATTTGATAGTTATTATTTTATTTCTTAATTAAATTTCATGTAATTTGATTCTAATTTATATAACTATTACTAGTAAATAATGAAATATATGATAAAAACATATAGAATAAAAATTAACATATACATCATCAGTTGATGTGGGGTATCAATTTAATCCCATAAGATATCTTATCCTAACCCTAAATTAAGTGTTATTACAATTAATGGATATATAAATAAGAATCAAAACATGTTGGATGTGATTTATATAGTAATATATACATGGAATGGAATAATTCATGAGATGTAAATCATGTAAGGTTCATAACATATTGAATGATCAATTCAGTCATCCACTACTGAGCCAAGTATAAAATATAAACTCTAATAACTGAAATAAATACAAACCATTTTTTGAATAACATAATGGATGAAAAAAAACTACAATAATAAGAAAACATCTTAATAACATGTCCCATTCAATGTTTTTTGGATACTCCATATGTGTGGCTTAGCTACTAACAAGAAACAATAATTACCGAATTCCATCACTTTAATAATATAATATCAAATATTATCATTTGATATGAAAAAAATGGATGAAATTTATGTTATTTTATTATGTAACATCTCGGAATAGATTTCACTGAATGGGGCTCCGAGATGGTGGACCATGTTGCCTCTAGCATTCCTCCATACCCGCAAGAGGCTGTCATAATGTAATGAGGGTCCAATATGGTATTTTTGGGATACAATGTAGTATTTATTAGAGTAAATAGAGGTGAATTGAAAATATGAATAATTAAATAATAATATTATATTTTAGTTGATGGAAAAAAGAAATGTCATGAATAACCAATATCAATGAAATTGGGCATCACATTGATACTAATGTAATTTCATGTCTCTAAAAAAAAATAGACAATCAAGGTATAAATTATTTGTATTATTTGGTCAAAAGGTTAAAAGGAATATATCTAACAGAATCAAAATCCATATCTTAATCCAATGATTGCCCACTCTTGTGCTGTAACCAAATCAATTATTAACAACTAGTATTTTTCCACAATCGATAGCTACTTCTACATAGTCATATATAGTAACCTAAATGTCTCAAAAAGGATTGAGATAAACTCATTAGGACACCACCGATGGTGTCTCAAAATATAAACACAATTTATATTCTATAAAAAAATTTGATTATAATAAATGGAATGATGAAATATAAAAATTTTGGGGGATTCACTAGTTCATTAAATAAACCAGGCTGAGACAGTCTACATCGACCAATTCTATAATAACAATGAATAAATATTCATGTGCATGTATATATATAGACTCTATACACAATGAAATCTACAACAATATATGTTGATACTGCAACTATCGAGGACCCGAGGAGTAACTCAGGTTTCCATTAGGTGAATCATGAGTCTCATAAGTATCCTGGAATTCCATACTGAGTATTACATTAGTTGGGTCACCATTAAAAAATCATATCAGTTGGGCTCTCCTTACACATATATCAAATCAAGAAGGTTCAACATTCCTATATAATAAATAGGGTCATCATGTCAAGTATCGTATCAATAGGGTCACAATTCCCAATTTATATTAATAGGGTTCAATATGTCCAATATCATATCAATAAATATAACAATGGACAGAATCATATTTGTCGGTTCTCTATAACTATATTACAGTTGTAGGGTGTCAATTACTATATATGACAACTAACGAGGGTATCCATGGCCATATATCAATTATAAAGAGGGTCTTTATTCTAATATATCATAAATAATTAGGGTCTCTAAGCTTGTATATCAAAATTAATAATGCGTACAATGACCACACATCATATGAGTAGAAGAGATCCAATACACATATATTACATCAGTAGTGGGGTCATCGTGACTGTATAAATATATTTTTGTTGGGATTTCACACCCATACATTAACAATTATCTCGACTATTATTCCTATTATCATATAAGTGATAAAATCCAATGTATTTTTTATGATCCATTTTATAGTTCATAATTCAATGAAATAACTCTTTAATAAGGGCTTGACCATTGATCAATTGAAATAGGTTACATTGTTATATCACTCACATGAATTCAATTTATTATATTTTGGTAAGTGTTAAATAAATGCTACACCACTGAAATCAATCATTATAAATTATGATATCACAATTTAAAATTAAATCCAAACACACTATTGGCTTTTTGTGATAAATGACATTGAAATCCGAAATGGAATATAAGGGGGATCCACAGTGGGGTGTTACACATTGAGGTTGATGAAATCAATCATGGTTTTAGTTCTATTAAAGTCATATGTTCTAGAAATGGGATACCGATGTATGGAAGATTAAATTTAGGGGAATCATGAGGTGAAACCGATGTGTGGGACATAACACATAATAGAATGTATCTCAACTTTGGGGTATGAATACTAGACCACCTACCTTATAAATTCATTGTACAATTCATCTAGTATCAATAATTTCTGTCATTTCGTTCAGATTAAAATAGATAAAATTATGAATTCTATGAAAATATTTCATGGAATACTACACTTAAATATATCCTTCGAGATAAATAATATCATGGAAAAAACATTTGAATATATTACTCACCTTTACACATCCCACGAGATGACCAGATGTCAAATTTGGGTGAAAATGAGAATTTTATACAAGAACCTATCTTGATAGATTAATAAGCATAATATTTATGAATAATATTTTTAATTGATGGAATGAGGGAATTAAAAATGTTTAACCATGTTTTTCATTATAGTAATTCTGTTAATTTTATTAAAAAATGTTGTGTTGCACAGTTTATCTGCACGTCTGGCCAAAACATGTGCCTACAATTTTGATCCCAATATCAAAATAGAGGATCCACATGATTCATGAACATGGATTGAGAAATAAGGAGAAAATATTCCAATTACCTATTCTGAAAATGGATATACCCTCATTCAAGTGTGCAACCATTGGCACATAAGTATGAAAAAATGTGGGCCCTATTTTACTCACTACAAATCCACACACAGTTAATAGAAAAAATTAGGATGGGTTGCATGGGTTTTAATAAGGATATATCCAAATAATATATCCTAATAGATGTATTTTAAGCTTCAAACATGCATTGGAAACACCCATGTCCTCTATATCATCACTTGGATTTCATTTTAGGTCGATTCCTATGATATAGACCAAAAAAATATTTTTACCATATTGAAAAATGGGTTCATACATATATCCTGAAATTTTTCTCTATAATTTGTGACTCTAGAATAATAGATGATATAGGCTTGATATATGTCCAAAAAATTGGTGTTGTACATGTTTTAGGTCTTTTCAACCCTTATCTTCTTTGATTAACCCCTCAGTAAAAACTTTTTTTTTCCTAAATCACATTAATTTACATTTTTCTATTATCAGTATTCAGTTTGGTCAAAAATTACATTTACCATATTTGATAATATATATTTTTCTGGTTAAAAAATTGAATCCATTTTTAATTAAATTCCATAATGATTCAGAATCCAATTTAAAATTATATCCTCATATGTGATGAAAATTTTGGCTTCTAATAAAAATTCACATCAGTAAAAAAGGTTTTAACATCATAATTCAATATGAATATGTATACAAATAACCATGTTTCTTAAATATTAATATTATTTTATAAATATTAATTTAAAAACAATTTAAAATGTAATTTAATAATAAAAATATTTAAATTAAAAATCAATTAATGAAAAAAATCTATAATTTTCACTATTCATAAAAATAATAAGATTTTTAAAGAATACAAAAAATAAAATGTTTTTTTTGAAAAGTAGATTTTAAAAATAAATTTCATTTTTTTATTAAATTTTAAAAATGTGGTAAAAATTCATTTCAAAATAAGTGTACAATGTAAGAGAAAAAGAACTATAAATAATATTGTTTTTGTGAAAATATGTTATTTTCATTCAATTTATTCTTATTCTATTTTTAATAATTGGTAAAAATTATTTTTATATACATTTTAAAACCATATAAATTTTAGATATTTTTTAGCACTATTCATACCCTCTAATTTAATTGCTGGGATATAACAATATACTATATTATAGTTTAATTAGACCAATGTTTGAGTATTCCAGAATCAATCGAAATGATAAATATTATTTAAAATTTATTATTTCAGAAATTACTGGGGTGTTACAAACCACTCTAAGATCTATGTTTAAATTCATCTATTATATTAAAATGATCATTATTATTTTAAAATCTCATGTTGTTACATTATTCTTAACTACAATGAATTACATCACCAAAATTTGAACATTATATAGGTAATCATGGTTTTAAAATTTGGAAATACCAATGTTGAAAAATAAAATATCATGAAATTTTTAGTAAAGAATCCTCATAATAAGATATATTTTGAATTATGAATGTCATATTACACATTAATAGGTTTGAGAATATTAGAACAGGGATAGGAAGTAGAGATATGGACATTAAATATATGTGTAAATCGTTATTGATAATGATATAGATAATTTATCATATAGTAAATGGAAGGTCAACAAAATGATAAGGAACTAGTATCCATAAAACTCTAATCAT
The DNA here is from genome assembly GCA_963277665.1 of Viscum album. Classification (NCBI taxonomy): domain Eukaryota; kingdom Viridiplantae; phylum Streptophyta; class Magnoliopsida; order Santalales; family Viscaceae; genus Viscum; species Viscum album. The sequence continues at coordinate 1,043,024,024 of OY728163.1, read as the reverse complement.
TTAAAACAAAATTTTACATATTTTCTATTAATGTAATAAGATAATTTTGTACCAGATCATTTATTTATTGTTTATGAATTATTTTACATTCAATTAATATAAGAATTTATACATACCTGATATATTTATAATTCATACTAATAATTTCAATCTATTGTTATTCACTTATAACCATACACTTTATCTATGACTCAATGAAATGAATATCCAAAAATAAATTTTCCTGAATAACTAATATTAAAATTCAAATTATCATTGAATCTGTAGAAGAGTGTCATGTACTTCTATCTATCTCTAAAAGTTTTCAAAAACAAATAATTTTTCATAATTTATCCAATATAATAAATTAATATCTAAACCTAAAAAATAAAAAATTTCAAAACTATAATATTTATCTATAAATTTATTTACATAATTGAAATAAAATATTAATTATTACATTATGTAAGCTCTTTGTAAGGGTTAAACCCCTACTGTCTTTGAGTAGTGTGTTTATTCTCCCCATAGAATTCACATGATTCAGTGTGTTTTCCCATTTTTTCAAAACTATATTAATTTTATTCATAAAAGTTTTTCTAAAATTATTATGGAAGAAAATTATTACAACATGAATTATAGTATAAACATTCAAGGATACCAGTTTTATAAATATTTTTTACATAAAAATATTGTTATTCTTTTTAAAATAACCCATTCATATACTAAACTTATGGGTTGTATTCCCATAACTATATTCCAAAAAAATCATTAATTATTTCTAATTCCCAACAAAAAAATTTCAAAATGGTTATTTACGACATTTAATTTTTTATCAAATTTTTCCTTAAAACCCATTATAGTGTCCCTAAATCTTAATTTTTTAAAGACATTAATTCTTCATCATCTTTATATAATTTTTATATGTTTTATGTTTGTTAAATCAACACTAACTTTGATAACATATACATAAAGAATTGATTATTTCATCCATATAAAAGGCAAATTCATTATTTTTATTTAGAATTATATCATTCCATGTTCTATGGGATAAAAATTATATGTTGGTAATTTCTTCAATAATGAAATTGTTCACCTCATATAAGACAATGAAAAATAAAAGCATTCATAAGATGAATTTATTTTCCTTCCATTGTACACTTTATTTTTGTTTACATTTCATTTAATTATCCCCATCTTTTGCACATTTAAAACATTCATCAATTTGATTAGGACACATTCTAATGTGTCTCTTTCTATGTTTTTAATGGGGTAGAAGTCATGGCTTCATTTCTCCATGGTATCAATCACACATGATCATAGGGAACATCATCTATCTCTTGTTTTTTGAGTCTCAAATTTATTAAAGGTATATGTTGTTATCATATTTCAGTAAAACTATGTAGAAAACATGATGATATAATTCACTCTATTCATTATTAATTTTTTTTCTCATATTTACCACGTTTGCCTTTTTTTAATGTAAAAAATATTTCATCGAGTTACATCCACTAAATAAAATAGAAAATAATATGGTGAGAATTGAAAATTATTGTTAAAAACATATAATCATTTATAGGATTTATAAATCGTGACCACATAGATTCTATCTAAGTCATATTATGATAAACCAACATATTTATTTCTCATCAAATATTAAAATCCATCATTATGGTACCTAAAAAAACATGTTCTATCCATATAATATCCCCAGGGATTGTCTATTGTGGTTTAAAATAAGGTATATTATCATTTAGTAGGGAATTGTCATCTCAAGATAGAGACACAATTTTTGGAGTGATATCCCCTATAAATATCTGTTCGAGAAGCACAACTATTTTTATTTTATAGACATAGAGTCATTTCAAGGGAAAACCATATAATATATACCCTAATGAAATATTATGATTTTAACATATATATATATATATCCAAAAAATGTACTATCAGGGAGTGTTCCATATTTTTTCATTAATCAAGTTCCAAAATATTCTACTAAATGATTTCTGATACCAATAATAATGACCTAGACCCCAGTAACCAAAATTATATGTCTAATTTACTAAATAGACATAATATTCAAGGATTTCATCCCATATTATGGAATAGTTTAGTATTCAAGGTAATCTATATATATATAATATTTCAATATTACATTTATAACGAATGAAAACATAAACTGATTAGAGAATATCATTATTCCCTATAGAATATCCTCTCATATAATTCATAGTTTACTTCATGGATAACAATTAAAGGAAAAAATAATGATGTCATCAAGTTATCAGAAAGGGATAAATAAAGTGGATGCAATCCTTAATCAATTAACATAATAAACAAGTAATGATAAATAACTAAACAAAAAATTCATTTAAATAGTTTTTATATCATGCTTAATAATATAAAATCTATATGATATGTTAAATTACTATTCAAACATATCAATTAATCAATAAATTTTCAATAATGAATGTATAAATAAATAATAAGTTTTTCAAGGTTAATAATATAACAAAAATTTCATATAAACAAATAACTTAACTATAAATAAAATATTAGGCTAAATATATAAGGAAAGGTTACTAATTAATATCCCATTCCATTTAATCTAATATAAGATTATCATGAATAGATAAGTCATAGTTGGTATGGACATGTAAAAAACTTACCACACAATATATTTAATAAATTATATGACTATGATTAATATATAAGTAGTAATTCACTTGTAATGTCAAATAAAAAATACATATTCCCTTTAAATTACTTAAATATCATGAATAAATAAATTATAATCAATATATAAATGTAAATAATTGGAGACAAATTCTATTTAGACTATAAGAAGAAAATGAAAATTTATTTATAGATAGTATAGTTGAAAAATATAATGGTTAATAATAACTAAATTATTAATGATAGATATTCTTAATTATTAGTCTTTCTGAACAATGTAATCATGATACCTCTTCTTCCAATAGCTTTAACTAGACATTTTAATATTTATGGGTAGTTATAAACATGAATACCATTTCACTATAGTTATAAAACTTCTTATTCTCATTAAAATACTTATTAATTAAATAGATTTATATAACTAATACACAACTATAAAATTATTTCCAAATAATTCATTATATATAGAGTAATCGTTTTAATTTTAAAACAATATTCCTTGACAAAAAATATTCATATCGAAATAGTAATAAAAACTAAAATAATTTTCCTAGAAAATCAAAAAACATTCAACATAAAATAAAATATATGGAAATGATATATTATTAATAATTATATCATTGAAAAAGGATATTTTTATTTAGGGTAAATATAATGTCCAATGAAAAAATTATTGTAAATATTTCAAGATAATGGCAATGATAAAAAAATCATGACAGATAATTTCAACAATTTAAAATGAAAAAATGACAAAAATTAAGTAGATAATTATTAATTATTGTATAAACACTATATATTTCAATTGTATCAGGATTATACTAAAGGTTTGTCGTTATTAAGGAATAAATGTGAAAAACAATTCACCATTCATTCTTGAGGAAATTAACATATTCACATTAAAAAAACTGAAATTTCACATAATATTATTGGAAATAATTTTTTTATGAAAATAACCATTTAGATATATATATTTAACTCTTTGAAATATTGATTTTTCATGATAGTAATAAATGGTTTTAGATGACATAATTTTAAAAACATTGATTATTTACACTTATTCAGTAAAATCAAAATAAAAATTTATTTGAAAATGAATTAAAAATTTCTTTTTAAAAAATTGATTTAGAAAACATGGAATAAATATCTATTATTATATAATTTTGGGAATGTTAATAAAATTTAATGTATTTTTATAATATAACGATTTTAATGACATTGGATTTTTAACTCAGGAGATGAATGTTGTCATATTTTAGAAAAAAGATCAAAATAATTTTATGAGAAAAATAGATTAATATGGTACTAATAAATGAAAAAACATTTATAAACATATGACATAGAAATTAAAGTTATCATATTATAATGATAAAATAATTTTCATTAAATAAAGTCAATTATAATGCAATCTAACTAAAATTAGAATGTTAAATATACCAATAAAATGATAATAATGTGGAAGAAATAATTAACCAATGAATACATTATTTATGACAAATATATGTCCATATATATAGTAAAATTTAAAATATTTACTAAAAATTAATAACAAAAATAATATTATATAATCATTAATAGTGAAGAATTAATATAAACTAATGATGATAAATTGAGTTATGATATTTTTACCATATCGTAACTTTAAATTCAAAAGAAAATTTTCTGAAATAATTACAATTTGAACATTTAATACCCTAATTTATTATTTCAACATGATATTACTAGTCAATATCATGGTTTATACACCAAATAAATTAAATTAGGTGCATAATATTAAAACATAGTTAAATAAATGGAGATTGAGACAAAGTGCCTTATATCACACTTACTTTTGGTTTAAAATAATTTAATATAATATATAATGGACCTAAACATGTTATATATTTATACAAGATACATATTAAAAATTTTAATTTCATATATGATATTGTTATGAAAATTTACCACTCTCTTGATAATAATATATAATTATATTCATTGTTTCTCTGGTTGATTACATTATTTTCTCATGTGTTTTTTTCATGGTTTTAATGAATCTTAGGAATAGTATATAGATCCAAAACAATCACTATTATTTAAATATTATCAATATATTATTTACCACATATATATATTATAATCATTAATTATGATTTGATATAAAAATTAATTTCAGCTCTTTTTGTTAATGGAGGTTCGTATGTACGCAGAATCGATGATATAATTACATTAACGAGTACAAGGGTAATGATGTGGGTGATATATTAATCATAAATAATAAATATATGGTCATATATATCACATATATTTTCAAAATGTATGCCTATAAATTTCCATGTAGATCATTAATGACTAATGAATAACATCACTTAATGAGATGGCGGTCCTTCATACACCTAACAGACGTTATTATATATTAATCATTATTTAAAATATATTGTTATTTTTGATATTTTATGTATATAATAATATTAATATCATAAATATGAAATAATATTTTTTAAATAAATCATGATATTAGATATGGAAAGGTGGTGATAAAAAACAAATTACATCAGTTCACGAGGAAATAGTCTATCGTACGGAGAAACGACGACATAGTTTCACTTTTGATGGAAGAGTATATAGATATAAAAACATAAAATAAATATAAAATTATTCAAATTTTTTATAATTATAATATTATATAAATATACTTTCATAAATACAAAAGATAGTGGAATATATATAAAAATATAAATCCTTTTTTAGAATGTTACCACTTATATTGAAATATTTTTCATGTTTGCAAAAAAGCCTTTTAAAGATGGAATTATGATAAAAAAATTGATCAATTAAGAATTTAAGTTGTTAATTATGTTATTTGGGTTGGTATTTTAAAAAATAATATCTTTTTAAGCCTGAATTTTTGATGATATGGGGTGACCTTTTGAATGTGCTGGGGAGGAGAAACATTGAATATATGACAAGAAGCTGTAAGTATAATGATTTTATCATTCCCAATGCCTAAAAACTGGGGAAATTCAAACCATATAGAAGAGAATATATATATATATATATATGGACCTAAAATTGGGTTTTGATATTTTTTATATTAGTTTAATCTATATATTATATTTTTATCCCATAGTAATACCAATTTTTTCTTTAATAAAGATAACTAATTTTTAATGTTTTCACTATTCATTGTGCTAAGAAATCAATTTAATAGAATTAGATAATATAAATTTTTATGATTAAAAATATTTAACCCATTTTTATTTATTCAAATATGCAAAGTGTCCAGATCATATTTAAATTTCTACATGAAAACACATCAAAAATATATTTTCCAAAAAATCATTCTCATAAGTATAGATAGTTTTAATATAAAAAATCATTGTGAATTTTATTTAAAGTACAATAATTTGTTAACTCTAATTTAATTAAATATATTTATTTTAAAAATCATCCTACTATATAACTAATACATTTTAATTATTTAATTGAAAATGATCCATTATATAAATCTATTTATTTGACACTATGCATCAACAAATTATTATTTTTTGAAAATTCCAATAAACAGACTAAAATATAATTTTGATTTGTGGATTAAAAAAATAATTTAATTTTTTTTAATATATTTGATGATAAATTTTCTAATTTCTAAATATATTTTTTTGAAACATCCTTATATAAAAAAAATTTGTTGAATTTATTTTTTTTCATTAAATTTATTAATATTTTATTTATAATAAATATAAAACAATGGAATTGTTTTATACATATGTAAAAACTATATTTTATTATATATACTTATTATTATTGATAACATCAAATTTAAAAACTAGGTTATAATGATATACAATATTATGATTTATTATGACTTGAGGTTCCATGTTCTGCAATCTATTGAAGAGAGAAAACACATTTAAAAGAAATATATCATATTGTATCATGGTCATATATTTCCAAATAATATATGAGTTTTTTGTCATATTAACTATCTAACCCAAGAATTCTTATTATAGAAACATTTTTCTCTACCATTGTGGTGATAGTTAAATCCCATTATTGAATATTTTTTGTTATTTTTAAAAATTCCACTCCTCAGTTATATATGGTCACCCACACCCATCACTTATTCACTCTTCTATATATATTTTCATTATCAAAACAATAAAAAATTTCCTTAAAAAACTATTCTAAATATTATTGATATTTTTTATTCACCAAAACCACCCTATTTTTTTAGAGGATACCTAATGGAGGTTCCTCTAAGAAAGTGTAATCATCTTAATGATGATATTTATTTTCAATTATTCATTTAAAATAATAAATTTTGTTTTAAAAAATATAATATATTATCAAAATAATATCACATCTAATGAGATGTAATTATATTTATGGTATAATATTTATTTTTCTCCCCTTCCATCATATGGGATACAAAATCATTGACAGTGTGTACAATAAGAAATCCCCTCTTGAACTGTTATATATACGTTTCCATAAACTCCTATCACTGATTGATATGGTGATGGATTTATTGGGAATAAATATAATTTATTACATAATTAATATTATGGAATTATAATTTCACATATATCTTTTTTACTTCACATTCCGTTTAAAATACAATATCAACCCTCATGAGTATAACAGACTACCACCCAGAGAAGTGATTTTATTCATTTTACTCACTTGATTTACATGAGAGGTAATTAATATATATTTTATTAATATATGTAATATATATTTTAGGATACATATAATTTATAATAATAATATCTTAATATTCATTACAATTTCACCCATTAATATAATGATATCATCACTCATTCATATGTACATCTTACTCCCTCCAATATACTATGAAATTAATTTTATATGTCCAATTTTCATGAATTTTTTTAAATACATATCTATGTAAATTTTTATTAATAACTTCAATATAAATATAAATATTATTTATATATATCTTATGTATAATAATGTGAATGTTCATTATAAAACACACATGTGAAAATAAGAAACATAATACTTAAATATATGAAAATAATGAAATCAATATGAACATATGTGTGGTAAATGTTATTATTTGAGCATATTTGATTTTATAAATATGATTTTATTATATTATAAATTAAAAAAAATTAATCCCATTATATAAGATGTTATAGAACATTCATATAATGTATAGAATTTGGTATGATATTTTATTTCATATTCCATTTCATTGAGACATATTTGTTAATGTAAACTAATTAACTTTTATATGAAGTATATTCTTACCCTTTTATGTATTTAAAATGAATAACTAATTTTTCATGAGATTAATTATTCATTTTATTTTTAATATTATAGTTTTTACTAATTAATAGATACCAAATATGTTATTATAATTAAACAATATCACTTTATTTTGTGATGGTTTACATTCCCATGAAAAAATAACTTTCCAGTGATAAATTTTTATGTAAATTAAATTTAATTAAATTTTAAAATTTATATTTGATGTATATTATTATTTACCAAATCATATACTATTTTTACATATTTATTAACTTTTATATTATTTAACTATCATTATAGATAATGTATAATATATATCCTTTATTTAATACAGATATTTGATGACAACGAATTTTTATTACTGAATTAAGTAAATTATTGAATATATGATGAATATTTTATAAAGGATTTTATTGGTGAACAAAATTTATAGAACTCCACATGATGCAGTAATAGGTCTCATCTGAGATATCAGTTTGGAAAAATCATATGGAATTTTACTCAATTTTTTAAGTTGTGTTGAAAAAAGATAGGACAACATAGGTACCATTATGTCTTGGTCGATTGCATCCATAATTTTTAGCTAATAAATTATAAATTTCGTGATAAATTTAATACTTATTACTCATTACAATTACCATCATTGTCTTATCATTTAAATTATGATTTGGACAATAAATTTATTATACATTTTGTAATCATATATATATTATCTATTACATTCAATATCATAGGCCAAAATAAATTTTTTCTATACCTGGAAACTATCCTTATGTATTCTTCATAACCTGCTATATAATAATTATCATTTTCTTTAATTCCAGGATTTTTCTATCATTCTTTTTCTGAACAAACAATGAAAATTAATTTTCCTGCCAATGAATCTTATGTTTTTACCATTATAGGGAATCAATGTCATCCATCTATAAGTTTTTATAATCTAATGAACACTAATAATATTATTCACCATCAAAATGATAAATATAATGAGTTAAATTTTGATGTTCTAAATATCTTAGGTCAATAAATATATTTTCCAATAAATTGATCCATCACGAACCTCCTAGTGGATTTTTGCTTCCACTGAAATCCAAAGGTTGTTTTTAATGAAATTATCAACTATTAAAATGATCCTCTATAGTATATATTTTTTTTTCTAAAATGTACCTAACACCATTTATATATTACCTATTCTAATCTATCACAACAACAAAAATTTCAATTCCATTTGGAATTTTTAAGGGAAACTGATTTCAAATTATATTTTATTATCCATAAGATCCTACTTAAAGCCTTCAAGGAATAAAACTTGGTTCCATACCAATAATTTATGTTGATGTAAGGGATATACGTAAGTGATTTCATTATTTATTTTCCAGTCTATATGTCCCATGACATGAATGGTGGATGTGATATGGGGTGTCCTTTTATAAGTGAGGGGAGTGTAACTATTAGTATTTAATTCAATATTATATTAATATAAATTAATATTCAAGAATGTACTACTATAAAACAGACCATTGTAAAATAATTTTTTATATGGTTTCTACATATTCACTTCCAATATATGTTAGATAATATTCCAATTCATTTTAACAATTATCAACTAACTTTATCCCTAACTAAAACATTAAAATAATACCACAATATTAATGATGTATAATATGAATTGGACAAAAATGAATCCCTAAATGATAAAGTGGCCTATTATTTGGCTATGGTTGTTATTTTAATCTATATACCATTACATTTTCAAATAATTTTATTTTTAGTAATTTTAAAAAATTTATTAATTTAATTTATTATAAATTATCATTTTCCTATTTATTCATTTCATTTGATATTAATTTCATCATTAATTAAAAATTAATTCATATATAATCCATTATATAAATAAATTTATGTTTTATTTATAAATAAAATTCATTTAATACAATAATTCATCAAAATTATATACTGTATAATATTTCTAAAATACGTTATTTTATATTTCGACTAACTGAATAATTTTTTTTTGCATTGAGTAATTATTTAAGGTAATTATATCTTCACAGAAAAATATAATTTAATTAAAATGATATAAGACACTTGTTTACATAAAATATCTATTTAGACCAAAATATAAAATCATTAGATACCAATTAAAAAAATTAATGATATTAAATTCAAGAGCATGATATTATGGAATTTTAATTAATTAAATTAAAATAAATGTTATTATCAATGTAAAATTAATCCAAAATTACATATTTATATTGATTATTTTTTTATGGACTAAATAGTAGCATTCAATCAAACAAATCCTTGTGTTGTGTTGATATTGGATATTTTTATCCCGGATTAATACTGCTTTTGCATATCCCTAACCTGATTCTCTACCTAAACAGTGCTATGGGATAGCTTTCCACTTCGAATTACATGCACCTACCCATACAACAAAGGATACTGACGATAATTTAGGGTCTTATGATGTGATAGTGGGGAGAATATACTCACTTGTGGTGAAAATAATTATTTTCTATACATAAATATTTCATGAATGAAGGTAACTTATCATATAAACCATAATAAAATGTATCATAAGCATATTTTAAGAAAAAAATATCTAATAATAATTTCTAAACACACAATTCAATTTATAGAAAACAGACATGTCATAGAATGATAGAATATAATGATAATAATGGTTTCATAATTATGACTATATCTGAATATACATATATAAATCATATTAAAACCTAAAGTAAATGAAAAATGATGGAGATGATCCACCACGGGGAAGTATCATACATTCCACAAAACATTACCTACACAATAACTATGTTCCATATTTGGAGCTTGATCCATTACATGATTTCAGAATAATTTTTTTACAAATTTTTCCATGGGCTCTTGTAGGGTGTTATAATAATCTAAGTAGACCACCACCAGCATGTGAGAATCATACATCTATAAATATGTAGGTGTATAAATAAGAAGGGGTACATGAACATGAAAGGAATAACTCACATCCCTTGTGCATAGAAGCTATTGGTAAGAGATCACCTTATTTTGTAGTCACCATTGTTAGTATTTGTACTTGCATACAAATACATATAACAAATACAAAAAATGTATGAATATATATAATTATAGTTTCATGGATTCATGGATTAGAACCCATTTCATTTTCAAATGTTTATCATAAATTGTTAACACTTAGGTTCAACCTATCATCATGTCACCAGCACCTCATACCATTACTCATGTAATCCATCATCCAAAAGCACACCAAATCATGTCCTTGGTACCTTAGATATGTACTAATAAAATAACCACTTCCGTAAATAATGATATATATAAGCATAATGGTATCAATCCTCTAAAATATACTGATTCCCATATCAACAACTTCTTTCCAGATGCATGATACCACTCATCATCCCAATATCCTTGCCCAATGACCTTTTGTGTAACAACAAACCCATGACTCTGACCGATGTTCTCAACACCATCGTCTAATAGTCTATCCCCATCCGCATGGTTTTAAATAGTTAGATGTACATTCATAATATGATGGTAAACCCCAACCCTTATCCCGCATAATTTATGGGAGACTACATTTAAAATAATTGGTCAAAATAACCTTGAAAGTGTCATATCTATGTGAACATGGATCTAATGGCACGTTTACAATTAATGGTTACCATTAATCACTAAAATAATAAAACACATCATCCGTAACCTCATTCCCCAACAACCATGTCACTAAATAATGATAGTCAACACCATCCAAATTACCAAAATGAATTTCTTAATCCAAATGACCATGTCTCCTCAATTTGATGAGAATGAATCCTTATCCTGGTGTTCAAAATCACCCCAAATATTATAGGTAAATAGAAACCTGATGAACCATAACCCCTTAGAACTAATGATCTTCATTACCTTAATCCTCAAGAAGATACCATCACATTCCTATGATACAAAAGAATAAATAAATTTTTTTTAATTAATTCAATTTACACTCCAAACCTAACCTTATAATGTTATTGTAATCCCTTTACCTAGAGTACATATTTGTGGTGTAACTATATCATGTACATAATAATTTCATATAATAAATTCAATAATTTAAATGATATATTTAATTTGAAGGGGTATCTCTTAGGCTACCAACATTGTAGTATATTGATCGAACCTAATGAACTCCAAATAATCAAGAGGAATTTTAGGAACCACCTATGTGGTTCTATTAAAAACTTTTCCATCTGATATTGGATTATAAATAAATCTGAAATGATATAAATATTTGTTTTAGAAAAATGAACTAAAATTAGGGGAAAATAATTTTTATTGATTTTACATTCTGTATGGAATTGTAAATGATAAATAGAAACTAAATGATCTAAGTCTATACTAGGATGAATATGTGGTAGAAAAAAAATATTGAGATGGAGACAATGATGTTCCCAAAGAATCGGGTGGAGGAAATAATGAATGAGAAGATATCATTTGGTAGATGAAATGTTACGGAAAGGAGAAGAAAATATAAATAGGTCTAAGGGAAAATTGGTAATTTTTTCTATTTTAAAAAACTTTCATATTTTAAATTCCTGATTTGGATAACCATGTGGAAACCTTATAGTGCCCACTATCCTAGAACAACATCACCACAGGCCACCCATGGAATTCAAATCCATTAAAAAACCATTCACAAACCATATGATTTACCTCTATTAAAAACACTATAGTTGTTTCATAATCGCGTTCCCCACACACAAGGTTTTAAATTACATTTCATGTGCTATATGTGTGCTTCATAGTTAATCATTTGAGGATTCAAAAATAAACATAAATGTCTTCCTCTATCATCGAATTCCTGGAATAAAGTTTCAATGGATAATGTACTAGAAACTCACTCAAAATCGAAAGGATCATGAAAATATGTAAAACCCATAAAATTAAATGTACTTGTGTAAATCCAAATCCCATTATTTTCTTTCAATGATCAACAGAAGAGTTGGTACACTAAATAAAAAAAAAATTTAAAATGTCTGAGGGTTTTCAACCCATTCAAATAGATGATATGTTACCATCTACCAGCTTTAAAATAGATTATCGCCTTGATATCATGATCTATAGTAATAGGGTACAAAACATTACCATATCTTCAAAACCATATTTTTCTACCTGAGTTGTTATGTCACAGTTCAACATCCATCAAGGAACACCCCACTAAAATAGTTACCTATCCTTACACTTCTTGACCTGAAGAAACATCTGATGGCCCAAAAACTATCCCTACACTCAGAATTACACTCATCAAGTACCATCAATCCTTCACATCATTATATTCTAAAATAATATAGGTTTCATACCTATTATTCATTAATTCTCTCATATCATCAGAATACCTTTGTACATATTCTATTCATAGAACTAATTAATTATCCCATCTCATCAGATGATCATAGATCAAGAACCTCAAAATATTATAAAAAAATTAAACATCAGATATACATAAACATGAAAATCATAATCATGATTCTTAATAACTCCATATAGATCTGGAATCACATCGATTCACTAGATTCCAATCGACCTCAAGTAAATATCATTTATCATCAATGAGGATAAAATGTTTCTCTACCAACGATGGTCAAATAAAACATCTATTGAATCGATTTAGAAAATAATTACTCTATCTAATTATCCAATTATATATAGATAATTACATTCTAACTGATTCAATCATACCTTCCAATTTCTGGTTAGTAAAAAAAATTTCACGTCATGTTCTAAAAAATTATAAAGAAAAAAACAATTTAAATATCAGTTAGAGTAGTGGTGTAAGTATAATTTTCATTAGCTCCCCATCATGATCTGGCCTAGGAATATCATCAAAATTCACCTATCATTGACCCATTATAATTTAGTTTTAACCACTTTATAAATCACCACATTCTACTAGATACTGAACCCACTACATGGTCCCACTACCTTGGATAAGAACTTCACCTGAAGTTTAATCTTGGTCGCCAACTCCATATACCTCTCCCAGTCTCACCCCATATCATATAGTTTATCCTAGTACCAAGATAAAATATATTTGAGAAGGATTCCTATAAAACCATTCATAATGGACCATCTGGATTCATGCCTAAAACATCTTCAAAACCAGATGAAATTAGTTCTGAATGAATCATTATTTCATGAACTAGAAGAACAAAAATGAATACCCACTCCTCGACATTGTATATAAATACATATTTTGACTTTTATACCGAGACTCCCCATGGCTAGAATTCCTACTACATGATTCCACACAAAATAGATCAACTAAAACTATCACATGACTTATATAAGACAAGTCCTTCATGATTCCCTTGACTATAATCAAATAATTCACCCAATACAAGAATGAGGTTATCCTGAAGATATTTATCTTCAACTAGTTGGCATTTAAAAAATCATCCCCAAAGCCACACACACTTGAAATATCATCAACCACCAGTACCGGTGAAAAGGGAGACAATTCCATGATGTTGGATTCATAGTGATGAATGATGTACCCCTCCACTAATGATTAATAATCTTGCCTACTTTAACTAAACTCAACACATTTGTGATGAAGTAAATGATGTTTCTAGATTTTAAATTGTTCCATTATATTTCCTCATGTATTCCCACATATAACTATACATCCCAATAGTATTTTTTGGACCTCTATGAATGTAAATTGCGAGCTTCACCCTCTTCCCTAGGGGGAATCAACTGTGGAAAATATCGTCTATACAAAATATTTATAGTTGTCAAATTCCTATAATCTTCTCATACCCTGAATCAAATGTGGTGTTTGAGAGTGTAAATCACGAGTCATGTATTTCATAGATGGTATTTCTCTTCGATCTCCCTTATTGATGAAATGTGTGAAAAGAACATGGATTAACCTAATGTTTACATAAATCCAAATACAAAAGATTTTGATTAGTTGTCACGACCAATCCCAGTGGGGCACGCACCGCGACTCTCCAAACCCACCTATAATAACCAGAGGAAGGTGACTAGAACCGAGTAGGCACATTACTAACATTCGAGGAATTTCCTATGCACCTATACAGACACACAAATTTCCAGGCCCTTAAATAATGAAATGAAAAAAAATAAGGAATAAAATCCATGCATACAACTAATCCCAACCGATATAGTATGACTGAAAGTAGAGTGCTGAATGTAAACTCATCCAGAATTCAAGACATCCAAAACAAGAGTCTAAAAACTAAAAAGTCCCACCTGAAAACACAAATAGGTGTTGGGACTACTAGTCATAGTTGTAGGAACACCTCTACCTATAGGGAACTCAGAATTATCAGCCCTATTCTGGTCTGCCCTGGACTCTATCAAAAGTATTATCATCTGCTCAAGACATGACACGTGCGAGCAAAGCATGTTCAGTAGTGAGTATACCAATACTCAATAGAGGACCGTAAAAACCACTAATCAATACACTATGGAAAGGTAACATCATCTCTACACAGTATATGTCTACTGAATATATAATAGTTGTTCCCAATAATGATATACTCTAATCTAAAACATGTAGTCTAGATACAATTCACACAACCTCATTCCCCATACTAGGGATTCATTTTAATGATTTCATGAAGAACACATCTGTAAGGACCCACTCCATGAATCTGACAGCTCTGATGACATCCATCCAAAAAGTATAATTCATCAGAAAAAATCACAAGACATAGATACACTAATTCAAGGAGAACACATTCTTGAGTGGGGAAATATCACGATACACATATGTGAATCACTATCCCGTCCTTAACAGATACCAAAAATCATCTTGATTCCCCTTCTTGGTAGAAGATCAGTGCCATACGGGAATATCTCCCTTGATATATTTCTCTAACTAGGGTCTTGAATTGATTGAGGATCTCACACTAGGCCTCTCAGAAGGATACCTAACTCTATATCGGAATGTCCTACTGAATGGATCATACTTTTGAAAATGGAAATGATGCCTAACCTCCCGAGAAAAAAATTAAAGGGTCCCTAACCCAAACAAAACATGTCCAAGATAAGGTGGACAAGAATATCAATCCATGTAAAATGAAGTAAACAGTGTGAGAAGTGTCACACACTGTGTCTTCTGACCCTGGGTACTACCCATTTACAATGGATCATGTCATATGAATGGTCGTGTAGAAGAAGGTATGCACAATGTGTAATTTAGTGACACACCATGATCCTATTTTCGGGGAGGAATCCGTGTACACTGGTCATGTTCCTTTATGTGGCTTCATCACATGTGTCACAACCCGTGTGACCAATACACGTCGTAACCTATGCAGCCAACCTCATCTGGTTTGTGGGGGAGTACACGACCAAGTATGCCACCCCATGTCCATGTGTCCCCAGGATACACGACGAGTCCTATGTATGACCCACAAACTATGTTATTTGGATAACCCTCTGTGTAATCATTTCACACACCGTAGAACCCTAGACACCACATAGATGGACCTACACGTCATGCTCTGCGAGAAACACATCGTGTGTTCTAGAAATTCAATGAAACGGAATCCTCCACCGTCATGCCTCGGTTAGATATCTGATCAATGATCCAACAATCTGTTTTCCACAAAACATGATGATTAAGGTCACCCTGACGTCCTGAAGTCATTTCCGTTATTTTCAGGCCTCTGATTGGTCTAGAAAATACATATCGATCCACCCACGCAATGAAGGCTCAAAGAATGGTCTATCCTAATTCAGTACGATTCATCATCTGCCATTTTTGTCACAAATATTTTAGGACATCATGATTCCAGATCATCAAATTGGGATCATTTAATTTGTAGAATGGATTTGAATGGATCCATTGTTCATTTCTCCCTAAAGAACGCTAAAAGCGCAGGGTAAAAATAGGAGGTTGATATCCAAATACTAAAATAAAAGTTGAACAACCCTCCAATTTCATTCATCATAGTGTTAATACTCTCTTTTTAGAATGATTAAACAGAGAAAATTGAAACATTTATTTCATCTTTGTGGATTAATCCCGAAAAATAACCCAATAGAAACCCTCCTGTAATAGAGAACAATCCGCAGGTCATCCTGTTTGTAGATTGATCAACGTTATTCATTTTATATCAAAATGATTGAAGGGATAATCTAAATTACAATCCCATACATCAATCATCAGTGAAGAGTTAGATCCCTCATCATAGGGGATTTGATCTCGCTACGCAATGATCCGCGCGTCGTCGTTCGCCCGTATCCTTCAAAAACCCTCCAAAGCTCCAAGAGGCTCTCTCTATCCCTCTCTCTCAAAATTCACAGGGTTATGAGGCTATCCCTGTGAGCATTACAAAATAATGTATGTAAAAGGTAATAACTAGGCCACATCACAAAAATAAAACATTTAAATATAATAAATTATTAATTTATTTAACTTCCATTAAAGCATCCAAAAAATAACTCTCGTAGGTGACCCATGCTGGTTGATGTTAGGCCCCACCTAAGGTAAATTCACTACTCTGAATTCAATGTTTCCCTCATATTTCTGATCTGATCACCCATTCAAATGTTATTCCACATCTTTAGAAAAACTTCATGTGTGCACTATTTAAAAGTGTAATTTATTTTCAAACTTTTATACTAGGCACTCCGAGCCTCAGAACTGCATACCGTCAAATGATCTGGTCTTGATATATTTCCATATAATATTTAAAAATAATACACAGATAATATGGGACATTACACTGTCCCATCATTAGGGATTTGCATCCTCAAAACCCCCAAAAAAGGATACTAATAATGATGTGGGTACTGGGAACGGATCTGAGCCTCATGATCCCATGTGCTCTCTTAATGATTCCTGGTACTGCCACCAAAGATGCCATAAGGGAATCAGTCATCCATGAAGGATCCACTTCTACTGATCCTTGATCTCCACTAGGTACGTAGAAAATTTCACTCCATCCTCATTGTCCATCTCACACTAATCGACGATGTGTGATTCGTCATACGTGTACGTTCTCAGATGTGACATGTGGAAGACATCATGTACCTAGTGCAATTGTCACTGTAGATCTAGGCGGTACACCACCCCACTAACTCTGGACAGTATCTGATAATGGCTGATGATCTGCATAGATAGCTTTCCATGCCGACCAAATCTCAAAAACCGTTGATGAGGAGAGACCCTAAGGAATACATGTTCCCCTTCATCAAACACCATATGTCTCTATCGTCTATCATTAAAAGACTTATTCCATGTTGGTGTTATATTAATCCTCTCCAAGATGATCTACACCTTCTCAGTGGTATCTCACACCAAATCTGGACCCATGACTGATGACTCTCCTAGGTCAGTCAAGAAAAATGGTGATCGTCATGTTCTCCAATATAAAGCCTCGAATGGCACCATACCAAAGGTGTAGTGGTATCTATTATTGTAAAAAGACTCCATGATTGGTAGTTGGACCTCCCAACTATGACCAAATACTAAGATACATACCCGCAACATATCCTATAGAACCTGAATGGTCCTCTCCATCTGACCATCAGTCTAGGGATGGAACGATGTGCTCAAGCATAGTGGAGTTCCAAAAGCCTCCTGAAATCCATTCCACTACCGGAATGTAATGTGGAAGTCTCAGTCCAAGACTATTGTCAAAGGGACTCTAGGAGTCCAATATATATCCTACTCAGAGAGGCGTCCTAGTATCTGTACGGAAGTCTACTCTCTGATATCTCGAACGTGGGCCGACTTGCTGAGCTTGTCAATGATCACCCAGATGGAATTTTTCACCTTGGTCTTTTGTGGTAATCCCATCATGAAGTCCATCAATAATTCATCCCACATCCACTCTGGAACATCCATGGGTGAGCTAAACCCATATGAACCTAGTGCTCAGCCTTCACCTGTTGGCATGTAAGGAATCAAGTAACGAACTCTGATACTACTTTCTTTATGCCTGACCACCAGAACAATCATTGGAGATCCTGGTTCATCTTCTCCAATCCAAGATGTACCACTAAGGTGGATGTATGAATCTCCCTCAGGACCTCATCCCATGATTCCAAGGGTATAATCGTTCATCCTCTTAAGAAAATCTATGCACACCCCACATTGTGAATATCCAAAAGGTGCATTTCATGTGGATTACTGAGCACATATAGCCTCATAGTCAACATCCCCATGCATTTTTTCCATTACTCGCTATAAAAGAAGATCAGTGAAAACCATTTACTAATGGTAAGCTACATATTCTCTGTCCATGAAGGATAACTACAATGTGGCTAACTACTCTATCACCTTGCTTAATAGCTATGAGCCCGACCATCTGATTAGAGCATCTTCCACCATGTTCCCCTTCTGAGGAGTATTGATTATCTCTAAATAGAAGTCTAAGATGTACTCCATCTGATTACTGTATCTCAGATTCAAATCCATCTGTGAGAATATGTACATGAGGATCTTATGGTGAGTGTAGATGAAGAACCAGTCACCCATAAGGTTGTGTCACCACAAATTCAACGTGATGTCTATCACAACAAACTCGAGACCATGGGTCGTATTTTAATGATCATGTGTCCTATGTGGGTGTGAACCATAAGAAATCATTATTGTCTCTACAACATGACACAAACTAGACCAATATCTGATGCATTGCAGAAAAATACGTACTCGACACCCTCCTCCTGTAATCTCAAGATCAAGGTGCTCTTCAAAATCTATCTCAACCACTGGAAATCATATTGGCACATCTCGGTCATCTTGATGGGTTTAACCTTCCTGGTTAAGGATATCATCATTTCAGATATTCGGGAGAAATCAGTAATGAATCTCCGGTAATATCCTTCCAACCCCCGGAAGCTCCACACCTAAGTTACGCTCCGAGGTGGCTCCCATACTAACACTACCTCTACCATGGATGGGTACACATCTACTCTATATTATAAAATGACATTTCTGAGAAGGTGGATGTCCTAAATCCAGAATGGTCACTTTGAGATATTACCATAATGTTTTTTCTCTCAGAGTATCTCCATATCCATTCACAGCTGTCTCGAAAAATCCTCCACAGATGCTGAGTACACAAGGATGTCGTCAATGAAGACCACTACATTCCAGTACATGTATGGATTGAAGATATAGTTCATATGTACCAAGAAGACGGAGGGAGATTTGTCACGTAAAAAGGCATCACCATATACACATAGTAACCATAGAGGCATTTGAAAGCCTTCTCTTGTATATCCTCATCTCGTACTCATAATTGGTGGTAACCTGACATAATGAAAACCTTCGAGAACTAGTGTTCTCCTCTAAGCTGGTCGAAGAGGTTGTTGATCCTATGTATTGGATACATTTTCTCCACTGTTCCCCTGTTCAGGCGCCGATAATCCACACACAACCTCAAACTCCCTTCCACCTTCTTAGGAAACAATACTTGCACCACCCAGGGTGTAATGCTAGGTCACACGAAACCCTCATTCTACTAATCCCCAACTCCCCCTCTACTTGAGAAGCTCTGCAAGAGCCATCTAATATGATGATTATGAAATTGGTGTCGTCAAGGGGTGTATGTCTATGAAAATGTTGATTTCTCATCAGGGTGGTAGACCTAGAACATCTTTGGGAAAAGCATCCTCTTACTCTGCCACTAATGCTAGTAACTGGAAGATCACATCGTCTACTAATTCAGGGGTAAGGCTAGAAAACTCATGAGTGATCGAATTTACCCTTCTATTCTTGATCCCATTCTCTGCTACCTGAGTCTCCCTTTCACTGAAAAAGTAAAATCTCGTCCCATCGCTGAAGACACACCACTCTCTTCACCTAAAGTAGTTAATCTGGGCACAGACCGAGGATAACCAATCCATACTGAGAATGACGTCGTAGGGAATCGATGCGAGCACCAAGAGGTTCTAACTGAAAATCTCACCCCACAAAGGTAAGATCACTCTATCTGCCAATTTGCATGATCATCGATCTCCTCCTGTGAGTGTCTTCATGCGTATGGATCGAGTCAACACCTCTACTGGAATTTCATGGTTTTTCACAAGACATGTGGCAAGGAAGGAATGACCCCCACTTGTGTCTATAAGTATGTTATCTAAGGTAGATATGTCTAATATTTTACCTAGAATTATACCTTGAGTCATTCAGTCATTGGCATCAAATGCATGTAAATGTCCACACCCCTATCCCCCAGCTCTCTAAGCCTGGTGTGGAACTCCTGGTTGTAGTGTGGGAACTAGATCAAAGCGTCTGCCACCTCTTAATGCTCTCTCTGATCCTCTACCGTGTCCGCTGCCTAGTGGGTCTATTTGCTGCACTCTCGGCTTCTTCCTTGGTGGTCCATCCACTGTCTCCCAATCAGCAGCTCGATTGGTCACATAATCTCTAGCGATATGTCTTCTGTCGTCGAACAAGTACCATCACCTTTCTCTATGATGACTAGATCTAGCTGGAGAGTCCTGGACTACCAAACCCCTATCCAGGGTCCTCTTTTGACATCTCCCATGTCCTAATATCTATGCTTGAAGTATGATCCCTACTTCCGAGATCTATACAGTTGTCCGCCTGATGTTAACTTTTGTCAGTTGTCACTTCTCTGCCATGATTCTCTCAATCACTATTTCAAGATCAAGCAATCGAGCATATGATAGAATGAAAAGAAGAACGGCCCAATCATGGATGTCCCATCGTAGACCTATATCGATGGTCTGAGCACTGAAGTACTGATCCCTGACCATATCGATCAAGTACATGGCGAGGTTAGTGAACATCGATGAATATCCAGCCACCATAATACTAACTTGTTGAAGTTGATGAAGTTAAGGGATACAACATTATATTAGTGTAACTGATGAGAACTCCTCTCTAAAGAGTCCCTCAAACTCTATCTATGAAAGGGTCACCTCGTCAGGAGCCTGTGTGGTCAGAATCCACCATCGTCACGCTGAACCCTGAAAAGGATCACTCCTAGGATCACCATCTTTTCTGTTGGTATCCTCACAAGATAGAAAACTCTAGTCACCTTTTCAAGCTATTCCTTATCCACCTGAGGGTCGGGCATTCATCAGATCCTGATGTGTCTTTGTCTTTGGAACTCAAGGAGTGTGATCAGTCTGCGCCCCTCGTCTATCAGATCTATAGGTAATATGGGCTTCTCCACTGGTGGTGGTATAACAGATACACCACCTAGAGGAAACTCATGGGGAACTGGTCCCTGTATCAAAGCATTATTGCTGAGGGGGTCATCCTCATGATCGCGTTCTTGAATCCTAGAAGGCATGCATCGTGGAGGCATCCTATAAGAGATAAGACGTACCATGGTAAAAGAGTGTATATAGATAGCTGACATAGTGTTCATGAAAAATAGAACCCATTCTTCTATGATACATGTACTCATCTCTTATTTCCCACAAAACTGGTGTTTTTATGAACCGAGTTGAAATGCAGGTTATCAGAGTCATGGTGCATGGATTTTTGATCCGCCTACACTAACACTACAGTCTCTAGTCTGATAGCCAATATCTAAACACTTAACATTGTTTTACCAAACCAATATCATATACTTTTGTTTCTATGGTAGAACCGATCACCTCTGATACCACTCTGTCACTACCCATCCAAGTGGGGCCCATTCCATGACTCCCCAAGCCCACCTCCATTAGGCTAGGGGTTGGTGACAAGAACTAAGTTCGTATATTATTAACATGGGGGACATTTAATAAGTTCCTATACATAGACACACATCTCTAAGCCCACATATGCTGAAATGTAAATAATCACTAAGGAATAAAATGCATGCATACAACTAATCCAAACAAATAGAGTACGATGGAAAGTAGAGTATTGAATTTATTTTAGGCCAGAATACAATCCCACAAAAATCAAGAGTATGAATACAACAAATTCAATTATGTAAATACAAAGACGTGCTAGAACTGATTCTCATATCCATAGAGAAACCCCGTCTTGTAGAGAACCTAGAATGCTCGTTCTTGTCCCGGTCCGCCATTGACTCTGTGAAAAGGCTTCTACTCTGTGGAATACATGACAGTTGTGGGAAAAAACCCTACGGGGGTGTGTGTAACATTACACAGTAGAGGAACCCAAAAAGCACAAGGAAATACACAACAAAAGTATAGATATTTATAAACATAATATGTCTACTGAATATATAATTAGTGAACCCAATCCAGACATACTCAGAACCTAGACATGTAGTGTAGAGACAAGTCACACAACTACATCACACCCGCTAGGGATTCTGTTAGATGATTCCACAAAGCACTCATCCAGGATAACTCACTCTATGAGTTTGATAGCTCTGATGATGTGTGTCTGCGAATTATTGTCTATCAAAAAAGGAATGAGTGATTGATGCACTCATTCCAGGAGACCACACTACTATGTGTGTATAGATCACGATTCACATATATGGTTCACTACGAGGGCCTTGACGGATACAACGACTTATCCAGATTCACCTATAAGGTAGTGGATCAGTGCCCTATGGGAATAATCATGTGATACCAAACTCTACAAAATGTAAATAATGGATTGAGGATCCCGCTCCAGGCCTCTCGGAGGGACACCAGACTCTATCTCGAAAAGTCCTACTGAAGGGATCATATTACTGAAAAATAAAATGATACCTTCCATTCATGGGAATTTGTAAATTGGGAACTATCATGAACTAAACATGTGCATGATATGGTGGAAAAGAATATCAAGCCATGTACTAAGAAGTACATGACCTGTAGAAGTGTCACACGCCATGTCATCTGACCAACGGTACTTCCCATGTACAACGACCCGTGTTGTAAGGCAGGTCATATAGAAAAAGGTATACATGGAGTCTAATTGAGTGGCACATCATGTTACCCTATTTGGGGAGGAATCCATGTACGATGGCCTTGTGTCGTATGTGGCTTCAACCCATGTGTGACAACCCGTCTGACCGATACACGGGGTAACCCATGCAGCCGGCCTGGTATGGCGGTTTGGTTGAATATATGGCCATGTACCCCACCCTATGTCCATGTCTCCCGAGGATACTCGTCGTTTCATGTGTAAGTACCCAAATGTCATGTTCATGGGAGAACATGTTGTTCTATCGCTTCACGCACCACGAAACCGTAGCCACCACTTAACTAAACCTACACTTCGTGTTCATCGAGAAAAATTTCATGTGTAATGGATATTACCAGAATCATGAACCATTGTCGTCACACCTCAGGTGGATATATGATCTTCGATCCATCCATCTTTTTTCAATGAAACATGATGATTATGGTTTCCCTCACACCATGAATATGTGTCTTTGTTTTCAGGCCTCAGATCAGTCCCGAAAATGTGTATCGATCGACCTGCGTGAAAAACTCTCCTAGAATGGTCTCTCCTGATCTGAGTTGATTCATCTCCACCATTATCGTCGTACCACCACTATGTCATCATAATATCAGATCTCCCAATTGATATCATTGTATTTACAGAATGGATGCACACCAATAAGTTGTACGTCACCCCATGAATACCTTGAAGAATGTTGGATAAAAAGAGGGGGAAGAAATCAAAATCACAAAAGTAAAGAGGAAATAAACATGGCTTTCGTTCAACACAACATTGATCTTCTCCTGTTATAAGGATTAATCATAGTGAATCGAAACATGGATTTCAACATCGGGGATTAATCCCCAATAACAACCCAATAAACCCCCCTACAAGATCACATGTTCTGTGGGTCAACCTGTTTGGGGGTTGATCCGGGTTCATCATATTATTTCAGAAATGGGTAAAGGATGAATAAAAATAAGAAAACCTTCCCTCTTTCATCAACAAAGAAGGAATTCAGTCCTCAGTCAGGGTCTGATCTCGCTGCGCAATGATCCACGCATCGTCATTCATCAACGTCCATAAGAAAATTCTCCAGTGCTCTAAGAGGCTCTCTTTTCTATCTCTCTCTCAATTCAAAGGGATATGAGGACAACCCTACAAACATTCCATAAGCAGGTATTAAAAATGGAGATGTTATTTTTCATCCCAAAAAAGAAATTTTTTAAATACAATAAGTTATAACATTATATTATTTCCATTAATGTGTCAAATTACTAAATCTCAATGTTGACACGTTCTTGTTGATGTTAGACCTCACCAAAGGAATAGTCATTTCTCTGAATGTAGTGGGGCACTAATATTTCTGATCTGAGCACTTGTTCAACAGTTATTCCACTTCTTCAAGAAAACTATTTACACAAACTTTTTAAAAGATTAATTTATTTTCAGACATTTATTCTAGGCACTCTGGGACTCGGAATCACACACCATCCAATGGTCTATTCTTGAAATAATTCCATATATTATTTTAAAATAATACACGGAGAAAAAAAATACATTACATTAGTTGTTTTATATCTTGTAATGGAACATGCACTTACATTCATGAGCATCACTACCATCTAGGTCCTTCTACCAACCATTAGAGGCCTCAAGCTATGCAAGCTCATGAGGAACCACATAACTACCCTCCTAAGGATTTGTTAGATTACATCTTTATGCTATCCCACTAAATACCAATCATGATGATAAAAAAACTATATATATATATATATATATATATATATATATTCTAACATCCCCGATGTGAACTGATATAACATGTAGTGTATCTAACCACACATACAGTCACCTATTGCACCCTATCACATGAAATCTGGCTTGAAGGCCCCTTATAGTGTCGTTTCAGGGTCTTTTATTATGTATCACTAACCATCATGGACCCTTACAATCTACTATTAGGGTTAGGTATCCCTTATTACGTAGCTAAATGTCCAATATACTAACTTTATCACAGATAGGAATTATGTGTCATGTATAATAAATCTATTGTAATGGAGAAGACTTCCACTAAATAGTTGATACAAGAATACTCACTTTAGCTTAAATATTAATTTTTATGTAATTTATCTTGTAATCATCCCTAGGTACACATATATGGTTTAAGAAAACATACCATAATAATATATAATTTCATAAATAACACATTTGAATGAAATTCATGGGTTGGTTGAGAAATATTTCTTGAAACAACCTATGAAATAAAATAGTATTTAGGTTATTCAGATTAAATAACCCATCCCCAAAATGTGAGTTCCACGATTTAAGAGAAAATATCACTCATAGATGCATCATATGATCCTATATTATTATTATGAGGTATAATAAATCCTCCCATGGAATACTAGGACTTTTTTTAATGATATACAATAGATAACATTAAAACCCAAGTGTCCTAGTAAAGGAGGAAAAAAATATACTATAAATGATCATAAAAGAACATCAGTTTAATTCCCATTAGAAACATGGACTATCCTCCATGAAAGGGGATGTTGTCACAAAAAGATGATCTATGTGCTTAGTTCTATCTACATTGTAGTTGTAACGCCCCGACCCTAGTTACCCAGAGTCGGTGCATTATTACATAACATTGGCATGATCACAAGAAAGATCAAATCTCGAAAGACAGATTGGTTTAGTAGCCTTGGAAACACTAGATATATTCATAAAGTTTTACATTACATCATAAAGTGAAAAACTACTACAACAACATAGTCTCCATATCCCACACTCATATCCCCACATACTATCCCTGCAGGTCATTCATAACTTACTTCTTCACATCCTGGGAAAAATAAAACATAGAAAAGGGGTGAGCTCAAATTCCCAGTAAGGATAACAATATAGCCGAAACATTCAAAAATAAGCATAAACATTTAAGGCAATGTATAACTAAAACAAAATCCTTTTAATCTTGAACTTCATAATATTATAGAAAAAGTAAAATGAAATAATGCCATTTACATATTCACATGGATATTCTACAAATCGAATAATCACATGCAATATCAACAACCACTTTCATAATGATGGAATTCATAATGCCAGACTATCATAACCACATAGCCAAGGCCTTGTGCCCAGACTAAAAATAAGATTTCGCCAAGGCCATCTGCCAAGACACTAGTTTGAAACATCATACCTACCGATGCATCGATGAGCTATAGTAGGCTCCACCCGTCACATATTAAGTCCAATTCATTCCCATATGAAAAGGTTTAAACATAACATAAACATTCGTATTAAAACTAGCATATGAAATGTCAATAATTTCACCATAGACCATGAATGGTATAAAAATAGAACATCCATGGTAAAAAATATCACAAAACCTCCAATAAAACATAGAAGTTGTATCATAATAAGTCAACTTCACATAAGCCTAAAATCCAACAAAGGATGTTGACATAGATGAAATCAAAACTCTTTTTAGAGAAATATCTCTTTTTATTTTGAAATCATTTAAGAGCCATATAAAATAAAACGTTTTCTTTGAAGATATTCTTATAAGCTTGTAAGGGAAGCTTTGAAGATTTTATAATGGCGGCAAATAGCTGCACCCGCTGTATAAGTTTAAAAAACATTCTTACCTTAATTCTGTCGAAAAGGTTAAAAATGACCTTGTTTTGAAAATGACGGAAAGATTCCTTTATAAAACACTTATAAAAGTCAAAAAGGGTATAAATGACTTTAACTCATATTCTAGTAAATAGTAAAAATGTTTTGAAATACATTTTTAAGAAACATGGATGTCGATGATAAAGAGATCCGAGTGGATTATTATGTATAAACAACCTCAGATAATGAAGAGATTGTAAAATAACCCTTACCTTGATCTTTTCTATGGTTTCGGGTAGGTTAACCTCTGGTATAATGGTGAAATAATTGTTATTAAATTATACAAGAATCATATACATTAATATGATATCATATATGATCTTTTAAAATTGATTTGTTAATAATATCTTTGTATTATCGTTGTTTCGGGTGTCAACTTACTCGTTTTAGTTTATATGTTTTGTTATGTAAGCCATGTTTCTAATGGATAGGTTGTATCTTAATCATATAAATAATGATATCAAGTCCTTAGATACTATTATTACTCATAAAATGTGAATTATACTTGAATGGATACGATGGATAATTAATCTCATCGCGTTCGTGGAGACGGTAGTCTGTACGTAGGCACGAGCGATAATATCATTCTTTTGATATTAAAATAATATATAAATGGATGTTATATCATATATACAGAATAATTAACATGTTATACTTATTATTTACATGATTTTAACATCATTATTATACCCATCCAAATAATAATATATTGAATAACAATTACACCACGACGTGGAGACGGTAAGCCATACGTACACACGTATGGTGACATGTTATTCAAAGGGTGGATAGAATACTGAATATGGTTGTAACATATTTATAATAACATCACAGTATATACATGATACTGGAGTAATTATTTTATAATGGTAACAACAATGGAAGAAGAATTGGAAGAAGAAAGGTACTTGGAAAAGGGTGGTGAAATCATTACCTCTTCTTCCAGTTCATCCTTTTGATTTGATCAAAATGGATCCTTCTGTTGGCTTTATGATCTAACTAAGGCCTCTAAGATGTAGTGAGGGAAGTTGGGAGAGTATTTGGGCAGAGTTTGGCCGAAACCAAAGGCTTTGAAGGTGTGAAGAAATGAGAAGGAGGAGTGCCCTTTTATAAGAGGGGTGAGGGGCACCTTTGGAAAAGTTAGAAATATTAATTTATAATAAATTCATATTCGGTTTCTAATGGCTCAAAAGTTTATTATTTAAATGTTAAGGTGGGTATGGGTCGAAAAAAACTCAACCAATAGAATTAATATAGGTTTGGGCACTTATATAGACCTTATCTTTAAGTATTAACTCTTAGTTAATTAGTTTTACTTTTACAATGTCTCTTTGTATTTTTATATAATATGGTTAATAAACATACTATATACATCCATGAGACCCCAAAGTGGTCCATTAATGATATAAATATCATTATATAAGTATCTTGGCAGAACCTAAGATTTTATAGAATTTAATATCAATTAATAATATAATATTTGTTCTAAAAACTCTTTTATGTCATTTTTGACACTATTCAATAGTTGATTTTTGTAAAACTCATAACAGAATGATTACTTCGATAAAAATTAATTAAATCAATCCTAATATGTCATATTATCCTAGAAAATTATTTTAATTCATTAAAAGTCTCAAATTATATTTATTTGGGTATTTATAATATAAATTATTTTAATTTGTCACTATTATGGTAATTACTGCATCATAATTGTTTCATAAATAAATTAACTTTTGTAAACTCTAAAAATTATAAATAAAATATCTTTATGTAGGAAATATGTTTATCTTTGTAATGAATATTTATAGTCTAAAATACAACATATATAACCCTATGTAAAAATTTTTTTGTTAAAAGATGTCTGCTTATGTCATTTTTGTACTTATTTTAACTTAATTAAAATTAAGTGTCCCTATCACCTATAAGTGGCTCCATGGGGTCCCAAAATAGACCCAATAATGCCTATGGTAGAACATGTATCACCCAATGAGGCTAGTACACGTTTTAGGGTAATTTTTATTATTATAATATTATTTTTTAACCCTTATTTACTGGATTTACCCTTAACCATGGTAAATAAAATATTTACCGAAGTAATTATTCAAAATGTCTAAAAATAAAAGTTACCTATTTACACAATTTGAACATCCTGATTCCAAATATGGAATCCATTTTTCCAAATTCAAAACAGAGAAGTGGCAGAAATTAATTTAAAATTAATTCCCGTTGTTAAAATAAAAAGCGTGTTTTTAAGAGATAATAACTATCAAAAGATTGACACTTTTTTATGTACGGTTTAATTGTAAAATTATGTCCAATGACAAAAATTATATTAAATGGTAAAAATATATTCTAAATATAATTTAAACCCACTCAAATTCATAATTTATCAATATAAATTATTTCGATTAAAAAGGTTGTTTTTAATTAAAATTTAGTAATTTTCAGAATTAATCAAAATATTAAAGTTATCAGAAAAGTACCAAAATTTCACCTTAGGCTAAATTCTTTATTCCGAATCCAAAAATGAATACCATTTTAAAAAATAAAATATGTATAATTCAAAAAGTAGGTATTACTATTTATAACGGCTAGTTTGATTGGTTATGGTGTGTTAGAACACAGTGTTGCATACAACACAAGCTATCACATTATTCAAAGAGAAGTGTACCGTAGAAGTTTGGGGTGTTATATTCTCCCCTTATTCAAATAATTTTGTCCGCGAAATTTCTAGAATACTTATCACATGAAAATACTCGGGTGGTTCTTCATCATAAGTTCCTCAGGTTCCCACGTTGCCTCTTCCATCTTGTGGTTTCTCCACAAAACATTTACCAGACGTGTCGTCCAATTTCTCAGTACTTATTCTCTCATATCAAGAATCCTGATGGGCTCTTCACAATAAGACAGATCAGGTTCTAGTTCTAATTCCTCATAATTGAGTACATGCGTTGGTTCAGGCATGTATTTCCTCAACAGAGATACGTGGAACACATCGTGAACTTTGGAGAGAATTGGCGGCATTGCCAATCGGTAATCTAAAGCCACAATTCATTCTAGAATTTCGAAAGGTCCGATGTACATGGGACTCAATTTACCTTTCTTACCAAAACGTATGACTCCCTTCCATGGAGATACCTTCAGAAAAACATGATCACCGACTTGAAATTCCAAATCCTTCCTTCGATTATTGGCATAGATCTTCTGCCTACTTTGAGCTGCTTTGATGTGATTTTGGATTACCTTCACCTTTTCCATCGTTTCCTCCACTAGTTCTGGGCCTACAAGTTTTCTTTCACCAACGTCATCCCAATAGGTTGGTGTACGACATCTCTTTCTATATAACGCTTCATATGGTGCCATCTGAATACTCGAATGGAAGATATTGTTATAAGAAAATTCTACCAGAGGTAAATATTAATCCTGCATACCCTGAAAGTCAAGTGATCAAGATCTCAACATGTCTTATAAGGTTTGAATAGTCCGTCTGTCTGAGTGTGGTAAGCAGTTCTCAAATGAAGTTCAGTATCATGGGATTTCTGAAGACTTTTCCAGAATCTTGAAGTAAAACGGGGACCATGATTAGAAACAATCTATAGGGGAACTCAATGAAGTCTCACAACTTCATTAATATATAGTCTTACTAGACGTTCCAGGGTTAGATCTTCTCTTATAGCAAGAAAATGTGCTGACATGGTAAGACAATCAGTAATAACCCATATTGTATCGTTCATTCTAGGAGTCTTTGGTAGCCCCATGACAAAGTCCATCGTAATATTGTCCCATTTCCACTCCTGTATGGGAATAGGTTGCATGACTCCTCCAGGCTGTTTCCTTCCAGCTTTCATTTGTTGACAAACCATACATCTTGACACAAAATAAGCAATCTCCCTCTTCATGTTATCCCACCAAAAATGTTCCTTCAAATCTCTATAGATTTAGGTGCTCCCAGGGTGAATAGAGAAATTGGAACTATGAGCATCATCTAGAAATTCCCTTTTTAGATTAGGTATATCGGGAACACAAAGTCTCTTCCCAAATTTCAAAATTTCATCTTCATACAAAAAGTCTCTTATTCTTCAATCATTCATAGCTTTAATCTTCTTTTTAAATTCTTCATCATTGGTCTGAGAACTCTTAATTCTTTCTAGTAATGATGGTTTGGTAACCATTTGAAAAAGAATTGACGTTTCTCCTTCCATGGTTATTCCCATGTCCATCTTCACTAGATCCATGAAAATTGGATCCCTTTCAATTCTCATATTGTTCTAAACTCCATGGTCTTTGCTGCTCAAACCATCTGCCACATTTTTTGCTTTCCCCGAGTGGTAGTGTATCGTACAGTCATAATCCTTGAGTAATTCAAGCCATCTCCTTTGCCTCATGTTGAGTTCTTTTTGTGAGAAAATATATTTCAAACTCTTGTGATCAGTATAAATCTCACATTTTCACCATAGAGGTAGTGCCTCCATTTCTTCAAAGCAAATATCGCATCTTCTAACTCGAGCTCATGAGTAGGATAGTTTTTCTTATGAATTTTGAACTGTCGTGATGCATATGCAATAACTCTATCATTCTGCATAAGGACAAAACCAAGTCCTTCCTTAGATGAATCACTATAAATAACGAACCCATCATTCCCCGATGGTAGAGTCAATATAAGTGCATTGACTAATATTCTCTTCAGTTTTCAAAACATTCTTCACACTCTTTTTTCCAAACAAATTTAACCCCTGTACGTGTGAGCTTCGTTAATGGGTTAGCCAACTGGGAAAAATTCTGGACGAAACGTCGATAATAACCTGGAAAACCAATAAAACTATGTACCTCAGTTATACTCGTAGGTGCTGGCCATTATTGGATTGCCTTGGTATTAGAAGGATTAAAATAGATTCCATCTTTAGAGAAAATATGGCCATGGAAAGAAATCTCCTGAAGCCAGAATTCACACTTGCTAAAATTCCCGTATAATTCATGTCTTCTCAGAGTATTCAAGATAATGTGAAAGTGATTTTCATGATCTTCGTAGCTTTTGGAGTATACCAAGATATCATCAATACATTCCACCACAAATTCATCGTGATACTCCTTGAAAACTCTATTCCTCAGATCCATGAATACAGAGGGTGCTTTAGTCAATCCAAAAGGCATTACAGTAAACTCGTAATGCCCGTTCCTGGTTTGAAATGCATTCTTCGGAATGTCTTCTTTCTTCACACACAACTGATGGTATCCAGCTCAAAGGTAAATCTTTGAAAAGTATTGAGCTCCATTCATTTGGTCAAATAAATCATCATAACGAGGTAGGGGATACTTGTTCTTTATCGTTATAGCATTGATCTCTCTATAGTCGATACATAACCCCATAGATCCATCATTATTTTTAACAAAAAGAACAGGGGCTCCCCATAGAGAAACACTAGGGCGAATAAATAATTTATTACTCAATTCCTCTAGTTTTTTATTTAGTTTGACTAACTATACAGTGGCCATTCTATAAGGGGTATTCGATATAAGCCTTGATCCAGGAATTAAATCAATGGAAAACTGAACTTCTCATTCTAGATGATGTCTAGGTAAATCCTCCGGAAATACATCTACAAATTCATTCACAATAGGTACATCCTCTGTTTGAACATTTTTTTCCTCACCCATAGTTATTTCATTCTCTTCCTCCCCAATATTTGAATTTACTTGAGCTACTGGTGGTGGATCTAGATAAGAATTAGGTGGTGACGATTCTGCTGTAAAGATAAGGTGTTCCTTATCATCATCATCAAGAATCGTAACCTCTTTCTTCTTACAATAAATCTTTGCATCATAGTCTGAAAGCTAGTCCATACCGAGGATTATATCAAACTCAATCATAGGTATGACGATGAGATCAGCAGATAAAGAACATTTATGTGCTCTAATGGGGACTGATTCACAAAAATTTGTTGCAACGATACTTCCCTTAGGAGTTTTAACAGATAACTCCCTTTTTAAATCAAATTGGAAATATCTAATTTTCTTAGCAAACTGGGAAGATATGAAACAATGCGATGATCCAGAATCAAATAACGCATTTGCTAAACTTGAGGAAACCACTAAATTACCTACCACCACGTCTTTCAGAGCTTCTACCTTAGCAGTACTGATAGCATAAGCTTGGCCTTGATCCCTTGTCTTTTTTTGAGGTAAGTTCTCCTGACGCTTATGACATTCAGTTGCATAATTCCCCATCTCCCTGAAATTTTAGCACTGAACGTTGGTGGCTTCCTTCTTCCCCTTGCAATCACGAGCTTGGTGGCCTTTTTCACCACACTTGTAACAGACTCCTGTTCCCTTCAAGCAAGTACCGAGGTGTTTCATACGACATTTACCACAGGATGGATATTCAACCTTTCCCTTCTTCCCCTTATTTCCATTCCCAGATTGATCAGCATGTCTCTTTTCTCTTTCTTGTCTTTAAAGTCATAAGACTTAGAGAATTCCATTTCGGTCTTCATAGCACAAGATAAAATGTCTTCGTATGACGAAAAGGATTGTGAGACTAATGCTCGATGGAGAAATGGTTTTAACCCATCATAGAAACGATCAATATTACTTCATGGGTTATGTATATAATCTATATCATACCTTGCTAACCTTGTAAATTTAGCCTCATATTGCGATATTCTCATCCTCCATTTTTCTTGGACTCAGAAATTGCCTTTCCATATCTGCTCGATGGTCGCGAGGAAAGTATTTTTCTAAAAACAGATCTTTGAACTCCCTCCATTCAATATTTGATAGTTCATCATCTTTTTTCGTGTTTTGAATCATTGACCACGATTGATCAGCATCTCCAGTGAGGCGGTAAACTTCAATGATAACTTTTTCCTTTCACTACTCCCAAAAGCCTGAAATATTTTCTCTAGGGAATTTATCCATTGCTCAGCAACTAAGGGATTTGTACTCCCATTGAACATTGGTGGTTGTTGCCTCATTAATTGATCTAACATTGATCCTCCACGCTGCGGATCAGGTTGCTCCATATGGGTAATGATATTATTCATAACCTGAGTGAGTTATCCTAGTATGGTGATTAGATGATCGGCACCAGTTGCATCACCAGCTCCACTATAATTATCTTGAGCAGGAGGGACATCCCTACATGAAGTGTGTGCATTGATATGGTTTCCATTTCTTCCACTAGGTGCCATTTCTAAACAATGGCATAAACTAGATCAGTTTATGAATCAGAATACATAATACCATACTTATAAAACACATAACATAAATAGAACTATTTATGGATATAATCCATAATCATAAGAATGTGTTCATTGTGGAAGTATATACTCATAAACCCTTCATAATGATTTGTAAAGAAAATGAGAGTTATCCTAAGCATATCCCTTGGGAGTGTCGTAACCAAGAGTGCAGCAAGGCCCGTTGTCGTGCACCAGTTCCCTTTCGAGTCTAGCTCAAAGCAGTGTTTTCGGGTTTTACCCCTAGGTACATCTGTGCCAGAGCCGCCTCTACCGGCTCGTATCCAGACAGGGATGTATTTGCTCGGAAAACTCAAAAAATCTCTACAATACCAAAATTCTAGGAAGTTCTTCTATACTAATCCTCAAAGTACATCTTAGGTCTACGTTCTCTAATCAGATTTTATCTAAATCTAGCTTCCAAGGTTTGTACTAAACTTCCTCTGATACCAACTGTATCACCCCAACCCCAGTTACCCAGAGTCGGTGCATTATTACATAACATTGGCATGATCACAAGAAAGATCAAATCTCGAATGACCGATTGGTTTAGTAGCCTTGGAAACACTAGATATATTCATAAAGTTTTACATTACATCATAAAGTGGAAAACTACAACAACAACATAGTCTCCATATCCCACACTCATATCCCCACATAATATCCCTACAGTTCATTCATAACTTACTTCTTCACATCCTGGAAAAAATTAAACATAGAAAAGGGGTGATCTGAAATGCCCAGTAAGGATAACAATATAGCGGAAACTTTCAAAAATAAGCGTAAACATCTAAGGAAATGTATAACTAAAACAAAAGCCTTTTAAACTTGAACTTCAACATAGTATTGAAAAAGTAAAATTAAATAATGCCATTTACTTATTCACATGGGTATTCTACTAATAGAATAATCACTTGCAATATCAATAACCACTTTCATAATGATGGAATGCATAATGCCAGACTATCATAACCACATAGCCAAGGCCTTGTGCCAAGACTAAAAATAAGATTTTGCCAAAGCATTGTGCCAGGGCACTAGCTTGTCTCATGAGACCTATTGATAAATCGAGGAGCTATAGAGGGCTCCACCCGTCACATATTAAGTCCAATGCATTCCCATATGAAAAGGTTTAAACATAACATAAACATTCATATTAAAACTAGCATACGAAATGTCAATACTTTCACCATAAACCATGAATGGTAAAAAAATAGCACATCCACAGTCAAACATATCACAAAACCTTCAATACAATATATAAGTTTGTATCATAATAAATCAACTTCACATAAGCGTAAAATCTAACAAAGGATGTTGACATAGATGAAATCAAAACTCTTTTTAGAGAAATTTATCTTTTTATACTAAAATAATTTAAGATCCATATAAAATAAAACATTTTCTTTGAAGATATTCTTATAAGATTGTAAGGGAAGCTTTGAAGATTTTATAATGGTGGAAAATAGCCGCACCCTCCATATAAGTTAAAATAAACATTCTTACCATAATTCTGTCGAAAAGGATAAAAAGGACCTTTTTTGAAAATGAAAGAAAGATTCCATTATAAACCACTTATAAAAGTCAAAAATGGTATAAATGAATTTAACTCATCTTCTAGTAAATAGTAAAAAAAATTCAAATACATTTTTAAGAAACATGGATGTGGATGATAAAGACATCCCTGTAGATTATTACGTATAAAAAACCTCGGATAAAGAAGGGATTGTGAAATAACCATTACATTGAAATTTTCCTTGGTTGAGAGTAGGTTAACCTCCTGTATAATGGTAAAATAATTGTTATTAAATTATACAAGAATCATATACATTAATATGATATCATATATGATCTTTTAACATTGATTTGTTAATAATATCTTAGTATTATCGTTGTTTCGGGTGTTAACTTACTCGTTTTATTTTATATGTTTTGTTATGTAAGCCATGTTTGTAATGGATAGGTTGTATATTAATCATATACAGAATGATATCACGTCCTTATATACTATTATTAATCATCAAATGAGAATTATACTTGAATTGTTACGATGGATAATGAATCTCATCGCATTCGTGGAGACGGTAGTCCGTACGTACGCACGAGCGATAATATCATTCTTTTGATATTAAAATAATATATAAATGGATGGTATATCATATATAAAGAATCATTAACATGTTATATTTATTATTAAAATGAGTTTCACATCATTATTATACCCATCCAAATAATAATATATTGAATAACAATTACACCACGACGTGGAGACAGTAAGCCGTACGTACGCATGTATGGTGACATGTTATTCAAAGGGTAGATAGAATACTGAATATGGTGGTACCATATTTATAATAACATCACAGTATATATATGATATTGGAGTTATTATTTTAGAATGGTAACAACAAAGGAAGAATAAGTGGAAGAAGAAAGGAACTTGGAAAAGGGTGGTGAAATCATTACCTCTTCTTCCGGTTCTTCCTTTTGATTTGATAAAAAGGGCCCCTTATGTTGGCTTTCGGATCAAACTAAGGCCACTAGGATGTACTGAGGGAAGTTGGGAGAGTTTTTGGGCAGTTTTTGGCCAATCCAAAAGGCTTTTATGGTGTGAAGAAATGAGAAGGAGGAGTGCCCTTTTATAAGAGGGGTGAGGGGAACCTTTGGAAAAGCTAGAAATATTAATTTACAATAAATTAATATTCGGTTTCTAATGGCTCCATAGTTGATTATTTAAATTTTAAGGTGGGTATGGGTCGAAAAAAACTCAACCAATAGAATTTAGACAGGTTTGGGTACTTATATTAACACTATCTTTAAGTATTAACTCTTAGTTAATTAGTTTCATTTTTACAATGTCTCTTTGTATTTTTATATAATATGGTTAATAAACTTACTATATAGATTCAAGTGACCCCCAAGTAGTCCATTAATGATATAACTATCATGATATAAGTCCTTTTTCCGAACCATAGATTTTTATTAATTTAATATCAATTAATAATATAATATTTGTTTTAAAAAGTCGTTTATGTCAATTTTGATACTATTCAATAGTTGATTTTTGTGAAACTCATAACAGAATTATTACATCGAAAAAAATTAATTAAATCAATCATAATATGTTATATTATCCTAGAAAATTATTTTAATTCATTAAAAGTCTAAAATTATATTTATTTGGGTATTTATAATATCAATTATTTTAATTTGTCACTATTATGGTAATTACTGCATCATAATTGTGTCATAAATAAATTAACTTTCGTAAACTCTAAAAATTATAAATAAAATATAATTATGTAGGAAATCTTTTTGGAATTCGAATGAATATTTATAGTCTAAAATCAAACATATATAACCCTATTTAAAAATTTGTTTTCTAAAAGATATATGCTTATGTCATTTTTGTAATTATATTAACTTAATTAATTTTAAGTGTCCCTATCACCTACAAGTGGCTCCATGGGGTCTCAAAATCGACCCAATGATGCCTATGGTCGAACCTGTATCAACCAATGAGGCTAGGACACGTTTTAGGGTAATTTTTTGTTATTATAATATTATTTTTTAAACTTTATTTACCAGATTTACCCTTAACCATGGTAAATAAAATATTTGCTGAAGTAATTATTCAAAATGTCTAAAAATAAAAGTTACCTATTTACAAAATTTGAACATCCTGATTCCAAATATGGAATCCATTTTTCCAAATTCAAAACACAAAAGTGTCAGAAGTTAATTTATAACTAATTCCCATTGTTAAAACAAAAAGCTTGTTTTTAAGAGATAATAACTATCAAAAGATTGACACTTGTTTATGTCTAGGTTAATTGTAAAATTATGTCCAATAACCAAAATTATATTAAATGGTAAAAATATATTCTAAATATACTTTAAAACCACTCAAATTCATAATTTATCAAGATAAATAATTTCGATTAAAAAGGTTGTTTTTAATTAAAATTTAGTAATTTTCACTATTCATCAAAATATTAATGTTATCTGAAAAGTAACAAAATTTCACCTTAGGCTAAATTCGATATTCCGAATCCAAAAATGAAGACCATTTTAAAAAATAAAATATATATAATTCAAAAAGTAGGCATTACTATTCATAACGTCTAGTCTGATTGGTTATGGTGTGTTAGAACTCGGTATTGCGTACAACACACGCTATCACATTATTCAAAGAGAAGCATACCGTAGAAGATTGCAGAGTTACAGTAGTCTACAATCTTAATTTAAAATATTATGACCAATAAAATGAAATAAAAAATAAATGATACCATTTTTTCTTCCAATACCCAGTTCTACAGCTAATCAATTATTCAATGTGGTATCCCACTAGGCCTTTGGAGCACCTCCCCATATGTCAACGGATGTCGATTAGAGGATACATATTAATGGGTTGATAGTTGGGATACATTGCACTATGGGTTTGATAATAATAATGTTCTATATATAAATATTGTATAATTGACCATAATTTAGTGAAAGAAACTAAAAATATAATGTGGAAAATATTCAAGGTAATATTAGTAGTAATAAAAAAGAGGAAATGATCAATACCATTTATAGTAAAAAAAATGGAAACGTTATTCATAAAAGATATATATTCAATGTATCATGAGTTTTAAAATATCATAATATACATATATAATGAATAATGTAAAAAAAGAAACTTTCTCTCATGCAATGAAATAACCATGGTCCAATTATCTCTATCCCAAGTAGAATTCCAAAGTCAATAACTATTATAATACTGCTACTATTGATACGTTAACTAATCTTGGAGATAAAATGTGCATGCACTCCTTGAGGATCCTTTGTTGGTTTTGAGAATTATCTCAATAGGATACCACCTATGTTTTTCTATAATAAATCCTTTTTTATTTAGGTGTATAAATTAATTTAATTATGTCCATATGTAATCAATGTCCTTCTTCCCTTTTTTTAGCATCCAAAAAATAGTGATCCGGTACATAACCCATTACTAGTATCAATACGAGTACATGAGCCAAGTATATATATAGAATAATTTGTGTTTATTCATATATATGTTTGCCGTGGTGAGGATACATGTCTTACTACCCATGGAATCAATTGACTGCCATCATAATAGGTTAATCCTTAAGTTACATCTATCATCATGTAACCAAAACATCATTCCATAACTCTTGATACTTGGTACCCAATCGACATGCCCAATAAAGTCCCTAGTACATTGGACCACAAATTATAGAATCACCATTACCATGAATCCATACATCCCGATCAACAATAATATATCTATTCCCATATACAATCATAATCATCATAATAGATATCGTTGTAAGGCTTGGGGAAACCAGTCCCTTAATATTTTTTTGCATTAACAACCACTTTTATATAATCAAGACAAAACCCCAAATGATGGTCTCAAAATTCAGGTAGAAACATATTGGAATTATAATGTGTCAAGTGAGGAAGGTAGTTATATATTATTTCAGTGCATCAGTAGTTCTCTCAGGACAAACTGTCTCAGGTATTTATTATATTCCATTATCATTAATAAATAATATGATAGAGTTAGGCATTTCCATATGTTTATGATATATGACATTGTGTTTTAAATCAAAATGAAAAACATTATTTTTACCCCTATGATTATTTATTTCAGACATTATTATATGCAAAAAAAATTTATTTCATGTTCAAATTATTAGTATAATGGAAATTCTAAATTAATATATATCGTTCCATCTTATCGATGAATAATTTATTACATGATAAAGTCCACTATATGATACAACCAATTCCGCATCAAATATCACCCTTTATGTTTTGTACATTTCCCTAGGGAACTAAGAAATTAAAATGAATCATCTATGTTAATTATGTAGGAATAAAAAACTCTTTCATTTTTTATGTTGTATTTTGTTGAATTCACTATAGGATCATATATGTATCTAATGTTATGAGACTACGAAAATCTTGTTTTATATGTATCATGATCTATTTTATAATTTACCATGTTAGTAAATTGAACACATAATCTATGTTGATATATTCATGGTTTTTATAGTTGGTATTTGAGAATGTATAGTAAAAACCATTGGATTAAGATTTAGTATATAATAGTTTAAAGAAGAAACATTAAATAAACACATCATATAATCCAACATATTTTTTACATTAATTTACATAACTATGAATATCACACTCTGAGTAATTATTCTTAATTTAATGTGTTAATTAATATCATTACATTTTTTAGGAGTGACTACTAATAATATAAATAGAAATGATTCCAATTATTCTAATTATTGGTGTATTTTTACACTATAAAAAGATAATGAGGGTAGTCATAGTGGGATGAATATTATAATTCTCTTAGATCAATAGACACATGTTATGATAAATATCCATTCCATTATGAATAAAAAATATTCTTTGTAATATGGTATTCAAATATTTGACCTCATTATTTTTAACCCGACCCAATCTTTTAATGAAAACAAAAATCCATTATTATATAAATAATAGATGTACTCCATTGAGTAGAACATAATAATTTCTAGAAAATTGTCAAAAGGATAACGCTATAATAAAAATATGTCATTTAATGGGACATAATATCCGATGATGGTAATCAATTTCAAATAACCTAAAATTGGAGGATTTACATGTAATTGGAAGTTAATATTTTTTTGTGATATTCATTGAAAATATAATGAATCCGGATTAGTTAGTTGATATAAAAAGTAAATAACTAATTATAAAAAAATTCATGAGAAAAATATTTTTGACTATGAGTCTAACCATATAAATATTATATAACATGTTATGTACTATATATTTAATCTATAAATAATTAATGGAAAAATTGTTGAAAGAATAAATAAAATAATTTTATGGGAATTATTGTCCCATGGATTTGTTATATACTGAGAGATGGTATCAATTGATATCAAGAAAGAGAATTTAATTTACATGTTTTTTTATTTTGAATATAAATAAATAGAGGATGAAAATCGTCGGGAACCATGTAATTGAAATATTACAAAAAGTGAATAACAAAAAGAAATAATAGTTTTCTAGAAAGGTTGAAATAAATCCCATCAACATCATCAATTTTAATTAAAATATGACTCTTTTAATTTTTGATGTGTCATATATAGGGGATGATTAACTATTCCATCTATTCTATATACATTAAGTGAATTTACCAAAAAAAAATTCATAGATTGTTACTTGGATTATTTGATTACAATAAAAGATGATGATATCTTAAATGACATGATAAATAGTCCATTGATCATAAAATCAATGTTATATAACGAATTATTTAATAATATTTATTAATAGTATGTTTTATCTTTAATGATTCGTATGTACATTGTATAATATCACAAAATAAAATGAGATATTTTAAATGGAATGACATAGTTGAAATAAAATAGAAGCAAGGATATAAGATATTTTTTATTAATATGCATTGTGATTATTTAATTATAGTTATTATTCCTTAGGATATGAGATACATTGGGAAACTTTATATGGAAAAATGAATTTTAAAGTCTATTTAAATAATTTCCATCCATGAGAAGGAGAGTAAAATTATTGATGTGTGAATAAAATACATTTTTTATTGGGGTGACTTTATTTTTGAATTTATTAGATTTAACATCAGTAGATCATCATAATTGGAATATTTAAAAATAATTGGAGGATATTCCATATATGATTGTGAGGTATATCCAATGAATATATTATTTATAAATAATATAAGATTATATAAATGAATTTTGGGTTGAAATATAGTTTCAACCATCTTTCCAATACAATGATGATCCTGTATATATTTTTAGTACAAGAGAAAATGTGTTGAAGAATAGTACCACAATTTTTCTGAATGTTCTTTGGAAGAATTAATATTTATAGGAGGTGACTCATAATTTGAAGGAATTATTTATAATAAAATTATTGCATTTTTCATGTATCCTGAAATACAATAAAATGTATATAATTATTTATTGGGTTAATCTATGATCCATGATTCCATTATGATAATTGATCACTTCTTCATAAAAATGTATTACAGAACACTCCTTTAAATATTTCATCCAATGAGCGTGACCAATATATATATGATGAAATTCAAAATAATATATTTAATATGTAATTTTTATTACATATTGATATTGGAAGAAATATATTCTTGATCTCCATAGGAACATACTACAAAATAACGAAAATGATAAAAGATAAGTAACTATTATAAATATAAAATAAACAATGAGATTCACATGGTATTGAAACAAAAAAATGATACAAATGATTTCATATACTATAATTTATTGTACATATAATTGATCATATAACATTTTTATGTGTAAGATGGCCAATAGAATATTACTATTGATAATTAGACCATTAGAATAGTAATTTGCCTTTATAATAATTATAATAGTTATGTACCATTTTTAAAAATTTAAATCTAAAAAAGATAAAAAAATTGATCAATAAAAATATAATAATAATTATTAAAAATAGATACTTATCAGTGAATATTAATTATTTTACCACAAAATTCCATAAAAGAAAAAAATTAATTTATTAAAGAATAGTGTTGATTATTTTCAATAAATTTAAGATCTAAAAATAAAACAAAAATATTATAAAAAAATAAATTTTTTAGATGAATTAAATTATTTTCAAAAATATAAATTGAATTTATAATCATTATGTTTAAATAATCTAAATATAAATTATTGAAATAACATTTAAATACATATATTTCATTTAAATATTAAAATATTATAAAAATATATTTTAATTATTATGAAATCAATAAAAAATAAGATTTATGAAATAAATAATATCAAGTATTTAATTCGAAAAATTAGTTTATTTACTTATAGTAATTTAATCAATAATATTAAAAAACATCATAACCAATAATTGTTTTCATAAAAACTAAATTAAATTACATGAATTCAATAATAAATCATTACAAATAAATATAGTTTCAATGTATAATATAATATAATATTTTAGGGCTTCATTCATAATTATATTAACATAACAATGACCTAAATTTCAAAAATGATCTTTCAAAACCACCAGAAGGCCACTAGTTTTCAATTATTCTAAAATAATAAGATCAACGAAAATGTAATGAATATTAATTTAAAAAACTACCCCCATTTTCTCAATATCCCCCATTGTAATATTTCTCATATCTCTAGTGAATTTTGTTTTGGTTTCTCTATCACTATCCAACCCAAGAATCATTGTTTGGAGAAATTTTTAGTTGAGTTATGGTATATATATGTAAATTTATTTTTCATCTCCAGTACTATGGATTTTACTATAGTGTCAAAGTATGTTAAGGGTTCCCAATGCCCTTAAAACATTTCCCTAAATATATCACAAAATTTATTTATTTAAGGAATTAATTATCGAGAATCATGAAGTTACTTATTAATATAATGGTTTCCAAAACATTTTCCTCACTTATCCTTAATATAACTCATTAATTACTTTATATTTCTATTTATAATTTTATTATGTATCATTATTATATAACTATTATTTTATTTCAAAAATTAAAATTCTACTAAATTTTTTTAAACCACACTTAGAATACATTAAATAACTACAAGAATAGTTTATATTCTACTAGAATATTATTTTCATACATTTAGACTCTTAACAATTATTTTTTTAATACCTTTGAACAACCCTCTATACATAATGTATGACAAACCATTATTAAAATACCAAGCAGTTATTCAATTTCATTTGGGATTTATAATAAATAATGTCTAGAGCATTATATTTTCACCTCTATATAAATGAAATAAAATTTAACGAGGAATCAATGATTATAATATTTTGTTTTTTGTTTTTTAATGATTGAGAAGACCTTTTATGTAATTCATTACCTTATTATCACTATAATATTTTCATTCATAAAAATTATTTCATATGATTGATTTATCCACCATATAATGTAATGATTTCAGTCTAGAATTATATTACACATTTATTCATTGTTTTTTCTAATCTTGTAAACAATCTCCGGAATTGGGTGTATACATTACGTAAGTATATAT
Source organism: Viscum album (assembly GCA_963277665.1). NCBI lineage: Eukaryota > Viridiplantae > Streptophyta > Magnoliopsida > Santalales > Viscaceae > Viscum > Viscum album. The sequence goes on along the minus strand of OY728163.1, from coordinate 1,042,979,244 downwards.
CATTTCCTAGGATGAGGACATGATATATTATTATGAAGTCTTAAAAAAATTTCTTCCATCAATATGAAATCTTTAATTATTATCAATCTATTTAATATTTTTTTTCGATGTATATATTTAATGATCAAGTAATCCGTTATACTAATCATATGATTATTATGTATTACTTCAATATTATATATGACTTTTTTAATCAATAAAAACATTTATTTTCATTGAACCCCTTACTATGAAATTGATTTCATATATATATATATATTCCAATTCAAAAGGGAACCATGAAAAATAATATAAATTATATAAGGATGTATTAATGGGAATAATATATATTTTTTGAAATTTTTTGTTATATTTAATGTATCGAAATATAATTTTAAAATCATGTATGGGTCTAGTCACATATAAGTAAAAATCAATTTGATCATGTTAAATTTCATCTTTTGTATTATCTACCAATATAATAAAAATTTCTACACACATTGTGTTATTTGAGTCATGTGTATTATATTTACCCATTCTAAGTGGGAAGCATTAAAATTTAACATTAATAGACTCACAAATAAAGGATAATATGATTATAAATTATGTATAAACGTATAAATATAATGGGAATAATTTATAAGAACTGAGTTACAATAGAAATATATTCAAAATATTTGAAATAAAAATTCATATTCTATATTTTTTTCAAACCAACGGATTATAATCATAATGAAATTCACATCACATGTAAAATAATTCCAACAAAATGGGGTTGTGGTAAAAACTGAGTATAGAATAATAATAATAGTATAGTAAAAAAATAAGAGAATAAAATATGAAACAATAAAGTTGATATAGAAATGGTTACGTCACTCGAGTTTGATACATATTGGATTGTTCTACTGAAATCACTAATAATAATTTTTCCATCATAAATTTTACTATATATTTATTTATTCTAATAAATTTAATTTGTAAATAATTGACATATTTGATGTTATATCATATTTATATCAATAATTGATATTTGGGTCACATGGTCTAATGTTTACATCAGTTGTATGATATGTTTAATTGTTAATCATACAATGGTTCAAAGAATTAAGATAGTATAAATTTAATTACATGTATTAATCTAAAATTTTATTTTTTCAACACATATTTTAATGAAAAAAAATTATCCAAGATTATTATATTCCTCCATAAAATAATATCTTTCATAATTAAACAAATATTGATGTTTTGCATTTAATAACATATAAATGTTGGTAAAATTATAATATGTGTTCCTAAAAAAGACATAATTATATTATTAATATAAAATTTATACTATAAAATTTATAAAATAAATGATAATTTTGGTGATGATAACTATCATCATTCACATATGTATTATAAATCCACAATGATGTGAACAATTTTTAAAAAATTAAAGTTATAAGTAGAGAAAAATAAAATTTAAATTATTAATGTTTAATGGAATATTTTACTAATAATTTGGTAATCATAATTATTGTAATTAAATATTGTGATTATTATGTGTATGAATTGAATAAATATTTTGAAGATGTGTAGTTGTTAAATTTACAATTTTATTAACTTTTATAAACTCTTCTCTAAGGCCTCCGAGATTTGTCTTTTTGATTGGCCAATATAATATGATAAGGTATAGGATGAATAAGCTCATATTTTCCTCAATATCTTGATTTTGGGATAATATTAATGTGAATATTAATTTGAGAATAATGGTAGCTTTTAAATGTAAAAAAAAGAGGTGGTTTTAAAAAAAATAATGAGATTTTTATTATTTGTGATCTAAAATATAATTTTTATTATTATTGAGAATATATATATGAATTTCTTAAATAATTAATATTTATATTCATTTAAAATATTTATAAAAATAATCTTTTCATTAGAATCTATTATTTATAGAAACAAATAAAAATAATATTTTATATGAATAAAATGTAATTTTTTTTGAAAATAAATTTATAAATTTATAAATTATGTTTATCATTTTCAAATGAATAACTCTTGTAATTAAATACCATTTATATTATATATAATTATATATAAATTATTGACCAATTTTAACATCAATATATTTTAAAAAAATAAAATATACAGGGAAAACAATTCATTAATATTTCTAAAATCATCACCAATTTCAAGAAAAATTGTCGTTCTATACTAATTTTATTCAATGGAATAATTAGTGATGATTATATTATAATTTTTTGAGTTAACTAAATTTTTATACTGAATTTATAACAAACATATTAATTTTTTCATATTCACATAAAAAATTGGTAAATAAAAATATCTACTAAGTCATATATTATGTTATATAATCCAATAAATGTTTCTATTGCAATAATATTTCAATATTAAATGAATATTTTTTTTAAATATTTTTTTTAAAATAAATTTTTATATTCATAATGTTTTGTTACTATTAAAAAAGGAACATTACTATTTACCATCTCATATAAGGTTTAAACTTCTAATAAAAAAACTCTTTATTCCCTTAGTAATCATTCCACTGAAATCCCATTAATATTCCACTATTAACTGTTTATAAAATAATGAATATATTTCTAATTTTCTATTTAGTAATATCATTTTAGGAATTCATGATAGATATATTAGAACTTGATTCCACTAAATTTGAATATATAAAATTGTTAAATAAATTATTTTACGAAAACATTATACATCTTCAATTTTATAGGGTATTCATATCCTCAATATATAATTTTATATATTTATAAACGAAAACAATTTTTAATTTTTGATATTATGTTCATGTGTTATTTTTTATATTTTATAGATAAATTTGAAGTAAAGATATATTATTGATAAAAACATCATCTTAAATTGAATAGTTGATTTAAATAAAACTACCATTTATTTTAAGAGTAAAGACACATTAGATATTGAGTATTATATTAAAGAAAAATAATAATCATTTAATTATACATAATATATTAATTAAATAATTAATTATCATTATTCATGATCTATGTATAAATGAAATTTTGGGTTAAAAATATTATTCTAATAAAATAATATTTATGCAATAAATATGTTTTTAACTTAATAAAATAAATAAATTATTATTTATTTTTAAAGAAATTTTTTTTTGATATATTCAATAATGTATTTTAAAATTTTAATTATGGGTTTAACATAGTTAATAATGTATGAAAATTATTATTTTTCAAAAAAAAATTAATATTTCAAAAAAACATTTCTATGTCATGTTGTGAGATTATTTTAAAATAAAAATTTTCATACAAAAGATTGAAAATTAAGAAATTTTAACCCGTATTTTTAATCATAAGAATGAATAAAATTTAATAGGTTCATCTTAATTTTTTCCATAATTACTAGTAAAAATTGTATTATTTTCACCCCATGGTTATGGTTATAACAAGTTTAAACGGGTTGTTAGAAAAAAGAGACAGTTGTATGATTTCCATATAAAATATTATATATACTATTTTAAGACAATACATCATCCCTATATAATCTACCATTTTATGATATGTAATTTGTATAAATTTGAATATATATTGAAATTAATATATTTAAATCATTTGAAAACATTTATATTTTCCCCCTTCCCAAATTATAAATGGGAACCCCTATCCTATAGTATCCCCACATCATGAGAGTAATATGATTATGAATACCTATCTTGATACCCTCCTAAAATCACACAAAATTTACTAGATGTCCTATTTGAAACATATTTTCCTCTATTCATGTCTTATAGTGTATATAGTTTGTTGTTTCTCAATGATGTAGTAGAATTCTTAACCAGTTATTTTCAATTTTACATATGCATATACCTCCTATAAATATATTTAATATATTCAGATATAAATAAATAATTATATTCGAAATATTTATTTTTTTCTAATGTCAAATAAACTATTTTCTATCCCTTTTCTATTAAGTGATAAATGACAAGTACCACAGGTGCGTAAATGTTCACCACCACCTTTACATAGCAATATGGGTCATCACCTATCCCCATCATTTGAGGATGGTTATTATGATGAATTTATGGTTTATTAATAATATTTATGAAATAATTGATATTCAATAATTATATTAACTTTTCTACATTTTCATATTTCAACACATATGAGAACCATAATTCCACATGTGCATTCATGTGGACTACCACCACCATGAAGTGAGGTAATTAATTTTTCATTTTAATTAATACATTGATTGAGATAAGGATCTTTTTAATAAATACATACTAATTTTATGATCTATCTATTATATTATATAATTTAATTATTGATTACCTATATTTTAAAGAATCACATGTGTCTACATATGGTTTACAATCTCCACGAAGTGGTTTCATTCATTTTTCACCACTGATTGATATGATATTGTCTTCTGTAAATTATGGTTAGTTAGGATAATTATTAAATTATAATAATTTAGTATATGATGAATCCATTTATAATGTTCATGGATAGGAACCATCGAACCAAGACTAGCATAAACATAATAAAGTTTTCATATGGATACCCATTTTATAGAAGATTTGGGTTTAAAATGATATTTTGATTTTATAATATAAAGGTACATTGTAATTTACCCACAAATTTTATTCAATAATTTATTTTTAATATATTTATATTTCTTATATTATCAGTTATAATACATATGTGAAAAGTTGTTACGTGAGGTTACAAATGTATGATTCAATTCCATTTTAGTCTATAATAGATTTGTACTTATTTAAATTGCATAGATTAAATTAATATTATGGGATATTAAAATTAAATCCTTATCCCTGTATAGTTATATTAATAATTTTTTTTGTTTTAGTACCTCTATTCATGAATTTTTTATGAAAAATGAATCACAAATTTATTTTCGTAAAAAAAGACCTTATTTATCCACTTTTTGTAAGAAATTATTTTTATCCCATTTTCACGTTTTCTAAAATGTTATTAAAAAATTATTTTTACTAAAAATCAATGATTAATTTATATCATATTTAGACATAGGTTACATGGCATAAATTCTAAGAATGATTCATATTTTATTTTTATAATATGTTATTTTTATCTAATGTTTAAAAAAGATCATTATTTTAATGATTAAAATAAAATCATAACACTAAACCATCATAACTCATAATTAATTTGATTTTTTCTTTTATGAATTAAAAATATATTTTAAATGAAATATTTTCCAGAAATATTTTTCAAATAATATATGTTTCATATACATTATTTTAAAATTAAAAAGGTAGGTTCATGAAGAAATATACTTGCATGTATTTTAAAATAATTATTCATTTATGGTAACATTCATTGATGTTAATTTATCCTTAATTGGAATATTTTTGATTGATAATATCCTTATTATTTATGTAAACATTTTGTGATAATGACAATGTGATTTTTATGAAACGATTTTCTTTCTCTATGGATTTTCTTTTCATGTAAGAATTTTTTTATGATAATATGGAGTTCTTATGATTGGATTATGTTTATGTAATGTTTGGTATCATTATATCCCGCTATATAATTTGGTGAAGTGACATTATAATATTGTAACATACTGATGATATGCGTAGGAATTATTTTTAATTTATTTTTTCAAATTTTGATGCATGAGTTTGATTGATTCAAACAATGTTCAATAGATAATGCATACAAATGATTGATAATAGATTTTTTCTAACATTTTTATGTTTTTGTAAGAATTTTTCTACAAATATTTACTAAATTGTGATAATATTTTTTTGTTAATATTGTTGTTCACAATAGTATGAATCACTTTTTTTTATGATTCTATATGACAATGTAATGACACGTGAATGTTCATAAAACTATAATTCTCTTATTGACTATGCTTCTTAGTGTTAAGTGATTAATAGTTTATGGTCAATAATTTTTTGGGTATGAATATTTTACATCGAGGAAAGAAAAATAAATGTGATATTATAATCTAATGATATTTATATTCTCCTACGATTTATATTTATGATGTATACCTTTATTGAAAATATGGGAACATCCTTTATTTTACATTACTTTCCCATGATTTTTTTAATTATTTTATATTTAATATATATGGAAGCATATTATTCATATGATATTTGAATGAGTGTTTAATTAAAACTCGTGAAATAAGATGTTTTTGTATATAGTCATGTAGTCACTATCCATATATACAAAAGAGAGTGGAGGGTTGAATATGTGTTTTCATTTTAGGAATTATGTTTCATAGAAATTAATAATCACAAACTTATTATAGTTATAAATCCATTAAATATTATCTATGAATATCAACTATTAAACATTTATAATAAAGTATATAGAATCAAATTAGTTTTACATGTATCAAATAAATTCCTACTCTATGGTACGATTGGTTATCTCTCACCCCTTTTATAGATTCATCACCATTAAATTAGTTATTTCAATTTTCCAACAAATAATTGAGATAATATTGATCCAAATTTAATGTAGAGACTCCTTATACTTCCATGTAAAACTAATTTTCTTCAAGTACAAACATCTATAACTAAAATACTTCACTTATTCAAAATCTTAAAAAAGGAATCCTTCTTATACTAACCCTAAAAACATTTCACTAACTCACAAAACCTATCAAAAGTCTTAATCGATTCAGGTGGGATTACATATAGTATAATCTCATGATAATCCTCTATGATCTTATAAAAACATTCTTGATCATTTACCTTTTGAGTTCTTCAAAAAAACCACTAATTGAGTCTATTATCAATTCTCAGTTATTATAATGAACTCTATATGATCATTATACATTGTATAACTTTTATTGGGAAACTCATCTTCATTATGTTGAAGTCTCAACTTCACTAGATGTGTTCATGTGGTATATAGAGTATATGTAATATAATTTTCTTATATTAATAACTCTACATTCATGTATTAATGACTTCATGGTGTTATTAATGTATAACCACTATAAAATGTAATACATTCTCCTTTATTTTTCTTTGGATTCCATCATTTTATATTCATATATTGGTTAAACTATATTTATTTTCAATAATGTTTGTATATAAAAATTAACTTTCCATTTTCCTCATGTATGAATGAAATTATATACATAAAATTCACATTATTATTCATATATCACATTATATAATTTATCATGGATGAAAAATTGTGCTTCCTGAGAGTATGTATCAATTTTTTTAATGAATTTGAATCATATTTACCTATAGCATAATAGGTTCTGGATATCTTAATACATTCATTCACACCATTGAGGTAATATAAAATTGTATTCTGAAATAAGAAATTTCCATTTAAATCATGTTCTTCATGAAGATATATATGTCTAATAATTACACGTATAATGCATATGTGGTCACATATTCCTTTGATTGTAATAATATTTTCAGTTTCTATTCCTCGTGAAACCTGTGTTTCTTGGTTCCCTATTTTATTGAAAAAATCAGACAACCAAATTTTTTGACAAACCATCTCCCCTTCCAGGTTAATAATTTTTTTATATTTTTATCCACATAATATATTTCAATTATTAATCCATATAAATAATAATTGAAAATTGGTTTCCCATGAAATTAATACCTTGTTTTTATTTGTATATTTTAATAAATTTATATGCTGAAAACATGGATTCATTTCATACATGATTTTTCATTTGATCCTCATGTAAATTCGATGTGGATTTCTATCCACTCCTCATTTTATTAATCATACTCTTTCATATAGAGTGGTTTAACATTATTCTCTAGAAAATTGAATATATTTTTGAAAATAATATTCATTGAATATCAATTTTCATGAAAGATAGAGGATGGAGGATTGGAGAATGAGACCCTCATCTCCAAATAATCATCATCATGAAATAACCATTGAAATATCTTGTATTATAATTGAAGTATTTTTGTTGATTAATCTGGTGCACTAGAGCTTTTTTAGGATCATGAGTTGAAGGTGATCACCTAAGATAATTAGATGGACATGATAAATTGAAATAGATGGATAAAACTATGTTTATATCTAATTATATGAGTATGAATAGTTTTACACATATTTGTGTCCCACATTATTTATGCAGTCATTAGAATATTTCCTTATATTAAAAATAATTCAACCAACTAGTCTTTGTACATAAAAGGTTCCACTCCATTACCAACAACACATGTTCCTACCTCATGTGTTGCATCGACCAATTATATCCCTCTAGAACATCCATGCATTTACTTTTCACTAATTTCACACACCTATGTTCTCCACATGTGAGTGATGAAAAAAATTTCACACCCTTATTATTGGGGGATGGACAGGTCAATTTTCATCCCATTAGGCTGACGCCACTAATTTCCAATTGGTATTTCATGTGTTTTTTATCCCATAGTGGGAATATTTTTTAAGACATTGAAAGTGTTTAATAGTAAAATGGATTATAAATTACATTATTAATTAAAATTTAAATAAATAATTAAGAAAAATATATATTTTATATTCCATTAAACATATGAAATAATATAATTGTGATTCAATTTAAATAATCTTCTATCATAGAAAATATTTGTTATCCTAGAAACATATCTTTCTCATTTATGTCCTATTCTAGAATCATCACATTTATCTTTAACTCAAAAAACATATATTGAAATATAGTTGACATAAAATGAAACAATGTTCCATAAAATATTCCGCTATTTTATGTAATTCTTTCATCTCATATTTAAAAAAAAAATTTCACTCGATAAATATTCCCTTTAATAGAAGGAAAATGAATATGATAATTGCATGTTTTATCATGAGATGAAATTTCTCAAAAACATGTTCTCCTACCATAGAAAAATTATTTCTTGAAAACATTTAAGATTTTTTTGATATCATAAGATTTTATTAATCTATATTCCATTAATGAATGAACTCAATATATATGTTGGATAAACTATTAAACAAAAAGATATAGACACAACCAAGATTGTCAATTTTGTTAATTAACTATAATTCTAGTGAAATCATTTACTAAGATTCGTGTTTATTATATAATGGTTTTTATATAATCATATTTATCAATAGAATTATAAATACAACAAAATTTTAAGAAAGAATAATATGAATATTGTTTATACAGAATATAGCTCACTGTTTTTCTCATTTTTTCATCAACCAGACATTTCCCCTTAATTGTATGGAAATGATATATTATTAATAATTTAGTCCTTGAAAAATTATATTTTTATATAGGGTAAATATAATGTACAATTAAGAAAATTATTGTTAATATTTCAAGATAATGGTAATGATAAAAAAGAATGAAAATAATTTCAACAATTTAAAATGAAAAAATGAAAAAAATTAAGTAGATAATTATTAATTATTGGATCGACACTATATATTTCAATAGTATCAGGATTATACTAAATGGTTGTTATTATTATGTAATAAATGTGAAATAAATATATCACCATTCATTCTTGAGGAAACTAACATATTCATATTTAAAAAACAAAAATTTCACATAATATTTTTAGAAAAAATAAAAAATGAAAATAACCATTTAGATATATATATATATATAATACTTTTGAAATATTGTGTTTTAATGGTAGTAATTAATGTTTTTAGATGACATAATGTTAATTTTTTTTAATATTTACACTTATTTAGAAAAATCAAAATATAAATTGATTTGAAAATGAATTAAACGTTACTTTTTAAAAAAGTTATTTAGAAAACACGGATGAAATTTCCTTTATTATAATATTTTGTGAATGTTAGTACAATTTAAAGTTTTTTTATAAAATAAATATTTTAAAGAAATTATATTTTTAACTAAGGAGATGAATGTTGTCGTATTTTAGAAAAAAGTTCAAAATAATTTTATGAGAAAAACAGATTAATATGGTACTATTAAATGAAAAAACATTTATAAACATATGAAATAGAAAATAAATGTATTATATGATAATGATAAAATAATTTCCATCAATAAAAATTCAATTATAATGCAATCTGACTATAATTAGAAAGTTAAATAAACCAATGAAATGATAATAATGTGAAATAAATAATTAACCAATTAATAAAATATGTATGCCAAATTTATTTCCATATATATAGTATAATTTATAATATTTACTAAAATTTAATAACAAACATAATATTATATCATCATTAATAGTGAAGAATTATTCTAAACCAATGAAGATAAATTGAGTTATGATATTTTTACCACATTGTAACTTTTAATTCAAAATAAAATTTGCATAAATAATTACAATTTGAACATTAAATACCCTAATCAATTGTTTAAGCATGATATTACAAGTTAATATCATGGTTTATACACCAAATAAATTAAATGAGGTGCATAAAATTACAACACGGTTAAATAAATTGAGATTGAGACAAAGTTCCTTATATCACACTTATTTTTGGTTTAAAATGGATTAATATAATATATAAAGACCCTAAAAAGTTATATATTTATACAAGATAGATATTGAAAATTTGAATTTCATATATGATATTGTTATGAAAATTTACCACTCTCTGGATAAAAATATTTAATTATTTTAATTGTTTCTATGGTTTATTACATTATTTTCTCATGTGTTTTTTTCATGGTTTTAATGAATCATATGAATAGTATATAGATCCAAAACAATCACAGTTATATAAATATTATCAATATATTATTTACCCCATATATATATTATAATCATTAACGATGATTTGATAAGGAAAATGAAATTCATCTCTTATTGTCAATGGAGGGTCGTATGTACGTAGAAGAGATGATATAATTTCATTAACGAGTCAAAGGGTAAAGAATTTGGTGATATATTAATCATAAATAATAAAAATATGGTCATATATATCACATATATTTTCTAAATTTATCCCTATTAATTTCCATGTAAATCCTTAATGACTAACAAATAGCATCACTTCATGAGGTGGAAGTCTTTTGTACACCTAACAGACATTATCATATATTAATCATTAATTAAAAATATGATTTTGTTTTTGATATTTTATGTATACAAGAATATTAATATCATAAATATGAAATAATAATTTTTAAAAACATTGTGATATTAGGTATTGAATGGTGGTGATGAAAAACAAATTACATCAGTTAACGAGGGAATAGTCCACCGTACTGAGGATCGACGACATAGTTTCACTTTTGATGGAATAGGGTATGGATATAAAAACATAACATAAAAATATAAAAAATTTAAGTGTTTTATAATTATAATATTATATAAATATAGTTTCATTAATACAAAAGATATTGGAATATAAATTTTAATTATAATCCTTTTTTATAATGCTACCACTTATATTGAAATATTTTTCAGGTTTTCAAAAAAGCCTTTTAAGGTTTGACTTATGATCAAAAAATGGATCAATTAATCTGGTAAGTTATTAATTATGTTATATGGGTTGTTATTTTAAAAAAAATATCATTTTAATGATGAATATTAGAGGATATGGGTTGGCCTTTGGTAATTGTTAGGGAGGACAAACATTGAATATATGACAAGAATCTGTTAGGATACTGATTTTATCATTCCCAATGCCAAAAAAACAGGTGAAATTAAAACCATATAGAAGGGAATATATATATGTACCTAACATTGGGTTTTGATATTTTTTATATTATTAAAAACTATATATTTTATGTTTATCTCATAGATAAATAATTTTTTACTTTAACAAATATAATTAATTTTTAATGTTTTCACTATTCATTGTGCTAAAAAATCAATTTAATATTTTTAGATAATAAAAATTTTTCTGATTATAAATTTCTAATCAATTTTTTATTGAAATATTCAATGTGTCCAGATCATATTTAAAATTCTACTTGAAAACACATCAAAAATATGGTTTCTAAAAAAACATTCTCATATGTATAGATAGTTTTAATATGAAAATCAATGTGAATTTTAATTAAAGTACAATAATTTGTTTATTATAAATTAATTAAATATATTTAATTTAAAAAGAAACCTACTATATAACTAATATATTGTAATTATTTAATTTAAAATGATCCTTTATATAAATCTATGTATTTGACATAATGCATCAACAAATTATATTTTTTTAATTTCCAATAAATAGAATAAAATATAATTTTGAATTGTAAATTAAAATAAATTAATTTTATATTAATTTTTTTAAATATTGGAAGGAAAATTTTCAAATATCTAAATATATCTTGTTGAAAAATCCTTTTAGAAAAAAATAATTTTTGAATGATTTTTTCCATTAAATTGATTAATATTTTATTTATAATAAATATAAAACATTAGAATTGTTTTATACATATATAAAACATATATTTTTTATATTTATTTATTATAATTTATAACCTCATATTTAAAAACTAGTTTATAATGATATACGGTATTATGATTTATTTTGAGTTGAGGTTCCATGTTATGAAATCCATTGAAGAGAGAACCCACATTTAAAAGAAATATATCATAATGTATCATGGTTATATATTCAAAAATAATATATGAGTTTTTTGTCATATTAACTATAAAACCCAAAAATTCTTATTATAGAATCATTTTTCGCTACACTTGTGGTGATAGTTATATCCTATAATTGAATAGTTTTTGTAATTTTAAAAATGTCCACTCCTCAATTATATATGGTCACCCACACCCATCAATTATTCACTCTTCTAAATAAATTTTCATCATCAAAACCATACAAAATACCTTCAAAAACTATTCTAAATATTATTGATAATTTTTATTCCCCAAAACCACCCTATTTTTTAAATAGGATACCTAATTGTGGTTTCTCTAGAAAGTGTAATCATTTTAATGATGATAATTATTTTCCATTATTATTTTAAAATAATAAATTACATTTTAAAATATAATATATTATAAAAAATATCCCATATAATTAGATGTAATTATATTTATGGTATAATATTTATTTTTCTCTCCTTCCATCATATGGGATACAAAATCATTGATATTGTGTACAATATGAAATCCTTTATTGAACTGATATATAAACATTTTTATAAACACCTATCACTGATTGATATAATGATGGATTTATTGAGAATAAATATAATTTATTACATAATTAATATTATGGAATTATAATTTCACATATTCCTTTTATCTACAAATTAGGTTTAAAATAAAATATCATCCCTCATGAGTATAACAAACTACCTCCCATAGATGTTATTTTATTCATTTTACTCACATGATTTAAATGAGAGATAATTGGTATATATTTTATTGATATATGTAATATATATTTTATGATTCATATAATTTATAATAATAATATAATAATATTCATTACACTTTCACCCATTAATATAATGATATCATCAATCATTCATATGTACATCTTACTCTCTCCACTATACTATGCAATTAATTTTATATTTCAAATTTACCTGAATTTTTCTAAATACATATCTGAGAAAATTTTTATTATTAAAATTAATAAAAAAATTAATATTATTTAAATATATCTTATTTATAATAACGAGAACCTTCATGATAAAACACGCATGTGAAAATAAGAAACATAATGATTAAATGTTTGAAAATAATGAAATCAATATGAACATATGATTGGTAAATGTTATTATTTGAGCATATATGGTTTTATAAATATGAATTTTTTTATTATAAATTAATAAAAATCTAAATCCCATTATATAGGGTGTTAAGGAACATTCATATAATGTATAGACTTTGTTATGATATGTCATCTCAGATTCGAATTTCATTGATACATATTTGTTAATGGAAACTAATTAACTTTTATATGAAGAATATTATTACTCTTTTATGTATTTAAAATACAAAACTAATTTTTCATGAGATTAATTATTCATTTTATTTTTAATATTCTAGTTGTTACTAATTAATAGATACCAAATAGGTTATTATTATTAAACATTATCACTTTATTTTGTGATGGTTTACATTCCCATGAAACAATCACTTTCTAGTGATAATTTTTCATTGTAAATTATATTATATTAAAATTTAGAATTACTATTTGATGTATATTATTATTTACCAAATCATATACTATTTTTATATATTTATTAACATTTTTATTATTTAATAAACATTAGAGATAATGTATAATATATATCCTTTATTCAATACAGATATTTGATGATAAAAAATTTTGATTACTGAATTATATAAATTATTTAATATATGATGAATATTTTTTAATGTATTTTATTAGTGAAAAAAATTTATAGAACCCCACATGATGTGTTAATAGGTCTCATGTGACATATCAGTTGGAAAAATAAAATGGAATTTTAGTCAAAGTACTAAATTGTGTTGAATAAAGATACGACAACATAGGTAACATTATGTCTTGGTGGATTTTATCCATAATTTTTAGCTGATAAATTATACATTTTGTGATAAATTGAATACTTATTAATCATTACAATTACCATCTTTGTGTTATAATTTAAATTATGATTTTTCCAATACATTTATTAATCATATATATATTATCTATTACATTCAATATCATAGGCCAAAATAAATTTTTTCTATACCTGGAAAATATTATAATTTATTCTTCATAATCAGCTATATAATAATTATCATTTTCTTTAATTCAATGATTTTTCTATCATTCTTGTTCTGAACAAACAATGATAATTAATTTTCCAGCTATAGAATCATATGTTTCTCCCATTATAGGGAATAAATATCACCCATCACTAAATTATTATCATCTAATGAACACTATTAATATTATTCACCATTAAAATGATAAATATAATGAATTAGATTTTAATTTTATAAATATCTTAGGTCAATAAATATATTTTCCAATAAACATATCCTTCAAGAACCTACCAGTGGATTTATGCTTCCACTGAAATCCAAAGGTTGTTTTTTATGAAATTCTCAACCGTTGACACGATCCTCTATAGTATATATTTATTCTTTCTAAAATGTAACCCACCACCATTTATATATTACCTATTCTAATCCATCACTACAAAAATGGTTCAATTCCAATTCGAATTTTTAAGTGAAATTGATTTCAAATTATATTTTATTGTCCACACCATTCTACTTAAAACCTTCAAGGAATAATATTTGGTTCCATAACAAGAATGTATGTTGTGGTAAGGGATATAAAAAAGTTATTTTATTATTTATTTTCTAGTTATGTGTCCCTTGACGTGTATGGTGGATGTGATATTGGGTGTCCTTTTATAAGTGAGGGTAGAGTAACTCTTAGTATTACATTCAATATTATATTAATATAAATTTATTTTTAAGAACATACAACTGTAAAATGGACCATTGTAAAATAAGTTTTTATATGGTTTCTACATATTCACTTCCAATATTTGTTAGATAATAATCTAATTCATTTTAACACTTATCACTTAGCATTATCATCAACAAACACTTTAAAATAATACCACAATATTAATGATTTATTATATTAATTGGTAAAAAAATGAAACCCTAAAAGAAAAAGTGACCTATTATTGGGACATGCTTATTATTTTCATCTATATACCATTACATTTTCAAATAATTTTATTTTTAGGAATTTTAAATCATTAATTAAAATTTTTTATTATAAATTATTATTTTCCTATTTATTCATTTCAAATGACATTAATGACATCATGAAATGAAATTGATTCATATATAATCCATTATGTAAATCAAAATTTGTTCTATTTATAAATAAAATTCATTTTATACAATAATTCCTCAACATTATATAATGTATAATATTTCTAAAATATGTTATTTTATATTTTGACTAATTAAATAAAAAGATATTTCAGCATTGAGTAACGATTTAAGGTAATTATATCTTTAGAAAAAATATAATTTAATTTCAATGATATAAGATACTTGTTTACATAAAATATCTATTTAGACCAAAATATAAAATCATTTGGTACCAATTAAAAAATTAATGATATTAAATTCAAGCACCTGACATTATGAAATTTTAATTAATTAAATTAAAATAAAAGTCATTATCAATGTAAAATTAATACAAATTTCCATATATTTATTGATTATATTTTTATAGACGAAATAATAGAATTCAATAAAACAAATCTAAGTTTTGTATTGATATTGGAACTTTTTATCCTGGTTTAATACTAATTTTGCAGATCCCCAACCTGATTCTCCTCCTGAACAGTGTTATGGGATAGTTTTCAACCTGGAATTACATGCACCTACCCATACACAAAAGGATACTGATGATAAGTTAGGGACATATGAGATGATAGTGGGGAGAATATACTCACTTGTGGTGAAAATAATGTTTTTCTATAGATAAATATTTTATGAATTACGCTAACTCATCATAAGAACAGGAATATAATATAATATAATCATATTTAAAAAAAGATTTAATGATAATTTCTAAACTGACAATTTAAATTATAGAAAACAGAAATGTCATAGAATGATATAAAATAATGATAATAATGGTTTCATAATTATGACTGTATCTGAATATACAGTTATAAATCATATTAAACCCAAAAGGAAATGAAAAATGATATAGATGATCCACCATAGTGAATTAACATCCATTACACTAAAAATGACCTACACATTAACTATGTTCCACCTTTCGAGCTTGATCCTTTACATGACTTCAGAATAATTTTTTTTACACATTTCTCCATGGGCTCTTGTAGGGTGTTATAATAATCTAAGTCGACCACCACCAGCATGTGAGGATCATACATCCATAAATATGTAGGTGTATAAATAAAAGGGGTACATGAACATGAAATTAATAAATCACTTCCCTTGTGCATATAAGAAATTAGTAAGAGATAGCCTGATTTCATAGTAACCATTGTTAGTCTTTGTACTTCCCAACAAATACATATATAAAATACAACAAATTAATGCATATATAAAATTATATTTTCTAGGATTCATACATTAGCACCCAATTCAATTTCAAATGAGTATCATAAATATTTAACACTTTGGTTCAACCTATCATCATGTCACCAGCACCTTATGCCATTACTAATGTAATACATCTTCTAAAAGCACACCAAATCTTGTCCTCCTCACCTTCGATATGAACTAATAAAATAAAAAATTCCCTAAAAATGATATATATAGTCATAATGATAACATTAATCCAATATATAATGATTCTCATATCAAAAAATTATTTCAAAAGGCATGCTACCACTCATCATCCTAATATCCTAGACCAATGTCCTTTTATGTAACAACAATACCATGACTTTGACAGATGTTCTCAACAGCATCCTTTAATAGTCTATCCCCATCCATATGGTTTTAAATAGTTAGATGTAAATTCATAATATGATGGAAAACCCAATCCCTTATCATGCATAATCTATGGGAGACTCTATTTAAAAAAATTGGTCAAAACAAGCTTGAAAGAGTCATATCTATGTGAACATGTCTATAATATCAAGTTTACAATTAATGGTTACCACTGATCACTAAAATACTAAGACACATCAACTGAATCCTCATTCCCCAACAACCATGTCACTAAATCCTGAAAGTCAACACCATCCAAATTACCAAAATGAATTTCCTCATCCAAATGACCACATCTCTTCAATTTGATGAGAATGAATCCATATCCTGGTGATTAAAATCACCTCAAATAGTATAGGTAAATCCAAACCTAATGAACCATAACCCCTCAGTACTAATAATCTTCATTACCTTAATCCTCAATAAGATACAATCACATTCTAATGATACAAAAGAATCAATAAAAATATAATTAATTCAATTTACACTACAGACCTAACCTTATAATATAATTGTAATCCCTTTACCTAGAGTACAAATTTGTGGTGTAACTATATCATGGCTACATGAATTTCATATAATAAATTCAATAATTTAAATGATAAATTTTATTATATGGGGTATCTATTAGACTTACAACTGGGGAGTATATTTACTGAACCTAAAAAACTCCAAAAAATCAAGAGGAATTTTAAGAACCACCTACATGGTACAATTAAAAACTTTTCCATCTAATATTGGATTTTAAATAAATCTGAAATGATATAAATAGTTGTTTTAGAAAAATGAACTAAAATTAGGGAAAAATAATTCTTACTGATTTTACATTCCGTATGGACTGATAAATGATAAATAGAAACTAAATGATCTAAGTATGTACAAGGATGAATCTGTTGTAGAAAAAATCATGAGATGGATTTTGGAAAATGATGTTCCCAAATAATCGGGTGGATGAATTAAAGAATGGGAAGATATCCATTGGCGCATGAAATGGAGAAAAAAGGAGAGGAAAATATAAATATTTCTAAGGGATAATTTATATTTTTTTCTATTTTAAAATACATTCATATTTTAACATAACGATTTGGATAACCATGTGGCAACTTTATAGTGCCCACTATCATAGAACAACATTCCCACATGCCACCCATGGAATTCAAAACCATTAAAAAACCATTCCCAATTTATTTGATTTACCTCTATTAAAAACACTATAGTTGATTAATAGCCATGTTCACCATCCACAATGTTTTAAATTTCATTTCACGTACTATATGTGTGCTTCATAGTTATTCATTTGAGGATTCCAACATAAATATAAATTTCTACCTCTATCATTGCTTTCCTGGAATAAAGTTTCAACGGATAATGTACTAGAAACTAACTCAAAATCAAAATGATAATGAAAATATGTAAAACCCATAATATTACATGTACATATGTAAATCCAAATCCCATTATTTTCATTCAATGATCAACAGAAGTGTTAGTACACTAAATAAAATAAAAAAATTAAAATTTTTGATGGGTTTCAACCCGTTCAAAAAGTTATTATGTTAAAATCTACCAGACTTAAAATAGATTATAGCCTAGATATCATAATCTATAGTAATATGGTACAAAAAATTACCATATCATCAAAACCAACTTTGTCTACCCGATTTTTTATGTCACAGTAAAACATCCATCAAGGAACCCCCCACTACAATAGTTTCCTACCCATACACTTCTTGACACGAAGAAACATCTAATGGCCTGAAAACAATCCCTAGACTCAGAATTATACTCATAAAGTACCATCAAACCTGCACATCATTATATGCTCAAATAATACTTGTTTTGTACCTATTAGTCACCAATTATCTCATATCATCAGAATGCCCTATGTACTTATTTTATTCATGGAACTCATAAAATATCCAATCTCATCAGATGCACATAGATCATGCACCTCAAAATATTATAATAAAATTCAACATCAAATGTACATACACATTAAAATCTTAATCCAGATTCTTAATAACATCATATAGATCTGGAATCACATCAATTCACTAGATTTCTATGCACCTCAAGTAAATATCGCTTCTCATCAATGAAGATAAAATGTCCCTCTGACAATGAAGGTAAAATAAAACATCTATTGAATCTATTTAGAAAATAGTTACTGGATCTAATTAACCAATTATATATACATACTTTACATTTAATTTATTATATTATAATTTCCAATCTCTGGTTAGTCAAAAAACAAACCATTTTCACCACATGTTCTAAAACGTTCTAATGAAAAAAAACAATTGAAATCTTAGTTAGAGTAATGTTGTATTTCTAATTTTCATAAGCTCCATATCATGATCTGGTGTAGGAATATAATCAAAATTCACCTTCTATTAAACAATAATAATTTATTTTTAACCACCATATAAATCACCACCATCTACTAGATATTGACCCACTAAAGGGTCCCACTACCTTGGATAAGAACTTCACATGATGTTTAATCTAGGTCGCAATCTCTATATTCCTCTCCCAGTCTCACCCAATATCATATAGTTTATCCCAGTACCTAAATAAAATATATTTGAGAAGGATTCCTATAAAACCGTTCAAAATGGACCATCTGGATTGATGCCTAAAACATCTTCAAAACCAAATGAAACTAGTTCTGAATGAATCATTATTTCATGAACTAGAAGAAAAAAATTGAATACCCACTCCTAGACATTGTACATAAATAGCTATTTTGACTTTACTACTGAGACTCCCCATGTCTAGATTTCTTACTACATGATTCCTCACCAAAGATCTCAACTGATACTATCACATGACTTATATAAGATATGTCCTTCAAGTTTCCCTTAACTATCATCACCTAATTCACCCCCTATGAGAATGAGGTTATCATGAAGATATCTATATTCAACTTGATGGCATTGAAAAAATCATCCCCAAAGAAACACACCCTTGCAATATCATCAACCACCAGTACCGTTGAAAAGGGAGACAAATACATGATGTTGGATTCATAGTGAATGAATGACGTACCCCTCTGTTAATGATTAATAATCTTCCCTAGTTTAACCAAACTCACCATATTTTTGAAGAAGTAAATAAAGTATCTATATTTTTTATCGTTCCATTATATTTCCTCTTGTATACCCACCTATTCCTATACATCCCAATAGTGTTTTTTGGACCTCATAGTATGTAAATTTCAAGCTGCACCAACTTCCCTGGCGGGAAAAATGAGTCATGTATTTCATAGATGGTATTTCGCCTCGATCTCCCTTATTGATGAAATGTGTGAAAAGAACTGGAATTTACATAATCATTCCATAAATCCAAATAAAAAGGACTTTCATTAGTTGTCACGGACAATCCCAGTGGGGGCATGCACCATTACTCTCCACACCCGCCTCTAATAATCCAGGGGAATGTGATTAGAACCGAGTAGGCACATTACTAACATGGGAGGTATTTCTTATGTACCTATATAGACACACATATCTCCATTCCCTCAAATGAATAAATGAAAAAAAGAATAAGGAATAAAATGAATTCATAGAACAAATCTCAACCGACATAGTACGACTGAAAGTAGAGTACTGAATGTAAACTAGGCCAGAATTCATGACATCCAAAAACAAGAGTCTAAAAACTACAATTCTCAACCTGAAAACACAAATAGGTTTTGGGAATACTATTTATAGTTGTAGGAACACATCGACCTATAGGGAACTCAGAATGATAGGTCCTATTCTGGACTACCCTAGAATCTATCAATAGGATACTCATCTGCACAAGTCATAACATGTGCAAGAAAATCCCGTTCAGTGGTGAATATAGAAATACACAATAAGGGACCCTATAACCCACTAAAAAATTCAATATGGAATAGTGACATCATCTCTACATGGTATATCCCTATTGAATATATAATAGTTTTACCCAATAATGATATACTCAAATCCCACACCTGTAGTCTAGATACAAGTCACACAACCGCATTCCCCCTACTAGGAATTTAGTTTAAATATTTCATTAAGAACTCATCCAGAAGTACCCAATCCATGAATCTGATAGATATTATTACATCCTTCCAAAAAGTACAATCCATTAGAAAAAAGTCACGAGAGATAGACACAATAAATCTAGGAGAACACATTCTTGAGTGGGGAAATATCACGATACACATATGTGTATCACTGTATGGGCCTTGAAATATACCCCGACCCATCTGGATTCCACTTCGTGGTAGAATATCAATGCCATATTGCAATAGTCACGTCAATAAATGTATCTAACTAGGGTCAGGAATTGATAGAGGATCTCACTCCAGCCCTCTCGGAGGGATACATGACTCTATATCGGAATGTCCCGCTGAAGGGATCATACTCCTGAAAAAGGAAATAATTCCTAACCTCCAGGGGAACAAGTAAAAGGGGAACTAACCTGAATGAAACATGTCCAAGATAAGGTGGGCAAGAATATCAATCCATGTAAAAAGAAGTACAAGATGTGATTAGTGTCAAAAATCGTGTATTCTGACCCCGGGTACTACCTGTTTACAACGGCTCATGTCATAAGGCTGGTCGTGTAGAAGAAGGTATGCACAATGTGTAATTGAGTGACACACCAGGATCCTCTATTCGGGGAGGAATATTTGTGCACTTTTCATGTAATTGTATGTGGCTTCATCCCTTATGTCACAACCCGTGTGACCGATACACATCGTAACCCATGCAGTTGGCCGGGTCTAGCATGTGGGGGATTACACGATCGTGTATGCCACCCCATGTCCATGTATCCCCTTGATACACGCTGAGTCCTATGTAATACCCACACAGCATGTTATTTGGAGAACCCACTATTCCATCGCTTCACGCACTGTAGAACCCTTGCAACGACATAGATGGACCTACACGCCGTGTTCTACGGGAAACACATTTTGTGTTCCATAGATTCCTAAAATCGGGAACCTCCGCCATCATGCCTCAGTTGGAGCTCTGATCAATGATCCAACAATCTTTTTTCCAAAAAACATTAAGATTATGGTCACCTTGATGTCTTGATGTCATTTACATTTTTTTCATGACATTGAACAGTCTAAAAAATGCATATCGATCCACCCATGTAATGAAGGCTGAATGAATGGTTTATCCCAATTTGATACTATTAATCATCTTCCATATTTTTCACACCTCTTGTAGTTCATCACGATTCCAGATCATCAAATTGGTATCATTTCGTTTTTTTAATGGATGTGCAACGATCCATAGTCCACTGCTCCATGAAGAAAACTAAAAACACGGGGTAAAAAGAGGTGAATGAAATCCAAATCACAGGAAAAGTTTAAGAAACCTCTAATTTAATTCATTAAAGTTTTGATCCATTCCTATTGGAATGATTAATTAGAGAAAATAGAAACATGTATTTAATCTTTGTGGATTAATCCCGAAAAACAACCCAATAGAATCCATTCTGTAAGAGCGCACGATCTGAGGGTCAACCTGTTTGTGGGTTGATCAGCGTTTTTCATTTTATATAAAAAACGAGTAAAGGAATAATCAAAATAACAATACTATACCTCTATCATCATTGAATAGGGAGATCATTCATCTTACGGGATTCGATCTCGCTGCGCAACGATCCATGCATCGTCATTCGTCAGCATCCTTCCAAAATCCTGCAAGGCTCCAAGAGGCTCTCTCTATCTCTCGTTCTCTCTAAATTCATAGGGTTATGAGGATATCCATGAGAACAATCCATAATAAGGTATTTAAAATGGAATAACTAGTTCACATCAAAAAAATAAAACATTTAAACAAAATAAATTATTACATTATATAACTTCCATTAAAGCATCCAAAAACTAACTCTCACAGCTGACCCATGCTGGTTGATGTTTGGCCCCACCTAAGGTAAATTCACTACTCTAAAAGAAATGGTTCGCTCATATTTCTGATCCGAGCACCCATTTAAATGTTATTCCACTTATTTAGAAAAATGGAATGTGTGCTCCATTTAAAAGTTTAATTTATATTCAAGCATTTATACTGGCCACTCCGGGCCTCAGATCTGCACACCATCAAATGGTATGGTCTTGAAATAATTCCATATAATATTTAAAAATAAAACAAAGATAATATGAGATTAAATTTTCCCATCCTTAGGTATTTTCATCCCCAAGAAACCCAAACAAGGATACTAATTAATATGTGGGTACTGGGAATGGATCTGAGCCTCATATTCCCATGTGCTCTGATAAAGATTCTTGCACTGCCACCAAACGTGCCCTAAGGGAATCGATCACCCATGAAGGATCCTCTTCTGTTGATCCTTGATATCCACTAGGTACTTAACAAATTCCGCTCCATCCTCAATGTCCATCTCGCACTAATTGATGAGATGTGATTGGTCATGCACGTATCTCCTCAGTTAGGACTCATGGAAGACATCATGTACCCAGTGCAATTGTGAATGCAGATCTAGGCGGCACGCCACCTCGCTAACTCTGTGCAGTATTTGATAAGGGATGATGATCTTCACAGATAGCTTTCCACACCGACCAAATATCTATAGCCCTTGTAGAGGTGAGACCCTAAGTAAGACATGTTCCCCTTCATCAAACACCATATGTCTCTTTCGTCTGTAATTTTAATACTTCTTCTATCTTGGTGAAATATTCCTCCACTCGCAGATGATCTACACCTTCTTAGTGGTATCTCACACCAAATTTGGACCCATGAGTGATGACCCTCCTAGGTTATTCTAGAAAAGAGGTGACCGTCATGGTCTCCAATATAATGCCTCGAGTGTCTCCATACCAAAGGTGGAGTGTTATCTATTATTTTAAAAAGACTCCATCAGTGGTAGGTGGTCCTAAAAAATAAGAACATATACCATGATACATGCCTACAACATATCCTCTAGAACATGAATTGTCCTCTCCATCCGACAATTAGTCTGGGGATGGAACATTGTACTCAAGAATAGCTGTGTTCTGAAAGCCACCTGCAATCTATTATAGTACTGGAATGTAATTTCCACGTCTCAATCAAACACTATTGTCTAAGGGACTCTAGGAATCCAATCTATATCCTACACATAGAGGCGCCCATGTATCTCTATGGAAGTCTTCTCTCTGATATCTAGGAAGTGGGCTGACTTGGTGAGTTTGTCAACGATCACCCAGATGGAATTGTTCTCCTGGGTCTTTTGTGGTAATCTCATCACAAGGTCCATTGATAATACATCCCACTTATACTCTAGAACATCCATGGGTGAGCTAACCACATAAGAACATGGTTCTCAGCATTCACCTTCTGGCAGGTAAGGCATCATGTAATGAACTCTACTACTACAATATTTATGCCTGACCACCAGAACTATCATTGGAGATCCCGGTACATATTCTACACTCTAATATGTACCGCTAAGAGGGATGTATGAAACTCCCTCAGGACCTCCTCCCATGATTCTAGGGGTACAACCATTCATCCTCTAAAAAAAAGCTACGCACTCCCCACCTTGTGAATATCCAAAAGGTTCATGTCATGTGGATAACTGAGCACATATAGCTTCATAGTCGACATCCCAAAGCTTTGCCTCCATTACTCGCTATAAGAGCAGACCAGTGAAAACCATTGACTGATGGTAAGCTACATCTTCTCTATCTATGATGGATTACAACAATATGGCTAACTGCTCTATCACCTCGCTCAATAGTTACGAGCTCAACCATCTGATTAGATCATCTTCCACTATGTTCCCATTATTAGGAGTATTTATGATCTCTATATCCTATTATAGGATGTACTCCATCCAATAACTCTATTTCAAATTCAAATCCTTCTATGAGAATATGTACATGAAGATCTTTTGGTCAGTGTAGAAGATGTACCACTCTCCCATAAGGTTGTGTTGCCACAACATCATCGTGAAGTCTAACACAACCAACTTGAGATCATGGGTTTTATTGAAATGATCATGTGTCCTATGTGGGTGTGAACCATAAGTAATAAATTCATGTCTCTTCAATAGGCCACAACCTAGCCCAATCTCTGATGCATTGCAGAAAAATATGTACTCGACACCCTCCTCATGTAATCTCAAGATCAAGGTGCTCTTCGAAATCTAACTCAACCACTAGAAAGCATGTTTGAAATTTTCTGTCATCATGAAGGGTTTTCCCTTCCTGGTTGAGGTTATCATCATTACAAATATTCTGGAGAAATTAGTAATGAATATCCTGTAATATCATGCCAAACCTAGGAAGATCCACACCACGGTCACGCTCGGAGGTGGCTCTCATGATAACACTACCTCCAACATGGATTGGTCCACATCAACTATATCTGCTAAAATGACATGTCATAGAAGGTGGAATTCCTAAATACAAAATGGGAACTATGAGAGATTACCAAAATGTTTTTTCTCTCGGAGTATCTCTATAACCATTCACAGGTGTCTCTCACACTCCTCTACAGACGTTGAGTACACAAATATGTATTTAATGAAGACAAATACATTCCAGTCCAAGTATGGATGGAAGATTTGGTTAATAAGTCCCATGAACACTGATGGAGATTCTTCACACCAAAAGGCATCACCATATACACATAGTGACAATAGAGGCATTTTAAAGCCTTCATCAGTATATCCTCATCTCGTACTCATAACTAGTGGTAACCTAACATAAGGACAACCTTCAAGAACCAGTTTTTCCCTCTCAGTTGGTCAAAGAGGTTGTTGAACCTTATTAGTAGATAAATTTTCTCCATTGTTCCCTTTTTCAGGCACTTATAATCCACACACAACCTTGAACCCCCTTCCTCTTTCTTGGCAAACAATACTCAGACCACCCAGTGTGAAATGCTAGGTAACACGATACCCTTGTTCTACAAATCCCCCAACTACCCCTCTGCTTGCGAAGCTTTGCAAGAGCCATCTAATTTGATGATTATGAAATGGGTGTTGTCTAGTGGTGTAAGTTGATGAAAAGGTTGATTTCTCAGCAGGGAGGTAGTCCTAGAACATCTTTGGAAAAAACATCCTCTTACTCTGCCACTAATGCTGGTAACTGGAAGCTCACATCATTTACTAATTCATGGGTAAGGCTAGACAACTCATGAGTGATCGACTTTTCCCTTCTATTATTGATTATATTCTTCATGAGTATCCATTTCATCGAAAAAGGAAAATCTTGTCCCATCGTTGTAGACACACCACACTCTCCCCTAAAGTAGTTAATCTTGGCACAGACTGAGGATAACCAATCCATACCGAGAATGATGTTGTAAGGCCTCGATCCTAGAACCAAGAGGTTCCAATAGAAACTCTCACACCAAGGGTAAGATCACATTGTCTTCCAATTTGTGTGATCATTGAGTCTCTTCATGTAGGTGTCTTCAAGCCTAAGGATTGAATCAATAACTCTACTTGAATATCAAGGTTTTGCACAGGACATGTGTCAAAGATGGAATGACCAGCACATGTGTCTATAAGTAAGGTATATAAGGAAGATAAGTAAAACATTTTACCTTGAATTATACCTTGAGTCCTTCAGTAATAGGCCTCGACTACATGTATCTGTCCTCTCCCTTATATCCCAGCTCCCTAAGCCTGGTGCAGACCTCTTGGGAGTTGTGGTGGAACTAGATCAAAGCGTCTTCCACCACTTAATACTCTCCCTACTCCTCTACCGCGCCCGCTGCCTAGTGGGTCTATTTTTTACACTCTCAGCCTCTACCCCAGTGGTCCATCCACTGTCTCCCAATTAGTAGCTTGACAGGTTAGATAATCTCTAGAGATATGTCCCCTACCATTGCACAAGTAGCATCACCTCTATCTACGCCGAAAATATCATGTCAGAGAGTCCTGGACTACCAAACCCCAATATCAGGTCCACATTTTATGTCTCCCTTGTCCTGATATCTATGCCTAAAGTCTGATCCCTTCTACCAAGATCTCTACACTTGTACGCTAGATGTTAACTGTTGTCAGCTTTCTCTTCTCTTCCAAGATGCTCTCAATCACTATGTACAACTTGAGAAATCCAACATATGATAGAATGATAAGGGGAATGACCTAATCTTAGATGTCCCATCATAGACCTCTCTCAATGTTTTGAGCTCTGATGTACTGATCCATGACCATATCGATCAAGTACATGGTGAGGTTGGTGAACAACGATGAATAGTCATCCACAGTAATACTACCTTGTTGGAGTTGATGAAGTTCAGGGATACGCCATTCTATTAGTGTAACTGGTGAGATCTCCACCATAAAGAGTCTCTCACACTCTGTCCACAAAAGAGTCACCTCATTATGAGTCTATGTGGTAAGACCCCACCATCATCACGCCGAATCCGGAAGGACACTCACTCCTAGGATCACCATCTTGTC
Source organism: Viscum album (assembly GCA_963277665.1). Taxonomy (NCBI): domain Eukaryota; kingdom Viridiplantae; phylum Streptophyta; class Magnoliopsida; order Santalales; family Viscaceae; genus Viscum; species Viscum album. Next base: position 1,042,951,481 of record OY728163.1, on the reverse strand, counting down.
TGCATGTGTCCCCACAGGATAGAAAACACTCGTCACTTTTTCCAGCTAGTCCTTAGCCACCTGAGAGTCGGGAATTCATCGGATCCTGATGGGTCTTTTTATTTGGAACTCAAGGAGTGTGATCATTCTGCGCCCCTTTTCAATCGATACTATAGGTACTATGGGCCACTCCACTAGTGGTGGTATAGAAGATACACCACCTGGAGGAAACTCATGTGGAACCAGTCTATGTATCGAAACCTTGTCACTGAGGGGGACATCCTCATGATCGTGTTGCTGATTCCTAGCGGGTATGCATTGTGGAGGCATCCTGTAAGAGATAAGATGTACCATGGTCAAAGAGTATATATAGATAGCCAACACAATGTTCATGAAAAATAGAACACATTCCTCTATGATACATGTACTCATACCTTATTCCCCCCAAAACTGGTGTTTTCATGAACTGAGTCGAAATGCAGGTTGTGAGAGTCATGGTGCAGTGATTCATGGTCTGCATCCACCAGCACTGTAGTCTCTAGCTTGATAGCCAAGCACTAAACACTTAACACAGTTTTACCAAACCAATCTCACATACTTTTGTTTCTATGGTAGAACTGATCACCTCTGATACCACTCTGTCATGACCCGTCCCAGTGGGGCCCATGCCACGACTCCCCACGCCCTCCTACAATAGGCTAGGGTCTGGTGACAAGAACTGAGTAAGAATATTATTATCATGGGAGGCATTTACTATGTATAAGTACATAGATACACATCTCCAAGCCCATATTTGCTAAAATGTAAATAATCACTAAGGAATAAAATGCATTCATACAAATAATCCAAACAAACAGAGTACGATGTAAATTAGAGTATTGAATGTAATCTAGGACAGAATAAAAGCCCACAAAAATCAGGAGTTTGAAAACTACAAATTCCATTCAGAAAACACAAAAAAGGTACTAGAACTACTTCTCATATCTATAGAAAAACCCCGTCATGTTGAGAACATATAATGCTCGGTCTTGTCCCGATCCACCATGGACACTGTGAAAAGTCTTCTACTCTGTAGAATACATGACACATGTGGGAAAATACCATGCAGGGGTGTGTGTAACATTACACAGTAGAGGAACCTGAAAACCAAAAATGAATACACAAAAAAAGTATAGTCAATTCTATACATTATATGTCTACTGAATATATAATTGGTGAACCCAATCCAGATATACTAAAAACCTAGACATGTAGTCTAGAACAAGTATCCCAACTACATCACTCCTGCTAAAGATTCAGTTGGAGGATTCCACAAAGAACTCATCTGGGATAACTCACTCTATTTTTTTGATAGCTATGATGATGTATGTCTGAGAAGTATTTTCTGTCAGGAAAAGTCACGAGTGATTGAAGCACCCATTCCTGGAAAACACACTATTATGTGTGGAATGATCATGATTCACATATGATGATCACTACGAGGGCCTTGGAGGATACAATGGCTCATCCTTATTCACATACTCGGTAGTGGATATGTGCCCTATGGGAATAATAATGTGATACCTAACTCTACATAATGTCAATAATGGATAGAGGATCTCGCTCCGGGCCTCTCAGAGGGACACCTGACTCTATCTCGGAAAGTCCTGATGATGGGATCATATTCCTGAAAAATATAAAGATACATGTCCTTCATGGGAATGAGTAAATGGTGCAATATCCTGAAATAAACATGTATATGATATGGTGGAAAATAATATCAATCCATGTAATGATAAGTACATGACCTATAGAAGTTTCATACGTCGTGTCATCTGACCCTGGGTACTTCCCATGTACAACATCCCGTGTTGTAAGTCATGTCGTATATAAGAAGGTATAAATGGAGTCTATGAGAGTGGCACATCATGTTACCTTATTTGGAGAGGAATCCTTGTACACTGGAAATGTGCCAAACGTAGCTTCAACCCATGTGTCAGAACCCGTGTGACTGATATATGGGGTAACCCTTGCAGTCGACCTGGTCTAGCTGTTTGGTGGAGTATATGGCCATGTACCCCACCCTCCGTCCATGTCTCCACTGGATACATGTCGTTTCATGTGTAAGGACCCAAATGTCATGTTCAGGGGAGAACATGTTATGTCATCGCTTCACGGACCATGAAACCATAGCCGCCACTTAACCGAACCTACACTTCATGTTCATCGGGAAACATTTCAAGTGTAATGGACATTACCAAAATCATTATCCTTTGTCATTACACCTCTGGGGGAGATATGATCTTCCATCCATCTGTCTGTTTACCGTGAATCATGACGTTTATGGTTTCCTCGACATCATGAATACGTATTCATTGTTTTTAGGCCTTAGATCAGGCCTTAAAACGCGTATCAATCCACCTGCGAGAAAAACTCTCAAAGAATGGTCACTCCTGATCTGAGTCGATTCATCTTCACCATTATCGTCACACCACCACTAGGTTATCATGACATCATATCTCCAAATTTGGATCATTGTGGTCAAAAAATTGATGTGAAATGATTAGTTGATCATCACCCCATGAAGAAATTGAAGAACGTTGGTTAAAAAGATGAGGAAGAAATCCAAATCACAAAATAAAAGAGGAAAAAACCTTGGCCTTCATTCAGCACATCATTTATCTTCTCATGTTATAAGGATTAATCTGAGTGAATCAAAACATGGATTTCAACATCGTGGTTTAATCCTCAATAAGCAGCCAATAAAAACACCCTACAAGATCACATGTTTTGTGGGTCAACGTGTTTGTGGGTTGATCCGTGGTCATAGTTTTATTTCAAAAATGGGGAAAGGATGAATAAAAATAACAAACCCTTACCTCTATCATCAACAATGAGGGAGTTCAATCTTCAGTCAGGGTCTGATCTCGCTACGCAATGATCCACACGTCATCATCCGTTGACGTCCATATGTAAATTATCCATCGATCCAAGAGGCTCTCTTTTCTATCACTCTCTTAATTCAATGGGCTATGAGGATAACACTGAAAAAATTCCATAAAAAGGTATTCAAAATGGAGATGTTAGTTTTCATCCAAAAAAGGAATGTTTTAAATAAAATAAATTATTACATTATATTATTTCCATTAATACGTCAATAACTAACTATCACAACTGACCCATGTTGGTTGATGTTAGACCTCACCAATGGAATAGTCATTGCTCTGAATACAGTGGTGCACTCAGATTTCTTATCTGAGCACTTGTTCAATAGTTATTCCAATTCTTCAAGAAAACTACTAGAACACACTGTTTAAAAGATTAATTTATTTTAAATCATTTATTCTGGGAACTCTGGGTATCGGAACCGCACATCGTCCAATGGTATATTCTTTAAATAATTCCATATAATATTTTAAAATAATACAAGATAATAAAATACATTAAATTAGTGGTCTTATATCGTGTTATGGAACATGTACTTTTATTCATGAGAATCACTACCATCTAGGGCCTTGTAACAACCCTTAGGGGCCTCATGCAATGCATGATCAATGAGGAACCATATCACTTCCATCCTATGGCTCTGTTAGATGTTGTATTTATGGTGTCCCACTAAATACCAATCACGATGATAAAAAACTATATATATATATATATATATATATATATATATTCCAATATCACTGATGTGAAATGATATAACATGTAGTGCATCTAACCACACATACACTCACCTATTGCACCCTATCACATGAAATCTGGCTTGAAGGCCCCTAATAGTGACATTTCAGGGTCTTGTATTATGTATCACTAACCATCATGGACCCTTATAATCTAATATTACAGTTAGGTATCCCATATTACCAGGCCAACTGTCCAATATATTACATATATCAGAGTTAGGCATTATGTGTCATGTATCATCAATCTAGGGTAACTGAGAAGAATTTCACTAAATAGTCTATACAAGAAAACTCAATTTAGCATAATTATTAATTTTTTATGTAATTTCCTTTTTCATCATCCCTAGCTACACATATAAGGTTTAGGAAAATGTTCCATAATAATATATAATCACATACATAACACATTTGAATGAAATTCATGGGTTGGATGAGAAATATTTCTTTAATAAATTTATGAAATAAAATAATTTTTACATTTTTCAGATTAAATATCCAAACCCCAAAAAGTGTGTTCTAAGATCACAGGGAAAATATCATGCATATATGCATCATATGATTTTATATTATCATCATGATGTATAATAAATCCTCCCATGGAATACCAGGATAAGGTTTAATGATATACAATTGATAACAAAAAAAACCCAAGTGTCCTAGTAAAGGAAGAAAAAAATCAACTATAAATGAACATAAAAAAAACATCAGTTTAATTCCCACTGGAAACATGGACTATGCCCCATGCATGGGGATGTTGTCACACAAAGATGATCTATGTGCTTAGTTCTATCTACATTGTAGTCTACATACTTCATTAAAAAAATACTATGACTAATAAAATAAAATAAAAAATAAATGATACCATTTTTGATTCCATGAGATAGTTCTACAGATAAATAATTATTCAATGTGGTATCCCACTAGGCCTTTGGAGCACCTCCCCATATGTCAGGGGATGATAATTAGAGGAGAAATATTAATGGGTTGATATTTGGGATAAATTGCACTATGGGGTTGATAATAATAATGTTCTATATATAAATATAGTAAAATAGACCATAATTATATGGAAGAAACTAAAAATATAATGTGGACAATATTCAAAGTAATATTAGTAGTAATAAAAAAGAGGAAAAGATAAATTCTATTTATAGTAAAAAAACATGGAGACGTATTTCATATAAGATATATATCCCATGTATCATGAGGTTTAAAATATCATTATATACATATATAATGAATAATTTTAAAAATGAAACTTTGTCTCATGAAATGAAACAACCATGGTCCACATACATCTATCCCATGTAGAATTCCCATCTCAATAACTATTGTAATACTACTATTATTGATCCGTTAACTAATCATGAAGATATAATGTCCATGAAATCCTTGAAGATCCTATGTTTTTTTTGATAATTATCTCAGTAGGATACCACCTATTTGTTTCTATAATAAATCCATAATTATATAGGTGTATAAATGAATGTAATTATGTTCATATGTAATCAATATCCTACTTTCCTTTTTTCAGTAGCCATACAGAAGTGATCTGGTACATACCCCATTATTAGTATCCGTACGAGTACGTGCACCAATTATATATATAGAATATTTCATGTTTATTCATATATATGTTTCTTGGGGTGAAGATACATGTCTTACTACCCAAGTAATCAATTTACAGGTATCATAATAGGTTAAAACTTAAGTTCCATCTATCATCATGTAACCAACACATCATGCCATCACTCTTGATACTCGGTACCCAATCGGCATTCCCAACAAAGTCCCTTGTCCCATAGACCACAAATTATATAATCACCATTACCATGAAGCCTTACATCCCGATCTACAATAATATATCTATTACCATATACAATCATCATCATCATAATAGATATCGTTGTAAGGCATGAGGAAACCCATCCCTTAATATTTTTGTTGTGTTAACAACCACTAGAAAAAAATCAACACACATCCCAAATGATGATCTAGAAATTCATGTAGAATCATATTAGAATTATAACGTGACAAGTGAAGAATATAATTATATATTATTGTAATGATTCAGTAGTTCTCTCATGAAAAACTGTCTCAGGTATTTATTTTATTCCATTATAATTAATAAATTATATCATAGAGTGGGGAATTTCCATATGTTTATGATATGTGACAATGTGTTTTCAATCAAAATGAAAAACATTATTTTTACCCCTCTAATTATTTATTTCAGACATTATTATACTAATTTTTTTTTCATGTTCATATTATTAGTATATTGGAAATTCTAAATTAATATATATCTTACCATCTTATTGATGTAATTACATGATAATTTACACTATATGATCCACCCATTTCAGCATCAAATCTCACCCTTTATGTTTTCTATATTTCACTAGGGAACTAAGAAATTAAAATGAATCATCTATGTTAATTCTTATAGGAATAAAAAACCCTTTCATTTTTATGTTGTATTTTTTTGAATTGACGATTGGATCATATATGTATCTTGTGTTATGATACTAATAAACACTTGTGTTCTATGTATCATGATCTATTTTATAATTTACCATGTCAGTAAATTGAACATATACTCTATGTTGATAGATTCATGGTTTTTATAGTTGGTATTTGATAATGTATAGTAAAAAACATTGGAATAAGATTTATAATATCATAATTAGATGAAGAAAAATTCACTAAACTCATCATATAATCAAAAATATTTTGTACTTTAATTTACATAACTAAGAATATCATACTCTGAGTAATTATTCTTAATTCAATGTGTTAATTAATATCATTACATTTTTTAGGAGTGACTAGTAATAATATAAATTGAAATGATTCCAATTATTCTAATTAATAGAGGGTTTTTACATTATAAGATTATAATATGGGTAGTCATAGTGTGAATAATATTAGAAATCTCTTAGATTAGTAGACACATGTTATGATAAATATCCATTACATTAAGTATAAACTTGTTTCTTTGTAATATGGTATTCAAATATTTGACATCATTATTTTTATCCTAACCCAATATTTTAATAAAAATAGGATTCCATTATTATATAAATAATAGATGTATTCCATTGATAAGAACATAATAATTTCTAGAAAAATATCAAATAGATAATGATATATTAAAAATATTTCATTTAATTGGACATAATACCCAATGATGGTAATCAATTTCAAATAACCAAAAAGTAGAGGATTTACATGTAATTGGTAGTTAATATTTTTTGTTAAAATTTATTAAAAATCTAATGCATCCAGAGTAGCTAGTTGATATAGAATGTAAATAACTAATTTTAAGAAAATTTTAGAGAAAAATATTTTTGAGTATGATTTTACCATATAAATATTATATGACATGTTATGTACTATATATTTATTCTAAAAATAATTAATGGAAACATTGATGAAAGAATAAATATAATAATTTTATGGGAATTATTATCCCATGGATTTTTTATATACTGATATATGGTATCAAGTGTTATCAAGAAAGAGAAGGGAATTTACATGTCTTTTATTTTGAATATAAATAAATAGAGGATGAAAATGGTCGAGAGCCATGTAATTGAAATATTACAAAAAGTGAATAATAAATAGAAATAATAGTTTTCTACAGAGTTTGAAATAAATCCCATCAACACCATAAATTTTAATGAAAATATAACTCTTTTAATTTTTTATGTGTCATATATATGAGATGGTTAACTATTCCATAATACTCTATAAACATCAAGGGAATTTTCCTAAAATTATTTCATGGATTATTTCTCCGATTATGTGATTACTATAATAGAACATGATATCTTAAATTACATGATAACTAGAACATTGATCATAAAATCAATTTTAGCTAAAGAATTATTTAATAATATTTATTAATAGTCTTTTTTATCTTTAATGATTCTTAAGTACATTTTATAATATCCAAAAATAAAATGAGAAAGTTTAAATGGAATGACATAGTTGAAATAAAATGGAAGCAACAATATATGATATTTTTTATTAATATGCACTGTGATTCTGTTGTTATAGTTATTATTCATTGGGATATGGGATACATTGGAAAAATTCATATAGATAAATGAATTTTAATGTCTATTTAAATAATATTCATCCATGAGGAGGATAAAATTATTTAATCTTGAATTAAATAATTTTTTTAATTGGGTGACTTTATTTTTGAATTTATTATATTTAACATCAGTTTATCATCATAATTGGCATATTGAAAAATAATTGGAGCATATTCCATATATGTTTGTGAGGTATATCCAATGAATATATTTTTTAGAAATCATATAAGATTATATAAATGAATTTTGGGTTCAAATATAGTTTAAACCTTCCTTCCCATACAATGATGATCCTGTATATATTCATAGTACTAGAGAAAATGTGTTGAACAATAGTACCACAATTTTTGAAAATGTTCCTTGGACGAATTAAAAATTAGAGGAAGTGACTCATAATTTGAAGGAATTATTTATAATAGAATTACTGAGTTTTTCATGTATCCTTAAATACAAAAAAATGGATATAATTATTTATTGGGTTAATCTATGATCCATGATTCGATTATGATAAATAATCACTTCTTCATAAAAACTTATCACAAAACACTCCTTCAAATATTTCATCTTATGAGTGTGACCAAAATATATATGATGAAATTCAAAATAATATATTTAATATGTAATTTGTATTATATAATGATATTGGAAAAGATATATTCTTGATCTCCATGGGTTCATACTCCAAAATAATGAAAATGATAAAATATAACTAACTATTAAAAATATAAAAATAAACAATGATATTCACATGGTATAGAAACAAAAAAATGATACAAATGATTTCATATACTATAATTTATTGTATATATAATTGAATATTTGTCCTTTTTATGTGTAAGTTGGCCAATGGAATATGACTATTGAGAATTAGTCCATTAGAATAGTAATTTCTCTTTATAACAATTATAATAGTAATGTACCATTTTTACAAAAAGAAATCTAATAATGCCCAAAAAATACATCGATAAAAAAATAAATATTAATTATTAAAAATAGAAAATTATCAGTGAATATAAATTTTAAAACCTCAAAATTCTATAAAAGGAAATAAAATTAAGGTATAGAGTTGATTATTTTCAATAAATGTAGGATCTAAAAATTACCCAAAAATATTATAAAAATTTAAAATTTATAGATGAATTAAATTATTTTGAAAAATATAAAATGAATTTATAATCATTATTTTTAAATTATCCAAATATAATTTATTTAAATAATATATAAATACATATCTTTTAGTTAGAAAATAAATTATTATGAAAATATATATTAATTATTATGAAATCAATAAAAAACATTTATGAAATAAATATTATCAACTTTTTAATTGTAAAAATTAGTTTAATTACTCATAGTAATGTAATCTCAAATGTTAAATAACATCATAACATATACTTTTTTTTCATAAAACCTAAATTTAATTACACGAATTCAATAATAAATCATTAAAAATAAATATAGTTTCAATGTATATTATAATATAATATTTTAAGGTTTCATTCATAATAATTTTAAAGTTACCATGACATAAATTTCAAAAATGATCTTTCAAAACCACTAGAAGGCCACTAGTTTTCAATTATTCTAAAATAAATCGATCAGCGAAAATGATAAAAAAATAATTTAAAAAACCACCCTCATTTTTGAAATATCCCCCATTGTAAAATTTCTTACATCTCTAGTTAATTTTGTTTTGGTTTCTCTATCATTTTCCAACCCAAGAATCATTGTTTGGAGAAATTGGTAGTTTAGTTATGGTATATCTATGTAAATTTCTCTGTCATCTCTAGTACTATGGATTTTAATATAGTTCCAAAGTAATGTAAGGGTTCCCAATGCATTTAAAACATTTCCCTTAATATATCCCCAAATATATTTATTTAAAGAATTAATTATCGGAAATTGTGAAGTTACATAATAATATAATGGTTTGAAAACCATTTTCCTCACTTATCCTTAATAGAACACATTAATTACTATATATTTTTATTTATAATGTTATTATATATCATTATTATATAACTATTATTTTATTTCTGAAAATAAAATTCCATTAAATTTTATTAACCCTCAATAACAATCCATTAAATAACTACAAGAATATTTTATATTCTAATTGAATATTATTTAAATTCATTGAGTCTCTGAACAATTATTTTATTAATACCTTTTCACAACCCTCTAAAAATAATGTATGACACACCATTAAAAAAATACAAAGAAGTTATTCAATTTCATTTGGGATTTAGATTAAATAATGTCTAGAGAATTATATTTTCACCTCTATATCAATGAAATAAAATTTAATGAGGAATAAATGATTGTAATATTTTATTTTTTGGTTTTTAATGATTGATAAGACGTTTTATTTAACTAATTACATTATTATCACTATAATATGTTCATTCATAAAAAGTATTTCATATGATTGATTCATCCACCGAATAATTTAATTCTTTCAATCTAGAATTATATTACACATTTATTTATAGGATTGACTAATCTAGTAAACAATCTCTGGAATTGGGTGTATACATTATGAAGGTATATATCATGTCCTAGGATGAAAACATGATAGTTTATTATGATGTCTGAAAGAAACTTCTTCTATCAATATGAAATATGTATTTTTTATCAATCTAATTAATAATTTATATTTTATTGTTTTCGATGTATATATTTAATGATCATGTAATCCATTATACTAAATCATATGATTATTATTTATTACTTCCATATTAAATATGAGTTGTTTAATTAATAAAATCATTTCTTTTCATTGTACCCATTACTCTGAATTTGATGTCATATATATATATATATATTCCAATTCAAAAGGGAACCAAGAAAAATAATATAAATTATATGTTGATGTATTAATGGGAATAATATATTTTTAGGGATATTTGTTGTTATATATAATTTATTAAAATGTAATTTAATGATCATGTATAGGTCTAGTCATATAGAACTAAAAATCAATTTGATCATGTTAGATTTCATCATTTGTATAATTTAACAATATAACAAACATTTCTACACACATTGTGTTATTTGAGTCATGTTTATTATATTTACCCATTCCAAGTGGGAAAATTTCAAATTTAACATTAATAGACTCACTAATAAAGGGTCATATGATTATAAATTATGTATAACATGATATATATAATGGGATTAATTTCTAATAATTGAGTTACAATAGAAAAATATTCTAAATTTTTGAAATCAAAATTCACATTCTACATTTTTTTCAAACAAAAGGATTATAATCATAATGAAATTCAGATCACATGAAAAATAATTCCAACAGAATGGGGTAGCTGTAAAAATTGAGTATAGAATAATAATAATTGTGTAGTCAATAAAATAAGAGTATAAAATATGAAACAATAAAGATGATATAGAATTGGTTACTTCACTCGAGTCTGATACATATTGTATAGTTCTAATGACATCACTAATAATAATTTTAAATATAGTAATAATTTTATCATCATAAATTTTACTATATATTTATTTATTCTAATAAATTTATTTTGTAAATCATAGACATATTTGATGTTATATCATATTACTATCGATTATTGATATTTGGGTCACATGGCCTCATGTTTACATCAGTTAGATGATATTAGTAATTGGTAATCACACAATGGATCCAAGAATTAAGATAGTATAAATTTAAATACATGTATTAATCAAAATTTTTATGTTGTCAACACATATTTTAATGGAAAAAATTTATCTAAGATTTTTATATTCCCCTATAAAATAAAATTTTTCATAATTAAAATAATATTGATGTTTTAGATTTATTAACATATATAAAAGTGGGTCAAATTTTAATTTTTGTTCATAAAAAAGACATAATTATATTATTAATGAAAATTTTATACTGTAATATTTATAAAATAAATGATAATTTTAGTGATGATAACTATCATCATTCATATAGGTATTATAAATCAACAATTATGTGAACAGATTATTAAAAATTAATGTTATAGATAGAGAAAAATAAAAATAAAATTATTAATGTTTTATGGAATGTTTTATTAATTATATGGTAATCATAATTTTTGTAATTAAATATTGTTATTATTATGTGTATGAATTGAATAAATATTTCGAAGATGTGTAGTTGTTAAATTTACAATTTTAGTAACATTTATAAACTCTTCTTTATGGCCACCAAGATTAGTCTTTGTGACTGGCCAATACAATAAGATGAGGTATATGATGAATAAGATCATATTTTCATCAATATCATGATTTTGGGATAGTATTAATGTGAATATTATTTTGAGAAGAATGGTATATTTTAAAGGTAAAAAATATAGTTGGTTTTAAGAGAAAATAGTGAGTATTTTATTATTTGTGATCTAAAATATAATTTTTTTATTACTGAGAATATATATATTAAATTATGAAATAATTAATATTTATATTAATTTAAAATATTTAAAAAAATAATGTTTTCAGTAGAATGTATTATTTATAGAAATGAAAAAAAATAATATTTTATATGAATAAAATGAATTTTTTTGAAAATAAATTTTTAATATTAGAAATTATTATTGTCATTTTCAAATGAATAATTATTGTAATTAAATACCATTTATATTATAGATAATTATACATAAATTATGGACCCATTTTAACATCATTATGTTTTCATTAAATAAAACATATAAGGAAAATAATTCACTACTATTTCTAAAATCATCACCAATTTCAAGAAAAAAATTGTTGCATGATAATTTTATTCAATGGAATAATTTGTGATGAATATTTTATAATTTTTTGAGTTTACTAAATTTTTATACGAAATTTATAACTAAAATATTAATGTTTTCACTATTCAATTAAAAAATTCATAAATAAAAATATCTACGTAGTCATATATTATGTTATATAATACAATAAATGTTTCTATTGCAATAATATTTCAATATTAAATGAATAATATTTGTAATTATTTTTTAATGATATCTTTTTATATTCACAATGTTTTGTTACTATTAAAAAAGTAACATTACTATTTACCATGTCATATAAAGTTTAGAATTCTAATAGAAAACTATTTACTTCATTATTCGCCATTCCACCAAAATCCCCTTAATATTCCACTATTTATAGTTTATAAAATGATGAATATTTTTCTAATGTACTATTTTATTATATCAATGTAGGCATTCATCATAGATATATGGGAACTAGATTCAACTGAATTGGAATATATAAAATTGTTAAATAATTTAATTTATCAAAACATTATACATAGTCAATTTTATAGGGTATTCACAACCTCAATATATAAATTTATATATTTATAATATTTTTTTGATATTATGTTCATGTGTTATTTGTTATATTTTATTATTAAATTTGAAATAATGATATAATATGGATAAATTCATCATCTTAAATTGAATAGTTTATTTAAATAAAACTAAAATTTATTTTAAGAGTAAAGACACATCAGATATTGAGTATTATATTAAAGAAAAATAATAATCATTCAATTATACATAATATATTTATTATTTAGTTAATTATCATTATACAAGATCTAGGTATAAAAAAATTGAGTTAAAAATAATATTCTAAAAAAGAATTTTTATGAAATAAATTTGTTTTTAACATAATAAAATAAATAAATTATTATTAATTTTTTATTTAAATTATTAAATTATATATTCAATAATGTATTTTAACATATTAATTATGGCTTTTACATAGTTACTAATGTATGAAAATTATTATTTTTTAAATAGAAATTCCAATTTATAAAAAAAATTTCTATTTCATTTGGTGAGATTATTTTAAAATAAAAAATTTCCAAAAAATAGATTGAAAATTAATAAATTTTATCATATATTTTGAATCTTAATAATGAATAAAATTTAATAGGTTCATCATAAATTTTTCCAAGATGAATAGTAAAAATCGTATTATTTTCATCCCATGGTTATGGTTATAACAAGTTTAAAGGGGTAGTCAGAAAAAAGAGAAAGGGGTATGATATCCACATAAAATATTCTAAATACTCTTTTAAGATAATACTTCATCCCAATATAATCTACTATTTTATGATATTTAATTTTGATAAATTTCGATTTATATTGAAATTAATATATTTAAATCATTTGAAAACATTAATATTTTCCCCCTTTGTAAATTATAAATGGGATCCCTTGTCCAATATTATCCCCACATCCTGAGAATTATATGATTTCAAAAACCTATCTTGATACCCTCCCAAAATCTCACACAATGTACAAGATTTCCTATTTGTACAATATTTTCCTCTATTCATGTCTTATAGTGTATATAGTTTTTGTTTTCTCAGTGATGTTGTATAATTATTAACCAATTATTTTCAATTTTATATACGCATATACCTCTTATAAATTTATTTTATATATTCAGATATAAATAAATAATTATATTCGATATATTTATTTTTTTCTGATTTCAAATCAACCATTTTGTATCCCATTTCTATTAAGTGGAAAATGACAAGTACCCAGGTGCATAAATGTTCACCACCACCTTCACATGGCTATATGGGTCATCATTTATCCCCATCATTTGAGGATGGTTATTATGATGAATTTATGGTTTATTCATAATATTTAAGAAATAATTTTTATCCAATAATTATATTATATTTTCTATATTTTCATCTTTCAACACATATTAAAACCATAGAGTCACATGTGAATTCCTGTGGACTACCATCACTATGATGTGAGGTAATTAATTTTTCATTTTATTAAACTCATTGATGGAAATAAGGATACTTTTAATAAATATATATTAATTTTATGATCTATCTATTATATTATATTATTCAATTATTGATTACTTATATTTTGAAGCATCACATGTGTCTACAAATGGATTTCCATCTCCATGAAGTGGTTTCATTAATTTTTCACCACTGATTTATATGATATTGTCTTCTGTAAATTATGGTTAGTTATGATAATTATTAAATGATAATAATTTAGTATATGATGAATACATTTATAATGTTCATGGATTTGAACCATTGAACCAAGAATAGCATAAACACCATAAATTTTTCATATGGATACCAAGTTTAACGAAGATTTGGTTTTAAAATTATTTTTTGATATTATAATATAAAGGAACATTTTAATTTACCAATGAATTATATTCAATAAATTATTTTTAATATATTTATATTTCTTATATTAGAGGTTTTAATATATATGTAAAAAATTGTCACTTGAGGTTACAAATCTATGATTCAATTCCATTTTAGTTTATATTAAATTTGTATTTATTTAAATTGCATAAATTAAATGAATATTTTGGGATATTAATATAAAATCATTCTCCCTATATTGTTATGTTAATAATTTTGTTTTTTTAGTAACAATTTTCATGAATTTTTTATGCAAAATGTATCATAAATTATTTTTTTTTTAAAAAATGACCTTATTTGTCCACTTTTGGTTAGATGTGATTTTTATCCCATTTTAATGTTTTTGAAAATGTTTTTAAATAATGATTTTGACTACACATAAATGGTTATTTTATATCATTTTTACACATATTTTATATACCATAAAATATAAAAATGAATCATAATTTCTTTTTAAAAAATGTGATTTTTATCTAATGTTAAAAAAAGATCATTGTTTTAAGGATTAAAATAAAATCATAACACTAAACCATAATAACACATAATTAATTTTATATGTTCTTTTCTGAATTCAAAATATCATTTATATGAAATATTTTCCCAAAATAAATTGGAAAAATTTATATTTCATATACATTATTTGAAAATGAAAAATGTAGGTTTATGAAGAAATACGCACACATGTATTTTAAATGAATTATTCTTTTATGGTAACATTCAATTATGTTAATTTATCCTTAATAAGAATATTTCGTATTGATAATATCCTTATAATTTATGTAAACAATTTATGATTATGACAGTGAAATTTTTATGAAACAATTTTTTTCCCTAGGTATTTTATTTTTATATAAGTAAAAGTGATTGTGATTATATGGAGTTCTTATTAATTGATTACGTTTATGTAATGTTTTGAATCACTATATCCATCTAAATTATTGTGTGAAGTGACATTATAATATAGTGACATACTGATGATATGAGTGGGAATGATTTTTATTTTATTTTTTCAAATTTTGATGCATGAGTTTGATTGATTCAAACTATGTTCAGAAGATAATGCATCAAAATGATTGATAATATATTTTTTCTCCAATTTTGATGTTTTTGTAACATTGTTTATACAAATTTTTTACTAAATTATGATGATATTTTTTTAAAATATTTGTTCACAAGATTATGACTTACTTTTATTCTGAATAAATTGATAATGTAATGACACCTGAATGTTGATTATGACTATAATTCTGTTATTGATTATGCTTTTTTATTTGAAATGATTATAGAGTTTATGGTCAATATTTTTTTCTGTAGGAATATTTTACATCGAAGAAAGTAAAATATATGTGATATTATAATCTAATGATCTTCATATTCTCGTACGATTTATATATTTGATGTATACCTTTATTGAAAATATGAGAACATACTTTATTTTACTTTAATTTCTCATGATTTGGTTAATTCTTCTATATTTAATATGTATGGAAACCTATTAGTCATATGATATTTGAATGAGTTGTTAATGAAAAATCTTGAAATAAGATGTTTTTGTATATAGTCATATAGCCACTAGCCATATTTACAAAAGAGAGTGGAGGGGATAATATGTGGTTTCATTTTATGAATTATGTTTCATAGAAATTAATCCTCTCAAACTTATTATGGTTATAAATCCATTAAATATTATATATAAACATCAACTAATATAAAAATATAATAATGTAAATAAAAACAAATTATTTTTACATGTATCAAATAAAATCCTACTCTATGGTACGACTGATTATCTCTCACCCCTGTTATAGATTCATCACCATTAAATTAGTTATTTCAGTTTTCCAACAATCAATTGAGTTACTATTGACCCAAATATAATTTATAGACTCTTTATAATTCTATGTCCAATAAATTTTCTTCAAGTACAAACATCTATAACTAAAATACATCACTTATTCAATCGCTGAAAAAGATAATCCTTCTTATACTCACACTAAAAACGTTTCACTGACTCACAAAACCTATCAAAAGTCATAATCAATTCAAGTTGGATTCCATGGTTTATAATCTCATGATCAACCTCGATGATCTTATAAAAACATTCTTGATCATTTACCTTTTTAGTTCTTTAAAAATCACTAATTGAGTCTATTATCAACTATCAGTTAATATAATGAATTCTATCTGATCATTATCCATTGTATAACATTTATTGGGAAACTCAACCTCATTATGATGAATTCCCGACTTCACTAGATGTGTTCATGTGGTTTATAGTATATATGTAATATATATTTCTTATATTACTAACTCTTTATTCATGTTTTAATAACTTCATGGTATTATTAATGTACAACCACTATAAAATTTAATACATTCTCCTTTATTTTTATCTGGTTTCCATCATTTTATATTCATTTCTTTGTTGAACTATATTTATTTTCAATAATGTTTGTATAAAAACATTCACATTCCATTTTCCTCATATATGATTGAAATTATATACACAAAATTCACATTCTTATTCATATATAACATTATATAATCTACCATGGATGAAAAAGTGTGCTTCCTGAGAGTATGTATCAATGATTTTTTTGAATGAATTTTAATCATATTTACCTATAACATAATAGGTTCTGGATATCATAATACATTCATTTACACCATTGAGGTTATGCAGAAGATTATTCGGAATTAAGAAATTTCCATTTAAATCATGATCTTCACGATGATATCTATGTGTGATAATTACACATATAATACATATAGGGTCACATATTCCTTTGAAAAGCATAACATTTTCAGTTTCTATTCCTTATTAAACCTATGTTTCTTTGTTCCCTATTTTATTGAAAAAATGAGACAACCAAAATTTTTGACAAAACAACTCTCCTTCAAGGTCCATAATTATTTTTATCTTTTTATCCACATCATATATTTAATTTATTATTCCATATAATTATTAATTGAAAATTGGTTTCCCATGAAATCCATACATTGTTTAGATTTTTATATTTCAATAAATTTATATGCTGAAAACATGGATTCATTTCATACATGAGTTTTCATTTGATCCTCATGTAAATTAAATATGGATTTCTATCCACTCCTCATTTTATTGATTATACATATTCATATAGAGTGGGTTGAACATTATTATCCAGAATTTGTTTTATATTTTTGAAAATAATATTCACTGAATATGAATTTTCTTGAAAGATGTAGGTTGGAAGAATGGAGGATGAGACCCTCATCTCCAAATAATCATCATCATGAAATAACCATTATAGATCGTGTATTATAATGCAAGTATATTATTTGATTAATCTAGTCCACTAGAGATTTTTGGAATCAAGAGGTTGAAGGTGATGAACTATGTTAAATTGATAAACATGATAAATTGAAAAAGATGGCTAGGATTATATTTTTATCCCATTATTAGAGGATGAATAGTATTACACACATTTGTGTCCTACATTGTTTATGCACCCATTAGAATATTTCCTTATATTAAAAATAATTCAACCAACTAGTCATTGTGTAGAAAAGGTTCCACTCCGTTACCGACAGAACATATTCCTACCTCATGTGTTGTATCAACCATTTATAGCCCTCTAGAACATCCATGCATTCCCTTTTCACTCATTTCACACACCTATGTGCTCCACATGGGAGTTATGGAAAAAAATACCAAAACCATGTTATTGTGGGATGGATAGGTCAATTTTCATCCCATTAGGCTATCCCCACTAATTTCCAATAAGTATTTCATGTGTTTTTTTAAACCACAGTGGGGATATTTTTTTAAGACATATAAAGTGTCTAACAGTAAAATGGATTATAAATTACATTATTAAATAAAATGTAAATATATAATTAAGCAAAATATATATTTTATATTCCATTATACATATGAAATAATATAATTGGGATGGAATTTAAATAATCATCCATGATTGAAAAAATGTGTTATCTTAGAAACATCTCTTTCTCATTTATGTCCAATTCAATAATAATCACATTTATCTTTAACTCAAAAAACACATATTGAAACATAATTGACATAAAATGATACAATGTTCCATAAAATATCCCCTTTACTATTTAAATATTTCATCTCATATTTAAAAATTAATTTTTTCACTGGATAAATATTCCCTTTAATATAAGGAAATTGAATATGATAATTGCAGGTTTTATGTTCTGATGAAATTTCTCAAAAACATGTTCTCTTTCCCTAGAAAAATTATTTCTTGAAAACAATTATGATTTTTATGATATCAATAGATTTTATAATAATATATTCCTTTAATGGATGAACTCAATATATATGTTGGATACAGTATTAGACAACAAATAGAGACACAACCGAGATTGTTAATGTTGTTCATTAACTATAATGTTAGTGAAATCTTGCTCTAAGATTCAGGTTTTTTATTTAATGGTTTTTATATAATAAAATTAATCAATAGATTTCTAAATCCAACAAAAATTTAAGAAAGAAGAATATTAATGTTGTTTATAATGAATATAGCTCACATTTTGTCTCATTTTTTCATCAACAAAACATTTCCCCTCAATTGATATGATTAGTACAGTAATGAGTGAGGGATTAATGTTTCATTCAAATAACTCATGGTTACTTCCTCATATAGTCTTCAATCATTTCTTTATTTTTTTAAAAATTATTAGACTACATAATTTTGAATCTATAAAATCTTACAAGGTCAAACAACATTAAAAAATACTCTCAATTACAAACATTTTTATTATAAAATAAATATACATATATACATGTGACTAAGATGGGGCCTATTTATTTTTAGAATAAAAATTTATTATTGGAGCTTCATCTCAATTTAATCCATTAATTTATAAAAATATACACATTCAATGATTTTATTATTCCCTTATTTTTTATAGTATGATTAGTTTCATTAAAAGAATTGATCACATATTCTTATCTATTGTTAGAACCATGGTCTTCTAAGAATGATTTGGAGTATGGTTTGTGTTTGTTGTCAATCAGTAGTGTAAGTTCATAATGTGTACCCACAATGAGATCATACAGTTCAAGCAGACTACAGTATTGAAGGTGGCGCCGTTTCCCAGTGTTTGCCAAATTTTTCAGCCTAAAAATCGACAAATCGAGAAAAGTGTTTTTGGAAAAGAGACTTATGCGCCATTTACTGGATGAAGAGGAAACATGCACGCCATATGTTTTTAAATATCAGAAAATGGGAAAATGACAAAGGGATAAGAGCCGCCCATATTTTGGGCTGGTCGCACAAGTGACCTGCGCGCCGTAAAGAAACATGGGCCTCGATTCCTATAAAGACTGGAAAATTGCGTGCCTATTGTTTTTCAATATGATAACATCAAAATATGGTAAAGTAAAGAAGGTCGCGGAAGTATTTTTGTAGGTTGCGCAAGTGAGGAGCGTGACAGATGCTGGTGAGATGTACTGTGCGCCAAGACTTGTGCGCCATGGAGTGACTTGCGAGCCACCGCGCAGGGGATCTAGTTTTCCTATAAATAGAGGACCCCCCTCCTCATTTGTATTGATGTTCAAGACTTAGAGATTTTTCGAGCTCTCATCGTGCAAGTGGTTGAGTCGCTCAAGTGGTTTTTGGGTCGCGCAATTAGAGCCTGCACGCCAAGTGTTGGCTGCGCGACCAAGGCAGTTGGGGAGTTAAAGGCGCAACATCGCGCATGTTTGGTGTTGAAGGAGGTAGTGTCACACAAGTTGTTTGGTGTCACCTGCGTACCGATTTTTTACCGTGCAAGTGAATTGCACACCGGGATTGTGATTTGCATGCCGGGCTTCGATAAGCGTGTTGGGGTTGTTAAAGTTCACCAACGGTAGTGAGCCAGGGGGAGTCAACGGGAGTGACCCGAGAGAAGTAGTGAGCTATCCCTGAACTATTGTAAAGGAAGTGAGCTTGGGATAGAGTGATTGTTCCCAAACCATTGTAATCCACATCTAGTGAAGATTAGTGGAATTTGGTACGATCGACAACTTGTTGGTGTATGCTCCTTGGACGTACCCCTTAGTGGTGAACCAAGTAAAAAGTGATGTGTCTTCTCTGTGCGTGTGAATGTTTTATTTCTGATCATATTCATCATACAGGTTCAACAAGTAACTACCAATGTGGGAATAAGATCCATCACATTAAAAGGAAAAAATTTCACCCTGATTCACCCCTCCCCTCTCAGGGGGTCCCAGGGTCCTTTATCTATGTTATATGAATTGTTAAAAACGTATCATCTAGACCATAATGATTCCAATAATAGGTAAATTTTCATTAGATATCATCTTAATTTTGAATGTAACAATAATTATATTGTATTTATAATGTTTTATAACATCTTCTAATTATTTAGCTCATTTCAACTAAAGGTTCCAAACAAGATGATAATCTATCTTTATGTTCAAATTCATATTTGAATATTCACATAGAAATCTATTTGTTTAATTTTGATAATTATTAAGTTTAACTACATTGTGATCATCCCAATCAAATCTTATCATTATTACCACATCCTTATTACCTTATAAACTATAGAATCCACAAAAATTATTCCGGAATATGAATTTTTTATAGTACAAATATGGAAAGATGTTGATTTCACTAGGATTTGGTCCTCAAATACAACTTGAATCTCTGACATGATTATTTCATACTTCCTAATAAATACATATTAAACATTTTATAGTAGTAATTATGACTATTCATGTAATATCATGAAATAAATCATTGATATTTATTTCTCCCAGATTGGTTCCACAGGAAACCCGATCTATTTTCTTCTGGTAATATTGGAAACTATGAATCTCTTTTATTAGGGGATTGAGTTATTCTTGGGATACTCTTCCATTATCATATTATTTAATATATAATCTCATTTTTCATATCCCAAAAATCCTCATCTACAATTTTCCCATCGTCAATATAATAAATGGAATTATTTAATTTATTAGGTAGAATTTAACTTCATTCTATCCACATGTAGACTATTATCCATTGATCTAAATACATATATTGAAATATTTTTTTTCCTTATTCAAATAGTATTAAAAAATGGAATATATTAAAAGTTTTTTCAATCAAATTATATTCATTTATATGAATATCTCATACATGACCTATGATAACATTTTAATGTTAATATATAATATGATTATAATTATGAATCTCAAAAAAATGGCCCAGTTCCTTCTGACATACATCATAATTCTATGATATCACATTTATAATTTCATCCTAAATCTTATTCTTTTATATTATGATATATTATATATTTCCTATGTAGAATTCTAAAAAATCATTAACATTCAACTTACATTTAATTATTTTTCCTTCAATATCACTATAACGTGATGGATTCATTCTTCTATTTGGATAATAAATAAAAATAGAATCATTATCTGAATAAAAAAATGACAATGAATCTTTTTTAATATGAACTATATGAAATTTCATATTTAAATAGTACATCATAATTTTCATCAAACCCAATTTTTAGTTATCAATTCTCTCGTATTCTAATTCTCACTAATATTCTAATTCCTCAACATTATTTTTTCAGAACAAATTGGTAATATGACATGACATACTAGTTTTGAAAAATTTTTGTGGATTATTACCTTTCCATTTCACAAAAATCATTTGAATATTTTTTATATTTGATGAATTAATTTATTGAATTCATAATCATTATCATTATAATCTGAATATTCATATCCTTTTTCCATTTCTTCTATGACCTCTCTTTTTATCATATTTTGAAAATAGATTTTAATTTTAAAATTATTCGTGAATGATTTAATTTTCCTAAAAACATATTATTATATTGTTTTGTATTTAATTAAGATTTAAATTAGTTATTAAATACATAGATGATATCATTTCATCCATTTTTTTGAAAACATATTCATTTTTTTGAAAATGATGGAGTCATCCTTCTTACCTTTAATTACAAGAATGTTACATATAATCATATTCACAATAGAAAAATATTTATCCATATTTAATTCATACAAAATTATTATTTCATAAAATTGAATCCTCTAAAATTTTATTTTATATTTCTAAACATTCATATTGAAGTCCTAAATACATCTCATTTTGCTTATGATCTCTTTAGAAGTGTGGACACAAATTAATTTTATATATGCATTCTCTAATTAAACCACCAAGATAGAATTTTGATCCTTAAAAAATAACTCAATATTTCTCACATCATCTTTTTCCTATAATAAATACAAACAATGGGTGGGAAATACTCGCCTTTCCTGGTCACCCGGTTTCTGACTGGGTGGGAAAAATGAGGTGCAAACCACCTGTGCTGATGGATTGCTTGACGAACCATCGACGCCCGGTTTATCACCCTCCGGGATGCTCTACCATCTCGGCTGGCAACGGAACCTTCCCGGCTGGGGCTCTCTCCGGAGTGACCTCTTCGTGGGGAGGGGGGTTTCCTTGAGTGGAGGGTTCGAAAAGGACACACAAGGGAATTCCGTTTACGAAAAGAAAATGGGTTGGAATCATAGTATTGATGCATATCTCACTTGTACAATGAGTAGTACAAGATATGGAATAATATTATTAATTTAATTGTAATAATTAATCCCCGAAAATAAGAACTCGTCAACTGTTGAATAAATGAAGACACTTTATCTATAAAAATTATGTGTGCATCGTTATAAAGAATTATTTATTTAATTTCATTTCTATATCCATATAAGGAATTAGGATCTATAAAGGGAGGGATGATTTATTAAATTCAATTTTAAAATTAATTTAATTCATGTTCAAATCCATAAACATGTAAACATTATTCATCCACACAATATTTCCACCACATCTCATATAGATTGTTTATTTAAACATTTAGAATTTATAATATACTATTTACAACGTTTATCATTAATTCTACTCATGTTGTCTTTCTTTTACCCCATGTATACAGATTGTTCACTGAAAATGTGATTATAATTATCCAAATAATAACTGAGAGAATACCACTCTGGATCCAATAGTGGGAATCATAATTCGATATCTAATCAAAATACATCAACACTTCTATATCAAAATAAGATAATTCACGATCTCAATCTCAATCTAAAAGGATCCTTTTTATATGGGTATCAATGAAAAGTCATCAGGGACTCCAAACACCAAAAAAAATAATTAACCATTTTAGGATTGATCATATTGAGGATAATATATTTTCATTCTTCCATGGATATTCAAGATCTATCTAACCCATGCACAAAAAATACTTTCAATAACATGTGATTGAGTATATCATTTATTCTCATTTATTTTGATCACTTATATCTAATCATTTTCTTCATTTCAACACTAACCACACAATTCTTCATTCTGATTATTATTTATTTTCCATATTAGAATTGGTCAAGTATTCCATAGTATATATACAACATAAATATCATATATTTGTAACTATTCATTCATGTCTGACACAATTAATGGATTCTTTATGACTAATCACTTGAACATGTAATAGTTTCATATATTTTTTTATGAATCTCACCGATGTTTATTCATCTTGTTTTGGTCAAAATAAAATTTTACGGTTTCACATGTGAATGTGAAGATAAGAAATTCATTGTCTTCATGTATTATTGTATTTATTAATGAAATCATCACATTAATCATTATTTAAAACAAATTATTCTCCATTGTAAAGACCCAGAAATTTGTAATTAATTTTATTATTAATTTATATGGAATCTTATGAGTCTGTGGCATCTGAGGGAACTTGATTCTGAGGCCTGGTGTGCCTAGAATCTATTTCTGAAGTTTAGCTTGGGTACGTTTAGTAAACAAATGAACGAGTTTTTTTATCTTATAAACTGGTGCTCATAATTGAAATCGGAGGGCACTGTTGAACTCGTTGTGCATGTTTTTTCTTAAGAAGACTTTCACCTCAACGACAGATGATCACATATGAAAGTTACTTTTTGGGGTTTTACATGGGTTAATAAAATAAAATAAGTGAACAATTTACATTATCTTGTTAAACATGTGTGGTGCGGATAATGTGGTTTCAAGCTCCACTTGGGAGTTGGTGGTGGAACCGCCACACCCTAGCCCCCATGAGAGTTTATGGTGGTGGGGCACACCGAGATCCATCCTCCCATGTGAGGTTGATTGTGGTGGAAACCACACGAGGCCTCCCATTTATGGAAGGGGAATCATAACTCCTTCACTCCCCCTCATTTATGAGGGAGAGCCTCTAGGTTTAAATCCCCCCTCTAAAATGAGGAGGATGAAACCTCCCTTTTTAATGAAGAGACCACCCATGCATTAACCACCCCCATTTTCTTTTTTGGGGTTAATTAATGGTGGGGCCCACCAGGAAATATCCTCCCATTGGAGGATAGTCTTTTTTGGGGACCACCTGGGCCAATAAACCCATTTTTGAATTCCTCCCCATTTTAATGTGCCACTCCAGTAGATTAATTGGTTGGATCACTCTATCATAAATCCTCCATTTATGACTTTCGTGCCAATGATGAACCCCCCAAATCCTATATAAATGAGTCTAGAGGAAGGAGTTCTGGACGACTTCTTCAAGCGGCGAAATGCTAGCAGTGAAGCTTGACGCACAACTCTTGGAGTGTATTCCTTTTCCTCCAACGAAGAACGAAGAACGTAGACACCACCCTCGGCTCTTTCCTTCCTTATGTTGACGGAACGATACCTGTCTTTAGTGACGCCGTCTTCCGTGCCACGCCATTGTTTAACACTATTTTACAAGGTAGGGGTTGTTATGTTCATGTTTTGATGTTGTTCATCATTGGTCTTCTAAATATTGAGTTTTTTTGGGCCGCTTGATACCATCTTGATGTGGAAGGGCTCGGACCGCAAGAAAACCGCCCCACCATTCCCCTCTCATTGTTGTTTGTGGATGATGGAGGGGGACTACGAAGATCCTTTCGGTGACAGTCTGACCATAAGCAGATCGTGAGCGCATGATGGTCGAGTCGCTGCAAAGGCACGACACCGAAGGGCCGCGCAGAGTAGAGCCGGGCCACATTGGAGGGGTGCGGTGCTGCCGTGCCGTGCCAGTTGAACAAAGTCGCGGCTTCAAGCCGCGACAGATCAGGAAGGGCGGAAGGTTGTGCCGGCCACCAGCACCACCAAAAGGCAGGACCCGAGGGGGTCCTATGGTTTCTAAAGTGGGCGGCCATAATATCCAGCCATTTCAATGAAACCAGTGAGTGTAAACCCCCTGTACCTGCTTCTAATGTTGGCCCCACTGGGCGACGCCACCCCCCTGGTTGGCCAGACACGAAGCCAGCCGCCTGGGCCTCTCGGGCTGGACCGCGCCGGCCTGGACAGGCCACACCCAGCCATGCCGGGTCGTTCCCAACAGGGCCGGACCCAAACCTGGGTCGGGTTGACCCGGTTCCTCCCAACCCAGGGGGTGTTGGGCCGGGTCGGACCGTTTCCAGACCCCCTATTTCTGGACCATTTTCGGTTAAACGACCATATCTAGTGCTACAGACATCCGATCGATGAACTGTCAGTTGAATAGGATTACTTGGATCGAGATGGTAATTTATGTATATGACACTCAAGATATTGGGAATGTTTTGGAATGACCAGGTTGGTTTGTACTCGAAACCAAACGGGCCATCAGAGCAGAAAGGCCAATAACTCTCACACCGGATGTCTGTTTGACGAACTGTCAGCAGATTTGGTAATCTTGTTGAGAAAATTTTCCATTGAGTATACCCATGAGAGTTATGGGTACTGTTGATATATAGTTGGGTTGGTTTGAAAACGAATCCAACTTGGCCCCTGGAACAAAAATTCTAATTAATCACAGAACGGGCGTCTGATTGACTTGTCGACTGTGTCAATGACGAGGGGGTCCTTTGTGATATTTCTAGGTGAGAATTCATGAGTCATGGATGTAATGACCAGTAGCACATGGAGATGACCCTCCCAGAGACAAGTGTATGGAGTGCAGAGAAAAAGTAGCTATAGACCAGACGACTGCTTGACCAATTTGACTCGTAGTGATTCAGTTAGCCCAGTGGAAGGAGCGCCTGGTATTTGGTAGCAGACCCACGGCGGACGGAGTGCCTGGTAGTAGGTAGTAGACCCATGTTACTATATAGGAGGAGTAACTCTATAGGCTATGAGGGAGGGCGCCCATTATTCGGCGGCATACCCTCCGCAGATGGAGTGCCCGATTGTTGGAAGCAGACCCACGATACTCGACAAGAGGAGTACCTCAGAAGTCTATGGGTAGTGAGTTGTGACTCGAATTCATGATATGGCCACTGTACTCATCAGAGGAGGATTTTCTCTAGAATTTGTGGTATTGATAATGAAAATTCCGGTTTAAGGTGAGTTAATGACCTTTGTGTATTCTTCATGATTGAGATGGGATACATGATAACTTATGAATATATATGGGCATATACCTAAGTGAAGGTTATCTATTGAGATCTCTCTTTTTGGTTTATCCTCGTTGGTTTTAGTGAGGCCTTCAGTGTCTTGGGGACCCTACTATGTGTCGTTATACACACCCCTTCACGGGATATGCCCGCACCACATTGTCTTGGATGCAGATGATGGACATCGCTGACGAAGGCCGAGTGTACGAGGATTGGACGATACCTAGAGGCGGACCTCACGAAGAATAGGTACCCGGAGGAGGTTGATGGATGAGGGCATTGAGGAGGCTATATATACCTACCCTTTAGGATGGATCTGTGGTGGATGATCTAGGATATGTGCTATCTGTACCTACCCTTTAGGTAGGATCCATGGTGGACGATCCAGGATATGCTTGTCACCTTCCATCTATTTTTCTTTTACCTTGTACTTTACTGTTGGGCAAGTATTTCTGACCCCTTACATTCAGCACTACTTTTTTTTTCAGTTTTAGTTCGTGTTTTATTCCTCTTTTACTCTGGTTGTGATTTTTTACATTTCATAAAGGCAATGAATTCCATTTTTATTGGTTTTTACGCCTTTTGTGTTAGTCGACAGCTTGTGGCCAATGGAAGGTGGGCATGGGACAGTCACGACATAGGCCCCAAGGACAGGTCTCATCAAATTGTTATCAGAGAAGTTGGTTCTACTGCAGAACTTAGAAATATGAAATTTTTTCTAAGAAGCAATAATTTTAAGGCTACTAAGTGTGGTTTTTAGTTATGGCTATCCAGTGTTGGTGTGGGAAGATGATTTATCCATACACCCGGACCTTGACATCGGATTTCCGACTCAGTGCACGAAAACAATGATTGCTTGTGTGTTTCAAAAATTTCTTTTTAAAATGAACACAAACGAGGTCAGATCACCAGGTATAGTCTTTTGACCGTGTCCCATCTGTTTCTTTCAGGATGCCTCCCCGCTGACGACTAGCTAGAGCCCCGAGAGTTGTACATACTGACAGTCTGCCAAGCGATAAGGCCTCAGTAAAGGGCCCTCTATTAGATGAGGTACCGGTTGAGGCACCAGTGGTACTACCACCCATTAGGCCACCAATTCCACCAGCCCCAGCAGCAGGCGATGCACGCCGCTTGAGTGCACTGCACAAGTTCCAGCATCAGAGGCCATCGTGGTTCCGGGGAGAGATGGATCCACAGGCGGCTGAGGATTGGTTGGAGGATGTAGTGAGAGTCTTCAGGCAATTAGGTACACCATCTGACTTCATGTTGATCCTTACTGTCAGCCTCCTTTAGGAAGTAGCAGGCGAATGGTGGATCGTGATGATCCATATGCTGGATGAGGTGTCACTTCTATGGGTAGACTTCGAGAGCATGTTCTGGGCGGAGTCTGTACCAGCCGCCCTTCAAGTGGTGCTAATACAAGAGCTACTTCATCTACAACAGGGAAACATGATTGTATCTTAGTACTCAGCGAGGTTCACAAACCTCTCACACTACTCTAAAAATATGGTAAGGGACCCATTATTCAGGTCACAGACCATCGATAAGGGGATCAAGAAGAAGATTAGAGCTTCAGTTGTTTCTCACAACATTCCGACGCAGACGGGAGTGTCGGATCAAGCCATTCTATTGGAGAGTTTCCTTACGGGCCAGTCTCCAGTAGCGGGACCCACCCCTAGTCGACTTGTAGTGGAGTCTTCTGAAGCCGGAAGTAGGCAGACGACACAGGTTCCAAGAGGACCAGACCCACCGATGGCTGACTACATGACTCTGGTTCAGTTGTGTGAGGCAACTGTAGTGGAGTCATAGCCAGTCCTGCCAAGAGCGTGTGGTGTTACTCCTATGGTGGGCTTGGTAACATGGAAAGTGACTGTCCGACCGACCGTACAGATGATCAGTAGATAGATGAAGAACCTCCCAAGCAAAGGCATAAGTTTGATTGATGCAGACTGCAAGGAGCAGGATTCAGAGGCAGATGAGCTAGCTATGGAGATGGAGTTGGATGATTATTCAAGGTTTTACCACCAACACCACCTATTGGTCCACCCCAACCGCAAAGAGCGGGTGGAAATGGGAGATCATAGCTTTAGGAAGCTGAAGAATACGACTATAGAGCTTCGAAAGTAGGTGGAAAGAAGCGGGACTTATTCCAGGCATGGAGGCCTTTATTCTTGGTGCTTCTAGTTTCCATGTTGTTGTTTGTGGTTTTTATGTGTCTTTTTACTTTGAGCTAATGTAATAAAAGAAACTTTTCTTTTGGACGTTTACTATCCTGTCCTTTTGTATAGTTTATACTGAGATGTTTCAGTTAATACTATTGACTTAACCCTCACATGTGATTTTTCTACTAGAGGAGACCCAGTAACCACGCACTGATGCCGATAGTGTGACTCAACCCTTGGAGGTGAGAGTAACGGTTGGATTCCTTAGTAGTAGCCTTGAGGCCATACAATTTAATCTATGGCATGACATAGTACTGTTCATGTCAGGATTGACTGTATTAGGTGAAGAATGTGGTTCATCCAGAGGATGAGACCAGATTTCTCTTTTCGTCAGCAGAGAAATCTCATCAGCTCTTTGGTAGAATGTAGAAGAAGTAGGGTGGAGATGAGTTCTTAAAATTGTCTAGTCTCACCCATTGTTTGTTGAGATAACGGTTTACGGTTCTCTCCAAGTCTATAGTCTAAGGTGTATCTTCTCTCAGAAGGACCTGAACCTGAGACAACAGTGATGGCTTGAATTCCTTTGGTATTATGACTTTGTGATAATTTATACTCCTGGGTAGGGAAACGTTGTAGTAGAAGCTCTTTTTGGGAGATCAGGCATTCAACTATTGGGAGTAGAGAGATAGAAGCTGGACGTGTTTTAGATATCCTTTATGGATAGTGATGGAGTAAACACGTGTAGAAGTAGAGATGGTTTCGGCTATGACTGAGAAGGTACTGATCATCCAAGAGCAGATAAAGACTGCATAGAGCAGACAGAAGTCCTATGCTGATAGGATACATGGCCACTGGAGTCTGAGGGTGATGACCACATCTTCTTAAGGTTCTCACCATGACGGGGACTACGAATATTTGGCCAGGGCATCAAGTTATCTCTTTGTGACATTGGACATTTTTAGGTCCCCAACAGAAAAGGAAAGGTTGTTTACCGCCTGACATTCCCACCTCAGATGCACAGGGTGCAAGACGTCATCCATATATCTCAGCTGAGGAGATGTGTGCACCACCTATCTGTCATAATCGACCACGGGGAGATAGATATCGATCACAGAGGTGACCTTTAAGGGGTTCCATTAGAGGTTGAGTATTGACAGGAGAAGGTCCTATGAGGACGGTCGATTCTTATTGAGCACTTTTTTTGGAATCATGGGAACCTTCAGGATATCCCATGGGAGAGGGAGGCTCAGATACATGCTCGGTACCTCCTTTAGTTTCCCTTGTTTGTGTTATAGCTTTACAGGGACGTAAATCCTTGAGGTGGGAGTAATGTAAGGACACATAAATATCAAGGAAATTTTTTTCTTAATTTATTTGAATTTTATGAGTCTATAGATTCTGACGGCAGTTGATTCCAAGTCCCGGTGTGCCCGGAATCAATTTATGGAGTTTAGATTGGGTACGTTCATTAAATGAATGAACAGATTTCTATATCTTTTGAAGTGGTGCTCGAAATTGAAATCTGAGGGCACTGTTGAACTCGCAGCACATGTTTTCACTTAAGAAGGCTTTCACCTCAACGGCAGATGATCGGGTATGAAATATAGTTTTTTGGGTTTTACATGGGTTAATAAAATAAAATATGTGAACAATTTTTTTATTTTTTTAAACACTTGTCATGCGGATAAAGTGGTTAGAAGCTCCACTTGGGAGTTGGTGGTGGGACTGCCACACCCTAACCACCATGAGAGGTTATGGCGGTGGGGCCCACAATGATCCAACCTCCCATGTGAGGTTGATTGTGGTGGAAACCACACGAGGGCTCCCACTAATGGCAGGGGAATCATAACTCCTTGACTCCCCCTCATTTATGAGGGAGAGCCTCTCGGCTTAAATCATCCCTCTTAATTTAGGAGGATGAAACCTCCCTTTTTAATGAGGACACCACCAAAGCAATAACCACCCCCATTAACATTTTTTGGTTAATTAATGGTGGGGCCCACCATGAAATATCCTCCCTTTAGAGGATATTATTTTTTGGGGACCACCCGAGCCAATAACCCCCTTTTTCACTTCCTCCCCATTTTAATGTTCCACCGCAGCGGATTAATTTGGTGGAGCCCTCTGTCATAAATCCTCCATTTATGACTTTCGTTCCAACAACGAACCCTCCCACTCCTATATAAAGGAGGATAGGGGAAGGAGTTATGGATGGCTTCTTCAAGTGGCGGAATGCTAGAAGTTAAGAATGGTGCCACACACATGTAGAGTTTTCCTCTTCCTCCAACGAAGAACGAAGAACGAAGAACACTGATTCCATGCTCAGCTCCTTCCTTCCCGACATTGACGGAATGACGCTTGTCTTCCGCAACTCCATCATCTGTGAATCGCCATCATTTAATGCCATTTTATGATTTAGGGGTTGTATGTTGATGTTTTAATAATGTTCATAATCGTTCTTTAAATTCATTAGTTTCCTTGGGCTTCTTGATACCATCATGACGATGAACGGCTCGGACCGCACGAACAAGGTCCAACCCTTCCCATCTCATTGTTGTTTGTGGATGATGGAGATGGAATGCGACGAACCTTTCGGCGACGGGCCAACCATAAGTGGATCATCAGAGCATGATTTTAGGGTCGCCGCAAAGGCACGACACCGACAGGCCGCGCGAAGTAGAGGTGGGCTGCAGCCATGGAGGGGCATGGCGGAGGGCTGCGGCGCCGTCGCGCCGCGCCAAAACTACAAGAGTTGTGGTCGAGGTGGGCGGCTACGGAGTGGAGAGGCACCGTCGCACCGTGCTGGAGCTTTAAGGGGCCACAGTGGCGGTGTTCCGCGGTGGAGGGGCATGGCGCCGTCTTGCCACGCCGGTAAAACAAAGCTGCTTCCTAAGGCCACGACGGATCAGGAAGGGCGTCCGGCTATGCCGGCCGTCAGTGACACCAAGAGGCAGGACCCGAGGGGGTCCCGTGGTTACCAAAGGGGCCAACCATCATGGATGGCTATTTTGAAGAAACCAGGGGGTGTGAACCCCCCATATCGGCGGCTACGGAGGGCCTCGCCCAGTGCCACCACCCCCATGGTCGGCCAGCCACACAGCCAGTCGCATGGGACGCTCGAGCAGGACCGCGCCAGTCGGGCCGGGCTGCGCCCAACCAGTCTGGACACAAAACCAGGTCGGGTCAACCCGGTTCGGCCCACCTCAGGGGGTATTGGGCTAGGGCGGACGGGGCATAGACCCTCTATTTTTGGACCATTTTTTATTAAATAGCCATATCTTGAGCTACGGACCTCCGATCGATGAACCTTCAGTTATGTAAGATTCCTTTGATCGAGACAGTCGTTTTGTTATATTACACATAAGGATTATTTGATGTTTTGTGAATGGATAGGATGGTTTGAACTCGAATCCCACTAGGCCCTCAGAGCGGAAATGTTAATAACTCTTAGATCGGATGTCCGATTGATGAACCATCAGCGACATTGGTGATCTTGTTGAGAAATGGTTCCTTTGAGTATACCCATAAGAGTTCATGTAACTGTTGAGATATGGTCGGGTTGGTTTGTACACGAATCCAACCGGGCCCATAGAACGGAATGCTAATAACACACAGACCAGGCGTCTGATTGACGCGCTGTCTGTTGACTTGACACCCCTATGATGAGGCGGTCCTTTGTGATACTTGTAAGTGAGACTTTGGGACACTTGGAAGTAACGACCAGTAGCTCATGGAGCAGACCCTCCCATAGATGAGCGTACAGAGTGCGGAGACTATAACATCCTGCATTTTAATAACATAACTTTTCATTACATTTTACACAACCGAGGATATTTAAGCTTTTTTGTATTGGATACCAGGAACTTATTACATGAGAAAGAAACATTCGTCTTAAACACTTGAAAGGATTCTTCATTTGTTCATCCTATGTTCATTACAACATCTCATAACCTGGGAGTATAATCAAAGAAAATGGTGAGCAAAAGGCCTAGTAATGGAAAAAAGGGCAACATTTTACATGAGAACATGAGATACATCAAAAGTCATGGACAATAACATTATGTCATGAGAAAGAGATCATGAGGAATATCATAAAAAATAACGTATTTCATAACTTGAATATGTGGTTAGAACATTTAACATAGATAATCATGAACATATCTCGAGGGTAAACCCCAAGGTGTCATTTAAAATTACCAAGGTAAACCCCAAGGTATCTTTAAAATTGTAATCTCCAGTAGTTATATCAATACCCAATGCAATGGGGTGCTATCAGGGTGCACCCTTAAATTTGTAATCTCTAGTGGTTACATCATTACCCAATGCATTGGTACGCTATCAGGGTGCACCATTAAATTTGTATTTATTATCATGTGAGACACATATATCATCATAAAAAAGTACATAAATAACCCATATAGCATAAAAAATGGTTTTCATTTTATAATCATAATGTTTTAAAAACTACTTTTAAAACAAGATCTTTATGTCATTTTAATCCCACGGAAATAGGAAAGCTGCTTTTCATGTATGTAAATCCCAGAAATTAAAGTAGAAAATTTTTATATATATATGAATACCCCTATATAAGAAAAATATTTGAGTATTCACTTAATAAAATTAATGAATTTGAGAAAAATACAGAGACATTTTGAGACGAAAATTTGGCAGCATAACGGCTATGTTGCAGGGTTTTAGAAAACATTGAAAAGAGTGGGGACATGGGTCACCCACTCATAAATGATCCATAAAAAAGTAGATGGACGGAATATAAAGGATATATGAATGTGGTAATGAAATTTTAAGGACATACTATTTGAAATGAAAAACATTGAAGGAAGAAAAAATAATATTTTTCTTATGAAAATTCGGCACCCTAATGGCGTTACTTAAACTTCAAAAAAATTAATTGATAAGACAAAATAAGGTATCTATTCATATGAACATAAAAGATAAGTATGATAGATATAGAGATCATTCCCCAAAATAGTACAAAGTAACTTGAAATACTTGAAAAGAAAATCGAACTTGAAAATGAGAAGGGTGAAACAATCCGTTACCAAAATTTTGGCAGCTTAACGACGCCACTTAAACATTCATAAAATTAAATGATGAGAGTAAGAGGGGATCTCTAATCATATGAATATGAAAAGGGAAGTAAGAGGAATATAAAATAACATCCTTCATCATATGAACATGGAGCATAAAATAAATGACATTAAAGAGAGTATTTGAAAATAAAGAGAGAGGTTGGATCCCTTACCATAAAATGTAACTCTTAAAACTCGATGGTTGGGACCTTGAGGGCTTGGGGGCACCTTGGGATGACTTATTGGGATGTAATGAGACTAGATCATAGTTTGCGGGGAGTTGGGAGTGAAAAATAAAGGAGGAAATGGTGGTTATTTATAGGGAACGTGAGGGGACAAGGCATTAATGGCCAAGGGACACCTCATTGGTGGTTTTGAA
This sequence comes from Viscum album, assembly GCA_963277665.1. NCBI lineage: Eukaryota > Viridiplantae > Streptophyta > Magnoliopsida > Santalales > Viscaceae > Viscum > Viscum album. The sequence goes on along the minus strand of OY728163.1, from coordinate 1,042,916,478 downwards.
AAAACCATGGGCTTGACCATGGTATTTTCAAATGGTATTGGCCAATTGGGATACCTCATACCTTATATTACTATTCAAAAGTCTAACATATTTATTAAATACTTAATACATCTTTTAATGATGTCATTAAACACCCGTAACTTAAAAACTGTATTTTCACTATTCACCAAAAATTCAACTTTCTCAGAAAAATCCCAAAATTTCACTTTAACCAAATATTGATGCTCTGATTTCAAATATGAACTCCATTTTATAAAAATAATTTTCTAAATATTTTTAATTAAATTTTTAAATAAATACACTATTCACCGAAAATTCATTTTTTTCAGAAAAATCCCCATAAATTACCTTAACATAATATCGATGCTCTGAGTTCAAAAATAAAGACCATTTTATAAAAATAATTTTCTAAATATATTAAATTTAATTTTTAATTAAAAACAGTAGTCATCCAAAAAAGCTATTACTTGACTAATAATTTATAAAACCTTTATTTACCCATTTTATGGAATCACATTACATAATCAAGGTGCATAGATTATATTAATACTTTCTTTACGTAAAATTACTAATCCATTTGGTCACATTACTAATCCTATGCATAAAATCCCTATTCATAATTTACTAATCATAAAAAATTAAGTGGATCTTATTAGACTCTAAATTTTGTACTCAACATAATTATTGAAGACTATTTTTTGAAAATCATTACACATTTTAAATTATATAATGTTTACATAAACATTTTTAAATATCCTTTTTCAAGAATTCATCATAAATATGCATTCTATATTTCATCAGACATTTTAAAATTCACATACTCCATTATAAAAAGAAAAAACAATTTTATTTATCACAAAGGATTACAAAATGTAGTTACAGTCTCCTTACATAGCCCCTTATAACCCCAGCATAGGACCTAAGTGTAAGGTTTGCTAAGGTGAGAGAATCTGAGGGCGGCTCGACCAACATTACACGAGTAGTAATTTCTATCACTATGAACTTCACGTGATGGTGATTCCGTTCTAGCTTTACATGATGAAGTTCGTCTTGGGTTTGGTCCAGAGCAAAGCCCAGTGGTGCTACCTCTTTCCCAAGTTCTGTTAGATGGGCTTAGATTCACCCAAGACAAATGGATGAGGCCATCAAATCTTCATTCTATATTAATTAACCAGGATCACTTGTATTTAGATACAATAATCGAATCATTTAGTTTCTAGTGGTCATATTGACCAATGGTCATATAATAGTAGAAACCCAACAGTCTCATTTTAATTATACTCGTGTTATCAAATGAAAATGTTTTTTTGAGTATAAAATAAAATAACACACAAAATTAGGAAACAGGATTTATTCAAAATTTCGGGTCGTTACTTTCTTCCTCCCTTATTAAATTGCATCCTCGTAATTTTTAAAATTAGGTTTGGAACTTTCATTGAAAGTCCCACATCGGAAAAGGAGTTAGTAAAACTATTACTTTAAAAGAATGAAATGGAAGTACAATGGTCACCCGAGATAACCCACACTAGGATTCCATGTAGGAAAACATAGACATGTAGGAGAAAACAAAGGGTCAAGTTCTGAGGGAGAGTGATAGAAAACATGATTAGGAGAATGTTAACAACAAGAAATTCAAAAACTTATGATTTGTGTAAACGGTCTTTGATTAAACAGTAGGAAACGTAAACCAACAATGTTTTTTACATTCCTTTTCATAATTTTGAGGAATTAATTTACTACATAGAACAAAAACATAATGAAACATACCTACCTTCAAGTAGAGTTTCATCCTTTAATATGTTTCTAACAAAACTAATATTTTCTCCAAATGATGAGCATTAAAAAACACCTGGTCTCATCCAAAGCACAAGAATCATCTTCTAGAGAATCACATAATCCACATAAGATTAACTATCTATTTATCTTTAAACATTATCCAAAAAACAAAAGGGGTATGATAAAACAACTCTTCAAAAATTAAGAATTTCATAAGAAGGGAAACTTCTCTAAATATTCAAAATTCCAATGTACTACCCAAAGTTCATCATAGACCTTTTCATAAATAACTGTCCTTAAAATTACTCATAATAAACCAAAATAATAATGAAACCCAATCATAAGAACGATCTCATAACATAGTATTCCAAGATAGACATTATCATTCATCTGCAAACAACATCAACAAATCTTATCATCTTATAACAAAAGTATCTAACCTAATCACATTTTACCCAAGATAGGGTAATAATTCCCATAAGTTACCTAAATTACCATAAGTTCACCTTAATTTCATCTATTATTCAAAATATATGTCGACCATTACTCATCAAAGAAAATATCATAGTAATATATTTACCTTGATCAAATAGGGTTCCCAAAATAATGAACGTCTTCCAAAATAATAATCATCTTTAAATCCCCTAATCAACATTATCAGATGAAAATACTTAAGACATAGTCTTATTTTTCCTTGATGAATTTGGTCATTCAACTATTTACAAATTATTAATTGTGATTTTTTATAACTGGTTTGTCATAATCACATTATGTTCAACTTGATCTCTCGTTATCTCTATAATATTAATAGTGCAATCATCAAATTTCCTAACACATTGGTTGTTTGGATATGTTCTTACATTTCCTGAAATTAACTAAGAAGAGAAAGTATAATTATGTGGATTAAATACTTATCCAATAATAATTAAAAGGAAACTTAAAGCATTGAAGGAAAAAATTGAAGAAGAAAAGTATACCCTAACTTGTCATCCCCTAGCTTCTAATCTAGGTTATCTATGATCATATATTCATATGTGAATATTTATTTTAATTTATTTTTGTCCCTTTAATAATGGTTCATATTGAGCTTATAAATTTACCAAAGCATATCCCCAGGGAGTGTCGCAACCCAGAGTATAACAAGGCCTGTTGTCGAGTACCAATTCCCGTTCGTGTCTAGATCGAAGCAGTGTTTTCAGGTTTTACCCCAATGTAAATCTATGCTAGAGCCACCTCTACCTACTCGTATCCAGACAGGGATGTATTTTTTGGCAACCCCTTACTCAATACTCACTAAAATACCAGGAAGATTTCCTATATTTAAATATTTCTAGAGGGTTCTTTCTAAAGTTCACATTTCCTAATTTCCACAAATAACTAAATCATCCTTTGATACCAACTATAACACCCCACCTTTTTATAACATAAATTGTCATTACATTTTACAAAACCGAGGATCTTTAATGTTTAGTTTCTTTGAAACTAGGAACTTATTAAATGAGAAAAAAACATTTTTCATAAACACTTGAAAGGATTCTTCATTTGTTCATCCTAAGTTCATTACAACATCTCATAACCTGGGAGCACACATCAAAGAAAATCATGAGAAAAAGGCCCAGTAAGGGAAACAAGGGAAACATTTTACATGAAAACTTTAGATACAACAGAATTCATGAAAAATAACTTTAAGGCATGAGAAAGATATCATGAGGCATATCATAATAAAAATAACGTATTTCATAACTTGAAGATGTGGCTGCAACATTTTAATTAGACAATCATGAACATATCACCAAGGTAAACACCATGGTGTCATTTGAAATTAACATGTTAAACCCCAAGGTATTTTTAAAATTTTAATCTCTAGTGGTTACATCATTACCCAATGCAATGGGGTGCTATCAGGGCACACCCTTAAATTTGTAATCTCTAGTGGTTACATCATTACCCATTGCATTGAAGCGCTATCAGGGTGAACCCATAAATTTGTCTTTATTATCTTGTAATCCACATATATCATCATCAAAAATTTCATAAATAACCCATATAACATAAAAAAATGGGTTTCATTTCATAATCATAACGTTTTAAAAACTTCTTTTAAGACATGATCTTTATGTCATTATAAAACCACAGAAAAAGGAAAGATGGTTTTCATGTATGTAAATAAGAGAATTTAAAATAATAAATTTTGATATATATGTGAATAACTCTCTAGAAGAAAGAGATTTGAATATTAACTTAATAAAATAAAAGAATTTTAGAAAAAGAGAGAGACATTTTGAGACAAAAATTCTGCAGTATAACGGTTATGTTATAGGGTTGTAGAAAACATAGAAAAGATATGGGACAAGGGTCACCCACTCATAAACGATACATAAAATTGTAGAGGGACAAGATATAAAGGATATATGAATGTGGTAATTAAATTTTAAGGACATACCATTTGAAATTAATAACATAGAAGGAAGAAAAAAATAAGATTTTTCTTATGAAAATTTGGCAGCCTAATGGCGTCACTTAAACATCCAAAAAATTAATTGACGAGATCAAATAGGGTCTCTAATAATATGAACAATAAAGATCAGTATGATATATATAGTGATTATACCCCAACATAAAAAAATCACTTGAAATTCTTGACAAGAAAATAGAATTTGAAAATGAGAAGGGTCGAAGAATCTGTTACAAAAAATTTGGCAGCCTAACGGCGCCACTTAAACATTTATAAAATGAAATGATGATAGTAAGAGGGGATATATCATAATATGAAAATAAAAATGGATGTATGAGTAATATAAAAGAACATCCTCCAACATAATAATATGGAGCATAAATGAAATGAATTAAAAGAGATTATTTGAAAAGAAAGATAGAGGATGGATCCCTTACCTTAAAATGAAACTCTTAAAACTCGAACGTTTGGACCTTCAGGGCTTGGGGGCACCTTGGGAGGACTTCTTTGGAGGTAATTATACCAGATCTTCGTTGGGGGAGTGTTGGTAGTGACAACTAAAAGAGGAAAGGGTGGTTATTTATAGGGAAAGTGAGGGGACAAGGCATTAATGGCCAAGGGACACTTCATTGGTGGTTTTGGGAAAACGATGTGCTTGCCCATCGTATTTGGACATGGTATTGGCCACATGGGACACCTTGTACCATATCATATTATTCATAAGAGGACCATATTGTTTATATACTTAATACATCATTTAATGATTTCATTAAACACCCGTAACTTAAAAACTGTATTTTCACTATTCACTGAAAACTCAACTTTCTTAGAAAAATCCCAAAATTTCACCTTAACCAAATATGGATGCTCTGATTTCAAAAATGAACTCCATTGTATAATAAAAAATTCTAAATATTTGTAATTTAATTTTTAAATTAATAGAGTATTCACCGAAAACTCATTTTTTTCAGAAAAATCCCCAAAAATTACATTAACAAAATATCAATGCTCTGAGTTCAAAAATAAAGCCCATTTTATAAAAATAATTGACTAAATATTTTTATTTTTATTTTTCATTAAAAAACAATATTCACCTGAAAAAACTAATATGTGACTAACAATTTATAAAATAATTATTTACCCATTTTATTGAATCACATTAATTAATCAAGGTGCCTATATTATATTAATACTTTCTTTATGTGAGATTACTAATCCATTTTGTCACGTTACTAATCCTAAGAAAAAAATCACCATTCATATTTTACTATTGATCAAAAATTATGTTGATCTTATTAGACTCTAAATTTCGTACTGAACATAATTGTAGATAAGCTTTTCTTTAAAATCATTACACATTTTTAAATATTTAAGGTTTGAGTAAAGATTTTTAAATATCATTTTTCTATTATTCATCAAAAATATGCATTCTATATTTCATCAGACATTTTAAAATTCACATACTCTATTATAATAAGAAAACACAATTTTATTTATCAGAAAGGATTACAAAATGTAGTTACGGTCTCCTTACAATGTCCCTTATAACCCCAGTATAGGACCTAAGTGTAAGGTTTGCTAAGGTGAGAGAATCTGAGGGCAGCTCGACCAACATTACACGAGTTGTAATTTCTATCACATTGAACTTCACATGATGGTGATTCCGTTCTAGCTTTACATGATGAGGTTCGGCTTGGGTTCGGTCCAGAGCAAAGACCAGTGGTGCTACCTCTTTCCCAAGTTCTATTAGATGGGCTTAGATTCGCCCAAGACTAATGGATGAGGCCATCAAATCTTCTTTCTATATTAATTAACCAGGATCACTTGTATTTAGAGACAATAATCGAATCGTTTAGTTTCTAGTGGTCATATTGACCAACGGTCATATAATAGTAGAAACCCAAAAGTCTCATTTTAATTATACTCATGTTATCAAATGAAACGGTTTTTTTGAGTATAAAATAAAATAACACACAAAATTAGGAAACATGATTTATTCAAAATTTCGGGTCGTTACATTCTTCCTCCCTTATTAAATTGCGTCCTCGTAATTTTTAAAATTAAGTTTGGAATTTTCATTGAATGTCCCACATCGGAAAAGGAGTTAGTAAAACTATTACTTTAAAAGAAAGAAAAGGAAGTACAATGGTCACCTGAGATAACCCACACTAGGATTCCATGTAGGAAAACATAGACATGTAGGAGAAAACAAACGGTCAAGTTCTGAGGGAGAGTGATAGAAAACATGATTAGGAGAAAGTTAACCACAAGAAAATCAAAAACATATGATTTGTGTAAACGGTCTTTGATTAACCAGTAGGAAATGTAAACCGAAAATGTTTTTTTACATTCCATTTCATAATTTTGAGGAATTAATTTACTACATTGAACAAAAACATAATGAAACATACCTACCTTCAAGTAGAGTTTCATCCTTTAATATGTTTCCACCAAAACTAATATTTTCTTCAAACGATGAGCATTAAAAAACACTTGGTCTCATCCAAAGCACAAGAATAATCTTCTAGAGAATCACATAATCCACATAAGATTAACTATCTATTTATCATTAAACATTATCCGAAAAACAAAAGGGGTATGATAAAACAACTCTTAAAAAAGTAAGAATCCCATAGGAAGGTAAAATTCTCTAAATATTCAAAATTCCAATGTACTACCCAAAGTTCATCATAGACCTTTCCATAAATAACTGTCCTTAAAATTACTCATAATAAACCAAAATAATAATGAAACCCAATCATAAGAACGATCTCACAACATAGTCTTCCAAGATAGACTTTATCATTCATCTGCAAACAACATCAACCAATCTTATCATTTAATAACAAAAGTATCTAACCTAATCACATTTTCCACAAGATAGGGTAATAATTTCCATAAGTAACCTAAATTACCATAACTTCACCTTAATTTCATCTATTATTCAAAATATATGTCGACCATTACTCATCAAAGAAAATATCATAGTAATATATTTACCTCGATCAAATAGGGTTCCCAAAATAATGAACGTCTTCTAAAATAATAATCATCTTTAAATCCCTTAATCAACATTATCAGATGAACATCCTTGAGACATAGTCTTATTCTTCCTTGATGAATTTGGTCATTCAACTAGGTACAAATTATTAATTGTGATTTTTGATATCTGGTTTGGCATAATCACAATATGTTCAACTTGTTCTCTCATCATCTATGTATTATTAATAGTGCAGTCATCAAATTTCCTATCACATTGGTTGTTTGGATATGTTCTTCCATTTCCTGACATTAACTAAGAAGAGAAAGTATAATTAGGGGAATTAAATACTTATCCAATAATCATGAAAAGGAAACTTAAAGCATTGAAGGAAAAAATTATAGAAGAAAAGTATACCCTAACTTGTGATCCCCTAGGTTCCAATTTAAGTTATCTATGATCATATATTCATATGTGAGTATTTATTTTATTTTATCTTTGTCCCTTTAATAATGGTTCATATTGAGCTTATAAATTTACCAAAGCATATCCCCAGGGAGTGTCGCAACCCAGAGTATAGCAAGGCCCGTTGTCGTGTACCAATTCCCGTTTGATTCTAGCTCGAAGCGGTGTTTTCAGGTTTTACCCCAATGTACTTATATTCTAGATCCACCTCTACCTACTCGTATCCAGACAGGGATTTTTTTGGCAACCCCTTACCAAATACTCACTAACATACCAGGAAGATTTCCTATATTTTAATATTTATATAGGGTTCTTCCTAATGTTCACATATCCTAATTTCAACAAATAACTAAACCATCCTTTGATACCAACTATAACACCCCACCTTTTTATAACATAAATTTTCATTACATTTTACACAACTGAGGATCTTTAAAGATTAGTTTCTTTGAAACCAGGAACTTATTACATGAGAAAAAAACATTTTTCATAAACACATGAAAGGATTCTTCATTTGTTCATCCTAAGTTCATTACAACATCTCATAACCTGGGAGCACAATCAAAGAAAAGAGTGAGAAAATGGCCTAGTAAGGGAAAAAAGGGAAACATTTTACATGAAAACTTTAGATACAACAAGATTCATGAAAAATAACTTTAAGGCATGAGAAAGAGATCATGAGGCATATCATAATAAAAATAACGTATTTCGTAACTTGAAGATGTGGATGAAACATATTAATTAGAAAATCATTAACATGTCACCATGGTAAACACCATGGTTTAATTTGAAATTAACAAGTTAAACCCCAAGGTATTGTTAAAATTTTTATCTCTAGTGGTTACATCATTACCCAATGCAATGGGGTGCTATCATGGCACACCCTTAAATTTGTAATCTCTAGTGGTTACATCATTACCCAATGCATTGAAGCGCTATCATGTTTCACCCATAAATTTGTATTTATTATCTTGTAATCCAAATATATCATCATAAAACATTTCATAAATAACCAATATAGAATAAAAAAATGGGTTTCATTTCATAATCATAACGTTTTAAAAACTTCTTTTAAGACATGATCTTTATGTCATTGTAAACCCACAGAAAAAGGAAAGCTGGTTTTCATGTATGTAAATCCGAGAATTTAAAATAGGACATTTTGATATATATGTGAATACCTCTGTAGATGAAATATCTTTGAATATTCACTTAATAAAATAAAATAATTTGAGAAAAAGAGAGAGTCATTTTGAGATGAAAATTCTGCAGTATAACGGCTATGTTACAGGGTTGTAGAAAACATAGAAAAGATATGGGACATGGGTCACCCACAAATAAACGAAACATAAAATAGTATAGGGACAGAATATAAATGATATATGAACGTGGTAATTAAATTTTAAGGAAATACCATTTGAAATGAATAACATAGAAGGAATAAAAAAATAAGATTTTTCTTATGAAAATTTGGCAGCCTAACGATGTCACTTAAACATCCAAAAAATTAATTAACGAGATCAAATAGGGTCTTTAATAATATGAACATAAAAGATCAGTATGATATATATAGTGATTATAACCCAACATAATAAAAAATAACTTGAAATTCTTGACAAGAAAATAGAAGTTGAAAATGAGAAGGGTCGAAGAATCTGTTACAAAACTTTTGGCAGCCTAACGGCGCCACTTAAACATTTATAAAATGAAATGATGATAGTAAGAGGGGATATATCATAATATGAAAATGAAAATGGATGTATGAGTAATATAAAAGAACATCCTCCAACATAATAACATGGAGCATAAATGAAATGAATTAAAAGAGAGTATTTGAAAACAAAGTGAGAGGATGGATCCCTTACCTTAAAACGAAACTCTTAAAACTTGAGAGTTGGGACCTTCAGGGATTGGGGGCACCTGGGGAGGACTTATTTGGAGATAATGAGACCAGATCATCATTGGGGGAGTTTTGGGAGTGTAAAATAAAGGAGGAAAGGGTGGTTATTTATAGGGAAAGTGAGGGGACAAGACATTAATGGCCAAGAGAGACTTCATTGGTGGTTTTGGGAAAACCATGGGCTTGACCATCATATTTGGACATGGTATTGGCCACATGGGACACCTTGTACCATATCATACTATTCATAAGAGGAACATATCTTTTATATACTTAATACATCATTTAATGATTTCATTAAACACCCGTAACTTAAAAACTGTATTTTCACTATTCACCGAAAAATCAACTTTCTTCGAAAAATCCCAAAATTTCACCTTAACCAAATATGGATGCTATGATTTCAAAAATGAACTCCATTTTGTAAAAAAAATTCTAAATATTTGTAATTTAATATTTAAATAAATACAGTATTCACAGAAAACACATTTTTTTCAGAAAAATCCCCAAAAATTATCTTAACATAATATCAATGCTCTGAGTTCAAAAATAAAGTCCATTTCATAAAAATAATAGTCTAAATATTTTTAATTTAATTTTTCATTAAAAAAACTATTCACCTGAAAAACTAATACTTGAATAACAATTTATAAAACAATTATTTACCCATTTTATCGAATCGCAATAATTAATCAAGGGGCCTAGATTATATTAATACTTTCTTTATGTGATATTACTAATCCATTTTGTCACGTTACTAATCCTAAGAAAAAAATCACCATTCATATTTTACTAATGATCAAAAATTAAGTTGATCTTATTAGACTCTAAATTTCGTACTGAACATAATTTTAGAAGAGCTTTTCTTTAAAATCATTACACATTTTTAAATATTTAAGGTTTGAGTAAACATTTTTAAATATCATTTTTCTAGAATTTATCTAAAATATGCATTCAATATTTCATCAGACATTTTAAAATTCACATACTCCATTATAATAAGAAAACACAATTTTATTAATCACAAAGGATTACAAAATGTAGTTACGGTCTCCATACATAGGCCCTTATAACCCCAGCATAGGACATAAGTGTAAGGTGTGCTAAGGTGAGAGAATTTGAGGGTGGTTCAACCAACATTGCACGGGTAGTAATTTCTATCAGTTTGAACTTCTCGCGAAGGCAATTCCATTCTAGCTTTACATGATAAAGTTAGGCTTGTGTTTGGTCCGGAGCAAAGCCTAGTGGTGATACATCCTTCCCATGTTCCATTAGATGGGCTTCGATTGGCACGATATTACTAGATGAGGCCATAAAATCTTATTTTCTATATTAATTAAACAAGATCAATTGTATTTAGAGACAATAATCGAAATGTTTAGTTTCCAGCGGTCATATTGACCAATGGTCATATAACTGTAGAAACCCAACGGTCTAATTTTAATTATACACATGTTACAAATTAAACATTTTTTTTGGGTATAAAATAAAATAACACACAAAATTAGGAAACAAGATTTATTCAAAATTTCACATTGTTATAGAGACTCAGTAGTTGTAGACATGACGACTGCATGATCGATTCAACTTGTAGTGATTCAGTCAGCCCAGTTGACGGAGCAACCGATATTTGGTGGCAGTTTGATAGTGGTCGGAGTGCCTCATAGTTGGCAACAGACCCACGGTACTCAATATGTGGAGTACCTCTATAGGCTATGAGGGAGGGCGCCCGGTATTCGGTGGAAGAACCTGTGTGAACATAGATCCCAGTAGTTGGCACCAGACCCGCAGTACTCGACAGGAGTAGTACCTCAGCAGTCTAAGGTTAATGTGTAGTGCCTCAGAGTCATTACATGGCCATTGTACTCGACAGAGGAGGAGTTTCTCCAGTAGTTGTGGCTTCGATAATGAAAATCGTGGTTTGAGCTGAGTCAATGACCTTTGTTTTTTCCTCATGATTGACATAGGTTACATGATAACTTAGGAATATATATGGGAATATACATATGTAAGGGATATCTGTTGAGGTATTTCTTTTTGGATTATCCTTGATGGTTTTAGTGAGATCTTGATGGTCTCATGGTCCATACTGAATATTGTTCAACTCACCCCCGCACGGTTTATTCCCATACCTCGTTGTGTTGGATGCATATGACGGACAACGCTGACGGAGGACGAGTGTACGAGGAATGGACGGTACCTGGAGGTGTACCTCATGACGAGTCGGTACCCAAAGGAGGTTGATGGATGAGGGCGCTGAGGAGGCTATCTTTACCTACCCTTCAGGTAGGATCTATGGTGGATGATCTAGGAGTTGTGCTATCTATACCTACACTTCAGGTAGGATCTATGGTGGATGATCGAGGAGATTCTTATCACCTTCCAGTTGTTTCTCTTTTACCTTGTACATTACATTTGGGCTTGTATTTCCGGCCCCTTATATTCATCACTACTTTTGTTTTTAGTTTTATTTTGTGTTTTCATCCGCTTGTACACTGGTTGTGTTTGTTTACATTTCAAAAAGGCAATGCCTTCCCTTTTTATCGGGTTTTACGCCTTTGGTGCTAGTCACTGGCCCCTAGCCTATGAAAGGTGGGCTTGGGGTAGACACCGAATGGGCCCCAAGGACGGTTCGTGACACCCATCGATTTATATGTATGGTTTTTCATGATAGTATGCCTAGAAATTATTTGAATAAGCATTATTTATATTAATTTTACACCATAATGGATTCAAGATATATAATATCATTCATGAAAACCAGTTTTATAATCGTTTAAGGGTGTTAGGAAATCCTATTTTTCTACACATAAATGATTCTTCATATAGATATTCGAGTTTTTGAAACACATTTCAAATACTACAAATATATCATTTTCCAAGAATAATTATTGGATTCACAGTTACACATAATTCGTAAAATGGTGTTTTAAAATAAACATTTTTTTTAAGAAAAGTAGCAATAAAAATATTTTAGAATAATATCCCCAACCAGGACACTCCTAATTTATAGATATTTTTCTACCACCTGTCACCAAATATTTAGGCATCATCAAGGATTCACGAAAATTGCCAATTCATAGCTTCCGTAAATACTGGTTCTTTTGTAATTTCTCAAAATATTTATGTTAAATGTAATCGCTCCATCACATTTGATATCTTACATTTCCTCCTCACGTACTTATATTTTGTATCACTTTTCAGTATTTAATTTATATTTCAAACACTTAAATGTATGAAATATGCATTAGAACCACCTTGGTACTATTTTTTTCATTAATCAAAATCATATTAATCAAATGTACACAGAAATTAATTTTCGGGATTAGATGTTTAGTGGTTTTAGGAATCATAAGTTCAAAATATATATCTCAGAAAAACTATTGAGGGATATTGTTTTATGTTGTAATTCATTTAATCAATTGCTCTAGATTATTAGAACAATATGGAATATAAAAGATAAAGTCTATCTCCCATGTTGACCAGTTTGATAATATTTATTAAATTGGATAGAAATTTTATTTCCATATATCGAAAATGGTAAATGAATACTACAATTATAACACACATATATTTTATAAAATATTTCATTAAATATCAGTTAATTTCATACATTTTTTATGTTACACATGATATCATGTTTGAAACCAAAATAATATAATAAACCATTAAAACCTATATGATAAATTGGCTTGAAAAAATATGACTAATATAATTATTAAATACATGTTATTGAAATATTTATGAAATAAATTTATCATTTTTCAAATGATTATAAATGAAAATATAGAAATTGGAAGTAAAATAAATGTTTGATGGAAAAATATTTTTTGACCTTTAATATTATTTTATTTTAATAAATTAAATTAATCATTATTGGTGATTGATTTCAATGAAATTTATTCATTATATACCCAATAAAATTTATTAACATTCAGATAATATTTTTCAATCTTTTGGATAATGATAATTTCAATTTTATTATAAAGTAAATCTGGTTTTCTAAAAAGTGTTTCTATCATTTATTGACATCGTATATTGAAAATAATTTATTTCTATTTAAAAAAATAATAATTTAAAAACTAATATAATTTTTGAATTCAAAAATTATTAATATTTTGTACTTATTTCTTTAGAATTCTGGAGAAGGAAATTTTTTTCCATGAATACTGTAAAATAGAATTTTTTAGAATATCATCATTTCATTAGATCATTTAAAAAGATAAATTTTGTTTTCAATATATATCAAAAAAATATTTTTAATTTATTTTATTATTATTAATCTAAGTTTGATAATTGTAATCTATTTAATTGTTCATTTTAATATTGAAATATTTTATAATAAGGAAAATATTTTAATTACATACCAAAATTTTATTTGTGATAATGTGCACAATTTTAAATTATAGTATTCGAATTTATTGAATTGATGTCGAAATATGGATATAAACTTTTAAACTATAATAATTATAATATAAACTATGTTCATCTTATTTTTTTCATAATTGATAGTAATGACTATAAATATTAATTACAATGGATAACATTAAAATAGGGTTTTTGGTGTAACATGTGTCTCTATGGAAATTTAATATCAACATAACTCTAAATTTTATATAAAAACGAATTTCAGTTTTAATATCACTAGATTAAAATTATATAATAAGGATAATTAAATTTTAGACTTCCTGGATAAATTAACATGATAAATAAAAACTAATTATTGTTGTGAAAACTAAAATGGTAAAATTATGTACGCTTATAAAATATATGTATAACATTTTAAAACTTGTTTTGTGTTGATTTGTGTACCTACAAAAAATTCATGAAATAAATTATTTATAAATTTTTAAGGAACAGTAATTGCGAGTTGTATTCTATTAATGTATTGATTTGGGTATTTTCCAGAATAAAAATCTACCTGATTTATAAAATTTAATCACCTTCCCATTCATCAAAACTATTAATAATTTTACCATGAAAAAAAATTCAGAAATAAATACATAATATCACTATCCTCATTCTAGATATTCTTTTAATTCACCAATAACAAATCTATAGTCTCTATTAATAGATCTAATGCAGGACTTTTCTATGTGATGGAAATTGGGTTAACCAATCTATATTGTTTTACTTCTATTCTTACCACCATCAATAATGACTTTATAATTCCAATGTAATTAAATATGTGAATATAATATACATAAATTATTTATATTTATTAAATAAACAATATATATATATATCTCTCTTATTTTATCAAATGGGATATGAAGATATTGATCCTGTGTATGATAGACTACCACCTCATGAACTTATGAAATTCAATTTTCCATCACCACCTCCCACTGATAGATATATTATGTTATTATATATATATATATAATAATATGAAAATAAATAAATATATCATATTATTATATTACTTATAACTTATAGTCATATAATCTATTGAAAAACATAATTTTACTTGTGCGCACATGTGGGCTACTGCCTCTATGAAGTGATATGATATGTTTTTCTTTGAATTTTGATTTGTCTTATAATAATGATATATTTAATGAATATATAAGAAATAAATGATATAAAATTTATTCTTAATATTTAAATTATTATATATTGTTATGTTATATAGTTTATTGTAACAAATGGAAAGAACATACATCCATACATATGGACCACATTGTACATGAATATTATAATTCATTTTTCATTATCTAATACGTATTAATGACTCCAAATATGTTAATAATGAATTTATTTGGGCTATATTTGATGACTAAAAATTCTTTATGATCGAAATAAAATCAATGTAAAAAAATAGTAATGTTACTGATTAATACATATAAAAATTATTTTAGCACCATAGGACTTTTGGAATTATGCTTTTTTAATTTTTTTAATATGTTTCTATTCAAGACACACATTACAGAGATTATATATATAATACCTATTTTTTGATTAAATTATTTTCACCACCAAGTTAATATTTCTCTACAAAAAATTCTTATATTAACGTATGGTATATTGAACAAAATATATGTCCTCTATTACATAATATATATAGTCTATCAGATATCCTTCATAACACAGAAGGATGAGTTTTAGTAAATTAAAATATATTATTATTATTAATTATATCTAAAAAATATAATTTCATATAGAATACATGAATAAGAATAACTAAAATTTAAAAATAATATTAATATATATATATATAATTAACCATTTGGTTGTAAGAAAACATAATTGAATGAGATAATTATTAAAAAATAATGAATTGTTTTTTTAGGGAAACTATATTTTTTGTACAAAAAAATTATTTTCCCAATTAACTATACTAAAAAAATATATAAATTTTTCAATAAAATGTATATTTTATGTAAATTATTTTTATGTTTATAATATACATTTTATATGTTTAAGGTATGAATAAAATCCAATTTTTTCAATAAAGAGAAGTATTATTTCTAAAAAGAAATTTTAATGCCTTTTAATGAAGAAAATATTTTAAATATGATTATTCATAATAATATAATTTTACATTGATAGAATATATTTTTTTAAATTAGAAAATAAAATTATACTTATGGGATATTTTTTTGTATTTTTTTATTAAGTTTCATTTTTAAAAAATATTGAAAACACTAATTATTAATTTAAATCATCATTTAAATCTAAATTATTTGTATAGTTAATGTATATTATTGTTTTTTGAAATTCAAATTTGATATATTTAATACAAATTAATCAAACTTATGACATTGGAATCAATTCCAATTTTAAACTGTATATAAATGCTTTTCAAGCTTTTGATCATTTCTACTTTTAAAACCAAGTTTTCCATCACATCTTTGGGATAGATTTTAAATTAATTTATTTCACACTTATGATTTTAATTTGAAAAAAAGGACTCAATATTTTGAATTGGAGAATCGTATAAATTTTTACAAGGATATCATATTATTTGATTCAAAATAGTAGTGAATGTGAATAAAAATAATAATGATGATTATGAGAAAAAATATGTTAACAAAGGACAGAAACTTATAATTAATGCATAAAATGGCCAAAAAACTTTAAAAAATCTATTGGATATCCATATTTAAACCAAATAATTCATTGAATATAATGTTTTCAATTAGTTGATCCACATGACATGGGAATAAATTTGGGTGGTTTTACTTTTCAAAAATCTACACATATTCCGTTAATTATGCACTATAAAAAAGAACCCATAACTTACACTCATTAACCCCACTCAAGACATTTTTCTCAACAAAAATATTAAAAAATAAATTCCAAAAATCCCTTGAAAAATTGTATTATATTCCATTTTGGCTGAAATCCCTCCAATGAATCCCTTTGATTCAAAGAAAGAGGAGTTAAAAAAAGAAGATGTTACATTATTCCTCAAGATAATTTTTTTATATTATTTACCAACCATCTCAAATAAAAAATATCAATTAATATATGATATACCAAGTTTAATAAATATTCCTATATTTTTTTATTCTATGTGTTTTACCTATAATTACAAATAGTTCCATCTAATGGAATTCTTTTTACCGTTCATGTGTATGGTGAACAACCACCTCATGGAATGATGTTGTTTATTTTCCAATTACCAAATCTCATGGTTTGTAATTATGATAAAAAATATTTTTTTTATAATATATGTAATACTTATTATTTATTTAACATATTTTTAATTAATATATAAATCATTCCTTTATGAATTCTATTTTTTGTAAAAATAATAACCTCATTTGTGGAAATGTGCACTTCTACCTCATCCAAGTGATGTGATTTGTTCCCACATAATCAAATATGTATAAATGATGTATTTAATAAAATTATATATTATATAAGAAATATTAATGTTAATTTAATTCTCTTATATATATATATATCTATGTGTTTGTGTGTAATCAATTTCATTCATTCTTTCAAAATGGTAATTAAATATAAACAATGTTTTCCCAACATATGGCCTACCATATCCATGAATAGTTAATTAAATATCATTTGTATATAATTATATATTAATTTAAATTTTTATATATTGAATATATATTATATTTATATGATGTTTAACATTCTTCAAATATGTAAATTCGTATCTACGCAAGAGGATTTATTATAATAAGTCAAATTGTGTACATAAAACAATGCTGATAATACCTAACACATAACATAATGATGGAGTTATAATGAAAAGAGTTATATATAGTCCTATGAAAAAAAATTATTGTTTTATATATAATTATATTGTTCTATATATGATTTATGATAAACATATATTTATTATATAGTAGTTTTGAACATTTATGCAGAAAATGATGTCTTAAGGTAAGGGTTCCCTAATATATCTTTTATTTCCATGAGTCTCGTTACTTATTCAAAACATATAAATTCTGTGTGGCGCATATAATACTTATTAATTTATTATATTATTATTTTTATGCATAAATTTATAGATACTTACATATACATTTTTTGATCTTTCTTTCATGGGGTTTCAGATTCAAAAGATAAAAAATGAGAAAAGAAATTTGGTCTCAATATTTCTACCTTGTGAAAAATTACATGTTACGAAACTATCTTCCTATAAAATGTATATAAACTATAAATTGACATGTCATATCCTAAATATAGTTTTTCCCTGATTTTTAATGCATCATTTAATATTATTTTTTTAGTTTGGCAGTATGATTCAAATTTACCAATTAGTAAGAATTTATAATATAAATATCTATATTTATTGATAATTTTTATGAATATTATTTCATTAATGAATCCATATGTTCCTTAATTAATAAAAACTCATGAATCTTCTAAACCATATTTTTACATTTTCGGAATAATTGATTCTCAAAAAATAATCTTCCTGACATTTCTTTATCTAGGAACATTCAAAAATGTTTTATGGCATAAAGTGAACCTTCGACATGGATGGATTTATTCGTAGTCATGATCATTATTCCATTTAATCATCGATTAAATGTTTAAAACATTCCATTTAATGAAAAAAAATTCTTAATATTAATAATGATCATTATAGTTAATATTAATTTTAAATAAAAAGTTTTTCAATACAAATGTATGTTTAAATATTGTTAAAAACAGATTCAAGCATCCATTTCAATGTATTAATTTTATGAAATTTTTCTAAGGTTCATTTTCAAAGAAATGGGTTTCAAAAATATTCTCACGAATTTTGTTAATAGAAATGGGATTAACATTATTTTGAGATTTCATTATATGTCATCAATGAAATGGTGTTCAAAATACATTCAAGATTATTTTACATGTTTTTATGGAAAATTTATTCAAAAATGATTGAAGATTATATTATTTGTTTTAAAGGAAAAAACAATTCAATGTGATATCAATTATCATTTACATGATTTTAGAAAATATAATTCTTAAATTGTTTTATGTTTTTAAATCAAATTTTTATTTAATATGGTATATTTTCCTCAAAAATAATTTAAAATATATTTCTAAATTATTTTCCATATATGACAAAATCCATTCTTGGTACTCATGCATTTTTTTGGAAATAAACCAAGAGATCCATTAATATTCTTTCATTGAATTGTGTTTGTTTTGATGACGTATGTATATGAAATATTTTTCTATTTTATAGATAATATATTCAAGAAAAATTATCATTTTTCGTAGGTTATATTTTTATGAAAGTAGTAGATTTTCCACCGGTTATATGATTATGAATCCCGCTTTTTTATACAGTATACACATATTGATTAGAATAAGAAATCTTTTACTTTTCAACGGGTAATTATTTGAATACATGTTTAGGATTACCTTCTCATTTCATGGGATATTATATGATTTATGATTCTGATATAGTGGAATATGTATGTATGATATTTTTCTGAGTTGGGTAGGGCCTATTTCTCCCCCATTGCATGGGGTAATGTTTTTATGTCTTTATATAGACATAGATGGAAAATTTAGTAATTTCAGGTAGGAAATGGAATTTTTCTACTAATATAATATTGGGAGTGAACCATGACTACTAATATTGTCATGTAAGTTAAAAATGTCCACCAAAACGGTATGAGGAGTGAAACCATATTATTAAGTTGTCTTTGTTAGTGATTTGTTTACAACATTGGAAATAATTTTATATTTTTAGGTTTCGACTATAAACATCATGTCAGATTCTTATGTTATAGTCTCAGGTATTATTCAATGAATTTCATTATTATTCTTGTATTGTGATTTTAGAATATTTACTCAATGACTCAAGTATAATATCATTGATATGTAGAGTATGATCTTAATGTGTTATTATAATACTATTTTTCTCATGTTATTTTTTTGTATCTCTTTTGGTTCCCAATTATGAGCATCAGATCTCATCTATATCTTATAATTTCCTATCCCATGTTAGGAATAATATTTTTAGGTTTATGTTCTAAATAGATAAAACTATGTTAGACAGATTCTTATAATTTCACAATGTCCAAATATTTTGGTCTCTATTTACCATGAAACTATAGAATTGTTTTCCTTAAACATGTATATTTTCTTATGTCAAGAATATTATTATTAAATGATCCAATATCCATGAATCATTATCTATAGAAGATATTTTTGGTATCAAAGGAAATATTTATTCTATTTTTTGGAAACTACGACGAGAAATGTTTAGTAATATCCCAATATATATATTTAAGGATGGTTCAAGGGATGTCTCTAAGGATGAGTCCGTAGAAGAGTAAATTTTTAGGAAATTTTCCTTGAAAATTATAATTGTATAGAGTGATTAGATTCAATGAAATAGATATCGATATTAATTATACCAGTGTATTTGTCTATGGTATTGATGTTAATAGGGGAAACAACAATAGAATAATCATATTGAGCTGGGAAATATCATGAAAATCTTCACAATAACGGGCATTATTTCACTCCAGGTTTGACACTCAATGTGGATATTCATTAAGAAAACAATAACATGTTATGAACCATAATAATTTATATAGATACAATAATACTATTAATAACCAAATATAAAATAATAGTTTCCAAGATTAAATAAAAAGGTGTCCTGATATAGACATCCAAGAATTGATTTTTCATTATTATGAGGTTTTCTACTATGATAAATATTTCTAAAACTAATATTTATTATAATATCTATTGGTGGGAACATGAAATAAATATGATAATTTTGAATGTGTTGGATAATATTGCAAAGTAAATTCAAATGGGATGATCAATAGAGTGATGAGTGATGTGATCATGCCTACTCAATTTTAATAGAACATGATTAGAAAAAAATATCTTAACTAACTCTCGGACTCACCAAGGGTGTTACAAAATGAGTTTTCTAAGATTTCAGGCACTGGAGACCATGGAGGAATGGATATTTAGTTTCATTTTAGTGATGAATGTGGAAATAATTAAATATTTCAAAAATTTAAATGAACACGGAGATGTTTTGACATTACTAAATCAATACAGAAACCATGTGACATGAAGTGAAATATGAATAGGTCAATTAATGAAATGGTTGAAAATATTAGACACCATAAAAATCATAAATGGTTTAATTATTTTAATTATGAATGAATTATAATTATGAAAATAAATTTTATATGTGGAAATTCCCATAGAGAATCATAATGGTTATTCGAGAAATTTTTATATTAATGACGATGATGAGAATAAAAATGAAATGTGAAAGATAATAGGTATGAAGTAAAAGGATGAGAAATATTTTTTATGGATTAAATATGAAGCTGAATAATCACTATTGTTATCATATTTTATTTAATAATTATGCTATATGAATGGTGAAATTAATATTAGTTATTCTATATATTTTTTATCTATAAGGATTTACAAGTATACGTTCAATGGTTTCAATGAACTAGAAAACTGATTTAATATCCAGGTGATGTAAATAGAAAACATTTTATTAAAGGATATATACCCATTAATATGTTCATTATTATAAGATAATGTTATTTGAAAAAATATATTTTTGATATAATTATGTAAATTTGATTGTACCGAATACTTGAAAATAATTAATGATTATTTTATAAGAGACTTATTCTGTAATTGAATAAGTTTACAATAGTTTTTAAAATTTATAAAATATATAAAATTATCTCTAGAATTTGGAAAGGTGTATATTTTCAATAATTATTTGAGGTAAATATGAATATTACCACGTTTCATGAAAAGTCATAATAAAAGTATTCACATAATTAGAATGTGACAGCCAAGTGATACCATATGATGAATTTGGTATCAATGTTAATCTAATTTAAAATATATATACATTATTTATAATATTTTAAAAATCATTATTTTAGAAGGGTTATAAGGGTGTCCATATATGGAATTTTTAATGCTAAACATTGTATATGGGTTTTATGATTAATTAATTTTCATTAAATATGAGGTTATGTGAATATTTTATAACTTTGTATAATCTTTTTGTTGTTAAAATGATATATTAAATTACCTATCATTAATTAAATTGATATCAGGATCTGTTAATAAAATAGAAATGAAAAATTCACATCCATTTCTCGGAATATGTGACAATGTTGATGTTGATCATGAATAAAAAAGTATAAAGTTTTTATGTAAAAATATAAGTATATATTTTCATCAAATTATATTAACATTTGTAAAAATGAACTTGAAACCAAAAATTTCATCCTTATACCAATGTGTCCACTAAATGAATTTTCCCCTTATATAATCATGGATTTTTTTATTGGTGGTTGTTAAAATTATACTAACCATGTTCTATATCACACCCCATCAGAACATGATAGTCAGATTCCTCTTCTATGAATTTGTTTTCACTTCCATCATGTCATGTCAAATGTTGAAACCCAGTTATTTATTATTTTGGGTAACTATTATGTTTCTATGTTTCCATTTTTAAAGTTTGTCTTTTGTAATAATTTTTATGATGGTGGATTCTATGAATAGAAATTTCAGGTACCAATCCTCTTGTAAACAAGATGAATTTTGAGGGAAATGTTATTTCTAGGGTTGGTATAATTTTACATCATATGGTTTATTTATTTTTTAAAATTAATTTAAATATTTTATTTTTGTTCATTTTTTGACACACTAAATATAGATTTTATATATATAAACCCACTATGTTTTAATAGGGTTATATAAATTACCATGTTAATATTCTACCATAAAAAATAGATTATTATTTGGTGGATTCATAATTATGTTTGGGTTGCATTACACCCAAAACCTATTCCCTTTGATAGCATTCATAACACACTAGGTTGGGTTTTACTGAACTATAATATATTATTAATGTTGTTATTGAAATATTATGATAGCTACCACCTAGAAATTTGAATGTATGTCAAAAAATAACATTAATTAAATTTTAAAAAAATTATTTATGCATGAATATATAATGAATCATTTGGTTATAAATATTTAGATGTGAATGAAATAACTGTTAGAAAATAAACAAACATAGCATTATAAGAGAACTCATTTTCAATGTACACACAATAGTTTATCTTTATAAACTAAAATAAACCACATTTCATTAAATGTTTCAATAAAAATTTTATATTCAATAAATATTTTTAATATACATCTAATATAATTTTTAATAAAATGATAATAATTAATCCAATTAATTAATAAAATGAAATATTTTTATAAAAGGTAAATTTAACACCTATTAATGGAGAACCCTTTTTTAATAAGGTTTTAGAAACATTTAATATTTTTATTTTAAAAATAATATTATTTTTCGGAAAAGGAATATCATAAAATACTTATGTAGAAATTTTCGTATTTTTCTAAGAGTTGTTAATTTTTCATAAATAGTGACAAAAATAATGAATTGTATCTCAAATTTTTTAGTATCATTAATTTATATATTAAAATTATATTTATATTCCCATTTTGAGGTTTAATTAGATATATTTTACAATAATTAATCGAATATATTCCATTTTAATAAATTTTTAATTGATTTTAGATATAAAAAAATTGCTAACTTTTGTTTTTATTTCAAAATTTCCTTTATTGTCTCTTCTATAGAAATAATTGTAAATTATTTTCTACCCTGTATTTGACTTTAATTTTTAAAAATTGATTCAATATTATTAGTATATAAAATTCTTATTTTATAATAATATCTACATTGATTTTTAATGGAAAATATTATTGAAATTGATTAAAATAAATGACAATGATTATGATAAAAAATTATATTAATAATTGATTATATCACAAAATTTAGCCCCATAATAAACTAAAATCTATAAAAAAAACAAATTGTATGTTCTTATTTAGATAATATAATCCATTTTATGTAATTCGGAATGTTTTTTGATTCAATTGGAATAATGAAAACGTGTTTTAAATTCCTTTTTCAAAATTTATATGAATAACACTACTCCTCCGCAATAAAAAGACACTCACCCCTCTCACACATTCACACTTATAAATAAATTTTTTCACCAGTTATATATATAAATAATCTCCCAAATTCCATCCCTTATTCATATCATACTCTATTTAGGATGGAATAAAAATATATTTAATCCTTTTGTACAAACCAAAAGGTGCTACCAAGAGAACAGGTAACATCCTTTATCAAGGTCCATTGATTTATTGTAATTATCCACCCCATAAACACATCATATTCATGATTATAAAAAAACATAAATATCATAAAAATAATAATATTCTTTCATTTTATAGGTTATACATAAACTTACACACATTTCTATTTAATGGGTGATGGACTTATCATTATTTTGTATGGTGAACTATCAATTCATGAAATGATGTTGATCGTTTTTCTCATTACCACTTCTAATAATTGGTAATAATGATAGGAAATTTAATTATATAGGATATATAAGATATTTATTATGTCTTAGATTTTAAAAATTCTTATAAAAATAATAAATATATCATTTCTATTTTGTGTAAAAATGATAACATTATATGTTGACTCGTGGATTGCCTCCTCCCCAAAGAGATATTATTCATTCAGACTACACATAGAATGTATGAAGGATGATTTAAGTAAAAATATATAATATTTATGAAATATTAATTATATCAATAAGTTATACATATAAATGTTTATATATATATATTCTTTATTTTCTTTATTTCAAAACTGTTGTTAAAAGGAAATAATGTTCAATTGTATTCACATACTACGATCTCCATTAAAAATGTTTTATATTTTATAATTATATCAACTATATATTAATATAAATATTTATATAATCAATATATAAGTTATTTATTAAGTGTTTTAAATTCTTCAAATAATTAAATAATGTTATAATTAAGAGTATCCCGAATAATAAGTC
The DNA here is from genome assembly GCA_963277665.1 of Viscum album. Classification (NCBI taxonomy): domain Eukaryota; kingdom Viridiplantae; phylum Streptophyta; class Magnoliopsida; order Santalales; family Viscaceae; genus Viscum; species Viscum album. Next base: position 1,042,891,525 of record OY728163.1, on the reverse strand, counting down.
TAAACATGTACGAATGACAATGTAGTTTTTACCGAAAATTTAACATTAAAATGGAGTTGATATTTAATGGTTAACAAACAGTCCTAAAAATAATTTATTTTATAAGATATTATAACATGATCTTGTGTTATATTTATAGTAAACTAATATTTGCTATACAAGAATCCTAAAAGATTACGAAAATATTACAAACATAAGTTATGGGTTGTCTCGTCACAATTCTATTTTTGTCAGTCTTATGCCTTATTAAACAACCATTTCTATTGTGTGATAAATATTATATTTATGATTTTTTTCTATGATTAATATAACTAAATTTATATTTTTTTACATATAAATTTTATTAGAATTTTTTATGGTGTTTATGATTCAAATTTTGTGAAATTGGAAACATAATTATGTCTCAATTTTATCTTTTATAAGAAACATTCCTCTTTTATGCACCTATATTCCCTTATTAGTTGTATAAAAATCCTTTAAAAATGTAATACAATGGATATCCATATTTACTTGATATTTTACGATTTGTGTAATTTTCGTTTTCTTTCATGGAGAGTATGATTCTAAGTTACCTTGTGTCAATAGTTTATTGCCACAATCTCATAATTTATTATGATTTATTATTATTATGCTTTCATTGAGAAATCATTATGACCAATAAATAATGAAAACTAATGAATTTTATTCTCTTTTTTTATTCATTATTTATTCATGTTTAACTTTTTTTTCTATAACTTTTTTCTTCATATCCTTAAGGAATTGTTTTGAAGAAAATATTATATTATCTATGTCATCTTTTTAAAAGAATCATCCTTTTAAAACAATTTATTCTATAAATATTTTATTAAATATAAAAATATTATAACATGATCTTTAATATTGATTTTAATCCATGTTTTACCTTCTAAAAATTGGGTTTTTAAAATATCACATTCTTTATATTTTCTGGTAGATGAACATTTCTAAACTTTTTACCTTGAAAACTGAATTTTTGTCTTGTATTTATTTTTTCAGCTTCAAGACCATATTTCTATTGGTGCACCAACTTATTTATTAAAAGAATAATTTTTATGACTTAACCCTAATATTTTATAAATTCATTTTTTTATGTTATTCTAAAAAAGTCTTTTTAAAATATATTTTATTTATAAACTTTATTTTAAATTTTTTTCATTCTTCATTTTAAATGAAATGAATTAAAAAATATATATTCCAATAATAAAATTCATACAAAATATTTTAAATGTTCTTCATGATTCATTTTAAATGAAAAGTGTTTAAGAATATTTTTCAATATTCCTATTATGAGAAATGGGATTAAAAATAAATTTATTTTTCTATTAAATTATTTAGAAAAATGATTCAAAATGTATTGAAATATATTTTAAATGTGTTCATGGAAAATGTTTTTCATATTGTGTGAAATATTCATTTTTATGTTTTCAATGAGTATGGTTTTTAAATGTTTTTATGTTTTGAAGAAAATTTTTAAAAAAATGATATTTTCCTCCTTAAATGTATTCAATATATAATTCAGTATTATTTTCCATTAATTATTCACTCTATTGGTGTAAGCCGTGAATTTCTGGTGAAATGACCTAATGTTTCCAATAATGTTTTTCTCGTGATGGTTTTTTTTCTGTTGATGGAATATTTTTTTGAAACCCATTTATCTTTAATGGGTTATATCTTTCTGAAACCCATTACTTTTTAACTTGTAATATTTTTATGGAACCATTTATTTCACGGGTTATATGTTTATGAAACCCACATCTTTTTAACGGTTTTTCATCGATGAAATGACTATGAAACCATTATATTTTCCGTATGTTATGATATGATTTCATTTTTATGATACCCATTACATTTCATGGGTTATTATATAATAAATTATTGTGATCCAGTGGAATATATATATATATTATTTCATTATATTAATGTTAAGACTGTTATCTCCCTCAAAATAATTGGGTAGATATTTTTTTCTCTTTGGAAAGACATGGATTGAATGGGGACTGACATCCATCCATTAATGGGATATGTACACTAAGATGTTATTGGGACAAAACCAGAACTACTAATATGTTAATATGATTGAAACATTTAATCTATGGTGGAAGGTAAGGTGAACCCATACGACTAAGATGGCCCTGGTAGTGATTCCATGAATCCTCTAGAAATATAGTTTATTATGATGTGTCTGTTATATATTTTATCTCTTTTTTCTATGTTATGGTCTCATATAGTATACTATTTATTTCCTTAGGATTTAGTTTTTATTATATATCTATTAATATTCCATGACTCATATATATTATATCTGGTATGCATTGAATGCTCTTCAAATTTTATTCTAATGTTCTCATACTTGTATACTCATGTTATTCTATTTTATATATTTTTTTACAATTACAAAAAAAATTTACACACCCCATTATTATGTTTCATTTCCCTATGTTATGCAATATAGTTTTAGGTATAATTATTAATGGGGTTATCTTTGTGAGAAACATTGATGATCATTCATGATATTAATAGATTTTTTTCGATTCCTCCAATGACACAAAATTATTACAATGATCATGAATTTATTTTAATTTGAAAAATATTAAACAGAAAAATATATTTATTATTTCTGAGGTTTAAATGATTATTAATAATGTTGATACATGTTGTAAATAATTTATTTCTTGCATTTATATTAAGGATACACATGCAATATTTACCACTGGTTTCTTTTAAGTGTTGAGTATTTTTCCAATGCATTTATTTAAGTATTGATTATATTAATATTATTGGTATTTACATATACATATATTGTTATTTATTCTACATTTCTATTTATTCTATAGTTTACAATGTAATAATGGTTTTATAATACAATCTCAATTTTTTGGATATTCAGTATAATTTTTTTTTCAATGATGAAATATTATGAACAAAAACTCAAGAAACACATTTTTATCTCCTACATTATTTATTTATATATATTACATATTATCCTATCATTTTTATCGCTTTATATACTCAAGGGTATAAATTATTCAATTTAATAGAAATCGTATTTCCTCTCTCTTAGATCGAAAATAATCTCACTTCCATTTCCATGATTTCAATAAAAAATTAAAATATGATTTCACAATCATCCAATTTTTTTGTTATTATATTTTTAATATTATCTACATTTTTGAAATATTATTCAAAATGAATTTATTTTTAAATTTTTTAAAGGAGGTAGTCATTATTCATTAATGAAAATGTGAATGGAAACGTTAATTAAACTTGTATGCCATGAATGGACTAAAACAACATAATGATATATCAATTATTTAAAGATTCCAATAAATTATTCCAAATTCCTTTTCAATTAAATTATTTTATAAAAAATTTAAGAAATTTTTATATTTTGTTGAAATTATTTCTTAATGGGAAGCATATATTAATATTAAAATGTTTTTATTAAATTATTATAGAGTCTATATTCAAAAATTACAAGAACAAATTTTGTTTCTAATGTTTTTTGGTGATATAATTTAGTTTCACTATCCTTATTCTATCTATATATGTAATATGATGATGATTATTAGTTGTTTATGAAAATAATTTATTTCTCATTGCTTTATGGTATTATAAAATGATAAAATGTTTATGAAAAATTATTTCCTTAAATGGGAAATGATATGATGAGATGATTAATTTTTATTATTTTTCTTCCAAAAAAATGAATGGATTTTATTATGTGATGTGTGGGATAATAATTATGTATAGATTTAATTAATTATTTAATTTTTATTATTTTATGAAATAATTATTGAAAACCTTCTTATATTCTTGATCCAATATGGGATATAAGTCGATGATCTTGTTCCTCTTTGGAAAGCAAGTCAGCATCCTTGATACCCAATGGGTAACTTGTCGATGAATTGATCTACTATAGATAATACAGGCTAACTCTTGATCTAGTATGATTTTGTGGTCTCAATGGTTAAACTTTACATATGAAATAGTCTCTGTACATGTGATCGTATGACACTTATTTGACATGAACATATGGTTCAATGTTTATTTATTAGAATTTATCTCCCTTAAGAGTAATGTATTTCTTAATGATAATGTTTTATTCTAGTAATACTCTTTATATAAAATGATAAAATATGCACGAACATTTTAAACTATATTCATGATCTCATACCCATATTTTTCATATTGTTTCATATGGTAATTGATAGACTTCTCCCAAGATTACCCATATAGAGAATATGATCTCCCCCATTCGTAGGTTTCCTTTCCATAGGTTATGATAATGGGTTTCAAGTGATTTATGTTTATGGAGTGTTCATAAAGAGATGATAATTGTTTCATACATTGAATATCACTTGTGAATTACAAATATTGGGTTTATAGTATACGAATAAACAACAAAATTTATTGTCATCCAGTGAGTATTTCTAAAATGTAATTAGTATCCATCTAAAATGATTCAGAATTTTTGTATGAAATTAATGGGTTAATATAGTCTATATTTTTGAAATTATATGTTAATATTTATATATTAGAGTTGTTAAACCATCCTAAAAACTATTTGGATAGGTTTATGTATTGAATATATGCCTCAGAATTGGTAAAATAGTGATAATTTGGGTTTCTGTAAAATACATCCTGTTTAATATGAAGCATGAAGATATGGCCATCGAACAGTTGTAACTAGTGGTAATATATCAAAAAATGGATTATTTATATTTGAATAATTGATCACATGGAGTATGAAAAAGGCTCTTTCTAGACACCTCATTTTAGTCTCTTGGGAGATATTTTTTTTATTAATTCACAAACTCGTTAACAATGATCATGACGTATTATAATATTGAAAAATATTGAATGAATGATGTTAAATATAATGTTTCATATAAGAATATAGTGTCCTGATTCTGTAAATTTTAAAATTTTCCACAATTTGTAGATTCACACAATTATTATTTTTTTCACACATTTATTATTTATTTTAACATATAGATTGAATAAGAAAAAATTATTATAATAAATAATATTATATGAATGTAATTATTATAATTATTAACAACCTTATACTAAATTTGATTGAATTTATAACTTTTTTATTCTTACACAACATTCTTCTAGTGATTCATGCCAAAATATCAAGTATTATATGGTGGGTATGATGCTCAATTGAATTCTTCATGAGGAAAAAACTACCTTAATTTAGGTAGACATTGGCGTAACACCACATGGTTTCCTAAAAATAAAGTCGAATTCATGAAACACTATTTTATATAGATAATTATAAATATCCTTTAAAAATAATTTTACAACTTCTATGTTTTTAATTTTTAAAATGGTCATCTATAATTGTGATCAGTAGTTTTTTTTGAATCTGATGAAACCAACATGTTTTTTAGTGAATAGTTACATACCCATACAAATAGTAATTAGAATTGTAATATGACTATAATGAATAAATAAATTATTATTAATTTATTTTCTTTTTTCTTTAAGATAATGACATCATCTTTAATTTTTCAATGTAATATTAAGGTAGTTAAAGAATTAAAATTGTTAATTTTTGAATTAAGTGAGATTTTATTTAAAAATTAAATTAAAAGTATTTGTAAAATTATTTTCAAAAAAGGAGTTATTTTTTAATTCTAAACTTCTAATAATGGTAAGGGTATATTTTTTGGTATTTTTCTGATACTGTTGAGTTTTTAGTGAATAGTAAAAATTTAGTTTTGAGTATCAGTGTGTTTAATGAATTAATTAATGATGTAAAAATGATGTAAAAATTATGGTATACTTATGTAATGTAAAATACTATATTATGTGTCCCATGTGTATAATTCCATGGGAAAATTCCATAGTAAATCTCATGGTTTTGCATATACCACTAATGAGGTGTTCCATGGAAACTATTAAAATATTCCCTCACTTTTCTTATAAATACCAACCCATTCCATCATTTAATTAATTAAAAATTCTTATTAAACAAATCTCAGGCCTCATTAACTCCATATTAGTCCTCTCATGGTGTCCTCAATCCCCCAAGGTTCAAAATTTCATGATCTAGTAGTTACTATACAAGGTAAGATATTTCTCAACTTCTTTCGTTTTCCATTCAGGTTCTCTTTTATGTGGTATAGAATTCAAGAATCCATAACATGTTATTATTTTCATATTATTCATTATCTATTTTGTTTTATGATTTATTTTTGGATGGGTCACCCTTTTCCCCTCTCTTTTTAACGTTTTCTTAAACCATGTTGCATAGTATTTTTTCTCCAAGATTTTTTGTAAGAAATTTCTCACCTATTCAATTATTTTGAGTTCCTTTATTTTCATATTAATTCCTCAAATCCTCCAATACATGAGCCCTGAAATCTTTAAAAATCATTTATATTCAAGATTATATCATGTTCATGGAAAATTAATCATCATTCTTCTTCTCATATCCCACTTATTCAAGGAATAAAAATATAGTATATGATGTCTCTAATTAGAGACTTCATGGAAAATGTAATTTAAATATACATTAATTATTTAAAGTCTCATCATGAAACCAATTTTTTGGTTAAAATATGTTATAATATATGTATTATTTTTCATCCATGGTTCTAGAATTTATTTTTTTACATGTTTTAAATTTATAAAACAATATTAGTTTGTTATTATTAATAACCCACTAAAATGATTTAAACGATCGTTATAAATGTTTTAAAATATGAATTATCATCATATCAAACATAAAAATGAAAAATGGTTTTATTTAAGGTAATATAAATATATAAATACCTCTCTATTCCTATTCAAGAATTTCACTTCAATTCTACAAGAATATCCATCGTGATCCAATCATGGAAATCATGTAAAGAAACTCACCCAAAACAATGGAATGAACAAAATACTAACGATTACACCATACGATGATGTATTAAAATAATTATATAAGATTTTATAAAGATTAATATGTTTCTATAAGATAATAATAACAATATTTTAACAATTATACATGTTTCTTAAACAAGATGATGTATGAAAACCCGAGGTAAGGGAATTCTTAACCTGATTTCCATTATTTGGGTTAACATTCTACTTTGTTATTTTTGTTGTATTAAAAATGATTGTGTAATGAATTATTTTAATATTATGTAGATTTATATTTATTTATACCTTATATACATTTTCCATCAACTCAATTCATTCTCACTTATATTATATGATAAGTATAAGGGGATTTTCATTTACAACCCCCTCTTTTAATATTCTATTTTACAAATTCAAAAGAAAAGTTATGATGATACGATAAATGAAGTATGATTATGTTATAGTTCATGATCGTTGTTTATGATGAATGGTGGGACTAATATATCCCACCAATGCATTGTGTATGCTTATGTTGGAGGTAGGCCATATGGTTACTCCATGTGTGACTATGATGGTTACACAAATTATATGATAACTATGAGGGATGGAAATTATAAGGTAGCCGCAAGGGTTAAAATACAATATATGTAATTATTCAATACACATATATGGTTTTACATAAGTTATTATGTGTTTTTTTGATCTATTGAAATCAAATTATTTTCAAAGAATGTTTATATGGGTGAAAATCTTGTATTTTGAAAATGATTTCTCACGCCATAATTATTCCTGGACTAATGTATTCCTTCCTTCATTTTATATCTCTTACTAATTTTTTTTCTCATCTGATGTTTTTAAATAATATTCAATGGTTTTAGATATTTTTAATAGAAGAATAAATCCATGTGAAATCTTTGAATATTTTTCAAAGAAATCATACTTGAAGCATTAATGTTTTATATTTTGAGAAAAATATATACTATTTTTTATTGTATACTCTTGTATAAATGTGTTTTCATAGGTTTTTAATGTATCATAATTCTAAAAACACTATAATAAAAATGATCTTCAATGCGTAAAAAAGTATACTGTTGTCTAATATTCAAGAATAGTTATTGTTTTAAGGTTAGGTCTTTGTAGTTGGTTTTAGAGGACTGTTTAGATAACTATAGGGGTTAGGGTGATGTTATAATATTAACTTAAATATTGTTTTACTCTATGGTCAATTTTTATTGTTTTATCATTTAAATATTATTATTTTTCTTTAATATAGATATGATTGTTTTGAATGGCTTTCCATAAACGAAACAGTGAATCTAAAGAGGATAGGCAGTGACCGAATGAAATCCTTATGAATCTACAGTCCAGAATGGTAGGGATTGGAACTGAGTAGTTTGTCATAGTAATGGTTCAGGTAACATAAAAAATAAATGGTTTTTGAATCTGTAAAGGATTACAACCAGAGGTACCACAACGGAACATGAAAATAGTAAAGCATTTTATGAGGGAACACCCTCCTACATTCAGTGGTTCATCTAACATAGTAATAGATGAAGGACTAATTAAATCCCTTGAAATGATATTCAATGTTATGGGATGTTCAGACAAGCAAACGGTAAGTGATTTTGTTTATCTTTTCTTATTGGTGAAGATGATCATTATTGGTCCATGTTAAAGAATATTAGGTATATAAAAGATTTATATTCCACAGAGTGGGAGGAATTTTATTGTATTTTCCTTTTAAATTATTCTCTTACGGTGGTGAGGAATAAGATGGAGAAGGAATTACATGAATTGAAATAGAATGAGCAAGGCTGAATGGATGTTTAAGAAATGAACTTATCCTGACTGGTGAGGTATTCTCCAAATATTATTCTAGATGATGATAAACAAAACAAAATGATTTACTCAATATTGAATCCAATGTATCGAAATATGTTTTCCTCCTGTGAAATCAAAAGTTATGAGAATGTTTTTAGATGATCTGAGAAGTTATAGATTGAGATTTTTGATGATCATGTGAAATTCAGAAACAAGGAGAAGAATAAGTCCAGATGGAAACTGATTGGAAGAAATCAACCAATGAAATTTGATGGTAATAAAATCTAATTTCCTGTTTTTGAATAGAGTGGAAGTAATCACAATGGGGAATGTCTTACTGAAACTGGGTAGTGTTTTTGATGTGTTATATTTGGACATATGTCCCAATATTTAAATTAAAATAATCTTATGACTGATCCTGATATACAAATTTTATGTGTTTTAAATTTGGTGACATGGGTCATTATGTAATTTCTGACCCAAAGAGATATCTAAATGATATTGAGAATTTAGAATATTTGTAGAATGTTGTAGTGAGACACTTTTTGAAATTTTCAGCAGATGTCGATCCATCGAACAATGTGGTATTAGGTACTCTATTATTTTAGCCATATTTTCCTAAAACAAATTCCATATAGGGTCCAAATATTTCTTTATCTATGAGAAATTTACATGTAAATTGGAAATATCACCTCAAAAATGAGACTGGAACTTGTTGTTAAAACACCAGGGTAAAATATTATAGTAAAAAGGAATTATTAGAATATTTATAATGTGATATTTAAAAATACATTACATGAATACCTTGTTAATTTACCCTTATTCGAACTTGATGTTATTCTTGGAATGTATTTCCTTCCTGTTTGTTTGGATAATATTGGCTCTAGAGAAAAAGGATATGTTATTCATAAAGAGTTCCAGTTGGTATACAAGAACAAACCCATACAATTTATAACATATCAGGAAGCCAAAAAACTATTTAAATATAGAAATTAATGTTATATTTCTCATATTATTGAAAAGGGGTAAATTTATAGATTAGTGATGTGTTAGTGTAAAAGTAATACCTTCATGTTTTTTCTGGTGAGTTACCTGGTGTCATACATGGTCGAGAAGTTGAATTCACAATTAACATAGTTATTTATGATTTAAAAATCACAAAACTATCATATCACATGGATCAAATATAACATAATGAATTGAAAAACCTGTTGCATGATTTTCATGAAAATGGCTTCATTCATCCTAGCACATCCCAATGTAGAGATCTTCTTTTTTCATTAGAAGGAAATTTGGTTCTGTGATACTTTTCATTTATTATAGTGATTTTAATAACATCACTAATAAAAACAAGTATCCTTTTCCTCTCATTGATGACCTATTTTAACATCACTAGGGAGCTTAGTACTTTTCCATAATTGACATGAGATCAGGACACCATCACGTGATGTTCAAAAAGGATTACATCAAAAAATAGGCTTTCAAACGAGATATGGGAATTATGAATTAGTTGTTATGCCATTTGGGATAACTAGTTAACTTGTTCTGTCCATGGCTCTTAAGAATATAATATTTCACAAGTTCTTGGATGTGTTTGTTGTTGTGTTTATGAATGACATTCTGATATTTTCTAAGAGTATAGAAAATCATGAAAAATAACTCAGTGTTCTTTTACAAACCATAATAGGAAATTAAACTGTATGGAAAATTAATAAAGTGTGATTATTGGTGACAACAGATTTTATTTCAAGGTAATATGTTACATTAGACTAGAATAAAAGTTGATCCTGTCAAAACAAGCGTGTTTGATGAATGGACAAGACCCATTAATGTTATAGATATTTGTTGTATTATTGGATTGGCTAGTTATTTCAGAAGGTTTTTCAAAAAACTTTCATGGATAACATTCACACAAACCATGTTAATTTTAAAGGGGATAAATTTATTTGTACATAAGAGTGTGATTTTTTTCTTCATGAACTGAAAAATATATGGGTGAATGATATAACTTTGGCATGTCCTTTCAAAAATCGTGAGTTTTTCATCTACGAAGATGCTTCTTTAAAGGGAAAATGTTGTGTTTTGATGAAAAATGATCACGTAATTGCCTATGAATCATGGAAACTAAATCCACATTAGTTAAATCAACACAAAAATTATTTGGAATTAGACTCTGTGTTTTTTCATTAAAAAATTGGATGCATTATTTATACATATCCTGTAGAGACCCGAAGCTTATCGTACATGGACATTACATTACTTTTGCGGAATACTTAGTACATAACAAAAACACACACATAAGGATCGTAATAGTTTAGTGTCTTTGGAAACTCGGAACGTAATCTTCTAAACGTGGTGAAAGATCTTCAATATCTCCCATAAATAACTTCCCCTTTTTTTTACCTAAAACCTTTCTTTATATCCTGGGGAAAGGAAAACAAAAAAGGGTGAGCTCAAATGCTCAGTAAGGGTAAACAAAAGAAATATCAATCACATCATATACATAAGAACGTAGCTTTTGGAAATCTTGACCTGCAAAAGAGCTCATAATATCATAACATGGGATAAATCATAGAATTGAAAATGAGATCCCCATAATCATAACATAAAACTTGAAACTTTGTGTCATGCACACATAATCATGGAAAATCATTTCTTGTTAGTCATGACTCATTGCCAAGACTATCTTAGTGGACAAAGTCCCTTTCTGAACCGAGTTCACTCCTCATTTCAGTCCTATATCACTGAACTGAAATAACCTTCCGTTCCAGCCATGTCTATCTCATGAGATATAAAATCTTTACCCAATGCATTGGAGGGAGATATAGGTCCCACCCATCTTATAATGAATCCTTTCTTATGTGTGCCACATAATCATAAAACATACATCATCGCATAACACATGTAACAAAAATGGGATTCTTGAAACATCCTGACATCATAAATCAATTCATATAAGATAAAGGAATTCATAAACATAATTCCATCACAACATAGTCAAATCAATGTAAAAATATGGATAGAAACAGAACCGTTTATTGTCTTAGATAGAAAATAATTTTGATAAAACACTTGAATTGAATTCTTGAGGAAAATATCCTTTCTTCTTCAAAATCAATTTCTTTTCACAAAACATCATGCAATTTTAAAAGAAAGAGATTTTATTGAAAATAGTCATGAAATCATTTATAGTAAGCTTCATGAAAATAAGGCTTTATAAAACAGTAGAAATCCGTTCGTGTCGTATAAGTTAAAAAAACATTCATCGTACTTTTGTCGGAAAAGTCAAAAAGTACCTCGTACGGAAAAACGACAAAAGATTCATTTCATATTCTTTACTAAAAACTCACCTAAGGGTAAAATTGGATTTAAACTATTGAAAGTGGATGGAAACAATATTACATATTGAGGGAACATGGATGTGGATGATAAAATACGCCCCAGTAAATACTTACGAATAAACAATCTCGGATAAAAATGAGATTGTGATATTTTCCTTACCTTAGGTCCGATTTTCTTTGTTCGTGTCCGAAGCTCCTGTATAATGGTTTAAATAATGTTATTGACTTATTCAAGAATCATACATATTGATATGATATCATATATGGTCATATTACTAGCTTCTTGTTAGTAATATTTCATTGTTACTTGTTACTCGGGTCTTTATAACTTTTTGTTCTTATGCGTGTTTTGTCGAATAAATTCTTATTCTTATCTTTAGGTTATAGATAATTCATTTCCATAATGGTATTAGTGTAGTATATACAATATTCATTCATTCAATTCATTTATATAATCATTATAAAATTAAGATCATGTAGAACAAGTCACATCACATCGTGGAGACGGTATTCCGTATGTACGCACGAGTGATGATATCGTTCCTATGATCGTGGAATTGTATTGGAGTATATATATATTATTTCAGTATCAATATTACTTCATAATAATCATATATAGTTACTCATTACACCATTATACCCATCCTTGTAAGGTGATGGTGGAAAATAGATTACACCACGGCGTGGAGACGGTATTCCGTACGTACGCACGCGCGGTGATTTCATTTTTCCGTAGGATGGATAGAAGGTGAATTAGGGTTGTTTCATATTTATAATAACATATCAGTATGTAAGTAATACTGATGTTATTACTTTATCATGAAACAACTAATGAATAAGAAGTTGAAGAAAAAAGAAATTGAAAAGATCGGTAATGGATATTACCTCTTCTTTGGAACGCCTCTTTGAATCCCCCACTTAAGGAACTAAGATTGGTCTTTGGAGAAGACCAGGACCACTAGGATTATTATAGGGAAGTGGAGAGGAGAAAATGGCAGGGGTTGGCCGAGCTTGAGTGCTCAAATTGGTGTGAGGAGGAGGGGGAGGAGGTGCCCTTTTATAAGGGAGAAGAGGGGCACCTTAGGAATATCTCAAAATATTATTTTATATTAAAGTCAAAATCGGTTTATAATGGTTCCAAAGGGTCTTATTTCGAAGCTAAAGTGGGGAAGGGTCGAAATCCTATAAACCAATAGGACTTAGACAAGTTTAGGGTATTATTTTAACCTTATCAATTAGATTTAACTCTAAGTTAATTAATTTAACTTTTACCGTGTCTTTTTGTTTTCTTTCACTATATGGTTAATACACTTACTATAACATGACAAACGAACCCCAAATTGTTTATTATTAATATATATATCATTATCTATGTCATTTGGCCGAACCTTATATTTTTAGGAATAAAATAACAATTAATAATATAATATTTTATTTAAAAACTATTTTGTGTCAATTTTGACACTATTTGATATATGATTTTTTTGAAAGTCATAACAGAATTATATGTTCGATCCAAGTTGATTAAATCAACATTAATATATCATAGTGACCTAGAAAATTATTGGAATTCATAAAAAGTCTAAAATTACATTTAGTTTGGTGTTTATAACATCAATTATGTAAATATTTCATTAATAAGATAATTACTGCATCATCTTTGTGTCATAAATATATTACATTAGATGATGTCTAAAAATTACAAATAAAATACCATTATGTAGGAAATCTTTTTAGCTTTCTAATGAATATTTACAATCGAATTTATCGTATGTATAACCCTATATTAAAAATGTTTTAGTAAATAAACTATGATTTTTACTCTTTTAACTCTTCTTTGAATTAAATAATAATAAATGTCCAAATCTAATCCAAGTGGGCCTAAATGATAATATTTTACACTTAAGGTTGTTTTTGGTCGAGATAAACTTGTCCAATAGGATTAGGACATGTGTTAGGGTAATATTAATATCATTGTTACCCTTAATTACCCTATTTACTTTTAACCGTGGTAAATAAAAGTAAAAAGTTACTATTCACCAAAAATTATTTTCATCTCATTGAACCACATTTTACTTACTGACATCAACCGTGTCTCTCGGATTTTTGAAATTCCATTCACAGAAGCGGTAAAATTATGTTTTATGCAAAATTCAGTTTTTAACCCACCACTTAGTGGTTTCACTATTCATCAAAAATTGAAAGTTTTCAGAAAAATGCCAAAATTTCATCCTAAGCTATATTTCATATTACAAATTCAAAAATGAAGTCTATTTTACCAAATTCATAACATAGAAATTTCATTAATTAATTTTATAATTAAATCTCGCTGTTAAAACAAATAGCGTGTTTTTAAGAAACAATATCTATCAAAAGATTGTCACTTGTTTATGTCTAGTTTAAATGTGAAATTACATCTAATGACCAACATTGTATTAAATTGTAAAAATATATTCTAAATATACTTTAAAACCACTCAAATTAATGATTTATCACTATTAATTATTTCGATTAAAATAGTTGTTTTTAATTATAATTTAGTAATTTTCACTATTCATCAGAATATGAAAGTTATCCAAAAAGTACCAAAATTTCACCTTAGGCTAAATTCGATACTACGAATCCAAAAATGAAGTCCATTTTGAGAGTTAAAATTTATAAAATTTAAAAAGTGGTTATTACTATTCATAATGGCTAGTTTTAATAATATTTTAATAGCATATCATTGTTTCGTGAAACTCAGGATTACGTACCACACACGCTATCGAGGAAGGTTGTGATTGCGTGTAATGCAAGGAAAGTCAAGGATGCGTGTTGTGCAAGCTCCTTTTGGTGTAGCGTATAACACAAGACATTAGTAAAATAAAAAAGAATATTTTTCATAAAATCTCGGGCTGTTACATTCTACCCCCCTTAAAATGAATTTCGCCCTCGAAATTCGTCGGGGTTATAAATGGTTTACTATTCGAAAGTTTCTTTAATAGAAACCCACATCGTAAAAAGGAATACCAAAACTTGGCTTTAAAAACTAATGTATGAAATGTAACGATTACCCAAACAAACTAATCACTGGGTTTCCACATAGGTGAAAATATGGATATGGAAGAGAAATCTAACCATCATGTTCTGATGGAGAGTGGTAGAGAACATGGCTATGGAAAATCCAGTAATCACAAATCCATAGATTTGTGATGATATAAGGTACCATCTGATTCATCAGGTATAAGATCACTAGGACAACATTTTTGGTTTTCAAGATCATTTCCCTAAAGTTAAAGAATTTGAATTAGAATAAATACTTACCTTATTTTGGAACAATCTCACTATTGATCGTGCCTTTAACAATTTCCACTTCATCCCTTAAATAAATGAAGTTGAATTTGTTATTCGTGAAGTGTTAGTAGATCATGTGATAGAATGACAGGTCATTCCATCTGTCTCAAACAAAAGGTTAGCAAAAATTATATACATAAGTCGATCTATAGTGAGATTAATCATATATGGTTCCTAAAATGGACTTATACTTCATATATCATACTGCTTAATATAATAAAACTAGTTTCTACTAAACAGGGACTTCCTGTAGGCCAGTGGTAGGCGATAAAGGCCAGTCGCACTTCGGTTGTGGGTTCGATTCCCACAGCCTTGTCCGAAGCGATGGGCTATCGCCCGTCCTGCAGGTTGTCCTTTTTCTAAAACTACGTTACTATAACATCCCATCAATAATATCGAAAATCTTCTATCCTTAAACAATACTAACTTATGTCCAACATAATCCAGTCTAATCTTTAGGCTTATACATAATACTGCAGTCCACTCTCATAATATAGTGACAACGATTACCAGAGATTTAATACTGTCGTTGATCCCCACATATCATAAGATATGTCTTGTTGGTCACATTCCAAACATTCAAAGTCCTTAATCGTGCATTATCTTGAATAACTTAGTGAAAACATGAGTGTAGTTAAAAGTTAACACTTTCCACATACCAAAATCCTCAAAATTCTATATACTCAAACCATGATATCACTTTGTCCTTATATCAATCATGAGCTCATGAATACTATTAAACATTTCATTTTCTCGTCTTCATTATGCGCATATCATCTTATTTCCAAAAAATATCTCAATCACTTTGAATACCACATCAATAAATATTGCAATACTCAATGATACAACATTATTTTGGAATCCCATTACATAAACAATTAATCATTCCATCACATCGTTGTCATATTCAATATTACCAATAGTGATCGCATGTGATTTCCCTTTGTCCATTACCTTCAGTGGTTGCTCATGTTGATCATCACTAACCCTTGGATTAGGGAAATTATTAGCATAATGCCCCATTTCCTTGCACTTGAAGCATTGAAGTGTTGGTGGTGCGTTCTCTATAGTGTTTGCTTTATTCACATCATTAGAAACCCTTTTTCCATTACTTCGACACTCAGCTGCTCGATGACCTTCTTTTCCACACTTAAAACATTTTCTAGTCCCTTTAAGACAATCTCCACCATGCTTCTTTCCACACTTTGTGCATAAGGAAACATTCATCTTCTTTTCACCATTATTCTGAGATTTCTCCTTGAACTCCATCTTTCGTTTCTTGTCAAAACCATGAGATGGATATGTAACACCAACTTCCATTTCTACCTTGATATCACAACGCACAATTTCTTCATAGCTACTGAAGTCTCTTATAGCTAATGCCCTTCAAAGACTTGGTTTTAAGCCACTGAAAAATCGATCAACTTTACTTTCAGGTTGGATGATAATACCAGAAGCATACCTTGCAAGTCTTGTAAAATTTTCTTCATAGGTACCAACAGATTCATCGTCCCTTTGCTTCAGTTCAAGAAACTCTTTCTCCATCTTTGTTCGAAGAATACGAGGGAAGTACTTACTGAAAAACAAGTTCTTGAACTCGTCCCATTCCATGGACTCAATTTCATCTCTTGGCCTCGTATTCTTGATAAGATTCCACCATTGATCAGCTTCACCTTCCAAACGATATACTACTAAGATGACTTTATCATGTTCAGAACATTGAAGAACTGAAAATATCTTTTCAGTAGTACTGATCCATTGTTCAGCAACTAATGGATCAGTAGACCCACTGAAAGAAGGCGGACGCTGCCTCATGAAGGATTCAACAGAATGTTGCTCCTTCCTTTGCTCGTTTGGAAGTCCTGCATGATTCATAGCTTGAGAAAGTTGTGTGAGTATGGCTACAAGATTTTGCATTCCAGCTCCCATATCGTTTGGTTGCTCAGGGGGACAATCATTGCATTGCCCATCACATTCCGCATTAACACGGTTCCTTCGGGTTCCAGCCATCTTCTAAAACCCCAAAAGAATAGTATGAGAGGAAAAAATCATGCTAGGGAAAACAACATATTAAAGGGGTAGTACCCTCAATATCTAACATCTTAGGTTAAATTCGAAGATCGTTAGCACAATTCTAGGACTATAACCTATACGTATACTTAACCTTAGAGACATCCCTAGACATACCTTAGAAATATCTCTAGGGATCTCACTAACGTTTTCGCATCCTAGTTTCCAAAGGTTGACTAAACCTTTCCTCTGATACCAACTGTAGAGACCCGAAGCTTATCGTACATGGACATTACATTACTTTTGCGGAATAATAAGTACATAACAAAAACACACACACAAGGATCGTAATAGTTTAGTGTCTTTGGAAACTCGGAACGTAATCTTCTAAACGTGGTGAAAGATCTTCAATATCTCCCATAAAGATCTTCCCCTTTTTTTTACCTAAAACCTTTATTTATATCCTGGGGAAAGAAAAACAAAAAAGGGTGAGCTCAAATGCTCAGTAAGGGTAAACAAAAGAAATATCAATCACATCATATACATAAGAACATAGCTTTTGGAAATCTTGACCTGCAAAAGAGCTCATAATATCATAACATGGGATAAATCATAGAATTGAAAATGAGATCCCCATAATCATAACATAAAACTTGAAACATTGTGGCATGTACACATAATCATGGAAAATCATTTCATGTTAGTCATGACTCATTGCCAAGACTATCTTAGTGGACAAAGTCCCTTTCTGAACCGAGTTAACTCCTCGTTTCAGTCCTGTATCACTGAACCGAAATAACCTTCCGTTCCAGCCATGTCTATCTCATGAGATATAAAATATTTACCCAATGCATTGGAGGGAGATATAGGTCCCACCCATCTTATAATGAATCCTTTCTTATGTGTGCCACATAATCATAAAACATACATCATCGCATAACACATGTAACAAAAATGGGATTCTTGAAACATCATGACATCATAAATCAATTCATATAAGATAAAGGAATTCATAAACATAATTCCATCACAACATAGTCAAATCAATGTAAAAATATGGATAGAAACAGAACCCTTTATTGTCTTAGATAGAAAATAATTTTGATAAAACACATGAATTGAATTCTTGAGGAAAATATCCTTTCTTCTTCAAAATCAATTTCTTTTCACAAAACATCATGCAATTTTAAAAGAAATAGATTTTATTGAAAATAGTCATGAAATCTTTTAGAGGAAGCTTCATGAAAATAAGGATTTATAAAACAGTAGAAATCCGTTCGTGCCGTATAAGTTAAAAAAAACATTCTTCGTACTTTTGTCGGAAAAGTCAAAAAGTACCTCGTACGGAAAAACGACAAAAGATTCCTTTCATATTCTTTACTAGAAACTCGACTAAGGGTAAAATTGGATTTAAACTATTGAAAGTGGATGGAAACAATATTACATATTGAGGGAACATGGATGTGGATGATAAAATACGCCCCAGTAAATACTTACGAATAAACAATCTCGGATAAAAATGAGATTGTGATATTTTCCTTACCTTAGGTCCGATTTGCTTTGTTCGTGTCCGAAGCTCCTGTATAATGGTTTAAATAATGTTATTGACTTATTCCAGAATCATACATATTGATATGATATCATATATGGTCATATTACTAGATTCTTGTTAGTAATATTTCATTGTTACTTGTTACTCGGGTCTTTATAACTTTTTGTTCTTATGCGTGTTTTGTCGAATAAATTCTTATTCTTATCTTTAGGTTATAGATAATTCATTTACAGAATGGTATTAGTGTAGTATATACCATATTCATTCATTCAATTCATTTATATAATCATTATGAAATGAAGATCATGTAGAACGAGTCGCATCACATCGTGGAGACGGTATTCCGTACGTACGCACGAGTGATGATATCGTTCCTATGATCGTGGAATTGTATTGGAGTATATATATATTATATCAGTATCAATATTACTTCATAATAATCATATATAGTTACTCATTACACCATTATACCCATCCTTGTAAGGTGATGGTGGAAAATAGATTACACCACGGCGTGGAGACGGTATTCCGTACGTACGCACACGCGGTGATTTCATTTTTCCGTAGGATGGATAGAAGGTGAATTAGGGTTGTTTCATATTTATAATAACATATCAGTATGTAAGTAATACTGATGTTATTACTTTATCATGAAACAACTAAAGAATAAGAAGTTGAAGAAGAATGAAATTGAAAAGATCGGTAATGGATATTACCTCTTCTTTGGAACGCCTCTTTGAATCCCCCACTTAAGGAACTAAGATTGGTCTTTGGAGAAGACCAGGACCTCTAGGATTATTCTAGGGAAGTGGAGAGGAGAAAATGGCAGGGGTTGGCCGAGCTTGAGTGCTCAAATTGGTGTGAGGAGGAGGGGGAGGAGGTGCCCTTTTATAAGGGAGGAGAGGGGCACCTTAGGAATATCTCAAAATATTATTTTATATTAAAGTCAAAATCGGTTTATAATGGTTCCAAAGGGTCTTATTTCGAAGCTAAAGTGGGGAAGGGTCGAAATACTATCAACCAATAGGACTTAGACAAGTTTAGGGTATTATTTTAACCTTATCAATTAGATTTAACTCTAAGTTAATTAATTTAACTTTTACCGTGTCTTTTTGTTTTCTTTCACTATATGGTTAATACACTTACTATAACATGACAAACGAACCCCAAATTGTTTATTATTAATATATATATCTTTATCTAAGTCATTTTTCCAAACCTTAGATTTTTAAGAATAAAATAACAAGTAATAATATAATATTTTATTTAAAAACTATTTTGTGTCAATTTTGACACTATTTGATATATGATTTTTTTGAAAGTCATAACAGAATTATATGTTCGAACCAAGTTGATTAAATCAACATTAATATATCATAGTGACCTATAAAATTAGTGGAATTCATAAAAAGTCTAAAATTACATTTATTTTGGTGTTTATAACATCAATTATGTCAATATTTCATTAATAAGATAATTACTGCATCATCTTTGTGTCAAAAATAAATTAAATTATTTGATGTCTAAAAATTACAAATAAAATACCATTATGTAGGAAATCTTTTTAGATTTCTAATTAATATTTACAATCGAATTTATCTTAGGTATAACCCTATATTAAAAATGTTTTAGTAAATAAACTATGATTTTAACTCTTTTAACTCTTCTTTGAATTAAATAATAATAAATGTCCAAATCTAATCCAAGTGGGCCTAAATGATAATATTTTACACTTAAGGTTGTTTTTGGTCGAGATAAACTTGTCCAATAGGATTAGGACATGTGTTAGGGTAATATTAATATCATTGTTACCCTTAATTGCCCTATTTACTTTTAACCGTGGTAAATAAAAGTAAAAAGTTACTATTCACCAAAAATTATTTTCATCTCATTGAACCACATTTTACTTACTGACATCAACCTTGTCTCTCGGATTTTTGAAATTCCATTCACAGAAGCGGTAAAATTAAGTTTTATGCAAAATTAAGTTTTTAACCCACCACTTAGTGGTTTCACTATTCATCAAAAATTGAAAGTTTTCAGAAAAATGCCAAAATTTCATCCTAAGCTATATTTCATATTACAAATTCAAAAATGAAGTCTATTTTACCAAATTCATAACATAGAAATTTCATTAATTAATTTTATAATTAAATCCCGCTGTTAAAACAAATAGCGTGTTTTTAAGAAACAATATCTATCAAAAGATTGACACTTGTTTATGTCTAGTTTAAATGTGAAATTACATCTAATGACCAACATTGTATTAAATTGTAAAAATATATTCTAAATATACTTTAAAACCACTCAAATTAATGATTTATCACTATTAATTATTTCGATTAAAATAGTTGTTTTTAATTATAATTTAGTAATTTTCACTATTCATCAGAATATGAAAGTTATCCGAAAAGTACCAAAATTTCACCTTAGGCTAAATTCGATACTCCGAATCCAAAAATGAAGTCCATTTTGAGAGTTAAAATTTATAAAATTTAAAAAGTGGTTATTACTATTCATAATGGCTAGTTTTAATAATATTTTAATAGCATATCATTGTTTCGTGAAACTCAGGATTACGTACCACACACGCTATCGAGGAAGGTTGCGATTGCGTGTAATGCAAGGCAAGTCAAGGATGTGTGTTGTGCAAGCTCCTTTTGGTGTAGCGTATAACACAAGACATTAGTAAAATAAAAAAGAATATTTTTCATAAAATCTCGGGCTGTTACATATCCAAAAGTAACATATATACTGACCATAAAAGTTTGAAGTATATATTCCCTCAGAATGAATTAAACATGAGAATGAGAAGATGGTTTGAACTGTTAAAGTTTTATGATCGCATGATTTATTACCATTTGGGAAAAGTAAACAGTGTGTAGGTTGCCTTGATTTGATAAAATCAGTCATCATTTACCATGTTACATTTGGAACATGATCCCTCGATAACTGTATTGATGAATTTGTGTTTAGAATTTCATGGTGATGAGTATACTTCTATTTTGTTTCTGGTTTTATTGCAGTCATCATTTTTATACTGGATTAAGCATGCTCAAAAGGAAGTATGTGAGCTATATAAAATTGTATAATTTGTTAAAATCGGTAAGCTTTCAGAATTTAACCTTGATAAAGATTGTGTTTTATGATTTCAAGAATGGTTTTTTGTTCTTTGTGAATCTATGTTGAAAATATATCTGTTGTTTGAAGCTCATAGTTCTCAATTTTCAGAACATCTACGATGTACTATGATGTACGGAGACCATTGGGTGCATTACAAGTTGGATTGAATAAAAATTGATATTGCAGGATTTACTCTAAAATGTTTGACCTATCAATAGGTTAAAGCAGAGTGGTAGTTACCAAAGGGGACACTTCAGCCTTTGCTTGTTCCAGAGTGAAAATGGGTGAATATATCCATAGATTTTGTTGTGGGACTACCAATGAATTCTTGAGGTAACAATGCAATTTGTTTTATTGTAGATCAGATGAAGAAATCTGTAAATTTTATTTCTATTCGAGATAAAATGACTTTAACCTATATTTCACGAATATAACTCAATTATATTGTCAGGTTACATGGTTTTACTCTTCAATTGTATCTGATTGGGATCCTAGGTTCACTTATAACATAGGGAAGTGCCTTCAAAAGTTGTTGGGAACAGAAATATATTTTAGTAAAACTTTTCATCCTCAATGAGATGGGAAGTCAGAACGAATGATTCAAACATCAAAGGATATTTTTTGAGTTTTTACAATGGACTAACAAGGATATTGGGATACACATCTTTCATTAGTTGAGTTTTCTTATAATAACATTTTTCATTTTAGTATTTAGAACGATCCTTTTGAGGTATTGCATGGGATGCGGTGTAGAAATCCAGATTTTTTTGCTTGAGGATGGGGATATTATGTTGATGGAACTGAAATTAGTAGATGAATTGGCTAAGAAAGTGAAGATGATCTAGAAACACATAAGAACAACTTAGAGAAAACATTAATGTTATGAAGATAAAAGAAGGATATAGTTCTAAATAGAGTTTTGTGACCATGTTTTCCTTAAAATATATCCTTGTAAAAGTGTGATGTGTTTTGGTCTAAAAGGGAAGCTAAACCCATGGTTCATCTATCCTTTTAAAATCGTAGTAAATGTTGGACCAGTTGCATACCAAGTAGCTTTTCCTTCGAGTCTGTCTCAGGTACACAATTTTTTTCATGTTTTTATGTTGACAATGAATGTTCCATATCAAACTCATGTTTTGAGCCCAGAGAGATTCTAGCTAGAGAGATCCTATCTTATTAAGATAACACTATTCATATTCTTGTTATAAGGGAATAGGTATTGAGAAATAAGTTAATTCACTAGGTAATGGTTTTTTGGAAAAACCACATGGTATAAGAAGAAACATGGGAGTCTTAAAATGTAACGAGGGAAAAGAACTCTCACTTGTTTAGTATGTAAAAAAATAGTGGGGAAACAATTTATAGAAGGCGGAGTGAATGTAACACCTGAAGGATTTATAAAAATAAATAGAAATTCATGAATCATTGTTTTAATTAGATAATTATAAGTATCATTGAAATATAATTTTACTACTTTTATGTTATGAAATTTGAAAAAATGGTTATCTACAACTTTAATCTGTATGTTATTTGGAGTCTGATGTAACCAACTTTTTTTTTGATGAAATATAACATACCCTTATGAATAGTAATATGAATATAAATATGACCCTAATAAATAGTAAATTTTATAATTATATTTTTTCATATAGATTTTAGGTAATCACATCATGGTTATTTTTGTAATGTGATATAAAACAGTTATATGAATAGAATTGTAATTTTTTGAATTAAGTGTGATTTTATTTAAATATTAAATTAATAATATATTGAAAATTATATTTATAAAATGGTGTCTATTTTTTAATTCTACACGTCGAAAAATGGAAATATAAAATTTGTTGTTTTCTTCTAAAAATATGTTTTTTAGTGAATAGAATAAATAATGTTTTGAATTTCCTTGTGTATAATTACATAATTAGTGATATAATATTGATGTAATAATTCTGATAGACATATTTAAAGAAATATATGTTATTAAATCTCCCAAGTGGATAATATCATGGTATATATCATGGGAAATGTCATGATCTGTTCCCCAAGGCCGATGATGTGACTACACCAAGCCCGTCTTCCATAGGCCTGGGGCTGGAAACTAGCACTGAAAAGCATATTCCATAAAACTGGGAAGGCATAGCATTTATAACCTATTACTCACACAACTATGCACAAATCAGGATACTTGTACAAAGTAAAACTATATAGTAAACAGAGTGTGTATTGAAATAAATAGGGGCCAGAATACAAGCCCAAATAAAAATTACAAGTATACTGAACAGTAACAGTAAAACTGAAAACATCTCATGTGAACAGCCTCCAAGAATCCTACATGAAGGGTAGGTACAACTCTCAAATGATTTTCCCTACGGTACTCCTCCTCTATGTCCACCATCGACCAACCTCTAGTCCTAGTACCCTTGGCCTCGGTTATCGTTGTCTTTCATATGCACCAAACACAACAAGGTGTGGGCATAGACCGTTTAGGGGTGTGTATAACGATACTCAGTAAGGACCCTAAGACCCTAAATGGTCTCAAAAAATCCACAAAGGATAAACCAAAATGAATGAAAACAACTGAAACCCTACATAGGTATATGCCTATACATATACCTATGTTGTCAAATATTCCAATCTCATTCATGAGGTAACAAAAGGATCAACAAATTAATCCAAAAGCTCACTGTTCCACGAAGGAAGGAATACCATGAAGGTACCACCACAATGGTAATTACTACAATGGTAACGCCACACCGGATAAAAAAACAAAGGTATAACTATGTAGGTAAGTAACACAAAGGAATCAACACACATAAGAATACCACAAAGGTATCACCACAATGGTTAAGTACCATAAAGGTAACTCCACATGGAAGAATACCGAAAAGGTATGTACAAAAAGGTAATGACTCAGCTCATAACAGGTATAACTTAGGTATAGCAGTAAAGATGATTAGATGTATCTACTAAATCATCTTACTTTTTTAAAAGGTAGACCCATGTAGAATCCTAAATCATCAGACCCATATAGGATCCTAGTAGAACATAATCACATAGGATCCTAGATTATTCCCATGTGTATTCCTAGAGTGGATCCATGTGGGACCCTAGAACATAGTCTTACATAGGATCCCAAAGCACAGACCCACATAGGATATTATTCACTTGTTACAGCCGGCCACAGGGTTCCCGTACTAATCTCGATTGATTATGGGAGGGTCCATTCCTCAAGACATATATTGATAAAAAAATTCCACGATGTCCCACGAAGAAATATCCAAAAGGACGGACACATGATAGAGGTCTCAGCGCAACAAATGGTTTATCAACGGGACACCCGATCTGTATGTTATTGGCCTTCTAGTCCCGAGGGCCTAGTGGGATTTGTGTTCGATCCATCCTAGCCATACCCCAACATTATTCAAAACACATCTGGGGTATATCAAAAGTATCGTCTTGATCCAATGTTTCTTGTGCCATTGAAGGTTCATCAAACGGATGCATGTAGAATATGTTATGGCTGAAAAAGTGGAGAGGGGGCAATGCAAGTCCGGGTCCTATCTGACCCAGTCGGTCCGACCTGGCCCGTCCCAGCCTGGGCTGACCCATGTTCGGGCCTGGGTCCGGCCCAGCCTGCCGGCGCGGCCCAGCCGGCACTAGCCCACTACTTGGTGGTCCTGCTGTGAAGTCTACCCTAGCAGCCACGAAAGGGGGAGGCGCCCCTAGGTACCGCAAATGGCCTAGCCATTCAGGTTCGGTGGATGATATGTCAGAGCCATGTGGCATTGGAAGATGGAACACAGGACCCCTGGTCCCGCTCAGCTCACCGGCATGCTGAACGACCAACCCTCCCTTCGTATTCGAGGCCTCATGTTGCATCTCCTACACCGCGGATGGTGTAGATGTGTGTCACCGCCCCTTCAAGCAATCGTATGTGCTCCAGCCACCGCCCTTGATCCGCCATGTCCAAATGGTTGCCGCACTTCTCCGGTGATGTGGTTATGCCACTGTCGTCATCGTGGTTGGCCACTGTTCTGGCAATTTTTCATGAGTCCCACTGGTGCCAGGTGCTGGATGCCTTCCTGAGGCACTAGTATCAACCTTTTATCCCATTCTTCATTCCATATACTCACACACACATCTTGGAAAGTCACCATCAATTCAAGACCACCAAAATCCACAAATTTTGAGGTGGTGTCGGGCCATGTTTGTTTTGCCGGCACCCTCCATGATAGAAGAGTAGCAAGCAGAATAATTGTTCATGACTCAAGAAGAATACCAAGAATGGGGTAAGGGGTATACAAAACAACAATCCCTAGTTTGATTACTCATTGAATGTGTCGCGATATGATGTTGGTGAAGGTGATGAGGGTTACAACCATTGTCGCTTCAGAAACACGTTTCTGAATTTGGTCTCCTATGTCGGCCCTACACTTAATTCCAAAGTATGATATTCAATGGAGGGGGTGTTCTTCATTTGGAGGAAATGTTGATCCAATGTTCTACCTACTCTGTCCCTTTACAATGATTTCTAACCAAGAAATGGAGAGCTGACATATTAAAAATAAGTCTATCATTTAATGAAAATGGGCACAATTAATTAATTGATGTTGGCAGAATTAATCATGGAGATATTAATGGTTTTCCCACATTAAGAGGGGTCTGGGTGGTATCCACCCCCATTACATCAGAATGGCATGTTTTATAGTTTGGGTGGTCCCCACCTTCACAATTCAAGAAAAGAGGTTTCATGTGAAAAATAAAATGTTAATTATTTAATTTTTCTTATTCCACAAAAAACAAAAAAACTCTCTTCCACCCTCGACCTACTATGGTTGAGATAATGGTCTCCTTAATAGAATATCGGCACTGTGAGTTCAACGGTGCCCTCAGATTTCAATTCCAATCAGCGGTTCAGTAGTTACCAAAACCCGCGTGCACGTTCTATGAACATACATAAAAAAATTTAAAAATTATTTCTAGGCACACTAGGACTCAGAATCACGCACTGTCAATTTTCACTAACTCAAATATTTCTATATAATTATAAAAATTAAAATGAATTTTTGGGTCTTTTCATTTTCCCCACCTACAGGAATTGCATCCCTAAAATCCATATCACAATGACATGGAAAACAAGTTGGGGTATAGAACACGAATATGAGCCTCCCGGGCACACGTTCTCTCCTAGAGGTTCCCATTCTGCCAACATAAACACACTAATAGTGATTACCGCCCATGAATGACCATCTCTTATTGATCTAAAATATCTACATGAACCCATGTAAACATTGCCCCATCGTCGATGTCCAGCTATCCATGGTTGATGATATGAGATGGGTAATTCATGTATCTCCTCAATTGGGATATCTGGAAAATGTCATGCACCCGGTGCAATGGAGGGGAAAGTTTTAGGCAGTAATTCACATCGCCAACTTTTCTAAGGACCTGAAAGGGTCCGATAAACATCGGAGATAACTTGTTTCCTTACCCAATCTATGCAAACCTCATCAAGGCGAGACTTGTATAAAGACATGGTCGACTTCCTCTAGTCCCAATGGTCTACCTCTCCTATCGACATAATACTTCTACCTACTCTATGTAGTCTTCATCCACTACTGGATAATCTGCATCTTCTATGTGGTATCATGTACCATATCTGGTACCATGAGTGTTGAATCCCCTTGGTCAGTCCATCACAAAGGTGATTCTCAAAGTCGTCCATACAAAGCCTCAAAATGTTCCATCAAAATGGTGGAGTGATAGCCGTTGTTGTATGAAAAATCCCCCTAGGGACAGTGGTCCTCCCAACTGTGTCTGATGTCTAGGACGCAAGTATGTAACTTGTCCTCAAGGGTATGAATGGTCTGCTTAGTCTGGTCATCCGTCTGAGGATGGAAGGCAGTTCTCAAACAATGATGCATCCCAAAATCCATTTGAAACCCCTTCCATAGACTCGAAGATGAACATTCATCATGATTAGAGACAATCGTCATGGGTAATCCTTTTAGACACACAATCTCCTGTACATAGAGGCGTCACAAGCTCTCTTCTAAACCCTTCTCTCTGATCAGTAGGAAGTGGGCCGACATGGTGAGTCGGTCGACGATCACCCAGACAGAATCATGACCCCTGGTTGTACATGGAAGTCATTTCAGGATTTCCATGGATATCTTGTCCCTCATCCACTATAGTACCTCTAATGGCTAAAACAAGCATGCTCATACTTAATGATCTCCCTTCACTTGCTAACAAGTGATGCCCTGAGAGACATAATTTGCAACTGCTTTCTTCATTCCTGAACACTAGTGCAGTCATCAAGGGTCGTATTACATATTTTCCTCTCTTGGATGTACCTCTAGAGGGTATGTGTGGAACTCTCACAACCCTTACTACTGAAGATACACTGGAACCATGGTGTGTCCTCTAAAAAGGATGACATGCACCACACAATTATAAAATTTATTAGGTGCCTATCATATGGATATCTGAACACATCGGGCCACGCATTCAGAATCCCCTCACTGTGCCTCCCTTACTCATTGATGATGGGGGAGTGATTGAATGTGACTGAAGAAAATCAGCTCCATCTCAGTCCACAAAGGATATATGCAAAGTAGTCAGCTTCTCTGTTGCCTCACCTAGAAGATATAAACCAGAAATCCTACTGAGTGAATCTTCTACAACATTTCCCTTTCTAGGAGTATACTCTATCTCGAAGTCATAATCGTTGAGGAAATAATGCCAGCACCGCTACCTCAGGTTATGTTCCATATGAGGTATGATATACCTGAGACTATTTTTATTAGATTAGACTGTAAAACGTTTTCACATAATGTAATGTCCCCACATATTCAATGTAATGACCACTACATCTAACTCAATGTCATGGGTAGAGTAGTTATACTCATGTTGTCTCAACAGTTGAAAACCATATGCGATAACTTCTCTCTATTGAATCAGGACACATTTGTGCCTGGTACCTAATGTGTCGCAGTAGACTACATACGCAACACCCTCCTTAAGAAGCCTCAAGATGGGGGCACATTCATCCTCTACCTCAGCTTTTGAAAACTCCACTAGCATCTCTCTGACCACACTAAGGTTTTCCTCTTCTTTTTCAATGCTGATAATAGTGCTGTTAATTTTGAGAAATATGGAACAAATCTTTGGTAGTATCCAGCCAAACCCAAGAAACTCTATATGTCTGTCACACTCCTGAGGTGCTCCCAAGAAATCATCACCTTAATCTTCGCTGGATCCACCACAACTCTAGTCTCTGAGATGACATGTCCTAGAAAATGAACCTCTTCGATCCAAAAATGGCACGTAGAGAGCATTCCATAAAGCTGTGCTCTTGGAGTGTGACTAGTACTACCTGCAAATGATAGGCATGCTCCTCCTCCATAGCCGAGTAGATCTGAATGTGTTCGATGAAGACTTCTAAAAAGTGATCAAGGTATTTCTGAATGATCCTATTGATGAGTCCCATGAAAACAAATTGAGTGTTGTTAATGCCGATTGGCATAAAAAAGAACCTGTAGTGGCCATTCCAACATCTGAAAGTTGTCTTCTTCACATCCTCGTCTCAAACTCTCAGCTAGTGATAGCCTGATCTGTGGTCTATCTTTCAGAACCAATGTGCTCCCTTAAACTGATCAAAGTGGTATTCAATCCCCGCGAGGGGGTACTTGTTCTTCCTGGTCACCTGGTTCTGGCACTGATAGTAAACCAATGTATCAAGCTCCAATCTAACTTCTTGGAGAACAAAATTAGAGCTACCCAAAAAGAAACATCGGGCCAGATGATCCCCTTACCCATGCAAGTCCTCCACCTTTACCCACAGCTCACAAAACTCTCCGGGAGCTATCCGATACATTTTTGCCGATATCAATGTCGTCCTGGGGTATAAGTCAATGTAAAACTACACCTCTCTCTAAATAGGTAGACCCGAAAAATCATCGATGAAAATATCTATGTACTGGTCCACCACTATAGGATATATCAGACTCTCCACATCAACCACCTCGAGGGTAAGGCCGGGCAACTAATGAGTGAACGATGAAAATCTCCTCCGGGTAAGTCCATACTGTGTTGTAATGGTTCCACTATTGCTAGTTAAGGTAAAACATGTCACATCCATGCAGACACAACACACTTTTTACCTAATTTAGTCAATCTGAGAATGGACTGTATATTACCAGTCCATATCGAAGATGACGTCGTAAGGCCTCGACGCCGCTACTAGGAGATCCCTGCCAATGCTCTCGCCTCCTAGAGTAAGCTCACATTGTCAACACCAGTGTGTAATAATAAAATCATCTCCAATAGGAGTCTCTAGATTTAAAGATCTTAATAATGGCTCCACTGGAATCTCTGAGCTTCGAATGAGGGTAGTGGCAATAAAAGAACGATTGGAACTTGTGTCTTTAAGTACTACCACAAAGGTGGAGTAGACACAGATTGTAACTCATATCATCTCAAGAGAGCCATGGTTCTAGGCCTCAACTATCTGGATATGAGCCCACCCCTATTATCCTACTCCCAGTGGTCAGGGTGCACCCCCTAGGTGTGGTGGTAGTAACACCACGAATTATCGCCCACTGTCAGCTGCATGAACAGCTCCTCTGCCACGTACGCCTTCTCCTTGATGACCTCCTCGATCGAATTTTTGTCTCTTCCTGGGCAGTCCTTTGTCCGTCTTCTGATCATATTTATGGAGGTTCAGGCAGTCACGTTTCTTATGACCCTGCCCGACGCATGCGTAACACTACATGCTTCTCACTTCACTTGCTCTGTCTCAAGTGGCCCGCAAAACCGAACCTAAATCTAGAAGTCGTCGACCTATTGGTCTGGTCTTCTTGGACCTCCGCTTCTTCTGTCTGCTGCTAGATATAGAATATTACACTATATGATTCCCAGTGGTGGGACTCACTGCTGGTGACTTCTTAATTAGAAAAATCACCACAAAGAGGGCTTTCTCTACCACCACCTCCTGCGTTGGTATGGTAAGAGAAATCATCGAAGACATTATCTACCTCTCAAGTACCTTTTTAAATGTTCGGCCCCTAAAAAATGGGCCACACACCATATCCGTGGAGTAGCACGAGAGATCGGGGAACCTCATTGATTTTGGATCCATTGTCATGCTTCCTGCTGCATATGAAGAATCTCATGTATGTGCACTGCATGAAGGGGCGCTGAGAAAATAATTGAATGAAACAAGATCTCTAAGTCAACCCTGAGATGGGTCACCCCGTAATGAACCTGGAGCATCATGCTCCACCATCTGCATACTGCTGGCTGTAGAAGACTGGAACCAAGATCACCATGAGATAAGCTGGTGTCCGTAATAATCAAAAGACTCTCACTATAGCCTACATCCAATCCTAAGCTGCATGTGGGTCCGTCTCACCCCTAAAACTAGTAGGACATTGGTTCTATAACTCGTGAAACGTGCTCAAGAGGCGTGCACTCTCTGATACTAGGGCTGGTGGCATTGATGGCCAAACTAGTAATGGTACAGTTGGTGCCTCCGCTGGTGCCTCTATTGAATGAGGGCCCTATACCAAGGCCATAACAATTGGTGGGCTATCATCACGTACATTACCTAGAACCCTAGCTGACTGTCTATGTGGAGGAATCCTAAAAATAAACAGGTGATCCTCGTTCAATAAGTTATACCTGGTGAGCTGACTCAAAAGGATCAAAAACAAAAATTTTCTAAACACACTCATAATCTATGTTTTCATGCAATAAGTCAGAAATCAAAAGTCAGGGTCCTAGTGTATAGATATGTCGGTCGCCACAGAAACACTTTATTCCCTAAATTGATAAACACACTCACTAAACGTAAAACTATTTCCGTTAACAAAATACCAGAGTCCAATGCTATACGGTAAAACCAACTCCTCTGATACCACTATGTCATGACCTGTTACTCAGGTCCCATGTCGTGACTACCACAACACCACCTTCCAAAGGCCATGGGCTAGAGAATAACACCAAATGGAATATTCTCTAAAACTGGGAATCCATTTCCTTTATAACTTTTTAATCTCACAACTAAGAACAAAGCATTATAGAAGCACAATGTAAAACTATATAATAATCATGGTGTGTACAGAAAGAAAAAGGGGCAAAAATACAAGCCCAACTGAAAAGTAGAATTAAAACTGAAATCAACTCCTGGGAACATGCGCCGAGGATCCTACCTAATGGGTATGTACATCTCTAGGATGATTGTCTCTTCGATATGCCTCGTTTATATCCACCTCTGATATGCCTCTACTCCTGGTACCCTCTCCCTCAATCAGCGTTGTCTGTCATCTCCACCAAACACAACATGGTGTGGTCATAGCCTGTGCTGGGGTGAGTATAATGATACTCAGTAAGGACCCTGATTCCCTCAAAGGTCTCACAAAATCTACAATGTATAATCCACAAAGCATGAAAAAAACTCAAAACCCTACATAGGTATATTCCCAATCATATTCTTAAGTTATTAAATATTCCCATCTCATTCATGAGGAAACACAAGGCTCAACACTATTAACAATAATCTCAACTATTCCATGGAGGAATGAATATCACAAAGGTACACCATATAGGTTTGTACCACAAAGGGTTGTACCACCAAAGTAAATACCACCAAGGTGTCACTACGAAGGTAAGTACCATATTGGTATCTCCACACAGAAGAATACAACAATGGTATCACCACAAAATGTATCTACCACAAAGTTAATGCCACATTGAAGAATACCACAATGGTATGTACCACAACGGTAAAGACAAATCTCACAGTGGGTATAACTTTGGTACGATAGTAATGATGATTAGATGTATATACTGAATCATCTTACTCTGTTGAGAGGTAGACCCACGTATGATCATAAATAATCGTACCCTCATAAGATCCTATTATAGAGGACCCATGTAGGATCCATGAGTAGTCCATCGTGGATTCCTAGAGTGGATCTTGGTGGGACCCTAGAACGTAGTCCCACATAGGATCCCAAAGCAAAGATCCCCATAGGATACATTTATCAATTTACTGCCACCCACATGGTTCCCCCACTAAGATCTCATGATTACAGGAGTGTCCACTCCTCAAGAAACAAATAGATACTCTAACTATACTATTAAGAAGTATCCCAAAGGAACAAAACATGACAGGGGACTCAACGCAATAGACGATGCGTCAATTAGCCACATGGCCTGTAAGTTATTGTCCATTTAGTCCCAATGGCTCGGTTGGATACATGTTAGATCCAACCTGGTCATAAACCATAATTATCCAAAAATAAAGTGGCGTATAGAAAAACTAACTTCTAGATCAAAGGTTTATGGCACTATATATGGTTCGTCAAATGGATACCCATATCTCATGCTATGCCTGAAAGAGTAGAAAGGTGTTGAAACTGGTATGGGTCCGTTCCAACTCGTTCAGGACGCCCTGGCTGGACCCGGCCTGGGCGGACTCGAGTCCGGCCCTGGGACTACCCTGGCCCGCTGGTTTCGGCTCGGCCCGCTGGCATGGCACGCAATGGGCGGCCAGTTATGTACTACGTGTTGGCCCGCAACTGGAGGGCCCCACAATGGGGTCTACCCTAGCCGCCACCCAAGTCGGAGACACCCACTGGGAACCCCGAATGGCCCATCCATTCATGTTGGGTGGCCGATTGGGCGGCACCATGTGGCACCAGTAGATAGCACGCAGGACCTGTGGTCCTGCTTGACACCCCAGCGGGCTAGACGGCTAGCCCATCTCTATGGTGCAGTCGCGCACTGCACCACCACTGGCGGCCGACAGTGAGCTAACCGCCCTCCCTTCACCGTTTCGGCCTTCTACCGCGACTCCTGCATGCCCAGCGACATAGATTTATGCCTCCAGCCTCTTCGCACGACCGGTCGTGTGCTGACCACAAACCTTGCTCCACCACATCTGATGGGCCACGACCCTTCTCCGGCAGCGCAGTTGCGCCACCACCGCCTTCGGTGCCTGCTGGAGTGCTGGCCCATGATCTTGTTTCCCACTAATGTCGTCCGCTGCTCCTCATTCCCACTAGTTACAGTTGCCGGCATGGTCGCCAACAACGTTCTTTGGGGCAAGGTGCGCTCCTCGGTTAACCTTTCCTCATTGCATAAACTCCTACACTCATCTCGAGATATCGACATTAAATCAAGATGACCAAAATCAACAAAGGATGTGGAGGGGTCAGGCCATGTTCGAATGTCCCGCACCATTGGCGTTAGAATGGTAGGAAGTGGCATAATAGGTCATGACTAATGAAAAACAACAATAACAATGTAAGGGGTTCATAAAAGAATAATCCCTACCTCGATATCTCGTTAGAAGTGTCATGGTATGATGTTTGTGAAGGTGATGAGGGTTCCATCAATTGTCGCTTCTGCAACACGCATCCAAAGTCGAGATCATGCATCATCCCCTTTCTTTATTATTAAGTACGTTTTTCTTTGGAGTGGGAGTTCTTCATTTGGAGGAAATTTTTTTCAATGTTCTCTCCACTCTCTTCTTTGCCAACTATTTCCAATGAATAAATTGAGAGCCAACCTATTAAAAATAAGTCTATCATTTAATTAAAGTTGAAATAATTAATTAATTGAAGTTGGAACAGTTAATCATGGAGATTTTAAAGGTTTTCCCATATTAAAAGGGTTTTGGGTGGTCCCCAACATAATGAATACAAAATGGGATTATTTCTTGATCGAGTGGTCCCCACCTTCACAAATAAAAAAGAGAGGTTTCAAAAGAGAAATAAAATGTTAATAAATTTATTTTTCTTCTCCAACAAAAAACTACAAAACTATCATGCACCCTCGACCTACTACGATCATGGTGAAGGTCTCCATATGTGGATATCAGTGATTTGAGTTCAACGGTGCACTCATATTTCAATTCCCATCACTAGTTCAAATGTTAAAAAAATCCTCTCACACATTTACTAAACGTACCTAAGAATATAAATAATTAATTCCAGCCACACTGGGCCTCGGAATCACGCATCGTCAATTTAGTCGAACTAGAATATTTCTTTATAATTTTAAAAATTACATGGAATTTCCGGGTCATTACAGGAAACATCATGGTTTTTAAAATACCTCTACTAAGATGTCCCTTGGATATTATAAAAATATTCCCACACTTTTGATATAAATACCAACCCATTATTTCATTAAATTCCTCCCAAATTCCTCATCAACGAATATCTGGCCCATGTAACTCATTTGTATTCCTCTCGGGGTGTCCTTAATCCCCCAAGGTCCCATGCTTCATGTTCTAAGAGTTACTCTATAGGGTAAGAAAATTCTCATCTTTTTTCTTTTTCTATTAAGGTTTCATTATGTGGTATAGAGTTGAACAATCCATATCATTCTATTAAATTCATTTTATTATTTCTCTTTCTATTTTATGTCTTATTTCTAGATGGTTTACCCTTGTCCCCTCACTTTTTAATGTTTTCTAAACCATGTTGCATAATTGTTAGGATGCTGATTTTTGGTAAAGTATTTCTCAAAAATTCTTTTATTTTTTGTTTTTTATTTTATTATTCATTAATCAATTACTCATAACACAGAGAAATGAAATCTTAAAAAATAATGTGTATTTTGTATGATCTCGTGTTCATCGAAAATAAATCACCATTTTTATTCTCCTCTACCACTTATTGAAGTAATAACAACATTGTCTATGATGTTCTGAGATAAAGACATTGTGGACGATGTAATATCAATTTATATTAATTCTTTCATGTATGTTTATGGAACCATTTTTATGGACGAAACAAGTTATTATATATTTATCATGTCTCATCCATGGTTCTGGAATAAATTTTTACACATGGATTTAATTTTTAATACAAAATGAGGTTGTCATTATCAATGAACCACTAAAATAATCTTAACAAACATCATTAATGTTTTATCATATGAATAATCCTCATATAAAACATCCAAATTATAAATAGAATAATTTATTGTATTGGAAATATGTATATACCTTTATATTACAATTATTTAGTTTCACTTCCAATCGAGAAGAATAGCCATCATGATCCAATCATGGAAATCATGTAAAAAGTTCACATAAAACAATGGAAGGAACAAAATACTAACAATTAAAGGGTGAAATGTTGTTATAAAAGGATCATATAAGATGTTAAAAATATGAATACGTTTCGATAAGAAAATAATAACACTCTTCTATCCATTATAATGGTTTCTTAAACATGATGATCTAAGAATAAACCTATGGAAGGAAAATTCTTTACATAATTTCCATTCTTTGGGTAAACATTCAATTTCATTATTTGTGTTGCATTAAAAAAATTTGTGTGATGAATTATATTTATAATAAGTAGATTTATATTTCTATACAATTTACATACATATTCCATTCACTAAATTCATTTTCTCTTGAATTATATTATATTTATAAGGGGATTTTCATTTACAATCCTCTTTTAAAATTCTATTTTATCGATACCAAAAGTTATGTTTTTATGAAATTGTTCATGTTGTATTCTTATGTTTTGATTTTTGGGAATTGTTTCTTTTGAAGGGTGTGACCTATATATATCTCCAATGCATTGTGTAAGTGTATGTGTGAGTTTTTTCTTAAGGATAATCAAAGTGTAATTTCAATGGTTACACAAATTATAATGTAGCTGTGAGGGTTACAAATTATAAGGTAGCAATGAGGGTTACAATATAATGTATGTAATGCCCCAATATACCTTTATAGTAATGTTTATGTTATTAAGTTTTGTGTGTACGTTTATAAAATCTCATGATTCATATTGTATGTAAATATGGGTTACAGGTATGTCTTTTGAAAATGATTACACATGTCACAATTATTCATAGACTAATGTGTTCATTACTTCTATTTCTAAACCTTACATAGAATTTTTAATCATCCCATATTTTTAAATTATTTTCACATTTTATAAAGATTTTTATTTTAAAAAGGAATCCAAGTAAAATTGTTGATGTTTTTTCAATGAAATAACATTGTAATCTTTATTTTTTTTGTATTTCGAAAAAAAAACGGAAACCTTTTTTGGTAGTATCATTTTGTATGAATTTTGAATGTTATGTATATAAGGTATCCTAATTCTATATAAATCTAAACTGAAATAGATACTCAATGTGTAATAACATAAAATATTGAATAAAATTCAATAAAAAGTAACATTTTATGCTTGGGTCCTTATAATTGATCTATAAGTTGCTGATTAATATATTAGTAACACTGAAATGGTATTTTCCATTATCACATCATTAGAGAATAAAAAAGTTATTTTAGATAACAATCATTTTTAATGATAAAAAAATATTAATATATTAATGAAAACACCTGGTATTATTACTTTTACATTCCATGTATATAGTTCCTCTCTAATTATTTTTTTTTGAAAATTAATTCCTAAAAATGTTCTGATTCTATATGTAGATATATATTATGTGATAGTAGGAACATATTTTAATTAATTATATAGATCCCATATAAATTTAAACAATAAATAATTAATATTTACTTTTCCAAGTGAATACAGGATAATTTATTAATGAATGGCTGGATACGAATATCTTATGGAAGTTTTAACAGGTGTATAAGTCTTGATATTTATAAAACAACAGTGGTTAGGTATGTTGGATGAGGATAAACTCAGAATTGATGATATTAATTTTATGATGGTGTTTCTTGATTTCATTATTAAATAGTTTCTTCATCTCTTACAGAATTCAGATGTTTAGTATTCAATATAAATCTTGCATAGTGAAACACCTATTTTAATGACTCCATATTGGATGAACACACATTATATGTAGTAATTAAAGATGAAAATATAAATGAATATTAAAAATAAATTTATTTGGTCATATTTTTGACCATGGGGTGCATGAGTAATTTTTTTTCAAGCATAATTATTGAACAATGAGACTCTGCATTTATTATTGGGAAAATAAAAAATATCAAAATAAAGAACAAGAATCATGTAGCCCAAATTAATGCATTCGTCAATCAATCGTATGGAGTTGTATTTTTCTCTATGATTGACATTCAATTTTGATATCATTAATTAAGGGTCATGTGGAAAGATATAATAAAGATGAATTTCAAAAAAATGTATCAAAAAAATGAATATATAGAAATCCCTTTTATCCTAATATTTCATGAATTATCATTATAGATTTAATTTATTGGTTCTTCAAATATTTCTTGGATCATATTAGAGATGTATTTATTGCCGAGGTATTTATATATTTAAAGATAACATATGATAATGACATTTACTATAGAATAATACAGAGGATAATGAGGAATGATTTTTAAATTAAAAAATCCCAATTTGTGAATTTTTCATTTTTGTAGTATAATTCCTGTGACATATAATCTCATGTGATAGTATTTTAGTCGATCTTTCAATGAGTGATGATTTTGAGAAATTAAAGATACAAACTAAATTTACTAGGAATTTTAGTTTTAATGGTTTAAATGGGTATGATATACACCTTTTGGATATAATCTCATGATGGTTTTATCAACTTATTATGTTAATGTACAATAGATACATGTTCATTTGGGTAGATGAGTGTGAATAAAATTTCAAGGAAAAAAATAGGGTGTTATTTAGTACAAATAATCACACATTACTCTACAATTTAAAAGGGTTTTCAATCAACAGTAGAGGATAAAAAAATATTTTTTTTCAGTAAAATTTTAATTTATATGTTTATAACTTAGACCCATGTAAATTGATGGTTAATTGAAAAAATTTCCCAACTCATGATTTATAGCTCTCTACGATGTTCTTTTTATTAAATATACATAGGAATAAAAATTATAGAGAAGGGTGTGACATATATAATGATCATAAATTATTAATTTATATACTTAAACATAAGGAGTTGAATATGTTCCAAAGGAAATGGTTGGAACTGTTTAATGATTATAAATAATTGAAACATTATCACCCTGATTCTGTGAAAAATTAGGATCATTATTTGAGTTTAAAGGATCAAGGTATCATATAATGTGGAACATAAAATATACAATATACAATGATTTAAAATTGTTGAATTTGTGAATCATAAATAAAGGGGAGAAATCATTGTTTTCTATAATTATTAATCAAGAATCTATCCAAGTTAATATTAATGAATTTTAGATGGATTATGTAGAGTTTCAGAAGACCTAAAATTTGTTATTTAGTCAAACCATGGTTGTGAAGGAATTATTTTTCTTAAAATAATTTTTATATGATATATCCATACCAAATTTGTAAAAGGATTTGTTAGAGGAATATGATTATTTTAATTTATATATTAAAACAAAACATACAATGACTTATATATATTTGAATATGTTATTATGATGGGATAGCATGAGGAGATTTATTACAAATCACTTATCTCGATTATTGTTATGTGACCAATTAGTGGGTAATAAAAAAGTATAAGGTGTTATTTGAACCATTTATCATACATAAATTATAATGGGAAACATTGATCATGGGTCTTTTCTTGGGAATCCCCAAAACATCTAAAGTCTATAAAAATATTTGGTTGTAGATTATATCTCTACAATGTCATTATAAGTCTATTATATCAGAGATACATTCTATCCAGTTCATATTTCATTAATGTGATTTTTTTAATAATACATTATTAACGTATTCTATTGAATCAAATTGGCATCCAAGGTTTACATATAAATTTATGTGAATTATTTACTAATATCATTATATAGAGTTGAGTTTCAACACATCGTATCATCCTTATATAGATGGAAAGATTGTGATCACCACTGACGATATGTTCTGATAATATTCTTAGAGGATCAAATGTTGTTTGGATCAACACATTACCCTACTATAGTGTTATAACAACAATATATTTCAATTGAGTATTATGATCACTCTTATGATGTTCTCTTAGTAATAATGTGTAGAAAACCAACATATTGGGTCAATGTTGGGAAAATGATATTGGTACCTGATCTAATTAATGAAATGGAAGAGAAGGTTAGATGAATTTTAAATTTCATATGTACAATAAATGTTGATAGAATAGTTACAGTGAAAACAATTAGGGACATCTAGAGGTCTAAGTCATTGATGTGGGGTTCTGTTGAATTTTTCAATTTGAAAATATTATGAGATTTAAAAATAATAAAAAGTTGAAAATAATTTATATTAGTTTTTTTAATATTCATGATTATTTAGGGATGGTATTGTATTTCATGGAACTCCCACTAAACCTCTCTCATGTTATGGATATATTCCAAGTATATCTAATCAGGAAGTAAATAATGTATCCTTCAAAAGTAATAATCTTATAGATCATACCAGAGGAACATGTTCACTCCTATGAGAAAAAATTTGGAATTTTTGTGTCATAGAGATAATTTTGTAAGAATTAACACCACTCACCTTGTAAATGTTTTGTGGATAACCCACCACATTTTTGAAGTTACATGTAAATCCAAGGATATGATGAGGTAAGATTATCATTAGTTTTTTGATATATAGAAATGAATTTTCTAGGTGGAAATTTATTTTAAGGATGATATAATGTATCATAATTTTTTTATGTAATATTCCGTCATATAAATTGAATTAAGTCGATATTATGTATTACATGAAACACATAGGTTTAAGGAACTATAATAAAGAATAAAATTATGTCCAAGCCATTAACATAGATGTTATAAATGGTATTAAATATATTATGGAAGCATATTATGTTCAAATTTATAAAATAAATTCATTATTTATTATTTTTTAATAAAATAGAATCATTTCAAAGTCAATGAATTGTTTTTTGGAAAACTATTTTTGTTCAAAAAATTCTAATCTTAGTAAAATAATTAATCACTATTTTAAAGTTATTTTGATTAAATTAGAATATTATATAATAAATAAATTGTATTATAGTTAATATAATATTTTTCTATGCATGGGATAAGAATAAATAATGTTTTATTTTAAAAAGTGAGTTTTTATAAAATATTAGTTTCATTACCCATTTATAACATATTTTAAAATATATTATTTTCACATTTAATTAATATATTTAAAAATAGAACATAATTCATGGATTTAAAATATTAGAATTATAATATATATAAATCATGGTTATTTTATGATATGATTAATATTTTGATGAACTGTGAAAAATATTGATTTTTATTAATAAAATTTATTTTGGTCAATGCCTTTACAATGATAAATCCAGATTTAAATTTTAATTAAATATATCATATGTTCTATCCAATTGAAATTAATATAAATTTTTTTATTTTAATAAAACACAATTTATATTTTTCAATTAATTTTTTATACATCTAAAATCTTTTTCATTGGAAAACAACTTATTACTCTCAATTTAAGATTTAATAATAAACTATAATTTTCATATTTTCCGAATTAGAGATGATAAAATGTATTACCCATTTGAATTCTTCCAAATTAAAATTCATTAATAATGTCAAAATATTATATTTTATAATGGATTATAATGATAATAAATATTAATTATGATGCAGAAAGGTAATGAAATTCCTTTTTTCTATTCATCTTCCAAAATTAAAATTATTTATTAAAAAAGCTAAAGAAAATAATTTGATAAAATGTATTTAATGTTTTATAGTATTTCAATTTATGTTATAAAATATGTATAAATAATTTGTTGGAGTAAAGGATGAATTACCTAGGAATATAATTAAATCAACATTAACTATGTTGTAACAAATATAGTAAATATAATTAAACATATATTATAAGGGAATAATTATTTTAATTTTTTTTTTGCAATAGGTGAGCCTCGATATTTTCTTCACAATAAAAAAATTATTTATCAATTTTAGAGGAATTTTGGTTGAGAGTGACTTTCTATTATTCAATTATATTGGGGATTTAAAAAATGTCTCTTGTCTTCAACATTAAAAAGGAAACTCCACTACAATTTATATCATTTTATACGATGGTGCATTACCAATTGTCATCTATCGAAAAAGGACATATTCAATTAGTATCCACTTTTAATTCATTATTTCATAATATGCCATTTCAACTCCAGCTACATAGTGTGGTCTATTAAAAATATATATTAATAAGGAAAGGTAAATAACTCGTCTCAAATTATTTTCAATTTTTTCAAGATCAATTTAAACTCTCCAGAAAAATTGATATTATTTGTGGAATACTTTTCATTCGTCACATATACAAATAATTTTAATGTATTTTTGTAATTTTAAATATTTAAATAATGAATGATAATTCAAATTAATTAATAATAATTAAAAAATTAATCAAAATTAATAAATTATAATTAATAAAAAATATTTAAAATTAAAAATATTAATATATTTATATAATGAAATTATCAAAAATTAAAAAATTTAATAAATAATAAAATCAAAAAAAATAACCAAAATTT
Source organism: Viscum album (assembly GCA_963277665.1). Taxonomy (NCBI): domain Eukaryota; kingdom Viridiplantae; phylum Streptophyta; class Magnoliopsida; order Santalales; family Viscaceae; genus Viscum; species Viscum album. The sequence continues at coordinate 1,042,849,003 of OY728163.1, read as the reverse complement.
ATTTTTAAAAAAAAATCCATAATAATTTCAAAATAATAAATTCAAAATTAAAAATAATTTCCAAAAATTGAAATAAAAAACATAAAACATACATAATGGTAGAACAACATTTGAACAACAATTTTTTTTCCACCCCAAATTTGAAAACACTTATGAAACATCGCATTTATCAAAAGATATTAGCTGTACGAGGATCACATATGAAATAAGTTATATGATACATCCTACCAACACCAAACAAAAGCATTGAAATAATCTTCAATTTCTAGTCATCTCTCAAACAAAACTTCTCTCGCTCTACCTCCCTCAATCTGAAATTGTTGTGTCCTTTCATCATGAGATATTATCCTCTCCTCATATTGTATAGGGAATGATGAAATTGATTATAATATTTCATATATTTATGAAAACTATACAATATATCATTGATGTATGCCCAATGTACGACGTATGGGCCTATGTGTGACCTCTTGCATCCCCCTGCTCTAACATACAGGTGATGACCTCCTCATAAATGTCTATCTCAGATAGTCAGCGCACAATTCAACACATAGAAGATATGAGATATTGTTCAGATGAATGGAGATGCAATACTGGTTGAAAATAATAGCATATTCTTTATATATAGCTCACATTATACTATTTTATAAAAATTGATGAAATTCATCACAAATAAAAATATCCGTTTCCTCTTAGATAGGATATCTCCGACATTCAGCAGCAGAAGAATATAAAATCTATAAGACAATAAACAACTATATGATATTAATTTAATATGTTTTTAAAAATATATTATTTAATAAAATACAATCTTGTTAGTTAATAATTAGTGACACATGATGATTGGAACACATCCCCATGAAACTGATGGCTTCGAAAAATAATTTCATTTAATCAGACCAGCCTGCTCAACAACTAAATGAAAAAAATGTTAAAATAAAAAAATTAGAATACTACTACAAAATGTAATACAAAAGGTAGTTTTAAAATTAATATCATAAAAAATTAAACACACCCCCATAATATAGGTTCCATATCATTTGATGGGTGTCTCCCTATAACAGGGTACATAATCATCAAATTAACAATACTTCACCCCCTCTAAATAGAAACATCATATTTTAGATCAGATGAACTATACTCATATGAAAGAATTCCATGATCAATGAGAGAATGTAATAGATAATTGGGATCTTATCCCTCCATCAAAAATAAATAAATTTAAAATCTATTAAATTTTATTAAAAATATAATATATGAAATATGATAAATTATAGAATATAATAATCTTACCTCCACGAACTTTTTCATAAAAAATATGAAATATAAAAATATATCCAATATAAGAATATTATAATTACAGATAAATAACTGGAATAAAATAATAATTTTAAATATATATGTTTGATAATATAGATATAATATTTACAAATAATAGTAAATATCATTCCCAAAATAATATTCCTACAAAAGAATATATGTTAATACCAATATCAAATATGAATGAATAATAAATTTCCAGATTTACTAGAGGAAAAAATATCATCTATTATAGCCATATAGAACAAAAAATATTAAATCAAATTAATTTATAATTTAAATATAAAATATAAAACACTAATAAATAAATTAATATAATGTATCAATCGTTATCTTATTCATTATTTCAATAAAGATTTATTTCTTCATTGTTATCTTTAACATCATCAGGTTCCATACAATTTTTTTTCATCATCACTTATGACATCATCATTATTATATATATCATCTCCCATTAACTATGTGGGTTCTATAATATATATTTATATCTCATCGTCTAAGATATATATTTTGGGATTTTTCCTAAAAAACATATATATGATTCACTTCTATAGAACCATATTCATTTTCAATAAAATTACTATCTTGTTATTTCATATTTATCACAATCCACCGATCATGATTTTCTTCATGTAAAATTACTATACTCCAAATTAATTAATAGTTTATCGTATTTCTTTCTACATATAAAATTATTATAATAAGATTTTAAAATATTTTTTTCAAATTAATTTTTACATTTTAATTATTTAGTTTATAAAATTATTCTTTAAAAAAATAAAAATTGTTTATTTTTGTTTGTTAAAACATGATGTTATTTACAGATTAAGCTATGGAATAAATTAAATTAAGGTGAAAATATAACAAAATATTAAGTTGTTACATTATAACCCTTAATAAAATATTTATTTTACTCAAAATTAACACTTTAATACAAAAATCTGAGGATACTTATACATCATTATATCCTCAGGTTCCCATGTAGATTCCCAATACTTGTTGTTTCCCCAAAATATTTGATCAGGTGAGAGGTCATAGTACATAAAACATTTTCCATATTTTCTACAATTCCATATGTGTTAATCAAATGAATGTACATGGTAAATTGTGTGACCTTGGAGTTCATTATATATGATGATTCATATACATAAATCATTAAATAATTTATATGGAACACATCATGTACTTGAGATATGTCTGATGGATTCTCCAATGGATTATAAAACCTATGTACTCAATCCAAAATCACTATGGGAAAATATAAATAGTAATCATTTTTCCTTTTATTATTAATCCCATATCCTAATTCAATATATTAATTCATAGAAGCACGTTTGAAGAAACATCATATTCTATATAACATCAAAAATTATCTGCATAATGTTTCTATCAATTCTGATATGACACTATATTTTACTAAATAGGTCAAAAATAATTTCCCAATAACTTAGATATATCATTTATAAATAGATTTATCTCCCTAAAATCATCCAATAACATTATATTTCTACTTACCTTTCCATAATAGAATCCATTAGGATTTATGTAAATTCTCAAGTGAAATATATTATTTGTATGAAAGCAAAACTAGAAGAATTCATTCATCCATTTAACATTAAGAATAAATATTATATTAACTATTAATATCCTTTATTTTTCTAATTATTTGTTTAGATGAATAATATGTCCATTGACGATACATTGTGCAGAAACGAAGCTCTATATCCAAATCATATAAAATAAATATCTGGAACATTGATGTGATCCTCAGAACCTTATCTAGAAAAATAGATTATGGTACTCCATTAAACTATACCATTTCCATAATTTATATATTATAAATATTACCTAGATAAAAATACTCCTTGATATAAACTATTTGTGACAAATTTGTATCGATAGTCTAAAAAAATAGAGTATTACAACCATTTGATGTTTGGGAGAGTTTGAATACAAAATCCATGTTTATGTTTTCACATTTAAATTTTTATTTGTAAATTGATTTAAACAAACACTTATAAATTTGTAACTCTTATTTAAATTGAAAAAAACCATGAACCATTATACAAACTCAAAAATACTCCCCTTCTTGTAATCCCAACAAAAATATCATTCTAATATAAATATGAAATTTTATTTATATGATAATAAATATTGATGAACTATGAGAATCCTCTTACATATATATCTATTAATACGTTATGGAAGGAATACATTCACAATTATAGATCCTTATCAATCCATTATGATCAATGTTATACATATGAACATTTACAACCTTCTTCTACAGCTCTAAATCATTCTTCATCATTTTTTAATGGATTACATTTTTAATTGGTTGAACAATATTTTGGGAAATATTACATTTATAAATATCCATCGTGATTTTCATATATATATATATAATTTGTAAATGTATTAAAAATAGACCTTTTATGTTCAAAATTTTTGTTTTCTACCATATTCCTTTATACTAAAATCATTTTTGGTCATGGCTTCTTTCATTGGGTGGATCTGTATTGATTAGTCATAATAATTAATCAGATCCATCCATCTTCCCATATCCCTTCTTCTAATATTTATATGTTAATAAATACTATGAACATGTTTTATAAGACTATATATAAAAAATTTCTAAATGAATACAATTCCTCTATATATTTAATGTAATAATAACCATAGTCAATCTTATATCATGTGTTGGGAAATTATTATCATGTATATTAAATTTTCATGAGGCATAAACTTACAACATATCATTATGAATGATAATGATTCCTAATCCACTATTTAATTCATTAGTATTTATTGAAAACCATTCTCTTTTAAAGGGTAATTAATTCACATGTTCACGAACTAACCTTCTCTTCAAATCCCTGAAATGTTTCTGCCATGAATCTATCTAGAGGAACATGGATCCATTTCAAGTTAACATTGTAATCAGATTAGATAGATATTGGAAATTCACCCTACCCATTGATGATATCCATCCAAACTAATAACACAGTATATTTCATTCATAGTTGTTGGTTTATAACATTGATAAATATCTTAATTCCTTGATGGACCCATCAACATTCCCTCAAATGATTTTATATGACACAAAAATTATTTATTTGCTGTGAAAATTCACAATTATATATATATTTTCTATAATTTTTCATTCCATTGGGACTTCACTAAAATTATAAAATAATGAAGATTATATTCCTTGAATTTTAAATATATAATAATATTTATTATAACGGATACCACAATACGAGGAGGGTTATCTATCTAGACATTATTAATCAAATCGATAATGATTGTGGGTGAATTTGTAAGACTAAATTTATTAACTATATACTCCAAATGTTTAAACAATGTTGGAAATGTTTTTAGGGAATATCGTACTTATATACTCTCAATAGAAGTCATCTAAAATTAATTTCAATATTAAATGTATATTTTACCAGACATTTATTCACACATATAATCAATATGAGATAGGGATATATATATATATATATATATATATATATATATATAAGGTTCCTAGTGGTAAAATTACATTAAACACACAAACCACACACATTGTTAGGAAAATAAGTCCAAATCCCCCCATGTTATATATCACTCATCATTCCATATTTATTCACAATAATAGATAATCATAAATTGGTTTTGAATATCAATCATGATTTTACTTATTATTCAATTGATGAGATATTTTTATATAGTAATACAATACATTTCATTAATTACGTCAATTTCATCTTGTGGAGGAATATTGATATTCAAGGAATCACATTCCAAAAAACATGAACAATTGAAGAATTAATAACTATATATAAAATAATGTAACCATTAGTAGTTTTCCAATCTAATTAAACATATAATAATTTTGGATATTAATTAAAATTATATATTGAATCTCTTCATATATTGGAATTTATATGATCACACAAAAATAGGGGGCATCAATAGTTGAGCATATTTATTACAACCTCAATTTAATCGTTTTGAAATCAATCCCTTATTAAAAATAAAATTGATATCATTATAATTAAAAACCATTGATTAGAGTGATCAATCATGATATATAATCCATAGGGTGGATAAAATATAATAAATTCATCTCAATTATTCACCCCATAGGGTTATCCTAGGTCATTCATGGTCATCATATTTTCAAAAGCATCATAATTATTCATAATAATTATTTTAAATTACAATACACATATCATAACAGTGTGAAACAACATAGGATGCATGGCCCGTTTTCATCCACCAGCTGACGATTGAGTGAAATACCAATGATTATTTTTCAATGTCATTACCATTATGTAAAACATTTCAAGATCCACAAAATCATGTACTATCCAGATAAGGATGTAATTTCTTGGAAAAAAGCCTTGATATCTTCCAAAAAAATTGTAGGATATTTTATATTACATATTAATATCCGTATAAAAATATCTAATTATATAATTTATGTTTTGGAATCCAAGTTCCAATGTATATATAATTATTTTTATCTTAATACAACTCTAATGAACCATTATTTTCATGCATTTATATTATAGTTTTTTTAATGAATATTCATCACATTTCAAAAATAATTTTCTAAAGCCATTAATGTTTTTAGTCCTCAAAGACAACATAAAAAATATTCATACTTAATGAATGGTATAAAATTTCTAATTTAATGGCCATTCAATTTAGAACACTTCATAGACATAATCAACAATAACAATTCTTGAAAAACTTGTGAATGGAAAAAACCAAATTGTGACATCAAACGATCAGTAAGGTTACTCATTTGATATATCAATCTATTACCACAATAAGTAATAAGATAAGAATAAGGGTATGAGGTCATGTACATATCATTATAGGTTCGTAACCAATATTTCAATGATCATAATAATAAGTCATAAAAACATTATCATTTACCATAAATGATTCATAATATTTAAAATCATTATAAATTAATCAATAACCAGAAGTTCATTTCATATATGTGTTGAAATATAATATATATAGAGACTTTTACATATTTTAAGGTAAACTACATAAACGATCAAACCATAGTGGATCATGAATCAAAACCTTTTTTCCTAATCATAAGGGTTCTCACATCATAACTTTTTTCCCACTGTGGTTAAATTACATCGACATGTTTCCCATAGTAGATAAATCACATGGACTTGCTTCCCATAGTGAAATGAGAATCATTACAAAATTACATTAATCATCTATTGAGATGTAATACATGAAAAAATTCATTTTTTCAATATATAATAATCGGAACACCAATCGAATTCTGCTGACCATTAATACAAGTACATTAAATTCATTTTACATTAATCGTAAAATTATTTCATAACTTGTTTAGTGAAATTATGTTTTATAGACATGTCATCAAAAAATTATATGATAACCCAAGGGATAGAAATTGATATTTATAATTTAATAATATTAATAATCATACCCCATATATAAAAAGAGTAATTATTGTAACATTGGATCATATCCTCATTAGAACATATTATATACCAATGGTTTTTGTCATCGATTGCTAAAACTTCAATAAAAATATCATCAAAATAGCAATGATGAAAATTTCCATTCCCTTTTGAAATATAATCTTTAAAATCTATGAATTTCATAAATTTTAATGTTAATTGATTAGTATAAATGACCCTTAGAAACTTATATGTAAATAATTATATCAAGGAGTTTTCATGACTATGGGAAATATTTTTCATGTCTTACATTTTAAAAAAATCATACATTCCCATTTTTTTTAAAAAAAGTATATGTTATAATGTTTATAAAATAAAATTAATATTCAATTTAAACCATATTTTAATGTATAAAATGTGGTTATAAATTTTTGTATATAGTCAATTTAAAATAGTAAATATATCATTAATACCATTTATGAAAACCAGGATAGAGATGTAAAAACTTTGTTGGCTGAAGAGTTAAATAATTTTTCTTTTTAAGGGAAACATTATTTGGAAACATTATTATTTAATACTGTAAAAAGAATTAAATATCATGTATTCAACAAAAAAATAAACGGATAAGAAAATTTATGAGTTTTATGAGATTTATATCATAACATTTCATCATCTTAATCTTAATATAAACAATCCCAATAAACAATGATATTATAACCTAAATATTTTGCCACATTTTTAAATTTTGAATATTAAAAAAAATTTAACAAAAAATTTAATTTAATTAAAATATCTAAATTCATGAAATAGAATTTCCATATATATTTTTCTATCCCTCATAAAATAGGATTTTTTTACAACATAACATATGTCTAAAACTAGCCAATTTGAGAGAAAATAGAATTACAAAGCCTCAAATTTATTCATACACATAATGAAACAGTATTTAATGAAAATAATTTTATTATCTATAAAATACATAACCATAAAATTATATATAATAACATATATAATTTACATATTACACTTAATTACCATTTTGTTAACCATTCCTTGTTAAAATCTTGTTTTAGGAAATAACCCTTATATTTCTCATGATTGTCTTGGATTTCTATTTTCATTAAATTTTAATTTATTATTATTATTTAATATAAAGAATATTTTCCAAAAAAATTATATAATATTTATTCATTATGTATTTATTTATGTTATCCATAAAATAATTATATATAAAATGAATTTCAATATTCCTGGAGATATTAGGTTGGACATACAAAAGAACATTGATACCATTTTCTTGAATTATTGAATGAGGGTAATTTAAATATTAATTAACATTAATAGATCATTTTAATATCCTAGATATAATATATATTAATTAAAAATAATTTTTATATTATGCATGTCATATTAAAATGAAAATCACATCACATAGATTCATGATGGTAGTAGTGCACATATTGACACAATATATTTTATTATTTTCCCATGGATATGAAGGTGTGTCGTTAGGTGTGATATTATAAGTATATAAGTAAATTTATTTCATAAATAACAGATAAATATTTTCCAGGAATCATTATATCCATTAATAAGAGGTGGTGATTGAATATGTATTTTCTCAGTCTGTGGGGCCGTAGTTTTCCATACACACGATCAACAATTATTTCCCCATTTGATGTAAGAGTCAATAGATATTGGATATCCAATTAGCATAATAATATATTATTATATGGGATGTACATATTATATTATATCATCATAATTGTCTTATATAGTAATAAGTTGTAAGATGAAATTCAATAAAAACACTCGATTATGAATGATACCTCTTCTATAGAAAACATCCATTTATAACTGCTAAAATATTTCATAACATATATTAATAATAAACATAAGGCCTATAAAAAATATTGAGGTAAATAAAGAAATAATTTGGTTATGTAATTTGCTCAAAATAATTCTTCTCATGCATGATGGAGAGGGGAGAACGGATTTTATTTTACAATTTGGGGAATGAACCTACTTGAAAACTATATGGAAATTTTTGAAAAGTTTCCAAAATGAAAAAGTATGTCATAAAAAAAATATAAAAGATAATTGTTAATAGATTTTGGTATTGGTTATGGTTAATATATGAATAAAAAATATGTTTTTGAAAACATTCAATAAGAATTATCCTTATCATTTTTATCCCATTGGTAAACTGCTTTTAACATTAAATATAATAAAAAATTCTTGTTATGTCAACTTTTATTTGTATTAAATAAATAATAAAAAATTAATATTATTAATTTTTATAATTCCAAATATGTAATAAAATTTTAAAAATCCTATTTTCTAATGTATTAAAATTTTATTAAAAATAAACTCACATATGAGAAGATAACATACTTTTCCAAATCATTAATTTTAAAAAATATAATATTTTTATATATATATAATTAACTTTAATATTATTTTAATAAACTAAATTTCATTGGAAATATAATTAACGAACATATTTAATTTTTTAAAACCATATAAAAAATTATTAGGTGAATTAATTAATCAAATATGAAGTTTTTAATAAAAACCCATTATCTTTTACAATGAAATAAAAAATAAATTTTTTGAAAACAAAATCACTCATTGAATTTTTTAATTTTTGATTATAAATTTTTATAAATATTGAAAAATAATTATTCTTAAATTATAAAAAATAATTCTATTATTTTTCACAAAAAGAAAAAATAACCTTTTATTAAAAGTAATTATTCATGAAGTAGATAAAAACAGTAAAAAATTGGATAAGCTCAATAGATATATATTAATTATATAAAACCATTATTCATAATTTAAAAAAAATTAAATTCATATTAATAGCACAATTTTCCATAGCTAGGTCATAATATTCATATTTAAATAATAATATTAATAGTGTAGCACAGTTCCTTAAAATTTTGTGTTGCGTATATGAAAGAAGATGATAAAATTATATTTATTTAAAATAATTATTTAAAATTATATTATGGGGTTAATTTTTAAAAGAAATACCCAATTTTTTTTCAAGAGTTATAATATAATGATATTGTGAATGATTAATGAGTTTATAGTCCATAAATATTTTTACAATATTATGTAACTGGTGGGATAGAAATTATATGACCTCCAATTCATTAGGTAATGTTTTATTATCCATGATAAAATTATGGGAAACAAGTTGAATATCTTGATCCTCTATGGGAAACAATTATATTTTATTTATCCTCTATTGGAAATAAGTTGATGTGCTTGATCTATTATATGAAACAAGTAGATGTGCTTGGTGTACTATGGGAAACATGTTATGATTCTAACTTTTTTATGATTTCATGGAATGTACAGTTAACATTGATATGAAATGATATATATTGATATTATTTTTACATACTTAAAAAATGGATATATATTTCATTATTGATTTATGATGACTTCTCACCCATCAGATTTATAAATTATTAAATGATAATTTTACATTCCATAAATCAAATTTGAGATCATTGGTTGATAGGTTAAGAAAATTTTAATTTAACTTCATTATATCATAACCTCATTCTTATATTATGATTTCATTTTATAATTGATTGATATATAACATGTTTACCCTTATTGTATATATGAGCTAACCATTGCTTATGTTCGTATTGTAATTGTTTTGAGGAATCAGTTTATGTATAAGATTTCAATAAAGAGTAATTAATATAACGATATTAGTGGGATATATAGAAAGAGTTTCATGAAATAATATGATATTTCATATATCGTAAATGGAAAGTAAACCCTTAAATTTGTTTGGAGTGTATATGTGTGAAATATTTATTTTTTAGATCAACGATTTAATATTTCTATATAAAAAGAGTTGTTCATTAAATAAGGGAATCATCACGTCCCACAATTTGTTATACACTCTGTTGAGAACATCCATATATTACAAATGCTTCTTCAAACCAATCAGAAGATACCCTGAGGTAACATCCCATACCCACTCTACACACACCAGTCTCACATGTAGCATTGACTCAAACTATCCCATTATAACATCAATGTGCAAGACATGTATTCTATATAAACGCATGAACACTCTAATTGGGTCTTTTACATACAAAATATCACACCCCTACCATTGTGGGATGGACAAGGTGATATCCAACAACATATTTTTCCCCCTTGTGCCCCATATGTGGTTGAGTTGGTCCTTTGTTGTCATGTTGATGACCTTATTTTTTTTTGAGCACATATAAAAAATATAAGTGAAAAATTTAATTAAAAAATCATTCCAGACCAAATTTTCAATAATTCCTCATGAATAATATAGATTTTTCATGTCCTTTCATCATTAGATAGTAATATTTTTCATGTATTTAAATAATATTAGTTATTGCAAACAATTTTTCCCCATTTACATTTGTCAATGACATTTAAAATCACATTAATAATATTATAATTTATCATCAACTTCCCAAAGATAATGAAAAATTATTGAATGTAAATAACACATTATTTAATGTAAATAAGACATTATTAATAACACTAGTCAATAAATAAAATAAAAATTAATTTATCTTTGGTGTAAATTATTTAAAAAATAATTGGATATTGATATAAAATGTTGTGATATTTATGAATGTTGGGTTAGAGTCACCACACCCAAGATACTATCAAATGCTATTTTGGTTATGGTTTGTTACTAAAAAATATTTTTTATTATTTTGTGTAATGTATTTTATTTTGGAGGATAACTAAAACTATGGTATTTATATTTTGGTTGGGATAATGATGGTGGTATCCATAGTCCATATAATGGTTATTGGTACACATATATTCAGTGGTAGTGTAGTTTAGTGAGTATTTTATCATCAATAAATATATTTTTATTAATTTAATTATTAATTAAAAATTATTATAAATATTTATTATTTATTTGGGATGTGATATATGTCCCCAAGAGCATAGATAATTCTTGGTTTCGTTATATGTGGATCAGTGGTGTTTTGTGAGTGTATGACTTAGTTTTCGAGGTAGGGGGACTCTAACACACACACACACACAGATATATATATACATATGAGAATTTATCATTTCTTAATTTTGGTGATTTTGGAATGAATAATATGTATTGTTATATGTTATAGGTGGGATGAATTACTTAAACTAAGGCTCATGGGATGAAAAAAATGTAGAACCCTGTGGTATTTATGATTAGGCGGTGAAAATTCCCCACGTGGGAGAAAGAAAGGATGAGACTGAAATTATTCTTATAGTGTGTCCATGGATATGATATGAGATATGTAATATTCTACGGTTTTATAGGGAATGGATGTAGGAATTAAATTAATGGGAAATATTACCAATTAACATAAAAAAATCATGTCATTAGTGTAATGGAACCAAATCCACATGATGTATGTGATTCATGATATAACCATTGAGTGAGAAAATAATATTGGGATGTAGCATGGGAAGGAGAAGAGGGGATTCCAAAAATAATTTGTTTCACAGATCATCATTTGAAGAATTGATAAAAGAACCATGTCAGGTTTTTGGGCTCTATTTGATAACATATAATGAGGTTTTAATTTTATAATAGAGTACAATTTCATGGGGAGGTCACCAGGTATAAATATTATGAGTGATGAGGACCCCTGATGGGGTTTAACCCCTCTGATGAGGCGATTGATAGAATTATCAAATAGGTTAATGTGTTAATGAGGGGTGATGGACGGGATCTTGTTTCAATCATTATGAACTAAAACAGGTCAGGAACACGTTAGTGGATGTCATTTATTGAAGATAAATGTTGTGATATAATACATGGGAGTGGTTGGTGGATGGTATTATATGCTATAGATTGTAGAGTATTATGATGTGTTGTGGTCTATAATTTATTTGTTCTTGTATGATATTTTGAGTATAACCCAATTGTATAGGGGTCTCCTGGTCTTTCCTTAAAATTAGTGTCATAATATTGGATGTGACATCTATATGTGTGATGGTTATCCACATTTTCAATTATTTTTAGTTATTCATGAATGAAATTTAAAGATCATGTTTTTTTGGATTACCATTACAATGAATGTTCTTCACCAATGAATTTGGGTTATCTATGAGTGATCTTGTAGTCTTTAATGTGATGAAATATTCGTGAAATGTGTTCTTCTTATGGGAATTGTTTTAAATAGACCTTTATGAGTAGTATGTTGTTCAAGATGAAAAATGTTGTGACTGTTTGTCACATCCCAGGTAAATAAAAATAATACATTTTCATATTTATGAATATTTTAGAATTAAATATTAATTTTACTTTAAAGGGGATTCTATGTTCGATATCGTACCCAATATGCAGCAACGAGTTTCTTTGAAATCTTACGTTGCACACTAGTAATATAATAATATTATTTTAAATGGTAGTTAACACGTAGCCAATTTATTAGAGGGAATGAATATAAATAACTATAATATGATTATATATGTTTGTTAAATGTTTTTACATTTTTCCAATAAAAGATAAAGTCTTAAAATAAGAAAAGAATTCAATTTTAGGCATAGATACACTAATATTCACTAAAAGGTCAACTTATCAACTTTTGATGGTGAACCCTCTTTAAATATAGTTTTGGTCACTCTTATACATTCTATTGGACCAAATAAAATTCTTCTTTAGGATCGGGACATCAAAAATTTACTTTGTGTAAATTTTTTTCTGATAAAGTTCATTTTTTTATTGAATAGTGAAAAATGTTGTATTTTAATTCAAAAAATATTTTTAATCTAATTTATTTATATGATTATTTTATCTTTTGAATTTTTTTTAATTTGAAATTAGAATATATTTTTATTATTTAATCCAATAGTGGTCATTGGAATTATTTTCACTTTGAAATTGGACTTAAACTAATGTCAATCTTTTGATATATATTGTTTCATAAAAACACTATATTTGTTTTGACAGTGGGAATAAATTATTAATAGTGATACCACTAAGTTGTAGTTAAAAACTGATTTTTCATTTAAATGAAACTTTACCACTTTTGTGAATTGAATTTCTAAAATCCAACACAGATGTTTTTTCATTTGTGTGTAAAATGTGGTTCAATGGGATGAAAATAATTTTTTGGTGAATAGTATCTTTTAAGTTTTATTAATCGTGATTAGAGGTAATTACTGTAATTTAAGGTAAAAATAATGTTTTAATAATATGAAAATACCTTGACACATGTCATAACCTTATTGGATATTTCATGGCGGAATCATACAATCCATGGGTCAACTTGGGGACCCCATGGATCCACTTGGTTAAGAAAATGACATTAATGACATTTTATTTAAAGTTAAAATAAAAATCTCACAAACAAGTATTGTTTTACTAAAACAATTTTTACATGGGGTTATACAAATAATTTGTTTGAATATAAATATTCATTAGAAATCTAAAAATATTTCCTACATCATGATATTTTTTGTAATTTTTAGACATTAATTAAATTAAAATATTTATAATACCATGATGGTGGAGTGATTACCTCATTATTTAACGATTTAAATAAAGTGAAACGATAATGTAAAATCTAAGAACTAAACTGGTCAAAAACCTATTGGATGTGTGGATTTCGAACTCTTATCACCTTATCCTAGAAATATATAATTGTGAGACCTTTATAATCTGAAAATAATTATATAACAAAGTAACATTTTATAACCTTCCAAGAGTGCTACTCCTCTCCTCTTATAAAAGGCCCCCACCTCTACCTCCTTAACCACACCTCTAAAACCTTTGGTTCAGATATTCTAAGCTCATTTTATCTCTCCACATTTCTCTCTTCATCCTTGAAGCCTTACCTTAGGCAGAAAGCTCTTCAAGAAACCCGTTTGGTTCAAACCAATTGGAGTTACCTGATTTAAAGGTAATGTCTTCACTGGTGTTCTTTTGTTTTATTTTGCTTCTATAACCCCCTAAACTCTTTTTATTCATTTCTTTTGTAATGAAACCACTATCTTAAATATAATAGGATTTTTCTATGAGAAGTATTACAAATACACTTATATAAACCTTTGTCTAATGGTTAAAGAACATATTGTTTCTGTGGTTGGTAAATTTCTGCCTCACGAAACGATAATTGTTCAATTATCTTTTAACACCTTTCTTGGTGGCAATTTAGATTTAACTATATTTATAAATGATATATATTATGTTTATGTTTTCCATATGCTTCTGTATTTTTTATTTATGGCAAACCTTTATGGTTTCCATTATGGGTAAACGTGATATCTTCATTTTAGGAAATGCGGACTACCGCCCCCTCAATGTAATTTGATTTGTTAATTCCATATGTGGGATGTATAAGGGATAGAGTTATTGATATTATACATGATATTATACTATAATTATAATATACCTTTATATCATTATGATTTCACTCCATTAAATATGAAAAAGAAATGAAAGTAGCATTAATTCGTACGTACGGCTTACCATCTCCATAAACGGTGCATTTCATTTCATACCTCTAAATGTTATATACTATAATACATACATGTATATGCTTGATATATGTTGACACTCCTTTACATCACATTGTCTAATGGAATGTAATGGGAAATGACTTAGCATAAATCGATTCATCCTTTGATGACAATATCAAAACATGACAAAGGAATGAATAAGAAGAATATTTCACAAGGGTCGCACAAGATCACTTACCGTTGCGCAAGTATACTTGCGCGCCCCCTAATTGTTGCACAAGTGACTTGAGCCCCCTATGTGATAACTGCCCGGGGTTCTCTCCAGCCTATAAATAGACCCTGTGGGCCCCCCATTTCAAGAGGAATTTTTCCAGAATTTAGATACAGTGCTCTGAACGCCCAAGTCTCTTCTTCAGGACTTCCGAACACTTCTAAGGTAATTCTTTACATTGAATGGAATGTCTAAACAAGAGGAGTAAGGTATAAGTGTAATAATTCACTAACACTTGCATGCCTAAGTGTTTTAACTTTAAGGGAAATGGACACACTTGTGCGCTGCCCTACTTCATCATCATAACTTGTGTGCCATCTTATGGAAAGTCTCTAGGGATAAATCTAAAGGCTTTGACCAAGGTTCTCCCAAATATTACCCTACGGGATGAAAATCGTGCAAGTACCCATGTGTTGCAAAGGTATACATGCATGGACAAGACATGAGTGCCCATGTAGTACCTACACACCTGCCAGGACTTGCACGCCCCTATCTTTTTGGGTGCCCTTCCTGCCCATTTTATCTCTCATATGTCATTCTACCTCTCCTATTCAAAATTCAGTCTTTAAGAAACTCTTCAACGACATTTGTGTCATGTTTTCTTGATTGAATTCCTTATATGAAAGGATTTCCATGGAACATCTCTCAAAACATAGTGACTTTCACATATTTATGTCACTAAAGTTAGAGAGATCATTCATTCAACCTCATCCTTTAAGATGAGAGAATCCTTAATCCTGGGCCTCCTTTTCAAGAGTAAGCCACAGTCCAAGTCCTCATTAATTTGGGCATCCTACATAGGATTAAGCCCCAAGCCATATATCTTGGGCCTCCTTTTCAGGAATAATCCCTAGTCATAATTCCCCAAATATGGGAATCCACTTTAGGAGTAAGCCCCAAGTCCCATAATTTTCAAATCCCTTTAACCTGGGCCTCCTCCTTAGAAACAAGCCATAGTCTTAATTTCTCTTAACCAGTTGTAATTCCTTTTGATCTAGGCTTCCTTCTTAGGAGTAAAACCAAATCATAAGTCCCCTCCTAACTTGTGATCTTCCTTATGAGTAAGCCCCAAGATTAGAGTATACAAATCTCCATGAAGTACATATACCTTTATGGACCCTGTTCATGGATTTCTTCACTGAAGTAAATCTTAATACTCATCTATTTGGGTAGTCATACATACATAATCCAAACATCATTGCATGGCACAATTGTCAGTTTTCACCAATACCTCTTATTTCTCAGACCGAGCATGACTCACGTGAGCATAGAGTGTAAAAGTAATCATGAAATCATTCTTTGATCCATCAATCATGCATAAACATCATACTCGTTTAGTCAAACTACGTGGGTTCTGATTACTTTTCCAAAAAAAAGAATACGTAGGTAGCCCATCAGCGGGTACGATCCCAACTCTGAAATAATCCATGTTCTCATGAATGACAATAAACATCAATTGCCCCTACTAAGTTGCATTAAAACTAGTATGGTCATCATTACAACCAAGAGACTTTTTTGTATTTAAGGATACCATCATCTAAGAATCTCTAACAAATACAGATGATTCTTCATCGATGAAGAACCTCGAATACACATAAAAGATTCTATGAATTTCCTATATTTCAATCATTGATTGTCAGACTAATGGAAAGCTCATTATATACTTGGTAATGAAATAAGGATTTACGAACATAACTTAAATCTATAAATAGATTACCATAGTAGACAATAATTTCCCTAAAAAAGGTGTGATGAGTCTGACCTCCCATCCTCTCAACCAATGAAAATTCCTAAGCCTCATCAGCCCACAACTAATGAGTGCCTACCTTTGGAAAGTAGGTCCAAATCGATGTGGAATCATTGGATGCTTCTGGTTCTACGAACAAACCCGTTAGAAACTGATTAGAATGTTTGAACCCTCAATCAATGAGGTCATCCCCAACTCTACAGGAAACATAAAATGGTGAACCCAACATGAATCCTTAACCAAGTTAAAATGATGTCTTTTTATTTGTTATGACCCTATATAAACTCAATGAGACGTCTAGAAAAACAATCATTGACATATGAGCTCATCCAAAAGATGTAGAGGTTGAATTTATCATGATTATGTATGCTATATCAAATCATCACTCTTTTCAAAGATTTTCTACATTATAAGAAATGGATGCTCTCAAGTTCACACCTATGAATACTGCTGCTACGAATGCCACTACTGCTACACCTGTTGGATCATCGTCTGCTCTGAGGAAAACATCACCTACTCAGTGTCTTCAACGCTGGGTATCAAATGCAGTGGTTAAGGAGTACTGTCAAGACGGTTCCATTCCAACTCTGGAGGCTCCACGACAATCCCTCCATGTGAACAATTCACCCTGGTCATCTGGACAGTGACGACTGGTGATCAACAAGTAGGCGGTGCTAACTACCATCTCCAACCATTTTGGGTCGTTATCCCCAGATCACAATCACCATTTTCACCCTTATTCAAGGGAAGTGAATGAACAGGTCCCTTAGGGCCTTAATTCAATGAAGCATGAGTCCTTCCTGAGCACTCCCATCAATAATCGCCACTAGACTTGTGTGACAATGCACCCTCAACATGATGAGGGTGTCGACTGCAGGCGTTCGGCTCAGGTTCCTCAAACACGAGTAGGTAAGACGAATCGCCAGAGGAGAAATCCAGTCAACAGTGAGTAAGTTCTCATCTCTTACATTTGTGGAAAATTCCACCAACCTAACTTGGAGGCAAGAAATGAGCAGGCATAGACACCAGCCCATTTTAATTCCTCTGTCCAGCAGACTCGTTTGGCAGCATCACGCAAATCCCGCCAGGCAATTCCGGTGGAGTACTATAGGCAGGAATATATACCAGTTTATACATCATCAGCTAGTATGTAGGCTGTTCTGACTACATATGATGGAGCTCTTCAACCAAGTTTAGCAAAGTACAATCAGCAGGCACCTACACCTGCTAGTATTGATCAATCCTACTAAAAGTCTCAATTGGTAGCACATGGAGAAGTCAGTCAGAAAGATCCGGCGACAAACAAGAGGCAGACTCAACTCTCTTCCCCAACACTTGAGTACTTTCAAGACTCACTGATAGAAAAAATGAGGACAAGAGAAGGAACATAAACCTACTCCAAGAACAGAACGGACTTATATCCCCATTCCGGCAGATGAAATCACCAAGAATATTCTATCAATGGTGAATGAGAAGAAGAAAATCCATAATCATATTCTCGGTGCATGCTTGGATATTATAACAGCAGGAACATCTCAGGGAAATACATATCAATATTTCCCTACGAGTGGAGTGACACATCAATAGTTTATTCTGGAATAACCACACACATCTGTTTCATTCCAAGAGGGTCGTGGTGCATACTCCCCCATATCATACAGACAACCAAGTCAGGCGCATACACCTGATTTGAGTAGAGATCGTCAGCCTAACCTGGCCATCTCTCCTGATCAGGCACATACACCTGATCAGAGTATCTAATTTAATCAACAAGTGGTTTTTAAGGCGAGTAAGAAGGCATCCAAGAAAAATACTGGCCCTACACAGTCAAGAAATCAAGAGCCAATCTGTAGAAGGCCTTTCTTGATACTAGATTTCATGAAGTGATCAGACAGTTATATTTTGGAATATAAGATTCTACTCCATAATTTCCCAATAGTGGGAACATTAATTTTGAATGTCTTTAACAGACACTTTGTCATGAAGGCTTGCTTCAAGACAATTCGTTCGATCTCGAAGTTTCATCTTCAGATGAGAGCCACAGGAACCGTCTGTTTGGTCAGAAGTCAAAGGAGTAAGAGATCTCATCTTTTTTTGTAACCCACCATGGTGGTCCTCCCCATAATGATGAATTTCTCTACAAAATTCCTCTCCACAGTAGTGATACACATTGCACGGAAACTGCTCCCGTGGAAAATGTAGTGCCGAGAAAGCCTTCCAATCATGAGGCACTTGCCAATGCGAAACTATTAATGTCTGATGCTTCAACGCTATCAGGTGAAATACTTTCTCAATGGAAAGATAGCCCAGGATGTAGGTCATTCTTCGAACCACCCCTAAGGCATCCATATTCTAGTTTGATAATTGATTTCTCTACCAATTTTGTTGAATCTGATGAAGAAACAAGGAAGCACCAACTCTATTCAAATTAGGTAGAATAATATTCATTGAATGATAAAGAGGAAATTCTGAACATGAGAAAACAAATGGTGAAAGGTGAAGTTCCATTCATGTTTTGGCCTCTGGCTAACTCTCATTATGACATTCCAGAGATGTTGACAGAAAATGGAATTCATGATATTCATCTCAACATTTGGAAAACTCTTTTCAGTTGAAAAAGAAAGTATTATCTTATGATAAATATGAAAATCATGTTAAGATAATAGAAGCGTTACAATGTCAGATTGATTTGGAATCTCTATCAGTCTCTTGATATCTGATGGCTGAAATGCAGCAGAGTGCCCTTCCGCGTTCATGCCTTGGCGCACTAAGAAGATTATGCCAGTTAAATGCCAATTCCCCATCTGGTATTCATGTCAGAGGATGGGGTGTTCATGGAGCACTACATTTCACTGTGCTTTCCAGTCATCAAAGCCCACCGAAAATTGTCTCATGCAATGTTATTTCCCATGGTCGGCCACAATCTACTAGCTTTTTTTGTAATCAATGGCTTTCCCAAGAATAGGTTTCAACTAGTTCCTCTCAAAATCAAGAATATAGAGAACAGGTTGTTGAATTACTTCTGCATCAATAAAATGAGAATATTGAACATGCCTCTCGTATGGAGGAAGCACATCATCAAGTGACAGAAGTGTTGGAAATCATCCAACGGACTTTCGATTAGGGTGATAAAAGTGGATACAGGTTGATACATCCATCTAATTTCCGGACTAAGTTCCACAAGACCCAGAGAGCTATTATAAATGTCTTAGACATAGCATGTCAAGAGCCACCCCAACATTCCAGATTGGGGACTCTATTAAACCAACCCTCGTAATCAACAAATAGGATTCAAGGAGTTGAGAAAAAACAGCAGGAACAGCCCTAGTCTACCAGACTGGGGACTTTTTCAAATCCTCAATCCCTCCCTCAAAGAAGGTCGATCTTCTCTCGGTTAGGGAAGAATCCCCAAGAGGAATGAAGAGAAAATTTTTCAGGAGACTCCCTCCAAATTATGGTTTTCCAAGAAGTTCCTGAGGGATCGAATAAATGAAATGCAATGTCTCATCAGAGAAATGGATGAAGAAAATCTCACAGAAATTATGATAGAAGGGATGAAATTAATTATCCATTAATTAATGTAATCAATGCCATTGTTGCTGATCAACCAAATGAGGCTCATTTAGAGGGATCAGATGAAGAGGTTCCTATTCAAGAAGATGTACGCATGGACACAAATGAAGAAGGTGTGCGTACAAAAAATCAATGGTTTACCCGAAATCTGTGTGTTCCTTCAAATAACCCACTTCCCCCTCTCCTAATGGGATCAAACATGGGGAAGGGAAAGAATCAGGTTACATATCTTTCCTTTGGAGAAGGCCAATCACTCTCACTAGAGAAAAAATTTTCACAACAAGAGGATGAAATGAAATAATTGAGGAGGTTGAACATAGAACTACTTCAAGGTAGTCTTCCTCCTATGCGTGATGGAGTCAGTCATCCAAGGGAGTTTGTTTCAGCTACTGAGATGGATCAAGAATATCTGCCTTTATCAGTACACCCTCACAGGTCTAATCCTATGGTTCATGTGCAACACCAATTGGTAGTACTACCATCGGTTGCAGTACCAGCTGCCATACCTATCTAAACTCCAGTCATTGCACCTTCCTAAGTCCATGTTCAACCGGATGCTTCTCAAAAGTTAATAACTACTATTGAGTCATTAACAGCTCAGTTAGAGACTATGGAAGGAAAGCGTGTGTAGGTTCAACCATAATAGAATGATTACCCTGAATGGGCAGATTCAATCTCTCCCCCATAATGTTTTGGGAACCCTCTATTCCCCATTTTCAATGGATCAGGCGACACTGAATATAATTTGTCGCATTACGTGTCTTTTTGCGATCCAATGATGGGAACTATAGAGCTACAAGAAGCAGTGAAACTCAGATTCTTCATGTGAACCATTCAAGGACTAGATTTTCTCTATTATACATGTTTGAATTCCAGTTCAGTTACCATATGGGAGAATATTTTCTAAAGATTCCTTCTCCAATTCAGCTAAACATTTCAAAAGACAACAGGTTT
Organism: Viscum album; assembly: GCA_963277665.1. NCBI lineage: Eukaryota > Viridiplantae > Streptophyta > Magnoliopsida > Santalales > Viscaceae > Viscum > Viscum album. The sequence continues at coordinate 1,042,827,210 of OY728163.1, read as the reverse complement.
TGATCTTACAAACGATAAGAAAAGGGAGAAAGAAAGGGTCTCAGATTTCATTGCTCACTGGAAGGGATTAACATATACCTTGAGCTTATCATTCCCTCAAGAGGAACTATTTCCAATCTGTGTGGAAAATATGCGTGATGAATTACGCACACCGTTGATCCCTGTGAAATACACAAGAGGGTTTCGAGACCTTACTTAAATCACTCAACATATTGGAGATTCTCTTATACAGACTAAGGCTAAATCTCGTGTAATTCCATCAACTCTAGGAAGGAGAATGTGTAAAGTTGAAACTACTACAGTTATGCTTAAACAAGAACCTGTACATGCTTCTACTTCAAAACCTTCATCTTCTTGAAGGGCTCCACCTCCTACGCGTCAAAAACAAAGGCCGTTTAGTCAATACGATCAAAGAGATAAAATATGGAAATAGTTTGATGAGTTGAAGAGTAATGTTTATTCTTTCCTAAATCAACACGTTCCAGTTTATTTCTTGTCGTCACTGGAGAATAATTTGGTTTAACTACAAAGGCCCAAGAGTCCCAACAAGGAAGGAGATGAAGACCATCCCAATTATTGCTTCTTTCATCAAATGTTGGGGCATCCCATCCATGAGTGTTTTTTCTTCAATGACCTTCTGCAAAAGATGGTCGACTTGGAACAAGTCAAACTAAAAGGATTTTCAGCCTAGGTAGCATGTGATACTGCTATAGTTTCCGAGGAGGAAGACTAGTGGCAAAAGTTAAAAACAAAAATGAAAAAAATATGATGATTGGATGGTCAGAATGATGATCAATCGAACTCATGCTATTTTGAGAACACAATTGAAGAAACCAATTGTGCCTTCTTCCATGAATGTTGCAGTAAAACCCTCATAATTAGAGGTAAAATCCTCAAAGAAATGAAAAAATTCCAAGGAGGAACAATTAGAAGAAGATGAGTATGTGTCAAAGACTAAGCAGTCTTTGACTCTAAGAGATTTTATGCCATCTACATCGAAGCAATGAGCACCGCCCCACCAAACGGAACATCTTAAATAGGCTAATTAGGCAGAGTCTTCATCAGATGAAGAGTTGATTTTCTGTTCTATTAATATGATCCAATTAACAGATCCATATGCTAGTTGCAGTTAAATTTTTATGAGCCTGAATTCCCTAGATCAAATAGAAGAATTAGAGGAAGTTCCAGAGGCTCAGGATATAGGGGACGACGTGGATCATTCAGAGGCCACTATTCCAATTCTACCCCTGCTAGAACTGTGTATGTGAAAGAAACTCATTGTATAGCCCTTCAACGAGCTCACCAAGAACAAGAATGATCTTCCACACAAGGCAGACTCAACCCTAGCACGATTATTCTGGAAGATCGATTGAAAGTTCGATCTTTTTCCTCTCAGCATGTAAATAGATCTAATTGTTTTAATCTTCCAAATCCAGGAGTATTACCAACTCCTATCCCAGTACAAGATGCATAAAATTCTAAAGCATCAACTTCAAAGACACCTGATAAACCACATGTTCTTGTTGGGAAACACAGACCATTGGATCAAAAGTATGATATATTGAAACATTTGTCCCATGTACCGGCCAAGTTATTATTTTTGGATGCCTTGAATTTATAAAAGGATCTTCGAGAATCATTTATTGAGGCTTTGTCAAGTCCTCGGGAGTTTGAAACTGAAATTTCTACAGCTGAGGTATACCATGTAGAGAATTATCCTGCATAATTCCATGTAGTAATATCATTTAATGAAGAAGAAGAAGATGATTTCTTGCATGGAAAAATTATACATTTGTACTTATCATGCAAGGTCAATGGCATAGACATCCAAATAGTTTTCATTGATAATGGTTCAGGAGTCAACCTCATGCCCATTCGTACACTTCGTCGATTGGGCCTCATGGAATCTGATTCATCTCCTTCTACCGTGATGTTACAAGGATATGATAAAAAAGATCAAAAACCACTGTGTGTGATTACACTAAGAACTCAGTTTGGAGATCTTGTGTCCAATTCAGATTTCATGATTGTTGATCAAGACTCAGCCTTCAATATCTTGCTTGGAAGACCCATGCTACATCAACATGCAGCTATCCCTTCATCATACCATCAATGTCACAAATATTGTTTCGATGGACCAGTTGGGACATTATATGGTTGTAAGGCTCCGTTCAAGACATGTGAATCTCATTAAATTGAAGCGGAATTATATCACATGAAGGGAAGGGAGGAATCCACAACAAAAGAGATTACTAAAGTTAATGCTCTGTATGGTTTGGAGAAGATTCTAGTAAATCCATTTACACATGTGAGTACAGATTATGTGTTGCCTATCAGTCAAATTGACAAGATAGACCCAAATCAAAATACTCTTACGGAAAGATCCATAATGTCAATTACAAAAATTCAGCCTGACAACATGGAAGAAATTGGTAACCCACCAAGCAGTGATGAAAGCACAAATGGTGACATCATCATTTCATCTGCAGAAATCCAACAAGTGTATACTTTGACCATCAGGAAAGAAGAAGTTATAGCAACATCAGAGGTGAATAATGATGTTGATTCTAAATCCATCATCTCCTCTATATTACCCAATAAAGACCCTTCATCATCAATCAGGTCAGAAATGGAAGCTTCTTCTTCAAGATGTGCAAATTGTGACATCTCTTCTAATCATGAAAATTCTGCTTCATCTTCTACTATACAAGTTGAAACGGAATAAATAACACATGTTGAAGAAGAAGAGGAAGATATCAGAGATGCTCCTCTATAATTTGAAGAGGGAATCTCTACCACCATGGATGATCTAAGAGAAAATAAAACTGGGTACAAAAGAAGATCCACACCCCACTTTAATCAGTGCGGCCATGACTCATGAAGAACAATAGATGTATTTTTCTTTTTAAAAACAAAATCGAGACATATTTTCATGGAACTATACAGAGATGCACGAGACTGATCCAGATATTGCTGATCATCATTTGGGTTTACCAGAAGAACATCGAGGATTTATGTAAGCCGCAAGAAGAAAACATCGAACTTAAGATTCCAAAATTGAAGCTGAAGTGGATAATATTATCAATGATAACTTCATCAGAGAAGTTCAATATCCCAATTGGTTGGCTAATATTGTCCTTGTAAAGAATAAGAATAGAAAAATTATACATTTCATCGATTTCAGATATCTTAATCAGCATTGTCCTAAGGATGACTTCCCAGTTCCGATTACAGAACTTTTAATTGATGCAACAGCTGGATATGAAGCACTTTCCTTCATGTATGGATATTCCGGATATAATAAAATCCAAATGGCCCTACAAGACGAGGTATCTATATCCTTTAGAGCCCATTAGGATGTGTTTTGCTGCCGGGTAATTCTTTTGTATTAAAGAATGCAGGTGCAACATATCAGCGTGCCATGCATCATATCTTCAAAACCTTTTTAGGGATGTTTGTTGAATGATATGTGCATGTTATGGTGGTTCAATCCAAAAAACGTTATAATCACTTGGATGATTTGGAAGTCATATTCTGCAATCTTCGACAACATAATATGAAGATGAACCAATTAAAATGTGCTTTTGGGGTAAACATAGGAAAATTTCTCGGCTTTGTTGTACGCCATCATGGTATTGAAGTCGATCCTGAGAAGACAATGTCTATCTTTGGTATTTCACCTCCTCGAAATTTTAATGGATTAAGAGGACTTCAAGGACACATAGCCTATATTCGGTGTTTCATTGCCAATTTGGCAGGCAAAAATTTACCCTTCACCAAATTAATGAAGAAGGGAGTCACTTACCAGTGGACTGAAGAATGTCAAGAAGCATTCTATATTCTCAAGAAATACCTCTTGAGTCCACCAGTACTCTTGCCACCTATTGAAGTAAGACCACTTATCCTCTATGTGATAGCTCTGGAGTGATCATTGTGTGCCTTTATTGCTTAGAAGAATGATGTTGGAAATGAAAACAGCCTCTATTACCACACTCAGACTATGCTTGAAGTAGAAACTAGGTATTCAAGTATTGAGAAGTGCGTCCTGGAATTAATCATTGCAGTTCAAATATTTAGACACTACCTGCAACATCATGAGGTCCAATTTTTATCTCGCAATAATCTGCTCAAATTCATCTTTAGTCGTCCAATGCTTACGAGACGTCTGGCAAGGTGGGCGGTTATTTTGCAACAATTTGACATTCAGTATGTGTCCCAAAGGCAATAAAGGGCCAAGATCTGGATAATTTCCTGGCTGAACACCCTTCATTGGAAGACACATCTTCAGATATTGAACTCCCTGATGAAGAAGTCTTCTCTATTCAATAAAGTCCTCAGGCATGGGAAATGTATTTTGATTGTGCTTCCAGAAGTCCAACAGGGAGGAAAATGGTAATTCTTAAATTCAACAAATTTGGATTAGGAATTTTGCTCATTTCTCAAGAAAAGGAAGTGTTTTCCTTATTCCTTCTTATTGTTGGAAGGTGGTACCACTAGTGATGCGGAATACCAAGCTCTCGTTGTAGGATTGGAGTTGGCGCTTCATGCACAAGTGAATCACTTAAAGGTGAAAGGTGATTCAGACCTGGTAATCAAACAAGTCAATGGGGATTATGCCATCAGAAAAGAAGAACTAATACCATTGTATGATTACATCAAAGAGTTAATGGCGGAATTCCCTTCAGAACCGACATTTTATTATGTCCCAAGATCAAAATATTCCCAAGCTAATGCACTAGCTAATATAGCCACAACTCTGGCATATCCAAATAGGGATGAAACAAACATTTAAAAGTGCCCACCTTCATTCAATTTCACCTTATGTTCGAAGAATAATAGAGGAAATTTATGAAATTAGTCCCATTCCTGAACTGTAATGTCATACTATAGGATGCACATCACCTATCAGGGAATACCGTCAAAATGGAACACTTCCGCCTGATAATGTCTAGAAAGAACAAATCTGGCGACGTGTGGTCAACATTACTCTTTGTGAGGGCCCAGATCACTTACAGAAAATTCTCTACAAGTGTTGTTTTGATGGAGTTCTCTTCAGATGCATTGATGGTGAAGAGATAATGGTTGTCATGAATGAAGTGCATGAAGGAGTCTGTGGAGCCCACATGTTTGGACATAGACTATCTGATCCGATTCGAAGACATGGATTATTTTGGCCTTTAATGATACAAGATTTTGTTGATTTCACAAAGAAGTTTCATTCATGCCAAGTACATTCCAACTTCATTCATCAACCTCTAGAGTCACTTTATATATCAAAATACTTGTGGCCATTTGCAACATGGGAAATGGATGTGGTGGGACCTTACCCTTCAGCTACGGCCAAGCAGTTTAAGTATATTCTTACTACTACTAATTTCTTCTCCAAATGGGCAGAGGAAATACCTCTTATGGAATTAAATTATAAATGCATTTTTAGCATCATCATGTTTAACATCATTACCAGATTTGTGTCCCTTATACTATATTGATGAACAATGGAACCAACTTCTGTTTATCCGAGGAGAAGAAGTTGTATCAAGAATACAACATCACATCCAATCATTAATCTCTGTATCATTCAGCAGCCAATGTCCAGATAGAAGCTTTCCTCAAGACTCTGTCAAATATGCTGTAAAAGATGGTGGATAAAGATAAGCAGTCATGGCCTGATAAACTCTTTCATGCTTTATGGGATTATCTGACTACCACCTGCACTACAACTCATTCAACTCCATATTCACTTGTATATGGAATGAAAGTCATCATGACCATTGAAGTTCAATTTCCTTCAACAAGAGTAGCCATTTCTAATCAATCATCAACAGATGAACAATCTCAAAAGCTACAGAATGAATTGGAATAGTTAGATGAGAAATGATTGTGTACTTTTCACCACATGGAAGTCTATCAGAATCGAATAACATGAGCTTTATACAAAAAATATCTTCATCGTTCATTCAATCAGGGAGAAATGGTATTAGTTCTCATAACTCTAATTATACTAGGAAAGAAACCTCCCAATATTGAGCCAAAATGGGAAGGAACTTACTCAATACATAAGGTCTAATCTAATGGAGCTTATTCTTTAATCTCAATGGATGGATAACTCAATAATACTACAACCAATTCTAGATTTTGGAAGAAATGTTTTTTATGAATACAAAATAATCCAATGCTCTATACATATGACCTTAAATTATTTGTATTACTTTCAACCCACATGAAGATAAACTGTGAAAAAAGTTCCCTAATTCGTTCAACATGATGTTAAACTATGTCCCCCTTCATCGTCCTTTCTATAGGATGTTAAACTATATAGAAGTACCTTACGTCCAGAAATACATTAAACTGCATCATCCACGGTCCATGCATACAACCTTAAACTATTTGTACATTCATCCAACATGACTATAAACTGTATCGTTCTTTTTTTTCCAACATGAAATTAAACTGTGTTGTCCCCATCTTCCTAACTACATGATTCTAAGCTATACAGAAAGTCCTTTGATACATCCTACATGACATTAAATTGTACGTTGTTTTTGCTACATGACACTAAACTGTGCAGCACAAATATTCCAAACTGAAAAACATTAAACTGAATAGTCCATTTATATATCCTATATGACATTAGATTGTTCATCGTTAGGGTTGTTTCTACCTCTTGTTTCTGACACCGAGTATGACTCACGTGATCATAGAGCACACTTCAACCATAACACTCTCACTGGGCTACTTACCATGTGTAAGTCCCAACACCATCATTTATTAGGTCGTTGTCCCCAAGAACAACTTGATCATTAATTAATTCTTTAATTGAACTATATAAACATTGATCCTTGCCATCCAGGCTGGGTACGTAGGAAACCTCCCAAGGTTCAAGCCCAAAACCAATCTCTTCATATCGGTTCACCTCCATCTTATACAATGTTGATTTGTGAAACTGTCCCCATAATCAATATCTTTACATTGGTTCACTTTCATCCTTGCAATATAACGTTAAAACTGTACAATACTTTTTTCCCGGTATGACAAATAATCTACAACAATCATTGATACCCTCACCTAAGAGGGAATCATTATTTACATTGATTTTCAATCATTTTTAATTTCAAATATTACGTGTATACATGGAAATACCTGAACCTTTTATCTTGGGTTAATCCATCATTGCACTAAAGTCCCATTTTCACCCTTCACATGTACAAACCAAATTTGTACGAGGGTATTTCTAGAACTATTTGGGCTTTATTCCAATCCTTATGGGATACATAGGAATGTTTGAGTGTCCCTCGAATCATGCCCCATGTCTTTTGGGCCTAACCAAAAATTTCACTTTCAGTCCCTTGGCTATAAAGTCCCCATGAAAACACACACATTGTATTTCTTATAATGTTCCAAGCTCTATGACCCTAAACTAAGATCTCCATTACTTTTGTCCCACATGACGTTAAACTGTAGTACAAAAACTACGTATGGCTTGATTCCCATCCTTATGGGATACGTAGTGAAGTCCAACATTTCCATTCAGGACCCAGTCACAACATGATTATGGTTATCATTGATCCATGTATCTATGAATAAATTGGACAATAACAATATTTATGAGTCATAATCCTAATCTTGAATACTTCTAGATTTTCATATCCCTTTTCTTGACTTCTAATCTCAAATGTCTTGAAATTCTAAGAGTTATTTTTCCTGACCATGCAGCTCGTGCCTTTAGGGGGCCTGCATAAATAGTCTACATAACAGACCTGTCAGCAAAAAGATGTTGTAATTTGACTATGAAGTCAATTCCCTTAGGTGGCCCTGCATAATTCAACCCCCAAACGGGTTTGTTAAATACGGGTAACTTCATTCATGGGAAGAATTCTGCTTTTGTCCTTATTTGTCTTAATGAAAACGTGTAGGGATCCAAAAAAATAGTCATCCTTAACATACTTGTTCCATATACTTTCTCATGATCTGAATGTATTCATGTCAATGGTTTATATTCTCCATCCATACATTTGGGTTAGACCTTCGTAAGAGTGATATTCATCCAGTTCTTCGATAATCTTGTTTGGAAATATCTTCTCCATATTCAAGTACCTACTTCTAAATAGAAAACTCTATACTTTGGAAAATTTGAATCTTCGTTTACTTTCACTGGATTTATAGCACTAGGAAAGTATATTTCTGAGAGTTCTTTTGCCTGACTATGCAGCATGTGCCCTTAGGCGGCCTTGTATGAACAATCTATATAACAGACTTGTTAGCCAAAAGTTACTATTTTTTTGACTATGCAGCCAATGCCCTTAGGTGGCCCTCCATAGTTCAACCCCCTAATGGGTTTGTTAAATAATGGTAACTTCTTTCTTGGAAACTACTTCTTCTAATTCCTTTTAGCTCTTTTTCATATCATTCCTCAGATTCAAATATTCTTAAGTCATAGTTTACATATTTTCCCTCATACATGAGTATGGTAATGTGTTTTCAGATAAAGTTTCAAGGAATTGAGTCAATTCTAATCCATTTTGGTCAAAGATATTTCAACCATAAACATTAGCCTCTATATGTCTGACATGCATGTCTTTAAAATTCCCACAAAATGCAAAGGAACTGTGAATAAAAGTCATGTTCCAGATCACTAAACATACATTTTGTATGATTTAGGTAATATTGAGCAATTAAATGATTCAATGATTGTAGGGTTATTCCCATTAATCCTAGTAAAAATCAAACTATTCTTATTAGGCCCATTGACTTAGGTAAAATTTAAAGCAGGTAGAAGGAAAATACGTGAACAAGTGATTGAAGATGAATGTGTTTTTCATTGATGCACAAGAGTTAGAAGGACATCCATAGACTGGAGTCTCTTCCATTTTTCAGGAATTACAAAAGGCATTCAACATAACTCTTCATTTTATTTACGGCATCCCGAGCTTCATCAGCAGCCACCTGGAATTCATTCATTCAACTGGATACAATAAGAGATGCAGTGATACAAGCTCTTCTTGGAACAGTTGTAAAAGAATGTTCTTGAATGTGGTTTGAGAAAATTTTCTGCTGATCAAATAGTGACTCTGTTTCTGTCTAAGTGACTTGGAAGATGGATACATGGATTTGAGAATGATGCATTGGAATTAAATATCCATTTGGAGAGAGTAATCATTTCAGATATTGTTTCTAATGTCATGATAGTCTTCACTCCATCAACCGGTAGTGGAAAACATATCAGCCCATGGTTTTCCATTTTCATATCTTTAAGGAAATGGCATGGAGGAAAATTTTTAAAGTTCACACCAATGTTGCTGCTCTTAATGAACAACATAATTGAAATAGAGGAGTAGTGGTGCAGCTGCATCTCAGGAATATAGTTCTTTTGATTTGGAACATTGAATCCTTGAAGATGACCATGACCATAGAGAGGTATGTAGATGCTCTGAGTGAAATTAAGATTATATTTCGTCAAGTACTTATCCAAATCTGGGAAAGTGATGTCATAGATATCATAGTAATCATGGCCAACAAAGTACATCATATCATCAATCTGCTTGCTACCCAGTTCATCATCCATCCCAATTCTTCTTGGATCCATTGAATTTGCACATAATTTGTTTAAATTAATTTTTAAATGGGTTTTTTTGTCATAAAATTTGTGAAGAAATTTAGAAAAATGGAAAAGGAATTAAGGCGCACAAGTCTAAACATGGCGTGCAAGTATGGATCTGTCTCACAAGTGTTAAATGTGCGCCAAATGTTTTTTGCGTGCTAGTATAACCGCACAAGGCCAAATACCTTGACAGCAGCACGACAGCGAAGAAACATCAGAAAATGAGAAACTTGCGCGGTGAAGGGGACATGTGCGGAGAGAGCTCGAAAATCCAGAAATCAGTGCACTACATGACAAATAATCACATATTTATAGGCCAGGCCATCCACCTGTGCACCTACATCTAGCACGCTCTAGCCCTACATGCCTTGCACCTGGGTGATGACAGTTGCGCGGTGAACACCTGTGTAGCCCATTACCTTTAGTTTTCTTCTTTTTCCTTAGAGTCACATCCTTATTTCTTCTGGATCCAACTCTGAGGGGGGAATTTTGTTGACGCTCCTTTTCGTCACATTGTTTAAATGAATGGAAAGGGAAATGACTTAACACAAAGTGATTCATCCTTTAAAGAAAATATCAAAACTTGAAAAAGGAATGAATAAGAATAATATTTCACAAGGGTCACGCAAGTTCCCTTACCGTCGCGCAATTATACTTGAGCGCCGCCTAGTTTTCACACAAGTGACTTGCAAACCCTAAGTGATAACCGCTTGGGGTCTTCTCTAGCCAATAAATAGACCCTGTGGGCCCCACATTTCAAGAGTAATTTTTCTAGAATTCAGATATAGAGCTCTAAACGCCCAAGTCTCTTTTTCAGGTCTTTCGAACACTTCTAAGGTAATTCATTACCTAGAATGGAATGTCTAAACAATAGGAGTAAGGTCTATGTGTTAGAATTCACTAACACCTGCACGCCTAAGTATTTTACCCTTAAGGAAAATGGACATAGTTGCATGACACCCTACTTCATCATCATAACTTGTGCGCCATCTTCTGGAAAGCCTCCATGGATAATTCCAATGTCTTTGACCAGGGTTTTCCCAAATATTACTCTAAGGGATGAAAATCACGCAAGTACCCATGTGCCGCACTTGTATACCTGCGCCTCTAGGACTTTTGCACCCACACAGTACCTGTGTGACTACTAGTACTTGCACGCCCCTATCGTTCTGGGTGCCCTTCCTACCCATTTAAACACTCTTATGCCATTCCATCTCTCATATTCAAAATTCAGTCTCAAAGACACACTTCAGAGCCATTTATGGCATGTTTTCTGGATTGACTTCCTTATCTGAAAGGAGTTCCGTGGAACATCTATCAAAACATTGTGATTTTCACATATTTATGTCACTAAAGTTAGAGAGTTCATTCATTAAACATCATCCTATTAGATAAGATAATCCTTAAGCCTGGGAATCCTTTTCAGGAGTAAGACCCTATCCAAGCCCTCATTCATTTGGGCATCCTCCTTAGGAGGAATCACCATTTCCTCTAACATGAGCCACCTTTTCAAGAATAATCCCCAGTTATAATTCCCCAAATATGGGCATCCTCTTTAGGAGTAATCCCAAAGTCCCTTAATTTTCAAATCCCTTTAACCTGGGCCTCCCCTTAAGAATAAGCCCCAGTCTTAATTTCTATTAACCAGTCATAATTCCTTTTGATCTGGGCATCCTTCTCAGAAGTAAAACCCAATCCTAAGTCCCCTACTAACATGGGAATCTTCCTTAGGAGTAAGCCCCAAGATTAGAGTATCCAATTCTCCATGAAGCACATATACCTTTATGGACCTTGTTCATGGATTTATTCGCTGAAGTAAATCTTAATCCTCATCTATTTGGGCAATCATACATACATAAGCCCCACATCACTGCATGGAACACTTATCTGGTTTCACCAATACCTCGTGTTTCTCACACAGAGCATGACTCACGTGATCTTAGAGTGTAAAAGTAATCATGACATCATTCTTTGAGCCATAATCATGCATAAAGATCATACACCTTTACTCGAACTACGTGGGTTTTGATTCCTTTTCCAAAACAATGGATACGTTGGTAGCCCAGTAGTGGGTACGATCCCATCTCTGAAATAATCCATGTACTCCTGAATGACAATAAACATTAACTACCCCACTGAGTGGATTTAAACCAGTATGGTCATCATAACGACCAGGAGATTTTTTTTTGTTTTTAAGGATACCATCAACTAAGAATCTCTAACAAATACAGATGATTCTTCATCGATGAAGAACCTCGAATACATATAAAATATTCTATGATTTTCCTTTATATCAATAATTAATTTTCAGACTAAAAGAAATCTCATTCTATTATTGGTAATGTAATAATGATTCAAGAACATAACTGAAATATATAAAGAGAGTCCCGGAGTAGACAATAATTCCCCTAAAAAATGTGTGATGAGTCTGACCTCCCATCCTCTCGACAAATGAAAATTCCTAGGCCTCATCACTCCACAACTAATGAGCGCATACCTTTGGAAATTAAGTCCAAATAGATTTGGACTAATTGGATGTTTCCGGTTCAAAAAACAAACCCGTTAGAAACCGATTGGAATGTTTGAACCTTCAATCAACGAGGTCATCCCCAATTCCAGAGGAAAAAATATATATGATATATATGGTATCCAAATCATGAATATAATTCTGGATATAAAGAACCTTTGACCAAATGAACACCAAGTAATTGTTAGAAGTCCATTTTTGACTTAATAACCAGATATCAATAAAACAAGCATTATTAACTTAAATGATTACATAATGTTTATAACATGGAAATAAGTGAAATAAAAGGAATAGTATGTTTGATAAAGGTTCTTAAGAATGTTTAAATTAACACTAGTTTCTTATTCGTATGATTAATGAGTAATCAAGTAAGCTCGGACACGAGGTAAGGGACTTTGTCTCAATCTCCTTTCATTGAGGCATATTTTGTTTTATACACAACATTATTTTATATTCTTTATAAAACACCTTTGACTTTTAATTTCATTCAAAGGGAATCTTTTTCTACTAAGCGTTTTACTAAAAGAAAAAAAGGAATGTTTCTTTTAACATACGCAGTGACAATGACCTTTTCCACTGCCGATAGTATTATTTGGTCTTCTACTTCCTCAACAAGAAGTAATGATTTTTAAAAATGAAATAAATACCACATAATCATTAATGTACTTTGGTGTTGAAAATGGTTTTTATAAAGGATTTGTTATGTCAATATATTTAAGTCATATATTTTGATTGAAATTTGGAAATGTTTTCTTTCCTTTATTTTTGGTTTATGTCTCATGATTTTATAATGGTACTTGGACATTTAATGGGTGGTTACGTGATAAACCATATGATGGCTGGTGCTGTGAATACCAGGACAGGTGGTTACGTTATAACCTCCAATGCATTGGGTATGGAAGTCAGCCGTATGGCTATTCTATTTAGTGATATGTGTGAAAGTCGACCGTATGGTTATTCCATTTAAGTATGTTTATGTCTCAAGTTACCTTTATAAGTTATGTGTTCTTTATATGGGTTTTATGGTAATCTTTTGGTTACAAATGGGTAAGTAATGATCTTTTATTCAGTGAAAATTATTTACTACTTCTTAAATGTGAATATTGTTACTTTGATAATGTATTCATGGTTTACATGATGTTTTGAAAAACTAACAGTTTTCTTTCCTTGTGTATCCCTTACTGAGCTTTTTATGCTCACCCCATATTTTTTTGAATTGTTTTTCACAGCACATAATGTCGAATTGGGTCAAGGATGGGATCAAGGAAAAGTCATGATATCTTAAACATGGAAGTAGACATGACTCTTTTTTTAAGAGTTCAGGTTTTGTAAAAAAAGGGAAACTTTGTAGAAGTGTATAATTTGTAATATTTTGAGATGTAATAGTTATGATATAATCCTCTAAAAATCTACACATGAATATATCTTCAATGTGAATTATTCATTTAATTCAATATTAAGTAATATTTAATACCGGGGCCATATAGTTGGTATTAGAGGTCGGTTTATACAACATTAGGAGTTAGAATTATATTAAATGATTATCCAAAAATATTTTTTTTATGGTCAAATTGAAATGATATATAATATGAGGATTACCATGTTGCTTCATCTAAGACATGTTTGTTCAGAATTGTTTTCCGTAGAGGAAACAAGGTGGCTATGTTGGGATGACATCTGGAGGAAGACAACCTTCCAAATCAGAAACCTGAGATGGTTAGAATTGGAACTGAGGAGTTTGTTGTAGTGATTTCACAATTGACTCAGGCTATAAATGGTGGTAGTATCCATGCACGAGATCAGCCAAATCAACCGCAGAGAAAAATTTCAGTGGTGGAACATTTCATGAGGCAACATCCCCCATCATTCAGAGGATCATCTGACCCTGTGCTAGTAGAAGGGTGGATTAAAGAACTAGAGAAGATTTTTTATGTCATGGGGTTTTCAGAACATCAAATGGTTAGTCTTTCTATTTACCATTTTGAAGGTGAAGCTGATCAGTTGTGGTCGATGATGACAAATATCAGGGATAGTGATGAGATTGATGATCTTAACTGGGACGAATTGAAAGGTATTTTTCTTGAGAAATATTTTCCTAAGGTTTTTAGTCTTAGCATGGAAAAACAATTCCTAGAATTGAGGCAGGAGGATGACTCAGTGGCTACTTATGAATAGAAGTTCACTTAACTGGCAAGGTATGCTCCATATTTCATACGAGATCTTGATAGTAAAATAAACCGTTTTTACTCAGGGTTAAATCCAAAATATCAAAGGGCTTTAGCTTATCGTGAGATCAAAAGATATGAAAAACATGATCGATGTGCGGAGAAGGTGGAAATATAGTTTTCCGATGATCATGTGTTCTTTGACAAACAACATAATAAGAGGTCCATTTGGTAGTAAAAGGGGAATAATTCATCAAAGAAGCGAGGAGGTAATAAAACCAAATATCCATCCTGTGAGAAGTGTGGTAAAATTCATCATCAAGAATGTTTATCCAAGTCTGGAATGTGATTTCAGTGTGGTAAGTCCAGTCATAATGCACGTAACTGTAAGGAATATGATCAAGCAGGCAATGAAAAGCCAGCGGTAAGATGTTCTATGGGTAATGAAAAGGGTTATTATGAAAATGAGTGTCTAAATATTAACTAAATGGGGGGAAAACATGCAGACTACAAGAAGAAAGGGGTGGTGAAATCCTTTTCAACTACTTCAGCACATGTTTGGCCATCGAATGAAGTAGTGTCAGGTACACTGTTTGTTTTTTCAGATTATCTGAATGTGTTGTTTAATTCAGGTTCTACACATTTATTTATTTCTGAAAAAAATTTCTAGTAAATTGGGAATTCCATCTCAAGACATGAATCCTGAACTTATCGTAAAAACACCCGGAGGGAACGTGGAGACAAAAAGAAATTATAAGAACCTTTCTATCCTTGTGTGCGGAAAAATATACCTAAAAACCTTATTGTTTTGCATCTAGTAGAGTTTGATGATATTTTGGGCATGGATTGGATTTCTATTTATCATGCTATGATTGACTGCAGAGATAAAGAGGTATTTTTTTAGAATGATTTTCAGTTTTTGTGCAATAATGAACCCTTTCTTTTGATAACATATCAGGAAGTTACGAAACTAGTAAAAGATTGAAATGAATGTTACTTTGCACATATTTTTGAAAATAAAGGAAATATTTAGATTACTGATGTCATAGTGGTAAATTAGTATCATGATGTTTTTTCTGATGAGTTTTCTTGTATTATTCTTGTTCGAGAAGTTGAATATACTGTTGACATAGTTCCTGATTCTAAGAAAATTTCAAAACCCCCTTATCGAGTGGCTCAAGTTGAAATTTTAGTGCTAAAGAAGCAATGACAGGAGTTATTAGATAATAGTTTCATTCGACCTAGCACATCACCATGGGGTGCTCCTGTCTTGTTTGTTGAAAATAAAGATGGTTCAATGAGACTTTGTATTGATTATAGAGCCTTGAATAAAATCACTATTAAGAATAAGTATCATTTGACTCATATCGATGATTTGTTTGATCAGCTCCAGGGAGCTCAGTATTTTTCAAAGATTGAATTGAGGTCGGGGTACCATCAGTTGAAAGTAAAAGAAGCAAACATTCCAATGATTGCGTTTTATACTAGATATGGCCATTATGAATTTTTAGTTATCCCTTTTGGGTTAACCAATGCACCTGCGGTATACATAGACCCTATGAATAGAATTTTCCATGAGTTCTTTGATAAGTGTGTGGTTATTTTCATTGATGATATTTTGGTGTTTTCTAAAAGTAAATAGGAGCATGAATGTCATTTAAGGGTTATCATGCAAACCTTAAAACAAAAGAAACTGTATGGAAACTTCAGGAAGTGTGAGTTTTGGTTATAACAAATTTCTTTCCTTGGTCACATTGTTCCAAAAAATGATGTAATTGTTGATCCTGCTAAAACAAAAGTTGATTAAGAATGGCCAAAACACACAATTTTAAACGAGATCCGTAGTTTTCTTAGTTTGGCAAGTTATTATAAGAGGTTTGTTGAAAATTTTTCAACGTTATCAGGTCTAATGACTAAGCTATCTCGGAAGGGTGTTATGTTTATCTGGACAAAAGAATGTGATGATTATTTTCAGGATTTGAAAAGAAGATTGGTGAATGCTCCAGTTTTGGCACTACATTCCAGGAATGGTGAGTTTGTTATTTACAGTGATGCATAGTTGAAGGGACTTGGTTTTGTAATTATGTAGAATGATCAGGTAATTGATTATTCTTCACGTCAGTTGAAAACTCATGAGGTAAATTACCCGACACATGATTTGGAATTAGCTGCTATTTTTCTCTCTAAAAATTTGGAGGCATCATTTGTATGGGGTAATGTGTGAAATATATACTGATCACAAAATATTAAAGTATATATTCACTCAGAAAGAATTCAACATGAGATAGAAGAGATGGCTGGAATTAATCAAGGATTATGATTTTACAATTCATTACCATCCGGAAAAAAAAAGTGGATTATTCTTTGAGTCGAAAAAGTAATGCTTTATTTACAATGAAACATTTGGAATGAGATCCTTTTGTTTTTGATTTGATGAACATTGGCATAAAAGTTTTTGGTACAGGATGTTCTTCTGTTTTGTTTCAGGTGTCAGTGAGATCATCTCTATTAGACAAAATTAAGCAATCGCAGAAGAAAGATAGTGGGTTGCAGAAAATGGTAGAGCTGGTACAGAAGGGTAAGTTTCCTGAATTTAACATTGATAATGATTGCATTTTGAGGTTTGGAAAGAGATTATGTGTTCCTTGTGATTCACTGTTGAATAATGAGTTGTTATGTGAGGATCATAGTTACCCGTTTTCAGTTCATCCTGGCTGTAATAAGATGTACAGAGATCTGTAGGAGTATTACTGGTGGGATTGAATGAAAAGTGATATTGATGATTTTACTGTGTGGTGTTTGACTTGTCAGAAAATTAAAGCAGATAGACAGTTACCGAATGAGATGCTAAAGTCATTACCCGTGCTAGAGTGGAAACAGGAAAATATATCCATGGACTTCATTGTGAGATTACCAAAGACATCCTGAGGTAACAATGCAATCTGGGTCATTGTTGATCAATTGACTAAATCAGCTCATTTCCTTCCTATTCGAGATATATTCTCTCTAGATAAACATTTTCAATTGTATCTTAAAGAGATAGTCAGGTTGCATGGAGTTCCCCTATCCATTGTATCTGATCGTGATCCTAGGTTCATTTCTATCTTTTGGAAAGGCCTTATGATGTTGTTGGGTACTGAATTCAATTTTGGTATAGCTTTTCATCCTCAATAAGATGGGTAGTCAGAGGGAACAATTCAGACCTTGCCAGATATGCTATGTGCTTTCCCAATGGATTATCAGGGAAGATGAGACCAACATCATTCTTTGGTTGAATTTTCATATAATAACAGTTTTCATTCCAGAATACAGATGGCTCCGTTTAAGGAATTATATGGGAAGCGGTGTAGAAATCCATATTTTTGGGATGATATGGCTGAAAGGAAGCTGATGGGGCCAATATTGGTAGAAGATATAGCATAAAATAGTTCAGTTGATTCAGAAGCACATGAGAATAGCTCAGAGAAGTCAGAAAAGTTATGCGGATAACCAGAGGAAGGATATATCTTTCGAGGTAGGTGATCATGTTTTTCTCAAAGCCTCACCATGGAAATGTTTGATGTGATTTGGTAAGAAAGGAATTCTGAGTCCATGGGTCATTAGACCATATGAAATTATGGAGAGTGTTGGATCAGTTTCTTACCAAGTGGAATGACCTGCATGTTTGTCCCAGGTACAAAATGTTTTTCATGTTTCGATGTTGAGAAAGTATATGCCACATTCATCTAATGTTTTGAGCCCAAAGGTAGTTCAGTTGGAAGAGAATATCTCTTATGATGAACAACCAGTCCAGATTCTTGAACGTAGAGAGAATGTGTTGCAAAATAATGTAATTCACTAGGAATAGGTTTCATGGAAAAACCATATGGTAGAAGTGGCAATGTGGGAATCTGGAAATGCTATGAGGGATAAATACCCCAACTTATTTTGATAAGTGAATAGAAATGTGAGGACACAATTCCCAAAGGGGGGAAGGATGGAACATCCTAGGTAAATAAAGAAAAATACATTTTCATATTTATTAATATTTTCAAATTAAATATTAATTTTACATTAAAGGGGTTTCTATGTTCGATAGCATACCCGATACGCAACAACGATTTTCTTTAATATCTTACGTTGCACACTAGTAATATAATAATATTATTTTAAATGGTAGTTAACACTTAGCTGTTGTATTGGTGGGAATGAATAGAAATAACTAAAATATGATTATATATGTTTTGTTAAATGTTTTTACATTGATCCAATAAATGATAATTGCTTAAAATAAGAAACTAATTCAATTTTAGGTCACTCTTATACATTATATTTGACCAAATAAAATTCTTCTTTAGAATCAGGACATAAAAATTTACTTTTTGAAATTTTTGGTATTTTTCTGATAAAGTTGATTTTTTTATTGAATAGTGAAAAATGTTTTATTTTAATTCCAAAACTCTTTTTAATCTAATTTATTTATATGATTAGATTAAATTTTTAATTTGTTTTAATGTGAAATTATCAAATATTTTTACCATTTAATCCAATAGTTGTTATTGGAATTAATTTCACTTTGAAATTGTACTTAAACTAGTGTCAATCTTTTGATATATATTGTTTCATGAAAACACGTTATTTATTTTGACAACGTGAATTAATTATTAAATTAATTAATGAAACTTATATGTTTTGAATTTTGTAAAATAGACATCATTTTTTTAATTCGGAATATCAAATATAGCATAGGGTGAATTTTTGGTATTTTTTGAAAATCTTCAATTTTTGATGAATAGTGAAACCACTAAGTGGTAGTTAAAAAACAGATTTTTCGTTTAAATGAAACAATACCAAATTTTTTAATTCAATCTATAAAATAATACATACATTGTTTTCATTAGTGTGTAATTTTTGGTTCAATGGGATGAAAATAATTTTTTAGTGAATAGTAACTTTTATGTTTTATTAATCGCTATTAGAGGTAATTTGTGTAATTTAAGGTAAAAATAATTTATTAATAATATTAAATGACCATGACACATGTACTACCCTTATTGGATGTTTCATGGCCGACCAAGAAATTCCATGGGTCAACATGGGGACTCCATGGATCCACTTGGGTTAGAAAATGACATTAATAACTTTTTAAATAATGTTAAAAGAAAAATGTAACAAACATGTAATGTTTAACTAAAACAATTTTTACATGGTGTTATACAAATCATATTTTTGAATATAAATATTCATTAGAAATATAAAGGTATTTCCTATATCATGATATTTTCTTTATAATTTTTAGACATTATATAAATTAAATTATTTATGACACCATGATGATGCAGCGATTACATCATTATTTAACAATTTAAATAAAATGAAAAGATAATGTAAAATCAAAGACCTTAACCTGTAAAAAACATATTGGATGTATGGATTTCAAACTCTTATAAAAGGCCCCCAACTCTACCTTCTTTCCCACACCTCTCAAGCCTTTGGATCGGAAAATATCAGCTCTTTTTATCTCTCCACTTCCCCTTATGCATCGTAGAGGCCTTACCTTAGGCATAAAGCTCTTCAGGATACCCTTTTGGTTCAAACCAAGAGGAGTTACCCAATTTAAAGGTAATGACATCACTTTTTTTCTTTTGATTAATTTTGTTTCTCCAACACCATAAACTCTATTTATTCCTTTATTTTGTAACAAAAAACTTATCTTAAATATACTATGATATTTTTATGATAAGGATTCGAGCTACACATCCACACACCTTCATCTAGTGGTAAATGAATAAATTGTTTCTGTGGTTGGTGAATTTCTACCTCACCAAATGATGATTGTTCATTTTTCTATTAACACCATTCATGGTTGCCATTAAGATTTATCTCTATTTATATATGATATATATTATGATTATAATTTCTTTATGCTTCTATATTTTTAATTTATGGCATACCATTATAGTTTCCATTATGGGTAAACGCGATATCTTTATTTTAGGTAGTGCGGAGTACCGCCCCCTCAAGTGATTTGATTCATTAATGCCTTATGTGGGAAGTATAAAGGGTTGAGTTAATGATATTATATATGATATTATACATGAATTATAATATAACTTTATATCATTATGATTTCACTCCATTATATATGAAATAGAAATGAAAGTAGTGTTCATGCGTACGTACGACTTACCATTTCCATGAACGGTGCATTTCATTTCTTACCTCTAAATGTGACATACTATAACAAATAAATGTATATTTTGGATATATATGAGATATATTAAATCCAAATCATGAATATAATTCCGTTTATAATGAACCTTTGACCACATCAGCAACATGTAATTGTGAGAAGTCTATTTTTGACTTAAGAACCATATATCGACAAAGTGAACATTATTAACTTAAATTATTACATAATGTTTATAACATGGAAATAAGTGATATAAACAGAATATTAATCTTGAAAAAGGTTTTTAATCAAGTATAAGTTATGAATAGTTTATTATTCAGGAGATTAAAGAGTGATCGATTCAAGTCGGACACGAGGTAAGGGACTTTGTCTCAATCTCCTTTCATTGAGGCATATTTCGTTTTATAGACAAATTTCTTTTATACGCTGTATAAAACACCATTGAAATTTAATTTCATTAAAATAGAATATTTTTCTACAAATAATTTTACTAAAAGACATAAAGGAATGTTTCTTTTAACGTACATTGTGACAAAGACCTTTTTTGTCGTAGTGAGTATTATTTGGTCATTGGCTTCCTCAACAAGCCGTAATGTTTTTTTAAAATGAAATAAATACCATATACTCTTTTATGTATTTTGGTATTGAAAATGGTTTTTATAATGGATTAGTTATGTCAATATATTTATGTGATATATTGTGATTGAAATGTGGAAATGTTTTCTTTCAATTATTTTTGTTTTATGTATTATGATTTTATAATGGTACTTGGACATTTGAAGGGTGGTTACGTGATAAATCATATGACATGTGGTGTCGTGAATACCAGGATTGGTGGTTACATTATATCCTTCAATCCATTTGGTATGGAAGTCGTCCTTATGGCTATTACATTTAGTGATATGTGTGGAAGTTGACCATATCATTATTCCATTTAAGTATGTTTATGTCCCATGTTACCTTTATAAGTTATGTGTTCTTTATATGGGTTTTATGGTAATCTTTTGGTTACAAAAGGGTATGTAATGATCTTTTATTCAGTGAAGAGTATTTTTTCTACTTCATAAAGGTGAAAAGTGTTACTTTGATAAATTATTAATGGTTTACTTGATGTTTTGAAAAACTAACAGTTTTCATTCATTGTGTATCCCTTACTGAGATTTTATGCTCACCCCAAGTTTTTTTGAAATGTTTTTCACAGGACATAATGTGGAATAGGGTAAAGGATGGGATTAATGAAAATTCATGTTGTCTTAAACATGGACTAGACAAGACTCTTTTTTTTAAATGTTCTTGTATTGTAAAAAAAGGGAAACTTTCTTGAAGTGTCTATTGTGTAATCTTGTGAGATGTAATAGTTATGATCTAATTCTATAAAACTATAAATATAAAAAGATCCTCAATGTGAATTATTCATTTAATTCAATATTAAGTAATGTTTATGGTTGAGGATTTATATTGTTCATGATGGAACCACTATTCGAGAGATGGTGGCAATGTTTTCTTGTGATGTTTATTATGGAGGGATGATAACATCAGTGAGAAGGTAGTAGTCAGTCTTTAATGTGTGGACTTACTATAAATATGTTTTGGTTGAGTTGATTAGTACATTACCCATATATTAGGGAGTATATGTATTGACCAATATGATTCCTGACCCTGATACTTCATGAATATATTGGACTTCTAGAACATGACGATGTTGGTATTTTAGTGTAATTCAAATGTAGTAATGGACATTTATAATGAGGACATATTTTGTACCTGGTAACAAGATGATAATTTTTAAATTTTCTAGATTCATAAAATCCATGTTAGTATAGTATTACTTGAAAATAATTACAATATATATGAAATTTTTTTATTCATATGAAATCATATTAACGTACATAATGGTTTTTCTGTGAGATCATATTATGTTATATGAATACAACCTATATTGGATCTCCATATCACATTTATATATTATTTATCATTTTAGGTTAAGAATAGGTTTTGCAATTGATCATATTGTAGCTGATAATCATTATTTAGAGATATTATATTTTATGCTCTAGGATAACAACATTGATAGGGTGTGTGTTTTATTTTTTATTTATCATTTATTTGGGATATACAAGGTGGATGACCTATATATATACTATATATATATATTAATTATGTTAATTTATTTGATAGATAATTATAATGGAAGTTATCTTCTTTTATGTTAATGGAATTTTCCACAATCCATGTTTGGGGACATCAAATGTAGTCAATATAATTTACCATACATGGAGACATGATTTAGGACACATAGAATAGTATCAATATGGGAATTATATTTAAGGACTATATATGGAATACCATCATTAGGGTTCATGGGTCATGGTGGGTATGTTTGGTATATCCTAGATATCCTCTTTAGATAATTCATGGGTAGTGGGGGATTCATAATGATGCGTGAGTTAATTAGATATATAACCAATATTATTAATACCAAATCCCTTGGAGATGATGCATAATTAATTCTTCTTTATTTCCATTGGATAAGTTATGATTTTTATATCTCTCTCGTGATTGGATTTCGATATAGATTGAGTCAGTTATCAGCATCACTAGATTTATCTTGGACCTATATTGATTTGGTGATCATTATTGTATGTTTTCATAGAGGATGCATGTATATAAATAAATTTATCAGGTAAAATAATTTAATTAGTTATCATTAACAAAATAATGAAGAAAATAGTGTTTAATACATTCCATTAGTGGTAACAACGTCATAGTTGATGATGCCATGACCATTCAAGCGGCTAAAAAATGCTTTATTATTTTATTTTGAAATTTATTGAATATATGGATACACTATCATGGGATTATTAAATATTAAAAGGTGAAAATGAGGACATGGGTAATTTTATTTTCAATATTCCATAAATCATCTCCCATTTAAATAAATTATTATAAAATATTTTTTATATATATGATAATGATTACCTGAAAGAACTAAACTAAAAGGAAATTATCATTTGATTAGATGGTTAATATCAAATGTGAAAAAAATATATTGTTGGTCAATGACATGTACTAATTCGTAGTTTTATCCCATTGATCATTATATAGTTCATAAAATTACAGATCATTGGCCTTAATTAAATCTACAGAAATGAATCCAGGGATCTATATTATTAACCCAAAGGGTAATCTATTAATTATTGAAGAAAATGATTTAATATGATTTTTAATATGATTCATTTAAATGTCCCAAAAAATCACCAACAATCAATTCAATAAATCATCATGATGCAAATATATATATATATATATATCATCTATATCCTAAAATAAATATTTTACGAATTTTATTTAGTGAGAATATTAATGGAATTCTAGTGAATCAGAAGGGGCCATAATCACATGTGTCTTAGCTGGTCTCTATTTAAATTTAATACAGTAGGTAAAACATATACATTATACCATCCTTATAAAATCAAAAACTAATTCTTAACACAAATATTCTTCATAAATTTTATCCATATATATTATTCAACATTATGTTGAATCAATTGAACAAGTAATGTGACTTCTTCCAACATAGATGATGAGGGTGACCCCAAAGCGTACTTCTAATAGGATATGTTTTTCCCAACAACATAGATGTCATATACCATAAAAATATGGAAAATTTTCCCCATAAATCTTAGTTATAATGTAAATATTCCACTAATAATACTTATAAATAAATATGTATATCCTATAACAAATGAGAAAACAATGAAATCAATTATCAAAAATAAAATATAAAAAGGATACTCTTAAATTGGTGAATATAACCAACGATCTGTGATATAGACCGGTAAAGTCCACTTAAAACCCATACTTATCATAGAAACATTAATTATAAAATTACATACAGATGTGTGAGAATATATATATAATAATAGTAAACTTCTCAGTACCACTCATGATCACGTTTATGTTGTACAAAAATACATAGTGGATATAGAAAAGAATCTCTTCACACATAAAACATCTCAAAAAACAACCATCCACTATAACGATTATCCATTAAGAATATTATCTTTCTATATAAACATTTTATGGAAATTATATTGGAAGAATATAACTTCTGACCACTTACCCATTCATTTTCCATTATATTGCCCTAAAAGAAGATTTCATGGATATATCAACCCAACCATATATAAATGTCTTTATAACAGAATATGATATAACTTCCATAAATATTTATATATTCTAAATATATATCACTTAATAACCTACTCTATGACTATATCATGTATATCTTAACCACATCCCAGGCCATTATCCCATCACAAAAATATGATCTTAAAAAAATAAACCTTATGTTATCCTATTACCACGAATGACCCCACAATTTATCTTATACTCTATCACATCAAAATCATATTAAATCATAATTTATAATAATATTACATAATTCTATAACATCACATTCATTATAAAATTACTCAATCAGAGCATATACTAGTTCGGAAAGGGAGAGAGGCTAATACGATGTAGTTATTCATCAGTAGCCTTAAAATTCTAGACTGTTGGTGAATTACACTAAAACCCAAAATAATAATAATATATAGTCTTATTCAACTCATGTGTGATGTTTAGGAGATAAAAATATTATACATAAAAAATGAAGTATCCCGCATGTTAAACATAAATATTAATGGGAAAAAGTATAATTAAAATATCTCATAACCATTACCACATCATGAACACAATTCACTAATTACTAGTACCAAAATAATAAAAGAACCACCAAAAAATTTATATATAATATATTTACACTATCCTTTAATATTTCACATTAGAAAATATTATTGTTGAATTTAATTATTTAAAAATTTTTCTAAAAACTATTCAATCATTATTCCATACATTTATCTGATTTAATGAAAAAACATTTGTTTGTCATAAAATATATATATATTTACACTTATCCAATCATTTAATTAACATCCCAATACTATTTAATATCATCCCGTTATTCGATAAATTACATCCCACTTATCATAATTCATTAATTATTTTTGACCGAATTATATTCAAATGGGGAATAATAACATACCTCGCACCATCCTTCCCTAATATTGAAATAAACTACCATATATCCCAATGAAAAATACTACCAATAATCTATATCATGTAATAGAATACAATTTTGTAAATACTAAATAAATCAAAAGGAACACAACCCATTGAGACTCTAAATATAGAAATATAGACTGATAAACTATAAAAATATACCTAATTTAAAAATAAAATAAACCAAAATTCTTTTTTAAAGATTTATTTTTATAAATATAAGGTCTACTTCCTGAAAAATATCCCCTATATTCCAGAGTACACATGACATAATTAATATAATATTTAAATATTAATTATTTAATGAGTTGTTATTTATGATGTAAAATAGTAGAATTAACACATAAATCAAAGAATAAAATAAAATTCATAATAAAGGCATTAAATAACATTTTTATTATAAATAAAATTTATTCATAAAAATAAAATATGATATAATTTTTCAAATAAATTTTATTATTATAGTAAAAATTATTCATATTAAAATCAGAAATTTTTTTCTTGTATTTATGTGGTTGGATAAAAAATATTCAATTTTGATAAAAAAAAATATAGGACAGGTTCTGAATCCACAATTTTGACTAAAACATAAAAAAATCATTTTTCAGGAAAAATATAAGAGAATATAAAATTAAATTTCAGTTTATGTGTGATGAAAACTATTACTAACTATTATATTAAACCATATCAAACAAATGATGTAAAAAACTACTCCTAAAACCAGCTCTATATGAATTCTTTATGAATGTGAGAATAAATAATTAAATGAACATTCAATTTAAAATATATTATTCTCTAAAAAATGTACCAAATAAATAAATTGGAATACAAATATAACTATGTTTGTATCACTAGCCCCCCAAATTGAGTGTAAATTGTCTATACTTAAATAAAAAGTGACGGTTATCCAAATGAAAAATTTATTTTTTATGAAATCCATTATCGGTCTACTATTAATTTATTTTTAATAAATCCTTGAATACAAAATGATTTATAAGTGAACTGATTATATTGGATATTCATATCATAATTAATATTTTCAATTTTATTGGACAATGATAAAATTTTAATTAACATAAATATCGAACTGAAACATACATTAGAAAAAAAATAGATAACAACAAACAAAAATTTATTTAAAAAATAATTATTGATCAATTAGTGTTGAATGGTTATAATTAAATTTAATGGAATTATAGAATATTAAAAAATTTCTTGAATAGAAATATATTAAATATTTTTTTTATTATATATAAGGAGAATGTTCATACAATTAGAGGAGGGCATTAGATGTGGGTTTTTCATCTTTTTTATTCAACTTGATATCATCTATTATCACCAATTGATTCATTCATGTAACATATACACTGAAAAATTTATATGATAAGTCACGAATATAAAAATATTATTGGTATTTATTGACATTTTATATTTATCCCTTCACATGGTAATTATTAAAATTTTTAAATGATTTATGTGTTTGATGATATAATATCATTATTATTAGTTTTTTGATTATATTTTATTTGTTGAAACTATTTAATAAACATATTGAAAAAAATATTTATTTCCTTCCCCAATTGTAATTTATTGTGGTGCCTTTTTTTATTTAATTTTCCCTTTATTAGGTGCTCATTATTTTAATTTATATTTCTATTGAATCCACACTTTATTTCCCAATTTTTCAGGAAAGAATATCTTTAATGTACTTATATTATTTAAAATTGTTAAATAAATGTTATTAATATTATCAAATGATTTATGAATTAAATTTTTTATAAATTTTTGGATTTTAATTTATAAAATTTAATGATAACAAAAAATAAATTAAACGAGGTATTTTTTTACTTTTTATAATAATATAGAGGAAATCATTATTGTAACATACACCACATGAATGGTTTTTAATGAGATCTAGAAATAAATTTTTTTTGTGTTTACATTAAAATTTCTAATAATTTTTTCAAATAAATTGATTTACATAATATTTTTTAATTGTTTTAATTTAAATATTTTATTTCAAAATGAACAGTTTATTTTCCTAAATGATAGTATTTTTATTCTAAACATATTTTCATATACAAAAACATATTGTTATTTTACAAATTTCTTATTAATTTAATGATCCAACTATACCATCATTATTATTTTTCATTATTTTTTATGATTAAGATGGTGAAATTTTTTTAGAACTCTTAATGTTTCAATGAGTTATGATATAAAAAGTGATAAATTGTTAATGATATTGTAGTAAAAATATTTATGGAAATCATTAGAGGAATGGTGGGAATATTATTATATCTCCAAAAAATAAATATAGTAATGATAGATATATTATTATACAATTCTCACTATATTGGGATTTGAACAAAATTCAATAAGGAACATTATATAGTAGGATTGTACATGGGGAGAAGATTGACAAATAAAATAATATAATTCTTAGATAACTTATTCCATTATGATATTCTTGGATGTGATCCATGTATAATGAAATTATTTTCAATTATATTTTTTATTCAAAAAACATCATATTTTATGAATAATATTGATTTAAAATATATAAAATTTAGTAAAAATAATAATTTATATATGTAACTTTTGGGTAATTATAGTTGTTACTAAATAATTGTTTAATTTTTTTAAAAAAAATCTGAGGCAAGCAGCCCCATTAATATAGTTTAATGCTCTTTGAAATATGGGTTAGAAATATTCAATGAAAACACATAAGATAAAACTATATACAAACCAAAATATAATGTAATGCTAATAAAAGGTGTTTCTCCTCATACCTATATCCTTTTGGAGATGCTATAATATTTATGCTATTGAGGGACAAATTCACCGAAAATGACAAATATTTATAATTTTAAAGGAATACAGATATATTATAAGTGATTTTAGATTTATATATTTCTGGAATCTAATTAATTTTCTATTCTATCAGAGATGATATTTATATATCAATTTTACTACTAAATGTAATAAAAGTATTGGGAAAATTATGAGAATGTTGGTTAGTGAACATGGGCTCATAATACCATGTACAAGATTGAGGATTTTTCTTTATAATGATGCAACAATGATGTGGAATGGATTTTTTACACAAAATGATATGGTGTCATCTTATACCTCTCTCTAATTGACTGTTCAAGAGAAAAATAACAAGACTAATTATAGGGTGTTATCAGTTGTATCTATCTAATTAAAGATAACAAAATTAGATATTTATAGAGAATTTTTTGACATAAGCATTTATCATAAATTTTTAATGTATATATTCGACCAAATTTTTTTGAATATGAAAAAGATATGTTGGTTGGGTTTTTTTATTTACTATGAATACTAAATTTATTATAATATTTATAAAGTGAGTATGGTGGATCAATATTTCATTAGAATGGATCATGCTATATGACATATTGTTAAGATAACAAATTTTCCAATATTTAGGATTTCAAAAGGATATAAAATTATATATTTAAATAATAGAGGTAAGTTTATCAATATGAAATGAGTGGAAACCCATATTTCATTATAATGATTAATTAATGAAGAAAATATGATATATAGATACATATTACGTTAATAATTGTTCCAATGATTTGGTAGTACTGTTGAGGAACAATATTTTTATTGACTTAATTTGTCTACCATCAATTCCAGGAAAATGAAATATCCGTTAGAGAATGATCACAAACCATCCTTATCATTTTATCCCAGATGTATACATATAAATACAAATATGAGTAATTTTTTTAATATATGTATATGAATTGAGATAATACTAATCATATATTATTGCTCTTGGTATGTGGGAAAGTAAATATTGATATACATAAGTCTATGTGGATGTTAGAGTGGTTAACAATACCATATTGGAAAAAAGATATCATTAACATTTATTTAATCCTAAAACACCCCAAATATCTAATTTATATAACTCTATTTGTGTTTTATCAAGTCTGTATATATATATATATTTATCTCTTATTCTCTATCATTAAAATTATTTCTACTAACTATCTAACAATTACATACATTTTAAAAAATTATGGTCATAAGGAGTGAATATTTATATAGTAGTTGATCCATATCAGAGGATTACCACGTATTTATTGAGAATATATCATAATGATAATTTTACATAATTGGGTTTTAGTACATCATAACATTCATCAATATTTTTTGTATGAGATTAAAATTCAAACATTAGAGTATTAGAGGATATAATGTTTTCAATATTTCAATTTTTTTAATCAACAACTACGTATAATTGTGATTTATAAAAAAAATATCCTCCACTCCATCATTTATATGGGCATTTATTAAGATCAATGTTGAAATGATTATAGATCATATAATTGATGGTATAAAGCTAGATAATGTAATCAATTTTAAATGGATCAATCTGATTATACAAAAGATATTTTATATTCATTCAATAGAATTTAAAGGATGCTCAACATCAATAGATTATTTATATAGAAAATAATTGATATTATATAGATTATTATTTTTTATGAGAATATATTCCTACGAATTCATTTCATATAATAAGGTTTTGGGATTTTGAATGAATAAAAAATTTATCAAAAGGTATATTTTATCTTTTATAATTTTTCATCGACAACCAATAGTTTTATATTTTTTGTAATATTGTAGAAAATCTCTCAAGTAAATGATTGATCACAAATAATGATCTATTTTTGATACAATAGGAAAATTATCTTCCTTATATATAATAGCTAGTATAAATCATATAATGTCATGAAATATTTATAGAAAATCTGAAATCCCATCTTCGAAGTATTCTTTTGAGAAAATAAAAATTTGAGGATGATAACTACGACATATATGACTATTTCAATAAATTATATAATAATTTCATTTTATCACTTTGAAAAAAATTATGGGAAAAATTCAAATATCTATTGAAATACTATAACACCACAAACAGTTATTTGTTTTCACCTGAAATAATCATGGGGTAATAGATAACACTAACTAAATCAAGCCAAAAGTCCAAAAATAGTTTTATAATTCATTATAACCTAGATCCTAATTTTTTGGTTTTAATAGTAATATTTTCATTAAGAAAGTTTTCAATAACTAAATTACATTATTCCATGAATAATAAATAATCTATTAATTAACAATAAAAATACTCATATTCCTCAAATTTGATCTCATCCAAGATATATGTTACCAAATTTTAAATGGGGAAATTATAATTAATTTTGTTTTTAAAAAACAATTTATTTATTTATTTTATATCTCTTTTTAAATTAACTTGTTAAAATTACCAAATGGCTATTATTTTTGAAAAATATAAAAATATTAGTTTTAATCAGTTTTTGTAATAATTATCATACAATTAAAAGTATATTCGACCATTATGTTTTTAATTTGGGAATAATTATGTATATTTAATATTTAGTTATATAAAATATTATTAAGTACACATTAACCATCCTTGTATATTATTTATATAATTTTTTGTTTTTAAATCATATTTTTTTTTGAAAAAAATTTAAATTCCTGAAATGTGTTTTTACTTAAAAAAATAAAATTAATATGAATTGTTTAATTGTTTTATTAAATTTATATATTATAAAATCAATAAAATATATGAAAATTTTAATGTTTTTATAAGGCAATGAATCCTAATATATTAATCTTTATGCTTAAAATGAAATTTTCAAAAACAAGTTTTGATTTTTTTTTCTTTCTTAATTAAAATAAAAATTTTCCACGAAAATAAATAGATTTTGTTTAAGCCTAATACATATTTTTAGTCACTATAATTAATATGTTTTATTATATTATAAAGAAATTGTCAAAATTTATTGTAATATCGGTAATATTATTATACCATAGTTAACTTTCAAACATGATTATTGTGGGTTAAAAAGATATTGTAGCTATAGGAATTACAAATATCTTTTTATAATTCACAAAATTTGAATCAATATAAAAATTATCTTATACTTCCTTATATTTATTGTATATTTGGATCTAAAAATACTTATATGTCTTGTTGTATTAGTAAAATATTTTATAAAATTACATAGGAGTTCTTCTCCATAATAATTAAATGGAAGCTCTTCTCTTGCATTATACAAATAATATGATCAATTTAGATAAATCAATACCTATTATAAAACCTTCCATGGTTACCTCCCTTAATTAAATATACTATTTTTCACCTATGTCAAATCTGTCAATGATTGTGGTGAAACAAAATGATTGTCTCTCAAGGGAAATGTATAATATTAACCGTTCTCAATCAATTTTATTTTCTATTCCAGATTCACTAGACCAGTTATATCATTAATAAAAAAGATGAATCCACAATAATAAAAAAATTTATATGTTATTATGACGTTGTGAAAAAAAAACTCTCACCTCTTATAAATAAAATGGGAAATGAACGTATCGTTCATTCATATATGGTGACTATCTCTACCAAGTAGAAATATGATTGACTTTCCATCACTATATTTTGTGGTTTATTATAATTAATGATTTAATGAATATATTTATGGAAATTGTTTCCAACATTAACTCCATAGAGCAGATGTAGTTTCATGATTCTTCTCTTGAAATTATAAAACTCTAGTCTATTTTTTATTCTACTCTGGAGAAGATAAAAGTAGAATCTATAATCTCAGGTAATTTTCAACATAAGGACTCAACAAAATCAAATGATTCCAGAACACATATTCCTCCTGCTACAATTTCAATTTTAGTTAGTTCTCAGTCTAGAGAAAATTTATCTAATCTATAGAACTCTGTAAAATTCCTATCTAATGAAAATAATATTCTTTTGATGTTGTGCAATAAGAATTGTATGGACTAAAATATAAATGAATTATTAAACAACCCTACTTTGGGGAATATAAAAGTAAAAAACATCATGCATCACCATCAAAATCTACCAATCAATTGGAAGAACCCACTAATAGTTATAATGCTCAAAATTTTAGGAGGTCTTCTAGAAATAAATGTTCAGGGAAAAAATAGGAGTTATATCTCAAAATTCAAGTTCAAATAAAGATTCTATTTTGAAATTTTAGGGTATGGCCTACCGTGACGCATTTAATATTCTAAAAATAATTTTTAACACACACCATCCAATGTTATTTTCTATTATCGAACCCAAAATTTCCTTCCATTATAAATATTCTCATCTATGTCAGCATAATTATATTTTAAATGGTTAAATAAAAACTATCTCCAATCTTGAATATATATGGATTTGTTTTGCGTTATTCATTACAAATATTTATATTTTCAAGGTATCTGATCAATTTTTTACTTTAAATTTTAATACTAATAGACACAAAAAATTTTCCATTTTGTTTATGGTATAAATAAATACATATATAGAATAACTATATGAAATTTCTTTTTATATCTAGTCACTAATATTAATGCCCCTTCATTTTTTATTGTAAAAATTCATTCCATTCTCAATGATAGTGAGATTATTGGGCCATCTCATGCTTCTATATCATCATGAGATCTTAATGCCACGATTGATGAAAAAAATCGAATTGAAATTAACCAGACTGGTGAAAAATGCAGTTGGTATAGAATACATTACAATTGAGTGGTTTCCTCTAACTTGTATTGATATTTTAAAAATGATCATGATTTAGATAAATGGGAATAAATCAAAAGAACCACTCTCCACAAGATGAACTATGATCATCATCCAATTTTTAACAAAATTTCAACAAAGACATGAAACCTCATATACCTTTTAAATTTAAAATTTTTTGATCTCTAATGTATATTTTACTAATTTTATCCAAAAATATTTTTTACAATGTTGAACATGAATTATTCTTGGCATGTAATGTCAAATTTAAAAATATTTAAAATACTCTAAAAATATGGGTTAGCTTAAAATCCAAATAAAATAAACATATATATACTTCATCTTGAGGAAGAAAAAAAATTCCAAACAAACAATAATATTAGTTTTGACCCTATCCCTGATCCAATTCAAGAAATAAACCTTATCATTAATCGAAACGCTTTCCTCACTTTGAAAAATAAATATGTTGAAACTAGAATTTAACGTTAAATTGTTATTATATGGTGATCGAAGTAATATTTTCTAAAACACTCTTAAAATAATTAAGAAGCCTTGTGGGTCATTAACCTTTTTAAATTATGGTTAAATTCTTCTTGATAATGAATATGAAATTACTCGACAAAATATTTTCCTACAATGAATCCCTCTTCAATAGTCTGGATATCAACAAAGATATCCTTCTCGAGTTCATTATGATGGTGATAACTGATGAAGACCACACATTCATTCATTACATCCAATTGGATCATGAAATAAATGAAACTATCATTATTTTTAATCTTGACAATTCCCCAAGTACGGATGGCTTCATCAGTTGTTTCTACCAACATTATGGTGATTTGATTCATGTTGATGTTTGTAATCTTGTAAAATCCATTTTCCATTGGAGTGCTTCATCATTCACTTACATCTTAGTTTCTCACCATGATCCGAAAAGTGAAAAATTCCTGTGAGAATCAACTGTTTAGACATGTCTATCTCATTAACAGTATTTATAATATCCTCACCAGTATCATTTCAAATATACTTTCAACTATCATGGTCAAAATTGTCACTCGGAATCTATTTAGATTTATCAAGGGTATATCCATTTAAAAGAACATATTTCTTGCCTATGAGTGTCAAAATATATTGAAAAAATCTATCAAATGATTTCATATTTCTATTAAACTTGATATCATAAAAGATTTGGACACCCTCGAAAGGAACATCATCTTCAAGGTTCTTCCATGTTTTGGTTTTTGTGTCTCTTTTATAAATTCAATCATAACTCTTTTCAATTTTTAATTTATCTCTAGTTTGGTCAATGGATATTCTAATGGCTTCTTTAAATGCTCAAAAAAACTCAAGAAAAGTGACCCCCTATCTGACATTCTCTTATCAACAATATGAGACTAGATTAGTCACTTGATCCCTTGTTTGGTGGCCTAGAATTAGCAGAAGCCCATCCACATATGTAGGAACCTGAATGCTCCTAACCACCTTTCTTATGCTAGTGATATCATCATTTTCCTTCATGTGGATAAAAAATCATAATCTCAAAAATATTCTCTCTCAATAGTATTATTTTTCTAGTAAAACCATTATATGGAACAAATCATGCATCCTTAATGCAATGAATTTTCTTCCGAATAGAAAATGTAACATAAACCATGACCATGGACTAAATCAAGGTACTATATCATTTTATTAAATCATGAACTATAGTTTTCAATTGTTGTTTTCTAGAAACATTACTTCAAATGTATTCTGGAAATAATAATATTATAAATATGTGATTTCAAATTGAAAATTTTATTTTTATAATGAAATTTTCTAGTCATATTCTATTGTTATATTTATCTATATCAACAACATATTATTTCAATCTTTCTATATTGGGTTCATGATCTAATTATACCACCAATATTATTTCTCTTCATTTTTTTTCTAAATATGCTCATGAAATTTTCCAGAAACATATATATATTCCATGTGTTATGTTTTGATTGTATGATGATTTTTTTATTATCATATTTCATTAATATATGAATTTATCATTTTGTGGTAAGATTATGCACATTTATATAACCCTATAATGAATTGGGTAAAGATTGATATCTTAATTGATTATAATAAAATCAATTTGTAGTGAAAATAATGCATTATGTGGAATTTTATAGTATGGTTGACTTGGTTGTCAATCATGAATTGGGAATTGATAGAATAGGTTGTTATGATAAACACCAATGAGAGTCTTTGAGGTGATCTATAACCATGGACATGATATTATTTTCCAAATATTATGACACACATTTATTAACTATTATTATAATATTTTATCATTGTTCAATATTGATAATTGATGATTCATAAGTCTATAAATTCATCCTATTAAAAAATACTTCTTCAATAATCAATGATTAATTATATTTAACTTACTAAGTTTAAATTCTATATGGGTTCATATTTATATTCTACATTTCTGGTTTTCAAACTAATCTATAATCATTGACTAATATACCTTGTGTTTATCCTTACTGGTCATTAATAGTAACACTTTCTTATATTTCAATTAAATAATTTATAAAGAAATGTATCATTTAGGTTATTCAAAATAATCATTCTAGTGAAGAAGAAATATGGGTGATATGATATAGAAATTTTGTGTACCTATGGATTGTGTACCTATGGTTTCTGTATCTATTTTTCTAAAATCAATAAAAATTTATTTTTCTAGAATTGATTTTCTAGATATATATTATTTTTAATATATTCTGATGTTATGTTTATTTTTCTAATGATTCGGTCACTACAATCCAAAATATAAGTTTTATTTTTTCAAATCCATATTCCTTGCCCTAAAAGTGTTATTCCATCTCGTATTGTCTTTATAATTTTTATGTTGTTTTAGAAAGGATGAAATATCATGTGCAACGTGATATCTAATAAGGATTCCATTTATGGGTTTTTAACATGATATGTTTTATGAATTTATAATTGGTATGTATGGTTTATATATCACGCATCATTGGGTGATATATTTTAATGCCACATTGATTTGACAAAAAGGTTTTCTAAATTTAGGTCATAAATATTATTTTAAAAATAATGATACTCTTACTATTTTTTTAAAGAAAACTGAACAAATAAAATTCATAATATATAATCGTAGAAATTACAATTTCTTGTATGAAACCCTTTATTTTTTTGTATATATTGTATAAGGAATAATGTAGGGATATCTTGAGGAGCATGTTAACAGTTTTTTGTGAAAATGTAATGGTGCACGGGTAGCACACAGTTTTTCCAAATCGTGCGAAAGCCTAAAAGAAAAAAATGTAAAAATTTTGGATAGATGTCTTTGGCATGGTTGGTTAAGAGTCTATATACCATTCAAGGAGGCCATATTATGTATATTTCATGATTGTATTAGGATAATGCTTAGATAATGGTTTTCCTAACCATGTTTCTAAATCATGCGAGGGTTAAAAACCACCTCATTAAGAAGTGTATCTACGTCGAACTTTCCATTAATCTTAAATTTTTCTCCAAATTGTCCCTAAATTGAGAATTTACTTCATCAATGTCTATATATAGTTCCCCCATGTTTCTAGAGATGATATTAAGG
This sequence comes from Viscum album, assembly GCA_963277665.1. Lineage (NCBI taxonomy): Eukaryota > Viridiplantae > Streptophyta > Magnoliopsida > Santalales > Viscaceae > Viscum > Viscum album. Next base: position 1,042,790,426 of record OY728163.1, on the reverse strand, counting down.
CATCCTGTGGCGATTCAAATCTGAATTCTCGACGTATTAATCATTCATCACATTTATTTAAACATTTCATAGATCTACTTATATCTACTAATCATCTTCTAAATGAATCTCAGATATATGATTGTTATGGATAGATATGATATTTTGGATGAAACATATGGTGATATTTTGTTTTTCTGTTTATGGGGGAAGAAATATAAGGTTATTTTTTGGAATTCATAGTCATTCTCATGATTTTTATTCATATGTACACAATTTTCATAAAAAATATTGAGGAAAGTGGTTTCACTCTCAACATGGCTTGATTAGAATTGATTGGAATGACATTTAATTGAATATATTGTGTTCAAATGAATTTGGAATTTTTTTTCAATTTTGTTAAACACTCTTTAGTGATGTTTGGAAAATATTGGAAATCAATTAAAATGTGTGTTCCTGAATATGTACTTTTGTTCATTATCATAAAATGTGGATTTTAAAATAATGATTTGGTATATTTGGGGAATTTTAATTTGGTTATGAGTTTTTCAATAAAGTGGATATGTTTATTTAAATTAAATTGTTTTTAAAATTTTCTTTCTTAATGTGTTTCAATAATTTAATGGGTATATTTTATTGGTTGAACACACTTGGATTTTGAATGTGATTTTCATGAGTATGTGTTGCATGTTCACATGCATTATGAATAATAATTGTGTGATTGAACCCCATCAAATCCATGGGTTGGATTTGGTCTTGATGTACCCCCATCAATCTGGTCCACTATGTGAAGGCTTTGTGGAAGGGTAACTCAACACCTGCGAGTATAAGGAGCTTCATGTTCCATGCATGGATGGGTGTCTAGTAAAGTGGAATGTAATTATTTTGAAAAAATGATTTTTAGAAATGGTTTTAATGGAATGAATTTTTTCTTGAATTGTAACATTCTATAAATTTTAGTTAAATAACCATACTTTTCTTGGGGTAACAAATGGTTTTTGAATATGGCTATATTTTGTTATAAAATATTTTATAAATTTAATTTATATAAATGGTTTTATATAAATGTTGTTCACTTTTCTATTTGATTGGAATGATCAGGGATGTTATTGGGGGAATGCCTATTTAGTTTTATGATGACCCTATCTTTGTAACATTGGTTATTTTATCATATGATATCTTGGTATACATTTGAAAATATAATGTATTACATGTATATAACACAAAATTATTAAACTTGAACTGTGTAGTGATATTCGAGCTTGGAGAATATGGAGAATAGAGTCTTCTAGTCATGATGGGGACTTTAGTTGTAGTAACTCTTTTTTAACTTGATAGTTTCATGTCATCCATTGTAGTACACAAAGGAGTGTTGTTGATATAAATGCAGTAGTTGAGTTTCCTTTCATTTATTCATTCATCATATAGTGATAAGTTTGGTTATGGATGCATGGTTAATGATTTTAGATCATAAAGGATAAATTGTCCCCCACATTCATTAGAAACCCTTTTGAATTTATTCCCATCCATTAGCACTATCAAGATGTCCCTTAAGTCCATGTAATGATTCATCGTATTCTATAGAAAATAAGAATAAGTGGGTCATCAAAAATGGTATTAATTTGTTTGATCCAAATGTTTCTTTGATATATGTGATAACAAATTGTTTCATCTATTGAAGAATATGAAGTCGTCATTGTTATTGGTCATGGAGTTGAAATCTATTCTTATATATTCCTTCGGTTGGAATCTTGGAATGGAGTAAGGTAGTTTGGAAATAAAATTTAACGAATAAAATTAGGTATCTAACATTTTTATGTTGAACAACATGTAATGAGGGAGTTGGTCACATAAGTGTTTTGGAGACACATATAGCATTTAGAAATTTCATTATTATGTGTTTATCCAATTAGACGAGCCTGACAAGGATTTTATAAAAATAATTTTCAAAAATGATTATATATTTCATTTAGATAAATTGTTTTTGATTTTTTTCATATTGTCATTTTTCTAAAAATGTGGAAATTGATTTCAAATGAAAGTCATTGAAAACATAAAGAAAAATGTAATTTTAAAATGGATTTATTTTCAAAATAAAAAACCAAATATTTGAAAATTATTTGAATGGAGGAAAATATTTATTCAAAAAACATTTTTGTGATCGTAGATGTCAAATAAATTGAAATTATAATTCATATGTTTCTGTTGGATGAGACTTATGGTGTTTATATAGTTTAGAGAATGGAACCTAGTAGGCATCATAGAAATTAATTGGAATTAGCAACAAAGAATGTGGTTTCACCTAAACCGTAGATGAACCATGAGTTTTTTTAGATTATAGATCAATCCTTCCATGATATGTATATGGAGAACAGGAGAGATGATCCAGGGATTGTGGATTATTCTCTGAAGATCATGAATTAGAATCCACCCATTTTCTATGGTGATTATAAAACTGATAAGGACGAGATGTTGATGAAATAGAAGAATTATAAATTTGATTATATCACCACACTAGTGGGGCTCCTAATCAAGCTACAAACATACATGATCGAGTATATTGCATGTTATTGGTGAGATATAATAGTTCTATATAAACTGGATCATAATCATAATTGGTATTATTTTTTAGAATTGTTTAATATAAAAATAAATCATTTCATGTTTAGGATCAAGATAATGTTATACATATTCATCTTGATGAAAAAAATTATCTCATCCCTAGATTATGTGGTTGAATACTTGAATTTAATTCTGTTTTCACTAGATCTTGTCATGATTGTGTCCTTGATAGAACCTGTATTTGAATTAGGGCTATGACTAGAGATTCTATTGAATATTTTTGTACTAAGTATTATATATTATACAGTGACAGTGAACATTGAGGAAATGGATGAATGAGATATCATAATATGTATTGGAGGCATAAGTATGATGATACCTATAAGAAATGTTTGAACAGAGATACTGGGAGTAAGGAGAAGAGGTGAAAAGTTTCCATGATGGGAGCATGACTCAAAATGCGATGGCTAGATCAATGAAACTTCTTCTATGATCAAATTGAAAATAATACTATTTCCAATTTCGTTTTCTTAACCACATAATGAGTGATTGTACAAAAAAAATCTCTGGGTTTCCATTTTATCAATAATATTGGGCATCATTAGCACTACATTCATGGTGCTCTGAGGGTGGGTCCTTGAGACACTTCTTAGGTATCTCAAGAATCATATGATTCAACATGTCAATGATATATGAATTTGAAATGATAGTAGAATAGATCTGGACTTGGTGATTCGTGTAATACCATTTCTTATCAATAAGGTTAATCACATCAATGTTACAAGGATAAGACTGTAGAAATGGAGAAATAGAAAGGGGATGAGAAAATAATGGTAGATGATCAGGATAGACCATCATTTCTAAGAGGTATGATTCTTTTGAATTATATTCTTATTCATGTGTTTCTTGATACTGGTTCATCACATTCCCTCATAACTTCTGATGTTGTTGATTTACTAGTTTAAAAATTATAGACAATGCCTTCTATGATAAAACAGAAAATGTATCATGTAAAAAGTGAATGTTGAGAAATTTTAAATAGAGAATGATCAATTAATTTGGATGGATCTGAACAGAATTTACACTTATCGGTACTAGAGATTAATTTATATAACGCAATCATATTTATGAATTTGATGAAAATTTGCAAGGTCTACATAGACTATTATAGTAGGCAAAGATATTTAAAAATAGTGGATGGCACTGAGTATATCTTCAGTGGACATTGGTTTGTAATGATAGATACAACAGGATGGTTGGAACTAGTAGTGGTAACAGTCTCACAAAATTTTTTGGTGTTTACCTTTTAGCATTGACAAATGAGATTGAAAATAATTGAATTCCAATACTTTTTAATCAATATCTTGATGTATTTCATGAATATTTATCAGGGTTACCACCTAAATGGGAAGTGGATTTTAAAATTGACCTCGATCTAATGAAATATCTTATTTATATTATATATTATAGGTTGTAACCATTAATATTTTAGAATTAATAGTACAATTATATGAGATTGAATGAATGGTTTCATTCTGCCCTAAATATCTCTATAGGATGAACCTGTACTATTAATCATGAAAGAAGATAAAACTCTAATGATATGTGTGGATTATAATAAGATTATCAATTTTTTGAAAAATAATATCTATCCAATTTCAGTTATTAGTGATATTTTTGATCAATTGACAGGATCTCATTGGTTTTCAAAATTAACATGCAATCCTGATATCATCATTTGTATGTTCAGAAAGATTATATTCTAAAATAATCTTTTAAAAGTAGATATGTCTAATAATAATATCTATTCATGCATTTCTGTCTTACAAATTCACTATTGATATTTTTGTAATTGATTAATTGGATATATCAGAGGCATATATATTCTATGTTTATGGTGTTTCTTTGATGAATTGATTGTGTATTTAAGGACAAATAATTATCAATAGTGTAATATCCTAGATTTATCCTTGAGGAAGTTTTTGTCAATGTCACAGATTTAATACCTAATTTTTATACAATATGTGTTTTTCTATGTTCTTGTGATGATTAGTTGCTGTTATGATGATTCATGACTTTAAATTGGGAAGGAAAAAAGAGTTTATGATTTTTTACACTGTTTGTCCATGATTAGTGATAACCATGCCGATCAGTCCATGTAACCATTCAAATGGAATGTTACCGAGCAGTAGTATCTACAATGTTTTTTCAACATTTAAAAAAACATGTATCCCCTAAACATTTTGAAATATAAAATATTTCATTTTATGGGTTTTTATGTTCCTCTAAGGATTTTCCTCATTATTCCTCTTTTAAACCATAGTGAAATACCATTCCCTCAATATCATCCATGAGGCGATTGTACTTATTTCCAAGGAATATTGGAGTGTCGTTAGGTTTGGATTGATGATCCGAGTACGGCAAATCCAGTCCCTATTTCCTCTTCATGAATAGGGGTTGTATCATTATTTTCTTTCTATTTGATGCACTGAAACCATTTTTTTCAGATTTAGGTTTAATATCTTAAGGGAATTTATATTGGTATTTAAGTCTTCAATGAAAGGTGTGCTCGCCAATGGATTTGTAGTAAGTGGTATAAAATTATATCCCATAGTTTGTATCTTGATTTATTCATGTAGGGTGTAATTATTACAGTATTTTTCATTTTTTTCATTATGTTGTTAGATGAATATGATGTATTGTGTATGTAAATAGAAAATATAATTCATCATGATCCCCGTGTGATTTGTGGAGGATGTTGTGATTTATTTTAGGTCCAATCATAAGGTGTTCTGACACTTTCGAATGAGCTAACAGAAATATAATGTATGAATTTAAATCATGATGTTGTAATTCGTTATAGAATGTGTTAATTGGGTTATGTAATGAGTTATAAGGGTTGGGGATTGTTTTTTTATAATTTGGTTAAAGAATATGTGGTTTTTTGTCATGTAAATGGATTAAATGGGACTAATGAGAATACGTTAAGAGATTATATTTCGGATTCAATATGCTTAGTGAGATATCCAGGGGAAAAGGGAAATGGGGAAAATGGTTATGGGGTATAAATGATGAATGTTCTAATGGATTGTGGAATAATATTTATTTTCCCATTTATTATATATTTTTTAGATGTTTCCAATGATATTGGCTATACATGGTTTTAAATATTTTTTTATGAAAAGTGATAAATATTAATGTGCACATGGCTTGCTAGAGTGGGATATATACATGGGGTTCTATGACTATAGGTCATGTTTAACTTATGTTCTATGTTATTCTCTATAAGTGAATGAGTTAGTGAACGAGACCGATTTCTATTCCCCTAATAGATTCATTCCACCCATACTGAGGCTTTGATGTGAGGATAATGTGGTTATTGTGATGTGATTCCTAGTGAGATAGGACTTGATTATTCCCATATTACATGAGAATATTGACCATTCTCAATTCACCGAACACATGATAAATGGGTGAACTAAACATGATATTATTTGATAGTGAAATTCACATAAATGGTAACATAACATAAATGACCATAATATAGAATGAATTATTTTTCTTTTAAATTTACTTTTATGGAATTTGCAATTTCCTTTATTGTTTATTTGAAAATATATATTTTTGAGTCATTGGTGGGTGTTTAATATGTTATAATGAAACCCTTCTCGGGCCGTCGTTGGGTACCCAAGCAGATTTCATGGGTTCAGGTTTTGAAAGAGGCATGTTACTTATAATAGAGAAGTTATCTGTGTTCATTATGTTTATAGAGGAGGACCGAGACATTGTTCTTGGACTGTTTAGGATATTCTGTTTTTTAATTCTTTTAGGGTTATTCACAGGGAACTATATGAGAACATGGAAAATATGCTGTTTGATATGGTTTGTACCAAGTTGTATATTGTTTATTTCTTTATTTTCATTATTATCATATAATTTTATTATGTTTTTTTGTATTTTCCACTATGTAATACTTTGAGAAATTTGTATAGTCTCCCTAGTTGACTTATAAACCCTCATCACTTATCGGCAACATCTAGCATAAGGGGAAGCACGATTGAGGTTATGGGGCAGTCTTGGCTCGGGGAACAAGTTTTGTTGCTCCTAGGTCAGGGAGGTTTCATAGTCGTTTCATATGAGTTATTTTCTCTTTATTACTATTTGGGGATAGTAGAGAGGATATTAGTACAATGTTGAGCCATGGTAATGAGAAAATTCCTGGGGGTATCTAACATAATTATGAGTTAAAACCAATGTCACCCAAGGTATTAATTGTTTTTTATGTTGTGTGTTGTTACATTTGATGATATTTTACCATTTTCTGGTGCACATGGCTTTTGTTGTGTCCGTTTTATGATATTTTACACATGGTGGGAATGGAATGTGGTTGTGCATTCATGCTTCATTTTAGGAACATATGTTGATAAGTGATAGACATAATATTTGGCACACACACACATGGGATAATAGTGTGGGGTTTAAATAATATTATTTATTTTATTTCATGAAATTGATAAAAATTGGACCAAATAAAATGGTTGGAATGATGAGGAATGTAAGGTTTGTATCCTTGTAAGTTGGTTGTCAAATTATACTTGAACATGATGGGGTGGCCAAGGGTAGTGTTCCATTTGTGATTGGACACATTTGGGTAGTGAGTGAGATATGATTTAATATGGATAGTGGTTATTGTTCCATTATATAAACACAATGGATTGAGGGCCTCTGTTCAAAATTTCTTGTATGGAATTTTTTGGAAATAACATCATGATGATGTGTGATTGTTAGAAGATAGGAGGATGCTTTCGAGGATTCACCCCCAGTAGTAGAAAAAGGCCACCTAATGGATCACGATGATTTGAAAGATTATTTCCATGAGAACGTCACCATTTTAATGAGATGATGGAACGTGACCTATGGAGGGTTTCACAAAGAATGTTTGAACCATATTGGGGGTTTAAACTATACTACACTCCAACCCTTATCTGATTGGGACGTCTAGAGGATGAAGTGTTTTGGATAGAGTCTCTATAGATTATTATTTCCCATCTAGATACTACTCTCTAGAATCAAGTCATGTTACCAATTTATAGGATGAGGGGCCAAGAAAAGAGTTGGTGGGATGTTATGGTTCAAATAGAGAAGGGTGAAAGAATGGGGTGGAAGGCTTTTATTTAGATATTTTATTAACAAATTTACCCATAAATATTGTGTTAGGTGACGATTGAAGATTTTGTGAGCTTGACCCAAGGGAAAAATGTCTTTAATGGACTATCCTAGTCAATTCACCAATCTTAAATGCTTCGTTCTGGAATTGATAAGAGTTGAGGCAGTTGGAAAGAAATAATTCCACAATGGTCTAAGACACTAGATCTTGTCTCAAGTAAAAATATTATGCTTGAAAAGGTTTTCCAAGCATACAAATCAATCCCTTATCTCAGAGGGGACCTTAAATAGGGAATCAAGTAGTGAAAATTTAGTTCCAACTAGGCATGCTAGTTGTGGGGATTAAAAAATTAAGATGTTTCATTCTATAAAAATTTAGTAGGGTGGAAGTGCACAAAGAGAACAAAAGAGAGGGTGAGACATTCATGTTTGATATCAGGTGTATTATTATCAGTGTGGCGAGATGGGGCACATGAATGGCCAATTTCCCCTACCATAGATGAGTGTCGAGCAAGAAGAAGGCTAGGATATGTGCAGAGGGATGGCAAGAAACCACAGATTTCGAAAAATTATGGAACACAGAGGTAGATGCAGAGTGTAGGCAGGGAGTCAGTTGCCCTGTATTAGCTATGGAGTGGGATTTTCATTGGCCACCTCAGTAGGGGTGGTGGATAACGAAAACCCGGGTGAGATCACTCATAGTAGTAGGTTACTAAAGTATATGGTACTCAGGATAAAACCTAGGGTAGATGAGTAGGTCATCTCTATGAAATCCAGACTACACTATAAGCTTGCAAGGCAAGACCATCAATTGATCAAGGTATGATCCATTAGAATCCACACTCATAAGATCTTTATTTGATAATGTTTCTATGCATTTTCTTAGTTATACATAGTTTGTGATTATGTTGGGCTTAAAAGTGGATAGTTAATGGGTTGTAATGACACTTGATACCATGTTTGGGGTAGGAATCGAGAACATCAGGCTTTCAAAGGGTTGGACACTTAAAGTTGGTTGATATCATTTAATGTGGGATTTGTTTATTCTATAGTTGTAAGGTTTTTAACTTATAATGGGTATGGATTGATTGGTGCTGCATCAATCCCATATCCATTGTTATAGACATTAGGTGACATTCACATCTCTCGATGGAGACATGAATGTTCTCTATGATTAGTTGGATGCTCGAGCGGGACACACAGGGCCACTATGGTAGTTTTTTAAGAACTCCCAACCCATGTAGCATTACTTATGATTGATTATGGGGAGAATGTGTAGCCAATATTCCATCATATTGTATATCAATATCATGATGCATTTCCCGAGGACTTACAGGACTTCCACCTAAGATATATTTCATGTTTACAATTTAGTTGTTACTAGGATTAGATCTGTTTCCATTAAGCAATAAAAAATGGCACTAGTATAGATCCATGAACATAACATTCAATTAAAAGAGTTGGATAATAAGGGTTTTATTCATCCTATTACATCACCTAAGGGATCTGTATTTATATTTTATAATATTGGTGATGGACCTTTGAGACAATTTATCAATTATATGATGCTCAACCAGATGATTGTGAATAACAGATACCCTCTTCATTCAATTTATGACATATTTGAGCAGATCAATTGTTCCAATATGTTTTTTATGATCGAATTGTGATCGATATACCCTCAGTTGATGGGAATACCTTGTGATGTACCTTGAACAACTTTCCGAAGCATGTACGGGTTATATGATTTTTTTGTGATGACATTTTCTTTGAAAAATGATTCAATTGTGTTCAAGGATGTGATGAAATAGATATTTCCTCCACATCTGGATCATTTTTCAGTTGACTTTGTTGATGAAAACATAGTGTACTCCAGAAATGATGATGATCATGGAACATACCTTGACATGGTTTTGAGTACACATAGAGAGCATAGGATTTATAGAAGGAAATCCAAATATCTACTTTGGATTCATGATTTGAATGTTTTGGGACAAATCAATTTTGATCTAGGTGTTTATATGGATATAGAAAATGTACATCTTGAAGTGTCTTGAGAGCATCCAAATAATGTTTCTGATGTTTTGTGTATATTTGGGTTTGTCTTGTTATTAATGGAGGTTCATCGGAGATTTCTACCATTTGGTACACAACTCAAAATATTATCAATGAAAATAGTTATTTTAGAATTGATATAGTATTTTAAGAGTTATTTTAAATAGTTTAAGATGTAGTTGACTAAAGAATCTATTTTAAACACAATTGAACAAAGTAATTAGTAGTCATTTTTAATTGATGAATCTAGTATGGGACTTGGGTATGTGTTGATGAAGGATTATCAAGTCATAGCTTACGGGTCGAGACAGTTGAGACCACATGAAATAAATTTACCTAATTATGACCTTGTGTTAGCTTCTGTGGTTCGTGACTTTACATTTTCGAGGAGTTACTTGTTGGGAGATCCCTTCACGATGTCTACTAACAATAAAAGTCATAAATTGGTCCTCTCTCAGTGTAATTTGAATATTCTATTGTGATGTTGGGTCCTCTCTCAGGGTAGGAAAAAAATGTGGCTGATGCTCTGAGTTGGTCGATGGTAAATAAGGTAGTTCATGAATCCATTTCATAGCGGAAGATGATGGACATGTTTTCAGATATGCAATTGTAGGTACATGATGGGCATGATCGGATGTCTCAAATATCTATAGAAGTTGAATCATTACATTTGAGTTGGGTCATGTAGAGTAAACTAGTGGATCTAGACTGTTTGGTTATGAAAGAAATTATTAATGTTGGGGAGTGAAATTCTAGTTTTTCTTTCTTTTTTGATGGAATTTATTATGTTCATGGATATGTTGTAGTACCAAAAGGTGTATTGGAGGATATGATATGTGAGTTCTATTAATCGAAGTGAGCAGTGCATCATGGTTTGACCACGATATACAATGATATATCTAAAAAGTATTGGTGATCGGGAATAAAGAAATAGGTTGTGGGGTTTGTGGGACGATTCCTTAACTTATAGTAGTTTAAGGCAAAAAATTAGTATCTAGCTGCATTGTTGAAGTCATTCCCCATTCCAAATTAGACGTGAAACGACGCAACGATGGAATTCATAGTTGGTATTATGAGGATGACTCAAAATAATTATTAAATCAAGGTTGTTGTGGACTAGTTAAAAAAATGTTATCATTTCATGTAGATCCCAAAAAATTATATAATGGACCAGTTCAGTTATTTAATTGTTTGAGTGAAATTGTGGTTGAATGGTTTGCCGAGAACCATAGTTTCGAATCATGATCCAAATGTAAATTCATGTTTATATTAGGGATTATAAGATGTGTGTGGTACCCAAGTGTATTTTTACTATGGATTATCGCCCGCATACTGATGATAAGTTAGAATATATGATACAGGTATTGGAGGACATCTTGACAGCTGGTCTGTTTTATTTTGGTGGTTCATGGGAATGGAACTTCCTTCTCATTATGTTTTCATACAATAGTATATTTTTTACACAATTTAGATGGATCCTTTTGATCCACTCTATGGGATACCATGTAGATCTCTACTCTTTTGATTGGAAGATGAAGAGTATAAGCTGTAAAGAATGAGTGTTATTCAAGGGACATTAGTTATGTTTTAATTGATTCAAAAGCACATGTAAATGACCCAACATAGGAAAAAGTCATATGTAGATCGACGTCATTGACCTATTAAGTTAAAAGTGAGTGATAGTGTTTTTTTGGGTGTTTCCATGGTTTGGACACAATAAAATTTGAATATAGAGAATGTTGGAACTAAGGTATGTTGGGCAATTCGATATTGTGTAGAGGATTAGACTGGTGTCTTACCTATTAGCACTACCACAGTGGTATAGTGGGATGCATTGTGTTTTCCTTGTTTCACAACTCTGATTATATCAACATGATCCATCTCATGATATAAATTCTGATGATGTGTAGATTGAGGAGGATTCATCCTTTGAGGATAATCTGATTCATATTTTGGATCATAGTGACATGGACTTCCAGGAAGGGTTATGCCTTTGGATCCCATTATTTTGTATCATGGAACATCCAAGAGGAATTTTGGGAGCGATAATAAAATATTTGGGATCATTTTCCCAGTATCTTTTCCTGGGGAACTCTATGGTACTCAGAATTTGCAGCTCATGTACGAGGCGTTATATGTTTCGGAGGATATAAGTTCCTAGATTTCTCCAAAGGGCATGGATTTTCTACTTTTCTGTTTAAGTTGCTTATTTGGATTAAATAAAGGTTTCAAAGTTTATGTTGTGGTTAGGGGGTGTTCCTGGTGTTTAAGACCTGAAAAAGGGTTGAAAATGGATTTTTTGGGATGTTTCCCAGTTTTCACATGGTTTAGAAAATGGTCTGGGTAAACAGTGTGGCCTAATTACGTTGAGAAATTTTCAAAAATTCCATTAAGATATATTTATTTTCTAGACATGATTTTTCTCCTTCCTCTATTGAACCCTTGTAACGATCCAAGATTCCATGATCTTTCAGGTGGAGAATCTTTTTCAATCTTATGCTATTTGGAGTTTCGTCTGTTGAATATTAAATATTCGGGTTAGGCTAATCCCCTCTTTGATTACTTCTCATAATAAGGGTATGCATCATTCTTTTCTCTCTATCTAATAATCTAAAAAACTTATTTTTTGGTGAGATTTACGATGAATCTTAAAAGGGTTTTCATATTAGGATCTAAGTCCATGATCAAGTGTTTGTTCTCCAAATGGATTTTAGGTGGGTGGTCTACAAGTATATTTTGTGGGTTTTATATTTATTTATGCATGTAGGGTATTATAATTTCTATCTTTTTGATGTTTTGTTAGTTACATTGGATGAATGTGGTGTTTCGTATGTGTAAATACCCAATTGTATTATTCATGATCCCTGTGGGATACGAGGAGGATTTTGTGGCATATTTTTGTTCCACCTATGGGGTGCGACGACCCAATAAAATTGGATAATAAAAATATAAGAATGAATTTGGCCATGATGTTGTAAATACATAGAAAATGTGTTAATTTTATTATATAAAGTGTTATAAGGGTTGTGGATTTGTTTTTTCTAATTTGGTTAATGTATTTGGAATTTAATGGTTGTCATGTAAATGAAATAAATGTGATTAATAAGAATATGTTAAGAGACTATTTTTCTTCTGGAATATGCTTAGTGAGATAGTCATGGGAAATGGGAAATATGGATAAATGGATATGGGATATAAATGATTATTTTGTTTCTAGATTGTGGAATAATGTTAATTTTACAATATATTTGATATTTTTGGGACATTTCTATTGATATTGGATATACATAGATGTAATCTGTTTGTTTTGGAAATGGATAAATAAGAATGTTCACATGGACAAGTAGAGTGATGTATTGACATGAGGTCATACGCCTAAGGGTGGAGTTTGACCATGGTTCTATGCTCTACCCTCAAAATGAAAGGGCTAGGGAAGGGGACATTGTTTTATTCCCCTAACAGTTTCATTACATCGTGACTAAGGCTTCGATGTGAGGATTATTTGGTTATTGTGATGTGATTCCTAGTAAGATAAAACATAATTATTCATATATTCCTTGAGAACACAGAACATTCATAGTCTATAGAACACATGAAAAAGGGTGAATTAAATTGAGAGATGATTAAGTAGTGAACCAACCTTAATGGGATAGAAATATTAATGGATGGTAAAATATATCGTATTATTTAACAAATTTCCTTTACATTACATTATTTACCGCATTCCTAAACTATTTATTTGACTGGGTAATTTTTATACACTATTGTTGGTGGCCTAAAGAGTTGTACTCATATCCACCTCATGTAGTTGTTGGGTACCCAATAAGATTTTGTCACATTCCATGATTTCATAGTACGTTATTTTTTCAAATTAATTCAATAACATGCACTACACGCAACAATGATTTCAAAGGCACCACAACTTACCAAACTAGCCGTTCAAAAGTGGTAATGAATAAAATTATCTAAATTTTTAACTATTAATAATAATTATAATTTTTGAATTCATATTATGAGTTTCTTATATATATTGTAAGGACAAATTCATTTTTTCAGATGGAAGATTTATTTTTCAGAAAAAATGAAATTTTACCACCTTTTAATAGCGAACCATTTTTAAATACAATTTTTGAAACTTTTATATAATCAATTTGACAAAATAAACATCTTCTTTAGATTCGGGACATAATAATTTAGTTTTAATAAATCTTTGGTGTTTTTATGACATCATTCATATTTGGGTGAATAGTGAAAAATACTATAACATAAAACAAGTTTTCTAATCAACATAATTTATTGTGTAGAATTATAAATTTTAATGGTTCAAAAGTATGATTAGATTATATTTTTACCATTTAATCCAATTATGGTTATTGTAATTAATTTCATGTTGAAATTATACATAAACAAGTGTCAATCTTTTGATAGTTATTATTTCTTAAAAATACACCTTTTGGTTTTGATAAAGGGAATTAATTTTAAATTAATTAATTAAACATCAATATTTTGAAATTGGTAAAATATAATTCATTTTTCAATTCAGAATATCAAAATTGTCGTCGGGTTAATTTTTTTCATTTTTCATAAAACATTCATTTTTTGATGAATAGTGAAAAACATTGAGTTATTGGTTAAAACAAAATTTTTATTTAATTAATTATTTATATAATTTAAATTTATTTTATGAAAAAATAGATTCATAATACATATATAAGTTAAATTTAATTTGTTGTAGTAATTTTATAATAAGTTTAGATAAATAAAAATTTAATTGAACTTTTCACTAACTTTTACCCACCACCTAGGAAAATTTGCGAATTCACATAAAACATAATTTTACCACTCCTATGATTGGAATTTAAAAAATCTAAGAGACACAATTTCTATTAGTAAGTAAAATGTGGTTGAATAATATGAAAATTATTTTTCGTGAATAGTAACATTTTACTTATATTTACCACAGTTAAAAGTAAATATGGTAATTAAGGGTAAAAATTATATTATTATTACCCTAAAAGATGTCCTAATTCTATTGGATAAGGTTAATTCAACCAAAAAATACCTCAGTTATAAAATATAAACCTTTTTCGTCCACTTGGATTAGATTAGTACATTTATTATTATTTACTTCAATGAAGATTTAAAAGAGTTAAAATCAACGTTTAACAACTAAAACATTTTTAATATAGGGTTATACATGACATAAATTCTACTATAAATATTAATTATAAATCTAAAAAGATTTCCTACATAACGGTATTATATATATATATTAGACATTAAATAATTTAATTTATTTATGAAACAATGATGATACAATAATTATCTAATTAATAAAATATTAAAATAATTTACAATATAAATATCCAAATAAATTTAATTTGATACTTTTTATTAATTTTGATTGTTTTATACGTTAATATGACATATTAGGGATGGTTATATGTATTTTATTCAATGTAATAATGCTGTTATGAATTTAGCAAAAAACCCAAATAGTGTCAAAATTGACATAAAAGATTTTTTAAAACAAATATTATTATATAAATTGATATCCTATTCCTAAAAATATAGGGATCAACTAAAGGAATTATATAATGATACATTTATCATTAATAAACAACTTGGGGTCCTCTTGGAAGTATATCGTATGTTTATTTACCATATAATAAAAAAATAAAAAGAGACATGGGAAATGTCAAACTATTTAACTGGGAGTTAAATCTAAAATATAATGTTAATATATTGACCCCAACCATTCTAAAACCTGTTAGTTTTGTGGGTTTCTACCCATCACCTCCATAGACTTTAAATAATTTTCTTTTGAGCGATTAGAATCCAAAAAATATATTATTATAAAATAATATTTTTTGTTTTTCATAAGGTGACCCTCACCCCTCGTATAAAAGGGAACTCCTCCTTCTCGCTAATTTAAATCTTCAAAGCCATTTTCCTCACCCAAACTCATCCCAAATTCCCTTTCAACTTTTTTCCCATCATCCTAGAGGCCTTCCTTTGGTCAAAAATCCTACCTATGGAGCTCTTTGATCAAATAAAAATGGAGAACTCGAAGAAGAGGTAAATATTTCATCACCTCTTTCAAATAATTTTCTTATTCCACTTCTTCTTTCCATGTTGTTTCCATTATAAAATAATAACTCCAGTACCTTCTATATACTGTGATGTTATTATAAATATGTTCCAACCAAATTCATTATTCTATCTATCCTTTGAATGACATGTCACCATACGTGCGTGCGTACAACTTACAATCTACACGTCATGGTGTAATTGTTATTCAATACATTATTATTTGTATGGGTATAATAATGATGTTAAATTGATATAAATAGTAAATATAACATGATAATTATGTTTTATATGATATAACATCAAATTATATATTATTTTAAAACTAAAAGAATGATATTGTCACTCGTGCGTACGTACTGATTACCGTCTCCACGAACGCGATGAGATTCATTATCCATCGCATCCATTCAAGACTAATTTTTATACATGATTAAAAATAATATTTAAAGAATTGATATCATTCTGTATATGAATATGATACATCCCATCCACAAAAAATATGACCCACATAACAAATAATATAATGGAAAACAAATCTGTTAACACCCAAAAAACGATAATATTTATATATTATTAGTAAAGAAATGTTAAAAAAATCATATATGATATCATATTAATGTATATGATTCTTGTATATTTTAATAACATTTATTTCACCATTATATAGATGGGTATCCTACCCTCTACCAAGGAAAAGTACAAGGTAATGGTTTGTTTCACAATATCTTCATTATCTGAGATTGTTTATTTGTAATTATCTACTAGGACCTCCTTATCATTCACATACATGTTTCATAAAAATGTATTTCAAAACATTCTATCTATTTTATAAACTATGGTTTAAAGTCATTTATATCCTTTTTGGACTTTTATAAGATGTTTATAAAGGATTATTTCCGTCATTTTCCAAACAAGGAAATTTTTATCCTTTTCGAAAAAAATTAAGGTAAGCATGTATTTTTATTAACTTATACGGTGGCTGCGGCTATTTTCCACCGTTATAAAATCATCGATGCTTCCTTTACAATATTAAAAAAATTTTAAATTTAATTTTTTCTTTTATAATTATGTGACTTTTAAATGATTTCAAAAATGATATATTTCTCTCAAATAGTTTTGATTTCATCTATGTAAACATCCTTTGATGGATTTTAATCTTATTTGAATTTGATTTATTATGATACAAAACATCCATATTGTATTGATGGTTTAGTGAAATATTTGACTGTGGATTTGTTATTTTTATACCATTCATGGTTTATGTAGAAAGTATTTACATTTCATATGCTAATTTTAATACGATTGTTTATGTTATGTTTAAACCTGGTTATATAAAAAATGCAATGGACTTATTAAGTTTCAGGTGGAGCCCACTATAGAACCTCGATAAATCGTTAGGTCTCATGAGTCAAACTAGTGTCTTGGATAAAGGACTTGACAAAATATTATTTGTATTCTTGGCACAAGGCCTTTACTATGTTGTTATGATAGTCTGGAATTATGAATTCCATCATTATGAACGTGGTTATTGATATTTCATGTGATTATTCGTCTAGTAGAATATCCATGTTAATAATTAAATGGAATTACTTTATTTTATTTTTTCCATATTATACTGAAGTTCAAGTTTAATAGGATTTCATTATAGTTATACATTTCTTTAAAATTTTATTCTTATTTATGATTGTTTCTGATATATTGTTTTCCTTACTGAGAATATGAGCTCACCCCGTTATATGTTTTATTTTTCCCATTATGTGAAGAAGTATATTATGACAGACCTGTAGGGGTAGCCTATGGGATCTCAGTATTGTCTTTGGAAACAGTGTTGTTGTAGTTTTCCATTTTATGATGTAATGAAAACCTTATAAATGTATATAGTGTTTTCAAGGCTACTAAATTAATAAGTATTTTGAGGATTGATATTTTGTGATCATGCCAATGTTATATAATAATGCAATGACTCTGGGTAACTGGTGTTAGGGCATTATTGTTTGTATTAGAGAAATTTTAGTATAAAACATAGAAACTATACTTAGATAAACTCTGATAGATCACATTGACCTAAGATAGACATTAAGGATTATTATAGAAGTACAAAATAGAATTTTGGTATTATTGGGATTTTATGAGTTTCCCAATCAATACATCACTATCTGGATATGAGCTGGTAGAGGCTACTATTACATAGATGTATCTAGCGGTAAAACCCAAAAACACCACTTTGAGCTAGTCTCAAATGGGTAATGGTGCACAACAACAGGCCTTGTTTCACTCTGGGTTATGAAACTCCTATTGGAAATTCTTAGGATAATTCTAATTTTCCTTACAAAACATTAGTAAAGGTTTATGAGTATATACATTCTCAATGAAAACATCTTTATGATTATGGATTATATCCATAAACTATTTAATTCGCATTAGGTATTTTACAACTTAGGAATTATTCATTGCAATTCATAAACTGGCCTACTGAATGACATTGTATAGGAATGGTGCCCAGAAGAAGGAATGTGAACTCTAGTAATACGTATGATCCAAAGAGTAAGAAGAATCATATCTTTCACAGTATTAAGATATCAATTAGTAGGGAAATAGACTCCTATATATTTACAACATATGAAGAAATAATATCATGTGTTAATAAGATATGTAAAGAATTTTCTGAGTCCTACGACATTGAACGGAAGTAAGATAAAGGAAGGATGGAAGAGGGAAAGATGGATAAAGGGATGAGGGAAAAGATGGATTTTCCAATATGTGATTACTGTGGAAAGAATCACCGTGGTCAATGCTTGAAGGGAATGGAAGTTTGTTATAAGTGTGGAGAAAAAGGACACCATGTATGTGATTTCAGGGTTATGAAAAATGTTTCAAATTTGAAATGCTTCATCTATAAGTAGTTGGGACACTACATGAATCAATGTCCAAATCATTAGAGTGTACCCCAAATTCTTCTATCGGATAATAATAATGCTATGATACTACTGAAGAGGAAGAGGAATGATTATATTTCTTACATTCTTATTAAATTATTCTGACATTTGAGTACTGTATTAATGATGTACATATTATAATAAATATATAGTAAATAAGGATTGTACTGCAGTACTATTTTATTAAGGATTCGAGATTGTGTAAAACTAAGAACATTTACTCAATAGCAAGTTAAATTTTTGGAAAATATATGTTTGAGAGAACGATAAACCATTATATAGTAATGATACTGATGTAGTGATTTTTGGAATAATACATGATTGATTTGGATAAATTATATTGGATATTCATGAATACCTTGAAACCGATTAATGATTTGTTTTTTCCATCATTGTTGGAGTTTACAACATTTTAGGATAGATGGAGTATATCCAATATTCTATATAAGGAATAAGGGAGCAGAAATGTTATCAATAAGGTTTTATGGTAATTCAAGATGTTGTAGTGTTTTAGAAGAATACATTATGAAGGTGTTCACATGTTATTACATGGAAGAAAGCATCTTCCTTGTGTTTCATTACTTATAAATTTTGGACCCTGAGTTTGGACAGAAGTATTACGGATAATTATAATTTCATATTACAATTGGACATTAATAAAAAGGTCAACCCAGAGGTTGGGCGGCAACCTGCCGCGTCCAGCAAGTCCGTGAGATTTGAACCTGCAACTAAAGGGCGACAAGGTTGTATCACCTACCACTGGCACACATGATGTCCTTGATTGAATAATGTAGTTTTTAAAGGAATTTTAGATGAATAATAGATTTATTTTTTGGAATCCTATACGAATAGGATAAATATAATATTTTTTTAAGTACAATTATCTTTTACAGTGAAAGATGAGTTTGTGGTAGAAATTAGTTAATGAATGAAACTATACATGTCAATTATATTTTTTTCCTTCTTCTCTAATTCTATGAAGAAATTAATTGTTAAAAATTATCTAAGGGTTCATAAAACTAAAAATGTGTAATCCTAATACCTTATGATTTTTTGAACCGATGATATTTTAAATAATTATAGATTGATGGATCTAAGGCCCTCAATTCAACAATTTCTTGTGATTGATGATTTCAATCACTACCTATAAATATATATGTTCTTACTCTAATTATGTGTCTCTAATAGCAACCAATGTTCTTCAAATCGAGATCATAATTTGGTGGTGACATTTTCATTCCCCTTTTTCCACTTATTAAGACAAATGTTTGTTAACCCAATTTCCGATGTGGGTTTTCCCACAAAGGTATTTTATATTTTCAGCATATTATTTTCAAAGAAACATTTCAATTTGAGAGGACGAAATTTATTGAAGGAGGGAAGAATGTAACACCCCAATATTTTATAGTACGTTATTTTTTCAAATTAATTCAATAACTTGGACAATACGCAACACTGAGTTCAAGCGCACCACAACATACCTAACAAGCCGTTAAAAAGCTGTTACGAACAGTATTAACTGAATTTTGAAAATTATATTATCCTTATAAATTTTTAATTCATATTATGAGTTTCTTATACATAATTTAAGAACTATTTCATTTTTTCATATGAAAGAAGTATTTTTTAAAAAAAATGCAATTTTACCACCTTTTAATGGTGAGTCATTTCTGAACCCAATATCGAAACATTTATATATTAAATTTGAAAAAAT
Source organism: Viscum album (assembly GCA_963277665.1). Classification (NCBI taxonomy): domain Eukaryota; kingdom Viridiplantae; phylum Streptophyta; class Magnoliopsida; order Santalales; family Viscaceae; genus Viscum; species Viscum album. Next base: position 1,042,769,921 of record OY728163.1, on the reverse strand, counting down.
AAACTTATTATTTAGAATAGGGACATAATAATTTAGTTTAAATAAATTTTTGGTGGGTTTTTTATAACATTCATATTTGGGTGAATATTAAAAAATACAATAATAGAAAACAACTTTTTTAATAAAAATAATTTATATTGAAGAATTATACATTTTAATGGTTAAGAAGTATAATTATATTATATTTTTACCATTTAATCTAATTATTGTCATTTAATGTTATTTAACATTGAAATTAGACATAAATAAGTGTCAATATTTTGATAGTTATTATTTCATAAAAATATACTTTTTGGTTTTGAAAAATGGAATTAATTTTAAATTAATTAATTAAACTTCTATGTTTTGAAATTGGTAAAATAAAATTCATTTTTCAATTCAGAAGGGCAAAATTGGCTTAGGCTGATGTTTTGGTATTTTTCTGAATACATTCAATTTTTGATGAATAATGGAAAACACTGAGTTATTGGTTAAAACAGAATTTGTATTTAAATAATTAGTTATTTTATTTAAATTTATTTTAGCTAAAAATAGATACATAATACCTATATATTTTCAATGTAATTAATTGGAGTCATTTTATAATTAATATATATATATATATAATTTTTTTTGAACTTTTCACTGCCTTTTACCCACATCCTAAGAGAATTTGCAAATTCACATAAAACATAATTTTACCACTTATGTGAATGGAATATCAAAATTCCGAGAGACACAGTTGATAAAAGTATGTAAAATGTGGTTCAATAAGATGAAACTAATTTTTGGGGAATAGAAACGTTTTACTTTTATTTACCAGAGTTAAAATTCAATAGGGTAATTAATGATAAAAATGATATTATTATTTCCCTAAAAGATGTCTTAATTATATTGGATAAGTACAATTCGACAAAAAAACAACCTTAGGAATAAAATATTAACTTCTTTGTTCCACTTGTATTAGATTATGACATTTATGATTATTTAATTCCACGAAGAGTTAAAAGAGTTAAAACCAACGTTTAACTACTAAAACATTTTTAATATAGGGTTACACATAAGATAAATTTAACGATAAATATTATTTATAAATATAAAAATATCTCCTACATAATTGTATTTTATTTATATTTTTTAGTCATTAAATAATTTTATTTATTTACAACAGAATGTTAATGCAATAATTACATAATTAATGAAATATTAAAATAGTGGACAATATATATATCCAAATATATGTAATTTTAGACTTTTTATGAATTCAAATTATTTTCAAGAATAATATGAGATATTAAGGTTGGATAGATGAATTGTATTCTAGGTAATAATTCTATTATGAATTTAGATAAATCAAAATACTAAATAGTGTCAAACTTGAAATAAAAAAGTTTTTATAACAAATAGTTTATTATTAATTGATATTTTCTACCTAAAATCTATGTTTAGGCCAAAAGAAATTTATAATTATAGGTGTATCATTAATAAACAACTTGGGGTTCTATTTGATGTATATAGTATGTTAATTAACTATATAATATAAAAATACAAAGAGACATGGTAAATGTGAAACTATTTAACTAAGAGTTAAATCTAAAAGATAAAGATTATATAGTGACCCAAACCTATCTAAAAACTATTGGTTTTGTGGTTTTTGACACATCCAAACTGTATCCTTTAAATAATAAACGTTTGATCCATTATAAACTTAAAATGATTTTACTATAAAATAATAATTTTAACTTTTCCTATGGTTTCCCTCACCCACTTATAAAAGGGAACTCCCCCTTCTCTCTAATTCAATCCTTCATACCCATTTGGATTGGATGAAATCTGCCTAAATACTGTCTCAACTATCCTCTCTTCATCTTATAGGCCTTCAATTAGTCAGAAATCCATCCTATGGGGCCCTTTTGATCAAATCAAAAAGAATAACCCAAAGAAGAGGTAAATATTTTATCATCACTTTCAAGTTCTTTTCTTCTTCCACTTCTTCTTTACATGTTGTTTCCATTCTAAAAAAATAAATCCAGTATCTTCTATATACTATGATGTTATTATAAATATGGTAAAACCAAATTCATTTTTCTATCCATCCATTGAATGACATGTCACCATACATGCATAAGTACTATTTACCATCTCCACATCATGGTGTAATTGTTATTCAATACATTATTATTTGGATGGGTATAATAATGATGTGAAATTTATTTATATAATAAATATAACATGATAATGATTCTTTATATATGATATACTATGCCATTATATGTTATTTTAATATCCAAATAATGATATTGTCGCTCGTGCATAAGTAACTATTATCGTCTCCATGAACGCGATGACATTCATTCCCCATATTATCCATTCAAGACTAATTTTCATATATGATTAACAATAATTTTTAAAGACATTATATCATTCTGGATATGAATAATATACATCCCATCAAGGAAAAATACAACTCAGATATCAAAGTGTATAATAGAAAAATAATCTGCTAACACCGGAAACAACCCTAATACTAAGATATTATTACTAAAGTAATGATAAAAGATCAGATATGATATCATATTAATATATATTATTATTTTACAATTTAATAAAAATTATTTCACCATTATAAAAGAAGTTATCGTACCCTGGACAAAGGAAAAATACAGGGTAAGGGTTTATTTCACAATGTCTTCATTATCTGAGATTGTTTATACGTAATTATCTACTTGGACATCATTATCATCCACATCCATGTTTCATAAAAATGTATTTCAAAAATTTCATAATATTTTATAGACGATGGTTCAAAGTTATTTATACACTTGTTTAACTTCATAAGATGTATAATGGAATCATTCTGATGTTTTCCAAACAAGGTCCTTTTTAACCTTTTCGACAAAATTAAGGTAAGAATTTATTTTTTTAACAATACGGTAGGTGCAGATATTTTCTGCAATTATAAAATCATCAAATCATAACATAAAAGACTATAAGAATATTTTTAAATTATATGTTTCCTTTTATAATTAGGTGACTTTTAAATGATATGAAAAACAATGATATTTCTCTCAAATAGTTCTTATTTCATTTATGTCAACATCCGTTGATGGATTTTAATATTATTTGATGTTGATTTATTGTGATAAAAAACTTCCATATTATATTGAATGTTTTGTCATATGTTTTACTATTTATGTACTATTTTTATACCATTCATGGTTTATAGAGAAAGTGTTGAAATTTCATATGCTAGTTTTAATACAAATGTTTATGTTATGTTTAAACATGTTCATATGAGGATTCATTGGACTTAGTAAGTGATGGGTTGAGCCCACTATAGCTCCTCGATGAATCGGTAGGTCTCATGAGACAAAATGGTGTCTTGGAACAAGGCCTTGAAAAAATATTTTTTGTTGTCTTGGCACAAGGCCATGAAAATGTGGTTATGATAGTCTATCGTTATGAATTTCATCATTAAAAAAGTGGTTATTACTATTGTAGGTGATTATTAGAATAGTATAATATCCATATAAATAAGTAAATGAAATTATTTCATTTTATTTTTTCTATATTAGGATAATGTTCAACTTTAAAAGGAATTTGTTTTAGTAATTCATTGACTTAAAAGATTGTGCTTATTTATGAATGTTTCCACTATATTGTTATCCTTACTGAGCATATGAGATCACCCATTTCATAGTTTTACTTTTCCCAGGATGGGAAGAGGTATGTTATGACTGACATGCAGGGGTATTCTTTGGTATCTCAGTGTTGTCTTTAGAAAAAATGTGGTTGTATTTTTTCATTTTATTTTGTAATCAAAACCTTATGAATGTATCTAGTGTTTCCAAGGCTAATAAACTTATTGGTCATTCGAGACATGATCTTTTCTGATCCTAACAATGTTATTAATAATGCACCGACCCTAGGTAACTTGTTTTGGTGATTTACAGATTTTGTGGATGAAGTTTAGGAAGGAGGCAAGGGCCTTATTCTATAGATGTGACGAAAGTTTGGTATGTGCACATATGATGATAGGTATATAATCCATGATTATTTTGGGGATTTTGTTAATTTATACTTTTTTGGGTTGTTTAATAATAATTTTAGCATGATAAGGAATATTTACTATTGTAAATGGTTTTTAGCCAGTTAGGGGTTCAATATTTATGCATGTTCATCATTTTGTTTAAATTAATTCCTATATTATTTATATTTTATATAGTTTTTTACCATAAAAAATAATGTTTTTTCTAACCACATGACTCTTATTCCCTCTTTATAGGTCTAAAAACACTTGAGTATGGGGAGGCACACTTGAGTACATGTGGCGGCCCAGCTCGGGGAACAAATTTTGAGTCTCATAGGATGGGAAATTTAAGATTTGGAACACATATTGATAGTGTTAGAAATTTTGAGATAACATTTCCTATATTACATCCAGTCAATGTGTGATATTTGGTTAAAAGTTGTACAATTAATTAGACACATAATTTATTAAAAAGGTGTTTCAGTGAGTCTAAAAAATATAGAAGTTATTATCTCTTAGAAAACCTTGACTAATGTCACTGAGATACAATGTTTTATAGGTCTACAAGGTTATTACCAAAGCTTTGTGAGTGACTTACCAATACCATATTATCCAATGATTATTTTTAAAATGAATAAAATTCCATTCCGATGGATTGAGAAATTATATAAGTCCTTTAAATAGATGATATTTCATCTTTAATTAGTACCTATCTTGATTTTTTTAGCATCAGGACTATGATATTAGGTGTACTTTGATGCCTCAGGATCTAGTCTCTGATGTTTTATCATGTAAAGAGGACCATGTTGTTTCATATAGATCAATGTTGTTTAGATTGTATGATAATAAATAACCAACAAATGATTTTTATTAAGCTACAATTGTTAATTCCATGATTACTTGGTGTCATTATCTCTTTAGTGAGAAATATATTTTGATAACAGAATATAAGATCATGAAATAATATTTCTCACTAAATTTTTTGAATATGAGGTAAAGGGTATTGATAGAGTATCTTCTTATGTTTAACATCAAATTGATGTGTACATTTTGAAAGTCATTCGGTGGAAGATACATTAAGTACAAAGTCATATTCACAGGTGGAAATAGAAGCTATATATTAGTGGTAGTAAATTATTTTCCTAGATTAAACATAATACAGTGTGAATTCTAAGGTGATTTTGATGTTTTATTTTCAATATATATGTTTCCTAATTTGCTAATGTTGGTCAAATAATAACACATATCTAATGCATATTTCATGTTATGAGTTCAACACAAAATGGTGGGGAGACCATTGAGTGATTAAAACATGAAAAGAGTTCATTTTTGTGGTTCAAATATGAGATAGATGTACCAATAACCTATCATGTAAAAATTAATCTTGATTACCACTATTATATATGGGTCATACATAAAGAAATAAAAATCATGTACAAGGAATCAAAGGATCAGTTTTGGTTGAGCGGACAAAAAAGTTAAGTGGAAAACATCATTTCATTGTGCTTAACTTGACAGAAAGATACATAAGATTATAAAAAACTAGTATGTATGTTGTAGTCTATACCTATACCAATGTTAAAATTGGATATGCTATATATGTATTTTGTTATAGGCCTCCCAATAATGGTTTTGAAACACAATACCATATAGATAATAGTGGACTAGACTACAACAATGTCTAATTTCATCCCTATTTGTGAAACTCCTAAAATGGAGTATAATTCCAAAATCAACATCGAACAGATGGTTAGGGGACATGGTACACTTGTTTCGATCGTATCTGATAGAGATAATTGGTTCATGTATTTTTATGTAAATCCTTAATAATATCCCATGGGTCTCACTTTATTTTGAGTACGGTGTATCACCCTTAGAAGGATGGCCAATCCGAATGTATTATATAGATAATGGATACAAGTTGTAAGATTCTATAATGGGTTTTGGTGGATCATGTGAGGATCATATACTGTTAGCGGAGTTTCCATATCATAAAATCTATTGGTCTGCGATACATATGGATTTGTTTTACGTTTTTTATGGGAATTATTGTCATTCTCCACATTGGTTGGTTGAAACAGGTGACACATCCCTGATTTGGTCGAACAGTATATATGAAACAATAAATATGATTTCGTTGATCAGAAATAGGATAGAGACATCTTAATGTCATCCAAAATCACTTGAAAATAATTTTATATGTCCATTGTCCTTTGTAGTTAGTGATCAGGTGTTCATGCAGATTTCTGCAACCCTTAGACATCGTTATATTGGTATGCAGTGAAATTTTTTACTTGATACGTTGGGCCTTTAGAGATTTTGTAATGGATTAGAGAGGTTTTATATTGACTGGAGTTACCAAAATTACATATTTGTGTGAATAATGTCTTCCATGTATCTCATTTTAATATGTATTAGTTTGATTTTGACTATGTGATTAAGTGGGATCACATTGACCTAGTGTAGGATGCTTTGTTGGAACATATCCTGGTCAATATTTTTGATAAGAAATTGAAATTGTAACAGGAAAAATCATTTTACATGTGTGGGTTGTATAGAAACATTGTTATATTTATGAAGAGACTTGGGAACATGAGAATAAATTAAAGAGAAATGTACAGATCAAATTCTGGACAACGACGGTTTTTTACTTTTTGTGGATGGAATGTCAAATGGTGGGTAGAATGTAGCACCCATGGATTCTGGTATGTAACAATTTATTTATTTATTTATTTTATATAATTTATAAGGGTGAAATTTCGGTGTGCATTTACAACTCTTTGATTGTTTTGCGGATAAATAGATGGTTCACGGGTAGCACACCATTATTCCAAACATTTTGCAAGACTAGTAAAAACTATGTAAATGTGAAAATGATAGATAAGGAGATTCTGTATGATCGGAACATGTTTTGGAAGCCCTGAAAGGTGTCCATTTGTAGTCATCTTGAAGATAGTAGCAGGATCATGGTGAGCTCATGGTTTTTGTAATCGTGTGACCAAACCATGAATTGGTTGAAAATAACCTTTTAAAAAAGTTTATCTAGGCCAACCTTGCCATTGATAAACACTCGTTTTTTTTCAAAAACGCCCTTATCTATGGATTTCTCTTCACTAATGGAGAATGAAGGTTCTCCCATCACTCTATAGGTGATCAAAAGGATTCCAATGGAAATATGAAGCCATATTCTCATGGTATGTAATGGTTCAACATTGTTCTTATAACTTATTCTTAGTTCTACTTTGATCTACTTCTCCTATTCTATCAGCACTCAGGTCTATTCACATTATTGTTAGATGTGAATTTTTAATTCAAAATATGATGTGATTTGGTCACTTTTTTGAAATTGGAAGTGATCTATGGAGGTTTTTCGGAATTCTTTTCTGGATTCATGATATTTCTTTGTCTATTTACCGTTTTCATCAAAATATTTGAGGTTGGTGACTTCACTATCATCTCCTCTTAATTGAACTGATAGTTATGATTTCAAACTGAATATATTATGTCGAATATAATGTGAATTTTTTTATCATTTTTTGGAAACTCTCTTTATTGATAGTTTGGTAAATTTTGGAAATCCTGAAAATGGTTATTCTTGAAAATGTGTTTTGTTTTTGTTTAAATATGTGTATTTCAAATTGTGGATTTTATAGAATTGTGTAAAATGGATTTAAATAAAATTTAATAAATAAAACTATTGTTTCAATTGTAAATAAATTGTTTATTAAATTTTATTTCTTAATGAGATTCATTTAAAAAATATAAATTGAATTTTTTGACCGCACATGTATTTGGGATTGGATTGGAATGAGTTTTTGGTGTGTGTTCATTTTCATTGTGATTGATAATGGTTAGAATAACCACCATCAAATGAATACTATGGATATGGTAATGAAGACCCTATTCAATGTGGCTAACTATGTTAAGACATAGTGGAAGGATAACTAACCAATCGAGTGTATAGGGAGTTTCGGTTCCCAAGAATGGTTGTGTGTGTGGTTAAGTGGAATGGAATTATTATACAAAAATGACATTTAAAAATGGTTATAAATACATCCATTATTATTTTCTAGAAATATGACTTTATGAAAAATTAGTTTAAATAGCAATTCTTTTTTATTGGTTACATATCGTTTTAGATGTTATTTAAAATTTTTTATAAACAGATATGAATAATTGTATATATAAATGGTTTTATATAAATGTTGCTAACATTTATAACATAGTATCATGTGTAGAGAGGCCATTGAGAAATTTTACTTATTTTTATACTCTCCCCTACAATGGAGCTCTTGTGCAATTATAGATTCTATCTTCTAAGAAATCAGAAAAAGAAGATATATCACATTTATTTAGGAAGATCTCATGATACTCGGGGAGTATAGTGATGTTCTAGCATGGAGAATGTGTATTATAGAGTCTTGTGGTCATCTCACTGTCATTATTTGTCTTAACTCTATTTTCATTGATAGTTTCTTATCATCTGTTATAGAAATCATTGATGTTTATTTCATAATAAATATGTGGTTGATGTTTCATTAATTTAGTCCTGAAACATATAGTGAGTTTTTTTATTGTCGTTGTTAGGATAATGGTTTTAGTTCATAAAGGGTTAATCATCCCTCAGTTATGGTTGAAACAGTTTAGTATTTATTTACAGCCTTTGGTTCCTTGGGGATGTCCTTGTAGGACATCTAATACTTCATCATATTGTTAATACAATGAGAATATGTGGGTCATAACATGTTTAATGAACCTCAAAAGGGGATTAACATTACTTATGTCCATGGTGATTATATGAAATAGAATAATGTAAATCATTGTGTAACATTGACCCAAATAACTCAGATAGTGATCATATTATAGGTATTTAAATACATGATGTTAATTGATATGACTGATGATTCTATATACCATCTCATAAACTGGATAAAAATGTTTAATTTCATTATTTCTATTCCAATAAAAGTGGGTCAAATGTGAATACACACATGGGACACACGTGCTAAAAGAATTCCAACCCTAATCAATATGGATTAGTGAAAATGTAAAATATAACCAACGGTATTACAACCAAAAGGATGAAAGAATAAAAAAAAATTGAGATAGAGAATTCAAAATAATTCATATGATTGGTTCCATGATAGTTTTTTAGATCCATACTGTAACATCCCAAGTATGTAATGAATAATAGATATTTTTATCTATGTCTATTAGTGAATTAGATAGTGTTTTGGAGGCTTAAAATGATAATAAATCCAATCTTAAGCATGGAATACACTAATATTTTTAAAAGATTGTTTTACTACCTTTTAATGGAAAACCATTTTTAAATCTATCTTTTGACAATTTTATAAGCTATATTTTTTAAAATAAATATATTCTTTATGATTGGGACATCAAAATTTACTTTGTGTGAATTTTTGGTATTTTTCAGATAAAGTTCATTTTTTAATGAATAGTGAAAAATGTTGTATTTTAATTCAAAACCACTTTTTATTCTAATTTATTTATATGATTAGATTATCTTTTGAATTTTTTTTGAAGTGAAATTAGAATATATTTTTACCATTTAATCCAATGGTGGTCATTGGAATCAATTTCACTTTGAAATTGGACTTAAACTGGTGTCAATCTTTTGATACTTATTGTTTCAGAAAAACACGCTATTTGTCATGACATCGGGAAATAATGATTAAATTAATTAATGTAACTTATATGATTTGAATTTTGTAAAATAGACATAATTTTTTAATTCAGAATATCAAATATAGGTTAGGTTGATGTTTTGGTATTTTTCTGAAAAACATCATTTTTGATGAATAGTGAAACCACTATGTGGTAGTTAAAGAAACTGATTTTTTGTTGAAATGAAACTTTTCCACATATGTGATTTGATTTTAAAAAATACGACATACATGGTTGTAATTAAGAAGTAAAATGTGGTTCAATGAGATTAAAATAATTTTTTTGGTGAATAGTAACTTTTAAGTTCTTAATCGCGATTAGAGGTAATTAGTGCAATTTAAGGAAAAAATGAAATTATGATAAAATTAAAATACCTAGAGAAATGTCCTACCCATATATCAATGTGGGACCTTTTGAATCCGAAACACATTTTAAAAAAAGTAACTTTTCTTTACTTTCCAAGTGTGCCCCTCATCTCCTCTTATAAAAGGCCCCCACCTCAACCTCTTTACCCACACTTCCAAAGCCTTTGGCTCATCCAGCCGCTACCCATTTTCTCTCTCCACTTACCTCTCTTACTCCTTGAAGCCTCACATTGGGCAGAAGTCTTCCCAAGGAAGCCTTTGAGCTCAAACCAAAGGGAGTTACCCGATTTTAATGTAATGTCTTCACTTGTGTTTTTTTGTTTTATTTTGCTTCTCCAACCCCCTAAACTCTATTTATTATTTTCTTTTGTAACAACACCTGTATCTTACATATACTAGGATGTTTTTATAAGAAGTATTCAAGCTACATTTACACACAACTACATCTAATTGTTAATGAACATATTGTTTCCTTGGATGGAGAATTTCTGCCTCCCGAAATGATGATTGTTCAACATTATTTTAACACCTTCAATGGTTGCCATTAAGAAGACACTATATTTATATATGATATATAATATGTTTATGTTTTCCTTAAGCTTCTGTATTTTTCATTTTGGGCATACCTTTATGGTTTCCATTATGGGTAAACGCGATATCTTCATTTAAGGAAATGCGGACTACCGCCCCCTCAAAGTGATTTGATTCGTTAATACCATATGTGGGACGTATAAAGGATGGAGGTATGATATTATATATGATATTATACTTGAATGTTAATATACCTTTATATAATTATGATTCCATTTCATAAAATACGAAATAGAAATGAAATCAGCGTTCATGCGTAGGCTTACCGTCTCCATTAACGGTGCATTTCATTTCTTACCTCTTAATGTTATATAATATTATAAATGCATTAATGTACTGGATATATATGATATATATGATATCTACATCATTAATAAAATTTTGGTTATAATGGATACATGAACAACTTGTAATTATAAAGGGTTTATTTTTCAATCAAGTACCAATGATCGTTAAAACGACCGTTATTAACTTAAATAATTACATAGTGTTCATGACAAGGAAATAAGTGATATAAAAGGAATAATGAACTTGAAAAAGGTTCTCAAACAAGTAGAAATTAACTCAATTTTATTATTCAGGAGATTAAAGAACGACCGAGTCAAGTCGGACCTGAGGTATGGGACTTCGTCTCAATCTCCATTCATTGAGGCATATTTTGTTTTATATACAACTTTCTTGTATACAGTGTATAAACCCATTTGACTTTAATTCTTTTTCAAATGGAATCCTTTTTTATACTAAGCGTTTTACTAAACGACAAAAGGAATGTTTTTTGTCGTACGTATGCGGCGACAATGACCTCTCTGCCGCCGTGACCATTATTTTAGTTTCGGCTTCCTCTACAAGACATATCTTTTTTTAAATGAAAAATAAATACCATGTTTTACTTTTCTTTTATTTTGGTATTGAAAATGGTTTTCATAATTTTTTTATTATTTCAATGTGTTGTATTGATATCTTGTGATTGAAAAGTGGAAATATTTGGTTTCCTTTATGCATGTTTTATGTGATACGATTATGTTATGGTTCTTGGGAATTGTTATGAAGATTGGTGGATCCGTGATAAATTAAGTGTGGGTGAGCCCGATATAGCTCTCCAATGCATTGGGAAACACAAAGGAGTGAAACGTTATGGTTTATCTGAAGAGGTTTAGGGAATATATTGTGATGGGTATTCCAAACATAACCAAGAGGGTTACTCCCTATGTAAGAATGTTATGAATGCCTCAAGTTACCTTTATGTCTTATGATTTCTATGATTTATTCATGATTTGATGAGTTATGTTAAAGTTCTTATGTTTTATGGGTAAATTATGATTTCATTCTATGGTATATATGTACTCATGTTTCCTTTCCATATTTTTATATCCCTTACTGAGCTTTTTATGCTCATTCCATGTTTTTGATATGTTTTTCACAGGTCAAGGGAAAGGTACATGATATGATAGTGTCAAGGAAGTGTCAATGAAGAATCCATGTTTTATTTTAAATATGTTTCCGTTGATGGGAAGAAATAATAGTATCCTTATGTAACCACTTTGTTTAAATGTGGAATGAAATGCAAGTTTAGTGATCTAATTTTCTAAAACTATAAACCTGAAATGATCTGCAATGTGTAATCTTGTAATAACTCAAGGTTAAGTAAGGTTTAAGGCTGGGGACTTATAGTTGGTATCAGAGGTAGGTTTAGATAACTTTAGGAGTTATAATTCTATTGAATGATTATCCAAAAATATTTTTTTTGAAATTATATAGCATTTGAAGATTACCATGTTGCTTCATCTAAGACATGTTTGTTCAGAATGGTTTTCCGCAGAGGAAACAGGGAAGTAGTGCTAGGAAGGAATATAGAAGGAAATAACCTTCCGAATCAGTATCCTGAGATTGTTGGAATTAGAACTGAACAGTTTGTTGCAGTAATGGTGCAGTTGACTCAAGCGATAAATGGTGGTGGTATCCATGCATGAGATCAGGTAGATCAACCGCATAGGAACATGTCAGTGGTGGAACATTTAATTAGGCAACATCCCCCATCATTCAGAGGATCATCTGACCCTGTGATAGATGAAGGGTGGATTAAAGCACTGGAGAATATTTTCGATGTCATGAGGTGTTCAGACAATTAAAAGGTTAGTATTTCTATTTACCGTTTAGAGGGTGAGGCAGATCAGTGGGCGTCGATGGTTAAAAATATTAGGGACGCTAATGAGATTGATGCTCTTGACTGGGATGAATTAAATGGTATGTTTCTTGAGATGTATTTTCCTAAGGCTGTTCGACTTAGGATGGAAAAATAATTCTTGGAATTGAGGAAAGAGGAAGACTCAGTGGCTGCCTATGAAGAGATGTTCACTCAATTGGCAAGGTATGCTCCAAATTTTATCCGAGACCATGATAGTAAAATAAATCATTTTTACTCAGGATTAAAGCCAAAATATCAAAGGGCTTTAGCTTATCGTGAGTTCAAAAGTTATGAAAAGATTGTTTGATGTGCTGATAAGGTGGAAATGGAGTTTGTCGATGATCAAGTGTTCTATAACAACCAGCAAAATAAGAGACCAAGTTGGAAGGAGAAAGGGAAGAATTCTTCAAAAAAGTCTGACGGTAAGAAAACTCAGTTTCCAGTTTGTGATAAATGTGGTAAAAGGCATGCTTGGGAATGTCTTCTGAATTCTGGGAAGTGCTACCGGTGTGGTAAGACGAGACATAAAGCTTGTGATTGCACTGAAAAATTTCACGGTGATGGTAAGTCCAAATTTTATTTATAGTTAGTGAAATGTTTTAAGTGCAATGAGATGGTTCACTCTGCAAATGAGTGTCGACAAAGAGCTTGAGTGATGGGAAGCAGTTAGACTACAAGAAGAAAGGGGTGGTTAAATCCTTTGCAACTACTTCAGTAGATGTCGGGCCCTCAAATGAAGTTGTATCAGGTACATTGTTTGTTTTTTCAGATTATGCCAGTGTGTTGTTTGATTCAGGGTCCGCACATTCTTTCATCTCTAAAACCTTTTCTAGTAAAATCGGAATACCATATCAAGAAATGACTCCTGAACATGTAGTAATAACACCTGGGGGAAATGTTGAGGCAAAAATAATTTATAAGAATCATCCTATCCTTATCTTTGGAAAGAACCTACTTGCAAACCATATTGTTCTACCTCTAGTAGAGTTTGATGTTATCTTGGGTATGGATTGGCTCTATATTTACCATGCTAAGATTGACTCTAGAGGTAAAGAATTTTCTTTTCAGAAAGTCTTTCAGTTTGTCTACAAGAATGAACCCTTACTGTTGATAACTTATCAAGAGGCCGAGAAACTTGTAAATGATGGAAATGAATGTTACCTTGCACATATTGTTGAAAACAAGGGAACTGTTCAGATTAATGAGGTGCCAGTGGTAAATGAGTATCCTGATATTTTTCCTGATGAGTTGCCTGGAATAATACCAGATCGAGAAGTTGAATTTACTATTGACTTAGTTCCTGATGCTAAGCCAATTTCAAAACCCCCTTATCGAATGGATCAAATTGAACTTTTAGAGTTGAAGGAGCAATTGCAAGATTTAGTAGTGAAAGGTTTCATTCGACCTAGAACATCACCATGAGGTGCTCCTGTTTTATTTGTTAAAAATAAAGATGGTTCTATATGACATTGAATTGATTATAGAGCCTTGAATAACATCACTATTAAGAACAAATATCCTTTGCCTCATATCGATGATTTGTTTGATCAGCTCTAGGGAGATCAATATTTTTCAAAGATTGACTTGAGATCGGGGTACCATCAGCTGAAGGTAAAGGAAGAAGATGTTCTGAAGATTGTGTTTCGTACAAGATATTGCCATTATGAATTAGTAGTAATGCATTTTGGGCTATCCAATGCACCTTCTATATTCATGGACTTAATGAATAGAATTTTCCCTGAGTTCATGGTTAAGTTTGTGGTGGTTTTCATTGATGATATTTTGGTGTTTTCTAAAATTAAAGAGGAGAATTAAAGACATTTAAGGGTTAGTTTTTAAACCTTAAAAGAAAAAAAATTGTATGGTAAATTTATCAAGAGTGTGTTTTGGTTGCAACAAATTTCTTTCCTTGGTCACGTTGTTTCTAAAGATGGGACAACCGTTGATCCTGCAAAAACAAAGGTTGTTGAAGAATGGACAAGACCCACAAATGTAACATAGATTCATAGTTTCTTTGGTTTGGCAGGCTATTACAAGTGGTTTGTTAGAAATTTTTCACGGTTATCTAGTCCAATGACTAAGCTAACTTGGAAGGGTGTTACGTTTATATGTACAAAAGCATGTGATGATTGTTTTCAGGAACTGAAAAGAAGATTGGTGAATTCTCCAGTTTTTGCACTACCTTCTAGGAATAGTGAGTTTGTTATCTACAGTGATGCTTCATTGAAAGTTATTTTTTGCGTCCTAATGCAGAATGATAAGGTAATTGCTTATGCTTCATGACAATTGAAAACTCATGAGTTAATTACCCTACACATGATTTGGAATTAGCTGCTGTTGTTTTCGCTTTAAAAATTTGGAGGCATCATATGTATGGAGTAAAGTGTGAAATATATACCGATCACAAAATTTAAAGTATATATTCTCTCAGAAATAATTGAACATGAGATAGAGGAGATGGCTAGAATTAATCTAGGATTATGATTTTACAATTCATTACCATCCCGGAAATTCAAATAAAGTGGCTAACGATTTGAGTCGAAAAAGTAATGCTTCATTAGCAATGTTGCGTTTGGAACATGATCCTTTGGTTAAGGATTTGATGAACATTGGAACATAAGTTGTTGGTGCAGGATGTTCTTCTGTTTTGTTTCAGGTATTAGTGAAATCTTCTCTATTAGACAGAATCAAGCAAGCAAAGAAGCAAGACAGTGAGTTGCATAAAAAGGTAGAGCTGGTTCAGAAAGGTATGTTGCATGAATTCAACATTGATAATGATTGCGTCTTGAGATTTGGGATGAGATTGTGTGTGCCTTGTCATTCACAGTTAAAGGGATATTTGTTATGTGAATCTCATAGTTCTCCATTTTCAGTTCATCCTGGAAGTACGAAGATGTACAGAGATCTGCGGGAGTATTACTGGTGGGATGGAATGGAAAGAGATATTTCTGATTTTACTGTGATGTGTTTGACATATCAACAGGTTAAAGCAGAGCGGAAGTTACCAAAAGGGATGATTCATCCTTTAGCAGTTCCTGAGTGGAAATGAGAGAATATATCCATGAACTTCGTTGTGGGATTGCCGAAGACCCCTCGAGGTAATAATACAATATCGGTTATTGTTGATCGCTTGACTAAATATGCACATTTCCTTGCTATACGAGATACTTTTTCCCTAGATCAAATTTCCTGTTTGTATCTTAAAGAGATAATCAGGTTACATGGAGATCACCTCTCCATTGTATCTAACCATGATCCCAGGTTCACTTCTATCTTTTGTAAAGGCCTTCAGATGTCGTTTGGTACTGAATTAAATTTTATTACAGCATTTCATCCTCAATCAGATCGGTAGTCAGAACGAACAATTCAGAAATTGGAGGATATGCTACGTTCTTGCTCTATGGATTATCAGGTAAGTTGGGACCAACAAATTTCTTTGGTTGAATTTTCATATAATAACAGTTTTCATTCTAGATTACAGATGTAACCATTTTAGGCGTTATATGGGAAGCGGTGTAAAACTCCAGCTTTTTGGGATGAAGTGGGTGAAAGAAATATGATGGGACTAGAATTGGTAGAAGAGTTGGCAGAAAAAGTTCAACTGATACAGAGACACATGAGAACAGCTCAGAGCAGGCAGAAGAGTTATGCAGACAACAGGAAGAAGGATCTATCTTTTGAGGTAGGTGATCATGTTTTTCATAAAGTCTCAATATGTAAAAGTGTGATTCAATTTGGTAAGAAAGGAAAGATGAGTTCAAGGTATATTGGACTGTTGACGCTCCTTTCATCACAGAATCTAAAGAAAGGAAAAGGGGAATATATGAGCACAAAGTGATTCAACCTTTGAAGAAAACATAAAAAATTGACAAAGGGATGAACAAGGAAAACATTGCCCATAGGCCGCGCAAGTTTCCCCATGGTCGCGCAAGTACACTTTCGCGACTCAATTGGCGCGCAAGTGACTTGCGTGACCTAAGTGATAACCTCCCGGTAACCGCTCGAGGTCTTCTTCTGCCTATAAGTAGACCCTGTGGGCCCCCCATTCGAGAGGATTTTTTTCCAGAAACTCAGATTGAAGCTCCCGACACCCAAGTCTCATCTCAAAGCCTCTAGAACACTTCTAAGGTAATTTCTTAACTAGAACGGAAGATCTAAAGAGAAAGAGGAAGGCCTAAGTGTTGAAACTCATCAACACTTGCGCGCCTTAGTGGTCAGCCCTTAAGGGAAGTGACCACACATGCGCGCCGACTTATTCCTTCAATAGAACTTGCGTGTCCCTTTTCTTGAAGAACCTCAAGAGGATTCTAAATGGTTTAATAAAGACTCGCTCATGTATTTCAATGCTGGTTGAAAATCGCGCAAGTACACCATGTGTCGCGCAGGTATACGTGCGCGACCAATACATGCGTGCCCACGCAGTACTTGCGCACCTTCCAAGACTTGCGTGCCCTTTCCTTTTTGGGTGCCTTTCTTGCCCATTTTACCCCTCTTAAGCCATTTCACCTTTCCTATTCAAGATTCAGTCTTCAAGATACTCTTTAAATCCATTTATGGCATGATTACTTTATTTGACTTCTTTTTTTGAATGGAATTATGTGGAATATCTCTCAAAACATAGTGATTTATACATATTTATGTCACCAAAGATTGAGAGTTCATTCATTGAACCTAATTCTTTAATATGAGAGAATCTTTAACCTGGGTCTCCTTTTCAGGAATAATCTGCAGTTATAAGTCCTTTAATCTGGGCATCTTCCTCAGGAGTAAGCCCCAAATTCTTAATGTTCCCAAACCTAGGCATTCTTTTCATGAGTAAGCCCCAAACCTTAATCCCATAACCTGGGTCTCCTTTTCAGGAATAAGTCCCAGTTATAATCTTGGGAATCCTTTTCAGGAGTAAGACCCAAGTCCCCTAACCTGGGCATCCTTTTCAGGAATAAGTCCCAGTCATAAATTTTGGGGTTCCTTTTCAGGAGTAAGCCCCATGTCCATTAATTTCTCTTAACCAGTCCTAATTTTCGTTTGATCTGGGATTCCTTCTCAGGAGTAAAACCCAGTTATCAATCCTCTCCTAATTTGGGTTTCCTTTTCAGTAATTAGTCCCAAGTTAGAGTATTCAAATCTCCATGAATCACATATACCTTTATGGACCATGTTCCAGGATTTTCTCCCTAAAATTAAATCCTAAAACTTCATCTATCTGGTCAGTCATATATACATAAGCCCCAATCCATTTCTTATGATTGCATCTTTTATGGAACAATTTTCTAATTTTTACCAATACCTCTTGTTTCTCACACCGAGCATGACTCACGTGAGATTAGAGTGTAAAAGTAATTATGAATTCCTTTTTTCAGCCATCAATTATAAACGTCATACTCCCTTACTCGAACTACGTGGGTTCTGATTCCTTTTCCAAAACAAAGGATACGTAGGTAGCCCATTTATGGGTTCGATCCCAACTCTAAAATAATCCATGTCCTTCTGAATGATAATAAACTTCAAGTGCCCCACTGAGTGTCTTTAAAACCATCCTAGTCATCATAATGACCAAGAGACATTTATATAAATTTTTTGAAGGATATCATTAACGAAGAATCTCTAAATAGATACAGATGATTATCTATTGATGAAGAACCTCGAATACATATAAAATATTCTATAAATTTCTTACATATTTAATCATTGATTGTTAAAACTAAAGGAAAGATCATTTTTTACTTGGTAATGTAACAAGGATTCACGAACATAACTTAAATCTATAAAGATAGTCCCGGAGTAGACAATAATTCCCCTCAAAAAGGTGTGATGAGTCTGACCTCCCATCCTCTCGACCAATGTAAATTCCTAAGCCTCATCAGTCTACAAGCTAATGAGCGCCTACCTTTGGAAAGTAGGTCCAAACGGATGTGGAATCATTGGATGTTTCCGAGTCTACGAACAAACCCGTTAGAAACCCATCAGAACGTTTGAATCTCCCATCCAGGAGGTCATCCCCGAATTCCGTGCGAAAAAAATGGTGAACCTGACGTGAATACTTAACCATGTTAAAGTGGTGTTTTACCTATTTGTTAAAGCCCCTATTTAAAAGTCAGTAATTGGGATAACAAAAACAATCATTGACATATGTGCTCATCCAAAGGATGAAGTGGCTGAATTTATCTTGATCACGTCTGTTATATCAAACAGGCAATCTTTTCCATGATATTCTATATTTCCATAATGGCTGCTCTCAAATTCACATCTGTGAATACTTCTGCTGCAAATACCACTACTGCTATGCGTACTGGATCGCCATCCGCTCTGAGGATGACATCACCAACTCAGCCTCTTCAACGCTGGGTATCAAATGCGCTGGTTAAGTAGTACCGTCAACACGGTACCATCCCAACTCTGGAGGCTGCCCGACAGGCCCTCCAGGTGAACAACTCACACAAGTCATCCGGACAACGACGACCTGTGATCAAGAGGCAGACAGTGCTGACTACCGTCTCCAACCGTTTCGGGTCGTTATCCTCGGAACACAATTTATATTCACTCCCTTACTCGGAGGAAGTGAATGAGCAGGTCCCTCAGGGCCTTAATTCAAAAATACAGGAGTCCTTCCCGAGGGCTCCCATCAACAATCACCGCCCGACTCATGTGGTAGTGCGCCCTCAACATGATGAGGGTACCGACTCCAGGCGTTCGGCTCAGGTTCTTCAAACCTGATCAGGCAAGACGAACCACCAGAGGCGGAATCTAGTTAACAATGGGTAGGTTATCATCTCTTCCATCTTCGGAGAAGTCCACCAAACTAACTTGGTGGCGAACAACGAGAAGGCACACACACCTGTCCGTTTTAATTCCGTTGTCCAGCAGACTTGTCTGGCAGCATCACGCCAATCCCGCCAGGCAATTCCGGCGGAGTACTATAGGCAGGAACATACAGCTGCTTATACATCATCAGTTAGTCAGCTGGCTCTTCTGAATACATATTATGGTTCTCGTCAACCGCATTTGGCGAAGTGTAATCAGCAGGCATATACAACTGCTAATACTAATCAAGCCTACCAACAGTCTCGCTTGGTAGCGCACAGAGAATTCAGTAGGAAAAGCCCCGACCACAAATAGGAGGCAGACTCAACTCTCTGCCTCCACACTTGAGTACTGTCAGGATTCACTGACAGGAATAGGAGGATAGGAGCAGGCACATACACCTACTCCAAGTCCGGAATGGACGTATATCCCCGTTCCGGTGGCTAAAGTCACCAAACCTATTTTGTCAATGGTGAAAGAGAAGAAGCAAATTCCTGCTCATATTCTGGATTTTTGCCAGGATATCATAACTACTTCAGCATCATCTCAGGGACAGACACATAAATCTATCCCTAGCAGTGGAGTGACACATCAACGATTCACTCTGGAACAGACACACACATCTGTTCCAGTCCAAGAGGGTTATGGGGCATACTCCCCCATATCATACGGACAACCAAGTTAGGCACATACACCTGATTTGAGTGGAGATTGTCAGCCTAACCTGACCATCTTTCCTGATCAGGCACATACACCGGCTCAGAGTAACCACTTTCTTCAATAAGTGGTTTCCAAAGCGAGTAGGAAGGCATCTAAGAAAAAGATCCTCCCAGCACAGTCAGGAGATCAAAGGCCAGTCTTCAACAAGGCGTTACTCGATGCTGGAGTTCTTGATGCCCTCAGACATTTATCTGTTGGAACTCAAGATTCTACTCCCTCAGTTCCCAATAACAGGAACATTAATTCCAAAAGACTTCAACAGACACTTTCTCATGAAGGCTTGCTTCGTGACAATTCGGTCAATCTTGAAGTTTAATCTTCAGATGAGAGCCATAAGAACCATCTGTGTGGTCAGAAGACCAAGGAGCAAGAGATCTCATCTTTTTCTGTAACCCATTATGGTGGTCCTCCCCATGATGATGAGTTTCGCTGTGAAATTCCTCTCTGCAGTTGTAATTCACATTGCCTGGAAAATACTCCAGTGGGCAATGTAGTACCGAGAAAGCCCTCTTATCTTGAGGCACTTGCAAATGCGAAACCAGTCATGTCTCATGCTTTATCGCTAACATGTGAAATAATTTCTCAATCAGATGATAGCCCAGGGTGTAGGTCATTCTCCGAACCACCCCTAAGTCATGCATCTTCTAGTTTGATCAATGATCTCTCTAACAATCTTGTTGAATCCGATGAAGCAACAAGGAAACACCAACTCTGGTCAAAATAGGTAGAAGAATCTTCATTTAATGATAAAGAGGAAATGTTGAACATGAGGAAAGAACTGGCAAAAGGTGAGGTACCAGTCATGTTTTGGCCTTTGGCTAACTCCCAGTATGAGATTCCAAAGATGTTGACGGAAGATGGAGTCCATAATATTCGTCTCAACATATGGAAAAATCTTTGTCAATTGAAGAGGAAGGTATTATCTTATGATGAATATGAAAATCATCTTAAGATAATAGAAGGGCTACAACGTCAGATTGATTTGGAATCTTTATCAGTATCTCGGTATCCGAAGGTTGAAAAGCAACAAAGAAACCTTCAACGTTCATGCCTGGGTGCACTATGAAAATTGCGTCAGTTAATTTCCAATGCTCCATATGATGTTCATATCAGAGGATGGGGTGTTCACGGAGCACTACATTTCACAATGCTTTCCAGTCAGCAAAGCCCGCCAAAAATGGTCTCATGCAATGTTATTGCCCATGGCCGGCCACAGTCAATGTGCTTTGTTCATAATCAAAAGCTTTCTCAAGAACAAGCTTCAACTAGTTCCTCTCAAAATCAAGCATATAGAGAACAAGTTGTTGAATTGATCCTACATCAAGTATGCTAGAATATTGCACAAGCCTCTCGTATGGAGCATACACGTCATCAATTGACAGAAGTTTTAGAAATCATCTAACGGTCTGTTGAACCAGGTGATAAAAGTGGATACAGGCTAATGCATCCAGCTAATTTCCGAACTAAGATTCGCAAGATCAAGAGATCATTTAAGAAGGTCTCAGACATAGCATGTCAAGAGACACCCCATCTTGTCAGACTGGGGACTTCTTTAACCCAACCCTCAGATTCAACAAATGGGATTCTAGGAGTTGAGCGGAAACAACTGGAACATCCCCAGTTCACAAGACTGGGGACTCTTTCAAATCAGCAATCCCCTCCTCAGTGAATGTTGATCTTTTCTCGATTGGGGAAGAAGCCCCAAGAGGAACGAAGAGCCAAATTATCAGGATATTCCCTCCAAGTTATAGCTCGTCAAGAAGTTCCTAAAGGATTGAATCAACAAAAGGCAATGTTTCATCAAAGACATGAAAGAAGACAATATCACAGAAATATTGATAGAAGGGATGTGATGCATTATACATCAATCAATTTCATAAATGCCATTGTTGCTAATCCACCAGAGGAGACTCACTCAGGGGACTTAGATGAAGAGCGTCCTTCTCAAGAAAATGTACACACTGATACAAATGAAGAAGGTGTGCGTACACGATGTCAATGGATTACTCAGAACCTAGGTAATCTACTTCCCTCCCTCCAAAAGGTATCCAACAAAGGGAAGGGAAAGAATGAGGTTACATATCCTCCCTCTGGATAAGGTCAATCGCTCTCATTAGAGCAAAGGTTTGCACAACAGGAGGAAGAAATGAAAGAATTAAGAAGGTTGAATGCCGAACTACTTCAGGGTAGTCTTCTTCTTATGAATGCTGAAGTCCGATAGCTGAAGGAATTTGTTGTAACTACTGAGATGGATCAGGAATATCCTCCTTTATCAGTACACCCTCATAGGTCTAATCCTACGGGTCATGTGCAACAACGGTTGGCCGCACTAACATCAGTTGCAGCACCAACCACCACGTCTGTCGAAGCTCCATTCATTGCACCTACCCAAAACTAAGTTCAACCTAATGTTTCTCAAAAGTTAATAACTACTATTGAGTCATTAATAGCTCAGTTAGAAACTATGGAAGGGAAACGGGCGCATGTTCAACCAGAAAAGAAATTTTACCCTGAATGGGTAGATTCAATTTCTCTTCCATCTAGTTTTGGAAACCCCGTTTTCCCTAGTTTAAATGGACCAGGCGACCCTGAACAATATTTGACGCATTAAGATTCTTATTGAGATACTATTATGGGAACTCCATAGTAGCAAGAAGTAGTGAAACTCAGATGCTTCGTGCGAACCTTGCAAGGACCAGCTTTTGTCTAGTATACAATCTTGCAATCCCGGTCAATCATCGGATGGGAGGATCTTCGTCAAAAATTCCTTCTCTAGTACAACTCAACTTTTCCAAAAACAACATTTTTCGATCTTACAAACTGCATGCAAAGGGAGAATGAAAGAGTCTCTGACTTCATTGCTCACTAGAAGGGATTAACGTATTCCTTGAGTGTAGCACTCCCTCAGGAAGAGCTGCTGCCAATATGTGTGGCAAATTTGTGTGATTAATTACGCACACCATTGATCCCTGTGAAATACAGAGGAGGGTTTTGAGACCTTACTTAAATCACTCAGCAGATTGAAGATTCCCTTATACAGGCTAAGGTTAAATCTCGTGTAATTCCATCAGCTCCAGGAAGGAGAATGGGTAAAGAAAAAACTGCTACAGTTATGATTAAACAAGCACTTGTACCTATTTCTACTTCAAAACCTTCATCTTCTCGAAGAGATACACCTCTTGAACGCCAAAAACAAAGGCTGTTTCGTCCAAATGATCAAAGAGATAAACGACAAAAACCATTTGATGATTTGAAGAGTAAAACATACTCTTTACGAAGTGAGCAAGTTCCTGGTTACTTCATTTCAGCTCTGGAAAATAATTTGGTTCAATTACCAGTGCCCAAGAGGCCAAACAAGGAAGGATATGAAGACCGTCAAATTATTGTCCCTTTCATCAAATGTTGGGGCATCCCATCCAGGAGTGTTTTGTCTTTATAGACATCCTGCAAAAGATGGTAGACTTGGGATAAGTCAAGTTGAAAGGTTATTCGACTTAGGTAGCATGTGTTAATGCTACAATTCCAGAGGAAGAATGTGAATGGCAAGAAGTCAAAAGCAGAAATGCACAGAAGTATGATGATTGGATGGTCAGAAAGACAATCAATCGGACTCATGCCATTTTTCGAACACAGTTAAAGAAACCAATTGTGTCTTCTACCATTAATATTGCGGTAAAACCCTCTTCATCAGAGGGAAAATACTCAAAGAAATGGCTTGATTAAAAGAAGAAAAAAGAATCAGAAGAAGATGAGTATTTGCCAAAGCCTAAATTGTCTTTGACTCTGGAAGACTTTATGCCATCTACTTCAAATCCGCGGGCACCACCCCACCAAACGGCACAGCCTAAACAGGCTAATCAGGCAGAGTCTTTATCAGACGAAGAGTTAATCTTCGGTTCTGTTAATATGATTCAATTAACAGATCCATATTCCAGTCTTGATGAGCCTGAATTCCCTGTATCAAATAAGGGAATCCGAGGAAGTTCTAGAGGTTCATTATACAGGGGAAGACGTGGATCTTTCTGATGCCACTACTCCAATTCTACCCCTGCTAGCACTGTATATGCAGTAGAAACTCGTGGTGGAGCCCTTCAGTGACCTCAAAAAGAACAAGCAAGTTCTTCTGCCAATGGCCAACTCAGTTTTGGCACATTTATTTTGGAAGACCGATTAAAGGTTCCATCTTCTTTATCTCAGCATGTAAATGGATCTAATCAGTCTAATCTTCCAAAACCAAGGATGTTGCCAACTTCTATCCCAATACAAGATGCATCAGCTTCCAAAGCATCTGCCTCCAAGGTACCTGCTAAACCACATATTCCTGTTGGGAAACACAGACCTTTAGATCAAAAGTATGATATATTGAAACACTTGTCCCAAGTACCATCCATGTTATCAATTTTGGATGCTATGAATATGTCAAACGATCTTCGGGAAACATTCATCGAAGCTTTGTCAAGTCCTCATGAGTTTGAAGCTGAAATTGCTACAGCTGATGTCTATCACATAGAGAATAATCCTATAGAATGCCATGCAGTGATTTCTTTTACCGATAAAGATGAAGATGATGTTGTGCATGGGCACATAAAACCATGGTACTTATCTGGTAAAGTCAATGATGTAGATATCCGAAGAGCTTTCATTGACAATGGTTCAGGAGTCAACCTCATGCCCATTCGTACACTTCGTCGATTGGGCCTCACAGAATCTGATTTATCTCCTTCTACCATGATGTTACAAGGATATGATAAAAATGAACAAGAACCACTGGGAGAAGATACACTCGTAACTCATTTTGGAGATCTTGTATCCAATTCGGATTTCAGGATTGTTGATCAAGACTCAGCTTTCAACGTCTTGCTTGGAAGACCCTGGCTACATCAGCATGCAGCTATTCCTTCATCATACCATCAATGTCTCAAATACTATTTCATTGGTCAAGTTGGAACATTGTATGGTGATAGGGCCCCGTTCAAGACATGTGAGTCTCAATACATTGAGGCAGAATTTTATCACATGAAGGGAAGAGAAAAATCTACAATGATTGAAATTACCAAAGTTAATACTCCATATGGATTGGAGAAAATTCCAATAAATCCATTTACAAATGTGAGTACATATTATGTGTTACCTATTAGTCAAATTGACAAAATAGGCCCAAATCAAAATACTCTTATGGAAAGATCCATATTGTCAATTACGGCAATCGAGGAAGAGAACATGGGAGAAATTGGTAACCTACCAAACAGTGATGAAAGCACAAGTGGTGACGTTTTCATTTCATATGCTGAAGTCCAACAAGTCTATACTTCGCCAATCAGGCCAGAAGAAGTTATAGCAACATCAGAAGTGAATAAGTATGTCGATCCTCAATCCATCATCTCCTCTTTATTTCCCAAAGAAGACCCTTTATCATCAATAGGGTCGGACGTGGAAGCTTCTTCATCAAAATGTGAAAATTTTTATATCTCTTATGATTATGAGAATTTTGTTTTGTCATCTACTTTGCAAGTAGAAACGGAAGAAATAACACGTTATGAAGAGGAAGAGGAAGATCTTAGAGATGCTCCTCTAGTATTTGAAGAAGGTATCACTACCAGTGTGGATGAACTCAAAGAAGTAAATATGGGTACAGAGAAAGATCCACGCCCCACTTTAATTAGTATGGCCATGACCCTTGAAGAGAAAGAGAGTTATATTTATTTTCTAAAGAAAAATAAAGATATTTTTGATTGGAATTATACAGAAATGCCTTGGCTTGATCCTGATGTTGATACTCATCATTTGGGTTTACCAAAGAACATCGAGGATTTAAGCAAGCCGCGAGAAGAACACACCCAACATATACTTCCAAAATTGAAGGTGAAGTGGATAAGCTGATCAAAGCTAACTTCGTCAGAGAAGTTCTGTATCCCAAGTGGTTGGCTAATATTGTCCCTGTAAAGAAAAAGAACGGACAAATTAGGGTTTGCATCGATTTCAGAGATCTTAATCGGTATTGTCGTAAAGATGATTTCCCCGTTTCGATTACAGAACTCTTAATTGATGTGACGGCTGGCTATGAAGTACATTCGTTCATGGATGGATATTCCGGATATAATCAGATCCGAATGGCCCCAGATGATGAGGAATCTACAACCTTCAGAGCTCCTGAAGGTGTGTTTTGTTACCGGGTGATGCCCTTTGGTTTAAATAATGCAGGTGAAACATATCAATGTGCCATGCATCGTATCTTCAAACCTTTCTTAGGGAAGTTTTTTGAGTGCTATGTGGATGATTTGGTGGTTAAATCCAAACAACGTTATAATCACTTGGCTGATTTAGAAGTCATATTCCACAAGCTTCGACAACATAATTTGAAGATGAACCCCTTAAAATGTTCTTTTGGGGTAACCTCAGGAAAATTTCTCGGCTTTGTTGTACGCCATCGTGGTATTGAAGTTGGTCCTGAGAAGACCAAATCAATCCTTGGTATGTCACCTCCTCAGAATTGGAAAGAATTAAGAGGACATCAAGGACACTTAGCCTATATTCGGCGTTTCATAACCAATTTGGCAGGAAAAAGTTTACCCTTTACCAAATTATTAAAGAAAGGAGTCACTTACCAGTGGACTGAAGAATTTCAATAAGTGATTGATGTTCTCAAGAAATACCTCTTGAGTACACCAGTACTCATGCCACCTGTGGAAGGTATACCACTTATCCTCTATGTGACAGCTCTAGAGCGATCATTGGGTGCCATTCTCGCTCAAAAGAATGATGCTGGGAATGAAAATATCCTATACTACCTTAGTAGTACTATGTATGAAGAAGAAACCCGGTATTAATGTATTGAGAAGTGCTGCTTGGCATTAATCTTTGCAGTTCAGAAACTGAGACACTACCTGCAACATCACGAGGTCCAATTGGTATCTCGCAATAATCCTCTCAAATTCATCCTTAGTCGTCCAATGCTTGCAGGACGTCTAGCAAGGTGGGCAGTTATTTTGCAGCAGTTCGACATTCAGTATGTGTCTCAAAAGGCAATAAAGGGCCATGCTCTGGCTGATTTCCTGGCAGAACATCCTTTAGTGGAAGATAAGTCTTCAGATATTGAGCTCCCTGATGAGGACGTTTTCTCTATTCAAGAGAATCCTCAAACAAGGGAAATTTATTTTGATGGTGCTTCTCGAATTCCAACAGGGAAGAAAATGGAAAATCCTAAATTCAACAAAGTTGGTTTAGGAATTGTGCTCATTTCTTCAGATAAGGCAGTGTTACCTTATTCCTTTTTATTGTGGGAAGGTGGTACCAATAATGAAGCCGAATACCAAGCTCTTATTACAGGCTTTGTGTTTGTGCTCCAAGCATAAGTGAATCACTTAAAGGTTAAAGGTGATTCAAACCTGGTAATCAAACAAGTCAATGGGGATTATGCCATCAAAAAAGAAGAATTAATCTCTTTGTATGATTACGTCAGAGAGTTAATGGCGAAATTCCCTTCAGAACCAACATTTTCTTATGTCCCAAGATCAAAAAATGCTCAAGCTAATACGCTAGCCAATATAGCCACAGCTCTAGCAGATCCAAATTGGGACGAGACAACCATCAGTATTGCCCACTGTCGTGCAATTTCACATTATGTTCAAGCCAGAACAGAGGAAATTAATGAAATTAGTCCCATTCCTGAACCGTATGGTCATACTACAGGATGTATGTCACCTATTAGGGAATACCTTCAAAATGGAACACTTCCACCTGATAGAGCCGAGAAATAACAAATCCAGCGACATGTGGTCAATTTTACTCTTTATGATAGCCCAAACCACTTTGAGAAAATTCTCTACAAATGTGGTTTTTATGGAGTTCTCTTCAGATGCATTGATGGTAAAGAGACAATGGTTGTCATAAAAGAAGTGCATGCAGGAGTTTGTGGTGCCCACAAGTCTGGACATAGACTGTCTGATCAAATTCGAAGGCTTGGATACTTTTGGCCTTCAATGATACATGATTCTGTTAATTTCACAAAGAAGTTTCATTCAGTCCATGTATATGCCAACTTCATTCATCAACATCCAGAGTTGCTTCACACAACTAAATACTCGTGTCCATTTTCCACATGGGGAATGGATGTGGTGGGACCTTACCCTTCAGCTACGACCAAGCAATTTAAGTACATTCTTACTACTACTGATTTCTTTTCCAAATGGGTAGAGTCAGTACCTCTCAAAGAAGTCAGCTCTAAATGCATTTTTAGCTTCATCAAGTCTAACATCATTACTATATTTGGTTTCCCTCATACCATATTGATGGACAACAGCACCAACTTCTGTTCTTATGAGGTGAAGAAATTGTATCAATAATACAAAATTAAATCCAACCATTCATCTCGGTATCATGCGGCAGCCAATGGCCAAATAGAATCCTTTAACAAGACTCTTTCAAATATACAGCAAAAGATTGTGGATAAGGATAAGAGGTCATGGCCTAATAAACTCTTTCATGCTTTATGGGCTTATCGGACTACCACCAGAAATGCAATGCGATCAACTCCATATTCATTGGTATATGGAACAAAAGCAGTCTTGCCAATTGAAGTTCAATTTCCCTCACTCAGAGTAGCCATTTGTGATCAGTTATCTACAGATGAGCAATCCCAAAAGTGATTGAATGAATTGGATCAGTTAGATGAGAAAAGATTGTGCACTTTGCACCACTTGGAAATCTATCAGAATCGAATAGCACAAGCTTTTAACAAAAAAGTTCATCGTCGTTCATTCAATCAAGGAGAACTGCTATTAGTCATCAGAACTCCAATGATACCTGGAAAGAAACCTCCCAAGCTAGAGCCAAAATGGGAAGGACCTTATTCAATACATAGGGTCTACTCTAATTGAGCTTATTCATTAATCTGGATGGATGGAGAACTCATCACGACTCCAACAATTGATATATTTCTTAAGAAATATTTTGTATAAACACAAAATATGTTCCCCAGAACCAAGATTCTTACAATTGGTTCATACAGCAATGGTCCAGTATGACCTTAAACTGTAACTTCGTCCAACATGACGTTAAACTGTAAGAAAGTCCCTTTTTCGTCCAACATGACATTAAACTGTAGGAAAGTCCCTTTTTCGTCCAACATGACGTTAAACTATAGCAAAGTCCCTTTTTCGTCCAACATGACGTTAAACTATAGGAAGGTCCCTTTTTCGTCCAACATGATGTTAAACTGTGGAAAAGAAGATGTCCCCGCAACATGACACTAAACTGTGCAGCACCTGTTCGTCCTTGCTATATGACGTTAAACTATACAGCAATGGTCCTGTATGACCTTAAACTACAACTTCGTCCCACACGACGTTAAACTGTGAAAAAGTTCCCTAAAATGTCCGTATGACTTTAAACTACATGATTTTCCTATATGACATTAAACTGCATCATCAATGGTCCATCAATATGACCTTAAACTATTTAAAAGTCCCTTACATCCAGCAAGACGTTAAATTGTAACGTCCTAACTACATGAGGATAAACTGTATAAAAGTCCCTTACGTCCGGAAAGACGTTAAACTATATAATCATCCTTGGTCCAGTATGACCTTAAACTGCATCTTCAACGGTCCATTTATATGACCTTAAACTATTCCCCCTTTTGTCCAACATGACACTAAACTGTAGAAAAAAATCCCCAATGCGTCCAACATGACGTTAAAATGATGCACTCTTTTGTCCTTACTGCATGACATTAAACTGCGCAGTCCCCCTGTCGTCTTAACTACATGACACTAAACTGTACTGAAAATTCATAATACATCCTACATGACATTAAACTGTTATTTTGTCCCTGGTACTGGACATTAAACTGTGCAGCACCAATATTCCTAACTGCAAGACTTTAAACTGCATAGTCCCTTTATACGTCCTACATGACATTAAACTATGCATTGTTAAGGTTGTTGTTACCTCTTATTTCTCACACCGAGTATGACTCACGTGATCTTAGAGAAAACCTCAACCATAACACTCTATTTGGGCCGCTAACCATGTGTAAGTCCCAACAACATTTTTTTAGGTTGTTGTCCCCAAGAATAACTTGATCATTAATTCATTCTTTAATTGAACTACACAGACATTGATCCCTGCCCTCCAGGCTGGGTATGTTGGCATCCTCCCAGGGTTCAATCCCAAAAACAATCTCTTCACATCGGTTCTCCACCATCTTATATGACGTTGATTCGTGAAACCACCCCTAGAATAAATATCTTTACATTGATTCACTTTCATCCTTTTTATATGACGTTAAAATATGCAACACTTTTGTCTCACATGACAATAAACTACAATACTCTTTTATTTCCTCATTTGAGAGAAAACTATTATTGACATTGATTTTTCAATCATGTTTTTATTTCAAAAGACTACGTGCATACATGGTAATGCATAAACTTTTTATCTCAGGTTAAACCATCATTGCACTAAAGTCCCCTTTCACCCTTCACATGTATGATCCAAATTTGTACAAAGGGTAGTTCTAGAACTACGTGGGCTTGATTACCATCCTTATGGGATACGTAGGAACGTTCGAGTATCCCTCGAATCCAGCCCCACGTCTTTTGGGCCTAACCTCAAATTTCACTTTCAGTCCCTTAGCTGAAAAGTCCTCATGGAAACACACACTGTGTATTCAATATTATGGTACGAACTCTATGACCCTAAACTAAGATCTCTCATATTTTCGTCCTGCACGACGTCAAACTGCATTTCAAGAACTACGTATGGCATGATTCTCATTCTTATGAGATACGTAGTGAAGTCCAAAATTTCAATTCGGGACCCAGCCACAACATGATTATGGTTATCATTGACCTATGTATCTCTATATACATTGGACAATACCCATATTTATGTGTTATAATCCTAGCCTTAAATATTTTCAGATCTTCATAACTCTTTTCATGACTTATAGTCACAAAAATGTCAAACTTCAGAGAATTCTTTTGCTTGACTATGCAGCACATGCCCATAGGTGGCCTTGCATAAACAGTCCACATAACAGACTTGTCAGCCAAAAGATGCTATTTATTTGACCATACATCCAATGCCCTTAGGTGGCCCTACATATTTCAACCCCCTAACGGGTTTTTTAAATAACTGTAACTTCATTCTTGGGAGGAATGCCTCTTTTGTCCTTATTTGTCTTAAATGACGGTATGTAGGGATCTGCAAAAAATAGACATCCATAACATATTTGTCCCATATCCTTTTTCATGATCTGAAAGTATTCAAGTATATGGTTTATTCTTCTTCCCTACGTTTGGGTCAGACCTTCGTAGGAGTGATATTCATCCAGTTCCTCAATAATCTTGTCTGGAAATATCATCTCCATATTCAAGTACCTCTTTCCATACAGAAAACTCTATATTTTAGAAAATTTGAATCTCCATAAACTTTCACTGGCTTTTAGTACTAGGAAAGTAAATTTCGGAGAGTTCATTCCCTTGACTATGCAGCACGAGCCCATAGGTGGCCTTGCATAAACAGTCCACATAACAGACTTGTCAGCTGAAAGATGCTATTTATTTGACCATGCAGTCAATGCCCTTAGGTGGCCCTGCATAATTCAACCCCCTAACGGGTTTTTTTAAATAATAGTAACTTCATTCTTGGAAACTACTACTTCTATTTCCTTTTAGCTCTTTTTCATATCATTCCTCATATTCAAATATTCTTAAGCCATAGTTTACAAATTTTCTCTCATACTTGAGTATGGTAATATGTTTTCAGATAAA
This sequence comes from Viscum album, assembly GCA_963277665.1. Classification (NCBI taxonomy): domain Eukaryota; kingdom Viridiplantae; phylum Streptophyta; class Magnoliopsida; order Santalales; family Viscaceae; genus Viscum; species Viscum album. The sequence continues at coordinate 1,042,737,788 of OY728163.1, read as the reverse complement.
TTGTCAAGGAATTGAATCAATTTTAACCCATTTTGGTCAAATCTATTTCGACCTTAAACATTAGCCCCTTTATGTCTGGCATGCATGACTTTAAACTGCCCACAAAAGACAAAGGAACTCTGAATAAAAGACAAGTTCCAGCTCACTAAATATACATTTTTTTGTATGATTTAGGTAATATTGAGAAATAAAAAGATTCAAAAATTGTAGGGTTATTTTTTTAATCCTAGTAAAAATCAAACTATGCTTACTAGGCCCATTGTCTTATGTAAATTTGAAGCAGGTAGTGAAAGATTGCAGGTACAAATGATAGAAGATGAAAGTGTTTTTCATTGATACACAAGAGTTATAAGGACATCCACAGACTGGAGTCTCTTCTCTTTTTCATGAATTACAAAAGGCTTTCAACATAACACTTAATATTATTTACGGCATCCCATGCTTCATCAGCAACCACCTGGAATTCATTCATTCAACTGGATACAATAAGAGATGCAGTGATACCATCTCTTCTTGGAACAATTGTAAATGAGTTTTCTTGAGTGCGGTTAGAGAAAATTTTCTACTGATCAAACAGTGACTTTGTTTCTGTCCAAGAGACTTGGAAGATTGATACATGGATTTGAAAATGGAGCATTGGAAGTAAAGAGACATTTGGAGAGAGTACACTTTTCAGATATTGATCTAATACCATGTTTGTCTTCTCTCCACCAACCGGTTGTGGAAAACATTTCATCCCATGGGTTTGCCTTTTTTATATCTGCAAGGAAATAACATGGAGGAAGAATTTGAAAGTTCACACCATTGATGTTGCTCTTAATGCACAACATAACCGAAATGACGGAGTAGCAGCGCAGCTGCATTTCAGGTGTATAGTTCTTTGCATCTGGAACATTGACTCCTTGCAGGTGACCATGACCACATAGAGACAGGTAGATGCTCTGTGGGAAGTTATGATGATATTTCTTTAAGTACTTAGCCAAATCTGGGAGAGTGATGTCGCTGATATCATAGTAATCGTGGCCAATGATGTCCATCATGTCATCAATCCGCTTGCTAGCCAGTTCATCATCCATTCCAATTCCCATGGGAACCACTGAATCTTCACAAAAGATGAATAAACTAACTCTTAAATAGGTTTAGTTTTCCTAAAATTTGTGTTGAAATTTGAAAAAAATGGCTAAGTCATTAAGGCGTGCAAGTATAAACAATGGCACGCAAGTATTCGTGTGCCGTGCTAGTTTTTGACGCGCAAGTATAAACCGCGCAAGTAAAAATACCATTACAGTAGCGCGACATCAAGAAAAACACTAGAAAACATAGCAACCTGCGCGGCTAAGGTGACCTGCGCGGCGAGATCTCAAAGGTATGAAGTCCGGAAATCCGGATGCTTGTACGGAAGTGAGGCCCTCTATTTATAGACATGGCCGGGACTTTCCGCGCCGTACCCAGTGCACTTAAGGCCTGCGCGATGCAAACTTGCGCGCTGCCCTCTGTGCCTTGAAGACTTGCGCGCCCCCTTTTCTTTTGGATGGTTTCAATTTCCTCATAGTCAAATCCTCATTTCTCTCTGGATCCAACTCTGAGGGGGGACTTTTGTTGAAGATCCTTTCGTCACAGAATCTATAGATCGGAAAAGGGGAATACATGAGCACAAAGTGATTCATCCGTTGATGAAAACATCAAAAATTGACAAAGGGATGAACAAAGAAAACTTTTCCCATAGGCCGCGCATGTTTCCCCATGTTTGCGCAAGTACACTTGCGTGAATCACTTGGCGCACAAGTGACTTGCACGACCTAATTGATAACCGCCCGGTAACCGCTCGGGGTCTTCTTCTGCCTATAAATAGACCCTGTGGGCCCCCCATTCGAGAGGATTTTTTTTTCAGAAACTCAGATTGAAGCTCCCGACGCCCAAGTCTCTTCCCAAAGCTTCTGGAACACTTATAAGGTAATTTCTTACCTAGAACGGAATATCTAAAGAGAAGGAGGAAGGCCTAAGTGTTGAAACTCATCAACACTTGCGCGCCTGAGTGGTCAGCCCTTAAGGGAAGTGACCACACTTGCGCGCCGCCTTATTCCTTCAATAGAAATTGCGAGTCCCTTTTCTGGAAGAATCTCAAAAGGATTATAAAGGGTTCAATAAAGAGTCGCTCAAGTATTTCAATGCTGGTTGAAAATCGCGCAAGTACACCATGTGTCGCGCAGGTATACCTGCGCGGCCAATACTTGCGTGCCCATGTAGTACTTGCGCGCCTTCCAAGACTTGTGCGCCCCTTCCTTTTTGGGTGCCTTTCTTGGCCATTTTACCCCTCTTAAGCCATTTTACCTTTCCTATTCAATATTTAGTCTTCAAGATACTCTTCAAAGCCATTTATGGCATGATTTCTTGATTTGACTTCCTTATTTGAAAGGAATTCTGTGGAATATCTCTCAAAACATAGTGATTTATACATCTTTATGTCACCAAAGATTGAGAGTTCATTCATTTAACCTCATCCTTTAAGATGAGAGAAACTTTAACTTGGGTCTCCTTTTCAGGAATAATCCCCAGTTATAAGTCCTTTAATATGGGCATCTTCCTCAGGAGTAAGCCCCAAATTCTTAAAGTTCCCAAACCTGGGCATCCTTTTCAGGAGTAAGCCCCAAACCTTAATCTCATAACATGGGTCTCCTTTTCAGGAATAAGTCCCAGTTATAATCTTGGGCTTCCTTTTCCGGAGTAAGCCCCAAGTACCCTAACCCGGGCCACTTTTTCAGGATTAAGTCCCAGTCATAAATTTTGGGATTCCTTTTCAGGAGTAAGCCCCAAGTCCCGTAATTTCTCTTAACCAGTCCTAATTTTCATTTGATCTGGGATTCCTTCTCATGAGTGAAACACAGTTATCAATCCTCTCCTAATTTGGGTTTCCTTTTCAGGAATAAGTCCCAAGTTAGAGTATTCAAATCTCCATGAAGCACATATACCTTTATGGACCCTGTTCTTGGATTTTTTCCCCTAAAAGTAAATCCTAAACCTTCATCTATCTGGGAAGTCATATATACATAAGCCCCAAACCATTTCTAATGATTGCATCTTTCATGGCACAATTGTCTAATTTTTACCAATACCTCTTGTTTCTCACATCGAGCATGACTCACGTGAGCTTAGAGTGTAAAAGTAATTATGACATCCTTCTTTGAGCCATCAATCATAAATGTCATATTCCCTTACTCGAACTATGTGGGTTCTGATTCCTTTTCCAAAACAAAGGATACGTAGGTAGCCCATTTATGGGTTCGATCCCAACTCTGAAATAATCCATGTCCTTCTGAATGACAATAAACTTCATGTGCCCCACTGAGTGACTTTAAAACTAGCCTAGTCATCATAATGACCAAGTGACTTTTATATAAATGTTTTGAAGGATACCATTGACCAAGAATCTCTAAATAGATACAGATGATTCTCTATTGATGAAGAACCTCGAATACATATAAAATATTCTCTAAATTTCTTACATATTTAATCATTTATTGTTAAAACTAATGGAAAGCTCATTTTTTACTTGGTAATATAATAAGGATTCACGAACATAACTTAAATCTATAAAGAGAGTCTCGGAGTAGACAATAATTCCCCTCAAAAATGTTTGATGAGTTCGACCTCCCATCCTCTCGACCAATGAAAATTCCTAAGCCTCATCATTCCACAAGCTAATGAGCGCCTACCTTTGGAAATAGGTCCAAACGGATGTGGAATCATTGGATGTTTCCGGTTCTACGAACAAACCCGTTAGAAACCTATTGGAACATTTGAATCTCCCATCTAGGAGGTCATCCCTGAATTCCGTGCGAAACATGGACCATATGAAATTCTGGAGGGAGTTGGGTCAGTTGCATACCGGGTGGCTTTACCTCCAAGTTTATCTCAGGTACACAATGTTTTTCATGTTTCGATGCCGAGAAAGTACTTGCCAAATCCATCTCATGTGTTGAGTCCAGAGGTAGTTCAGCTGGAAGAGAACCTATATTATAAGGAAAAACCGGTCCAGATTCTTGACCACATGGATCAAGTGTTACAGAATAAGGTGATTAATCAATTAAAGGTTTTGTGAAAAAACCACATGATGGAAGAGGAAACATGGGAATCTGAAAATGCAATGAGGGATAAGTACCCCCATTTATTCGATAAGTAAATAAATTGCGGGGACACAATTTTCTAATTGGGGGAAGGATGTAAAATCCCAAGTAAGTAATGAATAATAGATATTTTTATCTATGTCTATTAGTTAATTAGATAGTGTTTTACAGGCTTAAAATGATAATAAATCCAATCATAAACATGGAATACAATAATATTTTTAAAAGATTGTTTTACTGACTTTTGATGGAAAACCAATTTTAAATCAATATTTTGACAATTTTATAAGCTATGTTTGTCAAAATAAACTTATTCTATATTATTGGTAGATCAAAATTTACTTTGTGTGAATTTTAGGTATTTTTCCGATAAACCTCATTTTTAATGAATAGTGAAAATGTTGTATTTTAATTCAAAAACTCTTTTTAACCTAATTTATTTATATGATTAGATTATCTTTTGAATTGGTTTCGAAGTGAAATTAGAATATATTTTTACCATTTAATCCAATGGTGGTCATTGGAATCAATTTCACTTTGAAATTGGACTTAAACTGGTGTCAATCATTTGATACTTATTGTTTCATAAAAACACGCTATTTGTCATGACATCGGGAATTATTTATGAAATTAATTAATGTAACTTATATGATATGAATTTTTTAAAATATAAATCATTTTTTGAATTCATAATATCAAATATATCTTAGGGTGAAGTTTTGGTATTTTTCGGAAAAACTTCAATTTTTGATGAATAGTGAAACCACTAAGTGGTAGTTAAAGAAACAGATTTTTCATTTAAATAAAACTTTTCCACTTCTGTGATTTGAGTTTCAAAAATCCAACATACATGGTTTTAATTAAGAAGTAAAATGTGGTTCAATGAGATTAAAATAATTTTTTGGTGAATAGTAACTTTTAAGTTCTTAATCGCGATTAGAGGTAATTAGTGCTATTTAAGGCAAAATTGATATTATGATAAAATGAAAATACCAAGACACAGGTCCTACCCTTATTGGATGTTCCATGACTGACCAAAAAAAAGCCATGGATCAACTTGGGGACACCATGGAGCCTCTTTGGTAGGAAAATGACATTAATATCTTTTTATTAAATGTTATAATTAAAATGACACAAACATGAGTTGTTTTACTAAAACAATTTTTAAATGGGGTTACAAAAGTCATATTTTTTACTATAAATATTCATTAGAATGAAAAAAATATTTCGTACATCATTATATTTTTTTATAATTTTTAGACATTAAATAAATTATATTAGTTATGATATCATGATGATGCAGCGATTACCTCATTAATAAAAGATTTAAATAAAATAAAAGGATAATGTAAAATCTATGACCTACACATGTCCAAAACCTATTGTATGTGTTCATTTAGAACCCTTAAAACCTTACCCTAGAATTATATCAATGTGGGACCTTTTGAATCCGATACTAATTTTCAAATAATGTAATAATTCTTTACATTCCCAGAGTGCCCCTCCTCTCTTCTTATAAATGGCCCCAACCTCTACCTCTTTACCCACACTTCCAAAGCCTTTGGCTCGGCAAACCCCTGACTATTTTGTCTCTCCACTTCCCTCTCTTACTTTTTGAAGCCTCACATTGGGTAGAAGTCTTCCCAAGGATGCCTTTGAGCTGAAACCAAAGGGAGTTACCGGATTTTAAGGTAATGTATTCACTTGTGTTCTTTTGTTTCATTTTGCTTCTCCAACCCCCTAAACTCTTTTTATTCTTTTATTTTGTAACAACAACAGTATATTACATATACTAAAATGTTTTTATAAGAAGGATTCTAGCTACACTTACACACACATACATCTAATGGTTAATGAACATACGGTTTTCGTGGATGGAAAATTTCTGCCTCCCGAAATGAAGATTGTTCAACATTCATTTAACACCTTCATAGGTGGCCATTAAGATGACACTATTTTTATATTTGATATATAATATGTTTATGTTTTCCTTAATCTTCGGTATTTATCATTTTGGGTTTACATTTACGTATTCCATTATGGGTAAATGCGATATCTTCATTTAAGGAAGTGCGGACTACCGCCCCCTCAAAGTGATTTTATTCATTAATACCATATGTGGGACGTATAGAGGATGGAGTTATGATATTATATATGATATTATACTGGAATTATAATATACCTTTATGTAATTATGATTCCATTTCATAAAATATTAAATAGAAAATAAAGCAGCATTCATGCATACGTACGGCTTACTATCTCCATTAACGGCACATTTCATTTCTTACCTCTAAATGTTATGTAATATTATAAATTCATCAATGTACTGGATATATATGATATATATTATATCTAAATCATGAATAAAATTCTGGATATAATGGATACATGAACAACGTTTAATTATAAAGGGTTTATTTTTGACTCAAGTACCAATGATCATTAAAACGACCATTATGAACTTAAATAATTACATAGTGTTCATAACATGGAAATAAGTGATATAAAAGTAATAATGAACATGAAAAAGGTTCTTAAACAAGTATAAATTAACTCAAGTTTATTATTCATGAGATTAAAGAACGACTTAGTCAAGTCGGACCTGAGGTATGGGGCATTGTCTCAATCTCCATTCATTGAGGCATATTTTGTTTTATACAAAACCTTCTTTTATACGGTGTATAAACCCCTTTGACTTTTATGCTTATTTAAAAAGAATCTTTTTTTATACGAAGCGTTTTACTAAATGAAAAATGGAATGTTTTTTTGTCATACGTATGCGGTGACAACGACTTCTCCACCGTCATGACAATTATTTTACTTTCGGCTTCCTCTAAAAGCCATACCATTTTTTTAAATGAAAAATAAATACCATGTTTTACTTTTCTTTTATTTTGGTATTGAAAATGGATTTCATAATGTTTTTATTATATCAATGTTTTGTATGGATATCTTGTGATTGAAATGTGGAAATGTTATGTTTCCTTTATGAATGTTTTATGTGATACGATTATGTTATGGTTCATGGGAATTGTTATGAAGACGGGTGGTTCCGTGATAAAATAGGGGAGCGTGAGCCTGATATAGCTCTCCAATGCATTGAGTAATGCGAAGGAGTGAAACGTTAAGGTTTCTCCGAAGAGATTTAGGGAATATACTGTGATGGGTATTCCAAACATAACCAAGAGGGTTACTCCCTACGTAAGAATGTTATGAATGCCTCAAGTTACCTTTATGTCTTATGATTTCTATGATTTATTCATGATTTAATGAGGTATGTTAAAGTGCTTATGTTTTATGGGTAAAGTATGATTTCATTCTCATGTATATATGTACTCATGTTTCCTTTCCATATTTTTATATCCCTTACTGAGCTTTTTATGCTCATCCCAAGTTTTTGAAATGTTTTTCACAGGTCAAGGGAAAGGTACATGATATGATAGTGTCTGGGAAGTGTTAAGGAAGAATCAATGTTTTATTTTAAATATTTTTCTGTCAATGGGAAAAATGAATACAATCCTTATGTAACCACTTTGTTTATGTGTGGAATGTAATGAAAGTTTTATGATCTAATTCTCTAAAACTCTAAACCTGAAAAGATGCTCAATGTGTAATATTGTAATGACTCAATATTAAGTAAGGTTTAAGGCTGGGGCCTTATACATACTTATATTACTGCATCTTATACTTAAGAGGATGGATCCTCATTTTGGTTGTCTTTAATATAGTGGATTGAATATTACATAGAAAATGTTTCCTTTAGAGTTTAATATTACCATTATCTGTAGCGATCAATATTTTGAGGAGACAAAAAATTTTCAATTCATTATATATATTATAATTAGGAAATAATAAATGGTGTTTGTAATTTCTTCATCCTAGACTAATAAGGAATAGAATGGTTTAAAATGATGAAAATAGAATCAAGATTAATGATGGATTGGGGAAAAATTTGAGAGATATATTTTTTATGTCACTATATATCCTAAAATAATATGATTAAATATAAATGTATTTCATTTGATGTCGCATTTTCTGAGGCCATGGGAACCACCAGACCTAAATGAATATGACTCTAAACACTATGATAATGAAGGTGTATAAATTAAAGGATATTTTCATTTTGTTTTACAATAATAGATCATGGAATATATATATATATATATTAGAGAATGCGTAATAAATAAACCAATATTTATTATATGGTCTAACCATAAGGGGATATGGGAAATACTCTATAATGTCCCTCGATCTGGTACTCTATCACACGAACCGAAATGGTTTGATAAGAAACCACGTGCATGTATCCCTGTATACTGGGGGCTTTGGACTAGAAGATGGGTTGTAATTAGTATAGTGGGGAGACTATACTCCATATATGGATTCAAATAGTATGTTTAATTTACAATAAAAAAACATAATCCTATAAATCACAAACCGAAATAATATTACATACCACTAGAAAATAAAAGGAGGAGAAAATAAACCAACAGTAAGCATTCATTTAATGAAATGATTAAACAAAAATTAATGTTATATTGGAAGTAATATTGAATGATAGTCTATTTTAATCATGTAATGACTCAAAATTCCATGACCAGAACCCCCATGTTGGTCTTGTCTCTAATAAATATCCATATCTTAAGAATAATATTAAATGAAAGGTCCCTTTCCCATTTTAATTCTTACATAAATAAAATCATCTCAGGTGACAAATGATATCTCAAATAGTGTGTGAGTAAAACTCATTAGGTCGTCATCATTATATATATATATATATAATGAGTATAATAATGATTGTATACAATAAGTGACTAAAAAGTGATCAAATTTATCAGATAACACAAATTAACATTCGACCTCCTTTGACATTGTTTTATCATTCTTATATGTACTTATCTAAACCATAATAACCAAAACCATATATAAAATCAAAATAAAAAAATATTAGCGATGTATTCTATATAATCATGTCATCATGGGTCACTACACATATCCTTTTATATGTTAATTTCATCATGTGTCATGGAATAACCTAATATATGTGTGTTTTTTAATGTGTTAGAGAATCATTGGTATATAAGAATATTAGCTTGTATTAGAAATATCCTAGTATATATTAATTTCAAACAGGTGATGCAAAAAATCCTAACAATAATGATGTCAAAATATCACTTCATAATCCATAAAGTCTAATTTAGAAAATATTTGTTTATCCTTCAATAACAATTTCATTTAATTATCAATTTATCATATTTATCTCAATAAAACAAACAAACCCAATGATTATAAATCTATAAATAAATGAAGGTTTCATTTCATTTTAACAACACTTTAATCCATTATCCAATTAAATTTTTAATGAAGGGTTTTCTCACCTAATAAGTGGTCCAAAAATCCTGGTTGCATCATCAATTGAATCCAAAGGGGTTCAACCAATATTGAAATCCATGATTATCCAATTACCAATGAATTTATTAATTAGAGTTCACATTAGGTCGACAAAATCACAATATTCTACATAAATGGAATTATATTGACCATAGTGTTATGTTCATAGTCCCTTATTTTAACCATCAATTAACATAGGGATTCAAAATAGTAATTAAAATGAGGAATAATGTTATTATCATCCTATGTAAAAGCAAGATCAAATCAAAAAATGAGACATCTAAAGAAAATAATGGAACACCAAAATTGCATGTAGAACTTTTGTAGATTGAAAAATGGAAAATGGACTAATGTAATGAGGAAAATTTCACCAATGGTGCTCTTTAAAAGTTTTTTCCTGGGATATTACTCATCTTGTATATTTTTTCAATTTCATTTGTATACATTCATAGTTATATGATGAAAACAATTCCCCTCATGTTAATAATTATCCTAATATAGTATTATATGATGTGAATGGTTTACATGAAGATTAACAAATTTACACATTGAACTAAATCATAACATGTTTTGGGTGGATCTAAGACATAATCGAACATGTAGATGACATGTAAAATCTCTGCATAACTATTTTTCAAAATTTATAAAAAAATCAAAAGATCTCTCATCCATTATAATAATTGAAATACCTCATAATTATTACATGTTTATAATCATACATTATTTATTCAACTGAACACATATCACTGAGAATTCAGTCATTTTCCACAAAAAAATACAATCTATATCTGAACAAGGACATAACCCCATGAAAAACAGACAAAGGTCAACACACTAATATAATTTTAATGAAAAAAACACAAAGTGGTACATACATAGACATTTTTGGGATCTTACAACATACCTACCATATAATTTCTTGTCCCCAAGGTTCTCTATACATCGTTGTCAGATATCGACCAAAACATTTCTCCAAAATGCTCATACATCATTGAACCTCTCATCAGTCTCCATTTTACCATGAAATCACTCAAAAAGAACATAAAATTGAGGTATTCTCTTATATTCGAGATGCATATCTTATGGTACATAATTTCTATCATAATCTTCTCAAAGGATGCATCATCAGAAATCTCAATGTCCTGGATGCCCACCACATGTGAAGTGTCTGGATAATATCCCAAGTAATAAGGCATGTGAAGAACATTGTTCATGGAAATGTATCATCCTAGAAGGTCTAATCATTACACCACTGAATCTATCCAATCCAATATCACAATTTTCCCCACAAATTTAGAAAATATCATTCCTTAATTTCTAAAATGATGAATCCAAAAACAATATGAAACCCAAATAAAAATAACATGACTAACCAAAAATCCTAGTGGTTTAATAGGTTGTGCAATATATTATTTATTCCTCCTTTATATAGTTAAAATATTATTCATGGTAAAATGAACCCAATCAAATGTCTCTTATAGGACACTAGACACAACAATCCATGTCTCACCTTTCGCAGAATAAGAAAAAGATAAATAACATGCCCTAAAATTAAATGCATTAATGAGTTCTATATGATTTTATTAATGATGGAATTTATTATATGATAACATAATTATTATCATATTATAATCCCATGAAAAATAAATCCAAAATATGGGCTCATAAAATATCCTCTAGATCATGAATATTAAAATCAAATTGACCACTAATCAGTGGATGATCTATTTTTCTCAATAGAAACTGAGATAAAATTTCCATATAAAGACCCTCATAGTACTATAATGTGATACCATAATCAAAATTAGAAATGATACTCTTCTAAACAATATGAATCTGAAAAATCCAATTCACATAATGAGTAAAAATATCATCAATTTTTAAGGAGTGCCTAAACGGAAAAAATAATGATATCTTTGTAAATTGGCCGATGATAATCCTCAATTAACAATTATTATGATATTTACTAGGTAATAACTTCCAAAATTCTATAGTTATGTCTTCCCATTTCCACTAAAGAGTGAGAAAAAAGATGAAAAATCCCAGATGGCCTCAATTTCTCATATTTCACCTATTGAGTGGTGAAACAACTTTCCACATAGCATACGAAATTTGTCTTCATTCCTAGAAAATATTTTAATCCATGGATATCACCATACATCATTGTAAAAAAATGATCTTCCACCAATCTAGAAGCATGGAAATCCCTTATAAACATAACACATATGAAAATATGTACCCATACTGGAACATAGAAAAGTAGAAAATCTTCACATCTAGAAGACCATATTGATGGTGTCTCACAACCATATTTGTTATCTCTCAAAAATAAAACACACATATCCTATAACATAGCTTTTTAAACTGGTTTAATGAACTGGTATAAAATATGTCAATGTTAGAACTACTCATCATGGTGACTCATGAACATCTATATTCATGTATGAAATGAGTTTCATTATCAACTATATGTTTCAAGACTCATAGACAACCTATGTATTGATTTTTCATCTCAATGAATCTGAAACAACATTTAAATTCCCTAATATATATTCAAACTAAATGTCAAAATACTGTAGATAATCGACCCTCCTTATCATCCAAAGTCATTGGTCCTACAAATAAATTATGTTACTTAGGATCATATAGTCTATTTATACCAAATAATCAACACCCATATGATAGAGTCCCTAAAATAATAGTTTGTGTACCTTAAAAGAAAACCTATTTTCTTTAGTAGTGATCATCATCTCAGGCATTCATAGCTGTCTTGTGCCATAAGAAACCACTCAATCCTCCAGTATCAAAACTCCTATGAGTATAACTCTGGATGAAACACATTAAATGTTATATTACATAACTATCATAGGTAATATTGGGATACATGGTAAGGTCATCCATTCTTTATGCTCCTGAAAATCTCCCAATAAATCATCATACCAAACACATTTCACTCTCTTCTTGGTCATCATAGATATCATTTCGTCAAAATGGGTTAATTCTTAAATAATGTTTAAATATTGACCAATTAATCACATAAAGCATTAAATATTATCGATATTCATGATTCCCATCCAAGATAATATGTATTTAACATTCTCTATATCAACTAAAAACTTACCTATATGGTGACATTTCATAATAATTTCACATCATTAATTGATATACTATATTTGGTAAGGTTAAAAAAAAGTTGATTATCTCTCAATATAGTAATAACGTTTCCAGGACGTCAAGAATGAACTTCAACTGAATGGGATGACACGATGATGTTATAGAAAAAATATATATAAACTGGTCCAGAAATGGATGAATGATTTTATTCACCAAGTATATAGATATATCATGTGCATAGTTTGAACTAAAAAAACATTACTACAATCTCATAAAATTCATACATTCTCATAAATTTATTCTATGGTTTTTATAAGACTCTCACCCATGACTAACCATACCATAATCTATATTAGATATTGGAGAATATATTTTCACCACCCAACTAATTAAATAGAACATTGATAGATGGAAGAGGATACTTGTTATGACCATCATCAGGGACAATATATGATAATCCACACATAAGGGAAATCCCATCAACCATTTTGGTAATAATATTAGTTGAACACCATGGAGAAGAAAAATATCATATGACACACTTTATTTCAATGACTTCTATAGAAATTTATACTACTAATGGTCTTCTACATCCATCCTATAAGTTGAGATGGAAACTAGATATGCTTTTGATCCCAATTTGGTCATGAGTTTTATCTTTGTATTGGGAATTTATTCATATAATTTATTCAGAAATATATCCTAAAAATGTTCTTCCACTACATGAGAATAATGTTACATCATTCCACCATACTCTAGGGACATAACAGTTATTTGAGATTTAATACAGTCAAATATTCACAGATTTTTTCCTACACGACCAACCATAATATCAAAATATCCTTAATGAAAATATGTTATAACTTCTAGGTATATAATAGTAACTCTACAATATTAAGAGTGGATATGTGATTGGTATATAACTATCCACTCCAAACCACGCATCGAATCAATGTCAACCATTCCCAATACAAATTTTTTCCAAATGAAATGAATATGATTAATAACTAGAAACCATACATTACATCATTTGATATTACATAACCACACTCCTGATAGTATTTCATTTATTAAAGCACCACAAAATCTTCCTAAATTCTAGAAACACCAATTTCAAAGGGATCTAATAAAAATGAAAGGTGCTTCTCCTATATCCCAAAAAATTGAGGATGGTATAAGAATAGTACCTATAAAAATTGATGGTCATACATACATACATGATAATGTAATCATGAAACCTTGAATCTTCCAAGGCCCTATAACTGAGGACCGTATATATCTCTTTTTTTCCACATCCTCTTTCGAGTATTTTCGTCGATACATTGGGGTTCTGGTTCCCATTTCTAACCAAAATTACCTAAGGAACTATAGCATGTGAAATATTGAATATTATTTTATTTATTACCATATTACGTAACTATCAGGATTTCCATACACATATCTAATACTGTTTTTCATTATAATACCCTTATAGGATTCCTATATTACCAAAAGAATGATGCTTCAAATTGGGGTATAGAGACTAAGGCTGCTTGTGGAGTATATATCCACACTAATATAACTATAGTGAAAAATGATCCTTGTTTGGATATATACATAAATGAATCCCTTTTCTAATATTCACTTCGCAGAAAATGTCCTACTAACATTTCATTACACTAGAAGATGATCTCTAAGTTCTGATTTTGAAATAGCATGGAATCTCATCGATGTCTCTCTCATTCTGTTCTGTGATGATTGCCTAATTCATCACATCCAAAAAACTAATGAGATGGAAAAAATTAACATATGAACCAATATCTTTGGGAGGACCATCGTGATAACATATTATCATGGATATCTCAAAATCCTTTAGGGAAGGAACAAATTTCATTAGGTCACTAAAATGTCTAATTTAGTTTATCGCAATCAAGCCCTACTATATCAGGTGTATGAACTAATGTGCATTCACATCCCTCAACATCTAAAAATTAAATTTTCTTAGAAACATTTTATAGAAGACATTATAATATGAAACCTCTTTCTTCCCAAACTTCTTTATAATTTCCCATCAATTATGGGTTATTCCATGATGAATATATGTTGAAAGATTCATCTTTAATTATACAACTGTCTTGAGATGATTAAAGATCATATAGACTAACCTGATCTAGAACTCAACTTCCTAGGGATTTATCTCCCTAGATAATGTTGGTGGATTCTATATATAAAAATCTCTCATAATCTCATACATCAATGTAATGGTGTGAAAATTTCCTATTTCCACATATTTCATGACACTTAAGTAGATGTCGTGAATCTAAAAAATCTATCTAGTCATTAGGATCTATAAGAAGATCAATATATACTTTGATAACAGCATAATTATATCCACTCTCCTATTTATCCACTTAAATATTATTATGATTTATTTTCTTCAAAAGAAATAAACTATCCTCAGAACACATTCAATAACACCATGGTCATCCTCAATAGGTGACAATAACAAAGAACCACCAACTCCAAGTCTATCTGAACAGTTCTTGCTTTCTTTTTTCATTAAATATCAATTCGTTTATTTTATTATAATTTAATAATAGGTATATCATGTTACATTTCATAATGAATTTTATACACCATATACAATAAATATATCACTAATATAAAAAATTCATGTCAATATATATCACTCTATGCTTATATAGATTCATGAATACTCAAAAAAAAAATAGGTGCTGACCATAAATCCCAATAACTGATTAAATAATTAAATTACAACCTCACATAACCCATCAATCACCCATGTTGAGATAACATCAACTATAAAAAAAGAACAATATAAATTTTTATCGCATCTTTGACACTAATATTTTCCCTCAATTAATGGGTAAGCTACTTCCATGCAGAATATCATTATTATGTCTTGAAACATCCTTGTATCATTTCCACATTTCCTATATAATAAAAATTAAAAATTAAAATATTATTCGTTGATAAAATTATTTAACATTCCAAGATCTAGAAATATCTCAATAGGATATAAAGGGATGCTTATGAGACCTCTAATGTGCTTCCCACATTACCAATGGATTCCAAGGAATAGTTGGTCTGTGATCAGTATAGCGGGGTAATTGTACCCCCTAGTATGGAGTGGCATAGAAGTTAAAATAAATTTTATAAATAACAATATCTAATAATAGTCATGTGGAAACTATATCTCATACCATTGGTAATGTAATTAGGGAATAAAATAATCCAATAGTAATGAATCATGTAATGACATATTTATATGTGACGAACATTATTTATAGACTTTACAAAAAATAAAGTAATTGAGGACTCAAATAATTAATCAAAGGAACCTATTCCGAAGCCCCAGGTCAATCAAATATCTAAAATCCATCGCATCCAAAAACAAACAACAATCATCATGGTCTTAATCCATTTTCCAATCCCACATTCATGAAATCTCCATGGGTACCAAAAGGAATCCAAAATAGTTTGTGAGAAAATCATAGAAGTTCAAACACCACAATATATAAACAGAACCATTCAAATAATAACTGAATTCAATATGTGAAAATAGATATATTAATAAATAAACTAATATAATATAAATATCAATATAAAATGGAACCATGACGGAATGCCTTCAAGCATTTGTCAGAAACCCAATTACTATAAAAATATATCTATATAGAAATCATAAAAAATATATTCCAAGCCTTCTATATAAGAATTTCATCATGTTTCACTGGGAATATCCCATACATATCCATTTCACCAATGTATCAAGGAATACGTTGGTATATAATAATTTCTACATGTGTTAGAACATAACTTGAAATATAAGGATTTAAACATCCATCTATGCATAGCTTGGTATTTGATAATTCTTGTATTATTACAAAAAAAAGAAAAATTATTTTGGATATCAAAATATCATATCATAATCAAGAATGTATTATTATTAAAATTATAATTTATTTTTCAATTAAAATTTCTTTTATATATCAATTTATCATTTCTATCACAATAAACAGGACATACCCAGGGATTACATATCAGTAAATCATCCCACATCTCATTTTATGATTAAATTTTTTTAATTTATTTGAATATTCAATTTTTATCGAGTTTTGAATTACACAATAGTTATAACAAAAGATAGTTTACATCAACAAAATAATCCAAATAAAACCAACAAATATCAAAATCAATGATTCAGTAATACTTAATTTATAGATTAAACAGAGCACACATTATGATTGTGGAATCATAAAATTTCATATAATTTAGATAGAATATACCATAGGCCTAGGTTCAGATTCCCATCCCATAACGAGTGATTAATTTTGTGGAACCAATGGTTAACTCCAATGAGTAATAAGGGCATGAAGATCTCTAATTGAATCAGGAATTGATCTAAAAAAATGGTAAATCTGGAAAGGAGAATGGGGATCCATAATCTCATGGTGGATCATCCATGTCTTAGAGGAGGAATATTCACAAAGTAATGAATAAAATATCATTAAAATTAGTGTTTAAAATTTTTATTAGATATATTAAATGGAATTAACGTCTTATACGTGTTATGTATTTCAATTTAGAGGGATAATTAGGAAGAACAGTAACCTTATGTTAATATTTATCCTAATAATCTCTTACACAATGCAAATGGTTTACATGAAAAGTAACTATTTCATAGGCTATAAAATTTCAAACCATGTGGCTTGATAAAGTTACACATCATGTAACATGTATGTGGAATGTAATTTCCCTATAAATATGCTTTGTATTAGTTTCTATATATGGACCAGAAGCACATCTGAAGCCTTTCAATGCATGGAAACCCCTTGTAAACACAGTTACAACATTTTTACCTAGACTCTATGAATTCAAAAAAACAACATGTACCCATGAACATTATTGAATTTCCCATTAAATTATCTCTATCTCCAAAACAAGTCCATATCACCAATGGAGAAAGGAAATTTACAATCCATAAAAAAAACTATTATGGAGGAAATAAAATATGGGGATACCTAGAAAGAGACAAAGATAGTATATACTCAATATAAACATAGTGGAACCTAATCCAAATGTATAGATAGTGTTCAAAAAAAGAGATATTTGTGTTAATTACCATGATAATAAATATCAGTATCACTTCACTTGTTGAGGAAAAATGAACCAAGACACAAAAATTTCATTTGAGATTATAGTGTTAGAGGAATTAGGGAGGATCCGATGTCAATTTTGTTGATCCCAATTATGTAGACTATATGGGGAATGAAACTGATTATTTTTTGATATATGGAAATGGAAAAGGTATCATGGTGCCAAAATATATACTAGGGAAATTTGAATCAATCTAGATATAGTTAATATGATATGGATAAACTCATTTGGAAATTGATAAAGTGAAAACCCAAATCATTGAATGAAAATGTTACTATAAATAGGGTGTTTGAAATGAATGATGTATTTGGGGATTGGATCAATTTTACCCTAGTCTCATGGATAAAGAGAACTATGTTTATGGATCCCATGTATGTTGGTCAACTATATAAGAGTATTATTATTTTATACATCCATGGAATTGGAATTAGAAGATGTTCAATTTCCAGTATATAATTTAAAATCTCATTGTATAGTTGAGGTATTATAATCGATATAAATAATGAGATTAAACACTAATAACATAAACAATTAAAAAATATCATTTTACACAATGATATAGTCGTGGATATAAAAATATTATGGGAACACATAAATGGATGTGGATTTCATGTGGTATTGTTCTAGATATTTAAGATAAACTATTATATAAATATTAATGTTATATCTATTTTACTGTAGGACATTGTACATATTTTCATGTGAAAAGGATGATTTAGTTATATATAATTTGGTCTCACAATGATTACATTATTTAAAAAATAACCATTTCCCCATTCATATACAATAATGGAATACTATATATTAATTTAATTAACCAACACTATGATCAATACCTGGAAATTTGGTAAATAATTTCATAGTATTGGACCCTAGAAAAAACAAAAGATATGAGTCTTATTTAGAGATAATTCACATATAAAAAGAATAATTAACAAATAATTAACCACTATAAAAATCATGGGGTCCTACATTATATAACACTGTTAATATAGCTTATATTTATGAAATATGAAATATGTGTTAAGTAGTTTATATTCATAAAACAAGGTTGTTTATGTCATCTAGTTTAAGGTGATATAGAAAACATGTAAAAATAATAATAGAGATCATTTTATCATGAGAATGGATTTAGCAATGTAAAACCCCATTATGGTGGTATTGTGTTGATGTGTATCATAAAAAGAATAACATGTGCTCATATCAATTATAGAACATGTAATGGAAAATTATACCAAAATAGAGAAGATTGAAGCATCAATATAAATTTTGTATCTAATTTGTATTATGTTTGGATTTTTAAAAATATTAATCGGCCATCACTATATATTTTTTATAATTAAGAATCATTCCACCCATAATTATAAAATATATGTGTGAAAATTTCATATCAGTTCATGTGGATTAATGGGGAAAAGTAACAAGAACTAAGAACACTTAGACTAGTTAAGATATCAAATTTGGATATTGGAAATTATTGTCCCTAGGGTTTTGGAAATAACATAAGATAGTTTATTTAATTAATAATATGAAATCTAAAACATCAATAATCAATATTTAGATAATTATTATAAATGATATTTATATAAGAAAGTCATTTAAAGTTGTTACAGTTTTATTCTATTTTTTATGTCCCTATGGAACAAACTATAGTCAATGGAGTCTTATATTAATATTTATTACAAATAACACAAAAAATTTACTTTTAAAAATACTTCTTCACCTTAATAAAAATTTATGTTATTCTATATATCATCTGATTTAATTTCTTGCAATTAAGGTGATGTTGTTCATTTTTTTAAATTCATGTGTGGAATATCACTATATAAGAGGTTTTAGATGAATCTCACTTTTTAAAAAAATCACAATTCTATTTTTCAAAGTATACCTTATTGAGGGATGATTTTTATTATTGAATATGCCTGATCAATGATTTTAAATTAGGGATTTGTTTTGAATTTGTGGATAGGACTATAATGAGTTATCTATGATGAACAACTTATGTTACATAGATATTAATGACATGTAAAAAGGACATTGTACATTGATGTTTATCATTATGTTTAATGTATTCTTTTATATTCTTTTGATAATGATTCATTCACATCATGTCAATCACAATATCATCAAGAAGCCAATGTGTCACATGAGTGATAATTGATGTGAGGAAAATGAAAAACAATTAATATTACACAAATTTTATGAGGGTGTAGGTCATGGGTTGATATTAATTCACATCATATTGTAATATTACATGAAATTAAGATTTTATTGTGTAGTTTAATTCTATTTTATAGTCATTTATGATCTATATATGTTAATGTGATGTATTGATTACTCTATACAATAAAATATTACATCATGACATTTTGATGAGTATGTTATTCCATACCCAAAAATAAAAAAAAGACCATTGGAAGTAGGGTATCACAATCATTATAATGAGATAAATGAACTTTAACCATTATGTTAACTTCACTAATTCATTTTGGGATCAAATATATGAAACTTGAAAACAATTCACAGATTAGGGTGTAGGACAATGATGGTAATTAAAACACATCATTGAATTATGTCATTTTCAAGAATTTTTATTTATCTAAATAGGATTTAAGTGGAATGAATTTTCATGTTATAAATTTAAAAATTTATTCCATGTTGTATAACATTACAGATCTATATTTGGTATATTCTATAGTTTAATATCATGAAGCTATGACCAGTTAAATATAATATTATATTATACAATGTATTTCATTAAAAAAATTCTATACTGGTTGAGTTGAGTCTTTCTATATATCATCATAATAGGAGAGGTTTCATTTTACTGTAAACATTATGTATGATTATTTCCTAACACATTTTACTACATGATTTGACTGATTCATCATCAGTATCAGGATTTCTCTCAATGGAATCCACAGTTAACACATATGAATCATAGGGAGGAGGGTTTTCATATTATATTTTGACGAAACCCCAGTTTTAGGGATTTCAAGGATAGGTAATGTGGAAAATATTTTCATAGCATGCAACACTAACTCATCGAGTAATTTATTTGATGGCTCATCATTTGAATCTTGTTTGTAGTTATCACTAAGAATAATGGATATCTAAAGGTAAATTTTTAGAACATCATATCTTACACACAGTGGATATGAGTGTCTTCATCATACCATTATTTGTTGTGGTTTGATAATCCAAAAAATTGTGGAAGACATTATTGTGGAAGAACTATATATATTTTCTTCCAATTAGTAGAAGAATATTAGATATTGTTTTATTGATAGACTCCAGCAGTATATTTTTAATTTATTTTTAGTGGGATTAGTTGTTATATATAATTATTCATTCTCTATATTACGTATTGAATTTATAGTTGAAACAGTATGGGTCCTTATGTATCAAAATTGTAGGTAGTACTGAAAAAACTATAATGATATTTGACTTCTATTAATAAATATGAACATTGGTTATGAATTCCATTAAAGGTATAAAATTAAGGGACTCGTCACATTCACATAATCTAAGGATCAATGTATTATTAATATAAAATATTTATCTAATTTTTTTAATAATATTGGATGAATTTCATTGACCCCTGTAGGATTTCCCCATCCCATGCTCGATTTTATTAGAGAAAACAATATTATAGATTGTTCAATATAGTTGAATTTTTTAAATGGTAATATTTTTAAATTAGGATACACGAAAGAAAAAATCATCGATGTTGTAACGACCCGAAATTTTTTTTTTAAATAAATTTTGTTTCTTAATTTTATGTGTTATTGTTATACTCAACAAAAATGTTTCATTTGGTAACATCAGTATAATTAAAATGAGACTGTTGGGTTTTGACTGTTATTTGACCATTGGTCAATATGACCACTGGAAACTAAACATTTTTGACTATTGTCTCTAAATACAAGCAATCTTGGTTAATTAATATAGAAAGAAGATTTGATGGCCTCACCCAGTAGTCTTGGACCGATCGAAGCCCATCTAACAGAACTTGGGAAGGGGGTAGCACCACTGGGCTTTGCTCTGGACCAAACCCAAGCTGAACTTCATCGTATAAAGCTAGAACGGGATCGCCTTCGCGAGAAGTTCAAACTGATAGAAATTACTACTCGTGCGATGTTGGCCGAGCCTCCCTCGGATTCTCTCACCTTAGCACACCTTACACTTAGGTCCTATGCTGGTGTGATAAGGGGCTATGTAAGGAGACCGTAACTGTCTTGTGTAATCCTTTGTTTTAAATAAAATTTCGATTTCTTTTATGAATTTTGAAATGACCGGATAAATATAGTATGCATATTTTTGATGAATTTTAGAAAAAATATATTTTAAATATGTTTATGTAAACCCTAAATAATTAAAAATGTGTAATGATTTTCAAAAAATGGTCTTCTGCAATTATGTTCAGTACTAAATTTAGAGTCTAATAAGATCAACTTGATTTTTGATGAATAGTAAATTATGAATAGTGATTTTATGATTAGGATTAGTAATATGACCAAATGGATTAGTAATCTCACTTAAAGAAAGTTTTAAAATAATCTAGGCACCTTGATTAAGTAATGTGATTCAATAAAATAGTTAAATAACGGTTTCATTAACTATTATTCAAGTATTAGTTTTTTCAGGTGAATAGTGTTTTTTAATTAAAAATTTAATTAAAAATAATTAGAAAATTATTTTTATAAAAATGACTTTATTTTTGAACTCAGAGCATCGATATTATGTTATGGTAATATTTGGGGTTTTTTCTGAAAAAATGAATTTTTGATGAATAGTGTTTTTATTTAAAAATTAAATTAAAAATATTTAGAAAATTATTTTTATAAAATGGATTTCATTTTTGAAATCAGAGCATTGATATTTGGTTAATGTGAAATTTTGGGTTTTTTCTGAGAAAGTTGAATTTTCGGTGAATAGTGAAAGTATAGTTTTTAAGTTACGGGTGTTTAATGACATCATTAAATGATGTATTAAGTATATATTCAATATGGTCGAATTATGAAAAGTAAGATAAGGTGTGAGGTGTCCCAAGTGGCCAATACCATGGGCAAATACCATGGGCAAGCCCATGGTTTTGCCAAAACCACTAGTGAGGTGTCCCTTGACCATTAATGCCTTGTCCCCTCACTTTCCCTATAAATACCAAGCCCTCCTCTCATCCATTCGACTCCCCACTCATTCCCAACGAATTTCTGGTCT
The DNA here is from genome assembly GCA_963277665.1 of Viscum album. Taxonomy (NCBI): domain Eukaryota; kingdom Viridiplantae; phylum Streptophyta; class Magnoliopsida; order Santalales; family Viscaceae; genus Viscum; species Viscum album. The sequence goes on along the minus strand of OY728163.1, from coordinate 1,042,714,776 downwards.
CATTACCTCCCAAGGAGTCCTCCCAAGGTGCCCCCAAGCCCTCAAGGTCCCAACCTTTGAGGTTTAAGAGTTACATTTTAAGGTAAGGGATCCGTCCCCTCTCTTTCTTTTCAAGTAATCTCTTTTATGTCATTTCTTTTATACTCCATGTTATTATGTTGGAGGATGTTCTTTTATATTCATACTACTGCCTATTTCATGTTCATATGATGGGAGACCCCCCTTGCTCTCATCAATTCGTTTTAAGAATGTTTAAGTGGCGCCGTTAGGCTGCCGAATTTTTAAGGGATTCTTTCACCTTCCTCGTTTTCAAGTTCTATTTTCATTCAAGTCTTTCATGTTCCTTTTTATTATGTTGGGGTATGATCTATAAATTATCATACTGATCTTTTATGATCATATGATGAGAGACCCCATTTGATCGCTTCAATTCATTATTTTGAAGTTTTAAGTGGCGTCGTTAGGCTGCCGAATTTTTAGGTAGTTCTTCACCCTTCTCGTTTTGAAGTTCTACTTTCATGTCAATTATTTCAAGTTACTTTTTGTTATATTTGGGTATTATATCTATATATATCATACTGGACTCTTATGTTCATATGATGAGAGACCCCATTTGATCTTGTCAAATCATTTTCTTTTGATGTTAAGTGACGCCGTAAGGCTGCCGAATTTTCATAAGAGAAATCTAATTTTTTTCCTTCCATGTTTTTCATTTCAAATGGTATGTCCCTAAAATTTCATTACCATGTCCATATGTCCTTCTTATTCGTTCACCCTACTGTTTTATGGATCATTTATGAAAGGGTGACCCATTTCCCCTCTCATTTCAATGTTTTCTAAAACCCCGAAACTTAGCCGTTATGCTGCAGAATTTTCCCCTCAAAATGCCTCTCTCTTTTCTCAAAAATTATTTTATGTTATAAAGTGAATACTCAAAGCTCTTATTTCTACAAGGGTATTCACATATATATATAAATGTTCCATTTTAAATTCTGGGATTTACATACATGAGACCCTCTTTCCCTTTCCGTGGGTTTAAAGTGACGTAAAGATCATGTCTTTAAAGCAGTTTTTAAAACGTTATGATTATGAAATGAAACCCATTTATTTTATGCTATGTGGGTTATTTATGAAATGTTTGATGATGATATATGTGGCTCACATGATAATAAAGGCAAATTTAAGGGTGCGCCCTGATAGTGCTCCAATGCATTGGGTAATGATGTAACCACTAGAGATTACAATTTTCACGATACCTTGGTGAATAACCTTGGTAATTTTCAAATGACACCTTGGGGATGGACCTTGGTGATATGTTCATGATTGTCTATGTTAAATGATGTAGCCACATCTTCAAGTTATGAAAAATTTTGTTTTTATTATGAAATGCCTCATGATTTCTTTCTCATGCCTTAAAGTTCTTTTCATGTCCTTATTGAAGTATATCATGTTTACATGTAAAATGTTCCTCTTGTTTCCCTTACTGGGCCTTCTGCTCACCCTTTCTTTTGATGTATGTCCCCAGGTTATGAGATGCAGTAATGAACCTAGAATGAACTTAAGGAGACGGCTTTCAAGTGTTTAAGAAGAATGTTTTATATTGTTTTCATGTATTATGTTCCTGGTTTCCAAGACACTAGACCTTAAAGATCCTCAGTTTTGTGTAATGTAATGAAAGTTTATGTTATAAAAAGACGGGATGCTCTAGATGTAATTGATATCATTGATTTATTCAGGGTTATTTCAATTGAATGGAGATATCACCATGTGTTTCACTATTCAGGTGACTATTTTTTCATAGTCAATATATTCTAAGAATATTCGTGCGTTAGTTAACACATCATCGTAAAACATTTATGGATTCATAATAAAAATATTTCAATCCATAAGAGGTTCATTATTTTAGTAACCATCACATATAAGTATGGTGGATAATTTCCTCCTAATTAAAATCATATCCACTATTAATCATTTGGATCACCAATAACTATTCACCATGGACACAATATTAGGTAAATGGTATTTATATGTATAGATCCATGAAATAAATGAAAGTAATGTATTTTTTACTTATTAGTTAATCTTTTTAATTAAAATAATAAATTGGGTAGAATCGTATTTACATGGGATATATGTAAAATTCCTATGGAGATTCATGTTCTTCAGTTTATTAACTCTAATTATAATTGGAATTCTATATTCACCATCAACGAAATATATACAATATTTTCGTAATTTTAGGAATATTGAATCCCCCTCGTCAAATTGTTATGTATTCATGGGTTTATATTTTGTGGTGGAGGGGTATATGCTTCTTGAAAATAATCAAACATATTCTCTTTGATTACATATTCTGTTATGAATAAAATTTTAGTATTCTACAGGTTGAATATAAATAATTTAATACTATTAATTTGGATTTGATGACTAAGGATATATTAAATAAAATATGTAAGGTAAAATTGTGAACCATATGATTTTACAGGTATTGTCTTAAATTAATTAATAAAATGAAATGTGAAATGAAAACCTTCCCAACATTTGAATATCAGGTCATGGTATGAAACACTGTACTTAATTGATAGTAGAGATTGATTTCCTTCCATACATAAATATTTCAGTATTTTGAAGTATCATGTGATTAATTTAGGCTAATGATATATATCATTACTATATTTATTTATATATTATTAAATAATAATAGAGGTAAAGGGAGATATTTTTATAATATCGAAATAATAAATCTGATAATATTTATGCCAATGACTACTGGCTCGTTTCTCCATCATCTTTGTAATGGGTAATATTATTCAAGAATGTTATTATTTATTCTTATTATGTTTTAATTATTTCACAAAAACCCTATTGTATCATTATGGTTTTGATTATGTGAAATTTCAATCATTTATTTGGTATGATTTTTTTTCATAATGACACACTACAAAGATATGTAATTTATTTAAAGATATACTAAAATCACATTTCACCGTATTCAACATGAGTTTATGAAATAATTTTTTTAAATATATTTAAAGGTAATAATTACAATAATATTTCATTGAAAATAGTAAACAAATTCACTTGCATATATTATCATGGTTTTCCATATTAATGAATATAATAATATAATTCTAAATATTTTTGTAATTAGATTATGCATTATTCAACAGAATACATATTACATTATAGAAATATACAAATTGGATGTACCCAATAGTGGTGTACTATTTGTATTTATGGGTATCATGATTTGGTAAAATACTATATACTAATCCATGAAGAAGAGGGAATGAAATGAATAAATTATATTGATTAAGATAACCTTATTTTAGATTATGAAATAATATATTATGAAATGATAGAATAGTTCCGTGATGTAAATTAAAATCATTATTTTCCAAATTCATATTAATGGAAGATATGATTTTGGAATTCTATTTCATGTATTAGATGTACAAAATAGGTTTTTATAGGTTATATTACAAAAATTGTCATCATATGTGGATTCCGTTATATAATACATTATCATAGATTCTAATTTGTAAAATTTGTGATAACTTGGCCAATAAAAATGAATGTTTCGAACATCCAGATACATATCATAAATTTAAATTTAGTTATATTTAATGGAATTCTATTGTTTCATCAATAAAGATGTGTATACCTCCTTCCTACAATGATTAATGGATACATCGACCAATTTATGTCATAGTAAATAATATAAATCATTGTTTATTTTTCTTATTTCATCAAATTGGTAGAGGTGACATCCTCAAATGATTGATGGGAATATATGAGATCTTATTACCCTATTTATTATTACAAATATTTTCAAATATTATAGAAAATGTTATAGTTTTAAACCTAGGATACAACTATGGATGATAATTATCTATATTAAATGATGATGACTTGACTAATAGTAATTATGGTACTATTGTAGGAGTACTATTAAAAGAAGAAACAAAGATATTTTTTTCTTACTCCTCATTATCAAAAACTGGGGTGATTATTCATCGACATCTGTAGATTCTTGAGACGATAGAGATCATTTTAATTTTTTTAGATAATATTTAGGAATCATTAAATATGAGATGCCACATATTGGAATACATAAATAACATTGAAAATGATGTTGAATTTTCATCTTAAGACATTTTATGATTACAATAATGTGACAACTGTAGGGTGTCTCACGGTTTGATCAACACAATTGATAACATAATTACATGGGAAAATGTACCTAAACCTTTTGAATACTTCATTGTCATTGTGTAAAAGAAAACATGATTGTTGATACCAAAAAACATTGTCTTAATATCATCATGCAAAAACATCAACTATAGGATATCAAGAATAAAATTTATCAAAACACGTTTTGTTTATTACTTTTCTAATGTATGTTGTGCCTTTTTAATGGAAGAATATAAATGGATTTGGTGTATTTGGAAACAATATCATATGACTTGATATCTCAAATGGAACATTAGAAAATGAATCACTCTTAGAATATTTATTAGATACATTAAACTCATTGATGCGAAATACATAGTCTATTAGATGTTCATTTAATGAGTTTTTAATAGAAATATCATAAATATTATAGGTAATAATTCAATGGGCATAGTGTATCACTAACATGCGTTCAACCCCATGTTTAGAGAATTTTATATATATTGATTCACTCAAGACTCAAATGGTTACATATTACCATATAACATAATTCCTTGTAATTTAGTAGAGCCATTACTGTACCTTTGGATTAATAAAATACATTTTTCATGAAAATTAATCCAATGTAATCTAACTAGAGATATGAATGTTATAATTATTTGTAAAACCATTAATATGAGGTAAAATATGTCATCCTAAAACTAAGATCTATGAATTATTCAAAAGTGGTGTATGTTATCTCAATTTATACCAATTAAATGTCATGTTAGTTGGAGAAAAGTTATACTCACTGTATCCTATGAATTTGATTTTCTAAAGATGTTTTAGGATGATATTGGAAACATGATCTATTAAAACTTAATGAATGTCGATTTTTTATTATTTTATACATATATATATGGTTATTTTTTATTATTGAATAAAAATAACTTTATATCATTTTAACGTATAATACAATAAATAACATGTTATGATAATTATTTTCACTGTATATATTATACAAACCAATATCTAATTCTTGACCCTCTATTGAATAAGAGGTCCTTATTGTGAAATTCTTGGATCCACTATAAACATTATAGGGAATTGTGAATTGTAATCATTACTTTTAAATTTCATGGTATTTTACATTATCATAATTTTCAACGATGTAATCACTATTACTACTATTAATATTTTTTCTTTTTGATGAATAGAGGATGAATATTATTGTGATAGTATTTAATTATCATGGTAAGAATTTTTGAATGTTTTTTTATATTTATTGTTATGTGTTTTTATACTGTCACTACAATTATGAACCAAATAGTGAACCATTACATGAATTTAATTTAATATAATTGGATCTGAACAAGAGTTGGATGATTCAGGTGTATATTTTCAATACTATAAATTGTTATAATTATTATTTCTATAGAGTCATATAAGACGTATTTCATTAGAATAAATATATTCAAAATTTGTTATACATTTCCTCACATGAATAATTGGAATCCCCATCCTCAATAAAAAAACGGTAGTCATTAGTAGAGAGATTTTATTATTATGCATATTCATCTTCAAATAATTGGTTTATCCTTTGAACAATAATGATGGATAATATTATAAATATTTATATAATTTTAATACATATTGGTGTGGTGGTTCCCTCCTCTAAATAATGTGAATAGTAAGTTTGAAAGAGTTTTGAGTGATTTTTGAACTCTCATTGGTTCCTCATATTGAATTATTTTAATTTTTCTAATGTCACAATGACTATTTTAATATAATTTTTTATTAGACCTTTAGGATTAAAATATGGTCATTATTATTCTATTAAAATGATGCGTCACAACAATTTGATTTAGTTTCTCCTTAAGGAAAACATGTGCATGGTTTAAAAAATTTCTCACATAGGGTTAACAAACAACTATGGTTTTATATATAGTAACTCATTTAATTCAAATTAATAATTTGGTATAATGGTATATATATGTTCTACCAATGACAGGTTTTTACATATTTCCTATTTCCTATAGTCAACCATTTTTTATTGTATTTAATTGTAGACAAAATAAAAATGGTTGGTATTCCCTAAAATCAATTTTATGGGAAAATAATAAATATGTTCAATGAAAACAATTTAATTTGTATTCTTATTCATAGGAATCAAATATATAACCTTTTATAAAATAAATATTTTATACACTATGACATACGTCTTTCCAAATGAATAAGTGTTATGTTTCAATCCCTAAATCATTAAGATACCTAACTAATTCCATCAGTGTGGAAGTGGAGTTTTTTCTACCATTATAGGGGTGGAAATTAGGGACATTTCACAATATTAGTTTTTGGGGTTTCTACAATTGGATTCTTTAGAATGATTTTTTTGTATCTTCTCCCCCAATATAATTTCAATAGTGTGACATTGTTAGATGATATATGTCATTATAATAGCATATGGTATCTTCATATAACATTATAACAACCAAAATATTATATTTCACACTTATGTATTTAAAGAACATAAATATTTTTTCTACTCATCGTGATTATTATCTAATCATATACTACAAGAAGTGTTTCTTTATATATATTTTTGTGGAAAAACTGATAATCATTTCATTGAAATTTGAAACCCACCTATTATCATTAAATTATCAATTGGAGATGTCAACTATAATCATATATCATTTTTAGGATGAAATATATATATAATTTCAGAGGATGGTCATACTGACCATTAAATAATATTATAATAGGTTTTCAATACTAGAAAATAATGTCCCTTCTTGAGTCCTCCGAAATAATATGATCATAGATGTTTCTTACATTCTTTGTCTTCTGAATTTTAATAATCTCTAAGATATAAGGTGAATCAAATTATATTATCTTCTCTTACTGTCATTGAAAAATGGGATAATTGAATTACTATGGATTGGTGGATGATGACTCGCATCCAACAATTATGGATAAAATATTCTTTTGAGATTCTTGGTTTTAGATCCCTTTTCCATGGGTATAATTTTATATTATAGGGTCATGATATTGTAACATAATTATCCAATGAATTTTACTTCTGTAGAAACATGAGTAGAGGAATTGGGAGGATCATGATATAGTCATATTTATATTGTTTTCTCATTGTATGCCCAAGATGTTGGAAATGTATAGATTTATGGAAACATTTTTTGTCATCCTACCCAAATTGATTGGAGTCCTAATATTCTCTAACCATTGTATATTTTAACATTTGTTTTTTAATCGTATGTCATATTATATTATTAGACTAACATATCATGGGATGATAAATTTTCTCATTTTGGTGATGTTCTACTAGTGGAATATGATTATTCTCTTTCAATAAGGCATACCATTTTGTAATATAAATGATATTTAATTGACTTTTGATTATACATATATATTTAATGAAGTATTTATATATAATAAAGTATTCCCAATAAATTAAAAACATCAATTTTTAATATTTGTGTGAGGGATGTGACCCCAACATCTGCATTCCCAGTTCTTGAAGCCCATCAAAGTGGAGGTAGCTCAGTATTTGGATGTTTCCCTATGTTTTGAGTCTACATTTTATCATGAATACACACAACTTCCTTATTAATTCTATGTAGACCGTATATCAAAAATATAATTCGACATCACATTATTTGGAATTGGTATTGTTTTTATGTTATATATAGTGCTAATGCATATCAAATTAACCGATAAAAAATGTTCCAAAGTATATCAGATTTTTATAGAAGTCATCATTATTATAATATTAGAGGGATATATATTTATATAAATTCATGTATTGGGATAGATGAAGATAACACATATTTCATGCCTTATTGGTGGGATATTTCGACATAAAACCATTGTGATGATATAAATTCATCATTCAATATCCCTATTAATTGATTTATTGATTGTTACCATGAGGGTTATATAGATACAACAACCTAATAATTATCAGTCTGAAGAATAGGGTATAAAACATAAGGAACTACGAGGATCATTTTATGAAAATTTAAAAAATTATAAAAATGAAAATATTCATATGGGATAAATATTGAGTCAAATAAAATACCCAAACACTATAGGCTTGGGTTTACCTGGATTAACAATTATACCATATAGAAACAATTTATGAATTTATGATCCTCGATGTAACTACTATAGTATTGAATAACATTTCTGATGAATAAATTAATTTTTTTATGTAATTTCGTACATGTAACATATAGTTAATCATTAATTAGATGACACACCGACATTACTTTTATTATACACTACATTTCGTTTTCACAAAACAATGATATATTAATTAATATAGTTTTTCCATAGCAACCTTTATAACCTAATATTTAATCATAGAAATATAAATACAAAAAATTTAAATATTATGAACAATGTTTTTATACAGATAAATAATACTTGTAAGGAAATGTATAATTTTCAATAATGTTTCTATATGTTTTAAAAATATTATTTTCTCAAAATAATCCTTTGTGAAATATTGTGAATAATAATAAAATAATTTTTTTACAAATATTAAATTTTTATTTGATAAATTAAACATCATATTGGAAATTAGAATGAAAAAATTATGTTAGGGATAATATTAAAAAAAATTAATCAAAAGTTTTTTTTAATAATTACTGAATATTAATAAATTTTTATTGATAACATCTATTTGGTTTAATTTATTTATGAATTAATAATATATTTTAAATTGTTTTTAGATTAATAATAGTTTTTTATTGATATATTAATCCAATTTAGGTCATTTTAATTTATTACACATTGAAATTATATAGGAAAATATTGAAATATTTTGATTATTTTCTCTTTTAAACGCAACATTTTTTACATGTCTGAGGGATTAATTTTAAATTAATTGTTTCCATGTATGTGAATGGAATTTGGAAGAATTTATTACATATTATTAATAAACATAAATAATAATGTATAATTATTTTTAATGATTTTTTGTTCTAAAATGAATATTGAATGGAATGAAAATTAATTATTGTGTTTAACGTAAAAATTTGTTTTTCCGAGGGTAAAATAAAAATGTTTATTCCAAAATTATTTATATTCTTGTCTATAAAATATTATCCTTCCATATTTCCACCATATATTGTCTATGGTTATAATTTTTCTTATTTTGGATAATTTTTTCCAATGAAATACATGGGTGGAATTCTCATTTTCTAATAATTTTTAAGAATTCCATTCCTCCTCAACAATAAATAGGAACTCAATCTCATCCATTCTTCACAAAATTAAGAGAAATTATTTTTACAAAATATTAGTTAAATACCCACTATAATTTTATTTACCTATAATATAATCATGTGTTTTAGTTCAAATCCATTATAGGACGGATGTTAATTAAAACAGAAAGAGGATACAAGAAGAAGGGGAAACATTCCACAATAATCATATTTTTTACTCAAACACGTTTAATTATTTGTATATCAGGAATATATAATAACTTTAGTATCTTAAAAATATTTTATTTATTGTATGCGAATGAAATTCAATCATCTCAAAAACCAACAATTTGAATATGAAATAATTATTCATCTGTACCAAAAACTACGACCAAATGAATTGATGTCATTTTTTTCCATTACAACCCGTTTATGATATAAATAATTATTTTTTATTGTTTATATTTAATATATATTAATTTTATGATTTTATTATGATTTTTAATTTTTATACTACACATACCATTGTTGTTTTTATTTTATGGAAATTTGATGATATAATTCGTGTGTACAGCGTACTACCACCTCAGAATGAATTGTGATTCCTTCTCATTTTAAATGGAGAATATTAATGATGGATTTAATAAAAATATATTTTATATGAAATAAGAATGATTCTATAATTATAATATTTCATATAATTTTTATTTCGTAAAACAAATAATAACATGGAAACAACGTCCATGGAAATGTATGACATGCCTTCTCCATGAGTTGTGTATTTTATTTCTTAGATGAAACAATTTTATATTATAATAAATTGATAGATAATGGCAATATATGAACGTAATTTCATGTTTAAAATTATTTTTATCATGACAACATGGTAATTTTATTAATACAAAAAATACATCAAATGAAATCTTTTATGAAATACCCTGTGGAAAATACCAAAACCTAAATTTATTATGGAATTATAATCAAAATGGGTAATAAATCATATTACGAAATTTTTATTTCGAATAATAAATATTATTATGACTCATTAATTGATGTATAATAAACATATATTTTTATGCATAAGGTTTTAATGAGTACGATGGAAGTCAAATATTAGGGTAACATATTTCTTACCCAATATTCCTTCTTCGAGACATTTTTTCACTTGTATTGTTTAATGAGGTGTATATACATACAATTGACATTTAATTATATGAATTAATCCATCTTAATATTATTTTCAGTGTTAGATTATGTAATTTCTTCATGGGACTTATAAATAAACGTTACCATTGTTTAAAATATTCTATGATATAATCTCAACATTCATCAATGTTTTTTGTGATTAAGTCTCAAATGTTAAAATACCACGATCTTGCTACAAATAATTATAATTAATTTTATTCTACTCTATTAATATATAATATTATCATGTAATGGTAAAATTACTCTAATTTTTTTGTAGATTTGATAATTAAAAAATTATATAAAATTTGGACATTATTTTTCTCTTCAGTAATAAAAATTTGTCATTTCTAAAACATATTTTTTAAAAAAAATTAATTTTTTTATTACACTCTTATGAATATCTAATTATTTTCCATTTTTATTTTTGAATAGTTTTTTAAATGAATCCATATGTCATTTTCGAAAATGATTACTTATTTTCTCAAAATGAAAATCTGAATGTATCCTTCTTTTTAATGTGTGTATAATCAATGTACTATTATAATTACATATCCAATCCATGTTTGGAATATGTCAACATATATTTTTTAAATTTTTTTATGGAAGTTTATTTTTAAAAAATTTTATTTATTAATATCATTTTTTCTTCTATGAAATCATATTTTCCTCATTAAATTATTAAAATCATACTTATGCGTTATTTTTCATATATGATGGCATCCACATGTGTTAAATAATCCTTAATAGGGATATGATATAGTAACACCATGCCTATTATTTAACTAAATGGTTAATATTTTGTTGGAATAATGTTCATGAATCTCGATTCTCTACCACTGGGTATACAATGATTAAACACAAGAAACATGCTTCATTTGAAGTGTTAGTTCATAATGAAATGATTATGAAACATTTATATTTTGAATAGGTTATGAAATTAAAGAATTTTTATGAAACCCATTACATCTAAATGGTTGTAATATGATTAATTTTATTGAGGTTAAATTACACATATGAATGATCAAATTATGTGATGTGTGTGAAACTAACTCCCTCTAAATAATTGGGTAAATATTTATATCTCATGACATATGCATGTTAAGAATTTTCATGAACCAGCCCAAGTCAACCTCGAAATGGTTACACGAGAAGATATGTGATAAGGCCCAAGGGTGTTCCTAATCCCCACATGATAGAAAATAGTGTTGGGAATCAAAATTAAGTAGGTATGAATAATTTGTATTATGAAAAAAATATTATAAAATAAATAAAAACCAACCCGGCTAAAAAAATAATCTCTTTTAGACGATGACCATATGAACTAGTAAAAAACACTATTACCTATAATTGGACTCCTAATAGAGCAAATATTTTCAGATAATTTATATTCAATATCATTGTTTTAAACCCAAAATATTGTTCCTCTAAGATGAATTGTTTCATTTTTATGATAATGGTGTTATTTTGAGCTGAATAGTAAAAATTGGCCATTTTGGATTTTTAACAGTTTTAAATGATTTTGGTAGTTTGGACATAACATTATCTACAATGATCCAAATTGAAAACTTATGACTTTCCCAGATACTACACATCCAGGGCTTCATTTACTATTTTTGGACTAAAATCTGAATCGGCAATATGAAATCTCAAAAGAAGCTCACATGTTGGCTCAAAAAAACTGTTTTCAGTTCTGCCTAGTTTTGATGTGAGATCCATAACTCATCCACTGAGGGCCCAAAGCTTGTGAAATTAGGTGGGTGGACGCCCAAAGAGTTGTGGAGAATCTTATATTAAGGAAGAACCAAGTGAATTGGCCATGTATGGTGTCATTAAATCACCCTAATCCGGAGGATTTCGTTTTGGAGAGTCTGACTGGACAGAATAAATGCTCATAGTAAAACGACCATAACTCTCGGAATACATGTCCAAATCCACTGAGATTTTGAGGAGACACGTCCAAGGGAAATATTAACAACATTAAAGAAGGTATAAACGCGTGAATATGTCATTTAATGGGGCTAAAATGCGTCTAAATTGAGGGGAATCATTCTGGCTATAAAAGGAGGAGAGATCCACCCTCTCAAGGCATCCATTCTCCACCCCATTCCTTCTAGGACTCCAAGAAGGAGAACATATCAACATTCTCTATTATTTATTTTCTTTTTCATAGTTTTTTAATGCCTTAATATTTCCCATTCAACTCGATTAACCTTACAATGGTGGGGCAAACTTTTTGAGTGATTGGGGAAGGGTTGGTTTTCTACATTGTAATGCTTGAGTTCTTGGACGCAATTGAATAAATTTCATTCTTCTTCGAAGTTGTTATCAATTTCATATAGAGGATTTTATTATCAAGTTCGATCATTATAAATATTATTTCCAGTATTTATTATTTCCTTGGTAAAATAATCAATATCTACATCCACTAATTTCTGGTTTATATACGATGGAATAAACCAGGAATTAGTGGTGAAGTACTCGACGATCGTCAGTACGTGTAAAAGGTGTAGTGAATGTTCTTGATTGTTTGGGATAAAAAACCTAATCGGTTATTTCCCATTTAAATTAAGTATATTCAATACAACTATTTTACACATGGAAGGATAGTTGACCAAACCAAGATCTTGGTAAGGTTTTCTCTCACAATAATAATTTCACCAAGGAAGTGAGAGGAAACGATTGTGGAAACTCACTTTAATCAACTAAGAAGAAGAAGTTTGAATTAAATTGAACAAGGATAGCATTATAATTAGGAAACCGACCCCGACGTAATCACCCTTTTAAATATCATAGTTTTTCAATCAATTTCATTTCAAATTTCATTTCAAAAACACAATAATTTTTTACCCTCATTTTAAAGTGACAACTCGTTTTGTGTGCACTCCTCTTCAGGATACATCCTAGGTCAACCACTTATCTAAATTTTAACTTAGGAAATAATTCTTTTTTCCATGCCCTACGACAGGCATGTGTCACCTCCACTGAACAACGTACAAAGCTCCCACCATGTGTGATGTGAAATGGGAAAATCCTACAACTGAAAAATAGAGTAGGCATGAGCACCAAGATGCTTAGTAGGAATGCCCAAATAAACCAACTCGGATACCCCACCTATAAAATTAAAAAAATTCATAATATTTTGAAAATATTATATGTAAAAATATGGGTTTCTAATCTATTATAAAAATAGGTAAATATATATTATTTTTTGAAGTTCCTTTTTTCATTTAATTTGATTATAATCAATTACAAAAACAAGTATTTCATTGTAATTAATTCATTTAAAATAATACTTGTACAAAAACATGAATTTTCATTTAAAAAACTATTTAAATGTGTCATATGATAAAATAAACAAATGTTTCACAAAAGAAAGTAGGTTAATACAAATATGAAACCATGATCATTTGTTAAACATCATTAGAGTGATACCTAGAAGTTCTCAGTTTATAACCACCTACCAATATATCGTAAAGATCCTAATTTCATAACAAAATATTATTCCACAATTTAACAATCTAGTGGAACATCCCACTAAACCCAACCGAAAATCATGGTGGTAGTTGTGGCATCCCGCCTCTTTAATACATAAATTTTCATTACATTTTACATACAGAGGATCTTTAATGTATAGTGTCTTGGAAATCAGGAATAATAAAACAGGAATAAAATATAAAAAATTATTCTAATCCACTTGTAAGGATTAATAAAAAGATCATACTAAGTAAAATTACTAGATTTCATATCCTGGAGACATTCATCAATGGAAACTGTGAGAAGAAGGCCCAGAAAGGGTAAATAAGGGAATCAGTATACTTGTGAAATCAATAAGAACATTAATAAAAATATAAAGATATGAGAAATGGAAGTCTTGGAATATAATAATTAAAAGAACATTAAACATAACATGAATATTTGGCTACAAAACGTAATTTATACATTCATGAACATATCACCAAGGTACATCCCCAAGGTGTCATAAAAATTACCAATGTTATTCACCAAGGTATCATGAAACTTGTCATCTATAGAGATTAAATCATTACCCAATACATTAGAGGGCTATTAGGGCACATCAATAATATTTATTCACTTACATGTGATCCACATATATCATAATCAATCATTTCATAAATAACCCTTAGAGAATATAAGGAAAGGGTTTCATTTCAAAATTGAGACGTTTTAAAAGCTCTTAAAAATAAGATCATTATATCATTTATAACCCATGGAAAGGGATTAAGGGTTATATGTATGTCAACTCAAGAATAAAATATATCATATTTTTATATTTATTAACATCCATATAAATGAAATATTTTTTGGGATTCACATTATTAAACATGGGGATTTCTTGTGAGAAAGAGTTACAAAATTTGAGATGAAATTTCTGCGGCATAACGGCTATATAACAAGGTTTTAGAAAACATTTAAAAGTGAAGTGACAAGGGTAAACCACTCATAAATATTTCATAATACAGTATGGGTACTGAATATGATAATTGTATTGATATTTGAATGACATAGGACATGAAAATGAAACATGAAAGAAATGATAAGATGTGATTTCTTTTACAAGAAATTCGGAAGCCTACCAGTGTCACATTAAAATTCTGAAAAAAAATTGTTTATATAAGAAAGGGTCTCTCATAACTTGGAAATGAAATGGGAAGTAATATGAACATAGAAGAACTTACCTTCAACATAATGAGATGGAAAATATAAGACACAACATAAAGGAAGTCAAGACATAAAAGAGGAGGGTGAAATAATCCCTTACCTTGAAGAGTAACATCGAATGTGTGATGGTCGGGACCTTGGGAGTCTTGAGGGAACCTTGGGAGGACTCCTTGGGAGGTACAAAGACTCGAAATTCTTTGAGGAGGATTTTGAAATGAAATTAATGACGTAATGGCTTGGTGTTTATAAGATATGTGAGGGGACAAGTCATTAATGGCCAAGGGACACCTCATCGGTGGTATTGAAAAAACCAGGGGCTTACCCATTTTATTTTCCCATGGTATTGTACACATGGGACACCTCATACATTATTTTACTATTCATAAGTCGACCAGAATGATTACAAAATTATTATTCCCTTAATGATATCATTAAACTCCCAAAACTAAAAACTGTATTTTCACTATTCATTGAAAATTAATTTTATCCAGAAAAATACCCAAAAATCACCTTAACCTAATATCAATGATCTGAATTCAAAAATAAACTCCATTTTATAAAAATAACTTTCTAAATATTTATAATTTAATTTTTAATTAAAAAAACTATTCACCCGAAAAAACTAATACTTGACTAATAATTTCTGAAAGAGTTATTTACCCGTTTTATTTAATCACATTACTTAATCAAGGTGACTAAATTTTATTAATACTTTCTTTAAGTGAGATTACTAATACATTTATTCACATTGCTAATCCTAATCATAAATAAACTATTCATATTTTATTATTCAGAAAAAATTATGTTGATCTTATTAGATTCTAAATTTCTCACTGAACACATTTCCAGAAGACGGTTTTTTTGATAATAAATAGACATCATTAATTATTTATGGTTTAAATAAATATTCTAATATTTCCCCATTATCCAAAATTCATCAATATACATCCTATATTTATTCTAATTCTTGAAAAAAAAACAAAACCATAAGAAGAAATCAAAATTTTGTTTATCTCAAAGGATTACACAAAATAGCTACGGTCTCGTTATATAGCCCCTTATAACCCCAACATATGTCCTAAGTTTAATTTTTGAAAATTTCAGAGAATTAAAGGGTGTCTCTACCAACATTTACTGAGTATGGATTTCAATATACTTGAAATTCTCTTGAAAGGGATTCCGCTCCAACTTCACACGATGAAGTTCGGCTTGGGATTTTTCCAAAGCAAAGCCAAGTGGTGCTACCTCCTTCCCATGTTTATTTAGATGGGCTTAGATCATCCTGAGACTGTTGGATGAATGGAAAAAACTTCTTTCTGTATTAATTAATGAATATCACTTGTATTTAGAGACTACAATTGAAACATTTAGTTTCCAACAGTCATATAACATTCAAAACCCAACGATCTCATTTTAATTATACTAACATCATTAATTAAAGAATATTGTTTTGTTAAGTTTAATCTAAAATAACACACAAAATTAGGAAACAAAAATTCATTCAAAATGTTGGGTCGTTACATTCTTCCCCCCTGAAGAAACTTCATCCCCGATGTTTTTAACTCATACCCTTAGAGGAGAAAAGGTGTTGGTACTTTTGCCTCATAGACTCCTCTAGTTCCCACATGGCTTCATCACATTTGTGGTTTCTCCACAACAACATAACAAGGAGGGTAGTCTTGTGGCGTAAAACCTTGTCTCTACGATCCAAGATCTATACCTGCTGATCCTCATAAGAGAGGTCATGTTCTAGTTGTAACAACTCTTGGTTTAATACATGTGAATGGTCAGGTATATACTTTCTCAAGAGGGATACATGGAAGACATCATGAACTTGTGCTATATTTGGAGGAAGTGCATGCTGATATGCCTTTTCTCCCACGTGATAATGGATTTCATAGGGGCCAGTATACCTAGGGATGAGCTTCCCATTCTTCCCAAACCTCATGACTCTCTTCCAAGGTGAAATTAGAAGAAAGACCTTGTCATCAACATCAAAATCCAAGTCGCTTCGACGGTTGTTGGCATAGCTCTTTTTCCGACGCAGAGCAGCCTTAATGTGTTGTTGGATGGAATGGACATTTTCTGTCATATCTTGAAAAATATCTGGCCCAAGAAGATTTCTCTCACTAGCTTCATCCCAACAAGTAGGATTTCTACGTCGCTTTCCATATAGATCTTCAGAGGGTGCCATTTGAATGCTCAGGTGAAAGCTATTGTTGTAAGAGAACTCGACTAAAGGGAGATGATGATACCATCCACCCTTAAATTCCATTGAGAACATTCTCTGCATTTCCTCGAGTGTTTGAATAGTATTTTTCCGATTGGCCATCAGTTTGGGGGTGATAGGCTACAATGAAAATCAATTCACTGCTCAGAGATTCATAAAGACTTCTCTGAAATTGTGATATGAACCTTGGATCATGATCAGATATGATAGAATGTGGAACTCCATGCATGATTACCACTTCCATCACGTAAATCCTACCAAGTTGATCAATTGAGAAATCTTCCTGGATATAGATAAAATGGGATGTCTTGGTGAGATGGTCCACAATAACCCAAATCACATTATTTCCTTTTTGAGTTCTCGGAAGACCAATGAGGAAGTCCATAGTGACGTTGTCCCACTTCCATGCTGGTATGGGTAGTTGTTACAATACCCCTTTATGATGTTTCCACTTTCCCTTCACATGTTGACATACTAGGCACCTTAGAGTGTAGTCAGCAATCTCTATTTTCACATTATCCCACCAATAATGTTCACGAAGGTCCCTATACATTTTTTTCTTCCAGAATGCATGAAGAATGTAGAGAAATGATATTCATCCATCAGATCCTTCTTTATTTCTGGAATAGATGGTACACATATACTTGTACGAAATCTTAGTACACATTCTTGATCAATACTGAACTCAGGAAATTTTCCATCCTTTACAGCCTCAAACATCTCTTGTAACAAAGGATCTTCTTTCTTAGACTTTTTGATCTTCTCTAGTAATGACGGTTGAGAAATCATTTGGGATAGGGTTGATTATGTACCTTTCCTTATAATTCCCATGTCCAGCATTACTAGGACATTGATCAGTGGATCTTTTTGAATCCTCATCATGGAAAGAACAACTGGGTCTTTCCCACGTAATGCATCAACAACTTTGTTTGCTCTTCCAGTGAGATAATGAATTGAACAATCATTGTTTTTATGAACATACAACCATCTCTTTTGTCTCATGCTCAATTCCTTTTGTGTGAAAATATATTTAAAACATTGATGGTTTGTGTATATATCACATTTCTCCCCATAAATATTGTACCTCCATATCTTTAGAGAGAAAATGATTACAGCCATCTCCAGATCATCTCTTGGATAATTCTGCTCATGAATCTTCAATTATCGAGATGCATAAGCAATTTCCTTTTCATTTTGAATGAGTAACCACCCAAGCCCTTTCAAATTTGCATCACTAAAAATAATTAATAATTCTCTACTTGGGGGTAGAGTTAACACATGTGTAGTAACCAACCTCTTCTTCATCTCTTGGAAACATTCCTCACACTCCTTTTTCCTGATGAACTTGACCCCTTTTAGAGTTAACATGGTTAATGGATTTGAATGTCGTGAAATGTTTTTAACAAACCTCCTATAATATCCTAATAATCCAACAAAACTACGGATCTAGGTTATTGTTATAGGTTGAGGCCACTCCTCTAAAACTTTTGTATTTGTAGGGTAAACTGCGATTCCTTCATTGGTTACGATGTACGATAAAAAAGTGTCTTTTTGTAACCAAAAATCACTTTTACTAAACCTTGCAAAAATCTTCTCATTCCACAGAGTTTTAGAAATAACCCTTCGATGATCTTCATGATCCCCTCAACATTTGTAATATATCATAATATCATTAATAAAAACTACCACAATGTTATCAAGGTATTCTTTAAATACATTATTAATCAAATCCATAAAAAAGCAGGTGCATTAGTCAGTCTGAAGGGCATAACAACAAACTCATAATGCACATATCATGATCCGAAGGTAGTTTTTTGAATATCTAATTTCATCACCCTGAATTTATGATAACCAGATCAAAGGTCAATCTTAGAGAAGAATTTATCCCCACATAGTTGGTCAAATAAGTCAATAATTCTTGGAAGAAGGTATTTTGACTTCACTGTGATCCAATTCAGCTCTCTATAATCAATGCATAGCCTCATCGATCCATCATTCTTCTTTAAAAGAGAACAGGTGCTCCCTAAGGAGACACACTTGGATGGATAAACCCCTTCTCCAAATGATCATGTAGTTGTTTCTTTAATTCCTCTAACTCCACATTTTCCATCCTATATAGGGTCTTGGATATCAGATGGGATCCAGGTACGAGTTCGATGGAGAACTCTACCTCTCTTTCTGGGGGAGGTCCAGAAAACCCCTTCGGAAATACATCAACGTATTTTTGGATGATGGGGACATTTTCTATCATCATATCCACATTTCCTTCTTCTTCTACACCAATAAAATTAATAAAGAAAGATATAGTACGTTCTTTGAGAGAAATATGTGGTTGAGATATCTCTCCTTATAAGAGAACTATAGAATTTCCATTAAATACTACTAATGTTTACTTGCATCTGTAATTGATCTTAGCATTATACTTTGAGAGCCATTCCATCCCTAGTATAATGTAAAATTCCATCATGGGAATTACTACTATATTTGCGATAATATAGTTCTCACTAAACTAAATACTAGAGTTTCTAAACACTACCATGCTCGGATAGGCCCAATGAGAGTCTTGACTGAAAACTATACATTTATCAATTCAGGGTTTGATTCTAAATTCCTTGAGAACATAGAGAAAATAAAGGAATGTGTAGAACCAGAATCAAAAAATGTACATGCTAGCTTAGAGAAGACACCAAGAGTACCTACTACCACATCATTCAGAGCATCGAATTCAGCTGTTACAATAGAAAAAGCACAACCTTGATCCCTTAGCCATTGCTGAGGCTGATAGTGGTTCCCCACCACTGCCCTCAGATTTGGACAATGATTGGAAAAGTGCCCACATTGTCCACATGTGAAGCACTGGACATCAGGAAGGGCCTATACCATCTTCCCCTTGACGTTTGTGTTTGGAAATTGATGATTCAACTCACCAGGACCATTCATCACAATGTGTCCATCTCTTCCACACTTGTAGCACTTCCCACATATGAGAAGGCAGTTCCCCAAAGGCTTCTTCCCATATTTATTACACATGGGATGTTTCACTTGCATTCCTTCTCTTCCCTGAAAAAAAAGTCCTCTCTATGCTGGGCTCCATCGATCTCTTCTTTTCATTTGATTTATGAGACTATTGCATCTCACCAAACTCTAGGTCTAATTTCATCGCACTTTGCACAATCTCCTTGTAGATACCATAAGCTTGTTTTGCTAGATTCTTCTACAGATGTGGTCTTGGTCCAATAAAGAATCTATTAACCTTACTATTTGGATCCATGAAAAATATAGAGTTATATCATGAAAACTGTGTGAAATTCATCTCACAACTTCCCAAATTTTAATTTTCATTCTCCTTCATATCGAGAAACTCCTGCTCCATTCTTTTTCTAATGAAAAGAGGGAAATAATTACTTAAAAATAAACCCTATAATCTCTTCTCAATCCATAGCTTCAACGTCCACTCTTTGCCTCATGTTTGTTATCAGTTCCCAGCACTGGTCAGCTTCTCCCTCATATCAATAGATAGCCAGGGTGACCTTGTCTTTCTATAATCAATGTAGCATAGAAAAGATCTTCTATATAGAGATGATCAATTGCTCACCAGTCAATGGGTATCTCAATCCACTGAATGTTGGTGGTCATTGGTGTATAAAGGATTCAATAGAATGGTGTTCCCTTCATGGTGAGATAAATCTCTTAGCTTGATTCACATTATTACTCATTACTTGAGTCATTTGGTTTATCATTCGCATGAATGTTTCCATTCTATCTTCCAACGGAGGGCCATCAGCACATGGTCCATTGCGATCACAATTTGCGTGGTTCCTCTTATTGCACTCCATTTTCTAAAATAATAAATTCTTAGTGAGAAACTTGTTTCATTTAGAAATCTTTTAACGATAAAGGATACTACCTTTTCAAACATCATTCTTAAACAATTATATTTCTCTTTAATTCCTTCATAATGATTCATAAAAATCATATGATTAAACAAACATATCCCCAAGGAGTATCGTAACCAAGAGTGCAGCAAGGCCCTTTGTCGTGCACTAGATCCCGTTCAAGTCTACATCAATGCGGTTTTTTTTGGGTTTTACCCCTACGTACATATGTGCCTGTGCCGCCTCTACCTGCTCATATACAGACAGGGTTGTATTTTTTTGATATACAACTTACATAATACTCAGAAAAATACCATGAAGTTTTCAAAATATTTAAACTTTTATATAAGGTTCTTCATAATGTTTTCATAGCCTAATTACAATAAATAACTAAACCTCCATTTGATACCAACTGGGGTATCCTTCCCTTTTAATACATAATTTTTCATTACATTTTAAAAAGATTGGATCATTAAAGTCTAGTGTCTTGGAAATAAGGAACAATAAAACATGGATACAACATAAAACATTTTTATAATCCACATATATGTCTTCATCATAAAATCATCCTATGATCAATTACTGCCTTTCATATCCTGGAGACATACATCAACAGAAAGGTTGAGCAGAAGGCCCAGTAAGGGTAAACAAGGGAATCAGTGTACTAGTGAAATCAATAAGAACATGAATAAAAACATAAAGATATGAGCAATGAATGTATAAGAATATCAAAAGGAATTGAACTTGAAACATAACTCGAATTTGGGGCTACAAAATTTCATTTTTACATTCATGAACATATAACCATGGTCCATCCACAAGGTGTCATAAACATTACCAAGGTTATTCACCAAGGTGTCGTGAAACTTCTCATCTTTATAGATTAAATCTTTACCCATTGCATTAGAACGATATCAGGGAACACCCTTAATATTTTTTTTTATTAAATGTGATCCACATATATCATAATAAAACATTTCATAAATAACCAATGGATAATAGAAGAAATGGATTTTATTTCAAAATTGTGACGTTTTAAAAGCTCTTAAAAATAAGATCATTATATCATTTATAACCCTTGGAAAGAGAGTGAGGGTTATATGTATGTCAATTACAAAATCAAATATTTCATCATTATATATTTATGAACACCCATAGAAATTAAATAGATCTGGGTACTCACATTAATATATAATGGGAATTCATGAGAGAAATAGATAGAAATTATGAGATGAAATTTCTGCAGCATAATGGCTATATAAAATGGTTTTAGATAACATTAAAATGAGAGGGTACATAGGGAAAACCACTCATAAATAATTCATAATACAGTATGGGTACTTAATAAGATCATGATATGAATATTTTATTGACTAACCTCATGAAAAAGAAAACATTAAAGAAAAGAGAAGATGTGATTTCTTTAACGAGAAATTCGGCAGCCTAACGACATCACATAAAAAATAGAAGACAAATTGATGATAGAATAAATGGTATATCAAAATTTGGAGACGAAATGGGAAGTAATAAGATCATAAATGAACAAAACCACAACATAAGTAGATGGATAATATAAGACACAACATAAAAAAGTGAAGACTTAAAAGAGGAGGGTTAAAGAATCCCTTAACTTTAAGAGTAAATTCGAATTCTTGAAGGTTGGGACCTTGGGAGGCATGAGGGAACCTTGGGAGGACTCCTTGGGAGTTAAGGAGACCATAAATTCGTATAGGATAATTTGGAAATGAAAATAATGAGGGAAAGGATTGGTATTTATAGGAGAAGTGAGGGGACAAGTCATTAATGGCCAAGGGACACCTCATCTGTGGTATTTGAAAAACCATGGGCTTTCCCATGGTATTGTCCCATGGTATTATCCACATGAGGCAACTTATACCTTATTTTACTATTCATAAGTCCATCATAATGGTTACTTAATTATTACATTCTTAATGATGTCGTTAAACACCCGAAAATAAAAACTATATTTTCACTATTATCCGAAATTCAGTTTTTTTTCTGAAAAAATCCAAGAAAATCACCTTAACCAAATATAAAGGATCTGAATTCGAAACTGAACTATATTTAACAAAAATAATTGTATAAATATTTATAATTTAATTTTAAATTTAAAAACACTATTCACCTGAAAAAACTAATACATGACTAAGAATTTATGAAATAGTTATTAATCCATTTTATTGAATCACATTACTTAATCAAGGTTCATAAATTATATTAATACTTTTATTAAGTGAGATTAACAATCCATTTTTTCACATTACTAATCGTAAGCATAAAATCACTATTCATAATTAACTATTCAAAAAATATTAACTTGAACTTATTAGATTCAAAAAAATTTACTGAACACATTTCTAAAAGACCATTTTTTGAAAATCATTAAACATCATTCATTTTTTAATGTTTAGATAAATATTTTAAAATATCCCATTTTTCCAAAATTCATCAGTATACATCCTATATTTATTCGAACATCTGAAAAAAAACACAAACTTAACCATAAGAAAACATCACAATTTTATTTATCTAAAATGATTACACAATGTAGCTATGGTCTCATTGAATATCCCCATATAACCCTATCATCGACCTAAGTGAAAGGTGTGCAAAGGAGAGAGAATCTGAGGGTGGCTCATCCAACATTGCTCGAGTAGTGATTTCTATAAGCTTGAACATCTTATGATGGTGATTCTACCCCTGCTTTACATGATGAAGTTCGTCTTGGGTTTGGTCAAGAGAAAAGCCCAATAGTGCTACATCCTACCCATGTTTCATCAAATAGGCTTAAATTGTCCTGAGAATACTGGATGAGGCCATCGAATCTGCTTTCTGTATTAATTAACTAAGATAACATGTATTTGGAGACAACAATCACAAGATTTATTTTCCAATGGTCATATTGACCAAAAATCATATAACAGTCGAGACCCAATGGTCTCATTTTAATTATACTCACATCATTTACTAAATAATATTGTTTTGTTAAGTATAAACTAAAATAACACACAAAATGAGGAAACAAAAATTCATTCAAAATTTCGGGTCATTTCAGTACCAACCCTTCTAATTATGGATGATCAATAAATGTCACTTGACCCTCTATTGGACACCCATGAAACCCATGATAATATTATACTGGTTATAAGAATGTCCTCTAATACATGAATTATCTTCTATATCATCACCAAACTTGCCTACCCCAAAGATGGACATACAGTTTATGATTACCCTTAAAGGTCAATCCTAGATTGGCATTCTCATTATATACATATACATATATCACATTTTTGAATGTGCCAATCGGGTTGTTTCAACACTTAGGAATTCAACACATTATTTTAAAACAAGAAACCATCCAACTGAGTCATCATTTCACATAATCATTAAAATAATTTCATAAAATACTGTAATTTGCTATTTAGACATTCACACTCTCAAAAACATTTCAAAACAAAGTTCAACATCATAAATGACATAATGTGACAACTGGGCCTTTAATACTACCACTCGAATATATCCCAAAAATATTGAAAACCATATTTATAACAATGTAAAACAACACATCCACAATCACATTCCATATAGGACCATTATATTTTCAAAATAATATTCATTTTCGAACACCATTTCTCATTCCATGTAAAAAAATTAAAACACTTGAAAATGTGCCAAATTGGACTTCATGTCATTTAATTGCCAAAATACATTTATTAGTGATAAAAATACAATTATTATATAATAAATTTTTGTAACACATTTATGTACCAAAAAATACACTTCACGGGTTATGTGTATTTTAGAAAACTTTAATGAAGTTATTATGGAATTTTTATTTAATAGAGACATGTAAACAGAAGCAGTTATAAAAATAAATGAGAAACGGATTCCAAAAATAGTTAATCAATTTTACCAAACACCTAGGAATATATATATATTACTTATATAAATACATGATTTTAAAATTATAATAAATTAGGGATCTCAAATTAAAGTAGTTTTTATAGGAAAACTATCTTAATAAGGGAGAGGACCATGTTTAGACACTTTGACACATGAAAAATTATGTAGAAACCAATCATAATAGGCCCACACACACCCACACATAAATATATATATATATATATGTAATTCAATGAATGAATTACCCATTATATGTGGGAATATGTATATAGAGGTCATATATTATATATATATATATACTTTAGGTATATGCATGCACACCATGGAACATTGATAAACAATCAGTACAACATATCAAATAATCACAAAAACATAGAGCAATGGTTAAAAGCCCCCCAAATAAATTATCATGGACTCATAAGACTCTTAAGGTTCTAAAATAATGGGAGTACAACAATGAGTGGTAAAAAAACCATACCACTGATGGTGACAAAGAACCAAAACACCCGAAAACAACTAGCCTTTAGTGAAGAACACTGAAACACAAACTGAAACACTCTAAGATTCCCTTGGACAACCCAATAAAAAAATAACCAATGAAAAATTCATCAATACCTATTCTAGGGTTTAAATATAAAAATAAGGCAACCGATATGACAAATATTTATCGATACCAAAAATACACAATATAGAGAAATCCTTACACTGATAGATCGAAGGATAAGCTGATTCAAATCTAGATAAATTTAAAACTCAATGAGGAGAGTAGGATATGTTTCATTACATTCATAACAATTGTAATTAGGGTTTTCTTACAGTGGGATATTGTGTCATAGGGGAAGTCATCAAAAGGGTTGTCAAGTGCTGAGGGAGCTCGCGCTCTAAAATGAATTTAGAGGGAGATCACACTTGAGGGGGAGTCTCCGCCCACGAGGAAATGAGGGGGAGATTGTTGTGTATTCATAGTTACTAGGATGGTGTGTAAAAATCATTTTGAGTAGAGGATAACCCAATTGTGGTTTAAAAATACATAAAACATACACTAAATAATAATAATATTATTATTATTATTATTATTATTATTACAATTACTATTATTATTATTATTATTATTAATTTTTTTAATATTATTTTTTCATTTTGTATTAGTTAAATTAATTTATTTTATATAGTGGAAAATTTCCCGGTCCTTTAGGCTAGCCGCATGGTTACCACTAAACATACAATGTTCATGTATTGGCCCAAAAACCACTAAAATTTCTTTAAATAAAAATTATAACACCAGTACCCAATACCAATCATCGAACAAAATATGTCAAACCAAGAAAAGGGAATAATAGAATAGTATAAATCACCGGGTTTTGAAAATTTACCACACAACAACATCTTTTTTTTCTCTAAAATGTCAAAAAATCAAAAGTTAACTAATATTCAAGTCAATGACTGATCAATATATTGAGAAACAATGAACCTCAGGTTAACTATCAATCCAATAATTAATTGACAACTGAATATGTAGAATCAACAAAAAGAGTGTGACGGGAGAACATAAGGGGTTTTCACTACTAGAGGAACTCAGATATCACAAAAAATTCCCAAACCCAAACAACTCCACCATGAATTAAAAAAGAAACCTACTAATGAGAATCACATAAAACATGGAACCTATAAAGTATCTTGACCTATCAACATTTTCCAAACCACACCCTCAAAAAAACATAGAAATACAGAACCCCTAACTTGAACACTTATAACTTCCCCAAACAAATAAACCACACTGTCATGACATAAACAAAAATAACATTCCAAGGAAACCCATCATATTGAGGCACTGGGACGAAGCCACTCAATATAGTGAAGCTAATAGTACTAATATCTTTCCATGATGATTTAAAAATAAAAAACACATCCAAATTCATATGAATGCTTGATAGAACACCATCACTATATCCTAGAAAAATCATTATAGAAAAATGTCTCCCAAACAAGTAGTAATTCAATGATTAGAATATAAATAAAGAAATAAATTGTAAACACCACTCTTCAATTCCAAAAAATACAAGGATATAAAATTAAGAAAAACTAAACTGAGATATACCCACCCCATGGTTAGACACAATCAAGGAAAATAAAGGATTATAATGTTCACTTTCAGAATAGATTCTATAGGTTAGGTCGTGAGAGAGTTGTTTCATCACAATATTAGAAGAATAGATTATATTAAAATATCAAAATAATGATAATATGGAATTGTTAAATGTCTCTATTCTAAAATGGTAGATAAATAACTATGACAAGTTAACAAATACACTTGTAATCCTTGAATATGAATGATACTCACCCTGAGACCTTTGGTTGCGGATATAATGGCTGAAGCATCTCATTCTTTATAGTCTGGTACACGAATATAGCCTTTATAAACCCTTATTGTTGCAAAGATTCTTTCATAACTTCTCCAGGAAAAGCAAATGGACACAATGAAAGAAGGTTGTTAGAGGGATATGACAAGTTGGATTTGAATTCACATAATTATCACCATGATATAACCACAGAAAACCGTCTGACAAACTAAATGTTTGAACCAATGAAGATAACTCCATAGAGATTGGTTCCTCCAGCATTCACATCTCATCAGCTGGGGAATCTACCACGAACGATGATATAAACCTTTTTATAACCCTCATTTCTCTAGGAAACAACTCATCTCGGAATGATTCATATACAAAATTTTGAAAATAATGATCCTTAGAATATGTGACCCACTCATTGATCTATGGAAATAGATCCCCAATAAAGATGGAATCCCTCATAAAATCCTATGATGCTACCTCTAGATAAAAAGAAAACAGGGTCTGTAATGTGGTCGATGTAGGCCTTCATTGACACTTGGCCATGTTGAATGTCTACGAGATCTTACCTTTTAAAAATCATAAACTCATTAGGTATTAAATATAATACAATGAAATATTTAGATACATCCCACATCATTATAACTTTATTTGATAGTAGGGAGAACAACTTCAATTAATTTAGAGATTTACCTTCAAAATGACCAAACGTATCACACTCTAACAGTGTTGGGAGTTACTAGTACCCTG
Organism: Viscum album; assembly: GCA_963277665.1. Classification (NCBI taxonomy): domain Eukaryota; kingdom Viridiplantae; phylum Streptophyta; class Magnoliopsida; order Santalales; family Viscaceae; genus Viscum; species Viscum album. The sequence continues at coordinate 1,042,686,404 of OY728163.1, read as the reverse complement.
AAAACACACTTTACCTCTTCAATATACATAACATACCCTAAAAGAAACCTAGATCACCCGAAAGAACAAGAAATGTTTGATAAAAACCTAAATCTAGGCATGACTCAATAGGAACAATAGAATCTATTCTAGGCAGTATTCTCTGATGAACAAGAAAGCCCAAACCATAACTGACATTAAATCAAAAAACTACCAAAGAAGACACCATAATCCATGAAAAACCTGCTATGAAACCAAACCAATATAAACATAATAAAAAATTACCCTTTTTAACAGTAATTTTCATTTAAATTTAAAAATTATGTTCTAAAAATGAAATAGAATAATAATAAAACCCCTAAATATAAAATGAAAGTCGATTTCCAAAATCATCAGATTTTGAATCCTCACCCATGGAATCCTGTGAACCGTCACATTTATCCATCCATTCCACCCATGTAATCTATGAATATGTTCCCCCACACACTTTCTGTTCATACCATACATACATGTGACCTTCCGTTGAGATTAAAAATGGTTACATATCTTTCTTTCTTATCAAATCTAAACATTCACCACAGTATAAAAAAGAATTTTTTTTAAAACAAATTCAACAAATTTTAAAACAAAATAGAATAAAAATGTTTACTTTTTTAGATTCCATTTTCATATTAAAATACACCATCAAAATTAGAAACCCGTCTAAAGAAATAATTAATCCTTCCCAAAACTTTTACCATTTGTAGAATAAACTAACACCATCCAAAACCAAACAAATCACAACATACCTCGAGCCACCGAAAAGTGGAACACATAGTTATGATTAACCTGATGATATAGTAGTGAGCCATGCCCGATATAGTCATCAACAACTACGAGGAGCTTAAACAAAATACTCGTCCTCTATATGGGACACTACTTCATGTGAAATCATAAAATAACACTAGATTACCTCTATTATCACCCCTTAATGAAAAAGGCCAAGATTTGAAAAGGAATCAATTCCTAAATAGGCCCTAGTAATTCATGTTTCGTGAGGAGTGGTGGTGATCAAGAACTATACCATGACTTACTTCTGAAGTCTTAAAATCCTAATATTCAACTACTTGACACCCATTATAACAAAGGACTCCTCTGACATTGAACCCATCACCCAAGCCAATCCGCAATATGGTCTGAAAGCTTCTCATAATCCCCACATGATGGAAACTAGTGATGGTCATAAAAATTAATCATGTTGGAATTATTGGATCAATGAAAAAATATATAAAAATATAAAATAAAAAAAACATCATGAAAAATAAATTTAAATGCTCTCAATGGAAGAATACATAAACTGCTACATGTACCTTCATGTGACATCATGAGTCAGTAGAGAACACCAAATAAAGATATATTTATGAGAGATGTGGAAATAGGAAACCAAATACTAATAAGATTGAGTCATCATGAACACTATGTTGGTCTGTATGAATTCCAAAATAAACCCCACCTGATTCCCACTTCTAAAATGAATTGAATTCATTCTAGTTTGAATGTATAATATATAAAAATATGGTTTTGAAATGTTTTTTCAAAAAAAATACAATATTTTAACCTTACGAAAACCCAATTTACATTTCATTTTTTTAAAATAAATTTCCAAAACATGTTATTCAATGCAATGAATTCCTTTAAATGTGAAATAGTACCCAAAATTACTTTTCATATAAAAATAAATGTAAATTTTTTAAGAGATAAAATATCCAAATGTGTCCCAAATAATCTAGGATCATCAAAGTATGCAATCCTGTGAATTTCCTTAAAATCTTTAGAGTAATCCTTGGATGTACCTAGTTTAGAACCTGCTACTGACGTTTGATGAAGCACCAAATTCAATAACCGACTGGCCATCCTCAACTGATTAATCGAGTGGCATAGACCACATGGCGTAATAATAAATAGATTTTATACCGACCCGTATAATAATGGATGATCAATAAAAATCACTCGAACATTTAAAAGACACCCAAGGTATCCTTGATAATAATATATTATGTTTGGTGGAGGCCATCACATGGATTACAATCCATCACTGCACTTTCCTTCCAAATAAAGTACATTACCTATAAGATAACCCATAAAGAGAGAATAATATATAGGGGTAATAATTATATACATATACATATTTTACATTGTTGAAGGTTCCAATTGGGTGGTCACATCACTAAATAATTGAAAAATTTCTTATAAAATATGAATGTTTCTAACCAGGCTGTCATTTTATATAAACATTCAAATAATTTTATAAAAAAATTAATATTTCAAATTGGGTCTTCGAACATTCAAAATAATTTCAAATCCAAATTATTCTTCATATCATGATGTAAAATTCACATTAGGCCATTAACACTTTGACTAAAATATATAATAATAATACTCCAAACTATATCTATATCAATGTGAAACACCACCTCTAGAAAAACATTATATATGGTCCCGTTATATTTTATAATCCACATTCAGTTTCCAAATTAATATCAAATTCCATGTTAAACATTCAAAATACATACAAGGTACTAAATGGGCATTCATGTAATTTGATTATCAAAATAAATTTCAAGGTGCTAACCATTCAATGTTTTTAAAAAACATTTATATAAAACCATTAAATTCCAGGAAGCACACAATGTAATCAATGATTATTTTAAAAAACAATTCAATCTATTCTATGTATTTTACATTTAATAGAAACATGTAAACATGATCAGTTGTAAAAATAAAAGAGAACCCAATTCCAACAAATTCAATCAGTTTTACCAAACTCCTAGGAATATATATATATGTCTATATTAATAACACATTTATATAATTTCATTATTTAAAAATGATAAGAAATCAGGGAGCTCAAATTAATGGTGCATGCATAAGAAACCTACATCAATAAGGGAGATGAACAAGATGAGACACTTTGTCACCTGACAAATTAAGCGGTGACCACTTGTAACAATCACACACTTAAATGAACATATATATATATATATCCCTAATAAAATTAACTTATTTTCAATTCCATGAGGTAATACACATATAGATAACATATATATATATATATATGTTATACATACCTTATTTATATGGGTACACACCCTGAAATGCTGATCATAACTCAGTAAAACATATCATAGATTCACAAAAACAGTGGAAATGTTCAAAAACACCTCAAATAAATTTCCATGGACTCATAATCATTTTAAGGCCCTAAAGTTGAGGGTGGATAAAAATCTTCATTTCAAAACCCATACCTTAGACTGTAGTTAAGAACATCGAAACACTAACCAACACCCCATTAAGTCCTTGCATAGCCCTATATTAGAAGAACCAATGACAAATGCCTCAATCAAAATGCAAGGGTATCATTTGAGAGAATAGGTAACTGGGACGAATAGAATTTGCTGATGCGAAGAGGGATGAATGGGGGGAAATCTATACCTATGCAAATAGAAGGTGAAGCTAGAGGAAAATTAGGAAGAATAAAAGTGAAAGTAGGAATTTGGGATGCCTTCAATGTAATACAGATCAAGAGGATCTAGGAGTGTCCGGTGGAGTCAGATCACATCATAGGAGAGGTTTCGTGATGGTAGCTTGAGCGATGAGGGAGGCTTCATTGTAGGTTTCCGCCAGGGGGAGCTCGTACAAGAGGGGGATTCACGGTCATGGAGGAGGAGAAGAGAGCTTTTCCCACACCTAGGGTCACCAAGAGGGACTTCACGATGCATGTATGTGAGTGGAGAACCCAATTAGGATCTACAAAAATCATAAAAATAAAAATAAAAAATAAATAATAATTATAATATTCATAATAATATTAATAAAACTATTTTTTATTTTTATTTTAATGAATCATTTAGTGTTATTTTTTCATTAAAAAAATCTTCAAATCTATTTATTTTACCTGGTGGAAAAAAAACATAGTCACATGGGGTGACCAAATAGATACCAATAATCGTGTGGTTCCTATACATGGGCATAAAACACACCAAAAATTCCAAACATAAAATATTTAAAATCAGTACCCGAACCCAAATGTCCAAAAAAATAGGAGAGCCTGAGAAAATAATAAAATATAAGTGTATCCTAGTTTAGGGGTGTAAAAATAATTGAGAGTGAACTCAATTTAGTAATACACATATGGAATGTGAAGTCAACTAGTTTTAGTAATAAAGGGAAATGATAGGGAGTGAGCCCAATTTATTAGTGGTAATTGTCTACTATGATTCGTATAGGCATTGAGCCTTGACAATTAATGATTTTATTTTCTGTAATTATGTGTATGCCATAAATTTCATGTCTCATTCTAGTTTTACACAATCATGGATCATTTTTTTGTTACCATATTATTCATGTGTTATTATTTTTCAATTTTTATATCATGACTCAAGAGGTTGATATTTGATATGTATGATATGGGTTTTAAATGATATGCTCATCGTCAACACACATATTCTTAGGTTATGATTACAAATTTCCCTTGTATGTCATTTGGGATTATCTAAGATAACCCACTATTATGATCTCATTTAATAGGATATAATGATCTTTATTATGTATGATTTATATAAGAAGTGTGATAAATTTGGAAGAACAAAGAAGGTGCAGTGATATAACACTTATAGACCAATGTTTATTCTTCCAAAATTCTAAATGCAATATACTATTATGGTTATCATGTGTTTATTTTTTCAATTTATTATATATTATAAAAATATTATATAATTCCCTCGTATGAATATCATCAGAATTTAAATTTTGTATTAGAGAAGAGGATTACATATAATTTGGAAACCTGGATGAGAAAAACATAGTGATATTCATAAGGACAAGTCTAATGATATATCTATAGATGGGTCAATTTATTAGAAAACATTTTAGACTTTTGGTAAATTATTGAGAGTTTTGTTCCCTAAAAATAAATTCATTTAAAGGTTATAATATGGGATGTGGATATATAACATATTCACCTTGGTCTAATAGCTTAAAAAGAATGTATTGATTTGGTGTTGATCAGTAACAAGTGCACGATAGTGTCCCTAACTACACACCTTCTATGACACTCCCAAGTAATATGCATTGGAAACTCAAACATTGTAAATGAAACATTATAAAGGATTTAAATATAATATGTCTATGAATTAACATTAATAAATGAAAAATTTCTTATATTAACAAATGTGACACAATTTAGACATCCAATAATAGATTTTTCGTAATTATTTTGTTCATAATAATGATTATTGTTTAATAATGAAAGATATTTTGTTTTATTATATTGATGGAACCTAAAGGAACCACATTAATTATGAGTTCAATGTAAAATTAAATGATTTTCTTCCCAATAATAAATATTTTAAGGGATGTATAACGGAAAATATCATTCCAATACTCAAAAAAATTTCTCAATATATGAATCATGATGGTATTCTAAATGAAAAATGGTGGCAAAAGGAAATCTCATTACTTGATTCATAGAATTAGTACATAATAATCACACATAAAAATGTATACAATTATATTCTTAGTTAGGTACACAAATATTATAATCTTCATAGGTAGATGTAATCTTACTCACATATCAAAAAGTGAAAAATCATATTTTAAATAATATCCACATATATCATCCTCATATAATAAGATATAAATATTACATTACCCAATAAATTATTGGGATATAACAGGCCCAAAAATCATATAATACGAATCATCATATTAATTTTATAAGACCATAAATCAATCTATATATCATCACATAATGACAAGTAGAAATTAAATGATATTCTTAAACATAATTTCATTATAGTCATAAAAATATGGATACTAAAGAATATTTAATAGGAGAATATCCCATAGACATATTTAAAATTATTTATTCATGATATGTTGACAATATTGTGTATTTGAATGATTATGAATAGTTTTGTTCAATATATAATGTTTTATTATTATAATGGTTATACAATCCTAGGTAATGACACTCGAATAATGATTAATTCTCAGACACCAATATTATTAATGCTTTTTGATTTGATATGATTTGTGTTTTTATGATTTTATATTTTCTCGTTATTAATATTTTATAGGGAGATCATTTACATGAATATGTTATCATACCGTTATGAGCATCTTATTGACTCGTGATTTAAATTTTCTATGTTTACACATACTGAGCATCTGAACTCTCAATTCCATATATTTCGATTATATGGGTTCTCAATAAATTTTTTAAGTGTTATATTTATATAAGGGTTATAATATAATATTCCATTTTTGAAATTATAAATATCATTCACAAAAATACATGATTAGGGATCTATATTTCAATGACACTATAAAATTATGTTCCACAGGTGTGGATTATTGAGAAACATATTGAATAATCATTAAAAATGATTTAATATTAATATATATTTAACTTATGATTAATTTTCTTTAATTAAAAGAGAGTTCATTAAACCAATACTTATTGATTTTACAACACATTGGCGAATTCCATGTATTTTTTTCTACGTAAAATATATCATCATGAAAATATTATTCACGCACAGTTTACATATTTTTCTAAGAAAATACATACCTATCTATATATAAGTAATTGTATGTAGCTATTAAATATTTATTCCTTATGGAAATAACATTTAACAGGTCATATTGGCTATTCTCTTATTCTACAACATTTCATAATTGGTGTCCCAAAGACTTCATGCCTACTTAGGGACACATTTATTGGATATTTTAGTGTTAATTATCATTATCATTAAATTCAATTTTAATGACTTTGAGTTGATAATGACCATAAATATCAAAATTTGAAATAATTGTTTCATTTATTTCATATAATTCTTAATTATATAGTTGTAACAAGAAATATTTTTTATAATTTAATAGTTATCGTCAATGATGTTTGAATCTCACAGTACCAACTTCTATTTCAGTAAATGAATAAATATATAATAATGTGGTTGAGGTGGTGTTATGCATGTTAAAATATTTCAGTTACATGTTTTAGTATAATAATATGAATTTTATTATATAATAAAATTTAACATTGGATGACCATTCACAAACTCAATGATATGATGTTCTGTTTGTAGTAAAAACACTTATTGGAAGGGTTATCACATATCCAGGATATGGATTAAATTTTAATAAAAAGTAATATGAATTTACTCATCCAAAGGCATATGATTCTTCTTCATGTTCAATTTTGTGGGATTTTTGTAAAGGATGGACTCTCTCTATATATATTACATATCAATTTTTGGGAAATAGAATTTACATTTTATATTTTGAATCAACCCATGATCATGATTTCTAGAGAAGAATAATATGAAAATACAATTTCAATTACATCCATTGAATGATTTTTACTAATAATTCATGGGTTATATTAATCTCAAATGGTTTTGGGTAGACTCCATATCATAAAAATTCAAATTTTTTAGGATTATGTTGAATTATTTCTTAGATACAGTCATATTATTCACCCAAATTGAGACAAATGATGTAAAAAAAACTCATAAATGTTCCCCTGTATTTCAAAGCCTCTATATAAAATAGAATAGATTGAGTGAGAGGAATAAATTATGTATATCCAAATATGTGTTAGTAAGGGATTCATTCATACTAGAGTTTCACCAAGAAGAAGAGCTGTTCTTTTTGTATGGAATAATGATAGTTCAGTGTACTTTAGTTTATTATCAATAATATAAAAATTTCAATATCAAGAAAAATTATAATATACTGAATATTATTGATTTTATGGATTACTTACACAGATGTAAATACTTTCAATGATTGATCACCATTCTAGATATAATCAATTATGGGTCAAGAAAGAGTATTCTCAAAGAATGTCTTCTGTATTATGTATTTTAATTATGAATTTATAGTAATACTCCATTGAATTGACAATCATCTTACAATTTCTCTTATTTATTGAAATTTGTTTTTATAGAATGTCTTAATTTATAGGTAGTCATTTTAAAATGTGATATTATAAAATATTAAATGTGAAAGGAAGATAATTATGAATATTTTAGTGTTGTTATGAATAAAATTAGGAACGATAATTTTGTATAAAATTTATATAGATTGAATTTTGGATAGATAATTCTAATTCCAAGGTCATATAATTTTTAATTAGGGCATATTAGAATGACCTTCAAATATGACATTTATTTCCAAATGATACACATGGAACTTGTGAAGGGAAGGAAATTGTTATTTGGGGTTTATGGTTACTATTTACACATAGATGGTGATTTATCACTAATATTTTATCCAAAATCCATCTTGAAACCAAAGATATGAATGTTTATTTTGGTTGATAAATAAGGGTGAAATTTATAGGAGAAGAAAGAATAACAGTTTGGACACCTTATGGTTGTATTAACCTATAGTAAAAAATAGTTCTAATATATAGAAATATTAAGGTCATAGTATGTATCATTGATTTTAATGATTTGGTGATAACCTATTTCTTTTGAAAATTATGGATCTGTGAGAAAAAATTCCCTACCATGACTTTTGGTTACTTGTAGTTGTTTTTCATTTGAAAATATAGAGACATTATCTTTATATAGAAATGTGTGATATATATTATTATCATATAATATTGAAGTATATATTCACACATAATGAGTTCAATATGATCTATATTATAATGTATCATTTGATCTGAAATCATCAATAATCAATATAGTACTACCATGGTAAAGAAAAAAATGTTAATAATGCACACAGTCAGAAGGAAAATGATAGTTTTATCAATATGATGATATAATGAGATATAATATTAATTTATTTTATTAAGGTAGAACATGAAATAATGTGAATGGATGGTATATCATATTTTTATTAGAATATTTAAATCCCAACCATTAATGTGAATATTAAGGATGCATATGAAGAATATGTTTATCTTTCAATGATGTTGAGAAATATTCATGAGTTCAACCACAATTGTGATGGAATGAAATGTTATAGGAATAGTGTATGTGTTCCTCCAATACCAAATACGATGTGGGAGACATTTGATGAAACACTAAGTTCATCAACATATATTCTTCTGGGATATATATATATGTATAGTTTCGTGAAAGATAATTTATAACGAGATCACATTAAAAGGGATATTACAATGTTTAAAACTCAAGGTCAAGTATATCAAAAATTTATGGTTGAGTAATATAATTGTAAATTTTTTTTTCATTATTTACCCATACGTTAATAGGAATGGTAAATTGTAACAATGGTATTCATTTTATAATTTTCTAATGATATATAAGGAATAATTTATTTTTGGATATACTGACATTTCTTTTGCTAAAAGAACAATTAATTTGAATAAGAGTATATGTATCTCTTGATTATAATTACATGATTTACATTATTGAAGAATTAAGCATGCATGGGGTGGCATATTATTATCGTTCTTATAAATATATGTGGTTTAACTTGGTTATAGATAATCCTTGTGTAACGCCCCAACCCTAGTTACCCAGAGTCGGTGCATTATTTTAACACATTGACATGATTACAAGGAAATAAAGTCCCTAAGAACCAATTAGTTTAGCAGTCTTGGAAATTAGATTACATATATTAATGTTAGATTTCACTTCAAGACATACAAAAACAACATAAATAATCATTATGAACTCCATTATTCCTTTATCTTAACCCTGCATATCAATCAAAATACAATTCTTGGAATCCTGGGAAAAATAAATCATAGAAAGGGCTGAGCTTAAATGCTCAGTAAGGGTAAGAAATATAGCAGAAACTTTCATAAATAAGCATAAAAACTTAACACAATGTATAACTAAAACAAAAGCCTTTTAAACGTGAACTTAAGAAAAATACGGAAAAGATATAATTAAATAATTCCATTTACTTAATCACATGGATATTGTACTAGTCGAATAATCACATGCAATATCAATAACCACTTTCTTAACGATGAAATGCATAATTCTAGACTATCAGAACCACGTAGCCAAGGCCTCTTGCCAAGGCTACAAATAAGATTTTGTCAAGGCCTCGTTCCAAAACACTAGTTTGTCTCATAAGACCTACCGATGCATCGAGGAGCTATAGCGGGCTCCACCCGTCACATATAAAGTCCAATGCATTCCCATATGAAAATGTTCAAACATGACATAAACATTCTTATTAAAACTAGCATATGAAATGTTAATACTGCATCCAAAAACCACGAATGGTATAAGAACAACACATCCACAGTCAAACACATCTCAAAAACATCAAAACAATATAGAAGTTTTTTATCACAATAAATCAACTTCAAATAAACTTAAAATCTATCAGAGGATGTTGACATAGATGAAATCAAATCTATTTGAGAGAAATATCTATTTTTTTAAATCATTTAAAAGTCACACATTTATTAAGGAAGTAATTTCAAAGAGATTTTTGAATCAAAGTGTCCCATACCACTTAGAAACTATAGAAAAGAAATATCATTTCAAAACATTTATGTCCATATAAATAAATCCTTTAAATCCTTTTGAAAACATGTACATTAATTAAAAAGATTTAAAATGATAAATCTTTAAAACATTTAAAATTATGATTTTGATAAATAATGCCTTTCAGAAATTCCTAAAATATTCATTTTGAAATAATTTAAAAGTCACATAATTATAAAATAAAACATTTACAATGAAAATATCCATATAATATTGTAAGGGAATGTAACACCATGAGCTTCCACGATACACTTCCCTTTCAATAATGCAATAGCTTGCATTGTACGTAAGTTCGAGATTCAACACACCAGGACCAATAAAATTAGCCATTATGAATATTTATACCCACTTTTTGAAATTATATAAATTTTATATTACAAAATGGAATTCATTTTTGTATTCGGAATATCGAAATTATCCTAAGTTGAATTTTTGTAATTTTCTAAGGACTTCCTAGTTTTTATGAATAGAAAAAAATACTTAAAAACAACTTTTTTAAAAAATCATTTATAGTGATAATTTGTACTATTTATTGATTTTAAAGTATACTTAGACTATATTTTTACCATTTTATCAAGTGGTGGTCATTAGAATTAATTTCACATTGAAATTGGACATAAACAATTGTCAATCTTTTGATATATATTATTTCTTAAAAACAAGATATTTGTCGTGACAGAAGGAATTAATTATAAAATTAATTAATGCTACTTATATGATTGGAATTTTTTAAAATAGATAAAAATTTATAATTCGGAATATCAATTACATCTTACGGTAAAATTTTGGCATTGTTCTTAAAAACATCAATTTTTGATGAATAGTGAAACCCCTAAGTCGTAGTTAAAAAACTAATTTTTTCTTAAATGTAAATTTATCGCTTCTATGAATTGAATTTCAAAAATCCAACATACATGGATTTCATTAGGATGTAAAATGTGGTTCAATGGGATTAAAATAATTTTTTGGTGAATAGTAACTTTTATGTTTTATTAATCGTGACTAAACGTAATTAGTGAAATTTAAGGTAAAAATGATATTATAAAAATATGAAAATACCTTTAAACTTGTCCTTCCCATATTTTATAAGTAAATTCCGACCAATAAAATCCATGTGCCAACTTGGGGACCCCATGGAGCCACTTGGGTAAAAAAATGTCATTAATAACTTTTTATTTAAAGTAAAAATCAAATTGTCACAAACACGTGTTGTTTTACTAAAAAATATATTACAAGGGGTTATATAAGTTAACATTTAGACTATAAATATTCATTAGAAAGCTAAAAATATTTCCTACATCATGGTTCCTTTTTTATAATTTTTAGACATTATATAAATTAAATTATTATGACACCATAATGATGCAGCGATTACCTCATTGATTAACGATTGAAATAAAATGAAAAGATAATGTAAAATCTAAGACACAAACTTGTAAAAAACCTACTGGATGAGTAAATTTATAACCCTTATCACCTTAAATTCTAAATATATAATTTTGGGACCTTTTAAATCCAATAATCATTTCATAATAATGTTACATTTCATTACTTTCCAAGAGTGCCCCTTCTCTCATATTTTAAAAGGCCCCAACCTCTACCACCTTATTCACACCATAAAAGCCATTTTTCTCAGCCAACCACTTCCCAAATAATCTCTGAACATACCTATCATACTCTTAGAAGCCTCACATTGGGAAGAATACTTCCCAACGTAGTCTTTGGATCAAATCAAAAAGAGTTACCCGATTTTAAGGTAATGTCTTCTCTTATGTTGTTTTGTTTTATTTTGCTTCTCCAACCCCCTAAAATCTTTTTAATATTTTCTTTTGTAACAACACTAGTATCTTCAATATAATAGGATGTTGTTATGGGAAGTATTTTATTTAAACCCCCACACACCTACGTCAAATAGTTAAAGAACATACGGTTTCTGTGGGTGGCAAATTACTGCCTCACGAAATGATGATTGTTCATTCTTGTTTTAACACCTATCATGGTGGCCATTATGATGAAACTATTTTTTATATATGATATTTATTATGTTTATATTTTCCTTATGCTTATGTATTTTCCATTTATGGCATACATTTATGATTTCCATTATGGGTAAACGCGATAATTTCATTTTAGGATGTGCGGACTACCACCCCCTCAAAGTGATTTGAATTGTTAATGCCATATGTGGGATGTATACATGATAGATTAAATGATATTATATATGATATTATACTGGAATTATAATATACCTTTATATAATTATAATTTTCTTCCATTATATATGAATTAGAAATGAAAGGAGCGTTCATGCGTACGTACGACTTACCCTCTCCATGAACGGTGCATTTTATTTCTTACCTCTAAATTTTATGTAATATTATAAATGCATGTATATACTAGATATATATGTTATATATGATAGCTGAATCATGAATATAATTCTGGATATAATGGATATTTCACCACATGAACAACTTGTAATCATAAGAAGTTTATTTTTGACTCAAGTACCAAAGATTGACAAAACGACCATTATTAACATATATAATTACATAATGTTCATAACATGGTAATATGTGATATAAAAAGAATAATGTAATTGAAAAAGGATATTAAGCAAGTAGAAATTAACGCTAGTTTATTATTCAGGAGGTTAAAGAACGGTCGAGTCAAGTCGGTCATGAGGTAAGGGAAATTCTTAACCCAATTTCCATTCATTGTGTTAATTTATTACATTCAAATTATGTCATGATATTATTATTTCCTATCTTGTATTTTTACTTTATTTTTGTGTAATTATAGTGAATAAACATAATAGATCTATTTTATTTTAAAAATGGTCATTGTAAGGACTTCTTCTCAATCTCCTTTCATTGTGACATATTTTATTTAATACACAAATTTCCACTATATGGTGTATAAACCCCTTTAACTTTTACGTGTATTCAAACGAAATATTTTTACACGATGCATTTTACTATACAACAAAAAGAAATGTTTTTCTTGTCATATGTATGCGGAAACAATGACTTCTCCGCCGTTGTGACCATTATTTGAGTTTCAGCATTCTCTACAAGCCATAACTTTTTTAAATGAAAAATAAATAAAAAGTTTTACTTTTCTTTTATTTTTGTATTGAAAATGGTTTTCAATGTGGTTTTATTATATCAATGTGTTGTATTGATATCTTGTGATTGAAATGTGGAAATGTTATGTTTCCTTTATACATGATTTATGTGATACGATTATGTTATGGTTTATGATATGATTAAACCTATTCATATGAGGAATTCATTGGACATAATAAGTGATGGGTGGAGCCCACCATAGCTCCTCGATGCATCAGTAGGACTCATGAGACAAACTAGTGTCTTGGCACAAGTCCTTGACAAAATCTTATTTGTATTCTTGGGACGAGGCTTTGGCTACGTGGTTATGATAGTCTGGCATTATGTATTCCATCATTATGAATGTAGTTATTGATATTGCATGTGATTATTAAAACCCAGTAGAATATCCATGTGAATAAGTAAATGGAATTATTTCATTTTAATTTTTCCATATTATGCTGAAGTTCATGTTTAAAATGCTTTTGTTTTAGTTATACATTGCCTTAAATGTTAATGTTTATTTATGAAATCTTTTGCTATATTGTTATCCTTAATGAGCATATGAGCTCACCCCTTTCAATGTTTTAATTTTTCCAGGATGTGATGAAGTAAATTATGAATGACCTACTGGGATAGTATGAGGGGATATGAAGACAAGATGTTGTTGTAGTTTTTTTACTTCATGATGTTATGTAATAATTATGAATGTTTCTAGTGTTTCCAAGGCTACTAAACTAATCGGTCATTCGAGACATGCTCTTTCGTGATCATGCCAATGTTACACAATAATGAACCGACTCTATGTAACTGGGGTTAGGGCGTTATAGTTGGTATCATAGGCAGTTTAGTACTATCCTTGGAAGCTAGATTTAGATAAACTCTGATTATAGCACATAACCCTAAGATAGACTTTGAGGATTAGTATAGAAGAACTTCCTAAATTTTGGTATTATAGAGATTTTATGAGTTTTCCGAGCAATACATCCATGTCTGGATACGAGCAGGTAGAGGCACCACTGGCATAGATGTACCTAGGGGTAAAACCCGAAAACACCGCTTTGAGCTAGACTCGAATGGGAACTGGTACACGACAACGGGCATTGTTGCACTCTTAGTTACTACACTCCCGAGGGATATGCTTAGGATAATTTTCATTTTCTTTACAAACCATTATGAAGGGTTTATGAGTATATACTTCCTCAAAGAAAACATTTCTTTTTATGATTATGGATTATATCTACAAATAGTTCAATTTATGTTAAGTGTTTTACAAGTATTAATTTTGTATTTTGATTCATAAACTAATCTAGTTTATGCCATTGTTTAGAAATGGCTCATAGTGGGAGGAATGGAAACCATATAAATGCACTCACTTCATGTAAGGATTTACCTCCTTATCAAGATAATTATTGTGTAGCTAGAGATACAACTAGTGCTGATCAACTTATCACCATATTGGGACAACTCACTCAGATTATGAATAATAACCTTACTCGTATGGAGCACCCTGATCCGCAACGTGGAGGATCCATGTTAGATCGCTTCATGAGGAAACTACCACCAACATTTAATGGGGGTTCAAATCCATTAGTATCTTAGGAATGGATAAACTCCTTAGAGAAAATATTCCACGCCTTAGGGAGTAGAGAAAGGGAGAAGGTTGTCATGGTAGTTTACCGCCGCACTAGAGATTCTGATCATTGGTGGTCATTGATTCAAAACACAAAAAAAAAGATGAAGAAGTGTCAAGTATCTAATGGATGGAGTTTAAGGAAATTTTCTTAGAAAAATACATTGCACATGACCATCGAGCAGATATGGGAATCCAATTTCTGAGTATGAGGCAGAAGAAGGATGAGAATGTCGCAAAGTATGAGGCCAACTTTACAATGTTAGCGAGACATGGTGAAGATTATATACGTAAACCATGAAGTAAGATTGATCATTTCATTGATGGTTTAAAGCCATTTATCCATTGAGCATTAGTATCAAAATCTTTCTCAACGTATGAAGATATAGTCTCGTGTGCTATCAAGATGGAAAATGAATTTTTAAGTCTTATGACAATAAAGTAAAGCAAGAGAAGAAGAGAATGGTGGAACGAGAGACAAATAAAGGGGAAAAGGGAAAGAATGATTTTCCATTATGTGATAATTGTGGGAAGAATCACCCAGGTACATGCCTAAAAGTTATGTGAGATTGTTATAAATGTAGAGAAAAAGGTCACTAGGATAGTGATTTCAAGGGAAAGAAAGAGGCTATCAATGTTGAATGCTACAATTTTAGAGAAGTGGGTCATTATGAAAATTAATGTCCTATGCGTCAGGGAATCTTACCTCAAAAAAGGACAAGGTATCAAGGCCAAACATTTGATATTACTACAGCTGAAGAGGAATAATTAATGTATTGGTGATTTTGGGCTCAAGGATTATAATCTGGTTATAAGAATAATGTGATATATATAGGGATTTTACTACAGTACTTGTATTTTTCCTTAAGGTTTTAATATGATGAAGGTAAACATATTTTTTTATGTGACAATAAGAGAAAATTTACTTTGTTTGAGGAATCTGATGATACAATTGATTTTGGAATTTAGAGACCTTTTAGAGAATGTCTGGACAGAGGTATTTTGGATAACTATAAAGGATGGAATGGATTAATTTGATCTTTGGATATTATTGTTTAAGGTTACAACATTTATGAATATTATTTTTGAAATATTATAATATTGTAGTTTTAGGAAAAGGAAAACCTGAAGGTTGGGGATAACCCATCGCGTCGGACAAAGCTATATGAATCGAACCCAGAACCATAGTGTGACAGGCCATTATTACCTACCACTAGCCAACAGGAAGCCCCTGGTTATTATAAAATATTTTTCCTAATATGAATGGTATGTTTTATTATTTGGAACCTTATACGACAAAGAAAAATATAATATTTTTGAGTTCAATTATCTTTTTGAGTGAAAGATGTGTTTGTGGTAAAAATTTATTAAAGAATGAATAGTCTACATGACAAGTATGTATATTTCCTTATGTTCTTAGTAAATCTCATAAATAAATTCCTCAACTTTATGAAAGGTAACTTAAAACAAAAACTTTGTCAGTTAACTTTTCCAAATGGGGATTCAATGACTGTTTAACCAATCAAAAGTTTGTGATTTTCTTATGGTTAACATTCTTCTAATCCTATTTTCTACAATTCTACATCCAACCGTGATAGTTTTTTTCTTCTCCATATACATATATTCATATAATTCTAGTCTAGAGTATTTCAGGTGATCTTTGTATGACAACCCTGCTTTTTATTACAACTTAAACATGCTTTATTACATAAAACTTCACTTGATACGACAAAGAAGATCGAGAGGTTTAGTGTCTTTGGGGCTTAGGATCATTACATAAAAACTTTAAACTTGAAATACAACATCCTTATTGAAAACTTCCTTTACATGACCACTACATTCCTTCGTACTTAGCATTGCATGGGATAACCTGAGGACATGCATAAGAAAAGGGTGAGCTATAAAGCCCAGTAAGGGAGTACATAATGAATAACATGAGGAGTACAATACATGTTAGGCAATAGGCATATCAATAGAGCATAAGAGAGACATGAACATAAAGGCATGATAAAGCATGATAATCATAACATGGAAATGTGGCAACAACACTTAACATTGAATTAGCATGAGCCAAGGCTCATTGCACATGGAGCATGAGTAAACCCTCATTGCACTTGAAGCACGAGTAAACCCTCGTTGCACTTGATTTAGCATGAGTCAACACTCATTGCACATGACGTATCATGATACTATACTTTACCCAATGCATTGGAGCGCTATCAGGGCGCACCCTTCTTAAACATTTCATTTCATGCATAAGTGTGCCACATGGATCATAAAACATGGATTCATAAAACATAATCATTTATTCCACGATAAAGGAATGTGGAATTCATACATGAAACTTTAAAATCAATAAGTAAATGTGCATAAAGGTGAATACCCTTGATGGAGAAATGGGCATGGTATTCACTACACAATGATATTGGCTTGGAAAATCGGTGTGATTTCGGCAGCGTAACGGCGTGACATAAGAATTCATAAAACAGGCTGATGAGAGAGAAAGGGGTTACTCATCATATTTACATGTAATGGACAGTAAGAAGGTCATATAGATACATGTCCCAACAATTGAAAAGGAAGTTAGATTCATGATACAAAAGTATTGCTTGAATATAAAAGAGGAGAAAAAGGTTCCTTTCGGAATTTCAGCATAGTAACAGGTGTACATGGGAGGAATTTAATGAGAGAGAAAGGGGTCTCCCATCATTCAAACAATAAGAGGAAAGTATGGGAGAGGTTCAAAACCATACCCCAACATTCATAAATGAAATTAAAAGGGCAATACAAATTAAAGAAAATTGACAAAAATGAGAAAGGAAGAAAAAACCCTTACTTGGAAGTGTGCTTCCAAAGGCTAGAGAGAGGCTTGTGAGAGGCTTCTTGGGAGCTTGGGGCACCTTGAGAGGATTCTAGAGAGAGTAGGGCAGAGGTTTGACGAACTTCAAGGGTTTTGAGTGAGGAGGAAGTGGGAGCTTGGGTGGGTTTATATAGGAAAGGTGAGAGAATTCTTTATTATTTAGGTTTGGGACCCCTTATATTAAAATAATCCAAACCACAAACCATACCATGGTATTTGCCCATGGTTTCTAGAAAAGGAATGAGGAAAACAATATTTTACAAGTCCAAGGTCCGAACTTATTAAAAAATTAGGGTTGCTTATGTGGAGGTGAGTCACACTCCCATGGAAATTAATTTAAAAAGGCAAAGTGTTGAATAAGTCTTGAGGGCTCCATTAATGCTTTGAAAAGTGAGTCAAACAAACCCAAAACCTCATTATTTTAATGATAAAACATATATTGGCCGAACATAAGTATTATGGTATTTTATTACATCACCATTGGGTCATTATGATGTCATAAAACACATTATATATTTAAATGGTATTTAATTTTTACCCAAAAATTTGACTGTCTCAGAAAATTATGAAAAATTCACCGTTGGATAATTTCGACGTCCTGATTCCAAAAATAATATTTATTTTATCTAACTAATTTTCTAAATATGTGAATTTTCACTTTTAAAATAAAAACCGACATTTATAAAAAAATTCACGGGTTTTGACAGAAATGGCTTTCAAACCTTAATAAAAATTTTAATTGCATTCATAAAATTATAAGATCATTTATATTTAATAAAAATTAATTTAATATTAATAATAATATTTTATTAAAATATTATTTAATTCAAAAATCCTTTAATTTAATAAAATATAATTCTTAATTAAATAATAACTAAAAACACCGTTTGTACTTTAAAAACTAATTACAATGTATCAAAAATGACTACAAATTATATTCATTATTATATACAAAAATAATGTACATGAACATGGTGCTACTTATTTGTTACATAACCCCTTAAAATAGCCGCATAAGACCTAAGGGTAAGGTGTGCGATGGTGACAGACTCTTGGGGTTGCTCGGATAACATCGCTCGAGTGGTAATCTCTATCAACTTCCATTTTTCCCGTAGACGATCACGTTCGAGCTTGACTTGATGAAGCTCAGCTTGGGCTTGGTCAAGGGAAAAGCCCAAAGACGCCACCTCCTTTCCGAGCTCCGACAAATGGGCTTCGTAAGGGGCAATTCTACTGGATGAGGCCATCGCTTCCTTTGTCTGAGTAGAAAATTGGTTCGTTAAAGCCTTATATTTAAACTACCCAGATGATCACTGTTCAACGGCTATAAAAGTAACGGTCACAAATCTTAACGTTAAACTAAAGAAGTTGACATCATATAAAAACATAAAGAAACATTTAACTGGATCAAGAGGGATTTTCCATTAATGAAATTTTGGGTCGTTACAACATTCCCCCCTTAAGAAATTTCGCCCTCGAAATTTTCCTTTTCCCACACTAAAACAAATGTGGGTAACTTAGCTTCATCATATCCTCCGACTCCCAAGTTGCTTCTTCAAACTTGTGGTTTCTCCACAACACCTTGACGAGGGGCATTGTCTTATTTCGTAGAACTTTTTCTCTACGATCTAAGATCTTCACTGGTTGCTCCTCATAAGAAAGATCGTCTTCTAATTGTACCACCTCGGAAGAGAGTACATGTGAAGGGTCTGGTATGTACTTCCTTAAGAGGGATACATGGAAGACATCATGCACCTTGGCCATAGTAGGTGGAAGTGCTAGTCGATAGGCCACAGCCCCAACACGATCAAGAATCTCGAATGGGCCGATGTACCTTGGACTTAACTTCCCTTTTTTTCCAAACCTCATGACCTTCTTCCACGGAGATATGCGTAAAAACACCATGTCTCCGACTTTAAACTCAAGGTCTCGTCGACGATTATCTGCATAACTCTTCTGTCGACTTTGGGCTGCCTTGATATACTGCTGAATGGTTTTCACCTTCTCCACCATTTCTTCGACCATTTCTGGTCCAAGCAGCTTACGTTCACCGACCTCATCCCAACATGCCGGTGTTCTACACCTTTTCCCATACAGGGCTTCATATGGTGCCATTTGGATGCTCGAGTGGAAACTATTATTATAAGAGAACTCAACTAGGGGAAGATTTTGATCCCATCCTCCTTTAAAGTCCATTGAGCACGCTCTCAACATATCCTCAAGTGTTTGGATAGTCCACTCGGATTGGCCATCAGTTTGAGGATGATAGGCCGTACTGAAGTTCAGTTCAGTATTCAGAGCATGTTGAAGACTCTTCCAAAACATAGAGGTAAATCTTGGATCTCGGTCAGACACAATAGATTGTGGTACTCCATGCAACCGTACCACTTCCCTGATATATATCCGTGCCAGTTGATCCAAAGAGAAATCCTCTCGAATAGCAATGAAGTGTGCAGTCTTTGTAAGACGATCCACAATAACCCAGATTGCATTGTTGCTTTTGGATGTCCTTGGAAGTCCAGTGACGAAGTCCATGGTGATGTTCTCCCATTTCCATTCTGGTATGGGCAATGGTTGCATCATCCCCTTAGACTTCTGCCTCTCTGCCTTCACTTGCTGACACACCAGGCACTTTGATGTATATTCGGCGATCTCCTTCTTCATATTATCCCACCAAAAGATTTCTCGGAGATATCGATACATCTTTGTGCTCCCTGGGTGAATAGAGAAATTTGAACTATGTGCATCATCCAAAAGTTCCTTCTTCAGCTCCGAACTTGATGGGACACATAGTCTTTTCCCAAACCGCACAATTCCTTCTTCATTAACATTAAACTCTGAGGATTTTCCCTTTTTGATAGCTTCCACTTTTTCTTGGATTTTCGCATCATCCTTTTGAGCATCCTTTAACCTTTCCATAAGAGATGGTTGAGCAATCATTTGTGAAAGGATTGATGATGTTCCCTTCTTTATGATTCCCACGTCCATCTTCATCAAGTCTAAGAAGATTGGATCCTTCTCAATTCTCATCATTGATAGAATTGCTGGATCCTTTCTACTTAGGGCATCTGCCACCTTGTTCACCTTCCCAGGGTGGTAATGTATTGAACAGTCATAATCCTTTATGAGCTCTAACCATCTTCTCTGGCGCATATTAAGCTCTTTCTGTGTGAATATATATTTAAGACTATTGTGGTCAGTATATATCTCACATTTCTCTCCATAGAGATAATGCCGCCAGATTTTCAAGGCAAAGATCACCGCCGCCAATTCCAGGTCATGCGTTGGATAGTTTCGCTCATGGATTTTCAACTGTCTTGAGGCATAGGATATCACTTTATCATTCTGCATCAACACACATCCTAAGCCCTTCTTCGAAGCATCACTGAATACCACAAAAAGTTCCCCACTTGTGGGTAAAGTGAGCACAGGTGTAGTGATAAGCCTCCTTTTCAACTCCTTGAAGCTTTCTTCGCATTCATCACTCCAAGTAAACTTTACTCCCTTTCGAGTTAGCTTGGTAAGAGGGTTGGACAATCGTGAGAAGTTTCTCACAAATCGTCGATAATATCCAGCTAACCCCAAGAAGCTACGGATATCAGTTACCGATGTTGGCCTCGGCCATCCCTCAATTGCATCTGTTTTGGAGGGGTCCACAGATATCCCATTGCTTGTGATGATATGGCCCAAGAATGAGACCTCCTTCAACCAGAACTCACACTTGCTGTACTTGGCATAGAGCTTCTCCTTGCGCAAAGTCTCCAGTACAGTTCTTAAATGCTCCTCATGGTCCTCCTTGGTTTTGGAGTATATCAGAATATCATCTATAAAGACTACCACAAATTTATCTAGGTAATCTCTAAAGACTCTATTCATCAAGTCCATGAATATTGCTGGAGCATTGGTGAGTCCAAAAGGCATTACTATGAATTCATAGTGCCCGTACCTTGTACGAAAAGCAGTCTTGGGGATATCTTCCTTCTTCACCCTTACTTGATAATATCCAGACCGCAAGTCGACCTTGGAGAAGTATTGAGCTCCACGCAGCTGATCAAACAAGTCATCGATTCTTGGGAGAGGATACTTGTTCTTTATCGTGATTTTGTTAAGTTCACGATAATCGATGCAAAGCCGCATTGACCCATCCTTCTTCTTGACGAAGAGGACTGGTGCACCCCATGGTGATGCACTTGGGCGTATAAACCCTTTATCCAGATTCTCTTGTAGTTGTTTCTTCAGCCTTTCAAGCTCAACAACAGCCATTCTATATGGAGTCTTGGATATTGGTAGCGCCCCAGGTATAAGTTCAATTGAGAACTCAACATCTCTTCTTGGAGGAAGACCAGGAAGTTCCTCGGGAAATACTTCAGCGAATTCCCTCACAATAAGCATTTCTTCAGGGGTGGTTTCTTCCTTGGACTCAATCATCTGAGCCAGATATGCGTGCTCATAAGGCAGTAATATCCATGCTTGAGATGATGGAGCTAAAGGAGATTCATCTTCCTACTGACACTTGTAAAGAATCGGGGGTCGATTCTCCATATGGAGTGTGATTTCCCTCTCCCGACAATTTATGTTGGCTCTATATAAGGAAAGCCAATCCATGCCAAGAATTGCATCAAATTCCACCAAAGGGAGTATGATGAGTTTCACTGGGAAATTCAATCCACAGATTATAACAGGGGAGGACTTATACTCATGGGATGCAATGATTGCCCCATTTGCTGTACTCACCGACATCTTTACTTCCATGACTTGTGGTGGTGTAGGGATTATTCTACTAAACTTTTGAGATATAAAAGAATGCGTAGAACCTGAATCAAAAAGTACGTTCGCTATTCTTGAATGAATAACTAGCGTACCTGTCACAACTTCATTGTCGGGGTTCACTTCGGCAGAAGTGATGGCAAAAGATCTTCCTTGCTGTCTTCGAGGTTGTTGATTGCCTCCGATAACCCTTGGATTAGGGCACTGATTCGCAAAATGACCCGGTTCTTTGCATTTGAAGAATGGAACAACGCGTTGAGGTTCGAACGGAGCATTCCTCCCCTCCGTCGCAGCCGCGGGTCCTTCTTGCTGACAGTTAACAGCTAGGTGCCCTTCTCTTCCACACTTGAAGCATTTTCTTGTCCCCCTAAGGCAATTTCCAGGGTGCTTCTTTCCACACTTTTGGCAAGTGGGGTGCTGGAATTTCTTAGCGCCGTTGGATTTATCCATCGGACCACCAGCATTGAAGTCCACCTTCCGCTTCTTGTCCCCATGATACCCCTGTGATTCTCCGATCTCCATTTCAACCTTGAGGGCACATCGGACAATTTCCTCATAGCTGTCGAAGTCACGGATCGCTAATGCTTTCCGCAAGCTAGGCTTCAGCCCACCAAAGAAGCCGTCAACCTTGCATTCGGGGGTAACGAAAAAGCCGGAAGCGTATCGTGCAAGCCTTGTGAAGTTTGCCTCGTACGCTCCCACAGATTCCTCATCTTTCTGCTTGAGGGAAAGGAAGTCCCTTTCCATCTTAAGACGGAGGGTGCGTGGAAAATATTTATCGAAAAACATCTTCCGGAATACCTTCCATTCCAAAGCCTCGATCTCCCCCTCAGGCTTCGTATTTTTGATCAAAGTCCACCATTGATCAGCTTCACCCTCCATACGATAAGCCGCCAGGAGAAGCTTCTCTTTTTCAGAGCATTGGAGGATGGATAATATCTTTTCAATGGAGTTGATCCATTGTTCAGCAATCGTGGGATCGGATGATCCACTAAAAGTAGGAGGCCTTTGTCTCATGAAGCTTTCAATAGCGACTTGTTCTTTCTTAGGGGGGGGTTGAACGTTCCACTTGACCAGTGTTTCTATTCAAAACTTGAGTTAGCTGAGAGAGAAGCGTGACAAAGTTCGCGATTCCCGCTCCCATTGGATTGGGCATCTCATTGGTACAATCATCACACTGATCTTCACAACGGTTGTTAGCCCGAGTTCTCCTATTACCAGCCATTGGCTGGAATAAAAGGAAAGTTAGGGGTAACACATAAAGGGTAATCCAAAGACAAAAGTTGATGACTTATAAATAAACTTTAATCTCTTCAACTCATGAGTCTATAGGATTCAATCCAGGCTTTTCATGATCTTCCTTATAACATATATTCTTAGGGGCATTTTTCCCTTAATAAGGGTTCATACTAAGATTGTAAATTTATCAAAACATATCCCCCGGGAGTGTCGTAACCAAGAGTGAAGCAAGGCCCGTTGTCGTGCACCAGTTCTCGTTCGAGTCTAGCTCAAAGCGGTGTTTTCGGGTTTTACCCCTAGGATACATCTGTGCCAGAGCCGCCTCTACCTGCTCGTATCCAGACAGGGATGTATTTGTTTGATAAACCACTTACTTAGAATTTACCAAAATATAGGGATGTTTTTATTATGCTTAGTCTTGTATCTAAGGCTTTACTAGGGTTTCCTAATCCAAAAAATAACTAAACCTATCCTCTGATACCAACTATGACAACCCTGCTTTTTATTACAACTTAAACATGCTTTATTACATAAAACTTCACTTGATACGACAAAGAAGATCGAGAGGTTTAGTGTCTTTGGGGCTTAGGATCATTACATAAAAACTTTAAACTTGAAATACAACATCCTTATTGAAAACGTCCTTTACATGACCACTACATTCCTTCGTACTTAGCATTGCATGGGATAACCTGAGGACATGCATAAGAAAAGGGTGAGCTATAAAGCCCAGTAAGGGAGTACATAATGAATAACATGAGGAGTACAATACATGTTAGGCAATAGGCATATCAATAGAGCATAAGAGAGACATGAACATAAATGCATGATAAAGCATGATAATCATAACATTGAAATGTGGCAACAACACTTAACATTGAATTAGCATGAGCCAAGGCTCATTGCACATGGAGCATGAGTAAACCCTCATTGCACTTGAAGCACGAGTAAACCCTCGTTGCACTTGATTTAGCATGAGTCAACACTCATTGCACATGACGTATCATGATACTATACTTTACCCAATGCATTGGAGCGCTATCAGGGCGCACCCTTCTTAAACATTTCATTTCATGCATAAGTGTGCCACATGGATCATAAAACATGGATTCATAAAACATAATCATTTATTCCACGATAAAGGAATGTGGAATTCATACATGAAACTTTACAATCAATAAGTAAATGTGCATAAAGGTGAATACCCTTGATGGAGAAATGGGCATGGTATTCACTACACAATGATATTGGCTTGGAAAATCGGTGTGATTTCGGCAGCGTAACGGCGTGACATAAGAATTCATAAAACAGGCTGATGAGAGAGAAAGGGGTTACTCATCATATTTACATGTAATGGACAGTAAGAAGGTCATATAGATACATGTCCCAACAATTGAAAAGGAATTTAGATTCATGATACAAAAGTATTGCTTGAATATAAAAGAGGAGGAAAAGGTTCCTTTCGGAATTTCAGCATAGTAACAGGTGTACATGGGAGGCATTTAATGAGAGAGAAAGGGGTCTCCCATCATTAAAACAATAAGAGGGAAGTATGGGAGAGGTGCAAAACCATACCCCAACATTCATAAATGAAATTAAAAGGGCAATACAACTTAAAGAAAATTGACAAAAATGAGAAAGGAAGAAAAAACCCTTACTTGGAAGTGTGCTTCCAAAGGCTAGAGAGAGGCTTGTGAGAGGCTTCTTGGGAGCTTGGGGCACCTTGAGAGGATTCTAGAGAGAGTAGGGCAGAGTTTGGACGAACTTAAAGGGTTTTGAGTGAGGAGGAAGTGGGAGCTTGGGTGGGTTTATATAGGAAAGGTGAGAGAATTCTTTATTATTTAGGTTTGGGACCCCTTATATTAAAATAATCCAAACCACAAACCATCCCATGGTATTTGCCCATGGTTTCTGGAAAAGGAAAGAGGAAAACAATATTTTACAAGTCCAAGGTCCGAACTTATTAAAAAATTAGGGTTGCTTATGTGGAGGTGAGTCACACTCCCATGGAAATTAATTTAAAAAGGCAAAGTGTTGAATAAGTTTTGAGGGCTCCATTAATGCTTTGAAAAGTGAGTCAAACAAACCCAAAACCTCATTATTTTAATGATAAAACATATATTGGCCGAACATAAGGATTATGGTATTTTATTACATCACCATTGGGTCATTATGATGTCATAAATCACATTATATATTTAAATGGTATTTAATTTTTACCCAAAAATTTGACTGTCTCAGAAAATTATGAAAAATTCACCGTTGGATAATTTCGACGTCCTGATTCCAAAAATAATATTTATTTTTTATAACTAATTTTCTAAATATGTGAATTTTCACTTTTAAAATAAAAACCGACATTTATAAAAAAATTCACGGGTTTTGACAGAAATGGCTTTCAAACCTTAATAAAAATTTTAATTGCATTCATAAAATTATAAGATCATTTATATTTAATAAAAATTAATTTAATATTAATAATAATATTTTATTAAAATATTATTTAATTCAAAAATCCTTTAATTTAATAAAATATAATTCTTAATTAAATAATAACTAAAAAACACCGTTTGTACTTTAAAAACTAATTACAATGTATCAAAAATGACTAGAAATTATATTCATTATTATATACAAAAATAATGTACATGAACATGGTGCTACTTATTTGTTACATAACCCCTTAAAATAGCCTCATAAGACCTAAGGGTAAGGTGTGCGATGGTGACAGACTCTTGGGGTTGCTCGGATAACATCGCTCGAGTGGTAATCTCTATCAACTTCCATTTTTCCCGTAGACGATCACGTTCGAGCTTGACTTGATGAAGCTCAGCTTGGGCTTGGTCAAGGGAAAAGCCCAAAGACGCCACCTCCTTTCCGAGCTCCGACAAATGGGCTTCGTAAGGGGCAATTCTACTGGATGAGGCCATCGCTTCCTTTGTTTGAGTAGAAAATTGGTTCGTTAAAGCCTTATATTTAAACTACCCAGATGATCACTGTTCAACGGCTATAAAAGTAACGGTCACAAATCTTAACTTTAAACTAAAGATGTTGACATCATATAAAAACATAAAGAAACATTTAACTGGATCAAGAGGGATTTTCCATTAATGAAATTTTGGGTCGTTACACTTTGTACTTCTCTTTCTATCTTTTAATGTTATATTTTTATTAACCCTATTTCCTATGTAGGTTTTCCACAAAGGTATTTTCTTTTTTCAACCTTTTATTTTCAATGAAAAATTTCAAATTGTGAGGATGCAATTTATTGAAGGAGGAGAGAATGTAACACCCCGAGCTTCCACGATACGCTTCTCTTTAAATAATTCAATAGCTTGCATTGTACGCAAGTTCGAGATTCAACACTCTGTGTCCAATAAATGTAGCCATTATGAAAATTAATACCCACTTTTTGAAATTATATAAATTTTATATTTCAAAATGTATTTCATTTTTGTATTCGGAATATCAAAATTATCCTAAGTTGATTTTTTTGTAATTTTCTAAGAACTTCCAAATTTTTATGAATAACGAAAAATACTTAGAAACAAATTTTTTAATAAAAATAATTTATAGTTATAAATTATACTATTGAGTGGTTTTAAATTATAATTATAATATATTTTTACCATTTTATCCAATGGTGGTCATTATAATTAATTTCACTTTGAAATTGGACATTAACAATTGTCAATCTTTTGATATATATTGTTTCGTAAAAACACGCTATTTGTTGTGACAGTGGGAATTAATTATAAAATTAATTAATAAAACTTATATGTTTGGAATTCTTTAAAATATAAATCATTTTTTAATTTGGAATATCACTTATATCTTAGGGTGAAATTTTGGCATTGTTCTAAAAAACTTCAATTTTTGATGAATAGTGAAACCACTAAGTGGTAGTTAAGAAAATGATTTTTCGTTTAAATGAATAATTATCACTTCTATGAATTAAATTTCAAAAATCCGACATACATTTTTTACATTAGGATGTAAAATGTTGTTCAATGGGATTAAAATAATTTCTTGGTGAATAGTAACATTTATGTTTTATTAATCGCGATTAAAGGTAATTAGTGAACTTTAAGTTAAAAATGATATTATAAAAATATGTAAATAACCTTACACTTGTTCTAACATTATTGGATGAGTCCTGGCCGACCAAGACAATCATTGGGACAACATGGGGACCCCATGGAGCCACTTGGGTAAGAAAATGACATTAATAACTTTTTATTTATAGTCAAAATAAAATTGTCACAAACATGTGTTGTTTCACTAAAAAACTTAATACATAGGGTTATATATGTTAACTACTCCACAATAAATATTCATTGGAATGATAAATATATTTCCTACATCTTGGTATTTTTTTATTATTTTTATACATTTAATAAATTAAATTATTTATGACACCATGATGATACAACGATTACCTCATTAATTAATGATTTAAATAAAATGAAAAGATAATGTAAACTCTAAGACATAAACTTGTCAAAAACCTATTGGATGAGTATATTTCAAAACTTTATCACCTACTATGTAAAATATATAATTATGGGACCTTTGAAATCCAAAAAGAATTTCATAATAATGTAACATTTCAGTACTTTCCAAGAGTGCCCTTCTCTCCTCTTATAAAAGGCCCCCAACTCTACCACCTTATTCACACTCTCAAAGCCATTTGGCTCGGCCAAACACTACCCAAATACTCTCTCAACTTCCCTCTATTACTCCTAGAAGCCTCACATTGGGAATAAGCCTTACCAAGAATGCCTTTGGCTCAAATCAAAATAAGTTACCCGATTTAAGGTAATGTCTTCCCTTATGTTGTTTTGTTTTATTTGGTTCTCCATCCCCCTAAACTCTTTTTATTGTTTTCATTTGTAAAAACACCAGTATCATAAATATACTAGGTTTTTGTTATGAGAAGTATTTTATTTACACTTACACACACATTCATCAAATGTTTAAAGAACATACTGTTTCTGTGGGTGGCGAATTACTGCCACACAAAATGATGATTGTTCTATCTTCTTTTAACACCTCTCATGGTGGCCATTATGATGACACTATTTTTTATATATGATATATATTATTTTTATGTTTTACTTATGCTTATGTATATTTCATTTATGTTAAAACTTTATGATTTCCATTATGGGTAAACGCGATAATTTCATTTTAGGATGTGCGGACTACCGCCCCCTCAAAGTGATTTGAATAGTTAATGCCATGTGTGGGATGTATAAAGGATATATTAAATGATATTATATATGATATTATACTGGAATTATAATATAATTTTATATAATTATAATTTCATTCCATTAGATACGAACTAGAAATGAAAGGAGCGTTCATGCGTACGTACGGCGTACGGTCTCCATGAACGGTGCATTTCATTTCTTGTCTCTAAATTTTATGTAATATTATAAATGCATGAATATACTGGATATATATGTTATATATGAAATCTAAATCATGAGTATAATTCTGTGTATAATTGATATTTCACCACATGAACAACTTGTAATTATAAGAAGTTTATTTTTGACTCAAGTACCAAAGATCGACAAAAAGACCATTATTAACATAAATAATTACATAATGTTCATAACATGGTACTAAGTGATAAAAAAAGGAATAATGAACTTGAAAAAGTTTCTTAATCAAGTATAAATTAACTATAGTTTATTATTCAGGAGGTTAAAGAACGGTCTAGTCATGTCGGACATGAGGTAAGGGAACTTCTTAACCCAGTTTCCATTCTTTGGGTTAATCTATTACTTTCAAATTATGTCACGATGTTATTATGTAATATCTTGTATTTGTTATTTATTTATGTTTAATTATAGTTAATAGACATAATAGATCTATTTTATTTAAAAAATGATCATTATAAGGACTTTGTCTCAATCTCCTTTAATTGTGACATATTTTATTTTATACACAAATTTCTTCTATAATGTGTATAAACCCCTTTGAATTTTACATTTACTCAAAAGGAATCTTTTTATATGATACATTTTACTAAATTAAAAAAATTAATGTTTTTCTTTCCATAAGTATGTGTCGACAATAACTTCTTCGTCGTTGTGACCATTATTTGAGTTTTGGCTTCCTCTACAATCCATAACATTTTTTAAATTAAAAATAAATACAATGTTTTTATTTTCTTTTATTTTGGTATTGAAAATTGTTTTAAAATTGTTTTTATTATATCAATGTGTTGTATTGATATCTTGTGATTGAAATGTGGAAATGTTATGTTTCATTTATGCATGTTTTATGTGATACGATTATGTTATAGTTTATGATATGTTTAAACCTGTTCATATGAGCTGTGCATTGGACATAATAAGTGACAGGTTGACCCACCATAGCTCCTCGATGCATTGGTAGGTATCATGAGACAAACTAGTGTCTTGGAATGAGGCTTTTACAAAATCTTATCTGTAGTGTCGGCACGATGCCTTGGCTACGTGGTTATGATAGTATGGCATTATGCATTCGTCATTAAGAATGTGGTTATTGATATTGCATGTGATTATTCAACCAGTAGAATATACATGTGAATAAGTAAATGGAATTATTACTTTTTTACTTTTTCCTTATTATTCTGAAGTTCTTGTTTAAAAGGATTCTATTTTAGTTATACATTGCTTTAAATGTTAAGGATTAATTATTAAAACTTCCGCTATATTGTTATCCTTATTGAGCATATGAGCTCACCCCTTTCAATGTTTTAATTTTTCTAGGATGTGATGAAGTATATTATGAATGTCCTGCATGGATAATATGAGGGTATATTAAGACAAGATGTTTTTGTAGTTTTGTTTTACTTTATGATGTAATGTAAGACTTAATTAATGTATCTAGTGTTTCGAAGGCTACAAAACTAATCGGTCTTTCAAGACTTGATCTTTTGTGATCATGCCAATGTTACACAATAATGCACTGACTCTGGGTAACTAGGGTCGGAGCGTTATAGGGAATCTTCGAAAATTTTATAACGGCGTTAAATAGCTTCACCCTCCGTATAAGTTAAAAAACATTCTTACCTTAATTGTTTGGAAAAAGTTAAAAATGACCTTGTTTGGAAAATGATGGAAATATTCCTTTATAAACCTCATATAAAAATTAAAAAAAGGTTATAAATGACTTTAACCCATATTCTAGTAAATAGTAAAAATGTTTTGAAATACATTTTTAAGAAACATGGATGTGGATGATAAAGATGTCCCAATAGATAATTACATATAAAAAACCTCGGATAATGAAGAGATTGTGAAATAACTATTAATAATTTGGTAACTTACGAAACATACAACCCATGAAAGAGGTATCATACAATTAGTATGTAAATACACATAAATTAATGTGTGTTACACAAAGATTATAATTATGGGCAGTACATACACCACACAAAAGATAATAGTGGAAATATGGCATGAATCTCATGGGAATAAGGAGTGAGATGAAAACCCCTTACCTTTAATTTTACTTGGTTGAGGGTAGGTTAAACTCCTGTATAATGGTGAAACAAATGTTATTAAATTATAAAAGAATTATATACATTAATATGATATCATATATGATCTTTTAATGTTGCTCTGTTAATAATTTCTTAGAATTATCGTCGTTTCGGGTGTTATCTTACTCATTTTCTTTTATATGTTTTGTTACATAAGCTGTGTTTGTTATGGATAGGTTGTATCTTATAAATATCCACAATTATATTAATTCCTTAAACATTATTTTTAATCATCAAATGAGAATTATACTTGAATGGATACGTTGGAGAATGAATCACATCGCGTTCGTGGAGACGGTAGTCTGTACGTACGCACGAGCGACAATATCATTCTTCTGATATTAAAATAATATATAATTGGATGTTATATCATATATACAGAATCATTATCATTATATATTTGTTATTTACATGAATTAAACATCATTATTATACCCATCCAAATAATAATTTATTGAATAACAATTACACCACGACGTGGAGACGGTAAGCCGTACGTACGCACGTATGGTTACATGTAATTAAAAGGATGTAAATAATACTGAATATGGCTGTATCATATTTATAATAACATAAAATAATATATATGATACAGTAGTTATATTTTTATAATTGGAATAATAATTAAAGAAGAAGTGAAAGAAGAAAGGAACTTGAAAAAGGGTGGTGAAATCATTACCTCTTCTTCAGGTTCTTCTTTTTGATTTGATCAAAAGGGCTCCTTAGGGTAGATTTTTGATCTAAATAAGGACTCTAGGTTAAATTGAGGGAAGTTGAGTGAGTATTTTGGCAGGGTTTGTCCGATCCAAAAGGCTATTAATGTGTAAATTAGCAAAAATGCGGAGTGCCCTTTTATAAGAGGGGTGAGGGCACCTTTGGAAAAGATAGAAATATTATTTTATAATAAATTCATATTCGGATTCTAATGGCTTAAAAGTAGAATATTTAAATGTTAAGGTTTATATAGGTTGAAACCCACTCAACCAATATCATTTAGACTGGTTTGGGTTACTATATTAACCTTATCATTAAGTACTAACTCTTAGTTAATTAGTTTCACTTTTACAATGTCTCTTTGTATTTTTATATTATATGGTCAATAAACATACTATATACATCCAAGACACCTCCATGTGTCCAATTAATGATACACCTATCATTATATAAGAATCTTGGACGAACCTTAGGATTTTATGAATTTAATATCAATTAATAACATAATATTTGTTTTAAAAAACTCTTTTATGTCAATTTTGACACTATTGAATAATTGATTTTTGTAAAACTCATAACAGAATAATTAATTAGAAAAAGGTTAATTAAATAAATCCTAACATGTCATGATAACCTAATAAAATTAGTTTAATTCATAAAAATTCTCAAATTATATTTATTTGGGTGCTTATAATATAAATTATTTTAATTTTTCACTTTTTTGGTAATTACTGAATCATCATTGTTTCATAAATAAATTATATTATTTAATATCTAAAATTTTATTAATAAAATATATTTATGTAGAAAATATTTTATCTTTCTAATGAATATTAATAACCAAAAATCGAACATATATAAACCCATGTAAAAATTGTTTTGCTAAAAGATATATGCTTATGCCATTTTTGTATTTATTTTAACTTAATTAATATATGGTATCATTATAACTTACAAGTGGATCCATGGGGTCCCAAAATCGACCCAAATATGACCATGGTCTGACATGGATCCACCAATAAGGTTATGACTCGTTTTGGGGAAATTTAGTATTATTATAATATTATTTTTTAACCCTTATTTACCGGATTTCCCCTTTAACCATGGTAAATAAAATAATTACCGAAGTAATTATTCAAAATGTCTAAATATAAAAAGATAACTATTTACACAATTTGGACATCCTGATTCAAAATATGGAATCCATTTTTCCAAATTCAAAACATAGAAGTGGCAGAAATTAATTGAAAATTAATTCCCACTGTACAAACAAAAAGTGTGTTTTTAAAATATAATAACTATCAAAAGAATGATACTTGTTTATCTCCGGTTTAATTGAGAAATTTTGTCCAATGACCAAAATTGTATTAAATGGTAAAAATATATTCTAAATATAAATTAAAACCACTCAAATTAATAATTTATCATTGTTACTTATTTTGATTAAAAACGTTTTTTTAATTAAAATTTAGTAATTTTCTGTATTCCTCAAAATATTATAGTTTTCCAAAATGTACCAAAATTTCACCATAGGCTAAATTCGATACTAAAAATCCAAAAATAAAGTCCATTTTGAGAGATAAAATTCATAATATTTAAAAAAGTAGGTATTACTATTCATATCGGCTAGTTTGATTGGTTGTGGTGTGTGTTAGAACACGATGTTGTGTACAACACACGCTATTGCATTATTCAAAGAGAAGCGTACCATAGAAGCATGGGGTGTTACATTGGAATTTTTTTTGATATCCCCATTATAAATAATAATTTTATTTAGTGAAATATATTAATGTTTAAAATATTGTATTTAAAAAGGGTTCCCTATTAATAGTTGGTAAAAGTGCATTTTTTAAAAATACTTCTTTTATAAGAAAAAATAATGAATTTGTTCTTACATTATGTCTATGAAACTCATAATATGGATTCTAAAATTATAAGGATTATATAAAGTTCAAAATTTAGTTAATACTATTCATAACCTCTTTTGAACGACTTGTTTGGTAAGTCATGGTGCGCTTGAACTCGGTATTGCATGTAGTGAAAGTTATTGAATTGTTTTAAGAAGTACATACTATGAAATATTGGGGTGTTACATTCTTCCCTCCTTCAATAAATTGCTTCCAAACAATTTTTATTTTTTTCTTCTAAAATAAAGGTTGAAAATAGAAAATATCTTGGTGGGAAAAGCCACATCAGAAATTTGGTTAATAAAATTAATCTTAATAAGAGGAAAAGAGAATTGAAAGAGTCAACACCAAATTATGATCTCTATTAGGAGAACATTGGTGGAAATTAGAGTTATCTAATTGGAGGAAAAACGTAAATATTTATAGGTAGTGATTGAGGTCATCAATCACAAAAAAAGATTAAAATTGAGGTCCTTAAATTCATGAATCTATAATGACATAAAATATCATCGGTTCAACAAACCATAAGGTATTAGGATAACACATTTTTGGTTTTAAGATTCCTTCAATAAAGTAAAAGAATTAATTTCTTTATAGAATAAGAGGAGAAGAAAAATATATAATTGAAAAGTAGAGTTCCATCCATTAACTAATTTCTACAACAAACTCATCTTTCACTCTAAAAGATAATAGAACATAAAAAATATATTCTGTTTATCCTATTCGTTTGGGGTTAAAAAATGAATTTATAATTCATCTACTAGACCTTCTTAAAATAAACAACATTATTTAATCTAATACATCTCGCGGGCCAGTGGTTGGTGATACACTCTTTTCACACTTTGGTTGCGAGTTCAAGTCTCGGAGCCTTGCCAGTCGTGAAGGGTTGCCGCCCGACATACAGGTTGTCCTTTTATGGCAATCAAAAATTTATCTTAAACTAGAATTATCCAAAATACTTCTGTCCAAACTCACAGTCCAAAATATATAAGGAAGTAAAACACATTCAAGATCATTTTTTCCGAATAATAACATGTGAACACCTTCATCATGTATTCTTTTAAAACACTGTAACATCCTGAATTACAATAAAACCTTATTAATTATATTCATGATCCCTTATTCCTTATAGAATAATGGATATACTCCTTCTTTCCAAAAATGTAGTAAACTCTGACAATTATGGGAACAGAAATCATTAATCAGTTTCAAGTTAGTTAAGAATATCCAATATAATTTACCCAAATCAACCATATCTTATTCCAAAATCCGTACCTCAATATTAGGACCATATTAAGGATTATCATTCCTTCAACCATGTAATTTCAAAAAAAATAACTCATTGTAGAGTCACTTTTCTTAGTACCATAAAATCTCAAATCCTTAATGAAATAGTACTGCAGTTCAATCCTTATTTATTTCCAGTACATCATTGATACAACACTTCAATGAAATAATTCAAAAATAACAACATAAAAACACTAGTCATTTCTCTTCATATTTGGTTGTATCATAACTTGATTATTATCCAATAGAATCATTTGAAGCATAGTCTGATGACTGGGACATTGGTTCGCGTAGTGTCCAAACTCCTTGAAGATGAAGCATTGTAAATTTGAAATCATTTTATTACCCTTGCAGTCACGTACTTGGTGCCCTTTTCCTCCACACTTATAAAAAACTCTCATTCCTTTCAGTCAAGTTCCAGGGGGTTTCTTCCCACAATTATCACATATAGAGAAATTCCTATTTTCCATCTTCCCTGTATCCATCTTTCTCTCTTCCATCCTTTTCTTCTCTTTCTTCCCTACAAAGCCATAAGACTCAGTAAACTCTTTACTTATCTTATCAACACATGATACTATTTATTCATATTATGATAATACATGAGAGACTAATTCCCTTCTAAATGTTGGATTCATACCATGAATGATAGAAATCCTTCTTACTTTATGGATCATACATATTGTTGGAGTTGACATTCCTTCTATTGGGTGCCATTTCTATATAATATCATAAACTAGGTCAGTTTATGAATTGCAATGAATAATTCCAGACATGTAAAATTCCTAACATAATTTGAATAGTTTATGGATATAATCCATAATCACAAAAATGTTTTCTTTGAGGAGGTATATACTGATCAACCCTTCATAGCAGTTTGTAAAGAAAACGAGAATTATCCTATGCATATACCCAGGGAGTGTTGTAACCAAGAGTGCAGTAAGGCCCGTTGTCTCTACCAGTTCCCGTTCGAGTCTAGCTCAATGCGGTGTTTTCGGGTTTTACCCCTAGGTACATCTATGCCAGAGCCGCCTCTACCTTCTCGTACCCAGACAATGATGTGTTTCTCAGAAAACTCACAAAATCTCTACAATTCAAAAATTCTAGTATGTTCTTCTATACTAATCCTCAAAGTCTATATTAGGGCTATGTTCTCTAATCAGAGTTTATCTAAATCTAGTTTCCAAAGATATTGCTAAACGTCCTCTAATACCAACTGTAACGCCCCGACCCTAGTTACCCAGAGTCAGTGCATTATTTTAATTCATTGGTGTGATTACAAGGAAATAAAGACCTGAAGGACTGATTAGTTTAGCAGTCATGGAAATTAGATTATATACATAAATGTTACATTTCACTTTAAGACATACAAAAACCACATAAATAATATTTATGAACTCCATTTTTCCTTTAGCTTAACCCTGCATATCAATCACAATAAAAATCATGGAATCCTTGGAAAAATAAAACATAGAAACGGGTGAGCTCAAATGATCAGTAAGGGTAAGAAATACAGAAAAAACTATCATAAATAATCATAAACATTTAAGGCATTGTATAACTAAAACAAGGGCATTTTAAACATGAACTTAAGCATAATATGGAAAAGGTAAAATGAAATAATTCCATTTAGTTATTCCCATGGATATTCTATTAGTCGAATAATCACATGCAATATCAATAACCACTTTCATAACGATGGAATACATAATTCCATACTATCATAACCACGCATCCAAGGCCTCGTTCCAAGACTACAAATAAGATTTTGTCAACGCCTCGTGATAAGACACTAGTTTGTTTTATGAGACCTACCGATGCATCGAGTAGCTATAGCAGGCTCCACCCACCACATATTAATTCAAATGCATTCCCATATTAAAGTGTTCAAACACAACATAAATATTAGTATTAAAACTATAATACTAAATGTAAATACTTCATCCATAAACCACGAATGGTATAAGGATAACACATCCACAGTCAAACACATCACAAAAACATAAAAAAATATGGATGTTTTGTATCATAATAAATAAAATTCAAATAAACATAAAATCCATCAACGGATGTTTACATAGATGAAATCAAAAATATTTGATAGAAATATCTCTTTTTTTTAAATCATTTAAAAGTTAGACATTTATTAAAGAAGTGATTTAAAAGAAATTTTTGAATCAAAGTGTCCCATACCACTTCGAAACATTTGAAAAGAAATATCATTTCAAAACATTCATTTCCATATAAATAAATCCTTAAAACCATTTTTAAAACATTGACATTAATTAAAAATATTTAGAAAGATAAATATTTAAAACATTTAAAATTCTGGTTTTGATAAATAGTACCTTTCAGAAATTCTTAAAATATTCATTTTGAAATCATTTAAAAGTCACATAATTATAAAATAAATCATTTACCTTGAAAATATCCTTAATATCTTGAAAGGGAAGCTTAGAAAATTTTATATCGGTGGAAAATAGCCGCACCCGCCGTATAAGTTAAAAAAACATTCTTACCTTAATTCTCTCGAAAAGGGTAAAAAGGACCTTGTTTGGAAAATGATGGAAATATTTCTTTATAAACCTCTTAAAAAAGTAAAAAAATGGTATAAATTACTTTAACCTATATTCTAGTAAATATTAAAAATGTTTTGAAATACATTTTTAAGAAACATTGATGTGGATGATAAAATGTCCCATTAGATAATTACGTATAAACAACCTCGGATAATGAAAAGATTGAACCTTACAAATTTGGTAACATACAAAATATACAACACATGAAAGATGTATCATACAATTAATATGTAAATAAAAATAAATTAAAGTGTATTACACAAATATTATAATTATGGGAAGTACATACACCACACAAAAGTTAATAGTGGCAACATGGCATGAATCTCATGGGAATAAGGAGTGAGATGAAAACCCCTTACCTTGTAATTTTCCTAGGTTGAGGGTAGGATAAACTCCTATATAATGGTGAAATTATAGTTATTAAATTATAAAAGAATCATATACATTAATATGATATCATTTATGATTTTTTAATGTTGCTTTGTTAATAATATCTTAGAATTATTGTCGTTTCGGCTGTTAACTTACTAGTTTTCTTTTATATGTTTTGTTACATAATCCATGTTTTTTATAGATTAGTTGTATATTATTAATATCCATAATTATATAAAGTCCTTAAAAATTATTTTTAATCATCAAATGATAATTATACTTGAATGGATACGATGGAGAATGAATCTCATCGCGTTCGTGGAGATGGTAGTCCGTACGTACGCACGAGCAACAATATCATTCTTTTTATATTAAAATAATATATAATTGTATTTTATATCATATATAAAGATTCATTATCATGTTATATTTATTATTTACATGAATTAAACAGCATTATTATACCCATCCAAATAATAATTTAAATAATAACAATTACACCATGATGTGGAGACGGTAAGCCGTACGTACGCACGTATGGTGTCATGTCATTCAAAGGATGGATATAATACTGAATATGGATGTACCATATTTATAATAACATCAATGTATATATACGATACTGGATTTGTTATTTTATAATGGGAATAACAACGATAGAAGAAGTGAAAGAAGAAAGTAACTTGAGAAAGGGTGGTGAAATCATTATATCTTCTTCGGGTTCTTCCTTTTGATTTGATTAAAAGTGATCCTTAGGTTGGATTTATGATCAAAATAATCCCTCTAGTTTGAATTGAAGTAAGTTTATAGAGTATTTGGTCAGGGGTTGGCCGAAAAAAATGGCTTTGAAATTTTAATTTAGTGAGAAGGTGGAGTGCCCTTTTATAAGAGGGGTGAGGGGCACCTTTGGAAAATCTAGAAATATTATTTTATAATAAATTCATATTCGGTTTATAATGGCTCCAAAGTGGAATATATAAATTTTATGGTTGAGATAGGTTGAAAACCACTCAACTAATAAGATTTACATAGGTTTGGGTTACTATATTAACCTTATCATTAAAAACTAACTCTTAGTTAATTAGTTTCACTTTTATAATTTCTCTTTGTATTTTTATATTATATAGTTAATAAAATTACTATATAAATCCAAGAGACCCCCAAGTGGTCCAATAATAATACAAATATCATGATATAAGTCTCTTGGCCAATCCTTAGTTTTTTATGAATATAGTATCAATTAATAATATAATATTTGTTTTAAATAACTCTTTTATGTCAATTTTGACAGTATTCAATAATTTATTTTTGTAAAAATCATAACAGAATGATTAATTCTAAATAAGTTAATTAAATCAATCCTATCATGTCATATTATCCTAATAAATTAGTTTAATTCATAAAAAGTCTCAAATTATAATTATTTGGGTGCTTATAATATCAATTATTTTTATTGTTCAC
Source organism: Viscum album (assembly GCA_963277665.1). Lineage (NCBI taxonomy): Eukaryota > Viridiplantae > Streptophyta > Magnoliopsida > Santalales > Viscaceae > Viscum > Viscum album. The sequence continues at coordinate 1,042,646,433 of OY728163.1, read as the reverse complement.
TATTATGGTAACTACTGCGTCATCATTGTTTCGTAAATAAATTATATTATTTAATTTTAAAAAAATTATAAATAAAATATAATTATGTTCAATATCTTTTTATATTTCTAATGAATGTTTATAATCGAATATCCAACATATATTACCCCATGTAAAAATTGTTTTTCTTAACGATATATGCATATGCCATTTTCATATTTATTTTAACTTAATTAATATAAGGTGTCAATATCACATGCAGGTGGATCCATGGGATCCCAAAATCGACCCAAAGTTGCCCATGGTCGGACATGTATCCACCAATATGGTTAGGACATGTTTTAGGGTAATTAAGTTTTATTATAATAGTATTTGTAACCCTTATTTACCGGATTTACCGTTTAATCATGGTAAATAAAATATTTACCGAAATAATTATTCAAAATGTCTAAAAAGAAAAGTTACCTATTTACACAATTAGGAAATCATGATTCCAAATATTGAATCCATTTTCCAAATTCAATACACAGAAGTGGCATAAATTAATTTAAAATTAATTCCCGCTGTAAAAATAAAAAGCGTGTTTTTAAGATATAATAACTATCAAACGATTGATACTTGTTTATGTCTGGTTTAATTGTGAAATTTTCTCCAATGGCCAAAATTGTATTAAATGTTAAAATTATATTCTAAATATACTTTAAAACCACTCAATTTAATAATTTATCACTATTAATTATTTTGATTAAAAAAGTTGTTTTTAATTAAAATTTAGTAATATTCACTATTCTTTAAAATATTAAAGTTATCCGAAAAGTACCAAAATTTCACATTAGGATAAATTCGATACTCTGAATCCAAAAATGAATTCCATTTTAGAGATAAAATTTATAAAATTTTAAAAAGTAGGTATTACTATTCATAACAGCTAGTTTGGTTGGTTTTGGTGTGTGTTAGAACATGATGTTGCGTACAACACATGCTATTGCATTATTCAAAGAGAAGCTTACCGTAGAAGCTTGGGGTGTTACATTTTAAATTTTTTCTGATTTCCCCATTTTAATGATAAAATTTATTTATTCAAATATATGAATGGTTAAAATATTGGATTTAAAAAGAGTTCACTATTAAAAGTTGGTAAAAATGTATTTTTGAAAAATACTTCTTTTATCTGAAAAAAATGAATTTTTTCTTACATTATGTCTATGAAACTCATAATATGTATTCTAAAATTATAAGTATTATATAAAGTTCAAAATTTATTTAATACTATTCATAACCTCTTTTGAACGGCTTGTTTGGTAAGTCATGGTGTGCATGAACTCGGTGTTGTGTGTAGTGAAAGTTATTGAATTGTTTTAAAAAAGTACATGCTATGAAAGATTGGGGTGTTACATTCTACCCTCCTTAAATAAATTTCATCCTCGCAATTTTGATATTGTTTTTCGAAAATAAAGGTTGAAAATAGAAAATATCTTGGTGGGAAAGCCCACATCGGAAATTTAGTTAATAAAATTTAGTCTTAATAAGAGGAAATGATAAATGAAAGGTTTACCACAAAATTATGCTCTTTATTAGAAGAACATTGGTGGAAATTAGAGACATATAATTGGAGGAAACACGTAAATATTTATAGGTAGTGAATGAGGTCATCAATCACAAACATGTTTAAAATTGAGGTCCTTAAATTTATTAATCTATTATGAATTAAAATACCATCAGTTCAACAAAACATAAGGTATTAGGATAACACATTTTGGGTTTTAAGATTCCTTCAATAATGTATATGAATTAATTTCTTTATAAAATAATAGGAGAATAAAAATATATACATGACAAGTAGAGTTCCATCATTTAAATAATTTCTACAACAAACGCATATTTCACTCTAAAAGATAATATAACATAAAAAATATATTCTATTTACCCTATTCATTTGGGGTTAAAAAATGAATTTATAATTCATATACTAGACCTTATTAAAATAAAATACCTTATTAAATCCAGGACATCTCGTGGGCCAGTGGTAGGTGATACACTCTTGTCGTCCTTCAGTTGCGAGCTCAAGTCTTGCGGCCTTGCTGGTCGCGAATGGTTTCCGCCCGACCTCCGGGTTGTCCTTTTATGGCAATACAAAATTTATCTTAAACTAGAATTATCCAAAATACTTCTATCCAATCTCACAGTCCAAAATTTATAAGGAAGTTAAACACAATGAAGATCCTTTTTTCGGCGTAATAACATGTGAACACCTTCATCATGAATTCTTTAAAACACTAAAACATCCTGAATTACTAAAAAACCTTATTAATTATATTTATGATCCCTTATTACTTATAGAATAATTTATATACTCATTCTATCCAAAAATTTTGTAAACTCCAACAATGATGGGAATAGAAATCATTAATCAGTATCAAGGTAGTCAAGAATATCCAATATAATTTACCCAAATCAACCATATCTTATTCCAAAATCATTCCCTCAATATTAGGACCATAATAAGGTTTATCATTCCTTACACCATGTAATTTAAAAAAAAAATTAACTCCTTGTAGAGTCACATTTCATAGTACCATAAAATCTCAAATCCTCTGTGAAATAGTATTGTAGTGCAATCCTTATTTATTTCCAGTACATCATTGATACAACACTACAATGAAATAATTCCAAAATAACAACATAAGAACACTAGTCATTATTCTTCATATGTGGTAGTATCATAACTTGATTATTATCCAATAGCATCATTTGTGGCATAGTCTGATGACTGGGACATTGGTTCGTGTAGTGTCCAAAATACTTACAGATGAAGCATTGTACATTTGAAACCATTTTCTTACCCTTGTAGTCACTTACTTGGTTCCCTTTTCCTCTACACTTAAAACAAACTCCCATTCCTTTTAGGAAAGTTCCAGGGTGTTTCTTCCCATAGTTTTCAAATATTGGGTAATTCTTCTTTTCCCTTTTCCCTTTATCCATCTTTCTCTCTTCCATCCTTTTCTTCTCTTGCTTCCCTTCAAATCCATAATACTCAGTAAACTCTTTACTTATCTTATCAACAGATGATACTATTTCTTCATATGATGATAATACGTGGGGGACTATTTTCCTTCTAAATGATGGCTTAATACCATGAAAGATACGATCCTTCTTACTCTTTGGATCATACGTATTGCTAGAGTTAACATTCATTCTACTGGGTGCCATTTCTATACAATAACATAAACTAGATTAGTTTATGAATTTCAATGAATAATTCCAAAAATGTAAAATCCCAAACCTAAATTTAATAGTTTATGGATACAATCCATAATGATAAAAATGCTTTCCTTGAAGAGTATATACTCATAAACCCTTCATAGCGGTTTGTGATGAAAATGAGAATTATCCTAAGCATATCCCCCAGGAGTGTCGTAACCAATTGTGCAATAAGTCCCATTGTCGTGCCCTAGTTCCCGTTCAAGTCTAGCTCAAAGTGGTGTTTTCGGGTTTTACCCCTAGGTACATCTGTGCCAGAGCCTCCTCTATATGCTTGTATCTAGACATAGATGTATTTCTCGGAAAACTCACAAAATCTCTACAATACCAAAATTATAGGAAGTTCTTCTATACTAATCCTCAAAGTCTATCTTAGGGCTATGTGCTCTAATCAGAGTTTATCTAAATCTAGTTTCCATGGTTATTGCTAAACCTCCTCTGATACCAAATGTAATGCCCCTACCCTAGTTTCCCAGAGTCAGTGAATTATTTCAATACATTGGCATGATTACAAGGAAATAAAGTCCCGAAGGACCGATTAGTTTAGCAGTCTTGGAAATTAGATTACATACATAAATGTTACATTGCACTTTAAGACATACAAAAACAACATAAATAATCATTATTAATGCCATTATTCCTTTAGCTAAACCCTGTATATCAAAAAAAATACTCTTTTTGGAATCTTGGGAAAAATAAAACATAGAAAGGGGTGAGCTCAAATGCTTAGTAAGGGTAAGAAATATAGTGAAAACATTCATAAATAAGCATAAACATTTAAGGCTATGTATAACTAAAAAAATCCTTTTAAACTTTAACTTAAGCATAATATAGAAAAGTTAAAATGAAATAATTCCACTTACATATTAACATGGATATTCTACTAGTTGAATAATGACATGAAATATCAATAACCACTTTCATAATGATGGAATTCATAATTCCAGACTATCATAATCACGTAGAAAAGGCCCCGTGCCAAGACTACAAATAAGAATTTGTCAAGGCCTCGTAACAAGAAACTAGTTTGTCTCATGAGACCTACCGATGCATCGAGGAGCTATATCGGGCTCCACCCATCACATATTAATTCCAATGCATTCCCATATGAAAAGGTTCAAATATAAGATAAACATTCGTATTAAAACTAGCATATTAAATGTAAATACTTAATCCATAAACCACGAATGGTATAAGAATAACACATCCTAAGTCAAACACATCACAAAAACTCCAAAACAATATGGAAGTTTTGTATCATAATAAATCAACATCAAATAAACTTAAAATCTATCAAAGGATGTTGACATAGATGAAATAAAAACTATTTTTGAGAAATATATCTTTTTTAAAACATTTAAAAGTCAAACAGTTATCAACGAAGTAATTTAAAATATATTTTTGAATTAAAGTGTCCCATACCATTTAGATACTTTTGAAAATAAATATCATTTCAAAACATTAATTTCCATATAAATTAACCCTTAAAATCATTTTGAAAACATGGACATTAATTAAAAATATTTATAAAGATAAATCTTTAAAACATTTAAAATTCAGATTTTGATAAAGAGTACATTTCATAAATTGTTTAAATATTCATTTTGAAATCATTAAAAAGTCACATAATTATAAAATAAAACTTTTACTTTGAAAATATCCCTATAATATTGTAAGGGAATCTTCAAAAATTTTATAACGATGGAAAATAGTCGCACCCTCTGTATAAGTTAAAAAAACAATCTTACCTTAATTCTTTCTAAAAGGTTTAAAAGGACCTTGTTTGGAAAATGACGGAAATATTACTTTATAAAACTCTTATAAAAATTCAATCAATGGTATAAATGACTTTAACCCATATTCAAGTAAATATTAAAAATGTTTTGAAATACATTTTTAAGAAACATGGATGTAGATGATAAAGATGTCCCAGTATATAATTACGTATAAACAACCTCGGATGATGAAGAGATTGTAAAATAACCCTTACCAATTTGGTAATGTACGAAGCATACAACACATGAAATATGAATCATACAATTAATATGATAGTACACATAAATTAATGTTTATGACCCAAATATTATAATTATGGGCAGTACATACACCACACAAAAGTTAATAGTGGCAATATGGAATGAATTTCATGGGAATAAGGAGTGAGATGAAATCCCCTTACCTTGTACTTTTCCTTGGTTGAAGGTAGGTTAACCTCCTGTATAATGGTGAAATAATTTTTATTAAATTATACAGGAATACTATACATTAATATGATATCATATATGATCTTTTAACGATTCTTTGTTAATAATATCATAGAATTATCGTCGTTTCGGGTGTTAACTTACTCATGTTATTTTATATGTTTTGTAACTTAAGACATGTTTGTTATGAATAGGTTGTAAATTATTAATATCTAGAATTATATCATGTCCTTATATATTATTTTTAATCATCAAATGCGAATTATACATGAATGGATACGATGGATAATGAATCTCATCGCATTCGTGGAGACGGTAGTCCGTACGTACGCATGAGCGACAATATCATTCTTTTGATATTAAAATAATATATAATTGTATGGGATATTAGATATATAAAGAATCATTATAATTTTATATTTATTATTTACATGATTTAAACATCATTATTATACCCATCCAAATAATAATTTATTGAAGAACAATTACACCACGACGTGGAGATGGTAAGTCGTACGTAAGCACGTATATTGACATGTCATTCAAATGATGGATATAATACTGAATATGGTTTTACCATATTTATAATAACAGAAATGTATATATAATATACTGGAGTTATTATTTAAGAATGGTAATAACAAAGAAATAAGATGTTAAAGAAGAATGGAACTTGAAAAAGGGTGGTGAAATCATTACCTCTTTTTCGGGTTATTCCTTTGGATTTGATCAAATGGTCTCCTTAGGTTAGATTTCGGATCACACTAAGGACTCTAGGTTGAATTTAGGGATGTTGAGAGAGTATATGGGAAGGTTTTGTCCAAACCAAAAGGATTTTAATGTGTGAATTAGTGAGAAGTGGGAGTGCCCTTTTATAATAGGGGTCAGGGGAACCTTTGGAAAATCTAAAAATATTATTTTATAATAAATTCATATTCAGTTTATAATGGATGAAAAATGGATTATTTATAGGTTAAGGTTGGGATAGGTGGAAAACCAATCAACCAATAGTATTTAGATAGGTTTGAGATACTATATTAACCTTATCGTTATGTACTAACTCTTAGTTAATTAGTTTCACTTTTACAATGTCTCTTTGTATTTTTATATTATATGGTTAATAAACATTCTATATATATTCAAGTTACCCCCAAGTGGTCCATTAATGATACACCTATCATGATATAAGTCTCTTGGATGATCTTTAGATTTTTAAGAATTTAATATCAATTTATAATATAATATTTGTTTTAAAAAACACTTTTATATCAATTTTGACACTATTCAATAATTGATTTTTGTAAAAATCATAACAGAATGATTAGATCAAATAAAGATAATTAAATCAATCATAACATGTCTTTGTAACCTAGAAAATTATTTTAACTCATAAAAAAGTCTCCAACTATATTTATTTGGGTGCTTATAATATCAATTATTTTAATTTTTCACTATTATGGTAATTACTGCATCATCATTGTTTCATAAATTAATTATATTATTTAATTTCTAAAAAACTGTAAATAAAATTTAATTATGTTTAATTTATTTTTTTCTTTCTAATGAATATTTATAACCGAAAATAAAACATATATAACCCCAAGTAAAAATTGTTTTGCTAAAAGATATATGTTTATTCCATATTTGTATTTATTTTAACTTAATTAATATAAGGTATCATTATCACTTACAAGTAGATCCATGGGGTCCCAAAATCGACCCAAAGATGCCCATGGTCTGACATGTATCCACCAATAAGGTTAGGACATGTTTTAGTGTAATTTAGTATTATTATAATATTATGTTTTGACCATTATTTACCGGAATTACCCTTTAACCATGGTAAATAAAATATTTACCGATGTAATTATTCAAAATGTCTAAAAAAAGTTACATATTTACACAATTTGGAAATCCTGATTCCAAATATGGAATCCATTTTTCAAAATTCAAAACAGAGAAGTGGCAGAAATTAATTTATAATTAATTCCCGCTGTCAAAACAAAAAGTGTGTTTTTAAGATATAATAACTATCAAAAGATTGATACTTGTTTATGTCTGGTTTAATTATGAAATTATTTCCAATGACCAACATTGTATTAAATGGTAAAATGATATTCTAAATATACTTTAAAACCACACAAATTTATAATTTATCACAAATAATTATTTTGATTAAAAAAGTTATTTTTATTTAAAATTTAGTAATTTTCACTATTCATCAAAATAATAAAGTTATCCACAAATTACCAAAATTTCACCTTAGGATAAATTCTATACTCAGAATCCAAAAATGAAGTCCATTTGGAGAGATAAAATGTTTAAAATTTTAAAGAGTAGGTATTACTATTCATAACCGCTAGTTTGAATGGTTGTGGTGTGTGTTAGAACTCGATGTTTCTTACAACACACGCTATTGCATTATTCAAAGAGAAGCGTACCGTAGAAGATTGGGGTGTTACATTGTAAATTTTTTTATGTCCCCATTTTATTTAATAAATTATTTAGTCAAATATATAAATGTTAATTATATTGTATTTAAAAAGAGTTCACTATTAAAAGTTGGTAAAAGTGCATTTTTGAAAAATACTTCTTTTATCTGAAGAAAATGAATTTTTTATTAAATTTTTTCAATGACACTCATAATATGGATTTTAAAATTATAAGGATTATATAACGTTCAAAATTTATTTAATACTATTCATAACCTCTTTTGAACGGCATGTTTGGTAAGTCATGGTGCGTTTGAACTCGGTGTTGCGTGTAGTGCAATTTATTGAATTGTTTTGAAGTACATAGTATGAAATCATGGTGTGTTACACCATGAGATATAATTTTATATAGATTTTAATAATATAATTACATATCATCCTCATAGAGGTGGTCAATCTGATTTTACTATTCAATACCTATGGGATATACTGAGATATATTTCTAATTAATTAACTTGTTGTTGGGGTCAAGACCATCATTTGATTGAATTTTCGTAAAAAAATAGCTATATATAAAACACTGAAATGATCCTTACAATGATCTATATGAAATGATAGGTTAATTTTTTTTGTATTAATAGTGTCACGACCCGTCCCCCGGAGCCCGTGTTGTAACTACCCCAAGACCTCCTTCCATAGGCCAAGGGATTGAGACTAGCACCAAAGGCATAAATCCCTATTACTGGGAAGGCAATGCCTTTATAAAATGTAAACTCACACAACTAGAGAACAATAGGAAGTAACCAATAAGTACAGAAGTATAAAAATTGTGTTAAAAGTATAATTGGACCAGAAATACAATCCCAATATAAAGGTTCAACTTCAACTGAAAGAAAAGTACAATAGAAAAGACAACAGGTGAATGGTGAAGCAGCTCCTGTATCATCGTCTAGGTCCCTACCTGAAGGGTAGGTATGGATGTCCTCCTCATCAATCCACATCTATCAGTCTACTTCTTATGCCTTCATGCCGAGTGTCCACCTCCAGGTACCATTCGGTCCAAGAACACTCTACCTCGGTAAGTGATGTCTGTCGTCTACATTCTACACAATGAGGTGTGGGCATAGCCCATGCAGGGTTGAGTATAACGATACTATGTAGGGACACCGAGTCCCGCAAGGACTCGAAAAATCCAATAAGGATAAACCAAAGAGAAGGATCTCAATAGATAACCTTTACTTAGGTATATTCCCAAACATATAGCTAAGTTATCAAGTAACTCATCTCAATCATGAGGAAAACACTAAGGTCATTGACTAAGCTTAAACCAGGATTTAATTCATGATGTTGAAACAATGGCTGTTGGAGAACACCTCCTCCCTCAAGAACCATAGTCATGTCGCGACTCCAAGGTGCTACTCACTAACCCTAGACTGCTGAGGTACACTTCCTGTCAAATATCGCAGGTCTAGCGCCCCAACACAGTATTGCTTCTCGCCAAGGGTCTTCCGCCCCAACACAGTAGTGCACCCCCTAATAGCCTACAGAGGTACTCATCCTATCTATTACCACGGTTCTGCTACCCCAATACAATAGTGCTACTCCTCCATGGGTCTTCCATCCCAACATAGTAGTTCTTCCCACTTGGCTAGTCAAGTCACTTCGAAATGAATCGGACAAGCAGTCATCAGGTCCCAGCCACATAAAAGGTCTACATACTCCGCATGCTCATCTCCGGGAGGATCCACTCCATGAGATACTACTCGATACTTCCATGTGTCATGTAATCCCACATGGATGTATCTAATGGGACCTCCTCGTCATAGGGGTCTCAACGTAATAGATGACGCATCAATCAGACGCCTAGTTTTTGAGAAATTAACATTTTCGTTGCAGGCCCCATTTGGATTTCCGGTCCAATCCAACCTGGCCATAATCAAACCACATCCGAATCCTATGTGGATTATGCCAAATGGTCTATCTCATCTAGAGGAATCCAACGTAATTGACAGCATGTCAATCGGACATCTGGTCCTTATGTTATAAGTGTTTCCGTTATTAGGGCCCGGTTGGATTTCAGTTTCGATCAAAACCACCCTTTCTTGGAAAGACTTCCAAAAATCACATATATTATCTCAAAAGTACGTACTCGTCCTGAGGGTCCCAGTGTCGCAGACGGCGCATCGATCGGATGCACATTCCTGATGTTATTCACATTTAAGCATACGGTCCCGGTCCGTTAGGCCCATCGGGCTGGCTGGTCGGGTCAACCTAGAGTTGGCGGGTCTGACCCGACAAGGGTGTCAGAACATCCTGATGAAATTCATGGCTTGGCCCAAGGGAGAGGCCTGGCCCGAAAGGGCACAACCCAACCTGAGGAGGCGTGGCCCGGCCCAGCGGGGCGAGCCTCGGCCCGGTCCGGCGCGGCGGGGCCCCATGGATGCCTGTACCAGCGACGCCAAGCGGGCCGCCCTTCCCAACCGACCAGCTGAATCCAGCCAACATTCTTGGTGCAAGAGGCCCGCATGGGCGGGATGCATTTTGTCCAACACGGAACTCTTCTGGAGCCGCATCTCTCCTCCGCCCGGCCGGCCGACGGGCCGACCGGTTCTTCTGCCGAAGGGCCATACGGAACGCGGGGCTCGGTCTTCTACAGTGCAATGCCACGGGGCGCTGCGATTCCTCCCTTCGGCCCGGCCGACTATAGCCGATCGGTTCTTCTTCAGTCTAGCAGCCATCAGTTGCGGGTCACCGTTCTTCCACACATGGCCGGTGCACGGCCATCACTTCTCCCAACGTTCCCCTTCCAATGCGCCTCAATCGCAATCAAAGAGACTACAAAGGGTTATAGGGCCGTGTGCATTTGGCCCACGCCCTCCACATTAAGCGCTATCAATTGGAAAATGATAAACAAGGTTTCATGAGGATCAAAGAACAATGTTTTTCAAATAAACTTGAACCAATCCTCCCTACCATGGAAAAGCTTCACGGTAGTCGAGCGTCGTTGATGACAGTATCGATTCTGTCATCGTTGAAGTGTACCCGAAGAAGAAGTGACATCTCCTATATTGTCACAGATAAGAGAAAAGAAGGCGCGTAGTCTTCCTTTGTGGATTTGGAGTTCTTCATAGAAGGGAGTTTCACTCTCTGTCGAAGGGATTCTTCATCGAAGTGGGTGGTGTTCTTCTCTATTTCTCCAGAGCTCCCCCAAATTCCAACACAACAAGTGCCACCATAAAATAATAGCTAAGCTATTATTTTATTCACATAAGTAATTCAAAATTAAAACAACATAATTTAATTAATTGAAGAGTTATAATTTATTGATTAACATGTTTTGGAAAACATTAAAGAGGGATAGAGGGAGAGGAAGAGTTCTCATAATTAAGGGGGGGGGAGGTTGTCCCATTAAAGAAAGGGAATACAATTGGAGTGTTTGAAGAGAGTTATGGGAGATGAAAGGTTGTGGCTCGTGTTGGCCCCACCTTTCAAATATTCAGACATGGGATGTTAGGTGTGTGTGGGCCACACCAATAACTTCCCATTGGAGAAAATAACTTCCATAGATATATAAAATTTTACAAAACAATTTTATTTATATTTTTAATTAGACCACAATTTTTAAATTTCAACCCACATAAAACATAACTGCGATAACGATCCCCTTAAGAAATTACCGGTGATGAAAGTTCATAGGTGTCCTCGGGATTCAATTCTGAGCACTAGTTCAAAAGATATAAAAATCCGCAAGTACATTTACTGAACGTACCTGAACAAAATTCTGAAATTGATTCCAGGCACATCGGGCCTCAGAATCATGTTCCGTCAGAAACTGCAGACTATTAAAATTACAAGGTGTTTATGAAAAAAAATTTATTCAAATTTAAAATTATTTAAATTACTCCCACCTCAGGGTTATACATCCCCATAACGCATCAACACACACTAGGGAAACAAAAGGGGTACTGAGCACGCATCTGATCCTCCTACTCCCATGTGGTCCCTGGAATGTTTCAATACAGCTAGTGAAAGTGCACCAGAGGAATCGACTGTCCTCATTGGACATGATCCTGTCGATCCTCAATCTCTACTCGATCCTACTTGAATGTATCCCCATCATCGATATCTAATTCTCTATGGTCGATGATGTGGGACAGTTCATGCACGTATCTTATATACTGAGATACGTGGAAGACGTCATGCACCCGTTGCAACTGAGTTATAAGATCCAGGTGGTAAGCCACCTCTCCTACTCTTCTGAGGTCCTAGAAAGGTCCAATGAGTCTTGGAGATAACTTTTTACCCCGTCCAAATCTACATACAACTCATCAAGTTCATGCCCATAAGAAAACATGGTCTCCATCCATGAACTCCATTGGTCTCCGTCTCCTATCAACATAGGACTTTTGTATGCTCTATGCAGTCATCATCCTCTCCTGGATGATCCGCACCATCTCTGGTAGCCTCAAGTTGGGGGCACTGGTCAACCTCTCCTCATCTCTAGAAAAGATCTGATGGAATCTCTCTAATCACACGAAGTGTTTCCCCTTCTTCGTTAATGCTAAAAAGAGGTGCATCCACTCTGGAGAAGTCTGGCACAAAACCATGTCTAGTCAACTTATGAGTGATCGATAGCTCCCACTTATGCATGATTCCATCTAGTACTGCATGGGGTTTCCTTTTCGTAGTCCAAGGAAACCCCATCCAAAAGATGTAGGTAAAACACAACCTTTTTTCCTAATACAGTCAATATGTGTATGAAATGAGGTTGCCCAATCTATACCCAAACTGACATCCTAAGGCATCGACACTACCACCAAGAGGTACCAACCGAATATCTGCCTCAAGGATCAGATCACACCATTGGCATAAGCATGATGAACGATTCTCCTCCCAAAGGTATCTCCAGATGTGAGGGTCAATTCAATGGCTTAAGAGGAAACTCTAGGTCTGAGACAAGATTAGTGGAATGAAGGAATGATTCTTAATAATGTCTATTGTTATGATAGCTAGTAGTAGACACATATCGTAGCTTGAATCATTCTTAGAGCCCTTGGGTCACACTACCTGAAGGTTCTCTATCAGGAATCGATCCACGTACCGAAGCCTCATCACTATGTGGACCAACCTCATGGTCAATCACTGGGAAACACCAGTATCTAAGATCACAATCCACTCTACTAGTGTCTAAACTAGGTGTAGAACTCTAGAAATTGTCTCCAGCCAGTCCACTACTGCCTGATAATCTGCCTCGCCTCGTAACCTCGGAGGCCTATGTAGCTGGAACTCATGCAATGCAATCAATCATAGTGCATCGCCCACTAATACGACTAGTGGAATCTACTTCCCAACGGGAGGTGGTTCTTTTGGTACACCACCCGAATGTGCCGTCATAATAAGAGGGCTCTACATTGGAGCCTCATCACTCGGGGTGACATCATCAGGTACTCTCTCAGATCTCCAACTGACTGTCTGCGTGGAGGCATCCTGAACAGATCTGACACATTCAAAAGACTATACCTCGTGAGGTGACCTGGTTGAGCTGACTTGCAGAAAACATTTGAAGGAACACACAAAATCAATTTTTTTGTGCACTGAGATTGAAACTAGATGTCAGGGTCCTGGTGTATGGATACGTCGGTCGCCACACTAACAGTGGAATCCCTGCACTGAAAACCTCACTCGGTACCCTTAACACAATTGATTCACCAAAAATAAATATCAAAGTCCAATTTTCTCTGGTAGAAACGACTCCTCTGATACTAATTTGTCATGACTTGTCCCATGCAGCCTATTTTATAACTACCCCAAGCACAACTTTCATAGTCCAGGGGCTGGAGACTAGCACTAAAGGCATAAATCCCAATAAATATGAATGAATTGCATTTGTAAAATGTAAACTCACACAGCCATAGAACAAGAGGAAGAAAACACTAAGTAAAGATGTATAATAGGTGTGTTGAATGTAAAAATGGTCCGGAAATACAAGCCCAACTGAAAGGTAATACACTAACTGAAAGAAATGTACAATAGAAAAGACAACAACTAAATGGTGAAGCAGCTCCCGGATCGTCCTCTGGGTTCCTACATGAAGGGTTGGAACATATGCCCTCCTCAGCACTCTGCATCTATCTACCCGCTCCATGTACCGTAACGCAGAGTGTCCACCTTTGTGTACCATACAGTCCTCATACACTCTACCTTGGTTAGCACTATCCGTCTTCTGTATCCAACACAACAAGATGCGGGAATTTCCCGTGCAGGATTGAGTATAACGATACTCAGTAGGGACCGTGAGACACTCAAGGTCTCAAAAAATCGATCAAGGATAAACCACAGTGAAATATTTCAACAGATAACCTTTATATAGGTATATGCCCATACACATACCTAAGTTATCAAGTAACCCATCTCAACCACGAGGAAAAAACTATGGTCATTTACTTATCTCAAACCTGATTTGTATTCGTGATGTCGAAACAACGGCTTCTGGAGAACTCCTCCACTGTCGAGCAAAGTAGTTCTGTCGTGACTCTGAGGTGCTTCTCACTAATCTTAGACTGCTAAGGTACTCCCCCTATCATGTACCTCAGGTCTGTCACCCCAACATAGTAACGCTTCCTGACAAGGGTCTGCCGCCCCAACACAATAGTTGATTATCTAATATCCTACAGAGGTACTCCTCCTATCGAGTACCGTGGGTATGCCGCCCCACCACAGTAGCGATCCTATGCCATGGGTCTGCCACCCCAACACAGTAGTGATCCCCACTGGGCTAATCAAGTCACATCGAATTGAATTTGACAAGCAGTCATCTGGTCTCAGCCAGCTACAGGGTCTCCGTACTCCTTATGCTCCTCTCAGGGAGGATCTGCTCCACGAGCTACTATTATATACTAACAAGTGTCACAAAATCTCACTTGGAAGTATCTCATTGTATATCCTTGTCATAGGGGTATCAATGCAACAGACGACGCGCCAATCGGATGCTCGGTCTTTGATTTATTAGGATTTCTGGTCTAGGGGACCGGTTGGATTCCGAGTTCAATCCAAAATGACCATAATCAAACCACAAACAAATACTATGTAGAGTATGCCAAAAGGTCTGCCTAGTCAAGAGGAATCCAACATAGTTGAAGACAATTCAATCAGACATTTGGTCCTTATGTTATAAGTGTTTCCACTGTGAGGGCCTGGTTGGATTTCTGTTTTGAACCAACCTGGCCGTTTTTACAAAGTTTTCCAAAACTCATATAGAGTATCGTAAAATGACCACCTCATCCCGAGGGTATTAGTACTATAGATGGAACGTCGATCAGACGCACAGTCGTGATGTTATTCGCATTTAAGCACACGGGCCCAACAAGTCAGTCCTAGTGGGCTGGCGGGTTAGGTCAACGCAGAGTCGGTGGGTCCGACCCGGCAGGGGTATTGGACCATTCGGATGAAACCCGCTGCTAAGAATAAGGGGCGCAGCTCGGCCCAAAAGGGCACAACCAGGCCCGGTGAGGCACAGCCCGGACCAGCGCGACGCACCCATGCACGGCCCGGCCCGGCCAAGGCTCGGCCGGCTGGACGAGCTTCTCGGCCCAAGGGGGCTGAGCGGTCCGAGTCTGGTGGCACGACCCCCCTACTGCCCGAACCGGCGGTGCCAAGAATCTCCGCCTACTATAACTGGCTGGAATCAGCCGGCCGGCCTTCGGTGCGCAAGCGGCTCGCACGGGAAGGCCGCAATTCATCTGGCGTGGCGCCCACATGGCGCCATGGCTCACCTTCACCCGGTCGGCCGATGGTCCGAACTGTTCTTCCAATGAAGCGGCCCGTATAATTTCGTATGTGGTCTTCCATAGCGCGGTGTCGTGGTTCATCCCTCCGGCCCGACCGACTATGGATGGTTGGTTCTTCCTCGGTCTAGCAGCCCACGGTTGCGCACCGTGGTTCTTCTACATGCGGCCGGAACACGACTACCACTTATCCCATCATCTCATCTTCCAACGCACCTCAATCGCAAACAAGAAGGCTACAGAGGGTCGTCGGACCATGTGCGTTCAGCCTGTTCCCTCTGCGTTATGTGGTACCAATTGGAAAAAAATAAACAAGGTTTTAAAAGGACCGAAGAACAATTTTATTCAAATAAAATTGAAGCCATCCTCCCTACCTTTGAAAAGCTTCACGGTAGTCGAGCATCTTGGATGAACGTATCGATTTCGTCATCATCGAAGTGTACCCAAAGAAGAAGTGGAAGCTCCTCTCTTGTCATGGAGAAAAGAAAGGAAGGAACATCGTCATCCTTAGTAGATTTGGTGTTATTATTGTAAGAGAGTGTCATTCTCCATCTAATACATTCTTCTTTGAAGAGGGTGGTCTTCTTTCTATTTCTCCAGAGCTCCCCAAATTCCAAAAAAACAACTGCCACCATAAAATAATAGCTAAGATATTTTTTTATTCACACATGCAATTTTAAATTCAAACTACTTAATATAATTATTTGAAGAGTTTAAATTCGTTGTTTATCATTTGTTGGAAAACATTAAAGAAGGGGAGAGGGAGAGGATGAGTTCTCATAATTAAGTGGGGTTTTTCGCATTGAAGTAAGGGAAAAAATTGGGGAGTTTGAAGAGAGTTATGGGAGATGAATGGTTGTGGATCGTGTGGGCCCCACCTCTTAAATATTCACACATGGATGTTAAGTGGTTTTGGGCGCCACCAATAACTTCCCATGGGAGAAAATAAATTCCATAGATATATAAAATTATTGTAAACAATTTTATTTATCTTCTTAAATTAAAATACAATTTTTAACTTTCAACCCACAGAAAAAGAAAATACGGTAAAGGTCCCCTTAAGCAATTATCGATGCTTTGAGTTCATCGGTGTCCTCAGATTTCAATTCCATGCACTAGTTCAAAAGATAGAAAAACCCACACGTATGTTTACTAAATGTACCTGATCAAAATTCATAAATTGATTCCAGGCACACAAGGCCTCGGAATCAAGTGTCGTCAGAAACCGCAGACTCATAAAATTACAAGGTATTTATGAAATAAATTTCCTTGAAATTTATGGGTCTTTAAATTAATCGCACCTCAGGGTTTTACTTCCCCATAAATCTTCAACACACACTAGGGAAACAAAAGGGTTATTGATTACGCATCTGAGCCTCCTGCTCTCATGTGATCCCTGGAAGGTTTCTGTGCTACCATCGAAAGTTCACAAGATGAATCGATTGTTCTTGTAGGACCTGCTCCTATCGATCATCAATGTCTAAAAAAACATCCTTGAAAGTTGCCCTGTCATATATATCCAACTCTATGTGGTCGATAATGTGGGATGGTTCAGGCACATATCTTCTCAACCTAGATACGTGGAACACGTCATGCACCCGGTGCACCTGAGGTGGAAGGGAAAGGTGGTAAGCCACCTCGTCTACATTACTGAGTTCCTGGAAAGGTCCAAATAATCAAGGAGAAAACATAACGCCCTGGAAAAATCTCCATAGACCTCATCAAGGTGAGACCTGTATAAAAACGTGGTCTCCATAATCGAACTTTAGTGGTCTTCGTCTCCTATCAACATATGACCTATGTCTACTCTGTGCAGTTTTCATCCGCTCCTAGATGATACTTACCTTCTCAGGTATCCTAAATATGGGAGAATTGGTCATCCTCTTTCTTATCTCCTAAAAACTCTCCTGATATCTCCTTAACCACACAAAGGGTTTCCCTGTATTCGTTAATGCTAAAATGAAGTGCAGAAACTGTAGAGAAGTCTGGAACAAAAGTTTTTCTGGATGACTTATGAGTGATCGACTTCACCCACTTATGCATGATTCCAACCTGTATAGCTGGGGTTCTCTTTTCACTAACCAAGGAAAACCCATCCCATATTTGTAGGTAAACCACAAACTTTTTTCCTTATACAGTCAATCTGTGTATGAACTGTGGTTTCCCAGTCCATACCCGAGCTAACTTCGTAAGGTCTAGACGCAACCACCAAGAGGTTCCAACCGAAACTCTCGCCTCAAGGGTCAGATCACACTGTCTTCGTATGCCTAATTATCGAGTCTCCTCCTAATGGTATCTCCAGATGTGGGGGTCATGTCAATGGCATAACTGGAAGCTCTAGGTCTAAAACAAGATTCGTGGAAGGAAGGAATGATTCGTAACAATATATATGTTACTGCAGCTAGTAGTAGACACATATCGTACCTTGAATCCGTCCAAGAGCCCTTGGGTCACACTACCCGAAGGTACTATCTCAGGCAATGGTCAGTGTACCGAAGCCTCATCACTATACATACCATCCTCATGGTCACTCACTCGGAAACACCTGTAGTTATGATCACCATCCCCTCTACTAGTGTCCAAACTAGGTGTAGAACTCTAGAAATTGCCTCCAGCTAGTCCACTACTACATGGGAATCTTCCTTGCCTTTTAACCTAGGAGTCCCCTACTGTTGGAATTCATGAATTGTGCTCTGTTAGCATACATCATCCGCTAGTATGGAAGGTGGCATATGCTACCCAATGGGTGGTGGTGCTATTGGTACACCACATTAATGTTCCATTATAGTAAGAGGGACCATCACTGGTGCCTCATTGCTCGATGGGAAATCATCGGGTACTCTCTCGAAACTATAACCGACGGTCTACGTGGAGAAATCCTAAACATATGTGACACGGTCAAAAAGTATATACCTGGTGAGATGACCTAGCTGAGCTAACTAAAAGAAAACTTTTGAAGACACACATGCAATCAGTGTTTTTGTGCTCTGAGTCGGAAATCAGAAGTCAGGGTCCTGGCCGATGGATATGTCGGCCACCTCACCAACACTGGACTCCATGAACTGAAAACCACACTCGGTAGCCTTAAAACTATTTCTTCATAGAAAATAAATATCATATTCTACGTTATGCGGTAGAACTGACTCCTATGATACTAACTTTTCATGACCCGCCCCCAAAGCCCGTGTCGTAACTACCCCAATCCCGCCTTCCATAGGCCATGGGCTAGAAACTAGCACCAAAGGCGTAAATCCCTATAACTGGGAAGGCATTTCCTTTATAAAATATAAACTCACACAACCAGAGACCAATAGGAAGAAAACACTATGTAAAGAAGTATAACAAGTGTGATGAAAGAACAAAGGGTCCAGAAATACAAGCCCAACGGAAAGGTACAACTACAACTGAAAGGAAAGTAAAATAGAAAAGACAACAGTTGAATGGTGAGTCAACTCCTAGATCGTCCTCCGTGTTCCTTCATGAAGGGTAGGTACATATGTCCACCTCAGCACTCCACATCTATCGGTCCGATCTGTGTGCCGTCAAGCCGAGTGTCCACCTCCGGGTACCATCTGGTCCTCATACACTCTACCTCGGTCAGCGCATTCCATCGTCTGCATCCAACACAACGAGGTGCTGGCATAGCCCGTGCAGGGGTGAGTATAATGATACTCAGTAGGGACCCCGAGACCCTCAAGGTCTCAGAAAATCCAACAAGGATAAACCACAAAGAATGATCTCAATAGATAACCATTACATAGGTATAGGCCAATAAATATACCTAAGTTGTCAAGTAACCCATCTCAATTATGAGGAGAATACCAAGGTAATTTACTCAGCTCAAACCAGGATGTTATTCATGATGTCGAAATAACGGCTGCAGGAGAACTGCTCCTCTGTCGAGCACAAGATTCATGTCACCACATCAATGTTCTACTCACTAACCTTATACTGCAAAGGCACTCCTCCTGTCGAGTATCGCAGGTCTGTCGCCCCAACACAGTAGCGCTTCCCTCCAAGGGTCTACCGCCACAACACAGTAGTGAACCCCCTAATAGCCTACATAGGTACTCCTATCGAGTACCGTGGGTCTGCTGCCCCAAAACAGTAGCACTCCTCCACCATGGGTCATCCACCACAATATAGTAGTTATCCCCACTGGACTAGTCATGTCACTCTGAAATGAATCAGACAAGCAGTCCTCAAGTATCAGCCAGCTATAAGGTCTTCATACTCCATACGCTCATCTCTGAAAGGATATGCTCCACGAGCTACTGGTCGATACTTCCATGTCTCACGTAATATCACGTGGAAGTATCTCATGGTAGAGCCTCATTATAGGGGTCTCAACGCAACAGACAACACGTCAATTAGATGCATGGTATGTGAGTTATTAGCATTTCCGTTCTAGGGGCCCGAATGGATTTCACGTTCAATCTGACCCTACCATACTCAAACCACATCCGAATGTTGTGTGGAGTATTCAAAAAGTTTTGTCTAATGAATAGTAATCCAACGTAATCAACGACACGTCAATAGGACGTCTGGTCTCTATGTTATAAGGATTTCTACCCTGAGGGACCGGTTGGATTTTGGTTTCAAACCAACCCTTTAATTTTTCCGAATTCATCCAAAACTCACTTAGATTATAGCAAAAAGAATTCCTCGTCGTGAGGCTCCCAATGCTATAGGCGGCACATCGATCGGATGCACGGTCATGATGTTATTCGCATTTAAGCATACGAGCCCAACCAAATAGGCCCAGTGGGCGGGTGGGTCGGGTCAACCCAGAGATGGCTGGTCTGACCCTGTAAGGGTGTCGGACCATCCTGATGAAACGCATGGATCTGCCAAAGGGGTGTGGCCCAGCCCGACGTGGCCCAAGGTGGAACGGCGTAGCCCAGCCCGGCGTGGCCCAACCTGGCACGGCACAGCCTCACCGGTTCGGGCACGCCCCGGCCACGGCTCGTTCGACAGGCCGTGCGGTCTAAGGAGGGGGGGGGGTATCCCCCAGCTACCCAAACCGGCAGCGCCAACCAGTTCTACCCTCCCAAAACCAGCCGGATGAAGCCGGTCGGGCTTCTTGGGGAAAGCGGCCTGCACGGGCCACCCATGGTCCTTCCGACATGGTGCCCTCCCAGTGCCGCGAGTCTCCTCCGCCCGCCCGGCCGACTAGACAGACGGTTCTTCCGCCAAAGCAGCCCGTAGAACGCGGGCCGCAGTTTTCTGTAGCACGGTGTCGTAGGGCACCGTGGATCCTCCCTTCAGCGGGGGTGGCAATGGCCGGTCAGTTATTCCTCATTCTAGCGGCCCGTAGTTGGGGGCCGTGATTCATCTGCAAGTGGCCGGCACATGATCACCGCTTCTCCTATCATCACCTCTTCCAACACGCCTCAATCGAAAACAAGGAGACTACAGAGGGCCATCAGGCCGTGTGAATTTGGCCCACACCCTCCGCGTTAAGAGGTATCAATTGGCCACAGATAAACATGGTTTTAACGAGGAGCGAAGAATAATTTTATTCAAATTAAATTGATGAAATCCTACATACCTTGAAAAATCATCACGGTAGTCAAGCATCATGGATGACGGTATCAATTTCGTTGTTGTCAAAGTGTACCAGAAAAAGATGTGGTCTCTCCTGTCTTATAACGGATAAAAGAAAAGAAGGTGTGTCATCGTCCTTCATGGATTTTGCATTCTTAGTCGATGAGAGTGTTGTTCTCCATCGAAGGTGTTCTTCGTCGAAGAGGGTGGTGTTCTTATCTATTTCTCCCGAGCTCCCCCAAATTCCAACACAACAAGTGCCACAAAAAATTAATAGATAAGCTATTATTTTATTCACACAAGTAATTAAAAATTCAAAAAGATTAATTTAATTAATTGATGAGTTACAATTAATTGATTAACATGTGTTGGAAAACATTAAAGAGGGAGAGAGGGAGAGGAAGAGTTCTCGTAATTAAGGGGGGTTGTCGTATTAAAGGAAGGGAAATCAATTGGGGATTTTGAAGGGAGTTATGGGAGATGAAAGGATGGGGCTCGTGTGGGCCCACCGTTTCAATTATCCACACATGGGATGTTAGGTTGGTGTGGCCCCACCAATAACTTCCCAATGGAAAAAATATCTTCCATAGATATATAAAATTGTTCTAAAAAATTCTATTTATCTTATAATTTAAACCTCAAATTTTAACATTCAGCCCACATAAAAAGAAACTGCGGTAATGGTCCCCATAAGTAATTACTGGCACTATGAGTTCATTGGTGTCCTCAGATTTCAATTCCATGCACCAATTCAAAAAATACAAAAACCCTCTCATATGTTTACTGAACGTACCTTAGCAAAACTTCAGAAATTGATTTTGGGAACATCGGGCCTCGTAATCATGTGCCGCAAAAAACCTCAGATTCATAATCAAGGTATTCCTGAAAAAATATTCCATTAAATTTCTAGGACTTTACAAATAGGACATAATCTAAAATTATGAATCGATGGTATGGTTAAAACTTTTCAATAATACATTATAAGTGATCAATGTCCATAAAAAATTTATCATGATAATCATATGCGAGATATAGTGATTGATGTTAGTGATAATGTATTCCAATGTATATTTTTCAAAGACTAAGGTTATGATATTTGGATATAATGGAATGGTGATCTGTATATTTTTCAATTCAATTAATATTTTATTCCACATATTAGGATTGTTTCTTATCACCCAAAACATCCACTATACCTATGTCAACATCATTATTTGTTCCATGTGTCTCACTATAAGAAGCACACACTTAATCTTTCACTTGTTCAATAATCATAGACTATCTGAGGGGATTAAAATCTTTAATATTATTTATAAATCGATATACCTATGATCATAGATGTAATATTCTTTAAAAAAATTCTTCCTACAGAGTAATTTTCATTTAGAAGAATTATAAATTCTATGAAGATACATGAAAAACCATAGATGTGATGAAGAAGAGACAGAAAAATTGGATTATATAATAATAAAATATTTAAAAAGTAAAACATCATTTTTAGGGGGTATAATGTCACACTTATTTATTTCGTGGTAATTATTTCTTTATAAAAAATTAATTTCTTCAACATGATTCTATATATGGAACCCCAACGATAAATGAATTGTAACTCTATGTACCCTTAAATACATTCCCTTAATGTGTTATTATTTATAT
Organism: Viscum album; assembly: GCA_963277665.1. NCBI lineage: Eukaryota > Viridiplantae > Streptophyta > Magnoliopsida > Santalales > Viscaceae > Viscum > Viscum album. The sequence continues at coordinate 1,042,623,570 of OY728163.1, read as the reverse complement.
TAAAAATCATATTAATAATAATATATGTAAATGATTAATATAATGAATATATTTTAATAAATTAACAGTAAAAATTTACTCAATTTTCTATAAATCTATTTAATTCTTCATAAATACATTTTCGTAAATTTTATTGTTTCATTTCAAGAAGAAATATTAAAATTAATTTTGACCATAGTTATAAATGATATTTTATAAAGAAGGATATAAAATTTTAATATATAATATCAATAAAATAGCTTTGTAATATGTTTTTATTATTTTAAAAATAATTTTTTTTTATTTGATAGTGAAAAATAACAATTTTTTTAAAAAGTATCATTTTTAAATTTAAATTAACATTATGTTTTAATTTTGTCTCAAAAATAAATATTTACCAATTAATTATGTATAATGAAATTAATTTTGTAGGATTTATCATTATATTATATATTGGTCTATGTTAGATTTTTGGGTAAAACACACTTCTTTCTAAAAATAAATTTAATACATAAAATGTGTTTTTATATTCATCTATAAAATATATCATATTTGAATAAAGGATTCAATGAAATTAATGTATTATATATTCAATAAAATATTTTAACATTATTTTTTTATTTTTCACATCTCTTGGAATGTATGTAAATAACATTTTATACTTAAAAAAGAATATTTCAAAAAAATGAATTTTATTGAGAGGCAATACTTTTTAAATTCCACCACATATAAAAATTTAATTTGCTGAAATTAATCATATATTTATTTTTATCAACAAAAATATGTTTTATGAAAATGACACATTAATTTTTGGTCATAATGTATAATTTAAATTGTATTAATATTTAAAAAGATTGTTTATAAAATATATTTACTTATGTTGGTGGTGTAAAATTAATCTATAATGTCAATATTGAAATATAAACTTTTATAAATCTTTTTTATAAAATAATAGTTTTACACTATATAATTTTAAATTTCACTATGATTTATTTTTTAGAATATTGATTGATTATGACACCGATTAATGGAGTGAAGTGCATTATTATTTTTTATTTCATTATAATCCCCCTTTTAATAAATCTTGATCAGGAGTAATTAAATGTCCCATATTCCCAAATTAATAGGGCCTATTAGAGGAACAAGATGTCCAAATACCTGAATACACATGAACATACAATTCCTATAATCTTCAAAAATTATGGTTCCTATCCCCAACCCCACATAGCAGATCAACCACCATTTCACCGTGAAAAACTACACTATGATTTGTACCAATGTAGATTGTATTACCCTATCAATCATTCCAATAATGGTATGATCTACTAGGTGGATGATAATTCTTTGATTTAATCTTTTTGGATTAATCATATGTGGTATATAATACATACCTCATGGAATTTAACTCATGTGGCCAAAATTTCTTCTTATAGAGGACCACGATGTTATAGAGGCCCTCTGGACTCAATGCCAATTTATTACCTTTGGCCATGTTAGCTACAAACCTAAAATGATGTCTTGAAAGAACAAATAAAATGGTTTTATATAGATTATACACTAATAATAGAGTACATACTATTGTATAACAATCAATCATCTACAGTATAACAATTTTTATAAAGAAATTTCCCTCCAACACAATTTCAATTGAGTGTGACATTATTATATTTTAATCATTCTAAAAATTCATTATTTGTCATCTACCTCACATATAAATGGACACCCCGTATGCTTTCATATGTACCCCAAATGAAATTTCATGGTCCTAAAATAACAATCCAATTCCATTTCTAAAATCCCCTATGAAATCTTACAGGTCCTTTATTGATTATAATGTCATCCATTGAAGTCTTAATGAGTAAGATAAATCTGGTTTCTCTAATATGTTGTGTAACTTTTGATCGAGTACTTTTAATATTAGAATATATTATTCCTCAAATATATAAATTTTATATACTATAATATTATGATATAAATATATTCAATATACTTAATAATTATTATTATGATGGATCATAAATTTCCAACTACATTATTTTAATGGTAAATTAAAATTATCACTTATGTATACGTCTGAACTACCACCTCTACATAGAGATATGATTAATTATATAAACCATAATTCATTGTAGTTTATAAAGGTGGGTTTACTGTATATTTATTCCAATTTATGAAAAAAATAATTAAAATGTAATTAGAAGATTAATAATACATTTTACCCTTCAAATCATTGGAATATATTTACGTCACATGATCATACGTTTGGACATCCACAAAAACAAATTAATGTGAATCTTTTTTTATTTACATTTTTAATGGAAAAAAATAAAAATATAATATGATCCAAAATTATATATATGATAGAATAATGAATTCTTATTATTGAATTGAATTTACCTATTTATTTATTTCATCCATTGAGAGGTGGAAACATCAACCACATCTACATATAGATTTTCATCTAGATGAATCGATGTAATTAATTATTCATCCCTAATTTTATTCTATTGGTTATAAAAGTTTATATTTTTATTAAATATTATAATAATGAAATTTTAATTAGTTTTTATATGATAAATTTATAACAATGGTTAATTAACAAGAGCCATCAAACAATGAAATTCATGAAAAACCCAGTTTTCTCTTAAATACCCATTTTAAATATAATTATAAATAAAATAATAATGGAATGTATAATTTAATTATATATATATATATTAATTAATTTATTAATGTTGATAAATAATATGTTTATGATAATTTTTTTTATTTTATTATCACTTTTAATGTGTACAATGAAATAAGATTCTCCAGGTAAGATTTTTTGGTTTCAATTCAGTTTTAATATGGAATGGCGAGTCTTAAATTTCATTTGAAAACTAATATAAAAATTCTCTATTAAAAGGCTATTCAATTATTCTACCGATATTTTTTTTATAGTTTTAATGATTTATTATAATTTTACATATATTTGTATTCAAATTGGTTTATAAAATCATCAATTGAAAAGATGAAATTATTATCCTCTTTCAGTGGAAAAATCCCTTCATCCATTTTATTAATCTCTAAAATGTTTTTATGTATTATAATTAATATTTTTTAATGATTATTTCTTATAATAATTATCCACATTTTTGTTTTTATAAACTATATTATATTATTATTGTTATAAATTTCAGAAAAAATGTATATTTTAGTAATTTTGTAATAAATATAACCTCTTTAATGATTAAATAAGGAAGAAAGATTCCCACGATCATTATTGTTATATGGTTTTTATCTTACATGAAAGGATTCCATGTTACATTTAAATTTTATTTTCAATATATTAAAGAAATATTTTGATTTGAAATATGTGATTTCAAATGAAAAATTTGTGTTTACTCGCTAAATATTTTAGGGCTCATTTAAATAAAAATACGTCTATGGTAACATAATTTGATTTTAATTTGTTTTTAATAGCAATATGATCAAATTATTCAATACTTTTTATTTTTTTTTACAGTGTATGATTATGATGATGAGGTATTAATGAATTCAGTTTATTTACCCATGTTATTCATCATTGATATAAAAAATTAATTTTGATCATCTCTGATTAATAAGAATGAATTATGATAATGAGAATGTGGAGTCTGTTTCATCACACCAATGTAATGGGTAACCTTATATTGAAATATCATGATATTATCATGCCACATTTTTTCATGATTTGGTTTGGAAGTCTCCAAATTTTAATGAATTTTTATGATTTCATCTAGTTGTAATAAATTTTTTATGAATGATTGTGAATATAATTATTCACAATGTCATTTGAGAGTACTATTTATCCTTTATATGCTGAACATATATTCCATGGAATAATTTTATAATGTATTTGTTTTAAAAATTTTGACTTTGTATTGATTTGATTCTACATGTCTATGTAATAACCCATGAATGTTGATTACTACTTAAATACCATTATAGATAATTCTTTTGCACATGATTTTGTTACGGAGATTATGATCCATGACATTGTGGTTACCTAAACTATACATCTATAACAGTAATATGAAAATTATATGATACCATTATTCTTTTATTAATCTATTTTGATTTATATCATCCATATTTAACCTTTAGGAGTATTCATGCTCATCCATTATTATGTTTTCCTTCCCCATGATTTGATTAAATATTCTATGTATCATTTGTAGATTTATTTTTTAATATAAACATAATTGTGGTTGGTGATGATGATAATTTATCCAATAAGATGATTATAGATATAGAATCCAATGACAATAAGCCATTACCATCCTCGAAAATTTATTATTTTAAAATACATTTAATATTTATCTAAAATTATGTAAAATTTATGTATATTGTGAATATGTCACCTTAAACAATATACATTTTCAAAAAAAAATTATTGAAGTCTTATTAAATAATATTTTACTTAATAATTTTTTATAAATTAGTTTATTTTGTTGATAAAAGAGACATTTGGTGATATAGATTTGTGATTAGATAGTGCTGGAGTTTTTTCACAGACCTTTCATGGGTCTTTGGTCACAATTTTTTTGTAGTGGAAGTATAGTTCAATGAGTATTTGTGATTTTAAACAAATTTTTTTTAAATAAATATTCAATGATAAATTTATATAATTAATTATATTTGATGTATGAAATTTCAAAAGTCTCATCGAAGAATGGATGATATCTTCTTACATTGGTTATGGCATAGTGGATATAATTGGGGGATTAATTATATGATTTAGGTTTGAGTCCCATTTGATATAATTTCATATATATGTATATTTATGATAATTCTATCATGAATAATTTAAATGGTATAGTAAAAACGAATATCTTATAGAATGTTTTATTGGATAGATGACTAGGTTGCATTGAGCCTCGCTGGATAATGAAAATCTCTCTTTTTCAATGTAGGTGATTTGTGATCATTCAGAACATATGTTGCTAAGGGGATAAGGATATTATTAGTCTAAAAAGAGAAATATTCTTGGTCCTAGGATTGGATAAGAGAATTTAAATATCCTATGATTATTTCTTAGGTGTAATGGACAAGAATAAGTTTCTGGGGACAAAGGATTGATAATAGAGGCGATTGTTAACCTATTGAGAGTCCAATAAAACCATACTAACGTTGGAGGTGAGTATTTAAGTTCACATGGATGGTCAAAACTCTATAGGTACATAGACATGAACGGTGAATAGAGGTTTCTACTGGGTAAATAGTTTATATATCTCTCTTAGGATTTGTGAGAACAATCCTAGTGAGCATTGTGCGGTCTGTATGAGAAATTTTCTAGATGATTCCATGTGATGAAAAGGAAAATTTCATGTGGATTTCCATTGATGGAGGTACTATGATCTATGATGAATCATTATGAGTTTCAATTTCACATGATATATCTATTTCATTCAATATATTATTTTTTATAAATTCATATAATTTTTTTATGATTGATGTTTTTTGTATCAGCTAAATATATTAGAAATAAGTTAATAAATACACAGTACATTCCCCCAATATGATGGATGAGTTGTGATGTCATACATGAAGATGGGTGCTATATATTAATAGATGTGATGATATGGGGAGATATGTGATTTGGTATTAGTCTAATGTTTATAACTAGGTACTACACAACAATGACAGGAACTGGTCTATGACATGACATCGCCACCTCCATTTATAGTGGCTTCCAAATAGTAAAGTCTTTTCAGGTATTGACTATACCCACTTTTTTTAGAGTATTAAGTAAGCGTAAAATGTTAAAAAAATCCATATTTAACTATAAACATAAAAATTTCATAAGATTACCAAAACTACATGTATAATATTTAAATGCTGGTGAAAACAAGCTATGAAAATATAATTTTCAATGTTTCTAATAAAATGAAAATAAAGACAGTAATGACTCCCAAGTGGGTTCTGAACCACAATTGGTTTTATCATCCAAGATCCCTCCACAATTAGTATTATAATACATGACCCTTTCACCTAACCTACCATGAAATAGTAATTTATATTCAGGTATTGAAAAAGAAGCCTGAGTATGGTGTGAGTGTAACTCGGTAGGCCACCTCCAAAGATATCAAAACAAATATCATTCAAAAGGTAGTGTATGAATTTCGATAAAAAATAATACAATTCATAAATAAATAGTTATCACGTAATAATCTGTTCTTTATTTAGTCATTTTTAATCCAAGGTTCCCAGTGATACCTATACCTCGATACTAAATTCATTGTGTACCAATGCCAAAAGTGTTCCATATGTAATATCATATTTTAACTCATAATTCAACAAGTGAGGGTGCTCAAATAATTAAAAAGGTGACATGATATTAAACTCATGCCAGTGATCGATGTATTAACATTTCTGTCCAGATCACTTAGTGACATTATTACCATTCATTAAATTCAAACATAAATGTCAAAGTTATGAATAACAAATTCTTATGTGAGAAGATCCTATTACCATTCATAGTTCAATGTATAATGACCACGTCCCCAATCCATTAATCATATGTACAATGACTATGTTACCATTTATATTTATCGTTTAAATCCCGATGTTCACATTCACTGACTCATATATACATTGACCATGTTACTATTAATAATTATTAATTGTACAACCATGTTCCCATTCATTTACTCACGTAATTAATTTATAATTAATTGTCACCATCAATTCCTTTCATAATTCAATTTTTAACTAAATATATCAATATCTTTAGTTAACTACCCAATGAATTAACTATACCAATCCCTTTATTTAATTCATCAATTAATTAATTATCATCTCAATTCATATCTCATTATAAATTATATATAATTAACTATCTCCTTTTAAATTATAACTCTTCATAATTATTCTTAAATTTAATTATTATTATCATAGTATTGAGACACATAATTAATTCACAGTCAATTATCTCAATATATCCAATTAAAAATATAATAATTAATTCTATTATTAATTTTCTCGATCAAAACACCCAAAAATAATAATTAAATTACACCAAACTAATTATCTAATAGGTTGTACCCTTATTCGTGTGATTAATTCATCTATCAATAATTTAATTCATCAACGATTCAAAATAATAATTGGTCAACCTTATTAACAAAATTTATGACTCCAATTTTCATATTATTCTAGAAATTATACAATCATGCATACATGAATCAATCAAACGATATTTTAATTGGGTTATAGACTACATGCCTCAATTCAATGAGGGATGTCTGTTCGACAAAAAAACACCAAATCACAAATAGAAATATGATGTACATATGATTTCTTGATCTAAATTCCTAAATATAGATCAATGATATCAAGATAGAATCGATATATATATATAGATAAAAAATCCTATATCTTGATCTCACAGAAATGGATTAGATCTAAAAAATATTAGAATAATACCACAAAAATATCTAGGAAATAGAGAGGAATGATTAGCATAAGAACCATGATGTGTTGAACATATTGGAATAAGATAGGATCTTTAATATGGGGTTTCAATCATGAAGAATGGAGGTCATATAGCCTTGGCACCCCTCTAAAATTCTTTGAAATTAACCAAACTGTTTTTCAAAATCCATGGTTGAATATGATGTGATTCCATTGTTTGTGATATTTTTATGTTAATTTTTTAGTAATTAGAATTTGTGCACATGGTTTACAAAGAGGGGGAAAACTTTTAGGAAAAATGTGCAATAATCATACGATCCTCACTATCGAGGTTCCAACATTTTGTTATTTTTGAGGACATACTTTATCAATCCATGCACGTGCCATGTAGATTCACTCTGCCTAGGTTAGCATGGTTAGCTGGGCTAGGTCCACGATTAACATCCTCAATGTGACAACCATGAACATCCCTCATTTTCTCAAAATAATTATTAAACACCAAAAGAATTCCCCCCCAAGTCATAACCCTTATAAATAGGAATTCAATAAAACAAAAATAAAATGAAATTGGTCCTAAGATAACTCCAAAATAGGGAGGGATCTTACAATCTCTATACCTTAAAACAAATCATCCTCAAGTTGTACATCAATGTTTTATTCTGAGAATCTAATCCAAAATTATCTGGCCATTGATCCATCATATCTGTTTCCCCTTCCCTAGTTTCCTATTTCAGAAGTCTATGGTACTTTAACATGTAAACTATTGGAACAATCGTTCCCCAGAACACATTTCTATAGAGATGTAGTACATGTATCAGATGCTCCTTAAAGGATGCATCTATCTTAAGGTCATCCTCATCCACATCGATCACATGAGAAGGGTCTAGGTGATACTGCCATTGTTTTGACACATGGATGAAATCATACATGAAACAATAATTTTTTTGGAAGGGTCATTCGGTATTCCTCTGGACCGATTCCCTCCACTCCCTAAAAAATTCCAACAGACTTGGGCTCCAACATTCTTTACATCCCAATCAAGTAGTGACCCAACCTTTGGGAAACACTAAGGAAGACACGAACACCCAATTTGAAACCTATGGGTCATTTTTAGATGTTATAAAATAAAATATTCATAATCTAATTCTTAACCATAGGTTTTTGAATAAAATAAACAATATGAAATGTATCATGAATGAGACTCGAACATAATAAATCTGACTCACCTACTTCCATCCATCATTGCAGTGATCTTCCTGGCCTACCATAATTATCCTCATATGGTACCATTAGTATGGTTTCTTGATAACTATTATCCTAGGTGAACTACACTAAAGGTATGTTCTTCTCCCAAGACCCACTAATGTTGATCCCACATTCTAGTGGCATATCATAGAACACCTATATAATACACTCTAACATTCCATCTCTTTATGTGTGGAATGATATATTCAATAAGACATGTATACCAAGAAAATGTTGGATGAACTACAAGATGTGTATTGTAATGTGTTAATCATGATTTTAAACTATATTATTTTTCACTCCATGTAGAAGGACTGTATCCCAAATATATAGTTCACCCGACCGATTTATATTAAATGTTTCCCTTATAAGAAATAAATGTGATACCTATCTCAGTTGACCCATAATTAATAATTTGACTTCCTTCTTCAATTACCATTTTACATAATTCCACTTCCATTTTGGAATTGAAAACATAAGTATTACACCTCCAGTTCATTGATGTTATAACATTATATGTTGACAAGTAAAGAATCTAGTCATAGACTCAACCATATTTTTTCTTTGATCTGAATCCAAAACAACAATCATAGGTCACGATACATTTTTGTTACACCAAAATACACCACACACATAAACTCATGAAATTACTCCATGATTTTCTCTCATATAAATGTTGGTACCACAACTCGATTCCTCACATATATGATCTCATTTTTATCTACCAATGAGTATAACGGTGTCTCCCCACCATTTATAATTTTCTTCCAATCTAATCACACTTGGTCCTCGTACTGTCTATAAATGATCCATCTAAACAATGTCAACTCTATTGTAGTTTAAAAAATATTCAACAACTCTTTACATCATTGAACCACCACCAGAATTTCAGCAAACATAACTATCATCTTCTGTGTTGCACTAGACTTCTAAACCATCTGAGTATTAGTTTTCATGCTCTGTGAATCATCCACAATATTTCAATTCACATGAATATTTTCTAGTTCAAAATAAATTGATAGTTTGTACTCTACCCACCACTGCTACCAACGATTGAAATCATTCTGTGAAAACACATATGTAACGAACATGTGGTTTCTATGAACTATTATTTTTCCCTAAAAGGTTGTTACACCAATCCATATGTTCATAAAACACTTATTACAACTCAAGGTCATGTGTAGTGTAGTTTCATTCTTGTGGTCTCATCTACCATGACCCATATACCACAACTCGATCTCCTTGAATCTTTACAGCTCCATCTTTGATCAAAAAATCGTCAAAATAATCCGTGTACTCCTCACCTGACATAGGATGGAAAAAATGGGATTTATCATCAATTGATTCTTCAACTTCTGAAAATCATTATCGAATTATTATTTTTATCTTATTGAACCACATATTACTTACATAGGTCAACCGTGTCTCAAGGAATTTTGGAATTCAATTCACTGAAGTGGTAAAAGTATGTTTTATGCAAATTTGAGAATGCTTTAAATGTTAGTTAAAAGGTTGTAAGAGTTCAATAAAAATTTATACATCTAATTTTATTATAAAAAGATTTTTTTTTTAATTTAAACTTATATAGTTATTATATATCGATTTTTACTTAAAATAAATTTAGGAAAACTAAATAATTATTTAAATATATAGTCTATTTTATAAAATTACTCAGTGTTTTTCACTATTTATCAAATATTGATATTTTTCATAAAAAATCCAAAAATTCACCCTAAGGTATTTGTGATTTTCTTGAATTCCAAAATTTAGTCTATTATACCAAATTCGAAACATAGAAGTTTCATTTATTAATTTAAAAATAATTCCTATTATCAAAAGAAAAAATTAGGTATTTATAATGTAAAAACTATAAAATGAATGACCTGTGTTTCTGTCCAATTTAAATGTGAAATTACTTATAATGAACAATATTATATTAAATGAAAAAATATAATCTAATTATACTTCAAAACCATTCAAATTCATAATTTAGTACTATATATTATATCGAAAAAAAGTTATTTTCGATTAAAACATAGTATTTTCACTATTAGTAAAAATATCAATGTTATCATAAAATTACCAAAAAATTATCCAAAAAAAAATTTTATGTCCAGCTTCTAAATATGAATTTAATTTCATTAAATTTAATATATAAAAGTTTAAAATATGATTTTTTAAAAGAGTTCCTCATTAAAAGGTGGTGAAATTTCATTTTTTGAAAAATAATTCTTCTATCTGAATAATTTTATTTGTTCTTATATTATATCTAATAAACACATAATATGGATGTTAAAATCATATTGAGTATATTAGATTCAAAATGCATTTAATACTATTCCAAACTGATTTTGAACGGCTAGTTTCATAAGTTGTGGTGTGCTCGAACTCGGTGTTGCATGTAGCGCATCCTATTGAATTACATTATAGAAATAACATACTATGAAATCATGGGCTGTTACAAAATTAGAATTGGGTGAAATTTTGGTATTTTTTTCTAAAAACGTTCAATTTTTGATAAATAGTTAAAACACTACATAGTTGTTAAAAACTGACTTTTTTATATTAATGAAATGATAGCGCTTATGTGAATTAAATTTTATATATCAAACATACATGGTTGTCATAATTATGTAAAATTTGGTTTAATGAGATGAAAATAATTGTGGGTGAATAATTACTTTGGTTTTTTATTTATCGTCGTTAAATGTAAATAGGGTTATACAGGGTAAAAATAATATTATAATAATATAAAATTACATTTACACGTTTCATAACCTTTTTGGATGACTCATTGGATGACCAATAATATCTTTGGGTGAAACTTTTGGCATTTGAATGCCAGTTGGGTAAGATAATGGCATTAATTTGTTTTACGTAAAAATAAAGATATCATAAACATGTATTGCTTTTCTAAGACAATTCTAATGTGGGGTAATATAATTGATATATTTGAATATTAATATTCATAATAAATATAAGATTATTTTCTACATCATTTTATTTTATTTATAATTTTTAGGCATCATATAAATAAATTTATTAATGACACAATGATAATGTAATGATTACACATTAATGAATGTTTTAAATAATTGAGATTGTAAATATAAAAATAAATGTATTTTCAAACTTTTTATTCCATCCAAGAATTTTAAAGACTGCAACACCTTGTTATATTTGAATTAATGATGTTTATAAGAAAAATGTGAGATGTAAAAGTATTTTTTAAATATTATGATATGAATAGTATATAAATTAACTTAAATGAGATTATAAAACTAATATTATTTAATTAAATGATAAAATAATCCTAAAATTACACGATTAATCCAAATAACATAGACAAGGTTAAAATTTCATTAATGAACTACTGGAGGATTGATTAGCATTATACGATAACTATAAAAACAATATAGAGTGAATACACAAGAATACATGCTAAAAGTTAAATTACTTAACTAAAGGATAATGCTAAAAAAATAGGGTAAATTTTATGCCCAAAACATATATAAACATCATTAGATGTGATAATTTACAAAAATACTCCCATAATATTCTAATTAAATGAGTTCAGAGCCTTATGAAATCGATAATCAGTTTATAATAAAACAATATTTTCAAACATTCCTAAAGAGCCCCTCCTCCCCTTAGGAAAAGACATCACTGCTAACCCAGTACTCACACCTCTAAAGCCAATTTTCTCATTCATTCACTATAAAATAAGCTCCAAACTTCCCTCTATTAATTTTATATCCTTACACTATGTTTAAAGAAATTCAAGTAATCCTTTTGGATCTAACCAAAGGGATATACCCGATTTAAAACTGACATCATCTCTAATGTCCATTTCATTTATTTTACTTCTCCTACCCCATAAACATAGTTTATTCATTTATATTTTAAAATCCCAGTATCAAAAATATGATTTGTTTTTGTTATGAGAAGTATTGGAACTACACTTAAACACATATTCATCTAATTGATGCAAATATACTATTTTTGTGGACGACGAACAACTACCTCACAAAATGATGATTGTTCACATATCTACAATTGCCTCTAATGGTGGCTATTATGATGGAACTATAATTATTTATGTTACTTATGATATTTATTTTGTCTCTATCATCTTCAATTATATTTTATAACATACCCTAATTATTTTCAGGTTGTATATATACTATAATTTCATTTGAGGAATTGACGACTATCGCCCCCTCAATGTTATATGACTCGTTCATACCATACATAGAACATATAAAGGATGATTTTTATGAACTTTTTTAATGTATATAAATTATTATATTATAATGAAATTATATAATACCTATTTATACTTTGGTTTTCATTCCTTCAAAAAATAAAAAAATAAATGAATGTAGCGTTCATGTGTACATACGTTTTAAAGTCCACATGAACGGTGCATTTCATTTTCATATATCCATATGATATGGTTTATTATAAATACATATATACATGATATATATAATTTATATTATATTTAAATTAGGAATATCATTTTTTATATAATATACTTTTGATCACATGGACAACATGAAATTATAAGTACCAAATATTGTAAAAATGATTGTTATTATCTTAAATGATTATGTAATGTTTATAACATGGTAATAGGTGATTTAAAAGGAATAAAAAATATGAAAATGGTTTTCAAGAAAGTATAAATTATAATTAGTTTATTATTAATGATTTTTAGTGAATAAACGATTCATTTCAGACACGAGGTAAGGGGTTTTCATCTCACGTTTTATTCTCTTGAGATTCATGCTATATTTTCTACTACATAGATTTGTCTGGTGTATGTTCTTCCCATGACTTATTTTTTAATATAAATTAAATAATGGGAATTTACATCTTTATTTTATGATATTTATTTCATAGGATGTATGTTTAATCAGTTACCAAATCAGAAAGGGAACATTTTAACCCAATTTCCATTCTTTGGGCTAATCTTATAATTATTAATTATGAGCTGAAATTATTATGTGTCGAATCACTATTAATGTATTTATTTATGTTTTAATTTCCACTCAATATTTAGTGTATATAATTTTTATTCACATAATCTCACAATTGATATATTATAATGTCATTTATATGATCTTTTTATGGGAACTTTTCACCCTTATCTTTTTGTTAAAGACTTCTATTATGTTATGTTTGTCAAATTTTCATTTCCTTATGATGGAAGATGTTCTTATATTTCTTTTTTTCTATATATATAATTTCCATGTGAGGAGAGAAAATTTTATCTCTCATCAAATCATTTTATGAATATTAAATCACGTCGTTAGGATACCGAATTTTTGTAAGAGAAATTTTTAACCAAATTTCAATTCATTGGGTTAAACATCTACTTATTTATTATGTTGTGATTTGAATATATTGGAATTCCCTATGATGATATTACACATAATACCTGCTTATATGAAGTGTATTATTATTTTTCACAATTAAATATGTCATTTACATTTCCTTAATCTATGTATATGATCTTTGCAAGGGACATTGTCTCAATTTACATTTTATTGAGTCTTATTTGTTGTTATAAACCAATTCAGTATTATATGGTGTATGTAATGAACTTTGACAAATTATATAATGAAAATATTTATTTTCATAATATTATATGCTTTGATTAATTTTATTCATCAATTATTTGTATTCAAGAGTCTATTATTTTGTTAATAACTCTTTAAAAAAATTTCATTTTAAATGTTTTAATGATTTATTTTTCTAAATCAATATCATTAACTTCTGTGTTTTAAAAATAGTTTTTAGGATTTATTTATATTGACATAAATGTTTTGAAATAAAAATTTAATTCAAAATATTCAATGTGTATGAGACACATTGATTAAAAAATACATTTATTAAATGTATTAAATGGTTTTGGAAATGGTTTGATAAAGCCTTTATTATGTCAATATCATTAAATGATATATTGTGATTGAAATGTGTAAATTTTATCTTTCCATTATTATTGTTTTATGTGTTATGAATATTTTATAGTTATTTGGAATTATTTTTATATACGATTGGTTCCATGATAAAAATAGGTAGGGTGAGCCAGAGATAGCTCTCTTATGCATTGTGTAACCAGACAGAAGTTAACATTTATTTTTCTCCTAAGAGATTTATGAAATATACTATGATGGGTATTCCAAATGTAACTCCATACATAGTTATGATATCTACAATGTATTTATGATACGTATGTTGAAAGTTACCATTAGGTTTTATGATATCTATGTGTGAATATTATCACTTATGATTTTGCGAGGTATGTATAAGAGATTATTTTTTATGACTGAAAAGTATGATTTTTTTATTTTTATATATTCATGGACCAATTATTTCATTTTTTATATTATATCCCTTACTGATCATTTTATGTTGATCACATGTTTTTATATGTTTTCCATAGGAATTAAAGATGAATAGGTTTTAGGATGGGATCAATGAAAATTCTTATTGTCTAAAACAAGGATGTAGACATGTTTCTTTTATTAAGAGTTTTCATTTTATGAAAAACATTAACAATGTGTAGAAGGGTCTACTTTTTAATATTTGTGTTTTAATGTAATAGTTATGGCCCAATTGTCTAAAAATATAATCCTGAAAATACCCTTAATGTGAATTATTAACTTCATTCAAGATTATGTAATGTTTAAGGATTGTTCCTTATAGTTGCCATTAAAGGTTAGTTTAAATATCATTAGATGTTGGGGTTTTATTTAAGAAAATGTGACATAACCATAATGTTAAGTGTTAGAATGGTATTTCTGAGTAAGATATACTCTATTATACCAAATGAAGGATCTAATATGTTAAATAAGATGCAAATAAAATAGGGGTTGAATTGTATACTTTAAAAATTCCTAAGGAACATTTTCATACCCAAAATTCACACAACCTCTAAACTCTAAAAACATTCTTGATTCTAGAAAAGTTTTTCTAGAAATTAATCTTAACAAAAGTTTACAAAAAATAAGATTCTACATTAAAGCGTATAGAATATATCAAAATTAGAGAACATGTGTGAGGAATTATAAGAATGTTATACTTTCCTCAACAATACAACTACATAGTTGAAAACAATATAGTAAATATACAAGTAAAAAAGTAGTTACTCTTATAACCAAAAGGGGAGGGTATCCAACAACCCTAGATAAGAGGACCCATGATTTATAAATTCAATAATGTGTGTCTTACCCAAACCCAGGTAATCCCTCAATACAAAGATTGGTTTCTGTCTTGCTATCCCTGTTAGCCCTAGATTTGTAAGGAAATCATCACCTTTGACTTCACAACCCAATGTCTCTGATTTTAAGGAAATCAAACCTCTACACTATGCAAATCTGCACAAAACAATGTTTGAATGAGATGTTCAAAACATTCTTCATGAATATTTAGTGTTTATAAGAGCCTCTCTCTCTCTAGAAATCACATCAACAACAATTTTTCAAAAGTCTTGAAAAAGTTGTAAAAGTTGTGAGCTCTTTCAAATGAGATCATATTTATAAACGTGGCTCAAATGGTCGGTTCCCTCCTCCAACAACCGTATTTTTCATTGAATTTTGGCTGGACCTGTACACATGTCCCTCAAACAATGGTTAGTGAGTAACTGAATGCATGACATCATTTTTTTAGTAAACATGAGTATGTATAACTAAAAACTGATATTCAAAATATAGGGAAATAAGAAATTTCAGAGTCTAAGAAAAAAAAACTGAATTCGGAGTCTACAACAAAAGGATATTCAGATTCTATTTTTTAGGAATTAGAAACCTGATTTCTGTAGAATTCCATATTCTGAATTTCAAGAAAATTTAGAGTCTGGATTCACAAGAATTTGAAATCTGAAATTACAGGGTTCAGAGTCGAAGTTCATGATAAATTGGAGTGAGAACTCATAGGAGTTTGAAGTTTGTATTCAGAGAACTCCTGAGTCAGAACATTGATCAGTTCGTAACAGTAATTCGTAATTGGAATTCAAAGTCTGAACATAGAAGAGTTTGTATATGGAATTCATAATCAGAAATCGTTGTTGAACATTACATAAGAGCGTAATCATAATATGGAGTGGAACTTCATCAATATTTGTAACCAGAATTCAGAGTTTAACAAATTGAGAGTTCATATCCAGAATTGGGAGTTGAGCTTCATGAGAGTTCTTATCTAGAATTTGGAGTCTTATACAGAATGCCTAATATCTATGTATTATATGATTCTAATGTTTTTGATTTCAATCTGATTATTATACATAGAAAAATTATGTTTTGAGCATAGAAAATGTGGTAAGGATAAATTTCCTTGGGGAATGAAAATTTACCTTATAGGGGTAAAATATTGGGTAGAATGAAATTTGCCTTAAGATAATGTGTTTGTGATTTTCAAAACAAGAGAATGTCATAAGGAAAGCCTTAATGAATTAACAATCACCCCCTTGATTGAAAGAATGGAAAAGTAATATGGAAAACCTTATTGACTCAACAATGTCCCCATTTTTTGAAAGCACAAACATCCTTATGAAAAAGTATATAAACACTTAGAATAAATTTCTAGAAATTGAAATTAAACTTATATCCCTTTGTTTATGGACAATAGTGAATAAAACTAATTCCCCCTTAGGCTTTGGAACACTATGGATCGTATTCAAGATTTCTGGAATGAGAATTTTCATTTAAATATAGAAATCATCGTAATGAGCACTCCCCCTTACTTAAGTATAGTTCTTATTTACTTAGAGATTTTTCCTTCTCCTCTTTAGAATTATTTTTCCTTCCTCCCCTTTGTGATTTTCAAAAAGAGTTTGAGGGAATGGAAAAATAATATAGTACCAGAAACATTAGTATAGACATCCAAACAAACAACCATAGTTCCATTACGATTGAATGAATCAGTACAAGGGAAAAAAATACAACAAAATATGGGAGTGGTGTATTTTGATTCTTTTTCCTTCGACAAGAGCTTCTTGACAATTGTCTTCAACTTCTTTAGCACTTTGTGATCTTCCTCATATTTCTTTCCTAAGGATATGATCTTGTCATCTTGAGAATTCAGGGCCTCTGTCGGAGCCTTCAGCAAGTTATCATGCTTCACAATCTTTTCTTCCATGATAATCTGGAGATCCTTTTCTGTTTTCCAGCTTTGAACAAAATAATTCAGCTTCCCATTCAAATATTTCACATATTGAAACTGTTCCTTTTGTTCAAGATTTAACTTACCCGGAATGTTGTCTTGAATATTTTTAATTTTGGCATCCTCAGTACCAAAGGCTTCCTTAACATCTTATTGGAACTAATCAAGATCTTCCATATCTACAACAATATTCTTTGACCATTTGGTCATTTTATTGAATGATCTTCTTTGAGATTCATAATTGATGAAGAAATGATTGTGTTCGGCCTCTATCTTAACACATATATCCATCACCATGGATATGGAGTCTGAAGTCAGATTCATACTGTGCTGAACCATTTGGAATCTAGAATCAATTTATGGAAATACATGAATGGTATCCACCAGCTTTTTCAAGGACTGAACCACAAAATCATGCCCTAAAGCAGATGACTCTGAATCATACAATTTACTAGGATATTTTTCTTCCTCTAGCTCTACCAACTTCATCTTTGAGGTTCATACATCTTCATTCATTCTGAGAATATCGTTTATTTGAGTGTAAAAAACTATTTGTTTTCCCTTACTGATTTTTGGAATGGTTTCATCATCAGCTGACTCATGGTTACTCCTATATAATTGTAAAATCTTGTCTTCATCAACTTTTTCTTTCTCGGATCCTGCTTCAACATCTTCAGGATGAATGAAGTGATGATTGTGAATTTATTCCTCAGACAACATGATGGATTCCACTTCTTCTCCATTTTCATCAACTCCTAGAGTACCAATTTTTTAGGATCCGGCTTGAGAATCCTGGAGTGAAAACTTTTTGGATGGGGTTCCCTTATCCTAAAATTCGTCAACTTTCTTAATCACCTCAATAGAACCACCACTATTCTCACTTTGTTGTACTTCTTCTGAAACTTCCTTCTCTTATACAATCTTCTCTTTAGGGTTTTCTGGGGCATTCATACTCGGATTATCATGAAATGATTCTACCAGAAAATACTTTGGCAGCTGAATATTCTCATATGAAATTTTAGTGGCATTCAATAGTGATTGGACAATCTCTGCTTGTGACATTTTCTTCTTCATCTTCTTTGCCTTGCCCTACTTTTCTAGCTCATCTGCAGCTTTCCCCTTTAAGGAGTTGGCCTTAGCAGTATCCAAACAGAACTATAGATCCCCTACTTTTCTATTTTTCTTATCCTCATTACATTTTTCTATGAAACTATCAGGGTAGTCCTTCTCCGTCATTGGTTTAGGAGGTGAGGATTGAGGTTCTTTATCATTGGGGGTTTTATCTTCTACTTCCACTTCCTTCAATTTAATTTTCATGACAATCTTCTTTGATGGTTCGGCTTTTTCAATATTTTTCGAATTGGATTCTACCTCTTCCATCGGCAGATCCTAAAATTCCACTGACTCCTTAGAGAAGCCAACATTCATTCGATTTAAGGTATCATCAATTATAATTATCACCTTGCAATTTCATGGCATGGAACTACAGCAGATCCAGAATGATTCAAGACACCGAACAATCAACATTGAATGTAAAGCAGGATACATGATAGTTTGATCTCTGAGGTTCCCATTCATGATGTTCTGAATCGTAATGAGGATGTGCCTCATCAAATTGATTTTCTTTAGATTTATGAAAAAATCTAAGAAGTACATGTAACATTTCTTAAGGGTGTCCTTATCATCCTTCCTCAATAAGATGAGACCTTGGACTCGTAAGTACAGAATATGATTGTTGGTAGATAGATGGGAAATCTTTGTTATCTTCAAATCAGAAAGACCAATAAATTCCATGACCTTCACCATGACGAACCGTCCTTGAACTTCTAATAGTTTTTGGGAGGAAAACTCAACTTCCCCTTCATATTCTATCCCCACCAAGCTCTCATACTTGGTATAAGAGATTTTTTAAATATTCCCATAACATTTATAAGAGACATTTTCCCTACCATCTTCCTCATGGAACGAAACTAACTCGTAAAATATTATGAGAGGATCCAGATACACCAAATCATGAGCTCCTATTTTTGAGATATATATATTATCCTATCCATTGAGCTTGATATTCTTTTAAATTATAGCGTTATACTTATTAAAGAAGTTCATATAGACTAACCTATCACTGTAAATTTTCCATTCCTCAATAGACTTAATAGTAGACATTTCTTGAGAATGAGCTTCTGCAGACATTCGAACTGGATCAATTCTAATGAATTCGGAATGAGCTTTTGTATAGGAGCAGTGATTCAAGACGCAAAAGCTTGAGAATTGATGTGGGACAACTACCGGGGGTCTCCATTATGTAGGTGATGAAGCGACGATTGATCATTCAATTTGAATCCAATGGCTAAGAATTCTTTAGATCTGATCTAACAGTTGATATGATAGACACAATGAAAAATTTGGTTGAATCTGATCTTTGAGGTTTTAAAAGTAAACATTCATATTTAAGGAAACTTTAATCCGGGAAATTTTAAAAACAAAAGAAACTAACAGGACGTAAAAAAATTACGAAAAAACTAAATGAAAAATCATACCTTTTAGATTGCTATGTAGATTATTCATAATGGGGAACATTATTCTTGAAGAAAATTGAATTTAAAGAAACATGAATACAAAAGATTCACTATGAAAATTTTCAAAACTGAAAATTTCCATTACGAAAATTTCAAATCAAAAGATTTCCTCTATGAAAATTTCATGTCCGATTATTTTCATTACGAATATTTCTGGTCCGAAGATTTTCATTTTGATAATTTCAGGTCTGAAGATTTTGAAAACTAGATTACGAAAAAAATGTAGAACTACATTATGAAAATTTTGAAAAGTACATTACAAATTTTTTGAAAACTTCATTATGAAAAATTCTAAAAACTATATTATGAAAAATTTTGAAAACTATATTACGATTTTTTTTGAAATCTACAATACGAAAAATTTTCAAAACTTCATTACGAGAAATTTTGAAAACCATATTACGATTTTTTTTAAAAAAATCGTCAATAATAAAATTTACTCTCTCTAAGAAAAAGAGTTTATTACTGTATGGGGACAGATTTAACAGGAATTTAATGAGGAGGATTACCTTGCTGTTATCATTCCTAACTTCTATTTAATGTATTCAAATCTATCGGAGGGTAATTGTAACATCCTAGGTAAATGAAGAATAATACATTTTCATATTCATTAATATTTATGAATTAAATATTAAATTTACTTTAAAGGAGTTTCTATGTTCGATAGCGTACCCGATACGCAACAAAGAGTTTCTTTGAAATCTTACGTTGCACACTAGTAATAAAATAATATTATTTTGAATGGTAGTTAACACGTAGCCGTTGTATTGGGGAGAATGAATAGAAACAACTAAAATATGATTATATATGTTTGTTAAATGGTTTTACATTTGTCCAATAAAATATAAAGGCTTAAAATACGAAATGAATTCAATTTTAGGCATATATACTCTAACATTCACAAAAGGTCGACTTATCACCTTTTGATGGCGAACAGTATATAAATATAGTTTTATTCACTCTTATACATTCTATTGGACCAAATAAAATTCTTCTTTAGAATCGGGACTTCAAAATTTACTTTTTGTAAATTTTTGGCATTTTTCCGATAAATTTCATTTTTTAATAAATAGTGAAAAAATGTTGTATTTTAATTCAAAACCTCGTTTTAATGTAATTTATTTATATGATTAGATTATCTTTTAAATTGGTTTTAAAGTGCAATTAGAATATATTTTTACCATTTAATCCAATAGTGGTATTTGGAATTAATTTCACTTTGAAATCGGACTTAAATTAGTGTCATTCTTTTGATACTTATTGTTTCATAAAAACACACTATTTTCTCTGACAGCAGGAATTAATTATTAAATTAATTAATGAAACTTATATGTTTTCAATGTTGTAAAATATACTTCATTTTTGAATTCTTAATATCAAATATAGCTTAGGGTGAATTTTTTTTTATTTTTCTGAAAAACATCAATTTTTGATGAATAGTGAAACCACTAAGTGGTACATAAAAAATTGAGTTTTCGTTTAAATGAAATTTTACCACATTTGTGTTTTTAATTTCAAAAATATGACATACATGGTTGTCATTAAGAAGTAAAATTTGGTTTAATGGGATTAAAATAATTTTTGTTTAATAGTAACTTTTAATTTTTTTAATCGCGATTAGAGGTAATTAGTGTAGTTTAAGGTATGAATAATGTTTTAATAATATGAAATGACCTAGAAACATGTCCTACCCTTATTGGATGTGTCATGGCCGACCAATACAACCCATGGGTCTATTTTGGGGACCACATGGAGCCACTTGGTTAAGATAATGTCATTAATGACTTTTATTTAAAGTAAAAATTAAAATGTCACAAACATGATATGTTTTTCTAAAACAATTATTAAATGGGGTTATACAAGTCATATTTTTGACTATAAATATTAATTCAAAAGATAAAAAGATTTAATACATCATGATAGTTTTTTCATAATTTTTATACATTATATAAATTAAATTATTTATGACACCATGATGATGCAGCGATTACCTCATTATTTAATGATTTAAATAAAATAAAACGATAATGTAAAATCTAAGACCTAAACTTGTAAAAGACCAATTGGATGAGTATATTTCAAACACATATCACCTTATCCTATAATTAAATCAATGTGGGCCCTTTAAAATTCTAAAATCATTTTATAATATAGTAAACTCTTATAACATTCCAAGAGTGCCCCTCCTCTCCTCTTATAAAAGGCCCCGACCTCTACCACCTTACCCACACTTATAAAGCCTTTTTCTAGGCCAAATCCTGACCATTTTGACTCTACACATCCCTCTATAACCTTTATAATCCTCACTTTGGGCAGAAGTCTTTCCAAGGAAGCCTTTAAGTTCAAATCTAAGAGAGTTAACCGATTTTAAGGTAATGTCTTCACTTGTGTTATTTTGTTTTATTTTGCTTCCCCAACCCCCTAAACTCTATTTATTCATTTATTTTGTAACAACTCCAGTATCTTCAATATAATAGGATGTTTTTATTATAATAATTCGAGCATCAATTATACACACCTACATATAATGGTTAAAGAACATACTGTTTCCGTGGTTGGTGAATTTCTGCCTCACAAAACGATGATTGCTCAATATTCTTCCAACACCATCAACGGTGGCCATTAAGAAGTCACTATATTTATATATGATATATCATATGTATATTTCTTCTTTATTCTTCTGTATTTTTCATTAATGGCACACCTTTATGGCTTCCATTATGGGTATATGCGATATCTTCATTTTAGGAAGTGTGGACTACCGCCCCCTCAAAGTGATTTGATTCATTAATACCATATGTGGGATGTATAAAGGATGGATTTAAATTATTTATATATTATGTTATAATGTAATTATAATATACCTTTATATAATTATTATTTCATTCCATTAAAGTGTGTGATAGAAATGAATGTAGCGTTCATGCGTACGTACGGCTTACCGTCTCCATGAACGGTGCATTTCATTTTTTATCCCCAAATGTTATGTACTATTATAGGTACATATATATAATGGATATATATGATGTATGTTACATATAAAGGATGAATATAATTCTGGAATTAAAATATAAATATCTCTCATTTAGTTTTAATTCCATTAATATGTCATAGAAATGAAAGTAGCGTTCATGCGTACGTATGGCTTACCGTCTCCATGAACGGTGCATTTCATTTATTACCTCTCAATGATTATTTAATATTATAAATACTTTTATATGATGAATATATATGATATATATGATATCCAAATCATGAATATCATTCTCGATATAATGAACCTTTGACCACACGAACAACTTGTAATTGTAAGAAGTCTACTTTCAACATAAGGACCAAATACCTACAACACAATCTTTATTAACTTAAATGATTAAAAAATGATTATAACATGGAAATAAGTGATATAAAAGGAATAATGAACTTGAAAAAGGTTCTTAATCAAGTAGAAATTAACTCAAGTTTATTATTCAGGACATTAAAGAATGATTGAGTCAAGTCGGACCCGAGGTAACAGACATCGTCTCAATCTCCTTTCATTGAGGTATATTTCATTTTATACACAACTTTCTTTTATATGGTTTATAATCCCCTTTGACTTTTTATTTTATACAAATGAAATTATTTTCTATAAAGCGTTTTACAAAATGAAAAAAAGGAATGTTTCTTTTAACATACGCGGTGACAATGACATTTTCCGCCGCCGTGAGTATTATTTGGTCTTTGGCTTCCTCAAAAAGCCGTAATGTTTTTTTAAATTGAAATAAATATCATATAATCTTTTATGTATTTTGGTATTGAAAATCTTTTTTATAATGGATTTGTTATGTCAATATATTTATGTGATATATTGTGATCAAAGTGTGGAAATTTTTTCATTCCATTATATTTGTTTTATGTTTTATGATTTTATAATTGTACTTGGACATTTGACGAGTGGTTACGTGATAAACCATATGACGGGTGGTTCCATGAATACCAGGATAGGTGGTTACGTTATAACCTCCAATGCATTGGGTATGGAAGTCGGTCGTATGGCTATTCCATTAAGTGATATGTGTGGATGTCGACCGTATGGTTATTCCATTTATTAATGATTATGTCACAAGTTACCTTTATATGTTATGTTATATTTATATGGGAATTATGGTAATCTTTTGGTTACAAAAGGGTGAGTAATGATATTTTATTCATTAATGAGTTTTTACTACTTCATAAAGGTGAAAAGTATTACTTTGATAAAGTATACATGGTTTACTTGTTGTTTTGAAAAACTAACAGTTTTCATTTATTGTGTATCCCTTACTGTGGTTTTTATGCTCACCCCGTGTTTTTTTGAAATGTTTTTCACAGGACTTAATGTGGAATAGTGTCAAGGATGGGATCAATGGAATTTCATGCTATCTAAAACATGGAACAAGAAATGTTTCTTTTTAAGAGTTTTTATTTTATGAAAACATAGTAGAAGTGTCTACTTTGTAATATTTTGATATGTAATAGTTATGTCCTAATTCACTAAAACTCTAAACCTAAAAAGATCGTCAATGTGAATTATTATTTTAATTCAATATTAAGTAAGTTTTAAGGTTGGTTCCTTATAGTTGGTATCAAATGTTGCTTTAGAAAACATTAGGTGTTATGAAAATTTTATAATTTTAAATTTGTTTATGGCATGATTGAAATGATATAGAATTTACATATTACAATTTTGCTTTGCCTTAAATATTTCTAGGTTAATAATGGGTTTTCGTAGATGAAATAGAATGGATTTTCTAGGAAGGCATACAAAGGGAAATGAACATTCAGAGCAGTATCCTGAGATGGTCAGAATCAGAACTAAACAGTTTGTTGCAGTGATGGCTTAGTTGACTCAGGTGAAAATGTTTGGTTGTTTTTATTGATGATATTTTGGTGTTTTCTAAAAGTAAATAGGAGCATGAAAGTCATTTAAGGGTTATCTTACAAACCATAAACGAAAAGAAACTATATGGAAAATTCAGAAAGTGTGAGTTTTGGTTGCATCAAATTCCTTTCCTTGGTCACATTGTTTCAAAATATTGCATAACTGTTGATCCTGCTAAAACAAAGGTTGTTGAAAAATGTCCAAGACCAACAAATGTAACAGAGATTCATAATTTCTTTGATTTGGTAGGCTATTACTGAAGTTTTGTTAGAATGTTTTCATGGTTATCTAGTCCAATTACTAAGAAAAATCAGAAGGGTGTTAAGTTTATCTAGAAAAAAGAATGTAATGATTGTTTTCAGGAGTTGAAATGAATATTGGAGAATGCTCCAGTTTTGGAACTTCATTCTAGGAATAGTGAGTTTGTTATATAAAGTGATGCTTCATTGAAAGGACATGGTTGTGTCCTTATGAAGAATGATCAGGTAATTGATTATGCTTCACGCCATTTGAAAATTTATGAGGTAAATTACTGTACACATGATTTGGAATTAGCTGCTGTTGTTTTTGCTCTAAAAATTTGGAGGCATCATTTGTATGGAGTAAAGTGCGAAATATATACTGATCACAAAAGTTTAAAATATATATTCACTCAGAAATAATTGAACATGAGACAGAGGAGATGTCTTGAATTAATAAAGTATTATGATCGTAAAATTCATTACCATCCAGTAAAAGCAAATAAATTTGCTGATGCTTTGGGTCAAAAAAGTAATGCGTCATTAACCATGCTATGTTTGGAATGAGATCCTTTGGTTTTTGATTTGAGGAAACATTGGCATAGAAGTAGTTGGTGTAGGATGTTCTTCTGTTTTGTTTTAGGTATCAGTGAGATCACCCCTATCAGACAGAATTAAGCAAGCATAGAGGGAAGACAGTGAGTTGCAGAAAAAGGTAGAGCTGGTTCAGAAGGGTATGTTGTCTGAATTCAACATTGATAATGATTGTGTTTTGAGGTTTGGGAAGAGATTATGTGTGCCTGGTGATTCACAGTTGAAGAATGAGTTGTTATGTGAGGCTCATTGTTGCCCGTTTTCAGTTCATCCCGGTAGTACTAAGATGTACGGAGATCTGCGGGAGTATTACTGGTGGGATGGAATGAAAAGAGATATTGCTGATTTTACTGTGAAGTGTTTGACTTGTCAGCAGGTTAAAGCAGAGCGGAAGTTAACGAATGGGATGCTTCAGCCTCAACTAGTTCTATAGTGGAAATGGGGAAATATATCCATGTATTTGTTGTGGGATTACCGAAGACATCTAAAGGTAATAATTCAATCTGGGTTATTGTTGATTGATTATCTAAATCTAATAATTTCCTTCCTATTCGAGATACATTCTCTCTAGATAATCTTTCTTGATTATATCTTAAAGAATATAGTTAGGTTGCATGGAGTTCCCCTCTCCATTGTATCTGATCGTGATTCCAGGTTTACTTATAACTTTTGGAAAGGCCATCAGAAGTCGTTGGGTACTGAATTAAATTTTAGTACATATTTTCATCCGTAATTAGATGGGAAGTTAGAACAAACAATTTAGATATTTGAGGATATGCTACGTGCTTGTTCGATAGATTATCATGGAAGTTGGGACCAACATCTCTTTTTGGTTGAGATTTCTTATAACAACAGTTTTCATTCCAGTATACAGATGGAACCATTTGAGGCATTATATGGGAAGCGGTGTCAAACTCCATCTTTTTGGGATGAAGTGGTTGAAAAGAAGATGATGGGACATGAATTAGTAGAAGAGATGGAAGAAAAAGTTAAGTTGATTCAGAAACCAATGAGAACAGCTCAGAGCAGACAGAAAAGTTATGCGGATAACCAGAGGAAGGATCTATCTTTCGAGGTAGGTGATCATGTTTTTCTCAAGGTTTCTCCATGGAAAAGTGTGATGTGATTTGGTTAGAAAGGAAAACTGAGTCCAAGGTCCATTGGACCATAGGAAATTCTGGAGAATGTTGGATCAGTTGCTTATCTAGTGGCTTTACATCCGAGTTTATCTTAGGTATACAATGTTTTTCATGTTTTTATGTTGAGAAAGTATATGCCAGATCCATCTCATGTTTTGTGTCCATAGGTAGTTCAGTTTGATGAGAATCTCTCTTATGAAGAACAACCAGTCCAGATTCTTGACCGAAGAGAGCAAGTGATGCGAAATAAGGTAATTCACCAGGTAATGGTTTTGTGAAAAAACCATATGATTGAAGAGGCAACATGGGATTCTGAAAATGCTATGAGGGATAAATACCCCCACTTATTTTGATAAGTGAATAAAATTGCGTGGACGCAATTACCAAAAGGGGGGATGAATGTAACATCCCATGTAAAAAAAGAATAATACATTTTCATATATATTATTATTAATGAATTAAATATTAATTTTACTTTAAAGGGGTTTCTATGTTCGATAGTGTACCCGATACGCAACAAAGAGTTTTTTTTTAAATCTTACATTGCACAATAGTAATAAAATAATATTATTTTGAATGGTAGTTAACACGTAGCCGTTTTATTTGTGGGAATGAATAAAAACAACTAAAATATGATTATATATGTTTGTTAAATTGTTTTACATTTATCCTATAAAATATAAAGGCTTTAAATATGAAACGAATTCAATTTTTGGCATATATACTCTAACATTCACAAAAGGCCGACTTATCGGCTTTTGATGGAGAACCATATATAAATATAGTTTTGGACACTATTATAAATTTTATTGGACCAAATAAAATTCTTCTTTTGAATCGGGACATCATAATTTACTTTGTGTAAATTTTTAGTATTTTTCGGATAAAGTTCATTTTTAATGAATAGTGAAAATGTGGTATTTTAATTCAAAACCTCTTTTTAATCTATTTTATTCATATGGTTAGATTATATTTCGAATATTTCTAAAGTTAAATTATAATATATTTTTTCCATTTATTCCAATAGTGGTCGTTGAAATTAATTTCACTTTGAAATCGTACTTAAACTAGTGTCAATCTTTTGATACTTATTGTTTCATAAAAACACACTATTTGCTCTGATAGCGGGAATTAATTATTAAATTAATTAATTCAACTTATATGTTTTGAATTTTGTAAAATAGACTTAATTTTTGAATTCGGAATATCAAATATAGCTTAGGGTGAAGTTTTGGTATTTTTCTGAATAACTTCAATTTTTGATGAATAGTGAAACCACTAAGTGGCACTTAGAAAACTGATTTTTTGTTTAAATGATATTTTACCACTTTTGTGTTTTGAATTTCAAAATTCTGAAATACATGGTTGTCATTAGGAGGTAAAATGTGGTTCAATGGGATTAAACGATTTTTTTGTGAATAGTAACTTTTAAGTTTATTAATCACGATTAGAGGTAATTACTGTAGTTTAAGGTAAGAATAATGTTTTAATAATATGAAATTACCTATACACATGTCCTAACCATATTGGATATGTGATGGAAGACCGTGAAAACCCGTGGGTCAATTTTTGGGACCCCATGGAGCCACTTCGATAAGATAATGACATTAATGAATTTTATTTAAAGTTAAAATTAAAATGTCACAAACATGAAATGTTTTACTAAAACAATTATTAAATGGGGTTATACAAGTCATATTTTTTACTATAAATATTCATTAGAAACATAAAATCATTTCATACATCATGATATTTTTTTATAATTTTTAGACATTATATAAATGAAATTATTTATGACACCGTGATGATGCAGTGATTACCTCGTTATTTAACGATTTAAATAAAATAACAGGATAATGTAAACTCTAAGACCTACACTTGACAAAGACCTATTGGATGAGTATATTTAGAACCCTTATCACCTTATCCTCAAATTATATCAATGTGGGACTTTTAAAATCCGAAAATCATTTTATAATAAAGTAAACTCTTATAACATTTCAAGAGTGCCCCTCCTCTCCTACTATAAAAGGCCCCCACTTCTACCACCTTACCCACACTTCCAAAGCTTTTGGATCGGCCAACCCCTGTCCATTTGGTCTCTCCACATCCCTCTTTAACTCTTAGAACCCTCACATTGGGCAGATGTCTTCCCAAGGAAGCCTTTGAGTTCAAATCTAAGAGAGTTACCCGATATTAAGGTAATGTCTTCACTGGTGTTCTTTTGTTTTATTTTGATTATCCAACCCCCTAAACTCTTTTTTTTCATTTATTTTGTAAAAAATCCAGTATATTCAATATAATAGGATTTTTTTATAAGAAGAATCGAGCTACACTTACACACACCTACATCTAATGGTTAAAGAAAATATTGTTTCCGTGGTTGGTGAATTTCTGCCTCACGAAATGATGATTGTTCAATATTCTTACAACACCTAAAAAGGTGTCCATTAAGATGTAAATATATTTATATATGATATATAATATGTTTTTGTCTTCCTTAAGATTATGTATTTTCATTTATGGCACACCATTATGGATTCCATTATGGTTATACGCAATATCATCATTTTAGGAAGTGCGGACTATCGCCTCTCAAAGTGATTTGATTCGTTAATGCCAAATGTGGGATGTATAAAGGATGGATTTAAAGTAATTATATATGATTTTATACTGGAATTATAATATACCTTTATATAATTATTATTTCATTCCATTAAATTGTGTGATAGAGATGAAAGTAGCGTTCATGCGTACGTACGGCTTACCGTCTCCATGAACAGTGCATTTCATTTCTTATCCCCAAGTGTAATGTACTATTATAAGAACATATATATAATAGATATATATGATGTATGTTACACCTAAATGATTAATATAATTATGGAATTAAAATATAAATATCTCTCATTTAGTTTTAGTTCCATTAATATGACATATAAATGAAAGTAGCGTTCATGCGTACGTACGGTTTACCGTCTCCATGAACGGTGCATTTCATTTATTAACTCTAAATGATAATGTAATATTATAAATACATGTATTTTCTGGATATATATGATATATATGATATCCAAATCATGAATATCATTCTGGATATAATGAACTTTTGACCACACGAACAACATGTAATTGTAAGAAGTCCACTTTCGACTTAAGGACCAAATATCGAAAAAACAATCATTATTAACTTAAATGATTACATAATGTTTATAACATGGAAATAAGTGATATAAAAGGAATAATAAACATGAAAAAGGTTCTTAGTCTAGTATAAATTAACTCAAGTTTATTATTCAGGACGTTAAAGAACGATCGAGTCATGTCGGACCCGAGGTAAGGGACTTCGTCTCAATCTCCTTTCATTGAGGCATATTTCGTTTTATACAAAAATTTATTTTATACGGTGTATAAAACCATTTAAATTTTACTTTTATACAAAAGGATTTTTTTTCTACGATGCGTTTTACAAAACGTTAAAAAGGAATGTTTCTTTTAATGTATGTGGTGACAAAGACCTTTTCCACCGCCGCGAGTATTATTTGGTCTTTGGCTTTCTCAAAAAGCCATAATGTTTTTTAAAAATGAAATAAATACCATATACTCATTTATGTATTTTGGTATCAAAAATGGTTTTTATAATGGATTTTTTATGTAAAAATATTTATGTGATATATTGTGATCAAAGTGTGGAAATTGTTTCTTTCCATTATATTTGTTTTATGTTTTATGATTTTGTAATGGTACTTGGACATTTGAAGGGTGGTTACGTGATAAACCATATGACAGGTGGTGCTGTGAATACCAGGATGGGTGGTTACGTTATAACCTCTAATTAATTGGGTATGGAATTCGTTTATATGGTTATTCCATTAAGTGATATGTGTGGAAGTTGACCGTATGGTTAATCCATTTAAGTATTTTTATGTCCCAAGTTACCATTATATGTTAGGTGTTATTTATATGGGTTTTATGGTAATATTTTGGTTACAAAATGGTAAGTAATGATCTTTTATTCACTGAAGAGTTTTTACTACTTCAGAAAGGCGAAAAGTATTAGTTTAATAAAGTATGCATGGTTTACTTGTTGTTTTGAAAAACTAACTGTTTTCATTCATTGTGTATCCCTTAATGAGCTTTTTATGCTCACCCCATGTTTTTTTTTCAAATGTTTTTCATAGGACATAATGTTGAATAGTGTCAAGGATGGGATCAAGGGAAAGTCATGCTATCTAGAACATGGAACTAGACATGTTTCTTTTTAAGAGTTTTTATTTTATGATATATTAGTGGAAGTGTATACTTTTTAATCATTTGAGATTTAGTAGTTATGTATTAATTCTATAAAACTCTAAACTTGAAAATATCCTCAATGTGAATTATTTTTTTAATTCAATATTATGTAAGGTTTAAGGATAGGGCCTTATAGTTATAATTTGGTGAAAATATAAGCAAGTTAATATTGATTTGCGATAAATTGAAGAATGATATATATTTTTAGTGTGTGATCCCAAAGGATGTGATTCCTAATATCTATGTTCTTAGCACAAGAGTGATGTGCATGGTTTTAACTAAGTGCGATGGCACTTGTATTATCACACATAATTTGTGTTTTGGTAAAACTCAAGCCATAGTCTGTGAGTGTGTGTACTAGGAACCTTTCATTCCTATAATTCACAAGGTAACATTAATCACATATTTGGCTTATGCTAATGAGGTTGTGCTTTAGGCCATTAAAAAATAAAACATTTGAAATCAATGTTTTTCCAAGAAGAACAATGTTACCTGTACCAATAATTTATCCCTGAGCATTATCTCCAAAAGATAATTTTCACCCTTTCATCTTGAATTTATTTTCAAAATTTTTTCGTTACCAATCATATGGCTGGAACATCCACTATACATGTACCACATATTGCGGTTGGTATCATCTCAATTTTCCTGAAAATAGGAATGTTAGACTTTCAGAATCCAAACATTCTTGGATCTGGAATTATTAGACGTTAAAATTTTGGGTATCGACATTTGTTTAGAAATATAAGTTTATGAAACCCAAGAGATTGATCTTTATTCAAGGAGTATTTTTCCTTCCAATGCCCACCACATAGACATTTAGTTCAAAAATGGGCTTTAGAAGGAACAAAATAGTTATTTTTTAAATACGGTTTTCGGTGAGTATAACCTACTAAAGTAGTGTTTCATTGACTTTTAATTTGATAATACATCTTGTCAAAAATGTTCCTTCCCATAGGTAATGTCTGCAAGAAGATTCTTAATAGAAAATATTTTGGATTTTAGTCCGATAACTAAATTCTTATCCTCAGGAATCATTTCCTTTGAGTTATATTTTTCCTTAAAAAAATTTATCGTTATAATTGAATTCATAAGATCTTTAGAAAGTTATTCTTAACATATTTTTCATTCTCATGGAATTTAGAATGTTTTTCTAAAAGCTCATATTTATCTCCAAGATCTCTAGAAAGATATGAAATCCCTTTTCTAAGAATTTATTCCCTAGTATATTCCTTGTCTAATTTCTTAGAAATGTTACAATTTTTTGATTCATGTAACATGGAAAATCTAGATACTTATTTATATAAAAGTTCTTCATTTTATGATGATGAAGTATCTGCATTAGAAGTAATATTTTCGGAATAGTAATTCTTATCAAGATATAAATATTTTAAAGCCACAGAAGAGCATACCTTGGCCAGAAGAAATGTATTGGGGAAAGAATTAGTAGCAATGAATCCCATATTCTTCTATAATGATGAATCATATTCAAAAGACTCACTTTCTTGAAGAGTCTCCAGAGATGACACTCCAAGTATCATTAGCTTTAAGACATTTCTTATGCTTTTATCAATAGAATTTCTTCTTGTTTTATTCTAAATACATTTCCTTCTTTTCCTTCTTTTTTAACATAGGACAATCATTTCTGATGTGACCAATTCTTCTACATTAAAGAAAAGAAACTTCACAATTTTTTTATCTCTGAATTCTTTCTTCTTGTACTTAATTTTATTATTATTCTGATCTACAATCATGTTAATTATTCGATCAAGATTAGCTAATTCATTCTCTGACTTTTCTGTGTCACAAGATTCTGACGAATTATGACTTTCTTTGACATTGATCTATTTACCCTTTCTGGGGTCTTGGGTTTCATATGTTTAGAAGTGGTTGTAATAGAAACTCCTCCATTCCCATTCTTCTTCATAAAATTTTCAAAAACTATATTCCTTATGGTTTCATGCTGATGAATTGATCCAAACAACTCATCTACGGAAATCTAAGTGACTTTATTGTTCTTATCTATAGCTGTACTCTAGGACTCCCATTCATTTTGCATGATATCTATGATCTTATCAAAAAGAGCTTCATCATTCAAAACATTTTTCCCATATATTAAAAGCTATTCATGATATTCATAAACCTTTGGTGAACATTACATATGGTTTCTCTATAAGGAAAAATAATCCCATGATATTCAGCTCTGAGCATGGCTCTTCTAGTTTCAATGACTTTGGAAGTTCTAATTTGAGTAACTTCAAGTTTCATCAAAATAGAATTTTCTGCTTTAGAAGATGATATTTGGATATAAATATTTCTTGTCATTTAATAATGAAAAGTATTTTGTTCCTCATAATTCAGTTGATATTTATGCTTTTCTTGATTAGTAAAGGTAATAATTTCCTTGCGAGGGATTTTATATCCTCCAGTAAGAATAACAAAATTATCAACACCAATATTGCTAATGAAATTCTTCATACAATATCTCCAATAATATTAATAATTTCCATCAAAGATAGGTGGTATTGTAGGATTAATATTATCAATATAACCATCATTCAAACCTTTCATCCTTAAGAAAAACATTCAGACAATAACTTGTTAGTAGAATGAGTTTGTAACCAAAAGAAGAAATATCAGAAGCAAGGAAATGAATATTGAATCTATAAGGAAGAATGAATCTGAACTTTATGAGTCAGAATATATGAATCTGAGAATTATGGTTCCGAAAAAAAACATGAATCTGGAAAATGAAATTCCAAGAATTCCCTTCTAAATATAATTATGAGATTAATTCAGATTGATCCAATCCTTTGATACCAATTTTTAGAATGATATGTCTGAGTAATATATATTCTATTATACCAATTGTAGGATTGAATATGTAAAATAAGATACAAATACAAGAGAGGGTGAATTGTATTCTTTAATAATTCTTATAGAACTTTTGTATACCCAAAATTTACACAACCTCTCAACTCTAAAAACATTCTTGATTCCGTAAAAGTGATTATAGAAATGAATCTTAACAAAAGTGCAAAACAAATAAGATTCTACCATGATGTGTATAGAATCTAGATAAATCCGAGTATATGTGTGAGGAAGTATATAAAAGCTATACTTCCTCAACAATACAAATACACAGTTGAAAACAAAGTAGTAAAAGATCAGGTAACAAGTAGTAACTATTTTAACCCAAAGGGGATGGTATTTAAAAACCCTGGATAAGAGGTCCCTTGATGTATACATTCAAGAAAGACTATCTTACCCAATACCAGGTAATCGCTTAATCTAAAGATTGGTATCTGTCTTTCTATCTCTGCAAGCCCTCGATTTGTAAGGAAATCACCACCTCCGACATCACAACCTGAAGTCTCTCATTATAAGGAAATTAAACCTTAGCACTAACCAAATCGACCTGATGCAATGTTTGAACGAGCAGTTCAAAACTTTCTCCATGAACCTTTAGAGTTTATAGAATACTCTCTCTCTAGAAATCACTTCAACAACACTTTTTCAAAAGTCTCAAAGAAATTGTAAAAGTTGTGAGATCTTTCAAATTATCTTCTATTTATATGTGCAGCTCCAACGGCTGACTCCCTCCTCCAACGATCATATTATTCCTCAAATTTTGGAGGGACTGGAACATATGTCACTCAAACAAAGGTTAGTGAGTAGCTGAATGCATGACATCGTTTTGTACTTAAATAGGTGTATGTATAACAAGAAACTGATATTCGGAATGTAGGGAAATATGAAAGTTCAAAGTCTATGTAAAAACTGAATTCGGAGTATACAACACATGGATATTCGGATTATATTTTGTAGGAATTCGAGACCTAAATTCTATAGAATTCTGGAGTTTGAATTTCAAGTAAATTCGGAGTCTGGATTCACAAGAGTTCAAAATCTTAACTTATAGTGTTCGGAGTCGAAGATCATGAGAAATCTGAGTCAAAACTCATAGGAGTTTAGAGTTTGTATTCAGAGAACTCCAGATTCAGAACATAGAAATGTTCTTAACCAGAATTCGTAATCGGATTTCGGAGTCAAAACGTAGAAGAGTTCATATCTAGAATTCATAATCATAATTCTTAGTCGATCATTACATAAGTTCGTAATCAGAATTCACAGTTGAACTTTGTGAATGTTAATAACCAGAATATGGGGTTGAACTACATGAGAGTTCGTATCCAGAATTTGTAGTTGTACTTCATGAGAGTTCGTATCTAGAATTTAGAGTCTTAAACAGAATTCCTTATATCTAAGTATTATATGATTTCGAGGTTTTTTATTTCAATCTGATTATTATACTTAGAAAAATAATGATTTGAGCAAATAAAATACGGTAAGGATAAATTTCCTTGAGGGAGGAAATTTTTCCATATAAGGATAAAATATATGATAGAATGAAATTTTCCTTATGATAAGGTGTTTGTTATTTTCAAAACAATATTAATTGTAAAGTCATAATGAAATCCTTAATTACTTAACAATCTATCCCTTTATTAATGTATGGAAAATTCATAAGGATAACCTTATTGACTCAAGAGTTAGAATATTAGAAAGAGTCACAATTATGGTATAAGTTATAAATGTTTATTGAATTTTAGGATGTAAAAAGAATTTTACTAAATAAGAAATCATGATAAAATATGATATGGTTATTTTTTAGAAAATTATATTTGTTCGGAGAATGTAATAAGAATAATATAGTTTTAGAAAGAGGAAAAAAAATAATAAGGGTGAAAATCCATCACATCCGAAAAGGCCACATGAATCAAACAACAACTGAAGGGAGACATGGGCACACTGCCTACCATTGTCCTATGGGAAATTACTAGTTAGTATCAGTAATTATTTTTAGTTTAATGAATTTTTGGATTATGAAAGAGTTTTTTTTTTAGAACTTATGTATTATCAAATGGATATCATTAGTATAGGAAAATTATTTGGTGTTTAATTGATAATGGTTATTTTGGAAGACATTCCCTCTATTGGGAACACTATATTATTAATGTAAATAGAATAATATAGTGTTTAATTTGTGGAATAATGGTTAAAATTATTTTTTTTAAGAATAATTGTTTTTTTGGGGACTTATATCAATTTAGGTTATTTATGAAAATTATTAACATATCATAAGGAATATGTGATTAGGTTAATTACTTTTCAATATGATATTTTAAGAGGACTTGATGTTATTTTGAGATAAATGTTATGATTTATCAGGAATGGAAACGTGATCAAATACTTCAGAATTTTTGGGTTTCAATCATAGATTTGATTATATTGAAGGATTTTAAATACAGTTTGTTCTTGAATGGTATTTTTGAACTTTTGATATTGTTTGATAAATTTTGGAGTAATTTTTATTTTTTATAAATGATTATACTTTTTTGCGGATTATCTGATCGTGTAATAACCATTTTTGATTGGGTTAATGTCTACATAGAGGGTAAATATATTGTTCATATTTTTATGTCTTATGTTATTTTTTTAGATTTTGAATCTAGGACTTCAGTTGTGACCACATCATCTTTAATACTCATCATTTGGTGAAAATATTGGTTTTTTGTAAGAAATTATTAATGGATGAAACACTGCTTGAAATGTTTGTATATTTCATTATATCATTACTCAATATCTTAAATAAATGTTCCCAATTTTATTAAAAAAAACATGAAACAAATTTGTTGTCCAATTACATTTCCTATTTGGAAACCAATGATTGTTTAACCTAACAAATGTTTGTGGTTTTTTGGTGGTTAACAATATCATAATTATAATTTTATCACTCTCCATCAGAACTTTAAACCTAGTTTCTCCTCCATATCCATGTTTTCAAAAATGAAATCCTAGTATGTGTTAACTTGGGTGACCTGTGTACTTCTCTTTATCTCGTTTATGTTGATAGTTCTATTGACTCTTTATTTCTATGTGGTACTTTCCATGAAGTTTCCCAGAATAATTTTGAAATTGTGAGGATTAGATTTCCAAAAGGGGGAAGGTTGTTACTTCCAATGTAAATAAAGAATATAAAATTTTCATAATTATTAATTTGTATTAATTCTATATTAATTTTACATTAAAGGGTATGCTATGTTTGATGGCATAAAAGATATGAAAAAATGAGTTTCATTGAAATCATACATCACCCACAATGCTTAGTTATAGTGATAAATAATAAAATAATATTATTATAAATTTTAGTGGCGAATGACCATTGTATTAGCAGGAATGAACATAGCTAATTAGAAAATTAGTATACATGTTTTTTAAATGTCTCTACATTTATCCAATTAATTATATAGGATTAAGATAAAAAATAATCCTATTTTAAACATGAAATAATCTAATATTCAATAAAGGTCATTTTTACCATCTTTGGATGGAAAAAACTATTTAAATGTATTTTTTTTTACTTTTATATGTTCTATTTGAAAAAATAAACATCTTATTTAGAAGTGCGACATAAAAATACACTTTGGGTAAATTTTTGTTATTTTACTAATAAAATTCCTTTTTTAATAAATAGTGAAATATACCACATTGTAATTCAAAAATACCTTTTCATAAAATTTATTAATACATATACACTGTTATTATAATTAGTTTTAAAGTGTAATTAGATTATATTTTTACCATTTAATCCAATGTTCGTCATTTGAAGTAATTTCACCTTGAAATTTGACATAAACAATGGTTAATCTTTTTCTATTTATTATTTCGTAAATCACGAATTTTGGGTTGACAAGTTATATAAATTTTAATTAATTAATGCTTTCTGTATATTTTGAATATGGTAAAATATACATCATTTCTTATTTTGGAATATCAAAATTATAATTGGGTGAATTTTTTATATTTTTCTGAAAACATTAATATTTTTGTGAATAATGATTACACTATATAGTATTTAAAAAGTTGAATTTTTAATTTAAATGAAATTTTACCTATTTTTTGAATTTAATTTCAAAAATAATATGTACATGGTTTTCATTAGTAAAAAAAATTTGGTTCAATGGGATGATAATAATTTTTGGTGAATAGTAATTTTTTATTTTTATTTACCACGATAAAATTTAAATATGGTAATTCAATGAATAAATATTACTATAATAATGAAAAATTACAATTACAATGGTAATAACCATATTGAATGATTCATTGTCCTAAAAATACAATATTTTGGTGAAACATTTTGAATTTTATTCCCACTTGGGTAAGATAATTACTTTAATAACCTTTTTGAATGTAAAAAAATTACCATAAACATGTATTCTTTTCTAATAAAATTATAATGTGGGGTTTTAAAATTGATATATTTGACAATAAATATTTATTAATAATATAAATGAATTTCCTACATCATTGTTTTTA
This sequence comes from Viscum album, assembly GCA_963277665.1. Classification (NCBI taxonomy): domain Eukaryota; kingdom Viridiplantae; phylum Streptophyta; class Magnoliopsida; order Santalales; family Viscaceae; genus Viscum; species Viscum album. The sequence goes on along the minus strand of OY728163.1, from coordinate 1,042,584,617 downwards.
GTCATAATTTTTATACATCAAATACATAAATTTATTTATGAAGCAATGATGATTTAATGATTAACTCGTTAATTAATGTTTTAAATAAATGAGATTATAAATGTTAAAATACATTTTTTTGAAACTTTTTTAACCATCCAAGAATTTTAAAGATTAAGATGAATTTTTATATTTTAATTAATTATTATTTTTAGAATGAATCATGATGTTTTATAATTTTTTAAAAGTCATGATAAAAACAGTATTTCAATTGACATAAATGAGTTTCTAAAACAAATATTATTTTATTAAATAATATATTAATCCTAAAAATATATGACTGGACCTAATAACATATATATGGTTGAAAATGTCATTAATGATCCAATATGGATTATATTGGCATTTTATGGTAAATATATATAAACATATTGAGTGAATACACAAGAAGACATGGTAAAAGCTAAATTAGTTATCAAAAGGTTAAAGCTAACAGATAAGGTCAATTTTTTGCTAAACATTTCTAAAACAAATTGGATGATAGGATTTCTAAATATACTCACCATAAAATAGAATTAAATGAGTTGGGGAAGTATTATAATCGATGTTAATTTATAGTAAAATAATATTTTAAATCGTTCCAAAAGAGTCCATCCTCCCCCTTATGAAAATCCATTACCTCTTACCAATTAATCACACCTACCAAACCCCTAGGATCTTAAAACATCTGACCAAATAATATCCAAAAATACCTATCTTCATCTTATAATTCTTCCTTTATAATGTAGGAAATTAAAGTAAACCCTGGGGGTCAAAACAAAGAGAGATACCTGATTTTAATGATACGTCTTCTCTTAAGTTCTTATCTTTTATTTTGCTTCTCCTACACCATAAACTCATTTTATTCCATTATTTCATAAAATCACCAGTTTTCTCAATATAATAGGTTTTTTTTAGGATATGTATTTTAACTACACCCACACATAGATCTATCTAATGGATACGAACATACTGTTTCTGTGCGCGGTGAACTACATCCTCACAAAACGATGATTATTAACCTATCTACTACCGCTTTTCAAGGTGTCCATTATGAAGACACCATAATTAAATATGATATTTATTATAATTATTTTAAAAATATTATTCTGTAATTATCTTTTAAAACACACCTTTATGCTTTTCATGTTGTATATATATGAAAATTTCATTTGAAGAAATACAGACTACCACCCCCTCAAAGTGATATGACTCATTCATACCATACATGGAACGTATAAAATATGGTGTTAATGAAATTATGTGACATATATAAAATATTATATTATAATGAATTATAATATTCCTATGTATCATTTGGTTCTCATTTATTTAAAAATAAAAAATCAAAATAAATGAAAGTGGCGTTCATTTGTACGTACGACTTAACGTCTCCATGAGCGGTGCATTTCATTTTTATATATCCAAATGATATGGACTAAAATAAATAAACATTTAATGGATATATATGATTAATATGATATTTAAATCCCGAATATCATTCTATATATAATGGAATTTTGACCATGTGGACAACTTTTAATTATAAGTACCAAATATTGACAAAACGACCGTTATTAACAGAAATGATTATATAATGTTTATAATTTTGTAATCATTTATTTAAAATGAATAATAATATTGAAAAATATTCTGAATAAGTATAAATTAACATTATTTTATCATTCAAGATATTTAACAAACAAGTTATTCAAGCCAGACACGAGGTAAGGGGTTTTATCTCACTTTTTATTCTCATGAGATTCATGCTATATTTTCCACTTTTTTCTTTTGTGTGTTGTATGTACATCCCTTATTTTTTTGAAATATTAATAAATTTTTGGTTATTTAAATCTTTAATTTACGATCCTTCTATCATGGGTTTTATGTTATTTAATTTATAAAATTGGTAAGGGTACATTTTAACCCAATTTCTATTCATTGAGTTAATATTCTAATTATTAATTATGTCATGCTATGATTATGTGTGGAATCACTGTTTATTTATTTATGTTGAAATTTCCACTTAAAATCATTTGGATATACTATTTAAACACATAATATCCCAATTTATTAATTCTAACAAAATTTATATGATCTTTCTAGTGGATATTTTCACCCACATCTTTTAGTTAAAGACTTATTTTATGTTATGTATTTTAAATTTCCATTTTGTTTTATTGGGATATGATATTCTATAACTTTATTTTTGTACATTTTATGTCCATGTGACAAGATACCATTTTCTCTTTCATCTACTCAATTTATTAATTTGAATGAGTTGTCATTTAGCTATCGAATTTCAGTAAGAGAACTTTGTAACACAATTTCAATACATTGGGTTAAACTTATACTTCTCCATTATGTCATGAAATGAATACATGTGAATGACCTCTAATAGATTTACACATTATATCCACTTATATTGGGTGTATTTTTATTTTTCAAACATAATTATGCCATGGAGTTTTCATTAATCTATGGATATTGTCTTTTCAAGGGACTTTTTCACAATTTACATTCCATTGAAACATATTTGTTGTTATACACCAAATACCTTTTATATGGATTTTATACTGAATTTTGGAATATTATATCTTTAATCTCTTTATTCTCATGATAATATAATCATTGATTAATGTTATTCCTCAATTTATGGTATTTAAGTGTCTCTTATTTGGTTAGGAACTCTTTATCAAAAATATAATTTTAATTTTTTTAATTATTTATTAGTCTAAATCATTATCAATAATTTCAATGTTTTAAAAATGGTTTTAATGATTTATTTATTTGGACCAGTATGTTTTGAATTAATTTTTTTTTTCAAAATCAACAATGTGGTATGGGAAAATTTAATTCAAAAATCACTTCATTAAATGTTTAATTTTTTTTTAATTGTTTGATAAAGCATTGATTAGGTAAATATATTTTTATGATATATTATGATTTAAATATGGAAATTTTATCTTTTCATTATGATTGTTTTATGTGTTATGAATATGATATAGTTATTGGTCACTGTTTACGTATATGTGTGGTTCTGTGATAAACCTAGGGGGAGAGCCTGAGATATATCTCTAATGAATTGGGTAATGAGAAGAAGGTAAATGTTTATGTTTCTACTATGATATTTAGGGAATATATTATTATGGGTATTCCATGAATAACTCCCAATATATCTATGATAGCAACAATCTACGTATGATATGGATAACACAGGTTATATTTATGATTTATGATTTTTACGTGTTATTCATAAATCTAATTATTTTTATGTATGTTTAATATATTATGTTTTATGATTGAAAAGTATGAATTATTTTATTTTTATATATTAATGGACTAATGTTTTTTGTCTAAATCATGGTACAAGACATGTTTTTTAGGAGTTTTTTTGTGATAAAAAACTGATACTGAGTAGATGTGTGTTCATTGTAATATTTGAGATTTAATTTAATAGTTTTGGCATACTTATATAAAACCTCTAAAAAATAAAAAGATAAAAAATGTGAATTATTAACTTCATTCAATATTATGTTATGTTTAAGGCTGGGGCATTATACATAATCTAAGGGTGTGGTTGTTGTTACATAGAGGGTTCCCAACACTAAATCATTTTACAAGGGGTAGACTTTGGTAACATGATGATGATGTTATTCTTCCAGGATTATAATGACCGAATGGTCATTTTTTGGTTGACGCGGTTGGGACATAATTTTCCAAGTATCATGTGTTGCATATTCAATGTCATAAAATTCTATATAGTGAATAATGGCACAAAAACTATGATTATTTATGTGATTTTTTGTATTATTGAATACACATGGAATTTTTGTCTTATAGTAGTGGTTCTTTTTAGAAACCTTGCTATATTATTTAGTCTATCACTATATAGAATATCCAATTTGGTTATAAATCATAGGTATTTTATCATGTTTTACATTTATTTCATATTAGATTTGGATATATATTCCTAAGGTTATATGGATATTTGAATTGTAAAGACTAGAGATAATTTTAGGTACTATGTTTGTAAAAGAATTTTATTTTATCATTTATATGGGATTTACCTAGTTCATGGTCAATATAAATTAAATAATAAAACATCATATATGATAATTTATGTTTTGGATATAAAAATTAACTCATTTGGATGTAGTATAGAAATTATTTATTATTCAAAACTATGATATAAATGGAAATGTCTAACTGATGCATTTTTTAGGCTCTCTCCATTAGTCATTATCCTATGCCTAATTAAAATTCAAAATTGATGGATTGTAGTACACCTACTAAGATTATATCTGTTGGTAAGGGAAATATGAGGAAGACCATTATCTGGTTTATTGGAATAATGTTACAATGGTAGGGATATCATTGATAGACATCATAGGGGATTTAGTAGTATTAGGGAATGAAACAAACTAGGTTAATGATCAACATGATATATCCTTGTTACATCCTCGAAATTTTGAGGATGTAACTATAATCCTTCGTTATATACCATATATAATATGTGTAGTATTTTTCTCACCCTAGTTATAGCATTATGAAGTAATTATAAGTGGTTATCAGCACCACTACCTCCATCATCGTTATTTATTTATTATATGGTCATCGTGGATTATTTTTTAGCAAGTTTGTCCTATTATAACTTCATTGGGAGATATTGAACATAATGTGGTTATATTAATTTCTGTTATAATTTTACGTGATATTAGGAACTCATTGACCCATATTTTGGTCATGCTTTGGTTGCGGGCTGGGCAAAGTTGTTTTAGGTGGAATTTTGAAAAAATTATATGCGTTCTAGGTTGTGGATTTTTTTCACATAGGTTTCCCAAATGTAGCACCCATATATTTCTTATCCTACAACCCTAGACTATGATATTCATCACGGATTGTTCATGGTTTGAGGAAATGTTCACCCACCATGATGAAATCATGTACCCCTGTGTAGGACTGCACGACTTGTGTTCACATATTCTTTTACCATGTGGACATTCCTAGATAACCGTGAAAGATGACATTTTTATTACGAAAAAAATATTTAATTATCTTTGACCACTAGTTTAATCCCTCATTGACCCACATTCATAGTCACTCGATTTATTAGTTTTTATTGGATCTGACATGACTATTTGGGATACTGTAAACACATTCCCATGTGGATCGATGTATGGAGGACCTCTTTCGATCTCATTTGGGTAGTTGAATGTACACTCATGTGTTTTGTCCCACTCACTCTTATCTCTACTTTAGAGAGTGATACATCATCACATTTTATATGGATATAATATATGATTAATTGAATGTTGATGGTAGGTTTGATATCTTAATCTCTGTTTTCTTTCTATTTTTTGGGGAATCCTATGGAGGGTGTTGTGTATTTTCATTATTTTATTAACGGTAGGAGGTTTTATTTAATATTTCTATATAATTAAACAATTATTTTATTGATTTATTGTATATATATCAATTGATTCTTGAAAAGTCAATATGCTTCTAATTTATGTTTAAATATTATATGGTATGGTTTTTGGAAAAATGAATATGTCTTATGGTATTGGAATATGGGTCATATTTTGAAATTGAATGATTTTATGAAATCATATAAGAAATGATTTTACAATATAAATAATACTAAATTGAAAAACACCATGTTTTCATAAAATGCACGAATTGATGAAAAAACATTTTTTTTTAAATTTAATTAGAATATTGAAACTGAACATTTCAAAATAGTTGAATTTCCAATTATTGATTGTTTCATTGAGATCATGTTATCCTGGGTATTAATTTAGAGATATAGGGAATTAATTCTATGATGCTAATTCCCATGAAGCATATTGATGACAAAAAATCAGACAAAAATCTTTTGAGCGATTTTTTACCCTGTATGGGACGTTGATGAGTCATATTCATGTAGATCTCGAGAGACGTATGTATATATATTTCCATTATCAAATAAATTTCTTATGTAAGGATCCTGTAATAGGAAACTATCATACTATTGGATATATGGCTATTATAATTATTTTTATTATTCATATGTATATATCTTCCATTGATTAGGGGACTTGTTTTGTAAATCTAGCTGATTTATATAATAATTATATATAATTATTTTTTATAATCCATGTTTGAAATGTTTTCCATCATATTGAAATAAAAAATTTATTGTTATAGTATTGTATATGTATTTACATTCCCTATTTTATTAAAAATTTAATGTTGGATTTTTTATATGAATGTAATCTATTATGGATCACATTGTGAGATCATACACATAATTATTGGCTACAACCTAATTTTTCCTTCATAAATTTATATATTTTCTTCTTCCAGGTTTGAGGATGGGGAAATAAACACTTGCAGGAGTTGCATGTTCCTATTCATTTTGTACTTTGAGTGATGTATCATTTGGGATGTTGGAGTTTATCTTTATATATGTTTTGTTCATTGATGATGTAAAATTTCGGATTACTTCTAATTTTTTTATTTCTAGTACTTTTTCATTGGTGAGTTTTGAGTGTACTAACTTTTATATATATTGTCTTCCACGTTTTTGTGGAAAATATTGTCCCTTTTTAACTTTAAGGATTCAATGTTATATTTTCCAACATATGGGGACCATGAAAAAATGTTCTAACATGTATGTTCTAACTTAGGTATCCGTTCACATATGGATCAGTGATGGTTTATTAAAAAGATGTCTCAATTGATGATTAATCATATTTCCATGATGTCATTATGTACTTTTAAGTATCATGTTTTGGCATAGAAATTAGTTAAAATAATGCCCTTGGATATCTCTCATCATAATGATCCTTAATTCATCATGGTTTTTTAGGAAAGTCATATTGTAGAGTAATGTGATATATTTCTAATTTATTCCCAACTTTTTGTAACTCCACATAATTTATAAGCACAATTTTCATTTAATAAATTTTTATTGAATGACTTTTTTAAAATTTATATAAAATAATTTCTTTTATGGTTAAATATTTGTATTATAATATATTTTTTATAATTTAAATCTATTAATGAATAAAATAAATTTATTAGAATTAAATTATATCATTTCTTAAATAGAACTTTAAATTATAAGATAATTTATGATATATCATATATTTATACAGAATTATTGAGATTTCACAATAATTATGTCTGGTTAAAATATCAATGATACATTACACCATTTTATAATTACACCTATTGATAAAAAAGATTCATGATTTTTAAATAAAAAAAAAATCATTAAGGATAAAAGAAGAAAATGTAAAAGAATAATTCCAACATAGATATTGTAGCCTGCATCTTCTGTATCCATAATCAGCAAGATCTCTCTAAAGATGATGATAATAAAAACAAAAATAATGAAAAAAAATCATCATATAAATGATAACAGTATTGATATATGCAGATTCCAAATCCTAAAATTCTATCACAATTTTATATTTAGATGAAAACAAATTGGTGGGTCCTTTCGATGATAACTATTAAGGATATTTTTAAAATAACATTGTAATAACAAAATGAGGATATACCTATTGAAACACATTGGTATATATACATGAATTTTTATGTTAAAATTATATTTCATTTTAAATTGAATAAAATATTAAGTATATTAGAATTAATAAATTTATTGATAATATATTTACTTTCACATTCTATGTGGATTTTCAAATCTTATATTATACAACATCTTGAAAAATTAATGAGTGTTGTAATAAAAATATTTATAAAATATGAATGGTTATTTAATGGATTGATCTTAAAAGTAATAAATTTGATAATATGGTGATCTTATTAATGTTTATGTTGAAAAAGAATAATGTTAATAATAATAATCATATTAATGTTTTATTGTATAAATATAGATTATATTATTTAAGGAATAATAAATAAATAAAATTAGTTTCCTGAAATTAATTTTTAAAATTTATTAATAGAGCTCATTAATATATATATATGGAATATGTATGTCAATAAATATGGATTAGATTATTTAAACTATATTTTGTTAAATTATTGATATTAGAAATATAAGAATATAATATATTTATATACATATAATATATATTTATGGAACATGTATCTCTATAAATATATTTATACAACATTAAAAATGAAATAATAAATTGATAAAAGAAGGAATAAATAAGAAAATAATAATAATGAATCTTGAAAAATTATGATATATTTGGACTCCTGTATAGCTAAACCCCCTGACACCAACCCACCACCTCGACCACCAAATCTCCCCAATGTTGACCACAAAGACATAATGTTCCCCCTCATTAGTTTGTATCCATCTGATGCCACCACCTCCCTCAGCTTCTTTTGAATAAAGACTAGCTGAACACTCACAACATGCACACATTCATCAACAAGCAATAATAAATACAAAAAATCCACCCAATCCCTTCTCAATCAACCCTATAAGTTAAGGCCTTAATAGTACCTAGACAAATTACTAAATTCACTTTGGAAAATGGGAACTGATTTAATGATATCTGAACCATTAGATATATATATATATATACATGGAACGCGAAGGGATAAACCCATCCATCATTATAGGAATCCACGTATGAATAATTTTACATTTTCCCAATCTTTCTTGACATTGATGGAACACATCATGCAGAAATGAACCCACTAGCTTCACTCTATCTAGATATATGAAGGATTTTCCTTTGTTTCATTATCTATGTAATGGGAACTAATTTTTTGGACATTTATATATATATACACACAAGTATATGTGATATATAAATTTTCATAAAATTTGAATATTCATACATGTATTAATTTAAAATTACAATTTTTTGTCTTTACATAACAATAGAAAGTATTATTTTTTACTATATTATATGAAATGGTGTGATATGTTTTTAGTTAAAACATTTCATTATTCATGTACATAAGTATATATTTATTTTTCAATATATATTATTTATAATTTCTTGTTTTAAAACATATTTTTATATTATGTACATATATAGTTTTTAATTTATTCATGTTATTGTTCAATAATTTAAAATATATATATATATGTACATGCATGTTGGTTCATTTTTATCAACAAAATATATGCAATTACTTATGGTAAGGTAACTCATATGATGTAACTATTTTTCATGCTTATGTTTTTTGAAATTGTTGTCTATATGGGATATATATTTTTTAAAATCATCCATGTTGAAATAATATATATATATATTTCTATAAATGTATAAAAATTATGAATTTCATGTTTTTATAAGTATCCCATCTTCATCAAATATTATAAATATGAATGAATGTAATTTAAATTAGATTAAAGTGTTCCATTATATATATATATATATGTATCTGTTTGTGTGGATAGATAGATATATATATATACTCCTTTCCATCATTTCATTATTCAAAATGAATATGTAAATAATTTAAATACATGAAATCCTTCAATTTAATATTGTTAAATTACAAAGTAAAGAAATGTTTATTTATATATTATTACATTTATATTTCTTATAAATGTTTTATGGTTATTCATTTTGAATGGAATGTTAAAGGTAGATTTAATTTTACTTATAACTGTTCATTAATGTTAAATTTTGAATATTATTAATGGAATTGTTGTTCAGTACTTTTATAGTTATAATAATGAATTTCACTATTTAATGTTTTTGAATTTAATGTGATCATGATTATTTGATGAAATTGATGTTATATGTCTATTATATTTTTTGAACATCAATATAATACATCTATTATTTTATATGAGTTATATATTTATGCTCATTGATATTATTGGTATGTTAAAACTTCTATCTATTATTTCACGTCACTTGAGATGTAAAATTGCGTCCATGAAAGGATTATATATTATTTACTTATTCAAAAAATCAAACTGCAAAGTATATAAATGTTTATTTAATAATTTTATTTAGTTATGATACATAAATGATGAAATTTAATGTTTTAATGATAAGAAATTTATGGGGAATTTTAATTACATAGTGTATAATTAATTTATTTGCAGACCTGGTAAATGTCATGTGATATGAAATTTTATTATGAAAAATATAACTAGTGGTATTCTTAATAAAATAAATATTTATATATTTAAAAATGTTCACTTGTATTCATATAATATTTATTTTCTTAAATAAAACAAAGTCCTAGTGGAAAATGTATATATCTAAATAATAAAAAAATTAAAGAATTTTTCACTTGGACATTTTAGAACAGAAGATGCTGATGAGTGATCACATTTTGATAGATGTGGGAAGGCCAAAGACCCCTATCCCTATTTATATTTCCCCATTGTTTTTTTCAAAATCTTGCTATTTTATTCAATAAACAGCACTACATTATTTTAATGTTCTTTCAATGCATAAGTATTATTAAAATAAATATAGTTTTTTAAAAATAGTATTAATTTTCAAATGCTTTATATAATTTCAAAAAAAAATTAATAATTTCAATGGTGTATATTTATATTTTTCAAATTGTATTTATTTTTAAAGGAAATTGAAAAAAATCATGTTTTCAAAAAAAAATCAGGTTTTTCCAAAAGATGGTATATTTTAAAAATTAGTTTAAAAAATATGTTATTAATATTATAATTATTTACAACTCTATTCTATTGTATTTTCCAATGATATTTTTGAATATATTTATCAATTCTATTTTCAAAAGTTATTTTTAAAATAATTTATCAAGGGTATTTTCAATTTCATTTTTAATAGTAATTTGATATGTATTTCAGAAAGGTATAATAATTTTCCAAAAGTTTTTCATTTGATTTTTAAAATCCCATTACTTGTCATTTTTTCTCAGCTTATGTTTTTATGAAATATTTTGAGGTTCCTATAGATATTTCAAGGATTTTAGATTGATTAGAAGTTGTTGCGAGAAATGTTTCAACACTAATTTTTATTTACTGAATTTGTTTTTATAGTATGTAAAATTGGACCTTTTCCTCCATATCCTAAAACCAAAAGTATCATCAAATGATAATTTGTTTTTGTTTTTTTTTATTATTTTAAAAAAATTAATTTATTTTGTATCTAGGAGCATGGGTTTGGGGATCTATAGTTGGTATTATAGGAATGATTTGGATAGCTTTGTAGATTATGATTTTTTGTATAAATAATATTAGTTTCTATGTATAAGATGTTAGTAAAGAAACTATTTTCCTATAACATTATAGATTGAAAATATACTATGAGGTGGGAATATACTTTCAAACTCTTAGGATGTAAAGTACCCTTTTGAATATATAATTCTAGTTCTTATAGGACTATAAAATTCTAGTAATAAAATTTCATAATTTTTCATAGTAATGAAAAATAAATTTTAAGGGAGAAATTCTATTTAAGCATTGAATAATGTAATGCCCCAAAAATTATAAGCATAGTGTTCTTTTAATTAATGTTTTTAATAATTAATGTATTAAATCTATATAAAAAATTACCTTCAAGGGTAAGTATAATAATTATTTGATATTATTTATTATCTAATTTTATTATTCAATTTTTCAATATTCATAGAATTAAATTAAATACATTAATAAAAGGTTGTTTTATTTGTAATATTATTAAGTGATATTATTTGATGAAATGTAGTAAATAAGACTTCATAATAATTATATGTTGAAAATTAACATTATTACATTAAAACATAGAATGAGAACACCTCTTTAGAATAATAACCAATGAATTTTGAATATATCACAAAAGTTATGAGAATAATGGAAAAAAGTAAATCAAATATTCCATATGAGATATTATATCTTCCATCATCTAGATACTTCATCAATAGGAGCCCTCCAAAGTTGATGATAACATAAATAAAACTATGTGAAAATCATGCATCATACTCACTACAAGAGTACAAATATATATACATTCCAAATACGAAAAGACAGTCTATGTGATCTATTTATGGGAAAAAAATGGTTTGGACTATTGGATCATAAACATTCAGTATTTCTAAAAATCAATATGTAATGATAAAATCAGGGTATATCTTTTGAAGTACATTATATATATATATATATGAATATTACATTTGAAATTATTTTACATTATTAAATTGAATATAAAGAGTACATATATTAGAATTAATAAATTCATTGGACAATATCATTATATTGACCATTTACTTTCGATCACAAAATCTATTAAATAAGTTATTGTTAAAAAAAGGATTCTGGTTATACTAATATTTAAAAAAATATGGTACTTTTAGGGTTTGATCTAAAAATTAATCATTTTGGAAATGTGATGATAAAATTAATTTGAATGTTGAAATAGGATTATGATAATAATAATTATAATAATAATAATGTTTTACTATATAAATATAGAAGATATCATTTATAGAATAACACAATAATACAAATGTTGTCTCATGAAATTATATTTTATAAATTTAATAATTGAATTTATTTACATTGATATTTATATAAGCATAAATAATAATGAATTAGTTAAATGAATAAATTTTTTTATTATAATGAGGTACTATATTAATATGAAAAATATATTTTATATTTTATTTCTATCTATATAATATATATATATATATAGGGAACATGTACATCCTGTAAAATATAGGTACTCTATAACAAAACTGCGAAAGATAAATTGATAAAAAGAAATAAAATCAAAAATGGAAAAAATATTTAAATAAAAAAATAACGGGATTGATTCTTCCTCTGGTACAGCTTGACCCATCAACATAGACCCCACTACCACTATTGCCCGATCATCAATACATCAATCACCATGTTCGTCTAATCATTCTCAGCACATCATCTACATCGTATGTTGTTACCTCAATTACCTTATTGATTAGGCATACCAGTTAAAATCTCAATATACACACACAGTCACCCACAAGCTATAGTGAAGATGGCAAACACCACCCCCATCCCTCTTTAAACAGACCTTTAGGTAATCATATAAAAAGTACCAACACTTATTATTTTTTAAACTCCAAAAAATGGGATATGATTGAATTATATTTTATTCATGCTATATTTTTATATGTTGAACTTATCGGGTAAACCCCTATATTTTTTTAGGAATCAATGCCGAAGGTGTTTTCATGTTTTATCCTTTTTCGCATACTAATTGAAATCATTATCCAGACATGAACCCACTAGCTTCACCCAATCTGGGCAGAACAAAGATATACCATTGTTTCATTATCTAGTTAAGGGGAAATATTCTTAGTTTATTATATATGTGTGTTCATATTAATATAAATTCATATGTAATATATACATGTTCATCAAATATGAATATTAATAATTGTATTAATTTTACATTAAAATTATTATTCTTATATAAATAAAAGAAACTATTATTCATTACAATAATTTATGTAATGCTATATTATGTTTTTATTTAAAACATTTCATGCTTCATGTAAATTAATATAAATATAAATATATATATATATCTTTATAAAATATTTATAATATCATGCCTTGAAATAGGTATTTACATTTTATACATATATGTTTTCAATTTATTCATGTTAATGTCCTAGAATTTATATCTATGATATATATATATTTATATACATGCACGTCACTGAATTTTTATAAACATTTTATTTGTAAGTACATATTTTAATGTACCTAATATAATATGATTAGTTTTCCTATTTTGTTTGAGAAATAGATTTTTCGGTTGGATTTATTAATTTAAAAATAATCCATGTTTATGGTCATTGTTTATATATATATATATATATATGTATATGTATAAATGTATAGAAATTTTAAAATTAATTTTATTATAAGTTTTATATCTTATTCATATATTCTAATTATGAATGAATGTTATTTAAATTTACATGACATGTTTCCTTCATTATTTATGTGTGTCTATGTGTTTACACACACACAAACAGACACAAACGTATATATATTAAGTTCAATCATTTCATGATTATAAATTATTATTTAATTCATTAAAAAACAAGAAATCATTATATATAATATTTTCTAATTATCAAATGGATAGTTTTTTATTTTAGAAATATTTCACTTATAATTATTGTATTTGTTATATAGTTTTTCTTATAAAATTATAATGTAAACATATATTTACTTTTAAATAAAACATTTTGTTAAGTTAAAATTATATATATAATTAATGGAATTATTTTTTAGTAATTTTAAAATTACAACAATGTACTCCATTATTTTATGTTCTTAAATTATATGTGCTAATGATAACTATATAAATGTGATGGAATATGTCTATAATTTTATGTTAATTTCAATCTATTATTGCTAATATTTTATGTGGAATATATGATTATTCTCATGGTTTGTATAGGGAAGTTAAAATTAATATTTATTATTTAAAGTGGCTGGAAATTTAAAATTTCAAAAATTTTATGTAAAAGGTCTCTATTATATTTACTATTTCGATGCATCAGACTGTGATTTATGAAAATTACTATTCAATAATTTTTTGGGGATGAGTCTTAGAAGATATATTTTTACATATTCAAAGGATAAGTATTTTTAAAATTAATATAAATATTTTAAAATAATAGGTATTTTTATAGGGTTTAAAGAATATTCAAAACAATACATAATTTAAAAATTGCGTATTTATTTGACTTAAATTGTGTATTTATATTCAAAATAATTTAAAAACTAATTTTTAATGTATTTTGTAAAATATATTAAATTTTAAATAGTGTTACCAAAATTGTATTTTTAAATTTATATGCACTTCCAAAATAGTTAAATTTTTTCCCAATTATATTTTTAAATATAATTAGAAAACATATTATAAAATTTTATTTTTAAAAGTATTTATGGAAGGTACATTTAAAAATATTTTCAATATATTCTGAATTGTATTTAAAAAACGTATACGTATTTTAAAAAAAATATTTTCACTGGATTTTCAAAAACCCCTTACTTGGAAATCATTCCCACCCTTCATTTCTTAGAAATGTTTTTTGATTTATATATATATTTCATGGAGTTTAGCTCGATAATAATTTATCAAGAGAAATGTTTCATCGCTATTTTTTTATACTATAATGATTTTTAGAATATGTAAAAGTGAACATTTCCCACAAAATCATACACTAAAAAAGTTCCATAGATAAAAATATCTATATATTTTCTAATTATATTTAAATAAAATAATATTCATCATTTTTTGTACCGGATACCAATGCATAGGTCTTGGGATCTACATATTTGATTTAGATGCGTAGAATTCCAATTCATGATTAATTATCTAATTGGATTAATTATCCAGTTTCTCTATCCAGATTTTTTGAATTTTGTATCCTTTATGATGTATTAACTTTTGTTTGATGATGTCTTTTAGTAACATGATTCTGATTATAAAATTCAATATACTTTAGTCAGACAATACTTGTAAACTATAGTGAGATAATCCTCCCATGGTTTAGAATCACATTGAAATTATATTGTTTGTTATCCAAGACCTAGGATATGAAACTGTACTACATCCCTTTCAATATCCACTTATGGAACCTAAAGGGGATGAATATTGGAATAATATTTTTATTTATTCTTCTCTATAATAGACTAGTGTGAAATAGTTTAAATGATCCCTAATTATTATAGGATTTACAAAGAATGATATAGATTCTATTATATTTCATGGAAATTCTCGATATGATCAATGTGAAATGTTCCATCATCATGATGAAAGAACCAAGAAATATATGGCGGGACTCAATTGTGATGGAGAAGAAGAAAGAGATATTATAGTGGAAGAAATTTAATTTCAATTTCAAAACCCAATTCTATTAAGAGCCTATGGTACATGTTAAGGCTCTTGAGGTTTTCATACTCAATCAAACTAACATGACCAGGACCAAGTATGAATACCTCTTTGATGATTTTGTATAGTTTTCTCCAATAATTTATCAAATGAGAGGAATATAACTCATTAATTTGAGATGGTTCATTGATATGATATTCAATATTATGTATTCCTATTCAATCATTGTTCTAATGCTGAAACATTGGATATGACATTGATACTGGAGCTTGACCAAGTTGGTATGGCCTGGTTAACAATTTCTTCTTTTTCTACCATTAGTAGTTCATTGATACCTCACAAAGGGGATAGAAATAATGATGATTCATATAGTGTATATGTATATCAAGGTTCTTCCAAACCATTTAATGTTTTTGGAATATTCCCTATTACTTTCTTCTGTTATGGAAAACACATGAACTAAAAATTGTTTTTCATTGAGACGCACATGATCTGCAGTTACTGTAGACACTCTGGTCACATAAAGATGTTGCATTATATCATTTTTCTCCAATGATATGTCATTGTCTCATAAACATGAAAATTATATTCGAAAAAATCATATGCTTCAAAAACAATGGTGTCCCATCTAAAGGCGTATAGAAATAATATTTATTATATCTTTGTAGAGTCTATAGAGGAAGTTGAAATGGGTACAATAATAATGATAGGTAACATCATTAATATATATCTATAATGACTTCATTATTTTATATTATTGATCATGTTCATCGATTTTGACAAATATTGTGAAATTTATGTATCATTATATAGATATTTTATCATATGTGATGAATATTATTACACCTCTCAGAGTTAGAGAAAGAACGATCCCACTATACTTTTATATTATCTTTTTCTGAATTTTCATACATAATATTTTATTTTTCTGGAAATGAAACCTCTAAGTGAAATATTCAGTTTAAATTTTGTCACACCTAATAAATCCAAAATTTATTGTTATCTTCAACGGGTCTCCAAAACATCTCATGATGTGTTCTGTTGTATCATTAAAGGACAATTTTCTAGAGCATGGGTAGAGATGAAACATCTTATCATGTGTTTACGAATGAAATATTAGTGATTAAATTTTATCTAGAGTAGTAATATTGTGTTGATTTTATCCTAAAACATTTTATTGCTGTTTATGATGTTTTTCCTTCTTGTATCACTTGTTTTTCTCCAGTTTGTGGGGTTAATTTTTCTATCGATTTAATTCCTGGTACCTTAATAGAATATATCCCCTATTACCATATAGATACAACTAAAATGAATGTGTTCAATTCTCAGTTGGAAAATTTACTAGAGAAGGTATTTATATTCCCATGTGTGACACCATGGATGGAGATAATGTTCATTATAATTGAAGATGATGAAACACATCACATTTGTGTTTATTAATGGAAAATAATCTAAGTTATTCTAAAAAATGTATCAGTATCCACATATTGATGATATGTCCAGCCACTATAGTGGGGTATGTGGTTTAAATGATTTATCTTCTATCTAGTTACAAACTATTTATAATAAAATTATTTAGAATTTAAAAAACTATATTCCGAAGAAGTTTTTCCCATTATGAGTACATTTTTATGCCATTTGGTCTAAATTATTCTCCAATAATCATTATGGATTTCATGCACAATACATTCCATGTGTTTTCATTATTTGTTCGTCCCGATATTTTTGGATTATATCCTTGTTTACCCAATGTCTAAGATAGATCGTTTTCATTATCTGATAAAATGTATAGTATTGTTGAAAATTCATTTACATTTTCCCATGATTTTGAGTAGACATTTCTAGATTTATGAAGTGACTTTCTTGGGAAACATGTTTATATAATATATTATATTATTTTATCATTAGAAGTTCAAATATTTTATAAAATGTGAGAAACTAAGTACTTTTTTGAAGCCTCTATGTTTATTGGGGTTAGCATGGTATTACCACTAGTTCAAAATGTATTTTATAATGATTGATTTTTTAGGGAATCTCTCACTACAAATGTGGTAACGTTTGTTTTTGGATGGGATATTTGAGAGGGCTTTCAGTGATCTAAAAACAATTTTGACTTCCAAAAAAGAGTTAGCTCTTAGACAGGCTAGGAAGGGCTATATGATCTTCTGTTATGAATTTTGATTTTATTTGGGATATGTTTTTATGCATGGTGATCAGTTGGTAGCCTATGATTCAAAACATTATTGGCCAAACATTGGTAAATTATTCATCCTCGGACTATGATCAACTGGTTCTGATGCATGCACATAATAGTTGGTCACATTACCTTTTTAGAGAAATACTTACCATTTTTTTAATATAATATAATTAATCATGTCTTATCTAAAAATTGTTTTGGCCTTTGAAAGTGAAATTTGTTAGATTACCAATTTTTTTTTATTGAATAACATATAACTCTGGGAAATGTATTCTAATTGTTGATTAATTTCGAAGTAAACTCCCAGCCCATGCTTTGAATGAATCGTTATAATAGTTGAACTTGATGTTTATTTTAGAATAGTTTCATAAAAGTGTTCTATAAATTGAGTTTGAGGTTCAATTGTATAGTTTTTGGTTGACCTCTTTTTTTATATTATTATTCTAGAAAATCGTTTAATGAAGTATTTTGTAACATGGGGGGAACTTTTTTCTATGGGGAGAACATTTATAAGTTTTAATTACCGATTGAGAGTATCCTATAGTTTTATAAAGGATTTATTGTTCCTTTCCCTATGAGGAAGTATAAGATGGGTTATTTCCAAAATTCCTAATGGTTTGTGCACCTAGAAACCACAACGATGATCTACTACATGATGTGAGGACAGTAGTGACTACGTATAAGATGTGAAAAACTAACATTATATTTTGTTTTTGTACATTCGAAAAGGTCATGGATGAGATTCATATACCGTCTAATTTTCTATAACCAATCCTAGTTTTGACATGTAATTAGGATAAGATGTTTATTAACTATTCAATTGGGTTTTAATGTACCATAAGGAAGAGTAATTGAATATGGGTTGCTATTAATTAGATGACCAAATTAGATCAATTTATACAACATAGGGATATAACCAATGATGTGGAGTTAGTAAATATCTATTTATAACATATTTTTTCTTTTCTTGGGGTTACATATACTATATTCTTTAATAGAATTTCTTTTTTAACTCTTGTTTTTGGTGAGTCCTTCGGGAGGAAATGGGATTTATGTTTTATTGGAGTATAGAATACCATCCATAGATGGATATCATAATAGATAGGGATATATATATTATTTAGGATATAAATAGTGTGTAAATCCTTGAGTTAGTTTAATATTTAGACAACTACATAAGTCTATTTTATTGTTCTTATTATAATAATTACAATTCTTCATTTAAAATAGCTCTCCGAAGTCCTTGTATGTTCGATATTTTAAATATTTGTTGTGTTGGTCATATTTCAGTGGTTTTTACTTGACTGTAATGATATTAGTCCAATAGAAAACATCAAAGGATCATTAGATTCAACATATATTTTTTATGGAATAGAGGAAGCATATATCTTATTTTGATCATTAGCATTGGATTTTATTGTTTTTATATGGTAACCCATAGTTATTAAATGTTTCCCCTCTCTTAGCTCATTGAACGATTCAGAGGAATGGAAATAATTTTCCATGTTTTATGGGAACGTTTTAGGTTGATTAGAATTTGGGGAAATAAGAATGTCTTTTATCACACCACCATAGTTGACATCGATACATAATGTGTTCCATTTATCTCATCTTCATAAAAATATTTCTACCATATTTAATGTTTGGAGTTATCGGTATCAATATGTCGAGCATAATTTTTCCATGACATAGAATCTTACCTGTATTTTGATTCTATGTCACAGGTACATCATTAGTGGAAGGTGCATTTTTGTGAGTCATTTGGAATCATGGTTCTAATAAAGGCATGACTTCAGTGAATTATCCACTAATGAGATAGAAGTTGACATATCTATTCAATATGTAAATTTTATAATTAGATTTCTGGGGATAAAATTTTATATTTTTGGGAGGTTTTATGAACATGATTATTATTTCAATGTACATCATGAAACTTATTTTTGTTATTCATTGGTTGGGTATTATTTCAGGACATTTCAATGGGAATTTCAATCATTTTGGAGTCTATGTATTCTGCAAGGTTGTTACATGTTTTTTTCCAAATAGTGAGTACCTATAGTTTACACCATGTCACCTAGGGTAGTAAGGGCTTTCAGGACTAGTGCACATTTTGACAAAGTGTGAACCCATATATAGAGTTTCTTTTTTTGGATATGCAGTATGACTAATGGGGATTCCCTGTGTAGCTAACTATTTGAGTGGGACATTATTATTGGGAAAAAATTAAAAAACATCTAGTTTGACCCTCATTCAACACTATAAACCCTACTTATTATCATAAGATATTTTATTCCCTCAAGAACCTATTTTGGCTTTTTCAAACCAATTATATAGTAATTCAAATCATAGAAGATATCATTCAATATACTTCGGGTAAAAATATATCAATTCATGTGTCTCTCCCCAATCAATCCTTATCTACTCCATGGAGAGGGTTTGAAATTCATATTTTGGATGGTACAATTCTCTATTTAATATAGTATTGTTTCATGGTTATATTTCTTGATCTATTTTTTATACATTTCTAAATTGGAAATTCCCATCGCAGGTGTTGTGCAATGTTATTCCCTAATAATTGATAGCTCGTTCCATTTGAAAATTAATTATATTTAATTCATGAATATATAGATTCCTTGAAATATTTTACATTTGATTTATAAAAATAGATGAAAATTATAATTTTATTTTTATATGGTATTTATATTGGTAAGAACAACATATTCCAATGGAAAATAAATTTGGGTCGTTTTTTCAAATTAATGGAATTTAGGAAATAATTTATGATTATATTTTAGGGAAAAATTGAATTGATAATAATTATTGATTTTATTTTTTTAAATTCATTAATTTATAAAAATTCATATTTTGTTATTAAAATTTAATTGTAATATTGATATTGAAATTTTACATATCGATGAATTGTCCAATATTGATTATACGAATGTGAAAATGAATGAATATGTAGATAATGTGTTAATTAGGAAGATAACATGATAATGATTAATCAAAATAAATTTATTCACAAAGAAAAATATATAATATCCATTTAGGGATATCATTTCATGGATAGAATGTTGATGAGTCAAACTTGGCTTGATCCAGAAGGATTCTTGTACATGTATTTCCATGATCACTATTATAATATGTCTAAGGATCCTATTACTTGAAACTATTTTTCCATTGGGGTAGATGAGAATGGTGATTCCTGTGATTATTTTTATGTATGTATATGTCAATGATTTTGGAACTTTTTTCTTCATGAAAAATGATTTATATAAACCATTTTATCAAATGGGTTTATATATTCCATGGTTTAAATTATTTCTATTATTTTGAAAATGATATTTTTTAATTACATGAGTTTCTTTTAATGATATGTTTTATCAAAATTTAAAATCATTATTTGGTTTATTAATATATAATATTTCATGGAATGCACGGTGAAAACCTACAAGGTATTATAACTCACTCCCAACAATTTTATTTGAAAATTTCTAGATTTCCTTATTCATGTTCATAGAAAAGGGAAAGAACATTTTACAGGAGGTTAATGTTCTGGATCCTTTGGGATTGCAATGATGTATCCATTTGGATTTTGTAGTCTTTCATTCAATATTTTGATTAAATTAATGATTTTATATTTTTTTTTTATATTTTACCTATTTTTTTAGGACATTATCTATTTAGAGTTTTTTTCCTTATAACTTATAACTTTTATCTTCCCATATATTTGAGAAACATTATCCCTAATTTTATTATATATGATATCAAGTTATAGTATCTTACCCATGGGGTGTGGAGTGTCTTTTTGGCTACGTTAGATCCGAATCATGTATTAGAGTATCAGGGTATCCAGAATGGTTCATGATCATTTATATATAATGGAAAATATATTGATGAATAAATTTCATAAGTGATAATATCCTTATAGTCTTTGAGGATATATCCATTAAAGATATAGGGAAACACATCTGATGATATCATCATACTAGTTTTTAAATTTTAGGTGACTCATTCATGGGATCTTAAACATCAAATGGGTTAAAATCGGATATGGGTTTAATTTGGGTCTATGTTTTATTTATCATCTCCTAAGGGTAAAAATGAGGACCTATTAAAAATTATTTATATGATATGGTTCACCTAAGTTCAATAAGTACCCACATAGTTATGTGGGTCGATTCTGTAGATAATAAATAGATTATCATACTAAAATATCCAAATATTTTTATATATTTACCTCTATTTATTTAAAATATATTCTATTTTCTTCTCAAGAGGATACACTGGACAAAACGAATACAAAAATTGATTATACATTTAATTCAATTACACCAAATTAGTGTATCCAAAAATGACTATTGATATTATGATATGTATTAATATTAATAATTGCATATATGATGATTAATTTATATAAACATATATAATTCATGATTATTTTTAAAACTATAGATCTTTGTGTATGGTAATTTTTACTAAATACATAAAAGTAAATTATTTAAAATGTTTTTATAAAAAAATATAATATATATTTATTATATAGATAAGTGTTAATGTTTTATTGAAAGAAGGTATAAGAATAAATAGTATTTTAAAGATTTGTTCTTTTATAATAATTTTTTTATTTATTTTATATTATTTTTTAGAAACATGAAGTTATAGATATTTAAATATAAATTTAAGATAATGAAGAGTATATATGGATTTTTGATAATAGCATTATCTTATGTTTTATTTTTTTAATCCTTTTATAATATTTTCTTTTTAGATAAATAATGACTATACTAATACTATTAATATAAAATCATTTATGAAATAGTGTTATTATATGATTAAAATTAATTATTTTGAAATAATTTGCATTTAAATAATATATATTTTAAAGTAAAAAATATAACCTCAATATAATTTTTTGAATTTATAGACACCTACAAATAATATTTAAAATTTATATTTTGTTATAATTGTACTATTTTTTGACTATTTTTACTTAATTATTAGAGTATGAAATGATGTATTTGATTTTATATATGGGTGAATAATTAATCAAAGAAAGATTAATTTTTTCAAAATTTAATACTGTAATTTAAATTGATACTTATATACACATAATATTACTTTATGATTAAAATATATTTTTTTGAAATATGTTTTTGGTGATCCAGATGTGCTAATTGTAAATATAATTTATTCAAAATCAATGAGAATTTATTTTATATATTGATATATAAATAAAAAATCATAATATTAAAATATTAAATAATATAAATATTTATTATTATCATTGAAATTAGTTATCATAGTTAAAATTAGAGTTACATTTGTAAGGTCAAATTATTGAAAATTTGATAAAATCTAGGAAGAGTTGAATTGACATGTGTCAAAATAGAATAACTGAGTTATTTTGACTTTCTCATTTATATCTATCATGAGGAGCTTTTGTGCCATTTTAAATTAATAGTGGATAAATATCGTATTAAAATATTGAGTGTTTCCAAAATATACCTTTTCGACTCATATAAAAGGATACCACTTCCATCCCATTAAATGATATAGAAAACCATGAAATTAATACATGAAGAAATACTATTTTCATCTAGTTATTACCTAATATGAATTCCATCACATCAAGGTCACACTATTCTAACTAAATCCAATCAATTATGTATAGTATTTTATAGAACTATTGTTCTCCATTATAATTATTATCACATTATTCCGTTTATATTCATAATCCTACTCATATAAGTATTTGATCATCATTTTAATATGATGAATTCATTATAATTATTATACTAGTATTTTTTTATTTTAATGTTACTACTTTTATTTCTTTATTTCCATGTACATGGAAAATCATCAGAAAATTAATCTTGTATGTGTGTGGACATCCACCTCCTTCAATGACATGCTTCATCTTTATTCACCACCATAAATTAGAGGTTAAAATTTTTATTAAATAAATTCATATTATATATTACACACTAATATATTTTTATAATGATAATATGTGGAAATATATATGTTTTATAAATAATATAAACGTATAGTAACTATAATCACCTTAATTTCACTTTTAATGGGAAATTTTATAATTTCGATTCTTGGTATAATTTTCTACCTATATAAATATTTAACATTTTTAATAATTATGGAAATAAAAATCTTTAATTCATCAGTGATGTACTTTTTTTATAATTCCTATGACAACAATCAACAATAATAGAATGTAAAAATGAAATTTAAAAAACAATCTCTAGTAATTGGAATATGTAAAAATAATACAAAAATAATCACTATAATATAATAGATTGACCATATAATATAAAAAGTAACTGAATAATTTTATTTAATTTAATGATTCTGAATTACGTGATCTAGTGATGAATGATTATAGAAATTGGAAAGGTTTGCTTCTCAAATCATTGTTATATGAGAAACTTCTTGTTTTATGGACATAATCTCTATTAAATTATTAGAATAATAAAATAGATAGAAATTATTGCATATAATATTAGTCACTGTATTTTAACTTCAACTTATGAAATTCATTATTCAAATGGGTTTTATTAGAATGTTTCCAAGGTTGTAACGGGTTTCATCTCAATTCTTATTCAATAAGATATTTTTTTATTGATAAGAAAAAAATTATGATTCTTTATTTACAGTTCTAGAATGTATTTTATAATAATATATGATTTAATTAATGGGTATTAAAAAAACACATATGATTTTAAATATTATGACGTCTTTGGATTGAAAAATTTCTATATTTGAATGTGTATTTCATAACACAATATGAATACCTAATATATGATTTTACCTTGATTTTGTTCATTTGTGATATATAAAATATAATAATTCTCTTATATAATTTAACTGTTTTATTCAAATCATCTATCATGGTGATTTTTAATTGATTTTTAAAATTCAACAATTTTTAGAATAATTCTCATCCATTTACGTGATGGTTTCTCCATCATTCTCCATAATTTCCACATCCTCCAATGATATAAATCTATATTGTAACCCTTATTATGGTTTTTCCCATATGATAAAAATATTGACCTTCTCTATTTTTAATAATATGGTGTGGTTATTTTAGTTTTAAATTTTTAATTTTAGTAATAGTGTTTTAAAACATAAAATTTTATCTGTTATACCTCCCTTATTACATCCTATTTAAGAATTGATCTTTTTTATTCACCCATTTAATCCTATATTTTTCTCATGTATATCACATAAATTTCAATAAATGGAACATACTAATTTATATCAATTTATTATATTTTCCATTTCTAGGATTTTATATATTTTTATTCCCATTAAAATGTCAACTTTTCTGTGATCTCAACTAAAAGTATCTTTCCAAATTTTTAAATTCATGTCATGGATGGATCGTTTAAATTATTTAACAATATATATTAAAACCATGTTTATTTTATGGACAACCCACATAATTCAATCATGGTTTAACAAAAAAATATATACAGCTAACTTTTAAAATAAAAATAATTTATTTGTTTCATAATATTTTTCCAGTGTTGTCTACATTTCTTTCTTCTTCAACATATATTTCATATGAATTTAAAAATTGGAACCCTGAGGGAATGTCATTGTTATTATTTCAATAATTAATTTTTAAACTATTTTTTCATTTTTCTCTTAGGAATACCTTTTTTATATCCTTTAGTTATACCTTAATATAATATTTTTTAACCGACATTCTTCTCATGGGTTTTCTCATGATTATAATTTATTATGGTTTCTTTTCCATTTTAGGGATGAAATATTATTTTATATACAATGGTGGATGTTATCATTTAATATTATCGGTGTGACTTATATATCTATACAATTAATTTGTTAATGTGGATGTATCATGAGATAAAACATATGGTGTATATGTTGTATTCCAAAGCTTGATATATTTTTATGGAGAGACATTATATCAGGAAATTATTATAATAGTTGATAGATTATATTATTTTTCCTTAATAATTATTTTTAAAATATTCTTATTATTTGGTGTCTTATGATGTTTCAACATGACTTCAATTCCATGATATAAGGATAATACACATTAATATATCAATGTCTTGTATCCTAGAATACCTTTGTTATATTATAATTACATAACCATACATTGGGATTTATATAAAAAACACTTTTTAATTATTATTTTAATTTATATTTCTCCATTCCATTATTATTCAATATTATTTTGATCATTCCATTGATCACAAATTTATAGCGTTTCCCTTGTTGGGAATTTGAGACCAAAATTTATTTTATTTCTATTCCATAGGTTATGAATATAATTGCATCTTATGAGGTGACTATAAGAGATCCTATAAGTGTTAAAATTTGGGGAAATTATCAATTGTTTTTTAAATGTTATTTCCATTAAAAAATAGGTTCACCAAGATATGTTATTTAATTAATAGATGTAGTTCTTAAATTATCAATATGATGTAAAATAATGATATGAACCCTCTGGGTGAATAATAGTTTCTATTAAAGAATGGTATAATTATTTTTATTGTTACTATGTTTACTTTTTAGATATGATAAGAGAAAATATATTAAAACCATTTTGTTATTCCATAGGAACATGACAAAGAATAATTGAAAATTATAAAAACATTAATATAGATCATATGTGTTTTTCATGGAAATTAAATCCTTATCAAAAAATGGGAATTTAGATTCATCCTGAAGGAAAGTTATAACTATTGTTGGAATTTCAGTCAATGCGTGACTTGGATAATGGTTGACATGAACTTATACAAGGAAAATTATCTTAGTTGCACACATTGACATACAATAATGGGGGATATTCATTTCATTTATCTAATATCATTTATGAATCATTATGAAAGATTGGTTTCTTATAAACATTATTGGACTCAGTTGGGAAGTATAAGAGGACCCACCATAAGGAAAACTATGTTGATTCTAGAATGATATATGTTGATCCATGGATCATATACGTTGGTCTATTAATTATTTTGGATAAACAATTAATGATACAGGATAAAAACAATTATTGAAGTTTGAAATAAAATATTTATAAGAAAACATTATTATATTATAACTTTTGGAATCATCTGGAGAAATATTCATTTTTATTTTTTTGATATTTATTTTATAATATTAATTTTTCATCACTCAAGTTATCTAATGTAAGTATTCATGATTTATATTATCATAAAGAACCAATTTCGACATTTTTGTTATGTCAATTATAATAATTAACTCATTGATGAAACCAATAGAATGAAATATGTGTTGATAAATATAGAAATTAATCAAATAAATATATGTTAATTAATATTAAATATATACCCATTACAGAGTTATTTTGTTAATGAAGTATTATAAAGATAGATAATCTTGAAAATTAATGAAACATATATGATGAAATAGTGTCTATTTCAACATGTATTAATAAAACATACGTGCGTAATAATATTGTGAATTTCTTCATGAGTATTATAAGAAACTTTACAAGCTCTAAAGTAGGTCATAGTGCCACATGTTATTGAGTGTAAATGAATAATATAATGATAGAAGATATTGTTATTCACATAGAAAACATAATAATTCTATGTTTTAAATGTGTGGAATTTGGTCACTAAGAAAACGGGTGCTCCATCCAAAGGGGAAATATGGACCACTAACATAAAAAACCTTCATGGTCATGCGAATAATGAAAAAACTAATAAAACAAGTCTTTGAGATAGATAGTGTGTTTACAGTCATGATTTGTCAATGAATTATGTCATGTAGGATTTGACAAATTATATATTAATTTACAAATGAAAAACATAATATTTTATAATTACTATATACATTTTATGAGAATCTTATTAAAATATTGAGGAATTTAATGACTTATAACGTTATATATTCATCAATAATTTCTCTACTATTATGAATTTACATCATAATTTTTAAATGGTGGATATTATATTTATTATATTGAAATCTTAATTCACATCAAAAATCAACACATTACCAACAACCATTTTATGGTAAAATAGGATCTCCCTAATCATATATGTCCTAAAATATGATTTTTAAAATTAATGACCCATATTATGAAATTTAAAATTTAAAGATATGCCATAAAAATCTAATATGAAAGTGTTATCAGTATATACTAATAGAACAATTTAATTTAATTTTTTTGGTTTTGAATACGAGACACGAAATTACAATATATCTATATATTAAAAAAAATTAATTCATTATTGCGATTATAAATAGAACTTATTCTCTAATGAAATTTTTTATAATAAAAATTTATTATATTCTTTTCAGATTATGATTATTTTAAAAATTATATGTTTTCATTCATTATAGATTTATTAATATTTATTAAAAAATTGAATAAGAAAAAATTATATATTAAAAAGTTTTATTTTCATATAATTGTATGATTTCAATATAATTTTATTAAATTAATAATTTAACTTATAAATTTTAGAATGAAAAATTGAAAAAATATAAATATTTAATTTATTTGGAGTGATGATATTTTCATTTGAATTTTTTTTATTTAACATAAATACATAATTTTCAAATCAATTTTGAAAATACCGATTTTAATAATACTTCGAATTTGATGTATTTATATTATTATATTAAGACAACATATGTTATTGAAATATTCTTCCATTAAAAATAATATTTTATACAATAAAATTGTGCATTTTAAAGTCATATGTTTAATTTATAATCCTACGCTTTAAATTATGAAAATTTATATAGTGTCTAGTTGGTATTTGTTCTTTGAGTATTATGAATATTTAGTTATAAATGGAGAAATAAAGATTTTGATTTAATTTATTTTTATATAAATATTAATTTAAATATAATAATTAATATAAATTTGAATCAATAAATTTTATTGAAAATGCAATCATAATCATAAATCTTTACACTTAAAATACACTTTTTTTATGAAAATTTGTATTTTTACAACATTATCTAATACTAAAAAAATTATATAAATTCATTGATTTTTTTTATATTATAAAATTGTTTGCATGTTCAATCATAGTGTATTATCATAATTAAAAAACATATTTTTTATTATAATTAGTTACCAAGAGTAAATATGGAGTTGCCACAATATGGCTAAATTAGGGGGTAATTGTTCAATCCTGGATAATGTGGCTAGATAAATGAATATTATGTATAATATGATATTTTATCTTGTGAATCAAGGTTAGATATATACCCCACATTTTTCTTCCATTAATGGATACTTCATCATTGAATAATCGTGTTATATCACTCAGAAATAATGTGTCGTTACAAAAGATACCATTTCTTCTCTTATAATTGGATTCCACTTCATCCCATATAAATATATATATCAACTTATAGCTCCTCATATAATCTCCTCTATCATTATAACACAATAATTCAAAATCACATTTTAATTCTCCTTATCACAATAATTTAGCATAATACCTCAAATTCCAAGGAATATTATAAGGATTGATCATGTCCTCAACATTTGTATTTTCTCTATTTTAATATTTTATTATTAATATTAATGATAAAAATATACAAATAATTTGTCATTGTGATGAAATAAGTTACATTAATATAATTTAATATTATTATATTCCTATTAAGGCCCTTAATTTTTCATTTCTATAAACATATAAAAAAAATTTGACGTTAATTGTGTGTGTGCGGACTACCACATCCATTAAAAATGTTTTCAAATTTCCATTTCAATAATAATTAGTTGTTTAAAAATGATCTTTAGTTACCTAATATGTTATATTTCACACCATTTTTATTAATTATTTGGGAAACATTACAATATTTTAGTAATAAACATTACAAATTATTATAGAAACATGTTTAATTGATGTGTCATTTACAATACATTTGACTAATAATTTAAATTTTATTTTCATATTATTTCAAGTGAATCAGAGTTACTAACATAAATGGATATATTAAGAACCCTATAATAATTTTAGATATTTTTTTAAAATTATTTAAAAAGTATAATTAGATTTCTTAGAGATTTTTGATGAACATTATCCCCCATAATTATAGAGATTGTGAAATTATTATTCAATTTCTTTAACAACAATGAAAAAAATAGATTTGATAAAAATAAATTTATCGATCAATCCTAAGTAACCGTCATAGGATAAAAATATTTTCAAAATATTTACAAAATGAAAAAATAGGGACAATAGGATGGAAAATTTACATTAATATGGTTTATGTTTATATATATAATAATCTTAATTATTTATTTAGGAATATAAGATTAATTAGTGTGTTTCTCAAAGACAATTAAGGTGTTTTCACCTAAACCTCCTTATTTGAAAAAAAAGATAATGTTTTTCACCTAATTTCATTTATATTAAGTATATAAATATACCTGGATATTTAATATCATTTATTTTAATTAATCGTTTCGATTTAAATTAATATTAATGATCTTTTTCTTCCATGGGGTTATTATTATTATTATTCCCAACATGTATAAACTTATATCCTAATTACACATAATTTAGATACTTTTTTTCAACAATTTGAGATTTATAAATATTTATTAATTCATAGAAATTTATATTTAAATACATAATCATTAAATTAAGTGATTAAAATATCATAATGGTTTCTAATTTTCCAATAAATTTTGACTCAATCAGTAAAAATTTCATAATATACATTCCTAAATCAATATTTTTTCCATTTATTTAATGTTTTCACTTTATTTCATCATTCATTTCATTTATTATACAATATTTTTACCTTGAGAGATGATGATATCAATATATTATTCCTTAATGTTGAGTTATTTATATATTGATGTATCTATGAATGGTCATGGATATATTATCAGGAAAAATAAATCTTTGATCACTTATGAATTTAAATTGTTGAAGTCAAAATAATATAATTATCCAAATAATATCCTGGATTTAATTTCATTTATAATTTCTATAATGATATGAAGACATAATTTTTATTGTGAAATGTGTGATATACATATAGACCACCAAACAATAACAAATTTATTTATAAAAAAGAACTAAAAATTAGACTACGGAGATGGTATAATATCCATATAGACTACGATTTTTCAATTTATTATCACCCCAAAAGAGAAGATAGTTTTTTTGATACATTGAGTTGGAAAGAACTTGGTGTTATTCCAATGATGAGGATTCAATGAGATATATTAATCTACTATGTAGAAATTCTAGACATGGTAATCATTAGGGAAGGGGGATCATCAACACCAATGAAAATTAATTGTAAACTATGATTATTAGTGATAATCAAGAGATCCTATACGATGATTACATGATGTCAAATAATATAGATTCATTGAATGATGGAATAATTCATGAGTTTAATATTGATCAATAATGGGAATTTAAATTTGATACACGTCAATGTATTCCACCTATTACGAATATAAATATGGAGTTGATAAATGAATCCCATATCACTATTACCCATATAAATCCTATATGAACTCATATGTATATAGACCTCCATGATCATTATTGTTTGATAATAAAAGAATAAATTTTATGATTATTATGATATTTATGAAATTTTTTTTAATCAATAAGTGATGGTATAGAAAAAAAATCAATAAGGTAAATTACAACCACTACCCATACATATATGGGAGTGGGATCAAATAACTATGGGCATTGTAATTGGACATTTGTCGACTTCTATATAAAACAATTATTTTTGGGTTATTGTTTATTGGTTCAAATTATTACCAATTTAATTTCCTTAAGAGATTATTTCTCCCAAAAATGATTAGATATCAAATTTATCAATCATGTTGTGATAATCTATGGGCTACTATTTCTGATTTATTATTAATGAGATAAACTATTTACTTATAAATTATAATGGTTCATTCACAAGGACATTAATAAAAATGTAAACCTAAGAACAACATATCATCCTCAAACTAATTATTAGTCTAATATAACAATATTTACATTATAAGAAATATTATCGATAATAAAACATGAATATATATGGATTTTGGTCCAAAGTATTTAATTTTTTTAATTTGACTACAATAATATTGTTCACTTGATCATTCAAATGTAACCATTTGATTCTCCCTATATAAGACATTATGGAACATTTATATTTTGGTTTTACATTAGAGAAAGTAAATTTTTGATATTAAACAACATGAAAGATACCATGAAAATGATACCTATTATTTATAAATATTCACATATTATTAGAGTCGATAGAAAATTTATGACACTAATTTATGGAAGTAGGTAGAGCATCAGTTTTGGGCTTAGATATTTTTTCTAACAAAACCATGTAAATTGATTATGAGATGTTCTAGGAATGATAAAATCTGTACAATATTCATTGGTCTATTTTAGAATCTTGATCTTTTTAGCGTGACATTTTGTTGATTAACAAAACATTAAAATAATTATAATTGCCATGAAAAATTCCATCTATCCCTATTGAGAAATAATATTACTGACAGATAATAACGGTGTTGAGTAAGATGTGAACATTTCATATGAAGAGAAACCATTTTTCATCATTAATAGAAGGTAACAAGTATTTTGAAAAAAGAAAACACATACTAAGAATGTTTTTTGGAGAAATAAAATGTCATTATAGGCTATGTTGTGTCATGAATAATAAATAAATGATAAATACCTCTTTTTCCTAGAGAAAGTTTCATATTTCACAGATTTTAAAACTTAATGGTGGTGAATATGAATGAATAAAAATTTATGTTATGAATTATAAAATAATGATATATTATCATAATAAGTTCATTACTATATATCAAAGTTGTATAATATATATATATAATTACATTAAATGAAAAAAAAATTAAATGTCTTGTAATAATACCAATTACTTTTTCTATAAATAATACAGGGACATAAAATGAAATGAATATCCTCTATAGAATGATGTCCTCTATTGTATCCAAATCCCTTGGGATTATTGATCCAAACAATGAAATTTGAAATATAAATAACCATAAGGAATATAATTGGAACTATGAAAGGAATTTATTACCCTTTGGTAATAATATAGAAAAGTTTGATGAATGTTGGGGTATATATTGACTAAAAAGGGAAATTAAGTCATTGGTACCTATTTATTAAATGAAAAATTGACCGTATACCAATTACTCAATATGTATGATGGTCAATAACACAATTTTTCAACAGCAAAATTATATTTATATTTATAGGAAATAATGATATCATTATATATAATATTAAAAATGGTAAATGATGACTAATAGTTGATTCAGAAATGGAAAATTATGGCCCCTACTGGAAGAGTCATGATTTTTGAAGAAAATTTCTTATATCATTGGATGGATATGGTTTCACATAGGTTCTCTCTTTATCATGTCCAAGGGAAGATTTAGAAATACCATATAGAAATTGCATTAATTCAAGCGTTATTCATGTTTTTTTGACATTAACCCTACCTTAATGTTAGTTTAATAAAAACATGAATCTATCACTATCACACATCATACCCTTAAGGTGTACAATGGTGTCAAAAGTTGATCTTTATCTAAAAATTAGTAGTACAAAATTCTATATATTTCCATTTTTATATATTGATTATATTTATTCTTTTATTATAAAAATTATAACTTATAATATAATGATCTTGGTAAAAATATGTTTATCATATAAAGAAAATAAAATTTTGGGAAATAATAAGTTTTTTTAAAAGGCATTGTCTTGGGAAATGACCAAGACAAAAAGTATTATTAAAAAAGAAGGAAAAATTACAAGAGATTAAAGTATTATAATTTATTACAATTATTTTCATAAAAAGGAAGGAGATCAACCGGTAAGTCATCATTCCATGTAATGTCCTGGTAGATACCCTTGTTGGAAAGACCATCATCCTCAATGTTTGCTTCTCGGTAGGTATGGTTTGCAATGTGTCTGATCTCCTGGAGAGAGTTAAGACAATTATTCCAACGCACTATAAGAGACTTAACAAGGTGAACCACTCCATTCCAAATAGTATGGATAACGGTTCTGGAATCAATTTCAATCCAAATATTATTCCAACCTTTTTTCTTAACGAATTTGACAACATTAATCACCTCCATTATCTCATCCTCCAGGGCGGAGGCAGATCCACAGCCACCAAAAATGCATCCATGAGAATTCCCATCAGAATCCTTGAAGATGGACCCATAGCCCACGGGACCTGGATTCCTTTATATGTGCCATAAAAATTGATTTATATCGATAAAAAATCAGGGATTTCCAGAGAACATAAAATAATCGCAGAGGTTGATTGTAGATCACGTTGATTCGACGTCGATAAAGGATGACAAAGTCACCAACAGAGTCAGCACAAGAGGATTTATGGAGAGTGGAGGCATTCCTGATAGAATTAAGAATTCTCAATCATCCTGAAATAAGATTGAGTGAGGAACTATTGTGTTTAATAGAATTTATATCATACTAGATAATGTTGAGGAGCTCTGTAATGGTGGATTGAACGATATTTCTAATCTGAGGAAAACACTCCACCTCCATACTACATTTTAGTAAAGGGTAAATAGTGTTAGCAAGTAACCATCTACAGTAAAGAATTTCAGTAAGAAAATTCCAAATAGTAGTGGTTTTACCACAAGAAAAAAATAAATGGTTGATGTCCTCCCTATATTGATGACATAGGTGACATCTAGAGCTGAGGTGGACCCCAAAGGATTGAATGCAATCCTCCGTAGGTAAGTGCTTCTGAGAAATACGCCAGACAAGATTATGTCTAGAATATTTGATCTAGGGTTTATCAAAATGAATCATCCAAGAAAAATTAGACTTGGAGGAAGAGAAAAAGTTCTTATAATAAGTTTTGGAATCAAGGATCCCATTGTGAGCTAGTTACCAAATAAGACTGTCTTCATCAATCAAAAATGTGTAGTCATCAACTACCTATTTGATATGATCAGGGTGGTCTAAATGAGTTGAACACATTAATTATTTTATGGTACAATTTATGGAATCTGGAACCGCGTAAGAAGGAAGCATCGAATTTAGGGCGACACCAGCCCAGTTGACAAGCCAGAATTTCTGAGGGGAATCAGAGTTAACCATCCATTTGGAGTTGTTCATTATATTGTCAATAGAGTTTCTAATGGATGTACAGGGGAAAGAATAAACATAATTCAAATTATGGGATTTGAGATTATCTATTAAATGATTTTTAAGGATTGAAATAGTGTCAGATTTGTTTTTTATTATGTTCCAAGTGAGTCTGGCCTGGTGGGCTTCATTAAAACACATAAGGTTTTTTATTCCATGCACTCCTTTATCGAGGGGTTTGCAATAGGTAGACCTGGGAATAATGAAAAGCTTCCTATCAAGGATACTCCCCATCCAGGCAAAGTTCCTAATATTGGTAATGATTTTCATAAGTAGACTGGTAGGCCATCTGTAAATCAATAGCGTATAAACAGTTTTGGAGACAATAGATGATTTTACCAGGCAGATTCTACAAGCCATAGAAAGAGATTTTCTTATTTAAAAAGAAAGATGATTAATGATTTGGTCAGAGTGAACATTAAAATACAATGATCTAGGACCACCCCAAAAGATAGGATCACCCTGGTAAGTAAAATGAAAGGACCCTTATTTGATACCATGACGCTCAATGATGTTAATTTTTCTAGAAATGGGGAAACATTTTCCAAAGAAGTTGAACGATTTTTTCCAACTATTATATTTACCCAATATCACTTCATAGTGGGATAAGCCAGCTTTAAGATTATTGGTGTTGAGTTTTCCACCATTATGGAAAAGAATAATGTCATCCACATAAAGAAGGTGGTTCGGGACATTATTATTTCGGGCGGCTTGGATGGGATTAATTTTGAGTTGATGCACAATAGAGGGGAGGAGTCTACTATGGTAATCCTCTGCAATGAAAAAAATAATGGCAGAGAGGGGATCACCTTGTCATACTCCCTTAAACCATTTAAAATAAACCATATGTGATCCATTAATAAGGATGGAAATAAAATACGAGTTAAAAAAGCGAGTTGATCCTGCTAATAAAAACATCAGTGAAGCCAAAACCCTAAAGGACCATGAGGATGAAACCCTAGTAGATAGTATCAAAATCATTCCAAATGTCAATCTTGATAGCAATTCTACCTCCTCTAGAGTTTTTATTAAGAGAATTGGTTGATTCTGAAGTAAGATAGATGAAATACTGAATAGACCTCCATCAAATTAGTTCTACGATATAATTTTGTTAAATAAATAGGAGATCCTACTGGCCCAGATCATGGTAATAATATTATATAGGTAGTTGATGAGAGAAATAGGCCGAAACAAATGAATTTCAGAGGCATTGGGCACCATGGGTATTAAGGTAAGAATTGGTGACTGATTCCATGGTTAAAAACCCATTATAGAAAATAGTCTTAACAAGCTTACAAACATATTTATTAATAAAATGCCCGTGGTGCTGAAATAAACCATTGTTAAAACTGTCAGGTCTTGGAGCATTGTTAGGGTTCAGGCTAAAGACAGTGTCCTTAATCTCATGGTCAAGGGGAGTTCTCATGAGAAAATTGTTTTCTTCATCATGGACCAAGGACTGGATGATCCTGGGAAAGATATCCTTCTTAATACGAGTCCCATTGAATATATTATCAAAATAAGAAAACACATTATTAGAAATGGAGACCTCAGGGTCAAGGAGGGTGTCATTGCCTTTCAAAAAGGAAAGTGGATGACAGACTTTTCTAACCCTTTGCAGAGCTTTGTAGAATTTAGTGTTACGATCACCATCAGGGAGTAACATAGTTTTGAAAACTTGTTTGCAGGTGTTATCCTTAAGAACAAGAAAAGAATTGAGCTTCATAGATATGTTGAACTCATGCTGAAGATGAGAGAAGAAGTTAGAATGGGTTGCATTATTTTGAAGTTGGATGATATTTGTCTCAAGAGTGACTATGTACTCATCCAATTTCATTAATATAACATTACACCCACCCCTAAGACAAAGATTCAAATGTTTGATATTTATAATACCAGCGAATGGATTCGAGTGATGACTCATTGAATTCCCTCAATTTTGAATAATCTTAGAGAATTCTAAGTCACCTGACCAAGCATTGTCAAATATAAAGGGAATACTGGTCTTGTTATGTTTAGAGTGTAATATAACCAAAATAGGGTGATGGTCCGAGAAATATCTATATATGGTGATGCTAGAAATGTTGTCCTAGGCATTAAGAGGAGGGAGATTCACAAGGGCCCAATCAAGATTACTAGTAACCATCTTATTATAGTGCCTTCTATACCAAGTAAAGTTGGAACCAGTGAGATTGACTTGAACCAGATTACAGTATTCAGTAGAGGATCTAAACTCCCTGGATGTGATTTGAGAATGGGGAGGAAAATGTTTCTCACTGGGGGAAAGGATGGATTTAAAATCCCCAAGCACTATCCAGGGGGAAGAGATATAATGAGATAAGAGAAACAGGTCATTCCCTAGGTTACTATGATCCTGGTACCGATTCTTATCATAAACAAAAGTGCAATACATATGGAGATTATCCAAAACCTATTCAAAAGTGAGAATATGATTAGAACAGTTGGGAGTTTTAACATATTTCAAGGAAGAGTTATAAAAGATCCAGATTAATTAAACCATAGAACAATTATTGCCGGCACCTAAAAATTTATAACCAGAAGAAGCAATGTTCATATATTATAAAGAGAAGTTAACTTTTGGTTCATAAAGAGAAAAATGTATTGGTTTATGAGTCAAGATAGCTATTTTAAGAAAATAAACAGTGTTAGAGTTAGATATACCTTGAAAATTCCAAAAAAAATAACAGACATTAAAACTTGTTCATGGAACCCGAGCTCCTTTTTTTCTTCTTGGAGCTGCTCGAGCCCTTGTTCCTCTTCAATCTCCTATGATTTCATGAAAAGTCTAGAGTAGTCTTCACAACCTGTTTAATCATTATGGAATCAAAAAAAAAGTTTGAGGCATCTTAGATAACACATTCATTAATTTTAGAGGGAGACTTAGTAACTTCAATGGACCTGGAAGGATCAGAAATCACGAGAGGGGTTCGAGACTGAGGAATAGAAGTCAAAGGAGTTGCATGCATGTCTATTGTCCATGTCAACTATAAAGAAGTATCCTTATCATTTTGGTCTGGTTATTTAATTCTCAAAGATGAATTTTAAAGATCATAGAATTTAGTAAGCTGATGAGTGATGCAATCTAGAACTGCCTTGAGAATCATTCCATGAGAGGTAGGTTGGGATGTAAATGTGGAAGATCCTTTTACAAGAGTAGATGTCTTTTTCCCTGTATCCACCAGGACAACAAAACCAGAGGCGTCCTGCAGAGTGGTTGTGGAAATTCCATCATCATGAACGGTTTCCATTGACTTTGAATCCTCCAGGACCGCATGTGAAGCGTTGGAAAAATCCAACCTTGGAAGCGCATGGGGGGATTCATCCATCATTGACACCATGGTCTCAGCATTCTTGTGAACCAATGAAACAAAATCATCCTTAGAAGTGGATTTTAGAGGATGTTTGAATTCTCCCAGAACCATCTACTGAATATCTTCTAAGATTGTAACCTCAATTTCAGCATCTTCCTCTACATCGACATGTTCTGCCCAGGTAACTCTTGAGCTCTCATTTGGAATATTGACTCCCTTGATCCAAACTCTTGAGCTACCTTTGTGGGAATCAAGAATAGTCAGAGATGATGATTTATTCTTCTTCTAACAATTAACATACTTTCATCTATCATCGGTGGGCTGTGCGATATGTCTTTTCACCACCCGAAATTTCTGAATAGAGTGGCCGACGATCTTGAAATACTCGCAGTATAGCGGCATTCATTTAGTTTCAAAACGAATCTCCATTTTAAACTCATTCACAAAGAAAGAAATCACAATAGGGATCTTGTCTGTAATGTCAAATTCGTTCATAACCCTCACATAGAGACCAAACTCATCATTTAAAGTACATTGATAAAAAAATTTCGGCATACCTATGCAAGAGGCAATGTCATTGTGGATTTTTGGATGCCAAAAATACCAACTGAGCCCATGTAAACGCACCCAGATCTCAACCAAAGAATATCATGTAGTTTACTAGTTGAAGCTATGGTCTCGGTTAGAGATGCGATGAAACCCAGGATTTAGATATAGATTTCATGACCTCCAAACTTGATCAAGAGCCTCTTGCGATTTTAATAGAATGTGGAAGTACCCTTTTCTGATGGGTAGCATCTTCCAGTTAGAGAATCCTCATATCTGTGTGATTCGTGCTTTGAGATTTGGATTGGACCATGGTTTACAGCCTTTGAGGTACGATATGCGACCAATTATCGAAAATTTAGACATCTGTGAGTGTGGCTGTAGTGCTTTGGGGTTTGCTTCGACCACAAATTTGTGATCATCTTTATTTTTGCAGATGGGGGGATATAATGCGAAGGCATTACATCGTTCCACACCTATAATAGCTTCGACAAAGGAGATGCCCTATGGCCGAACCACCAGAGGAATCAATATATTTTGATCATAGATTTTTCAAGTGACGGTGGCTGCCAACCATTCAGGATCAAATCCATACATTAGAGAAGATCAGAAAGAAACCAAAGGGTAACATCGTATGTGGATCGAAGAAACCCTAGGTTTGTCGATGGAGACTAAGTCGAGAGTGATCTGCTGAATGGTCATTTCCCCCCACCAATCGAATGGTCTGGGAAATAAGTAGTTTCAATTAGGATGAAATTTTAATAATTAAATAATATTTAAGTGAAAATTAATTTAATAATGTATTCTTATTAGGTAATATTTCATTAAATCTAAATTATAATGTAATGTTATAATTTAAAAGGTATATTTTAATTGTAAATAATTGATATCATTGAAGAAGTTGGAGATATTTAGAGATTTGTGAAAATTTTATAAAAAAAATCATTTCATATTTAAATATTTATTTTCAAAAAATAAATATTATTTATGAATTTTTTATTTAGAAATTATTCAATGATTTTTTTTAATAATGTTATAATATATTCGTATTTTAAGATAAAAATTAATAATGTGGTATATATATATGTATTATTACACCACAATGTAACAATAGTGATGTAATATATACTATGATGAGTAACTATAAAAAATATGGTTTTTATTATATAAAATTTTTCTTTATATCGTGTTTTTAATAAATATATAAACCCTTAATGTGTCCCCCAAAACCAATATTATATTTTAATGTTTTAAAATAATTTTTTTATAAACATGATACACTTCCACAAGATGAAGGGTATGCGTTTTTCTAAATTTGGATTTTATCCTTATAAATAATCAAAAGAAATCTTCTTTGGGATAATAAATTAGAAATAGTATTTGTTGGTTACTGTTTTGGATTAATTGAATGATATAGATAGTAAAACCTAAATTAATAACATAATAAAGAATCCCCAATAATTTTTATAATTACCCTACCATCCACCTTCACTCTCCACTACAAATTTATAAGTTACAATGATATGGTAATATTTACAGACATATATTCCATCTAGGGTGTCATTATCTCTACATATATCCACCCAATAGTTATAAAAATACTCACTTCATGGTAATTAAATTCTTCTATTATTCTTTCATTTCATGTACTATTTTGGTATTTAACAATAAAATGAAAAAATAAATAAATATGTTATATTATTTTATTCTAAAATTACTTAAAATTAATGTTTTATCATATGTATACATTCATTCCCATTTATTTTATTCATTCCTTATTCCATAATTTATACTCATCATGTTTGCTGATTCATCTTCTTCAATTTAACTATATTCCTTAGGAAATTATCATATTTCTATTAACTTATCCCATTTTATAACCATGGGTATTCAATTAGTTGTAAATATAATCCATTAATTTGGGTATTTATATGTATGATAGAAAAACTATCTTTTAATGGACTAAAAATATTGTTTTGTAATTTCTTTAATATATTTTTAATGCAATTATATTATATGAATCCCATTCCATAATTTCTCTGTGTAATGAATGAAATTAATTATAATTATCATTTTATTGAAAATTAATTATTACTTATGAAGGGATAACCATAATATCACTCAAATTCATTAGGCAATGAATTACTCTTTAGAGATGACTTGTTTTGTGATATCATATTGTATAACCATGTTTATTATGATTCATAATACATAGATGGTAAAATATTGTTATATGATTATGAATGTATAATATATATATTTTAGACATAATTCTATGATATATATCCTGTAATTGTGATTACCCTCTAATAATAAATCTTGTCTATTATTAATGTTATTTTTTCATGTTTGTCTTCCATTTTGTTCTGTAATGGGATTTATTGTATCCTTTTTCTATGGATGTATGTCCCTAGGAAATTTTTTACTGATGTTAGAGAATAAGAAATAAATATTTAGTCTTCATAAATGTTTTATTAATGTTTTTATTAACAATTTACCTAATTAATTCATGTATTATTTTCCTATACTAAACAGTTATTAGACCTCAAATGATCTTTGATGTTATTATGTTAATATTTTTTTATAAAAATATGTTACAATTAATGCATTACAATGAAGTGATGACATACAAAAAATCTCCAATATAATTCATTATACTATGAATCGAGGATATCCTTTATCACAAATGGATTATTTTACTTTTAAATTATCATTCGTTACATTATTTATAAACCCAGAAAGTCAATGGTAGGGTTTTAGAAATAGAATCCAAATAATCATCTATGAAATGTTCCATGGGTAGTTCCAGTATTAATTAAACATTACTAATTAAATTTTAAATAATCATGGTGTAAAAAAATATATGTAAAATTTTTATTCTAATGAAAATACATGCTAAGAAGATGAAAAAATATTAAAATTTGAAAAAATGAATATTTTTCATATGTTACAAATTTCATGATTAAAACACTTCATTTTTCACAATAATGTAAAAATGATTCCAAAACAATAACCATTCTATAAGTGTAGTGGATTAATTGTGCCTTGAAATAAAATCATTACACATCTCAGTTAATTATAATGGATCATGGTGTTCACACATCCCTATAGATCTCAACATCATGATATATTCAAGATGAATGAGATATAATGACCCCTTAGTTCGACCTTCAAATGTGCCTAGAATGGAGACTAACACAAATGGTAAATAGTCATAAAAAAGGTAAGTCATTATCATTTTTAATAAAAACATGGTTGGGAGATAATACTGTAAAAATCCCAAACAACACCATACATTTATATAATGGAATCCAAAATCAAACCCATGCATGAGTAAAATATTAAATGTGATAAAAGTACACCCAATGAAAAAAATAATGTTCCAAAAGAATGATTTTATATAGAAGCACATCAATTTTTCTTTTGCTAAGCTAGAAATGTGTAGCAAAGTTCTCAAAGTCCTCTTGAAAAAATTAAATACATTTTTATAAAGTAGGATGATTATACAAGTATACTGGGTAGGGAAATAAAATTAATTCATGCAGAAGTGGGAGATGTTTACTAATTCCACCTATGAAAACAATAGAAACTAACTACACATACCATAGAAAAATACTAACCATCACAACATCACCATGGAACACTCACCAAATAACCCATGTCAAGTAAAGTAATAATATATGCACATCGATGATTTGGGATCCCCACACAACTTTTAAACTGTTTAATAACTCATTCATAATTTATAACATCTAAACAATACCTCCCTTCCTAAAATTTAGTTCCACTACACATCTTCATGTACACATCTTGGGCACAAACCACAAATATCCTACCTGTAGATTCCTAGGTCGAAAAAACCACAAAATATGCCCAAAAATATCTATTCATAATTCCAATTTCACATGGGAAACTATCCAAGATTGCATAAACTTGGTCTCATCATCCACAAAAAAACCTACAATAATGATCATTGGATAATTGTAAACATTAATCCATTACAGCCTCCTAGTATATGATCTAACTATAGGAAACCATAAGGGGGTTCTAGGAAGATAGTCAATAACCATATATGCATCCTCCCACCTGGATATTGGTAAATAAACTCTTCCCCATGAAATGGAGGTGTTTAGAAATTATAACCCATCAAGAGTTTGGTGGGTATTGATAATATAAGGAACTACTATTTATACAGATAGGTAAAAAAGAACATAGCCCAACTGGTGGGTTTCATGAAATAAATCCAACCAACATAGAACCACCTTTGTTTCTACACATATATGCACAACCACATAGTAGCTACAACCCAAGCATAAACCCAACCCCTTTTTTATTTAATCAGTAATCATTCATTATTATAGAGATCATTGTAATTAATTATA
The DNA here is from genome assembly GCA_963277665.1 of Viscum album. Taxonomy (NCBI): domain Eukaryota; kingdom Viridiplantae; phylum Streptophyta; class Magnoliopsida; order Santalales; family Viscaceae; genus Viscum; species Viscum album. The sequence continues at coordinate 1,042,541,147 of OY728163.1, read as the reverse complement.
GAACTACCCTGTAAACCACTATTCGGGACCATTATCAACATAATAATAAATTCAATATACAATTCCACTGCACAGAAAGCAATTAAACACATTGTAGTCCCACTGCACAACCTTGGTTGATGTCCATAACACACAAAAAAGAAGTCCCATTAACTATAAGATCAACCATTTCGAAATCGATCTATATCTCAACTTGAGATTTGGTTACACCCCTTGTACCTCCCCATACACAATTCCCATACCAATACTCTACTAAACAACTACCCCACTACACAAACAGGTCATAACCCAAAAAAAGATTCATTCACTATTCCCACCCATGTAACCGTAACATGGTTACAACATCAAATTCAAACAACTCTAACATAGAAAAAAAACACCACCAAATTTAGAACACATCCAAACCATTATCTTAAGAATATAATGATTTATCATTATGGGAACTATAATTCCACCTAAAATAACATGGCTGATCATATAAAATGTTTTTTCTAGAGAACCCATTTTTTTAACCACGTTTACATGATAAAATGGATTCATAATTTTGATTATTTACAAATTATCAACAAAAATAATAAGAAAATCACTAGTTTATATGAAAAAACCAACAGTGGACATTATTTTCATAAGGATTACCTCCAAAACAATTTATAACTAGATAATAAAGTTAATTAAATAATATATAACTCAAAATTCATTCATGTTAAATTCCATTCAAGTTGTCATAATATGCCCAGATATCTTTTTTATGATTATCTCCCTCCGTCATTTATTGCTCTTGTCAAAGACATAACTCAACCATTCTCTCCCAGGAAGAACTATTATACCTACCCTAAATGATAAAAAATTAATGAGAGGAAATGGATAATACCTACCTAGAATAATAGGTGGTCCATCCTTAAGACAAACAAGGGGTCATATGAGAAGTATGGAACTCCATGATAAACCAGATATGAATGGGCTCTAGCATAGGTGCATAACTCAACTGGAAAATAAATGGTCCCTATGAACCATGAGAAAAGTGAAGATTGGATCTCATCATTTGAAAATAAATATACTATATCAATAGAATGTGAATGAGTTTATTGTTCATTGAAATCACATTGTGGTTATGATTAGGTTGTGTAAATAATTCAATTCCAATGAGAAATTATTATCTTAAGGGTAAAATTTATATTATTTTTAACTATTTTTTAATTTCCAAGTGATGTCATTAATATAAATTTATATCAAATTAAAGATAATGGTGGAGGGGTATAAAAACATGTAAAAATAAGAGAAATGATGTTAAGGTCGACGCTGATGCTAACGCTGATGCTGACGCTGATGCTAAAAGTGCTGCTGACACTGATGCTGACAACAACATTGGATTTGATTCTGACTCTAAAAGTATAATATTAATCATCGACCCCAACAATTCAAAAGGACACACTGACCCCAACTGTTCAAAAAAAAAACATTCACACTGACTGTTCAAAATGAAAATCATACATCGACAGATAAAAATAAAACAAAAACACTAACAGTTCAAATGAATCATTGACACAAATAGTTCAAAAAGACTCACCAACACCAAAATTTAAAAATTACATGCCAACACCGATAGTTAAAAATGATACTTCAACACTGATAGTTCAAAAATTCATGACAACATCAGCTATTCCAAATGACATGTCAACACTGATAGTTCAAAATTACACACTGACATTGACAATTTAAAATAAATCGTTGACACCAACTATTAAAAATGAATCACTGACAAAAATACTTAAAAAAATACCAACACCAAAATTTATAAAGCACACAATGAAACTGGGAATTAAAAGTATCATTCCCACACTAAAAGATTCAAATTGTCATCATGACACTAACAATTCAAAATAACAAGGTGACATTCAGAGTTTAAAATCAAATTCTGACCTGGAAAATAATCATTTTTTTTAAGATATCAAAATGAATCTCCAATACCCCCCTGAAAAAAATAAAAACTATATTTTCACATAGGAATGAAATGGTTAGGTCTACACCATTACCTAAGGTACCTCTCAAAACATTTTCTCCCTATATTATTTAAAACCAAACCAAAGGAAAGAGGGGTTTGAACATCTTCCCTATAAGCTACCTCTCAAGGGAAAACCACCTTGTGTTGTTCTAAACCATGAGTGAAAACCTCAAAATCAAATAAAAATTCCTGGAACTATACCACCCCAAACAACCACAAAAACCTCAAATATCACACTATCGATACACTTGTATTTGGGATATCTTTCCTCAAAAAAAAAAAAAAATCCACTTATGGAATCCCTAAATAATCTAAATGAGTTTAATCACATCCGAATTAATGTGTATTAATTATGAATTATTTGATCCCCGCACCGTATATCTGAAAAAATGACACATCAGATAAAATGAAACCACTCAATTCATAGTAAGAAGGAACATCATTACAACATAAGACAAACATAAGGAAAACAGAAGTGAAAAACTCAGAATAGCTCTGGTTACTAGGCTTGCATATGGGCCTCCCACACTCATGTAAGATCCTTGAGTCCACCATTCCCACACCACACAGTAACCAAAGGATTGGTCTATAAATGAATAACTTTCTCTTTATGGTCATGGATTTCCGGTGGCCACTCCCTGAATGTCGCGTCATACTTGATATCCAACTCTCCCCAGTCATTGACTTGGGTGTCATCGTGTAGAAACCGATGAAGCAGGGTGACATGAAATACATTGTGGATATTCCCCATAAATGGTGGAAATTCCATCTAATATGACACATCACCATCTCATTCCAACACATTGAAGGGCCTGATGAACATAAGTGAAATATTTCTTCCATTACTGACCCTCTACTGCACATGTTGAGGGGAAACAATCATGAACATGTGCTCCCCACATCAAACTCCACGGGAAACCTCCTATTATAGAATATGATTTATGTCAGTTACGATCCACAATCAACCACTCAGTAACAAGATGAACCTTCTCTATCATGCTCTCCACTACATCTATTCCATGAAGGGGCGCTTCACCAACCTGTATCCAACACATGGGTGATTGACACGTCCTTCCATACAAAGCCCCGAACGATTCCTTGACAATGGATGATAGATAGATATTATTGTATGAAAAATATTCCAGTGCAAAATTCCATACCAATGATCCAATAGAGTATAGAAGACATTCAAACAACATGTCCCCCATTGTTTGGATGGTCCACTCTATCTGCTCATCAGAATGATGGTGAAATGAAGTACAAATGTACATCTGGGTTCTAAAAGATTATTTTTGAACCCTAGAAACTCATGAGGTAAACTGTGAATCCTGATATGAGATGATGGATCTTATAACCGCAAATTGATGCACCACCACACCCAGATACCTCATTTCCATGACATCCATTGTTTATGAATCTTCATCTTAAGGAATTGAGCCAATTTCAATAGTGGGTCAACCACTACCCAGATAGCATCACAACCTTCCTATTCCTTCAATATTCCTATGATGAATTCCTACAATATTTCATCCCAGTTCCACTCGGGGACATATAAGGGCTGCAATAGACCTATTAGAACATAGTTCACATCCTTTACATGTTGACAGATATGGAACATTTCCACAAACTCTCCCATTTTTATCTTCACCCCAGGCTACCAAAACTATTCTCGTAGGCCACAGTAAATCATAGAAAATATTAGGTGTACCTATAGGGGTGATCTAAGAAACTCATAGATAACAACCTTGAACATTTATAATGGTAAAATAATCCCACATAAGAGAATACGATTCTGACTATCTTCAAACCAATCCCTCCAAAACATCAACCTGGACAATGTGATCACGGATCACTTCAGTATCTCAGTCTCCCCACTAAGACCCACATCCAGCCATATTAAGGAATATTGTAATTTCATCTAAAATATATATCATCTTCCACTCTCCACCCAAGCATCTAGGTTTAAGGATGAAAACTCCTCCATCACCTTACAAGTAGTCAGAAATTCATGAAACACTTCCCAATGAGACTTCATACTCAAGGCATCATTCATAATGTTTTCCAAACCATTGGTGTAAGAGATATCAATTTCATAGTCATAGAGATACTCCATACACCAGTAATACCTTATGTTCATGTCTTTGTTGGAAACAATATTCTTAAATCTCTTGTGGTCCATACAGACCAAAAAGTATGCCTCGATGTCGTAAAATTGCCACATCTTTAGCGCAAACACGACAGCTACATGCTCCAGATCGATGGTGGAATAGTTATCTTCATGGGGACGTAACATCCTAGTCCCATAAGAGGTCACTCCACACTAATGCATCAGAATACTTCCCAATACAATTCAATAGGCATCACCTAACACATAGAACACCATCCTTTCCTTCGATAATATCAACACTGGATCATTGAGAAACCTCTCTTCAGATAACTAAAAGTTGCATGACACTACACATTCTACAAAAAGGCCTCATCTTTCGTGGTCAAGTCAGTCAAAAAAAATTCCACTCATGAGAAACTAGTTGTGAACCTCCTCTAATATACCAATAATCATAGGACGCTATGAATCTCCACCATATTATCATGTGATTTAAAATAAAAACCCAATTCGACCTTTGATGGGCCCACATATATCCATTTTTGAGACACCAGTTGGTTGAGGAAGTGCACCACTTGTGTATACAACATGAACATAGAGAACATCACATTGACTTATCTGTGTTGGATGAAATTTAAAATTGTCCTCAGATTCATAGAGTGATCATGATATGACCTTGAGAAAATATGGATGTCATCGATGAACATGATGATAAACATATCCATTAATCCTTAGAAAAAATGTTCATGATCCCAATAAAAATGGATTGGTCATTAATAATAATGAATGACATGACGACAAACTGGATGTTCCCAAACCTACGCCTTAATGTAGTCTTCCTGATATCAGACTTAGTTGGTTATATCCAGACCTCTGATGAATTATGGAGAACCAACCAACCCCCCTAAAGTAGTCGAATAAAACATTTTCCCTCGAGAGAGAGTAACAATTCAAGATCATCACCTAATTCGGACTCTCGTAGTATTTACACAATCATAGAACCTCGTTTCCATTCTTCATGAAGAATACTAGAGAACCCCATGATGATACACTTTACTAGAAAAATCACTTCTTCCTTATTTTGTCAATCTAAATCCCAAACTCCTATATCTTAGAAGGTTCCACCCGATAGGGATCCATCGAAATCTGATGGGCACCATGTTACATGACTATTCAAGAATCCTGGTCACATTGAGGTGGTAGATCCACAACCTCCATCGAGAAGATGTCCATGACCTCATCTACAACACCAAAAACCCCCACTATCTCTGTATCTACCAATTTCACCAACAACTTAGCCAACATAAAGATAATATTCTTCCAAACACAGGCTACCCACCTGACTGCTCCACTCACCAATGAATTCTACGCGATGTACATACGTATATGAGAACATTACTCTTATCTAGAAGCACTTGATAACATCATTCACAGAGAAAACCATGTCAATTCCTAAGATCACATCTTACAACTACATATGTAATAGATGAATATCTCCACTAGACTGATGTGCTCCCAACTTTTGTCTACATCCCTGGAAAATAGTAAACAAACTAGTTTGAATTCTAGCTAGTGTTATCCATACCAGGGGCACTGAATGACACTATTTGTTTAATCTGAATGCATGGTCCAGAAAAGGTGCAAAAAATGAGAACATAGCCCTCTAATATAACAATTAACTATAAATAGTACTAAACCGAATGATCGTACCTCAATCAAAATCCATCCCCGTTATAACTTCTACCTAGATGGTGTACATATACCCATTCCTAGGTTATATAACCATCAATTGTAAGATACTCCCCTAATCAAGACTTGGTCATTGTCCTTCCTGTGAAATCTATGGTCAACCTCATCATAAATCATCTACCCTTCATGGAGCAGGATCATGATTCTCGGGTGTTGAAAAGGTCAAGCAGAAAAATGATTTTGAGGTGGGTGATGAACCTTCCCACCTCAACCGCACTAATTTATAACTAGGCATGGACAATGGACAAGTCCAAGGAATCCACAAACATAGCAACTCAGTCCTGAGACTTTGGGGAATAGGCGGGGACACTTGGACCAGAACAAGAACATAAGATGCATACACCCCACTATCCAAAACCTAGAAGTACATAATGTTAGAGTCCTTATATTGAATTCATTCTCCATTAACGAACTCATTGGACTCCCCTTTAAAATCATGCCTTCATGTGGCTGCATCATGCCCAATTGATCATCCTTATTCTATACTTCTATGTATATCTGTTGGGTGTTGGGAGTAACGAAAATCAAAATAGATAGTGGAGTGCCTCCTTCATGTGCATCTCCAGAGACTCCTCATCCATAATTTTTACCATAGAATAGCATAGGAGATCCTTGAACTTGATCCCTAGTTACCTTACTATCATTATTACCTTCCCAAAGGGATATAATCTCATTTTTCTTCTCATCCTTTATTCGCGTGGAAATAAACATTCCCTAAAATCCTTTTTAATATCAACCCACAAAACATCATTCTCAATCTTCTACATGAGCTAGAGTGTCCACCACTGATATTCTACTCCCCTCATTTGGATAACTACCAGAAGAACCTAGTACTCACTCAGAGTAGGGATAAAGGGAAAGGTGATCACCAACATCCCATGCCATCCCTCCATATCTAAATTTGAAACACTGCCTTCAAACATCCCAAGGGACATCCCTTGTAAATCATGACGAGTCAACTAATACATGTCATCTTTCTCCTGATCATCCGAGTTATCCTATAGGGCCTCAACTACACATAAAACACATGGACGATATCTATTTTCCATAGATGAAATGGTAATCAAGAAAATTATACAACTAGGTAGTACAAAATATCCATTTAGATTAATTTTGACTATTTATTTTATTTAAATTCCCTAAATATCCATGACACACAAGAATAAAATTCAATATGATGCATGTACCATAGGTTCAGGGTGCAATAGAAGACTGGATATATCAACACCCACACATTAATTTTTTACGATGATCAATGTTTATTCTGGGATTAATATGAGGATGAAGATCAGTATCCATGGATTAGAATAAATTATTTAGATAAAGAATTATGTGGTCCAAAACCATTAGTGAGGAACTTACACATCATTTTTAAAATTAATTTAGTTAATTTCACAATCAAACGAATTCCTAGGACTTTGGTATGTTCATCATTGATGATGTTGATAATCAAAAAAGGGCGTAACAAATTATATTGTTTGTCTTTCAAAGATAAAAACTAGAATCCCTCTTGTCCTGATCCACACGTGCTATGATACCCTCTGATCAATAACACTCACTCTCATGGTGCTAGAATAGTGAAGCAAGTGTCTTGTTTTAGTATTTTATGATCACCTTTTCTTCCTTCTTGATGAAAATACCTCATTTTTTAGAGGGGTGGGACGAATATTCAAGAGAGAAATTTTTTAGCGCAATAATTATCAATTCACCGGGTGTGCGGTTCGGTTCATGGTACAGTTTTCATTTTTGTCTATTTATTGAAATGGGGATATATTTATAATATTTTGATTCTTGACTACAATTAAATATGTTTATAGCCATAAAAAACCCATGTTATCAATAATAATTCCACATCATTATTTATTTTTTCCCAACATGAACAAAACTAAATTATAAATAAAATTACACCTCACAAAATAATAGTATTGTTATTTTAATTTGTATCACCTGGTTATGTAATTATTTATCATCCTATAAATAATTATGTTACTACCTGACCTGCCTTGGTCTACTCAAAAACCACATCCATTTATTTAACACCTGAATAAATAAATAAAGAATTTATTCTCTTAAATAATTTTTTTATTTAAAAACTAGTAAATAATTATTTATTAAATATTAACAAAATATATAAATATATTTTACCTAAAATTCTGAGAATAAGTATTTATTTAATTTATATAATAAATTTACCATGAATAAAATTATTACACTGTTTTGAGAATAATATTTATTAATTAAATTCTAATATAATTTAACTGAGACAACCTGTAACACATTGTGTGTGACATTCTATGGTTTTTTATCATTGGAATTAGGTAGGATTGAATAAAGTCATAGTGTCATATCTAGAAATAGGTAAAGGCATCCATGAGAAAGAAAATAATGCCTAAAAAATGAAAACCACATACGGACGATCACTATGTAATATAATATATTTGTCTCAATATCTAATGAAGAAGGTTTCAAGATAGTGTCATAAACTATTATACTTGATACTTTATTATTTAACTACCTAAAATAAACTCATCAATTCACCATAGAAATTGAATTTCACATGATAGTTAATTTTCAATCAAAGGAATGAAATATCAATTTCCATAAATGGATGTGAAAAATCATTCCTCAACAAATCGATTAGTAACATGCCACTCGTGACACACCCAATGTACCCTTATTCCCGCCAACTATCTGCGTGATGGTTTTTTTTCAGTAAATCAATTTTCACGAGTTGTGAAATGTTTTAATGAAAATCCCAATGTCTATGGATCATTACAAATTCTCTCAAATAAATATATCCAATAAAACCAAATCTTGATGAATTCCTACTGGCAGGTATATTCTCATAATCTCCTATCTCAGAGATCACCAAGTGGTAACATCATGAGAGGAAGTATCATCTTATTTAAGGTATTCGATCTCACTGCAACACCATTATATGTGAAGATGTATTTAGTTTTTGACTTCATGTCTTCTTGAGCAGTCTATAAACTAGCTTATAAATATCCTCTAATGACTAGTTCTTTAAATCCTCCAAAAACCAGGAACATATCCTTAGTACACCTCATATAAAAAAGTTAGTGTTGAATGTCATCAATTTGTGGTCACCTTGTTATGTTTGATATCTTCCTACCACACTCAATACATATGTATCATCCATCATAGTACATATAATGTAATACAAGACTAACCCGATCACTAAATGATATCGAGTCCTTGACTTTATTTTTCTTTCTCATGGGACTATGGACACATATTCCTAGAATTATGAATGTCTTGTGACATTGGAAACAATCTCCTCTTGTATTTGTACATACATAATTTATTTATTATCATATCAATGTTTGTACATTGACTTAGGAACTACAATATCTTGGATATATCTTGATGGATATTGATCCCAAGAATATATGTTGCCATTCCCATATCCATCATGAAGAATAATTGATTCAACCATGCCTTAAATGTCTATATTACGGGTATCTCATTTCCATTACGTAATATTTCATCAAAAATATACTATTAGGAAATGGACTATATTATACCTAAACCGTTTGTAGAGACATGGATCACATTATTTCATAATAAGACTAAATTTAATTTGGTCTTTATCAAAGATAATGTTCCATTACCTGGATTTATTTTACTTACATACCATTTTGGCATCTATTGGTGTCATAAACCCTTCATGTTTTTCCATGATTACGTCTTCATGAAGGTTCCCATTATGGAAGTATGTTTTGACATCCATTTCTCAAATCTCATACTCATGGTAAACAGAAATGGACAATAGAATTATGATAGATTTAATTATTTAAACTATTGAAAAGGATTCTTCGTTGTCAATGCCTTGACTCTATTTTAACCCTTTAGCAACTAGTTTTACCTTATAGGTACTAACATGTCCTACCATGTATAGTTTTTTCATGAATACCCAATTTCAACCAATTGGCTTTTCATCAACTTGGAGATTGACCAAAATCCAAAAATGGTTTTTCAATATGGAATCCATTTCAGAATTCTTGCATTATTGTCACTTGGAAACATTATTCCCATCTACTTTTTCCTTGTAGGTTAGGGGATCATTATTATCAACTAATAATGAGTCACCATCCTTGGTAACTAGAAAACTATATTTTTCTTGTTCTAAAACCTCCCTTGTACTCCTATGCAATTCTTGTGTCTCTGCAATACTTATTTCTTTCATAGGGATTTGTCGAATATTCTAATGTACCAATTCTTGTATACTATATGCATCTGCATCATCAATGTCTATATCACTCCGATTTTAACACACCGAGATTTTATGAAAATTATTATTAATTTATTTGATGTCTTGTATTGTACGCTACACCAAGATTATCTTGTGATATAAGAAACACCATATTATCTTGTAGTATATGAACCACTATTCTTTGTTGCATTACATGCATGAGCATCCTTCCTCGATAACTTGCATTTTACGCAACATCGAGTTTCACTAAACAACTACATGTTATTAAAATATTATATAAACTAGCCATTATGAATAGTAAAACACACTTTTTGGAAGTTTATAAATTTTAAACTTCAAAATGGACTTCATTTTTGGATTTGGAATATCGAAATTATCCCAGGGTGAATTTTTGGTGTTTTTCTGAAAACTTTGAATTTTTTATGAACAGTGAAAACACTGAGTTATTGGTTAAACCATAATTTTTTTAAATAATTATTTAAATTTATTTTACATCAAAATAGATACATTATACCTATATAAGTTCAATTTAATTCATTAGATACATTTTATAATAATTTTAGATATATATAAATTTTATTGAACTTTTTACCGTCATTTACCCATCTCCTATGAGCATTTGAAAATTTACACAAAACTCAAATTTACAGCTTCTACGAGTTGAATTTCAAAAATCTGAGAGACATGGTTGATATCAGTAAGTAAAAATTGGTTCAATGAGATGAAAATAGTATTTGGTGAATAGGAAATTTAACTTTTATTTACAACTGTTAAAACTAAACAAGGTAATTAAGGGTAAAAATGATATTATTATTACACTAAGACATGTCCTAATTTAATATGATAAGTGTAATTACTCCAAATACAACCTTAGGAATAAAATATTACCCTTTAGGTCCACATTTATTTTATTATGTCATTTATTATTGTTTTATTTAAAGAGGAGTTAAAATAGTTAAAATAAAACATTAATAACTAAAACATTTTTTATATTGGGTTAACCATAAGATGAATTCGACTATAAATATTCATTATAAAGATAAATATATTTCTTAAATAATGGAATTTAATTTATATTTTTTATACATTAAATAATTTAATTTATTTATGACAAAATGATGATGTAGTAATTAACTTATTAATGAAAGATCAACATAATTGATATTATAGATACCCAAATAAATGTAATTAGAGACTTTTTATGAATTAAAATAATTTTATAGGTTAATATAAAATATTATATTTGGTTATATGAGTTTTTTAAAGTAATAATGCTGTAATTAATATCGAAAAAAAATACAAAATAGTGTCAAAATTGACATAAAAGGGTTTTTTAAAATAAATATTATATTATTAATTGATATAATAATCATAAAAATCAATGGTTGTTCCCAAAGACATATATTATAATATATGTGACATTAAAAACTAATTGGGGTTTTATTGGTAGTTTATAGTATTTATATTAACCATATAGTGTCAGAATACATGAAGACACGGTAAACGTTAAATTATTTAACTTAGAGTTAAATCTAAATGATAAGGATAACATGATGACCTAAACTTTTCTAAAACCTATTGGTTGAGCAGATTTCCACCCATCCACAACCTATACTCTAAATATGTTACATTAGAGCCATTGTAAAACGAATATGAATTTATTATAAAATAATATTTTACGTTATTTCTAAGGTGCCCCTCCCCCTCTTATAAAATAGCACCCCCACTTCTATCTAATTCAAACCTCCAAAGCCATTTGGATCAAAAAATCCCAGCCAAAATACCCTCTCATCTACCTCCCTTAATCCTAGAGGCCATTATTTATTAATAATTCCATCATAAGGATCCCTTTTGATCAAATAAAAAGGAAGAACCTGAAGAAGATGAAAATATTTCACAACTTATTTCATGTTTCTTTTTTCTTCCACATCCTCCTTCGTTGTTGTTTCAATTATAAAATAATAAATATACTATCTTCTATATAATATGATATTATTATAAAAACTTTACAACCATATTAGTTATTTTATCGATCCTATGAATGAAAAATTCACCACACATGCGTACGTATGACTTACCTTCTCCACGTCGTAGTGTAGTTTGTTACTCAAACATTTCATCATTTTGATGGGTATAATAATGAGTATAAATGATATAAATAATAAATATAACATTATTATTATTCTTTATATATGATATTCCATCCAATTGTATATGATCTTAATATCAAAAGAATGATATTGTCGCTCGTGCGTACGTATGGACTACCGTCTCCACGAATGCGATGAAATTCATTTTCCTTAATTAACCATTAAAGCATGATTATAAAGTATATTTAATAACTAATAATGAAATAAATCACATAATAATTATATTTTATTTATGTACATATATTTTTCATTTAATTAATTCCATTCAATTCAATGAGGAAATGAAAATACCATTCATGTGAACGTACAAACTATCGTCTCCATGAAAGGTGTATTGCATTCCTTTTATCTATTTATCATATATATTTATATCCTGAATATATATTATATATAAATCATGTATTACATTATTTTACTAAGAAAATCAGGATAAAATTAATAATATCATGAACAAAAAGTCAAAACACGTATGATAAATGAAATGATTTTACCCAAAAGGCTGCGTTAACATGGAATTTACAAAAGAACGGGTAATATAAAGTCATAAGTGAATCATATATGATATCATAAATATTATTATGGTTATGAAAAAAGTTAATAATATATTTATACCCACTATAAAGAAGTCTCAGACACATACCGATGAAATTGGACATATGGTAAGGGATAATTTTTCAAATCTCATTTTTATCTGGGATTGCTTATACGTAAGTATTTACTGGGGTTATATTTTTCATCCATGACCATACATTTGTTTTCAAATATTTTTTAAAATTATACCATCTATATTTATATTAATTTTTATGCATCTTTGACTACTAATTTGTGTTATGGATGGAATATTTCATTTTTTACCATACGTGGTACTTTTTGAATTTTCTATTTACTGTATGAGGAGAATGTTTTTTTTAAATTATACTGAATGAATAGATTTTTACGGTTTCATAACACCATATTTTCATGAGGCTTCCTTGACAAGATTTCATGATTACATTCAACAAATTCCTTTTCAATTAATTATTTCTGAAATATTGTTAAAAGAAAATGATTTTGAAGAAGAAATGATATTTGCCTCAAAAATTCATTTCAAGTGTTTTATCAAAACTATTCTCAATTTAAAACGAATGTATTTAATATGTTTATGTTTCAAGTATAATGTCACTATTATTTACATGGTGTGATTTTTCTTATGATGAAATGATTTTATTAGTTTTATATGGATTACGTCATGATGGGATGATGTTTATGAAACTCATTTTATTATTTGGGTTTTGATGAACGATTTGTGTTTATTTTGTGTAAAACGTATGAATGATTTCATTATTATATGGGTGGGACCTATATCTCCCTCAAATTCAATTCGTAAAGATTTATATCTCATGAGATAGACATGGCTAGAACGATGAGTGAATCTGGTTCAGTAATATAGGGCTTGAATGACAAGTAAACCTGGTTCAGTAATGGACTTTGTCCACTATGATGGTCTTGGTAGCTATGCCTTGGATACTATGGAAATCATAATATGTGCTTAATGGTTTTCCAAAATTACATGTTTTATTCCCATGCTATTTTATGATGATTAATGTTCCCCTATCATCGATTCCTTATGTACTGTCAATAATTATGTCATTACCCATGATTTTGGTGTTTTATGTTCATGTTCTTACGTTCAAAATTTTAATGATTGTTTTATGTTCTCCATGTATACCGTTACTGAGCATTTGAGCTCACCGTTTTTATAATTTATTTTCCTCAGGATATGAAGAATGGTTTTAGGGAAGAAAACCAAATTGGAAGATCTTTATGGGAGATTTTTATGATCTTTCACCATGATTAGAAGACAATGTTCCGAGTTTCCAAAGACACTAAACTATTACGGTCTTTGGGTGACTGTTTTTGTTATGTATTATGTATTAAACAAAAGTAATGTACATGTACATGTACGTCTAGTGTGGGACTCTACAGTTTGTATCAGAGGAGTGGTTTAGTTAACCATTGGATACCAAGATGTGAAAATTTTAGTTAAATCCCTAGATATATTTATAAGGTATATCTAGGAATGCCTATAATGTAATGTATAAGTATAGGATATAGTCCTAGAATTATGGTAATTATCTTATAGTTAAACCTAATAAGTTAGAGATTGAAAGTACTCCACTTGATTATGTTGTTTCCCAAGTATGATTTTTTTCCTCTCACAATATTATTTTTGGGTTTTAGAAGATGGTTGGAACCCAAAAAGAACTTTCTTGATCAATGTAATGGACGATGCAATTATAGTCCTCCTGAACAAACCAATGATATGGGAGATGGATTGTAAAAAATTATTACTATACTTACACAAGCTATGAATCATTCTGGTCATCGAAATGAGGAGAGAAGGGAACAATATTCTATTGATTTTTTCATGAGGCAACATCCCCCTTCTTTCAGTGGGTCTTCTGATCCACCTGTTGCTGAACAATGGATCAGTACCATTGAAAAGATATTTTCCATACTTCGCTGTTCAGAGCATAAAAAAGCCATTTTAGTTGTTTCCCATTTAGAAGGTGAAGAAGACCACTAGTGGACACTAATTAAGAATACAAGGCCCCAATATGAAATTGAATGCATGGAATGGTATGAGTTCAAGAAATTATTTTTCAAAAATTACGAGGGAAGTAATTTTTGAACAAAGATGGAAAATGTGTTCCATGAGATAAAGGAAAAGGATGATGAATCTGTTGGTGTATACTAGGAGAATTTTACAAGGCTTTCATGGTATGCATATG
This sequence comes from Viscum album, assembly GCA_963277665.1. Lineage (NCBI taxonomy): Eukaryota > Viridiplantae > Streptophyta > Magnoliopsida > Santalales > Viscaceae > Viscum > Viscum album. The sequence continues at coordinate 1,042,526,137 of OY728163.1, read as the reverse complement.
GCTTTATCATCTAACCTGAATGTAATATTGATTGATTTTTCAGTGGCTTAAAACCAAGTCTTCTAAGGGCATTATCTATGAGAGACTTCAGTAGCTATTATTAAATTCTGCATTCTGCTATCATGATAGAACTAGAAGTTGGTGTAACATATCCATATCATGGTTTTGACATGAAATAAAATATGGAGTTCAATGAAAAATCTCAAAACTGTTGTGAAAAAAGACAAATGTTTCATTCTGCTCAAAGTGTGGAATGAAGCATGGTGTTGATTTTTTAAAGGTACTAGAAAATTTTTTAAGTGTGGAAAATGAGGTCATCGAGCAGCTGAGTGCCGATGTAATGGGAAACTGTTTTCTAATGATGTGAATAGAGAAAAGACTACAGAGAATACACCATCAACACATCAATGCTTATTGTTTAAGGAAATGGGCAATTATGCTAACCAATGCCCTAATCCAAGTGTTAATGATGATTGACATCAGCAACCTCTCAAGGAAAAGGACAAAGGAAAGTCACATGCGATCACTATTGGTGATGTTGAATATGAAAACAAAGTGGTGGAATGATTAAGTGTCTATGTAACGGGATTCCAAAATATTGTTGTGGAATATCATTTTTTAGAATCGTGGAATATTAGAATATCTATGTATTGGTTTGTTGTGGTTTTCAATAATTATACGACACCGGTAACCATGAAAAGTGATTTAAATATTTTTAAAAAGTAGATGATATGCATATAATGAATGGATAATGTGATAATTAAATGTTTGATAGCATTAATGATCTCATGACTGATATAAGGATAAAGTGATTTCATGGTTTGAGTATATATAAATTTTTTGGAATTTGGTATGTGGAATGTGTTGACATTTAACAGCATTCATGTTTTCACAAAAATTCTATGGTAATTCATGTTTTAAGAGAATAAATGATTAAGGTATTCACATGTTTGGAATGTGACCCCTAAGATATATCTTATGATATATTGGGGTGAATGATGGTATTCATATGATCGGTAGATGACCTTTCTAGTAATTATTTTCTTTATTCTATGAGCTTAGACAGAAGTATTTTAGACATTCTTAATGATTGGAATGAATTATGTTAGAAATACTATAGTAATGTTTAAGGATAGATATTTTTCGATGTTATGTCTAGAATTTTATAATAGTATAGTTTTTAGAAAAAGGACAACCCACTGGACGGGCGACAACCCATTGAGTCAGACAAGGATGGAGAAATCCAACCCACAATCGAAGTTTGACAGGCCTTTATCGCCTACCACTTGCCTACAGGAAGTACCTGGTTAGTAGAAATTCGTTTTATCTTATTAAAAGGTATAATAGATGAAGTATGAGTCAATTTTATGGACCATGTACGATTAATATCACCAGAGATAGACTTATGTATATGGAATAAAATATGTTATCCTTTTGTTTGAGATAGATGGAATGACATATCATTTTATCGCATGATCTTCTAACACTTCACGAATGAAAAATTCAACTTCATTTCCTTAAGAGATGATGTGTAAATTGTTCAATGAATGACGAACGATGAGAATGTACCCAAATCAATTAACTATTTCGTCTAATTCTAATTTTTCCAACATTAGGGAAATGATCTTGGAAACCAAAAACGTTGTCCTAGATGGTATCGTATATAATCACAAATTTATTGCTTTGTGATTGTCAGCATTTTCATAGCCTTTTTCTCTACCACTGTCCATCAGAACATGATGGTTAGATTTCTCTTCCATATCAATATATTCACCTGTTATCATCTATGTGGAAACTCAATGATGAGTTAATTTGGGAAACTATTATGTTTCATACTTTAGTTTTCAAAATTAGGTTTTAGTATTTCTTTTATCTATGTGGGATTATATGAATTAAACTTTCAAGTAGTAATAAATTTATAAGCCCCATGAATTTCGAGGGTGAAATTCATTTTAAGGGGGTATAATGTAACACCCTGAGATATTATTTGAAATATTATTAATTTATTTCATGTCATGTGTTGTACGCTACACCAATATTATCATGCGCTATACACAACACCGTATTAGCTTGTATTATACACAACACATTTATTGGCTTGCGTTACATGCAAGAGCAACCTTCCTTGATAGCTTACATTGTACGCAATACCGAGTTTCACTAAACACTGATATGTTATGAATGTTTTATATAAAATAGCTATTATGAATAGTAATACCCACTTTTTGAAATTATATAAATTTTATCATTAAAAATGGACTTAATTTTTTGATTCAGAATATCAAAATTAGCCTTGGGTGAATTTTTGGAATTTTTCTACAAACATTCAATATTTTATGAATAGTGAAAACACTGAGTTATAGGTTTAACCCGACTTCTTATTTAAATAATAAATTATTTTATTTAACATAATTTTAGGTCAAAATAGATTCATGATTTATATATATATATTCAATTTAATTAATTAGAAACATTTTATAATAATTTTAGATATATAAAAATTTTATTAAACTTTTTGCATTCTTTTACCCACCTCCTAGGAGCATTTGAAAATATACATAAAATTTTAATATACTGCTTTTGTGAGTTGAATTTCTAAAATCTGAGTGACACAGTTGATATCAGAAAGTCAAATTTTGTTCAATTAGATGAAAATAATTTTTGTTGAATGATAAATTATAACTTTTATTTACCACGGTTAAAAGTAAATAGTGTAATTAAGGTTAAAAATGATATTATTATTACCCTAACACATGTACTAACTCTATTTTAAAAGTGTAATTCGTCAGAAAACAACAATTGGAATAATATATTACCCTTTAGGTCCACTTGGATTATATTAGGACATTTATTATTATTTTATTTAAAGAAGTGTTAAAATAGATAAAATCAAAGATTAATAACTAAATCATTTTTAATATAGGGAAATACCTAAGATAAATTAGACTATAAATAATCATTAGAAAGCTAAAAAGATTTCCTACATAATGGTAATATATATATATATAATTTATACATTAAATATAATTAATTTATTAATTACACAATTATGATGCAGTAATTATCATATTAATAAAATATTAACATAATTAATATTATAAATATTAAAATAAATGTAATTTGAGATATCATTTATGAATTTAAATAATTTTATAAGTTAATATAACATATTAGGGTTGTTTATAGGAATTTTTTTCGAAGTAATATTCTGTTATGAAATTAGGAAAAAAATTACAATTAGTGTCAAAATTGACATAATATTGTTTTTAAAACAAATATTATATTATTAATTTATATAATGGTAATCAAAATCTATTTATATGAAAAAAAGAATTATAATAATATATATGACATTAATGAAACAATTTGCGTTCTATTGGTAGTTTATATTATTTTTATTAACCATATAGTGTTGGAATACAAGAAGACATGGTAAAAGTTAAATTATTTAACTAAGAATTAAATATAAATGATAAGGTTAAAATGGTAACCTAAACATGTATAAAACCTATTTTTTGAGAGGATTGTGACCGATACCACACTATAATAGAAATATGTCACCTCAGAGCCATTATAAACCAAATATAAATTTATTATAAAATAATATTTTAAGTTTTTTCTAAGGTTCCCCTCAACCCTCTTAGAAAATGGCACTCCCCCTTCTCTCTAATTCACATCTCCAATTCCATTTTTCTTGGAAATACCCTACCCAAATACCACCTCAAATGTCCTCTTCTTATCCTAGAGACCTTCATTTAGTCAAAATTCCAACCTAAGGAGCCCTTTTGATCAAATCAAAAGGAAGAACCTGAGGAAGAGGTAAATATATCACCGCCTATTTCAAGTTACATTCTTCTTCCACTTCATCCTCCTTTGTTTATTCCATTGTAAAATAATAACCACAGTATCTTATATATACTAGGATTTTATTATAATAAGTTTACAACCATATTAGTTATTTTATCCATCCTACGAATGAAAAAGTCACCACATGTGCATACGTACGGCTTACAGTCTCCATGTCATGGTGTAGTTTGTTATTAAAACATTTCATCATTTGAATGGGTAAAATAATGAGTATAAATGATATAAATATATAATATATAATTATTATTATTCGTTATATATGATATACTATCCAATTATATAAGATTTTAATATAAAAATATTGATATTGTCGCTTGTGCGTACGTACGGAATACCGTCTCTACGAACGCGATGAGATTCGTTTTCCATAATTAACCATTAAAGTATGATTATACAGTATATTTAATAAATAATAATGATATATATTACATAATAATGATAATATATTTATGTTCATATATGTTTCATTTAGTTTATTCCATTCAATTCAATAAGGAAACGAAAACAGCGTTCATTCTAATGTAGGGCTTACCGTCTCCATGAACGGTGTATTTCATTCCATTTATCGATCTATCATATATATTTATATTATGAATATATATTATATATAAATAATTTTTTTACATTCTATAATTATTTAAATAATGATATAAGAAATAATATCAAGAACAACATGTTGAAACACGTTTGATAAATGAAACAGTTTTACTGAAAAATGCTACTTTGACATTGATTTTATAAAAGAACGGTTAATAAAAAGTCAAAAGTGGATCATATATGATATCATAAATATTATTATTGTTATGTAAGAAGTTAATAATATGGTTAAACTCTCTATATAGTAGTCTCATACACATATGGCTGAAATTGGACATAAGGTAAGGGATAATTTTGCAAATCTCATTTTTATCTGACATTACTTATACGTAAGTATTTACTCGGGTTATATTATTTATCCATGTCCATAAAAAAAATTTTCATAAATTTATTAATATTATTTCATGTATCTTATAAGTCATTATTACCCATATTTGACTTTTACTTTATGTTATGGAATTAATCTTTCTTTTGATTACCATACATGGTACTTTTTGACTTTTCCGTTAAAAGAATGAGGAGAATGTTTTTTAACATATACATTATGAATGGATTTTTAAGGTTTCATAAAGCCATATTGTAATGAGGATTCCACTACAAGAATTCATGATTACATAAAAAATAATTTTCTCTTAAAATTTCATGACATTTTGTAAAAAGAAAATTATTTGGAGAAGAAATGATATTTTCCTCAAGAATTCATTTCAAGTGTTTTATCAAAACTAGTTTCCATCTAAAATGACAGTAGTTAATATTTTTATGTTTCTAGTATAATGTCTCTATTATTTTCATGGTGTTATTTTTTTTATGAATAAATGATATCCATTAGTTTTATATGGATCATGTTATGAGGGGGTGATGTTTATTAAACCCATTTTATTCTTTGGGTTCTGATTAATTATTTATGTAGATTTTGTGGAACACGTAAGAATGATTTTATTATGAGATTTTTGGGAACTATATATACCTCCAATACATTGGGTAAATATTTATATCTCATGATATAAACATGGATGGAATGACAAGTGAATCTGGTTCAGTAATACAAGGCTGGAATGACAAGTAAAACAGATTCCGTAATGTACTTTGTCCACTATGATGGTCTTGGAAGAAATGTCTTGGCTACTATGTAAATAATTACATGTGCTTAATGGTTTTCCAAAATTACATGTTTTATTTAAAAAATATTTTATCTTTATTAATGTTCTATTATGATCTATGCCTTTTGTACTATCAAGATTTATGTCATTACCCATGATTTTTCTGTTTATGTTCATGTTCATACATTTATATTTTTAGGGATTGTTATATAATCTCAATGTTTAACCTTACTAAGCATTTGAGCTCACCCTTTTTATTTTTTCTTTTCCCCATGATATATAGAATGGTTTTAGGTAATAAAAACCATGGGGGAGATATTTATGGAGATGATTAATATCTTTCACCATGATTGTAATATTTTGTTTCGAGTTTGCAAAGACAATAAAAGTTTACAGTCCTTGGGTGTCCGTTTTTTTATGTTTTAAGTATTCAAAAAAGTAATGTAATGTCCATGTATGTCATGTGCGGGACCTTACACCCACTATCTATTTTTATATAAGTTCTCACTCTCATTAAATATGGTCTTCCATGCCTCTATAACATTTTTTTCTATGGAATTGTTTTGGTAGTATCCTCTTGTTTCTTGGGGAAATCATAAAAAGATATACATTGTACCTTTAGGTGAAAGTTTCATACATGAAGAGGCCTTAACATACACATTTCTTCCCCACATATTTAAATTCGATAAAAAGGCTTTTATTCCACTCCAAAATTCGTATGGAATACCATTTATTGATTTAGTTGGTACTTGGCCACTTTTTTGAAATGAATCTCCCCAATAGGTTAATGGAAGACTTGCATGACTCATCGTTGATCTCGCTATGTCCAACAGGGTGTGGTTCATTGATTCTCTAGCACTATTCTCCTTGGATGTGTATGGAGGAGTGAGTTGGAATAGGATCCCAAACTACCATAAGTAATCAGTGGTGTCTTGGATATGATATTTTTTAACTCAGTCTAAGAGGAGTTTCATAATAGTTTTACGAAGAAGGTACTCAGGATCATTATTTTATTCTTTAAACATATCAATAAAATCTGACTTATACCACATTAAAAAGATATATTCATATCTACAACTATCAATTTTAAGAGTTATGAAGTTTGAGTAACCTCCCTATTTCATCACCTAGAAATGGTCCACACATATCTATATTAACCAATTCAATAATTTCGTTATCCGTTTAACCATTGATAGTAAATGGTTCACGGGTCTTTTTTCATTGTATACATGCATGACATAAACCAAGTGGTCTTCATTAGAAGGAATATAAATATACATCTTGATGTAACTTCATTATATGTTTCTCATTTACATGACCTAACTGGTGATTCTGAAGATGGGTGTGTTATGATCCATGATAATTATCTTTTTTATACATTTAAATTACTTATTTTTTTTATTAAACACAAAAATTCCATTGTATAAATGATCCCTACCAAAAAAAATGGAATCAATATAATAGAAGAAAAATTCATTACCCAACATGAAAACAAATACCTATATATCTAATCTACATATGGATATAATGATTTTAGTAATATGACACACATAATAACCACCACTTAACACTAAGAACATCCAATTTGAAATATGTGGTGGTAGTCCCTAACAACTACCACAACAGGTTTGTCTTCATTGGATGCATTCATATCTACCTCTTGTCATCTAATCATCGAGAATATACATGGTTCATGTATTTGGATTTATATGTGAGAAAAACAAGATGTATCTAATTCCCAATTTTTAGAAACATATAGATTACATTCATTAAAAAACGTATTAAATGCTTCCCCTTACTTCATAGGATTAGTGCAGTTCATCTTCTAGTGGCCTTTCTTGTCACATGAGAAAAAATCAATCTCTTATTTTCTTTCCTCTCCATTAATCTTCCTTTTCATGGAAGGCCATGAAGAAGATTTGGGATTAATGATATTCGCCTTCCCATTCCTATAATTTAGCATAAATACATAAGGATTTTCACACTTCATATATTGTGCACTTGATGAATGAGGATATGAAGATCAGATAAAGAATTACAAATGTTGTTCATGCTGAAATGGAAAATAAAGTTGGAGAAGCTTGGAGGGGTGATGTGAGAATGAGATCAGTGACCAGTTCTTTGGGGAGTTCAAACCCTAGAACCTCCAAGAACTCAATGTATCCAATGATATTGACAACTTTTTTCCTAGATAGAAAACCCTCTCCATGATTACTTTTAATGAGTACATTGGATACCATAAATCTTTCATGTCTTTCTGTCTCCTGGAAAATAACAAAGCGGTGATCGAGCATGATATACACATCAATTTGTTCATGAGACATCATAATCTCACTAGACATTGATGATAGCATCAAACATTTAATGTCGAACACGTTTTTCATATGTTTCTCATTTACTAGGAAATACCCATCTATTGCCTCTTTAAAAGGTAAATTTGGTAATTATAAATCCAACATGTAAGACTTCTATTAATGGAGTAGGATAACCTGGAAGAATCTACTACATTCTAAAAGATACTTCTGATGATAATGTTGTCTTTATCCAGAAAGGATCACAAGGATAGTGTGGTTGGAATGATTTACATTTTTATTTTACATTTAAAAAAATATATAAATTTTAATTTATAGATTTTTATGAGAAAGAAAATATTTTTATTATTAGTTCCAACACTATTTTATCATGTCCAAATGGCTCTCAACATTGAACAAAGAATGTCTAGTTATCATGACATACTAGTGGAATAGATCCATATTCCCCTTTGCGTAACCCAAAATGGGATGGTCATGTTATTTGAAGGTATTTAAGTTGGTATATATTTTCCAAATGCGGGAATGAAACTCCTTTATATGTTGGATTGAATCTCTAATACTGAAATCATGACTTTGGATTTCCTCAACTCTTGACTCCAATATTACACCATGACTGGAAATGGATACTCTTATTGATATAATATGGACATGTCAATCCAAAACATTTTAAAAGGGCTTACTGTATTAATGTATGTTTCCCATAAAGGGTTGTTAAAACACATAGTTTTATATGATTTTTACATTAATCAATTAATGGGAGTCTTGTTCTGACATAATATTTAATTTTGAGTATTTTTATCTCCTATGTGTGAATTTATTATTATAATTATTAGATGCTTGTTAATATTAAGTTTAACTTACATAAGCGATTATACATGTCATTGTAATATTTCCACATAAGCATATATTATTTTAGTTACATCTCTCATGCTTGTTTTTTACATTAATTAAGTGACCATGAAAACAGATCCAAAATGAGAAAACATGAAACTGACAGAAATATAATAAAGTAGAGGGCTTGATCATGTGATTTTATAATAATTATTTTATCGTTATGTAGATAAACTAACCTCGACCTAGGGGAGAAACCCCTTGAACCTTTTGTGTTTGTGTTTATAAATTTCCACCTGTTAACCTCTATATCCCTTGAGATTGTTTTCGTCTCATCTACAGCTTCACAGACTCCTCTAGCATGTGGAAAAAATCCATTACAAATGATTTTAAAATCAGACATATGTTGGGGGTAATATGTGGGTTTACATAAAAGAAACCATGGGGGCACATGATCTACATATTAATGTCGATAGATTACGTGCATTTCAACAATTTATTTAATAAAAAAATTAAAATTAAACCAATCACATTAAAATGTATTGGTTTAGCTCATGATCACCCACATACGTACAATGAGTTAAGCATTTAATAAAACGAGTTTTCAATTATTTTATTATTGTTTTTAAAATAAATTGTGCTCAAATCAGTTAACTATAATAATTAATTTGGGATTCATTTTATCATTATCATTTTATGAATTTCTATGAGATTCTAATCCATCATATTTTTAAACAAATAAATTCATTTAAAATTATACCATGGTACACGTCTCATGGTTTTGAATAATATAAAAATAAATTTTAACAAATATGCATAATTTGGATGAACACATGGCTTGTAGTTCCAACTACATGGTGTGTTCTATCATTCACTATCAATCCTAATTACACGCCTAGGGATATGGCTTGTAAATGTACATAAGAAAATTTCTTGGTACATGGTCTGTGTAGTGGTCCATATATTCTGTGTTGTCCGCATTACACAGTCTCCATCTAGGAAAGATGTGTACATGGTACATGGTCCACCATTAACATGAAGGGACTACACACCTTGTCTTATGGTCAACATGGTGTGTAATCCGGAAATGGTATTCCAGCTGTTCCTAGTCATCACACAATGTCTTTAAGACATTGGAAAAATCCAATGACAATGATTGGTTTTGTAGACCAATCTTAATGAATTGAACCTTGATACGCGACCTGTGAATCCAAAAACATATCGTTTATTCTCGTGTTATATGGGTAGGAACCTTTGGAACCTTTAGATGACTTCAACTGTTTTATTTTAATCAAATTAAAGAAAATATTGTTTTTGTAAGGTGAATGTGAAAAGAAAAGATGGATAACTTCTCTCGAAATCCTGATTAAAAGAAAGATTAACCTTGAATTGAAAAAATAAATTATTAAACAATAAATCCTCAATGACTTATTTAAATAATTATAAAATATTATGTAACCTTAATAATACCAAATATAGGTTTCGAGCCCAGCGGAATCATGGGATGGTCTGAAAAAAACTTAAATTTTCACCATGATAAATGATTATTCCTATATCAATTTGATGATGAAATACAGTCTCCATAAAAAGAATGAATGATTTAGATAAAGAACGATGATACCTGAAACATTTAGAGAGGATCTTTTGAATCGTGTATATAATTAATGTAAATAATTTAATAAACAAAACAATACCATATTCTTCTGTATTTTCGTTATCAATGATGTTGAATATATGGAGTGACCTTTATATATTATCTTATTCCTATTACAATGATCCAAACTAGATTCCATCTAACAGTGATCCACACGTTCTCCAATTGCCTCTAATAAACACCACTATTGTTATAGGTCCTAGCACGTCAAAGCGAGTGTCTTATGTAGGTCGTTATTTATTACTTCTACCTCAGCCATGAAGTACATATGTAGGTCATGAGAGAGGTATGAAGAGGATTCGAGAGAGATATTTTTATCTCAATAATTCTCAATTCACCGGGTTTCTAGTTCTGTGCATATCCCAATAGAATTATGTTCCTATTTGTTGACACAGGGATTTAGTTACAATGTTTAATTGAGTAACAGAAATAAAATTCATTCAAAAACATATATAAAACCAATTATATTAATAATAATACCACTTTAATATTTATGATGCACCAAATTTCAAAAAACATAATTATAATTAAAATTCTACATCACAAAATAATAGTATCCTTATTTTAATTTGTGAAAACTAATTGAATAATTTTTTATTGTCTTTTAAATAATTATTTTACTACCAGATCGGCCTTGGTCAGATCAAACACAACTTCAATTTTTTGGAACACCAAAAAAAATAATTAATTAATTTATTCACATAAATAAATATTTTATTTCCAAACAAGTAAATAAGTATTTATAAAATGCTAAATAAATTAAATAAATATATTTTACCCACAATCTAGTGAATAAATATTTATTTAATTTATGTAATAATTTTAAATAGAATAATATTATACCACTTTATTTATATTAATATTTATTTATTAAATTCAAATATAATTTAATCAAGACCACTAGATACAAATAGTGTGTGACCCTCCTGGATTCATTCTCGATGGAATTAGGTGGGCTTAACTAATGCCAAAGATTATTATCTTGGAATGGGTCATGGAACCCAAGAGAAAGAACATAAAGTTGCAAAAACAACATATAAATATGAATGATCATTGTGTAATATAATCCCATTGTTTCAATATCTCATCAAGAAGGTTTCAGGATAGTGCCATCAACATTTATGTTTGATACAATGATCTTTGACTACATAAAATATAATCATCGTTACACCATGACCAGGGAATTTCATACAACGGTTCTATTTCAATAAAAGTGAATAGATATCAGCTTCTATAAATGGAAGGTACACATCCTTCCTCAAATTATCATTTAATAACATGCCACTCGTGAGGCACACAATGTGTCATAGTTCCCAATAAATGTCTTGCTAAATGTCTTAAGCAGTAAATCAATGTGCATGAGTCAAGACACGTATTAATGATAATCATAATGTATAATTATCATTACAAACACTCGAAAATAAAAATATACGATGACACAAAACCTTGTGGAATTCCAAATGGTGTGTCTCTTCTCATAATCTCATGTCTTATAGAGTACCAAGTGTGAACTGCATGAGAGGATGTCCCATCATCTTATGAGTACTCACACCTAACAGTTTGTATACTATATTTAAAATATTACCTTATAATTTCATGGATCTCATCATGGAGGAGAACTTTCATGACCTTTTGAATACCACAAATACTCTAGAAGGTTATTATATAATAGTCATGCAGAACTACGAACAATATGTAATAAGATGTTCAATATTAAAATAAATAAAATATTCCTGTAATAAAAGTAAAAATAGTTGGTTCTATGAAACCAAATCATAAATGTACCTTCAATAGTATCTCTACCATGCAATCTGTGTATCCTCACATAGTCATTTGGTAATCGTAGATTCCTTTCACTCTATCATGGGGAGCCCAAAAATCTCATGTCCTAGCCAGTATTCCCTGGCCTATTTCATGCACCAGGATTCACCAAACCCATTATCCTACTGTCAAACAAAAAACTCATTGTTCTTAACTCTGAAAACTATCATATCTCTCAATCATATCCTCGGATACCTTTTTTTCATGATCATCATTCCACCAGGTGAGGGAAGCAATAACAATGTGCCATGCAATTCCTTCTTCATGATGAAGGAGAGACAATGACCCCAAAATCCCTCTTTCAATAGGCCTCGTAGTGGGGACAACCAACAACTATATTGAATGTCACTAAAAAGGAATGAATTACCATTTTTATTGAAATAATTAACTCAGATAAGATGGTAAAAATCCCACACAATATAAAACATTTATATAATGGAAAGAAATCCAACCCATGACTGAAATAAATGTAAACTAAGATGAATGTATAACCAATGAACCATATAATCTACCAAAATAAATAGTCTTAGAAGTATCACATAAAATATACTCATTCCGAAGCTAGTAGAGTACAGTATAGTACTTAATTTCCTTCTAGAAACTTAAAAAATTGTTTATAATGTATGTTGATCATACAATTATACTTAGTAGGGAATCTAATGTCACTTGTGAACAAGTGGGAGAAGCATACTAATGCCCCTTTGAAAACAACAGAAACCAACCACACCAACCTAATGAAATACTAACTATCCAAACCTCAATAGGGAATTCTCACCAAATAGCACAAGTCATTTAAGGTAATAATATATAAAAATAAATGATTTGGGTACCCCACACCACTTTTTCCACTAGTTAACTTCTCATTCCTAATGGATACCGTCTTGATGATACCTCTCTTACCCCAATCCAATCCCACTGCACAACATCCCCCACACACTTGTTCCAAAAACCACACATACCCCACCAACAGAAACCTCAGTCACAACAACCAAACAACACACCCAATACACATTGTCCTCATCCTGAAGACAGTTGGGAAACAACCCTCCCCTACCAACACCAGTGCCCCTCATCCACAACACATCTTACCTAAAGGATCATAGTATAATATTAATCCTCAATCCATTATATAATTTTTGGATATTCTCATGCCGTAAGAATATTAAAGGGTTGCAGAGAAGAATTTCAGTAACCATCCATTCATCCTCCCACCAGGATGTTAGGAAAGACACCCTCCCAATGAAATTGGGGTGTTTAACATGTAGTGATCAACAAGGGTTGGGTGTGTGTTGAAAATTACAAGGAACTAAAATTTATATACATTTATATGTATACAAGCACTAATCCAAAAAAATGGGTATCAAACAAGAAACACCCCATACAGAACCACCACTGGTGCTAACCCTATATGCACGACCACACAACAACCACAACCAAAGCGTAAACCCAACAACATTATTATTTTTTCAATTGTAATTATTATTTTTAGATTACACTATAATTAATTCCATCAATACAAAATAAACCACTATCCACAATGATTCTCAATACAAAAAGAAAGCCAATCTGCAGTCTCACCACACAAACAGCACATAAACACATTGTAGTACTACTGTAAAATGTCCCTCGGTGGCCATAATAAAAACAATCATATTCCCATTACCTAAAAATTAATATATTCCAAAATAAATCAATCTCTCAACCTAAGATTCGGTTACACCTCTGGTACCACCCCATAATCAAATCCCTCTTCCAACAGACTCGAACAACAACCTCTCTACACAAACATGCCATATAACTAACACAAAGTAATTCAATCTTTCTACAACCATAGATATAACAATGCTAAAAAAATCACACAACCCTCATCGTGTAAACAAACCCATACACTCATAGAACAATGCCACATAATTAGAAAAACCATATTCAGATTTAGCGAGAGTGGTTATTTAATTCCACTTCAAAGAAGGTGGGTGATCATAGAATGTGTTTGATCCAAGGTAATCCTTGTATTTAAAAATGAGAATGTGATTTAAAGGATTGATACTTTTAATTACTCCTAGATGATCAACAATTAGAACATGAACTTCACAATGGTTCAAGAAAAGGCCACCAGTGGTCCAGGCTTTTAGAAGGCCTTATATCCATGATAATTTATAATTGGAAATCAAGGATAATAATATAATAATTCTCTCAACATTATTTCATTGTATATTCCCTTCCATTATCATTACATTTACAATTATATTTTTATCATCATCATCCCAAAAATTTATTACTCTTATTTATGAAATAATTCAGTTGTTCTCTACCAATAATCATTACTTCACCCAACATGCATGATTCACAATTAAAGAGAGATGAAGGAAAATCCGGACATGGAACAATAGGCAACCATAAATCCTTTTTTCACCAAAAAAGGTGTTGCTCGATCAGAAGAAATTACATAAAAAATAGGATTGAAATGGCCTCTAGAATAGGCAGACGAGTGGTCTAAGGAATATAAGTTCACCGCACACTAATAGAAAAGAGAATATAGAACCTCAAATTTTGAAAACTCTGATCCTATATCAATAGTACATGATATTGTTTCAAGGGAAATTAAACTCTGATCATGGTTAATATTAAATGAAATGAATATTTCAAAAATAATTACAAACACCAATAATTAAAAATGATATGCTGACACTGATAGTTCAAATGACTCATTGACATTTAAAACTCATTAAGTCTCACTGATAGAAACACATCAAAATGATATGTCGACCCCGACCGAACAAAATGACAAGTTAACACCATTAGTTAAAAACAACATGCCAACATAGATGGATCAAAATTGAAGGTAGACACCGATAGTTCAAAATGAATAGTTGACACTATTATTTCAAAATGACTCATCGACATTGATAGTTCCAAAGGACTCATCAACACCGAAATTTTACAACTAAATGCTGACAAAGATAGTTTAAAATGACACACTGACATAGATAGTTTAAAATGATAGGCTGAATATGATAGTTCCAAATGAAACACAGACTCCAATATTTTAAAACTATATATTGACAACAAATGATCAAAATTACATACTTATAAAAATTATACTTTTTGGGTGATCTTATCAGAATGAGTCACACATACACCCCATAACACCTTAGAAACATTATTTTCACAAAATAATAGACCATAGAGGTCGGTTCCATTACAAATATTACTACGATTCTTTCCATATTATTTTACAAACTACCCTGTATCGCATGAATTTCAATGAATCAACCAATATTTTGAAATAATTATTTTCTAATAAATCCATAATTCATAGTACAATTTCACAGTTTCATGTTTCAATAATTCATTCCAAATTCCAAAAAATCATTTCATATTGTGTTAATGAATTTTAATTGAATTATTAATTTTTTGTCAATTTGATCTATAATAATCTTCAAATCATTTTTCTACATCTTTTATAAATCATAAATTTTTTCAAATCATTTTAAAATAGATTATATGAATCATTTACAATAAATATTAAATAAATAATCAATTACTGAAAATTCAGGGGTTAAAAATAATTTAAAAATATATTTCAAACCAATCAAATACTCATATTTTCAATTATAAATGAAAAGTGTTATCTAACCACATATCATTTATCACAATATCAGTGAAAGAATAGTATCATGAACCAATATTATAGATTTGATGTTATGGGTAAACAAAAATAATACCAAATAATAATAATTCAACAATGTAGGGACCAAATCCATTATAACATCACATATTACCTCACATGGAAAATAAAATTAAGTAAGTATATAGTGTAAAATTAAATCAGAGACACACATACCATATGGATATCAAATATTCCAAAAACACATTAATTTTATAGGATCCGTGTTTAAGGGGGAAATTCATATACAAAGATCCTCTTAAAATATTTCAGTCGAGTTCATGTCCAATCGGTGGATGTTGAAATAATATACAGCGGTTTTATGTTATATATACTAGAAGGAAAAATGTTTCCCTGCAGAATTCCATACAAAAGTGATGAATATTAAATAGTATGGAATTATTTCCTATATACTATAAATGAAACCTACCATAGAACTCCATGAGAGGCTACACCCCTTAGGTTTGACAAACCAACATCCTCAGTGATAGACATTTCATAACGATGTCATTGGGTGGAGAGCCATTCTTTGTCTAAATTTCACACACAAGACTTCCCAAGGACTATACTTATTCCATTATCATTTTCTTTGACACCAAATGTAATAATTCATGCTTGAAGTATTTGAAAATTACATTTACATTCAGAAACAGATAAGAAATTTCACAACAATACACCCAAAAATCTTATTAGTTTAGAATATTTGGAATCTTGGATCATAATCTTATAACATGTTGAATGATATTAAACATCTTCAATAAATATGTTACCCTATTATTTTCATACCTTTGACATTTCTTTATATCCTGGTCAAAAGGTAACATTAAAATGGTGAACTCAAATGCTCAGTAAGTGTAAAAAAAGGGAGCATAAAATAATCCAGAAACAGAATAATAAAAAACCCTAACATAATTTTTATATATCAAATTAATTATTCATTAAATAAATCCAGGAAATACATAAGTCATATATCATAATGGAAGATTAACCATGATATAATAAAATTTATATAAAACATGTAATTGTTGAATTCAAATAATCAAATAATATGATTTTCATAGTTTCCAAGGCATTTAATCCAAGACCATCATAGTTGAATTTTTCCATTACAGAACCTGTTTTACATGTCTTTCCAGTAACGTGTTGCTGAACCAGATTTAATTTCTGTTCCAACCCTGTATTACATAATGAGAATAAAATTTCATTCCAATCAAGTATACCTCATGTGATAAAAATATTTACCCCATGCATTTTAGGGATATATATATCTCATCAATCACATAATGAAATCATTTATACATTTTTCACAAAAATATAAATTATTTATCATAACATACCCCAGGAAATAAAATTTGTTTCTTAAACATCATTCCATCATAACAGAATCTATATAAAATAGCATTACTTCATTAAAAAAATAATATAATAATAATAATGTTGATAAAAACATAAACATATTTAATATAATAATATTATATATATGATAATTTTGATAAAACACAGGATCCTAATTTCTAAGGAAAATATTCTTTATTCTTCAAAAACATTTTATTTTATTAAAATGCAAGGTGATTTTAAAAGAAAATATTTTAATTAAATATTATAATAAAATAGTATAGATGATTCTTCATATAAATAAGGATTTATGAAATCATAAAAAAAAATAATTCATCCAGTATGAGTTAAAAAAACATTTTCACTGTAATTTTGTTGGAAAAGTCATAAAGTTCCTCACATGGTAAAAAAATATTCTTTCTATATAATCCAGTAAAAGTAAAATATGGATAAAAATAACTTTAAAAATAAATATATATATAGTAAACATTTTATGGAATCATTTTCATAAAACATGGAAATCGTTGATAAATATATCCCCAATAAATACATACGTATAAACAATCTTACATAAAAATGGGATTTCAAAATTATCCCTTATCATAGATCTGATATTAATTTTATCTATCTAAAATTCATGTATTATAATTTTAAACATATTATTATCTTTTAATAGAACCATAATAATTTTTATGATTTATAGATGATTCACATATAACATTATATTACCTATTCATTTATCAATTCTAGGTTACATAAGCATTTTGGGTAATAATCATTTTACTTATAAAAAATGTTTGGACTTGTTATTCTTGATCTTATTACATATATCATGATTTAAATACATAAAAAATGTAAAAAATGATTTATATATTATAAATATTAATTTCTTAAATATATATACTAGATAGATAAATGAAATGGAAGACATCATTCATGTAGATGGTGGGTCATATGTACGCATGAACACTGTTTCTATTTCCTTACTGAATCAAATGGAAGAATGTGAATATCATATATATGGATACCTTAATCAAGTAGAATTATTATGACCAATATATCTTTCAAAATTATTGTATAAATTTTTTAATCATTCCTAAATGGTTAACGCGGTGAATGAATTTCATCACCTCATGGACATGGTAGGCCATATGTGTGGACATGAGAGGATATCATTCACATAATGGTAACATAGTATGGAAGTGGAGGGTAAATTAATAAGAAAAAATAAATTTTATTTTATATTCATTATTTAAATACATTAATCTAATAATTATACCCATCCAGATTATGTATTTTTTAATAACAAATTACACTATGGCGTAGAGAAGACAAGTCGTACATACACAGGTTTGTTGATATTGTTATTCGTAAGACATAAATAATGAGGTATAAGTTTGTATCCTAATTATAATTACATCTGAGAATGTGTAAGATTATTTATTTACTACATTATTATGGATATAAAATACAAATAGTATGTTGATAAATATTAGAATATTGAAATAGGTGGTAAAACAATTACCTCTTTTTTCTAGTATCTCTTTTTATTTGAAAAAAAGGTCTTCCTACAATGGCGTTATGCCCAATGTAAGGATTATTATAATAAGGGAGGGATTATAGAGATAGTATTGGACAATTATTTTCTAAAATAAAAGGCTATGAATGTGAGATATAAATATGATAAATGGTTCCATTTTATATTAGAGGTTATAGGAACTTTAAGAAAGTCTTGAAATATTAATTTATTATAAATCAATTTCGATTGAAAATGTTCACAAACTAATTCTATTCAGAGATAAGAATATTTTTGTTCGAATACCCATTATTAAATAATTTTTAGAGATGTTATTATTTTTTTCCTTATTCTTTTGGATTAACAATTATTATATCTTTTTGAATCTTATATAGATATCATGTTATTAACAAATTGTGGGTTAATTTAAAAATCATATCATGTCAATGTTCACAAAAATATGTCATTTATGACATATTTGTACTTATATTTACCATTTATATGAATATTTTTTTTATGAATTTGATATAATTTTATAATCAATTTTATATTTTAGGTTTTGAATTATATCAATTTTTGTAAATATTTATACAATCCTTTTTAAAAAATTCATAACAATATCATTATATAAAAACAACATTTAATCAGTACTAACATGTCATATTAACCTATAAAAGGCATGTATGAGATTTATTATATGAAATGATATTCATTTTAATATTTATAATATCATTTATGCGAATCATTTTTTAATGAATCATTCACTACATATTAAATGTGTCATATTTCAATTTATATATTTAAAGATAAGAATATTTAATAAAATATCATGATTTATGATATTTTTATAGATTTAAAATACCTATTTATATTATAAGGGATTAATTATACAACACCATATTAAAATTTATTTAGTAAGAAGATACATGTTTATGATATTTATATATATACCTTAAATAACTTATTATGACAAATCATTATCACTCCCATGTGGGTCCACGAGGTCTTAAAATCGACCCATATATTCTCATGGTCCGTCATATGCCCTAAAATATGTTTTTGACACATTTTAGTGTAAATTTAAATTATTATAATATTATTTTTTACCTTTATTTACCTAGTATACACATTAACCATTGTAAATGAAAATAATTGATGATGTTACTATTCATAATCTTCAAAAAAATAAAATTACGTATTTCAAAAATATAGACCTTATCATTCCAAATATGGATTTCATTTTCCTAAAATCAAAAATATGAAGTGTTAGAAATTATTATAACATTATTTCCAATTTTGAAAACTAAAAAAATATTATTTAGAAGTAAAACTATCAAAAGTATATCATGTGTTTATGTCCAATTTAAATGTAATACTACTTAAAATAAAAATAATAAAATATATACTAAAAAACAAAATCCAAATAAAAATCAAAATTGATTATATAGATAATTTTATGATGTAAATAAATTTGATGTATTGGCAGTTTTGAATTAAAATGCAGTATTTTTCACAATTAATCAAAACATGAATTTCATTATAAAAATATCAAAATTTATATCATGGTAATTTATGATATCTATATTCCTAATAATAATTTTATTTTTTCAAATTGAATGTATATATGTTTTAAATAATGATTTAAAATTGGTCTTTCATCAAAATTTGACAACATCGAATTTTTAAAATAATACAACTTTTATCCAAAAAATTAAATATCCTCTTATGCAATGTCATAGAAAATACATTATATGGATGTTAATGATATATAAAATTAAAAATTATGTTAATAATATTTATAACAACTAGTTTATATAAAATTGTAATTATATATTGTTGTTTAGTGAAACACGGTATTGCGTACAACAGTAGATATCGAGGATGGTTTCTCTTACGTGTAACACAAGACAGGTATGTATTGCATGAAGTGTAAGCTTAAATTATTTTTTTATACCATAATACAAACATACATATTTTAGAAATAGAAAAAAATATATACTATGTGTAGTGTGAAATTAATTCTATTAAAAGAACTTGAAATTGTGAGTAATAGAAGCCAATCATAGTTTTGAGTATACTCCAAGATAATATTGGTGTAGCATAAAACACAAGACATAAAATAAATTTAAATATATATATAACATAAAATATCATGGGGTTATATTATTCCCCCATTAAAATAAATATTCCATAGAAATTATTTGAGGTTATATTTGGTTGAATATTTGAATGATTCTTTCATAAAAACCCACATAGATAAAAAGTAATATTAAAAATCATTTAAAAATGAATGATAGAAATATAACAGTTACCCAAAGTATGTTATGACTGTTGTTCCCCAAAATATATAAAAATTGTCATGTGAAAGATTGTATTTGGAAGAATAATCTTACAATAATGTTATGATGGAGAGTGATAGAGAACAATGATGTAAAATATTAATAACTAGAAATATGTAAAAATATAATTATTTAAGGAACCATCTATTTAATTAGATAACGAGGTACTAAGAAATCATTTTTGGTTTACATTATCTTTCCCCTAATGATTTAGAGTAATACAAGAGAATAAATTCATACATGGTTTTTGTATAGTCTAATAATTTTTCTTTCCTCAAACAATTTACACATCCTCACTTATTTAAAGAAATATAGTTGAACTTTTCATTATTTAAGTATTATAAGATCTTTCGATAAAAATTTAGGTTATTCCATCTATCTCAAAAAAAATGTTATAATATGTTATCAAATATTCAAATTTACACCTATAAGGAGATAATAAATTAATATAAAAAAATTCAAATACAAAATAACTTTTAATATATTAAATTGGGAAACATTACAATCCTTCCAAAAACAAAGAATATAGAAAACTATAAATACGTGAAGTAAATCAGCATTACATTTACCTCTTATATCTCATAAGTTATTTTATTGCTTTTTCATTCAAAACATGTGAATACCCAAGTTGTTTATTCTATTGAAACATTATGATAACATCAAATACTATTGAACATTAGTGAAAAAATTAATATTTTTAAAATTAACTCTTTACAAACACTAAAAATACCATATTTTATATATAATCAAACC
Organism: Viscum album; assembly: GCA_963277665.1. Classification (NCBI taxonomy): domain Eukaryota; kingdom Viridiplantae; phylum Streptophyta; class Magnoliopsida; order Santalales; family Viscaceae; genus Viscum; species Viscum album. Next base: position 1,042,504,345 of record OY728163.1, on the reverse strand, counting down.
ATATGATAACTTTTTTGTTGTATAAAGAATGAGTTCATTAATACTATCAATCATCTCATTATCATGTTATCCCGTAATTTTTCTTATATTATGTGCCTTCCCAAATTATTTCAATCACTTTTCATGGTTAATGATACCATATATGTATGGAATTACACAATGTACAAGTACATAAATATTCCAATATTTCATAATACTATAAAACTGATCCAAAAATACTATTTTGGAATCCCATTCCATAAACACATAATTATCTCACCACTTTCTTAACATACTCATCATCACCTATAGTGATTATAGGTTATTTGAATTAGTCTTTGTCATAATGAGATTTTTTGTTTTGATAATCATCCACAACCATTGAATTTGGGTATTAGATAATATATTTCCTCATATCCATTCAAATGTAATCCTGATTTGTGGGAGTTTCACTCTTTGTAGCTATTTTTTATTCCCATTACATCAGTAGTAAAAAAAATTATTACCTTTTTTCCCACGCGTAAAACATTTATCAATCACCTTAAGTCAATTTCATTCATGTTTCCTTCCACACATTGATTATAATTAAAATCTAATATTGTTTTCGTCGTAATAGTTAGTGTGACTTTTGAATTATATCATTCTATTAATATCATTACCACGAGATAGCTGATAAACTGGAATATTTATTTTTTAATGATGTATTCGAGGATGTTACATACTAAAAATTATATTTGTGAATTCATCCCTATACATAGAGTAAATTTTATCTTGTTTCCTCGTTTTATTGATAATGTTCCACCACAGATTCTCTTTACCTTAAAACAAATAAGTTACCATGTTAACATTTTCATGTTCAGAAATATAGAGAATGAAAATATATTTTTAACATTACAAATAAATATCACTGTAACTAGTGGATCAATATATCCTCTAAAATACAGTTTATTTTTCCTTTTATATGATTCAAGAGAACGCTGATCCCACATTTGGTCATTTTGGAGCATAACTGAATTTTTGGTCATAGAAACATGATTCTTTATTTGAGCTCCAATAATATTTTTTGTTTAGGAGGACAATTATTGGATTTTATCATCACATCCACCATTAACATGGTTATTTTGGGTTCCAGACACTATCTAACACCCACAATAAATAGTGTGAGTGGAAAAAAAATCAAACTATGATGACAATATAATCAAGTGGGAGTACCTTCAATATCTAAAATCTTATGTTTACTCATATGATATTCGTGATTTATATCAAAATTCTAGGATGATAACCTATAGATACACTTACCCTTATAGACATCTGAATTCATACCTTAGAAATAAATCATTGGAAGTCAATAAATTTTTCACAGCCTAGTTTCCAAAAGATGACTAAGCCATCACTCTGATACCAACTATCATTGTCTAATTTTTTTAAAGGAATAGAATTGATACATATAAAATCACTCAATGAGTGGCTATGACCCCAGGGTGGGACACACCACCATCACCAGTGGAAATCATTTCATCACAACGACCTTGATTGAGATCCATGCTTTGTCCATCGTTATCACATGAATCTTCCAAAAGATTATATTCATTCCTACCACCTTTACACTAATACCAAATATAATGACCCAATTCTAACACACATGGATATTAAATTCATTTTTCATAATTCATAATATGTTACACAAATATATTTTCAATAACATATAATATTAGTTTCTTTAAAAACATCGAACAATGTCATCATACTTGGAGAACGATCTTTAACATATCCCATAATGATATTCCCCTTTCTTTCCTACTGAACACTGTTATTTATATCCTCAGATAAATAAAACATAAAAATATTGACATAAAATTCATATTTATGGTAAAAATTGAGAATATAAAACAAAACATAAACAAAAAAATTTATAAACATGAACATAAATATTAAATATATAAATAATGAATCATGAAATAAATATTTGAAGTACTAAAGGAATATATCATAAATTAACTTTAACCATGATAAAATAGAACTGGCATAAAGCATAAAATTGTTGAAAACAAATAGGCACATATAATTATTTCTATATTATCCTAGGTAGTGCTGCCATTATCGTCATAGTGGAAAATGTATATTACTGAAATGGGTTTACATGTCTTTATAACCATGTATTACTGAACTACATTTACATGATATTATGACATTATATTATTAAATAGGATTAAATTTCATTTCTAGTCCTGTATATCTCATGAGATATAAATATTTTACCAATGAATTGGTTGGAGTCATATACCACACACATGCCATAATAAAATAATTCTTACATGTTGTCGAAAAATATAAATCATTCAGCATATCATAACCCATGAAAAAAAATCTGTTTCTTAAACATCATTCCATCAAATCATAATACATATAAAATTTCATTCCATCATAACATAATTAATATAAAATATCATTAATTCATTAACATAATAAAATCAGATTAAAAATAGGGATACAAACATAACACTATTTAATATCATTATCATATATGGAAAATAATTTAGATAAAACATTTCAACATAATTCATGAGGAATATATCCTTTCTTCTTAAAATCATTTTTTTCTCAAAATTCCATTCAATTTTAAAAGAATGATATTTAATTAAATATAAAAATAATATATTATATAAAAAGCTTCATAGAGATATGAAATCATTATACTATAAATAATCTATTCATTACAAATAATTTAAAAAACATTCTCCTAGTAATTTTTTAGGAAAAGTCATAAGGTATATCGTATGGTAATCAAATGAATGATTACTTCTATAAAATTTTGTAATAGTAAAAAGGGGTAAATTTGACATTAAAAATATATTTCATGATAGTAAAAATTTTATAAAATCATTTTTAGAAACACAAGTACATTGATAATAAATATATCCCTAGTTAATACATATGTATAAATAATTTCTAATAAAAAGAAGATTTCAAATTTATCCCTAAAATTAGTTATGTAATGTTTCTTTTGAATAAAAAACACCTATATAGTGCATTTAATCATATTATTACAATTCTATAGACCATAATAAAATTTGTGATATCATATATGATTCAATTATGAATTCGTACTACCCATTAAATTATTAATTCCATATTAAAGTAATGTTTTGGTAATAATTGTTTTATTTATCGTATGTGTTTTAAAATTTTATTCTTGATCTTATTAACTAGATCATTATTTAATTACTTCTAGAATGTAAATAATTATTTATATATAATAAATATTAAAATTTTATATTTATATAATAGATAGATAAAAGAAATTAAATACATTGTTAATGGATACGGTAGGCCATACGTAAGCATGAACGCTATTTTAGTGTCCTTATTAAATTAAATGTAAAAATGTAAATGAAATATATATAGATACATAAATCTAATAGAATTATAATGCCATATATTTCATTATTATTTGTTAAAAATACTTTATAATTATTCTTGAATGGTTAACATGGAGAATTAGTCTCATCTCATTGTGGGGATGGTAGGCCTTACGTATGAACGAGAAAATATATAATTCACATCATGGTTAAACTTTAATGAAATAGATGGTTTATTAATTATACATAATAATTATTATTTTATATTTATTATTCACATCCAATATAAATATCGTTATACCCTTCAAAATAATGTATTGTTCAATAAAAAATAACACCACGGTGTGGAGACGGTAAGTCGTACGTACACACACATGGTGATATTATTATTCAAAAGATGGATAAAAAGTGGTATAAGGTTTTCCAATAATTATAATAATATATCATAATGTAGAAGATACTATATTTATTACTTTATTAAGGACACAATATTATATGATGAAGTAGAATAATTATTTTTGAATGAGGTGATAAAATAATTACCTCTTTTTTGAGTATCTCCTTCTGAATATCACAAATGGTCTCCCTAGGATTTGTTTTTTCCCAATGTAAGGCTTTAAGGAGGAATGGAGGTATTATAGGAAACATTTTGGACATTGATGTTCTAAACTAAATGGATTTGAAAGTATGAAATATAGAGAATAAAAAGTCCCCATTCATAGATGATTTGAGGGGCACTTTAAGAATGTATTGTAATATTAATTTATTATAAATTCATTTTCGATTTAAAATGGTTTAATACTCATTAAATTTTCATATAATAGAATTTTTATTTCAAATAACCATCATACAATATTTTTTACAATAGTTTTAACTATTTTTTTATCCTTATCTTTTTGGACTAACCCTTAGTTTACCCACGTTAATCTTATATATATATATATATCATATTCTTAAATTTTTTTTGATAAATGTAATAGCCATACAATTTCAAATTAACCAATAAAATTAAATTTATTAAATATTTAGAATTATCTGAACAAGTTTAATGAATATTATTTAAAGAAAATCTAATATCATTTACTAAACTATTTCATAATTTAAGCTTTGAATTATGTTAATTTTGGTTTTTATTCAACATGATTTATTTTCAAAATAACGTAACCTTATTCCTTTTATAAAAATTGAATCAATCCAAACATTTCAAATTAACTTAAAAATTCAAGGATCGCATAAAGTATATCAAAAGATATTTATTTTAATATTAATAATATAATTTATTTTAATTATTTAATAATGAAGCAATCACTACATCATCATTGTTTAATAAATAAATTTATTTATATAAGGTCTAAAAATTATAAATAAAATTTAATGTTGTATGAAATAATATTATGTATATATTTAATATTTATAGTCGAAGGTATTGTTAAGTCAAAAGTTCCCTTTTGGCTTTTACATCGTGTTTTGGAAATCACAAATATATTCTGTCTTGTTTTGGAAATCTCGAATGTATTATATCATATGTTTGTAAAATAACAAATTGTCTTTTATGTTTATCGTATCGTACGATGTTGATCGTATCGACCAAAACGTATCGTACTGACTCTGTCAAACGCATCGTACTGACTCTGTCAAACGTATCGTACTGACTCTGTCGATCGTATCGTACTAACTACTATTCAGATAATCATTATTTGTTTTGGTACTTTGTCAAAAATACTCTCTCTGCATATGAATCATACTCATGTTTTACTTTTCTATATATCTCTTGTCCTAACAAAACGATGTCGTTGAGTTAGTTATATACTAATCAAAACGATGTCGTGCTTTCTGTTTCAAGATGACCGTTGGAGGCAATATGACCGTTGGAACCCGAGGCCTATAAATAGGAGGTCATTTGAAGCTGAGAAGACAACGATGAGCAAAGAGATTGAATAAAGAGATTGTGAACTACGAAGATTCTAGAGAGAGAGACTCTGACTTCTCTCATCAAGCTTTGTGCGTCCGATCATCGTATCGAGGGCTTTCAAGTGATTGAAAGACAGAGGTGCCGATTACCTACAAAATCGAGGGCTGCCGGGGATAGGCAGACAGACGAGCCGATCATCGTATCGAGGGCTGCCGGGGATAGGCGAGGGCTGCCGGGGATAGGCAGACAGACGAGCCGATCATCGTATCGAGGGCTGCCAGGGATAGGCAGACAGACGTGCCGATAATCGTATCGAGGGCTCACCAAGGTGTTGGTGAGACAGACCTTTTATCCTAGGTGAAAGGATAACCCTTCTCTTTGGGTTAAAAGAATTGTATTACTTTTACATTTCCGCTGTTTGTATTAGAAAGGGATTGTATTGTTTCCTTTCTTCCTTTACATATTCAATTGTAATTGTTTCAATTACAATCATACTTTTTCATATTGTATTGATTGGTTCTATACGCTTTAAGGTAGAATCATTCATATTTGTATTACTCTGATTATTGTGTTCACCTTGAATACAATTGTTTTACTTTACAATAATATTACAATACATCTTACCCTTTACATTCAATACAATTGTGGGTGTTTGTATTTGTATTAGTTTAATATCTTTTGAACTAATCTCTTTGTTACTAAAACTCAAAGGTTTTTAAACCTACAATTCACCCCCCCTCTTGTATTGTTCCATCTAATAGACTTTTATATCAACTATTCGATCCAACAATTGGTATCAGAGGAGGTTTTCCACTGATTTGTATTACTAGCTCTATTTCTTATCTTAAATATTTACTACACTAACGTGTGGAGTGGAAAAGTTGTTTTTGTTTTAGATGGCAGGAATGAATATCGGATCAATAGATAATCTGAATCCTTCTAGACCACCAATCTTTGATGGGAATGATTACGAATATTGGAGAGATCGTATGAAGACTTTCGTCATCAATACTGGTGTAGACAATTTTATTATGCTTACTGGAGGTTACAAAATACCTGACAAAGAAGTTAGTACTTTTACCAATCAAGAGAAGCAAGAATATCAACTGAATTACAAGGTACGCAATACTTTATTATGCTCTATGACCAGGAATATATATAGTCAGATATCTTCATGTGAAGCAGCCAACTGTATTTGGAAGAAATTAGAAGTCACTCATTTTGGTACATCCAAAGTTATAGAAACAAGGAGAGCAATGCTTCGAGCAGAGTATCATGGTTTTGTTTTTCCTTATGGAGAGCCAGTATGTAAAGTGCAACAGAGGTTTATGACAATTGTCAACAGCTTACAATCTATGGGAGAAAAGGGTCTTGATGATGAAGCTCTTGTTGACAAGATTATAGATATCATGCCAAATGAATGGGAGTCAAAAAGAACAGCTATTGATGAAAATAGAAAAGTTTCCCAGATTACTCTTGATGAACTCTTTGGAACTCTTCTACAGCATGAGACAAGAATGAAGAGAGATGCTGATTTCAATAAGAAGAAGAATGGGAATGGAAGTGTAGCTTTTGCATCTAAAGCCAAAACACCTGAAAGGGTTACGAGGTCTAAATCCAAGAAAGTTGTTGTATCTGATTCAAGTGAATGTAATCTTTCAGATAATGAGTTAGCTAATCTTGCTCGGAGGATGAACAAGATTGTTGGAAAGAAAGATTTTCAATATAGATTCAAAAAGAAAGACAGGAAAGATAGGAAAGATTCTGAGGTAACTTGTTATGAGTGCAAGAAAGCAGGACATATAAGGCCTGATTGTCCTTTACTAAAGAGGAGAGATAGAAAAGAGAAACACTCTGAAAGAAACAAGAAAAAGTTTTATAAGACAAAGAAGGTCTTGAAAGCTAACGATACATGGAGTGCAAGTGGTAGTGATTCCTCAGATGATTCTTCAGATAATGAGACGTCAGGACAAAGGAATATTGGACTTCTAGCCAGACTACCAATTGAAAATCATTGTCTCATGGCTAAGGTACATAATGCTGAAGCTGTTACAAATGTCTCTTTAAATGCAAATTATGCTGATAATAGATATTATGAATCTTCAAATGATGAACCCTCATCATCAGAAGATGATACATTACCTTCTTTTGAAGAAGTTTCTAGATTTGCTAAGTTACTTGAAAATGAAAATTCTAAACTCAAAAAGAGATTCGAAAAAGCAAATTCTAGAATTTCTATTTTGACTAAAGAAGTATCAGATCTTTCTAAAGATCTTGATGGGAAAACTTCTGATTTTGAAAGTATTTTGAAAACCCTTGAGAAAGTCAAATCTGAAAAGGATAAACTTTCTAAGGATCTTGAAACTGCTATTTCAAAGAAAAACATTTTAGAGTCTAACTCTAGTTCAAATTCAAATGTTTTAGAAAACAAGAATTTGGTTTTAAAACTAAAGTCAGAGATTTTATCCTTGAAAAAGTGTTTGTCAAACTTCACTCATGGAAAAGAAAACTTTGATAGGATGTATTCTCAAATTAGACCATTGAGAAATCGTTCTGGTCTTGGTTATACTTATTCCAAACCTGTTTTTAGTAATAACTATTTTGTTCCTCAAAAAACCATTTTCTGTTCCAAGTGTCAATGTGGTGGACATTGGAGAAGAGATTGTTCTCTTAACAAAACTCAATCCTTAGGATTTCATAAAGCTCATTTTGCAAAACAAATGTGGATTCCTAAAATTCTTTTATCTAACTCTTCTGGATCCAAACAAGTTTGGATTCCAAAAATCTAATTGTTTCTTTTTCAGGAGAATCAGAAGTGTACCAATAAGAACATTTGGTACATGGATAGTGGTTGTTCTCGACATATGACTGGAAACAAAGATTTCTTTGAAAAGGTTATCAAAACAAAAGGTGGAAAGGTTACCTTCGGAGATAATGCTCAAGGAAAGATTGTTGGTATAGGTAATATTGTTTTTCTTGGAAAAGTTCTTATTTCAAATGTTTTATTTGTAAAAGGTCTTAGGCACAATCTCATCAGCATAAGTCAATTATGTGATGAAGGTTACCTTGTGAATTTTAGAAATGATAAGTGTCTAGTTCACAATTCCAAGGATGAATTCATTCTATCTGCCCATAGGCAAGAGAATGTTTACACTATTAACTTAGAAGACCTTAGGAACCAAAACTTACCTTGCTTAAGTGTAATAGAAGACCAATCATGGCTATGGCATAGGAGACTAGGACACTGTAATTTGAGAAACCTAAGAAAACTCTCAAAGAAAGGACTTGTAAAAGGGCTACCGGATCTTAGATATGATTCTTCAAAAGTCTGTGATTCTTGTCAATATGGCAAGCAACATAAAACTAGCTTTAAATCAATTAATGAAGTTTCAACTTCTAATGCATTACAGCTTGTGCATATGGATTTGTTTGGTCCTTCACAATCTGGAAGCATTGGAGGCAAATACTATGTATTTGTTTTAGTTGATGACTTTACTAGATTTACATGGGTCTATTTTCTCACAAAGAAATCTGAAGCCTTTTTATATTTCAAAACTTTTAGAGCCCAAGTTAAAAATGAGAAAAACCTACCATTGATAACTATTCATAGTGATCATGGTGGTGAATTTCAAAATTCAGATTTTGAAACTTTTTGTAGTAAGAAAGGTATTACTCACAATTTCTCAGCACCAAGAACTCCTCAGCAAAATGGGGTTGTTGAAAGAAGAAATCGTATTCTTCAGGAAATGACTCGAACCATGTTGAGTGAATACTCAATTGCTAAGCACTTTTGGGCTGAAGCTGTTAGTACTGCCTGTTATACTATAAATCGTGTTTTAACTAGACCTTTTCTTAATAAAACTCCTTATGAGTTATGGACTGGCCGAAAACCTAAAGTTTCTTACTTCAAAGTTTTTGGATGCAAAGTATTCATTCTGAACACAAAAGACAATCTACACAAATTTGCACCAAAATCTGATGAAGGAATCTTTCTAGGCTATTCCACAACCTCTAAGGCTTATAGAGTTTTCAATAAAAACACTTGTACTGTTGAAGAAACAGTACATGTAAAATTTGATGAAACTAACCCTTTTGTTTTCAACCAACCCAATCCTACATCCTCGGATGTGTTTTCCAAAAATATTTATCAACCTATATTAGAAGAACATTCTGATAAGGAAAATGTTCAAGAAAGTATTTCTGAAACATTTACCACAGAAGATTTTCTACCATATGTTGATGAACAGGTTTTACAAAACCCAAATCAATTGTTTCTTAGGAATCATCCCAGTGATAACATCATTGGTGATATAAATCAACCTGTAAGGACCAGAAATTCCTTAAGAAATGAAATAGAACATCTTGCTTTTCTTTCCCAATTTAAACCTAAAAGTCCAAGTGAGGCCTTAGGTGATGATGATTGGATCAAAGCTATGCAGGATGAACTAAATGAATTTGAAAGGAATCAAGTCTGGACTTTAGTTGAAAGACCTAAAGAAACAACTGTAATTGGTGTAAAATGGGTTTTCAGAAACAAGTGTGATGAAAATGGAATCATTGTAAGGAATAAAGCAAGACTTGTTGCTAAAGGCTATAATCAACAAGAGGGAATAGACTATGAGGAAACATATGCTCCTGTAGCTAGACTTGAATCTATTCGAATTCTATTAGCCTTCGCAGCATATTTCAATTTCAAACTATTTCAAATGGATGTCAAATGTGCTTTTTTAAATGGTTTTGTTCAAGAAGAAGTTTTTGTTGAACAACCTCCTGGTTTTCAAGATCCAAAACATCCTGATCATGTTTTTAAACTTACCAAGGCTCTATATGGTCTTAAACAAGCTCCTAGAGCATGGTATGATAGACTTACAGGATTTCTTTTACAAAACAATTATAGAAAAGGTACAACTGATCCAACTCTTTTTATAAAAATGGAAAACAAAGATGTTTTGATTGTCCAAATCTATGTTGATGACATCATATTTGGATCAACTCAGAAATCTTTAACTGATTCTTTTGCAAATTTAATGAAATCTGAGTTTGAAATGAGTATGATGGGTGAGTTAACATTCTTTTTAGGTTTTCAAATTTCTCAAAAACCAGAAGGAACTTATATATCTCAACATAAGTATATTAAAGACTTACTCAAAAAGTATGGATTTGACAAAACTAAAAGTATTAGCACCCCAATTGGTACCTCAAATTCTCTTGATCTTGATGAAACTGGGAAACCAGTAGATCAAACGATTTTTAGAGGTATGATAGGGAGTTTGCTATACTTGACAGCTAGTCGACCCGACTTGATGTTTTCTGTATGCTTATGTGCAAGATATCAATCTAATCCAAAAGAGTCTCACTTAAAAGCCGTAAAGAGAATCTTTCGGTATTTAAAAGACACTATGGATTTAGGACTATTTTACTCTTCTGGAAATGAATTTGTTTTAAAAAGCTTTTCAGATGCTGACTTTGGTGGTTGTAGAATGGATAGAAAAAGTACATCTGGAACATGTCATTTCTTAGGAGATTCTTTGGTTTCTTGGTCTTGCAAGAAACAACACTCGGTAGCACTCTCCACTGCTGAAGCTGAATATGTAGCAGCTGGAAGTTGCTGTGCTCAAGTTTTGTGGATGCAGCACACACTCACTGACTATGGTTTGAGTTTCTCCAAAACTCAAATTCTTTGTGATAATACAAGTGCCATAGCTCTTAGTAAAAACCCAGCACATCACTCTCGTGCTAAACACATAGATGTTAGGCATCACTTTCTTAGGGATCACACACAAAAAGGAGATATTGTTTTACAATTCATCGGAACGCAAGAACAACTTGCTGATATTTTTACAAAACCTTTACCTTCCGATAGATTTGAATTTATAAAACAGAAGCTAGGAATGATTACAATAAAATAATCATTCATATCTACTTCTTGTTTTAAATCTCTCCTTATAGTAAGAAACTCCTCGTAGAAAGGGGGAGGACATGTCTTTATGTCTATGTTTCTGATCCTTAAATATTTACTCTATATTTCAATATTTCTGTTTATCGTATTGACTATTTCAATATTTCTGTTTATCGTATTGACTATTTCAATATTTCTGTTTATCGTATTGACCATTTCAATTTTTCTGTTTATCGTATTGAAATTCTTTTCCATCGTACCATTCAAATAATTTTTGAATCGACCGATGATAGTATTGAAATTCTTTTCCATCGTACCATTCAAATAATTTTTGAATCGACCGATGATAGTATTGAAATTCTTTTCCATCGTATCATTCAATAATTTTTGAATCGACCGATGATAGTTTTGAGATTGTTTTCCATCGTAATGTCACCAAAACCAGCAATCACCTTACGATCTTCGACAGGTATTCTTTTTCAGCTTTTTTTTTTTTGTTTTTATTTTATTTCTAACCGTTGATCTGCTTTTCTTTAATCCTGACCGTAGAAGATCAACCGTCATATCTTTTTGCCTATAAATACCCCCCTCCCCTCCCCAAACCCACATCGTTTGTCCAAGATTTGAGGCGAAGCTCTGCTCAACCGGCTATATTCAATCGTACGATCTTCTCAATCGGCATCATCTTTATGTCTCAGTCTTCTGCCAACACTCCCGCTGATATGTCTTCAAAGACCTTTACAGAGAAAGACTTTCACAGAGAAAGGTTAGTATCCCGAGAATTCTTTGATACGTACGATTCCACGATCAAGAGGATTATTTTGTTTCAAGGATGGGAACATCTCTGTGTGGAAAAGCCTGATACTCAAGATCCAGTTCTGTTTGATGAAGTGTGTCAATTCTACAAAACCGTTTCTTTTGACAAGGATATGAATATTAACTTCGCTGTGTACGATAGGAAGTTATCTATGTCTGTGAAACAAGCGGCGCATTTTCTAAATGTTTCTATAGAAGGTGATGCATTCTGTCCATCTCATAAACTTCCAGAGGAAGTTGGTACTTTCAATAGAGAAAATGCTGAAAAGTCTTTGTTTGTTGTTAATGAGGGAAAGAGAAAAGTTTATCATCTTTCACCGGACAATAGGTTTGTCACTCTATGGATGAAAGGTTTCCTTGTTCCAAGGAAAGGGGATAGAGAAACCCTTAAAGTCTCTGATGTCTTTATGCTTGACTACCTTGTGAATATGAGAAAGGTAAATCTCATGGGATATATCTTTGAAACAATCAAGAATGTCAAGAAAGGAGGGATTAAATCCCAGATAATAATGTATCCGGCCATCCTCACAAAATTCATTCTTGAGAGTATGAAGTTCTGTAATATTCCTTTGAAAGGAAAACCTATGGATTTGTGGCCGTCTTTCATTAATAAGAGTACGATGAAGAAGCTGAATGTTTGTTTTGATTCGAATTCAAAACTTTTTGTCAGAGATGAAGAAGCTGATTTGCCTGAAAATCAATCGGCACCTATGCCTGCCAAGGACAATCAATCGGCCGGTGTTACTCGAAAGTCTGATCCACAGACTAGTTCAAAGCCGAAGAAGAAGCCGAAGTATAGTAAAGAAGTTGTGGCAAAGTGGAGAAAGGACAAGGAACAGAGAAAAGAGGGTGATCCAAAGTTTGGACTTGACCCTGCTGAAGCCTTTGCAGAAAGGATAAGGGTAGAAGAAACCCTTCAAGCTGAAAAGAAAAAGAAGACTATGTTGAAAAGAAAGGCTCAGGACTTTGATATTTCTAAAGTCTTGAAAGCTGTTGAAGATGCAAGTGCTCAATTAACAATGGAAGTACATCAAGAGCCCATCGTACAAAGTCAGTCTGAGAAAGAGAAAGGGAAACAAGTGATGGAAGAAGTGGAAGAAGAAGAGGATTTTCTTTTAGAATATCTTCAAAGTTCAAAGAAGAGTAAAGAGGAATCACTTCAAAAGCTGAGCGAAGGAGTTCAACAAACTCCTCATGCCGATCAGGAAAGGTCACCGGACAGGATGTCATCGAAAGAAAAGAATGATGCTCAATCTTCTCATTCTGACAAAGTTGTTGTCATCAGTGATAAAGTGGATGATGGAAAACAGAAAGAAAAGGCGAAAGGCAAACAGCTAGTTGTTGAATCAAGCAAATCACATGAACTAGAATCGTACGATGATGATACTGATTCAGAGCACACAATCTCTCTCAAAAAGAGTGATTACATTGTTCATGTTTTAAGGAGAATGGAGAAAACTATTCCTTATTTTCCAAGGCTGGAAGGAAAGATTGACTTTATTACTGAAAATCAGAGAAAGAAGTTTGGATCCGTGAAAGAGTTAAGGAAGAAAGTCTTGTCTGTAGAAGCCGATTTGAAAGTTCTTTCTGAAAGCTCAGTTGTTCACAGGAAGGCATGTAATAAGATGACTAAGTGGTCGTACAAAACAGAGAGCTCAATCAATGACCATGAAGTTGCTATTGAAGATATAAGGAGACTTTCAAATGATCTTGCAATTGCTTTCAATAAGCTTGATAAAGAAACGGTTGAAAGGCTGAATCTTTTATCTTCTCAAAGAGCCGATGTTCCTTCTGTGAAAGACTTGCAAGAAAGGATGAATGTTTTCCAATCAGAAGTTTCGAAGGTTTCATCTTTCAAAGATGAAATGGTGTTTCTGAAGAAACAAAATTCTGAATTGTCTAAGGACAACAAAACTTTGCAAAGCAGAATTGATACCCTTGAAGAGGTAATCAGAGTTCAAGAGGAGACCATCAAAAATCAGGATCAGATTTTTGCGGATCAACAGGAGCTTCTCAAAACTCAAGGTGAATCAATTTCTGAAGACAAGAAGGAGATCAAGAAGATGAAAGCTGTGCTTCATGAGCTGATAAAGAAGGAGAAGGAAAGAGGAAAATGATTGTTGTATTTGTTTCTTTTGAAACTTTGTGTTGTAATAACTATTATATTTTTTTTATCCAATTGTCTTGTTTTACTTTACTAATACTTTCAGACAATTCGAGAATACTCCTTTCTTTTTGTAAATCACAAAGGGGGAGAATATTTACAAAGTTTGTTTTTACAAAGGGGGAGAATGCAATACAATGCTCTTAAGGAAAATCTATGAATACAATCCTTAGGAAAGTCAATACCTAAGGGGGAGTTAGTTGTATTCAAATTCTTATTCAGAAGAGTTTTCAATAACTCAGGGGGAGATAAGTATTTCTTGTTTCATTTACTTTGTGTGTTTGTGCTTTCCAAAAAGGGGGAGATTGTTAAGTCAAAAGTTCCCTTTTGGCTTTTACATCGTGTTTTGGAAATCACAAATATATTCTGTCTTGTTTTGGAAATCTCGAATGTATTATATCATATGTTTGTAAAATAACAAATTGTCTTTTATGTTTATCGTATCGTACGATGTTGATCGTATCGACCAAAACGTATCGTACTGACTCTGTCAAACGCATCGTACTGACTCTGTCAAACGTATCGTACTGACTCTGTCGATCGTATCGTACTAACTACTATTCAGATAATCATTATTTGTTTTGGTACTTTGTCAAAAATACTCTCTCTGCATATGAATCATACTCATGTTTTACTTTTCTATATATCTCTTGTCCTAACAAAACGATGTCGTTGAGTTAGTTATATACTAATCAAAACGATGTCGTGCTTTCTGTTTCAAGATGACCGTTGGAGGCAATATGACCGTTGGAACCCGAGGCCTATAAATAGGAGGTCATTTGAAGCTGAGAAGACAACGATGAGCAAAGAGATTGAATAAAGAGATTGTGAACTACGAAGATTCTAGAGAGAGAGACTCTGACTTCTCTCATCAAGCTTTGTGCGTCCGATCATCGTATCGAGGGCTTTCAAGTGATTGAAAGACAGAGGTGCCGATTACCTACAAAATCGAGGGCTGCCGGGGATAGGCAGACAGACGAGCCGATCATCGTATCGAGGGCTGCCGGGGATAGGCGAGGGCTGCCGGGGATAGGCAGACAGACGAGCCGATCATCGTATCGAGGGCTGCCAGGGATAGGCAGACAGACGTGCCGATAATCGTATCGAGGGCTCACCAAGGTGTTGGTGAGACAGACCTTTTATCCTAGGTGAAAGGATAACCCTTCTCTTTGGGTTAAAAGAATTGTATTACTTTTACATTTCCGCTGTTTGTATTAGAAAGGGATTGTATTGTTTCCTTTCTTCCTTTACATATTCAATTGTAATTGTTTCAATTACAATCATACTTTTTCATATTGTATTGATTGGTTCTATACGCTTTAAGGTAGAATCATTCATATTTGTATTACTCTGATTATTGTGTTCACCTTGAATACAATTGTTTTACTTTACAATAATATTACAATACATCTTACCCTTTACATTCAATACAATTGTGGGTGTTTGTATTTGTATTAGTTTAATATCTTTTGAACTAATCTCTTTGTTACTAAAACTCAAAGGTTTTTAAACCTACAATTCACCCCCCCTCTTGTATTGTTCCATCTAATAGACTTTTATATCAACTATTCGATCCAACAGGTATGACTTATATAAAACCATTGAAAAATTGTTTTTGTATGAATATACATGTTTATGTTATTTTTCTCTTTATTTTAAATTACTTATTATAACATTTCATTATAACACCAAAGTGTATCAATGGAGCCATAAAAATGATCCAGGGATTCCCATGGTCTTCCATATGTCGTAAAATATGATTAGGACACGTGTTAGTGTAGTTTTATATTAAAATAATTTTATTTTTACCCTTATTTACCAAGATTACAATTTAACCCTCGTAAATAAAAATAATTGAAGAAGTTACTATTCATAATTTGCAAAAAATTAAAGGCAACTATTTTTAAAATATCATAAATTTGATTCAAAATATGAAATATATTATTCCAAATTAAAAAATCATAATTGGATGTTATGAATTTAAAGTTATATCCAATTTTTAATCCCAAAAAGTGGGTTTTTATGAGGTAACAACAATCAGAAGATTACCATTTTTTTATTTTCAATTTAAATGTGAAATTACATGTAATAAAAAAAGGAAGATTAAATGATAAAAAATATAATATAATTTAACTTTTAAAAAATTAAAAATATAATATAACTAAATTAATAAATTAGATGAAATGGTTGTTTTGAATTAAAATACAGTATTTTCACTATTCATTAAAAAACAAATTTAATCAGAAAAATACAAAAACTTCATCCAAGTAAAATTTTGATGTCTATATTCCAAATAATACATTTATAATGTCAAATAGAGTTTATAAAATTGTTAAAATCTATATTTAAAATTGGTTCTTCATCAAAAGGTGGCAATTGATCATAATTTAAAAATATTTCATTATATTCAAAAAATATATTTATTTCTTATATCATGTTATATAAAATAAATAATATAAATTTTAATGTAATATAAAATTAAAAACAATTTTAACACTTTTTATTAATTCAATTTTTGATAATATTATAATAATATATAATTATTTAGTGTAACTCAGTATTACATACAACACAAGAAATCGAGGAAGGTTTCTCTTACAAGTAACACAAGCCATGTAAGTGTTGTGTGGAGTGAAAGAATCATTTTCTATTGAATATAAAATAATCAAAATAAATTTATTTATACGTTTCAGAAAATAAATACTCATTCTTGCGTGAAATTAATTCTATCAAATGAAAATTAAATTGAGTATAATACAAGATATGAATAGTGTTGTGTATACAAAAAGATTATATTACTATAGAATAAAACCCAAGAAAACAAAAATAATAACAATAATATTTCTCATAAAATATAAGGGTGATAATTATTAGACGATAATATGTAAGTCCATGGTTTATATAGAATGTAAACTCCATAGAAACCCTTGAAATGGATGAGAAAGTAAAAAATGACTTTTATTTTGTAACTTGATTTCACATTGCAACCTTTCCAATACTAATAGTGTCTCCAAAATTCTCCACATTTCGACCATACATCCTCACAAAAATTTAGATCAATGTAGTCAATAGAATAAATACTCATTCCTAGGGATCCATACCATATCTTACTTCCTACACTCAACCATTCCTAGTTTATAAAAGGAATAAAATTTCCTTATGTTGTTGTAGAATCATCTACACTAAAATAATCTATTCTATGTTGTATACCCTATGACTATAAAAATACTTCCATATTAATAGCATAAATAAATTACAAATACTCATATAAATAACCAAAAATATTACCAGACATAAGGTTATAAATGAAAAGGGGTAAATGATACTTGATATTTGGTAGTTCAATGGTACACAGACAATATTATACTTCTTATTTTTCTTCTAATGAAAAACATGATAATATTATTTAGTCCAAAGACCACATTTCAAAAATATTTTATCTGAAAAAATATTAACTGTATTTTTTAGAGGAAGGTATCAAAATTTAAAAAAAATCCATTATAGGGAGAAAAATATATTATCCCTAAAATATAATGATTATCCTAAAAATAGGTTTTTTAATTGATAATTAGATGACCAAAAAAAATTATTTCTTAATTATCCCAAGAGAAATAATATGTAATTATGATTGTGAAATATCATCAACTTTATAAATATAATTATAGTAAATTTCTTCAAAAAAAATTGGTTTTATTAATATTTAAAAAATTAGAATTTTTTCAATATCAGAACACAAAATATATTTTGTAATTAGTGTGACAAATTAAGGAAATGTTTTATTCAATTTCATGATAAAAATGTTTGTTACAGTATACCAAAATAAAATCATCTTTATTTTCTCAGAACATATATAATTAATATTAGTAAACATGATTGGGATCAGAAATCTATATTTTCTAATATATGTGTATTCATTATTATTTCAGTATCAAAATGTTTATATGCTGACATTACAAGATTTAATATCACTTATGTATGAAAATGAACATAGATTTTATTTTATGAGTGACATGAAACTAATCTTTATTTTTTATCATATATTTACATCCATAAAATTTGATCACTCAATATAATGAATTGTATTATATTATGTTGATGATCCATCATTCATAAACGTGGTTATTTTTATACAATTTGTTTCTAATTAATTAATAAGAACAAACTAATTTCTGTAGGTGGAGTGATTTAACAATGTTTGTGTTAAAAGTTTGATCCTAATTATAGATTATATATACCTATCATTTAAATTCATTACTAATTTCTAAATGATAAAAGTGTATGTATTTATTTATAATGTCATTATCTCAATTTTATTTAATTATATGGAATGTATATCAATATTTTACTACATATAATTTTTTGAAAACAAATTTACTATATTTTTCTTCTATATTATTTCATTGATCATTTATATTAATTATTTTTCAATATGTGTGTTTATATTTATCGAAATTATGTCCATTTTTACCATTTAGTAAATAGATCAAAATTTGTGAAAAAATGCTTTCTTAGCCCAAGAACCATATCGCAATAAAATTTATGTATTATGAGTCATGCCAAATAAATTAACATTTTATATCATTGATAAATATTTATATACTAAATATATAAATCATTTTATATATTTATATGTTATATATTGAAAAAACTAATATAATTTTATTAATCTTACTCAATCTCATGGTGAAATGTCAAATTCCAATTTAAGTAAGAAAATTGAGGGGGATACAAACATATTTATAATAGGTAGAGCATATATAGATGTAATTTCATCATCGAGGATATGTATTCCATTTCATATTTACATGTTTCTCTCTTAAAATTCTTTCTATATTTCTCCTTTCCCTTCTCTCGCTCACCTATGATTTATCATTCATAAATAAAGATAATTTATATTTTAATGATTTTTTAAAAATTATCTTTCTTCCAGTTCAATAAATTTAATTTATTTTCCAAATAAATCATATATATTCATTAGATTTATTATTACTATATATTTTTTTAGTTTTATTTTTTCATCTTATTCATGTTTCTATTTAATAATATTTCCAAAAATTATTTATATGATATTTATTCTTGTTGAAATATTTACAATCACTAATAGAATTTTCATAATTTTTTTTCATTCATATTATATATTTTTTTAAAACAAATTTTGATGACAGATTTTATATGGTTAATATAAAAATTTATTATTATTTACATTATATTATTTTATTTTCCATGATTTATTAGATTTATGTTTATAAATTTTTTATATTATGTTATTATATTAAGGGGTTTAGTATTCATTTTATAATATTACTTATGTCATGAGAAATTATATTCATAATTATAAATTGTTCTTTTTTTCTTCACAATTTTCTTCATCAACGTCATAACTAGGGAGATGAATTTGATTATTTGGGATAAATTATTTTTAATGGTAGATAATTTTCATTGTTTTTGTTTGAATGTTATGGGTAAAAAGTTTATTTCTATTTGAATATATTTCTTTACCAAATTATCTTTCTTCTTATCCTATTTATATTATAAATTATTTTTAATACCATTCTAATCATTATTTTCTATTAATAAAAAATTTTGTTTAGTTTTTTTCTCAACATGATATAGAGATTGTTTAATCTCCCTATCTTTCTCTTATTGTGTATTAATTATTATTTTTATGGTTCCAGGTGATCTGATTATTCAATTAGATGGATGAATCATGTCATATTTTATGTATCATGGACATTTCACATTAGGGAATTGATTTTATTTTATGATCTTATTCATGTCACATTGGATTTTATTTGATTATAGAATAAATTTTAATGATCTGTAATTGTAAGTAATGGAATCTATATGTCCATATTGGTGTTTCTGTTTTTACAGGAAGCTATTTTTGGTGGTTATAGTTCTATCGGCCAGTAGGTGGTAGCAGATAGAACTAGGAAGCTTTATATGAGTCATCATAGAGCCAGTGTGATTATAAAAAACATGAAAATTTATAAATGGAATTTTCCTATGATATAAAAAACTATATATTCTGTATATATATATATATAATATTAACTACTTTAGTTATTTTGGGCGGTTATAAAATATTTCCTGTCATATTTAAAATACTATTAACAATATTAATAGTTGATAATAAATTTTTTATGAAAATAAAAATTAATATTATTAAAAATAAATGGTTCTTTTAAAGTATAATTTTCAATAATATAAGAAATTATGGTTTTTACTAATAGGATTGTACAATATGAATCCCAAATATAAGATATTTTCAGGGAGATAGAATCCTTTGGATTTTTTGTCAATGTATCCCTATAAAATACTAAATAACATAAACCTAATAGAATAATTTTATTCTATAAGTTCAAATTTATCATGATCATGACCAAATCAATGTTTTCTTGACAACACAAAACAAATATCCATCATTTCCCATATTTTCCTTAGATAGGATAATGGAATAATAAATGGTTATGTTTGTAGACACTATTGAAGAGATTATTTTTTATTTTAATTACATAATGATTATATTAATAAATTTTTGTTTTTCATTTATCCATTTTAATACAAGTATTTAGAAAAACATTATATTTTTATATGATTAAATCAAAATAACATTTTGGAAAAGTATATTATCAAAAAAATCAAACTATTTTATAAATCCATGATTTTTTAAATAAATTTGACTATAATAAATTAATCATCTTATGTAATATATATATATATATATTAATTAAATTTAATGATCCTCATTATAATTTTTATAAAGGACTGAATTTTGTTTAATTTTTAAAAACTATAATTTCCCAGTAAATATGTATTATTTTTAAAAAGTGAAAATCCTAATTTAATGGATGTAATTGAAAAAATAAATAATATTTCTCGTATTTGAATTTTAAAATTTTATAATGGTGGATTTTTTATACTATTTTGATAGACTCATTTTTCGATAAAAATTAAATGTTGAATAAACACACCGTTTGTATTTCGACGCCATAGTTCTCAAAAGGTTATGTAACAAAATCAATCAAATAAATATATGACTAAAAACTCATTCTCATTTAAAATAATGTTTTAATGTTATTTTATTAAATATTGAAAACATTTTATAATCCTCCATAACTTGTATTGTGTTTTATAAATTTAAATTAAATTCATATGAACATGACTCGCATCCTCATCACATATAGAATAATATTAATTTAGTATATTCATGTAATTATTAAATATTGAACACCAATATTGATTGTTGTAAAACATTTTAATACACACATGAGTGCTTGCGTTTATTAATATTTTATAATGTAGAGTCGATAAAATATTAAAAATTATTAAATAAATAGTGTATTATTTACAATAAATAACTACACAACCTCCCACTAATCATCATAACAAACCCATTTATAATGGTTTTATCATCCATCCCCCTGTCTAAATACATCATAAATGTTTCGAAATTTATTATGAAGCTCCTCTCATTATTTTATCAACACCAACTAAGGATATGGGATTTTCTACACATCCTCAATAATCATGTGTGTTTTTTATATTATGCTTTTTATTAGAGATTTATCCATTTCTATATGTTATTACTCATCCATTTAATATAATTATGATTTACTTGTAACAATAGACATAGTTCACTCTCAATAGTCCCTTACATGAACCTTTAATTAACCTTGTTATACTATAGATATTTCATGATTATTTATCTTACCAAAATATTATGTTGTGAATACCCACTCCCACATCACCTCAAAATAATTCACCTAGGTGTAAATTTACTTCCGTTATTTTGATAATTCCATTTATCATCATAAACTATATATTTTTATGATTAATTTAGATTAATTTATTTTTTATGTTGACTAATATAAATAGAAAACAAATGAATGTACGTAAAATTATTGTAACAAGTTGTCCTAGAATTATATATCAATATAATTAATTGTGTTATGTTTATATCTAATAAGATACCATTTATATTAAACTAGTGGTGATCCTTAGATCACTCTGTTTTTATGTTTTAGTCATAAGCCATGGCTTATGATTATCATTTCTTATTTTATATAACATATGAATTATTATGTGGCCTTGTTTATATCATAGTATTTTATGCATCTATTATCCTGATTATGACTATAACCCTTTTATGTTAACATGATATAACAAATGACTCACTAGTATTAAATTAATAAAGTTATAATTTTATTAATCCCTTACCTACATTTAGGTCACACCCATTTAATATATAAATTCCAATGATATCCATTATGGTTTTAGAATTATAAAATACATCTAGAAGAAAGATATAGAGGTTTAAATAATGTTTTTGTATCACTATATTATCTTATTGTGATATGAATATACTTTTAAATTGAAAACATGCCTCTTGAAATTCTAGGACAGTATTATGTGTTCCTTTATATAATAATTCATGATATAAATTTTATAAAAGACATGGTTCTTCATAGTTGGTACGAAAATAAGATCTAATAATTTTTGGGTATTGGTATTATAAAATTACAGTGATAACATAATAGATAAGGATAAATATAGGTAAATATACCTATTTTTTAAAAAAAACTTTATGAATAGTGATCTCAGAAACAAAATTTTTCTTCATATACTACAAGTTGATATGGATCTAGAACTATTTTACCTAAATGTTGTATACACGAAAATGGTTTATTGGGTATTAAAGAAATCATCACCTGGTTCATGATAAATACAACCTACTAAAAACCTCATATGAAAATGTTTGCGGTATTTTATAGGATTAATTAGAATAATAAGTATGACCATTATTAAGGGAACACCAAATACCCATTAAAATTTATATTGGAAAAAATGAAATAGATAAAATATATTTAATCATATAAAATCATAGGTTAATGAATAATTTTAAATCATGGATATTATATCAATATATGAAAGTGTGTCTATATAAAATATATGGAACTATGAAATATATCTTATATGATGATGTTCCCGTTATATAAGAATATGATGATGCCGGCCTTGAAGAGTTCCTTGGTCTTCCACCTTAATTTATAGGTTGTGTTCTAAATCAAAATTGTACCTGATTATTTTAATATATATATATAACTCCAAATAAAATATCACCAAAAAATAATAGAAAATTTAGATAGAGGGATTATATTCCACTATGCATCACCATTGTTGTGATGGTCCTTTTCATAGAGAATAATGAAGATTCAATGTTCCCCAATATTAATTATCTCCACCACAATAAGATTATGATAATGAAGCTGAATTATCTTCTTGGGATTGCTGATGTGTTAAATAAGCAATGTGGAGCATAGTATTTAACTAAGGTGTATTCTCAAAGAGGGTATTAACTCAATACCATGATGATGGACTATATCTACATCAATAATATTAATACAGAGTACATGAAATATATGTTCTTAAAAACAATATTTCATATAAAAAATTCTCTATAAATCCTCATAAAAATTATAAATATAGTTATTATGTAATAACTAAACAGAATATTTGAAAAATTTATCATCAATATTCTTACCTACTCTAAAAAGAGGAATATGAGGAACATTTTACTATTTCAATAAAGCAAATAAATTTGGAAAATATATTTCAAAAGTAGATTAAATGGATGTCTTTTATGCATAATATTACATTTAATCATCATTTTATCGTGTAATTGCGATATATGTGGATCCACGAAAAATATAAAAAATTTAATTATACCCCAATTCAAGATATATATTGGTGATATGTAGTTTTTTTCTATTATCTAAGTCTATTATAATTTTATTGAGGAACTTCCCAAAATTTTCAATACCAGTAAGTAACATAACATGTGGGTATGCGATGTTTTTGTGGATAGATTAATGAAATGAGAGACATGAGGATATAATTAAAGCTCTAATCAGTAAACATATTTAAACAAGACCCACAAGACCCAAAGGATTTATGATATATAATGATGGACCCAAAACATTATGGGCTGCATATCCCTGAAATCTGTCAATGTGATATATTATGTCTCCCACAAGTTAATGATTCTTGAGAAAAAAAATAACCAACCTATAAATTGGAATTAGATTTAATGATCCTTACCTTAAATATGTGGAATCATTTTTTTATTAGGAACGGGTAAAAATTTATACAGATCATAAAAGCATCATGTGTATATTAACAAAAAAATAAGATCAATATGACTAAATGTTTTTAGATATAGTATTCCATGGATTATGATTTTTTAATCTCTTACGATCCAGGTAGGGGAACTATGTGACTAATTACTATAGTAAATAGGATCCCAAAACCATCTCAATGTTTTTTATTAAATATGATTCAATATCCATGAGATAAAAAAGGATAAATACATGAATCATAAAATTAACAAAATGCTATAATGATAGAATATATTTTGACCCATCCATTATAGAGAGGATCATGGAGGCCAAAGTTAATGATGATGAACCATAGGGAATGAATGAAAATATTCTAATGCTCAATATTTCTATGGACGGAGTTATAATTTATCAAACTAGGGTATGTGTCCTATGAATTCCATTGTTAAAGATGGAAATTTGGGATGATAATTAAATATCATAGATCTATCTACATCCTATAATATCTATGTTGTAGAGAGAACTAAAGAAAAATATATTATGTGATATGATAAAAATGTATATTATGGAATTTATAGCTCAATGCATGATATTCCTAAAAATCAATTTGAAATGAAAAAATTATATCATTTTGATTCAATATATACCCATTATAAAATATAAATGGGATAACATTACAATTTATTTCATCATAGGGATCTAGATGACATTTAAGGTATATAATAAAATGTCAGAGGTATTGGTCATTATTAAAAGGAAACAATATTCATTATTGTTATGGATGACTTCCCTATTAAAAAACTCACTATGATATCTATAAGGGAAGTGGTAAGACTACATAGATTACCATTTTGTATCTTATCTATATTTTAGGTTTACATTGATGTTATGGAGATGAATAAAATATGAATTATGTACATATATGAGTTTAAATGAATATTATCAATATTCTATGAATATCTAATTTGGAAAAATTATTCATAAACTATGTGTTATTTTTAGTAATTTAACAATTTCTTTCAAAGATATTTGGATTTAGACCTTCAATGAGTATAGTTCTCATATAATTTTTTCCAATGTAGTATTTTAGTTGCACTAAATGAGGCTCTATATGGAATGATGCCTCATACTACAACATGTAGTGACTACGTTGGAGATAATGAGATGATGTGACCTTATCTTATGTAAGAGATTACAAGGTGGATTCAATCCATTCAAAATAATATGAAATATATTTAAATTCAATTGAAAACCTATACATACTTGAAACTATGATATATGTAGTTTGAGGTCAGAGATAAGGATGTACTCTATATTTCCCTATAGATGTAATTCATGAAAATTGAGAAGAATAAAAAGAATATACCAAAATATATTAGTCTATTGGAAACATAATTTTCATAATCTATTTCTGTGTATAAAATGATATTTTTTCATGAACACTTATTAATTGGGGAAGAATGTAATTGCATTGACTGTTATAAAAGAAATTCAATTTTTAATGAAAAAATTAATAATTATGTAAATAATTTATAAAAAAAATGAACTATATTATTTATTTTTGATTGTTATAATATATACATTTTCTATTTTGAAATATAAATAAAATATTAACCATTGAATATATAGATTTTTTATAATGAATGTTAAGATTTGTATATATTATGTGTAATCATAAATTATAATTAAAATATATAGAGAAATGATGTCTTTTAATACAATTTTATTACCATAAAAATTTCATTTATATGAAATTATAAGTTATATTTCATCACTGGGATTTACACTTGACCATGTCCATGATAATATTGAAAAGATATTATAAATTTTGAATGAATTTTTTTGAGAATTGAATTATTATTGAGGGCATGATAAAAACCATGTCTATTAGATCACCCCATTAATTAACCCCCATAACACACAATACCATTACTGTGTGTACTAGTAAAATAGTTTTTTTATTTATTTAGCCCCTATAAATATTAATACGAATTATTTTTAATTAAATAATAAACATACATGGAACTATATATTATTAATAAATAAATTATTATATAATTTGTTTGATTAAAAATATAATTTTATATGAATATATCATAAATGAATTTTTTTGTATATATATAAATTAAATGAAAATAATCTTATTTTAATTCATGAAATTTGAGATAACTATTATTTTATAAATAAATATAATTTAATAATATTTATTTATATAAAACTAATAATAATATTTTATTAAGACCAATGTAATTTTTGATAAGTGTCATAATTCTATTAGGGTTATAAAAAATAATATTTTCTATTTTAGAAGAATTTTTATTTAATTGTTGAAATTTTTATTTTTTGAAATATATATGGGTGAAAAAATTTTATTTCATAAATCGTCATGTTGTATTTTTTCTATGGATATATTTTTATATGTTTATAAGGAAATATGATTTTTATGTAAACATTGATTACAATATAATCATATCATATGAATTTTGAAATTATAATATCCCTAAAATTAGTGAATAAATAATATATATATATATATATATATATATATAATCCCTGAAAAAAATATTTTTCCCTATATAATTATTTTTTTGATGATATTCTATTAGTATTATAAACAATTAATGAATCCTTCGAACTATATATTTTATATTGTTATTTTAAAATAATTTTTTTAAGCATTACTCAATTCCAAAACAATAATTTAATTATATTTAATTTTTCATTCAATTTCATTTGAAATTTTGAAAACAATACCTATTTTAAATAATCCACTTAAAAACATAAGTGATGGTTTATGGTTTTAATTATATTATTTTATAGATTTCAAAAAATGTGTTTAGAATTTAATAATTAATTCCATTCTTTTTTTTAATTTAATATTATCCAACCTCATAATCATATAAATGAAACCCACATTAAGAATGGTGTTTCTATCCCACACCATATCTATATACATTTCGTGGTGTTCCCAAAATCATATTAAAACCATAAAATTATTTATAAGATCCCTCTCAATGTAATTGATTATCTTCTACTCTTTATTCAAGTACATCTATTTTATTATTCCTTTCTATTTAACATTAATTGTTTGACATGTGTTTGTAATAATAACTTTAATATGATAATTATTCAAATGTAATATTAGATTACCTGTCAACTCTAGTTTAAAAATTATAGAATCATTAATGTTTACTAATATACTAGTGAAATGATTCAATTATTTTCCACATAAATAATTTTCATTGTGATTACATGATGTTGTTTTCACTCAGGTCTATTCACTAATTTATAAAATCTTTAAATGAATATGGACATACGTATATGTTTCCCACATTCAGTAATCATAGGATGATATTTTATGAATAATTATTATATAATATGGTATATATTGAAAATAAATTCTTGTATATAATAAGAATATAATACATATGGATATAAATATATATCTCTCCAATGAATTGTATTATGATTTTTTCATTAGATACCATTTGTAGTTTATGGCTTGTCATCCTAAGAACAATATGTTAAGATTTAATAGAGGTTAGATGTGTCTTATAGTTATTTATTCATGTTTTAGTTTGTTGAAATATTATTATGTTTCCCATATTTTATAATAATATGACATGATTATATGTAAATGTTTCTAATTATCAGTATCTCAAGTCACCTTCAAATAAAGCATTCCTCATGTGAATTTCATTTATAATTTTAATCATTTATTATAAACATATATTTAATTATATGTCATAGATTTATTAGAAACATCCTCAAGTTATGCCATCATGTTTCATAACATTGTCGATGATTTCAATGTTTGTTATGGAGTTTCAGAAAATGTGTTGTATCACGGTTTAATGATATTATGTTATGTATCCAATTTTCCTTAAACACTATGACTCTTTTTCATATTTAATTGAATAATAAATGTCATTATTTAAAAAATAATAATAACAATTGAATTAATGTAATGAATTTTCATAAGGATCATCCAGCTTACTATTTTTTTGGATCTAAAACCTTCAGTGGAATAATAATTATGATTCAAAATTTCTCATATCTCTAAATAATGATCTTATTGAATATATGAAATCACAATAAGTCATGAAGGATATAAATTGTCATATTAGCGTTTTGAAATGTCACATTAGCATTCAATTGATAATTAAAACATATTACGATCATTAAATTACCGACATTTCTCTTATTTTCTCTTTCTTTGAATGTTATCAATTATTCCAATCAAGTGTGTGACGATATTTTACAACTGTTATAACAACCAAATATTTCTCATTCACTCATGTTAATATTATTATATTATTTGGAGAATACTATTCACATATAAATGATATTTATCCTAAAAAACATCCCCCCCAATTCTTATATTCCATCAATATAGTTTCTCTATAGTTTTTTATTTTCGATGATCTGGTTTCATCATAAATTAGATAATGTGGATGGATTAATTCACATTAGAATTTGTATTTATAAATAAATCATTTTAATGGTATATTATTTTATAGTTTCGTAATATAACCAATTATTAATAATGAGATATTGTGTAACTTTTATATCTTCGATGATAATTGAAAATATATAAAACCATAATGAAATTGGGTTAGAGACATCAGAGTTCATCAATGAAAATTAGTCAAACAAAAATATCAAATCATGATTTTATTCATAATAATTTTATCATGGTAATTTATTAGTTCATATATTTTCATAGTTATGTATTCTTAATCATTGAATTTATTAATCACTTATTCATTTATGATTCCATGTTTTCAAACAATTATTATTAATATTTTTATCTCTCTCAATTACTGGTAAAATATTGTCATCAGAAATTATAGAAAAAAATTATGCATAATCTCTAAAAGTGGACATTATTGTTTGATACATTTAATAGTTACTTTTTTATATGGAAATATTACATCATTATATTTCAAACTATTCCAACCAAAATTAATTTTGACATAAAATTATATGTATTTTATTTTAATCAAAAAAAATATAAATTAAATTATCAAAACTATTATGTTAATATTATTTACAGGATATGTATATGATAATTTATTTTCTGTAACCCCGCATGAATTTTTCTGATGTTCATTTTTAGAAAACTCAAAAATAGATATCTAATTATATAATTAAATTCACTTTTATATGTTTTCTGAATTCCAAACAATGCTCAAATACACATTGTGTGTTTATTTAGATGATTCATGATTTTCATAATCTAGTATTTCAAAAAGATAATCATTTCATCGTAAACATATCTAATCATTATAATTAAAATACATAATTGATTGTTCTCTTGATTTTTATTCCTTTTTGGGACTTTTATTGTCATATACATTTTATTTCATCGATTCAGTTATTTATGATCTTAATACATTATATTTTATATGATAAATCATAATTTTTTTAAAATTGGGACATTAGGACAGTTTTTATACTACAAAACTCAAAAATACAAAATTAAAAAATAGTTTGGATGTGGAATTCTTATAAATCATAATTTTAGATGAATTATTTAAAGATAAAGTAGAATCTAAAAACTTGCATTCCTCAAGAGAAATTTTTGAGCATCAATGTAATTTGACACATAAATTTTGTCTACTTTTTCAAACAATAGATTATAGATATCATTTGAAGAACCATTCATATTCACATCCATAAAATTACTATTTAATTTATCAATTAATAATTATGAGAAATGAAATTTAATTAGAGTAATCTAATATTTAACATGACCTATTTTATTTTATAGATATTAATAGTGGAATATAATATAGATTTTTTGACTTTGGAGATATATTTTTTTACTTTTTTATCCCATTTCTATTATTCTTTTATAATATTAATTTATTATATTTCAAAATAAATGGTAAAAAATTGGAATATCTTTTTGTATATTTTAAATTCCTTATCCCAAATTATACCATCTAGATTTTATTTTCTCATAAATAGTGATTTCCCATTAAGAATGTTCATCTTGAGACTCTAAGGCACATGTTTATTCCACTTTATATATTAAATGAGAATATTCTCTTTCCCTAACTAATATACAATGAATATACATCTGTAATTATATTATATATATTTTATCCTATTTTGACTATAGGAGGATTATCTATTTTCTTATCAATAAACTCACTCAATGTCGAGTTAACTAGTAGATTCATCTTTATGAGTATGGACATCCAAAATTATTATATTTATAAATAATTTATTGAAAAGAACATTTGTAATAAATAAATATACTTGTAAAACTAATAAAACTATTAAAAATGAATTTCAATTATAATACCCCACATGAATTGAACTATGTTAAACTGTTTTAATATATAGAAATAATAAAAATGTATAATTCTAGTATATTAAATTATATATCCACATATTATATAAATATAACATGTTTTAATCCATTAAGATACATTTTCTAATGGTGATATTATTATCATATTATGAAGGATATAATTTTTTTCCAAACAATTCACATTAGTATCATTTTTAAATATTCTTTTAAGATGTTATAATTTTTTTGAGATACATATGGACACCCTCTCTCAATTTTACTCATAAAGAATCATATAAAATACAATGTTTGGATATTATCATATCCATTAAGTGTGAATATATGTAAATTTTATACATAAATAGTTTTCTATAAAAAATTTATGTAATGTTATCGAAAATTAAATAATAAAAATTAGAGAGTATCCTATATAGAAGTGAAATTGAATCCATATCTAATATTGGATGTCTCTTTTTAGTAGTGAATCCAACCTTCTGCCAAATTCAAGAAGAATGTGAATAATATTAACTATTTCATGATTGGATATATCAATATAATTATACATTTGTATATTTATAATTAAAGAAGAAATAAATAATTATTTGAATGTAACAAAAAGATTTTATATGAATTTATTATACCATGACCATAATTAAATAATAGGCTCCACTATCCCTTAAATATAAAAAAGTACTATTTTGAGTCATTTATCATACATACAATATACTTTCAGATCGTTCTCTATCTTCGGATTTCAGATCATCAAGTAATAGTAAAAATTAAAAATCTAAAATTCCTAATATTGGTGGATTACCACTGACATTTTAAAATAAAAAATAAAATATAATGTTAAAAAATAGAATAATTGAAATTTTCTAATGATTTTTCAATTCATATTATTTAAAATCATATAAATAAATTTTCATTAATAAAATATCATCTAAAATTAAAATTTAATAAATAACATACTATTTAATTTTCAATGAATTATTAGGTGGATACAATGTTTTGATATAAATTACACACATTGTGTATATACATATTTTTTTACCTTAAATAACGGACTACACAATTCATTATAAATGTCCCCAACCCTTTTCTGATTGAGTACTTAAATATAAAGACACTATATTCTAGAAAATAGAAATATCACTTACTATTATTGAAAGGAAAATTTAATTATATATTCTAAAATCATTCAAAATTTAATGTCATAGTTAAAATATCAATAAAAAGACATTAAGATATGACAATATCTTGAAATATATCTATTTTAATAGCATGATCCTTAAAGAATTGGTATCTTATATCAACATGTCTTATTGGAAATTGATTTCCAGGATTAATAAATTTTGATATAGAACTAATGATTTCTCAATGAATATGATATTTTATAAACACCATTCCAAATTTAGTTTTTGTATATTGGGTCTACAAATATTGTGTGAAACAAATATAAGTAACAATAACACAGTTACATTTTATTATATAATTATCTTTAATATAGTAATACGTTGAATTAATAATTTCAATGAAAATAAAGAAACTATACCATTATATATAAAATACATAATAAATATGGAGGCTTTTTCGACTCTAGAAAAAATATAAATAGAAAATTGTAAATTTTATTATAAAAATATTTATTTATTTACATGTTATATAATTCCATTTTTTAAAAAATTAATGACTTTATGTAGTTTTTAAATATCAATAAATTATTTAATAATAATAATTTCATAAACATTATCCATTACTTATCAAATGATAAATCATTAAAAAATTCAGAATGAAATTATTTAGTGTTACAAATATATCATCCAAAAAATTAATAATAATTTTTCAATATAGTGAAATATTTAACTAATGTAATAATTTATAATATATTAATAAAATATATTATCAAACAATTTCTTTTTATCAATATATTATTACATTGCATGGAATATTAGTAAATACCTATTATGGTAATTTTTATTTCCTAAAATTTTATTTTCAGATGGTATTTGTTTTTATATTAAAATTAATATTTTATAAACTATTAAAATAATGATTAATAATACTTTTTAAATATTTAAAAACATAAAATAATTATTTTCTAACAATAATATTTTAATATCTACCACAAAAGTAGGTTAGAAAAATAATATTTTTCACCATAATTAAATAGTTTTTTTATAAAGAATTTTTTATAATCATTATTTATTTATTATCTAACTCAATTAAATTTAAATTTTCTATATTAATAATCTAATATTATGTTTAACTATATAAAAGGATACTATATTTTGTTTAATAAATAAATTATTTTAAATAAAAATAAAAACATATCTTCTATATTATGACTATGTTCTTTTAAAATATTATTCTCAGATATCAGATATTTAAATTTTATATTTTATTTACTAATAATTATAAATTTCATTAAATTTAAAATTTATATAAATTTCATATTAATGACATATAATGTATCATTTTATGGTTATAAAAAAAATTATATAACTATTATTCTCAATTTCAAAACAAGCCTAATAAGGGAAGAATTGGATATCACAATGTGGATTATATCGTGGAACGATTTCAAAAAAAATGGCCTTATAGAATATATTTTTTACATTGAATGACATAAAGGTATTTATCAAAATAAATTTAACCGCCGAAATAACTAAAATCACATGTGATACAATCTTTTCCCCTCACATACTATTCAATTTATTTGAAAATTCTCAATATTTCACCTGTATAGGGGGATCACTTCTAGAAATAATAATTACCATTTATTTATGGAATTTTTTATAAAAAACAAACCATTATAACTCTAATACATACACCATAAATCATATAGAGGATCTCAGTTACAATAATGTTCACAATTTCGTCTAACTTTGTGAATTATTTCATCTTATACTCAAATCCCTAATAATTTTAATCTAATTTATGGTGTAATTATATAAAGTTTATTCTTCAATACATTCTTCATATTATACTTATATTTTATTCTATATTGTGTATACACTATATCTCCATATTATTTAATGGTAGTACTAATATTCAAGTTATTTATAGTTCCATTTGTTGTTATGTCTTTCAAGTAAATTCAACAAAAATTTCACCAATGATTTAAGGGTATTTTCTTATCAATTTTACATCATTGAGATCAATAATTATAATAAAGATTTGTGGAATTTATTTTTATTATTTCATTTACTATATCTAATTTATTTGAAAAATATTTATCCCCTTCAATATATGGTTTCATGAATACTTGTAATACCCAAGATATTGTTATTTTCAGAATATACTAAAACCTAAATAAGTTATTCTTATTCCCCATTTAAAGGGATTTTATTAATTTATTAATATAAAATATAATTTTTAAAATTATAAATTCACAAATTTATTTCAATTTTTAAAATAATCATTTAAAATTTATGTTAATTTATTTTTTATATTCCTCTAATAAATTAATTTTTGATTTAAAACTAAACTTTCGCCAAACTCATAAATTGTACTACTTTATCAATATATAATAATTAAATATATTTTCATAAAAACATTTTAATAATAACACATGACATCTATTTTTTAAAATTTTATATTATAAAATATTATGTTACCTTTAAAGAACATTGTATATAATTTTTCGAACAAATTAAAATGATACCTTAATATAAAAAATAATTTTTTGTTTCCTTATATAATTTATTTTCAACTGTGATTTACTAATAGATTAAATTTGAGAAATCATATAATTTATTATTTTATTTTAATTAAATTATTTCTTAAAAAATATAACAAAAGATAATTTTACCATATATATATATATATTTATATAAGAAACATTTTATTACTCTAATCTCATTTTTTTCTGGTGATTAGATGGATCAACTCACACACCTGCGAATAATATTTTATTAAAACATTTCCTAATTTGAAATTAATAGTTTTAAATAACAGGAAATAATCAACCATTTTCTTTTCCATTGAAATTAATTATTAATGTGATTAATTAATTCCCATGGTATGCGTAAATAAGTTTAAATTTTAAAAAAAATCAAATAAAAAATCACCAAAAAATATCAAATTTGTTTTGAGCATTTAATCAACCCAAACTAAATTTCCTCTCCACATTGTAAATTTAATGTTTTTTAATGTAATTGTAAACATATATTAATGAAAATGTAATTTTTAATCTTAAAACTACAATCCCCTTCACTTATAAACAATTATATCCACCACTTAAACACTCACATATAATTTTTATTTTTCAATTAAACTACTCTCTTAATTCCTACCTATAATAAATTCTATCATTAAAAGTCTTTTAGAAATTATTATTTTTGATAAGGCCATCCATTCCATGGAGAAATTTATAGAAATTTCATGTCCTTGATGTGTATATTATTACCTACCTATATTTTACTTCATAGTAATCATCTGATAATATTTATATAGAATCAATAATGTAATGACATCATTATCATTTATGTACTATAATTTCACTACGTTAAATTTATTCACATTTTTTTTCATATTCGATAACCACTAAGAAAAAACTGTCCTTCATATGTTTTATAGACTACCACATCAATGATATATTTTTTTTTCATTTTCCATTGGCAAATTATATGCCCGAATATAAATTTTCTATTAAAAAATTATTTTTTTCAGAAATAATTTATTTTTTGGTTTCAAAGTTTTGAATATAAATTAATAGTATGATTATAAAATGATAATCATTAATTTAAATATAAATAATATATATTCAATTGGTATTATCATTTATTCAAATTTATTAATATTTTATTAAGAATTATGTAATCTTGTTAATAAATATTATTTAGATATATATCTATTATTGGAACTACATATTGTCAATATGTATTTATTATAATGACGTTACATCAGATTCACATATTAATCATTCAATAAATTATGGTATTTTCTAGTTTGTGTTGTTTTAACAACTTACCAATACAATAATTTAATATTATAAAATAAATTATTTTCAGAACATAATTTAGTGTATAATATGATTAAAATGTGAAAATAATTTTTTTCATTAGGTATATTATATCTATATCTAATTAATCACAAAAGAAAACACAATACTGATTTATAAAATAATATAAAATCATATTAAATATATAGTATTAATGAATATTTTATAAAACCCTCATTAAAGAAATATTAAACGTAATAAATTATTCTAAATCAACCATAATTGTTAAAAAATGACACAGTTAGAATTAATTTATTTTAAAGAATGAATAGAAAAATATTATTGTAAAAATATTTATATTATTCAAAACTATAATAATTGGATTTGGAAAATGATAAGAACTGATATAAATAATGATGATATTTTATGAATATGAAAGAAAATGGATATTTTTACTTCATAAAATCAATTTATTAATATATCTATTTTAATGATACAAGATGATAATGAAAATACAATAAATTCTATAAAATGTTATATGGCATTTCCCATCGAATTCATGTCTTCATGACTTGTTTTTTAATGTGCATATATTTTCGATTATGTTATTTACATATATATTATTTGAGATGTTATATCATGAAATTCAATGAATCATAGAATTCAAATATCATGCTAAATACCACATTTTTAATTATGTTATGATTTAATATTTAAAAAATCTATTTTTGTTCTATCCTATCACAATTATCATTTACAATGACTCATTTGGTAATTACCACCTTTCTATATCAATACAATTATTTCCTTCGAATAATTTTTTTTTGATACTCATTAAAAAATTTTAAATGAAAAATCTATTATTTTATATCACGATAATAAAATTCTAATTCACAATTTTGAATTACCATAGTGTAAGATCCACCCTATAGTATGGTAATGTAAATGATTTTGTATTTTTTTCAACATTATATCTATATAAATATAGATGAATGATGATAAGAATATGTAATAGAATGAATTTTGGTTAATCACCTTAAAATAATATGGTTTGCAATTAACTCAATTATGACATTGATGAAAAATGTATAGGCCAATTACTTGACACATGGAGAGATTCTTAAGAGGGATACACCATGAATTATTCAGACCATTTTAATGGACCTTAATTAAAGATTTTTCATAGCATTTTATTTGTGTATTTGTAATATAATTCATTTAATCCAATTACTGTCTTCCTTGGGTAACTTATATATATGGCAAGCAATAAAAAAAATAAACTAGTAAACAAGGAAGTATTCAAAAGATTCAATCCAACAAAATCTTTTTCCATCAATTAACAATTAAAAAATTTAACCATACAATTACAAATACAAGAAACCATATGGTAACGTTCTCATAACCTATCCCATATGGTTAAATATACAACAAGTCTATCGAAAAGACTCTATGAGGATGCACTCACCATCAATTCCCACTATAGTTATTTAACTGTAAAATACATAGACTCCAAAAAATAATTCGAGTTCAATTCATCATGTGGTATCGTAACGTAACTATAGACACTATGAGGGATCACTCATCTTTAATCCCCCTTATGGTTTCGAAGCATGATAATTATAATAGATAGTCTAGGAAAGCCCTCAATGTCAATTTCCCCTATGGTCTCACTAAAACAGGTTCCCACAGCCCCATGTAATGAAATTATACACAAACGATAGAAAACAGCCAATGTAAACCATAAATTACAACTTAGATAAATAAGATACATGTAATGGAATAACATATCAGATAAATAATCACTCCTTCCAAACAACATAAGGAATGGAAAATAGTACCCTAATAGTTAATGTTAGACAAAACTATCAGAATCAAACAAGCCTGGAAAATCACATACATAACATGAAAATTAATCCTAAACACAATTATAAATATTTTACATAAGCACATATGTCATGGCAGGAAAAATTAGCAATAAACCCATAAAAATAAAATAACCCGAACTAGGGTATTGCGATATTTTTCACATAAAACTCAAAGACTAACTACGGAAAGGTACAACCCACCTACCTCGGCATCATCAGATTTATATAATTGAATCTCAATCCTTGAATCACCATAAAATTATGTAGATCTAAAAAACCCATAAAAACATTCAACTGAGGATATCTAGTGAATGATGAGAAAATAGGGGTTGTTGTTCATGATGAAAGGAAAACTCACCGATTTAATTCCAAAAAAAAATCAACGGCAGTCGATTCAGATAACATACAGTGATTCAGGGGGCTTGGTGACGATTTGTAGCCGTATAGACACCCTTGGAATAAATCTTCCATGAAGAAGTGTGTTCTGTCTTTCAGACATTCCCCTGGTCCATTTAATGAAAAAAATACATTCCATGTTCTTTAGGCGCACACGACGTTTACTTTCCTTTTCTAGACTCCTCTTTAGGTAGTCTCGGGGTTCCTAAACACGGCCATGTACTCAGCCATTACCCGACTAATACACGGTCACCCACATCATCCGAGTACACGGAGTCATCTTATAAGTACACTGTGTGTACCCCTAAAACATCCAAAACTCCCCTTTTTATTAAAAACAACCATAAAATAAATACATACCTGAAAAAGATGATTATGGTTCTTAAAAACAACCCTCTTAAAGAAATTTATTACTGAATTTCTTTTGCAAGGTGGTATAGAAGAATACTCCTCGAACAGCTCTGACCACTGTGATCGGACATAGGTCTCCCTCGCCTATGTCTCGTTAAGCAGTCCCATGTGCTCCCATAACACTCATACCATAGGAACATACTAGCCAATAAGAATCCTTGCATATCGATCTAAAATCCGGAGAAGATGCTTCTCGAATGATGTGTTCACATCTACCTCAGCCTCCTATGGATGGAAATCATGATATGGGTCTTAGATGTATTTTTAAAAATGTGAAATTGGGAAGAAATTGTTCATTGATCAGAACCTATGAGGTAATTACAGCTGATAGGGAGTCGTCCCAATATACTCCAACCCTTGAAGCTTCTCGACGTACCTCAAAAAAAGTATACCCTATATCATGATCCTCATGTGTGCCAACCTCGGTGTGATACATAGAAAAACCTGATCCCAGTCCTCGAACTCCAGAGGTCATGTCCGTCGATCAGCATAAGACTTATGTCTTTGCATTTTTGTATCCATCCACTTCTGAATCATCTCTATTTTTTCTGTAGTCTACTGGAAAAGACGAGGTCCCATCATAAATACCAATCCTAACTCTAGCCAACATAAGGGTTATTTGAATGACATACTGTACGAATCCTTATACGGTTCCATATGAATAGTTGTTTGAAAACAATTATTTTTGGAAAACTCCCCAAGTGGTATGTGTTTCTCCCACGAACCTTCAAATTCCTGGATGCAGGCTCGAAGCATGCCCTCAAAAACCTGAATCATAAACTTGGACTAGCCATCAATTTGGCAATGGAATGTTGTACTCAAATGTACCTTTATACCCAAAGCCCTCTAAAGTCCCTTCCAGACATGAGAAGTAAAACAAGAATACTTGTATGAAAAAATGGAGCATTGAACTCTTTGTAAATGTACAATCTCTCAGATGTACAACCATTTCAAATCCTGCACATCAAAAGTCTCCTTAATCAGAATGAAGTGAGAAAACTTCATGAGTCTGTAATTTACTACCCAAAATGCATCATTCTTTCAAGGAGACCTCTGCAATCCATTCAATAAATTCATCATGACATCATTCAACATTCACTTGGGAATGGGTAACTATTGTAAAATCCCTACTGGTCATTGATGTTCCGCATTCACCTACTGACTGGTGGAACACCTCATGACTAAACCAGCAACATCTCCCTTCATACCTATCCACCAATATTATCAGTGCAGATCTTGATACATCTTGTTGAAACTAGGATGAACTGCTGAATCATATGAATTAATTTCACGTATCAACTCCATGCATTTGTCTGCTAGTACCCACACACATCCATGAAAATGAATGATCTCATCATCGGTTACTATCCATCCAAGAATAGGGTCCTCTCCTGACACACTCACTAATAGGACCAGCCCTTCTGAATCTGAGAGCTACCTCATTCACACTCAATCAAGTAGAGTAGAGGTAACAACCATAGAAGAAAAAAATTCTTCACTTTTCTTTTGTACACCTCCAAATACATCTCAGAGAACATAGCCATATGATTCCTCTTTCTATGAGCCTCAGGAGAATTTCCACAAATGCGAGTGGCTACCGACTAGGAGTGGGGGCCTTGGGTGTGATAGATGGGAAATTATTCCCTCATTTGCAGAGTAACATAGTCGAAGTAAAATAGATAAATAGATGATGCATTAATAATACCATACCAAAATAAATATTGGAAGACTGGAAGAAGTAAACCGGAGCACCCATGTAGTGATTCATGATACATATGTATAGTAAATCATCCAAACATGTTACAATGCTTAAATAATGTAATAAAACAAAGCACAAAGGAAATATTTAATCAACCTATCATCACTACAAGAATCATCTTGGTCCCATTCTCTCCCACTCCAAAGAAGTCAAGTAGTTGAAGTAGAATTGATATTTCCCATATATATACCTACAACAATATAATTGGATTTGGAAAAAATCATAACCAAAACAAGATATGAGAAAAATCCCAGTAGGCAACCACCCAATGATTTGTGCCTAACAGTCAGTGATTATATATATGTGGCAGGAAATATGAAAAATGAAGCAGTAAAAAAGGAATTACTCTAAAGTGACCATCCTACCAATTAAATTAATATTAATTTACATTTAAAAAATTTATCCAACCAATTAAAAGTACAAGAAACCCACTGGTAATGTTATCACTGCCTAACCCATCTGGTTAAATTTACAACATGAATATATTAAAGACTACGTGGAAGCACTCACATCCTATTCCCTCTATAGTGTTTTAATGGTAAACGATATAAACTTTGAGGAATCACTCAATGTCTATTCCTCATTTGGTATCTTACTGTAACTATAGAAACTCTAAGGGAGAACTCAATGTCAATCACTCTTATGGTCTAATAGTGTAATAATTATAACAAACACTCTCGGAATTACCTCAACGACAATTTCCCATATGGTCTCACTAAACTAAGTTCATGCAGCCCCATGTAATGAAATCATACTGAAACGATTATCAGCATCCAATTTAAACATCAAAATACTAAATATCTAAAATAGATATAAGTCATGGAAAAACATATAAGATAATTAATCACTCCATCTTATGAAAAATAGGAATGTATAATAATAGCTTAATAGGTATGGTTTGAGAAAAGAAGACAAAATAAAACAAGCATTCGAAAACACATCCATGGAATGGAAATTATCCCTAAACACAATCATTAATCCTCTACTCAAGAATACAAGGCATGGCGGAAAAAACTACGGGTTAAATTAAAAATGCACAATAACTCGAACTAGGCTATTGGGAACATCTGAACCTATAACAGAAAGACTAAATTCAGAATGGAATATCCACCTACCTCAGCATCATGAGATATATATATATATATATGTGAATCTCAATTCTTGAATCTCCCTAGAATTCTGTTGATGTACATAAACATTACAAATATTCATCCGGGGATATCTCACGAAATAGGAGACAACATTAGATGAAGTTCAAAATGAAAGTATAACTCATTGATGTGATCCCAAGGAAATCAAAGGCAGTCGATTCGGAGAAAGTATTGTGAGTCAAGGGCTCATAAAAGATATGTGGTCGTACTGATGCTCCAAGACATAATTGGTTGAGACGAAGTTTTTTCTTTTGGTCAGATGGGACCCCTATCTGTTTAATGAAATAAAAAGAAAATATCAGGGGTGTTCTTCAGAAGTACTCTTTTTGAACATTTCTTTTTTTGGCATCAGCATTAGGTGGTCTTCGGGTCACCACACATGGCCACATACTCGACCTTTACACATTTAGTAAATGGTCACCCACGACAACCCAGTACACGGTGTGTACTTATAAGTACACAACATGAACTCTGGATACATCTAGAAACTTCCCTTTTTAAAAAACCACCAGAAAGGAAAGAAAAACCTGAAAAGGAAGATCTGGGTTCTTACAATGTGAATTTTTTATCAATATTTTTTCATTATTATAGATTTATAATTTTATTTGATAAGTAGATTATGATTTTTTTCATTTCTTCATTCAATATCACCTTTTTAGTTTTTATCTTATATATTCTTCCCTTTTATCCTAATACATAATGAGAATCATATATCATCTTTAATTTATATCCATTCCCCTATAAATATATTAAAATAAAATATGTAATTTT
The DNA here is from genome assembly GCA_963277665.1 of Viscum album. Lineage (NCBI taxonomy): Eukaryota > Viridiplantae > Streptophyta > Magnoliopsida > Santalales > Viscaceae > Viscum > Viscum album. Next base: position 1,042,462,502 of record OY728163.1, on the reverse strand, counting down.
CAGGTATATAATAGAAGTGATATTATGTTTAATTTTTTTCATGTTTTATATCATGATTCCATGTGATATATATATATATATATATATATATATATATATATATATGTTCATATAGTATTCTTAGATTATATTTAACGACCCGTCCCCCAGGGCTTGTGTTGTGACTAACCCAAACCCACCTTCCTGGTACTCTTATCCTCACTCAGCATTGTCTTTCATCTTCATCCAAAAGAACGATGTGTGGGCTTAGCCCGTGTAGGGTTGAGTATAATGATGCTCAGTAGAGACCCTGAGACCCACAAGGTCTCACAAAATCCAACAAGGATTAACAAAAAATCATGAAATCAATAGATAACCATACATAGGTATATGCCTATACAAATACCTATGTTATCATGTGATCCATCTCAATCCTGAGGAAAACACAAATGTTAATGACTCAACTCAACCAGTATTTTAATTCACATTATTGAAACCACTACTGTAGGAGAACTCCTCCTCTATCAAGTACAGTGGGCATACGGCTACACCAAGGCACTTCCCAATAACCTTGGAATGCTGAGGTACTCCTCCTGACAAGTACCGTTGGTTTGCTGTGTCACCAAGGTGCTTCCCACTATGGGTATACCGCCACAACCATTCGCTACCTCTAATATCCTACAAAGGTAATCCTCTTGTCGAGTACCACCAGTCTGCTACAACAACCTGGCGCAACTCTACCATGGGTATGCCACTACAACTAGGATCCCTCCACTGGGTTAGTTTAGTTACTCCAAGTCAATCGATCATTAGTTGTCAGGTCTCAGCCAGCTACTATGTCTCCTCACTCTATATGCTCGTCTTTGGAAGGATCTACTCCATGAGCTACTGTTCAATACTCAAACTATCACAAATTTCCATTAAGGTGTATCTCAAAGGACTTCCATGTCATCAGAGACTCAACACAACTGACGGCGCATCAATCAGACGTCTGGTCTGTGAGTTATTATCCTTTTAGTCCTGGGGGCCATGTTGGATTCGTTCACGATCCAACCTGACTGTATCACAACTATACACAAAACTCTAGTGGGGTGTACTCAAAGGGACTGAGATGCTCCATGATTATCAGTGCCACCGAAGGTTCGTCCTACAGATGCCCAATTCCAACGATATGGCCCATTAAGGTAAAAGGATGTAGTAGGCCCGGGTCCTATCCGACCGGGCCCGATTCAGCATGGGCCGACCTAGTCCGGGTCGGCCCAGCCTGACACGTTGGGTATGTCCCAACCCATTATATGGTTCATCTCTTTAGATTCGTCCCAGCCCAGCAGGCCACGAGAGTTTGGACAAGTAGCAAGGGCGTTGACCAGCAGTGGAACGATGCGAGGGCGATTCGGCCCGGTGGGCCGCGATGGGCCGGATCGGTAGGGGTGCTGCAAGTGGCGCGTGAGGCCACCTCATCCGTGCGCCACAAGGGGTAGGGCTCTGGCGGCTCAGCCCATGAGGTCAGGGATGGATCGGCTAGCGGCATCACGGGGTATGCATAGGGAGAAGACTCGGGGCATGCAGGGGACAGCTTGTCCAGGAGATGCGGGCGTCCGGGAGGTTGCCACGGTGGAGCCCAGGGCATTGGAGTAGGTTCGGTCAATGGATGGGGTGGCCAGAAAAGGTTCACCTGGTTCGGTCTGAAGGAGGACACGTCCTGGGAGGCATGCCCGGGGTGTGGCACAGCCAAGGCTGGTTCGGCTGGGGCATGACACGGCGCAGCTGGTTCTGCTGGCGGGTGGCGCTGCCGGTGTCTAGCGTGGGTATCCGAGGCTGTAGTGAGCATGATCGTTGACTTCATCACATTCGTAATTTTTTCACATCGTTGGCTTTCCGAAAAACGTCACAAAAAAGAATTATAGAGGGGTTGGGCCAAGTTGGTTGGTCCCACACCCACCACGTTTAGGGTGGTAGCAAGTGTATTAATTCGTTCTTGAATTCGAATGAATTAACAAGAAAATAATTTAGAAGAAAAATCAATCCAACACCCCACATTTTCCTACAAAAACAATTACCAACCCGTAAGGAAAAAAATATCCACAACGATTATTTGCTTTATAAGGGAAGAATTAAAGGAATAATATCATATTCAAATAAAAACCCTACTAGAGTTAGTTGTTCGTTGACAGAGTATTGGGGATAAAGATGGAGTTGTGGTCATTCGTCATGTCTGCCACACACTTCCAATCCAAGCTTGTGCATTGGTTTGTTGACGATGATGAGGAGGGAAGGTCAGTCGCTGAAGACGTCCCATGTCAGATTCCTCTGTAAGGTTCTTCCAAGGAATAAGTCTAAGACACTCCACTCTAGTGTTCTTCCTGGAGGATGTTATTCGTTGGAGAGTCTTCTCCCTATGTTCCTCCTCTCCCCCAATTCCGCCAAAAATCAAATGGAAACTGAAGATGAAATGCTATAATATCCTATTAAATCATTGGAATAAGAATTCATTTTTAGCGAAATAATTATGTTGGACCCACTTAATTAATTCATAAGGTTGACATGATTAAAAGTGAAGAAGGGTTGACACCATTAAAAGAGGGCGTGGAGATACTCTCCCTCATTAGTGTGGGAGAAGAGTTGTTTCTCTCATTTAATTGGGGGGTTTAGTCCTAGGTGGTCCCCACCCCATAACCTCTAGTGGGAGGTTAGGTTTGGGTTGGCCCCACCACCATATCCTCTCGTTGGAGGATATGGTGTGGGGGTCCCCACCTCCAACTTCCACATGGGTGGTTATAATAGATAAAAATAAAATAAAACATGTGTTTATATAATTTTATTATTCCTAGGAAAACCCAATAACTATCTTCCTCCCTCGACCAACTATCATCGAGGTGAATGTATTCTCAAGGGAATACAGGCATTGTGAGTTCAACTGTGCCCCCAAATTTCAATTTTGAGCACTGGTTCAAAAGTTATAAAAACCCTCTCATACATTTACAGAACATATCCATACAAAAATTCAAAAAATGATTCTGATTACACCTGGCCTCGTAATCACGCACCGCCAATTTTCATAGACTCTTTAAATTCCATTTTTATTAAAAAATTACATTAAATTTTGGGTCTTAAAATTCTCCCCACTTCAAAGCTCTATGTCCTTATAAGCTACAACTAAGACTATGGGAACAGGTTGGGGTACTGAGCACTCATCTATGCCTCCCACACCAATGTTCTATCTTGTATTTTCTCATTCTACCAACAAACGTGCTCCAGAGATATTTTCCATCCATGAAGGACCCGCTCCGGTCGATCATTAATCACTAATGGAACCTCCATAAATTTTTCCCCATCATCGATGACCAGCTCACCATCACCGATGATGTGGGTAGGGTCATGCACTTATCTACTTAGTTGGGATATGTGGAATATGTCATGCACCGGATGCAATTGAGGTGGAGGAACTAATCGGTATGCCACCGCACCAACTCTACCGAGGACCTGAAAAGTTCTGATGAATCTCGGAGATAACATGCATCCTCGACCAAATATCCATAGACCTCATCGGGGTGAGACCTATAGAAAGATGTGGTCTCCATCCTCGAACTCTAGAGGTCTCCGTCTCTTGTCGGTATATGACTTATGTCTACTCTGTGCAATCTTCATATGCTCCTGAATGATTTGCACCTTCTCTATGGTAGCATGCACCATATCTAGTCCTACTAGTGCTGACTCCCCTAGGTCAGTCCAACACAACGGTGATCTTCATTGTCTCCCGTACAATGCCTCAAAAGATTCCATCCCTATGGTGGAGTGATATTTATAGTTGTATGAAAACTACACCAAAGGTATGTGGTCCTCCATGTTGTGACAAAAGTCAAGGACCCAAGTGCATAGCATGTCCTCGATTGTCTGAATAGTCCACTTAGTCTGGCCATCCGTCTGAGGATGGAAGGAGGTTCTCATATAAATTTGCATTCCGAGATCTTCTTCAAACCCTTTCCATAGCTGGGGAGTAAAGGGGTTGTCCTGATCGGAGACAATAATCAAAGGTACTCCATGTAGCCACACAATATTTTACATGTAGAGGCATCCCACGATCTATACTGAACCCTTCTCTCTGATCCATAGGAAGTGGTCCTACATGGTTAGTCGGTCAATGATCACCTAAATCGAGTAGTGAACCCTAGATGTAGGTGGATGTTCATTCACAATGTCCATGGATTTCCCATACAAATTCAACTCAAGGACATCTAATGGCTGAACCAAACTTGCTGGTACCTTATGCTCCGCCTTCACTTACTGAAAATGAGGCATCGAAAGACAAACTCTGATACTACTTTCTTTTAATCTCGGCCACCATTTCTATCATCAGATATCTTGGTACATCTTCACCACATTTGGATGTACCGCTAGAGGGTATGTGTGGAACACCCTCAACACTTCTTCATGAAGTGGCACTGGTACCATTGTATGTTCTCTAAAGAGGATGATGTGCTCCCCACCTTTATAAAATCTATCTGGTGACTGCCCTATGGATATTTGAGCATGTCTTGGCTCGTAGTTAGTGTTTCCATGTTGCACCTCCCTAAATCGCTAAAGTAGTGGCAGAGTGACTTTAAGAGACTGACGAAAATCCAATACATCCCTACACACATGAGATATCTACAAAATAGCCAGCTGCTTTTGTGCTTCTCCATGAAGCTGTATAACATATCTACTACTGAGTGCATCTCCTTCAATGTTCCCCTTCCCAGGTGTATAACTATCTTGAAGTCATAATCCTGGAGGTACTCAAGCCATCACCGTTGTCTCAGATTTATTTCCTTCTAAGAGAAGATATACCTGACACTCTTGTGATCAGAGTACATAGTAAAATTCTCACAAATCAGATAGTGTTTCCACATCTGCAATGTAAAGACCACTACTGCTAACTCTAGGTCATGGGTAGAGTAGTTTTTATCATGTTGTCTCAGCTGACGATATCCCTAACCAACCAATTCTTGCTCCTTCATCGGGACACATCAGAGTCTGGTCCCTGATGCGTCGCAGTAGACTACATAACCAACTCCTTTCGTCTAGAAGAATCATGATGGGGGAAATAGACAGCCTCTACCTCAGATCCTGAAAGCACTTTCGGCATCTCTCCAACAGCACAAATGGTTCCCCCTTATTTATCAAGGTTAATAGTGGTGCTACAACTATGGATAAATCTGGCACAAATCCCTAATAATAACTATCCAACCACAAGAAATTTAGTGCCTCATTAACACTCCTTGTTGGATCCCAAGCATGTACCACCTCAGTCTTCATTGGATCCATTGCAACTCCAGCCTCTGAGAAGATATGACCCAGAAAGTGAACCACTTGAATCAAGAACTGATTCTTCATGATCTTACCATAATGATGGTGCTCTTAGAGTGTGCCCAGTACTACCCACATGTGATAGGCATGCTCCTCCTCAGTAGTCGAGTAGATCATAATTGAGGTCAATTAATACTATGACAAAGCGACTAAGGTGTGGCTGGAAGATCCTGGACATGAGTCCCATGAACTCTGATAGAGCATTGGTTATACTGACTAGCATAAAAAAGAGATCATTATGGCAATACCGACCTCTGAATTCCATCTTCAACACATCCTCATCACGAACTCTGATCTTGTGATTTCCAGAAATTAGATCTATCTTTGAAAACCATAGTGCTCTCTTCAACAGATCAAATATGTTGTCAATCCATTGGAGTAGGTACTTGTTCTTCACAGTAACCTGGTTCAGGCACTGATAGTCAAAACTAAGCTTCAAGATCCCATACACCTTCTTGGAGAACATAATCGGGGCTTCCCAGGGAGAAACACTTGACCAGATGAATCCCTTCCCCGGAAAGTCCTCTAGTTGTACCTACAGCTCGCGAAGTTCCGCAGGAACCATCCGATACACTGTTGTATATAAATGTGCATCATGGGGTACATGTCCATGTAAAAGTCCACCTCTCTATGAGTAGGTAGACCTAGAACATTATAATGGAAAAAATCTATGTACTATTCCACCACTGTAGGATAGCCCAATCTCTCCACGTTAATTGCATCAAGGGTAAGGGTAGCCAACTGATGAGTGATCGGTAGCACTCTCCTCCGAGCAAGTCCACCCTGCGCTGCAAAGGCTCCCTTCTCGCCGATGATGGTAAAACTAGTCCTATACATGTGGACACACTCCACATTTCACCTAATACAGTCAATTAGAGCATGGACTATAGAAAACTAGTTCAAATCCAAGATGACGTCATAAGGCCTCAATGCTGCTACTAGGAGATCCCAGCTGATGATCATGCCTACAATAGTAAGCTCACACTATAGGTACCAGTGCGTAATCGTTGAGTCTTCTCCCATAAAAGTCTTTAGCTGTAATGATAGTGCAAACAGATCAGTCATAATCTTCATTCTCTGAAAAAGGGCAGTGGCAATAAATGATATTCTGGCACCTGGGTCTATAAGTACTGCTGATATAGTGGAGTTGACATAGATCGTACCTCGTATCATCTCTAGAGCATCTTGATCATAGGCCTCAGCTACCCCGAGCTGAGCTCTCCCCTTTACACCTACTACCTACGGTCAGGATGGTCCTCCTAGTGGTGGTGGTGGTAACACCTTGAAACGTCTTCCACCATGAGCTTCATGAACAACTCTTCTTCCACATCCGCCTGCTCCCTATGGATCACCTCGATCGAATCTCTGTCTCTTCCTGGGAGGTCCTTCAACATTCTGCTGATCATCTAAATGGTGGTTCAGACAGTCATGAGCCATGTGACCCTACCCATCGCATGTGAAATAATTCCTGCTATTGGATTTATGTCTCTACTCTGGGTTCCCCTCACAACCGATCCTGAGTCATGTATTTTTTCACTTGTATGTCAAGTCCTCTGGGTCCGCTACAACATTTTTCTACTTCCAGCTTTAGAAGACTCTGCTACGTGTCGACTGGTGGTGGATCTCGCTACTGGATACTACTAAGCAAGTAAACTCTCCACAAGGATGGATTTTTCTAACACCGCCGCCTACATTGGGATGCTGAGTGAGGTGATCAGGGCTTTGAACTCCCATATGAGCCCCTACTCGATGGTTTTATCCTTGATGAATGGGTCACACTATATCGTTGGAGTAGCATAACAGGTCTTTGAACCTTTCTAAGTACTGATCTAGAGTCATGTTTCCATACTGTAGGTGATGTAGCTCTTGTATGTGCACTGCACAGAGAGTTTCTGGAACAAACGTCGGCCGAAACATGGTCTCGATGTCTTCCCATAATAGAATCATCTCATCGTGAACCTGGAGCATCTTGCCCCACCATATGCCGGTTGCTTCCTGTGGAAGGCTGGCAACATGAATTACCATGAGTTCGGCTGGTGTCCCTACCAGTCCGAAAAATATTATCATAGCCTCCAGCCAATCCTCAGCCGCCTGTGGGTTCATCTCTCACTTGAGCTTGTGTGGCCTCTGGAGCTAGTATTCGTGCAACGCGCTCAAGTGGCATGCCTCATCTACTACTGGTGTTGGTGGAATCTGTGGCCCAACGGGGAGTGGTACTGTTGGTGCCTCTACTAGAAAAGGACCCTGCACCCAGGCCTCGTCGCTCGGTGGTCAATCTGTTCTTACAACCCTCTTGACTATAGATGGTCGTCTGTGGGGAGGAATCCTGAAAGAAATAGATTTGAAACGGTCAAAAATTAACACCTGGTGAGATGACTTGTTTGAGATGACAAAAAGAAAACTTTTCAAAACACACACTTAATTAGTGTTTTCGTGTACTGAGTAAGAAATCATATGTCAGGGTCCTGGTGTATGGATACGTTGGCCGCCACACCAACACTAGGCTCCTTGAACTAAAAACCAAACTTAGTACGATTGACACTATTCCTTCACATAAAATGATTAAAGTCTTATGTTTTATGGTAAAACCGACTCCTCTTATAGCAGTGTGTCATGAGTCGTCCCCCAGGGCTCGTTTCGTGACTACCCCAAGCCCGCCAGCCATAGGCCAAGGGCTGGAGACTAGCTCCAAATGCATAATTCCTTAAAACTATGAAGGCATTGCATTTATAACCTTTAAACATGCACAATAGAGCACAATATTAAAACAAACACTAAGTAAAACTATATAACAAAAGTGTGATGAAAGTAAAAGGGGCCAGAAATACAATCCCAACAATAAAGTACATGAAACTAAAAGTAAAACTAATGAAAAGAAAAAATGCCGCTGGGTTTTCCTCTGAGGTTACTCCATGATGGGTATGTACATATAACCTCTTTTGCACTCCAGGTCGATTTGCCTCATGCATGTACCATCACGCCGTATAGTCCACCTATGGGTAGCGCCCGGTCCTGGTACTCTCAGCCTTAGTGAGCGATGTCCATCATCTTAAACCAACACAATGAGGTGCAGGCATAGCTCGTGCAGGGGTGAGTATAACGATACTCATTAGGGACCCCGAGACCCTCAAGGTCTCACAAAATCCAACAAGGATAAACAAAAAAGTATGAAATCAAAAAATATCCTTACTTCCATATATTCCCATACATATACCTAAGTTATCGAGTGATCCATCATAATAATGAGGAAAACAAAAATTTAATGACTCAGCTCAACCAAAATTTTTATTCACATTATTGAATCCAAGGATGCAAGATAACTCCTCCTCTGTCGAGTACAAAGGCAATGTCGCGACACCAAGGCTCTTCCCACTAGCCTTGGACTGTTGAGGTACTTTTCCTGTGGAGTACCATGGGTCTATTGTGTCACCAAGGCGGTCCCCAACGTGGGTCTGCTGCCACAACCTAGCGCTCCCTCTAATATCATGCAGAGGTAATCCTCCTGTTGTGTACCAAGGGTCTACCGCCTAAACCAGGTGCTCCTCCACCATGGGTCTGCTACCACTACCAATCACCCCACACTGTGCTAGTCGAGTCACTCCTAGTCAATCGGTCAGTAGTCGTCAAGTCTCAGCCAAAAACTAGGTCTCCACACTCTGTCTGATCATCTCTGGAAGGATCATCTCCATGATCTACATGTCCATAATCTAGGTGTCATGAAGTATGATGAAGAAGTATCTCAGTGGTCCACCACATAATAGGGGTCTCAATACAACTAAAGGTATGTCAATCGGACGCCCGGTCTGTGAGTTATTAGCCTTTTAGTCTCAGGGCCCAATTGGATTCGTGCTCTATCCAACCTGAACATTTCTCTAAAATAACCCAAACTCTAGTGGGGTATACTCAAAGGGACCTACATTCTCCAATATTATCAGGGCTGCTGACAGTTCATCAAACGGACGCCCGATTCCAATGATATAGCCAAAGAAGGTATAGGTTGTAGTGGGCCCAAGTCTGGTCTGACTCTGCCCAGCCCAGAATGGGCTGACCCTGTCTGGGTTGACCCAGCCTGACTTGTTAGGTCTGCCCTAGTCCATTATGATTGGTGAAGCCTACTAGACCCAGCCAAGATGGCGCGTGTAACGCCCCGACCCTATTTGCCTAGAGTCGGTGCATTATTACATAACATTGGCATGATCACAAGAAAGATCAAATCTCGAAAGACCGATTGGTTTAGTAGCCTTGGAAACACTAGATATATTCATAAGTTTTACATTACATCATAAAATAAAAAACTACTACAACAACATAATGTTTCCACAGTCCACACTATAATCCCCTCATAATATCCCTGCAGGTCATTCATAACTTACATCTTCACTTCCTGGGAAAAATAAAACATAGAAAAGGGGTGAGCTCAAATGCCCAGTAAGGATAACAATATAGCGGAAACTTTCATCAATAAGAATAAACATTTAAGGCAATGTATAACTAAAACAAAAGCCTTTTAAACATTAACTTTCAACATGGTATGGCATAAATAAAATGAAATAATTCCATTTACTTATTCACATGGATATTCTACTAATCGAATAATCACATGCAAAAATCATTAACCACTTTCATAATGTTGGAATGCATAATGCCAGACTATCATAACCACATAGCCAAGGCCTCGTGCCAAGACTACAAATAAGATTTTGTCAAGGCCTTGTGCCAAGACACTAGTTTGTCTCATGAGACCTACCGATGCATCGAGGAGCTATAGTGGGCTCCACCCGTCACATATTAAGTCCAATGCATTCCCATATGAAAAGGTTTAAACATAACATAAACATTTGTATTAAAACTAGCATTCGAAATGTAAATACTTTCACCATAAACTATGATTGGTATAAGAATAGCACATCCATAGTCAAACATATCACAAAACCTTCAATACAATATAGAAGTTTTGTATCATAATAAATCAACTTCAAATAATCTTAAAATCCATCAAAGGATGTTGACATAGATGAAATCAAAATTATTTTTAAAGAAATATCTCCTTTTATTTTGAAATAATTTAAGATCCATATAAAATAAAACATTTTCTTTGAAAATATTCTTATAAGCTTGTAAGGGAAGCTTTGAAGATTTTATAACGGCGGAAAATAGCCGCACCCTCCGTATAAGTTAAGAAAAACATTCTTACCTTAATTCTATCGAAAAGGTTAAAAAGGACCTTGTTTTGAAAACGACCAAAAGATTCCTTTATAAACCACTTATAAAAGTCAAAAAGGGTATAAATGACTTTAACTCATATTCTAGTAAATAGTAAAAATGTTTTGAAATGCATTTTTAAGAAACATGGATGTGGATGATAAAGAGATCCCAGTAGATTATTACGTATAAACAACCTTGGATAATGAAGAGGTTGTAAAGTAAAACCTTACCTTGTACTTTTCCTTGGTTGGGGTAGGTTAACCTCCTGTATAATGGTGAAATAGTTGTTATTAAATTATACAAGAATCATATATATTAATATGATATCATATATGATCTTTTCACATTGATTTGTTAATAATATCTTAGAATTATCGTCGTTTCAGGAGTTAACTTACTCATTTTCTTTTATATGTTTTGTTACATAACCCATGGTTGTTGTATCTTATTCATATCCAGAATGATATCCAGTCCTTAAACATCATTTTTAAATCATCAAATGATAATTATACTTGAATGGATACGATGGAGAATGAATCTAATCGCGTTCGTGGAGACGGTAGTCCGTACGTACGCACGAGCGACAATATCATTCTTTTGATATTAAAATAATATATAAATGGATGTTATATCATATATAATGAATCATTAACATTCTTATTTATTATTTACATGAATTACACATCATTATTATACCCATCCAAATAATATTATATTGAATAACAATTACACCACGACGTGGAGACGGTAAGCCGTACGTACGCACGTATGGTGACATGTTATTCAAAGGGTGGATAGAATACTGAATATGATTGTACCATATTTATAATAACATAACAGTATATGTGAGATACTGGAGTTATTATTTTAGAATGGTAAGAACAAAGGAAGAAGAAGTGGAAGAAGAAATGAACTTGGAGAAGGGTGGTGAAATCATTACCTCTTCTTCGGGTTCTTCCTTTTGATTTGATCAAAAGGGCTCCTTAGGTTGGCTTTCTGATCAAACTAAGGCCTCTAGGTTGTAGTGAGGGATGTTGGGAGAGTATTTGGGCAGAGCTTGGCCGAACCAAAAGGCTTTGAAGGTGTGAAGAAATGAGAAGGAGGAGTGCCCTTTTATAAGAGGGGTGAGGGGCACCTTTGGAAAAGTTAGAAATATTAATTTATAATAAATTCATATTCAGTTTCTAATGGATCCAAAGTTGATTATGAAAAGGTTAAGGTGGGGATAGGTCGAAAACCACTCAACCAATAGAATTTAGACAGGTTTGGGTACTTATATTAACCTTATCTTTAAGTATTAACTCTAAGTTAATTAGTTTCACTTTTACAATGTCTCTTTGTATTTTTATATAATATGGTTAATAAACTTACTATATACATCCAAGTGACCGCCAAGTGGTACATTAATGATGAAACTATCATGATATAAGTCTCTTGGCCGAACCTTAGATTTTTAGGAATTTAGTATCAATTAATAATATAATATTTGTTTAAGAACTCTTTTATGTCAATTTTGACACTATTCAATAGTTGATTTTTGTGAAACTCATAACAGATTGATTACTTCGAAAAAAGTCAATTAAATCAATCCTAATATATCATATTATCCTATAAAATTATTTTAATTCATTAAAAGTTTCATATTATATTTATTTGGGTATTTATAATATCAATTATTTTAATTTTTCACTATTATAGTAATTACTGCATCATCATTATGTCATATATAAAATAAATTCGTTAATGTCTAAAAATTATAAATAAAATATAAATATGTAGGAAATCTTTTTAGCTTTCTAATGAATATTTATAATCTAAAATACAACATATATAACCCTATGTAACAATTGTTGTTCTAAAAGATATATGCTTGTGTCATTTTTGTATTCATTTTCACTAAATTAAAATAAAGTGTCATTATCACTTACAAGTGGATCCATGGGGTCCCAAAATAGACCCAAAGATTCCCATGGTGGACCATGTATCAACCAATAGGGTTAAGACACGTTTTAGGGTAATTTAGTATTATTATAATATTATTTTTTTAACCCTTATTTACCGGATTTACCCTTAACCATGGTAAATAAAATATTTACCACAGTAATTATTCAAAATGTCTAAAAATAAAAGTTACCTATTTACACAATTTGAAAATCCTGATTCCAAATATGGAATCCATTTTCCTAAATTCAAAACACAGAAGTGGAAGAAATTAATTTAAAATTAATTCCCGCTGTCAAAACAAAAAGCGTGTTTTTAAAAGGTAATAACTATCAAAAGATTGACACTTGTTTATGTTCGGTTTAATTGTAAAATTATGTCCAACGACCAACATTATATTAAATGGTAAAAATATATTCTAAATATACTTTAAAACCACTCATATTCACAATTTATCACTATTAATTATTTTGATTAAAAAAGTTGTTTTTAATTAAAATTTAGTAATTTTCACTATTCATCAAAATATTAAAGTTATCCGAAAAGTACCAAAATTTCACCTTAGGCTAAATTAGATATTCCAAATCCAAAAATGAAGTCTATTTTCAAATATAAAATATATATAATTTCAAAAAGTAGGTGTTACTATTCATAACGGCTAGTTTGATTAGTTATGGTGTGTTAGAACTCGGTGTTGCGTACAACACACGCTATCACATTATTCAAAGAGAAGCGTACCATAGAAGCTTGGGGTGTTACATTCTCCCCTCGTTCAAATAATTGCGTCCTCACAATTTCTAGGGTATTACTGCATAAAAAGACTCGGGTGGTTCATCATCATAAGTTCCTTGGGTTCCCACGTTGCCTCTTCCATCTTATGGTTTCTCCACAAAAATTTTACCAGACGCGTCGTCCGGTTTCTCAGCACTTGTTCTCTCGTATCAAGAATCTTGACAGGCTCTTTGCAATAAGACAGATCGGGTTCCAGTTCAAATTCCTCATAGGTGAGTACATGCGTCGGATCAGGCATGTATTTCCTCAATAGAGATACGTGGAACACATCGTGAACTTTGGAGAGACTTGGCGGCATTGCCAATCGGTAAGCTACAACCCCAATTCGTTCTAGAAGTTCGAAAGGTCCGATGTACCTGGGACTCAATTTACCTTTCTTACCAAAACGTATGACTCCCTTCCACGGAGATACCTTCAGGAAAACATGATCACCGACTTGAAATTCCAAATCCTTCCTTCGATTATCGGCATAGCTCTTCTGCCTACTTTGAGCTGCTTTGATGTGATTTTGGATTACTTTCACCTTTTCCACCGTTTCCTCCACCAGTTCTGGGCCTACAAGTTTTCTTTCACCAACGTCATCCCAACAGGTTGGTGTACGACATCTCTTTCCGTATAACGCTTCATATGGTGCCATCTGAATACTCGAATGGAAGCTATTGTTATAAGAAAATTCTACCAGAGGTAAATATTGATCCCACATACCCTGAAAGTCAAGTGAGCAAGATCTCAACATGTCTTCTAAGGTTTGAATAGTCCGTTCTGATTGTCCTTCTGTCTGAGGGTGCTAAGCAGTGCTCAAATGAAGTTCAGTATCCAGGGATTTCTGAAGACTTTTCCAGAATCTTGAAGTAAAACAGGGATCACGATCAGAAACAATCGATAGGGGTACTCCATGATGTCTCACAACTTCATTAATATATAGTCTGACTAGACGTTCCAGGGGTAGATCTTCTCTTATAGCAAGAAAATGTGCTGTCTTGGTAAGACGATCAACAATAACCCATATTGCATCATTCCTTCTAGGAGTCTTTGGTAGCCCCATGACAAAGTCCATCGTAACATTGTCCCATTTCCACTCCGGTATGGGAAGAGGTTGCATGACTCCTCCAGGCTGTTGCCTTCCAGCTTTCACTTGTTGACAAACCATACATCTTGACAAAAAATCAGCAATCTCTCTCTTCATGTTGTCCCACCAAAAATGTTCCTTCAAATCTCTATACATTTTGGTGCTCCCAGGGTGTATAGAGAAATTGGAACTATGAGCATCATCCAGCAATTCCCTTTTTAGATCAGGTATATTGGGAACACAAAGTCTCTTCCCGAATTTCAAAATTCCATCTTCATACACAAAGTCTCTCAATCTCCCATCATTCACAGCTTTAATATTCTTTTGGAATTCTTCATCATCGGTCTGAGAACTCTTAATCCTTTCTATTAAAGATGGTTTGGCAACCATTTGAAAAAGCATTGATGTTTCACCTTCCCTAGTTATTCCCATGTCCATCTTCACTAGATCCATAAAAATTGGATCCCTTTCAATTCTCATATTGTTCAAAACTCCATGGTCTTTTCTACTCAAAGCATCTACCACCTTGTTTGCCTTCCTTGGGTGGTAGTGTATCGTACAATCATAATCCTTGAGTAATTCAAGCCATCTCCTTTGCCTCATGTTGAGTTCTTTTTGTGAGAAAATATACTTCAAACTCTTGTGATCAGTATAAATCACACATTTTTCACCATAGAGGTAGTGCCTCCATATATTCAAAGAAAAGATCACTGTTGCTAACTCGAGATCATGAGTAGGATAGTTTTGTTCATGAATTTTCAACTGTCGTGATGCATAGGCAATAACTCTATCATTCTGCATAAGGACACATCCAAGTCCTTTCTTCGATGCATAACTATAAATAACGAACCCATCATTCCCCGATGGTAGAGTAAATATAGGAGCATTGACTAATCTTCTCTTCAGTTCTTCAAAACATTCTTCACACTCTTTTGTCCAAACAAATTTAACCCCTTTACGTGTGAGCTTCGTTAATGGGTTAGCCAATCGGGCAAAATTCTGGATGATACGTCGATAATAACCTTCCAAACCAATAAAACTACGTACCTCAGTTATACTCGTAGGTGCGGGCCATTCTTGGATTGCCTTGGTCTTAGAAGGATCAACAGAGATTCCATATTTAGAGACAATATGGCCAAGAAAGGAAATCTCCTGAGGCCAGAATTCACACTTGCTAAACTTCCCATATAATTCATGCCTCCTCAGAGTCTTCAAGATAATGCGCAAGTGATTTTCATGATCTTCGTAGGTTTTGGAGTATACCAAGATATCATCAATAAATACCACCACAAATTCATCGAGATACTCCTTGAAAACTCTAGTCATCAGATCCATGAATACAGAGGGTGCATTAGTCAATCCAAACGGCATTACAGTAAACTCGTAATGCCCGTACCTGGTTCGAAATGCTGTTTTCGGAATGTCTTCCTTCTTCACACACAACTGATGGTATCCAGATCGAAGGTCAATCTATGAAAAGTATTGAGCTCCATGCAGTTGGTCAAATAAATCATCAATACGAGGTAGGGGATACTTGTTCTTTATCGTTATAGCATTGATCTCCCTGTAGTCGATACATAACCTCATAGATCCATATTTCTTTTTAACAAAAAGAACAGGGGCTCCCCATGGAGAAACACTAGGGAGAATAAATCCCTTAATACTCAATTCCTCTAGTTGTTTCTTTAGTTCGACTAACTCTACAGTGGCCATTCTATAAGGGGTCTTCGATATAGGCCTTGATCCAGGAATCAAATCAATAGAAAACTCAACTTCTCGTTCTGGAGGATGTCCAAGTAAATCTTCTGGAAATACATCTACAAATTCTTTCACAACAGGTACATCCTCTATTTGAACATTCCTTTCCTCACCCTCAGTTATTTCATTCTCTTCCTCCCCAATAATTGAATTTAGTTGAGCTATTGAGGGTGGATCTAAATAAGAATTAGGTGGTGACGATTCTGCTCTAAAAATAAGGTGTTCCTTATCATTATCATCAAGAATCGTAACCTCTTTCTTCTTACAATAAATCTTCGCATCATAGTCCGAAAGCCAGTCCATACCAAGGATTATATCAAACTCAATCATAGGTATGACGATGAGATCAGCAGATAAAGAAAATTCATGTTCTCTAATGGGGGCTGATTCACAAAACTTTGTTGCAACGATACTTCCCTTAGGAGTTTTAACTGACAACTCCCTTATTAAATCAAATTGGAAATATCTAATTTTCATAGCAAACTGGGAAGATATGAAACAATGCGATGATCCAGAATCAAATAATGCATTTGCTAAACTTGAGGAAACCATTAAATTACCTGCCACCACGTCTTTCGGAGTTTCTACCTCAGCAGTAGTGATAGCATAAGCCTGGCCTTGATCCCTTGGCCTTTTCTGAGGTAAGTTCTCCTGACGCTTAAGACATGAATTTGCATAATGCCCCATCTCCTTGCAATTATAGCACTGAACGTTGGTAGCTTCCTTCTTCCCCTTGCAATCATGAGCTTGGTGGCCTTTTTCACCACACTTGTAACAGACTCCCATTCCCTTCAAGCAAGTACCAGGATGTTTCTTCCCACATTTACCACAAGATGGATATTCAACCTTTCCCTTCTTCCACTTATTTCCATTCCCAGATTGATCAGCAGGTCTCTTCTTCTCTTGCTTTGCTTTAAAGTCATAAGACTTAGAGAATTCCTTTTCGGTCTTGATAGCACATGAGACAATGTCTTCGTACGATGAAAAGGATTGTGAGACTAATGCTCGACGGAGAAATGGTTTTAACCCATCAAAGAAACGATCAATCTTACTTCTTGGGTTGCGAATATAATCTCCAGCATACCTCTCTAACCTTTTAAAGTTAGCCTCATACTTTGTGACATTCTCATCCTCCTTTTTTCTCAGACTCAGAAATTGTCTTTCCATATCTGCTCGATGGTCGCGAGGAAAGTATTTTTCTAAAAACAGATCTTTGAACTCCCTCCATTCCATATTTGATACTTCATCATCTTCCTTCATGTTCTGAATCAATGACCACCATTGAGCAGCATCTCCAGTGAGGCGGTAAACTGCCATGATAACTTTTTCCCTTTCACTGCTCCCCAAAGCCTGAAATATTTTCTCTAGGGAAAATATCCATTGCATAGCTACTAAGGGATTTGTATTCCCATTGAACGTTGGTGGTTGTTGCCTCATGAATCGATCTAACATTGATCCTCCACACTGCGGATCAGGGTGCTCCATACGGGTAAGGTTATTATTCATAACCTGAGTAAGTTGTCCCAGTATGGTGATTAGCTGATCAGCACCAGTTGCATCACCAGCCCCACTATAATTATCTTGAGCAGGAGGGAAATCCCTACATGGAGTGCGTGCATTGATAGGGTTTCCATTTCTTCCACTAGGCGCCATTTCTAAACAATGGCATAAACTAGATCAGTTTATGAATCAAAATACATAATCCCATACTTATAAAACACTTAACATAAATTGAACTATTTATGGATATAATCCATAAACATAAGAATTTTTTTCTTTGAGGATGTATATACTCATAATCCCTTCAAAATGATTTGTAAAGAAAATGAGAGTTATCCTAAGCATATCCCCCGGGAGTGTCGTAACCAAGAGTGTAGCAAGGCCTGTTGTCGTGCACCAGTTCCCGTTCGAGTCTAGCTCAAAGCGGTGTTTTCGGGTTTTACCCCTAGATACATATGTGCCAGAGCCGCCTCTACCTGCTCGTATCCAGACAGGGATGTATTGCTCGGAAAACTCACAAAATCTCTACAATACCAAAATTCTAGGAAGTTCTTCTATATTAATCTTCAATGTTCATCTTAGGTCTACGTGCTCTAATCAGAGTTTATCTAAATCTAGCTTCCAAGGTTTGTACTAAACTTTCTCTGATACCAACTGTAACACCCCGACCCTTGTTGCCTAGAGTCGGTGCATTATTACATAACATTGGCATGATCACAAGAAAGATCAAATCTCGAAAGACTGATTGGTTTAGTAGCCTTGGAAACACTAGATATATTCATAAGTTTTACATTACATCAAAAAATGAAAAACTACTACAACAACATAATGTTTCCACAGTCCACACTATAATCCCCTCATAATATCCCTGCAGGTCATTCATAACTTAAATCTTCACTACCTGGGAAAAATAAAACATAGAAAAGGGGTGAGCTCAAATGCCCAGTAAGGATAACAATATAGCGGAAACTTTCATCAATAAGAATAAACATTTAAGGCAATGTATAACTAAAACAAAATCCTTTTAAACATGAACTTTCAACATGGTATGGCATAAATAAAATGAAATAATGTCATTTACTTATTCACATGGATATTCTACTAATCGAATAATGACATGCAAAAATCATTAACCACTTTCATAATGTTGGAATGCATAATGCCAGACTATCATAACCACATAGCCAAGGCCTCGTGCCAAGACTACAAATAAGATTTTGTCAAGACCTTGTGCCAAGACACTAGTTTGTCTCATGAGACCTACCGATGCATCGAGGAGCTATAGCGGGATCCACCCATCACATATTAAGTCCAATGCATTCCCATATGAAAAGGTTTAAACATAACATAAACATTCGTATTAAAACTAGCATACGAAATGTAAATACTTTCACCATAAACTATGAATGGTATAAAAATATCACATCAATATTCAAACATATCACAAAACCTTCAATACAATATAGAAGTTTTGTATCATAATAAATCAACTTCAAATAATCTTAAAATCCATCAAAGGATGTTGACATAGATGAAATCAAAATTCTTTTTAAAGAAATATCTCCTTTTATTTTTAAATAATTTAAGATCCATATAAAATAAAACATTTTCTTTGAAAATATTCTTATAAGCTTGTAAGGGAATCTTTGAAGATTTTATAACGGCGGAAAATAGCCGCACCCGCCGTATAAGTTAAAAAAAACATTCTTACCTTAATTCTGTCGAAAAGGATAAAAAGGACCTTGTTTTGAAAACGACCGAAAGATTCCTTTATAAACCACTTATAAAAGTCAAAAAGGGTATAAATGACTTTAACTCATATTCTAGTAAATAGTAAAAATGTTTTGAAATGCATTTTTAAGAAACATGGATGTGGATGATAAAGAGATCCCAATAGATTATTACGTATAAACAACCTTGGATAATGAAGAGGTTGTAAAGTAAACCCTTACCTTGTACTTTTCCTTGGTTGGGGTAGGTTAACCTCCTGTATAATGGTGAAATAGTTGTTATTAAATTATACAAGAATCATATATATTAATATGATATCATATATGATCTTTTAACATTGATTTGTTAATAATATCTTAGAATTATCGTCGTTTCAGGAGTTAACTTACTCATTTTCTTTTATATGTTTTGTTACATAAGCCATGGATGTTGTATCTTATTCATATCCAGAATGATATCCAGTCCTTAAACATCATTTTTAAATCATCAAATGATAATTATACTTGAATGGATACGATGGAGAATGAATCTAATCGCGTTCGTGGAGACGGTAGTCCGTACGTACGCACGAGCGACAATATCATTCTTTTGATATTAAAATAATATATAAATGGATGGTATATCATATATACAGAATAATTAACATGTTATATTTATTATTTACATGAGTTACACATCATTATTATACCCATCCAAATAATATTATATTGAATAACAATTACACCACGACGTGGAGACGGTAAGCCGTACGTACGCATGTATGGTGACATGTTATTCAAAGGGTGGATAAAATACTGAATATGATTGTACCATATTTATAATAACATCACAGTATATGTGAGATACTGGAGTTATAATTTTAGAATGGTAAGAACAAAGGAAGAAGAAGTGGAAGAAGAAATGAACTTGGAGAAGGGTGGTGAAATCATTACCTCTTCTTCGGGTTCTTCCTTTTGATTTGATCAAAAGGGCTCCATAGGATGGCTTTCTGATCAAACTAATGCCTCTAGGTTGTAGTGAGGGATGTTGGGAGAGTATTTGGGTAGAGTTTGGCCGAACCAAAAGGCTTTGAAGGTGTGAAGAAATGAGAATGAGGAGTGCCCTTTTATAAGAGGGGTGAGGGGCACCTTTGGAAAAGCTAGAAATATTAATTTATAATAAATTCATATTCAGTTTCTAATGGCTCCAAAGTTTATTATTCAAAGGTTAAGGTAGGGATAGGTCGAAAACCACTCAGACAATAGAATTTAGACAGGTTTGGGTACTTATATTAACCTTATCTTTAAGTATTAACTCTAAGTTAATTAGTTTCACTTTTACAATGTCTCTTTGTATTTTTATATAATATGGTTAATAAACTTACTATATACATCCAAGTGACCCCCAAGTGGTACCTTAATGATGAACCTATTATGATATAAGTCTCTTGGCCGAACCTTAGATTTTTAGGAATTTAGTATCAATTAATAATATAATATTTGTTTAAGAACTCTTTTATGTCAATTTTGACACTATTCAATAGTTGATTTTTGTGAAACTCATAACAGATTGATTACTTCGAAAAAAGTCAACTAAATCAATCCTAATATATCATATTATCCTATAAAATTATTTTAATTCATTAAAAGTTTCATATTATATTTATTTGGGTATTTATAATATCAATTATTTTAATTTTTCACTATTATAGTAATTACTGCATCATCATTATGTCATATATAAAATAAATTCTTTAATGTCTAAAAATTATAAATAAAATATCATTATGTAGGAAATCCTTTTATCTTTCGAATGAATATTTATAATCTAAAATCCAACATATATAACCCTATGTAATAATTGTTTTTTTAAAAGATATATGCTTGTGTCATTTTTGTATTCATTTTAACTAAATTAAAATAAAGTGTCATTATCACTTACAAGTGGATCCATGGGGTCCCAAAATAGACCCAAAGATTCCCATGGTCGACCATGTATCAACCAATAGGGTTAAGACACGTTTTAGGGTAATTTAGTATTATTATAATATTATTTTTTTAACCCTTATTTACCGGATTTACCCTTAACCATGGTAAATAAAATATTACCGCAGTAATTATTCAAAATGTCTAAAAATAAAAGTTACCTATTTACACAATTTAAAAATCCTGATTCCAAATATGGAATCCATTTTCCTAAATTCAAAACACAGAAGTGGCAGAAATTAATTTAAAATTAATTCCCGTTGTCAAAACAAAAAGCGTGTTTTTAAGAGGTAATAACTATCAAAAGATTGACACTTGTTTATGTTCGGTTTAATTGTAAAATTATGTCCAACGACCAACATTATATTAAATGGTAAAAATATATTCTAAATATACTTTAAAACCACTCAAATTCACAATTTATCACTATTAATTATTTTGATTAAAAAAGTTGTTTTTAATTAAAATTTAGTAATTTTCACTATTCATCAAAATATTAAAGTTATCCGAAAAGTACCAAAATTTCACCTTAGGCTAAATTAGATATTCCGAATCCAAAAATGAAGTCTATTTTCAAATATAAAATATATATAATTTCAAAAAGTAGGTGTTACTATTCATAACGGCTAGTTTGATTAGTTATGGTGTGTTAGAACTCGGTGTTGTGTACAACACACGCTATCACATTATTCAAAGAGAAGCGTACCGTAGAAGCTTGGGGTGTTACAGCGCGGCTCAGGCGGCCTGGCATAGGAGGCTCGGGCCGGCTAGGCTAGTGGCGGCGTGGGGTGTGCGGATAGCAGAGCAACAATGTTCACTGGGGCCCACTTGGCAGGTAGATTTGGGCGGCAGGGATGGCTAAACGGTTCGTCCTGAGGAAGTGGCGCCGGTTCGAATGGTGGATGGGTTGGTCGGGACCGGTACCACCGGTTCAGTCAAGCGGAGGGTGAGGCCCAGGCAGCACAGCCAAGGTGCTACGTGGCGAAGGCCGGTTAGGCCGTGAAAGGAGCGAGCCAGCCAGTTTGGCCAGTGGGCAGTGCGGGTCACAGATGTAGTGGCTAGCGTGGCTGTTTCCTTCATCACATTCATTGTCTTGTCGCCTCATCACCATTCCAAATAACATCACAAACAAGAATGAAGGCGGGGTCGGGACATGTTAGTGGGGTATTCACCCGCTGTTTTTAAGGTGGTAGCAAGAGGATTAATTATTTCATGAATTTCAAAGATTAATATGAAAAGAAGATATAAGAAAAATCCATCAAACACCCCACATCATCCTGCAAAAAAACTTCCAACCCACAAGGAAAAAATAACCACAACGATTCTTTGCTTTTGAAGGGCGGAATTAAAGTAATAATATCATATTCAAATAAAACCCCTACTTGAGTTCATTGTTCGTTGATGGAGTCATAGGGAAGAATACGGAGTTGTGTTCATTTGTTGTGTCTGCCACACACTTCCATTCAAACCTCATGTGTCGGTTCATTGATGATGATGTGGAGGGAATCCTAGTCGTCGAAGATTTCCCATGTTGATTGCCTCCACAAGCTACTTCTGAGGAATAATTCGATAACACTCCTCACAGGCGTTCTTCATGGAGGAAGTTCTTTATTGGAGAGCCTTCTCCCTATGTTCCTCCTCTCCCTCAATTCCACCAAAAATCAAATGTACACCAAAAATGAAAGATTATAATATCCTATTAAATCGTTGGAATAAGAATTCAAGATGAGTAAATTAATTATGTTATCTCCACTTAATTAATTCATGAGGTTGGCACAATTAAAAGATAGGAAGGGTTGACACCATTAAAGGAGGGTATTGGAGAGACTCTCCCTTATTAATGAGGGAGTAGAGTGATTTACCTCATTTAATTGGGGGGATTAGTCCCAAGTGGTCCCCACATCGAAACCTCTAATGGGAGGTTAGGTTCGGGCGGGCCCAACTACCATAACCTCTCATGAGAGGTTAAGGTTTTGTGGTTCTCACCTAGAATTTCTACTTGGGTGGTTATAACATATAAAAATAATATAAAACAGGAGTTAATTTTATCTCATTATTCCCATGAAAACCCAATAACTATCTTCCTCCCTCGACCAACTATCGTCAAGGTGAAAGTCTACTTAAGAGAATACCAGCGCTTGTAAGATCAATGGTGCCCTGAGATATCAATTTCGAGCACTGGATCCTATTTTATATAAACCAGCTCGTACGTTTAATAAACGTACCTGAAAAAAACTTCAAAAATTGAACCCGGGCACACCGGGCCTCGAAATCATGACCCGTCAATTTTCGTGGACTCGTAAAATTCGCATTTAATTAAAAAAATAACATTGAAATTAGGGGTCTTTACATTAATGGACTATTCGATTCTTTTAAAACTCATTTTTTTATAAAAATAATATATAATAACTAACATATCTAGGTTTATGGAGCTTGGGATATTATATTTATAATTAAAGGAAGATTAGAAGTGACATCAGAGATTATATTTAAATGGAACAATTATGATATAACTTGTTCATTAAAAGTACCTCATGATTTATATGGAACTCATTGTAATAATTATTTTGAATTGTATTTTATAATTCAATATTTAAATATAATTATGTAAATTCAATTTGATAATTATATTGACTAATGGGAGTCATGTGAATCATAATGTGAAATTTGATATTGCTTATGACATATAGTATTTCCCACATAGAGAACCATGATACTCATAATTAGTGTGTAACAATATTGAATCACATCTTGTAAAAAAACTAAAAACATTAGTGTAACTACAAATCCATTTGTAATTAAACTATAGATAAATCCCTTATATATTATCCTTCTATATTTTTAAGTCAGTGAAATGCAAAATAAAATCATAGTGATCAATATTGTGAAGAGATATAAAGACCATTGGGGATCATGAAATTGATACAGTAAACAATAATATGGTATAAATTGCATATAAGGAAGAAATTATATGGCTGAATTATTCAAAATCTATGATCCTCATGTGAAAAGTTAACAAATGGAAATTAAATTCCTATATCTTTGAAAAAATATGATGAACATATTTTTGTGTGTAGTAATAATATTAAAATATTTTATTATTATTATATGGGATATATATGTATATAAGAGAGAGGAATTATTTATTTAAATAAAGGGTTATATTTGTGTAGTTAAAGGGAGTCAGTATCATTAAATATTTCATCATATTAAGAAATAGTATGGTTAAAAGTTAATATCGTATTACTGTTTTCTTTATAATATTTTTTTAGGTATTCCAAAATAAAATGTCTTCATTTGACTATTATGGGAACGATAATGTGGAAAATCAGAAGGAGGAGTGGTTGAATTTCTAATGTGCTATAACTGGGGGGAGAAATAACATCAGGAATATCACAAGGGAATGTGTTTTTTTAGTCTCATAGGAAACAACTATTCATTTCATATAAAATAAATGGAATGGTATATTTTTTCATTATAAAATTATAAAATTTATCAAGAAGAATTATCATGTTAACCAATTAAATAATTTACAATGTAATTTTCCTAAGAAGTGTCAATTTGAGAAATGAAATGCTAATGTGGTTTCCACAACTTTAATCAAATCTAAAAATGATGTTGTGCGGGGTACATTAATAATTTCCTCAAATATAAATATTTTTTTATTTTATTTTTGGTCTTTATTACTCTCTATATCTTCTTGGTTTTCCAAAAGAAATATATATTTCAATCACACCCTAGTAATTGGAGTAACCAATTAATGTTAAATGATTAATTATTATGGAAATATATATTTTTCACGATATTTCGATTATGTAGAATTGGGAGACCATATTTAAAATTATTTTCCATACCAATAATGGAAATTTACATTATGCATTATAAGTATTAGATCTCAATCTATAATGAAAATGTATATTTATATGAGTTGGAAATAATTATTCCTGAAGGTTAAGTGGAATCTATTATCTCTATAGTGTGATCATTATGTAGTTGATCATGTTTTTATCCTCCATGTTATTTCCCATTATGAAATTATTGTTAAAAAATAATTTCAAGAGTGATATATGAATGATGAAGGTACCTTATACATAGAAGATTAACCCATTGAATAAAATACCATTGATGTTTTCTCACATGAATCACCTAGTCATCCATTATATAATCATGTTTTCTACTCTATTTAACCCATTTGTGATGGAAGAACAAAATATAAAACTATTAATATATTGGAAATACTGGTGTTATAAGAACATAGGAAATTACATCATGAATTATGATACAAGGTATTTATATACCCTAAATTTCACCATGGGTTGTCCCTTTTTTGTTAGTAATAAATAATTATTGTCATATGATATTGTGCATTGAATATATGGAGATAAAATCCATCATAATAATGAATAAGTTTTATTTCACATGAAGTGATGACTTGTTTGAAAAAAAATCAAGCATCATAATAATTTTCAAATATCAAACACATTTATGACTATCATAGGTTATGTGGGATGAATGATTATATAAATTAAATACAATTTTAAAATCTCTATTTACATTATGAGATTATTGTAAATAAATTTGGATTGAATAATCCAACGTTTTTCATTAAAAATCTAATTAATAAAGTAATCACGTAGAATCATGATGTTTTCTCAAGGTATTAAATTATTATGTATTTATACTTTACAATATCAATTAGGAGCATGAGACTCATTAGTAAATAATTATCTAAACCAGAAAAATTATAATTATATTAGATGTATAGTAATAATAAATTATGGAGATATAAATTTTCATTACATAGAGATTTTGTATCCAAAGAACGAATATCTATTAACCCCTACATAAAATATATTTTCAATGAATAGACTACACTGATAAACATAACTGAGATTCTATTAATCATGGGATTTGTATTTTATTATTGTATGTTTGTTAAAAACTATTCCATGAAGTAAAATTCATTAATTGTGTCAAACAATAATGTATTTAAATTCATAACTAAAAGGAAACATAAATAATTTTTACAAGAAAAAAATTTGAGACTAATTGAAGTGTTTTTTACTCCACAATCATATAATAGATGATCTTTAATTTATCATGACTCAGTAGAAAAATTATATAGATATATAATTATGTGGAATAATTTATTTTATTTCATATGAATAAAGTGTAAGAGTTTGTGTCCTATAACAAACTAGTATTACTTATATTACATTGATATTTAATGTATTATTACATATTGTTCATTTTTCTGCATAACTATTATATAATAATGCACTAGAGTATTTGTTTCATTGATAATGTCATTGTAGTTTCCAAATATGATGATAACCTTCCAATAATATTACAATATTCTTAATTATAGTTCTATGTTTGGATAACATATTATGATGGGACACATAGCATGAAGACAGTCAGGTGTGTGTACTCAAAAAAAATGTGAGTTCCCCTTGGGAATTATGCACTTGGTAATCTCCCAAATAAGAGATTATGATAACATACTCACTAGTAGGAATTCTGCATGTTTTAGTTTCATCAGATATTTATTTCTATGAGCATTTGTAATGATCCTTTGACTTTAAGATTATCATTAACATGTGTCAATACTCACGCACTTTGATTTAGTGACAAAAACAACCATCTAGATAGTTGGTGGAAGGTAGGGTTCTATGTGTACAACATAAGTGGCATGTTATTATTGGATAAGTCGAGGAAAAAAATTTCCCTTCCATTTATGGAAGTTGATATCATGACCCTTTGAGTGAAATACAATCATCGTGCGAAATTCAATGGCCATGGTGTCATGATGTGTTTATTATAGGTAGTCAAAGAATGACGTATCATGTGTAGAAGTTCACGAAACTATCATAAACCCTTCTTGATGAGATATTCCAGCATAGCAATTATACTAAAAATTGAGCATTCGTATATGAATGCCTTTTTTGTGACTTTACGTTCTTTATCTTCTGTTTATTGACCCATTTCTAGACAATAAACATGGATTTTAGGCAAGCCCACCTAATTACAACAAGAAAGAATCCTACAGGGTCACACACTATGTTATTTTGGTGGTCTCGGATAAATTCTATTTGATTTTTTTTAATGAAATAAATATTATTCTCAAGACTATGGAATATTTTTGTTCATCTTACAATTATTTTATAAATTAAATTCAATATATTGATTTATTTTTTTAAACATTTAATAAATATTTATTTACTAATTTTTAAATAATATATTTTATTAATAGAATAATTTATTTATTTATTTATTCGGGTGTTAAATAAATGGAATGGAGTTCGAGAGGACCGAGGATAGTCTATTAGTAAAATAATTATTTTCAAGATGGTTAATAAATATTTAACAAGTTGGGTCAAGTTAAAATAATAACAACACTGCAATTATTTTTTGATGTGGAGTATTATTTAATAATTCTTTTTTGCGATATTTTTCTCACCATGAATAATGACATGGTATTATTATTATCCACATGGGTTTTCTCAAAGCTCATGAATGTATTTAATTGTTTCTATGAAATTAAATGTTGTAACATAAATTCACGTATATACATTGAATAGTTAGAATATTGTGCCATAGACTTCACCACATGCTTGGTGAATTGATTATTGTTGTGCCAAAAAATTTCTCCCTCGATTCCACTTCTCCCCCCTCTCATGCGACAGATATTCATTAAGGATGAAGAAGAAGTGGTCAAAAATGTAGGATGCAAGACACTCACTTCACCACGCTAGCACCCATAAAACGAGCAGTGTTGTTCAAAGGCCATTAGAGCATGTATGGATCCCCACTAGAGGTATTATAGTTGGATCCTTACAAGAGCACCAAGATAATTTAGAAGTGTCATTCCAAATGATCATCATCATCAATGAAGAAAAACACCAAAGATCAAGGTATTATATTTCTTTATGAAATTAATGAACCTAATTATAAACATGGTATATGATATCTTCTGTAAATTTTTCGGGCCTCATTCTTCTTTATCTAAATCATTGATTATATTCCTTGGAGACTAGAGTTCATCGTTGTATTGATCCTGTAAAAATCATTGATCAGGGAAAAAATCCATGTCGGGTGCGATCCCAACCACGCTTTCAATTGGCTTAGAAACATCATGTAATATTAGAGAGGTTACATCATAGTTTATAATTATTTGAATATTTTTTTATGACTTAGGCATTTTTTTAATTTTGTTTTTTCAATTCATGTTAATATTTATTAAATTTGAATCAAATTATTTATTCCCCATCTTTCATTTCTCATTCACCTTATAGAAACAATATTTCTTTTAATTTTGATTAAAATAAAATATAGGATCTCATCTAGATGTGGCAATGCATCGTGGTTGTACAAAACCAGAACACATGCCATGTATTTGATAGTACAAATCATGTAGTAAAGATTCAACGCATCAGATTTTTCTACCACACCATGTTGTGTGTGGGAGTCATTATATGTCTTAAATAACTCTGTTTTTCGACGAAGAATGGGTGGGACGTGTTTTCCGGATTACAAGTAATGTGGCCCAAATGAACATGGTGTGTAGTCCCTTCTAGTTATGGTTGGACTATGTACCTCATACAAAACAAGCCCAGCTGGAGACCATGTAACGAGGAACTACATAGAGTGTGACCAACTAGACACGGCATGTACACCAAATATTTCTTAAGTACAATCACAAAACATTTCCCTAGCCATGTACTTCAGATGGAAGGTGAACAACCGGACACCACATGTAGTTGGAACTACATGTTGTGTACTCATAAAATTTTCACAAATATATTTGAATTTATTATTAAATTATAGAAACTCTTGAGACCTTTTCTATTATTTGAGTGTAAAGATAAGGTACAACACCTGATAAGTGTTTTTTATATATGTGATTAATTTAACATTTGTGAATGTTCATTTCTAATCATTGGGCAGTTAGGAATAAGAATTCACTGGGTTTCCTCCATGGTACTTGTTACGTACAATGATAATTTTAAATAAATTTATTTTTTTAAAATTATGATGCCTGAGAATCTCAAAGAAATTACAAAAAGGATTTAAGAAGAAAGGATTGGTTAATTAATGATGATAATTAATTGATTAGAGTCTGATTTATCTTAAATAAGATTTATTAAATAATTTAATTCAAGTTTTATTTATTCATAAAATTCATTTCATGTACGGATGATCATGAGCTAGACCAAGACCATAGTATGTGGATGGTTTACATTAATTTATTTATTTGAATTAAATTATTTCACTTGTGATCCTTCTCCTCATTAATATGTAGGGCCTGTGTGTCAATGGATTCGTTCATGTAAGACCCCCTTTTACGCCTCATCTATATGTGAGTTAAAAAAGGCATATGTAATGGATGGATCTCCCAAGATAGTGGACACGGATCAAGCAGGAGCTGAAATGAAACCAATCAAAGTATATATATATATATGTGGACAGGTGGAATATAAAAACACAAACACAAAATTTTAAAGTTGTTTATCCTCTAAGACATGGTTTGATTATCAGCCACAAAATAAACTTACCATTATAAAATCTCATGATAATTCCATTTACATTATTTTATTTCTGTCATTTGTATGGTTTATCATTACGAATGTGTTGTTATGATGACATATTTATAGAAATAAACCAACATTAAATATAGAACAAAAATAATCTAGAATTATGAATAAATATTATCAAGAAATGGTTAATCACATATGTCAGTACCCCATAATATTAAAAATCATTTAATATTAAGAAATTCACACATAATAGATCAAAAACCCTCAAATAAAATATTGAGTCAGACCATGTCATCTATTACATGATTAAGGGACAAAATCAATGAAACTATTATTTTTACCAACCCTTGTTGGGTCAATTACTTTTATACAGGAAGCCCATATGAAAGTATTCTGGTGGACTAAACAATACAACATCAAGAGGAGTAGCCCTTTCTATGTTTGGTGAATATTAGTGGAATGAGATGAGGAAATACAAATTCATGATTTCAAGATTGGGGAGTCTACAAAACATATCAAGGAGTTGCAATCCCACTGTTGGCAATGACCATCCAACCTAAATACCTTCTAATATCTTGATCATCCCGTATTGGGGTCATGTGATGTGGAATATGGATCCTTCCCACATGAATGTCTATGAAACTAGACAATCCGAGTTCAATGGTGAGGTACATTGGGACTTCATAAAATAGGGGGAGACATAATAGAATTTATTATTTAACAGAAAATTTAATCAACAAAGATCTAATGATCTGCACTTTTAGTTGTATAATAATAATGAAAATATTTTCAACCTAACTATACCTATGATCAATTATGGATAAAGAGAACATCCCCACTTGTAGTAACTTATGGGAATGATTTAGATGCCTTTGGTTTATTCTAAAACATTAATACATTTCTTACATGATGGAGTCAGCTTTACCTGATACCGCAATCCAAATAAGAGAGTGATGAGGATTTTATGGTCTTTTAGAAACACATGAATGACACGATTCATATTCAATGTGTTATTTTATCATCAATGTCTTGTGAGCTCGTGAATTCTCATGAAAACATTGTTTCTTATTGAATGAATGAGAACCTTCATGGTCTTCACTAGGTGGGATTAAGATAGGAATGGTTTGAGATCTCTTCGGAACTCATTTAGAGAAACCATGGAGAAGGTGCCCTAACTGGGCCACATTTAGTCAAAATCATTGGATATATTGAGCACCAAGGGGTTCTAGTGTTTAATCTCCTTGATGAACAGGGCACCAATATCATTCTCGCATCACTCCCTTAGAGGTTCTCTAAAATTTTTGTAAATTTCAATATGAACATCATTGAGAAGTCATTATCTACTATTCTAATCATCATTCTCTATGTGGACAAAGATATGAAGCGCATAAAGCCTTCTGTACAGATGGTGAATAAGAGGAAAGGTAAGGAGAATAGATTTAAGACCAATGCTTCTTTACTGCCTTCCATGAAAAGGATGATCAAAGCAGAGGAAAGGGAAAATGCGGTTGTTTATTTCGAATGTGGAAAGTAGGGACACCAGATGAAGAACTGCACCCTACATAAGAAACAATTGGGAAGCTTCAGATGCATTTGTTATCAAATAAAATCTATCAGTTTCTACAAATTGGGTATTATATATAGTTTTTGGTTCACAAATATGAATCCAAATACATTATCCAACTACATTCAGGATGATAGATCGAGGGTAGGTAGATCTGCGAGCTGCCAACAGAGCCATACATACTGCTATAGTTGTTGGGGATTACCGCTTCTCATTTCCAAATGGGATAATCTTGGTGTTGAAGTGTTGTTTTTATGATCCTTTTGTAACCAAAAACATAATTTCTCAATCCAGGATTGATATAGATGTATTTGTTTTCATGTTTAGATATGAATTTTTATTCTTTTATGAATATAGTATTTGTTTTGGTAGGGAACATTTATACAACATACTTTTTGTGTAGGATTACATAATCCTTGTAATGAAAAATGATGTCAATGATACTTAACATGACTCATACCACAACCAACATTGGCATCACCGACTTGGTCATGTAAATGGGAAACGCTTGAAAAATATACATCAAGATAGTTATTTATATTCTTTTTAACTAAAAACGCATGGCGTATGTCTAGTATGATAACAAGGAAAAATAAACAAATCCTCATTTCGTGGGAAAGGTGAAAGGGCTAAAGGGATTCCTACAATGGATCATATCGATATGTGTGGACCATTTCTACTTAAATAAAGGGGAGGGAACTCATACATCCTAAATTCAACTTATGATTTTAGTAGATATATATATTTCTACATAATGAGGTATAATTTATATTCCATTGATAAATTCAAGGAATAGAAGAATGATGCTGAGAACAAGCTTGGTCAGAATATTATGAATCAATTCTTAGACCTAGTTGTGGAATATCTTAATCATGACTTCAAATATTACTTATGAAATTTTCGTATCATATCCCAACTAACTCCTCCATACACAAATCAATGAAATTTTGTAAGAAAAAGTGGTAACTACGACTTATTGGACATGGTGAGATCAATGATGAGTCATGCAATCTTCTATTATCCTTTTAGAGGTATGCGTTTCAAACAAAAGTACACATACAAAACCAATTACCAAAAATATTGATAAATGGTATTCAATATGAGTATTTTAGTGGAAGAAAAGACATTTTATGGAATTTACATGTTTTGTTTATCGAATATGTTGTTAAAGCCTCTTTAGATATGAAGCTCGCACCCTGAGGAAAAATGAGTACCTTTGTTGGATCCCCTAAGGAAAAAAATGTGATTTTACTTATACAACCCCTCAGAAAAAAAATGTTATAGTGGAAATACATGGAATATTCCATGAGAGGGAGTAAATATTGAAAAGAGATCATGGGTTCACGATAGACTTTGATGATGTCTAGGCTCAAGGTATATAAGAGTTGGTACATGAACTGATTCCACAAAGCCCCTGTGAAAAAGAATCTATTCCAGAGACACAAGTACCGTGTAGGAGTACAAGTGAGTTTATAGAACTAGAATTGTACAATATTCAATTTATCGAAGATGATGTATCATTATTAGTTCATAATAATGATCCTCTAACCTTCAAGGAAGCTATACGTGGAAATAACCCAAAAATTCTAAAATGGATTCCATCTACCAAAACCATTCTTGGATTTTAGTAGATCCACTAATTGATGTAAATCCTATTGGATGAAAATGGGTATTCATGAAAAAACAAGATATGGAAGGACAAGTCATTACCTATAGGGAATGACCGGTTGCCATAGGGTTTAAACATTGTCAATTAATTGACTACGATGAAACCTTCTAACTAGATTCAATGCTGAAATCTATCAGAATTATACATTCCATTGGGGCTAACCATGACTATGAGATTTTTCAAATGGATGAAAGATAAACATCCATTAATAGGATTTTTCAGGAATATGTCTACATGAAACAACCTGACGGGTTTGTTACACCATATAATGCCAATAAAATATTCATGTTTCATAAATCCATTTATGGATTAATGAAAAAATAAAATTCATGGAACATTCATTTTGATGAAGAAAAAAAAGAGTTTGGGTTTACCATCAATGAATGTGAGCCTTGTGTCTTCAAATGGATTAGTGGGAGTTTAGTAGTTTTCCGAATAGTATTTTTTAATGACATATTACTTATTAGAAAAGAGATACCAGCCTTATAGTGTGTTAATGAATGGTTGAATCAATTCTTCTCTATGACAGACATTGGGAGAGGCAAAGTATATTCTGGGTATCAAGATCCATCATGATAGATTCTATAGATTGTTGGGACTATGTCAAAGGGAATAATTTTATAAGTTAATAAGTAGATCTAGTATAAAACAATCAAATAGGGTATTGTTTCCATCGTAACATGGTATTCATAATTCCATGAAAATGTGTCCTTAGACACATGAGGAAATAATGATAATTTCAAGGACTATATTCGCATCAACGATTGGGAATGTTATGTATTCAATGATATGTACTATGATGGATGTTTCCTACACATTGAGTGTGGTAGGAAGATATCATGTTGACCCAGGTGACTGCTATTGGATGATAGTCAAGACTATTATAAAGTGACTGAGGCGTACTATGGATATGTTTCATATTTATAGAGGATTTGAGGAACTATTCATTAGAGGATATGCAGATGCTAGTTTCTAGATTGATCATGATGACATAAAGTCACAAAAGGGATACATATTCACATTGTATGGAGGTCCAGTGAGTTGGAAGAGCTCGAAGCAGAGTGTGGTTGTTGATTCTTTAGCAGAGTCCGAGTATATCACATCTTATGAGATAGCTAAAGAAGAAGGTTGGATGAGAATCTTCATCTAGGAACTAGACGTGATACCTTTCAGTAAAGATCCCATTGAACTATATTGTAATAAACTATTGTGGTGGATCTTGAAAAACACCCAAGGTCAAACCAGCGGGCGAATCACATACATTAGAAGAATCATATCTTGAGGGATTTTTTTAGATAGGTGAAGATGAAGTGAGTAGTATTTCTAGAGAAGACAACATGGCAGACCCCTTGACTAAATCCATCATTCAGCAAAAAATTAATCTTCATGTGAGGTCTAGTGGATGGGAAGTTATTGGAAGTTGACTCTAGTTCATATGGGATATTGTAAGATTTTTTTTCCAAGACCCAACTCATTTTATATTGATTATATGGATATTTAATGTGTTATTACATATTTTTTATTATTCTTCATGAAAATGATGTAATAATTTAGTAGATAATTTCTTGCATTGATAAGGCCATTAAAGTTCCCCATTATGATGAGAACATTGAAAATATATAACAAAATTAATAAACATAGTTATGTAGTTGGATTACATTCTATAATGGGACAAATATCATGCAGACCGTCCAGTGTGAGTACTGGTAAGTAAATGAGACATCCTCTCATTAAGTCCACACTTGGTAATATCCAAGATAAGAGAATATGAGAACATTACCACCAGTTGGAATTATTCATGTTTTAGTTTCATAGTTTATTTCTATCGACAATCATCTTTATTGATCCTTAGATTTCACTATTTTCATTAAAGTGTTTCTTGACTTGTGAACTTTGATTTACAGATGAAAACTATCACCCAGACAGTTGGAGGGATGTATGGTATGTTGGGGGTGTCATGAGTGGCATGTTATTAATAGATATGTCAAGGAAGTATTTCTCCCTTACAATTATGGACATTGATATCTCATCCATTTGATTAAAATAGAATCATCATGAAAACTTCAATGACCATGTTGTAATGATAAGTTTATTTCAGTTAGTCAAAGAATGGGGTATCAAGTATAAAATTTGATGACACAATCATTAAACTATCTTGGTGATATATTTTTAAAAAGGTATTATATTACACAATTAGTGTTTGTATGTGGATTTCATTTTTGTGACATTACATTATTTATCTTGGGTTCCTTGACCCATTGCGAGACAGTACTCTTAGACTTTTGGAAAGATGGCATAATGCCAACGAGAATAATTTAGAGGGTCACACCCTTAGTGTTTTTGTTGGTTTTAGTTAAATTATATTTGAATATCATTAATGAAATAAATATTATTCTCAATACCATGAAATAATTTTATTCATGTTAAAATGTTCTCATAAATTATATTAATTATATTAATTTATTGTATTGGTCATTTAATAAATATTTATTTACTAGATTGTAAATAAAATATTTATTTAAGAGAGTGACATATTTATTTATTTATTCGAGTGTTCAATAGGTGGATATGGTATTCAAGTGGACCATGTTTGGTCTGGTAGTAAACTAATTATTTACATGATGGTAAATAATTATTTAACAAGTTTGTACAAGTTTAAATCATAATTACTCTATTATTATTTTGTGACATGGAATTTTATTTTATAATTATCTTTCTACACATGTTTTTACACCATGAATAATGGAACTGTATTATTATTATAAGCATGGGGTTTCACTATGTTAATAAGATTATTTAATTGTTACTATGAAATTAAATTTTTTAAAAGAAATTTCATGCATATAAATAGGCAAGTTTTCCAATTGTTCCATAGACCACACCACAAACTAGATGAATTTAGAATTGTTGAGCCAACCAATTTCATTCATGAATCTTCTTCTCTCCCATCTCAAGAATGATATATTTTCATTAATAATTAAGAACATGCAATCAAGAATGACCCACACTGGACAATCACTTTGCAGTGATATCTTCAGGGGAATGAACGATGTTGATCGAAGGCCATTGAAGCACATGTGGATTACCGATAGAGGGGTTCAATTTGCGATCATTACAATTGAAAAGAGATAATATGGAAGGGTCATTCCAAATGATCAAAATCATCAATGATGAAAAATAACAAAGATCCAGGTATTATTTTTCATTATGAATTTAAATAAATTAATTATATACATGATATGAAAGATCCCCTCTATAGGTTTTGTGCCTCTTTATTATTTATCTAAATATTAAATTATATTTCATGGAGTCTGCAACTCAACATAATATTGGTACCATACTAATAATTGATTAGGGTAAAAATATATGTTTGATGTCATCCCAACCATACATTAGTTTTTCCCTGATCGTTAATCAAGGAGATTGGAAATCCATAAATAGAAGTATCCAACTCATAACCATGATCATGAAACAATACACCTTTTATTTGAAAATAATGAAAAATAGTACATGTTTTCTAAATATATGAGATATTATAAAATATTATAAAATATTCCATCTCTAATATAGAGGTCAGTAA
Organism: Viscum album; assembly: GCA_963277665.1. Lineage (NCBI taxonomy): Eukaryota > Viridiplantae > Streptophyta > Magnoliopsida > Santalales > Viscaceae > Viscum > Viscum album. The sequence goes on along the minus strand of OY728163.1, from coordinate 1,042,425,867 downwards.
GAGTACAAAAGATAGATAGATCTACTCAAGGACAATGACTTCTTGACAAACTTTCACCCATCAAATGAAAACATGGGGTACTATTCACTATATAGGAGGGATATTATGGAATTTTCCATGATGTAGATTGAGAAGTATTTCATATATATATATATATTTCAATTATGGATATGGTTCTTTCTATGAAGTGTATCCATCGTTATTTTTCTAAAACATTTCTAAACAAACCCTACTATAATGGATATAAAAGTCCTATAATAAGGATGAGATCATACAAAAAAATATTAATTCCAGGAATGATACAAAATTTAAATAAAACATCTATAAATATGGAGTGATTATGTTTGTGAAGTGGTCATGTGATCTATTTAAATTGAGTTGAAACGGATAATTGTAGATAAATCAAAAACGTCAATGTTTTCTATACACCAAGAAAAAATAATGTTTAGAATGAATTAAGAGAACATGTCATGGGGGTTATGTTATAAAGATGTAAATTTTAGATTATAGGTACCCATAAGTTTTATGATAAAAATAAAAATTTTAAATATATTATTCCTTAATATTATTATATCATATTCATATACTAGTATAAAAATATGATAACATTTTAATTAAAATTGTCATTAAACTCCCAATTACTCAATGAATTAATGATGGTATGGGGTTCAATATTGATCATATAACTATGTCTTATATATTCATAGAAATAAGTTGTGATATCCCACTTTAGAACCTTTCCTGGATCTTAATCTAAGATAAAATAAATCATAATGGGGATTTTAAATCCATTTTTATCTATCCATGAAATATAGATCACATTGAAATTGTGGATGAATCTTGATTAGTCTCATGATAATGAGATACAGTTTAGAAAAACCTATCTTTCATATACATCTGGTAATTCTAAAAAAATATTCCATATATTGTAAGGAATAATAAGATCAAGTCCTCTTGAGTTCCATGGTATATGTTGTCAATATATATTATTAGTGTAATTTACATATTATAATAAGTTACATTCTAAAATCCAAATGACACTATATAAATCATCCAACGAGAAGATGTGTCGTACTAAAAAATCTTCAATAAAATACAGAGAGTGATATTTATTTATCCCATATATCATTTTTTATGTGACTATTAATGTAGGAACTATTATGGAACATATTAATGAATCCCATAGTGGAAAAAAGTTTTATACTGATAATCGAAAGAAAGACTTGTAATTTCATGTTTTGGATATGTATTAATGAATATTTTACTATGGAAAAGAGTTTCATGATTTAAAAATATGTAATTTTAATCCTTGGGTACAATAGTACTGCTGGAATAATATAATGATTTATGGTTGAGATTAATGGTGGGATATGCCTTCCAAGCATTCTAACATAATGAAAAATTTACATGTCTCATTATTGATGGAATACACAACAGATACAACACACATGTTCATGTCAGTGAGAATATAGTTGAATCCATCCATTTCTTATGATAGGATGCTATAAAAATTCTTTATATTAAGGATCTTGTAAAAAATCACAGAACCCATATAGTGAAGGAATTTTAGATAATTTAAAAATTAAAAGAATAAATAGATGACCCTATAGAATATATCAAGAAGTTGTATCTTAATTGGGACAATAGAAATAGTATAATAAATTATCAGTGCTGATATTATTCAAATTGGGAGAATATATTAATCGATGAGATACTATATTAGTTAAATCTTACATCAAAAAAGATTATTAAAATAAATATTTTAATAGAATTTTTTGAAATAATATACTTATTATAATGGATTTAAAATATTCAATTGAAAATTATCAGAAAACTATAATTGAACATATTAGAATGAGAATAGTATATTTTTTTGGCATTTTAAATGATGTTTTATTTTTAGTTTAAAATTATAATTTTTAGTAATATTGTTATTTGTATGACTTTTACATTATATAATAATGATAAATAAGATCATATAATATTTTATGTAAAGGGAAATGACTTTTTGGAAAAAAATAATATTTTCTTCAATATTATTTGATCTTATAAAACATGTGGAAAATATTATTAGAACTAAGTAAAATGTTATATTAATATAAAACCAATTTTTTGATAATTTCATTGAATAAAATATATTCAAGGGATATTTTGTTTTAAGTTTCAATGAAATAGTTTTATGATTTATTTTTTAATAGTAAATAAAATTATGAAATTAAAATTAGAATCATATATAAAATTAATATATATAATTATATATCTAGTTTAATGTTAAAAATATTTATTCCACTAAAAACTATTTTTTAGGATTACGAGTAATAATTTTAAAATATCATTTTAGACCTCTATAAGAAATACATTAATATATTTTTTTATCATTTGAATGTAAAATTATCCAATTATGTGAAATATTAAATATTAATATTTTTCATTAAAATAAATTACAAATGTTATAAATTCATTAAAATTGTAATTAAAAAACTGGGTAAAAGATTACATGTTATATCAATTAATCATTAAAGGCTAAAAAATATCTCAAAAAGCACTTTTTTATGTATGTTTGAGCCCACACATATTTTATACTTGGATTTTCCATTTCACGGCCATTTAATATTTAATTATAACATTATATTATTGAAATTTTAAGGGAAAATACCTAAAATACCCTCCCCATAGCTTATGAAATGTTAAAATAAATATATCACTTCATGAAATCCAATCATTTATATTTAATGATGAAACTCTTCAATTGTTTTTCAGTAAAAGCTCATCCCTCCTTAAATTTATTCATATCCACATTTTGTATCACAACTAATTCATTTCCATATTTATTTCTTGGTAAAATTCCTATCCCTATATGAATATTTTAAAATATTGAGCTTTTCCATGCCGGTTATCATCATAAAAAACTATTATATCATTTATCATGTAATTATATAATTATATTTTATATATGTTAATAAAAATATATTATGTATTTCCAATATTAATTTATATACACAACCATTAAAACAATTAAATTGTTTTATGTGCATTCAGCGGACTACCGTCTCCAAGATGAAAAATGTGTAGATTTCATTCACCACTTTACATGGATTAATATAGTAATGGTATTTGTTAAACCTCGGAGGTGGTGCGTTTTTTGGGGGATGCGGAAATTTTATGATGAAGATCATCACCCATAACGTTTTCCATAGAGACGGGTTCCAATCGCGCATTCCAGTCATCGGTTTCGACCCATTCAGTGTCATTATCCTTTAAATAATAAAAAATTTACCTTTTGTGGAACTGTTGTTCATGGAAGGTGAAATGGTGTGGGTCAAGCACTCATAAAATATGTCTATATCATATATAACATCCTAGGATGGTCTCTAATGGGTTTATTATTGGATCCAATTATTCCTAATAGCCCTAGTATCCATGATTCATAAACCTCATTTCCACAGGCGAGAAATCATCGGGTGATGATTTGGCCGATGACACTTAAGGACTAAATTGGTCGAGAGGATGTGGGTTAAACCTGACTGCACCCTTGTAGAAGATTATTGTTCCATTTTTCTGGACTCACTTATAGATTTATGTCATTTTCATATATTCATGAATCCATTGTTCATTATCGACGTGTGTGTCCATGGGATACCCTTGGTTTTCAAGATCGGCATGTGTGTGAATATGATTCATTCAATAGAAGTGATGTTGAAATATCCATATAATAAGGTGTTATGGTGTTTATTATCATCCATGGGTAACATAAGTTGACTTTATGTTGGGATCAGTCCCACAAGGAGAGAATCCAACATATTCTCAAGAGAGGAATCAGAACCCTCATATTGGGGATTATAATGGGTTATGCATGGAAGCTGCCCATTTGATAATAGTGATAATGTGCAACATTTATGGATGTGAACCCTTTTGACATCGGGACTTCTGGTAGGAAACCTACATATCCATAATTTTTTTGGGAATCAGAGTTCTTGTAGTTCAATTGGTGTGGGGCTTACACATTGATTCTTCTCATTTGAGGAGGTATGGTTGGGTGGACCCTTTATGCGTGGGAAATTTTTGGAGATAGAGCCTTTTGGTAGTTGTCATATGTACACTATTTTGATGAGGGGTTATGGTTCTTGATGTTCATATTGTGTTCTAGTGTTACAATCCACACAAAACTCAAACTCATTTGATTTATGGTAGGTGTTTTAACAAGTTAATTTGAAAGATTTTAAAATTCACATGACTCCTCTTCTTTTGGTGGGGGAGGGTGAGCCCATGACGGAAGAAGTAGGGGTGATCATCGCTGTGGGCGCAGAGAAATAGACCTTTCTATGTAAAATTTCATTAAAATTCACACAAACCTACCTTAGAATATTAGGGACATACCTCAGTAGGGGGGACCTATAGCACATTCTTGTAAGGAGAAGAATTTTGTCCTCATCGAGGGGAGCCAACAAAACCCCTTCAACTGATCATTTGTCATTATTGAATGGAAACTTATGTAATCAACCCTAATTTTTTTGAATAAGGAGTTTCACATAAGAATCCCACGGTTAGACTATGTGTTATTGTGGGAATGTATCCTTATAGGAATTCCCAAAGCCTCCACCATTGTTGGTTGGGCCTTCGTGACTCCGCTTACCGTGGGTATGTAGACTCAATGGGGCATGCTGATGCGCTCAATGGCCTGATCATTCGGGTTTGATGGCCTTGAAGGAGGCATTTTTTTTGTGATGGAGGATAGGTTAATAGAGGTATCATGGACGAATGAGTAGTAATGGAGGGGTGATGTTGGAACCATAAGGAGGAATAACTGAAAACACCCAATTATGTGTACTAGATTCTCATGTGGGATGGGGAAAACTCTACATTCCATGGTGTTATGTGGGAATGGAGACCATCCATGAACATGTACTCAAGCATGGGTATATCCAACCATATACCAAAGTGGTATGCGGCTCACTATGCCGATTTGGGTTATATTTTATCGCTGATATCATACACGACATCGGGCCCCGTCCAGGTAGCAGTATGTTATGTAGAGCACCCCACTGAAGGAAGACTAGGGGGATTGACATTCATTGTAAACTCAACCATGAGCATTATTTCATTCGTGTCTTATACATTAGGTTCTAATTTCAATTATCATTATTCGATTCCTCTATTTTATGGATCGAGACCAGTTGTACCTGTGAAGGAAGTGGTTCATGGTTTGTGCTTCGCCGAGGAAACAAGATGGAAGTAAAAGTCCATCATCTGAGTCTCCTTCAAGACTTCATCTCTTGTCATTCTCCAAATATATCTCATTAATTGTTCTTTGTACCTTTATCATTTTATAGAGAATTAGAGAAATCATATATACTGGTCACATGAGAACACTTGCAAAAGCCAATTGGAACACTATTATGACCCATAAAAGACTCAATCAATTAGGGTTTGCAGATTCAACATTTTTCGATAATGGTTCGCAGAACCCTAATCATCTTCTTAATCTGCCAACTGAGGGGTACACAGCACAGTAGATGGATAGTATTTCATTCATGACATCTTATATTGATAGGATTTTTTGTTTTCCTTGCCCTTTGGACATCGCTTCATGCACCATCAGTTTGTGTTTAGTCCCACATACCTTATGGTTCGGGATCTATCATCATCGCATACCGTTCCTAATGATAGTACATGAGCCATTGGAAAACATGAAATCTTTCATGTTCCATTAAATAAATGAAACTTAATTTGAGTCCCTTCACCATGATAGAGTTATAGTAGTTCTTGATTCCTTCTGCAATGAAATTGTGGAGGAATTTCCTCTACTTTGTGTAATATTCATGACCCTAAAAATATATCCTATTAGAATGGTGTATGTTCAAATGAATAGGGAATATTCTAATGATGAAGCTATATATAACTGAAATGTTTCGGGATAGAATAGGTAAACCCGGTATGTGGGGACCACAACTATATATTGGGGCCATTGTTAGTTATCTTTTACCATTTATTGTGGAAAAATGTAAACCCGGTTTTTGAGACTCCTTCACTCTCACATATCATGCTATATATGAGAACTACCTTAATGAACATCTCTCTATGTTATCAAAACATATTTCCTCACCATATCCTCATCCGCATACCACATTTTTTTTGTGAATGAGAATATGGAAACTGATACCATAAAATCTGGATTCCACGTGGAGGAATGGTGTGTAGCTACCTTGTTTGCACCTCAAACATGGATCGGAGAACCGATCCAAAAAGAAATTATAATGGTCTTAAATATTAACACACATCCTCTAAATTAGAACCTAATCGAGGATGATGTTTTTAGTTTCTTCATTCCACAGACCGTTCAGTTATCCATCCAATGGTTTGTGGGTTTTGCCTCACTTTCATTTCACATACCATGGATATATGTGGTGATTTGAATCCATGTAACACAGCAGTAAGAGGATTACTTTTTTTCTAATGCATTTAATAACATTATACAGATCCTTTTGTGGACATGTCTTATGACCTTCAGCCATTTTTATAGCCTTTATCCAAAAACAATCTAATGGAATGACTTCTCACCAGCTTTCTGATCTTCAAATGAAGGCAATTGTGGCTGATTCATAGGATACTGATAAATCGACGAAGGTGAATGCGTCCATGGAGAGGAATAATGGTGGTCATATTCAAACCCACATCATTCACTGTGATAGCTTTCTGATGATATTTTTTATGCCAGAGTTTCTAGAATACCTATTATTCGTACAGTTTCTACATTATGGCATTGTTCTTCCCACCGACGTGTCATTTCCATTTCCTATCCCATGCATCCCATTAATGATTTTAGAGGTTCCATAACATCATGATCGTGCCAAAATTTCCGGAATCAGATAAGTCATTGCAACTTTTATTTAGAAAAATGACTTTATATTTTCGGGTTTGTCATGGACTCTACAAAATCATGGGTGCTACAATGGTGTCCCGCAACTAGACATCCATTAATACACATCCATTATCACTATATCTTGAGAAATCCCTAGCGGTGGTCGAAGCACCATCAGTTATTTTCATGCCAGAGGATGTTTCCTTGATGAGTGAGCATGGGCATTCTGGGTGCATCAGACCCGTCTAGAGTCCCCCGACTAGATGGAGGTGGTGGGCATGAACCGAACAGCATGGGTGAATCAGTTTTCAATCTTATATTTGAGAAAAATCCATCCTAAATTGTTGAGCCACTAGTTATCGAGAACCAAAACTTTTCACCTATTACATGGATAGTTTGGTATAAATCTATGATACATCTCCCAACATGGAGGTATTTCTTTCCTCAATGACATGTAGGACGAGTATATACCAGATGCCACCATATAGAACAACACTACTCTTGTGTCACCATTTAAAAAGATCTTACTGTTCATGCCAATGGGATCACTGGATTATCCACTCGAGGCTCTTTCCCTCATAACATTCGAATCATGGATAAGGTTATAATTATAGATGAATGACCCTAAGTCGAAGGTGAACCATAGTCGAACTCACCCAAGTGATATGTTCTTCCAAACTACAGGGTAATATTGTGATACCCATGAAGTATTGTGGCATGACACATGGGGATAAGAGCTTTGTCCTGTTGTCTCACTTGATCTTAGGCTATAAGGTTTCTTCACCATGCTCTTAGGTTGATGGATCTACCTATCCTGTGTCATATATACTAGCGTTCGAGCCTGCACCTTGACGATGGTGGCAATACTAGTAGAGGTTCCCGCCATTAATTTGGCCTTTTCTACCCTCACCTGGCATTATAATTTATTTGGACATATTCAGGAAGGCAGGACTCTACATCAGATTAATGGACAGTTCCAATTATTTTACAGGTGGATGGCTGAACACTTCTGCTATTATGAATACTAGCATACCTCACAACTTACCCATTTTGAATTTCATCTGGATCTACTTAGTATCTATGTTGTTTTTCCTAGGACCATATGTGTTACGGATGTAGTCGGGCTGTTGAATGAAACCTCTTATTTCTCGTTCTCCTAGAATCCTACCCCTCATAAATCATCGAGCGGTGATAGGGGCGGTTCCTTGGAGGAATGTTCATTCCTCATCACTCTTCATGATTGGATGATCACTGCTTGTGTAGAATGAGAAGTTATTTGTGAATCATACACCGCTACTGGCTTTTCAGGATGTTTGGATGCCTTTAATTGACTATACTACTTCTGGTTGTTCAACTAAGGGGAGAATCTCATAACGTGGTTCTCCGGTAATTGTGTTTTATGATGACGCATGAAGGTTCTTCTATATATATTATCATTGCAAATAGAATAGGGCCCACCTTCTAATAACTGGAATATGCCCAACTGTTGGTTGATTTTTACCCCATAGGGATGCTGAATGAACCAGTTCGACATGTATAAAAACCCATAACCATTTCCATTCTATTTCTTTCCCCAAAAACAACACCACACATTCTGTTTGTCACAATATGTGCACCAACAATTCCTTATACATCCATCCCATCAGCAAAAATGATGGATACACCTCTTTCTCCTGCTCTCATGGTGAGAAGGTTCTCAATACTTCATCGAAAGTGTCTAGAAGGGGGTTTCATTAGTACAATCAATTTTATTAGGGATTGATTCCACCTACCCCTACAGATATTTCCCAATATTGTAATGTGACTGGCACCATCCGGGCATCTCCAATCATCATTAAGGTCGAAGATTGTCCTACGCATCCAACTCTAGTGGTTGGGCCATCTCGACGGAAAAGATATTCTTCTGCCTTGAGGGACTATCCATAGGTCCCTCCCTACTAATATAACAATGCTTCTCGATTACAAACATTTGGTATCATGAGAGTATCGATGTGATTGTTTTATGGAGAGACACTATGATGTACCCAAAAAGGTATGGCACTGGTTATGTTCTCTTTCCACAGAGACACCCCAGGCCATTTTCACCAATGAGGGTGAAAATTTTCAGCGGTTATTTACCGATCTGTGTTCCTATGACTTTGATTATAAGCCCCATCAATTCATTATTTACCAAATATCATGAACGGAAAAGATATCACCTCCTAAATGGAAAATATTCCGTACTTTAATTATTTACATCATCAGGTGGAAACCGTCAGAGATATTTGGGAATATTTTGATCATCTGATGGCCGAAGAGGTGAAGGCCTGTAATTTTGTGGTATCACAATAGGAGGAGCTGCATAAGTGTTAATCCCGCACAGCCTAGTTGAGGGAGAAACTGGCTTCTTCACATGGAATTTATGAAGCCATCTAGAAGAAAGGGCGAGGCCTTAATTCTTTCCTAGATGAGGTGCGACCGATGGTCAATGGAAAAATGAAGGAAATTAGATCTATAGAAAAAAAATCCATGGCCCATGAAAAAAACTCTACATCCTTTTGCAAAGGGAGAACCAAACCTTTTTTTAGTTCTGTCCCAAATTACAGCATGTACTCTACCTATTTTTTCTACTCTGGAGAGACTCTGAATAGAGGATGTTCCTCAATTTTTGTCGAACCCAATGAAATAGATTTTGTTTTAAATATCTCTTCTTCGTCTCTTACTATCAGTATCATTTCAATATTGTGAAAAGTTTTAACCATGACCAGACATATGTAAACTGCGATAAATTAGTTAAGATTTCGTTATTCCTGGTCCATGGGAGTTAGTAAGTGTAGTATGACTACGAATGAGTTTTAATGAAATACATAACAAACATTCATGTATTTTTCAATATTACCCGATTTTTTAAATCTTAATTGACACAGTCTTTGAAGGCATAATATCGATTTTTATTGGGCCACCCTTTGTGGGATTCTGACCTAATAAGATTTTCACCTTTTCTGATGGCTTAATGTTTTTTTTAGCAAGCAGATACTCATCTTTAACACATAGGTGCCTTTGGTAGATTTCCTCTCTGGCGATTATATCTTCATTTTTTGTGGACAGTTCACAGTCTTACCAATATAACTTAATACTGATGTTTTATGTCGAATAAATAAGATCAAACTTAATGGGTTAGCGCAACGACTAGGGACTGTTAGTTTTGAAAGTTCTAGCATCCTTCATACATGGGTTATGGATATTACTTAACCCTAAATTTGGGTATTACAGATATGTGTGACGCTCAAGATCCACTTAAGGCATACAATGGTTTGAAAGGACTCTCTAAGAGAGATATTTTCCTATTATTGACTACCATTTTGGTGTGTGACATATGTAGATCTACACAATGTGATGTGAATATTCAATCAATGGATTTCCATGACATAGGTCGCCCAATTATGATTGCCTGGTGGGATTTTCAACATTCTGGATTTATCATGATAATGGGAGTCACAATAGTAGGCTGGCATGATTAGGATTGTGTGAGAACATTAAAAACATTTATATTAGCCTTTAGTGGGAAATTGTTCCCACACATTTCATAATTGAGTGAGGGATAGCAGGTGAATGATCAGTTCAACTGAAATTCCCCACTTATCTTTTTATTTCATAGGTTCATGGAACGAAGGAGGTACATAAGCCTTCATCCACAATTTTTCCTAATATGGTTTTCTGTCATGATGTGAACATCATATGATCACACAAAGGCTGTAAAGGACTCTCTTGGGGATGAATTTTCCTTTGATTAATGATCATTCATATTGTGGATGTATACAGAGCCACTCAGGCATGATATGAATAGTCAAGATAAGGTGTCCATAAGGCATTTTACATCCACCTATGATGGCCGTTGGAGATTTTGAATATTGAAAAAAATATGAATATGGTCTATGACCGTTGACTAGTGGTTCCCCAAATCATAAAAGGAGTCTTCTTAACTGAACATCTTTAGGAAATACCCAGAAACATGTGGAGTAACTCTTCCTTTTCATGTGTATCAACTTGACACATACTGATGGTATATATTTTAGAAACCTCAAAAGAGACTAGAGTTGAACGAGGCCCATATGTTACAATATATACTTGATGTGCGAAAGGATGCAAATATAAAATGTGATTTTGAGTGCCCTTGAATCAAGATCGATACAATGAGTCTTGGAAGCCATTAGGCGTAATGAGATTGGCTAAAACTATCATGGGTAATATGTTATCTTTAATTAACTTCCATATTTGTGGGAAACATATGTAGAGCCACTAGGTTATGATATGAATAGTCAATCAATGGTGTCTGTATGACTCTGTTTTCCCATCCCCAATTACCTTGGAGGTTAATGTGGATTCAATATCTCTCAATTCTCGTAGTTTAAATACTGGAAGAGTGTATCCGGACATATTGGTGACATTTGGGATGTGATTTACCCATGTATTGGTGTCCCTTATGTAGATCTAACCCATTCATAAGGTGAGCAATTCATTATATAATTGGGATACCCGATCATTTAACATTAAATAGCTAGGACACAAGGTTCCTCTTGATGGAGGGAACCATGACATGCCTCTTTGGGTAATGTTTATAGGACCAAATTCTTGGGTTTTTTTCCATAATGTCACGATGGATATCTTTCTAAGATCCTTAAGCTCACGTGATCTATTCTCAGTCTGAGAAATAACGGATTATAAGGATTCTGTGTCACCGTCTAAGAAAAGTAAATTCAATAGTGGGGTAATTTTTTAGGCTAACACCATTTCTATTCTTTTTAGAATTGTGCATCGATGAACATTTTGGAATTGCAGTTTAACATCGTGCGTTGAGGATGATATTGGACTTGAATTTTAACATCATGCAATATGATGATTTTTTCCATGAAATGGTATTTGAAAACATCAGGTAAATAGAATTCAGGGGGTATTAGTGTTCCATATACATTAATGATATTATATGGTAGAATCCATAGTCTTGGGAGTGACTTGAATCTAGAGGGATGAGGTGGCGATTGAAATCCATTGGGCGTACTGAGGTAGGATATGACTCTCCTAAGGATAAATTTTCTATTGATTGACAGAAATTTTTAGGGGTGACATATGCAGAGCCAGAAGGGCATGATTTGCATCGTCATTCAAATGTTTCTACAGGGAATTGTCCTCTTATCTCATATAGCGATGGATGATTATGAGGATCCATGTTTTCCAGAGGTATGGAGTGTGAACAATGGTAAATGAGTGTGTGTGATTGTAAGGATACCCAGACCATAATTAACCATGATCTTCTTGGAGCTTCCACATAGTTCAGACACACACTTGGGGGAAAAAGGGCAGTTCACACTAGTGGGTGGGAAATGATGTAGAATCCATGTGTCAATATGTATCATGTGAGTGTCAGAATCAATCCACATGTAGTTCAGGATGTTCCCTACAAACATTGGTTTGATTTGTTAGGGAAGCATGAGGAAATTTTGGATTTACATGATACAGGTGCCAGGCCTACCATGCCCCCTATGGTTTATTTTCCTAAAATAATACCTTGCACTAATCCTAAGATCATCTATGTTATACTATATGTAATAATCCAATAGTGGTTACATAGTATCCTTCACACGTTCAAGGAGACATCGAATAAGATGGTGGTATTTTAATTTTCATTCCTATAATGGATGGGCCATGATCAAGGATTGAGGCCCTGCTATATAACTTGTGATGGTAGGAATCAGGTCCTACATAGTTCTATTGGTACACCATACCAGTTTTTCTCTATCCATAGGGTAGAGTCACTTCCATTCTACCAATCAATATTTTCAGGACTTCCATGTTACCCTATAGTTTACCTTTGTAAGATAATCTCTATCACCATTCTGATGCTAATGGGAGTTGTTATTGATGTGATAAACCATGATTGAAAATGATTTCCTTTAAAAATATGTGTAGATAGGGGGCATGATAGTGCAATTTTATTGGGGGTAGGGCTAGGATTGATGATCGAGGCATTGCTATGTATCATGGGAAGGCATTGATCATGTCGTTTATAGTTTGGTGATAGATCATGGAGTTTATTGTCATGCCCTTATGACATTATATGCTACAAAGATTAATGTCTTACAGAGAGGACATGTTCCTTACTGTTTAACAATATATTTAAAGGATGATGAATTCATTTTTAAGATCGTAGAGTTTGTACAATGATATGAAATCATTTTTAATGATATTTTAATTCCTTATTGTTTGGACAATGATATGTGGGTACTGTTTTTTGAATTATTTATTATAGTTTAAGGTCATAGAGCTCAATCCTTGTTATGGGATTCATTACTTATGAATCAAAGATTAATGTTTTAGTGTTTAGAACTTAATATGGAGGGATATTTTTTTGGAATCATAAATTAACGTCATAGAGTTTGGATTTATGAGTATGGATCATGTAACTCATTCTTTTTTTTCATTGATTTCAGACCATAACATGGAATAATTTTTATACGAAGTATTTATTCATGAAAATAGCATTTGTGGGACCTGTTATGATCTCTACATCCATTGATATCAAGAATGATTCTCTATCAGAATAGACAATATGTATGACTTATGTTCAATAAAACTGTTGTTCCAGCCCTAGGGGATTCTCCCCTAGAATCATCAGGGTTCTGAGGACTAACACAATTTATCCATCAAGGAATGATCGAAGGAGAACCTTTTTGTTGATGGCTTGTTCAATCCAGTTTTGTTAGATTTCCAAATGCTGCAGAGTGTGCATCCTTTTTCATCTACTACTCAAATTCATGGAACCATCAATGGTATTTTTCATTCATTGATAGTAGATCACAAATGGCCAAATGAATTGACGACAGTTGGATTTCGAAATGTAACATAGCTTATGCCATGTATAATAGTGAGTAGGGGGTTTCCTGAGTGGGGGTGTGTGTTGTGGTATGGTAAGCCTACAAAGAATGAAGGAGCTTGTATAGCATTGATATCATATCCTCATTGACCATCTTCTGATGTATGTTGGACATAGTCTTGTTGAAATCCTATGTCTGTCCATCGGTTGTAGCATGGTAGCAAGATGATCAGTTGACCTTCATTTCATATTCCTGGTACAACTTATCTAGCTCTGTAGAACCAAAGATGGTTTTGTTGTCTGTAATTATTTTGTGAGGGACACCAAATCTGGTGATGATGTTGGCCTTCACAAATCAGATGATGATTTTTCCCTGACATCCATATGTAGTACGGCTTAATCTCATTTAGAAAAGATATTGGTCTCTGTGAGTACGAACATGAATTGTATGGCTATAGTCAAGGGATATGGTCCCACAACATTATTCACCCAGGCGACGAATGTCCAAGAGTACATAGCCACATGAACCAACTATGGGGTCTGTGTATGAAATTAGTATTATCATGAAATTAATTGATCTTCCTAGTGAATATGGAACAATCATGTATCATTGTGGTCCAATAATACCCAAGAATCCGAATTTGGTGACAGTGATTGGTTGCTGACTGGTGTAATTCACATGCTCTGAAGTGAAATTCCTTCATGATGACAAAAATAAATTCTCCATAAATGTAGCTAAGAAAGACTCTGTCAAGTCCTTTTTTTGTAGAAAAACATCCCTTGGTTCACCCAAATGTACATGATAACATTGATTACCCATCATCAGACCTACAATCTCTCAGCCCTAATTGGCGGGAGTTCCATGTTCCATTGGGAATTTGTATTGGGAGTAATCATACTGGTTGTATGACCATAAGACTTAGGAACATGTATAATTTCATCAATTTCCTCCATATTGCTCTAAATGAAAGGCAAGACCAACGATGATGATCAATGCAAATGACTGTTTCATCCTAATCGTGATCGGTCAAGGTTGTGGAAGAATTTTCTAAATTTTTGGCTTGAGATTTCTATGACTCTGGGGAAACAAGTCAACATTTCATCTGATGGGATTTCTTCCATTATTTCTCAAACATGGTTCATTATGAGAAACAATACTTCTTTCTTGACAGCGTAGTCACTGTTGACATGATTGATGACTAGATTGAATCATTCTTTATTTTTAGGTTTTTGTCATTCACTAGGAGTACCAATTCTAGGTGAAAAATAATGGCATGATACTCATCATAATTGTTCATCCACCCTTCTGAAAGCATAAAAGAGTAAGGCAAGGTGTCCTTTTTAGGAGATACTAGTACGGCCCCCAATCCCACATTGCTAAACATGAGATCCTACATCTTTTTCCCTTTTAGGATTTGAAAAGAACATTTGAAGTACATTTACCACATCTAGGGATTCAACTGGGCCAAAAACATTTCTTCATCCGGTTTTTTGGTACTCAATGGTGTTGTTTCTTACATGGTGTTTTTGGCCAGGATATATTATTTCTCCTAGAAATTGATGTCCTTATAAAGGACATACCATATGTAAAACTGTGGTAGGATTACGTCCCAATGATATAGGTTCCCATTTAACATGGGATGATTAATGATATAATTGTGTGGGTTATAATGGGAGAGCAGATGGACCTCATGTTGTTGTAGGTAATTCCATGGTTTCTGAACTACAAATATTACAGATAGGTAGTTATTTTCAATCTTTGAATACCAATTTTCAGCATCAGTCATTATCTACCCGAGGAATTAGAGTTTGTTCTCACCATCGGTATCATTTTTTGGGATGAGGATGGCGCCCAATGACCGTTCAGGGTATTAACGTATAAAATGTGTGGTTTCCAATCAACTGGAGAAATGAGATCTGGTAGGATTAGGGGATATATATTGAGTTTGTCAAATTATTCTTTACAAACTTTATACCATTCATAAATAAATATTTTATTAATGTTCTTGGTGAAAGGTAAACAATTAGATACTATGTTTTCGATGAAGCACTGAATGTTGGTGAGGCGAGACCTCTCAATTTATTGAGGATGTGAGGTGGGGACATGCCAGGAATGGATATCACCTTATCATGGTCTACATTAATTCCACAATTGCATACAGTTATGCTAATGAATTTTCCCATAATAAGGCCAATGGCACATTTTAAGGGATTCATATTTAAACTGTGTTGTCTCAATTTGTTGAAGATAGTTACAAGGTCATCCATGTGGTTTGAACAACGTCATGAAATAACCAAAATGTTGTCAAATTAACTCTTAATGAATTTTACCAAAAGAAAATGAAGACGTGATTCATGGTGTCATGATATGTAGCGCTGTAATTCATTAGACCATAGGGCATCAAATTATGATAGAAAACTCCCTAAGTGGACCTAAAAATGGTATCTTCTTCTTATTTCTCCATCTAAATTTGTTGTATCTTGAATAATTATCCATGAAAAAGGTGGATTTGTATGTGGTTGTCGCATTGATAAAAACAAATTTCATCGAGAGTAGGAATTCTTCTTATGGGAAATACCGATATTAGTTCCTGGTGTCAATGAGAATTCTAATATGTCCATACTTATTTTATAAGGGAACTATCTTCTCTAGACATATCAGATATTGGAACTCCCATATAATATTGGATTTGATATGTTGTCCACATCGACCTCTATTTTTTCATTAGGCATCTGGCGGGTCCATCTAGTTGCATGTTTATTGTCCTGATGATATGTTTGTAAGCCCCGATGGTGGGTGTCAACTTTATGATCGAGTCCTAAAATCTCCATGTAAATCCTGGACAATACATCAGAATTGTTATTTAGGAAATAGGTTTATGACTCTATGTCATCAATAGGCATGTTCCCACTAATTAATGTGGGATGTGGGTCATTTTCAATGCCTATATTTATGTCATTCTAATCATTTTTTGTGGTGGAAACAACTTCTTCAAATGCAGGAGGGTCATCATTGATGTCCTCTTCCATTTCTTCATCTTCTTCATAATCTTTTTCAACATCCTCTTCTAATGGAGAAATTATTTTTGAGATATCTTCTCAAATATATGGAATTAAATATGCTTTTTATTTAATATGTGATTAAAGGGTTGTTTGATTTCCCAAAGACTGGATGAAAGTATATTTGATAGGGATTTTCCTGAAAATACGAAAATCATCCCTTTCTTCAGGGTTTTTTGGACTTGGTGGCCATAGAAGAGACCATGCAGACAACTAAGTCTGTATCCAGGCTTCTACATAAACATTGAAATTGGTTGAATGGTAGTACATACTCCTCCCCATGCTCTTGGAAGGGGATGATGGAGCCATATGATATCCATTTGGGGCATTGATGCAATCTACATCGTCAGCCAAAAGTAGTTTTTATTCTATCTCATAGACCCTTAATTGAGGTAATGTGACTCTTAGAACCAAAACGAGTATTTATCATCCTGAAACATCTAGTTTTATCCCATTAGTGAAATACATAATGAACTGATTGTAGGAGGACAAAATTCCAGTTTGCTGATGAATCCAAGGCCTCCCAAACCGAACATTAAAGATCTTACCATTTCTCACCATCAAGAACTCAGAATCTAATATTATATGTATGATCCATGTTTTAATCATGATTCTTCTCAATGGTTTTGGCTCACTTTTTTGGTAACCCAGTAGAGCTGTAGTATAGGTTGTCAAGCTGTCCTCATCATGTTCTAGTCGACGCAGCATTCCCATCCTATGAAGGTTAACACCTGGGCCATTGTTGATGAAGATCCCCCAAACATCAATTCTATTTATCTTTTCAGACACATATAAGTGTTTTTTGTTCCCATTCATGATATAGTCTTTATCCATGTCTATAAAAGAGATAACTGTGTGAAATTTTTTAGGACTAGTCTATGTTTGGTTGACTTTAGCCACTTCACATCATCCTTGAACCCCTGGAGACATTGAATGTCTTCAAATAATGCCACCCTAATATCTGCAGACTTACATAACATTTTGAATATTGACATCTTCCCTCGTATATAGGTTAACTGCTTCAACATTTTATACATATGATCTAAAGAATAGTGCTTCCCGTATCGGGGTTTCTCATTAACAAAAACTTTTGGTGTATGAGCTTTTGACATAGATAGTTCAGCCTTTGCAGTATGGTTTGGTGGTACTGTAGTCCTTTCCACGTTTGGTCATACTGGCATGCCTGTATACCATGGGTGGTTCAATGTTTGTTTCTCCATTGATCGATCATTTAAATAATAGGTATTTGATTTCCTTCAATGGGGGCATTGGAGCATTTTGGTTCCTGTTTCATCTGTCGGAGGGCCCTTCCGTGAGTTTCCATCATGTTAATGGGTCGACATGTGGAATTTCTATGATTTTTACTCCTGCCATGATCATGCCTTCCATGAAAACTCGGTCCCTTAAGGCCACATCCTTCGTCTCTCCAATTTGGCATAGGGAATTCAGGTTTTTGTCCATAGTCATCTATAGAGAATGGGTTCATCAAATTAATGGAATTAAAGGATCCGAAGATCAGTTCTTGATCTGATACTATTCATGGCTTACTGCCTCTTTCTTATGGTACTATTTGGAAGGGTGGTGCCTGATGAACCAATATTGTTGGAATGAATTCCGAAAGTGTCATCACTAACTTCAGCAATGGTACTAGCTCATATTCTTTTCCTTTCGTTCTTCCCCTCTGTCGTTTAGTGGACTTTAGGGCAGAGGAGAATGGTTGTGTTATATTATGAACTTCTTGGTGCTCAATATGTTGTTTCATCTGCACATGGTGGATTTCGTGGAATAAATTGATAGTTTTTTTGGGTCATCCAGTTCTCAAAAAAATTCTCCATCATGAGGGTGATTTTCTCCGTGCTTTTTTCTATCTTGAGTTAGAGGTGGAATCATACACTACTTGTGCTGGTTCAAGGAAAAACATGAATTTCCCAGAATCCACCTAATTTTTTTGATGATACATGAAATCAAAGGATTTCTAGATAGTGTGTCCAGGAATCCAATGATTCAAGCATTAATTTAGATGGTCGTAGAGACCTAATTCATCTTCTCTCTTTGGCTCTAGTAGCCAGAGTTCATTGCAATTCATGAAGGGTATGAAATAGCTGCAGACCTAGTCTTCTTATAAAGAATAAAATTTATTTCTTCGATCATCAGACTAATTTATTTTTTCACCACTTCGATCATCTTGCAGTGGTGGGGGTGGCTATTGGCATCCAGGGGGCCCTGCATTGTTTGGTGGGGGCCTCAAATTGGAGAAAATGTCGGGGTACACTTAAGCATAAAAAAATCCACATCATAATTTCCCTTTCATTTCAAAGGGCCATGTGGGGCTACACAAGACAAACAATAGACCCTTTCAAAGAGATTTATATCCTTTGGGTAATAGAAGAGAAGTCTCTAAACCAACTGGTGTACTTCACTGGGATGAGAGGCATTCGAAATTAATCATGATGGTTTTCAATTCACATAGTGAGATTTTCATCCTGGGGGAGTGTCCGATTCGGTGAATATGATAGGCCATTCTATATGGACATGAAGTTTGAGACACTCCCGTTATATAGTTGATTTCCATTCATGAGTTCAATGACATTCATCTTGGGCATCGTCGAACTGAACTAGATGTGAAAATGTCACTGGAGGTCCTCCTACACATTAATTTAATTGGCATTCTAGATAGTATTCAATACGAATGCCGAGACCTATAGGGTTATTACAATGCACCTGTGTTTTATGGCTTTTTATTGCTTTAGTGTGACAATAATGGGGACACAGTAAGAGGAATAGTGCATGAAATTATATTCTAGGTCCCCCTATCTATTGAACACTGGGAATACAGGGTTTCTGAAGTATAGAGGTGGACAAACATTTCTCACACACATAGGGAAGGGTTTTGACATTGGTTGTAATGGATTGTTCTACCCATCCATGGATTATAATCATGTTGTTAGCTACTCGACAATGTTTATGATCCCTGGATTCATAACCTGTCGTTATTGAGCACGAGCTAGTGCAGCAGGCGTCAATAATCGGCATGCCTTTAATGCTAGAATATGGGGTGGATGCCCTGTTGGGGCATCATTTTTGGTTTTAATTATGTATATCCCAACATCCATCCCAATGGGTGGAAGTCATGAAGTCCCTCTAAGGCCTGGTTGAACTATCCTTTGGGATTCGATTCAATCACCAGGATGATTGCCAGTTTATGGGATTCTCTCCTAGAAGAACCTGCTGAAGTTCCACAGAGGGACAACTTCTGGTGGGATAACTCCCTCTACGTAGCTCATCATTAATTCAACTATGGTATTTCATTTATACCAATTTATTTGAGAACCATTCCTTGAGGACTAGGGATGCAAACTCATAGGGAGTATGAGGCGGATCATAGATGACCATGGATTTATTTTTCTCTTTGTTGGAGTTTTTTGGGGGAAGTAATATCGGATTAACTGAGGGGGAACCCAGATTTAGAACCACCCTATGATTTTGGAAATATACACTATCAGGCTTGGTGTGGAATTCCTCCGTGAGGGAACCATCTTCCATTGCATCTTCTCCCCTGTGTTATTTTCAGTTATATTCGTGGGGTTGATGTCACCATGTTCACTGATGCATACAACATTGGGGTTTATGTGCCATGTTCCAAATGGATGGAGGGCTTCTTTCTCCATTTACTGGATTTCTCCTTCTATTTGACAGTATTATTCAAGCATCATGGAAATGATTAATCAGAAGGGAGCCCTGGTCTGACCATGTAATGCACTTTTGTCTCAGATGGTGTGAACCACAAGAAGGGGTATACTGAGAAACTCCTATATCCATCATTTTTCCTAGACATTTGAGGATAGACATCTTTTGTTTAGGGATTTCAAGTAAAAATTCCCTAATGACAATGGGTTGGATTTTTTCTGTTCTTCTATCGATTTGTTATGGCCTAGATTTGTTGATCTTACATAGGCATTTTGATTAAATAATCCCCCTCGATCCCTAAGGGATGGGGTAGTTCCCGTATCGTTGTAGTAGTGGACTCTATTACCGTCCTTTCAATTTCATGTAATATTATGCGGGGGTAACACTACTTGAAAAACAAGCTACAACCACGTATCTATAGCCACAGTTTTAAAAATGTGTCTATAGGTGGCTACGACCACGGTTATGTGGCCTATAGCCATGATTTTAAAACCATGGATATATGTCTTTTTTCCTTGGGCTATAGACTAGGTTTTTAAATTTTTGTCTATATCAAACACCTATATCCAAGGTTTTCAAATCTGTGGCTATAGGTCTTTTTTTCAAAGGGCTATACCAATGGTTTTGAAAAAATTTGATATAGGTCTCCATCCCTTGTGCGGGTGACAAAATTTCCCCAAAAATGGAGGTAAGATCTATTTCCACCAATTTTATGATATTTCCACATTTTGTAATTATATATATAACATATTATATAGAAATATACAAAAAATCATTTTGGGGGTAGTTTTTAGGGAACTGGAACTGAAGGGAAGGTGCTGGGATCAAATCCTGCTAGGGGCATATTATTTTTAAGCTATTTCCATGGTTTTCCTAAGTCATAGCCGTATTTAAATAAGGGGAAATAGGGGCATATTTCGACAATTAAAATCATGTCCATAGGTCAACTTCAACGGTTGATAATAGAGACAACTATTTCCACAGTTTTCATAACCATGGAAATAAGACAGACACTACTTCCACATCGATAGTTCCCATGGTTGGAAAAAACTGTGGCCATATCCTAGGGCCCTAGATTTGGTCCCTATTTATATGGTTTTGATCCCTAGAAATAGCCTGCTTTTGTTTCTAGTTGTGTAAGCCAATTGTGGAATTGGTCTGACACAGAGTCTATGGAATTTTGAAGACAATATAACTTCTTGATTTTTGGATTCCCTTAAGAGGAAATCATGTAAGATGTCTCCTAACTCAGAATCTATTTTATGGCTTGATCACTTCGGCCAAAATTCTTTTGATACTTACATTGGCCCGGTTTTATTGTGTATCAAATAATTCATGAGTAGAGGTTTTGATTGATTTTGAATATATATGATGATATTGAACGATGTATTTTCCATTGGGGCCTACTGGAAAATAACTGGTATGAAGTGTAAATCTCCATGTCCTCCCCATCCCCAAATGTGAAGTCCAGTCAAGGTAGAGCCAATGTGGTGAAACAATTTATATAGGGCAAGGAGGCATGATAGTTTTAGGTTTTTTTAACCTTTCTAATTATGGTTTACTTATTGATGGGAGGTCTTCCATGTCGATCAGATGATGTAGCTCCCCTATTGAGTCGACATGGATCGTATGCCCTTCACATGGTATGAATTTTTCTTTTAGATTTCAATGATTCTTCCATATATTTTGGAAAATTTCTTGCTTTCATTCCTATAAAAATTCTCCTAGTATGTCAAAATGATAATTTTTTGTAGTCCAATACAACACTGTAATGTTATCCCTGGATAGTTGTCTTCTCACAAACAACATATCATGTTTTTGTTCTTCTGGAGGCACCTATACTTGGTATGCCACACTTGACTACTTCTTGATAATTTCATTCCATGAAACTGGACTGGTGGGATCCTTATTGATTTTTTACACTACGGTGGTGGCTTAGAAGATGAGTGTTGCCTCAGGCTATTCACTGTTTGAAAAAAATAATATCACATGTTATAAATATTGTGCCTGATGTGTCTGACTCCTTTCCGAGCTCCTAATCATTGGAGGGCATTCTCATATTTTTCTGGCAGTGGGAGGATTTTCTTGCCAGTGTGAATTTTGATTCCATGTAGTACATTAGGAAGTGATTCTAAAGTGGCATGAACTACCATGTAAACGTGGATCCCTACTGTAGGAATTTTTATGTCGATGTATACTCAGAGGAGAACCTTCAGGGTGGGATGTTGCATGGGGATGACAATCTTTCTCCTTGATGCCAATATGGGGAGGTCCTTCATAGTAACTGTCATTGTGGGGAGGGCCTTCAAAATAACCATAATCAATGGTGAGAACTACCATTTTGACTTGATGTCCGACTGTAGGGAGAGTTTCTATAGTGAACATCCCAAGGAGGGTATTTTGGATGTACTGCAATGTGGGTAGGACCATCTCGTTGCTTTGAATAACTATTTTGAGGGGGACCTTCAGAGTTACTATCACTGTAGTTAGGGACATCGTAATGACCTTCATAATGGAGAGGACTACCATCATGACTTGATGTCTGACTATAGGGAGAATAATATCTGTAGCATATACCTGTCTGAGTATCATCATGGAAGAAGACAGTAAGGGGAGGAACATCTTGTTTTCTAATTATCATGTCGAGTGGAGGGCTACCCCTAACACGTATTTGGAGATATAATCTCATGATCGATCATTCTTTACCCACAGTGTAAGACCCTGTGGGTTCTCTGTAGAGGTCCTTCAGAGCTACTAGTAGTGACATTGTGGGAAGGACCTTCACAATTTCTATTTCCACGTCCATAATTATGTAATTTATTGATAGGGTATTGATACATTGGTGATATATGTTTTAAGGAGTCAAGAACCCGAACTTATTGCAGAGTAGGATCATGTATGAGCCCTTCATTTTCCGGTTTTTGTTGGAACATTTCATTTTAGGGAGCTCAATTTTAGGTAACTTTTGTTATCTACTATTGGTAATGGCCTTTATACAACGTTCCATGTCTTTTTTGGGTCCCGTTATGTCATCGGGATACGACGATGGGAATCTTCAGTTTTGGTAGAGATATATGCCTACCCTAGAGTAGCCATACATTAGATCGGAATCCCCCAATTTGAATATGTATTTTTCCCCAACCCAGTTGTCCATATGTCATGGGATATTTCCATCGACCCTCATAGACTGATGTAAATGTGAAAATGACTATGTAGTGGCTATCTATTTTTGCGAGTGAGTCATTTTGTTATAAGAGATCGGGTCGTGGGCCCGATTTCACTCCTTTTCTGTCGATTCAATAATATCATGGTATGTTTGGTGGATATGTTCTATAATTGATGCATAATCATCCACCATTTCTTCAATGTGTTGGGATACATCATTCTATGGAATAGGTATGAAGGCCCCTTCCAATTTTAGAGTAGGAGTTGGCGCCTCCTTCGGTCCTCCAAAAGATTCCAGTAAATACTGGCATTTCTCTTGTGTTGGGACATAAGAATGAGTTGTCTCCGATTGTCTTCTTTGGAGGCCACCATATTTAATGGTGGTCATCATATTCATGATATAGGATTTTCATCCACTCTCTTTCCACTTTTTTTGTCTCACAGGATTTGTATGCATTCGAAGGAATCATACTCTACTCATATTTTCTGGCCTCACAATTAGGATTGTGGGCGTGAAGTCCATCAGCATGATTTTATGCCTACATGTAGCTGAGTACCTCCCTATTTAGATTATGGGCTTGGAATGAACCAATAGGTGTTTGTGCCTAAGTGTAGCTGAGTACCTCTATATTTTATTTAAGTGCATGAAATGAATCTGCAGGTTTTGGAGCATGTGTATAGTTGGTTACTCCCCTATTTTAATGGTGGGGTTGTTGTGTATCGGTAGATATAAATATCTTCTAGTAGTTCACCACTCTATCTAAATGGCAGGACATGCAAGAATTATCAGGAATGTGCGTGTTCTCATATTGTGCCAACCTATTTCTCTGGTGGCTTGAGTGTAGAGGTAAGAGTCGTATGTCTGCCCATTGAATGTCACACTGGTATTATAGACGGGATTCTCTTCTGTAACCAGGGTGATAACATGATCCTGATTTCATATTCTCCACCATTGGCTGGAATCCTGACAGGCCCTAGTATCATATATGTTTTTAGGTGCCCTCATCATATATTCCACCTTGGTGGGAGGAGGTCTTGTCGTCCGGTGTTAGTGGCGATGCTCTCTGGCAGGGAGATCATGGGTACGACCCCTATGTAGCTAGGATGAAGTTAGAATCATTGAAATCATCAAAATCCCTACGGTAAGTGATTTAGTTCATGTAACCTTTCAATGACAGCCTCCCAAAATGGTTTGAGTTGACCGCCGGGGATGCCTTGTGTGGAGGTATCTATAGTAGATAAAGAGGCAGCCGGAGGACCACTGTAGACTAGAGGGATTGTATTGTAGTCTCCAGTGTTGGGAGAGTACTATTCTAGTTGTACTCCTTGATCATCATACTGGATACCTAACGTTGAATAAATTGGGAAAGAGAGGGGGTCCTACTCTTTGTTGAGGCCTCGAACTTATGCGGGATCACTGATGTTCATGTCAGCATGAATTGTTGGGATGCCATTTGGATCGAATGACTCTTTGCAGGAACCCTAAATACATGTATATGACATACATACCACACAACCCCATCAAATAATCATTCCTTTAATCATATAGATATTTTTAGATTCCTCATGGACACCTACCCCCTTTTTTTCTCGGTGAATGTGCCTGAGTGGGGTGAGACCACCACCATGATTAAGGATTCACATCGGGTTCACCAATTTTTTTTTCTGACTCTGAGGTGGCATGATTTGCGCGTACAGAGGCAGAAAAAATGGTCTAAAATTTAGTTCTTTATTGTCTTTTATTATTTAGGGAAAACAACCACTTTGGTTAACAATCCACATTAGGTATCACAATTTTTGATCCGCCTACGAGGTGGTGCGTTTTGCAGTAGAAGCGGAAATGGCATGATGCGGATCATCACCCATCACTTTCTCTATAGAGACATGTTTCTGTCGAGTTTATCACTACTTTTTTAGACACGTTAAGAGTCAATATATATTGAAGAATGTTTAATTAACCATGTGGGGAACTATTGGTCTCTGTAGGTGATTGCGGTGGGGGGGGGGGGTCAAACACACATGTAATTGGTAATTCTCAGATATAACATCCTCATATGGTCCGAAATTGGATTATTTGTGGGCCCATGAATTCCCAAAAATCTTTTTCTCCATGATTCATGGACATTCTTTCTAAAGGAAGGCGCTTTTTGACTAAGGATTTGTCCAACGACACAAAAAAACTTCACTTGTCGAGTCAATGGGAGGTCAGTCTCATTACACCCTTTCGAGGAGTATTATTTAATGTCCCAGGACTCTCTAATAAGTTTATGTCATGTTTATATGTTTGTAACTCATTTTTTAATTCCTGAAGAGTGTTTCCATGGGATACTCTTATTTTCTATGCTTTTTTGATCTTGAATATGTTTGGTTCCACAGAGAGGATGTTGATTTAGCCATATTTTGAAGCACCCTAGAGTTTATTATAATCCAGGGGACACACGGTGACTTGATGTTGGTATCAGGGCAACAATGAGGGTTTCCTACATATCCTCATGTGAAGAATAATAATGCATGTAGTTCAGATTGTATAGGGATTACATCTGGGAAATTCACATTTGATAATCATAACTGGGTGGACCCATTATGGATGGCCACCCTATTGATCTCAGGCTATAAGGTAGGAATCCTATGTATCATGATTTGATTAGTAATCAGAGTTATCATAGTTTGAATGGTGTGGGTCCTACACATGGAAGCTTCCCATTTGATGGGATTTGGTTGGGTGGAACTTTTACAATTGGGCACCCATTTGAGATCAGGCCTTCTAGTAGGTGCCTGGCGTATCCTATTTTGGCCTAGAATCAGAGTTATTATAGTTCATATTGAGATACAGTGTTTTAATCCTCACAAACCTCGTTCCTCACATGTGTCATGATTGGTGTGAGAAAAAAGATGATTTGGAATTTTTAAAAATGCACATGCCTCCTACCCTGTTGGTGTGGGAGGGAGAGCTCACAATAGAAGAATCTAGGGAAACTATGGGCGTGGGTGCAGAGAAACGAACCATTCCTTGTGGAATAGAATTAACTGTCATGCAGCCCTACCATAGAATATTGGGGACTTACCTCAGTGGGAGGGCATTAGAGCATGTTCTGGGAAGGGTATGAGTTTCTTCCTGATCAATGGCAGGGACCTAACTCCTTCGACTGATCACTCTTCCTCATTGAATGGAAAATCAGATGATCACCCATAATCCCAAGAACATTGAGGTTCACGTTAATATCCCACGATTGGACTATGTGTTACCATGGAAAATTAGACTTACTTGAATTTCCAAAGCCCGCACCATTTTATGTATGGACTTCGTGAATTGGGTGTGTGTATGTGTCTGATGGCATAATCATATGGGTCCAGTGGTTTTGAAGGAAGCATTGGCCTGGTGCCAGATGTCTAGTTAACAGAGGTATCATGGAGGAACGAATGGTAATGGAGGGGTGAGTTTGGAACTGGGCTAGAAAAACCATAATTTGTGTAGTAGTTTCTCATGTAGGATGGGGAAGGCTCCACATACTGTGGGGGTATGCGTGCAGGGGGGCTATCCACATACCATTTCAGAATGTAGTAATGGGTATCTCGAACCATATACCCTTGTGGTATGTAGTACTCCATTCTTCTTTTGGTTATATACGCGTACAAATTGGGTATGTGGCACCAGGTCCCATTCCTATAGCGGTACGCTACACAGAGCACCATACTGATTGAAAATTAGAGGCATTAACATTCGCAAAAAAATCATCTGTGGGAACTATTTGGTTCACAGTTTAACCATTGGGTTCTTGGTATAATTATTATTATTCAACTCCCCCAATTTATGGATTGTGCCCAGCTGTACCTGTGGAGGATGTGGTTCATGATTAATTCCATGCTTATGAAACCAAACAGATGACAGAGTGCCACCTATGAGTCTCTCTCAAGCCTTAGTCACCAGTTCATCTCCATATCTATCTCATTATTCATTGTTTCTACTATTTACCATTTTTAAATCCTAAGAGAGATCATATCTACTGTTCAGGTGAGACCATATGTGGAGGCCCATTAATGAAATATTCTTAAATGCAGAAGACGTGGTCAAATAAGGTTTGTGGAGGCTTCGGTTTATGAAAATAGTAAACAGAACACTACTCGTATGCATAATCCATGAACTAAGGGTGTCGTAGCACTGCAAATGTATGGTAATTCACACATGACTTCTTAGATTGATGTGTTTTTCTGTTTACATTTCTCAATGGATATCACATCATGGGCCAACACTTCACAAATACTCCTGTATAACTGGCGGTTCATGATCAATCTTTTTCGTGTACCTTTCCCAATGACGGTAAGTGGGCCACTCAAAAACATGAAATCCAATATGTTTCTTGAAATAAATGCAACATAATTGGAGTCTCTTTACCTTGATATCCTTATATAAGTTCTTGATTCCATGTTCAATTTGATTGCGTGGGTATTTCCTCTCCATGGTGGAGTTTTTAGGACCCCGCAATATTAAAAGATTAATATGATATTTATGAAATAATTAAGGTTATAATATCGTATATATTGTATCATATTTTTTTATGTGACTAGTATATTATCATTAATAAATATATTTTTAAATATATATTTTCATAGGGGTTTAATACATGTATAATAAAAAAATTTATGCAATATTTAGTGTTTTACATAATTTTACACATATGATCCATAATAGTATAAGAACATTGGAAACATAGAAACATATGAACTAGTAAAAAGGTGAGATACTTTTATCCCAATACATCATCCATATCTTATCAGCCTTCATAGACATATCAAACATGATAAATATCTTCATAACCTATGAAAGAGAATATAAACAAAGAAGAGCTTATATTTTTAGAAAGGGTAAATAAGGGAGATATGTTTGAATGACCAGAGAATATTCTTATGAGAACATGAAAATAAAATTGGGAAACCATACCCTAAATATTGAATATTATAATCTTGATTCATGGAAAAATGAATAGAAGGTAATAAGGAATAGGTCATAGGAGAGTCAAAAAACATGATATATGAATGTGTATCATTTTACTAAGAAATATAATTATATTCTTACATAATATCATTGAAAATAATTTTCATGTTATATAAGGATAATTTAAAATACAATCATATAAGATAATGAAATTTATTTCCAGAGTAACTCACCCCATTGAGAATTGTATTACAAAACCAAGATCACTTCCATTTATTACCCTATCATACTAAAATTTGTTTTGTTTATATTCCATTGATTTTAATTTCACAAGATATCAATATTTTCCCAATAAATTGTTTATTGATACTCATCCCACACATCACATAATGAAATAATAAATATTTAACCAATGTGGTGTTATGTTGGGAATAAATCAGGTGATTGAGTTTACTTTTATTGTTGAGAAGTAGTGGAATTGTTATAAATTTATGAAAGAGGAAATTCCACCCTCATTTTAAATTTTAAATAATTATCAAAATGTATTTATAGTAATCATTAAAAGATAAATGGTAGAAATATGTATACAATTTTTTTAGCCATTTTTATTGAAAAAATCGAGCCCTATCTTTTTAGCATAGCCCCTTGGTAATCCCATTTCTGTTTTTAAAAAGGAAATCATTTTTTAAATAATTAACTATTTAGTTTGGTCAAAAATTAATTTTAAATTATTATAAAATATAAATTATGTTTATTCAAAAAAAATTATCCATGTTTCCAAATTACATTAATATAACTGGAAAAACATTATCTAAACTAAATCCTGCTAATTCGTCACAAAGAAGAGTTTTTGAAGTGATAAAACAAAATGTATACAATGTTTTGAATTCATATTTCTCTGATAAATTTGTTCCAATGGACAAAATTTTATTAATATATGTATAATTAAACAAATTTCATAATAAAAAAAGTAGAAAATAATAATTAATGATAAAAATTACTTAAAAAATTGTATATTTAAATTAAAAAACAATATTATTTAATATTCATCAAAAAAGTAACCTTTAATAAAAATGAATGTATTTCATAAATATTTTATTCTTAAATTATCAATCTTAAAATAATGATTTATAACATGTTATATTTTTTTAATGTTTCAAATTTAAATTTTAATATTAATCACAAAAAAGAGATAAAAATATTTATTTTAGGAAATAACAATTTAAAACATATAAATACATTAATAGAAATTTTATATTTTATTACCAATATGTTTTTTTATATAAAACAATTACACATAATATTTTTAAAATTTTCATTACTATTCATATTTTATTTTTAGTGGAATTGTGATAATATTCACAATAAAATTACAATATTAATAAAATATCAAAGATTTGTTAAAACTTATTTTTCGGTGTAATGAATGCTATGTTGGGTTTTACATAGAATACGTTTAAAATAGTGTATTTAATAATGAAATCCATCAAATAAAGTTACTTTATTCATAAAAATTTAAAAAAATAACTGAGTTTCCCTTTATATGACTTAAAAATAATTACACCTTAAATTTTTAAAACTCTGATACATTGAAATGAGGATAATATTGCCTTATCAAATCTCTAGGTTCTCTCATATCATTCTAAAAACTAGTGGGTTTTATATAAAACATTTACCTTGTGAGTGGTATTGTTCCACTGGACATTATCTATATGATCCAAAATCACACCCATTAGTTCCTCATTAAAATGATCTTTCATTTTTGTAATGAACTTGAGTTTAGTTCATGTAATGTTTCTAACCTATAATTACTCAGGTGAGATACATGGAACACATAATAGAATATTGAGAGGTTTTGTGGAAGAACCTATAAATATAACACCATATCAATATAATTAATAATTTTAAGGGACAAATATACCTAGGTCTTATTTTCTCTTACATATATAATCTCATTAACTTATTCTATAGATAAATTCATTGAATCACCTTATCTCCAACATAAAATTCTAGATCATATCTTCGATTTTCAACATAATTTTATTATGACTTTATGCTTCTTTGATATGATAATGATTTTTTGACATTATCTATTATCTTTTTGGATATATCAGGTCCCTATATATTTCATTCTCAAACATCATTACTTCATGATGTTTCTCAATTATTCAATCCATTGAGGGATTCATAAGGTTTCATATGAATACATGAGGGATATATTTTTTTGTAATAAAACTAATCATGAGAATAGATTATATTTCATCAACCATATAAATACAACGAAAAAGATTTCAATATATATTATATGTTTTTAAATTTTCATTAAAACTACCCATCCATGTTATGATGATACATAGTTCTAAATCTAAACTACACATCATGCATTTTCTAAATGATTTTCCTTAACATTGAAGTCAATCATAGATCACAATAATAAATAATGGAATGTTGAAATCCATGCTACCTTACCAATCTATTAATTTATATCCTAGAAAGATATTGTATAAATAATTCTTCTCTACTTGCGACTAAGTGTGCTCATAGTGTATGAAGATCAACTATAACCCATACAACATTATTCCCTATAAATATTTGGTAAGTACAATGAAAAAATAATTTGTCTTGTCATAAAATTTAGATTTCGGTTTGAGTAATGGATGAAACATACCCTCAAACATTTTTTTTATTTATAACATGTTGGCATACCTAGCACCATGATAAAAAATATTCTATTTGAATCTTTATTCCATCCCACCATAATTATTTTTTTATATATCATGAAATCATTATTCAAAAAAGATGAATATTAAATAAATAAATATATGATTTCTCTAGAAAAATAAGATTAATATCTGGTATATATAGGACGCATTCATGGTTTTTGAACTTTATCAATCTACAATGATCATTGTTAAACTCTGAAAAATTTATAACCTTCTTTCATAGTTCTATATCTTCCTCCTACACCTCGTTAATCTTAACAATGAAATGTAGTTGAAAAATATATGGGGAATTATATATTTTTCCCCTTTCAATAAGACTTCCAAATACATCCTTTGAGAATATGGAAATTTTGGGACTTCTATGATCCACATCTTGGATAAGATTGTATAATCCATTCGACTCAATGCGTTATTAACATTGATTTCTTTCCTATGGTGGTAATGTGATTATATGTCATAATCATTAATCACCAGTAAAAATCTTAATTGTTTCATTTTAAACACATTCAATATGAATGTATATTTCAAAAATATATTTTTGTTATATTTTTCACAGTTTTCCTCATAAATATAATGATAGAATTTATTTAATTCATATAATTAGTGTAGAAAACACCAAATTCTATGTTCAGAATTTTTTTTCATGATTCATCAATTTTTGTGGGGAATAATCTATAACCATTAAATTATTGATAAGAAAAATATCAATCCTATCATGGTTGTGAGACTATATATTACAAACACATTCCACTTCATGGTTATGTAAGAACATGTATGTTTACTAATATGCTCTTCAATCCCCTGATGTTTTCCTCACTTGAATCTATCAATAGAAACACATAACCATTCTAAGATTACTTTTTAATATCTTATATATTCATGTGAATTTTTCAACAAACCATTTATAATATATATCTGATGTAAAAAAACATTGGATCTCAATCAATAGGGATGGTCTGAAATAACATTCAACATATTTCAGCATTGATTGATCACCTAAAATACCCTATCATAATTTTTTGTGGTCCAAAAATGACATCTTTTACTTCCAAAGATCAATCTTTATAATTTTTTAATATAGATTCTCATTCCTTTATTTCATTAATATCATTATAATGTTCTCATAATTCTATTCATATATTTTTGGGTATATAAAAATATTATCCATGATAACAACTTAAATATAATCAAGATAATTTTTAAAGACTATATTCATTAAATTCATGAATATAAAAAGTGAAATATTATTACTGATAGGCTTCACTATATATTCATAGTTTCCAAACCTTTTATAGAATTACTTCATGGGTATATCAACCTTAATTTCTGTCATTTAATGATATCTAGAAAAAAGTTAAATCATGGAAAATTATATATCTTTGTTATGTTAATAAAATAATTCACCAATATGTGGAAGAGGATAATAGTTATTAGTTTTTATTTTATTATTATTTTGATAATAAATACTAATTAACATTGACCATTATTTTTTTTAACAAAAATAATAGTTATACACATATGTAACAAACTTCTCTAAATGGATAATTTATCAATGTTTTCTTGGATATTATTCTTCTATTCATGCAGACTATATCTCGTTATTTATATATAGATTCATTGAAATTGGTGTTGTAACTTTTAAGAGTTATACTGACAAATCAACATCATATTTTTGGTGAATGAAAGGATACTCATCCAAAAATACCTCATTAAATTCCCAAACAATATAGAATATGATTGATGTCATGTTTCTACACAACCATTTGAGTAAAACACCCATTATGAGCGAAAATTAAGAAAAAAATGGATCTGATCTAAATTGGGTATTTATACATATAATCACAGTCATAGAAGATCATTGTTTTGTTTGTAATATCAAATGTTACTTACCTTAAATGATAATTTATATTGGATTTATGTGGAGATTAAAATATATGCCTAGGATGACATCAAATTTGACAAGAAGAATAATTATTTTATGTTTTTATGAACATTTTTTCTAACATAAAATGGAGGGGAATCTTATACTAGAGATGTGGTCATCATTGAATAATGGTTTTTTACTACTAATTACACTACTAATAGTTTGGGTGTTATAATAATACACATAGAAAATTATTTAAGAAATGAACTAATTTGGATATCCATAGTCAAATAAGACCATATTAGTGCTACAATTGATGGTATGTCTACCGTTCACCCCGTTTTTATCTCACCCCTCTTCAGAAAAAATTGCCCCAAGATATTTTACCTTCTCCCCATGTCTAAGAGGTTTTTGACATTGATAATCATAATTAACACTCTGTTTTGGGAACTATTTTTAATAATTGATATTCTCATTACATAATATGAACTAAAATGTTGGAGGTTCATTTTATAAATATTTCTCTAAATTTTTTTTTTTGACTAACATTGTCTGATTACAAACGCTATAAACTTACTGATGAAATTCAATTCCACACGTAAAACATTTACCATTCCCATAAAGAAAAATTTATCCATGAAATATAACTCACATTGAGAGTAATGGAATGCTCATATAATCCTCTCAATAGTTTATATGTTATACTTCAAGACATATTTTAATTTTCTTTTCAATTACATGATATTGATACATAGCACTATGCTATTTTATTATCTTCTTTGAAAATTTAAAATCCAATTCACACCTATTGAAGTCTCATGTGGTTAAACACTATTGGAGACATGGTTCAATCCATTAAATAATTGATCAAACCTATAGTTTGAGTTTATGACAATACAAGAAGGATACATACAAATTTTTTTAAAATTTCCCTCAATGGTACCAATAGATTCATCATCATTTTTCCTTAGCATAGGGAAGTCATTCAACAATATCTTATGAAGAATACGAGGAACATAATTATTAACATATAATTTCTTGAACTAGTCCCAATATAAGGATTTAACTTTTTATTATTTCCATGTATTATTTATATGATTCCACCATTGATCTAGTTCACCTTCAAAATTATACACATCTAAAATTACTTATTCATGTTTTATACATTTTGGAATGGAAAATATATTAATATTAGTATTGATAAATTTTTTATAAAATTGTGCATTATAAGGACCAATTAAAGAATGTGATAATTTTATCATGATGGAATCAATAAAATTTGTTTCTGTTTTTTGTTTATTTAGAAAACTAGTATGATTTGTTTCTTCATAATGTTTGGTGGTGATAGAAATGTTATTTTTTTATTCTCGATACCATAACATTTGGGTTTTTAGGTGTAAAAACGTTTTATTTTCCATCATACTCAGCATTAACATTGTTCATTTGGGTACCATTAATTGAATAAAACTATAAATCATAGATTAAGAGGAAATTATCTTAGTGGGGGTCCCAAGAATAATAGAAAATCAATTATAGGATATATGTTTTATAAAACCTTCAATAACTATGACCCCATAGTTTAATCCTAATTAATTAATAAAAAAATATATTTTAATTTTTTATAATTGTGTATAAAGATTAGTTGAATTTTGAAATAAGATACCCTGGGATTATCAAATGATGTGTGTCACCATGCCCATTGTTCTTTACCATTTATTGATCAATGCTATGAATTCGTACTGTTTTTAGGCATATGAAGCATATGTAAATCTCTGTTATAGTGATATCTTCTTATAGTATGCATATAGTGATTAATTTAAAGAAAACCAATTGTTCTATTATATAACATAATTTCATTACATTTCTTTCACTGTAAATTATTCTTAGTAATATCTTTTAACATGTACTTAGAGATCTCACTATGGTGTTCTCATAATAGATTCTAATGATTAAGTAATCCATTGTTAGGATATCGACTATCATGAAGCCATATTTTAAAAAACATCCCATACATAAATTTTGAGAAAGTGTTATTACATTACATGATTACATTCCCAAGAACAATAATATTCCACTATGTAAGGAAACATGTAATCATAAACACTATTCCATAATTGTGCTACTTTATCTCCCTCTATATTCATCAAAATATAGAAACCTTATTCCAAATATCATACATAGTAAATATAGTCATAATAAAGGATAACTGAACAAAAAATGGGAATCACATTTTCACATTATGGCTAAAAATGTGAGATATATAATAAAGACATGAGCATATTGTTTTGATAACAAGGGAATATCATTTTGAAAACATACCCTCTATTTCAAATATATAAATATTGATTCATGGAATAATGGTTATACATTGTTAATAAATGAATCATATGATACTCAAAGAACATTGTAAATGAAATTATAACAATGGGATAAGACATTGAATTTTTCCCTTACAAAAAATAATATATAATCAATTCAAAATTAGTCAATGCTCACTGCCAACAGCGTAATAGTACAAACTGTTTTTCACTAAAATGATTTCTGTCCACATTCTAGACCAATATTACTATGTTGGTATCTTGTCCCATTCTTGTAGAGTCTTACTAAACTGAGTTCCCTTCCCGTTCATATCATGTCTTTCGCAAGAGATATAAATGTTTACCCAATACATTAAATGGATAGGTAGGTCCCACCTTTCATATAATGAAATCATATATATGTATATTAGATGATCAATATAATTCATTATATCATAAACACTAATATGAAATGAATGTAATAATAATTTCATCTTATCATAATAAAGAGAATATATATTTGTTTCAGATGGCGCAGGTCTGGTCTCTCCCCTTCCATGGTGAATACTGAATGTTCCATATCTAGGGTTTCTCGAAGATGGCCATTCTTCATTTTCTTGGCTCCACCCTACCTGGCGTTGTCGAGCTTCTTGCGGCTCCATGGGTGGATCATGCCACTACTCCAAGATCTATTTCTAAATCATTTTCAATTTCATATTTGGAGACATGTAGATCCGCATCAGATCTCGTTGGTGATGATTTTGGTTTGCGACAGGTTTCGATGGGTGTCGCGACAATAGATCGGTGACAGATCGAAGGTATGGTTTCTAAGTCTGACGATTCTACAGGAGTCAAAGCAAGCTTGGTTTTATTGGATGATGTCTAGATTGAATCTTCTTACCACTCCCTTCTGCATGCGGTGGTCAAAATTGATCATCCCGTTTTGAAGGAGTTGACTCTACAAGGCGCGGGTTTTTCCAAATTTTCCACGAAGTGGATGAATGGGAATCAACCTGTAGACTCTGCTGTGAACAGAGGCGTGGATTTTCCTCGACCTATTATCAAGAGGGACCTTGAAAACATCCCTTCAGAGAGGGTGGAGATAAGATCTTCATCTAAGAAATTGACAGATGTAGGGAAAACTAGCAGGGGTCCTATAGGTGGTGGAGGGGATCAGACAGAAGACATTTCTCTTTGGTTCGTGATGATATTGCAGAGCGAATTGTTAGAATGGGTGATACAGCCTGTGTTGTTGCTAATAAGGAATCTATCCTTGACATATTCATGATATGTGAGCATTCAATTATTTCTAGACTAGTTCTTCCTGCAGGTGGTCAAATTTGGAGGATTAATGATTTGGTTCGGAAATTACTCTCTCCATGTGAGTTTTCCGATTGGAGATGCATACCTATAGGGCGTGGATTTTTCCACATTATATTTCCATTGGAGGATCTTAGGCAGAGAGCTTGGGGGTTTGGGTCAATTTCTCTGAATCCAGGTATAATTTTCTTTCAAGAATGGGACTTTCTTTTCAAGCCTTTCTCCATAAAAATTACCAAGGCATAGGTTTGGATTAAAATTGTTGGCCATCATTGGATCTTATGGCATACTAAAATTCTTTTTGACAATTATTCTGTGATGGTTATTCCATTTAAAATGGACAGGACTACTGAGGCTGTGATATTTGGAGACTATTATTGTGTTCTGGTGGAAGTTGATTTAAGTACTTGTCTAATTCACAATATATTCTTTTCCACCTTAGATGATGATATCTCTTTAAAGGTGGAGTATAAGAGACTTCCTGAATTTTGTCTTGATTTTCATGTGATTGTACAATCCAAAGAGAAGTGTTGTAAAAATGTTGTATGTGCCTTTTTCTCATTAAAAGGGAATAGTGATGTTTCTTGTAAAAAGAAGGTGAGAACTCAAGCAACACAACAACATCTGGATTTCAGTCCTTCACAGGCCGGGGATGATATTGCTCAAAAATTCAATCAGGTGCCTTAGGTGGATACGGATGTAGAGAATATTTGTGCTAATGTTTTGCAGGTGGTGGATGATGCTTCTCGAGATTTTTCTCAAGTTCCTCATGAAGAGTGCAGGAATCCGTTGCCTCTTGAGCATGTTGCCCTGGGTGGGGGCACTGTGATGCTAGGAGTGTTGAAAGAAATCATGATTCATGTGCCCGAGGAGCAACAAACTCTCATTGATGGTGAGATTATTTCAAAAACAAAATTGGAAATTTATAAATTAAAGGAAACACATGGCATTCAGGGAAGGTGGGATGATGTGGAGGATAAATCCCAAAATAAACTAAATTACAGTCAAGAATTGTACAAAGGTAAGAATGTGGTTGTGGATGTTTATGGTTTTCAACATGTTCTTCCTAAGAAAGTGAGACCAAGGAAGGACTACTCATACCTGATGCCAACCATGGTTACCAGGTCCCATGATCCTCTTGATTATGACTCTAGATGGGACGATGAATATGAAACTTCCTATCCATGTGAACTGGATATTTGTGTTCTTTTATTTGGGTCTTCTTGGGTTTGAGGGCATGTGTTCGTGTATGACCCCTTCGTTCTCCTTGTTCTCTTTTCTTTTCATTTCATTAATAAAAAGGGCTATGCACTAATTATTGGTATATTTTTTTCATAATCATTTTATCATGTTACAAACATGGATGATAAAGAGGGATTATTTTCATTTCATCATGGTATAAAATGATAATTTTATAATGGTTTTATAAACACAATTCAATAAAAACCATAACCATTCAGAGTAAAAAATGTTGATGGTATTCTGAGATCATTTGGCCATTAATGAATTCGTAAAACAAACTGATGTCATCTTAGATAGAAATAAATTAATTACATTTAAAACATTTAT
This sequence comes from Viscum album, assembly GCA_963277665.1. Classification (NCBI taxonomy): domain Eukaryota; kingdom Viridiplantae; phylum Streptophyta; class Magnoliopsida; order Santalales; family Viscaceae; genus Viscum; species Viscum album. The sequence continues at coordinate 1,042,387,540 of OY728163.1, read as the reverse complement.
TATGGAAAATATTATTTGTTCTTATAAAATATTTTTTTAAAATACAAGTAATTTTTTAAAATCTTTTACATTGAAAATAATCTTAAAAACATATAAATTAAATTTTTATGAAATTACCATTCAAGATGTTGGAAAATCGTGTTCATGAATACGCATTGAAGAAAAAGTTCCTTTTATATATACTATAAATGAAAAACATTATTTTTTTTGGAAAAGGACACGAAGACTCCCAAAAAATAAATTTCCAAAATAAACATTGTGTAAAATTCTTTTTCACAATCTCAGGATATCAATAATAAAATTAATTTTTTTGTTTAAAAAAAATATAATGGAAAAATAATTTCTAACTATAGAGATAAACAATTCCAGGTTTCATTGAAAACATTTTATTAATTATCATAAATACCGCATAGTGGGAAAATGGTATTATTAAATGAATATAGAATGAATAAAATAGTCTAGTAAAATAAATTTTAATTATTGAGGGGAAAATCATTAGAATTAGACATTGGAGACATAATCACATTAAATATTGATAAATGATGAGGTTTTAATATAAAATCATAACCCTTAGGTAGCATAAATTCATAATACCCATGATTTAATAACATACAATGATACATAAAAAGTCATTATGATTTATATATTTAGGAAATTACATTTCAAATGGGCTTATACACAACTCGTGAATTAATATGGGTTCACAACAGAAGAGTCCTGACAATCATCGTACTCGTTCAATCCACTAATATAATAAAAAATTTATTATTATATGTAAATTACAAAATCATATGAATATATATGATATGTTATATGATTTTATTATGACCATTTATTAAATATTTTTAACGATTTGATTTTAAAATTGTGTTTCTTCTAACAACTTCTATTTTACTAAATGTTTTGATTCATTTAATTTTGTTCCACATACCTTAATAATTCATTAATCATATTAAAAATAATAACCAAGATATAAAAATAAAATATATTTAATATATTTGAACATAAATTAATCTAAAAAAAGAAATAAAATTCATCATTCATTGTGATGGTATGTTGTACGTACACATAAACATAGATTCAATTTTCATCTCGGATAGAAATAAGTAAAATTATATGATGTATTATCATTAAAATTTAATTTTTATAACACATATATATATATATATAACATATTATTATTGAAACAATTATTAATACACTACATGTGATGTTTGAATGAATCACATCACTTTAGGAGGAGGTAGTATGTCGTACATGTGAACGATGTTATCACTTTATCACAAATATGGAATCATATATAACATATATAATAAATAAATTCATAATTTTGACCATCCTTGAGATATGGAAACAAAAAATGAATGAAATCGGTTCCTAAGGATATTGTTTCCCATAAAAAAGAACAATTACTTTGTAACCCATTCCATTAAATTGGAGAAGATTATATGTCATGATAATATCATAAAAACATATAAATAAATGTATTATACAATATATATATTATATTATAAAATTATTAAAATCATTATATGGTATTGAAGAAAGTACTAATATAAAAACATTCATTGATGAAAATTTTACGTTCCTCATGTATCCTACATAATATTGCAATTAATGTTGTCCTAGGATAGATTTCATCCAAAATAATAGTATTAAAATTAGTTAAGTTAATTTTGGATTTTATTTTATCATTTATGGTACTATCCCATGAGGTTTTTTATTTTATATAAGATAGGATATTGAGTTCCTATTTTTAGTTGATGAAGAGTGGCATTGTTTTACATATTTTAAATATAGAATTCCACCATGATTTTCTATATTGCTATTCTGTCCAAGAATTTTTTAAATTAGAACCATATACATGGTAATTTATAATTTTTTCTATCAAATATTTTTTAGTAAATTGGCTTGGAAATGTTTTCCTTATGTTTTTAGTTTAATTCCTAGTAAACACATTTTTACCTTATTGACTATAATTATTTTCTAATATATTCATTGTTGTATTCGGAAAACAAATTTGTTGAAATAATTATAAATAATAATTTTCTAATTTTCTAAATATCAAATATATTTATCTAAATTCCTTTTATCTATGTTGGAAAAAATTAAGTTTACATTATTCCCCCAAACATGTCTAGAAACCAGGGTTTTAATAATAAAATGGCCAAATTATTAAAAGTACATCGAGTCCTATTTCAATGTTAAACTAATTAAAATAAACTAGATATTATTAATATTTTTATATGTGAAATATTAATATTTTATTTCCAATGTAATAAATAATTTTACTTCATAAATAATTTTAATAAAAAATCTATTTTCTAATAAAATATAGTATTTTTCACTATCCTTAGTAAAATAATACTTTTTCAGATAAACCCAAAAAAATAACTATAATATAAATTAGAAAATTTTAATTAATAATTTTATTTTATTTTAAAAGAAACTATTTTATTATGGTGTGAAAATATAATTTTAGTAATGTTCAAAAAAATAAAAAAATATATTTTTTCAAAGGAAATTAATATTTTCAATCATATTAATTCATTACAAAAAGATTATGTGTTTTATTAATAATATATTTAATAATAAAAAATCATTATAAATAATTTTTATAAATTAATTATTAATATTTATATGACAATGTTTAACTACAAGGTAATAATGGTCTTATTTAAATAACTATATCAGTAATGTATCATTGGTTTGATAAAACTCAGTGCCGCATTTAATGTAGGAAAAGACCATGTTGTCTGTAGTAACATATTATATTAGTTTAGTGTTCCAAAAAATTCATCATGTATGTTTTATTACAATCAATAAATTTTAAAAATAACATAGGGTGTTTCCAAATTAAGCGTACAATATTGATAACCATTTATTGAAATTTGATAATTTATTCTTACACATTACATATTTTTATAAATATTTATCATCATGATATATCTCAAGAATAAATAGTAAATAAGACTGATATTTTTCTAGTATAGAAACATTAAAATAAAACCACCTATCAATGATACATTAAATTAAGATATTTTCATGTTTGGGTTGTTTTAACCACATACTTGAAAAATAAATTGAATTTATAACCTCTATTACTTATGTAACATAATTAACTGTATAAAATTTTGTAATCATGTATGTTATAGATATATTATATCAAAATCTAATTCATCATCCCCAGAAACATTTTTTTGTTTGTTTAAAATCACCAAAACATGCTTATTATCAATTTTCTATTCAATTATAAGGTCTAAAATATCCATGAATGTAAATATAAATATTATAAATTATTTTATTTCATAATTAAATGAAACACTTAAAACCATCAATAATGTAATTGGGATGAATATTCATTACAAAGACAACTCTTATAAAACATGTACAAATAATCAAAACTATGCTCAAACCATGAATAAAATCAGAAGAATTCATACAAAGGATAACAATTTATAAAGAGTATAATTAAAAATGTATTTAAGTAGGGTTTTCAAATAAGTGATTAATATATATGTGATTCTAATATTGGATATTGAGTTAGATTTCGGTAAGTCGATATATGTGGTAATGTTTTACCAATTTATATTACACTATTTTATAAATGTTTTGTAATTCACAACATATATCCATTATAATGTCCAAATACAGTTTATTTGAGATTTCATATTAAAGAACTCCATTATTCATAGTATTGTAACTCCTTTTTTATGCCCTCTTTTTCAATTGGTTATGATTTACTCTATATTGAATCTATATGTTTGGTTTTCTATCAAAACATCAATTCATTGAGAAATATGTTGTGATAATAAATTTTATAGGTTATTCATATATATACATGAAAAAATATCTAATGTCACCCATTAAATGTATTGTTTTTTAATTTTATATTTTCATACTTTTTAAAATGTTTTTAATTCAATAGATTTTTTTTCCAATGTGCAAGATTCATTTTATTATTTCAATCATTATAATTGGTTCAAATTTTATTCAAGTATCCACCTATATAGAAAAAATATATTAAAAATTGTAATGTAAAATATGATCGTTTTGTTATTTACCAAAAAATTTATTTTTTTGAATTGTATCAATCATCAAATAAATGCCTGATGGGTGAGAATAATATGAGATACCTAGAATCACTTTCTTAAGGGGTATGATTTTTAATATTAACATACTCTAAATGAGCCATTCAGATGGATTATTAATCCCATATCCCTTTTGGAATCTCGTATGTTTCAACTGATTCTGATTAATATCTTCTATGTATAACCTTTCTCATATAATTTAAACACTAAAATTAATTTTATTGATATGTGTACTTAATTTGAAATTGATAATACCAAATAACATTCATTTTGATTAAGGTTTGTTTTATAATATAAAAAAAGTAATATATGGTATGGGGGATTATATTTTTACTTATAATAAACAATAAATTATTGACTAAGTGTTATTCCTTATGAAATTTTGTAATATCCCATCTCGGTCCAAAATAATGCTTCTCTAACCAGGTTAGTTACATGACCTCAATCATGCCTCCCAGAGACGAGAGTCATCAGACTAAAAGTGAGGGTTTAATATTTGTACCAAGGGGAGGTTTTACCCTCATTATCAAAGTACCAAAATAGCAGAAAATGAACATGTGTAACCAAATTATATTTACATCAACTAGAAAACCCAGTATCATATGATGACTAGTACTAGAATACAAAATCAAAAACAAAACATTAGTTATGACATTCCATGTGTGTGTTAATTATTAAATGAAAACCCAAAATAAAGACACATTGACACTCATTAGTGGGTATCTCCACCATTACCAGTTCCCTAAACTATGCTCCATCCACATTCCATAATCTAACATATGGTTGTTATCCTTATCTTTTTGAAAAAATTTCATGTCTATTGCTGTATCGATTTGTATGCTCGAGTATGGTGTGAGTCGAACATTTTAATCTATAACCATTGACAACTAAAATATAATCCAATCAATAACTGTGTATTATGTTTTATAATGAATAAATTTTAAGTCACAAAGTAAATAATTTTAATATTTAATTTTTATTAAATAAACCATACCATTTCTAGGATTCACGATTTCACCCAAAACATCAATACAAACTTCATCCTTTGTCAAAGACTGATCTATCACAGTGGGATATCACATATCACAATACCATGGTTACCATTAATCAATTACTTTAAAATTATATCATGTCTATTTATAATAACAATCAAATGAAAATATAAATGGTGTAGAACAATCGTGCCAAACACCCTTTAGCTATTTGGAGCCTTTATCCCTGTCCTACAAGTCATTGTTTCATGTATATTTGGAGAATCAATTTGTATCACAAACATGCTGTAAAAAAATATGTTTTTGGATCCTCACTCCCTATTCAATAATGTTATAATCAAATTTGGGTATTTTGAACTTCTGTCCTAGCCCAACACTCAATTATTACACAATACCACAACTATCTAAAATTTCACAATATTAAAAAAATCACAGTTTTATATGCATCATATTTATGAATCATTAACCTTGTCAAAAATAATTTTCAATTAACACAACCTTCTCAAATTATCACAAAAATAATAACGCTTTATTTCAACCACAAGAAGAATATTTAAAGTTCACAATTAAACCAATTATCAACCATTAAAATAAAAAATTATTAAAATTTTAAGTTTAAGAAAAATATATCTTTGTTCTTATTAGGCGACATATTTAATATTAAATTAATCAATTTAATCCACAATACCATCAATTGACCAATTATGCAATCCCAATATTTTACCAAACAAATAATGCAATTGATTGACCGATTAGCAGCGATCCCCTATCCGAGGAGTTTGGTGGTTATGTTGTTTCAGCGATGTTTCCTTAGTGATGTTATCCGACGAGCGTGGTCTCTTGGGTGAGCGTCTGAGATGTTTGTTTGGGACCCGATGGAGTGTATCTCTCAGATGAGTATCATCTGGTATGACAGTGTTCATGTGGTCTACTCTCATGGTTGGGGGAAGTTGCTGGTGATGAGGTCGGTAACTCTTGTGGCTTTGTGGCATGAGGTGTGTATATCTGGATTGTTCTAGGTGTATGTATGGGCATACACATGAGCTGAGCTGACTAGTTTTTTTTAGCCGAGGATGGTCAGGAGATGGAGTTTCTCTCTCGGCTGGGTTCCCTCTGGCTGGGATGAGCGGACTGATGCCTTTTAGTTGCTCTCTTTGGTTTTTGGTTTTGGGGTGCCTACTGAGTATGTTTATACTCACCCCTGCATGGGCTTTTCCCACACATGATTGTGTTGTGTGCTGACCATAGGCCTTTTGACGGAGTCCCAGGAGGACCCGAAGCAGGCGGAGCTTAGTGAGCGAGTTGACTGGGGTGTTTACCGGAGCTGTGCCGAGGGAGATTTCTGACGGGTGTTTGTGGCAGTGTTCCCCTTATTCAGTGCAGGTTGGACGCGCTTTGTAATTTTCTTTAGCGGGCCATGTTTTTCCATTTGTACTTTTGCTATTGCAATCTGGTTTGGGATAGATTGCATGCATGCATTTACTTTTTTACATTCAATATCTCTACACTATTGCATGGAGGTGTTTGTGGGTGAGTGTGTACATGTACCTTAGGATAATGCCTCCGATGTGTGTGATAGCCTACTCGGCGCTGGTCGCCTGCCCCGAGCCTATTGGATGCGGGCTTGGGGACTCGCGGCTCGAGCCCCGTTGGGTCGGGTCGTGACATAGTGTTTGTACAGAAACATCACCCACACTATTACAATTCATGCGCTTCCTGGCGTAGCCTGTTCCCTCCGCAGGTGTACCAAGCCCTGGGGCTCGAATGTGAATCGCAACGAGAGTGAGGAAAACTACCCCCCCCTAACGCTGCCCTGCACTGTCGAGGCGGTAAATCGCAAGGAGCGGAATTACCTCGGCCGAAGCCTGCAACCAGCAGGAATTGAACCCCTGACTTCGAGGAACCAAGAGAACGACCCAACCAACTGGGCCACCCCGTGGGGGATATTCCAAAAAATTAATTGAAAAATTAAACAATAGCATTATTTTATATTTATTCACATATTTCATATTCATAATTACCATGTTTTATTTTCCCATGTTCAACTCATTTCATAATCACAAGGAATGTCATCCAATAAATTCCCCAACTCCATGAATTAAATAATTAATTTTGATATTCTATTAAAGAATGAATTTCTAAAAGTACTAAATAATTTTTCAGAACACATAAATGAAATTGTAATTCATGACTATTTGAATTGAATTTAAACCACCTAGATCATGATCATTGATAGACACTAGCCATTGAAAATCATGAATTGATAGAGATTAATCAATATTATTATAAATAATGAGATCTAGATCAAAATCATCAATCCAATATAATATAGATTAGATACATAAAAAACCAGATCCATATACATTTCCTAATGATGAAAACATACCATTAATAGATTATAGAATGATGGGAGAGAGAGAGAAAACCAATCAGTAGTATAATATCATAGCAGGAGAGGTAAATATTCTTCAATACAGTCATCGAATCACTATGAATGATTCATGAGATACCTAAGAATCCATATCAGAGCCTCCATGGCCGAATGAGAATTTTTTTGTATGAGGAAGGTCAAATATGGGATACCGTTGGGGGTTTTAGGATATTAAAATAAAATTTCATAGAATCTTTTCATGTAAACGTATTATCCTTGGATGGTGTGCATGATTTTTTCAAACTGTGCACTATACTCATAGATATTTCCATTGGGGGTTAACATTTACATATAAAATGGAACAAGGATTGAAAAAAAATTAATTTTACTCGGAAATCCCTATCAATTATGGATTTCGTGGTTTGTTGGGATGGTGTTCCATGTTTGGGAGCATTTTTTCACCAACACTACACTACCCAAAACCCCCCCAAATACATCCAAATTTTACCCAACCACACCCAATAAAATATACAAACATGATATATATAAAAATGGTAAAATCATACCTTTAAAAGAGCTCACAAAATCTATATGAATGTTCAACATCATAAAATCTCCCCAGTTTTCTAGATTTCTACTCCAATGAATCTGCAATAACTGAATTTATAAAACCATGCCAGTGAGCCTGCATATCAGCTTCTCTCTCACAAGATTCATCCTGAACATGGACACTTTTCAAAAATATACGGGCTTTCAGAATATTATTTCACCTCATAATTTTATCACATAGATCCCCAAAGACAATAGATGCACCTCAATGGAAGTATAAGTATCAATATAAATATCTTCCACATAGATAAAATGAAAATTGATTGGGTGATTCAATTGAAATTTTGAAATTGAAAAATAAATTATGAATACAAATATAAATTTTTGGAATATCCCATTGGTACACCTTCAGCGTTATTATCATCACATCCTCAAATGGTCCAACAATCATTGGTGGTAACATTATCAACATCTTAATACGATATTGACCAAATATTGGAGACTCCCAAAGGAAAACATGATAACCATTAGTAATCTCTAGGGTTCATCAAATTATATCACCATTAAACATATCTATATTCTGAGTATTATTGACACTCTTCATGCCTATATATCCTGAAGGCCTCTATTGTTTTCCATTTTTGATAATCCCCCTCTTATGGATTGAATTAGAACCCTTATATGTATTGTAGGATTCATGAAATTATAGGACCTGAAGGTTATAGATGTATTTATCCCAAACTATGACTATATAAAACCTTCCCTTTTCATCATGTGCATCATGATCAACTCCATACCTTCACAAAATATTTTTTCTAGTTGTCCTATGTAGAGATTCACAAGTCTTGTACAAATATAAAATTCTATACCCTCTAATTATTCCAAATCTGATAGCTATGATATTGTGAATGTTTCATTCGTTGAATCCTCCACTTGGACTGGTTCTTTGTAGAATATATTTATATTGTGTCTGCATAACATGTGTCTAGAAGTCCTTATGGTGGCCAAAATTCCATATGTTTTTCCAAAAGTCTTATAGACATGAATATCTAGGTTTCTAGAAAGAATAAAAGAGTACATGACCAAACCAGTGTCCTGATGGTGACTTGTTATGGTAGCTACATTACCACGCAATACCTACTAGTGTATATACTAAACATCATGTTGTAGAATTAATATTATAACCCAAAAATATGCCTTCTCAGATATTTCATCCTAGGTGTTGTCAATCCACATGAATATTCCTCACTGACCGATAAGAGGATCGTGTGAAAAACATGTGTATGGGTAGCATACCTAGTCCCATTGGTGGATCCGGTATGCTTGCACACTCCACACATTCAACAACTATGAATTGTATTTAAATTGACCTATTCATAATATACATAGATTTTGATTCTAGCAGTACTCGAGCCCAAGATAGATCCCTTATATAGGGAGATGCCGCAACCGGTGAACCACATGACGTACACCATGGGGGATCGATACACTTCTAAATCAGCTGAAATTTCACAAATGTATCATGAATGAGACTCAAAACTAACATATTTTTCTCAGATTCCTCCATCTGACATAGGGATGATTTTCAAGACCTTATATATAGAGCCCCAAGAGTTATATATAATTGTTTTCCATCTATTTGTTATTATAGGATAACACCACCAATGCTTGGGTGCTTATGTAATGACCAATTACTATCTAAGATCAATTCCTAAAAAATATCTTACATAAAATGTATTGTATTCCCTGAAATCACATCATTTTGTTACTACAATTCCATATTCAACTAAACCCATGAACCTTGTTCCTTGATTTTACCCACATAGATGTAAAACAGTAAAATTTGAGTCATATTCAAAATCAATAATCTATTGAACCCCATGCAGATTAAATATATATCAAACATTAATATCTCACAAATTATACACTATTAAATTATCATATAAAGGAAATAAATTTTCAAATTAAACTAATCGGTTGAAATCCTGACAAATGGCATCATTATTCCAAGGATTCTATGGGAGACCCACCATAGAGAACATGGTGAGGAATACCAAATCCATATTAGAATCGGGAATGGTTGTTGTAAATCATCAGGGCAATGATGCCAGTATATAACCTATTTATTTTTGGAGCATTGTGTTTCAAACCCTTATTATCCATCTCTATGCATGGCCCTAAATATTTTCAATCCTTACCCTATAACATTCTGCTTAATCCAAGATGCACCACCCATATTATATCATGAAATTAATTTATTTTAACCACTAGTATTATTATAGGTAAAAAAACCCATATTCTTGAAATAGATGATCCCATACTCATTTATGGACTAATCTGGTGGTGATCAACAAACTTCACGTATTTCCCTTAGAAAAAAATATTATAGATCCCCATACTTCCTCTCCATGATCTTGCTCAAATGGGAACACTCCACTAAAAATATTAATATTGTCATCTACTCCTAGTCCTCTAGATCCCCAAAATGAATCATAGTCATCATAGTCATCATCCTCCACACATAAATAGACTCATGATATACATGAGTCTATGATTTCATAGTAATTGAATTAGAAACGTATGTTTCTTTCCTGTGAATATACTATATCTCTAAATCAAATGACAACATATACTCACCCCATTTATGATGAATAATATTCAAATATAATTTCTGAATTATATACATTATTATTATTTGATAAATATAAATACTAATATTTTATCCCATGTTATAATTCAACCAACACTTAATGTCATAAACAACTATATATAATTTTATGTCTTGTATAGGGTAGTTCTATTTAATAGGAACCAACTACATTGACACATAAACCACCACTCAATCTTCCTATATAAAGATTTCTCCCAATCATATCCCATAAATTTCATAGAATACCGTATAATCCTCACATAGATCAGGTAGGATCACGATCGGTGATGTATTCAAACACATCATCATCTCTTTCTAGTCAATAAAACATGATCCAAACCAATACACCTAAACACACTTCTTATTGAAGAGATAATTTGGTTCAACCTATTATTAAAATTCTAGGATGAATCTATGATAATAACCCTCTATACCAAGAAAAATTAGTATATAAAAAATTTTCATGCATTTAAACAAGTATAAAACTATATAAACCTTTTATAGGTCCACTAACACACATTTCAATGAGATTATGTGATCCTTGAAATTCACCTTATCGATATAAAATTGGAAATTATAAATCATGGCATATATTAGATGTTCTCTTAGTTTACAATGGATGATGTCAATATGTTATTCATGATCTTCATGAGTCTTGGACAACATCTTGTTATTATACCCAAAAACATCAAAAAAATGATCCATGTATAGGAGGAATATTTGTTTCTTCAAGACCACAAACACTTATCAAGTGATCATTAACACAAATGGAAACTGGGTGAACATATATAGGTCATACATGCTCCGGATAGAATATTGAGCTATATCAAAAGGATAGATTTTCAATTGATGATACCCTAATCTCAACTTGATCATGGAGAAAACACAATGTCAACTAAATTGGAACAAAAATATAATCAATACATGTAATCAGATATTGGTTCAACATATTAATCCACTTAAACATCCAGTAATCAAAATATAAGAACCAGTTACCATTAGAAATCTAATAAAAAAAGTTGATATCCTTAAGGAAACATACTCAGATATATAAAACATTTTTCTATCAATTATTCCAAACTCTTCATAAGCTATTAAAACACTGTTGATTCCATTCAGTATGAGGAAATATAAACTGGCTCATACCCTAACATATGTACAATCATAAATTCCACTTCTCTTTCTGGTGGTATTCATGCTAAATATTTGGAAAAAACAACCAAAATTATATCCACAATAGTAGTAAATACATCATTATTTTCACCTCATGCATCCATTAAAATAATAGTAATTATTTATGTGGTCTATCAACATTGCAGCTTAATAGGCCTTGCACAACCATCCTTGATATCCCACTACCCTTAATGAATATAATAGGTACCCTCACAAGATATAAAAGTCACTCTAAATTGTTATCAATAAATCAGGTATTTCTATTCCACTGACCAATTTGTACCCATAATTAGGTCAACTCCCAATATGTAAAATGATGATAAGATCACATAGAAAATGAAAATCCCCATTTCTCGGAGAACATCACATACATGAAAAAAATTCCCTCAACCACAATATTAATGGTGTATCGATCATCGTAACACCCTTCCCAATCTCCACTATCATACTCAACCCTCTCACATGTAGGATTGAAATAGTAATGTAGATGCTCAAAATACAAGAGGGGGGTGAATTCTATACTTTAAAAATTCCTTTGGAACCTTTAAATATAGTTAAGAATAACTATGTTTTCATTAAGCAAAGGAAAGGACTATGTTTAACAAAGCTAAACTATTCAAATTCACAACAACTCTAACACCGAATGAAAACTTGGAAAGAGATTCCGAATGTAGGTTCCGGAAATATGGTTCCAGAAATTGGAACTTAATAAAAGATTAAAATATGAGATTATACCTTAAAGCGTATAGAATCTAAATGAAACAGAGTACAAATAAGGAAGTATAAGAATGTTATACTTTCCTTACAATGCAATATGCAGCAGAATATAAACATGTAATAGAACTACAAGTAACAAGATATAAGTCTTCAAACTCAAAGATAAGGGTATCCAACAACCTTGTATAATGGTCCCTTGATTTATACTTTCAAGAAAGTTTGTCTTATCCACACCAGGGTAAGCCCTCGATACGAAGATCAGAGTCTCTGTCTTGCCATCCCCTCAAGCCCTCAACTTCAAGGTAGTTAGCAACCTATGTCTTCCTCATCAAGGAAGCCCTCGAACTTCAAGGTAGTCAGAAACCTCTGTCTTCGTATCCCTGGAAGTCCTTGAATGTAATCACCAACATCCAGAGTCGCATGAAGCTTTGAGATTTAATAAGAGCCTCTCTCTCTAGAAATCACTTCAAGCATGTAATCACATGAGTCAAAGATTGGTCACCCTTTCAGCCCCGAGCTCTTTAAAATGAGCTCTTATTTATAGGTAAGGTCGTCTCCTTCTCCAACGGTCATATTTTCCTTAACGATCGGAGGGACCTGTACAAGTGTCACATAGACAATAGTTAGTTTATAACAAAATAGACGACATCGTTTTATATCAAAATAAGTGTAATAGAATGTACGACATCGTTTTAAAATCTAACTCAAATGTTCAGAATGAAAAATTCTGAGTGAAGGTTCGGAGTGTAAGGAAAATAATAAAGAGTAGACAGATTATAACAACGTAAGCAAGATGAAAGTTCGGAGTCTAACCAAAGACAATTTGGAGTGTATAAAACAAAGATGATCAGTTTCTGTTTTATAGATGAACTCGGAATGAGAATTCGGAATGAGAATTCATCATCAAAATTCGTTGTGAGAATTCCTCATCAGAATTCGTAATGGGAATTCATCATCAGAATTATTAATGATATTTCATCTTAAGAATTCGTATTGATAATTCGTATCCAGAATTAGAAATGAGAATTCATCATCAGAATTAGTAATGAGAATTCATCATCATAAATCTTAATGAAAATTCATTGTCAGAATTCGTAATGAGAATTCGTCATTAGAATTCGTAATGAGAATTCAATGTAGAACTTCAAAAGGATTCGTATCCTCAATCTGGAATATAACATAGTCAGAGTTCATATCTGGAATTCAGAATGATAATTTATTACAGTTCTCATCTGGAATTCGGAGTGAAACATCCTTACAGTTCTTATCCAGAATTCAGATCCTAAAAAATAATACTTTATATCAATGTTTCAAAAATATCCGAGAAAACAAAAATGAATCCGAATTTTATACTTAAGAAAAATTTGAATGAAAATATGATAAGAATAATATTTCTTACAAAAGTGATTTTCCTTATAAAATAAATTTTTCTTATAAAAGAAATTTTTCTTATAAAAGCAAATTTCCATATAAAATCAATTTTCCTTATAAAATCAATTTTCCTTATAAAATAAATTTTCTTAATGATAAGGTGTTTGTGATTTTCAAAACAATAAAGAAGGTAAAAGTCATAAGAAAAACGTTATTGACTCATCATCACATGTTGTGATGATATAGAAAAGTGATAGGAACCAATATAAGCTTCATGAATAGTACCAATAAATATTGAAGGTCTAGAGTCACTATCTACATGTGTAAAATGAATGGCATGAATGTGTCATTGCCCTCTTCCCAGTGATATAGTAGGTGCCCCCTGAGATACACTACTCATCTATTACAATTTCACTCTCATAAAAGTACCTTATCCACTATCTCAAACACAATTTCTAGTAGAACTCTAACTAACATACATATATGATGTAAAATATATTATTCTCATACATTGGTTTTGTTTATCTATTCCCAAACTAACAATCTATCATGGGTTCATATAGAACCCATAATTATATCGCATAATGAAATCTTCGGACTCTAATGGTGGTTATGTAGAATGAAAATGAATGTTGACCAACCTACATCCTGGTGGACAAGAACATAGGTATGATTATGAGCGACTGATCCATCCAAATAACCACTCGTTTTCCCACTAATATGGTCATCATTATCAAAATAAAGTCTTCTACTATCCGAAACATTACTGACATATTATCTAGAAGAAATCAATTTTTATTCAATAGAACCCTCTTTTAGGTCCCCCTTATATATGAGACCCAGATCCATAACAATAGAAAAAATATTGAATATAAAGATGTTATCCTTTGAATTAAAATTTGATTAATGATTAAGTTGGAAAGGATATGTCATAGATGTGTCATCCCCTAACAAAAATGGATAAATTACTAGAAAGTATGTAAAGTGGCCATCATTTTCCATCACATAAATACACCCCCATGGAACCTAGAGTATCTCATTGGGCCTATCATGTCTCAGCTTATATGGATATAAAATCTCTAGGAACATCTCTCGAAAATCTATCCATACTATGGAATTTTCATGCTCAATATGAGCATGAAAATCCCACCATCACATCATTTATTCTCAATACATATAAAACACCAAATTACCCTCTTCTAAACATGAGTCATTACATTGTCATGTATAGTCTATATGGAATCAATATACAAACCATAGGCCTTAATTCCACCCTCTTAGGTGAAAGGAGGACTGTTATATAACTGAAACTATCATGTACATTCAGTTATATTATTCATGAACTAAATTTTTCCTCTCTCAATAAATTAAATGAAGTGGGAAATGTTCTTATAGAACCACTCTCTAGCTTCTTCACCTGGTTCTATCAGTGCCTCATGATCCACAATTGGATGATCCTTTCTAGATATATCTTTGTATCATCAAGTTACCAAATTTATTCATAAATGGATGTATAAAAAATTCCAAACACACACCTTAAGACATGTTACAAATCATTAAAAAAAATTGAATAGGGATTCACACGAATATATAACATTTCATTCACCTTTTCTACAACATGGTCAAAACCAAATAATTATCACTACCATTAAACATCCAATAGGTATGTCATTGATAACAAGTGTAATCATATACTCGCTTTAAATTTCATCATTAGAAACAAAATTATTAAAAAAATTCACCATTTTACCACAATTAAATCCATATCAGGAAAATTTTATTTTAATTACCCATGAAAAGAAAAACATTTCAATTTAAACAACTAACAAAAACCCCTTTCTCCATGTGTTCCTTTGAATTATGTCTATCATAGTAAGTCTAAAGTTCATATAATTATAGAAGAATACTCTATTTCTTTTTTAGTACTGTGGAATGATTAAAATTTCAAAAAAAACTCCAGAAATAATAGCCACATTAGAAGACAAGGGAATATCGTAATGAGAAATAATATAAAACTATAATTGACAACAACAGTAAAGATAATATCACCCTGAGTTCTTGGTTATTACTGTTGTACATAGGATAGTTACAGCCACAAATGTTCTCATGTCAATTTCCAGAATCATTATAGTATCCTATAATAATTTCCAAAAATATTTGGATAAGATATGAAATAAAACAATATTAGTGATCTGATACAACTTTGTAGCATCCCGAGACATGTTCCACATACTGGTACCCTGAGATGGTCAGTTTAATTAGTTCATGAATACCCCCCTTTATGTCATAAGGTGGTGACTATAAGTGACATTATAATATAGGTATCATGGGGATACTATACCCTCTTTATCAAATTAAATAAATTTCCATAATATAATAAGAATAACTATATGATATTACCAATATCCAAAAACCTTTACCACATGATGATAAAAACAAGAATACAATATCCAAACAAAAAAATATTGTATTCCATGTATGTGTAATGTCTCATATTAAAAACAAAAATAATAAATCATTTACACTTCCATGAAGCTCTTGAAACCATGTCTAATTATCTTTACCTTGAGACATCCACAATCATCCATCTAACATAGGGTTCTTGACCATATCTTGTCCTTCAAACATTCAATCTATTAACGTACCGATGAGTAATCTTATATAGAGTGTGAGTATAATTGTGTAGGTTATAACCATATATGTATTGCAAAATTTCATTTAAATAAAATTGTATTCATATTCATAATTAATAACAATATATGCATAATGTAATTAGTTTTCATGTTTCATTATTCATTGATTAACTACATATATTTATTAGTCAATTATGTTCCCTAAACCATCAGTAAAAACTTCAACCCATCTTAGTGACAGAACTATCCACTTGGGATATCACACTTAACAAAATATTTTTTTACCATTTATAAATTCATTTCAAACAATACTATTATAATTTTTACCATAATCCAAAACGCCTCTCATGGGTATAAACAACGTTTATAACACCCCATGGGTATTTTGAACCTTAGTGCCAACCCCACTAATAATTGATACATGGTTATTTATAGATTTAGTTCCAATCCCAGACATTCTATAAAAAATGGGTATTTAATGCCACATTTCCTATTGCACACTCATTAATCATAAATAAATTACATATATAACAAATATAATAATATCACACAAATTAAAATATCATATATATATATATATATCTGTGTGTGTGTGTGTAATTGGTATAATTCTCATAAAAAAGCCTCATTTATCTACAACGTTTCAATTTAGAAAAATAATCATAACTCGTTATATAAATCAGAACGGATTATATGAAAAGGTAATTATTAAAACAATTATCATTATTTAATAAAATAACTCTTTTAACAACAAATTATTTTCAAAAAATTTATTTTTTCCCATTATTTTACAAATTTATTATTCAATTAATGAATTATTTCCCCAATCACATCAATTGAAGAATTATATAATCTCGTTATATGACCTACTGAAAAATCGTATCAATTAATCCATTATACTATCCCATAAATTGACTAATTATATTATTCCATTAATTATTCATTAATAACCAATTTCATAATAACAATTACCAGATTGATTTTCCCTATTTAAACTCATTTTATAATTACATGGTAAATCAACCAATCAATTCAATGACTCTATAAATTCATTAAATAATTATTTTAATCAATTAAACCTACAATTTCTAAATATTACAACAGAATATTTACAATGCATACATGAAATTGGAATTCATGACTATGGGAGTTAAATTTACACTACTAACTCTATATTTTTTATGGAAAATCACCAATAGAAATCATCAATTGAAGTAGAATAATCACGATCACAAAGATGAATGATATCTACATCTGAAACCAACATCCAATATCAAACAAATTATATCTATAAAAATGTAGATCTTGATCCATCACCAATTTATGTAAACATCCATATAAAAATGAGATAATGATATGAGAGAGGGTTAAAACAAGTCAGGATGAGAATCCTTTATCGAGAGAGGATCATATTATTCAATTTGGTCATTGAATTATCAATAACAGTGTTCAGGAGACCTTGTATTAGATATGAGATCATCCAATATTGGATGATATTTATCTAGTTGAAGCCTGGTATAATTTTCTTTAATGTCAGAGGTTACATTATTTGGAAATATTTTTTTGCAGGAATTTTCCCATATGAATGATTTATGGGGCATGCGCACACTATTATCAATAACATTTGACATTACTATGGGGGTTAATAGCTAATATTAAGTGAGGTAATTTTTTGAAAAACCATGATATAACCATGAAATCACTTTCTATTTGTTTTTTCACTATATTATATGGAATTGTAAAAGTCTTTTGAAATATTTTTGTTGATCATGCATTTCCCAAACCCCCTCCAAAAATATCAAAATTTCGCCCAACTCCACCAAAGAGAAAACCCCTAAAAAAAGATATATTAAAAAAAGGGTAATGTACAACATATAAACAGGTATAAGACATATACAAAAAGGGTTGAGACATTACATATTCCTCAGGTAATTTTGTTAAATTTCATGATGGCTTCTATGATGAATTCACTATACATAATCATGTGTCTTATACGAAGTATGGGATACATATTCATTCGATGAGTTAATCTGTATTTGTATTATTTGATATGACATAATTATTATAAGATAATTGTTATTGGTTTATATAATAGATTGGATTTTATTCTTCTAAAATTATCCTTATATATATTATATAATTGATGTGTTGATCATAAATGAATCTAATGGAAAGTGGTAGTGAATATAGTGATGTTGTATAATAAAATTATTTATTGATAAAAGGCCATTAGATTGGGATTAAGTTTTTTTATAAGTCCCTAGATACATTTGATATATATTTAATACAAACATAATGGTATGAAATAATTTACAGTCACTATATAAGAAAATATATATAGCTACATATTGGTCTACTCTACTTTCTACTCTCTATGTAAGGGTCCTACCAAGCTAGTTTTCCACATCCCACCTGTAGGTAATATTTTATCCTCTTAATGATAATGACATTCCATCATAATGATAAATCTTGGTTCCTAATAACTATATGATGTTTAATGATAAGGAATGAAACATGGAGTATAATTCATATGGGTTCAATGTGACATATTCAATTTAAAAAAATTTATTCTTTATTAATATGTTATAGATTCTTTTCTAGAAAATAAAATATTGATGAAATGTTGAAGATGAGATATGAAGAATAGGTCAATAAAGATAATTATTTTCTTCAAAAACCTGATACATCTCAATGATATATAGTAAAATCTTTTTTTGACATCAAAATTTTTCTATGGATTTTTAGGATACTAAAAAACATAGGTGTTGGCTATAATGGGGTGAGAATTCAGGAATACATAGCAATATTATAAGAATTTTAGATATAAAATATATTTGAATATCTCATGAATGAAGGGATGAATCCATTATGTTATGGTATTTTAAATGACTATTAAATTTTTTATCAATGACTTCTCATTTAATAAAACATTAATAAGATATGAGACATTGTATTTATTTATCAATTTAGGGACTCGAGGGAGCAAGATTCATTCGACTATTTAAATGATACAAATTCAATACGAATATATGAAAAATATCAATATAATTTTTTTATTTAATATTAATATATATTTATAATCTATAATATGTTATTAAATTATTTAAATATGGATATATTGATTATGATACTTTGAAAGTAATATTAATTATTATTATTTTATTATATATTATAGTTGTAGGTGTTGTAGAAAATGAGTACATTATTGAAAGATATTGAATCAATTGTAAAATAATATTTGAGAGGGAATATGTATATATTTATTTAAGAGAGGAGTTAGGGATGATAAATTCTTTTATAAATAGATCACATGTTCTCATGTATTCAAATAATAAAAAACAATTCATTCATGACCTCAGAAGTGTTTTAAGGGTAAAAAGTATTATGTATTTAGCTATTGTAGATCATGAAGGATATTACTTGAGAAAAATGATCTAGTAGGCTCATAGAAAAATATTATTACAAAATAAATATTGAATATTATTCTATTTATTGATCATCTCTATAGAATAAGAGATGCATTTCAATTGGTATTGTAAATATATGATTCATTTTAGTTGTTTTTGGGAGAAAACCACTATTTTAATTAGTGCTGGAAGTTGTGGAATATAGTTTTGATCTGATTCTATTAGACTAGGATAGTCTATTAATGAAATCACTTTTTTAGTGACCAATATGATACAAGGGGTTAACCAAAACTTCATGATGTTGGTTTTTATATTGATCTGGGGATGTATGCTTTATAAAATCATTATGTGTGCTGATTTAGAAAATTATTAATATATGGTGAACCTTAAATTTTAAAGAGGAATAATTTTAGTGAATGATAATAATAAAAAGTAAACAACTAATTACCCCCCCCAACCTACCCTCAGTTGTCCATCAGTCATGAGGAACAAAATGCGGTATTGGAGAATAGATTCCCTTTTAATACCAATAAATCATTTTTAAATCAAATATATTATAATATAGTTAACAGAAATAATATTGCCACATTTGATGGGATTTATTATCATTATTATTCCATTGTGATGTTAAAATATATATTATCACATGGTCTAGAGTTTATTGATAATGTAATATTGGTTATTATACCAATTGATGATGATTCTATTATGTAAAAAGCTAATAATTCAATTTCTTTTGTTAGATGGAAGATATTAAATGTCATTTTCTTTTTCTTTTATATAATATTTACTTAAAAAATTTCATCTGAATTCATATATAAAATGGAATTTTTTAAAAATTGAGAAGCATCAATGAATGATATTTCAAATTAAAAAAATGAAAACGTTGATTTTGGATAATTTAATGTGGTTATATAATAATGATTGATGATGATAACACATATTAGTACATTACATATATAATTTAAATTGTTAGAAAAATATAGGGATATTGTAAAAAACATCATGATTATATCACCTTCCAAATATACCAACGAAAAAAATTACACATCAGTTGGAATTAAATATATGAATTCTAGAAGAAATAGAAGACATAAAAGTACTTTTATCATAATATAATCAGTGAATATGACATGGTAAACTATCATACATTTAAAAAAGTAGTAATATGTTAAAATGATTTTTGAATAAATGAGAAAATGAAATTCAAACGGAATAGTGGTTGTAGAATCATAAGACTGAGATGATGTGGATGGTGAATAGTTCAATGACATTGATGATCATATATAAAAAACATTTATAATTGGTCAGTGGAAGATAAATACTATCAAATCATTAAAATGATTCAGCTGTGGTGACTTGGGGCATTTTTGGAAAATTTTCTACATTAAATGGTAGAGGATTCACAATTATATTTTTGTGATGGGAGACCTCACATATACAAATAGGTTAGGAACAAAAATAATCACTATAACTAAAATAAGGGAAGACTAATGAGAAAGAAAAATTCTATATTCATCATAACGTAAATCATTATATAATGAATTTTTTTCCTTTTCTCATGTAATGAATGGATCTATTTAATTATGTAGTATTGATGATGAAAACAATATTTAACATTAGTGGGAT
This sequence comes from Viscum album, assembly GCA_963277665.1. Classification (NCBI taxonomy): domain Eukaryota; kingdom Viridiplantae; phylum Streptophyta; class Magnoliopsida; order Santalales; family Viscaceae; genus Viscum; species Viscum album. Next base: position 1,042,365,957 of record OY728163.1, on the reverse strand, counting down.
ATTAAGAAAAATAGAATTATATATGTGGTAGGGACACTACATCATGAATTCAAAGAATAAGAATAATGAAAATAAAATTTTGGTTTCAAAGAAGAAAGATACTATATTGAAGAATTGATTTATACAGATGATATCGAGATGAACCATCTTTGAGAAGTTAATCATAAACTTATTGTCATTGATCACATAATATAACTAGATGTATTGGAATAAGAAGTGTATGTGGCATGATCAATTTTTCTCATATTATAATATAATTTGAACAAGGTTATATAATACCTCACTATTAATGTTGTGGTATGTGGGGACTCATCCAATCCTAATGAAAATAAAATTACTCTTAATAAAGATAGATCATCAAAAAATAAATTTTATCATATAATTCTTTTATTATATATTGATGATATTGAATACATAACTATTGATATGTTTTCAATGAAATATGAGAGGAAACATTAAATATCATGTGTAATTTCATAACATTAATCATTACCTAATCACTATTTTAGTTCAATAATTTACTTTCTTTCACATATAGTATCTTTTGAAGATTAGAGTTTTATATAATTTTACCATAATTATTACATTACATCTCAAATATTACAAAGTAGAAACATATATTCTATCCATTTTATTCACTACAATAAACAACCTTAAAAAACATAAATTCTTTTCCGGATTAAAATATTCTTAAATTATTCCATTTTCTTACCCTTCATTATAACTTGTAAAAAAACATTTAAAAAACATGGGATGATCATAAAAATATTTTTAAGGGTTAAAAAATTAGGGAAGAAAACATTAGTCCGTTTATGCATTCAAATAAATGAAATCATTCTTTTTACTCATAATACATAATCTCTTTAATACTACTCTGGAAATCATAATATTTTTGAATAACTCGTAGAAGTCATTAATCATAATGGTAACTTCTGCAATCCATGAAAAAAATACATTTTAGTTTTCACAAATATATTTGGAGTGACCTTCATGGTTACATTTGGAATACATGTCACTTTTTATTACCTAAATCACTTATGAAAAACTGTAAAGTATAGAATCATCACATTACCCAATACATTTGAGAGAAATCTAGGGATAACCCATCCCCAGATTACCACAGAACCACATGTATATGTAAACAATTCCCAAGAACCATAACAAAATTTTAACACCTAAAACTTGTATAAAATAAATACAAAATTTCTACATTGTAATTACAATATTTCATTTCAATATATAAACTTAATCAATGATTTATCATGTCAATTTTCAATTTTAAATTAAATTAAATTGGTCTATGTTATTTATTTTACTTTTAAAAACATTATGTATTATTATGGAAGAAAAATATCAAATAATGCTCGCAGTAGAGGAATGGTCATTGTCATTGCGTACATGAAAAAGAAATATTCATTTTGTCTTTTAGTAAAATGCTTCATAAAAAATGTTTCCTTTTTTAAACGTTTAATATAAATTAAAAATAAAATTTTCTAATTACATACCATATAAAATAATTTTTTATATAAACCAAAATACACCTCCATGAAATATATTGAAACGAATTCCCTTACCATGATATTGACTTGTTCAGTTCATTATTTATATTCCAGAATAATATATTGGTTAAATTAAATTTTCTTAAAAAAAATTCATGTGTATTATTCATTTTATATTACATAGAATCATGCAATAAAAATTAAAAAATTATTTATGTTTATAACCATTTCTTTCTCGATATTCGATACGTGAGTCAAAAATGAATTTTTTTGATGTAAATTGTCCTTATGGAGAATAGTTCATCATCTCCATAATATTATTCTTGATTTAAATATCATATATATCTAGTATATATGTATTTATAATTTCAATAATATTAGGAGATAATAATTGAATTTCACCATTCATTGTGACTGTAGGTTGTACGTACTCATGCACACTACTTTCAATTATATCTAATATTAAAAGAATAAAAAGAAAATGATATAAATGAATATTATATCACTATAATGATATTTATTTCATTTATATTGAAAATTTTTACTGAAACCATCCTTTATATGTTCCATGTTTAGAATGAATGAGTCATATCACATTTAGGGGGTGGAAGTCCATACTTCCAGAAATTAATTTATCATATTTACACGTCATGAAAATCAAAAAGGTATGTTTTATATAAAAATTAATGAATCATAAATAAAATATAAATAATATATATATCATATATAAATAAAATACCATCATAATGTCCCCCATGAGATATGGTACTGTAAAATTGAACAATCATTATTTCTTGACACAATAGTTCATCGTACAAAAAAAAAGTTTTATCCATTAGATAGAGGTGTATGTAAGTGTAATTAGAATATATCTGTTAAAAAAATCATATTATAATTTGGGTACTTATTTTTTATCTAATCAATGAATAATAATACCATAAGATTTGTAGAAAAAAAATTAAGGAAATGAACTTGAGAGAAGACGTTAAGGCAAAATTGGTTAACTTCTTCTGATTTGAGCCTAAAGGATTTTTGGAATTTCCTTATACCCAAGATAAAGATTCTTGGAGGAAAAAAGGGATTTTGGGAGCTTATTTGATCATATTTTGGTCATTCCATGAATTGGGAGAGATGATACCTGGTAGGTTGACGTGGTGACCTTTTTTAAGTGGGAGGAGGGGAAATTTAAGAATGTCCTGAAATATTAATTTATTATATATTCAATTTACATTAAAAATGGTCCAAAAACATTTAATTTTAATATAATATGATTTTTGTTTTAATAACAATACTCTAAATGTTTTTGGAATGTTTCAAAAAAAATTATCCTTTTCTTTTCAGTTTAACACTTCTTTTACACTTTTTAAGCTTATAGTGATATCATATTATTTACACATTAAGGGTTAATGAAATCATTATATCATGTCAAACGACTAAAAAAATGTTAGTTTGGACATATCTGGATGTATCTAATCCATTTGTCTAAATATTATATTTTTTGGTATTTAATACCATTTTATAAACTATTTTATATTTTATGTTATGAATTATGTCAATTTTGGAAACTATTCATTCATGATTTTTTCACAAATTCAAAAAAAATGTTTCTTACTGAAAAAAAAAATTATAAATGACATATTCCCCAAGATAATTCATGTCTGAAATTTTTAATATCAAATAATATATATTTTTCGATAAATAATATCATTTTTTCGAATTATTTATGAATGAAGCAATAATTGCATTATCATTATGTCATAATAATGTTTATTTATTTAATTTCTAAAATTTATAAATAAACTATCAAGATCTATGAAATATTTTTAACAATATATTGAATATTTTTAGCTGAGGATATCACTTATATTACACCATATAAAAATTATTTTATTAAAAACAATCATGATGGTGTTATTTTTCTCATTACTATAAATTAATTATTATAACATTTTATTATTACTATCAAGTGGCTCCCAAATTCAATACATTCTGGATATAGATGATAATTTTCAGAAATAACTCATCAAATAGTTTTAGGACACTTTTATGGGTTTTTTTATATTTTAAAATTAAAATTTTAACCCTTATTTACCAGATTTACCATTTACCTATGGTTAATAAAAAATTAATTGATGATACTATTAATAATGTATGAAAATTAAAGGTAACTATTTACATAATTTTGAACTTTTGATTCCAAATATGGAATCCATTTTTTGAAATTCAAATCATATAAATTTTAGTAATATATTTAACATTAATTTTCATTGTAAAAACAGGATTGCATGTTTTTAAGAAGTAAAAACAATCAACAGATTGAAATGTGTTTATGTCCAATTACAATGTGAAATTTCTCATAATTTACATCAATAGATTAAATGATAAAAATATATTACTGTTATACACTAAAACCATTATATAATATAATTTAACCATATAAATTATATCATTTGAAAAAATGATATTTTGAATTAAAATTTATGGTATTTTTATTATTCATCATAATATGATAGTTATTAGAAAAATATCAAACATTAATTCAATGTAAATTTGATGAACCAATTATATAAAAGAAATTTTTTAATTAAAACATATTATGGTGTCAAAAACAAAATTTAAAATGGTTTCTCCCTCAAAACGTGGGAAAACAATATTTTTTGAAAAATATTTCTTTTATCTGAATAATTGAAATTGTTCTTATATCATATCATTAAAACCTATAAGATGAGTATAAATCATTATAATGAATATATGACATATATTTATCATTGTAGAAAAATTAATAATGAGTGATATGATATTATAAACGATATTTTTCTCTTTTTAAATAGTTTATCATAAAAACACATCCTTTATATACAATTGGTTATTATTTAGATTTTTAATATATTTGGTAACCAATTAATAACTATATAAACCTATATAAACATTATTTTAATAATTTAATAGATATTATTCATTTTGGCCATTCCAACATCTAGGTTATAATAGTAAATATAAAATAATAATATTTAGTTCTTCCTTTAAGCATGCTGTAGCACATCATGTATTCTATTGAACATATTGAATCTTTATTAAAAATCCGGATGTTACATCATTCCCCCATTTTCAAAATTTTATCCTTACAATTTTAATATTCTTCTCAATAACATCATTAAAATTACCACATAATTTTTTTTAAATAAAACTACCACATTAAAATAAATAAATGGAAGTTCATAGGTCACCCAAGATAACACATACAAGGGTTCCATGTCTGAAATCATTTATATTAAAGAAAAAATAAGTGTTCTGTTCTGATGGGGAGTGATAGAAAATATGGCCCAAGGAATGTTAATAACCAGATATCAACAAACCTATGATGGGTTAAACGGTTATTGATTTCTAAATAGGAAAAGAAAATGGTAAAAGTTTTTTTGTTATATTGTTTTAATAATGATGAGAAATAAACTAACTACTTAGAAAAGAATATAACGAAACATACTTAGTTGTTAATTACTTTGTCATAATTTAATAAATACCTATGGCAAACTCATCTTTTCTGTAGACTATGACAATTAATGAATACATAGTCACACATAATATTCTAGAATAAACTTATAAATAATCTCTTAATCCATAATAGATGAACTATATATTTCCCATACAAATATATATTAACCAAAAACCAAAATAGATAGAAAATATTAAATAATCCGAAAAAATAGAATAATCCTTTAAAAATAAATACTAATCTAAATCTTCAATAATCTACAAACAATACCAAAAGATAAACAATTATAATTAAATAAACTATTGTCCATAATAATTATTCAAAATAATCCAAATGAAAATTGAAACCCAACATTTGGAAGGATTTTATCACAAAGTCTTCCATAATAAATCTTAAAATTTATTTACAAATAACATCAACTTCTCTTAAGGACTTATATTTAAAAGTAATTATCCTAATTAGGTACTCTTTATGATATGTAAAACATTTACAAAAATAACCAAAGTATCCCTTTTTCCAAGATAAAAATATATCTTTTTCCAAACTAGAATTCATCAATTACTCCCCAAATGGACACCCATAATATTCCATTTTCCTTATGAATATAGTGAACCCATAAGAGCAAACATCTTCTAAAATAAATTTTATAACATTATCATAAAATAATATTCTAATATAAATTATTCATATATGATAAAACATATGAATCAAAAATCAACTTATTCTTGATCTATAAAATTATTTATCTAATAATCCATATATCTATAGCTACGACCTTATCATACATTACATGTTGTAACCCATCTTGCAAGTGACCCATTTTATAAAACACAGAAATATTCTAAACAAGTTTTTACTAAAAAGTTTTTTTTATACTTATTATTTTCATCACAAATAATAAATACATCAACATATCAATTCATAATGTTTTATATGTGTGGATATTTTTTTTACTTCACCTCTATATGATAAAATAAAACTATTCCCAATGATTGAACATCGATCCGTGATTACGGTGTCATCTTGGTTCCATTGTCATCTTGTTAACATAGATAGAAGGACCATTCATTGAAAAAATGATTTATAGATCCTTAAAAAACCTTTTCTTCATTTATCTAAATATACCCTGTACAACTTACTTCATCTGGATGTTCATAGAAAAATAGTTTCAGAAAATAAACATGAATTGCATAAAAATTCATAACATCTAATAAAACATGATTTTTATAAAATATTCAAATTATTTTTGAGTTGAAACATTAAATAAATGGTATTAAAAAAATACTATAAATATGTTCTCAATGACTATATTTTAAATGAAAAAAATATGTTACACAAGTGTCTCTATATTCATCACCTTTTCAAAAATTACAATATGCTTCAAAATCAAGTGATAATGAAAAATATTTGAAAATGATGTGATTATATATACCTTTCTTATAAATAAAAAAATATTGATAAAGTAATATTTTATTAATACAACCTATAATCCATGATGGTATTGAGTTATAATGGAGGTGTTTGTTATCTCAACGGACTGATTTCATGTTATTTGTATGTTAGAAAAAATTTCACTATCATATGAACATTAATTTGAAATAATTATTGCAATCATGTCATCATGAATACAAAGTAATGTTTTTGAGATCCTCTTCCTTCAATTTTTAACCAAAATCTATTCATCTAAAAAAGTTATAAAATAATGATTTAACTAAAAGAATAATCATAATGACTTACAAAGTGGTCATACAAATCGCTTAATCCCTAAAGTGGAAAAATCCATCCTTTGATACCAACTATAAGGCCCCAGCCTTAAACATTTCATAATATAGATTATTGATATAAAATTTACTTTTTTTAATATTGTGGAACTTTTCAGTTTAAGTGTTTCAGAGAATTAGGCCACAACTATTACAGTTGATTTCAAATATTACAAAGTAGGCAATTTTATTCAATACAATTTCTTCACAAGAAATAAACACCATAAAAGACAAGATATTATTTTCTTGATAAAAATATTATTTAATTATTATTTTATAATACCCTTCCTTATACCCATTGATCAATAAAACACATGGGATGAGAATAAAAATATCAATAAGGGTTAAAATTTAACAAAATAAAACATTAGTCCATTAATTCATATAAATGATTGAAATAAAACTTTTCACTCATAAAACATAAGCTCTTAAATAAACCTCATCAAAATAATACTATTTATGAATAACGTATAAAGTCATAAATCATAAAGTTAGTTTTTGGAGTCCATAACATTCATACATTGTGGCTTTTACAACTACATAGACAATAACCTTAATGGTTACATTTGGAATACCCATCACAGTATATTACCTAAATCGATTAGGAGAAACCATAAAATTTACCTATGTCATGTTACCCAATTAATTGAGGATCTATCCACAGATCACCCTCCCTCAGTTTGTCATGGAATCACCTAAATATGTAAACAACTTCCAATAAATTTAACATCACAAAACTCATTTCAATAACACAATATATAATATCAAGATATTGAAATAATCATTCCTTTAACAAATATCATTTCAATAAAACAATATATAAAATGGTTATATGGTATTTATTTCACTTTTTAAAACATTACATCTTGTTATGGAATCCATATATCGAAAAATGTTTACAGTGGTGGAATGGTCTTTGTCACCGCGTACGTTTAAAAGAAACAATAATTTTGATGTTTAGTAAACAAACATTGTTAAAATGAATAATATTAAAAATAGTTTAATTAAATTAAATTAAAAAAACTATAATTATAATATTTATAAAATATGTTCATGAATAATCCAAAATATTCTGCAGTGAAAGGTAATTCAGGGGATGTTCTTGACCTTGAGACGGACATGGTTCATTCAATAAATATACTCCCAGATAGTAAAATAAGGGAAATTAATACTTGTTTCAAAACATTTTTCATTTTTATTATTAATTTTATAATATTTATCTTAATTTTATAAAAATTACATAATTATTTATGTTTATATCGGTCAGTTTGTCGATATTTGGTACTTGAGTAGAGAATGAAATTATTTGATTTAAATTTTCCATGTGGTCAACAGTCTATTATAAATAGAATATTATTCCTAGTTTAAATATATTATATATCTAGTAAATATGTATTAATAATTTCCATAATATTTAGAGATAATAATTGAAAAGCACCGTTTAAGGCGAAGGTATGTTGTACGTATGCGTGAATGATACATTAATTTTTTTCATATCAAAAGAATAATAATCAAATGAGATAAATATAAACTATAATACTAGTATAAAATTTATGGCATCATTGTCTCATAGGTTTAAAACGAAATTGTTATATATGTTCCATGTAGTTCCTGAATGATTAATATAACATTGAGGGGCGGTAGTCCACATTTCCTTAAATGAAATTATCATATTTACACAACATTGAAAGCATAAAGGTATGTTTTAAGTAAGAATTACAGAAGCACAAAGTTAATATAAATAAAATATATATCATACATAATTATAGTGTCATCATAATGGCCACCATGATGGGTGGTAGGGGAAAATTGATCAATCGTCATTTCGTGAGGTTGTATTTCACCATACATTGAAACAAAATATTTATATTTATTAGATGGAGGTGTTTATAAGTGTAGTTATAATAATTCTCATAAAAACAAACTAATATATTTAGAATAATTGTGTTATTTTGTAATCAATGAGTAAGATGTTCATATGGAGTGCAGAAGGGGAAATGAAGGCAATGAACCTAAGAGAAGACATTACCTATAAATCGGGTATCTTATTTTGATTCGCAATAAAAGGTATTATAAAATTGACTTGGACTAAGTTAAGGAATCTACTTGGAAAAAGGGATTCATGGATATTATTTAATATGAATTTGGATAATCCAAGGGTCTTTATATGTTTTTGAAAATGGGTATAGGTAGTGACCTTTTATAGGAGGTGGGATGGGAACTTTTAGAATGTATTGAAATACTAATTTATTATAAATTCAATTTATATTACAAATGGGTCCAACAAATTTAAAATTAAAATAAGAATTTTTTTTATAAAAATAGTCATCATTAAATAATATTTTAACATGATTTAAATATTTATTATCATTAATTTTTTGTTTAATCCTTATTTTACTCATTTCAATCTTATATTGATATCATGTTATATACTTATTTTGGGTTCATGTAGTTACCATATCATGTCAAAAGACCCAAATAAGTGCTAGTTATGAAATATATAGACTTATCATAATAACTTAGATGGATATTTATTTTTATGTCTTTATGATCATTTAATATACTATTTTATATTTTAAGATATAAATTATGTAAAATTTGGACCCTATTAATATTTGAATTTTATAAAAAATCATTACAACTAGATTACTTGAAAAACAAAAAAATGAATCAATCATAAAATTTCATTATTACATATAGAATACATGGATGATGATTATTATGTTAAATAATATTTATTTTAAAATTTGTAATATAGTTTATTTGATTCCTTTATTAATAATTCAATCCCTTCATTATCATTGTGTCGTAATCAAATTTATTTATTTAATGTACAACTGTAATTAATAAAATATCTTGATGTATAAAATCTTTTAAAATTTATAATTACCCTTTATAGATGAAACTATAAATTATATAACCCCATATAAAAATTATTTTTGTTCTAATATACATGTTTATGTTATTTTTCTCTTTACATTAAATCAGTTATTATTACATGTAATTATCACAACCATGTGGGTAGAATATGCCCAAATTTAAGCCTACTGATGATTAGGGTTGGTAATAACTCATAAAATAAGATAAGTACACGTTTTAGGGTAGTTCTAAATTATTAAAATACTATTTTGTATCCTTAATTACCAGATATACCCTTTAACCACGAAAAATAAAAATAATTACTTATGTTACTATTCATATTGTCAAAAAATATAATGAACATATTAAAATAATTTAGACATTATGATTCCAAATATGGAATCTATTTTTATAAATTCAAATCACATAAATTGTATTAATTAATTTAAATGTAATTCTTGTTGTTAAAACCAGAAAATGGGTTTTTTAAGAAGTAAAAACTACCAAAATATTGACAGGTATTTATTTACAATTTAAATTATAAATTTATTATAATATCCAATGTTCTATTAAATTATAATAATATATTTCATTTATACAAAAATATAATAAAATAAATGATTTATTGATATTAATTATATTTATGGAAAAATTTGTTTGCAATAAAAAATTAGTGTAATTTTACTAATCATCAAGACATGATAGTTATAAGAAAAATATAAAAAATCATCAAAAGGAGATTCTGATATCCCATTTATAAATCATAATTTTATTTTTTCAAATATCACATATAATTGTTTAAAAATTGAAATATTAAAATGTTACACCACTAAAAGGCATTAAAACGATATTTTTAGAAAAATACTTCTTTTATCCAAAAAATTGAATTTGTTTATATATCATATGCAGAAAACATATGAGATGAATTTAACAATTAATTTTTTTATATTAAATATATAATTTTTAAAATAAAAATCCATAAATAATAACATGATTTTATAAAAATAATTACAATCTTTTTAAATAGGTTTGTAGAAAATCAAATCCTTTATATTAAATTGGTTTATATTTCATTTTCTAATAAACTTGTAAACCAATGAATAATTATTTAAACATTTGTGAACCTAATTTCAATATTCAGTTGAATGATTCATACATTCCATTTTAATGGCTAGGTTATGATGGTATCATTTAAATAATAATATTTAGTTTTACATTTAATCTCAATTTATTGTGTCATGTATGCTACAAAACATAGGGGTTTTTCTTAAAACTCAATATGTTACATGAATGGAAGGGAATAATATACCATGGTGGCCAAATAACACTAGGGAATGAATTGTTTTTCATTATTCTGAAAAAACAATGCAAATATGGGCATATCGAAAATCAATTTGGAATAATAATGTTTTAAGGTCCTTCCTAGTGTAGTGTAAATCATCTAAACAATGCATAATCGTTATATTTTTTGATACAATAATAGAAAGAATAATGGAACCAATTAGTAGTTTTGTTAATCATCTGAGGGAAAAATCATAGTGGAGAAAAATAGTGATTCTATTGATCCCACAACTATCTACTCAAAAAATATCATATTCTTGAAGTATATTTTATAGATTCTGTATATAAGATCACCATATAGAGGTTTGCATTAAAATAATATAATGATTAGTTCTATGTGATGTGAAATATAATTAGGATAAATATAAAAGTTTTTTTAAGTAATTTAATGATTTTAGGTTGATAAACAATGTAAATAAATATTTCTATATTTTTGGATAAATAATTGAAATTTTATAAATACATGGGGGAGATGAGAAACATCTAAATATAAAGAAAATAAAGTAAATTCAGAAAAAGAGGATAAATTTGATGATTTTTTCTCCAAAACTAGTAAATTGTTGATCTATAAGTCTATGGTACAATTTTTTTCAATATAAATAATATATTCTTAGATATATGGTATATAATTTTGTATATGAGACTCGTAAAAAAATTATCCCAAATAAATCCTCCAAATATTTGATATGAAGAAATGAATGACCTAGATTGTGTGGATACTATCTATCTATATTTTATCATAGATAAACATAGTGTTCCTTCATTATTTCATATTATTAAATATATTATTAGATAACATGTAGGTAACTAAAAGATAATATTTGGGTTTTAACTACAATATAACATGAAAATATTTTTTCCATGATTTTTATAAACAACAATGAAATGAATGATGAAGAAAACATCCCTTAAGGGGGATCTCATTGTCAAAAATCTCTCAGAATAGTTAATTTCGTTGAATTAGTAATTTCAAGATATATTTTAATGGTAAAGGATAATTAATGAGTATCAGATATAAAATGATTTGTTTTGATTTTATTAAATTCGGTTATATTTGGGGGAGGGGGTGTTGGTAGATTATAAAATAAGAATAATGGAGATTTTTTTAATGTAAGTATAAATATTATATTTTTCTTAATCAAATGTGTGAAATATCATGAATATGTTTTCATAATATCCCCTATCATGAGAAATGATAAATTATTAGCATGATTCCACATACTTGGTATATTAATGGAAACATTGACACTATTTTTTTTATAACTCTTCTATTTTCATCATGAATTTTTCTCACAATCTAATATAGTTTTCAGACTAAAGACTCTCTATTATGTAAATTAATGTCATTTGACACCTCTCACAAAAGTGTTGAAGAAATAATAATGCGGTGGAAGGAATGGGTTTTGGGAAAATAAAGACACATGAACACATCATCTGTCCTTTTCATTTTATTTTTGATAATTTAGAGAAAATATTTTTTTACCACATAATAACAACTATTTTGTTTGTTTATATTTAAATAAAAAATCAACCATTGTTGTAATTTATCCAATTTAAGAGTATATTTTTTTCCATCAAGTCAATAGGTGAGTGGTGACATTGAGATAAATTAATTTTTATATATTTCTTTTTTATTGATTTAATGGAATTCAATATCATGTGTGATGAATTACTCTTCAATATTAAATTATTTATGTTTGGCCCTTTATAGAATCTAAATGTTATTGTTGTTGGATATAGAGACACTAAATAAAACATATCATGGTTGATGAAATGTCATGGGATTAATCCTTAGGTGGTTTAGAATTCCCTAAATTATTTTGATTGTTATTTTAATCCAATGTAATAATAAATTTTGAATAACACGAGCTATGAAAGTAAAGTGGATTATTGTGTAATTTAAAACTATAATTTTCTAAACCCCAAAATTCTTACTGGGTATCTAAATATTGGTTATTACTAGTTTCATGTGTATACTATGAAATGATTCAAATGGTATTGGATATGATATTTCACTATATCAGGATAATATGTGACCTATATAAGGGTATATTGATGTCGCGTACAAGTTAAACTCCCAGTACATAAATACTACTTGAGACTATATATGGGTATATGATGAGTTTTGATGAACTCATAATGGTTGATAAATTATCACAAAAGGAACATGGGATATTATTTATATATTTATGAAGTAATTGATTCCTTACATACATGTATATTGAGGTTGTTTAAGGGTTCAAATAGGTTTCTGTTACACAGTTAGGGAATATTAATAATCATGTAAATGTATATATATATCATCCATTACCAACAATTGGGTTAACAAATATCAATGTTAAGTTATAAGATGTTTTCTACATCCCATGTGTGGTTAAATTATTACCAAAAAACTGGTTATATAACACTTGTATAATATTATAGTAGACATGATGAGAATTATATCAATCCATAGTGAGAAGAAATTATCTATGGGAGATTACTGAAATATGTTTCAGATAATGGTTTCACCACAAATAAAAAATCACACAATAATAATTTGATTGAGTTATTTGTGGTTCTATAAAATAATAGAGTACTTACCCATGAAAAATGAGCTACAATACAAATGTAGAACATGATTAAGTTGGTGTACATTCATTTATGAGGTGTATATCACATAGATTTAAAGATACATTGTAGAATGAATTTTCATATTCAAACACAAAAGTTACTCTATCCTAGATGTATGGTATAGTCTGTAGTAATCATTCAGGAATACCATAGAGATATTTGAGGGAATTATGATATCACACATATTGTTGTATTATGTTAAAGAATGGATAAATCATGATTTCTCAAGGGATTTAAAAGAATATTTAATGTGTTTAAAAGCTATTTTTATTGATATTGCATTAAAATGAGATGTATAGTGATATTTACCAACCAACATGATAAATTTAGAGATCCTGATTCCATTAGGTATTTAAGTGAGACAGAGGCTTCAAAATGATATGTACAATATCAATAAAACTCTTAGGAATTTAATATGAGAATATAATGTTTCAAAATATCATGGTATTCCATTAAAATGAATATAGATATATTGAGATAAATATGTTGAGAATAATATTCATTACTATATTTTGATTATATATAAATTTTTAGGGTAACTGTGAAAATAGGTCAAACATTGAGTGCTATTGCATCGACTGTGAATGAGTATTTATGATTCTAGATAAAAATTTGTATTGAAGAGATGAGTTTGAGATTACCATTACTAAATGAATGATATCAAATGTACACATGTATTTGATGAAAAAATAATGACCATTCATTATCTTAGAAGATTATATATCACAAAATATCTATAACATGTACTTATTGAATTTTTTATCAAATTTAACATGAGTTAACATAATAATATATTTTAATATAATATTATTATAATCAATAAGGTTATGATTTTTACATTTTTTTAAAATATAAATAAAATAAATAGTCCTTTATTTATTAATGGATGTTGGAGATTTCATGAAGTAATTTTAGAAAACCTTTTATGATTCCATTTGGTGATGAATGTGGACGATTAATGTCGGGATCCTTTTTTATCATACATAGATGTCTAGTGAATGTAATCACATTTTTATAGTAAAGAATTAATGATATGAAGTCTAAAAACTAAAAAATTGAGTGGGAATTTATATTTAAAAATTAAAATTTAGTTCTATTTTCCCCTCTATTACTACAAATGTGTACATGGTGACGCTTAGAGATATTATTAAGTAGATCAAGGACATTAATGTATTCAAGAGATTGAAATCTAACGAAAGAGAGGTCCTATAAATTACCTAATGAATCATTTATATTAATTTTTTTCTAACCTATTAAATTATACTTGTATCTAGTTGGTAATGACATTATATTGGACATCAATGCATCATATGGCCTCATGAGAAAAACAACTGAGGGTTTTGGTGTATTCTACCTCACATTATACAAACCGTTCTTATAATTATAACCAAAATTATAGTCTGGTATATCTAAATTTTTTTATTCCATTTGTATTAGATATATAATTATTTATATATATATATATTATATATTATTATTGACATATCATTAAAATTGATTTATATGAATATTTATTCATTTCATTCTATTATTATTCTCATATCACTATTTCATTATTTATATTATATATATTTTTAGAGTCTGATTTTTTAATCTGAGCCTCTGATATCACCAAATTTTTTCCTCCCCAATATATTCTATATTTACTTGAATGTGTTATATTAAAGAATAATATGGAATTATTAATAATTTCATCCAAAATTGTTTTGTTCCATATCATGCTTTCATCTGTAATGTTTCTATGTATCACATTTTCCAAGAGTAAATTATTTTTTGATAATTTAAAAAATATTATATTTTGTATCAATGAAGTAATAAAAATATAATCTCTAGGTTTTAGGAGTCAAGGTTGTTAAAATTAACAATTTTTTATTTCCTAAATACAATATTTGGTGATTTAAATTTTATTAAAAATATATTGAATTACTCATTTCCGGTTTAGGGGAGGAGAATTATCATTTAGTTCAATATAGATTTATCAATCTTAATTACATTTACATGAATTTTATGTACTACTAGTTTGGATAATCATGAGGTTTATTATGTGGAATTAAGAATTATCCAATAGTATTATAAATATTGGACATTCCCATCTTAAAATGAATTCATGGTGATGAAATGATGCTCTAGATGATCTATATTGATGAACTTGTTGGTTCAAAACATAAGATATAGATGACACATTACAATAGCTGGGGAGAATTTTTGATTTCAGTTGTCTTATTAGCAAACATAAAAAATCATTATTTAAATGAATTTAAACTCATCCAATTAAAAATATCTCTAAATATCATATAACATTTAATTGGTTGGTCCTTGATGCCGATGAAATATATTATCGTAATAGTTACACCCCGACCCTAGTTACCCGAAATTGATGCATTATTACATAACATTTCGATGATACAATAAATAATTTCCCAAACGACTGATTAGTTTAGTAGACTTGTAAGCTCTTGATAGATATATATGTTTTACATTACATAATGAAATAAAAAACTACATTGATTCCTCTTTGAAAAAACTTATATCACTTAACCTATTCTGACAGGTTAATCATAATCAACTTATTTGCATCATGAGAAACTAAAAAATAAGAAAGCGTTGAGTTAATATGCTCAGTAATGATAAAAATATTTCGTAAACTATCATAAATAATAATAATAATTTAAGGAAATGTATTTGACTAGGACAAAATGCTTCTAAAGATAATCTTCAGCATAAAATGGAATAGATAAATCAGAAAATTCCGTTTAATTATTCACATGGATATTCTAATAGTTGAATAATCACATTTAATATCAATATCCAATTTCTTAATAATTTAATTCTTAATTCCTGAAATCATAATAAAATATCCAAGGACTTTTTCCAAGACTAAAAATAATATTTTATCAAGGCCATGTGAGAAATACACTAGTCTGTCTCATTAGAGCTACCTATTAATCAAAGTGCTATAGCGGGCTCCACCCATCACTTACTAAGTCCAATGCATTCCTCATAGAAAATTTTTGAAACATAATCTAAACATTCTAATTAAAAATATCTTATAAAATGTCAATATATTAACCACAAACTATGAATGGCATAAAAATATCACATCAACAATCAATCATAACTCATTAAATACAATATGGATGATTTTATTATAATAAACCAACCTCAATCAAGAATAAAATACTCTAAAGGATATAAACATAGATTAAAAAAGTCATTAAAACTATTTGAGATAAATATCCCATTTTCCTTGAAAACATATAAATGTCACACTATTTATCAAGAAAGTCATGTAAAATATATTGAATCAAATTTTACCATACTATAATGAAACATTTAAATGTAATTTTGATTTCAAAACATTCATTTCTGTATAAATAAAATCCTAGAAACATTTTTAAAACATGGACATTAATGTGAAACAAATCAAAAGAATAATTCTTTAAAACATTTAAAACTATATTTTAGTTAATGAGTTCTTATTAAAATAAGAGATGATTGAATAAAAATAATTGAGGAATTACATTAATCAGAACATTATAATATCACTAGAAAAAAGGGATTCAGGATATAAATGTTAATCTATGGTATATACACCATATAAAAATTATTTGGATCATGATGACAACGAGTTCTCAATGGAATGTGAGATATATGATTAAATCAATATAATTGTATATTATATTCAATTAATTAATGTTATATTCACAAAAATTATGGTAAAAACAAAACAAATGACTTGGATGTTTGACTCAACGAATATAAATTGAGTAAAGATTACCCTTAAAAAGTACATACCAAGGGAATGTGAATTTATCAATAGAGTGATTATTTGTATCAAAGGTATATTTATAGAAATGACAGTGGATATTACTACATAAATCCTAAATAGTGATTCCACACATAATCATGGAGTCAAATAATCTATAAAGTATGTGTAATGCCCACTATGTGGAAATGGAAATTTGAAATTCACTTACCGATTTGAAAACATACAAAATATACCCCCAATGAATGAAGTATCATAAAATGAAGATTTAAATACCCATAAATTAATGTATATTATAGAAATAATACAATCATGTGAATTACATACACCACACAAAAGTAAATAGTGTCAATATAGCTTGAATCTCAAAGGAATGAGAAGTTTGATGAAAACCCCTTACCTTGTACTTTTCTGAAGTATATGGTAGATTAAATTCTTTATAATGGTGTAATAATTTTAATTAAATTACACAGGAACCAAATACATAAATAGGATATCATATATAATATTATAATATTTCATTGTTTATGATATTTCAGTAGTATCATTATTTTGGTTGTTAACTTATTTCTTTTTATTATATGTTTTGTCACATAAGACTTTTTTATGTGTATAATGTATTAGATTCATATACATAATGATATTAAATTTTTAAAAAATATTTTTAATCATAAAAATTAAATTATTCATTGAATTATTATGATGGGGAATGAATCTCATCGCGTTCGTGGAGACGGTAAGTCGTACGTATGAACAAGCGACAATATCATTATATTGATCGGGAAATCGTATGTAATTGGATAGTATGTCACATATAAATAATCATTAACTTGTTATATTTTTTATTTAAATCAGTTATGCCCATTATTATATCCATCCAAATAATTATTTGTTTTAAAAAAACTACACCACGATGTGTAGACGGTAAGACATACATACGCACGTATGGTGACTTTGTCATTTATAGGATGTATAGAAAAATGAATATGGATGGAAAATAATTATAATAACATTATTGTAGTTATAAGGTACTATATTTATTATTTTTATATGGGACAAAATAAAGAGGATGTGGAATATGAAAAGAACTAGAATGAGGGTAGTGACATTATTACCTCTTCTTTGTGTGTTTCCTTTTGAGAATATCAAAAGGGATCTATAGGATGGATTTTTGATCAAATGATGGCCACTAAGATGAAGTCAGGGATTATGGGAAGATATTTGGGTAGGGTTTGGCCGAGCAAAATGTCTCTGGATGTGTGAAAATAAGAGAAGGAGATGTACCCTTTTATAAGAGAGGTGTGTGTCACTTTAGGAAAAGCATGAAATATTATTTTATAATAAAATACTATTAGGTTTATAATGGTTCAAAAATAATTATTTTCGAAAATAAAATATGTATGGGTCGAAATCCTTTCAACCAATATATTTTGGACAAGTTTATGTTACCATTTAAACCTTATATTTTAGATTTAACTCTTAGTTAAATAGTTCAACATTAATTATGTCTTCCCATATTCTTACACTATATGGTTAGTAAACATACACTAAACATCCAAGATAACCTCAAGTGGTTGAATAATGATATATATAATATTATTTGAGTTTTTTTAAAACATTTTATTTTTAGGAATATTATATCAACCAATTATATAGTATTTGTTTTAAAAACTAATTTATGTCAAATATTGAATCTATTTGGTATTTTGTTTTTTTCAAAGTCATAAAAACTTTATCACTTCAAAAAAATATCTAATCAACCCTAAAATTTCATATTAACCTATAGAATTCATTGATGGAATAAATAAAATTACTTCTATTTATCATAATATTTATAATATAAACTGTTTAAATATTTCATTGAGATGATAGTTACTGAATAATTAATATGTCATAAAAAATTTAATTATTTAATCATTTGAAATTATAAATAAAATACCAAAATTTTTCAAATATTTTTATTTTTCTAATTTAAATTTATAGTGAATATTTTCTTATGTATATCCCAATATTAAAAATGGTTTTGTTAATAAGATTTGAATTTAACACTTTAAACTATTCATTAAATTAAATAATAAAAAATTCCATAATATAATCTAAGTGGAATTAAAATATCATATTTAATTATTAAGGTTATTTTTGGTCAAAATACAATTATACAATAGAATAAGGACAACTGTTAGGATGATAATAGTATCGTTTTTACTTTTAATTACTCTATTTAATTTTAACAGTGGTAAATAAAAGTCAAAAGTTACTATTCACCAAAAAAATATTTTAATCCTAGTAAACCACATTTTATTTTCTTATATTAACCATTTATCTTAGATTTTTTAAATTCAACTCATTGAAGTGGTAAAATTGTGTTTTTTGGAAATTTGAAAATGCTCCTAAAAGATGGGTAAACGACTATAATAAGTTCAAAAAAAAATTATACATCTATTTTTATTATAAAATGACTCAAATTAATTTCAATGAAATTATATTTGAATTATATATATATTTATATGAAAAAAAATATAAACAAACAAAATAATTATATAAATAAAAATTCGGTTTAAAATAATAATTCAATGTTTTTAACTATTTTAAAAAATTGAATGTTTTCAGAAAAATACCAAATAATTACCCTAAGATAAATTTTATAGTCTGAATTAAAAAATGAATTATATTTTAACAAATTAAAAACATAGATGTTTCGTTAATTAATTTAAAATTAATTCCTCTTGTCAGAACTAAAAAGCATTTTTTTTGAAAATTAAAAATATCAAAAATATTGTCTTCTTTTTCTGTTAAATTTAAATGTGAAATTACTTATAATGAACTAAATATTTTTAAATGATAAAAATATAATCTAATTATACTTATAAAACCATTGTAATTCATAATTTTACAATAAAAATTATTTTTATTTAAAATGTTGTTTCAATTAGAATTTATTATTTTTTTGAGTATTTATCAAAATATGAAAGTTATCAGAAAAGTCCCAGAAGTTGATCCAAAATTTTTTTCCCTATTCTAAAGAAGAATTTATTTTCACTAAATTTAATATTTTAAAGTGTCAAATATTGTTTTTACAAATGGTTTTCCATTAAACGGCGGTAATTTTTTTTTGATATATACTTCTTTTATCTGAAAAAATGTATTTATTCTTATATTATGTCTAAGAAACACATAATATGAATTAAAAAATTACTTAGAGTGTATAAAATTCAAAATTTAGTTAATACTATTCATAATATGTATTTAAAGGGCTAGTTTTTTATGCCATGGTGCACTTGAACTCAGTGTTGCGTGTTAGGGAGATATTGAATTAACATAATGAAAATAACGTACTATGAAATCTTGAGGTGTTACATTTTTCAACATTTTGGAAATTGCATCCTCTCCATTTTAAAATTGGGCCTGGGAACTTCATTAATTGTGCCACATTGGGAAAAGTTTCAAAAAAGCTATCACATTAAAATAAAGAAAGATAAGTACAAAGGTCACCTGATATAACATACACTAGGATTACATGTAGGAAAACATAGATATATAAGTTAATGAGTGTGTCAAGTTCTGATAGAGAGTGATAGAAAACATTATCAAGAGAATGTCAACAATAAGAAAACCACAAAATTTTTATGGGATAAATAGTCATTATTTTCCTAGAATGAAACGTAAAAGGATTTTTTTTGTTTTATGTTCTATTTCATAAAAGTGAATAATTTATTTATGATATTGACTAAGAACATAAATAGATATAATTACTTTTTCTATAGATTTACATCCTTTAAAAAAACTTTACCACTAACTAAACTTTTTTTAAAATGATGAGTACTCAAGATTACTTGGTGACACCTGATGAAATAATATCAACTTATTGAGAATCACATTATCCACAAAGGATAAGAAATATATTTACCCTATCGTTAGAGATTAACCAAAACCAAAATGGTTTTTTCAAGATTAGATGATCCCAAAAAATGGAAATCTATTATTAGAAGAAATAATAATATTAATTTATATAATTAACAAAAAATACCCAAAGTTAAATAAATATCATTTAATAAACAATTTTCCTTAAAATCCTTCATCATAATCGAAACTAATATTGGATCCCAAAACATATAATAACATGATTATTTAGTCTTCCATGTTATATTATATCTCCATATATCATCGACTACTCTTAAAGTTACATACATAAAATTATTTAACTTAATCACATATTCTCTATGATATGTTATTCATTTCACTAAATAACCCAAATCACTATATATCCTTAAAAAACATAGATAAAATTACTCCTAAAATGAAATCCCCTAGTATTCTATTTTCCTTCATCATATAGTGATACACATAGATCAAATGTCTTCCATAAAAAAATTATTCTCTTAATCACCAAATCATTTTCTTATAGTATGGATATAGATTTGATATGACATAAGATCACAAATAAACATATTATTGATCAATAAAATATTTTAACTAAAAATAATTAGTCACATTAATCAAGGAATTCATGTAGTTCATTGTATGGTGACAAATAACAATCTCAATATGGTTTTGGGTTCGATTCCCATACCTTTTTCTGATGTGATGAGTTTTCACATAGTTTGTGTGTTATCCTTTTCCAAAAACAAAATTTTATAACAGTCCCAAAATAAGAAAAAATACTCAATATAACCATAACATAATTTCACCACAAAATATTATCTCATACCTCATATTTTCATCCCAAAAGTTAATAAGATGTAATTTCCTCAAATTCAAGGATCATATAAACCCAAATGGTTATTTATAAATAGATCCATAATAGAAAAGATAATTCTAAGTAAAAAAAATTCACATAAAAACTATAGGGTTACACATACAATTAAAAATTTATTCCAAATTAATCCCATCAGCAATGTGAACTATTATTTTTAACATTTTTCTATGAATTTATTTACACATAGGTTCTTACTTGAGCAAGAGGATGTACTATAGATCATGGAATTCACTCGGGTAATTCCCAGGTCCCCTATATTAATGGAAAATGACTGTTAATGGAATCTTGGGATCCTTTTTAATTTCATCCATAGTACCATTCATTTTTCTTTAGAAATTCATTACATTATGTACTTATTTCCCAAAAATAAAGCATTTCATTGTACTATTGAGACACATTCATAGGTGCCTCATTCCACATTTCCTTCACAATAGAAATTGAGCTTTCATATCACCATGGTATCCACTTCTATATCTCATATTATTAACCACCCATCGATTCATTGTTGAGTCCATGATTTGGTTAATATATATTATGTTGATCATATTTTTGGATAACTGATTTTACTTGAACATGATATCTTTTACACTTATCGACTTTCCATTTCATTACTCATTTCCACAATTGTGCCCACCATTTTTCATCATGGTCAATGTTACTATGACTTCATTGGAATATAATCATTATCTAAAACAAGAAACCATAGTGTGAGTCATAAAATAATTTAGATAATATCATAACACCATATTTGAAATCTAAATCACATTAAGACTAAACAGGGTTACTTATACTCATCTTATATTAAAATCTATAATATCAGTTAGTAAAAAAATGTGTATTATCATATTCATATCCCAATGGAGTGTCATAAGCAAGAGTGCAACAAGGCCCATTTTCGTGTACTAGGATACCCCAGGTCAAAACCGAAACTCCTTGTCATAGTTTTCAATACTAGGTACATCTGTGCCAGAGGCCCCTCTACCTGCTCGTATCAAGGAAGAGATTTAATGCTTCGAGAACCCATATTATATTTACTTTAGCAAATTTTTTGGATGTTCATCTATACAAATCCTCAAAGTCTATCTTAGGGTAGTGTTTTCAATACAAGGATTTTTCTAAATCTAGCTTCGATGATTTGTACTAAACTTCCCCTGATACCAATTGTTACATTGGGATCCTAGTTACCCAGAATCAATGAATTATTATATAACAATAGAATGATACAATGAATCATGACTTGAAATACTGTTCAGTTTAGTTGCCTTGGATGTACCCCATATATTGATATGTTTTACATTACAACAGGAAATAAAAAAAACACCATTTTCCCCATTGAACACTCTTATATCCCTTAGCCTATTCCAACATGTTATTTGTAATATAATTCTTTGCATCTTGGGAAAAATAAAACATAAGAATGGGGTGAGATCAAATTCTCATTAAGGATAACAATATAGTTTAAACTGTCATAAATAAGAAAAAACATTTAAAGAAATGTCTAATACTACAACACAGACCTTTTAAACATAAACATCAATATAATATAGATATGATGAATCAGATAATTCCATTAACATATTCACATGGATATTCTACTAGTTCAATAATCACACGTAATATCAATATCCATTTTTATAATGATTGAATTCATAATGCTAAATGTCATACCCACATAGTCATGGCCTTGTTCCCAGACTACAAATACGACTTTGTCAAGGCCTTATGCCAAGAGACTATTTTGCCCCATGAGTTCTACCGATGCATCGAGGAGATATAGAGGGCTCCACCAGTCACTTACTAAGTCCAATGCCTTCCTCATATGAAAATATTTAAACATAATATAATCATTCATATTAAAACTAGCATACAAAATGTTAATATTTCAACAAAAAACCATGAATGATATAAAAATAGCACATCCACAGTCAAACATACCTCATTAAATACAATAGAAATGATTAAATTAAAATAAATCAACATCAATCAAGAATAAAATACCATTATTGATATTGAAATTGATGAAAATAGTCATTAAAACTATTTGAGAGAAATATCCCCTCTTTCATAAATTTTTTTTAACTATCTCAATATTTATAAAAGAAGTTGTTTAAAAGTGATTTTAGAATGCATATGTCTCATACCACTTTAAAAATATTAAAAGTAATTATGATTTCAAAAAATTCATTTTCATATAAATAAATTCTTAAAACAATTTTTAAAACATGGACATTACTGTGAATAATTTAGAAGAATAAATATTTAAAACATTTAAAATAATATTTTAGGTAAAGTGTTATTAACCAAATAATAGACACTTGAATACATGTAATTGAGGATTTACATTAATCAAAACATTATAACATCATGATATTAAATGTTTTCAAGATATAATATATCAATGAATAGTATATACATCATATAAATGTAAATTGGTGCATAACGACAAAGAGGTCACAAAAGAATTTAAATTGAGACGAAATACCATATATAGACTGTATATATAGATTAAGGATAAATCAATTAAATAATTATGTGTGAAAAATATAAATACACTCAATATTATTTGATATTTAATATAAATAAATCAGGTTACATTCACACATATTTTTGTAAAAACAAAAATAATGATTCGGGTGTTTAACTCAATGAATGGAAATTGAGTTAAGATTTACCTTAATTAGTTCATACCAATGGAATTTAATATATCAATGGAGTGATTATGTGTATCAAATGAATATACACATAATGGTGAGTTTATATTACAATAAAAATAACAAATAGTGATTCCACAAATAATCTTGGTGTAAAATTTTCAATGAAGTATGAGTAAAGCCCAATGTGTGGAAAATGAAATTTGAAATTTACTTAATGATTTGGTAACATTAGAAACATACAACCCATGATATAAGTATCATAAAATTAATATTTAAATAAACATAAAATTAATGTATATTACACAATTAATTCAATCATGGGAACTACATACACCACACAAAAGAAAATAGTTGTAATATAGCATGAATATCATTGGAATAAAAAGTGAGATGAATACCCCTTACCTTGTACATTTAATTAGTATATGGTTTGATCACCTTCTGTATAATGGTTAAATAAATGTTATTAAATTATAAAAAAACAAAATATATAAATATGATATCATATATGGTCTTTAAATATTTCATTGTTAATTATTTTTCAGTAGTTTCATTGTTTTGGTTGTGAACTTATTCGTTTTACTTTATATGGTTTGTTACATAATTCATGTTCGTTTTTTATATGATGTATTTGATTCATATACATAATTTTATTAAGTTCATAAACATTATTTTAATTCATAAAATGAAAATTATTCTTTGAATGATCACGATGGGGAATGAATCTCATCATGTTCATGGAAAAGGTAAGTTGTACATACGCACGAGCGGAAATATCATTATATAGATGGTGAAATCACAATTGGATAGTCCATCAAAAATAAATAATCATTAAAATGTTATATTTATTATCTACATTAGTTATACTCATAATTATACCCATCCAAAAAATGATGTGATTGAATAGAAAACTACACCACGACGTGGAGATGATAAGTCGTAGTTACACACATATGGTGAATTTGTCATTTATAGGATGGATAGAATAAAGAATATGGTTGTAAAAAATTTATAATAACATCACAGTATGTAGAAGGTAGTGGAATTATTATTTTTGTAGGGAAACAAAAAATAATGAATAAGTGGAAGATGAAAATAACTTGAAAGATGGTGGAGAAATTATTACATCTTATTCAGTTGTTTCCATTTGAGATGACAAAGAGGGCTCCTTAGGTTTGATTTATGATCAATGTAAGTACTCTATGATTAATTGAGTGACGTTTTGAAGATATTTGGGTAGGCTTTGTCCAAGCCAAATGGCTTTTTTGATGTGAAATTAAGAGAAGCATAAGTACCGGTTTATAAGTCGTGTGAGGGTGAGTAGAGGAAAAGTTTGAAATATTATTTTATAATAAAATAAATTTTGTTTTATAATTTCCCCAAAATTATTTATTTAAAATAGAAGGTAGGGATGGGTAAAAATAATCTCACCAAACAGGTTTTAGATATGTTTTTGTTACCATTTTAACCTTATATTTTATATTTAACTCTTAGCTAAATAGTTTAACGTTTACCATGTTTTCTGGAAATCTTACACTCTATGGTAAATAAACATACTATAAACATACAAGAGAACCTAAATTGGTTCATTAATTACATATATAATATTATTTTTTTCCCATTGTCTGAGCCTTACATTTTTAAGAATATTATATCAACCAATAATATTGTATTTGTTTTAAAAACAAATTTATGTCAATTTTTCAACTATTTGGTATTTTATATTATGGAATGTCATAAAAACCTTATAACTTCAAAAACATTATATAATAAACACTAACATGTTATTTTAAACTATAAAATTCATGTATGGAATACATGATTTGAAATTATATTTTTTTTTATTTTTATTATATAAAATATTTTAATATTTTATTAAGAAGTTAATTACTACTTCATCATTGTGTCACAAATAAATTTAATTATTTAATCTCTAAAAATTAAAAATAAAATACCATCATGTAAGAAATATTTCTATCTTTAAAAAAAATTATAGTCTAATTGATCTTATGTACAACCCAATATAAAAATAGTTTAATTTATAAACATTGAATATGACACTTTAGATGCTTCTTTAAATAAAGTAATAGAAAATGTCCTAATCTAATAAAAGTGGACCAAAGGAATCATAAATTATTCCTAAGGTTTTTTTAGGTCTAATTAAACTTATCCAATATAATTAGAACAAGTGTTAGTACTATTATAATATAATTTTTACATTTAATTACCCTATTAAATTTTAACGGTGGTAAATAAAAGTCAAAAGTAATGATTCACCAAAAATTATTTTCATATTAAAAAACCAAATTATAAATTCTGTTATTAACCTTGTATCTTATATTTATAAAATTCAATTCACAAAAGCAGTAAAATTATTTTTCATTCAAATTTGCAAATACATCTAGAAGATGGGTAAAAGGCGGTAAAAGGGTCAATAAAATATTATACATCTACTTTTATAAGAAAATGACCCCAAATGAATTACATTGAACACTTATAGTTATAATATATAAATTTTTACTTATAATAATTTAAAATAAAATAATTAATTAAATAAATAAAAACACTGTTTTAAATAATAACGTAGTGTTTTCACTATTCTTAAAAAAATAAACGTTTTTAGAAAAATTACAAAAATTTAACCTAATATAATTTTAATGTTCCAAATTTTAACATGAATTATATTTTACTAAATTACAAATATAGAGGTTTTGTTAATTAATTTAATTTTAATTCCTGTTGTTAAAACTGAAAAGCGAGTTTTTAAAATGTAAAAATAATCAAACAGTTGACATGTTTTATGTCAAATTAAAAGTGTAAATTACTTATAAAGACCCAAAATGTATTAAATTATGAAAATAAAATATTATTATATTTCCAACCCATTCAAATCGATAATTTAACAATATAAATTATTTTGATTAAAAAACATGTTTTCAACCAAAATTTAATATTTTTTAGTATTCATCAAAATGTGAAATTTATTAGAAAATTACCAAATATTTATCCAAAATAAATTTTTATTTCATTATTAAAAAGAAGGAATTAATTTCATTAAATTAAATATATAATAGTGTTAATAATTGGTTTTATAAATGGTTTTTCATTAAAATGTTGTAAAATTGCATTTTTTAAATCCTTCTTTTATCTAAAAAATGAATTTGTTCTTATATTATGACTATGAAACACATAATATGGATTATAATATTATATGGAGTATATAAAATTCAAATTTAAGTTAATACTATTCATATCTTCTTTTTTAACTGTTAGTTTGGTAAATTGTGGTGCACTAGAACTCGGTAATGCATGTAGTGCACGATATTGAATTATATTAAAGAAAATAACATACTATGAAATCATGGGGTATTATCGTAATTTGGTAGGTGACTATGAGTATCATAATAATATTGATTATAATAAGTATACCACAGGTTGTATTTAGAGAAATATTGTATTATAGAAGAACATGATGATCACATTAATAAAATTAATTATCGTAATTACAATGGTTATGGTAATAAATTTTTTACAATAGAAGATTATGCTATCATATAGTGTATATAATTATAATAACTAATTCAAAATAAAATTTATGTATTGTATTTGAAATAATAAAAATGATATGAAATATGAATTGAAATAAAAAATATGATATTTTTCTTTCTATTATAATTAAATCTAAAATGTAACGAATAAATTTTTTTATTCCCAAATAGATGTGTATATTATTACCTATGATAGAGGTCCCTTGATTTAAATTTTCAAGAATGTCTATCTTACACTCACCATGGTATGAACTTGATTCAAATTTCATCTTCCGTCTATCTTTATATCCCCAACAACCCTCAATTAAGCAGGTAATCGACACCTCTGTCTTCTTATCCTTAGAATCCCTCAATCCTCAAGTGATTGACAATAGTTTATCTAACTGTCCTCGATAACCATTGACCATAAAAAAAATTTATCAGTATTTAATCAATTAAATCAGAACTGTTCAATGACACATGTAATTGGAACAATCTTTTTAAGACTTCTATTCTTCATAGCTTTACTATAAGGAAGCGATTTTGACAGAGCTATCACAGAGTATCAATAGATCATAAAAAGTATTCAGCATAGTCGAATGGCCTTGTATTTATAGCCTTAATCCTAATAGTTATTTTAATACTCTAATTATAATATTTTTCCAGAAAATTAGGAGGTATTTGAACACCTATCACATGAACATATATATTAAAATAGAATACATGACATCATATTCATGAAAAACAAATTTCAAAACATCGTTTTAATTGAAATACAAAACAGATTGCACGATAACATTTCAATTGGAAAACAAAAATGATTTCACTACATTATATTGATATAAAATATTTCCTTTTATAAGGATTAATATTTAATATAAAAAGGTATAAGACTAATGTTTTTCATAAAGAAATGAATGGGTCATTACGACTGAAAACAATACAAGCAATTACGATTCATATCATGTTTTTTTAGTTATAAATATTCACATATTAGGATTTAAAATATGACATTGATTTTTGATTGTAAACAATTTATGATTGAAAAAAATTAATACGATTATAATTGAAAATAATACACATCGTTTCAATTGATATTATATTTCTATTTAGAAAATGATACATGTAACACCCCGAGATTTCCTGAGAAATATTATTAATTTCATTGATTTCATGTGTTGTACGCCACACCAATATTATCTTTTTCTATACGCAACACCATATTTGATTGTAGTATTCACAACACAATTCTTGGATTTTGTTACATGCAAGATGAACCTCCCTCGATAACTTTCATTGAACGCAATACGGATTTGTACTGAAAAATGATATGTTATTAAAATATTATATAAACTAGTTGTTATGAATAGCAATACCCACTTTTTGAAATTCTATGTTATTTATATTTCAAAATGTACTTCATTTTTGGATTCAGCATATCAAAATTAGCCTAGGGTGAATTTTTGTATTTTTCTGAAAACATTCAATTTTTTATGAATAGTGAAAACACTGAGTTATTGTTTAAAACCGAATATTTATTTAAAAAATAATTTAATTTATTTAATTTTATTTTAGGTGAAAATATATTCATAATACCTATATAAGTTTAATATAATTTATTGTGAACATTTTATAATAATTTTAGATATCTAAAATCCTAGTAGAATATGAAAATTTACATAAAACATAATTTTACCACTTCTGTGAGTTGAATTTCAAATATATGAGAGACACAGTTGAGATCATTAAGTAAAATTTGGTTCAATGAGATAAATTTTTTTTTTGTGAATAGTAATTTATAGCTTTTATTTACCACGGTTAAAATTAAATCAGGTGATTAATTGTAAAATCAATATTATTATTACCCTAACACATGTCCTAATTCAATTAGATAAGTGTAATTCGACCAAAAAATTCTTAGGAATAAAATATTACCCTTTCGGTCGACTTGCATTAGATTAGGACATTTATTATTATTTCACTTAATGAAGAGTTCAAATAGTTAAAATCAATGTTTAATTACTAAAACATTTTTAATATAGAGTTATACATAATATAAATTCTTCTATGAATATTCATTAGGAATATAATATGATATCCTAAATAATGGTATTTTTTTATTTTTTTTAGTCTTTAAATAATTTAGTTTATTGATGACACAATGATTATTCAATAATTACCTTATTAATGAAATATTAACATAATTGATATTATAAATACCCAAATTATTGTAATTTGAGACATTTTATGAATTACAGAAATTTTATAGGTAAATATAACATATTAGGTTGGTTTTATTAATTTATTTTCTAAGTAATAATTCTATTTTGAATTTAGAAATAAAAAATTACCAAATATTGTCAAAATTGACATAAAAGAATATTTTTTTAAAATATTATATTATTAATTAATATAATGGTCCGAAAAATATATGGTTCATCCAAAGGACATATATAATAATATATATGACATTAATGAACCAATTTGGGTTCTATTGGTAGTTTATAGTAAGTTTATTAACCATATAGTGTAAGAATATAGGAAGACACGGTAAAAGTTAAATTATTTTACTTAAGAGTTACATCTAAATAATAAGGTTAAAATTGTAACCTAAACATGTATAAAACTAATTGGTTGAGATTATTTAGACCCATAACCTCCAAATACATGAAATAATTCATTTTGGAGACATAATAAATCAAATATGAAATTATTATAAAATAATATTTTATGGTTTTCCTAAGGTGCCCCTCACCCATCTTATAAAAGGGAACTCCCCCTTTTCTCTAATTCACACCTCAAAAGCCATTTGGCTCAGCCAAACCCTACCCAAATAGACTCTAAATTTTCCTCCCATCATCCTAGAGGCCTTACTTTAGTTATAAAGTCAACCTATGGAGCTCTTTGGATCAAATCAAAAGGAAGAACCCAAAGAAGAGGTAAATTTCTCACCACCTATTTCAAGTTCCATTCTTCTTCCACTTCCTCCTTCTTTCATGTTAACATTATAAAATAATATCTAAAATATCTTATATATACTGTAATTTTATTATAAAAATTTTAAAACCATATTAGTTATTTTATCAATCCTATGAATGAAAAAATCTCCACACGTGCGTACGTACGTGTTCCCGTCTCCACGTCTTGGTGTAATTTTTTATTCAAACATTTCAACATTTGGATGGGTATAATAAATAGTATAAATGATATAAATAAATAATATAACATTATTATTATTCTTTATATATGATATACCATCCAATTATATACTATTTTAATATCAAAAGAATGATATTTTCTCTCGTGCGTACATACGGACTACCATCTCCACGAAGGTGATGAAATTAATTTTCCATAATTAACCATTGATGTATGATTATAATGTATATATATTAAAAAACATGACATATATTACATAATAATGGCACTTGATTTATGTACATATATGTTTCATTTACTTAATTGCATTCAATTCAACAAGGAAACAAAAACAATGTTCATGTTTACGTACGACCTACCATCTCCATGAACGGTGTATTTCATTCCATTTATCGATCTATCATATATATTTATATGCTGAATATATATTATATATAAATCAGGTTTTAAATTCTGGAATTAATTAAATCAGAATATAAGTAATAATATCATGAACAAAAAGTCGAAACATGTATGATAAATGAAACGATTTTACCCAAAACACTATTTTAACATGGAATTTACAAAAGAATGGGTAATATAAAATCATTAGTGAATCATATATGATATCATAAATATTATTATCGTAATATTGCAAGTTAATAATATTTTAAACCCGCTATATAAGAGTCTAAGACACATAAGGATGCAATTGGACTTAAGGTAAGGGATAATTTTTCAAATCTCATTTTTATCTGAGATTTCTTATACGTAAGCATTTACTGGGGTTATATTTTCATCCATGTCCATAATTTTTTTTTCATAAAGTGTTTAATATTCTTCCATGTATTTTTAAAGTCATGTTTACCACTCTTTAACATTTATATTGTGTTGTGTAAGGAATCATTATTTAATATACCATACGAGAAACTTTTTAACTTTTCAGGAAAAAGTACAAAGAGAATGATTTTTTTTATCTTATACGACATGAAACGATTTTTATGTTTTCATAACACCTAATTTTCAAAAATATTTCTCTACGATATTTCATTATTATTTTAATCAAAGATATTTTTTTAATATTGAATGGCATTTTTTGAAAATAAAATTATTTTGAAGAAGAAAGGATATTTTCTTCAAGAATTAATATCTAGTGTTTTATCCAAATTATCATCCATCAAAGATGATATAGGGTTATGTTTATATCACTATTATTACATTGATTTGATTATATTATTTTTATCTTATATGGATTATGTTATGATGGCATGATGTTTAATAATCCAATTTTTATTAAATGGGTTATGCTATGATGTATGATTTATGATTGCTTGGAACACATAAGAATGGTATAATTATGAGATGGGTGGACCTATATCTCCTTCCAATGCATTGGGTAAAGATTTAAATCCCATGAGATATATATTTCTAGAACAAAAAGTGAATCTGGTTTAGTAATATAGTGATATAACGACAAGTAAACCCGGTTCAGTAATGGACTTTGTCCACTATGATGGTTTTGGCAGCAATGCCTTGGCTACTATGGAAATCATAACATGTTCTTAATGGTTTTCCACAATTACATGTTTTATTGCCACACTAATTTATAATTATTAATGTCCTTTTATGATCTATTCCTTGTGTATTGTCAATATTTATGTCATTACCCATGATTTTGGTGTTTAATTTTAATGTTCTTACGTTTAAATGTTTATGGATTATTTTATGTTCTCCATGTTTTCCCTTAATTAGAATTTGAGCTCATCCTTTTTATGTTTTCGTTTCCCCATGATATAAAGAAATTTTTTAGACAAGAAAACCAAAGGGTAAGATCTTTATAGGAGATGTTGAAGACCTTTCACCGTGATTAGAAGATTATGTTCAGAGTTTCCAAAGACACTAAAATATTATGGTCCTTGGGTGTCTATTTTTGTTATGTATTAAGTATTCTTCCAAAGTAATGTAATGTCCATGTACGTCAATTTTGGGACTCTACAATTGATATCAGATAAGAGGTTTAGATAACCTTTTGAAACTAGGATGTGAATGCTTTAGTGAGATACCTAGAGATATTTCTAAAGTATGTCTACGAATGTCCTTAAAGTTTACTATAAGTATATGTTATAGTCCTAGAATTTTGTTGATGATCATGAATAACTTAGGGTTAACCTAAGGTGTCATGAATTAAAGACTGTGTGATATGATAGACATCCCATACATCCCATAAGTTACTTTTTATGATTATGTGGTTCCTTTTTATTTTAACTGTTTCTTACACAATGGTCTCTAATTTAAGTCAATGGAGGGAACGAGAAGGAATTCAGTTAACATTGATTCCAATGGACAAATTGGTATCAATGATCCAAAAATTGTTTAATGTCTGGAAGGAAATATATTATGATTATACTGAATCAGTAATCGCGATATATAATTAATAAGATGAACATTATTTGTATTATTAAGACATAAAATAAGAAGAAGATGGAATTTTATGTATTTTCGCATGGTGAGGAACATAGAGGAAGGAAGATGATTCTTTCTACATATCAAGAAGAAAGGAAGAAGAAACTTGAGGAATATGTCAAATGGAGGGGATGATGTAATCTGTGTGGGGAAAAGGGTCATAGAATGACAGACTATTATGGAGTTCAATGTCTTATCTGTGAAGAACATGGGAATTACCCAACTAAATACCCTAACATAAGAGGTTACTTCTAAATCATGGAAGGAATTATTCTGTGACATTCATTGAAGAGGATGGACTTAAGTGTTTATGTATTTGTGTTGAAAATTATTTTTTTGAGGTAATTTTATGGTATATTTAAATATCTATGTATTGGTCCATTGTGGTTTTCCCTTTGAATATGGTATCGGTAACAAATAAAAGTGATTGAAATTTTTTTGGAAAGAAGACGATAAGTGCATAATGAAGGGATAAGATGAAAATAATATGTTTTATAGTATTAACGAGGTCACGATTGATATAAGGACAAAGTGATATCATGGTTTGAGTATATAAATTATTTGGAATTTTGGTACGTGGAAAGAGTTAACTTTTGATAGCATTCATGTTTTCACTAATGTTAAATGGGTATTAATTTTTCAACAGAATACATGATTGAGGTATTCAAATGCTTGGATTGTGACCAACAAGATATATCTTATGATATACTGGGGATAAATGATGGTATTCAAATGATCCAAAGATGGCCATTCTAGTAATCATTTTCTATATACTATGAGCTTGGAAAGAAGTATTTTGGATACGTCTAATGATTGGAATGAATTAGGTTAGACATCATATAGTATTGTTTAAGGCTAGAACTTTTTTGATATTATTACTATAATGTTATAATTGTATAGTTTTTGAAAAAGGAAAACCTGTAAGATGGGTGAAAACCCATCGCATCAGACAAGGATGCGGGAATCGAACCCATAATTGAAGTGCAACAGGCCTTTATTGCCTACAACTAACCAATAGGAAGTCCCTGGTTAGTATAAATTTTCATTATTTTATTAAGCGATATGATAGATAAAGTATAATTCAATTCTAGGAACTATATACAATTAATATCACCATAGAGAGACTGATTTATATTTAATATCTTTTTATATCCTTTTGTTTGAGATTGATAGAATGACATATCATTCAATCGAATGATCTGATAACACTTCACGAATGAAAAATTCAACTTCATTACTTTAAGATATGAAGTTGAAATTGTTCATGGAATGACCAATATTGAGATTGAACCAAAATTATTTAAGTATTTATTCTAATTCCAATCTTTTCATATTTAGGGAAATTGTCTTGAAACCCACAAATATTGTCTAATATGGTATCTTAGATCATAAAAAATTTATGGCTTTGTGATTTTTGGCTTTTTCATAGACATTTTATCTACCACTCTCCATTAGAACTGGATGGTTATATTTCTCTTCCATATCCATACATTCACCTATGTTATTCTCTGGGGAAACCCAATGATGAGTTAAATTGGGTAACTGTTACGTATCATACATTTGTTTTTAAAATTATGTTTTTGTATTTATTTATATGATGTTGGATTATATGAATGAAACATTCAAGTAGTGAACCATTTATAACCCCGATGAATTTTGATGGCGAAATTCATTTTAAGGGGGTAGAATGTAGCACCCTGAGATTTTATGAGAAATATTATTAATTTCATTGATGTCTCGTGTTGTATTCCACAACAAGATTACCTTGTTCTATACGTAACAACATATTAGCTTTTAGTATTTGAAACACTATTCTAATCTTCCGTTACACGCAAGAGAAACCTTCCTCGATAGCTTGCATTGTATGAAATACTGAGTTTCACTAAACAATGGTGTGTTATTAAAATATTATATTAACTAGCTATTATGAATAGTAATACTCACTTTTTTAATTTTTATATATATTATCATTCAAAATGGACTTTATTTTTGGATTCAGAATATTGAAATTAGCCTAAGGTGAATTTTGGTTTTTTCATAAAACATTCAATTTTTTTATGAATAGATAGAACACTAAGTTATTGGTTAAACCCAAATTTTTATTTAAATAATAATTTATTTTATTTAAATTTATTTTAGGTCAAAATAGATATGTAATACCTATATTAGATTAATTTAATTCATTGGAGATATTTTATAATAATTATAGATATATAAAAATGTTATTGATTTTTTACCGTCTTTTACCCACCTCCTATGAGCATTTGAAAATTTAAATAAAACATAATTTTATCACTTCTATGAGTTTAATTTCCAAAATCCAACAGACACAGTAGATATGAGTAAGTAAAATGTCGTTCAATGAGATGAAAATAAATTTTGGTGAATAATAACTTTTAACTTTTATTTACCATAGTTAAAAGTAAACATGGTAATTATGGGTAAAAATGATAATATTATTACACTGACACATGTCCTAATTCTATTGGATAAGTGTAATTAGACCAAAAACATTCTTATGAATAAAATATTACCCTTTATGTCCACTTGGAATAGATTACCACATTTATTATTATTATTATTTAAAGAAGAGTTAAAATAGTTAAAATAAAAGTATAATAACTAAAACATTTTTAATATAGGGTTATACATAAGATAAATTCTACTATGAATATTCATTAGAAATATAAATCATTTTCCTACATAATGGTAAGTTATTTATATTTGTGTATACATTAAATATTTTAATTTATTTTTGACACAATGATGACGTAGTAATTACCATATTAATGAAATTTTTACATAATTGATATTATAAATACCTAAATAAATGAAAATTTAGACTTTTTTGAATTACACAAATTTTTTATGTTAATATAACATATTAGGGTTGTTTAGATTAATTTTTTCTATGTAATAATGATGTTATTAATTTAGAAGAAACAAAATACCAAATAGTGTCAAAATTGACATAAAAGAGTTTTAAAACAAATATTATATTATTAATTATTAAAATGGTCTTAAAACTATTCAGGTCAACCAAAAGGCTTATATAAAAATATATGTGACATTAATGAACCAATTGGGGTTCTATTGGCAGTTTATAGTAAGTTTATTAACCATATAGTGTAATAATACAAGAAGACACAATAGAAGTTAAATATTTTAACTTATAGTTAAATCTAAATTATAAGGCTAAAATGGTAACCTAAACTTCTCTAAAACCTATTGGATGAAATTATTTCGACCCATCCACACCATATCATAGAAATAAGTCACATTTGAGCCATTATAAACTGAGTGTAAATTTATTATAAAATAATATTTTATTTTTTTCCTAAGGTGCCCCTCACCCCTATTATAAAAGGGAAATCCCCCTTATCTCTAATTCATGCCTCCAAAGCCATTTGGCTCACCGAAACCCCACATAAATACCCACACTAAAATGTCCTAAATTTATCCTACAGTCCTTATATGAGTTAGAATGCCAACCTAAGGAGCCCTTTTGATCAAATAAAAAGGAAGAACCCGAAGAAGAGTTAATATCTCACCATCTATTTCAAGTTCCATTCTTCTTCCACTTCCTCCTTATTTGTTGATTCAATTATAAAATAATATATATAGTATATAATATATACTATTATGTTATTAAAAAAATTGTACAACTATATTAGTTATTTTATCGATCCTATGAATGAAAAAGTCACCACACATTCGTACGTACGGCTTACTATCTCCACATCATGGTAGAGTTTGTTATTCAAACATTTCATCATTTGGATGGGTATAATAATGATTATAAATGATATAAATAATAAATATAACATTATTATGATTCTTTATATATTATATACAATCAAATTTTATACGTTTTTAATATCAAAAGAAAGATCTTGTCACTCGTGCATACGTACGGACTACCGTCTCCACGAACTCAATGAGAATCATTTTCCATGATTAAACATTCAAGTATTATTATAAATTATATATAATAAATAATAAATAAATATAGTAAATAATAATGATACTTGACTTATGTACATATATGTTTCATTTAATTAATTTCATTCAATTCAGTAAGGAATGAAAATAGCGTTCATGCATATGTACGACCTACCATCTCAATGAACGGTTTATTTCATTCCATTTATCGATCTATCATAAATATTTATATTCTGAATATATATTATATATAAATCATGTTCTAAATTATGAAATAATTTGAATCATGATATAAGTAATAATATCAAGAACATCAAGTCGAATCACGTATGATAAATGAAATGATTTTACCCAAAAACGCTTCTTTAACATAAAAATTATAAAAGAATGGGTAATATAAAGTCATAAGTGAATAATTTATTATATAAAAAATATAATTATGGTTATGTTACAAGTTAGTAATATTTTCAAACCCACAATACAGGAGCTATGGACACATATTGAAGAATTCAGACATAAGCTAAGTGATAATTTTTCAAATCTCATTTTTATCCGAGATAGCTTATACGTAAGTATTTACAAGGGTTATATTTGCATCCATGTACATAAAACTGATTTTCATAGAGTGATTATTATTATTCCATGTTATTTTAAAGTAATTTTTACCCCTATTTGACTTTTACATAGTGTTATGGAAGGAATCGTTCTTTTATTTAAAATACGAGGAACTTTTTGACTTTTCCAGCAAAATTATGAGGAGAATGTTTTATTTATATTATACTACATGAACGGATTTTTACGGTTTTATAATGCCTAATTTTCATGAAGATTAATCTACAATCATTCATTATTATTTTTAAAAAAACTCATTACTGTTAAAATTGAATTGAATTGTGTGAAAAGAAAATGATTTTGAAGAAGAAAGGATATTTTCATCATGAATTTATTTCATGTATTTTATCAAAATTAAATTCTATAAAAGATGATATAGGGTTATTATTCTCTCCCTATTATTACATTTATTTGATTATATTATTTTTATCCTATATGGATTATGTTATGAAGGCATGATGTTTAAGAATCCCATTTTTATTACTTTGGTTAAGCTATGATGTGATTTATGATTTTGTGGCACACATAATCATGGTTTCATTATGAGATGCCTGGGGCCTATATCTCCCTCCAATTCATTAAGTAAAGATTTATATCTCATGAGATAGACATGGCTGTAATGAAAATTGAATCTAGTTTATTAATACAGGGCTGGAACGCCATGTAAAACCGTCTCAGTAATTGACTTTGTCCAATATGATTGTCTTTCCAGCAATTCCTTGGATACTATGAAAATCATAACATGTGATTAATGGTTTTCCACAATTACATGTTTTATTACCATGCTATTTTATGATTATTAGTGTTCCTTTATGACCTATTCCTTATGTACTGTTGATATTTATGTCATTACCCATGGTTTAAATGTTTTATTTTCATGTTCTTACATTCAAATGTTTATGGATTGTTTTATGTTCTCCATGTTTACTGTTACTGAGAATTTGAGCTCACCCTTTTTATGTTTTCTTTTCCCCGAGATATAAAAGTAGGTTTTAGGTAATAAAACAAAAGGGGAAGATCTTTATGGGAGATGTTGATGATCTTTCACCATGATTTGAAGATTATGTTCTGAGTTTCCAAAGACACTAAAATATTACAGTCCTTGGGTGTCTATTTTTGTTATGTATTATGAATTCCACAAAAGTAATGTAATTTCCATGTACGTCAAGTTTGGTTCTCTACAATACATGTGGTAGTGATTGTATACAATACATTTGGATACAATTAAATTAAATACATGTCTTTGTGATTGAGTATAATAAAAATATTATTTGATGTTAATAGATATAGAATGTATTTTGAAAGAGTAAGTGATTGCAAAAACAAAATGAATGGAAAAGACAAAACAAATCATCAACTCAACAATATGCCCCTTTTGGAAATAACAATACAAAAAGATAATTATAAAACAAAAAACATATCTCCTATAAGTTATAAAACACATTTAATAATATTGGAGAATATGACTAATTCTTTATTAAGATTCAATTATCTCCAAGGATTTCACTCTCTTCTCTAAATGAATTGTACATCTCCTTTTCAAAGGATTCTCTGTTATAATATTATATTCCTCGTTTACTAAAATTAATCACTTTAACTCTAGACATTATTTCCCATTTTGATTTTAAAAAATATAAAATCTATAAAGACATATAAAGGATTAGAAAAAAAATCATATAATAAAAATAATGATGAAACAGAGAAAGCACATAACATGGTAATGAAATACTATAAGAGTTACAAAAAATCAATTTTTCTACTTTTCCATCCCCATGAGATTATTAATAGATAACTTCATATTTTTTAATTATTTTCTGTAATCCATAATCTCTTGAATATATTATTTTTGAGATAGAAATATTTCTTCTATTTATTCAAACAACTTTTCATGATTACAAATTATTTTTTCATAGAGCCCATTAATATATTCTTGTTCTTTAATCATTTCTTATAGATCATTAAAAAAATTTGGATTATAAAGACTATCTCTAGGATTTGAAATGTCTATGTCATAAAGATGTTTTTATTTTTTACATATGATATTTTACCCTTCAGATTATAAAAGACTTAAAATTTAATTTCTTTTGATTTATTGGGTCCTTGAAATGCCTTGAATTTCTCATTCATATAATTGATAAAGCATTATTATGATACATGAAGACAATTTAAAAGATGAATACTTCTTTAAATACTTTTATGATGATGTTATACAATTCCATTAATACTATACAACTACATGAAAAAATTATTAAACTCAATTTTTTGTTATTGATACCCTTCTTGAAAAACAATAAATTTAAAATTACGTTTCATAAATCTTCCCCTCAAAATCCAAACATAATCTGTTCATTCATAATGGATATTTCAAAAAATATCTACCATTGCTTATATTTTTTTGAAAAAAATAAATGATCTTGTCTAGTCGATTCAAATATTTCTCAATATATTTAACTCTTTTATTGTTATTATTTTCTGAATCCATATCGTCATATAAATATAGAATCTCACTATAATG
This sequence comes from Viscum album, assembly GCA_963277665.1. Classification (NCBI taxonomy): domain Eukaryota; kingdom Viridiplantae; phylum Streptophyta; class Magnoliopsida; order Santalales; family Viscaceae; genus Viscum; species Viscum album. Next base: position 1,042,325,019 of record OY728163.1, on the reverse strand, counting down.
ATTTCAATTTACACATTATAAAATTGATGATTATGATTTTTATCATATTATACCTATTATTTATCTAAATTTAGAATTTCATCCACATTATTGGGTATTTAATTCAGAGAATATTCTTTTGGAGACATATGATCTGGAGCCAAAAATTTTAATTATGATTATTTCTGAGGATTCAACATTGGTTTTCTTTTCTGAAGATATTTTTTCTATTAATTACATCATCATGTTTTTTATTATCTTCATCCTCCACCCATTGTTATTATCATTCTCCTTATACTTCTTCATCATATTCTTCTTATATACTAACTTTTGTTTCATTCTATTTATTAGCGTATTCATCAATGTTATATAATTTACTATATTCAACTTCTTCTATTTTTTGTTATTAGTTGAATGTTTGAGGACATTCTACATCTCCAACTATTTTTGTTCCTTTTTCATAAAATGTTAACGAATATTATATTTCTTTTAGAACAAAATAGAAATTTCCCTTATCACCAATTATGAAAAGTCTATAGATATCAATGACATATGCCTTTCGATTCTTCATTGTATTAGTCTTTTCTATTTATCATACAGTTTCATTAGTCCGAACCATTTCGGTGAGGTCCTCAGTAGGATAAAGTCCAAATTTGGGTTCACCGACATCACTTTTTACACTATTCATTCTATATTCAGATTTAACCTCATCGGGTCCTACATATTTCTTCTTAGATTTCTTTGGTGGTTCAGACTCAGCCTTTATCTTTTTAGAAATAGAATTTTTCAATTATTTTCTGGAATTATGACTTCCTCGAGCTACTTATTATTGATTTTTAGCTTTAGAACTTTTTATTATTTCATTGATTCTAAATTGAATATTACCTTCAACCTCCTTATCTTATCAACATTGATTAGTGGGACTTCAAATAATTTTAACACTGACATGACTTCAACATTTCACGATATTAAATATTCATAAATAATTGGTAATATTTTAAAGAAACTTACTCAATTATGATTTTATTGCTCTAGGATTCAATTTCGTGATAGTCCTAAAGACGAATCCGATGATATTGAATTTTCTTCATATTAAATCTATAGTTAAATAAAAAATTCAAAAAAATATAGGGTTTCATTATCAACTTTTATCACCACTAAAAAACCATTCATTCAAAGCTTAATTAATTCTTTATCATCCAAAATATTATTCAACATTATTTTATCTTCATGAATCTTGAAAAGTGATTCCTCTTCCTTTTGTTTGTCAAATGTACCTTTTAATTAGGGAACCAATGTGATTGACAAAAATAATCTTCTTCCTTCAGAATGCCCACAATATTTGCAGATTTCTTTATGGAAGTTGTGTAATTATTGTCATAAATTTTAAAAGAATTATTGATATTATGATGTATTTATGTAGTATTATAAATTTTTTTCACCTTCATAGAATTAACATGATCTTGATCATCTCTGGGTATTTCAATAATATGGTATTTACATTGTTGGAAGACAATAAATATTTTCTAAAAAGAATCAAAACGATCATAGAAATATTTGGAGATTAACCTTTTAACTTGAATTGCCTATGTCTAGAAGACCATTAAAGAAATATGTTTTGGGGATGATGTGGGTGATTCATACATGAAAACTGAAAGATTACATGAGTATGAATATATATAAATTCACTGATTATGGAATCAAATGGTATGATCATTTTGAAGGGAAACAAAGATTTATTGCACTTTGGTTGAAAAACAATATAGCGTGAGGTAGTGGTTCCCCTTAAATAGTAAATTGAAATTAAACCCTTTAGAATCTAAATCAGAGAATATATTAAAATAATCCCACTATTGAAGATGATTTCAATTTCTTGAGGTTTTTTCTATATTTTTTAAACAAATATTGTATTCTTGATGAATATTAATTTTTTTTTAAAAAATTAATGATTGTCAATAACAAAAATTCTTAAATTTAATAGAAATTATATGATTTAGAAAATGAACAAGTTAGAGTATCAGGAATGATGTATTGATTTCAATATATTGTACTTATGAAATAGAAATTTAAATTAGTGAAATAAATCATAAATATTATATCTAAATAGATTTTCAATACAATTGAAAATCCAATTATAATTAAATGAAAAAGAAAATATAGTAAAAATAAAATTTAATACTGATAAAATTGTAATATCGATGAAATATGAAAGAAAATAAAAATATAAATGTAATCAAAAACACGAAACTGATTAAAAATGAACAGATTTAAATCATTAAACTAATTAAAATCATTAAACTAGTTAAAAACATGAATCCAATATGTACCACTCCTTTGAAAATGAGTAACATAATGTAAAGATATGGTTTAAATATGAATTAGATATAAATTATTGTTTATAGTGACCATTATTTGATTCTGCTTATTTATTCAAATTTTTCAGAAGGTAAAGGTTTTTTGAAAATATGTTGAATTTTTATCTTCCATTCTGATGAATTATAAAAGGATATATTCTTTTTCTATGAGTTTTCATAACAAATTGATTACCAATTTCAATTTGTTTTTTACAAGTGTGATGTCTATGGCCTTTAATTTAGGGTATGTAAATACTATTATCACATAGTATCTATGTTTTTTGTAAGCTAATTACATAATCATTGTGTTTGTCTCACATATATAACACTTGAGAACGACAACATCTAACTGCTACATATTCAATATCAATAGTGAAATGTGCTAAAGATATTTATTTTTTACTATACCAATAAATAAATTAATCTCTTATGAAATGAGAAGTTCCATATTTACTTTTTCAATCCATTATACAACTGAAAAAGTCAAAATTCGATAAATATTTTTCAAATAAAATATTTTATAGATGTGTGGATAAGTCCTAAATCTGTTGTAAAATTCAAAAATAGAAAAATTATTTTCACAATATTTATATTGGATTATTTTAGAATAGGTTGATTTCATGCACATACTCATACTGAAATCAATATGTTTGGATGAATAGTTGTTAATTATAATATGGTACATATCATTGCTATAAAATATTTTTGATCCACTGGTATCCTAGTTTCATCTTGATCAAGTGAATTTTATGTACCAATTGGAGTAGTAATACACATAGTGTTGTAATATTGATTCATTATCAACAAATATTTAAGATACATATGTTGAGATATATAGATTCCTTTTGGTTATTGAGAAATATAAAATCATATAAATAATGATAAATCACCCATCATGCTGATCTCAAACTGAGACATAATAATATTAACAAATGAATCAGTTACTAATATTTGTGAGGATAAGAGTATAATTTCTTCAAAATAAATTTAAATAGTAAAAAAATATGCTATTTTTTAAATGGGTTGAATAATATTTTTTACGGGATAATTGTTTTCTATTAAAAAATCTTATTAATTTATAATACCAAGTTGTAGGGTCTTGTTTAAGGCTATATAATGACCCAGTATGTATGAAAAATTATTTAGGATGTTTTTTCTATTATACATGATGGTTTTATAATGCGAAAATATCCACCTATACATATCCATTAATAAAAGAACACTTCATATCCATTATAAAATATTCGAAACTAATGAATGATTGAAAATCTAGTAGAATAAAAGTATATTCATATAATTATACTGGAGTATAGGAATTATCATAATCTATTACAAATTTTTGATTGTAACTTATAGTAATGAGTCGTTATTATTGTGAATGATTAGTATATTTTCATCCCATTTATTAATAAAAACCCATTTTATTGAAATTATAGTGGTTTCTTTAGGTTTTTAACCATGGTTTGTTCATTTACTCTTTGATTTCATTTAGTATACCTTGTATAGATTTTATTCAATCTTCATCACCTAAGGCCTCATTTGGAATTTTAGTTTTGAAGTAGGAATGAAATGATAAATGGTCCACCTCATTCTTCAATGAACACATAGTCCTTACTTATGGATTTGCATCAACAATCACACAATCACAATGATTATTCTTGTGAAATAACTATTTTAGGATTTGAAAAAAAAGTTCATCAATATAAGGTAGAAATTTTTTTAGAGTGAATACCTTACAAAATATTTCATGAATATCTTCCTTATTAGAAGATTCTTATAATAAGGGTTTATAATATGTTTTTGGAAACATATCTGATGATATAGGATGAGATTGTTTAAAAATAAAAGTACTAGTGTCATACAAATTTACATGTATTTTTTCTCCAGTGGTACAAAATAATTGTTTTAAAACAATATAAGCCATTGATTTAGTGGAATATCTGAATAACATTTCTTCATCGGATTTGGGTGTGAATTTTTGTATGTTATCATTTTTACTAAAAATAAATACTTTTCATCAAAATACAATAAAGTATGAATCTTTAGGTATTCTACCTATCCATAATTCATAAGTTTTGTTATTATGAAATAGAATAGTTAAAACCCTATTTATAGTATAACACACAATACATACAACTTCAACCCAAAAATGTTTGTCAATTGTGTATTGAATTAAGATGATTATTTTTATCTCTGGAGAAATCAGTTTCTTCTTTCAACAAACCCATTTTGCAGAGGGGTTCTTTGAGATGATAATTTATTAGTAATGCCTCTATTTCTAAAAAACGGTCAAAATTAAAATTTTCAAATTCTCCACCATGATCACTACAAATTATTATCAATGTTAGGTTTATCTAATTTATAATATTTTCTATAAATGTTTTAAAAAGATAAAGCTTCTGATTTTTTTTCTAGAAAACACACCCATCTAAATCTAGTGAAAACATCAACTAAAACAAATACAATGTATTTCACTATAATACTTCTACTTATTGTTGGATTGAGAAGATCCATATGAACTAGATTTATTGAATTAGAAGTTGAGTCCTCAATAATTGATTTAATGAAAGAATTATGAATTTTTCGATATTGAAAAGGGTCAAAAAAATTTATAATCTATTCAATGATCATGTAAATCATTAATAGGTCCATTCATAGATAGTTTTTATATTATTTTAGGGTTAATATGTCCTAACCTTAAATTCCATAAAAAATATTGTTCATACATTGAATGAACAAAAGGTAATTCTTTGTTGATAATGTCTTATAAGTTATGTGGATAAACATTCTCATATTGATAAGAAGAAGGAATAAACTCATCCTTGGAATTATGAAATACACATTTTTTATTCCTAAAATTCACTGTGTACACTTCATCACATTAACTACATGTTCATATAAGGTTATTATTAAGACTATTAACAATTAAAAAATTTTACATTATGTATTTTCAAATAAGAACAATATTACCTACTACAATGATATTTCCATAAGCATTATCTCATATGGTAACTTTTCCACCCTTAAATTATATGATATTTTCAAATATATCTTTGATTCTAATCATATGATTAAAAAATACACTATCCATATACCAAATACTATTATTTTTTGTACATCAATTGTTTTACAAAAAAAACAAAACATTTACATTTTTGAATGTGAAAATTTCATGGATAAAGAATAGTTAGAATGTCAAATATTATGAATAAAAATTGATTATTAAAATGAGACTTATGAAATCATAATTATTTCATTTAATTTAATGATTTTTTTTACCCAATTTCCACCATTTTATCACTTATTACAAATTGTGGCACTCAGAGTAACAAAATGGTTGTGAATCAATGTATGTTTTGATCAAGAATAAAAAATTCTAGGATTATTTCTTAAAGGAAAATTTTAGATTTAATTTTATCAAAACCTTCTTTACCAGAAGTAATGTTATTAAAAAAAATCATTTAAAATATCATAGATTTTAGTTTAAGGATTAATGTTTATCCCCATATTAATTGGTTTTAGCATTGGAATTTGTCTCAAAAACATTTTTCTTAGAGTTTTGTTTATCAAAATCCATTGGGTGATTAACTTTTATTGAATTAAATTCCTTAAGAATATTCAAAATAGAATCAATTTAAGAATATTTTTCATGTATTTCTTTGGAATAATAATACACCTCTTCTGTAAATACATAAATTCTATATTTTTCATTGTCATGATTTTTATTGATCTCCCTAATTTAATTTTCATGTATCTTAGAAAATACAAATGATTCTACCAAATAAGGTGATTTATCTTCTACAATGGAAAATTATTCATCTGATGAAATATATCTATCATTATCAAGATTATTATAATTTAAAAGAAAAATGGATTAGCATTTACCATTGTATAACATTACAATGAAATAATGATTTTGTTTTGGAATACCAAAATAATGGCCAATATTTTTCTATCCCAAACATTCAATATATATAGTCATCAAATTAGTATCCACCACTAGCACTCCATGAATAACATTCCATTATCTCTTTCTTTCCCTTGGTTTTCCAAAAAAATGATTTTTATTTGAATGATAATCCCTTATGTCATTCTTTTTATTCATAGGAAAATCTGGTTTGATGTGTCATGTTCTTTTTCCTTCATAACAAGTCACTTATCAATCATAATTATCATTTATATCCTTATGTATCATTTATATTCGTATTGAAAATCCATAATTAAAATAATTTTGTTCATCCTTCGAGTATGATTAGATAATATATTTCAGGATTTCTCATCTTCACTTGAGTCTGACTAAAAAAACAACATACATTTATTATGAATTTATTGATATATCTATCAATTTATTATGTCAATTGATTATATTTTATGTTAAATAACCACAATAAATATTATTATTTGAATATTATACATCTATCTTCAATATGTTACCATTTTGCAATAGTATTCTAAATAACTCATCACGATATTTATTTGTGACATTCCTTGGATAATCAATAGAAGTTATCATTGATTCCACTTTAACCAGAAAGATGTATATGATCTTATCTACAATAATCTCATCATCTAGGCTTTTTCCTCCAATAGAACATAAAATTTTTATGATAGTCATTAAACTCAATTTAAATTTAAAAATAGCTTATTCATATTGGAAAACCCATTATAATATTTTGTAAACATGTACCTTCTAGGTTCAGTAACATTAGATGTACCAAAATGTGTAACATCCAATTTCTTATAAATAAAATTTTCTGCTTCACAATAATATATCATTCTATATATTTTACTAGTCATTAAACATAAAAATATATTGCATACCTTATAGTTTAACTAATATTATTAAATTTAATGATTGTTAAATATTTTTTATATCTTTATCAATGATTTTATATTCATCAAGGAGCATTTAAAAAATTCTCACATCAGTGATGAAAAAAAGGATTAATTTTATCTCCATAGTATTAATTATCATTATCATCAATAATAGGAGGTCTTTTAAGATTCTAATTTCCAATATATCTGAAATTTAATCCATTCATCTTAGAGAAAATCTATTCCACTCCATGTGATAATGTATTATGTATTTAATTAAAGTTTTTATCAAAGAAATAAATTAAACTTATAAAAGAAACCATTTAAGTTAAACACATTAAAATCCTTTACTAATAAAATAACCAATATTAGTATTTGAAAGACCTTCTGTGATACCAATTATTGGATAAAAATATATGATATATAAGAAACTATAAATGGTGTGATTTAATTGAATATTTTAACATTGTCATTATCAATCTTAAAATAATATTATATTAATATAATGTAAACTAATTCAATTCACAATATCACTAAATGTGATATAATTATGAATATAGGAGGGCCTTGATAACAATGAAATTGATAATCATAATTGGGTATGTTATGATGTGTATCCTAACCTGATTGATTATGATATGTATACCACATGTTTTATTTAATTAAATTTCTTATTCTGGATTAATATGATGATCATAGAAGAAAATTAAAGGTCGTAATTACAAGGGTTATGATAAAGATATTATTACAAGAATATATTCTTCTATCATACAACATATATAATCTTCAGCAGTAACACAACATGAAATTTATTTATTATGAAACTAAAATAATATGAAATATGAATACAAATAAAAAACTCAATGTTTTATATTTCTATTAAAATTACTGCCGAAATTTAATGAATAAAAATATTTTAACCCAATAAGAAGGGTATTTTATAACCCATAATATACGTACCTTTATTTATATAGTCAAAAATGATTACCTTAATCATACAATGGTATTCCATCAATTTTAATACCTTATACAGTCTATCTACAAATCTTAGACAATCGACGATTAAGCAGGTAATCAGCACATCTGTCTTCTTAGACTTTGAATCCCTCAATCCACAAAATAGGAGCACCAGTTTGTCTTCCAACCATGAAATAACTAAATTTAAATCACAATTGATTAGTATTGGAAAATTCAAAAAAACTGTTTGATAAAACCTGTACTTGAATAAATATATTTAGGAATTGAATTATTTAGATATTTTTTCACAAGATAATGATTTTGACATAGATTTCACAATGTATCTCTTTTTTGTGAAAGGTATTGTGCTCAATTGAAAGACATGATATTTTTATCCTTCATCCCAATGTTTATATTAGTTCCACCACTATCATAGTTTTCCTAAAAATTCAGTGGGGCATAGAAACCTGTCAGTAATATTTTTATATTGAAACAGAACAAAATACATCATTTTAATACATAAAAAATTGCACCACATCATTTTATTTGAAATAAATAATATATTGTATGACATCATTTTAATTAAATTACATAACAGATTTCATGGTATTGTTTTTATATAAATGATTTCTTTTTACAATTATTAAGATATACTAGAAACAAAAAAATTTAATCTAATGTTTTTATAATGAATATAATAGGTGGTTACGATTGAAAAAAATAAAACAAATTTATTGGATATCCTATTTTATAGTTACAATTATAAACCTCTTTCAAAGTAAAACATGACATGCAACTATTATTTTTAACCTATTATGACAGAATACAATGAATACAATTATAATAGAAAAATATACAAATAGTTTCGATTGATATGCAGTTTTGATTAAAAGAATAAAAAATACAGTTACGACTAAATACTATACTTATAGTAATGTTGAAATAAAATAAATTTTTTAAAGATTTAATATAATGAAAATCATATTTTATGTGAATAAAGAAGAAATTTATTTAGAATGACTGTGTTACTTCAAAAACAAAATGAATATTGAATTCAAAACAAATCATTGACTCAACATGTCGGTTATTAGTTTTAACAAAAATAAAATAATGGTATACTTAATGACTATTATTTAATTGGAGTACGTATTAAAAGAAAAACTATATATTATAATTTTATATCTAATGGGACCATTGGTTCTATGTGTTAGGGTGATTTCAGTATTGATCAATTAAACAAAAATATGAAATGTAGTGATTTTTAGTAATTAATTATTCATTATATTATATATCTCTTCTAAAAATTTTCATTTATATCATTAAAAATTGAATTTTTCCAATGGAATATCTCTTATGAATTTAGAAAACATCACCCCAATACTGGGAAGGTTTCTTTTACTTATTTATTTTTTTACAATGGTATTTTGTTCAATTTTCCGTGGATGTTTGTGATTCATCATACTTGTGAAAGAAAGGATAATACTGTCTGGTGAGTACGGCTAAATTTATATATTCTTATCGTGTACCTATTTATTTGTATTTTATTTTTATTTACTATATTATTGTAGTATTAGTTAGATTCTAATGGATTTGTGTGATGAATTTTTGTAGATTTTTTTAAAATATAATATCAGGTATTGCATGATATTTTTTATATGAGAATGTGGTTCATTTAATTTTCCTCATATTATATGTTCCTCAATGATTAGAGAATTATGTGGGAGAAATTGTATTGGTTAAATCAAATTTAATGATATAATACACCAAATTGATTTATTATAATGAACACAATTTTTTTAAGGAAATTAAAATATGAAATTGTCTTATTTTAAATTAATTTCATGATAATTCTTCTTTAGTGTATATGTTACTATTATAAATGGAATATTATGTGATCATGGATATAATGTCTATAACACATTTGAGGACATTTTTATCATATATTTTTACTGTGAATATCATGGAAATGAATGGTATTGTTGATATGCTAATAGTATTTTTTAATATATATAAAAACATATAACATTAAAAAAATTATTCAATATATATATGTTTTTTAATCTAATGTAATTTCAAGGAAGATGATTTGTATGAACATGATTATTGGGAATCTAAATTTCATGAATTTCATGTTAATGGTGGATTTTTGGTCTCTGTTACTACTATATATTCTCTTATAAATCTAGGACATGATGGTTACTATGATGCGTAACTCTTCTAAAAAATTGTCTTTTGATTATATCTGGTATTTAACTCAAACAAAAGAATAGAACGTTTTAGGTTTACAAACTATATGATTACAATTTTTGTGAATATGTATGATGATAGTTTATTTAATGGATAAAATACTAAAAAATACACCATCTAAAAATAATTAATGGCTGTATATATGAATTATTTTTTAAATTATATATTTATCATACTAGAACTATAGAGAATATAGAATCATTGGAAAGGGAAATTATAGTAGTGAATTATTCAATATACAATAATCATTCATAAGAGAAAAGAAAAATGGAATAATACTATAATAATTTCAAATATTTATATTTTATAATACATTAGGGGAACCATGGGTTGTTGGCTTGAGTAAAATATTACATTCTAAGGGAAAAAATATAATTTGATTATTATGTTTCATTATTTTAGAAAATGTTTATTTATTGGATGATGAAGCTAGGGAGATAGATATGAATGGATATTCTAACATCCAGATAAATAATGTTTAATTATAGAAGAAAATAAATTATAAACAAATAAATGTGAATTTTAATAAACTAATTTCAGTAGAAAAATGAATTAGGAATGATATGGAACTTCTTCTAACAATAGAGTATTTAATATTACCGAGTGTTCAATAGTTGTATCAAAAAGACTAAAGGATGAAATAATTTAATATAACATAAGTACTATAGTAATTTAATTGTCAAACTGTTAATGAAATATTGACATTTTTATTTCATACATTGTCACCACAATGAGGAGAATATAAAGGAGATGACAAAAAAATTTAATATTGAATCATAATCATATGGAAAATATTTATGTGAATGTAATGGTTTTAAAATTAGAGGACATATTCTATAAATTCAAATGAATATAAAACCACATCATGATGTTTTTAAATTCGGATATTTATGTTAGTAAACATGTCATTATTTAGTCCCACTATAGATCTTCGTATTTATTAATCATTATTGACGATGTAATAAAAAATAGATGATTAATCACTTAAATCATAAGTTCTATATTCTTCCATATATTATTTAATTGAATTACATGGTGGAATGGGAGAGAAATACAATTTTTAAATTCTTATTATATAACAAAAGTGGTTACAGAAATATAGATAACACGAAAAAAATTATACAATGTGTTGGAAATACATAATGAGAAGTATATTCTATGAATATCACAATTGAATAGAGTGGTTAAAATTTTGAATCAATGTTGATAAACAGGTATAGAAAAATAACTCATTACTATGAAATGGCTAATAGATAATTTGAGTATTGTATCAGTATAATGTTATATGTTGTTAATAATATTTTGTCTTATCATCATGGGAAAACAAATTTGTTTTATTTGTCATGAAATTAATAGAATGATCATCACTAAATAAAATGTTTGTATTATTTTCATACATGAGTAATGGGACTAGGGAAATGTGGTATCCATTTGTAATAGTACAATATAACATTACATCACTGATTATAGTGATGGGAATTCCATATTCTGACTATGGGATAATTTAAATAGATTATAAGTTAATCCATGAGTCCATTTACCATGTTTTTATGTTTATATTACTACAATTGATATTGATTCATGGGTTAATTTATATGTTTATCTAATAGATTAGTAATTATTAGAGAATACATATATATATATATATATAATTCATAAATTAGACATTAAAATGTTCGAATCAACAAAAAAATTTTGAAGGTTCTTTATTTCTTCCAAAACGTCAATGAATAAAAATATTGATACCTTCTCAGTATGTTGGGGAAAATTAAAAAAATAATGTATTTGCATAGAATTTAATTATGTGAAAAAAATAAAACTATATTTTTCATTGAATAAATATATAATGATTAATACAGATGATATAAATAGTAATCAAATATTTCATGGCACTATTTCAATCAACAGTGAATAAAACTATGGATGACATAACGAAAAAATAATCAAATTAATAAAAAAACTAATTTCATAATGATGGAATGAATAATTTTTATTAAAATAGTATAATAAAAACCAAGTTCTATGAAATCATAAACAAATGGGAATTCTTATAATAAACAAACCTTCAATTTTTTTCACATAATATTTACTAATTCATCTAGGGGATATAAATTACCCAACCCATAACATATTAAATCCAATTAATTAATAAAATGAATACAAATTATATTCACAATAAAAACCATTCATATAAATTGTAATCATTTGTATACAATCATTAAATAGAAAAAAATATCATATTTCACATTATGTAATATGTAACATGCTATCAATATACTATATCCCCAATAATTAATATTCTTCAAAAAAGGATATTTATATAATTGGAAATTCATTAAATATATCTATATAATATTTACTAAGAAACATTCCCTTTAATAATTAATTCACATTTAATATAATATAAAATGTTATTAAATATTAGGAAAAACATTTTCATTCAATATATTAGTGGAATTATGTAGAAAATACACTAAAACATATAGTTGTCTTGATGGTATAATTTTTTTCCCATGTTGTGTGCTTTAAAATAAAGATACCTTTCAAAAAAAATTTAATAATTAAAACATTAATACAATTAAATGAATATTGTAATTAAAATTATTTATTGAAATTCAAATATATTTAAAAAATTCATTATCCAATCCTTTGAGAATATTTTTACCATCCTTAATTTTTTTTGGAAATATGGACATGTTGAAAAATGTTCCCAATCACAGGGAAAGATATGTTTGAGTATTCTTGAAAAAACATGTATTTCAACATTTGAGTATAATGAATGTCTAAAATGAAGTAAAAATATATAATTTTAAAAAATTACTTAAGAGTTAGAATATATATGGGTTTTGTGTCATAAATATTATATAATTACAACAATGGTAACCTAGACATAAATAATATAGAATAAAGACATAATTTATAATTAAACTATTATTATATTGGATAAATTGAAATTAGACACCCTCAAATGAAATAATTTTTTTTGTATTCAATAACCATGATATATGAAGGATCACTGATATAAAATTTCCATGATAGAGTTTATATGCCCTATAAACATTAATAGAGTTATAACATCGAATATGTATCAACCAAACTATATTAAGACAAAGAACCATTACCTTATGTATGTATTATATTATATAAACTCTATAATAATCTATATAAAAGTATATTTATTATTATTCTACACCAGATCCATTTAAAAATTAATTATTTCATATATTTTCTATTTATAATTTTTTTTACTGATTTATTAATATATTTTTCAACATTATACTTTCGGATAGAACTATTCCATTTTTCATTAATATTTTGGTCGGATAGTTAGGGTAATTAAAATTTTATTATGGTTTAATCATCAATAAAATATTAATCTTTTCATACTTATTACATAAAATTATTATACAATTTTTAACTATTCAAATATATAGATAATAAAAAATGAATTATATCACTTCTTGTAGATGGATGAATGTACATACCAAATGGTGATTTTTATATTTATTGATGCATGGATTAAAATGAACATAAAAATAATTAATATTTATATATTAAATATTATATCATAAATATAAAATAAATTATATAAATATATCCTTATTATTGACTGTGTTATTCTCAAAATTTAAAAATATTTATATCAATTAATAGGGGTGGTATTGCACAAAAATAAAAGCATTACATTGTCATTTGACAATAGATTAGAAGGTTATAATATAGATAAGACATTATTATTAATTACATAAAATTATTAAATTAAAATTATATAATCCTTAAATCCATCATAACTACCATCAATGAACAATGGTGGTGGAAATACCATCATTTATATACGTGGATGGCGCAACCCAAACAAATGGTCAAGTGATACATTCATTCCATATATGACCGAATGAAGTATAAAATTGTTTTTTAAACATAATAAAAAAGAAAATTTTATATCTATAATACTATATTAATATTTTTGGATTGATAAAATATATTTATTGGAAATAGAAGATAAAATGATATTGGAAATAGTTATTAAATTTGATTATATATTCTTTGAGTGGAAATCATTTAATTACACATTAAGCCTTAAAATAATGATTTTAACGTATGAGATGATGTTATTAGATGATTTTAATGGATATAATATAGGTTTGGAGTATATATTTTATCATCATGAATGATAATTTTTTTGAATATGGGTGCTGAAAAAGAAAAATTTAATATATGACAGAAGTAACACACTTGGAATTATAAAAAATATTTTCATGTTATACATTATAATTCATGTGAAACTGTATCCTCATTTATAATAAATCAATGTTATTAAAATATAAGGTTTAAATATATTTAAGAAACAATAATTATACTAACTTATGTGCAATTTATACCTTTATCCCTTTTTCTAACCCCATACTAACCACATTATAAAATTAACCATTAAAATAATAACTATCACACTTTATTGTGTAAAAACATATTGCTATGTATATTAAATTATATTAATTATTATTTTTAATAATATTTTTTAATTTTAATATTTCTTAAAAATGTAATGAAAATATTTTTTTGAGAATTTCATTTTTGAGAATAATGCCAAATTTACTCTTATTACATCCCAAATAAAAACCATAGAATTTATGTTAAAATAATCCATTGGATATATAAATAATGTATTTAACTATCATCAATATATAATATTATTTTTATAAAATTAATTGAGGAAACAATAACATTATACTAGCATGATCATTTAAGAAATGATGTTATTTAACAAATATAATATTTAAATAAATGGTTGAAATATTTATAATTTCCTCACATAAGATGACATAAAATCCATTTTCAAGTAAAATGAATTATTTATGCATAAAATGTATTTATGAAAAAAATAGAATGTTTTTATTATAAATTAATTATTAAATTTTCATTATATATAACTTTTAGACGATTATTTCTTCATATAATAATATCTATTAATAAATCATAATTAATGTCTAGGATATTGTAGTCACATTTAAATAATAACTTTAGATTATATCATAGTTTTCTTAATTGTCAACTTTTCATGTTATGCGAGTTATAACACATAGTTTTATTTAAACAATATTTACATGGTGTAATACTATAACTCCTAAAATAAATTATACCATGAAAATTTTAATATAGATATTTATGGTTTTAATTTATTTAAATACCTTATTTAAAATACCCTTGAAACAAGGGGATAATAAAACATCCTTTTAAAAGTGGAAGTGGGAGACATCATTATTAAGTAATATAACAAAAAACTAGGTTTCCATATATATATATATATATATATTAAATTTTATGGATGTGATAATATTGACATGAATGAAAAATAATAACATCTAAAAATAACATATTGTGATAGATTACATGATCATGGGATTGTTAATAGATGCATATCCATGAATCATTAATGTATTAAAAAGACAATCAATTCTTCATAAATTATTGTAAAATGAAAAAATTTATATTTCAAAATCAATTTACGTGTGTGGTGGGATTATTTTACAAAAATAATATACACCATAAAAAAATTTACTTAAATTAAATATTTGATGATTGTATGAATTTTTATTGCTTATTTTAATAAGTTACAAAAATGAATTCTACCCATTAATTACTAAAAGGAAATGATCAATCATGGAGAATAAAATCAACCATTAATAGATCATAAGATCATTTAAAGAAGTAAAATTACTCTGACTATCAATAAAATGATCAAACAATATAATATTATATTCAATAAGAATAATACTTCTTGTGAATAAATATCATATTAATTCCAAATATTTCATTAAATCTCTAATAAACAAGCTGAAATACTTTTACCATTTCATTATAATAACTCTAGTTAAACATATATTGTTTTATGATGCATATAGTAATTCCTATATAAAAATAATAATAAAACCCATAAAATTATGATTATTTTAATTCAAAACATATATATATATATAATTGAATTTTTAAACTAAGGAATAAATATTTATCTTTATTGAAATAGCTTAACATACTTTAACATGATTCCCTTTAGGAGACATGATTGTTCATTCCATCGTCATATTTTCCAGGGATGACTAAATATTAATTAAAAATATATTTGAATTTATATATCTATAATCTAATAAATAATGATTTTACAATAAAATTACATGTTATCACAATCTAAGGGATATGAACATCACTTGTAGTTGTTACATCAGCTTGGCCTCGAAATTTTATATTTTCGTAAGGTATGTTAACATAACACATATATAATTTATTTTTGTATTTCACAATATCCTTTTAGATTAAAACTAGATATTGGTAGATTCATTCATTCCCTCACATTCATAAAGTATATTTTTTTTCTATTCAAATATGATCCAAACTCTAATTACATACAAAAAGATCCAAGTCATTTTCCCGAAATTATTAAATTTTTTATATTATAGTCAATTATTTTTACATTGAACCACATTTTACTTTTCACATATATCATATAATCACCTCTTCTTATTATCCACATTGAAAATATATGATATGTGGAATTCCATATCTTCCTTGAGGGTACATGTTGGGATTTCCTCACATTTTAAATTATGATGAAATGAAACACCATTAACAACACAAAATTTTACAAAAAAAAATATCAATATTACCCTTATGATTTTGTATATATTCAATATCATTCCATAATAACATTGTAATGATTTATTAGTCAATTTAAAGACCTTCCTCTTATAATTTTTCCATATTAAAAAATCATTATTAATTAACTCATTAAAAATGTGGAGTTAATTTTCAATGACTATATCAATAAATGATTCCCATTCCTTATCCTCTATTTTTAAATCCTCTGTAGTGATTTAAATTATCAAACATCCCTGATTATAATCTGTCTTTTTAAAAATATCATCTATATAGCATATCATTTTCATTAAATCCCCAACCATGAAATTTCATTTCACATGATTCAATTCATTTAAAGCTGCTAAATTATTAGTATTGTAATTAATAAAATAATTTTTATTTATCTGATATTATCCAACGGTATGGTATCGTGTGGTGATGAAATAATTTTCTCTATATTGCCAAAGTTTCTGGTCATAACATTCGAAAATAGGTATGTAATATTCCTTCTGTAAAATCTAGTTTTATAGAAATTGTTAGGATGGAATTACCTAGTTGGATTAATGTTATTGTCATTTTTTCCAATCGTTCGTTAATAAAACATTTCTAATACATTACATGTAATAAATTTTTGGACTTAATTATGAAACATAGTGTATATTTTTAAATCCTATAGAATACTAAACATAAAAAGTTAAAATTATCTGTAGAAAAAATTAAAAGGGTACATTTATTATATTTGTAATATCCTAAAATCAATAAATATAAATTTATAAATAATTTATAATGATTCAAAAAAAATTGTCAATAATACAAAATATATCCCCTATGAGTGACTGGCTAAGTTTATAAGATTATTTCCACTCATTAAGTATGTTTGATAGATTGATAAATATTTAATATTCACCTTATTGTGTTGTCACGACTTGGTGAATTTATTAAACAACCAAATTTAATTACTTCTATCTATAGTATAATTTATTATCTAGGATAGGTAAAAAATATATAAATTTTCAAAATATTATAATATTATGTAATACATATATTTATCCATGTAATCAGAAATAATTCAATTTTATATAATCTATGTTATGTTATATCTAGTTCACATGGTTTATATTAATTATCTTTTAATACAACCTATATATCTATTCACCCAATAACCCAAAGCTAGTTTTTATTTTCCTACATTCTGACACGATATATAAGATCATGTCATGATGAATAAAATTGTTCAGTTTTCTTGAGATACCGTATACATATATGGTTCTAAAATGGCACATGAAAACATGAAATATATCTTATAATTTTCATGAAAACATTTTTATTTTGTCATTTTTTTAATGCATTCCTGGATCTCTTCTGGGTATCCTTATGAATGAAAACTGTAATTAATAGTGAGGTCAAATTCTCATTATTTCAAATCATTGAAACAAATATATCATTAAACTAATAATTAATTTAAAATATGGGAGTGATAAATATTAATAAAATATTACATATATCCAATATCATAAAAGGATATAACATTGGATTTCATAACAACATAAAAAATTATATTGAAAATATATCTTATTTGATAATGATGAACTGAAAAATATTACAAATTAATATATTATTTTCAATGAATAGTTCCTCTAAATCAATACTAATTTGGTAAGAATACATAAATTTCAATACTTATATAGTGGGAAACCATATTTGATCAACATGATATGTTACTCGATATTTTTTAATAGAAGGAATAAAGAACATTCCCACTTAGAACTTGATAAAAAATACCTTCTAATATTTATAAACATGGGAATTATTTTTACCTAATATAAAACAAATAATATTTAATATTTTAACAAATTAAGATAGAAAATCATAGTAAAACATAGAATTAATTTACATATCATGTTACATATGTGGAAAAGTAAAAGAAAATTATCATTAAAGTAAATGTAAACCAAAAAATCATCATTTTACTATATATAACCTCTATAAATGTTATTTAAAAGAGATAAACCAAGAGAACCCATTATGTTACGATAATTATTTTCCATTACATATAACATATATGGTTAAAATATATAAATATTGAAAAAAAGATTAATTTATGGGTATTGAATCTTAGTAGGATACACACTGTACAAAAATAATGATTAACAACATTAAACTATTAGTTCTGACAATTAAACATAACATTTTTATAGAGATATTTTAATGCGAACAAAATTATAATGAATCATTTATTTTCATTTAAAACATTCCATATTAAAATCCATTAAAATATGAAGGTAAGAATAATTATTACATAGATTCCAATTGTTAAAATCTTCCCTATTACAAATGATAAACATGAGATCATATATAAAATGGTAAAAAAAATATCGACATGATAATATAAACTATTGCTATATTGAATTGTCCCTCTCAATAAAATAGTAGTCATACAAGTGATAAATTTTACGTGGAACAATAAAATCTTGTATTAAAGCAGTATTCATGTTTGTATCTATCAAATATGAGTGCACACTATTAAATGAGATATAACAGTAAGATAACATAATGTTATTCCTCTGATTCCAAGTCTAGCTACGATCTATTAGTATGAGGATACCAATTTTATTCCATATTATTATGAGAACCTATTTATGGCCATTACTAGAGTCACAAAAAAAATGTTTCATTTTTTAATTTCCTAATACACTATTGAATTTCCATATTCTAGGTTGGAAAAAATCATATCATTCCCATGATCAAGATTCATAAATCATATTCACAAAAAGGAATCATGATATTAGTTTATGTAAATAGCTTATGAGTCGAAATTTTCATTGAGAAATTTCAAAAAAAACATGCCCCTCATATGTAATTTTTTTTATATAATGTTCCATTTTAAAACCTCCTTCAAATAATTTAATTAATAAATAAACCATTTTTAAAAATAGATTAAAATACTTATATAATAATAATGATTAATTCATAAAATATTAACAATTTATGGAGACACAAACCTCAATAATGAGGAAAACCTCAATAGCATGTTTATTTATAATTTTTAATTATGAGAATAGGTTTACTAAATCCAATATCAAAGAGAAATAAAACCCATAATCCATATAAACCATAGATCAGGTAATAATACCAATGATTGGTTTTCAAGGACATGGAGAATATAATTTATTTATGGTATATATAGAAAGGGTATGATAATGATATTGAAAACATTCCTACCTCAAATGGGTCTATTGATATCAATAAATATTCACTAAGGAGTCTAGTCCTGATGCCTCTTGTCGAATATGTAAATTTTAGGTCGATCTTATTAGAGATTTGGGGTGAGTCGATATAAAATTGTTCAAGTAAATTGAAGAAAATTACAAACATTTTGAGTCTTATATAGGTGTTCATAGTTAGTTCACACAGTAAAATTAATTGTGTACTAACTGTGCATGTCACATGCACATTGATAAAATACCCTATATTTATTTTGGAATAACTTCACAGAACAGAAGACCATTCTGGATCAACAAAATACCTTTGAAAAAAATAGACACTTGTATGGTCACCTTATTCTATTGAGATATTCGAAAAACCGTGCCCAAACTATTAAAAGTGATTTTATATATTCACATTGACAAAACCATTTCATTTACTAATTTTTTTACAAACTTTTCCCCTATACTTTGCAACATATTGAATTCCTCCAAATATAAATGTCATATACCATTTCACCAAGAATCATATAATATGAAAAATTTATTAACCTATTTCAAATGAAGCCATATTCTTGAGCGATTAGGTTTCACAATTATCTCCAGTTTAATGTATTTTTATCCCCATAATATCATTGTATCTTCATATATAATAAAATATAATTCCACTACAACCTAATTTTTTTTATATTCTTTCATAATATGGTTATCCCATCTAAACTATCACAATACACATAATAAATGGATATTTTTATCATATAGTACGTTCTTTTGGTGATCCATAAACTGATTATTCCATATAGTCACTTGAGATTATGGATTATGATAAACATATACACATTCAATCCAATAAGAATAAAAATCACAATACGAATTTAATTCCAACAAGACATCATGTTCATCCTATAATAAACTATTCCAAATCATTTGATGATCTCGATTGGGATAATTACTTGGTACTACATACAAAACGTACCTGAATGAAGGTATATAAAACAAAAACATGATTTAGTGATAGAGAATAGATCATTCACCTTGGTCAAAGAGAAACATTGATAGTAGATTGACAGAAAAATTCAGTGGCTCGGTACTATAAAAAATTATTAGTGAGATATCAACACCATTACAATAGACCTGAAAAAATACATAGTCATAATTTATACTGTTCCCCTACACATGTATGGTATCAGTAACATTCATAAGGATAATAATAAGACACATCATGGTGGACCATTTGAATTTTAGAGAATGGATGAGAAAACCCCAATATATAATAAAATATTTATGGATTCCAGAGGTATATCATTAAAAATTAGATAACTTTTTCATCCCAATCATCAATAATAACATAAAAGTTCATTTTTTATTCATACAATAAACCATTTTAATAAAAAAACCACTATAAATTGAAATTAAAATCACATGTTACTACTATAATTGGTAGTTGAGGTAACACCAAGGAGCTCGACAACCCCTCAAACATTATATTTATACATTTATACAATAATCAGCTCTATGGAATGAAATAAATGACCAAAAATCACAAATAAATTAATTATTTCAAAAATCATATGTATTTTATGACTAGGAATATGTGTATTACCATCACCAATGTCTATAAATTCTTTATAAAAGACTCATAAGAAAATGGACTTGTTAATGAATATTTTAATTATTTAAGATATTTTTATTTAATCCTTTAAAAGGAATGTAATTTTTATATAGTGAATGCATTTAGAAATCTCCCTCTTGGATAAAAAAACTGATTTCTCAATCTATGAAACCTTATTCTAGAATAATGTTCATGAATCATCTATAAAAAAAGGTCGCGGGCCATCAAAAATTGATTCAATATAAACAAAACAATTGACTACCTCTAAAAACTCATAGATAAATGAAGATAACAATAATGAAAACACAATGTATTCCCATAAAATTTTTTTCCTTTAAAATTATATCAATTGATGTCCTCATATAAATTTAGAAAAAATAGTTTGTATAAGAAAAGAAATATCCTAAAAAATTGATCACACAAGTGAACTGCAACCTCAAACACATCCTAATGAATTCCTTTAATAATGTTTCCTAATGATTTTTCCACAATTAATTATTTATAGAATATACCAGTGATACACTTCTTGTAGGTCCTCCAAAAAAACCTTTTTTATGAGTGCTTACCAAATATTTTAATATATTATTTTGAATCATATATCATTGTATTTCAACAGTAGGATTATAATTATCTGTTTAAAATAACACTTCAGAAATCCATGATCATAATTATTATCCTGAAGCTCTCCTCAATTTATTAGTATCACAAAATTCTAGGGGATGAATAACAATAACCAACTTAATTCCACGTTTATATATATTCCTTACAAGATGGTTTAAACAAGGAAATACTTAGCACATCACTATTTCTAAAACAACTTTCCATTTCTCAAATACATGGATGGAAATTTAGTGTGATAGCAACATGACCAAAATAAGAAAAAAAGTAATTATACATTCCAATGAAGATACTCATAATTTCATCCTTTCAAAATATTTGTAGTATCTGGATCATATAATAAGAGATTCTATAGAAAAAAAATTCTCTCAATGGTCTCTCAACCCTTAATATTTAATATAATATGGTTTAAAAATGATTGATTGCAAAAAATAACAATATGGAATCAATAAGGAATAATAGATTCATCTTACCATTTACTAAAAAGCAAAAATTACACATCTTTATCAAAGGAAACCACTGAGATATCATATTATTTTACCAATCAAGGTGGAATATATCAAGATTTTGAAATGGAATTTTTAAAATAATAATTTAGTTCATTAATTGATCAATCAACCATATAGGTAATTCAAAATTTAGAATACATAAATCCAGATCTTCCACATTCCACACAACTCTAAGGAGGTTCAATAAATGTGATACCACAACAAGAAAAAAAATGGATCTAGTATTTTATTAGAAAACTAACGCTGTATTACATTATTTTTATGAGTAAAGAACTAATGGTTCAAATAAATAAGAATTTATTCATAATTGATCTATTGGGAAAAAATTTAATGAAATAAAACCTTGATACTAATGAGCACTCCCATGTTTGACCAAGTAGTGGGACTAAGATGAATAATATGGAATATAACTCAGAAAATATAAGTAATGTTCCTCTATTTTCATAGATTGATGAGAAGAACTAAGGAATAATGAATATAAGGATGACCAATACACTCAATGGAGTATCCCAATAAAGACATCTAAGATCTATCCTAAACGCCGATATACCAAAACCAAAGTCACTATGAATAAATTAAGTATATACTATAAGGTATCAACACCAAAATCAAAATATAGATATAAGAGTATATTAATCCATTATTATATATGAAAAATTGAAAACTCTATCCCCAATAAAACATCTACACAAATGAGAGTTTATGATTTTGTAGTTGTGAAAAAATTACATCACCTTGAATCGCCTCAAAAATATTCTTCACTAGAACATCACGTGGGAATGAAATCGAATTCCCCATTTCAATAATTGTGAACTACCACTGATTCAGAATAAAATACTAAACAAAAGGAACCAATCACAGTCTAACTCATGTCCCCCTAGAAGAGTCACTCAATCTATTTGGTAGGTAATCTCTTTCCAGTCATGTCTTTTGAATAACATCATATAACTCATATTCAATTTAATGGGCAAGGCTAATGAAATAATTCAACAATGAAAGGAAAACTATCATATATGTTTCATGAATTCCTTCTTAATGATTGGAAACCACTTCAAAAATAATCTTCATGAAATAATTCAAACACCATAAATGATATATTATTTTCAAAAATACACATTTCAAAAGTAAAAAATAATATCTAAAAAATAATTCATTAATAAATACATTTAAAAACACCATAATTTAAATATAAATCATTTATATTTTCACGATAAATCATTTAACATTATTCATATTAATATATACTTTTGGTATCATGATTGATTTTTCTTATAAAATTACCACCAGTAATGTTATAAAACTATTTTTCAAAAAAAATATATTCATTATTTAATTTAACATTATTTTTTAAAACCCCTTTAATATTGTAGATTACATGTTTTTAATAGAAACATATATTTGAAATAGATTGAAGAACTTTACCAATGTTGAAATAATGTAATATAATAATTTGTATCAAAACATTTAAAATGATATTTATAAACTATTCATGTTTGGTAAATTAATTAAAGAAAAATTATAACTCATTTTAAAACCCAAAATATTTTATAATTTTATAAAAAATAAATTTTAAAACATTAGTTATTAACCATGAATCACTTTATTGGCATTAAATAAATATATAATCTTAAAACAAAAATATTTTTCATGAAATATATATTACAAAAATAAACCGGATCTTCCATCCATGATGAAAAAGAGTATGGCATAATATCTGGCCAAAATAATTTTTATATCAAAATTTCCCATGAACTATATTTCCCTATATTACATAAATGATATTCACTAAATGAATGTATGAATAATGGATTATAAATAACAATAGAAAAGTGATGTGTATTATTGATTTTCTATTCCATGTGGTGGAATCCACAGTCTAGAATTTCGAAAATGATTTAATATTTATTTAAACTATATTAAAAAATATTGAATGGTATTTTTGGACAACCATTTGAAACTCCCACCATGATTCATCTTTCAATTTACACCACCAATCTTAAATAACCCCCATAAAAATAGCCACATTTCGATGAGGATCATACAGAATCAAATCAAATTGGATTTAATGGGAGAAGTCTCTAGAGAACGTGGTTATGTTTATTATTATCCTACTCGGGGATATGAGAGAATATATATAAAAAATGATAGACAATTGATAAATTTAAAAATAAAAATCTAGTATTGGATTACGGTTCATAGTTTGGTCACATTATTAGAATAATTTTTCCATAACAACACATGTTATATTTACATTGGAAATAGAGACCCATGGTTACTTGTAAAACATTAAAGGATGTTGACATAGATTAAAATAAACTAAAAAGATTAGTATAATATTACTTGCGGAAAATAATTAGCTACAATAATATCTGTTATATTAACATCAAAATATACCAAAAATATTAAGAAAACATATTCATGGAATTTATCCTTGTAAATTTTCATATGATGAATTTAACAAAACATTAGTCATAATGGTGGAAACATTATTCATTTTGGTGTATGTTAAAAAATTTATATTATCATAACCATTTTATAAGTACGTATTTTTGAAAATGACAAGATTATCCACATTAAAATTTATTATCTAATTTAAAAAATTTGTAGAAATTTATTTTATAAATAATTTTACTGTAGTAAATACGTTTTTTAAATCGTATTTATTAAAATGTTGACATTAATTACATTATTTTCAACAAAAGAGGAAAATAAGATTAATGTTCCTTAAAAATAAAATTTCATCATCCTATGTATATTGAAATGGATACAGTAATGAAAAAATATTAATGAAATAAAATTTATAAATGATAAAAAGAAAAAGGTTTTTTTTGAATAAATGTAATATAACTCCAAAAATGGTTCATTAAACCAGATAAATACAAATTATGATGAGATTAGAAAATAACCCATTACAACATAGTTAAAATTGGAAAGAAAACCCCTTTTATACAATATATTAATATGTAATATTAAATTAAATAAATTCCATAGGTTCCACTATATTTAATATAATATGAAAATTATATATTCCTTATAAAAAATAATAGGGGAATAATATAAAATATACTCAATGAAACATTATTGGTAAGTGGAACCCTTATATAATATAATATTTTATTCCAAATATTTATAAATTTATATAAAATAAAATTATATTTTCTATAATTTTATATTAAATTAATTTTAACACTTATAATATCATATATGTTCTTTTTATAACATTTATAGAACAGATTATTAGTAAATATTTTTTAAAATTCTCATTTTTAGATGTTATTTATTTTGTTTTTTATGAAATTATTTATTTGAAATGTATATTCCTTGCACAATGATTACGGCTCAACCATCTTCAAAATCATAGTATTTTCATTAACATAAATTTTAATCATTATATTTCCAATAATAAATGTAAATATTTTTTTTGATGAGTCATAAATTACATCATCTCATGGATATTGGACTTTATAAGAACACTTGAGTGATGTTCCCACTGTTTGATGGATGAGTAGAAAAGAAGATAAATAAAATAAAATTTTATAAATCTTTTTTTATTTTAAATATTATATATATTCATTAAAACAATCCATATTATTTTCAATATAAATAAAAATGAAAAATGAATCACATTGCTTCCTATATCTAGTAGTCCACACATACACATGAGAAATGCTAACATTTATAATAGATGAGATGGTAAGAAGGTAGATAAGTCATTATAATTACATATGAATAATTATATCATAGATATAATATCATTAAATAAAATCTATCATAAAACCCATCTATGATTTTT
This sequence comes from Viscum album, assembly GCA_963277665.1. Lineage (NCBI taxonomy): Eukaryota > Viridiplantae > Streptophyta > Magnoliopsida > Santalales > Viscaceae > Viscum > Viscum album. The sequence continues at coordinate 1,042,298,299 of OY728163.1, read as the reverse complement.
GTGGATGGAAATTGAAACGTATGTCTAAATGGAGGTGGTAGGTGATACAAACGCATGAGTAATATATTAAATATCCATTTGATTGTGACAAAGTAGAAAAAGTGTTTTACATCATCATAATAAAATATCAATATATTTATAATAACTTTTAAAAAATTGTTGGGTGAATGCAATAGATTTAGTGTATTTCACTGATGAAAATAACATTTTAATATTTAGTACAGACAATTACCTCTTCAATGAGATACCTCAATTGGATTACACCTTAAGGCTTCTTATTATGACCTTTTAGTGAAAACGATCAAGGATTATGGGATGGAAAAAATGATTTTTTTACAATGGATAATATAGTGTGCATTTTTTTAAATAATTGAAGGAAACTCGTTCCCCTTTTTAAAATTAGGGAGTTTTACTCATTGAATTCATTAAATGATTTTAAATTTGTTTGTAGATTTCATGTGAATGTTGAAAAAATAGAAAATACATCTTATTTAGTATATGATATGGTTAATCAAAATTTTATAGGTTTTTATGTTGAATTATTACAATTAAATATCATTTAAACCCCTTGTAAACCCATTATAATCATAACCATGATTGAAAAATATAGTAATTTTATTATAAATAATTAAAGAGACTATGTTGATAATGTTCAAATATAATAATTATCTTATTAATATATATATATATATATCCTTTTACTATAATAAATTTCTGATAGTGGTATAATTGTTTTAATATATGTTCACAAACTGAAATGAAAACTGTTTGTTAAAAAATTAATTTATTGAAATAAAACATGATTTTTTGTTCTGCAATGAATTCTAAAAACAATTATATAATTTTATCAAAAAAATTAATATATATAATATAAAATTCATCCAAATATTAATCAATTTTTATTTATTTAATAATTATAATAAAAAATATCTTACATAATAATATTTTGGAGAAGTATGTGGTTCATTAAAATAAATGAACATATATAATAATCATAAATGTATAATTAATTACATAATTTTAAAAGAAAGTACACTTATTTTATTCCATTATGGAACAATAAAAATAATGGGAAATTTAAATTATATGATTTAATGAAATGAAATTTTATTTTAACGTAATTACATTTTATTCTCTATGCAATGAAAATAAATATTTTTTTAGTATTAACAATATTCAAACAATATAAATATTGATAATAATCTCTAAAAATTTATATTAATTTCTATAAAAAAATCAATGAATGGTTGAAATTAAAAATATTGTCCACAACCAAAATCCAATAACAAGTGTTTTTTAAGAAATTAAATTGTTGATGAATTAATATTTTTGAAACATAAAATATCTTTACTAATTATTAAGTATATATTTTTTCTGAGTTAATCCATTCATTTGAATTATATATATAAATTCGAATATTTTTTTTACTGAATTTATTCATATTCAAATCTATAATTTAATGGCTAGGTTGTAAAATTAAAATTTAATTAATATTTTTAAACTATATTTCAGTTATAAGGATGATAATTATTGTGTAGTATGAAAAATATTCTATATAATATTTTTTACCTTATATTATTTTTTTGTTAGAAAATTTAATGTATTTTGAGATTAATGAAAGGATTTTATGTAAGTAATAAAACATCTCATAGAAAGAATTTGTAAATAAATCAATAATCTATGTACATGATTATCCTATATATCGTTTTGAATTGTTTTGGATAGTGAGGGGGTGAATTATTTTACCCAACATTTACAAAGTTTATAAATTATTGTAAATTTTATCCTTTAAAACACCACATAATTACCTATATATTTGTAATGTATCAATTGTTAAACAATAAACCATAACATAAACATTTAGTAATGATAATAAGGTAAATAATAACAATTAATTTTTTACAATGTTTTAATCGTTACAAAAAAAATGAAATACATTCCATATTTTACATTTTAAACGTAGATATATTTTATTATTTCTATATATTTTATGTTGTTAAATGTGTCGAATAATCAATACACTGGTTCTTGTAAGAATCATTCACATCCCTAAATTGGTGTCATTTATATAGGAACTACAACATAATCAATGAGAATTTTAATAATGCTTATTTAAATTCATTAAATTTTTTTCATCAATAATATAAAAAATATCTCCCTTTTATTCTATATAACATTATTTAACATTAATATTTTTCTTTTCAACTATATTTATTCTCTTTTAATGTATTTAAAATATTCATCTAAATTAATGTCGACCCCTAACTAATCTTCATTATGAAAATGTTTAAAAAAATAAACTAACTCATAGAATTACTTGAATGATCAAAGAAGCATCCATAAATTCAACTATAGCTTACTCTTCATCATTTAATTATTTAAATATAATATTTCACTTACATTTTAGGCATATTTAATCATATACAATGTCATTTTTTTATTAATGAAATATACTATAAATAATATTTCAGTTGTTGCATGCATGAATTAGTATGGATTTTTATAATTCGATTATTCTCATGCATTGGTATTGATTGGGTCTCGCAAGATATCTTCTATTATGTTACTTATAAATATTATTACAATAATATAAAATGTTTCGTTGATGTTTTTATTTCAACATTATCATACACATGCTATTACAATTTGAGTTATTATTTATCCTTCATACACAATACTTATCTTTAACAGAAAATAAATAAATGAATAGTTATTCATTATTCCATAGAGATCTTGTTCATATGGTTAATTATATCTTAATTTTCATGTGTAATTTCATACCTTGTCTATGGAAAACAACCACAATTTTTCCATTTCTTCTTCATTTGAATATATCAGGAGACCGTCATCTATTATTTTTATAGATGGACCATAAAAAATTGTAAATTTATTATCCATATAAAATATTTTATTATGTTATTAAATTCAAAAAATATATATATTCTTTTAGTAGTATCTTCATTTAATGTATTTATTTTTTAAAGAAATCATAATGCTCTAAAAATTATATTACACATGACTCGACCTCAGTTTAGAAATTTATATTGGATGTCACATCCCTTAATCAATCATTTTGTACTTATCAATAATGACATAAAACATAAAAAACATTTACAATTCACTAATATTAACTAGAAACCTCAAATCATGGTTCAATTATATAATATACATTGTATGTGGGAACCCATGAAATATTTCAAACCATCAATCTTTATGGAGTGAATTTGGTTTCTTAGATGGAGTCATCTCATTATCCTTCAGTGACATTATCTTTCATTTATTCATGGAACATTGAAAGTTAAATGCTTTTTATTAGAATATGGTGTTTATATAAGAACCTAGATCATCCATTCAATTATAGATCTTGTTTTTGGGTTCTTTTTTCTTCAATGGAAGAAAATAAGACTTTCTTAGTACACACAGTATAGTTATGAGTACATGTTGTGTACCTAGATTGGCTCATAGAGACACATGCGTACTATGTAATAGCTGAGTACATGGAAGTGTGGGGACCACGAAGATCCCTTACAGTGGGGGCCAGTTAAGTCTACTACATTGTGTGTAAATTTAATTTCAAAACTGTGTAGTTTTCTTTATATGTGATATATTGGAGTCGGGTTGCGTCTCATTTCATGAAAAACATTCTTATCCCACAGTTTTTTATAGGTGCATTGTAGAATGGCTGATGAACTCTGAACCAATCATGATTCTTTGTATAATCTATGATTGAGACATCGTGGGGTGATTTGAAATCCCATGAGTGAGTTCTCAAAACCCATACATCCATTCATCCTGGTTCCTTCTCTCTTGTGGGTTATTCAAGGTTGGGTGTTTTTTACGTTGTTGTAGGTCTATGCCAATCTAAGTTGATTCAAGGGATGATGTTCAAGTATATATATCATCAGACATTGTGGCCAGTTTTTTCCCTTTTGATGTTTTTCTTTTGATTATATATGCTAAAGTTGTAGCATACCCACATTTGGGTATTGTATGATTTGGAATTTATCCCTGTTTATCAACATCTATGTTATATTTAATTGATAAACTGACGTGCCTTATGTTTAAGGTTATGTATCTTGTTTATGGAACACCCATGGGTTCATTTCCCTTGTTTGGATATTTATATCCATTGATATAGGATTCCGGTTAGCCTCATCTTGTTTTATATGCCTCGCTTTTATAGGATAGAGTTGATCCTCATATAAGATGCATGAGATAGCAATTGTGAATGTTTGACCAATGTGATTTGGACCGTGGGTGCTTCCCAAGGGAGGGTCATTTATGTATGTTTTATGGTTATGTGGACCTTTATGTATTAATCGGTTGAGATGCTAGGTGGTCATCGACCCCGGGGGTTTATCCCGGGAACGCTTTCCCGGGTGGTCGTTGATAATAGTTTGATAGTATATTACACTAAAGAGTTGAGACCATGATATCTTTGCCAAGTGGTTGTTTATTGTTGATTGATGGTATATTTGACTAATGGAGTTAGATGCTGAGTGAATTCCTAGAGGGTTTTTGTAAAAATAATTATTGTTATATTAGAATAGGGGGATTACACCATGATAACGTTACCGAAGGGATGATTTGAATAACTGAATATATGTCATGCCTCTGCCAAGCCTGAGGTAAACCTTGGATTCATGCATACCTATTTTGTTTAGGTGGTCTTCTCAGACCCCTATTTTTTTACATTGTATAAGGGTTATATTTCATCGGCTAGATCCCAAGGGTTACATGATTCAATAGATTGAATAATTAACAAATGTATGTGAATGAAATTAAAAAATTTAGAATTCATTAATTTTGAGTATTTCTTATTGTGTTTCTTAGTTTTACCAAATTTCCCTCTATATATATTCACTGATAGGTTGGAACATGTCTTTTGTTTGTTTTTAACTGTATTCATCTCAAATTCTATTTGGGTTATGGATTTGGACCTAAATAGATTATATCGTGGCTAGTAATATTAAGGAAATGTTCCCTTCTTCATCAAGAACATGAATGTTGTTGGAGCTAGAGATCATGGAACCAAGTTGAGGATTCTAATGCTACCAGAGTTTACTTGTTTCCTTTTTACATTTTTTTCTATATTTAAATCAATCATTGTGACTTTTTTGTACATTTTCATATATACCTATGACATTCATCATATATATATATATATATATATTATAGCTTCCGTTGGATTTACATTCAGTCTTTTGCTATTATTTATATTTGATATTACTACTTCCTATTTTTCATAATATTTTGATACAGTTATGTGTACTCTACCGATGAGGGAATATTTTCAACATTTTCATACCTTATCTCTAGCTATTGGTCTACTTCCTCTGGCATTTTTGAAAATGCGCTTGTGGTTACGCGGCCACCTGTGTTCGGAGAACATTTGGGTGGCACCGAGATCAAGAAAGTTACAAAGATGTATAAGAGTTTTTTTCTACTTTTGGATTAATATTTGGATCCAATAGACTCAGACATGAAAGAATAAGAAGTCGTTAATAAGATATGATCAGTTGTACCTAACCCATGTATAAGAAAAATCCTAGTTGCATAAAATATTTCAATTTGTTGTATTTTGGAATTGTTTTAGTTGATTTAATTTCATTGATGGGGGATTCAATTGTTTTATTCTGTTATGATTGATATCACTATAGTTATATTTATGTAGCAACCCAATTATATGAGGATCGTATATGTAATTCATTAAATAGGATCATGATATTGATCAATTTTCTTGTATTCTTGTAATTACATTTACGATTCATTACTGATTTCCAGTTGTTGTGGTAGATGATGTGATAGAAATACCTACAATTTTGATAGGTTATTGTTATATTTAATGTTCATATAGATGAACAACAAGCACTGGTACATGACTTGTTATGGGCCCTCTTGGATTGGAATTTTGTGGATCTTGTTTGAACATTAATTTTATTCTATTAATATTAGATTTGAATAAGGATTCCAAACATTGATTATTGGGGGGAATGGGCTCTCAGTGATCAGAACATTACATGCCTTGGAAAAATATTGATCTTTTGGGTGTTTTAGTAAATTTTAGGAGGTTTACTAACTGTAAATACCCGAAAACATGGTGTGTGAAAGTTTGAGCACATTCCATGTGTACTTATCTTCCATAATAAGGAATTCCTTTAAGTGAATATTGTGTACTATATGTACACACCATGTAATTTTTGTCCACATGACACAATGTGTTAGAAGAGACATGTGGTTGTTAATCTCTTGGTATGAAATGATGTGTTCTGCAAGTACACATCAGTCAATAATTGACTGTGTGTCCAGTAGTGTGACTATCAAAATTGGTTTATAGAACTTCTGAGTAGACATCATGTATAGGGTGGACACGCCCTGTAGTATTACACATATAGAACCGTATAGTTATATCCATGTTAATGTACTTTTATATGAGGTAATATTAAAGTATATGATGTGTTACATGAGTAACAGCCCTGTGTATGGGGTGTTACAAAACCAGATGAGGAGAGGAACACACCCATGGTAATCCTTAAGGGAACATGTCGTGTGGTGTTCGTAGATGCAGTGTAACCATCTTTTTTAAAACATGTATGATTTAATTCACCTTTAACATAAATTAACTACTATGTTTTAGTTCTATTAGTATCATATTGAGTTGTGTACTTGACCTTCTAGAGTCAGTCCCCAAATACCTCATCTGGTTTTATGCCAAGTACATGGTAGTGAAAGACACTAGAAATGATTGATCATGGACTACCGTAAAATCCTCCGGTAATTCCAATATTTTCACCAGTTTTTTTTTCAGATGCATATACTAATGTATAGTTTAGTAATGGATTTATTAGGATGATGAAAACATTTCAGAGATCACCATATCATACCCCGACTATGATAGAGATTAAAAGGGTGTCCTAGTGGTACCATCCTCCAAAAATTTTTATTGGATGGAGGACCACATACTATAGAGTCATTTTTTGAGGCCATGATTTCTACCATTGAGATTCAGGAGATGCCCCTTATGAGGAGGGGGATTATAGTGACTTCAATGATACTTGATTTGTTAATGTTATGGTGGGATGTTTTCTCGTGGGAAGTTCACCATCAGGAAATTTCTTAGGAAGAGTTTCATAAGACCTTTTATTATTAATTATACCCCAATTTGTTGAGGTCTTACCAAGCCATAGAGTTTAGGCATTTGGAATAGGGATTTCATTTAGTGATGGGATGTTTTTTTTTTCTTTATATTGATTTAATACATTATATCTATTTTGGGAGTTGACGAGTTATCACTATCTAGGAAATTTAATGATTTCTATGACTACTATGTCTTCTAGAAAGAGAATGATTTTTAGTTTTACTTCCGTGAATACTAATGTAAACCAAACACTAATAACCTAGCACAATATATGGGAGTTTTGTGATATGATATAGGGTAGCTCAACATCCAAGATTGGTACACATTAGAGAAATAATCGTATGTGAGGTACGAAGATTCCAAACAATGTTTACCCACATAGTCGGTTTGTGTGATACAAGTAAGGAAGGAGTGGTAACAAGAGACAGTAGTGCACAAGAGACCTAGATGAGTTACAATATTGCGACATTATGGGTCACATACAACAATTTTTCCATTTCTTTTCACCAGAAGTGAGTGAGAGAGGATCTTTTATGACTCCATGTATAGGAGTAGGGACACCATTTTCTCGTTATTTAGAGAACTGGAGTTCATCAGGACATTCCTGTCGAGTAGGTGGTCATTCCTATGTTATCCCTATGACTTGTTTTCAGTGATAATAGGGTGGATCAGATTATGGTTGACAGGAATAGTCTTAGGGTCATGGTACTAGTCAGAATTTGGTGATAGAGAAGACCTAGTAAGAGTGGGCTCATGTACCCTCTATGGTTAGAGGTATTATTCAATAGACCATATATTTATCTTCTTCTCCTTTTGATATATTAGATTCCCATAGTTTTATATTTTTTCATTATAGAGAGCCTTGGACACTCATCATTTATATCTGATAATGCTATGACTATAGATACTCATTTGGGGATCAAGAAAACTATTTCCATATGTGAAAGGAGTTACCTTTTGAGGTTGGTGGGTGTCACATCTTATGGGACCTCAGATTCTAAGAGATTATAGGTTTTGATGTCATTCTTGTAATAGAATCATTGGTCTCCTTTCAGTCCTTTGTTGTCTTCTGTCGCAATAGTTTGTGTTTCACTCCACCAGAGGGTGGAACATGTCTACACAAGGGATAATGGGATGTATAGGTGAGAATTTCTATAAATGATTATCATGGGATGGCATGGAGAACATCATATATTACTAGTTTATATATGGATTACTAGAAAAATTTATAGATGGAAATTCTTCCAGTGTTGGATTATTTCAAAGATATCCTTCGAGATGACTTTTTAGGATTACGTCTAAAGTGAGAGGTCAATTTCATTATTGATCTTGTTATTTGTGTGCACTAGTTTCTATTCCATTGTATAGTATATCTACACTAGTGTTTTAGGAGGTTAATAAAGATTTATAGGATTTTTTGGATAATGATTTCATCCAACCAATAATTTATCCAAGGGGTTCTCTTGTCATTTTTGAGAAAATTGTTGAGGGTACACTCAGACATTGTGTGTATTATCAGATGATAAACTATTTTACAATAAATAATATTAATCACATTCCAATTATTGATGATCACATTGATCATATTCAAGGATCATGAGTGTTCTCAATAATTTACATGATATACAGTTATCATTTGTCATTCTTTAGATCATCATATATACCTATTATAGTCTTTCTAAGTAGGTATGGTCTATTCTAGAACATGGTTATTATGTTTGGTCTCATGAATGCACTGACATTTTTCGTGGAACTAATGAACCGAGTGTTACATCCTTAATTGGATAATTTTTTTATATTATTCTTGGATGTTATATTTGTGTACTCTCACACTCGGCACAACCATACCATTCATCTTGAGATCGTATCGGATACACATAGATTTAATCTATTCTAGGATAAGCACCAAAAATGATAGTTTTGGGTGAATCAGATTTACATATTGGGTCATGTCATCTCAGATAATGTAGTATCAGAAGACCCAGATAAGGTGATAGTGGTACTTTCCTAAGAATAGCGGAAGAACTTATTTATGGTATGAGGTTTTCTCTAGTTGGATTTTTACTACTAACACATTATTAAGTAACATTAAATACTTGTATTTCCATTTAAGGGCCAAACTATGAAGGGCGGGATGTTCTTGTGTAAAAATTCCTTTGAATCATGCTTTCAATAGTTTAATGGGAGGTCGTATTTATCATAGATACTAATTTTTCTAGAACACGGTAAACCTTACAAAATTTTCAATGATTCATTAGGTATTCTGCTGGGAGTAGTACTTATGCACAGGAGAGGATTTATTACATATAGGTCATGGTAGTGGAGGTCACATAAGTGGAATTACATGATGCACAATCTCATGTTGGAAACAGTTGTTCCTTACATGCCTTGTTGGAGACATTATCTTTTGGGAGAGATTTTTTTGGTATACATTGACCACAAAAGCCTCACGTATATCGTTCTTGAATGATATCCAAATTTGTTACGTAGAAAGCTGGTTGTGTACCAAAATTCCATTGACATTGAGCTTCCTAACACTCATAGAAAAGGAAATGTAATACAAGATAATTTGACTGTGTGGACTCAGATACAGGTAGTTCAGGAGCCCAGCAATGAGTGGTAGCTTATGGAATTATTTTCTATGATATATTTGGCAGTGCATGAAAAAGGGGGAATAAGTTTCCTTATTATATTTTTTTATGTAAAATCTACTTAATTGAGTGAAAATTAAGATGATATCTGATTCTGAAGGCCTATTCATAAGTAAGTGAATGTCTGAAAAGAACCCTTAATCATAGGCTGACCGTAGGCACGGATAATGTTTTTCATTTTTAGGGGTGTGTATGGGTGTTAGAGTACATACTAGAAGATATTTTTTGAGATTTTCTAACCTCATTATGTTATGTTCATTCTGGTGTCACAAAGATGTATCGAGATCTACATCATCAGTATTTGTGTCTAGGCATTAATAGAGATATTACTGTTTTGAAATTAGATGTTCCATTTATAAGCAAGTGAATGAAGAGAGTAAACGAACAATGTAATGCCCCAAACCGAGTTACCCAGAGGAAGTGCATTATTATATAAAATTAGAATGATCTTAAGATTTAATTTCTTGAAATACAGATTAGTTTATTGGTCATGGAGGCACTATATACATACATATGTTTTATATTACATTATAAAATGGGAAAACTACCACATTGTGTCTCTTCTAAACACAATCATATACCATAGACTATTAATGTAGGTCAATCATAATATACATATTCGCGTCATGGAAAACTAAAACATAATAATGGGGTGAGCTTAGACTCTCAATAAGGATAACAATATAATAAAAAAATCATAAGAAAACCTAATAATTTAAGGAAATGTATAAGACAAAAACGAAATCCTTTTAAACATAAAATTCTGCATAATCTGTAATGGATAAATCAAAAAATCCCATTAACGTATTCACATGGATATTCTACTATAGGAATAATCCTATTTAATACCAATAACTATTTTTATAATTATGGAAGGCATAAATTCAGATATCATAACCACACTGTCTGGTCCTCGCGCCAAGACTACAAATAATTATTTTGTCAATGTATTATTCCAAGACACTAGTTTTTTAATGAGAACTACAAATTCATTGAGGAGATATAGTGGGATCTACTCGTCACTTTCTATGTCCAATTCAATCTTTATATGAATAGGGTGAAACCAAATCTATTCATTCATATTAAAAGAAGCATATAAAGTGTCAATATTTTCACCACAATTTATGAATGGTATAAAATATCACATCTTCTATAAAAAATAAATATTTCAATTCAATATTTATGATTTTATTATAATAAATCACCCTCAATCAAGAATAATAAAGGATATAGACATATATGTAAATAATCAGTAAAACTATTAGTAAGAAATAACCCCATTTTATTGAAGACCTTCAAATGTTACACAATTTATCAAAGAAGTAATTTAAACTGGATTTCGGAATACAACTGTCCCATAATAATTCAAAACAATTAAAAGGAATTTTAATTTTAAACCATTCATGTTTATATAAATAAATCTTTTAAAACTTTTTTTAAGCATGGACTTTAATGAGAAATATTTATAAAAATAAACCTTTAAAACATTTAAAATTATATATTATTTATAGTTACTAGACAAATGAAAGAAATTTTAAATCTAATATTTGTGGTAATGAAAATATTATAATATCACACAAATAACGGGATTCGTGTTATACTATTTTAATGTAAAATATATACATCGTGATATATTTAACTGGTGCATAACAACAACGAAGTCTCAATAAATTGTAAATTTAGATGAAATCCCAAAAAAATATTGTAACCAAAGGTTAAGGATAAATGAATGACATTATTATATTTTAAAAACATAAATACACTCAATTTTATTGGATATTCAGTCTAAATCAATTACTGGACAATCACACATATTTTTGTAATAACAACAAAAATGACTTGGATGTTTCACTCAATGGATTGTAATTTAATTAAGATTACTCTTATCAAGTTCATATCGATGAATTAAGAATTTATAAATTGAGTGATAATGCATATAAAAAGAATATCAACACAATGGGGAGAGTAAATTACTATAAAATCAAATAAATAATTATTTTACACAAAATCATAGAGTAAAATAATCAATGAAGTTTGTGTATAACCCAATGAGTGGAAATAATAATTAATAATTACCATACCAATTTTTTAACATATGAAAATACCACCCCATGAAATAATTACCATTCAATGATGTTTTAAATACCCATAAATTAATGTATATTACACATTTAATACAATCGTGGGCATTACATACACAACTCAAAAGGAAATAGTGGCAATATAGCATAAATCTCACGGGAAATATAAGTTAGATGAGAACCCCATACCTTGTAATTTTTCTTAGTTTAGGGTACCTTAACATCTTGTATAATGGTAAAATCAGTATTATAAATTATACATTAACAACATACATGAATATTATATCATATATTATCTTTTAATATTTCATTGAATATGATATTTTCGTAGTATCATTGTTTTGAGTGTTAACTGTGTTTTTTCCTTTATATGTTTTGTATTGTAAGTCATGATTAACAGGGATAATATGTATTTGACTCATATCTAGAATGATATTAAGTTCTTATGAAATAATTTTAATCATAAAATAAAAAATATTCTAGAATGGTTATGATTGGGAATAAATCTCAATGTGTTCATGGAGATGGTAATTCGTACGTACGCATGTGCGAGAATTCCATTTTATTGATGGTGAAATCATATGTAATTGGATGGTTATATAATATATACAGAATCATTAACATGTTATATATATTATTTATATCATTTATACTCATTATTATACCTATCCAAATAATGATGTGTTGAATAGAAAACCACACCATGACTTGGAGACGGTAAGCCGTACATATGGACATATGATGACATTGCCATTCATAGGATGGATAGAGTAATGAATATTTCTGTAACATATGTATAATAACATCAATGTATGTATTATATACTAGATTCACTATTTTGGTATTGAAACTACCTATGAAGATGACGTGGAAGAAGAAATGAACATTGAAAGATGTGATGAAATTATTACAACTTTTTCAGGTTCTTTCTTTTGATTTGATCAAAAGTAATCCTTATGATAGATTTGGGATCAATGTAAGGCATCAATGTTAAATTGAGATTATATTATAGAATATTTGGGTAGATTGTGTCCAAGAAAAATGGCTTTGTAGGATTGATTTTGAGATAAGGCAATGTACCGTTTAATAAGAGAGGTGATGGTAACTATTGCAAAAGATCGAAATATTAATTTATTATATAATATTATTCAGTTTAAAATGGATCCAAAGGAATTTTATTAATAATAAGGTGGGTATGGGTCGTAACACACTAAACCCATAGGTTTTATACAGGTTTAGGTCACCATATTAACCTCATCTTTTAAATTTAACAATTTGTTAAATATTTATAAATTTACCTTATATACTTGTATTATTATAATACATGGTTAACATATATTATATAAAAATCCATGAGAAGACAAAGAATTTCATTAATGGAATATCTATCATTATCAGATTCTTTTTGTGAATCATATATTTTTTAAATTTTATATCATTTAACAATCTAGTATTTGTTTTAAAAACTCATTTTTGTCAATTTTTACACTATTTAGTATATGGTTTTTGGGAAAGTAAAATAAACAAGATTACTTAGATAAAAAATATTAAGTAAATTATAACATGTCATATTAACATGAAAAATTAGTTTAATGCATCAAAAATCTAAATTTACATCTTGTTGGTTATTTCTAATATTAATTATTTTAATCATTCATTAAAAATGTAATTATTGCGTCATCATAGTGTCATAAAAAAATTAATTATATAATGTATAAATATTATAAATAAAATACCATTATATAGATAAAAATTTTATATTAATATTTAATATTTATAGTCAAATTTATCAAATGTATAAATCTATATTAAAATTCTTTTACTTATGAACATTTGAATTCAACACTTTTAACTATTCATTAAATAAAATAATAATTAAAATCATATTCTAATCCATCAGTGTCAAAGAGGATCATATTTTATTCCTAAGGTTGATTTTGGATGAAAAAACATATCCAATATAATTATAACATGTGTTACGGTAATGATAATAAAATTTTTACCTTTAATTACACTATTTAGTATTACCCGTGGTAAACAAAATTCAAAAGTTTCAATTCACCATAAATAATTTTCATCATATTGATACAAATTTTATTTGTTAATGTCAAATATGTTCAAAATATTCTTGAAATTAAATTCCCAGAAGTGGTAAAATTACGTTCTATACAAATTTGCAAATGTTCTTAGAAGGTGGGTAAAAGACGTTAAAATACACTATAAAATATTATACAAAAAAATTTATTATAAAATGACTCCCATGAATTATATTTAACAAATATAGGTAATATGTATGAATTTTTTCCTAAAATAAATTTAAATATAATAAGAAATTATTTAAATAAAATGTAGGATTTAAACAATAACGTAGTGGTCTTTGCTATTCATCAAAATTGAATGTTTTCAGAAAAATACCAAATCGTTACCCTATGCTAATTTCGATATAAAAAATTAAAAAATGATATGTATTTTACCATATTAAATACACAAAATTTGAATTAATTAATTTAAAAAAATATTCATGTTGCCAAAACCAAAAAGAGGGATTTTGAGAAATAAAACCTATTAAAATATTTATATTCTTTATTATCCAATTTAAATGTACAATTACATCCATTGACCAAAATTTGGATGAAATGATAATAATATAATATAATTATATTTTAAAACCATTCAAATGTATAATTTACCAATATAAATTATTTTGAATTAAATGGTTGTTTTCAATTAAAATTTAGTATATTCCACTTTTTATGAAAATATGAAAGTTATACAAAAAGCACCGAAATTTATTCCAAACTAAATTTTTTGTTATTATTTTAAATAAAAATTTCATTTTTTAAAATTGAACATATATATGTGTTAATATTGGATTTAAAGACAGTTGTCAATTAAATGGAAAAAAAATTCATTTTTTTAAAATACTTCTTTTATCCAAAAACAATTAATTTATTCAAATATAATGTCTAAGAAAAACATAATATAGATGTTAAACTTATATTCAATATATAAAATTCAAAATTAGCTTAATAATATTCAAAACTTCTTTGGGAATGATTAGTTTGGTAAGTCTTGGTATGATCCAACGCGGTCTTGCATGTAGCAAAAAATATTCAATTACATTAATAAAAATAACTTACTATGAAATTTTGGGTTGTAACATTTTTCCGCAGATTTTGAAATTGCATCCTCGTAGTTTTAAATATGTGTTTGGGAAAATCATTGAATGTCCCACATAATCAATGACTCGATTAAACTATCACTATAAAAAATAAATAGAAGTACAAAGGTCACATGAGATAACCCAAACAACGATTACATGTAGGAAAACATGTATATGGAAGATAAAAAAATTGTCCAGTTTGGAAGGAGAGTGATATAAAATATTATCAATAGAATTTTAACATCTAGAAAACCAAAAATATGTGATTGCTTAAACAATAATTATTTTCCCAGTAATAAAAGTAAAAAAACAATGTTTTCTATTAAAAGTTTCATTTAATAACGTTGAGGAATTTATTTATTGGATTTTGTAAGTACATAATGAGATATACATACTTTTTATGTATAGTTTTATCTTTTATAAAATTTATACCACAAATTCTTCTTTTCTCCAAACGATTAGTATCCAATATTACTTTTTCACACCTTATACGCTAGAATATACTTCTAGATAATAACATAATTCAAAAAGGTTGAACTTTATATTTACCTTGCCTTTATAGATCAACCAAAACCAAATGGTGAATACAAGATCAGATGATCCCCAAAATGGATAATCCTTTATAAGAATAAATACAAATATTAATTTCCAAAATTAAACAAACATTACCCAAAATAATATAAATACCATTAAATTATCTATTATCTTTACAATACTTCAATATAATCCAAAATAATACTAAAACCCAAAACACATAAATTAATCACATAGTCTTTCATAATAAATCTTAACATTAATCTCAAAATAACATCAACTACCCTTAAAGTCTCATACAGATGTGCAATTAACCAAATAGCATATTATATTTGATAGGTTAATCATTTGCATTAATAATCTGAATATCTTTTAAAAAAACATATATTCTCCCAAAAAATAAACCATTACAACTCAAATGATATCCCATAGTATTCTATTTTTCTTAGGCATATTGGGTTTTTAACAGAGAGAATGCCTTCCAAAATTGCATTTATCACATAATAACAAAATCATTTTGATAAACTAAGGATTTCCATTTAATAAAATAAAATATCATAAATCAACTTATTATTGATCAGTAAAATTATTTAACATAAAACAAATAGTTACACTAACCATGGACTTAACATAGCCCAGTAGTAAGAAATAAATATCAGTCGCACTTTGGTTATGGGTTCGATTCACACTACCTTTTCCGACGCTATAGGATGTCACACGGTCTGCATGTTATAATTTTTCAAAAAACAATATTTTTAGAACATTCCAAAATTAGAGAAATTCATAAAAATAACTTTAAAATAATTTAACCACAAATGTTTTCTCATACCTCTTATTTTCATCCAAAAAATTATTACCCTCTATTTTCCTTAAATTAATGGAGCATATAAAACAAAATGGTTGTCTATAACTACATCCAAAAAGGAAAATTTAATTATTACTCAAATAGAATTTTCATATAGAAAATAGTAGGTTTACACATTCAAGAGAAAAGTCTTCCTATAGAATCACATCAACTATAATCATTAATACTTGTAAACATTTATCCATGAATTTATTTAAACATAGGTTTTTCATTGATTTAGTGGTTATCCTATAGAATTGGTCATTTAATCAAGTAATGCCAAAGTCCCTTAAATTTATATAAAATTACAATAAATCGATTCTTAGGATCATTTTTATTCTATAGTACACTTTAAACCCCCTTGGAAATTCATTACTTTATGTCCTTATTTCCCATACAAAAAGAATTTTTTTGTTCAATTGAGACACATTCCTGGGTGTTTTCTTCCACATTTCTAGATTGATGGTAATTGTGCATTATTTTCTCCATTGTCTCCACTGTAATAGCTCTTATAATTCTCTTCTTTTCTCTTGATTTTTCATTTAGGAGTGGGTTAATGTATATATTATTGATCATAATTTTGGAAACCCTATTTTGAATGAACATGATATCTTTTAGTCCTATCAACATTACCTTTAGATGTTCATTTTCACCACCATTCCCACAATTTACATCATCTTCAATATTACTATGACTTACATTGAATTTAGACATTGACTAAAACCAGATATCCTAGTGTAAGTATTAATAGTCATAATATCATTTAGTGAATATCATTACCACTTGTATTAAATATATAACATTAGGATTAGCCATGTCTGTTTTTTATCATCTTATTTAAAAATATTTCAAATCATTTTGTAAAGAGAATGTAAATTATATTAATCATATCCCACGGGATTGTCATAACGAATAGAGAAGTAAGCCCCATTGTTGTGCCCCAGTTTCAGTTTGAGTCTAGCTCAATGTTGGGTTTTCGGGTTTTACCCCTAGGTACATCTATGACAGAGCTACAACTACTTTCTCATATAATGATACTGATTTATTTCATGGAAAACCCACATAATATTTACATTAAAAATTTATTTGGATGATCTTCTATACTAATCCTCAATGTCTATCTTATGTTAATTTTTTCTAGTCATAGTTTTTCAAAATCGAGCTTCCATGGTCTGTATTAAACATCCCCTCATACCAAATATAACAACCATACAATATTTATCCATAGTTGGTGAATTATTACATACAAATTGCATTACCACAAGAGATATTGTCTCAAAACACCAATTAATTTAGTTTCCTTGGAGGTAATAGATACAACCATACATTCACATTACATTATGAAATAAAAAATATACAACATTGTGTGTCCTTTGAACACACACATATTCATTAGTATATTCATACAGGTTAATCATAATATACATCTTCATCTCCTAGGAAAAATAAAACAAAATAATGAGGTGATTTCAGATGATCAGTAAGGATAAAAATATAGTAGAAACTATCATAAGAAAACATATAAATTTAGGGCAACGTATAAGACTGAACCACAATCCTTTTTGAATATAAACATCAGCATAATATATAAAAGATAAATCAAATAATTCAATTTACATATTCACATGGATATTATACTAGTAAATTAATCACATGTAATATCAATAGATAATTTCTTAATGATTGAATGCATAATTCTAGACATCATAACCGCATAGTCAAGGGATCGTGCCATGAATAAAAATAAAGATTTTTTCAAGGTCTTGTGTGAAGCACTAGTTTGTCTCATGAAACATATCGATTCATCGATCAGCTATATCGGCCACCACCCATCACTTACTATGTCCAAAGAATTCCTTATATGAAATGAGTGTAACATAATCTAAATATTCATATTAAAACAAGCATAAAAATGTCAATATTTCAAACAGAAACAATGAATGGTATGAAAATAGCTTATCCATAGAAAAACATAACTCATTCAATACAAAATGGATTACTGTATTATAATAAATTACCCTCAATCAATATTACTGAATGATATTAACATATATAAAAATAATCAGTAAAACTACTTTAGATAAGAATCCCCATTTCTTGAAAACATTTAAATGTTGCACTATTCATTAAAGAGGACATTTAAAAAATATTTCTTAATAAAAGTGTCCCAAACCATTTCAAAAATTTAAAAATAAATATTTATTTTAATAAATTCATGTCCACATAAATAAATTCATAAAAACATTTTTAATACATGGACCTTAATGAGAAATATTTAGATGAATAAATCCTTAAAACATTTAAAATGATATTTTAGTTAGAGTTCCTAACAAAATAAGAGATATTTGAATAAAAATAATTGAGATTATAAAAAAATTATATTATAATTTGAATAATGGTATTTAAGATATAAAATGTAATATTAAAGTATATACACCATATAAAAATGAATTGGTTAATATCAACAAAGAAGTTTCAATATAATGTAAATCAAGATTAAATTTCTTATAAAGACTGTATCCTTAGGTTAAAGATAAATCATTATCATAGTTATGTGTAAAAAACGTAAATACACTCAGTATTATTGGATAATAAGTGTAAATATATCATAGGAAATTTAGATATATTCTTGTAACAACAATACCAATGACTTTGATGTTTAACTCAATAAAAGGAAATTTAGTTATTGTTAGTCTTATCATTTTCATATTGATGAATTCAGGATTTATTAATAGAGTGATTATGGGTATAAAATTTATATCCACCCAAATTGGAGTGTAAATTACTACATAAATAATCAGATAGATATTTCACACATAATCATGGTGAAAAATAATCATTCAAATTAGCGTAAGACCCTATGAGTGGAAATTGATATTAGAAATTCCCTTACCGATTTTTTAAATTACGAAACATACAACATATGAAAGTAGGATCATAAAATTAAGTTGTAAACACCCAAATATTAAACTATATTACTCAAATAATATACTCATGGGATGTAAATAGACCGCACAAAATGAAATAGTGGTAATATAGCATGAACTCACGGGAATACGATGTGAGATGAAAACCACTTACATTTTACTTTTACTTAGTTGAGGGTATGTCAAACTCTTGTATAATGGTAAAATAATTCTTATTACATTATTCCTCAACCACATGAATAAATATGTTATCATATATGATCTTCTAATATTTCTTTATTACTTATATTTCATCAGTTTCATTGTTTTTTTTGTTAACTGATTAGTTTTCCATTATATATTTTGTTAAATATGTCATGTTTTTTGTCGATAGGATGTATTTTTTTCATATATATAATTATATTTAGTTCTTAAAAATTATTTTTAATCTAAAAATGAAAATTATTCTTGAATGGTTATGATTGGGATTGAATCTTATCGCGTTCGTGGAGATGGTAATCTGTACATACGCACGAGCGACAACACCATTTTATTGATGACAAAATCATTTGTAATTGGATGGTTTTATGATATATAAGGAATCATTAACATGATATATATATTATTTACATAATTTAAACTCATTATTATACCCATAAAAATAATGAAGTGTTTAATAACTTACTACACCACGACGTGGAGACGACAAGACGTACTAATGCACGTGTGGTGACATTGACATTAAGAGGATAGATAGAATAATGAATATGGTTATAAAATATTTATAATAGAATCAAATAATGTATAAGGTACTTTATTTAATATTTTGTTCTATAAAAAACAAAAAAAGATGAAGTGGACGAATAAAAAACATTGAAAGCACTTATGAAATTTTCACCTCTTCTTCGAGTGCTTGTTTTTTATTTTATCAAAAGGGCTCCAAAGGATAGGTTTATGATAAATGTAAAGCCTCTAGGTTGACATGAGGGATGTTTTGGAGGATATTTGATTATGGTTTGGCCGCGAAAAATGGATTTGGATGTGTGATTTTGATAGAAGGGGAAGTTCCCTTTTATAAGAGAGGTGAGGGCCACATTTGGAAAAGCTTGAAATATGAATTTATTAAGCAATCAAATTATGTTAATAATCACTCCAAGAGGATTATTATAAAGGATAAGGTGGGGATGGGTCAAAAAAACTCTCAACTAATAAGTTTTATACAGGTTTACATCAATATATTAAACTTATATTTTTGATTTAACACTTAGTTAAATTGTTTATCTTTTACCATGTATTCTTGTCTTATTATAATAAATGGTTAATAAACATACTATCTAAAGAAAGATAACCCCAAGTTGTTCATTAAATATATATATATAATTATATGAGTCGTTTGGATGAACCTATGATTTTTAGTAATATTATGTCCTTTAATTATATAGTATTTGTTTTAAAAACACTTTTATGTCAATTTTGACACTATTTAGTATTTGGTTTTATTGTAAGTATAAATAATATATTAATATAAAAAAATACATTAAATAAATCATAACATGTCATATTAACCAATAAAATTACTGTAATGCATCAAAATTCTCAATTTACATTTATTTTCATTTTTATAATATCAATTATTTTAATTATTCATTAATAAGATGGTTATTGCATCATCATTGTGTCATAAATAAATTTAATTATTTAATTTCTAAAAATAATAAATAAAATATCATTATGTAGGAAATATTTCTATCTTTCTAATGAGTACTTATAGTCAAATTTATCTTATTTATATACATATATTAAAAAAAATTTGTTATGAATATTTGAATTTAACACTTTTATCTTTTCATAAAATAAAATTATAATAAATGTCCTAATAAAATCCATGTTAGTCAAAGAGGATCATATTTTATTCCTAATTTTGATTTTTCTTGAAATACAATTGTGAAAAAAAATTATAACATGTTTCAGGGAAATTAAAATACTATTTCTACATTTAATTACCCAATTTACGTTTAACCATGGTAAATAAAATTCATATGTTACTATTCACCAAAAAATTATTTTCAACCTATTGAAAAAAAATTTACTAACTAATTTCAACCATGTCTTTTAGATTTTTGAAATTCAATTCAAATAAGACATAAAATTATGTTTTATGCAAATTTGAAAATGTTCCATGAAGTTTTGTAAAAGAGGTTAAAATGTTCAATAAAATTTTATACATATAATTTTATTATAATATTATTCCAATGAATTAAATTGAACATATATAGTTATTATTTATCAATTTTAACTAAATTACCTTTAAATAAAATAAATAATTTTAGAAATTAAATCTACGTTTTAAACAATAAACCATTGTATATCAATATTGATAAAAAATTGAATGTTTTCTGAAAAATACCAAAAATTCAACCTATGATAGTTTGGATGTTCCAAAATCAAAAATTATGTCAATTCTACCAAATTCAACACTTATATGTTATATTAATTAATTTATGAAAATATTCCCTTTTCCAAAACCAAAAAGCATGGTTTTGGTATGTAAAAACTATCAAAAGATTTATATGTGTTAATGTCCAATTTAAATGTAAAATCACTTCAATTCACAAAAAATGGATTAAATTATATAAATATAATCTAATTATACATTAAAACCATTAAAATGTATAATTTAACAATATAAATTATTTTCATTGAAAATTTTGTTTTCAATTAAAATGTAATATTTGTTAATATTCATCTAAATAAGAACCTTATTAGAAAAGCACTGAAAATTTATCCAAAAAATAATTTTTTTTACAACATCTATTGAACAAGTTTATTTTTTAAAATTGAATATATTAAATGGTCAAATATTGGATTTAAAAATCCTTTTCCATTAAAAGGTTGTAAAATTGATATTTTGAAAAATACTCATTTTATCCGAAAAATATGATTTATTATTATATTCTGCCTAATAATCACATAACATGGATGTTAAAATTATATGGTGTATATAAAATTCAAATTGCAGTTTATAATATTCATAACCTCTTTTTGAACGGCTTGTTTTCTAAGTCGGGGTACGCTCAAACTCGGTCTTGGGTGTAGCTCAAGCTATTGAATTAGTTTAACTAAGATAAACTACTATAAAATATTGGGGTGTTAAAACCATCAGGGTTTTTTCAAACGTTATCCATTGCCAAGTGGAATTGGAATAAATTCCTGATGGATTTTGGGATAAGTATATAATGGTCGCCTCGATGAAATGATATTGTGTGTGTGGTTGTTGACATACTCACTAAGGTTGCACATTTCCTACCGATCAAGGAAACCTTCATTGTTGATGGTCTTGGAATGTTGTTCAACTAAATGATAGAACATTTTCACAGGGTTCCTCACTCTATCCATTCTGAGTTTGTTGCTCCTTTTACTTCATCTGTATGATAGGGATAGAAGAGGTCGTTGGGTACATAGGTACACTTGAGTGAGCACACCATCCCATACATATGACCCATCCGAGCACACAATTTAGGTTTTGGAGGAAATAATTTGATCATGAGTCTTGTATTTTATGGGCTATTGGGATAGACACACACCCCTAGTATATTTATCATACAAAAATTGTTTTCTGGAAACGAATCAGATAGAACATTATGATAATATTAATGTTAGGTAATACTGATCAACTATATCATGGATGGTGTCATGAGAGGATGATATACATGGACCTCATCTTGTCTAGTAAACTACAATGTAGGTAGAGTTTATTCAGAATATGATGAATATGAAACCGTATTTCCAAAAATAAAATTTTGATCTAGGGATATGACCATTAGATTTTGATGTTAGAGATCATGTTTTAATATGTGTCATATTGAGGTTTGGTAATAATAGAATTAGGTGACAGGGGAAGCATTCACATATATGCATCATGTCATTTTAGTTTTTGGATAGATTCTGGTTGGTTGATTAGTAGTTGTAGTTACCTTAGAGGTAATAGGGTATGTAAGATGTCTTTTATGTTTCTCAGCTACGATGTTAATTTTAAGACCTATCTCATGTTTTTCAACTAGAGGATGTTGAGTTGGAGGAGGATGCATCCATTGAAGTGAACCCTAATCAAATTGTGGATCACAATATGAATTTTCTTCGTGGTTGGTTCATTCCACTAATACAGGTTCTATGGATACACGATTGAGTGAATGACAAGTCATGGGAGGGGGAGGCCAACATATGACTTTAGTGACCAAATATGATTTCGAATTATTCTTCACCACTCATAGATGTGAAATATGTGGAAGCATTTCTTTTAATTGGATGTTTGTAAGAACTCAAATATTCAATTTAGGAATGGATATTTTTTGGGTTGTTTTGAGGAAAATGAAAAAATTTTGATTTTCTAATTAGATTTCATGTACTTATAAGTACACACCATGTACATAGTTTTTCACGAACAGTCGCCTGTTGGCTGTGTAATGGTCAGGTACATGGCCATGTAGTGACCTGGAAGACCGCTTAAGGAAGGAGCTGGTTAACACTACTACACAACATGTAAATTTAATGAACCCTCTATGTAGTTTATATATTTTTTAATATATCATAGTGGGATTCCATCTCATTTCAGGAACCACTTTTGTCACAACCCATCCTTGGGGCCCATGCCGTGACTACCCCAAGACCGCCTTCCATAGGCCAGGGGCTGGAGGCTAGCAACAAAGGCGTAAATCCTAAAAAAAGGGAAGGCATTGCCTTTATATAATAAAACAAACACAACAGAGTATGCAAGCTGAAGTAAAACTAAGTAAACTGAGTACAAAGTAAGTTCTGAAAAGTAAATGGGCCAAAATACAATCCCAACTGGAAGTACAGTACAACTGAAAATAAATTACAACTGCGGAAAAGTAAAGTAGCAACCACCAGGTCTTCCTCCGGCCATCCCAACTGAAGGGTGGGTATAGATGGTCTCCTCATCTCCTTAGGTCTGGTCGTCTGATCCGTGTACATCACCCTTGATATTCCACATCTGATTTCTGTCTCTCTCCACAAGCCTCAACCATGATCAGCGTTGTCCATCATCTGCAACCAACACAACATAGTGCGGGCATAGCCCGTGAAGGTGTGAGTATATGATACTTAGTAGGGACCCCGAGACCCCCAAAGGCCTCCTAGAATTCAAAAAGGATAACCCACAAAGGAAAGATAAAAACACTATGTATAAACCAACTCAACATAGGTATATTCCAATACATAAACCTAAGTCATCAATTCCAGTTCGGCTCCTACACATGATCCCATGTACAACCCAGTCCACACAGGAAAGCGCAACCCAATCCACATAGGAAAGCACAACCCAATCCACATAGGAAATAAAGTCACTCATATCAGTGATACTGATTGAAATTAAAGAGTAATATCACATAGTAATACTACTCATGAAGAGGTGTGGAGATGATTAGATATAGCCTCTTTATCATCTCAACTGCCGATCCAACGTAGGATCCAGGTACAGAAGTCGTCCCTGCCGAACCCACATAGGATCCTAGTACAATAACCATCGCTGCCAAACCCACGTAAGATCCATGTACAGTCGCCATCACTGTAAAACCCATGGAGGATCCATGTAAAGTCTTCCTCGTTATTTATCCCATGTTAGATACAAGTACAATCGTCATCGTTGTCGCAGTTACATCCAGCTCTAGGGTTCCCGCACACAGCAATCTCGATTCCGGGATGGTCTACTCCATGAGCCAAGAGGGTCGATACATCAACTGTCAAAAATTTCATAGTTGATGTATCACAATGTTTTGGCTCGTAAAAAGGAACTCAACGCGATAGACATCGCATAATTCGGTCGCCCTGTCTGAGAGATATTGGCTTTTCTATTCCAGGTTCCCGGTTCGGTTTTTAAGCTAATACCAACCTGACCGTACTCCAGCATCATCCAAACCTCAAGTGTAGTAATCCAAATTACCATATCACTAAGAGGAATTCAACATATTTTAAAGCACATCAATCGGACGTCTGTTCCTTAAGTTATAAGCATTTCCGCTCTAGGGGCCCGGTTTGTTGCGGGTTCGAACTAACCCGTCCATACCCAAACATTGCTGAAAACTCATGTGTAATATATCGGAATGACCCCCTCGATCAGAGGATCCCTATGCAACTGAAGATGCATCGATCAGAAGTCTGTAGCCCATGATATGGGTGTTTGAACGAACCTGGTCCGAAAATTGGGGGTCTGGGCCCGGTCTAACTCGTCCCAATACCCCTAGGTCAGCCCGAACTGGGGGGACCCGACACCGGTCCTGGTCCGGAGTGATTGGGCTTGGATCGGCCCTGCCGGCGTGGCCTGCTGTCGGCCGTCCGCATGGCCAGCGGCCGGCCAGTCCGCGTGTCCTACGGCCGGCCGGTCCGCGTGGCCTGCGGCTGGCCCGGCCCGCGTGGCATGTGTCCCATATCAGAGGTTGGTTGCAGCTCGGTACTAGGTGAGCGGGGCGCAAGGGGTGGAGCACCCCTTTGTTTTTAAAAAGGCAGACCCATATGGTCCGCCTTAAGAATCTGTCAGGGGGTTACACCCCCCTGGTTTTTCGAAACGGCTGAACATAATAGCCGGACTTGGTGTAACCGCGGGACCCCTTCGGGTCTCGCCTCCAGGTGGCACTAGCGGCCGGCACAGCCGGCCGCCCCTCAGAAGTCTGCCACGGTGCGCCGGCGCTGTGCCCCTCCACCGATTCCAACTCCGGAATCCTCCTTCCTTGGCTTCTCCGGCACGGCGCGACAGTGCCACGCTCCACCGCCGCAGCCCACTCCAGTCGCAGTCCCTTCGGCCTCACCAGCGCGGTGCGACGGCACTGTGCACCATCGTCGTGGCCCGCTCTGGTCGTGGTCTTCTTCGTCCCCAGGCGGTGCAACAGCACCGCGCCGCCATGGCCTCAAACTTCAATGATGGTCAACAACAAAAAGGGGAGGAGGATTGGCCATGATTGTGGGGTCTTATCTCCTCCCATTAAGATGATAAAATTCTGCCAAAGTAATTGAGATGCTCAACGACAAAACAAAGCACAATTTTAATAAATTAAAATTGAACTTATCCCCTACCTCGATAATCTATGACATTCACTGTGCTTCACGGATGACGGTGTTGGTGTGCATCCAAAGAGGGAACGGAGTCTCCACACTAGTTTCGGAGAGAAGAAGGAAATGCATGTCATCTCTCCTTGTGGTGATGGCGTTCTTCATGGAAGATGTGACTTTCTTCATGGGAGGACGAAGTTCTTCACAAAGGAAGAACTTCCGTCTTTCTTCACACAAAGGCTCTCTCCCAAAATCCTCCTACAACAAGACAAACCCCAAATTAAAATATGTCTTCGCTTATTTTATTTATTAGTGACATGCATTCAAATTTACAAATTCAAACACTTAATTCCATAAATTGATTAAGTGTGTGTTGTCATGGATTAATATGGGAGAGTGGGCAGAGGAAGAGTTACCCAATTAAATACAAGGGGTTTAATGGGGGGTTTAAGGGGTTTAGGAAAAGTGAAGAGTTAGGGCTCGTGTGGGACCCACCTCACCTTTATCATCACATGGGTAGTTAGGATGCTAGTGGGTCCCACCCTAACTCCCCCATGTTGGATTAAACAACAATATTTACATATATAATTGTACCACAATTTTATTAACTCATTAATTAATCCACTTTTTTAACATCTCCTCCAGATAAAAAACATCTTCAGTAAAGGTCCTCTTAAGAAATTATTAGCGTTGTTGTTCCATCGATGCCCTCAGATTTCAATTCTGAACATCGGTACTAATAATAGAACAGACCCACCCCTTCATTCACTGAACGTAACCGAGCTAAATTTAGGAAATTGATTTCAGGCACACTAGATATCGGAATCATGTGCCGTCAGAAACTACGTACTCGTAACATCCGTAAGAATTTAAGAAAAAAATTTCTTTGAAATTTATAGGTCTTTACATTACTTCTACCTCGGGTATTTACATCACCATAAGATACATCATAAACTTGGGAAATAAGTGAGGGTACTATGCATGCATCTAAGCCTCCCGGTCCCATGTTCTCTCTTGGAGGTCCACGTGCTTCCACCTCATTCGCACTAGAGGAATCGACCATCCACATAGGACCCGCTACTATAGATCCTCGATCTCCACTAGGACCTCGGAAAAAGTCTCCCCATCAAGGATTTCCATCTCCCTGTGATCAAGGATATGTGTCGGGTCGTGCACGTATCTCCTCAATTGAGATACATGGAAGACGTCATGCACCCGGTGCAACAGAGGTGGAAGGACTAAGTGATATGCCACCCTGCATATCCTGCTGAGAACCTGGAATGGTCCGATGAAGCGCGGAGATAACATGTCGCCCCGGCCAAATCTCTGTAATCCACGTTGAGGTGAGACTCATAAGAAAACATGGTTTCCATCCTCAATCTCTAGAGGTCTCCACCTCTTGTCATCATAGGACATCTGTCTACTCTGTTCAGTCCTCATCCGCTCCTGGGTGATATGCACCTTCTCTGTCGTAGCCAAAACCATCTCTGTTCCTATGAGGGTTGACTCCCCAGGTTCAGTCCATCATAGAGGTGATCTAAATGGTCGTCCGTACAGTGCCTCGTATGGTGCCATCCTAATGGTGGAGTGGTAGTTTTTGTTGTATGCAAACTCCACCAAGGGTAAGTGATCCTCCCAGCTATGGCCAAAGTCGAGAACACATGCACGTAGCATGTCCTCGAGAGTCTGAATGATTCTGTCCATCTATCCATCTGTCTAAGGCTGAAAGGTGGTGCTCAGGCATAGATGCATCCCAAATGCCTCCTGTATCCCCTTCCAATGCCTGGATGTAAAGCGAGAGTCTCTGTCAGATATGATAGACAATGGCACACCATGAAGTTGTATGATCTCCACAACGTAGAGGCGTCCCTTACTCTCCACTAAGCCCTACTCTATAACATGTAAGAAGTGGGCTGACATGGTGAGTCAGTCTACGATCACCCGGATGGAGTCGTGTCCTCATGAAGTACGTGGAAGCCCTATCATGAAATCCATAGATACCCCATCCCACTTCGACTTCGGGTCCTCTAAGGGATGTACCAAGCATACTAGTACATGGTCCTCTGCCTTCACCTGCTGGCAGGTGAGGCATCATGAAACTAACTCTACCACAACCTTCTTCATAACCAGCCACTAGTGTTGTTGTCTGAGATCCTGGTACATCTTTGCCACTCCTAGATGTACCGCCAAAGGGGAAGTGTGAAAATCCCTCAGAACCTCCTTCTATAATGCAACTGATTCCTTGGTACGTCCCCTTAAGAGGATGACATGCTCTGCTCCTTAAGAAAATCCATCAGGCACCTGCCCTGTGGAAATCTGAGTAAGTTGCGTCTCACAGTAAAATTCCCCATGTTGTACCTCTCTGACCCGCTGAAGAAGTGGAGGAGTGACTTAGAGGGACTGTAGGAAGGATGCCCTATTTCTATCCATGAAGAATATCTTCAAAGCGGCTAACTACTTTGTCGCCTCTCTAAGTAGCTGAATGCCCGACCTCCTACTGAGAGCATCAGCTACTAAGTTCCCCATCCCAGGAGTATAGACTCTCTCAAAGTGGTAGTCCAAGAGGAACTCGAGCCATCACCACTGTCTTAGGTTCAGTTACTTCTGTGAGAAGACATACCCAAGACTCTGATGGATAGAGTTGACTGTAAAGCGCTCTCCCAATAGATAGTTCCACCAAATCTTCAAAGATAAGACCACTTCTGCTAACTCTAGGTCAGGGATAGCATAGTTATGCTCATGCTACCTCAAATGTCATTAACCATAGGTGATCACTGCCCTCTCCAGCATTAGGACACTCCCAAGTCCGGTCCCTGATGCATCATAGTAAACTATGTACCCTACACCTTCATCTGGTAGCCACAAGATGGGAGCATTGGTCAGTATCTGTCTCAGCTCTTGGAAGCTCTGCTGACATCTATCTGACCACACGAAGGGTTTACCCTTCTTCGTCAAAGCTGAATGTGGTGCTGCAACTCTGGAGAAGTCTGGCACAAATCTCTGATAGTATTCATCCAGACCTAGAAAACTCAGCACCTACATCACGCTCCGGGGTGGCTCCCAAGAAATTACTGGCTCAATCATCGCAATATCCAACGCAACTCTCACATCAGATGTGACGTGTCCCAAGAAGTGGACCTCGCAAATATAGTACTGACACTTCATGATCTTACCATAATGCTGGTGCTCTCAGAGTGTGTCTAGTACAACCAACAAGTGGTAGGCGTGCTCCTCCTCAGTAGTCGAGTAAATCTGTATATCGTCGATAAAGTCTATGACAAATCGATCGAGCTACGGCTGGAAGATCCTGTTTAAGAGACTCATTATCACTGTTGGAGCATTGGTTACACATAAAGGCATAACCAAGAACTCATAGAATCCATAACGACACCTGAAGGGTGTCTTCTGCACATCCTTGTCTCGAACTCTGAGCTGATGATAGCATGACCTGAGGTCTATCTTCGAGAAACATAGTGCTCCCTTAAGCTGATTGAAGAGGTCGTCAATCCTACTATGTGGATACGTGTTCTTCACAGTCACCTGGTTCAAGCGACGATAGTCAACACAGAGTCGCAAGCTCCCGTCTGCCTTCTTGGTGAACAAAATCAGAGAAGCCCAGGGTAAAACACTGGGTCGAATGAATCCCTTTCCATGCAAGTCCTCCAGTTGTACTCGTAACTCAGAAAGCTCAGCAGGAGCCATCCAATATGATGGAGTAGATATTGGGGATGTCCCAGGGTACATGTCAATATATAATTCTACCTCTCTACGAGGAGGTAGTCCTGGAACGTCGTCAGGAAAAACAACAGCTTACTGATCCACCACAACAGGGAAACTCAAACTCCACACATCAACAGCTTTGATGATGATACTAGAAAACTGATGTGTGATCGACATCCCTATCTTCTACGCGATTCTGTCATGTGCTGCAAAGGCTCCCATCTCATCGGTGAAGCTGACCCAGCTCCCATATATGCAGACACACCGCACCTTGCGCCTAATACAGTCGATATGAATATGAACAGTAGATAACCAATACATGCCCAAGATGATGTTGTAAGGCATCAACGCTACTACAAGAAGATCCCACCAGAAGCTCTCTCCTCCTAGAGTATGCTCACACTGCCGACACCAGTGTGTAATCATCGAGTATACTCCCATAGGAGTCTCTAGCCTCATGGATCGAGCCAACGGCTCCGTCGGAATCATAGAGCTCCGAACAAGGGCAGCGACAATAAGAGAATTACTCTCTCCTTTATATATAAGATGATCAGCAAGGGTGGAGTTGACACATATAGTAACTCGAATCATCTCTGGTGTGCCGTGGTTGTAAGACTCCATTTCTTGAAGCTAAGCCTGCTTCTATCCGCCAGCACCCTATGGTTTTGGTTGACCTCCTGGTGGTGGTGGTGGTAGAGCCTCAAAGCATCGCCCACCACCCACTACTCGGCCATCTCCTATACCTCGTCTACCTTCTCCCTACGGACCACCACGATCAAACCTATGCCTCTACCTAGGTGGTCCATCCACCGTCTGATGCTCCTCTGCATGGTAGGTCGAGTAGTCACGAGCCATGTTGCCCTGCCCATCGCATGCATAGCACTGTCTGCCTCTCGTATTACTGGATCTCTTGTGTGTTCCCTGAACCTATGAGCTACTATCATGAGGTCACCAACTTGATGGTCAGGTCCGATTAGACCTTGGCGACATCAGCCTACTGCCGACTGCAGAAGTCTCCGCTACGTGTCGCCCTGCGGTAGGTCTCGCAGCTGGTGTAGGCTCTGCAAGAAAGCACTCTACAAGAAGGCCTCTCTCCAGTACTCCTCCCTATGTCCGAATACTAAGGCAAATTAGTGAATCTCTGATCTCATGCCTCAATCACTGCTCGAAGGTCTGGGTCGTAAATAATGGGTCACGTACCATGTCCATGGAGTAGCGGGAGAGATCGGTAAATCTCACTAAGTACTCGTCTACAGTCATGATGCCCTGCCGCAGCTATAGTAACTCTTGGATGCGCTTCACAGGGAGGGTGGATGGAACGATCTACAAATGAAAGAGGCCCTCAAACTACATCCAAAGTAGGGATGCCTCATCATGCACCTGGAACATCAGAATGCACTATCTACATGCTGTTGTGTGTAGGAGACTCACCACAAGGATCATCATGAGGTCAGCTGGTGTTCCTACTAATCTGAAGACTCGGATGACAGCCTTCAGCCAATCCTCAGCTTCCCGAGGGTCCATCTCTCCACAGAACCTGGGCGGCCACTGACGCTGAAACTAATGCAGCACACTCAGGCGACGTGCACTCTCAACTACTGGGGCAGGTGGCATCGGTGGCTCGGCGGATAGAGGTACTGTTGGTGCCTCCGCTGTAATGGGGATCTTCATCGAGGCCTCTCCACTCAATGGGCTACCATCTCGCACAATACTCTGAACCCTAGCTAGCTGCCATCATAAGGCCATCCTGAATGAAACATGTGTGCCACGGTTAATACAGTATACTGGGTGAGAAGATAAAAAGTAATCACAAAGAAAACGTTTAAAAACACACATGCAATCAATGTTTTCTTGCACTGAGTCAGAAATCTGAAGTCTGGGTCCTGGTGTATGGATACAATTGCTGCCGCACCCACACTTGACTTCTTTGACTAAAAACCACACTCATTACTCTAAACATTATTGCTTCACAGATATGAAATCATCAGAGTCCTAAGTTATGCGGTAGAATAGACTCCACAGATACCAATTTTTCATGTCCCGTCCTCAGGGCCCGTGCCGTGACTACCCCAAACCCGCATTCCATAAGCTAGGGGATGGCGACTAGCACCAAAGGCGTTAATCCTGATAAAAGGGAAGGAATTTCATTTATATAAGAAAAAAACACAACTGAGTAAACAAGATGAAGTAAACAGTAAGTAAACTGAGTACAAAAGTAAGTGCTGAAAAGTAAATGGGCCAGAATACAAACTCAACATGAAGTACAGTACAACTGAAAAGAAAGTACAACTGCTGAAAAGTAAAGCAACAACCACAGGGTCATCCACCAGCTATCCCACCTGAATGGTGGGTATATATTGTCTCCTCAGGTCCTCGGGTCCGTACGTCCGCTCCGTGTAAGCCCCGCCAGATAGTCCACCTCCAGATACCATCCTGTTCCACAAGCCTCAACCACAATCATAAATTTTCATCATTTGCAACAAACACAACATAGTGCGGGCATTTCCCCTGTAGGGGTGAGTATACAATACTCATTTGGGACCCTGAGACCCCCGAAGGCCTCCCAGAATACACAAAGTATAATCCACAAAGGAAGTATACAAACACAATGTATCAACAAACTCTACATAGTTATATTCCCATACATAACCCTATGTCATCAATTCCAGTTCAGCTCTTACACACGAGCCCATGTACAACCCTGTCCACACAAGAAAGCACAACACAGTCCAAATAGGAAATCACAACCCAATCAACAAAGGAAATCAAGTCAATCATATCGATGATACTGGTTGAATGTCAAGACTCAACTCACACATGAATAATACTCATGAAGAGGGGTGGAGATGATTAGATGTATACTTTAAATCATCTCCCCTTCCAAACATACGTAGGATCCAAGTACAGAAGTCATTGTTGTCGAACCCATGTAGGATCCTAGTACAATAACCATCGCTACCGAACCCACGTAGGATCCAAGTACAGTAACCATCACTTCTGAACCCAAGAAGGATCCATGTACAGTCATCCTCACAGCCGAACACACGTAGGATCCAAGTACAATCGTCATCGTCATCGCAGTCGCAGCCCGCTCTAGGGTTCCCTCACACAGCATACTCGATTACAGGAGGGTCTACTCCACGAACCAAGAGGGTAGATACATAAACTATCAAAAATTCCATATTGTATGTATCAAAAAGTTATGTCTCATCAAAAGGAACTCAACGCGACAGATGGTGCGTCAATCGGATGCCCAGTCTGAGAGATTTTGGATTTTCTGTCCAAGGGGCCCGGTTGGTTTTTCACTAAAA
The DNA here is from genome assembly GCA_963277665.1 of Viscum album. Lineage (NCBI taxonomy): Eukaryota > Viridiplantae > Streptophyta > Magnoliopsida > Santalales > Viscaceae > Viscum > Viscum album. Next base: position 1,042,264,889 of record OY728163.1, on the reverse strand, counting down.
CCAACCCAATTGAACTCCAACTGTGTCCAAACCATATGTGGTGTAAGATAAAATAACGGTCTCACTAAGTGGAATTCAACGTATTTGACGGAACATCAATTGGACATCCAGTACTTATGTTATAAGTGTTTCCGCTCCAGGGGCCCGGTTGGTTTCAGTTTCGAACCAACTTGGCCATACCCAAATTTTTTCAAAACCTCATGTGTAATATATCTTACCGACCATCTCGATCCATTGATCCCTACACAACTAACAGTGCATCTATCGGAGGTCTGTAGCCGAAGATATGGGCGTTTGAAAGAAACTGGTCTGAAAATAGGGGTTCTGGGCCCGGTTCGACTTGCCCCACTACCCCCTGGGTTGGCCCAAACCGGGTGACCCGACCCGAGTCCGGGTCCAGCCTAATTGGGCACGGCCTGACCTAGCAGGGCGCCTCCGGCCCAGCCCACATGGTTTATGGCTGGCCAGACCTGCGTGGCCTGCGGCCCGTCCCACGTGGCTAGCGGCCCGGCTCGAAGGCTAGGCATGGCTTGGCACTGGCCGAGCGGGGCGCAAAGGGTGGTGCCGCCCCCTTGTTTCCAAAACGGGTGACCCCTAGGGTCCGCTATAAGAATCTAACAAGGGGATACACCCCCCCCATTTTTTCAGAAATGGTCATCTATAATGGACGACCTTGGTGTAACCGCGGGACCTGATCAGGTCCCGCTTCTAGGTGGCACCGGTGGCCGGCCAGATGTCCACCGCAAACCTAAGTCCCGGCTCTGTTTCGACCGATGTGGCATGACGGTGCCGCGCCCCTCCACTGCGGCCCGCTCTGGATGCGGCCTTCCTTGGATTCTCCAGCACGTCACGACAGCGCCGCGTACCACCACCGTAGCCTGCTTCGGCTGTGGTCCCATTGGCCTCCCCGGTGCAGCGCGACGGCACCACACACATTTTCCATGACCCGCTTCAGCCTCGGTCCTCTTCATCCCCACGCAGTTCAATGGAACTGCACAACCTTCACCTCAAATGTCAACGATGGTCAATAAGAAAAAGGGGAGGAGGATCGTCTGTGTTTGTGTGGTCCAATCTCCACCCGTTGCGACTATAAAATGTGGCCAATGTAATCGAGATTCTCAATGACAAAACAAAGCACAATTTTAATTCATTAAAATTGAACATAACCCCTACCTCGACAATGATGACATTCGTCAGGCATCGCGGATGATGGAATTGGCATGCGTCCAAATAGGTAATAGAGTCTCCACACTAGTTGTGGAGATAATAAGGAAGGGAACATTGCCTATCCTTGTGGTGATGGCGTTCTTCCTCGATGATGTGACTTTCTTCACAAGAGGATGATGTTCTTCACGAAGGAGGAACTTCCGTCTTTCTTCACACAAAGGCTCTCTCCCAAAATCCTCCCACAACAAGCGAACCCCCAAAATAAAATAAGTCGATTATTATTTTATTAATTCATGACATGCATTAAAATTTAGAAATTCAAACACATAATTCAATTAATTGAATAAGTGTGTGTTTTCCTGAATTGATGTGGGAGAGTGGGGAGAAGAAGAGTTACCCAATTACATACAAGGGGTTTGATGGGGGTTTAAGGGGTATATAAAAAGTGAAGAGTTGGGGCTTGTGCGGGCCCCACCTCACATTTATCCTCACATGGGTAGTTAGGAAGCTAGTGGGTCCCACCCTAACTCCCACATGTAGGATTATACCACCACAGTTAGAAATAAAATTGTACCACAATTTTATTCACACTTTAATTAATCCACTATTATTTAACATCTCCTCCCGAGAAAGCACATCTTTGATAAAGATCCTCTTAAGATTTTACTGGTGTTGTGGTTCCATCGGTGCCCTCAGATTTCAATTATGAACACCGGTTCAAATGATAGAAAAACCTGCTCGTTCATTCACTGAATGTACCCGAGCTAATCTTCAGAAATTGATTCTGAGAAAACTGGGCCTCGGAATCTGGTGTCGTCAGAAACTGCGTGCTCATAAAATCCAAATGAATATATGAAAAAAAATTCCGTGAAATTTACAGGTCTTTACAGCTTTCTTATCAACATGTTTTATACAAGAGAGCTATGAAATAGTTTTAGATATCTGGATTCCCATTAAATTCTTCTTCTAAGCTAATATTGAGAAATATTTAGTTGCATTAGAATCCCACCGGTGAGTTCTCGTAACACGTAGAGCCTTTCTTCTTAATTCCTCCTATCAGGTAGGTTATTTCATGGTGGTGATTTTTTCACCATTTTGTAGATCTATGATGATCATGGACAATTAATCATCCTGCGTTCAAGTATATCGACTGTATGACATTGAGGTCAGATTTTTGTGCCCTTTGTGGTTTTTATTTCAATTATATATGCTAAAGGTTCCGCATACTCACATTTGGGGTTTTGCTTGATTTTTAATTTTACTATGTTTTTCATATTTTATGGTTTATTTAATTTATAAATATGTAGTTTTTTATGTGTTTTATTATATATCATGTTTATCGTACTCCCTTATGTGTGATTCACTTTTTTAATTGTTTTCTATCAATTGGTGTAGGATACCTATTGGGCTCTCCATGTTTTCTATATATCACTTTGTTAGGATGGAGTTGATTTTAATATGAGATTCCTAATATATGAATTTTTTAAATTTGACCACGGGGAATTGAACAGTATGATATTCCCAAGGGAGGGTAATTTATATATGTAGTATTGATATGTTGACCCAGGGTTATTGACCATGAGAGCTGCATGGTGGTCATCAACCTGGGGTTTTATACCATGAGAGCATGCCCAAGTTGTTGTTTATAATTGATTGATTGTATATTAGACCAATGGGCTTAGACGGTGATAGATTTCTCATGTTATTTTTTATATTTATTTTATGGTATATTCGACTAAAGTGGATTGACTATGAGTAATTTCCTAGAAGAACATTATTAAATGTGTAGTTTTTTGTTAGATTAATGGGATTCGACATTGAGAACATTGCCAGAGGTTTTTTTTATAATTTAATGTTTTTGAAGCATCTGTGAAGACAAATTAAATGCTTTTATTTGCTCTTAATTATTTTGTTTATGTGGTCTTCATAGACACCTAATTTGTTACTTTTCAGCGGAGATAGAAATCATAGTGTATATTATAGGTGTAAAACGATTCAATGGATTGAATAATTTCCCAAATGAAAATCCCACATACACCAATAGTTATTTCCCAACGGTTTCGAAAAAAACTCATGGAATAAAGAGGTTATACCAATGGTTCTATGAAACCATTGGTAAATATTAATATTAGATGTTTTTACCAATGATTTTAGTGGACTGTTGGAAAAAATTGGCTCAATAGAAAATGGTTCTTAAGATTTTTTGAGTTAAACTACCAAATATGGGACCATCATCCCATCTCGACTTCCCCTCGCATCGCGCCCCCACTTCTCTATCGTGAAATTCACATCTCCATCCTAACTTCCCCATATTGAGACTCCAATCCCGACTCCTTCTCACTACCGCACCAATCTCGACTCCCCCTTACCACTACTCGCGGCTTGCCGCATGCTCCCATCCTTTCATTCGAACTCACCCTCGCTGATTGATGCTCGCTGATCGCCGCTTGCCGCTCTTTGTTGCTCAAACAACCCCTCCTCATCCTCTTCTAGTAAAATGTTTCCTCAACGGTCTCACATCTCCCCCAAGGTCGAGATTTCCCCCACCGTATGTTAATCCCCCTAGTTCAGGATTTCCCTCACCCGACACGAAACCCCACAATGTGGAGATGTTCGAGCATCACCTCTGGTGGTCAGTCATCCTGCATAGATCAAGGATCCCCTATGCTTGAGAATCCCCTTATACATTTCCATAATTCATTTCTTGAATGTCCCAAATCATTATCTGGTTTGATTAATTGATTCATAGTTTAATTTGAGTTTTATTGATTAAACTTGTATCATTTCATGTTGTTTCATTCATCTATGATATATGATTGATTTTGGATTTCTAAAAAAATAAAAAAAATTATCATTTTAGTGTATATTAGATATAAACCATTAGAATTTCGCATAGAATATACCATGAGAAGAGTATTTCATTGCTATTTAGGTTATGATGTGTTTCTAGTTTAATAAAAAATATTATATTCAATGTGAAATCATTTGAATCTCATAAAAGTTTTAAGAATATTTTATGTGTAGTATTATTCATACCACTGATGCTTTGTGGATGTCGTTGTCATGTGAATTGAGTGTTATAATTTGGGAATGAAATTTTTTTTCTAATGAATTCTTTTTTATATGTACAAGATGCATGTGAAGGGAAATTGGTTTGTGGATTAATGTGTTGTTCTTTTTGGATGAACATACCTTTGAATGGGTATCTATATTTTTTTAAATTATTAACTGTTATCTAGTTGCAATGTTCCATAAAATTATGGAATTAACTCATAATAAATGTGTTGAAACTTTTTTATAGATGTGATTAAAAAGAATTTATTTTCATATTTTCTCCATGTTAATTTTTTCAACAGAATATCAACAATATATGAAGGATTCATTTTGAAAAAATATTTTTCATGAAAAAAATATAATTGTGTGAAGTTTGTTTTATGTGAAATTTCCATTGAAATGTTGTTTTATATCAACATTTCTAGTAATAAGGTTGTTTTATCGACATCTATGTTATAAAACTGATTAGGTCTTTTTTATACTGAAGCACATTTCTTTGTAGCTATAAATTTTTTTATTTTATTTGTGCTTTTTATTTCTTACATTCTAAACATGTTTATGTTTATTGGGGTGGGGGACTATCTAGGGGTTTGGGGGTGTCCAGGGGGTGGGGGCTGTCCAGGGGTTAGGGGTTCTCCAAGGAGGTAGGGGATGTCCAGTGGGGGGGGAGTCTAGGGGTGGGGGTGTCCAAGGGGGTTGGGGTGTTCATGTGGGAGGGTGGGGGTGGCCAGTTGGGTGGTGGGGAGTCTAGGGGATTGAGGGAGCTTTCCAAGGGGGTTGGTGGTTGTCCAAGTGGTTTGGGGGGGGGACTGTCTAGGGGTTGGGGTGTCTATGGGGTGGGGGTTGTCTAGGGGTTGGGGGGTTGTCCAAGGGGGTATGGGATGTCCATTGGGGGGAGTCTAGGGGGTGGGGGTGATTAGTCATTGAGAGTGGCAAATATTCATTGTTAAGATCTTAATATTAATGTTTTTAAAAGTTCATAAACATCAATTTTAGTCCAATTCAGAAATTGAACTTCATTTCCCATCATTGTGCAATTCATGCTTAAAATGTCAATTTGGGCCCACTCAATAATTTGCCTGTGGAAATTAAAATATTCATCATTTTAATTTGAAATTTTGGGATATGATTGAGAACGTTGTTTGGAACATTTTATCTTTTAGGTCCGATGGATGAATCCCAAAGGACGATGGAGAAGTTTTCACCTGAAGGCAGAAACTTGCTGGAAAAAGCATAATGGGCCTAAGGCCCATCAAACAATTGTGGGGCCCATAAACCAAGACCAATGAAGCTCAAATTTGTACATTAGAAATATAAAAATATGAGGATCATTTTATTAAACTGTGGCCGGAGATAATTCTGATGTTTTCATGATGATAAAGGGATATGAATTTGAGATTTAAATGGAGGACTCGGCATTAATGCACAGAAATCCGTCCCACCATTTAGACCATAACATTCAAACGGATGAGACAAATGTACAAAACTTTTGAGATAATCTAGAAGACACATGTACGAAGATATGTTATATTTAAGACACCTTCGGATTCGGCCATATGAAGTGTCAAAATCACACGTCAAAATGGAGGACAAATCTGGACAGTTTTACGGGTCAACATTGAAACGTCAATTTCCTTTTGATTATTCACCCTCATTTTGACTCTATTTTTGGGGGGTGAATTAATTATTTGGGTATAGACCTAAGGCTCCTAATATGCCTATATAAGGAGCTATTGGTGAATGGAATATGGGTGGATATTTTTTGCATATCATATTTTGTTGGTTGTTTCATTGTAAGGTTATGCTTCCAAATTTCCTTTGTAATGTTTTCCATTTCCATGTAAGTTTCTTTTTTGTATCTTTATGTTCTTAATCAACTTATTTCTCTTCTATATTTTCCATTTCATTTATTAAAACTTTATAATCACAAATCACAGTGATATCTCTTTGTTTTTGTGAATCAGTTCACACATAGGTGTGAAGTTCATTCACACACACAGAGTAGTGCTCGTTATTTCCGCGGTTTTAATTTTTTCAATCCAATTCTTGTTAGCCATCTTCCACCAACCATTGAGAGTATACCATCAATGGAGGGGTAAACCCTTAATGGGATGATCTTAGGAGGATTCAAAGGCTAGATTGAATGTTATTTTATGAACGAATTGTTGTTAATTGGATAATTAATTTAAGACATCCCTTCTTCAGTTATTTCAACTCTTCATCTTTTCTGTGTTTGAGAAAACTAAATTCAATTACTAAATGACCATATACCTCGGATAGATCATGAATTTGGTTCTCTAAGTGTATATGGGATTAGTAATTGTGTTTAGTAAGCACCAAACCAGAAAATGATGAAGGTAGTGTTATTCTTGAAGAATGGGTTCATCAAGAATTAATAAAACAAAAATTGTCTGAGGAAGTAAAATTCATTCAATCCACCCCGAGAAAAATCCTAAGATCAACCCATTTTATTTGAATTGAATTCACATAGGTTTCTTAGTGTTCTTTAAACCATCCAAAATCAAACCCAAAGTTGGCTACTTCATAGCCCATCCTTCACCAAATCATAGCGTCTCAAGGTTACTTCTTCGGTCCCTGTGGATTCGACCCCTACATGTACTACATTGACTGCCTTTACCAGTAGGGTAAATTTCGGCGCAACCAAATTTTGGCGCCTTTTCCTGGGCCCAAGTAAGTACCTTAGACCCACATCTTCTTTTCGCACCCCAAATTCTCTATTCTCACCCTAATTTCTCTTCTCTTTTCCCCTTTCTATTCCTGTGTGTTCAAAAAAAACCCCCAAAGCCAATTTTCAATCAATTCCAATGGATTATCCTCCAAAATACCCCTTCATAAATCAATGCTGTAATAAATACAGAATTCAATATTGGGAAACACCTCACATAGGGAATTTCTTTGACCAATCCTTAATTGAATACACCACATCAGATGAGATGTACAATCAATGGGATGCTGAATGTTTACAAGATCAATTTCCATACCTATCAAAAATGATTGAAAAGATAAATAATGAGGAAGTCCATGATGTACAAACATATATGAACCCTAATCCTGAAAAAATTCTTCAACATTTGTGTGAAAAAATGGATAAAATGAATTCAGAGTTTTCATCTTTAAGAGTAGAACTACAAAGCATTGAAATGGTTGTGGAACCCTTTCCCACTCACGTTGTCTCTTCCACGTCACTAATAAAATAATCTTGTATCTCACAAACCTCAAATGAATTTATTGAAGAACCAACCATTGGATTTGGTATAGTTGAAGATAATCAAGGAATTGTTGATGGGTGCTTAAATCAAGAGGAAACTGATGTTTTGTATTCACAAGAGGGAAACATGACATTATGGATGGAGAGTCCTAAATATTTATCCATTGATGATTTTTCAAAAACAAAAATCATTGATAAATTGGGAGAAATACCAAACATTGAGCCCATACCCACACCTCAGATTTAACTAGACACTTTTGGGGATGAATCGTATTTTAAAATGGAACCAATTATTTCTAAATTTTTTGGAGAAGAAACTGACTTTCATTCAAATTTACAATCATTATTAGGAAATTGCAATCGACCAGAACTCAAAATCATTATCCTTCCTTCCCTAGACAAGAATTCCATCATAGGTGATAAAGAAGACCTCGCAGTTTTAGATCATTCATCTAAACAAGAAAATAATTTTGTAATGGTCATTGATGTCTTAGGAAAGAATAAAAGTTCAAATCGATCAACCATTTCAGATATTCCTTGGATTTTACCAATAATTGTGGAAAATAGGATTTTACATGAAACAAATTTCAAAAAAATAATCAATCTCAATCTTATTGAAGTGGAAAAAGATGGGTTAATTAAAATGCTGAAAGTTGGAATTGGATAAGTTGGGGGGTAATAGTCGAGCCAACGACGTTAAACAAAAGCGCTACATGGGTGGCAACCCATGGTTTTTTGTTTCCAGTCATTTTGAATCATTTTATTTTTCATATAATAAATTACCATAAGTTGTTGACCTGTTCTTCTTTTATGAGAAAGGATGGGTATGAAATGGGAGCGCCATATTCATCTGTGTCACGTGGTGTAATCTCCGAGTAATACCTTACCCAGAAAATATAAAGTAGACAATGTATCATCAGTTTATTTTGTTTTGTTTTATTGTTTTTATAGGTTAAAAAAAGGACATGTTGAAATCCATAAGGAAAATTCATTCACCACCATCCAAGCCGCTGAGACTCAAATCCAGGATTGAAGGGAGACTATGTCATGCACTATCATCATCAACCACTAGGTGACTTCATTCCATGATTTTCATTTTAAATTTCTTTATTGAACTCCTCTCCTACCCCCTTCAAACTTTTCTTTTCTTTAAACACTGGGGACAGTGTCATTCTAAGTTGGGGGGAGATAAAAAATGATTTTTTTTTAATAAAAACATGCATGAAAAGAAAAATTCCATTAAGCTTAAACCTGATAAACAGACATTGTAAACTCTAAAATTGGATATCCAATAAATTTTGAATTCCTTGATTCTGATTTTAATGCAAGTTTAAGTTCATGAGCATAGTTTTTGGAAAGTGCGGTTGTCCGATGTGATTTTTCAATGTTTACATTTTCATCCTCTTAATAAAAATGCCACAATGCACGTCTACTGGATCGTGGGAGTAAATTTGAGTTATTGGGTCCCTTTCATTATAGCATAGGGTTCTGGGGTCACTTTTAGTTTAATTTGAGTATCCAAAAAAAACACAAAACAAAAACAAACCAAAAAAAACAAAAAAAACAATAAAAATGACCACATAGAGCAATGTTTTGTCCAAATGCGTGGCGTTCGGCAGTTGGGGATCGTGACTCCATAGTTGTCTTTCTCAGAGTTAGACTTTTTATATCTATTGTGGATAAAAATTAATAAAACAAATAAAAAAAATGGATACTCATATTAAGGTTTAATGTGATTCCCACCTAGCGCTTCCATTTTTTCCCCATGAACAATAAAATGGGCCCCATATCTTTTATGATGCACAACACTTTATCATGCTTAATTGGAATTGGATGAAATGTGGCAATGAATTTGAACAAAGGAATGGGCTTGGGCTTGGGATATTCTTATGGACCTGTCTTGTTTTAAATGATTTTGATGGGTTCCTATAATTTTTTTGATATGAGGTCTTTTGATTGAGCAATGTGTATTTAAATGTTTTTGGAAAAGGGAATTTGGATTTCATATTTGTAAATTATTTTGCTCGGGACTAGAAAAACTCAAGTTGGGGGGTGTGATTAGTCACTGAAAGTGGCTAATATTCATTTTTAAGATCTTAATATTAATTTTTTTAAATGTTCATAAACATCAATTGTAGTCCAATTCAGAAATTGAACTTCATTTCCCATCATTGTGTAATTCATGCTTAAAATATCAATTTGGGCCCACTCAATAATTTCCTTGTGGAAATTACAATATTCATAATTTTAATTATTAATTTGGGATATGATTTATCACTTTGTTTGGAACATTTTATCTTTTAGTCCCGATGGATGAATCCCAAAGGAAGATGGAGAATTTTGCACCTAAAGGCAGAAACTTGCTGGAAAAAGCATAATGGGCCTAAGGCACATCAAACAAATGTGGGGCCCAGAAACCAAGCCCAATGAAGCTAACATTTATACAGTAGAAAGATAAAAAAATGAGGATCATTTTATTCAACTGTGGACGGAGCTAATTCTGATGTTTTCATGATGATAATGGGATCTGAATTTGAGATTTAAATGGAGGACTCGTCATTAATGCACAGAAATACTTCCCACCATTTCGACCATAACATTCAAACGGCCGAGCCAAATGTCCTAAAGGTTTTAGAGCTTCTAGAAGACTCATGTACTAAGATATTTTATATTTAAGATACCTTCATATTCGGCCATATGAAGTGTCCAACGCACACGTCAAAATGGAGGACGAATCTGGACAGTTTTCCGGGTCAACTTCAAAACGTCAATTTCCTTTTGATTATTCACCCTCATTTTGACTCTATTGTTGGAGGGTGAATTAATTATTGGGGGATGGACCTAAGGCTCCTAATATGCCTATATAAGGAGCTATTGGTGAAGGGAATATGGGTGGATATTTTTTGCATAACATCATTTGTTGCTTGTTTCATTGTAAGGTTATGCTTCCAAATTTCCTTTGTAATGTTTTCCATTTCCATGTAAGTTTCTTTGTTGTATATTTATGTTCTTAATCAACTTCTTTCTCTTATATATTTTCCATTTCATTTATTAAAACATTATAATCACAAATCAGAGTGATATCTCTGTGTTGTTGTGAATCAGTTCACACATAGGTGTGAATTTCATTCACACACACGGAGGAGTGCTCGTTATTTCCGCGGTTTTAATTTTTTCAATCCAATTCTTGTTAGCCATCTTCCGCCAACCGTTGAGAGTATACCATCAATGGAGGGATAAACCCTTAATGGGATGATATTAGGAGGACGCAAAGGCTGTATTGAATGTTATTTTATGAACGAATTGTTGTTGATTGGATAATTAATTTAAGACATCCCTTCTTCAGTTATTTCTACTCTTCATCTTTACTGTGTTTGAGAAAACTAAATTCAATTACTAAATGACCATATACATCTGAGAGATCATGAATTTGGTTCTCTATGTGTATAAGGGATTAGTAATTGTGTTTAGTAATCACCAAGCCAGAAAATGATGACGGTAGTGTTATTCTTGAAGAATGGGTTCATCAAGAATTAATAAAACCAAAAATGTATAAGGAAGTAAAATTCATTCAATCCACCCCGAGCAAAATCCTAAGATCAACCCATTTTATTTGAATTGATTTCACTTTAATTTCTTAGTTTTGTTTAAACCATCCAAAATCAAACCCAAAGCTGGCTACTTTATAGCCCATCCTTCACCAAATCATAGCGTCTCAAGGTTACTTCTTCGGTCCCTGTGGATTCGACCCCTATATGTACTACATTGACCGCTTTTACCAGTAGGGTAAATTTGGGCACAACCAGTGGGTGTCCAAGAGGGTTGGGGATGTTCATGTTAGTGGGTGGGGGTGTCAAGGTGGGTGTTGGGGGTGTCTAGGTGTTGGTAGAGCTGTCCAAGGGGGTTGGGGGCTATCCAATGGGGGTGGGGGCCTTGCAGGGGTTAGGTGGGGTGGTCCATGGGGGTGGGGGTGTCAGGGGGGGTTGGGGTGTTCAGGGGGGGCTTTTCATTGTGGTGGGTGTGTCTAGTAGGTTGTCTAGGTGGTTGGGGGTTGTCCAAGGTGTTGGGGGTGTCCAGGTGGGTTGGGGGTGTCCATATGTGTGGGGGCTATCCAAGGGGGTGGGGTGTCTAGGGGGTGGGGGTGCCCATGTTGGAACCACTTTGTGTATAAGGTTGTATTTTTTGTCAATAGATGTCAATGAAGATCAAAATGAAGGAGATCAAGAAGTACTCCAATGAAATGGAGGAATGGATGATCAAAATGAAGGAGATCATGAAGTTCTCCAATGAAGTAGAGGAATGGTAATTCAAACGATTGTTGTAATGATCATAAGTTCAATGAACATGTGTTAAAGGTGATAGATTGTTTACAATAATGAATAATGTGTGGTGTAATCCATATGAGGATTATTAAATAAGAATGGGGATTTTGGATGAAGACCATGCAATTCCTCCTTATTTAATGTCAACCATGGGTTTTGATGTAGACCATGAAATTCCTCATTATTGCCTGAGAATCATGGGTTTTTTATGAAGACCGTGCAATTACTCATGATTTCATGAGAACCATGCAAGAGTATTCTTGAAGAATTGAATCATATTGTTCTGCATCATGTAGATCATGATTGTTGATGAAGATCACAATGTGCAAATGATTGGAATTCTAAGATGGATGTGCGGGGATTGGAATTCTGAGATAGCCAAGCACATCACATTGTCATAGAAGATGATGACGCAAAATATATGCCTTCAAAGAGTAAAAATCACAATATTGTAGTTTGTGATAAAAGCAGAAGAGTTGCTGAAGGATACAGATCACCAAGAAGAAGTGCTTTTGAGGTGATCAAGCTTGTTGACAAAGAAAACAAACGACATACAAATTTTTTGTCAATGGACATTCCATGGTGGCATGTTGAGTTCAAGGACTGTGGATAATGAACCATGTTTTATTCAAGAATCATCGACAAAGTAATGGTTGATCTGAAGGAGGAAAAAACGAGCAGATACAAGGTGGCACCGTTTCCCAATGTTTGCCAAATTTTTGGGCCTGAAAATTGACAAATGAAGAAAAGTGGTTTAGGAATATAGACTTGCGCGCCATGTACTTGAAGGATAGGAAACTTGAACGCCATATGTTTTCAAGATAAAAACATGGAAAAATGAAAATAGAAAGAGGGTCGCACAAGTTTGGGGTTTGTTGCGCAAGTGACATGCGCGCTATGAAGAGACTTGTGCGCCGGTGCCTAGAAGGATTTGAAACTGGCACATCTATTGTATTTCAAGAACATAACATCAAAATATTGAAAATGAAATTAGGTCCTGTGAGTATTGGATGGGTCGCGCAAGTGAGTCGCGCAATAGAGGCTTGTGTAGATGAGCTGCGCGCCGAGACTTGTGTGCCGAGGGGTGACTTTCATGCCACCGCACAAGTTGACCAAATGCCTATAAATACTAGACCACCCCTCCTCATTTTCTACAGAGTTCAACACTTATAAAAATCATAGCTCTCATCGTTTAGGTGTGGAAGTTGCGCAAGTAGTGTGTGGTCGCACAGGTAGACGTGTGCGACAGTGTTTGAAGCTGTGCGCCGGTTGTTGGTTGCGTGCCCAAGGAAGTTTAGGCTAGAAAGGAAGTGTGACGTAAAAGTTAGAAGTTGAGGAAGGCAGTGTCGCGTAGGTGGCTTGGTGATACCTGTGTGCCAGTTTAGACCTTCACGCTGAAGACTTGCGCGCCGTATTGGGACATGCACACCATGCATGGAGAAGAGAACTACGTGTTGTTGAAGCACGACCGTCCTATTTGGAGCTGCATGAAAGGTGGAAGATTTCCCGGATCCTTCTGTGCAATTTGATATTGAAGATGAAATCTAAATGATATGCATGATCTCATCCATTCAGGGCAAACTGATTCTGGCAGAGCAATGTACGCTGAGCTTCATTTATTGATCAATCACATAAGTGATTGTGATTCAGGCAAACGAAGACAAGGGGATCTGGTGTATTCAGTCATTGCACTAAAGAAGAAGGATTGAACTGAAAAGAGTATCAACTCAGAACCCTGATGCAAGAAAAGTCGCATGCTGAACAGGAGACAAAGAACTTATTGTCTATCTATTGAAGAGACCTTCATGTATATAAAATGAGTGGGACTTCACCAACGGCAGTGAGCCAGGGGGATTGAATGGGAGTGACCCGAGGGACGCAGTGAGCTACCCATGAACCTTTTTCAAAGGCAGTGAGCCTGGGATGGAGTGACTATTACCGAACCATTGTAATCCAAAACTATTAATGATTAGTGGAATTTGGTACGACCAGCATTCTTCGGCGTATTCTCCAGGGACATAGCACTTAGTGGTTAAAAAAGTAAAATTGATGTGTTATCTCTTTGCATGTGAATGTATCATTGTTCATCATATACATCATGTAGGTTTAAGTAGTTCCTACCAGCGTGGAAACAAGATCCACAATTTTGAGAAGAAAAAGTTGACACGCTGATTCAACCCTCCCCTCTCAGGGTGTCTCGGGGTCCTACTAGTTGTATCAGAGGGAGGTTGACATATGTTGGATATTATATAGTAATTCTATTCAGAAGAGGATTTGAGTTTCTTTCCTAATGTCAACAATGAACAGCAGTCTTGATGGAAATTATGTCATTTCTGAGTAGAAGTCTACATCTATAAAGATCATGACAAACAGGAAAAATAAATAGATAATGCAGCTAATGAATTCCCTCGTATCCAAAGAAGATTCAGTGTCACGTTATCCATGGCATTCCATTAATGAAGAAATATCAGGCTTGGAATGTATCAAGCAGGTGGCTCTGAATTCTTCCAGAGGAAAGGATGATATCCCTAATTCACTCTTTCAGTAAAAACTCAAAACATATCTGCATGATATTCCTAAAGAAAGGGTTATTATTATTTGTATCCTATTCTAATCTATGTAGGTTGAGATCACTCGATTAGAAAGGGAAGCTGACAATATGGAAATGGGGTTGGAAAGAAATGTTATGGAAAGTATAAAGCTCACCAAACAGGTGAATGTCTTTGAAGAAAAATTGTAAGTCAATAATACTGTAAAGCAAATGATCCATGAACTTGAAGATGAGTTGAAGAAGAGCAATGCTGTCAAGATTTTTTGTTTGGAATAAACTTCCATGCGATTTTGGTAACTTGACTCTCTGTTACAAAACAATGTTAAGACGCATGAAGATGAGGTTGAATGATTGAAGAAGACTTGTGTAGAGATGATGATCATGATTGAAAATCATAAGATCGTCCTCAATATTTAGGGTCAAAATGTGGAAGCAAAGTTGGCCAAGATGGAGAATACACATACTAAGACTTCACAAAATAATGAAATGAGTGATGCTTGTACTCAATATTTGTTGGAGTAATCTAATGCTAAAATACCTCCAACATGTGACAGAAAGAATATGAAAACTCTTTATTACCAACATGAAGAATCAGTTTCTGCGGGTACTTAATGATTGATTGAGGATTATATTGTCAAAAGACCTCCACCATGTGATAATAAGATCATGACATCACTCATTAATCTATCACAATAAACTGAGTAAGTGAAAGTACCAATCAAACCATCTTCTACTCATGTTTCTAAATACATTCATACAATCAGTTCAGGTTGGAAGAAAAGTTATAAACAAGTATGGATGAGGAAAGGTGAGAAGAAGAAACCTTCCACCATGGTTAGGGTGGATGAGAAGACAAAGGAGGAAGTTGGTTCCTCAAATAGAGTACAAAAGGTTAATAAGAAGGCCCAAAAACCTCATACATAAGATACAAAGAAGAACAAATTTGTGGGTCAATGTTGGTGCTGTAACAGATTTGGTCATTGTGCGTTGGATTGTTGGTACAATCCCTTTAATGGAAAAGCACAAAGAAATCTTGTGTCAAAAGGATGAAATCTAGAGAAGAAGAAGCAACATCTGTAGATACCCAAAGCTGATAAGAATAGATGACCACACAAACAATCTAAGAAGGATGAATATTACTCTGGAAGAAATCATAAGAATAGTGCATACACACATTTCCCCAAGAAGATATCATGTAGGGAATTTGAGAAGACTGAGGATTTTAGATCCATGAAATTGAAGGTTGATTCATACAAAAGAAACACTAAGTGGGATGAAACTCAGAGGAAACCATGTGGAATACCCAAACCAGCTGCAATACTTCCAAATGACATATTGGTCATCTGGCCTGATGATTTGAAAAGAATGAGGAAAATTGAAGATGAAAAGGCCAAGGATGGTAACAAAGTAAAAGGAAAACATTCACATGATGTCGACACAGGGAATGAGAGATTTCAAACCAAGAGAAACACATGTGTCATAGAAGATCTGTGTGAGAGATGCAAGAAATCTGGTCACATTGCAAAAGGTTTCCTAACCTTAATAATAGATCAAGAAGCAGTCTTTAAGAGGAGTAAGAATTTATCATTCATTATGGTTGTTACGAAGAACAATTCCTCACACAATGTAGAAGAGAATGTGATGAAATCCATGCCACATCAACAGATGTCAGAACATATGTTCAAATGTGAAGTCATGAAGACTGTAGTAAACAAAGGAACATGGTTGAGAAATGAACCTCAACTATATAGATCATATTAATGAAGCAATGAGGAACCTAATTATTCCCTTATTCATTTTTTTATTGTATTTGTGCTAATAATGCACGAAATTGAAGGTAAAGCATGCTCTCAGGGGGAGAACCTGAGATGTAGTGAATGATGTCAACTCCTGATAGCCAAGATAAAGAATATTCCATCCCTAGTAGATTCTTCAATAGATAATAAAATATTAAGATGATGAAGGATCACTTTTGATGAAGATGATGATGAGTGTATCCCTTTAAAATCACTGTTTCAATCAATATCAACTCCAGCTGGTCTCAAATGTAGTTACTCCATGAATTTATTGAAGAACATGTCAATGGAGAAGGTATTTCATTTCTCAATATCTATCCCTTGGTTACTCAGATCAAAGATCCTTCTACAAAGGGGGATGAACTGAATTGATCAGTGACATAAGAATAATGGATGTGCGCCAAGGTCACTTATCCTGCTGATTTCACATGAATGTTTTTGATCCGTTTGCTGATGTGAGCGGAGGAGTTTCAGGTTGATTATTCCCTATCCCATTTGATTTTCTTCTACCAGAAATAAATGTGGTAAACCCTTGAAGACAAAATACATGAGTTCTCATCTCGTGTTGGTATCATGATATTTGAATAATGAATACACTTGTTGACTTAATCAAATCCTCTTGTTTACTACATCGATCATTTCTCAAGTAGACATAGAGTGAAATGATTAATGATATATTGATTATGTATGAATTGATACCCTCACTACAATGAGATTTGAATTTCTTGTCAATAATGGGGAGAGAAAGTGAAATTAATGTTTGAAATGAAAAGATGATTGAAGAGAATATTCTCATTTTGACATTGACAAATTCATTTCAGAAGATGTATAAGGTATTGAAAAAGAAAATAAAATGGGGGAGATTGTTGGAAATACTTTGTGTATAAGGTTGTATTTGTTGTCAATAGTTGTCAATGATGATAAAAATGAAGGAGATCAAGAAGTAATCCAATGTAATAGTGTAATAGAAGATCAAAATGAAGGAGATCTTAAAGTAATCTGATGAAGTAGAGGAATGGTAATTCAGACGATTGTTGTACTGATCATAAGTTCAATGAACATGTGTCAAAGGTGATACATTGTTTACAAAAATGAAGAATGTGAGGTGTAATCCATCTGAGTATGATTAAATAAGAATGGGGTTTTTGAATGAAGACCATGCAATTCCTCCGTATTGCAAGAGAACCATGGGTTTTGATGAAGACCATGAAATTCCTCATTATTGCATGAGAACCATGGTTTTTTGATGAATAACATGCAATTACTCATGATTTCATGAGAACCATGCAAGTGTCTTCTTGAAGAATTTAATCATATGGTTCTGCATGAAGTATATCATCACGGTTGATGAAGAAGAAAATGTGGAAATGACTGGAATTTGAAGATGGCTGTGCGGAGATTGGAATTCTGAGATATCCATGCACATAAAATTGTCATAGAAGATGATGATGCTAAATATATGCCTTTAAAGATTACATATCACAATATTGGAGTTAGTGATACATGTAGAAGAGTTGCTGAAGGATACAGATCACCAAGAAGATGTGCTTTCGAGGTGAGTGTGCTTGTTGACAAAGCAAACAAACGATATACAAATTTGTTGACAAAGGAGATTCCATGGTGGCATGTCAAGTTTAAGGACTGTGGATAATGATCCATGATTTCTTCAAGAAACATCTAAAAAGGAATGGATGATCTGAAGGCAGACAAAAAGAGCAGATACAAGGTGGCGCCGTTTCCCAGTGTTTGCCAAATTTTTGGGCCTGCAAATCGACAAATGAAGAAAAGTGGTTTTGGCAAAGCGGCTTGTGCGCTGTGTACTTTAAGGACAGGAAACATGCACGCCATATGTTTTCAAGATCATAACATGGAAAATGGCAATGGAAAGAGGGTCGCACAAGTTTGGGGTTTGTCACACAAGTGACCTGCGTGCCATGAACAGACTTGGGCGTCAGTGCCTAGAAAGATTGGAAACATGCACACCTATTGTTTTTCTAGAACAGAACTTCAATATATGGAAAAAGAAAATTAGGTCCTGTGAGTATTGGTTGGGTCGTGCAAGTGAGTCACGTGACAGAGGCTAGAGGAGATGAGCTGCGCGCCGAGGCTTACACGCCGAGGGGTGACTTGCGTGCCACCGCGCAGGTTGAACAAATGCCTATAAATACTAGAACACCCCTCCTCATTTTCTACGGAGTTCAACACTTATAAAACTCATATCTCTTGTTGCGTAGGCATGGAAGTGGTGCAATTAGTGTGTGGTCACGCAGGTAGACTTGCACCCCAGTGTTTGAAGTTGCGCGCCGGTTGTTGGTTGCATTCCCAAGGCAGTTTGGGCGAGAAAGGAAGTGTGTCGTGCAGGTTAAAAGTTGAGGAAGGTAGTGCCGCGTAGGTTTTTTGGTGATACCTGTGTGCCAGTTTAGACCTGCACACTGAAGACTTGCACACCGTATTGGGACATGCATGCCAGGCTTGGAGAAGAGCGCTAGGTGTTGTTGGAGTACACCCTTCTTTTTGTTGCTGCACAAAACCCAAAAGATTTCCTAGAACCTTTGGTGAAAAGTGAGATTGAAGAGGAAATCTAAATGATATGCATGATCTCATACATTAATGGAAAACTGATTCTGATAGTGCAATCTAAGTTGGGGTTCATTTATTGAGCAATCACATAAGTTATTGTGATTAAGGAAAAAGAAGACAAGGGGATCTAGTGCATTAAGTCATTGCACTAAAGAAGAAGGATTGAACTGAAAAGAGCATCAACTTCGAACCCAGATGGAAGAAATGTATAATGCTGAACAGGAGACAGATAACTTCGTGTCTATTTATTGAAGATACCTTCATGTCTATAAACTGAGAAGGACTTCACCAATGGCAGTGAGCCAGGGGGATTCAACGGGAGTGACCCGAGGGATGCAGTGAGCTACCCATAAACCTTTTGTAAAGGCATTAATCTTGGGACAAAGTGACTGTTCCTGAACCATTGTAATACAAAACTAGTAATGATTAGTTGAATTTGGTATGACCGGGAACTTGTCGGCATATGCTCCTTGTACATAGCCCTTAGTGGTAAACCAAGTAAAATTGATGTTTTATCTCTTTGAATGTGAATGTTTCATTGCTGATCATATCCATAATACCAGTTAAAATAGTTCCTACTAACGTGGGAATAAGATCCAAAAATTTAAGATGAAAAGGTTGACACACAGATTCACCCCTCCCCTCTTAGGGTGTCCTGGGATCCAACAGTCTAGGGGGTGGGGGTGGGGTGTCCAAGGGTATTTGAGGTTGGTTTATTTTTCCATCTTTATTTGAGCAAATTTAATTTGGGGATTTTGGTGATTTATGTTCCAAAGAAAAATTTATATTAGGTATGAGTTTCATGAATAAGACAACTTTCATGATCTTCTAGAACCCAAATGAATGAAATTTTCTATGATATTATAAACAAAATAAAGACAAACTACATCTAATGAAAATGTTCCAAACATACTTGAATAGAACAGAATCAAACTATGTTAAAACATGAGCAAAACTGATTATATTCCATTAATGGGAAGAGTAATTGTTAATTAATAGGAATATACTATTTGATATTATTATTTTTGAAACATGGATCTGTTTCCCCCTTGTTGCAGGAACATGATTGGAGCCATGGGGTTTTGTGGTTCATATATGTTGGATGGTGACATGTATAGTCTCAGGAGATAGGTATGTTTTAGTTTAGTTTTTATGTTATTTTCTTTATCGCATTGGTCTGTTAGGACTTTTACTTTTTTCTATGGACGAAGTGTAGTTATATTCTATGAAGGTTTTAGAAGGGGTTCAGATTGATTTTGTTCACTAACTTTGATCTAAGGTACAATTTTATGGTTACTACGTGTCAGGAATCTCATGTATTTGAGGATTTCAAGGATTTTGACTCCATATAATGGATTCAATAAGGAGTTGGATTATTTCATGATGGTTTGGATGGATTTTGTTCTCTACTTCCAATCGATCTAAGGTTTTAATGTTGTGGGTCGGTTTCTCACTGGTTATTTAGCATCCTTTTTGTGTTTGAAGGTTCCTAATATCTTTTGTGCAGTGAGTTGATCCTTTCTCATTGGTTTCATGCCACCAAGTCATGGGAGACACTCTTGTGTGTGGATAGTTAAGTAAGAATATGAATGCGGGTTCCCCCGCTACGTGTGCAGTCACCTATGGCAGTGATTATGCACGTTTGTGGCTAGGTGTGCCCATGTATATATATGTATTTATACATAGGTTAGTGTAGATCGGTATATGCATATAGGAATACGTGCAAGGATCCCCGTGCACATGCTTATGGCCATGTAGGTGTGTTCATAGGGGTTATGTGCCCTTGTATGTGTGTAAAGGTGAATATACCTAGTGGGGGAGTAACAGATTTTAGTTAGAATGCTCCAAGAGCCGAAGTGGATGGCTTGGTTCCACCTTGAGGTAGGGTCCCACTCGTAGCCAAATTAATTCGTGAATTTTTTAAATTAAATTTAGCTTCTTTCTAAACTCTGCTTAATTATATCGAATTTTCATATCTCGAATAAATTTTCTTTAATATAATTATTTCATTTGATAAATAAAGTCATGTTTTTATAATAAAACCCCTCCAACGGAGGTGCACTATTTGCGAAAACTCATAGTGATATTTATGTTGTTCTATCTTTTTAACTTAGTGCATTTGATTTATGATAATTGAATTTTAGAATAAATGTTATATATAATTAAACGAATTGTGTGATAAAGCTATTCCATGATTTTATGATAAAACCCCTCCAAAGGAGGTGTACTATCTTCTAAACCAAAGAATAATGATGATCATCTTTGTGATAGTATTTTATGAGTCTTTTGATCAATTTTGAGACCTACTAATCAAAATTTTTGTCCGTAGGGCCATGGCCACAATGTTTCCATGCCTCCTCCCGCTACCTTCACTCCTGGCTGCAAAAAAAATGCCCCACGGATATAGCTAGTTCAGGCCAACACGATGTGGTCACATTTCAGTCACTCCAAGGTCACATCACGATCATTACACAAACACACCGCGGGCACGCCGCGGTCACTCCGTGGTCACGCCGCAGTCACACCGTGGTCAGGCGGCGGTCATTCTGTGGTCATGCCGCGGTCACGCCCTGGTAAAGACATAATTTGGCCCTAATCCAGGACAACACCCTGCGGTAGTTCATAGTCCTATCATAAATCGATTTACGATACCTATATAGTGGTTTAGATACATTACCCACCCATAGTTAATGTGATGGGAAGCCCTCATGTTACAAATCTCTAGATCGAGTCTCTCATGAAAATATTTGGCCACCTATAGGCAACATTGGTGATGAGGGCGATGCTTGCTACATTTATTATACACAGACCATATAAGTGCTAGAGGTACATCATAGTAATAGATGACCAATAAGAATACTAGATAATTCTTTTTTAATGATATTTGTATTTGGAAAAGTGTCCATTATATTTTCATATTTATATGATCCTAATGATATGATGAGTGTTTTGACCCTTGTCAAGAAAATGCTTCTACATTATTTTTTTCGGTGTGAGAACAATAAAAAACAAAAACATCATATAGTTTAGTTGGGGCATTCTACAACAATGGGGTATCTTATGGATGATAAGAACTGTGATTTAATTCCATGAGTCTTGTGATCAATGTTGAGGCTGACTAATCAAAATTTCTGCCAGCGGGGCGATGGCTGAAATATTGCCTCACCTCCTACATCTCCTTTTGCTCATGGATTGAAGATGATGTGCCACTAATTTCACTAGACCTGGCCAACTGACCGTGGTCACGCTGTGGTCACCCAACATTCACGTTGAGGTCACGTCGCGGTAATGTCGTGATTTGGACCTACTCCTAGACGACACCCTGTGGTGATTCACAGTCCTGTCAGAATTCAATATCTATTACCATGATAATGTTTTAGATACATTACCGACCCATAGTTAATGTGGAGGGAGTCCCTCATGTAGAAAATCACTAGATTGAGTATCACATGAAAAAATATAGTCACCTCTAGACTACATTGGAGATGAGGGTCAAGCTTTCTACTTGTATTCTAAAATGACCATCTAAGTGCTTGAGGGACATCATAGTAAATGTTGGAAAATAAAGAGACTTGAAAATTATTTTATAATGATATTTTTATTTGGAAAGTAGTCATTTATAATTTTATATTTTTATGATCCCAATGATCTAATGAGTGTTTTGACCCCTGTAGAAAAAATACTTCTACATTATCATTTATTATGTGCGAGAAAATTAACAATACACACCTCACATATTGTAGTTGGAGCTTTCAACAACAATGGTGAATATGATGGATGTTCAGATCTGTGATAGTATTCCATGAGTCTTGTGATCAATGTTTATACTGACTAATCACAATTTCTATCAGCGGGGTGATGGCTGGAATGTTGCCATGCCTCCTCCCACTCCCTTCGATCCTGGCTGGAAGATGTTTCCCAAAAGATGTCGCTAGACCGGGCCATAACGCCACGGTCATGCCACTATCAAGACATGGTCACACAGCGATCGCACGCCAGAAACCTGAAATCTAACCCACACCAGCCACCAAACCACCCACACCCCTAGCCTCTAAGAAAACACTCATTCCATCCCTCTACCACCTGAAAAATAGCCCAAGCCACCATTTCCGGACTTCACTAGCCCCGACCTCATACATCCCATACCCACCACCCCCACCACATTCCCAATAGCCCCTATCCACCAAAAATACATCCCACACTAGCCCCTTCCAAATATTCTAGACCGCTGCAGCCTCCATCTATCCCCATCCCTCCTGCCTTCCCGCCCACACTAGCCACTCCATCCCACACTAGCCACCACACTATCCACCGAACCAGCCCCCAGCCTCCTACATTCTAGCCCACACCAACCCCCATACACCTAAAAAATATCACTATAACACATGTTGCAACCTATAGTAGCCCCTTCCAGCCACCTGGGACCTGTATTATATCCCTCACCAGCCACTCGAGCCCAAACCAGCAACATACATCAACCACAGGAGCCAAAAACCGTTTCCCCTTCACACCAACATCCCACACCCAAATCCACATAAAACCAGTACCCCTTCCACTTGAAAACCACTGCCAATACATACAACCAATATATCCAGCCTATAAATCCAGTACACCTGCCCCCATCTAAACCACACCTCCAGCAATGAAAAAATAGCATACCACCCCAAGAAGAAGCCAGTGATGGACCTTTCCAACGAAAATTTCTAACGGTGGCTTCAATGGATTTGACCAATATCTTGTGTAAAATGATGTTAAAACACCAATAATCATTCATACTAAAAAGAACAAAATGAACAACCTATAATTGCTCAGCATATGAAAGAGATTTATTAGTACAAACATTAACTCTTTGAAAAAAAATTTAATCCAAGACCAAAAAATCTGATGATATAAGCTCGTTAGTGATTAGAAAAACTCCCAGATAAGAAATAGAAAGTGACCTCTTCCTAACCCCCATAACAACCTCAATAGAATCACAAACATCATGAGAGATACCAGACATAAACATTAGGCACTTCGAAATATTAACATCCCATCCAATAGACAACAAAAAAGATCCCAAGCATGTGGATGAAGGCATTTTTGTTGGATTACCATGGATCTCATTTTTTATAGGGATATTATGTATCAATCAGTGTGAGGGGGTTTATAGTAAAATAAGAAGTCGTATTACAAACTACCAGAACATGTTTTTATCTTTCAGTGGAAGAGTTACACTGGTAAATTTAATCCTTTGATCTAATATTATTGATGTGTTATAAGTCCTAATGGAATCAAAAGTTTTTTTGTGGAATATTGAAAATATAATTACTTCTTTCATATTGTAATATCATGGGTAGTGATAATTCTCCTATGGTTGTGTTGATGAGGATGGCCAGAATTGTGGTTGATTGTGTTATCATATTATGCAGTGTCGATGGATCAATGCACATTCTGTAATATAATATTACTTGGGAGGTTCTTAAAGGTCGTTATCTATGGGGAAATATCATATCTTTCAATGTGTTGATCTGACCATGAGGATCAAGGGAAAATGTATCATGGATGTGGATGGAGTTTCATGGGAACATTCTTGTTCTTAAGAAGTGTTCTCAATGGATTGTGGAATGAGATAACATAAACATCTGGTTCGACAACTAGGTAGGTTCCCCTCTATTCATTCCAGGTAATCCCAATCCCATCATTTTGTTTGCCAAGACATGTTGTTACCCCTATTTTAGACAGCTTGTTCTTAACCACCATCAAAGTGAATGTTTTGATAACATTATTATATCTTCTTAAATGGAATTTTTAGTCTTCATGATGTCCCTAATGGTGGTTTTCATGGCCATGATTTACAAGTCTATACATCAGATTCCATATGCTATCACTAGTGGTGAAAATATTTACTGTTGAAAAAAATATAGATTAAATATAACTTGTTGGTTTGGTGAATCAATAACCACTGTATTACAATGTATGAAACTATCAGGAGGATGGGAGAGGGTGCAGGTGGGGTGTCTAAGAGGGGTTGTCCATGGAGGATGTCAAAGGGTTTTTCAGGGGGGGTCTATAGGGCATGGTGTATGTGGGGTGTCTAGGGGGTCTGTTAGGGGCGTGTCCAAGGGCTATCCAGGGGCCGGGGAGGGTTGTAGGGAAGTGGTGAGGGTGGTGGTGGGGTGTCTAGGAAAGGTTGTCGAGGGTCTATCAGGGAGGGGTGTCTAGGGGTGTAATGGGGGAGGTGGTGACTTGTGGGGGTGTCTAGGGAAGAGGGGGTGTCCAATGGGGGTGCAAGGGTGCTGTCTAGGAGGTAATGGGGGTGGATGGGGGGTTTCCATACCTTTTGAGCATTTCAAAAATAAAATTCCACTTTATTATATGAAATTCATTTTATATTTCAAGAACTAAAGAAAAGATCCCCTGTTTAACCTTTCATTTCCTGACGTTAACACATTTAGAAGAAGTTTTGAATATTCCTGCCATGGAAAAGCCAAAGTAATTTGAAGATAGAAACCCATGATAAATGGGACCTAACATCATAGTAATAATTTTGATAATGATTTTTGAAACATTATTCCAAATAGAAATAGGTCTGAAATCCTTTACATCCACAACATTTACCTTCTTTTGGATTAGGGAAATATTATTGGAGTTGATTCCATAGAGAATTGAGGAGTGGTTAAAGAGCCCCCTCGTAGCATTAAGGAGATCATCAAGCACTATGTCCTAGTAGAACATAAATTATTTATTTTTGATCAAATTAGGACCAGCCACACTCTAATTATTTAGAGAAAAAACAGAACTCTTAACCTTTTTCTCATCAAGGGATGCAATAAGGGAGATTGTTAGATTGGTGTAGCTCGATCCGGTTGGGATGAATTCGTGTGGCCCATTTTACTGTCTCACTTTTGACTTCCTGCCAGAAGCCACTAGAGTATTGGATACATATAAGAAAGGCTTCATAATATTGAGAAACCCTATAATAATATTTCTTAATCTGTCCATAATACTAAAGAAATCATTCTTCTCATCCATGAATAGCATGAGTAGAGGTTTCATCACATTCAACTGGACAACCTATTGATTGAAAATCCATTCTATAGAATCTGCCTAAATTTATCATAATGAGATGAATGCACATCACCTATAACAATAAGGAGATTCTATTTGACGATAGACTAGATCGAATCAGCATCAACTAAATCTAAGGGAGGTGGAGCAGTAAATGTAGATTTAATAATCGGAGGTTCTTGATAACTCAAAATTCCACTGAAATCTAAAAGAATTATTTCTTTGAAATATTATAAATATACTATGGACACAAAATATAAAGGAACTTGGAAAAAAACTCTCAAAGATACGTAAAAAAGCCTCAACAGGTTATGATTTGGTAGGTACATCTAAGGGAAAAGCCATAAGCTCACATGATTGGTCAATCTGTTTAGATAAGGATTTGTTAGGATATGTCCCAACTCCAAATGAGACAATAGTTCCACCATGATCTTGTAGAATAATATGATCATCACCATGTCTATCTTCATATGAGTCTAGATAAGATAGTCCAAGTAATTTGGAATCAAAGGAGGGACCCCCCCCCCTTACAGGACACCTCATCCTCTACCAAGGTAAAACCACACTGATCATCCCTATGCACTCTAGCATCTTCATCCACATTTTTATAATCTAAATAGTCTATACCAAGATGGAAAAAAACTAGTGAATTTTCTCACTCATCATGTGAAGATACTTTCATATGAGGTGCATGATTTTAATGCCCCAACCCAAGTTACCTAGAGTTGGTGCATTATTTACATAGCATTGGCATTATCACAAAAGTTCATGTCTCGAAAGAATGATTAGTTTAGTATCCTTGGAAACACTAGATACATTCATAAATTATACATTACATAATAAAGTAAAAAATCACAATAACATAGTCTCCATATTCCACAATCCTATCCCTTTCATACTATCCATGTAGGTCAGTCATAAAATATGTTTTCACATCCAGGGAAAATAAAAAATATAAAGGGGAGAGAATAGATGATCAGTAAGGATAACAAGATAGGATAAACTATAATAAATAAACATAAACATTTAAGTAAATGTATAACTAAAACAAAATACTTTTAAACATGAAATTCAGCATAATATGGAAAAAATAAAATGAAATAATTCCATTTACTTATTCACATGGATATTCTACTAGTCGAATAATAACATGAAATATCAATAACCACTTTCATAATGATGGAATGCATAATGCCAGACTATCATTACCACGTAGCCAAGGCCTCATGCCAAGACTACAAATAAAATTTTTTCAAGGCCTCGTGCCAAGAAACTAGTTTGTCTCATGAGACCTACCAATGCATCAAGGAGCTATAGCGGGCTACACTCATCACATATTATGTTCAATGCATTCCCTATATGAAAAGGTTTAAACAAATCATAAATCGTATCACATAAAACATGCATAAAGGAAACATAAAATTTCCACAATTCAATTACAAGATATCAATAAGGCACATTAATACAATCAAAACATTATCAAAACCATTTTCAATACCAAAATAAAATAAAAGTAAAACATGGTATTTATTTTTCATTAAAAAAACTTATGTATTTTAGAGGAAGATGAAACTCAAATAATGGTCACAGTGGCGGAGAAGTTGTTGTTGCCGCATACGTACGACAAAAAAACATTCCTTTTGTCGTTTAGAAAAATGTTTCGTAAAAAAAGATTCCTTTTGAATATACCTAAAAGTCAAAGGGTTTTATACATCATATAAAAGAATGTTGTGTATAAAACAAAATATGCCTCAATAAAAGGAGATTGAGACGAAGTCCCTTACCTCGTGTCCGACTTGACTCGATCGTCATTTAATCTCATGAATAATAAACTATAGTTAATTTATACTTTCCTAAGAACCTTTTTCATGTTCATTATTCCTTTTATATCACTTATTACCATGTTATTAACATTATGTAATTATTTAAGTTAATAATGGTCCTTTTGACGATCTTTGGTACTTGAGTCAAAAATAAACTTCTTATAATTACACGTTGTTCATGTGGTTAAATTTCCATTATATCCAGAATTATATTCACGATGTAGAAATCATATATATCATATATATCCAGTATATACAATCATTTATAATATTACATAACATTTAGAGGTAAAAATGAAATTCACTGTTCATGAAGATGGTAAGTCGTACGTATGCATGAACGCTACTTTCATTTATAATTCGTATTTAATGGAATGAAAACATAACAATATAAAGGTGAATTCTAATTCCAGTATAATGTCATATATAATATAAATTTCTCTATCCATTATATATCCCACATATGGCTCTAACGATTCAAATCACTTTCACGGGGAGGTATTCCGTAGTTCCTAAAATGAAATTATCGCGTTTACCCATATTGGAAATCATAATGGCATGCCATAAATGAAAAATACAGAAGCATAAGAAAAACATAAACATAATATATATCATAAATAAATATAGTGACATATTAACGGCCACCATGAAATGTGTTAAAAGAAGATTGAACAATCATCGTTTCGTGAGGTAGTAATTCACCACCCATAGAAACAATATGTTATTTAACCATTAGATGAAGTTGTGTGTAAGTGTAAATAAAATAAGTCTCATAAAAACATCCTATTATATTGAATATACTGGATATCATACAAAATAAATGAAATAAAAGAGTTTTAGGGGTTTAAGAAGCTAAATAATTCCAAAGAATATAAGAGAATACATTACATTAAAATCAGGTAACTATTTTTGATTTGAGCCAAAGGCTTCCTTGGGAAGACTTCTTCCCACTATGAGGCTTCTAGGAGTAAGAGAAGGATGTTGATAGAGTATTGTTGCAGAGGTTGGCTGAGACAAATAGCGTTGAAGGTGTGAATAAGGTGGTAGAGGTGGGGGCCTTTTATAAGAGGAGAGGAGGGGCACTCTTGGAACGTCATGAAATGTTACATTATTATGAAATGATTTTTAGAATTTTAAAGGTCCCACAATGATATGTTTAGAGGTTAATGTGATAAGTGTTCTAAATCAAATCATCCAAAAGGTTTTTTACAAGTGTATGTTTTAGATTTTACTTTTTCATTTCATTTTATTTAAATTTTTAATTAATGAGGTAATCGATGCATCATCATGGTGTCAGAACTAAATTTATTTATTAATGTCTAAAAATTATTAAAAAATTAACATGATGTAGGAAATATTTTAGTATTTTTAATGAATATTTTTAGTCAAAAATTTAACTTATATAACACCATGTAATAATTATTTTAGTTAAACAACACATGTTCGTGACAATTTTATTTTTACTATAAATTAAAAGTTATTAATGTCATTTTCTTACCCAAGTAGCTTCATGGGGTCCCCATATTGACCCATTTATTTTATTGGTTGGACATGACACATCCAGTAAGCGTAGGACGAGTTTAAAGGTAATTCCATATAATTATAACATTATATTTACCATAAATTACACTAATTACCTTTAATCGTGATTAATAAAATTTAAAAGGTACTATTCACCAAAAATTATTTTCATCCCATTGAACCACATTTTATATACTAATGACAAACATGTATGTTGTATTTTTGAAATTCATTCACAAAAGTGGTAAGGTTTCATTTAAACAAAAAATTAGTTTTTTAACTACCACTTAGTGGTTTCACTATTCATCAAAAATTGATGTTTTTTAGAAAAATACCAAAATTAACCCAAAGATATATTTGATATTCCTAATTCAAAAAAGATAAATATTTTAATAAATTAAAAACATATAAGTGGAATCAATTAATTTAATAATTAATTCCCATTGTCACAACAAATAGCGTGTTTTTAAGAAATAATATATATCAACAAAATGACAATTGTTTGTGTCCAATTTCAATGTGAAATTAATTCTAATGAAAACCATTGGATAAAAAGGTTAAAATATATTCTAATTATACTTTAAAACCACTCAATAATATAATTTATCACTATAAATTATTTTGATTAAAAAAGTTGTTTTTCAGTATTTTTCACTATTCATTGAAAATTGGAAGTTCTCAAAAATATACCAAAAATTCAACATAGGAAAACTTAAATATTCCGAATCCAAAAATGAATTCCATTTTGAAATATAAATTTATATAATTTCAAAATGTGGGTATTACTATTCATAAAAGCTATATTGATTGGTTGCGATGTTTTAGAATCTCAAACTTGCGTATAATGCAAGCTATTGCATTATTGAAAGAGAAGTGTATCATGGAAGCTTGGGGTGTTACATTCTCCCCTAATTCAATAAATTTTGTCCTTGAAATTTGAAATTTTTCTTCTAAAATAAGAGGTTCAAAGTAGAAAATACCTTTGTGGAAAACACATATCGGAAATTGGGTTAATAGAAATATAACGTTAGATGAGAGAAAGAGAAGTACAAAGGTCACCCGAGATAGACCATACTAGGATTATATGAAAAAATGGATATGGAGGAGAAATAAACCATCAACGTCTGATGGAGAGTTATTGAAAACAGGATTAGGAGAAATATAACTACATGAAAATCACAAACTTGTGATTGGTTAAACGATCATTGATTCCCTAGTATGAAAATTTAACAAACAATTTTTTTGTTTTAAGTTACCTTTCATAAAGTTGAGGAATTTATTTAGGATATTTACTAAGAACATAAGGAAATATAAATACTTTTCATGTACACTTTCATTATTTAATAAATTTTTACCACAAACCCATCTTTCACTCAAAAAGAATATAGAAATAAAAAATATTATATTTATCGTAATCATACAAGGTTCCAAATATTAACAAATACCATTTCGATCAGGAAAACTATTTTGTAATAACAAAGGGCCTTCCTGTAGGCTAGTGGTAGTTAATAAATTCATGTCGCACTCTGGTTTTGGGTTTGATTCCTACAACTTTGTCTGACGCGATGGGTTATCCCCCGTCCTACAGGTTTTCCTTTTCCTAAAATTATAGAATTATAATATTCCAAAAATAATCATCAGAAATGTTTTAACTATAAACAATACTATCCAAAGTTAAACTTAATCCATTCCAACCAATATATTTATCCAAAATACCTCTATCTAGACATTATTTAAATGGTCTCTAAATACCAAAATCAATTGTAACATCAGATTCCCCAAACAAAGTAATGTTTCTCTTATTGTCACATACTAAAAATTTGATCACCTTCATCATATTAAAACCTTAATGAAAACAACAAGTACTTCAGTATAATCCCAATATATATATCACATTATTCATATAACAATTATATAGTTCTTGAGTACAAAAATAAAAATACAATAATTATTCAACATCATCTTTAGTAACAGCATAATATTGGCCTTGATCCCATGGCATTTTTTGGGGTATGTTTTCCTGATGCTTAGGACATTCATTTTCATAATGCCCTATTTCTCTACAATTTTAGTATTCAACATTGATAGCCTCTTTCTTTCCCTTGAAATCACAAGCTTGTTGACCTTTTTCTCCACATTTATAGAAAACACCCATTCCTTTTAGGCAAGTACCGGGGTGATTCTTCCCACAATTATCGCATAATAGAAAATTCTTCTTTCCCTTTTTCCCTTTATCTGTCTCTTGTTCCACCATTATCTTCTTATCTTTCTTTACATTGTTGTCATAAGACTTAGAGAATTTATTTTCTAGCTTGATAGCACCTGAGATAATATCGTGGTATGATTATAAGGATTGTGATACTAAAGCTCGATGGAGAAATGGTTTTAACCCATCAAAGTAATGATCAATCTTACTTCTTTGGTTATGTATATAATCTGCTGCATGCATCGCTAACCGTGTAATGTTGGACTCATACTTTGCGACATTCTCATCCTCCTTTTGGGTCATACTTACAAATTGTCTTTCCATATCTACACGATGGACACGAGGAAAGTATTTTTCTTAGAAAAGCTCTTTGAACTCCCTACATTCCATATTTTATACTTCATCATATCCCTTTGTGTTATGAATCAATGACCACCATTGATCAGTATATCTAGTGATGGGGTAAACTACCATGATAACCTTTTCCCTTTCACTACTCCACAAATCCTGAAATATTTTCTCTAGGAAATTTTTCCACTGCTCAGATACTAAGATATTTTTACACCCATTTAATGTGTGTGGTTGTTGCCTCATGAAGAGATATAGCATTGATCCTCCACGTTCTGGATCAGGGTGCTCCATACGAGTAAGGTTATGATTCATAACCTGAGTGAGTTTTCCCAGTATGGGGATAAGTTGATCAGCACAAGTTGTATCACCAGCTCCACTATAATTACCTTGAGCAGGAGGACAATCCCTACATGGATTGCGTGCCTTGATACGGGTTCCATTCCTTCCACTAGGTGCCATTTCTAAACAATGTCATAAACTATATCAGTTTATGAATCAAAATACATAATTCCATACTTGTAAAACACTTAAAAAAATTTAACATTTTATGGATATAATCCATAATCATAAAAAAATATTCTTTGAAGAAGTATATACTCATAAACCCATCATAATTTTTTGTAATTAAAATGGGAATTATCCTAAGCATATACCCCGAGAGTGTCATAAACAAGAGTGCAGTAAATCCCATTGTCGTGCACCAGTTCCCGTTCGAGTCTAGCTTAAAGCGGTGTTTTTTGGTATTACCCCTAGGTACATCTGTGCCAGAGCTGCCTCTACCTGCTCGTATCCAGACAGAGATGTATTTCTTGGAAAACTCACAAAATCTCTCCAATACCAAAATTCTAGGACGTTCTTCTATTCTAATCCTCAAAGTCTACCATATGGATATGTTCTCTAATCAGATTTTATCTAAATATAGATTCCAAGGTTAATATTAAACTACCTATGATACCAACTGTAACTCCCTGACCCTAGTTACCCAGAGTTGGTGATTATTACATATCATTGGCATGATCACAAAAGATCATGCCTCGAATGGCCGATTAGTTTAGTAGCCTTGGAAACACTAGATACATTCATAAATGTTACATTACATAATAAAGTGAAAAATTAAAATAACATACTCTGCATTGTCCACACTCATATTCCCTTTAGACTATCCCTCTAGTCAGTCATAAAATATTTTTTCACATCCTTGGAAAATAAAACATAGAAATGGGTGAGATCAGATTCTCAGTAAGGTTAACAATACTATGGAAACTTTCATAAATAAACATAAAAAATTAAGGCAATGTATAAATAAAACAAAATACTTTTAAACTTGAACATCAGCATAATATGGAAAAAATATAATGAAATAATGACATTTACTTATTCACATAGATATTCTACTAGTCGAATAATCACATACAATATCAATAACCACTTTCATAATGATATAATGCATAATTCCATACTATTATAACCACATAGCAAAGGCCTCATGCCAAGACTACAAATAAGATTTTTTCAAGGCCTCGTGAAAAGATACTAGATTCTCTCATGATACCTACTGACGCATCAAGGAGCTATAGCGGGCTCCACCAGTCCCTTATTAATTCCAATTAATTCTTTATATGAAACGGTTTAAACAAATCATAAATCGTATCACATAAAACATGCATAAATGAAGTATAACATTTCCATATTTCAATAACAAGATATCTATAAAATGAATTAATATAATAAAAACATTATCAAAATCATTTTCAATACCAATAAAAAAGAAAAGTAAAACATCATATTTCTTTTTCATTTAAAAAATGTTATGGCTTGTAGAGGAATCCGAAACTAAAATAATGGTCACGGCGGTGGAGAAGTCATTGTCGGCGCATACGTATGATAAAAAACATTACATTTTGTCATTTAGTAAAATGATTCGTATAAAAATATTCTTTTTGAAAAATGTAAATGTCAAATTGGTTTATACACCATATAAAAGAAAGTTGTGTATAAAACAAAATATGCATCAATGAAAGGAGATTGATACGAAGTCCCTTGCCTCATGTCCGACTTGACTCAATCATTCTTTAATCGCCTGAAAAAAAAACTATAGTTAATTTCTACTTTCTTATGAAACTTTTTCAAGTTCATAATTCCATTTATATCACTTATTACCATGTTATTACATTATGTAATTATTTATGTTTATAACTGTTGTTGTGTCGATGTTTGGTACTTTTGTCAAAAATAAACTTCTTATAATTACAAGCTATTCATGTGGTAAAATATAAATTATATCCAGAATTATATTCATGATTTAGATATCATATATATCATTCATATCTAGTATATACAAGCATTTATAATATTACATTACATTTAGAGGTAAGAAATGAAATGCAACGTTCATGGAGATGATAAGCTGTACATATGCATGAACGCTACTTTCATGTAAATTTCATATTTAATGGAATGAAATCATAATTACATAAAGGTGTATTATAATTACAGTATAATATAATATATAATATCATTTACTGCATCCTTTACACGTCCCACATATGGAACTAACGATTCAAATCACTTTGAGGGGGTTGTAGTCCGCACTTCCCTAAATGAAATTATCGCGTTTACCCATAATGGAAATAATAAAAGCATGCCATAAAAGAAAAATACAAAAGCATAAGGAAAACATAAACATAATATATATAATAAATAAATATAGTGACATCTTAATGGCCACCATGAAAGGTGTTAAATGAAAATTGAATAATCATCATTTCGTGAGGCAGTAATTCACCACCCACAGAAACTGTATGTTATTTAACCATTAGACGAAGGTGTGTGTAAGTTTAAATAAAATTATTCTCATAAAAACATCCTTTTATATTAAATATAATGTTGTTTTTACAAAATAAAGTAACAAAAAGAGTTTAAGGGGTTGGAGAAGCAAAATAAATCCAAAGAACATTAGAGAATCCATTACCTTATAATTGGGTAACTCTTTTTGATTTGAGCCAAATGCTTCACTGGGAATACTCATGCCCAATGTGAGGCCTCTAAGTGTAAGAGAATGAATATGAGAGAGTATTTAGGTAGTGTTCGGCAGAGCCAAATGGCTTTGATGGTGTGAATAAGGTGGTAGAGTAGGGGGACTTTTATAATAGGAGAGGAGGGGCACTCTTGGAATGTAATGAAATGTTACATTATTGTGAATTGATTTTCAGATTTTAAATATCCCACCATGATATATTTTGAGGATAAGGTGATAAGGGTTCTAAATCTACTAATCCAATAAGTTTTTGAAAAGTGTATGTCTTAGATTTTACAATATATTTTCATTTTATTTAAATTGTTAATTAATGAGGTAATCGCTGCATCATCATGGTGTCATAAATAAATTTATTTATTTAATGTCTAAAATTAATAATAAAATACCCATGATGTAGGAAATCTTCTTACCTTTTTAATTAATATTTATTTTCAAAATTTAAGTTATATAATCCCATGTAATGATTTTTTAGTAAAACAACACATGTTTGTGACAATTTTATTTTTACATTAAATAAAAAGTAATTAAAGTCATTTTCGTACCCAAGTGGATTCCTGGGGTCCCCAAGTAATCCCATGGATTTTCTTGGTCGGCCATGAATCATCCATTAATGGTAGAACATGTTTAAAGGTAATTTCATAGTATGATAACATTATATTTACCTTAAATTACACTAATTACCTTTAATCACGATTAATAAAACTAAAAAGTTACTATTCACAAAAAATTATTTTCATCCCATTGAACAAAATTTTACTTACTAATGACAACCATGTATGTCGGACTTTATAAATTCAATTCACATAAGTGGTAAAGTTTCATTTAAACAAAAAAATTGTTTTTTTACTGCCACTTAATGGCTTTACTATTCATCAAAAATTGATGTTTTTTAGAAAAATACCAAAAATTAACCCTAAGATATATTTGATATTCCTAATTCAAAAAAATTGTCTATTTTAAGAAATTTAAACCACATAAGTTTAATTAATTAATTTAATAATTTATTCCCGTTGTCACAACAAATAGCGTGTTTTTAAGAAACAATATATATCAATAGATTGACAATTTTTTATGTCCAATTTCAAAGTGAAAATAATTGTAATGACCACCATTGGATAAAATGGTTAAATTATATTATAATTATAATTTAAAACCACTCAATCATTTAATTTATAAATATAAATTATTTTTATTAAAAAAGTGTTTTTAAAGTATTTTTTACTATTCATCAAAACATGAATGTTCTCAAAAAAATACCCAAAATTAAACATAGGATAATTTCAATATTCTGAAACCAAAAATGAAGTCCATTTTGAAATATAAAATTTATATAATTTCAAAAAGTGGGTATTACTATTCATAATGGTTATTTAGATTGGTTTCGGTGTGTTAGAATCTCGAACGTGCGTATAATGCAAGATATTACAGTATTGAAAGGGAAGCGTATCGTGGAAGCATGAGGTGTTACAATGATGGTGCAGGTTTACAGGTGCATTGGAAGACTGTTAGCTGTTCAGGTTTATTGATACAGGTTTAATAGGTTTAGATGTTAAGGTTTTATAGTATTTGTGGTGCAAGTTTTACAGGTTTAGAGGTTCAGGTTTTATAGGTTTAGAGGTGTTGGTTTACTGGTTGAAGTGGGTTTACAAGTTTGGTTTATTTCCTCTTCACAGAATTGATGTTAGATGGGGAGTAGAGGATATACCAACGGTTCACAGAACCATTCGTATTCAATAT
Organism: Viscum album; assembly: GCA_963277665.1. Lineage (NCBI taxonomy): Eukaryota > Viridiplantae > Streptophyta > Magnoliopsida > Santalales > Viscaceae > Viscum > Viscum album. The sequence continues at coordinate 1,042,228,465 of OY728163.1, read as the reverse complement.
CATGGGAAAAATATGCCCACGGTTCACAAACCGATTGGAATTAAAATGCTGGAAAACATATACCAACAGTTCACATAACCGTTGGTATTCAGTATGGAAAAAATATATTCCAACGGTTTCAATGAAACTATGGGGATACAATAAATACCAATGGCTCAAAAACCATTGGAATTTATGATAGATGATATGTATACCAATAGTTCTTGAACCGTTGGTAAACATATATACCAACGGTTTTACTTAATCTGTTGGGACAGATTAATTTTATACCACCAATACCAATGGTTCACTAGAATCCATTGGTATAGAGCTTTTGCAACGAACAAGATACCAAAAGTTCCTGAAACTATTGTGATAGGCAATCTAAATGGTTCCAGGGGCTATTTGAATGGTTTTAAACCATTAAAATAGGTGAAATTTATAGTAGTGTTGATAAATGTAAATGAATCTAATTGAAAACTAAAGGTTTTTTCTTTTGAATATTTCTTAATATATTGATTCATTTTTAGATTACCTTCTCTATATATTCACGTATAGTTAGGGGAATTTATTTTTGTGGTTTAATCAATGGATTCTTCTCACACACTGTTTGGGTTATGCTATTCGACCCAAATAGATTATATGGTTGTTGGTATAGATAATGGAAGGAGACCTTCATCATCCTGTACATGATCTCTATTTGATCTACAGAGCAAGAACCAATCTAAGGATTTCTATGTGGATATATATTACTTTCCTATTTTTTACATTGGTTTCAATATTTCTTTCCATCATTGTGACTTTTTTACATATTTTATTAGATACTTATTCCATGAATCATATATATATATATATATTGTGTCTTCTATTGGATTTAATTTTAGTATTACTTTGTTATTTATGTTTGAATTACTTCTTCCAATTTTCATTTATATTTATATTACATAGAGTATACTCTTCCAATTAGGTAATAGTTTCACAATGTCTTACCATATCCCATGCTTCTAGATTGTGGCATCTAGAGATTGAGGAAATGCGATTCTGGTTATGTTTCCAGTAATTTTCGCGGAACATTTTATTAGAACTCAGATTTGGGAGGCTAAAAAGTGGTATGAGATGGTTTGTTTTCTTCTTTTCACTAATATTTGGATTCAATATATTTTGATAGAAAATAATTGTTCATTCATAATATGTTGTTCTAAGGAGTCCCTAGCTCGTGTATAGGGAAAATCCAATTGACCTTGAATATTGTAATTCCTTCAGTATTTCAATTTTTACAATTGATTTTATTTAACCTTTTGTTAATTCACATATTTTTCTTGTTATGATGTATATAATTTTGTTTCTATTTCCATTGAAACCACATTATATGAGGGTATTCAATTGAATGCATCATATAGGAACTTTCAAGAGATCGCTTGTCATGCTTTCTGGTCAGGCTACTTAGGGTGTATTACTGATTGTAGGATGTTGTCATATATGTTGTGGTAGATATCAATGTTGTTTGTGATATATAATATCATATAAATACCTTCTATTTTTATAGGGTATTGATATATGAAAACATTCTTCTAGATGGATGTTGGGCATTGGTCCCTAAGGTGTTACAGGCCCTCGTGGGTCAGAATTTGGTGGATCAAGTTTGAAATTTAATTGAATTTTGATAAGATATGATATTAATACGGATGTAAAACATTTATTTTTGGGGATTACGGGATCTCATAGATTATAACATGGCATTACAAGGCCAAATTTTGTGATTATGTGGGTTTTAGAGAAATTTCAACGGTTTAATGTTTAGAAAACCCTAAAAACATTACTTGTGATGTTATAAATAGACAACATGTGTTCCCCTATTCTAGAAGAAAAATAATTTTCTTAATTACAAGGTGTGTACTGTATGTACACATCATGTAGAGGTTAATCGCATGACTAACTGTGTATGTAGAGACACGGGGTTGGTAAAATCATGGTAGGACACCCCTTGTACTCTAAGTACACATCTTTTTATTGTCGACCGTGTGTACAGTCACATGACTAAATATATAGGTGGATAGAAATTTTGAGTACACATTGTGTCTATGGTAAACAATACATATAGTGTTACAACATTAGAACCATGTAGTTCTATACATGTTTTTGTACCTGGACCAAAGGGGATATTCATGTTCATGTTGTGTCTCATGAGGAACATGACATGTGTATGGGGTGTTACATGACTAGGTTGGCATATGTAAACACCCATGTTAATGATAAATGTAACACGTCATGTGGTATTTCTACATGCCATATAATGGTCTTTTTGAAAACATGAATGCTTCCTTCACAAATTATGTTATTTTTGTTCTTATTTGCAATTCCATTATTATCATTATGATGTGTATTCTTGAACATGTAGTGTCAATACTCCAAGGCATCCTCTAATCGTACTCTAGGTAATAGGTGGTGAACAGAAACAAGAAATAGTAGATTAGGGACTAACAGCAGATCCTCTCATCGTGGCTATCTTAGAACCAGCTATTATTCAAGATGTAAGAGTTGATGCACAGTTATGTGAAGGCTATATGTGGATGATGTAGACATTTCTGGGAGCACCACATTCTACCCAGACTCTAGAAGAGTGGACACATGTTTTCATATAGCACCATCCTCCCACGTTTTAAGGGGATTTATGGACATAGGTTTCAATGTCATGGTTGGAGGTGATTCTATCTATCTTCAAGCAATTGGAGACACCTCCAAATAAGAGGGTGATGCCTGAAACATACATGCTATTTGATTCTACTAAGATATGGTGGGATCTTATCTCATACGTGGTACGTCATCATGATATGGCTTGTGATGATTTTTAGATACCTTCTATGAATACGTCTACCATGAGATGGTGATGGCCAACTGAGCACAAGAATTCAGGCATTTGGATGAGGGAACTCTTTCAGTGGTGGATTATTCATATCACATTACAATGCATCAGTGCATCACACATGTTTTGGGAGGTTACGAGTTATCACTGGATACTCAATTTGATGATTTCTTATGGTACGATATTCGATCGCATTTGAATGTTCATGTTATCTTCAGCTACTACTATAGTAAACAAGTAGCTGATTACTGAGTGAAATATATGGGAGTTTGGGGCTATGAGCATGAGTGGTTCAACATCTAGGGGTGGTACACTTTTGACCAATAGCCTGAAGAACCATAGGGATCATTTAGGTGATGTTTTATCTGGTAGTTGAGTTGTATGATATCAGTGCGGAAGGAGTGGGCACATGAGATTGTTGTGCCGGAGAGACCCAGTTGAGTGCTGATCTTGTGGCATGATTGGTTATATTTATCATTATTGTAGAATGTTTTTACTAGCAGCTATTAAGAGGCGATTTGATATGACTCCACATATATTATCAAGGACACCAGCTTCTAGTCAGTTAAGGAACTGGTGTTCGTCAATCCATTCAGGTCTAGGAGGTTGTCATGGTTGTGTAATCCAGATGACAAGTTTTCAGGAGAAACCATGTGGATCAGCTCAGGGATTCCAGCTAGGGTGTGAGGGCTACAATACACGTCATACTATTTCAATGGAGTATACTCAAAAGGAGAAAGATCCCAATCACTATATGGTTAGAGGAATAAATCTATTTGCCTTATTACTAGATTCCATCCATTTTGATATAGTGGATTCCCATTGTTTTATATTTTTCTATTATGGAGAGATTTGGTATCTTTATCTTTACTTATAATGATTCTATGAAACTATAAACATCATTGGGGATCAAGATTCTAAGTGCACATCAGTGATAGGGGTGAAATCGTGAATTTGGTGGGTTTCACTTATTTTTGACCCCTATGTCATAGATATGATAGGTTTCATTTTCATTCTTAAAATGGACTAGTTGTTGTCCCATCATGTCATTGTTGAATGATATTACCACAGGTTGAATTTCAAGTCACCACAGAGAATGTCTATTGTAAAAAAGAAATAATAGGTTTTCCAAGCGAAATGATTTGGAGCTGAGTTTCATGGGTTATGAGAAATTATTGCCCAAATTTCTAGTTTATTTCTAGAAGATGAGGGGACTTCATAGTTTTTACTTTACTATAGTGGTGGATCATTTCAGATATGTCTTTCTAGATGAATTTTTAAGATTATATCTAGAGATACATGTGGGTTTCTCTATTGAACATATTCTTGGAGCATCATCAGTTACCATTCCAACGTATTGGATTGGTACGATAGAGATAAAAGAGATTAAGAATTAGTAAGAAGAGTTGTTGGTGAATGTATTCTAATGTCCCAATACTTCATATGGTTTGCCTGTCCTTTTTGCGATGAATATGTATGGCAACCTCATAAATTGTGTGGATTAAATATAGTTAAAATTGTTTACGTTCAAATATTGTTATCCCATGCTGAGGATTGATGATATCTTTGTTTAGCTTTGAGGATCCTAGTTGTTGTTGAATATTGATTTGAGATATATTTCTCATTATTTTCATGTTATAACATCAAATATACACCTTAAAACATTTCAGAGAAGGTATGGTCTATACAAGTATTTGGTTTTGTTTCTCGATCTCATGAATGTATCGATGTTTTTCATGGAACTGATGAATCTTGTTTTGAATCCTTAATTAGATTTTTTTGTGGTAGTATTCATGGATGATATTTTAGGGTACTCTCACACTCAAAATGACCATTCATATAATCTTGAGATTGCATTGAGTACACTAAGATTGAATCACTTATAATGTATTATCTCAAAATGACACATTTTGATGGATTAGATTCACTTATTGAGTCAGTTATTCTTAAATACATGAGTATCAGTAGACCCATTGAATGATGGGTTGGTAGATTCCTGTGAGCATTAGAAAAATTTGTTATCGTAAAAAGTTTTTTGCGGTTGGATGGTTACTAAAGACAGTTTATTTAGGATATTTCACGCCTTTTAGTGACATTGACAGGCCAGACTGAGAAGGGTGTGATTTTCTTGTGGATAGAATCCAATGATTCATCATATAAATAACTAATGGGGAGATTGGATTCAACACCAATACTAATTTTTCCAGAACTAGGGAAGATTGACCCCATTTAATATGTTGTAAGAGGTATTAGGCTAGAGGAAGTTCTTCTGTTGGGAAAGTAGTGACGGAGTATGGCTATCAGTAGTTGAGGCCACCTGAGAAGAATTAACTGATGCACGATCTCAGGTTTGTTGTAGTTTTTCATTTCGTTCGTTGTTGCAGAAATTATCTTTTGGGATAGAATTTTGTGGTATAAAATTAATGCAAAATACTCAATTATATCATTACTCAATATGATATGAATTTGAGACCAAAAATTTCTTTGGAGTATTATAGGATTGAAATACGAATGCATATTCTCAATTACAAGAGGTGGTTAATTTTATGTTTAAAAAATCATTTTTAACCCTAAGGAAATCTATGTTTAACAAGGTTAAACATGATAAATTCATAAGAACTATTTTAGTACTACAAAATTCCTAGGTTCTGGAATTTTTGTTTCATAAATGAAACCTATAGAAGGTCTACAATGAAATTTTTTTACCTGAAAGTGTATACAATCTTACTTATTTGATTTAAAAAATTACAAAAAAGTATAATAAAGTAATATATTATTCCTTAGTAAAAATATTGTGGAAATATATATGACACAAAACACGTAACATGTTTGAAATCATATAAACCAATGGTAAGGGTTTCTAACAACCTTGGATAAATGACCACTGATTTATACATTCAATAAATTATGTCTTAGACACACCAGGCTAATCCCTCGATAGAAATACTTTAATCTGTCTTGCTATCCCTGCGATCCCTTGATCTTTAAAGTAGTCGAATCCTATGTATTCCTATCCATAAAAGTATTCAGACATTAAGGTAGTTAGAAACTATGTATTCCATTCAATGGAATTAATTGATTGTACACAACAACAATATAAATCTTAGAATGTAAGATGAATATGATGGTTAGTACACACATGAAATGAGATTCTTTCTATCTCTATAAATAACGTTAGCGACATGTAATCTCAAGAGTGATGGAACTATACTATGATTTTTCTAAAGACCTCCTATTTATAATAATCTCACCAACAGTGGACTCCCTCTTCCAAAAGTCATATTTTTATTTTTATTTTGGTGGCACCTTTATACTGGCCACTCAAACAATGGTTGGTTACACACAGAATGTACGAAATTGTTTCAAAACTATAAGAAATGTAAGAAAAATAAGTTTTCTTAAAAAATATAATTTTTCTTAGTCTCAAAAATAATAATTTTTGGAGTCTTAGAATGTTAATATTTTGGGTCTAGGACACATGGATATTTAGATTCTATTTTAGAAGAAATTCGTAACCTCAATTCTATAGACTTTAGAGTAAGAATTAAAATGTATTTTCAGTTTGAATTATTAAGAATTCAGAGTCTGAATTATATGGAATTCTAAGTCCAGATTCTGAGGAATTCAAAGTTTGCATTCTGAATAAATTTTAGTCTATATTTATTGGAATTTGGAGCATTAATTTCAGAGAATTCAGTGTCTGAATTTCATAGAAATTAGAGTCTAAACTTTAGTCAATTTGGAGTCTGAATTTCATAGAATTCAGAGTCTAAATTTATGAGAATTCAGAGTCTCAATTTCAGATAATTTAGAGTCTGAACTTCAGAACCTGAAAACAGAATACTCTATATATAATAATTTATAAGATTTAGTGGTTTTTAAAGTGAAACTGAATTTTAGACATATGAATTAAAAATGAGTTAGATTTAGAGTAACTATAAAAAGAAAAAAAGCATAGTTAAGGGTAAATTTCCATGGGGAAGAAATATTTTCCTTATTATGATATGGTTATCATAAAATATGATTTTATATAAGATAGAGTGTTTTTTTATTTTAAAAATATAGAGGAATAGAAAAGTCATAATGAATCCTTATTGACTCAAAAATCATATTTTTATATAGAGCACAAAATCCTTATGAAAAATAATATAAGGACATAGACAATTTCCTTAGTGACTTGAAAATAAAAATAGATTTATCTTTACTTATGAATCGTGTAGAATACGACAATATCTCTCATAGGTTATGAAATCCTTCTGCATCATATTCCTAAATTCATGAACGAGGTTTTACATTTTATTTCATATGAAAGTCATCTTTGATAACAACTTCTCTATATATAAACTCCCCCTTACATAGTGAAATCACTTCTTTACTTAGTATTCTATTTATCGTTCATCTCTCCCCCTTTGTGATTTTCAAAAGAGGATAAATAGAATGAAAAAAATATGGAACATGACAAAGATAATTTTATACAAAAAAAACATGATGAACAATAAAAATATCATTATGATTGGAATTATTTGTACAAATAAGGAAAAATACAACAAAATATTAGATTGGAATTGAATTTTCATTCTTAATCATTCTAAATTTACCATTTTACAATGGTTTTCAGCTGCTTTATCTCCTTGTGATCTTCATCCACACGCTTGAGTAGAAAATCCTGATCTTCATTTATCTTTTCTCAAGATTTGATCTTTTCTCCCTAATCCTTAAGAATTTTTTCCTAAGCATTCAAGACTTCTTCTTACTTAAAAAGCTCATATAAAAACTCAATTTTGAGATACCTTTGCCTCTCGCAATTAATATCGACTAAATTAAGCTTGTCATTAAAGTCCATTACTACTTTCATCTGATATGAACATTCGAGAGTCAAATTTTCCTCAAAAATCATAGTAAGATATTTAAACAACCCATATTCAGAGTTGAAAGCATCCTTCACATTATCTTTAAATTAGTCAAAGACTATCAGTTCATCAATTTTATTCCTTGACCAATTGTTAATCTTCATGAGTTAATTTTTATGAGATTCATAACCAATGAAGAATGATTTGAAATTTTCTTTGAGTCTAACAAACATATCCATAAGCATTGAAACTGAATCTGATTTCTGATTTATAGAATTATGAAGCATCTTCTATCTTGAGTCTATAATCAGCAATAAATTAATGGTATCAACCAACTTCATCAAATATTATACCACAAAATCATTTCCAGGAGAGGACAATTCCAAATCAGAGGGTTTCATTGGTGATGATTCATTTTCTATCTCTTCATCATTCCTCTTCGACAAAACAAAAACTTATTTCTTTTTCAACAATGATTTATTAGGTGTAACAACCATCACCTTCATTCCCTTATCAGCTCTTAGAATTATCTCTTCAGCTTTGGGTGATTAATTCTCACTATATGATAATTGAAAAATCTCGTGTTCCTCAAGATTTTCTTTCTCAGCACCTTCCACAACATCTTCTTACTGAATAATGTCATGGTTTCTACTTTCTTCTTCAGATTTTTTTTTTCACTTCTTCCTGGACCTTTTCATCATTTCATGGTGTTGCATGTTTTGAAGATTCTACTTCAGATATTCGGATTTGTGGTGTATTCCCCTGACCCCAATTACCCAGAATCGGTGCATTATTATATATGATTGGCATTATAACTGTAATCATGTCCTAAAAGACTGATCAATTTAGTATCCTTGGATGTACTATATACAAAAATATGTTTTACATAATGTGATGAAATAAAAAACTACATTTTCCCCATCTGAACTCTCTTATAGCCTTTAGCCTATTCTTGCAAGTTAATCATAATATACATCTGTGAATCCTATAAAAAATAAAACATAAGAAATGGGTGATAATAGATTATCAGTAAGGATAACAATATAGCAGAAACAATCCTATCTAAGAATTAACATTTAGGGAAATGTATAAGACTAAAACCCAAGTCTTTTAAACTTAAACATTTTCCTAAGATAAAAAAGATAAATAAAATAATTCCATTTTATTAATCACTTGGATATTCTACTAGTCGAATACTTACATGTAATATCAATATCCAATTTCATAATGATGGAATTAATAATGTCAGACATCATAACCACACAGTCAATGCATCATGCTAAAACTACAAAAATGATTTTATCAAAGGCCTTATGCCAGGATACTAGTTTGTATCATGAGACCTACCAATGCAACGAGGAACTATAGTGGTCTCCAACTATCACTTTCTATGTCCCATGCATTCCTCATATGAAAAGGTTGAAACACAATATAATCATTCGTGTTAATACTAGCACACAAATTTTCAATATTTTTACCACAAACCATGAATGGTATAAAAATTTCACATCCACAGTCAAACATAATTCATTAAACACAATATGAAAGATTTTATAATAATAATATATCCTCAATCAAGAATAATGAATGATATTGACAATGATGCCAAAAATCATCAAAACCATTTGAGATAAATATACCCATTTTGATGAATTTATTTAAAACTCTCACTATTTATCAAGAAGATATTTAAAGTAGATTTTTGAATCAAATCGTCACATGCAAATTTAAAACATTTCAAAATAATTTTAATTTTAAAAAATATTTTCTATATAAATAAATCCTTAAAACATTTTATAATAAATGGACATTAATGAGAATGATTTATAAGAATATGTTTTTAAAACATTTAAAATGATATTTTAGTTAGAGTTCCTAATGAAATGAGATTATCTTGAATAAAAATAATTGATGTAATAAAAACATTATAATTTTATGAGAATAAAAGGATATATGATATACTTTATCAATGTAGAGTACATACACCAAATAAAACTGAATTGGCGCATAACAACAGTGATGTCTCAATGGAATGTATGTTGAGATGAAATCCATTATAAATATGGTATCCTGAGGTTAAGGATAAATAAATGATATAATTGTGTGTGAAAAATATAAATACACTCAATATGATTGGATATATAGTGTAAATCAATCAATTATTATTCACAGATATTCTTATAAAAACAACACCACTGACATTGATGTTTAACTCAATTAATATAAATTGAGTTAAAAATTCTATTATCAAGTTCATTTCGATGACTTAAGAATTTATCAATGGAGTGATTATGTGTATCAATAGTATATCCAAAAATGGGGAGTGTAAATTACTACATATGTATTTAATTTGATATGTCACACATAATCCTGGAGTAAAATAATAAATTATGATTGCATAAAACCGAATGAGTGGAAATTGAAATTTGAAATTCTTTTACTGGTTTGGTAACATATGAAACATACACCACATTAAAGAAGGATCATAATATTATGATTTAAATACCTATATATTATGGTATATTACACATATAATAAAATCATGTGCGTTACATACACCAAAAAAAGGTAACAGTGGTAAATATAACATGATTCCCACTGGAAGAAAAGTGAGATGAAAACCCTTGTAATGATGAAAAAAATCATGTTTTATGAACAAAAGTTAATAAACACGACATGAATCAATGAATTACATGAATATAAATAGAATACTTATAATATATATCAAATTTTTTTAAAAAATGCACCAAATGCAATAAATATGTGGCGATCAATGTAAATCACATAGAATTTAAAGTGAGATAAGAAAAAACTTAACTCATCTATGACTTGAAACAATAGTTATTTAATATCATGAATAAAAAACTAAACTTAATATATAATTACATAATATACCTTTTCAAGTTTATTATTCCTTTAATATCACTTATTACCATGTTATAAACATTATTCAGTCATTTATGTTTATAATGGTTATTTGGTCGATATTTTGTACTTGACGCAAAAGCGAACTTCTTATAATAACAAGTTGTTAATGTGGTAAAAATTTACTTATATGTAGAATGATATTATAGATTTATATATCATATATATCAAATTTTTTTTATTATATATTTGTATTTATAACAATAACTATCCTTTATAGATATGAAATGAAATGCACCATCAAGGAGACAGTAAGTCGTACATATGCCTAAACCCGACTTTCTTTTCTATTTATTTTTTAATGGAGTGAAAACATAATGATACATAGGTAAATTATAATTCCATTATAATATCATATATTATTTCAATAACACCATACTTTATACTTTCCACATATTGTATGAACGGGTCATATCACTTTGAGGGGGAGGTAGTCTGCACTTTCTCAAATAAAATTATCACGTTTATCCATAATGAAAACCATTATGGTATGCTATAAATAAGAAATAAATAATCATATAAACGCTATAAATATAATATATATCACATTAAAATACATTTAAATCATAATGTCTACAATGAGAGGTGGTAGGAGATAATTTAACAATCATCGTTTCGTGAGGGAGTAGTTCACCGCCCACCGAAACTGTATGTTCTTTAACTATTTGATGGAGGTGTGTGTAAATGTAGTTAGAATAAGTATCATAAAATCAGACTACTATATTTATAATACTATTATTTTAAAAAAAATGTAGAAAAAGATTTTAGGGGTTGGAGATGTAAAATAAATTAAAAGAACATAGGTGAAGATTTTACCTCTAAATCGGGTATCTCCCTTTGGTTTGAAATAAAAGGTTTAATTGAATTTCTTTCTGACTATGTAATGGATTCTAGTATGGGAAGAAGTATATAGAGACCATAATTGGGCAGAGGTTGGATGAGACAAGGGGATTTAGATGTGTGAGGAATGGTTTAGAAGTGATGGATGTTTATAAAGGGGAGAGGGGCTCTTTAAGAATTATTAAAAAAAATATTTTATTATATAATAATATTCAGATTCTAAATGTATAAAAAATAGTCAAGTCAAATAATAGATGTATCATGTTATATATAATGTAATCCATTAAGAATTGGTCTGGTTTTTGATATTTTTTTAATTTTTTTATCTTATTTATTTAAATCATTCAATAATGAATTAAACACTGCATCATTATTGTGTCATATATATTTATATATATATGATGTCAAAAAATTATAAATGAAAATTTCATGATGTAGGAAATCGTTTTATATTTAAAATTAAATTTTATAGTAAAAAAGATAACTTATAAAACACCATGTAATAATTTATTTACTAAAACATATATGTTTATGTCATTTTTGTCACCACTTTATATTTATTAATATAAAGTGCCATTGTCACTCCCATGTGGCTCCATGGGGTCCCAAAATCAACACAATGATACCAATGGACGGATATTTTTCAACCAATATGATTTGGAAACTTTTTAATGTAATTAAACTTAATTATAATATTATTTGTTTACCCTTATTTACAATATTTACCATTTAAACAAGGTATATAAATTTTTTACTGAAGTAAATATTCTTAATTTATAAAAAAATTGTTATTTAATTACACAATATGGACCTATTGATTCCAAATATGGAATCGGTTTTTCCAAATTCAAAACCTAGAATTGGTAAAAATTATTTTAATATTAACTCCTGTTGTACAAACAAAAAGTGTGTTTTTAATAAATATTAACTATCAATAGATTAACACTTATTTATATCCAATTTCAAAGTGGAATTACATCCAGTGACCAAAATTGGATTAAATGGTAATAACAATATATAATTACACTTTAAAACCAATTAAAATTATAATATATCCTTCTTAATAAATTGGAATAAAATGTTTTTTTGAATTAAAATACAATATTTTTTGTTATTCATTATAAATGAATTTTACCATAAAAATACAAAAAATGTGCCCAAAGTATATTTTGATATTGTAAAAATAAAGAAGAATTTTGTTTTGTCAACTATAACATATAAAATTGGAAAAAAATATTTAAAAATGGTTCTCCATTAAAATGCAATAATGGACCTTTTAATGAATATTAGAGTATTTATGACAAAAATCGGATTCTTTTTTATTTTTAGTGGACAAAATTTATAGGATAAATGTAAAAAAATGTAACAAACATGTAAAATTATTTATTAGTTAGTTTTGTTCATTCAATCCAATAAAATGGCATGGTGTGAACAATGATTTAAAATAATATTATAATATTATTTTTCTGTATGACTCAACAATGTGTGAAACATAAAATTTTGACAAAACTCATTGTTGTGTATTGGGTACACCATCAAACATATCTTCAACATTAAATTAAGATTAATATTTAATGCACAAATTTTTATAAATATGAAAATGTTATATCATTTATTTATTTGGGATTTTACATCCTTCTCCCATTTTGGGAATTGCATCCTAAAAATATTAAATTTTGTCTTGGAAACATCATTGAATGTCCCACATCAAATAAAGAATCATTAAAATTATCACTTTAGTCGAATGAAAGAGAAATAAAAAGGTCACTCGAGAATTCTCATACAAGGTTTCCATGTTGGAAAACATGGATATGGATGAGAAACAAACCATTTAGGTATGATGGAGTGTTTTTGAAAAAATAATTATGAGAATATTAACAACATGATAATCACAAACTTGTTTTGGGTTAAATGGCCATTGATTCCCTAGTAAGAAAAGGTAACAGAAATTGTTTTAAGTTACATTTCATAATGTTGAGGAATTTATTTATGTGATTTACTAAAAACATAACGAATCATACATGCATGTTGTGTATACTATCGTCCTTTACTAAATTTATACCACAAACACATATTTTCCCTAAACGATGAGTATTCTTACTGACTTGGTCATATTAGAAGTGCTAGAATCAACTTATAGATTATCAGATAATCCACAAAATTGAACTATATATTTACCCTATCTTTAAACATCATCCAAAATCGAAATGTTTAGTACAAGTCCAGATAATACCTATCAAAGGATAATAAATTATAAACAAATACTACTCTTAATCCCCAAAATTTGTCAGACACAACCCATGTTTTGGAAAATATCATTCAATAAAAAAAATTTCATTAATGTTCTTCATAGTAACCCAAACTAATATTGAAGCATAATTCATAGAAATATTTTATTCACACTATGTTCCAAGATAAATTATAATATTTATCTCCAAATAACATCGATTACTCCAAAAGTATCATACTAAAAAGGATAAAACCTAATCACATATTCATGATGATATGTTAATAAATTCCATAAATAAACCAAATCATCATATGTCTACAATAAAAACATAGATTCAGCCAAAACACGTCAACCATTACTTCAAAAATAAAATCCCCTAGTATTCTATTTTCCAAAAGCATATAATGTTTCCTAAAGAGAAGACATCTTCTAAATAACCTTTACCACATAATCACCATATCATTTTCATATATCATGGATATAAATTTGATAAGACATAAGATCAGAAAAATAATTATTAATGATCAAAAATATCATTTAACTAAAAAAATTAGTCACACTATTCACAAACATCACGTAGCGTAGTGGTAGGCAATAAATCCCAAACGCACTATGATTGTGGGTTCAATTCCCACATCTCTTTCTGATGTGATGGGTTGTCAAACGGTCTACATGTTTTCCTTTTTCATAAAACATATTTTTTACCTTCCCAATACATGATAAATTCCTCAAAATAACTGTAACATAGTTTAACCACAAATTTTATCTCGTACCTCACATTTTCATGACAAAAATTAATAACATGTAATTGCCTCAAATTCAAGGATCATATAAACCAAAATTGTTTTTTATAACTATATTCATAGAAGAAAAGTTAATTCTTCCTCAAATATAATTTTCACATAACAAACTCCTTGGATATACATAGAAGAGAATACTCTTCCAATGTAATCCTATACTTTTATTCGTTTCACATTCCATTTATTTCAACATAGGTTATTCCCTGTCTTAGATGTTATCCTATAGAATAGGGCATTGACTCGGGTAATTCCAAAGTCCCTCACATTTATGTAAATGACTGTAACTGGATTATTAGGATCATTTTTATTTTCCTCCATAGAACAGTTTATTTTTTCACGGAAATTCATTACTTTTTTCATTTCGTCCCACACAGAAAGCATTTATATGATTCATTGAGACACTTTCCTCGGTGTCACCTTCCATATTTCTAGGATGATGGAAATTGAGCTTTCATTTCACCATGGTTTCTATAGTTGGAGCTCTTTTTATTCACTTCCTTTCTCTCCGTTGTTTGTTTTGGGAGTTGGTTCATATATATTTTGTTGATCATATTTCTATAAAACTGATTCGGCATGAACCCAATATCTTTTATGAAAAACTACATTTCATTTAGATTCTCATTTCCACCACTATTACCACCTTTTACATCTTGTTCAATGTTACTATGACGTCCTTATAATCCATCCATTGACTAATATAAGAAAGCAATATGCGATTCATAAAACCATTTAGAGAATCTCATGAAACCTTATTTTCAATATAAACCAATTTATGATTGTTCAAGGTTATTTAATCTCTTCTTATATTAAAATAATTCATTCATTTTCTAATTAATATGTAATTTATTCAAATCATATCCCCAGGTAGTGTCTTAACCGAGAGTGCAGCAAGGCCCGTTATCGTGTACTAGGATACACCGAGACAAGCCTGGAACTCTTTTTTGGATTTTTCACTCCTACGTACATCTGTTCTAGAGCTGCATCTAACTTCTTGTATTTAGAAAGAGATGTATAGCTTTGCGAACCCACATAATATTTACATTTCTAATATTTTTTTATGTTCTTCTATACTAATCCTCAATGTCTTTCTTAGGGTAGTGTTTTCTAATAAGAGTTTTTCTAAATCTGGCTTCCAATGATAGTACTAAACTTTCTCTGATACCTACTATAATTCCCCGACCCCAATTACCCAGAATTAGTGCATTATTACATAAAATTAGCATGAAATTGGGAATCATGTCCCAAATGACTGATCAGTTTAGTAGCCTTGGAAGTATTAGATACAACATAAATTTTACGTCACATCCTGAAATAAAAAATATCAGTGTGTCCCATTTTGACACTCTTCTATCCCTTAGCCTATTCTTATACGCCAATCATAATATATTTATTTGAATCCTGGATAAAATAAAACATTATAAATGGGTGATCTCAGATGCTATGTAAGGATATCAGTATAGCAGAAACTATCCTAAATAAAAATAAACATTTTAGACAATGTAAAAGACTTAAACACAATACTTTTAAAATTAAAATTCAGAATAATATGGAAAATATAAATCAAATAATTTCATTTACATATTCAAGTAGATTTTATAATAGTCAAATAATCACATATAATTTCAATATATAATTTCCTTACGATGTAATGTATAATTCCAGACATCATAACCACATAGTAAATGCTTCCTTCCAAGACTAAAAATAACATTTGGTCAAGGCCTTGTTCCAAGTCACTATTAGGTATCATGAGACCTACCAATGCATCAAGGATCTATATAATACACCACCAGTCACCTAATAACTCCAATTCATTCCTCATATGAAATGGTTGAACGAGAATCGATACATTCGTATTAAAAATAGCATAAAAAATGTAAATATCATAACCACAAACGTTGAATGGTATAAAAATAGTAAATCCAAAATCAAACATAATTAATTAAATTAAATATTGAATATTTTATTATAATTAATTATCCTCAACAGAGAATAATTATTGATTTTTAAATTATAAAAATAATCATCAAACCTATTTGAGATAAAATCCATCTTTTTCTTGAAATCATTTAAAAGGCACCCTATTTATCAAGAAGATATTTGAAAAAGATTTTTGAATTAAAGTGTCCCATAAAACATTGAAATTTTTTAAAAGAATTTTAATTTTAAATAGTTAATGTACATTTATATAAATCCTTAAAACAATTTTCAAAACATGGACAATAATAAGAATGATTCATAAGAATATATTTTTAAAACATTTAAAAGTATATTTTTATTAGAGTTCCTAAAAAAATGAGAGACATATGAATAAAAATAATTGAGGTAATAAAAACATTATAATATCATGTGAAATAATAGATTCATGATATTATATGTCTAATTATAGTATATATTCCAAATAAAAGTGAATTGGCAGATAACAACAATGAAGTCTCAAGGGAATGTTAGTTGAGATGAAATATCTAATAATGACCGTATACTTAGGTTAATGATAAATCAATTACATAATTATGGGTCACAAATTTCTATACACTCAATATGATTGGATATTCATTGTAAATAAATTTTAGGACATTCACACATATTCTTGTAAAAACAACACCAATGACTTGGATGTTTAACTAAAGGAATAAAAATTATCGTAAAATTAATCTTATCAAGTTCATATCAATGACATGAGAATTTATCAATGGAGTGATTATGTGTATCAAAATTTTATACTCGCAAAGGAGGGTGGAAATTACTAAATATCTAAATAAATATATATTTCACACATAATCTTGGATTAAAATAATAAAATATGTTTTTATAAAATCAAATGAGTATAAATTTAAATTTGAAATTCCCATACAGATTTCGTAACTAATGAAAAATAAACCCCATGAAAGAAAGATCATAAAATTAAAATGTAAATACCCATTTATTAAGGTATATTACACAAATAATAAAATCATGGTGAACACATACACCTCCCAAAAGTTAATAGTGGCAAATTTATCCTAAATCTCATCGGAATAAAAGTGAGATGAAAACCCATTACCACATTGTAATCAATCAAGTCGTATAACAAATAGTTAATAACCACCAAATGAATCATATAATACCTTAAATAGAAAATTAATCATGATGATATATATCAAATGTAAGTACCCAATACAACACATGCAATAAATAAGTAGCCAACAATGGAAATCTCACAGAATTGAATTTGAGATAAGAAACCCCTTGCCTCGTGTCTGACTTGACCCGTTCATTCTGTAATCTAGTAAATAATATTATAAAGTAAATTTATACTATATTTAGATCGTTTTTCAACAATATTATTACTTTTATATCACTTATTGGGATGTTATATAAATTATTCAATCATTTTTGTTAATAATGGTTAATTGATCAATATTTGGTACTTGAGTCAAAAATGAACTTATTATAAATATAGGTTGTCCATGTTGTCAAATTTCCATTATCTCCAGAATGATAATAATGATTTAGATATCATATATATCATATATATATCTGGTATATATATATATCTATAACAATACATAACATTTGGAGATATGAAATGAAATGCAACGTTGAGGGAGATAGTAAGCCTTACATACACATAAACATTGCTTTTATTTATATTTTGTATTTTAATGGAGTGAAAAAATAATGGTAAATATGTAAATTATAATTACAGTATAAAATAATATATAATTTCAGTAACTCCTTCTTTTATACGTTCCACTTATGGTATGAACTAGTCATATCATTTTGAGGGGGCGGTAGTACGCACTTCCTCAAATGAAAGTATCATGTTTACCCGTTATGGAAACCATAGAGGTAAGATATAAATGAAAAATAATGAATCATATAAACAATATAAATATAATATATATCACATATAAATACATTTCCATCACAATGGCCACCATGATAAGTGGTTGGAGATAATTGAACAATCATTGTTTCGTGAGGCAGCAGTTCACCGTCCACAGAAAAATTATTCTTTAAACATTACATAGAGGTTTGAGTACGTTTAGTTATATTAAATATCATAAAAACTACCTATTTTATTTATGATACATGTTTTTAGATAAAATTAAGAGGTAAAAATATTTTAGGGTGTTGGAGAATTAAAATAAAACAAAAGAACTTAAGAGAAGATGTCACTATTAAATCAGGTATCTCCCTTTGGTTTGAAACAAAAGAATTAATATAATTTCCTTATGCCTAAAGGAAGAAGTATAAAAGGAGGATAGTTATGTAGGGAGATAAATTGGGCTCCATTTGGATGAGGCAATGGGCTTGAGATGTGTGAATAGTGGGGTAGAAGTTAGGGCTTTTTAGAATGGTGAAGAGGGGCTTTTAAGGATGTTTAAAAATATTATTTTATTATATAATTATTTTCAGTTGATAAAGTTATAAAATTATTAAAGACAAATATAATATGTCTCATGTTTGAAATAAAAACATCCAATATAAATTATAATGTTTTTGGATATTGTTTTAATTTTTATAATTTTATTTATTTAAATCATTCATTAATGAGGTATACACCACTTTATTATTGTGTCCAAAATATTTTTTTATATGATGTGTAACAAATATTAATAAAATATAATGATGTAGGAAATTATTTTATCATTAAAATGAATATTTATAGTTTAAGATATAACTAATATATTCTAACTATATAATTTATTTTCAAAAAGTTATATGTTTAAGTCGTTTTTTGTCTTTTCTTTAAATTAATTAATATTTAGAGCCATTATCACTACCATGTGGCTCCATGGGGTCCCAAAATCGACCCAAGGATGATCATGTTCAGAAATGTGTCAACCAATAGAATTAAGTCACATGTTAGGGTAATTTAACAATATTAAAATATTATTGGTTTACCCTTATTTAGCATATTTACCTTTTTACAATGGTAAATAAACTTTTGACTGAAACAAAAAATTTTAATGTCTAAAAAAGGAAGATACCAATTTACACAATTTGGACATCCTGATTCCAAATATAGAATCCATATTTCCCAATTCAAATAACATAAGTGGTAGAAATTAATTTAAAAGGATTTCCTATGATCAAAACAAAAAGCGTGTTTTTATAAAATAATAACTATAAAATGATTGGCATTTATTAATATCCAATTTCAAAGTGAAATTACATCAACGAACATTGTTTAATTAATGGGTAAAAAAATATAATTTCAAATTAAAAAAATATTAAAAAGATAATATAAACTTATAATTAAATAATATTAAATGTTAGTTTTGAATTAAAATATAGAATTTTTCACTATTCATTAATAACTGAATTTTATATGAAAAATAAAAATATGTACCCAATGTAAATTTTGATTTTCTGGATCTAAAGAATGATTTTATTTGGTTATATAGAACATATAAAACTGAAAAAAACTAAATTTAAAAATTGGCCACAATCATAAGTTGTTAAAAAGTCCATTTAATGAATATTAGAGTATTTATGCTTAAATCAGATTATTTCTTATTTAAAGCACCTAAATTTTATTGGATAAAACTAAAAAAATTGACAAACACGTATAATCATTTTGTAGTTTGTTTTTTTTCATTCCCACCAATAACACAACTATTTTTTAACTACCCTTTAAAATAATTTTATATTATTATTTTTCTTTATAACTCATCATTGTGTGGAACATAAGATTTATAAGAATTCATTGTCGCATATCAGGTACGCCATTGAACATATCATCCCCGTTAAAGTGAAAATAATATTTCATTCATAATTTATAATTAATATGAAAATATTATATTCTTTATTTATATGGGATGTTATAGATTGTTTCTCATAAGGACCCTATTTCATATGATATTTTACTACATTCCTTATCATGTCATATGTATCACCACTTATTTTTCTTAATCATATTCCACTTCATATTCTTGAACATTTTTTTATTCTCATTCTGGCTTCAGAATCACCCACTTCTTTCATGGAGTCTCTGGGAGTTATTCTTTAAAAAAATGATTTTTCTACTTGAATTTGTTCAGAGGATTTCTCAACTGCCTTAAGAAGGGATTGAAATATCTCGACATCAGACACATTATTCCTATAATTTTATTTTTATTTCATCTCAAAATCCTCATAAACAATCATCTTCAAGGATTTTGTCTCAATAGGGTCTAAGAAAAAACCAGGTTCCCATTCCATCATATTATATTTGTCTAAAATCCAAATAGCAACATCTTAATCAGGATAAGTTATTTTATGATTGGGCATAGATGGTGTTGATTGGGTTTCCTTACATGAAGGGATTTTTTTCAATCTCTTTGGGTTCCTTCACCTTTGTCTTCCTTCGACACTTCTTGGATGTTTCAACAACATCCAATTTTATTTATAAAGATTCGATTTAAGCTTCAATGAAATCCTTTAATTCTCATGAATCACTAGAAAAACCAACATTCATTCAACTTATATTATCCTCACTCAGTAACATTACTGTGAAATTCATTGGCTTATAAGTACAAATAATTTGAAATGACTTATAGAAAAGAACAAAAATATTTGAGAGAATAGTCAGATACATGATGATTTGAGACTTCTAACTTCCATTCATGATATTCTTATTTTTAATAAAGATGTACATGAATATGTTTATCTTCTTGAGGTTCAACAAAAAATCCAATATACAGATGTCACTTCTTCTTATGGAATACTTATCTCTTTTTCTCAAAATAATAAAACCTCAAACCGATAATTCAAGAATCTGTATGTTTTTAAATAGATGAAAAATATTTAGATACTTTACTTCTGAAAGACGAAGATATTCTATATCTTTTTCATTAATAATTATCCTTCTACATCTAGTTTCTTGTTGGTATAGAAACCAATTTCTAAATCATACATAATTATAGTCATGCCGGAATCCTTATTGTAATAAAGGGTGTAAGTCTTTGCATAAATCTTGAAAGAAAACATGTATCTCCATCATTTGATGAAGAAAATCATTGTCTCATCGAATTTAATAGAAAAATCATGTTAAACTAGATCTCACACATTCGGTTAAGACACACATATGATCTCCCTACTATTCAGATTGATATCCTTTTAAATGACAGAATCATACTTAGTAATGAATTTTGGATCCACTATCCTAACTCGGTATATATTCCATTCATATATTAATTTAAAATATATTTTTCTTTTTGAGGAGAAGCTCGAACAGACATTCAGAATTAAATAATATATGATGTTTTAGAATTTTCTTAAGTAGAGCACTAAGGATTCAACATGCCAAAGCATTGAGAATATATGTGGGACAACCATCAGGGGGTACTTATATAGGCTTTTAAGATGATTTTTCATCTTCTTTGATATATCCAACGGTTAAACAAGTCTTTATTAGATCTAACGGTTGACATGATATCCGATGAAATAATTTGACAGGTTAAGATCTTTTGAGATTTTTAAGACAAAATCTTCAAATTTAAGGAAATGTGATTCCGAAATATTTCAATAAAATGAAAATAACGATAAGGAAAAAATTTATTACAAAAATTTATGAAAGGAATAATAACTTCTCGATTGCTAGGAAAATTATCCATAATGAGCTATATTATATATGATGAACATTAGATTTAAATAAAATAGTTACGAAACTTTTTATTATGAAAATTTTGATTACAAAAAATTCAATTATGAAAATATTTATTAATAGTAAAATATAAGCCCCTATGAAAATGAGTTTCATATTGGAAGAAGGTATGTTTCAACAAAAATTTAATATTGAAGATTACTTAATAGTTATCATTACTATCATTTTATTACTGAATTCAAATTTATCAATGATGGTAAGGATTGTTTGAAAATATCTACATGTTTATCTTGCATTCTCAAAAATTGAATAACGATGTCTCCATTTTGTGTGTCATCCATATGAAAGTGATTCCTGATATATTTGTGTTTTTCACAATACTGATCTGCGTGGTTGTAACTTATGGAAATAGAACTAGTATTATCACCCAATATTGGTGTTCTGGTAAAAGTTATACCATAGTCAATCAGTGTTTTTTGCATACACAACACTTGAGTACAATGACTTTCAACTTCTACATATTCAGCCTCAGCAATGGAAAGTGCAGCTGAGTGTTGGTTTATACATGATCATGAAACTAATGAATCACTTATGAAAAGACATTTTCTGGATTTACTTTACTTATCCATTACACATCTACCAAAAATAGTATCCAAAATTATTATTAAAATAAATTCATTTTTAGAAGTATAAAAGAGTCTTAAATCTATGGTTCCCTTTAATAGTGAAAAATTATTTTCACTAACATTAAATGAGATTCCATAGGATTGGATTTCCTTAATGAAAATAAGAATACTAAAAAAATTAGGTCTGGATGAATACCGGTTATGTATAGTAAAATTTCTATCATACCTCTAAATGATGTTTTATGGACTAGTTTCCCTGCTTCATCAAGATCTAGTGAATTTGAAGAAATACTGGTATTACTAATACTCTTAGTTTTTTCATATCTATACTTTTTAAGAAGATCATTAATATTCTTATGTTGAGATATATAAGTTCCTTTTTTTGAGAAATTTTACGACCTAGTAAAAATGTTAACTCACACATCATACTCATATCAAACTCATATTTCATTACATTTGAAAAACAAATCAATAAAAAATTTATCTCTTAAACCTAATATAATGTCATATTGAAAAATAAAAATATTTTTTTTATTTTATTGTTAAAAGGGTTGGATTATCTTTTCCCTTAATATATTCATTTGTAACAAAAATATAATAAGTCTATCATACCAGGCCTTATAGGCTTTTTTAAGTCTATATAGAGCATTGGTAAGTTTGAAAATATTTTCATGTTGTTTTGTGCCATTAAAACAAGGTGGTTTTTCAAAAAAACATCCTATTGAACATATCCATTAAGGAAATCACATTTAACATCTTTTTGAAAATGTATAATGTTGAATAATGCTTTATAATCAAGTAGAATAAAAATAGATACAAGTCCATCTACTAGATCATTGGTTTCTTCATAATATAATACTTCTTGTTTATTATACCCTTTACCAACTACTATAGACTTATTTCATTCTATGATTCCATTTTCATCACAAATATTTATGAAGACCCATTTTAATCTTATAATAGATGTTTCCTTTGGTCATTTAATCAGGGTCCAAAATTTATTCCTTTTGAATTCATTTAGCTCATCATGCATGGATTTTCTCCAATAATCATCTCCTACAGCTTCATAAGTGCATTTATGTTTAAAATATATAAATGATTGATATAAGTTATATGAAATTTTTTAATGAAAATCTAGTCATTAACTATTTATTTAAATCTAAAATGAGACTATCAATGGTATGATTATTATGAAAAAACATATTTGGGTTTTTTAAAACCAGATCATCAATATATTATAAGAAATCTTCTGGGTAAATTGTTTAGAAAAATTTTCTTGAACATTATTTTTATCAGAAGCATCTTATATAAAGGGTTGATAATATTTTTTTTGAAAAAATAAATTTGAAAATGTCAATTGGGGTTTTTTAAAAACAAAAGGACCAGTTTTATCAAATCCAAGATGTGTTGTTTTATCATCAATACTAGTATTTTTATTTAAAACAATATAAGACAAAAAAGTTGTGGAGTATCCTATGAAAATTCATTCATCAGATTTGGGAGAATTTTTATGTAAATGATAATTACTATTAAATTCGAATACATTGTAATGAAATACATTGATTTACTAATGTCTAGGTTTTCTACCATTTAATAACACAAAATGTGTTTTATTTAGAATAGGTCAAATCAAATCTCGATTTATAGTATAACAAGTAGTACTTACAGCTTAATCCCAAAAGTGTCTTTTTATCGTATATTCGCTAAACATAGTTCAAGTTATCTCTCTAAAAATTTTATTTCTTCTTTCAATAAACACTATTTTTTTGAGGATTTCTTGGTGCTGAGATGTATTGATTAATGCATTTTCTTCTACAAAATTTTTTTAGATCAGAATTTTGAAATTCTCTTCCATGGAAACACTGAATAGTAATCAATGAAAGAATTTTCTCATTTTTAACATGGGATCTAATTATTTTAAAATAAAAAATCATCGTATTTCATGGCTAGCAAATTGACCCACAGAAATCTTTTGTAATCATATACAATAAAAAATAAATAATATTTACTTTTGATGCTTCCAGTTTGTGTTGTACTGAAAAGATCCTTCTGAACCAAATGTAATTCATCAGTTTTTGAGACATCAACGATTGATTTAAAATTTTATTTATGTTTTTATCCATATTTACAAGGATCACAAACATTTCAAAAATCAAATATATACTTCATTTGATCCTTAACAAGTATTTTCATAGATAGTTTTCATTGGTTTATAATAATATTCTGTCCTAATATTTTAGGCCAATTCCATGATTGATCAATCATTTCACTAATCCAAGTGATATCTTAGTTCCTATGGAAATTTATGGTTAGTGTATATAAATTCTCTTCTCTATGGGAGAAAGAATAAACTCTTCATTGGTATTTTTTTACTAAAAATGTATCACACCTAAAATTCACAAGGTAACCTTCATCACATAATTTTCATTTTCTAATAAGATTATTCTTAAAACCCTTAACAAATAAAACATTTCATATCAATTTTATCCAAGAATACCAATGTTACTTATACTAACAATTTACCTCTGAGAATTATCATAGAAAGTTGTTTTTCCTTCTTTATTCTTGATAATATTTTCATATAATTTTATTTGAAACCAATAATATGCCGAGAACATCCATTATTCATGTTCCATGTACTGCTATTGGTAATATATTTATTTTCCTAGAAATAATAGTATTAGACTTTCGGATTCCTAATTTTCTTGCATCTGGAAAATTCATAAAGCAAGAATTTAGGAATCCACATTTTATTATAAAAATAAGATTAATTTAAACCTAAAGACAATATTTTATTTTAAGGACTATTTTTTGGACAATATCCACCTCACTGACATTTAGTACAGAATATAGCACTTTGAAGAAAAAATAGTAATCACTAAAAATTGGTTTAGAAAGAGTATAACCAAATCCAGTACAATTACTTATAGGTCAAAAATTGGAATACATCGTGTCAATGTTTTCCTTACCATATGTAATGTATAAAAAATAATTATTTAAGGAATATATTTTTGAATTTACTTTAATAAACATGTTTTTATCCTCAAAAACATTAGTTTTTGAACTAGAGTTAGTATCTAAATTATTTTTTATAGAAAATAAAATTTTAATATCCTTATAAAGTTTATCCTTTACCAAATTAACATCATAATGGTTTTTTGAAATACTTTTAAAATTTAAAATTTTGTCATCATGATCTTTATAATGATATGATACATCGTTAATTAAAATAGAAATTATTAAAATT
This sequence comes from Viscum album, assembly GCA_963277665.1. NCBI lineage: Eukaryota > Viridiplantae > Streptophyta > Magnoliopsida > Santalales > Viscaceae > Viscum > Viscum album. The sequence goes on along the minus strand of OY728163.1, from coordinate 1,042,202,532 downwards.
TCCTCATCAATCATTTTTGTGATTTTATAATTTTCATTATCAAGATGTTTAGAAAATATATAAAATTATTCATAAGGTGGATGTAGATTATAATATTTATAAATAGATTCTACATTTGAAAATATATAGTATTTATCACTAGTATAATTTTAATTAAAGGATATATTTGTTTTAGATTCAGCATTGTGTACCTTAGCCATTATAAAATTATTTTCAATTGGTATTATCGCTAGTAGACCAAGATTCTTCTGATCAGAAAATTTACACTATGAGGATTAATCAAGAGAGTCACCACCACTGGCTCTCTAAGTGTCATTGGATTTCAAAACATTCTTAACTATAGCCTTTTAAAACGTATTTCTATTCCTTTCTGAATGTTTTTCCTTTATATCACTTTTCTTAAGAATAGTACAATTTGGTCTGATATTCCCTGATATATTTCATTCATAACAAGTTATTTCTATGTCTATCATGTCTTTTTTTCTTTCATCATAAATCAATATTGAAATTATTTCTTCCTGGCTATGTTTTTCATCTTTCAAACAAGATTAGTTAGCTCATTCTAAGAGTTTCCACATTTTATTGATTCAAGTAAAATAATGACTTTATTTGACATGGATCATGTAGTCATTTTAGGACTCATGGATTTAGTACTTGTAAAGGATAAACTTATATTAAAATTTTATTCTTATTCATATCAACATCTCATTTCATTCTTGTCACGTGTTGGAGAAGTGTTCAAAAAATCACATCAAGGGTAATTTGAAATACATTCCTATTCTCATGAACATCAGTTCTCTTAGATAACCACTCATTAGGAATTATATCTATAATCTTGTCCACAAGTCCCTCATCATATAAACATTTCTCACCCATAGATATTAAACTATTAACAATTTTTATAATCAAATGTTTCACATTGCCTACTGTTTCTACATAATGAAATATAATTCCCTAATATTCTCCTCTACACTTATCTATTAATGTTTCTATAACAATGGATGTACCAAAATGAGTAACCTAGAATTTCTTCCATATACAGTTACCAGCATCATAAGAAGAAACTTGACTATATATATTCCTGGATATGGAACACAATAGTGTATTTCATACCTTGTAGATTAGTTTATATTCTGACATTTCATGATAGGTGAATGTTCTAACTTCCTTTTCAGGAATATTGTACTCTCTAGTAAGAATAATAATAGTTTCCACAATAGTATTAATAAAAAAGACTTCATACGATCTCTTCATTATTCATAATCATTCCCATCCATTATAAGTGTTCTAGATGGATTTAGATTGTCCATCGAACCAACATTTATTCCTCTATTCTAATTGAAAATATCACTATACAAAAACTTGTAAATAGAGAATCATTGTAAACAAGGATAATAATACCTAGAAATGAAAAAAAATTGAACAATGAAAACATGTGAAAGAAAACGTATCTGTGTATATAAGTATTTTAGAGACCTATTCTAACACAAATTGTAGGATCGAAATATGAATGGATATGCTCAATTACAAGAAGGGGTGAATTTTATGTTTAAAAACATTCGTTTTTATCCTTATGGAAAAATATGTTTATCAAGGTTAGTCAAGGTAAATTTAGTAGACCTATTTTATTTCTACAAACATAATAGGTTCAAGAAATGATTTTCTGGAAATGAAACCTAATGAATATTTACATGGACAATATTCTACCATAAAGTGTATAGAATCGTAGTTATCTGAGAATACATAAAAATGAATTTATAATCTGGTTATACATTCTTACATTTCAAAAATAAAGTGTAAATTAACTTGAATCAAAATTATTAACAAATATAAAATCTTTTAACCAATATAGTTAGGTATACGATAACCTTGGAAAAAGGTCCCTTGATTTATACATTCAAGAATGCTTGTCTTACCCACACCAGGATAAGCCCTCAATAAGAATATCAGAATCTGTCTAGCTATCCTCGCAAGACCTCAATCATTACAAGTGAAAAAGAAGTATAAATTTTATAGAATTTAGAGTATAAATTTCATAGAATTCAATGCCTAAATTTCAGTGAATTCAATGATTAAATTTTAGAGAATACAGAGTCTAAATTTGAGAACATGAAAAAATAATACTATATATATTTCAATTTATATGATTTTGAGGTTTTAAAAGTTAAATGGAATTTTAGACATAAGAATACAAAATAAGTTAGATTTAGAGTAACTATGAAAATAAAAAAGAAAACATGGGTGATGATAAATTTCCTTGGTTAAGGAAAATTTTCCATATAAATATAAGACTTCGGGAAAATATTATTTTCCTTACGATAGTGTTTTTGTGATTTTGAAGACATAGAGAAACTGAAAATTCTTAAAGACGCCTTTTTGACACAACAAGTACAAATTTTTCATTGACATTGACCATCCCTACATGCCTATAAGATGTAACACATTGGATGATGTGTGGTGTAGGAGAACTCCGTTATAGGTAGTTTAGGAGGTCATCATAGATTTGTATCTTATGTCTATGTTCTCTGAGATGCATTTGAAGGTGCACAACATGGATGAGAAGATGTTTCATTCTTCTATTGTGCTTAACTCTACTCGACTAGATCGATTGTTAATTATGAATATATCTGATTTTGAAGGCTTAATACAATGGGATAGTGTGTTAAGAGGGGTCCCTACTCTCGGGCGGACTATAGAGAGGATGAGGTTGTGCATTTTCATGGGAGGGTATGGGTATCAGTAGTCATATCTGAGGATATTCTGAGATATTTTCATCCCTCCAAATGGATAGTTAATCCTGGTGAACCAAAATGTATGGAGATCCATATCATTAGTGGAATGATGTCGCGATGGATTTTGCGATGCGTTTACCAAAGTTTATTTTAGGAAATGTATGGGTTTATTTTGAAAGGCCTGTTATGTTTTCACATTTCTTGTTAATCAAGGAATATTTCAATGTTGATGATCTTGGAATGTTTTACATCTAAAAGATAATATTTTTAAAATGAGTTATAATCTCTATCGTTTTAGACATGTATGTCTATTTTACATGTCATGTCCCACATAGACTACAGAGGGATTTGGGTACACAGGTACTTCGGAGTAGAGCTTGCCATGATGAGATAAATGGCTAGTCTAAGTGTACGATTCTGGATTTAGAGGACATGCTTCAAGCAAGCAGCATGGATTTCAGGAGCTCTGGGGAGAGACACAATACCCTTTTGGAGTTTACATACAATAATAGATTTTAGGAAACAATTCAGACAGAACCTTATGAGGATTCCGAAGGTAGTATATGATAATCACCCCTATGATGAATGGTGGAAGGAGAGGAAGCTATAAGGGGACCTCGTCTTCTCATGTAGACGCAATTTAGGTGGAGTTCATTCTAAAGATGATGAATTTTTCATAGTATTTCCATAAATCCTATTCAGATAGATGGAGAAAACCTATGGTGTTTGACGATACATATAAGTTTTTCTAGCAAGTCACACCGAGGATGGGATAGAGGATGATTATGTGACTGGGTAATCATTCACTAAGATATGTTGGGCCATTTTAGCATTTTAAGAGATTCAATCTGATAGCATATCGATTTCAGGTACCTCAGAGGTATCATGCTATGGATGATGTCTTTCTTGATTGTCGTCTAAGAAAATAATTTTTAGTCCCTTCTCATCATGTTCAACTTCATAAGTATGAGTTCAAGGTGGATGAATCCTTTGAGGACCATTCTTTTTGGATTGTGGATCGCAGCTCGATGGTTCTCTAGGGTCGGTTTGTTCCTTTAGTATGGGTGCTATGGTAGCATGGGTGAGTGCAGGGAAATACATGTGAGAGGGAGGATGACGTACAATCACACTGGCTGAAATTGTTAATAGATTTTAATTCACCATCCCTGGATGGTAAATTCTATAACTAATTACATTAAGGGGGGATGTTTTAAGAACCTAGTTCATCATTTTAGGTTTGGATATTTTTCATGGGGTTTTTTGAGGAAAATGATGTAAATAGTATTTTCTAAGTACACACTATGTACATTTGAATACAAGGAATGTAACTATATTTTCAAGTATAATAAAATTTTATCCATTTAATGGTCGAGTAAATGGACAATAGGTGACTTGGAAATCCGCTTGAGGTGGGGCCAGTTATGGATAAAACATGGCATTCACATTTAATGAACACACCTAGCATTTTTCTTTTTATTAGATATATCAGAGTGGGGTAACTTCTTATTTCAAGAAAAAAATTTCATATCGATGTGATTCATACATGATCACTATGGAATGAACGAAGTACTCTGAACCTCTCCTAATTTTCTATCGGATCACCCGATTGAGACACCATCAGGTGCATTGGAATCCAACTGGTGAGTTCTCAAAACTATTAGATCATTTCATCCAGATTTCTCCCCTCTTGTGGATCATTCATGGTTGGGGGGTTTTCATCTTTTTATAAATTTATGCTGATATAGGACAATCAAATGTAAAACATTAATGTATATCGATTGTACAATAGCAAGGTAGGTATATTGCGCCTATAGTAGTTTTTATTTGGATTAAATATGCTGAAGGTTTCAGATTCCCACGTTCGGGTTTTTGAATGATTTTTAATTTTCCCTGTTTATCACCTACTATGTTTTATTTAATTTATAAAGAGTTTTTTTATGTGTAAGGTGTATACATTGTTTATAGGATGTGTTCGGTTTCATTTCACTTGTTTGACTATTTTCTCGCCATTGGTCTAGGTATCATATTAGGATAGCCTTGTTTTACATGCCTCTCTTTGCAAGGATGGATTTGATTCTTATATGAGATTCATGTGATATGCATTATGAATTTTGTTTCAAGGGGAATTGGACAATGAGAGATTATAATGGGCGGTTCATTTATGTATTTTTTTTATTATGTTGACCCATGGGAATTAACCATGAGAGATCCTAGGTGGTCATCGACCCAGGGGGTTTAGGCAGTGAGATATTTCCCATATAGTTGTTTAAAATTTTCTATAGTATATTCGGCCAATGTTTTTAGACCTTGAAAGAATTATTAGGTGTTTTTATGGTTTTTTATGGTATATTAGAACAAAGGGGTTACACTATGAGAGCTTTCCTAGTGGGAGTTATTAGATGAATTATTATTATATTGGACAAGGGGGGTTAGACTGTTTGAACATTCACAATGAGTCATTTTGAATAATTGAATGTTTTTGAAGCGTATGACAATGAAATGATTTATATTGGATTTATACTTAATTGTTTTTTTGGTTGGTCATCTTATACAACATCTATGTTATGTTTTAATGGAAATACAATGCTCAGGCTAGATTCAAGGGGTTACATGATTCAACGGATTGAATAATTGATAAATTTGAATGAATGTAATTAAAAACTATATGATTGTGTATTTTTGATTACTTTATAGTTTATTTCATAATTTTTCTTATTACTTGCTATATATATTTGAGGACCATTAGGTAGATATATTTTGGTTGTTTCCTACAGGGATTCATCTCACTCCGTAATTGGGTCAAGATTTTATATCCAAAAATATTATATGGTTATGAGTATAAAGACGGGAATGCACCCTTCTTCATCACGTAATTGATTGTTGTTGGAGTTGGAGAGCATGGAACCAAATCAAGGCTTGTGATGCTACTGGAGTATACATGTTTCTTGTGTAACTTGGTTTCTATATTTCTATCCTGCTTTGTTACTTTTTTTTATGTTTTCTTATATACATATTTCATTAATCATATATATATATATGAAATTTGGATTGTCTGGCAATTACATTCAATCTTCCTCTGTCATTTTTGTTTGGTATTATTGCTTCTACTTCTGTTTAATATTTATATTCCACAGTGTATACCCTACCAATGAGGTCATACTTTCCCCATTGTCTTACCTTAGCCCTTACTATTCGATTTCAGATTCTGGAATTTCTAGAAATTCGCTTTAGGTTATGTGACCAGCTGGGTTTGGGTAACTTTTTTGTGAAACCTGGATCCAGGAAGGTAGAATATCCTACACACCAAGAATAACATAAAACAACCCATCATTGAAAAATTGTTAACACTGTAATTTTTTATCAAATAATTCCTAATCACTTTTAAATACGAATATAGATAGAAATTTAAAACATTATTATTGAATATAAGGTACGCATATTAAATATTAAAAATAATCTCTATATATCTATTAGATCCCATCCCATATTAATATTAATACAATTATAATTCTTTATAAAACATGTAAATTTTATTGTAGGAAAACACAATCAATCCTCACATATTGATAAATATCTCCACCTTATGAAAAAAATCACTCCCAAACCATATTTTTATACTCTAACCATGTGAACTAAAATAATTATTATCATTCTAGTAAAAAATTATATTTTTATATTCAACATCAAATGATGAAAATGTTGAATCAAAAACATTTCGACCTCATGACCATATGATTACCTCACATATAATCTTGATGTATTGTCTTCATTTTGTTCTATAATCAAATGTTTCCTATAATATTTTTTATCGGAGCTCAGAACATTGTAATATGATATTAGGGATTTACCACGCACCACACACTAATTTCCTCATGAAAAAATAACTTCGACGATCTGAACTGTACACAAACTATGTGAACATGTGTAGTTTTGATCTCCTACCCCTCTTTTGACCCTGAATTATTTGTAAGTAGTCAAAATTATATTGAATTTTTTTATTTAAAATTTCGTGAATATAGTTGTTTTATCATGGTCGAGATCTCGTCCCATAGAATTTTATAATGTGAACTCACACTTACGTCGAAAAAATAATATGTTGATTTTATCATCATCGTCTTAAACCAAAATCCAAAGTGAATTAAATTCCAATAAATTCATAGATTTCATTTAGTTTTCTATATCTGTTTTATAATATTGTGGAACATTAGTCTGTTAAATGTAATTCAAAATTATACATATAATAGGGAGGGAAATTATTAATTATTGGTAATCCACCCTTAGTGTCTCAATGAAATCAGATAGATTTCTGTGTTCACCTAAAATCATTTGTTTTACCCCACATGGATTAAGGTTACCCCCATATCATGTGGATTGACACATGTACTAGAATGGTCATCCCTAACCCCAATACACACTATTCCCCCACAATGTTGTTATGCCTATCATTTTTTGGTCTGTTTTTTAGATGTTTACCAAAGTAGTATATGGTTGGAATTTTTTAGAAAAGTATTATAAATTGTTTTTTTTATTTATTAATTCTATATAAATTATATAGAATATCCAAAATGAAACCTAATTTGATTTATGATTTATTTCAGAAATAAATTCTCTTTAAAAGTATACCATAAATATTCACCAAATACATTTTCAAAAGTATATATAGAATTATTTTGATAATCCTACATTATGATATTTTTCATCACCACTATAGAAATATAATATGAAATAAATACATGAAAAAATAATTTTCATTCTCCATAAACAAATATAAAATTCATTAATCATTATGAATTGTATAACAACCATCATATATCAATGGAGTATTGTTTTAACATGTCTGAAATCCAATAAATCTATTTCAAACCTCTAGGCACTATCAATCATCATATTTAATGATTTTCAAACACTATATTCCAATTATAGTCAATAATTAAATAGAAAATTATATTTTTTACACATTGACATTTGATAATGAAATATTGAATAAAAAAAATAAAACATCAATTATCTACATGTTCTCTTCAAAATACTCTATTTTATTTGATACATATAACACCTCAAATAATAATAAAATTATCATCAATATATTAGTGATAATAAATACAATGGATATAAAGGGTTGATATATTAGTTATATTCTCCTTATTTATTTTTTGATAAATGGTTTTTTATAAAAAAAACATATTCCCCATAATTTCTACTAACTCATAATCTTTCCCTCTTTTTGGGATAATGATTATACCAATTTTGGTTGCATCAATATGATTTTAGTTTGTCAACTCTATGTCAATGTTTTCTAATATAACGTAGAAATATAGGTTGATTTCACCAAGACATCATTCTTATCTTTAAGAATGCTTATCATGTGATAGTATTTTCATCCATCTTATCTTTGTTGTAGTATAAAAATTTTCTTCCAAAATCATATAACATAGACACTACTCAAAAAATAAATATCAAATTTCATGTGAAATATAATCTTATCCCCATTCCTTGAGGTTATTCATCAAATAAAATAATTTATTTGATTATAGTTATATTATATACATGGTAAGGTTAAATGATGTCATTAGATTACTTATTATTAAAACATTATTGATATCACAATAATTATAATCAATTAATGACAAAACATATAGTAGAATTACCCCCACATAATATTCACCTCTATAGGTGAACATACTTTTTCTTTTACATGTTGGAAAATTTCACTAGATGGCCTTCAGGATCTCAATGATGATGGTCACAAACTATGTGAAAATATAATCCAATATAATAATAAAAATAGTTTCTAAACCAAACTCAATTCTACATTTTTACCATATTTTGGTATTTACATATCCCAATGAGAACCAATATAACCATAAATTATTTGAACAACTCTAATGTGAATAAAAAAATTAATTGGAATAATTTGTGACTCTAATGAGTTTACTAATTATAACATCATCGATCTCAACCCACTCACATTATTCCTTATAGATCTAAATTATTATGATCTAATGTTCCAAATATATAATCTAATCTTCAAAAAATATGATTTCATGGGTAGTATGAACTCTTTATTTATATTAATCATTTAATTTTGTTTATTTTTATTCTTCACATATCTCATTATTTAATATCATACTAATTGTGATTCATTTTCATTAATTAACATAACTTATTGGTTAGGAGATGTACCCATTGAATTATATTTATTATGTAATATACTCTTGTTTCATCCAAAAAATATTTATGAAACACTTTGGATTCAATTTTTCAACAACCAATCTAAAAATTATTAGTTTCATCATATAAAAACCTCTTTATATTTTAGATTTTATATTATTTAAGTATAATCCATTTTTAAAACAGTTTTATTTTCATAATTAAGAATTGTTAGTTACTCATTCCTACCATAAATAGATTTATTGAAGATACTACACAACTCATTCATATTCATTGTGTTACCAATTCTAGGAAACCACTTAAATTCATTTTTAGGAATGTCTTATATTGCAACATAAAACCAATTATCTATATATTGATGGATTATTCAAATCATTTATTATATAACAACATAATTATATCATCTATTGATTTTAGAAACAAGTCTCTAGTTTTGAATATTTATAATGGAAAAATAATTTCCCCTGGAAAAAAAATTTATTCGTTATCCTACATAATAGTCCTATGAGGTATTTCCCCAAAATAACTTCTTTTGGCCGCATTTACTTACTTATTCTTCTCATGAGAAAAACATCCCTCCATTATTAATAATATAATTTAATAAAAAATTCATCACTTCAAATGAAAATAATAATTATATATTTATGCTACATAGTAGAAGTATTATTCTATGTGGAAACTTATATTTCAATAATAAAATATTCCATAATCAAATATAAATATATGACTACTGTAGAAAATAATCCTTTTATATTTGTTATCATTTTAGAAATATTTATTCCCATTAACTCCTCTCTACCTTAGTATCATACATAAATAGTTTATATAAACAGATAATCCATTTTCAAAAATAATTATCTTGATCCCTACACATCCAACAAAATAATTAATTGGAACCACACTATTTGTTTTCTCATATTACATGTCCGGAATTTTTTAGATTCTAATTTACATAGAGGATTAATTTTTTTATTTGACCACGATTTAGATATATTCTCTTAAAATAGATTCATATTTCATCCCATGATGATTTTATATATATATTTTCATTTCTATCAGCCATGTTGAATAAATAATTTAATATTGAAGTAATTTTAAAAGTTGAAATTTCATTAATAAAAATAACATCAACTAGGTTACAAGTTAACTTTATCAATAAGACTTTATTATGTTGATAAAATTATTTGTTTATGAATTCATTGGGTTGTTTCCACATTCTACTCATCCATATGCGATAAGTGGTATGATAATTCCTAAAATTTCACGCATAGTGTAATATTTTCAATTTTAACAATGACTATACTAAATTTTTTTTTCATATTTGATTATATATTTTTATTTCCCATTGGAACATTATTAACTAGAACTATCAAGTTTGGTTATAATTTTTTCTTTGGATTTTAGTTCTTAATCCATGAAAATCATGTTTGTTTTCTGAATCTTTTTGAAAGAACGTATAAATTCCTCGTGAAAAATATATGATTCTTTTTCCAGAAAATATAGCATCAAACATTTAACAATTCATTAAATATTTTTATTTTCCATGTATTATAGATTATTTCACATTAACAATGAGTATAGAGAGGGAATTAAAATGATTAATTTTTTTATAGTGGACCATCAATTTTTTTCTTCATCTTACAACTTTTAATTTTTATCAAAAATTCCAATATCACCTTTTAATTTTATGATATATTTTTCATCAAATAAATATACATTCATTAATATCATGTTATTAACACAACACGTACTGAAATTTATCAAAATATAGTATAATATTATAACAAACATACTAAATTTGGTGAATGAATAAAAATAACCATAATATTTGATAACATTGTATAAATATTTTAGAAAAATATAATTTATTATTAAGTACAAATGTTTTCTTATGTTATTATATGACTAAAAAAATTCCACAAAATTGTAAATATTATGTTTTGTTAAGAATTCATACAATTCATTTCACTAAAATATATAAAATTTGTTTCTCAACAAAATATTAATATCAAATTTTCATATAATTATTATCTTATAGATTATTTTATAGATTATTTTATAGATTATTTATTTTTTATAAATATGGAAAAAACCTATTTTTATTAAAACATTTCTTTTCATTTCCCCAAGTTAAAAAGATGATTATTTAGATAAAAATATTAAAAGTAACATAATATCCGAAAAAATATTATTTATTTATTTATTTTCAGTAAAATAAATTTTGGTTTATATTTTTTTAATAATGACATTTTATACGTATGAATATATATTTTTTTTAAAAACCATTCAAGGATAGTATCTCTAAAAAACCAAACAAAGAATTTTTCTTTAAAAAACCACTTTCATATTGTTTTAAAAGTTTAATTTTTAATTAAATTGTAAAACATATATAAATTGAATGTAAAAAATTGAATCATTTTTTGAATCATATTAAATAATATTATTAAATATTTTCAACATAATTATTTGTTATAATGAATAGTAAACTCTATAAATATAGTTTTCCTCTGTTATGGTAAAAACAGGTTTTACAAAAGGTTAATCTAATGTTAAAATGTTTAAAATGAAATGAAAACATGAAATAATATGTTTTTATGTAATTATTTTACCCAATATGATATCATATTCTAAAATGGTATATTGTAGGGAAATTGTTCTTCAAGAAGATGTTAATATATTTAATCATTTCGGAAATACCAATTGTCTCATCCATCATGTTTCTTCTTTACCCCACTTTTTTCAACTGACCATGTTGATATTTTACCACATTATCTTCAAAAAATCTCTACAAATTGTTTAGATCATCTTATATTCATAAATTACTATTCATTTAGTTATTAAAAAGTTTCAAAATAAGGTCTATCGAAGAAGACATGAATATACATCCTAAACTCTGTCAATGTGTTTATGCTTCCAAAACATAAATCTATATATTATTAATCAAAAAATTTTAAAATAATTTACGTAAATATAGTGAAATTTTATAATGATTAAATTTCTATCATAATTCACTCTATTTTCTTTTAAATTATAAATAATAGTATTGGTTTTCCACATGTGGACTACTACATCAATATATGAAAATAATTACATTTTATATCACTCTAATTGATTATTTAATAATATGTTATATTTAATATTTATAAAAATTATTCTTTATATTAATATTTATTTTTAATATTAAAATAACATTATTGTTTATCTAATTATTTTCCTTATGAAATGAAAACTGGATTTATAAATACATGTAGCTAATATCTCTATTAATGAGGGAATTCATTTTTTTTAATATACAACATTTGGGTGAATGTAAATATATATAAAAGATGTATATTTAATTATATAATTATTTAAATTATGTTTATGGATTAATCATAACATAATTATAAAGGCAGTAACATCCAAAATTAAGACTCTATTATAAATTAAATAGTAAATACCCATAAAAAAAATTTTAAAAAAGAATTATAAATTAATTAGTGTCAAATGTACTAATTTTATCATATAGTATATCATATTTATTTAAATAATTATGGTATTGAAGTATACAAATTTTATATTTATCATACATTAGATTGTATCACATCAAATGAATTAAAAAATCAAGGAAATTGATTAATATTTTGATCTCTTTTTTGTAAAAAAATATTATAATTAAATTCTCATAGACGAAATTATATATTAATTTCTTAATAAAACCCATTATATAATTTTCTCACTTGTAAATTTATAGTATTTTAATTTAATAGAACCAATTTCATATTTTTGGTTGTTAATGTCACCAAGAAAACGTTTCAATGAAAATCATTCATTATTTCATCTTTTTTTTGGAGTTCAATTTATTCCATTTCTATGCTTATATTAAATTATTTCCAATAATAATTTAATATTATCTTATATATATTTAATTTAACAAATTTTAATGATATAAATTCTATAAATATGTTTCAATAGAATCATCATATCGTTTTTAAAATGTGGTAGTCATGAATATATATTAATAATATACACAATACACCTTATTTTAAATAATATGACATGTAAAAATTTCCCTCCATTACTAATTTTTGATGATTTGATAATTATATTAAAATTTGAAGTGGTTTTAAATAGTGAAATTTGTTTCAATAATATTTGGATTTTTGGAATTATTATATAATTTTGATATTAGAATAGCATTTTCCAAAAAAATATACATTATATTTGATCTTAGAAATGAATTTTTCTTATATTTTTAGATCCATTGATGTAAACAGTTCATTATTGGGCTTTTAATCCAATGAAACAATCCTTATTATTTCGCTTCATTGTATATTATTTTGATGATATGATTCTTATGAGTATTATATATTTATCATAGGTTATTATATTATGAAATGTAAAAATGTTTATAAAACAAATTTCACATAAATGGGTGATAATAATTGATTTATGATTTATGATCGTATAGAATAAATATTAAATGGGATTGGGATTGAACCGTATTCAGAATGGTATAGAGTCCACTAGGATTGTCTTTTATGTGAACATTTAGTGAGTATATTAGTGAATGGGTTGTCAAATCTTTCTATTATGATTATCTAGGATTTATGCCTTTATTATTGAAATAATTTTATATAATAATGTTTATGAAAAAAAATTATTCCTCTTGCCAATATTATACTCTCATGGAACTGATTCATGATTCATGTATGATTCACTCCTTATGAACTACCTTGATTTATGGAAAAAACTTGAAAATGATCAATGAATTGTTGGGTATGTGTTTCCAATGATATACACTAGTATTCATACTCTTATAGTCATGTGATTCTTAAATTATCATTCATACATATCATTGGTTACTTTACCAAGAATCTGAGGTCACACATTATTATGTTTCTATTTCCCATGTATTTTGAGAATGGAATTGGATATGGTATGAATAAGATGTTAAATAGTTGTGTATAATTATGTGGGATGATATGTAGTTATTTTATAGACCATTATCTTATATAAATAGGTTTCAAATGTCACCATACCATTTTTTTTCTTGCATGGATTTTAATGTTATGTAATAAATATTAATCAGAAATGTATTATATAATTATGAAATAAATGTATTCTTACATTTCATTTCTTAATACATAACATACAAGACACCAAATCATTAATAAAATTAAAAAAAATTGAATTGAGAGAAGATGTCATAAATTGGTTTGAAACACCCTTCATACCATACTCTAATAGAATGATATACATTCTCCAAAATTATCATTTTTATAAAATTCTCATGAAGATAAATTATCAACATGACCAACATCAATATGTTACTAACACATTTATTCTTATTCATATATTTTCTTCAATAAAAATTTTTACTTTCAGCATTGAAATTTCATATTATATGGAAAATTACTCATATATATTTCAACTATAATGGTTAATAATTTTTTATAAAGAGGAAAATTTGATTACACATATACTATTATCTTCACAGAGTTCCTCAATCCAAATGAGAAAATTATACCATCAATGGTATATCCTTTTTTCAATATATCTATTTGTTTGAGAGGATCCTGTATTAACAATTAGTGGGGGGATTGTTGTACGTAAAATTTAATGTGTTTATAAATTCATTTAAATTATCCCCATTTAAACACTAATAATATCCTTTTTAGAGGAAATTATCATTTTCTGAACACTACAAATGCTTATATAAATCAAATAAGAATAGAAATGAATTTTTTGTTTTTAAAATTTTAGGCTCCTTATGAAAAAACATCTCCTACATGCAGTTTAATATTAAAGAGAAAGCATATATTATTATAACTATGTAATTATAGTGATTAAAGGTGTAATAAAATTCATAGAAAATTGGGTGGAATGTATTTTCCACATCCCTGATATATATTTATTTAAAATTATACCACTATTTCCTTAATGTTATTTTTTATGAAGGTTCCACATGTTTATAAATAGTAGTTATAAAAATGATATGAATAGTATCTTAATTTATCATTTGATTAATTTATATCAAACATATGGCCACATTACATAATAATTTACATTTACCTACCATTTAGTAAAAAAATCAACTACAAGCTTGTCAGCCCAATACACAGAAAAATAAATTGTTGATGTCTCCATTAGTCCAACTCAAAATATTACAATAATGATAAACTCAATCATCATGAATGAATTTATAGTCCACTATTTAACTAATTTTCAAAATAATTTGAACAATAATGAATTTTTTAGAAACATTCTATGATCTAAAAATCCATGTCTCATTGATCAATGTCGTTGTACAATTTCTTTTTTACTATAAAATGAAATATATTTTTTTAATGGTTTGAACCATTTTAATATTCTATTAGATAATATGAGTTCCAATAAAATTCATCTCCTAAATATAATCCTATAATATTGGAATTCAACACCAATTTCCATTAAGAGCCTCTTAAGGTTCCTTTTAAATTATATAAAATAATTTGTTATTATATTAGAACTCCATTAGGGGAAGTTTATGATCATATTATATTAGTCAATCCAATGATCATGTAGCAAATATATCATCTAGGGTTTTAAAAGTTCTCTCGAACCATCTATCCATCTATGGTTATAAAGGATGATGAAAGTGATCATTTTATAAAATAAATTCTAAATATATTCTAAGAACATTATAGTAATCTATTGATATTTTTATAATAAAATAATAAGTACTACAATATTTTTTCTTCCCAAATAACTTTGTATATAATTGTCTTTTTTTATGAGTTAAATGTTCCTTTATATAAATTAAATTTGAATAATTTTTAGGAAATCTATTACCAAAAAAATGATGTTTGATATTTATATGTCCTAGGGCTTCTTACAAAAAAATCAATGGATTTTTTTTCAAATTTTTATACAAGTAATTGATATGTTTTCATAATCCTTGTGTACATTAGTTAATAAACCATGAGTTATTTTTATAGATAATTTTTATATACATTCTCTACAATTTCCATCTTCGTTTGATCCAAAAATATTTTTTATTAGATATTAATATATACCTATTATTTTTAGATGGATAATGAAGTATTGTCTATTTGTGTTATCTATAAGAACAATATTTATGTCATGATTTTATGAGGAAAATATATTTGTTATAAACCATTGAGTTCAATCAATAGAAAAATTTAACATAAAAATAGATTTTACCATTATCCATAACTCATCATCAAGATTTTATTCCTCCTAGATACTCTAATAAATAGATGTCATAAAAGATATTTAATAAATCTAAGATCACATTTCATTTATGTTTAACATATCCATCCACTGAATTTATGAGAATATTGGACGACCTCTATTCATAATCATGGATAGGGTTGATGTATCCTATTCCACATCACATCTACTATATATTCTCCATCATATGATGGTAGTGGATTTAGTTTTCATAAACCATGATCCACTAAAACTACCTTTTCCACATAAAATATTTTTAAAAACCTGGACCTTCATTTCAGGTATGTTTTTTCATTTTTCTTCAGTTTTTGAGAAAAGGGGAGTTTCTAGAAGTTTTTAAATTACAAGACTTGTACTTTATATGTACATACTGTGTACTTCGATGCCACATGAGGCCGTGTGCTGGATGTGTCTGGTCCACACACATGGTCATGTGCGGTAATGTGGAGGCCACCTAAAGCGGAGTATAGAAAATCCTAGTACACACCATTTACTCCAAAATTATTCATCATGTACATTATTTTTTTTCATTAAACAGACCGGGATCACGTCTGACCACCAGAATTGTCTTCATCTAGGTCCCCTTCGACTGAGAGAATCTATACATTTCCAGAACATCATCAAGCCCCCGTTTCATCATCCGTTCTCTGAATCAACCGTCGTTGATTGCATTGGAACCACAGTGGTAAGATCTCCCTTATTTTAGAGTATTGTTTTCCAATTCATCCTCTTTTTCATGTTATTTGGGGTAAAATGTTTTATGAATTTGTATAGATCTATGACGTTATAAAGAGATTCAACCCTCGTGGTTCAAGTATATATAAATCCTATCACCATGTTAGTTGGTTTGTGCCTTTCAGTCTGATGTCTTTGAGTTTGTGTGAAATTTCCACAAATACACTTGAACGGGGTAATGCGTGTTTACTATTTTTTCCCTATAGTATTGTTGACTTTCTTGTACGCTGGTTTAGAGGTAATTTGGTTACTTATGAGGATAATTTCAATTCTTATATGTTTTTCCTATTCTATTTTATATTTACGACCTTTTTCTCTTGTTCAACCTTTGGCCTTTATAGCAGTTATTTGTGCCTTGTGACCGAAGGATGGAGTGATGTTCACTGACATTCTTGTTATGTCCTATACTAGTTATCCAAGTATATATCTATGTTTAAATTGGCCTTATAACATTATTATGCACTGATTTGAATGGGACAGTGATAACCTTGTGTTATCGACTATAAGTGGATAGACTGAGTGAGCTTCCTCAGAGAGACTTGAGCTCTATAGACCCTAGGGAATAGACTGAGTGGGATTCCTAGAGAGTCCTGGATATTATATACTACAGAAGGATAGACCGAGTGAGCTTCCTTATAGAGTCTTGGGCATTATAGAATACACTGGGGTAGAATGAGTGAGCTTCCTTAGAGAGTCTGTGTTTTGATTGAATTTCCTTAAACCATTCCCGGGTATAGGAGAAATTTACCGAGTGATATTCCTTAGAAAATATGTGATAGAACATAGGCTATAAGAGTAATTGACCGAGGGAGCATCCTCAGAGAGTCTATATACCTTGGGGCTATAAGGGTAATTTACCTAGTGATCATCCTCAGAGAGTCCCTGACTACCTTAGACTATAAGGGGAATTGACTGAGCGTTCTTCCTCATAGAGTCTTATTTTTTTCATATGACCAAACCATAGGGGTTAGTTTGAGTGTACTGCCCAGAGGGTTGTTGGTAATTCTTGGATAGAAACAGATGTGATGGTTGTTTTGTAATTCCCAGTGGGATTCCTGTTTGTGGTTACCTGTTTACATCACTGCTGCTTGTTGATCTGTCGATTGTTAACAATTGTGTATCATTTTGTTTATTTCTTACTATTTACTACTTACTGTACTATTACCTGCCATTTTATCACTAACTATTTGGAATAAATATTAGGGTGGTTTCCTACTGGTATTTATTCTCACACACTTTTTGGGTCATTATTTTGGGCCCAAACATATTATATTGATGCAGGTATAGACAATGGCAAGGGAACTTCGACTTCAGGTACTTGATTGCATAGGAGAAAAAGAGCATGGGTCCAAGACGAGGGTTGAGATGCGAAGGATTTTCTTATCTGTATTTTTTTCATTGTTTTAGAATTTTATTTAGAATTGTGACTTGTTTGGATACTTTCTTAGACATATGTATCATGCATCATTTCATATATAATTGTTTGTGCTCCCGTTGTTTATTGTTTTAGACTTCCGTCATTTACTTTTTTTGGATATTTAATGCTTCAACTATTGTCTGTGTTGTTTACTTGTGCTATGTACTTTTCCAATGAGGGTATAGTTTCCCCAACAACATACCCAAGTCCTTCACTGCTAGTTGGCAGCCTCCGGCGTTCGGGAAAGTGCACTTGATGACATGGGACCAACCGGGCAAGGGGAGCCTCTAGGTGGCTTCAAGAACTGGGATGTTAAAAAGTTGTGTTAAATAGATTCTTTCAATTAACATACTATTTGGAGCCTATAGCCAGGGATAGGAAAGAATAGGTACTTGGTAATAAGCTTTGTCTAGGAGTAGCTAACTCGTGTACAGGTAAAATCCAATCTACCTCGTTGATTTCAATATTAATAGGTTTTTAAATTTTTATATTTTATATGATTTTACGGTAGGGTGATTCACATGCATTGTGCTGTTACCATTGTTGTTATCGTGGTTCTATTCTTTCGCAACACAATAAGATGAGGGTGTTCCATCTCATGCATCCTATAGGAACTTTTTAGAAATCACATTCCATTCATTCTTTCCATGCCATCTAGGAAGAATTAGTGATTGCATGTTGTTGTGATAGACGTTGTGTAGATTATTCATGTTGATGTGAAAGATGTTTTGATAGAATATCTATGGTTTGATAGATAATTTGACTGAATATTAATTTTCTTATATGGATGGAAAACATTGGTTCTTGAGGTGTTATGGCCCTCAATGGCCAGAAATTGGTGGATCATTTCCTGGTTTCCTTGTTATAACTTGCATAAAATGCAAATATTTGATTCTCGGGGAGTATGGGACCTCACAGATCAGAATTTGGCACCTTAAATCTTGTTTTCTGTGTTTTCTAGGCTTTAGAGCAGTTTCTTAGCAACTACCCAGAAAAACCCAGAATACACAGCGTGTACATTATTAATACAGGCCATGTAGTTTTTAAACCGTGTCACTAATTGTGTTGGTAGAAACATGAGGTTGTGAAGAAAAAATCATCAGGAACACGCCGTGTATGGTACGTACCAACCGTGTTATAGTGACTGTGTATCTACCCATGTGACTAATGACACAAATGGATGAAACATTGAATATATACACTGTGTCCTTTTATCACAAACCGTGTCGTGTAACCTAAGTACTTGGTTGTGTCACAAACAACACGGGTTAGGGAAAACCATCAAGTACATGATGTGTTCTCAGAGATCACACCGTATAGAGTGAACCGTGTAGCCTGCCATGTAACTAACTACACAAGTCATTGAAAAATTGTCTAGTACAGGATGTTTCATTCGTAAATGCATCTTGTAGTCTATTATAATGAGGACCGTGTTGGTTATCCAAGTAAGGATACTCAGGTAGGGGAATATAGTTTATGTACATGCCGTGTCTAGGGACAACGCGTCATGTGATTGGGGCTTTACACGACCAGTTGTGGTAGATGTACACACCCATGTGAATGGATTAAAATAACATGTTGCGTAGTTATTATACACGTCGTGTAGTCATGTTTTGTAATAATTGAAATTTTCTTTCACATGTTCCCCTCTTGTACACCTGATTTATTATTCATTGATAATCCTTATTTAAGGTGTACCTTTGAACATTAAGAGTTATGCCACATAAATGTCTTCTAGTTGAACATCTGCTGGAAGATGGTGATCATACTCTAAATATCTCCAATCAGGGACCTCTTGCAGATCCTCATGCTATGTCAACATTGTCACTAGTAGTTATACCAGTTGCAGACACTGATGTGTTGTTTAGGGAAGAAATTATGAGAATGATGTAGCACATATAGGTAGCGCTGCCTCCTGCCCCATTGATGGAAGAGTTGATGTATGTTTTCCAGTAGTATCTTCATCCTACATTCTCAGGGGATAGAGGACATCAGGATGTAGAGTCGTGGCTAGAGGCCATATAGACAATTTTCAAGCATCTAGAGATTCCTCCAGATAAGAGGGTGATGTTTGCTACCTATATGCTCTGAGACTCCTCCAAGAGGTGGTGGATGGTGATCTCATAGGCAGGGTGCCAGTAGAGTATGACTTCATATGAGTGTTTGTGCATCATCTATGATTACTCCTACCTGGAGACCATGAAGGCCGATCAAGCCCGGGAGCTTATGACTCTCGATCAGGGTACTGTTTCTATTATGGAGTACTCGTCTCACTTTACATAGATGTAGCATTTCACGACCATTCTAGGATGGTATGAGTTGTTCCTTGTGCGAAAATTCAAGGATGGTCTAAGGTACGCCATTCGCTCACAGGAGAACATATTCAGTTTGACTTTGATATCATCTATCATCAAACAGGCGCTGATCACTGAGCACAATCTGAGGGATTTTGGAGAAGTGAGAAAGGGTGGTTCAATATTGATAGTCAGTGTTCCTCATACTGATAACAGGAAACACCGTAGGGAGTCTTCTCGAAGAGATCAGAGTAGCTGTAATATATATTTTGGGAGCCAGGTAGCATTCTACCAGTGCGGGAGGAGCGTGCATAGTAGGCATCAGTGCTAGAAAGACCTGATGAAGTGTTGATCTTCCTAAAAGATGGGCCATCTTCAAAATTTTTGTCATTTATTCTCACCAACTGCTAGAGGTAGGGGTTCTTCAATGAAACCACATTCATGAGATGCATCAATATTTTCTCACCAGTATAAAAACTGGAGTTCTTCCAGCTATTCGAGCCAAGATGAAGGTCACGGCCATGGTGGTCAGTCCACGGGACACCAGCGAAATCAGAGTGAATCAGCTCAGAGTGGTCACCCAGGGTAGCAGGGCTGCAGTACTGTCCAAACATTTGTAGTGGAGTATACCCATCAGGATCAGCATCCCTACCCCTCTACAGTTTGAGGTATGATCTTAGTAGCCTTAGTATTATCTTCATCTCTTTTGGATACTGGTTTTACATATAGCATTATCTCTGTTTCTATTGTGGAGAGCCTTGGGCATTTCATATTTTCCCTTATTGATACTATAACTCTAGACACACCATTTGGGACTAGAGCGCTTAGCGTACGTTAGTGTAGAGAGTGCCCTCTTGAGGTTGTAGGGTGTCATTTCATATGTGACCTCTATTTCCTAGAGATGATGAGCTATGATGCCATTCTATGAATGGACTAGTTAGTCCCCTACCAGGCTGTCATCGATTTCTATCACTGTTGGGTGAGTTTTTTATACCTAGATGGTGGATCCATTTTTCATAGAGGTGAGTGGGATGTCCAGGCGAGTCGAGAAGGACCCGGGAATCATGGGCTAGGAGGAATTACATCTCAGATTAGAATTCATTATATGAAAGACCATGTGACTTCACACTTATAATTTCCTCTAGTAGGGGATCGTTTCAGAGATGTCATTCAATAGGTATTTTCATGTTTTCCTCTAGTGCATGAGGTAGACATCTCAATTGAGTTTGTTCCAGGATCAGCACCGGTGTCCATTCCTCCTTATATGATGGCTACACCTGAGTTGCAGGAGCTCAGGAAGCAGTTGGAGGAGTAGAAGGCAAAGAGTTTCATCCGACCTAGTACTTCTCCATGGGGTTCACCTGTCTGGTTTTCAATGAAGGAATATGGCACCCCCGGGCATTGTGTGGATTATCAGATGCTAAACCAGTTGACAGTTAAGAAACAATATCCCTTTTCGAGGATCGATGATCTCTTTGATCAACTTTGAGGAGCCTGTGTGTTCTTAATGAGTTAATTGAGATCTCATTATCATCAGTTGCACATTTGACCATCTGATATACCTCTTGCAGCATTCCAGAACAGGTATGGTCTATACGAGTATATGGTTATTCCATTTGGTTTAACGAGCACACCTGCAGTTTTCATGGCAGTGATGAACCGAGTGTTCCAACCATACATAGATTCCTTTGTGGTGGTTTTTGTGGACGACATCTTAGTGTACTCTCACACTCGACACGACCATGATAACCATCTTGAGATCGTTTTGAGTACACTATAAGAGCATTAGTTATATTCTAAGATCTCGAAATGCCACTTTTTGATGGATCAAATTCACTTCATGTGTCATGTTATCTCAGATATAGAAGTTTCAGTAGACCCAGAGAAAGTGAGAGCTGTAGTTTCCTGGGAGAAGATGAAGAACGTATTTGAGGCGTGGAGTGTTCTAGGGCTGGCTGGTTACTAAAGACGCTTCATACATGACTTTTCATGCTTAGAAGCAGTACTGAAAGGCCTGACCATAAATGGTGTGAAGTTATTATGGTCAGATTCTTGTGAGTCATCCTTTCAGGATCTGAATGGGAGGTTGACATCAGCATCGATACTAGTCTTTCCATAGCTGGGAAGGATCTATACATTTTACTGTGATGATTCAAGTATCAGGATGGGAGCTGCGATGATGTAGGGATATGGATTCGTTGCATATGGGTCTTGGCATTTGATTCCACATGAGAGGAACTACCTGATGCACGATCTTGAGATGGAAATAGTTGTTCATGCATTATGCTATTGGAGATATTATTTTCTAGGAGAGAATTTTTTTGTTTTCACTAACCACAAAAGTCTCAAGTACATCTTCACTCAGTGTGATCTAAATCTGAGATAATGTAGGTGGGTCGAGTATCTTCAGTCCTTTGACTATGAGCTAGCCTATACACCTGGGGAAGGCAACGCAGTGGCTGACGCGTTGAGCAGGAGAACTCAGATACATGCTATCCATGAGGCCAGTAGTGAGTGGCACTTTATAGCTCTGTTCTATAAGATGCATTTGGAGTTGCACGACATACATGGGAAGACATTTATATCTTCTGTAGCCATTACCTCTACTCTTCTTGATCAGGTATGGATGAGGTAGCTATCAAACTTAGAAGGCCTAGTCCTGCGGGAGGGTTTGTCAGGGGAGGAATCTCTTCCTGGATGTACAGTGGATGAGAATGACACCTTTTGTTTCTAGGGAAACGTATGGGTTCCAGCATACTTGTGTGAGGAGCAGATGCTGGATTTTCAGTCCTCGGTTTGGGCAGTTCAACATGGAGTCACCAAGATATATCATGATCTACACTGCCAGTATTGGTGTCTAGGTATGAAGAGATATGTTTCATGGTTTCGTCATGAGGTGTTCCCCTTTTCAACAGTTGAATGTGGAACATCCACAACCATTTGGTTTTTTACAGCAGCTACCCATTCCTAAGTGGAAGTGGAAAGACATCGTGACGAATGTCATGATGGTGTTTTTGAGGTCTTCTCGAGGGAAAAACAGAGTTTGGGATGTCAACGATAGGATTAAGAAGGTTTCTCACTTATTGCTGATCAAGGAGACCTTCAGTGTTGATGATGTACGACTATTATACATCTGAGAGATTTTATGTATACATGGAGTTCCACACTCCATTGTTTCAGACAGGTATACGTGTATTACTTCTCGCGTCAGTGAGGGGCTTTATAAGTCTTTATGTACACAGGGACTTCTGAGTACATCATACCATCCCTATATTGATGGCATGTCCGAGCATCTGATTCAGGTGCTTGAGGATATGCTCTGAGCTGTCATTCTAGACTATGGAGGTTCTTGGGAGAAGCATATACCTCTTGTGGAGTTACCCTACAACAATAGTTTTCAGACAACTATTCAGATGGAACATTACGAGTAATTGAATGGTAGGCCATGCCGATCACCTTTATGATAGCTAGAGGAAGGAGAGATGGCTTTGATGGGACCTCGTCTTGTTTCAGATACCTCAGAGTAGATAGATTTCATTTGGAAGAGGATGTCTACGACATATTCTTGGAAGAAGTCTTATGCTGATCAGCGGAGAAGACCTCTGGTGTTCGTGGTCAGGGATCGGGTTTTCTTGCGTGTCGCACCTTGGATGGGACTCAAGAGGATTCAGAGACAATGTAAGCTTTCACCAAGGTACAATGGGACATTTTAGGTTTTGGATAGATTTGGGCTGGTTTCTTATCAATTTCAGTTTCCTTAGAGGTACCAAGCTATGCACGACATCTTCCACGTTTCACAGCTCCAACGTTACTTTTCATACATGTATCGTGTCATTCAACCTAAGGAGGTTGATCTCAAAGATAATGTATCATTTGATGAGCATCCTGTTCGGATTGTCAATCACAGTTCAATGGTTCTCTATAGAAGGTATGTTCCTCTGGTACAAGTGCTATGGTAGCACAGTCGAGTACATGATGAGACATAGGAGAGGGAGGCTGATGTACAATCGTAGTGGCCGGTGTAGTTATGGGTTTCTTCTTCCACGCCTAACTAGGGAAATTCAGGGATGAATTTTATTAAAGGGGAATGATTGTAAGAAACCGAACCTTTGTTTCAGGTATGTTTTTCCCTTTTCTGGAGTTTTTTAGAAAAGATGAGTTTCTGTAAATTATTATTGTACATGTCATATACTTTATAAGTACACGTCGTGTACTTCGATGCCGAGTGAGGCCGTGTGCGGGCCATGTCTTTTCCCCACACATGGTCGTGTGGGCTGATGTGAATCCCACCTAAAGCGGAGTACATAAAATCCTAGTATACGCCGTGTAATTTTTTTCCTTAAATGGATCGGGATCGCGTCTGACCGCCAGAATTGTCTTCTTCTAGGTCTCGTTCAACTGAGAGAAGTTGTACTATGTCATAACTTCTTTGATCCCTCGTGCCTCTGTCCGTTCTCTGAATTGTCCGCCTTCGATTGTGTTGGGACCACAATGGTAATCTCTCCCTTTTTCTATAGCATTATTTTCCAATTGCTTCTCGTTTTCAAGTAATCGTGGGTTGAACATTTTGTGTGTTTTCATAGATCTACGAAATTATAAAGAGATTAAATCCTTTTGGTTCAAGTATATCAATCTCGTAGAACCATGTTTGGTGGTTTGTTCCTTTTTGTCCGAAGGATTTGAGTTTTGTTTGCGATTTCCACTAATACCCATGAAAGAGGTATTGCGTGTTTACTGTTTTTCCCTTATAGTTCTCATGACTTTATTGTATGCTTGTATACAAATAATTTGGTTATGTATGAGGATAATTTCTATTCTTGTATGTTTTTCCCATGCCTTGTTCTATTTATGACCTTTTGGTCTTGTTCAGCCTTCAGTCACTATACCTATTTTCTGTGCCTTGTGACCATATGATGCAGTGATGTTCCCTGACATGTTTGTTATGTTATAGACTGGTTAACCAAGTAGAACTCTAGGTTTAAATTGGCCTTATAGCATTATTATTCACTGACTTTCATGGGGTTGTGGGAACCTGGTGTTGTCGACTATAATGGGATAGACCGAGTGATATTCTTCAAAGTGTCTTGAGCTTTATAGACCATAGGGGATAGACAGAGTGAGATTTCTATAGATTCATGGATATTATAGACTATATAATGATACACCAAGTGAGATTCCTCATATAGTATTGATATTTATAGACTATACATGGGTAGACCGAGTGAGCTTCCTTGGAGAGTCTGTGTTTTGTTTGAATTTTCGTAAACAATTCCACGATATATGGGGAATTGACCGAGTAATCTTACTCAGAGAGTCTATGATCGACCTATGTCTATAAGAGGAATTGAACAAGTGAGATTCCTTAGAGAGTCTATAGACCTTGGGTATATAAGGGGAATTGACCACATGATCAACCTCATAGAGTCCTTCAATACCTTAGACTATAAAGGGAATTGACTGATCATGCTTTATTAGAGAGTTTTATTTTTTCATATGGCCAAACTAGAGGGGATAGGCAGAGTGTACTACCCAGAGGGTTGTTGCTACTTCTTGGATAGGACCAGAGGAGATGGATGTGAGTAATTCCCAGAGGGATTCCTGTTTGTGGTTAGTTGTTCACTTCACTACTGCTTGTTGATCTGTTGATTGTTTACTATTTTGTATCATCTTGTTTACTAGTTACTATGTACTGAATACTATACTATTACCTACCATATGATCACTGACTATTAGGAACTTATCTTCGGGTTATTTTCTACTGGGATTTAGTCTCACACCCAGTTTGGGTCATTCTTTTGGGCCCAAATAGATTATATTGTTGTCGGTATAGACATGGGAAAGAGCACTTCGACTTTAGGTACTTGATTGCCTTGGAGGAGGAGAGCATGGGACCTTGCATAGGATTGTGATGCTGAGGAGTTTCTTATCTATTTTTTTCTTTGTCTTATCACCGTTTTCTGAATTTTGACTTTTTTGGATACATTCCTAGACATTTGTATCATGCATCATTACATATATATATATATATCTGTGTGTGTGATCCAATTGTTTGTGGTATTAGACTTCTATCATTTACTGTTGTTGGATATTTACTACTTACGTTATTGTATGTTTTGTTTACCTCAGTAATGTACTCTGCCAATGATGACATTATTTCCCCACTAACACTCCCAAGGTCCTCGCTGCTAGTCGGCATCCTCTGGCATTTGGGGAAATGCTTTTGTGGCAATGTGACCAACCGGGGATAGGGAGCCTTAGGGTGGCTCCTAGAACCGAGACATTAAAATATTCCTTTTTCGAAAATATATAATTAAGGATATTATGATATGAATGTTTGTTACACATCATCAAATAGAAATAATGTCACCAAAAAATTAATTTAAGAATCCCTATATTTATATCAGAAACATGAATTAGGTAGTTATTCATTGGATTAATAATTTTTTGGAGGAATTTGGGATAACTTTTTCATTTTTCATTAATAAACTAGTGATAAAATTTTTATAATTATCATTATATAATAGAAACTCTTCACACAATGAGGGAATTTTAATCACAATTATAATAACTAGACTCAAATATAACCCCTCAAAAATTTCCTCCCATTCATCACTATAGAAAACATATCAGTCCATTTGGAGTTTATATTTTTTATGGGTTTTATAATCATGATATTTTTACATAAAACAACTACAGTTCCAATAAAATCAATGGAGACTACATTTCACTATCCAAAATATTGGTTAAAGACAACTTTTCAATTCCATTATCTTTATAGTATCTATCGATATACCATTTCATGTGATACAATGCCCAAAAATTATACATGAACATAAAAAATTTCATTTTATGCAATTCACATATATGTTTTCCATTTTCATGCTAAAAAAAATTAAATGTATCCAAATCATCATCCATTCTTTTGGTGTATATAATAATCCAATCATTTAATATTTAAACATATATTTTTGAAAATATCATTATAATGAAATCATTATTTCTATGATGATAACTTGAGAAATATTTAGTCTAAATGGATTCAAGATAAACTTATAGAACATTAACCTTTGATAAAAATTATTCATATATATTTCCTTATTCATTACATTAACAAGATAGTATCCCTATTAATTATCAAACCAAAAAATATACTACTATATTTATTGATAATAAAACAATCCATAAATTATTGGTATGTAATGTGGTTTGATTTTAAAAAATATTTATATTATCTCAATAGAGGAAAAGATAATTAATGTTAATGATGAATTAAAATTATTAATAATGGAGGTTCGTAATTCATACTATGATATTCATCCTACATGGTAAAAAATAATTGAACTATTTGAATATTTCATTGATAACGTTAAATACATGTATTGTAGTGGCGTTTAGTGTAAAAATAAGATTAAATTATATGAAATAATTCATAGATTTCAATTCAAATAATATATTTTCTATTAATGAGTTAGTAAGAATCATAACCTTCACAAAAATAGTTTTCAATATCCACCTAAATAATTCTGATGTAATATATAAATTATTTTTTATCATTAGGAATATTTGAAAACCATTTGTATTTTGAATTATTCTACCAAATGTCCTTTATTCATGATGTTGAATCATTAGAAAATATGTTTTTAATTCACTAAAATATTGCCTTATTCGATCACCTCAATGTATTTATATTATTAATCATCTATATATTATAGCTCGTTGAACAACATTCCCAATTCTAAAGTACATCCATGTCCACTTCATGAAATTTTTTAGAACATTCATCCCACATTCATGAATCCGTATAACCACCGAGCACCCTCCTCATATCCGTTCTGGCACTCATAGAGTCATGACGTCAACCATCCATCAATCCGTATAACCACTTGCATTTGGTCACTCATGAAAATACCAAAGGTTAAAACAAAGATTCTTTCCACTTTTCAAAACCAAAACAGTCAACCAACACATCCTTTTTCCCAAAACCACTAACCAGAAGATCATAATCCCAATTCAAATCTAACTAAAAATTTCAGAAAGACGCAACCTTTAGGCAAGAACTAAATTTCATGTTATTAACATCAATTTCATATCATCTTATCTCATTAAACACCCTTTTATTGTTTAGAAATCTCTGTTGGAAACACTTTTTTCAAAACCAACTTCTGTATAGTTTCTAATTTTAGAAAGAGGTGTAAGCACACCAGTTTCCATTTGAATATAATTCTGAATATTCAGTTCCACCATTTCATAAATCAAACCATTCCATCTTTATTTTAAAATCATTTCACAAAAACTTTACACTTCTTAAAACCAAGTCACTTTAGAACCAATGTTCCAAGATTTCAAAATTAAGGAACAGAAGACAATGCTAAAGGAAACTAGTTTCAGTGGGTGCCTTGGACACATGGTTAGAATCCATATTCCAATCACTTCAATGTCACAAATACTGTTCTAGGGAATATTTACAACTCCACTTGGCTTTCCAGACCCTGCGAGCTCACTGAGACCATTAACCCAACTCTCTTTTCATTTCCCCTCATCATCATTAAACCAAGAAAACCAAAGAACTATGAAAGGTCCCGACTTCCCCTGGAGACCCGAATCCCATCATGAGGTGTGGTGATCAGCCACACTACTCATAATCAAAATTCCATGTCCCAACATTCCTAACTGCAGACTATCCTGACTGTTCCCCAAATAACATGACTCAAAGAGAGTGAACCTCCTCTAATACCATATTGTCATGAACCAGATCTGGTCACCATAAAACCAACACCAAACCCGGCCCATCCCATGGCCTGAAGGAAATTCCGGATCCCCATGGTATGGAACAAGTCCATGGGTATCACAAAATGATGTTTGGGAATGATTTACCTAAGTTTATAAACATTAAACAACGAACAAACTCAATAAAACGAATCTGGATTTTCCAACAAAAACCATCTTTTAAACATTCATAACTAAATTACATCTTTTAAAACAACACAGAAAGACTATAAAAACGCACAAAATCAAAATTAAACAGCCCATGAACCCTCATATAATGTGGAACCTCCCTCATGTCATCTCCACAAGACTTCACCACCAAGGACATGCTAGAAACCCGAACCACTGGAACTAAAAACTGTATCCAAACATTAAACAAAAAAATAACCAAATCTACTTACACACAAGGGTGTAAGTAGGGTGTGAGACAATTCCCATTATGATACCACTGCTAAGAGATTCCATGTGATAAACATTCAATGACAAAAATCTTGCATGTTTTCATAAACAGAAAATGGTAGTTACAATTTCTAAAAGATGAAACTAAAAAACTGTTTTCAAGTGGGTTATCATTAAGAATCAACAATTATAAAAATAATGTCAACACTACTGAATTTTTCAGCCAACTAAATCGTATGCCGATAGTGAGTACAAAGTAAATAATTAGCACAAGAAATAGGAAATAACCCCTAGGCATTAGCTCATTCTGGGTCCCAGGTACCTCATATCTCGGTGAAAGTAACCATCAAAATATCTCTTCTCGTGCACGATGCACTAGTAGGGAACATACCCATAACCTAGTGGTCCCAAATCATCATTATCATATTTTAGTTAGTGTTTTAAGAATCAGTATTTCTAAGTGAAACTGAGGCCAAACCCCACGGATTTACTAGCATACTAGTACACGTCCACCAACCTAGATACTTGGGTTTTCCCCTTGTGTTTAGACAAGTTCAACAAGTTAATAAATATTCATTGCACATGAAAATATCATTTCACATCACAAGTTCAACAAAAATCCAACATTTATTCCACACAAGTACAAAAAAATCAACTTTTTCATTCAAATAAATTTTGAAATCATACTCACAACAAAAATAGCCCACAACACATTTTGCACGTCATTCACAATTCAAGAAATCCCTTAAAAATTTTATAAAATCTTTCCCAAGATTCTAAAAAACACATAACAACCCAATAACATGTTACATAATACCCTTTTCATAAACAAAGTCCATTTTTCATATCACACTCACGCAAAACATCACAAAAACATGTTTCACACCCACATCCCAATTTCTTAAATCACATCGACAAATTACAAAACACTACCAAACTATTTTACAACATAAATGACCACATTATGTTTCAATAATTAATTTTAAGAACATACAATCACCAAAACAGTACATAAGAAACCATTTCTCACTTTGTCTAACTCATTAAATAATTTATAATTTTCATAAAACCAACCCAAGAGGTGAAACCATGGTTTGCATACAAAACCCATCTCAAAAACCTAATTCAAGACCAAAACAATGCCAATAAAAATCTAAATAAGAATTGGCAGCCCTAAAAACATTTATTAAACCACCACCAATTTTTATACAAATACCTCAAACAATACCACAAAAGGTACAAATGAAAAACACATGTTTTCACAAATCACGTTCAAGAAGTACAACATGGTTTAAAACATTAAAACCATTAAAAAACCCCATTACAAGGCCAACATGACATTAAGGAATTAAAAAAATAGAATTTTCAGCCTCATGAAACACTAATAAATCACTTTCACATGTTATAAAATACACCCAAATATTTCCCTAAGATCCACGCATGAAAAGCACCCAATTACAAGAAAAAATGCAACTACCAAAATAAAAACTTAACTCAATCAATCACAAAAACTGTTTTCACACCACACCAAACAGATGTGAAACATACTAAATTAATAATCCAAGATAGTCAACTCATCATAAAATGGTTATACATGGAATCACCAACCTTTTGAGTCAAAACCCTTGAATCTTTGTGTGAAACCGGAACTGCACCTCCGCCGCACCACAAAGATGCGAAAAAGAACCCTAAACCTTAAAATTTCACCAACAATACCCCAAATCAATCTCTAGGTATAAACCCTAACTTCTGTAAACTCTATAAATTTAAGAAGGTGGGAGGAAACCCTAAAGAGAAGGAAGGAATTGAAGAGAGAAACACATGCCCAAATTAATCTTGAAGAAAACGACCCAAAATACAGTATCATATGAATTTGAAAACATCCAACCATTCATGGCAGGTTCGAACAAAAATTAGGTGATCTTGTAGGAACTGGAATGGGGGAAAAGAGTAAAAATAGAAGGAGTTATGAAAGGATCAATTTACTTCTCCAAATGTGGACGATTTCTGACATCCAGAGAGGTTTCGACCATATTCGTGTTTCTATCGAGCTCCAAATTGTATGAGGAGGGAATGGGGGCGCGCCTTAGGTAAGTGGTCTTGGGTGAGAGTTCGAATCACCCAAAAAACGCAAATAGTGATGGAGATATTAATGAATTAAAATTAATTTTTAATGCAGAAAATGGGCTTTCGGGCAGGCCAATTCCCTAAATAAAAATCCATATCCACCATGATTATGGTTTTATAAATGGTCTAAATTAATATGGTGGTGTTAATATTTCAGAGGATGACAATTAGGATTTTTAATGGATGACAAATGTTGAAAAATGAAGGAGTTATAAAGGAATCAGAATTTTTTTTAAAGTTGGAATTAGGCTCATGGTTTGGCCCAATTCATAAAAACCCACCCATTCCACCATAAATGCTTGGAAAAACCCACAAAACGAAGCATGAATGGAAATTAAATGGAATTTAACTTTAAAATAAGTCATGTATGTGACAGAGGGTTAAAATTATGTCAATTCCAAAGTCAAATATATCATTTTGAAATATTATGAACAACCATAGAAATGAAATAGGTCTAGGTATTCACATAAATAAAACAATATAATTTCCTGAGAGAAAGAGATTAAAATTTTGAGACGAACATTATGTAGCATAACAGCTATAAAAAGTGGATTTAGAAAACATTGAAAAGATATGAGACAAGGGTCATCCACTCATAAATAATTTATAATACATTAGGAGTGCATAATAAGATCATGGAATGGATATTTTAATGACATACCAAATTAAAAGGATGAATGGAAGAAAAGAGAAGACGTGATATCTTTTAGAAGAAATTCGACAGGCTACCGGCGTCACATTAAAATTCAGAAAAAAAAATTTATGAGAGCGGAAAGGGTCTCTCAACAATTAGACATGAAATGGTTAGTAATGAGAACATATAATAACATACCCTCAACATAATAAGATGGAAACTAGAAGACACAATATAAAAGAATTCATGACTTAATAGAGGAGGGTGATGAGATCCCTTACCTTGAAAAGTAACATTGAAATATTGAAGGTCGGGACCATGGGAGGCTTGTGGGATCCTTGGGAGTACTTATTGGGAGGTAAATATACCATAACATCGTTGGGGAGGATTTGGAAATGAAATTAATGAGGGAACATCTTGGTATTTATAGAAGATGTGAGGGAACAAATCATTAATGGCCAAGGGACACCTCATTAGTGGTATTGGAAAAACAATGGTATTGCCCGTGGTATTTTTCCATCATATTGGCCACATAGAAAACCTCATAATTTATATTAGTATTCATAAGTTGACCAGAATTATTACATAATTATTACATCCTTAATGATTTCATTGATCACCTGAAACTAAAAACCAAATTTTCACTATTCAATGAAAATTCAACATTTTCAGAAAAATCCCCAAAAATCACCTTATCCTGATATCAATTCATTGAATTCAAAAATGAAGTCCATTTTATAAAAATAATTTTCTAATTATTTTTAATTTAATAAAAATGAAAACAATATTCACTGAAAATTCATCTTTTTCGGAAAAATCCCAAAAATTCATTTTAACCTAATATTGATGCTTTGAATTCAAAAATGAACTCCAATTAAAAAAATTAAATATATTTTATTTAATTTTTAAATAAAAAACACTATTCATCCTAAAAAACTAATACTTATCTAATAACTTATGAAATAGTTATTTACTTATTTTATTTAATCACATTACATAATCAAGGTGCCCAAATTATATTAATACTTTCATAGGTGAGGTTAGTAATCCATTTGGTCAAATTACAAATCATATGCGTAAAATCATTATTCATAATTTACTATTCCTCAAAAATTATGTTGATCTTATTAGACACTAAATTTCTTACTGAACATAACTATAGAAGACCATTTTTTGAAAATCATTAAACATTATTAATTTTCTATGGTTTACATAAATATTTTAAAATATTCCTTTCCCAAAATTCATCAATAATATACATTCAATATTTTTCTAGACACTTGAAAATAAAAAACATCACCATAATAAGAAATTACAATTTTTATTTATATCAAAGGATTACATAAAGTAGCAATGTTCTCGTAACATATCCCCTTATAACACCAACATAGGACCTAAGTGTAAGGTGTGCTATGGTGATAGAATCTAGGGGCAGCTCGACCAACATTTCTCAAGTGGTGATTTATATTATCTTGAACTTCTCCCAAGGATGATTATGTTCTAGCTTCACACGATGATGTTTGACTTGGGTTTGGTCTATAGAAAAGCCCAGTGGTGCTACCTCCTTACCATGTTCTGTGAGATGGGCTTCGATCAGCTTGAGACTACTTGATGAGGCCATCAAATATTCATTCTGTATTAAGATCAGTAGTATTTAAAAAAACAATCTCCACATTAAGAGTTTAGTTTCCTATGGTTATATTGACCAACGGTCATATTGACCTATGGTCATATAATTAATGAAACCTAATGGTATCATTTTAATTAAACTCATTTATTTAAATAAAAGAAATAGTTTTGTTGAGTATAAAATAAAAAACATACAAAAAAAGGAAACAAAAAATTATTAAAAAGATTGGGTCGTTACATTCTTCTCCCCTTAAAAAATTTTCATCCCTAAAATTTTTAACTCATACCCACTGAGGAGAAATGGTTTGGGTACTTCTACCTCATAGACTCCTCTAGTTCCCATGTGGATTCTTCATATTGGTGGATTGTTCACAGCACATTAACAAGTTGGGTAGTCTTGTTATGTAGAACCTTTTCCCAACTATCTATGATCTCCACTGGCTGCTCCTTATAAGAGAGGTCATGTTACAGTTGTACCACCTCTGGGTTTAGTACATGTGAAGGGTCGGGTATGTACATCCTCAAGATGAATACGTGGAAGACATCATGAACTTCTGCTAGATTTGGAGGGAGAGCAAGCCATTAGGCCACTGCTCCTACATGATCAAAGAGTTCATAGTGTCCAATGTATATAAGGATGAGATTACCTTTCTTCCCAAACCTCATGAATCACTTCCAATATCATATTCAAAGAAAGACCTTTTCACCGACATCAAACTCGAAGTCCCTTCGATGGTTGTCTACATAACTCTTTTGGCTATTTTGAGCAGTTTTAATGTGTTGCTGGATGGCATGGACTTTTTCTATCATCCCTTGAACAAGATGAGGGAAAATAACCTTTCTATTTCTAGCTTTATCCCGAAAAGTAGTAGATCTACATCACATACCATATACTGCTTCATAGAGTGTCATTTGAATGTTCGAGTTGAAGCTGTTGTTGTAAGAGAACTCAAATAAAGGGATATGTTGATCCCATCGACCATTAAATCCTATTGAGAATGTTCTCAGCATTTCCTTGAGTGTTTGAATATTCCTTTCAAGTTATCCATCTATTTGGGGGTGATAGTCCATACTAAAATTCAATTCAGTTCCTAGAGCATGATGAAGTCTTCCCCATAATTTTGATGTGAATCTCGGATCATGATCAAATGTGATAGAATGTGGACCTCCATGCAGCCTTACCACATTTTTCATGTAAATTACGAAAGGTTGATCAAGAAATAAATCATCCAAGATTGATATAAAATGTACAGTCTTGCTGAGACAGTCTAAAATAACCCATATCACATAGTTTTCTTTGGATGTTATCAAGAGACCAGTGACGAAGTCGATAGTGATATTGTCCAACTTCCATGCTGGTATGGGCAGTTGTTTCAATACCTATTTAGGAAGTTATCTTTCTACCTTTACTTTCTTACATACCCAACTCCTTGAAGTGTAGCTAGAAATATCCCTTTTTATATTTTCCCACCAAAAAATATCATGAAGGTCCCTATACATTTTTCTTCTTCCAGAATATATAGAAAATGTAGAGATATGAGCTTCATCCATAATCTCCTTCTTTATTTCTGGAATATATATAACACATAGTGTTGTATGAAATTTCAGTACACCTTGTTGATCAATATTGAACTCAAGAAACATCCCATCCATTATAGCGTCAAACTTTTTCTATAACAAAGGATCTTCTTTTTGTGCTTTCTTGAACTTCCCTAGTAATGAGGGATGATAAATCATTTGGGATAGAGTTGATGATTTCTCTTCTCTTATAATTACAAATTCAAGATTTTCTAGGTCATTGAACAAATGATCTCTTTGAATCCCCATCATGGAAAGAAAAACTTTGACTTTCCTTCTCAATGCATCAGCAACTTTGTTTGGTCTTCTGATATGATAATTAATTGAACACTCATAGTCTTTATGAAGTTACAAATGTCTCCTTTGTCTCATGTTAAATTCCATTGGGGTGAAAATATATGTTAAACTTTTATTGTCAATGTATATATCACATTTCTCCCCATGAAGATAGTGCCTCCATGTCATCAGAGCAAAAACAACCACTGTGAGCTCTAGATCATTCCTAGAATAATTCAGTTCATGAGTCTTCAACTGTCGTGATTCATATGCAATGACCTTGTAATTTTTCATGAGGACGCACCCATGCCCTTTCAGAGATGCATCTCTAAAAATAATGAATCCTTACCTACATGAGGGAAGAATTAACACAGGTGAAGTAACTAATCTCTTCTTCACCTCTTGAAAACGTTTCTCACACTCCATTGTCATGATGAACTTGAACCATTAATGAGTTAACATGGTTAATGGATTTGAATGTCATGAAATTTTGATCACAAATCTCCTATAATATCCAACTAATTCAACAAAACCATGACTCTCTGTTATTGTTGTAGGTTGAGGCCACTCCTCTATATCTTTTTGTCTTTGCTGGGTCAACCATGATTCCTTCAACAGTAACACTGTTCCCCATGAAATCAACTTGTTTTAACGAAAATTGAAATTT
Organism: Viscum album; assembly: GCA_963277665.1. Classification (NCBI taxonomy): domain Eukaryota; kingdom Viridiplantae; phylum Streptophyta; class Magnoliopsida; order Santalales; family Viscaceae; genus Viscum; species Viscum album. The sequence continues at coordinate 1,042,165,892 of OY728163.1, read as the reverse complement.
AATAGATATTCCAAAAATCGTCTCCTTCTATAGAGTTTGAAAAATAACCCTTAGATGATATTCATGCTTCTCAAGACATTTGGAATATATCATAATATCATCAATAAAAACTACCACAATGTTTTCAAGGTAGTTCTTAAAGACTCTATTCATCATATCCATAAAAATAGTTGGTGAATTAGTGAGTCCGAAGGTCATAATAACAAACTCATAACGCCCATATATTCATCTGAAGGTGGTATTTTTAATATATTCTTTAGTCACCCTCAATTGATGATATCCAGATCGATGATCAATCATAGAGATGAATTGAGCCCCAAGAAGTTGGTCAAATAATTCATCAATTCTTGGAAGAGGGTATTTGTTTTTCCCTGTGATCCCATTCAGTTATCTATAATCAATTGATGGCCACATTGATCCATGTTTCTTCATCACAAATAGTACTTGGGCTCCCTAAGGAGACACACTCGGTCGGATAAACCCCTTCCTAAAAAGATCTTTTTGTTGTATCTTTAATGTCATCAGCTCAACATTTTTCATCCAATATAGGGTCTTTAATATCAGATGAGATCCAAGTACAAGTTCTATAGAGTACTCTACCTCTCTTTCTTGGGGAGGTCCAGGAAACTCCTTAGGAATTACATCAACGTATTCTTGGATGATAGGGACACTTTCTATCCTTAAACTCTCATCTCCGTATTCATCTTCACCGATCAACTCCATAAAAATGTGTATATGTGGTTAATTTAGAAAAATATCAGGTTCAGATATCTCTCCATGGATGATAACAAAATGTTTCCAATTCCATACCATTGATATTTCCTTGATTCTGAAATTGATCTTAGAAATATGCTTTGAGAGCCTGTTCATCTGTTGTTTAATGTCAAATTTTAGCATGAAAATGACTACATGATTTTCGATAAGATTGTGCTCAGTAAAGTAAATACTAGAGTTTTTAAACCTAACAATTCTTGGATTTTACCACCCTGAGTCTTGACAAATAACTCTACTTTTACAAAAATAGGGGTTGAATCTAATTTTTTTTAAACATAATGGAAATAAAGGAATGCATAGAACCATAATCAAACAAAGTATTTGATAGCTTCAAGAGGAAAACAAGAGTAAATTCTACCACATCATTCAGAGCGTAAATTTCATCTATCATGATAGAAAAATCACGTCCTTGATATCTTAGCCTTTTTTGAGGATAATGGTTGATCCCCTCCACTTCCCTCAGATTTCAACAGTGATCGAAAAAGTGCCCATGTTTCCCCACTTGAAGCAATGAACATCAGGTAGGGCCTACACCATAGTCCCCTTGTCGTTAGTATTTGTAAGCTGAGGTTTCACCACACTATGTCAATTCATCGCAATGTGGCCATCTCTACCACACTTGTCGCACTTTCCACTCTTGATCAGTTAGTTCCTCAAATTCCTCTTCCAAAATTTGTTACATGTGGGAAGATGTACTTGCTTTCCTACTCTTCCTCGATCAAATTTCCTCCAAAACCATGGCTCCAATGATCTCTTCTTCTAGTTTGATTTATGAGACCACTCCAACACACCATACTCTAGCTCGACATTCATCACACTCTGCACAATCTCCTCATAGCTATCATAGTCTCGGTTAGCTAGATTCTTCCGCAGATGAGGTCCTAGACCATTGAAGAATCTATCAATCTTACCATCTGGATCCCTGATAAATCTAGAGGTATATCATCAATGTTAGGTGAATTTCATCTCATAGCTTCTGACAGATTTGTTCTCCTTCTGCTTCAGCTTGAAAAAACTTCTTCTCCATACTTTTTCTCATGGAACGTGAGAAATACTTACTTAAAAAGATATCTCTGGACTCTTCCCACTCCATAGAATCAACTTCCACTCTTTGACTCTTGTTTTTGATCAGTTCCCATTACTGATCAGCTTCTCCTTCTAAGAGATAGACATACACTATGACCTTTCATTGATCTCAACAATAGACCAATGAAAAGATCTTCTTGATGGAGCTGATCCACTGCTCAACAATCAATGGGTCAGTCAATCCACTGAATTTTGGTGGTCGTTGACGCATAAAGGACTCAAATTTTTTTCCCTTCACAGTGAGATCAGACTCTCATCTTGATTCCAATTATTTCCCATAACATGAGTCATTTTGGTCAGCAATCTCATGAATGTTTCAATTCTTCCTTCCATAGGTGTGTCGTCGGCGCATGGTCCATTGTGGTAACCATTTGCATGGTACCTCCAATTTCTCACCATTTTCTAAAATAGTAAATCCTTAGTGAGAAACATATTTCATTTACAAATCAATTAACTATATAGGATTTTATTTCCTAAAAATTCATGTTTAAATAATTAAATTTCTCTATAATTCCATTATAATGATTCATAAAAATGTTGTGATTTACCAATCTTATCCCCCTAGAGTGTCGTAACAATGAGTGAAGAAAGGCATGTTGTCATGCACCAGTTCTAATTTGAGTCTAGCACAATGAACCATTTAGGGTTTTACTACTATTTACATTTTTTCCAGACCCGCCTATACTAGCTTGTAACCAGAAAGGGATGTCTTTGTTTGATAAAACATGAACTCTATACTCACCAAAATACAAAGATGTTTTTCCAATATTTAAACTTTTCTATAGTGTTATTCCTAATTTGTTCAGATATTAATTTCTATAAATAACTAAACTATCCTTTAATACTAACTATGGAATCCCATGTTTATATTATATAACTTTTCATTACACATTACAAATAGAGGATATTTAAAATATAGTGTCTTTAAAATTAGGAACATAATACCTAAGAACAACATAAAAAATTCTTCTAATCCACTAGTAAGGATTCATCATATGTTATTCCTATTTAAAAGTACTGAATATCATATCTTGGAGACATGCATCAAGGTAGAGGATGAGTAGAAGGCCAAGTAACGGTAAAAAAGGGATTCCGTTGGATTGTGTAATCAATAAGAACTTAAAAAAACATAAGCACATAAGCAATGGAAGTATAAGAATATCATAATGATTGGAACATGAAAAATAACATGAATATGTGGCTATAAAATTTCATTTATGCATTTATGAACATATCACCAAGGTCCATCCCCAAGGTGTCATACAACTTACCAAGGTTATTGACCATGGTATCATGAAACATGGCATCTCTAGAGATTAATTCTTACTAAATGCAATGATGCACTATCATAGAACACCCTTAATATGTATTTATTTTCATTTGATACACCAGGATAATAATCAAAACATTCATAAATAACCCATAGAGAATAAAATAAATGGGTTTCAATTCAAAATCATGATGTTTTAAAAGTTGTTAAAAATAAGATCATTATTTCATTTGTAAACCATGGAAAGGGAGTGAGGGTTATATGTATGTCAATTCCAAAATCAAATACATAATTTTTTTATATTTATGAACACCCATATAAAATATATAGGTCTGGGTATTTACATAATTAATAAAACTACAGAAATTCTTGAGAGAAAGAGTTAAAAATTTTGAGATGAAATTTCTTCAACATAACGACTAAATAACATGGATTTAGAAAACATTGTTAAGAGAGGGGAAATGAGTCACCCATTCACAAATAATTAATAATAAATTGTTTTTATCTAATAATATCATAGAATGGATATTTTAATGACATAACACAAGTATAAGAATCATGAATTAAAAAAGATGATTGATTTCTTTTACGAGAAATTATGCAGCCAAACAGCGTCACATATAAATTCAGAAAACAAATTTATGAGAGCGGAAAGGGTCTCTCAACAATTATACATTAAATTTATAGTAAAAGGAACATATAATAACATACTGTCAACATAAAGAGATGGAAACTAGAAGACACAATATAAAAGACGTCATCGCATAATAGAGGAGGGTTAAAGGATCCCTTTACTTGAAGAGTAACTTCGAAAGCATGATGGTCGAGACATTGAGAGGCTTGAGGGATCCTCGGGAGGACTCCTTGGGAGGTAAAGAGACCATAACATCATTGTGGAGGATTTGGAAATGAAATTATTATGCGAAATTCTTTGTATTTATAGGAGATGTGAGGTAACAAATCATTAACGGCCAAGGGACAACTCATCGGTGGTATTGGAAAAACGATGGAATTTCCCATGATATATGCCCATGGTATTTGCCACTTGGGACACCTCATACCTTATCATACTATTTATAAATTTACCAGAATCATTATATAATTATTATGTCCTTAATGGAGTCATTAAACACACGAAACAAAAAACTGTATTTTCACTATTCATCAATAATTCTACTTTTTCAGAAAATTCCCCAAAAAACACCTTAACCTAATATAGATTCTCTGAATTAAAATATAAACTCCATTTTATGAAAATAATTTTCTAAATATTTTTAATTTAATTTTTAAATAAAAACATGATTCACTGAAAATTCATTTGTTTCATAAAAATCCCAAAAAATCACCTTAACCTAATATTGATGCTTTGAATTGAAAAATGAACTCCATTTAAAAAAATTAATTTTCTAAATTCTTTTAATTTAACATTTAAATTAAAACACTATTCTACCTAAAAAAATAATACTTATCTAATAACATCAGAAACAATTATTTAGTTATTTTATCGAATCACATTACCTAATCAAGGTGTTTAAATTATATTATTTCTTTCTTAGGTGAGATTACTAATCTATTTGGTCACATTACTAATCATAAGAATAAAATTAGTATTCATAATTTACAATTCATCATGAATTTTGTTGATCTTATTAGACACTGAATTTCATAGAGAACAAAACTGTAGAAGACCATTTTTTGAAAATCATTACACATTATTAATTATTTAAGATTTACAAAAATATTTTAAAATATACTTTTCAAAAAAATCATCAATAATATAAATCCTCTATATATATGGACACTTTACATTCACAAACTTCACCATAATAAGAAATAAAATTTTTTATTTATATCAAAATATTACATAAAGCAACAAAGGTCTTGTGACATATCCCCTTATAACACTAGTATAGGACCTATGTGTAAGGTGTTCAATGGTGATAGAATCTAGGGGATACTTGACAAACATTACCAGAGTGGTGATTTATATTAGATTGAACTTCTCCCGAAGACGGTTCCATTCTAGATTCACACGATGAATTTTGGCTTGGGTTTGGTCCAGAGAAAAGCCCAGTGGTGCTACCTCCTTCCCAATTTCTGTCAGATGGGCTTCGTTCGACCCGAGACTACTAGATGAGGCCATCAAATCATCATTCTATATTAAGATCACTTTTATTTAAAAATAATAATCACAACATTAATAGCTTAGTTTACAACGGTTATATTGTCCAACTTTCATATTGACCAATATTCATATAAAAGGTGAAACCTAATAGTATCATTTTAATTATACTCCATTCATTTAATAAATGAAATAGTATTGTGGATTATAAAATAAAATAACACACAAAAAAGGGAAAAAATTATTAAAAAGTTCTGGTAATTACATTGTTCCCCCCTTAAGAAATTTCATCCCCAAAATTTTAAACTCGAACCCTTAGAGAAGAAAAGGTGTGGGTACTTCTGCCTTATAAACTCCTCTGGTTTCCACATGGATTCTTAATATTTGTTGTTTCTCCACAACACTTTAACATGATGGGTACACTTGTTACGTAGAACCATTTCTCTATGATCTATGATCTCCTCCAGCTACTCCTCATAAGAGAGGTCATGTTCCAGTTGTACCACATCTTGTTTTAGTACATTTGAAGGGTCAGGTATGTACTTCTTCAAGAGGGATATGTGGAAGACATCATAAACTCATTCTTTATTTGGAGGGAGTTCAAGTAGATAGGACACTGCTTCTACATGATCAAGGATCTCATAGGGGACAATGTACCTAGGGATGAGTTTCACTTTCTTCCCAAAAGGTGATATTCGAAGAAAGATCTTGTCACCAACACCAAACTCAAAGTCCCTTCAACGGTTGTCAGCATACCTCTTTTTTAGACTTTGTGCACCCTTAACGTGTTGTTGTATGGAAGGTAATTTTTCTATAATCTCTTTAACAAAATCAGGCCCAATAATATTTCTCTCACCAGCTTTATCCCAACAAGTAGGAGTTCTACATCGCTTCCCATATAGAGATTCATAGGGTGCCATTTTATTGCTCGAGTGGAAGCTATTTTTGTAAGAGAACCGAACTAAAGGGAGATGTTGAACCCATCCACCTTTAAATTACATTAGGCATGTTCTCAGTATGTCTTATACTGTTTGAATATTCATTTCATAATGGCCCTTAGTTTGGTGGTGATATGACATACTGAAATTAAATTCAGTTCTCAGAGCATGTTGAAGACTTTTCCAGAATTTTGATGTGAACCTCGAATCATGATCACATATGATAGAATTTGGAACTCCATGTAGCCTTACCACTTAATTCATGTAAAATATGGCATGTATATTAAGATATAAATCTTCCTGTATAGAGATAAAATGTACATTATTGGTGATATTTTCCACAATAACCCATATCGTGTTGTTTACTTTAGAATTTCTCGAGAGTCCAGTGATAAATTCTATAGTGATGTTGTCCCACTTCCCTACTGGTATGGGTAGTTATTTCAATACCCCTTCAATAAGTTGTCATTATGCCTTCACTTGATGAAAAACCTGGCACGTTGAAGTGTAGTCATCAATTTCACTCTTCATATTACCTCACCAAAAAAATCATGAAGTTGCCCATAGATTTTTGTACTTCTAGGATGTATAGAAAATGTAGAGCTATGAGCCACATCCATCAGCTCCTTCTTTATTTCTGGAATATATGGAAGACATATTCTTGTATGAAATTTTAATACACCTTCTTGATCAATATTGAACTCATGAAACATCCCATATTTTATATCCTCAAACTTCTTCTGTAACAATGGATCTTCATTCTGTGGTTTCTTGATCTTCTATAGTAATGATGTTTGAGAAATCATTTCGGATAGGATCGATGATGTCCTTCCCTTAAAATTCTCAACACTCAATTTACTAGGTCATTTAACACAGGATCTCTTTGAATCCTCATCATGGAAAGAAAAATTGGGTCATTCCTGCTCAATGCATCAGTAACTATGTTTTCTCTTTTGAGATGGTAATAAATTGAACCATAATAGTCATTATGAAGTTCCAACCATATATTTTTTCTCATTTTCAATTCCTTTATTTTAAAAATTTACTTTAAACATTGATGTTCTGTGTATTTATCACATTTCTCCCCATAAAGATAGTGCCTCCATATCTTTAGAGCAAAAACAACCGCAGCCAGCTCCAGATCATGCATAAGATAATTTTGTTCAAGAGTCTTCATCTGTCTGGATGCATAAGCAATGTCCATTTAATTTTTCATGAGGATTCAACCAAGACATTTTAGAAATTAATTTCAAGAAATAACGAATCCTTCCTTACTTGAGAGAAGAGTTAACATGGGTGTAGTAACTAATCTCTTCTTCATCTCTTGGAAAAATTCCTTACACTCCTTTGTCTAGATGAACATGACCCCTTTTCAAATTATCTTTTTTAATATATTAGAAGGTCGTAAAATGTTCATCACAAACCACTTATAATATGCATCTAATCCAAGAAAACTAAGAATCTCAGTTATGATGGAAGTTTGAGGCTAGTCTTCTAAAACTTTTTTCATTGCAGTGTCAACTATGATTCCTTCATTAGTAACAATTTTCCCTAATAATGCATCTCATTTTAACCAGAAATCACTTTTATTGTAGATTCCAAAAAGCCTCTTGTTTTGTAGATTTTGAAAAATAACCCTTAGATGATCTTCATGGTCCACACAACTTTAGTAATATATCAGAATATCTTCAATAAAAACCACCAAAAAGTTATCAAGGTAGTCCATAAAGACTCTATTCATCATATCCATAAAACTAGATGGTGAATTAGTTAGTTCAAAGGGAATAACAACAATCTCATAATGACCAAATCCTGATCTTTAGGCAGTTTTTGGAATATCTTCTTTATTCACCCTCAATTTATGATAACAATATTGAAGATCAATCATAGAGATGAATTGATCCCCACGAAGTTGTTCAAATATGTAATCAATTCTTGGGAGAGGGTATTTATTTCCCTGTGATCCCCTTTTGTTCTTTAAAATCAATGCATTGGTGCATTGATCCATCCTTCTTCTTCACAAATTGAACTGGCACCCCCTAAGGAGACTCACTCAGCTAGATAAAACCCTTCTCCAAAATATATTGGAGTTCATTCATTAATTCCTCCAGCTCTACATTTTACATCCTATATGGGGTCTTTGATATCGGATTAGATCTAGGCACTAGTTCAATTGATAACTCTACCTATAATTCTGGCGGTGGTCCAACCATCAACATAGGAAATACATCTTGGTATTCATTGATGATGGGGACACATTATATCCTTAAACTCACATCTCCGTCATCGTCAACTCCGATAAACTCCATAAAGATGGATATAGGGGGTTATTTTTGGAAATGACCAGGTTGATATATCACTACTAGGAAGATAACAATAGGTTTTCCATTCAAGACTACTGATATTTCCTTGCATCTGAAATTGCTCTTGGCATTATAGATTAAGAGCCAGTTCATCCCTAGTATAATGTCAAATTCTGGCATGGGAATGAATACTAGATTTTTAATAATATTGTGCTCAATAAATTAAATACTAGAGTTTCTAAACACTAATGTTTCATGGAAAATCTGACTAATATTCTTGAATGATAACTCTAATTTTAGAAAAACGGGGGATGAATCTAAATTATTTGCAAACATTGATGAAATAAAATAATGCATTGAACCATAATCAAACAATGTAATTTCTAGCATTGAGAGGACAACAAGAGTATATGCTACCACATCATTTGGAGCTTCAACATCAGCTGTTGTGATAGAATAAATCATGGCCATGATCAATTGCCCTTGGTTGGGGCTGATGGTGTTTCACCTCCAGTGCCCATATATTTGGACAGTGATTAGAAAAGTGTCCATATTATCCAGACATGAATAACTGGGCATAAGGTAGGTCTTACACCATCTTCCCCTTGTCTTTAGAGTTTGTAAGTTGAGGTTTCACCTCACTATGACAATACCATACAATGTGGCCATCTCAACAACACTTGTAGCACTTCCCACTCCCGAGAAGGCAGTTTCCCGAATGCTTCATCCCATATTTACTACACATGGGATGTTGTACTTTCTTGTCTCCTCTTCCTTGATTGATGTTACTACCAATGTATGGCTCTAACAATAACTTCTTGTTACTTGATTTATGAGACCACTGCGTCTCACCAAACTCTATCTCGACTTTGATCGCACTACGGATGATATCCTCATAGACATCATAGTCTTAGTTGGCTATATTATTCCGTAGATTTGGTCTCAGTCCACCGTATAATCTATAAACCTTAATGTTTGGATCCATGAAAAAGATAGATTTATATCGTGAAATTCAGGTGAAGTTCATCTCATAGCTTTTGACTGATTTTTTCTCCTTATGCTTCACCTTGGTAAACACCTTCTCCATTCTTGTTCTCATGGAACGAGGTAAATACATACTGAAAATGATCCCTATGACCTCTTCCCACTCCATAACAAAAATAACAACTCTTTCCCTTTTGTTTTCTATTAGTTCCCACCACTGATTAGCTTCTCCTTCCAAGAGATAGATAGCTAGGGTGAACTTTGCTTGCTCAGAAAAGCGGAGCACAGAAAAGATCATCTCGATGAAGCTGATCCACTGATGGTTGGTTGTCGTTGACACATAAAGGACTCAAAATAATGTTTTTTCATTCACGGTATGAACTGTCTCTCATCTTGATTCAAGTTATTTACTATAACTTGAGTTAGTTGGTTCATCATTCGCATGAATGTTTTCATTCTAGCTTCCATCGGAGGGTCATTTGCTCATGGTCCATTGATGTCACCCTTTGCACGGTTCCTCCTATTTTCTGACATTTTTTTAAAAGATTAAAACCCTAGTGAGTAAAATATTTCATTTACAATTCATTTAACTATAATGGATTTAATTTCTTAAAATTTCAGGCTTAAACAATTAAATTTCCCAATAATTCATTAATAATGATTCATAAAAAGATTGTAATTTACTAAATTTATCCCACGGAAGTGTCATAACCAAGAGTGTATAAAAGAAAATTTTCGTGCACTATTTCCCTTTCTAGTCTAGCACAATGTGGTGTTTTCAATTTTTACCTCTATGTACATCTGTGTCAGAGCTGCCTCTACCTGCTCATATACATACAGGGATGTATTTGTTTGATAAACCATTGAATTTATACTGACCAAAATACCATTATTTTTTTCCAATATTGAAACATTTCTATAGGGTTATTCCTAAAGTTTTTACATCCTAATTTCATAATTCACTAAAGTGTCCTTTGATATGAACTGTGGCATCTCACCTTTTTATTACGTAACTTTTCAATACTCATTAGAAATAGATGATATTTAAAGTATATTGTCATGGAAACTAGGAACATAATACATGATAACAACAAAAAATAACATTCTACTCCACTTTTATGGCATCATCATCTGTTTATCCTATGTAAAATTACTGCATCTCATATCCTGGAGATAGACATCAAGGTAAAGGGTGAGCAAAACCCCAAGTAAGGGTAAATAAGGGAATCCGTTGGATTGTGTCATCAATAAGAACATAAGTAAAAACATAAGGACATGAGAAATGGAAGTATATGCATATCATAATGAAAATAACATGAAACATAACATGAATATGTGGCTACAACATTTTATTTATAAATTCATCAATATATCACAATGGTCCATCCACAAGTTGTTATAAAAATTATCAAGGTTATTCACCAAGGTATCGTGAAGCTTGTCATCTCTAGAGCTTAATTCATTACCCAATGCATTGGTGCACTATCATGGTGAACCCTTAATATTTGTATATATTTATGTTATCCACATAGATCATAATCAAAATTTCATCAATAACCCAGAGAGAATAAAATAAATGAGTTTTATTTCAAAATCAGGATGTTTTAAATGTTCATAAAAATAATATCATTATATAATTTATAACCCATGGAAAGGGAGTGAGTGTTATATTTTGGTCCATTCAAAAATGAAATATATCATTTTTATTATTTTTTTACACCCATAGAAAATATATTGTTCTGGGTATTCACATAAATAAAACAAGAGAATTTTTCAGAGAAAGATATAGAAATTTTAAGACGAAATTTCTACAGCATAATGGCTATATAACATGGTTTTAAAAAACATTTAAAAGAGAGAAGGAAAGGGATTACCAATAATAAATAATTCATAATATAGTATAATTACACAATTTGATCGTGGTATGTATATTTTAATGACTTTCCACATGAAATGGAATCATGTAAGAAAAGAGAAGATGTGATTTCTTTTACGAGAAATTCGGCAGCCTAACAACATCACTTAAAAACTCAGAAAACAAATTGATGAGAGAAGAAACATTATCTCAACAATTAGTCAGTAAATTTATATTAATTATAACATATAATAACATACCCTAAACATAATGAGATGGAAACTAAAAGTCACAACATAAAAGAAGACATGACTTAAAAGAGGAGGGTGAAAAGATCCATTACATTAAAAAGTAACATCAAAAGCATGATGGTGTGGACCTTGAGAGGCTTGATGGAACATTGGTAAGACTATTTGGGAGGTGGATAATTTTGAACATCATTGGGGAGGATTTGGAAATGAAATGAATGACATAAAGGCTTAGTATTTATAGGATAAGTGAGGGAACAAATCATTAATAGCCACGAGACACCTCATCAGTGGTATTTGAGAACCATGGGCTTTCCCTTTGTACTTTCCCATGGTATCAGACATGTGGGACACCTCATACCATATCTTACTATTCACAAGTCTTCCGGAATTATTATATAATTTTTACATCCTTAATGATGTCATTAAACACCTGAATCTAAAAATGTATTTTCATTATTCACCAAAAATTAAACTTTTTTAGAAAATTTTCCAAAAATTAACTTCACCTAATATCGATGATGTGAAATCAAAAATGAACTATATTTTATGAAAATAATTATCAAAATATTTTGAATTTAATTTTTAAATAAAAAAATTATTCACAGAAATTTCATCTGTTTCAGAAAAATCCCAATAATTCCCCTTAACCTAATATCGATGCTCTGAATGCAAAAATGAAATCCATTTTATAAAAATAATTTTATAAATAACTTTAATTTATTTTTTAAATAAAAACACTATTCAACCAAAAAAACTAATACTTATCTAATGACTTTTAAAATAGTAATGTACTTATTTAATTGAATCACATTACCTATTTCAAGTGCCTAAATTATATTAATTATTTCCTAGGTGAGGATACTATTCCATTTATTCACATTACTAATCATATGTGTAAAATAACTATTTATAATTTAATATTCATCAAAAATTAGGTTGATCTTATTAAACACTAAATTTCACACTGATCATAAATGTAGAAGAACATTTTTTTAAAATCATTAAACATTACTAATTATTTAAAGTTTACATAAATATTTTAAAATACCCTTTTCCCAAATTCATCAATAATATACATCTTAAATTTATCCAGACAATTGAGATTTACGAACATCACCATAAGAGAAAATAATAATTTTTATTTATATCAAAGGATTATATAAATAATCTATGTTCTCAGTATATATGCACTTATAACACTCACATAGGACCTAAGTGTAAGGTGTGTTGAGGTGATAGAATCTGGGGGTGGCTCGGCCAAAATTTTACAGGTGATGATTTCTATTAGCTTGAACTTCTCCCGAAGGTGATTCCATTCCATCTTCACACGATTATGTTCAGCTTGAGTTTTGTCCAGAGCAAAGCCCAGTGGTGCCAACTCCTTCCCAAGTTCAGTCAGATGGGCTTCGATCGGCCCGAGACTATTAGATGAGGCTATCAAATCATACTTCTGTATCAATATATATGGTATTTAAAAACAAAAATCACAACATTAAGAGATTAGTTTCCAACAGTTATATTGACCAATGGTCATATTTACCAACGATCATTAAAAATAAAAACCTAACAGTATCATTTTAATTATAATCATTTCATTAAATAAATGAAATAATTTAGTTGATTATAAAAGAAAAAAAAGGAAAAGAAAAGTATTAAAAAATCAAGTCGTTACAGTGGATGTTCAACTTTTATACATTTCATGGTTTGTGGTTATAGTATTGAAATTTCATATTCTAGTATTATTACTAATGTTTCTGTTATTTTTCAAAATTTTCAATTGAGGAATGCATTAGACAGGGTAAGTGATGGGCGAGGCCTATTATAGCCCATCAATTCATTGGTTTGTCTCATTAGACAACCTAGTGTCTTTATACAAGCCTTGAGAAAATTTAAATTTAGGGTCTTGGCACGAGGCCTTGACATTGAGATTAATATGTCCATTATTAACCATTCAAAAATTATGTGGTTAGTTATTGTTGTTAAATTTGATTATTTGAATATTATAATATCCAAGTGAATAATTAAAAAGAATTATTTAATTTAACTATTCCATATAATGATATATTTTATGTTTAAAGGGCTTGTGTTTCAATTTTTTACCTTTCTATAAAACATTATGATTATTTAGGTAAACTTTTGCTATATTGTTTATCTTTTCCAAGAATCTGAACTCACACCTTTCATATGTTTAATTTTCCATTGATTCCAAGGAGTGTGTAATTATTTTTATATAGAATTATGCAAGGGTAATAATTGAGTTCTCAAAGGAATATTTATGCTTTGTTTTATGATAGAATGTTTATTATAAATGTTCATGTAAGTTATTTTTTTCTAATACATCTAAGTTGGTTAGTACATTGGGACATGATTCCTTGTAATAATTCCAATGTATGGAAATAATTCACTAGATACATGATTTTGGGGATGGGGAGTTACAGTTGGTATCAGGGGACGTTTATCAACAACATTTAAAATAGATTTAAATATACACTGATTAGGAAAAATTACCCTAAGATAGACTTTGAGTATTAGTACAGATGAAAATCCACAAAATTAGTCTGTGTAGATATTATCTGGGTTTTCTAAGAAATAAATATCGTTCTAGAAACTAAAAGTGGATGTAGTTCCAGAATAGATATACCTAGAAGTAATAAACCCAACAATAAGTTTCAGGCTTGACCTGGGTTATTCTAGTACAAAACATCATGCATTACTGCTCACTTAGATAGACACTCGTGGGGGATATGCTTATAATAATTCACATTGTTTCTTTAAAAACCATTATGAAGGATTTATGAGTAAATATGAAGTCATATAAACCAATTTTATGATTATGATACTAGATCCATGTAAAATTTTGTAAGAACACCGGTTTGGGGCATGTAAGACTTTGAATTTTTTTAATGTTATTCCAGAGCATGGCTATTAGATGGTGTTTGATTCAGATCCCTGAGGTGGATGGATTTAAATTTTAAGTGTGTTCACATTGGAAATTCCAAATAAATAGATTAACTCCTAAATATTTTCTCAGATGGGAAAACTGAGGGTACCGTTGAATCCAGAGTGTGTCGTTTTCCCTAGGAGAGGTGTAACTTTCGTGGGTGCGACCCTTTTATGGAAAACGCCACTAAGGGCGTTTTTGTAATTTAGCGGCCTTGGAAATGAACATTAAAACTTCTAAAAATAGGTTCGGCTTAAAATTCAGAGACAACCGTTATGCTTAGAATGTAGATTTTACCCTATATGCAGGTTAACCCTGACACCGCTGAAAGTTCTAGTACGGGGCCTACTGGTGGGCGTTTAATGGTTTATTTATCTAAAAACTTATCCCACCCCAACTCTACTTTTCCCCTTGTCTCTCCCAGGCGGATACCTCTCAAAAAGCATCAAGATCAACTCCTAACCTATCCATGGTGCAGCGGCTCTAGCGGATCATTGATGAAGTGACAGGCTACGTCCTGCGAGGTAGGATAGTGTATTTCTTTTCATTTTAATTTCCACAACCTCTTCAAATGAAATTCATTCATTCGAAAAGCTGTTTTCCTGTCATGAAATTCTGATTGTTACAAAGGATTCAATCCGAGCCTTATAACGCTATTCTTGGAGCAAATATCCGAGTCCTTAGGCGCCCGAGGTGGCCGCAAGAAGTTTTCCGGCCATTTTTCCCTGTTTTTCTGTGGTTTCAGGGGTTTTCAGTGATCTTTAGAAGGTCTGGGATGGCGGTTGGCCTGGTGTGCTCCCAGGAGGAGGTGGGGCCAGGCGCCGTCAGGCTTCAGGAGGTTTGGGAGAATGGATTATGTGGGGTGATGTGGGGGGCCAGGATGGCCGGCTTCACCGGTCAGCAGGAGGCGCGAGAAACTTGGGTCATTGCAACCTCAGCCAGCTGACAGATACCTGCACTCCCTGGGTCTCATGGAGAATGTGTCTGACTAGTTGAGCTGGTCTGGGTGGCGTGTGGCACCCCACTTGGTGAACCACAGTCTTTGGTGGACTGGGCAGTCTGGGAGGCTCAACTACAGACCGCATGTCTAATGTGGTGGGTCGGCCTAGGTCCACCCCGTCTCCGTATGATAAAGTTAAAAATAACATAAATCGCAAACCGAGCATCTGATTTGTGTACCATTCTTGGTAGTGCAATAATCAGGTTGAGACAGCGATTTTGATATGGTCTCAGGGATTTCTAATTCCCGGGATGGGAGCTCGGTTGCACGACAATCTTGTTATGTACCTCACCAGGATTCTTCTTTCGGATGTCGCGACCACATTTGAAGTTCATTTAAGGCACCGACAATGGATTTTTGGCCTTGGTGTCGAGAAGAACATGTCCAAGGTAGTGGCAGGCAATGATGTGGCAGTTGTGGCATGGGCCCCACAGGCTGCCGTTTAAGTTGTGAGCAGCGTTTTGAAATTGTTTCATCAGAGATATGTTTGGGGCGAATGAGTAGTCATTTTGGCATGTTTTTCCAAGAGTATCAAGATTGTTCAGTTCTCCCACACCTCGTTCGAGACTGATATGTGGGCCCCATGAGACGTCATATGGGAATAAAGTGGGGTTGAATATATTTTCTTCAAAAGTCTGTTTCCAACCAATAAATAGTCCATCCCGTGTGTTTTCCTCAAGGATTACAATGGTGTAATCTGTTTGGGCATGGAGAGCCTCTCTATACATCTCATTAAATCTAGAATCATGAAAGGGAATTGGGATGAGGGACCATTGAAGCACTATGACCCAATGCACGTTCATGATGTTAGTGACACCCAGAGATGGTTCGCGCAGTGAAGAGTTATCACAATAATTCAAGGAATACCCTCCATTAGGGTTGGGCAGTGGGTTACCCACTTTCATATCATGGTTTACCTTGTAGTGAGGCTGGGTTTTGGGTTAGACATTGACTTTAGTGTTTACCCTCTATCGAGGTTGGGCAGTGGGATACCTGAAGACCTTTTTGGGTTTGCCCACCAGCGGGGCTGGGAAGAGGGTGACCCGACAACCTTTTAGGGTTTACCCTCCTGCAGGGTTGGGCATTGGGACACCCGAAAACATTTTGGGGTTTACCCTCCAGTTGGGTTGGGCATTGGGTTACACGATGACTTCCTTAAGATTCATCCATTCTAATGAGGCTAGTCAGTGTCTTTTCTCTATGGTTACTGGAGCGGGACCATTGGTTGCATGATTTAGCGATGAGATAGCTTTGATGTGTGGGACTGTTGGACATCAGCGATGGATATCCTTAGAAGAGTTGGCGACTTTTCATGGGATGGTCTTGTAGATCGAGACACCCTTACACATGCATTTGGGTTTTTTGTTGAACATGTATATACATATAACCTACTTTTGTTCCCACTACATGGGTTCAGTTACTATCCTTCTAGAAGGGGAAAATACACACAACATATGGCATGATGCTTAAATATCTAGGTCCTCCAGGTCAAATGAGCCTACTTCCTTTCTCTTGTTGGGTTGAGATGCAATTTATTTTCTATACACTTTCACTCTTCTTTGTTCTAGCTACTGTTCACGGTTTTAGTAACTATTTTGTTGCTCCCTTGAGCTTTTGGTGTATCCTACTGAGTATCTTTATACTAACCCATGCTTGGGATTTTCCCACACTTGGTGTGCCATTTCAGATGACTGGAAGGTCGATCGAGACTACAGAGGAGTGTAGAGGACAAAAAATATTGGGACGTGTTTTGTGGTTGTAGTATGAATTTCATGTGTGAGACTCATCATTTTTTTACTTTTGATAACCTATTTCCGAGGTTTGGCACCTTTCGGGTTGGGCACATGGTTTTCCGTTTTTTTATTCGGTATCTTGTCAGTACTTTTCAGTACATTACATTTTTCAATTTATATGTTGATGCATGACTATGGTTGGGTTATAGTTTTTTTGTCCTTTGGTTTTCTTTTGACTCTTTACTTTTGCATCGAGTGGGCTGTGTGTGTGTGTACAGGTACATAGGAAATGGCGTCCCTGAGATTGTTACGCCTACCTTGCTTGTCACCAGTCCCTGGCCTATGGAGGCAGGCTTGAGGTAGTTGCGGCTTGGGACAGATAGTTTTGGGTCGTGACAAAGTGGTATCAGAGGTTGGTTCATTCCTCGGGGAATTGTTCAGTCATCCCTAAAGAATAATTGGTTCGGAATTATGGAAATAGTGTCGACGTGTCTCGAGAGTGGCTATAAGGACAGGGAGTCTAGTGATAGTATAGGAAGCTGACCCATTCATTCATCAGGACCATGATAACCCACTTGTCGACTCGGCAGACTGAGACATTTGTTGCAGCGATCTTCGGAACATGCATCCTATAAGATTTGCGAAATTGAATGTCCTTATTGAGTCAGAACCCCATTTTGATTACTATTATAAATATATATATATATTCTCATCTGAACATGGTAATACTTGATTATTTTCAGGATGCCCCCATGATAGCAGCCATCCAGTTTACCCTCTCCAGTTAGTGATGACGACCAAGCGAGTGACGAGGCATCAGTTCAGGGACCCTCATTTGATCCTCTTCCGCCCAGTGCTCTGTAGTATCCCCTCAACCTGAAGAGAGATAGTTAGTACTATAAATACAAGATGAGTATGATAACAGGAAGAGTGCACTCCGAGACTTCCAGTGTCAGTGGCCGTAGATGTTCCTTGGCGACCCGGATCCCTATACAGTGGAAGTCTTGCTAGAGTCGGTGGACCGACATTTCAAGCTGGTACAGACACCAGCAAACCAAATGTTATCCCTAGCTTCCAGCGTTTTTCTCAGGACGGTCAGGTGTTGGTGGGGGTTGGTTTCACAGACCCATGATGAGTATTATCTCACGTGGGATATATTCCAGCAGCTCTTCTTAGAGGAGTACATCCACTATTGTTTATGCTCTGTTTGGATTCAAGAGCTTCTAGAGCTGAAGCAGGGGGATGATCGTGGCATAGTACTCGGCCCATATTACCGACTTGAGATGCTACTCAGAGGACATGGTACACGATAGATACTTCCGGGTGTGGAAGTTTAAGCAGATTCTTCGCAGGGAGATAAGTGCAAGTGTAGTACCTTTTTGAATATATACTTATTTCGGGGTGCTAGAGAGGGCGCTCGTGATGAAAAGCTTCATGAATGTGGGAATCTAGAAGACAGGGCCAAGCAGTGGACATTTAAGAGGCGAGTCTTCAGTGATTGGCTGGAAGTAGAGAGAAGATCCTTGGTCGAGGAGGCCCTTCCATGATCTTACATAGGGGCAAGGTCGTACACCTCAATGATGTCGTGGAGCACCGGGGTATTCAAGAGAGAGCATGTACTATTCCTGTGATGGACAGGGTCACCAAGTACGGGACTACCCGACATGGTTTACTGAGCATCCATGGCAGCCATTGGGTGCACCATAGTGGTAGAGGCAGCACCGTGACTAGGTATCCCCCTGGCGAGGACAGGGTGGTACTCAGGGAGGCAGAGCAGGAAGAGCGGCATGACATGGAGGTCTGGGATGGGGTTTCGAGGTCCTTCCACCGCCAACATTGGGAGACCCACATCAGGCTTAAGGAGCTGGTGGTAGGGGCCAAGGGTAGCTTCGGGATATTGGTGTTCGTGACCCCCCCACACATGAGATGGTCCGAGTTACACTTTCTTCTTACTCTACGCTTACATCGGTACTAGTCGAAATACGCTCCAACCACTCGATTAGATCACTGCTTTTAGTATGGGAGTTATATATTCTAGTAGAGTCATTGATGCATGCACTTAGCCTTGAGCTTCCTATGGGAAGTTCCTCATTAGTGACCTTTATCTGCAGACAGTGTGAACTATCGTCTGGAGTAGGGAGTTTCAAAATGGACCTACTAGTAGTCTTTATGGGACTTTTCAACATCATCATGGTAATGGATGGGCTTTCTATGTCTCACACCCAGATCAACTGTCGTCACAGATAGGTCATGGGAATGTTTTCTGATTGGATGAGGTTCACCATCCTCTGTGAATAAGGCCTCATGAATGAATAGACAAGTACTTTGAATAGGAGACCACGATCTTTTTCTCATCAGTTGGCGAGCATGGAACTCAGAGCAGCAGACACTACAGGAAGCTGGATCCCTACCATTTTAGAAGACTAAACGGAAGCCTTTCCCAAGGATGTCCAAGGACTACCTATGATGAAAGATATGGAGTTATTCATTGACTTGCAGCTGGGGACTTCACCGATATCATTTACATCTTATCGGATGGCACCCACAGAGCTTCTAGAGCTACGACTTTAGCTGGACGACCTTCGTGAGAAGGGAATCATCAAGCCCATGGCATCCCCCCGGGAAGCTCCAGTTTTGTTTGTGAAAATGAAAAATGGGATTCTACAGCTTTATGGGGATTATCATTGCCTGAATCAGGCCACGATAAAGAACATGTACCCTTTGTCGAGGATCGACGACCTCTTAGACCAGTTGAGAGGTGAAAAGTGGATCTCCTACATTGATCATCGATATGGCTACCACCAGTTGCGGGTTTGTGAGGCTAACATCCTGATTTTGGCTTTCCATTGATGATATGGGCATTACATGTTTCTGGTGATTCCCATTGGCGTGACAAATGCCCTCCACATTGTCATTTCATTGATTAACCAGATCTTCCAGCTGTACTTAGACTGATTTATGGTAGTCTTTATTGAAGACATTCACATCTAATTTGCGACGGAGGAGGAGCACATGGGGAATTTGAGGATGGTATTAGACTTACTCCAGGAGCATCAATTGTATGGGAAACTATTAAAGTGTCTGTTTTGGATTCTTGAGGTTTACTTTATAGGGCATGCCATTATAGAGCAGGGATTGGCTATAGATCCCGCAAAGATAGAGTCAATACATTCTTGGGAGCCACACAAGAATGTGTCAGTGGTGATGAGCTTCCTTGGTTTTTTAGGGTACTACTGGAGGGTTGTGGAAGATTTCCCTAGTATTGCTGCCACTTTGACCGCATTGACGGGGAGGGGATGACCCTTCACCTGGGATGATTAGTGGAAGAAGGCCTTCGAGGAGTTGAGATAGAGGCTTACTAGTGCTCTAGAGTTGAGGCGTCTAGAGGAGGGCGTTGAGTTCATGGTGTACTGCGACACTTCAAGAGCTGGGATTGGGTGATTGCTGATGTAGTAGACGGTTGTGATTGCATATGGGTCGAGGAAGTCAAGGCTCTATGAGCATAATTATGTGACTCAAAATATAAAGCGGGCAGTGGTGGTCTTCTCCTTGAGGTTTTGGAGACACTAACTTCTAGGTGAGTGTTATGTGGTCTAATCAGACCACCAGTGCCTCAAGTACATATTCACTCAGAGTTATTTGAATATGAGGTAGAGGTGATGGCTGGAGTTTCATACAAGACTATGATTTTGAGCTATTCTAAACTCCAGTTAAGGGAAACATAGTGGAAGATTCCCCTAGCATGAATTACTAGGCTAATTTATTGTGGGACGAATCAGAGTAGTTGGCCTCCCTACGACTCACCTTAGTGGAGCAGGAGGGTACGAACTTTCTACAATCAATGGTGTAGACACCTTCACTCCTTGAGCATGTGAGAGAGTGGCAATTGGGGGATGTTGACAGAGAGGTACTGTGTGATCAGATATCCATGAGCGAATCACTCTATGAGTATTATAAATGAGGGAATCATGATATCCTGTTCCATGGGTGAGCTGTAGTGCTAGTGGAGATGTGGGAGGTGATGCGGGAGTTCCACGCTTCTCCCATGGCTGTATATCCTAGTGCGGGGAAAATGTACAGAGACTATTAACGACCGTTTTGGTTGTTGGTAATGTAGCGGAGCATAGCTGAGTATGTTTCTCAGTGTCTTACCTGTCATCAGGTGAATGGGGAGTATCAGGTTCCGGAAGGGTTGTTGCATCTCCTTGATATCCTAATGTGGAAGTGGAATGCCATATCTATAGACTACGGTATAGGGCTTCCATGCACAACGAAGGGCCATGACTCCATTTGGGTGATCGTGGACTGACTCATGATGTAGGAAAACTTCATTGGCACCAGAGAGTAGAGATCAGTGAAGGGTTTAAGGCACCTTTACGTTCGGGAGATCGTCCACCATCTTGTAGTACCCTCGACAATCATCTCCGACAGTGATGTGCGGTTTACGTCGGGATTGTTGTGAGGCCTACAAGATGCATTCGAGACACAGCTACATATGAGTACATCATTCCACCCAGAGATGGTAGGGATGATCATGTTCACTATCCAGGTGCTGGTGGATATACTCTAGGAATGCATTTTAGACTTTCGCCTATCCTGGGATGATCACCAACCCTTGGTGGAGTTCGCGTAAAACATTAGTTACCACTCTAGAATCGACATGGCCCCCTTTGAGGCCCTCTGTGGGAGACCCTGAAGGTCACTGTTGTGCGAGAGAGAGGTTGGTGACACCTCTGTCATGGGCCCAGAGTTGGTGTAGGTGACAGTAAAGATGTTGTAGGTCATTCTTGAGCGGATGAGGACGGCTCACATGAGACATAAGTCCTATGCAGATCGTCATCGTAGGCCATTTGAGTTCATGAAGGGGGACCATGTCTTTTTGAGAGTCTCTTTGCGGCATGGTATAAGGTGGTTCGGCCGGGGTGGTGAGCTATCCCAAAGGTTCATTGGTCCCTTTGAGATAATTCATAGGGTTGGTGGGGTCACCTACCATTTTACTCTACCCCAACAGTTGAAGAGAGTGCATGACGTATTCCACATGTCACATATGAGTAAATACATGCATGAACCAATACACGTTATTGAATGAGGAGATATGGAAATCGATGATGAAGACACCTTTCCGGATCACCTGTTGGCGATTGATGACTGGTAGGTTCGGACACTCCATGGGCAGACCATTCCTTTGGTTCGTGTACTGTGGCAGCACGGGAGTGTGCGTGAGAGCACCTGTGAATGGGGGAGCCAGATGCGGGCTTAGTATCCCATCTTTTTTTTTGTAGATTTGTTTTTCGGGGATGAAAATATTAAAGGAGGGAATTTTTTAAGAACCCAGTTTTTCAGCCTATAAGACATTGAAATTTTCGTAATGTTACACCAGACCAGGATGTTCAGACGGTGTGTGATTCTAAGCCATGGTGTGACCAGAATTAAATTTAAAGTGTGTTCACACTTGAAACACCAAATAAATAGAATAAATCCTAAAAATTATCTCGGATGATAAAAATGAGGGCACAATTGAGTCCAGAGTGTCTTTTTTACCCTATAAAGAGTGTAACATTCACGGGTGCGACACTTTTGGGGAAAACGCCATCGGGGGCGTTTTTGTAATTTAGCAGCCTCATGCGTGAACTTTAAAACTTCAGAATGGAGGATCAGATTGAAATTCTGACACCTCCATTATAGTCAGAACGTTGATTTTACCCTAAAGGTGGCTGAACCCCGACCCCGCTAAAAGTTCAGGTACAGATCCTACTAGTGGGCGTTTAAGTGTTTCTTTATATAAAAACATTTCCCACCCCTCATCCTCATTCTATATTGTCTCTACCTGGTGGATCTCTTTCAAGAAGCATCATGATCCTCTCCCCACCTCTCCATGGCGCAGTGGATTATTCGGATTATCGGTGATGCGATGAGCTATGTCCTGCGAGGTAAGCTCGTGTATTTTTTTTTAATTTTTCAACCTCTTCAAATGCAATTCATATTGTTGAAATGCTATTTTACTATCGAGAGAAGCCCATGGTTTCATAGGATTTGATCTGAAGCTTCTAACTCTATTCTCGGATCAAATATCTATGTCCCGAGATTCTCGGGTTGGCCCCTGGATGTTTTGAGGCCATTTTTTTCTGTTTTCCGGTTGTTTCAGGGGTTTCCGATGAGCTTCAGGCGGACCGGGATGATGGCCGGTGCGGTGGGGTCCCTGAAGATGATGGTCCCAGGCAGCGGAGGACCTAGGTAGTGGCGGTCCAAGGCAGCGGCGGTGGGATTCAGGCGGTCCGGGACATCGTTGTACGCAGGGTGAAGTGGTGTCCAGGCTGGTCAGCTTCGCCAGTAAGCGGGAGGAGTGAGAAACCGGGGTCGTCGCGACCCTGACCAGTCGATAGAGTCCCGCAATCCCCAGGTCTCATGGAGAAAGCATCGGACTGGCTAAGTCGGTCTGGGTGACCAGGGGTGGCCTGTGCGTTGAACAGCGGGCTGCGGTGGACTGGGCAGTCCAAGCGGCGCAGCCGCAGACCGCCTGTCTAAAGGGATGGGTCGGCCCAGGCCCACCCCCTCTCTGTCCGATGACGTTAAAAATGCCATAACTCAAAAATTGAGTGTTGGTTTCTTGTACTATCTGAGAAACTGCCATCCTTGGCTCGAGAAAAAGATTTTGAGATGGTCTCGAGGATTTTTAATTCCCCAGACTAGAGCTCGGTGGCCCGACACACTCATTAAGTACCTCACCGAGATTTTTCTTTTGAATGGCGCGACCAAAACCAGAGTCCATTTAAGGAATCTTCAGCATTGTTGTGACCCTTTTATCGAGACTATGTTTTCCAGGTTAGTTTCATTCATTGAATCTGGAGTTGAGGTGTGGGCCCCACATTCTATCTTCTAAGTTGTGAGCCGTTCTTTGTGACTATTTCATAAGACATCTGTTTGGGGTGAATGAGTAGTCGTTTCAACATGTTTTTCTGAGAGCATCACAATGGAACAGTTTTCCCGAACTCTTTTGGGAATGAGGTGTGGGCCCTACGAGATTTCCTATGGGATCGAAGCGGGGTTGAATAACTGTTTTTTAGGAGTCTGTTTACAGCGTGTAAATAGTCTATCTCGCGTGTTTTTCCTTAAGGATTACAATGGTGTCATATGTTTGTGCGTGTGAAGAATTTTTAGAGATCTCATTAAATGTGGAAACATGGAAGGGTATTGGTCAGACGTTCCTTTGACGTACAATTACCCAATGCATAGTCATGATGTTAGAGACACCCAGAGATGGTTCATGCAGTGCAGAGTTATCAAACTAGTTCAGGTTTTACCCTCCAGAAGGGCTACGTAGTTGGATATCCACTGGCATATTAGGGTTTACCCTCCAGCGAGGCTGGAAAGTGGGTTACCCTTTGAATATAGGGTTTAACCTCCATCGGAAATGGTCAGTGGGTTACCTGATGACCTATTATGGTTTACCATCCATTGGGGCTGGGTAGTGGGATACCAGACAACCTTTTAGGGTTTACCCTCTAGCAGGGCTGGGCAGTAGGTTACCAGCTGGACTTTTTGGGTTTACCCTCTAGTTGGGTTGGGTAGTGGGTTACCCAATGACTTCCTTCAGACTCATACCTTACTATGAGGCTAGTCTATGATTTTTCTATATGGTTACCAGAGCGGGTTCCTTGGTTGTGCGATTTAGCGTTGAGACAGATTTGATATGCTGGACTTTTGGGCTTCAGTGATGGATATACTCCGAACTATTGGAATCTTTTCCTAGGTTTGGATTGGATATTTAGATCCCATTACACACTCATTTGGGTTTCTTATTGAGCACATATATATATACACCCTAATTTTGTTCCCACTCCTTGGGTTCTGTTACTATCCTGATAGGAGGGGTGAAGACATGCAAGGTAAGTCAAACGATTTTTGTGTCTAGATCATCTTGGTCAAATGAGCCTACTTCTTTTATTATGTTGTGTTGAGTTGTACTTTATTTAATATATTGTTTCTCTTTTCTCTATTATATCTACTACTCACCATTTTAGTACATCCTTTGTTTCTCCCTTGATCTTACAGGGTATCCAACTAAGTATCATTATACTCAACCCTGATTGGGATTTTCCCACACTTAGTGTGCCCTTCCAGATGATAGATAGGTCGATCGAGACTATGGAGGAGCGTAGAGGACACATGATCTTGGGCTGCGTTCAGTGGTCAAAGTAGGAAATTCAGGTGTGAGACTCATCAGTTTTCTACTTTTGTTTACATATTTCCATGCTGTGTCACATTTCAGGTTGGGTGTCTGTTTTTCCATTTTTATGATCAGTATCTTGTCATTACTTTTCAACACTTTTATTTTATCTAATTAAAAGATGATTCAGGACTATGGTTGGGTTATAGTTTTTTTCCTTCGGCTTTATTTTGACTCTGCACTTCTGCATAGAGTGGGATGTGTGTGTGTACAGGTACTTAGGCAAAGGCCTTCCTGAGATTGTTATGCCTTCGGCACTTGCCCGCAGCCCCTCGCCTATAGAGGAGATCTTGGTGTAGTTGCGGCTCGAGACTGGAAGGTTCCAGCCATGAAAATATTCAATTAATGGTAATAATTTTTATTAATTTTGGATTATACATTATGATATGATCTAACATAGTGTATGTCACAATTTAAATATGGTTCCCAGAAGAATGAATTTGAACTCCAGGAATAAACATTATCTGAAGAGTAAAAAATATCACATCATTCATCATCTTAAGAAAACATTTAAAAGGAAAACATTCTCCCGCTTATCTACATCATATAAAAAAAGTAGGATCTATTAATTATATAAGTAAATAATTCAATGAGTCCCGAGGATTTGAAGGGATGCAAGAAATGAAAAGGATGGGAAAAAAGATAGATAAATGGAATGCGCGAATAAGTAATTACTAACAGGTGATAACTGTTGAAAAATCAGTTTGGTAAATGATTGAAGGTAATGATAGTATGTTATAAGTGTCCAGAAAAATGACACCATGATCATGATTGCAAGATAAGAAATTTTTTTCCAATATAGAATGCTTTATCTACAAGAATTTGGGACACTACACGTATCAATTACCAAATACTCAGAGTATGGCCCAAATGATGGAATTGGATAATAATAAAGTAATGATTGTACCACAGATAAAGAGAAATGTCTAGTGTTACTATGTAGTTATTAAATAATTATTTCATTTGAGTGTTGTATCAAAGATGTACGCGTTATATGAATTAAGGAAATAAATTCACAATGTACTATAATACTATTTTATTAAGGATATGATATTAGTTGGTTCTATGAGAATTGACTTAATATCAAGTTATTTTATTTAATACATGGTTACATGAATGATAAAACATAATATGGTTACGATAATGAGGTATTTATTTTATAATAATATATGATTGATTTTGATAAATTATAATGGATATTATTGACTACATTTAAATTGATTAATGATTTGTATATTTCATCACTATTGGATTTTACAAAATTTATGGATTTAAAGAGTATATACAGTATTCTTTGCGTTAATGAGAGAATAATTATGTACTTACATATTCAAATAAGGTTTTAGGTAAATTCAGTTTATTACCAGGTTTTAATAAAATACATTATGAAGGTTTTCAAATTTCAATCTTCATTAAGTTATGTTCACTTTCTTTATAAATTTTTGGACTATGTGATTGGACCCCCATATTGTGTATAAGTGTAAGGGTTGAAATTGATTATGTTGAACAATTTATTTTTTTGTATGAGGATAAATTATGACTTATTAGATACTTTGAACTAACCATTTGGGTTTCTGTAATCATTTAGAAAATTAATAGAATACTTGTTGACCTTATTATTTTGAAAATGTGTTTCTGGAATAATAAACTACTTATTTTTTGAACATTCAATTTCTAGTGTAAGTTAAGAAGTCAAAATAGAGTGAAGAACAACCATATTATGGGATTAGGATAATGAATAGTGAAGTAATCAAGTAAGTTTTCTTGAATTATAATCATCATAGTAAATTAATCCCTTATATTCAAAAAAGTGTTACTAATAAAATTTGGTATCTTGATACCATATTTTTTGTTGAACCAGTGATACATTAATTCATCATAAATTGATGGCTTCGAGGCCCTCAATTTTACTTCTATTTTGCATTTGTTTGTAATTAATGACTCAATCACTCGAAATAAATATTTTTGTCCTTCCCCCAATTATGTGTCTTTAATTTCCACCAATTTTCTCTTATTAGAAATCCTAATTTGGTGGTGAATTTTTTATTTCCCTTTCCCTCTTATTAAGACTCCATTTTTATAACCCAATTTCCAATGTGGGTTTTCCACAATGTTATTTTCCATTTTAAACCATTTATATTCAATGAAATTTTTTAAATAGAGAAGACACAATTTATTGAATAATGGGAGAATTTAACACCCCATGATATTATACTATGTAATCTACATAGTGTAATTTAATGGATTATATTTCCTGCAACAATAATTTGGCATGCGTTATATTGATGATTGAGTTTCTATGAAGCAACACATTAGTATTATAATTATTTAAATGATATATTTATTTATAAAACAAATAATGTGATATGAAAAATAAGAAATAAATTTTAAATGATATTTATATTGTTTTCATATAAATAAATCGTATTTATAATGAAATGTATATTTTTTTGAAATAGTTATACATTTTGGAAAACTATTTTCTTAAAATAACAAATTATTATGTCCTTTTGAAAATAAAATAATTTTAGACACTCCTAATAATTTATTTTGGTGAAATATACTTCATTTTTGAATTCAAAATATCAAAAATATCTTAGGCATAATTTTTTGTATTTTTTCTGAAAACATAAATTTTTTATGAATAGTGAAAAATACGAAAGAATACATAAAAACAGAATTTTTAATTTAATTATTTATTTTTATTTTAAATTTATTTTCATATAAAAATTTAAATTTAATAGCGTTATTAGTCCAATTTAATTAATTTTATTCAATTAATAATATGATTAGATATATAATATTTTATTGAACTTTTTAACGTATTTTACCCACCTTCTATGCAAATTTGCAAACATGAATAAATCATAATTTTACCACTCTTGTGAATTAAATTTCAAAAAAATTAGAAAAACGGTTGACATTAACAAGAAAAAATATGATCAATAAGACAGAAATAATTTTTTAAAATAATAACTTTTTTAATTTATTTAACACAGATAAAACTAGATTAGGTAATTAAAGGTAAAAACATTGTTATAGTAATATAAAATTACCCCAACAAATGTTATAATTCGATTTGAAAAGTTTTTTTCAACAAATAAAATCCTTAGGAAAAAATATGATCCTTTTTATTCACTTGGGTAAGATAAGTACATTTATTATTTTTTATTTAATGAAGAGTTTAAAGTGTAAAATTAAAAATGTAATAACTAACATATTTTTAATATAGTGTTATACATAGGATAAATTTGACTATAAATATTTATTATAAATCTGAATCAATTTCCAACATCATGGTATTTTATTTATAATTTTTATACCTTAATTAATAACATTTATTTATGATACAATGATGATGTAGTAATTACCTTATTAATGAATGATTAAAACAATTGATATTATAAATATTAAAATAAATAAAATTTGAATCTTTTTATGGTATCCAATAGTTTTTTGGTTACTATGACATATATTATGTATTAAATATATTTATTTCGAATAAATCAATTTTATAATAATTTTATAAAAAACATGTATTAAATATTAACTAAATAGACATAAATGGTATTTTAAAATAAATAGTATTTTATTAAATAATATAAAAGAAATAAATATATAAAGATATAACAACTAAAATGGATACTATTAAAGTTTTATAAATGATAAACTTTAGGATGGTTTGGAAAGGTATATAAACTATACTAACATTGTAGTGTAAAAAAAAGACATAGTTAGAGTTAAACTATTTAACTAAGTGTTAAATATAAATGATACAGTTAATATAATGACATTAACATGTATTAAACGTATTGGGTGAGAGGATTTTGACCCATACTCACCATATCCTCTAAATAAATCTATTTATATCTAGTATAAAACCAAAATGATTTCATAATAATTTTGAATTTCAAGCATCTCATAAAGTTCCCGTAACCTCTCTTATAAAAGGGCACTTCCCATTCTCTAAAATTCCAACCTCCAATGCAATCTGGATCTATTAAACCATAATAAATTATCATACCAAATACCATTATTTCATCCTATATTATTTACATTGATCATAAATCCACCCTAAGGATCCGTTTTGTTCAAATCAAAAGGGAGAATTCGAAGAAGAGGTAATTATTTCCACACATCATTCAAAGTTATTTTTTCTTCCACTTCCCATTTCTTCGATGTTTTCATAATAAAATAATAACTCATGAACCTTGTAAATACTAAAATTTTATTATTATTATTTTAAAACCATATAAATTATTCTATCCATCTTTTGAATGAAAAATTCCTTATACGTGCTTACGTATGGCTTACCATCTCCACGTCGTGGTGTAGTTTGTTATTCTACATTTCATTATTTGGATTGTATAATATTGAGTATAATTAATGTAAATAATAAATATAATATGTTAATTATTATTTATATATAATATACCATCCATATATATATTATTCCACCATCAATAGAAGGATATTGTCTCTCATACAAACATATGACTTACCGTTTCCACGACGCGATATGATTCATTTTCGCACTCACCATTCAATGATGATTATAAAAATATCTATTTTTAATATGTTTGTAATATATGACATAATAATTATACTTAATATATATATATATATTTATTTACATATATCTCATTCACTTGCTACTGTTCAATATAATATGAAAACAGAAACAATGTTCTTGTGTACGTACGGACAACCCTCTCCATGAATAGTGTTTCCATTACATATATTTATATATTATAAATATTAATATTCAGAATATATATGATACATAAATCTTGTTTTTATATTCTTAAATAATTTTAATCATGATCTATGTGATACAATCAAGAATAACAAGTAAAAACAAGTATGATAAAGAAAGCGATTATTACCCGAAATGTAAATTTAACATGGAAATTATTATTAAATGGTCAGTATAAAGTAATAAATGAATCATAAATGACATAATAAATATTAATATGTTTATGTAATAATTTAATAACATACTATAGTCATTATACAGGAGGATAAATGTACCCTTGACTAAAAGAATGTATAAGGTAAGGGTTTATTCCACATTCTCATTATAATATAATATTTTTTTTATGTAGGTATTTATTGGGACATATTTATGATCAATATTTGTTTTTCATAATTTTTTTTGAAAATGAATATATTAATGGTTTTTGTAAGAGTATCTTCATCAATATAACCATTTTAAATGTTTTCATGATTTATTTTTATAAATATTTATAAATATGTGTAGGTTTTACAAATGATTATAATGATTTATTAATATGGACATGATGTTAATTAATTTCAATATATTAAAATTGGTTTGAGACATATTGAATATAACATATATTTTTAATTAGTTCCTTTATTAATGTGTTGCATTTATATTATTTCACAAAAGCGTTATTTCTCACCATGAGTTTTACTTAACATTTTCACCTATGTCAACAACCTTTAAAAGATATTATTGTTGATTGAGGATGATTTATTATAATAAAATGATTTATAATATGTATGATAGTGGATGCGAAATTCTTATACATTAATGGTTTATGGTTACTGTATTGACATTTCTTATAGTAGTTTTATAATGAATGTTTATGTAATCTTTAAAAATTTTCATATGAGGAATGAATTAGACTTAGTATGTGAAGTGATAGGCCCTTTATAGCCCACATATGTATTTTTAGGTATCATAAGGAAAACTAGTTTCTTAGTAAGAGTCCTTGAAAAAATATATATTTAGGGACGTGGAACGAGGGCTTGAAATTGTGGTTTGGATGTCAAGTAATATGCATTTAAACATTATGAGATTATTTATTAATATTACAAGTGATTATTCAATTAGTATAATATCTTTGGGAATTTTAAATGAAATAATTTAATTTATCTTTTTCATATTATTTTGTAGTTTATGTTTGAAGGGCTTGTTTTTAAATTTTATACCTTTCCATAAAAGTTTATTATTTTTTATGATAGATTCTGCTACATTGTTTATACTTAATGAGCATCTCAGCTCACCCCTTTCTTTTGTTTTATTTTTCGAGGATTCCGAGGATTGTATTATGTTTGTTATGAAGGGTTATGATAGAAGAATATTGGATTTCTCATACGAAATTTTATTATGTGTTTTATGATAGAAACTGTAATTTTATTGTTTTTGTAAGTAATTTATTTAACAATATTGGTAAACTGGTCGGTCCTTCAGGACTTGATTCATTGTAATCATGAATATGTATTAACATAAAGCACCAGATCTTTGATTCCGATGATAGAGACTTACATTAATGTATATATCTCTGTAAAAATCACCTAGTGGCATGATCATTGTTACCCAACTATTGTAATATTATCCTATTAGTGTAAGTATGATTATCCATATAGAACATAACATAATAATTTACATTGTGGAATTCAATATTATACTGGTAATGTATTTTCTCTCATTTAGAGATCACACGTCAATTTATAGAGAAAAATAAATTTCATTATATTTTCTAAACCATCACACTCCCCTATGAAACTACATGAAATATCCTAAATGTACATTAAAAATACCGAAATTATGTGGTATATTAAACACTATGATGAATCATAACATTTCAAAATGGGATCATTAACTAAAGATATCAACAAGGTGGAAATAACATTTTGGGGGAATAAAATTATTTATTCCCTAAATAGTTACCTAGAATTTCCCACTATTGTGAGGAAGAGTTATAAATATATATTATACACAAATTAACTCCTATCTCAAAATTCCCTTATATGGTTTCCCAAGATAAACTTGAGGTATTAAATAAGAATATATAATATCATTAAGACTGTAAAACCCTGAGATATTATGAGATATATTACTTTTAAATTCATTGATGTCTTGGGTTTTATGTTACACTATGACTAGCTTGTCCTATATGAACCACTGTATTAGTTTGCAGTATAGGCAACACAATACATGGCTAGTGTTAAACACAATTTCATGTTCATTTGATAGAATTCAGTTCACCCAAAATCGAGTATTGATTTTTGGTCAATGTATAGAATAACATTTTATCTATTATGTTATAAGAAACAACAAAGGAAGCGTTCACTATACGCGGCACTGACGTGGCTTCCATTAAAGGCAAGAACTACATTCCTCGATAGATTGTGTTGTATGAAACATTGAGTTTCAAAAAACAGTGACATATTATTAAAATATTATTATATAATAGGATATAATCAAGACGTTTTGAATAGTATTAACCATGTTTTTAATTTTATATAATATTAAAATTCATACAATATATATTCTAGATCATTATATAATAAAAAATTCTATTTTTTAGATAAAAGAAGTAATTTTCAAAAAATGAAATGATTCCGCCTTTTGATGGAGAACGATTTTAAATCTTGTTTTGATGACTTTTATATATTATATTTGACAAAATTAATGAATTATTTTCAATCAAAATAAAAAAATTTACTTTGGTGGGATTTTTTATTTTGATGATAAAATAAAAAAGTTAATGAATAGTGAAAAATAATGCATTTTAATTTAAAAAAACCATTTAATCTAATTTTCTTATAAAGATAAATTATCTTTTATTGGGTTTTAAAAAATTTAATTGGACTATATTTTTTTCATTTAATTTAGTTTTTATCAATAGATGTAATTTTACATTTAAATTGGACATAAAATCATGTTAATCTTTTGATAGTTTTTTCTTCTTAAAACCAGCTTTCTGGTTTTGAACATGGTAATTAATTTTAAATAAATTAAGGAAACTTCATTATGTGGAATTTTGAAAAATGGATTCAATATTTTTAATTAATGGTACCAAAATATGTTAATCAGTTACTTTTAGTTTTTTGATATTAGGAATAGTAACTGTAGTAATTTTGATATACCATCATTAATGGAAAATCATGTACATTAGGGTGACAAATAATATGAAAATGAAAATAAAATTACCCTAACACCTTTAAAATTCCTAGTGGATGAATTGAAGTTTACCAATTTCACAAAATGGACTTAATTGAATCATTTAATGGACTCATGGACTTGAATGTGATGTAATTAGAATTAAAACAAAAGAATGTGGTGACATGTCACTCTCGTATACCTTATTAGTATGATAATTTTAATATAGTGATAAACATCATAAATATTCCAATATAAACAGTCTATAGAAATATTATGAAATTATATACATCATTTCATTTTATTTTTATGTTTTAGAGACAAAATAATTACCATTAATGATGACACAATTTAGTTGTAATAATTATTTTATTGATAGAAATATCAAATAAGTGGTTTAAAATATATTAAAATAAATATTATATGAACTAATTAATATTTTCAACAATAATATTTTGGGGAAAATGAAATTATAAGATTGTAATAAATATTTTGGTCCAAATTTATCTTCGGTGTGTATTTTATTTTAAGTCAAAGAATTGAATATTTTGAAAATTGAAACTATTGGTAATTTATAAAAATAACATATTATTAAATTATGTAAAACTAAAAAAATATTTATAGAATAAAAATTGTAAATTATATGGTTGAAAATATCCTAATTTATACAATTATATAAAATTTACAAAACATATGTAAATATTTATAACCATTTAATATTTAGATTTTTATTAACACAAAAAATTAAATAGATTGAATATGAAAAAATCAAAATGATATGGTTTAAAATGAAATCATTACATATTTATATTTATAAATTTTTAGACTATTTCTCCCCATAATTATATTAAATTATAAATAAGTTGTTTTTGTAGAATTATAAACTGAAAATTAATTTATAATAAATTAATATTTCAAGACTTTTCTAGGGGTCACCCCCCACTCTTATAACAATTTACCTCCACATCAATTTAAATCGCACCTCCCCAGTCAATTGTAACTGGAAAACCTCAATATAATACCATCATATCTTGTCTCACAACATCCTATATGCCACCCTTTATAAATCCATTTTATGGAGTGCTTTTGTGCATACCAATAGGATATACCAAAAAACGATGTAACTGTTATTATCAACTCTTCCTAAATTATTTTTTTCATATACTTCCTATTATTTTGTTTTTGTGATAATAAGTTAATAAATACAGAGTCTTATACATGATGAGATATTATTATAATCATGGTAAATATATATACTTCCTTTTATCAATTTTACAAATAATAATATCACTATGAGTGCGTACATACATCTTATCGTCTCCATGACATGGTTTAATTTTTTATTCTACAAAAAAAATTAGATGTGCATAATGATGAGTAAAATTGATTTAAATATTTAATATAACCTGATAATTATTATTATGATTAATATATTATCCTATTATAAACCATTTAAATATTAAGTGAATGATATCATCGCTCGTGCGTACGTACATATTACCATCTCCAAGACACGATATGATTTATTCTCCCTGATTACCATTAAAGAATGATTATAAAGAATATATAATACATAAGGATTAAACATATGAAATTATATTTCTAATTTATTTATGTATATTTTTATATATTTTATTTACTTTTTTCCTTTCAATTAAACAAGGAAACATAAACAACATCCATGCGTACGTACGACATGTCGTCTCTATGAATGATGTACTCGATTTAATGTATCTATTTATTATATATATTTAAATACGGAATATTTATGATATATAATTCATTATTTCAATTCTGTAATAATGTAAATCATGATCTATGTTACAATATCAAGTAGTTCATGTCAAGACATGTAAGATAAATAAAACAATTATTTCCCAAAACATTGTGTTTACACAGAATTTATAAATAAACGGGTAATATAAAGTCATAAGTGAATCATGAATCATATCAAACAAATTTTGGTTCTATTACAAGTTAATAATATATTTACACCCACTATAATAGTGTTTTGGACACATATAAAATATATTTTACTTAAGGTATGGGATAATATTGCAATCTCATAGTTTTTTGAGATTGTTATATGTAAGTATTTTATGGTGTATTTTTATCATCCATGTCCACTTCTACTAAATATATAATTTTATTAATATTTATATAATCTTTTATAAAGAAAATTGTTCTGATTGGTGAGTTTTTATTAAATGGTATTAATGGAATATTTCTTTCATTTTCCATATGAGGTAATTTTTTACATTTTTAGAAAGGGTACGAGAAGATTATTTTTAAACTTATACAACATCAATGTATTTTTACATATTCATAACACCTAATTTTCATCAATAATTCTATAAATTTCTTCATGTAAAATTTCAAATAATTTCCATTATTTTTTAATTCCTCATCATTGTTAGAATATAAAATATTTTTATAGAAGTAATTATATTTTCCTCTTGAATTAATATCAAGTGTTTTATCAATATTATTTTCCATATTTGATGACATAGGGTAATGTTTCTATCCATATAGTTAGTTTTATTTGATTATGTTTTTGATAGAATTATTTTCACATAATTATTATATATTATATGGATTATTCAATGATGGAATGATGATTAAGAAACCCAATTTATTGTTCCAAGGCATTTCCCATGGTTAATGTTTCTTGTTTTGTGGCCCATGCGGGAATGATTTAATTATGAGATACGAGGAACAAATATCACCCTCCAATTAATTGGGTAAATGTTTATATATCAAGTAATATACATGACTATAATGGCATGTAAATATAGATCAGTAATACAGGGCTATAACGACAAGTAAATTCAGTTTAATAATACATGGATGGAAAATAAAATAAACGTGTATAATTAATAGACTTTGTCTGCATTGGTGGTCTTGTAAGAAATGCCTTGGATACAACAGAAATCATATTTTCTTCTTATTTTTTCCATGATACTATGTTTTATGCCAATACAATTTTATCATGGTTAATGTTCATTTCTGATCTATTCCTTATTTAAGGTGGAGATTTATTTCATGATTCAATATTGTGATATTTAGACATTATTTTTATGTTATTACAATCTAATGTTAGTGGTTTGTTCTATATTTTCTTTTTTTAAACTTATTGAGAATTTGAGATCACCATTTTTATGTTTTCATTCCCCTATGATGCATATAATGGTTTTCAATAGGAAAACAAAAGGGGATGATCTTTATGGGAGATATTGATGTTCATTCACCATGATTGAATATTATGTTCCATCTATCCCAACAAACTAAAATAATAGGGTCATTTGGTGTCTATTTTTGTAATGTATTAATTATTCCACAAAACAATTAATTTTCATGTACATCAATATTGGTTCATTAAATTTGGTATCTGAGTGAATGTTTTGTAATACTTTGGTAACTATTGTGATAAATCTTTAGAAAGATCCCTAGATTCATATATCAGGTATTTCAATGGATTCCCTCAATGATAATTATACCAATATGTTATAATACATGAATTATAGTAATGATCATGAATAACCATGGATTAAAGTGAATATTTTAGAGGTAAAAATTACTCTTTCGAGATTATATTTCATTCCATGTATTATTTTTGAATATAAAAATATTATTCTTTTGGGTTTGACAAAATGGAGTGAAATAGGATGAATCATGTTAATGACCAATATGTTGGAAAATGGAATTATATTCCCCATTTTAAACAAAATTAAATGGGAGATGCAAGGAAAACATTATTATTATTCCTAATAAAAAATATCAAAATATAATCCAGAATCTCAACTATACTGAGATTCCAGACCCATCTTATAAGAGAAATGTGGAGTTTTATGGTGATAATAGAGGAAATAATGATCAATTTTTATCATTTAAATCTTATTGAAGAGGCATTAAGGAGAATGTTTCAAAGGATCTGGAAGATGAATTTGGTGTTGAAAAAAGTTCATGATACCAATACATGAAAATTAAAATATCTAGTTGACATAGTGGGAAATGATAATGGTATTTCTATGAAATAAATTATGGATAAATGCTTTAAATGTGGAATGTATGGAAGTTTTTCATATTGGTTACCTATGGTAAAATATCATGAAGATAATCAACGTGTTAATATGGGTAGTATTTATGTTGCAGATGATGATGAGACTAAAAATGATATATGGGATGAAAAATGTGTTAATTAATAAAATAATTACGATCGGTCAATTATGTAAGAAGATAGTGGAATGATTTCCTGATTATCAAGATTAATTTTTTTAAGTAATTATATGGTACAATTAAATATATAAATAACATTAGATTGTTACACTATTATTTTTCCTTAAGTATATGAATGAATTTGTTGAATGTTATTGGTAACCATGAAATTTTATAATTATTTTTTTGGAAAACATATGATAGTTGAATAATGATGGGATTAGGTGATAATGAGTAGATTGATTTTAATAATGACCATAGTTATGATATATTGAAATTGTGATATCATGGTTTGAGTATGTAGCATTATGAGAATTACATTGTCTGGAAAGGGTTAATTTTAACAGAATCCATGATTAAACTATGATTTTATAGTAATTATTATTATTACAATGTTTCAAGAGAATAAATGATTAAGGTATTTACATGTTTGGAATATGCGAACCAGAAATTCCTTAATATATTTTGGAGATAAATTTTAAATAAATTTAGTTAACATATTTTGAAAGGTTTATATTTTTATTATTTGGAAATATTTTAAGGTTATCTATTTATGGATATTATGAGTTGTAATATGAAAGAATTTTGCTATTGTAACATATTTTCTCCCTATAGGAGTACCTATGCATATTTTATTTCCTATGATAACTTTTGTTTGAGACAGGTTGAATGGAATATCAATCTATCTTATGATCTATAAGACATTAAAGAGTGAAAAATTATATTACATTTCATTTATTAAGAGATCATGTGTAATTTGTTCAAGGAACTAATAGTGATTATATTTTACCAAAAATCATGCTTTTATTTATTCTTATATAAAATTATTTGACATTAGGGAAAGGTTCTTGAAAAAAATGTTATCATAGTACCTTTTTATTTGATGAATCAGATGTTCCCATAAATCATCACAGATTTATTCTATTCTGGTTGTTAACTTTCTCAAACCGTGTCCTCTATCAATATCCATTGGAACATGATGGTTTTATTTCTTTTCCATATCCATGTTTTCACATCTCATCAATGTTGTTCCCTGTTTAATCCTTGTGATGAGTTACAATGGGTAGACATTATGTTTTTAACATTCATTTTTTAAAAAGAAGTGTTAGTATTATTTTTTATGATGTTAGTTTCTATGAAAGAAACTAAAAGTAATAAACCATTTAAAAACAAAATTAATTTTGTGAGAAACTTCTTTTAAAGGGGTTAAAATGTAACACCCAATGATTTTATGAGAAAAATTATTTTTAATTCCTTGGATGTCATGTGTTGTCAAATAAACCAAGATTATCTTACAATATATGAAACACCATATTTTCTTTCAGTATACGCAACACTATACATGTTCTGTGTTACACACAATTTCATGTTTTTTTTGATATAATTCATTTTTGGAAACAATGAGTATATATATTTTTCAATGAATAAAATAATTATGTTTTTATTATGGTATATAAAAACCAAATTATTATTAAACTAAATTCAATACTAACTTGGTATCCATTACAAGCAATAATGATCTTCCTCGACAGCTTGTATTGTACGCAACACAATGTTTCACGAAAAAATGATAAGTTATTAATGTATTATTATTTAATTGGATATAAACTAGCCATTTTGAATATTATTATCCAAATTTCGAATTTTATATAATGTTAGCTTTGATATTATCTATTTTCTATAACATGGTATAAGAAAAAATTCATATTTTTGAATAAATGATGACTTTTTCAAAAAATAAAATTTTACTACATTTTGATGGAAAAAATGTTATAAATATAGTATTTTACACATTTATATATTATTTTTGAAAAAATAAACACCTTATCTTGAATTAGGACATAAAAAATTACATTGGTTTTATTTTTTGTAATTTTTGAATAAAATTAATATTTTAATGAATAGTGAAAAATAATACATTTAAATTCAAAATGTAATTTCCATATAATTATTTATATAGTTATATTTTATGTTTCATTTTATAATTTTTAATTGGATTATATTTTTATTATCTATCCAATGTTGGTAACTAGAAAAAATTTAATATTTAAATTGGTCGTAAACACATGTCAATCTTTTGATAGTGTATTCTTTTGAAAATCCCTTTTGATGGCTGTTAAAATGATAATTAATTTTAAATTAACTAATTATACTTATCTGTTTGGAATTTTTCAAAATTGATTCAATATTTGGAATATGTTTCTCTATAATATTTTAATATGTTAATTTTAATTTTTTGATGTTATGAATACTTACTATGCTAATTTTTATTGACCATATTTTAAGGTAAATCAGGTAAATTAGTGTAAGAAACAATATGATAATGATAATTAAATTACCCTATCACCCACCAAAATCATATTTGATGAATTAAATATGTAAAATATTATCTATGGGTCATTATTGGTTTATTTAATTGACTTTCTTCTATAAATGTTATGTAATTATAGTTAAAAAAATGTAAACATGTCACTCCTTAATATATTATAATTATAATAATTTTAATATAGTGATAAACATAATAAATAATCGATAATAATTAATCTATATAAATCTATTGATATTATATACATCATGTAAATTTATTGAATATTTTTAAATAATAAATAATTACCATTAATGATGACACAATATTTATGTAGAAATTATTTTATTGAATGAAATATCAAATAAATGGTTTTAATGTGGTTAAAATAAATATCATATGAACTAATTATTGTGATCTACAAAATTTACAGGATATTATGCCATTTTTAGTGTATTATATAATTTGTTTCGAATTTATCTTATTTTTTGGATTTTATTTAATGTCAAAAAATTAAATTGTGTAAAAATTGACACAATTAATATTTTATAAAAAGAACATATTATTAGATTATTTAAAAATAACATAAAAATTTAAAAATCACAATGTAAAAATTATATTGTCAAAAATTTCATAAAGACTCAAATTATTGAAAATTTTCAACACATAACAAAATATTTATAATCATTTAATTTTAGGATTTTTTTTACAACAAATAAACTTTAATAGATTAAATATAGATAAATCAAAATGATAATTCTTATAATAAAATCAAAATGTCTTTAAATTTTATTGTATGAGTGGATTTAGACCAATAATCACCATATATTCTAAATAAATTAGTTTGGGATCATTATAAATGCAAAATCAATATATAATAAATTAATAGTTTATGACATTCCAAAGGTACCCCACCCCTCTTTTTTAAAATGGATAATCTCCTTCTATATTAATCATGCCTTCAATGCACTTTGTCTCAGCCATCACCTACCACCACTCTTCCCAAATTCTCTCACTTCATTCTTGAGGCTTCCCTTTGGTCATAAATATAACTTAAAGAGTCATTTTTTCATACAAAAATGAGTATCCAAAAAAGATTTAATTGTTTTATTCCCTCTTCCAATTTTTTCTTCTCCTTATACATCCTCTAACAATGTTGTTCACAAACTAATGTAATAAATCAACAATCCTATACATGAAATCATTCTATTAAAATTATGTTATAACCTTTTACCTGTTTTTACCCATACTAATAATAACAATATCACTATGTGTGCGTATGTATGGATTCCCATCCTTAAACCGTGGTGTAATATGTTATTCAGAAATACTTAATTAAGATACTATAAGGATGAGTATAATAAATTTAAATTATAAATATAACATGATTATTAATTTTTATAATTAATATAAAATTCAATTTTATACCATTTAACCATTAATTGAATGATATCATTGCCAATCAATGCGTACGACTTACCATCTCCAAGACGCGAAGAGATTCATTCTCGACAACAACAATTCAAGAATGATTATAACATATTTATAATTAATAATCATGAAATATATAAAATAATAATTCTACTATATATATATGTGTTTGTGTGTGTGTGTGTGTTTCTGTGTCATTTACTTGATTCCATTCAATTCCATAAGTAAGTGGAATCAACATTGATGTGTACATGCGTTCAATAGTCTCCATGAACGATCTGTTCCATTTATTTAATATATTTATTTTATATAATTATATAGTTAGTATTTATGACATTTATATCATTTCATACAATTTTTATGTATGTAAATCATGATCTATGTAAAAATATCAAGAATAAAAAGTGAAAACATATATGATAAATAAAATGATTATTAACCAAAATGCTGCTCTAATAAGGAATTGATAAAATTTTTGTAACATAACGTCTTAAGTGAATAATATATTATATCATAAATATTAATGTGGTTATGTTTCATTTTACTAATATTTTTTAAACCACTATATAATAGATTCATACTTATAAAGAAAAAAAATCAGACCTAATGTAATTTATAATTTCACAATATCGT
This sequence comes from Viscum album, assembly GCA_963277665.1. Classification (NCBI taxonomy): domain Eukaryota; kingdom Viridiplantae; phylum Streptophyta; class Magnoliopsida; order Santalales; family Viscaceae; genus Viscum; species Viscum album. The sequence goes on along the minus strand of OY728163.1, from coordinate 1,042,123,912 downwards.
TGTTTTCGGATATTGATTATACATTAGTATTTCATATGGAATATTTATTATCCATGTAAATGTTTCTTAAATATATAATATTATTTATATTCTTCTAATATTTTTAAAAATAATTTTTACCTATTTATGAATTTTTATTAAATGTTACAGAAGTAATCATTCATTCATTTTCCATTAGATATACTTGTTTACTTTTCCATCAAAAGTACAAGAATTTTTTTATATTATATGTCATGAAGGGATTTGTACATCTTCATAAAAATTTATTTACATGATTATTTTTCTACACGATTTCAATTTTATTTTGAATTAAATTCATTTCCTTTACGATTTCATAGTATTTTGAGAATAGAAAATGTTTTTGTAGATGAAAGGATGTTTTTTCCGAAATTAAGTTCAAGTGTTTTAACAATATTATTTTCATATAATATAATATTGGGTTCTATATCAAACAAAATTATTAAATTGATTTTGTTGGTTTTATGATGGAATTATTTTTATGAAATCCATTTATATTATATTCGTTATGTATAATGAATTAATTTTTAAGAAACCCAGTTTTTTCTCATGGGTTGTGTTGTACTGAATGGTTTTTGATTTTGATATCTTTTAAGAATGATTTCATTATGATATGGGTGGGACTTATATCTCCTTTAAATGAATTGGGTAAAGATTAATATCCCATTATATAGACATAACCTGAATATCAAGTAAATCAATTCCAGTAATACCGTGTTTGAATGGCAACTAAATAATATTCAGTAATACATGGATGGAATAACATGTAATCCCGGTTCATTAATAGACTGTTTCCACTATGATGTTCATGGTAGAAATTCCATGGATAATATGAAAATCACAGTATTTTCTTATTTTGTTGCCACAATTACATGTATTATTCTAATTCTATTGTATTATGTTTAATGTTTGTTTCTAATCTATTCCTCTTGTTCTATAATTATTTATTTCATGAATCGTGATTATGATATTTACCCATTGTATTGATGTTTTTACCTTATTATGTTTATGGTTTTTTTAATTTCCCCATTATTACCATTTCTAAACATTTGAGCTAACAATTTTTATTTTTTAATTTCCCCAAGATAGAATGACTTTTTTAGATAGGAAAAGAAGAGGGCTAGATCTTTATGGGAGATGTTGAATACCATTCACCATGTTAGATGCTTTTGATCCATGTTCACAAAGAAACTAAACTAACATAATCATTTGGATTATTTTGGTGTAATTTATTATGTATACCACAAAAACATTTTCATTTCCATGTAAGTCATGATTGTGTCTTTATAAAGTCACCTAGTTTATATACCCTAGTGGGATATCATGGGTTACACTAGTGCTCTTTATAAATAAAAAGGATATACCAATGTGGTTTTTTTACTAATTTCTATGATCTAAAAAATATCACCAAAAAGAATAAGTATCCAATTATATGGATTGTCGATTTTTTCTATAATCTACATGGTTATAAATACAATTCAATGATGGATCTTCAATTTTTATATCATTATATAAAGGTGATGAAATATGAAATATTTAATAAATAATAATATATAATGTATGGACACTTTTATTTCTCTATGATTCCAATTATACTTACATATTACCCTGAAATATTCATGGATATGATGAATACTATATTTAGAGACCACTATAATTATATTTTGATGTTTTTATCGATGAAATTCTCATTTGATGCAAGAAAATTTATAGAAATGAAGAGAATATAATGATTGGGATGGAGAATTTAAAAAATATTAAAATGTATATTATATTTATAAAATGTGCATTTTTGATGTAGAAAGTCATGTTATTGGGGGACATGGTCACAAGTGAGGAAATTTTTGTAGAACCTTCATAGAAAAAGAAAATTAATAAATGGTATATACTGAATAGTTTCATGAAAAACCAATTATTATGGAATGGGAGGGAACTATACATGTGTAATGATAAAATTATCTTGATTTTCATTCCGTTAAATTAGGTTAACGTGGAAGGGGTAATGTATATTATGAAGGATAAAGGTGAGAAACGTCTTATGAAGCTTAAAAAGAGGATAATCATTGAACACGTACTCTCTCTACAATTATGTGGAGAAGGTTTATTTATATAGAGTGAGGCTTAAATAAATAGATTGGTTTGTGTTATCATGTTGAAATAAAATGTGATACTTATTGCCTCATTAAAACCAATGATCTATTATCAAAATATCCTGATGCTTGATCTGGAGTTTCGAATTCTGATCATCATTGTGATGATTTTTAGGAACAACTATTATTGAAAAAAATATTAAATATATAAATATAATAATATTCTAACATATAAATTAAATTATAATGTTCAAAACAAGTTTTAAAGAAGCTGTTTTGAGATAATCAATGAGTATTATTTATTTATTCACTAGAATCTGTGAATGAACAATGAGGTAGATAATGATCGATGTAGAAAAAAACAAAATAATCTATCCTAGATGTTCATTGAGAACGACCTTGTCTTTATATATATGTAAACTATATATGTATAAGTCATATATAAATTGGTTAGATCCTACCGTGAAAAAATTATTTTCCAACTGTCCATCCAGGATACAATCATGGTGACACATAGGAATAATCTAGAGCATCAATAAATGGTGAATGAAGTATTAGTATAGAAGCATCTAGAGTTCCACATCAATGAGAATGGTGTGATTTAGGCAAGTTATTGCATTTTTGTTCCATTAAAACATATGATAAGGAATGATATATTGGATAATTTTTATATCTAATGTTTATCTGTCCATCTAAGAAGCACCAAGATGTATTGTGATTTCCAATAGAACTATTTATAGGAAAACAAAAATAATGATTTCATTGGGTACACCAACTGTTTTGGCATGGCAAGAAGTTAAATAAGAGTGAAAAATTTTAAATTGAATGATGAAACCATTACCTATATGAACATGGTAATGTGATACAAATAGCATAATGTTTTTCACTGGTTTCTTATTGACATCAGAAGGTAATAATGTGATATGGTTTTTAATAGATCAACTCACCAACAAATAAAATTTATCTAATTTTTTTTGGATTTATCACATGAACAAAATTCCATGTTATATTTAGAGTAATTGGTTAAATATCTTGTGTTTATGCATTCATGCATCTGGGATTTTGATCCAGTGATCACATATATATTCTTAGGAGGTCATCAATTTTCATTGAAAACTGAATTAAATTTTAGTATGTCTTATCACCCTAAAAATGACATCCAATTTTAATGTAATATTCAGACTCTCCGTGATATGCTATTATCTTTATTAATGGTATTTAAATGCGGATGTGATCATAATTACTCTTATTTGACTAATGATATAACAATATCATCCACTAATGTATTAAAATGGATCCATATTAAGCTCTATATGGGATGATATGTATTTAACCTTTTTGGTATGATGTTAGATAATAAAAGCTTTATGAACTAGATTTGGTGTAAGGGATAACATAGAACATTAAATCCTTCCAAAAATATATAAAAGATTATTAAAGTGTGTAATAGATCTATGTTTACTTCCTCTATGGGTCCTTGTGTTTTAAGGTAGAAATAATTTTTTTGTTTGAATATCACTATCAACGAGAGTCATGTGGTTTGGAATGAAAGGGAAATATATCCCTATGTACATTTTCCCTCTTAAATCCATGATCACATAGTTGAAATGGATTATTGGATTGCAATTCCAAAAAATATGGATCATGGACTAGGTTTTTCAAAAAATATGTCTTCATAATATAAATAAGAAATCCCAAAAATGTACCAAATCCAAATGTGGTACAATTGGAGAATGACCTTTCAAATTATGATTAGCTTGTGAAGACATTGGACTAAAGAAACAATGATCTATGAAACAAGACAACACACCAATTCAATGTGATGTTGTGGAACCATAAATATGAATAATATATTTTTGTTTTAGAGGAGAATATAAATTGATAGTACCCAAATATAATATCAAATTAGAATATGTGTTTTAATTTTTGGGAGAGAATTTATTATGGGGGAATGATTAAATTACCTAATAATTTTAAATTTCAAATTTTTCATTATATATATTTCTATATTATCTAAATTAATTACTGTAAAGGTAGAGAACATATAAAAACAAAAAAAATACATTAATTAATTAATGGATATCAGTATATCAAAAAATGAATAAATCCAATAAACATCAAAATATTACAAGGGTTTAAAAAATTAAAAAATAAAAAATACAATAAGACAATTTTGATCACCCAGATCTATTACACTCATTTCTCCCATGAACACCGCTATATAGGTGAAGAAAAATATTTGTTATCCAATTTAAATTTAATAATATGGGAATATAGATCAATTATAAAAAAATGGGAATAATGAATTAAATAATGAAATTTTATTTATAGTAGGTAATGTGACTGTTGGAAATGTAATGTGACCATTGCGAATAGAAACATGGCTACTATGAATAGTCTCATTATTGTGGGATTTTAAATTTAACCAGATAATAGTAATATTTAAAATAAATTATTTTAATCAGGAGTGATTAATTTGAATGTAAATAATATAATTCAATAAAATAATTATCATTACTATAAACTGAAAGACAATAAAATTTTATTTTTAATAAATATTATTTAAAGGTATTTAATAAAAAAATTCAGTGTTTATTATAAAATTTAAATAACCCATTTGATAATTATTTTGATAATAATAATTTCATATTTTAAATAATCCCAGAGAATATTTTCAATGTATATTTATATTTTTAATTTTAAAAATTGTTAAAATATTTATGAATAGTAAAAATACAATTTTTTCCAACAAATATATATTGAATTACATGATTTGAAAAGTAATAATGAAAAAATTATTTATAGAGATAAAACTATGATGAAATTGTTTTTTCTGACAGATGAATCTTTAAAAAAAATTGATATTTTTTATTAGACAAGAAATTATTTTACAAAAGATAATGTTGTTAGTGATCCCTTAAAATAAAAATATAATTTTATCCCGCCTTCATATTTAATATACTATATGAATTCAAAAATAATGTTGTTCAATGTCTAAATACATTATGTTATATTAACATATGATTAATATTTTCCAAATTTCATAGTTAAGTAATTTTAATTTGACATTGTATTTTATTTAACAATTTATTATAAAAATACACCTCTCTATAGGAATAAATAACCCATTTCTCTCCAATTGGGAATACCATCCACACCAACTACAAAAATACCATCACATAATCATATCTTCTATCATAATATATCATAATCCTTATCTTTTTGTTGGATTAAACCATATCAATTCATCTACGAGCTATAGTTCTCTACAAGAGAATAAAAACTACGAAAATTTTAACTTTTAAACAAATCTACACTAATTTTCATCCAAAATTATATTTTTACAAATTTATATCAAAACAAAAACATTTATGATTAATTAGGATATATATGGACTATATATTAAGGATTTTAACTACCATTAGAAAATAAATTTCTTGAATTATCCATATTTTATACCTCTCTCTTCATTTCGACAACATTCTTAATAATAATTAGTAAAACACTAATGAGGAAATTTCCATATTCTATAATATCCTACACATATTTATATGTATTATAAAATATTTATAATATATAACTGTAAAAATATATTTATTTTTTTATTTTATAATTAATATTAATAATGTGTAAATTTCCATATACTAAAATATAGAAATTGAATAAAAAATGTAAATTTTAAGGAAAACATTATGTCAATATTCATCAATTTCAAAAAAAAAATAATAAATAAAATCAAGTGATTTTTATTTATAAATAAAAAAATAAATCATATTTAATTTATTGATTATAATTTTATAAACCAATATTTATTATTCCTGAGGTGTAATACAGACGAAATAAAGAGTTGTTTTTGGTAAATGGATTATCGAACACAAAACATTTTCCATAGGTTAACCATCATGAGGATTATATAGAATAAAATTATTCCATTAATATTAAATTAACATAGATTTGCATTTAGAATATTTTAGGTTCTATAATTGACATGTTTTCGACATTTATAATAAATTGTATTATGGAAAATAAAATAATTTTTCAAAAAAATAATTCCAAAACACATAAGTTAATCTTTTGAATATTTAAATTCTCACACATGAATAATGATATAGACATTACCTAGTTTACCCTTCATTTATTTCATAACCCAATTTGAATTAAAAAATATTAACATTATGAAATCCTTATAATTTTTTTCCTATGGGTAATTTCATGACTACTATTTTTATATGTTTTATGTGGAATGCACAAAGATGAGTATTTATGATGTGATTAGAGGGACTAGAAATATTTAAAAATTCATTTAATTGGTTATTTGATATATCTAATGTGATTATAAGAACTATTATAAACATGATGATAGATTTGTTAAATATTATGCTATTATTTTTGTATACACATATGTAATGCATGAAGATGATACTAGAATTGTTCATAACAATGGGTTATATTTGACCACAATGGATTGATTATACATTTTTTTATTTTACTTATTCCATGTATTTATCAAATTATTATACAATGTTTTCAATAATGATACTTTTATTATGATATGATGTTTTTTATTATGATCCCCCATGTACAGTTGATTCAATTCCCATATTCATCCCCTTGCTAGTATTTTTGGACCACTATAAATGATGTATATACTAATTTTAATTCACATACTATAGATAAAAAAGATTTTTTTGAAGGCTAAATATAATGCCCTGACAGCAGTTACCAAGATTCTTTTCATTATAACAAAACATTGGCGTGATCACAAGGGATTAAAATCCAAAAAGTCAGACCAGTTTAGTAGCATTGGAGGTACTTTATTCATACATAATTTTTACATTAAATTATAAATGTAACATAACAACAACATTGTCTCTTTTGACCATATTAATTCCCATTAGACTATCCCTATTGGTTATTCATAATTTACTCTTTCATATCATGGGAAAAATAAAAAATAGAAAGGGGTGAGCTCAGATGCTTAGTAAGGATAAAAATATAGTGGAAACATTCATAAATAAGTGTCATCATTTAAGGAAATGTATATGACTAAATCATAAGGCCTTTGATTATAAACATATGTATAATATGTCAATTATAAATAAAAAAACTTCCATTTACTTATTCACATGGAAATTGTACTAGTTGAATAATCAAATGTAATATCAATATCCAATTTCCTAACGATGGAATTCATAATTCTAGACATAAAAACCAAACAGTAAAGGCCTTATGGCCAGACTAAAAATAATATTTTGACAAGGCCTTATGAAAAGACACTATTTTGTCTCATGAGACCTACCGATGCATCGAAGAGATATAGTGGGCTCCACCCTTCACAAACAATGGCCAATTCATTCCACATATGTAATGGAATAAACAAAACATAAACATTCGTATTAAAATTAGCATATAAAATGCCAATAATCATTCCATAAACCTTGAATGGTACAAAAAATAACACATCCACAGTCCAAGATGTCACAAAAACATAATTAAAATACGTAATATTTGTATCATAATAAATCAACATCAAACATGTTTAAAATCCATCAAAGGATGTTGACATATATGAAATGAAAACATTATGAAGAAACTACCTATTTCAATTTTAAACCATTTATAAGTCACATAATTAAAAAAGAAAACCATTATTTATCAAATATTATTATAATATTTTATGGTAAACTTCAATGATGTTATAATGGTGGAAAATATCGACACCCGCCGTGTAAGTTAAAAAAGTCATTCCTACCATAATTTGTCGAAAAGAACATAATGTACCTTGTTTGGAAAATGATGGAAAGAACTCTTTCAAAATATATATGGTCAAATAAGGGTATAAATGACTTTTACCAATAGTCTAGTAAATATTAAATATTATATAAATTTCATATTTATAAACACACAGATGTGGATGATAAAGAGGTCACAGTAGATTCTTACGTATTAACAGCCTCGAATAAGAAAAGAGATTGTAGAATTAACCCTTAACTTTTAATTTCCCTTAGAAGATGGTATCTCAACCTCCAGTATAATATTTAAAACATTGTTATTAAATTATAAAAGATCTATATACATAAAAATTATATCATATATGATCTCTTAATATTGCATTGTTATTAATGTTTCAGTACTATCATTGTTTTCGGGTGTTAACTGATTATTTTTCCTTTAAATGCTTGGTTATGTAAGCCATGTTTCTTATGGATATGATGTATTTAATATATATACATAATAATATTATATTCATATGAATTATTTTTATCATAAAATGAAAATTATTATTTAATGATTACAATGGGGAATGAATCGCGTCACTTTCTTAGAGACAGTAATCCAAATGTACGCACGAGCGACAATATAATTATATTGATGGTGAAATCATATTTACTTTCAAGGTACATAATATTTTAGAATCATTAAAATGTTATATATAATATTTAAATTAGTTATAAACATTATTATACACATAAAAATAATTATGTTTTTGAATAACAATCTACACCATGACGTAGAGACAGTAAGTCGTACGCACACATGTATGGTGAACACATCATTTATATGATGGATAGAATAACAGCTATTGTTGTACCATATTTATAATAACATCACATTATGTATATGGTATTGGAGTTTTTATTTTTTTATGTAATCAACAATGAAATAGGAAGTGTAATAAGAAAATAACTTCAAAGAGGGTGGTGAAATTATTACCTCTTCTATGGGTGTTTTCTTTTGAATTGATCAAAATGGATCTTTATGATAGCCTTATGTTCAATTTAATCCCACTATGTTTAACTAATAAATTTTTAAAGGATATTTGGTAGGGTTTTAAAAGAGACAAATGGATTTGGAAATGTGAAATTAAGAGAGGTAGAAGTTTCCTTTTATATGAGAGGTGATGGTCCCTCTAGGAAAAGATTGAAATATTATTTTATAACAATATAATTTTTGGTTTCTAATGGCTCCAATATAGTTTATTATTTGGATAATGTTTGTATGGGTTGGAAAACTCTCATACAATATACATTAGACAGGCTTAGGTCAAGATGTTAACCTTATCTTATAGATTTAACTCTTAGTTAAATAGTTTGACATTTACCATGTCTCTTTGTATTATTATATTATATGGTTACTAAACATACCATAAACCACCAAGGTAACCCCATGTGGTTAATTATTAATATATATAACCTTATATATGTCCATTGGACAAACCATATTTTTTTAGAAATATTATATCAATTAATAATATTTTATTTGTTTAAAAACTCAATTATGTCAATTTTGAGACTATTAGGTATTTGTTTTTTTTTTGAAATCCATAAAAAACATTATCACTTCAAATAAAATTTATTTAATCAACCTTAACATGTCACAATAACCTATAAAATTAGTTTAATTTATCATCAGCCTAAATTTACCTTTATTTGGATATCAATAATATCAATTATTTTAATATTTCATTATTTGGGTAATTAATGCATCGTTCTTGTGTCATAAATAAATTAAATTATATAATGTCAAAATATTATAAAAAAAAGATTATTTAGGAAATAATTATATCTTTCTAATGAATATTTTTAGTCAAATTTATATTTTGTTAGCCATATATTAATATATGTTTAATTATTAAACATTGAATTCAACTCTTTTAACTCTTCTTTAAATAAATTAATAATAAATTACTTAAACTAATCCAAGTGGAACAAATATGATCAATGTTTATTCATAGGGTTGTTTTCCCTTGAATTACACTTTTCCAATATAATTAGGACATGTGTTAGGGTAATTATAGTATCATTTTACCCTTAATTACCCTATTTACTTTTAACCGCTGTAAATAATAGTCACAAGTTACTATTCACCAAAACATATTTTCATCTTATTGAACAATATTTTACATACTAATTTCAACTATTTCTCTTGAATTTTTGAAATTCAACTCACAAAAGCGATAAATTTATGTTTTATGCAAATTTGTGAATACTCTTAGAAGGGGGTAAAAGATGATAAAAAGGTCAATAAAATTATATATAACATAAATTGAACAATTTATGGATATAATACATAATCATAAATAATTTTATTCTTTTTGGAGTAATATAATAATAAATCCTTCATAATGTATTGTAATGATAATGTGAATTGTCCTAAGAATATCCCCCAGGAGTGTCGTATCAAAGTGTGTTGCAAGGCCATTTTTCATGTACTAGGGTGCCCTGTGTCAAGCCATAAACTCATTGTCGGTGTTTTCACTCCTAGGTACATATTTTCTAGATCCGCCACTACTTTCTTATATCCATACAGAGATGTATTGCTTGGAAAATACACAAAATATCTACATTTCCAAAATTCTTGAATGTTCATCTGTCCCAATCCTCAAAGTTTATCATAGGCTAATGTGCTCTAATAAAAGATTATCTAAATCTAGTTTCCAAGGGTTGTACTAAACTTCCTCTGATACCAATGGTAACACCCTGACCCTAGTTACCTAAATTCAGTGCATTATTACACAACATTGGCATGATCACAAGGTATCAAAATCCCATAATACCGATCGGTTTAGTAGTCTTGGATGTCATAGATGTATACATAAGTTTTACATTACATTATAAATGAAAAATAACAACAACATTTTCTAATTTGAAAAAATTCATTTCACTTAGACTATAACTCCAGGTTATTCATTGTATAATCCTTCACATACTGGAAAAAATAAAACATAGAAAGGGGTGTTCTCAGATGCTCAGTATAGATAACAGTATAGTGGAAACATTTTTAAATAAGAAAAAAAACATTTAAGGAAATATATAAGACTAAATCATACTTCTATAAAACATAAAATTCAACATAATATATCCAATATAAATCAAATAATGCCATTTATGTATTCACATCAATATTCTATTAGCTGAATAATCACATGGAATATCAAAAACCAATTTCGTAATGATGGAATGTATAATGTCCGACCTCATGACCACATAGTCAAGGGCTTGTTCCAAGACTACAAGTAATATTTTGTCAAGTATTTTTTCTAAGACACTACTTTGCCTCATGAGACAAACCAATGCATAGAGGAGGTATAGCAGGCTCCACCCATCACTTTATAAGTCCAATACATTCATCATATGAAATGGTTTAAACATAACCTAAACATTCATTTTAAAAACAAAATACGAAATGTAAATAATTTATAAATAAACCATTACTGGTACAAAAATAACACATCCCCAGTAAATCATATCACAAAACATTCAATAAAATATGGATGATTTGTATCATAATAAATCAACCTCAAACATGTTTAATTTTCATAAAAGGATTTTGACATAGATAAAATGATTAATTTTTTATATAAATACCTCTTTCTATTTTGAAAACATTTAAAATACACATAATAATGTTAGAAAATATTTATTTTGAAAATATTCTAAAAATATTTTATGGGAAACTTTGATGATGTTATAAAAATGGTAAATAGACACACCTTCCGTATTAGGAAAAAAGACATTTTTACATTAATTTGTCTAAAAGTTCGTAAAGTACCTTGTTTGGAAAATGACAGGAAGATCCCTTTCAAAAGCTATATTATAAAATAAGGGTATAAATTTCTTCTACTGATAGACTACTAAATATCAAAAATGTTTAGAATTTTATTTTTATTAAAACACTGAGGTGGATGATAAAGAGGTCCCAGTAGATACTTACGTTTGACACAATCGTAGATAATTAAATAGATTGTAGAATTAACCCTTAACTTATATCGTTCCTTATTAGATGGTATGTTAACATACTTTATATTATTTAGAACATATTTTTTAAATTAAACAAGAACTATATACATAAATATGATATCAGATATGATCGTCTAGAATTTCTTTGTTAATAATATTTCAATACCATCGTTTTGGTTGTTAATGGATTCGTGTTACTTTATATTCTTGGTTACATAAGACATTATTGTTAGGGATATTATTTATTTTATTCATATACATAATGATATTATGTTCATATACATTATTTTTAATAGTAAAATGAAAATTATTCTTGAATTATTACTATGTGGAATGAATCTCATCACGTTCGTGGTGACGGTAATCCGTACATATGCACGAACGAAAATATAATTATATTGATGGTGAAATCATATGTAATTGGATTTTATATCATATAAAAAGAATTATTACCTTGTTATATTTATTATTTACATTAGTTGTACTCATAATTATACACATCCAAATAATTAAGTGTTTGAATAACAAACTTCACCATGACGCGGAGACTATAAGTCTTACGTACAGAAGTGTGGTGACTTTGTTAGTTATAGGATGGATAGAATAATGAATATGGTTATAAAATATTTATAATAACATCACAGTATGTATAAGGTAATGGAGTTATTATTTTGGTATGTAAACATTAAACAAATATGAAGTGGAATAAGAAAAGAACTTGAAAGAGTGTGGTGAAATTATTACCTCTTCTTCGGGTGTTTCCTTTTGAGTTGATCAAAATGGATCATTAAGTTAGCTTTATGATTAAATTATGGCATATAGTTCAATGGGAGAATAGATGAGAGGATATTTGGGTAGTTTTTGGACGAGCCAAATGGATTTTGATCTGTGAATATAAGATAAGGTGAAGTACCCTGTTATAATAGCAGTGAGGGTCACTTTAAGAATAAACATGAAATATTATTTTATAAAAAAATAAATTTCGGTTACTAATGGATCCAAAATGATTTATTTCCAGGATAATGTGGGTATGGTTTGAAAATCTCTCAACCAATAGGTTTTAGATACCATATTAACAATATATTATAGATTTAACCATTTGTTAAATAGTTTTACATTTACCATATCTCTATATTTTTATATTATATAGTTATTAAACATACTATAAACTACCAGGAGAACCCCAAGTGGTTTATTATTAATATATATACCCTTATATATTTCCTCTGCCTATCATTATATTTTTAAGAATATTATATCAATTAATAATATTGTATTTGTTTTAAAAACTCAATTATTTCAATTTTGACACAATTTAGTATTTGATTTTTTTGAAAGCCATAAAAACATTATCACTTTGTATAAAATTAATTTAATCAACCCTAAAATGTCTTATTAACCATGAAAATTAGTTTAATTCCTAATATGTATCAATTTATATTTATTTGGATATTTATAATATCAATTATTTTAACATTGCATTATTATGATAATTACCGCGTCATCATTATGTCCTATGTAAATTAAATTATTCACTATATAAATATTATAAATAAAATAAAATTACGTAGGAAATATTTTTATATCTATAATAAATATTTAGAGTCTAATTTATATTTTTTTTATCACTAATTTAAAAACTATTTAGTTATTAAACAATGAATTTAAGTCTTTTAACACTTCTTTAAATAAAATAATATTAACTGTTTTAATCTAATCCAACTAGACCATGGGGGATCATATTTTATTCCTGAGGTAGTTTTTGGTCAAATTACACTTATCTAATAGAATTAGTAAACATATTAGGGTATTAATTATAACATTTTTACCCTTAATTACCCAAATTTTTTTAACCGTGGTAAATAAAATAAATAGTTACTATTTACCAAAAAATATTTTCATTTTATTGAACCAAATTTTAATTACTGATGTCAACCACATCTCTCGGATTTCTGAAATTCAACTTACAGAAGCAGTAAAATTGTGTTTTATGCAAATTTGGAAAATATTTTTATTTTATATTCATCTTATTATGAATAACTAATTTTTTAGTGAGAGTGTACTTAATGAAAGGTAAGAAATGTTCTATTGATTTTGATGGTGAATAATTTTTACATTACCATGTAATGGTTGGGGAACCCAATTCTGTATAAGCTTTATTAACTTATATATATATATTATGGAACAAAACTCTTTTTTGTTATTTTTAGATCATTTCTCATTATAAGATATTGTATTATCATAAGGACATGATAGCTTCATTTATTAAATGTGGTGTTGAATAGATATAAATTTTATTACAAAGGTTATAGTAATTTGATTTCTATACCAAAAACTATTTATTAAATTATAATGATATTCAAATAATATGTATTTTAATTTAAATATATTATCATGGTTTTATAAAAAATTGAGATTAATTTTGATTTAGGATTCATTAATTATGTTTTCTAATGAAAATACCTATGGAAGTTTTAGGTTATGATTTAATTATTTGTATATTTTTCCTTTTTGAGCATTTTGAATGACACATTCAAATGAATTAATTTTCCATAGGATACGAAGGAAATGAGTACACAAGACATTACTTGGAGGATAGAAATTTTGGATTAAATGGTTGTATATTTTAAAAAATCAATACAGAATATCTTGTTTCATGTATAGAGGGGGAAATGTTTGAATGATATAAAGAAAATAACGTTTTTTAGCTTATCATTTGTCACCCATCGAAAAATATATAAACATTAAAAGGTCATAATATTAATGAATTGAAATATTTTTTAATTATATCATAATTATTTATTGTTATATTTTATATATTATATATTATATAACTATAATTTCATAATGAAAATGATTAAGAGCACTAGACCTGATTATTTGTGCCTGATGAATCAGATTATATAATAAATGAACTATTTAGATAAAATGAGATATTAGAATTTTATTGTGGGTAATTTATAAAATGATAAATAAGGTTGGTAATAATTTAAATGGTATATATGACCCTAATGGACTATATATGAAAAAAAGAAATTGTAACAATATACTATTTATTTGAAGCATTAAACAAGAAAACCTCGGTAAAAATCTTAAGAAAAGCATATGTATACGATAATATGATATTGTGTTGATAAGATATTCAGTATATGGTATTCTTAATAATCAAATCACTGACTAGATATTTGATAGTGGATGATGTTCTTGAAATGATGTACCAATTGGTAATTACCCTAATTTGGGCATGTTTGGTATTAACACAATTACGTACTCATGCATGACAAAGAGGCCCGACCACACACCCATCAAGAAACACTCAACAAATAATATTTTATTAATCAGATTTACATTATAAACTATTATTTGGGATTGAATAAGTTTGTTTTTTACAACATCATAGGATTATGAACTCAGATAACCAAGGATTGAATGTAAAGAATCATTGGATGATCTAAATGTTTCATATGTTATAAATAAAGGATTCATATAATAATTCATATTCATATGATGTTTTATAATTTATATATCATAAATTAACATAAAATATTTTGGATTACATAGTTTGAATAAAAACTATTAAGAAAATGAATAATAGAATTTTATATTCCTAGAATCCACTATGTCATATACCCAAATAAGGGATTATATTAAAAAAGACAAGAAAAATTGTATATAAATTTTAGGATGAGAAATAATGGTTTGAATTTAAATTTTTATGTTCTATTATAATTTTTTAACATCATTTTGATAATAAATTCATTATAATTTTTATCAATTCCATCAGATTTCTATTAACCTATCATATACGAATAGTGTTCGATGTTTTAAACATGTTTTTAATACTGTTTGAGGTTACAAAAATAAAGATATATTATCAAAGAATATATAATTAATATATTTAATTCACTATATATTTAGATAGTTTTTTGGAAGGTTATGTTTTTAATATTCTATGATTAGTGCTTAAATATACATTCATATTTGGTTGTATGAATGTGTTTTATGGTTTGATGAATGATATTTTGGATTTTAAGAGAATATATTTTTGTGATTATTTTGTTTAAAATACTATATGAAGGCTAATAGTAATTTAGGACCTCAATTTTTAGGTCTATGTTAAGAATTATGAGATAATGAATCAGACATTAACCTAAGATGAATAATGATTAATATATGATAAATTGAAACTTATATGTCTTTAATTGAGTATGATGCTTGATTTGTTGTTAGAAATATCAGATAACTTGACAATTTTGTAATGTGAGAAGAAATGAGGTTTATGTTTCCTAAATTTTACTTATTACAATTGTATTATAATTATCATTAATCATAGTTACTCTTTTGATTTTGGTAATGGATAGAACTGGATGGTAACACAGGGTTGATGGAAAATGTTGATACTACCTTGATGAAAAACCCATGAAAATTGGATATAGAGTGAGAAACCATGTCATTATTTCAACCCAACAATCATGAAATGTGATTAAAAATGTTATTGGGGAAAAATTTCCAAAAAAACCAAATTGGAAAATGAGGGATTATCATGAATGGTTAGGTGAGGAATATCATCAGACTCACACATGTAAGGTAAATAAATATAATATAGAACATTTATTTTATTAGGTGAATGAGTCTGCTGAATTATGAGATTATGTTCCCCACTATCATGATATGCTTGTGGAATACCCACCAACAACCTTGAATGAAATCATATATTATAAAACTTCTATATTGATATAGTTATTCAGTTTCCAATCTATATTTCCTAGAGACTAATGTCATTTAACCAACAATTTACTAAATATTGAGTTATAAAATTGTAACACCCCACCCCTACCTCATTGTCTTGAGGAGGTGGTGAGGGTTACGTGGACTTAAGGGACGTTCCCAAGGCACCAAAGGCTATCAATAAATGTCGAGGGCTATGAGAAATGATTTTGGAATGATTATCCCTTGATAAAAAACCAACTAACCAAATGATCCACTATTAGAAAACTATATGATTCAAGTCAACAAAACAACCAACTCATACATTACAAAAAAGAACTACCCTATTCCACAATATAACTCACAAACCAATACAACCACCACAAAATAAGCCAAGAAACACTCCAAGGATACACCCCAGGCTCTTTGTTCCGAGCACTGGCACCTCTTCCAAGCATCACCACGAACCACTAGTAATGAGAATCTTTACCTTTACCCGGGTCTCGAAATACGACATCTGCAAAATCACAAATGTTCCAAAGCAGGGGGTGAGTACTAATACTCAGGATGATTTCCCCAAATGACATCCCTATACACGCCACTAGTATTAAACCGTTAGCACATTTTTATAAAACATTTTATATAAATCATAACCTAGATTCCAATTTTTTATAATCGAAACATTTCATAATACAAACATGCCACATAAAGATGCCAAATCAACCGTGACACGCAAGGTAGCGAATTCAACAATGCTACAAGATGATTACCATTTTCATAATTCAATCACAAGACCCATCTACAACCATCAACAACAATGCACACATCAAACCAGGGTGGCACTTCCCATCCAACCCATGCACAGAACAAACCATAGTGGTACTTCCCATTCAACCCATGCACACAACAAACCATGGTGACACTTCCTGCCCACTTACTATTGATGGTGTCACTTCTCATCCACTATCCATCCTCTTTTTATAATGGCCCTTCTCTTCCACTCCACTGTGTCCTAACATAATCCACTCAATGATATCACCCATTTCAATACAAGACTCAACCATAATCATGCATTAATGTTAATACCAACAATTACCATTTCCATGTCAACCACATTTCAATATCACGCATCTATTCAAAACAATACTCATGCTCACAGTTATTACCATTTTAAAATCACTCATTTAAAATTAAGCAATTGAGACCATTTCAACAGCATTACACATTTTAAATCACCCATTCAAAATTAACCAGTTGAGCCCATTTCAACACAACCTCAATTTCATTCCCAAACACCCTAATCATCTCCCATTTGATTTTCCATCAAAATTCACATGACATGATTAAAATTAAATTAAATCAACCAATTTATTTTTAAATGAACTTCACATTTCAACCTAGTTGAGTTGAGATCGAAGCCACATACCATTATGGTTCTGACAAAATCGACCCACAAGAAATCACACTGTAACGCCCCGACCTCAGCTACCCAGAGTTGGTGGATTACTTCGTAACATTGGCATGATCACAAAAGATCAAGTCTCAAAAGAATGATTAGTTTAGTAGCCTTGGAAACACTAGATACATTCATAAATGTTACATTACATCATAAAGTGAAAAACTAATAACAAAGTCTTCATAGTCCACACTCATATCCTCTTCTGACTATCTCTACAGGTCATTCATAAAATACTTCTTCACATCATGGAAAATATTAAAACATTGAAAGGGGTGATCTCAGATGCTCAGTCAGGATAACAATATTGCGGAAACTTTCATAAATAAACATAAACATTTAAGGCAATGTATAACTAAAACAAAAGCCTTTTAAATTTGAACATCAACATAATATGGAAAAAGCAAAATGAGATAATTCCATTTACTTCTTCACATGGATATTCTACTGGTCGAATAATCACATGCAATATCAATAACCACTTTCATAATGATAGAATGCATAATGCTAGACTATCATAACCACGTAGCCAAGGCCTCGTGCCAAGACCACAAATAAGATTTTGTCAAGGCCTCCTGACAAGACTCTAGTTTGTCTCATGAGACCTACCGATGCATCGAGGAGCTATAGCGGGATCCACCCATCACTTATTAATTCCAATGCATTCCTCATATGAATAGTTTTAAACATATCATAAACCATAACATAATCGTATCACATAAAACATGAATAAATGAAACATAAAATTTCTACATTTCAATCAGAAGATATCAATACAACACATTGATATAATAAAAACTCTTTCAAAACCATTTTCAATACCAAAATAAAAGAAAGTTAAAACTATGTATTTATTTTTCATTAAAAAAATGATGGCTTGTAGAGGAAGCTGAAACTCAAATAATGGTCATGGCGGCGGAGAAGTCGTTGTCTCCGCATATGTACGGAAAGAAAAACATTCCATTTTTGTCATTTAGTAAAACGCTTCATATAAAAAGATTCCTTTTGAATAAACATAAAAGTCAAAGGGGTTTATACACCGTATAAAAGAAAGTTGTGTATAAAACCAAATATGCCTCAATGAAAGGAGATTGAGACGAAGTCCTTAAAAAGATCATTTTTTAAAATAAAATAGATCTATTATTTCTGTTCACTATAGGTACACATAAATAAAGTAAAAATACAAAATAATACACAATAATATCATGACATAATTTGAAAGTAGGAGATTAACCCAATGAATGGAAGTTGGGTTAAGATGATCCCTTACCTTGCGTCTTGTCCTGACTCGACCGTTCTTTAACCTCCTGAGTAATAAAATAGAGTTAATTTCTATTTACATAAGAACCCCTTTCATGTTCATTATTCCTTTTATATTACTTATTACCATGTTATGAACATTATGTAATTATTTAAGTTAATAACGGTCGTTTTGTCGATCTTTGGTACTTGAGTCAAAAATAAACTTCTTATAATTACAAGTTGGTCATGTGGTGAAATATCCATTATATCCAGAATTATATTCATGATGTATATATCATATATATCATATATATACAGTATATACATTCATTTATAATATTACGTACATTTAGAGGTATGAAATGAAATGCACCGTTCATGGAGATGGTAAGCCGTACGTACGCATGAACGCTACTTTCATTTCTATTTCGTATTTAATGGAATGAAATCATAATGATATAAATGTATAATATAATTCCAGTATAATATAGTGTATAATACCATTTAGGCCATCCTTTATACATCCCTCATATGGCATTAACGATTCAAATCACTTTGAGGGGGCGGTAGTCCGCACTTCCTAAAATGAAATTATCGCGTTTACCCATAATGGAAATCAAAAAGCATGCCATAAATGAGAAATACAGAAGCATAACTAAAACATAAACAAATTATATATCATATATAAATATAGTTACATCTTAATGGCCACCTTTGAAGGTGTTATATGAGTGTTGAACAATCATCGTTTCGTGAGGCAAAAATTCTCCATCCACAGAAACAATATGTTCTTTAACCATTAGATGTAGTTGTGTGTAAGTGTAAAAAAATCATTATCATAACAACATCCTAGTATATTGTATATACTGGTGTTGTTACAAAATAAAGGAATAAAAAGAGTTTAAGGGGTTGGAGAAGCTAAATAAAACAAAACAACATTAGAGAAGACATTACCTAAAAATCGGGTAACTCTTTTTGATTTGAGCCAAAGGCTTCCTTGGGTAGAGTTCTGCCCAAATTGAGGCTTATAGGAGTAATAGGGGGAAGTTGGGAGAGTATTTGGTCAGAGGTTGGCCGAGCCAAATGGCTTGAAGGTGTGAATAAGGTGGGAGTGGTGGGGGCCTTTTATAAGTGGAGAGGAGGGGCACTTTTGGAAAGTAATGAAGTGTTATTCTATTATACAATGCTTTTCGGATTCTAAAGGTCCCACACTTGTATCATTCGAGGATAAGGTGATAAGGGTTCGAAATATCCTCATCCAATAGGCTTTGGACAAGTGTATGCTTTGGATTTTACATTATCTTCTCATTTTATTTAAATCATTAAATAATGAGGTCATCGCTGCATCATCATGATGTCATAAATAATTTAATTTATTTGATGTCTAAAAATTATAAAAAAAATACTATAATGTAGGAAATATTTTTATCTTTCAAATGACTATTTATAGTAAAAAATATGACTTGTATAACCCCATGTAAAAATTGTTTTAGTAAAACATTTCATGTTTGTGTCATTTTTTAACTTTAACATTAAATAAATGGTATTTATGTCATTTTCCAACTGAAGTGGCTCCATGGGGTCCCCACGTTGACCCATGGATTGTCTTGGTCGGCCATGTCACATCCAATGGGGGTAGGACATGTTTCAAGCTCATCTCGTATTATTAAAACATTATTTTTACCTTAAACCACACTAATTACCTCTAATCGCGATTAAGAACTTAAAAGTTACTATTCACCAAAAATTATTTTAATCTCATTGAACCACATTTTACTTCTTAATGACAATAATGGATATCGTATTTTTGAAAATCAAAACACATAAGTGGAAATATTTCATTTAAACGAAAAATCAGTCATTTAACTACCACTTAGTGGTTTCACTATTCATCAAAAATTGACGTTTTTCAGAACAATGCCAAAATTTCACCCTAAGCTATAATTTATATTCCAAATTAAAAAATGATGTCTATTTTTCAAAATTACAAACATATAAGTTTCATTAATTAATTTTATAATTAATTCCCGCCGTCACAACAAATAGCGTGTTTTTAAGAAACAATATATATCAAAAGATTAGCAATTGTTTATGTCCAATTTCAAAGTGAAATTAATTCTAATGAACAACATGGATAAAATGGTAAAATATATTCTAATTATACTTTAAAACCACTAAATAGTATAATTTATCACTATAAAGAATTTTTATTAAAAAATTTGTTTTTCTGTATTTTTCACTATTCATAAAAAATTAGAAGTTCTCAGAAAAATACCAAAAATTCCACATAAGATAATTTCGATATTCGTAATCCAAAAATGAAGTCCATTTTGAAATATAAAATTTCTATAATTTTAAAAAGTGGTTATTACTATTCATAACGGCTACTTTGATTAGTCGCGGTCTTTTGGAACTCGATGTTGCGTACAATGAAAGCTATTGCATTATTGAATGAGAAGCGTATCATGGAAGCTCAGGATGTTACATTCTCCCCTCCTTAAATAAATTGCGTCCTCGCAATTTGAAAATTTTCTTTGAAAATAAAAGGTTGAAAAGAGAAAATACCTTTGTGGAAAACCCACATCGGAAATAAGATCAATAAAATTTAGCCTTAATAAGAGAGAAAGGCAAATGAAAAAGTCACCACCCAATTATGATCTCGATTAGGAGAACATTGGTGGCAATTAGAGACATATAATTGGAGGAAAAACGTAAATATTTGTAGGGAGTGATTGAGGTCATCAATCACAATCAACTGTCAAATTCCGGGCCTCAAAGCCTTTAATCTATGTTGATTTAATATATCACCAGTTCAACAAGACATAAGGTATTAGGATAACACATTTTTTGTTTTAACATCCATTTACAAAAGTTTAAGAATTAATTTATTAATTTAATAAGACATAGGTATATATATATTTATGCTTGACAATTAGAGTTTCAACCTTCAAATCATCTTTCGCTCAAAAAGATAATAGAACTCAAAAATATTATACTTATCCTAATAGTATATGGTTCCAAATGTTAACACATACCATTTAGATTAGTAAAATTATTTTGTAATAACCAGGGATGTCCTGTAGTCTAGTGGTAGGAAATAAAGGCCTGTCGCACTATGATTGTGGGTTTGATTCCTACAACTTTTTTCGACGCGACGGGTTATGCCCCACCCTACATGTTGTCCTTTTCCTAAAACTATAATATTATAATATTCCAAAAATAATCTTCATAACTTTTTTAACCTTAAACAATACTATCCAAATATCAACTTAATCCACTCCAACCTTTATAGTTATCCAAAATACCTCTGTCCAGACTTTCTCTAAAAGGTCTCTTAATTCCAAAATCAATTTATCAAATTCCCCAAACAAAGTAATGTTTATCTTATTGTCACATACTAAAAAAATAATTACCTTCATCATATTAAAACCTTACAAAATCAAAAAGTACTGCAGTACAATCCTTATATATATATCATATTATTCTAATAACCAGAATTTAATCCATGAGTCAAAAAGCACTTATACAGTAGTTATTCTGCTTCAAATGTAGTAACAGCATAAGTTTGTCTTTGATCTCTTGGCCTTTTCTGAGGTATGTTTCCCTGACGCTTAGGAAATTCATTTGCATAATGCCCCATTTCCCTACAATTGTAGCATTCAACATTGATAGACTCTTTTTTTCCCTTGCAATCACGCGCCTGGTGACCTTTTTCTCCACATTTGTAACAAACTCCCATTCCATTTAGGCAAGTACTAGGGTGATTCATCCCACAATTATCACATAATGGAAAATCTTTCTTTCTCTTTTTCCCATTATCTGTCTCTTGTTCCACCGTTCTCTTCTTCTCTTTATTTAAATTGTTGTCATAAGACCTAGAGAATTCCTTTTCTGTCTTGATAACACATGAGACAATATCTTCGTATGTTGACAATGATTGTGATACTAAATCTCGATGGAGAAATGGTTTTAACCCATCAAAGAAACGATCAATCTTACCTATTGGGTTACATATATAATCTGCAGCATAACTCGCTATCCTTGTAAAGTTGGCCTCATACTTTGCGACATTCTCATCCTCCTTTTGTCTCAGACTCAGAAATAGCCTTTCTATATCTTCTCGATGGTCATGAGGAAAGTATTTTTCTAAGAAAAGCTCTTTGAACTCCCTCCATTCCATATTCGATACGTCATCATCTTCCTTTGTATTTTGAATCAATGACCACCATTGATCAGCATCTCCAGTGAGGCGGTAAACTGCCATGATAACCATTTCTCTTTCACTACTTCCCAAGGCATGGAATATTTTCTCTAAGGAGTTTATCCATTGCTCAGCTACTAATGGATTTGTACCCCCATTAAATGTTGGTGGTTTTTGCCTCATGTAGCGGTTTAACATTGATCCTCCACGTTGTGGATCAGGGTGCTCCATACGAGTAAGGTTATTATTCCTAACCTGAGTGAGTTGTCCTAGTATGGTAATAAGTTGATCAGCACCAGTTGTATCTCCAGATCCACAATAATTATCTTGAGCAGGAGGGCAATCCCTACACGGAGTGCATGCATTGATACGGTTTCCACTCCTTCCACTAGGCACCATTTCTAAACAATGGCATAAACTAGATTAGTTTATGAATTAAAATACATAATTCCATATTTGTAAAACACTTTACATAAATTGAACTATTTATGGATATAATCCGTAATCATAAAAGGAAATTTTTTCTTTGATAAAGTATACACTCATAACCCTTCATAGTGGTTTGTATAGAAAATGAGAATTATCCTAATCATATCCCCCGGGAGTGTCGTAACCAAGAGTGAAGCAAGGCCCATTGTCGTGCACCAGTTCCCGTTCGAGTCTAGCTCAAAGCGGTGTTTTCGGGTTTTACCCCTAGGTACATCTGTGCCAGAGCCGCCTCTACCTGCTCGTATCCAGAGAGGGATGTATTGCTTGGACAACTCACAACATCTCTACAATACCAAAATTCTAGGAAGTTCTTCTATACTAATCCTCAAAGTCTATCTTCGGGCTATGTGCTCTAATCAGAGTTTATCTAAATCTAGCTTCCATGGTTAGTACTAACCTCCCTCTGATATCAACTGTAACGCCCCGACCCCAGCTACCCAGAGTCGGTGTATTACTTCGTAACATTGTCATGATCACAAAAGATCAAGTCTCGAAAGACCGTTTAGTTTAGTATCGTTGGAAACACTAGATACATTCATAAATGTTACATTACATCATATAGTTAAAAACTAATAACAAAGTCTTCATAGTCCACACTCATATCCTCTTCTGACTATCCCTGCAGGTCATTCATAAAATACTTCTTCACATCCTGGAAAATATTAAAACATTGAAAGGGGTGAGCTCAGATGCTCAGTAAGGATAAAAATATTGCAGAAGCTTTCATAAATAAACATAAACATTTAAGGCAATGTATAACTAAAACAAAAGCCTTTTAAACTTGAACATCAACATAATATGGCAAAAGTAAAATGAGATAATTCCATTTACTTCTTCACATGGATATTCTATTGGTCGAATAATCAAATGCAATATCAATAACCACTTTCATAATGATGGAATGCATAATTCCAGACTATCATAACCACGTAGCCAAGGCTTCGTGCCAAGACCACAAATAATATTTTGTCAAGGCCCCATGCCAAGACTCTAGTTTGTCTCATGAGACCTACCGATGCATCGAGGAGATTTAGCGGGCTCCACCAGTCACTTATTAAGTCCAGTGGATTCCTCATATGAATTGTTTTAAACATATCATAAACCATAACATAATCGTATCACATAAAACATGAATAAATGAAACATAACATTTCCACATTTCAATCACAAAATATCAATACAACACATTGATATAATAAAAACTCTCTAAAAACCATTTTCAATACCAAAATAAAATAAAGTTAAAACTTTGTATTAATTTTTCATTAAAAATGATGGCTTGTAGAGGAAGACGAAACTCAAATAATGGTCATGGCGGCGGAGAAGTCATTGTCGCCGCATATGTACAGAAAAAAAAATTTCTTTTTTTCGTTTAGTAAAACGCTTTGTATAAAAAGATTCCTTTTGAATAAATGTAAATGTCAAAGGGGTTTATACACCGTATAAAAGAATGTTGTGTATAAAACCAAATATGCCTCAATGAAAGGAGATTGAGACGAAGTCCTTAAAAAGATCATTTTTAAAATAAAATAGATCTATTATGTGTATTCACTATATTTACACATAAAGAATGTAAAAATACAAAATAATACATAATAATATCATGAAATAATTTGAATGTAGGAGATTAACCCATAGAATAGAAGTTGGGTTAAGAAGATCCCTTACCTTGCGTCTTGTCCTGACTCGACCATTATTTAACCTCCTGAGTAATAAACTAGAGTTTATTTCTATTTACTTAAGAACATTTTTCATGATAATTATTACTTTTATATCACTTATTACAATGTTATGAACATTATGTAATTATTTAAGTTAATAATGGTCGTTTTGTCGATCTTTGGTACTTGAGTCAAAAATAAACTTCTTATAATTACAAGTTGTTCATGTGGTGAAATATCCATTATATCCAGAATTATATTCATGATTTAGATATCATATATATCATATATATACAGTATATACATTCATTTATAATATTATATAACATTTAGAGGTATGAAATGAAATGCACCGTTCATGGAGACGGTAAGCCGTACGTACGCATGGACGCTACTTTCATTTCTATTTCGTATTTAATGGAATGAAATCATAATGATATAAATGTCTAATATTATTCCAGTATAATATAGTGTATAATACCATTTACTCCATCCTTTATACATCCCATATATGGCATTAACGATTCAAATCACTTTGAGGGGGCGGTAGACCGCACTTCCTAAAATGAAATTATCGCGTTTACCCATAATGGAAATCATAAAGTATGCGATAAATGAGAAATACAGAAGCATAAGTAAAACATAAACATATTATATATCATATATAAATATAGTGACATCTTAATGGCCACCTTTGAAGGTGTTATATGAGTGTTGAACAATCATCGTTTCGTGAGGAAACAATTTTCCATCCACAGTAACAGTATGTTCTTTAACCATTAGATGTAGGTGTGTGTAAGTTTAAAACAAATCCTTAGCATAACAACATCATTTTATATTGTAGATACTGGTGTTTTTATAAAATAAAGGAATAAAAAGAGTTTAAGGGGTTCGAGAATCTAAATAAAACAAAACAACATTAGAGAAGACATTACCTAAAAATCGGGTAACTCTTTTTGATTTGATCCAAAAGCTTCCTTGGGAAGCGTTCTTCCCAATGTGAGGCTTCTAGGAGTAAGAGGGGGAATCTGGGAGAGAATTTGGGCAGAGGTTGGCAGATCCAAATGGCTTGATGGTGTGAATAAGGTGGGAGTGGTGGGGGCCTTTTATAAGTGGAGAGGAGGGGCACTTTTGGAAAGTAATGAAATTTTATCTATTATACAATCATTTTCTTATTCTAAAGGTCCCACCCTTGTACAATTCGAGGCTAAGGTGATACGGGTTCGAAATATCCTCATCCAATAGGCTTTGGACAATTGTATGCTTTGGATTTTACATTATCTTCTCATTTTATTTAAATCGTTAAATAATGAGGTCATCGCAGCATCATCATGATGTCATAAATATTTTAATTTATTTAATGTCTAAAAATTATAAAAAATATTGTAATGTAGGAAATATTTTTAGCTTTCCAATGACTATTTATAGTAAAATATATGACTTGTATAACTCCATGTAAAAATTGTTTTAGTAAAACATTTCATGTTTCTGTCATTTTTTAACTTTAATATTAAATAAAAGGTATTTATGTCATTTTCCAACTAATGTGGCTCCATGGGGTCCCCAAGTTGACCCATGTATTGTCTTGTTCGGCCATGGCACATCCAATTAGGGTAGGACATGTGTCAAGCTCATCTCATATTATTAAAACATTATTTTTACCTTAAACCACTCTAATTACCTCTAATCGCGATTAAGAACTTAAAAGTTACTATTCACCAAAAATTATTTTAATCTCATTGAACCACATTTTACTTCTTAATGACAACCATGTATGTCGGATTTTTGAAAATTAAATCAAAGAAGTGGTAATATTTCATTTAAACGAAAAATCATTCATTGAACTACCACTTAGTGGTTTCACTATTCATCAAAAATTGAAGTTTTTCAGATCAATGCCAAAATTTTACCCGAAGATATAATTGATATTCCGAATTCTAAAAAGATGTCTATTTTACAAAATTCCAAACATATAAGTTTCATTAATTAATTTTATAATTAATTCCCACCGTCACAACTAATAGCGTGTTTTTAAGAAACAATATATATCAAAAGATTAACAATTGTTTATGTCCAATTTCAAAGTGAAATTATTTCTAATGAACACCATTGGATAAGATACTAAATATATATTATATTTATAATTTAAAAACACCAAATAGTATAATTTATCACTATAAATTATTTTGATTTAAAATGTTGATTTTATGTATTTTTCACTATTGATAAAAAATTAGAAGTTCTCAGAAAAATACCAAAAATTGAACATAGGCTAATTTTGATATTCTGAATCCAAAAAGGAAGTCCATTTTGAAATATAAAATTTCTATAATTTTAAAAAGTGGTTATTACTATTCATAACGGCTACTTTGATTAGTCGCGGTGTTTTAGAACTCGAAGTTGCATACAATGCAAGCTATTGCATTATTGAATGAGAAGCGTATCGTGGAAGCTCGGGGCGTTACACACACCACAAATACACTGAAATAACCATAAAAAACACTCAAGACCCCCTTCTCTAACATCCAAAAGCATTAAAATTAACATTCAAGGAAAATAAAACCCTAAATCTACACACAACAAGTTTAGATCTAGAAAACTGAGAAAGAGGGAGATGTAGATCTATAGGAAACCCCAAAGAACCATGAGAGGGGTCTTACCCGAGAAGAACCACCTTCAAAACACAATAAAACCCCTTATATATTCTTCTAAAATGTGTGGGAGAGCCCCTACAACATTTGAGAGGATAAAATCTAGATTTAGGATTGGGTGGGAGGAATCTTGGTTCGAAATTTAGAAACCCCGAGTGAACCCGGGTTTTAAAACCCTATATTTATGTGGTCGCACGGTTTGGAAAATCGTTTTCTAACTGTGTGCATTCCATAGTATGGAACTACTGACCTGTATATGGTGTATCTCTATAGTCGTTAACCAACATATATCATTAAAACTATACTAATAAATAGAAAATACAACCATTCCATCATCTCTATAGGGTATTAAAAACAATGAAATTTAGACTAGAATGTAACTATCACTTGAATCTCAAGATTACATCTAGGAATATACTGAATATAGTATAAATAAGTATGATGAGGTCAACACAATCATGAAATTAAAATCAACTCAAATTTTCCACTCTATGTTCCCTAACTAATCCCCAACATCAAATTTGTTAAGTTAATCTTATTGTAAACATAACTATGGGGGTACCCATCAATTTTTAAAACTTATAATTTCCCAACCAGTCCTACATTTAATATGATTTAGAATAAAAATGGATAAACCATCATATATTACCAACAATCCCTTTAAATTTTCAATTATAAAACTATTTCCAATGGAAATAACCTTTCTTATCAAAAAAACATTTTCAATTTCATAGTGATAATATTGCTAATACTTAGAATGGAAAAAACATACCTTTAATGTAAAGTAAAATAATTTTCTTATTTCAAGGTAAAAATGGGAAAGGTTTTTGATAAAACATTTAGAAAAATCGTAAGGATAAAAACAATCCTTACAATATCAATTTCATTTAACTGGTCTAATAGACATATCATCAAAAAAAATTATGTTTATATATAAAAATAATAAATAAAATACTTAAAAAATAAAATTTTCAGAATCTTATACAATGAAAACAAAAAAAATCCTAAAAATAAATGTAAATAATCATAAATGCATTTAGAAACTAATATCAAACAAATAAGCATCAAATAAAGTATTTTCAGAAAACAATAGATAGAAAAAAAAACCTCAATGATTTGTGAATGAAATAAAACACTAATAGATTGATGAAAAATTTCCAATGAAAAAACCACACACCATAGCATCAATGTATGAAACTAACATTGGCTAAAACATACCTTAGGGTTTAGAAGAGAAGCAACTTAGTCCGGAGAAATATGAGGAATAAAGGAGAAAAATAAGTAATAGTGAAAATTGACCATAAATAAAGAGTACCTCGCCTTATATGATTTGAGGGGTTTCAACCATGGAATAATAATAATTAAAGAATGGGGTTGGGGGCCTACCCGAACATCAAAATTGGCGAAGAGTAATTAGGGGTCAAATTGGGTTAAAAATATGATAGAAAACTCATAATATCATCTATTTATGAAATCGGTTATGTCATGTAGTTTTGTTGATGGATTTCCAAATAAAACACTATCTATGTGGACACTACGAGAGTGATGGGGACCAGCATTAGATGGAACCATGGTTTTGGAAACCATGAAAAAATGTAAAAATAACCTTTTCCAAAATTAAAAAGGCCCACACATTATTGTTTCATTGTTTATCCTACCCATGTCGATGATGTGAACCATATGTGGAACACTAATAAAGATTCACAAAATTATTCATATTACATGAATGGTTTGGTCCGACCCATTCACATATCATTCAATTTATACAATCCTAGAAAATCATGCACTAAAAACACTCTCTTCGTTAACTATCTAAATAGTTTCGTCCAAAACCATGAACACAAATAGTACATATGGAAAAGCCACATGAAACCTCAAAGAAACTCTCAATGATATCTCATATTAACCCAAAACCAAATGATAAAACACTAATAAATAAGTAATAATAAATGAAAATAAAAAAATCAGATTTGGGTGTGATAATTATCCCCCCCCCCACAAGAACATTTTCCCCAAGAAAGTCACTCATCTAAATAATGAAAAAATCTAAATCATGGAGCCGAAATAAACCAAATTAAATCACAATAAAATATATTATATTAAAAATCAATAATTTCCACCCAATTGAAACAAAAGTATATCATATCCCCGATGGGACTCCACGCCATTTAAAAAATATTTTCATGATGAAAGCACTAGGGATCATTAATATGAGGAAAATACAATGAGAAATCCTTAAATGAACTACAATTAAATATTTTAAAAGTCACTAGAATCTATAAGTAGGGGATGAAAAACTATAACCAATCCGTTAAAAATATAAAAATATGATAATTGTCCTCTGTAAACCATTACAATTGAAAATTCCCAGGAAAAGAACCTAACAAAATCCATTAAACATGGAGTCATTTTAAATAACCATAAAAACTAAGAAAAATGAAGAACAAAAACCAATCCACATTCAAATTATTGAGAACATATCTGAGTCAACACCCCTCCCACATAGGCATACACACACACACACCAAGAAAACTTTGAAAGTGTGCATTGCTTTACTTTAGGGACCATGAATTGAACCCTGGTGCCTTGAAATATTTGTTGAACCACAATTTGTATTTTTTATTCTTCATATAATCCTTACTCTTAAAAAATCATGGTTCGAAAAGCATTTCCATGTGAGCCAATCAACCACATAATAAATAGTTACTAAAAACGATTACGACCAGTTAACTTTGAATGCCCAGGTTGACTAGATTCGAAGAACACAATAGAATAACATAATGAATAAGGATCATGAATATAAAAATGATAAATCTGCAGAATGGGTCACTCTATCACACACTTATCATTAGATTTAGAACCTTTTTGAGCACTAATATAAACTAGATTACTAAATACCATTACCTATACCTCATGATACATCTCTTGTAGAATCACCTCAACTAATAAAATAAATAATTGAACAATCCGAAATTAGAAAACATACTCTTTTACCTATAGTGGAAGGACCTAGAAACAATATATGATATTTTTTCTTATCCTCTGATGATTTAATTTGTTAAAAGAAAATCAAAAAATTACAATTATAAATATAAGAAATCACCTTCTTCAAACCTAGAAAAAATTTGAGGAGATCATCCACCATCATCATCATTACCAACATAGATGTAAACCCCGAGATACAGGTCGTCATAATGGATTTATAAGTCAAACCAACATTAAATGAACATAGGAATATCACATTACATCTATCCAAACAATGAACCTTGAAAAAACACAATGCTACTCACACACTTCTAGTTTTGAGAGTTCACAAAGACCGAAAAACGTTTACTAATTTATCAATGCACACTATATCTTATAAAAAACCTTGATCACCATTTAATAATAGTGAAAATATAAAACAAATAGACTCTTTCATGCTACAATGTGTTTGATATGGGAATTCAATATCATTATACATGCTAAAACACATTGGGACTTTTCTCAGTGGTATGATATATATAAACAAATAAAAAAACCCGAATTAATATCTAAATATATTACAAAATTCAACAAAAATGAAAAAAAAATAGAAAACCAGATCACATAAATAAAAAATTTAAAATGTTTAAATTTATCATTAAAATATATCTCTTTTTTTAATTTTTAAATCTATTTTAATATAATGACACATTCTAAATAAATAATAAAATCCTTCTCAAATACAATTTAATCTTTAGATATAACATTTAAAAAAATTAAACCAAGATTGAAAATAATTTTCCATATTAAATGTATTATCTATAAAAACAATTTATCATTTTAAAATCCAGTCACACCTCACAAAATAAATCCAAATAATAACTAGCACAAAATATCTTGTAATAGATAAATAGTGGTCACGCATAAACTGGCAACGTTTTTTATATTCTATTCCCTATAAATGTACCAACAACTAGGGTATCTTAAACCATGCAATCAATATCAACTTGGTATGATAATCCATAAAATTTCAAATTCTATAATCAGTTCACTTACATTTCTATTCCATAACAACACAAACCAAACAATCCCTAATGAAATGAATCCAAAAACCAAATGAAATAATAAAATATCAGACTACCCATGTAACTCAAGGATAAGAATGAGGAACTGTACATGATTATCTTCGCATACCAGAATCCCAATGCATGATAATGATATATTTAAAAAATATAAAACACTAAATAACAAAGGGATATCATGATATAATTTTTTTTTCAACCAACAAGGTTCAACCCCAAACCGATGACCCAATCCCACCTATAACAAGGCACAACAGTTGTGCACAATCCTCCTTGGGAATGAAAAATAATATATGGAATCATTGAAGATAAGGATTGGAAAAAAATTATAAATAATAAATAGATAACATCCACAAAACAAATTACACATCATAAACTAATAGTAACTTGATAATAATTAATAAATGACTAGATCCAAATAAAATGGCATTGAAACAATAAAAAATACTAAAACAAAACCAAAACCAAAATTATCATATCTTTGTGTATCCTCTTCATCACTGACATCCATATTTGATCATCTTCCATAGGAAGACATGAAGAAAACAAATCCTTCACAACTTCTCAGGTCTACCGACGCCAATTTATATAAGTATTGTGTGAGAAAAAAATATCTCACCTTGTAATCACTAACAAATCTATACATTTCCATTCCAAATCAAATCAAAAAATTATATTATGATTTTTTTTAACAATATAGGGTTCTTTATAAAAAAACCACATTCACGAAATAAACCAATTCCCAAATAAACTCAAGTATTTACCAATATTAAAATTATATCATTTTAAAGCCCAATTCCAAATCCAAATTTAATATAAGATTCCAAAAAAGATGACCACAAATCTATTATTAAATTAATTAAAATATATCCAAAAATAAAATACTAAGAGGATGGATCTCCAGAAAACATCAAAAATAAAATAAAATATATATATTTGTAACCATTAGAATTTTCTAAACACCCTTTCAATAAATCCCAAGACATACATTGTTAGGACAAACATAAAAATTTATGTTGAAACTAATTAGTTAGTAACCAATAATGCTATTCTAAAATGGCCTCAATGGTAGGAAATCCAACATGGCATATACTCTATCAAGAGTGTTCCAATCTCTGTGAAGTGTACTAGAAAGTAAATATTTATCATACCACTAGATGACATCCAATAATTTGATGATAATAGTATAAAGGTAAATTTTTGGGTCATCACATGCATGGAATTAAGAACAACTCCTGGATTCCACAATTTATAAATTTACCAATCCTTGACAACTACTACGTTAATTCCATCTCATGGTTATGATGAATATTAGAGTTCCCATCACACATAAAAAATTATATTGTTAAATCTGGGCATGCATGCCATATTATTTTAAAATACCAATTTTCTAAACATCATAAAGAAAAAACATATCCTTTACTTGTACCATTATAAATTTATTTGTAATGAAAATATATTTTCATCTTAAAACCATTCATTAAATTAATGTAATGAAATAACTCATACTTGGTATGTGAATATAGAAATTTATAGTATTTAGTATTTCTAATCATGTCTCAACAAACCAAATAGGGTCTAGTTTTATAAAACAATTAGAAACCAACTTTAATTATATTTAGGAATAGAAAATCCATTTAGATATCATTAAGAGTTTTAGAGAAACCATTGGGAGAATGAATTAAATATAGAAGGAATTGAATAAAACAAATTAGAAATATAAGGTTTTAAGGCGAATATATTAATTGAAAACCATGATCAACAATATTAATCTATATATGTGCACCCCATGCATTTATAGATATACCCACAACAAGTGGAACAATATATGAAACCCATAAATGTACCAAAGGATATAATTAAATTTCTTCATGTTGAACAAAAAACTATCACAATAGTCTAATATTAAGACCATAACCAAAAAAAGGAATCAAAATCATTTTAAAATAGTGAAATCATAGTCATAAAAGTTTACCAAAACATAACCATGGTCAAACACGCTCCAAAATTTATTAATTTCATTTTAAATGGGCGAATTATAATTTCATCAAACACCCTATACATTACATATGTTGATGTAATCCATGAAATCCTTGAAGACTTATTTTTTCCAATTTTCCAACATGAAAAATACATAAAATTCTAAAAACCACATCAAAATTTTGAAAAAAATATCTAGAAATTAACGTAACAATTTATGCATAAAATTAATTGTTTTAAAAAAGAAATTAATGGATATACGTACCTCAATGACATGTGAATGTAAAAAAATCATAAATAATGAATAAAAAGGTCTTAATAAACACACAACACCCTATAATCAATAT
Source organism: Viscum album (assembly GCA_963277665.1). Taxonomy (NCBI): domain Eukaryota; kingdom Viridiplantae; phylum Streptophyta; class Magnoliopsida; order Santalales; family Viscaceae; genus Viscum; species Viscum album. The sequence goes on along the minus strand of OY728163.1, from coordinate 1,042,089,284 downwards.
TATAACTGCACATTTACAATCCCTTAACATAGGGTTCTTCCAAAGAGAAATAGAACCATGAGAAATAAGTGGATCAAAGGAAGAAGATAAAGAGATGAAAAATGTATCTAACAATCAAGAGGATCTCCCCATAGAGGAATGGAGTAGAATCATATAGGGAAATATAAATAAGTGTAAGGGGTTTGGGATCCCATTCATTCACTAAAATCAATCATGATAGTGGGTTTTGAATGGTGTTAAATTTTTTTTATTCTCCTACATGATTTCCTCACAGGTTCTCCTACATGAGCGCAAGTAATTCACCATATACCGAACCCAGCCAAAGAGCCACATGGTTAATCTTTTTTACTTACATAGTTTTTCCTAAATGATACATATGATACAAAATTTAAAAAATTAATGAAAAAAATGAACTCAAAACACCCTCTTCCTTAACAAGATACATGGTTTCTCCCCAAAAATTTCTCGAAAGCTACGTAAAGGGCTATAAACAACCAGAAATCACCAAAACACAAAAATATCAATGGTTACTCAAAAAAATAAAACAAATGATAAAAACTAATAAAAAGATAATAATAAACTAAAACAAAACAAAACCTCAATTGGGTGTGATCATGTATGTTATCTCATTTTATAAGAGTGGAAAATGTAAGATTTTAAAATAACTATTATACATTAACAATCCAATGAAAATATCTTCTGGTTTTGGGCTATAAATATATTAAATAAAATAATATGGTATTTTTTTATTATAATGATAGGGAAAATTGTTCCTAGAAATTTTGTAAATATGTTTAATGTATTTTACCATTTAGTTTTTACAATGTACTGTTACACTAAAACTATGTAACATTCCTCTAATTAGGTGAATTTTGTTTTATTAAAAATATTTATAGATTCATATGGAAATATATTTCAATTATGAAAAAAAATTATAACTAATTTGATCAAATTCAATTTCTAAATGTTATTAAATTTTCTTTTAAATAAAAACATATACATTTTCATAAATAAAAAATAGTATAAAAATGATATTTTTACTATTAGGAATTCATAAAATTTTTCTATATTGTTTACCATGTAAATTGTTTTTAATTTATTTATATATATAATTATTCATCAGATAATACTAATTATTAAAATTTACTATTTTTTTAACATATATTATTTTAAATTAATTAAAAAATAATTCATAAAAAATTCTTTCACAATTATCATGGTAGTAAGCCTTAATACTAATAATCAATGTTCCATAAATAGAAATTAATATTTCCAAATTAAATATTATAAATAATTATTTAGTTAATTTAATAATATTTTTATCAAATTATGTATTTTTTGTACAGATTGTAATCTTAGAAATAGTACATGTAATGAGTGAAAATCAATTTTTCAAATAAGATTATATTTTTAAAAAAAATTCTATTATGAATTGTAATTAATTCCCACGATTTTAATGAAATATGAATATATATTTAAAATATAATTTTATTTATGTAACAATAAAAATTAATATAATTTATTTATCACATTTTAATTAATAATCAAAACCTTTGACAAATGATATTCATTAATATGATACAGAATATATAATAATCTTTAGTAGAGTATGATTATTTCAAAATTCAATTTCAATCAAATTTATTATACATTAATATATATAATTTTACAGGAAATGCTATTCAATAAAAATTTATTTATTTAGATAACAAAAAATTCATCAAAATTCTATCATAATTAAAATATGTGTTTTCATTATTCATCTGAAAATTGATTATTTTATGAATGTTACCAAAAAAATATCCAATGATTATTTTTTTGAACAATTTTAAAAATAATATTAATATATCAAATTTAAATTCTAAAATGTTTTAATATGTATTTTTTATGATAAAAATATAATATAACTTATAATAATTTTAATGAAATTAAAAATTTCTCTATTTAATCTTATTATATATTTTTATTCCAAAGGTAATAAATATTTATTGTTTAAAATTTTATTTTTTATTATATATCTATATAAAAAAATATCTTCAAATTTTATTGTTTCAATTTTTTGGGTGTAATGTGTGAAACACGTAATACTATATAGTATATATTATAAATGATCTGAAATGAATGGTAATTTAACCCCCCCTTTCAATAATAATTGTGTCCTAGAAATTATAATTGTCACCTGTAAATGAGAATGGTTAAGGGTGTCCTTGTGATTGATAGAGCAAGACTATTAATTTCCAATGTTGATTCATTGTTATTAATATGGGTGACATTATGAAACTTGTTAATTCTTTCAAAATAGGAATACCAATATTTTGAGATTCTTTAAAAAAAATTAAGGTAAACACCCTTTACTAAAAAATTCCCTACAGTGTCCATGTGCATTGATTAACTGATATATGATAATTATTTTTTAAGTAAAATTAGTCTAGAGTTCCTTATTAATATAGTTGATGTAGAGTATATCTAAAGAGATATATTCAATAACCCTAATAACATAATGATTATATAATTAAAGATCTAAAAATCATGAAAAACATTACCTAAAAATTTTTATATGGATATCATAAAATATGATAATATCAAATCAATAATATAGAAATTTGATTCTCTATTTAAAATGACTAAACTCAATTGGTTGTATATTAAAAGACTTCAATTATATATTAAAATTTATATATTATAAGCTGAATTTGTCTTCTAATTTTTTTTACAACAATCTAAATTTACAAGTAATCAAAACATATGATTTTCTATTTTTCATTTATTTTGGTGGTTGATGATGTTTTTTATCCTAGTTATCTGTTAACTTAGGTAATAATTTTTCATAATTTCTAATCTCTAGTAATTTGAGGCACTATATATTATTCATACCTGATTCATTTGTCTGGAGTTTCTCCATTGACCAACAGTATTAGGCTCTATGTGAAATCAATTAACCCATAAAAAAATTTCATTCCTCTAATACATTGCATTAAGTTATTTTTCCAATATTTTTGACACTTTTGATGTTAAAATATAATTACATCATCATCTTCATCATATGATCTTATTTGAAACAATATCCTTATATTCATGGTTTAGATTCTAGGATGGGAAATATTAAACATATTAATCATAATATTTTATTATTTCATGATCATAAAAATAATGTTTTCAATCCTAGCATATAACCCTCAAGGATTATCATTAAATATTATCATTCCCATTAATTATTGACTTGGTTTACCCTTTCTCCATTCATTTATAAAACAGAAAATGTAATCATTTGTGATGAATATTATCATCATAAGTGTTTTATGAATATCCCTGGCTCAAATTCTCAAACACAAGGAGGATATCAATTTTTTCATTCAAAATAATTTTCTCTTTGTTCAATATGTGTTTCATTTGGTTGAAATACCTAATTAGTTTCCTAATTATTTAGAATAATAAATCATTTATAATATCATATATCAAAAATTTGAATAACCAAATAAAACCTAATAGGGTAATATATAACATATTTCAGTGTCATCCCATCAATCGTTAATATTAATTATGATTATGTCAATTCTTTACCAACCCTTTTCATCTGATTTCCCTTAACTATATCTATATAACTGCTACATCCATATTTCTGTATCTATAAACTGATGAATTTATTACAATATCTATACATCAATTTTATAATAATCATTTAGGATATCATCATATATATGGACCCAACTATAGGGTTTCTACAATGGACCTCAAACCCTTCCTACAATTGTAGATAAATGAACTACCAAAAATTACTAATCCAACATAAAAAAATAACTAAACAATTCTAAAAAATATTAATCTAATATAAATAAATAATATAATAATGAAATGATTAAATATATAAGACCAATAATATAGTTTAGTTAAATAATTAAATAATCATTGTTTTAATGAAAATATTAGACTAACAGTAACACAAATTGGGGATCGATTGGATTAGTTTCTAATAAACTAGTTACATTGAAATATATTTGTGTATCATTTTTTTGGAATCGAACCATAAATATTATACTTAGTAGTTTCCATATATATTATTATATGATATAATAATATTTATAACTTTATTAATGGTCGCATAATAATAACATGAGAATGAATTCTCAGAAAAAGAATCTTGTGGAACCATCATAAACTATAGATGATAAAAATTAAGCATCCTGAAACATTCATGTAAGAATTATACTTAAATATTTCCCCAAGATATTTTCCATATGTCAGGAAGCTCACGTCCCCATATTGTAGAAGATATTTCCTATTACTAGGGGAATATAACATCACATTACCCTATATTAGGAAGATATGTATTTAAGTGAATTTAAAGGATTTTGATGATGGATATAATCTTCTAAAGAGGTAAACTATTATTAAAGTGTTTATGTCTATTAGGGTTAATGGATCTGGATATAAATGTTAATATGGATTATGAGGATTTCTATTGGATTATTGTTCCACCCAGTAGAATTTTCTAAATAATTAGGTAGAATCATCCCACTAAATTATTTCATGCTGTAAACAAAATAAACAATGTAAATATGTTATCATTATAAAGTCATGAATTGGTTCACAGTGTAAAATATTTAAAAATCATTACAATGGTTCACATAATTAAAATCTATTTTAGTGTTATTTTTATCTCACACTGATTAATTTTAAGAAATATCATAAAAATCAAAGAATTATTGTTGTGAATTGGTTTCACATCATGTACAATTCAATATTCTTTTCTTTAACCATGCAACATGTCTAATTTTATTTTTTGGATGCATAATTATAACACATCTCTTTAGATAACCCCCATGATCTTTTTGGTGTCCCATTCTCCTATTGGATAACATTTTTGGTGATTTATCTTTGTTCTAGATTCAATGAATCTTTCCAATTAAGTGATAATTCTTTTTCTAGGTTGTTTTTTAAAGTATAAGTAGTATTACCATATAATTAAAGGTTTGATTTTCATATGGGATTGATTTGCATGATCTTTTCTATATCGGTTGTGAGGAATTATTTTAGAGGTTATCCTTTGAGATTGTTGTGGTGTGGCTTGCAGGGTACATTATGAATGTGTTCTGTTATCTTCTCTTTGAGACATTAATCTTGTTTAATTAATTAAAACATTCATATATTGATTCTAGGGACTCCATTATTTCCTTTTCATTCATCTATGTTGGTGGATCTAATTACATGTGATTAAAACCAAAGATTTAGTTAGGTGGTCTGTCTATTTCCTTCGTTGGATGAACATCATTTTTATAGTTTATAGATTTCTTCATAAATAAATTGGAATTATTTAATTGTGGGTATGAAAATGAATCTATTAGAAAATAGTTTTTCCCATTTTTCTCTCTAAAAAATCATTTCATTTTGTTATGGATTTATGAAATGGTTTTTAATTAATGGTTGTGATGAAATGTTTTGGATATTAGATCACATAAGAATCCTATGTACACAATAAAGTGGTTTAATAATATCCTGCATCCATTGATACTATCTAGGGGTTCCCTCATGGGTTGTCTATATTCTCCATGGGCATATTTTTCTATGTAAATTAAAGACATGTTTATAGGTTCACTTGTAGGGGTGCTCAACTTCCCCGTGTTTCTAGGAACATATCTAGAAACATGATGTGTATGATTTTATATTTTGGGGTATGAGGGTACATGATAGACTAACTTTATTCGATCATTTCTGTGATGTTACCTATGAATTAGTTTATACTTATTTGTATTTTATATTATATTTGATACATGTATTGATTTTAATAGTATGATATATGTGATATGTATTGATACTATTTTACCTAGATTATTTTAAATATGATCAAATTGTTTTTGATTTCCATGAATTCCATAAACAATGCTACTTTATTATTATCCCTTATTTTATATATAGGAAAATTATTCTGATTTTTTTTAGTTACTTCATATCAAACAACTATGCGCGATACTACTGTGCTGATTTAGAACACACCATGAATTATTCTTTGGCAGTTTGTATACAATGATATATCATATAATGTATGGATAGCGAAGTCATTGCAATGAGGCGGTGTAGATTCCATGATATCTTTATGGGTAGTCAGTGGAACAATTGTTGGATTTTCTCTCAGTATCACATGGATTAACTATTTGTTGTTTCCTTTTATATTGGACATAGAAAATGGAAATTATTTAGCTATATTTCAGTTCTATGTTTTCCAGTGTTTCCTTTATGTCATGAAATATATAAATTGTTTACTCATCCATTGTTTATTCCCATTATGTATGTATACAAATTTCATTGTATCTATATCAGAATATAAAAAATCATTCCCTATGGTTGTTATTGATTCTCGAGTTCCAGTCGCTATCCCATGTGGGTTGTTAAATCCCATCAGTTATGTGACAGTTTAGGTTGGGTATTTCCTTGAGAGGGAACCTAATACAGTTTCATTATAGTCCAGTTTACATGGTATTTTTCCTTGGTATTGGGAAGATAGTAAAATGGATATAATTTTTCTAAAACATGATTGGTAGGTAGTAGTGAGTTCTAGTCCATCTATTTCCATTAGGAGATCTAAATTTCCATGGGTTGTTGGATTGTTTGACCCTTTTTTATCTTCATCTTAGTTTTTCATAATGTTATCTCATTTTAAATGAGATTATCTTGTTTTATTATTATTTATTCTATTTTAGTTTATAGTAGTATGCCTATGAGATGTATTCAATTGGTTTTTTAGGAGGGTTTAGTTGATTAAACTCAAGGGAATACACCTCTAAATTGGAATCTTGTCTATTCTATCGTTATAGTAGTGTATTTTGAATAACAAAAAGTACTCCAATTATAGAATTTATTTGTCAATTAACAACAATGATTTCTAGGGGAAACTGACTGGTCATTGAATTTTTTGCATGAGAATACATCATCTGTTAGGGAAATGAATGGACCTCAAGAGGAATAGAAATACATATACAAAAAAGATCATTTATTTAACATAATAGTTACATCCTAGAATCTCATGATGATGTCCCAAATTTTCTAACTCAAGGGTTATAATATTCAAGAGTGGGATTCTATGGAATATGATAATAGGCAAGGTTTAATATATAATGTGGGTTTCAAGACCAACTTATTTCATTTTTTTTCTAGATTTACTGATTATGGAAAAACATATAGTGTTATATTTGTTTCAGTAAGGATATAATTCGATGTGGGGATACCCCATTTGGTTCATTGAGCTACATAAGTTTGATCCAAAGGCAGTAATGAATGACTAACTAAAGGGTCACAAGTACAAGCAGGGTATTAAATAGAATATCAAATTTCATGTTTTTTAAAGAATAATTTATACTATATAAAGATAGAATATATGAAAATATTTGGGAATATTTATATAGTTGGAATTTTTGGTTTTTTGAACCTATATTATACCCAGTGGCTACATCACTAGCACGTTGGGGAGTAAAATAATGTGACATGATCATGGAATGAGTTGTGGTGGTGCATATTTGTGGAGATCCTCTTATATTCATTTACATGAACCATGTATTGTTACCTAGAATTTCTATCATTGTGGAAATATTGGTAACACCATACATTATTTATTTCCTCTTTGTAATATTTTTCACAGTTGAGTATGCCATTTTTTATTTTCCATGATTCTTTCGAGATGTTCCTATGAATCATTATGGTAATGAGTGAAAATTATTTTTTATTTGATTATTGAATCACTTTTAACGGGAAGGTGAGAACCACCAAGCCCAAAAAAAACAAATAGAATATCAATATAAAAGAATCGGGACAACATATGTACTACCTCACCCCAGTAGCTACCTTGATATTAGGCCCCCACCAAGAATAATTACTCAGAAACCAGTCACATTCAAGGATGCATGGGCACGGAACCGATGGCCAGGCCATACGCTCTGAGTCTTCCACTCCAAGTACCATGCAGCAGTGGAAGCCTTGCGTTCTGAACCTCATCTGATGTAGATCCATGTAACAAGAAGAAAACAAAAAACCAAAACATCTCTAGAGAACAAGAAGTGAGTAAGCCTCAACATAAGAACAAGAAAGTTGAGAGTGGAAATACATGTATTAAATAGATAATGTTAAAGCATCATCATTGAAGGAAAATAAAATTCTTCCAGAATCCATATCCTTGAATAACTTCAGGAAATTTCTGTTACCTGAGTGAGTGGAATGTCCCTTAAAAGATCCTCCAAAGTCGAGTTCAGTTTATCCCATAGCTCTATATACTCTTCAAGTTCGATCAAACCCTTATTGAAACCCACAACCAGTATCGTGTCATGTTTTTCAACCCAGGAATATTGATCCTCAGTTATCTTCATTCCAATATCTCGACCAATCATCTTGGCCTCTTTCTCCTCCGTGTCAATGATATACAACACCTGCTCTGACACCTCATCCTCTGAACACTAAATTAGATCCATGGAAAGTTCAGTTTGTGAATGGGAGTCGTGGCACATGTCCTCACGTTCCACATTCTCCTCTATTCTCTTTTTGGAAGACTGAGTCATGAAGGGGGTGGAAGGGAGGAGTAGTCCATCTTCCCATTCCTCCCCCTGATACATATACTAATCCTCTGTCTGATTTCCCCTGTGGAAGAACTCCTACTTTCTTTAAAGGTCCCCTCCAATAAATCCCCAAAAGTACCAAGGCCATCAAAGCTATTCTTTACCTCAATAAATTATTGGTTCCTTGAAAAATAGCTTTCATCCTTACCATATGGATTACAGACCTCCACATCTAGTGAAGGCCACTACTACTCCATGTGAAGGTCCTCACTACCTCTGACCATCTCCCCACAAACTACTCTGTTAGGTTCCTCCTCACTATCTGCTACTTGTGCCTCATCCCTTGTTTTCCTGACATCACTAAAATCAGCCTTAGTCTCGTCGAATTCCCCATCACATGGCTGCATGACCACCCTTTCACCTCCCACTCCCCTCTGAGAGCCACCGCTATCTGCACCAGAAGTCTCAGCATGACAGTCTACTACACCGCCTGCCTTATGCTCCACTGAGTCCTTTTTCCCCACCACATGGGAAAAAACATGCACCTCAGTCTGATGTATTGAACCGCCCATAGGTTCGGATGATTCTCCCAATTCATCTGGGATCCCCACAACATTCCTCCTCAATTCCAACCCATGCGTAACCTCAACTGACCTGTTACAATATCCTTTCAGTTTTCTCATCTCTACCAACCACTGAGAGTGGAATTCCCTACCACAGCCTCCACCATTTTTCAACTACGATGGTCCAAAATCACCACTAGTTACATGAGCCTTTCCTTTCACAGTGGCCTCCTTCTTAGCTGTAGTTTAGATTCCCCGACGACAGACTTCCTGAAATGAAAGACCCTTATGAAAGACCTATGAAGCATGACCCAAATGACCATAAGTCTATCCAAATCTCATATATGACCCATTGCGTGAACCAATAATCCTCACCAATTGAAATCCAGAAATAATCAAAAGGAATTCAAGAAGCATCTACTTCCATGTATACCCTTGGACAGACCGGGTGACAAACTGCTTTGGTGGGGCTATCCGAGCACAAAAATCTACCTACAAGGTTACCTATCATGCATATCATAGAGGGGTTCTTAAACGACAACATGAGATTGGGAAAACTAAGCCAAAATGCAGTAGATGGGAAATCACGAGTCATAAGGATTTCGAATGACCATCATAAGAGAAAGAACCAGGACCCATTGACGATACGTGGAGATCTCGTCCATGCCTTGATGAGGTCTGCTTCCGATTCAAATCGAATCATGATGTGATGACTGTCAAGAAAGTTGAAAATCTCCCATTCCTGGATATCCCATGAGCTGAAGATAAACCTATCGAACACATCAAACAAAGGTATTCTCGACCTGAATTGAGCAACCAAAGTGAGTTTTAAGAGGGAAGAGGTTTTAGAGAATTCTGATGTTGAAAGTTGAAGATTATTGAGGCCATCAATGAGATCTAGAAATTTTGGGCAAAGAGTCACTTTGCAAAATGTGGGAAGAAAATATGGGTTGGAAAAGGGGAGAAAAGTTGTCCCTACTCTCCCAAAGAGAAATTAATCTCCCTCCCCCACCGAGGGAGGAGGGGTAGACGCGGGGGCCATCGTTGCCAGTGGGAGAAGATGGGAATCTAGGGGTTGGTTCCGCTCATTATGGTAATGGATTGTAGAATCCCAAGGAAAATATGGTACATTCATATGCTACAAAGACTACATGTATCCAACTCTAGGCCTCATTACAGAATCACATTAAGATATTTGGTGAGTTTCTTGTCCAGCTAGTTGTAGGTCCAACAATCATGAGAGATACCATATTTACTAAATAATTAGTAGCAACACCATTATTTTTACAGGTCCCTTCCACTAACATATATATTTATTTTATTTTATATTATTAAACATTAAATTAATATCATGTCTATTTTTATGAATCTAATAAGGATACATAAGAATATGAATGTAAAGAGGTTTAATTTGATTCATGTTTGTTGTAGATAGATGATACTTTGTTAGTGTGGGGTTTGCATGTTCTTTAGTTAGACAAATATTTCATCTTCAATTGGTGAAATTTTATTTATTATCATTGTACATAGAATTAATGTTATCATAAATGTGTCTCATTTCCCATGGCCAATAAGAGATCTTGTGTGTTCTATGTAGATTGGGATATGATATCATCTTGTTCGAGAACATCCCATCTAGAGCTAAAGAGTTTGTTCTTTATTTTAATAGTTGATCCCCATAATGTATCTTTTGTGGAAAATCTTTCCATGGTTGAAATATATTTTCAAAATTTTATCTCATATTATATCTATGGTGTACCTTGAATGAGTTATCTTCATTTTATAATTTATTTTGTGTTTGTTTCATTGATGATTGTGATACCCTCTTATCCAATGGAACAAAGAGAGCAGTAATAAATCAATATATAGTGTGATGCTCAGATTGAGAAATGTTTTTACACCATCATGTTACAAATTTTATATCGCTTGTTCTATTATTCAAAAATTTAGGTTGTTTAATTAGTATTTTTCACTACCATATGCTTAAATGAAAAATTGTTAAAAATATTTATGGATTTCCCTATGTAGATGACTTGATTGACTAGAAAATAAATTCTTACTATATTTCAATATTGATCATTGGTTGGGTTATCAAAATCCCAGTGTTTAATAGTTTGATATACCAATTATGGATTTCAAGAGTTGGTATGAACATTAATAATAACTTACCATTACTTTTATCCAAACTAAAAATCACGAATCATTAATCGGATTGATTAATAAAATATTCTATGAATATCATGAATATTTTGATGTAGTGTTTATGGATGAATTTTTTGTTTATTAAAAATATTGGAATGAACCTCAACACCATTTTATTTTTGGTTATAGATATCCTAATGATTCATCATATGTATGTAATGCTTTAGAAATTTAATTTCATTATCGAAGAAGTGATGTTCCATTGGAATGTGATTTGAAGGAATGACATATTGGTTGATATAGAGAATGTGAGGGATTTCTTATCATGGTTAGAGAAACAAAACATCATTGAATTCATAACAACAATGGAATTGAGGGATACTACTAATTGTTCCAAAGTGGTTTCTAAAATATGGTATCACCTATTATTGATCATATGAGTAAACAGTTGTAATTTATTTGTTACATCATTGAATGAGTTGAAATGAATTATGACATATAATCTTTTTCTGATATCAACTAATATTTATAAAGAAAATATGGTTATATTTAAGGATTCTATAATTTCATTTCCATGTTTTATTATGATGTACAATCATGTGACTCTATATTACTCTCTTTGGTGTTTAGTGGATGAGAATAATTTTCCCACTCATGATTTAGAGTGTTCCATGATTATGAATCCGTTTGAAATTTTATTGAATAAATTTTTTGATTAGGATCTTAGTATTCTTTGAATATATGACTATAAGATATATATTTACATTGATATACATGAATCTAAAATAGTGGTCATGTATATAATAACATCATATGATTGACTTCGAGATCACTTGAACTCTGCAGAAGGGGAATATCATTGCGGAATTTCATAGTAAGAACATACCCTCATAGGTTAATATGGAATAAAACTAAGTATCAAATCTTATGGGGTTCATCATTCAGTTACACCTAGATTACCATGAGAATTATTGTGTTATGATTCTGAAAATTATTCAGTTAACATCATCTATCTTTGATTTTATTCTATAGGACTAGTAGTATGATTATCAGTTCTGAGATATTTGTGAGACCATTTATTATAGGGAGAATAATTATAGTTTCTCTCTTGTTTTATACTGTATTCTATATTTTGTAGAATTGTATTTTATATAACCATATATGTGGAGAAATGTTTTTTTTTGACAATCATAGTTCAACATGATTCTGTCATCGAAACACAATGAATGTGTATTATGACATGAGATATCTATTCTGGTGTCCTAGTAAGAAGAGTGACATTCAGATTATGCATCCCACTGTTACACCAATTAAAATATGAAGGTAATGCATTTGACACCTCATGGATTACTCCATCATCATTCGATGTATGTGTGTATATTGAACAACGTGTACGTAGAGATTGTTATTTGGTTACCAGGGACTTACTCTGGGAGTAATTATATATAAGTGGTGATTTATCAGTGGAAAAAGTCTCCCCGCTTCATTTTCTATAGGAACACCACAAAATATGATTTCTTCGGTAAGATGTACATCATATATTTTTTGATATTTCATGAGGTTCCCTATTTAATTAGTTCAAGTAGATAACCATTTTTTATCACACGGTTCTAGAGGAGTCTCCAGGAGGCAATTTGGACTCATGTATGACTGAGTAAAACATACCATACATATATTGATGTATATAAAAATTGTGCTATTTAGGTATTGGGGAATATTATTCATGAATTCAACTTTTTGTAATGGATCATGGGATATTCATATTGAAATGGTTGAGATTATTTATAATTGAATTTATTAGTCATTGAACATAATGGATCATTTAGAGGAATTATATTGTCAATCATGTAGGTCACCTATTTGTGGTCACATGTGAGAAAAGCATATTCTATAGTAAAAAGACTTATTCAAGGCATGCCATTTAGTATATAAGATATTCATCAATAACTTTTTATATTTTATAGTCCAAAATCTAATTTTATGATATTCTAAAACATCATTTTTTGTTATATTTTTGTAACCATGTTACCTTAAATTAATCTCCATGGTTAGGCCACATTCAGTTTGAAAAATATGTAACGATGCACAAATGTTATGTGGGACAATTTAAGGTCATTGGTATGAATTTAAAAGATTCTTCTTTATCATAATTTACATATTATTTTTTAGGTATTTATGTTTTTACACATATATCAACTTTAGAAGTACCATACTTGTATCACCCACATTCTGAGATAGGAAGCGATCTTGTTATAGAATATATTTATTTTATAGATGAATAAATAGAGATAATTAAATATTAGGTAAAATTATTTCATGGAAATTTAATTACATTGGTTACCACATTGTGGATACATAGATCATATTCAAAAAGGACATTGGAGTATGAGACAGTAATTAGTTAGGAGTGGAATCACCATTATCTAGAAATAATTCCCCCACATGACTTCTTACAGATATAAATTATTATGGTTGGTGTAACACCCCGAGCTTCCATGATACGCTTCTCATTCAATAATGCAATAGCTTGCATTGTACGCAACTTCGAGTTCTAATACACCGAAACTAATCAAAGTAGCCGTTATGAATAGTAATAACCACTTTTTAAATTCATAGAAATTTTATATTACAAAATGTACTTCATTTTTGTATTCCTAATATTGAAATTAGCCTATGTTGAATTTTTTGTAATTTTATGAGAACTTCCAAATTTTTATGTATAGTGAAAAATACTTAAAACAACTTTTTTAATCAAAATAATTTATATTGATAAGTTATACTATTGAGTAGTTTTAAATTATAATTAGAATATATTTTTACCATTTTATCCAATGGTGTTCATTAGAATTAATTTCACTTTGAAATTGGACATAATCAATTGTCAATCTTTTGATATAAATTGTTTCTTAAAAACACAATATTTGTTGTAACAGCGGGAATTAATTATAAATTTAAATAATGCAACTTATAGGTTTGGAATTTCATAAAATAGAAAACATTTTTGAATTCGGAATATCAATTATAGCTTAGGGTGAAATTTTGCCATTGTTCTGAAAAACTTCAATTTTTGATGAATAGTGAAACCACTAAGTGGTAGTTAAATAACTGATTTTTCATTTAAATGAAATATTACCACTTCTGTGATTTGATTTTCAAAAATAAGACATACATGGTTGTCATTAAGAAGTAAAATGTGGTTCAATGAGATTAAAATAATTTTTGGTGAATAGTATCTTTTAACTTCTTAATCGTGATTAGAGGTAATTAGTGTAGTTTAAGGTAAAAATAATGTTTTAATAATATGAGATGAGCTTGACACATGTCCTAACCTCATTGTATGTTCCATGTCCGACCAAGACAATCCATGGGTCAACTTGGGGACCCCATGGAGACACTTTAGTTAGAAAATGACATAAATACCTTTTATTTAATCTAAAAGTAAAAAATGACACAAACATGAAATGTTTTACTAAAACAATTTTTACATGGGATTATACAAGTCATAGTTTTGAATATAAATAGTAATTGGAAAGATAAAATGATTTCCTACATCATAGTATTTTTTTTATAATTTTTAGACATTGAATAAATTAAATTATTTATGACATCATTATGATGCAGCGATGACCTCATTATTTAACAATTTTAATAAAATGAAAAGATAATGTACAATCCAAGGCATACACTTGTCCAAAGACTATTGTATGGGTATATTTATAACCCTAATCATCTTAGACACGAATTATATATGTTTGGTACCTTTAGTATCCGAAAAGCATTGTATAATAATGTAAAATTTCCTTACTTTCCAAAAGTGCCCCTCCTCTCCTCTTCTAAAAGGCCCCCACCTCTACCACCAGATTCACACTTTCAAGCCATTTGGCTCGGCCAACCTCTGCCGAAATACTCTCCCAGATTCCCCCTATTACTCATAGAATACTCACTTGGGGCAGAACTCTTCCCAAGGAAGCCTTTGGATCAAATCAAAAAGAGTTACCCGATTTTGAGGTAATGTCTTCTCTAATGTTGTTTTGTTTTATTTTTCTTCTCCAACCCCCTAAAATCTTTTTATTCATTTCTTTTGTAACAACAAAAGTATCCTCAATATTCTAGGATGTTGTCATAAGAAGTATTCTAGCTACAGTAACACACACCTACATCTAATGGTTAAAGAACATACGGTTTCTGTGGATGGCGAATTTCTACCTCACGAAACGATGATTGTTCAACACTCATATAACACCTTCAATGGTGGCCATTAAGATGTCACTATATTTATATATGATATATAATATGTTTATTTATTACTTATGATTCTTTATTTCTCATTTATGGCATACTTTATGATTTCCATTATGGGTAAACGCGATAATTTCATTTTAGGAAGTGCGGACTACCGCTCCCTCAAAGTGGTGTGAATCATTAATGCCATATGTGGGATGTATAAAGGATCGAGTAAATGATATTATATATGATATTATACTGGAACTATACCTTTATATAATTATGATTTCATTCTATTAAATACGAAATAGAAATGAAAGTAGCGTTCATGCGTACGTACGGCTTACCGTCTCCATGAACGGTGAATTTCATTTCTTACCTCTAAATGTTATGCAATATTATAAATGCATGTATATACTGAATATATATGATATATATGATACCTACATCATGAACATAATTCTGGATATAAGGGATATATCACCACATGAACAACTTGTAATTATAAGAATTTTATTTTTGACTCAAGTACCTAAGATCGACAAAATGACCGTTATAAACATAAATAATTACATAATGTTCATAACATGGTAATAAGGTATATAAAAGGAATAATGAACATGAAAACGGTTCTTAAGTAAATAGAAGTTAACTATAGTTTATTATTCAGGAGGTTAAAGAACTGTCTAGTGAGGACAGGACGCAAGGTAAGGGAACTTCTTAACCCAATTTCTATTCTTTGGGTTAATCTCCTAATTTCAAATTATGTCATGATATTATTATGTTATATCTTGTATTTGTACATTATTTATGTGTACTTATAGTGAATACACATTATAGATGTACTTTATTTTAAAAAAAAGATCTTTTTAAGGACTTCGTCTCAATCCCCTTTCATTGAGGCATAATTGGTTTTATACACATCTTTCTTTTATACGGTGTATAAACCCCTTTGAATTTTACGTTTATTCAAAAGAAATATTTTTTATATGAAGCGTTTTACTAAATGACAAAAATGGAATGTTTTTCTTTCCGTACTTATGCAGCGACAACGACTTCTCCACCGCCGTGACCATTATTTGAGTTTCAACTTCCTCTACAAGCCATCATTTTTTTAATGAAAAATAAATACAAAGTTTTAACATTATTTTATTTTGGTATTGAAAATGGTTTTGAAAGAGTTTTTATTATATCAATGTGTTGTATTGATATCTTATGATTGAAATGTGGAAATGTTATCTGTCCTTTATGCATGTTTTATGTGATACGATTATGTTATGTTTTATGATATGTTTAAACCTATTCATATGAGGAATGCATTGGACTTAATAAGTGACGGGTGGAGACCACTAAAGCTCCTCGATGCATAGGAAGGTCTCATGAGACAAACTAGTGTCTTGGCACGAGGCCTTGACAAAATCTTTTTTGTGGTCTTGGCACGAGGCCTTGGCTACGTGGTTATGATAGTCTGGCATTATGCATTCCATCATTATGAAAGTGGTTATTGATATTGCATGTGATTATTCGACCAGTAGAATATCCATGTGAAGAAGTAAATGGAATTATCTCATTTTACTTTTTCCATATTATGTTGATGTTCAAGTTTAAAAGGCTTTTGTTTTAGTTATACATTGCCCTAAATGTTTATGTCTACTTATTAAAGCTTCCGAAATATTGTTATCCTTACTGAGCATCTGAGCTCACCCATTTAAATGTTTTAATATTTTCCAGGATGTGAAGAAGTATTTTAGGAATGACCTGTAGGGATAGTCAGAAGAGGATATGAGTGTGGACTATGAAGACTTTGTTATTGTAGTTTTTAACCTTATGTTGTAATGTAACATTTATGAATGTATCTAGTGTTTCCAAGGCTACTAAACTAATCGGTCTTTCGAACTTTATCTTTTGTGATCATGCCAATGTTATGAAGTAATGCACCGACTCTGGGTAGCTGGGGCTGGGGTGTTACAGTTGGTATCAGATCCAGTTTATTACTAACCTTTGAAGCTATATTTAGATAAACTCTGATTAGAGCGCATAGACCAAAGATAGACTTTGAGGATTAGTATAGAAGAACTTCCTAGAATTTTGGTATTATATAGATTTTGTGAGTTTTCCGAGCAATACATCCCTATTTGGATACGAGTAGGTAGAGGTGGCTCTGGCACAGATGTACCTAGGGGTAAAACCTGAAAACACCGCTTTGAGATAGACTCGAATGGGAACTGGTGCACGACAACGGGCCTTGCTGCACTCTTGGTTACGACAATCCCGGGGGATATACTTAGGATAATTTTCGATTTCATTACAAACCACTATGAACGGTTATGAGTATATACTTTCTCAAAGAATAATTTTTTATGATTATGGATTATATCCATAAATAGTTCAATTTATGTTAAGTATTTTATAAGTATGGAATTATGTATTTTGATTCATAAACTAATCTAGTTTATGGAATTGTATTGAAATGGCGCCCAGTAGAAGGAATGTGAACTCCATAAATACATATGATCCAAAGAGTAAGAAGGATCATATCTTTCATGGTATTAAGCCATCATTTAGAAGGGAAATATTCTCCCATGTGTTATCAACATATGAATAAATAGTATCATGTGATAATAAGATAAGCAGAGAATTCTCTGAGTCTTATGGATTTGAATGGATGAAAGAGAAGAAAAGGATGGAAGAGAGAATGATGGATAAAGGGACAAAGGAAAAGAAGAATTTTCCAATATTTGATAACTGTGGGAAGAAACACCTTGGAATTTGACTGAAGGGAATGGGAGTTTGTTATAATTATGGAGAAAATGGTCACCAAGTGTATGACTGCAAGGGTAAGAAAAAGGTTTCAAATGTACAATGCTTCATCTGCAAGGAGTGGGGACACTACGCAAACCAATGTTTAAATCATTAGAGTATGCCCCAAATGATGTTATTGGATAATAATCAAGTTATGATACTACCACAGATGAGGAGGAATGATTACAGTTCTTATGTTGTTATTAAAGAATTTTGTAATTTGAGTGTTGCATCAATGATGTACTGGTTATAATAATTATGGAGTATATAAGGATTGTACTGCAGTACTATTTCATCTAGGACTTGAGATTGTGTGGAACCAAGAAAAGTTACTCAACAGTAGGTTAAATTTTTGGAAAATATATGGTTGAGAGAAAGATATACCATAATATGGTTCTGATACCAATATAGTGATTTTGGAATAAGACATGATTGATTCAGATAAATTATGTTGTATATTCTTAACATCCTTGAAACTGATTAATGATTTGTATACATTTTTGGATATGAGTATATCTAGTTTTCTATAAGGAATAAGGGATCATGAATGTAATCAATAAGGATTTATGGTAATACAGTATGTTGTAGTGTTTTAATAGAATACATGATGAAGGTGTTCACATGTTGTTACGTAGAAAAAAAAGAGCTTCATTATGTTTACCTTCCTCATAAAATCAGGACTGTGAGTTGGACAGAAGTATTTTGGATAACTATAAAGGTTGGAATGGATTATATTTTACATTGGATATTATTGTTAGGGTTATTTTTGGATATTTATAAAAAGGACAACACGCAGACCGAGTGACAACCCATCGCGTCGGACAAAGCCGTGGGAATCGAACCCACAACCATAGTGCGATTGGGATTAATCGCCTACCACTAGACTACGTGAAGTCCCGGGTTTTTACAAAATAATTTTTCTAATCTAAATACTATGTTTTAAAATTTGGAACCTTATACAATTAGGATAAGTATAATATTTTTGAGTTTTATTATCTTTTTGAGTGAAAGATGAGTTGAAGGTTGAAACTCTAATTGTCAAGCATAAATATATATACATATCTCTTATTTAATGAATAAATTAATTCTTAAACTTTAGTAAAGGGATATTAAAACAAAAAAATGTGTTATCCTAATACCTTATGTCTTGTTGAACTGATGATATTTTAAATCAACATAGATTGAAGGCTTTGAGGCCCTCAATTTGACAGTTGATTGTGATTCATGACCTCAATCACTCCCTACAAATATTTACAATTTTCCTCCAATTATATGTCTCTAATTTCCACCAATGTTCTCCTTATCGAGATCATAATTTGGTGGTGACTTTCTTATTTCCATTTCCCTCTTATTAAGACTAAATTTTATTAACCTTATTTCCGATGTGGGTTTTCCAAAAAGGAATTTTCTATTTTCAACCTTTTATTTTCCAAGAAAAATTTCAAATTGTGAAGACGTAATTTATTGAAGGAGGGGAGAATGTAACACCCTGAGCTTCCATGATACGCTTCTCATTCAATAATGCAATAGCTTGCATTGTACGAAACTTCGAGTTCTATCACACCACAACTAATCAAAGTAGCCGTTATGATTAGTAATAACCACTTTTTAAATTTATAGAAATTTTATATTTCAAAATGGACTTCATTTTTGTATTCGTAATATTGAAATTATCCTATGTTGAATTTTTTTTAATTTTCTGAGAACTTCCAAATTTTTATGAATACTGAAAAATACTTAAAACAACTTTTTAATCAAAATAATTTATAGTGATAAGTTATACTATTGAGTGGTTTTAAAGTATAATTATAATATATTTTTACCATTTTATCCAATGGTGTTCATTAGAATTAATTTCACTTTGAAATTGGACATAAACAATTGTCAATCTTTTGATATAAATTGTTTCTTAAAAACACTCTATTTGTAGTGACAGTGGGAATTAATTATAAAATTAATTAATTCAACTTATATGTTTGGAATTTCATGAAATATAAAGCATTTTTGAATTCGGAATATCAATTATAGGTTAGGGTGAAATTTTGGCATTGTTCTGAAAAAAATTAAATTTTTGATGAATAGTGAAACCACTAAGTGGTAGTTAAATAACTGATTTTTCGTTTAAATGAAATATTACCACTTCTGTGATTTGATTTTCAAAAATCCAACATACATGGTTTTAATTAAGAAGAAAAATGTGGTTCAATGAGATTAAAATAATTTTTGGTGAATAGTAACTTTTAAGTTCTTAATCGTGGTTAGAGGTAATTAGTGTAGTTTAAGGTAAAAATAATGTTTTAATAATATGAGATGAGCTTGAAACATGTCCTACCCTCATTGGATGTTCCATGGCCGACCAATACAATCCATGGTCAACTTGGGGACCCCATTTAGCAACTTTAGTTAGAAAATGACATAAATACCTTTTATTTAATGTAAAAGTAAAAAATGACACAATCATGAAATGTTTTACTAAAACAATTTTTACATGGGGTTATACAAGTCATATTTTTGACTATAAATAGTCATTGTAAAGCTAAAAAGATTTCCTACATCATAGTATTTGTTTTATAATTTTTCGACATTAAATAAATTAAATTATTTATGACATCATTATGATGCACCGATGACCTCATTATTTAACGATTTTAATAAAATGAAAAGATACTGTACAATACAAGGCTTATATTTGTCCAAAGACTATTGGATGGGTATCTTTCGAACCCTTATCACAATAGAAACGAATTATATAAGTGTGGGACCTTTAGAATCCGAAAAGCATTCTATAATAATGTAAAATTTTCTTACATTCCAAAAGTGCCCATTCTCTCTTCTTATAAAAGGCCCCCACCTCTACCACTTCATTCACACTTTCAATCCATTTAGCTCGGCCAAACTCTACCCAAATACTCTCCCAACATCCCCCTATTACTCATATAATCCTCACATTGGGCAGAACTCTTTCCAAGGAAGCCTTTGGCTCAAATAAAAAAGAGTTACCCGATTTTGAGGTAATGTCTTCTCTAATGTTGTTTTGTTTTATTTTTCTTCTCCAACCCCCTAAACTCTTTTTATTCATTTCTTTTGTAACAACACCAGTTTTCTCAATATACTAGGATGTTTTTATAAGAAGTATTAGAGCTAAAATTACACACACCTACATCCAATGGTTAAAGAACATTCGGTTTATGTGGATGGCGAATTTCTGCCACACGAAACGATGATTGTTCAACACTCATATAACACCTTCAAAGGTGGCCATTAAGATGTCACTATATTTAAATATGATATATAATATGTTTATGTTTTACTTATGCTTCTGTATTTCTCATTTATGGCATACTTTATGATTTCCATTATGGGTAAATGCGATAATTTCATTTTAGGAAGTGCGGACTACCGCCCCCTCAAAGTGATGTGAATCGTTAATGCCATATGTGGGATGTATAAAGGATGGAGTAAATGATATTATATATGATATTTTACTGGAACTATACATTTATATAATTATTATGTCATTCCATTAAATACGAAATAGAAATTAAAGTAGCGTTCATGCGTACGTACGGCTTACCGTCTCCATGAACGGTGAATTTCATTTCTTACCTCTAAATGTTATTTAATATTATAAATGCATGTATATACTGGATATATATGATATATATGATACCTACATCATGAACATAATTCTGGATATTATGGATATATCACCACATGAACAACTTGTAATTATAAGAATTTTATTTCTGACTCAAGTACCTAAGATCGACAAAATGACCGTTATAAACATAAATAATTACATAATGTTCATAACATGGTAATAAGGGATATAAAAGGAATAATGAACATGAAAAATGTTCTTAAGTAAATAGAAATTAACTCTAGTTTATTATTCAGGAGGTTAAAGAACGGTCGAGTCAGTACAGGATGCAAGGTAAGGGAACTTCTTAACCCAATTTCTATTCTTTGGGTTAATCTCCTACTTTCAAATTATGTCATGATATTATTATGTCCTATCTTGTATTTGTACATTATTTATGTGTACTTATAGTGAATAAACATTATAGATGTACTTTATTTAAAAAAATTATCTTTTTAAGGACTTCATCTCAATCCCCTTTCATTGAGGCATATTTGGTTTTATACACAACTTTCTTTTATACGGTGTATAAGCCCCTTTGACTTTTATGTTTATTAAAAAAGAATCTTTTTTATACGAAGAGTTTTACTAAACGACAAAAGGGAATGTTTTTCTTTCCATACTTATGCAGCGACAACTACTTCTCTGCCGCCGTGACAATTATTTGAGTTTCGTCTTCCTCTACAAGCCATCATTTTTTTAATGAAAAATAAATACAGAGTTTTAACTTTCTTTTATTTTGGTATTGAAAATGGTTTTGAAAGCGTTTTTATTATATCAATGTGTTGTATTGATATCTTGTTATTGAAATGTGGAAATGTTATGTTTCCATTATGCATGTTTTATGTGATAGGATTATGTTATGGTTTATGATATGTTTAAAACTATTTATATGAGTAATGCATTGGACTTAATAAGTGATGGGTGGAGCCCGCTACAGCTCCTCGATGCATCGGCAGGTCTCATGAGACAAACTAGTGTCTTGGCACGAGGCCTTGACAAAATCTTATTTGTGGCCTTGGCACGAGTCCTTGGCTACGTGGTTATGATAGTCTGGCATTATGCATTCCATCATTATGAAAGTGGTTATTGATATTTCATTTGATTATTCAACCAGTAGAATATCCATGTGAAGAAGTAAATGGAATTATCTCATTTTACGTTTTCCATATTATGTTGATGTTCAAGTTTAAAAGGCTTTTGTTTTAGCTATACATTGCCTTAAATGTTTATGTCTATTTATGAAAGATTCTGCAATATTGTTATCCTTACTGAGCATCTGAGCTCACCCCTTTCAATGTTTTAATATTTTCCGGGATGTGAAGAAGTATTTTAGAAATGACCTACAGGGATAGTCATAAGAGGATATGAGTGTGGACTATGAAGACTTTGTTATTGTAGTTTTTCACCTTATGTTGTAATGCAACATTTATGAATGTATCTAGTGTTTCCAAGACTACTAATCTAATCGGTCTTTAGAGACTTGATCTTTTGTGATCATGACAATGTTACGAAGTAATGCACCGACTCTGGGTAGCTGGGGTTGGGGCGTTACAGTCGGGAGTTTGTGACATCAAGTGACCTTATTTCTGGTATTTAAAATTTCCAATTTTAAATCCCACATTATTTGGTTGTCTTTTAGGCCATATAAGGATGGAGTTCCATTATTGTGTCTAATGACATGATGATCATGGATTCATGTATATTATAATGACTAGATTTATTGTATAAATTGAAAAATTGATTAAAATGATATCCTTTATCACCTTTGTTGAACTAGGTGAATTATCTAATTATTTATATTATATCATCCCATGGAATGGATTCTGACTGATAATCTAAGTGTCTCTATTTCTTCTCTTTGGGCAAATTCTTTTTCCTATTATGTATTTTTTGTGTTCATAGTATCACCATTTAACTATATTTTACAAAATTTACTAATGTGGTGTTGATTTCCTCAATTAATCCTAGATAATTTGTGTTATATTCCTATGATGGTTACAATTTTTGTGGAATCAGTGCGTAAGTTTAGTTCCTTGAGGTACATGTTGTGTTATATTATATTTTAACAATCATTCTAATTGAAATAATTATGATATGCAAAGATTGGTTCATTGGACTATGTTTTTCTCAATTATTTCTTATATGTTGGTGGATTTCATTAAAGCTATGTATGACCCATGTATAATGTATGTGATTCTGTATCATACATATATTTGGTGAACTATCTCACTATAGTTCATAAAGGGTTTCATAAAATAATTAGCATGATTGAATTGTGAATAGGAAAATGTGATTTTGAGAAAAGAAGTTTTCCAACATTATTTGGTAAAATAAAAGTTTTTCTTCAAGGAATTATAAATTATATATATGAAATCGTTTTCAAATCATGATTTTATAAATTTTTTGAATATATAGCACATTGTATACCTCTGGTACATGAGAGTAAGGTTGATAAATATTAATCATTCATGGATATAATTGGGGGGGGGGGGTTAAATCATGGGGGTTTCCCAATTCACCATATTTCAAATGTTCTAGGGGATTTTTAGACACAGTGTTTGGTTCAATATCTATGATTTTCAACAAATCTATATATTCAATGCATATATTTCGGGTCTTGAGTTTTGAGGCTTCCTATGATTGCGTATGACTGTCCTAGATTTCATGACATATTTTTATCGTATGAATGATATTTCATGTGCATTGTATTAAAATAATTTCTTTTTGATATGATGTATGATATAATCTTTCATATTCCCTATTTAAAATGCATGATGTGATTTGAAATTATTTTTCCTCAATAGTTTGTAATCATGTAAATTTTCATTTTTTACCCTAATTTCGATATGAAAACTATTTAGCTTGTTGTGACTACATTTTTCATTATGTTTGATAATTTATATATTTTTTATTTTAATTTGATATGTATAAGCTAGGTGGGATCATACTATTCTAGTCTAGATAAAATCCTATGAACACATCTTATGGTTTGTATACCTTTTTACGTCTTTTTAGCTAGGGAATAGAATGGACTTTTAATGACTGTAGCAACCCATACCCAAAAAACATAGATTTGAATACTTATTTAAATTAGCATAATATACAAGGAATAACATCCCCTAAAGACCAAATAGTTTTGTAGACTGAGTAAAATAGATAGATACAAGATACCCATATTACATGGGAATTAATAAATTATAACATACATTTTTATAATAGCATTATTTTATCTAGAATATACATTCATTTTAGTCACACTACAATTCATCAATCGCTAGGGAAGTGAAAAGAGGGGGATATATATGTTTTAGAAATGGTTCTTTATAGTGGAATATATATGGAATAAATAAGTGTGATTAACATGGGAATGTAAATAAATGCATATATAAGTCATTTAAATAACACAATGATGCATAATCAATTTGGAATTGTAGTAACTGAAAAATATATTCAATTTATATAATAAAAAAAACCATCATGAAAAAATATAACTGTAAAATTATCATGGATAATAGTTATTAGACTCGTAATATAGATAATTATAAATTATATTATTTCATTATCATATGCATCATGATACTCAATAGGCAACACCATTCAGAATACAGATAAAACTATAGAGAAAACCCAATTTAATGCAATGCCAACTAGTTTTATAATGATATGTATTGATTCATAGAGGAAATATATTATTTTTGGACCCACCCATCATTGTAGGTTAAAATCATTCCATGTTTATTGAATTATCTCTTTACTTAATTAATCTATATTCTTTTTCGTCGAATATCTATATTGATTAAAATAAGTGTATTTATAAAAATTTACCTTAAAAATAAATAATATCCAATGTAACAAAATATTTAAATATAATAGAAGGATTAGGAAAAAAATTTATTCATTTTAAATCATATGGATATTTATGTCAATTTTAATATCTAATGACCATAAGAAAGTGAATATTTCATTATTATGATAATGAAGTAAATTGAAACAGTCAAGTGTATGACTATGTTGTATTTGGTAAAAATAATCATAAACCATCCAAATTAAGAATAAATATCATATCAATATAATAATTGGAGTAATAATAATGGTTTTCACATTAATAAAAATAAAGAGTATGAAATTTAATAAAAACAATGTTTAGTAAAATATAATTTTCATTTTGAATAACATTTTTAAAATCATAATATTTTAAAATACATTTTTATTAAAAAAAAATATATGACTGTATCTTCATGAAATTATTAAGTTATATTTAATTAAATAATTTTCATGATGGAAGGTAGTTTACTATATTTCATAAATGTTATAAAATAAATTAATTTTTCAAAATAAAAATGTTAGGAATTATAATTGTTCAAAAAAAAATATCACTTTTACATTTTTAATAAATTCCAAACATTATTTTATAAATAACAAAATAATATTAATATGATAATTTTTTAAAAAGGATAATCATTTTTGATAATTTATTTGATAAATATTATTGGAAATGTTAAAACATTTTTTAACCCATATTTAGGAAATAGTTTTTCGAATAAAAAATATTTCTACCCAAAGTGGGAGATGATGTCATATTTTCATAAACAAATCCAAACATTTTAACTATCATATGGTATAAAATTAAAATATTACTTGAAAAATATCATGAATTACCAAATTATATGAATGTTACATGTTTTATTAGAAAATTTTAAAATAATTTATATCAATTTAACATCATTAATAAAAAATAATCATTAAAAAGATATTTTAAGGTAAACCATTTTAAGGATCACGACGTTGATGTTTTCATAAACCCAATATTATATTTTTATCATAAAATATAAATCCAAATAAAAAAGATAAAATAAAACATAGGATAATAAATATTCCTTATGCAGAAAACATTATAATATCACTGACAATGAATAAGTAACATAACCCAATGATATTAAAATATGTTTTGAAATTTATTACCACATGGTAAATATTAAATAAAATCACATAATATGTAATAATTCAACATGAAAGATAAAATACACTAAATAATGAATTATTCATTATACTTTCTGTGAAAGGATTATTATTTACACCACATAAAAGAAATTAATTTCTGAGCATTACTATATACCATGGTGAAATTATATTGAGATGAAATCTATTCTGTCACACTTTTTTTGGATGAAAGTTCAGTAACATCAGGTGTAGTTTTTAAAAACTTTTATTAAATTATAATTAAACATAATAAAATTTATAATATAATATTTTATCCTTTTATACCAATTTTCCTACAGTTTATTAGTAATAATACAGTATTTGCAGTGTTGTGGGTTTTATTTTTGTTGTTTTCAGTAACATGTTTCATCATGAATGATCTCGTTCAATCACATATTATATAGTTACATAATCACTAGAATAATAATAAAATATTTATCATATTTACATACCAATTATACATTTAAAACCATTAATGAAATATGGTTATGATAAAAGATTTATGTAGTGATCATGGAGACGGTATGCTATACGTACCCATGAATAATGTTTTGATTTTTCAATAGTAATTAAGAAAAAAGTTAATTAATATATTATCATTAAGTAATGATATTAATAAATATATAACATTTTATTAACATATATATATTGTCCATGTGTTGTGGTGATGAAAAGAGAATCACATCACATCATGAAGATGGTTGTATATGCGTATTGGAATGATGTCATCATCATTAAGTGAGTGAAACGGTAAGAATACAATGATCTAAATTATCATTAATTTTTTTTAATATGGAATTAATATACTTATTAGGTCAAGTATACAACATATATTAATTAAAATTAACATTATTACATTCCATGTAAGGATTTAGTGAATGAATAATCACATCACATTAAAAGGTGGTACTCTATAATTCACAAAAGTGACGTTATTGTATCCCCAGCTGTAGGGAATGTAAAAATGTACAATATTATATTATGAATCGATAGGTATATTGATGTTATAAATTTCATATATATTTTCTATATCCACTTTCATATCTAATATTGATATTTAGTAATGGTAGAATAAATGACATCGGTTCACGATGCGGTAGTATACTGTACAAACCAATGATGATTTTGAAAACCCATATAATGGAATTAGAATTGGTTAAGGGTCATGAAATTTTAATAAAAACATCCCTTTATACGAATTATTCTAGGGTAATTATATAATAAATTTTTTTCGTAATTTTATTAGTTGGATAATTAAATTATATTAAAGAGCTCATTGATGAATATTATGACATCTTTTAGAATCTTAAATAGGTTTTTACTAAATAATTCCATGGTTGGAATTATTCCTTAAATAATCCGTCTCGGATGAGGGGAGAGAAATAGGGGGTAATGTTGGAAGTATTTGGCCAAACAGATGTGGTTTGATAGTGTGATGTGGATAGGAGATGTGGTGGCCCATTGAGAGTTGGGGGAGAATGAACATGGTATTTTTGAAAAGTATTTTGTGCTTCAATGACATTAATTTCTAAAAAGTGTAAAAAAGGGACCCTTAACAAAACATATAAGTGGAATAGTCATAAAATATTTAATTTTTTTTAGAAATAAGTATAGGTAAGGTTCACCAATTTTTTTTAGTTTAAAATATCATACAACCTATTGTTAACTTAATCAAAGTATATAATTTGTAATAAATTCCATATCTAATTTGGTAAAAAATTATTATTATATTATTAGGAATCATATTTTTTTAATTCCAATTTCTAAATTCATTTTTAGAAATTCAATACACATAATTGGAAAATATTAAATTAATAAATATTACTTTATATGTTATGAGAATGTGGGTTTTAAATAGAAATTTTTCAAAAGAATGAATTTTTTATACATACATTCAATATTAAAATGATTAAAATAATCTAAATTGTATTAATTAATATATATATATATATAATATTACTATAAATTCAATTTAAAATTTAATTTATCATTTTAAATTTTTTGAAATAAAAGCTAGTTTTCACATAAAATGCAGTATTTTTACTATTCATAAAATTTAAACTATTAATATAAATCCAAAAAGAACACCTTTAGATAATATAGATATTTTTATCTAAAATATAAATTTAATTATACAAAAAAATTATAAAATTTCACATTATTTTTAAATAATTTTCACAATGTGAGATTAAATAATATTTGGGATAAAATATATTTTTATGAAACCATTAGTTTTCAAATAAATGATTCATATTTTTTTATAGTAAATAGATAAAAAATAAATTTGTGTACATTATATATTTTTATACATTAATTATTTCTATTTTTATATACCTTTCTAATGAATTTGTAAATCAATAATACTAATTATAAATAGTAACTGTACATTATTGTTTTGTAGAACATAGTCATTCATGTATCATATGTGATCAAATAAACTCATTGATGCATTTTAGTAAAGATAAACCTAATGTATCAAATGATAAAGGATAAACTCGAATTTTCATATAAAATAAATTATCTATGTTTTTTCATTAATAAAATTATTTTTATACTTTTAGGAATTGAGTCTTCTATCGGCTATGTCTTAGTAGTTGGTAGTGAGATTGTGGGTGATTTATCATGCTATAACATATTCTAGATGTTTCATTTTACATTTTTTCATCAATATTAACCTTTCATGTGGGATCTTGTTTGACTAATTTTGGGTAGTATTTCTTTAATTGTTGCTTTTATTCTATAAAATATAATTATTATTTAATCATTCTCTAATTCATCCCATCATGTATGTATATGTATGTAAAGTTGTCTTCTTTTTATTTAGTTAAATCCCTCACTTAGGTTGATTTTGATTCCCGGTTTGTAGTCACCATCCCTTGGGAATTAGGAACATCAATCATATTTTTGCCTATTGGGTTTGGGTATCTGTTTGAGAGGGTATCAAGGTCAGGATAACCATAGGTACATGGTTGTGTATCTAAGGAGACTCTACCCAAAAATTAGTGAGATAAATAGTGGAAATATATAGATATGACACGTAGTAGTAAATAACTGGATCTTGAAAAAAAAAATAGAAACCCTATAATAAAATGGAATTAAATTAAATTTTTTATGGTAATAACAAAAATATAATAGATTTTTTCAAAAATTGTTTTTCCCATATTCACCTATAAATAATGGAAAATATAAGTCCAACAACAAAATAATATCTCTAAGACATATCAATATTATATAACCGAATCAAAATAATACACATGAGGTGATTAATTTGATAATGCATCCATTTTCCTTACTAAATGAACAATGTATATATTTTCCACATGAAAAAATACATAATGTATTCATGAATGATTTTATTCATTAATAGGTGTGAGAAATAAATATTGGTAAGAAACCACAAATGGTGTCATATAATGTTATACGATTAGTACGTGATCGTGAAATGTGCTCAACCTATTTAAGACCTAATAGAAACAATTAATTAATTAAAACCTATGTGTATCCTTGTAAATTTTATCCAAATTTAAATTACATTATTTTCCCTTTGATAGAATATTTATAAGCATTCATATGATATAAAAATTTAATATTGAACCTAGGAATATAACTAAGGAATCCACATATAATGACAGTGGTGTAAAATATAAATAATTTCATTAATCAAATGATCTGTTCAAAAGAATGTCTAGTCATTATCCATGTATATTTCAATTAATAACAAAAATCAATTTGAACAACATTCACATACATGGAATTCTATATAACGGATCAATTTATCTCTCAATTAATAATATAGTTTCATCATAATCATAGAACACCATGTTCATGTTGGAAATAATTTCCCCATAATCAATACCATGTCTTTAAATCACCTTGTTCACTATTGAATGAAATTCCCACTAATGAGGAATTCCATGTCATATAATAAAAATACTAATTTTGTAACACTGTGTTCAGTAATGTAGAAAATCATATTTAATCACCATTACTCTATAAGGATAAATAGTAATTTCAATGAATGTACCCTGAGAATCAACATAGGTAATATATGATAGAAAATACACAACAAATGTATTGCATGAATTATATCAGATAATACAAATATAAAATATTTTATAAAAATATATCAACATCAAGATTCCTAAAAGTATATTTATGAATACATATATCACACCAAATTTCATGAGACTCATCACAAATATACTAGGAATCAACTATAAAAATAATAATAACATTGGTGGAGAACATGTGAAATAATGTGTAATGTGTGAGGGTTGTTAGATCTCTAAACCCATTACTACATCGATAAACAATTTATCACACATTATTATTACAGGTTCTATGATGAAACCCATTTCAGTTTTTAATAATACACATAAAACACTAGAATATATCTAGTCAAAAACATGTTCAAAATTGGGATCTCAAAATAAAACATTGGAGAGGCATCCTACATGGGATCATCGAGGTCCAGACATTTGAGATTTCATCACTTTTGGGATATCTATATTAGAATGCATGAAAATAAATACCTCATGGGATACTCATAACCAATAATATAATGGGGAATCCTAAATAGTATCCATTCATAAGAGTAACCAAATTCAACTATTCCAGATCCAATGAAATATTAATTACAGAGAGGCATCCTACATGGGATCCATTAAGTTGTAACATAATTGCAGTCATCATACATGGTTTACTATAAAAATTTAAAGAGGAATCCAACATTGGATCCCTGTAAAGTGTAATTATGTATATGAATATCGTATAAAATACATTATGTAAAAACATATGAGGAATAATTTTACATGCTATCTCATGTCACCCATATACTTTAGGGGTAAATCATCCCAAAACACCATCTCTAATATCTTAGATCCTCTAATGAAAAATGGTCGTATATCATATGGTATATATTCACAGGGGAACTATTACTAGAACATCAGTCAAGAGAGATGTTTCACAAAACATCTCAAATAATATATTATCATTTGGATAGCTTAAATGTCCAACCGAAATTATACCCTAAAGTCAAGTCCAAGTACTGTTAAACTAATAATCTTAGAGATACATACAATTAACATTATTAAACCAATTTAAATTTCACTAACATTTATTATAACTATTCACCGTGTCTCAATAAATGTATCACTCATAAGAGACATATGAATTAATCTACTACAAAAAGAACTTCTCCAATAGGTAAGTTCCCACAATACAATTATTAAAATTTTCAAAACACTCCAAGGGTTTCACAATCAAATTATACATAAAAACGCGTAATATATTATTAATTTATTAAATCTATTCAATTATTCAGGAAAACATGGAATCCACTAAAAGAAAAATAAAATTTTAAGTATATGGTTTTTAGGAAAATATACACCTTGTCTAATTATTTTGCCCCAACTAAGTGAGTACCCCAGATTCACATGGCATGAAAAATCCAAACACATAGAAAGTGAGTCATGAAGATATGGGTTTCCCAACATGGTGTACATAATATTGTACACTACATGTCCATTAAATGTTTTTATTCCTCAATGTGTACCTCTAAATAGATTTTAACCCACGTAGGGTCTGTATGAGTACACCACATGGATGAGTTCCCTAATATAGAATTTTTATATATTTTTTTCATCTAATTGGATATGTACGACCACAAGTTGTTCTCCAATAGAACATGACATGTTTTTTTCATATTTATCTATTTCCTTGAACATTGATATATAGAGGAGATCATAAAAAGATACTCACACATATAATACATTGAAATCACAGCTTAATAGATGAATTCCAATTACATTCCCTAATGATAAATTGTATAATTTTATAGTTCTAGTTCTATGGAAACATGGAATCAAAATCAACTAGATTCATATGTAATGTAATTCATTTCAAACAGTTCTTTGTATCTATCTATTCTCATAAGAATATAAAATATAATAACTTTCTTCATATAATAGGGATATGAAACATATTAATGTGTTACATTAAGTACTTAGTATCTTTAAATAAAGGTGATGTAAACATAAAATGTGCATACATGAATAAAAACCTTAAAATTAGCATAGAAAACAATACCCTTCATATAAAAGATCATAACCAGGAGTCATGGAAGAAATTTTGTTAGTTAATAAGAAAAGAATCATAAATTTATATAAGAAAATGAATCATGATAGATTAATAGAGGCATAAGACATGGATTTAAGGGATACACATATGCATTTAACATAGTTTACCTCTCAGTCATGGATCCCTTAATATTATATTATAATGGAATATTTTCACTCCCCAATACATCATATTTGTCATGGTTCAATCCCAATATTTCATAGTGCTAAAAGTCTCTAACTAAACTAGGTTCTCCATAAAATATAGTCCTACTTATCTCAAGAGATTTATGTCTTATTCTATATTATTAATAATTAATAATTTTACTAGCCTATAAATTAAATGATTTTCTTAAGCTTTTTATAATGGAATAACGAATAGAAAAGGAAATTCATTTCATAAAAATTTTAAATATTCATCAAACCATTATTATGGATTAATAACATGTTTCGTAAATATTTAATATTTTCGATATTAAATTTTCTTCTTAAATGGTATGAAATTACTAATATATGTTATAATTAAACTTTATAATAAATAGAAAGAATATGGGTTATATAACATTATTATATCCCCAGATTGACTTTTGTAACATAAAAATATTTCATTTTGTTGGAAATTATTTCAAATAAACACATAGAACGTTTCCAGAGAAAAATAAACATTCAACACGGGAAATAACATTTAAATAAACATTATAAAACATTTTAAATATTATTTCATTCCACAATAATTTTTAAAATATATAATACAATATTAAAAACATTGGTAGCTCATTATGGATGAAAATTCCATTCATGTCGAACATGTGAAAAAACGATTTCATTCACATTTTAGGTAAAAAATATTAAAATATAATAATTTTAAAAACAATAATAATATTATTTTTAAACATGTTTATATAAATTCAATTGTGGATTAAAGTTCAAATTAATTAATAAATGGTGATTATTATAAAAATTCTTTAATAAAATAATAAAAATTATTCAAGGATGAAAAGAGATTTCATTCTAAATAGATAAATTACATGAATATTCATAAATTATTTTCAATGAATATTATAATGAAATGTTGACATATATTCCATTGGATTTTGAAATTAATGAATAAGTATTTGGATTGAACACTACAACTATTACTAGACTGGATGGTTTTACTATTTTTTTAATGATTATGGTTCATCGAACAACATGAAGTATATATACTGGTTTACCAATTTTTTTAGGTGGTTCAATAACTTTCTTAGTAAATTCTAAATTGATAATACTCATTCCAAATATAATAATTTTAATTGAAATTATCTTATTTAGTATAGTGGCATAGGTTACCACTAATCATTAGTTTATTTGTAAATTATGTACTAATATTAAATCAAGAATCATAGAATAAATTATCACCTATAATCCACATGGCATCATAAAATGAAGTTTATTTCATGATTTACATAATATTTAATCAGAATGTGTGATCTTTTCAATAATATACTATTCGGGGGGAAACAATAAAATGATGAAAGATATTAAAAATTCCCCTGAAACAATGGATTTGGGATTCATTATCAATGTTCTTATCTTCTTTTCTTTTTATGATAAATTTATCATTTGGATCAAAAATCATTTCAATCCATCACATATCTAAAATGTGATATTCTTTTATCCAGAGTGATATTTCAATTATTCGATATGTGTAAGACATGGTGACCTACTATAAGTTTTCATTTTTTTCCTAAAATAAATGATTATATTTGTATAATGATTCATTATATGGTGGAAAGGGGAACATTGATGACTCATAAGTCTTCTAAGAATTTTCTTTCTCCCTCTAATTTCATATATTCATATGTTATCAAACTGATCAAAATAGTATATAATAAAAGTATAAAATTTCAGTAATGCCCTACTACACTATGATAATGTTTTTTGAAAGGTTGTCAAATGGGGTAAGTCCTTTGTATTCTTGGAAATAATGTCTCTAGTAGTTGAAATTATGATATGATAAAATCATTTGTGCATTAAATTTGTTTTGATTTCATTAAATTATATTATAGTCCCACTTTTATGGGGAATACCTAATGTATGTAATTTCAATAATTTAATGGATAAGGTTAAAAGGATCTTAAAATCATGGAATGGGAAATCACTATCAAATGAAACAAGAGGATTTCTTGTAATGAACACTATTGGTTCCATGTTTTTTTTACTCCTTTATGTGTTATAATGGCCCAAGGGCTTACTAAATATCATTGAAACTATATTAAATTAATTTTTATTGAGTGGAACAATACTTGATAATATAATTATCATAGTATTATGGAGCAATTTTTAAAAGAGAAATGCACATGGAGGGATTGGAATTAAAAAAATATTTTTTAAATTAGTTGTGATAATATTAATTTATTTCAACATTAATCATTTAGAAATTAGAATCTAATAATTTTAATAGTGTTATATTTTTGAACAAATATGAAATATTGATGTATGATTTATTTTTATTCTTCAATCTAGTCTTCTTTTAGAATTATTTTTTCAAGCATTGTTCTCAATTGGCATTGGCAAGTGAATGTTACATTTTTTCAAAACATCTTGTAATAGAATTGGATAGGGATTTTTCTGGTGAACATGCTTGTCCAGGGAGACATGGATGTTGATCTCAATATATCTATGTAAGAACAAATAAATAATATGTAAAGTATGCCAAGGAATATTATGAAGGAGGTGAATTATTATAATTTTATAAATTATAATGAAATTATTATATGGTAACATGATACAAATTCGATTTTGTTTCTCCAATATCATTTATGAAAACATGATTGCCTAATAGGATCATAATAGGATCAACCTGTTCAATATAAAAAAGTAGAAATCCCCTATATTCACAATATTTTTGAGTACTAACATCAATAATTTCTAATTGAATCTTTAAATTAATTAGTTTGAAAAAATTTATTCTCTAAATATGGTACATTCTATCAAAATAGTGATAATGTAAACCATTTATTTTTTGGATTCAAAACATATTTAACATTCTATAGTATGGTTTCATCTATCTTCGATATTAACCTATAATATTTTTATTTAAATTAGAATATGGACAAAATATTAACTATGCATAAACTCTCGATGAAAAGTATTAATTTTTTTAATGTGGTTATAGAAGAGTTTCATTATGTTATTAGTTTTATTAGAAATAATTTTAATTATGGAAAATCATCATTCTACATCCTGGCCACATTGGCTCAAATAATCATGGTTCTTTATCCAGGTAACAACATCTATAATGGTCACAAGGTCATATCAATATCTTCTTTCTCAATATTTTTAATTATATAATATATT
This sequence comes from Viscum album, assembly GCA_963277665.1. NCBI lineage: Eukaryota > Viridiplantae > Streptophyta > Magnoliopsida > Santalales > Viscaceae > Viscum > Viscum album. Next base: position 1,042,052,938 of record OY728163.1, on the reverse strand, counting down.
ATTATCCCTAGAAAGGAACAATTTAATTTGAATAGAATTCTACATTCTTCGGGTGTGTTAAATTAATAACTAATGGTGCATCCAAAGGGAACATGGGTCCTGTAAATTTTGGTTGTATTTTCCGGGATGTAAATTAGAGGATTAAGAATTTTCTAAAGAGATCATATGGTTTTATATATCTCTTGAAGAATAAATGTTTAGGATGATAAGGTCACCAAGATGGAAATAAAAAAATATAATAACATACTTTTAAAATGAGATTATACCATGAATATGAAATCATTGAGACATGGTATTTTTTATTAGTGTTTTATCTTTAAAACCAAATGGATAAATATATTGGAGGCTCTATGAAATATAAATTTCATCATCAACTCAAATTTCTAATGAGTAAAACTATATTGCTAATGGGACTGCAAACAATATGGTAGAATGTGAGAACCTTACAACTTCTTTGGTACCTCCTAATGTATTGATTTCAATATTTTACAAAAAAACATTGTAAGATAAAATATTTTAAACTATTGTAACAATATTTTTATTTTAATAAATATCATTTTCAAGTAAAAATGACGTTGAAAAATGAATCACAATGCTTTTCAAAGTACTAATACTCCATTCAAATAGGTGATATTATCTGAATCTAAATGAATGAAAAGTAAGATGTTAAATGTGATATAATAACACTATGAGTATAATAATGTCATAAATATATTATAAATATAGTTAATAATCCATTATATCCATTCTTTATATGTTTTGATAGAATGAATACATCAGTTCGTGAGGTGGTAGTATGTCACACACATGATTGATGTATTTAATTCCCATTTGATGGATGAGAAGATAGATATTAGTTATGAAATTTACATAAAAACATTTTAGTTTATGAGAAATAATCAGGTTATTATTTAATTAATATTGAATTATATTTCAAGATGTTCTAGAAGATTTAGTACAAAAAACATAGTTTTAGAATACATAATATTCATTATAGAACCTCTTTAGGTTTACAAATAATGGCATCATATGACGATTTCATAATACGAAAAAAGCCTCTTTCATTTTATATGGAACAAAAAATTATATTATCATTATGATTTGATGGTCCAAATTCTTTTATATGTGTAATGTGGATTATAGAATGGGTTCTTTTTTAAATGTGGTGGACAAAAAAACATGCAATTTTATAAAATAAAATGGTGTACCATTATTTTAAATCTAATACAAGGATCCCAAATTATTTATTATATATCCTTACATGAGATGTAGTCTACATAAGATAATAAAATGGATTTTTGATATTTTACAAGGACATTTCTACCATTATAATTTTATTATAACCCATATAATTCATATTTTTTCCTTATCAACTATAATTGATTTTTAATTTGTTTATTATTAACTTTTACCAAAAAATATGTTTAACAGATTATATAAAATTAAATATTGAGAATCAAAATATAGATTCCATTTTTACTAATTCCATTTACAGAAGTTATAGCATCCTACGATTCCCTTACATAGTTATTACATCGTTTTAGATGAATATTAAATACATAACCAAGACACATGCGTGATTACCATATTAGTTTAGTGTTTTTGGAAAAAAGGAAAAAAATTATAAATTAGTGAATGATATTTAATTTCTTCCATATATAAATTCCCATTCATTATTATTTATATACGTATGATACTTCAATCCTTTCCTCATAACCTATAGAATGGGAAAATTTTGAAAGTGTGGGAACAGATGAACAATAAAAGTTATAAAATGTTTAGACATAAGAATATCAAATGAATATGGTTATGATAAAATTAGAGTAAACTTTTATAATACTAACTTTTATATTGAATATCATAATATTTCTATGTCATAAAAATATTGGTAGTTTATAAGAATTGAATCAAAAGTAAGTACATGAAATTGATCAATGAGAGAAGAATATTGGCATAGGTAATAGATTTAAAACATATATAAAATTATAGAAAATAATATGTAATTTTTACGAAATAAAACATTCATAAAATTATAGTCTTGGAAAACACCTATATCCTTATATCGGTATTGGGTTAACCACACGCGTACATTATTTTTTGGCTTAGGAAAACAACTTGTGTACCATCAAATATCGTAGTACATTTATCATTACAAAATTCATTGGATATAGATATTGTTACGATCCAAAACATAATTAAAATCGCAAATATGTTTTCATCAAGATTATAAAAAATTAATAATATCATAACCCCTAAAATGAAATGGGTTTTATTTACATTTTAGTCTAAAACAAACTATCGAAATGATATTGGATTAATTGTAATCATAAAATCATAAATATAAATCAATTATACATATGATGATAATGGTATCCTTGGTTTATATACCCATTAAAGATAAATTCACATCAATTTATTTCATCTTATATGGATAATTATTTTAATGATAATAAATAACAATTATTGTGGATAATAAATTTTCATCAAAAATATATTACTTAAAATAATAAAACATCTTCAAAATTATTTCCATTTAAAATAAAATTGAAATCTTCTAATGGGGTCATTAAATCATTGAGTTTTGAATATAGAAATAAATACATATAAAATTACACCACTAATATTCATAAAATTACACATATGAATCCACTAGTCAGCCCAGACATAACCCAATAAAATCAATATATCCCTTATTTGTTCTACCCTTATTTTTTAATAGATAATTTTTGTATTAATTTAACCATTTCTGTATTTTTCATTTAACTTAACACTAAATATAATTTCATTTATATTAATAAAATAATATTGGATTGCATTATATGTAACATCATATTAATTGCGCAATAAACACAACATAAATTTAAGCTTAACTACATGGAGCAATGAGGATATTTTCTAACATGGTGAATATGACATGCAACACTATCTTGGAACATAAAACACACAACACCTACTTGGCATACGTTACATGTAACACTGAGTATATATAAAATGTTTTTTATTTAATTATTTAAATTATCTAATTATAATATAGCTTATAAATATAGTAATATGAATTGTGATAAATAATTTTATAATATATTAGGTAATATTTTTATATAAATTAAACATCTTTATGGTGAAGATATAATTTTTGGTAAAATCCATATGTGTTTAAAAATAATATTTTCTCAAATGATCTACTTTCCATGAAATTCAATGAAAAATAACAAAATTTACATTACAACAATTTATAAATTTGACATTTCAATATAAACGTAATTTTTCAATTTAGAATTTTCAAATTATATTTGTGCAAAAATTTTGTATTTTCTTTGGAAAAATTATTTTTGGATGAATTTTTAAAAAATACCAGATCATAATTCAAAAATGTGTTTTCATAAAATTTATTTATAATGTAAAGTTATAAAATGAAATGGGTTAAATGTTTAATTGGATTATAATTTTTTCAATTAATCCAATTTAGATAATTGTAATAAATTTCACATTGAAAGTCATTATGAAAATATAACAAATGTTCTGAAGTTTTTACTTAAAAAACCAACAGTGTTGTCATGTCAACTTGAAAAAAATTAAATTAGTTTAAACAAAAAATGTTATCAAAATTTGAAAAAATATATTCCATATTCGAAATCATATTAATTTTTTATTTCTAATAATTTGAACACTGATTTTGGCCAAATATATTAATTAAGGTTACTAAAAAAAATTTCAAATTTTAAGAAAAAAGGTGGTTAATAATGTACCAAACCATAAATTTATTACTCAAAAAACCTATAAATTTCACTCCAAAATTTTTTATAGCCATTAATCAGACATTAAACTACCATTATTGATTTATTTTGGGGTTTTTATGACTTTTTATAAGTAAAAATCTGGGTACACCAAACCTGTTTTTTGAAATACCAAGTGTATTATTTCCATTCCCAATAAAAGGCCACCACACCTCTCTTCTATTATAACCACTAAACCCACATTGGTTAAACCATATTATTTCCAATACACCTAAAAAATCCATATATTCAACATTGATTCTATAACTTGAGATGCATGAAATATAAGGAATATTTTTTGCAGAAACCAAAAAGACTTTCCCGATTAACAGGTAACATCTTCTACCAAACTCCTTTATTTTATTTTCATTCTCCAGCCTCTCCACTCAACTAAATACATTAATTATATAAACAAAATAGAAAATTAAATATACTATGAATTTTTTTCTATGGGTTACACCCACACATACACACACCTGTATTTAATGGGTAACGAACATACTGTTTATGTGTACGGTGAACAATAGACTCACTAAATGATGATTGTTCATTTTTACATTACCTCATCCAATGGTGGAATATATTATGGAAAATTTACTTATATATTTAATATATTATATTTATTGTTGCCTTATGATTATTTATTCATTTTATAAAACATATCTTTTTACATTCTATTTGGGGTATATCTGATAATTTCGATTAAGGATGTGGGGACTCCCACCCCGTCAAAGCGATGTGATTCACTCATACAATACATGTAATTTATTATGTGTGATTTGAGCGATTGTATATGATATATATTATATAATAAATAAATTTTAATTATTATATATATAACTATATAAACATATTTTTCTTTTACTTTCTTTCTTTCAACATGACAATAAAATGGAAATAGCATTCATGCGTACATACGAGTTACCATCTCCATGAACAATGAATTACATTTCATAGTTATATATTATATAGATTATTATACTAAAAATAATCTGAAAAAATTTTATATTTTTATCATTTTTTACATTCTAGGAATCATGATATAAATATAAGAACCATAGATATAACAAATTAAGACATATGAGAATAATCAAGTAGATATTACCCGAAGTGAAAGCATAATATAGAACTATTAAATAGAAAGTAATATAACTACATAAGAATTACAAATATGGTATTATATGTAATAATATTGTTATTTTATATCTTTATAATAATTTTTTATTATATTGTTTTTTTGAATGAGTATGATGAGAGTTAAGATACAAGGTAAGAGGATTTCATATGTTTTTTTATTTCCGTGAGGTACTTGGTTTATAAACCACGCATTCCTTTTTGGTAGTATGTATAATTCCCAAGGATGAAATCAATCTATTCTATAATAAAATTTATGTGTAGTCACATATAAATTCTATGACCCTTATTTCAAGGTGTTTAATTATTAAAAGTTAATAAATCATAAATTTAGTTTCGTCTCAATTTTCATTCATTGAGACTTTTGTTTTGTTATGACCCTAAATTTATTTTAAGGATTATATAAATCCCAATAACATTATATATAATTAATCTACATATTTTCATGATATAATAATCATTCGGGAATTTTATTTTCTTATATGGAGTGTATGAAACCATATTACCAAGTGATAATATTATATTGAAACAATCTTATCTCTTTTCAATATTGCTTATGATTATGCTTCAATTAATTAAATATTATATAAAATGACTCAAGAACACTGAAATATTTTATTATCCTATGATTATTTATGATATATTAATGTATTTGGAACAATTTTTCTACTATTTAGTACATATTATATTTATGATACTATTTTTATGAAATCATGACTTTATTATTTTTTATGATAGAAATAAATGTTCCTTCAAAAGCATGTTTTCTAAAAAGGTTTTTCAATAATATTGTACTATATAATTGAATATGAAGAATGTTATTATACTATTTATTTAAGAATATATTTAATAGGATATTCTTGTATTTTTCTGAGAAGGAATATTTCTATACTTTTTAACATGTAAAATAGATGTTCATTTACCTCATGCAACTTGTAAAAATTTACTCTCCATAATTTTTATGAAAATTTAATTTAATTTTTTAAAAGGGTAGTTTTTTAAAAAATATTTTATATGTAATTATTCTGGAGAACTATTTTCCTGCCTTATTTATATGTTTTTGTATTACTATCAATTGAAATGTATTTTCAAAATTTTCTCAATTTTTATTTATATGTTCTCTAAATATTTTCAATGAAAAATATTTATAAAATGTAATAGATATTAATTTATAAATTTTAAAGTACATAAGATTTGTAATGAAATCAATTATTTAATATAATTGTTTGTGTTGATTTCTCGAAAAATAATTCATCGAACAAGATTACTAATGTGTACCTTATCCAAGTCTTGTACTCACTGAGGAACCAAAATAAAGAGTTCTCTAAGAGTTTTGTTAATATATACCTTCAATGAAAGCCCATTTAGTGGTATTTGTTTCAATAATGTGGATACAGTCACATAAGTGAATGTCTTGGAGGAATAATAATGTTTTTACTGTAGAAAATAAGGACGCAAAGAAAGTGACTTTAAGGAAAAAATGATGAGTTTTGTTAACAAAATTGTTGATAATATTAGACTCCATAAGGAATAATTGATGGTTAATATCTTAAAATGTGTAACAAACGGTCATTTTGTAACTAAATCTCTCAATGGGAAAGATACTATATAGAATCAAATAGCTGGTGTGGGAAATAGTTATACTGAGGATGATGACAAGACAATAGATGAAATGAGAAAGGAAGAGGTATTATATAATAGGAACAGGTGGCCTTGTTAATGAAATAATGATAATTTGACAAATAACATGTTTTTTATGTATTGGGATTCATAAATAATGTTATATGAATCGTTAAAAATATAAGGATTGCTCAATTTATGTTTTTCTCTATGTATTTACAAGAACACATTGAACGGTTCTAATGGAAAAGAAAAGTCATATAATGGAAATTTGAGTTCCATGGAAACAATATGATTAAGGGAAAATAGAAATTTATATGTTACTTAAATTAATTTTTTTTATAAAGATATGTGGGTAAGAGTAAATAAATTGGATGGTGGAGAATACCTTGGAACAAATAAAGGATCTATTGAAAATTAGATCAGGATATCATGGATAAATTTTACAACTTATTCAATTTATGGATTATATATTGTAATATATAGAATAAGGAAATATTCATGTTTTCCAAAATTATTTATGGTAATTCAAGTTTTTACCATGTTCTAATATAGTTTTCAACAAGAATATTCACATGATTGGAATGTGACAACCAATATCTAAATTATGATATATAAGGCATCAATGTTACATTTATTTCATTAAATTATTTATGAGGTTTATGATCATCATCATTGGGAGGGATAATAAGGATAACCACTCATGGAAACGTTATTTTAATAATCAGAGGATGTATTTAGGTATTTATATTGTATGGAAACCATTTGTTAGATGGATATTTATTGATCAAACTAATTTAAAAGATGAAAATCCTATTTTGGTAATTATATTATTTTGGATTCAAAAAAATACATCATGTGTATGGGGTGACAACTAATCAATTATGGTTAGTCCGTAGTTCATGAACCCATGAACAATGTACGATATGTCTATATGTATACCACTAGTATATGAAATATCATAGTTAAAGAATAAATATATTTGATGAATAATAGTTTATGATGAAACGTGGTTATTTACTTTTATTATAATTTATTAATACATTAAAGATATTTATTTTTATGAATGGTTATAGAAAAATAATTATAATTTTCATTATTTTATGTGCTTTGATATCCGATAATGAAATATTTTAGTACTTTAAGTATCAAATTTAATATTTGTACATCCATTTCATAAAGGAACATATGAATTATAAATTGTTGAAAGCTAAAACAAATAATGATATTTTGTTTCTATAAATAAATCAAGTATGTATATATCCTTGTATTCTTGGTCAATAAAATAATTAGTTAAAGATATGAAAATGACAAAAAAATGTTTTCCAAATAAATTAATTTATTTTCATAAGAGTTCATTATAAATCATGATAGATATATAACTTTAATTCCCTCAAGATTTCATTTATCATTCAATTTCTTCTGATTAGAAACCCCAATCAGTCCCAATAAATATTTACACTTTTTCTCAATTTCCAATATTCACTCCAAATCTATGTTATTATATATGGAAACCATGTAATATGTTAATTTATGTAACCATTACTGTTACAACATTCTATATTTAAGGAATTTTTATTAAAAAAAATTACGATGTGGGTTTTCAGGAAAAAAAATTATTGTATTATAACATTTATAAACTTGAGGATTTTTAAAGGACACATTAATTTTAAGGGGTTTAGAATGTAACACCCTATTATTTTTTGAATTTTTTTGTGAATTTTTTTGTTTCTAATTAATTTAACCTTTATGAAATTATTTATTTCATATAAGTTTATAAATAATAGGTATTATATTAACACACTATCATTTTCACTAGTTATATACACCACAAAGTTAATGGATCACTACGAAGAAAATAAATTTTTGAAATACTACAAAGAATACCAAGGTCAGCATGTGACATGGTGTATGTTATAGACAACACCAACTTGGAATATTTAATTAGAAACACCAACCTATAATATAATACATACAACACCATGTTTCTATGAAATGTCTCTTTAATGTTACTATTATTTAAATGATAAAATTATATTCTTGTCATCAAAAAAAGTAATATTAATTAATATAAATAATTTCTATATATTTTTTATAATGGTTCTATATATATAAAACTTTTGATGGTGGATGATATAATTTTTTTTAAAGTTTGTATATTATTAAAATTAATACATTCTCAAATGAACTAATTTTAATGACATTTTGTGAAAAATATTTACATTATTTTTAGTAATATTTATAAACATAATTGGATAAAATAATCTGCATTTTTAAATTTATAACATCAAATTTATCTTAGTTGATGTTTTTTGGGATTTGTTTGAAAAATTTCCATTTTTTGAAGAATAATGAAAAATAACTTATTTTATTTAAAAACGTAATCTAGATAGGACTTAATTATAATGATAAATTTTATATTAAATTTTTTTAATGATTTTATTTCATAATATTTTAATGAATTAACATAATTTAGGTAATTATAATAAATATTACTTTGAAATTGGAAATAAAACCAAATTAAATGTTTGGATGTTTTTACTTTAAAACGTGTCTTGTCATCCCATCAGTGGATTAACATTAAATTAATTATTGCCAAAAAATTTAATATGAAATATAAGAAATGGATTCCATATTTCTAATTAAAACATTATATAATATCTAATCTAGCCCTTTTATATAACAATAATATTAGTGAATGTGATTCAAATTAATTTCAACGATCATGAGAAAAAGTAGGTTAATAATGTACTAGGAATTATATATCATAGAAATCACCTAGGAAGTTTTCCAACAAGAATTTTTTGAATTTTTTTTTATAATATCCTTACATTATTTATATTTTTTAGTTTGGTATGAATTATTTAATGTATAAAAATTGTACACCAAACCTGTTTTAAAAAATTCCTAGTGTGTCATTTACCTTCCCTATAAAAGGCCACTACCTATCCCTATTATTAACACCTATATATCCACATTGGATTGGATAATTAATTCCCACATCACTTTACAAAATCCATCCCTTCCTAATATAATCATTCACTTTGGAAAAAGGAAAATCCATGTAATGCTTTTGTGACAAAACAAAATGAGTTTCCCGATTTAGAGTTAATGTCTTTTCCAATGCCCCATTATATTATTTTCTATAACCACACACCCCCCAGTTTTTCCAATCATACATATAAAAATACATATATGAAATACACTTAGATGTTTTTATGCTACTTGGTATCACTACACATACACACACCTCTATCTAATTCATTATAAACATAATTTTTATGTGTACGATGAACTACCACCTCACAAAATGAATATTGATCATTTTTTCTTTTACTGCCATTAATAGTGGACATTATTATAGAAAACTTGTATATATTGGTCATGTATTTTATTTTTTATTTAAATAATGGATTTTTCTTTTTAAGATACAATAATTTTTACATTTAATATAATGTATATTTGAAATTTTTTTCATAAGTGTGTACTACCGCCAGTCAAGGCAGTGTGATTCCTTCATAAAATACATGTAATGAATTATGGATGGTTTTAGTTAATGTATATGAAATATATGATATCAAAAAACTACTATAATAATTATATATGTACATATATATAAATATATATTCATTTATTTCTTTTAAATTATTTATTTCAACATCACAATTAATAAGGAATAATATTCCTTCTTATATATGATGCCATAACCCGTCCTTGGGGCACGTGCCGTGACAACCCCAAGCCCACCTTCAATTGGCCGGGGCTGGTTACTAGCACCAAAGGTGTAAATCCCTAAGCTGGAAAGGCATTACCTTTATGAAAGTTAAAAATAACAACAGAGTACGCAACGAGAAGTAACACTAAGTAAAAATGAATACAAAAGAGTGTGCTGGAATGTAAATGGTCCAGTACACAAACCCAACTAAACAAAAGTACAAGTAAAAAGGGAAAAACATCTTGAAGTAAAGAGAAGCACCTGGATAGTCCTCCAGAGATTCCTACCTGAAGGGTAAGTACAGATGGCCACCTTAGAACTCATGTCTGTTAGTTTCCTCCATGTGTCGACTCGTCGTAATGTCTACCTCTAGGTATAGTCCAGTCTTGGCGCACTCGGCCTCTGTAGGTGATGTCCTTCATTTGCAACCCACACAACTAGGTGCAGGCATAGACCATGAAGGGGTGAGTATAACGATACTCAGTAGGGACCTTGAGACCTGCAGGGTCTCACAATATCTAATAAGGATATAGAAAAGAAGAAAGATACAATGAAAAAGTATTAGCCAACCCTACTTAGGTATATGCCCATACATATACCTAAGTTACCAATCTCAGTCCAGCTCTAACACTCTATCCCATGCACAAATCAATTCCACAAAAGAAGTAAGTCAATCACCATGATGTTAATGGTTGAAATAGATGACTCATCTCACATAGGTATGCCACAATATTAGAGAGATATAGATGATCTGATGTAGCCACTGGATCATCTACGGTATTAGACCCACACAGGATACAGGACCTGTTAAGCCGTCGGATCCACACAGGATACATTCCAGTTATCTCCTCTAAGCTATTGGACCCACACAGGATATAGGCCAGCTATCTCTTCTAAGTTGGCAGACCCACACAGGATACATGACCAGCAACTCTATCAGAACTGTCAAACCCGCATTGCATTCTGGTATAGCTGTCGTCGTCGTCGAACCCACAATGGATTTCAGTACTGTAGTCATCGTCACAGTCACAGCCATCACTAGGTTTCACGCACACAACGCGCACGATCCCGGGAGGGTACACTCTTCGAGCAAAGGGTTTGATACATCAACTATCACGAAGTCCTATGTTGATGTATCCCGAAGTTCCATCTCATCAAATGAAGCACAATGTGACAGACGACCCATCAATCAGATGCCCAGTCTAATAGTTATTAGCATTTCTGTTCAAGGGGCCCGGTTGGATTTACGTTCAATCCATACCCATCAAATTTTCAAAGATGTTAAAAAATCACATAGAGTATAGAAAAATGACCGCCTAGTCACGAGGGTCCCAGTGCCATAGACAGCGCGTAGATCGGACGCGCGGTCTATAAGTTATTCATATTTAAGCTAAACGGGCTCGGCCCGTCAAGCCCAGTGGGCTACTGGGACGGCCTGACCTGGTTCGGCGGGTCCGACCTGGCTGGGGGATCGGCCTGACCCGGTTTGTCATGTCTGACCCAGCAGGGGGGTCAGCCCGACCCGCGGAGCGGGCCCGTCCCGTTCGCCAGGTGGCACCGAGCGGCGTTGCCTCTCCCTTCCTGGTCGGCCGAAGCCAGCCAGTTCTATATGGTGCGACCACCCTACATAGTGGGCTGCTGTTCCTCCCACACGGCGCCAAGCCATGCCATGGGCTCTTCAGCCCAGCTGGCAGGCGGCCGACCGATTCTCCCGACGAGCGGCCTGCACAACGGGCTGCGGTCTTCTCCGTAGAGCGGCACCAAGTGGAAGTCGCAGTCCTCTAGCCCGGTCAGCTACGGCCGGCCAGTTTGATTAGTCCTAGAAGCACAGGGATGCGGGTCGTTGTTTACTCTATGTAGCTAGTGCAACTGCGCTAGTCTGCCACCGTTACGACCCTTCTTGGCCTCGGCCTTTGGTCGCCGCTGTCTTCGGTCACTGCCCCCTTCGATCAATGCCATGTCTTCCGACTGTCGTGGCCTCCTTTCTCCGGCATAGTGCGATGACACCGCACCCTTCTGACTCATCCTCCATTGCAAATAAAGTAAACTATAATGGGGGAGGTTCGGGTGGTGTTAGTGTGGCCCGAACACTATGATGTTAACAGTTGGAAATTTATATCCCGCAATTAGAATAATGATGTTCAGAAATATAAATAACTCAAAACAACCCCCTACCTCGTATTTTGTCATCAAACATTGACGAGTCAAGAAATATAGTTTTCATGGAAGATGGATGTCATTCTGTCAATGTCGGAGGGGAAGACGTTTTTGTTGGCAGTGCTTCTAGCGGACGACGTCTTCTACCTTGACGCGGAAGAAAAGAAAGGAAGATGAGAGTTCTTCATGGGCGTTGTCGTTCTTAGTCTAGATAGTATTACCCTCCAAATTCTCCCAAGCTCCCTAAAGCAATATAATGCCATCCCAGTTAAATGAATTCATTCTATTCATTTAATGCTGGAAAAATAATTTCAAAACTCAAAAACTAAAATTAAATAATAAATTTTTGAGCTCAATGAATTAATTATATGGGGTTGGAAAATTAATTAGAGAAGGAGGGAGGTGGATAGTTTTCAATAAAATTAAAGGGGAGAGAGAGATGGCGTCAATAATACAAAGGGGAGTCCAAGAGTTACAAAGGTGGGATTAAAGGGAGTTGAGGGATTAGTGTTAGTGTGGGCCCCGCCCCTAGTTATATAATCCCAAGGGAGGATAGGGTGTGGTGGGCCCCACCCCTAACCTCCACATAGAGACTTTTACCACCTTTTCAATTAAAAATGTGTTGCACTCACATTTTTATTTATATTCTAATTTTAATTAGTAACCCCAATTTATAACTCCCATCCTGTATAAAACACAACTATAGTAAAGGTCCCCTTTAGGGAATACCAGTGAAGCGAGTTCATCGGTGTCCTCACATTTCAATTCCATGCACCGGTTCAAAATATAGAAAAACCTATACGTACGTTTACTGAAAGAATCCAGAAAAGGCTTCAGAAATTGATTCCGGACACACCGGGCCTTGGAATCAAGCGTTGTCAAAAGCTGCGGACTCATAAAATTACAAAGAATATTATAAAAAAATTTCCATAAAATTTCCAGCTCTTTAAATTACCCCCACATCTGGGAATTATGTCCTCTTAAAGATACAACACACACTAGGGAAAAAAATGGGGGTACTGAGAATGCATCTGAGCCTCCTAATCCCATGTGCTTTCCTGGAGGTTCCCATGCAGCTAGCGAACTCACACCAGAGGAATTGATTGTCCATGCAGGAAATGCATCTGTCGATCCTCAATCTCCAATGGAACCTTTGTGAATGTCGCCCCTTCATCGATGTACAGCACCCCATGGTTGATGATGTTGGATAGTTCATCCACGTATCTTCTCAACTGGGATACGTGGATGATGTCATACACCTATTTTAACAGTGTTAGAAGGTCCATGTGGTAAAACACCTCACCTACTATACAGAGGACCTGAAATGGTCCAATTAATCGTGGAGACAACCTGTTGCCTTAGCCAAATCTATGTAGACTTCGTTTAGGTGAGACACATAGGAAGATGTGGTCACCATCCTCGAACTCCAGTGGTCTCTATATCCTATCAGTATAGGACTTTTTTCTGCTCTGTTTAGTCTTCATCTGCTCCTGAATGACTTGCACCTTCTCCATCATAGCTTGAACCATCTCTGATCCTACAGGTGTGGACTCCCCTATGTCAATCTAGCATAGAGGTGATTTGCAAGGTCGGCCATTTAGTGTCTCGTAAGGGGCCATCACGATGGTGGAGTGGTAGCTGTTGTTTACGCAAACAACACCATGGGTATGTGATCCGCCCAGCTACGACCAAATTCGAGGATGCATGCACAGAACATGTCCTCGAGAGTCTGAATGGTCCTCTCTGTCTGACCATCCATTTGAGGATGAAATGTGGTGCTCAAGCGAAGCTGCATCCCTAAATCCTCATGTAACCCCTTCGATAACCGTTAGGTGAAATGAGTATCTCGAACAGAGATGATAGTCAATGGTACACCATTACGAAGTATGATCCCCTCCATGTAGAGGCGTATCAATCTCTCTAGCGAGCCCTGCTCGATGATCGGTTGGATGTTGGCCCGCATGTTGAGTCGGTCAATGATCACCCAGATTGAGTCGTGTCCTCTAGACATATGTGGAAGTCCCATCACGAAACCCATGGATATCTCATCTTACATCGACTCTGGAACCTCTAAGGGATGAACTAAGCATGTTGGAACCTGGTGCTCCACCTTCACTTGCTGAAAAGTGAGGTATCGAGAGACAAACTCGGCTACTTATTTTATCATACCTAGCCACCAGTGTTGTCATCTGAGGTCCTGATACATCTTCGCAACTCTTTGATGTACCAATAAAGGATAAGTGTTGAACTACTTAAACACCTCCTATTGTAGTGAAATTGGTACCATGGTACGTCCTCTGAAGAGAATGACGTGCTACCCAACTTCAGAAAATCCATCAGGTGCCTGCCATGAGGATATCTGAGCACCTCCTGTATCACAGTCAACATCTCCACAATGTGACTCTCTGACTCACTGATGAAGTGGAAGAGTGATTGTGAGATACTAATGAAAAGTTTCTCTATCTCTATCCTAAAAGGATATCTGCAACGTGGCCAGCTGCTCTGTTGCCTCTCCTAGAAGGTGAGTGCCTTATCTCCCACTGAGCGCATCTGCTACAACGTTCCCCTTCCCAAGAGTATAGAATATCTCGATGTCATAGTCCTAGAGGATCTAAAGCCATCACTGATGTCTCAGGTTCAGGTACTTCTGCAAGAAGATATTCCTTAGACTCTGGTGGTCAGAGTAGACAATAAAACACTCGCCCATCAGATAGTGTCACCACATCTTCAAGGAGAATACCACTGCTACTGATTCCATTTCATAAGTAGCAATGTTCTGCTAGTGCTGTCTCATCTGTCGTTAAACATACGCAATCACTTCTTGTTCCAGCTTCAAGACACATTTGAGTCCAGTTCCAGTTGCGTTGCAGAAAACTATGTAACCTACACTCTCCTTTGGTAGCTTCAAGATGGGTGCACGGGTCATCCTCTACCTCAGCTCCCGAAAGCTCTTCTATCATCTCTATGACCACACGGAGGCGTTCCCCTTCCTCATCAAGGCTGATTGTGATGCTACAAATATGGAGATGTCTGGAACAAAGGTATGTCTAGCCGAGTGATTAGTGATCTACTGCACCCTCTTATTCATGATTCCATCCTGTTCTTCCTAGTTTTTATTTTTAACCTACCAAGTAAAACCCCATCCCATGATTGTAGATAACTCACCAATTTTTTTCTTAATACAGTCAATATGTGTATGAACTGTGGATGCCCAGTCCATACCCAAAATAATGTCATAAGGCCTTGAATCATCCACCAAGATGTTCTTACCGAAACACTCTCCTCAAGGTTCAGATTACACCATCGGCATAAGTGTGATTATTGAGTCTCCTCCCAATGGTATCTTCAGATGTGAGGGTCAATTCAACATCTTAACCGGAAACTCTAGGTCTTAGAAAAGATTCGAGGAAGGAAAAAATGATTGGTTCCTATGACTATTGATACAGAAAGTAGTAGTGGACATTTTACATACCTTAACTCATTCCTAGATCCCTTGTGTCACACTCCTTTACCGAATGCAGATACTATATTCCCCTGCCCTCTAGCTCCCTGAGCATAGTGGGGACTACAAATGTGGGTGGTTGTTACATGTCAAAATGTTCCCCACCTCATGCTGCTCACCTAGCTCTACTTATACATCTTCTTCCCTGAATATTCCTCTGTCCCGAACACTTCCTCTTCTCAAAACAATTTACTTGCTCAAGTCTCTGAGACTGGCTCCAGTTTCAAGATTTCCAACTGCTAACATTCACTGGTTGTATCTGCTCAGCTAATGAAAATTCTTCCACAAGGATTCTCTCTAGAATCCTAATATAAGTAGGACTGCTTAGAGGAAAAAGTGATTGCTCAGATATCCTTAAACATACCTCACTCAGAGGTTCGCACTCTAAAGCACTCATCATATCATATTCATCCAGTACCTGGAAATATAGATATGCCTCGATGATTACTCAGCTACCGACATGTCATCCTGCCGAAGCTGTATTATCTCAAGAAAACTATCAGCCACCTCCTCAAGCCAGTCCTCAGTCGCCTGTATGTTGGGATCACCTCAGAACATGAGGGATATCTGGTGCTAAAACACATGTAAGGCACTAATCCTACAAGTGTCCTTTAACGGTACTGCAGATAGTGTTATCTAACCAATCGACACTAATATAGTTGGCACAATGCTCGAAGGTACCATCTCTGAAATGGTCTATGTACCGAAACATCATCATTATATGGACCATTTTCATGGTCACTCACTAAAAATATTAGTATCTAAGATCATAATATGCTCTACTAGTGTCTCAACTATGTGGAAAACTTCATTAATCACCTCCATCCAGTCCTATACTACCTGGGAATATTTTTCACCTCGAAACCCCGGAGACCTCTACTTCTGGAACTCGTGCAATGCGCTCAGTCGGCGGCACCGTCCTCTAATGCGGCTAGTGGCTTCTACTGCACAACGGTTGCTGGTGCTACTGGTACACCACCCGAAGGTGCCAACATAAAAAGAGGGACCTAAACCAGATCCTCTTCACTCAGTGGGCCGTCACCATGTACTCTATCAATTACCCTAGCTGGATATCTACATAGCAGTATCCTGATAAGGAACAGATGCATCACAGTCAAAAAGTTATACCTGGTGATCTGTCTCAAAAAGACCACAAAGGAAACTATTAAAACACACATGCAATCATTATTTTCATGCACTGAGTCCAATATTAGAAGTCAGGGTCCTAGTGTATGGATACGTCGGCCGCCGCACCAACACTGGACTCCTAGGACTGAAAACCACACTCAATACTACTAACACTATTGTTTCACAGAAAGATTGATCAGAGTCCTAAGTTATGTGGTAGAACTGACTCTTTTGATACCAATTTGTCACAACCCGTCATTGGGTCCCGTTCCATGACTACCACAATCCCGAATTCCATAGTCCATGGGATGGAAACTAGCCCCAAAGGCATAAATACCTATGTTTTGAACACATTTCCTTAATGAACGTAAACAAATACAACAGACTATGAAACATGAAGAAACACTAGGTAAAACTGAATACAAAAGAGCATGTTGGAAAGTAAATGGGCCAGTATACAAACCCAACTGAACAAAAAATACATGTAAAAAGGTACAAACAAATTAATGTAAAGAGAAATTACTAGATTGTCCTATGGGGATTCCTACCTGAAGGGTAGGAACATATGGACACCTCCGCAATCACATCCATCAGTCTCCTCTGTGTGCCGACTCGTCGCAAGGTCTACCTCCGGGTACTGTCTAGTCATGGCGTACACGGCCTCCATTAGTGTTGTCTGTCATCTGTATCCAACACAACGAAGTGCAGGCATAACCCGTGTAGGGGTGAGTATAACATTACTCAGTAGGGACCCCGATACCCGCATGGTCTCACAATATCCACTAAGGATAAACATAAGAAAAATATTCAATCATGATGTATCAGCCAACCCTATTTAGGTATATGCCCATACATATACCTAAGATACCGATCTCAGTCCGACTCAAACACTTGAGCCCAAACATAAACCATTTACACAACGGATGTAAGTCAATCACCATGATGATAATGGTTGATGGACATTACTCATCTCACACAGGTATGCCACAATAGTAGCGAGATATAGATGATCAGATGTAGCCACTGGATCATTTGTGCTATCGAACCCACATAGGATACAGGACCAGCTAAGCTGTCCGAGCCACACATGATATAGGCCAGCTATATCTTCTATACTATCGGATCCACACAGGATACAGGCCAGCTATCTTGTCTAAGATGTCGGACCCAAACATGATACATGCCAGCTATTCTAAAGTAAAAGAGATGATCAGATATAGTAACTGATTTATCTACGCTGTTGGAACCACAATGAATACATGACCAGATACCCTATCAGAAGTGTCTAACCCACATAGGATTCTGGTACAGTTGTTTTCATCGTCGAATTCAAGGAGGATTCAAGTACGGTAGTCATCGTCATAGTTACAGCCAGCTCTATGGTTCCCTCACACAAAACCCTCGATCCCGGGAGGTTATGGTCCTCAAGCACAGGGTTCGATACATCATTATCACGAAGTCCTGAGTTGATGAATCCCAAATTTCCGTCTCATAATAAATAACCCAATGTAACAGACGATTTGTCAATCAGACACGGGGTCTGAGAGTTATTATTTATTCCATTCTAGGGGCCTGGTTGGATTTACGCTCGATCCAAAACCTGCCGTTTTTCAAAGATGTCCAAAAATCACTTAGAGTATCACAAAAGCACCACCCCGTCTCGAGGGTCCCATTTACATAAATGGAATGTCGATCAGACACGAAGTATAGAAGTTATTTAGTTTTATGCGAAACGGGCCCGACACGTCAAGCCATGTGGGCTGGCGGTTCGGACCGACCCTGTTCGGCGGGTCCGACCTGGCTGGTGATCGGCCCAATTTGGTTTGGCGGGCCTGACCTTGCAGGGGGGGTCGACACGACCTGGTAAAGAGCGGCCCACCCACGGACCCAGCTCATGGAGCGGGATAGTCTGATTCACTCACCGATGTTGAGCGGTGCCGCCTCTCCCTACCCAGCCTGCCGAAGCTGAGCGGTTATGTCCAGAAAGTGTAGCCGACATAGTGGGCCACTATTCCTCCAACGCAGAGCCTTGCTCCACAATGGTTTCTTCATCCCGGCCGTCAGGCGACTAGTAGGTTTTCCTGGAGAGCGGCCCACACTGCGGGCCCCGGTCTTCTCCGCAGTGCGGTTCCATGTTGGCGTAGTGGTCCTCTAGCCCGACCAGCTACAACATGGTGGTTCAGTTCGTCTGAGCAGCCCACGAATGCAGGCCACAGTTTCCTCCACACGGCCGGCGTGACGGCGCTGGTCCGTGATCGCCACCGCCCGGCCTGGTAGCGGCCTTCGGTCGCTGCCGCCTTCAATCGCCGCAGACTCTTCCATCTGTAGTGGCTTACATGTTCAGGGCCTACTTTCTCCGGCATGGTGTGACGACACCGAGCCCTTTTGGCTCCACCTCCATCTCCAATAAAACCACCAAATATGGGCGAGGTTCGGGCTATGTTCGTGCGGCCTGAACCCTCATTCTTATGACATTAATAGTTGGAAATTTATATCCCTCAATTAGAACAATGATTTTCAGAAGTATAAAAAAATAAAAAACCCCCATAACTCGTATTTTGTCGTCGAACGTTGATGAGTCGTAGAAGATAGTTGTCGCGGACGACGGACTTCGTTCCGTCAACATCATAGGGGAAGACTTTGTCATTGACAGTTCTCTTAGTAGACGACGCCTTCTCCCTTGATGTGGATGAAAAGGAAATAATATGGGAATTCTTTGTGGTCGTCGTCGTTCTTCGTTGAGAGAGTGTTATCCTCTCAATTCCCCCATGCTCCCCAAATCATGATTATGCTAACCCAATTAAAAGAATTAATTCCCTCATATTAATGTTGGAAAAATAAATTCAAAACTCAAACACTCAAATTAAATAATAAATTGTGGAGCTCAATTAATTAATTAAATAGTGTTGGAAAATAAATGAGAGAAGGTGGGAGGTGGAGAGCATTCAAAAAAATTACAGAGGAGAGAGAGATGGCTTCATTAATACAAAGGGGTGTCCAAGAGTTACAATGGGGCGGTTTAAAGGGAGTTGATGGGTTTCTGTTCATTTGGGCCTCACACGTAGTTATATCCTCCCAAGAGAGGTTAGGGTGTGGTGGGCTCCACCATTAAACTCCAACTAGATACTTTAACCACCTTTCAAATAAAAATGTGTTGCACACACATTTTTATTTAAATTCTAATTTTAATTAGTAACCTCAATTTATAACATCCATCCTATATAAAACACAACTACGGTAAAGGTCCCCATAAATGAATATCGATGATGCGAGTTCATCGGTGTCCTCAGATTTAAATTACGAGAACCGGTTCAAAAGATAGAAAAACTTGCATGTACATTTACTAATCGTATCTGAAAAAACATTTATAAATTGATTCCGGACACACCAGGCCTTCGAATCAGGTGCCGTTAGAAACTGTGGACTCGTAAAATTCCAATTAATTTATGAAAAAAATTTCATTGAAATTTATGGGTATTTTCATATGACTTATTATCTATATGAATATTATATTTTGTTTCATAGAAATATTTTCTAAGGATTATTATAATAAAAATATAATTACTTTAAATTAAATTTAGAAAATAGTTTATATTATAAAAATCATGATATAAGTATAAGGAACAATGATATGAAAAATTAACACACATGGGAAAAAGAAAGTGGATATTACCAAAAGGGATAGCTTAACATAAAGTTATTAAAAAAATAGGTATCATACAAAAATAATAAAATAATATTCATAATTATAAGTAATCATATAGTTCATTCATTTATTTATAATAAATATATATTCATAATATAATATTTTTAAATTTGTACGATGATAATCGGGACACAAGGTAATGAGATTTCATCTCACTTTTTAGTTTCTCATAGAACAATGATTTATTCATTAACCAATCTATTGGTTTTGTGTTTATAATTTCTATTGATGTAATAAGTTATTATCATAGTAAAATTTTAGGGTATTTACATATCCATTATATGAAAATTATTTTGAGATGTTTATGTCTCAAAAGTAATCAAATCTATAAAAAAAATTCATCTCATTTTTCCTTTTCTAAGACTCGTGTATTTTTTTGTGCATAAATTAGTTTTGAGGAATATATAATTCCATTATACAAGATATATCATGAATTTAATTATTTTCATACTATTATATGATTTATGTAATTTTGATTTTGTGCATGGATAGTAAGATCTCATGTTTTCGAAGTGATAATAATTTATAAAAACAATCCCATTGTTGTCCAATATTACATTTGTGCCTCCATTTAAGAAATATTATAACCCATATCACAAAAAAAATTAAATTTATTATCATCTAGTTATTAAAAATATATTCATATATACGGTACAATTTATCTACTCATTGGTATAGATGATAGTGATTAAAATCTTTTTAAAAAATGTAGACTTTACCCTCTCTACTGTTTCAAATCTATGTTCTTCCTAAAACATGTTTTCTAAAAATGGTTTCAAACAATACCATACCATTATACAATAATCCATATAAATTTACCCTATGGTCCTAAAAAATTACATTAAATGAAAATTTATGTCCCTTTATTATAAATCCATTTTTATTCTTTTTTATTATGAAACATGAATGTAATTTATACCTCATAAGACAGGAACAAATTTACATCCCATCATATCATTGAAGATTCAATTTCATTTTTATTGTATAATATTTAAGAATTTCATTTAAATTTAATTTTGATATAAAAGTGACATCAATTGTTTTTCAATAAATATTTATATGTTTTCAATGTATTTTAAAAGAAATGGTTTTTCCAAACATTTTAAATAATTATTTATAAATATTCAAAAAAACATCAATGTAAATGGGTTTTAATTTTTTTCATGATATTATATGTTATTTGATACAATTTTAATTAAAATTATTTATTTTCTAATAAATTTTCACATTAGTTTCCATGAAATTGAGATTTAAATAGTTTTATGTATACAAATATTTTTTAAAAAAAATGCATATTTTCCTCAAGAATTATTTTTGTAACATATCAAAAAATTATTTTCTATATTAGATTAAATATATTTTTGATACCCATTACCTTTTGGGAAATGATCTAATGGTTTATTCATATTCTATCTCTTAATGGGTTATACATAATTTTGCTGTACATATGAAACCATATTATATTTCATGGGTTATATAATTATGAAATTAGTTTCCCATTAATGGGTTATATGTTTATGAAAACAATTTATATTTCATAGTTTATAGTTTTGAAAAAATTATTATTAAAAATGTATATTTTATATAGGTTCTGATATGTTTTTATATTGTTGATACCCATTTTATTTCATGTGTTATGATATGATTTTTTTTTTATTTTTTGGCACATGTATGCATAATGTAATTATGAGTTGTTTAGAACTAATATCTCTCTCTAATTCAGTTGGTAATATTTATATCTCATGGGATTAAAATTTATATATGGAGGAATGAACATGGTTTGGTATTAATGACCTTGAACGAGAAGTGAACTTTGTTCAGTAATATTGGGATAGATTTAAGAGTGAACACAATTTAGAAAAATAGTTTTTGCACAAGGAATGATGTTATTTTAGTAATACAAGAAAAGAATGATGAGTGACCATAGTTTATTAATACATTTCTAGAATAGGGTGTGAACCTTGTTAAAATATATCTTTTTCTGGAAAACTACATCATACATTCCAGGAATATGGGAATGAGATATGTCCAATGATCCTAGAGGATTACACAAATTATCAAAACACATTAGGTTAAAGAGATAAAATATATTCATTTGGAATATGATTACGTGTGACACTCAAACAGCATGAAAATATATGAAAAGTGTGATTAAAACATAACATTATATACATGTTCCATCATGAATCAAAACATATATTTCCAATGAGGAGTCACATTGTTGCAGAAAAACTGATGTTACATATAGCATCCTATTATTTTTTCACAAAGATAATACATGTATATAAAGAAAAACATACATATTATCATTCAACAAATTACGGGGTTGAAATAATAAGATAACATGTGCTATAATTCTCAATAATGGTAAAAGGGGTCATATCAATTATAATATAAGCATAACCTGATAATAATTTTATATGAAACTTAGTATAACCTTTTGTAAAATAATAAATTTAATATCATGTATCATAATATTGAGTCATGTAATAATGTTTGTTAGATCATAAAATAAGAATCATAAAAGAATCAATGAAAAATATACATGGGTGGACAAAATTTTCATAAGACTTGGAATTTTGGAATACATATAAGTATTTGATATCATTACCCTAGTAGCCAATGATCATTTCAAATATAATCATAGTGGAATGTGTTCAATCCTAACACCATAATTGTAGCCATGGTTCAAACCCAAGAATATCATATTAGATAAAATACCCTACTCAACAAGCTTCACTCCCCTTTCCAGTCCTATATATGTCAGATATATCCTTCTCTACCAAATTCATTTGGGCAAATATATAGGTCCCTAACACCACATTATGAAAATGAAACATATATAAATGCCCAGAATATATATATATGAAATTAATCATAGCATAACACATGAAAATAAATTGTTTTCAAAATCATTTTATTATAGAATAACCCAAAAAAGACTAATGGATTTCATAAACATTCCATAATTACATTATAGCATAACCCAATACAAAGGATTGGATTTTAAAGAAAAATATTACTAATAAAAATTAACCATATAAAGAATTAATATGGATAGTATACTTTAATTATATCCTTATAAATGCCATATTGGAATCAATTGTTATCTTAAATGAATATGAATACCCTTAAAGGATCGTTAAACATTCCTATGGAAAATACCATTTTCATTTCCTTAATGCATAAAAATATAGAAAAAACTAAGGAACCAATTTATATGAAAATGTCCATAGAAGCATTAAATGGTGGAATCAAAGAATTTTCTGATAATTCCATCTATAATGTCCATTCAGGAAATATAGGATAAAAATATTCCTCTCACACTTTTCTAAAATCCAAAAAAAACCTAATTAAGAAAATGATAAAAATATTCCTTATAAATACATTTTGTGAAAAGTAAATTATTTTCAATAATGATTATTAAATAATAAAATCATATGATCTAAATTTATTAAATTATTTCTACAAAAATATTTATATGGGAAAAAAAATTTCGGCTAAATAGGGGAAAAATTATAGTTTCCATAATATTTTTTTTCATTATTTGGAGTAATTAATTTCTAATAATGAATGGAAACTATGTATTATTAGTAATGAATCAATGTAGAAAAAATAATTTGTTCATTAAGATATATATATCATATCATTTCATCACTTTATCATTAGTCATAAACAATCAAATTTAAAAAAAAATGTTATTTAAACAATCAACCATTACCACTTTGGTTTCTATGGAGCCATAAACATCATGAAATAATTAAAATTGTGTGGATAATTAAATACACATAACATATATAATATGAATATTAAAATTCATTAATTGACATTTCTACAACAAAAAAATTAATCTTTTAGTGAATATGATATTTTTCTTATATAAATTAATGTTGGTTTAAAATCCCTTAAATTGAGTTCGCCTTTCATAGAAATCAGTCTAACCCATTATATTTAAAAAGAATATTTTCTATATTTTTATAATAGTTTAATTGTTAAACTAATAATATCATATATTTTCAATTTATAAAATTTGAATTCCCCATTTTTATCAATAATTACTTATTAAAATTGGTACTTACAGTAACAATTGTATGATTTTTTAGGATTATACCAATCCAATAGTTTCTATCTTTGTATATTCATCATGGTTTTTTCACCTATAGATTATTAATAATTATATAAATATTATATTTATTCATGATATAAATTATTATAATCAACTACAACAATTATATATATAATAAGGAAGATCACAATTCATGGAGATATTAAGTCGTATGTATGTATAAACATTATATTCAATTTTCAAAAGACAGAACAAAATAATTGTAAATTCTATTTCAAAATGAAAATATAAATATGTTGACACTCCTTTTGTCACAGAATCTAAAGATCGGAAAAGGGGAATATCTGAGCTTAAAGTGATTCAACCTTTGAAGAAAACATCAAAAATCGACAAAGGCATGAACAAATGATCAACAGAAACTGCACCGCGCAAGTAATATCACTGTCGCGCAAGTCCACTTGCGCGACGCCCTTGGTCGCGCAAGTGACTTGCGCGACCTAAGTGGTAACCGCCCGGAAACCACCCAGGGCC
Organism: Viscum album; assembly: GCA_963277665.1. Classification (NCBI taxonomy): domain Eukaryota; kingdom Viridiplantae; phylum Streptophyta; class Magnoliopsida; order Santalales; family Viscaceae; genus Viscum; species Viscum album. The sequence continues at coordinate 1,042,027,606 of OY728163.1, read as the reverse complement.
TTCTTTTGCCTATAAATAGACCCTATGGGCCCCCCATTCGAGAGGATCTTTTTTCAGAAACTCGGATTGAAGCTCCCGACGCCCAAGTCTCTTCTCAAAGCATCCGGAACACTTCTAAGGTAATTTTTTACTTAGAACGGAAGATGTAAAGAGAAGGAGGAAGGCCTAAGTGTTGAAACTCATAAACACTTGTGCGCCCGAGTGGCTAGCCCTCAAGGGAACTAGTCACACTTGTGCGCCACCTTATTCCTTCGATAGAACTTGCGCGTCCCTTTTCTGGGAGAACCTCAAGAGGATTCTACAGGCTTTAATAAAGAGTCTCTCAAGTATTTTATATACTGGTTGCAAATCGCGCAAGTACCCCACATGTCGTGCACGTATACCTGGGCGACCAATACTTGCGCGCCCACGCAATACTTACGCGCCTTTCAAGACTTGTGCGCCCCTACCTTTTGGGGTGCCCATCTTTCCCATTTTACCCCTCTTAAGCCATTTCACCTTTCCTATTCAAGAATTAGTCTACAAGATACTATTTAAATCCATTTATGGCATGATTTCTTGATTTGACTTCCTTATTTGAAAGGAATTCTGTGGAATATCTCTCAAAACATAGTGATTTTACATCTTTATGTCACCAAAGATTGAGAGTTCATTCAGTCAACCTCATCCTTTAAGATGAGAGAATCCTTAACCTGGGTCTCCTTTTTAGGAATAATCCCCAGTTATAATTCCTTTAATCTGGGAATCTTCCTCAGGAGTAAGCCCCAAATTCTTAAAGTTCCCAAACTTGGGAATTCTCCTTAGGAGTAATCCCCAAACCTTAATTCCTTAACTTGGGCATCCTCCTCAGGAGTAAGCCCCAATCATAATCCTTTAATATGGGCATCCTTCTTAGGAGTAAGCCCCAAGTCCTCTAATTTTGGGCATCCTTCTTAGGAGTAAGCCCCAAACCTTAATCCCTAACCTGTGTCTCTTTTTTAGAAATAAGACTTAGTCATAATCTTGGGATTCCTTTTCAGGAGTACAACCCAATCATAAGTCCCCTCCTAACATGGGAATCCTCTTTAGGAGTAAGCCCCAAGATTAGAGTATTCAAATCTCCATTAAGCACATATACCTTTATAAACCCTGTTCATGGATTTTCTCCCTAAAAGAGAATCCTAATCCTTCATCTATCTGGGCAGTCATACATACATAAGCCTCAAACCATTTCTTATGATTGAATCTTTCATGGAACAATTGTCTATGTTTTTACCAATACCTCTTGTTTCTCACACTGAGCATGACTCACGTGAGCTTAGAGTGTAAATGTAATTATGAAATCCTTCTTTGAGCCATCAATCATAACCGTCATACTACCTTACTCGAACTACATGGGATCTGATTCCTTTCCCAAAACAAAGGATACGTAGGTAGCCAATTTGCGGGATCGATCCCAACTCTGAAATAATTCATGTCCTTCTGAATGACAATAAACTTCAAGTGCCCCTCTGAGTGGCTTTAAAACTAGCCTGGTCATCATAATGACCAAGATACTTTTATATAAATGTTTTGAAGGATACCATTGACCAAGAATCTCTAAATAGATAAAGATGATTCTCTATTGATGAAGAACCTCGAATACATATAAAAGATTCTCTAAATTTCTTACATATTTAATCATTAATTGTTAAAACTAAAGGAAATCTCATTTCATACTTGGTAATGTAATAAGGATTCATGAACATAACTTAAATCTATAAAGAGAGTCCCGGAGTAGACAATAATTCCCATCAAAAATGTGTGATGTGTCCGACCTCCCATCCTCTCGACCAATGAAAATTCCTAAGCTTCATCAGTCCACAAGATAATGAGCGCCTACCTTTGGAAAGTAGGTCCAAACGGATGTGGAATCATTGGATGTTTCCGGTTCTACGAACAAACCCGCTAGAAACCGATCAGAACGTTTGAATCTCCCGTCCAGGAGGGCATCCCTGAATTCCGTGCGAAACAAAAAATGGTGAACCCGACGTGAATCCTTAACCAAGTTAAAGTGATGTTCTTCTTATTTGTTAGGCCCCTTGGGCCAACAAAGGAATCATTGACATGTGCTCATCCAAAAGATGCAGTGGCCGGATTCATCTTGATTATGTCTGTTATATGGAACAAGAACTCTTTTCTCATGATCTTCTGCAAAATGGCTTTTCTTAAACTCACCCCTGTGAATACTGCTGCTGTAAACACCTCTACTATGAGGTCTGCTGCTTTGAAAACTAATGCTGCTACTCCTGCTAGAACGTCGTCTGCTCTGAGGATGACATCACCAACTCAGCGTCTTCATCGCTGGGTTTCTAATGCACTGGTTAAGGAGTACCGTCGCAACGGTACTATCCCAACTCTGGAGGCCGCTCGTCAAGCCCTCCAAGTTAACAATTATACCTGGTCATCCGGACAACGGAGGACAGCGATCAGGAAGCAGGCGGTGCTGACTACCATCTCCAACCGTTTCGGGTCGTTATCCCCGGAACGCAATTTCCATTCACTCCCTTACACTGAGGAAGTGAATGAGCAGGTCCCTCAGGGCCTTAATTCAAAAAGATAGGAGTCCTTCCCGAGGTCGCCCATCAACAATAGCCACCAGACTCGTGCGGTAGTGCGCCCTCAACATGATGAGGGTACCGACTCCAGGCATTCAGCTCAGGTTCCTCGAACCCGAGCAGGCAAGATAAACCGCCAGAGACCGAATCCGGTTAACAATGGGCAGGTTATCATCCTTGCCATCTTCAGAGAAGTCCACCAACCTAACTTGGTGGCGAACAACGAGCAAGCATACACACCTGCCCTTTTTAATTCCGCTGTCCAGCAGACTCGTCTGGCAGCATCAAGCCAATCCCGCCAGGCAATTCCGGAGGAGTACTATAGGCAGGAACATACACCTGCTTATACATCACCAGGTAGTCAGCAGGCCAGTCTGACTACATATGATAGATCTCATCAACCGCGTTTGGCGAAGTGTAATCAGCAGGCACATACACCTTCTAATACTAATCAAGCCTACCAACAGTCTCGCTTGGTAGCGCACTGAGAAGTTAGTCAGAAAGCCCCGATGACAAACAGGAGGCAGACTCAACTATCTGCCTCCACACTTGAGTACTGTCAGGATTCACTGACAGGAAAAGGAGGACAGGAGTAGGCACATACACCTACTCCAAGCCCGGAATGGAAGTATATCCCCGTTCCGGCGGCTGAAGTCACCAAGCATATTTTTTCAATGGTGAAAGAGCAGAAGCAAATTCATGCCCATATTCTGGATACTTGCCAGGATATCATAACAGCTTCAGCATCATCTCAGGGACAGACACATAAATATATCCCTAGCAGTGGAGTGACACATCAACTATTCACTCCGGAACAGACACACACATCTGTTCCAGTCCAAGAGGGTTATGGGGCATACTCCCCCATATCATACGGACAACCAAGTCAGGCACATACACCTGATTTGAGTAGAAAACTTCAGCTTAACCTGACCATATTTCCTGATAAGGCACATACACCTTCTCAGAGTAACCACTTTCGTCAACAAGTGGTTTCCAAAGGGAGTAAGAACACATCTAAGAAAAAGATCTGCCCAGCACAGTCAGGAGATCAAAGGCCAATATGCAACAAGGCCTTTCTCGATGCTGGATTTCTTGAATCCCTCAAACATTTATCTGTCATAATTCAAGATTCTACTCCCTCTGTTACCAATAATGGGAACATTAATTCTGAAGGTCTTCAATAGACACTTCCTCATGAAGGCTTGCTTCATGAAAATTTGGTCAATCTTGATGTTTCTTCTTCAGATGAGAGCCACAGGAACCCTCTGTGTGGTCAGAATACCAAGGATCAAGAGATCTCATCTTCTGCTGTAACCCATTATGGTGGTCCTCCCCATGATGATGAACTTCGCTACGAAATTCCCCTCCACAGTAGTGATTCACATTGCCTGGAAAATAGTCCAGTGGATAATGTAGTGCCGAGAAAGCCCTCTTATCTTGAGGCACTTGCAAATGCGAAACCAATCATGTCTGATGCTCTATTGCTAACAAGTGAAATACTTTCTCAATCAGAAGATAGCCCAGAGTGTAGGTCATTCTCCGAACCACCCCTAAGTCATGCATTTTCTAGTTTGATCAATGATCTCTCTACCAATCTTGTTGCATATGATGAAGCAACAAGGAAACACCAACTCTGGTCAAAACAGGTAGAATAATCTTCATTTAATGACAAAGAGGAAATTCTGAACATGAGGAAAAAACTGGCAAAAGGTGAGGTACCAGTCATGTTTTGGCCTTTGGCTGACTCCCAGTACGACATTCCAAAGATGTTGATGGATGATGGAATCCATGATATTCGTCTCAACATATGGAAAACTCTTTGTCAATTGAAGAAGAAGGTATTATCTTATGATGAATATGAAAATCATATTATGATAATTGAAGGGCTACAACGTCAAATTGATTTGGCATCTCTATCAGTCTCTCGGTATCCGAAGGCTGAAAAGCAACAGAGAACCCTTCAACGTTCATGCCTTGGCGCACTAAGAAAATTGCGTCAGTTAATTTCCAATGCTCCATCTGATGTTCATATCAGAGGATGGGGTGTTCATGGAGCACTACATTTCATAGTGCTTTCCAGTCAGCAAAGCCCGCCGAAAATGGTCTCATGCAATGTTATTGCCCATGGCCGGCCATAGTCAATGAGCTTTGTTCATAATCAAAGGCTTTCTCAAGAATAGGCATCAACTAGTTCCTCTCAAAATCAAGTATATAGAGAACAAGTTGTTGAATTACTCCTACATCAAGTAGTTTAGAATATTACACAAGCCTCTCGTATGGAGCAAACACGTCATCAAATGACAGAAGTTTCGGAAATCATCCAATGGTCTGTTGAACCAGGTGATAAAAGTGGATACAGGTTAATGCATCCAGCTAATTTCCGAACTAAGATTTGCAAGATCAAGGGAGATTTTTAGAAGATCTCAAACATAGCATGTCAAGAGACACCCCAGATTGTCAGACTGGGGACTTCTCTAAATCAAACCTCAGAGTCAACAAATGGGATTCGAGGAGTTGAGCGGAAGCAGGAGGAACATCCCCAGTTCTCGAGACTGGGGACTCTTTCAAATCATTAATCCCCTCCTCATAGAATGTCGGTCTTTTCTCGATTGGGGAAGAAGCCACAAGAGGAAAGAAGAGCCAAATTATCAGGAGATTCCCTCCAAGTTATAGCTCATCAAGAAGTTCCTAAAATATTGAATCAACAAAAGGCAATGTCTCGTTAAAGTCATGAAACAAGACAATATCACAGAAATGATGATAGAAGGGATTTGATGCATTATGCATCAATCAATGTCATAAATTCCATTGTTGCTAATCCACCAGAGGAGACTCACTAAGGGGACTCAGATGAAGAGCGTCCTGCTCAAGAAAATGTACGCACCGATACAAATGAAGAAAGTGTACGTACACGAAGTCAAAGGATTACTCAGAACCTAGGTAGTCCACTTCCATCCCTCCAAAAGGTATCCAACTAAGGGACGGGAAATAATCAGGTTACATATCCGTCCTCTGGAGAAGGTCAGTCGCTCTCATTAGAGAAAAGGTTTGCACAACAGGAGGAATAAATGAAAGAATTAAGAAGGTTGAATGCATAACTACTTCAGAGTAGTCTTCTTCATAAGAATGCTGATGTCCGACAGCCGAAGGAATTTGTTGTAACTACTGAGATAGATCAGGAATATCCTCCTTTATCAGTACACCCTCATAGGTCTAATCCTACGGGTCAAATGCAACAACAGTTGGCAGCACTACCATCAGTTGCAGCACCAACCACTACATCTGTCTAAGCTCCATTCATTGCACCTACTCGAAACCAAGTTCAACCTGATGTTTCTCAAAAGTTAATAACTACTATTGAGTCATTAACAGCTCGTTTAGAAACAATGGAAGGGAAACGGGCCAAGTTCAACCAGAAAAGAAAGTTTACCCAGAATGGGTAGATTCAATTTCCCCTCCATCCGGTTTTGGAAACCCTGTTTTCCCTACTTTCAATGGATCAGGAGACCCTGAACAACATTTGATGCATTACGTGTCTTGTTGTGATCCTATGATGGGAACTCCAGAGCAGCAAGAAGCAGTGAAACTCACATCCTTCGTCCGAACCTTGCAAGGACCAGCTTTTGTCTGGTATACAAGCCTGCAATCCCGGTCAATCATCGGATGGGAGGATCTTCGTCAAAAATTCCTTCTTCAGTTCATCTCATCTTTGCCAAAAACGACAGTTTTCGATCATACAAACTGCAAGAAAAGGTAGAATGAAAGAGTCTCTTATTTCATTTCTCGTTGGAAGGGATTAACGTATTCCCTGAGTTTAGCACTCCCTCAAGAGGAACTGTTGCCAATCTGTGTGGAAAATTTTCGTGATGAATTATGCACGCCATTGATCCCTATGAAATACACAGGAGGGTTTCCAGACCTTACTTCAATCGCTCAACAGATTAAAGACTCCCTTATACAGGCTAAGGTTAAATCTCTTGTAATTCTATCAGTTCCAGGAAGGATAATGGGTAAAGAGGAAACTGCTACAGTTATTCTTAAACAAGCACCTGTACCTATTTCTTCTTCAAAACATTCATCTTCTCGAAGGGCTCCACCTCCTGAATGCCAACAATAAAGGCCCTTTCGTCCAAATGATCAAAGAGATCAACGATGAAAACAATTTGAGGATTTGAAGAGTAAATCATACTCTTTCCGAAGTGAGAAAGTTCCTGGTTACTTAATTTCAGCTCTGGAAAATAATTTGGTTCAATTACCAGTGCCCAAGAGGCCAAACAAGGAAGTAGATGAAGACCGTCCGAATTATTGTCCATTTCATCAAATGTTGGGGCATCCCATCTAGGAGTTTTTTGTCTTTAAAGACCTCCTGCAAAAGATGGTCAACATTGGACAAGTAAAATTTAAGGGTTCTTCAGCTCATGTAGCGTGTGTTACCGCTATAGATCCAGAGGAAGGAGGCGAGTGGCCGGAAGTCAAAAGCAAAACTGCGCAAAAATATGATGATTGGATGGTCAGAAAGACAATCAATCAGACCCATTCCATCTTGCGAACACAATTGAAGAAGCCAATTGTGTCTCCTACAAATGCTATAGTGAAGCCTCCATCAAAAGACAAATCCTCAAAAGGGCAGTGCAATTCAAAGAATAAAGAGGAATCAGAAGAAGATGAGTATGTATCGAGACCTAAGTTTTCTTAGACTCTAGAAGATTTCATGCCATCTACTTCAAAGCAACGGGCACCGTCACACCAAACGGCACAGCCTAAACAGGCTAACCAGGCAGGGTCTTTATCAGACGAAGAGTTAATCTTTGGTTCTGTTAATATGATTCAATTAACAGATCCATATTCCAATCTTGATGAGCCTGAATTCCCTGTATCAAATAAGGGAATGCGAGGAAGTTCTAGAGGTTCAGGATATTGGGGGAAAAGTGGATATTTCCGAAGCCACTACTCTAATTCTACCCCTGCTAGCACTGTTTATGCAGCAGAAACTCGTGGTAGTGCCCTTCAGTGAGCTCAAAAAGAACAAGCAAGTTCTTCTGCAAATGGCCAACTCAGTTTTGGCACAGTTGTTATGGAAAACCGATTAAAGGTTTCATATTCTTTATCTCAGCAAGTAAATGGATCTAATCAGTCTAATCTTCCAAAACCAAGGATGTTGCCAACTTCAATACAAGATGCATCAGCTTCCAAAGCATCTGCTTCCAAGGTACCTGCTAATCCGCATATTCCTGTTGGGAAACACAGACCACTAGATTAGAAGTATGATATATTGAAACACTTGGCCCATGTACCATCCAAGTTATCAGTTTTGGATGATTTAAATATGTCAAAAGAACTTCGGGAAGCACTCATCGAAGCTTTGTCATGTTCTCATGAGTTTGAAGCTGAAATTGTTGCAGCTGAAGTCTATCACATAGAGAATAATCCTGCAGAATTCCATGCAGTGATATCTTTTACTGATAAAGATGAATATGATGTTGTGCATGGGCACATAAAACCATTGTACTTATCTGGCAAAGTCAATGGTGTAGATATCCGAAGAGCTTTCATTGACAATGGTTCAGGAGTCAACCTCATGCCCATTCGTACACTTCGTCGATTAGGCCTCACGGAATCTGATTTATCTCCTTCTACCATGATGTTGCAAAGATATGATAAAAATGAACAAGAACCACTGGGAGAAGTTACACTCAGAACTCAGTTTGGAGATCTTATATCCAATTCAGATTTCATGATTGTTAATCAAGACTCAGCTTTCAATAACATGCTTGGAAGACCCTTGCTACATCAGCATGCAGCTATTCCTTCATCATAACATCAATGTCTCAAATACTGTTTCAATGGTCATGTTGGAACATTGTATGGTGATAAGGCCCCATTCAAGACATGTGAGTCTCAATACATTGAGGCGGAATTTTATCACATGAAGGGAAGAGAAAAATCTACAATGATGGAAATTACAAATGTTAATGCTCCATATGGTTTGGAGAAAATTCCAATAAGTCCATTTACACATGTGAGTACAGATTATGTGTTTCCTATCAGTCAAATTGACAATATAGGCCCAAATCAAAATACTCTTATGGAATGATCCATAATGTCATTTACGGCAATCGAGCCAGACAACATGGGAGAAATTGGTAACCTACCAAGCAGTGATGAAAGCATAACTGGTGACATTTTCATTTCATCTGTTGAAGTCCAACAAGTCTATACTTTGCTAATCAGGCCAGAAGAAGTTATAGCAACACCAGAGGTGAATAATGATGTCGATTATCAATCCATCATCTCCTCTTTATTTCCCAAAGAAGACCCTTTATCATCAATAGGGTCGGAAATGGAAGCTTCTTCTTCAAAATGTGAAAATTTTCACATCTCTTATGATCATGAGAATTTCGTTTTGTCATCTACTTTGCAAGTAGAAATGTAAGAAATAGCACGTGATGAAGAGGAAGAGGAAGATCTTAGAGATACTCCTCCATCATTTGAAGAGGGTATCTCTACCACTGTGGATGAACTCATAGAAGTAAATCTGGGTACAGAGAAAGATCCACGCCCCACTTTAATTAGTGCAGCCATGACCCTTGAAGAGAAAGAGATGTATATTTCTTTTCTAAAGAAAAATAAAGATATTTTTGCTTGGAATTATACAGAAATGCCTGGGCTTGATCCTAATGTTGCTACTCATCATTTGGGTTTACCAAAATAACATCGAGGTTTTAAGCAAGCCGCGAGAAGAACACACCCAACCTATGCTTCCAAAATTGAAGCTGAAGTGGATAAGCTGATCAAAGCCAATTTCTTCAGAGAAGTTCAATATCCGAAGTGGTTGGATAATATTGTCCCTGTAAAGAAGAAGAACGGACAAATTAGGGTTTGCAACTATTTCAGAGATCTTAATCGGTATTATCCTAAAGATGATTTCCCAGTTCCGATTACAGAACTCTTAATTGATGCGACGGCTGGCTATGAAGTACATTCTTTCATGGATGGATATTCCGAATATAATTAGAACCGAATAACCCCAGAAGATGAGGAAAATACAGCCTTCAGATCTCCTCAAGGTGTGTTTTGTTACTGGGTGATGCCCTTTGGTTTAAAGAATGCAGGTGCAACATATCAACGCGCCATGCATCGTATCTTCAAACCACTTTTAGGGAAGTTTGTTGAATGCTATGTAGATGATTTGGTGGTTAAATCCAAACAACGTTCTAATCACATGGCTGATTTGGAAGTCATATTCCACAAGCTTTGACAACATGATTTGAAGATGAACCCCTTCAAATGTGGTTTTGGGGTAACCTTAGGAAAATTTCTCAGCTTTGTTGTATTCCATCGTGGTATTGAAGTCGATCCGGAGAAGACCAAATAAATCCTTGGTATGTCACCTACTCAAGAATTTGAAAGAATTAAGAGTACTTCAAGGACACTTAGCCTATATTCGGCGTTTCATCGCCAATTTGGCAGGCAAAAGTTTACCCTTTAACAAATTATTGAAGAAAGGAGTCACTTACCAGTGGACCGAAGAATGTCAAGAAGCGTTTGATGTTCTCAAGAAATACCTATTGAGTCCACCAGTACTCATGCCACCTGTTGAAGGTAGACCACTTATCCTCTATGTGACAGCTCTAGAGCGATCATTGGGTACCTTTCTCGCTCAAAAGAATGATGCTGGGAATGAAAATAGCCTCTACTATCTCAGTAGAACTATGCTTGAAGCAGAAACCCGGTATTCAAGTATTGAAAAGTGCTGCCTGGCATTACTCTTTGCAGTTCAGAAACTGAGACACTACCTACAACATCACGAGGTCCAATTGGTATCTCACAATAATCTGCACAAATTCATCCTTAGTCGTCCAATGCTTACATGACCTCTAGCAAGGTGGGCAGTTATTTTTCAGAAGTTCGACATTCAGTATGTGTCTCAAAAGTCAATAAAGGTCCATGCTCTGGCTGATTTTCTGGCTGAACATCCTTTAGTGGAAGACACGTCTTCAGATATTGAACTCCCTGATGAGGAAGTTTTCTGTATTCAAGAGAATCCTCAAACATGGGAAATGTATTTTGATGGTTCTTCCAGAAGTCCAACAGGGAAGAAAATGGAAAATCCTAAATTCAACAAAGATGGTTTAGGAATTGTGCTCATTTATCCAAATAAGGCAGTGTTACCTTATTCCTTTTTATTGTGGGAAGGTGGTACCAATAATGAAGCCGAATAACAAGCTCTCATTACAGGCTTGGAGTTAGCGCTCCAAGAACAAGTGAATCACTTAAAGGTGAAAGGTGATTCAGACTTAGTAATCAAAAAAGTCAATGGGGATTGTGCCATCAGAAAAGAAGAATTAATCCCTTTGTATGATTACGTCAGAGATTTAATGGCGGAATTCCCTTCAGAACCGACATTTTCTTATGTCCCAAGATCACAAAATGCTCAAGCTGATGCGCTAGCCAATATAGCCACAGCTCTAGCAGATCCAAATCAGGACGAGACAACCATCAGTATTGCCCACCGTCATGAAATTTCACCTTATGTTCAAGCCAGAACAGAGGAAATTAATGAAATTAGTCTCATTCCTGAACCATATGGTCATATTATAGGATGGATGTCACCTATCAAGGAATACCTTCAAAATGGAACACTTCCACCTGATAGAGCCGAGAAAGAACAAATCTGGCGACGTGTGGTCAATTTTACTCTTTATGATAGCCCAAACCACTTAGAGAAAATTCTCTACAAATGTGGTTTTGATGGAGTTCTCTTCAGATGCATTGATAGTGAAGAGACAATGGCAGTCATAAAAGAAGTGTATGCAGGAGTCTATGGTCCCCAACAGTCTGCTCATAGAATGTCTGATCAAATTCGAAGGCTTGGATACTTTTGGCCTTCAATGATACAATATTGTGTTAATTTCACAAAGAAGTTTCATTCATGCCAAGTATATTCCAACGTCATTCATCAACCTCTAGAGTTGCATCATACAGCTAAATACATGTGGCCATTTGCCACATGGGGAATGGATGTTGTGGGACCTTACCCTTCAGCTACGGCCAAGCAGTTTAAGTACATTCTTAATGCTACTGATTTCTTTTCCAAATGGGAAGAGGCAGTACCTCTCAAAGAAGTCAGTTCTAAATGCATTGTTAGCTTCATCAAGTTTAACATCATTACTAGATTTGGTGTCCCTCATACCATATTGACGGACAACGGCACCAACTTCTGTTCTTCTGAGGTGAAGAAATTGTATCAAGAATACAACATTAAATCCAACCATTCATCTCGGTATCATGCGGTGGCCAATGGACAAATAGAATCCTTTAACAAGACACTTTCAAATATACTGCAAAAGATGGTGGATAAAGATAAGAGGTCATGGCCTGATAAACTCTTTCATTCTTTATGGGCTTAGCGGACTACCACTCGCAATGCAACGCGATCAAATCCATATTCATTGGTATATGGAACAGAAGCAGTCTTGCCAATTGAAGTTCAATTTACCTCACTCAGAATAGCCATTTGTGATCAGTTATCTACAGATGAGAAATCCCAAAAGAGATTGAATGAATTGGAACAGTTAGATGAGAAATGATTGTGCACTTTTCACCACTTGGAAATCTATCAGAATCGAATAGCACGAGCATTTAACAAAAAAAGTTCGTCTTCTTTCATTCATTCAGGGAGAATTGGTATTGGTTCTCAGAACACCAATGATACCAGGAATGAAGCCTCCCAAGCTTGCACCAAAATGGGAAGGACCTTATTCAATACATAAGGTATACTCCAATGGAGTTTATTCATTAATCTCAATGGATGGAGAACTGATCACGACTCCAACCAATGCCAGATTTCTGATGAAATATTTTGTATAAACACAAAATATGGTTCCCAGAACCAAGATTCTTACAAGTGCTTCATACAGAAATAGTCCAGTATGCCTTTAAACTATATCATCATCCACGGTCTATACATATGACCTTAAACTATTTTCACTTTCGTCCAACATGACGTTAAACTGTAGAAAAGAACTTGTCCCCACAACATGACATTAAACTGTGCAGCACCAATTCATCCTTTCTATATGACATTAAACTATACAGCAATGGTCCAGTATGACCTTAAACTGCAACTTCGTCCAACATGACGTTAAACTGTAGGAAAGACCCCTACGTCCAGAAAGACGTTAAACTACATAAGCACTTAATATTCCAGTATGACTTTAAACTGCATCATCATCCACAGTCTATGCATATGACCTTAAACTATTTGCACTTTCGTCCAACATGAAGTTAAACTGCAGAAAAGAACTTGCCCCTGCAACATGACATTAAACTGTGCAGCACCATTTCGTCCTTGCTATATGACGTTAAACTATATAGAAATGGTTCAGTATGACCTTAAACTGAAACTTCGTCCTACACGACGTTAAACTGTAGGAAAGACCCTTACGTCCAGAAAGACGTTAAACTACATAAGCACATAAAAGTCCAGTATGACTTTAAACTGCATCATCATCCACGGTCTATGCATATGACCTTAAACTATTTGCACTTTCATCCAACATGATGTTAAACTGTAGAAAAGAACTTGTCCCTGCAACATGACATTATACTTTGCAGCACCAGTTCGTCCTTGCTATATGACATTAAACTATACAACAATGGTCCAATATGTCCTTAAACTGAAACTTCGTCCCACGCAACATTAAACTATGAAAGAGTTCCCTAAACTATCCAGCATGACCTTAAACTGCATCATCCCTGGTCCATGTATATGACCATAAACTATTTGCAAATCCCTTACGTCCAGCAATACGTTAATGTGTGACGTCCTTACTACATGACGCTAAACTGTATAAAAATCCCTTACGTCCAGAAAGACATTAAACTATACAATCTCAAAGGTCTAGCATGACATTAAACTGCATCATCCACGGTCCAGGCATATGACCTTAAACTATTCACACTTTCGTCCAACATAACATAAATGGTGTGTTATTTTGTCCTTACTGCATGACATTAAACTGCACAGTCCCCCTTATGTCCAATATGATGTTAAACTGTATTGTCCCCATCGTCCTAAAGTACATGACGCTAAACTATACAGAAATTCCTTGATATGTCCTACATGACATTAAACTGTTATTTTGTCCCTGCTACATGACACTAAACTATGCATCACCAATAGTCTTAACTACAAGACTTTAAACTGCATAGTCCCTTTTTTATGTCCTACATGACATTAAACTATGCATCGTTAAGGTTGTTGTTACCTATTGTTTCTCACACCGAGTATGACTCACCTGAGCTTAGAGAAAACATCAACTATAACACTCTCTTTGGGCCGCTAATCATGTGTAAGTCCCAAAACATTTTTTTATTAGATCGTTGTCCCCAAGAACAACTTGATCCTTAATTCATTCTTTAATTGAACTACACAGACTTTGATCCTTGCCCTCCAGGCTGGGTATGTAGGCATCCTCCCAGGGTTCAAGCCCAAAAACAATCTCTTCACATCGGTTCACCCCCATCCCATATGATGTTGATTTGTGAAACTGCCCCTAGAATCAATATTTTTACATTGATTCACTTTCGTCCTTGTTATACGACGTTAAACTATACAACACATTTGTCCGGTATGACAATAATCTACAATATTCTTTGATCTCCTCACTTGAGAGAGAACTATTATTGACATTGATTTTTCAATCCTGTTTCATTTCAAAAAAAACGATGTGCATACATGGTAATGCCTAAATTTTTTATCTCAGGTTAAACCATCATTGCACTAAAGTCCCCTTTAACCCTTCACAGGTATGAACCAAATTTTTACAAAGGGTAGTTCTAGAACTACGTGGACTTGATTCCCATCCTTATGGGATACATAGGAACATTCGGGTGTCCCTCGAATCCAGTCCCAAGTCTTTTGGGCCTAACCCCAAATTTCACTTTCAGTCCCTTAGCTGAAAAGTCCTCATGAAAACACACACTGTGTATTCATTATTATGGTCCGAATTCTATGACCCTAAACTAAGATTTCTCATACATCCATCATGCACGATGTTAAACTGCATTTCAAGAACTACATATGGCTTGATTCTCATTCTTACGAGATACGTAGTGAAGTCCACGTTTCAATTCAGGACCCAGCCACAACATGATTATGGTTATCATTGACCTATGTATCTCTATATTCATTGGACAATACCCATATTTATGTGTTATAATACTATCCTTAAATATTTTCAGATCTTCATAACCCTTTTCATGACTTCTAGTCACAAAAATGTCAAACTTCTGAGAATTCTTTTGTCTGACTCTGGATCACGAGCCCATAGGTGGCCTTGCATAAACAGTCCACATAACAGACTTGTCAGCCGAAAGATGCTATTAATATGACCATGCAGCCAATTCCCTTAGGTGGACCTGCATATTTCAACCCCCTAACGGGTTTGTTAAATGATGGTAACTTCATTCTTGGGAAGAATGCCTCTTTTGTCATTATTTGTCTTAAACGACAGTATGTAGGGATCCGCAAAAAATAGTCATCCTTAACATATTTGTCCCATATCCTTTTTCATGATCTCAAAGTATTCAAGTCTATGGTTTATTTTTCTTCCCTACGTTTGGGTCAGACCTTCGTAGGAGTGATATTCATCCAGTTCTTCGATATTTTTGTCTGGAAATATCTTCTCTATATTCAAGTACCTCTTTCCATACAACAAACTTTATAGTTTAGAATATTTAAATCTCCACAAGCTTTCACTAGCTTTTAGCACTAGGAAAGTAAATTTTTGGGAGTTCTTTTGCCTGACTATGCAGCATGTGCCCATAGGTGGCCTTGCATAAACAGTCCACATAACAGACTTGTCAGCCGAAAGATGCTATTTATTTAACCATGCAGCCAATGCCCTTAGGTGGCCCTGCATATTTCAACCCCCAAACGGGTTTTGTTAAATAATAGTAACTTCATTCTTGGAAACTACTTCTTCTAATGCCTTATAGCTCTTTTTCATATCATTCCTCAGATTCAAATATTCTTAAGCCATAGTTTACATATTTTCCCTCATACTTGAGTATGGTAGTATGTTTTCAGTTGAACTTTCAAGGAATTGTGTCAATTCTAATCCATTTTGGTCAAAGCTATTTCGACCTTAAACATTAGCCGCTTTATGTCCGTCATGCATGACTTTAAACTGCCCGCAAAAGACAAAGGAACTCTGAATAAAAGTCATGTTCCGGCACACTAAATATACATTTTTTTATGATTTAGGTAATATTGAGCAATTAAAAGATTCAAAGTTTGAAGGATTATTTGTAATAATCCTAGTAAAAATCAAAATATGCTTACTAATCCCATTGGCTTAAGTAAATTTGAAGCAGGTAGTGAAAGAATGCAGGTACAAATGATTGAAGATGAAAGTGTTTTTTCATTGATACACAAGAGTTAGAAGGACATCCACAGACTGGAGTCTCTTCTCTTTTTCAAGAATTACAAGAGGCTTTCAACATAACACTTCATTTGATTTACAGCATCCCAAGTTTCATTAGCAACCACCGGGAATTCATTCATTCAACTGGATACAATAAGAGATGCAGTGATACTAGCTCTTCTTTAAACAATTGTAAAAGGATGTTCTTGAGTACGGTTTGAGAAAATTTTCTGCTGATCAAACAGTGACTTTGTTTCTGTCCAACAGACTTGGAAGATGGATACATGGATTTGATAATGGATCATTGGAAGTAAAGAGCCATTTGGAGAGAGTACTCTTTTCAGATATTTCTCTAATACCATGTTTGTCTTCTCTCCACCAACCAGTAGTGGAAAACATTTCAGCCCATGGGTTTTCCATTTTCATATATGCAAGGAAATAACATGGAGGAAGAATTTGAAAGTTCAAACCATTGTTGTTTCTCTTAATGCACAACATAACCGAAATGAAGGAGTAGTAGCGCAGCTGCATTTCAGGTGTATAGTTCTTTGCATCTGTAACATTGACTCCTTGCAGGTGACCATGACCACATAGAGATAGGTAGATGCTCTGTGGGAAGTTAAGATGATATTTCTTCAAGTACTTAGCCGAATCTGGGAAAGTTCTGTCGCAGATATCATAGTAATCATGGCCAATGATGTTCATCATGTCATCAATCCGCTTGCTAGCCAGTTAGTCAGCCATTCCAATTCCCTTGAGAACCACTAAATCTACACAAAAAATGAATAAACTAACTCTTAAATAGGTGTATTTTTCATAAAATTTGTGAAGAAATTTGAAAAATGGCTAAGGCATTAAGGCGCGCAAGTCTAAACAATGTCGCGCAAGTATTCGTGTGCCGTGCTAGTTTTTGACGCGCAAGTGTAAACCGCGCAAGTACAAATACCTTTACAGTAGCGCGACATCAAGGAAAACACTAGAAAACAGAGAAACCTGCACGGCTAAGGTGACCTGTGTGGCAAGAGCTCGAAGGTATGATGTCCGGAAATCCAGATGCTTGTACGGAGGTGAGGTCGTGTATTTATAGACCAGGAGGCCTATCTGCGCGCCGTACCCAGTGCGCTTAAGGCCTGCGCGACGCAAACTTGCGCGCCGCCCTCTGTACACTGAAGACTTGTGCGCCCCCCTTTTCCTTTGGATGGATTCGATTTCCTTAGAGTCAAATCCTCCTTTCTCTCCGGATCCAACTCCGAGGGGGGACTTTTGTTAACACTCCTTTCATCACAGAATCTAAAGATCGGAAAAGGGGAATATCTGAGCTTAAAGTGATTCAACCTTTGAAGAAAACATCAAAAATAGACAAAGGCATGAACAAAAGATCAACAGCAACTGCACCGCACAAGTTATATCGCTGTCGCGCAAGTCCACTTGCGCGACGCCCTTGGTCGCGCAAGTGACTTGCGCGACCTAAGTGGTAACCGCCCGGTAACCGCCCAGGGCCTTCTTTTGCCTATAAATAGACCCTGTGGGCCCCCCATTCGAGAGGATCTTTTTCTAGAAATTCGGATTGAAGCTCCCGACGGCCAAGTCTCTTCTCAAAGATTCCGGAACACTTCTAAGGTAATTTTTTAGCTAGAACGGAAGATCTAAAGAGAAGGAGGAAGACCTTAGTGTTGAAACTCATAAACACTTGCGCGTCTGAGTGACCAGCCCTCAAGGGAACTAGTCACACTTGCGCACCACCTTATTCCTTCGATAGAACTTGCGCGTCCCTTTTCTGGGAGATCCTCAAGAGGATTCTAAAGGCTTTAAGAAATAGTCGCTCAAGTATTTTAAATACTGGTTGCAAATCGCGCAAGTACCCCACATGTCGTGCAAGTGTACCTGCGTGACCAATACTTGCGCACCCACGCAAGACTTGCGCGCCTTTCAAGACATGCGCACCCCTACCTTTTGGGTTGCCTATCTTTCCCATTTTACCCCTCTTAATCCATTTCACCATTCCTATTCAAGATTTAGTCTTCAATATACTCTTCAAAGCCATTTACGGCATGATTTCTTGATTTGACTTCCTTATTTGAAATGAATTCTGTGGAATATCTCTCAAAACATAGTGATTTATACATCTTTATGTCACCAAAGATTGAGAGTTCATTCATTCAACCTCATCCTTTATGATGAGAGAATCCTTAACCTGGGTCTCCTTTTTAGGAATAATCCCCAGTTATAGGTCCTTTAATCTGGGCAACATCCTCAAGAGTAAGCCCCAAATTCATAAAGTTCCAAAACTCGGGCATCCTCTTCAGGAGTAAGCCCCAAACCTTAATTCCTTAACTTGGTCATCCTCCTCAAGAGTAAGCCCCAATCATAATCCTTTAATATGGGCATCCTTCTTAGAAGTAAGCCCCAAGTCCTCTAATTTTGGGCATCCTTCTTAGGAGTACGCCCCAAACCTTAATCCCTAACATGGGTCTCTTTTTCAGGAATAAGACTCAGTCATAATATTGGGCTTCCTTTTCAGGATTAAAACCCAATCATAAGTCCCCTCCTAACTTGGGAATCCTCCTTAAGAGTAAGCCCCAAGATTAGAGTATTCAAATCTCCATGAAGCACATATACCTTTATGGACCCTGTTCATGGATTTTCTCCCTAAAAGTGAATCCTAAACCTTCATCTTCTGGGCAGTCATACATACATAAGCCCCAAAACGTTTCTTATGATTGCATATTTCATGGGACAATTGTCTATGTTTTTACCAATACCTATTGTTTCTCACACCGAGCATGACTCACGTGAGCATAGAGTGTAAAAGTAATTATAACATCCTTCTTTGAGCCATAAATCATAAATGTCATACTCCCTTACTCAAACTACGTTGGTTCTGATTCCTTTCCCAAAACAAAGGATACGTAGGTAGCCCATTTGTGGGTTCGATCCCAACTCTGAAATAATTCATGTCCTTCTGAATGACAATAAACTTCAAGTGCCCCACTGAGTGGCTTTAAAACCAGCCTGGTCATCATAATGACCAAGAGACTTTTATATAAATGTTTTGAAGGATACCATTGACCGAGAATCTCTAAATAGATACAGATGATTCTCTATTGATGAAGAACCTCAAATACATATAAATGATTCTCTAAATTTCTTACATATTTAATCATTGATTGTTAAAACTAAAGGAAAGCTCATTTTATATTTGGTAATGTAATAAGGATTCACGAACATAACTTAAATATATAAAGAGAGTCCCAGAGTAGACAATAATTCCCCTCAAAAAGGTGTGATGAGTCCGACCTCCCATCCTCTCGACCAATGCAAATTCCTATGCCTCATCAGTCCACAAGGTAATGAGCGCCTACCTTTGGAAAGTAGTTCCAAACGGATGTGGAATCATTGGATGTTTCCGGTTCTACGAACAAACCCACTAGAAACCGATCGGAACGTTTGAATCTCCCGTCCAGGAGGTCATCCCCGAATTCTGTGCGAAACAAAAAATCATATCAAATATATAATATATATTCATCAAATTTTACCTGATTAACATCCATGTAAAATTTAAACAAAATTTGATTAACATTGCATTTGGAGGTGATTTTCAACATTTACACATGAGAAACCTTATTATTTTATAAAGTATTTCATAGTAATTAGGTAGATGGGAAATTATAATTCTAAAAGTGTAATTAATTCATAATAATAATATATAATCATTAATCCCATAATAATTCTTATCCATATATGAAGGTGATAAATAATGAAATTTGTCAATTCCTGGATATAGTAAGCCATATATGTGCACCAGTGATATATTTACATACTGTTTGATTAGAAAGAAGGGTTATAATGATGTTTCCATAAAAATAATGTCATTTAATTTTAATGAGGATACAAAAATAATTATTCTAAAATAAATACTATTTATTTTGACTACATAAATAAGAGTGGAAATTTATGTGTCTTCTTAATTTGATTACATTTTTAAAACGATTCATTTAGATGAACATTATAAGGCTCTGGGGTGGTCTTTTGTGAAGAACGAAACCTATATAACATTTCTATGTAAATGAGAAGTAAATTTTTCATATTTTTTTATATAGAATAATCAATATGGTGAAAATAATTCATGGAGAATGTGATCTTTAATAATAGAGGTGAGTGGAAGTATAAAAATTTATCAAATGATTAAATTTTAATTAATTAATTCTAAAAATGAACTCAAATTTTCAAGGGATTCATAGATATGATTTGTTAGGTTTGAAATACAATATTATAGTATAATTTATATATGATTTTTTTTCATTTTAACAGTTATCATGTTGATTAACCATTAGTTTAAAATCCATAATTTTCACTAAAGTAACATATAATTAAAAATTGATATGTTCTAAAATTAATATATTTTTTGAAAAAATGGCCAGTAAAAGGAATATTAATGAAAAATTATTTTATTTAATACCCCCAAATTGTATTGAAATCGTATTTTATATTAATATAATTTAATAAAATAATATTTTTTTTAAAATCATTAATATCAATTTGAACACATTTAATTTAATATCACTAAAAGAAATAAATAAAATTGTGCCATCAGGTTATATAATTTTATAAAAATGGTAATATGGATTATTTAACTATTAAAATATTAGGACAGTAAAAATTAATAAATTTATGTAACTTTTGATATTTTCAAAATGATTAATTTTATTTTTGTAATAATTGAAAAAATATTTTATTAGAATTTTGTATGAATTTAGGGTCATTAAATAATATATAAATACTGAAAATATATTATGGTCATGTAAATAATTTCATTTTTTATAAAATTATTTCAAATATTCATTAACAACTTGTTTTTCCCCATATTAAACAAATAATTTATATTTAAAACTAAGAGTGTAACATTTTGTAACTTTCTTTGATTCATATAACATATAAGTCATTATAATGGAAAAGTTTCCATTAAACAGGTGAAATAAAATACTATGGATATAAGAGACTATGTACCATTATCCTATAATATTTACGATGAATAATAATAGGCTTATAAATTATTCTTAAAATATATTAAAATGATTTTCCCATAACATGTGTGAAAAATTTAACCACATTTTCTATTGATAATGCCATAAAATAAAAGAGGTCTAATTACTATATTTGACACTATATTTTATAAATATATAATTCATTTTACTAATTCCATTCATACAAATAGGAAAATTAATTTTAATGAATGTTTTCAGAATGCGGAAAAAAAATATTTTCAAAAATATAGATTTTAGAAAATATAAATATTTATTATTATCATATTTCGTTAAAATATTTATTGGATAATGGAAAATATTAATCATGTAAGTAATATATATATTTATAAATCAATAACTGACATTACTTTAATTTATTAAGAAAAATTCAATTTTATTAAACAATCAATAGAAAAAAATCAGATTTATTTAATTTTTTTTATTTCTATTCATTTTATGACTCATGAATCCATTTTAAAAAATTTAGACTATATTTTTTATAATTTATTTATTACTATTCATTTATGGAGATCAAATGGATATAAAATAATGGATGCATGATATTTTTATAATTTTATGTGGTTAATCTGAATGGGTTGTTCAGTGTAACATAAGCTATATAAGATATAACATTATTAATCCTAAATATTTGTCAAATAATGTCTTCATATGACATCCCCCCTATAAAAATTAATTTTTCCATTATCTTTTTTCAAATTTACACAAATATATTAGGATAATTCTTCCTCATCACGTCATTATTATACAATGTAGATTCCTCGATTTATTGTTTTCACCATAGAACATTGATCGGTTGAGTGGCGTTTTTTAATATCAATTAATATCCAAGATCTAAAATATCTAGTAGTTCATATTCTATAGAAATATATGTCTCCAATTGTTTGTCCATTGATTTCAATACATGTGAATAATTTATAACTTAATTCCTCTAAAGAGATAAATGTAAGTCATAATATATATGATAGATACTCAATGGAATCAAAAATAAAAAAGAACCCATTCTAATTTGATCAATAACTTCAATAGGAATTCAATAAATATGGCTTAACTTGAACTTGAATCAATTTCACTTCATATCATATATAACATCAAAACTATACATCTGAATGGTGTAGTGAAATCTATTATTATTAAAATATTCTATAAAAGTAATGTATTGACCCTAACAAACTTTTAAATATATGGGAAATCTCTCAACATGTCTTATAGAGATTTATGGGTCATCGTAGACATTTAATATGTATACGGACGTTAGATAGTAAAAATATATAACATTTTATCAAGATTCTAGTGATGACTTCTCCTGATCCTTATGGTAATCCAAGGATAATGAATATATAAAATTTATTGTGGTACAACATTAAATCATAAAAAATCCTTTATTTATAACAAATTATTTTGATCAACAAATAAATCATTTATATTCACAATTAAGTATATTTATTTGGTAAGGTTATTGACATGAACCCAAATATTGTTATAGCATTTATATGTTTGGGCAGTCAGATAACAAATTCCATTTTGATTTTCCACACTTAAACACTAGACTGGGTGAAGCTTACAACATCCTTGAAGAATTTTATCATACATCATTAACAGTTTGCTATACCAAACATGAAGAATCATACTCTAAAATATCTCTTTTTAGTCAATACCCGAAGGAAAAAAATCATTAATATATATCTATATATATCTTTGTAAATACATGTAGAATGTGTAATGAAATAGTATAAGCTTCATAGATCAACTCCTTCTTAAATCTCATAATGAAGGGACACACACACTATTTTGATAGCTTATATTTATAAAGTAATCATGGTTCAACATAATAACATTTCATTTGTTATTTCTTAATTACGCATCTTCCATTTAAGACTCCTCAAAAATAACATTGATATATAGTTTAACACCTATTTTATAAAGTTAAAATTTCCCCCTCCATTAATTATTTAGAGATATAAACATTCAAATTTTAAAAATAGAAGATCTTTTATTATCCTTATCATAAGAAATATAATAATATGTTTTAGAATCATCGCATACTCCCATTTGATGAATTCATAGGATAATAATATTATGATTTTTAATTACCATTAATCATATGAAACTATATTTTATAGAGTTCATTTATTCTTATTTTGAGTTAAAATATATATAAACTTGTTTAACGTAATATATGTCACCCCATTCATTATAGATATAATAATTTCATATCTTTAATGAAATCTATTATAGTAGCTAATTCAAAATCAGGATTTGGGAATATTTTCACATATACATTTTATATTCATCCATAATAAGTATTAACATCATATTTATACATTTTAGTTTATCCCATAACCTTATTATATGAATCAATATAAATTTGAATACCTTAACCATTATAGGGTAATGTAATAATATGTGTGTTAACCATTCTTCTATTTTGTTCGTATGTCATTACACACTTTCATCCAAAAAAATGAACATGTCTCCCTTTTTAGTTAACATGGAAAGTAGATTCAATATCTTCGATAAAAATATCAACAAATCAATGATAATATAATGAGGGTCAATGAAAAAAATGGATCTCAGTCACATTAGTTGGTCTAGTACAATGTTCAATAATTTTAATTCTTAATATTTCATATAATATACCCTAACATGAGAATATGTAACCCATTAATGAATATTCATAAGAAAAAATATTAAAATTTAATATTTTTTAAAATGATTGTCCATCATTTGTATCTTCAAAAAACTATTTAAGAAATATTAACATCCCTCATTTCTCTATGAATAAATAAAAATATCTTAAATAAAGATGTCCAAAAATTAATCAAGTTAATACATAATTACTATATAAATTAAATACATAAATGTATAATAGGAATTAGTATTAACAAAATTAATAAATATGATTTCATTGTATCCATAAATAATATAAACTGGTGTCTTGGATATATCCCCTAACGTGTCCATCAATTAATGTTGATGAAATGAATATCATTCTTGGAAAATAATTTAATCCACCATGTTAATCTAATAGTTCATCCATGTGAGTTATATGATGAATTTTATTCCTAAAATATTTTTATCTTATCAATAATCAATACAGAACCACATTGATTCATCATTATTTCCCACAAACTGAACAAATGTAGAAAAATATGAAATAATTTTCTAAATGAAATCATTTTCATGATTCTACTAATTTTTATTCTACAATTCTTTTAACTAAATCAGGGTATTCTATATGTATTCTAACATATATGATTATCACTATCTATTAGTTCTATTAAATCCACATCTCTCAGATTTGGTGGAAGAACACGATACTCTTCTTGAAAAACGTAAATAAATGCATATATAATAATTTTATATTTGATAATAAGTTTCTACCCAACAATATGGAATAAATTCTCCTTTATAATATAAATCATAACCCATATGATGGATGTAATTTCAATCATAAGTTCATTTCTCTTATAACACTGATAGTTGATCCTTGGTTCGTCAGGAATATAAAACACAACTTACCCTCTATAATAATATATGTGGAATTTATGTAATGATAGGCACTCTACCCCCAAAATATCACCGACTTCAACTAGAGGTTATGTTAAGAGATTTATAGTGTAAAAAATCCAAAAAACCTCAAATGGAGAAGAATAATATACTTCATAATTTAAAATCATAACATTATGGGTTTTATTAATTAATAATCATCAAATTAATGATTTGATTCTGATAAATCCTTAAAAATACATTATATATAAATGATTAGGTAGACCTAGAATCAAACAATACATTTGTGGTTTTATATTTGAAGATAAATGTTAATTTCAACACATCATTACAATATCCAACATTAAAATTAGTGATAAAAAAATATTAAATTTACCTCTTGTTTTAATATTTAGTAATCATATTTTCATCATAAATAGCATTCATATTTTCAAACATGTTAGCAAAAGGCCAATACACCGTGAATATAAAACACTACACTTTTTTGTGAATATTTTAGAGATTTTTACATATTTTCATCAATACATAACATCTTCTATGCATTCCCCTATTTTATTTCATACATTCTTTCCATTCCATACATGAATCCTTAACTAGTTATCTTGAGAAAATTTCCCCCTTTTCTCCATCGACACACTTATTGTAATGAAATGATCATCTCTTTTTTATATGGTTTTTAGAATTTATTTGGAATTATTTTCTTATTAAAACTATAATATTTTTTATTATCTCTAATGTTCATCATCACCTTGAGTTAAAATAAAAAAATTTCCCCATGTTTCATTATTTCCTTTATGGAAAACCCATATGGGAGACATGGTATTAATCCATTAAAGAATATATTATCCTTAAATTTAGGTTTTATGATCATATTAAAATCATACCTTGTAAGTATTATAATGATTTTTCATAATTACCAATAGATTCATCATCCTTTTTATTTACCATGAGGATTTATTTATCAATTTTAGAATGAGATATTTGATAAATCTAATTATTGAAAAATAATAATTTAATGACAAGTAATAAATTGATTAAATTTCTACATGTTATATTTTTTTTTCTAATACTCCACCAATAATTTGATTCATCATTCAAATGATAAAAAATATTCTAAAACTCTATTGATTCTTAAAATTTTGAAATGAAAATATATTTTCAATTATAATGATCTATTCATCATAGACTATTTTTTTATGTACCATCTATACAAAGATGGATGTTATCATTATAAATAATTGATTTAGATATTTTATTTATCATTGCCAATATATTTGTATTTGCAATTCCTATAACATTTGGTTACTCATGGAGAAAAATTAATTGTTCATCACATTCTTTATTAACTTGATTCCTTCTTGTTCCATTAATTGAATAAAACCAAAAAGTATAGTTTGGATTGAATAATCATATTGGAAACCCACATAATCTCCTAATATAGATTATATAATGTCTATTTCATTAAACAATATTTTTATAAACCATATTATTAACCTAGATCATCAATTATCATTACCATTACATAAGAATTATAAATTATACACACACTTATATAATGTTTTTCTAATAATTCATTCTCATCATATATTCAACTTGATCCATAAAACATTCTATGATACCGCTTATAGTGAGATATAGTTTTCATAAATTAATTTCATATCCTAATTTATTAATTTTCATCAAATATCAATTTGACCAACATTTGAATCATTTATGTCTAGTATCTTTGGAATCATAGAAGCATAATGAAATTTTTCATAAATTATCTATATAATCTCCAACATTTTTCTTTATAAATAACACCCTTTATATATAAAACATGATTAATTCCATTCTTCATAACCTATGAAATGTATAAAATGAAAGGTAATTATCTGAATTTCATTAAGGGTTAAAATGGAGATATTAATTATCATGTAAGAATAATTAGAGAAAATATGTATCATATCATTAGAATAATTTTGAAAAATCAGGCCTTATATATCATAGATCATAATCATCTGTCAGGAATGAAATCATTCCATTTCATAAGGCATAAATCGATATGGGAATATTTATCTTGAGTCATGAGTGAAAAACCATGACGTATGACATATAATTGTTGAATATAGATTATTAAAAAAATTCCTAAGTAGTAAGGTATCATTTAAATTTATCTCATTATGGAATGTTCTTACTCACCAAACCATCTTGGTATCAATGGATCACTACCAATATTATCGTAGATGAGAAATACTATTTCTGAATAAGATTCAGTCCTTATTCTAGTAATATTTAACTCATGATATATATATGACTGCCCAAATAATTAGATTAATATATTGGTAAAATAAAACAAATAATAAAAATCATCATCACATTTTTCACCAGATCATCAAATAATCAGAATATCAGAATCCTTAAAAAAATTAGTTTTATATAAAAAATATCATAAAATAACCAATGGAAAATAAATTTTTATTACATCCCTTCTATAATTTCATCATAGTAGATCACATGGAAATTCTATTTATGTTATAGAAATCATTTCATTATAAACATAAACTGTCAATAGAAATAATAAGACTAGTTTCGAGGGATCAAATCCTTCATAATTCATATATAAAACTGATGGATGATGTCTTGAGTAAATAATAAAATGATAAAAATATAATTATTAATTATTTATAAAAATATTCATTCTATTTTTTAAAAATATGAAATTATAAAAACTATTATAGAATCTATTTTGATTAAAAATAATTATGGAAATATGCGATTGAAGATTTCATTTATTAATAAGCCCTGAAAGTGGGATATTTTTTCACGCTTTATGGGTAAAATAGTAAATTTATAGTTCATTAAAATGTAAAATAAGTATATAGTTTGAATAATTACAAAGAAAATACAATTAAGAGCATTTATTGTAAATTAAATAACTGGTCAAAATTTATTTAAACATTCATAAATAAATAAAAAACTACTCTTTAAGATTATTTTCAAAAATATGGATGTGATAAATGTTTTTCGTTCAAATATAGTATTAATGTGGATTTTACTAGAAAATCTATTTATAATATTTAGATTAATTATGGTTAACAATGATAGAACAGAATTTATTATTCTGAAAAAAAATATTGAATAATAAAAATCATGATTTTTGTGAGATATTGATTATAGGACATTATTATCATTGACCTAATCTTAAATAAATCCAATACAAAAATATAATTTGTTATGAATATGACATGTGTCCCTTATAGATAAAAGTGATACAAAATTCATTGACAATGAGTTCACCATGAATTGAGAACCCTATAAGCACATGTAAGTAAATTTAATATTATTATAATTATATATAAAAATATTTGTAATACAAAAAAATATTATATATGATAATTTTATTGTGTTTCAACCCCAGATTTTTATTTAATATTTACATTTTACAATCATCATTTCCAAGTGTTAATTATTTCAACTATGAACAGTCTTTTAGTTCATAGTGCCAGTCCATGTACATTTTTATTTCATCCATTAAACCAAGAAACTTAATGATGATATAGAAATAATATTTATTCATTATATATAAATTTTTATTCATCATTTATTGTTATATATGTATATATATAGTAATTTCGTAATTTGTGGTGATGATATGTCGTACATAGGCATGAACACTATATTCAATTTTTAATTAATTGAATGAATAAAGAGTAAATATTTAATAAAAAGTAAAATTTAATTGTTATATCATATGTATAAAATATACTCAATAGTTATTCTTAGTAACCATAAAATTAATAAATAAATGAATAATAAGTCACATCAATTCATGGAAGTGGAAGTCCCCACATACACACGAGTGACAGTATCATATCCCAAAGGATGGGATGGAAAGTATGGAGATGGGAAAATATTACTCCAGAAATATAATTATTTCATTAATATCATATATAATAATAAACTCATTATAATACCCATAAATAAACTATGGTGATGAAAATTGATTTATATCACTTTGGTTAGATGGTAAGTCATACTTACACATGAGTGATACATTAACTTTATTTATTATGTGAAAGAAGGTCAGTAATGGTTATTTAATAATAATAATATTTAATAACAGTAAGGATTTTTAAATTTATATTTTTTGTAATTAACATTGATTTAGAGGATATAAAAATAATTATATGTGAAATTGACTAGTAATGGTTATTATCACATCTTTTAAATGATTCTTTTAGATATTTGGTACTGGGAACTATGGTTGGTCTATTTGTAAAAATTAATACCCTATAATGACTCCAGGAATGTTTAAATTAATATTTTTCAATGTTTGGTTAGTCTATAAGTCAAAGTGTCTTATAATGAAGTGACAGAGGAGGATTCCATTTATAATTAACAAAAGGGATGTTTATGGAATTTCTCAATGGAATAAGTTATAATTAAATTATACATAATAAAAATGCCTCAAATGGAAATAGATTCATATATTAGGTAGGTTATGGTTGTATTTAAAACAAAAAAATAAAACTTTTTTATGTTTTTGTGTCTCGTTAAACCTTATAATTTTAAAAAACAACTCTAAAAATGTCAATTTTTACTACTGAACAGTATTTTACTATAATATAGTTTATTAATATTATCTTATTAGTTTTTGATAGGCCCATAAAATAAAATTTCTTAAATTTTATACCATGTAATTTCAACATGACTAATCTCAATATATTGATAATTTTAAAAAATGATAACATTTTTAAAATATCATTATCTTAAATAAAGGAATTATTCATTTTATTTTACATGAATGACAGAAAAAACAGTTTTTAAATAGAATATAATATTTTAAAACAACGAAAATATTTAAACATTACATAAATTTTTTTTCCCTAATAACAAAATTATATTATATCAGTTTTAAAATTTTCAATATAATTTTTTTAATATGGTCATTTTATTGATAATATATTATTTTGGAATTATTTATGACTTTAAAGTATTTTTAATATTCATTGCAAAATTAAATTAGTTTTCATAATTTATATAAATTCATTATTTTTAAAATTAATTTTAATATTCATTCATAAATATTTTTTGTCCCTATGTAGTAACATAATGAATTTTTAAAACTAAGAGAGTGACATTTTGAAAAATTCATTTATTTAAAATAAATTCATTTTCTTGGTAATTTTTCAAATAAATTAGTAATTTTTTTTATTATAGTGATTTTTTTGAATTATATTTATAAAATAATATTTATAAAGAAAACATAAGTCATTTACCAATATTTTTAATCAAGATGAACACGATCAACCTTTTACGAAGGTGATAAAATTTTCCACAATTTTTATTCATTTTAAACAATAAAAAACAGTACCAATTTTAAAAAATAAAATTAATGATTCAAAAATTTAATTAACATTTTATAATTTCATTTATATTAATAGTAGAAACTATTTTTAATGTAAATGGGAAATATTATAAAAACAAAATTTTATGAAAACTATATTTTTATCCATAAAAATAGAATTAGTCTTACCATATTATTAAAAATAATTTATTGAATGTTTGTGAA
Source organism: Viscum album (assembly GCA_963277665.1). NCBI lineage: Eukaryota > Viridiplantae > Streptophyta > Magnoliopsida > Santalales > Viscaceae > Viscum > Viscum album. The sequence goes on along the minus strand of OY728163.1, from coordinate 1,041,997,491 downwards.
ATTTTATAAATTAAATATTATATGTTTTTAAAACTATTCTCAAATAGTTATAATGTAATTATGTAATAATAATACATTTATCACATAAAACTAAACTTTCATATAAAACATCCATTTTCATTTTAGATAATTTTAATATATTTATTCGAGTCATTGTGTATCTAATGAATTCATTTTATATACATGTATAATGAATGTTTTCAAAATTTATTTATTACTACTCATACACTCAATTCAAATGTAATTGTAATAAAATAAATTTAACATTTTAATAATGTTAGGTTTTCATTTTAAAGGCATTATCATGTGTAACAGAGACTATCAAGATATAAAATTATTTACTAATAAATATTTCAAAAAAATACTTTGTTATTACCTACGTCCAACCTTCCAATAATTGAAATCATGTATAACATTATAAAGACAAAATTTATACACTGTTTTAACTCTAATACCATATAATTCTATATCCTATTGGAAATATCTCATAACCATATGAATATATTAATAGATTCCCTCTAGAGCCTCATTTCACCTCCCAAACCATAAATAATGAAAAAAAAATATTAATTAAATATTAATCCTAAAAATAAATTTTATATTCTTAACATATATTTTTCCAAAAATTAAAATTTGGATTCATAACAATATAAAAATTTAAAAAGATGTCATTTATGTGGGGAAAGCATATAATATCAAAACAAAAATCACATGCTAAAACATATAGGGTAAAAAGTAAATCCCAACCATCCCCAAAAACAACTATCCTAAATATAATACCCCACCACATACCATCCCAATGTTCTTAATTAGTTATATCATCAAGACTAAATGAGTGATAAACTAACTAAATCTTATGATTCATGCATCTTCAATTATTTTTTCCCGCTATGAATCTAATAGAATATTCTATACACTCTAATCCAAAGGATCATATTTAAGTATCATTATTTAAAATTATTTATATCATCTATTAAATAACATTAATATCATTACACTAGAAATTTCTTTTACATAGTTTCAATCATCAATAAAATTATCCAAGTGACTTACACCATGTACCCTATATCCTACTCATCCACCAAAACATTTCAAGATCACAAACAATGAGACCAATATATAAATGAGTATATATATAATATATTCCAACAAATTTTATAGATATCATCAATATGAATCATTATTATTATCCATGATCCCAAATTAAACCCCAAATTTATCTGAGACATCCACCCACATGGGATATACACCTATCAAGATATTTTTACTTATTCATTTTTACATCATAAGATACATGCCAAATAATAATGGATAAATGTAGGTAATCAAAATAAAATATGAAGAGAACCTTATATACTTCTATCATGAATTATTAATATTTAAGATGAATATAATATAGAATTAATTATTCATTTCATGATAATTAACCCACGTTATAGTTCATCACTAGAGAAGGATTATCTCTTTGAAGTACGGGTTTTCCCTAATATAATTGAAATTAAGATTATCGCCCACCTAAACTATTAATTTCATTTAAGGCAGTACTAATAGAAAAATATAAGACTTTTATCCACTAAATCAGTGAATATAAATTATTTTCAAAATTTTCAGTAAATCTTCATCATCCATCACGAACATTAAAACAGATTCTCTCACTATCCCATGGTGGTTTAACATTCATTTTTAATATATTTTTTTTGATTTTACAAAAATATTTCATTGGTATTACAAATAATAGATCAATATATTTTAGAATGAAGTTGTTCATAAATCTATATTAAACTATATTTGTATATATGAATTTACAATAAACATCAAACTACACTAAAAAACATATAAAATATAAACATACTCTAACCACCCACTTATTATATCGAATGTTATATATATATATATAATCATATTGATATATAATTGTGTAGAAGAATGGAACCATCTACCAACTTATAAAAAATTCAATCTGGAATTTAATTGTTAAATTAATTATAAAGATATAGTGGAATATATTTTTTATTGAAATTATAGAATTTATGTTGATGTAAATGTTACAAGTCCATATGAATTGTAATATGACTAATAAAATAGTAACCTCACTTATTAATTTATAAATAAAATTATTTTTTCTCATTGGTGAAATTGTAATATATTTATGTCGATGAATAAGTAAATAAATGTTTTAAAAATGATAAAATTTGTATTTGAATTTTTATTTAATAGAAATTTTTATTTATATTTTGATAATGATTTGAAAAAAAATATATTTTCATAAAATATAATAAAAACTAATTATTTTTTTCTAATGGTTATATTATAATATAATGAGAACTTAATTAATTTTTCAGAGTGTTTTAAAATTAGTTAATATTTAAAATTTCTTATTTTAAGAATAAATTATGTTTTTAATTAAAAATTAAATTACTAATATCTAGAATATTGTTGTAATAAATAGTGTTCATCTTTAAATTCAACACATTGAAATATGGTTAGGGTAAATTTTTTAGATTATTTTAAAATAGTTTAATTTTTTGTGAATTTTTTAATACAATAATTTAAAGTATATATTAATTATAAGATAAATACTTTATTCCTTGAGTCATGAATGAAGTTAGAGCAATAATCCTGAATATCCCATTATTGTTTTTATATATTTGTTATAATTCTAAAACATTTCATAGTCATCATAAAAAAATAAGATATTAATAAATATAATAATGAGAAAACACCCCTCTTCTACACTATATTTTCCACCCCACACCAACTATTAATCTCACACCTCAATGCAGTGCATCTTTTTTAATATCTTCTTCATTACCTTCTTAATAATCTTTTGCATGTCCATCACATGCCGGTCTCACCAATAATCCCAAACCATTACCTTTTGGAGGATACCAAGGTGGAGAATTCAATATATAAAACACTCTTTCATTTTATTTTCATTTATTTTTCATTTATTATACATTAATCACCCACCCTTAACCAAGTGGCCTGAAAACTCTAGTAACATTAATATACTATAATTTTTACATGTTTGTGGGAAAATTCACCAACAAACATCTCATCCTCCCCCTTTTATTCTAAAAAATGATAACTTCATCACTAATGTGTCGATTTACAACCATTATGTATGATAAAAAATTATTTTTCATGACTTCATGCAAGGATAGTCATAATACTATTAATATTGTTAAATAATATTTCATTATAAATATTATATTTATTTAATGTTCTGTAAAAAATATATAATTATGATATTGAATAAAATGATAGAAGTTTCGTATGAACATAAAAAATAGGAAAATAAATTAAATCATTCTCATTAATGTTTTATCTAATTATTTAGCATAATATAATTATCCAACCATTGAATCAATGGAATAAATGCACCTAAAACAGTAAAAATGATCCAATACTATTAATAAATGTTTATAAATATGATATAATAATATCATACAAGTAATTATAAATATTAATATGGTTCTATAATATATTAACAAAACTCATTAAACAATTGTACATGTGGTTTGAATGTATTTGAGAAAAGATTAACTTGTGGTAAGGGAATTTTAACCCAATTTCAATTATTTGGGTTGATCTTCTACTTTATTGATTTTGTTGTGCTAAAATTATTGATGAAATTTATTTGGATTATATTATGAATTTTTATGTCTATTTATAGTGTATAAACATTATCTATTTATTTAATTTATTACCACTATAGTTATATTATATTGTTAAGGGACTTTTAATTATAAATATTATTTTAAATTTTAATTTTTACAATATTTAATAGGAGTGTTTTTGTGAATCTATTCATAGATAATTTTTAGGGTTCTTGGGAATGATTTATGATGATGTGTGGGACCTATATCTCCCCCAAATTCATTGTGTATATTTACAGAAGAGTTCAAATGTATGGTTACTCCATGTACCCCTGTAATGGTTACAAAATATGGTATCCATGAGGGTTACAATGTATTGTTCCCTGAGAGTTACATATTATTGTATTCATGAGTGTTAAAAATTATATGGTTTTCATGAGGAATAAAATTGAAATTTATTAATTCCCTAATTTACCTTTATTGAATTATTTATGTTTTTATGTTTTATAAGAATATCGTCATTTTATAATGAAAAAATATGATACATATTATGTGATAAGTATGTATTTGTCAAATTGATTTAATATGTTTATAAGTATTCATGTACTAACAATTTCTCACCATTTTTTATGTTCCTCGATAATATTTTCATGCTCATCCCATATTATTAAATGGTATTTCATAGGAATTATCATTGTGTAATAGTAAAATATAATCCAAGATGATTTTTGTTCATTTTGTTTCTAAAAAATGTATTATATATAATTATTATAATATATATATTAGAATATATGGATATTGTTTTAGTAATACCCCCTTTGATTGCTTATGGGTTGATTTGTGTGAACTATGTCCTAATATTCTAAAAATATAAACTAAAATGATATATAGGAATGTAAATTTTTGAATTTAAAAAAAATATAATATATTATTAAAATTTTATGTCTGGTTCCTTATATATTGAATTATATTGTGGTTTAGATATATTTAGGGGTTAAAATTGTGTTAATAGAGTATCATAAATGATTCTTACCATGAGGTATATCATTTCAAGGATACTGTGTTGCTTCATCAATGATTTATTTGTTAATAATGGTTATTTGGAGAATAAAATAGAATTTTAAAGTTGTAATGATCATATTAGATTATATAATCATGAATATACAACCGAGAATGGTGTAAATTGGAACCAATTTTTTTAGATAATTCTATTTCATTTGATGTTGGTTATAAATAGAGGATGCATAAATTTCAGATATTAACTTCAGCTAACACAAAAATAGTGATGATAGTGGATCCTTTTATATGGAAACACCCTCTTTCATTAGTGTATATTATGACCAAGTATCAGATTATGTATGGATTAAATCCCTTGAAAACTTATTTGATTCCACGAGGTGTTCAGAAAATAAAAAATACTGTTTTTTCATTTTACATTTTGAAGGTGATGATGACCAATTTTTGTTAATGGTCAATAATATCATAGATAGTGAGAAAATTAATAAAATGGAATGAGATAAATTTGGAAATATTTTTGATGATTTGTTTCCTGAGGTGGTTTAACATATGATGAAAAAAATAAAACATGAATTGAATCAAAAGGATGGTGATTTTGTGATCGTGTATAAAAAACATTTCACTTGATTGGAATGAATTGATTCATATTTTATTGGGGTTATTGAATGAAAAATAATTCATTTTCTCTGATTACTGAATCAATTATATTAAAGGGGATTGGAATTATATGAATTAAAAAATTCCGAGATACAGGTCAGAAGTGCTAAGAGGGAATAAATAGTGTTTTGTGTTGATCTTGTGTGTTTTGGAAACATGATAATTAAGAGGTGTAGAAGAAAGGTAATGGTAATTATTCCATCAAAGAAATATTAATGCAATAATGTTAAGATCCATATTATAACATTAAACCTGGGGAATGACTTATCTAAAATGGGATGGGTTTTTGATGTTGTATGATTGGAAATCTGGCCCAATAATATAATGAAAATGAACTTAATTTTAATTCTTATTTGGTAAAAAAAGTATTTAAATGTGGTGAGATTGGTCTTTATGAATATAAATTTCCAGTTAAATAACATAATCGTGTAAATTTTACTGATAATAAGTAGAATGGTTTTGTGAGGTCTTTTGTGAATACGTCAGTCGATTTTGGCCCATCCATTAATGTTGTATTATGTAAATTGATTATTTACTTAGATTTTGATAATATCTTTTTTGAAATGTGGTCTACACATTCCTTTATTTATGAGTAATTATATATATATATATATTTGATACTTCAGGAAAACAAATGAGACTCAAAGTTATGGTTAAAACACAATGGGGATATACTACATAAAAAGTATCATAATAATTTTCTTACTGTTTTCTATGGAAAATAAATACTTGAAAACCTTATAGATTTCCCTTAGTTATGTTTTTTGTTATTCTAGGTATTGATTGGATTTATTTTTATCATAAAAATATTTATTATAGAGATAATGAAGTTGTTTTCTGAAAATGATTTAATATTTATAGAAGAAGGTACCCAAAATATTAATACTATATCAGGAATCTTATAAAATGATATAATATTGAAATGAATGTTATCTTTCTAATAATATTGAGAATCAAAGAAATGATCATATTATTGATGTGCCGGTGTTAAATGAATTCCTAGATTTTTTAATGATGATTATATCAATTTAATACATATTATAGATGTTGAATTTAACATTTATTGGTTTATGTTTCTATGACAATTTCAAAACCACCTCATAGGATGGATGTAGTAGAACTTCTTGATTTGAAAAATTAGTTTCTTCTAGATAAATAATTAATTAATACAAGAACATAGCTATATGGTGGAGTAGTTTTTTTATTGAAAAGAATGATGGTTTATTGAGAAATTGTGTTGATTATAGATCATTGAATAAAATTATTGTTAAAAACAATAATCTATTTCTTAATATTGATGACATATTTGATTGTCTCCAAAGATCTAGGCTATTTTTCATGATTTAAATGAGACTTGGGTACCACTATCACATGGGTAAGGAGGATCACATCCCCAAATCATATTTTCATAGTAGATATAGGCATTATGAGTGTATAGTTATGTAATTTGTTTTGACAAATTCCCCACTTGTATTCATGGATCTTATGAATATAATCTTCTTTGAATATTCTGATATGTTTTTTCTTTTTTTATTAATGATATTTTGGTTGTATAAAAAATATATATGATCATGAAAAAAATTTATGGATTTTGTTTCAAAATATCAATGAAAAGAAGTTATATAGAAAATTTACCAAAATTGATTTTTAGGTGGGTATAGATTTATTTTCTTTGGGAAATTTTTATTAAGTATTTAATAATAGTTGATCCTGCTATTATAAAAGTTCTTGATGAATGAAAAATACATAACAATGATATAGATATATGAATTTTTCTAAAAATATATGTTTATTAACAAATATTTATTATAAACATTTAATGATAATCTAGCATGCTAACTTCATAAAAAAAGTTAATATTAATTTTGATACAAGAATGGTATATTCATTTTCTGGAAATAAAGAAGAGATTGGTGAATTTTAAAATTATACCATTCATTAAATAAATAGTGAATTTTCTTCTACAATGATTATTTATTGAAGTGACATGTTAGTTTTCAAATACAGCATAATCAGGCAATTGCTTGTGCTTCACGATAACTAAAACCCCACGTGGTAAATTACCCCACACATTGTTTGTAACTAGAATATTTGGTTTTAAATTTGAAATTTAGAGGCATCATTTATATAGATCCAAATATGAAATATTTACTAACCATAATTGTAAGAAGTATATATTCACTCAGAATGAATTAAACACGTGTTAAGGAAGGTGTCATGAAATGATAAAGGATTATGATTTCACAGTCAATGACCATCCTAGATATGAAAAAATTATGGATACCATAGGTTGAAAACATTAAACCTCATTAACCATGTAACACTTGGATAAAGACTGTGATATTATGGAATTTTGGTTTGAATGATGTTGGTGTATGAAATTACCCTTTTTGTTTAGGATTCAATATAATATTATCTATTAAATAGACTTTTGAAATAGTATATGTAAGAACTAGTGTTATACAAAACTATAAGATTTGGGGAAAATGGTATGTTTGTAACACCCTAATGCCTTTAGGATGGAGCCGGTGCATTACTTGTGATATTGGAATGGTTAGAAGGAATGAAAAATCCCGATGGAATGATCAGTTTAGTAGTCTTGAAGAATATTGATACATATATATAACACAAATTACATTGAAAAAGTTTACAAGATACAATACATAACAAAACTAAAAACTGAAACCACATGAACTCAATAAATGACCTTTACTTCATCACTTGTTGAAGGTAAAAAATGAAAGTGGTGAGATAAAATGATCATTAACGGTTACAAGTAGTGGAATCATGAGTAGAATAATTAGTGAATCATAATCAATCTAACATAATAAATATGTCATAGTGTATAAATGAAAAACTAATGCCATTAATATACAGAAAATGAAACTCCATCCACAGATTTTGTCATAGGGAAAACCTCATGGATTTTAATAAAAAATGATAATTAATAAATGGAATTATTATTATTTGGATATCTTGTATCTACAACATGAAACCATAATACTATAAAACCAGTTAAGTTCTATGGGTATAAACCTGTTTGGTTTTTTGAAACAAACTCAAAGGGTTTGTCGCCAAACTGATTTTTCTTATTAGACATACCGATGAATCAGGGGGCTATAGCGGGCCCCAAACGCCACTTCAGGTCCATATAATTGTTTATACATTGATTAAATAAATGTTAAATATGCCTTTTTAATATCCGTATAGAGTAGAGTATGCAGATTTATCAATATTTCCATAATCAAAATAACATTGTAAATAAAGACCATTTGTAAAATATTATACGATTTAGAAAAAAAAACATAAATTTTATGAGATTATAGATACTTAATAAAAATATAATTTCAAATTAAATGTGATCTTAAATGAGAATTTGGTACACCACATAATGATTATTATGTGCACAATACAAAGTTAGTCACAGTGAAATGGTTGTGGAGACAATGGCCCTTACCATAAAGTAATCAGTCAAATCATCTGACCAGAACATAATAACATTAAAATTAATCATTTAATAACATGAATATGAATAGAATCATGTTATTATATATCAGTGTTATTACACATATACCACATAAAAGAAATAAGTGGTAAACAATGAAAATCCCATAGAAATAAAAGTGAGATGAGAAACCCCTTAAAACATTTTGGCACGTTAATGAGTGTTATTGAGATTGATTAATGAGAGGTAAATTGGTATCCATTATTTATATGTAACAAGGGAAGCATGGTAGAGGTTCTATAGAATACCCCATCATTATGAATTAAAAAAATAGAACAACATATGGGGAGATTAATGAACAAAAGATAGAGAGAGGATCCCTTACCTAATGCATAAAGGTGTTATTAACATGTTTTTTAAGACCTGAATAAACAAATTAGGCTTATTAATTCATAATTAACGAACCCCTTCTATATGTAAATGATTTATTATAACACTTTTTAGTTTATTCAAGTAATTTTTTTAGTTATAAGGTTCAATTTCATTGTTTGGGCTCATTTGTTTACTTGGATTTAAATGATCAGTTTACATATATTCAAGTTTAGATAAATATAAAAGATGGATGTGGTTGTCCGTAAATGAAGATATATTATATTATCAAACATATATAATATTACATGGTTTTAAATTTAATTTGTTTACTTAGAGTGAAGTCAAATTATTATATATAAAACCATTGTGACTACCGTCTTGGCTAAACAGTGGGTTTGTTTACAATGAAAATGTTTTACTTTATAACTTAATAACATTTGTACAAAAGGATTACAGAACTAAAAAAGGATATATAACATATATATTAATATGTTTATTCCATAACACAAATGGATTCAATATCATAATTAATTATTATAATATAAATTGATAAACTATTGTCCTTAAATGTGGAAAATTAGCACATCTCAAATGGTGCATTCATTTCATTCAAATAAATGGTGGGGAAATGAGAGAATGTAATGAAATAAACCATTAGCAAGAAAATATTGTAGTACATTTATGTTAGTGGATTTATCATACAATTATGGTGAGTAAATAAACACAAAGAAAGGAACTTAAAAGAACTGAAGGAATTGGAAAGAGGAATGTACCTCTTGAGACTTCCTCCTTTGAGAACCTCCTAAGGGGAGAGGAATTGGTATTTTTAAGAGGCTAGGTGATTTTTGACATGTGGAGGATCTTGGTGAGTTACATGGGAAGATTATTGGCAAGGCATAAGGCTTGAGTGGTGTGAGAGGAAGAGGGGGTGATGGGTACTTTATATACTGGGGGTGGGGGAGCTGAGTTTTCTTAATATAAAATTCATTAGTTTATTATTTCCTCTCAAGGCAACCAATAGTGAACATTACATGACCAAGAATAGTAATATGTGCATTTGGGTTTGAACCAATTGGTCTTTTATAATCAGATCATCATCAATGACTCAATTAATTCATTACATAGCATTTATTGTGAATTATCATATTTCACTATTCATAAAAAATCAAGTATTTCAGAATAATCCCAAAAATTCACCCAGACCATTTTTCGTCATGTGGAATCCAAAAATGAAGTAAAATTTTCAAAAATAATTTTCTGAATATGATTAATTAAATAATTATTTAAAATCATTTTTTATCAAAAAATCTAAACACTTAAAATATTCATTTTCATTCTTAATGTGCCTAAATTCACTAATACAGCCAAGGGAATAGATACCATTCATAAGAGTCATATTAAAATTCATAAGGGTAAGCTACTATTAATAAGGGTATGATACTATTCATAAGGGTAGGTTATAATTCATCGAAAATTACGTCAATTCTATCAGACTCTAAATATCATCTTGAACAAGTCTGTTTATGTCATATTTTAAAAATTCATATCGCAGAGTTGGAAATTTTTTGATTAATTTCTAGGTTATCTATATATCTTATAATTTACCATGATTTGTTCCATATAAGCTCTATGATTCATGAAATATAGGCTATAACTACAATGTATTTAATATAAACATACCATAAAGTGTTTGGGGTGCTACCTTATTCGCTCCTTCAAAAATTTCATCCTGAAATTTTATGTATGAAGCCCACAAAAAATATGTCAGTTGTTCTTTTTCATGAAATCATTTAGTTCCCATGTCACTTAGTCTATATTCTAGTTCCACCAAAGAATCTTTACAAGACGATTTTTCCGATTTCACAATATTTTCTCCCATATGTCATGAATCCAAATTGGATTTTCACAGTATGAAAAATCATGTTCCAGTTCAATTTCATCATAGGTGAGTACATGCATTGGTTCAGGCATGTATTTCTTCAACAATAACATATACAACACATCATGGACTTTGGGGTGATTTGGTGTTATTGCTAAATATTATGCTAGTGCTCTGATTATTTCTAGAATTTCAAATGGTCTGATATACCTGGGGCTCAGCTTCCATTTCTTACTGAATCTTAAGACACCCTTCTATAGAGATACTTATAGAAATACATTATCTCCCACTTGAAATTCCTTGTCCTTTCTCCAGTTTTCAGAATAACTTCTCTGCCTATATTGGGCTTCATTAATATCGGCTTGTATTGTCTTCACCTTTTTCATGGTCTCTTTTATATGTTTGCATCCTCTTAGTTTCCTCTCACCAACTTTGTCCCAACAAATTGGAGTTCGACTTTTCTTTCCATTAAATGCTTCATATAGAGCCATTTGAATACTAGGATGGAAACTATTACTATAGTAAAATTCCCCCAAAGACATGTATTGATCCCAAATTCCTTGGAAATCAAGATATCAAGACCTCAACATGTCTTCTAGAGTTTTAACAGTCCTTTTAGACTGCCTATCAGTTTGGGGATGATAAACAGTTCTCATACAAAGCTCAGTATTCAAAGGCTTCTAGAGTGTTTTCCAGAATTTTGATGTATACAGGTGATCTATATCAGACACAATAGATAGAGGTGAACCATGATGTCTTAAAAAATTCATTAATATAAAGACTTTCCATTCTCTCATGTGGAAAATTCCCTCTTATAATAAGAAAATGTGCGGATTTTGTGATCCAATCAACAATTATGCATATTTCATCATTCCTTCTAGGTGTCACTGGTTTTCTGGAAACAAAATCCATCGTAATTTTATCCCACATCCACATAGGAAGAGGTAGAGGTTGCATCACTCCATTGGGTTTTTTTCTCTCTACCTTCACTTGTTGACAAACAAGACATCATGACACATAATGATTTCCTACTTCATATTATCCGACCAAAAATATTCCTTCAGAACACTATACATCTTGGTGCTACCTCGGTGTATAGGAAAAATTGGGCTATGATCATCATATAATCTTTCTCTTTTTAGCTCAGGTCGTGATATAAGACATAACCACTTCCTAAATTTTAGAGCTCCTTCTTTATACACGAAGTAAGATAGTCTCCAATCTCGAACAACATTAATTTTCTTGTGCAGGTTCTCATCATCATATTGAGATCTTTTTATATTCTCTAATAAATATGGTTTAGTAATCATTTTAAATAAGAAATATTTTTCCCTTTGCTTAACATTTCACATATCCATATTTAGTAGATGCAAAAATATAGGATCTCTCTGAATCCTCCTTGAGTCAGAAGTCCATGATATTTCCTACATAATGCATCTTCCACCTTATTCACCTTTTCCAGGTGGTAGTGTATTGAACAATTGTAATATTTTAATTACTCAGGCCATATCCTCTTCCTCATGTTGAGTTCTATTTGTGTGAAAATTTATTTTAAACTCTTGTGGTCTATATAAATTTCACATCTCTCTCCGTATAGATAATGCTTCCATATTTTCAGAGAGATAATTACAACTGATAACACAAGATCATGAGTTTGAATTATTTTTCAAGAGTCTTCAACTTTCTTGATGCATAAGCAATAAAATTTTCATTTTTCAAAAGTACGCAACCCAGTCCATTCTTTGATTCATCACTATATTTTTCAAATCCACAACATCCAAATGGAAGTGTAAAAATTCGATCATTGAGTAATAATTTTTCTCAATTCGTCAAAGTATTCTGTAAATTCTTTTGTCCAAACAAACATAACTCCTTTACGTGTGAGATTGTATAGCGGGATAGCAAGTCAGGAAAAATTATAAAGGAAACACCGATAGTAACCTACTATGAGAATAAAACTGTGTACCTCAGGTATGTTTGATGGTGTAGGCCAAGCGTAGATTTCTTTTTTCATAGCCATATCAATAAGGATTCCATCCTTAGAGACAATATATCCATGAAAAGAAACTGATTGAAGCCGGAATTCACATTTGCAGAGCTTCAAATATAATTTATTGCTTCTATGTGTTTTCAGAATGACCCTCATGTAATTCTCATAGTCTTAAATGATTTTTGAGTATATGAGGATATCATCAATGAATACCACAAATAATTTATCATTATATTACTTGAAAACTCTATTCATTAAATTAATGAAAACATAGGGAGGATTTGATAGCCCAAAAGGCATTACTATAAAATCATAATTCCCATACCTAGTCCAAAATGTTGTCTTAGGAATATATTCCTTCCAAACACGCATCTAATGATATCCGGATCGAAGTCCAATCACTTAAAAGTATTGAGATACACGATGTTGATCAAATAAATCTTCATTCTGGGGCAGAGGATAATTATTCTTTATTGTAAAAGCATTTATTTCCCTGTAGTCAATGAACAGCCTCATAGATCCATCATTATTCTCGACAAAGAGGATAGGGACCTCCCATGGAGATACACTAGGTCGAATAAATCCTTTCTCACTCAAATTCCCTACTTGATTATTTAATTATACTAACTCTATAGTATCCATTCTATAGGGTGTATTTGAGCAATGGTCATGCATCAAAATTTAAATCAATAGAGAACTCAACTTCCCACTTTGGAGGATGTCTAGTTAAATTCTCTAGAAATAAATAATTTTATTCATGAACTATGTACGGATATTCAATTTGAAGATTTCTTTCCTAGCCCATAGATATTGTATCCTCTTCTTCTTAAAGTATAGCATTTATTATATCTACTAGAAGTTGTTCTAGATAAGAATTAGGTGGTTAAGTTTCTTCCCTAAAGAAAAGGGATTCAACACCATTTTCAAAAATTGTAACTTCCTTCTTCTTACAATAAATATTCCCATAATAATTTGATAGCCAATCCAAACAGAGAATTATATAAAATTCAGTCATTGGTATGATGATATGGTTAGCATCTAAAGCGTCTTTTGGTGTCTATAGGGGGACTAGTAAACAATCCTTTATTGTAATGATACATCCCTTTGAAGTATTGACTAATAGCTCGTTTATTAAATCAAATTATACATATCTAATTTTATTAGGAAACTGGGACGATATAAATGAATTCAATGATCCAGAATCAAATAAAGTGTTGGCTATGTTTGAGGAAAGAATTAAAGTACCCTCAACCACGTCATTTGGAACTTCAACATCTGTGGTTTTAACCACATAGGCTCTCCATTGTTCTCTTGGATTTTTCTGAGGCATGTTTCTTATTCACTTAGGCCACTTATTTACATAGTGTCTCATCTCTATGACATTATATCATTGAATATCATTGAATTATTTCTTCCTCTTGCATTCATCAGATCGATGACCATTTTCTCCACTGTTATAGAATACTCTAATTCATTTCAAGCATTTACTGAGAAGATTATTTCCACATTTCTCACATTATGGGAATAACATTGTTCCCTTTCTCTAATTTGGTGCTTCTCCTTCTCCTATGTAATCATAGTAATGCTTCTTATCTTGGTTTCCTTTGAAAAGATTTGATCTAGATAATTACCTCTCTATTTTGATGTCACTTGATACATTTTCATCATATGATGAAAATGATTGAGATTAAGACCATCAAAGAAACGATTTATCTTGTCTGCCGAGTCACATACGTAATCTACAGCATACTTGGACAACCTTGTGAATGTATCCTCATACTCTGCAACATTTTCTCCTTCCCACTATTTTAAGATAATGAATTTCCTCTTCATTTCAGTTTGTTTTTCAGGAGGGAAATATTTTTAGAATAATATTTCCTTCAATGTCCTCCATTCCATATCATCAATTTCTTCTTCCTCCATGGTATTCTGAATCATGGACCACCATTGATTAACGTCTTCTTTGAGAAAATATACTGCAAGTACGAATATTCCATTTTCATTGAATATTAATTCCATGAATATATTTTCATGGGACTTGATCCATTGATCAGCAACCACTATATTATTAGTCCCAAGAAAATTTGGGGGCTTCGTTCAGAATAAATGATCCAACCCAAGTGTGGAATGGTTATTCGTTAGAACCTGAGTAATTTGTCCCAATATGGTCATGATCTGATCTTTTCCAACATTGAATATGTTTTCATGCTATGTATAGAGATCCCTACATTTCCCACGAGTATTGATTTCCCTTCATCCATTATATGGAATTTCTAAATAGTGGGATACACTATATTAGTTTATGAATCACAAATAGAAAAGCACTCAACATAGATTGAAATTATATGCATATGTAATCTTATAAACATGATTTATCATAGGAAAAATTAACATTAATCACATTCAAAATGGATTGTAAATAAAATATAAATTATCTAAAGCTTATCTCTTGGGAGTTTCATAACTAAGATTTCATCAAGGATTGTTATCATGCACTATTTCCCATTCGAGTCTTTCTCAATGTGTTGTTTTCGGGTTTTACCCCTAGATACATCTGTGCTAGAGCCACCTCTACTGGATCTTATCCATACAGGGACGTATTTCTTAAAATATCTACATAATATATTCCTTACCAATATACCAGGACGTTTTTTTATGTTTATCATCAAATACTACATTAGGTATATGTTCCTTAATATACATTTCATACTCTAGTTTCTGATTTTTCTTCTAAACATCCTCTGATACCAACTCTAACACCTCGACCCCTCTAGGCTGGAGCTGGTACATTACATGTGATATTGGCATGGTTAGAAGGAATGAAAACACCTGAAGGAATGATTAGTTTATTAGTCTTGAAAAATCTGGATACATGTATGTAAAACAAATGTCATTGAAAAAGGTTACAAGATACAATACATAACAAAACTAAAAACTGCAACCACGTGAAATCAATAATTGACCTTCTCTTCATCACCTGTTAAAGGTAAACAATGAAAGGGGTGAGATCAAACTCTTAGTAATTGTTACAAGTAGCGGAATCATGAGTACAATTTTAAGTGAATCATAATCAATATAACATAATAAATATTTCATAGATAATAAATGAAAGACCATTTCCATTAATAAACTAAGAATGAAACTGCATCCATAGATTTTGTCTTAGTAAAAAACAAATGGATAGTAATAATAACTCATACTGAATAAATATAATTCTTATCCATTGTACACGATGTATCGGGCACATGAAACCATAATACCGTAAAAACAGTTTAGTTCTATGGGTAGAAACTCGTCTGATTTTTGGAATCAAACTCGATGGGTTTGTCGCCAAACTGATTTGTCTCATTAGACCTACCGAGGCATCGAGAGAGCTATAGCAGGACCCACCCGCCACTTCAGGTCCAAATAATTCTTTATAAATTGATTCAATACAAGATAAACATTCCTTTATAATATCCATATAGAGTCTAGTATACAGATTTATCAATATTTCCATAATCAAAATAACATTCCAAATAAACATCATTTGTAAAATGGTATACAGTTTAAAAAAAACACATATCCATGACATGTGATTATGGATATTTAATATAAATATAATTTCAAATTTAATGTGATATCAAATTGGAAGAAGGTACACCACATAAATATTATTAATTGCACAATACGATGTTAGTCAAAATGAAATTGTAGTTGAGACAAATGCCTTTAATAGAATGTAATCAGTCAAATCATATGACCAGAACATAATAACCCTCAAATTAAACATTTAATAACATTAATATGAATATAATATTGTTATTATATATCAAATGTCAGAATACATGTACCAAATTCAATAAATAAGTGGCAAACAATTAAAATCCCATAGGAATGAATGTGAGATTAGAAACCCCTTACAAACATTTCGTCATGGTAATGAGTGTTATTGAGGGGGATTAATGAGAGGTAAAGTGGTATTTAATTATTTATATGACACAAGGGAAGTAAGTGGGAGGTGAGAAAGAATACCCCATCATTAGGAATTCAAAATAAATGAGCACAACAAAGGGGAGATTCTTAAACAAAAGTGAGAGAGAGGATCCCCTACCTTATGATTGAAGGTGTTCTTGACTATTTATTTAAGACCTGAATAAACAAATTAGGATTATTAATTCATAAGAAAAGATTCACTTCTATTGGAAATGATTTCTTATAACCCTTTTTAGTTCATTAATGACCTTTTTCATTAGTTATAAGGTTCAATTTCATTGTTCAGGATCGTTTGTTTATTTGGTTTTAAATGATCGGTTCACTTATATTAAAGTTTTGATAAATATAAAAGATGGATGTGGTTTTACAGAAATGAATTTATATTCTATTTGTGAACATATAGAAGATTAAATGTTTGTAAATTTTTTTGGTTACTTATAGTGAAGTCGAATTATTATATATATAACCTTAGTGATAACCATTTTGGTTAAATGGTGGTTTGATTGTAATGAACATGTTTTACTTTATAACATAATACCATTTGTAAAAAAAGGATTACAGTACTAAAAATAGGATATATTACATATATAATAATCTAGTTCATCCATAACACAAATTGTTTCATGACCATAATTAAATATTATAATAGAAATTGAAAAAAACGCTTGTCCTTAAATGTGCTAAATTATCACATCTCAGACAGTGCTCTCATTTCTATCAAATAAATGGTGGGGTAAGGTGAGAAAGTAATAAAATATAAAATTATCATGAAAACATTCTATTAAATGCATGTTACTAGATTTATCATACTAGTTTGGAGAGGAAACAAATAATAAGAAAGGAACATAAAAGAATTGAAGGAATTGGAAAGAAGAATTTACCTCTTTAGACTTCCTCCTTTGAGAACCATTTAAGAAGAGAGGTTTTGGTATTTTGAAGAGTCTAAAATCTTTTGGACGTGGAGTAGGATCTTGAGAATAGAATTGTTCAGAATATTGGCAATGCACAAGGCTTGTGTGGTGTGAGTGTAAGAGGGGGTGAGGGGTGCTTTATATAGTGGAGGGGGGGAGAGTTTTATTAATATAAAATTCATCAGGTTTTTATTTCATCTAAAAAAACCAATTGTGAGTATTCCATGACCAAGAATAGTAATATATGCTTCTTACTTCAAACCAATTGGGCTTATATCATCATATCATCAGCGATGACTCAATTAATCCATTATTTAACATTTATTCTGAATTATCAGAATTTACTATTCATTAAAAATTCAAGTATTTCAGAAAAATACAGAAAATATATCTTAACAATTTATCGGCATGTAGAATCCAAAAATGAATTCCATTTTTTCAAAAATAATTTCTTAAATATGATTAATTAAATATTTAATTCAAATTATAATTTAATTGAAAAATATAAGCACTTAAAATATTTTTCTTCATTCTTAAAGTTCCTAAGTTCATTTATATATTTAGGGGAATGTGTTACATTAATAAGATTCATATAAATATTCATAAGGGTATGTTACTATTCATAAGGGTAGGTTACTATTCACCAAAATTAAGTTAATTCTATCAGACTCAAAATATCATCTTGAACACTATCGTGTATGTCAGATTTTTAAAATTCAAATAACAGAGGTGGAAAATTTATTTTTAATGGCTAGGTTATAGACATCTCATATAAGTAACCATGTTTTTTTCATATAGGCTTACTGATTCATGAAATATAGGGTATAACTAGAATGTATTTATGAGATACATACAATGAAGTGTTTGAGGTGATACAATGTTGATAGAATATAATGTTGACAAATATTGTGTTTTTTGATTTTCAATGAGACTCTGAATGCCATGTGATTCATAGTTTAAGAAGGAATTGTTTTCATATGTTAATAGTTCTCTATTTTTTATTCATCTATACATCAAAATGATTTAAAAAGATCATCCAGATTGCTATTATTTGGATGAAATAAATAAGGTATTTCTGATTTTTATGTGAAATGTTTGACATGTCTATAGGTTAAAACAGAGTGACATATACAAAAGGGGATGATTCAGCCTTTACTACTTCCTATGTGGAAATTGTAAAATATATCCATGGAATTCATAGTGGTACTACTAGAGACTTTTATATGTTACATTGTGATTTTAGTTATTGTGGACAAGAAGAATAAATATGCACATCCCCTTCCTATTGCAGGCTCGTTGTCCTTGGATCGTCATTCTATATTATTTCTCGATGATATTGTTAGGTTACATAGAGTTCATATTTCCATTGTATTTGAAATTTATCCTTGGATAACTTTAATCTTTTGTAAAGGCTTTAATAACTAGTTTGGAACTAAATTAAATTATAGCACTGCTTATCATCCCTAATATTATGGATATACAACCAAACAATTCAATCATTTAAGGACATAATTAGAGTAAGTTAAATGTATTATAAGTTAGGTTGGGATTTGTTACAATCATTAGTTATATATTCTCATAATAATCATTTTCATTCTCGTATAAAGATAGAATATATTTATGAATTATATGGAATGAGGTTTAAAACTCCATCACATTGGGATGTTGTCAAGGAAATGATGTAGATGGGATTATAATATGTAGATGAAGTTGCTGAGAAATTGATGATGATCTAGAAACACATGAATACATCATAGAGTAGGCATAAAGATTATTCAAATAAATGGAGGAAATACATTTACTTCATGGAAGTTGGTTATATTTTTCCTTGAATCACATCATTGAATAATGTTATACATTTTTTAATGAGATGAAATAAATGAAAAAGTTCATTCGAACTTATTATATACTAGACAATATTGGACCCACACCAATCATGTATATTTTATTTTTAGTTTATCTCAAGTACAAATTTTTTTTCATGTTTGGATGCTTAAAAAGATTGTTCAAAATAAATCACATGTAGTTGCACTAGAAGAGAACCTTTCTTATGAACATAATACAGTTAAAATTATGGATCATTGAGTGTAATTATTTTGAATAATGTAATTCAATATGTTTTGGTTTTATAGGAAAACCAGTTTTCTTAATAATTTACATGGGAATATGAAAATGCTATGAGGGAAATTTACCCTCGCATGTATAATAGGTGAATAAAAATTATGAGGAAAAATTTTCTAGAAGGTGGGGAGAATGTAACCAAGGAACACACAAATTTGTTTTATTATTGAATAAAATAGTTAATTTAATTATAACAATATAATGAAATAAGTTTTATTAATAGAAATTATGGATTTTATACCGATTAAAGAGTAACTTGACCTAGGTAATAGTTCTATATATAAAAGAATAGTAACATAATATATGAAATTATTAATAAAATATATGTATCTTATAATTGGAATTATGATTTATTTATATCATGGAATAAGTAAAAATAATAAAAATGATAATTTATTTATTGGTAATTTTGTGAAATAGAAATTTTTATTGAAATGTTTATAATGTTTTTATAATGTCCAAACCATAAAACAATAAATTATCTTGAGATAAGTAAATAATATACTATTAATTCACCTCACGGTTATTTTCAGTTTTAATGTTTGAATGAATTATTCCATTATTAAAATAGTACTTCTCAAATATTACAAAGTATACACTTCTACATTATATAACGTTTTCACAATAATAAGAATATTTAATTAAAAAAAAGAATTATTTTCTTGATAAAAATCGTTTTTAGTGATTCCATTATCTTACCATTGTTTATACACTACAAAAATCATTTCAATAACATGGGATGATCATAAAAATTCATAGTAATCGATATTAAATAACGAAATAAGACATAAGTCCACTAATATATACTAATCAATGAAATCATACTTTTCGCTCATAAAACACAAGAATATTATCATACCTCATGAAATCATAAGATTTCTGAATAACTCGTAGAAATAATATTTAATAAAGGATTCTTTTGGCATCCATAACATACTTACATTAATGATTTTAGAATTACATAGGTAGAAACCTTCATGGTTATGTTTGGAATACCCATCACATTATATTCTTTAAATCTCATAGGATAAACCTTAATGTTTACTCTGTCATGTTATGAATTGCATAGGAGATATATCATAGGCTCACCCATCCACAGTTTATCACGGAACCACATGTATAAAAAATAAATTCAAAATAACAATAACATAATCAAAACATATGAACAAGCATAAAGGAAAAATAAAATTTCCACATTGTAATGATAAGACATCATATCAAGATATTTAAATAATCAATCGATTCTCAAAATGATTTACAATAAAAAATACCTAAAAATGAACATCATATTTACTTTACATTTTAAAAATATTAGAGTTTTTTGATGAATCCAAATATAAAAAAATTCTAGTCGTGGTAGAAAAATCATATTCACCACGTACGTTAATAAAAAAACATTACTTTTTTAATTTAGTAACACAATTTTTAATAAAAGATTACATTTGAAAACCATTGAATAAAATTAAAATTCAATGGGGTTGATTATACACTGTATAAAAATGGTCATGTATAAATAAAAATATGCCTCATTGAAAGATTATTGGGAAGATGTCCCTTACCATGTGTTGTTATTTTCTTTTTTTTATTTATCATCTGGAATAATAATAATATTTTAATTTCAACTTGATTCAGATTAGTTTTCATGTTTATTACTCCCATCACTTCTCTTTTGACAATGTTATAATAATTAGTTAATTACCATATATCAGGATAGGAGTTTCTCAAAAATTAGTTCTTCAGTAAAAAATATACATGGTATGATGTCACTAGTCCCTGTAGTCATATTTCCATCATATCCAGAGTAGTATTCCTTATTTAAATAATATATATATCCACTGTATATGTTTATATAATTGTCCATAACTGTGACCCTTCGTTCCTTTTGTCTTGGTTTTGATTTGGTTACTTGGAAATCCAGATTATTTTGATGGGTTTTTTGTGAGATGAATATTGTCTATTAAACTAATAATTATGTATATTCATCTTAATATGGTTTCCCCATATCATTTCATGAGTTTTTGGAGAAAAGGGTGGTTATAGAAATATTTGGGCCAACATTTAGCACATTTTCATATTTAAAACCAAAATTTGTTTCTTTTATAAATACATTGTATATCAACATTTTTCACTCAATATACTTCCCACTTTACCTACCCTATCCTATTTGATCCACCATATCTATTTTTACCCCTTAAGAATTCATAATCATTTTGTATTTGGGATATTTTTTTGGTTAGGGCCAGCCCATGAACCCATTTCAAGTTCTAAAAAAATAATTCCTCATATTTATATCTTATAAAATTTTAATATTTACAAGTGATTCCACTTGTTGTTGAGAAAAAAACCCTTATATTCCCCCATCTTCCATCTTACGACTTTGGATCTCAACATAGTTTCATATTAGGGAGAAATTCTTCATGGATTCTCAAATTTTACAGATCTTGTAATGTAATTTTTTCATTCATGAATCATTAATTTTTATCTCTATTCCACCAAAATATTATTTCACTAGTTCTTCCTGACATAGGGAGGCTCTCCATTGAGTTACAATCTATTCCCTCTCTAATATGTTTGTGTATCTATGAGAAAACGAAGAGTTCTCTAGTTTTCATGGTGAGTTTCCTTCTCCTTTCTCCACCTTCCTCCTACTCCTTCCATTATTTCATGGATCTCTCTTATTACCTTGTCTTGAATGACATAAGGTTTTTTAACAAATAATTTTTATGATTATTTAATTCTTTTAGGTATGGTATTCATATATATTGGTTTTGTGAACCCTTATATATGGGTTTCAGGAGTGTGTTTCCATTCTGTCGTGGTTTTAAGATAGGTTCTCACAAAAACTATATTTATATTTCACGATTCATCTTCTAATTGTTGTTCTCATTTTATATATATTATATGTTTTATTTTACATCATTTTTATTAATTATTTAATGTGAAGGAAGGGTTTCTTGTACATTTTTTTATAAAATTGTGTTATTTCATAGTGTGAACACAATGATTTTTTAAATGATCCATTTTCATTTTCACATAAATTATATTATATTAAACCTAGTATAACTATTTGAATAATTTTTTTACATGAAAATTTGGTTTTATAAAATTTTTTGTATAAAATAATATTTATTTATTATATATATAATACATTGTTTTCCAAAACGTGCATGATTTTATTTTGTCTTATCTTTGTAATAAAAAAATGTTTGTTTCCCTTAAAAATTATTATCAGCATGTGAATAAAGGTTTTTCTGTTCCATATTTATGTTTTAGTATGGGATTGGGATTTATAATGAAATTAGTATGTGTTTTTAGGGTGTTTTTTTATGTGTTCCTGATAAATGGCTTGTTTGATATATCAATTGAAATGGATGGGATTTGAATGTGTATCCTTATTTTTTAGGGGGTTTTTAATCAATTTTTTTGATTCCAATACTATTTTTAAACCTATTTATGAATAGTGTAATTGTTTATTTTGATAAATGTTTTTTATATAAATGTTTTTTTGTGAAGAATTCATGAAGTTTAGTTTGATTTTCTTAAGGTAAAACATGTTTTAATGTGTATTCCATGTGGTACCATTGGGGTTGTTTTATTATTCAGGTAATTGTTTTATTAAATGTGGATGTGTCAAAAAAATCTGGATTGATATGCTATTTTTGGTTGTTTGGACTTAAAAAGTGTTTATAAAAAGATTTTTTTTTTCCAAGCCACATTACACTTCTTGAAAAAAATTTATGAAATTTTTATTTGGTTTATTGACCCATCAAGGATATATGAAACATGGTTCATGGTTCTTTGGTGAATTTTTAATTTGTAATTTAAGTAATCATTTGAATAGTGTTTGAGATTACATGTGAAAATTGATTGATCACAAAGTGGGAAACCCAAGTATCTAGGTCGGTTGACATATACTAATATGATAGTGATCCGGGTGGTTTTGGCATTGTTTCACATGGCAAGATTAATGAGGATAACACTGACTAAATTAAGATTATGATTTAGGGGACCGATATAACATGGGGATTGTTCTCTACCAGTGGCTCCTTCTTTAGAAAGTGTAATTTTTATTATTACATTTCCCTAAATTACAATGAACTAGGTGCCCACAGATTTTCAATGCACAAGGGTGTTCTTGTGACATGTTCTCTTTAGAAATTTTTTACTCACTGTTAGCATATGGTGTGTTTTACAATAAATTTAGAGGAATTTATATTTTAATTAAAATTTTACATTCATTAAAAAATCCCTCTTGAAATATATTTTTATATTGAAGTTGAATATAAATAAAAGGTTATACTCTTATTTCCTGGTAATGAAAACATGCATCCATTTCATATCGATTTTGATTCCCCTGGGAGACTTGTGATAATTGTTTTGGAGGGAGACCAGTGAGATCAGATTGAGATAGTTAATATCATGATTATTCAATTGAGTTTTTTGGTTTATTTGAACATTAAAATTCAATTTTCAAATAATATACATTTCAACATTTATATAAATTATTATTGTGAAGTATGTGTCATTCCGGTGGTTGTTTAAATGTTTATATGTGGGAGAAATCCTTCCCATGTATATCTAATGATTCTGTTAGTGCTTCTGTCCATCTCTAGAGGATATGTAACACCTCTTGAGAATAGTCGCGGGCTGGCCTTGTTGAACAGTTCATGGTTTACTTGATATAATTCATGAAAAAATGGTATAAATGAATGTTTGATCTTAGTGGACCTTAATTTATATAGTTCCCTTATTATTTGTGCTATGTCAAGGTAGATGCAGTAATATTTTCAAGATTTGAGGGGTATTTTTGGGATGATCATCAAAAAATATTCCCCATTTTGATCGTCGGGTGTCCATATGTTGTCCGATTTTATTATTTCCATTGGATCATAATGATTTTTTGTTACTGGGATCCCATAATGGGTGTTGGACTATTTGCCTCTGTGAGATCACATGTCTAGTCAAGCCATGTGGATTTGGGACATAGTCCAAAGAAGGATCTTTATATTGGTGATGTGTTTCACATATGGCCACCAACCATATGGTCAAGTCACCTACTGAATCTATTTACATTTTGGGTGTCCTATTACATTAATGAATTCTGAATTTTGTATTGAAAATCCTTGTCGTATAATCGTGGATGTCAGTTTTCAATAGATAATATAATAATTATTTATATTAATGTTGGTCTTTTGTTAATAAAATTATTGGGGTAGAGTCGAATGATTTGACGGTATACAATCTCCTTAATCTCAACATATGGTTTAATGAAATAAAATGGTTGGAAGTCATGGATTATTTTATGATGAATCTGAAAATTTGATTAAAATAAGTTGTTTCCTCTATTCATGAATGTATGAAACTGATGAATTTGTTTTAGGATTTGGATTTCTATAGTTTTCTTATAAATGGATTTTTAAACATATGAATTTCAGATAAGGGAAAGATACGTAGATAAATTTTTGAAAATGGGAATGGGATGTTTGAATGGAATGCTTTTTTTCAAGGTTGTTTTTAAATAAATAAAATTGGTTCAAAATCAAATGGTTAATGGAAAACTGTGGTTTGTTATGATGCGGAAAAGTTATTTGAATAAGTGAAATGGATTTCGATGGAGACCTAATGGGATTCATTTTCAATATATATAAAATTATTTTTTGTGTGTAAATATAAAAATAGTTTTTTACTAGTGGTTAGTGTGTCCATTGATGGTACATGCTTTTTGAAATTGGTTAATTTTTTTTCTATAAAACATATGATATTTATTCTAGAAATTGGTGTATTCATGGGTTCCCACATGCATGGTATTATATAGAAATATTTACTGATACCTAGTATTTCATAGTGTTTCGGTGTCCAGGGTAGCACGAGAATGTTCATGCCAGCGAGACTTGATGAAACACCATTGGTGAATGTGAAAATCCAATGTTTTTTTTTTAAATGTCTTTTAAGATAAAAAATTCTTGGGTTTTTAACAACTATTTATGTGTTTGGTATTTCATTTTTTAGAAGTGTTTTTTGTTTGGTATGCTATATTATGATTTGGAAGTGATACTCTTGGTGCGTATTGAGAGGCATCTTGTTAGTAGCCTAGTTTTAGGCCAATGATCTGTTTTTTTCAACGGATATGTTAAATGTTGTCATGTGGCCACAAATGGATCCATGTTGGATGTAAATACAATTGAATCACATAGGTATTTGATTCGATCATTAAATAAACCTTTTTAGATGATTCCTTTACATGTTTGATATAATATAGAGCTGTTTGGGATTTATTAAAAGTGTTTACTTTTTCTGAAAATTATTTTTAATAGAGTAGTTATGTTTAGTGATGTCGATGTTTTTTTCATATTGATTGTCCACTCCTCTCCTTTTTCAGAGTGACATAAAATGATTTATGAATCTTATATTTCTCATTTAGATGAAGGTGTGTTGTTGTAAAGGTGAGTTTTGTGGAGTGTTATTATCCATATATCCATGATGTGGTGTGAAAAATGATTGAAACATCATGCCTCCATTCATTAGACTCAAAGTGATGCTTTTCACGCAGTCAAGAAATCACTAGAGGTGTGGGGAGCTAGACTAAGTCTCTGAATTCCCATTTTGGTAATTCCATTTTTTCTTTTATTGTGGTTTTTCATTAGAGTGATTTTTTTCATGAATATGGTGTTTTACTTACCCCTCATGTAGTGTCTATGGTTATTATTTCTCGGATGTGGGTTTCCGATCAATGCCCATGTGTTGACCACCAATGTGAATCATCAGTTATCTTAGTTTTACATAATCATATATGGAGAGTTATGGGTGGTTCCTCTAGTTTGTCATGACCCGCCTTCACCAAAAGGAGGTTAGGGTAATCATATTTCCAGGCCCTTCCTTCTTCAAGTTGAAGGAGAGATAATGACCCCCGATACCAGCCTTCAATAGGTCCCGGAGTGGTGACTAGCGCGAAGGGTATAGAATCACTCACTAAATTGAAGGCATTACCCTTTTTCTTTTAATAGGATCGGGAGATAAGATGGTAACTCCCACAACACCAAAACTATATGTGAAATAAAATCCAAACAACCATTCCCAAATTCATGTTCCAAAAGTAAATACCACAAAGTACAAAGTGACTACGAAGGTAAAGTACCAAAGAACGAAAAAAACCCTCAACAGCAGTTGTCCCAAAGGTCCTGCGCTAGTATGGTCCCACGTGATCCCCGAAGTCCTCATGGAAACCTGAAAGCAGTTTTTATAGGTAGGGTGAGCATACAAGTATACTCAGTAGGGAAAAAAATACTCTCGTGCACAAGTGGGGGAACGTACTATGGTCCCGTGAGACAAATAGTAAACCAAACACCTAACAAGGTAAACTATCCACCCAAGCCTCACCATGACACGCTCACCAAATAACGCAATCAAGTAATATATAGTAACAGCACATCGATGTTTGGGTAGCATACACCACTTTCACACTGGTTATTGAAGACATACTATGCATCGAACCAATCCCACCATTCTCACCGCAGTCCCACTACCACACCCACCCGCACACACCTGGGCCACATCCTCACGCAGTCCCACTACCAAACCCCACCCACACACACCTGTGCCACATCTTTCCCATGTAAGCATGCCTGTAAAAACCTAGGCAAGAACAACCACCTCCAGGCCTGAAGGCACCTGGGCTAGAAGATCTACTGCCACGCCCGAAGAAACATGGGTCTCATCTCAAAGATAATTGGGAAACCACCTACTCACACACACATGGGCCATAACCACCACACTACCTCGCATGAAGGTTCATGGGATAATAATGGACCTTAGGCCATCACATCCTGCCCGAAGATAGCTTGGCTATTCGAAAAGGCAGTAGAAAAGGAGCTAATAACCAGCCACTAATAGTAGTGTTGGGAAAAACACCCTCCCCCATGAAATGCGGTGTTCGGAACTAAGTCCTCAACTAGGGTGGGGCGCGAATAAGAAACACAAAGCTACAAGTATATGTATAGGTAACAAGCACTCCCCCAAAGATTAGGTTTTTCTTCATCCAGCATAAAGATCACAATCAGTACCATTTCCAAGTCACAACTCACACCAAACCAAAACCCATTTGTCCTAACCTGGTTTACAAGTTCAATAATAATGTTTAGATAAGTTTATGCACCTACTTGGGAAACTATCAAGCATAATCACAAACTAAGGGAAAAAGATCTAGCCAAACCTCAAGCATCAACAACCACACCCACACCCGGTTCTCTTGTAAAGACACAACAACCAAATAAAACCCTATGTTACAGCCTCATGTCCAATATCCCTGATCGAAAAAGTTCCTAACCAACAGAGGATACCTCCCCAATTCATGATATACCATAGGATCCCATCCTCAGTTTCACAACCACCGAGAGTATAATAACATGGGATCCCATCCCCACCCACATCACCCAAAAATCGGCCCGTGAATGAAAAGAAAAGAACAACCCACAACCACCAATGGAAAGCATGCCCATGCTGGTATTTTCAGATTTAAACGATTTAACACACTCAATGATTCCAATTCTGCTGAACTTTAACTGGGGTTATCACAGAAAAAGGATTTATCTTGGTGATTTCAATTTATTTAGCTGGATATACGTAATTAACCAATTTACATTACACAACAAGGGTTCATAACCACAATACAATCCATTTAAATCCCCAGAGCTAAGGTTTCGTTAGTGTATAGAGAAATACCACCAACAAACATGACTTTCAGTAGGTATAATCCCGTAAAATTCAGAAAATAATCATAAAAAAGAAGCATCAATCACATCCCCCACCCCCCCTCATTCATTAGAGTTCTTTCATTATCTTCATTAAGGTTTGAGTTTATCCAATTCTATAGAATCAAAAGCATTCCCACAGGCATGATACACAAAGGGAGAGACGAAGGAAAAATTACCTACTTGTTGATCAATGACTGACACTAGTCGTAGGTGTGGAACTCCACGGATAGCGATGCGGCTCATCTGAATGAAGGGTACTCCTAGCACATGGTGATATAGAAAAGAAACCTAGGGAGAACACATTTTGTTTATAAAGGCTGGGGACAGTTGAGATAAGAATGTGAATCTGCGTAACGAGTGGGGCTGTGGGTTGACCACGCGGTTGAAACACCCACACATCATTAATGGGTCCCCGTAGTTTAAACTGACACACACACCAGGTTAATTCATTAAATATTTAATTAAACGACATTTATGGGCATTACTAGGCTTTAAAACAAGCTTAATGGGGGTCAAAATAGGGTTTAAAACCCAATTTTCACAAAAACGAGGCACTGCGGGAAAAACCGGTGGGGTTAGCTGAGAGCCACTGGTATCAGAGAGCTACCGATGGCTGACTGCCATCGGTAGATGAGCTAACGATAGTAGAGAGCCACAGGTGGCGGATATCCACTGGCAGACCGAGATACAGATAGGTTGCGGCTACCGGTAGACCGAGCTACAGGTAGTCCAAGCCACCGGTAGGCTGCGGCTACCGGTAGACCGAGCTAATGATAGGCTGAGCAACTGGTAGGTTGTGGCCACCGGTAGACTGAGATACCGGTAGGCCTGCTACCGGTAGGACAAGGATACTAGTAGGCCTACCGTGGGTCAATCTTCACCTAAATGTTGGGATGGCCTCCCAAACCACCCAAAACACCTCATGCATCAGATTTTTACTATGTAATTGACCTCCCACAACCCGGGCCATTACATAAAGTACCTCTCAAACTATTCTCACCGTCGAGGATCAAAACAACCCACAAGGAAAGAGAGATTCTGAAAAAACCACCTTGAAAGATACCTCTCAGGAGCAAACCCCATTATTAACTAAAACCCCCATTATCTTAACAACCGAGCAACATACCATGTCAGACTGCCAAGTATCTGGGTTGGGGAGTCTCTTCCCCCATGTCAAGATACTATCTGCTTTGGGCAGAACTGACTCGCCTGCATGGGTTTAATCGCATCCACCTTAATGCGTCTTGATTAGGGGTCTGATCCTCCCCTCCCTATTGCCATGTCTTTTTACACACATTCAGAGAGGAAAGAAAAACCACATATTTCATAACCAAAAAGGGAAAACTATCCACTACAGCAAGTATAAACAGAAGAGAACAAAAATAAAAAAAATCTGGGTACTGGGCACGCATCTATGCTTCCCTCTTCCACTTTCTCGCCTCAAGACCACCATGTTTCCATAACACATGAACCAAGAAAATGGTTCACCTATGAAGCACCTTCTCCTCACGATCCTCGATCATCACTAGTCATTTCACAAAGGTCATGTCATCCTCAATGTATAGCTCTCCCCCATTCAAGGATGTGTGAATCGTCGTGTAGATATCGACGAATCTAGGACATGTGGAAGACGTCATGTATCCTTAGTAGCGGCGGTGGTAACACTAGCAGATAAGACACTTCGACGATCCACCACAAAACTTCGAAGGGTCCGATGAACCTAGGAGAAAGCTTACTCCCCTTGTCGAACCTCTGTTGTCCACGCCGAGGGGAGACCTTCAAGAACACGTGGTCTCCAACCTCAAACTCCAAGGGCCTCCTGGAATCAGCATACAACTTATGTCCGTCCTTGGCAGCCTTCATCTTTTCCCGTATGAGCTGAACCTTCTCTATCATGCTCTGCACCACCTCCGGGCCATGGATTCCCACCTCTACGACTTTGGTCCAACACCCAGGTGAACAGAATGTCCTCTCGTACAAGGCTTAAAACGGGGATATACCAATGATAGAGTGATATATATTATTGTAGGCAAACTCTACCAGAGGCAAGTGTCACACACATGATCCTCCTGTGTCATGAATGCATGCCCGCTGTATATCCTCCAACGTCTGGATGGTGTGCCATGTCTGCCCATCTGTCTGGGGGTGGAAAGCCGTGATATGGCATAGTTGGGTTCCAAAAGCATGATGAAAAACCTTCCAGACTCGTGAGGTAAAACGTGAAACCCTGTCCGAGACTATGGAACTCGGGACTCGATGAAACTGCACTACCTCATCTACATACCTTCGTGCAAAAGCATCCACTACGCATGAATCCTTAATCCCCATAAAGTGAGCCGATTTCGTCAACTGGTCCACTACTACCCAGACGGCATCGTATCCCCCATGAACCTTGGCTATTATTGTGATGAAATACATCTAGAAATCCTCCCATTTCCACTCGGGGACATTCAGAGACTGCAGCAGGCCCCCTGGAACATGGTGTTCAGCCTTCGCCTGCTGACACACTAGGCACTTGGCCACAAACTCCTCTACTGCTCTCTTTACTACGGGCCACCAAAACTGTCTCTTCAGACCCTTTTACATCTTGAAAACACTGGGGTGTACTGATAGGGTTGAGTTTTGGAACTCACTGAGAACCTGTCCACGCATTGCCCCTAGAACAAATAGCTTCCCCTGGAAAAACATCCAATTTTGACCATCCTCTGTCCATCCTTTCGGAGCATTTCTCTGGTCAACTCAGTCACGCAACAATTCACACTCTGGGTCTCCCCACCGAGACTCCTTCACCTGTTGAAACAGAGATGAAAACATTTTCATCAGATATAGGTAACACCTATCACCATCCATCCTCACATCCAGGTGTAAGGCAGCCAACTCCTCCATTACCTTCCAGGTGTCTGCCGACTCTCGGACATCATCCTTCTGTGACCTCCTCCCCAAGGCATCAGCCACTACATTCCCCTTCCCTGAAGTGTAGGAAATCTCATAATCGTAATCCTGGAGGAAGGCCATCCACCTTCACTGCCGCTTGTTTAGGTCCCGCTGGGAGAATATATACCTCAAACTTTTGTGATCTATGAAGACCAAAAAGCGTTCTCTGATGAGGTAATGCGTCCATAACATTAGCACAAAAACAACCGCTGCAAGCTCCAGGTCATGGGTCATATAATTACGCTCATGAGGGTGTAGCTTCCTAGACCCATATGTGATCACCCCATGTCGCTGCATCAACACACACACAATGCCTTGCCCTGAAGCATCACATTACACTTCATACACCGCCACTTCTCCTAGTAATCTCAGTACTCGGGCACTAACCGACTTCTCCTTTAGATAGCTGAAGGCTACATCGCACTGCTCACTCCACATGAAAACCTAGTCTTTCTTGGTCAAGGCTGTCAATGGTGCAAAAACTTGAGAGAAGTTGGGTACGAACCTCCATTAGTAACCCGCCAGCCCGAGGAAACTACGAACCTCTGCCACGTTCTTGGGTACTGCCCAAGAAACAACCGCCTCAACCTTTGATGGGTCCACCAGTACCCCCCGCTCAAAAACCATGTGACCGAGGAAGTTCCCTTCCCATGTCCATAACATTCATTTCGACAACTTACCATAGAGATGATGCTATCGTAGGACCTCCAAAACTGTCCTCACATGCTCCACGTGATCCTCCTCAGATCTTGAATAGATCCGAATATCGTCGATGAACGCAACTACGAACTGATCCAGGTACTCCCGAAATATGGAGTTCATAAGCCCCATGAACAGAGCTGGGGTGTTCATAACGCCGAAAGGCATGAATACAAACACGAAGTATCCATATCTGCACCTGAAGGTCGTCTTCATGATGTAACTCTCCATTACCCTCAACTGGTGATACCCATACCATAGGTCGATCTTCGAGAACCAACCTGCCCCTTTCAGCAGGTCGAAAAGTTCGTCTATCCTTGGAAGAGGGTAGCGATTCTTGATCGTTACCTAATTCAGCCTCCTGTAGTTAATACACAACCTGAGACAACCATCTGCCTTCTTAGAGAACAAGACTAGAGAACCCCACAGTGACATTCTTGGTCGAACGTAACCTCTCTTCATTAGATTGTCAATCTGAATCTGCAACTCCTGTAGCTCTGAAGGTGCCATCCGGTACGGAGCCATCGAAATCGGACGAGCACCAGGATGTAGGTCTATCCCGAACTCGATATCACGTCAAGGGGGTTGAGTCATCACCTCCTCAGGGAACACATCCATAAACTCACTAATGATCCCTGGAACCTCCACCATCTCAACATCCACTGACGCCACTAACAGCTCGACAAATAAGTAGAGGGATTCCTCTCGCCTGCTGCCCTTCTGACTGCTCTGCTCGCTGGTGTAAACAACACACCGACTTCCCAAGTTAGAGAACAAAACCCTTCCTCAGAAGAAGTTGAATATGAAACACACAGAGAACATCTAGTCGATGCCTAGGATGACATCGTATGGTTGTATCTATAGAAGAAGAAGATCCCTAACTGACTTATGTGGCCCTATCATCAGTCTGCATCCTCGAAAAACATATAACAAGTTTGTCTGACCTCTGAATGGTGTGCTCAGCACAAGGGGCACTGGATGTATCATAGCATCTAGGCCCAAATCACGTGCTAGACTGGGTTCCAGGAAGGAGTGCAATGATCCGTTATTGAACAAGGGAAAAGCAACAGTGCTAAACAAAATTATCGTACCTCAAACGACCTCCAACCCTACTAGAACTGCTACCTCCACAGCGTTTAACTATCCACGCCCAGCTCCTATGCCCCTCGGCTTTCGGACACCTCCCCTACCACTCCTCGGTCGAGGTCCCTGAGGAGCGCCCTCAGGTCGACCTTCTCCTACTACGTCTGCCCTAGGAGGAGCAGAAGCTCACTGTCCCTACTACTGCTGCTGGAAAGGCCTAGCTGGAAGCTGCTACTAGGGCGGGTGTTGGGGTTGTCCGCTACCACAGTACTATACCTGGTCCGGTCCCTAACTCTGGAGATGTCCATGGCTCCCACAGACGAAGAATCATGGTCCTAGGCCAGACGGAAAAGGGCGAGGACTAGGGGACCAGAACTAAAACTGTTGCGGCCAGCTCCCTGCTGGTCGGAACCTAGAGGGTCCTGATGTTGGAGGCCTGGTGTTGATGGCCTTCCCCAACGATGATCCCAAATGGATCCCCTCTCATTTCATACCTCCTAGAGCATGCATCCTATCTACCACTTCGGTAAACGTTTGGACCTCCAAGGATGTCAGTAGGGTAAAGGGGGTAACAACATATTGGAGGGAGGGTCGGAGGGCCTCCTCTAAACGTCTTTCTCGAGACTAATCGTCTTGAAAGAGGTATGGAGCAAAACGTTTGAGGTTCTTGAAATTGATTCCCAACTCCCTCAATGACATACTCCCCTACTGGAGGGAGAGTAGCTCTTATCTCTTTTCCACCTTCATCGTCGCGGATAGGAATTCCACCCGGAACTCCCTATCAAAATCAGCCCATTCCGCCTCAACCCTTCTCCTCTCCCCCAATTAAAGCGTCCTCCACTGACGTGCCGCTCCCCGCATCTGGCTGATGGCCAGAAGAACCCAGTACTTGGTCGGGGCCCAAATTAGGCCGAAATATATCACCAGCTCTTCTAGAAATCCCTTCGTCTTCATGTTAGAGGTGCTCCCCTCATACTTCTCGAGGGTCTGTCGCTGGAAGGACCGGAGTGTCTTCTACCATTGGTCGTCCTCCTCCTCCCGATCAGCTCTTTGCCAGTAGGCCAAGGTATTCTTTATGGCCTCGATCTCCCCCACCACACATGGCCGCGTCCCAGGTGCCATAGCTGCAACATAAACAAGGAATCCCTATGCCCAAGTAGTGCAAAATATTGTTATTAAAATTTCTTAAACTTCTTATTGATTTCAATTCCCAAGATACCCATGAAACATGAAAACACAAGTCATTATGATTCATGTACCTTTCCTAGGGTATCTAACCTGCAATCAGTGTGGCCTCACTTGGTCGTTCGATAGGTCTAGAGTCCTCACATCGGATCACGGGGGGCCCTAAAACCCCCTGTCCTAGCCAGTCTTTCCTGGCCTAATTCACACACCAAGGTCACCAAACACTTTCTCCCTACCAACCCATGCAGTACATAATGTGCTTAACTCCAGACTCCATCCTATCTCTCAACCATCACCTCTGGTACCATTCTGTCACGACCCGCCTTCACAAAAATGAGGGAAGGGTTAACAGATTTCCAGGCCCTTCCTTCTTCATGTTGAAGGAGAGATAATGGCCCCCGAAACCCGCCTTCAATAGGTCCCGGATTGGAAACCAGTGCCAAGGGTATAGAATCATTCACTAAATGGAAGGCATTACCCCTTTTCTTTTAATAGGATCGGGAGATAAGATGGTGAATCCCAGAACACCAAAACTGTATGTGCAAGAAAATCCAAACAACCACTCCCATATTCATGTTCCAAAAGTAAACACCACAAAGTAAAATGTGACTAAAATGTTAAAGTACCAATGAAAAAATAAAAATCATCAACTATAGTTGTCCCAAAGGACCTGCGATAGTATGGTCTTAAGAGATCCTCGAAGTCCTCCTAGAAACCTGAAAGAAGTTTTTATACGTAGGGTGAGCATACAAGTATACTCAGTAGGGAAAACCAATGACTCTCATGCACAACTGGGGGAGTGTACTAAGGTCTAATGAGAAAAAGAGTAAACCAAACACCTTACATGGTAAACTATCCACCCGAGGCTCACCAAGGCACGCTCCCCAAATAATGAAAGAAAGTAATATATAGTAATAGCACATCAATGATTGGGTACCCCATGCCACTTTCCAACTGGTTATTGAAGACATCCTACACATCAAACCAATCCTGCCATTCTCACTACAGTCCCACTACCACACCCCGCCCGAACGCACCTAGGCCAAATCCTCACACAGTCCCACTACCAAACCCCACCCGTACACACCTGGGCCACATTTGTCACATGTAACCATGCCTGCAAACACGTAGGCTAGAACAACCACCTCCATGCCCGAGGACACCTGGGCTAGAAGATCTACTGCCACGGCCTAAGACTCTAGGGCCTCATCTCAAAGATACTTGAGAAACCACCTGCCCGCAAACACCTGGGCCATAACCACCAAACTACCCATCCCGAATGTTCTTGGGTTAATAGTGGACCTCATGCCATCATATCCTGCCTGAAGATACTTGGGCTATTTGGGAAAGGGAGCAAAAAAGAAGCTAATAACTATCCACTAATAGTAGTTTTGGGAAAAACACCCTCCCCCATGAAATGGGGAGTTCAGCACTAAGTGATAAACTTGGGTGGGGCACGAATAAGAATCACAAAACTACAAGTATATGTATAGGTAACAAGTACTCACCCAAAGTTTAGGTTTTTCATCAGCCTTCCTAAAGAACAAAATCAGTACCTTGTCCAAGTCACAACTCACACCAAACAAAACCCCATTTTTCCCACACGGGTTTACATGTTCAATAATAATGTTTAGATAAGTTTCAGCACCTACTTGGGAAACTAGCAAGCATAATCACAAACCAAGGGAAAATGATCCAGCCAAACATTAATCATCAACTACAACACCCCCACCCGGTTCTCCTGTAATGCCACAACAACCAATAAAAACCATATGTTATAGCCCCATGTCCAATATCTAGGAGCAAAAAATTTTCTCAACAATAGAGGATCCCTCCCCAATTCTTGATATAACAGAGGATCTCATCCTCAATTTCACAACCACCGAGAGTATAATAACAGGGGATCCCATCCCCACCCACATCACCCAGATATCGGCCCATGAATGAAAGGAAAAGAACAACCCATTACCACAAAAGCAAAGAAGGCCCATGCTGGTATTTCTTGATTTAAACGATTTAA
Organism: Viscum album; assembly: GCA_963277665.1. Classification (NCBI taxonomy): domain Eukaryota; kingdom Viridiplantae; phylum Streptophyta; class Magnoliopsida; order Santalales; family Viscaceae; genus Viscum; species Viscum album. The sequence continues at coordinate 1,041,960,854 of OY728163.1, read as the reverse complement.
CACAATCCATGATTCCAATTCCACTACACTTTAGCTGGGGTTATCACAGAAAAAGGATTGATCCTGGTGCATTCAATTTATTTAGCTGTATATACGTAATTAATCAATTTACTTTACACGACAAGGGTTCATAACCACAATAAAATCCATTTAAATCACCAAAGGTAAGGGTTCATTAGTGTATAGATAAAGACCACCAACGGACATGATTTTCAGTAGGAATAAGCCCGTAAAATTCAGAAAATAATCATAAAAGAAAGTAGCATCAATCAGAGCCCCCCCCCCTCATTCATTAGAGTTGTTTTACTATCTTCATTAAGGTTCACATTTATCCAATTCTACAGAATCAAATGCATGCCCACCCACATGATACACAAAGGGAGGGACGAAGGAAAAATTCCCTACTTGTTGATCAACGATCGACCCTATTCCTGGGCGTGGAACTCCACGGATAGCGATGCAGATCGTCTGAAAAAAAACCAGCTCGTCTGAAATAAGGGTACACCTAGCATAGGGTGATCGAAAAAAAAACCTAGAGAGAACCCTTTTTGTTTATAATGGCCGAGGACGGTTGAGAAAAGAATGCTAATCCACGTAAGGAGTGGGTTCATGGGTTGACCAAATGGTTGAGACACCCCACACATCATTAATGGGTCCCTGCGGTTTAAACCGACACACAAACCAGGTTAATTCATTAAATATTTAATTAAAAGACATTTATGGGAGTTACAGAGCTTTAAAACAAGCTTAAAGGGGTCCAAATAGGGTTTAAAACCCAATTTGTGCAAAAAGGAGGCACTGCTGGAAAAACCGGTGGGGGTACCTGAGAGCCACCAGTAGCTGAGAGCTACCGGTGGATGACAACGACTGGTAGCCGAGATACCGGTAGGGTGCAGCCACCGGTAGTCGAGAGCTACCGGTGGATGACAACTACCAGTAGGATGAGGTACCAGTAGGCTACGACATTCGGTAGACCGATCCACAGGTAGGCCAAGCTACCGGTAGGCTGCTGCTACCGGTAGACCAAGGTACCGGTAGGCCGAGATACCATTAGGCTGCGACTACCAGTAGACCGAGCTACCGGTAGGCCTACTACCGGTAGGCTAATTCTACCGGTAGACCTTCTGCGGATCAAACTTCACCGAGAAGTTGGAATGGCCTTCCAAACCACCCAGAACATCGCAAGCATCATAGTTTTACAATGTAATGTACCACCCATAACCCGGGTCATTACATTGTTCTTTTGTGGTTTCAGTGGCCCAATTATTGGGTCTTCTTCCCTCCTCGCTGCAAGTGGTGGAGGTTTTTATCCGTTCTGAAAGAGTTGGCCTAGTTCATGTCCCCTTTGTTTGGGGGTGGGTGATTTAAATTTTCCTGTTGTAACCATATTAACATTGGTTTTTAGGTTTTTGAGAGAGTGTTTTGGTTTGCCTATGTGGGTCAGGTCCGATTCTAGTTCATGTTGAATTCTTTTTTGTTAATTTTTAGTTAGTCTCTGATAGTGGGGAGACCCATTGTAGGTTTCAAAGATCATTAATTTAACTATTTTTTATACGGTAGTTCTAATTAAATGGTGGAGATCCCGTTCTTTCTCCCCCTTCCTAATTATTTATAATTCATGACTGCACATTGGTTTGGGTGATCATTGGGTTTATTGGGGGGAATTCCAAATAATCTGGTTTGTGTCTTGGTTGTGGAGGTGGTGTCTTGATCTTCCTGTTGATTCCCAGGATGTGGTTGTGAGTTGGTATTCTTATTAGAAATAGGATTATGTAATATTGATGGAGGATGATATTTCCTTGGATAGAAATACTGGAACATTTTGATAAGTAATTATTAGGTGTTCATCTTTAAGCTCAAAAGTGTTATGGTTTCTAGATGTGGAATGCATTATTGGTGGGGATTATTGTCATACCTTGTTCTTCATGTCTTGGTTTTTTCCGGTTCATTGGGAATACTGATATTTTTCTCGGGTTTTGGTTGAGTTGAATTTTTATTTTTGAACTCTCGTATATGACTATTCATCCTACCATGGGTTCCCCAATGTGTTTTAGGGGTTTATTTGGAGAAAATGGTGATTACATAATGATTTAGGATAACCATGATCCAATTTTCAGATTCAAAATATTTTTTTTACAAATAATTAGTATTCCAACATTTCCACTCAGTACACTTCCTAATTGGATTCACATGTCCTATTGATCCCACCATTTTTATTTGACCCCTTAAGAATTCATAATCATTGTGGAATTGAATTATTTATTCAGTTATTTGGCCAACCGATGATCCCATTTTTATTTTTAAAAAAATTAAATTGTTTCTTTTATATATTATTCATTTTATTTATATTCTTATGTGATTGATACTCTCACATGGCCAAAAATACTATTCACACATCCGTTGTCCATTTTACCTCATTGGAGATCAACTTTGTTATTTATTAAGGAGAAATTTATCAAGGATTCTCAAATTATTCCGATATGGTAAGGGAATTGTTTTCCTTCATGATTCATTAATTTTTTACCTTCTTCCCCCAAAATATGATTTATCTAATTCTTCTAGACAAAAGTATCCATCTATTGACTTCAAATCCATTCCATATTCTCTAATGGTGTTGATATAATGTATGATACAAATATATATAGTTCTCATGTTTAATTTCCTTCTCTTTTCACCTCTTTCCTCCCCTTTAATACATAATTAATTAGATCTCTCTTCCTCCCATGTCGGGAACAACCTAGGGATCTATTATCCCATGATTGTTTGTGGGGATTCCATTATTTTAGGGCTGGTATTAAAAGATATATTTTTTACTAACAGTCATGGAAGGATTTTTGAATTGTGATTCTATTTCCACATGGTTTTGAGGTATCTTCTCCAAATAATTGCCTTTATAATTCAGTATTCCCCTTTTTCATGTGGTTTTCACTTTATAAGAATGCTATTTATTGTTTTCCACACTTTTTTAATTTTTAAATTTTCAAGAAGGGTAGATTATGCCTTGTTTTTTAAAAATTGTGTTGTTTTTTGTGTAAGTGTTCACAATAAGTGTTTATTTATATTATACATTTTCATTCACCCCAGACTTATAATGATTAGAACATATTTTTATCCATTTAAATAATATTTTTCACCTGAAAATTTGGATTGTTAACATTTTTAGTACTAAATAGAGTTTCGTTAATTAATGGTTTCATACCTCGTTTTCAGGATATTACCCAGTTAGATTCTATGTGCTCAAGGTGGTATAAAATTTTTATTTTTTGGCTTATGAAAAATATTGGAATCACGCAATTAACTGTTTTTAGGTTAAATTTAAGGTTTCCTATCCTTTTTTGTGTTTTTTAATGAAATTATTGTGGGTTTTCAGGTTGTTTTGGCATGTGTTTCCGTTAAATGGCACATTTAGTGTAGGATGATTGACGTTGAAAACAGTAACTAAAATATTATGATGATTTTGGGGACCATTAGGCTATTTGTATTGTTCCCTAATAGTGGATCGTTCATGAGAGTAAATAATTTTTATTGTAAATTTTCCATGAGAAACGACGTTCCTGAGGCCCATGGTAGCTAGTTCTTAGGGGTTTTCTTGTGACTTATTCTCAAAGGATATTTTTTACTCACTATTATAATATAGTGTTTTTTGGTAAAAAATTCACCAGTATGTATGTTTTATTTTAAAATGTAAATTCTTTAAATGATTCCTCTTGAAAACAGTTTATATTTTGAAGTTCCATCTCTCTAAAATTGGTCACTAGAATTTCCTGGTTATGAAATCCTGCAACCATCTTTTGGTAATTATTATAGCATTGAACCATTAATGTAAAAAAATAATTTTATGTATTTTATTTCAAAATTTGAATTGATGTTTCTATTATTTTAAATTATGTGAATTGGGGATAAAATGTCATATTGGCCTACTAGTTTTTAATACTCATACTAATAGTCTTCTTCTGTTTTTTCCTTATAATGGTTATATCTCGAGTTCGATCTCCATGGGTTACTTGTGATCATTGAATTGAAGAGGTACCTTTATGGTCACATATAGATAGTAAGTTTTCAGGTCTTCTTAGTTGAGTTTTTTTGTTTAGTTATACTTTTATATCTATATGAAAATAACATTCAATGCAACTATTATATAAATGTGTATTGTGATGTCCGTTTTGTTCCATTGGTTGTTTACTTGTTTATATGCAGGAGAGATCATTCCATTATTACTATAATTATTCCCTGGGTTCTTGTTGCTATCCTGGGAAGATCCAAAATGCCTCTCGAGAAATTTTATAGGTTTTCATGGGTGATAGGTTCATGGTCGATTCGGGCTGCTTCATGATACAGTGGTATCAAAGGGATATTGGATCCTAGAAGACCTTTCTATTTAGAGGGAACTATTTATTTTTTTGTTATCATGGTAGATAGAGTCATATTTTCGGAGAATGATGGGTAGTGTTTAGAAAATTTTTGTGAACTATTTTTCATTTTGATCATCGGGTGTCCATGAGATATTTGGTTTTATTTGTTTCATTGGTTCCTAATGATTTTTTGGTGATTGGGATAAAACAAGGGGAGTTTCACTAATGGCATCCGTGAGATCACATGGCCTGGAAAGCCATGTGGTGTCAGGGAATGGTCTTAAAAATGCTCTCTATGTTAGTGGTGTGTTTGACATATGTCTTCCAACCATATGGTCAAGTCACCCACTAACACTAGTTCATTTTTCTGGGTCTCTTAAACCAATATTGGTTTAAGAATTTTGATATGAAAATATTTTTGTGATAATTGTATAAGTGGGTTTTCAATTCATAAGATATGGTTTTTTATTATCAAGATAGTTTTTTTTGAAACAACATGTTGTGAAGAATGTGGAATTATTTAACGAGGTCAAATTTCATTAATCTAAAATTGTTGTTTATTGAGGTAAATTGGTTGTACGTGAAGAATTATTTTAATACGATTCTATTTTTTTTATAATCAGATGTATTGGGAAGTTTAAGAGTGTTTGAATATGATGAATTGGTTTTGGAAATGGGTTATGAGCAGCTGGTGTTTTCTTAATAAGATTTTTGGCATTATTTTATATCTAATTAAGAAATGATACCTTGGTAAGTTTTTTGAAATAGGAAAGTGGTGATTGAATGAAATTCTTGTATTCATTTACATTTTAAAATAAATGAAATGTGATCTAAATGATATGGTCTTTGAAAAAGTGTGGTTTTTAATATTCTACTCATTTTTTTCAATAAAGGGAGATTATTTTATAGAGTCCTATGGGTTTTTTCATGTTTAGTAAAATGGATTGTTGTGTAGAAATATGAAAATAGGTTTTTATGGTGGTTAGTGTCGGTATAGAAGGTAAATTTTTTAAATGGGTTGAATTGTTTTGGTAATGTAAGTAGAGGATGTTTGTTCTAGCCATTGATGTTTTAATGGGTTCTAACATGCATGGTTTTGTATTTATATATCGATGGATTCTTAATATGGTATTGTTGATGGGTGATAAAGGTAGTACAAGAATGTGAATGTGAGTGAATCTCTATTAAACACCATTGGTGAATGTAAAAATCCACCATGTTAATTTTTTTTCAAAAGTGTTTTAAGATGGAAATGTGTTTTTTTTTAAACTAGAGTCATGTGGGTTTTTTTTCATGTATTAGAAGTTTGGATTTTTTGGTATGATTCCTCATGATCTGTAAGTGATATTCTTGGTGTGTCTTGAGAGGGGATCTAGATTGTGATGTGTTTATGGGGAATTTTTCAATATATTTATAATGGTATAACGAATGTTGTGATCTGGCCATAAATGGTTCTCAGTTGGAAATACATCCATTTGATCAGCCAGTGGATTCAACTAAATCATTAAATCCACCTATTCTGATGATGCCTCAAATCATTTGATGGAATAGTGAGCTATTTTAGATTGAATTAAAGTGTTTCCCTTTTGTGATAATTCATTTGGATATAGTAGTTCTGTTCAGTGACGATGATTTATTTCATAATATTTCTTGTCCATTAGGCTACTTGTTCTATGTTAGAGAGAATGATATTTTGTATCTATGAATTCCTATTTATTTGAAGGTGTGTTGTTGAGAAAGTCAGTTTCGTGGGGTGTTGATATTAATAGCTCTTAGCTATAGTGGAGGAGATTATTTAAATACCAAGGATCCAGAAATAGTCCTTGGAGTGAAGTTTTTCATGTAGTCAAGAAATCGACAAAAATGTGGGGATCTCAACTAACCTCATACTTTCACAGTTTTGGTAATTCAGATTGAATATTTTTATTTTGGTTTCTCATCACTGTGATTTTTATTTTTTATCAAAGAGTGTGGTAGACTTACACATCATTAAATTTCTATGGTTATTCCTTCTCATATGTGGGATAATGATAAATGTCCACATGTGGACTGCCAATGTGAATCAGGTGTGGTCTCGGTTATAACTATTCATAGGTGGAGTGTTTTGGGTGGTTCCTCTATTTCTTTTGTTTCTTTAGTGGCTCAAAAATTGGGCACCCTTCCCTCCCAACCCATAGTGTTGGGAGTTTTGTCCCCACTAATAGGGTTGTCCCAGTTCATTCCTCATTTATTAGAGTGTGGGTTGTTTGAATATTCATGTTGTAACATTCGTAACATGGGTTTTTAAGTTTTTTAGGAAGTGTTTTGGTGGGACTATGTAGGTGATTCCTGATTCTAGTTCATGCTCAATTCTTGTTTGTTCATTTCTAGTTTGTCTCTAATGTTGGGGAGACCCATTGCGGGCCTCGAGGATCATTCCATTAAGGATTTTTTTCATATGGAAGTTATGATTTAATAGAGGGATACCATTATAGCCTCCCCTAGAAGTAGATAGATTTCATGTGTGAAATTTGTTTTTGGTTATTGTTGCATTAATTTGGAGAAGGCCCAACATTGTAGTTATTGGATTTGTTGTGGAGGTGGTGGCTTGATCATTCCGTTTATACCCAGGAAGTTGTTGTGAGTAGGTGATTTTTGAGAAAGTGGCCTATGATATGTTGATGGTGGATGATATATCCTTATCATGAGTGGATGGTTTATGTAAATAAATAACCATTCAATTTTTATCATTCAACTATAATGTGTTATGGGTTTCTTGAGGGGAGAATTCATTAATGATTGGGAGAATTGTCATAATCAGTTCATCATTTCTTGGTTTTTATCTGGTTCATTGGATATCCTGATCATATTCATGGGTTTTGGATGAGATGAAGGTTGATTTCTGTACTTCCATATATATATGTTTATCATACCATTTTTTAATCAAGGATGGTTTGGATTTTTTTGTAGAAAATGGTGGTTACGTAATGATTAGGGAAAATCGTGAGCCCATTTCTAGATTTAAAAATTAAATTTATTTCTCTTATAAATCCTTTATTTTTAATAATTTTTCAATCATTACACTTTCCAAAAAAACATCCCATGTCCTATTCAAAAATTCATATCCATTCGGACCCCTGATTAATTAATAATCATGTCGGATTTGGGTTATTTATTCACGTATTGGTACAACCCATGTGCCAATTTCTTGTTTTAAAATTAATAATTTATTTCAATTATATTATATAAATGTTTATATATTTTTGAAATTATTTCACCTCTCACATGATCACAAATCCCTAGGAGCACCCTCATGTTCCATTTTAACACTTTTGAGCTCATCATATTCACATATTAGGGTGAAATTGCTCAACAATTCTAAAATCATCTAGATTAGGTAAGGTAATTTTATTTATTTTATAAATAAATCATTTTTTTGATTTTCCCCCAAATATTATATTTCTTGTTCTTACCAGCCATTGGTGATTATACATTGATTTTAAAGACATTACCTCTAAACTATGGAGGTGGATCTAAGTGAAGATATAGAGTTCTCTAGTTTTCAAGGATATTTTCCTTCTCCTATATCCTGCTCTGTGCTCCTCCTTACATTATTTCTATTCCCTATCATACTCCCTAGTCATGTATGACCTAGGTTTCAATTATCACATGATTATTTATGGTGACTTAATTATATTATGGATGATCGTCATAGATATAGTTTTTGTGAACCTTTATGGAATATTTTCAGTCGTGCTTTTTCATTCTGCAATGGATTCGAGGAAGGATATCCCAAGAAAAACATTTATTATTAAGGATTCATATTTTTCTTATTTTTTAATGATTATATAGTTGAAACATATTTTTTTACACCAATTGGTTTATTTATTTACTATGAAATAATGGTAGGTTATTCATCTTTTTTGAAAATGGTGGTATTTTGGTTATTGTGCACACATTGATTGTTCTTTTAAATGATCCATGTGTTTTTTCACCTGACATACAATGTTTAGAACATTTTTTAGATATTTAAATAAATTTTTGGAAAGAGAATTTGGGTTTATAAAATTTTTATTAATTTTGTTTTTGTTTTATTAATTATTGCATGCCTTATTTTCAAAAAAGTTCATGGTAAGTTTTTTTGTGCTCAAGGTGATATAAAAACATCGGTTTGGATTATGAAATTTATTGGAAGAATTTAAATCAATTTTTTGGGTTTCTAATGTAGTTTCAAATTGTTTTTTGGGTTTTATAATGAAATGAGTATGGGGTTTTATGGTGTTATAGCATGTGATCTTGTTAAATGGCGTATTTGGCATCTCTATAGATTTTGATGTGTTTTTAATGTATAAAATAAATTATTAAAAGGATTATGAAAATTTAATGTTTCATAAAATGGTCTATTTACAAAACATTATGAATAATATAATTAGTTATTTTGATAAATGTTATTTTTGGGGATAATTATTCAAGGAGTGTTTGACATTTTTCATGTAAAACTACATTTCAGGTGTATTCCATGTTGTAGCATTGGGGTTATTTTATGATTAATTAAATTCATTTATTAAATGGTTTTGGGGATGAAAAATACTTTATTATATTTTTTTGGTTGGTGTTTTTATTTAAAGAATAATTTTTAAATAGATTTTATGTGAAAATTATTTTTTATACGTCATGAATTTGTTATAAAAAAACATTAAGTTGTTTATTTACCTTTTACGAATATGTGAAAAATAGTTCAGTGGAGTTTGGTGAACGTATGATTTGGAAATAAAATTTTAATTTGAAATGTGTATGCGATAACATGTGGTACATTATGGAGCACAAATAAGTAGACTCATGTATCAAGGAGGTATGACGTGTAGTAATATGCTAGTGATCTGGAGTGGATTTGTCTTTAATTCATGTAGAATTTTTGAGGATGAAAACATTAACTGATCTATGAAGATGATTTTGGGGACCACTAGGTTACAACTATTTTCCTCTACTAGGAGACTCAGTTATCCAGGTGGGAAGACGTGTACTAGATAACTAGTTCCATGGGGTGTTCCTGTGACTTGTGATCCTTGTCTATTATTGTACTAAATTTCAGCATACAGTATGGTTGGTTCATAAATTCAAAATCATGCATGTTTTATTTAAATGTGTACATTATTTAATGAAGTCATCTTGAAAACTGTTATTATTTTGATGTAGAATCTCTCTAAAATTGGATACTATCATTACCATGTTATGAAGACATGCACCCATTTTATATTATAATGACTATATTATAAAAACATGTATGAAAAAATACATTTATATATTGTATTTAAAACATAGAAATGGTGAATCTTTTAATTTAAATGAAATTAATTGGGAATGGAATATTGGTTTAGACTACTGAGTTTTAATACTCACACCTATTGTCTTCTTCTGATTATATCCCTTATGTAGGATTCAGATTGAGTTCGATCACCTTGGGTGATGTGTGATCATTAAATTGGAGAGTATCTCATGTTGTTATGTGGTGATAGTTAGTTTTTAGGTATGATTGGTTGAGTTATTTGGTTCATTTTTACATTCACTTCGTTCTAAAAATAAATTTCATTTAAAATTTTATATAAATGTGTACTGGGTTATCTGTTTCATTCCGCTGGTTGTTTAATTAATTATATTTGGGAGAAATTGTTCCCTTGTCACACTAATGATGACCTTTGTGCTTGTATCCATCCCTATAGGATTGGGAATGCCTCTAGTGACTTATCGCGGGCTGGCCTGGGTGGACGGTTCAGGGTCCACTTAAGCTGCATCATGACAATTACATTTGGTGATAAGAAGTGAAATGCATCGTTTATAGGGATGATACGACATATGTATTAATTAATGCTACATTCATTTTATTTTCATACTAAAGGTATTAAAACTAAATTATACATATGAATATTATAATTACAATATAAGATCTATGTTTTAATGGTAACATAAGATCAATAACACCATTCATTATATGTTCCACGTATGGAATGAATGAGACATATCACAATGAGGGAGAGGTAGTCCACACATCCTCAAATAAAATTATCATATTTATAAATTAAGGAATGAATAAAGGTAACATGTAAATAAATATTAAAAATTCATATAGATAATATATATATATATAACATATTAATTATTTCCATTCATGTATATAATCACAATTTATTGAAGATCATATAGAATGAATAAAATCACATCGTGGAGATGATAGGCCATACATACGTATGTGGGATGATATCATTTAGATAATAGGTAAATGATATTGAATTGAATGGTATATTAATTATAGACAACAATTATAATCTCATAATTCTTATTTACATCCATTATACTCATCATTAAACCCATCCAAATTATGTATTATTGAATAAAATATTTCACAATGACGTAGAGACAGTATGACACACGTACTGAAAAATGGTGATGTTTTTATTTATAGGATGGATAAAAGTATGTATAAGGTTGTAAAATAATTATAATAACATCTAATCACGTATAGTATAATCAATTTAGTACTTTATTATGGAAAAAACATAAAAATAAGATATAAGATAAGAAAATTATTTTGGAATAGGTGATAAAACAATATATCTTCGTCAAGTTTTTCTTTTTGATTTTCACAAATTCTATTCCTAGGATGGATTTGATACAAATGTGTGGCCTATAAAAGGAATAGAGGGACTTTTTGGGAATATTTACGCATAATTTTGATGATCTAAGGGGCTTGAAGTTGTGAGTTAGTTGTTATATGTGGTGGATTTTTTTTAAAAAGGAGGGGCCCTTTAGGAAACTCATAAATATTATTATATTATAAATTGATTTTAAAATTATAATAGATAAAAAGTAATATATTTAGACTATTAGATAATGTGGGGTAGAAATATTCTAATCCAATAACTTTTAGACATGTTTAGTTCACAAAATTAACCTTATCATTGAGTTTTAAACCTTAGATAAAAATATTAACTCTTACCTAGTCTTCAAGTATTTTCACAATACATGGTTACAATAGTTACTATAAAATGACAATCACACCATAAGTGGATATTTAATAGAAATTTTAACATCATATATGTATTATTTTAATAAGAATGGATTTTTATTACTATCATATAATTTAATAAAATAGTATCTCTTTGAAAAACTCATTTATATCAATTTTAACACTATTTGGTAATTGTTTTTTGTTTTTGTCATAACAACATGATTAAATATAACTAAAAGAATTAAATCAATGTTAATAGGTCATAATAATACATAAAATTAGTTTATAGTATAACAATTTTAAAATTTCTTTTATATTTATATTTATAATATCATTTATTTTAATCCTTTATTAAAGTAGCAATCACTGCATCGTCATTGTGTCATAATTGAATTTATATATTTAATCTCAAAAAATTAAAAATAAATTACCATAAGTTATGAAATTATTATATATTTCTGATGACTATTTATATTCTATGGTTTCACTTATAGATCTCCACTTTACAATCGATTTAGTAAAAATATTCATGTTTATGTTATATTTCCCTTCATAATAAATTAATTATTATAACACGAAATTTTCACACCGAAGTGGCTCCCAAATGCAAAAAGATCAGCCTAAATATTTTTTTGGTCTCCCATGACTCATAAAATAATATTATTACATGTTTTAGGGATGTTTTCTATTATTTTAATATTATTTTTACCCTTATTAACCTAATTATCCCTTTAACGGTGCTAAATAAAAATAATATTTAAAGTTATTATTCATAATATTTAAAATTAAAATGTACATATTTTCATAATTTGTAAATTCGTGTTCTAAATATAGAATCAATTTTTACAAATTCAAAAAATAGAAGATTCATTAATTAATTTATGATTAATTCCTGTTGAAAAAACCAGAATTCATATTTATAAGTAATAAAAACAATCAAAAGATTAACATGTTTTTATGTACAATTTAAACACAAAATTAAATTAATTTCCCTTTATCGAAATAAATAAATTTACACATTAAAGCCAATAAAACATATAATATATCAATATAAATTAATTATATGAAAATGCAATTTTGACTTAAATTGTGGTATTTTTAACTATTCATCAAAAAAATTAACTTTATCATAAAATTACCAAAAATTTATTTAAATTAAATTCTTATGTACCAGTTTGATTGAAACGGTTTTTTTTCAAATAGAACATATAAAAGATAAGAAAACTAGATATTAAAATGGTTCTCTATAGGAAGGTGGTAAAACAACCTTTTAAAAATGTTAGAATATTTTATACTTAAAATTAGATTCATTATCACATTCAACCTCTAAAATGCTTTGAAAAAATGTATAGACATTTAACAAAAATGTAAATTATAATATAGATAATTATTTTCATTCCAACTAATACATCATGTAGGTGTTAACTAACATTTAAGATAATAATATTATTATTTTATCATTTATTAGTATAACTAATAGTTGTGAGCAATGTATCATTTTGTAGAAAACCATTGTTTAATGTCATGTATGTTATCATATATATTGTCCCAATTAAACTAAATGATATATTAAATTGAAAAAATATTTATAGATTTGAAAATGTATTATTCTATAATTACCTGGGATGTTACCGCATTCACCCTTTTGGAAATTATAACCTCAAAATTTTATTCCCTTATAAAATAAGAGGGGGTAATTATCACTCATAGAATTCTTAGATTCCCATATTTTCTCTCCTTCCATATAAGTTTTCCACAAAACCATTAAATAATAAATCACCTTATTCTTCAACACATTCGATCTGTATTCAGTAATCGGTACTCGTTGTTCTTCATAAGAAATTTTATTTTCCAACTGGACTACCTCTGGACTGAACCCATGATATTGATCCAGAATATAGTTTCTCAACATTGAAAAATGAAATAAATTATCTAATTCGGATAAACATGGCGGTAATGATACCCTTTAGGCAACTAATTCAATATTATCTAAAATTCCATAGTGTCCAATGAACCTCAGTATAAACATTCCCTTTATTGAAAAATAAATCACACATTTCCATGGAGAAACTTTGAGAAAGACCTATTATCCTACCTCAAAAGAAATATCCTTCCCTCTATTATCGACATAACATTTCTGAAAGCTCTGTGCTATTCACTTGTGCTTCTGGAAGAACTAATTTGTATCCATGTCTTCTGACATTTCTGGTACCCTCGTCATTCTTTCACCTACTTCGTCCCCAAAAGTTGGAGTTTGAGACATCTTTCCATATAATTCATAAAATGGGACCATCTGTATAATAGAATGAAAACCGTTATTATCCGAAATCTCAACCAAATAATGACGTTTATCTTAAATTTCATGATATTCTATTTATAAATCACATATAATATCATATATGTTATGAATGTTTTCTTCTTACTTCCCTTATTATTGGGGATAAAAAGTTGATCTAAAATTTAATTTAGTTCCCAATGACTTCTAATGACCCTTCCAAATGTTATAAGTGAACCTAGGATCACGATCAGATATAATGGATTGGCTAAATCAATGTATCCTAAAAATATCATTAATATAAAATTGATAATGTTGATCTAGAAACTATGTAGCTCGGTTAGGATAAAAATGATCAGATTTAGTCAATCGATAAAAAATAACCCAAATATCTGTATTACTAATTAATATCATCAGTAATCCCATAACAAGGACCATGGATATATTTTTCCATTTCCACTCTAGTTGTATAAATGTTTTTATCACCCCCTTTATCAATTTTTGTTATGGTTTTACCTAATGAAAAATCAAACACTTCATAGCAATGTTAGCAATATCTCATTCAATTCAATCCCATAAGTAATACAGTCGAAAATAATTGTAATTCTTAGTACTTCTAGGTCGAACTAGAATAATGAGAACTATGAGCTTCAAACAACAAAACATTCTTTAAATTTGAATCACAAGGAACACGTAATATCATTCAAAACCTCAAAACACAATCTTTATCAATGTTAAATTCTGGAAACTTACCATTCTAAACCAATTCAACCTCTTCCTACAACTCATTGTCTTCCTTTTGTGATTCCTTTATTCTGTCTACTATAGAAGATTGAAATTATACATAAAAAAGAGTAATTTCTTACACAAAAATGAACCATTCCAAATTTAATCAATTAATTAATGAAAGGTTCTTGTTTTTAATAACATGGTTGTTGGTTGGAGTGGATACTCATGAGGGGGGTGAATTGAGTTCCAATTAAAATTTCTGTTTTAAAACTTTGTCTTAAAAACCCCCAAATAAAATACTGAATTAAACTGTAGTGAATTTATATCAAAGTAAGTGTTCTGCTGGGTTCTCAAGGGATTGATTATTTCCCAGTTAATCAAAATAGAAAGGTTGATTAACTTTTGAAACCAACTTACTGATTTACAACTAATATACACACTTGAAAATTTAATTATCAAGGTGACTTTATAACAGTTTTGGTTTTAATGAAATTTGCATTGGAATAAAAGAATAACTTTGAAAGATATAGCACAGCAGATATAACCAAGAGGATCAGTCTCAAGCTGAGACTTAGTCCTCTCAAAAATTTGCATAAATTTGATCCACACCCTGGATCGGGGTTCACAACAGTTTACAACTATCCAGTTCCAAGACCTCTACCACTATTATTCCTATGAAAAAGAACAACAACAACCATCTGTCCATGTCACACACGACCTCTACCACTATTATTCGTGGGAAACAGAATATTTACGAGTTTGAGTGAGGATTTATAGATCCTATAGTTAAAAGTATAGGAGACAATGTGTGTGTTAAATGCAAGAAATAACACACACTACTCGATTTGTGAAATAATGAATCACAGAGTAGAGATGTAGAGTTTAGAAATGGATCTAGTGATTGAAATGATGCTTTGGACTCCTTGGTATGATCAGAGATGATTTTGAGTCCTTGTTTGGTTTTTGTCTGAAAAACAGAGTGTCGTCTGCTTGGCATCCAGATTCAGAGATAGTGAGAAATGTAGGGGATGAAGTTCTTCAATTTCCTCATGGGAGTACAAAACTCTTCTTGAGTAAGCTTGATTGTGTATGAGGTTCTGCGTTTTTCTATGACTATCTCATCCACCACTCTTTGCGCTCATATATGTCTTGTCATTGTTACACCTGTATATATGCACCAGTAGGGGCTTCTTGTATTTATGGCATGAGCTCTAGTAAAATAAATGATTTTGTTTTGCAGATACGATTTACAGTTCTAGCTGTTTATGACTATCGGTGAGTCAAGTGATCGGTAGGTCATCAGCATCATCATCGGTGAGACATCTTCGGTGACTCAGATGATCATCATCGGTGAGACTTCTTCAGTGACTCATTTGATCATCATCAGTGTGTCATGATCGGTGACTCATTTGATCAGCATCGGTGAGACATCTTCAGTGACTCATTTGATCAGCATCTGTGTGTCATCTTCGGTGAATCATTTGATCAGCCTCGGTGAGTCATGATCAGTGACTCCTTTGATCAGCATTGGTGACTCATTTTATTAGCATCGGTGTGTCATGATCGGTGACTCATTTGATCAGCATCGGTGAGAACGTTGTCCTTTGATATGGATCGATGCGACCGTTGTCCATTGATATGGATCAGTGCGACCGTTGTCCTTTGATATGGATCGGTGTGATTGTTGTCCATTGATATGGATCAGAGTTATCGTTGTCTGTTTGATATGGATCAGTGCAACCGTTGTCCATTTGATATAGATCGGTGTGACCGTTGTCCGTTTGATATGTATTGGTGCGACAATTGTCCGTTTGATCCAGAGGACTTCTAGAATACTTGTAAAACAATAACAAAGAGATAAAAACATGATCCAACCAATATACACAGATTCACTATGAGATTGTGATTATGTATATGAGAAATCCAACCGGATGAAGTAATTGATGATTTTTGATTATTAAAACAGCAATCATATGAAGAATTCAATAATCTCCCCCTTTTTGATAATCACAAATCTTAGCCATAAAAAATATAATATATCATCAATAATAAGGCATAATATGTATAAAAACATAAGGAGATATAAATCTCCCCCTTAATTTATGCCCTTAAATACTTATGCAAGCATTGCCATAATTGAGATATAAATCTCCCCTTGAGAGATGCATCTCCACCATATCCCCCATAGTTCCATAGATATACAGATTTCTCCCCCTTTGGGATAATAAAAATGGGGGGAAAACAGATACAGAATAGATTAAATGAAGGCATCAGTGAGAATAAAAAGAAAAGAGAATAAAGTTTATAAGACATCACAGTACAATCACAACAGGGTTCACCCTATCAACAACAATGCAAAACTATTGCTGGGGATGTAACGAGGCTTTGCCCTTTTCAGAAGGATCAATGGTTGGTAAGTTGGAAGGTTTGGAGGCTGGTGGAACTGGGAGAATTTGAAAAGGTGGTAAGATGACTCTGGAGGGTGGAGGAGAGGATGCCACTGGGATTTGCTGTGGAGCTGTAGGAGCTGGATGAGAAGATTTTTGAGGAACTGGTCGGAGTTGAGACAGAGCTTGAGCAACAGAGATCTGATTTGGAGCAACATCAGAGGCACTGGGAGGGTCAGTAGTAGGAATCACAATGGCGGTGGCTTGTGCATTCAGAATAGGCTTCAAAAGATTTATGAAATTCTGAATAACTTCTGCACCATACTGCATAGCCTTCTCAAAATCATCCTTATTCTCCATGAACCGTTCAAAGGTTGGAGTAAAATCCTGCAACTGTTGAACTTGAGTCTTGAAAGCTTGAGTGACTGTAGGTAGTCTCATATTTTCAGCTAACACTTTGAATTTCGCAGTCATCTCATGCTTGGTATAGATTTTTCAGAAGTAATGATCAACCTTTTCCTTGAACTCTCTCTGGGTTTTAGTGGCATCTGCTGAATATACGGTTACCATCTTATGAATGTGATCACTGTGCTCCTTCATCTTCCTCAACGAGTCCAAATCAAGAACTTGTCTAATGGCGGCCAATTCATCATGCACAATATGCATTAGATCCTCTAGCTCACGAGTAGTGAATTTGGTTACTTTGGCTTTACTGGCTTGAGCAACTATCTGAGTTATCTCAGCTTTCAACTTTCTCAGATCAGACTTCATAAGATGTTCAGTCAGATTCCTCAACACTTCCATCATACCAGAGATGGTGGATCTAAATTTGTTGGATAAAGATACTAAGCTAGATTGTAGATCATTCAGAATCCGATTTAGAGAGGCTAATACCTTCCAATAAACTCACCAGTATTGGCCAGGTCGGGTTTAATAGCATTTGAAATTTCTTCTCTGACTGTATCTCTCACAGCAGTAAGCAACTCACTTTTGAACTAATCCAAATCAGACTGAGAGATAGTAGAACTACGTATATGAGAATCTGCAGTATCAACAGCATGATCATACCTTGCCTCAACTGGTTGGATTTCTATTATAACCGTAGTAGATTCTGATTCTTCTTCTTCTTCTTCAGAGTAATCTAAACCCAAAATAGAAAAACCAGGGTAATCATCCCAGACAGCAGCACACAGAGTATATTTCGATTTATCATAACTTGCTTTTCCACTGATTTCAAGAGAATCTCTCTTGCCATTGGCATCTGTTTCTGGTACAGTATGATGTGTTTCTATTGGAGGTACAACAAGACCATCCATTGGTCGGTTATCACCATCACCATCATCATCTTCATCATCTCCATTCTCATTTCCATTCTTC
The DNA here is from genome assembly GCA_963277665.1 of Viscum album. NCBI lineage: Eukaryota > Viridiplantae > Streptophyta > Magnoliopsida > Santalales > Viscaceae > Viscum > Viscum album. The sequence continues at coordinate 1,041,942,749 of OY728163.1, read as the reverse complement.
ACAGAAACGTCACTATCAGATACTTCAGTGTCATAGATTCTTCATCACCAAGAACTAGTTCTGATTCAGGTAAGGGTAAAGGGGGACTGGCAGATCCAAAGTCTATTCTTCTCTTAGGGCTCCCAGAATCAGGATTACTCCTATCATCATGAGGTGACATACTTCCTTCTTATGTTTCAGCTTCTTCCATCCCTTGTTTACCAGACTCATCAGTGTCTTTATTCCTTTCATCATCTACTTCTTCCTCATCATCAGAATAAATTGTCTCCTCATCTGATTTCAAACCAAGGTCTCTCAGACCCTTCAGCCTCTTTCCATGATCAGTGGGATTGTAAGATTCATACAACTTTTCCTCATCAGCAACCCATCATTTCTTCTATGGGTTGGAGTTTATTTTCATCCGTTTACAAATTTCTTTGATAACAAAAGAAGCACTATCATATTAGGCTATCTCATCAGCTTCATCAACACATTCCAGATTCCTTAACATAGCATAGATCATTTTGGAATAGAAAAGGGAAGTGGCTTTCTTATAAGGTTTTACCATTCCAGCTATGTGCACCATTAGATATATACGCAAATTGATCTTCTCATGGGTCCTTCGTAAAAATAATAGAAAAACATCCTGATATTTTATAGCAGCAAATTCTCCTTTCCTGGGGAAAATTTTGTGCTGAAAAAACTTAAAGAGAAGTCTACATTCACAATCCATCTCTGAGGCTGTGATTCTCCTTGACTCTCTATTTCCAGTCAAACTCTCTAAAGCTAACTCATAAGAGAAGTATTCAGTGGTTGAAGGAATATTTCAAGAATAATCCTCTTATCGACCCTCAGGGGGTACATTCAAACATTCAGCCCATTGTTTAGACGAAAAAGATATTTTCTTTCCTTTCACTATAGAAGACATTCTGGCAGCCTCGACACCATCTAAAGTAACATGCAGATTTATATGAAACTCATGCACTAGCTTTGGGCAGTATGAACGAGTGTTATCTGAGAACCATGATTTCCATCCTTGCGAATCTATAACTTGTAACAACAACGACTTACTTGTCAGAAGCCAGGCGGAGCTGACTTCCTTTTCTACAGCAACAATATGAGTTTCCAGGTTTGGATTTACTGATCATTGAGTGGTACTAATCGACTCTCCTCGAGCACACTTTGAAGGTACATGACTTTCTGATCCTTTGCTCGATATCTTCTGCTTGGCCATTTGACGATTCTGGGGAAATCAGGAGTTCCAAGGTTTTCGTGGAGGAGAAGAGAAGAAATAGGGTTTGGCGGGAAAGAAATGAAAGGTCGACGGTTTGGGGAATAGAAATAGTCACATATTATTTTTTTCATCATTTAGTGTTCCCATAATAATGATTAAAGTAGTTAATTAATCACAACAAAATAAAAAGTAATATAAAGAAAGATCGGTTTAACAGATCGGTTTCACAGATCCGTTTCACAGATCCATTTCACAGATCAGTTTCACAGATCAGTTTCACATATCAGTTTCACAGATCAGTTTCACAGATCAGTTTCAAAGATCAGTTTGATAGATCGGTTTCAGAGATCAGTTTCACAGATCAGTTTCATAGATCAGTTTCACAGATCAGTTTCACAGATCAGTTTTACAGATCAGTTTCACAAATCAGTATTATAGATCTGTTTTATAGATCAGTTTCACAGATCAGTTTCACAGATCAGTTTTACAGATCTATCATACATAATTCTTGTTTAATAAAATTCATTCTTCCAAAACATAAAGGCTTTGTAAAAATATCAGCTAATTGTTGTTCAGAACTAATAAATTCTATAGAATATCACCTTTTTGATAATGATCTCTTAAAAAGTGATGTCTGGTATCAATGTGCTTAGTCCTAGAGTGAGACACAGGATTCTTAGATATGTTGATTGCACTAGTATTTTCAAAGTTAATTGAAACCTGTTTAAAATCAAATCCATAGTCCAATAAAGTGTGTATCATCCACAGAATCTGTGCACAGCAACTACCCGCAGCAATATATTCTTCTTCAGTAGTAGACAATGCAACTGAGTTCTGTTTCTTACTACACCATGATACTAGGGACTTTCCAAGTAAATTACATGTTCTAGATGTTCTTTTCCTATCTAACTTACATCCAGCAAAGTCAACATCTGAATAACTAGTTAGGTCAAATGATTTTCCTTTTGGATAGAACAAACATAAATTCACAGTATAATTAAGATATTTAAAAATATTTTTAATAGCCAGTAAGTGTGATTCTTTAGGATTAGCTTGAAATCTAGCACACATACACACACAAAACATAATATCTGGTTGACTTGCAGTAAGATAAAGTAAACTCCCAATCATGCCTCTGTAATAGGTTTGATCAACTAGTTTCCCAGTTTCATCAACATCCAATTTACAGGTAGTACTCATAGGTATATCTCTTTCCTTAATGCTATCTAAACCAAAACATTTCAATAAATCCTTAGTATATTTACTTTGATTTAGAATAATACCACCTTTAGTTTGAATGATTTTAAATCCAAGAAAATACATAAGCTCTCCCATTATGCTCATTTCAAACTCATTTTTCATATCCTTTGAAAATTCAGTACATAATGAATTTTTAGAAGATCCAAAAATAATATCATCAACATAGATTTGTACTACAAACGCATCTTTTGAAATCTTTTTTATAAAAAGAGTGGGATCAGCTATTCCTTTCGTAAATATTTTTGAAATAATAAAGTTTTATAGTCCTTCATATCAAGCTCTTGGAGCTTGTTTTAAACCATATAAAGCTTTAGAATTTTTAAAAACATGATTTTCAAAATGAGGATTTGAGAAACCAGGTGGTTGTTCTACAAAAAAATCATCAACAATAAAACCATTTAAAAAAGCACTTTTCACATCCATTTTATATAACTTGAAATTCAGATGTGATGCATATGCAAGTAAGATCCTAATAGTCTCTAATATAGCTACAGGTGCAAAGGTTTCCTCATAGTCAATTCCTTCTTCTTGATTGTAACCTTGTGCAACTGTCCTAGCATTGTTTGTAATGATGTTTCCAGATTCATCAACATTGTTTCTAAATACCCATTTTGTGCCTATGGTTATAGTGTCCTTAGGTCTTTCTACTAATTTTCAGACTTTGTTTCTTTCAAATTGATTTAGTTCCTCTTGCATATCCATTACCCAAAATTCATCATTGATAGCATCATTGATTTTTTTAGGTTCTAACTGTGAAAGAAAAGCTTAATGTTCAACCTGATTTCTTACAGAAGATCTAGTATGTGTTCCTCTATCTAAATTACCTACAACAACATCTAACGGATGGTTCATTAGAATCCTAGTTGGTCTAGAAAAGGTAGGACTGAGGATTTCAGGTTTATCTACATGTTGAGGTTCAACAGAAGCAGGTTCTGGAAAATTTCCAGAACTGGATGTTTTAACTACAGGTCCGCTGTCTTTATCATTAAGGTTCAAACCAGAGAGATCATCTTCAAGATTTTCTAGAGAGGTCTTAGGTTCATGTTGAACAGTTTCATCAAATTTGATGTGAATAGATTTTTCCACACATTTGGTTCTTTTATTGAAAACTCTATGTGCTTTACTAGAAGTAGAGTAACCTAGGAAAATTCCTTCATCACTCATTGATGCGAATTTGTTGAGAATGTCTTTAGTATTAAGAATAGAGACTTTGCAGCCAAAAAATTTGAAGTAGTTAACCTCAGGTTTCCTATGGTTCCACAACTCATAAGGGGTCCTCTTAAGAACAGGTCTGATCAATACTCTATTTATAACATAAAAAGCTTTATTTATAGCTTCATCCCAAAAATAAATAGTTATGTCATACTCATTAATCATAGTCCTAGCAATTTCCTACAGGGTTCTATTTCTCCTTTCGACTACACCATTTTGTTGACGTGTCCTCGGGGCACAGAAATTGTGACTATAGCCTCTGTGTGAGAAGTAAGATTCAAACTCATGATTTTCAAACTCAAGGCCATGATCACTTCTCAGAGTTTTAATCTTAAGTCTACTAAGGTTTTCTATAGACTTGGAGTATTTTACAAAGAAAGAACAAGCTTCACTTTTGTGAGCTAGAAGATATACCAAAGTATATCTATAAAAGTCATCTACAAGAACATAAACATAATGCTTCCCATTTATACTAGAAACTATAGAAGGTCCAATAAAATCCATGTGAACAAACTTCAGTGGTTGAGAAGTTGAAACTTCATACTTTTATTTAAATGAAACTTTATGTCGCTTTCCCTTTTGATAGGGATTACAAACATTGTCTGCTAGACATTCAAGTTTGGGTAGGTCTCTAACTATGTTCTTCCTAACAAGTTTTCTAAGTGAATGCACATTGCAGTGTCCTAATATTCTATGCCAAATCCAAGACTCTTTATTAAAAGAATTTAAACAAGTAATATTTTTCTTAGTTAATGATTTTAAATCAACAACATTAACATTTTCATTTCTTAAAGTAGAAAACACTAATGCGTTTTTAGAATTAAAAACATTGCAAGAATCATTTTCAAATTTAACAAAAAACCATCATCACATAACTGAGAAATACTTTACAAATTTTATTTAAGTCCATCAAAAAATAAAACCATAGAAATTAATACTGAGTCAGTGTTACCAATCTGGCCTAAGACGATGATTTTTCCTTTTGAGTTATCACCAAAAATGAGAAAACCTCCATCAACTCTGACTAAGCATTTAAAGCATGAGAAGTCTCTAAACATATGTCTTGAATATCCACTGTCCAAATACCAAGGCTTTCTATAGGAGCACTTTAAGAAGGTTCCCTACCATTCAGATTTAGATAGGAAATGATTTTGGTACCCAGAACTTCTTGGGTCCAGACAGGTTAGAAATCAAAGCTTTTGGTACCCAAAATTTTCCTTATGGGTCTCATGAAAGTTGTAGGATCAACAGAATTTGAGAGGTAAACTTTATTAGATCCATAACTATTAATATAACTAGTTGAAGCATATGGGGTTTCATAACTAGTTACATTCTGTCCAGATTTAGGAATGAATTTAGTTTTGGTAATTTTCCTTTGTCCAAGTTTGTATCCTCTACCAGTAGTGTATCTAGGTTCTATTTTCTTACCTATCATCTGAGTAAGAGTATCATTACCATTTGTAAATTCCTCTAAGTATTTCTTGAGTTTCTCATTATATAATTTCAGTTTAGTGTTTTCTTTAATCAACTGACCATTCTTTTCCATTTCAATATCAAGATCAGATATATGTTTAACAGTTAAAGCATATCGTTTCTTTAAACCTTTGTATTTGTCTTTTTGCTCATTACAAGTTTCTTCTAACAAATCACAGTATTCATATAGTTCAGATTTTGACATGTTTTCTGAGTCGGAATCATCTTCAGAATAATATGAATTTGAAGCAGGAGTTTCAGATGTTACCTCAGAGGTGTTTGTCATAAAACACATGTTTTCCTTATTTCTGTGTTCAGTTTCAGAAAATTTAGATTCAGTGGATCTATCCTCAGAAGCGCGTAAAGTAGCCTTCATAGCCTTTTTGTACTCACTGTCCTTGTAATCATACCTCTTCTTGTATTTCAACTTTGGACAGTATGCTTTTATGTGTCCCTTTCTTTTTCACTCATAGCAGACAACTTCATCTGATCTGTCAAATTTCTTCCAATTCTTTTTCCAATGTCCTTTGCTATCATACATACCTTTATAATTTGATTTTATGAAAAACTTTATCTTCCTGTAAAATTTTTTAAACCTTATGGAAATGTGATCCATCTCAGTATCACTATCAGAAGCACTTTCACTATCTTCACAGCTTGAACTTTCATTTATAGCTTGAAGCTTCTCCTTATCCTTGTTCGTTGAAGTTGAAGTCCTTAAAGAAACTGACTTCCTTCTAGGTTCATCTTCTTCTTCTTTGTTAACCTTGAGTTCCTATTCATACATCATCAACTTGCGAATTAGTTCCTTGACTGGTAGTTCACCAATATCACATGATTTTCTAATTGAGGCAGATGTTCCCCTCCATCGTTCAGGTAGAAATCTCATAATTATCATAATTTGTTCGTTTGAGGGAGCATCCTTTCCCAATGAAGTCATTGTGTGGAAAATTTCATTAAGCCTGAGATACATGTCAGAAATGGGTTCATCAGGCTTTATCTTAAAATTATCATACTTAATAGTATAAGTTTTCAATATCATTTCCTTAACGTTAGTTGTTCCTTCATGAGAAACAGCTAAGGTATCCAAAATTTCATAAGCAGTTTTACAAGAAGATATTCTATTAAATTCCTCATCTCCTAAAGCACAGTACAAGGAATTCATAGCTTTGAAGTTATTATTGTAGGCAGCCTTAGTAGCTTCATTCCATGTAGTTCTAATAGTAGTAGGAATTTTATATTATGATTCTATAGTAGTCCAAATATCAAATCCCCTGCTTTCTAAATGAATTTTCATATTGATTTTACACTGAGAATAGTTAGTTCCATTGAAAAATTGTGGTCTATTGGTAGCAACACCTTTAAGTCTATTATCCATGATAGCTTACTTAAAGCAAATATTTTAAAGAGATAAAAATTTAGAAATAACAGAAATTTAAGAACTTTAAAATACAACTAAAATCACAATTGAAAAACATAGTACTTTAGAAAATATTTAAACAACCTATGATACCAATTGTTGGTTGGAGTAGATACTCAAGAGGGGGGTGAATTGAGTTCTAATTAAAATTTCTGTTTTAAAACTTTGTCTTAAACCCCCAAATAAAATACTGAATTAAACTGTAGTGAATTTATATCAAAGTAAGGGTTCAGTTGGGTTCTCAAGAGAGTGATTATTTCCCAGTTAATCAAAACAGAAAGGTTGATTAACTTTTGAAACCAACTTACTGATTTACAACTAATATAAACACTTGCGAATTTAATTATCAAAGTTACTTTAAAACAGTTTTGTTTTTAAAGAAATTAGCAGTGGAATAAAAGAATAACTTTGAATGATATAGCACATCAGATATAACTAAGAGGTTCAGTCTCAAGCTGAGACTTAGTCCACTAAAAAATTTGTATGAATTTGATCCACACCCAAGATCGGGGTTCACAACAGTTTACAACTGTCGAGGTCCAAGACCTCTACCACTGTTATTCATGGGAAACAGAACAACGACAACCAGCTGTCCAGGTCGCACACGACCTCTACAACTATTATTCATGGGAAACATAAGATGTAAGAGACTGAGTGAGGATTTATAGATCCTCTAGTTAAAAGTATAGGAGACAGTGTTTGTGTTAAATGCAGGAAATAACACACACTGCTCGAAATGTGAAATAATGAATCACAGAGTAGAGATGTAGAGTTTAGAAATGGCTCTAGTGATTGTAATGAAGCTTTGGACTCATTGAGTATGATCAGAGATGATTCTATGACCTCTTCTGGTTTTTGTCTGAAAAATAGAGTGTCGTCTGCTTGGCATCTAGATTCAAAGATAGTGAGAAATGTAGTGGATGAAGTTCTTCAATGTCCTTGTGGAAGTACAGTACTCTTCTTGAATAAGCTTGAGTGTGTATGAGGTTCTGTGTTTTTCTACGGCTATCTCATCCACCACTAATTGCGCTCATATATGTCTTGTCATTTTTACACCTGTATATATGCACAAGTAGGGGATTCTTGTATTTATGGAACGACCTCCAGTAAAAGAGATGATTTCTTTTTGCAGGTATGAGGTACGGTTCCAGCTGTTTATGACTATTGGTGAGTCAAGTGATCGGTAGGTAATCAGCATCAGCATCAGTGAGACATCTTCGGTGACTCAGATGATCAACATTGGTGAGACATCTTCGGTGACTGATTTGATTATCATCGGTGTGTCATGATTGGTGAATCATTTGATCAGCATCGGTGAGGAATCATTAGTTACTCAATTGATCAGCATCAGTGTGTCATCTTCGGTGACTCATGTGATCAGCATCGGTGAGTCATGATCAGTGACTCATTTGATTAGAATCGGTGAGTCATGATCGATGACTCATTTGATCAGCATCGGTGTGTCATGATCGGTGACTCATTTGATCAGCATCAGTGAGACCATTGTCCTTTGATATGGATCGGTACGACCATTGTCCTTTGATATGGATCGGTGCGACCGTTGTCCTTTGATATGGATCAGTGCGACCGTTGTCCTTTAATATGGATCGGTGCGACTGTTGTCCATTTGATATGGATCGGTGCGACCATTGTCCGTTGGATATGGATCGGTGTGACCGTTGTCCGTTTGATATGGATCGGTGCGACCGTTGTCCGTTTGATCCAGAGGACTTCCAGAATACTTGTAAATCAATAACAAAGAGATAAAAACATGATCCATCCAATATACACAGATTCACTAAGAGATTGTGATTATGTATATGAGAAATCCAACCGGATTATGTAATTGATGATTTTTGATTATTAAAATAGCAATCATAGGAAGAATTCAACAATGGTTAATGTAGCATTAATTTTCCTTCTCAAAGAATCAACCACATTGTTTTTTCTAAGACGTTAGTTATTCAAACAATTGTAGTCCTTTTTTAAATATAGAAAAACTATTTCCCATAAGATAAATTATTTATTCCATAGTATATATTTAAATATTTTATGGCTATTATATATTTCACATTTTACTCCATATAGATGATTTATATATATATTTACGGAAAAAAACAACAACAGTAAATTAGAAATAATATATAAGTTAATATAATTCCTATGTTTTCAACTGATGTGAATCATTAGTAATTACCTAATTATTTTTCATTAATAGAAAACCATATCCTTTCAATTAAGAATTGCTATAAATAAAAAATTTCCCATTTCTGTATAATGGTTCCAAAACTGAAGCATTAAATAATATTTTTCAATTCTCGTAACCATTCATCATTTTGTTTTTCCTAGATTAACTAAACACATTTTCAAGTAAACACAATCAATTTGATATATAACCATACAAAATTTTCAACCAACCACTACTAAAAGCCTTCTACAGAAAAATACTATTAATCTCAGATATATTTGATGGTAATATCTATTTATCAACAAATTTTGTTTTAGAAGGATCAACCATTATTCCATCTTTAGAAACAATGTGACCAGGGAAAAAAATTCATAACCAACAGTCATACATTCTAAATTTACCATATAGTTTCATTTTTTGTATTTTTTAAAAAACAACCCTTAAATGAAATTTATTATCCTCTTTACTTTTAGAATATACCAAAATATCATCAATATTAATAACCACAACATGATTTAAGAACCCATTTAAAAATCTTTTCATAAGATCCATTAATACATAAAGTGCATTGGTTAACCTAAATGTAATAACTACAAATTCATAATGGTCATATCTTGTAATAAATGTTGTCTTAAGAAAGTATGATTCCATTATATTCAACTAATAGTACCCCAATCTCAATTAAATCATTGAAAAATATTAATCTACCTAGTGATGATCAAAAAAATTATCGGTATGAGAAAATTAATACATATTATTAATAGTGTTGTTATTAAATAATCAATAATAAATTCAAACCCTCATTGATCAATCATTATTTTTAACAAATAAGATAAGAGAACCCCACAGTGATTTTCTATGTCGAAGGAATCCTGTTACTAATAATTCGTAAAATTTCTTTTTTAACTCTAAAATTTTCATTTGTTGCATTCAATATGATGGTTTTGAAATTATGTTAGCATCATGAATCATGTCAATAGTAAATTACACTTCCTAATTAGGTCTTATATCATGACAATTATCACGAAAAACAAAAAAAATGCTAATTTACCACTGGCACATCATTAATATGAACAGTTCCTTTTTCAACAATATGTGAATGGTTATATTAATTTCCATCTTTTACTAGTTTATCACCTTCTTAATATGTTATCAATAGTGAGGGATAATTATTGTACTCAAACTAAACATATTAATAAAGAGATTTATCTTTATATCTACTGTCAATCATAGAATGAATGAAGGAATTTCAATCCAAACCCAAAATACCATCAAACTCCACTAGAGGTAAAACAACATGGTGAGCAGGTAAATTCATTCCTCATAGAATATTATGAATATTGTTCTATATTCCTTTTTTCTCATATTTTCCACATAGTTTTTTAGAACATGTTTAGGATTCACTTGTTGATATAGAATTCCTAATTTACTATAAAATTTCACTAAAATGAGAGAATGAGTAGGTATAGAATCATACAACACATTAACGTATCCCGAATAATCAAATGATGTACCCAATACATGATTATTATATGTCCTGAAAGCTACTGATGATGTTTTAAACTATTTCACCACCCTTATCTCCTAGTATTCTGACTGATTTCCATTATTTGAGTTCTTCCTTAGACTATCATTTGCATAAAGTCCAATCTCATTTCACTAAAAACTAATTTATAACAGTAACTCGTTTTTTTACTTTCAATTACCATAATTTTTTTAGTGGAATTTGAAGACTTATATCCCATTTTACCACATCATAATCACATTAAATAATTCAGAAGGAATTTCCCAGTGTTCTTTTAACCACAATTTTCACAAATTATAAACATATGTTTTTTTACCATGATAGTTTTTTTAAAATTTATTCCCTCTCATTTGTAACCTCAAATTCTTATTCTATTTTATTTTTCAAAGAAAACCTAATAATGAGAAAACATAATTTACAACACCATTGAAAAAATAACTTGTTTTTCATAACATTTGAACTCTTGGTAAGCTAATTCCCTTTGATAAATTTTCATTAATACTAAGTAAAAATTATTTATTTTTGTATCATGATAATGTATTAAATTTAGAGTATACCATACCATTAGAGTGAGTATTTTTTCATAAACCATGAATTATTCATCGTCATACTACAATTCCAAAAATATTCCATTTTTTTGCGAACTTCATTAGAAATTTTTTCTTCAACAAACATACATTTTAATTAATCCCAATAAAGGGAATCAATATCCTCACTATCTATTATATTTTTAATATTTGACCACTACTGATGAAATTAAATTTCAAATTTTTTTAAAAAACAGATTTACCTTTAGATTTTTATAACACCCCATGACATCAGAAATCATTTCCAGTGCTTTAATCCATGCTTATGCTAACACAGGATCAGATGATCCTCAGAATGATAGTGGATATGGCCTCATAAAATGCTACTCTACAAACATGCTCATATGTGGATGATCTTCATGATCTCATCCATTGATACCACCACCATATATTTATTGACTCAACTATTCCATTACTACATGAAACTATTCATCTCTGATTCTAAGCATCCCAGGTTGTTCGTTTGGTAGGTTATTTTCCTCTGCATGACATCCCAGAACAGTTACATTGTTTCCTCTCCAGAAAACCATTATAAATAGAAATATCATAGACAAATAATCATGGTAACCTAAAAAATAAAATATAAATTTGACCAGAATGTAAAAATAAAGTATGTATATTATATTAACAATATCATATCTCTTAAAGTTATCTAAACAGACCATTGAAACAACTATAAGGCCCTAGCCTTAAAATATTACATAATCATGAGATAAGTATTAAATTTGACTTAATTAAAATTCTGTATATTTTTAGGGTTATTGTTTTAAGTAAATTTTCCATTGTAAAAAAATATCATCTCAAATATTACAATGTAGAAAATTATACCCTATCAATTTTTTTAAAAGAATAATCCCCAATAATTAAAAAAATAATTCTTTTCTTGATAAAAATCAGCTGAAATTATTCTTTTCTCTTAAAATTACATATAACCTATTAAAAACATTTCCATAACATGGGATGAGAATAGAAATATCACAAAAGAATATAAAATAATGAAATAATACATTATTCCATGAGTATAAATAAATCAATGAAATCATATTTTTCACTAATAAAACAGATGACCTTTAAAATACCTATTGGAATTATATGATTTATTAATAACACATAGAAATAATAAATCATAAAGGTATAATATGGAATCAGTAATATTCTTACATTATAGGTTTCACTATTACATATGGAGTAACCTTCAAGGTCATGTTTGGAATACCCATGACATTATATTCCCTAAATATTTTACGAGAAACATTGACATTTACCTCCATCACATTACGGAATGCACTAAAGAGCTGCCATCAGATCACCTACCCACATTTTATCACATAAAAATTCATATACATAATTAATTTCCAAATACCATAACATAATCAAAACATGTGAAAATGCATAATGGAAAAATAAGTCTTCAAAATTGAAATCATAAGACATGATATCAAGATATTTATATAATCAATACATTCTAAAAACCATATTCATTAACAAATACTTAAAAATGAATATGTAATTTACTTTTCTTTTTAAAAGAATTTTTTCTTATAGGGAATCTTAATTTGAAATAATTCTCACAATGACTGAAAGGTCTTTGTGGATGTGTACATTAAAAAAGAAACATTCCTTTTGTCATTTAGTAAAACTCTTCATAAAAAATATCCTTCTGGAAACCATTGAATAATATTAAAAGTCAAAGGGGATCATTATACAATGTATAAAACAAGGTCATATTTATATTTTTATCAGAATATTCCTCAATGAAATGAGATTGAGTTGAAGTCCCTAGCCTTGTGTCAAAATTGTCTTTTTCGTTTTTTTATCATACTGAATATTAAACGTAGGTTAAATTCTACTTGATTCATAACAGTTTTCAGGTTTATTATTCCCATTACATAACTTATGTCCATTTTATAATAATTAGTTAATTATTTGAGTTCATGTCAGACATTTTGCTGATAATCTGTTCTTGATTCGAAATTGAACAAGGTATGATGTCACTAGTTTATGTGGTTATGTGTCCATAATCACCAGAATAGAATTCATGAATTAAATATTATATATTTCATTTAATTTTTTTACAATATACCATAAAATTTGGAGACAAGAAATGAAATTCATCATTCATGGACACGGTAGGTCGTATACACGCATTGACGATAATTTAATTTCTTTGTTATATTAATGGAATTAAATCTAAATGATACATCACTGTGTTATAATTACAGTATTTTATATATGTTATATATGTAACATAAGTTAGTTTTCCGTAGGATTTGTATATTTAATATTTGGAATCATCAATTCATATCACTATGAGGAGGTTGTACTCCACAATTCCTCAAATAAAATTATCGTATTTACACATTATGGAATGCATAATGGCATGTTTTAAATTAAATTTCAGAATTATAGTGTTAATATAAATATAATATGTAACATATTTATATATTACATTCATTTATACAATCTTGTTTTAATGAATATCATGTAGAATGAATCACATAACAACATTGAGATGGTGGGTCATGCGTATGCATGAGAGACGATAACATTAACTTAATGATTAAAAAGTATATAATTGGATGTTTTATTAATTATAATGAATGAGTATCATCTTATATTAATATTTTAAATCCATTTTATTCATCATTATAACAATCCGAATTAATTCGTGTTTTTATTACTAAGTACACCAGGGTATGGAGATTGTAAGCCAAACGTACACACAAAGGGTGATATTGTTGTCGGATGGGAAGATAAAAGGAGGTTTAGGGTGGTTCCATAATTATTTTAATAACTATACATGTAGGAGATACATGATTTATTTATTTAGTATGAAAATATCATAAGATTATGAATTATAATAAGAAAATAATTATGAACAAGGTGATAAAACAATACCTTTTTTCAACTTTTGACTTTTGGTGTAAACAAAAGGTCTCGAGTGGATGAATTTATTACCCATGTGTGGCCTCTTGGAGGAATAGAGGGAAGTTGGGATATTATTTAAAATGAATTTATAAGATCTAAAGTCTTTTTATGTGTGATTATGATGGTATATGTTGCTGTATTTTATAATAACACAACATTGTAAATTATATTAGCCTTCTAATGAATATTTAGAGTCAATGATATCATTTATAGAACCCCACCATATAATTGTTTTTTGTAAAAAGATATATATATTTATGTTATATTTCCCATTACTATAAATTAATTATTTTAACATTTCATTTTCACATCTCAGTGGCTTTAAAATGACAAAGGGTTGGCGTAGGAATTTTTTTCTTCACCCATTACTCATCCTATAATATTATGATACATGTTAGACTAGATTTATATTATTATAATATTTTTTACCCTTATTTACTTAATTTACCCTTTAACCGTAGTAATTAAAAATAATTACTGATGTTCCTATTCATATTATCCAAAAATAAAATGTAACAATTTACATAATTTTTACCTTTTATTTAGAAATATGGAATCTATTTTTCAAAATTTAAAATATAAAATTATTATTAATTTATATGAAATTAATTCTCATTTCCAAAACTATAAAGTGGGTTCTTATGATACATAATTTATGAAAAAGATTGTCATGTGTTTATATGCAATTTAATTGTAAAATTAAAAACAATGACATAAATATAATTAAATGATAAAAAAATAATACAATTACACAATATAATATTTATAAAATTTAGTATATCCATATAAATAGAATAGATGAAATGGTAGTTTTGATAAAAAAATGTGATATTATTCACTATTCAATAAAATATGATCATTATCAGAAAATTACCCAAAATTTATCCAAAGTAAATTTTGATATCTCAATTCTATAGAAAAGGTTTTATTGGTAAAACATAACATATAAAAGTGACATAAACTATTTTTTATAGTGTATTTCAATGAAAATTTGATAAAATGACCTTTAAAAAATATTAGAGTACTTTGTTCATAAAATTGGATTCATTATCATTTAAGCCTATAAAATTAATTAGTTAAATGTATAAACATTTAACATATATTTGAAATTATAATATATTTAATAAGGTTCATTCCCACTTATACAATAGTAAAACGTGAACTACTAATTAATATAATAATAATGTTATTGTATTATTTTTCCTTATAACTCATTGTTGTGTGCAATGAATGATTTTGGAAAAACCCATTATTGCATTTCGAGTATGATATCTTACATAGTGTCCACATGAAACTAAAATTAATATTAAATTCACAGATATTAAATATTTCAAAATGTATTATTCTATAAATACCAAGGGTGTAAAATATTTAAATAAAAATATATTTTAAATTAAATAGATATATAGGATTTTTTTGTCTTATAGTTATTTGATAATTTTATGTAACCATTAGTAATTTCTCATTGTGTTATAAAATCAGCTAATGTTTTAAAATTAATATTTTTATAATTAATTATGATTTTAATAAAAATTTAAATTTTAGATATTAATAAAATTATCTTCCAAAAATGGAGTTTATTTTTGAATTATATGTTTTAAAAAATGGTTAGGCTATGTTTTGGGGATTTTTATGAAATAGTTAAACTTATGGTGAATAGTAAAATCATGTAATTTATAGTTTAACTACATGATACAGTCAACACATTATGACTTGATACATGAATTTTGTAATAAAAATACTATCAAACATCCCTATATTAATTTAATAAATCTATTATTTATTTTTAATTTATTCATAGTCTTGAGCCAAAAAAATAAAATAATAAATATAATAATGAAACATATCACTCTATCCCCTATTAATACGAACCCAAACCATCTCTTCTCACACCATAAAGCTTTGTAGATTGTTTAATTTATACCAAATTTCCATCCCAAGACTCTTCCTCCCATGAATGTCCGTCTAGTCTCACAAAAAGGCTAAAACCAAGGACCCAGAAGAGGTTTCCAAGGATGAGAATTCAGGAGGCAAAATCCTTTTATTTTTATTTTAGCTTCTTTGAATTTTTTTTCTTATACTCTGTTCACTTACCATTATACATGTGGCCTGAAAACAATAGTATCTAATATATTCTGAACCTTTCTAATGTTGATGTAAATATTATTCATCAGACACATTCTCCTCCACATTTTTATTTTAAAAATGAAAACCTCATTTTTGATGTATTGATTTACCCCTATCATCGACGATACTCATTCATTATTTTTTAGAACCATACAAAATGGTAATAAAAACATTATTTTGGGTTAAAAATATTCTATTATACATATTATAGTTATTTAATGTTCTAAATGAAATATATAAGCACACTATTGAATAAAATGTTATAAATTCGTTCTGGATGTAAAAACCGCCAAATAAATTAGATCACATTAATTATTGTTTTATATAATGATTAATCCTTATATTAGAAAAAAAATTATATAAGGAATAATTTAATATAAAGGAAAATATTAACATTATTTTATTTCACTTCTATATCTTTTTATTCATTTGACATGAATATCCATAACGAACCAACCATTGAATTCTTAAAATAAATGAACACAAAAATTTGAAATTTAAAAAAAAATGGTGAAAATATGTTATAATATTATCATAATTAATTATAATTATGAATGTGTTTATTTAATATATTAATAACACTCTTTATACTATTATTCTCGAGGTTTGATCATGTTTGATATTTGACAAACCTAAGGTAAGGGAATTCTTAACCCAATTTCAATTCCTGGGGTTAACCATATACATAGAAAATTCTATGGTACTAAGATTACTAGTGAAATTAAAATTTTTAATTCAGATTTATTATGTAAAATTATAGAATATACATATATCCATTCATATTATTAGTTATCACTTAAATTATATTTTATTTTTATGGAATTTTCTCTAAAAATCATTTTATAATATTTATTTTTTCGAAATTCAAAAGAAATATTTCTATGAAATATTTCTATTTATATTGGTTCTTGAAAATTGTTCATATTTAATTGTGGGACCTATATCCCCATATAATTAATTGGGTATGTTTTCATTTGAGTTCAATTGTATGGTTAATCCATGTGTAAGAGTGGGGGTTACACTGTAAGGTAGTCGTGGGGCTATATTGGTAGGTAGTTATGAGGGATACACTGTAAGCTATCCCTAAGGGATACAAATAATGTGGTATCTATGAGGGTTACAATCATAATTTTTTAATTCCCCAATTTACCATTATTTTATTTTTGATGTTTTTATATTTAAATATCGTGTTTTATAAAACTAACTATATGATACTTATTGGTTGAGATGTATGTCTTATTTAAAATTATTACATATTAATATACTTATTAAGGTTTTAATGGTTTATCTCATGGTTTTGATGTACCTTACTATGATTTTGGTTCTAATATTGTGTTTTTAAATGTTTTTAACTATTTTTATAGTTGGGTAAGAGAAAAAGAGAAGAACATATAAATGTTATAATGATTTTTAATAAAAATATTTCATATATTATAAAAATATTTTTTACTATGTATTAAATTGTAACAACTTTATTAATACCCACATTCTATAATTGTGGGTTAAAATGTTTGAAATATGTTATAATTTTATAAAATTATAAACAAAAAAGTTATTTGGGAATGTAAATAAGTAAATTTAAAGTAATGTACAAAATTATGTAACGTTTAAGGCCAATTCGTATAAGAATAACTTATTTGGTGTTCATAAATAGAGTGAAATTATTGAAGGGTGTAGTACCTAGGAAAATATAGATTCTAGATTATATAGTCAACCATTAAATTTAAAAAAAATTGATTGTTTTAATTATATGAAAACAAGATCAACACTGATTTTACATATTAGAAAAAATGTATCATGTAATTAATTAAACACATTAAAAAATTTAAAATATCTTGAGAACTACTTTTCAAATAACCAAATATTCTATTTGTAAGATAATTCTATAATCAAAAAAATTCAGTCATTAATTTATTTTTGAATTTTATTATGAATGATTAATTATTTTATAAAAATAATATAATTAGAAATAAAAGAATTTATATTCATAAAACAAACTAATTAATCAACACATATAATTATGCAATCCATAAATTTGGGCACCAGTTATTATTAAATAGAGGAGCCCCCAATTTTACTATTTAATAAGCTACAAAATCCATTTATGTCTATTTGGATGATGTATGTCCCTTCAATTAATTTAGTAGTATCATATGATTTCATATAATAATTAACATAATTATATTAACAATTTATCATAAAAATAAACATTCAGAGAAAAATATATTAAAATACTCCAATAAACTCAAATATTTAGGGCCACCAACAATATTTTAAATCATATTTATCAATAAA
Source organism: Viscum album (assembly GCA_963277665.1). Taxonomy (NCBI): domain Eukaryota; kingdom Viridiplantae; phylum Streptophyta; class Magnoliopsida; order Santalales; family Viscaceae; genus Viscum; species Viscum album. The sequence continues at coordinate 1,041,924,521 of OY728163.1, read as the reverse complement.
AACTCATATGTGGTCCATAGATCTGTTAGTTGAAATATCATATAGAATTTACAAGATATATTTAATTAAACTCAATATTTTATAATTTAATTATATATTGAATATATTATAATTTAATACCCTAACCCCAAATAATGAGAACCTATTTTAATCACTTTATCCAAACATCCTCTACATATCACTTAAAAATCATATCTACGTTAGATATGATTCCCCCTACTTTATAAAATCATGTATCAAGTAAATAACCCATTATTTACGTATCAAAGGATGAATAATCTATTTAGAAAAGTAAAAATACTGTAAATTAATAACATTTACTCAGTATGAAAAAAATTCAAAGACCACAATGATTAAAAATGATATAAGGAGTAAATTTTTTGAAAGAAAAATATTTATTCCAATTTTTGAAACTTCCAAAAAGGAATATCATGAGTGGGTATTTTATTTTATAAAAACTATACTTAATATTTTTATTTTATAATTTATTTATTTATATACCTAATGGGAACCCGTTGACCCTATATCGATAGCATGATGAACTATAAATTAATTGGTATATAGACACCAATCACCAAATGGAAAAACTAGTTGGTTTACACACTATAATTTTTATTGGGTACATGGTGGAGTCACCCCATGTTCCTAGTCTATTTTCGATGAAATTTTTTTTATATTCTTAAAACATAATATTCACATCATTTAATTTTTAATGTCTATTATCCTTTAAAAATAACACTTATAAATATAAAAAAAACTAAATCCTGTAATATTCATCTTTCATCCTCCATTATCTGTATCCAATAACATTATATTACACAGTTAGTAAAAAACACTATAATATAATTCTATTAATCAAATATATTCATCAATAGATTTTTATCAAGAAATATTAACCTATTTATTCAATAATTAATCATTCATTTTCTAATATCTAATATATATCAATTATTATGATTATTTTTAATGTCACATCCTTGATTATATATTGAGGTATTTATCTTTTTATTTTTGACTTATTTTAGTTCCATAGCATTCTTTGGTGTATTTTGGAAAAATTGAGTTTTCTTGACCCAACAACAAGTGGTACACATTTGGGTCATGGATATTTGAATCAATGTTATAGTCTCGGAGATACCATGCTTATAGACTAGTGGTTTTATCTGGTGTGTATGGTCGGTCTCATGGGGATGTGCCTCCCCCTACGAATGATACAGCTGTATTTCTCTTTGTATAAAGAGGGATGCATAGTTTTTCATGGTTTAGAAAACCCAGATTCTTATCTAGGACATTGAATATGATTTATTTACCATTCTACCCTGACATGATTTTAACCCAAATCTGTCAACATCTTTCCCACTCAATATTCATATCCCTTTGTGATTATTCACCTCCCTATTCGATTCATTTTACATAATTATTTGGGTGGAATTGGACTTGTATCATTAATGAGTCATCAAATAAGTCTCTTCTCCTATCATTTGTTTTTCTTCGTTGTTATTCCTTCCTTCATCTCTAGTTTATTATTTCAACAGTGGATTTGTTGACCTAATTTGAGTTCAATAAAAAATCCTTGTGTTAAATCATGATATTTATAATATGAAATTGCCTTTATATGGTCCCCTTGGAGTGAAGTTGTAGTTTTCCACTTGATTTTAGATGTTTCCATAATTGATGTAGTTTATTTAAGATTTAGAATTATTAGATGATATTTTCTGCCATCTTTTATACTTAAATGAGTTATCAATATATTTTTTTGTTGTTATAATAAATATTTCAAATGAATTTTGTTTGATTATGGGTTGATAAATGATTTTCTAAACGAAAGTTTTTGGTTTCCTTGGATATTTCATACAAGGAACATTTGTTTCTGTGTGTAAGGGTTTCAAAAAAAGTTTTTTTTGGAGATTTGATTATTGGAAATTGGGTTTCTAATTTTGGAAGTGTGATTCTAAAAGTGGTAGGTTTTGTGTGTGTTATCTATTATGAAATGTTTGAATGTGTATGCAGTGGTTCATATGACCTAAAAATTGGAAATTTATCCAAAAGGAAATACATGGTGACTATATGTGTGAAATAACACTACGACACTGTTAAATTTGTCGATGTGGTGGGCTATTTCGTTCTAGTAGGATTAAACCCACAATAGTAAATAAACATATCATGATTCAAGACCACAAGTCCTGTGGATGTTTCCCCTTTATCGTCATCTGCATGAGGGAATTATAGTTAATGGTGTATATACCGTGTTTCATCGAGGTAAGAGGTTTTTAGGGTCCCATCGACACTAGTTTCTAGGAATTACCCATGGATAATTTGTGGTGATATTCTTGCGGCTGGGAACTTGGGCGTATGCGATTCTCTATATAGGTTTCGAGGATTTTATAATAATTTTTTTTCTCTTTTTGTTTGAAACAATCATGGTTATTGATATTTAAATTTTTTTGAATCAAATCCTTATTTTGGAGAATATCTTATTATGCATTCTCTCACACCCTATGTAAACCCTCAGTAGTATGTAGATACTGTTATATTTTACCCTGGTAAAGCAAAGAAGTTATAAGATGGTGATGGTAGATCAATTTGGTATTGGATACTCTTTATGAATGTTTTTGTGGAGGTGAAATAAGATATATGTCTAACTTATTTCATGAATGTTGGGTTTTTTAGTTAGTTTACCTTCCCATTTTAGTATTTTGTGTCCTTTTTATTGTCTTAAAATGTTTTTCATGTGATAGTGACACCAAATTTATTCATGGTTGTTGTTTCTGATGATTTTTTATTAATTTATATTGTCTATGTTAAATTATATAGTAAAAAACATTCCAAGAGAGTTATGTTTTATTCCTAGGATGTAGTTTCCTTTTTTAGGGGATCAGGATCACCCTTCGGGGCATTCCCTTGGACAGTTCGGGTGTCTGGTTAGATGGAATGTTGGGCTGGTCCATGACCTTGAACATTTTGAGAATCATAAATATATAATTTTTCATATCCTTCAGAACTAGAATATATAGACAATTACAAATTCATATATTATCACAATCTTCTCAATATAATGTTTATATATAAAAATAATAATAAATTAAATTATATCACAAAGACAAATATCATGGAATATTGAGATCTATGAAAAGTAGAAAATAAAATTTATGTAACCCGATGGAAATAATTTTTTGATTTAATTTTTTTTATTATTCTTTATTGAATAGACCATTGAAAGATGAAAATGGTAACATTGATCAGTTATAAAAACACAAACAAAAAGAGAGCAATTGATTTAAATGGACCACCTCATAAAATGATATGGATAATCATTTTGATGTTTGGGATTTCATCGACATATTATATCCTAATTTTATTAAAAATCATTTATAATGTGAAATCAATATCGATGATTTCTAGTTAAAAAAATTCCCAACTATTATTGAGTTATTTCAACACTACTACTTTGATAATTTTTTTTTATCAAAGTCACTAAATTCAGTTCATATATTACAATACCACTTTTTTTCAATAATTATTAATGACCTCATATTAAAAAAACCTATAAAATCCAAGATTTTATCTAAATGCGAGTCCATAAAACATTTATTTCCTCTTTATCTTAAAAATATTCATAATTAATAATGTTTTAGTGTAGTCTCTTTATTGTCATTAATAAAATGAGTGAAATATTCTATGTTTATTATTATATGATTTGACAATATATATTTATTTATCAAAAATATGATTTAAATTTTTAATTAAAAATAAAATTTAAACTTTTATCTTCCTATAACATATTTTCATCACATTTTCTTTCATACAGAATATTCAAATTATTTTTAAATTTTTTATATATATCTTCATAACGAACCCCACAAGTAATATAGGAACATTGACATGAAAATAAATATTTTTCAATAATTTTTTTATAACATATTAAATTTCATAAGGAACCATTATATTACTTTTCATCACATGAAAATACCATTATATTATTCAAATAATGACTAAACACATTAACCACCATCATACATAATTTTTTGAATTTTTGAATGACAAATGTGGATATAAAAATATTTTTAATTCATAAATAAATCAATATTTCAAAATGTGAACGACTCGTATGTATATAAATAAAAGATGTAAGTACACATACGTGAATCACGAATAAATTAATAATTCATATATTGATCTCCATCAATACATTGATCCACCAATATTATGTCAGTCACCATATTTGGAAATATTACTCTCATGTCGACCTCCAAACATGGGTGGACAAATCATACATCAATCTTGATCATTATATTCATCATCATATATTTACCACCACAAATTATTGTATTTTTAAGCATTATATATTTAATCAAACCTAAAATATTATCTTTATGTTGTTCAACCTATGTCTACATTTTATACATTGAGATGCAAACATGGTTACCGAAAAATTATAAGGATAACTCATATGGGTATTTGGAGTTGAAAAGTTTTCTAAACATCCCTAAAATGAAAAAAAAAATATCAAATAATTATTGACTAATTCAAAAAACATTTATTCACCGAAAATAACTTTGAAAAATCATTCACCACGCATATTAAAAAAATCATCATGGGATTTTTATCATGATTTATGTGTTTGTTGAAAATTGATAACCCCGATGTTTTATGAAAATAAAATCTTCCACAATTGAAATATTTTTTTTACATAAACCCAATAATCTCCAAAAAATATCATTTGGGATAAAATAATCTCCCCATTTTGATTATTTTGAAAAGAAATGAACATAAATAACATTCAAACTCAATTAGTTTATCAAAAGATTATCATTATATAATTATTTGAGTACATGCATGGACATATTTTAAGAAATAAGAGGTCTAACTAAAAATTACATTAAAAACATAATTTTTACCATCACTAAAATGTATCATCATTATATCAATTTGAATCAAAATCATCATAGAAATTTGATACTTTTTTAAACGCTGAATGAGGTAAAATTTGTGAATCAACATTATCTCCCCGTCTCATAATTTTCTATAGACCCTGTAAAATAGTTATTTTACATAATAATATAACAAATATCACAAAACTATTATAATTATTTACATATCAAAATTGAAAATAAATTTCATTTTTTAAGATAGAATTTAGATTTTTAATTTCTATAAATAAACACTAGATATTCTTAAACCAACACATTTATGTTTTCAACTACTTTAACGTTTAATAATTATGTTTAAATAAATTATCCACGATAACATATCATACACCAAGTGGTGTAACACATATCAATGGATTACATAAATAATAATGTTTTCTTCTTCATCCCCCCATCCACTCCATACCTATATTAATAGATTAAAAATAGAGGTATTTATATTCTCATTTTTTCTCACACTTTGACGACAATAATAGAATTAAAATTATAAATAGGGGACTAAATCACAATTTTTTTTTCTTTATATGAATTAGGTTTACCTCACATCCTCAATGGTATATTTTTAAAATTCATCCATTGTAAATGGATTAGTCAGAATTTCATCAACATTCATCATTTTATAAAGAAATTACATCTTCAACAAATAATTATAAACAATTTAAAGTATGATATATTATATAATATCAATATTCTATGAATATGTGTTATTATAATGATTTATTTAATGATCAATATCATATCATTTTTAAAAACCCATATATATATGAAATTTCACTTCCACATTATGCTCATCAAACTATGTTCTATATTATATAATATGATATATATACTGAGTGGTATCCACATACACCACATCAATGTTTATAGAGGCCTAGAACTAGAATTATTTTTTTGTGACATACAAATCCTTTTTGATATGAAGGAAATCAATGGACTGTATACCAACTATCATCAAATTTTAAATACCAATATGAATCCTAAAAAACTACATAGTAACATATATTTTCATTCAATATTTCAACATGAAATAAATTGCGCATTTTATTTAATTATGAATATATTTTCGGTAAATGAAATTAAATATATTTATTTAACTTTTATTAATTTTAAAATGTGTAAACTCATTAAGAATTTTAATCATTGATGTTTTGGTGTCACTAAAAAATATAAGAGGATTTTCAAAATATCGTAAAACCGCATTCATTACTTAAATATGAAATCAGAACATAGTTCCCATTGAGGTTAGTATTGAAACGTTATATTTATAATGTATTTGAGATATTAAAAAATTAAATTTATCATACATCTCATAAGAAGGTAATAATTTATTATACTCATGATTGATTCAAATCCATGAAAATATTACATCTCACATTCCATGTAAAAATTAATTAATATTGTAATAACTACCAAATTTTACCAAATTAATATTCATTATTTATACAATATATAACATTATCTACATGAATAATTAAATGAGATATACCACTAATTCATCATTAATATTGGGTTATAACCCATTCTTTACCTAGTAAATTTTATCTAAATAACACGTGAATATAATTTTGAATATCTTTCCCCTATAGGTTATTTAATAAAAAAATTCTTTTATTAATATAAAAACACAATTATTTATTTATCGAGATGGAATTCACATAGATGTTCTATATAAACAGAATCTTCTAAATCACAATAAATTCATGTAAAACTGTACCCTTTTTTGAAAATTCTTTATTCCATTTTTTATTATATACAATTAAACAAACATATTCTTTATTGATTTCCCCTAATGTATTTGTCTCTTCAATGTTAATTCCATCCACTTGAAAATACTGTTTACATAGATTCCATTAATTAACCATCATAAAAGTACTCTTTTTGAAAATATTATTCCAAAAAATACAACATTTGTTAAAATATTTTTTCTGGAATGAGAAATAACTACATTGGTCCAATATTTCCTAATCTATTTACCACATAATTCCTTACATCAACACACTGATGGTTCTATACATATTTTTCCATAGTTTTATCCATAATTCCTAAATTTCCAATTCAATTTAATTCATAAACATACTTTTGTATTATCCAATAAAAGAAATAACTTTTTCCAATATTATGGAATAGTATTAATAAACATGCTCATCATGTTCTTATTTTATATAGTAATTGTTTTCTGAAACATCTTATTTTTATTAAACAACAATGGATTCATCATTAGATATGAAACATGCTTCATGATATATTTATTTAAAAAATTTATGATATTTAACCATCACATTATATTTTATAAATATATTCCCTATTAATGTTTTATCACCTTATCATATTCTATTTGATAGATCGAGAATGATTATCTCGTCAACACCTTTTTTCTCAAATATTCCATGATATTTTACATTAACTATGATAGCAGGATGAATAAAAAATAAATATAAATAATTTAATCATAGATACATGGTTTATTTGTTTCATAAATTAAATATATATTAATTTCATCCAAATAAAACGAAAATTTTAATATGAACTAAATCTATGATGAATTATATAAAAAAATTTACCCATCATAAATATACATGTATATGACATCATTTCTAATGAATATTAAAAACCTTAAAAATATTTTGGATTGAGGAAAATAATATTTTAGTTCCATTAGAAACATGTAAAAAAATCTTCTAACCTAATCAAATATCTCAAATATCTCCCAAAAATATCTTACTCTTTTATTAATATTTTTTAACACCATTATTTATAATTTGGGGAATGAAAACATTAAATATAACGATATAAGATCATCATTAAGGTAAGCATAGGAGATATCAATATATTATCATGTGAAATAATACTATAATAAAATGGTTATGTGATCATTAAAATAGATTTTTATGTTCATACACAACCATTCATTGATTATAAACATGATTTAAGAGTAAAGATATAAGGTTTATATGTAATGATTTATATGGCTATTAAATCATCATAAATCAATCCATTACCACAGTCCCACTTAATATAACGGTGGAACCATTATTATTCTAAAAAATCATTTCATGTTTCTTTTTTAACTACCAATACCATAAATATAGTAAATCGTGACACACCTTTTTCCCATAGTGGATCAGGATGCACATATTTCTTTTTGTGGATTAGGACACACATGTTTCCCATTATGGATTATTACAGTTGACTTATTTCCAAATTCATCTCATGATATATAAAAATTTACCAATAAATTCAGGTGGAGATATATGTCCCACCAGTCACATCATAAAATAATACATGTATGTGAAATAATATAATAAAACATTCATAACATCCCAACCCATAAAAAATATGGGATTCCTAGAAATAATATTATTGAAATTTAAATTTAATAGGTATCTTAGAAATTTCATCATATCATAACCTGAATAAATTATATAGGTTTCATAATCATTTCACTATATAATTACCCATGAATGAAATTATGTTTCGTATACATTTTATCATGTTATAACCTGCAAAAGAGAAAAACATTTCTTCAATAACATTCCCTAAGAAACATAAACCATTCAGTGAAATAATTCCAATGGTGACCTTGGATCTTGTAACCAATAAATAACAATATATACCATATTATGATTCCAAATATAGATAAGTATTTGAATTATAAAAAAACAATTTCTCAAAATAAAATCATAATTATAAGAAAATTTCAATTTTAAAACATGAAACATTTTAAATCTAACTTTCAATGAAAACACCTTGGAAAAAAATAAAATATGTTGAAAATTAGTTAAATAATGTTTTTGAAAAATATAAATTATTCTTTGAAAAATTCTTTTCAAAATAATAAACAATTTTAAAACCATTTCCATTAAAAATATACATAAAAATATGTAATGGAATATTTTAAAACCATTGTAATCTAAATATAAAATTGAATCATTAATGAAAAAAATAATTTAAAATGTTATTAAATTATAATTTTTAAAAATATAAAATATTTTTCTAAAATTTTTCATTTGAATAAAACATTTTTATGGGGAAAGAGATAAATACGGTTAGATTTTCATAAAAACACATTCTTAATTTTCATGTCTACTAAAGTGTGTAAAAATCGTATCATTAATTAAATATCGGATGAATGATCAGTATAGATAATATTTTTTTATATTTCGTGAGATATGGGTTATAATATTTCATCAATTTAAGAAAAATCGTAAATAATCCTGATAAATAATGAGAATGTAGAAATACAATCATACAACTTTGGTAATAGTGAATCCAAATCCCCCTAAAATTATAACAATTGTAACGCCCCGACCCTAGTTACCCAGAGTCGGTGCATTATTACATAACATTGGGATGATCACAAGAATGATCAAATCTCTAAAGACTGATTGGTTTAGTAGCCTTGGAAACACTAGATATATTCATAATGTTTTACATTACATCATAAAGTGAAAAACTAGTACAACAACATATTGTCTCCATAGTCCACACTATTACCCCCTCATAATATCCATACAGGTCATTCATAATTTACTTCTTCCCTTCTTGGGAAAAATAAAACATAGAAAAGGGGTGAGCATAAATGCCCAGTAAGGATAACAATATAGCAGAAACTTTCATAAATAAGCATAAACATTTAAGGCAATGTATAACTAAAACAAAATCCTTTTAAACTTGACCATCAACATAGTATTCCATAAATAAAATGAAATAATTCCATTTACTTATTCACATGGATATTCTACTAATCAAATAATCACATGCAAAATCAATAACCACTTTCATAATGATGGAATGCATAATGCCAGACTATAATAACCACATAGCCAAGGCCTCGTGCCAAAACTACAAATAAGATTTTTCCAAGGCCTTGTGCCAAGACACTATTTTGTATCATTAGACCTACCCATGCATCGAGGAGCTATAGAGGGCTCCACCTGTCATATATTAAGTCCAATGCATTCCCATATGAAAAGGTTTAAACATAACATAAACATTCGTATTAAAACTAGCATACGAAATGTCAATACTTTCACCATAATCCATGAATGGTATAAAAATAGCACATCCACAGTCAAACATATTACAAATCCTTCAATACAATATAGACGTTTTGTATCATAATAAATCAACTTTAGATAAGTGTAAAATCCATCAAAGGATGTTGACATAGATGAAATCAAAATTCCTTTTAAAGAAATATCTCTTTCTATTTTGAAATCATTTAAGAGTCATATATTTATAAAATAAAACATTTTCTTTGAAAATATTCTTATAATATTGTATGGGGAAGCTTCGAAGATTTTATAACGGTGGAAAATAGCCGCACCCGCTGTATAAGTAAAAAAACATTCTTACCTTAATTTTGTCGAAAAGGTTAAAAAGCACCTTGTTTGGAAAACGACAGAAAGATTCCACTATAAACCTCTTATAAAAAGTCAAACAAGGGTATAAATGACTTTAACCCATAATCTTGTAAATAGTAAAAAAATTTTGAAATACATTTTTAAGAAACATGGATGTGGATGATAAAGAGATCCCAGTAGATTATTACGTATAAACAACCTCGGATAATGAACAGATTGTGAAATAACCCTTACCATGTTCTCTTCCTTGTTTGGGGTAGGTTAACCTCTTGTATAATAGTGAAATAATTGTTATTAAATTATACAAGAATCATATACATTAATATGATATCATATATGATCTTTTAACATTGATTTGTTAATAATATCTTAGTATTATCGTTGTTTCGGGTGCTAACTTACTCATTTTCTTTTGTATGTTTTGTGATGTAAGTAATGTTTATAATGGTTAGGCTGTATATTATTCATATCCATAATAATATCAAGTCCTTAAACATCATTTTTAAATCAGCAAATGATAATTATACTTGAATGGATACGATGGAGAATGAATATCATCGCGTTCGTGGAGACGGTAGTCCGTACGTACGCACGAGCGACAATATTATTATTTTGATATTAAAAAAATATATAAATTGAAGGTATATAATATATACGGAATCATTAACATGTTATATTTATTATTTACATGAGTTAAACATCATTATTATACCCATCCAAATAATAATATATTGAATCAAAATTACACTACGACGTTGAGACGGTAAGCCGTTCGTACGCACGTATGGTGACATGTTTTTAAAAGGGTGGATATAATACTGAATATGGTTTTACCATATTTATAATAACATCACATTATATATATGATACTGGATTTATTATTTTAGAATGGTAACAACATAGGAAGAAGAAGTGGAAGAAGAAAGGAACTTGGAAAAGGGTGGTGAAATCATTTCCTCTTCTTCAGTTTCTTCCTTTTGATTGGATCAAAAGGGCTCCTTAGGTTGGCTTTCTGATCAAAATATGGCCTCTAGGTTGTAGTGAGGGATGTTGGGAGAGTAATTGGGCAGAGTTTGGCTGAACCAAAAGGCTTTGAAGGTGTGAGGAAATGAGAAGGAGGAGTGTCCTTTTATAAGAGGGGTGAGGGGCACCTTTGGAAAAGCTAGAAATATTAATTTATAATAAATTCATATTCGGTTTCTAATGGATACAAAGTTGATTATTAAAATGTTAAGGTGGGTATAGGTATAAAACTATTAAACCAATAGAATTTAGACAGGTTTGGGTACTTATATTAACCTTATCTTTAACTATTATCTCTAAGTTAATTTGTTTCACTTTAACAATGTCTCTTTATATTTTTATATTATATGGTTAATAAACATACCATATACAACCCAGTGACCCCCAAGTGGTCCATTAATGAGACACCTATGATGATATGAGTCTCTTTTCCGAACATTAGATTTTTAGGAATTTAATACCAATTAATAATATAATATTTTATTTAAAAACTCTTTTATGACAATTTTGACACTATTCAATAGTTGATTTTTGTGAAACTCATAATAGATTGATTATTTCAAACAATATCAATTTAATCAATCCTAATAGATCATATTATCCTAGAAAATTAGTTTAATTCATTAAAAGTTTCATATTATATTTATTTGGTTTTTTATAATATCAATTATTTTAATTTTTCACTATTATAGTAATTACTACGTCATCATTGTGTCATAAATAAATTATATTATTTAATGTCTAAAAATTATAAATAAAATATAATTATGTGGGAAATATTTTTATATTTATAATTAATATTTATAATCTAAAATCAAACATATATATCATTATGTAAAAATTGTTTTTCTAAAAGATATATGCTTGTGTCATTTTTGTATTCATTTTAACTTAATTAAAATAAAGTGTCTCTATCACCAACAAGTGGCTCCATGAGGTCCCAAAATTGACCCAAAGATGCCCATGGTCGGACATGTATCCACCAACAAGGTTATAACACGTTTTAGGGTATTTAGTATTATTATAATATTATATTTTAACCCTTATTTACTGGATTTACCCTTAACCATGGTAAATAAAATATTTACCGCAGTAATTATTCAAAATGTCTAAAAATAAAAGTTACCTATTTACACAATTTGAACATCCTGATTCCAAATATGGAATCAATTTTTCCAAATTCAAAACACATAAGTTGCAGAAATTAATTTAAAATTAATTCCCGTTGTTAAAACAAAAAGCATGTTTTAAGAGAAAATAACTATCAAAAGATTGACACTTGTTTATGTCTGGTTTAATTGTAAAATTATGTTCAATGACCAAAATTGTATTAAATGGTAAAAATATATTCTAAATATACTTTAAAACCTCTCAAATATATAATTTATCACTATTAATTATTTTGATTAAAAAAGATGTTTTTAATTAAAATTTAGTAATTTTCACTATTCATCAAAATATTAAAGTAATCCGAAAAGTACCAAAATTTCACCTTAGGCTAAATTCGATATTCCGAATCCAAAAATGAAGTCCATTTTGAAATATAAAATATATATAATATCAAAAAGTAGGTATTACTATTCATAACAGCTAGTTTGATTGGTTATGGTGTGTTAGAACTTGGTGTTGCGTACAACACACGCTATCACATTATTCAAAGATAAGCATACCGTAAAAGCTTGGAGTGTTACATTCTCCCATATTTCAAATAATTTTGTCATCGAAATTTCTAGAATACTTATCACATGAAAAGACTCGGGTGGTTCTTCATCATAAGTTTCTCAGGTTCCCACGTTGCCTCTTCCATCTTATGGTTTCTCCACAAGACTTTTACCAGATGCGTCGTCCAGTTTCTCAGTACTTGTTCTCTCTTATCAAGAATCTTGATGGGATCTTCTCAATAAGACAGATCAGGTTCCAGTTCTGATTCTTCATAGGTGAGTACATGCGTTGGGTCAGGCATGTATTTCCTCAACAGAGATACGTGGAACACATCGTGAACTTTGGAGAGACTTGGCGGCATTGCCAATCGGTAAGGTACAGCCCCAATTCGTTCTAGAATTTCGAAAGGTCCAATGTAACTGGGACTCAATTTACCTTTCTTACCAAAATGTATGACTCCCTTCCATGGATATACACTCAAGAAAACATTATCATCGACTTGAAATTCCAAATCCTTCCTTCGATTATCGGCATAGGTCTTCCGCCTACTTTGAGATGCTTTGATGTGATTTTGGATTACCTTCACCTTTTCCATCGTTTCCACCACCGGTTCTGGGCCTACAAGTTTTCATTCACCAACGTCATCCCAACAGGTTGGTGTATGACATCTCTTTCCATATAACGCTTCATATGGTGCCATCTGAATACTCAAATGGAAGCTATTGTTATAGGAAAATTCTACGAGAGATTAATATTGATCCCAAAATATCTTGAAAGTCAAGGGAGCAAGATCTCAACATGTATTCTAAGGTTTGAATAGACAGTTCTGATTGTCCATCTGTCTGAGGGTGGTAAGCAGTGCTCAAATGAAGTTCAGTATCCAGGGATTTCTGAATACTTTTCCAGAATCTTGAAGTAAAACGGGGATCACGATCAGAAATAGTCGATAGGGGTACTCCATGAAGTCTCACGACTTCATTAATATATAGTCATGCTAGACATTCCAGGGGTAGATCTTCTCTTATAACAAGAAAATGTACTGACTTGGTATGATGATCAACAATAACCTATATTTCATCATTCCTTCTAGGAGTCTTTGGTAGTCCCATGACAAATTCCATTGTAATATTGTCCCATTTCCACTCCGGTATGGGAATAGGTTGCATGACTCCTCCAGGCTGTTGCCTTCTAGCTTTCACTTGTTGAAAAACCATACATCTTGACAAAAAATCAGCAATCTCCCTCTTCATGTTGTCCCACCAAAAATGTTCCTTCAAATCACTATACATTTTGGTGCTCCCAGAATGTATAGAGAAATTGGAACTATGAGCATCATCCAGTAATTCCCTTTTTAGATCAGGTATATCGGGAATACAAAGTCTCTTCCCGAATTTCAAAATTCCATATTCATACACAAAGTCTCTCAATCTCTCATCATTCACATCTTTAATCTTCTTTTGAAATTCTTCATCATCGGTCTGAGAACTCTTAATCCTTTCTAGTAAATATGGTTTGGAAACCATTTGAAAAAGCATTGATGTTTCACATTCCCTAGTTATTCCCATGTCCATCTTCACTAGATTCATGAAAATTGGATCCCTTTCAATTCTCATATTGTTCGAAACTCCATGGTATTTTCTGCTCAAAGCATCTGCCACCTTGTTTTCTTTCCCCGGGTGGTAGTGTATCGTGCAATCATAATCCTTGAGTAATTCAAGACATCTCCTTTTCCTCATGTTGAGTTCTTTTTGTGAGAAAATATACTTCAAACTCTTATGATCAGTATAAAACTCACATTTTTCACCATAGAGGTAGTGCCTACATATCTTCAAAGCAAAGATCACAGCTGCTAACTCGAGATCATGTGTAGGATAGTTTTTTTCATGAATATTACACTGTCGTGATGCATAGGCAATAACTCTATCATTCTGCATAAGGACACAACCATGTCCTTTCTTTGATGCATCAGTATAAATAACGAACCCATCATTCCTCGATGGTAGATTCAATATAAGATCATTGACTATTATTCTCTTCAGTTATTCGAAACATTCATCACACTCTTTTGTCCATACAAATTTAACCCCTTTACGTGTGAGCTTCGTTAATGGGTTAGCCAATCGGGCAAAATTCTGGACGAAACGTCGATAATAACCTGCCAAACCAATAAAACTGCGTACCTCAGTTATACTCGTAGGTGCAGGCCATTCTTGGATTGCCTTGGTCTTAGAAGGATCATAAGAGATTCCATATTTAGAGACAATATGGCCAATAAAAGAAATCTCCTGAAGCCAGAATTCACACTTGCTAAACTTCCCATATAATTCATGTCTTCTCAGAGTCTTCAAGATAATGCGCAAGTGATTTTCATGATCTTCGTAGCTTTTGGAGTATACCAATATATCATCAATAAATACCACAACAAATTCATCAAGATACTCCTTGAAAAATATATTCATTAGATCCATGAATACATAGGGTACATTAGTCAATCCAAAAGGAATTATAGTAAACTGGTAATGCCCGTACCTGGTTCGAAATGCTATCTTCGGGATGTCTTCCTTCTTCACACACAACTGATGGTATCCAGATCGAAGGTAAATAATTGAAAAGTATTGTTCTCTATGCATTTGGTCAAATAAATCATCAATGCGAGTTAGGGGATACTTGTTCTTTATCGTTATAACATTCATCTCCCTATAGTCGATACATAACCTCATAGATCCATCATTCGTTTTAACAAAAAGAACAGGGGCTCCCCATGGAGAACACTAGGGCGAATAATTCCTTTATTACTCAATTTCTCTAGTTGTTTTTTTAGATCAACTAATTCTATAGTGGTCATTCTATAAGGGGTCTTCGATATAGGCCTTGATCCAGGAATTAAATCAATGGAAAACTCAACTTCTCGTTCTGGAGGATGTCCAGGTAAATCTTCTGGAAATACATCTACAAATTCATTCACAACAGGTACATCCTCTATTTGAACATTCCTTTCCTCACCCACAGTTATTTCATTCTCTTCCTCGCCAATAATTGAATTTAGTTGAGCTACTGGGGGTGGATCTAAATAAGAATTAGGTGGTGAAGATTCTTCTCTAAAGATAAGGTGTTCCTTATCATTATCATCAAGAATTGTATCCTCTTTCTTCTTACAATAAATTTTCACATCATAGTCTGAAATCCAGTCCATGCCGAGGATTATATCAAACTCAATCATAGGTATGACGATGAGATCAGCAGATGAAGAACATTTATGTGCTCTAATGGGGACTGATTCGCAGAACTTTGTTACAATGATACTTCCCTTAGGAGTTTTAACTGACAACTCCCTTGTTAAATCAAATTGGAAATATCTAATTTTCTTAGAACACTGGGAGGATATGAAACAATGCGATGATCCAGAATCAAATAATGCATTTTCTAAACTTGAGGAAACCATTAAATTACCTGCCACCACGTCTTTCGGAGCTTCTACCTCAGTAGTAGTGATAGCATAAGCTTGGCCTTGATCCCTTGGCCTTTTCTGAGGTAAGTTCTCCTGACACTTAGGAAATTCATTTTCATAATGCCCCATCTCCCTGCAATTGTAGCACTGAACATTGGTGGCTTCCTTCTTCCCCTTGCAATCACGAGCTTGGTGGCATTTTTCACCACACTTGTAACAGACTCAAATTCCCTTCAAGAAAGTACCAGGGTGTTTCTTACCACATTTACCAAATGATAGATATTCAACCTTTCCCTTCTTCCCCTTATTTCCATTCCCAGGTTGATCAATAGGTCTCTTCTTCTCTTTCTTTTCTTTAATGTCATAAGACATAGAGAATTCCTTTTTGGTCTTGATACCACATGAGACAATGTCTTCATATGACGAGAAGGATTGTGATACTAATGCTCGATGGAGAAATGGTTTTAACCCATCAAAGAAACGATCAATCTTACTTCATGGGTTACGTATATAATCTCCAGCATACCTTGCTAACCTTGTAATGTTAGCCTCATACATTGTGACATTCTCATCCTCCTTTTGTCTCAGACTCAGAAATTCCCTTTCCATATCTGCTCGATGGTCGCGAGGAAAGTATTCTTCTAAAAACAGATTTTTGAACTCCCTCCATTCCATATTTGATACTTCATCATCTTCCTTAGTGTTTTGAATCAATGACCACCATTGATCAGCATCTCCAGTGAGGCGGTAAACTATCATGATAACTTTTTCCCTTTCACTACTCCCCAAAGCCTGAAATATTTTCTCTAAGGAATTTATCCATTGCTCAGATACTAAGGGATTTGTACTCGAATTGAACGTTGGTGGTTGTTTCCTCATGAATCGATATAACAATGATCCTCCACGCTGCGGATCAGGGTGCTCTATACGGGTAAGTTTATTATTCATAACCTGAGTGATTTTTCCCAGTATGGTGATTAGCTGATCGGCACAAGTTGCATCACCATCTCCAGTATAATTATCTTGACCAGGAGGGAAATACCTACATGGATTGCGTGCATTGATACGGTTTCCATTTCTTCCACTAGGCGCCATTTCTATACAGTGGCATAAACTAGATCAGTTAATGAATCAAAATACATAATTCCATACTTATAAAATACTTATCGTAAATTGAACAATTTATGGATATAATCCATAATCATAAAAAAAATTCTTTGAGAGAGTATATAATCATAAACCCTTCATAATGATTTGTAAAGAAAATGAGAGTTATCCTAAGCATATCCCCAGGGAGTGTCGTAACCAAGAGTGCAACAAGGCCCATTGTCGTGCACCAGTTCCCATTCGAGTCTAGCTCAAATTGGTGTTTTCAGGTTTTACCCCTAGGTACATCGGTGCCAGAGCCTCCTCTACCTGCTCGTATCCAGACAGGGATGTATTACTCGGAAAACTCACAAAATCTCTACAATACCAAAATTCTAGGAAGTTCTTCTATATAAATCCTCAAAGTTCATCGTAGGTCTACGTGCTCTAATCAGAGTTTATCTAAATCTAGCTTCCAAGGATTGTACTAAACTTCCTCTGATACCAACTGTAACGCCCCGACCCCTGTTACCTAGAGTCAGTGCATTATTACATAATATTGGAATGATCACAAGAAAGATCAAATCTCGAAAGACTGATTGGTTTAGTATCCTTGGAAACACTAGATATATTCATAAAGTTTTACATTACATCATAAAGTGAAAACTACTACAACAACATATTGTCTCCATAGTCCACACTATTAACCCCTCATAATATCCCTGTAGGTCATTCATAATTTACTTCTTCCCTTCCTGGGAAAAATAAAACATAGAAAAGGGCTGAGCTCAAATGCCTAGTAAGGATAACAATATAGCGGAAACTTTCATAAATAAGCATAAACATTTAAGCCAATGTATAACTAAAACAAAAGCCTTTTAAACTTGAACTTCAACATAGTATGGCATAAATAAAACGAAATAATGCCATTTACTTATTCAAATGGATATTCTACTAATCCAATAATCACATGCAAAATAAATAACCACATTCATAATGATGGAATGCATAATGCCAGACTATCATAACCACGTAGCCAAGGACTCATGCCAAGAATACAAATAAGATTTTGTCAAGGCCTTGTGCCAAGACACTAGTTTGTCTCATGAGACATACCGATTCATCGAGGAGCTATAGAGGGCTCCACCCATCACATATTAATTCCAATGCATTCCCATATGAAAAGGTTTAAACATAACATAAACATTCGTATTAAAACTAGCATACGAAATGTCAATACTTTCACCATAAACCATGAATGGTATAAAAATAGCACATCCACAGTCAAATATATCACAAAACCATCAATACAATATAGAAGTTTTGCATCATAATAAATCAACTTTAAATAATTGTAAAATCCATCAAAGGATGTTGACATAGATGAAATAAAAATTATTTTTCAATAAATATCTCTTTCTATTTTGAAATCAGTTAAGAGTCGTATATTTATAAAATAAAATATTTTCTTTGAAAATATTCTTATAATATTGTAAGGTAAGATTTGAAGATTTTATAATGGTGGAAAATAGCCGCACCCGCCATATAAGTTAAAAAAACATTCTTACCTTAATTTTGTCGAAAAGGTTAAAAAGAACCTTATTTGGAAAATGACGGAAAGAATTATTTATAAACCTCTTATAAAAATTCAAACAAGGGTATAAATGACTTTAAACCATATTCTGGTAAATAGTAAAAATGTTTTGAAATAAATTTTTAAGAAACTTGGATGTGGATGATAAAGAGATCCCAGTAGATTATTACGTATAAACAACCTCAGACAATGAAGAGATTGTGAAATAACCCTTAGCTTGTACTTTTCCTTGGTTGGGGTAGGTTAAACTCATGTATAATGGTGAAATAATTGTTATTAAATTATACAAGAATCATATACATTAATATGATATCATATATGATCTTTTAACATTGATTTGTAAATAATATCTTAGTATTATCGTTGTTTCGGGTGTTAACTTACTCGTTTCCTTTTGTATTTTTTGTTATGTAAGCCATTCTTGTAATGGATAGGTTGTATATTATTCATATCCAAAATAATATAATGTCCTTAAACATCATTTTTAAATCATAAAATGATCATTATACTTGAATGGATACGGTGGAGAATGAATCTCATCGCGTTCGTGGAGACGGTAGTCCGTACGTACGCACGAGAGACAATATCATTATTTTGTTATTAAAATAATATATAAATGGATGGTATATCATATATACAGAATCATTAACATGTTATATTTATTATTTACATGAGTTACACATCATTATTATACCCATCCAAATAATAATATATTGAATAACAATTACACCACGACATGGAGACGGTAAGCCGTACGTACGCACGTATGGTGACATGTTATTTAAAGGGTGGATAGAATACTGAATATGGTTATACCATATTTATAATAACATCACAGTATATATATGATATTGGATTTATTATTTTAGAATGGTAACAACAAAGGAAGAAGAAGTGGAAGAAGAAAGGAACTTGGAAAAGGGTGGTGAAATCATTACCTCTTCTTCGGTTTCTTCCTTTTGATTGGACCAAAAGGGCTCCATAGGTTGGCTTTATGATCAAACTAAGGCATCTAGGTTGTACTGAGGGAAGTTGGGAGAGTAATTTCACAGAGTTTGGCTGAACCAAAAGGCTTTGAAGGAGTGAGGAAATGAGAAGGAGGAGTGTCCTTTTATAAGAGGGGTGAGGGGTACCTTTGGAAAAGCTAGAAATATTAATTTATAATAAATTTATATTCGGTTTCTAATGGATAAAAAGTTGATTATTAAAAGGTTAAGGTGGGTATAGGTATAAAACTATTCAACCAATAGAATTTAAATAGGTTTGGGTACTTATATTAACCATATCTTTAACTAATATCTCTAAGTTAATTTGTTTCAGTTTTACAATGTCTCTTTATATTTTTATATTATATGGTTAATAAACTAACCATATACAACCCAGCGACCCCCAAGTGGTCCATTAATGAGACACCTATGATGATATAAGTCTCTTGTCCGAACATTAGATTTTTAATAATTTAATACCAATTAATAATATAATATTTGTTTTAAAAACTCTTTTATGTCAATTTTGACACTATTCAATAGTTGATTTTTCTGAAACTCATAACAGATTTATTACTTCGAAAAAAGTCAGTTGAATCAATCCTAATATATCATATTATCCTAGAAAATTAGTTTAATTCATTAAATGTTTCATATTATATTTATTTGGGTTTTTATAATATCAATTATTTTAATTTTTCACTATTATAGTAATTACTGTATCATCATTGTGTCATAAATAAATTAAATTATTTAATGTCTAAAAATTATAAATAAAATATCATTATGTAGGAAATCGTTTTATATTTCTAATGAATATTTATAATCTAATATCCAACATATATAACCCTATGTAAAAATTGTTTTTCTAAAAGATATATGCATGTGTCATTTTTTTATTCATTTTAACTTAATTAAAATAAAGTGTCCCTATCACCTACAAGTGGCTCCATGCGGTCCCAAAATCGACCCAAAGATGTCCATGGTCGGACATGTATCCACCAGTAAGGTTAGAACACGTTTTAGGGTAATTTTATATTATTATAATATTATTTTTTAACCCTTATTTACCAGATTTACCCTTAACCATGGTAAATAAAATATTTACCGTAGTAATTATTCAAAATATCTAAAAATAAAAGTTACCTATTTACACAATTTGAACATCCTGATTCCAAATATGGAATCCATTTTTCCAAATTCAAAACACAGAAGTGGCAGAAATTAATTTAAAATTAATTCCCGTTGTTAAACCAAAAAGCGTGTTTTTAAGAGATAATAACTATCAAAAGATTGACACTTGTTTATGTCCGGTTTAATTGTAAAATTATGTCCAATGACCAACATTGTATTAAATGGTAAAAATATATTCTAAATATACTTTAAAACCTCTCAAATTCATAATTTATCACTATTAATTATTTTGATTAAAAAAGATGTTTTTAATTAAAATTTAGTAATTTTCACTATTCATCAAAATATTAAAGTTATCCGAAAAGTACCAAAATTTTACCTTAAGCTAAATTCGATATTCTGAATACAAAAATTAAGTCAATTTCGAAATATAAAATACATATAATTTTAAAAAATATGTATTACTATTCATAACGGCTAGTTTGATTGGTTATGGTGTGTTAGAACTCGGTGTTGCGTACAACACACGCTATCACATTATTCAAAGTGAAGCATACCGTAGACGCTTGGGGTGTTACAACAATACAAAAAGCTAAAAAAATAAAATAGTTTATCAATTATATAACATGAAAACTGAAAATATATACACCTTATAAAAGAATACAGGTTTATTACATAACATGTGTCTCAACAAAGTTTATTTTTAAAACTATTAACTTACCGATTTTTTTACTTTTGAACGTTAAAAAAATTAAATAAAGAATAAGAAAAGTATTTATCAATACCCTTAAATTTAATGATAATAATTATATAATACAATCATGTTCTATATATTCACTATAAAAAATAATTGACATCTTAATATGGAATTAGTCGAATCAAAATAATTTGGAGACTAGAAATCCTCTACTACATGAGTAAATTTTAAATCATGAGATCAATGTAATATTATCATAAATTGAATCTTTTAATATCATGAAAAAATATAATTTCAATTTATAAGAATATATATGGTCTTATATACAAAAAATAAAAGAAATTATATGTGAACATGGAAGGTTTCTCACAAATATAAGATAATGAGATGAAATTAACATACCTTATGTATTGAATCTCTTCATTCTTGTTGAAATGTAATGTATATTGAATATATATTTTTATAAATATTTCATATAATAATAATCATACATATAATACCATAAATTAATTATTTAAAACATTATATTACTTATTTATTAACAATTCCATGTTATTGTAATGTTTTCCGAACTAACGGACTAGTTATCTTTACATGATTTGACTTTTCATTCATTGTCCTATTACTTAGATCATGTATTACATATTTTCTAGAATGTAATCCATGAAATTAATTTCTTATATATTCATTTCTTATGTATTTGTATTAATTTATAGAATATTAAAATATGAAATTAAATTCAACATTAATTGATATGGTACACCATGCATACTCATGATCATTTATTCCATGTTAATTTTATATTAAATGAAATAAAAGTAAATTATATATTTATATATAATCATTTATTATAATTTTCATTTCATAAATATAAATATTTTTTAATAATCATGTCATTAATACATTCCATGAAAATCATCACTGAATCATTTTTCATTGAGGTGGAGGTAGTCGAAACATTAAGAAATGATGTTATCATAATCCCACAAAGTGGAAAGCATGAAGGTATGCATTATATAATAATTGACGAAGAGTAAATACATAAGCAATATGATATATATATATAATATAATAACTTTATGAACACCATTTTTCGAAAACATGATAGGTGGTATTGTAAGAATGTATAACATAAGTTCGTGAGGCGGTAGTCCTCTATACACCCAAACGATGATTGTGTGTCCCATTTGATGAGAGTTTTTGTAGGTTTTGGGTTAACCCCCAAAATAAAAACATATTATTATATATCAGATACTAAGTTTATTATATAAGTCTGTAATTATAAAAATATGAGTGTTTGATAAGGACATAAATCGAAATATTTTGTTAAAGGGTGTTACTTCTTCTGTAGGTAAATTATTTTTGATTCAACAAAGGGATTAATTGGTTAGCTTTATACCCAATCTTTGGTGTCTAGGATTTTGTATGGGAACATTGGAGATTTTTGGGCCTACATTAGATGATCTAAAATGATTTATAGGTGTATAAAAGAGGGTGTGAGTTCCCTTGTATATTGGAGGTGGAGTGGAATTTATTCAAATACAAATAGTTGAATAATATTGAGAGGTAATCCTTGAATCATGATAGGGCCACTCTTCGTAATGTTCATGTTTCTAAAAGGGATGAAATAAAAACGTCAACCAAATCCTCTAGACTATAATGATCAAGAAAATGGGTACACCAAAAATATCACCCTTCTGATTTTCATTCCAAAAGTTAATGTTTCACACAATTGTCCATCAAGATCGCTAGGGTCCTTAGAGTGAATGTGGTATTTCATTACCATGGTCACGTAAATCCCATCCCAGGTGAATGTTTTAAGGAATTCATGGTCTTGGATACTATGTTTATGACCAATTTATTACCCTTTTAATCTCTATCACATGGATCAATCAATTCTAAGTGTGTAGGGAATGAATTATGATCTATTTTCTTTTAAACATTGAATTAGATCATCATCCAATTTTTGGAACCAATTGTATGAAATTCCCCTAGAATAATTCCTTGCCTATTCTTATGGGAGGATAAACTATATCTATTCATCAACTATTGTTCTATATCTCATTGGTTAGTATGATATGAATATCATGGGAATGAAGATGAGAGAGGGTATGGGAACCGAAGAACTTCCCATCTCTCATCACTATGAATCTTCCAAAATCCTATGTGGAGATGTGTGTGGTTTTCTGGATCTTCTACTACATATTTTTTCTCATTTCTAGTCATAAATAATTATGAAATGTGGTCTTAGTAGATATACATGATTTTTTAATCCATATAGTTGGATACATTTTTGGAAGATAATATTCATTTGGATCATCCTCTCACCTCACATATGATTTCTATCATAGGCGTTGGTACTTTATCCCATTTATCCAATCTCCGTACAAGGTGGTATTTTTTGGTTTCTCAGATATTTTATTAAATATTGTTTCCCATACTGATTATAACTCATGTTGGATTATTAGTTTATGGTATTTAATATATCAACATGATCATATGCCCACGGGCCTCATAAAATGTGTAGTCCCCAACCATCTATGGGGCATCCTCCTCATGCGTAATCCTAAAAATTAAACATTTGCTATTCTTATCAAGTTAAAAACCGAAACCAAACAAATCCTTAAAAATACTCATCATCAATAACCCACAAAAAATATACCATTTACCCAAGAAACCACAGTGTGTACTACCAGATTAATTGAACTATGAGATCTATATTTCATAAAACAAATAAGATATGTTTGATTCCTACCAAATGCGTCAGTTTAATGGGCCACATACCAAGAATAAGCCCCAACCATTTCATTATACTCATCCATGGGCCTGGTCATTAATTTGAATCCCCAAAAAAGTATCTAAATCACCATGAGTCGAGATTTACCTTAATTCACCATTCACATAGAATTATTTTTAGGAGGAATCCCCTACTTAATCTTCTTAATAGTCCACACTACCCAACAAGAAAAACCCACTATATGGTCTTCATACACCTGATCCATCCTAAATGAATTATGAGGTCATTTATCCCTATCCAAATATAATATGTAGGATTCGTCAATGAGGCTGAAACACAAAACCCTAAATCAGCCCTATTCCTTATAGGACACTCTCCCATTTGAGTGTAACTCAACCTAGATATTGATATCCCTCCCAAGTTCCATGGGCTTCATTTTCAAAAGTCCAACAGCAAACATTGAGTACGTAACATCTGTCTACATGTCTTATATACATGAAATTAAACAACATAGTTTTGTCCTTATCAAATCACCTTAATAGTTATGATCTATCAATTAAGAGGATCGAAACTATGATGTTTTTATTCCTTACAAAATTAGTCATAGAAATCGCATCCATGGGAAT
This sequence comes from Viscum album, assembly GCA_963277665.1. Classification (NCBI taxonomy): domain Eukaryota; kingdom Viridiplantae; phylum Streptophyta; class Magnoliopsida; order Santalales; family Viscaceae; genus Viscum; species Viscum album. The sequence continues at coordinate 1,041,899,237 of OY728163.1, read as the reverse complement.
GATCCCAACATAGGTACAACTACTATGTTCTTGGATAATGACACAATCTAGAGAGCCCCATGGTGTGGCTAGAAAAAACAGCTACGTAATAGCGACTTAATAATATCTAATTTTTACATTAGGGGAATCCGTTAATGGGGAACCACATCTAGATATAGATATATCCATTGATTAATTACCTTATATACATTTAGATTATCTTAATCTCTATACATTCTAATAATTGATCTTTAATTCAATGGTGACCCTCTTAATACTTTGTAATTAATGGAGGATTTACACACCTATATTAAAACAACTAGACAGTATCAAATTAGAATGTAATACCACATAAAAGGGATTGATGACCCCGACCTCAAATATTCTTGAATGGTGTGAGTTCATATGCATAATTTTATAAATACCCTAATGATATCATAACTATGAAAATAAGTTCCCTTATTGATATAAAGCCATTGGGTGTTTCTAATTATATAGAGAAACGCATTGGAATCTATTTAAAAATAGTGATACTGATGTAAATCATTTCACATTACTCAACCATCAATCATTATTTGAGAGTTTCATGTAATTCTATCATAAATAAAAAATAGTGTACCAAATGAAAATTATTTAACTAAGAATCTTCTTCAAAAGTTAAAAGAAAAATAATTCCCCATATTCATTTGAAAATTTCATTCATTGCCTCAAAATATTTTCATTGGAAATTATAAATGGGAAACTCAATGTGAATCATAAAATAACAACATAGTGCTTCCCACCCGTTAGGCCCCTTTCTCTCTAAAAGTGAAAGAGGTCTAACCAATACCACAAATACATTTTTTTTCATTCAAAATGTGTTCTAATTTTATGGGGGTGTCATGTTTATGATTTTCATATATCTGAGAATTTTTTATTTGAACTCCCCTCAATCTATTGGAGTCATACCAAATTTCACTGATGTGTGCCCCAACTACTTTTATGGTTGGGTCTTATCTGCACATAAGATTCCATCACAAACCCAGAATCAAGAATTTATTATATCAAACTTGTTCTTATGGGATTATAATTGGAATAATACCACCCCGAACCTAGAGGATTCGATATAGGCCCTCCAAGTTTCAAAGCCCAAATTGTCATCTGATATAAAATGTCTATTGGTCATGATGTAGACCTAACCAACATTCATCTTAATCCTTTTCAAGAAGCAATACCTAGAATTAAATATACATTCCCACCCTTACCATTAGAATGTGGATCAAGAAAGAACATAATAATTAATATAGATAACATATGGGTCCTTTTAATGGTCTCCTTCCATCACTGTTTTCCACCAACACCATACCATACTAACCCATCAAACCTGTTTTTTGTTTTCTCCATAGCCATATGGCCCATGTATTTCAGACCCTATCTTAAAAGGCAACATAACGAGGGTAGAAATTGGTCAACAAGGAGAATATTCACAGTTATTCCCCCTCTGAAAAAGACCACCAATTAGTTTTTTTGTAAAACTAAGAGAGAAAAAAATAAAAACATGAATTAAAATATCTACCAAGAAGACCCTACATAAATCATCCAAGGAATCCTTTTTTCCAAATCTAGTGGAAAAAAATGTGCATGAACATAAATCTACTCACACCTATCAAAACTATCAACATAATCCTTTAGTAGTAATTGATGAAACCTATCATCCCTGATTTCCAGAAAACCATGACAATGTGAACACCACTCCATTCATTTATCACGATTAAAATCCATTTTTTTACAAGAACATGGTGAATTCAATCGGAATGCTCAGGTGAAAAATGTAGGGAAGACCCAACTCTCTGCCCCCGCACACAAGTGATATCAATATCCATTGGTTGAAAATGGAGGATAGAACTAGGAACATACCAGTAAATCACATATATAATTGGAATGTATCCATGATTTTCAATCTAATTTCCCTAAAAATTTCTAGAAAATAGTGACATGGTAGACACAAATCCCAAACAATATCATATAGACATCCCAAGACATCATAATAGTGATAAAAGTACATCCCAAGGGATAAACTCAATGATTTATCCCTACATCTGGGGTGTATAATCGTTTTGTTTCCTTGGATAATACATAAACCTCTACTACCACTAAAGAGGTTCATGGGAAAAAACCTGCATGATGCATGGAAAATCATAGTGGGAATATACAGTTATCCCAATTGGAGATCATCGTTATATCCCAATGGCCACACCAATGTAGTAAGAAATCCATATCTATGAAAAAAAATCCCCCATCATGTGTCACAGTTTTTTTTATATGAATGCTTCCAATATTAATCTCGAAAAATGAAAATTAAAAAAATAGAGACAACGTAAAAATTTTCTCTACTCAATGGTGGAGTCCATAAATCCCCCTTATGATTATCTATAGAATATAAATATCATAAACTATCATTACATAATTAATGTGGTATAAGTACTAATTTTGATGTTTCTCAATAGACACTTCACCATGATGGCATTATATATGACCATAATCAGACTGATCTTATGATCTCATCTTCTGATGAGAGTCAGGGAATCCATAAACATGGATTGATGATAATGGATAAAGAGGGTATTACAATTTCTAAAATATTTCGTGGATTTACATCCTATTATGGAGTTCTCAATAAATTTTCTCTCCATAGTCATTTTTACATCATTAAAAGTCCCCGCCCAATGGTAATATAGTGACGAGAAATCCCGTCAACCATTAGGAAGATGAAAAAACAACGATTTTAATGTTTAGTTCCTTATTTTTTTGAATTTAAACTAATAACATAATTATAATAAATATCAAATAAATGGCCATTTTTTGATACAACTTTAGATTTCATTCCTTAAAATATAATAGTGGAATTCCCCATCGATCTCACACCTTGTGATAAAGTGGTAGGAGAGCATCCACATTGGCTGGACCAGGTAGAGAAAACTATGAAAAAAGATGATGAAAATGTTCTAACCATGAAGAAACAACATGATAAATATGACATAACATCCATGTTCTATCATTTGGACACAACTCTATAAAAAATTCTAGAAGTTTTTTTTGAATGAGAATATGCATGAAATCCACCAAGAAATATAAAAAAAACTTGGAACCTAAAACAAAAAAGATTACCCACTGATTATTATTGAAGGAACATAAAGGTGTATAAGGGTTTCAATGCCTAAATGACTTAGAATATCATTTTTATTCATAAAAACAAATGATCTAGAAATGGAAATGATCCCCTCAAGAAAAATGTCTCAACCCATTAATGAGATTTTGAATGTTGAATGTTGAAACCCCCTCAGGTGTTCATATCATAGGATGAGGTTCACATGGAGTGTTACATTTTAGATCATTCAAAACCATCATATCCAATCAAATATTGTCTTATGTAATGTTATTTCTTCATGAAATATTTATAAAACTTTATCTATTCAAACTGAATACATGTTAAAAAAATATGAATCCACCAAATATCATCAATGTCAAATAATAAAAGGGAAGGTCATAGAGGGAAGATTTTGTCAGGAACTAGATATTATAATGAAGTCATCGTATTTAAGGTAATTTCATCATCAAATAATTACAATTTAAAAAAATGTGAAAATGGTCTTTAGACGTCGGGGATTTAATTGCATACTTAATGATTTACTTGTCCCACAATGGAATATAACTACACATAATTAGAAGGGAATCCATAAAAGGTGAATATATGGAGGCTTAGGAGAACCCACATTCTGTATGGTTTCTGTATTTTTTATCATGCCCTTCTAGGTCAATGATCCAGACTAAAGAGTTGTGATTTTGAACATGAGAATCCCCAACCCCCTGTGTTGGGGGATTTTTCACCCCCCCTCTTATGTGGGAATAATCTATCTCAAAACTAGGCAATATTTTGAAGAATGAATCTTCTCATTCCATGATCTAGTACCCTCAATAAATACACACACATTAGATCTATATAGGTATTCCATTTGGATTACTATCTACTATATAACACCATTGTAACTAGGAATGGACATGACCTAGACATAAAGAGGGTGTAGAAATAGTTAGTATCATGAAGTCATTGATGTAATTCCTAAAATTCATTACAATTCAGTGAATGCCATCAATACTGCCCTTGTATATTTTATCAAAAATAATCGCAATTCATAGGATATGTAAGAGGAGTAAAATTTAGTTCAAAATGCAATACACACTAAAATTATTGAAGGTGTTGTCTGTAAAATGATTCATAAACATTATCGAATTTTTCGAATTCCCTCAAAAATTCATTCATTAACACCACAAAAGTCAACTAAAATGGAATATTGTAAGGGTTAGATTTTGTATCTCTTATATTCTAGGGCGGTTAATCTACATTCATTAATGTAAATATTTTCTCAAAAGGAGGAATAGATGGAATAGATGAAGAGAATAAATATAGAACTACTTCAAGGACATCTTCCAACTCGGTATGTTATAATACAAAATCCTCAACTCGCACACCCAAACAGCATATAGTTGCAATGATGGTTCATCACAATGTCTAAAGTATATATGTATAACCTATTAAATGGGGGATAACAAAAACCAATATAGTTTGATACCATATTAAATGATCAATAATACCCTAAAAAGGGTGCACAACCAAAAAAAGGGACAAGAACACCCATAATATAATGACCATATTGGTTACCCATGGTAGATACCAACAGTTCCACCACTGATAGCCTTACTAGCCTCCTAACCTATTTAGGATCTATCCACCAAACCTCTTTAGGATAATTACACCACATTCATTCATGATATAACTCATCCATGCATTATTTTTTTTATGAACATTATTGTGTCATTAACAACATTATTGGGAGCCTTGAAAGAATGAAATGGACCAATACAATTGGAATACAAGCATTGCCCAATATGGTTCAATCTAATAATTCTCTCACAAAACATTGGGAACACCCAATTTGTATTTATTAATTTCATGAGTGAACCATACTATCATTTTATTCACTTCTACTCTCGCTAGTATCCCATTATGGAGACTCTGAATAATAATAGGAGGTGAAACTCTTGTGCATCCTGAAATCATTATAAAGATCAGCATTTTTAATGTATACTAGCTTGTAGTATCAATCGATTATGAAATTGGAAGATCTCCACCAAAATATTCTCTACATGATAATCTCAATAGTGTATAAGATGATGATTTTTTATCACTCCATATATAAGAACCAATACAATGAATAGGACATAGGTATCATTACATGGTGCAATGGATCGACAAAATCCATAAACCTATTGATCCCTCAAGAGTACATAGTACAAATATATATAGATAATCATTATGATTATTTTTTCATGCCACATATCATTTGGAACAATATAGTAGTTTTTTGGTACCATTCCACAATTTCTCAAAGTGTGGAAGACTACATCACAGAGGATAAATCCATTTACGGAGTAATTCAAATTAATAACATAATGAGAGAATAAACTAGAGGTCGTTGCTTTTACACTTCAGTAATCCCCTTTACCCATGATATTTTCTTTCCTACTCCGTATCATGTGACTCCACCCCTGAATTGAAAAATAAAATTCCCACTTTGTTATGATGATAAAAGATCGCATAGACAATATAATTTTGGGCAGATGTAAAAAATGTTTTGTTATTCTCAAAGCAATGATGTCCCTTGATACTTCTTCTCGGCAATGGAAAACAAATTAGTCATGTTTCTAAATCCCTAGGATCACATTAGATATGATAAATAATATCTATTAAGATATTTTCCATTCAATAATTTTTTGTGGAACCACATCTAGGATTCTTTTCTTCTAAAATAACTCATTAAAGAGATTGTGTTTTTTGGAAATGTGAAGTTGAAAATTTTCCTTCTCTAGTTGCATATATTTAAACCACTAATCCAGGGGTGGAAAATAATTGGAATGAAGGTAAGGTAAATATAATGCATATGATAGAGAACTAGATGGGAATAAAATTATCAACCATTCTCATAACATCCTTTGATCATAGTTGAAATAGAAAAAATTTCCCTCCACTACACCTTATACATCACAAACCACATCATCAATGACGTAATTTGAAAAAGGTCAATAATCAAAAAATTTAAATGGGAGGATGATCAATAAGATAATATAAGAATATTATAATATTATAAAAATATAATTTCTTTTAACTTTAATCAATATGTATTCCTCTATTCCCAAAATTATGGGCGCTACCACGCCAAAGAGTACAGCATGGGTCCAACCACCAGAAAAAATCTCAATCTGGTGGGGATTTTATCTTAATATCCATTAATGTAGTTCACTTAATAGATCTCTTATAAGATTATTGGAATGATTATTTATATATATTCACTACACTTGATTGTGAAAATGGAGAAAATGATTCTATATTCAAGGATATGTGTTTATATGAGGTCATGGAAGAAGTCACTAGTTTTACCACAACCCATCACGAATCATTTATACTTTTATAATTCATGGAAGATAACCCTAGAGAGATCATCCATAATAAAGGATCTCCCCCAAACTTTGTAGGGTTTACCGAAACATGATCATCCTAGAATACTTGTTAGAGGATATGTCATTACACAATCAACATAAACGTGTATAAATATTTAGATGACGTAATCCCCTAAGAGGATAAGTAACTCTAGATCATATTCCAAGTGTTTTTCAATCTACATAAAATACATTAGATCCTAAAGAACCTGAAATATAAAATCTACATGCTGGGGAATACTACAATTTAGAATAGAAGTATGCTATTTGGAAGAAATTTTTAATTGTGTGGGATAAGTTACCATTCATTGATGCCTTGAGTGTATTAAGAGACCTATAAGAAGCACTTATAAAGATATTTTCAATACCATCGTAATATGATGTTGAGATCTCTACTTCCAAAGTCCATCATGGTGATAATGATCCTTCATAATCCATAATTTCATCTCATTCATAGAAAATTATGATGATTTAATCCTACAAGTACACATTAGACCATTTTATATATCTTGTTAGATAAATTAAATTGAAATATGACAAACAATTATTAGAAATACCTCCAAAGTAAATCTCATCGCCATCAGAATGATTCATCAAATGGGTTTCAATGAATTACATTTATCCCTTTATCATTGACTTTACTAGGTTATTGAATGAATAAATAAATGAAACATAATTAAATCATGATAAGGACATTGTTTAGGGATCATGTGTCCAACTTTAAAATTGTGATTATTCTGCATGATACTACTTCAAATTTCTTATTAGGAATTACATCGATACATCAAAATGTGTCCATCTCCACATAATACAACCAATGCCTCAAATATTATAAAAATATAAAAATTAGGTCATTCAATTTTCAGAATCATCATTTTAATCATTTGAATCCAGTACATTGATAAAAGACTACTTCATAAGGAATGGAAGAAGTATATGTCTAAAAATGTCACTCAAATCAATTCCCCAAAAGGAATGGTTATGATATAAGAAAACCATTTAAAATATAATAGTGAAAACATTCTTGTCACGACCCGCCCTCAGGGTCCGTGCCATGACTACCCCAAGCCCGCCTTCCATAGGCCAGGGGCTGGCGACTAGAACCAAGGCGTAAATCCCGGTAAAAAGGGAAGGAATTTCCTTTGTAAAGTAAACAAACACCATAGAGTAAGCAAGCGGAAAGAAAACACTAAGAAATATCAGAGTACAACTGAAAGTGCGGAAAGGTAAATGGGCCAGTATACAAATCCAACCTGAAAGTAATGTACAACTCGAAAGGGAAAACCGCAACTGAAAAGTAAAAGCCGCTACACCGGGCTGTCCAATGGAAATCCCTCCTGAAGGGTGGGTACAGATAGCTCCACTACTCCTCGGGTCCCGCCGTCCGCTCCGTGCACGTCCCGTCCAGGGGTCCACCTCCAGGTACCGTCCTGCTCTGCATGCCTCAGCTAAGATCAACGCTGTCTATCGTCTGCAACCAACACAACGTAGTGCGGGCAAAGCCCGTGTAGGGGTGAGTATAAGCAACTCATTAGGGACCCCGAGACCCCTGAAGGTCTCCCAAATCCACAAAGGATAAACCAAGAAGAAAGGTACAATCACGAAGTAACAACCGACACTGCTTAGGTATATGCCCATACATATACCTAAGTCATCAATTTCAAATACGCTCCAACCTCCGAGCCCAAGTACAACTCAGTCCACACAGGAAAGTAAATGTATTCCACACAGGAAAACAAAACGTAATCCACACAGGATAGCACAACACAATCCACATAGGAAAGCAACAGGATTCAGCTCACACAGGTATACTTCTTCAAAGGACGATAAAGATGATCTCTGATCCATCTAAGTCGTCAGACCCACGAAGGATCGATATGTAACTAACCCCCGCAAAAGACCCACACAGGATCGGGCCCACGTAGGACCTGTAGGCGCTGGTTCACACAGGACCGCTGAGCGCAAAGACCCACACAGGATCGGACCCACACAGGATCGGGCCCACACAGGACCTGTAGCACTGATCCACGTAGGATTGCTGAGTGCTGAAGTTGTCGTCGTCGAATCCACACAGGATCTCTGTACTATCGTCGTCGCAGTCACAATAGTAGTAGTAGCAGTAGTAGTCACAGAACAGTCGCAGCCAGCACTAGGGTTTCCGCACACAGAAAGCTCGTTCGGAGGGTCCGCTCCATGAGCCGAGAGGCTGATACATCAACTGTCACAAAGTCCAGAGTTGATGTATCCAAAAGTTCCGTATCGTCAACAGGAACTCAAAGCAACAGACGGCGCGTCGATCGGACGCCCGGTCTGAGAGTTATTGGCATTTTTGTCCCCGGTTCCTGGTTGATTTTTAAGGAAAAACCAACCCGACCATACTCCACCTGCGTCCAAACCTCGGGTGGAGTATGCCAAAAGAACCTTCTCACTAATAGGATCACAACAAAACTGACGGAACGTCAATCAGACGTTCGTAGCTCAAGATATGAGTGTTTCCGCTCCGAAGGCCCGGTTGGTTTTGTGAACGAACCAACCTGGCCGAACACAAAGTATTTCGAAACCTTATGTGCGATATACCGAAACGCCCGCTCGAACCAAGGATCGCGTTTCCACAGACGGTTCTTCAATCGGAGGTCCGTGGCTCATGTTATGGCCAAATGATCGAAACTGATTCGAAACGGGGGGTCCGGGTCCGGGCCGACCCGGCCCGGCCGGCGCGGCGGCCTGGCGCCGCACGGAGGCAGCACGCAGGGGGGGGGGGGGGGCAAAGTCCCCCACCTCTTCAAAATGGCGGCGCGGCATAGCCGCGCCGTTTTGTCAATCAACGGCCCCCCTCCTGGGGGCCCGCTTTGAGGAGGATCCGGGGGGCCGCCTTCCCCCCCTCAAGGAAACCGCCCCCTCATAAATGAGGGGGGGTTTTCTAAGATGGCAGGGGGAATTTATTTCCCCCGCCTTTTGACCTTCTGGCCGGCCAACTGCCGGCCGGTTTTCTCCAACGGGACCGGAAAATCCGGTCCCCTTTCCGGCTTCCGACGCCGGCGGCTCGGCCGCCGGTCTTCTCGTCCCGCCGCGGCCCGGAACCGGCCGCGGTGTTCGTCATCCGGCGCGGTGCGACGGCACCACGCCCCTCCACCGCACCTCCGATTCCTCTTGACGTGGCGCGACGGCGTCGCATTCTTGATGATTCTTCCACGGCGCGGCGCGATGGCGCCGCGCAATATAAATATACAATTATCCGCGTGGTGCGACGGCACCACGCCACCTTGTTTCCACCCGCAAGATAAATCAACAAGAACGATGGAGGGGGTTCGGCCGTGTTCATGCACTCAGGCCCCCTCACGTTAAATGATAACACAACTTAAAATACTTATGTTAATCATGCATGAACCACGAACAAGGATAAATAAATAAACAAAATACAACAACCCCTACCTTGGGTATAAGTTCGAAGATTTTCCAACGTCCCGCGGAAGACAACGTCGCGGATGTCGGGCGTCGCGGTAGTCGTTCGTCAAATCCGATGACGAAGAGGTACGTCCGAAGAGATACGTCATTGGCGAATCTTCGTATGCCGACGAAGGGAGTCCGAGGAGGAAGCGGCGTTCCCTCTCGTTGACACGGAAGATGAAGAAGAGAGGAGTGGCGTTCTTCGTTGGAGCTTGAGCGTTCTTCGTCAAGTTGAGCATTCTTCGTCAAAGATTGAAGAAGGAAGAAAATCTCTCAAAAGCTCGCAAGATGGCTAAAGAGTTATAACCCAACAAAATAAACTAAGAGCTTATTTTATTAATTCAATCCAAACCATTTGAATTTCAAAGGTTTGAATTAAGACAACTCAAGCCATTAATTAACCAACTTGCCATCTTAAATTAAAAGGGGAGTTTAAGGGAGAAGATGAGAGGTTTAGGTTCGTGTGGGTCCCACCACACTTCATCCTCTCAAGGGAGGTTATGTGGGTGTGGGTCCCATCCCTAACTCCCTTTGATAGGAGTTAACCTACAAAAGTAAAATAAAAAGAATTCCCCAATTTTTTATTCAACTTTCTATAATTCTCCCAAAAACTAACTTTCGTCCCGCAACAAATGCAACTTCCAAAAAGGTCTCCTTAAGCGAATATCGGCGCTGCGAGTTCATTGGTGCCCTCAGATTTCAATTCCGAGCACCGGATCAAAAGTTATGAATTCCCGCTCGTTCGTTCACTGAACGTACCCGAGCCAAACTTCGGAAAATGATTCCGGGCACACCGGCCCTCGGAATCAGGTGCCGTCAGAAACCGTGCTCTTGTAAAATTCCAAAGAAAATTAAGAAAAAATTTCCCTTGAATTTTACGGGTCTTTACATCACTCCCACCTCAGGGCTTTACGTCCCCGTAAAGATACATCAAAATCTAGGGAAACAAATGAGGGTACTGAGCACGCATCTGAGCCTCCCGCTCCCATGTGCTCTCCTGGAGATTCCCGTGCTGCCATCTGATGCGCACAAGAGGAATCGATCGCCTACGCAGGACCCGCTCCTTTCGATCCTCTATCTCCACCGGGACCTTCGTAAAAGTCTCCCCATCGTCAACGTCAAGCTCCCCATGGTCAATGATGTGCGTCGGGTCGTGCACGTATCTCCTCAGCTGGGATACGTGGAAGACGTCGTGCACCCGGTGCAACTGAGGTGGCAGAGCCAGGCGATAATCCACCTCGCCAACCCTGCTGAGGACCTGGAAGGGTCCGATGAAGCGCGGAGATAACTTGCCGCCTCGGCCAAATCTCCGAATACCACGTCGAGGTGAGACCCACAAGAAGACGTGGTCGCCATCCTCGAACTCTAGTGGCCTCCGCCTCCTATCAGCATATGACTTCTGCCGGCTCTGAGCTGTCCTCATCCGCTCCTGGATGACCTGGACCTTCTCGGTCATGGCCTGGACCATCTCCGGTCCCACAAGTGCTGACTCCCCAGGGTCTGTCCAGCACAAAGGAGATCTACAAGGTTGGCCGTACAACACCTCGTACGGTGCCATCCCGATGGTGGAGTGGTATCTGTTGTTGTACGCAAACTCCACCAAGGGTAGGTGGTCCTACCAGCTACGACCAAAGTCGAGAACACATGCGCGGAGCATGTCCTCGAGAGTCTGAATGGTCCTCTCCGTCTGACCATCCGTCTGAGGGTGAAAGGATGTGCTCAGACGTAGCTGCGTCCGGAACGCCTCCTGTAACCCCTTCCAAAGCCGGGAAGTAAAGCGAGCATCTCGATCGGAGACGATAGATGATGGCACACCGTGGAGCCACACAATCTCCTGAACGTAGAGACGTCCCAAGCTCTCCACTGAGCCCTGCTCTCTGATGGGTAAGAAGTGTGCCGACTTGGTGAGTCGGTCAAAAATCACCCAGATGGAGTCGTGACCTCTGGAAGTTGCTTGAAGTCCAGTCACGAAGTTCATAGATATTCCGTCCCACTGCCACTCCGGAACCTCCAAGGGTTGTACCATGCCTGCTGGTACCTGATGCTCTGCCTTCACCTGCTGGCAGGTGAGGCATCGAGAAAGGAACTCTGCTACTGCCTTCTTCATGCCCGGCCACCAGTACTGTCGTCTGAGGTCCTGGTACATCTTCACCACTCCAGGATGTACCGCCAAAGGAGAAGTGTGAAACTCTCTCAGCACTTCCTCTCGCAAAGCGACTGGTACCATGGTACGTCCTTTGAAAAGGATTTCGTGCTCTGCTCCAAGGGAGAAACCATCAGGTGCCTGTCCCGAGGATATCTGAGCACGCCGTGTCTCACAGTCAGCGTCCTCACGCTGTGCCTCTCTGACTCGTTGCAGTAGTGGAGGAGTGACTGTGAGAGACTGAAGGAAGGCTTCTCTATCTCTATCCACGAAGGATATCAGCAAAGAGGCTAGCTGCTCCGTCGCCTCCTCAAGTAGCTGAATGCCCGTCCTCCTGCTAAGGGCATCGACTACTACGTTCCCCTTCCCAGGAGTATAGACTATCTCAAAGTCATAGTCCTGGAGGAACTCGAGCCATCGCCGTTGTCTCAGGTTCAGGTCCTTCTGCGAGAAGATATACCTGAGACTCTGATGATCAGAAAAGACTGTAAAGCGCTCTCCCATCAGATAGTGTCGCCATGTCTTTAGAGCGAAGACCACTGCTGCTAACTCCCGGTCATGGGTAGCGTAGTTCTGCTCATGCGGCCTCAACTGACGTGATCCATAGGCGATCACTGCCCGCTCCTGCATCAGAACACATCCGAGTCCGGTCCCTGATGCATCGCAGTAAACTACGTACCCTACTCCCTCCTCAGTAAACCTCAAGATAGGTGCGCAGGTCAATCTCTGTCTCAGCTCCTGGAAGCTCTGCTGACATCTTTCTGACCATACGAAGGGTTTCCCCTTCTTCGTCAAAGCTGTGAGTGGTGCCTCAACTCTAGAGAAGTCTGGAACGAATCTCCGACAGTATCCAGCTAGTCCCATGAAACTCGGAACCTCAGTCACGCTCCTGGGTGGCTCCCATGCTAACACATCCTCGATCTTCGCAGGATCCACTGCAACTCCCGCCTCAGAGATAACGTGTCCCAAGAAGTGGACCTCACGTATCCAGAACTGGCACTTCGAGATCTTACCATAAAGCTGGTGCTCTCGGAGTGTGTCTAGTACAACTCGCAAGTGATAGGCGTGCTCCTCCTCAGTCGTAGAGTAAATCATAATGTCGTCGATGAAGACCACGACAAACTGATTGAGGTATGGCTGAAAGATCCTGTTCATGAGAGCCATGAACACTGCTGGAGCATTTGTTACACTGAAAGGCATAACCAAGAACTCATAGTGGCCATACCGACATCTGAAGGCCGTCTTCTGCACATCCTCGTCTCTGACTCTGAGCTGATGATAGCCTGACCTGAGGTCTATCTTTGAGAACCACCGTGCTCCCTTGAGCTGATCAAAGAGGTCATCAATCCTCGGTAGCGGATACTTGTTCCTCACCGTCACCTAGTTCAGGCGACGCTAGTCAACACAATGTCACAGGCTCCCGTCCGCCTTCATGGCGAACAATATCGGGGAAGCCCAGGGTGAAACACTCGGTCGGATGAACCCCTTTCCCTACAAGTCCTCCAACTGTACCCGTAGCTCTCTAAGCTCGGCGGGGGCCATCCGATATGCTGGAGTGGATATCGGGGTTGTCCCGGGGTACAAGTCAATATAAAAGTCTACCTCTCTACGAGGAGGTAGCCCTGGAACGTCGTCGGGAAAAACGTCCGCAAACTGATCCACCACTGCAGGAAAACCAGGACTCCGCACGTCAACTGCTCCAAGGATGAGGCTAGCAAACTGATGAGTGATGGGCTGTCCTCTCCTCCGCGGAAGTCCATCCTGTGCTGCTAAGGATCCCTTCTCGCCGGTGAAGCTGAACCTGCTCCCGTCGGTGCGTACACATCGCACCGTGTGCCTAAAACAGTCAACCTGCGCATGGACCGTAGATAGCCAATCCATGCCCAAGATGACGTCGTAAGGCCTCGACGCTGCTACAAGAAGATCCCAGTCAAAGCTCTCGCCTCCTAGAGTAATCTCACACTGCCGGCAGCAGTGCGTAATCGTCGAGTCTGCTCCCGTAGGAGTCTCTAGCTGTAAGGATCGAGCCAACGGCTCTGTCGGAATCTCCGAGCTCCGAACAAGGGCAGCGGCTATGAAAGAGTGACTCACTCCTGTGTCTATAAGAACTGCAGCAAGGGTGGAATAGACAAAGATAGTACCTCGAATCATCTCGGGTGCGCCGTGGTTGTAGGCCTCTGCTGCCTTGAGCTGTGCCTGTCTCTGCCCGCCTGCTCCCTGTGGTCGGGGTGGACCTCCTGGTGGTGGTGGTGGCAGAGCCTCAAAGCGTCGCCCACCACCGGCTGCTCGCCCAGCTCCTCTGCCTCGTCCGACTCCTCCCTGCGGACCGCCATGGTCGACCCTCTGCCTCTGCCTCGGTGGTCCCTCAACCGTCTGCTGCTCCTCGGCACGGCGGGTCGGGCAGTCACGAGCCATGTGGCCCTGCCCGCCGCATGAGTAGCACTGTCTACCTCTCGAAAGACTGGCTCCTCGCTGTGTGCCCCGCACTGCTGAGCCAGTGCCCTGAGGTCATCTGCCCGAAGGTCTGGTCTGCCTGGACCCCTGAGTCATCCGTCGACTGCCTACTGCAGATGACTCTGCCACGTTCCGCCCTGCGGTGGGTCGCTGCGCTGGTGTAGACTCCGCAAGGAAGCTCTCGATCAGAAGGGCTCGCTCCAGTACTCCAGTCTGAGTCAGTATGCTGAGGGAGATCAGTGATGCCCTGATCTCGTGTCTCAAACCCTGCTCGATGGTCCGGGCCCGAAAGAATGGGTCACGTACCATGTCGGTCGAGTAGCGCGAGAGATCGGTAAATCTCGCAGAGTACTGAGCGACCGTCATGCTGCCCTGCCACAGCTGAAGATTCTCCTGGATACGCACCGCACGAAGGGTGGCTGGGACGAACTCCAAGCGGAAGATGCTCTCAAAGTTCGTCCAAAGTAGAGTTACCTCATCGAGCACCTGGAGAATCAAGCTCCACCATCGTCCTTCTGCTGCGTGTAGTGGGCTCGCAGCGAGGATCACCATGAGGTCTACTGGTGTCCTCACTAGCCTAAACACTCGTACCACTGCCTCCAGCCAGTCCTCTGCTGCCTGGGGATCCGTTTCCCCGCGAATCCTGGGCGGTCGCTGGCGCTGAAACTCATGCAGTGCGCTGAGGCAACGTGCATCGTCAGCGGCTGGTGCTGGAAGCATCGGGGGCTCGGCGGGTAGAGCTACCGCCGGTGCCACTGCTGACAAAGGGCCCTGCACCGAGGCCTCGTTGCTCGGTGGGCTGTCGTCACGCTCGACTCTCGGAACCCTAGCTGGCTGCCGTCGTGGGGCCATCCTGAAAAGAAAACAGGTGCGCCATGGTCAGAACAATATACCTGGTGAGCTGATATAAGTAATCACAAAGAAAACTTTGAAACACACACGCAATCAATGTTTTCGTGCATTAAGTCGGAAATCAGAAGTCAGGGTCCTGGTGTACGGATACGTCGGCCGCCGCACCAACACTGGACTCCATGGACTGATAACCACACTCAATACGCTAAACATTATTGCTTCACATAGAAAAGATCAGAGTTCGCGGTAGAACTGAACTCCACTGATACCAATTTGTCACGACCCGCCCTCGGGGTCCGTGTTGTGACTACCCCAAGCCCGCCTTCCATAGGCCAGGGGCTGGCGACTAGCACCAATGCGTAAATCCCTGTAAAAAGGGAAGGCATTGCCTTTGTAAAGTAAACAAACACCACAGAGTAAGCAAGCGGAAAGAAAACACTAAGCAATAGCAGAGTACAACTGAAAGTGAGGAATGGTAAATGGGCCAGTATACAAACCCAAACTGAAAGTAAAGTACAACTCGAAAGGGAAAACAGCAACTGAAAAGTAAAAGCCGCTACACCGGGCTGTCCATTGGAAATCCCACCTGAAGGGTGGGTACAGATAGCTCCACTGCTCCTCGGGTCCCGCCATCCGCTCCGAGCATGTCCCGTCCAGTGGTCCACCTCCGGGTACCGTCCTGCTCTGCATGCCTCAGCTAAGATCAACGTTGTCCGTCGTCTGCAACCAACACAACGTAGTGCGGGAAAAGCCCGTGCATGGGTGAGTATAAACTACTCAGTAGGGACACCGAGACCCCTGAAGGTCTCTCAAATCCACAAAGGATAAACCACGAAGAAAGGTATAATCACGAAGTAACAACCGACACTGCTTAGGTATATGCCCATAAATATACCTAAGTCATCAATTTCAAATACGCTCCAACCTCCGAGCCCATGTACAACTTAGTCCACATAGGAAAGTAAACGTATTCCACACAGGAAAACAAAACGTAATCCACACAGGATAGCACAACACAATCCACACAGGAAAGCAACAGGATTCAGCTCACACAGGTATACATCTTCAAAGGACGATAAAGATGATCTCTGATCCATCTAAGTCATCGGACCCACGAAGGATCGATAAGTAACTAACCCCCGCAAAAGACCCACACAGGATCGGGCCCACGTAGGACCTGTAGGCGCTGGTTCACACAGGACCACTGAGCGCAAAGACCCACACATGATCGGACCCACACAGGATCGGGCCCACACAGGACCTGTAGCACTGATCCACGTAGGATCGCTGAGTGCTGATGTCGTCGTCGTCGAATCCACACAGGATCTCTGTACTGTCGTCGTCGCAGTCACAGTAGCAGTAGTAGCAGTAGTAGTCACAGAACAGTCACAGCCAGCACTAGGGCTTCCGCACACAGCAAGCTCGTTCGGAGGGTCCGCTCCACGAGCCGAGAGGCTGATACATCAACTGTCACAAAGTCCAGAGTTGATGTATCCAAAAGTTCTGTATCGTCAACAGGAACTCAACGCAACAGACGGCGTGTCGATTGGACGCCCGGTCTGAGAGTTATTGGCATTTTTGTCCCCGGGGCCCGGTTGGTTTTTAAGGCAAAACCAACCCGACCGTACTCCACCTGCATCCAAACCTCGGGTGGAGTATGCCAAAAGAACTGTCTCACTAAGAGGAACACAACAAAACTGACGGCACGTCAATCGGACGTCCGTAGCTCAAGATATGAGCGTTTCCGCTCCGAAGGCCCGGTTGGTTTCGTGAACGAACCAACCCGGCCGAACTCAAAGTATTCCGAAACCTTGAATGCGATATACCAAAACGACCGTCTCGATCCAAGGATCGCGTTGCCGTAGACGGTTCGTCAATCGGAGGTCCGTGGCTCATGTTATGGCCAAAATATCGAAACTGATTCGAAACGGGGGGGCTGGGTCCGGGCCGACCCCCCCTGGGTCGGCTCGAACCGGGTCGACTCGACCCGGGTCGATCCGAATCGGGCGACCCGACCCGGGTCCAACCCGGCCCGGCCGGCGGCGCGGCGGCGCGGCGGCCTGGCACCGCACGGAGGCAGCACGCGGGGGGGGGGGGGGGGGGGGCAAAGTCCCCCGCCTCTTCAAAATGGCGGCGCGGCATAGCCGCGCCGTTTTGTCAATCAACGGCCCCCCTCCTGGGGGCCCGCTTTGAGGAGGATCCGGGGGGCCGCCTGCCCCCCCTCAAGGAAACCGCCCCCCTCATAAATGAGGGGGGGTTTTTTGAGCTGGCAGGGGGAATTTATTTCCCCCGCCTTTTGACCTTCCGGCCGGCCAACTGCCGGCCGGTTTTCTCCAACGGGACCGGAAAATCCGGTCCCCTTTCCGGCTTCCGACGCCGGCGGCCCGGCCGCCGGTCTTCTCGTCCCGCCACGGCCCGGAACCGGCCGCGGTGTTCGTCATCCGGCGCGGTGCGACGGCACCGCGCCCCTCCACCGCACCTCGGATTCCTCTTGACGCGGCGCGACGGCGTCGCGTTCTTGATGATTCTTCCACGGCGCGGCGCGACGGCGCCGCGCAATATAAATATACAATTATCCGCGTGGTGCGACGACACCACGCCACCTTGTTTCCACCCGCAATATAAATCAACAAGAATGATGGAGGGGGTTCGGCCGTGTTCATGCGGTCCGGCCCCCTCACGTTAAATGATAACACAACATAAAATCCTTACGTTAATCATGTATGAACCACGAACAAGGATAAATAAATAAACAAAATACAACAACCCCTGCCTTGGGTATAAGTTCGAAGATTTGTCAACGTCCCGCGGAAGACAACGTCGCGGAGGTCGGGCGTCGCGGTAGTCGTTCGTCAAATCCGATGACGAAGAGGTACGTCCGAAAAGATACGTCGTTTGCTAATCTTCGTATGCCGATGAAGGGAGTCCGAGGAGGAAGTGGCATTCCCTCTCGTTGACACGGAAGACGAAGAAGAGAGGAGTGGCGTTCTTCGTCGGAGCTTGAGCGTTCTTCGTCAAGTTGAGCGTTCTTCGTCAAAGATTGAAGAAGGAAGAAAAGCTCTCAAAAGCTCTCAAGATGGCTAAAGAGTTCTAACCCAACAAAATAAGCTAAGAGCTTATTTTATTAAGTCAATCCAAACCATTTGAATTTCAAAGGTTTGAATTAAGACAACTCAAGCCATTAATTAACCAACTTGCCATCTTAAATTAAAAGGGGAGTTTAAGGGAGAAGATGAGAGGTTTAGGTTCGTGTGGGTCCCACCACACTTAATCCTCTCAAGGGAGGTTAAGTGGATGTGGGTCCCACCCCTAACTCCCTTTGAGAGGAGTTAACCTACAAAGGTAAAATAAAAAGAATTCCACATTGTTTTATTCAACTTTTTATAATTCTCCCAAAAACTAACTTTCGTCCCACAACAAACGCAACTTCCGAAAAGGTCTCCTTAAGCGAATATCAGCGCTGCGAGTTCATCGGTGCCCTCATATTTCAATTCGGAGCACCGGATCAAAAGTTAGGAATTCCCGCTCGTTCGTTCACTGAACGTACCCGAGCCAAACTTCGGAAAATGATTCCGGGCACTCCGGGCCTCGGAATCAGGTGCCGTCAGAAACCGTGCTCTTGTAAAATTCCAAAGAAAATTAAGAAAAAATTTCCCTTGAATTTTACAGGTCTTTACAATTCTCCTTCCCATAAATCAAATAAAAGTGATGTTCTTGTGTTCAATAATGTATTTAGATAACTCTGTAACGTCAGTCATTATAACTAAGCCTGATGGCTCTATAGAATTTGTTAAGTCCCTGAGTAGTGACGAAATCCAAGATGAAAATGTTTTCATTTGATCCCCTAGGAACCAACTAAGCCATATTATATCACCTTGGATGGAAGAAATATTTATATCAATATTGGTAAAATAATGATTCCCCACTTCCTTTAATGCTCCAAAAAGGAAAGAAAATAGAATAAGATCCTAAAATTGTTTCTTCATCCTCTAGGTGTCCAAATATCGATTCATACCCTAACTTCATGAATCATGATCCATTATATGATTCCCATGAAGATGTGGAAGAGTTGGAGAATGGGGAGTACAAGAGGACGAAGAAACCTTGGATTCCCCTCAATCATTTATAGAAGGTATATCCACCATTTTTTATGAAAATAGAGAGATAAATCTAGGTATATATGAAGAACCATGAGCCAAATTGATTAGTCCAACCATGACATTTAATGAACATGGTGTATATACTTCCTTCCTAAAGTCACATACGAACCAATTTTCCTAGAATAATATAGAGATTCCAGGACATGATCCGAAGGTGGACACTCATTAGTTGGGTTTTCCAGTTGATCTTTGAGGTTACCAATAGTGTTCCATATTGACACACCCAACTCACACAATCCAAATTGAACCAAATGTGGATAATTTCATCATGTAAGACTAGATTAGAGTGGTATTATATCCCAAATGGATTCCAAAAATTTTCCTGGTAAATAAGATTAATGGGAACATATGTGTTTAAAATAACTGTAGATATCTCAGTCAACACTATCAAAAATATGAATTTCCAATTCCAATTAAATAACTCCTGATTGAAGAAACATAGCTTTATCAAGAAATATTCTTCATTTATGGATATTCACATAAAACCATAATAATACAGAACTAGAGGATGATGAATCACCCAACTTCAAGGCCCATCAGATTTCATTATTCTATAGGGTAATTCTATTTTGTCTTGATGAAAGAATGAGCCACATACCATCTTGTTGTGCATCATATCGTCAAAAAATTGGGGATATTTGTTGACCACAACATTGATGATCCATTGGTTAGATATTGAAGACATTTTGGGTAACTGGATGTCCTAGAAACTATCATTAAAAAACTATGACAACAAAAATTGAAAATGAAACACATAAAATGGGTTTTTGAGGTAACCTAGGGTATGTTTTTTATTACTTTCAAATAAAATCATTGAATCAAATTTTATATTGAGGAAATTTTTTTTCATTACAAAAATTTCCTCCACAAAACCATAAATTGTTGAGAGGATGTCAAGTACTGTTGGACAATATCCTACGTTTATAGGAATCCTTTTAGGAATGTGTTCTCCCTTCACAAGATAGATGATGAAGGTGTGAAATATTAATAAACCAGTGAATTATAGGAATAATTTTACACCCTCATGTAGGTTTTTCTGAGCCCAAAATATTGATTCCCCCTATTATGTTCAATACAATCATCCTATATTTGACTTCCCTCGAGCGATCATTTGGTATCTTCTTTAGGATAATGAATTACTATGGGAATTAAAACATAATTAATTATCTCATTTAAACTATAATATCTGATGAGGATCATTATTATAATTTAATAAAGAGATAAAATGTCTTAATATTCACTAATCAGACACCATGGAACATTATACATCAACAAAATGACCATTTGGACTCCCATAATAACCCACACAAATAAATCCTTATTAATCATATGTGGAAAGGATGTCTTGAATTTTTTCATGTTATACAATAGTAGATTGATATACAATTTATCCCTCATACAATCGTTAATGGATAGGTAGTATTATATTTCTTGGAAAACACTATTATAAAGAATTAACATTATTAAATACTGTATTTCTAGATGAATTTATATTATCAAATCAAGGTGGTCCCCAAACATGGGAAATTTATTTGATGAACATTTGAGGAGTCCAAATAAAATTCCAATGGAAGACCCATCACTCAACACAGTCAGGTTATGGATCATGCTTATCTCCCTAGAAATGGTATTATTACATTACTACTTTTGAATATCATATGTTTATAATAACAATAAGGAATGATATTTTTCCCTTATCGCTGGCTTGAAAATGATATTCCAGATACTACTGGACCACATATGGGTGATTTGAGGTTCATAATGGGTAATATCGCATATCACCATGGATTACACCATTAGAAAAGAAGATAAAATACACTCGACTAACTATATATGAGGTTTTATTGAAGATATACCCTTAGAAAAAATATTTAATCACATACTGTGATCACATAATACCCATGTAGATGCATCATAAAATTTAGAAAGAGCTCTAGAAGATCCAAACTGCGGTAAAACATCAACCATCATTTCTATCTATAAAATGGTATCACCCTTTTTTTAAATAATAATGTAGTAATTAATGAATCAGTCTAATGGTAGATATTTATCATCCAAAAATAGGGTGGATGATTCGAATCATAGACAACCTTTAGGATGGATTTATACAACAATAAATATTAAAGAAAGAGAAAATATTATGGTGAGTAGTTAACATAACTTGTTATGATGGTACATGTTACCACATAGTTCTCTATAAATGTGGATTTACAATATTCCATCTCAGACGTGTTGAAGGAGAAAATACCAAGGCTCTTATGAATGAAGTACATAAAAAAGAATGTGGTTCCCACCAATTAGGTTATGGTATTTATAAAAAAAACTGAAACCTTGGATACTTCTGTCATCCAATAAATCCTGATTCCACACAACTAACAATGAAACAGAATAATGTTAAATTAATGACAACCTCATACATAAAACCCTATAGTTTTAAACAACGACCTAATATTAATTGCCAATTTCTATATTATGAGTTGATATTGTAAGGTAATACCCTACAACTATGGTCTAACTATTCAAATACATATTAACTACTACTGATGTATTCTCCAAATGAGATGATTCAATAACAGTCAAAGAATTTAGGCTCAAAACCATTGTTAGATAAAAAAATATAACATTATTACCATATGCAATGTCCCTCATAAAATATTGATGTGAAATTACACCTATTTCTATTCTAATGAAGTGGAAAATATAAATCATGAACACAATGTCAAATACATGCATTCAATCCCTATCATAGAGAAAAAAATTGAACAATAGAGGACTTCAACATTAACCTATCAAACATAATCATGAATATGGTGGACACATAAAAAAATTTGGAACAAATATCTCTCATGTATCATATGGTATTATCAGACTACAACTTATAATACATCCTGTGAAACCATGTACTTGCTAGAATATGGAAATTATTTAGTTCATGCCATTATAGTACAATTTCCCTTATACAATACTACTATATGAAACCAAATATCTATAAATTATAAATTATATAAATTTTTGGTTTAATTGGAGTGGATCGATGAAAAATTATTTCACACCATACATCACTTGTAGGTTGATAAAAATTGTATATTTTGAACATTTAACAATAAGTAAAACCTCCATTGAAAACACTAATGAGAATTGGGAATAGTATATAGAACAATAATGTTCCTCAGAAATAAGCCTGAAATGAATGAGTGGATATTTGAGAGACTTCTCTCTATACACCTGGTCCACTCTAAAAGAGTTTATTCCTTGTTATAAATGGATTGAGTAATCATAACAACACCAGCCAAGGAAATATTCGTAATGAAATATTTCATCTGATCACACGACCATCATCATAGCTATAGGATGTTAAACTAAAAAATATATTTGGTCCAAAATGTAAGATGATACACTATGTTGTTGGTTATTATCACAATTACTTAAATAGTATGACGTTATGTCCATGCCACATGAAGTTAAACTATGTTTCATTATCATCCTTGTCACATGATGATGAATTACATGACATTTTTTCCTACTCATACAACCCATAACTACAAGACAACATTCACCCTCACCAAATGACGTTAACCACTCATTCATTGTTGTGACCCTCTAAAATGCGATAATATTAAACACCTCATGATTTATTAAATATGGGCATACATTATGGTTTTAATTCCATATCACATCCCTCTAACCCATCAGTGGTCCATGATTCCCTCCTTGCTAGACATGAGGAAGAAATAACATGAATCTCAAATGTATAATCCCCACTCACATAATTTCTACACCATTGTTGAAATTGGGCCCCTTTATTGGAAGTTGAACCAAAAGTATAACAACCATACCATATGAAGTTAAACTACATGACCACCATCCATGTTTCATTATTATACACTGCATGTTCATTCTAGAACTAAATTTGTCTTGATTCTTATTATAATGAGAAATGTAGTGATGCCTATATCATCTATCCTAAGGATAATAGAAATGGATAAATCCCCCCTACAACTAATGTATGAACTCAAACATGCACATCTAATATTTTCTAGGAATATATATGTCTTGATTCATATTCAAATGAGATTTGTACAAAAACATGTATCCCGTATCTCAAGTGTAGATGAAATAAAAAAACGTTCCCCTTTCTTTTCCCTATGTATAGGTAAGACCTATATAGGAAACGTTTCCATATCTATGTGTGGCTTGATTATCATTTTCATGGGATATGAAATGATATGTAATCATTGTAAAATATGATCGGTCATTGATATTCAAAATATCAACCCCCATTCATAATTTACTTAAATGATTAATATTGGATATGATTTTATGATCTATGTGTGGCTTGATTCTTTCTCCTTTTAGATATGTAATAACACCCAAGTCCCTTACCCCGGTTCAGTGGCAACGTTCCCTTTCGTTCCTATTGACTAACAACCACACTGAAAGACATTAAACATCATGGAATTACTAAATTATATATGAATTGAATCTCATTCCATTGAGAAACATATTTATTCCCATGTTTCCATATTTGGACCTAGATACATCATTTCCCCTCTTTCATGCAGTTCTTTTTCATCCTTATAACATTATTTTATTCTTTATGAATGATTTCCAAATCAAATGATGTTAAACCACATGGGAGTTCAAGAACTATTTTTGGATATGGTAATACTAAAATATGATACATAGGGATTCTTGGTTTCTATAACCAAATCCTTATGAAATATTCATCTTCCTAACTATTGACCAACATCCATACAATCTGGTGTAACGACCCAAAGATTCATTAATGGACAGTCCTATTGATCTTATTAAATGTCTCTTTAAATAAAATGTTTTATAAAATGTCAACTTCTTTGGTTTTATGATATGAGTTGCGACCGTTACCTTTATAGCCATTGAACAATGATCACATGATTAGTATAAATATAAGGCTTTAACGAACACAATTTTACTCAGACAAAGGAAGCGATAGCCTCATCAAGTAGAATTTACCCATAAAAATCCCATTTTTCGGAACTCGGAAAAGAGGTGGCATCTTTGGGCTTCGCCCTTGACCAATACCAAGCTGAGCTTCAATATTTCATGCTCGAACAAGACCTTCTACTGGAAAAGTGGAAGTTAATAGAGATTACCACTCAAGTGATATTATCCGAGCCGCCCCAAGAGTTTGTCACCATCGCACACCCTACCCTTAGGTCTTATGCGGCTGTTTGAAGGGGTTTTATAACACATAAGTAGTACTATGTTCATGTACATTATTTTTTTATATAATAATGAATATAATTTCTAGTAATTTTTCATACATTATAAATAGTTTTTAAAGTACAAATGGTGTTTTTAGTTATTACATAATTAAGAAATCTATTTTATTAAATTAAATATTTTTTGAATTAAATAATTAATTTATAAAATAATAGTCTTATTATTAAATTAATTTTTTATTAAATATAAATTATCTTATAATTTTATGAATGCAATTAAAATGTTATATTAAGGTTTGAAAGCCATTTCTGTCAAAACCCGTGAATTTTCGATAAATGACGGTTTTTATTTTAAAAGTGAAAATTCACATATTTAGAAAATTATTTATATATAATAAATGTTATTTTTCAAATCAGGACATCGAAATTATCCAACGGTGAATTTTTCATAATTTTCTGAGACCGTCAAATTTTTGGGTAAAAATTAAATACTGTTTAAGTATATAATGTTTTTTATGACATCATAATGACCCAATAGTGATGTAATAAAATACCATAATCCTTATGTTCAAAAAATATATATCTTATAATTAAAATAATGTGATTTTGGGTTTGTTTGACTTACATTTCAAAGCATTAATGGACCCCTCCAGACATATTCAACATGTTGCCTTTTTAAATTAATTTTCATGGGAGTGTGACTCACCCCCACAAAAGCAACCCTAATATTTTAATATGTTCGGACCTTCTCCTAGTAAAATATTTTTTTCATATTTCCTTTTCCAGAATCAATGGGCAAAAACCATGGGATTTTTTTTGGTTTGGATTATTTTAATATAAGGGGTCCCAAACCTAAATAATAAAGAATTCCCTCACCTTTCGTATATAAACCCACCCAAGCTCCCACTACATCCTCACTAAAATCCCTTGGATTTCGTCCAAACTGTTCCCTACTCTCTCTATAATCCTCCAAAGGTTCCACAAGCTCCAAAGAAGCCTCTCACAAGCCTCTCTCTAGCCTCTGGAAGCACACTTCCAAGTAAGGGTTTTTTCTTCCTTTCTCATTTTAGTAAATTTTCTTTAAGTTGTATTTCCCTTTCAATTTCAATTATTAATGTTGGGGTATGGTTTAGAACCTCCCCCATACTACCCTATTATTGTTTAAATGATGAGATACCCCTTTTTCTCTCATTAAATGCCTCCCATGTACACCCGTTACTATACCGAAATTCCGAAAGGAACTTCTCTCTCTTCTTTTACATTCAAGCAATAGTTTAGTATCATGAATCTAAATTCCTTTTCAATTGTTGGTAAATTTATCTATATGAACTCCTTACATTCCATTACATTTAAATATGATGAGGAACCACATTCTCTCTCATCAACCTTTTTTTATGAATTCTTATGTCACACTGTTACGCTGCCGAAATCACACCGATTTTTTAAGCCAATGTCATTGTGTAGTGAATACCAAGCCCATTTCTCCATCAAGGTTATTCACCTTTATGCACATTTACTTATTTCTTATAATTTTTGATGTATTAATTCCACATTCCTTTATCGTGGAATAAATTATTATGTTTTATGAATCCATGTTTTATGATCCATGTTGCACTCTTATGCATGAAATGAAATGTTCAAGAAGGGTGCGACCTTATAGCACTCCAATGCATTGGGTAAAGTATAGTATCATGATACGTCATGTTAAATGAGTGTTGAATCATGATAATTCAAGTTCAATGAGGGTTTACTTATGATTCCTATGCAATGAGGGTTTACTCATGCTCCATGTGCAATGAGCCTTGGCTCATGCTAATTCAATGTTAAGTGTTGTTGCCACATTTACATGTTATGATTATCATGATTTATCATGCCTTTATGTTCATGTTTATATTAAGCTCTATTGATAAGCCTATTGCCTAACATGTATTTTACTCCTCATGTTATTCCATTTGTACTCCCTTACTTGTCTTTATAGATCACCCTTTTCTTATGCATGTCCTCAGGTTATCCCATGCAATGACAAGAATGAGGGAATGTAGTGGTCATGCAAAGGATGTTTTCAATAAAGATGTTGTATTTCATGTTTTATGTTTTTATGTAATGATCCTAAACCCTAGAGACACTAAACATCTTGATATTCTTGTTGTATCAAGTGATGTTTTTTGTAATAAATCACGATTAAGTTGTAATAAAAAGCAGGGTTGTCATATGTGGTGTTAAACTACATAGCGATTTTGCACACTATATGATGTTAAATAATAAACAAGTTCATGAACTATTCCATACAAGATTAATTTACTAATAAAATATATATTTATTCCCAGATCTCTTATGTTGGGCCCATCCACAAAATAATAGTAAAAAATGACATATTCTTATACAATGGTAAAACATGCACATAGAATCTTTCATGAACTACGTGTTTCTTTATTCTGATTCCAGTTGTATACATAGTGATTTTGGGATATTATCTCCTTATCCATCAACCATGAATATTTAAATTCTCCTATCCTTCACTTTTATTTCCTTTGTGTTGTAGAAGGATCCTTTTCTACTCCCTATTTTCACAAATAACATAACTCATGTGGGAATATGAAATTTTTTATAGTATATCACTACACATGTAAGCCATATAATGTCTTATCAATATTATCATGGTCCTAGATTCGTGGACTTAAAAGAAACTCCATATGACCTCATTGTATGAAAATAATCTGTATGATGTCCTCTAGGACTATGTGTGGCTTTATTATCATTGCCATGATAGATTTAGTGACATCTAGATCATTAATAAACGGGACAACCACATCATAATCGGGAAAATTACCCTATTATATTATATATAATTTAGATCAACATAAGAGGATTCAATTTTTGTTCTCACCCTTTGCATGAACATGTTTTCATCCCCCCTAATGTTTTCCCTTCACACATGAATTCAATCAATGTGGGGCTGTGCATTATTTTTTAACTACATGTTCATGATTCTTACTCCAATTAAAGATTTTTTTGATAATATGGTTCTATTCCTTAGACCATCCATGGTGAAATTGAGTCAACATCATACTTAGCAGTTGACGTTAAATTCCATGGTACCTGAAGAACTACTTGTAGAATGATTCTCATTCTAGTGAGATACACAGTTACACCTAGGCCTCTTGTCATTTTCCCATCAATTCATTAATGACAAATACCGCCTCTCCAATGTAATAAATAACAATATTTTCCTAATATCATTATTTTTTTCTGCTCATTTGGTGGTTACCGTGGAAACAATGATGTCCTACTTCTACATATGAGTCAGATCTATGATTTGAACTCTATATTTCATTGACAATATTTTTCCAAACACATAATTTATGTTCAGATATATCCATCCCACATGTCCTTCTTCTATATTTACAAATTATGGATCTTCATAATCATTATCCTACACTCAATGATACAATGTCTAATGCCATATGACATCTTTTCCTAACCCGACTATTACACTCCTTCATTGAATTTTTTATAGTATCCCAGTAAATATTTTTATCTTGAAATGGATGAAAAAATTTAATATGTTTTTGTAATAAACCCAACATTTATTAGAATAAAGAATCCATAAATATGGGGGTTTCAATCACAATTAAAATTATCCTCAAGATAATATTCTTATTTCCTTTATTTGAACTAACGAAATTATGATTGATCCTCTAATTCTAATATAGTTTCCGATTATCCCCATATACTTGTCCCATGTCCTTTCACCAAAATGGAAACCCCCAAAACAATGATGCAATGTTATCCTCCTCATTTGCAATGTATCCCCGAATAACCATTGTCTAATAGGCCATGTTTCATATGTTGTTTCCATGATGTTTTGGTCCCTACCATACAACATTAAACTACATGATCCACATTTTTTGTGCTCGTTCAGACTATTGTAGGAAATTTTTTCCCAACATTATTAAAAAAAATTGACTTGAAATTATCTATGATATTCATGTATTTGCATTCCCTATAGAAAAATTCATTCCCAGGGAAATATGAATCTCCATAAAAATAAATCTTATTTTAGCTATAGAATATCATAATTCCCCATAAATAATTTCTGAATCTATGTTGTAACACTCTATAATTAGAATTTAATAAGGTAACCCACATAATGGGTTCGAAAACCAAAGGATTCCACTATTGACAATGTTATAGAACTCCCAAGATGTATTTTTATAAAACAACCTATAGAATTGGTTTTTCAATAAGAATTGACTTCAAAAACAAGATACACCAGCTACATTTACATTATCCCTCTTTCCCCATACAAATTTTTGGATTATTAAATCCCTAGATTACATGTTAATAATTTCATCTCTAATACATGAATATGATAGATAATTTCTACATAAATTTACATGAATGGTTGTTTCATTAATATTTTAGTCAAAGAAAAAACCATAATTTATATACCCCCTAAATTGTTTTTTGAATGAAAATAAACTATATCATATAATGTTCTTTTTTATGTCTTAAAACTATATATCATAATGTCTATGATGTATGACGCTAAATTTTATATCCTAATATACTTATATTCACAACATTAAACTACAATGTTAATGTCAATGTCCACATATATTAAATTGTATAAAAATCCACGTGACATAAGATGTAAAATTACATGGTCATTGTCCGGGTCACATTATGTTTAAGTAAATTATACTTTAACCCTTGTCCTAAATGGGCCTTCCACCCTTACATAATTCATCTAAAAAATTTTCCCTGATTAAAAAATTCTGAATTCATGTAGGAGGGGTTCCCATTAATGCTAAATGCCAATATAGATGATCTCTTCAATAATTGACATTTTACTATGGAAATACCACCCATGATGATCTTGAAAAATCCATATCTCTATAAACTCTTTTCATATATTAATAAAAAATTCATAATTCCTTAGAACCACACATCATGAATTTTTTGTATCATTCCCCAGTTGGAATTCTATAATTCATCCACAAAATGGACATATCATCCAAAGGATGCCGATATTTGACTATGAATCAACATTCCCCAGTAGGAATTTTAAAAACAATCCCATAAAATAGATTTTTCAATGAACAAAAACATCATATTCATGATAGAATTCATATGTTCCTCAAATACATGGTCTATGACCTAGAAACCCAAAAATCATGTCTCATGATTTCCCATAGGTTATCTTAAATATGTTCTAACATTCCCATCCTAGGATCCCCATTTTGGTAATCATTTCAAAATTTATTATCAATGATGTTCAACCTAAAACACGAGTCCCACAGGGAGAACATGCATGATATTAAACGTCCCACCAATAGAGGCATATCATTCAATTGATTCAAAAACCTAAAATGAAACTCCATAAAAAATTTGAGTCTTATCTCACTAAACCCATACTCTTTTTTCACTATGTAAAAAATAAAAAAAATAAAAAAATAATCGTCATAGAACATGTTTGGATGATAAACCAAAATTGTTGGTCTATGAAAAATACACATCGTTCCTGATAATTCACGTCCATATTGAATATAGGTAAAAATTAGTATGTTTACTTAAAATAAAAAAACATTTTAGGGTTTTCTACATTACCCAATCAATAGTAAATATATACTTTCTATATACCATGGTTTAGGAAAATTTTTGATATTCTTCCCATCTCTATCACATTGTTTATGGATCGATAATAGAAATATATTTGTATTGTTGAAAAATATTTTTCTATGTTATGTTATAAATTTAAGAGAAAATATTTATGAATTTATCTCTGATTGGAACAAATTTTTTATAATTTAGGAAACATCACAAAATCGGAAGTCTATCCATGATATGGAGTCTCTCTGTCACACATTACAAAAGACTGTAAATATAACTCATCATTTTTTGAATGTCCTCTCAATACCCTTAATCATCTTTTTTATGCCCACCTATTTGAATAGAGTCAATCCCTTCACCATGGTAAAGTTCTTCTACTACAGTACAAATTGTTTCTTACCCTTGGGTTTGGGATACATCTAATGAATGTTGTAGTTATAAGAGATCACCCATAGTAGAATCCAATGCTTACTAAAGGTGTGACACGTGAATGGTTTTCATAGAATTCGGTTGTTTATATTCTTCCATATTCTTATAATGTTTGGACTCTATCTCAAATAATATAGATTTGTGATCATCAGTGTTGAAGAGTATATTCTTCTTTATGTGGTTATGTTGAATCACATGTTCTCACTCCTTCCAATGAATGATCTATTCCCCTGTAGCTTGGGTCATGATGTAATCAAATAAATCATATCCCAATATACCAAAATGGAATGAATATCATTGGATTAATAAAGGAAGATATTCAAGAGTTGTTCTGTTTATTATTTCCAAACATCCCTTCAATCTAAATGGTGGGTACTATGAAGATAATTCTATACTTCTGAATCAAGCATAGATCCACTTTTAGATTGAAAAATATACTATGGGTTTATTGCACTTATTATGGAACCCTTTCTTACTCCCTCTTGGTCAATAATTGATTCGTGTTCTAATATTGATTGTGTTGGCATAGAGGTATCTCCCTTCGTACCATCAATGAGTTTGGAGGTACTATGAAATGAGAAAGACTTAGCTTTTGTCTGAAAAGGATAACATATAGATTAAATTTGGGATGATTTAAGAATTTAGTGACACTCAACCAATAATGGGTCAGTATCTTGGATACATTTCACCACATGATCCCAAATAATGGTAGTATAACAAGGAAGCTCTTGATGGGCTTCATTCTAATAGGTATTCTCAGGATTCACTATGGGAGGCATAGAAAATTTCCCATTTCAACATTCACTTGAGTGAGTCCCCCCAAAAATAGTGATACAAGGATGGAATTTGTTTTCTTGTTCATGAATTGTCACTATGACATTTTCCAGAGATAGATCTTCACATTCCATACAATCATGAATAGAGATTCCACCCTAAAATTATTGATTTCTCAAAATATAATGTATCTCATCAATTCAATTTACTATTTTGTTCGCCAAATTTATTGAATGAATTAAGAGGATAAATATTTTCCATCATTTCATCAGTTGTCAGGATAAGACTTCTCATTGAATGTATTGATTCTCGAATCCCCATGTAACTATTATCTACGTGTATTCTCAGAATTTATGGATCATGACCCATTATATCATCCTCTAAAGATGACTTGACACACTATAAAACATTCTCAGTGATAGTCGTAGGGTCAACATCAGTCATCGTAGGGTCCTCAAGTCCCTGAGATGAACCATAAATATCATATAGATGAAAGTAAAAAAATCAATATATGACACCTTATGTTGTTCCTTTTGTATTAATATAATCTTCCCCACTACCAAAAGTTGTAGGAGAGGTGAAATGAAGATATGACATATCATCAACACTCAACACTTATTCTATTGAGGTAGTTCACTCACTTTAATGAATTCTTTCATGTTCCAATGAGTCCCCATAAATTCTGAGAGGCTCATTATTTATCACCATGAGAGAGGATATGGAAGAAGGTTCTTCAATCAGAAAGAGTTTTAGATCATTGTGTTATATAAAGAAGAGTTTAACTATACAAAAATGACCTACAATCACTACAAAAGAACATTTCCAATAATTCCATCCCCTAGTGTTCTTACATTTTCAATATAGTATGGTTAGTACCATCCTCCTCAAAGACTGGTATCAAAGGGTTAAATATAGTTTCCCCAGCATATCAGCAACACTTTTTTACTATACTAGGTTTATCTCTCCCATATTTATATTTTATTCATTATTCTTGATTAGGATTGTAGTTGGACCATATTTCAGTGATGGAACCTCAGTTGATTTCCCCTTGGCCCACTCTAAATCAATATAAACTTCCCATCATCAATTATTTTAGATAAAATTTAGTAGGATAAATTGGGGATATTATAAAAGGAATAAATAAATATTTAGGCATTACAAAATCAATTCAATCATTAAAATATGGGTGGTCAAACTGATCAATAGTGCCTCGTATCTCAATGTGATCCACCAATCTTGTGGTAGGGATTTGGTCTTCATTTTAAAAAATGAGAACATTAATTTCTCAGATACAAATCACCACCTTAATTGGATAATAATCTAAGTGAAGCATTTTGGGGGCTTAAGAATCTCATATTACTACATTCTAATTCCTAGCGCTAATATGTGACTATATGACCTCAAAATTAGAGGAAATGGCCTGAAAAAATCATAGACCCATTGGTCATACAAATTATAAGGTCATTACATTCTAAATTGAAGATGATTTGATAACCATATATTTCATAGGATTTATAACCCTCTATATAGAAGATGATGGATGAGTAATTGGAACCCATCTCTCTTCATGATAGGGAAATCTATACTATTTGGGATCAAAATCAGTTGGTGTAATGCTTTTGAATCTATTTGATGGACTAAAATTTCAGGAGGCCATTTGGGGAAACCTGGTACCTGATTATCCACACCATCTGAATGGGATGAATCAACCTATGGGGGAGAAGAAAAACTTTCCATAGAAGAATAATCAATTCTACTTTTCCTTTATGGATTGTATAATATTCGAGTCATTACTATAGGAATGTCTTCTTCTAACACCTCATTAGGGTATGATAAAATTCACACATTAGCCTACAAATATTTCAATCCATGTTTTATATATGTATGAGTCAAGTTTATTACATCATTATTCAAATACGTTATTTTTAGAATCCATAGTTTTTTGGTTAAAATTAAATTATTTTATGATCATAAATAGACTAGATGATATATGATTATTTTTAAGGGACTTGAATAAGATTTAAAACCCTAAAGGAGTTTATCCCTTGTATATAATTTTAACATCCATATAGATTTCTATCGAACTACCATTAAGGGATATCACATATGATCATAGATCAGGGATATCCTTCCTTTAATTAAAAAATATTTATGTAGGTTGGTCCCCATATGGGAGGAAATAGAACTCCTTGAAAAGGTGCATCCTCAAAAGAATCTCTCTATGGATTAGGTTCAAATGCAGAATACTAGAATCACCCTAATAATATATTTGAAGCATGATTATGGTAATCTTTAACCCACATAACATGAAATATGATCTAATATGGTTCACGACCCGTATACACAATACATAAAATAGTCATATAAGTCTAAATGAGGTTGTAACCACATGGAGACACAACATGATTCAATATGTTTTCTACAGGATCGGTATTTCTAACCCCAAATGATTTTTATCTACAATCATGTCTACTATGAAAAATTTACATATATTTAAAGAATTGTTGGATTCAAAGAATGGATGTTGGTAATTGTGAATCCACATGGCTAAAAATCATGTGAAAAGTGCATTCGTAAAGTCACTAGACATTATCTTTAGTCTAATTTTTTATAATATCCCTTTTATAAATTCAACATTAATGTTCCAAAAACATTAAAAATATATATATTTTTACACCTAGTCAGATGTTTTGAAGTGGGTACTTCACCCTTTAGCATCATGAAGGTACTCATCCGCACTTTAGGATGAATATCCCCCTTCAGGTAGGTGTCTTAATTCTTTATTTCATGATCTAACTTTGTCTGCTCATCCACCAAAGGTGGAATACTTTTAGCCTCATCCCACATCACAGTCGAGAGGGTTTAACACATCATACATGTATTAGAAAATTCTAATCACAATGATATTGTTGAAATTTGAACATCTAGTATCATATTCTATATGCATCAAATGGGTTTATTCAATCTATAGATTCCATTGGAATAACATATAATGATGCAATATGAATTCCTAAATTCATAAGTTTTCTATTCCCATAAAACCTCATAGATTTGGGAATCATTCAAGACCATTTTGAATTCATCACATGTATGGCACACTGAGTATGACTAGATCCACACATGCTTAATACCCTTACCCATGCAGATGTTATAGTCTTCCCTGAAACCTTTTAATTTTCTTTTTGGGAATGAAAAATAACATATGTATAATAGTATGCATTAATTTAGTCTTGTATGGATTCATATTCGGATCCCACTAGATATGGTTCATGACAGAATATTTGGATGATATACCGACATTAATATATGTACCCATTCTTTAAATTATGGTAGTTATTAAATTTCTGTAGTCTTGAAACCAAAAAATTGGAGATTAATTATTGAAATTGAGTATAAATATCTCTTTTAGATTACTATGTCCATCAAGTAGAAAGTAATTACTCTCAGTAAATTCACAGTGCCATTTAATTAATTGTACCACTAGATTGGGTAGAGTAGTGTGACAAGAATCATATTATCCAGGTCCTAATGTTTTCACCATTTCATAAAATTGAATCCTATCATAATCACATGAATCATTGGTTATAAATGGATTAATTTAACATACAATTAATAATATTTTTTTTCTTAAAATAAACATTCATTAATAAATCATATAATTGATATACATTTCAAAAAGCCATAAATTCGTGTAGCTTACCGACTCATGGTCCTCATACAATACCATAATTCAGTGTCCCTTCCCAAGACACTCATCAAGTCAATTACATCATGAAAACAGATACACACCATACAGGTTTGAATGAAACTATAACAAAGAATCCTAATCATGAGTTCTACATGGAATACATTCTTGGTATTACCGAAGAAGCTGAACTGTGAAGAGCATACATTATAAGAGTGACCCTATTTATATACAAAGATTCCCCTCTATGCATACCACGTGAGTTCCCTACCAATGATGATTAATAGTGCATATGATTGAGTGTGGATGACCAACATTGATGAAAACCTTGATGACCTATATGGTCCCTTCACCGTTTTAATACTATATCATCATGCTCAGATCATCTTCCATTGATCGTATCTAATCCTGGGTGGGGGACTTGTTGACTGTCCATTTTGTGTGTTAGATGAAAAGGAATCAATTGAAAATAAAATATATGTAGTAAAATAATTGAAATAATTAATTAAAAGAATCATAAATCCTTTTATGGATCTTTATGAAGGAACCCATTTGCAGTATTAGCACTCAATGTACCTGCTTGTTGGGACTTTTGAAAGACTTATACATCATCCAATGTGAAAAACATATGCAACAGAAGTGAATTTTTAGGTTCCTTCTCCCAGGGTACTATATTTTTAAATAAATAAGACCATATGGCCATTTGGTTCATTGATAAAACATCTTCATGTCAATATAATGGTCTTCATTCCCGTTATTTTCAACAAGACCATCTGAATCCTTCTATGTACATCTCCAAAACCTCAAGAATAGAATATTAAATGGTGATAGTGAATAAATTGTACTCACATGGTTTAAAAATACATAACACATGTGTGAAAAATTCTCTCCATTTTATTTTATTCACACTAGTAAAAGGATCCCTTCCCTAACAAGGGGTATGCACGAGAAACTTCCGAGAGCACCAGTGGTGACCCTTAATGGCCCGAGAAAGGTATATTCAATGAGTAGTTTCTCAGTTGGTCTATCACCCACAGTACCATCACCTCACCCGATTATACCTACGTGACCCTCCCATGCGTCATTTAGGATTACCTACATGATCTCTTCATTTCTCTCCCAATACTAACTATGTGAGCCTCTATTGTCTCAACCACTCTTCTACCAAATACGGTTCTCTAATTGGGCTCCCCTCTAAGACACCCATGGTTAGGCCCCACTCCTTTTGGAACCATTAACCAAATTTTATCAAATATAATCCTCCTTCAAAGCCTCTAGGCCTAAAATCCAATGAATAGAGCCACAATAGCATGTTTCCCATTTGTCTCTTCATTCCTATAGTCTGTTGTTTCCCATGATTTTCTTACCATATGGTCATGTTCCTTATGGTGAATCTAGTTTTGATTTCCCATTGTCATAGTAACCCGAACCCTAGGAATTTTTTAGGGAACTCCTGGTCTCATATACAATGGTTTTTACCTCTCCATACAATTATCATCTCTAAGACATAGAACCTATGATTCTAGGATGGGAGGGTAAGGATTATTCTTCCTTTTCCATTCCACATGAAATGGGATCTTCCTAACATATCATGGAAATAATTTTATGGAATATCCCCTTAAATAATACTATATACATTCATATGGTGGGGACTAAATATTACAATTTTTCACCTCATGTACTAAATTTGTGTGGATAATATAACATGACTATCTTGAACAAAAATATCATAGGGGTATGTGAAGCATATCCCTACACATCACTCATTGCCCTACTCTCTTCCACTGATAGATGATGAAAAAAGTGTTATTATTTAGATCATCCACTTCCTACTATTTTTTACCATAAACCATGACTCATCAAGAATTTTGGGATTCAAGGATAACTATAATAATGGCATCTATGTTGTCGGATTCCTGGTTTGGTACCAATGATTCCATTGGATCACCCCCTAACAATACATCGGAGTACCTCCATAGTGCTGGGTCCTTGAGGACACGTATCCATTATCTAGAAAAAATAGATAGTATGGTTTCCCTTTTATTCCATTTACTATTGTTTCTAACACCATGTGTAACTCAAATGGACTTATAGTTTGATAGTGACCATGATTTCCACATGATCCCAACATCGTGGGCATCACTCATGGTTTTTTCCCCAACCAATATTAAGGAATCCTTCTCAGGAGTAGGCCCCCAAAACAAACCTTGAGAATCATTCTCATTAGTAATACCCAAACCAAAAGAATCCATGGGTATCCTCTTTAAGAGTATTCCCCGATCATGAAACAATTTTCATGGAAACTTAAGAGTGTAATCTCTGGTTATTTGAAATATGAGAATTCTAATTTGTATTATAATCTAGATATATATGATTCCTACCTAATGACTGAGATCAATGGGCCTCCTACCCAAAATAAGCCTCAACCATATCATAACACTAATCAATGGTCCTCTTCAAAAGCTATAATACCCAATAAAGAAACCAAATCACCATGATTCATGTCATACCTCGTGGACCCCTTCAAAGGGATTCCTTTTCATGATTAATCCCCTTAATAATCAACTTAATGGGATATACTCCACTTAAAGGACATAACATTTGAGGGACATCATAGTCAAGAGCCCTCATAATCAAAAATCTAGTCTTTGATTTCTATCCAAAGTAGATATGTATCAAGCCTCTATGAGGACCAAACCCAGTATCTCCAATCATCAGTGTTCTATCTAGGCCACATTCCTACCCAGGTCTAACTATACATAATAATTCATCACCATTCCTGGATTCATGGACTACTTTGGAAGAATTCAGGCATAAAACATTTACATTTCACATTCTTCATAGATGTCATAATTGCTCGCTATTTATCATCATGTTTTGATCCTTATAAAATTTCCTTAACTAGTTTTATGTGTCATATTAATTGGAATAGAATTATGTGGGTTATGATTCCTCTCACATAGATATCTAGCAATACCATCAATGGTTTCGATACCAACAACAACAAAAAACTTATCTCTCTAGATGATGGAACCTTCTAGATCACCCCACTGTATTCCTATGAAACTTGAATTAATATAATAACTACTAAAGAAAATCTAATTAGTACTTAAGGGAATATCATTTATGGGAAACGTCAAATACAACCTGATATCTCCATTGATGATGAACCATAGATACAACTAAATTATTTTTTGATACATCCAGGCTTGTAATTGTTTTTTAATTAAATGGTGATCGACAATATATCATGGAATTAATGAAGTATTCTTTTACAATTTGTTGAATATACATGAGATTCCTTGAGTGAGAAATAATTCACCCACAAATGAGCAATGAGCCTGACCTCCCAACCTCTCAACCAATGTGAGTTATTATGAATAATTTATTAAACATCCCATTGAGTTAATTCCTTTGGAAAGTATACCCTTCTTGGATATATATCTTTTTGGTGTTTTTGAATTCAAAAGACACAGAATAAACTATTTGTAAATATCAATCATGACGTGAATTATTTCACACAACTATACCCCTAGGAATTAATCATCACGATTATACATTTTATAATTATTTTGGAAACCAAAAAAGGTGATCTTTGAGTAAATGATTTAACAAGGGAATCTACTTCAATTTGTTTTTACTTACTTCCCAATCTCCATAAGACCATATCATTCAAGACCGAGAGGTATTTTCAAATGAAATAACAATTTAAAAACAACCTTTTCTATTTTAAAATAATTAACATAAAACAACTATCCTCTCATATAAGATAATTCATAACATTTAGTGTATATTACCATTCCATTAAAACCCCAATTGGTTTTATTCGTTAATTTTTGATTACTCATACTTTTTAGTGTTTACATATTAAAATTTTTTAAACCTTGATATTTTTCATATCTTGACAATACATAAAATACTAATGATAGACCAAAAAACCCAAAAATTAAATGATAATTTATTTTATGTAATCACGTTACTAAGAAAAATTATTTTGTCATGTCATATCATTAAAAAATAGTTTATTTCAAGATATATTTTGATCTTCTCCAATTAGTTCAAATCATATACATTTTATTTCATGTTATAAATCATTCCAAAAGGTCATTGTACAATCATTCAAATTATATATAACATCCAGTTTTTGTAAATATACTATCATATGAGATGAACATCGACTATAGATAATTTATTGATTATACAATTTATATGTCTCTAATGTAACATAAATAAAAAATTCATTCACAATTTATTTACCATCCAGTACTGAGGCAATTGAGTATCTTAAAAAAATATACTTTTTGTATGGGGGATGTATTTCGAATTCTTTTTCATGGTTACGTATCGGTACATATCTTCTCAATACATCATCATGAACATTAAATATACTCTATGATTTTTTTGACATGTGTCTTGAATTTGGTTATAAAATGTACTATTTTCTATGTGTTAACATTCCATTTTTACATTTTCTACCAAAACATTATGCATCATAATAATGTTTTTGTTTGAAATTACATAATATATAAAAGTTCAAAAAGTCTCAATAATTCTAGAAATAGATATTGAAATTATACTATTTACTATAAAATATCGGTTTCACAAATACTGAAATCTATTTTCTTTACATAAGTTATTCATTAATCTATAACAATTTTTGGGATCAAAATTTATTAAATACACCATCAATCATCATCATCAATATAGAATTTCTATAATATTTTTTGAATTATTCATTTTTAAAACTATTTTACTATATTTTTTACAACATAATAATTTATTATATAGGAGATTATCATTATTTATCGACAAACAATGTAATATTTTCTTGATTTTACCCCAAATAATTTCTATTAATAATTAAAAATTGTTTCGTCATTTTAGAATGTATTTTTAAAGCACCATATTCCATTTTATTCATTGAATATTCCCAAAACATATGTCCATAATATTTTAAATAATCATAAAATAACATTATACAAGATTGAGGTCATTCTATTTATACATCTTTTTTAATTCCATCTTGTTATTAACATTAATCAAATCATGAAAAAATCTCCAAATCACAAATTTATTTCAACTAGTTTGATTTGTATTCTATATGAAAATAATAAATGATTCATGATGGTCTATTTTCCTTCTTTGGGTTTTTAATAAGCATCTATAATGTTGAGATATTTGACATGTATTATATTAAATATATTAATTGTAAACTTTGTATTAGTTTCTTCTTCTTCACATATATAATATTTTCATTTATCAAATGTGATATTTTCACAATTTAATGTAGTAATAAATACATTCTTATCAAATTCGTCACATCATGTCTTAACATCCTCTTCTTACCCACAACCATCACAACTATCCCAATTAAATGATTAATTTAAAAAAAATATAAATTAATTTTCGTCCCTTTTAGATAAATAATATTTTTTAACTCATTGATGATTATTTTTTTCGAATTTCCACAGTCATTCAGAACCCCCATAACTAGATTCATATTTTTTAATCATTAGGCGGTTTCTGAAGAACTAATTATTACCCTTGTAAAAATAATAATTTGAATAATTACACATAATTTTACATCTCCACTTCTCATATTTAAATAGACAAGGGATAAAATATCATCAAAACTATGATCAAAAGATAAATTTAAATCATTAAATCAAACATAATATTTTTAGATATTCATCCTATATTATATTTTGGGACATTGATGCTTGTTATATTTTTATACACACCCCTTTTCTTAAACCCAAAATAATTTCTCATTACATTTACGATTTAAATTCTTGATAATTGATAAATATGTAGTGTACATGGAGTCCATATAATTTAAGTCAATCAGTATTAAATCATTCATAAATGGAATGATTTGAATTATAATTTTAACCACTATAAAATTCTCTACAATCTCACAAAATCTTATACTCTTGCTCTAAGGCACATTGACACTTGTGAAGAATATATACATAGTAAAATAAACAAAGAAAGATAGTATCTCATACATTAAACTCAAAATATATTGCAATATATTATTCAAATTTGATTTGTCTTCTCATATGTTATAGATATTATCTCTTATGCCTTTTTTGTATTGATTATTTTTAAATTATGAAATTTAGACACCGAAAGAGAATAAAATATTTAATTATGAAAAAATCCATAATTCAATAAATTTTTCATATCTATTGGTGTGATATCCCTATCTTCAACCTTTTATAGAAACAAATCCATTAAAACTACAATGAATACATGAAAAATATATACTAATTTGGGAATCATCATATTCTTACATAATTCAAAATTATTTCCGTCAAATATTTTAATCCCCTTATTGCTAATTATATAAATATTATAAATTATATATAATAAAAATATATTCATAAAATATTCAACTTGAGATATTAAAAAATCATAAAAATTCCAAAAAAAGGTCACAAATGATGTGAATCAGTATTTAGCAACAGTTTAAAAGGAACCCACATAATTAAGAAAAATATTTTAGAGTAAGTGGAAAATAATTTATTTATATTTTTGTTTCCTTCCAGAAACGTCACTGCACACATGTCAATGTCACATTATATCATAGCCAAATGTATATATCCCCATGTGGATGGAAAATTTAAAAAGGATCACCTCTCAAAATTGGGATTATAATCCTTAGCATGATCCATATTTCACTGATCCCATGAAAGACATGTATATCGAATTATATGTTCCATAATCTGAGAATATATATATATTCTTTTCTAATAAAAATTATCTTGACTATGTATGAGTTCATCCCACTCCTTTGCAGTGATAAAATATATTATTATCAATAATAATATATCATTATATTATACTGGACTTCTAATGATCAATTCATGTGTTTCTTCTCTAAATATTTTTCAATAAGTACTTTCAAAATTTCTATCCCAGTTTCTGGTCGTCATGATATATTATTCAAATTATTAATGTCAATAAATATTTTCAATATTGAAATATATTTATATAATCTCTATTATATTATTATATCAATATTAAAGCCTCTTATTATTAAAAACACCTGACACATCATATCTCACTCACCTCCTTCAAAATAATCTCAATTTTATTTTATTTTGAAATTCAAATTCAAACATGAATCATCTATAACAACTTTTTATAACATTTTTATTTATTATCCCAGATTCTTCAAATTATTTTGTACTGTTAATTATCAATTCTTATACATCCCCATAGACCACATATTTGTTCACTTTAAAATCTTAAATATGTTTTAATATGAACTCACATTGAGTAAATAGAGGTATCAAGTATTTTAGAGAATTTTATAGAGCCAAAAACCATCTTTTGCATTGAAAAATGTCTAGTATGGTTAGTAAAATCCATATAGAGAAGGAGAAACCTTTACATCTAACCATTAGAGGATAGATAGTGAAACAATATGGGCCTTATAGTTCAATGAACCATGTGTTTTTAGGATGATGTCTATGAGGTGACCTCTCATGATTTTTACAGAGGTTCATGACATGATTTACACACTTTTTCTCAAATCGCGTGTACAAATGGTGCGAAGTGACCATTCCTATGGAATAACATGTAGGATTGGCACACAGTGTTTTGAATATTATTGATATATTGTGATGACATATATATATTTTTTTGGAATTATGAAAATGCACTATTCTATTCTATTAAAAAAACAAATTATAAGATTCCTCATGTTGGATAACCATTGAGTTTGGACGCCTACTTCAAATTAACAATAGAAATATTATTCTTACCACCTCATATAGCTTATAGGTTTAATGGTTGAGATCACATATTTTTACATGTTTCACTAATGTTGTGACATAGTAAGATCATGAGACATGGTATAATTTTCCCATGATCTGTCGGGTAATTATAGATTTAGGAGAGATTCTAACCATTATCCTATAAGTTATAGTCACCTTATAGTTTCCATACCATGCATGATGTCCTCTATGTATCTCATCTACATCATTACCATTCAATATTATCTCATACTTTTCATCCCAAGGAGGTTGAATTACTAGTATATTAGTATTAGGAGGACCATCATATACATATTGTGGATCCTAAAACAAAGGTTCTACTGGTACAA
Organism: Viscum album; assembly: GCA_963277665.1. Lineage (NCBI taxonomy): Eukaryota > Viridiplantae > Streptophyta > Magnoliopsida > Santalales > Viscaceae > Viscum > Viscum album. The sequence goes on along the minus strand of OY728163.1, from coordinate 1,041,855,853 downwards.
TAATATCCTCTAGAATCATTGATACAGAGGTATTACCATGTATATGATGATACATAGGAGTGGGAGAATGTTGTACGAGCATAGGGGATGAAGTTATTCTTGGAAAATCATGACCACCATTGGAAGGGAATTCAAGGATGAATATCTTTAAGGGGAATGTTTAAAATAAAATGTGTGTTTATTAATGTATATAATATTATAAATTTCATCAATTTTGATATTGAACTCTTATATATGGACTAATAAGAATGAAATATTATGAAATGGTGATATCAAGGGTGTTATGTTCTTGTTCTCTGTCTTGTGTTCATTTTTTGTGTGAAAATCCCTAGCACACAGTTAGTAGAAACAATATAAGATAAACATCATTGTTAGTTATAAACACATGAGACTCAATTTTGTAAATCTATTGGATGTGTAGTTTATTAAACTCTAAAATTTGATTTCAATATAGGATTCATGGATTGATAATCCTTGATATTTGTGGCACGCGATAGTGCAGAACCACCTAATGTTTTTGAAAGTGTGCTGGGATGTGGTTTTCAAATAGTTTTTAAACAATTTATACAAACCATGTTATGTGCCCCTTATTATAGAATAGTGGACCCTATTGGAACAAAGTTATGAAAAATATGTATCCAAATCTTATGGCCATATAATCTGGGATAATTTATTAAATAACATTAATTTTATAAATTAAATCAAACCTAATTTTCACATTATTCACAATGGATAGTTGTTGTGTTTGTAGAGATTCTCATTGACAACTAAGCTATGAATTGATATAACATCGTCGTCTAAGAATAGAATAAAGAATAGTTTTTCTCATTATATCTATATCATTAAGATATCAATTCATTTTGTGTCATTCTTCATTCGGTTTGGTATTTGCAATTCCATTTTGATTCAGTCCAATATTCTCAATTTATATGTTCCCCATCAGTTCCTTCATTTTCTCCAAATCTATGTTGAATCATAAGTTTTTACTTTATGATCCATCCACTAAAAACCTACAGTATGTGGTCTTCAACATTTCCTTTAATGTTGAGGTTTTTGTACAAATTTTATTTTGTTTTAATCCAAATTCTTGGATCGACTACTTTTAAAGTAATTTTAATCCTTGAATTGAATCGATAGGTATGACCTATATTATTAATAGAACCATTTAATAAATATATATTGGATAATAACATTTATTTTGAACCACCCCTTCTAGTATTTTTTCTAGTTCATTGGACCTTCATGGGTGGATATTGAATTTTTATGCCTTATGGTGTTCTTTTTTACATATTTCATTGAGATGTCAACTAAGAATTGAATTCTAAATTGAATATTAAATGGAAATTTAACATTGTTGTGAATTGATATATAATTTGAATTATATTATCAATTGAAAATTGAATTGAAAAGGGATGGGGGATGTGATCAATGTCTATAAACACATGCCTTTAATTGATTTATTAATCCGGATATGCTTGTCATAATGAAAATACCAAAAGAGTCAAATTGAGGCCAAGCCTTCTAGGTATGTCCATTAAATGAGTCACCTTCCGTGGTGAGACTAAATTTAAATGAATAAGGTAATGAACATTACATTATTACGGGATATTTAATAAATTTAACTGAAATAATGTAATCTTATGTCCATTGGGTGACACATAGTTTCTTATACGAACACCATGGTTGGACTCCTTGGGAAACTACCTTGATTTTTCCTGAGAAACACTTAAACTATATATACGTATTTCTATGTATGATCACAGACTATGACTATTATACACCCATGTGATATATAGACTCTATATATATTTCCATGGATGGAATCAAAGGGATATTAAGTCATGTATTCCATTAGTGAAACTTTGGGTTCCCTTAGTGGCCCACCAAGGATAGAATTGAATTACAATGATTTTATACCACAAATTGAGTGATACCAGGATTAACATGACACATGAATGTGATGGGATTTTATGCTTCATGTTTCATGATACACTATGACTATTACCTGGATTCCTAATTAGGAATCTATGGTTGAGAACAGGATATTAAATGATTAAATAATGTAATGATCTAGACGAGGTTTCTTCAAAGACAAATAACACTCTTGGATTATTTATGATAATTACAACTTATATATGGTTTGTTTACGACACCACTGATCACATAGCTATATGGGATACATTGGTATAGAATCCATGTCTTGTGACCTATTATTTAATTGAGATTTGTTAATTAATTGAACATAGTAATAAACTGAGATTTAATATACTTTATATATATATATTTTAAAACTAGACCGAAGTAGGTAGTAGATTATTGGTGTCCCTAGGAATAAAATTTATTTCTAGACAATCATCAATGGGACCTAGATAATGAGTTCAGTGATAAAGTGTTCCTACATATATCTCCATGGAATAACATTATGAGGTTTGGGATTAAGGGGAATATTTTTTCTAGATATATTGATTAATTTGAGATCCATGTTTATATAGGGTCTATGTTCTATCATATATCACACTCTCATATCTAATATTATTTAAATGATGCATTCCATATATCCCTATACGGAATGTATATACCAGATCCCTCATTTTTACTTAATCAAGAGGTGGTACCTTTTAATAATGATGTTTGATATGAATATAGGCTAGTGAATATTTATTTAAGGGAGGAAAATGGGGTCTATGGGATCTAGGGTTTTTAATAATGGAGTCTCTATCATCTTATCATGGTAGATTTCCTTGGGTATGGCTTTTCCTCACTTCCTCATATCTATGCTCCTCAACAATTATAGCATGATCAATGGTGGTATTGGTTCAGGTGATGGGGGTTTCAGTGGTACTTGATAAAGGATGCATGGACTGCGTGATGTATTAGCACCCCTACAACCATTAACGTTGGAAGAAACAGTTCCATTATAATTTATGGGAATTTATTACTTGTGTGATGTACTTGAGGGTACATTGGTGGCGGTGGAGAATGATCTGGATGTCGACTATATTACGATTCTAGTGATTTGGTTGGATGATGAGTCTTTTGATGTTAGATATGCTTCATTGAAAAAGGGGTTGAATTATTGATCTGTGGTGGTTGGATCATAACAGGAGGAGGAAGTGACTCATGCTATTAAATTTTCCATTGCTGGATGATGTAGGGCCATTGTGGTCCTAGCAGGGGCACCTCATCCCACTATATTTGTAAATCCTAAAAATTATTCACAATTTTCTAGTCTTTTATATCATGAAGGGTATTAAAGTAGAATGAATTTTACTAATGTGAATGATTTAATTATAGATATTATTGTAAACAAGGGTAATACAACTCAGGTGATCTCTAATATGGATTCCATCTCTGATAGGTTTATGATTTCTATACATTCCATTATTTTTCTTTTTCTTTTTCCTTCTCATGGTATGATTTGGAAATCTAATGTATTTGTTTAGAAGATATCCTCTATTTGGAATAACACTTATTGGATCTGCATACCATTGGGATTGTTTTTCTTCCATATTATCTTCTCTTTAGTGTAAATAAGGTGCATAGATTGGGTATTGGGTCAATTTCCTTAAATACAGGCCTGGTTTGTTATTATGAGTGATATTTTTAGTTTAACCAATTTTTCTTAAAAATAGTAGTTCCCATGAATGGAATAATGTTTTTGGTCATAACTGGATCCTATGATATCCCCTGATTTTATTTGATATTGCATCATTTTTTGGTATTCCAATTCAAATGGGTAGAACGTCATATACAGCTAAATTTGTACATTTGAAATATTATTCTACTGGATTTTGATTTAAGAATGTTCATGATAAAAATTTTTTTTCCTAGCATTGGATGATGATATCACTCGAAAAGTAGAATATATAAACAAATAATTATTCTTTTAATATTGTCATTTTATTAGTTATGTAAAATAAACATACCATAAAAATGTTTTCTGATCATAATAATCTTCATAATGGAACTATGAGACACATTGTAGTTAGAAATTGATGGTGAAAACAGTGAAAAGTAATGAGAAACATGTCGTAAAAGACATGCATCTAGGAATAATATTCTGTTTGAGGCTTTGATGTGGCATTCTACATCCTCAGAGTTGAGGACTCATTATATTGGATTGGGCATCCTAATTACATGCATGAATTATTTTCTTCATTCCATATTCACCAATAAATATAGAAGAAATAACATATTATCCCTTTCATGGGTGGGAATCTTTAGGTAGATGCAACATCTCTCGATAGAATTAATGATTTTATTCAGAAATAAATTTCTATTTTAGATGATGGGATGACAATATAGTGTGTTTTAGAGGGTACCTCTGATCAATATTTTTTTTAGGAAATGATGCATGAAATTGATGACCTGTGATAATTTATCCTCTTATAAGGATTATTTCAACCGGGATGATCCTCTATGCAAAGTGGATTATCATCAAGAGATTCAAAAAGTCATGAAGTCCTCTAAAACAGTTGATTAATGTGATAACATATCAAATGATGAAAGGATTAGTGGTGAAAACCCTCTCAAGGTGTCAAGTAGCAATGATAATGACTCCTTTAAGGATATAATCATTTATGGTAAGGAAAAGGTGATTGAGAACAATTGTTTAAAAACTACCCCTCGAAAAGATGGCCTAAAAGTATACTCTAATGTGCCATGAAATGTGTTTACCAGATCATCCACTAAGGGGTCCAATAAGGAATGTAAATAAATATTTAATATCCCTAATTAGAGTAAGACCCCTTATTAATGGGAAACCAATGATGATCCTGGATATGGAAATGACATGTATTATTATGGTCTTTATATCTATTGTATGATGGATGAGGTTGATTTCCCATGTTTGACCTCACCCCTTTTCTTTTCACCTTTTCCTTATTATTAATAAATTTTCAAAAGCATTACTTCTATATGGGCTTGTAGGTTAGTGAAAATTTGTGATCATAGAGAAATATTTATCCAAATAGGCAACTTGCCATGTAAATTTACTCCATAAGAACAACAAGATTCAGAAGGAAACATTTGAACCAAAAGATATGATGAAATAAGTTTACACCCATCTATTTTAGTATATAAATGAATATTTTGAGGGTGAAATTTCTCAATATAAAATCAAATGTGACTACCCTAACATTTATAAAATATATTCCCTTTATAAATTAATGAATTCATTATTGAGTAATGTATTTATCGAAAACACATGAACTATATTTCATATGTTACATAATATAGTTATAAAATATAGCAATTATTTTCTAAAATGTTTCAATGACCTATACACAACATTATGGTTTCTAATATATCCATTATACAAGGTTGTAAAGATTTTTATACATAAATGGTTATGATAATTTCTAATTTACATATATGGAATAATTGTTCACCTCTACCAGTATAATCGTACCCTATGATGTTAATTTATTAGAGAAACCATAAGAGATGGCATATCTAGGATTTTACCTTAACCATCCAGACATGATATTCATAATCATAAATATGAGTGAAATAATTTACTAGATAAGTTAAAAATTATCTTGATCATGACCAAAAGCATGTCCTCCAAACCACCCCAAGATATAATCACCATCACCCACCTTACCCATTGTGAATTTGGTTCTGTAATTAGAGGTTATATATATATATATATACTCTATAAATAAAAGATAAGTTGGAAAAAATTATTTTTTGAGGAAATGAAAACAACATTTTTTATATCCTGAAATATTTAGCTCCAAATAAGACACTAATTTTGATAAATTCTACAATTTTGGTGATATTTTTATTTTCATAAAATATTATTATTAAAAAAATTAAAATTAAATATAATTGATAATAAAATTAAATGAAGTACAATGAAATTTTTATAATATATAGAAATTTATTAATTTTATTAGAACAAGTAATTTACATAAAATAATTATTTTTATATAAATTATTTACTTATCATGTTTTAAAAAATAATTTGGAAAAATAAATATTATTTCAAAATAAATCTTCTAAAATTAAACAATTGTGAATTTTCCATAATTTTCTAATATGGAAATAGTTTGGTTATTAATTAAGTATGTTATAAATATATGGTATGTATTATGACCAAATAATAGTCCATGAGTGATGTTATACATACAATGAAATGAATTCATGACCGAAAATAGATTTCCCATTTAAATTAGATTTTTTTTAATGTTATATGATCAATGTAATAAATAATTAAAAAACACCAAACCCAGTATTATATTAATATATTTAAATCAAATTCTTTATATACATGACTCATTAAAAAATCACTAATGGTTTTATTTTAATGATTTATTTTCATTAGATAATAAAATATTATAACCAATACAATTTTTAAAAAAATAATTGGATAAAAATATTGAATGGTTTGTGTTTTTAAAATTTTATCCCCTAGAGTCTTAAACTTAAATTTAGATATTAATAAATAATTACTCTATATATTTATATAATCACCCACCCAACCACCCATTAACCACCACTCAATGACGGACCTCTTAATTCTCCCAATGAAAAAAGGGGATCCTCTGTACACTATAGTAAGGTAACTCATATTCCATACTATCTTCTCTTTAATTATTCTATTGAGAATATTATTTCACATTATAGAGATAATAATACATATTATTCTTTGAATTAATTATTTTTTCTTCATTTCTCATAGGACTCCTTTAACATAATAAAAACACATATATAATTCTTTCTTCCAATAGTGATGAAGAATATATCATCATCAAACATAAGATGATATATTAATCTATTTCTAGACCCATTACTAAACAAAATTATATTTGTATCCCCTATAATACAATGAATTTTTATTGTGCGATATTCTAATGGGTGAATGAATAGTTTTAATGATATTCATAACCCTTTCTATACTCTGATAAGACTCTTAACTAAAATGAAGTTCCAATCCATCGTAAAAAATAGTGATCCATGGTGACAAGAAGCATAAAAAATATCAATTACAAATTCCCTAAATCCAAACATCCTCGTGACTCTTAGAATGATATCCCATTCTAGCTGATCATACACCTTCTCCACATCCAATTTATTAATGACATTTCATCTGAGATTTATATTATAAAATGAATCCACCTTCTCTTCAGATATACCTATCACCCATCAAAAACTACTCCTCTGCACAATTTTGTGATACTCCAAAAATACCATCCTTGAAAGGCCATGGATGATTTTCTGATAGATTTAGAAGAAAAATATTATATATGAAATTTTACATAAATATATTGGAATATATTTGTTGAGAAAATATGGGTCCTTGGTCATTGGGATGAGAACAACCGTGGAAGTGCATAAATACCTTTTGAAGCTTCTATGTAGGAAGAAATCCCACACCACTTCTCCTGCATTATCCTTTATTTTCTCTCATGAATCCACATTATATGATCCATGAATGCCTTTTGGGATTGGTGTAATCTCATGATTCAGGCTGCACAATTCTCAGTTTATCTCACCCTAATATGAAACTGATACCAATATGTTATTCTCTATGATTCCCAATAGGCAAGAAATGCTGTCAAAAAATAACTCCTCCTTGTCTTCAGTACATGGGCCTCCACCATTAGACCTGGATTTTTATTCTAATAGACCCATGAAATGATCATGTTCCATTTTCCCTACCAAATCCATCTCCATCCTAAAATAACTATCATCTAATTTTATATTATTTTCATGGACACATGTCTATCTATCATAGATACCAAGAAAAATATCATGTTTATATTTCGCTCTTGTATCCCTAGGATACTTGACTTATTCCTCCATATTCACTCCATGTCTAGGGTCATTTTAACTAGAATTTTATGATTTCTCGACAGTATTGAAAACATTACTTCCTACCTACTATCTTCAATATAGTCAATCATAATTTTTATGTCATTGTTGATGCTCTATAGGTTTTTCTCCCAACTAATTCTTTCTTCCATCCATCATATAATTTAACTCTTTATACCTTGGATATGATGTGTTAAACACACCATTGTAGCACCTACCTCAATTTAATGCCATTAATCTTTCACTATTAGACATAATCCATCTATCATCATCCAATAACATGTGTATAAATATATAATAATATGTTTTCCCTTAAAAATTTCCACTCCTATTGAGCAGTGATCTGAGTGATCCCTTGCGAGATAGGTGATATACTTATATGTGTAGGTGATGATTCCTTGAAGGATGGAGAGGAACTGATCCAACGAACTCAATAATCTTTCTCCCATTTATTTGTTGATTTCCTTAGTGAATATACTCCCCATATATCCCAAATATAGAAGAACAATTTTTTTTCTATAATATTTTTGAATACCAGAATCACAATGATTATGTATGTCACACCCCCATTATTTTTAGAATTAACTGTGATGGTGTTGAATTCCCCACTATAAACTAAGAAAATACCCCTTGTAGGAATATACCATGTTGGTTCCATAATTACACTTAATCATACAAATTATCTATTTTCTAAATAATTGAGAATAATACCTATGTTTATCATTCACTTATTTTAGTAGGAAAATTCTACCGACTGATATCCACTAATTGAATTTATACTAATTTTTTCCTGAATACCACAATCTATATATTTCATTTATATGAATGCATGATATCATAAAATCAAAAAAAATTGGTAAATACTTTTAATAATTGCACTATTTTTTCTCTTCCAATAAAACAAAATAAATTTAACGACCGATACTTTACATAAATTGTTATTGCTTCAAAATTGAAAGCACACTTATTACAACATATAACAAAACCATGAAAGGACCGTATAGGTATAGTGTCTTTAGAAACTGGGAAACATAAACAACTATTTCATAAATCATCTATGTTGTCTTCCATTTATTTCATCATATCTAGAGTTACTTTTTGGCATTTACTACTTAATATCCCTCTTCCTGACTTGGGGAAAAACATACAAAAAGGGTGGGCTCAAATGCTCAGTAAGGGTAAACAAAATAAATATCAAACATATCATATTTATAAGAACATAACATTTTTAAAATCTTATCCTGCAAAAGAGATCATAACATGGGATAAATCATAGAAGTGAAATGTAATCCCTATAATCATAACTTAAAACATTATGCATTGTGTCATACACACATAATCATAGAAAATCATTTCTTAGTAGTCAAGACTCATTTCCAAGACTATCTTAGTGGGAAAAGTCCATTTCTGAACCGAGTTCACTCCTTGTTTCAGTCCTGTTTCACTGAAGCAGTTCAACCTTATATTCCATCCATGTCTATCTCATGAGATATAAATCTTTACCCAATGCATTGGAGGGAGATATAGGTCCCACCCATCTCATAATGGTACCATTCTTATGTGTGCCACAAAATCATAAATCATACATCATTGCATAACCCATGTAATAAAAATGGGATTCTTAAACATCACATCATCATAACATAATCCACAAAAGGATATCGTAAAAATAATTCCATCATAACATAATCAAATCAATGTAAAAAAATATGAATAGAAACAGAACCCTATATTATCATAGATGGAAAATAATTTTGATAAAATACATGAACTCTATTCTTGGGGAAAATATATGTTCTACTTTAAAAACATTTTTCCATTATTAAAATATCTTAAAATTATAAACTAAAAGAAGTTAATTAAAAATAAAAATGAAAACATGTAATGGTATCTTCATGGAAATAATGTTTTATGAAATCATAAAATCCATTCATGTCATATAAGTAGAAAAACATTCTTCTCATACTTTGGCCGGAAAAGTAAAAATGTACCTCGTAAGAAAAACGACAAAAGATTCCATTCATCTCTTTTACTAAAAACACACCTAATGGTAAAATTGGATTTTAACAATTGTATATGTGTATAAATATTACATATTGAGGAAACATGTATGTGGATGATAAATATTCCCCAGTAAATTCTGAAGTATAAACAATCTCGGATAAAAATGAGATTGTGAGATTTTCCCTTACCATAGATCTGATTTCTTTCGTAAGTGTCCAAATCTCCTGTATAATGATTTTAATAATGTCATTGGCTTATTACAGAATCATAAAATTTTTTATTATATCATTTATGGTCTTATTCTTAGCTTCTTATTAGTAATATTTCATTGCTACTTGTTATTCGGCTGTTTATTGCTTTATGTTCGTATGTGTGTTTTGTCGAATAAATTCTTAGTCCTATTTTTAGGTTATAGACACCTCATTTCCTGAATTTTATTAGGGTAATATCATATTTATTCATTCAATTCATTTATATAATCATTATGTAATGAAGATCATGTAGAACAAGTCGCATCACATCATGGAGACGGTATTCCATACGTACGCACGAGCGATGATATTGTTCCCATGATTGTGGAATTGTATTAGAGTGTATGTATACTATTTTAGAATCAATATCACTTTAAAATTATCATATATAGTTATTCTTTACACCATTATACACATCCATGTAATTCATTGGAGGAAAACTAGATTACACCACGGTGTGGAGACGGTATTCCGTACATACGCATGCGCAGTGATTTCATTTTTCGTAGGATGGATAGATGGTGAAATAGGGTTGTTTAATACATATAATAACAAATCATTATATGAGTGATACTGATGTTATTACTTCATAATGAAACAACTAATGAAGATGATGTGGAAGAAGAAATAAATTTGACAGAGTCGGTAACAGACATTACCTCTTCTTTGAAGCGCCTCTTTGAGACCTCCTCTTAGGGCACTAAAATTGGCCTTTTAAGAAGACCAGGATGTCTAGGATGTTTCTAGGGAAGTGGATAAAAGAATTTTGCAGGGTTTTTCAGATATTTAAGGCTCAATGTGGTGTAAGGAATAGAGGTAGGAGGTGCCCTTTTATAATGGAGGAGAGGGGAACCATTGGAAATATAAGAAATATTAGTTTATATTAAATCCCAACCCCACTTAATAACTTCCAAAATGACTCATATCCGATGATTAGATGAGATATGGTTTTAATATCATCAACCAAGAAAACTTAGACATTTTAGGAATTTATTTTAAACATTATCAACTTGATTTATCCTTATTTATCAATTTAATTTTCATTGTGGTAATAATATTCTAAAATTTGAATTATAATAAATAATTATATAAGTGTTCTGAATTTTACATAATTTGGCACTTTATGAAATTTTAGACCATTTAAATTTTAATTTATAAATTTTAAATATTTTTGTTTTTTTAAACGATTTTATAATATTTTGCTTTTATAAAATAACAAGTGTCAATTTTGACACTATTCATTTATTCGAATTTAAATAAAATATATACAGAATATATGGTTGAAATAAAATATTTAATAGATTCATAAAATTTCATATGTATCTATAAAATTAGTGGAGAACATTAAATAGTTCATATAATATTTATTTTAACATTATTAAACCATTTATTTAATATTTTAATTAATAAAATAATTTCAACATCACTATTGTGTCATAATTAATGATAATTATTTAATCCCTAAAAATTCTAAATAAATTCATATGATCTAGGTAATTGTATTATATTTCTAGAGACTATTTATGTTCGAGGTTTCATTAAGTTTATAACTAAATTAAAATTAATATACTTATATGATTTAAGAAAGTGACATGTTGTCACTCTCTCTGGTTTTAATAATAATTAAATTATATTCATGGAAAACATTCCATTAAATAAATATAATCAAGCCCTTAGTTGATATGGGTCGACATTTAGTCATCCAATTGGATTTCGGCAGGTGTTAGGGTAATTTGTTAATCTTATATTTAACCTTAATTACCCGATTTACCTTTAACTCGGGTAAATAAAATTTACCGTAGTTACTTTTCATAGTGCCCAAAAATAAAAAGTAGACTATTAACATAATTTGGACCCACTAACTCCAAATATGGCATCCATTTTTTAAAATTAAAAAAACATAAGTTGCAGTAATTAATTTAAAATTAATCCCCTTGTTAAGATAACGGGTTTTAGATGTTAAAACATTGCCAAAGATTGAAATGTTTTTACCTATGAATTCAACGTGAAAATAATGCTAATGACATATATTATATTAAATGGTAAAAATATATTCTATTTATACATTAAAACCATTCAATATTATAATTTAACTATATAAATTATCCCAATGAAAAATTTTGTTTTTAATTAAAAATTAGCGTATTTTTTACTATTCATCAAAATATGAAAGTTATCATAAAAAAATAAAAAATTTATCCAAAGTAAATTTTTATATCCTGATTCCAAATAAGAATTTTATTTTGTCAAATTGAACTTATAAACATGTCAAAAACTATATTTAATATCGTTGCACCATCAAAAGGCGGCAAAACTGCATTTTTTTAAAAATACATATTTTACCTGAAAAATTTATTTTGTTCTCTTACCATGTTCTATAAAATGTATAAGATGAATAAAAATGTTATAAAATTAAAAATGTAGTATATAATATTCAGAAGGGCTAGTACATAATAATATATCGTTGTTTAATGAAACTCGGTATTGCGTACTACACACGCTATCGAGGAAGGTCGTGATTGCGTGTAAAGCAAGAAATGGTAGTGTTGTGTGTAGTGAAAGATTCCATTGATGATTTATATAACATAAAAACAAAATATTTCTCATTAAAGTCTCGGGTGTTACATTCTACCCCCCTTAAAATGAATTTCTCCCTCGAAATTAGTCACTTTGTAACAAACATATGAGGATACCTCTCCCTCAACATGTCCTCAAGCTCCCATTTAGCTTCTTCTAATTGATGGTTCCACTATAAAACATTCACCAACCTAGTGGTCTTGTTCTGTAAGACATTTTCACTACGATCTAGAATCTCTATCTTCAGTTCATCATAAGAGAGGTCTTGCTACAGCGGTACAAATTCTGAGCTGATTAAATGTGAAGGATCAGGTATGTACTTTCTCAGGAGAGATAAATGAAACACATCGTGAACTTGGGAGAGATTCGTTGGAAGAGACAAGCAGTATGCTACCTTCCCAACATGATATAGTATTTTGAATGGTATGATATACCTTGGTCTCAGCTTTCCCTTCTTTCTAAATCTCATTACTCTCTTCCAAGTAGATATTCATAAGAACACTTTATCACCCACTTAAAACTCTAGGTATTTCTTTCGGTTGTCAGCATAACTTTTTTGTTGACTCTGAGATGCTCTTATGTGTTGTTGAATAGATCTAACCTTTTCTTCCATCTCATCAACAAGATCAGGTCCTAATAGCTATCTTTCCACAACTTCATCCCAGGAAGTTCGAGTTCTGCATTTCATTCCATAGAGAGCTTCATAAGGAGCCATCTGAATACTGAAGTGAAAGCTGTTATTATAAGAAAATTACACCAAAGGTAGGTCTTGATCCCAACCACCTTTGAAATCCATAGAGAAAGCTATCAACATATCTTCTAGATTTTGAATTGTCCTCTCAGACTGACCATCTACATGAGGATGATAAGTAGTGGTGAAACTCAACTATGTATCTAGAGAATGATGAATACTTCTCCATAATTTCATGGTAAACCTCGTATCCCGTTCAGATATAGTGGAAAGTGGTACTCCATGAAATATTACCACTTCCTTTACATATATCCTGGAATGTTGATCTGAGATAAATCCTTTCTAATAGAAATGAAGTGTGCACACTTCGTAAGATGATCAACTATAACCCAGATAGCATTATTGCCTTTGGATGTTTTAGGAAGTCCAATGATAAAGTCCATAGTGATATACATTTCCATTCAGGTATGGGTAATGGTTGTAACATTCCCTTAGACTTCTTTCTCTCAGCTTTAACTTGCTGACAAACCATGAATCGAGAGACATATTCAAAAACATCTCTTTTCATGCCATACCACCAGAAGTACTCTTTCAGGTCCCTATACATCTTCGTGCTTCCAGGATGAATAGAAAATGAAGAATTGTGAGCCTCTTCCAGTATCTCCTTCTTTAATTCTGGGATGGGAGGAACACTATCCCGATTCCTGAACCTTATTATCCCATTACAATCAATGTTGATTCAGTAACATTTCTCAACCTTCTTTTGTAACTCTACATCTTTTTTCTGTGCCTCATTAATCTTCACGTATATAGATGGTTGAACATACATTTGAGAAAGATAAGATTCCTCCCATTACACTATAATTCCGTGATCCATCCTTTGTAAATCCATAAATATTAGATCTTTTGTGATCCTCATCATGGATAAGCTAGCATGGTATTGCCGACTTAATGCATCGGCCACCTTGTTTACTTTCCCAGGGTGGTAATGAATTGATCAGTCATAATCCTTAATCAGCTCCAACCATCTATTTGGTGCATATTTAGTTCCTTTTGTGTGAAAATATACATTAAACATTTATGATCAGTATAAATATCACACCATTCTCAATAAAGAATAATGCCTCCAAATCATTAATGAAATGATTTCCACAACTTACTCCAATTCATGAGTTGGGTAATTTTTTCATGGATTTTCAAATATCGTGAGGCATAAGCTATCACCATATATTTTTTCCAGAATAACACACCCCAGTAGCTTCTTAAATGCATCCCTGTAGATCACAAACCTTTCTCCACTGCAAGGTAGTGTGAGCACAGGTGCACTGTCTAACCTTCTTTTTAGCTCTTTGAAATTCTCTTCACATTCCTCTGTCCAAACAAACATAACTCCTTCTTAAGTCAACTTGATGAGTGGGATAGATAACCATGAAAAATCTTTCACAAAACTTCGGTAATATCCATCCAAGCCAAGAAAACATCGGATCTCAATTACTGTTGTTGGTCTAGACCATCTTTCGATAACCTCTGGTTTTGATGGATCCACAGATATCCCCGGTTTTGAGATTATGTGACCCAAAAATTTATGTTTTTGAAGCCAAAAATCACCATTGGTAAATTTGGAATAAAGCTTCTCCTTTCTTAGGGTCTTTAATACAATTCTCACGTGATCTTTATGTTCTTCCTTGCTCTTTGAATAGGCAATAATATCATCTATAAAGACTACCACAAACTGATCAAAAATGTCTCTAAAGACACTATTCATCAGATCCATGAATATAGTAGGGGAATTAGTAAGTTCAAATGGCATCACTATAAATTCATAGTGTCCATAACTTGTACGGAAAGATGTCTTTGGTATATCATCCCTATTGACCATTAATTGATGATACCCTGAACGTAGATCAATTTTGGAAAAGTATTGATCTCCGCATAGTTGGTCAAATAAGTCATCAATGCACAGAAGAGGATATTTGTTCTTTATAGTGATCTTGTTAAGTTCTCGATAATCAATGCAGAGTCTCATTGATCCATCTTTCTTATTAACAAACAGAACACGTGCTCCCCATGGTGACACACTAGTGTATATGAATCCTTTATCAATATTCTCTTGGAGTTGCTTCTTCAATTCCTGTAACTCAATTGGGACCATTCTCGGAGGTGTCATTTAAATAGGAAAAGCACCCGGTATGAGTTCTATCGAAAACTCAACTTCACGATTTGGTGGAAGACCCGAAAATTTCTCTAGAAAGACATCTTCAAACTCTCATACAGTGGGAATATTATTAATCGTGATTTTCTATCCAACCATTTGAGATAAATAACCTTCATTTAGTGGAATCAAGACCCATAAGATGCAAGAAACTTCCACTGGAAGGTTATGTTCATCCTTGCATCGATAGACAATCATAGATTGATCTGGAATATGAAATGTGACTTCCCTTCTTTGGCAATTGATATGAGCTCCATATACATAAATCCAATCAATGCTAGGAATCATATCAAATTCCACTATAGGATGGATCACAAGATTTTCAAGAAGAATTTCCCACAAACTTCAATTGGAGAAGAATTGTAAACTTTTGATGAAATCGTTGTGCCATTTGGAGTTTCCACTGCTAACTCAACATCTAATTATTGGGGTAATATGGTGATACCCTTAGAAAATTATTCAGAAATAAAAGAGTGGGTGGATCCAAAATCAAATAAAACATTTTCTACATTATAGTGGATGGTAAGTGTACCTCTCACCTCTTCATTGTCGTACTCCACATAGCCGATAGTAATTTCATGTGACTTTCCTTCGTCATTGGACTTAAGAGTTTGTTGACTTCGATCATCGTTAACCCTTGGATTTGGTCATTTATTGGTATAATGCCCCATTTCATTGAACTTGAAACATTGAAGTGTAGTAGGTTCATTTTGTGTATCCCTGTATTTGTTTTCATCATTAGACATCTTATTCTCATCATTGCAGCATTCAAATGCTCGATGACCATCCTTTCCACATTGGAAACATTTACTTGTCCCATTAAGAAAACTCCATCCCTGTTTCTTTCCCCACTTTGAGAATAATCGAAAACTCATATTCTTTTCAGTGTGCTCTTTAGATTTTCCTTTGAATTCCATTTTCATTTTCTTATCAAACCCATATGACTGATGCGTTACTCCCATCTCCATATCTAAATTGAGAGAACATCGAACAATTTCATAATAGCTATTGAAGTCCCTTATTGTTAACTCCCTTTGATGACTTGGTTTTAAGCCACTAAGGAATCGATTGATCTTACTCTCAGGTTGGATAATAATTTTGGAAGCGTACCATTCAAGTCTTGTAAAATTTGATTCGTAGGTACCAATGGATTCATCATCCTTTTGATTTAGTTCAACAAAGTCTTTCTCCATCTTTGTTTGAAGAATACGAGGGAAATGATTATTGAAAAATAAGTTATTGAAATCGTCCCATTAAATATACTAAATTTCATCTCTTGGCCTCGTATTCTTGATAATATTCCACCATTGATCGACATCTCTTTCCAAACGATACATTGCTAAGATGACATTATCATGTTCAAAACATTGAAGAACTGAAAATATATTTTCAGTATTACTAATCCATTGTTCAAAAACTAATGGATCAGTAGACCCGTAGAATGAAGGTGGACGCTGCCTCATGAAGGATTCAACAGAATGATGCTCCTTCCATTGCTCGTTTGGAAGACTTGCATGATTCATAGCCTCAAAAAGTTATGTGAGAATGGTTACAAGATTTTGCATTCCTGCTCCCATAACGTTTGGTTGCTCAGGGGGACAATCATTGCATTGCCCATCGCATTCCACATTAAAATGGTTCCTTTGGGTTATAGCCATTGACTAAAACCAAGATGAATAGTGTGAGAAACACTAATAATAATAGTCAAAACACATAATCAAGAATAAAATTTTACACATAAGGTCTTATCATAGGTTGTTCATGGCCATTTATAAAGCACTAATATTGTGTTTTATTCTTAGACATATCTTAAGGGTTCTTACTAAGGCAATCACATCCTAGTTTCCAAATGTTGACTATACATTTCCTTTGATACCAACTATAATGACCCATACTTTACATACATTTTTATTGCTTCAATATTGAAATAACTCTTATTACAACATATAACAAAACCATGAAAGGACCGTATAGGTATAGTGTCTTTAGAAACTGGGAAACATAGACAACTGGTTCAAAAATCATCTACGTTGTCTTCTATTTATTTCATCATATCTAGAGTTCCTTTTTGGAATATCCTACTTAATATCCTTCTTCCTAACCTGGGTAAAAGAAAACATACAAAAATGGTGATCTCAAATGCTCAGTAAGGGTAAAAAAAAGAAATATCAAACATATCATATTCATAAGAACATAACATTTTGAAAATATTATCCTACAAAAGAGATCATAACATGGGATAAATCATATAAGTAAAATGTAATCCCAATAATAATAACATAAAACATGAATATTTGTGTCATACACAAATAATCATAGAAAATCATTTCTTAGTAGTCATGACTCATTCCCAAGACTATCTTAGCAGACAAAGTCCATTTCTGAACCAAGATCACTCCTCATTTCAGTCATGTTTCACTGAACGGGTTTAACCTGCCATTCCAGCCATGTCTATCTCATGAGATATAAATTTTTACCCAATGCATTGGATGGAGATATAGTTCCCACCAATCTCCTATTGATATCATTCTTATTTGTGCCACAAAATCATAAATAATACATCATTTCATAACCCATGTAATAAAAATGGGATTCTAAAACATCAGGTCATCATAAAATAATCCATAAAAGGATATCATAAAAATAATTCCATCATAACGTAATAAAATCAATCTAAAAAAATAGGGATAGAAATATAACCCTCTATTATCTTAGATGGAAAATAATTTTGATAAAACACTTGAACTCTATTTTTGGCGAAAATATCCTTTCTACTTCAAAATTTTTTTTCCATTATTTACATATCATAAAATTTTAAACTAAAAGTAGTTGACTAAAAATAAAATTTAAAACCTATAATGGAAGATTCATGGAAATAATGTTTTATGGAATCATAAAATCCATTCATGACTTATAAGTTAAACAAAATTCTTCTCGTACTTAGGCCGGAAAAGTCAAAAATTACCTCGTACGAAAAACAAAAAAATATTCATTTCATCTCTTTTACTAAAAAATAAACGAAGTGTAAAATTGGATTTAAACAATTGTAGAAGGATATAAATATTAAATATTTAGGAAACATGAATTTGTATGATAAATATTTCCTAGTAAATTCTGATGTATAAAACATCTTAGAAAAAAATGAGATTGTGAGATTTTCCCTTACCTTAGGTCCGATTTTCTTCGTAAGTTTCTGAACCTCATATATAATGATTTAAATAATGTCATTGACTTATTCTAGAATCATACTTATTTTTATTATATCATATATGGTCGTATTCTTAGCTTCTTATTAGTAATATTTCATTGCTACTTTTTATTCGGGTGTTTATTCCTTTATGTTCGTATGTGTGTTTTGTCGAATAAAATTTTATTCCTCTTTTTAGGTTATAGAAACCTCATTTCCGGAATGGTATTAGTGTAATATATATCATATTTATTCATTAAATTTATTTATATAATCATTATGCAATGAAGATCATGTAGAACGAGTCGCATCACATCGTGGAGACGGCATTCCGTACGTACGCACGAGTGATGATATCATTCCCATGATTGTGGAATTGTATTGGAGTGTATGTATACTATTTAAGAATCAATATCACTTTAATATAATCATATATAGTTATTATTTACACCATTATACCCATACATGTAAGTTGTTGGTGGAAAACCAGATTACACCATGGCGTGGCGACGATATTCCGTACGTACTCATGCTCGGTGATTTCTTTTTCCGTAGGATGGATAAATAGTGAAGTACTGTTGTTTCAAACATATAATAATATATCAGTATATGTGTGATACTGATGTTATTACTTCATATTGAAACAACTAAATAAGAAGAAGTTGAAGATTAAATAATGTTGAAAGAAACTGTAACGGACATTACCTCTTCATTGAAGCTCCTCTTTGAGACCTCCACTTAGGGCACTAAAATTGGACTTTGAAGAAGACCATGACCTCTAGAATGTTTATAGGGAAGTGGAGAAGAGAATTTTATAGGGATATTCTGAGCTTGAAGGCTCAATGTGGTGCGAGGAAGAGAGGGAGGAGGTTCCCTTTTATAAGGGAGAAGAGGAGAACCTTTGGAAATGTAAGAAATTTTAGTTTATATTAAATCCAAACCCCACTTAATAACTTCCAAAATTACTCATATCCGAATATTAGAAGATATAGGGATTTAATCGCATCAACCAATAAAATTTAGACATGTTAGGAATTTATTTTAAACATTATCAACTTGATTTATCCTAATTTGTCAATTTAATTTTATTTGTGGTAATAATATTCTAAATTTTAAATTATGATAAAAAATTACATATGTGTTGTGAATTTTCCATAATTTGACACTTTATGACATTTTAGTCCATATAAATTTTAATTTTTAATTATTAAATACTTTGTTGTTTTTTAAACAATTTTATAATATGTTATTTTTATAAAATAACAATAGTTTCAATTTTGACAATATTTATTTATTCGAATTTAAATAAAATATATACCAAATATATGTTCAAAATAAAAGCTTTAATAGATTCATAAAATTTCATATGTATCTAGAAAATTATAGGAGCACATTAAATAGTTCATATATTATTTATTTTAATATTTGTAAAACCATTTATTTGATATTTTAACTAATAAAATAATTTCAACATCACTATTGTGTCATAATTAATGGTAATTTTTTAATCCCTAAACATTCTAAATAAGTTCATATCATATAGATAATTGTATTATCTTTCTGGAGACTATTCATGTCAGAATTTTCATTTCGTTTATCACTTAATTAAAATTATTATACTTATAATATTTAAGAAAGTGACATGTTGTCACATTCTTTGGTTTTAATAATAATTAAATTATTTTCATGGAAAAAATTCCATTAAATTAATCTAATCCAACCCTTATGTGATATGGGTTGACATTTAGTCATCCCATCATATTTTGGCAGGTGTTAGGGTAATTTTATAATCTTATATTTACCCTTAATTAACTGATTTACCTTTAACTAGGGTAAATAAAATTTACCGTAGTTACTCTTCATAATGCCCAAAAATAAAAAGTAGCATATTAACATAATTTGGACCCACTGATTCAAATATGAAATATATTTTTTAAAATTAAAAAAAAAATTAAGTTGCAGTAATTAATTTAAATTAAATCCCGTTGTTAAGAAAACAGGTTTTAGAAGTTAAAACATTGCCAAATATTGAAATGTTTTTACCTATGAATTCAATGTGAAATTAATGCTAATGACATATATTATATTAAATTTTAAAAATATATTATATTTTTACATTAAAACCATTCAATATTATATTTTAACTATATAAATTATCTTAATGAAAAAGGTGTTTTTAATTAAAATATATCATATTTTTACTATTCATCATTATATGAAAGTTATCAGAAGAATATCAAAAATTTATCCAATGTAAATATTTATAACCTTATTCTAAATAAGAATTTTATTTTGTCAAATTGAACTTATAAACATGTCAAAAACTATATTTAATGTGGGTGCGCCATCAAAAGGCGGCAAAACTGTATTTTTTTTAAAATACTTATTTTACCCGAAATATTTATTTTGTTCTCTTACCATGATCTAGAAAATGTGTAAGATGAATAATAATGTTATAAAATTCAAAATGTAGTTAATACTATTCATAATGGCTAGTCCATAATAATATATCGTTGTTTAGTGAAACCCGGTGTTGCATTCTACACATGCTATTGAGGAAGGTCGCGATTGAATGTAAAGAAAGCCAAGCTTGTGTTGTGTGTAGTGAAAGATTTTTTTGATGATTTATATAATATAAAAACAAAATATTTCTCATAAAAGTCTTGGGTGTTACAATAAATTCATGTAAATGATATGCTTATTTTAGAGAAAATGATATCATGTCCCAACATACCAGGAATTAAAGTTTCACAAATGATTGATAACATAAAAATAAAAAGGTCGAGCCTTGATTCCAATTAAGGAGCATATATTAAAATAAAAATTATAATAATATATTTTCCATTATATCACATGAGTAATAATAATATTTTCCATAGAATAATCCTTTAACTCTTCACCTATACCGCTTTCGACTTCCATATAGACTGGTACTAATGATTCCTGCACTGAATCGCTGAGTATATACATAATATTTGGAGATCATTCCATGGAAAACTGAGGAATCACATGTCCCTCCATGGGTGATTAAAGGATGCATGTCTTGTTCTCTAGTAACCAATAGATCATGAAATCAAAACACGCACCTAAAAATGGGGATACTTTTTGAGTTGATAAATAGAATGAGCTAGTTAGTAATATATAAAATACATTTTATAATATGAATCCAATGAAGGGTGATACAATTTCGGCACCTCATCCATGATTTGGATGAGACTCACTTCTTTTCATATAGAGCATCAGAACTCCAAATCATCACCTTTACCCTATGAGATGGGTAGGGGACCTATAAGTAAGAGTGTTAGATGAAGTAAAATATTTAGCAGTAGGAAAAAGTTGTGTTGGGGGAGAAAAATAGACTTATTTATTTATTTTTGGTTAATCCCATGTGACAACCACCGATGAATCTCATAGGGGATACTAAGTTAAATGCAACTGATCTAGGAGTTCTTGTGCAAGAAATACCAAAATCAACAAATTATTAGAGGGTTCATTGTATGGGTGGATCAGGATGTGAGAGGTATTAGGTCTCTTCATAAATGCGATAGTCATTTAAATCTATGACAAAAAATAAGGATTAGGGGAATTATTCTGATTTTAAATCCCCCCTCTTGAGAAGATGCTATGAGCCTCGTAGGTGAAGATGATAAACTTTGTTGTACGGGTGCCATCAATCCAAATTGATTATGTGCTTCTGGGAGACTATATAAGATAATCACATATTTAATTTAAAAAAGATTGGAATGGGAGATGTGTCTAAAAACATGAATTAATGTCAAGGAATAGAGAATCTTGTAAAAAATCAGATTATCTTGGTAAAAAATGAGGTTCTATTAGAAAAAACAATGAAATTCCCAATCAAAAAATCTAGAGAAAATAGTATTCTATAAGTCCAGTTCTGCATAGATATGGGGGGCATAAAGCCCCTTTATAATATATAGTTTATTCATTAAAATAAAAAAATCACCAGTACATTCCCAATATACTAATGTATTGAAGGGTTGTCAGTGGGCTATGAGAGCCCTGAAAACCTTAACCAAATGGCCATGGCAATTTCGTCCATTCATAAATTCACCACCCATTACCCACATATGAATAAGAACATCAAACTATTTCTCCATAGAGCTTCCCACAACCATGAATTGATATATACTACTCTAGAGAATATATGCACCTAGAAACATGTCCCATAAAACACTAACATCGCTGCTGGAGACACTAAATAACCTGATGCAGAAAAAAACCTAAAGATATCCAGTGAGGGTTTCCCATGCCTAAGACTCAAAATTATCTATTTTTTTAAAATTTAATTAATAAAACAACTTTTATTTGGAAAGGTACAGCATAAGAAAACCCTTACCCATAATATACATAATTAAAATCCAACATGATGTCCAAAATGCATGGAATACTGATCGTAGAAACTAGACATGATTTCCCAAAAGGATCCTATTTCAAGGATAATACACTTGAAAACACAAAACTCTATAGGATCCCCCTGAGATGGCCACTGGGAGGGAGTAGGGTTGTAACACCCCCCCCCCACGACCCCCACCTAAGAGTTAGTTGAAACTTATCTATATAGGGGGTGGTGTTTGAGAGATATGGGATGTGAGCGGAGAAGATAACCGAGAGGTATGAGTGATGAAAATTTTTACTTCTAGTAGAGGATTGAGAAATATTTATTGACTAATAATCATATCAAACACAATTATGATAACACAATAGTGGTGGTTCTTGAAATTTTTCCAAGATTACATCTGGTTATGAATCATATACATAAAATATTTCATATATTAAGGTATTTATCTTTTAAATTTAATGTTCCACTACGATGAATATCCATATAATACAATTATTTTGACCATGTGATCAAATCCTTGACTTAGCATAAAAATAATTATCATGTGATGTTTGAAAAATAAAGTTTGTTGGTAGTTAGATCCATTCTGTGTGGTAGTCTGATGGGGATGATGTTCTATAACCAAAATATGGTAATTTGGATTATATATATATTCAATCATTTTAATATTAACAAAATATGATATTAGATAGTGTTCATAATTTCACATGACATTTATGTAACTATAATCTAAATTTTATATCGGATTGATATGGTCATAAAAATTCCCTTCTAGGATGATAATCTTAAAATGACTTGAATGTATTTTTATATATAGATATATAGTCAAATAACATTCTATTACTAAGGAAAGAGTATGTAGGCTATCATGTATAAGTACTTGAAAGAGGATAATGATTCTTCTCATTATGTTTTACCTAGGTAATCTCCAAGGAATAATATTGTTATAAGTAACTCATCCAATAACATTTCATATGTTTATGTGTCATTGGATATTTCCACATATGATCAAGTGTAATGTTATTTTGACATTATTTTCTAATTAATAATATAATTAAAAAATATAATAAATCATTCATATTGATTTAATAACTGAAAATGTTATGCCAATTGATCAAAGGATGTAGGGTATGTTGGGTGCTTCATGATTGAAATGATATTAATGGATAACTATATGCTGGATTTTCCCATTCTAACATTAAGGAATTTAATATCTCTTCTATTTAATTATAAAGAATCCATTGCATTAGATTTAATTATCACATTGTACTAGTCTGTTAATTTTAGATCATTAAACAATGGGGTATTGAGTATATAGGTCGATGACTTGGATATTCAGCCTTCATGAAGATACAGTGTGATAATAGGATACTATTACATAGAAATAATCCATAAGTGACCGTTCATGATGAAAAATTATGCTACTTCACATGGGTTATAGGACACATTTCTAGATAGTCATCTCATTAATAAATAAAACTAGCCTAATTCCATTGAGAAAGAATGTAAGAGGGTCACACATTATGTGTTTTCCTTGATCTCAATTAAATTATATATTATTTTAATTAATAGAGGAAATACTATCGTTAACAATAAGGAATAATTTTATTGAATTTATATTGATTAATAATATATATTATTCGTTAAATTAATAAATATTCACTGGATTGTGGAAAAAATATTTATTTATGAACCAAAAATATTTTTTAAAATATTTATTTTGGAATTCAATTAAGGTTTGGGAGTTTGAGCGGGCCATGATCTTGTCTAGTGATAAATATAAATTACTAATCCAAAAAAATGATATTGATTTTCTTGTTCTTTTTCACATGGAAGAAAGTTAATTTTTTATTATTATTATATATAATGAAATAATATTAATTTTATTATACTATTTATGTGTAAATTATTAATTAAGTAATATTTCATCCAAAACTATAATTATAGTAGTAGAGTTTAATGACTATTCTATAAGGTTAATCGAGATTTAAGAATTTTTGTACACAACAGACATCTCTTTCCATTACTTACTATCACTTACTCGTAATAAAATGAAGAACTAAAGAGATTCCATAAATCAAAAATTATTTATAATTAATCAAGATGAATAAAAAATGATGATAGATCAAAAAAACTAGAACTTTCCATTCTATTGGCCATTTTATGAGACCAAGGGTGCATTTATGGATCCCCACCAATGGGATTCCACCCATAGATTCTACCAAAACAAATCATTTATCCAAAAAGCGTTTTTAAGATTACTATCAACACCTTCAATTAATGTTCATAAGATAATGTAACCACTATTCATGTCTAAATATAAACTAGTTATAGTTTTTATATGAAATCATTCACCTACAGGTTCTAGGATTTCTTATTTCTATAATTTGTGGAAGTTTTTTGTTCACCGTTATCATTATTTCATTCTCCATTTGTGGATGATACATAGAATCAGATAAAATATTTATTTTTACTCACCAATAAGTTGCTTCCACTATTATTAGAGCAATTATACCACATAAAAAATTTAGAAGATGTTCCCTAAGTTTATAATAATGTTCCTCTAGAGAACCTTAACATCATATTCATTATAGTTCTTAACCCACATTTCTAGATCCTTCACATAAGTCAAAATTTCCTAATATCTATAATAATTTAAAATTAACTTGGGATTAATTAATTAGATTACATTAATTATATACTTGATAAAAACTTAATATATTGTTGTTTAAATTTAAAAACTTCAATCCTCATTTTTTAAAACCATGAATAGATGAAAAATGTATGAACCTAACATTTTAGCCTATATTAAAAATATTCATATAGGAACCTAATCCCCCTTCCTCCCTGGGTGATAAGAAAAAATAAGTAAAAAATATATTTCTTAGTATCATCTATATAAAAATAAGAATGTAAAATATCAAAACCAATAAGGCATTTCCACCGCCCTTGTAACATGTGTGTCAAATATATAATTGTTTCCCATAAAAAATGGATTTCCACCTATTAATTGATCAACCAATATTAATTCATCAAATCCTAAAAGAATAACAAATAAAAATGGATCCAATAACTATTTTTGAATTGATAAACTTGTTCACCAATTCTAGGCCTGATTAACAGTTATCCTAAAAAACAACACTCTATATAAAGGAGGTTTCTAAGATGTTGTGACGGTTTGAAACATTTAGTCGAAATTATATTACCTTATTATAAAATTATTAAATATTAAAAATAGTAACAATACATAGAAACAATTAAACATAAAAATTATATCATGGTAATAATATAACCATATATAAAATATCATATAAAATAACAATTTGATCAGATGGAAAATATATTGCTGAGGATTGTCCCAAAATGTAGTGGATAAAAATACACAACCACTAAAAAATAAAAAAAATGATGATGGTGTGCCTATAAAATACCCCATAGTATGTACACATGTCACCTCCAATAATAACCAAATATTACTTTCGCAATAACCTAACACATGACATTCCCTATAACTATATTTCTAAAAAAAGATTATACAAACTCACAAATATTTTTATGTTGGGTGTGAGTAAACAAACTGAGTATGAGAACACTACCAAGACCATATAATAATTTTGAAAAATAAATATTAATTAGTTAACTCATAGTAAATAAAGGATCATGTAAGAATACACATAATTCAGGTCACTATGATCCATCCAAGTCTATGTTAACATTGATCATACATACATTAACCTTATTCAAAGAGAGACATGTCGACAAAAAATATATATTAAATGACATATATGAATAGATAACGATGACTGAAAAATAGATCCATCCTTTCATGTCAATCAAACCATCCCATCATTCTATTTGACATCCGCTGAAATGTAATATCTATATAAGAAGGAAAATGGAATTTGGGATATGAATGATAACCTACCCCACAAGTTAAAACATACTGTGACATAGGTTGTGACATATTGTTAATATTTATTGGTATTCATAAGCCCCACATATGATCAATTTTTGGATTTGTTTTAATTTATGGATTCTATGGGTGGATTTTATTTAAATTTTGTAATTTCTTTTATTGGGAACTTTTGGAACATGGTTTTCCAAAACTATTCACACTACTACTAAAAACCATTAAAATAGATGCACTGAATATTTGCATGATTGTAATATGGTTTAGAAAACTATGTACCCACCAAGGATAAAATATGAAACCCTATACTAGGGGGCACATTTTTAGGGTTCATGGTATTTCTAACAGTGTGTCCCTTCCTAACTAACACATCATATTGGAATTAATTTATCAAAAAATTAATTTTAAGGACCAAAATCCTTGGTGTATGTTCCCAATGGTCCTATACGACCCTAATAATATTTTTTCATCCTTGGATGCTCCCAATAGGATATTATGTACTCTTTAATCTCTTATAGAAGAAAGATAATCTAAGAGAATGATATTTGATCTCTTACCATAATGTTTCCTCGTCTCATTATCTTTCTCCCACAATCTCTTATCTCCCCAATAGGGTATTATAAATCTCTATATTATTAGTGTATTTTATCCCTATGGGGTTAAATCTAGAATCTCATTTTGATTCTTATATTCTCATTACTGACATTCATTATAAGACATTCCCATTCATGTCATTTTGTTTCATGATTTTTCGAACCCTTGGTATTGGATTCTTATTTTTTTGGAAGAATTGATTAACCCAAAATTTCTTAATTTTAATTCAATTTAATGATTTAAATTTCTATAATCATTCAATTTGTTTTTTGAAATCCCAATTAATGTAAAATGGGTATTTGTGTTTGAGTTGGCCCAAAATTTGGAAAACCCACCAAATTATAATGATTTTTGGTGTGTTTATAAAATTTTATGCAAACATTTGTGATATATAATTTTTAATTAAAAGTTGAAAATTTATTTGATGGAATTTATTTCATAGGTTTATTTGAGAAAATTGTTTTAAATGTTTTTGATAAAAACCTGTGATTTTATCATAGAAAAGGAATGTAATGATTAAAACACATTTTTTTAAAAAAATAGAAATTGGTGTATTTAAATAGATGAATGGGTTGGATTGTCTTTTAAATACTATTATAATAAATTTTCATTTAATAATTATTATTATAGGACATGAAAGCCTACATAGATTGTGAGTTATTTGTTAAAATATTATATCATCACTTTACAAAAATAAATATAAATATGAATTGGGTCACATCCTTGATGTGATGGTGATGAGTTCCCTTTAAATAGTGCATGAGGAGTGTGTGTTCACATATTTCCATGACAACTATTATTGTGTGAGGGAGTCCAATATCTGGGAACTATGGTACCTCTGGGAAGATGACCATGATTATCATTGTTTGTCTTTGAAATATATTTCATTTCTTTCAAACAATTTTACACATTACTAGTGAATTTATTTAAACTATTTAATATAAAAAAATTGGTTAAAGAATTTGTTTAAACTATTTCATTCATTTAAGAAGTAATGCATTATTTTTTTAAAATTTCATCTGAAATTTCATGACTACGTATAAATATTTGAACACATTATTTGGACATTAAATTGTGGAATCATATTTGGAAATACATGGGGAGAATATACTGGTATTTTATCTAACACCATACATGTTCCTATGGGTTATTTTAGATTATATCCTTCTAGTTTCGATCAAGGGTAAAGAACCACATAAAAGTAGTTTTGGTTGTTGATCCTTGGGAATAGATAATTATGTCTAATGAGACTGGTGTTGTAGTTTTATTTTTATACGCTTTGTGCTTTAACATTGGGCTATTTATACTTGTTTCAATTCTGGAAATTTTTCCCAGTTTATTTTTTCCTGTATGAATACTGAATAGTTTATCTTGATTCTCATGTGTTTAAGGAAAATTTGTTCCCACATTCATGTTTCTTGATTCTAGGTCCTCATCTCTAACAGATTGTTATTATGAGAACCCTTCAGGCTATGTCAGTGTCATCTTGGGTATTATAGTCCCATTGATGAAAAGGTGGTATCAAAGGTATATGTTATGCAGGTTTCCTTCGTGTATATTTGTAGTTATGTATACTTTTCAGAACATATAATTTAATTTCGATTGAGTACCTTTAAGTTTCTCACTATAATGAGCCTAAATTCACAATATATAGTTTGTGATAGACATCCAGAGGACTATTTCTATTCATTTATCTTATTTTTAGTATGATATATTGAAATAAAAAATCATATCTATATGATGGGATTAATTATCTATATTTATCTTGTAAATGGGTAGATATTTGTAACACTTTTTCCTTCTCAATTTTATCTATTTTTTGCGTGTATAATCTTTCCTGTATGAAGTTGTGCGACATTGATATAGGGTCAATATTATGATGATTTATATGGGTAAATTCTTCTCATTTACTCAAGTCTGGTTGAGGTGATTGTGCATACTATCCAAGCTATGGGATATGCACCACCACTAGTTCCTATTTTGATAATTATGGTGAATCCTACGAGGGATGTACTATGGAATCTTCCTTAGGAGTTTCTTCACCATAATCAACTATTATTCAAGGGATACAATGATCATCAAAATGATGATCTATTATCAAGTGGGATTGAGTGTTTGTTTGAGTTCTTGAAGACAACCAATGAAATCAAGATGATGTGTTCTACCTTCATGCTAGAGGGAATGAGCTGGAGATGGTGGGACACAATGGTTATGAGGAAGACGAAAGAGAAATTAATGTTGAATGAATTCGAGGACCATTTCACCGACCAATTGAATCTACATTAAATGTTTTTGTCTAAGGATATTAATTTATTACAAAAATATTAGGCTGAAAATACTGTGGCCAGGTATGAAATTCAGTTTACTAAGCTAATATAGTTTTCACTGGGGATAGTATCTAATAATAATATGATGACTCGATGGTCTGAGATGTGACTTGAAAATGATATTCATTTTTAAGTTTTCTAGTTAGATATTCCCACTTATGATAATGTAATGGATAGTTCTTTTATGGTGAAAATGGACCTAGATTCATTTAATGTTTGGAGGGATTTTATTTTTCTCCATATGGTAGTTTTGGGAATTAAACTAACAAGAAGATGGAGCATAATTATTATCATAGTGGTTCTTAAAATCATGTTGTTTTCTAGACCTCCTCTAGTGCATAGTATATACCCTATAATTTTCAGCTACTATGGAAATCTAGGACACTAAACGTGGGTTTTCACTAAGGCACTAAAGGTATATGGTTCTTATGCATGCCCAGGTCAGTTAAAAAAGTGATTCCATGTCTATTCCACTCTGTGTTGTTCCATATGATCAATTTAACCTTAAAATTGTATTGAGAAATATGTTTCTTCATGGACAAAGAAGTTCCAACCATAGGTATCTGAAACTAAGATTCATCACATAATTGATGAATCTCTATAGGATGTAAATATATGTCTACTAACTTTGAGAGGTTCCATCACTATAGCTTCGTTATTCGTGGATACTTTATTTTAAACAGGTTCTTATAATCAA
Source organism: Viscum album (assembly GCA_963277665.1). Taxonomy (NCBI): domain Eukaryota; kingdom Viridiplantae; phylum Streptophyta; class Magnoliopsida; order Santalales; family Viscaceae; genus Viscum; species Viscum album. The sequence continues at coordinate 1,041,825,222 of OY728163.1, read as the reverse complement.
TTTCTATCAACCTTTATTGTTAATTTTCTAAATCACCCTATAGTGATTTTAACTTATGTGATTGGTATTAAAATAACACTTAGAATAAATAGAGATCAGGTTATTCGTAGTCCATGTGTTTTCTCACTGTTAGATGTCGAGTTATCATATTATTTTTTGGTTCTCGACTTGAAACCTCTTGAAATTATATTCAAGATAGACTAGATCCATGAAAAGATATCCTTGATTGATTATTTTTATCAATGGGTCTCCTTTACTAGACCTATTGTTCTCTTGTATATCATTTTGGGAGAATGGGACATGAGGTTTACTATATCTAGAACATCGTATCATATTTTAGGGAATGTAATTTTTGTTTTTCAATCTAATATAGAGAGAGAATTTTTAAGATGGTTCTCCCTCCATTTTTTCATTTTTCAAGATGTTTTTCCTTTTGAATTATTTTGTTTACCACCATTATGAGAGGTAACTATTTTTTCAATTTATTTCTTGGTACAAAACCATGTCAGTTCATTCATTCCACAATGAACTAGATAGAACAAAATATATGAAGTCGTAAATGAAATATATTTTATTTAAATTATTCATATTCCTGAGAGGGTAAACTTGGGTGACGGTGATTATCTTTGATATGAAGGTTACGAGGTAACTCTACTATTGTGTTGATTACTGAAAAACAAATAGAGTCACAGTAATGAAATGTGTCCACTACCATAAATTGATTATTTTTTTGACCACTTCAAATGGGAGAAGTGATTTTCAAATATTTTCCTCCAATATTATTACCAAATGTTTAGTATAAAATGATTTGATATTCCGAAAAATGAATTTTTGAGTAGTTGTGAAAATTATTAATACCTTTTAGTTTTTTTAACTAATACATCATCAGCCTTAATGAATTTAATGAATATGATTTTCCATTAGTAACGTAATACATTAGTGGTTGTTTTCGAGGATGACTTCCTTCTTTATACTATTTTTAAGGAGAGACGCATACATCATTTGAGAGTAGTTCTAGAATTCTTGATTAATCACTAAAATTAAAAAAATAAATAGAAATTTGGTTTTTGGTTTTAGGATGTGATGTTATTTGAACACATGGTTTCTGAACATGCTATTTCAGTTGATCATGAAGCAGAAAAATCTATTATAACATGATAAAAATCACAGAATGCTTTTCTTATTTAGTGGTTCTCAGGATTATTTGGATATAATCGATTGTTCATTAAGGACATATATAATCTGGATTCTCTAATGACATATATAAATATGATGGTAGTAATGATTTATTGGGATGAATAATTTTATTGTATTTTTGTTGTGATAAAACATTTTTTAACTACTACGCTAATTTTGACACATCTAGAGTCCATGTAGGGCTTCTTGGTCTTCTTTGATGCATCAAGTTCAGGTTTGGTTTTCTTAATTGTGTAGCATGGTTATGTAATCATCTATAGATCTCTAAAGATTAGTCCACATGATTAAAAATTAATCGCCTAATGAAATGAAACTCATAGTCGTGGTACATGGGTTTATTAGTTTAAGGCATTATCCTTTTAGAAAAAGATTCAATATATTTTCAAAAAAAATCATTTTTATATTCTCTAAAAAAATATAAATTTCTGACTAAGGAATTGGGTGGAATACATGTACACTTTTAATTTGTATGTCACATTTTCCCAAGAAAATTTGAATATCAATGAATATATTTTGAGAAGGAAACATTCGACCTATTCCGTGAAAGAATCATCATAATAACAGAAGATGATAAGTCTTGTTTATATATTCATATTGGAGTCTGAGCTTCATGAGAATAGGTTTATTTTTCTATTGTCTAGTTGATATTATCTGTTCTGGGGTTGATTCTTTTGGAGTATCAACTTGATGATTATTTATATAAAATTAGATTATATATTTATAGTGGGGAGACCATCTAAGATTGATCGTTCAACTAGTAGTACATTCATTTAAATAATAACAATTTTTCTTTATCATTTTCATTTTGGAATTATTGATGGGGGACTTCCTTATTTCCCATTGTGTAGGCACCTATGAAAAACAAATATTTTATAAAAAATGCGATGATGATTCTAGTGGCTAGGTATAATATGAGGCATTGTTTATTTTTTCTCCTGTTGTTATACATGCCATCTGATTTAGGCTAAAAAAAAATTGACCATTGGGTTTTCTAAATCCAATTAGTCTTTCTATATTCATGTGTGAAGTGATCCTTATAGAATTTTTTGTTGTTTTTCACTTTCCTAGAGAAGAAATATTGTGATCTAGGATGTGGTCAATAATCTGTCTAAATCGAATCACCTTATACCCATTAATGGTGAAACAATACATGAATAGATTTGAAATATATATGTGATAGAAATATTACATTTTCATAGAGTTAAATATTTTATAGTCTCTGATGGGGATCCTCTATTCCAATATGATTTTTGGAAAGGCCATCTAGAAGAACTGGGATCTTAGGTCCATTTCAGCCTGGCATCCATCCATGGTCAGATGGCCAGAATGAAAGAGCTATACAAATTCATGAAGATATTATTTTCCACATAATTATTTAATTTGGGGGTATTTGGATGAGAATATGGGGTTAGTTGATTTTTCTTATTACAACTATTACCTGTATGAAATCATAATGTATCCTTTTGAGACCTTATACGGGTGCCCAATTATATCTACATAGTGTTGGTGAGAGATTGTTGGATGTTTCCCGGTAGGACTTGTCCTGATTCAAGAGATGAAATAAAATATTCAATTTATTCTTTATATAATTTTTATAGAACAAAGCTTTTATTATCCTTAGAATGATATTCATCACAGGCCATTAATTTTCAGTTGGTGACCAGGTGTTCTTCATTATTTCACCCCAATGGTCTCACCAATAAAATTTAATATACGAGAAACATGATTTCATTTTTGTTGGAAAATTTTATGTTATTGAGTATGTGGGTAATTTATCACACCATTTAAAAAATAAACCATAGTTAATGTTGAGACCTGACATGTTCTACATATCAAAACCATGAATGCATCATTCTAATCCACATCATGTTCTGAGCTTCAATGATCATGATATTGAACATGATTTTTTTGACTGGTCATCAAGATAAGATAGTTTATATAGAAACCAAGATTCAATATAAGAGGATGATTCCATTGGATCGAGTAATATGGTTTCATCATCATTTTATTCATGTTAAAATGGGAAGTGAGTTGTTGATGAGACAATATTGGCCACATCTTTATTACTAGGAGGTTTCTTAAAAGGATTTTTTGGGATAGAAATCCTCTATAGTAGGGATGTTGTAACATAATGTTAATGTTATTGTTATAAATAAAATCTTATTTGAATAATTCTTTGGTTGTTTTTAGGGATTCTTTAAGTGAAATTTATTTAAACTCATTGATATTAATGGGTTGTGTATGGTTTGCAGAAGGTTCTCTCAAACTGTGCGATCTACTAGTGAAAATAGTTCGGTGGGAGGCAGTGATGGTTTTCAGGGATGGGTATAGTTTGAAAAAAAATGACATTGTACCTATACGTCCCAAATAAATGGAACAATAATTTTCACAACATGTCACTATTCCCATATAACCATGGGAACAAGATTTAATTAATCTGAAAATTAATTTTAAAACAAAGAAAACCCTTGGTATTAGTGAACGATATTCATGTATATACAAAATATGATTTATTCATCCTTAAAAAAACCTATGAAAATATTTCTCAAATCCACCCTCACCCAAAAGTGAATCAATCCAAGATGACCACTATTCGTTCTTCTCCTTGAAAAATTATTATTCCCATTATATTTCTCCCCCACTATGTTTTATCCTTCGTATGGTTTTATAGCTCTCTATATTGTTTAAGGAGCTAATACCCATTGTTTTTATCTTGAATCTATATTTGATACTTGGATGTTGTTTTCTAATGTTCTTTGATTCATTTCTCAAACAAGGGTTTGGTGTTTAATGATCCCATGATCATGGGGTAGGTGGTTTAATTTATGTTGGCCAATTATATTAACCCTAAATTTAAAAATTTAGAATACAATAATTGAATCAAATTAATATTTTCATTAAATGGGTTTATTAAAAACAAATTTCTTATTAACATGGATATTGTGTTTGATTTGTAATGAAATTGGTATAATCCCTCAACATCAATGAATTTTTTTTTGTTTTTGAATTTGATGAAAAATTGTGATATTTAAATTCATTAATTTATATTATGTAGTTAAATAGATGAAACTAATTTCAATAATATATTGGAGAAAAGTAGATTAATTTATTATTATTATAACCTTTTTGTTTTATCTTGTAAGATGCATGATTTGAATTAAAAAATATTTTGGGTATTATAATAGTAATTGAAATATTCAAATTCATGAATGGGTTGAATTTTATTTTTGTTTGTTTTATACTATATTTCTACTCACTAATTGTTATTAGAGAACATCAATGACTATGTAGATATTTAGTTATTTAGGAAAACACACTATCAATGCTTCTTTACACTGAAAAAACCTATGAAGAAGGAAACATCCCAAATGGTATGGTGATGTTTCCACTCTAACTAGTGTCGGAAGGATGTTTGTAAACATATTTAAATGATAACTATTCAATTGTGTAGGAGTTAAATTCCATGTAACTATCATACCTCATGGAAGAGGATTTTGTTTCATACTATTTATATTTTAAATATACTCCTTTTTCTTAAATATTTTTACTCATTCTTGGTGAATTTATACAAACTATTATATTTAAAATATTTATTAATCAATTTTTATAATGTATTTCCAACATTTTAAATATTATGTGTGATTTTTTATATATTATTATTCAATTATATGCATATTTATTTAAAATTTAATTGTTTATTTGGATAATTACTTCTGAAATAATATTATCGAATCCATTGTGAGAACCAAACGGGAATTTAGATCACACACTACTTGTGCCTTCCTAAGTTTTTAGGATATGTATTAATGGGTTCGAGTAAGGGTGAAACACCACCTAGAGGGGGTTCTGGTAATTGATCCTTGGTCATGGAGTATTTATTCAATTTGTTCATGGGTTCTTATCCCGTTTTATAATATTTTGTGGTTGAAATTTGGGTTTTTAATCATCTATAACTTCTTTTATAGTTCTCCCTATAGAGTTTTTCTTATATGCATACTAACTAGTTTATCTTTTTTCTATTGTGTTTATATATAATTTATTCCCACTATCATATTGTTTGAGTCTAGCTGTCAGTCACCAACTTCTGAGGATCAATAATTCCCTTCATGTTATGTTAGTGTCAGCTAATGAATTAGAGTATCAAGGTATTAAGAACATCTCATGTCCTAGGGAGAGATCCCAGGGATATCTATCAAAACAACTATCGTATAACAACAATAATTGATAACATGGTCTAACCAAACACAATGACTCAACAAATCAATATTTCATAACACAACCATCCTAGGATACCACATTCAATACCAAAAATCCACTACATCAATATGTTATATAACCAAACTAATCCATACATCTCATAATACTAGTTGTAAATATCAGTAATTAACATTGAATATAACTTCTCATATTGATATCCCTAATGAAAACACACCTAAAACCCTATTTTTATGACAAATATATCTTGTACCTCCATAATAACAATTCAAATCTTCAAATATACCATTTAAAAATATCAAATCCTATCTAATACATTAGATTGTTGTAATTTATGAAACACAAACATCAATGAGAATGAAATCCTACGAAATTACATACAAACATCTAGAAATGTTATGGAATTACTACCTAATGCCACAATGATCTAACTCACCATGTCATTCTACCTGATTCAACTGATATGAATTCAAATATAAAACCAAAATAAAACCACCATAATAAGGGATTAAATATTTTAAAAATTGAATCCAATATCAATTTTTAAGACATATTGAAAGAGTATCATTGTAACTAATGGACAATAATTATATCATCAAATAAGGTTGAAGGATTCATTGGAAGCCAAGAGGGATCCAAGGAGAGAGACTTGTAAGTATATGATTTCTAAAATCTGGGAGTTGAGGATTCAAATGTTTTTAATAGAAGCATGTTCAAAATTTTCATTTCATTTTCATAAACCATATCCGACCATTCAGTATCTGATCTATATTTCTCGGATTACTGATGCTCAACTGACTACCTGATGCCCCAATATCTGGATTTTAATTTGGTTATAAGGGGTGAAAATCCCATCAACTAGCATCCAAGTATATGTATCATTAAAATAGATTCTTGATGACATCATTTAAAAGTATTTTATTCATTTTTTGCAATATTTTTTTAATAATATTAATGTTTTTGAGAATAAAATTTTAATTTTTCCAACCATGTTTTATTTTTCATTCATTCATGATAAAACTTAAAATATGATATTTTTGAGATAATTATATAATTTTTTTCTTATTTTGATAAATGGGATAACCCTATGAATGATGTGATATAATTTTTAAAATATTCATTAAATTTACATATTGGGGTAAGGTTTATGTTTGGGGAAAATATATGTTATTTTAAGAACCTATGTACTATATACCCTATATAATATAGTATGTACATATCACATCAATGTGACTCAATGGGAAAATATTTTGATTTTGTCAATATCAATAGGGAAACAAGGTACCATGTACTGCAACAGATATAACTATAATTATGTCAAGGAAAAAAGGGGACTTAAATAAAATCATTTTAGTATTATAATAATACAAAAACATTTCTAATTCTCCAATTTAAGGATAAATACATTAATATTTCAATTTTAATTATCTCATATGAATTTTTTCTGCAAACAACTTGTGTTGTGGAAACACCCATTATTTCATTTTTATAAACTAGGCCTCATATATACCATCAAATGATATGTTACTGACACACATTATTATATTTATCTAATAAAAAACATGGACTCAAAAAAATTCTATTCAATTTTCCACAATTTTTTTCAAAAAAACTAAAAACTGTGGAATGTGGAGATATATTCATATTAAAACACTACTATAATCACTTCAGGAGAATATATCTTGGTTAACCTTTCAGGTGTTATATCATATGAATATTTCCATAGTTTAGTGTAATATCATGCATGGATGAAATATATTTCAATACTCTAACATAACCTAAATCCACCAACATTATATTATGTTAAAAAATAACAATATGTTGGTCTATGTAGCATCACATGTTTCTTAATAGGTATAATGAAGGGGAATTTGAATTTTTATCATTTTGTTGATAGTAAGTTATTTAAACCAAGAATTACAATGTAAATAAATGTTTTTTAGAAAATAATGTGTTATTTTTATTATTTATTAAAGGCCATATGGGTTCCTTGAGTGCTTCATCAGGTTTCTTAGCCACTAGTCTCTAGAGACGCTGAATCATGAAGAACTGGTATGGATGCACTGATTGAATTAAAATGTGTGGCCAACCATAAGAAATCATGTGTTTTACCTAGATTAGATAAAGGTCCCATATAGTTGGGTCCAACTATTTATTAGGATCCACATAGTCATACAACCTTTCTCATGTCATGGGAAGAGGGGAAACAGAACATTTTTTTAAGGATTCTGAAATTGTCCCCATAAAATGTGTGGCATATTTTATTGGGAATTTTCCTAATAATATTTGGTGCTATTTATCCAAAAAATATTCCAAATCATGTTCCTAATTAAAGGTGGGTACATTGCAAAATTCTCCTCTATCAATGCTTACTTCTCAACCTATTTTTTTCTCCTTCGTGTGCACCATGGGAAGCCGCTTGAGTACCCTATCCTCTCATCCTCACAGTATGGGGATATCATTACCTTAAAACCACTAATCACGTGCCATCATGAAATATAGATACCCCTCAGTGAGTCAAAAAACCACTTCCCTCTAATATTGTTTTGTTTTTTCCATCATAAATGATATTGTTTTTCGAGATAAATCACCTTATTTATAATGATAATGTTTATCTACTCAATTTCTCTTTAACCGAACAAAATAGAGACATAATATATGGCATAAGGACAATAAATGGTATATGGTAAGTGGTATATATATTTGTCTTTGTAGTCTTGTTGTTTTATAAATGCAGTCTTCGTATCATAAGTTGGTATCTCCATGTGATGGATCTTGAATGTGATGTTAAATTTATTTATCCTAACACTTTAATTTTAAAATTATATGTCAGAGGATGTGAAAACCTCCACATTATACGTTGGCCCAAAAAACCAATATAATGGGATTTTTACATCATCTTATGGAGAATTCATGATGAGTTTGGTATATAATGCTTATTAGCATGGATATTTATTACTTTATGGGTTTTTTCTCATCTACAAAGGTAAGAACACACGGTACTATTTTTTTATGCTTACTGTTCCTTGGAAATAGAGAGGACTAAAAAATGAATTAAATTAAATATTTATGGGATTAAAAATATTATTTCATTATGATGGGTTATGGATTTTGTCAAATTTCCTTTAGTATGTATAATTATATTAATTAGTGATGGGTAAGGCCTTATTATATAAGTTTTCTAATTATGTTTCATATCTATGCACTTGACCTTCTCTATTAATAAATTAAATAACCAAATAATCTATGAAATCATTGAGTGATACAGAGGATCCTCTTTGCATAATTACATGGACATGATCATGGTTAGTTGAGATTATATATATCGTTTACGATACTTGGATATCCTTTTAATAATGTCCTGAATGGGCTTATTGGTTACTCAATGGTGTGATATGTTGGGATCAACACTTGGTATTCCTTAGAAAGCCTCTCCTTGGATATTAGTTCTTCCATGAGTTATTCTAGATCCATAGGGGAGAAAAATTTGGTGGGATTAATGGATTGATGGTTACACCATTCTAGAAGAGGTACGTGGACCTGTACAAAACATTCATAAGGAAAACTCATAGGTTGATTCTTAAAACCATACAAATAGTGGAACTTGGAATTTCATTCATGTATCTAGTTAGACTGACTCAGAAGGTGATGGGTGTTTATAGTGCCAATGTAATTCACAAGTGATTCTTTTTTAGATATCCTTAGATAGGATAACGTTGTCTCTTTTTAAATTCAATTGTGAATATTATATTAAATGTCTTATATTTCTTATATATTTTCAGAGGACTCATTCACAAATCCAAATCACATGATTGGGTTCAGTCCATCTTATGCAGCCTGTGGTTATGGGTTATTTCCATTACCCCCGCTTTGTATTTATAGAGGTTCACCTCAGACAAATATATTTTATCTTGGGCTAAAAAAGGTAGTGTATTATTGGTATCCATGAGGATTTGGAGTAGATATATTGTGTAAGTTTATTTATTTCTATATTTTCATTATACTTTCACACTATAATATATTATCTTCGTGGATAGGAATATGCTTTAAACCTCATTGGTGATGGCCTAATGAGTTGATCTCATATTGTTCTTGATCCTCCACTGTACTTGGGTACCGACTAAGATAACATTTTTTAATGTATTTATATTATTACCCTGTTTTTTTTTCTTTACATGTGATATTATCAACATAAGACTAAATTTATAGCCATGAAGTACTTGGATATCACCCTTGTGTATTCTTTTTCATTGTATTGGTCATGTATATTATTTAATTTCCCTAATCTATTTATAATTATTTTAATACATAGTTCATCTAGAAATTTATGAAGACATTTATATTGGAATTGTCCCCTTTGATTTCGTTATTATATTTATTATCTATAAGTCAGTTGTCTTCATTGATATTTCTCCCATTTTTGATTGATTTATTTTCTACCTCTTATAATTATTTTCAACTCTAATAATCATTGAATGGTCTCCCACTATACAAAAATTTTACATTTTCTTATTTTTGACATCTAAATGAATATTGGGAGGACCTCCTAAAGAAATTAAGTGATATGTACAACAAATTGTGTGGTAGTCAGTCGGGTCCGGACATTAAAAAGTGGTATCATAGATACTTTTCTTTTGCATTAATATTTGGTTTTTCACACTATATTCTATGAATTGTTTCTCTCTTAATAAATTTACACACATGGGAATGATCAACACCTATACATTTAAAGTCCATGTGGTCATGGAAGGGATTATTTTTCATGATATTCATTATTAGATTCATTTATGATTTCAAAGTGAGTCATACAAGTACTTTCATCTTGTTATTGATTAATTATATTTATGTTATTATACCCCTGACTTCGTCTTTAAAGGATGTATTATTGCATGAATCCATATAGTGACAATGGTATTCACATTACATGAATATTTATAATCCATGTTGACTTCATTTCTATGGTATTTGAGATTTATTGATATTCCTTGTTAGTAATTTTCATTCCAGATGTATGCCATGTTAGGTATTTTTTTAGCATGTTTATTTTAATTACGTCCTAGCTATTTATTGTATTTATTGTTTATAAACCATTATGTTTGCGTTAATTATTGTTTTTTCCATGATCCATGCATTTATAAATCATTATCAATTATAATGATTGTATGGGTTCCATTACTAGGTGTTAAACTAAATTTGTAGAAGGATGGAAAATTTTATTTGTTATTCAAATTTTTTCAGAAAATTTCCTATATATTTATTCTTATTATAGCATATATAATCATGATTTTAATGAAATTTTATTAATAATTTTTTCATATAAAACTAAATATTTTTTCCCATATTGATTAATAGTGACACATTGACTAATTAGTCCTGAGATTTTTGATTCATGGTACATTTGTCTCATGGGTTGAAACATAATTTTTTTCGATTATAAAGGAGTAAATTTTCATTTTATATTGTGTGTGGTAGAATTATAAAATGGTAGATGGTGAGACACATAATCAAACCATTATTTGAAAAGAATGATTTACATTAGACTGTGGTAAATATAAATATTGTAAAATTTAATTTAAAATGAATTGTATGGCCCTAAAAGGAATTTTGAATATATGAATTGAATGATAACTTATATGAATATTTTCCTAAATTCAAAACAATAAAAGAGTAGTTCAGTTATGAAATGTTTCTATGAGAAATATTTGACTCAACTTTAGTAGTTTGTACATGATGCTTTGTGATTATAAAATAAACCCAATATTGTTGATTAAAATATTAATTATTCAAATTTAACATGATTTAATATTGATGAACCTAGACTGACTTGATAGGGACACTTGTTGGTTTCCTTCATATTGTTACGCCTATATACCTTAATTCATAGTGTGTGTAATTATATTATATAATAATGGTTATATAAGGAGTCTACATACATTTATATATTTTTTAATATATGAAATGGTTGAATATTACATGAAAATTTCTCGTTTAAATAATTTATTAGATGATATATGCTTTTGAGAATTATACTTTATGAGTCTTTTGTCAATTAATATTCTAAATTCAATTTATAGGGTAGTGTCATATATATATTGGAATTGAAATTTTCATTAATTGAGACAATTATAAAATATTTTGAATAAATAAATGATGTTTAAAAAATTATTTTTTGTGATAAATTTACTTACAATGATAGGATGTTATTAATATAAATAAATATAAAAAATGGTTGTTGATAAGAAATGTAATTTTCTTAGTGGCATATTTCGAATAATGTACCTCGTATAATATTTTCCACATACTAGTAAATTAAATTAATTTTATCATTTAAAAAGAATAAAGAATTATATTTTAATATATTTATTGACTTATAATAATAATTATGTGGTTTATTAGCCACATCACTAGTGTAATGGTTTATTTGATACAAAAATGACTATATTTCTTGAAACGATAACATGAGCATTACTATTGGACCCTTCATTTTTTGCATAAACCTAAAGGATTGGAAGTGAGACTAGTGGACTTTTTTCCATGTTATATTGGAAGGACCATTATTTTAGATTTGGTTATGGGGATAGCCTGAGTGATATAGATCCCTTATAACCATAGAATCATTACTAAATTTTATGAGCTTTCTAACATTTGGCATTGTTCTTTTGTCACAACTTTATGTAGGACCTATAGTTTCAAAAATGACTCCATTCAATGATAGTACATTCTATGGTGTTTTGAATCTCTTTATGGGTTATTTCATCATTTAATTCCTAGATAAAGTAGGATAGAATTTCCTATAGAATGGTTTACTTCTTCGTGGGTTGTGTGACCACTCATCATCTTATTCAGTGATATACGACTAAATATGTCATTGAATGGGATAACAATAATATGGGGTGATATGAACAATGGATTAAATATTTTTATGGATAATATATAATTGAATTAGTATGGATGATAAGCCTATGGATTGTTTCATGGACATTCCACTTTTAGTGTGGAACCTCTAAGTAGTACGTTTTGATACATGTGGTACCCTTCGATTTACTAAATGGTACCACAATTTATTTAATTTCAGTGGAAATAATTTAATCATTAATATATGATAAAATCTTCTTAAGTCAAATAAACATTAGAGTTTCCTAAATGTTAATTAAAACCCATTAACTTCCCAATTATCAATATAATATTCTATTCTGGATGTACTATTTTGACAAGATGGTTAGTTTGTTCTGGATATTATACCAAATGTGATGGTGCACAAAGAAATAAAATTGGAAGAGTGTCACACACACACACCTATATAATATCCATACATGCATATATTAAGTGGCTAATTTCACATCTCTTTTGGGTTATTGATTAATAAAAGTGAGTTGGGAAACTCTAGGACTCACTGTTAGTGTTCAATGGAGTGTGTACCATGGCACGACCTTAAATTTTTAGAAAATATTGAAATAATGTCATTTATAAGATTGGGAGAATAACAGTATATGTGTTATCATATTTATTCATTTATGTTTAATAAAAAAACTTATGAGGACCATTTGTAAATGGTTAGTGTTGTTCCAAAAATCTCATTAGGCCAGTAAGCATTCACCATGTATATGTTTGTGAGGAAGCACAATGATTAAAAGGTTTTCAGTGTGTGAACCATTGAAAAAACCCATTATTCATTGATGTACTCTAGTGGTTGTACTTGAGTAACAGAGGGATTGATTTGGGAAATGGTATTTTGATCTATTAATGATGATGTGTCAAAAGGTGTAGCCATGCTACTTAAAAGTAGTTTGGTATTACTGGTTCAAATCATCATCCTTTTGTTATATTTTTATGGACTATTGGGATCCCTAATGAGAATGTTTTTTAGTTTTTTCTGGGTGTGCATAGAGACACTTTTCAAGAAAAAATATGCATCCTCTTTTTATACTCTCATCTAAATGTGGATCATCTATCCTATGTTGATATCATCTTGGACACACAAATATATTGTTGGTTTATGTAAAGATGTAATATTAAAATCACATATATTTTTTTAGTTAGGATAAACCAGAGATTTGTGTTGAATGAATTGTTGTAAATAAGGAATGGTTATTAATAATTGATACCATGGTTCCCAAGTGGGACCACCATGAAATGACTCATAGGTACTAGTTGTTTCATGTTTTAACTGATGTGGAGCTCAGATAGTGTCTTAAAATATTGAAATTCATAAATTAATCGATTTCCCAATTGTGAATTTTATATTTTATATTATTTTAGATGAGATCCTAGGACCGTAGTACATGATTCGGGGTTACCATAAACATCATATGGTATTGAATGAGATGTACTGATTTTGGTGATCCAATAATGATGTATCAGTTTTTCACTATGTTTGTTCAATGGATCAGAAACATAAATTTGAAATTTTGTCTTGATATATCTCAATATTATAGTTATTAGATTATATGGACGTTCTCAAGGAATATTCAAGGTTCTTTGATACATGGAACTATGTTTTGGTTTGTGTTGAATTGGATGTTTAAGTTGTGATTGTTTTGAATATTCACTAAGAAGTGGATCATTGATTTCCTTATTGTTCTATAGAATAAAGTCAATGAAGAACCCATCATTGGTTGTATTTGGCATTAAGTGATTGTATGATGGGTCAGTCAATGATCTTTATGAAAAACATACATGAACTGGCTATATAAGTATGATTGGATGTCATCCGTTCTTTTAAAATGTGAATCTTTTTAAGATAATTGATATAATTCTAATGGAATTATTAATTTTATAATTCGAATTTATTGAATACCATGATTGATAATTGATCATTAAAATTCCTGAACCTATAATGGGAAGCACAATTGTTTGGATGATTAAATTAAGGATGATGTGATAATTTTACAAGATTGGTGGGCTTTATAAATCTCTACACGGATGTTTTAGTTAAAATAAAGTGTGTTCTCTTTAGTTATGATGAATTATATACTATATTGTAAAAACAATTGTGTGTGTATGGTATTTTCAAACAAAATTCCCCATATTTATGAATCCTCATGACAGTAGTGGATAAATTTTGATTTTATTGGCTACCAAAAACATCTCAAGTATGATAATTTATAATATTTTGGACAAGATAAAATTCCATGTGCATGAGATTTGTTTTTCATTTGGTGGATGGGAAATTCCATCAATAGAGCTTCATAATGTATATCTATGATTTTGAACACTTAAATGTGTTTTCTTATGACTTTTTAATATTCATGGTGGTCCCAAAGGTGCTCTGCTGAGTTTCAATGTCATCTATATCGGAAATATCAGAATCATCCAGAACTGGTCTGGGTACACGGCTGGCCACATAATGTGGGTCCCATCAGAGGAAACTGTATGACTGATTCAGAGTAGCTAGAGGTACAATGTGGTTTGGTATAACTATGTGATTGGATCCACAAATCCATTTTCCCTTTTTAATTTCATTGTGAATATGGGATTGTCATAGATTTCATATGTTTCCTAATCTATGTGCATGAACTCTGTGACCTACCTCCTTATGTGGATCCCCAATAATGGTAGGTACATGATTTGGAAAACTGAGTGGATTAACCCTGAACATAATTAAATGGATTAAATTTCCAAATTTCCTTCAATTATTACTACTTTGTCCCCATATTTTATTTATACTTCATGCGCAACAGGTTATATTGAATGAGGTCCCTCTCCTCCCCCCAGGAGGAATTAGAATATCTCCCTCACACATCCTCTGGTATAATTATTGTCAATTGTATGGTATATCCCTCAATGATTATACAACTCAACAAACAACAAATATTAATTTATTATTACATATAAAATTGTATCATGGTGAAATCTAATTTAACATATTTTCAGGGAGATTTTATGTTTCATTTATTCTTCTCAAACCCAAAAAAATTAATCCAAAATATTTGGTGTATAATCCATACTTTGTATATGGTTGGTGTTCTATATATTTTTATTCAATGTATTAGTGTTTTAAATTTTTATAAATTTAGTCATGTGTTGGTATCTTTAATTGAAACCTCTTGAATTTGATGTTATTACTCTAGATCTGTATTTCTTTTGTCTCATATCCATTGTATATTATTTTGTCCACATTAATTGAAATGAACCTTGAATTTGATTCTAGCTTATGGTTGTGAACCGTGGATGATATTATTTAAATAACTTTTTTCAAATAAATCCCTACATTGTGGTGTTCTGTCATGAAAAATTTGACATGTTGTTGTAATGAGTCATGGTTGGATCTGAAACATTACACATTACCCCATAGCCACCAAAAACATTCTATGTGGTTATGGAAATCCACTTATATATCATTATTGATGAGTTTGGCATGGAATACATTTTATCATGGTATATTTGTGATTTTGTATATATGTTGTCATCATTGATGTGAATCCCACCATGCATAATGTTTTTCAATGATTAGTGTTCTTTGGTACTGGATATAAAAACCTAATTCATTAAATGATGTGTTTATTGAAATTAACCACCACCAATTTATATCATTTTGATGGGTTGTGGAATTATTTTTACATGGACTTTATTATAATTTCTAATTTTAATTAATGATGAAAATATTGCCCTTTTATAGTATTTTTTTGTGACTTGGAATATTTAGGAACTTTTCCTTCTCAATTATTAAATTAAATAACTATATAATGTATTTACTTATTGATTGATACACAGTTTCCTATTTACATAATCCCTTGGACATTCTCATAGGTGGATAGGATTATACATAACATGGGTGAAAACAAGTGTATCCTTTTACAAAACTCCATAAATTTGCTCATATGTCACTTTATGTTGTGATAAAATATGAGAGGCACTTGGTATTCCTTGGATGGGCATGTTATGTAGATTTTTAACTCCATGAGTGATATTAGTTCTCAATGTGATAACCCATTAATGGGATCAACGGAAATAAGGTTACATAATTCTATGAGAGTTAATTTGAAACCTACATGAGATATCTTGGAAGGTCTCAAAGGTTGTTGACTTCACACCATACCTATAGTGACACTTGGGATTACATTCATAGTTCTCCTTGGACAGACTCAGATAGTGATGGGTGTTTATATATCCCATGGAAAACACTTGGAATGGATTTTTGGATTTCCTTGGATGGGTTCATGGTGCCTCAAAACAAATTAAATGGGGAACCATATATTAAAATACTAAAAAAATTAGATGTTCTCTAGGATAAATCATGCCAATAAATATCCAATTCTTCATTTAATACCATCTTATGATACATGTGGTAGCAATTTATTTATATTACACTGATTGATTGTTTCTATCAGTTCATCTCAAAAAGAGACATTTCAATATAGATCGATATATGTATTTTCAGACATGTTTCCCAGGGAAACATGAGATACTAGGTTATTTTTATTGATATATTTATCTTTTTCCTATCAATATACATTCACAGTAGAGTATGTTATCTTCAAGGATTGGAATATTCTTTAGACACCACTAGTGGTGGCCTACTGAGTTTATCTCAAACCCTACTTTAGTAGCAATTATAGTAGGGTACCTGGAAAAATCATCATATTTACTGGTCCTTGGTTTATTACATCTAATGAGCAATATACTTGGGATATTGGATGAATAAGATTGATCATAGAATCATGATACTAATGGAGATTTACATCATGGATTTTTATATTTTTCTTTCATCACGTATTGTAATTCATTTCCAAATTTTATGTTTACTTATTTTTATACATAGTATGTTTGTACATGTATGCATAGTTTTATATTTTCATTGGAAACATAGATTCTGTTGTTATATTGATCTAATACTACTCTATTTTTTTGATATTACATAAATTGTTAATTTTTATAATTATTAACTCTTATATTAATGTGATACTCTGATCATGAAGGTACAATATCCCCATTGTACCACTATTAGACTCTCACTTCTAGTTAGTAGCCTCTGCAATATAAGGAAGAACACTTGAGGCCATGTGGTGATTGATCCAATAGTTTGTTTGTTAGTCAGTCGGGTCTGGACATTAATAGCCACATCATAAAATATTCAACATCTAAGATATCATTATTGATTTAATTTCTAATATTTTCTCCATTCAATATGAAAATGATTTACTATATCCATAGAATAATGAAAAATAAAATTTCATTGTAAAATAAAATACAAGGGTAGGAGATATAGCATTGGGATCCGTTAATTTCTAAATATTCCATGTAGAGTAGAGGCATAAGTAGCGGGGAACAAAGGAATTCTCATACCCCAATATCTAGGAATTAAATAAAAAGTTATATAGATATAATTGGATATTTATGTGAGATAATATTATATATATTGGTATATTATTTGAGCATAACTAAAAATATAAAAAGATATTTTGGAATCTGAATAGATCTAAACATTCTACACCAATGAGAAATAATTTTGGAAGTTAGAAAAATATACAAAGTGAAGATCCATACAAATTTAAAATACAAAGGGTGGAGAGTTGGGTAGTTTATAGTTAGCAGAGGAGGATACCAGGTCATTGTAATGAACATGTCTCATGATAACTACTAGTTAATATTACTTATAATCTTTCTATATATATTTTATAGTAATAGAACACGTTGATAAAAACCTATTATGGCTAGGGAGTGATTTTTATATATATTATACATAACATATTGAATAAATTGTAATCAATCTATTTATATTCATTTATTATTGAATAATTCAACTCGATAAACAATTTACTAACTATATCAGATTTGGTGATTAAATGGGATTTTAAATCAATTTTATACAGCTAATGTAGGGAAACAATACTCTAATGAATGGGATATTCCAATGTGGATAATGTCACGACCCTCTCCCACCAAAGATGACCCTCCTAAGCTGGAAAAGGTAGAAGGGAGATAATGACCCCCGAGTCCCGCCTCCAATAGGCCCTGAAGTGGCGACTAGCACTAAGGGTATTAGTTTTTCACATATATGGGAGGCATTATCCTTTTTATTAATTTATGATCAGGAAATAGGATGAGTCAAAACCAATAAGGAGAAAAGAAACAAGTATAGAAATATCCCAAAACCAATCCCATATGTATGCTTTATACAATAGTGAAACAAATGTACAAGTAAAGAAAATCTCTAAAATAGAACAACCAAGGAAAACAACATTAACTCCCCCTGCAAGACTAGTAAGGTCTCGCACAGTCCTTGTGGTCCTCTTGAAAACCTGAAAGAAAACATAGGGTGAGAATACAAGTATACTCAGTAGGGAAACCTAAATCTCTCGTTCATAATTAGGGAGAGATCCTAATGCCCCGTGAGAAAACAAAAGACCCAAAACCTAGCAAGGAATCTACCCACCCAGCCACAACAGTCACACTCAAAAAGTAACACAAGTCAATAGAGTATAGTTTCAATGTTATCAATGCATGGGTACCCCGCACCACCTTCCCACTGGATACATCTCAAGCCCTCATGACTAACACTCTGATGTATCCCCCTCTTCCTGAGCTAGTGCCACAACATGGCCATACGAAGCTCAAGATAGTGCCACAACCTGGCCATACGAAGCACACAGTAACCCGCCAGCACACAATCCTCGGCCATAACCAAATCTCATATCGAAGACACCTAGGAACATATCACACCTCATCCCGAAGATTATTAGGAAACATCTTTCGTAACCTTCCCAAAGGAACATGGTCTATAGAACCTGGAAGAGGGAGCACAGGGAAGAACCGTTACCAGCAATCCTTGGGATGTTTTAGAATCTCACCCCCATCCCACAAGTGTTCAGTATGTAGTTCTTAACATGGGTTGGGTGCATAAAGAAACATAAAACGTACAGATTTATATATGTATAACAACCACTCAGACCATCCTAAGTCTTCTACACAATGATCTGAGCACGGGCCATGGAACTGCTACTTCGAGAGTCTGCAAACAACAATCAATCCCAAAACTATATTTAATGTTTTCATGTTTCAACAGCATTAGTTATCAGTTTCTAAACTATCATGAAACTATCAACAACCAATCTGGATCAATAATTCATAATACATATCTCTTCCATCCAAAAATCAAGTTAGGAAAACATAAGCAACACAAAGAAGTCCCTTATTATTAACCAAACAACACCTTTGATTATTATTCATATTCCATTACCATGCCTCACCATTCATTAAATCTTCCACTTTTATTTATTATTGAAATCCCATAGTTCATTCACATTCAAACCCATCCCTGCAACCCCGCTACCAACCTCCATAACCATAATCACACCGAAACCCGTACATCATCATCCATTTGATACCATTTATCACAGCCCCGTAGCCCATCACCAACATAGCATTCACACAAACTCACAACCAAGACAACCGTAGCCCCGATGCTCACCCGATCCACAACAACCAAAAAAACCCCCTTCACATAAATAAACCCTATCCAGCACCCATATGTTTAATATTTCAGTATGTTCAACCGGGGTGATCACACAAGGGTTCTAGGTATTTCATCATCCAACTTTATGTGATTAACCAATTTCCACAGTCAATAAATTTTCATCCATAAGAAAATCCAGAAGGAGAAGAAAACATTAAATTGTGTAATCAATGGCCCCAAAGACCATGATATTCAATTGGCAGAAGCTCATTCAATTCACAACATAATATCACAGGATATAAATAAAGCAACTGCATTCAAAAACTTCCCATACCCGTTATGTAAGCCAGTTATTTTCTTTATTAAACTGGTTCAAATGTATTTCACCTAAACAAGAGGAAACCCAACCCGCATGATGAAAAATTTGGAGAGACGATGGTAAGTTCCCTACCTCAACAGATTTTGATTTCCTTCTATGTACATGACCACCACAATCACAAGACTTCTCCTAGAACGACTTTTTAGAGTTGTTCTCCAAATAACATCGTTCCAGTTAATTATCATCAGTATCCTCGGTTGGAAACTGTAGAGGGGAAGTCAATGAAGAGGGAACAAAACAGGTTTTATGATTTTCTCCTCGCTGACACGATCCCACAGTCACTGACAGATCGATGATTAGAGTCCAGATGAAGATGTTAGGAGGATGACTTCTCAGTCGTCCAGGAGTGTCGTCTTGTGGAGAAGAATGGTCCGCAAATAATATGTTACCCGCTCTTACACAAGAAAAGGAAATAAAAATAGTATTCTGCATGAATTAATTAATACGCTACATAACCGTACAATATTTACTATACATGACAGGTCAACACACGACACTTCACCCGATTTCCATGAATTTTAATAATAATGATAATAATAAATTAATATTAGGCATTTCATTGACATGAGGAAAAATTCATAAAAAGATATTCATCATTGGTATTAAAATTACTAGCATAATTTCAGGTTCACATTATAGCAGACTGTTCGTCATTCTGACACCGGTTGAAGAAGTTACAGTCGAATTATGATTATTCGACCAAAAGCATAATAATGATATTTTATAATATAATTAATTATTTCAATTTTCTCATTTCAAGGGGGGGAAGGATACACGCATGAAATACATCCTCACCAGGCGACTCCCCCTTGTTTCATCTATTATAATAACAATATCATTATATGAATATTATTTATATAAGGGAAAAATTAAACCCCTTGAGCGCCTTATGTACACCAACAACATGCCCCACCCCTTTCATGGGTTGATTTATTATTTACATCCATTGATTTTTTTAATATTATATTATATAAATATCATATATTTTATATAGTATATTCAAATAATGTATTCTCCATGCGCCTCAAAACAATTTAATTTAATTGAATTAAATGACAAAACCAAATTAATATAACATATATATTAAACCCCTTTTTAATACATTTAATTTCATTAACTTCTCGCACATAGTTTTACGCCATCATTGTTATTTATTGTTTTTAAATAATAATATAAATTAATCAACTTATTTTATTAACTCATCACTGTTATTATTTTTAATAATGATAATATATACGCTCATCGCATTAACCACGTTAAGCCACCACGATTGATATCGAAATCTAACCATGGCACATCATTGTTGCATAACATCCATCAATTTAATTATATAAGCCTATTTATTTTTATTTCACACTGATTAAATTGAAACCACTTTTATTAATTTAAAACTATTCAATTTAATAAACCCAACATATTTTTACGCCAGCATTATTATTATTATTTAACATTCTAATAATAATGAACACACCATTAATTTTATTAACGCACCACCATGCTTCAAATTTGAATATTCATTTATTTGTTTGCAATAAATACCATGACTCATTTCAGTAATTTCTCATTATTATTAATATTATGAATAATATTAATAACACAACAACCATTATTATCATTCAAATTTAATTACAATAATTACTCAATTAATAATAAACCGCATTCTTCATTTATCAATGTCTAATAGGTCACACACCTTCCCACTTCACATCATTAATAATAATAACACCCATTAAATCATTTTATCATGATTATTATCTATTTATTTTAATTAATTACACAATTTATGGCATCATCATTATTATTTAACATATTTTTATGTTATCATAAGTATTATATTTATCATTATAATGCGCGTCATGTTGACCACATTGATTTTATCAAAGGAATGGACCAGAGGGGTCTAGTCCATTGCATCAGATACCTCTCAAAACATTCTCATCCGCGAGCATTCAAAACCAACCCAGATGAAAGAATGGATCCGAACAACAACCCTGCAAGATACCTCTCAGGGCTCTCTTCATAACAGGAAACAACCGAAAACCCTAACTATATGAGTTAGGAATTCCTTCTCCCATATCGAGATATTATCCGCTTTAGGTGGCACTGAATTTCCTGCATGTGTTTAATCACATCCACATTAATGCATCTTGATTAGGATTTATGTATTCTGACTTCCATATATTAGGATTTTTTAAACAAAAACTGCCCCCAACACCATATAAAACAATAATAAATTTCCCGAACACATAGATTGAGGAATTCCTCTTCCCTTGTCGAGATATTATCTGCTTTAGGAAGCACTGACTCGCCTGCACGGGTTTAATCACATCCACATTAACACATCTCTATTAGGGATTAGGTCCTCATCTCCCCACATGTTAGGACTCGTCATACTGATTTAATAGAAAGAGGGAAACAACATTGCATTATAGACCCACAAAAAACAAGGTCCTGGTCCAAAGCATGGGTGAGAATGAATTTCAACAAAGGAGTGTGACACTACAAAACATAAACAATAGCATTTATGTAAAACCGAAAACATCTCTCTCGATATCTGGCCTTGCTAGGGTTGCTGCCTCTTTTGTGTTCAAATATCTGTGTCCCACTCATATTCCTCTCTATTGACGTCCACCTCCTCAACCATGTCCTGGTTGGGGTCCTTGAGGTTCTCCCTATGGTTTTCCACCTCTTTCTCTAGCTCCCCTTAGAGGGACTAGAGACTCTTGCTGCTGGAAGGGTCGGACTGGGAATTGCTGCTGGGGTTGGGGCTCAACCTGGATAGTCCCTCCATACTGAGTCTGAAAAGGGAAATGTCTTCCGAGATAACCACGATTCCTACATGAAAAGCACCTCTTTCCCTAGACCTTAGAGAACGAGTGGAAATTGTGATATTTGTATGGGACCTACTGAAGTCTACTCCCTGTTAGTCGAAACCTGGAAGGTCCTGTTCCTGGGGATCTACTGATGACCGCCACCTTCTTGGACGGACATGGGTGACTCCACCCTCAGGGTGGACCTAATTTTTAGTGCATAATCTCGATTATCTCTGCCTTATTCTATACTTCTAGGTACACTGGTACGGAAAAAGGGGCCATCGCACACCGAATAGATGGGTGAAGTGCCTCCTCTAAATGTCTGGCTCAGGAATCCTCATCTGGAGAGAGATTCTGGTAAAAAAGGAGGAGATCCTTGAACTTGACCCCTAGTTCCTGCACTTACATGCTTCTTTGTTTTAGAGAAAACAACTCTGGCCTCTTCTCGGCCATACTCATCAGGGAAAGAAATTCCTCACAGATATCCTTTTTGAAGTTGTCACATAGAACTTCTGTCTCCTTCCCCTTCCCATGGTAAACTATCCACCACTGACGCGCTGCTACTCACAGCTGTCTTACTGCTAGAGGAACCTAGTACTCTGATGGAGCCCTGGTCAGCCCAAAGGTGATCCCAACATCCTCCAACCAACTCTCTGACTCCGTATCCAATGTGCTTCCTTCATACTTCTTCAAGCTCGGTCGCTGGAAAGCACTAAACATGTGCTGCCACAAGTCGTCTTCCTCATCTTGGTCAATCCTAAGCTGATAAACCTTTTGAATCTACTCGGCCTCGACTTCCTGAGTCACTCAGGAATGACATATAGGTTCTGTAGCTGCATGGTAAGAAAAGAACACCTATGACCAATTAGTAAGGAAATTTTCTCAAGGTTTCATTTCATCATTTTATTTCAATTTCTTTCCCAAAACACCCAAATCAAGTAAAACACAAATCATGATGATACATATACCTTTCCTAGGGTCTCTACCGTTCAATTAATGTAGTATTACATGGTCATTCGGTACACTCAGATTTCTTGAATCAGATCACGGGGGCCCTAAAATCCTGTGTCCTAGCCGGTCTTCCCTAGCCTATGTCACTCACCAAGATAATCCAACACGGTTTCCCAACCATCCCATGCAATCCTCACTGTTCCGAACTCCAGAATTCATCTTATCTCTCAACCATCACCTATGATACCATTCTGTCACAACCCCATCCCACCAAAGATGCCCCTCCTGAGCTAGCAATGGTGGAAGGGAGATCATAACCCCCCGAGTCCCACCTCCATTAGGCCCCAGAGTGGAGATTATCACCAAGGGTATGATTTTTTCACATATATGGGAGGAATTACTTGTTTGATTAATTTAAGATAAGGAAATAGGATGAGTCAAACACCAAGAAGAAGAAAAGGATCAAGTATAGAAATAGCCCAAAACCAATCCCATATGCATGACATATACAATAGTGAAAAAAAGTACAAGTACAGAAAAGATCTAAAGTAAAACAACAAAAAAATACAATAAAAACATCCCCTACCTGACTAGTAAAGTCCCGCACAGTGCCTGTAGTCCTCCTGAAAACCTGAAAGCAAACGTAGGGTGAGCATACAAGTATACTCAGTAGGGAAACCTTAATCTCTCGGGTGAATGTTGGGAGACAACCTAATGCCCAGTGAGAAAACAGAAGAACAAAAACCTAGCAAGGAATCTATCCACCCAGCCTCACCAGTCACACTCACCAAGTAAAAAATGTCAATAATGTATAGTAGTAATGTTATCAAAGTATTGGTACCCCGCACCACCTTCCCACTGGATACTGCACAAGCCCTCACGCCTAACACTCTGATGCTTACCCCTCTTCCTGAGCTAGTGCCCCAGCATGGCCATACGAAGCTCGATCTAGTGCCGCAACCTGGCCATACGAAGCTCATAGTAACCCATCATCACAAAATCCTCGTCCATAACCACATCTCATCCTGAAGACACCATGGAAAATATCACACCTCATCTCGAAGATTCTTGGGAATCATCTGTTGTAACCTGCCCGAAGGAACTTGGGCTATAGAACCTAGAAGAGGGAGCACAGGGAAGAACAACAACAAGCCATCATTTGAATGTTTGAGAATATCACCCTCCGTCTCACGGGTTTTCGACACGCAGTGCTCAACATGAGTGGGGTGCGTAAAGAATCATAAAATGTACAGATTTATATAAGTATAACAACCACTCAGTACATCATAAGGCTTCCACATAACGATCTGAGCACATGATTTGGCACTTCTACTTTGAGAGTATGTACACAACAATCAATCCCAAAACACCATTTAATGTTTTCAAGTTTCAATAGCTTTAGTTATCAGTTTCTTATCTACTGGTCTACTATCAACAACATAAACTAAATCATGTGTTCATAAAACATATCCCTTCCATCCACAAATCATGTTAGGAAAACATAAAAAACACAAACCAGTCCCTTCATATTAACCAACCAACCCCATTGATTTTTATTCCTATTCCATTACCGGGCCCCACCCTTCATTAACTTTTCCACTTTTATTTACTATTCAAAACCCATTGTTCGTTCACATTCAAACCCATCCCTACAGCCCCGCATCCATCCACCATAACAACAATAACACGGAAACCCATACATCATCATCCCTTTGATACTATTTAGGGAAGCCCCGCTGCCCATCGCCAACATAGTATTCACACCAACCCACAACCAATCCAACTGCAGCCCCATTTCTCACTCGATCCTCAACAACCCACAAAACACACCCTTCTCATAAATAAACCCCAACCAACACCCACTTGTTTATTATTTTAGTTTGTTAAACCAGGGTGATCAAATAAGGGTTATAGGTATTCCATTATGCCATAATACGTGATTAACCTCTTTCCACATTTAATTCAATTTTAATCCATAAGAAAATCCAGAAGGAGAGGGAAACATTTAATTGCGTAATCAAAGGCCCCCAACTACCATTATTTTCAGTAGGTAGAACCTCATTCAATTCACAACATAATATCACAGGATATAAATAATGTAACTGCATTCAAAAACTTCCCATCCCCGTTATATAAGCCAATTATTATCTTTATTAAATGGGTTCAAATGTGTTTCACTTAAACAAGAGGACACCCACCCAGCTTGATGCATAATTTAGAGAGATGATTGTAAGATCCCTAACTCAATAGGTTCTGATGTCCTTCTATGAACACGACCACCAAGATCACAAGTCTTCTCCCTGAATGACTTTTTAGAGTTGTTCTTTAATGATCGTCGTTCCCGTCAATTATCAGCAGTATCCTCTGTTGGAAACTGCATAGGGGATGTCAAAAAGAGGGAACGAAACAGGGTGTAAGATGTTCTCCTCGCTGACACAATCCCACAGTCAATGACAGATCGACGATTGGTGTCCGGATGATGAAGTTATGAGGATGACTTCTCAGTCGTCCAAGAGTGTCGTCATGTGGAGAAGAAGGGTCTGAAAATAATATGTTTCCCTCTCTTACATAGGAAAAAGAAATTAAATCTATATTCCGCCTGAATTAATGAATACACTCTGTAACTGTACGACAGTGATGCTACTTGACTGGTCAACACACGACACTTCATGTGATTTCCATGTGTTTTAATAATACTCATAATAATAAATTAATAATAGCCTTTTCTTTGACCTGAGGGAAAATTCATAAAAAGACATTCATCATTGGTCTTAAAATTACAGTCTTAATTTTAGGGTCACAGTATCGCAGACGGTTCATCATTCCCACAACATATGAAAGAAGTTACGGTCTAATTAAAATTATTCAACCAAAACCATAACAATGATATATTATAATATAATTAATTATATCAATTTACTCATTTCATGGGGAGGAAGGAAACGGGCATGAACTCCATCCTCACCATGCGCCTCCACCTTATTTCATTTATTATAAAGATAATATCATTATATGAATATTTTTTATTTAAGGGAAAAATTAAACCCCTTACGCTCCTCATATACACCAATAACAAGCCCCCCTTTCATGGGTTGATTTATTTCTTACGTCCATTGATTGTTTTAATATTATATTATATAAATATCATATAAGTTATATTGTATATAAAAATCAAGTATTCTCTATGCACCTCAAAACCATATAATTTAATATAATTAAATGAAAAAAGAAAATTAATATAACTTACATATTCAACCCCTTTTTAATACATTTAATTTCATTATCCTCTCGCACATAGTCTTATGCCATCATTGTTATTTTTTTTCAATAATAGTAACAATTCACCAACTTATTTTATTAACTCATCACCATTAATATTTTTAATAGTGATAATATTTACGCTCATCGCATTGACCATGTTAAACCACCCTGTTGGATTTCTGAATCTGACTATGCCACGTTAATGTCGCATAACATCTATCAATTTAATTATTAAATTTTATTTATTTTTATTTCACACTGATTAAATTGAAACCACTTTTATTAAATTAAAACCATCCAATTTAATAAACCCAACATATTTTTACGCCACCATTATTATTTTTATTTAACTTAATAATAATAACAAACTCACCTTTAATTTTATTAACGCACCACCATGCTTCCACTATGCAACTTCATTTATTTATTTTCAATATATACCATGAATACTTTCATTAATTTCTCATTATTATTAATGTTATGAATAATATTAATAACACAACACAGATTATTATTATACAAATTTAATTTCAACAATTACTCAATTAATAATAAACCTCATGTTTCATTTATCAACACCTAATGGGTAACACACCTTCCCACTTCACATCATTAAAAATAATAACACCCATTAAATCATTTTATAATGATTATTGTCTTTGTATTTTAATTAATCACACAATTTATGACATCATCATTATTATTTAACATATTTTTATGTTATCACCAGTGTTAAAAATTATCTTTATAACGTGATTCTTATTGACCACATTGATTTCAACAAAGGAATGGACCAGAGGGGTCCGAACAATTAGAGATAATGTGGAAGTTAATCCAAGACCATAAAGTAATTTATTATCTTAGTGTTTTTAGAAAAAGAAAAATTATAGGGGTAAATAATTAAGCTATGAAGACTATGAGGGGCTTCATATAGAACATTGAATAATAATTGTGAGTGTTCCAGATAAGAACTCATTATTTTATTATTGAGAATCATGAACTTAAAAAACCATTCATAAACCACACACTGAATATCATTATAACCTATAAGTATTATATATATTTATTTTTTATCATTAAATTTTTTTATAATATGATTTTTATCTATGTTTCGTTATTATATACATCACATACACATTAATAATTCTCTCTACATACTAAAAAACTAGACATGAACTGTTAATTTTACAAGTTTACTATGTTGATATATTATATGGTAACTCTCCATTAATGTGGTTAATGATGTTGTGAACTATTATGGAGGATATTTAGATTCAATAAATGATTATAACCAAGTAGTTAACTCTAATATTTTTTGAGTAATGGTGTAGGATAACCCACACTAAAATACTTCCAACTACAAACCCCTTACATACCAACAATGAACTAAAAATTGTCATCAAATGAAACACCAAAATAGTTTCTAAATTATTCCATGAAATTTTGTGGGTGAATACACCAAATCAATTCACAATATAGTAATTTAAAGGTCAATAACTAACTACATTGTATAAATCTATAATAATAAGATATAGAAAATATGGGTGAGAATATATGTATACAAAGTTGGATAACCCCAAAAATATCTCATGGAATGATTGAAGAACCAAACCAGATATATTAGAAATAAAAAGAGAAACTAACTGATTACCTATACTATTTGAACTATCACACAGCCTCATGAGTTCTCACTCTTCTTAACCACAAACAAGATAGCAACAATTTTGTAAATAAATATAGTGTAATGTACACCACAATTGTTTCCCGAAAAAATAAGTGAACCACATTCCCCAATAGAATAAATTATATCACTCCCATCCCTTACATATCCATATATCCCCCCAAAAAATATATGCATCAATCCAAGAATCATACACTAAATCGAAAAACTACATACCATATCCAGATAGCATATATCAACCATATTACTGTAATATCATACCATGTATCATATACTTCTAGGATGGTGACCATTAATGAAATAAAATTCATCATCACCTAAACATAAATGTATCAACCGTGAAATTATTTCACTATATCATCACTTCCATTACAAAAAAACAAAAAACACCATACAAATATGTCATCACAACAAATACAATGACGAAAATAATAATATATAATGTTAGAGTAGTTATTACTCCATATAACCCCCATAATGTATGTTGGTGGTAGACATGTAACCCAAAACATCACATAGTTATCAATCACACTACAGAACAATAGTTTTAGTGCATAAGATGTAATATAAAATATTATTAAAAAACACGTCTAGAGAAGACAAACCGCAGGGTAAACTCTACAATGAATCACCTGTATAAAACTAACTAATAATAGAGCCCTTATCACTGTCTTATAATATCAATATTCACAACCAATTCATTCCATAACATATTACAATACCAAAAACACTACACAATAACCACATAATAACAACACTACATACTTTTCCACAAATCATTACAAGTTTAAAAATTCAAAATTAATAGATATATTATATTCACTAATGATGGTTTAATTCTAGCCAATGCCTTATTATTTTTATATAATTTCATTCATCCATTACTAAAAATTATTATCTTCCAGTTATATGATTTATCCTAATTTAATTTATTTATTTTTGTTTTTAAATTATATTATCGCATTGTATTACATATTTGTTCACATTACTGAAGTAATATTACATAATCCAAGGAACTAAAGCATATATCCATGATAACTAATCCATGTTAATATAACAAAAATAGTCCCAAAACTATATCATTCTCTTCTTCCACATAAATATATCCCCCAAAAAACCATTACCATGAACACAACATCAATTCCAATAAAAGAAAATACAAATGAATCCATATAAAATTCATGGTAACCAAAAAACTCACACTCTCTCCAAAAACAACAAATATATTTTCTCATTATTATTTACTAGAATATAAAAAATAAAAATCCATGAATGGAATTTTTTGACTCACATTATTCCTTTACATTACCATTCACACATTGGTTACCAATTTCTATTCCTTTATTAAAAAAATAAAATAAATATAAATCATTGAATAATGTAATTAATATATTAACTAGGAAAAAAATTTATAAAAAAATAACACTTGAAAATATATAATTAATTATTGTTCTAACATATCCTAACATTCCTTAATATATAAATTATTGTCTTATTTTAGTAAAACCGAAATTTTAATCCAGCTAAATTGAAATCCAAAAAAAAATATTGTGTAATATTAGGTAAATAAGAGAGTGATAAAATCACTAACATCAATTTATACATTAAAAACTACAACATGAAAATATGATATATATTTTTTACAACAACCAAAAATAATAATAAAAATATTCACTGAAACTAATACATGGTATTACCCCATTATGACCTTCTGACAATACTGTTGGTTTCGGGCGCAACTGAAACATGTTGGTGGGTTTACCCAATAATAATTTTAATGTTTAATCAACAATCAATCAGAGATCCAGTACGATGTAAAATGCTGAATCATTGAAATGGAACAAAGAATGAAAAACATAAGAGGGAATCCTGGAACCACATAGATAGGATCATCATATGTTTGTTATAATTAATTTAATTAATTCAAAATAATTACCTTGATAGAATTATTTCTTCATTGATGTCTCCCGTCACAATCTTATGATCCGTCGTTGCATCGTAGAATCCATGTGTAGGACTCCTCAATGGGTGATCTACACGTGCTCCACGTATCTTCGAATGTCGCTGAAGGGATATCTGAGTTCTAGCACGAAAGAACCATTACTTGCGATGTCCTCTTTCAATCTCCTTGGTCTCTTAGTCTTGAGAGCGCTCATAGAGGAAGGAGTTCTTTCGGCCTTGAAATAATTCTCCAGAATTATTTTGCACAACTATTGACAGGAAAAGTGTTGGGGTTGTGAGAATATTTATAATCAGATTTGAGGTTATAGTGTAATGACAATAAATAAACGTGTTACACGTTTTATTTTTTTCATTATCTCTTATTGAAACCCCCACATCAAATTATTAAAATACATGACATGGACCCACACTGATTATAATTAATATCATTTAATAAAACAATATTATATCCTCAAAATTTCGACTGGAAAACTACACAGCATGTAATCATTATTACATTGCATGTACTCGTATTCCATAATACTACACGTTGTTTATATTTAATATACACAGCGTGTACTTTTATTTTCTTTTTTTCTTTATCTCCTCCTCCAGATTTATTATACATTGAGTAGTGGTTATTTATTTCGTAAATAAATGTAACTGCATTACTCACTAATAAATATATTATTTCTCCCAAAATACATTCTTTCGAATAACTAGTGTCGAAATAAATGCGACCAGGCATCCATAAATATTTATTAAACCACATTCAGGAATACTATTTAGTTAGCTTGTTAAATTAACATTTAACTAAGATACATGGAAAAACTTAGTTTGTGACCCTCTAGGCCCCCTTCTTAGTGGAATTAGGTGGAGCCTACCTAATTTCCAAGGTTATCATCAAGAAACACTCTATGTAACCCATAGAGAAAGAAGTTAACACTGCAATGATGTGTCACCTCCCACAAACGCTTACTGTGTAATATATTCCCATTGTATCGATGTCTCTACTCAAGCGGGTTTCCTGATAGTTCCATCAACCCATGTGCTCGATTATTCATTCATTGACTTTTGTTAATTGACCTCGCCCATACTTTTCCATGGAAATGGATATATTTAGGCTATATCAATTCCATCAAAGGGCCTAAGATGTCTACTTTTATTATGGAACAAAGGGGAAAAATCTTTTCTTTCATTACTTATTAATGTAGTTTTACTCGGTACGCACCCAACGTATGATAACTCGCTACGAATAGTGTTTCATCATAGTTTTCATCAATACATATAAGGGTGCGAGTTGTAATACCCAATAATAATAGTCTTAAAGCCTAAGGACCA
This sequence comes from Viscum album, assembly GCA_963277665.1. NCBI lineage: Eukaryota > Viridiplantae > Streptophyta > Magnoliopsida > Santalales > Viscaceae > Viscum > Viscum album. Next base: position 1,041,793,048 of record OY728163.1, on the reverse strand, counting down.
ATACCCACATCTGCAGATAGGAACATCCAATGACACTATGAAATTTTGATTTCCTAATGGCAGGTCTCATTCTCATAATATCCTCACGGATATTACCAAGGGTGAACACCATGATTAGGTGACTCAATGTTTTATGAGTCCTCACCCTTAATGGCTTGTATTATTTGTGTCCGTAAAATAACATCTTCCAGCCATAGAATATCTATTCAAAAATAGTGTTATGGAACTTCAAGGATCAAATCCCTGCAGGGATCCGATATGACCCATTAATGTAACTGCTATCCTTAGGAAATTATCATAAGCATTCTCATGAAGAAGAACAATAAATATGTGAGAAATATTTTTATTAATAAATAAAATACAAAGTAGTTGGTTCTAGGACACAAACACCAACAGACTCCCACTTGGACTAGAGCCAACTACTAGCACCATTTAACATGCTAGCTCTCAAATGATATTCATGATTCTTCTGAGATAGGCCTTTAGTCATGGGTTCGGCCATGTTCTCTTCCATGGACACTCTGCTCACAGTAAATTCACCTCAATGATAGAAAACCCTAAAATATGATACTTATGGAGTATGTTCTTTGTCCTTTGATGTGACCTTGGTTCTTTTGCAAGATCCACCAAAGTATTATTATCACAATACAATGTAATGGGATCTTTAATGCTAGTCACCACATCAAGCTCCTGGATAAAATTCCAAATCCAGATGGATTCCTTGGCTGCATCAGAAGCCGCTATATATTCGGACTCCGCTGTAGAAACAATGAAAGCAGGCTGATTTGAACTCTTCAAGCTCAAAGCTCCTCCAATGAGGCAGGAAACATATCCAGATTGTGACTTTAGATCATTATGATCTGTCTGAGAACTACCATCAACATACCCTCTGATGACATTCTCCTCTTCTCCTCCATACACCATGAACATATCTTTAGTTCATCTCAGATACTTAAGGATAGACTTAACAACAGTCCAATCGTGTTCTCCCAGATCTGCTTGCAATCTGCCTAACAATATCAGTGTATAGAAAACATCAAGCCTAATACATATCATGGAATACATGATGGACCCTATAGCCGAAGTGTTTGGGATCTTACTCATTCTATCATTATCTTGTTGTGTCTGAAGACACATTTTCTTAGAATGATGTAGGCCATGTGAAACTGGAACTATTCCATTCTTGGATTGTTCCATAGTTAATCTCATTAGTATCTGGTCAATGTATGTACCCTAATATCGTCGAAGCAGCCTCTTGGATCTATAAAAAATGATCCTATTCTATAGAATGTAGGCTGCTTCACCCAATTCCCTCATGGAGAGACACTTGTTCGACTAGTCCTTAACTGACTGTACGACTGGAACATCACTTAAAATAAGGAATTTGTCGTCAACATATACTACTGGGATGATGATCTCATTCCCCTTAAACCAATTATAAAGACATGGATCACATTCGGTCTTAATTAATCCAAATTGTTTTATGGATTCATCAAATCGAATGTTCCATGTTCTTGATTCTTTCTTTAATCCATAAATGGATTTCTGCACCTTGAATACCCGTTTGGATTCACCTGGTGTCACAAACCCTTCTGGTTGTGTCATATAGACATCTTCCTGAAGGTTCCTGTTAAGGAATGTTGTTTTGACATAAATTTTCCAAAACATGTAGTCATGGTAAGATGATATTGAAAGAATGATTCTTATGGATTTAATCATGGAAACTGGTGAGAAGGTTTCATTATAGTCAATTCATTAACTTTTTCTGAACCCTTTAGCCAATAGCCTTTCTTTATAAGTTCTAACATGACCTTCCATGTCCAGATTTCTCTGGAATACCCATTTTCATCCAACATGCATTACATCAACTGGCTCATCAACCAGAACCCAGACTTGGTTCTGATACATGGAATCCATTTCACAATTAATAGCTTCTATCCATCTTGCATATTATGACTTTGTACTTCTTCCTTATAGGAGAGAGGTTCATAATTGTCCAAAAATAATGATTCACCATCCTTGGTGACTAGGAAAACAAATCTCTTTAGTTCCCTTACCTCTCTTGATCTCCTAAGCAGTACTTGTGTTTCTGGAACCTCATCCATGGGGACCTATGGAACATGTTTCTGTACCGAATCCTTTGAATCATGAGCATCAAATTCATCAAAGTAAATATTACGACCAGTATCCTTATTGAGGTTGTGCTCCCTATCAAGAAAGAAGAATTTTCTAGAAACAATCACTTTTTTGTATGAAGTGTTACATAGGTAATATCCTTTATTTTCCTTGGGATATCCTATTAAGATACACCTCATGCACCGGGGTGATAGTTTGTTTTCAGAGAAGGCATTAACAAACATATTGCATCCCCATAAACATGTGTGTGACAATATGGGTTTCTTTACATTCCATATCTCAGATGGGATTTCCATTTTCCACCTTATTTGGTACTCAGTTTAATGTGTATGCGGCAGTTTGTAACGCATATCCCCAAAAGGATAATAGAAGAACCGCATGACTCATCGTCGACCTCACCATGTCCAACAAGGTTCAGTTCCTTCTTTCTCTAACACTATTCCACTATGGTGTATAAGAATGAGTGAGCTGAGATAGAATCCCAGACTCTTGTAGAAGATCAACGAACTCTTGGTTCCGATTTTCTCCATCTCGATTTGATCAAAGATTCTTTATCTTCATACCAATCTAATTCACTAAATCATTCTTGAATTACTTAAATTTATCTAAGTCCTATGACTTATACCTCATTATGTAGATATAGCCTTATCTTCTCGAATCATCAATAAAAGTAATGAAGTAAGAATAACCACCTCTAGATTCTACTGGAAATGGCCCGCACACATCCATGTATACCAATCCTAGAAGCTCTGCGGCCCATTCATCCTGTCCACCAAAAGGCGGTCTGTTCATTTTTTCTTGCAAACAAGTGTGACATATATCAAGTGGTTTTAATTCAGTAGAGTCTAAATAGTTATCTTGGTAGAGATTTGTCAAGCGTTTCTCGTTCATATGACCGAGACAGTGATGACAAAGCTGGACGATGTATGAGTCATGTGAGTTTGTTTTGTTATCGATTTCCAACACTTGGTTTTCATAATTTAATACAAATAAAACATTATTTAAATATTCCATAACATTACATATGTTGTTATTATAAAAAAGACAACTTTTATTTTCAAATTTTAAAAAAAAACCATCCATATCCAATCAAGATATAGAAATTATGTTCTTGGTACCACTAGGAACATAATAACAATTATGTAAAACCAAAATCATCATAGTCTGTAGTGAGAGGTGGTAATCGCGAATATCCAATGCTACCAACCTTGCTCCATTGGAAGCTAGAAGATCCACCTCTCCTAAAGAAATCTTTCAAAATCTACATGGTTTGTGCATTTGAATACATATGTGAGCCCCACAAGCTATATCTAATACCCAATGTGTAGAAATAGAAAGATTTCACTCGAAAAAAAATGTACCTTTTGCATCCCCATGCTTCTGGGTGTAGTTCCTCTTCTAGTGGACTTGCTTGCAACATGAAAGACACACCTCCTCCCATTCCTTGCCCTTCCTCTGGATCTTCCCCTTCTTGGAAGGATGATTCTCAGGGGCTTTAGATCGTTTATAATTCATTTGGCCCTTTTCCTTGACCTTCATTTTTCTTATTCACCATAAGGACTACGGGTTTGACACACCCCATGTCCTTCTATACCTGGAGAATCACAGTCAGAATTTCCGATAGACTCTTCTCAATGTTGCTCACATTGTAGTTGACAATAAAGCTAGATATGGTCTTGGGAAGTAATTATATGATGAGATCTGTACGCAAATCATCCGGGAATTTATTCCCTAAGATGTCCAGGAGTTAAATGTAGCCAAGAAGCATGACTAAACAAGGCCCAAATGGCACGGACCCTCCTAGCTTAGTTTTAAACAAATCATTGGAGATCTCATACCACTCTTGTATCGCCTTCTCTTGGTAGATATCCTTAAGGTGAGAAATCATGTTATAGACGTCCATGTTTTCATGTTGCTTCAAGAGATCATTGGACATGGCCGATAGCATGAAACACAAGAAATATGTGGCATTATCCATGTGATTCACCTGGAGAGATAATTTCTCATCACTGGACTATTTACCAGGTGAAATTGGAATAGGCACTTCCAGCAAATACAATTTCCATTTGTGGCGAAGGATGACACGTAAACATGTCTCCCACCCTTGGAAATTGGTGTCGGTGAGAAGGGTTTCCTTCTTGTGTATGGTTCTGAATGATATGTTTGATGTAATTTTATTTTCATTTCTAAAAATTAAGATGAGAAAAGGTTTAGTAATTTATTATAAAATAGAGACAAATAAATAAATTAATACTTATTAGTCTCCCACTATTTTATCGAAATCCAATAGCCCTCACCGTTGAATTCGGAATATTCTATTTCCGGAATATTCTTGTGGTAAGGATCCATATTTCCCTTCGCATAACCCTATATACGATTGGTGATGAAACTTGAACGATTTTAGGTGGTCATTCAAAATTCCAAGTTCATTAACTCACAGCTCCTTGATCTGCTGAGTGGACACCCCAATCCTGAAATCCTTTTATTTTGGATTTCCTCATCTGTTGCCTCTTGGTCACACCATGTCCTGCTGTGGCAGTCAACCCTTGATGCAAACAACGTCATGTCAACCCAAAACCTTGAATAATAATTCCCTAATAATTGAAATCACCCTAACTAGGGTTGTTCATGTACGGTGAACTATGGTTCGATTCTAACAAAGATTATGAAGTCTATACCGAATTTATATTTCTTTTGATGTATTCTATCCTTATACATAAATTTCAATTTTATTATCTTTGATTATATTCTTGTTAATATTATGTGGGATATACTTATGTGATTAACCAATTATAAGATAATATTTATGCATAAGCTAGTTTTTATCTTAGTTCCATCTTGGATGATTGATTAATTCATTGATTGTGTGATCATGACAACACACCCATAAAAAATCAACCATGAAACTGAAAGAAATAAAATAAATGTTATGATCATGAGCCTTTTATATTGTTTAATTTATCTAGTGGTTGATAAAATAACCCACGACCTAGGGTAAAAACACCTTGAACCATTCGGGTTCATGTTTACAGCTTTCCACTTGTCCACCTTTGTATCTCCTTAGATTGGTTTCGCCTTTTCTCTTGACTTGAGCCACCTCCACTAGTTTGGGAGCTCCATCCATAACATATGCATTTATCTCACATTCATGTGAGGGGTAAAAAGGGTTTTTTACATAAAATAATCCTTGGATGCGCCGGCCCTACATATTAATGACGAGAAGGATCACATGCCAAAACATTTAAATAAATAATTTAAAATAAAGCATTCACATACAAAGGTATTGGTATAGCTCATGATCATCCATACATGCAATGATATTTATACATAAATAAAACTAGCATTCAATTCTTTAATCATTCTTTCTTAAGATAAATCACGCTCGAATCAATTTATTATCTTTAATTAATCAATCCTATTTTCTTAAATCATTTTCTGAATTACCTTGAGATTCTCATCCATCATAATTTTAAACAATTAAATTCATTAAAAATTATCTTTGTACTTAACTTGTACCTTTTAGGAAACACGGTGAATTCCCATTTATAACGCAGATGTTAAATTAAACACATACATATAAAACACCTACCACGTGTTGTGCCTTAGCTTTACTCCTTCACCATGGTACACGTCTCAAGGGTTTGTATAATATAATAATAAATTTTAATAAATCTGTATAATTTGGGTGACTAAACGGCCTATAGTTATGACTACATGGTGTGTAATTATCTTCACCGTCCATCCAAAGTACACGCCAATGGACATGGTGTGTTAATGTAATTTAGAAATTTTCAGAGTACACGGCGTGTACTATGGGACACACGCCGTGTAGTTTCCGCATTAAACGATTTATAGTTGGGTAAGCCGTGTACGGGGTAAAAGTTCTAACCCTAACCCAAAGGGACTACACACCGTGTTCTATTGGACCACACAGTGGGTAATCTAGAAAATATGTGCCACCTATTCCTTGTGAACATAGGGTGTCATAAATGACTTAGATATGATCAATAAACGGCCTGATTTGGAAGAAATGTCCAATGCATGAACCTAGACTACAAGGCATGTACTTTCGAATAGACACCGTGTATTCTATTGTTATATGTCCAGGAATGTTTGGCTCCAACGGATGAGGTCCATTATTTTATTTTAATCAAAAATTAAAATAAAAGGATATTTTTTTATGGTGAATGAGAAACGATAGAGGAGGAACAGATCTCGAGATTCAGATTTAAAGAATGATTAACATGAATTGAAACAACTGGATTATTTTATGTGTAGATCACCAACAAATAACTATATAATTATAATCAACGATATGACCGCTCTGATACCACTTGTAGGTTACGGTCGCAGTAGGAGCACGTTTGTGGGTTTACCCAACTTTAATTTTAACTTTTAAAAAATGTTCAATCCGAGATCTGTCATGATGAAAACCGCCAAATCATCAGAATGGAATGAAGAACTAAAAACGAAAGAGGGAATACCAGAATTATAGAGATAAAATCATCATATGTTGGTTATAATTAATTTAATTATTTCAAAAGAATTACCTTGGTATAATTCTTACTTTATTGATGTCTCCAGTCAAGATCATGTTATCCATCGTTGCGTCGTAGAATCCATGTGTAGGATTCCTCTAGCGGTGTTCCACATGTGTGCCACGTATCTCCAGATGCCTCCGAAGGGATCTCCAGGTGCTATCATAGAAGAACAATCACATGCAAGGTCCACCTTTGATTGCCTTGGTATCTCAGTCTTGAGAGAGTTCTTGGAGGAAGGAGTTCTTTCTGCCTTGAAATAATTCTCCAGAATTGTTGTGCACATCGATTGATGGGATAAGTGTTGGGGTCATGAGGATATTTATAATCAGGTTCGAGGTTATAGGGTTATGACAATAAATAAAGGCATTACACATTTTATTTATTTCATTAACTCTTATTGAAACCCCCATGTTGAATTATTACTTCCTTGACATGCACCCACGCTAATTATAATTAATATAATTTAATAAAACAATATTATATCCTCAAAATCCTAACAGGAAAACTACATTGCGTGTAATAATTAATACCCTGAGTGTACTCGTATTCCATAAAACTACACGGTGTGTGTATTTAATATACACCGCGTGGACTTTTACTTTCCATTTTTCTTTATCTCCTCCTACACATTTATAATACCTTGAGTAATAGGTATTTATTTCTTAAATAAATGTAACAACATTACTTGCTGAAAAATATATTATTTCTCCCAAAATATATTCTCTCAAATAACTAGTGTTGAAATAAATGTGATCATGCATCCTTATATAATTTGTAAACCACAGTCAGGAATAATATTTATTTAACTTGTTAAATTAATATTTAACTGAGATACATGGACACACTTAGTGTCTGACCCTATATGACCCTTTCTTAGTGGAATTAGGAAGATCCAACCTAAAGTCCAAGGTTAGAATCTTGGGACACGCCAGGGCACCCATAGAGAAATATGTTAATTCCGAAATGACGTGTCACCTCATACGAACTCTTACAGTGTAATATAATCCCTTTGTCTTGATATCTATAATCAAGTGGGTTTCATGCTAGTTCCATCAACCCATGCGCTCAATTATTCTTTCTTTGACTTTCTATAATTGATCACGCCCATGCATTACCATGGACATGGATTTAATTAGGCTATATCAATTCTCTCAAAGGGCTTGATATATCTACTTCCATTCTGGAACAGAAGGGACAAATCCTTTCTCGCATTGTAGTATTACTCGTGACGCACCCAACGTATCCTACCATGTTGTGAACATTGTGTCATCATAGTTTTCATAAATACATCTAAGTGCTCGAGTTGTAATACCCAATAATAATACTCTTAAAGTGTATGGACCAATACACAAGTCTGCAGATAGGAACATCCAATGACACTATGAAATGTGGATTTCCTACTAAAGGGTCTCATTCTCATAATATCCACCTGGATTTTACCAAGGGCGCACACAATGAGAAGTTGCCTCAATGTTTTATGAAACCTCACCCGTAATGGCTTGTATTATTTGTGTCCCTCAAATAACATCATCCAGCCATAGAACATATATTCTAGAATAGTGTTATGGCACTTCGAGGTTCTCATCATAGCAGGGATCTGCTATGACCCTTTAATGCAATGACTATCCTTAGGAAATTATCACATGAATTTTCATGTAGAAGAATAATCAAGATGTGATAAGGATTTTATTAATGAATAAAGTACAAAGTAGTTGGTTCTAGGATACCAACTCCAACAGACTCCACCATGGACTAGAACTAACAGCTAACAACCATTAACCCGCTATCTTTCAAATGATATTCATGATTCTAATATGATTGGCCTTTAGTCATGCGTTCCACCAAGTTCTCATCCATGGAAACTCTACTAACTACATCTTCACCCATTTGATAAAAATCAATTGTTAGATGATACATTTAGAGTATGTTCTATGTCTGATGATGTGACCTTGGTTCATTTACATGATCCACAATTGTAGTATTATCACAATACAATGTAATGGGATCTTTACTGCTAAGAACCACATCATGCTCCTGGACAAAATTTTGAATCCAAACAGCTTCCATGGTTGCATCAGAAGATGCTATATATTCGAACACCACTGTAGAATTGGGGAAAGATGGCTGATTTGAACTCTTCCAGCTCACAGTTCCTTTATAGAGATAGAAAACATATCCATATTGCGACTTTAGATCATTATGATCTATCTGAATACCATCATTAGAATAACCTCTGATGAAAAGCTCCTCGTCTCCTCCATACACCAGGAACATATCCTTAGTTCTTCTTAGATACTTATGGATAGTCTTAATAGTAGTCCAATGTTGTTCCCTTGGATCTTCTTGATATCTTCCTACCATGCTCAGTGCGTAGGTAACATCAATACTAGAACATAACATGGCATACTTGATGGATCCTATAGCTGAAGCTTATTGGATCTTACTCATTCTATCATTATATTGTTGTGTCTGAGGACACATTTTCAATGAAAGATGTTGTCCATGTGATAATAGAACTAATCCCCTCTTGGATTGTTCCATACTAAATATCTTTAGTATCTGGTAAATGTATGTACCCTGACTTAGTCGAACCAACCTCTTGAATCTATCATGAATGGTCTTGATCCCTAGAATGTAGAATGTTTCACCCAAGTCCTTCATAGTGAAACACTTTTTCAACCAGTCCTTAACTGACTGTAAGACCGGTACATCATTTCCAATAAGAAATATGTCGGAAACATATACTACTATGATAACGATCTCATTCCCAATAAACCGCTTCTAACCACATGGCTCACATTGATTCTTAATGAACCCAAATTCCATTATGGCTTCATAAAATCGAATGTTCCATGACCTAGATTCTTGCTTTAATCCATAAATTGATTTATGAAACTTAAAAACCCATTTGGCATCACCTGGTGTCACAATCCATTCTGGTTGTGTCATATAGACATCTTCTTGACGGTTCCTGTTAAGGAATGTTGTTTTTACATCCATCTGTCAAACCTCATAGTCATGGCAAACTGCTATGGAAGGAATGATTCTTATGGATTTAAACATTGAAACTGATGAGAGGGTTTCATCATAGTCAATTCCTTGATGATGTCTGAACCATTTAGCCACTAGCCTTTCCTTATAGGTGCAAACATGGCCTTCCATGTCGAACGTTCTCTTGAATACCCATTTGCATCCAATAGGCTTTACATCAACTGGATCGTCGACCAGAACCCAACATGGTTCTTATACATGGAATCCATCTCAAAATTCATAGATTCTAGCCATATTAGAGCATATGAGCATTCTTATGCATCCTTGTAGGAGAGAGGTTCATAATTTTCCAACAATAATGATTCACCATCCTCAGTGACTAAGAAACCAAATATCTCTAGTTCCCTTACCAATCGTGAGCTCCTACGCAATACTTGTTTTTCTATAACCTCTTCCACTGGGACATATGGAAATTGATCCTATACTAACTCCCGCGTATCTTCATCATCAAATTTGTTGAAGTCAATCTTACTCCCACTATTCTTCTTAAAGATGTGCTCCCTCTCACGAAAGACAGCTTGTCTAGAGACAGTCACTTTCTTGTCTGATGGGTTATATAGGTAATATCCTTTCCTTTACTTGAGATATCATATAAAGATACACCTCATGCCCCAGGGTGCTAGTTTGTTTCGAGAGAAGGCCATAACAAATTCATCTCATCCCCATACATGTGTGTGAGACAAAATAGGTTACTTTCCATTCCATGGCTCATAGGTAATTCCATTTTCCGCATTAGTTGGTACTTGGTTTAATGTGTATGCTGCAGTTTGTAATGAATATCCCCAAAAGGATAATGTAAGATCCACATGACTCATCATCAACCTCGCCATGTCTAAAAAGGTGTGTTTCTTTCTTTCACTATCACCATTCCACTGTGGTGTATAAGCAGGATTTGGCTGACATAGAATTAAAAACTACCATATAAGATCGATGAACTATTGGTTCAGATATTCTCCACCTCGATCTGATCGAAGATTCTTTATCTTCTTATAAAGATAATTCTCTAATTCATTCTTGAATTCCTTAAATTTTATAAGGCCTCTGAATTATAACTAATTAAGTAGACATATCCATATCTACTCAAATCATCTGTAAAATTAATGATGTGAGAATATCCACCTATAAATTCTACTAGAAATGGTCCACACACATCTGTGTGTACCAATCCTTGAAGCTATGCGGCCTATTCACATTTTTAGCCAAAAGGTGTCTTGGTCATTTTTCCTTGTAATCAAGCGGGAAATCTATCAAGTGGTTTTAGCTCAGTAGAGTCTAAATAGACATCTTGGCAGATCTTTTTCTAGCGCCTCTTGTTCATATGACCGAGACGGTGATGCCACAACTGGGGAATGTATGAGTAATGTGATATTGTTTCGTTATCGATTTCCAACACTTGGTTTTGGTAATTTAATACATACAAACCATTATTTTAATGTGACATACCAAAACATACATTTTTCTTATAAAAGAGGCAACCCTTATTTACAATGTTGAAAAAAAATCCATCCATATCCAAACAAGATAAAGAAATTATGTTTTTGGAAACACTGGGCACATAATAACAGTTATGTAAAACCAAAATCATCTAAGTCGGTAGTGAAAAGTGGTAATTGCAAATAGCCAATGCTGCCAGCCTTGCGCCATTAGAGAGCGGGTCTCATGTATGTAAATGGGTTTAATTTCATAATCATAATGTTTTAAAAACTGCTTTAAAGACATGATCTTTATTGTCACTTTAAAACCCACGGAAGGGGAGAGCGGGTCTCATGTATGTAAATCCCAGAATTTAAAATAGATCATTTTTATATATATGTGAATACCCCTTGTAGAAATAAGATCTTTGAGTATTCAATTTATAGCACAAAATAATTTTGATAAAAGATAGAGGCATTTTGAGACGAAAATTCTGCAGCATAACAGCTATGTTTCGGGGTTTTAGAGAACATTGAAAAGAGAGGGGACATGGGTCACCCACTCATAAATGATCCATAAAATAGTGGAGGGACAGAATGTATATTATTTAAGAGCACGGTAATGAAATCGGAATGATATACCATATGAAACTAAGAACTTGAAAGGAAGACAAAAAAAAAAGATTTCTCTTATAAAAATTCGATAGCCTAACGGCACCACTTAAACTTCAAAAAAAATGAATCGACAAGATCAAAAAGGCTCTCTAATAATATGAACATAAATGATATGTATGATATATATAGAGATCATACCCCAAAATAAATTAACTTGAAAGACTTGACAAGAAAATAGAACTTGAAAATGAGAAGGGTGGAAGAATCCCTTAAAAATTCGATAGCATAACGGCGTCACTTAAACTTCAACAAAAATGAATTGATGAGATCAAATAGAGTCACTCATCATAAGAAAATAAAAGTTCAGTATGATATATATAGATATCATACCCCAACATAATAAAAAGAAACTTTCAAGACTTGACATGGAATTAGAACTTTGAAAAATGAGAAGGGTGAAAGAACCACTTAAAAATTCGGCAGCCCAATGGCGCCACTTAAAACATCAAAATACTGAATTGAAGAGATCAAATGGGGTCTTGTATTATATGATCATAAAAGATCAGTATGATAAATATAGAGATCATACCCCAACATAATAAAAAGGAACTTGAAATACTTGACATGAATGTAGAACTTTGAAAAAAAATGAGAAAGGTGAACGAATCCATTGAAAATTCGGCAGCCTAACGACGCCACTTAAAAATTCTAAAAACGAAATGATGAGAGTAAGAGGGGGTATCTCATTATATGAACATAAACAGGACAGTATCATGAATATAAAATAACCTCCCCCCATCATAAGAACATGGGTCACAAAAGAATGACATAAAAGAGATCACTTGAAAAGAAAGAGATGGGTCAGATCCCTTACCTTAAAACGTAACTCATAAAACTCAAAGGTTGGGTCCTTGAGGGCTTGGGGGCACCTTGGGAGGACTCCTTGGAAGGTAAGGAGACCATAACTTCGTTGAGGATGGTTTTGGGGTCGAAAAGATGAGAGTAGGGCTTGGTATTTATAGGGAAAGTGAGGGGACGAGGCATTAATGGCCAAGGGACACCTCAAAAGTGGTTGTCTCAAAAGCACGGGCCCTCCCATGGTACTTCCCATAGAGTTAGGCCACATGGGGACCCCCACACAATAATTCATCCTCTTTAGTCGATCATCTTTTAAAATATCTCATGACATCATCATGACATAGTTATGATGTCATTAAACATACCGAAACCCTAAAACTGTATTTTTACTATTCACTGAAAATTCAACTTTCTCAGAAAAATCCCAAAATATCACCTTAACCAAATATCAGTGCTCTGATTTCAAAAATGAACTCCATTTTAAAAAATAATTTTCTAAATATTTTTAATTTATTTTTTAAATAAATACACTATTCACCAAAAATTAATTTTTTTAGAAAAATCCCCCAAAATTACCTTAACATAATATCGATGCTCTGAGTTCGAAAATGAAATCCATTTTATAAAAATAATTTTTTAAATATTTTTAATTTAATTTTTAATTAAAAACACTATTCACTCGAAAAAACTAATACTTGAACAATAATTTATGAAACCGTTTTTTAACCATTTTATTGAATCACATTACTTAATCAAGGTACCTATATTATATTAATACTTTCTTTAAGTGATATTACTAATCAATTTGGTCACATTACTAATCCTAAGCATAAAATCACTATTCATAATTTACTATTCATCAAAAATTATGTTGATCTTATTAGACTCTAAATTTCATACTGGACATATTTGTAGAAGACCATTTTTTGAAAATCATTACACATTTTTATTTATTTATGGTTTATATAAACATTTTCAAAATATCCTTTCTCTAAAATTCATCAAAAATATGCATGCTATGTTTATCCGGACATTTGAAAATTCATAATCTTCATCATAAGAAGAAATCCATGTTTTTATTTAAAACAAACGATTACACAAGGCAGTTACGGTCTCCTTACATATCCCCTTATAACACCAGCATAGGACTTAAGTGTAAGGTGTGCTAAGGTTGGAGAATCCGAGGGAGGCTCGACCAACATCGCACGAGTAGTAATTTCTATCAGTTTGAACTTCTCGTGAAGGCGTTTCCGTTCTAGTTTCACACGATGAAGTTCAGCTTGGGTTTGGCCCAGAGCAAAGCCCAGTGGTGCTACCTTCTTCCCATGTTCTGTTAGGTGGGCTTCGATCAGTCCAAGACTACTGGGTGAGGCCATCAAATCTTCTTTCTATATTAATTAACCATGATTGCTTGTATTTAGAGACAATAGTAAAAACATTTAGTTTTCAGCGGTCATATTGACCAATGGTCAAATAACAGTCAAAACCCAACAGTCTCATTTTAATTATACTCATGTTATCAAATGAAACATTTTTGTTGAGTATAAAAATAAAATAACACATAAAATTAGGAAACAAGATTTATTTAAAATTTCGGGTCGTTACAATCTTCCCCCCCTTAAGAAATTGCGTCCTCGCAATTTTTAAAATTGGGTTTTGAAATTTCATTGAAAGTCCCACATCGGAAAAGGAGTCAGTAAAACTATTACTTTAAAAGAATGAAAGGGAAGTATAAAGGTCACCCAAGTTAACCCACAATTGGATTACGTGTAGGAAAAACATCTACATGGAGGTGAAAACAAAGGTTCAAGTTCTGAGGGAGAGTGATAGAGAACATAATTAAGAGAAATTTAACCATAAGAAACTCCCAAAATTATGATGTGTGTAAATGGTCTATGATTACCTAGTAAGAAACATAAGCCAACAACATTTTTGTTTTTCGTTTCTTTTCATAATTTTGAGGAATTCATTTACTACATAGAAAAAAAATATAAGAAAATATACCTTCCTTCATGTAGAGTTTCATCCTTTAATACATTTCTACCCAAAATAATCTTTTCTCCAAACGCTGAGCATTCAAAAACACTTGGTCTCATCAAAACACAAGAATAATCTTCTAGAGAATCACATAATCCACAAAAGATTAACCGTCTATTTCATCTATCTTTAAATATTATCCCAAAAATAGAAAGGGTAAGGTAAAAAAACACTTCAAAAAGAAATAATCCTATAGGAATGGAAACTACTTTTAAATCTTCAAAGTTCCATGGTACTACGCAGAGTTCATCATAGACCATTCCATAAATAATTGTCCTTAAAAATCCTCAAAATAAACCAAACTAAGATTGAAACCCAAATACAAGAAGGATTTGATAACATAGTCTTCCAAGGTAAACTGTATCATTCATCTCAAAACAACATCAATCACTTCTAAAATCATTTAACAAAAGTAACTAACCTAAAAATATTTACCCCAAGATAGGTTAATAATTTCCATAAGTAACCTAAATTACTATAAGTCCGCCTTAAATTCATTGATTCTTCAAAATATATTTCAACCTTACTCCTCAATGAAAATACGGTAGTAATCTATTTACCTCAATCATATAGGGTCCCCAAAATAGTGAACGTCTTCCAAAATAATAATCATCTTTTAATCCTCTAATCATCTCTATCATATTAATACGGCAATCATCGCATTTCCTATCACATTGGTTGTTGGGACATGTTCTTCCATTTCCCACCAATAAGTAAGAAGATAAATTATAATTATGGGCTTAAATACTTTTCCAATAATCATGAAAATGAAACTTTAAGAATAAAAGGATAAACTTGTAGAATAAAAGTATATCCTAACTTGTGATCCCCTAGGTCCCAATCTAGGTTATCCATGATCGTATATTCTAATGTGAATATTTATTTTATTTTATCTTTGTTCCATTAATAATGGTTCATACTAAGCATATGAATTTACCAAAGCATATCCCCCGAGAGTGTAATAACCAAGAGTGCAGCAAGGCCCATTGTGGTGTACCAGTTACCATTCGAGTCTAGATCAAATCCGTGTTTTCGGGTTTTACCCCTATGTACATCTATGCCAGAGCCACCTCTACCTACTCGTATCCAGACAGGGATGTATTTGCTTGGGAACCCCTTACTCAATACTCACCAAAATACCAGGAAGATTTCCTATATTTAAAATTTTCTATATGGTTATTACTAATGTTTTCATATCCTAATTTACACAAATAACTAAACCATCCTTTGATACCAACTATAGCATCCTGTCATTTTATCACACAAACATTCATTAAGTTTTACAAAACCGGGGATCATTAAGGTTTAGTGTCTTGGAATCCAGGAACTTAATACATGAAACTAAAAAAACATTCTTCTTAAACACTTGAAAGTCTTCTCCTTATGTTCATACTAGGTTCATTACTGCATCTCATAACCTGGGGACATACATCAAAAGAAAGGGTGAGGAGAAGGCCCAGTAAGGGAACCATGGGGAAACATTTAACATGTGAACTTGAGACACATCAGCAATGTCATGAAAAGATCATTAAGGCATGAGAAAGAAATCATGTGGAATATCATAATAAAAATAACATTTTTCATAACTTGAAGATGTGGCTACATCATTTAACATAGACAGTCATGAACATATCACCATAGTCCATCCCCAAGGTTTCATTTGAAAATTACCAAGGTTATTCACCAAGGTATCGTGAAAATTGTAATCTCTAGTGGTTACATCATTACCCAATGCATTGGAGCGCTATCCGGGCCCACCATTAAATTTTCCTTTATTATCATGTGAGCCAAATATATCATCATAAAATATTTCATAAATAACCCATATAGCAAAAAATAAAAGGGTTTCATTTCATAATCATAACGTTTTGAAAACTTCTTTAAAGACATGATCTTTATTGTCACTTTAAAACCCACGGAAGGGGAGAGCGGGTCTCATGTATGTAAATCCCAGAATTTAAAATAGAACATTTTTATATATATGTGAATACCCCTATATAAATAAGAGCTTTTAGTGTTCACTTTATAGCATAAAATACATTTGAGAAAAGAAAGAGGCATTTTGAGACGAAAATTCTGCAGCATAATAGCTATGTTTCGGGGTTTTAGAGAACATTGAAAAGAGAGGGGACATGGGTCACCCACTCATAAATGATCCATAAAATAGTAGAGGGACAGAATATAAATTATTTAAGATCATGTTAATGAAATCTGAATGATACACCATATTAAATGAAGAACTTGAAAGGAAGACAAAAAAATAAGATTTCTCTTATAAAAATTCGATAGCCTAACGGCACCACTTAAACTTCAACAAAAATGAATTGACGAGATCAAAAAGGGTCTCTCATCATATGAACATAAATGATCAGTATGATAGATATAGAGATCATACCCCAAAATAAAATAACTTGAAAGACTTGACAAGAAAATAGAACTTGAAAATGAGAAGGGTGAAAGAATCCATTAAAAATTCCACAGCCTAACGGCGTCACTTAAACATCAACAAAAATGAATTGATGAGATAAAATAGGGTCTCTAATCATAATAAAATAAAAGTTAAGTATGAGAGATAGATATATCAAACCCCAAAATAATTAAAAGGAACTTTCAAGACTTGACATGGAATTAGAACTTTGAAAAATGAGAAGGGTGAAAGAACCACTTAAAAATTCGGCAGCCTAACGACGCAACTTAAAACATAAAAATACTGAATTGAAGAGATAAAATGGGGTCTCTCATCATATGATCATAATATATCAGTATGATAAATATATATATAATACCCCAACATAATAAAAAGGAACTTGAAATACTTGACATGAAAGTAGAACAATGAAAAAAATGAGAAAGGTGAACGAATCCTTTGAAAATTCGGCTGCCTAACGACACCACTTAAAAATTCTTAAAACGAAATGATGAGAGTAAGAGGGTGTCTCTCATCATATGAACATAAAAATGAAAGTATCATGAATATAAAAGAACCTCCCCAAACATAAGAACATGGGGCATAAAAGAATGACATAAAAGAGATCACTTGGAAAGAAAGAGAGGGGTTTGATCCCTTACCTTAAAACGTAACTCTTAAAACTCAAAGGATTGGACCTTAAGGGCTTGGGGGAACCTTGGGAGGACACCTTGGGATGTAAGGAGACCAGAACATTGTTGAGAATGGTTTTTGAGTCGAAAAGATGAGAGGAGTGCTTGGTATTTATAGGGAAAGTGAGGGGACAAGGCATTAATGGCCAAGGGACACCTCAAAAGTGATTTTCTCAAAAGCATGGGCCCTCCCATGGTACTTCCCATAGAGTTAGGCCACATGGGGACCCCCCACACAATAACTCATCCTCATTAGTTGAACATCCTTTAAAATATCTCATGACATCATCATGACACAGTTATGATGTCATTAAACATACCGAAACCCTAAAACTGTATTTTTACTATTCACTGAAAATTCAACTTTCTCAGAAAATTCCCAAAATTTCACCTTAACCAATTATCAATGCTCTGATTTCAAAAAAGAACTCCATTTTATAAAAAAAAATTTCAAAATGTTTTTATTTTATTTTTAAATTAGATACACTATTCACCGAAAATTCATTTTTTCTAGAAAAATCCCACAAAATTACCTTAACATAATATCGATGCTCTGAGTTAAAAAATGAAATCCATTTTATAAAATTAATTTTCTAAATATTGTTAATTTAATTTTTAATTAAAAACCTCTATTGACCCAAAAAAACTAATACTTGAACAATAATTTATGAAACCGTTTTTAACCATTTTATTGAATCTCATTACTTAATCAAGGTGCCTATATTATATTAATACTTTCATTAAGTGAGATTACTAATCCATTTGGTCACATTACTAATCCTAAGCATAAAATCACTATTCATAATTTACTATTCATCAAAAATTAAGTTGATCTTATTAGACTCTAAATTTCGTACTGGACATATTTGTAGAGGACCATTTTTTGAAAATCATTACACATTTTTATTTATTTATGGTTTATATAATCTTTTTTAAAATATCCTTTCTCTAAAATTCATCAAAAATATGCATGCTATGATTTTCCGGACATTTGAAAATTCATAAACTTTATCATAAGAAGAAATCCTAGTTTTTATTTAAAACAAAGGATTACACAAAGCAGTTACAGTCTCCTTACATATCCCCTTATCACACCAGTATAGGACCTAAGTGTAAGGTGTGATAAGGTGTAAGAATCTGAGGGAGGCTTGGCCAACATCGCCCGAGTAGTAATTTCTATCAGTTTGAACTTCTCGCGAAGGCGATTCCGTTCAAGTTTCACACGATGAAGTTCATCTTGGGTTTGGTCCAGAGAAAAGCCCAGTGGTGCTACCTCATTCCCAATTTCTATTAGGTGGGCATAGATCGGTCCAAGACTACTGGGCGAGGCCATCGAATCTTCTTTCTATATTAATTAACCATGATTTATTTTATTTGGAGACAATAGTAAAAACGTTTAGTTTCCAGTGGTCATATTGACCAATGGTCAAATAATAGTCAAAACCCAACAGTCTCATTTTAATTATACTCATGTTATCAAATGAAACATTTTTGTTGAGTATAAAAATAAAATAACACATAAAATTAGGAAACAAGATTTATTTAATATTTCGTGTCGTTACATTTGGGTAGTGAAGATAGGATGATATCTGCATGCAAATCATCCAGGAATTTAATCCTTAAGATGTCCAGGCATTCAATGTAGCCAATAAGCTTGACTACATGAGTCCCATCTGGCATAGACTTTCCAAGAGTGGTTGTAAACATTTAATTGGAGATCTCATATCTCTCTTGTCTCGCCTACTCTTCGTAGAGATCCTTAAGGAGAGACATCATGCTATACACATCCATGTTTCCATGTTACATCAAGAGCTCATTGAACATGGATGATAGCATGAACCACTTGAAATTTTTTACATCATCCATTTGTTTCATATATAGAGATAATTCCTTATCACTTACATCTTTCCCATGTACAATTGGAATAGGCTCTTCGAGCACATAAAATTTCCATTTGTGGCGATGGATGACACGTAAACGTCTCTACCACTCTTGGAAATTGGTGTCGTTGAGAATGTTTTCTTTCTGGTTTATAGTTCTGAATGATATGTTTGAAGTAATTTTCATTCCATTTATAAAAATTATGATGATAAAAGGTTTATTACATTGTTACAAAACTAAGACAAATATATAAATTAATACTTATTAGTCTCCCACTATCTTATCAAAATCCAATAGCCCTCACCATTGAATTTGGAATATTATTTTTACTGAATATTCGTGTGTCATGGATCTATATTTCCCTTTGCATTACCCTAACTAGGGTTGGTCAAGCGACTTGAAGGGTTTTATGTTAGCATTACAAATGCCATCTGCATTAACTCGTAGCTCAATGATCCGCTGAGTGGACACCCCAATCCTGAAATCCTTTTATTTTGGATTTCCTCAACCAGTGCATCTTGGTCACAATAAGTCCTACTGAAGCAGTAAAACCTTGATATGAACCATGTCAAGTAAACCCTAAACCTTGATTTACAATTCCCCGATAATTGAAAGCACCCAAACTATGGTTTGATTCCAAAAAATATTATGTAAGGCTATACCGACATAATATTTATTTTGAGGGAATTATTCCTTATACGTAAATTGAAATTTTATTATCTTTGATTACATGCTTGTTAATATTATGTGGTATATAAATAACAGATTAACCATGTCTAAGATAATATTTACGCATAAGCTGGTTTTTATTTTTGTTCCATCTTGCATGCTTTTTTAATTCATTAATTGTGTGATCGTGACAACACACCAACAATAAATAAACCATACAATTGACAGAAATAAAATAAATGGTATGATAATGATCTTCCTCTATTGGTTGGTTTATCTAGCAGTTGATAAACTAACCCATGACCTATGGGAGAAACAACTTGAACCATTCGAGTTCATGTTTACATATTTCAACCTTCCCACCTTTATATCTCCTTGGATTGGATTCGCCTTTGCTCTTGACTTTAGCTGCCTCCACTAGCTTGGGAGCTCCATCTATTATATATGAATTTATCTCAAATGGAGGAGAGGGTAAAAAATGGTTTTTTACATAAAAGAATCCTTGGGTGTGCAGGCCCAACATATTAATGATGAGAAGGATCACATGCCAAAAAATTCTAATAAATAAATTAAAAGAAATCATTCGCATACAATGGTCTTGGTCTAGTTCATGATCATCCATACATGCAATGATATTTAGGCATAAATTAAACAATCATTCAATTCGTTAATCGTTCTTGCTTAAGATAAATTATGCTCGAATCAATAAATTATCTGTAATTAATCAATCCTTTTATCTTATATCATTTTCTAAATTTCCTTGAGATTCTCATCCATCATAATTTTAAATAAATAAATTCATTTAAAATTATCTTTGTTCGTAACTTGTAACTTGGATGAAACCCAGTGAATAACCATTTATTACATAAATGTTAAATTAATCACATATATATAAAACACCTATCACGTGTTGTGCCTCACCTTAACGCCAGCACCATGGTACACGTCTAAAGGGTTTTTATAATATAATAATAAATTTTAATAAATATGCATAATTTTGGTGAGTACATGGCGTGTTGTTCCGACTACATGGTGTGTACTTTTCTTCACCGTCCATCTGAAGTACACGCCTGAGGACATGGAGTGTTATTATACTTCGGAAAATTTTCGGAGTAACGGCGTGTATAGTGGCACAAACGCCTTATAGTTTCTGTGTATTCTCGTGTTGTATGGGTTGGAATGATTTGCTCTTCCGGATGAGGTCCTCTTTTTTATTTTAATCAGAAATTAAAATAAATGGCCGTTTCTGTATGGTGGACGAGAAACGATAGAGTAGGAACTGATCTCGACATTCATATTTAAAGAATGATTAACTTGAATTGAAACTACTAAATTATTTAATGCATAGATCACTAATGAAAAACAAAATAATTATAATCAACGATATGACTACTCTGATACCACTTGTAGGTTCTGAGCGCAATAGAAGGGCGTTGGTGGGTTTTCCGAAATATAATTTTAACGTTTAAAAAACGTTCAATCTATGATCTGTCACGATGTAAAACACTAAATCTTTGAAATGGAACAAAGAATGAAAAACATAACACATAATACCAGAACAACATAGACAGGATCATCATATTTTGGTTATAATTAATTCAATTAATTCACAAGAATTACCTTGGTAGAATTATTTCTTTGATTATGTCTCCGGACAAGATCATGTGATCCATTGTTGCATCGTAGAAACCGAGTGTAGGATTCCTCTAGCCGTGATCCACACGTGTGCCACGTATCTCCAGACATCGCCGAAGGGATCTCTAGGCACTAGCATGGAAGAACCTTTTCTTGCGATGTCCGCCTTCGATCACCTTGGCCTTTTGGTCTTAAGAGAATTCATGGAGGAAGCTGTTCTTTCGGCCTTGAAAGAATTATCCATTATTGATGTGCACTATGATTTATGGGATAAGTGTTGGGGTTGTGAGGATATTTATAATCAGGATTGATGTTATAGTTTTATTACAATATATAAATGCTTGACACTTTTAATTTATTTTATTAACACTTATTGAAACCCCCATGTCGAATTATTAATTCCTTGACATGCTCCCACGCTGATGATAATTAATATTATTTAATAAAACAATATTATATCCTCAAAATCCCGACTAGAAAACTACAAATAGTGTAATCATTAGTACACAACATGTACTCGTTTTCTATAAAACTACACGGCGTGTATATTTAATATACACTACATGTAATTTTTTCCCATTTTTCTTTATCCCCTCCTAATCATTTATTAGACCATGAGTAATGGCAATTTATTTCTTATATAAATGTAACTTCATTACATGCTAATAAATATATTATTTCACCCACAATATATTCTCTTGAATAACTAGTGTTGAAATAAATGTGACTAGGCATCCTTAAATAATTATTAATCCATGGTCGGTAATAACATTTATTTAACTTTTTAAATTAATATTTAACTGAGATACATGGACACGCTTAGTGTGTGACCCTCTATGCCCATTTTTCAGTGGCATTAGGTGGAGACTACCCATAGTCCAAGGTTAGCGTCTAGAAACACACCATAGAACCCATAGAGAAATAAGTTAACTCTGCAATGACGTGTCACCTCATATAAATGATTACCGTGTAATGTAATCCCTTTTTATCGATATCAATAATCAATCGGGTTGCATTCTAGTGCCATCAACCCATGTGCTCGATTATTCTTTCCTTGACTTTCTGGAATTGAACTCACCCAAACTTTACCATGTCCATGGATTTATTTAGGCTATATCAATTCCATCAAAGGGGCAGAGATATCTACTTATGTTATGGAATAGAAGGGACAAATCCTTTCTCACATTATCTATTCATGTAGTATTACTCGTGACCCACCCAACGTATCCAACCTTGCTGTGAACAATGTGTCATCATAGTTTTCATTAATAAATCTAAGTGCGCAAGTTGTAAAACACATTAATAATAATCTTAACGTTTAAGGACAAATACACATTTCTGTAGATAGGAACATCCAATGACACTATGAAATGTGGATTTCCAATTGGTGGGTCTCGTTCTCATACTATCCACCTGGATATTTCCAAGGGCGCGCAACATGAGAAGGTGCATCAATATTTTATGAGTCCTCACCCCTAATGGCATGGATTATTTGGGTCCCTATGACCCTTTAATGCAACCACTATCCTTAGGACATTATCACATACATTGTCATGCAGAAGAACAATCATGATGTGATAAGGCTATTATTAATGAATAAAGTACAAAGTAGTTGGTTCTGAGCCACCAAATCCAACAAAGACTTGGAAAAAAAAACCAAAACCACTATTGTAATCTCCTCAAACAAATTAATGAGCAATGTATAAATTAAACGATGATACACGTGCCTCTTGGATAATAAGCTATTGATCAATTACATAAAAGGGTTATAATTCAAAAATATATGACAAATATATCTGAAACTAATCTATTATATTCATAGGTGTTCAATAAAACTAATTGGACTAAAGATAATATTTTGGGATACATGAATTTATATCATAAACATAGTAATAGAAATTTATTATGTTACATAAGGTGTCATGGAGAAAACATGGTATGACCAAAAAGTAATTATGTGATCCCAATAAATACCATTGATGGAACACATTAAAAATTGATAACACAAAATAAGATAATAGTTAAAAAGGACAAAGATTACATAATGAATCAATACCTTTGATTCATAGCACAAATCAACAATTTTATGATAGAAACATATATTTGACATAACATGTACATGGTGCAATGATAAAAACTATGGTATAATTACTCTAATTAAATAAATTAAATTATTTCACAAATGATTAGTTATGGAATAACACAATCAACCATTCCATTACACCAAAAATATGAAATATTGATTAACCCCGATCCATCTATCGGAACAATAAAATCTCATGGATTGTGCTCTATTCCATAAAATATCACCTCACACAACAACCACACTCATTATGATACCATACACAAAATCAAAAAACCCTTCACATCTAGTAACCCCATCATCATTCGAATCCTTTAACCATGAAAAGAAGTGATCTTTTAGCTATAATAACATTTAAAACTATCCTACACATACATAATTCACATGGAAATCACCCTAGAAAACCTGTAACATAAATTATCCATAATGAAGTGGACAATGAAAAATCCAATACAACATAATTATGGATACATAAAAGGATTATAAGGAGATGTAAAAGATTGAAAAAAATTTAGAAAAAAGAAAAATAATTGAATTTAATGTTGACAATGATATAGTTATGATATGTTTTCCATTATTATTTGTAAAAAATTATCTTGATATATATATATATATATTTATATGTGATTAATCATATAAGTCATCATTATTTATCCATCCTGGGAAAATTATAATAATTAAATTTCTCTCAGAGCACTTATAGTGGGAATAAAAAAAAATTATTTTGTTTAATCGAGATCAGTGTTAATTGAATTCAAGTATGATAAGTCAAAATTGTTCCATTTTGATGTTATGATGTTAAATTTACTTTCATAAATATGGAAATATGATAAAATAATTCCATATTTTTTTCATAGGAAATACAAATAAATATAATTGAAACAATTCATTATAGGCTATTGTAGATTTTCTTACAAATACAACTAAATAGGTCCCTATTTTAAAAGACTCCCCACTCGACTAATTGTAAATTTTATATATAAAATAAATTGTGAGGCTGCATAGAAGACCACTATATATTATTTTCAATTGAGTTCTTATATACTCTTAAATGTTCTATTTTATTTTTCATAATTAAAAGAATAAATAAGTAAATAATTGTGTAAAATTTCACCCATATATATATATATATTGTAAATCCTAATGGTAGTTATAAAACACTTGAAAATGTTTACTTTATGAAAAAAATAAAATGTTTTAGTTTTTAATTGATTATGTTATTGTTTAAATAACCAAATAAAATATTTTAGTGTTATAATAACCAACATAAATTTAATATTAAGCTATTATTTAAACAATTCTTTATTCAAATGGGAATAACAAGAGTACACATCCTTGATATGATACTCAGATATGATTTGATTGCGAGAAAGTCTAGGTACAATGTGTTGAAAAATGTACAACGGAATAATTTGTAAGTGGATAAGGCCAGCATACTAGGACATGGCCATGGTACCCATACACAGAAAGCTATATAGGAATGACCAATGCACATAGGCACATGTTAATGGAAACAGGAATGGGATAAAGTAAAAGAGTAGACCAAAGGTTTCCAAGACATGTCATGTATACCCTTATACACATCACTTACCTTTTAAATTATAGTTTTTATTCCCTAATTCTCTTCAATGTATACAAATATCTATAGGGTGTGCCCCCTTAGTCTACCCATAACTGGGTATGGTGAAGAAATATGCCCTAATCATAGGATGTGATCCCTGAGGAATGATTTATCTAGTATAGAGATCATGAATCCATAATTGATTCCCAATGTCTACTAAATTTCCATTTCACTCTTTCCTCGTCTGTTTTAGGAATCATGTGACCTATATACTATTATGTTGGATACCCTACATAGAGGGTTATTGAGTTACTATCCAGAATCCTCCATAATCACAAGGCGAGATCCCTTATCATCATATTGGTATATTTGGTGTTCCATCATGTACTTATCCCTAGAGGGGTATAATTAGAACAACATCATGGATGAGATACATCATAGTCATCAACCACATAGAGTGACCTCTCCTGGAAGAACGTTATCGTAATGCTTCAAGAAAAAATTTTAGATGGCTATATGGTTGTAGATTTACATTAAAATTTAGTGTCTATATTGAATGTATTTCGAATTTTTTAATTATGTCTCATAATTTTATTTAAATTCATTTATAAGTATGAACTGACTACTCTAATGATTATTTAGGTTTGGTGACTTTGGGGTGTCCAACCGGGCATGTATGTACTCCATATATAATTGTAAATTCAAAAACATGTCATGTCTTATTTAGATTACAGACCATTTAACGGAGTTTCCAATAGAATATAATTAAGAAGAAAATAGTTTTTCTTGAAAATAATTGTTTGTACATAGTTATATATTTGATAGAATTACCCTACATCCAATTATGTTAGACTCATTTTATAGTTTTAGTTGCATTGTATTTGTCCATTCTATTTTCCAGTACTTGAGTTGTGCTTCAATATGGTATATAAAAGTCTTCATTAATTTATATATCAGATTTATATTACCATTAAGAATCTAATTTCTATTTCAATGGGCGTTCTTGTTCACCGCTTCCTTAAACAAGGGCCTTCCTTGTGTGATATGGCTTCATTGTGATGTCACCGACCCCTAGCCAATTGGAGGTGTCTCACGAGTATACCAATCATTTAATCGACTATATACTAGACATTGGTTGGTCTAGTTATAAGAGAGATATATCATATTAGGTCCATAATTAGACCAGAGTTTATAGATATTCTATTTATGATGTTTCGTTGAGGAAATAAACAAAAAATTTCAACATGTTCAAAATTTGACTCTCTAGATAGGTAATTTAGTGTCAAAGTCTTAGCTAACATATCCATTCTCCAATACTTTGATAACCTGATTGATGAATCAGTACATGTAGTCACTATATTTCTTTAGTTAAATTTATACACTTGGTTTGGTCAAGATTATCTATGATTTGAGATACCTATTAAATAGATTTATTATATGGTTTTAGTGAGTGTTCTATTTTTGGTATTTAGGATATTATTGTATTAATATATAAGGTTTTAGGTATATGATTTATGATATTATACTATAATATTTACATCATGTTCAAATAGAATTAAATGGTTACGTGGTTCTCCCATTATGTGATAACACAAAATCATTTTTTTATTCAAAATTTTTTCACTTTACACTTTAGTAAATAGTTATATAATGGACTAATCAAGTACTAATGAGGTTTTAAGGTGTTTTAGAGTGTTATATTTCATTTTTTATTAAAATAGTACTCTTAGGATTGAAGGTGTTGTGAGTTTTCCATGGTTTATATATATATTGATAAAATGATTTTTCGGATTCATTTTCTTATCTAGTTACCTTAAATATGGGGGGTGGACAAGGAAAAATTAAATCAGGGATTGAGGTGTGTGGGTGTGTATATGATTCATCTTCTTATTTATAACATTATTTATTTTGATTAATCCATGAACATAATATTATTATTATTTTTATCTATTGTGTATCATTAGTAATGGTTCAAAGTCACCTATAAATTTTTTTGGTTTAATACACATTTATCTCAAACACATACAAGATAAGAAGATAGTGGAATAATTTTATAAAGACTATTATAATCTTCCCTAACCATAATTATGGTGTGGATTTTATTAACAATTAGTATAATTTTTTTGAAACACCTATGAAGGTTTTGAATAATAGATACAAAAGATTTCTTATAATGATCTATTTCATTGTGTAAGTGGGTTTAGTAGTAGGTTTTCTGTTAGGATTAAGGGAATTATTTTATTTTATTTTTGTAATATATTGTTAATGTGACTTTATAACTAATTATGTGTTTATATATAAATTGATATTTTTTATAGTGTTTTTAAGGATATCATGAATTTCATATAAACTTTGATTTATTTAGTTTTGTTTTCCATGACCTACATAAGTCTTCTCTCAATATAAACTCATTTATTGTTGTCCAACCTTTCAATTGCAGGATATATCAAAGAAAAAATCCTTGTTGATCCTATAGACGGATACAAAATAAAATTTAGTGTGTTATGGTTCTTTCATATATGATCATTTATATTATGTTGTACTTTAATTTGGGGTTTTACCCATATTACCACCCATTGAGATATTGGTTTCATTATAAGATACAACTGAGGATGTGGAATGGATGGGAACATTTTGAGAGTTTTATTGTAAGAGAGAGTGACCTATGAGGTATTCAGTTATAAAAGAACATAGATATCTACATACTATATTTAGACTCTTTATTGAGTTCCTTACCTTGTTTGGATAACTCTTGAGATGATGGTGGTCCTTTCAGAAAGTATTTTTAATGGATTTAGGATTATTATGGAGAATAGTGAATCATATATATGATTCATAGACTATTTCATGGATAATTATAAAATATACATTAATAAATTATTTATATCCATCCATGTTGTGAGTATTGTGTGATTTAAATATTTTGGATCATCAAGAGGGTACAATGAAAGGGGAAGATTATAAATTACGATTCACTATCCTATCCCAATATTCCATTAATACAGTTTGAGATTCTTTATTTTCATCATAGATCATCGGTCATGGATTTCATAGAGAAATCGTGGTTTGATTGATATCCCATTCATCATAGACATGAGACATCGACAACTAGTATAGGATACTAGAATATGGGATTCAAGTATGATATGAGTTTTCATAGATATTCTCACGAATGTGGGTAGGTTCTTAGGGAACCCGTGGTGGTTTTGGTCAATTGGTGGATATGTTAATCTACTTTTCTTATGGTCTAGAACATATCCTAGAGGATTTTTCAATATTTAATGTAGTAGATATATAAAAATTTGATGGGGCCCTCCGGTAGAGGAATTAGTCAGATATGGGTTTTCATCATATTAGACGATATGGTAGATGGCCTTTAATAGTAATAGAGGTGTATGATGGTTTGATTTGTTTCCACAACCAATAACATGTGGCACACATCATCCTCAATGAGTTTTTTCTAATGGAAAAGGATAGTCTCAGGCTATTATAGCCTATTACAAAGAGGCTCCATGGTTTATTGATGAATTATATTTTTATTTTATACCTTAAATGTATTATTTATAGAAACAAGACAAATAAATTAATTTCATGATACATATCTCGTGTGTAGTCTAGAAAAATAGCTAACACATTCCATTAACCAATGAATTTGTAAACTCCTACTGTAATAAATTAAGTTATCACACACTCATTCCAATAGTGATACCTAAATTCTAGAAGAGGTGTGTTATTATATGATATTTTCAAAATAGCGCTGATTCCTTATGAAATTATCTACGGTATGGACTGGATCTCTTGAGTTTAAGAACATATTGATTATTTCAATTAATAAATGTGGTTTGTCCATATATAATGGATTATTATCCTTTTAACTCATGATGATAAACAGATGAAGAGTATGATGATAAAAAACTTATATGGATACAAATAATTACTCATAAATTATATAGCATTACCCTTGGAGTTGTAGATTCTATGGTCTATTAGAATCCAAAATTGTTTACTGAGTATGTGGAAAAGATTCTTGGGGACATTTTCGGATTACCTACCCTCAAATATATGAAAATATACCTATAAATGTACTTATGTACATAATCAATACAAGTTCCTCAAAGTTGTATGGTTGAAAATATATCTTTTTGACCTAATGTATTAGTTAGTGGAGTGGTAGATTAAGGGATTTTTAAGACCCTATGTTCCCCTAACAAATCCATAGTTTTATTTGAAAAGAAGGAAGACTAGAGAATAAATATATGGGTTTATTAATATCTCTTAAATCATGTGATTATCATGTTTTTTATCCACTGTTGATTTTCAATTATCACTTCAATACGATTAATGGGTCCAGATGGATCTTGAATAATAACCTTTGTATGGGCTATCATAATCTCTGAGTTCATTATAAGGATATACCAACAATGATATTATGTTGTATCTATGGTCACAATGAGTAAAATGAAATTAATTTTGTTGTGATGAGAACCCAAAAAATTTTCATAGTACTCATTAATTGAATATTTCATCCCTTATTAGATCTATTTATGTTTATCTTAATTGATGCAGTCTTGGTGTAATCATCATCTGAGGAGGTGTATGCGGGATATTTTATTATAGTCATAGATATTATCCAAAGTAAACAGATTTATACGAAAATATAAAAATGTTAGTTATATATATGGGAGAAATAATTTTTGGAACATTTCATTTTACAAGAGGGACTCATTGTGGAATCAGTGATAGATGCGCAGTGTTATATTTGGTTCCACCAAAGAGTTTGGCTGGGGTTCATATATTCAATGTTATATAAATATAATATGACATATTCATATATGGTTTCACTTGTAATATGTAAACATAAACTAATTCTACCTAAAAGGGTTGTTATTATATATTAGATGTAGAAATCCTGGTAGGTTTTTTAGTAGTTATAGTAGATGTTGAATAACACCCACATATTGAGACTACTCGAGGATATTGGGGAATATTTAGTGTGTTGTGATGTATGTATAATAGTTATTAGCTATTTTAGGGTGGAGTTGTTGGTAGTTATTTCCTAAGGGTCTTGAATATTTATTCCATATAATCAGAACTACATGACCCGTGATCTAGATATTAGAGTAGTTTTCTATGACAATAAGATCAAAAGACACTATCTTATAGGTGAGTTGTTTATATTATATTCCAACCACAGTATCATCACTTATATATTCTAATTGAAGTATCCCAACATGTGAATATGGAATCAGATAGTGTTCCTCTAGGATTATTAATTAGAATTAAAATATACTCTTGGGAAGGGTAACATGGTGGTTGATTCTCTCTACATGAGATCTTTATCATATTTTCTGATATAGGAATCATATTAGTTGGTATAATTGTAGTTTTATGTAGTTTATGCTGATAGGAAACATACCTCATATCGACAGTCTCTAGCCATAAATATTGACCTAGACCCTCATCTAAGACACATCTTCCATGTGACCATCTGTTTTCATATATCCACTGCATGTAATTTATATGTTTTATATAAAGGTGTGGAGAATGTCATATTTTTATTGGGATATACCATGATACCTATGGTGTCAAGGGAGTAGGTTTAGAGGGAAATAAAATGTCCCCCATAATGGTAAAAACAAGTTTAATTATGATTTATTTCTATATTGTTTTTCAGTTCTACTGGGAAGGAATGATGAAATGTTTATTTCAGATTATCTCTCAATACCCCACTCTTTACCAGGTGGATCCTGATAATGTAATTCCATTGGGTTTATCTAAACCCCATGTGGTTTTTGGTAGCATACGGTATATTTTCTCTATGGAATTGGTGAATGGGATTATATGACATTTTAGAGAGAAAATTGATTTCATTGTAATGATATACCAACTCAATAATTCATCGCATTTCTAAGACTTTAGAGAGTAGAGTTCTGTCAAATTGTTGGAATACATTTATGTGGAATATATTGTCTGGATTCATATAGTAATGTAAAAAATAATTTAGAACCTTGATTATCAATACACATTAGGATTATGGAAAGGTGTGTAAAAGGACTATAGAAATCAAATACAATTGAGAATGGTAGTTCACCACCCAAAAAATGTTCTAGATGAGCATACTATTTAAGTCCTATATGTCATGATTTTTTAGTTCATGATAGTCATTGGTTATAGTTGGGATGATCAGTGACCCTCGGTGAGGTTTATCTATATCCACTCTTACCACTCCATAATTGGTATGCAACCATTCAAGGACATGTACGTGAGTCCCTACAAGTCACTTCTATTTTGGAATGATCTAGGGGAATCAACACTCATGGGACAATAGTTTCTTCGAGTTACAATAGATAGGGTGTAGATAATATTGGTGTGGATGAAGTCTATCTAAGGCCATCATATTTGTTTTGGGTATTGGAAACAAATTCCTTTAGAGATTAATTAGGGAAACCATGTGATCCTAAAGGCTCCACAATAATGAGGATTATATAGATTATATTGGGGTGGAATGTTGTCTCCACTGTTTATTGGGACAATTCAGATACTACAAGGGCTATAAGGGTATCAAAATACCTATCTCAATAACCATTTTTACATTGGCTATGAAAATCATCAATGTGTCATAGTTGATGAGAATGACCAAGTTCATTGTATCGGTTGGTGTGAGCTAAAAATTGATTATGGATATTCCTATATAGATTAACTATAAGAGATTTTGTATGAAAAGGATAATATCTTCTATGGATGAGTGATTCCCTTAGTACAAGTCTAGTGGATGAATGAGAATCATTTGAATAGAAACTGGGAGATCAGTAACCCCACATGTAGAAGTATATTTATTTATTTATGTATGAAAATCCTTGAAGTTGAGGGAATGTAGAGGTTGTTTTTTAACTTATGGAGAATTGTAAAATTTTAATGAATATTATTGTATTTATGAACTATATTAGCATAGGATTTATGGTTTCGAGGAGGTTCAATGTTGATATTTTAAAATATTAAATATATCATACCACATATGCACATATTTGATGATATAATGGGAAAACTCACAAAATTTATCATTAATGGGAAATCTGAAATAATAATTCAATTAGGAATACATGTTTTTTACCTAGGTGTGATAAAGCCATTTTTCGTGTCAGGTGTGGCTTATGTTCAGTAATGTTAGTATTATTAAGTAAATTATTTTATTATAAATTTGTTTATTAGATTTATAGCCCTAATTTTTGTCTAAATAAAAACTTTTAGGGAAAATCCATAGTTTAATCCGAAAAATCCAAGAGATGATAGAGGACATGTAGGATGATTATTCATGGGTAAATTAAAATGGGTTGTGGTGTAGTGATCAGTGTGCCAATGGAATTTTTTTATCTCACCAACGATGGTGAAATTGAACAGTTCTTAATCATTCATAAAAAAAATCAATGTAGGGAATTTTTTTATTAACCCCGATTTGTTATCCCATGACGAACATGAATCAATTAATGCAACAACAATTGACTCAAAGATCAAGGGTTGAATATATTTGATACTTTTATCATACTATAATTAGTAACAGATATTGATTATGCATTCCTTTTTTCATAGATTCTATTATCGATTATTGGAATGTAATCTGAACAATGGATGAATTTAGTTCCGCATGTTTGTGTTTTGTTGTTTTCTCCCCCGTCCTTTGTGGTTCCATCATTGGTATTCATTTATACTAGTGATTCTATAAATACTAGGTAAATGATGATTGTGAAATAATTTTTTTTTTTCTGAAAAGGATTCTTATTAAGGAATTTTTATTGATTAATGGAATGAATGAGGCTTGAATATAATGATGGATGATGTAGTGATGGATTAGAGGGGTCATATTCATGGGTATCAATTTTTTATGTTGTATAAAAAATGTAGATGTTTCATGAATGTATTGGATTGATATAATCTGGCATCCATAAATAGAAATAATCAATCAATGGAAGATTTAGGAGTTATGGGGTATATCATGGAATCTATGGTGGATAAGGAGGTATGATTCAATGATATATTAAGGTCCAGCATTCTGTAAAATCCATACATATAGTGTGTAGTTTAAAAACATGTGTATTATAGAAACCTAGTTGTGGTGTGATGGGTTTTAGAAAAAATAAAATATCACAAGTCATAGAGGAAATTCGACCTCAATTTTGACCCATTACAATAGAATCATTTTGAACACATGGGGTACATGTGTAGGAACACAACCAAGTACATGGGTTGTACCATAGTAAATAGGAACAACTAGGTATTTGAACATAACTATACTAACTGAAAAATATCAACAACATGGGAATTACTGATGTACGCAAGCACAAATCTATATATAGTAATGACTATAGTACCCAAACACATCAAAGTATATATGCACAACCAGAGTACACTAGCATGGATAGGTACTGATACACCAATACATTATCCATATATTAAAATGTACATTGGAATGACCAATGTTCATGGGAAATAGCTCAGGAACACTATCATGGGATGGATTACATGGGTGGACCTATGTTAGTCAAGAAACAACATCTGTACCCTATAAAAACCATAAAAATTCTCTAAGAGAGTTTAAGTCCAGAGATCTATTTAGTGTCCACTATTATCTCTAGCATTTTCCCCATGGCCCATATCTAAGAGTGTTTAATGAGGAATAATCTTATAACCACTGGATGTAATCACATATCTTCGATTAGTTATTGATAGTGTTTTGGAATCCATTTTTGTTTCCTAGAGTGTGATATTCTACCATTTTAGTCCCCCTAAGGTAATATCATGATTAATATGAAAACATACTAGGATGTTTGATCCCTTGTCGTGGTAGGGTTAAAAATCCTCCTTAAGACCTAGGAGATATCCCATTCTTAGATAATAGTATATTTAGTGATCTATTGTTTATTTATTCATGGTGATTACAGAAATGATGGAATTCTTGGATGAGCTTCATTAGTGTTATGAGACATTTGGTGTGAGTTCACCCAAACAGACATTTCATTGTAGAATCAAGAAAAAACAAAGGCTTTTTGAAGGGTTTTGAATTTATAGTGACACTTAGTGTCTATCTCGAGTGGGACTATTTTAATTATTTTTAATACTTAAAATATTTTATTAATTACTCTATGATTTTGATTTGACTAGTTTTTTATTCATTATTCATGGATATTTCAGGGTGTTTTGCTGGGTATATATACTCTCCCCTAAATGGGCTCTACCAGCAAAAGTCATGTCTTATATAGATAATATCCATTTGAATGGAGTCATTGGAAGGCTAGGATCAAGATAATAATATGTGACCGATATAGACTATGGTGAGTACCATGTGTTACATTTGATAGCAATACCCAACATCCGAGTATGCTGCACTATTTTTATTGCATTGGGGGGATTATATTTGATCATTATTCATTCTAGTAAATATTTTATACCCTGATGTGGTATAAATTTCTTTTCATTCAATTTTTAATCATATTTATTTTACCTTTATATTTTTTTATTTGGAGATATCAACTTATGTAATGGTATCTTAGACTAAGGCCCCCCATGTTGGTGATTTTTCTTCCTGGGGTTTATTATTCACACATGGCATACTGGAGGTAGGTCTGGGGTGTCTTAATTACCTTATTAATAACTAAATGGGCCACCGTTGGTTATGAAATATCAAACTTCTATGCATATTTTGATACATTTTGGGTTATTGATCCTTGAATGGTAGATTTATTTTACTGAAAATGTAGTGGAATCTTCCAAAACTATTATTATCTTAAAATTTATAATTGTAACCCATCCCCTACATTAATACATACCTATCACTAAAATTTTTGTTGAATCATTATAGTTTTTTTCTCCTGTAACACTATCAAACTCTTATTATCATTTTTCATCATTTTTTTCCTTTGGGATTCATTTAAATGCAGTTTTACAGTATATAGCCCAAAAAGACAACGTGAGTATTATGTTATTTAGTATTTTATGTTACACTAGTACTTCAAAAATGATCTCTATAACAATTAATATAATGAAATAAGTATCATAATTTTTATTTAAATGTCTTTATTTTAATTTTAAAATAAATATATAATCCTTTTAATCCACAATCAATATAAAAAATGTTTATCATGAATACGTAAAAACTACCCCATCCATGATGTAACCTGTTTTTGTTTTTATCACTAAATCTCAAGTATGGTATAAAGGATGGATATCATGAATAAATATGTTATATATTTCAAAAATATAATTAAAATTTTCTATTTTTCATAGATCATCATTCCAAAAATTTATTGGGAAATTATATTATTAATCGTGTATACGTGTGGACTACTAACTGCCCAAATAGTGAATTCGATTTATCAACACCACCAATCATTGATGGTTCACAGAATATATTTAGTTGGGAAATATTATTTTTAGGATATTTTTAATCTTCTTCTTAAGTTACATTATAATTATATATGTACATCCACTTACATATTAAATAATTATATTTTACCATTTTGGTCGATTTTACCATAAATGAAAATTATGTTTCATATATTATATCATAAATGATTATTGGATGTAATATTTTGGTAAAATAAAGTAATAATGGTGTATTAAATCTTTTTAGTGATTTTGAATGGTGTTTCTAATATTTAAAAATAATTTCTAACATATCACCTTTTGAATGATAAACAAGTCAAAAGCTAGTTCATCATGATTGTCATTTTCACAAGTCGTATTCATGTATATAAAATTATTTAAATGTGAATAAATTAATAATGAAAATATAATTATTATTATATATATATATGAATTATTAAATTTAACCACTTATTTATTATCTTTCCATTATTCATTATATTTTTATGAAATAAAAAAACAAAAGTTAACACCCGATAAAAAAACTATAGTTTGTTAATAAATTTGTAATATATGGTTATAAAATAATTATAAAATGTTATTATGTTTATAAAAATATTATTATAGAAGTGATTACGGTATTTATGTTGGTTATACAGTAATTTAAATGACATTTATGGAAATCATGGGTAATCTTATTGGATGATATAACACAAACAACTTTCTATTAGTCAAATGCTTTCTTGTTGAATTATTTATAACATTGTTCACTACATATTCACTTTTAGAGATGCTTAATTTTTTATTTCTAGAGAAGAAATTTTTTTTATAAAAAACTATTACTATATTTTTTTCATTTGACATATTTTTATTTTAAATAATCAATTTCTACTTTTTTAAAATATGCTCGTTATTATATCTTTTAAATGATAAATAAAATATATTTTCAAAAATATATTTTCACGCTTTTTATTAGAGATTATTAAAATTGTATGTCACTAATTAAGGTATTTTTTATTTTTATTTCTATATTTTATTTCATAATTTGATTATTTTGGGTGATTATATTTTTATTATGAAATTATTTAACTAATAGTATTATTTTACACCATTCAAATGTATTATGAATCTCATTTTATTTTTTGGAGTTAGTTTTGAAATTTGAATGAATTTTATTATTATTTTCAATGAAATAAACTTCATTATAGTGGGATCATTATGGATACTGAATGATTTATATTTGTATATTTAAAGAAACCCATTTTATTTTCATGGAATCATTATGGTGTTAAAATTGATTAATATTTAAGTGTCACCTATTAGTATAGTTGAATGATTGGTGGGGTACTATGTTACCATCCAATGAATTTGTAAATATTTTATATCTCTTTAAATATATAGTTTTATGTACATTTTAGTAACTCGTAATCATGTTAACTGATTATGTGGGTTGTGAATGTAATGTTTCCATATGAAAATGTTTGTGCCACAATTAAGGGATGTTTTCTCATTATGATATGATGCTCTCAGGATTCATGTTTTATAATAAATTATTATAACCCTTGTTTTAGCTATTATTTTTTATGTTCATATTTTGTGTCATTAATTTAATATCACATTTACTTTGAAGTTCACGTATTTTTTGTAATTATCGCTCATGATGTTATGATATTCCCCTTAAACATATTTTTTTTATTCTTATGAATTCATCATTGAGGAAATACTTATTCCCCCTTACAAATTATTAGATATCTACCCATTCTTATGTTTTCTAATCCTTGGTTATGAGGATGAGTATTACTAATGATCTGCCTATAAATTGTCTAATATCTTTCCTTTAATGATAAATTATTTTTTTGTTAAAATAATATTATTATATAGAAAATATTTTGAGGCAATGAACTTATCATTCCATGGGATATTTCGGTTTACGATATTTAATGATTCAAATTTTTTAATGGTTATAAAATAATGTCTTGTTTATATTAGGTAGCCATAGTTTGTATCCATGTAATGTTTTATTTATTTTCTGATATTTTGTAGATAACATTAATGAAACCCCTATGGTTATGTCTATGAGAAATGTATAAGTATGGGATAACATCCTAATGATTAAGAAATATAATGGTTTTCTAGTTTTTGGATGAAATAATTCTCTATCTTGAATCTGGAAAGTGGATATGGTATATAAAATGGTTGTATATTTGGTTAATAAACATTAAGAGGGAATATAGGGTATTAAATAAGCATTTTCCTATTTCAGGAAAAAAACTAATTACATACATATCTTGACCCACCGGGGGGATATGATTTATAAGGCCCCAGCCTTAAACCTTACTTAATCTTGAGTTATTACAAGATTACACATTGAGGATCTCTTCAGGTTTAGATTTTTAGAGAATTAGATCATGAAACTTGCATTAAATTACACATTCAAACAAAGTGGTTACATAAAAGATAGTATTCATTCTTCCCATCAACGAAATCATATTTAAAATAAAACATGGATTCTTTCTTGACACATCCTTGACACTATCATCACATCATGTACCCTTCCCTTGACCTGTGAAAAACATTTCAAAAAACATGGGATGAGCATAAAAAGCTCATTAAGGGATATAAAAATACGGAAAGGAAACATGAGTACATGTATACATAAGAATGAAATCATACTTTACCCATAAAACATAGGCATATCAAATCATGAATAAATCATAGAAAACATAAGACATAAAGGTAACTTGAGGCATTCATAACATTCTTACGTAGGGAGTAACCCTCTTGGTTACGTTTGGAATACCCATCACAGTATATTCCCTAAATCGCTTCGGAGAAACCTTAACGTTTCACTCCTTCGCTTTACCCACTGCATTGGAGAGCTATATCGGGCTCACCCACCCGTAGTTTATCCCGGAACCACCCATTCTTCATAACAATTCCCAAGAACCATAACATAATCGTATCACATAAAACATGAATAAAGGAAACATAACATTTCCACATTTCAATCACAATATAACATTTTAGGATATTGAAATAACGAATCCATTAAAAACCATTTTCAAAACTATTTAAAACATTTAATAAAGAGATTTTTGAATCAAAGTGTCCCATACCACCTTGAAGCTTTTAACATTTTAAACCATTAATATCCATATAAATAAATCCTTAAAACCATTTTGAAAACATGGATATTAATAAGAACAAATAATTAAAACATTTAAAGTGATATTTTGGTTAAAGGGGTTTTACCAAAATTAGTGACACATGAATACAATAATTGAGGAATAACATTTAGTCAGAACTTTATAATATCATGGGAATAAATGGATTCATGAAATAATACTCCAAAGGACAGTATATACACCATATAATAGTGAATTGGTGCATAACAACAATGAACCCTCAATAGAAATGTCAAATGTGATGAAATCCCTTATAAAGAAGGTATCCTTAAATTAAGGACAAATCAATCTCAAAAATATGTGTGAAAAATATAAATACACCCAATATAAGTGGATATTAAGTGTAAAACAATAAAAGTTCATTCACACATATTCAATGGATGACATATTCAATGACTACATGTTGAACCCAAAGAAATCAAAATTGGGTTAAAAAGTTCCCTTGACAGCCTAACGGCGTCTCATCAAAATGAGTTGATGAGAGATAAAAAGTGTATCTCATCACTTCGACTTAAAATTTACATCAATAAGGATATATGAGAACATATCCCAACATAACAATATGTAATTTAAAAGACCCAACAAAATAAGTCTTTTAAAAAAGAGGAGGGTGAAAGGTTACCTTACCGACTTGGGTATCTTTCAAAACATACACCCCATGAAAGAAGGACAATAAATCATTATTGTAAATACTCATAAACGAAAGTATATTACACAAAGAGTAGAATAATGGGAAGTACATACACCACTCAATGGAATTTTTGGCAAATGTAGCATAAATCTCACGAGAATAAAAGTGAGATGAAAAATCCCTTACGAAAACTCGGCAGCCTAACGGCGCCACATAAAACTTCCGAATATGGATTGATGAGATAAAATAGGGTATCTCATCACATTACAATAAAATTTAAAGAAAGAGGAATATAAAAGAACATCCCCCAACATTACAAAGAGGATCTTAAAAGAACTGACATAATGGAGAGTACTTAAAAAGAAAGAGAGAGGTTAGATCTCTTACGAAAGTTCGGCAGCCTAAAAGTGCCACTCAAAACTTCCAAAATGGATTGATGAGAGAGAATAGGGTCTCTCATAACATGATCATAAAAATTACAGTATGTGTAATATAAAATATCATCCCAATAACAAGAAAGATGAGCTTTAAAAGGAATGACATAAAAGTGTGTACTTAAAAATAAAGAGAGGAGTAGGATCCCTTACCTCGGG
Organism: Viscum album; assembly: GCA_963277665.1. Lineage (NCBI taxonomy): Eukaryota > Viridiplantae > Streptophyta > Magnoliopsida > Santalales > Viscaceae > Viscum > Viscum album. The sequence continues at coordinate 1,041,752,705 of OY728163.1, read as the reverse complement.
TCCGACTTGACTCGACCGTTCTTTAACATCCTGAATAATAAACATGAGTTAATTTATACTTGCTTAAGAACCTTTTACAAGTTCATTATTCCTTTTATATCAATTATTGACATGTTATAAACATTATATAATCATTTAAGTTAATAATGTTTGTTTTGTCAATATTTCGTTCTTAAGTCGAAAGTGGACTTCTTACAATTACATGTTGTTCGTGTGGTCAAAGGTTCTTTATATCCAGAATGAAATTCCTGATTTGGATATAATATATATCATATATATCTATAATATACATGTATTTATAATATCACATAATCATTTATAGTTAAGAAATGAAATGCACCGTTCATGGAGACGGTAAGCCGTACGTACGCATGAACGCTACTTTCATTTCTTTGTCATATTAATGGAATTAAAACTAAATGAGAGGTATGTATATTTTAATTCCAGAATTATATTCATCATTTAGATGTATCATTAATCATATATATCCATTATATATATGTACTTATAATAGTACATTACTTTTGGGGATAAGAAATGAAATGCACCGTTCATGGAGACGGTAAGCCGTACGTACGCATGAAGGCTACTTTCATTTCTATCTCATACTTTAATGGAAAGAAATAATAATTATATAGAGGTATATAATAATTTCAGTATAAAATAATATATAACAACATTAAATCCATCCTTTATATGTCCCATGTATGGCATTAACGAATCACATCACTTTGAGGGGGCGGTAGTCTGCACTTCCTAAAATGAAGATATCGCTTATACCCATAATGGAAGCCATAAAAGTAAGCCACGAATGAAAAATACAGAAGAATAAGTAAAACATAAACATATTATATATCATATATAAAAATAGTGGCATCATAATGGCCACATTTGAAGGTGTTAAATGAGTATTGAACAATCATCGTTTCGGGAGGCAGAATTTCGCCATCCACAGAAACAGTATGTTCTTTAACCATTTGATGTAGTTGTGTGAGAGTTTAGATCGAATAAATCTTATAAAAAAATCCTAGTATATTGAAGATACTGTTGTTGTTACAAAATAAGTAAATAAAAAGAGTTTATGGGGTTGGAGAAGCAAAATAAAACAAATGAACATGACAGAATGAATTACCTTTAAAAGTGTAACTCCTTTTGATTTGACGATAAAGGCTTCCTTTGAAAAGATTCATACCAAAGGGAATCCTCTAGGATGAGGAGAGGGATGTGGAGAGAGTAAATGGGCAGGGGTTGGCCGAGCCAAAGGCTTGAGGAGTGTGTGAAATGAGGTAGAGGTGGGGGCCTTTTATAAGAGGAGAGGAGGGGCACTTTTGGAAAGTAAGAAATATTACATTATTTGAAAATGTGTTTCGGTTTTAAAAGGTCAAAAATTAATATAATTCGTGGATAAGGTGATAAGGGTTCTAAATCCACCCATCCAATAAGTTTTTGACATGTTTAGTTCATAGATTTTACATTATCTTTCCATTTTATTTAAATCGTCAAATAATGATGTCATCGTTGCATAATTATTATGTCATAAATAATTTAATTTATATAATGTCTAAAAATTATAAAAAAATTACTATGATGTAGGAAATCGTTTTAGGTTTCCAATTAATTTTTATAATAAAAAATATGACTTGCATAACCCCACTTAACAATTGTTTTAGTAAAACATATCATGTTTGTGTCATTTTTACTTTAACATTAAATAAAAAGTTATTTATGTCATTTCCCAACCAAAGTGGATCCATGGGGTCCCCAAGTTGACTCATGGCTTTTCTGGGTCGTCCATTACACATCCAATGAGGTTAGGACATGTTTCAAGTTCATTTCAATTTATTAAAGCATTATTTTTACATTAAACTACACTAATTACCTCTAATCGCGATTAAAAACTTAATAAGTTACTATTCACCAAAAAATTATTTTTATCCCATTGAACCACATTTTACTTCTCAATGACAACCATGTATGTCAGATTTTTGAAATTAAAAACACAAAGATGGAAAAATTTCATTTAAACGGAAAAATCAGTTTTTATAAGTAACACTTAGTGGTTTCACTATTCATCAAAAATTGATGTTTTTCAGAAAAATCCAAAAAATTCACCCTAAGCAATATTTGATATTCCGAATTAAAAAATGAAGTCTATTTTACAAAAATCAAAACATTTAAGTCACATTAATTAATTTAATAATTAATTCTCGTTGTCAGAGCAAATAGCGTGTTTTTATGAAACAATAAGTATCAAAAGATTGACACAAGTTTAAGTTCGATTTCAAAGTGAAATTAATTCCAACGACCACTATTGGATTTAATGGTAAAAATATATTCTAATTTCACTTTAAAACCAATTAAAAAGATAATCTAATCATATAAATAAATTAGATTAAAAATAGGTTTTGAATTAAAATACAACATTTTACACTATTCATTAAAAAAATGAACTTTATCGGAAAGATACCAAAAATTTACACAAAGTAAATTTTGATGTCCCGATTCTTAATAAAAGTTTTATTTGGTCCAAAAGAATGTTTAAGAGTGAACAAAACTATATTTAATGATGGTTCAACATCAAAAGGTGATAAATGAACCTTTAGTGAAAACTAGGGCATATACGCCTAAAATTGAATTCTTTCCGTATTTTAATCCTCTATACTTTATTGTATAAATGTAAAAACATTTAAAAACATAAATAATCATGTTTTAGTTATTTATATCCATTCCCACCATTACAACGGCTACATGTTAACTACCATTTAAAATAATATTATTTTATTATTAGAGTGCAACATATGATTCCCAAGAAACTCGTTATTGCGTGTTGGGTACGCCATCGAGCATAGAATCCACTTTAAAGTCATATTAATATTTTATTCACAAATATAGATAAATATTAAAATTTCATATTCTTTATTTACCTGGGGTGTTAGATCCTTCCCCCCATTTCGGAATTGCATCCTCGCAATTTTTTAAATTGAGCTTGGAAACATCCTTGAACGTCCCACATCGGAAAAAGAGTCGGTAAAACAATCACTTTAAAATAAAGGAAGATAAGTACAGAGGTCACCCGAGTTAACCCATACTAGGATTCCAAGTAGGAAAACATGGACATAGAGGAGAAAACATAAGGTCATGTTCTGATGGAGAGTGATAGAAAACATGTTTAGGAGAAAGTTAACCACAAGAAAATCACAAACTTGTGATGGGTTAAACGGTATTCGATTCCCCAGTTGGAAAAGTTAATAGACAACATTTTTTTTCAAGTTAATTTATTCATAAGGAAACATAATCACTTATCATGTTGACTTTCAACTTTAACTAGATTCCTTAATCAAACTCATATTTTTTTCCAAAATACGAGTATTTAGGGAGACTTATTCGCATTAAGAGTACTATAATCAACTTCTAGAGAATCACCTAATCCACAAAAGATATCTATATACATCCCATGTCTTTTGGCTTTAACCAAAACCAAAACCAAAAAGTCTAGTACAAGATCAGATAATCCAAAAAAGGATAACCCTTTATACAAGAAAATCTATTCTTAACCTCCAAGATTTGTCAAACAGAACCCAAAGTTCAACGAGGACCATTAGATAAACAATTTGTCCATAAAATCTTTCAAAGAAATCCAAACTAAAATTGAAACCCAAATATATGAAGGATTTTGTCACATAGTCTTCCAAGTTAAATCGTAACATTTATCTCCAAACAACATCAATCGCTCCTAAAGTCTCGCATTGAAAAGTAATTATCCAAATCACATATCCCCCATGATAGGTTAATCATTTTCATAAATAACCCGAAATCAACTTACTCTTAATTCATAAAATCATATAACTAAAAAGAATCAGTCAAACTAACCAGGGACTTCACGTAGTCCATTGGTAGGCGATAAATACCAGTCGCACTTTGGTTGTGGGTTCGATTCTCGCAGCTTTGTCCGATGCGACGGGTTGTCACACGGTCTCTGTGTTGTCCTTTTTCCAAAACTATATAATTCTTAAAACATTCCCCAAAATGAGATAAAATCTTCAAAAATGATCATAACATATTTTAACCTCAAGTTTATATCATGCTTTTCATTTTCCATCATATCATATAATAACCCATAATTACCTAAAAAGTAAGGATCATATAAACCCTAATGGTTACCTTAATAATTATTACCTGAATTTACACATCGAGTTGGCCTTCTCGTACATGATGCATTAGAGAAATACCCAAGGTTGATCATCAATCCTTGATAGTTGGTTTAGAACAACCATGGGATTCCTCATTGAATCCCCCATCTCATCCATTCTCTTTATCAGAGAACCACCTTAGTTTCCTTCAAACCCATTGTCACTTTGGTGCCTGCTAGATCCAGCCATTTACTAAAACCAAAAAGTTCAGTGTGAGTATATCAACATAAACATCATGTACTAATGAGGAAGATAAACACTTTGATATACTTACTCATTCACTTTATCTAAAACTAGGACTCTTTCTGAAATCATAACCTTTATGGTAATGTCACTTATGCTTAAAGAATACCCTAACCTCTAAAGTTATCTAAACGGACCTCTGATACCAACTATAAGGCCCCAGCCTTAAACCTTACTTAATCATGAGTTATTACAAGATTACACATTGAGGATCTTTTCAGGTTTAGATTTTTAGAGAATTAGATCATGAAACTTTCATTAAATTCCACATTTAAACAAAGTGGTTACATAAAAGACAGTATTCATTCTTCCCATCAACGAAAACATATTTAAAATAAAACATGGATTCTTTATTGACACATCCTTGACATTATCATCACATCATGTACCCTTCCCTTGACCTGTGAAAAACATTTCAAAAAACTTGGGATGAGCATAAAAATCTTAGTAAGGGTTATAAAATTACGGAAAGGAAATATGAGTACATGTATACATAAGAATGAAATCATACTTTACCCATAAAACATAGGCATATCAAATCATGAATAAATCATAGAAAACATAAGACATAAAGGTAACTTGAGGCATTCATAACATTCTTACGTAGGGATTAACCCTCTTGGTTACGTTTGGAATACCCATCACAGTATATTCCCTAAATATCTTCGGAGAAACCTTAACGTTTCACTCCTTCGCGTTACCCAATGCATTGGAGAGCTATATCGGGCTCACCCACACTTAGTTTATCCCGGAACCACCCGTTCTTCATAACAATGCCCAAGAACCATAACATAATCATATCACATAAAACATGAATAAAGGAAACATAACATTTCCACATTTCAATCACAATATAACATTTTAGGATATTGAAATAACGAATCCATTAAAAACCATTTTCAAAACCATTTAAAACATTTAATAAAGATATTTTTGAATCAAAGTGTCCCATACCACCTTGAAGCTTTTATCATTTTAAACCATTAATATCCATATAAATAAATCCTTAAATCCATTTTGAAAACATGGATATTAATAAGAACATATAATTAAAACATTTAAAGTGATATTTTTGTTAAAGGGGTTTTACCAAAATTAGTGACACTTGAATACAATAATTGAGGAATAATATTTAGTCAGAACTTTATAATACCATGAGAATAAATGGATTCATGATATAATAAAGGACAGTATATACACCATATAAGAGTGAATTGGTGCATAACAACAATGAACACTCAATAGAAATGTCAAATGTGATGAAATCCCTTATAAAGAAGGTATCCTTAAATTAAGGACAAATCAATCTCAAAAATATGTGTGAAAAATAAAAATAAACCCAATATAAGTGGATATTAAGTGTAAAACAATAAAAGTTCATTCACACGTATTCAATGGATGACATATTCAATGACTACATGTTGAACCCAAAGAAATCGAAATTGGGTTAAGAAGTTCCCTTGACAGCCTAACGGCGTCACATCAAAATGAGTTGATGAGAGATAAAAAGTGTATCTCATCACATGGACATAAAATTTACATCAATAAGGATATATGAGAACATATCCCAACATAAAAATATGTAAATTAAATGTCCCAACAAAATAAGTCTTTTAAAAAAGAGGAGGGTGAAAGGTTCCCTTACCGACTTGGGTATCTTTCAAAACAAACACCCCATGAAAGAAGAACAATAAATCATTATAGTAAATACTCATAAACGAAAGTATATTACACAAAGAGTAGAATAATGGGAAGTACATACACCACTCAATGGAATTTGTGGCAAATGTAGCATAAATCTCACGAGAATAAAAGTGAGATGAAAAATCCCTTACGAAAACTCGGCAGCCTAACGGCACCACATAAAACATCCGAATATGGATTGATGAGATAAAATAGGGTATCTCGTCACATTACAATAAAATTTAAAGAAGGAGGAATATAAAAGAACATCCCCCAACATTACAAAGAGGAGCTTAAAAGAAGTGACATAAAGGAGAGTACTTAAAAAGAAAGAGAGAGGTTAGATCTCTTAGGAATGTTCAGCAGCCTAACAGCGCCACTCAAAACATCCAAAATGGATTGATGAGAGAGAATAGGGTCTATCATAACATGAACATAAAAATTACAGTATGTGTAATATAAAATATCATCCCAATAACAAGAAAGATGAGCTTTAAAAGGAATGACATAAAAGTGTGTACTTAAAAAGAAAGAGAGGAGTAGGATCCCTTACCTCGGGTCCGACTTGACTCGATCGTTCTTTAACATCCTGAATAATAAACTTGAGTTAATTTATACTTGCTTAAGAACCTTTTACAAGTTTATTATTCCTTTTATATCAGTTATTTACATGTTATAAACATTATATAATCATTTAAGTTATTAATGTTTGTTTTGTCGATATTTGGTTCTTAAGTCGAAAGTGGACTTCTTACAATTACATGTTGTTCGTGTGGTCAAAGGTTCTTTATATCCAGAATGACATTCCTGATTTGGATATCATATATATCATATATATCTATAATATACATGTATTTATAATATCACATAATCATTTAGAGGTAAGAAATGAAATGCACCGTTCATGGAGACGGTAAGCCGTACGTACGCATGAAAGCTACTTTCATTTCTTTGTCATATTAATGGAATTAAAACTAAATGAGAGGTATTTATATTTTAATTCCAGAATTATATTCATCATTTATATGTATCATTAATTATATATATCCATTATATATATGTACTTATAATAGTAAATTACATTTGGGGATAAGAAATGAAATGCACCGTTCATGGAGACGGTAAGCCGTACGTACGCATGAACGCTACTTTCATTTCTATCTCATACATTAATGGAAAGAAATAATAATTATATAGAGGTATATAATAATTCCAGTATAACATCATATATAATAACATTAAATCCATCCTTTATATGTCCCACGTATGGCATTAACGAATCACATCACTCTGAGCGGGCGGTAGTCTGCACTTCCTAAAATGAAGATATCGCTTATACCCATAATGGAAGCCATAAAAGTAAGCCACGAATGAAAAATACATAAGAATAAGTAAAACATAAACACATTATATAACATATAAAAAATAGTGGCATCATAATGGCCACCTTTGAAGGTGTTAAATGAGTATTGAACACTCATCGTTTCAGGAGGCAGAATTTCGCCATCCACAGAAACCGTATGTTCTTTAACCATTTGATGTAGTTGTGTGAGAGTGTAGCTCGAATAAATCTTATAAAAAATCCTAGTATATTTAAGATACTTTTTTTTTACAAAATAAGTAAATAAAAAGAGTTTAGGGGGTTGGAGAAGAAAAATAAAACAAATGAACATGAGAGAATGAATTACCTTTAAAAGTGTAACTCCTTTTGATTTGAGGCTAAAGGCTTCCTCTGAAAAGATTATTCCCAAAGGGAATCCTCTAGGATGAGGAGAGGGATGTGGAGAGAGTAAATGGGCAGGGTTTTTCAGAGCCAAAGGCTTGATGAGTGTGTGAAATGAGGTAGAGGTGGGGGCCTTTTATAAGAGGAGAGGAGGGGCACTTTTGGAAAGTAAGAAATATTACTTTATTTGAAAATGTGTTTAGATTTTAAAAGGTCCCAAATTGATATAATTCGTGGATAAGGTGATAAGGGTTCGAAATACACCCATACAATAAGTTTTGGACATGTGTAGTTCATATATTTTACATTATCTTTCCATTTTATTTAAATCGTCAAATAATGATGTCATCGTTGCATCATTATTATGTCATAAATAATTTAATTTATTTAATGTCTAAAAATTATAAAAAAATTACTATGATTTAGGAAAACTTTTTAGCTTTCCAATTAATATTTATAATAAAAAAGATGACTTGTATAACCCCACTTAAAAATTGTTTTAGTAAAACATATCATGTTTGTGTCATTTTTACTTTTACATTAAATAAAAAGTTATTTATGTCATTTCCAAACCAAAGTGGATCCATGGGGTCCCCAAGTTGCCTTATGGCTTTTCTTGTTCGTCCATTACACATCCAATGAGGTTAGGACATGTATCAAGTTCATTTCATTTTATTAAAGCATTATTTTTACCTTAAACTACACTAATTACCTCTAATTGCGATTACAAACTTAATAAGTTACTATTCACCAAAAAATTATTTTTATCCAATTGAACCACATTTTACTTCTTAATGACAACCATTTATGTTGGATTTTTGAAATTAAAAACACAAATATTGCAAAATTTTATTTAAATGGAAAAATCAGTTTTTATAAGTAACACTTGGTGGTTTCACTATTCATAAAAAATTGATGTTTTTCAGAAAAATCCCAAAAATTCACCCTAAGCTATATTTGATATTCCGAATTAAAAAATGAAGTCTATTTTACAAAATTAAAAACATATAAGTCACATTAATTAATTTAATAATTAATTCCCGCTGTCAGAGCAAATAGCGTGTTTTTATGAAACAATAAGTATCAAAAGATTGACACAAGTTTAAGTTCGATTTCAAAGTGAAATTAATTCCAACTACAACTATTGGATTTAATGGTAAAAATATATTCTAATTTCACTTTAAAACCAATTAAAAAGATAATCTAATCATATAAATAAATTAGATTAAAAATAGGTTTTGAATTAAAATACAACATTTTACACTATTCATTAAAAAAATGAACTTTATCGGAAAGATACCAAAAATTTACACAAAGTAAATTTTGATGTCCCAATTCTTAATAAGAGTTTTATTTGGTGCAAAAGAATGTTTAAGTGTGAACAAAACTATATTTAATGATGGTTCAACATCAAAAGGTGATAAGTGAACCTTTAGTGAAAACTAGGGCATATACGCCTAAAATTGAATTCTTTCAGTATTTTAATCCACTATACTTTATTGTATAAATGTAAAAACATTTAAAAACATATATAATCATGTTTTAGTTATTTCTATCCATTCCCTCCATTACAACGGCTACATGTAAACTACCATTTAAAATAATATTATTTTATTATTAGAGTGCAACATAAGATTCCCAAGAAACTCGTTGTTGCGTGTTGGGTACGCCATCGAGCATAGAATCCACTTTAAAGTCATATTAATATTTTATTCAAAAATATAGATAAATATTAAAATTTCATATTCTTTATTTACCTGGGGTGTTACATCCTTCCCCCCTTTTGGAAATTGCGTCCTCGCAATTTTTTAAATTGAGCTTGGAAACATCCTTGAACGTCGCACATCGGAACAAGAGTCGGTAAAACAATCACATTAAAATAAAGGAAGATAAGTACAGAGGTCACCCGAGTTAACCCATACTAGGATTCCAAGTAGGAAAACATGGACATAGAGAAGAAAACATAAGGTCATGTTCTGATGGAGAGTGATAGAAAACATGTTTAGGAGAAAGTAAACCACAAGAAAATCACAAACTTGTGATGGGTTAAACGGTATTCGATTCCCCAGTAGGAAAAGTTAATAGACAAAATTTTTGTTTCAAGTTAATTTATTCATAAGGAAACATAATCACTTATCATGTTGACTTTAAACTTTTACTAGATTCCTTAATCAAACTCATATTTTTTTCCAAAAGACGAGTATTTAGGGAGACTTTTTCGCATTAAGAGTACTATAATCAACTTCTAGAGAATCACCTAATCCACAAAAGATAACTATATACATCCCATGTCTTTAGGCTTTAACCAAAACAAAAACCAAAAAGTCTAGTACAAGATCAGATAATCCAGAAAAGGATAACCCTTTATAAAAGAAAATCTATTCTTAACCTCCACGATTTGTCAAATAAAACCCAAAGTTCAACGAGGACCATTAGATAAACAATTTGTCCATAAAATCCTTCAATGTAATCCAAACTAAGATTGAAACCCAAATATTTGAAGGATTTAGTCACATAGTCTTCAAAGTTAAATCGTAACATTTATCTCCAAACAACATCAATCGCTCCTAAAGTCTCGCATTGAAAAGTAATTATCCTAATCACATATCCTCCATTATAGGTTAATCATTTTCATAAATAACCCAAAATAAACTTACTCTTAATTCATAAAATCATATAACTAAAAAGAATCAGTCAAACTAACCAGGGACTTCACGTAGTCCAGTGGTAGGCGATAAATACTAGTCGCACATTGGTTGTGGGTTCGATTCCCGCAGCTTTGTCCGACGCGACGGGTTGTCACACGGTCTGTGTGTTGTCTTTTTTCCAAAACTATATAATTCTTAAAACATTCCCCAAAATGAGATAAAATCTTCAAAAATGATCATAAAATATTTTAACCTCATGTTTATTTCATGCTTTTCATTTTCCATCATATCATATAATAACCCATAATTACCTAAAAAGTAAGGATCATATAAACCCTAATGGTTACCTTAATAATTATTACCTGAATTTACACATCGAGTTGTCCATCTCGTACATGATGCATTAGAGAAATCCCCAAGGTTGATCATCAATCTTTGATAGTTGGTTTAGAACAACCATGGGATTCCTCATTGAATCCCCCATCTCATCCATTCTCTTAATCAGAGAACCACCTTAGTTTCCTTCAAACCCATTGTCACTTTGGTGCCTGCTAGATCTAGCCATTTACTAAAACCAAAAAGGTCAGTGTGAGTATATCAACATAAACATCATGTACTAATGAGGAAGATAAACACTTAGATATACTTACTCATTCACTTTATCTAAAACTAGGACTCTTTCTGAAATCATAACCATTATGGTAATGTCACTTATTCTTAAAGAATACCCTAACCTCTAAAGTTATCTAAACCGACCTCTGATACCAACTATAAGGCCTCAGCCTTAATCCTTACTTAATCTTGAGTTATTACAAGATTACACAATGAGGATCTTTTCAGGTTTAGATTTTTAGAGAATTAGATCATGAAACTTGCATTAAATTCCACATTTAAACAAAGTGGTTACATAAAAGACAGTATTCATTCTTCCCATCAACGAAAACATATTTAAAATAAAACATGGATTATTTATTGACACATCCTTGACACTATCATCACATCATGTACCCTTCCCTTGACCTGTGAAAAACATTTCAAAAAACTTGGGATGAGCATAAAAATCTCAGTAAGGGATATAAAAATACGGAAAGGAAACATGAGTACATGTATACATAAGAATGAAATCATACTTTACCCATAAAACATAGGCATATCAAATCATGAATAAATCATAGAAAACATAAGACATAAAGGTAACTTGAGGCATTCATAACATTCTTATGTAGGGAGTAACCCTCTTGGTTACGTTTGGAATACCCATCACAGTATATTCCTTAAATCTCTTCGGAGAAACCTTAACGTTTCACTCCTTCGCGTTACCCAATGCATTGGAGAGCTATATCGGGCTCACCCACCCTTAGTTTATCCCGGAACCACCCGTTCTTCATAACAATGCCCAAGAACCATAACATAATCGTATCACATAAAACATGAATAAAGGAAACATAACATTTCCACATTTCAATCACAATATAACATTTTAGGATATTGAAATAACGAATCCATTAAAAACCATTTTCAAAACCATTTAAAACATTTAATAAAGAGATTTTTGAATCAAAGTGTCCCATACCACCTTGAAGATTTTAACATTTTAAACCATTAATATCCATATAAATAAATCCTTAAAACCATTTTGAAAACATGGATATTAATAAGAACAAATAATTAAAACATTTAAAATGATATTTTGGTTAAAGGGGTTTTACCAAAATTAGTGACACTTGAATACAATAATTGAGGAATAACATTTAGTCAGAACTTTATAATATCATGAGAATAAATGGATTCATGATATAATACTCCAAAGGACAGTATATACACCATATAGGAGTGAATTGGTGCATAACAACAATGAACCCACAATAGAAATGTCAAATGTGATGAAATCCCTTATAAAGAATGTATCCTTAAATTAAGGACAAATCAATCTCAAAAATAGGTGTGAAAAATATAAATACACCCAATATAAGTGGATATTAAGTGTAAAACAATAAAAATTCATTCACACATATTCAATGGATGACATATTCAATGACTACATGTTGAACCCAAAGAAATCGAAATTGGGTTAAGAAGTTTCCTTGACAGCCTAACGGTGTCACATCAAAATGAGTTGATGAGAGATAAAAAGTGTATCTCATCACATGGACATAAAATTTACATCAATAAGGATATATGAGAACATATCCCAACATAACAATATGTAAATTAAAATACCCAACAAAATAAGTCTTTTAATAAAGAGGAGGGTGAAAGGTTCCCTTACCGACTTGGGTATCTTTCAAAACATACACCCCATGAAAGAAGGACAATAAATCATTATTGTAAATACTCATAAACGAAAGTATATTACACAAAGAGTAGAATAATGGGAAGTACATACACCACTCAATGGAAATTGTGGCAAATGTATCATAAATATCACGAGAATAAAAGTGAGATGAAAAATCCCTTATGAAAACTCGGCAGCCTAACGGTGCCACATAAAACTTCCGAATATGGATTGATGAGATAAAATAGGGTATCTAATCACATTACAATAAAATTTAAAGAAAGAGGAATATAAAAGAACATCCCACAACATTACAAAGATGAGATTAAAATAAGTGACATTAAGGAGAGTACTTAAAACAAAAGACAGAGGTTAGATCTCTTACGAAAGTTCGGCAGCCTAACAGCGCCACTCAAAACTTCCAAAATGGATTGATGATAGAGAATAGGGTCTCTCATAACATGAACATAAAAATTACAGTAAGTTTAATATAAAATATCATCCCAATAACAAGAATGATGATCTTTAAAAGGAATGACATAAAAGTGTGTACTTAAAAAGAAAGAGAGGAGTAGGATCCCTTACCTCGGGTCTGACTTGACTCGATCGTTCTTTAACGTCCTGAATAATAAACTTGAGTTAATTTATACTTGCTTAAGAACCTTTTTCAAGTTCATTATTCCTTTTATATAAATTATTGACATGTTATAAACATTATATAATCATTTAAGTTAATAATGTTTGTTTTGTCGATATTTGGTTCTTAAGTCGAAAGTGGACTTCTTACAATTACATGTTGTTCGTGTGGTCAAAGGTTCTTTATATCCAGAATGAAATTCCTGATTTGGATATAATATATATCATATATATCTATGAAGTTCATGTATTTATAATATCACATAATCATTTAGAGGTAAGAAATGAAATGCACCGTTCATGGAGACGGTAAGCCGTTCGTACGCATTAACGCTACTTTCATTTCTTTGACATATTAATGGAATTAAAACTAAATGAGAGGTATGTATATTTTAATTCCAGATTTATATTCATCATTTATATGTATAATTCATGATATATATCCATTATATATATGTACTTATAATAGTACATTACATTTGGGGATAAGAAATGAAATGCACCGTTCTTGGAGATGGTAAGCCGTACGTACGCATGAACGCTACTTTCATTTCTATCTCATACTTTAATGGAAAGAAATAATAATTATATAGATGTATATAATAATTCCAGTATAAAATAATATATAATAACATTAAATCCATCCTTTATATGTACCACGTATGGCATTAACGAATCACATCACTTTGAGGGGGCGGTAGTCCGCACTTCCTAAAATGAAGATATCGCTTATACCCATAATGGAAGCCATAAAAGTAAGCCACGAATGAAAAATACAGCAGATTAAGTAAAACATAAACATATTATATATCATATATAAAAATATTTGCATCATAATGGCCACCTTTGAAGGTGTTAAATGAGTATTGAACAATCATCGTTTTGGGAGGCCGAATTTCGCCATCCACAGAAACCGTATTTTCTTTAACCATTTGATGTAGTTGTGTGAGAGTGAAGCTCAAATAAATCTTATAACAAAATCCTAGTATATTGAATATACTGTTGTTGTTACAAAAGAAGTAAATAAAAAGAGTTTAGCGGGTTGGAGAAGCAAAATAAAACAAATGAACATGAGAGAATGAATTACCTTTAAAAGTGTAACTCCTTTTGATTTGAGGATAAAGGCTTCCATTGAAAGGATTATTCCCAAAGGGAATCCTCTAGGATGAGGAGAGGGATGTGGAGAGAGTAAATGGGCAGGGGTTGACCTAGAAAAAGGCTTGAGGACTGTGTGAAATGAGGTAGAGGTGGGGGCCTTTTATAAGAGGAGAGGAGGGGCACTTTTGGAAAGTAAGAAATATTACTTTATTTGAAAATGTGTTTCGATTTTAAAAGGTCCCAAATTGATATAATTCGTGGATAATGTGATAAGGGTTCGAAATCCACCCATCCAATAAGTTTTGGACATGTGTAGTTCATATATTTTACATTATCTTTCCATTTTATTTAAATCGTCAAATAATGATGTCATCGTTGCATCATTATTATGTCATAAATAATTTAATTTATATAATGTCTAAAAATTATAAAAAAATTACTATGATTTATGAAATCTTTTTATCTTTCCAATGAATATATATAATAAAAATGATGACTTGTATAACCCCACTTAAGAATTGTTTTAGTAAAACATATCATGTTTGTGTCATTTTTACTTTTACATTAAATAAAAAGTTATTTATGTCATTTCCCAACCAAAGTGGATCCAGGGGGTCCCCAAGTTGACTCATGGCTTGTCTTGGTCGTCCATTACAAATCCAATGAGGTTAGAACATGTGTCAAGTTCATTTCATTTTATTAAAGCATTATTTTTACCTTAGACTACACTAATTACCTCTAATCGCGATTAAAAACTTAATAAGTTACTATTCACCAAAAAATTATTTTTATCCCATTGAACTACATTTTACTTCTTAATGACAACCATGTATGTCTGATTTTTGAAATTAAAAACAAAAAGATGGAAAAATTTCATTTAAATGGAAAAATCAGTTTTTATAAACAACACTTAGTGGTTTCACTATTCATCAAAAATTGATGTTTTTCAGAAAAATCCCAAAAATTCACCCTAAGCTATATATGATATTCCGAATTAAAAAATGAAGTCTATTTTACAGAATTCAAAACATATAAGTCACATTTATTAATTTAATTATTAATTCCCGTTGTCAGAGCAAATAGCGTGTTTTTATGAAACAATAAGTATCAAAAGATTGACACAAGTTTAAGTTTGATTTCAAAGTGAAATTAATTCCAACAACCACTATTGGATTTAATGGTAAAAATATATTCTAATTTAACTTTAAAACCAATTAAAAAGATAATCTAATCATATAAATAAATTAGATTAAAAAGTGGTTTTGAATTAAAATACAACATTTTACACTATTCATTAAAAAAATAAACTTTATCGGAAATATACCAAAAATTTACACAAAGTAAATTTTGATGTCCCGATTCATAATAAGAGTTTTATTTGGTCCAAAAGAATGTTTAAGAGTGAACAAATCTATATTTAATGATGGTTCAACATCAAAAGGTGATAAGTGAACCTTTAGTGAAAACTAGGGCGTATACGCCGAAAATTGAATTCTTTCCGTATTTTAATCCGCTATACTTTATCGTATAAATGTAAAAACATTTAAAAACATATATAATCATGTTTTAGTTATTTCTATCCATTCCCTCCATTAAAACGGCTACATGTTAACTACCATTTAAAATAATATTATTTTATTACTAGAGTGCAAAATAAGATTCCCAAGAAACTCGTTGTTGCGTGTTGGGTACACCATCAAGCATAACATCCACTTTAAAGTCATATTAATATTTTATTCACAATTATAGATAAATATTAAAATTTCATATTCTTTATTTACCTGTGGTGTTACATTATTTGGTTGATTTAATAATCTATATGAACAATTTTAAGGACATACTTCCTAGTTTGGGGTATTTTATATCAAATGAAGAGAATGAAAGTTTGTATTAGTTACCAATAAACTATAAAATAATATTCTAATATATTCTTATATAAACATTAGAGTATTCCCATAGAGAGTGAGTTTGAGTTCTCAATTGAACTTATCCATAGATCATTAATAATGTTATATAATTAATATATAATAGATCTAGTTTTATTATTTATACTACAAATAATCAAATTTAGATTTTAGACAATATTATTATCTTCCATAGTGCATCACCATGGCGATCCAATGCCCTATTTCTTAAGATGAAGTATTCATCTACAATACATTTAATTGACTATGTCTTGGTTAAACATAATATTATTATGAATAAATATATGTTACCCTATTTCAAATACTTATTTCATCAACTTAAATGATCTTCGAACATCATTAAGAGTTAACTTAATTATATATATCATCATTTAAGATTCACAATGGGAAATATTAAAATGATATATTTCTAAAAATTATCTTAAAATTATAACATTATAATGATTTCAATCTAATTTACTATTTTTCAATTAAATTTTATGGATATAATGAATAGTGTTTTTTGAAAAATCCAAGATCATTTTTTGTTCATCGATATAGATAATATTAATATATTCCCATTGAGAAATAATGTTAGTGAATTTCATTTTTAGATTGTTTTAATGTTCTTAATCGTGTATAATTTGTAAGAAAAAACAAAGAAAATGTGAATTTTGTGTAAAATGGATCCATTATTAGATCATGTAATCACCATCAAGGGAATATATTTATATCCATAAATATAATGTTATAAAAAAAAGGACCAATCCAAGAAGATTTTCCAAAACCAGTTTTTTTTAGGGATAGTGTGATACCATAAATATTTTTTGGAAAATTTATCATAAATATAAAATCTTTTACCCAATTAAAAATATAATGGTGTCACGTTCCTTTGGATAGAGTAAATTGATGCATGTTTCAAGGAATTTAAAATGTATTTAACATAAAACATTAGATAAATTACCCTGTAGTGGAAAAGGGTTTGTAATATACCAGGATTCTATAAAGAATATATTGAGATGAATCCTCATAAAAATTAAATAGTAATTGTTTAATGCTCATAAAAATTTTAATATCCTAAGAAAACAATACTCAATTCAAGAATTTGATCAAGAGATGATAATAATTACACTGATAAGGTTGTACCATTATCTAAACAGTGAGAAGATTGAAATATATAAAAACTATATGAGTTTGAATAATATATTAAAATAAAATGATTTAAATATGCACCAAGGTAGATGGTTGGAACACAAAAATGACTATGAATTATAAACACATTATCACCCATGGAAGGAAAAAATACTTCTTGATTCCTTGTGTTGGAAAGAAGAGTCTTACTTCTTATTATTTTGGGAAATGTATACCAAATATATCGGTATTTTTTTATGATAAATCCTGAAATCATAAGTGAATGTGATATATACTATATATACTATTTTAATGATCAAGCATATATTCACTTAATAGTTAAAAAATCCTTCAAATATAATATAGATATACTAAAAATTTAGTGAATATTTATGAATTAAACATTGATAATCATTTTTTTATTATGTTTTCATAAATATGGAGTTACAATGTTTTGATTTATAATATTGTTGAGATAAATTCATACAATTTGTAGAGTTATTAGTCAAAAAAAATATAATTTATGTGGCACCATATAATACTCTACATGAAAATATATATGTGATTCCATCATACCGAGATGAACTGGGATGAAGTTGGAGGTTTGAAGCTGGTAGGTCCTAAATTTCTCTATCAATGAACTGAGAAAGTTACAACCATTCAACAAACAATGAATGTAAAAAAATAAATAGAAAAGGTATGTAGATAATCATTTGTGAGATATATAGTTTCCATTTTGTGATAAGTTGTTCATATATGTATCTCTTTAGTAGAGAATCATGTGATTTGGTAATAAAGGGATGTTAATCCCTTGCTATATCAATCCATTTTAGATCATTTTTCATATGTGGCCGCAATTTACCTTTTAGAACACCCACTAGACCACTCCCATGTATAGTTTGTTATTTAGTTATCAAATTTTATGAACATTAATATCATAACCATTACATGATATAATCATGGAATATATTCAATTCTACTATGATCTCATGTATGAAGAACAACCGATAGACATCCAAGATCACAGAGACATGGATCTATTGAAAAAAACCATTAATATTGTAAAAAAAATCCTGATAAATCATAGGATTGAGGAATATAATTTGGAACATGTTTATGGGAATTGATAAAAGTACCCATCGTTTTTTTAATCCATTTATATTATTTTTAAAATTATAATTTTTTAATTTCAAAGAATGTTATAACCTAAACATACAGAACTTGTAAACAATTATTATTTTCTATAACAATAATTACATATTGAAACTAGTGAAAATAAACCTAGAAATGTTAGAATAGAACTACTCATAATGATATAATGAAAACTAATATTGTACACCACTGTATTTTATTACCTTTAGATGTTAAATCATTTATATGATTTAATATTGAAATTAGAAATCTTCAATAAAATATGTTTTCTTAATATTATGATACTTATTCCTAAAAATAAATGTAAATAATTTTGAATATAATTTTTTTAAAATAAAAATAATTTTATAATTCCGAACATCAAAATTTACTTAGTCTGAATTTTTGAAATTCTTATGAAACATTGATTTTTGTTTGTAAAATAAGGTTTTCATGAAAATTAAATTTTTTATGATTCAATCATTAAATAGGAATATAATTAATGATTATAAAACCATGTGTGTTATAAAATATGTATTTATAGAAAAGCACTAATATTTTTAATATATTTCTAATTATTTAAATCATATATCAAATAAAAAATTAACAAAATTAAAATCATATTATAATAAATATAGTTTTCAGAATTTTCATCTAATTATGTTTTTTATAGAGAAACATAGGCATTTATTGATTTTGGAGACACATAAATTATATTTTTTTTAAATAAAACCAACTTATAAAAAAAATGTATCAATTACAATATTATTTTGTATCTAAATTTTTTTTCTTAAAATTCATTATTTTTTAAGACTGTTTTTCTGTGTTATGAGAATTTAATTTATAAATTATATTTAAAAACTCTAAAATTGTAATTTTTAAATGATTTAAAATTTTAAAATAATATTTTTTTAATTATTTATATGGAACATATAATGATTATTTCATTAAATTCAATTACTATGGTTGAAAATTAAATACCTATGAAAAAGTATATTAGGGTAAACGTGAAAAGGATAAAAGAAAAATGATATTAAACACTCAATATTGTATAAAACGAGTGTTTTAGGATATTTCAAAACCATATTCACCTTCCGCTCTTCTTTCCTATATTTCATCTGTTGTCCCATGAATAGTGACTTAACACCGTTGAAAATGTAATGGAAACGTCCAAAACAACAATTCTATTCACTTATAAAATGGTAACACTTCTACTACATCAATACTAACTTATCTCCACAATATATTATTAAACAAAATTCCCATTTATCATCCAAGAACCCTATCCCAATTAAAATCCCCCCCCCCACTATTTTTCTTATAGAATTCATTTTTATGGAATTTTCCTAAAAAAACTCAAGAATCCAACATGATTTTTATTTCTTCTATGTATTCTCATTTACCCTTTACTTTTATAAATAATATATATAAATATTATTATAATTAATGAATTAAAATTTGATTACATAAATTACATAATATTAATATAAAATCAATTATTAATTCCCTTTAATCAACTATGAAATAAATAACTTTCATCATTCTTTCGTGAAAATTTCACCCCCCATGAATTGATGTTGTTAATTATTCATCAACACCACTCAATGTTGTTATCAATGATGTATATAAATAATTAAAAACTATTATATGTCAAAAATTAAATTTTGAAATGATCATTTTTCATAAAAAATATTTCCTTCAATTCGTTGAGATACAAGATTGTTAATCATTCGTTCATGTGGACTAATGACTCCATCAACGATGGATTTCATTTTTCACCACCACCAATCATTAATGGTTTTGATACTGAATTAAGATAGAATATATGTTGTTAATCATATTTTAATGATTATTCATATGTCATTAAATTATTATCTATATGCATCCCCCTACTCATTAAATAAGTATAACATGTTTTTAATTGTGTCAATTCAAAAACCAATGTAAATAAAATTATAATGATGTTGTCCTTAATAATTACAAGATGTCATATAATGGTAATACCATTATATGATGTTAAAATTAATACTTTTAAATTATGAGGATTTTTTTATTTTAAAATATTTTTAATATATCCCATTTTGGTCATTAACAATTACAAATCTAGTACATCATGATTTCTATTTTCACAATCGTTATTCATGTCTCTCACAAAATCAAAGTGGAATTTTTTTAATCATTGAAAGAATTAATACTATATATTGATAATTACAACCCAACATTAAAAAAATTAAATGAATAAATATTTATTTTAAGTAGATATTTATAACTTTTCTTTGAACAAAAATCTTCCACTACTAATTTTTGAATTCGAAAAATGGTCATGTACAGTTATGATCATTATGTTATTTAGTGTTTGAGGGAATAAAATTAATTTTTGGTGAATTCTAACACACCCATATGAATATTAATATGACCATAATGAATATTAAATTATATTATTCATTTATTTCTTAATAAATTTTGATAATGATATATTGATTAATTTTTCAAGGGGATATAAATTGAGTTATAGATTTAAAATTCTAAATTATTGAATAATGTATGATCTTATAACAAATATAAATTATTAATATTTAGAAAGTTATTTTTATAAAATGGAGTTCATTTTTTTTATTCTACATTTCCAAAAAAGTTTAGGGATAATTTTTTGGATTTTTCTAAAATTGATGAATTTCTTATGAATAGTGAAAAACGGTAAATTACTGTATATTCAAATTATCAGTTAAATAATCTATTAATGACATGATAAGTGATTTATGACCACATGTTACTATCTCATGTTCTATATTACATATTTGGGGTAATAAGAAGAAATATAAATAATATCCTTGAGCAATAACATTATAATAATGATTAAAATAAGGTAAAATCCCTCTTCCCCTCCACTATAAATATCACCTCATTCCCATCTTCCTATCACACATCTCAAGACATGAAAATTGCCTATATTTTTACCAGTTAAACCCCCAAGTCTCTCCCCCATGTCATAGGGATTCTGGTCTCACAAAAAATCCATAACCAAATGCATAAGGAGAATCTCAATGAGAAGAGATCAAGCGGTCAACATCCTCTTTTCTTTTCCTTCTTTTCTTTTCATTTTATTTTTTATTCTCAATTATTAATCAACTTCAATTATCCACGATGAATAAATGATATATTATCTTATTTTTATGTATTTAATCATTTTTATATAAGATTTTCTATTATACTTATTCTCTTCTCCAACTTATTCAATAAATTAAAACATTGTATGGGATGTGTCGATTTGTAGACATCATAGAGGGTGTGATTTCAATTTCATTTACTTAATTTAAAATAGTTCATCAAAGTACATTCAGTGTTGATCCAGATTAAGATTTATGTATTATATCTTACATAAGGTTTTATAGTCATTTTTACACATATTATAAATTTATAAAACAAATTGATTTCTATACGATCAAAGAATTTCCAAAATGACCAAAACAAATATCTATAATGTTTTAACTTAAAAATCATCCTCATGTCAAAATTCAAAATGAATATAAAAATGATTTAATGACAATGAAATATTCATATACCATTCCATTCAAATTATTTAGTTTTTCTGCGAATCGACAAGAAATACCTCTTGAAATGATCGTAGAAATCATGTAAAGAACACTTCCAAAACAATGGAAGGATAAAATAATAACAATTTATGGGTGAAATTATGTAATGAAATGATCATATAAAATTTTATAAAGATTAATATATTTCTTTAAGATATAAATAATTATCTTTTGTTCATTATACAAGAGTTTTAAACAAGTTTTAGTTAAGACAAACCTGATGTAAGGGAATTCATAACCCAATTTCCATTCTTTGGGTTAAACATCTACGCCATTATTTATGTGGTAGTAAAAGTGTTTTTATGATTTTATTTGGTTTATATTACATATAATTTAGTTTATTTACATTTTATATACATATTATATATACTCTAATTGATCCCACTTATATTATATTATATCTTTAAGGGGATTTATCTTATAAAATCCTAGTTTAAAATTATTTTTATGCTATATTCAAAAGATTTTATTTTATGAAGTTATTCATTTTTTTATTATTTTATGATTCATGTGAATTTTTTATGTTGATTATTGGTACCCATATCCTCCTCCAATTCATACGGTATGTGTATGTTGGAGTTTAGTCATATGGTTACTCCAACTGTAACTACGATGGTTACACACCATCTAAGGTAGTTGTGAGGGTTAAAAATGATACGGTTTTTGAGAGGGATAATAGATTATGTTAGTAAGGAACCATGATACCTCTATGCTCAATTAATGTTCTATATTCATTTTGAAAATATCATGTAAATCCTATGTTTAAGAAGGTATCGTTATATGGGTGGCATGTATATATTTTTGAGAATTATTTCATATGTTACATGTATTCATGAACTAATGTGTTCTTTCCATATATCTATATCCCTCCCTAAAATTTCTGTGCTTATAAAATGTTTTTAAATGATTTTCATATGTTATATATATTTTTAAGACATAGATGGAATCAATGTTAAATGAATTGATAATTTTTCAAGGACAAAATTTTTTATTGGAAGGATTTATATTTTGAATGAAATAGATATTGTTTTGTGGTATCATCTCTATATGAATGTAGAATGTAATGTATGTATTATATCCCAATTACCTAAAATAATAAGCTATAAAAGATCCTTAATATGAAAGGAAGTGTGTTTTTAACTTAATTTCATGATTATTTAATGTAATTCATATGGTTCCTTATAGATCGTACTATAGGATGGATTACATAACATTACTTCTTAGGAAGATGTTAATAGATTACCAAAAATGATTTTTAATTTATCATTCCATTGAGATTAAAAAGAATTTAAATATTAAAATGTTGTTTCGACTAGTATATTTTTGTTAATAATGCCTTTCCACATAAGGAAAAGGGAAGCTAAAGAGAAGAGGCACCGACAGAAAAATATTCTTCGTAATCCGTAGCCTATAATTGTAGGGATTGAAACTAAATAATTTGTTACAAAAATGGAATATCTAACATTGAAAATACATTTTTGCAGTATCCATGAAATTGAAAAATAAGAGAGTACCACAATAGAATATGGGGGTAGTGGAACATTTTATGAGACAACACCCTTCTGCTTTAATGGATCTTGTGACCCAGTAACAACTCAAATATGGATTATAGAACTTAAAAATATATTTTATGTTATGTATTTTTTATCTAATACAAAAGTACATCTGTCATTTTATCTTTTTTAAGGTAAAGTTGATTAGTGGTTGAAAATGGTCATGAATTTCAGGTATCAAGAGGACATTTATACCTTTTAGTGGGATGAAATTTAAAGTCTATTCCCTGCAAAATATTTTCTTAAGTTGTTGCGACTTAGGATTGAGAAGAAATTCCTTGAATTGAATTAGAATTAGGAATATTAAGTTGTTATTAATGAATAAAACTTCACTCTAGTCGTGCGGTATATTCCATATCTACTTCAGGATCTTGATCGTATAATTAACCTCATTTACTAATGATTGAAGCAAATGCATCGATGGGAATTGGAATCTTGTGAATTCAAATGTTATGAGAAACATGTCTGACATGATAATAGGGTAGAGAAGAAGTTTTCTTATTATCATATGCTCATCAAAAATATGGAGAAGAAGTGGTCTATAAGGTACATTATGGGTAAGAGTCAACAACATAATTTTTTTTATGAAATACCAATTTCCATTTTGTGAAAATTGTGGAAAAAGAACCATAGGGAATTCCTAAGGAAAACTAAGAATTTTTTTTGATGTTTTATGTTTGGACATATGGATATAAATATTTATTAAAATGATCATATGACTAATGATGATAAAAAAAAATTTAAGTGTTTTAATTGTGGAGATATGGTTCATTATAAAAATCACCTTCGAAAGAGAGATCTAAATAATGCAATAAATATAGACTATAAGAAGAAAGTTGGAGTGGGATCCATTTTGACTACGATAGTAGTCATCAGACCATTAAATTAAGTTGCATTAGGTACTTTTTTGTTTACATATATATTTCTAACGTTTTTTTGATACGAGGTCTACACATTCCTCTATTTTGTAGGAATTTTTTTATAAATTTAAAATATAACCTCAGAAAATGAGACTAGATAAATTGTTAAAACTTCAAGAAAAATATTATAGAAAAGAGAATTATAGAAAAGTTTTTATAGTGATCTATGGAAATACTTTACTTGAAAACATTTTTTCCCTTATTAGTGTTTTATGTATGTCTTGAAATGTTGTGGATTTCTTGTTTATCATGAAGTGATTTACTATATATAAAAATAATTTTTTTAGAAATAGTTTTCGTTTTTATACAAGAACGAACCCAGACATTTAATAACATATTAACAAGCTGAGAAATTGTTGAATGATTGAAATGATGGTTATCTTTCTCATTATTTTTGAAAACAAATAAATAGTTCATATTAATATGTTCTAGTGGTAAATGAATACATTGGTGTTTTCCCTTATGAGTTACTTGGTGTGTTTCCTGATCGGGAATTCGAATTCACAATTTAATTAGTTCCTAATGCTAAGACAATTTCAAAACATCCATATCAAATGTCTGAAATGAAACTTATTGAATTGAAATTTTTGTTGTAGGAGTTTCTTGATAAAGGAATCATTCCTCCTAACAAGTCACCATGGGGTGATATTATATTGTTATTAAAAAATAACGATGGTTCTATGAGAATTTTCATTTATTATAGAGCTTTAAATTACAACTCTATTAAAAAAATTATATCTTTCCCCATATTTTTGACTTGTTTGATCAGCTCTAGGGAGCTCATTACTTTTCCAATATTGACATGAGATTAGGATACCATCAGTTAAAGGTGATGGGGGATGACATCTTGAAAAAAGCTTCTCATACTAGATATGGTCATTATGAATTTGTTGTTATGATATTTGGGTTACCTATTTAACATGTTATAATCTTGAAATATATGAAAAGAATAATTTATGAGTTCCTGAAAAAATTTGTCATTGTGTTTATTGAAGAAATTATGGTATTTTATAATATTATAGTGGATCATTTGAAATGTCTAGGGGATATTTTGAAAATTTTAATGGAAAAGAAACTGTATGGAAAAATCAGAAAGTGTGATTTTTTTTATCAAGAAATTTATTTTCATGGGAACATTTTAAATAAGGATGAAATAACAATTGAACCATTCAAAATATAAGTGGTTGATGATTGGACAAGACCCGCAAATATTACATAAATTCATATTTTTATAGTATTATAAGGTTAATAATGATTGATTATTAAAAAAGATCATGGATATCTAGCACTTTAACTAAGTTGACGAGAAAAGGGGTTAATTTTATTTAGATAGATGAATTTGATGTTTGTTTTCAAGAACTGAAGAAGTTATTGGTGAATGCTCCAGTTTGGGCCTTTCCTTCTTTATAAGGTGATATTTTCATATACATTGATGAATCATTGAAGGTAAATGGTTTTTTTGATGAAAAATGATCAGGTAATTGCATTTAATTCATGATGAATAAATCCACAATAGTTAAATTATTCTACACATTATTTGGAATTGGCAACTTTTGGTTTTTTCTTTGAAAATTTGGAGACATCATTTATAAGGATCCAAATGTAAAATATAGACATATAATAACAGTCTGAATTATATTTTCATTCAGATGTAATTAAACACAAGTCATAGAAGATAGATTTAACTGGTAAATGATTATAATTGTGAAGTGCATTGTGTTGCATTTGTTGTCAATGAGGCATGAAGTTGTCTTGGAATGAATGGATGTCAAGGAGTCAAGATGTGAATGTCAAAGGATGTGATGGTGGTGGTGATGAAGGAGAATGGCCATGGTACACAGATGCATGTCACTTAGGAGATTCACTAAGTGACATAGGAGATGATGGTTGAAACATTCTCTAAGCAAATCAGACGATTGTTGAGCTGATCTTTAAGTTCATAGAACTTGTATCCTGATGATACAAAGTCACAACATGATTAGAAGACCATGCATTGTAGTGACAATGCATGAGGAGTTGAAAGTGATCCATCCATAAGTTGTAAGTGGATGAAGTGGTTTAATGAAGTCCATGCACTATCACTTAGTGCATGTGAATCAGAAGATGTTCCAATTGATCTCTGATTAGATCAATGAAGTTTATTGAAGAAATATTTGATTCAGGAGCTCGGTTGAAGATGAAGAAACCTTCGGGAATTCCATTCCTAAGTGATAAATAAGTGTTGAAGAATTGGAGGAATTCTTAAGAAGAAGAAGAATAGAGATGAATGGCTTAGAGGAAGGCTTGGAGTGGCTTGGCATTTGGTTTATACTCATATGGAGGAGAACTTTGTTTTTAACAAAGTCTATACATTTCCTTTGCCAAAAAATATGGCCAACCCGTGAGCACCTTGTGGGTTCAACCCCAAGGCTCATGTGGGCCTAAGGCGCCACACCAAAGGGGGAACCCGTGGGGCGAGCTCAGGGCGGCAGGGGCGCACCCGCAGACACCACAGAGGCGCTGGGGCACGCCCGGAGGAGCGCAGAAGGTGCATAGTGGGCGCTAGGAGCGCGCCCGCAGGAGCAGAGATTGGGCGCAGAGCGCGCCCGCAGGGAGAACTCAGTGCGGGGCGGCACCGAGAGGGGAGGAGTTTCAACTGGCCGTTCAAGGGAGCGGCTGGGTAATAAGCCGCGAGAAAACTGGGCGGCGTTTCGATGTGGGACGCGGGATTTTCCCGCGGAAGAGATCCTGGCCGTCCGTCTCATCGCGCGCTTGATCTGCGCCGCACGATCCATCCGCGGCGCCGCGATCTAATCCAGGCCGTCAGATGTATTTTGATCGCCCGATCCAACGGCTCCCGGATCATCTCCTTCGTCGAGCTCGAGCCGAAGCCACCCGCGAGCAGCCGCTGAACCAGAGCACTCCCGACGACCTATTTCGAGCTCCGGGCCACCATTTCCAACGCCGAAGGCTCCATTGAGTTCGTCTGGATGTACTGAACACAACCATGCGTAAAAATGGGAGTGCATGCAATGTATGGAGATTTTGGAGTTCGGCCGAAGGCAAACGAAGTGCCGAGGCCATGAGGATTATTGCTGTGCATGGTTTGTGCCAAAACAGAGGCCGTGCATGCGTTCTAAATCGCATGCACGAGGAGGAAAATAAGGAAAGAACCCGCGGTGGAAACTGAGGAGAAAAACGAGATTTTACAGAAACTTGAGATCCGAAAATCTCGGTGGTTCAAGATTTTTCTCACGCGGATAAACCACCTCAGCCTCTGCCTATAAAAATGAGGCCGAGCCCTCTGTGCTGCTTGCTGAATTTTTGAGAAGTCCCGCGAGTGCCTTGCCTCGTGAAGAACAGCCTGTGCGCGCCCTGCGCAGCAGTGAAGCCCGGAGCCACCCCTTGGCTCCGTGAGATCCTTTTGCTCACTTCTTGTGCAAAAGAAGAAGGAGGAAGGGCAACGCGACCTTTCACGCCCCCCTCTGTGCATCGCGCCCCCTTGCGTGGTTTGCACTTGCGCGCCCGCGGTGCCTTGCACCCGTGGCTTGCGCGGCCCTTGTGGCTTGAACCTTGCGCGGCAGGCAGTGTTGGAGTAGAGAAGGACACACCCCCTTGCGTGACTAGTTTGAGTTCGGGTGTGTGCAAGTGAAGGCCGAGACACTTGTGCTTGTGTGCCAAGTGAAGGAAGAATACCTACGGGTTGGTTGCATGCAAAAGAAAACAAAGAAGCCGTAGCCCTTGTGTTGGTATTCGGGTGTGTGAAAGAGGAGGCCGAGGCATGCCTTGTGTGTGCAAGTGGGTGAAGTGAAGACCACACATTTGTGTGTGTGTGCAAACTTGAAGAACCACCTACGGCCCAAGTGTGTGCAAGAATAAAGGAGTAGGCCAAGATCAAGTGTGTGCTAAAAGAATATTATTTGTGTGTGCACCAAGTGAAGACACATTTTGTGTATGCAAAATTGAAGAACAACCTACTGGTTAAGGGTGTGCAACAAGAAGAGGGAAGAGGCCAAAGTCAAGTGTGTGCAAAACAAAGAACAATTTATGTGTACATAAACAAGTGACAAAGAAGGCCGAACCTATGTGTGTGCACAAGAAGTGTGTGCTCACTTAGAAGAAGAGGAGAAGACCCACACAAAGTACAACACACTTTTAAGTGTGTAAACAAATAGAATTAAGTGTGTGAAGATTGTGAAGAAGGTGTGTGCTTAAAGTGACTACACCCTTTGTGGGTCTACTGCACCAAGAGGAAGAAAAGGAGAGTGCATGCATGCACGTGCACACGTGAACAGTGCTAAATCAGTGGTGTGCAACTGAGACTGGACCAGACCGAAGATAAAGATATTATTTGTCTGAGAATTCAGTAATTGGAGAGAAGCCGGGGAATCCTTGGAAGAAGGTGATAAAGCCCGAGCAAGATGAGAGGACCTGCTCACCACAAGTGATCAGAAGAAGAGCAAGGCCATCAGCCTTTATCCCAGGCTGCTGAGAATACTTGAAGAACTTAAAGTGAAGAAGAGCTACTCGTGTGACTCGAGGAGCCAGGAGAAGACCCTGTGGGACTCAGGGAGAAGAAGTCTTCAGTGGGATTCTGGAGCAGGCCAGTGGGACTCTGGTAACACTGTGGGACGCAGTATAAAGACCCTCCTGTGGGACTCAGGAGAGATACGGTGGGAAGCTGTATCGACCATTGTAATACTAACAGATTATAATGGGAGAATCCATGCTTGGAGAGCATGGCAAGGATGTAGGCCTTTAGTGCCGAACCTTGTAAATCCTTGTGTCCTGTGCCTTTTCATTACTGCATCATTCGGGAAAGGTTGAGAGATACAAGAAGAGTGGATCGAGGCTTTAACCATCCATAGAGGTTTAATTGATAAATAATCAATTAGTAAAAAGTTTTAAGGGATCACTGATTCACCCCCTCCCCCTCTCAGTGATTCACACTGATCTGGGCACTTCAATTGGTATCAGAGGGAGGTTACCTCTAAAAGATCGAAGGGAGTCTATATGGAGTGCAGATTTGAGGAAATGAAAGAACAGCCTCAAATGGAGATATCTGCCAAGACTCTGAAAAACAGAATGAAGAAACAGGCAAAGAAGATGAGGAAGAAGGTTGCTGCAATCAGAGAAACTCCTTCTATGGAAAGAAATGTGAAAGTCACATCAGATGACAATTCCTTTTATCATTCTTCTGATGAAGCCTGCTCTAGCTGTGATGAAGATTTAAGAAACAATGATCTTCTAAATGCAATCAAATATCTTCAGAAGAGAGTCCCCAAGGAAGTTGCAATGTGTATAGCTACAGGCCTCCTTGATCTTCAAGAAGAAAAATTACAGCTAGAAGATGAAGCCAATTCTCTGGAAGTCCAATTGGCTAAAAGGGTTGGCATAACCAACACTCTCAGAAAGCTGGTAAATGCCAAAGATGAAACAGTATCTCTTTGCAATGAAAGATATGAAGACACTGCTGAAGAATTGCAAAGAAGCCTTTCTGAGAAAGAAATCTTTAAAGTTATAATCAAAGATGTTTACCATGCACTGGAGAAGATACATAGAGTATCAATGGTTGTTAAAGATGCTCAACTTGAAGACAAAGTAAAATTGGTGAAGGAGCTGAACAATTCATTGCAAGAATTAAAGAAGGTGCATGAAGACCAGATGAAACAACTGGTGGAGAATTGGGAAGGAAGGCTAAGAACTGTTGAGGATGAGAAGAACTCCCTTAACATGAAATGCTTAGAACTAGAGGTGATATTGACAAATCAGCAATCACCTAAAGCCAAAGCCTCCCAGTCAACTGAAAGAAGAAATGTTGCTACTCAAGTGAGCTTTGAGAAGGATGATTCTAAAAGCAAGACATCCTCTAGTGAAAGTGCAACAAATTCTAGAAAGAAGGTACCATCCATACCATCTTGTACTGATGCTTCTAATTGTGTTTCCACAAAAAGTGCAGGATGGAAAAATAATTCCAAACAAGTATGGATGAAGACAATGAAGAAAGAAAGCTCTCCTGAAGCAGCACAACAATTCAAGACAGGTACCCAACAATCAGAAGGAATCAAGAGGTCAAGATTTGTGGGTCAATGTTGGTGTTGTAACAAGTATGGGCATTGTGCAAAGGATTGTTGGTACAATCCACTGAATGCCAAAGCACAGAGGAAGCCCATGCCTAGGGGGAGCAAGCCAGAAGGAAAGAAGCAACATCCACAGGTCCAGAGACATCTGTTTACTGCAAATAGATTTGGATTACTTGACAACATCTGGGATGATTGCAAAAGTGGTCAAATAGATACATGTCAATCTCCAACTGTATCCAGAGCTCAAAAGAAGAAAAGATCACAGAACCTGGCTAAGAGAGATTCCTTGGGAAGCAAGAAGAAAGTAGAAAATGCTCCCAAGAAGTGTTTTAGAAATGAAGAGAAGTCCTTGGAGTCTGAGTCCAAGAAGGGTGATGCATCCAGAAGGACCACCAAGAAATGCTTCTACTGTGGAAAGAAAGGGCATATCATGGATCTTTGTAAAGAAGCCATGAAATTCAATAGAGGCAGACTGAACTCAAACAGACAATCAATCCAGAAGAAGCAGAAGGGATTGATTGAAAACAAGTTACCTAAGAAAGGTAGCTTGACAGCATCTAAGGAACCATGTGAAACTTCCAGAACTGGGGCCACTCTTCCAAATGATATACTTGTCATATGGCCACATCAGTTGCAACTTTCCAGAGATCTACAAAGAGCTGAAGATGAAGTTCTGGAAATTGCTAAGGAAAAAGGGAAGAAGAATATTTCACATGAAGATGTATTGAGATCCACACTAGCACAATCATCAATAAAGATCAAATGTGCAAGTGTGAAGACTGGTGAAAATGGGACATCTCGGTTGAGAGAATCTTCTCAACCTTGTTGTTCACATTGATGAACCAAAGAGGTTCCATCTTATTCCCTTACACATTGGTATTTACATGTGCTAACAATGCAGGGAATTGAAGATGATGATCATTCTCAACTGGAGGATGGTTTGGAAAGAATGGAGTGCACCCCTTGAGGGGGATCCAATCTGAAGAAGATGGCATTCTTAGATTAATACCATCATGAGAAAAGTGAAGGTATTCCAATCATACTTTCATCCCTTGTTTCTTAATTGAGTTTATCTTGTCAATTAAGGGGGAGTATGGATTGAAGACAAATGGATGAAAGGGGGAGCTTTATCTTTGCAATGAACTTTCTAATAAGTTTTGTGAAGTGTGTGCAGGATTTAGCAATTCATTGATATATCTGAAAAATTTCAAACCCCTGAAGCATGATCTCACATGTACAGTGAATTTTGGACAGCTTTGAATTCCTTGGTCATATCACTCTTGTTTTCTACACCGGGTTAGCCCAAGTAGGCTTAGAGCTGATTTACTAAAGGTTCTTTGCTAAAGAAGAACATGTGACATCATCCCTCTCTCAGTGTTTTTCAAGAAAATACTTTTCAAAGGGAGGAAGAGATTTTTGAAAGCGAACCACACCACACCTTTGCATTTGATTGCCAATAAGGGGGAGAAAATATTGGCACACATATTGACCCATTCATATGTTCTAAAGGAGTGTATTGACAACAAATATAAAGGGGAGATTGAAGTGCATTGTGTTGCATTTGTTGTCAATGAGGCATGAAGTTGTCTTGGAATGAATGGATGTCAAGGAGTCAAGATGTGAATGTCAAAGGATGTGATGGTGATGGTGATGAAGGAGAATGGCCATGGTACACAGATGCATGTCACTTAGGAGATTCACTAAGTGACATAGGAGATGATGGTTGAAACATTCTCTAAGCAAATCAGACGATTGTTGAGCTGATCTTTAAGTTCATAGAACTTGTATCCTGATGATACAAAGTCACAACATGATTAGAAGACCATGCATTGTAGTGACAATGCATGAGGAGTTGAAAGTGATCCATCCATAAGTTGTAAGTGGATGAAGTGGTTTAATGAAGTCCATGCACTATCACTTAGTGCATGTGAATAAGAAGATGTTCCAATTGATCTCTGATTAGATCAATGAAGTTTATTGAAGAAATATTTGATTCAGGAGCTCGGTTGAAGATGAAGAAACCTTCGTGAATTCCATTCCTAAGTGATAAATAAGTGTTGAAGAATTGGAGGAATTCTTAAGAAGAAGAAGAATAGAGATGAATGGCTTAGAGGAAGGCTTGGAGTGGCTTGGCATTTGGCTTATACTCATATGGAGGAGAACTTTGTTTTTAACAAAGTCTTTACATTTCCTTTGCCAAAAAATATGGCCAGCCCGTGAGCACCTTGTGGGTTCAACCCCAAGGCTCATGTGGGCCTAAGGCTCCACGCCCAAGGGGGAACCCGTGGGGCGAGCTCAGGGCGGCAGGGGCGCACCCGCAGACACCACGGAGGCGCTGGGGCACGCCCGGAGGAGCGCAGAAGGTGCATAGTGGGCGCTAGGAGCGCGCCCGCAGGAGCAGAGATTGGGCGCAGAGCGCGCCCGCAGGGAGAACTCGGTGCGGGGAGGCACCGAGAGGGGAGGAGTTTCAACTGGCCGTTCAAGGGAGCGGCTGGGTAATAAGCCGCGAGAAAACTGGGCGGCGTTTCGATGTGGGACGCGGGATTTTCCCGCGGAAGAGATCCTGGCCGTCCGTCTCATCGCGCGCTTGATCTGCGCCGCACGATCCATCCGCGACGCCACGATCTAATCCAGGCCGTCAGATGTATTTTGATCGCCCGATCCAACGGCTCCCGGATCATCTCCTTCGTCGAGCTCGAGCCGAAGCCACCCGCGAGCAGCCGCTGAACCAGAGCACTCCCGACGACCTATTTCGAGCTCCGGGCCACCATTTCCAACGCCGAAGGCTCCATTGAGTTCGTCTGGATGTACTGAACACAACCATGCGTAAAAATGGGAGTGCATGCAATGTATGGAGATTTTGGAGTTCGGCCGAAGGCAAACGAAGTGCCGAGGCCATGAGGATTATTGTTGTGCATGGTTTGTGCCAAAACAGAGGCCGTGCATGCGTTCTAAATCGCATGCACGAGGAGGAAAATAAGGAAAGAACCCGCGGTGGAAACTGAGGAGAAAAACGAGATTTTACAGAAACTTGAGATCCGAAAATCTCGGTGGTTCAAGATTTTTCTCACGCGGATAAACCACCTCAGCCTCTGCCTATAAAAATGAGGCCGAGCCCTCTGTGCTGCTTGCTGAATTTTTGAGAAGTCCCGCGAGTGCCTTGCCTCGTGAAGAACAGCCTGCGCGCCCCCTGCGCGGCAGTGAAGCCCGGAGCCACCCCTTGGCTCCGTGAGATCCTTTTGCTCACTTCTTGTGCAAAAGAAGAAGGAGGAAGGGCAACGCGACCTTGCGCACCCCCCTCTGTGCATCGCGCCCCCTTGCGCGGTTTGCACTTGCGCGCCCGCGGTGCCTTGCACCCGTGGCTTGCGCGGCCCTTGTGGCTTGAACCTTGCGCGGCAGGCAGTGTTGGAGTAGAGAAGGACACACCCCCTTGCGCGACTAGTTTGAGATCGGGTGTGTGCAAGTGAAGGCCGAGACACTTGTGCTTGTGTGCCAAGTGAAGGAAGAATACCTACGGGTTGGTTGCATGCAAAAGAAAACAAAGAAGCCGTAGCCCTTGTGTTGGTATTCGGGTGTGTGAAAGAGGAGGCCGAGGCATGCCTTGTGTGTGCAAGTGGGTGAAGTGAAGACCACACATTTGTGTGTGTGTGCAAACTTGAAGAACCACCTACGGCCCAAGTGTGTGCAAGAATAAAGGAGTAGGACAAGATCAAGTGTGTGCTAAAAGAATATTATTTGTGTGTGCACCAAGTGAAGACACATTTTGTGTATGCAAAATTGAAGAACAACCTACAGGTTAAGGGTGTGCAACAAGAAGAGGGAAGAGGCCAAAGTCAAGTGTGTGCAAAACAAAGAACAATTTATGTGTACATAAACAAGTGACAAAGAAGGCCGAACCTATGTGTGTGCACAAGAAGTGTGTGCTCACTTAGAAGAAGAGGAGAAGACCCACACAAAGTACAACACACTTTTAAGTGTGTAAACAAATAGAATTAAGTGTGTGAAGATTGTGAAGAAGGTGTGTGCTTAAAGTGACTACACCCTTTGTGGGTCTACTGCACCAAGAGGAAGAAAAGGAGAGTGCATGCATGCATGCATGCACGTGCACACGTGAACAGTGCTAAATCAGTGGTGTGCAACTGAGACTGGACCAGACCGAAGATAAAGATATTATTTGTCTGAGCATTCAGTAATTGGAGAGAAGCCGGGGCATCCTTGGAAGAAGGTGATAAAGCCCGAGCAAGATGAGAGGACCTGCTCACCACAAGTGATCAGAAGAAGAGCAAGGCCAGCAGCCTTTATCCCAGGCTGCTGAGGATACTTGAAGAACTTAAAGTGAAGAAGAGCTACTCGTGTGACTCGAGGATCCAGGAGAAGACCCTGTGGGACTCAGGGAGAAGAAGTCTTCAGTGGGATTCTGGAGCAGGCCAGTGGGACTCTGGTAACACTGTGGGACGCAGTATAAAGACCCTCCTGTGGGACTCAGGAGAGATACGGTGGGAAGCTGTATCGACCATTGTAATACTAACAGATTATAATGGGAGAATCCATGCTTGGAGAGCATGGCAAGGATGTAGGCCTTTAGTGCCGAACCTTGTAAATCCTTGTGTCCTGTGCCTTTTCATTACTGCATCATTCGAGAAAGGTTGAGAGATACAAGAAGAGTGGATCGAGGCTTTAACCAGCCATAGAGGTTTAATTGATAAAGAATCAATTAGTAAAAAGTTTTAAGGGATCACTGATTCACCCCCTCCCCCTCTCAGTGATTCACACTGATCTGGGCACTTCAAATTGCATGATCAATTACCATCCAAGAAATTCAAACAAAGTGGCATATTCCTTGTGTCGAAAACATCATGAATCATTAACCCTGCTATTTTTGGATTATAATGCATTTATTAATGATTAGAATAATTTTACATTAGAATTTTTTTGTAGGAAATACCTATATATCGTTTCATGTTTTAGTGTAGTCATTGTTTTCAGACAAAATTAAGAAAACATACAAGAGAGACCAAGAGATACAGAATAAGGTAAAATTTGTTAAAATGTGTAAGTATCCAGAATTAAACCGTCCTAAATATTTTGTTTTTGGTTGTGGTAAAAGGTTTTTTCTGCCTTTGAAATCAAATTTTAAGAAAAAATTGATGTGTGAATCTCATTGCTCTCCATTTTCAGTTCATCCTGGAAGTACCATAATGTATATAGACCTTCTGGAGTATGAATCGTGGGATGGAATGAAATTGGATATTTCATATTGTACCATGAAATGTTTGACATGTGAACTATTTATAGTAGAGTGGTAGTTACTGAAGGGTATGCTTTAGCTTTTTTGTAGTGCCATAGTGGAAATAAGAGAATATATATGTGGTCATTTTGGTGGGACTACCTAACACTTGATGAGGTAATAATGCGATTGATGATGTTATTGATCAGCTGACAAAATCTTCACATTTTCATTCTATTCATGATACAATGACTTTGGATTATATTTCTCAATTGTACCTCAAATTTATTATTCAGTTATATGGATTTCCTCTTCCCATTATATCTGATCAGGATCTGAGATTCACATCTAACTTTTGGATGGTTTTCCAGAAGTTATTGAGTATAGAATTAAATTTCAATACATCTTTTCATCCTCAATCAAATGGGAAGTCAAAAAAATGATTCAAACATTGGAGAATATGCTTCGAGCTTATTCAACAGACTACAAATGAATTTGCTATCAATACCTTTCTTTAGTTTTTTTCTCTTATAATATCAATTTTCATTATAGTATATAGATGGAGCCTTTTGTGTCATTGTTTAGGAAGAGGTGTTAAAATAAATATTTTGGGATGAAGCCACGGAAAGGATGTTGGTGGAACCAGAATTTGTAGAGGAATTGGATGAGAATGTGATGATGATCCACCAACACATGAGGATAGCTCAGAGAAGGTAGAAAAGTTATGCATACAATAGCTGGGAAAGCATTTCTTTTAAGGTAGGTGTTCTTATTTTTCATAGAATATCACCATGAAAAACATTTATTCATTTTGGTATGAATGGTAATCTATTTCAATGCATTATTTGACCTTTTTAAATCCAAGAGAACATTGGACCAGTCACCTACTGAGTAGATTTTCTTCCTATTTTACCTTAGGTAATCAATGATTTTCATGTTTCAGTGTTGTGATATTTTGTCCCAGATTCATCTAATGTCATGATCCTTGAAGTATTTATCTTAGAAGAGAATCATTCTTATAAAGAGAAACCAGTTCATATTCATGATCGAATAGAACATGTATTTCAGAATAAGGCAATCCACTTGGTAAAGGTTTTCTGTATAAACCACTTGGTTGTAGAAGTAACAAAGGAGACTGAAAATTCAATGATTAAAATCCACCCTCACTTTTTTAATAAGTAAATACTATTACAAGGACACAATTTCCAAAAGGTGGGGATAATGTAATAACCCATGTTTTTTAATATAATTTGATGTACATGAAACTTTATTTTAATAAAATATTTATAATTAGGCTTTTAAATTAATTTTCCAATTTTATGTTTTAAATTTCGAAAAACATTCATCTACATTTATTATAAGTAGGTTTTTCGGTGTTTGATGGAAGAAGCCTGATTTTTGTTGAATAGTAACATACCGTTATGAATAGTAATAAGAATAGTAATATGAACATAATGAATAATAAAATTTATTTTATTTTCTTTTCATAATGATTTATGATAATTCCATCTTGATATGTTTTTCAATGTGATATAAATTGAGTTATTATTTGAAAATTGTTAATTTTGGAATAATATTTGATTTTATTTAATATTAAATTTTTATTATTTAGAAAATTATCTTCAAAGAATGGAGTCAATTTGTTTATTATACATGTCGAAAAAAATTATGGTGAATTTTTGGGATTTTTATAAAATTGTTTACGTCGTTATGAATTGTGAAATACTGTAAAATGTAGTATATTAAATTATCAATAAAATTTAGTATTTATTTAATTATATGTGATATAAGCCAACCTAGATAAAAAAACATAGGAATTTATTACTATTTTGGGTCATAGTAAGAATGAATATTAACATTCTTGAGAAATAATATAATAATAATAAATAAAAGAATGTAAAATCCCTCCTATGCCCCACTATAAATAACACCATCATTCCTATCTTCCTCATACCTATCTATTGGTTGAATAATTATCAATGTTTGGACATGTTTCATTCCCAATGATCTTACCCACATCCTAGAGCTTCTGATCTCACCAAAATTCCAAAACCCACGGTATATGGATGATCTCAAGGGGAAGAGATCAAGTGGTAAACATTTTCTTTTGTGTTCTTTCTTTTCATTTCATTTTTTTCAATTATTATTATTTCTTCACAAACCATTATCCAAGAGGAATGAATGATCTTTATCATTTATATTAATCATTTTATCATGTTTTTTTATGATTCACAATTATACTTCTTCTCATCTACCTCTTATTCATGAAATTAAAACACCATCTGTGATGTGTCGATTTACAAACATCCTGGATGATGTGATTTCAATTTATTTTACGTTTTTTAATATTGGTAATTAAATAGTTTTTATATTATAACTAGATTATAATTTATGTATTATATCATATGTAAGTTTATAGAATCATTTTTACACATCTTATTTTATTAATCATAATGATTTCATTGAAATTGAAGAATTTCCAAATTGACCTAAACAAATATCAATAATATTTTAACTTATGAATCATCCTAACGTCATAATTCAAAGCGATAAATGGTAAAATTTAAGGCAATGGAAATATTTAAATATAATTCTATTCAAATTCCATCGTTTAACATTAAATATTAATGAATATCCATCATGAACCGATCATTGAAATCTGGTATTGATCACACCCAAAATAATGGAAATATCAAATAAAAAACATTAAAGGGTTAAATGATGTAATTAATTGATCATATAAGATATTATAATGATTAATATGTTTTTGTAAGATAATAATAACTCTATTTTAATCATTATAAAGGAGGTTTAAATAAGTTTTATGTAAGAGAAACCTGATTTAAGGGAATTATTAACCTGATTTCTATTTGTTGTGTTAACCATATACATCATTACTTATATTGTAGTAATTTTTTAGTGTGATTTTATTTATATTATATTTAATTCTCGGTATTTAATATTTATATACATATTTCAGCGACTCTAATAAGACCCAAATTAATTTTATGATATTTGACATTACTTATTTCTTTTATAATCCTCATTTAAAAATCGATTTTTAAAAAATTCATAACTAATGTTTTTTTGAGATATTTCATGTTAAATGATTATGTTATTGTTCATGGAAATTTTTTATGATGATGTGTTGGACCTATATATCCATAAAATTCATTGGGTGTGTTTATGTTTTACTTTGGATGTATGACTATCCCATGTAAAACGGTGTAGGATACACAAATTTATAGATATCAATAATGGTTAAAAATTATAATTTAACCAAGAGGGTTACATGATTATGTATGAAATACCCCAAAGATACAATTATGGTCCTATTTATGTTATATATTTTTCATGTATATCTCATGTAAATATCATCTTTTACCATGTATGTTTATATGGG
Source organism: Viscum album (assembly GCA_963277665.1). Lineage (NCBI taxonomy): Eukaryota > Viridiplantae > Streptophyta > Magnoliopsida > Santalales > Viscaceae > Viscum > Viscum album. The sequence goes on along the minus strand of OY728163.1, from coordinate 1,041,713,285 downwards.
TCACAATTGTGTCTTTTTCAAATGACTTCATATATTACTAATATTCATGGACAAATGTGTTATTTCTTTATTTTTATATCCCTTATTGATATTTTTGTTCTAAATCACAGTTTATAAATGATATTCATTAGTCATATTTATTTTTAATGCATTAAAATAATACATGTTAATTTTAATGAATAATTTTCAAGGAAGACATGTTCTATTTGAAATGTTTTATATTTTTGAAAGAAATTTTTTTATTGTATATGCTCTATATTAATATAGGATGTTATTTATATTATATACCCCAATTCAATAAAACTCTAAATAATAATATATCCTCAATATGAAAGGAAGTGATTTTTAGACTAAAATTCATGATATTGTTATTTAATAAGGTTGTGTCTTTATGCTTAATGATATAGGAATGATGAACTTGAAAACAATTAGTGAAAATGAATCCCATCTTCATGGTGTTAGAAAAAAAAAAACTAAACATTACAAACAATTGATAATGAAAACATTCTATTGTCAATTAATATATATGTATTACATGTTTATATGATAATTATTAAAAGTATGGTACTATTACATTAATGTTATGAGATAAGTTATTTAGATATTTATTGTCATTATATATGTGTATAAAACACAGTAATTGAAATAAAATGTAATAGTAAGGAAATTAGTAAGCCAAACATATTATAGTAGGTTATATTCCTTATTCATTTTTAGATTTCCCTAAAGTTAACTACATAATAATTTCAAATGATATTTTATTTATTATTTCTAGGATAATCATTTTATCACCAAAACTTTTTTATATAAAAAGATTTCATTTCACTTATTTTACATAAAAACAGCGGGGTATTCCTAAAAATATATTCGTATGAATGAATTTTTCAATGATGAATATAATTTGTTTTAAAAAATATCTATACAATACATTTTAATAATTATCTAAAATTATATATCTCTAATTGAGTTATATATAACATTTCACCCTATATTTTATTTAGTTAATTGATTTTTTTTGGGGTGATAATTTTTAAGTATAAAATGATTTAATTAATGTTATTATTTTATTCGATTTTGATGTTTTATCAAAAAAAATTTACTTTCATGGGTTTTTTATGAAAATTTAATGATTATCATTTTAATTTTTTATAAAACCAATTTTTTACAAAGGTTTAATTTTGAAAATTTTTTAATTCCCATTTGTATATTTTATGAAACCGATTTTATTTCTAGTGTTTCATTATAAGTTAGAAATGATGGATTTTTATGTGGAACACATAGGTGCATATGAATTATGAGTGGAATATAAAATCTCACCACAATAAATTGGATAAGTATTTATATCTCATTATAAATGTATCCATGAGTTTTTTCCCAACTATTCCATTATCACAAATGTTGTGGCTTATAAAAGTAATTTTTCATTATGCTAATGTTTGGGCCATAGTTAAGGGTTATTTTTCATTGTGCTTCTATTTTCTCATGATTCCAAGATTATGTCACAATATTCAATGATATATTATAATTATTATATTTCTATATTTAACATTTTTTTCTTCTTATACCATATTCTAGGAATCTCACATATATTTTATGGTTATCACATGTGATGTTAATACATATCTCCTATGAACATTTGTTTAATTACTCTTTTGGACCCATCCTTGATTAAATGTTTATTAACATATTAATAAGAGATTTATCTCCCCCTTTTCATAATATTGAATTACAAAAATTATGAGATTGAGATTTAATAATTATATGTATAAAATATGGAATATATTAGTTTATTTTAAGAAGAAACAATCATGTGATTTATGAAATATTCTTACTATATAACTATTCTCCAAATACACTAATCCTATAAGTAAATTGGATATTATAATTTTAAATTATAATGTTCTAAATAGTCTAGAGTATGTAAATTAATGGCATGTTTATACTGGGCCACTAAACCTCCCAAATGTATTATAACATGTTATCATCTTACTATTTAAGATTATAACGATTGTGAATCTTTCCTTAATCTATCCTTCCATTTTCTTTCCCAAATTTTAGGGGAAGACTTACCAGGGGTTCATTATTTTACAATAGGGGAACCTTAATATGCTCTAAGATTATCTAAATAATCATATCTATTTTTCCTTGATAATTATGATTTTTAATAGTCACCCTCTAATAACCTCGTGATGGTATCAAGGACACCATATGCTTAAATGACGCTATATGGTAAAATAGATAATTAAATTCGGGTGAACCATATCTTATGGAAATATTGAAGAATAAAGGGATAAAATATAGGTAATGATAATTATATAATATTGAATCACTCTAATGATTTTTGGTATAATGATATAATGTTGAAAACCTATTGAAGGTTGGAGTGTATTATACGGGTTAAACATCTACAAAGTAGTTATAGAAAAATAAATCAAATTATTAATTTATTTTGATCACTCGATTCCCCTAAAAACATTTGTATCAACAAGGTATAATAAGATATGATATTAAAATCAATAAAAAAATTTACAAAATTTTTTATATTAATTGACGTAATGTATTTAAAAATCAAAAAATGACTTTCATGTATTGTTTAGTTGAAGTGGGACTCTTGAGAAAATTAATATGAATTTCAACAATATATCATATTATACCAATGATAATGCTTAATATGTAAAAATCCAAAATTCTAAAATGATAACATTTTATTTGATAATGTATGCGGCATGAAAAAAAGATATTAAACAACCCATTAATTATATTTCATTCAATTTAATATATTTTATATCTTGTGATGCCCTCAACAATATGTTTGAACAAAAAGAATCATAAAAAATATTGGTTAATCATTACCATTATAATATAACACTTAATTTTAATGTTATGAATATTTCTAACTGAATTATGAAAATTATGTTTATCCATTTATTAGAAACAAAATACAAAGCCATTAGATAATAATAAATGTTTTATGAGTAAATATATTTTTATAAAATACTTTTTAGATTCCCTTACACACAAAATATAATATTATTTTTTAACAATTATAGAAAATATATTTTTCAAAATAAAAATAAACTATCAATTATAAATTTCAAAATTATATTTGGAAAACTTTATTCTATATTTTTAATAAATATAAACTTTTATGTTAATAGTGAAAAATACAAGTCTTTATTATGATTTATCATCTATTTGAAAACATTTTCAAATGTAAAATTTATTTTAATATTGTAAAATAGGTAAATTGTTTTCATTAATGTATATATTAATACAATTTAGGTAATATTAATCAATTTTATATTGAATTTAGATAATTAAACATTGTACAGTATTGAAAAAATTTTCAATGAAAACTCACATTCTCTTCACGTCTCTTGAAATAATTTTAAAATAAATATGTCGACTATTGTGAATTTTATTTTTTAAAATGTATTAAATGTTTTGTATCAGAATTATTTATATTATATAACAATATCAACTTATTTTTATTCCAAAATTAATTGTGAATAAATGAAAAAAAAATATTACCACGGTAAAGGAAAATATGAATTTTCTTGGGGTTCAGCTCAGACAATAAAAGTTATAATTCTGAAGTAACAGTCCGAAATATATTTTATGGAAATACTAATACTATATAATGTATAAGGATAAAAAATACTCCCATTTTCCCTTTCTACATGTGAAAAACAACTGTATGACTTTTCATTTCAAAAAAAATTAATTTTGCCACTAACCTGATGTTTAAAATGCTACCAACTATCCTCTCCACTTGACACATTAAATATAATTTGTTTCAGCTAATACCTAACCAAATAAATTTTAAAATTACATATAATAATTATATTATAATTTTATTGGTTTTATATCCTTTTAATAAATACATTAGGTATAATCCTTGAGAGGTTCTCTAAGAAGATGTAAAATTATTAACAATGACTTTAAATTTTTTTATTATCCCACCTCATGAAAATAATTATATGTTACAATTATATAATTGAAAAATTATATAAAATAAATGTATATTTTATTATATTAATTTACTGACCTACATCCATCTCATATTCAATAAAATGAGATATTATAGTATCAATTTTGTGTACGAAAAACTACGGCCTAAGAAAATGATGAGATACATTTACATCAGCAGTTCTCATTTTTGGGTATGATGATGGATATAAATTTTATTTATCATATTTATAAAATATATATACATATATATGTATTATATAATATATAAATTTTTATTTCAATTCTATATGGGATATGCTAATGTCGCTCATGTGTATGATATACTACCACCTCACGATGTGATGTGAGTTATTATTCACTAATGGTTTAAAGGATGGTGATAAGGATAATATTACTTAATATATGTGATATAAATGACATAGTTAAGATGTCTGATTCAAATTTATAATTAGTAATGATAATATATCAATTTCATTCTCACCATTTCAATCACTGGAATATTATAATGTTATTTTTGAATGTGTGCAATACGACCTTCACGAAGTGATATTTCACTATTTTCATCACAATACCATATAGATGATATATATAAGTATATTTAATGATTAAATATGATATATATGATATTATATTCCATATATAATAATAAAATATTACTTACCACTTTTTTATAATGATCATTGAAAAACTGGAAATGTTACTCGTGTGCACGTACAACATACCGTCTCCAGTATCGTAACATACATCATTTATCATAACCATATTTAATTATATGTTATAAAAGAAATTTTTTTTAAATATTATAATTATTTAATGATTTTTATTCATACAAAATTAAATAATGGACACTTAGACCAATTTTTAACTTCTGTTGTCATTTCTAAAACATTATTCAAATATCACCGAAAACCCAACATAAATTTTATTTAACATAAAATTTAATTAACATTTTAGTAATTATAATATAAATAATAAACATTGAAACTTATTATTAGGTATATAAATAATTAACATATGTTTATTATTCAGGTAGATAAAGAACAAAAATGATGGGTTAGACTCAAGATAAGTTACTTCGTCTGAATTTAACTTTACTATTGGGTAATTTTTTGTGCATGTTATTATTTTTTATTTTAAATATTTTACATTTTTTCTTGTAATATCATTTTTAATAATTAAGTAATTGTATATTTTTACTTTCAATTTAAAATATTTAATCTATTTCTATATGACTAAAATGTTAACAAGTGGTAATAAATTTAACAACATCATTTCATTTCATTGGGTTACATTTATCCTTAGTTGTCAATGATATTATAAGATAATGATTTTGAGATCTTTTGGATATATATTTTTTTATTTATAATAGTTTTATATGGATTTACATATTCTATAGATAATGTATTAATTGGTTAATTTTCACTTTAATGATATGATCAATGTAAGGGTTTAATCCATACTCTCATTCAAATAGATATTGTTTATTCGTAAGATTCGATTGAATGATTTTTTTTATCATTGTCTAATAAAATAATTTTATTTTATTTCTATTTGGATTATTAGGATATTTTAATGTAATAGTACAATTTTTCAACACTATTATACATAATATAATTAAAATAATTAATAATAATAGGAATTAATTTCCCTCTTTTGTTGGAAATATCATATTTTTGAAATCCTTGATTTTTTAAAATTTTAAAAAAATAATTTTAACTAGATAAACATGATTTCTTAAATACATTTTTACTCATTTCTAATTTTTAAAAAATAAAAAAATTAATGAAATATTCCATGTTTTTTCAAAACAAATTTTGTGTGCCATTTGAATTAAATGTGAAATAAATATTTTTTTTACATTTTTAGTATGTAATGAATTATCTTCCATAATGAACACTCAATTATTTTAACTAATAATTGTCATCTATGATGTTTTATTTTCAAGGAAATATTCTTTAAGAAAATTTTGATGTTTTAATTCTAAAACCACATTTTCGAAAAGAAAATAAATTTTTTATCAATAACATTTTAAAAATATTTTCATATTATTTATATTCATCAATGAGAAAAAAATTATTGTAAATATAATATATTAGGAATATGTTGTATTGATACCATATTTATTATTTATATAGATAGTTTGTGACCATTTTTAAAATATAGGTCATTGCATTCACTTATTTTGTTCATTTTGATGTTCATTATCATTCCCCCAAAATATTATGTTTCATGTGATAATTAGACAACAAAATTCCCATACATATTCTTATTATTTATCATATATGTAATTTTTTCAAAAATCCTATATCTCATCTAAATACCATGTTTTACTTTGAATTTCATTTGATTGACCTGGGAAATATTGATAATCTATATTCTGTCATCAATATAGATATTTAATGGTAATGCATATTTTTCGGGAATTAAATAGTTCATTCGATATATGAGGAATGATTTTTAAATGAAAATATGGGTTGGGAATGGAATTATATAACCCTTCAAGGAATAAATATGTCTCATGAGAAATATTGTTTGCCTAAATTAAATGGGTTTCTAATATAGTTTTAATCCATCTTGTTAAAGGCCATAACTGTAAATGTATCATCATGCCTATGACCGTAACATCCATAAAATTTAGTATTTTCTTCCATAATAATTTTTTCATTATTTATCATGGTATTTTCATAATGATATATTCTCTTGATGCATTTAATTCTCAATTTATGGATTTAATCTAATTGGTTTTCACTTAAATAACTTTCTATATTTGTTATCATAATATAATTATGGTAGTCATGTTATTAATTAAATATAATTTGTGTTTAAATATTTATCCTTCTATATTTATCATTAATATTTGATTAAGGGTAATTAACATTCTATTTAACCCATAATGAGCCAATGATTTCACCCTAATATTGGGTTTTTTAGCAATTCATATTGTGTTCTATGATAGATTAGAAAGGATTTACTAATGTTTATAATGTCATTCTAAAAAACTATCTCGTAATTTTTTTACTCAAATGTAATATTGGAATATTCAAGGTACATTTTATTCAATCCTTTGAGATTTGATTCATTTTATCTTATGACATTGTAATGAATTCGTTGGCTCTAGGATACTATGGTCAGGGTCATTACTATTGGTATCAATGAAGGTTTAGTAAAAACAAGGAGAACTAAATTTACTAAATCATAGATTAATAAAAATAAACATATGATGTAAATTAATAATAAGTATAGAAAACAGACAAATATTTAGATTAGGAAGATTTTTTCTTGTTTTCATAGATGTATATCCTTATATGGATTCTAAAAATGTACACGCTTCTTCCATAGAGGTAAAAATTGAGAATGACTTTAAAAAGGGTGCATTGGGCTTGACCTTCTCATCCCATGGTGCCTGAAAGCAATCCATAATTCCAAACTTGTTTAATACTCTCATGGTTTATTCTTAAAAATCACTTTTACTTCAAAAAAGATTATATTTGGGATGTATATAAATATGATTTCGGATAAAAAAATTATTTTTATGGGGATATATATCTATAAATATTAAATTTTTGTTAACTATCTCATCATTTTGTGGGTTATATAGTATATTTCATAATTTTATGATATGAACTAGTGTATGTAATTGATTATAAATAGATTATAGTGTAAGGAATATATACTGTATTTGTGGACGTAATACAAATTGTTTTAATTATCATTTATTTGATGTATTTTATCCAACCTTTAAAATAGAACTAGTCTCTCAAATATTCTCATAATATAAGGATATACTATCATGTTCTATCATGATAGTGAAATAATTCTCTAACTCCTATAACATAAAGTGATGTAAGAGAATAATATGGTGTTATAGATAAATAATGATAAAGGGAATAAGGGAAATACTGATTTTCCAATATTTTATACATTTAAACGGAAACAGATTCATACATGCTTAAAAGAACATTGAGTTTTATTCTTTTATAGAGATAAATCCACCAGACATGGGATTAGAAGACAAAGAATTAAATATCTAATGTTCAATGTTTCAACTATAAGAATATGGGACAATGTGAAAATAAATTCCCCATGAATCAAGTTGATATACCTTAAATGGGGTTAATGTGTAATTGAATAGGTTATTACATTATAAAAGATGAAGTGGAATGATTAATGGGATTCTGTTTGGATTCAAGAATATTTTTATATAAGTATTTTAATAACGAATATTATAGTTATAATAATTTTTTGATATATATTTTTTGTACAATAGTACTATTTATTTTAGGTTTTTAGAGAATATTTTGAATGGAACTGATGAAAAAAAGTGATTGAGATACATGTTGAACCTTTTTTGAGAAACTGGTATTGAGGGGGTAACCCTTAATAACATTCTGATAACGATATACAAATGATATGATTTTGGGGTAGTTTTAGTGACCATTAAATTAGTTATAGGTTCAATAATTTATTTCAAATTAATATAATTTTAGAAAAGTATGTTTATTTTGAGAATATTCGACAACATTAGATTTTATTTTTGGAAGAAATCCTATTTGGTTAATGTTTTATAGTGATAAATGTATTAAAACATTTCAAATATTACAATAAATGAATCATAATATTTTCTGTGGTATATAATGTTGATTTTTTTAATGTATATATAAATTTTGATTAACATATTATTGGACAATACACAAGGTTAACAATTTATGCAATTGAGAAAGTTTAAATTTGGTTGTCATTAGATAACATTACATAACAATTTCAGATTTATTAATAATAGGAGGATCAATTTGTTACTCATTTAATGATATTACGGTCCATTAATAGTTAATTTTATATCTTAATGTATAAAAAATAAACATAGATATTCATTTCTTTTTATATGAAATTATGTGAAAAATTATTGATGCCTAAAGAAAAGAAAAAATCATCCCTATAAAATATAATGATATCATGTAATTATATTTCATTATATTAGTAAATATTTGAAGAAAAAATAATCTTTTGATAAAAAATATATAAAAATTAAATCATATTTACTTTATATCCAATGAATAAAATGATTATATAAATCATCCCTTATTTATGGTTTGTACGTCAATATTATTGAAATGGTTATTTAAATTCTTGTAATCAATTCCCATTATCACTAAAGATAATTATTGATGTTTTTTTTAATTTCCACATATTCACTTTCTAATAATTATATTTAAATATGAAACATATTCATTTTTTATTTTCTATTATCTCTTTACTTCCAATTCTCTCATAAAAATATGTTATTTTATAAAATATTTTACAACACGGGTTTTCAGCAATGAAACTCTCAAATAGAAAACCCCTGATTATTGCTCTTAATCTAAAATTACGAGGATGAAATTTATTTAATGTTGGAAGAGTGTTAAACCATTAAATTCTAAAATAATAACATTTTATTTAATAGTGTGTGTGACATAATGTAATATTCTTAAACAACCAATTAAATATATTTCTTTAGATTTAATCTCTCTGGTAGACTTTGAAGCATGAAACACCATGTTTAAAAAAACCCTATTAAAATATTAAATAAATGTGACCATTAAAAACTATCCATAATTTTTGATTTTATTTATTGTAATAACTAAACTATGATAATTATTTTTATCAATTTATTAGAAATATAAAAAATTAATTTAAGATTTGATTTTTTTTTTATAAAAACTAACATTTTTCTAGAACAATGATTAGTAGTGCATGGAGAAATAATTTAAATTTATTTTCAACTATTTTTGAAAATCTATCTATAATAATGAAATTCATTTTTTTCATCGACATGTCAAACTTATCACATTTCAGATTTTTTTTAAAATAATAATTTTTTTTGGGAATTATGAAAAATTATTTTATTTTTTAAAATATTTTTAATTATTTTAAATCTCTTTTGGAAATAGAAATTTTTTATATATGGTATTATATGATTAATTATTTTAATAATATATCTATAAATATAATTTAGTTCATTTCAATAAATTTCATATTTAATTTTTATTTAAACATGAAAACATGTGAACATTTTCTCTTTGAAAACACTCTTTCTCATCACGTCGATGTGATTAATTTTATATTTAATTGCCACACATATATGAATTTTTTTGAAAAATTGTTTCCAAAATCTTATGAATAATATTTTCTATTATATAATATTTTTAAATTTTGTTTTTCATAATTAATAGTTAAAATCATAAAAAATATTTACCTTAGTTAAGGTGAACATTGATTTACGAAGGGTTAAACAAAAAATATTATGTATATAATAACCTAATTACTTATCCAAAATAAACTTTATATCCATATTCCCACCATATATTTCTTATTTTTCATAATACTCAATTTCTACCATTTTTACATGTGAGAAACAAGGGGACACATTTTCCTTCATATGACATACAACTGTTATACCCACATCACTTATAAATGGAAACCCTCTATCACATCCTCTTCAACCCATAAATTAATTTTGTGTTATAAAATATCATCAAACATATAATACAATTATATATAATATCATCCTAAAATCATTTGTTTTTTCATAAAGACATTCTCCGAAAATATTTGGAATAATTCTATGGTGGTGGTTTGGGAAGAGGTTTAATTCCTAACTATGAATTTTTTTTATCTACATCTATGTTCTTAAAATATTAATTATTTATAATTATTAAAAAATCAAAAATATCGAATATACCATTATTTTATTATTTTATGGTAATGACCTATACTCATATCAAATTCCATTAAATGGGAAAAATGATTTCTCTTTTATGTTTACCTGACTACCCCATCACGAACCTACATGACATGTTTTCCATCAAAACATTTCATGGTTAGTTATGATAATGGATTTAAAGTATATAAAGTATAATAATATCAAAATTAGACCTCTTGAGTTATTATATTATATAAAACTTATTACATTCCATTGTATAGTTGATACAATAACACCTCTTGTGTGTACACCAGACTACAAAATGGCGAAGCAATGTGATTCGTTTTTCAGTGACGATTAATATAGAAAGTTTCAAAGACAGGTTTTACGAATAAATGTGATATATATGAAATAATTATGATATTTTAAAATATTTATCAACATTAATTTTTTATATGACATTTTATTTTTCTCATTTTCACTCACTGATTAATTATAATGTTGTTCCTACATGTATAGACTAATACCTTCACAAACTGATGTGACTCCATTTTCCTCAAAAAAAATGTATGGAATATATAAGAATATATAAAAAAATAATGGGTTATATATAATATTATTATCACTATTTAATGATAAAATATTACTTACCTTCTTCCCATAATGATCATAAAAAAATTGAAATGTTACTCTTGTTTATATACGACCTACCATCTCCATGATCATGACGTACTTAATTTAAAATAAAAATATTTTCTTATTATTTTTAAATTTATTATTTATTTATAAATATGAAATTTTCTTCATTATTAATATTCATGATATGTTTAAATTCTTACTTCGTAGACAGATAGTCATGATCCGAAGTCATTTTTACACATAAGTCCAATATTATCGATCCACCTAGAATAAAAAATAGATTATGTAATTGTATATAATCATTTAATGAGTTAAATAAAAGCTATAAAACTATAAAATTATTTATTAATAATGTAACTAATTTCCATAATTGTATTATTCTGGATGAAAAAAATAATAGATGTTGCATGTTTAACTAACTGTAAAAGAATTTGAAACAATTTCACTTCAGTTAGAAATATTTTATTATTGGGAACATAATTTATCATATATATTATACATAATACCCACATAAATGTTAAATATCATGATCATATAATAATTCATTGTATTTTTGTTGCAATTTGAAATAATTCACTTATGAGGTTATTACATAATTGTTACCATGTGGGAAATAATTTCATTAATCAATTTTTATTCATTGGAATAAATTACGTTATTATACTTGATGTTAAAATATTATGTTTATAATGAATTTTGACTGTAGATATTTTAATTTTAAATTTTTCTATGAGAATATATAGTTTATTCACATAATATATTCATTGGTTATTTCTAACTTTAAGGTTGTTATCATTTTAAGGGATTATTCCACAATCTCATTCTATTCAAGATTAGTTACTCTTAAATTTTCATTGGATGAAATTATATTACCATTATATAATAAAACAATTCAATATTTTCATCCTCAATTTTTTCATGATATTTTTAGCATATAGTATCATTTTCCCCCTAATTGGTACTAAAAATAATTGCGATTTTTTTTAATAAAATCGGTATTAATTTTTCTCTTCATCCAGAATTCATTTTTCATCCAAACCCATATATTATAAAATTTTATTAAAAATTTATTTTCCCAATTAAAAATGTCTTATTAAATTAATTCTTACACTTTTATTTTTTTTAAATGTATTTACAAAAAGCATCATGACATTTCATAAATAAGTCATGTTTAGGATTGATATAAAATTTGAAGGGAATATTTATTTCAATGTACTTTTAATGTATAGAATTTGTTTTTATCAAGAATAATAGTTGTTTTAGTTAATTATTTTTATGTTTAAAAAAATATTTTCAATAATAATTCGTTTCTAAATTGTTCCAAAAAATTAATTTTAAAATTTTGATTCTCAAAATGGAAAGGATATTTTCATTTTTAATTTAGATATTGATATTTTTAAAGTGTTTTTATTCATCAATAAAAACCAACCTTAAATTTTCATATACATAACTGAGTATTGTTTTATTAATACCATAATAATTATTTATTTTTATTATTTATGATCATTTTTACCATTAAAAGTGTTAAAATTCTAATATTTGTTCCATTTTCATAGTAATTAACATTAACCAATGACATTCAATCTTATTTTATACATGAACATTAAATTTCACAAACATTTCCATGTTATGTATGATGAATATTCTTATTTCTTAAAAAAATACTTCATTCCTATATATTATGTTTCACATTGTCTGTTATTTGTTTGACTTGGAAAATATTCATAATATATATTATATCTTTAATAATTATATTTAACATAAAAGTATATTGTAAATGAATTAAATCATTTATTTAATATATGAGGAATGATTTTTACATACAGTTATGGGTAGACCCTATAATTATATACCCCTAGATTCATTGAAGTGTCTCTTGAAAAAAATAAAGAGTTCTTAATTAAATTACTTTCTACCAATAGATTGAAACTATATTGTGAACATTATTGATGGTGTTAGTATCATGCTTTGTGATGTCATGAATTATATGAAAATAGGAATTTTATTCATCAATAATTTAGTTATTATTTTCATTATGATATTCACAATCATAATATCTCTATTTGAATTTAATTCTCTATTTACTACGTATATTCAATGTGTTTTCATTTATTTACCATGGCATGTGGGTTTATTATTTATCTAATTATGGAAACTATGATATTTATTAGATGGAATATTTGTTAAGAAATTTACCATTCCATATTGAACATTATTCGTTAATTCATTATATCGTACTTTTTTTACTTAACCCTTAATGATCATTTGACCTCAACCGTATTTCAGTTTGTTTCCCAAGAATCCAAGAAGTCCAATCGAACTGATATGATAAGAAATTCTATTGAGAATAATGTTATTCTTCAAAAAAATGTAATAATTTTTTAAATTAAATATAATATGGGAATCATGATATATATATATATATATATATTAATAAGACTAATAATCAATTTGGTTATGTGATATGTGATTCCTTGTATCTTCTACCAATTTAATTGATAGAACTAGAAATCATGTCCATGGAAATCAATGAATGATTCCATATATGATACTGGTGCATATATCATTTTGAAAAAATCGATTTGACTAGTTATGGAGCCCAAACAAAGTTACGGATCAGAAGTTATGGCTGTTCAAATTCAGGCTATTGGAAATTGCCATATAGAACAGTTTTAGGGAAAAGTATGGATTTTCACATATAAATGAAATATTGCGTATATAAATGGAATCATGTGCATAAAAAATGAATCTTTCATGTAAAATGTATTTTCGTGGAAAATTGGAATGGAATTTTACGAGCACTGACATTCAAGGCTTCGCCTATAAATACAAATTCTCCACCATACCCCCAAGAAGGCCCCTAAAGGTCTGCCACCGCTCTAATGCATTTAAGTCCGAATCTTCTGTGCCTCTACGTAAAACCCCCCATATTGCACTCAAAATATCTCTATTTCACACAAAGGGGCTAACATGCCCAATTTTGCATCAAAAGAAAAAAAATCGCATAATAGTGCCACAGGGCCCAATTTTTCATGCAGTAGTGTTGCACCTATCCAATTATGCACAAACCTTCACTATTGCATGCAAACCGCACATATTATGTGAAATTATTTCCCTATTTGGCAGTCGTCTCCCCTATTCCTTTCACATTTCCTACTACACAAAAAGATTTCCTTTTGTTCTCTGACCTCCCCTATTGCACACTATTTCTCTCTTATTGTGTGCATTTCCCATTTTGCGTGCACATCTCCCATATTGCACGCACTCCTTCCCTATTGCACCCAGGCCTTCCCTATTTCAAGCACTCATGCCCTATTTCTCGTAGTCCTCCCCTATTGAAAAATGGAGAATCACACTGATAACATTTCGAGTTAGGATGTTCTAAATTCTCTTGCACCCATATGCACAACTGCCATCCACCTATGGGATGAAATGATTTGAGATACTCTTATGCACATCATGAAACACATTAGATCAGAATATTTATCTTGGTCTATTTCCCATGTCATGATTTGGTATTTTCATCATCAATCCCCCCGTGTATATTGAGTTTTACCATTCCTTAATCAACTCATCCGAACATCATCACCTTGCTTCTATACTAGGTTGAACCCGAATGGTCCGCTCTTGAGTAAGCCCCAATAACAACCATTCCTAGTTGAATTATGCCTAATGGTCCTATATACATGACTATAATCATTCGTTCACCATATGTTCAAAACATATGATTCCACATTCTTCAAACAAGATATGCCTTATGCTCCAAGTATGAGATTCCAACAGTCCCATCCACATGACTATAAGCTGTTATGTTCTCTATTATTAAAACATAGGATACCTCTGATCCAAAAATGAGATGCCTTATGCGCCAAGCGTAAGAAACCAATATTCTTGTCTACATGGATTTAAATTTTAGTATACCCTATCATCCAATAATAGGATGACTATTGTTCCATAAAAGATATGGATTATGTGAAAAGTATAAGAACCATCTTTCAACGATTAAAGTGTCATTATTTCAAGATTGAGGGAATCCATTGAAACATTCTATCACTCTTCCTCATGAATTGCATGTTCTTCATTCGGATCTTCATCATCTTCCATGTCTGAAGGGTCCCCCTAACAGACTAGTACCATGACGCATTGGATCACCTACCGTTCTAGGCCAACTCCACGAAAGACTTTGGATGACACTTCAAGTCAGATCCTCTATTTCGAACATGGTCAACAATTGAACCTCATTTATTTTTTCCCATTTCTGGCTAGCACGATATGGATTCTGTTTATTTAAAACATTCAATAGTTATCCTCCTTCGTCACGCCCCCCACAATGTGTTCCTAATGTCGGGCATGTGATTCACACTTTTCATGATGCTTTAGTCAAACTGATTCCAATTCCCTTGGTGTTATCCCACTTGTGCAATAATGTATATTTTTTCCGCAATTATATTCCTTAACCCACCTGTGAGTTTGGATTCCCTCACATCCATACATGATGAAGATATTTAAGGAAACTTCTATGTGTAATCCCTATCCACCATCGACGCTCCATATCGTCCCTCGAGCCGCCTCAATGTGTAAGCCCCATTCACCTTTTCCTCTTCTCAGAATCCCCCAAACATTGTAACAACTATTTCTTCATTGTAAATCCATGATAACGTGGCCCCCATTGAGATCACCTCATGAAACACCTTAGTCATGGAATTTCTGATGCCTTCCCTTCCTCAAGGGGTGGTAGGTATCTGTTTTTTATATCTTAAGGTTGTAGAGTGAAACCACCTCGTTCGACGTACAAGATTTTGACTACCAAGTGACATCATCATCATCACATGATGTTAAACAGTGGCCTCTCCCTGTGAATTACATGGTGGTTTCTCCTTCTCATACATTCTATACTCCTGTTGGTCTCCACGTGAGTGAGATAATTCGTCACATGGATTGAGAACCTATTAATCGATGCAGATTCTGTCCAGGGGAAATGGGCAACCAGCATTGTGTAGGCCCTTGATTTTCATGAAGGAGGCTTCACCCCTGCCTCTCCTCTCTTCATCAATTCAAAATCTCTATCTCTTTATGTTTTGTCACCACCTGGACCTCCCTTTATCCCCCCGGACCGCAGACCACGAGTAAACCAGTGATTCCTCTTTGGACCGCTAAAAAAATAAGCTCTAATTCACATCCTACGGACGCAACTTTCGCGATGTGATCATCATGTCCTTTCTACCTCTTATTTCTCACACCAATCACAACTCGCGTGAACTTAGAGTAAGCATTGACCATGGCACCCGCCCTGGGTAGCCGAGTGTGTAAGCCACAAACCATGAAATATGAGGGCTTTGTTCCATGCCAGGGCAAGGTATGTAGTAAGCCTCCCAGAGTTTCAATCCCACCATCCATTGGTTGCAACCCACATTATGTCAGTTCCCACTATACCATGAATTACGTTGTCTTTTATCCTTGTAAAGGCAAGGTACATATGAAGCCTCCCTGAACATCAAACCCACCATCCATTAGTTCCAACCCCCTTCACATCAGTTCCCACCCCACC
The DNA here is from genome assembly GCA_963277665.1 of Viscum album. NCBI lineage: Eukaryota > Viridiplantae > Streptophyta > Magnoliopsida > Santalales > Viscaceae > Viscum > Viscum album. The sequence goes on along the minus strand of OY728163.1, from coordinate 1,041,696,444 downwards.
TTGAACTACATGGTCATTGGTACAAACCATGGAAATATTTTTAGGAAGCCTTTATGATGTTAAATCCCACAATCAATTGGTTTATACCCCCTTCATATTGGTTCTAACTTCACCATGAACTAGGAGGACTTCGATCCTTTCCAAGGAAAGGTATGTTGGAATCCTCTCTAAGGTTCACACCCACCATCTATTGATTCTGACCCCCTATACGCTGGTTCCCACTCAAACATGAACTATGATGTCTTTAATCCATTCCAAGGAAAGGTACGTAGGAAGCCTCCCAGAGGTTCAATCAGGCCATCCATCGGTTCTGACCCCCTTCATGTCGGTTCCCAATCCACCATGAACTATGATGTCTTTGATCCTTTCCAAGGCAAGGTATGTAGGAAGCATAACAAGGTTCATGCCCACCATCCATTGGTTCTCACCCCATCACATCGATTCCCACTCCACCACAAACTATGAGGTCTTTGATCATTTCCATGTAAAGGTTTGTAGGATGCCTCCAAGAGGTTCAAGACCACTACACATTGGTTCTCACCCCCTTTACATCAGTTGTGACACCCACTTTGAATTATGAGGTCTCTGATCCATGCTAAGGCAGATAATGTAGAAATCCTCCCTGAGGTTTAATCCCACCATCCATTGGTTCCAACAATTTCACGTCGGTCCACCACCTGAATTACATGGAAATTAATCCTTTCTATGTCATGGTATGTAGAAATCATCCATGAGGTTCAATCCCAACACCCCGATGTTGCATGATGTTAAATTGTATGTCCCTTTTGTCCTTCGTTGAACTAAACTGTCCCATATCCAATAGTAAGCCAGTGTCAATCCCTTATCCTATGGTAAGACGTTGTCAATCCCATCTAGCGATAAGCCATTTTCAACCTCATATGGTGGCTATCCATTTTCAACCTCATTAGGCAGTAATCCATTTGAGTACCCAATTTACTGTAATTCTTCATCAGATGAACTACACGGATGTTGATTCCCCGCCATAGGGATACGTAAGAAGCCTCCATGAGGTTCAAGCCCATCACCCATGTCTCATCCTGATCTATCCCTTGATTCCATGTGTTATGAGATGATCATTCCCTGACCTGGAGGTTATATTTCCTCTCGATCCCATCCATAAATCCATTCTCATGGATACCTCCTCAGGCATCCCATCACCCCCCCTCCTCGAACTACATAGACATTGATTCCCTGCCATGTGGATACATAGGAGGTATCCTTGATATTGAAGCACAATATATCCAAATCAATGGGTGGGAGTTAGATAATGTTTGTTCCATCAATATAATAATATTTATTTTTACAAACTATTGTGATGTCATTAAGTTATTAGAGATATAATATGTTTTATTTGTAACTGTATAATGAATATAATGAATAAAGTTTCAGTAATTGGATAACCATAATGTTGTGTACTTGAATATTCTCTTGAATAACCTCTTACAAATGGAGGTCTTTGAAGACACTCAAATATCTAGGGGTTGGAAAATGTTAAATAATTATCCAGGGTTGATAAAATGCGTAGTTTATCAATAATATTTATATGGACAGAAGGGTCGTTATGTGTGGAGCTGTGAGCTCCATTTATGGTTGGAAAAGAATCCCATTACATTGGGAAATAAATTTTGTTCAAGTGTAAATGTGGAATAACATGTATTTTAGGTGATGAAATGTTGTGGAGGCCAGTGGGACAAAATTTCATTACTAATAATGGTTTTGTTGAATCTATATGTTTCAATTTTACTTATTAAAATTCAATCGATGAAATATTTGTTTTTTTAATCCCTTTATCATTAATTAAAAATTTTCTATGATAATTCTTATTATTTTTTTAAGAAAACAAGAAAACTCATAATATTAAATTTTTATTCAAACATTACAAATTTCGACAATATTTATTAAATTGTATTCTTTTAAATGTTTGTAAAATAACTTCTAAATAAAGGCATACCATGTGTCAAAATATTTTTGTATTCAAATGGCATTTTATACATTAGTTGTTTATATTTTTTATTTTTATTGTAGTTCCACTGTAACGCCCCGACCCCAGTTACCCATAGTCGGTGCATTATTACGTAACATTGGCATGATCACAAATTATCATGTCTCGATTGACCGATTAGTTTAGTAACCTTGGGAAATAGTAGATACATTCATGAATGTTACATTACATCACAAAGTAAAAAAACTACAATAACATAGTCTCCATAGTCCATGTCCATATCCCCTATAGACTATCCCTGTACGTTAGACATAAAATATTTCTTCATATCATGGAAAAATTAAAACATAGAAATTGGTGAGCTCAGATCCTCTGTATAGATTACAATATAGCAGAATCTTTCATAAATAAACATAAACATTTTAGACAATGTATAACTAAAAAAGGCCTTTTAAACATGAAAATTGGCATAATATGGCAAAAGTAAAATGAAATAATGTCATTTATTTACTCACATGGATATTATAAAAGTCGAATAATCACATGAAATTTCAATAACCACTTTTATAATGATGGAATGCATAATGCCAGACTATCATAACCACATAGACAAGGCCTCGTGCCAAGACTACAAATATGATTTTGTCAAGGACTTGTTCCAAGACACTAGTTTGTCTCATGAGGCCTACCGATGCATAAAGGAGCTATAGAGGGCTCCAACCGTCACTTATTATTTCCAATTCATTCCTCATATGAATAGGTTTAAACATATCATAAACCATAACAAAATCCTATTACATAAAATGTGCATAAAGGAAACATAAAATTTCCACATTTAAATCATAATATATAAATACAAGAAATTAATATAATAAAAACATTTTTGAAACCATTTTTAATTCCAAAATAAAATAAAAGTAAAACATGGCATTTATTTTTCATTTTAAAAAAGTTATGGCTTGTAGAGGAAGCCGAAACTCAAATAAAGGTCACGACGGCGGAGAAGTCATTGTCGCCGCATACGTACGACAAAAAAACATTCCTTATTGTCATTTATTAAAACGCTTCATATAAAAATATTACTTTTGAATAAACGTAAAATTCAAAGGGTTTTATACACCGTATAAAAGAATGTTTTGTATTAAAATAAATAATGCCTCAATGAATGAAGATTGAGACAAGTCCCTTACCACGTGTCCGATTTGACTCGATCGTTCTTTAATCTCCTGAATAACAAAATAATGTTAATTTATACTTGATTAAGAACCTTTTTCAAGTTCAATATTCCTTTTATATCACTTATTACAATTTTATGAACATTATGTAATTATTTTAGTTAATAATGGTCGTTTTTTCTATCTTTGGTACTTGAGTCAAAAATAAACTTATTATAATTACATGTTGCTCATGTGGTAAAATATAAATTATATACAGAATTATATTCATGATTTAGATATCATATATATAATATATATCCCGTATATACATGAATTTATAATATTATATAACATTTAGAGGTAGGAAATGAAATGCACCGTTCATCGAGATGGTAAGCCGTACGTATGCATGAATGCAACTTTCACTTCTATTTCATATGTAATGGAATGAAATAATAATGATATAAAGGTATATTATAATTCCTCTATAATATCATATATAATACCATTTACTCCATCCTTTATACATCCCACATATAGCATTAACTATTCAAATCACTTTTAGGGGGCAGTAGACCGCACTACCTAAAATGAAATTATCGTGTTTACCCATAATGGAAATCATAATGGTATGCCATAAATGAAAAATAAATAAGTATAAGGAAAACATAACCCTAATATATATCATATATAAAAATGTTTACATCATAATGGCCACCATGAGAGGTGTTAAAAGAAGATTGAACAATCATCATTTCAGGAGGTAGTGATTCGCCACCCACAGAAACAGTATGTTCTTTAACCATTAGACGAAGGTGTGTGTAAGTGTAAATAAAATAAATCTCATAAAAAAATCCTTGTATATTTAATATATTGGGGTTGTTACAAAATAACGGAATAAAAAGTTTTTAAGGGGTTGGAGAAGCAAAATAAAACAAAAGAACATAAGAGAAGAAATTATCATAAAATCGTGTAACTCTTTTTTATTTGAGACAAAGGCTTCCATGGGAAGACTTCTGCCCAAAGTGAGGCTTCTAAGAGTAGGACAGGGAAGTTTAGATAGTATTTGGGAAGATTTTGGCTGAGCCAAATGGCTTTGAATGTGTGAATAATGTGGTAGATGTGGGGGCATTTTATAAGAGGAGAGGAGGGGCTCTTCTGAAAAGATTGAAATGTTACTTTATTATGAAATTATTTTTCAGATTTTAAAGGTCCGAATATGATATATTTCGAGGATAAGGTGATAAGGGTTAGAAATATACCCATCTAATATGTTTTTGACAAGTTTATGGCTTACATTTTACATTATCATTTCATTTTATTTAAATCGTTAATTAATGAGGTAATCATTGCACCATCATGGTGTCATAAACTTTTTAATTTATTTAATGTCTAAAAAACTACCAAGATATAGTAAATCTATTTATCTTTCCAATGAATATTTATTGTCAAAACGTTAACTCATATAACCCCATGTAATAATTGTTTTAGTAAAACAACACAAGTTTGTGACAATTTTATTTTTACTTTAAATTAAAAGTTATTAATGTCATTTTCTTACCCAAGTGGCTTCATGGGGTCTGAAAGTTGACCCATGGATTTTAATGGTTGGCCATGACTCCTCCAATATTGGAAGGACAAGTGTAATGGTAATTTCAGATTATTATAACACTATATTTACCATAAATAACACTAATTACCTTTAATCGCGATTAATAGAATATAAAAGTTACTAATCACCAAAAATTATTTTAATCACATTGAACCACATTTTACATCATAATGACAATGATGTATGTCGGATTTTTGAAATTAAAATAATATAGGAGATAAAATTTCATTTAAACAAAAAATTAGTTTTTTAACTACCACTTAGTGGTTTAACAATTCATCAAAAATTGAAGTTTCTCAGAACAATACCAAAAATCCACCCTAAGCTATAATAGATATTCCAAATTCAAAAATGATGCCTATTTTTTCAAAATTACATACATATATGTTGAATTAATTAAATTAATAATTAATTCATGTTGTCACAACAAATAGAGTGTTTTTAAGAAACAATATATATCAAAACATTGACAATTGTTTATGTCCAATTTCAACGTGAAATTATTTCTAATAACCACCATTGGAATAAACAGTTAATACATATTCCACTTATACTTTAAAACGACTCTATCGTATAACTTATCACTATAAATTATTTTTAATAAAAAAATTTTCTTTATGATTTTTTACTATTCATCGAAAATTGGATGTTCTCAGAAAAATATCAAAAAATAAATATAGGCTAATTCTGATATTCTGAATCCAAAAATGAAGTTAATTTTGAAATATAAAATTAATATAATTTCAAAAAGATGGTATTACTATTCATAATGGCTATTTTGATTGGTCGCGGTGTGTTAGCATCTCGAACTTGCGTACAATGCAAGCTATTGCTTTATTGAAAGAGAAGCGTCTCATGGAATTATGGGGTGTTACATTCTCCCATCCTTCAATAAATTTTTTCCTTGCAATTTAAAAATTTTATTCTAAAATAAAAGGTTCAAATTAGAAAATACCTTTGTGGAAAACCAATATTGGAAATAGGGTTTATAAAAATATAACATTAAAATAACGAAAGGGAACTAAAAAGGTCACATGAGATATCCCATACTAGGATTATATGAAAACATAGATATAAAGGAGAAACAAACCATCAAGGTCTGATGGAGAGTTGTATAAAATAGGATTAGGATAAATTTAACTACAAGAAAATCACAAACTTGTGATTGGTTAAATGATCATTGATTCCCCAGTATGAAAAGTTAATTGACAATGTTTTTGTTTAAAGTTACATTTCATAAAGATGAGGAATTTATTTAGATGATTTAATAAGAATTTTAGGAAATATACATACTTGTCATGTATACTTTCATTCATTAATAAATTTTTAGCACAAACCCATCTTTCACTCAAAAAGATAATAGAACTAAAAAATATTATATTTATCCTAATCGTAAAAGGTTCCAAATATTAACACATACAATTTAGATTAGGAAAATTATTTTGTAATAACTAGGGACTTCATGTAGGCTAGTGGTACGTAATAAAGGCTTGTCACACAATGGTTGTGGGTTCGATTCCTACAGCTTTGTCCGACACGATGGGTTATCCCCTGACCTGCAGGTTGTCCTTTTTCTAAAACTATAGTATTATAATATTGCTGAAATAATCTTCAGAAATGTTTTATGATTAAACAATACTATCCAAAGTTCAACTTATTTCATTCTAACCATTATAGTTATCCAAAATAACTCTGCCTAGACTTTCTTTAAATTGTCTCTAAATTCCAAAATTAATTGTAACATCAGATTCCCCAAATAAATTAATGTTTCTCTTATTTTCACATACTAAAAATATTATTACATTCATCATATTAAATCCTTAATGAAAACAACAAGTACTGCAATACAATCCTTATATATATCACATTATTCTTAAAACCATTATATAGTTATTGAGTCCAAAAGCACAAATACATTAATTATTCAACTTCATCTGTAGTAACAGCAAAAGCTTGTCCTTGATCCCTTGTCCTTTTCTGAGGTAAGTTTCCTTGGTTCATAGGAAATTAATTTTCATAATGACCCATTTCTCTACAATTGTAGCATTAAAATTTGATAGCATCTTTCTTTCCCTTACAATCACGAGCCTTGTGACATTTTTCTCCCCATTTGTAACAAACTCCCATTCCCTTTAGGCAAGTACCAGGGTGATTCTTCCAACAATTATCACATAATGGAAAATCATTCTTTCAATTTTTCCTTTTATTTTTTTCTTGTTCCACCATTCTCCTCTTATCTTTCTTTAATTTATTGTCATAAGACATAGAGAATTCATTTTCTCTCTTGATAGAAAGCGAGGCAATATCTTCTTATGCTGAGAAGGATTGTGATACTAAAGCTCGTCGAAGAAATGGTTTTAATCCATAAATGAAACGATCAACCTTACTTCTTGGGTTACATATATAATCTGCAGCATGTATCGCTAACCTTGTAAATTTGGCCTCATACTTTGCGACATTCTCATCATCCTTTTGTCTCAGACTCTGAAAATTCCTTTACATATATTCTTGGTGGTCATAAGAAAAGTATTTTTCTATGAAAATCTCTTTGAACTCTCTCCATTCCATACTTTTTACTTCTCCATATTCCTTTTTATTTTGAATCAGTGACCATCATTTATCAACATCTTCAGTGAGGCGGTAAACTGTCATGACAACGTTTTCCCTTTCGATACTCCCCAAGGTGTGGAATATTTTATCTAATAAGTTTATCCATTGGTCTGCTACTAATGGATTTTTACCCCCATTAAATTTTGGTGGTTGTTTCCTCATGAAGTGGTCTAACATTGATCCTCCACATTGTGTATCAGGGTGCTCCATACGAGTAATGTTATTATTCATAACCTGAGTGAGTTTTCCTTGTATAGTGATAAGATGATCAGCACCAGTTGTATCACCTACTCCACCATAATTATCTTGAGCAGGAGGGAAATACCTACATGGAGTGTGTGCATTGATACGATTTCCATTCCTTCCACTAGGTTCCATTTCTATAAAATGTCATAAACTAGATTAGTTTATGAATCAAAATACATAATTCCAAACATGTAACACAATTAAAAAAATTAAATAGTTTTATTGATATATTTCATAATCATAAACATTTTTTCTTTGAGGACGTATATACTCAAAAATCCTTCATAATGGGTTGTAGAGAAAATGAGAATTATCCTAATCATATCCCCCGAGAGTGTTGTAACCAAGAGTGCAGCAAGGCACATTGTTATGCACCAGTTCCCATTTGAGTCTAGCTCAAAGTGGTGTTTTTAGGTTTCACCCCTAGGTACATCTGTGCCAGAGCCGCCTCTACCTCCTCGTATCTAGAAAGGGATGTATTTCTCAGAATACACCCAAAATCTATATAATACCAAAATTATAGGAAGTTCATCTATACTAATCATCAAAGTCTATCTTAGGGCTATGTGCTCTATTCAGAGTTTATCTAAATCAATCTTCCAAGGTTAGTACTAAACTACCTATGATACCAACATTAATGCCCCAAAACCAGTTACCTAGAGTCAGATCATTATTACATAACATTAGAATTATCACAAAAGATCATGTCTCAAAAGACTGATTAGTTTAGTAGCCTTGGAAACTCTAGATACATTCATTAATGTTACATTACATCATAAAGTGAAAAAACTACAATAACATATTCTCCATAGTCCACTCCCATATCCCTTTCAGACTATCCCTATAGGTCAGTCATAAAATATTTCTTCACATCCTAGGAAAAATAAAACATAGAAATGGGTGAACTCAGATGCTCAGTAAGGATAACGATATAGCGAAAACTTTCATAAAAAAACCTAAACATTTAAAGCAATGTATAACTAAAACAAAATACTTTTAAACTTTAACATTAACATAATATGGAAAAATTAAAATGAAATAATTCCATGTACTTACAAAAATGGATATTCTACTAGTCGAATAATCACATGAAATATCAATAACAACTTTCATAATGATGGAATACATAATGCCAGTCTATCATAACCACATAGCAAAGGCCTCATGCCAAGACTAAAAATAATATTTTGTCAAGGCCTCATGCGAAGACACTAGTTTGTCTCATGAGACCTACCGATGCATCGAAGAGCTATAGTGGGCTCCACCTGTCACTTATTCAGTCCAATGAATTCCTCATATGAACAGGTTTAAACATATCATAACCATAACATAACCATATTACATAAAACATGCATAAAGGAAACATTAAATTTCCAATTTCAATCACAACATATCAATACAACACCTTAATATAATCAAAACATTGTCAAAACCATTTTCAATTCCAAAATAAATGAAATGTAAAACATGTTATTTATTTTTAATTTTTTTAAAAATGTTATGTCTTGTAGAGGAAACCGAAACTCAAATAATGGTCACGGCGGCGGAGAAGTCATTGTCGCCGCATATGTACGACCAAAAAAACATTCCTTTTGTCATTTAGTAAAACTATTTGTATAATAATATTCCTTTTGAATAAATTTAAAATTCAAATGTTTTTATACACCGTATAAAATAATTTCTTGTATTAAAATAAAATATGCCTCAATGAAAAAAGATTGAGACATAGTCCCTTACCTCGTGTACGACTTGACTCGATCATTCTTTAATCTCCTGAATAATAAACAAGACATAATATATACATGAATAAAATCCTTTTTAAAGTTAATTATTACTTTTATATCACTTATTACCATGTTATGAACAATATGTAATTATTTATGTTAATAACGATTGTTTTGTCGATCTTTGGTACTTGAGTCAAAAATAAAATTCTTATAATTACAAGTTGTTCATGTGGTAAAATATCCATTATATCCAGACTTATATTCATTATGTAGATATCATGTATATAATATATATCCAGTATATATATATATATGCATTTATAATATTACAAAACATTTAGTGGTAAGAAATGAAATGCAATGTTCATGGAGACGGTAAGCTTTATGTACGCATAAACGCTACATTCATTTCTATTTCAAATTTAATGGAATGAAATAATAATGATATAATGGTATATTATAATTCTAGTATAATATCATATATAATATCATTTACACCATCCTTTATACATCCCACATATGGCATTAACGATTCAATTCACTTTTAGGGGGCGGTAGTCCAAACTTCTTAAAATGAAATTATCGTGTTTACCCATAATGGAAATCATAAAGGAATGCCATAAATGAAAAATACATAAGTATAAGGAAAACATAAACATAATATATATCAATTATAAAAATAGTTTCACCATAATGGAAACCATGAGATATGTTAAAAGAATATTGAACAATCATCGTTTCGCAAGGCAGTAATTCGCCACCTATAGAAATAATATGTTATTTAACCATTAGATGAAGGTTTGTGTAAGTGTAAATAAAATCCTTCTCATATAAACATCAGAGAATATCTAATATACTCGGATTGTTACAAAATAAATGAATAAAAAGAGTTTAAGGGGTTGGTGAAGAAAAATAAACAAAAGAACATAAGAGAAGAAATAACCTTAAAATCTGGTAAATATTTTTGATTTGAGCCAAAGGCATACTTGGGAAGACTTCTTCCCAATGTGAGGGTTATAAGAGTAAGAGAGGTATATTTAGAGAGTATTTGGGTAGAGTTTGGTCGGGAAAAATGGCTTTCAAGGTGTGAATAAGGTGGTAGAGTTGGAGCCATTTATAAGAAGAGAGGAGGGGATCTTTTGGAATGATTGCAATGTAACTTTATTATGATGATATTTTCGGATTTTAAAGGTCCCACAATGAAATATTTCAGGTATAAGGTGATAATGGTTTGAAATATACTCATAAAATATTTTTTGGACAAGTCTAAGGCCTAGATTTTACTTTATCTTGTCATTTTATTTAAATCATTAATTAATGAGGTAATCACTGCATCATCATGGTGTCATAAATTTTTTAATTTATTTATTGTCTAAAAATTACAAAAAAATTATCATGATTTAGGAAATAGTTTTATCTTTTCAATTAATATATAGTCGAACGTTTCACTTATATAACCCCATGTAATAATTGTTTTAGTAAAACAACAGATGTTTGTGACATTATTATTTTTACTTTAAATTAAAAGTTATTAATGTCATTTTCATACCCAAGTGGCTCCATGGGTTCCCCAAGTTGACCCATGGATTGTCATGGTCGGACATTACTCATACAATAAGGGTAGGACTAGTGTAATGTTAATTTCAAATTATTATATCATTATATTTACCTTACATTACACTAATTTGGTTTAATCGCGATTAATAGCACTTAACTGTTAATATTCATCAAAAAATATTTTAATCCCATTGAACCACATTTTACTTCCTAATGACAATTATGTATGACAGATTTTTGAAATTTAAATCACAGAGGAGGTAAAATTTCATTTAAACGAAAAATTATTTTTTTAACTACCACTTAATGGATTCCCTATTCATCAAAAATTGAAGATTCTCAGAACAATACCCAAAATCCACCATAAGCTATAATTGATATTCCAAATTCAAAAAATGACACTTATTTTACAGAATTCCATACATATAAGTTGAATTAATTAATAAAATAATTAATTCTCTCTATCACAACAAATTGTGTGTTTTTAAGAAATAATATATATCAAAAGATAGACAATTGTTTATGTCCAATTTCAAAGTAAAATTAATTCTAATGACCACCATTGGATAAAAATGTTAATATATATTCTAATTATAATTTAAAACCACTCAATCGTATAATTTATCACTATAAATTATTTTGGTAAAAAAAGTTGTTTTTATGTATTTTTCATTGTTCATCGAAAATTGTAAGTTCTTAGAAAAAAACAAAAAATTCAACATATGCTAATTTCGATATTCCGAATCCAAAAATGAAGTCCATTTTGAAATATAAAATTTATATAATTTGAAAAAGTGGGTATTACTATTCATAACTGATATTTTGATTGCTCGCGGTGTGTTAGAATCTCGATCTTGCGTACAATGCAAGTTGTTGCATTATTGAAATAGAAGCGTATCGTGGATGCTTGGGGTGTTACAGCCAAAAACATGATTGACCCCTGTGATGGTGTGAATTAGTGATTAACTTTTTAAAAATTCATTCTTTTGAATTCAACCTATTTTAATTTTTATGGTCCTCGATCCACATTGTGCTACCTCCCAATCTCACTTAGTATATATAAATTATACGTCAGATCCCAAAAGTTAATAAACACAAGGTTCTGTACAAATAAAAAACTACTTACCATGATGGTTAATCTCCCGAAATCAAATTCTCTGGGTTATAAGAAGGTAATTACAACGAATAAGGTTACAATTAGTTATACACCCCACTAGTCTATCCTCTAATAGATTCGGGTTCTACACACCAGTAACCAAATAATTACCTCATTTAGTTATCAACCCCAACTGTCCTCTCTTATCATTATTCAAGAATTGATAGACATTCCAACCAAGTTCCTCATTAGTAATTTGTCAAACAATATAGTCATGAGATCCTTTTTATCAACATTATTGATTGAAAAATAATAAAATATCATTTTTTTTGTTTCTCTAGAAACACATTATATTGTTCTTCCTTCACAAGTGTTCTTGATCAGTTTTACAAATAAAAACATCAATATTTTCAAAATATTATTGAAATATTTAGTCAGGTCTCAAAATATGTTAACACCATATCTTGAATTATCTAGTTCTACTCAAATTACTAAAAATTGAAACCTTGATTCCTTCTCATATAAGTATATATGGGATTCCACATATTAAATGTTTCATTATCAGTGATGATCATATATTTTTCGTATTTCAACTCGTTTAATTATTATTACATCTTCTAGTGATGACCCAATTTCAAATAATGGCTGAAACTTATGTACACAATATATATATATTGTTTTATGAATGATAAATGCATTCACAACTCAAAATAGTATATCTTTTGATTATCAAATCCAATAGATCATTAAGTTATGCATATTTCATCAAATTTCAATTCTATTCTTCACTTTGAAAACATAAAACAGTACGCTAAATTTATTATATACACATCAAATTATCATATATTATATTTTATGATATTTATCCAACTTTTGGTCCACTTGTTTGATACATAGAAGTTGGATGCTCATATCATACTGAAATTTTATTTTATATTAATTATATATTCTTCAAATAGGTTTAAGTATTCTTCCTAGGATCATGAAATGAACTTTGGAGAACATATATGATAGGTCGTATACTATTGGATGGATTTCTTGATGATTAGTAAACTAACGCTTTCATCGTATATCCCTTCACATTGTTCGTCTCTATGATTTATTCAAAAATAGTTCATGAATTGTTCATAAGATAATGAAATTATAACTTAATAAAGTAAATGATAATTCATATACTGAGGGTATGTATTCCTGATGTTTATCAAATTGATGCTAGTATCTTAGAACACATCACATTATTATTCCATATTTATTCTAAAAATTGTTTTATAAATTGATCATATGTTCATGAAATGATCCTAGCATAGAATATTTGATAAGTTGCGTATTATTGGTTGAATATCATATTTCTTAGAAAATTGATGCTCTATTTGGATTTCAATTATTTATCATGTTCCCATAGAACGTCACCTGTATAAAAAATAGCACAAAACATCACAACTTAGAAATGAAATTTACATAGAATATAACCTCTCATAGCATAGAAATTCGTATATAATTTCATCATTCACTAAAAGAACAACATAACTTGTGACACCACATATGTTTTTTAAAAACCCATATATGGTTAAGTGGTAGATAACTGCTTTATGGATCAAACACATCATTTTAACATAATTATAACATTGGTAGTGTATAATACCACTGTCTTAAGAATGGTTGGATGAAAAGTATACAAATTTCACAACTTGTTTTGAAAATATATTCAGATCCTATAAATTTCATACATAAATATTCAATCAATTTTGGAAAAAAATTCCATATGTCATTTTATAAAATAAATTTTATAATACAGAGGTTTAATAGAAAATAGATTTATGGAAATGAGAAATGATAACTTTATATGAAACAATAACAAATATACTAGTGTATATGTGAATAATAATATAAAATATAGAAAAATACTATATATATATAAATAAATACTATAAATATAATACCATGATTTTGAATTATATTATATCAATGAGTAATAACTATACACAATCCTACACACATTTTTTTATAGTCTCTATTTTTAATTTTTATATTATTCAATTCACATTTTTTTACTTATGTTATACATATTCAATAAATGTATCTAAGAAATAGTACTACTTATAGGTAACAAAATTAAATTGGATTTATATTGATTTTTTCTCCTATTTTTTTATAATTGGTTTAGTTCTTGTCAATTTAGTTTGGTTGGGTTTTGGTTTTTATTTAGGATTGGGTCGGTGCATGTGGATCTGTGTTTTTTTTAATTATTATTCATGTTATTTCGTTTTTTATAATTATTATAGTGTTTATATTAGTAAAGTAAAATTTAGATCAATTCTTTTTATTTTCATTCAGTTTTTTTAGTTTATTGCACTTTAAGTCTACTCAAATCTACTTGGGTCAGTTCAAGACATTTCAATTAAATTCATTTGGTTTGGTCAAGTCGAGTTGGATTTTATATAGATGGGATTTTTTTCTCTAGTTTTGTTAAAATGTGTAAAGGGTTGACATGTTCCGTTTATTTATTTTTCAACCTAGTATGGTCAGTTTGTTAGAATTTAGTTTGGATAAGGGCTGATCAATTATTATCAAATTAGTATATATAGTTCAACATCATAATAATGAATAAATTTGGAAATTAAATGAATCATATTGGATACAATTGAACATAATTTTATAAATAAATATCACTCTATGATAATTGTGAGAAAACTTTTGGGATTATGTTTATGTTTATAGAAATAATGTACTACATAATTAATGATTTTTCTAATCATTTGTGACCATCATTTAATGATATTTTATTAGTGAATGAAATAAAAATTGGTGTATTTCTATCAATGATTTTATAGTAGTATATTTTGTTCATAAACAACATATTAAAATATTTTGTAGAATTAAAATAGTTTTCACACCATTAATGATTATATATTTTATATGGAATGTTTTTTATAGTATTCATCTTAGGAAAGTAACTTTTTGTTGATTATTATTTTCCATTTTTTATTCTGTTTTACAAATGAATTCCATATGAATTGTATGGGATTATATTTCATTAAATATGAGTATGCATTCTTATATAGATGAAATTTTTTATAATCTATGATATCTTATAAGATGTGATATGATTACCGTTGAATATATATTCATTGGAGGCTTATCAAAAAATTTGACTGGGACTTCCATATTTTTTTACACTACAATTGTTAAACATATTCAAGGACATTCCGTCTTAAAAACTAAACAATATTTTAGGATTGTACAATGAAAAATAGATTATAATTTCCAATGTATTTTTATAATAGAGAAGTATTTTTCAATGTGATAACCTGATTTAACCTATTAATATATAATTATTTTTTATTACAGAATGTAATTTTATTTAACATTCTAGGAATATAAAATAATTTTCCATCACCTATATAAGTTATGTTAAATTTATAAACATTTAATAAGATATTTATAAAGCTATTATTTATGAGGTTGAAGGGTATAGTGTCTATTATGTCTATGGAATGAAGACAGAACACCAAATTGGGGGATTATATCCTGCTATCCTATCTTGGAAACATCACTTATTAACATGACATTATTTGGCAATAATTTCACTATAAAAGGAAATGTGTATTTATAGGTATTAATAATAATATTATCAACATTTATCAAGTATTATAGATCCATACATATTAAATATTTTTTAACATATTAATATAGAACTTATAAATCATTATATACACTGGAATTCATTTTATAATGATCACAAAAATAACTAGATCATGTTTTATTTATATAGAAGTTGAGTGTAACTAAATTAAAAAAATAAAACACAATAAATAAGATTTATTGTTAAATTAAATAAAAAATTATTTAAATAATCATTGGTAAAATGCATCTAGAATCTAACAAAACAACCATTCTTATTCATTCATAAAAAAGAAAAAATTATGGTTGACATAAGAGATATATTTTTTGGAACATACAAATTTGATTTTAAAGAATAATCTAATAAATACCATAAGGAATTAGAGGCTTATATGTATGTATAATGAATCTAAATGTTGAAGAAAAAAATATCATATTAATTCTAGGAATGTGATATAAACCATTTCAAACTCCAAAAGTTGATATGGAACAAACTAGATAAAAGAATACAAGGTGTGATCATCATCTATGGGAAAATTGAGAGCAGGTTTGGGAAATTGTGTATTCATTCCTAATTGAGGAGGGAATGACCATGTGAATGTTGTGGGGAAATCCATAATAATTGTTTTTTAATAATTTTGGGAGAAATTAATCTAATAGATCATTTTTTAGAACAATTGTGATATCATTCACAAAAATTGACTTTCCTAAAAGTTATACATATCCATTGGGATATGACACCCTAGACCAATGATTTATGGAAAATATTTGTAAAGGGTTGTTGGTATATCATATCATTCGAGTAGATTAATGTATCATTTAATTCACATTCAAGATATATGATCCTATTCTAGTTGATATAATATTGAGTATTTTCGACATCCATATACTCTGTGAAATGTTTAAACAATATGATAGGTTTTATAAAAACAATATCAAACACAAATTTATCAAAATTATACATTAGATGATATTATTTGGTGTAAAAAATGGATTTTTTTATTTCAATCACTATATATATGGGATTTATTCAATTTCTGAACCTCACCCTTAGTGCATCCTATAATTTCTCAACATTATCTTCTATAAGTTCTTTATCTAGAAGTATCCCACATATAGTTTAAAATATATACCAGACCACATTATTAAAAAATTTCATCAAATGATCATAGAATTTGAAATTAAGATCATCATTGGTTCCTTAACATCACCACTTGAACACAGTTCATTAGTAAAATAAAAAACATAAGCTTAATTTCATCATATTTCACTATGATTACAATAATTTATTATTATATCTCAGATAAATGTTTGATTCATCTTTAAATTATTATATGATATTCTCTTCATAATTTTTTTAGTTTTTGAAGAACTCCCCATTTTTTCCATTGTAGTATATTCATTTTTCAATATGTGAGGGAACTCAAACACTTCCTAAAATCTACACTTTATTATGGCTATAAAAAACACTAAGGGAAAACCTTTGGATCTATTGAGGGACCAATTATCTTAAAAAAATTCTAGTCCCTCTACAAGATTGACCACAAGGAGGGGGTGAATCAGTAAGAAAATTATAAAAAATTAATATTTTGAATTCATTCTCTTAAACATTTCAAGGTTCTCGATCCACTCATTAATATCTCACAATATCAGTTCATATTTTGAAATAATCTTTGAGAGAGAAACCCATAATGTTAGTTAATACCCAAAACATTGATTATCAACTACATAAGTAGGTGATTGGATTTTTATGGCTATAAATGATTATATACAAATTGTAGTTAATCATTCAATTTATCATGGTACTACACGATATCTTCTAACTCTATAGGCTTGATTGGTCAGACACCCCATTAATCATCTCTCATAATTCTACTTGACTGGTTATACACCTTATCGATGGCCCTCATTCACAACTGGTTATATACCACTGTCAAAAATATAATTCTTATAAATGTTGTTGATCCAAAAATAAATATATCTCTATTTATTTACCGCAAAAAATAGGTAATATATCTTCCTCCACAAGGGTTATATTTCTTTTCAACACATGTATAACATTAAGGACTTCAAAAAACTCTTAAAAAAGTAATTTTGGATTTCAATGCCATTAACATCAACACATGAATTATCTATTTATTCTTATATTACTTCCTTTCCATACCTAACTACCTTCACCTACAATTATTTTTAGGTTATAGTGTCTATAAATGCAAATAATTATTGATAATTATAAATTTAAAATATCTCTTATTGGGATATTATTATTTCTGCTTTTGATTAAGTATCTACCATAAATAATGTGTGAATGTAATGTATATAATTAAATCGATATTATTATATGAATTATATAATGATTCACATTTCAGAATAATCTATCTTCTAAATTTCAAAATAAATACATCATGAAAACATGTTAATTACACATACTTCCCATATAATTATCCACCTTATACACTTCAATGTTATACGAAATTGATCTTCTACAAATATTTTTATTATATAATATAATAAATGATATGTTTTGAACTATTGGTCAACTTATTTTATACTTAGATTAATGATTATTGGATTATATTTTTCACATTATATTCCTATTCATTTTATATTATATTGTCTATTTTCTCAATTTTCCTTATGAACAAGAAATTTTCATAGCATTACATCTATGATATATCATGTAATGTTGGTTGAATTTAGTGAAACTTACAAAACAAATTCTTTCATCTTATATCCCTTCATATTTCTATCCATGGTGCATTATTAAAACAATTTTATGGATTTTTCGTATGATCATGAAATGATAATATCCTAAAAAATAAGACATATATCATATGGTTGGACAAATTTCGTATGGTTTAGAAAAATGATGATTGAATCATATAGAACTTCACTTTTATATTTAGTCATTTTACATCAAATTTTTTTCTAATTTGTTAATGTGATCATAATATGAACATAGTATATCATATATTATTAGGCACATACTTTTATTCTATATTCTTGATGATTAGAAAACTGTTGCTTAAAAATACCTTGAATTAAAATTTAAATTCACATATGACATTTCATACATTAAAATATTCATAGAACATCACCACATAAAAAATAAATATTATTGGAATATAACCCCACTACTAATATCACTTCATATAGAATATTATCCTTCAATAAAATAACAAAAAATTCTGTTGAACTCATATGGAGAAGAATAAGTGATTCTATTCTGAATGGACACTTCTGGACCATTATTAATCCTCATTAGTTGAGTGTTAATTATTATCTATAGGAAATAAAGAAGTTGTTATTCGACAATATTATACCATAATAATACCAAAAAATCATATTACTTTATTGTGGATCATCTTCAAATATCAAATTGGAAATATCCTTTCTGCAAACCACATTCCTCAAAAAACCATCACATTGAACTTCATGGAAACCCACAAATCTCACATGATCTAGGGACCACTATATTTAAATCATGATGACCATGAATATAAAGGAACCCCATAAATCACTCATCATTGGTGAACCACCATATAAAAATGTAACACCCCAGGAATCCATGGTACATTTACCTTTGAATAATGTAATAGCTAGCATTGTATGCAACATCTAGATTCTAACACACAACGTCCAATCAAACTATCTGTTAGGAATAGTAATACCCAATTTTTGAAATTTTATAAATTTTATAAATCCAAATGGACTACATTTTTGGATTTGAAATATCGAAATTAACTTAGGGTGAGATTTTGGTATTTTTCTGAAAACATTCAATTTTTGATAAATAGTGAAAACCACTGAGTTATAGTTTAAAACCGAATTTTTATTTAAATAATTAATTATTTTATTTAAATTTAGTTTAGGTCAAAATAGAAACATAATACAAATATATTTTCAATGTAATTCATTGGAGTCATTTTGTAATAATATTAGATATATAAAATTTTATCGAACTTTTCACCGTTATTTACCCTCCTCCTAGAGACATTTGCAAATTCACATAGAACGTAATTTTACCACTTATTTGAGTTGAATTTTGAAAATCCAAGAGACACGGTTAATATGAAGGAGTAAATTGTGGTTTAATAAGATAAAATAAAATTTTGAATAGTAACTGTTAGCTTTTATTTACCACGGTTAAAAGTAAATAGGGTAATTATAGGTAAAAATGATATTATTGTTACCCTAACACAATTCATAATTCAATGCGATAAGTATAATTAGACAAAAAACCTTATAAATAAAATATTATCCCCTTTGGCCCAATTGGATTAGATTTTTACATTTATCATTATTTTATTCAAAGAAGAATTAAAAGAGTTAAAATCAAAGTTTAATAAATAAAACATTTTAGATATAGGGTTACACTTAAGATAAATTCAACTATAAATATTCATTAGAAAGATAAAAAATTTCCAACGTAATGGTAGATAATTTATATTTTGTATAAATTACATAATTTATTTTATTTATCACATAATTATGATGTAGTAATTACCAAATTAATGAAATATTAAAATTATTGATATTATAAATATCCAAATAAATGTAATTTGAGACTTTTTGTGAATTATAATAATTTTATAGGTTAATATGACATAATATGGTTGTTTAGTTGAATTTTCATCAAAGTAATAATGCTGTTAGGAATTTAGAAAAAACAAAATAACAAATAGTATCAAAATTGACATAAAAGTGTTTTTAAAACACATTATATTTTTAATTGATATTATTTTCCTAAAAATCAAAGGTTTAGAAAAAATACTTATATAATTATAGGTGTATCATTAATGTATCACTTGGGGTTCTCTAAGATGTATATATTATTTTTATTCCCATATAATATAAAAATACAAAGATACATGTTAAATGTCAAACTATTTAACTAAGAGTTAAATCTAAATTATAATGATAATATAGTGACCCAAACCTGTATAAAACCTATTGTATGAGTGGTTTTTGACCCATCCCATCCTTATAAATTAAATATTTAAATTTTGAGAAATTATATACCTAATATTATTTTATTATAAAAAAATATTTCTAGCTTTTCCTAAGGTTCCCCTCACCCCTCTTATAAAATGGCACTCCACTTTCTCTCTAATTCACACCTTCAATGCCATTTGGATCAGCCACCCCTACCAAAATTCCCTATCAACTGTCCTCCTTTCATCTTACAGGCCTTTATTTAGTCAGAAAAACAAACTAAAGAGACTTTTTGATCAATTCAAAATGATGAACCATAAGAGGTATATATTTTATCACTTCTTTCATATTCCTTTCCTCTTCCACATCCTCTTTCTTTGTTGTTTCCATTATAAAATAATAACTCCAGTATCTTCTAGATATTTAAATGTTATTATATATATGGTACATTCATATTCATTATTCTATCAATACATTGAATGACATGTCACCATACGTGCATACGTACGGGTTACCGTCTCCACGTCATGGTGTAATTGTTATTCAATACATTATTATTTGGATGGGTTTAACAATGATGTGTAATTGATATAAATATTAAATATAAAATTATAATGTATCCATATATATGATATAACATCCAATTATATATTATTTTAATATCAAAAAAATGATATTGTCGCTTGTGCGTACATACGGATTACGGTCTCCACGAATGTGATTAGATTCATTCCCTATCGTAATCCCTTCAAGAATAATATTCATTATATGATTAAAAATAATGTTTAATTAACTAATATAATTATGAATATGAATAAGATACATCATATTCATATCAATCACTACTTCTAAAACAATGTATATAATGGAAAACAAATTATTTTACACCAGAAACAACGATATTACTAAAATATTATGAACAATGCAATATAAAACATCATATATCATATCTTATTAATTTATATGATTATTGTATAATATAAAAACAAATATTTCACCATTATACAATATTTTATCTTACCATCGGCCAAGGAAAAGTGCAATGTACGTGGTTTCTTATCTCACTTTCAATTTTGCGAGATTTCCATTGTTCGCAACTTATTTATGAAATGTGGTGTATTGTGAACTATAATTTGATATATATATATGTATATATATATATATTATCATGATTCTATTTATATTCATGGTATTCTGTGATTCGTTTGGTTTTTATTAACTTTGGTCCATACAACTCGATTGATTACAGAGAAGTATGGGTTTTCATCTCACTTCCTATTTCCGTGAGATTCATGCCATACTACCACTATTTCCTTTTGTGTGGTGTATATATAGCCCAATGATTGTAATCATTGTGTAATATAATATATTTTATGAGTAATTACATCTTCATTTTATGATCCTTTCATGGGATGTATTTTTCGTATGTTTCCAAATTGGTAAGGGAATTTCAATTTTCAATTTCCATTCATTCGGCTTTATGCATACTTCATTGATTATTTTACTCCATGATAATGTGTGGAATCATTATTTATTATTTTTTTAGTGATTTCCACTCCCCATTCAATGGATATAATTTTGATACACATAATAACTCCATTGAAAAATTCTCAAGTCATCAATATGAACCTGATAAGAGTAATTTTAACTCAATCTCCATTTATTGAGTTAAACAACCAATTCATTGGTTTTGTTTTAACAAGAATATGTGTGAACGTCCTTTGATTTATTTACACAAAATAATTAATTATATTTACTGTATTTATATATTTAACCCAAAATTAAGTCGGTGATTTATCCTTTCCCTAAGGATATGGTCTTTATAAGAGATTTCATCTCAATTTACATTCCATTGGGACTTCATGGTTGTTATACACCAATTCACTTCTATATGGCGTATATAATGTAATTTAACATATTAGATCATGAATCCCCTTATTCCCTATGATATTGTAAAGTTTTGATTGCCTAAATTATTTTTATTCACATGTCTCTCTTTTGGTTAGGAACTCTAACTAAAATATCATTTAAATTTTTTAAAAGATTTACTATTCTATATCATTCTCAGTAATGTCCATGTTTTAAAATTGGATTTAAGTATTTATTTATATAGACATTAGAGTTTTAAATTTTTTTTAAAGGTTTCAAAGTTGAATGTGACCCTTTGATTAAAAAAATCTATTTTAAATGGCTTCTTGATAAATAGTGATACTTTTAAATGTTTTCAAGAAAAAGGGAGATACTTCTCTAAAATATTTTTGAGGATTACATTTATCTATGACAATATAATTAATTATTTTCTATTGAAGTTTATATATTATAATAAAATCTTCCATATCGTATTGAATGAGTTATGTTTGACTGTGGATGTGCTATTTTTATACAATTAATGGTTTTTGTATAAACTATTGACATTTGTTATGCTAGTTGTAATATGAATGTCCAGATTATGTTACAAAATTTTCATATGAGAAATGAATTCGACATACTAAGTAATGGGTGGATCCCGCCATAGCTCCTCGATGCATCGGTAGGTCTCATGACACAAACTAGTGTCTTTGCATAATGACATGACAAAAAATTATTTGGAGTCTTGGCAGAAGGCCTTCACTATGTGGTTATGAAAGTCTGGAATTATGCAATCCATCATTATGAAAGTGGTTATTGATATTGCATTTGATTATTCGACTAGTAGAATATCCATTAGAGTAAGTAAATTTAATTATTTTGATTTATATTTTCTATATTATGATGATGTTTATATTGAAAAGGCATTTGTTTTAGTTCAATACATTTCCTTAAATGTTTATTTTATTTACGATAGCTTCCACTATATTGTTATCCTTACTGAGAATCTGAGATCACTCCATTCAATGTTGTATTTTTTCCACGATGTGAAGAAGTATATTATGTATAAACTGGAGAGATAGACTATGGAATCTCAGTGTTTCCTATGGAAACAATTTTGTTTTAGTTTTCCATTTTAAGATGTAATGTAATCCTTATGAATGTATCTACTACATCCAAGGCTACTAAACTAATCTGTCTTTTGAGACTTGATCTTTTGTGATCATGCAAATGATACGTAATTGTGTACCAGCTATAGGCTTCTGGGGTCAGGGCATTACAGTTGGTATTAGAGGATATTTAGTACAATTCTTGGAAACAAGATTTATATAATCTCTGATTAGAGAACATATCCATAAGATAGAATTTGAGGATTAGTACAGAAGAAATTCTTATAATTTTGGTATTGTGGGGATTTGGTGAGTTTTCTAAGCAATAAATCTTTGTCTTGATATGACCTGGTAGAGGTGGCTCTGGCACAAATGTACTTAGGGATAAAACCCAAAAACACTGCTTTGTGCTAGACTCGATAGGGAACCGGTACATGACAACGGGCCATGATTCACTCTTGGTTATAAAACTCCCTGGGTATATACTAAGGATAATTTACATTTTCTTTACAAACCAATTTTATTGATTTTAATATAAAATGAGAATAAAATACCTAGGTTAATCATAATGTGTTTCAAATTGAAAATATGTTTTCATGATATTCTCTAAATTACTTTATGATTAATGTTACTCACACAATGATTTCTGGTTTTAGTCAATGGCTGGATTCCAAGGAAGTCATAGTAACTTTGAGCATGATGTTCAAGGTGGGAACTATGGTAGATATGAGAAAAAAAATGGAATTTTGATAGGGGTAAATGATATCTTGTTTATTCCAAATCAGTTTTCCAAAAAAATTGATCAAAAATATATATATTAACCAACCACATGACTCAATAAAGATGAGAAAGGTGATTAATGAAAAGAGATCAAACAGTGGATAACAAGGATAAATAAATCCTCAATTTCCATCATGTATGAAATGTAGATGAAGAAACCCAAGAAATTGTCTCAAAGAAATAAAAAATTATTTACGTTTGGGAAAAAGGATATAAAGTAAAGAATTTATTAGGAAAAATGAAGGGTACTATATAAGTAAAAAAATTTCCCAAGAATCCATCTACAGTCATTTGCCATAAATGTAGGGGACCGGGCCATTACCCAAGTTAATTCCCTATTCTACAGGATATTTTATTTGTCAAAGAAGATGCTATGTAGAAATAAGTGGGTGGAGAAATTTTTAAAAGTATTAGTGATCCTTGTTGATGGTACTACTTTGGAATAATTTTCACTTGTATTTTCAACCCTATAGTTTGTCATGTGAAAATGATATTTGAGGAAGAATTATCTTTTCTCATGTGGATAGAGTTATAAATAACCATTTTGGTTTTATATGATAATTGGGTTTGAGGTAATTACAAGTTATAATATTTTGGGATCATTATGCATGGTATGAGATAACATTTGTGGCTATATTATGTTATAGTTATTTTGAGGAATTTATCTTGTTTTGGTAATGTTATGAAATATTGTTTTTGAAAAAGTACTCAACACAGACCGTGTGACAACTCGTCACATCAGACAAAGCTGTGGGAATCGAACACACAACCAGAGTGCGATTGGGATATATCTCCTACCACTGGACTATATGAAGTCCTTTGTTAGTGTTACTAATTACTTTTAGTTAAATGATTTTATTGATCAATAATAAATAGATTTGGGATCTTACGTCTTATCAAATGAATACCCTTAGTATAGGAAAATGATTTCGTGATAATGTGATAAATGTTATTTTGGAAGACGTTCTCTCTGTTGAGAACACTATATAGCAAAGGAAAATAGAATACTATGGGATTTCATTAGAGGAGTAATGGTGGGTTTTTATCTATGTTTGTTTTGCGGAATCATAGTGATATGTGTTATTTATGAAAATGATTACCCTATAGTATAGAATATGTGATTAGGTTAATTACTTTTACTTATGTGACTTTAAGAGTAGTAGAAGTCATTTGGAGATACAATTTAACATGGAATACTACATAACCAAATTCTTCTATGTTTTCAGTTTCAATATTATTTTGGAGTATATTAATGGATTTTAAGGACAATTGTTTCTTGAAGGTTATTTATAGATCTTTGGGGGTATTGTTGGTTTAATTTTAGAAAGTAATATTAATTTTTTTCTCTAAAGGAATATCCTTTTGAGGGATCATCTATTCATGTACTATCATTTTTGGTTTTGATTAATCTCTAAATACAAGGTAAATATATATTTTATCCCTTGTGGATCATGTTATTCTCTAGATGTTGATTTTAGCTCTTTCGGTGTGATCAATTAATCTTGAATACTCATCATTTGAAAAAAATGACTTAGTGGTAGAGATTTATTAAAGAATGAAAATCTACATAAAAATTAACTATATATCATTATGTTATTATTCAATCTCATAAATAAATTCCTCATATCTATGAAATGTAACATAAAATAAAAAATGTTGTCTGTTAACTTTTCCTACTAGGAAACTAATGATCATTTTTCCATCACATGTTTGGGGTATTCTTGTTTCTATATTTCTCCTGATCATATTTCTATCCCTATCCATCAGAACATGAAACATAGTTTATCTTCCATATCCATGTTTTCTTACAAGGAATCATAGTATGGGTTATCTTGGGTGACCATTGTACTTCTCTTTCCTCCTTATAAAGTGATAGTTTTATTGAATCTTTTTATGATGTGGGATATTCATTTATGTTCCCATGCCCAATTTTAAAAATTGCGAGGATGCAATTTCCAAAATGGGGGATGAATGTAACACTCCAGGATTCCACGGTACATTTCCCTTTGAATAATTTAATAACTTCCGTTATACGTATCATCGAGATTCTAACACACCGCGACCAATCAAACTAGCCGTTATGAATAATAATTCCAACATTTGGATATTTTATAAATTTTATCATTCAAAATGGACTTAATTTTAGGATTTAGAATATCAAAATATGCTTATGGTAAATTTTTTGTATTTTTATGAAAACTTTCAATTTTTGAGGGAATATTGAAAAACATTGTGTTATAGTTTAAAACTGATTTTTTTAAAATAATTAGTTATTTTATTTAAATATATTTTAGTTCAAATTAGATACATAATACCTATATAGGTTCAATGTAATACATTGGAGTCATTTCATAATAATATTAGATATATAAAATTTTATTGAACTTTTCACCATCTTTTACCCACCTCCTAGGAGAATTTGGAAATTTATATAAAACACAATTTTACATATTTTTTGAGTTGAGTTTCAAAAATCCGACAGACATGTATAATATTAAAGTGTAAAATTTGGTTAAATAAGATAAAAATAATTTTAGGTGACTAGTAACTTTTATATTTCATTTACCACGTTTAAAAGTAAATTGGGTAATTAATGGTAAAAATGATATTATTATTACCCTAACACATGTCATAATTCTATTGGATAAGTATAATACGACCAAAAAAACCTTATGAATAAAATATGAACCAATTTGTTCAAATTGAATTAGATTAGGACATATATTATTATTTAAATCCAGGAAGAGTTAAAAGAGTTAAAATCAGTGTTTAATAACTAAAACATTTTTAATATAGGGATACACATAAGATAAATTAGACTATAATTATTCATTAGAAAGATAAAGAGATTAAATAAATAATTATAGTGTATTTATAATTTTTAGCCTTTATATAATTTAATTAATTTATGACACAAGGATGATGTAGTAATTATCTAATTTTTGAAATATTAAAATAATTGATATTATAAATATCCAAAAAAATGTAATTTGAACTTTTTATGAATTACACTGATTTTTATTGTTAATATAATAAATTATGGATATCTATATTAGTATTTTTAGAATAAATAATTATGTTATTAATTTCAAAAAAAATGTCAAATAGAATCAAAATAGACATAAAATAATTTTTAAAAAAAATTATATTATTAGATGAAATTCTATTCCAAAAAATATATGGTTTTGAAAATAGACTTATATAATGATATTTTTATCATTAATGAACCACTTGTGTTTCTCTTGGAAGTATATAGTATGTTTATTAACCATGTGATATAAAAATACAAAGAGAAATGGAAAATGTCATCCTATTTAACTAAGAGTTAAATCTAAAAGATAAGGTTAATATAGTGACCCAAACCAGTCTAAAACATATTTTTTGAGTTTTTCCCGACCCATAACCACCATATAATTTAAATAATCAACTTTTGTGCCATTATAAACCAAAAATTATTATATTATAAAATAATATTTCCAGCATTTTTTAAGGGGCTCCTCACTCCTCTTATAAAAGGGAAATCCCCCTTCCCTCTTATTCACACCATCAAAGCCATTTGGATTGGCCAAACCATGCCCAAATACCCTCTAAACATTCCTCCCTTAATCCTATATTCCTTAAATTAGTCATAAAGGCAACATATGGAGCCATTTTGATCGAATCAAAAGGAAGAACCCGAAGTAAAAGTTAATATTGCAGCACCTCTTTAAAGTTCCTTTCTTCTTCCACTTACTCTTTCATTTTTGTTTTCTTTATAAGATACAAAATCCAGTATATTGTATATACAGTGATTTTATTATAAATATAGTACAACGATATTCATTATTTTATCCATATTTTTAATAACTTGTCACCATACGTGCGTACGTACGGATTACCGTCTCCACGTCGTGGTGTAATTGTTATTCAATACATTATTATTTGGATGGGTATAATAATGATGTTAAATTGAAGTAAATAATAAATATAACCTGATATTTATTCTATATATATGATATACCATCCAATTATATATTATTTTAATAACAAGGAATTATATTGTTGCTCTTGTGTACGTACAAATTACAGTCTCCATGAACGCGATGAGATTCATTCCCCATCGTAATCCATTCAAGACTAATTTGAATTATATTATTAAAAATATTTTGTAAATACCAAATATCATTTTTAATATGAATAAGATAGATCTTATTCATAACAGACACTACTTACAAAACAAATCATATAAAGGAAAACGAATCAGTTACCACCCAGAACAACGATAATACTAAAATATTATTAACAAAGCAATATTAAAAGAGCTTATATGATATAATATTAATGTATTTGATTCTTGTATAATTTTATATAAATTATTCTACCATTTTACTTGAGGCTAACTTACCATCGACCAAGTAAAATTTCAAAGTGGTTTCTTATATCACTTTTAATTCCGTGAGATTTCCATTGTTCGCCCTTTATTTATTAAATGTGGTGAATTTTGTACTGTAACTAGATAGATATATATATATATATATATTATCATTATTCTATTTATATTAATGGTATTATGAGATTAATTTTTTTGTTATTAAATTTTGTCCATACGAATCGATTGATTACAACAAAGTAATGGTTTTCATCTCACTTCCAATTTCTGTGAGATTCATGCCATACTGCCACTATTTCCTTTATTTGGTGTATATAATGCCCAATGATTGTACTATTTTGGTAATATACTTCAATTTATGAGTAATTACCTCTTCATTTTATGATCCATCCTTCATGGGATATATGTTTCTTAAGTTACCAAATTGGAAAGGGAATTTTAAATTTCAACTTCCACACATTCGGCTTTACGCATACCTCATTGATTATTTTACTACATGATTATGTGTGGAATCATTATTTATTATTGTTTAGTGATTTATAAACCCATTTACATGGATATACATTTCATACACATAATCACACCATTTATAAATTTATAAGTCACCGATATGAACTTGATATGAGTAATTTTAACTCGATCTCTATTTATTGAGTTAAACATCCAATTCATTGGTGTTGTTTTTACAAGAATATTTATGAACGTCATCAGATTGATTTACAATGAATATCTAATAATATTGAGTGTATTTATATTTTTAACACGTAATTATGTCGTTGATTTATCATTAACCTAATGATACAGTCTTTTTAAATATATTTCATCTTAATTTACATTCAAGTGAGTCTTATTCATTGTTATAGGCCAATTAAATTTTATATTGTGTATATAATATACTCTGACATAGTATATCATGAATCCCTTTATTCACATGATATTATAAATTATTTATTACTTCAATTATTTGTATTCATATTTCCCTCTTTTGGTTAGGAAAACTAACTAAAATATCATTTTAAAATATTTTTTGGATTTATTATTCTAAATTTTTTTCATTAATGTCCATGTTTTAAAAAGGGTTTTACGGATTTATTTATATGGAAATTAAAATTTTAAAATTAAAATTCCTTTTAAAATTTTCAAAGTGGTATGGGAAACTTTGATTCAAAAAACTTATTTTCAAAGGCTTCTTGATAAATAATGATACTTTTAAATGTTTTCAAGAAAAAGGGGGATATTTCTGTCAAATAGTTTTGATGATTACATTAAACTATATCGATATCATTCGTTATTCCCTATTTTTGGTTGATCTATTATAATAAAATCTTAAATATTGAATTGAATGAGTTATGTTAGAGTGTGTATATGATATTTTTATACTATTATTGGTTTGTGGTTAAAATATTGACATTGCATATGCTAGTTTTCATACGAATGCCCAGATTATGTTGCAATCTTTTTCATATGTGAAATAAATTGGACTTAGTAAGTGACAGTTGGAGCCCGCGATAGCTCTTTGATGCATCGGTAGGTCTCATATGATAAACTGTTGTCTTGGAACAAGGCCGTGACAAAATCTTATTTGTAGTCTTAGCACAAGGCCATGACTATGTGGTTATGAAAGTCAGGCGTTATATATTCCATCATTATTAAAGTGCCTATTGATATTTCATGTGATTTTTCAACTACAATAATATCAATGGTAGTAAGTAAATGGCATTATTTTGATTTATATTTTCCATATTATGATGAAGTTTATGTTGAAAAGGCTTTTGTTTTAGTTCTATACATTACCTTAATTGATTATGTTTATTTATGAATGTTTTTGCTATATTGTTATCCTTACTGAGCATTTGAGGTCACCCCTTTCTATGTTTTCTTTTTCCCAGGATGTGAAGAAGTATATGATGAATGAACAGTAGGGATGGACTATGGGATCTCAGTGTTTTCTATAGAAACGACGTTGTTGTAGTTTTCCATTTTTTGATGTAATGTAAACCTTATGAATATATCTACTACATCCAAAGCTACTAAACTAATAGTTCGTTCAAGACTAGATCTTTTGTTATCATGCCAATGATACTGAATAATACAACGACTCTGGGCTTCTAGAGTCAAGGCCTTACAGGGATGAAATATTACTGTGAACTACATCGACCTCCGTAAATCACTCTTAATATATGATCCACTCTCCACAAATCATTGTCATTTAGATATTTATGGAAACCAGAAAAATTATACCAAAAACAGTTATAATCAACCCAGAACATTGTTGCATTAACCAAGAATTAAACTAGAAAATCCTCTTTGAAATCTGACAAATGAATTCACATATCATATAATTTTAGATAAGAAAGTCTCAATGTAAAGCATTTTAGATAGTCACTTCACATATAGTATTCTTCTCAACTATATATTTCACATAAAGTAATAAAATTGTTCCAATCCACATATCTTGAAAATATCACAACATATATGATAAATAGAATATTGTTCCTTCTCTTTATTAATTTTTAGTTGTTTATTCAATTTATTCTCAATTGTGACCTTATGACCTAATTTTCTATTCCACTAGATTTACCTAAAATAGTATGCCAAATTGTTAATATTAAAATCAAATGAGTATATCTAACATATATGTTAAATGGAATATTATATCTTCAGATAATTGGTATTTATTGAACATTTTTATTTATACCTACAAACCATAATCCTTCGTTTCTATAGAATCCTCATCCAAAAACCCAACCTCAAAAATTATTCTTAATGTTTTCAGAAATCCAATCCTAAAAAATTTCAATTACTCTTATGAGATTTTGATAATCACATATGGAACCTGATGTCAAACACAATCATTTGTTATAAAACCCCATCAACAGTACATTATTGAAAATGTAAGGATATTCCATGGCCTTCCAATAAAATCCTCATAAAAACAAATATTTTTATGACAATCAATGATATTCCATGTTTCAAACAATGGTCCACTTTTGACATAAGCTGTGGAGATTTAAGATCAGTTCAACATTCATAATAATTCATTATTCTTCATTATATATAAATAAATATATATTTTTAATGGCTATCTTATTGAATTATTATTCATTATTTCATGAAAATAAATTTTTTCTACGTTTGAAACATATTGTAAAAAACTATCATTCACCACCAACACTTTTCTTAAATTCCATTGTTCATTAACACATCAATTATAACATTTAATATAGATCATTGATAAAGCATGAAATCTGGTTTAATCAATTGAGTACATAACAATACTCAAGGAATCTCCACATCAAGCATCCTCATCTCCTCAAATAAGTCTTCCACATATATTGACTTTATGATCTACTGAAAATAAAGAAAAAAATCATTTATCAATCATTATTGTGTGATATTTACCTATAAATTATTAATTAAATTATTTTTATATATCTATTTATAATATTAAAATTAAAATTAAATTCATCAATAAGTGATCAATTCCATTTATTTAGAAAAAAAATAAGCAATGTTTATAAAAAGAATTCATGATAAATATCTATTTTGCTGGGGTAACTAATATTTATTATAGTGGAATGTTATTATATTAAAAATAAAAATGAATTTATTATAAAAACATATATAGTGATTAATATTTGGTGAATATTTTTATTTTAATTCGTTAATATAGTTTAAAATACTCATTTTAATAATATCATGTTTAATTAAAAAAATGTTTTTGAAAAATGTATTATATACATAAAAAGAATTTATTCTTATTAAATTCATTGTGATAAATATTATTTGAATATGAATTTATTTTATTGTAAATATTATCAATAATATTAATTAAAATAATTATTTATTATATATTTTTTAAAATATATTACATATTTATATAATACTTTTTTTGAAAACTATCACTTTTATATAAAATATTAATCACCAAATATAATTAAAATTCATTATTAAAATTTTAGAAAGTTAAATTTATATTTAATTACCTATTTCAGAATTAGTAATATATTATATCACACATTAATAATAATAATATTTAAAATTAAATATATTTTTACAGATAGATATTATAATTAAATGAGATCTTTGTGTTTCGTTCTTTAATATTTTTTAATTATATTAATTTTAATTTATTACTAAAAATACAAAACATCATTATACATATCAGATAAGTGTATATATAATGACCATATTTCAAACAAATATATTTCCAATGATCATCCTTCAGACAACCATATTTTACATTATAACCACTATATTTCCACCATTATTTCCTATTAATTCTTTCTATTCTTAACTCTTAAATAACATTTAACATTCCCTTAATTTTTATTTTATATTTCACAACATGATTTTTACTATAATGTTGTTATTTATAATTACAAGTTTATTTTTACTAATGTTTTCCTTCATGAGTAATGACTATGCTAGTGATTTTCTAGTTATAATGTAATTATTCTATTTTATTTTTTCCCATTTTAAATTATGTACTCTTAATTGATGTAATATTTCATGGAATATGATCATCCATGTATTTTTATAATTATCTATATGTGAACTTATTATGATTCTTATTTATGATTGAATAAAGAATTTTGTAGTTTGAATCATATGTTTTGTATATTATTTTTTCCTCAAATTATTTATTTTTAAATAATAAGAAAACATTCCTTATAACTAAATGCATATATTTCTTGAATGAAAAATAAAGTGACCATGTGTATTTATTATGGTTGAATTCAATTTGTTTTATATGTATTTATTTGTGTATAATAAATAAATAGAGATGATAAATATTGGATTGAGTATCAACCCATTCTATAAAAAAGGATTCCCACGAACTATTGGTAAAGTAGATCGATGTAGACACCAATTTACTTTCTAGGGAAAATTCATGTATTGTAGATAGAGTATGGATGGTTATGTCACTACATATATCGATCTAGTGGGACAGATTATAGTTTTTGGTTTTAAAATAATACAATTTATAGAGTTCATTCTCATGGAATTTTCATGTGAATATGAAGTTGGAATGAGTCTGTTGTAAACAATGGTTAGATGATGGCTATAGGTTTCAAGATAAATTAAATTGCATGATGGGTCTATTGTTATCGATGAAATTGGATATCCATATTTGGGATATTGAAGACCCAAGTTCTTGAATGAACCATCCATGGATTTGTGGATGAGGATTTAGAAAGAGTGGGGTTTAAAAAAATATGGCTATTAAAACAAGTTTAAATGATTATATAATTCTGAATAATGTGTCCCAATTATGTTTAAAGTGCTTTTGAAATGTCTAACTGAAAATTAAATTTTTTATTATCAAAACACTTGAATGGAAAAATTGAGAAACCATAAGTTTATCCAGGACATGCACAAAATGAAAAAATATACCTATTGAAATGAATCTTGACCCTATCATCATTCTTATCCCTAAATATTTTCCAAGATAGAGAAGTTATCGGTGTTTATGGAGCAACATCAAGAATGCCTTCAATGTGAGATGCCATCTGATCCCACACTTTCATGTACTCCTCCTGTTTGATCTTTTTGTCATTGAAACCTCTTACAAAAATCATACTCTACTTGTCAATCCAGTTGCCCAGTTCATTTTTAGTATGCACCTGAATTGGCCTTCCCATCATTTTCTCAACTTCCTCTGTAGAGGCATCTATCACAATAGATTATTCTTCAATATCCTTTATAGAAAGCAGAATCAGCTCCAAAGGACCCACCGATTGATCTTCACAGGGAATGCATGCCCCAAATCCCCCTCCTCCAAACTAATTGAGATTACATCAGGATCTGAAATATTATCCATCTCCTTTTCTTTTGTGTTTTTAATAGCATGGGTCTCCATAGGTGAAGGTAAATAGGAATAATCCCTGTGGCCTTTCTAACTACATTTCCGCCCCTTCCTCTTCCACTGATCATAGATATCTTTAACATGAAACGCTATCTCACAGTCTTCATCAAACTGATCTGATGACTCATTATCAAACCCCTCACTGGGAAAATCAACATCATTATTAGATCCTTCGGCCTCCAAACTCACAAAGAGGCTACATAGCTTAATGCCCATAGACTCACTCCTCCGACGAGACCTGTTCTTTACCTCAGAATCTGGATGATTGTATTTCCCTGACGATCCCAGACTAGTCAGGACAACCTTTGTATACAAAGAAGGCTTCATGGATTCAACAATTTCTACCTCCCCAGGGAAATTATCCACTTGTTTTCCCAAGATAACACATGAAACACCTTTCATAGGTGCCTACATAATGGGAACATCCATGTTTCAGTGAAGACTATAAAATACATTGGGTACTGTTGGATTAGACTGGGTTGGAAGAATCTTTTCCAGAGCGGCATGTGAAAAAATAGCTAGCTCATGAGATTACCCTATCACATGCTTCTCAGCAAGACCTATCCCCACCTACTGAATATCTGATTAAAATTTTTAGAGGAAATATAAAATAATTTTATACAATGTTTGTTACTAAACATTATATAAATATAATTTGTATAAGATTGTTAAATTTTAATATTACACTAGATTCATTCAAATTCATGTTAGAGTCCTCTTTTTAAATAAATATCTTTTTTATGGTTTCACTCAAAAATTATGAATTTCCTAATCATAATATATTAATATATAATAATAAAAATTTATTTTATGATTATATAAGATATTATGTTCTGTCAATATGTATCTTAACAACCTAAAACTAAAAATTTCTTAAGTCATTTAGCATATGAATTCACTATCATTATACCCCATCATAATACATTCATGAAGATACTAAGACATCATCATCTCATTGATCTAGTCAGGACCATAATAATTAATTGTGACCATGTGATGAGTTTTTATCAACTTAAAATGGTATCTTTATCGTAAAAACATGATTCTTATTTGGACTCCAAAACTGTGTGGTCTTGATCATGTTCAGTCATTAAAGGCCTTTTAAATTGCTTCCCCTGTAGATTTAGGATATATAATTTATATATATGAGACCATTATATTCATGTACATTTCCCTTTCACTTGATATAGTTGTACCCAGAACCCTTCCCCTATCACATCCTTCATCATCTCATGTAAAGGGTTTTGCTCAATTTAAAATTGTATCTTTCTCATAAAAACATGATTCTTATTTGGACTCCAAACTATGTGGTCTTGATCATGTACATTCATTATTGGCCATTGAAATTTCTTCCCCTGTAGAATTAGGATCTATAATTTATATATATGAGACCATTAAATTCCTGTACATTTCCCTTTCACTTAATATCGATGTACCCAGATCCCGTCTTCCAAAGTGATCGTGTGATTTTTGAATGCCCCTTGAATCTCATCACCCTAGAGGTTACTCCTGTTATTTCTATGGCCCCTATTTTAGAAAAAAGTATGGGTTACTCATCGACTACTGCTCTGGGTAGGTGTCCCTTTATCTCTCGTATTTTTTACCTCATGAGGGGTGGGCATACATTTTTCTTCTTGTTTATACAGCTGAAAACATATTTAATGAATAAAAATGAAGGGATGATAAAATGATAATGGTGATTATATTGTTTTATATGTTATCATTGATCCATGTTGTGATTAGTATTTGTTATTTTCCTTATGAGAATTATGGTTGTTAATGGTGTCTATTTGTGCACATGTATGGATTATGAATATATGATATTGATTTCATTTATGAACGGTTATATACATGTAATTTATTAACCAAATATTCTCAGTTAAATAAATAGACACCCAAGATTGATCTTGTTTTATGATAACTGATGTTTTATCAAAATGCAATTAAATAATGACTCTTTTCTAAATTTAAATACAATATTCCATATATGGTGTGGATTTTTTGTCTGTGCTTTCATTCTGGTGCTGTTTATGAGGGTGCATCAATAGTTGGGGTGTTATGGATGATGTAGTATAATATCA
Source organism: Viscum album (assembly GCA_963277665.1). NCBI lineage: Eukaryota > Viridiplantae > Streptophyta > Magnoliopsida > Santalales > Viscaceae > Viscum > Viscum album. Next base: position 1,041,659,864 of record OY728163.1, on the reverse strand, counting down.
GGTTTTGAGATTGATTTATTTTGGAATGAATTGGTAGTGTTTATGCCACTAGGATGTATGTTAGGGTTTTGGTATGTTTATGTTACTGGTTTTGTTAGGTGTAGTGTTATTATACCATAGTGTTAACAGGTTGGTGTTGACGTGTTGTGTTTAGGGGTTTTGATGTACGATGGGAGTTTTCATATTCAGAGAAAGGATTGGATGACCTGAATATGATGAATGTTAATGATGTGTTTAGAATGGGATTGTTTGGGGAGAAAGTGTGATTTGGGTTTCTTTATGAATGTTTTATTAACCGTTTTGGCTTGGCTGTGATGCTAGTTTTGTGTTGTGGTTGTCAGTTTCCCAGGCAGGGATATAAAAACAGGTATATTCAAAACATCATAGAAATGATTGGTGGTTAAGAGTCTTTGTTTTGTAAAATTTGGAACTGACAGTCAATTGTAGAGATAAATGCATTATTGAGGTAGTAGCGAAGGTAGTTTTGTGGGATGGTTGTTGTTCGAACCCCCATATGTTAGTATTAGTGTTTTCTACCTATATAAATAATGTATTCACTTTCTAATTGTATATGAACCCCATGTTAGTTGATCCTTGTGCACCGAAAACCCCCATTAAAAGAATTAAGGATCATGGTTATACCTTGAATAAAATTATCATGATCTATAATGATGTCTTTCTAATATAAAATTCTCAAACGTAAGATTAGGTAAACTCATTTATGGAAAATAATTATAGTAATAGATTTATGTGTCTATATTATGGGGTTAAACAAAAAAATATGTATATGAAAAAACATGGAACATCACTGACTGATAATATATAAACTACTAACAGTTACAATTTATAGATGTATCACCCTCAAAAGGGACTCAAATCAATGTAGAACGGATTTTTTTGTCGATGAATATCATTTTACACCTCCTCCTAATGTAATAATCTATCCTACAACCCAAATAAAGAAGTACATTATAAATGTTACTATACTATAATTGGTAAAAAATAATTAAATGTTCTTAAAATGACGAGCAAAAAAATACCGGTAATCCCACCAATGTATCATGGATAGAGGAATGAAAGTCTAATATAAGGAGATGACAAATAGGATCCCTATAATTAGGACTTTCATCCTATAAAAAATGGTTCTCAATATAGAATATATATACATCCTCCACATAAAATGTTAAGTAAGATAATTTTTTATAGATTTTCATGTTGTTAGTGGTTTGGGAAGAGCACCAAAGATTATCAGCATAATGTTTTAGATCATGAACGTGCTATAGTAATAAATAATAAAGTGGTAAATAAAAATATAATATAATGAATATACATATTATAATGAATAAAACAATAAATATAAAATAGTTTTTTTCAAATAAAAACATATTTGAGAATTTGAAGATATTCAATGTGTTATATAACATCAATGTGAACTATTATGATGAATAATAATAAAAAGCATTGAGTAACATTAATAAAATTAGGAAAATAATGAACAACCAAAGACTAAATAATACATAAAATAAAATATATGTCCAACCATGGGATGTAAAATAGATCAAAATATAGTTGAACATGTCAGTCTCAAGATGAAAATGAATAATGTTAACTTGGATTTTTTTTCTAATGGGATTAATTAATTTTACTGTGGAAAGGGAGTCCCATAATAAACCAATAAATGAAGTCCATGAAAAAAATGAAATAAGGGATCTAATTAAAATTAAAAAAGGATCCATTTTAGGATAGAGATAGTTGAATTGTTTTGGTTGTGGATATCCATGATGAAAATGTTTAATGAATTACAAAAAAAGGTAACATTAAGACTATGTAAGAGATGTGTGAACAGTAAAAATTGGTTGTTTAGGATGATTTCAAATGATTTAAATTTCTACCTTGTAAAAAATTAATATTAACAAAGGTATTGAACCAGTAATTTCACGTACATAATTAGATGGTAAATATAATAAATCTACACTAAAAAAGATATAAAATAATTTTAATACAAAATGATTGACTATATGTCTTGATTAATAAGAAAATTATATGAATATTAATAATGATAAAAAATTAAGGGGTGTATTTTTAACATGCCACTATTTCATATAATGCTATCACATTAAAGTAATTCAATATCATGCGCTACACACAACACTGAGATCGAGCGCTCCACAGCATACTAAACTAGCATTTCAAAAATTGGTTATGAATATTATTAACTTAATTTTGAATCTTATATAATCTAAATAATTTTAACATCAATATTTTGATTTTATTAGATATAATATTACAACAAATTCATTTTTTAGATAAAAGAAGTATTTTCAAAAAAATTAATTTTACCACCTTTTAATGGTGATCCCTTTTTATAACCAATATTTGACACTTATATATAATAAATTTAAGAAAATTTAATTAATTTTTATAAGAGAGATATAAAAATTTAGTTATATTTTATTTTATGTACTTTGCCGATAACTTTGATATTTTGATGAATAGTAACAAATACTATGTTTAAATTGAAAAACATAATTTAATTGAAATAACTTATAGTTTTAAATTATGAATTAGAATGGGTTGGATGTATTATTAGATTTTATTATTATTATTTAATACAATTTAGGTCATTATATGTAATTTCACATAAAAAATTTACATAAACACATGTCAATCTACTGATAATTTTTTCTTTTTGAAAACCCACATTTTGGTTTTGATAATCGGGATTAATTTTAAATTAATTAAATTAAATTTTATGTATTTAATTTGGAAAAATAGACTTCATCTTTGAATTTGAAATATGAAACATTTCTTTGGGAGAATTTTTGGTATTTTTCTGAAAACATTCAATTATTGATGAGTAGTTAAAGACACAAAATTATTATTTAAAACTGAATTTTTATTTAATAATTATTTATTTTATTTAAATTTATTATTAGTAAAAATAGATATATAATACCTATATAAGTTCAATTTAATTCATTGGTGTAATTTAATAATAAAATTATATGTATAAAATATTATTAGACTTTTTATCCTATTTAAACCACCTTCTATGCACGTTAGCAAATTTTCATAAAACATAATTTTACAAATTCTATATGTTAAATTTTAAATATTCTAGTGACATGGTTGAAATCATTATGTAAAATCTGATTCAATATAATGTAAATAATATTTGGTGAATAGTATCTTTTGACTTTTATTTACCAAGGTTAAAAGTAAATGGGGTAATTAAAGGTAAAAATGATATTATAATTACCCTATCACATTTCTTAATTCTATTAGATAAGTGTAATTTGTCCAAAAACAACGTAGGAATAAAATATGATCATTTGGGACTACATGGATTAGATTTGAACATTTATTATAATTTTATTTTAAGAAGAGTAAAAAGTGAAAAATTCAATGTTTATTAACTAAACCATTTTTTACATATGGTTATACATAAGATAAATTAGTCTTTCAATATTAAATAAAAATATAAAAATATTTCATACATAATGGTATTTTATTTATAATTTTGAGAGATTAAATAATTAAATTTATTTATGACACAATGATGATGTAGTAATTACCTTCAAAATGAAATATTAAAATAGTTTATATTATAAATATTAAAATAGTTTATATTATAAATATTAAAATAAAAAGAATTTAAAATTTTTTATTTAATCAAAACAATTCAAGGTTAATATTACATCTTAGGTATTATTGGATAAATTTTTTCAATGTGATAAGTTTTTTATGACTTTCACAAAAACAAAATACCAAATAGTGTCAAAATAGACATAAATTAATTTTTAAAACATATATTATATTATTGGTTGATATAATATTCAAAATTATATATGGTTCAGGAAAAGATGTTAAATAATATTATATATACTATTAATGAACAACTTTAGGTTATCTAAAATGTGTATTGTGTGTTCATTAACCATATATTGTAATAATACTAGAAGACACGATAAAAGATAAACTATTTTAATAAGAGTAAATTCTAAATGATATGGTTATCATTTTAAACTAAATATGTCTAAAACCTATTTTTTGAGATTATTTAGACCCATAACCACCTAAGGATCGAAATAAATTCTTTTGGAACCATTATAAAACGAATATGATTGTATAATAAATTAATTTTTTAATCTTTTCCTAAAGTGACCCTCACCCCTCTTATAAAAGAGAACATCCCATTCTCACAAAATCACACCTCCAAAGAAATTTCGATCTGCCAAACCCTCACCAAATATCCTAAAAACATCCATCAAAATATCCTAGAGTCATTACTTTGATCTTTAATCAAACATAAGAGATGTTTTGATCAACTAAAAAGAAAACACCCGAATAAGAGGTACGAATTTCACCACCCCTTCCATGTTCTTTTCATCTCCCACTTCCTCTTTAATTTTTGTTTCCATACCAAGATAATATCACAAGTACCTCCTAAATCAATTTATTTTGTTATAAATATATTACGTCCATATTCATTACTCTATTCATCCTCTAAATGACAATGTCACCATACGTGCGTATGTATGGATTACCATCACCACACCGTGGTGTAGTTTGTTATTTAAACACATCAATATTTGGATGGGTAAAATAATGAGTATAACTAATGTAAATAATAAATACAAAATTTTAATGATTCTTTATATTTGATATACAATCCAATTACATATAGTTTCACCATCAATATAATGATATTGTCCATCTTTCATATATACGGATTACCGTCTCAACAAACATGATTAGATTTATTCCCCATCTTAATAATTAAAGAATAATTTTAATTTTAAGTTTAAAAAAAAATTGAGAACATAATGTCATTCTAGATATGAATCAAATACATCCTATCAATAACAAACATGGCTTACGTAACTAGGCATACAAAGGGAAACAGATCTGTTAACAACCGAAAAGATGATAGTACTAAAATATTATTAAAAATTAAATATTAGAAGATAATATATTATATCATATTAATATATATAGATCTACTGTAAATTATTAACAGTGATTTAAAAAAATTTTAGGAGTTCAACATATCATCGACTAAGGAAAAGTTCAAGGTAAGGGTTAATTCTATAATATCTTCATTATCCGATGTGGTTTTTCTGGGAGTATCTACAAGGACCTATTTATCATCTAAATACATGTTTCACAAAAATATTTTCAAAAGAAATATTTTTAGGTTTTATGGAATGTTTTCTTTCGCTAGATCTTCATTTTAAATGGTTTATATATTTAATATTCTATATCATTTTCATTAATGTCCATGTATTCATAATGGTTTTGAAGGATTTATTTATATAGACATGAATTTTTTTAAAATTTTATTTCCATTCAAAAGTTTAAAATCGGTATGGGAAACATTGATTTAAAAATATATTTAAATGTATTTCTTTCTAAATTGTGTGAATTTTAAATGTTTTCATGAAAATGTGATATTTCTCTCTATTTATTTTACAAATCATAATCATTTATATCAATATACTTTAATGGGTTTTAAACATGAATGATGTTGACTTATTATGATACAAATATTTCATATTTTATTGAGGGTTTTGTGATGTGTTTGACTCTAGATGTGTTATTTTTATAGAATTCATGGTTTATGGATAATGTATTGGCATTTTGTATGCTATTTATAATATAAATGTTTATGTTATGTTCAAACCTTTTCATATGTGGAATGCAGTGGACATTGTATGTGAAGGGTGAGCGCGCAATAGATCCTCGATGCATCGTTATGTCTCATTAGATAAACAAGTGTCTTAGAACAAGAACATGAGAAAATCATCTTTGTAGACTTGTCACAAGGCCATTACTATTTGGTTATGAAGTCTGAAATTATGCATTCCATCATTATAAAATTTGATATTGATATAGCATGTGATTATTCAACAAGTATAATATTCATGTGAATAAGTAAATGGAATTATTTGATTTATATTTTCTATATAATACTGAATATTAAGATTAAAAGGCTTATATGTTATCATTATACGTTGCCTTAATTTTTTATTCTTAATTATGAATGTTTCTGCTATACTGTTATCCTTACTGAGCATCTGAACTCACCCTTTTTTATGTTATATTTTTACTAGGATGCAATGATGTATGTTATGGATAACCTGCATGGATAGTCTATGGGATATGAATGTGATAAATAGAGACATTGTTGTTTTTTTATTTTACAATGTAATGCAATGTTCATTTATGTAATCTATTTTCCATGATCTCTATACTAATTAATCCTTAAGGACTTGATTCCTTGTAATCATGCTAATTTATTAATATAATTCAGTGACTCTAGGTAACTATGGTCAAGACATTATAGTTTGTATTAGAGGATGTTTAGAAATAACCTTGGAAACTATATTTATAATAAAACTCTAATTTGAGAACATTACACTAAGATAGAACTTGAGGAATATAATAGAAGAAAATCCTATAACTTTGTTAATGTAGTTATTTTTTGAATTTTCCAAACAATATATCCATGTCTGGATACGAGTAGGTAGAGGCAACTTGGGCACAGATATACCTAGGAGTAAAAACCCTGACAAGTATTTTTAGTCTTGACCCAGGGTATCCTTGTACATGACAACATTCCATACTGCACTCTTGGTTACGACACTCCTAGGAAATATTTTTAGGACAATTCTCATATTCATTTCCATCCATTATGAAAAATTTAAAAGTTAATACTTCCACAAAGAAAATATTTTTTTATTATAGATTATATGCATAATATTTTCAATTTATGTTATTTATTTTACATGTTTGGGAATAATCCTTTTGATTCCTAAAACTATCGTAATGTATACCCTTGTTTAGAAATAGCACCGAGTAGATGAAATGAGAAATCCAGAAATACACACAATCCAAAGAGAAGGAAGGACAAAATCTATCATGGTATTAATCCATCATTTAGAAATGAAATAGACTCCCATATATTTTCATCATATGAAGAAAAAATATAATTTTTTATAAGATATGTAAAGAATTATTTTATTCCTATGTCTTTTAATGAAAGTAATTGAAGAAAGGGATTTAAGAGAGATATATGGATAATGGGAAGAGGGGAAAGAAGTGTTTTCTTATATGTGATAATTATGGAAAGAATATCCTTGATAAATTAATGAAGGGGATGGGAGTTTGTTATATGTTTGGAGAAAAAGGACACCGAGTACTTGATTTCAAGCGTAAGATAACGGTTTTAAATTTAATCTCCTTCATTTGAATGAGTTGGTACACTACGCGAATCAATTTCTAAATCATCAGAGAAAACCCAAAATGATGCTATTGGATAATAATAAAGTTAGTAAAATATTGAAGGTGAATGGGAATGATTGGATTTCTTATGTTGTTATTAACGTATTATGTCATCTGAGTATTTTATTAATGATATACATGTTATAAGAATTAAAGAGTATGAAAGGATTGTAATGCGTTACTATTTTATTAAGGTCTTGAGATTGTGTGGAACCAAGAAATGTTATTCAATAGTAGGATAATAATTTTGAAAAATATATGGTTAATAGAAAGATAAACCATAATATTTTTTTTGAAACTGATGTAGTGATTTTGGAATAATATATGATTGATTTGGAGATATTATATTCGATATTCTTGACTACCTAGAAACTGATTAATGATTTTTATATTCCATTATTGTTTTAGTTTAAATCATTTTTAGATTTAAGGATTATATCCAGTATTCTATTACAAATATGGGAGAATTAATGTTATTAATAAGGTCTTATGGTAATTTACGGTGTAATAAGTTTTTAAAATAATACATGATTATGGAATTCACATGTTATTACATGGAAAAAATGATCTTCGTTGTGTTTACATTTATTATAAATTTTGGACTCTGAGTTTGGATAGAATTATTTTGGATAAGTCTAAAGGTTTGAATTTTTTAAGACTTAAATTGGATACTATTGTTATGTTTATATAATTTTTTGATATTATTTTTGGATTTTAATTAAAGGGCATCCCGATGGTCAGGCGAGAACTTGTCGCATCCGGGAAGGCCACGAGACTTGAACCTGCAATAGAAGGGCGACAAGGGTGGATCACCTAGAACTGGAATTTGTGATTTACTAGTTTTTATAATGTAGTTTTTCAAATAGTATGACAACTGAATTAGAAATTCATTATTTTTGGAACCCTATACGATTTGGATAAATAGAATATTATTTAATTCTATTATCTTTTGGGAAAAAAGATTAGTTTTTGGTTGAATTAGTCAAAGTACGATACACTAATTGTCATGTAAATATTTTTTTTAATATTATTGTATAAATAAGTTATTTCTTAAAATTTAGGGAAGGGATCTTATAAGAAAAAATGTGTTATCCCGATACTTTATGAATTGTTGAACAAATGATATTTTAATTCATAATAGATTGATGGAATTTAGGCCCTTAATTTTACACTTGTTTGTGAGTGATGACATCAATAACACCTTATAAATATGTTTGTTTTTTCTCCAATTATGTGTCTCTAATTTCCACTAATGTTCTCTTAATCACAATCATAATTTGTTTGTGAATTTTTCATTCCCTTTTCCTATTATTAAGACTAATTTTTATAAACCCAATTATTGTAATGTGTTTTCCAAAAACATTTTTTTATATTTTTAATATTATATATTTTAAAAAAAAAATTAAAATTTTGAGGATGAAATTTATTGAAAGATAGGAAAATTGAACACAATAATATTTTATAGTACGTTATCTCATTAAAATAAAAAAATAAGTTGTGATCCACGCAACACCGACTTCAAGTGCACCACAAAATACCAAAGTATCCATTCAAAAAGTGGTTATGATTAGTATTTACTATATTTTGAATATTATATACTCTATATAATTTTTACATCCATATTATGTGTTAGTTTGACATAATATAAAAACAAATTCATTTTTTCGATAAAAAAGTATTTTTCAAAAAATGTACTTTTAGAGCTTTTTAATGGAGAACCATTTTTAAAACCAATATTTGATATTTTTATATATTAAATTTAATGAAATTAAATTTTTCCTTAGAAGAGGGACATAAAAATTTTGCTTGGATATATTTTGGGTACTTTTCTGATAACTTTCATATTTTGACGAATAATGAAAAATACTATGTTTTAATTGAAACAATTTTTTTAATCAAAATAATTTATAGAGTTAAATTATGTATATTAATTGTTTTAAAGTACAATAATATTGTATTTTTATCATTTAATACTATCTAGGTTATTATATGTAATTTTACATTGGAATTTGACATAAACAAATGCCAATCTTTTGATAGTTTTTTTTAAACCTGATTTTAGGTTTTGACAACAAGAAATAATTTTAAATTTACCAATTCTACATAAATGTTTTGAATTTCGTATAATATACTTCATTTTTTAATTCGGAATATAAAAATTAGCATAGAGTGATTTTTTGGTATTTTTCTGAATATTTTCAATTTTGCTGAATAGTGAAAACACCGTGTTATTATTTAAAACTGACATTGTATTTAAATATTAATATATTTTATTTAAATTTATTTTAAGTTAATATAGATATATAATACAAATATGTGTTAAATTTAATTAATTTGATTCAGTTTATAATAAAAATAGATGTATAAAATATTATTGAACCATTTAACCACTTTTACCCACCTTCTAGGCACGTAGCAAATTTGCATAAAACATAATTTTACTACTTCAGTGAGTTGAATTTCAAAAATCCAAGAGACACAGCTGACATCAGTAAGTAAAATTTGATTCGATAATATGAATATAATTTTTAGTGAACAGTAGATTTTTACTTTTATTTACCACGGTTAAAAAAATATATAGTAATTAATGGTAAAAAGGATATTATAATTATCCGGACACATGTCCTAATTCTATAGGATATCTGTAATTCAACCAAAAACAACCTTTTCAAATTAAATATGATCCTTTAGGTCCACTTGGATTATATTATGGCATTTTTTATTATTTTTTTTAAAGAAGAGTTAAATGTGTTAAATACAAAGTGTATTGACAAAAAAATTAATATAGGGTTATAAAAAATAAAAATTCAGATATAAATATTCATTATAAATATAAAATATTTTCCTATATAAATTTATATTATTTATAATTTTTAGATATTAAATAACTAAATTTATTTATCACATAATGATGATGCAATAATTATCTTCTGAATGAAATAGTAAAATAGTTTATATTATAAATATTAAAATAAATATAATTTGAATGTATTGATGACATCCATGAAATTTCTAAGTTAATATGACATGTAAGGGTTTATTAGATATTTTTTTCGATGTGATAAGGTTGTTATGACTTTAACAAAAACAAAATACAAAATAGTGTCAAAATTGAGATAAATTAATTTTGAGAACAAATACTATATTATTGGTTGATATATTTTTCCCATAAATCTAAGGTACGTCCAAAGGGATTAAATAATATTATATATATTATTAATGAATGACTTGAGGTTTTATAGATGTTTAGAGTATGTTTATTAACAAAATAATGTATGAATAAAAGAAGACACGATAAAAGTTAATCTATTTAACATAGAGGTAAATCTAAAAGATAATATTAAAATGGTAACCAAAAAGTGTCTAAAACCTATTGGTTTAGACGATTCTTTCCCATAACCACATAAGAATATAAATAAATTCATTCAGTTCCATTATAAACTAAATTCTAATGTATAGTAAATTAAAATTTAAATAATTCCCTAAAATGGCAGTCACCCCTCTTATAAAATGGCACTCCCCCTTCTTGAAAAATCACACCTCCAAAGCCATTTGTCTCAGTAAACCCCAACCAAATATACTCCAAACTTCCTTCACATCAACCTAGAGTCCTTATTATGATCATAAATACAACATAAGCATCTGTTTTGATCAACTCAAAAGAAAACACCCAAAGAATAGGTAATAATTTCACCACCCCTTTGTAGTTCTTTTCATCTTCCACTTCCTATTTCATTTTTTTTCATAGAAAAATAATAATTCTAGTACATAATACCTAATATTATGTTATTATAAATATAGTACAACCATATTAGTTTTTCTATCCATACCTTAAATGAAAATTTCACCATACATGCATACGTACGTCTTACCGTCTCCACGTCATGGTGTAGTTTATTATTCAAACACTTAATTGTTTGGAGGGGTATAATAATGATTATAAAAAATGTAAATAATATATATAACATGTTAATTATTATGTATAAATTATATAAAATCCAATTACATACGATTTCACTATCAATATAATGATATTGTCGCTTGTGCGTATGTATGGATTACCGTCTCCACGAAAGTGATGAGATTCATTACCAATCATAATCAATTAAGATTTTTATCATTTTATGATTAAAATAATATTCAATAATGTAATCTCATTATTTTTATGAATCAAATACATCCTATTCGTGGTAAACATGGCATGATACTACTGAAATATTTTTAACAATGCAATATTAGAATATAAAAAATGATATAATATTTACGAATTTTGTTCACGAATAATTTGATAAAAATTATTTAACTATTATAAATGAATATAAAATTCCATCTACTATGGAAAAGTATAAGGTAAGGGTTAATTCTACATTCTCTTCATTATCCGAGGTTATTTTTACGTGAGTATGTACTGGGAACTCTTTATCATTCACATCAATGTTTTATAAAAATAATTTTTGAAGGAATATTTTAAGGTTTTATGGAAGGGAATACTTAACTAGATCATCCTTTTAAATTTTAAAAATAATTATTCTTCTAAATAATTCACATAAATGGCTATGTTTTCAAAAAATTAAGGATTTTTTTATATGGACATGAATGTTTTTAAAATGTTAATTCCTTTCAAACGCATCCAGGTGGTATGGGATAGTTTGATTCAAAAATATCACTAAATGTATTCTATTCTGAATTTTTTTACTTTTAAATGTTTTAATGAAAAAGGGATATTTCTCTCCAAGTGTTTTAAAAAACATTTTCATCCACGTCAACATCCGTTGATGGATTTTATGATTTTTTAAGGTTATTTCTTATGATACAAATATTCCATATTGTATTGATGGTTTTTTAATATGTTTTACTATGGGTGTATTATTTTTATACCATTCATGGTTTATGGATAATGTATTGATATTTATTTTTCTATTTATAATACGAATGTTTATGTTATGTTTAATTCTTTTCATATGAAAATGCATTGGACTTAGTAAGTGACAGGTGGATCCCGCTAGAACTCGTTGATGTATATGTAGGTCTCATAAGACAAAATATTGTCTTGGCACAAGGGTTTGACAAAATATAATTTGTTGACTTGGCACAAGGCCTTGACTATGTTGTTATGAAGTCTCACATTATGCATTCTGTCATTATGTAATTGGTTATTGTTATTGCTTGTGATTATTCGACTTGTAGAATATACATGTGAATAACTAAATGGAAATATTTGATTTATATTTTTCATATAATACTGATATTTAAGTTTAAAATCCGTATGTTTTTTTCTAATACATTTCCTTAAATTTTTAAGCTTATTTATGAACGTTTCCGTTATATTGTTATTATTACTAAGAATATCAGCCCACCCTTTTCTATGCTTTTATTTTTCCTAGGATGCAAAGAATTACATAATGACAAACATATATAGATAGTCTAAAGTATATGAATTATTTCAATAGACACAATGTAGTTATTGTATTTAATTTTATACTGTAATGTAATTTTTATGTATGTAATCTTTTTTCCAAGACCGATAAATTGATCGGTCCTTCAGGACATGATTCCTTATAATCATGAAAATGTATTTAAAGAATACACCAACTCTGGGTAACCGAGGTCAGGGCATTACAGGATTCAAAATAAGTGTTGGTTAAAAAATATCTGATGTTTTCAAATAATGTTGAATTATATATAGACCTAATATATATTTAAGATGGCGTACTATTATTACTCTTTTTTTCCCATTTATGGTTTATTATTTCTCTAATTATAATGGGATATTGATATTCTATAAAATATATAAGTCAAATTTCATTAAAAAGAATTTGATATGTTTTTTCAATTTCCGTATAGTTTATAAAAGTTTAAAAATAAATTGTATAACTAAGGATAAATGTAATTAATAGATATTAATAAACTAAAAGTGTTTATTGAAATAATTTAATCTTTAGTATACTTAATCGTATTTTATACACTATGAATTCTCACATAGGCATCAAGCTGAATTACTTTAGGCTCTTTACTTTGATATGAATGTGGTTCCTTCATTCACTAATGATGTTGAAATATTATATAAGGGAATATTTTATTTTGATATATTGGGGAGTGGAATGTGGGTCCTCTCAATTTAACCTATTCTAAGAATGATTAAAAATTTATCTTTTTTTAATTATTATAAAAAATGGAATAAAATATATTAATTTTTTAATAAATTTTATTTTACAATAATTACAAAGCGATATATTAGTGATCCAACATGGATTTTTCTCTCATGTTGTGTATTTATTTTTAGTATACATTTTTGAAGATATTCATTATTTTCATATTATGTGTAATGTATTGTGAATCCATTAATTATTTAAAAATTTGTATTTCATGAACTCTGGGAAACTGATATTGATGTGGCTACCACTGGTGTTGCAAAAGAACTTTCATGTGATAGTAATGGATTATAGATATATTTGATACTACTTATAATTATCTAGATATAAATCTTATCTATTTTATCTATGAATTAGATGATTGAAAAAAATAAGCCTCAAATAATAAAAAAGATAAGAAAATTTTGGATTGAAACTATTGTTTACACAAATTTTAATAATATTAGAAGAATAAGGATTTAGTGAAAAATATAAATGGGTTTCTGTTGTCATATTTTATGGATATATTGACTTGGGATATTGAAAGACTAGTATATAGAAAGAACAATCTATGTATTCATTTATTTGGATTTACAAAGACAAAAATTTTGAAATACCTAGTTGTTATACATTGTTGTAGATCTTTTATAGCGATGAGTTCAAATTTCTAATCAAATTCAAAATCATTGAAAAATGAAGGGAATAAAGTATTTTTTTAGGTACATGTGTTTTAAGAACCATCATATGAGTTAATAAAATTTCAATTATTTGTGTTGGTGTAATGATAACTTGTATATGGTTTTTAGAGGTGTACATAATCTATAGATCCAATAATTTTCATTATAATTTAATTTTATGAAATATGCAATTATAATATTTTAATGTTTCACTAAAAAATAGAAATGTATAGGATCAAAATAATTTATATACTATTTATAAAATTTTATTGTATCAATTCTGGAAGAACATAAAACATGATCGTATGAAATCAAGGTTCTGGAAATAGAATACAAGGAAATGGAATTGAGCATATAAATTCATTAGAATCGGACTATTATAATAATTCATTAAATATTGTAAAAATTAATCATCATATTAATTTGGATGGGTTTGTATAACATCAATGAGACAGTAAGACTTCAAAATATGTATTTGATCTAATCATATCACTTCATGTAAAATTATATGAATTTAATACCTATCATTTGACATTGGAACTGAACACATATTGGAAAAATGATGATTCTTTGACTTCAAAACCTTATTAAAATACTTCTGTGTAGGACTTTATCCAATTAATTTTATTGACATTACCATTTCGATACAAGGTAGTAAAATAATAATGGTCATATTGTATGTATTCAGGCCCAAACATAATTATTCATTGTAATAAATTAAAATCATATGTCTATGGATGTCCCTAATGTATGTCATCTCTAATTATTGAAAATTTCATATTGGAATATAATTGTTATTAAGATTTAAAATTTTAATATATGATTAATAATTTAATTTTGTATAATAAATGTGGTATTCTAACAATATCTAAACATAAAGATTCTTTTGAAATATATGATCTGTGATTTAATTGATAATGAAAAGGTGGATAGATTGAATTCGGATAATATATGTAGCTATTTGATTTTAACCCAAAAACTGTAATGGATGCATCATGGATGATAAATAATTTGAAAAATAACAATAAATTTGAGGAGTTGGGTTAAATTAGAAGATGTTTGGTTTGAATGTAAATGTGGACTATGTAATGGTCACTCAAACATATGTCATGGAATCATTGTTTCAATGATATATTTAAATATCAACATGATCTTAATAAACATTAATAATATAAAACAGAGTAAATGTAATTGTATGTTTAGCTTCATAAATTAATTTATGTGGAATAAAACATGAAATTTAATGGTGGATATGCCATGATTAAATGTTTTATATATCACAAACAACATATGTTTCATTCCAGACTACATATAAGGAGATACATCTTTTTGAATAATAATTCATATTCTAGAAAATGAATTTTTTTTAATAAAGTAAATTTTTATTTTGAAATAATCTAGATAATGTTGAGAAAAGGAGAAGAATATCTTGGAGACATTTATAGAAGAAGAATCTTGATTATCAGTAGGCTAAGATAGATGAAAATGAAGTAAGAAATATGAAGGTAACTATAATAATTTACCATGAGATAATAGTTTATGATGAATAGTTATAATTACCATCAAAATTACTACCTCATCAAAAAGTGAGTCAAAAAGTAAATGGAGAATCAATGGATATAATTTAATGTATTTTTAAAATTATAAATATAAATTCTATTTTTTCCTTATGTACTATGAAAATATGGAGAAAGAAATAGTGTGAAATGTATGAAATCGATATTCTGGGACCTAAGAGCATCTCCACATGGGAAAAATGAAAAAACTCCCAAGGAAGAACAAAAGGGTGTATTGGTACTAAACTCAATCTAATGATCACATGATTTTTATGTTGAAGTAATATATAGATAGTTTTATCCATAATTTTTTGATCACTATGAAAGTTTTGAGATAGTGGGATGAATATAAGATGGGATATTGGATAGTGGCTTGTGTTCATTATTTGTGTGTGTCGATATTTTTATAGATTTAGAAATAATAATTTTCAGTGGTATTTTTTTTAAACAAAATTGAATCTATGTATTAATTTATAAGTAATTTTTAAATTATCATTATGACCATGTGGAAATTGAAGACTGTTTTTGAATGTAACAAATTCTTTTTTAGAAGAATAGTTGTATTGAGCTTGTTTATTAATCATCTTTAAATATGGATCTAAAATGAAACACATTTGTATATATAGTTGGATCCTATAGAACCTATGTGAGAAATGGTGTACATGGATAGAGAAATTTGAAGCATTGAACTAAGTGTGAATCTAACAGTGACAGGTGACCTGTGAGAATTATGAAATTGATTGCATAATGTGACTCTATACAGGTGTGGAATGAAATAATCATTATTTTCTACATTTAATTACACTAGAAAAATCACAATTGGGATGAACAAGAAATTATCATAAAGTGTATGTCATTTAACTAAACCTTTAAAAAATATCACATTCTTTTTATATAAATTACTTTCAAGCATGTGGTCTATGGTTTCTCAGTAAATCACTACATATATCTATATATTTCAACTAAAAACATGTGATAAAATCAATTAGGAAAAATCAATTAAAATAGAATACTGATTGTCGTAAAAAAGGATACAGATAACTCATCCCCCCTCAGTGGATACATCCATCCTAATAAGAATTTTATAAAGTGGGTCTTAAATCAGGGGGTGTTACTTTCTCCAACTATAAAATAAGGCGTTTCATTTCAATTTTAATTAACACATACTAGTAATTGTATATTAAATATATCTATGAAGGAATTGAATCAGGATATAATTTCTAATATGGTATTAACATTAATATATTAGGAAATTTTTAATAGAATTATATTTTTCTTTATAAATAGTATATATTTAATTTATTGGTGACAAGCATGAATCTATATTTTTTTATAAGACATTATTTTTTAGAGTCATAAATCTCAAAATTTCATTTTACATAAAATATATCAAACCAAATACTATAACAATATTTGAAATTATAATGTACAATAAAATTTAATAAAAAAACTAATCAAATGGTTCTATATATAATCTTAAATTTATAATATCTTTATTTCTTAGATCTATAAAATCTATTTGGGTAGATTATTTATCATTATTGGGTATCAATATTAATTTTACGGATTTTATTTCAAAAGGGAGTATGAAATCATACTTACATTGATATTTTATAATGTGATGAATTTGGATATGAAATGATAGTTCCTTTTATTCAATGTGATATTTGATCTATTTATTGAGATCTGATCCATTCCCAATATCACATTTAATTTAAATAATGTATTTCAAGTAATATTTTAGGGGGAAACATCCAAATTATCTATTGAATGTTAGTTAGAGACATGAGATGTAATTTCCTTGTACTATGATTTTTCTTTAGTAATATAATACATAACCATTAACTCCTTAAAAAATTTCAATCTCTAAATGAGTGGGTAGAACAAGAATAAAATAAGATATTAGTATATTTGTATTCTAGAAGATGTGTACTTTTATATAATACATTTTCATGATCCACTTCAATGATAGTTATTTCATATTATCCTTCATCATCAAATAGTCTTGGAGGATGCTCAGGTCTATTATCCTTATTATCCCTTGGATTGAAGATTTAATTTATGTAATTCATAAAATATTTATCAATTTCAAAATTAAATTATTAGTAGTACCATAATAAGAACATCATTTCCTTGTATCTTTTTAACCAAACTCATTCTTTTTCTAGGTAACTTTATTCTTTTACTACTGTCTTTTCAACATTGAAATTATATTATTTTTTCATTGATACATTTCCATCAATTCTTCTTCCCACATTATATATATATAATTAAATTTCATTTTTTCTATGGCATTTTCCACCTGAACATCCATAAAACTGCATTTTTATATTGGATTGTGTGTTATGATTTTCATCTAGGATTAAACTATTAATAATAAATTGAGATTACTAGTTATAAATTTCCAAAATATATTCCACTTAGGGTCCAATCTATTTTTGGTTTTTCATTAGTAAAATATTTTTATCATTAGTCACACCCATTATTATCATGGTTTTTAGAAAATCAAATTTTATTTATTTTCAAATGATACTTAAAAGGACAGTATAAACCCAAAAAGAACAAATCAAGTATAAATTCAACCAAGCTATCCTACCTACCAAAGAATCTAAATTCAAATGACCAAACATGATATCAAATTTCTAATTTTCAAATTACCAATGTAATTCATCACCATTATTCTCAAAAAATGATTTGACAACATCAAACATTTACAATAAGTCACATCACTGCATACCACCACCACCACCATTCCCAGATCCAAACACATCCTCGCTAAAGCTGAACACATCATCAACAATGATGATTGAATAATTATCACCTTGATCCTCTGTAACTCTCTCACTCAGACTCAAATACCAATGAACTTGAATACCGCCTCACAACTAAACATATAATAGAATGGTGGAATCAAGGATCTAGAATAGTGAAAATTGGTATTTATAAGGATCTACATGAAGAACCTGGAAATGTCAATGTTGAATAAATCCAACACCATCACTGTTATTTGTGTTGTAGAGGTCACAACACCACCATTATTTACAACCATAAGAATTCATGAATAGTATCCAATCTTGTTGGTCACACTGACATTCCAATCACATCAACCCAAACAAGCAGCACACCAGTGACATACAATATTACCATTAGAAAAACAAACCACTCTAGAAATGTCCCCCTACTGCATACAAAGAATAAAAAATCCATAATTTAGTGAGACACCTAAGAAAATATTCACTAAAACCATCACATTGGAGAGGAAAACTAGAAGCGGGAAACCAGAAGAAAAACACACCATTATAACAGTACCATCACAGATCACTTAAAAAATGACATAACCACTCAACATAGAAGAAACCATTGAAAAATATTGAACCAGGTATTAAACCATAAAGAAAACGGGAACAATAAGATAAATGGGATAAACTCCAAAATGATTCTAGAAAAATAAATTGAAATTCATCAAAGTAAGTGTAGAGGAAAATGGAAATAATACCCTAAAAGAAGATGTAGGAAAATCCAGGAGATCTTTGAATATATAACTAGAAATCCCAAAAAAAACTCATTAAATCTTACGCTCCCAATAAAACATTGAAATGAGCGGTTGACCATGAGTTCATATAAAAAAGTTGAATCTGGGGAAGGAACCATCACAATATACCTGACTTCAAAAATACAAAAAGTATCAGGGATATGTCTAGATAAGAGAAAATGCAAGAGAATACCGGGGGACCCCTATAAAAGATATAAACAAGGATTAATATAATTCTAAGGCGGAATTCATTGCGGTGAGATGAAACCCTACAAGATAAGGAAGGAGGGAGATGGCTGAGATCTTGGGGATTTAAAAGCTAAAAAGATAAAAAAATCTAGTATCTTGCAGACACATTGTTATGTCAATTCATCAAATATATAAAAATTACATTAAGTAAAATAAAATTTTGGGTATAAGAAAATTTATAATTTATTAAAAAATTATATTATCTTTAATGATGTAGCACATAAAATAAAATAATAACCTAACTTATGAATCCCTATAATTCTGTATAGGTTATACGTGTACATTTTCATATGAGGTACCCTTTAAAAACTTGTAATAAATCACATTATTGAATCCAATTTAAATCTGTCATGATTGTTTGTGATGAGTATGTGAATAAACCAAAAAATATACCCTATCATTTTAAAAAAAAGAAGAATAGTTAGGTTTATGAATAGTTAATTGGGTGAAGATCGATTTAATAAACATATAAGTGTTTAGGTTTATTACCCAAATAATCATTTGATATAGATATTTCATCCTATTTTTCTATAGATATAGTAATGTTCTTTCTATGAAACACAACTATTTACATCACCATCTTTTTGGATTTTTTCATATATTTATTCAAGACTCTTTTGTTTTCAATAATATTTTCCGATCAAAATCACCAAAAATAACTTAACCCTACTCTAATATCATCATATATTTCCTCAAATCACGCAACATAGTTTATTCGTAATAATATGTACTTTATCTAAAACCAAATAAAATGGAAAAGGATAAACATTCATATATTGTATCGTAATTCAATCATGTTATCATTATAGGTCTCAAATACTCACACATTCACAAAATAAAATGATTTTTTCTTTGTAGATTAGATTCTTAAAAAGCGTATTTCACATAAATGATTTAACATCTCTCAAAACATCTCTAAATCATTCCCCCTTATACTTATACTCTTATATCATTTCCTGTGGAATAGGGAAACATTGGATGATATGAACTCAAGTGGTGTGTAAAGGGAATACTAATCAAAAATCCATACTAGTTATATGCATAATCATGTAATAAAACATGAGAACAGTAAAAGAATAAAAATATATGAACAAATAATTATAAGAGATGTCCATAATCTATGACATAATATAATTTCATCCCAAATGGTCAAAAATATAGCATCTAATAACATTATAGATTCATGAGACAACAATAGTGAGTCTGGAATCATAAAATACCAATATAAAATTAAAATGTGGTAGAAGAGTAAGACATAAAAGAATTATAAAAATGAAAAATTAATAATAGTTCTACACATAATGTTAAAGACACGAAATATGGTCCTTATATACGACTATGAACATGTCCAAATAAAAATAGGTCAATGTATAACATCATTAACATATAAAATATAATCCATTTTCTAAAAAAATAGTTTGATATATAAGATCTTAACCATCATATCCATTTACATGTGTGCTATATGAAATCAGTCATACACCATATCATGAAAAACCAAATTTATGAAAATGGGTTTTTTTATCTTATTTAATGTATCACATTAAAGGTCATCGATAATTTAATCAGATACTACCCATTTTTTTTACCAAAAAATCATATTTACTAAGAGAATTTAGGAGATTATTCCTAAAAAAATTACTCTATATGATATAAACATTTTTTAAATAGAAATAAAATAAAATATAAAACAGAAATTAGATTTATAAAAAAATCAACATTATTGAAAAATGTTGATGCTATATGTCACATTAAAAGTTATTACTGAGAAGTATGAATAACTATTTTTTAAAAAATATATAGATAATTATACACCAATATTTTTTTCTGGATAATAAATAATCATTAATTCATAAATTTTTAATGTATGATAAAAGATAATATTACTATAAGATAATCATTTTAAATATTTTGAAATTTCTTTACAGAAAACACATTGTAAAAATTATCATAAATATTCCATCTTAAAAGGTGTAATGAGATAAAATAATATCACATGAGATAATAAATAATTGGTTCTTTAAATAATAAATGGAAACATTTTTTGAATGAATAAACATGGAAATGGTAGAAAAAAATACTCATTGGGCATGATGAGATTTATAGTAAATAAAAACAATTTTTATTAAAGATCGAAATAAAAAATAAAAAATATTTTGATGATAAAATTTTAATTTCAAATAAAAAATAGCATGTTTTTTTAAGAAATATAAGAACATAGGAAATAAATAATGAAAATTTTAATGGATAAAAAACAATAGCTCAATGAAAAAGTGGTTATGTCAACAAAACCCTTACGACATTGGTTTCTTTTGAATCATATGGAATTTAAGGGGAGAAATTGAACTATAATTTTAAACCAGTTTAATTATCAGAAAAATATGATATAATTAAACCATATGGAATAAATAATACAACAAATATATAAAATAAGTGGTGAAAATTACACATTTCTCAAGGAAATTAAATTTAGATTAGATAACCCTTAAATTGGATTCCATATTGGGAGAACATTCTCTAAAATGTTATATGATAAACATAACCATATTAATTAATTATTTAAAAACCTTTTCCAAATATATATCATTTTTTTCTATTAATTTATATTAATTTATTCAACATGTATTAGTTACTCTTGGTTATTATCATCACCATATGTTTTAGGGATTGGGATTTATTTTCACATGTTTTGTTACATAAATGATGATACATGTACTTTGATGTTATGTTAATAATTAATTGATTATTTTAGTTAATAATATATATATTACATAAGGACTTATCAATTTATATGATCATTCCAAAATAATTTTAGTTATGAATCTTGAATAAGAAATTAATGATAATCTTATTTCAATATATTTTAATGAAGAAATATGGTATATAAATTACAGTTTAAATATTCATAGAATGCCAAATTTGTTATTATAGAACCTTAATAAATTCATAAATATAATTTTTCTTCATTAAAATTATTTTCTTTATCCCTCCATTTAAAGAACTATGAAAAATGGAGTATTTCATTCATGAAGGTTGTAGTCCAAAAATAACATTAGTGGCATTCTTTTTTTCAAATATAATGGAGGGAGATAGATAATGGTTATCACATAAAAATAATTAAATTTTCATACAATAATGAAACCAAATTTATTATATTAGAGCATTTATAATTGGTTTCCAATTGTGGTTTATGGTAATTATAGATTAGAAAATGTTAAGTAGAGGATCACACTAAAATGGATAAATTATTATACTCTTGGAGGATATCATAGAAATGGATTTCATGGGACACTATCATGTATCCCAAGGATAAAAACGTGGATGTGGGATCTTGGGGCGGTAAAATTGGTATATGTTAAATGTAATTTTTATGTATAATTGTGTATTCATATGGAGGTAAGTGAATTCATTTTATAGGTGGAAAGAGGGATATTTCTTTGTAAATAATGTTTGGTTACAGTTAAATATTGGATCACAAGGTAGTTAGGTGATTTAGGTGAATAAAATTTAGAGAGGCAACTGGTAATTACTTGAATATTAAAAAATGTCAAATATTTATTTTAAGAGTCATGTTAATTTAATAAAATTCAATCCATGGTAGATTTATACTTTTTTATTCTTTAAACATGATAAAATATTTATTATCCTAATTATTATTTTTATTGAAAAAACCTAATAAAACCACTTAAAAACTTATGAGTATGGTGATTATCAATTTTGAAACAAATTAATATACTTATTTTTAAAAGTGTGACAAAATTATATTTTTAATAAAACATAAAAAAGAGAATAATGTAGTTTGTTATAAATATTTCTTATATATTAATTATTTTATTTCTTATTTACCATCATTTAATAGTAAATTGTTTCTTCAATTATATATATATATTGAAATATAAAATTATATTCATCAAAAAATATCTATATATTATATATATATATATATATATATATATTACAAAACATCTATGAAAATAATTCCATGTAATATAACTATTTTATCATGGTACTAATATTTAATTAATTGACTTATTATTGATTAAACAATGAAAATGACATTTTTACTAGTTTTTTATATGAATATTAGAAATATTATAAAATTTTCATTAGAAACAATTTTCATAAATGATAAAAAAATTAATATTAGTATATGAACACATACTCAAAAACCAATTTTTGGTTATTTATTTTTATGAATACAAATTTAGTAGCCCAATCCTTTTACACATAGTATCATGTGATTTTTAATATAAAAATACATTAATTATTACCAAACGATTTTGTGGACTTCTTTCATTTGAATAAATGTTTATAATACATAGAAATGAATTTAAAACATTAAATCCTGAATTTACTCTTCATAATAATTTTATAACTGAATTTTAGAATTTAAAAAATACATATGATAACATAGGGAGTACCACATTCAATAGGGCGAGCAAAAAACATTCTTTACCGTAATAAATATGATAAGGATAAAATACATGTCAGTCAAAGTTATATCATGATATCATAAAAGAGATATATCATGTGTAATAATGTGGAAGTGTTATATAAAAACATCATATCATTATATATTGGTGACATAATAAATATGGAAAAAAAATATAACATCACATAAACTTGAGTCAAGGATAACTTACTAGAAAATACCACATAGGGGACAAAGTCCTATAATAGATTATGTTTACTCTTTAATCCAATACAATATATATCATGAGACTTAAAATATTAAACAATGATTGGATTACTATCATGGTGCACCCATCATTACATATTCTTGATTTTTTTCCTAGAAATTAAACCATTCATCAAGAATGTACCAAATATTTTCCCTTGGAACAAAATTGGTTGCATAATATTATCTCATATCATAATTAATTAAATTTCAAAATGTATTCATTTGAGGGATGAACATAAGGCATATATTACTCCATAAAAAGTTGAAACAATAATCCTTTTATATTTTCAAGAGACCAATATACATAAAATAAAATTAATAAATGACAAGAAAGTTTATATTTGGTGATTAAAATGTCTCAGATATATTCCATGGTATATTTATAAAAAAAATATTTTTTCAAATTGAAATCATATTTTAAAAATCAATAAATTAACCGAATATTATTGAAAAATATGTCATTAAAAATAACCATGGAAACATACATAATAATATTCAAATATTTGAGTGATCATGATGGTGGATAATATTATTCTTGTGGAATAATATGAAATAATCATTTCATTCTTACTATTGTAAAATGGTTTAAAAAGTGTCTCATTTTGAAAATTAAAATATTACGATTGTAAAACCATAATTAAATATATAAAAAATTCCTAAAAATTCATTTAATAAATATTTTCTGCAATCTAAAAAAAGTTTCATATTTTTTTGATTAAATTTATAAGGATAAAAATGATTTTGGAATAAATAAATAAAGGATTTTATCATTTCAAAAAAATAGTATCTCAATCATTTAATGTAAAAAAAGTGTAAAATTTTATTATTAAATGAAATTTTATGGAACAAAATAATGATAATAAGTTGAAATGGTTTTATTTGAAAATTATATAATAATTTCATATAATTTAAATTCAATCATAAATAATCAAAATTAAAATATGATTGAAACATAAACCATTGCTACTTTTTTAACATTTGGATCGTAACTCTCAAGAATGAAGTAGGTGATTTGTAAAATAAATTATTAAAAATTTGAAATATTTATGATAAAATAATTAAATGGAAATTATATAAACCATTGCATATAAATTATATCTATAAAAAACATGTGTATTTCTGAAAAACAAAATTAATCAAAACTCTTCCTTCAAGTCTATGCTTTGTCATGTATATATTTTATCCCATATATAATAAAATTATATAAATAAATTTTTTTCTTAAGAAAATTTTATATTTTTAATAAGTTATAATTAAAACATTAACTTTATTTATTTTAATTAAATGTTTTATTATATAATATGTAATTTCCACATAATGTATTTTTAGGATGCTCAACTCATAATTTCAAAACTACATTTTTGTGTTGTCTATGTACAAAGGTTAACTGTTCCATCTTTTACAAAATCATAATAATGAAATAATTATAATATTAATATGTTATTTATGACTTTAAAAATAATCATTCATCATGGTTATTAAAAATAATTTTTGTTACAATCATGGATGGAGTAAACTGTAAGTACGCTTTGATATCACTTTTATTTTCAATGATCATGATAGAAAAAGGTATGTATTATTATATCATTAAAAATTTATAATAATTTAATTTATATCACAAAATTTCATTTAATAAACCTATATATACCATCAATGTGATGTGGTACCAAAATAAAAAACACATTGTTCCATGAGGATGTAGTCTGTCGTACAAATGAAAGACATAATCATTTTTCTCAAAATGGTAAGGTATGAAATTATATAATATATTTAATTTACATAATAATTATTTTAAAAATAAATTCATATATATATATATATTAATAAAAAAATCCATAATTTCTATGAGAGGTGATGGTGGAAAACTAATAGCATCGGGTCATGAAAATATAGTTAACCACACAGAGGAATGATGGTTTCATTTCCCATTTGATGGAAGAGGATATACATAATTATTGTAGAATAAACATAATAACATATCATTATATATGAGATATTTTTTATAATATTATTACATTTAATAAATAATTTAATTTTTAAATATAAAAATTTAAAATAAAGTGATCGATGAAAATGATTTCATTTGTTATGAAGAACCCTCATTGGATCACTTAATAAGGAAATTATGGTATATCTTAGAGAAACACCAATATCTGTAGAATGTGGATAAGGCGGTGGGTACTAATTTCTTTATCATTTTTGTGAGGAAATTATATTTAGTGGAGTGAATAAGTTATGGTAGGGTCTTCCATTTTATAATTGTGGAGGACTAACATTCATGAAAATACCCAAAATTATTAAATAATGAGAAGTAACTCTCATGGAAAGTACATTATCAATGGAAAAAATAAGGTATTTCAGGGTATAGATGTCCTATAAACACCTAAAAAACTAAAAATATTTCTTTTTAGACATTTTTTTAAATTTCATGCAATCAATTAACCCCATTGGAAAACTGGTTTTAATATTATCCTTAGTAGCAATTTTTACTATCCTTACAATTCATTTTTACAAAAAATATATTTTCCCCTTATATATTATTAATTATATAAATTTTATAAATTGAATTCTTTTTACCATATTCCATTTACATTGGATCAATAATATATTTTAAAAAGTTAACCCGAAACAATTGTCGAAAAAAACTAAATTTTCAATAAATTTAATTTTCCTGAATAAGATGATATTTTTTTAACTATATGAAAGTTAATAATAATTTGATGTGAATTGATTTATATTTAATGATATATAATATATAATTTATAGTTACATAAATAATCATATGGGGTTATTTTAATAAGATAAAATTGAGAAATATTATCCACTTAAAAAGGGTTTTTAAATAAATATTTTTTATGATAGAAAATAAAATTGTATTATAATCCAATAGAAACATAATTTAAATGTAATTAATTGGGTATAATCTAAATAAAAACTTGTGTTTTTACTTTTATATAAAATTTAAATAAAATTTATATATTTAAAATAATTTTTTAATTTTAAAAATTAATGTTTTTCAAACAATGGTATTTTTCTTTATCCACTAAAATATCAATTTTAAAAAAATCCAAAAATTTTCAACTTAATTTTATAATAATTTATTTATTTTTGGAAATATATTAATTTCATAAAATAAAATTTCTATGAGTTCTCCAAATTAGTTATAATATTTTTCCAAAAATTAATAAAAAACATTTTTGGAAGAAAACTTGTTTTTGTAGAATAAAATGACTTTATTGAAGTATGGGTACTTATTTATTATTACCTAATATATTAATGTATCTTATATAGACACTTTATATATACTGTTCATAATAGCAGTATTTATATTCATTCCTTTAATTTCAATGTATCTGTTATATCTTACATAATTTAATAATAATATTCTAACAATATATCACATTTCATTTATTATCATTATTGTGTGTTTAATATTTTTTTGAACATAGTTTTCTTTACAATATTATGGTGTTACATTTCAATATTATTAAATAAATTTAATCCTCAGATTTTTTATATTTTTTTAGTTTGAAATTTGAAAATACATTTATGGGAAACCCACATCATAAAATATTTTTTAATAATAGTATCATAAAAATGGGAAAGGGAAAATTGACAGTAATCAGGAATAATACATGAACATATTTCTATAAAGGTGAACAATCATTGGAAGTGAAGATATATACATAAAAATAATAATTATTAATTATAGTGTGTGTTAGAGTTATTTTATCACAATAAATTGTATGATCAATAGAATATTGATAGTCACCCGACCATAAATAAGTGATTAATTAACAGATCTCTTATTCGTAATATGTGAATGTAATAGGATAATATTTTATTTCAATATCATTTTCATA
Organism: Viscum album; assembly: GCA_963277665.1. Taxonomy (NCBI): domain Eukaryota; kingdom Viridiplantae; phylum Streptophyta; class Magnoliopsida; order Santalales; family Viscaceae; genus Viscum; species Viscum album. Next base: position 1,041,631,891 of record OY728163.1, on the reverse strand, counting down.
GAGTTTAGTGAGTCATTTATAATCAATATATAAAAAACCAAAACATATTATTTCTTTATATCTTTTAATTTCGTAAACACAATATCATCAATTCATTCTACATCAATAAATTTTTACATCAACTTTTACAATAAGTATTAAATATATAATATAACATTTTTTATGCATGAAGAACTAAAATTAACTTTTTATATTTCATATTCTTAGTAGAAATAGTGATTATTTATTATTATAATTTTTAATAAAACTAAAATGGTTATAACAATGTAATATAATACCTAAAATGAATATGAATATATTAATCTTTAATGTTTGACAATAAAACCAATGGTTTTACCTAGATAATTCAAAAAAAAATGATAACTCCCTAATAACATCAATAACATGAAAATAAAATAATATTTTATTCTCAAGTTTTATATAAAACCCATAACATTACAAATCCTTTATAATAATAATATTATTATTAAATAAATAATTATGTTAAACCTAAATGTTCTAAATATATCATTACCCAAATTTTTTTCCCAAAAATATCATTAATCATCTAAAAATCCTATAAATTTAATAATATTTTATCATCCAATATGTTTCCCAAAAGAAACCTAAATTTTATCCATAAAATAATTTAATTAAAAAAATAATGTGATACTAACAAGTACATTATATAGGATTTTGGAAGATGGTACACCCTTAAGGAACATTGATTTCCCTATCTTGTCCGATAAACACCACTAATATAATGAGATATCTCCAAAAATATGGTTGTCCTTTTCTAAAACTATATTAATAAAATTACTATAAGTTGACATAACCATACTAAACATACTATAAGTAACATTAACCCTCACCTTTGTTTTAACAACTAATGTATTCTATACAACTCATTTTTCCACAAAATAAATAATCATTATTAACTTTAATTACTTCAACATAATGAAAATTTCAAAGATTATCCATTCCTCAATCATGTTTTCTTTCATAAAATATCATTGTACCATTAAATAAAATTTCTAGTTCATTTTTTAATTAATTTTTTTTATTAAATCTGTAAAAATTGATTACAGAACAATCCTTAGAGTTTAATGATTCTTATAACCATGATACCATTGGTAACAATACATAAACAACATTATTATTGTTCTTAAATGCCTAATCACATCCAGAATTTGGATTCAATGGTTTTAAAAACATAGGACCATATGAATTAATATTTATAATGGGGAATTGAGTTGGAAAATAAACATATTCCCCACATCTACAACATTGAAATTTTAGTAGTGCCATATGATGAATGTTATTTCCCTTTATCTTTTTATTCATCTTCTTAAATATTTTCCTCTTTTATGACACATAAACCATACTACACTTCCATTTATGGATTTTCCATGGTGTCTCCCCCCACATATTTGAAATTTATGAAATTGAATCATCTTTAATTTATCATCCTAATCACATAAACATCCTTGATATTTCATCCTTATCACATCTGAGGAACTCGGAAAATCAACTATGTTTGAGTTTTAAATTATAATTCAATTTATCTCATATATCATAATCAAGTGATGTAAAATATATATCACATTAGTTTATTCATATCAGTAGTTAAATAATAAAATTTTTTGTAGCATCATTTTTTTAATATGATGTTCTAATTTTAAACCATTAACTAAAGACAATAAACGAAACAACATAATAATGAATTAACATAAAAAATGGTACAAATTTAAATTTAGGTGGAATAAAATATAAATGGTAATTATATCATGACATATGAGTATCTTGGTTCAATTATATTTTATCCATAGCAACATGTATTATTTTATTTCAAAAATATTTTTCTTTCTAGTCTTTCATAATGGTTCATTATTAGTTTTGTGAATTTAAAAATAATGTATAAAATTATTGACAAAATGGGTGTGCATCAAGGCCCCTCTTCAATCCCTATGTGAAGATAAATTCAATATCAATGACGTATTTTTTGATTTATCAACCCCCAGTACCACAATTCTCATGCCACATAAATTTTTATTATCCATCTATGGGTGTAATATCTTGTATCCAACCAACTCTATACATCACCAAAACTCTAATATTTATTTATAAGTAAACTTATGTTTACACTTATCCTTAGGTTTATCAATTAATTAATATCATAATTATAAAACAAATAACTATAATGTTCCATGATACCAACTATAGGTACCCATGCCTTTTAGAAATATTACAACCAGTTTTTTCATATCAATTTACATTAGTTATAAATCAATTATCATGAGGGATATTATCTTTGGAATACTGTGTTCTAGATACATTAAAAGTAAAATAAAACATGATATTTTAATTTTCTTTTCATTAATGATTTCTAAAGTCTATTTGAGCTTTTAATACTACATAGTATAACCCAAGAAATATAATAATGAAATGGGTGAGATAAAAATCACATTAAGGGAATAAACATGATAAAGAAACATAATATGAGAGTCAAATATTCAACATGATATCATAAAACATATGTCTCATGAGTACTCAATGGTACCAATAAAATAAATAACATCATATCATTCGATCATGGTAACATTGGAATTTTACGAACAACATATAACATGGCATATTCACGATTCATGGATAACATCCTAAACAAGATCACATTGTGGAAAAAGTAACCTAATGGATTAGGATTACTATGTAATCTCATTCATGAAGTATAATCTAAGTCAAAACAATACCCAAGAAACTTGGTCACTATTTGAGATCACCATCAAAACATTTTCATGATGTTGTGTTCCCCAAAAATAAAATCATAGATAATGAATAAACATAATATTTTCACAGGGAATGAAATTGGATTATTAATATTGTCTCAAATCATAATTAACAGAATATTTTTAATTAGGAAGTGTGAGCGATGGAAATATATAATATAATACCCCATCCACATATGAAAAAAATATTTCATTATATTTGAGATAAAAATATATGCAATTTAGAAGTAGACCATATTATTAAAAGTTGTTTCTTTCATAGAAATGTTGTTAAATGATTAGTGGGAATACTTATTGAGAAAAATAACATTTTCATTTTGTATCCAATTCTACCAAATCTAAAAATGTGCAATGTTTTATATAAAATGTTTCATTAAAACTGAACAATTGTAAATTATAAATAAATATTTCATAACAAGAGTGGTCATAACAGTATATATTTTCTAACATGTTTTACATGTTAAATAAAATTTTCTATCAAACTATTAGAAAATGTTTTTAAAATGATTCATTTAGAAAAACGAAAAATTATTCCTTTCAAAATAATTGTTAAAAAATCATGTCTAGAAAATTATTTCATAAATCTATTAGTTAATATTAAAAACAATAATGAATACAGTTTTATAAAATATTGATATAAAGAAAATGTGTTTCTCAGCAGAAGAGATAAATGATGTCTTTATTTATTAAATACATTTTGTCAATCATTTTATGTAAAAAATAATAGAAAATTTTTATATTAATATTAAATTTCATGAAGAAACATAGGATGTTAAAATTAATTATTTCTATTATACAACTATCAAATAATTACTTACAATATAAATTTTAACATAAACCATCATAATTGAGATTATATTGAATCATAATCCCTTACAAATTTGGTAACATTTGAATCATAACTCTCTCAAATTATTGAGATTAATTGTAAATTGAAATATCATGAATTATTAATGATTCATGACATAATACATAATTCGGTATTAAATAAAAAATTAAAAAATAATTGGTGTATAAAAGAATATGTGTCTCCAATAAATATATTTTTAGAGGGGACACTTTCCATGTAACGTGGATTTATTTTGTTTGGAAATTATATAAAATATAATAAAATTATATAAATTATTTATTCAATTAAAACCCATTTACAATTTTAGTAAATTAAAACTCAAACATTTAATTCATTTATTTTTATGACTTTTTTAATTACATAATTAGTTATTTCCATTTTTGGTGTTTTTTGGTTTCCAGGTTCACAATTTCAAAACAGAATTTGGGTGTTGGCCATAGTCAAATGTTTAGTTTCTTTATTATATACAAAATGAAAATAATGAAATAATTTTTTTTTTATAAATAATATTTTTCTTTTAAAATAAATCGTTAACTATGGTTATTCCAAATAAACTAAATAAAAATCTGGTAGAAACATGACTGTACTAATGAATATGTAAAATTTCAAATTTTTTTAGATCATGTTTGAAATAAGGAATTAATTATATTATCCTAAAATAATGTTAATAATATAATATAATTTTTTTGAATAAAATTATATATACTATTCATTTTATGCTTTAATAAAAAATAGATCACATCATTTCACAATGCGATAGTTCTCCGTACGCATGAATGATGTTATCATTTTTTTATTCCTGGTATGGCGAGAAAGTAATTAATATATTATAATTTTTTAATTATAAAATTTTATTTCATATCATATATTAATAAAAATTTCATCATTATAAATATATTTTGTATGTGAAGAAAGAAAGATAAGTACATTGATTGGAGAGGTGGTAGTTCCCTGAACACATGAACGATTGTTTCATTTTCCATTTGATAGAAGAGAATATATTTAAATATTATTATAGTAATATATTACAATATAATTATATATAATATCTTATTATTATTATAATATAGCAGTTAAGGAATAATTTATTGATGAAAAAGCTAATGGATTAAATAATTAACGTTATGAAAATGACTACAATCACTCTGAAGAACCTCCTTTAGATATTTTGTTAAGGCCCCTAAGCATGGTATTTCAGAAATACCAGAAGATCTAAAATGTGGATAATGATTTTGGGGAGACATTTAATTAATGTTTTATGAATCCAAATGGGTTTATAGGTGTTAATAACTAAGGGGAGGTGGTTCTGTTATATAATTGAGGGGGAGTGGTATTCTTGTAAATACAAACAACTATTCAATAATGAGAATTCACCCTCAATGCAAGTGCCTCAAAAAATTATATATATTATATATATGGGTTGATGTGGATATTAAAAACCTCCAAAATGAAAAAATCATATTTTATACATTTCATTCTATTTAGCTTTATAGTTTAACCCTTTCTAAAATAGTTATAACATTTTCCATACTAACAAATTTTTCCAATTTTTACTATTAATTATGGACATAAAATATGTTCCCAAATTACATAATTTAAATTATTATATTTTTACAAAATAATAAATTTTATCAAATTCAATTAAAAATTACCAAAGCTTGATGAACATGGACATTACATTTCTTTTGTGGAATTATTAATATATTATACAAATATATAACCCATTACATTATTAGTTTTGTGTATTCGATAACATTGAACATAATCTTATAATAGTGTGACAGTTCATAAATATCTCTAATTAATATATTTCCTTTTTTTTCCAACAAAAATCATTATTTATCTTCTTGGGAAATTAAACAAAAAAAATATGAGCTCAAATGCTCATTAAGGGTAATCATTGAAAACATAAAACAAGCCACAAACATAATAATTTAAAAACATGAACTTAAAATTTTAATATAAAAATCATGATTCATGAAATAAATCATGGAAGTATCTATGTTATAGAGAATAAAGGAAAATTAACCATGATAAAAAAATAATGGGCACTGAACCTGGAATTATGGAAAACAAATAAAACCTAATATTATTTCCATTGTAGCCATGGAATTTCTCCTAAGACCATCATAAATGAAAAGTACATTATTGAACTACATAAATTTTTCATGCCATTTTTATATTACAGAATTGGGTTTACATTCTATTATATCACTATATTACTAAACAGGAATTACATTTCATTTTATCCCTATATTACGAAACCGAATTTAATTGGCACTCCAACATTATATTACAAAAACAAATTTACATGCTGTCCTGGCCTTGTATTACATAACATAATTTACATTCCATGAAATCAATTTCTATATCATGAAATATAAATTATTTCAAAAATAATTGGAGATAGATATAGGTCCCACTCATCTCATAATGACATTATTCTTACATGTGCCACACAATTATAAATCATCCTTCACAGCATAACCAAATAAATAAAATGGGCTTCATAAACATTATTCCATCCTAACAAAATCCATATAAATATCATTCCATAATTAAAAAAATAAAATATTTTTAAAAATATTGATAGAAATATAAACATATTTAAAAAATCATCATCTATGATTTATAATAATGTTTAAAAAACACATGAACATAATTCTCGTGGAAAATATGATTTCTTCTTTAAAATGTTTTATCTCAAAATTAAATGCCATTATAAAAGTAAAGAATATAGTTAAAAACAAACCTGAAATAGTTTAAAAAAATCATTATATAAATAAAGAGTTATGATGATGTAAAAATTTGTTCATTCTGTATATGTTAAAAAATAATTTTCTTGTACTATCGTCGTTACAATCAAAAAGTGCCTCATTTTGATAACAAAATAATGATTCCATCAATAACATTTAACAAATATTTACCAATGGGTAAAATTCACTTAAAAAATTAGTATATGAATATAAATAATATTATATAATAAGGAATCATGGATGTGAATGAAAAATATACCCCGGAAAATACTTATGAATTAACAATATCATATAATAATGAGAGTGAACAATTATTCTTTTCAAATTTATAATCAGTCAAAACATATGCCTCATAAATTAAATAAAATTATGTGATTATTTATATATCATAATATTCATAATAGAAAAAAAATAATCTTATGCAACATAATCACAACACAAAATAATTAGATGGTGTATAAGACATATTCTACGTACAAATAAAATTGAAACAAAATAATCTCATATGATAGATATGATTTCTTCCTTATGAATCTCAAACTCATTTTTAGTGGGTATAAACATATTATTAACTAATAATAGAACCATAATAATATTTATGACATCATTAATGAATCACATATTACTTTATATTACCTTTTCATTTTTCAATTCCATGTCAGAGTAATGTTTTGGATAATAATCGTTTTATTTAACATATGTGTTTAGACTTGTTATTCTCGATATTATTACAAATATAGTGGTTTAAATACATCCATAATGTAAAAAATGATTTATATATCATATAAATTTTGTAAATAAATATATATAATGGATATATAATTGAAATGGAATACACTATTAATGGAGATGTTAGGTCGTACATATGCATGAAGGTCATTTCTATTTCATTATTTATTTGAATGGAAGCTAGTATATAGAACATATATGTATATATACATAAATCTAGTAACATTATTATGTCATATAATTCATTATTATTTATTATATATTCCTTATAATTATTATTAAATGGTTAACATTGATAATATATCTCATTGTGATGTGGAGACGGTAAGTCGTAAATACACATGAGTGATGATATCATTCCCTAAATGGTTAATAGTATAGAATTTGATGGTATATGATTTTGAGAAAATAATTATTATGTTATATTAATTATATATGTTCATTTTAACACCCCATAATTTTATAGTATGTTATTTTCATTGAAGTAATTCAATAGCATGTGTTACACGCAAGACCAAGTTCGAGCGCAGCTCGACATACCAAACCAGCAGTTTAAAAGGAATTTATGAATAGTATAAACTAAAATTTCAATTTTATATTAACCATATTTTTACATCCATATCATGTTTTTCTTAGAAATAATACACGACTTCATTCAATTTTTTAGATAAAGATGTATCTTTCAAAATATACAATTTTAACATCTTTTAATGGAGAACCTTTTTAAATCCAATATTTGACAATTATATATATTCAATTTTACAAAATATTTTTCTTATTTAGAATCAAGTCATAAAAATTTATTTTGGACAATTTTTTGGTGTATTTATGATAATTTAGATATTTTTATAAATAGTGAAAAATACAAAATTTTCATTGAAAACAACTTTTTTGTTCAAAATAATTTATAGTTCAAAATTATAAATTTTAATGGTTTTGAATTATAATTAGATTATATTTTTATCATTTAACCCAATGTTTTACATGGGAAGTAATTTTACATTTAAATTGGACGTTAACACATATCTATCTTTTGGTAGTTTTTATTTCTCAAAGACCCAATTTTATGTTTTAGAAACATGAATATTTTTTTAAATTAAGTAATAAAACATATAGGCTTTTAATTTTGTAAAATAGATATAATTTTTTATTTTCTAATATCTGATTTATCATTGGGAGAATTTTTTATATTTTTTGAAAAACATTCGATTTTTTATGAATAGTGAAAACACTACGTTGTTGTTTAAAACCAACATTTTATTTAATTTATAATTTATTTTATTAAAATTTATTTTATGTTAAAATAGATACATAATACCTATATAATTTCAATTTAATTCATTTGAGTCAATTTATAATAAAATTAGATATATAAAATTTTGTTGAGCATTTAACATCTTTTACCCAATATCTAAGGACATTAAAAAATTTGCGTAAAACGTAATTTTACTGATTTTTTGAATTGAATTTCAAAAACCCGAGAGAAACTATCGACGTCATTAAGTATAATGTTGTTTAATATGATGACAAATAATTTCTGGTGAATTGTAAATTTGGAATTTTATTTACAATTGTTAAAAAAAATTAGGGAAATTAAAGATAAAGATTATATTATAAATACAATAAAACATGTTCTAATTCTATTAGATAAGTTTTTTGACGAAACTCAACCATAGTAATAAAATATGATCCGCTTTGACCCAATTGTATTAGATTAGAACATTTTTTATTATTTTATTTAAGGAAGAGTTAAAAGTGTTAAATTCAAATATTCATAACTAAAATATTTTTAATATACGGTTACACCTGATATAAATTTGACTATAAATATTCATTTGAAAGATAAAAATGTTTAATATATAATGGTATTTTATTTATTATTTTGAGAAATTAAATAATTAAAATTATTAATGACACAATGATTTGGATGTAATTATCTTATTAGTGAAGGATTAAGCTAATTGATATTATATATGTCAAAATAAATGTAAACTGAGACTTTTTATTCGTTAAATTAATTTTCTAGGTTAATATGACATATTAGTATTGATTTAAATTATTTGGTTCTATGTATTCAATTTTTAATGACTTTCACAACATCAAAATACTAACTAGTGTCAAAATTGACATAAATGAGTTTTTAAAACGAATACAATATAATTAAAAGATATAATATTCCTAAAATTATACACTTCTAAAAAAAGACTCAAATAATTATATATATGTTATTAATGAACCACATGGTGCTCTATTGGCTTTTTATATTATGTTAATTAACCATTTATTATAATAATAAAATAATACAAGGTAAAAGATAAACTATTTAACTGAAAGTTAATTCTATATGATAAGGTTAATATGGTATCCCAACCTATATATAACAAATTGGTTGAGTGTTTTTCGACCCATAACCACCTTATCGACTAAATAAATCCATTTGGGACCATTATAAACCAGAAATGATTGTATAATAAATTAATATTTTGTGCTTTTCCTAAAGTGACCCCCACCTCTCTTATAAAAGGTACTTCCGTTTCTCTTATAATCACTCCTCCAAAGCCATTTTTATTGGCCAAAACTAACTCAAATATCCTCCCAACTACCCTAAATTCAAACAAGACGCCTTAATTTGATAAAAAGATATGCTATGGAGCCATTTGGATCAAATCAAAAAGAAGCACCTGAAGAATAAATAATAATTTCATCACCTCTTTCAATGTTCTATTCTTCTTACACATCCTATTTTTTTCCATAAAAATTTAAAAAAACTTGTACCTTATACATACTATTATGTTATTATAAATATGGTACAACCATATTCATTAATCTATACTCCGATTAATGACAATGTCACCATACGTGCATAGGTACAGCTTACCATCTCCACGTCGTGGTGTAGTTTTTTAAAACATATCATTGCCCATCATAAAAATTTCATAATTATTTTCCTTTTATAATTAAATATAATTTTCAAGAACTTAATATAATCTTGGATATTAATCTAACACATCATATCCATAAAAAACATGACTTTTGTAACAAAACATTTAATTGAGAACAAATTAGTTAACTCCCAAAATAATGATACTACTGAAATATCATTAACAAATTTATATTAGAAGAACATATTAGATATCATATATTTCTATGTGGCTATTTTATAATATATGAAAAATTATATAACCATTATACATAATTTTAAAATACCCTCGACTAAGGAAAATTACAATGTACGACATTTTTATTTTACTTCTAGTTCCCGATTGATTCATACTATATTGCCACTATTTCCATTTGGGTGGTGTATGTACTATCCATGACTGTATTAAATTGGTAATATACATTATATTTATGAGTATTTACAACTTCATTGTATGATAATTCATTCATGGTGTTTATTTTTCATAATTTACCAAATTATTAAGGGAATTTCTAATTTCTATTTCCACTCTTTGGGTTTTATGCAAACTTCATTGATTATTTTACTCCATGATTATGTGTGAAATCACTATTTATTAATTTATGTAGTAATTTAAACACCCCTTAGTGTAGATATACTTTTAATACACAAAATCAATCCATTGATAAATTCTCCTGTCATTGATATTAAATTGATAAAAGTAATCTTAACTCAATTTCAATTCATTGAGTTAAACATCAAAGTCATTGGGGTTGTTTTTACAAGAATATATTTGAATGTCATATAATGGATTTACTCTTAATATCCAGTAAAATTTGGATTATTTATATTTTTCACACATAATAATGTCATTGATTTATCCTTAACTTATGGATACATTCTTTATAATGGATTTCCTCTCAATTTACTTTGTCTTGAGACTTATTTGTTGTTATAAACCAATTCACTTTTATATTCTATATATACTATAATTTGACATAGTATATCATGAATACCTTTATTCCATGATATTATAATGTTTTTATTACCTCAATTATTTTTATTCAAATGTCTCTCATTTGGTTAGGATCTCTAACTAAAATATCATTTTATATGTTTTAAAGATTTATTTTTCAAAATCATTCTCATTAATGTCAATGTTTTAAAAATGGTTTTAAGTATTTATTTTTATGGACATGAATGTTTTAAAATTAAAATCCCTTTTAAATTATTCTATGTGGTATGGGAAACTTTTATTTTAAAATCTCACTTAAATGAATTCATTGATAAAGAGTGTAACTTTTAAATGTTTTCAAGAAAAATGTATATTAATATTGTTTTACTGATTATTTTCATCTTTGCCAATATAATTAATTATTCATGATTGAGGTTGATTTATTATAATACAATCATCTCTATTGTATTTAATGAATTATGTATGAATTTGGATGTTCTATTTTTATACCATTCATGGTTTGTGGTTAAAATATTGACATTTCGTATGCTAGTTTTAATACAAATGTTTAGATTATGTTTCTCATTCTTCTTATGAATAATGCATAGGAATTTGTAAGTGACGAGTGGAGCCAACTATTTCTCCTTGATGCATCATTAGGCCTCATGAGAAAAACTAGTGTTTTGGCACAAGGACATGAAAAAATTAATTATTTTTATTCTTGGAACGAGGCCTTGACTATGTGGTTATGATGTCCATAATTATGCATTCAATCATTATGAAATTATCTACTGATAATAAATGTCATTATTCAACTAGTATAATATCAATTTAGAATATTTAAAAGGCATTACTTAATTTATCTTTGGCAAATTATTCTGAAGTTTATGTTAAAAAGGGAAAGAAATTTAGTCTTATACATTGCCTTATATGTTTATGTTTTCTTATGATAGTATCTGCTATATTGTTAATCATACAGAGCATCTGATATCATCCCTTTATTATGTTTTATTTTTTCTAGGATGCGAAGATGAGTATTATGATTGACATGTAAAAATAGGGTTAAAATATTATTTTGTTCAAATGAGACATAATGTGGAATGTTTTATATTGTAAAATGTAATGTAAAATGTATGTATATATCTACTACCTCCAATCCTAATAAACGTATTTTTCTTTTGATACTTGATCTCTTGTGATCATGAAATGTTATGTAATAATTCACTGACTTTGAGTAAATAGGGTTGGGGCATCCTAGATGGTATCATAGAATATTAGAATAAACCATTGAAGATAGATTTTGGAAAACAGTTATTAAAAAACACTACCCAAAGATAGATATTGGGGATTAGTAGAGAAGAACATCCCAAAAAATTGGTAATGTAAATATTATGTTGGTTTTCTAAGAAATAATTCCCAATCTGGATATGAGCAGGTCGAGGAAGCTCTGTCCTAGATGTACCTAGGGGTAAAACCTGAAAAAAAATTCTTTGAGAGAAACTCGAATGAGAACTGGTGCACGACAATGAGCCTTTCTATACTATTTTTAAAGACACACCCAAGACATATGCTTAGGATAATTTAGATGTTCCATACAAAATGATTTGAAGGATATTAAGATAAGATGAGAATAAATAACTTATGTTAATCTTAATGTGTTTTAGAATGCAAATATGGTGTCATGATGTTCTCAAAATTATTTTAAGACTATTTTTACTCACACTATGATTTTTGGTTTTAGTAAATGGACAGATTCCAAGGAAGTCATTGTTACATTGAACATTATAGACAAGTTTGTCACACTGGTGGAAAGGAGAAACTAAATAGAATGTTGACAGGCGTAAAATATATCATGTTCATTCCAATGTAGGTTTCCAAAAATATGATCAACAATATATACATTAACTAACTCCCAAATTCAACAATGATGAGAAAAGGCATAAAATTATAATAGCTCCAATAGTGGATACCATGAAGAAATGAAATCTCTATTTCTATCATGCCGGAAATGTGGATAGAGGAACCTAGGAAAGTGTTTTAATGGAACAAATAAATAATTTATTTGTGGGAAATAAGGACATAAAGTGAAGAATTGCCCAGGAAAATTGACGAGTTATATGAAAGGAAATAAAAATGATTCTAAGATTCCATTTACAGTCATTTTCATTAAATTTCTTGTACCTAGGAATTACCTTAGTCAATTCCCTAATATATTGGATGACAACTAGTTCTAAGAGGAACAGATGTGTAAATAAATGGATGGAGAAATGTGTAGAGGTATTAATTCACTTTGTTGATGGGATTACATTTGACGGCTTTTATCATGTATGTGTAACCCTACAGTTTGTTTTGTGAAAATTATATTTGATGATGAATTGTATTTTATTTTGAGGATATAGTAATAAAAAACCCATTGGGTTTGAATGATCCTTGAATTTTATAAAATTATAGGTTATTTATTTTTGGTATGAAAATATGAGGATTCATAGAAAATATTTGGCTAAATTATATTATAGTTATTTTGAGGAAATTTTATAATTTTAGGATTGTTATAAAATATATTTTTTCATAAAGGATAGCAAGTAGACTGTGTGACAACCCGTTTTGTTGGAAAAAACTGTGGGAATCAAACCCACATCCAATGTGTGACTTGGAGTTATCGCTTACCACTAGACTACGTGAAGTACCTAGTTATTGTGACAAATTCTTTTTTATTAAATGATTTTATTGATCAATAATACATTTATTTGGTATCATATTTTTTAACAAATATAATTATTTAGTATAGAAACAAATTGGTGATTAAAAGATAAATGTTATTCTAGAAGATGTTTTCACTGATGGAAACACTATATGCCTAAGAAAAATAAAATACAATGGGATTACATCTGAATATTAATGGTGTAATTCGTGGAATAATAATTGTTTTTTATTGGGATTCAGGTTATTAATAAAAAATATTATCATATCATAGAGAATATGTGATTTAGTTAATTACACATATGTGTGAGACATTAAGATGAATTTATGTTTTTTGGAGACAAATTATAAGGTTTACTATGAATGAATATATTATTATATTATTATGAGTTTTGGGTTTCGATATTATTTTGGATTATATCAAAAAAATTTAAGGACAATTGTTTATTGAATAGTATTTATTAAAATTTGGGTATTGATTGAGATATTTTGGAAATAAATATTAGTATTTCTTTCTATAAATGATTAACCATTTTGGGATTCATCGGATCATGATCCATCTATTTGGTTTTGGATTATCTCTAAAGATAACGAAAATATATTGTTTATTTTTTTTGGATTATGTGATTCCGTAGAAGTTGATTCTAGCACTTCATGTGTGACAAAGTAATCTTGAATACTTATCCTTTGATTAATAGATAAGTTAGTTATAGAAATTTATTAAACGATGAAATTATACATAAAAATTATTTTTATATCTTTCTGTTCATATTCAATATCATAAATAAATTCCTCAACTTTATGAAATGGAACATCAAACAAAAAACGTTGTCTGTTTTATTTTCTTATTGGGAAACTAATGATCATTTAACCCATCAATTTTTTGTGGTTTATGGTTTTAATAATTCCCCATATCATGATTTATATCACTCTCCATTATAACATGACACGTTGTTTATCTTATATATTCATGTTTTTCTACATGTAACCCCAGTATGAGTTATCTCGGGTTACCTTTGTTATTCTTTTTCTTTATTTTAAAGTAATAGTTTTATTGAATCTTTTTACGATGTGGGACATTCAATGATGTTACCAAGCCCAATTTAAAATTAGGTGGAAGAAATTTCCAAATTGGGGAAAGAATTTAACACCCCATGATTTTATAGTAATTTATTTTCATTTAATAAATTCAACCAATTGGGCTACATGCAAGACTGAGTACGATTGAACCTCGATTTACCAAACTAGCCATTCAAAAACAAGTTATGAATAGTATTAAATTAATTTTAAATTTTATATACTCCATATAATTTTAGAATCCATGTTATTTTTTCCTTAGTCATTATATAAGTATAAATTCAATTTTTTAGATAAAAGAAGTATTTTTCAAAAAAATCAATTTTACAGCCTTTAAATGGAGAACCATTTTATATCATATATTTTAAACTATTATATATTAAATTTAAAAAAATAAACATCTTCTTTATATGTGTGACCTAAAATTTTAGTTTGGATAATTTTTTGGTTCTTTTATATTAACATTCACATTTTAATGAATAGTGAAAAATACTAAATTTTTAATGAAATTTACTTTTTTAATCAAAATAATATATAGTGTAAAATTATACATTTGACTGGTTTTGATATATAATTATACTATATTTTTATCATTTAATCCAATTTTGGTCATTGAAATTATTTTTACATTATAATTGGACATTAACACATATCATTCTTTTGATAGTTCTTAATTTTCAAATACCCGCATTTTTGGTTTTAACAACAAGAATATTTTTTTAAAATTAATTAATAAAACTTATATGTTTATAATTTGTTAAAATATACATATATTTTGATTTTGAAATATCAGAATTATCGTAGGGTAAATATTTTGGTATTTTTCTGAAAATAATCAATTTTTATGAATAGTGAAAAAGTAATTATTATTATTTAAAACAAACTTTTTATTTAAATAATAATTTTTTTATTTAATATTTTTTGTCAAAATAGATATATAATACCTATATAAGGTCAATTTTACTCATTGGAGTAATTTTTAATAAAATTATATATATATAATTTTATTGAACATTTTAATGTCTTTTACCTAACTTCTAGGAACATTTGACAATTAGCATAAAATGTAATTTTACCACTTCTATTAATTGAATTTCAAAAATCCGGGAGACACGATTGACATCAGTAAGTAAATATGTTTGAACAGGATGAAAATAGTTTTTGGTGAGTAGTAACTTTTGAATTTTATTTACCACTGTTAAAATATAAATATAGTAATTAACGTAAAATTGATATTTTAATTAACACAACGCGTGTTATAATTCTATTGGATCTGTTTTTCTTAAATGAAACTGTGGAATAAAATATGATTTTATTTGATCCACAATTATTAGATTAGGAGATTTATTATTATTTTATTTAAATAATTGTTAAAAGTGTTAAATTCAAATGTTCATAAGTAAAACATTTTTAATATAGGGTTATAAATAAGATAAATTTGACTATATATATTCATTTTAAAGCTAAAAATATTTCCTACATAATTTTATTTTATTTATAATATTTATACATTATGTAATTCAATTTATTTATGACACAAGGATGATGCAGTAATTAACTAAATAATGAAAGATTAAATTAATTCTCATTATAAATATCTAAATAAATGTAAATTGATACTTTTGATTCATTACACTAATTTCCATGGATAATATGATATGTTAATATTTATATAATTTTTGTGGTTCTAATTAATCATGTTTTTGTGACATTCAAATATACCAAATATTAAATAGTGTCATAATTGACATGAATGTGTTTTTAAAAAAATTACTACATTATTAAATGATATAATAATCCTAAAAATCTATGGATAGGAAAAAGGACTAATATAAGGATATATATTTGATTAATTAACCACTTGGGGTTCTCTTGGCTTTTTATTAAAATTTTATGATCCATTTTGTATAATAATAAATGTTTTCTTGGTAAAAATTATACTATTTAACAACGAGATAAATCTAAAATATGTGGTTTATATGGCAACCTAAACCTATATAAAACCTGTTGGTTGATGATTTTTTTACCTAACCCTACCTTAATCTCTAAAAAAAATTATTGATACCTTATAAATAGAATATGATTTTATAATAAATTTAATGTTAATGATTATCGTAAAGTGACCCTCACCTCTCTTAGAAAAGGGTACTCCCCCATCAATAAAAATTACACATGCAATGCCATTTGGCTTGGTCAACCCAACTAAAATATCCTCCCAAATACACTCAATTCATCCTAGAGTAATTACATTTATTAGAAATATATCATAATGATCCCTTTTGATCAAATCAAAGTGAATCACCTGAAGAAGAGGTAATAATTATATCACCTCTTTCAAATTTTATTCTTCTTAAACTTCCATTTTTCAATAAAAAAATAATAGCACTAGTACCTAATATATACTGTGATGTTATTATAAATATATTACAACCATATTCATTATTATATCCATCCTATTAATTAAAAAGTCACCATTCGTGCATGCGTGTGGATTACTATCTCCACGTCGTAGTGTGGTTTGTTATTCGACACTTCATTATTTTGATGGGTATAATTATTATTATAAATAATGTAAATAATAAATATTACATATTTATTATTCTGTATATATAATATAATTATCCAATTACATAGGATTTTCCATTTAATATAATTTTATTGTCGATCGTGCATATGTACGGATTATTGTCTCAATGAACGCGATGATATTGATTCTCCATTGTGACCATTGAAGAATAATTATCATTTTATTATTAATGATATTGTTAAAAAAACAAAATATCACTCTAGATATGAATCAAATAAATTCTATCCATGTTAATCACGACTTTCATATCAAAACATATAATGGAAAGAAAATCAATGAACACCCAAAACAATGTTACTACTGAAATATCATTAACAAGAAAATATTAGAAGATCATATATGATATTATATTTACATATGCGGTTCTTTTATAATATAATAAAAATTATTTTACCATTATATAAGAGTTTAATGTACCCTCAACAAAGTAAAAGTACAAGTAAATGGGTTTTCATCTCACTTCGTATTCCCATGAGATTCCTTCTATATTGCCACTATATCATTTTGTGTGGCGTATGTACATCCCATGATTGTATTACTTGTGTAATATTATTCAATTAATGGTTATTTGAAACATCATTATATGATCATTCTTTTATGGGGTGTATTTTTTGTTTGTTACCAAATTTGTAATGGAATTTTAAAATTTGGATTCTTCTCATTGGGGTTTATGCAAACTTCATTGATAATTTAACAACAATATTATGTGTGAAATCACTATTTATTTATTTATTTATTAATTTCCACTCCCATTGTGTGTATATAATTTTGATACACATAATCACTCCATTTATAAATTATCAAAACACTTATATGAAACAATTAATCAAGGATATTGTGGATAAAAATGTAGAGATGATAATGTTTACTAATAGAAAGAATACAGTTATTAATTTTTTAAGCAAGACACTACCTAAAGATGGATTTGAAAATCTATAGTTGATGTTTTGCGTTTACAGTCACCCATCTCAAGGATAAGGTATCATGTTTATATACTCTATTTTAACATTATTTTTTTTTGGTTTCAAATTGGTAGAAAAGAAAATAATAATATATTTATGTTTTTATCCATTTATATAATTTAAATTGTGGATATAACTACATAGAAGGAGTTATCCATCAATATGTGTTTAAAAAAATGGGAAATGATTTCTTTTTTAGGAGGATAGATGATGTATTAGAATATATGTTTTTAAAGGGGGAGGTTGTGAAGTTATTTTGTGAATATTTTGAAAATGTATGGTTAGTATGGATTCAAAAATTTATCGTATACTTTTTTCAAGTAATGTCTTCAGATATAAATGAATAAATGAATTTGATACTCAATTATAATTTATTCAATTGAAAATTTGTTATAGCCAAATGGTATCATTCGATAATATATGTTGATAGATTAATTTGAATCACATTATTGTAGTAGAAGCATTGATTTGATTTGATTTGACTTTTATAGAAAATATGTTTTTTATTTAATAGTAATGTTTCCAATGTTTAGTTCACTAACATAGGAATGGAATTATAATATAATTATTAATTGATATGTTTGATTATTGTTAATGTGATTTATATTTCAGGACTACAAAAAATACAATGGGGTTTATTTTTTAACCTATTATTGTTGGGGGGGTGTATTGTTGATTATTTGGTTAAAGAAGAAAATGAAAAGATAAGATAAAGTGGATATGTGTTGTATGTTGAACTTTTCTGAAAATAAAAAAATCATGTGATGAAATATTTTACATATGGGTAATGTTTTCACTAATGTAGTCAAATGAATTGGAGTACATGGAACATGATTGATGGCTAAAGATGAAAGTTGAAATTTGTAGGTGATAACAACACACCCTAATAATTTATCAAAACATACATAAGGAACATTTAAAAAGTGAAAATTGTTACCAACAATAGATATGAAAATGGTTAAAGGAATTTTATCTAGATGGTTTTATATAAGATGAAAAATGAATGAATAATTAATATAGATAGACATGGTGATCTATTAAATACTATCTTTTCAGATGAAAATGGTATAGTCCATATTGTGGTATAATATTTGTTTTTTAGAATAATTCATATAATTGAGGTATGAGAAGCTGTTAAACAAAAAAAATATGGGTGTATATATCATTGATTAATTAATGGTATGGATGATGTTTAAATTACTAAAATTGGAAGTGAACTATACATCTTGGTATTCATTCGATGTTGTTCGATAGGTATTTACAATAGTTTTTATAGGATTACCATGGGTAAATCACATCATAATCCTTGATCTAGTGTATAAATACATCCACGTGTGAAATAGATATGAGGTAAAATTCTATGGTTTTTGGAATTTTTATAATTGTTATAAGTTCTTCAGAATGGTTTGACCAAAATGGGATCAAATACACAAGAGATATTTATTGTCATAAATAAGATATGTTTAAAAGATAATGTGATGTGGATAAATTGATGGAATTATAACCTCCCTTATATGATTTATATAGTCTATAACCTCATAAATGGAAACTAAAAAGATAAATATTTTCTAATGGTTCAAAATGAAATGGGAGGAGTTGAATATTTTCTAATGGACATTGATGGTTTTACTAATTTTTTTCTATAGATAGATTATATTTTTAATTTGAATTAAAGTGTATTTGGACAATTGTTTTATCATTTAAACCAATTTTGATAATTAGATTTAATTTTAAATTTATATTGGACTTAAACACATGTCAATCTTATGATAGTTTTTACATCATAAAGTCCCACATCCTAGTTTAAACAAATAGATTTAATTTCAAATTATGTAATGTGACTTCTATGTTTTGAATTTTGAAAAATTTATTTCATATTTGGAATCATTGGGTTAAAATTTTGTTAATAGCTTACATTTATGTTTTTTGTATATTATGAATAGTATCTACGGTAATTTTTATTTACCAAAGTTAAATGTAAATTAGGTAAATTACGATATCAAACAATATGATAAAGATGATAAAATTACTCAAAAACCTACCAACATCCTATTTGATGAATTAAATTTTAACACTATAACCTAAGGTTCAGAATTTATTAATTTAAATGGATTTTTATATGAAAGAGGTGTAATTGTAATTAAAACAAATGAAAGTGAAAAAAGTCACACTCATATATATTAAAAGAATAAAAATTTTGTAGTATTGATAAACATAAGAAAATGTCGAACATAAATAGTCTCCAAAAATATGACCAAATTAAAAAAATCATGTGAATATATTTTAAAATTTTGATGATTTACTATTTACAATTAATGATGACACAATAGTGATGTAGTAATTATTATATTAATAGAAATATCAGATAATTGGTTTTAGAAATATTAAAAGAAATATTATATGAACTATTTAATGTAATCCACTAATTCCCAAGGTGAATATGGAATGTTAGGAGTGTATTAAATTTTTTATCAAATTAATCTTTAGTGTGGATTTTATATAATGTCAAATAAATTAAAATAGTCAAAATAAACACTATTGATATTTTATATGATTAAATTAATTAAATGTATCAAAAATATTTAAAAAATAAAAATTGAAAATTATATGGTCTAAAATGTCATAAATTATATAATTATGGGAATTTTTCAAAACAAAGTTAAATATTTATAACATTTAATATATATAATTTTATTACATAAAATAAAATAAAATATATTTATTTAGGATAAATCAAAATGATAATTGGTAAATTAACATAAAAAATATAAAAAATTTATCTATTGAGAGTATTTAGACCCATACTCATCTTAACATTAGAATAAATAATTTTTTGAGCATTATAAACGGAGAATCATTTTATAATAAATTAATATTTCAAAACATTCCCAATGTGCCATTCCACCATCTTGAAAATGACCACCACCTCCAACCAGACTCTCACACGGTTCTATCCCATTTTCTCATCCATCCTCTGCTGAAATAATCTCCCAACATCCATCCCTTCTTCATAGTGGCCACACATAGGGAATATATCCATCCTAAGAAGACCTTTTTTTCAAAAATCAAAAGGAGATAATTGAAAAGGATGTAATTTTTTCATCACCTCTTTTAAAATTATTTTCTTCCTATACTTACTTTTCTTGTGTTGTTTCCATAATAAATTAATAACTACATTATATTATAAATTATGAGATGTTATTACAATTATGGTATAACTATATACCTCCTTTTATCCAACCTATGAATATCAATATCAATATGAGTGCGTACGTATGGCTAATAGTCTCTATGCTATGGGCTATATGTTATAAAAATACTTAATTGGGTTGATTATATTGATAATTATAATGAATGTAATACCCTAACCCTAGCTACCTAGATTAGGTGCATTATTATATAACACTTTCATGATCACAAGATATAATGTCTCGAAAGGCCGATTATATTAGTTTCCCTGGAGGTATTAGATACATACATACATTTTATATTACATTATGAAAAGAAAAAACTACAACATTGTGTCTTCATAGAACATAGTCATATACCTTACCCTATTAGTGCAGGTAATTTATAATATACTTATTAACATCCTGGATTAAATAATACATAATAAAGGGGTGAGCTCTGATTCTTAGTAAGGATAACAATTTAGAGGAAACTGTCAAATAACACATCTACGTTTATGAAAATGTATAAGACTAAAACTCAAGACTTTTTAATCATAACCTTCAGCATAATATTGAAAATATAAATCAAATAATTCCATTTAAATATTCACTTATATATTATACAAGTCAAATAATAACATGTAATATAAATAGATAATTTCATAGTGACGGAATGATTAATATCATATATCATACCCACATAGTAAAGTCCCCATGCCAAGAATACAAATAAATATTTTTTCCAGGACTTGTGCCGAAAAACTAGTTTGCCTTATGAGACCTACCGATTCCTCAAGGATCTATAGTAGGCTCTACCCATATCATACAAATTACAATTCATTCCTCATGTGGAAAGGGTGAAACATTATCTAAACATTCTTATTAAAACTAGCATTAGAAATGTCAAAATTTTAACTAAAATCCATGAATGGTATAAAAATAGAACATCTACAGTAAAAAATAACTCATTTAATAGAATATGAATTATTTATTTATGATAAATCAACCGCAATCAATAATAATGAATTATTTTGACATATATGAAAAGAATCAGTAAAACTATTGGAGTGCAATATCCCTTTTTTCTTGAAAACAATTAAAAGTCACAATATCTATCAGAGAATCATTTAAAATATAATTTTGAATCAAAGTGTCCCATTCTACATCGAATCATTAAAATTAATTATTGTCTTAAAAAATTCATGGCCACATAAATAAACTCTTATAACCATTTTTAAAATATAGACATTAATGATAATTATTAATAAGAATAAATCTTTAAAACAAATTAAATGATATTTTAGTTAGAGTTACTAAAAAACGAGAGAAATTTAAATAAAAACAATTGAGGTAACAAAAACAATATAATATCATTAGACTAAATGGATTCAAGGATATTGTGGATAAAAATGTAGAGATGATAATGTTTACTGATAGAAAGAATACAATTATTAATTTTTTAAGCAAGCCACTACCTAAAGATGGATTTGAAAATCTATATTTGATGTTTTGATTTTACAATCACCCATCTCAAGGATAAGGTATCATGTTTATATCCCCTATTTTAACATTATTTTTTTGGGTTTCAAATTGGTAGAAAAGAAAATAATAATATATTCTTGTTTTTATCAATTTATATAATTTAAATTGTTGATATAACTACATAGAAGGAGTTATCCATCAATATGTGATTAAAAAAATTGGAAATGATTTCTTTTTTAGGAGGATGGATGATGTATTAGAAGATATGTTTTTAAAGGGGGAGGTTGTGAAGTCATTTTGTGAATATTTTGACAATGTATGGTTAGTATGGAATCAAAAATTTATCGTATACTTTTTTCAACTAATTTCTTCAGAAGTAAATGAATAAATGAAGTTAATACTCAATTATAATTTATTCAATTGAAAATTTGTTATAGTCAAATGGTATCATCCGATAATATATGTTGAAAGATTAATTTGAATCACATTATTGTAGTAGAAGAATTGATTTGATTTTATTTCACTTTTATAGAAAATATGTTTTTTATTTAATAGTAATGTTTCCAAAGTTGAGTTCACTAACATTGGAAAGGAATTATAATATAATTATTAATTGATATGTTTGATTGTTGGTAATGTGATTTATATTTCAGGACTACAAAAAATACAATGGGGTTTATTTTTTAACCTATAATTGTTGGGGTGGGGTGTATTGTTTATTATTTGGTTAAAGAAGAAGAAGAAAATATATGATAAAGTGGATATGTGTTGTATGTTGAACTTTTCTAAAAATAAAAAAATCATGTGATGAAATATTTTACATATGGTTAATGTTTTCACTAATGTAGTCAAATGAATTAGAGTACATGGAACATGATTGATGGCTAAAGATGAAATTTGAAATTTGTAGGTGACAACACCACACCATAACAATTTATCAAAACATACATAAAGAACATATAAAAAGTCAAAATTGTTAGCAATAATAGATATGAAAATGGTTAAATGAAATTTTTCAAGATGGTTTTATATGAGATGAAAAATGAATGAATAATTAATATAGATAGACATGGTGATCTATTAAATAATATTTTTTCAGATGAAAATGGTATAGTCCATATTGTGGTATAATATTTGTTTTTTAGAATAATTCATATAATTGAGGTATCAGAAGCTGTTAAAAAAAATATGGGTGTATATATCATCGAGTAATTAATGGTATGGATGATGTTTAAATTACTAAAATTGGAAGTGAACTATACACTTTAGTATTCATTCGATGTAGTTCGATAGTTATTGACAATAGTTTTATAGGATTACCATGGGTAAATCACATCATAATGCCTGATCTAGGGTATAAATACTTCCACGTGTGAAATAGATATGAGGGAAAATTCTATAGTTCTTGGAATTTTTATAATTGTTAGAAGTTATTCAGAATGGTTTGACCAAAATGGGATCAAATACACAAGAAATATTTATTGTCATAAATAAGATATGTTTAATAGATAATGTTATGTGGATAAATTTATGGAATTATAACCTCCCTTATATGATTTATATAGTCCATAACCTCATAAATGGCAACTAAAAAGATAAATATTATCTAATGGTTCAAAATGAAATGGGAGAAGTTGAATATTTTCTAATGGACATTGATGGTTTTACTAATTTGTTTCTATAGATAGATTATATTTTTAATTTGAATTAAAGTGTATTTGGACAATTGTTTTATCATTTAAACCAATTTTGATCATTAGATATAATTTCAAATTTACATTGAAATTAAACACATGTCAATCTTATGATAGTTTTTACGTCATAAAGACCCACATCCTGGTTTAAACAAAGAGATTTAATTTCAAATTATGTAATGTGACTTCTATGTTTTGAATTTTGAAAAATTCATTTCATATTTGGAATCATTAGGTTAAAATTATGTTAATAGCTTACATTTATGTTTTTTGTATATTATGAATAGTATCTACGGTAATTTTTATTTACCATAGTTAAATGTAAATTAGGTAAATTAAGATATCAAACAATATGATAAAGATGATAAAATTACTCAAAAACCTACCAAAATCCTATTTAATGAATTAAATTTAACACTATAACCTAAGGTTCAGAATTTATTAATTTAAATGGATTTTTATATGAAAGAGGTGTAATTATAATTAAAACAAATGAAAGCTATTAACATAATTTTTCATATTCACCTTTGTATTTATCTATTACACTAAAATTATTACTAAAATAGAATTTTAATCCTCCATGTTTAATTTCTTCAAAATTTCCAGGGATTAGTTCTATTGATAAGGAAATATCTGGCCTTTTTCTTATAAAATTTATTTGCATGAATTTTCCTAATCACTAAAAGCATGTAACTTATAAACAATTCATTATTACCATTTAAAAAACAGTAATATATCTTCATCAATTCATATAAATATTTTATCATGTTACATCCTATTACATTCATTCAGGTATTCCTTATCTTTAACTTTTCCCTTTTCTTGTCTGTATTGTGAGATTTTGGGAATTGAGAAGATTTTCTATAGAAACGTACCTAATGACACTATATAATTATTTTTTTGAATTAATATTATCACGGAATAAATGTTTCAATGGATTTTTTGGGTTCTTTCTTTGATCATAGAACACCACTGTTGGTTTGTAAATTTTTATAGAATTAGGATTGTTTACTATCTAATGGATGATTTCATTATATGAAACAATTTCACTTAAATAACTATCTGCCGCTAAAATATCATAAATTGGTTTAAATGTTAATTTTTTATATTCCATGAATACATATCATGTCATGAAATTTTCAATGTCGGTATTTTTGACCTAATGCACCTCTATTTTGATAAATTTTATTAATTAAACAATTCACATTATTAAATGGTTTCACATTAGGAATTCTTAATTTTATTTGGTTTGAAAAATGATTCATGTCTGATTTGGGTTTTATTTAGATTCTATCTCCTCTATTGAAACCTATGTTCTCTCATTTCCAATTTTGGGTGTCCCTCCTCCTTCTAGATCTTTCGTTCAGATATTGATCATCATTGTTGTTGTAGTGCATATCATCAAGTAAGGGATCTATTATTCATAATTTATTGTGGTCATGGAGGATTCCATGAATTATTTTTTCAATTTATTCATTGATTAGTGTTTTATATCTATATATTGCAGATTCATGTACTGTATTTTCTATTGAAGGCTAATTTATTGTATTTTAATTCCATTTTTGAATGATGATAATTTTTATCATTTTTCTGGTATGTGTATCAATTAAAGTGTTTGTAATTCATGATTTTGTATAAATTAATTTTTAAATTAATTTTTTTTAAAAATTTTATATTATAAATGTTATCTTGTTTTGATAATGGTTTTGAATAAACATGACAAATTTGGATCTGTGAAAGGTTCTATAAATATACACTAGTGATCCTAGTGTGTGTGGAAACATTAGGGGATTCTTTAGTGATATTGATAGAGTACGGAAAGACTCAATATTTGATAGAGAGATCTTAGAGATAGTATAGGACTATTTTATGTCTAGTGAATATTCCCATAAGATGGATCCTAAATGGTGTTCTTTATCATTGATACATGGTTTACCATATGATTGTTTATTTCATGGATATTATATCACATGTTTAATATAAAAATTTGAATTTTATTCCTATTATATTTATTTTTTGTGAATATTAAATGATTTTTTAGAAACCAAATGAGATATATAAAAATTGTATTAATTCTAATAATTCTATATAAAAATATTTTTTTTCAAACATCATCTTATGAATTCTTAATATTAGAACAGGTATAGATACAATGGTGGTCTCAATCTTGTATCTATTCTAAAACTATAGTTTTTACATTATGAAGATGTAGACCTTAATTTTTGGAACTCAATTAAATAGAAGGGAATCTGTTTCATTACCAGTTATCTTATTATCTATTGACCTTATATGGAGATGGCCATGAGGTGTTGGTTTGACACATGGAGACTTGTTGGTATTATCTATTAATTATTTTTTAACTTATAATATTTTCCTCGACTGTATAGATCTTTTATTCTGTCATTCATCCTCATTATAATATTATATTATTTAAATTTTTTTATATTAAATACATTTTGATTTATTTTATTTATACAACATTATGTGGTGGACAACATTGGGGGACCTGTCTATCCAACCAAGGTTGGTTCTTCCAAATTGGTAAATGATGGAATCTCATCAAGAAGTGTGTTAGTACTACCTATTATCTCTTATATATCAAGGGTATATATGTGTTTGGACAATAATAATTTGTGTAGTAAGTACATGATTTTTCCTAGACATATATATTTTGTGGCTGAACTCCATTCACCATGAGTAGTCACAAAATTTTTACTATGTTTCATAGATGTTGTTTGAGGTCATTTGAATGAACGATGTATGATTTTTATTTAAATGAGATGTGTATTTTTATAGTTCATTGAATTTCTTTTATAATAATCATAATTTACTTCAATTATTAATGTTTTAATTATTTTATATCATTACCAAATTTTGGTCCTATGATTTTGGTATCAACTCATGACTGGTTTTTTTTGTCTTGTAATTGACGGATAATTATAAATATAAGAGCTCTTCCAAATACGAGTGAGGAAACTACAAGACAGGATCCATAGTCAAATCCTATCATGGACCCTTATATGGAAGAAGCTATTATATTCACTATTCAAATATGTTGACTATTATAAGTTTAGAACATGTAATGAGAAATAAAACACATATTAGAATTTTCAAAAAATCACAAACCTACCGTTCATAGAGACAACAGAAAGTAGGAATATAAATAATATATTTAGAATATTTGGAAAATCTCTTGATTCTTTAATACTCTAAATAAATCAATGATATGTTTTAACACATAATCTTGAAGTAATCGGGATGACATGGGGGGATTATATTGTGAAAACTGTGTTTCATGAGGAATACACCTATAATTAATTTTAAGAAATCACCTTGAAGATGTGTCTAGAAAAAGAACCCGCTAAATTAAATATTCCTCACTCATTCATCTTGTGTCCAAAGGGGATGAAATTTTGAGGTTGAACAGACAACATATTTATGAAGAACCATTAAGAAGCCTTTGACATGTGAAACTTCCATTTAGTGGGTCAACAATGAGAAAACCTTTCGACTGCAGAATTATACTTATAAAAGGAGTCCCCCACCTCCTTCCCAAATCATCCCATTCCTCCATCCATTCCTTCAAGGCACTAAGGAAGAGATCTCTAACAAGGGAGTTTGACCTCATATATTCCCCCTTTATTTTAAATTTATTTATTTTATTTATTTTTGTTCTTTTTAAATTTTAATTAAATTTAAAATATATTCATGCATTATTTTTAATATTATGTCCACCCATCCACCCTCTTTTCTTACACTCATCTTACCATCTTGAACTATAATACTCATGATGTTGAGTAACAAATCTATGAAATATATAGTGGGAGTAATTAGGATCTTGATCACAATAACATGTTTTTAATATTATTTGCGTTATTTATAAGGATAATTCATAGTGGGTGTAATCTTCACAGTGGTTTCCTAAAGATTAAATTCTTAATCTATAACCATTTTCCCTTAATTTATGAGGTGGATTGAGGGTGTTCTTGGCCATCACTATGTAGAATTTTCCTTCATAACATGGGTATACTAAGGTAATCACACATATGAGGCAGTGTATTCACTATGAATATTTGAAGTTGTTCAATGGAGGTGCTCCCTGAAAGATCTCTCGGGAGAATATCCTTTCTTACATAATTCTATTATATTTACCATTTCATTTAAATTTATAATTTAATGTTAGTTTTATATTATTTTTCATTTATATTATTTTTTAAAATTCAATTTATTTCAAAAAACAAAATAAAATAATTACATCATTGACGAACTAGATTAAGTAAGTGAATAAACTGGGAATGATTTTCAAGTGAGATATCCATGGTCTGCCAATATGATGCACTAGATAAATTAAATTTCTTTTTCCACGCCCTATGACAGTCGTGCATCAAAATTTACGCAATTTATGGTGAGCCAAACAATAGTTTAGTATCATTTTTTATTTTAAAATGGTTGACATATTTTAATATAAAAATATCCAAAAAAGTGTAAAATTATCAATATGTATTCGAACTACATTTACTATAGATGAATGTCTACTCACAAGTGCAACAACAAAAAGATAAAGTCACTTTATAGTAAAATAGAGAAAATGTGAATGAAAATAAAGCATCCATAGAAGTATTAATTATTCAAATATGAAAGCTAACATAAAATGTCCATACTACCCAAGATATGCCTGACCTGAGATAGAGCAAGAACCAAAGGTGGTGATGGACGAAATTGTACCACTCATCATTGAAATTAATGAACCAGATGGGTAAATGTTCAGGTATCGAAAGAATCATTCTTCCTCAGAAAACTATTATTTGGATAGAAAGATGAAAAAGGATTACCTGATGAGCTACATGGGGGAGATCAACATTAACTAGATGAATTTATGAATAAATGTGGGGAACTAATTGATCACTCCATGTCTTCAAAAGAAGAAGAGCCATTAGAACTGAAGGAAGAAACCACTATAGTTGTGGAATTTGATGAAATGATGGAGTATCCCAACTACCTACCTCTATCCAGTGATGATCGACTCCATGGGGAACTTTCCATTAAATAGGATGTTAATATCGAACCAAATCAGCAAGATGATACATTCATAAACTCAAATTATTTATATTTTTTTGAAAATAGTTTTATTATATCTCCTTATTCTATTGAATTTTCAGATTCAGAAAACACATATTACAACATGGGGGATGATTTGAAAAATGATGCACATGTTGAGGAACCTCTGGAGCTCCCTGAATTCATTGAATATCTACTAGCAGAGCCCCGTCATAGTGAGATCCATGTTGTTGAGCATGGGGAAAAAAGACAAGAGGGTGAAGCCTCCTTGATGCCAACACTAGAAGACAAGATCGTTTAACATGTAGAAACAAACGAGGAGGAGGCTCTATACTTCATCCAACACCCATCATGAAAGTTGTACCAAATTGTGAAGGGGGGAAGATCTGGTATACTCTGTCCATGGATTCCACCTTTATAAGAACAATGAACTATAATGTGGGAAGATCCACATGTGGTCATTCAAATAAAATAATATTCATCCATAGACAGATTATGGATAAAAGCTGGTACTACCCTTAAGAGGCTGAAAAAGATTCTAGGTCCCACTTGGGATATAATACAACGATTTTTCCTTTATTTTTATTATAGTAATTTAATTTTCAATATTAGGAATTTAGATTTCGAATTCAGTATTAGGAATTAGTCCATCTTGTAGCCACATCTCTCCAATATTTTCTATCATTAATGATAGGATCCTTGTTCTTAATTGAGTAATTTTTTGTAGGCTCATGATGGAAGAAGGAATCTGCAAACATTATTAGAAGTGTAACATCACTTTATTTAAAAATAGAGTTCATTTTTACTGTTTAAACTTTCAAATTCATTAATTTTTTCTTACAAAACATGATTCGATACTTCAAGATAATAATTACATACCCACACTAAAAATAATCCTTACCTTAACTTACCATGGAGACATGAGTTTCTTAGGAATCCAGTGATACCATGTTATAGATTTCAATGTTAATGAAATTGAATAAGTAAAATAAAAAAAAATAATGTTTAAATTAATGCAAGGATACTGAAATGAGGACTCATAATTTATGGGATTTTGTAGATTTATGTAAATGATATTTCCCAACCATTTTTGCATACTTTGAATTTCTAAAATTCATGTGAATTAATTAGTTATTATTTATCAATCCCTGAGTGATTTTCTAATATCATATCTCTCATTCCTGAGAGGATTTATAGACCTAGAACATCCTATTTATTCTTGAGCATATTTCTTGAGTGTCCTTAGGACATGTCACCGACAAGAACTTGCATTTGAAATTTTATAAACTATGACTGTGCAAAAACATATTTAAAATGATTGAGTCACATTTTTAAATAATTAATTTTTCCCATATAAATAATTACCACCTACACATAAATAATTACCACCTACACATAAATGATTGAGCATAAATGATTGAGGCACATTTTTCTAATATCATTACTTTTTCTAATATCATTACTTTTCTTGAGCATAAATGATTGAGGCACATTTTTAAAATGATTGAGGAACATATCATTAATTACCACCTACAAATAAATAATTACATTTTCCCATATATAACATGAAGGACCCTTATAGGGATGATCCATGTTTCAATCCATTATAATCCATTGCTACCCTACTCATGGTATTTCCATGATATTCTAAAGATGAAGTGTAGGGGTGAAGGGATTCAGGGAGGATGGGATGATTTAAAATGTAATGATAATGTGTGGGGTGCTAATGTGGGAATTGTAAAAATGTTGTGTAATAATTCATTGATCCCTATTTTTTTCTCCTCTTGAAAAAGGTTAAATGATAAAAATAATAAAAAATTAAAAATGGGTTTTGATTTGAGAGAACCAAAAATCACCATTATCTAGACCGATGATCTTCTAATCATATGTGGTTAGGTGATGGATTTGAGGTATGATCTAATCATATCATTTGAAAAAAAAAGATAAAAATAATAAAAAATCAAAATAATCAAAAGGTTTCTTTAATCATTCATTATGATTTACTTTGAGCATGACCTTACATTGAGTTTCGGGGGATGTGGGTGTCGGTGCATTAAATAGGAGAATTTCATTACACTTTTTGATATCATTCATTATTCTTATGAGATAAATCTCCTTCATGATAATTAATTTTTAAAACATCAAATCCTACAAACCTTAAGCCTCAGATTCATTTGAACCATTATTGAAATGTCCTCATTATTTTATGGGACTTTTTTCTTTACAAAGCTGAGAAATTAGTTATTTTACAAACTTATGGATAAGGTGCATATTCTCATGATATGGGCATAACTCTACTTGAATTGTATCATGAGGTATGAGAGAAAAAATTCAAAGGTGAGGTAAATCATGATGTGGTATTTTTAATAATAATGAATTGAGAAGATTGAATGAAAGAAAAAAAGATCCATTTTATCAAATGGGTAAAGTAAAATGCATGATTGAATTGATTCATTCAAAAATAGGAAATTAATTTGATATTTTATGTAGATTGTTGAATGTCAAAATTAAAATTGAAATTTATTAAATTAAATTACTTTAGAATTTGAATATTGGTAACATTTGTGGTCTCTAAATTCCATGTTCGGATTTTATGCATGAGGACAAACATAGTTTAAGTGTGGGGAAATTTATATATCTAATATTTTCTAAATTATTTTGAATTGAAAATGTTTTAACCATAACAAAAAATCAATTTGAGACAATATGAATGAATTATGTGTTTATGATTTGTTTTGAGAAAAATGGTGAAAACGCATAATTCTTGGATTTTAAACCGATCTTTACATCAAGGGTATTTTAGAAATTTCTTGAAAAATATAAATCAAAATTTTGTGATTAAAATTTCATTATAATCCTTATTTTATTTTCTTCAATTTTTTCTTCTGTACCAGGAGCTTATTCATCCCCCTAAAGGGAATGAAAATTTAGTGATGTTGGAAATATTTCCGGGAAGACATTGTGGACCCCACCACTGTATCAAAAACCCAACTCGGCCTACACACATCAAAATTCGGTTCTTCCACTAGGGATAGTGCGAGGAAAAATATTTATATCTTTAAAAGAATTTTTTATAGGTTGTATTCAATAAATCTACCATCAGATGATTTGTTTTTGAAGGAAGCTTCTGAGAAGCTGCATCCAGAAAAAAAACCTCCAATTAAAAATTCCTAACTCATTCATCTCATGTCCAATGGTGATGAAATTTGGAGGGTCAACATAATAAATATTTATTAACAACCTTGAATAAAGGTTCTAAAAGTTAAACATCCATTTAATGGGTCCACACCATGAAAACATTCGGGTGATAGAATTCATCCAATAAAAGAAGGCCCTCGTCTCCATCCCAAATCATCCCATTTCCCAACCATTCCTTCAAGAAACTGAGCAGCAGATATCCATCAAGGGTTTCCAGTAGAAAAAATTCAACATTTATTTTAATTTATTTATTGTCTTTATTTTTGTTTTAGTATTAAATTGTAATTAAATATCAAATATATTCATGCGTTGTTTTTAGTTTTGGTCCACTCACCCAACATCCTCTCATCCTCTCATCTTACCATCATGAACTATAATACTCATGATCATGAGTAACTAATCTGCGGAATATCCTAAGAGAGTAATCCGGTTCTTGAACACAAGACCACGTTTTTAATGTTATTGGAGTTAATTCTATAGATTTTTTATAGTGTGTGTAATCTTCACTGTGGTTATCGAAAGAATAACTTCTTAATCTACAACCATGATCCCTCGATTGAGGAGGTGGATGGAGGGTGTGCTTGGCCATTTATACGTATAATTTTCATTTATAACCGGGGTAGAATATGGTGTGAACACATACAATGTAGTGTGTCCATTAGGAATATTTGAAGTAGGTCAATGCTGGTGCTCCATGAATGTTCTCTCGGGAGAACCTCCTTTATTTATTAATTCCATTCCATTTAGCATTGCATGGTAATTTATAATTGAATGTTAGTTTCCTATTATATTTCATTTAAAATATTTAATTAAATGTAATTTATTTCATAAAACATAATAAAATTTAATTACATATTAGGTGAACGGACTGATAAATCTCATAAAGTGAGATGACCTTGTTCAGCCACAATGCTACACTAGGATAATTAAATTTCTTTTCCCACTCCCTATGAAAGGCATGCATCAAAACTAACATCGTTGTGGGAGATCCAATCATTAGTATACTATATTTTTCTATTTTAAATTATTAGATTTATTTTAATTTAAAAAATTCCTAAAATAAACGAGAAAAATTATCCATGATGTATCAAAACTACAATTACTATTCCTGGAATGACTACTCCCAGGTTCAACAACAACCTGGGGAAGATATATTAGAGTACAAAAGAACTCAGTTGAATGAAGATAATGATTCCATAGAATGACTAATGATTCACATAGAATGGATAACAAAATTTTTCCATACTACCGAAGAGAAACCCAACCCTGAGCCGGAACAAAAACCAAAGGTAGTGGTGGAAGGTATTTCAACACTCATCATTGAAATTAAGGAACCATATGAGGTAAATATTGTGTTATCTAAAGATTCATTCTTCCTTACTAAAAAATTAATTAAATAGATAGATTAAAAGGGATTACCTGATGAGCTACATAGGGTAGATCAACAAGAACTTGATGGATTTTGGAATGAATGTGAGGAACTACATGATCTCTCGAGGTCTAACAATGAAGAAGAGCCAATAGAACTAATGGAAGAAACCACCAGAGTGGTTAAATTTGAAGTAATGATGGAGTATGCCTACTAACTAACTCTGTCCTGTGATGATCCACTCTAAGTGTAACATTCAATAAAATAGGATATTAACTTCAATAAAAATCAGTTAGATGGTAAATTCTAAAACTAGAATTCTTTAAATTTTATTAAAAATAATTTGAGTATCTCTCCTAATTCTATTAAATTTTTAGATTCAGAAAACTATGACTACACCTTGGAGGATGATTTGAAAAATGAAGCACATTTTGTGGCTCCTCTGGAGCTTCTTGAAGTCATTTAATATCTACTGGAGGAGCCCCATCATGAAGAGATCCCAGTTTCTGAGCCTGAGTAAAATAGACAAGATGTTGCAGCCTCCTTGAAGCTAGTGCTAGAAGACATGATGGTTGCCCAAGTAGCATCAAATGTGGAGGAGTATTTGTACTTATTCCAACACCTCCATACAAGATATACCAAATTTCAACGGAAAATGATCAGGTATACTATGTCCATGGAGTCTTCCTCCATAATAACAAAGAACAACATGGTGGTAAGGGAAAGTGTGGTGGTTCAAATCAAATAATCTTCATCCACTGATAGATTATGGATAAAAGATGGTACTACACTCTGGAGGGAGTAAAAGATGCTATAGCACACTTGGGTGATCATAAAATGTTATATCCTTTACCATATTTATAGTAATTTTATATTCCATATTATGAATTTAGATTTAGAATTCAGTATTAGGAATTAGTCCAGCATGCAGCCCCTTCCCTCCAAAAAGTTTTGAGATTTAATGATAAGATCCTTGTTCTTAATTGGGTAATTTTTTTTAGGATCATGATTGTAACATCCCAATTATGTAATGAATAAAAGATATTTTTATCTATGTATATTAATTAATTAGATAGTGTTTTAGAGGCTTAAAATGAGAATAAATCCAATCATAAGAATGCAATACACCAATATTTTTAAAAGATTTTTTACTTCCATTTGATGGTAAACCATTTTTAAATCAAACTTTTGACAATTTTATAAGCTCTACTTGTCAAAATAAACTTATTCTTTATTATTGTGACATTAAAATTTACTTTGGGTAAATTTTTGGTACTTTTTCGATAAAGTTCATTTTTTAATGAAATGTGAAAAATGTTGTATTTTAATTCAAAACCGCTTTTTAATATAATTAATTTATATGATTAGATTATCTTTTGAATTGTTTTTAAAGTTAAATTAGAATATATTTTTACAATTTAATACAATAGTGGTCGTCGGAATTAATTTCACTTTGAAATCGGACTTAAACTACTGTCAATCTTTTGATACATTTTGTTTCATAAAAACACCCTATTTTCACTGACAGCGGGAATTAATTATTAAATTAATTTATGTAACTTATATGTTTTGAATTTTTTAAAAGTAGACACGATTTTTGAATCTGGATTATCAAATATAGCTTAAGGTGATGTTTTGGTATTTTTCTGAAAAACAGCAATTTTTGATGAATAGTGAAACAACTAAGTGGTACTTAAAAAACTGATTTTTTGTATAAATGAAACTTTACCACTTATGTGTTTTGAATTTCAAAAATCCGACATACATGGTTTTCATTAATAAGTAAAATGTGGTTCAATGGGATTAAAATAATTTTTTTGGTAAATAGTAACTTTTATGTTTTTAATCGCGATTAGAGGTAATTAGTATAATTTAAGGTAAGAATAATGTTTTAATTATATGAAATGAACATGACACATGTCCTAACCTTATTGTATGTTTCATGGACGACCAATACAATCCATGGGTCATCTTGGGGACCCCATAGAGACACTTTGGAAAGAAAATGACATTAATATCTTTTTATTTAATGTTATGTAAAAATGTCACAAACATGAGTTGTTTTACTAAAACAATTTTTAAATGGGGTTATAAAAGTCATATTTTTTAATATAAATATTTATTAGAAAGATAAAAAGATTTAATACATCATGATATTTTTTTTATAATTTTTAGTCTTTAAATAAATTAAATTATTTATGACACCATGACGATGCAGTGATTACCTCATTATTTAATGATTTAAATAAAATGAAAATATATTGTAAAATCCATGACCGGAACTTGTCAAAAACCTATTGGATGGGTGTATTTCGAACCCTTATCACCTTATCCAAGAAATTTATAATTTTGGGACCTTTTTTATCCAAAAAAATTTTTATAACAAAGTATCTTTTCTTAACATTCCAAGAGTGCCCCTCCTCTCCTCTTATAAAAGGCCCCGACCTCTACCACCTTACATACACTTACAAACCCTTTTGCTCGGACAACCCCAGCCATTTTGTCTCTCCACATCCCTCTATAACTCTTAGAAAACTCACATTGGTCAGAAGTCTTCCCAAGGATGCCTTTGAGCTCAAATCAAAAATAGTTACCCGATTTAATGGTAGTGTCTTCTCTTGTGTTCTAATGTTTTATTTTGCTTCTCCAACCCCCTAATCTCTTTTTATTAATTTTTGTTGTAACAACACCAGTATCTTCCATATACTAGGATGTTTTTATTAGAATTATTCCACCTACACTTATACACACCTACAACTAATGGTTAAAGAACATACTGTTTCCGTGGATGGAGAATTTCTGCCTCACGAAACAGTGATTGTTCAATATTCTTTTAACACATTCAAAGGTGGACATTAAGATGATACTGTATTTATATATGATATATAATATGTTAATTTTTAACTTAATCTACTGTATTTTTCATATATGGAATTCATTTATAGTTTCCATTATGGGTAAACGTGATATCTTCATTTTCGGAAATGTGGACTACTGCCCCCTCAAAGTGATTTGATTCATTAATCCCATATGTGGGATGTATAAAGGATGTAATTAATTATATTATATATGATATAATATTGGATTTATAATATACCATTACATCATTATGATTCTATTCAATAAAATACGAAATAGAAATGAAAGTAGCGTTCATGCGTACGTACGGCTTATCGTCTCCATGAATGGTGCATTTCATTTCTTACCTCTAAACATTATGTAATATTATAAATGTATGTATATACTAGATATATATGATATATTGGATATCTACATCATGAGTATAACTCTGGATATAATGGATACATAAACAACCTATAATTATAAAGAGTTCACTTTTGACTCAAGTACAACTTATCGAAAAAAATGACCGTTATTAACTTAAATGATTACATAATGTTCATAACATGGTAATAAGTTATA
The DNA here is from genome assembly GCA_963277665.1 of Viscum album. Classification (NCBI taxonomy): domain Eukaryota; kingdom Viridiplantae; phylum Streptophyta; class Magnoliopsida; order Santalales; family Viscaceae; genus Viscum; species Viscum album. The sequence continues at coordinate 1,041,594,217 of OY728163.1, read as the reverse complement.
TAAAAGGAATAATGAACTTTAAAAAGGTTCTTAAGAAAGTAGAAATTAACTCAAGTTTATTATTCAGGACATTAAAGAACTATCGAGTCAAGTCGGACCCGAGGTAAGGGAATCCGTCTCAATCTCCTTTTATTGAGGCATATTTTGTTATATAAACAACTTTCTTTTATACAGTGTATAAAACCCTTTGAATTTTATGATTATTCAAAAGAAATATTTTTATATGAAGCGTTTACTAAATGACAAAATGGGATGTTTTTTTGTCGTACGTATGCGGCGACAATGGCTTCTCTGCTGCCGTGACCATTATTTGAGTTTTGTCTTCCTCTACAAACCATACCTTTTTTAAAAAATGAAAAATAAATACCATGTTTTACTTTTCATTTCTTTTTGTATTGAAAATGGTTTTCATAATGTTTTTATTATATCAATGTGTTGTATTTAAATCTTGTCATTGAAATGTTGAAATGTTATGTTTTCTTTATGAATGTTTTATGTGATATGATTATGTTATGGTTCTTGGGAATTGTTATGAAGACGGGTAGTTCCGTGATAAACAAAGGGAGGTTGAGCCCGATATAACTCTCCAATTCATTGGGTAATGCAAAGGTGTTAAAAGTTAAGTTTTCTCCAAAGATATTTAGGGAATATAATGTGATGGGTATTCAAAACTTAACCAATAGGGTTACTCCCTACGTAAGAATGTTATGAATGCCTCATGTTACCATTATGTCTTATGATTTCTATGATTTCTTCAGTACTTGATGAGGTATGTGATTATGTTTTATGAGTAAAGTATGATTTCATGCTTGGACTAATGTTTTCATTTCATATATTTTTTATAACCTGTATTGAGCTTATTATGCTGATCCCACGTTTTTGAAATGTTTTTCACAGGTCAAGGGAATGGTAAATTATATGATTATAGTGTCAAGGAAGTATGTACATCCCATGATTCTATTACTTGTGTAATATTATTCAATTAATGGTTATTTTAAACTTCATTATATGATCATTCTTTTATGGGGTGTATTTTTTGTATGTTACCAAATTTGTAATGGAATTTTAAAATTTGGTTTCTTCTCATTGGGGTTTATGCAATCTTCATTGATAATTTAACAACAATATTATGTGTGAAATCACTATTTATTTATTTATTTATTAATTTCCACTCCCTTTTTGTGTATATAATTTTGATACACATAATCACTCCATTGATAAATTCTCAAAACACTTATATGAACATTATTAGAGTAATCTTAAATCAATTTTCATTCATTGAGTTAATGATCCATGTCATTGGTGTTGTTGTTACAAGAATATATGTGAATGTATTATGAATGATATACACCTAATTTACAATAATATTGAGTTTATTTTTATTTATCACACATATCCTTGTCATTGATTGATCCTTAACCTTAGGATATGGTAATTATAAGGTATTTCATATCAATTTACTTTCTATTAAGACTTCGTTGTTATTATGAACTAATTAAATTTTATACAGATTATGTATGGTACATTGAAATAGTATATCATGAATCCATTTAGTCTCATGATATTATATTGTTTTTATTACCTCAATTGTTTTTATTTAAATTTCTCTTGTTTTTTTTAGTAACTCTAACTAAAATATCATTTAAAATGTTTTAAATATTTTTTCTTATTAATAATTATCATTAATTTCTATATTTTAAAAATGGTTATAAGAGTTTAATTATGTGGTCATGAATTCTTTAAAACTACAATTAATTTTAATGATTCGATGTAGTATGGGACACTTTGATTCAAAATTCTATTTTAAATGATTCTTTGATAGATATTGTGACTTTTAAATGTTTTCAAGAAAAAAGGGATATTTCACTCCAATAGTTTTACTGATTCTTTTCATCTATGTTTAATTAATTCATTATTATTGATTGAGGTTGATTTATTATAAATTAATCATTCATATTCAATTAAATGAGTTAATTTTTACTGTAGATGTTCTATTTTTATACCATTCATGGATTTTGGTTAAAATTTTGACATTTCTAATGCTAGTTTTAATAAGAATGTCTAGATAATGTGTCACCCTTTCTACATGAGGAATCAATTGTAATTAGTATCATATGTGTAGAGCCTACTATAGATCCTTTAGGAATCAGTAGGTCTCATAAGGCAAACTAGTTTCTAGGCAAAAGTCCTGGAAAAAATATTTATTTGTATTCTTGGCATGGGGACTTTACTATGTGGTTATGATATATGATATTAATCATTCCATCACTATGAAATTATCTATTTATATTACATGTTATTATTTGACTTGTATAACATACAAGTGAATATTTAAATGGAATTATTTGATTTATATTTTCAATATTATGCTGAAGGTTATGTTTAAAAAGTCTTGAGTTTTGGTCTTATACATTTTCATAAACGTAGATGTTTTCTTTGACAGTTTCCTCTAAATTGTTATCCTTACTAAGAATCATAGCTCACCCCTTTGTTATGTATTATTTTTTCCAGGATGTTAATAAGTATATTATAAATTACCGGCACTAATAGGGTAAGGGATGTTTCTATGTTCTATGAAGACACAATGTTGTAGTTTTTTCATTTCATAATGTAATATAAAATGTATGTATGTATCTAATACCTCCAGGGCAACTAAAATAATCGGTCTTTAGAGACATGATATCTTGTGATCATGAAAGTTTTATATAATAATGCACCGACTCTAGGTAGCTAGGGTTAGGGTATTAAATTCATTATAATTATCAATATAATCATCCCAATTAAGTATTTTTTATAACATATAGCCCATAGCATAGAGACTATTATCCATACGTACGCACTCATGGTGATATTGATATTCATAGGTTGGATAAAAGGAGGTATACAGATATACAATAATTGTAATAACATCTCAGAATTTATAAGATAATTTAGTTATTAATTTATTATGGAAACGACACAAGAAAAGTAAGTATAGGAAGAAAAGAATTTTAAAAGAGGTGATGCAAAAATTACATCATTTTCAATTATCTCCTTTTGATTTTTGAAAAAAAAGGTCTTCCTAGGATGGATATATTCCCTATGTGTGGCCACTATGAAGAAGGGATGGATGTTGGGATATTATTTCAGCAGAGGATGGATGAGCAAATGGAATAGAACCGTGTGAGAGTGTGGTTGGAGGTGGTGTACATTTTCAAGATGGTGGAATGGCACATTGGGAATGTTTTGAAATATTAATTTATTATAAATTGATTCTCAGTTTATAATGCTCCAAAAATTATTTATTCTAAGGTTAAGATTAGTATGGGTCTAAATACTCTAAATAGATAAAAATTTTATATTTTTTATGTTATTTTACCAATTATCATTTACATTTATCCTAATTAAGTATTTTTTATTTTATTTTAGGTAATGAAATTATATATCTTAAATGATATAAATATTTACCTTTGTTTTGAAAAATTCCAATAATTATATAATTTATGACATTTTAGACCATATAATTTTTATTTTTTAAATATTTTTGATACATTTAATTAATGTAATCATATAAAATATCAATAGTGTTTATTTTGACTCTTTTAATTTATTTGAAATTATATAAAATCCACAGTAAAGATTAATTTGAAAAAAAATTAATACACTCCTAACATTGCATATTCACCTAGAGAATTAGTGGATTACATTAAATAGTTCATATAATATTTCTTTTAATATTTTTAAAACCAATTATTTGATATTTCTATTAATATAATAATTACTACAACACTATTGTGTCATCATTAATTGTAAATAATAAATCATCAAAATTTTGAAATATATTCACATGATTTTTTTAATTTGGTCATATTTTTGGAGACTATTTATGTTTGACATTTTCTTATGTTTATCAATACTATAAAATTTTTATTCTTTTAATATATATGAGTGTGACTTTTTTCACTTTCATTTGTTTTAATTATAATTACACCTCTTTCATATAAAAATCCATTTAAATTAATAAATTCTGAACCTTAGGTTATAGTGTTAAAATTTAATTCATCAAATAGGATTTTGGTAGGTTTGTGAGTAATTTTATCATCTTTATCATATTGTTTGATATCGTAATTTACCTAATTTACATTTAACTGTGGTAAATAAAAATTACCGTAGATACTATTCATAATATACAAAAAACATAAATGTAAGCTATTAACATAATTTTAACTCAATGATTCCAAATATGAAATAAATTTTTCAAAATTCAAAACATAGATGTCACATTACATAATTTGAAATTAAATCTCTTTGTTTAAACCAGGATGTGGGTCTTTATGACGTAAAAACTATCATAAGATTGACAACTGTTTAAGTCCAATATAAATTTGAAATTACATATAATGATAAAAATTGGTTTAAATGATAAAACAATTGTCCAAATACACTGTAATTCAAATTAAAAATATAATCTATCTATAGAAACAAATTAGTAAAAAAGCTATTTTGAATTAAAATGCTTTTTTTGACAACTCAATAAAATATGTATTTCATTAATATAATAAACAAATTTCAACAATGGTAAATTTTTCTATCCCAATTCTAAATAATACGTTTATTATTTCCAATATAACTTACATAATTATCGTAAACTATATAAAAAAAGGTTCTCCATCAAACGGTAGAAAAATAGTATTTTATAGAAATATACTTCTTTTATTCGAATAATTTAATTTTTTCATATATATTGTCAATAAAATATATAATATGACTTTTAAATTTATATAAGATACTGAATGGTGTTAATTATATTCATAACATCTAGTTTATATCCAATTAAATAATAATATTTTAATAACATATCACCGTTTAGTGAAACTCTGTTTTGCATACAATTGAAGCTATCGAGGAAGGTCACTGTTCTGTGTAATACAAGCCAATTTATTTTTGTGAATAACTCATGATAATCATTATGTAGCTTATAACACAATACAATAATTATATTAAAAGGATTATATATCATAAAATCTCATGGAGTTACATAATACTCACCATAAAATGAATTTTTCCATTGAAATTCTTCGTCGTTCTGTTAGGTTTACTACTTAAAAGTTTCTTTCATAGAAACCCAAAATGTAAAAATAATATTAAAAAATTATTTAAAAACTAAATTTTATAAACATAACTGTTACCCAAAATTACTAATCCTTGGGTTTCCATATATGAAACATAGGTGGGAAGTGAACACATATATATGGAAGAAAAATATAACCATCATGTTCTGATTGAATGTGATTTAGAATAAGGTTTGGGGAAAGTTAAAACATAGAATGCTATAAATATTTGATGATTAAAAGTATATTTTGATTTATGGGACAAGAAGATAATAGGGTTACATTTTTGGTTTTCAATATCTTTTTCTGAAAGTTGAAGAACTTGAGAAAACATTCATGATTTTGGTACAATCTCATCAATGTTCAATCCATGAAAAATTTCTACATTTTATCTTCATTACAGAAATTAAGTCGAATTTGTCTCTATTAAAGTGTTAGCATATCATTCGATAGAATGATAAGTCATTACATTTGTCTCAACAAAAAGGATAGAACATGTAATCAAGTAGGAATAAGTCCACCAACAGCGAGAAAATACATTATTCTAATAAAAATACATACAGAATATAACTCATTCAATCCATTAATGGATAACATTAAAATAGATCCAAAAACAATAAAAAACATAAAAACATTTTAAATTGGCTATCTAAATTGGCATATCATTTATCTCTCATATCTCATAAAGTTGATTTTTATTGTCAAATTCCAAAAATGTCAATACCTTAATCATATATTCTCATGAAACACGACAATAACATAATTTACTATAGAACATTATTAAAATATGAATTCTATAAAAAATAACTCTTTCCATATACCAAAAATACCCCAATTTTTATATATTCAAACCATAATGTCACTTGGTACTTGTATAATTCATTGGGTCATCAATATATAAAACATCTCTTTATCTCTTTATCTTTTCATTATGTGCCTATAATCTGTATTCGAAAGAAATATCAATTAATAATCATAGTTACTGGTACCATATACATAAGAAAAACCTCAATGGACCAATATATGGTGAATAAAATATTCCATAATACCATAGAGAATAATCTGCAACAGTCTTTTGGAATCCCATTACACAAACACTTTGTCATTACACAAATTCATTACTATACAAAACTTCTCTAAAAGTGATCTCACATGATTTTCCATTTTCATTTCCATTAATAAGTTATTGACAATGATAATCATCGATATCCCTTGGATTATGGAATTAGTTATATTAATTTAAAATTTCCTTGAACATGTAGTATTGTAGTGTGGGTGGGGAATTCTCTTCAGTCATTTCTCTATTCACATCATTAGAAACATTTTTCCAGTTACTCTAACACTCAACATATCGATGAACTTCTTTTATACAATTAAAAGTTTTTCTAATAACTTTAATACAATCTCCACCATGATTATTTCTACACATTAATAATAAATAATCATTCATATTATTTTAACAATTATTTTGATATTTTATGTTAAACTCAATATTTCATTTATTATAAAATCGATGAGATTTATATGTAATAGAAACATCCATTTCTACCTTGATAGAATAATTCATAATTTTTTTACTATTATTAATGTCTCTTATAACAAATTCCCTTCAAATACTTGGTTTTAATCCACTAAATAATCGATATACATTACTTTCGGTTTTGATGATAAATCTTGAAACATATCATGCAAGTCTTGAAAACGATTCTCTATATGTTCTAATGGATTCATATTCTTGTTGATTATTCTCAAGGAAGTCCTTTTCAAAAATTGTTTAAAGAATATGAGAAAATTAATAATTGAATAATGATTCATTGATTTCATCCCATTTCATGGATTCAATTTCATATATCTTCTGGTATTCTTGATTGAATTCTACAACTGGTCTTCTTCACCTTCTAAATGATAAACATCCAAAATTTCATTTTCATTTTTGGATAATTGAAGGGTGGAAAATATATTTTCAATGGTACTTATACATTTTTAGTGGAAAGTGGATCAAAACATCCACTAAAATAAAGTGGAATTTTCCTCCTTAAAGACTAAATAGTATTTTGTTTCATTATATAATCATTAGAAAGTAAAAAATGCTTCATAACCAATTTACATAAGGAAATAAGATTTTGAATTCCATATCCCATAAAATTTAGTTTCTCATAAGGATTATAATTGAATTTCCTAGTGAATTGATCATTAACAAGTATCCTTCGTGTTCCATCCATTTTATAAAAACCCATAAAAGAATATCATGAGAGTAAATAATCATAGAAGTAAAAGAACCTAATCAATGGGGGAGTACATTAAATATCTAACATCTTTGGTTTAGTCCTATTTTATTCTTTATCATTACCATAACTCTTGGACTGTAACCTGGAGTTAGACTTATCATTATGGAAATCCCTATATATACATTACAATAATCTTTATGGATCTGACTAAAATTTTCACATCATGGTTTCCAAATGTTAAAAAATCATCACTATAATACCAACTATACCTACCCGAGCATAACATACATGGAAATTAAAAAAAATTGAATACTTAATACATTACAAAAATATAATCCCAAAGACATAATTTGTTTAGTAACATAAGAAACAAAGAATATAATCATCTAACATGGAGAAACATCTCGATCTTCCCCATTTTCCCCCTACCTAAAACCTTTATTTATACCCTGGGTAAAATAAAACATAAAAAGGGTGACATAAAATGATTGTTAAGGGTAAAATTTTAAAACAAAAAATTAACCATAAACATAAGAATGTGGAAACATGAACATAATGTTAAATATCAGATTCATGAGTCATGAAATATTTCCTGGAATTATGTAAGGAAAAAATCAAAAAGTAACATTTACCAGGATAAAATAGAATTGGCATAAAACATGGAATTTTAGAAAACAAATAACCACATTATATGATTTCCATTATAGAAAAGGCATTATTTCCAAGTCCATTATAATGGAAAAACACTATTATTGAAGCTGGTTTACATGTTTTTCTAGCCATGTATTACCGAATCGGTTTAACATGTCATTATAGTATATTTTAATGAACCAGATATGCTTTTAATTCATGCTATGTATTACTGATTTGAATTAACAAGTTGTTCAAGCCGTGTATTACTAATCCATAATTACTTGTCATTCTAGCCCTGCAATACTGAAATAGGTATTTTTGTTCCATTAATCTCTATCTCATGAGATATAAATCATAATGTAATTCATTGAAAGGAGATATTGGTCCCACCCATATCTTAGTGAAATCATTACTACATGTTCTACAAAAAAAACAAATCATTCATCATAGTATAAAACAATATATAAAATCATCCTCTTAAATATCCTTCCCCCATAACATAATCCATATAAAATACCATTCCATCATTATAACAATCCAATAATAGTAATAATAGGGATATAAACATAACCCTATTTAAAAATCATCATCAAAGATGGAAAATAATTTTGATAAAACAAATGAACATAATTGTTGAGAAAAATATCATTTGTTCTTCAAAAACATTTTCTTTTCAGAAAATAACATCAAATTTTTAAATTTAAAAAAATCAGTTGAAAATATACCAGAAATTTTTTAGATTATGTTTCATGGAAAAAAGGAGTTATGAAGACATAAAATTTTATTCATTCAATATAAGATAAAATATATATTCTTCTTGTATTCTTGCTAGAAAATTCAAAAAGTACCTCGTACGGAAAATTTATGAAAGATTACTTCCATACCCTTTAATAAAAAATTATCCATTGGTAAAATTCCCTTTAAAAATTAGTATAAGACTATAAATATTATTAAATATTTAGAAATCATGGATTTGAATGATAAATATTCCCTAGTAAATACATATAAAGAAACAATCTCGGATAATGATGAAATTACAAAATTATCCCTTTCCAATTTATTATCTGTCAAATCATATTCCTCATAAAATAATAAAAATTATATTCATATTAAAATATCATAACACGCATAATAATAATAATAATAAAATTCATAAGAAACAAAAAAATCACACAAAATAATCAGATGTTGTATAAGGCATATGTCTTATAGAAATATTATTGGGGAAAAATAATCCCTTACGTTAGGTCTGATTTCATTGGTATGTGCCAGAAACTCTTTTGTAGTGGGTTTAATAATATTATTTAAATTTAAATTAACCATAATAATATTTATTACTTCATATATGATTCAATTATGACTTTATATTTTACATTTATATATTAATCCTATGTTAAAGAAATGTTTTTGGTAATTATCATTTTATTTGTCGTACGGGTTTTGACTTGTTATTCTTGATATTATTTCATATATTGTGATTTAAATTCTTAAATAATGTAAAACTAAATTTATATATCATATATATTCACTATATAAATAAATATAACATATATATTACTGATATGGAATACACTGTTCAAGGAGACGACATGACGTACATATGCAGTAATGTTGTTTATGTTTCCTTATTGAATTGAATGGAAGCATGTAAATTACACATACACACACATATATCTAGTAGCATTATAATTTCATATATTTCATGATTAATTATTATATATAACTTATAATAATTATTGAATAGTTAATGTGGAGAATAAATATCATCGCATCGGGGATATGTTAAGTCTTACATATACAAGAACGACGATATCATTCCCCCGATGGATAAATAGTATGTAATTTGATGGTATATGAAGTTTAAAGAATAATTATTATGTTATAGTAATTATTTAAATCCATTATAATCAACAATATACACATCCAATGTATCTATTTTTTAATAACAATTCTACCACGGCATGGAGACGGTAAGTTGTATGTATGCATGCATCATGATGTTGTTAATCGTATTATATATAATATGAGGTATAATGTAGCCTCATAATTATAATAACATCTCATATTGTATAATATAATATATTTATTTATTTATTATATAAAAAATAATAATAGTAAGTAGAAGATGAAAATAATTTTGACAGATGTGGTTAAACAATTACTTCTTTTTTGTGGTGTCTCTTTTCAATTTGCGCAAAAGGTCTCCCAAGAAAATTGAATTTATTATAAATTAACTTTCAGTTGAAAATTCTCTAGAACTCATTTATTTATACATTAAGATGATTATGTGTCAGAATCTTCTCAAACAAAAAAAAATTATATATTTTTTTATTTTATTTTTAACCTGATCATAATTATTTATCATTACTTAATCTATTTTATTATATTAGTGGTAATAATATTCTTAATATTAAATGGTTAAAATATTTACTTATGTGTTTTAAATTTTCTATAATTGGATACGTTAGGAAATTTTTCACAATATAGTTTTCAATTTGTAATTAAATTTTTTTTGTGATATTTATATTATTAAATCATAAAAATATAAAAAGGGTTACTTTTTACACTATTTATATATTAGACTATAAATACTACTTACGCTGAAAATAAACTCAAACAAAAATAATTAATACACTACTAACATGTTTTAGTCTCCTAAAAATCCTTTTTATCACATTAATAAGTTAATATAATATTTATTTTAATATTTTTAAAAACATTTATTTTATATTTTTACTAATAAAATAGTTTCAACATCACTATTATATCATCATTAATTGTAATTATTTAATATCTAATGATTCTAAATAAATTCATATGATTTATATAATTTCAATATCATTCTGTAGACTAATAATTTAAAAACAATTTCTATTGCGTCTCAACATTAATGATATTATACTTTTATGATATATGAGAGTGACATGTTGTAACTTTTTTTATTATAATTACATCACTTTTATAAAATAAATCCAATAAATGGATCCATTCAGACCCATATGTGATATTTTTCTAATTTAAGTCATCAAATAATATTTTAGAAGGTATTAGGGTAAATTTGTTTCTCGATCATCTTTTATATTACCGTAATTTACCTAATTTACCTTTAACTGTGGTAAATAAAAATTACTGTAGGTAATATTGATAAAATTGAGAAAAATTTTAAAATTAACCTATTAACATAATTTATACACATTTATTGCAGATATGGAATCCATTTTTTGAAATAAAAAATGCACAAGTCATTTTACTTAATTTAAAATTAATTTATGATGTCAAAACAAGAAAGCATGTTTTTAAGAAGTAAAAACTATCCAATGATTGAAATATGTTTTTATCTAATTTAAATGTAAAATTACATATAATGAAGTAAAAGGGATTAAATGATAAAAAAAATAATCCAATTACTATTTTAAACTCAAAAAAATGTAATCTGGCTATATACATAAAGTAGATGAAAAGTATTTTTGAACTAAAATGCAATATTTTTCATTATTATTTAAAATATGAATTCCATCTTGAAAATACCAAAATTTAAAACTCCATAAATTTTGATTTCCCACTTCTAAATATGAAATTAATTATTTCATATAGATTATATATAATTTTAAGAACTATATTTAAAATGGTTTCTTAATAAAAAGTCTGTAAAATAATTTTTCTTTGAAAAATACTTCTTTTATTCGAAAAATTTTATTTTTTCTTAAGTCATTTCTAGAAAATACAATTGATTATTTTTAATGTTATATAAAATTAAAAAATTTATTAGTAATATTCATAACTACTAATTTATATCAAAATAAATAACAAATATTTTAATAATATATCATTTTTTAGTGAAACTCGATATTGCATACAAATCAAGATTTCGAGGAAGGTCACTATTTCGTGTAATGTGGGCCAAGAGAGTGTTACATACAGCACTAGATAATAATATCATATCATAAAATACAAGATATAAAATATATTGAAAAAATATCCATAATAAAATTTCAGGGTGTGACACAATTCATAGATCCTTAATTAGTGAATTTAAAATTAATCCCACAAACGTGTTTAAAAAAATGTCCATGTAAGAAACTTATTTTTCAAGAATAAGATTCTAACACATAAATTGTATGATAAGAAATAATAATTAAATTATTCTCAAATCATAAAATATTTTAAGATGGTTTTTGGAATAATATTTTTTTAAGCATGAAAAACATAAACTAGAATACATGATAATGATTATTTAAAAATATCTATTTAAATTAAATTAATATATATAATAATTATGTTTATTTAAAATAAATATTATAATAATAATGGTAATTTTTATTTATTTAATATGATAAAATAAATTATTGTTTTAAAATCATAATTATTTAACTATTCACTAGTAAATCTATCTATTCCGAAAATTCCAAAAATTTCACCCTAAATAAATATTGATTGGATTATTTCCAAAAATATCACAAATTTTATAAAACAAACATTCTAAAATTTCTAGAAATTAATTATAATACATTATCACCAATTAAATATAAATATTTTTTGAATAAACATATTTTTGAAGCATAAAATGATATTACTTGAATTTGAGTTCAGATTCATTATGAATTAATAATATATTTAGATTTTATAATACCATTACGGATAAATTTCATAATATTTTAATTCATATTATTAGTTTTAATTTTAACTACTATGTTATAACTATTATGTTAAAATAATAATATGTTAATATTTTATTACCCTTCATTTAATCATTATATTGTGTGATGTATATGATATCGAACAGAGTGTGCTTTTAAAACATCATGGTGTTAAAAAAAGAATGTTTATATTATTACATACCTATTGATAAATATTTTTTTGAAGTTAATTTATTTTCATGTATATATTATCAACCTATTTCATTAAAATCATTTTTTAGTAATGGAAAATTAAAAAATATTTAACCCTTAAAACCATTTATTTTTAAAAATTCAACTTTTATATAAAATAATAATCACCAAATACAATTAAAAATATTTATATATTTTCATGGAAAAGTTTTTTAATAATACATTGATATTGAAATATTTATTTTAATTTTATGAATACTTCATATCATACTTTAATAATAATTATAATAGATAACATATAAAAATATTTATATAAATATAAACATTAATTAAAAAATTATTTTTTTTAATCTTTCATTTTTGAGAATTATATTATTTGAAATTTGTGACTATCAATCAAAAAATTCACTATACCTATAGGATATATATATATATAATGATCATGTTTCCTACTACCATATTTTCAATGAATATCATTATAGTGACCATATTCCCATTTATAATGTGAATATTACTAGCACAAATATTTATAAATTCAGTCTATTATGACTTATTAAATCTAATTTATCATTCAGTTATATTATTATTTTTTCTATTTTAAAACATGATTTATCCGTGGATGTATTCCTTTATCATTTTAGGTATAGTTTTACTAATGGTGATTATCAAGAATGGAGATGATCTAGGTGTTTTTTAGTTTTAAAGTTTTTTTTTTCTATTTATTTTCCAATTTAAATTTATAAACATTTAATGTATATAATTATCCAAACTATGTGACCATCAATAAAATTTTATAGTTATTTCAATTTACTCTTGTTTTAATGATCCATTATGATTAATTAAAGCATTTTTAGTTTGAATCTCATATTGTATATCTTATTTTTTTTACTAATGTTTAATTATAGGGAAACAATGAAACTTTTTTTATTATTATAGACATGTAATTAATGGAAGGAAAATATGTATTAAAACCTACGATGTCAGAATCCAAAAATTTAGTTGGTTAGTGGATGACATATTGTATGTCATTAATCAATATAAGTGAACTCTCTCATTTTTATTTTCTATTTATTATATATTTTCCCTCCTCCACACTCTCTCTAACATATCCATATATTACATTAATATTATACATACAACATTACATTAGACATATTATTTCATATTCACATTGTTTTTTATGGATATGTATGTATTTTATGTTCCCGTATCAATGATTTCTTTAAAAAAAACCTATAAACTATAACTTTCTTTCATCTTCATCTATTCCATATATTTGCCTTTTTAATAGCATTATAATCAATATATTCTAAAAAATTTATTATTTTAATCAAATATAATATATCTTTTCTCTTTTTAATCCTTGTTATCATATATCCATTAATTAATTATTCCATTATATTTTAAAACATGAAAAATTGGTTACCTTTTTTATCTTCTTCATTGAAAATTATAATATTTATTCAATCATATTGAAATCATCATTCATGAAAAATAATTATGTATAAATTTATTATTATCATATTTTATTAAATTCATTATCTCACCATAACATATCTCCAATCATTTGGGTAAAAATTACATCTCATTATATACAATGTAAGGTGCAATTGTAGTGTGAGTAGAATGTTATTTAATGTTTCGTTGGTTGTGAGACTCAACTTATATTTATAGTAACTTGTATTATATATGCGTCACATTTTTATGATATAATTTACATATAATTTCATTACTCGAAATCATTTCATATATGTGATTATTTTTTATCCACTACCATTCTTGTCTATTTTATTTTTATTGAAACATAAATATTTTCCATTTATTTGTTATTATTATACAATGATTTTTTGCTCACCCTTTTCACATATGTAAGCATCCATTTTATCAAATTGATTTAAGCGTGTTCTATGATATATAGTGGCATATTTTAAAGGTATAACATATATACTTTTGTTAATTTTAATGATGACATCTTATATAGCGAATCCCCCAAATACACTAGAAATCGATATATTTTGATGTGCATATATATATTTATGATAATATTGATACAATATTAAGTGTATAATGTTTGGTTATATGTATCCGGATGAAGGAAATTTGAGTGGTCATAAATATGGGTTATTTATTGATCTTAATTATTTTTATGTTTCATTCACAACAATATTCATCATTTGTTAATATGTGTAATGTTTGCAGACCACACAGACTTTTAAACACATTCAATCACAAGGAGAACAAATATTTTATTGGTTTATCTCGAAATATGATAACTCTAGTAATTAATTTGGTATGTACTTCTCAATTATAACACTAACAACTGTAATAAATATATAGGTACAAGGGAATAGGGTATATCCTTGAATATTAGGTTTCTATATCTCCAGAATATGCTTCGATGCATCGGACACTTTACAAAAATAGTATATGATTGTAAAACTAATATTTAATATGACAATATAATACTAAAAATTCAATGATTCTATTTTGAGTTCTTAATTTTCTTATGTTCTTTTATAATACATAATCAATACATTACTATGTATGCACAAAAAACGCACATAATCACTTATTTTCAACTATTTTTATTATTCCTAACAATAATTTTTTATGTATCATATATATATGTTTAATAAATTCATTTTATTTTAAGAAAATATGTTATATTCCATCTATTTTATATCTAGATCATTAAAAAAAGTGAAAAGGAAACCAAAACATTTTTTAATTTCAAATATGAATATAAAACCATCAACGACCATTAGAAAATATTCAACTCCTCCCATTTCATTTTGAACCATTAGATAATATTTATCTTTTTAGTTTCCATTTACGAGGTTATGGACTATATAAATCATATAAGGGAGGTAATAATTCCATCAATATATCCACATCACATTATCTATTAAACATATCTTATTTATGACAATAAATATCTCTTGTGTATTTGATCCCATTTTGGTCAAACCATTCTGAAGAACATCTAACAATTATAAAAATTCCAAAAACCATAGAATTTTCCCTCATATATATTTCACACGTGGAAGTATTTATACACTAGATCAGGCATTATGATGTGATTTACCCATGGTAATCCAATAAAAACTATTGTGAATACCTATCGACAACATCGAATGAATACCAAGATGTATAGTTCACTTCCAATTTTAGTAATTTAAACATCATCCATACCATTAATTACTCGATGATATATACACGCATATTTTTTTGTTTAACAGCTTATGATACCTCAATTATATGAATTATTCTAAAAAAAAATATTATACCACAATATGGACTATACCATTTCATCTGAAAAAATAGTATTTAATAGATCACCATGTCTATCTATATTAATTATTCATTCATTTTTCATCTCATATAAAACCATCTAGAAAAAATTCCTTTAACCATTTTCATATCTATTGTTGCTAACAATTTTGACTTTTTATATGTTCTTTATGTATGTTTTGATAAATTGTTATGGTGTGGTGTTGTCACCTACAAATTTCAACTTTCATCTTTAGCCGTCAATCGTGTTCCATGTAATCCAATTCATTTGACTAAATTATTGAAAACATTACCCATATGTAAAATATTTCATCACATGATTTTTTTATTTTTAGAAAAGTTCAACATACAACACATATCCACTTTATCTTATCTTTTATTCTTCTTCTTTATCCAAATAATCAACAATACTCCCCCCAAAAATAATAGGATAAAAAATAAACCCCATTGTATTTTTTGTAGTCCTGAAATATAAATCACATTACCAATAATCAAACATATCAATTAATAATTATATTATAATTCCTTTTCTATGTTAGTGAACTCAACTTTGGAAACATTACTATTAAATAAAAAACAAATTTTCTATAAAATTGAAATAAAATCAAATCAATGCTTCTACTACAATAATGTGATTCAAATTAATTTATCAACATATATTATCGGATGATACCATTTAACTATAACAAATTTTCAATTGAATAAATTATAATTCAGTATCAACTTCATTTATTCATTTATTTCTGAATACATAAGTCGAAAAAAGTATACGATAAATTTTTGAATCCATACTAACCATACATTGTCAAAATATTCACAAAATAACTTCACAACCTCCCCCTTTAAAAACATATCTTCTAATACATCATCCATCATCCTAAAAAAGAAATAATTTCCCATTTTTTTAATCACATATTGATGGATAACTCCTTCTATATAGTTATATCCACAATTTAAATTATATAAATGGATAAAAACATAAATATATTATTATTTTCTTTTCTACCAATTTGAAACCAAAAAAAATAATGTTAAAATAGGGGATATAAACATGATACCTTATCCTTGTGATGGGTGACTGTAAACTCAAAACATCTACTATAGATTTTCAAATCCATCTTTAGGTAGTGGCTTGCTTAAAAAATTAATAATTGTATTCTTTCTGTTAGTAAACATTATCATCTCTACATTTTTATCCACAATATCCTTGATTAATTGTTACATTATCTAAATATTTTTATATCATGAATGATTCAAAATATTCCTATTAATGTTTATAGCAATTTAATTATCACACCCAATAAGTATTAATATCTTAAAATAAAATTTAATATTTTTTTACTGTGTTATAATCCATGTTAATTAAGTCATATCATTTGTATAAGTCACATAATTCGTTTTTTTATTGAATAAAGTAATATAATTGTTTTTCTTAGTGATATAATAATTACACTTATCTCTATAGAAGAAACCTACACTTGGGTAGACCTCCTACCATCAACACCACCATCCACATCTATATATGTGTAAACAAAAAATTTAATCACACCCTTGAAATAATTTTGATCTCAACACCAATTTTTTCATTAAATAACATAGAATATTAAATAATTCTATGAAATAATAATCTCTGGGTTCACTTTTTTGTATATCACATTGTGTAATAGAAGATACCAAGACAATTCATGATGTTGTCATGTATGGTAGACATCATATAATCTTTCAAAACTCTCATGGATCAATCAATTTTTCATATTCACCTTTGTATTTATCTATTACACTAAAATTATTACTAAAATAGAATTTTAATCCTCCATGTCTAATTTCATCAAAATTTCCAGGGATTAGTTCTATTGATAAGGAAATATCTGGCCTTTTTCTTATAAAGTTTATTTGCATGAATCCGCCTAATCACTAAAAGCATGTAACATATAAACAATTAATTATTACCATTTAAAAAACAATAATCTATCTTCATAATTTCATATAAATATTGTATCATGTTACATCCTATTACATTCATTCTGGTATTCCTTATCTTTAACTTTTCCCTTTTCTTGTCTGTATTGTGAGATTTTGGGAATTGAGATGATTTTCTATAGAAACGTACCTAATGACTCTATATAATTACTTTTTTGAATTAATATTATCACGGAATAAATGATTCAATGGATTTTTTGGGTTCTTTCTTTGATCATAGAACACCACTGTTGGTTTGTAAATTTTTATAGAATAAGGATTGTTTACTATCTAACGGATGATTTCATTATATGAAACAATTTCACTTCATGTACTATTTGTCGCTAAAATATCATAAATTGGTTTAAATGTTAAATTTTTATATTCCATGAATTCATATCATGTCATGAAATTATCAATGTCGGTATTTTTGACCTAATGCACCTCTATTTTGACCAATTTTATTAATTAATAAATTCACATTATTAAATGGTTTCACATTATGAATTCTTAATTTTATTTGGTTTGAAAAACGATTCATGTCTGATTTGGGTTTTATTTAGATTCTATCTCCTCTATTGAAACCTATGTTCTCTCACTTCCAATTTTGGGTGTCCCTCCTCCTTCTAGATCTTTCGTTCAGATATTTATCATCGTTGTTGTTGTAGTGCATATCTTCAAGTAAGTGATCTATTCTTCATCTTTTATTGTGGTCATGGAGGATTCCATGAATTATTTTTTTCAATTTATTCATTGATTAGTGTTTTATATCGATATATTACAGATTCATGTACTGTATTTTCTATTGAAGGCTAATTTATTGTTTTTTTAATTCTATTTTTGAAGGATGATAATTTTTATCATTTTTCTGGTATGTGTATCAATTAAAGTGTTTGTAATTCATGATTTTGTATAAATTAGTTTTTAAATTAATTTTATTTTTTAAAAATGTTATAATATAAATTTTATCTTGTTTTGATAATGGTTTTGAATAAACATGACAAATTTGGATCTATGGGAGGTTCTATAAATATACACTAGTGATCGTAGTGTGTGTGGAAACATTAGGGGATTCTTTAGTGATATTGATAGAGTACGGAATGACTCAATATTTGATAGAGAGATCTTAGAGATGGTATAGGATTATTTTATGTCTAGTGAATATTCCCATAAGCTGGATCCTAAATGGTGTTCTTTATCTTTGATACATGGTTTATCATATGATTGTTTATTTCATAGATATTTTATCACATGTTTAATATAAAATTTTGAATTTTATACCTATTATATTTCTTTTTTGTGAATATTTAATGATTTTTTAGAAACCAAATGAGATATATAAAAATTGTTTTAATTCTAATAATTCTATATAAAAATATTTTTTTCAAACATCATCTTATGAATTCTTGATATTAGAACAGGTATAGATACAATGGTGGTCTCAAACCTGTATCTATTCTCAAACTATAGTTTTTACAATATGAAGATGTAGACCTTGATTTTTGGAACTCAATTAAATGGAAGGGAATCTGTTTCATTACCGGTTATCTTATTATCTATTGACCTTATATAGAGATGGCCATGAGGTGTTGGTTTGACACATGGAGACTTGTTGGTATTGTCTATTATTTATTTTTTAACTTATAATATTTTCCTCGACTGTATAGATCATGTATTTTGTCATTCATCCTCATTATAATATTATATTATTTAAATTTTTTATATTAAATACTTTTTAATTTATTATGTTTATACAACATTATGCGGTGGACAACATTGGGGGACCTGTCTAGCCAACCAAGGTTTGTTCCTTCCAAATTGGTAAATGATGGAATCTCATCATGAAGTGTGTTACTAATACATATTATCTCTTATATATCAAGGGTATATATGTGTTAGCACAATAATAATTTGTGTAGTAAGTACATGATTGTTCCTAGACGTCTAAATTTTGTGGTTGAACTCTATTCACCATGAGTAGTTAGAGAATTTTTACTATGTTTCACAGATGTTGTTTGAGGTCATTTGAATGAACGATGTATTATTTTCATTTAAATGAGATGTGTTTTTTTATAGTTCATTGAATTTCTTTTATAATAATCATAATTTACTTCAATTATTAATGTTTTAATTATTTTATATCATTACCAAATTTTAGACCTATGATTTTGGTATCAACTCTTGACTGATTTTTTTGTCTTGTAATTGATGGATAATTATAAATATAAGAGCTCTTCCAAATACGAGTGAGGAAACTACAAGACAGGATCCATAGTCAAATCCTATCATGGACCCTTATATGGATGAAGCTATTATATTCACTATTAAAATACGATGACTATTATAAGTTTAGAACATGTAATGAGAAATAAAACACATATTAGAATTTTCAAATAATCACAAACCTACCATTCATAGAGACACCAGAAAGTAGGAATATAAATAATATATTTAGAATATTTGGAACATCTCCTGATTCTTTAATACTCTAAATAAATCTATGATATGCTTTTACACATATAATCTTGATGTAATCGGAATTACAAAGGGGGATTATATTGTGAAAACCATGTTTCATGAGGAATACACCTATAATTAATTTTAAGAAATCATCTTGAAGATGCGTCCAGAAAAAGAACCCGCTAAATTAAATATTCCTAACTCATTCATCTTGTGTCCAAAGGAGATGAAATTTTGAGGTTAAACGAACAACATATTTATGAAGAACCATTAATAAGCCTTCGACATGTGAAACTTCCATTTAGTGGGTCAACAATGCGAAAACCTTCCGAGTGCAGAATTATACTTATAAAAGGAGTCCCTCACCTCCTTCCCAAATCATCCCATTCCTCCATCCATTTCTTCATGTCACTAAGGAAGAGATCTCTAACAAGGTAGGTTGACCTCATATATTCCCCCTTTATTTTAAATTTATTTATTTTATTTATTTTTTTTTTTCAATTGTAATTAAATTTAAAATAAATTCATGCATTATTTTTAATATTATGTCCACCCATCCACCCTCTTTTCTTACTCTCATCTTATCATCTTGAACTATAATACTCATGATGTTGAGTAACAAATCTATGAAATATATAGTGGGAGTAATTAGGATCATGATCACAATACCATGTTTTTAATATTATTTGCGTTATTTATAAGGATAATTCATAGTGGGTGTAATATTCACGGTGGTTTCCTAAAGATGAAATTCTTAATCTACAACCATTTTCCCTTAATTGATGAGGTGGATGGAGGGTGTTCTTGGCCATCACTAAGTAGAATTTTCCTTCATAACATTGGTAGACTAAGGTAATCACACATTTGAGGCAGTGTATTCACTATGAATATTTTAAGTTGTTCAATGGAGGTTCTCACTGAATGTTCTCTCGGGACAATATCCTTTCTTACATAATTATATTCTATTTAGCATTGCATTTAAATTTATAATTGAAAGTTTGTTTTATATTATTTTTCATTTAAATTATTTTTTAAAATTCAATTTATTTCAAAAAACAAAACAAAATAATTATATCATTGATGAACTAGATTAAGTAAGTGAATAAACTGAGAATGATTTTCAAGTGAGATACCCATGGTCAGCCACTATGATGCACTAGATAAATTAAATTGCTTTTTCCACGCCCTATGACAGTCGTGCATCAAAATGTACGCAATTGATGGTGAGCCAAACAATAGTTTAGTATCATTTTTTATTTTAAAATTGTTGAAAGATTTTAATATAAAAATATCCAAAAAAGTGTAAAATTTTCAAGATGTATTCGAACTACAATTACTATAGATGAATGTCTACTCACAAGTGCAACAACAACAAGAGAAAGTCACATTAGAGAAAAATAGAGAAAATGTGAATGAAAATAAAGCATCCATAGAAGTATTAATTATTCAAATATGAATGCTAACATAAAATGTCCATACTACCCAAGATATGCCTGACCGGAGATAGATCAAGAACCAAAGGTGGTGATGGATGAAATTGTACAACTCATCATTGAAATTAATGAACTAGATGGGTAAATGTTCTGGTATCTAAAGAATCATTCTTCCTCAGACAACTATTATTTGGATAGAAAGATGAAAAAGGATTACCTGATGAGCTACACGGGGGAGATCAACATTAACTAGATGAATTTATGAATAAATGTGGGGAACTAATTGATCACTCCATGTCTTCAAAAGAAGAAGAGCCATTAGAACTGAAGGATGAAACCACTATAGTGGTGGAATTTGAAGAAATGATGGAGTATCCCAACTACCTACCTCTATCCAGTGATGATCGACTCCATGGGGAACTTTCAATTAAATAGGATGTTAATATCGAACCAAATCAGCAAGATGATACATTCATAAACTCAAATTATTTATATTTTTTTTGAAAATAGTTTTATTATATCTCCTTATTCTATTGAATTTTCAGATTCAGAAAACACATATTACAACATGGAGGATGATTTGAAAAATGATGCACATGTTGAGGAACCTCTGGAGCTCCCTAAATTCATTAAATATCTACTAGCAGAGCCTCGTCATAATGAGATCCATGTTGTAGAGCCTGGGGAAAAAAGACAAGAGGGTGAAGCCTCCTTGATGCCAACACTATAAGACATGATCGTTTCACATGTAGAAACAAACGAGGAGGAGGATCTATACTTCATCCTACACCCATCATGAAAGTTGTACCAAATTGTGAAGGGGGGAAGATCTGGTATACTCTGTCCATGGATTCCACCTTAATAAGAACAATGAACTATAATGTGGGAAGAGCCACATGTGGTCATTCAAATAAAATAATATTCATCCATAGACAGATTATGGATAAAAGCTGGTACTATCCTTAAGAGGCTGAAAAAGATTCTAGGGCCCACTTGGGATATAATACAACGATTTTTCCTTTATTTTTATTATAGTAATTTAATTTTCAATATTAGGAATTTAGATTTCGAATTCAGTATTAGGAATTAGTCCATCTTGCGGCCACATCTCTCCAATATTTTCGAGCATTAATGATAGGATCCTTGTTCTTAATTGAGTAATTTTTTGTAGGCTCATGATGGAAGAAGGAATCTGCAAACATTATTAGAAGTGTAACATCACTTTATTTCTACATAGAGTTCATTTTTACTATTTAAACTTTCAAATTCATTATTTTTTTTTGTCAAAACATGATTCGATACTTCAAGATAATAATTACATACCCACACTAAAAATAATCCTTACTTTAACTTAACTTGGAGACACGAGTTTCTTAGGAATCCAGTGATACCATGTTATAGATTTCAATGTTAATGAAATTGAATAAGTAAAATAAAAAAACTAATTTTTAAATTTATGCATGGATACTGAAATGAGGACTCATAATTTATGGGAATTAGTAGATTTATGTAAATGATATTTCCCTACCATTTTTCCATACTTTGAATTTCTAAAATTCATGTGAATTAATTAGTTATTATTTATCATGCCCTGAGTGATTTTCTAATATCATATCTCTCATTCCTGAGAGGATTTATGGACCTAGAACATTCTATTTATTCTTGAGCATATTTCTTGAGTGTCCTTAGGACATGTCACCGACAAGAACTTGCATTTGAAATTTCATAAACTATGACTATGCAAAAACATATTTAAAATGATTGAGGCACATTTTTAAAAGACCTTATCATTAATTACAACCTACACATCAATAATTACTTTTTCCCATATATACCATGAAGGACCCTTATAGGGATGATCCATGTTTCAATCCTTATAATCCATTCCTACCCTACTCATGGTATTTCCATTATATTCTAATGATAAAGTGTAGGGGTGAAGGGATTCAGGGAGGATGGGATGATTTAAAATGTAATGATAAAGTGTGTGGTTCTAATGTGGGAATTATAAAAATGTTGTGTAATAATTCATTGATCCCTATTGTTTTCTCCTCTTGAAAAAGGTTAAATGATAAAAAAAATAAAAAAAATAAAAAATGGGTTGTGATTTGAGAGAACCAAAAATCACCATTATCTGGACTGATGATCTTCTAATCACATGTGGTTAGGTGATGGGTGTGAGGTATTATCTAATCATATCATTTGAAAAAAAAAATCAAAATAATCAAAGGGTTTCCTTAATCATTCATTATACTTTACTTTGAGCATGACCTTACATTGAGTTTTGGGGGAAGTGGGTGTCAGTGCATTAAATAGGAGAATTTCATTACACTTTTTGATATCATTCATTATGCTTATGAGATAAATCTCCTTCATGATAATTAATTTTTAAAACATCAAATCCTAGAAACCTTAAGCCTCAGATTCATTTGAACCATTATTGATATGTCCTCATTATTTTATGGGACTTTTTTCTTTACAAAGCCGAGAAATTAGTTATTTTACAAACTTATGGATAAGGTGCATATTCTCATGATAAGAGCATAACTATACATGAATTTAATCTTGAGATATGAGAGAAAAAATTCAATGGTGAGGTAAATCATGATGTGGTATTTTTAATAATAATGATTTGAGAAGATTGAATGAAAGAAAAAAAGATCCATTTTATCAAATGGGTAAAGTAAAATGCATGATTGAATTGATTCTTTGAAAAATAGGAAATTAGATTGATATTTTATGTAGATTTTTGAATGTCAGAATTAAAATTGAAATTTATTAAATTAAATTACTTAAGAATTTGAATATTGGTAACATTTGTGGTCTCAAAATTCCATGTTCAGATTTTATGCATGAGGACAAGCATAGCTTAAGTGTGGGGAAATTGATATATCAAATATTTTCTAAATTATTTTTAATTGAAATTGTTTTAATCATACCAAAAAATCAATTTGAGACAATATGAATGAATAATGTGTTTATGATTTGTTTTGAGCAAAATGGTGAAAACGCTTAATTCTGGATTTTAGACCGATCTTTATATCAAGGGTATTTTATAAATTTCTTGAAAAATATAAATCAAAATTTTGTGCTTAAAATTTCATTATAATCTTTAATTTATTATCTTCAATTTTTTCTTCTGTACCAGGAGCTTATTCATCCCCCTAAAAAGCATGACAATTTAGTGAAGTTGGAAATATTTCCGGGCAGACATTGTGGACCCCCCCACTGTATCAATAACCCAACTCGGCCTACACACATCAAAATTAGGTTCTTCCACTACGGATAGTACAAGGAAACATATTTATATCTTTAAAAGAATTTTTTATAGTTTTAATTCAATAAATCTACCATTGGATGATTTGTTTTAGAAGGAAGCTTCTGGGAAGCTGCATCCAGAAAAAAATACCGCCAATTAAAAATTCCTAACTCATTCATCTCATGTCCAATGGTGATGAAATTTGGAGGGTCAATAGAATAAATAATTGTGAACAACCTTGAATAATGGTTCTACATGTTGAACCTCCATTTAATGGCTCCACACCATGAAAACATTCGGGCGATAGAATTTATCCAATAAAAGGAGGCCCTCGTCTCCATCCCAAATCATCTCATTCCCCAACCATTACTTCAAGAAACCAAGCAAAAGATATCCATCAAGGGTTTCCAGTATAAAATATTCCACATTTATTTTAATTTATTTATTTTCTATATTTTTTGTTTTAGTTTTAAATTGTAATTAAATATCTAATATATTCATGCGTTGTTTTTAGTTTTGGTCCACTCACCCACCATCCTTTCATCCTCTCATCTTACCATCGTGAACTATAATACTCATGATCATGAGTAACTAATCCACGGAATATCCTAATAGAGTAATCTAGTTCTTGAACAAAAGACCATGTTTTTAATATTATTGGAGTTAATTCTATAGATTGTTTATAGTGTGTGTAATCTTCACTAAGGTTGTCGAAATATTAACTTCTTAATCTACAACCATGATCCCTCGATTGTGGAGGTGGATGGAGGGTGTTCTTGGCCATTTCGACGTATAATTTTCATTCATAACCGGGGTAGAATATGGTATGAACACATACAATGGAGTGTGTTCATTAAGAATATTTGAAGCAGGTCAATGCTGGTGCTCCATGAATGTTCTCTCGGGAGAACCTCCTTTATTTAATAATTCCATTCCATTTAGCATTGCATGGTAATTTATAATTGAATGTTAGTTTCCTATTATATTTCATTTAAAATATTTTATTAAATGTAATTTATTTAATTAAACATAACAAAATTTAATTACATATTAGGTGAACTAACTGATAAATCTCATAAAGTGAGACGACCTTGTTCAGCCACAATGCTACACTAGGAAAATTAAATTTCTTTTCACACTCCCTATGAAAGGCGTGCATCAAAACTAACATAGTTGTGGGGGATCCAATCATTAGTATACTATATTTTTCTATTTTAAATTATTGGATTGATTTTAATTTAAAAAATCCCTAAAATAAAAAAGAAAAAATATCCATGATGTTTCAAAACTACAATTACTATTCATGGAATGACTACTCCCAGGTGCAACAACAACATGGGGAAGATATATCAGAGTACAAAAGAACTCAGTTGAATGAACATAATGATTCCATAGAATGACTAATGATTCACATAGAATGGATAACAAAATTTTTCCATACTATCGAAGTGCAACCCGACCCTGAACCAGAACAAAAACCAAAGGTAGTGGTGGAAGATATTTCAACACTCATCATTGAAATTAAGGAACCATATGAGGTAAATATTTTGTTATATAAAGATTCATTCTTCCTTACTCAACCATTAATTAAATATATAGATTAAAATGGATTACCTGATGAGCTACATAGGGTAGATCAACAAGAACTTGATGAATTTTTGAATGAATGTGAGGAACTACATGATCTCTCGAGGTCTAACAATGAAGAAGAGCCAATAAAACTAATGGACGAAACCACCAGAGTGGTTAAATTTGAAGTAATGATGGAGTATATCTACTAACTAACTCTGTCCTGTGATGATCCACACTAAGTGTAACATTCAATAAAATTGGATATTAACTTCAATAAAAATCAGTTAGATGGTAAATTCTTAAACTAAAATTCTTTAAATTTTATTAAAAATAATTTGAGTATCTCTCCTAATTTTATTAAATTTTTAGATTCAGAAAAATATGACTACACCTTGGAGGATGATTTGAAAAATGAAGCACATTTTGAGGAATCTCTGGAGCTTCATGAAGTCATTTAATATCTACTGGAGGAGCCCCATCATGAAGAGATCCCAGTTTCTGAGCCTGAGTAAAATAGACATGATGTTGCAGCCTCCTTGAAGCTAGTGCTGGAAGACATGATGGTTACCCAAGTAGCATCAAATGTGGAGGAGTATTTGTACTTATTCCAACACCTCCATACAAGCTATACCAAATTTCAATGGAGAAAGATCAGGTATACTATTTCCATGGAGTCTTCCTCAATAATAACAAAGAACAACATGGTGGTAAGGGCAAGTGTGGTGGTTCAAATCAAACAATATTCATCCACTGATAGATTATGGATAAAAGTTGGTAATGCACTTTTGAGGGAGTAAAAGATTCTATGGCACAGTTGGGTGATCATAAAATGTTATATCCTTTACCTTATTTATAGTAATTTTATTTTCCATATTATGAATTTAGATTTAGAATTCAGTATTAGGAATTAGTCCAGCATGCAGCCCCTTCCCTCCAAAAGTTTTGAGATTTAAAGATAAGATCCTTGTTCTTAATTGGATAATTTTTTTAGGATCATGATTGTAACATCCCAAGTATGTAATAAATAATATATATTTTTATCTATGTATATTAATTAATTAGATATGGTTTTAGAGGCTTAAAATGAGAATAAAACCAATCATAAGCATGGAATGCACCAATATTTTTAAAAGATTTTTTACTGCCATTTGATGGAAAACCATTTTTAAATCAAACTTTTGACAATTTTATAAGCTCTATTTTTCAAAATAAACTTATTCAATATTATTGGGACATTGAAATTTACTTTGGGTAAATTTTTGGTACTTTTTAGATAAAGTTCATTTTTTAATGAAAAGTGAAAAATGTTGTATTTTAATTCAAAACATCTTTTTAATATAATTAATTTATATGATTAGATTATCTTTTGAATTGGTTTTAAAGTTAAATTAGAATATATTTTTACAATTTAATACAATAGTGGTCATTGGAATTAATTTCACTTTGAAATCGGACTTAAACTAGTGTCAATCTTTTGATACATTTTGTTTCATAAAAACACAATATTTTCTATGACAGCGGGAATTAATTATTAAATTAATTTATGTAACTTATATGTTTTGAATTTTTTAAAAATAGACATGATTTTTTAATCCAGAATATCAAATATAGCTTAGAGTGATGTTTTGGTATTTTTCTAAAAAACAGCAATTTTTGATGAATAGTGAAACAACTAAGTGGTACTTAAAAAACTGATTTTTTGTTTAAATGAAACTTTACCACATCTATGTTTTGAATTTCAAAAATCCAACATACATGGTTTTCATTAATAAGTAAAATGTGGTTCAATGGGATTAAAATAATTTTTTTGGTAAATAATAACTTTTATGTTTTTAATCGCGATTAGAGGTAATTAGTATAATTTAAGGTAAGAATAATGTTTTAATTATATGAAATGAACATGAAACATGTCCTACCCTTATTGGATGTTTCATTGCCGACCAATAAAATCCACGGGTCAACTTGGGGACCCCATGGAGACACTTTGGAAGGAAAATGACATTAATATCTTTTTATTTAATGTTAAGTAAAAATGTCACAAACTTGAGTTGTTTTACTAAATCAATTTTTAAATGAGGTTATCAAAGTCATATGTTTGAATATAAATATTTATTAGAAAGATAAAAAGATTTAATACATCATGATATTTTTTTTATAATTTTTAGTCTTTATATAAATTAAATTATTTATGACACCATGATGATGCAACAATTACCTCATTATTTAATGATTTAAATAAAATGAAAATATATTGTAAAATCTATGCCCTGAACTTGTCAAAAACCTATTGGATGGATGGATTTCGAACCCTTATCACCTTATCCTATAAATTTATAATTTTGGGACCTTTTTTATCCAAAAAGAATTTTATAACAAAGTATCTTTTCTTTACTTTCCAAGAGTGCCCCTCCTCTCCTCTTATAAAAGGCCCCGACCTCTACCACCTTACCCACACTTACAAAGCCTTTTTCTCGGCCAAACCCAGCCCATTTTGTCTCTCCACATCTCTCTATAACTCTTAGAAGCCTCACATTGGGCAGAAGTCTTCTCAAGGATGACTTTGAGCTCAAATCAAAAATAGTTACCCGATTTAATGGAAGTGTCTTCTCTTGTGTTCTAATGTTTTATTTTGCTTCTCCAACCCCCTAAACTATTTTTATTAATTTCTGTTGTAACAACACCAGTATCTTACATATACTAGGATGTTTTTATTAGAAGTATTCGAGATACACTTATACACACCTACATCTAATGGTTAAAGAACATACTGTTTCCGTGGATGGAGAATTTCTGCCTCATGAAACAATGACTGTTCAATATTCTTTTAACACCTTCAAAGGTAGACATTAAGATGAAACTATATTTATATATGATATATAATATGTTAATGTTTAACTTAATCTGCTGTATGTTTCATTTATTTCATTCCATTATAGTTTCCATTATGGGTAAACATGATATCTTCATTTTAGGAAATGCGGACTACCGCCCCCTCAAAGTGATTTGATTCGTTAATCTCATATGTGGGATCTATAAAGGATGTAATTAATTATATTATATATGATATAATACTGGATTTATAATATACCGTTATATCATTATGATTCTATTCAATAAAATACAAAATAGAAATGAAAGTATCGTTCATGCGTACGTACGGCTTATCGTCCCCATGAATGGTGCATTTCATTTCTTACCTCTAAACATTATGTAATATTATAAATGCATGTATATACTGGATATATATGATATATTTGATATCTACATCATGAGTATAACTCTTGATATAATGGATACATAATCAACCTGTAATTATAAATAGTTCACTTTTGACTCA
Organism: Viscum album; assembly: GCA_963277665.1. Classification (NCBI taxonomy): domain Eukaryota; kingdom Viridiplantae; phylum Streptophyta; class Magnoliopsida; order Santalales; family Viscaceae; genus Viscum; species Viscum album. The sequence goes on along the minus strand of OY728163.1, from coordinate 1,041,564,126 downwards.
AGTACCACTTATCGAAAAAAACGACCGTTATTAACTTAAATGATTACATAATGTTCATAACATTGTAATATGTTATATAAAAGGAATAATGAACTTTAAAAAGGTTCTTAAGAAAGTATAAATTAACTCAAGTTTATTATTCATGACATTAAAGAACTATCGAGTCAAGTCGGACCCGAGGTAAGGGAATCCGTCTCAATCTCCTTTCGTTGAGGCATATTTTGTTTTATAAACAAATTTATTTTATACATTGTATAAACCCCTTTGAATTTTATGATTATTCAAAAGAAATATTTTTATATGAATAATTTACTAATCGACAAAATGGGATGTTTTTTTTGTCGTACGTATGCGGCGACAATGACTTCTCCGCTGCTATGACCATTATTTGAGTTTTGTCTTCCTCTACAAACCATACCTTTGTTAAAAAATGAAAAATAAATACCATGTTTTACTTTTCATTTATTTTTGTATTGAAAATGGTTTTCATTATGTTTTTTTATATCAATGTGTTGTATTTATATCTTGTCATTGAAATGTTGAAATGTTTTGTTTTCTTTATGAATGTTTTATGTGATACGATTATGTTATGGTTCATGGGAATTGTTATGAAGACGGGTAGTTCCGTGATAAACAAATGGAGGTTGAGCCCGATATAGCTCTCCAATGCATTGGGTAATGCAAAGGAGTTAAAATTTAAGGTTTCTCCAAAGAGATTTAGGGAATATACTGTGATGGGTATTCCAAACTTAACCAATAGGGTTACTCCCTACGTAAGAATGTTATGAATGCCTCAGGTTACCTTTATGTCTTATGATTTCTATGTTTTATTCATGACTTTATGAGGTATGTGATTATGTTTTATGAGTAAAGTATGATTTCATGCATGGACTAATGTTTTCATTTCATATTTTTTTAACCTTTATTGAGCATATTATGCTCATCCCACGTTTTTGAAATGTTTTTCATAGGTCAAGGGAATGGTAAATTATATGATTATAGTGTCAAGGAAGTGTCAATAAAGAATCCATGTTTTATTTTAACTATGTTTCCGTTGATGGAAAAAATGAATACTATTTTTTATGTAACCACTTTGTTTAAAAGTGGAATGTAATGCAATTTTTATGATCTTGTTCTCTAAAACTCTAAACCTGAAAAGATCCTCAAGGTGTATTCTTGAAATATCTCAAGATTAAGTAATTTTTCAGGCTGGGGCCTTATAGTTGGTATCAGAGGTCGGTTTAGATATCTTTAGGAGTTAGAATTTTATTAAATGATTATCTAAAAATATTTTTTTATGGTCAAATTGAAATGATATAGCATTTGAAGATTTCCATGTTGCTTCATCTAAGACATGTTTGTTGAGAATGGTTTTCTGTAGAGGAAACAGGGAAGCAGTGCTAGGAAGGCATATAGAAGGAAATAACCTTCCGAATCCTCATCCTGAGATGGTTAGAATTGGAACTGAACAGTTCATTGATGTAATGGCGCAGTTGACTCAAGCAATAAATGGTGGTGGTATCCATGCATGAGATCAGCCAGATCAACCGCAGAGGAACATGTCAATGTTGGAACATTTCATGAGGAAACATCCCCCATAATTCAGAGGATCATATGACCATGTGCTAGCTGAATGGTGGATTAAAGCACTGGAGAAGATTTTCGATGTCATGGGGTGTTCAGACAATCAAAAGGTTAGTCTTTTTATTTACCGTTTGGAGGGTGATGCTGATCAGTGGTGGTCAATGGTTAAAAATGTCAGGGACACTAATGATATTGATGCTCTCGACTGGGATGAATTCAAGGGTATATTTATTTAGATGTATTTTCCTAAGGCTGTTCGACTTAGGATGGAAAAAAAATTCCTGGAATTGAGGCAAGAGGAGGACTCAGTGGCTGCCTATGAAGAAAGGTTCACTCGATTGGCAAGGTATGCTCCAAATATTATCCGAGACCTTGATAGTAAAATCAATAGTTTTTACTCAGGATTAAAGCCAAAATATCAAAGGGCTTTAGCTTCTCAGGACATCAAATGTTATGAAAATCTTGTCCGATGTGCTGAGATGGTAGAAATGGAGTTTGTCGATGATCATGTGTTCTATAACAACCAACAGAAGAAGAGACCGAGGTGGAAGCAGAATGGAAATAATTCTTCATAAAGGTCTGATGGTAAGAAAAATAAGTTTCTATTTTGTGATAAATGTGGGAAAAGTCATGCTGGGGAATGTCTTTTGAATTCTGGAAAGTGATACCAATTGGTAAGATGGGACATAAGTCTCGTGATTGCACTGAAAAAGATCAAGTTGGTGGTATATCCAAATTTTATTTGGTGTTAGTGATATGTTTTAAGTGCAATGAGATGGGTCACTATGCAAACGAGTGTCCAAAAAAGAGCTCGTGTGATGGGATGCAGTTAGACTACATGTAGAAACGGTTGGTGAAATCCATTGCAACAAAATCAGAAGATTTCGGGACATCAAATGAAGTTGTATCAGGTACTTTGTTTGTTTTTTAATATTATTCTAGTGTGTTGTTTGATTCGGGGTGTACACATTCTTTTATCTCTGAAAACTTTTCTAGTAAAATGGGAATACCATCTCAAGAAATGACTCCTGAACTTGTGGTAAAAACACCTGGGGGAAATGTTGAGGCAAAAAGAATTTATAAGATTCTTCCAATCCTTATCTGTGAAAATAACCTGCTTGCAAACCTTATTGTTTTACCTCTAGTAGAGTTTGATGTTATCATGGGTATGTATTGGCTCTCTATTTACGACACTAAGATTGACTATAGAGTTAAAGAAGTTTCTTTTCAGAAAGACTTTCAGTTTGTGTAAAAGAATGAACCCTTACTGTTGATAACTTATCAAGAGGCCGAGAACCTTTTAAAAGATGGAAATGAATGTTACCTTGCACACATTGTTGAACATAAAGGAACTTTTCAGATTAATGATGTGCCAGTGGTAAATGAGTATCCTGATGTTTTTCCTGATGAGTTTCCTGGAATAATACCAGATAGGGAAGTTGAATTTACTGTTGACTTAGTTCCTGATGCTAAGCCAATTTCAAAACCCCCTTATAGAATGGCTCAAATTGAACTTTTAGAGTTAAAGGAGCAATTGCATGATTTATTAGAGAAAGGTTTCATTCGACCTAGCACATCCCCATGGGGTGCATCTGTTTTATCTGTTAAAAAGAAAGATGGTTCAATGAGACTATGCATTGATTATAGACCCTTGAATAACATCAATATTAAGATCAAATATAATTTTCCTCATATTGATGATTTTTTTTATCAGCTCCAGGGAGCTCAATATTTTTTAAAGATTGACCTGAGATCAGGGTACCATCAGCCGAAGGTAAAGGAAGCAGATGTTCTGAAGACTGTGTTTTGTATAATATATGGCCATTATGAATTAGTAGTAATGCCTTTTTAGCTAACCAATGCAACTGCTGTATTCATGGACTTAATGAATAGAATTTTCCATGAGTTCTAGGATAGTTTTGTGGTGGTTTCATTGATGATATTTTGGTGTTTTCTAAAAGTAAAGAGGATCATGAAAGGTATTTAAGGGTTTTTTTGAAAAAATTGAAAGAAAAGAAACTGTATGGGAAATTTAGAAAGTGTGAGTTCTGGTTGAAAAAAATTTCTTTCCTTGGTCACATTGTTTCTATCGATGGGATAACTATTGATCCTGCAAACACAAAGGTTGTTGAAGAATTTCCAAGACCCACAAATGAAACTGAGATGTGTAGTTTCCTTGGGTTGGCATGCTATTACCTAAGGTTTATTAGAAATTTTTCATGATTATCTAGTCCAATGGCTAAGCTATATCGGAAGGGTGTTAAGTTTATCTGGATAAAAGAATGTGACGATTTTTTCAGGAATTGAAAAGAAGATTGGTGAATGCTCCCGTTTTGGCACTACCTTCCAGGAATGGTGAGTTTGTTATCTATAGTGATGCTTCATTGAAAGTTGTTGGTTGTTTCCTAATGCAGAATGATCATCTAATTGCTTATTATTCGTTACAGTTGAAGACTCGTGAGGTAAAATACCCTACATATGATTTGGAATTAGCTGGTATAGTTTTTGCTTTAAACATTTGGAGGCATCATTTGTATGGATTAATGTGTGAAATATATACCAATCACAAAATTTTAATGTATATATTCACTCATAATGAATTGAAAATGAGACAGAAGAGAAGGGTAGAACTAATTAAGGATTATGATTGTACAATCCATTACCATCCATGAAATGAAAATAAAGTGGTTGATGCTTTGAGTCGAAAAAGTAATGCGTCATTAACAATGATGCATTCGGAACGTGATCCTTTGGTTAAGGATTTGTTGAACATTGGCATAGAATTTGTTGGTGGAGGATGTTCTTTTATTTTGTTTCAGGTATCAGTGAAATATTCTCTATCAGACAGAATCAAGCAAGCATAGAAGGAATACAACGAGTTTCAGAAAAATGTAAAGCTGATTCAGAAGGGTAAGTGGCCTGAACTCAACATTGATAAGGAATGTATTTTGAGATTTGAGAAGAGACTGTGTGTTCATTGTGATTCACATTTGAAGAGAGAGTTGTTATGTGAATCTCATAGTTCTCCGTTTTCAGTTCATCCAGGAAATACTAAAATGTATAGAGGTCTTCAAGAGTATTACTGGTTGGATGGAATGAAAAGCGATATTGCTGATTTTACAGTGAAGTGTTCAACTTGTCAACATGTTAAAGCAGAGAGGCAGTAACCGAAATTGATGCTTCATCCTTTACGAGTGCCAGAGTGGAAATGGGGAATATATCCATGGACTTCGTTGTGGGATTGCCGAAGACACCTCGAGATAATAATTCAATCTGGGTTATTGTTGATCACGTGACTAAATCTGCTCATTTCCTTTCTATACGAGGTACTTTTTCCCTAGATTAACTATCCCTTTTGTATCTTAAAGAGATAGTCAGGTTACATGGAGTTCCTCTATCCATTGTATCAGACTATGATCCCAGGTTCACTTCAAACTTTTTGAATGGCCTTCAGAAGTCATTGGGTAATGAATTAAATTTTAGTACAGCTTTTCATCCTCAATCAGATGGGAAATCAGAATGAACAATTAAAACATTGGAAGATATGCTACGTTCTTGTTAGATAGATTATCAGGGAAGTTGGGACTAACATCTTTCTTTGGTTGAGTTTTCATATAATAACAGTTTTCATTGCAGTATACAGAAGGCACCATTTGAGGAGTTATATGGGAAGCGGTGTGGAACTCCATCTTTGTGGGATGAAGTGAGTGAAAGGAAGCTGATGGGACCAGAATTGGTAGAATAGTTGGCAGAAAAATTTCAGCTAATATAGAAACACATGAGAACAACTCAGAGCAGGCAGAAGAGTTATGCAGACAACATGAGGAATGATCTCTCTTTTGAGGTAGGTGATCATGTTTTTCTCAAAGTCTCACCATGGAAAAGTGTGATGCGATTTGGTAAGAAAGGAAAGCTGAGTCCATGGTTCATTGGACCACATGAAATTCTGGAGAGATTTGGATCAGTTGCTTACCGAGTGGATTTACCTCTGAGTTTATCTCACGTACACAATGTTTTTCATGTTTCAATGTTAAGAAAGTAGATGCCAGATCCATCTCATGTTTTGAGTCCAGAGGTAGTTCAGCTGGAAGAGAACCCATTTTATGAGGAACAACCGGTCCAGATTCTTGACCACAGGGAGCAAGTGTTACAGAATAAGGTGATTCATCGGGTAATCGTTTTGTGGAAAAACCACATGATTGAAGAGGCAACATAGAAATCTGAAAATGCAATGACGGTTAAATACACCCACTTATTCGATAAGTAAATAAATTGTGGTGACAAAAATTTCTAAAGGGGGGAAGGATGTAAAATCCCATGTAAGTAATGAATAATAGATATTTTTATCTATGTATATTAAAGAATTAGATAGTGTTTTAGAGGCTTAAAATGAGATTTAATCTAATCGTAAGCATGGAATACAGTAATATTTTTAAAAGATTGTTTTACTGCCTTTTGATAGAAAACCATTTTTAAATCAAACTTCTGAAAATTTTATAAGCTCTATTTGTCAAAATAAACTTATTCTTTATGATTGGGATATTGAAACTTACTTTGGGTAAATGTTTGGTATTTTTCCGATAAAGTTCATTTTTTTAATGAATACTGAAAAATGTTGTATTTTAATTCAAAACCTCTATTTAATCTAATTTATTTATATGAGTAGATTATCTATTGAATAGGTTTTATAGTTAAATTAGAATATATTTTCACCATTTAATCCAATACTGTTCTTTGGAATTAATTTCACTTTGAAATCGGACTTAAACTAGTGTCAATCTTTTGATACATTTTGTTTCATAAAAACACGTGATTTGGTCTGACAGCGGGAATTAATTATTATATTAATTAATGTAACTTATATGTTTTGAATTTTGTAATAATAGACATCATTTTTGAATCCATAATATCAAATATATCTTAGGGTGATGTTTCGGTATTTTTCTGAAAAACTTCAATTTTTGATGAATAGTGAAACCACTAAGTGGTACATAAAAAACTGATTTTTTGTTTAAATGAAACTTTACCTCTAGTGTGTTTTGAATTTCAAAAATCTGACATACATGCTTGTCATTAAGATGTAAAATGTGGTTCAATGAGATTAAAATAATTTTTTTGGTGAATAGTAACTTTTGGGTTTTTAATCGCGATTAGAGTTAATTAGTGTAATTTAAGGTAAGAATAATGTTTTAATAATATGAAATAAACATGACACATGTCCGAAACTTATTGGATGTGTCGTAGCCGACCAAGACAATCCATGGGTCTACTTGGGGATACTATGGAGCCATTTTGGAAGGAAAATGACATTAATATGTTTTTATTTAATATTAAAATAAAAATGTCACAAACATGAGTTGTTTAACTAAAACAATTTTTAAATGGTGTTATAAAATTTATATGTTTTACTCTAAATATTCATTAGAAATCTAAAAATATTTACTACATCATGGTATTTTTTTTATAATTTTTAGACATTTAATAAACGATATTATTTATGACACCATGATGATGCAGTAATTACCTCATTATTTAACAATATAAATAAAATGAAAATCTAATATAAACTCTAAGACCTACACATGTCAAAAATCTATTGGATGGGTGAATTTAGAACCCTTATCACCTTATCCTCAAAATTTAAAATTGTTGGACCTTTTTTATCTGAAAATAATTTTATATCAAAGTATCTTTTCTTAACTTTCCTAGAGTGCCCCTTCTCTCCTCTAATAAAGACCCCCACCTCTACCACTTTACCCACACTTCCAAAGCCTTTGTCTCGGCCAAAACATGACCATTTTGTCTCTCAACATATCTATATAACTCTTAGAAGCCTCACGTTGGGCAGAGGTCTTTACAAGGAAGCCTTTGAGCTCAAATCAAAAAGAGTTACCCGATTTAAAGGCAGTGTCTTTTCTTGTGTTCTTATGTTTTATTTTGCTTCTCCAACCCCCTAAACTCTTCTTATTCATTTAATTTGTAACAAAACCAGTATCTTACATATACTAGGATGTTTTTATAAGAAATATTAGAGCTACGCTTACACACACCTACATCAAATGGTTTAAGAACACACTGTTTCAGTGGATGACGAATTTCTGCCTCACGAAACAATGATTGTTCAATAATCTTTTAACACCTTAAAATGTGGCCATTAAGATTACTCTATATTTATATATGATATATAATATGTTTATGGTTTACTTAATCTTCTGTATTTTTCATTTATGGCATACCTTTATGGTTTCCATTATGGGTAAACGTGATATCTTTATTTTAGGAAGTGCGGACTACGGCCCCCTCAAAGTGATTTGATTCGTTAATCCCATATGTGGGATGTATAAAGGATGTAATTAATGATATTATATATGATATTATACTGGAATTATAATATACCTTTATATCAGTATGATTCCATTCCTTAAATACGAAATTGAAATGAAAGTAGAGTTCATGCGTACGTACGGCTTACCGTCTCCATGAACGGTGCATTTCATTTCTTACCTCTAAACGTTATGTAATATTATAAAAGCTTGTATATACTATATATATATGATATATATGATATCTAAATACTGACTATAACTATGGATATAATGGATACATGAACAACTTGTAATTATAAAGAGTTCACTTTTGACTCAAGTACCCATTATCGAAAAAACCACTGTTATTAACATAAAAGATTACATAATGTTCATTACATGGTAATAAGTTATATAAAAGGATTAACGAACTTGAAAATGGTTCTTAATAAAGTATAAATTAAATCAATTTTATTATTCAGTACATTAAAGAATGATCCAGTCAAGTCGGACCCGAGGTAAGGGAATCCGTCTCAATCTCCTTTCATTACGTCATATTTTGTTTTATAGACAACTTTCTTTTATACGGTGAATAAACCCCTTTGACTTTTATGATTATTCAAAAGGAATATTTTTATATGAAGCGTTTACTAAATGAAAAAAGGGAATATTTTTTTGTCATACGTATGCGGCGACAACGACTTCTCCGCTGCTGTGACCATTATTGGAGTTTCGGCTTCCTCTAAAAGCCATACCTTTTTTAAAATGAATAATAAATACCATGTTTTACATTTCTTTTATTTTTGTATTGAAAATGGTTAAAATAATGTTTTTATTATATCAATGTGTTGTATTGATATCTTGTGATTGAAATGTGGAAATTTTATGTTTTCTTTATGCATGTTTTATGTGATACGATTATGTTATGGTTCTTGGGAATTGTTATGAAGACAATGGTTCCATCATAAACTAAGGGCGGGTGAGCCCGATATAGCTCTCCAATTCATTAGGTAACATGAAGGAGTTAAATGTTAAGGTTTCTCTGAAAAGATTTAGGGAATATACTGTGATGGGTATTCCAAACGTAACCAAGAGGGTTACTCCCTATGTAAGAATGTTATGAATGCCTCAAGTTACCTTTATGTCTTATGATTTATATGATTTATTCATGACTTGCTGAGGTATGTGATTAGGTTTTATGAGTAAAGTTTGATTTCATGCATGGACTAATGCTTTCATTTCATATTTTTTTATGACCCTTACTGAGCTTATTAGCCTCATCCCAAGTTTTTGAAATGTTTTTCACAGGTCAAGGGAATGGTACATGATATGATGATAGTGTCAAAGAAGTGTCAAGAAAGAATCCATGTTTAATTTTAAATATGTATCCATTTATGGGAAAAATGAATATTATCTTTTATGTAACCAATTTGTTTAAATGTGGAATGTAATGCAAGTTTTATGATCTAATTATCTAAAACTCTAAACCTGAAAAGATCCTTAATGTGTATTCTTAAAATATCTCAAGATTAAGTAATGTTTAAGGCTGGGGCCTTATAATGATGGAATAAGAAATCCCCAAACATTAGTGGAATTGTAACAACACATTATTTCAAAAGGGTGTTCATTTTTATTATTTAAACATTCAAACTCCTTTCATTTTTTTGGTCCAAAACATGATTTGATCTTTTAAGATAAGAAATTCATACCCACACTACAATTAATTCTTAATGTACTTCATATTTATTCTTGATCATATTTCTTGAGTGGTCTTGGGACATGTCATCGACCAGAACATGCATTTGAACTTGTCGAAGCTATGAATTCGAAAAAACACATATAAAATGATTGAGGAACCATTCTAAAATCTCATATCCTTAAATAACACATTTACATCAATTATTATTTTAGCCCATAGGGACTATGAATGATCATTAAATGGATGTGCCATGTTTCAATCCATTTTAATCAATTCCTACCCAACTCTTCGTATTTTCATGGTATTTTAATGATGAATTGTGGGGTGACGGGATTCATGGAAGAAGGGATAAAATAAATTTTAATGAAAAATTTTGGGGGGTTCTAATTTGGGAATTGTAAATGTTTTTATAATAATTCACTGTACCCAATTGTTTTCTCCCCTTGAAAAAAAGTTAAAAGGGAAAAAAAATTGGGTAGTGATTTGGGAGAACCGAAAATCACCAATTTCTAGACCAAAGATCTTCTAATTTTATGGGGTTAAGTGATAGATGTGTGTTTGATCTATTCATAAACATTGGAAAAAATAAATAAAATAAAAAAATAAAAATAATCAAGAGGCTGCATTAATCATTCATTATGCTTTACTTTGAGCATGATAATACTTTAGGTTTTAGGGGAAGTGGGTGTTGGAGCATTAAAGTGGAAAATTTCATTACACTTTATGATATCATGCATTGCTCTTAAGTGATAAACCTCATCCTTGAGCCTTAATTTTCTAAACATTAAATCCTACCAACCGTAAGCCTTGGAGTCCTTTGAACTTTTATTGAAAAGTCTTTATGAATTCATATGACTTTTGGATTTACGAAGAAGAGAATGTAGTTATTTTACAAGATTATGGATAAAGTACATGTTCAAATGATATGATTATAACACTACTTGAATCGTATCATGAGATGTGAGAGGAAAACTTAAAATGTGAGGTAAATCATGATGTGCATGGTTAATAATAATTAATTGAGAATCTTGAATGAATGTAAAAAAGGTCCATTTTTTCAAAGGAGAAAAGTAAAATACATGACAAATTGTTTCCTTGAAAAATAGGAATTTATATTTATATTTTTTTGTATTTATGAAACTTTTTTGACATTGAAAATTATTAAATTTAATTACATTGGAATTTTAATATTGGTAACATTGGTGTCCTCTGAATTCCCTATTGAGATTTTATACATGAGAACACACATAGTTTATGTGTGGGGGAATTGATAAGGCTAAAAAATTCCACATTTTTTATGCATTTAAAATTTTAAAATCATCCAAAATAGCTAATTTGTGCTTATATGAATCAATATTGGATTTATGATGTATTTTGAGCCAAATGGTGAAAACGACTTATTCTGTATTTTAGATAGATTTTTACATCAAGGTTAATTAAGTCATTTCATAAAAAATTTATGTTCTAATTTTTTAATTAATTTCTTTTTATAATCCTAGTTTTAGTTTCATAAACATTGTTTTCTGGACCAGCAGCTAATTCTTCCATCTAAAGGGCCTAAAAATTTGTTCAATTTGGAATTGTTTCTTGGTCGAGAATGTAAGCCCCGCCACCATAACAGAATCGCAACTTGGCCTACACAAATCCAAATTCAGTTATTACGCATGTGATAGCATGATGATGCGTAAGGAAATCTCAAAAAAAATTGGTGGAGTTTGGAAGTCATTAAATCTACCATTAGATGATATATATCTGCAATAAGCTTCCTAGAAGCTACATCCAGAAAATGAAAACGCATATTAAAAAATCCTAACTCATTCATCTGATGTCCAAAGAAGAATATATTTTTAGGGTGAACGTAAAAAATATTTTTGTATAACATTGAAAAAAGGTTCCATGGGTTGAATAACCATTTAATGGGTCTAAACAATGCAAACGTTGGGTGGACAGAATTCAGCCAATAAAAAGAGTCCCTCACCTCCTCCCCTAATAATCCCATTACCAATCCATTCCTTCAAATGACAAAGGATGAGATCTCCACTAAAGGAATTTGGCCTAAAATCTTCATAATTTATTTTTAATTTTTAATTTTCTTTTTTTTTGTTTTAGTTTTCAATTTTAATTTATATTTCAAATAAATCCATGCATTGTTTTTGTTTTTGTGTCCACCCATCCACCCACTATGCTTCCTTTTATCTTACCATCATGAACTATAATACTCATGATCATGATTATCTTATCCATTGAATATCCTAAGGGATTAATCAGGTTCTTGAACCCAAGAACATTTTTTTAATATTCTTTGAGTAAATTATAAGGAGAATATGTAGTGGCTGTAATCCTCATGGTGCTTGTTTATAGATTATCTTTTTAATCTAAAACCATTTTCCATTGATTTAGGAGGTGGGTATAGTGTGTTTTTTGTGGTCACTAAGTATAATTTTCATTCATAATCAGGGTAGACTAAGGTGTACACACATATGATGGAGTTTGTTTACTAAGAATATTTGAAGCTTGTCAGTGCAGGTACTCCCTAAAAGGTCTATTGGGAGGACATCCTTTCTTCCATAAATCCATTATGTTTATCATTTCATGGTAATGTATAATTGAATGTCATATTATTATTATTTCTTATTTCAATTATTTTGTTAAACTTAATTTATTTCATAAACATAAAAATACAAAAATAATTACATCATAGGTTAATTAGATTAAGTAGTTGAACGAACTGAGAAAAATCCCCAAGTGAGACGACCATGATCATCCAATATGTTGTGATAGAATAATTAAATTGATTTTTCCATGCCCTATGGTAGGTGTCTGTCAGATGTCCCATGGATGTATGGTGGAATCCATATTCAGCATGGGATTTTAAGTTTATACTAGTTATTCCATGGGTAGTGGTCCATATCATCTGGATGAGGGGGATGTTCAGGTGGATAATAAATATTAGGGAGGCGCTTAGACTGAACATATTTTGGTTGTGGAATATGCACCAGAAGTATCTGAATCAAGGCATTACACCAATAGAGGTATTCTATTTATCTAATCATTTATGGTGAAACATTCTTTTATTTGGGTGATAATAATTATTTTGTATCTTTAAACCAATTTGATATTTTTAGATTTCACTCAATGCTTATTCCATAATTTTTTTTATCTTCACACGCCTTGGGAAAGTGCTCCGAATAAGGATTCATGTACCCAATGTGTCTGGAAATGATAGCTGACATTGAGGGTGAGTGTGACTTATTAGTGATCGATCGTGAAATAAGAAACTTGATTGTTGGCATGGATTTTATTATCATTTCTAAGGTAATAAGATACTTTTTTAGGCTCTTGATTATGTAGTGTAGGTATTGTTTTTACTTACACTAGGTTACAATCATTCCAATTGTCAGTGATGCTTCTTGATACCATTGACACTTGTTTGGGATGTCAACATCCTACATTGTTGTGGGTGTGTACCCTATAGTATTTCTAGATTATTTTTCTCGTTCTCTTCTATAGGTAGAGGTCAATATTAATATTTTCCTTCTCCTTAATATGATGAACATTTCAATTACATCTTACTATATGGTTCCTAATGAATTATTATATCTTAAGGTACATATTACAAATCTCAAGGCTTAGGGATTTAATTATCCTGGTGTATCACTAGGTGATTTTCCTATCCTCTTTTCAATAAGAAACAATGGAGCCTTAGACACTGTATTTAAAACAAATTCCATAATATAGTGAACATAATGAAAAAACATCCCTTTCTAAATATTTATTATCTATTTATTATACTTATAATATCATTTTTTTGTTTTGAATGATTGGCATTTAGTTACAGTATCATCAATTGAGAGTATGAGAAGTGGACACACCTAAGACCCCATTTCAGATCTGGTATGTGAATTCCATGTTTCTGGTTATTCAATTTGAACTAATTTACAATATTTTTCTGTTTATTACATAGATGAACCTAAAATTTCATCAGTTCTCATACAATTTTTGATGTTTCACGGATGATATTTTTATTTTCTACATGTCAAAGAAAGAAAAACAAGGATCATTTAGATGTAATTCATATAATATTGATTAATGTTGATATGTATGGTAATATTTCAAATTTTGATATTTGGATTCATGGATTTAATTTTTCAAGGCATATTATAACAGACATTTTAATCTCAGTTGTTCCAGAAAAGATAAAAAGTGTTAGGTCTTGGGAGGGGACCAAAAATGTGTCTTAGATCCGATGATTCTTTGGGATGGATGGTTATTAATGGATATTTTTTTGTCATTCTAAAATATTGAATCTATGATGACATATTCAATATATAAGAGTTTAATGATTATGTGGGGTAATAAGTTTCAGAGATAATTTAAGGAGATTAATGTGATATTAAAATCATCTCTAGTTTTCATTCATCGAGAACACGATTCATGTTATGAATTTTTTTATGATCGATGAGGAATGGTTTTGGTTTTGTCTTGATATAAAGGAGATATGTTTTTTCCTATGTCTCTAGAAAATAATAGTCTCATTAGAAAAATTACCCTACCATGGATATTGAGTTTTTAGTGATTATGCATGCACTCAAAAAATGATGTCACTACCTCACTTGGGAATGGTTTACGATGAATATTTATTATAAAATCCTATGGTATATTTTCACTCTTATGATATAAACATGAGAAAGAGATAATGGGTGGAGTGTCCCCATACATTTTATTTTTATTAATCATATAATCAATGAAAATTGAACGTGGTCATCGATTCTCGAAGCAGTAAATTACTGAAACAAGTAGTGAAGGATTTAGTGTAATTATGTTATTTATCCATTTAGTTTTTTTGGGATGTGATTGGGAATGATATAAGATGTTGGGTATGTGTGTCTTGTTATTATGAGGCCTGACTAGTCATTTCATACATCTGTTAAGCTATAGAAGATGAATGATGTTGAGTTATATAGTATTAGTAAAATATATTTTGGTTGGGGAGTCCATGGGTGATTGGTCTTAATATCTTATAATATAATTGTGCTTCAGTAGAAGGTTGTTTCTTAAAAATTATATGTGGCAGGAGCTAGTGGATAGTGTACACCATTATTGTTTGTTCAAACATGTAGGTACTAAGATAATGTTTCTTGATTTGAGTTGTCATAATTGGTGGCTATGGATACTATTTTTTAGTGTAAATTAAATATCACAGTTTCCTAGTTGTCCGATAATTAATATGGAACACTGGAGGCTTGGTGGTTTTTTATAGCCCCTTACCATTTGGTATGGAAATGAGATAATATTTCATTGGATTTACTCATTGGGTACCATAGACTCCAAGTGGGAATAATTAAATTTTCATGATTGTTGATTGACTTATAAAATAAGTGAATTTTATACCTATCAAGGATATCAAATAGGTGAAATTAATTTGGGATTACTATGTATGATATATTTTGAGATCTCATAGGATTCCATATAATATTTTTTTTACATATAACAAAGAAAACATCTAGGTGTTGGAATGGTTTGTAGGATTTAATGGGTTTCAAATTAAAATTGAACACATTATTTCATCTATATATGGATGGATAGATAGATGGAACTATCCAGGTTCTTGAAAATAATTATTATTTTTTGTATTTATAATTTTATTTTCTATTGGGAAATATATTTTCTTTTAGTCTAGGATTCTTATAACCATATATTTCAATAATTGATAAAAATGGATCCTTTTGAGGATTTTTATGTGAGACCATTTTGATCTCCCATATGATAAATAGATATCAGATAGAGGTCCTTGGTTTGGCCACATATTTCTTAGTATATGATGGAGAGGGTTCATTTGATCAATAAAATACTGATCACAACCAAGAGACATTAGTAATATTATGTGCACCATTATTACCATAAACATGATATTGGTGATGGTGATCTGGGATTTCTTAATGTTTCCACTCACTTGGTACATCATGGGTTGTGTAAAAATTGAAATTTCGAACCATGTTATGTACTCCCCTTAGATATTGTTGGATGACTTGGAAAGATGGAATTTTCATGGACTTACCATCTCATTTCTCTTCAATTCATGACGTGTTTCATGTTTCCTAGCTTATTAGGTATCATTTGGATCGTTCCCATGTGATTGAATGATATTAAGTCTATGTAGAGTATGAAATCACTTTCGTTGAGTCACAATTAATCAATATGGATTTCTAAGAGAAGGTATTTCATTGAAAATTAATTTCATTTATATTTGTACTTTGGATGTGAGGATGTGGTAACCATGACCTGTGGGAGAATGAATTGTTGATAAGGTTGTATTGAACTTAACGTTTTTATGATTTCTAGATCATGATGGTTTTTCAAGTAGAAAAATAATATATAGTGGGGAGATACAAACACATCATTACCTTCTTTAAGTTATTCATCATCTTTAGATTCCTATTTTTGTTTGTTAATTCGAAGAATTGAAGCATTTTCTGGAAAAGAGACATTTTTTATGTAATTTTACCTAATGTTTTAGGATGCATATTTCATTGAAAAATTGAAATCAAGTTATGAATATTACTAATACATTGAATCATTTTCCATGATCTTTGATAACACATTCATTTGTTTGTGATTTTTTTGATATGAACTATTATATACTCACTAGAAGAATTCACAATAGAAAATAGATAAACAATATGTACTAGTCATGAATTATTTCATAAATTTGATCAAGGATTTAGGGTTTTATACCCCTTTAATCGGGTTCACATCATGAATTTATTGACATCTGTTTTTTAACTGACATGATTTATTTTTCAGAATCTTTTATTAATTATGAATTAAATATAGTAAAATGGTTTCACATAATTATTTGATTAGTATTTGTGATTTAAAATGTGTTTCATGTATGATATGTGTAAAAATATTTTATATCCTACCCTCATGAGACATTGGATCTCTCACTAGTGCTTTTAGGGATCTTTGATATGTCTGGTCCATTCATTCTTTGATTGATCATAATGGTTGTTATGGTGCTCCTCTCCAGGTAAATAGTCTCTTCTTCTTTATTACATTTGGTCATAGTGGAAGAATTTTCTACCTTTTTGTTTCCAATTAATGATCAATTTATGTTTTGTATTGTTCCATTGTAGTTTCATGTGGTTCCTTTTCATTTGATTTCCAATATGTGCATTGTTGATCTTTTTAATCGAATGAAGTTAGGATTCTATATTTTTTGAGATATTTATATCTTCTTTAGTGTTTTTGATTCAAGATTTTATATTTATTCTTTTTGAAATTTATTTAGTTTGATAAATATAGTTAATATATAATTTTATCATAGTTTTTGGAGGGGGTTTTAAATGAACATAACACTTTTTAAACCTTTGGTACATCAAATAATTTCCACATGTGATGCTAGAGTGTGTAAACTCACTAGGGGTTAATCTTGTGTCTTCAATAGACTATAGTAGAACTCAATGTCAGTTGGAAACAACATATGCCTACTTTAGGTTTCTCTTTTTTATGGTATTTATTCTCATAGGCTGGATACTATATACTATGATTTTTACATTTTACCTAGTTTAACTCATTACAGTTTATTTCATGGATATTTCTTCACATGTTTATATTAATAACTTTTTCTTTATAAGTGATGTATTTATATTTTTTTATATTTTTTTTATCATTTATGTAAAAAGAAATATTTAAAAATGGTTTTATTTATGAATATTCATTATAAACCTGTTTTTTTAAGATATAACTTTTGAAATAATAATACTTGTATCTTCAATCGACTATTTCATGGTAACCTACTGGGCTCTCTGTTCACACCCAAATTTTTCCTTTATGTGGTTGTAAAAATTATTTTGTAGGATTCATGGAATCATAAGGTGAAACTTCTAGCATTCTAGGTTCACTTTTCATTTATTATCATCACACTAGGATGGTTTGGAGACGATGGTTCATATCATGGAGACTTAATGGTCTTTTTTATTAAAAAGTTTATGATTTATATTGTTTATTGGGATTATATATATCTTATTGTGTCTCATTGTTAAAAAATTTACACCAGTTATAATAATTTTTATAGTTATAATCAATATTTCTTCCCATTTAAATTTTTATACCTCACCATGTGGTAGACAACTTGGGAAATATTTCTTAGTCCATATTGGTTGGTTCATTACACATCATCATCAAAGAAAATAACAATGATTAATTTTTATACATCCTCAATGATGTATATATTATTTTACACTCTCCCCATTTTGAAATTCATTTTATTCAAGAATTTTTTCACTTTTAAATATCATGCCCAAATTACGCGTTTTATCAGATATAAATCTTTCTTTTAGTTTATTTCAAAATTCACATCTATTCTAAGTAAGAACCCACAGGGTTTCTTAATCCAAAAATCCTCTTAAAAATCACTATTGAAAGATATATATTGAAATTCAATTTAAAAAGTATAATATTACCATTGGGAATCTATAGCAATAAACACTTTTATGGCATCAATCCTCAAAACTAGTGCAGATGTATGATTAAAATATATCACATTAACTAATGAATAGATTTATACATTAATATTTCATTATTTATTACTAATTAAAATTTAAAAAAAAAATCGACCAGTCACCTCATTTTGAGTAATTCATTTTCTTTAATCATGGATACCAAATCCAATGTACCATTCTTCTCTATCTGGTCTAAATAATTCTATATACAAATAACCTAATCTTGATGTGTCAATACACATAATTTATTTATTAGATTACCATGAGAAAAAATGAGGTCTATGTTTCATTACTTAGTGTTCTCTTAGTGTATACATATTTTCATTTTTCTACCCTATTGTTTTGACCGTCACATTTTTTATCAACAATGTTTTAGATGAATTTTATTTTTCCTCATTATTTTATATTGATGAATCTTTTTATCCATCCATGATGTCTTCAACACATTCATCTATTACAAAATTTTATATAGGATAATTTACAAAAATAACATCATAGTTAGTTACAGAACATGATTCTTTAGGTGTATTTTCTATTTTTTGTTATTCATGAAACATCATATTAGTAAATTTAACAATATTTCGCCTTTATTTTTTGTAGTTCTGTTAACTTCTTCCATTTATAAGAAATCATTTGAAAATCCCATAAATTCCAATCTTTTAAATCTTCCCATTATTTCAAACATTATCCTTGATAATAAAGGTCTTTAAAACACATAGTGACACGTAACACATCTATATTCTTTATAATACCTCTCATAAGAAGAAATATCTATGTTATGAATGTATGAATAGTTATTTTCAATGTGAACCACTACACTAATATATTTTCTCCAAAGATATCAAGAATTATCTTCCTCCTATGAAAATATTTTCTACCATTAAAAATGACTATTTTTTGACATATGTATGGTGCCTCGAGTTCTTGTTGAAATAAATTATTTTAATGATAATAATAAAAAATCCAATCTATAAACTGAATTCCATCGAGTCTCTCGATCTTCTCGAGCATAAAATAAAATACTTTTTTAGTACTCCTTAAAAAGGGTTTATACATTCTAAACACTAGAACAATTTTTATAAAAAAAAAGAAATTCAACATAATTCATCAATTAAATTAAAATTTTAATAATATTCCTTAGTTCATTTTTTCATATTGGCCAACACCCAAATTAATGAATAGTGTCGAAAAGGTTGAGTAGAATGAATATACATCTTATTATTAAATAATTAACAATTTTCTTATATTTTAATGTTATGCACAAACAATCTCATTCTATTTCTAATAATATAACATCACATATGATTTCCCCTTAGGAGGTTTTATTCATATACTTTTAACCACGATATGTTTTTCATGAATTACAAAAACTGGTCTATACTTCCATGAATAGATTTAATTAGTATTCATAATAAATAACTTGAAAAAAAATTATTTTGTATTTTTTTCACTTTTTAAAACTCTTCCAAGTTACGGATTTTTAACCAAAATACACCCTTTATCAAAATCGCTTCATTTACTTCATTAAAATGTTATGAGACACATAATTTACAGTTTTCCAATCCATCAAAAAACAATGTTTTTGGGTGTCATATATCATACCCAATAATATTTAAACCAAATAAATTAACATTTATTGCCCCATCATTTACTATGGTTAGTAAGTCAATATTTCACAATTAAACATCCTTCAGAAGTTTTAAATTTATATTAATGTGAGATGATCTTCTACAATATTTGATTCAGGGATGTTAATTTCTGGATAATATTAGTACAATTTGCATAACAATGTATTTATACCTCGCTATTCTCTTCCTTTTATTACTATTTTATGTATTAAAACTCATATATTTCTAGGATATTTTAAGAATAAAACATTTATTAATAATGATCCATCTTGTAACACCTTCTTTTGACTTCATGAAGAACACAACACTAATATTTCTATTTTTATTAAAAATTAGTATTTAATTTCCAAATTTTCATCCATTTAGAAAATTGAAACCTAATAAAAACATAATTCTAAAACCTATTTAATGTATTATAATTTTGGTAAGTAAACCTACAAAATATCTATTTTTTTAAAGACAATACAGTAACAAAAACCCAATGAAAACATACCTTCCATCGTATAGTTCATGTTTTCTAGAATATGGTACTAATATTAATTCCAACTTCAATTAAATAATATTGGAATTTTTTTGTGTAAAAAATACTTGAAACACCTATAATCATATTAATAATATTTTGATTCTTCTCAAACATTTTTTAGTCACCTTTTTAAGTATTTTTTGACTTTATTTTTTTGTTCATATAATTTAAAGATTTTTGAATGTATCTATATTTCTATATAAATTTATCCTTTATGACATTAATCATCTACATTTAATCTTCGCTATCATTTTCATAAATATTTACTCTGTTTATGTATTATTTTTTCTTTTATTAATTAGTATATTTTTCGATACAAATTCCACAACATCTATAAGATTGTTCTGAATGTTTGATCAAGACATCCTCAAATATTTTTCTATATTCCCCAATTTCTATTGTACATAGTAGAACAATATTTATTTTCAAATTAATCCTTTCTTAAATAATGATACTAATATTGTTATAATCAACAATCATATTCATCAGATAATATATATATTTAATATCTATTATTTTTCCTCTACAAACATATATACTTTTCTATTGGATGATTTATTATCCTTTTAAAAATTCTAATATCGTTCTTTTATAGAGATATTTAGGGGACATTATTTTAAATATCACATTTGATAGGACTAAATATAAAAATAATATTATTCATTTAATGAACTTATTTAGTCACTTGATTCATTTTCATCCTTTTTGTTTTCAAAAAGTAGATTTCCCCATCATCAACATTGGATTTTCAAACTACATTTTTATCAACACTTCCTTCACTATATTTAGGCAATGAGTTTAAATTTAAATATTTAAATATTTTTCTTCTGACTATATTGTAATAAACCCTTTAATTTTTTGATTTCATAATTGATAATCTTCTAGTCATAAATTCTTACTCATCATTATCCTCCACATATTTTGATGTTGGATAGGTTTCTAGGAATTAAATAATATATCCACAATGAAAACCCTTAAAATGGATCATTCTCATGTTATTTCATTTATTTTAATCCCAAAATTCTACTTTAATGTTCATTTTTACATTTATATGTTTTTTGATAAATTTATATCTCCATGTATTTTTGGAATGTAATTTGTATATTTTTTAGTTTTTCTTTTTTCACATAGTTATCATGGAATTTTTAGAGAAAACAATCCATTTACCATTAATTATGATATTTTTTGTCTCATTTTATACATGGTTGATCTAAATTTGTTGAAAATGTTTCATTCTAAACCATGTAAAACTTTGTTAAAATTTTATGGGTTATTTGGTATATAAGGGTTATAGTCCAGAACTTCTAAAGAGATTGGTAATCTATGAGATAAGTGAAAAATCAGAACTAAAATTTTACAAAAAAATTTTGAACTATTGGCACATATTTTTTAAATTTGGTGTATTCATAGGTAAAATATATGAGTAATAAATTTCCTAGGAAGTACTTTTGAATAGTTAGTTCATGGTTTGTAAAACCATGTGTCCTACCCAAATTAATTAAAAGCTAATTTTTTTAAAGTTATTCATCTATATAATAAGTATAAAACCCTTATTTATCTTCTCATATCATCTGAACAAACCATGTGCACCGCCTTGGGAGTCTATTAAATTCGTACATCCATTTTTGGTGGTTTAATGCTGGTTTTCATATAATTTCATCCATGTTACATCCCTCTTAACCACTTATTTTCTTATATTTCTTCTTTTCCCCTATGTTTTCCTTCATCTATTAACTCCAACTATCTTATTGGTTGAATTGAGGGTACGATTTGGACTTAATCATTGGAATTATCTCATTTATGGGGTTTATAGGGAATATCTTTAGCACAAGTATTGTTTCCCATTGTAGTGTACAACATTTTGGTTGATCATTGTTGAACTAATCAAGGTGTTTCATTGACGTGACATTCAATCACAGACTAATGGAATCTTATTACTTTTAAAATATCTACTTAAAAATGATATGCCTATATTTATGGACCATGATGTGAAACAGTTGTTCTAACAGGTTTAGAATATTGGAATGAAATGGGATTCCATGCAATGCATTTATAAAAATTCATAAGCTGATTTATTTATTTTGAGAATTTGAAAAAATACCCTTCTGTTGTGAATGGGTTTTTAATTGTTTATATTATGTAATTATTTTTGAAATAAAATTGAAGGATTTTAAGTAGTTTAAATATTATTATATTGTTTTTCAATTTTGAAAAGTTTTGGATAATCTTTGTGTATTGTTTTTTAAACCTATTTACATCCTCAGAATGTTTTTTAAATAAAGGAATTTGGTGTTTATGATTATTGGATAATCAAATTAGTTTGTATAGTATTGAGGATGTGAAATATATTTTTTAAATCATTGATGGATTTAAATGATTTTAAAGGATAATTTATGGAATATTTTAGTTCCCAAAAAACTTTAAAATGTGTCATTATAATTTCATTTCAAGTGAATAATGGAAAAAAATTAACTAGTGTATGGGATTGAATTCAATACTTGTTTGGGAGAACATCTATTTAGATAATTATGGGAAGTGAGATATTATAAATTTAATAATCCCAATATGAGACTCTTAGACATATTTTATGCCTTTGGTCTCTGATGATACCTTGAGAGGATATTCTCTCCTGATAAAATCATATATGATACATGTGTTTTCATATAATAGGGAGGATTATTTATGATGCTGTAATAGGTGTGGAATAATTTATTTCAATGATTTATATTGGATATTGGATATTATTGATCATTATCACCAACATTTAACTTATCAGGGAATCGTATGGGTATTGGAGTGGGTGAATTAAGTTTTTGAAACCCTACTGTATGGTTATTTATTTTTTTTAGCGACGATTCCCATATGACCAAGAGTGTGCAGGGATTAAAAGTTATCTATGGGGTCTGAAGAGATCGTGGGAGTTACGGACTGAGAGAGCTAATTGGGAATGAGGGAACATATGGAATAATGATATATGATCTAATTTTTATTATTCAATCATGTTATTTAATGTAAATATTATTATTTAATTCACACTACATACCTATGTTGAGATATCATTAGCTATATGCCATCACATTAAGATTATATTTAGGATCAATTTAAGGTATTTATATTATCATCTCATTCATATTACTTTAATCATATATTAATTTTTGGTACACTTGTACATATTCTTTTGGTTACTAGTATATTGGGAGTTGATATAGTGGTTCTATCTTGTGATCATTCCTCTATATCCCATTATTTACAGAGTTTTATAATGTTTAGATATGGTTCATATTAATTTTTTTTTAAAAATAATATTGGATGTTTGATTTCAATTTTCTTTCAAATTAATTTTGAAATTATAATCAACTGATTTCTTTAAATGTAAAAATATGAATTCAATTATGTTTCAGAGTGTTTTCTAATATATTAAAAATGGTGTTCTATTGAAACTCCAGTGTTTGTGGGTTTTGAAAAATGGTTTTCAGAAAATATTTAATATTTTAGGGAAAGGATTGTTTTCAATTATTTTTTATAATACCAAGTGAAAAGCAGGAAAAACATATTAGTTTTTGAAATGTGTATTTGAGATTTAGGTTTTTATAAAATTGTTTTAGAAGGGAACTGAAATATGATGGTTAGTATAATAGGTGCTGGTTCCGAGAAAAGTATTTCAATGTGATTTTTTAATTTAGTAAAAATCATAAAATAAAAATGTTTACGCACTTTTCATATATTTCGTGTTTCAATATAAAAATATTATAAAAATGATTACTTCTCTAATTTAATTCAAATGGTAGTTCTTAAGATGAAATATTATAGTGATATAACAGATTAGGAAGGTGGTGTTATACTAGACTATTTAACTTTAACGAATCTCTTAGAGTTCCATATTCATTCCAAATTGATTCTTCTCTATAATCTTCTGAGAGTGATGTCTGGATCATTAATGACCATGGGTCACATGGAGGCCCACGGCAGCTAGATTGAAGGATTTTTTTTGGATTTTGGATTTTTTCATAGACCTATATTATTTTATGATACAATATTATTTGCATTTCATATATTGTTTCATTTATTATTAGTTGTATGGAAAATTTGGATGTCTGATTATGTTTATCTACTACGTTAATGGTTTATTTATTTTATTTTTACTACTTATTTATTAATGTTAAATGTGGTATAATTCATTATCATGTAATGTCACATGATTACCATTAACTGTTTTCTATGATGTAGAAATCTAGAACATCCTTCGGGTCTTTTGAAAGACACGGTAAGTTTCTAGGTTAGATGACACCCAGTTCAGTTTTTTATAAATTGGATTAAGGCTTTATGTTATTAGTTGGAAATATGTTTCATAATTACCTATTTTTTGTATTCGAACTAAATAAATATATTATTTAGGACAAATTATTTTTGTTCATATAAGGACCCGACATTAAAAAATTACATAATCCTGAATTAAATGAATAATTCTTGTCGAGTATATTTTTCGGTTTAGATTTTTTGTTAATTACACCATAAATATTAAATATCAACATGAAAATTACATTTTGACAATATTACTCACTTTATATTTTTTCATAACATAAACTCTTAGAAAGAAACATTACTAGTCCAATGTTTTAGATATCAGGACTATTCATTGATCCCACCCTAGACTTTATTCATCTTTAAGTCCTCTGAAAAACTTTTCAAAAATATGGAATGAGAAAAAAAATCTCAGTAATGGTTATAAAATAAGTAATGAAATCATTTTCCCATCAATAAATACAAAACAATGAAACTATGGTTTTCAATCATAACATACCTTAGTAAATAATAAGATTTATGCCTAACACACTTAAATCATAAATCATAAAGGTAACTTATGGCATACATAACATACATACATTTTTTCATTCACAACTATGCAAGGAGTTATGTTTTGAATACACATCACAGTATAATCCCTAAATATCTTAGGAGAAACATTAATGTTTACCTCTGTCATGTTACCCAATGCTTTGGAGAGCAATCTCTGGCTCACCCGCCCTAGATTTATCATGAAACAACCCATGTACGTAAAAATAGCCCATAAACCATAACATAATCATAACATGACACACCCCGACCACGAACACCTTTTATTTTATTCTTTTATTGGTCCCGTGTTGTTTGGATGGGGTTTCATTGGGTCCCTGTTTGAACTTTTCTGATGTTTGGTGTTTTTGGTGGGTCTTTGGCCGATGTACGACCACTGCACTGTTAGCGGCAACCCTGCATCTGGTCCTGGTGTTGGCGCGATGGCACGACACTTACAATAAATAATAAATTAATTAAATTAATTAAGTTAATTTAATGTAGAATCCAAATAAAATTTTATATCAATAAAGCAAGGTTAATGTTTAAATTATAATAATGAAAATATGTCCGCGCAAATGGTTATTTTATTATTATTTAATTTGGAAATAATACTATTTTTATTAAGTTGTTATAAATATAATTATTATTAAAAATGAAAGGTAATAAAATTATCATTTTATTAACTTTATGTTTATTATTAATTTCTTATGTTGTCAATGATATTGTTTTTATTACTTTGTTATTGATATTCTTATTATTACAACATAAAATAAAATGGATAATAGATGATAAATTTTATTTTTTTTATTAATATTTTTTGCTTTTATTATTATTATTATTATTATTATTTATTATTGTTCTCTTTGAAACCCAAATCCTCCCCACTATCCCGCATCCCCCCCCCCCGTCCTACGGCCTCCTGCATGTTGTGCACCTGTGCGCCGCCACTGTTTCCCCCTTTCTCCTTCACTGTTTTACACCGCGAGCCCCTGTCCAGTGCTTTCCCTCACCTCCTGATGCTCCGGCCACTGCCATGCGTCGTCTCCCCCAACTGGGGATCGCCTACCGCCGCTCTACCGGTCCGGCATATCACCCCCCTCTCGGCCGACCCTGCCTCCCTGTCCGGCTCTCCCTCCATGCTTGCCTCTCCACGTCGGCCCGGGACCCGGCCTCCCACCTCCTCCAGGTCATGCACCGGCCGACCCTATCTTTTTTATTCCTTCTGACATGAGACACCCGGTGCGCCTTCTTTTGTTTTTTCCCTTTGTTGCGATCGTTCGGTAGAACCTACTCCCCTCCTCCCGCGTCCAGCCTTCTCCTGCGGCGACAGCCTTGCCGGACCCCAGCCAAGCTTCCCCCTTCCAGCTTGTCTCGCCGCACGCCTCCGGCCTTGCCTCCTCAGCACCCCGACCCCCTCCCATGTTCAGCCAGCACTAGTTCATGCCCCTTCTTCTTGGAGCGACCCTCCGACAGCAGCCCACTACCTCCGCCCGGCCAACCAGCTTTGACAAGAGCCCCTTCACTTGGTGGGTTTTCTACCCAGCTCGACGACCCCTTGGAATAACCTCATTTCATTATTTTGGTGTTTTTCTCCTTTTTTATCACCCAAATTCTAAATGCTTCGGGTTGATTTTTCATGTCTAGTTTGGTGTGTAGGGGTTTAAATTGGGCCGTAGAGCGATGCACATTTCTCTTTTGTGGTCTTGTCGCTCTCACACGTGTTGAGGTAGAAGTTTCATGCTATTCACTCCCAATTTCAAGTCATGTGGTGCTTGTTTGTTGTTGTTTAATTTCTAAATCATGTTTCAAAATTTTATTACATACTATGTTAATTTTTACTAGGGTTTTCATATTGGCGGAATTGATCGCAATTAGTTTTTTTTATGTCGTTATTTCATGCGCATGTAAATGCCTTACCTTTTGGTAGAGTAATTGTCATATTTATTTTAAAATGATTTTTTTGTTATATCAGGGTGTGCCAGATATAAATCTTTGGGTAGTGTTTGGTTGTGTCTTATGACTTGTGAAATTGGTTTATGTGAGTCCTCTGTGTCTTGTTGGATGTGTGATGGTCTTTGCTGCACTAATTTTAGGTGTCGATACTTGTTGCAGGGAGTCGATATCATTCCTAAGTGCGCACACGTATCTTCCCAGGTGTGAATATATCTATATATATAGACCTTGTGAGTGCGTGTTCCATCATGGCGCGGGGAACACGCGCATCAGTTTAAAGGTGTGTATATATATATATATATGGAAGTGTGAGAACGGTGTCTCAGGTCACGTCGAACCATGCACAGTCAGCCGCCGCCGAAGGCGAAGTGATTCAGATCGATTTGGACTATCTGTCGCTATTTACGAGGCGCCTTTGGTTTTACCGCATGTTTTGAGTTTGTTTTGTTTCATTTTCACTGGTGTCGAGGTGGGTTTTACTCTGTTTATTCAATTGTATTTTTTTAAGACATTATTTCTGTGTTTTTAGATGCTTTGCGTTGTTTCAGTGCATTGGAAAGGTTTTTCCATGATGTTGTGGTCATCGGCAAGTGGCGCGTACTTTGCGCAAGTTGGTATGTACCACATCGTCATTGTAACTGGGCTGCGAGTTGAGGTAGGTCCCCCATTGCACTCACCTTTAAATTTAGAATTTATTAATTGTTTGATGTTTTGTTAATTTTAATGAATGAGAAATAATATTAGATAATAAATTTTTAAATGATTATTTAGTGTGAAAAGAGACGTTTATTTTATACCGAACACTTGGAACATTTTCATGATGGGCGGACACCCAGTATTTAAAGAAGGCATGTTTTTCCTTTAAACATAATTCACGTAATTTAAAATGTATTTCTAGTTTTAATGATAAATGATTTATTATGAACAAGTGTTTTGGGTTTCCTCAAAAAATGAAGTTTTTCTTTAAAATTGGTGAAGGTCTGTTTGGCACTTTAATAAAATAGATAATTTTGGAAAACCCACTCGGGGGGTGATCTGTGGTGTGTGTTGATTGTGTGAGATTTATGTGATGTTTGTGCATTGTGACTGATTGATTGACATTGTTGAGCCACCCCTCTTTTATTATATTTGTTGACATGGGAACCTGGCATAGTGAGTGAATTTTCTGAGAACGATTGCTGCACTAGTTTAGACCACGCACTGGCTAGTGGCCCCATAGTAGGGGAATACTAAGTTATTGCTCCTATAGGGATTGGGCCCCTCAGTTAGGCCATGTAGGGCTATGTTGGGTAGTAGTATGGGCGTTATGACGTCATTGAGTTAGGGAATGCCTTCAGGATAAGTCAGATGTATAGTATGTTCTGGATTGTTCACGATCTCCTATGTTTGACCCATGATTCTTTTAGTGTTTATTTGTATGTAGCGGATGATTGAGAGGTATAGTTCTGTAGTTGGACCCTGTGTTCCACTTCTTTTCCATTTCCCTTAGTGTGTGTGTGTGGTATGTTGTGTGTGGTTTTCCCTCTGGCTAGCAACTATAGTTTTGATTTCTAAATTGTTCACAAAATGTTTTAAAATTCTATACACCTATTCCATTAAAACATTAAACTTGTTTTAAATTAAAAAGGGCGATGGGATGATACATGTTTTAGAAATGAAAGTGTGTGTGTGAAAACTAATATTTTATATAATTTAGTTCAAACATGAAATTGGTAAATTCTTCTTTTGAAGGTAGTTCTTTGGGAATAGATATCGGGCTAGCCTACTAAGTTTTTATACTCATGCCTATAGTTCTTTCCTATTTTTAGTGTTGCTCGGGCTACAGTTTTGGTGCGTTCACCTTGGTCAACGTTTGGTTGTGACTTGGAGAGTGACCCGCGAGGTCACACGGTGATAGTGGTTGTCTCTTTCGGTTAATTTTATTTTCCTCTATTCTTGTTTAGTTACTTTACTCTGTTTATTTATCTTTGCGCTGTTTTTTTTATTTTAGCTGCTTTATTTACTTATTTCTTTTCCCAAAATCGTTCCCTCCTATTTAATTTTAATGCCCGACACTAGTTTCTAGCCCGTGGGGATCGGGAACGCCCCTCGGGCCATGTCGTGGGCCGGCTCGGGTGACCGGTTCAGGGTCGACCCGGGCTAGTTCGTGACAAAATGGTATCAAAGGAGATTGGATCTTAGCGGACCTTGCTTTTTAGAGTGCCCTTTGTTATTTTTGAGGTCTAGTAGAAGGAGATTAGGACTGTCGGGGATCAGGAGGTAGGTTACGGGTCGGTGCCTGATCACCACCGCTCGTGACAAGACCTGAGTTACCAGGCGTAGTCTGAGATTTGAGTCTTTCGTCGTTGATTATTTTGGATTGAGGGAAGACGCTAAAGGTGAATCGGTTCACATTGCAGCCTCACATGGGGTGGTGACCCAGGTGAAGTCCATGTGACTGGCCCAAGGTCCTCTTAGTTTTATGCTTTACTTGGGGCATGGCTCACCACCATGTCACTAGGTCAGACATATACACTATTTCCTCGTTCCATTGGGTTATTACTGCTTGTGTTTTGTTTTAGTCTATGTTGATCTGAGTGTGCATTAAAAAGTGAAATTGGTTTTTAAATGGAAAAGTTTTTCTTCTAAATTGTTTTTGAAATTATTAAAGTGGGTTTCTAAAGAGAAGGTGTCTCAATTTGGAAAAACATGGTATGTGT
Organism: Viscum album; assembly: GCA_963277665.1. Classification (NCBI taxonomy): domain Eukaryota; kingdom Viridiplantae; phylum Streptophyta; class Magnoliopsida; order Santalales; family Viscaceae; genus Viscum; species Viscum album. The sequence goes on along the minus strand of OY728163.1, from coordinate 1,041,534,395 downwards.
TTGAATTTGATAGGGAAAAAATGTGTATGAACCATGGAACACCTTATGGCGGGTCACACGTGCGTGAGTATGTATGGATGTTTGTGGGGGAACTAGTTTGCAAATGATATGAGTGAGATTGAATGAACTCACAGGTGACGGTTCATAAGGAGCCATAGGTGAGTTTTTTTAATGTAAAGAAATAATGGTTTTGGAAAAGTGATTTTTTCTTGTGTTGTATATTTCTGGATTATGGACATATTCACCTTAGTTTGTGTTATTGCATTGATTGAGTTTTTTCTTGATGTCGGTTTCGATGGTGTTTTTCATACTGTTATGAGTATGCTGCCCAGAAAGCCTCCCCATGTTGTTAATGAGTTATGCCCAGTTATCAGTTTCTTTTTTTTGTTGCTTGCTTTTCGAGGTAACTGAAGTCTGTTAGAGGTAGTTGTATAGTTCGGAAAGATAGCGTGTCTTAGGGTTATTGGGAACTCCCATGGTAGTTAATGTCCGTACAACCCTTGAGTTATTGGAGGGTTCAGTTCTGGACTAGTAAAGATGAAACGTATCATCATCGCTAGAGTCTAGGGTGTGATTAATAATGGTCGACTTCAGCAAAGGTTCTCCACCTGGCAAGGAGTGCGGGCCGATGGAACCTGTCTCCAAGAAATCATCCTTGTCGGTACCGACTCTTAGTTCGTCAGACTGCTCTATTGTGCGTCACAAGTATGACCAGTCTGGACACTATATGCCATCATGTTTCATCCCTTTGAAAATGTATGACTGTCATGGTTGTTTGAATCATCGAACAGAAGGAGTTAGAGACCAGAAGATGAAAATGCCTGACTATGAGGCAGGAGATGCTTCAGCCATCAGGGCCCCAGCCACAGGTCATGGGGTGAAGCTCGCGGGCTGTCAAAAGTATCTGAGTGTATGAAGAACCTTGGTCTGATTATTGTTTTCAGCTTTGGGAGGGAAATATCCAAAGATTCCTTGTTTTGTTCTTGTCACCATTGTAAGATCATCATAGTTGGGGTGATGTGATGAACTTGTTCTACCGCAGTCTAAGCTGTATTATCTATTCTTAGTTTTTTTCAAATCATTCATTTTCCCTTGAAGGGTGTTGGGGCCATGAATAAATGGGTCATTCTAATTTTTAGTTGGGCCTCAATTATGTTCGTTAGTGGGATGTTTGGTTTTTTTGAAATTAATGTGCGGTGTTCCGAGGCCCTTTCTGAGTTCGGGCTAGGAATTCCCTAGACATTGGTTGCAGTGAGGATTTTATTCGGTTGGTGTGTGAGGGGTTGAGTTAATTCCTTATCCTAGGGTTGTTAGGATGTTTCGTATCAATATTTTCGTTTATTTATCTGGGTGTTGTTCAGTCCATGTGGAGATATTAATTGGGTTCGGTTTGGGAGTTCCCGCATTGGCCCCCTCGGGGTGGTATGATCGGGTTTCAAGGTTTCCATATTAGTAAATTCTTGTAGTGGGGAGAACCCTCTCATGTTCTCCCCTCAACCTCGGGCATCAGTATTCTCTTGAATTGGTTGAGTGTGACCTGTTGAGAGTAAGGTCATCCCGAGATTCACAGATTTTCATTGGTTTTTACTGTGCATGGACTCGAGTTTTTTCAACAGTCGGCTTGGTGACTTTCTAGGGGCAGAAAGTGTTTTTGGTGGGGAGAATTTTCACATCCCGACCACAAAAACCTTTTATTTTATTCTTTTACTGGTCCCACTTTGTTTGGACGGGGTTTAATTGGGTCCATGTTTGAACTTTTCCGAAGTTTGGTGTTTTTGGTGGGTCTTTGGCAAATGTACGACAAAAGCACCATTAACGGCGACCCAGCATTTGGTCCTGGTGTTGGCGCGATGGCGCGACACTACAAATAAATAATAAATTAATTAAATTAATTATGTTAATTGAATGTGTAATCCAAATAAGATTTTATATCAATAATGCAAGGTTAATGTTTAAATTATAATAATGAAAATCTGTCCGCGCAAATGATTATTTTATTATTATTTAATCTGGAAATAATACTATTATTATTAATTTATTATAAATATAATTATTATTTAATAATAAACTTAATAAAATTATCATTTTATTAACTTTATGTTTATTATTAATTTCTTTGGTTTTCAATGATATTTTTTTTATTACATCGCTATTGATATTTTAATTATTACTACTTATAATAAAATGGATAATAGATGATATCTTTTATTTTTTTTAATATTTATTTCTTTTATTATTGTTTTCTTTGAAACCCTAATCCTCCCCACTATCCCGCATCTCCACCCCTCCCCCCCCCCCCCCCGACCTGCGGCCTCCTGCGTGCTACGCACCTATGTGCCGCCACTGATTCCCCCTTTCTCCTTCACCGTTCTGTGCCGCGGGCCCCTGCCTAGCGCTCGCCCCCACCTCCGGATCCTCCAACCTCTGCCAAGCGTCGTCTCCCCCAACTTCGGATCGCCTACCTCCACTCTACCAGTCCGGCACAACACCCCCCTCTCAGCCCGACCTCACCTCCCTGTCCGGCTCGCCCTCCATGCTTGCCTGTCCACGTCGGCCCGGGACCCGGCCTCCCGCCTCCTGTAGGTCGTGCGCCAGCTGACCCTCTATTTTTTTCAGCCGACGTGAGACACCCCCCTAAGCCTTCTTTTGTTTTTTTCCTTTGTTCTGATCCACTGGTAGAAGCTACTCCCCTCCTCCCGCATCCAGCCTGCTCCGGCGGCGACAGCCTTGCTGGACCCCATCCAATCTTCCCCCTTCCAGTTTGTCTCGCCGCACGCCTACGGCCTTGCCTCCTCATCACCGCGACCCCCTTCCATGTTCATCCAGCACCAGTTCCCTTCCCTTTCTTCTCGGTGCGACCCTCCGACAGCGGTCCACTCCATCCACCCGGCCAACCAGCTCCGACAAGAGCCCCTTCACTTGGTGGTCTTTCAACCCAGCTCGACGACCCCTTGGTATAACCAAATTTCATTATTTTGGTGTTTTTCTTCTTTTCTATTACCCAAATTCTAAATGCTTCGGGTTCAGTTTCCACGTCTTGTTTGGTGTATAGGGGTTGTAATTGGGCCACAGAGTGATGCACTTTTCTCTGTTGTGATTCTATCACTCTCACATGTGTTGAGGTAGACGTTTCATGCCCTTCACTCCCAATTTCAAGTCATGTGGTTCTTGTTTGTCATTATTTAATTTCTAAATCATGTCTCACAATTTTATTACATACTGCGTTAATTTTTAGTAGGGTTTTTATATTGGCATAATTGAGCGCAATTAGTTTTTTTTGATGTCGTTCATTCATGCACATGTAAATACCTTACCTTTTGGTAGAGTAACTGTCATATTTCTTTTAAAATGGTTTTGTTGGTTATATCAGGGTGCGTCAGATATAAATCCTTGGGTAGTGTTTTGTTGTGTCTTATGACTTGTGAAATTGTTTTATGTGAGTCCTCTATGTCTTGTTGGATGTGCGATGGTCTTCACTGCACTAATGTTAGGTGTCGAGACTTGTTTCAGGGAGTCGAGATCATTCCTAAGTATGCACACGTATCTTCCCAGGTATGAATATATATATATATATACGCCTTCTATGTGAATGTTACCTCATGGTGAGGGGAACACACACATCAGTTTAAAGGTATATATATATATATATGTGTGTGTGTGTGTGTGTGTGTGGAAGTGTTCGAACGGTGTCTCAGGTCACATCGGATCGTGCACCGTCGGCCGCCACCGAAGGCACAGCGATTCAGATCGATTCGGACTATTTGTCGCTATTTACGAGGCGCCTTTGGTTTTACCGCATGTTTCGAGTTTGTTTCGTTTCGTCTGCACTGGTGTCGAGGTGGGTTTTACTCTATTTATTGTTTTTTATTTTTTAAGACATTGTTTCTGTGTTTTTAGATGCTTTGTGTTGTTGCAGCGCATTGGCATGGTTTTTCCATGATGTTGCGGTTTTCGGCAAGTGGCGCGTACTTGTGCGCAAGTTGGGATGTACTGCATCGTTATTGTAACTGGGCTACGAGTTGAGGTAGGTCCCCCATTGCACTCACATTTAAATTTAGTATTTATTAATTGCTTCATGTTTTGTTAATTTTAATGAATGAGAAATAATATTAGCTAATAAAATTTTAAAAAACTATTTAGTGTGAAAAGAGCTGTTTATTTTATACCAAACACTTGGAACATTTTATTGATGGGCGGACTCCCAATATTTAACGAATGCCCGTTTGGCCTTTACACATAATTCACGGAATTTCAAATGTACTTTTAGTTTTAAAGATAAATGATTTCTTCTGAAAAATTGTTTTGGGCTTTCTCGAGAAATGAATTTTTTCTTTAAAATTGGTGAAGGCCCGTTTGGCACTTTAATAAAATAGATTATTTTGGAAAACCCACTCGGGGGGTGATCTGTGGTGTGCATTTATTACATGATCTTTATGTGATCTTTTTTCATTGTGACTGATTGATTTCCATTGTTGACTCACCCCTATTTTATTATATGTGTTGACATGGGAACCTGGCATAGTGAATGAATTTTCTGAGAACGATTGTTGCACTAGTTTAGAACACGCACTGACTAGTGGACCCATAACAGGGGAATAATGATTTATTGATGCTATGGGGATTGGCACCCTCAGTTAGGCCATGCAGGGCTATGCTGGGTAGTAGTATGGGCGTTATGACGTCATCGATTTAGGGCATGCCATCAGGATGAGTCAGATGTATAGTATGTTCTGGATTGTTCATGATCAACTAGGTTTGACCCATGTTTCTTTTAGTGTCTATTTGTATGTGGCGGATGATTGAGAGGTCTAGTTCGGTAGTTGTCCCCTGTGTGCCACTTCATTTCCATTTCCCTTAGTGTGTGCGTGGTATGTTGTGTGTGGTTTTCCCTTTGGCGAGCAACTAATGTTTGGATTTCTAAATAGATCACAAAATGTTTTAAAATTCTACACACATGTTCCATTCAAACATTAAACTTGTTTTAAATTTAAAAGGGCGATGGGATGATACTTGTTTTAGAAATGAATGTTTCTTGTGTGAAAACTAATATTTTATATAATTTAGTTCAAACCTGAAATTGGAAAATTATTCTTTTAAAGGTAGTGCTTTGGGAATAGATATTGGGATAGCCTACTGAGTTTTTATACTCAAACCTATAGTTCTTTCCTGTTTTTAGTGTTGTGCAGGATACAACATGGGTGCGTTCTCCTTGGGCGACGTTTGGTCATGAGTTGGAGAGTGACCCGCGAGGTCACATGGTGATAGTGGTTTTCTCTTTTGGTTAGTTTTATTTTCTTCTTTTCTGGTTTAGTTACATTACTCTGTTTATTTATTTTGTTCTGTTTTTTTATTTGAGCTGCTTTATTTACTTATTTGTTTGGGAGAAATCGTTCCCTCTTGTTTAATTTTGATGTCTGGCACTAGTTGCCGGCCCGTGGGGATCGGGAATGCCCCTCGGGCCATGTCATGGTCTGGATCGGGTGACCGGTTCAGGGTCGACCCGGGTTGGTTCATGACATTACACATATCAGAAGCATAATTTAAAGATAACATTTCTACATTCCAATAACAATATATCAAATCATTATATTGACATAAACAATTCTTTATCCAAAAATTTTCAAAACCATTTAAATCATTTAATAAAGAGGTTTTTGAATCAAACTGTACAACAACACTTTGAATAGTTTGAAAGAAATTTTAATTTGAAAACATTCAATTCCATATAAATAACTCCTTAAACCCATAGTTAAAACATTAACATTAATGAGAAAATTTTGGAAGAATAAATCATTGAAACATTTTCATCGATATTTTAGTTAAATAGTTCTCATCAAAATGTGAGACGCTTAAATAAAAATAATCAGTGAATCACATTTAATCATAACATTATTATATCATGAGAATAAATGGATTCATTATATAATATTCTAAAGTACATTATATACACCACATAAGAGTGAATTGTTCCTTAACTACAATGAAGTCTCAAGGGAATGTAAAGTTAGACAAAATCACTTATAAAAACAGTATCCTTAGATTAAGGATAAATAAATTACATAATTATGTGTGAAAAATATAAATACACTAAATATTATGGGATATTCCATTTAAATCAATAAACGAACATTCACACATTTTTGTGTCAAAACTAAAACCAGGGCTTGGACGGTTAACATAATGAATGGAAATTGAGTTAAAATAACTCTTATCAATTTCATTTCGATTTCTTAAGAATTTAACAATAGAGTTATTATGTGTGTAAAATGTATATCCACCCAATTATCAGTGTAAATTACAACATAAATAAATAAACAATGATTCTACACTTAATCATAGCATGACATAACTAAGAATTTGATGATCAACTCAAGGAATGAAAATAGGGTTAAAAATTACCCTTACCGATTTGGTAACTTAGATAACATACACCACAAGAAATAAGGATCACACAATAAAGATGTAAATGCCCATAAATTAATGTATACTACACAAATAATACAATCATTTGAATTAAATATAGCACACAAAAGTAAATAGTGGCAATCATAGCATGAATCTCAGTGGAATAAAAAGTGAGATGAAAAACCCTTACCACGTTGTAATCAATCGAGTTATATAAACACAAATTAATAAACACAAAATGAATCACATAATATCATGAATATAAATATAATCATGACAATATATATAAAATGTTATTACATAATACACCACATGCAATAAATAATTTATGAACATTGGAAATCTCTCCGAATTTAATTTGAGATAAGAAACACTTTACCTCATGTCCAACCTGAACCGTTCATTATTTAATTTTATGAATAATAAGATAAAGATAATTTAAACTTTCTTAAAAACTATTTCAAAGTTCATTATTCCTTTTATATCACTTATTACCATGTTATAAACATTATTCAATCACTTATGTTAATAATGGTTATTTTATCGATATTTGGTACTTGAGTAAAAAATAAACAGCTTATAAATAAACGTTTTGCATGTTGTAAAATGTAAATTATCTACATAATGATATTCAGGATTGAAATATAATATATATCATATATATCAAGGATATACATTTATTTATAATATTATATAAACTTTTGATTAAAAAAATAAAATGCACCATTCATGGAGACGGTAAGCTGTACATCCGAATGAATTCAGCTTTCTTTTCTAATTCATATTAAATGAAATGAAAACATAATGATAAATTGGTATACTATAATTACATTATAATATAATATTATATATATATATATGATAAATAATTTCATTAACTCTATCATTTATATGTTCCATGTATGTCATGAATGAATCATATCACCATTACGGGCGGTAGTCCACACTTCATCAAATGAAATTATTGTATTTACACATATTAGAAATCATAATTGTATTTTTGTAAATAAAAATTACAGAATCATAAAGAAAACATAAACATTATATACATCATATATAAATAAAGTTCCATCACTATAGCATCCCGCCTTTTTTCACAAAAACTTTAATTACATTATACAAAATGGAGGATCTTTACTGTTTAGTGTCTTGGAAACTAAGAAATTAAAACATGAAAACATAAAATATTATTATTAAAAACTTGAAAGGATTCTCCTTATGTTCATCCTAGGTTCATTACTGCATCTCATAACCTGGGGACATACAACAAAAGAATGGGTGAGCATAGGGCCTGGTAAGGGAAACAAGGGGAAACATTTAACATGTGAACTTGGGATACATCAACAATGTCATGAAAAATAACATTAAGGCATGAGAAATAAATTGTGAGGCATATCATAATAAAAATAAATTTTTTTATAACATTAATATGTGGCTACAACATTTAATATTGACAATAATTCTGTTTCACCAAGGTCCAACCCCAAGGTTTCATTAAAAATTACCAAGGTTATTCACCAAGGTATCAGTCTAAAAGGTCATCTATAGAGATTAAGTCTTTACCCAATGCATTGGAGCGCTATCAAGGATCACCCTTGAAAATTCTTTATAATCATGTGAGCCACATATATAATCATCCATCATTTCATAAACAACCCATATAGCATAAAATAAATGGGTTTCATTTCATAATCATAATGTTTTAAAAACTGCTTTAATGACATGATCTTTATGTCACTTTAAACCCACAGAAAGGGAAAGCGGGTTCCATGTATGGAAATCACAGAATTTAAAATGTAAAATTTTGGTATATATGTGAAAACCCTTTTAGAATTATGATATTTGAGTATTCACTTAATAAAATAAATGAATTAGAGAATAAGAGAGAGACATTTTGAGATGAAAATTATGTAGCATAACGGCATTGTTACGAGGTTTTAGAAAACATTAAAAAGAGAGGGGACATGGGTCAACCACTCATAAATGATCCATAAAATAGTAGGGGGACATAATATAAGGGATTTAAGAACATTGAAATGAAATTTTAAAGATATACCATATGAAATGAAGAACATGAAGGAAGACAAAAATAAGATTTCTCTTACGAAAATTAGGCAGCCTAACGCCATCACTTAAAAAATGAATTGATGAGATCAAATAGGGTCACACATTATATGAACATAAAAGATAAGTATGATATATATAGATATCATACCCCAAAATAATAAAAATTAACTTTAATTACTTGACATGAAAGTAGAACATTGAAAAAATGAGAAAGGTGAAAGAATCCCTTAAAAATTCGGCAGCCTAATGGCGTCTCTTAAACATCAACAAAAATGAATTGATGAAATCAAATAGGGTATCTCATCATATGAACATAAAATATCAGTATGATAGATATAGAGATCATACCCCAAACATTATAAAAAGTAACATGAAATACTTGACCTGAATGTAGATCTTTGAAAAATGAGAAAGGTGAATGAATCCCTTAAAAATTCGGCAGCCTAACGGCATCACTTAATCATCAACAAAAAATGAATTGATGAGATCAAATAGGGTCTCTCATAATATGAACATAAAAGATCAGTATGATAGATATAGAGATCATACAACAACATACTAAAAAAAGGAACTTGAAATACTTGACATGAAAGTAGATCTTTGAAAAATGAGAAAGGTGAACGAATCCCTTAAAAATTTGGCAGCCTAACGGTGTCACTTAAACATTCTTAAAATGAATTAATTGGAGAAATAGGGGGTCTCTCATCTTATGAAAATTAAAAGATCAGTAACATGAATATAAAAAACATCTTCCAACATAAGAACATGGATCATAAAAGAAATGACATAAAATAGATTACTTGAAAAGAAAGAGAGAGGTCGGATCCCTTACCTTAAAATGTAACTCTTAAAACTCAATGGTTGGGGCCTTGAGGGATTGGGGCATCTTGGGAGGACTCCTTGGGAGGTAATGAGACTATATCATTGTTTGGGGATAGTTGGGAGTCGAATGTAAGAGAGTATGGCTTGGTATTTATAGGGAAAGTGAGGGGACAAGGCATTAATGGCCAAGGGACACCTCATTGGTGGTTTTGGCAAAACCAGGGGCTTGACCATGGTATTTTCCAATGGAATTGGCCAATTGGGACACCTCATACCTTATCTTACTATTCATAGGTCGACCATATTGATTACATACTGGATACATCATTTAGTGATTTCATTAAACACCTGTCACTTAAAAATTGTATTTTTGCTATTCATTAAACGTTCAACTTTCTCAGAAAAACACAAAATTTCACCTTAACCAAATATCGATGCTCTGATTTCAAAAATGAAATCCATTTTATAAAAATAATTTTTTAAATATTTTTAATTTAATTTTTAAATAAATACACTATTCACAGAAATTTTATTTTTTCCCGAAAAATCCCCAAAAATTTCCTTAGAATAATATCGATGTTCTGAATTCAAAAATAAAGTCTATTTTATAAAAATAATTTTCTAAATAATTTTAATTTAATTTTAAATTAAAAAACACAATTCACCAGAAAAAACTAATACTTGAATAATAATTTATGAAACCATTATTTAACCATTTTATTGAATCATAATTCTTAATCAAGGTGCCTAGATTATATTAATAATTAAATTAAATGAGATTACTAATCCATTTGGTCAAATTACTAATCCTAAGCATAAAATCACTATTGATAATTTAATATTCAACAAAAATCAAGTTGATCTTATTAGACTCTAAATTTCGTAATAAACATAATTGTAGAATACCATTTTTTTAAATCATTACACATTTTTAATTATTTAAGGTTTACATAAACATTTTTAAAATATCCTTTCTCTAAAATTCATTAAAAATATGCGTACTATATTTATCCGGACATTTAAAAATTCATAAACTTCATCATAAGAAGAAATCAAAATTTTTATTTAAAACAAAGGATTACACAAGGCAGTTACGGTCTCCTTACATAGCCCCTTATCACACCAGCAAAGGACCAAAGTGTAAGGTGTTCTAAGATGAGAGAATCCTAGGGAGTCATGACCAACATCACACGAGTAGTAGTTTCTATCAGTTTTAACTTCTCGCGAAGGAGATTCTGTTCTAGCTTCACACGATGATGTTCGGATTGGGTTTGGTCCAGTGCAAAGCCCAGTGGTACTACCTCCTTCCCAAGTTCTGTTAGATGGGCTTTGATCGGTCCAAGACAACTGGGTGAGGCCATAGAATCTTCTTTCTATATAAATTAACCAATATCACTTGTATTTAGAGATAATGATCGTAATATTTAGTTTCCAAAGGTCGTTCTGACTAAAAAACATATAATAGTCAAAACCCAATAGTCTCAATTTAATTATACTCATGTTATCAAATGAAACAGTTTTTTTGAGTATGAAAAAATATAATAACACACAGAATTAAAAAACATGATTTACTCAAAATTTCGGGTCGTTACAATCTTCCCCCTTAAGAAATTGCATCCTCAAAATTTTTAAAATTGGTTTTTGAAATTTCATTGAAAGTCCCACATCGGAAGAAGAGTCAGTAACACTATTACATTAAAAGAAAGTAAATGAAGTATAAAGGCCACCCGTGTTAAACCATACTAGTATTCCATACAGGAAAACATGGATATGGAAGAAAAAACAAAGGTTCAAGTTGTGAGGGATAGTGATAGAAAACATTATTAGGATAAAGTTAACCACAATGAAATCACAAACTTAGGATATGTGTAAATGGTATTTTATTACCTAGTAGGAAGCTTAATCCAGCAATGTTTTTTTACGTTTCTTTTAATAATTTTGATGAATTCATTTACTACATAGAACAAAAACATAAGGATATATACCTACCTTCAGGTGGAGTTTCATCCTTTAATAAGTCTCTACCAAAACTAATCTTTTCTCCAAATGATGAAAATTCAAAAACAGTTGGTCTCATCAAATGCACAACAATCATCTTCTAGATAATCACATAATCCACAAAAGATTAACTATTTATTTCTTATATTATACCAAAAATAGAAAGGGTAAGATAAAAAAACACTTCAAAAAGAAAGAATCCCATAGGATGGGAAACTTATTTTAAATCTTCAATGTTCCATGGTACTACCCAAAGTTCATCATAGACCATTCCATAAATAATTATCCTTAAAATCCCTCAAAATAAACCAAACATTGATTGAAACACAAATACAAGAAGTATTTGAAAACATAGTCTTCCAAAATAAACTTCATCGTTCATCTCCAAACAACATCAACCACTCCTAAGATGTTATAACAAAAGTAGCTAACCTAAAAATATTTTACTCAATATACGTTAATCATTTCCATAAGTAACCTAAATTACTATAAGTCCACCTTAAATTCATTGATTCTTTAAAATATAAGTCAAACTTACTCCTCAATGAAAATACCTTCGTAATCTATTTACCTCGATCATATAGGGTCCCCAAAATAGTTAACTTCTTCCAAAATAATAATCATCTTTTAATCACCTAATCATCTTTGTCATATTAATACATAAATCGTCACATTTCCTATCACATTTGTTTTTGGGACATGTTCTTCCATTTCCCACCGTTAACTAAGAAGAGAAAGTATAATTAGAGGCTTACATACTTAGCCAATAATCAGGAAAAGGAACATAAACCATATAAGGATAACTTGTAGAAGAAAAGTATACCCTAACTTGTGATCCCCTAGGTTTCAAACTAGGTTATACATGATCATATATTCTTATGTGAATCTTTATTATATTTTATCTTTGTTCCTTTAATAATGGTTCAAACTAAGTTTATGAATTTACTAAAGCATATCCCCTGGGAGTTTCGTAACCAAGAGTACAGCAAGGCCCGTTGTCGTGTACCAGTTCTCGTTTAAGTATAGCTCAATGTGGTGTTTTTGGGTTTTTCCCCTATGTACATCTGTTTCAAAGCCACCTCTACCTGCTCGTATCAAGACATGGATGTATATGCTTGCCAACCCCTTACTAAATACTCACCAAAATACCAGGAATATTTCCTATTTTTAAATTTTTTTATAGGGGTCTTCCTAGTGTTTTCATATAAAAATTTCCACAAATAACTAAAAAATCCTTTGATACCAACTATAGAATCCAACATTTTTTTCACAAAAATATTCATTACATTATACAAAACGGAGGATCTTTATGGTTTAGTGTCTTGGAAACCAGCAACATAAAACATTAAAACATAAAAGATTCTTCTTAAACACTTGAAAGGATTCTCCTCATGTTCATCCTAGGTTCATTACTACATCTCATAACCTGGGGACATATATCAAAAGAATGGTTGAGCAGAAGGCCCAGTGAGCGAAACAAGGGGAAACAATTAACATGTGAACTTGGGATACATCAACAATGTCATAAAAAATATCATTAAGGCATGAGAAAGAAATCTTGAGGCATATAATAATAAAAATAAAATTTTTCATAACTTGATGTGGCTACCACATTTAATATTGAAAATCATTCCGTTTCACCAAGGTCCATCCCCAAGGTTTCATTAAAAATTACCAAGGTTATTCACCAAGGTATCAGTCTAAAAGGTCATATCTGGAGATTAAGTCTTTACCTGATGCATTAGAGTGCTATTAGGGCACACCCTTGACATGTCTTTATTATCATGTATACCACATATAGCACCATAAATAATTTCATAAACAACCCATATAGTATAAAATAAATGGGTTTCATTTCATAATTATAACGTTTTAAAAACTGCTTTAAAGAATGATCTTTAGGTCACATTAAACCCATGGAAAGGGAATGCGGGTCTCATGTATGTAAATCCCTGAATTTAAAATAGAAACTTTTGGTATATATGTGAAAACCCTTTTAGAATAAAGATATTTTAGTATTCCCTTAATAAAATAAATTAATTTCAGAATAAGAGAGAGACATTTTGAGACGGAAATTCTGCAGCATGACGGCTATGTTACGAGGTTTTAGAAAACATTGAAAAGAGAGGGGACATGGGTTACCCACTCATAAATGTTCCATAAAACAGTAGAGGACAGAATATAAGGGATTTAAGAACATGGTAATGATATTTGAAAGATATACCATAGGAAATGAAGAACATTAAAGGAAGACAAAAATAAGATTTCTCTTATGAATATTCGACAGCCTAACGCTGTCACATAAAAAAATGAATTGATGAGATCAAATAGGGTCACTCATTATATGAACATAAAATATCCGTATGATAGATATTGAGATCATAACCCAACATAATTAAAAGGAACAAGAATTACTTGAAATGAAAGTAGAACATTGAAAAAATGAGAAAGGTGAAAGAATCCCTTAAACATTCGGCAGCCTAACGACTTCACATAAACATCAACAAAAATGAATTGATGAGATCAAATAGGGTCTCTCATCATATGAACATAAAAGATAAGTATTATAGATATATAGATCATACCCCAATCATAATAAAAAATGTACTTGAAATAATTGACATGAATGTAGATCTTGGAAAAATGATAAAGGTGAATGAATCCCTTAAATATTCGGCAGCCTAATGACGTCACATAAACTTCAACAAAAAATGAATTGACGAGAAAGGAATTTTAAATACAAGACATGAAAGTAGATCTTTGAAAAATGAGGAAGGTGAACGAATCCCTTAAAAATTCGGTAGCCTAATGGTGTCAGTTAAACATTCATAAAATGAATTGATGGGAGAAAGAGGGGGTCCCTCATCTCATGAACATAAAAAGTTCAGTATGATGAATATAAAAAACAACTTCCAACAAAAGAACATGGAGCATAAAAGAAATGGCATAAAAGAGATTACTTGAAAAGAAAGAGAGAGGTCAGATCCCTTACCTTAAAATGTAACTCTTAAAACTCAAAGGATGGGACCTTGAAGGCTTGGGGAACCTTGGTAGGACTCCTTGGGAGGTAATGAGACCAGAGCATTGTTGGGGGAGAGTTGGGAGTCGAATGTATGAGAGGATGGCTTGGTATTTATAGGGAAAGTGAGGGGAAAATGCATTAATGGCCAAGGGACACCTCATTGGTGGATTTGGAAAAACCATGGGCTTGCCTATTGTATTTGCCCATGGTATTGGCCACTTGGGACACCTCATACCTTATCTTACTATTTATAAGTCGACCATATTGATTACATACTTAATACATCATTTAATGATATCATTAAACACCAGTAACTTAAAAACTGTAATTTCACTATTCATCGAACATTCAACTTTCTCAAAAAAAACTCAAAATTTCCCCTTAACCAAATATCGATGCTCTGATTTCAAAAATGAACTCCATTTTATAAAAATAATTTTCTAAATATTTTTAATTTAATTTTTAAATAAATACACTATTCACTAAAAATTCATTTTTTCCCGAAAAATCCCCAAAAATTACCTTAGAATAATATCGATGTTCTGAATTCAAAAATGAAGTCTATTTTATAAAAATAAATTTCTAAATAATTTTAATTTAATTTTTAATTAAAAAACACTATTCATCAGAAAAAACTAATACTTGACTAATAATTTATGAAACAATTATTTAACCATTTTATTGAATCACATTTCTTAATCAAGGTGCCTAGATTATATTAATAATTCCATTAAATGATATTACTAATCCATTTGGTCAAATTACTAATCCTAAGCATAAAATCACTATTCATAATTTACTATTCATCAAAAATCAAGTTGATCTTATTAGAATCTAAATTTTGTACTGAACATAATTGTAGAATACCATTTTATTAAAATCATTACACATTTTTAATTATTTAAGTGTTACATAAATATTTTTAAAATATACTTTCTCTAAAATTCATCAAAAATATGCATACTATATTTATCCGGACATTTGAAAATTAATAAACATCATCGTAAGAAGAAATAAAATTTTTTATTTAAAACAAAGCATTACACAAGGCAGTTAATGTCTCCTTACATAGCCCCTTATCACACCAGCAAAGGACCTAAGTGTACGGTGTTCTAAGTTGAGAGATTCCTATGGAGTCTCGACCAACATCGCACAAGTTGTAATTTCTATCAGTTTTAACTTCTCGCGAAGGTGATTCCGTTCTAGCTTCACACGATGATGTTCGGATTGGGTTTGGTCCAGTGCAAAGCTCAGTGGTGCTACCTCCTTCCCAAGTTCTATTAGATATGCTTTGATCGGTCCAACACAACTCGGTGAGGCCATCGAATCTTCTT
Organism: Viscum album; assembly: GCA_963277665.1. Classification (NCBI taxonomy): domain Eukaryota; kingdom Viridiplantae; phylum Streptophyta; class Magnoliopsida; order Santalales; family Viscaceae; genus Viscum; species Viscum album. Next base: position 1,041,518,747 of record OY728163.1, on the reverse strand, counting down.
TTTATATTAATTAACCAATATCACTTGTATTTAGAGATAATGATCGCAACATTTAGTTTCCAAAGGTCGTTCTGACTAACGAACATATAATAGTCAAAACCCAACAGTCTCAATTTAATTATACTCATTTTATCAAATGAAACAGTTTTGTTGAGTATGAAAAAGTAAAATAACACAAAAAATTAAGAAACAAGATTTACTCAAAATTTCGGGTCGTTACAATCTTCCCCCCTCAAGAAATTGCATCCTCAAAATTTTTAAAATTGGGTTTTGAAATTTCATTGAAAGTCCCACATCGGAAAAAGAGTCAGTAACAATATTACTTTAAAAGAAAGAAAATTAAGTACAAAGTCCACATGTGTTAACCCATACTAGTATTCCATGTTGGAAAACATGGATATGGAAGAAAAAACAAAGGGTCAAGTTGTGAGGGATAGTGATAGAAAACATGATTAGGAGAAAGTTAACAATAAGAAAATCAAAAACTTATGATGTGTGTAAACGGTCTTTGATTACCCTGTAGGAAGCTTAAACCAACAATGTTATTTTACATTCCTTTTAATAATTTTGATGAATTAATTTACCACATATAACAAAAACATAATGAAATGTACCTACCTTCTAGTAGAGTTTCATCCTTTAATAAGTCTCTACCAAAACTAATCTTTTCTCAAAATGATGAAAATTCAAAAACACTTGGTCTCATCAAAATCACAACAATAATCTTCTAGATAATCACATATTCCACAAAATATTAACTATATATTTCTTTTATTACCCCAAAAATAGAAAGGCCAAGATAAAACAACTCTTCAAAAAGAAATAATCCCATGGGATGGGAAACTTCTTTTAAATCTTCAAAGTTCCATGGTACTACCCAAAGTTCATCATAGACCATTCCATAAATAACTATCCTAAAAATCCCTCAAAATAAACAAAACTAAGATTGAAACACAAATACAAGAAGTATTTGATAACATAGTCTTCCAAAATAAACTTCATCATTTATCTCCAAACAACATCAACCACTCCTAACATGTTATAAAAAAAGTAGATAACCTAAACATATTTTACCCAAGATAGGTTAATCATTTCCATAAGTAACCTAAATTACTATAAGTCCACCTTAAATTCACTGATTCCTTAAAATATAAGTCAAACATACTCCTCAATGAAAATACCATAGTAATCTATTTACCTCGATCATATAGGGTCCCCAAAATAGTGAACGTCTTCCAAAATAATCACCATATTTTAATAACTTAATCATCTTTGTCATATTAATACGGAAATCGTCACATTTCCTATCACATTTGTTGTTGGGACATGTTCTTCCATTTCCCACCATTAACTAAGAAGAGAAAGTATAATTAGAGGCTTAAATACTTAGCCAGTAATTATAAAAAGGAACATAAACCATATAAGGATAACTTGTAGAAGCAAAATATACCCTAACTTGTGATCCCCAAGGTTTCAAAATAGGTTATCCATGATCATATATTCTTATGTTAATCTTTATTTTATTTTACCTTTGTTCCTTTAATAATTGTTCATACTAAGCTTATGAATTTACTAAAGCATACCCCCCGGGAGTGTCGTAACCAAGAGTACAGCAAGGCCCGTTGTCGTTTACCAGTTCTCGTTCGAGTCTAGCTCAAAGTGTTGTTTTTGGGTTTTACCCCTATGTACTTCTGTGCCAAAGCCACCTCTACCTTCTCGTATCCAGACATGGATGTATATGCTTGGCAACCCCTTACTAAATACTCACCAAAATACCAGGAATATTTCCTATTTCTAAAATTTTTTATAGGGGTCTTCCTAGAGTTTTCATATCCTATTTTCCACAAATAACTAAACCATCCTTTGATACCAACTATATAATCCCACCTTTTTTTACAAAAACATTCATTACATTATACAAAACGGAGGACCTTTAAGGTTTAGTGTCTTGGATACCAGGAACATAAAAAATTAACACATAAAAGATTCTTCTTAGAGACTTGAAAGGCTTATCCTCATGTTTATCCTAGGTTCATTTCTACATCTCATAACCTAGGGACATACATCAAAAGAATGGGTGAGCAGAAGGCCCAGTTAGCAAAACAAGGGGAATCATTTAACATGTGAACTTGAGATACATCAACAATGTAATGAAAAATAACATTAAGTCATGAGAAAGAAATCGTGAGGCATATCATAATAAAAATAAAATTTCTCATAAATTGATGTGGCTACCACATTTAATATTGACAATCATTCTGTTTCACCAAGGTCCATCCCCGAGGTTTCATTAAAAATTACCAAGGTTATTCACCAAGGTATCAGTCTAAAAGGTCATATCTAGAGATTAAGTCTTTACCTGATGCATCAGAGCGCTATCTGGGCGTACCCTTGACATGTCTTTATTATCATGTCTACCATATATATCACCATAAATCATTTCATAAACAACCCATATAGCATAAATTAAATGGGTTTCATTTCATAATTATAACGTTTTAAAAATAGCTTTAAAGACATGATCTTTAGGTCACATTAAACCCACGGAAAGGGAATGCGGGTCTCATGTATGTAAATCCCCGAATTTAAAATAGAAAATTTTGGTATATATGTGAAAAACCATTTAGAATAAAGATATTTGAGTATTCTCTTAATAAAATAAATTTATTTGAGAATAAGAGAGAGACATTTTGAGACCGAAATTCTGCAGCATGACGGCTATGATACGAGGTTTTAGATTTCATTGAAAAGAGAGGGGACATGGGTCACCCACTCATAAATGATCCATAAAACATTAGGGGACAGAATATATGGGATTTAAGAACATTTTAGTGATATTTTAAAGATACACCATCGGAAATGAAGAACATCAAAGGAAGACAAAAATAAGATTTCTCTTATGAAAATTCGGCAGCCTTCCGCTGTCACTTAAAAAAATGAATTGATGAGATCAAATAGGGTCACTCATTATATGAACATAAAAGATCCGTATGATAGATATAGATATCATAACCCAACATAATTAAAATTAACATCAATTACTGGACATGAAATTAGAACTTTGAAAAAATGAGAAAGGTGAAAGAATCACTTAAACATTTGGCAGCCTAACGACTTCACTTAATCTTCAACAAAAATGAATTGACGAGATAAAATAGTCTCTCTCATCATATGAACATAAAAGATAAGTATTATATATATAGATATAATACCCCAAAAATAATAAAAAATGAACTTGAAATACTTGACATGAATGTAGATCTTGGAAAAATGAGAAAGGTGAATGAGTCCCTTAAATATTCGGCACCCTAACGATGTCACTTAAACTTCAACAAAAAATGAATTGATGAGATCAAATAGGGTCTGTCATCATATGAACATAAAAGATCATTATGATAGATATAGAGATCATACCCCAACATAATAAAAAAAGGAACTTTAAATACATGAAATGATAGCAGATCTTTGAAAAATGAGAAAGGTGAACGAATCCCTTAAAAATTCGGCAGCCTAACGGTGTCACTTAAACATTTTTAAAATGAATTGATGGGAGAAATAGGGGGTATATCTTCTTATAAAAATTAAAATTTCAGTAATATGAATATAAAAAACATCTTCCAACATAAGAACATTGAGTATAAAAGAAATGACATAAAAGAGATTACTTAAAAAGAAAGAGAGAGGTCAGATCCCTTACCTTAAAATGTAACTCTTAAAACTCAAAGGTTGGGACCTTGAGGGCATGGGGCACCTTGGGAGGACTACTTGGGAGGTAATGAGACAATAGATTTGTTGGGGGAGAGTTGGTAGTTGAATGGATGAGAGGATGGCTTGGTATTTATAGGGAAAGTGAGGGGACAAGGCATTAATGGCCAAGGGACACCTCATTGTTGGATTTGGAAAAACCATGGGGTTTCCCATTGTATTTTACCATGGTATTGCCCACTTGGGACACCTAATACCTTATATTACTATTCATAAGTCGACCATATTGATTACATACTTAATACATCATTTAATGATTTCATTAATCACTCGTAACTTAAAAACTGTATTTTCACTATTCATCGAACATTCAACTTTCTCAGAAAAAACTCAAAATTTCACCTTAACCAAATATCAATGCACTGATTTCAAAAATTAAATCCATTTTATAAAAATAATTTTCTAAATATTTTTAATTTAATTTTTAAATAAATACACTATTCACCAAAAATTCATTTTTTTCAGAAAAATCCCCAAAAAATTACCTTAGCATAATATCGATGTTCTAAATACAAAAATAAAGTCCATTTTATAAAAATAATTTTCTAAATAATTTTAATTTAATTTTTAATTAGAAAACATTATTCACCCGAAAAAACTAATACTTGACCAATAATTTATGAAACCGTTATTTAACCATTTTATTGAATCATATTACTTAAACAAGGTGCCTAAATTATATTAATAATTTCTTTAAGTGAGATTACTAATCTATTTGGTCACATTACTAATCCTAAGCATAAAATCACTATTCATAATTTACTATTCATCAAACAATAAATTTGATCTTATTAGACTCTAAATTTCATACTGTACATAATTGTAGAATACCATTTTTTTTAAAATCATTACACATTTTTAATTATTTAAGGTTTACATAAACATTTTTAAAATATAATTTCTCTAAAATTCATCAAAAATATGCATACTATATTTATCTGGAAATTCGAAAATTCATAAACATCATCATAAGGAGAAATCAAATTTTTTTTAAAAAAGGATTACACAAGGCAGTTACGGTCTCCTTACATAGCCCCTTATCACACCAGAAAAGGATCTAAGTGAAAGGTGTTATATGGTGAGAGAATCCTAGGGAGGCTCGACCAACATCTCACGAGTAGTAATTTACATAAGTTTGAAATTCTCGCTAAGGCAATTCCGTTGTAGCATCACACAATGAAGTATGGCTTGAGTTTGATCCAGAGCAAAGCCCACTGGTGCTACCTCCTTCTCAATTCTATTATATGGGCTTCGATTGGTCTAAGACTACTGGGTGAGGCCATAAAATCTTATTTCTATATTAATTAACCAATATCACTTGTATTTAGAGATAATGATCAAAATAATTATTTTCTATAGGCCATTATGACTAACAGACATATAATAGTCAAAACCCAACAGTCTCATTTTAATTATACTCATGTTATCAAATGAAACAGTTTTGCTGAGTATGAAAAAATAAAATAACACACAAAATTAGGAAGCAATATTTATTCAAAATTTCAGGTCGTTACAATCACAAAGGCCACAAGATAGGTTGTAGGAGAAGATTGAACAATCATTGTTTTGTGAGGTAGTAGTTTGCCATCCACAAAAACAGTATGTTCTATAACCATTAGATGGAGGTGTGTGTATGTGTAGTTCGAATACTTTTTATAACAACAACCTAGTATATAGATGATACTACATTTTATAAAATATTGGAATATAAAGATTTTATGGGGTAGGAGAGGTAATATAAATCAAAATAACTTAAGATAAAACATTACCTATAAATCGGGTATCTCCCATTGGTTTGAACAAGATGGTTTACATAAATTGAATTTTTCCTTAGGGAAGGCATCTATGAGGAGGAAGGGGATGTAGAGAGATTGATTTGGAAGGGTTTGGACGATCCAAGGGGTCATCAAATGTGTGGTGACTAGGATTGAATTGGGGTCTTTTTATAAAGGGGAGGAGGGGATCTTTAGGAATGTTTAAGAATATTATATTATTATATAATGATTTTAGGTTTCCAAAGGTCCAAAACGTATAAAAGAAGAAGATAAGATTACTCATGTTGGAAATAAAATCTTTCAATAAGAATTATTAATGTTTTGAATATTGTTTTAATATTTATAGTCATATATATTTAAATAATCCATTAATGAGTTAAATACAACAACATTATTATGTCATAAATAATTTTATTTATATGATGTCTAAAAATTAAAAAAAAACCTGATATAAAAATTATTTTTATTCCAATGAATATTTATATTCTAATAAATATCATTTATAACCCTATGTAAAAATTTATTTAATAAAAGATATATGTTTTTGTCATTTTTTGTCTTTACCTTAAATTAATTAATATAAAGTGTCATTTTCACTCCCAAGTGGTTCCATGGGGTCCTGAAATAGTCCCATGTAATCCAATTGTCTTAAATGTATAAACCAATAGGATTAGGGAACATTCTAGGATATTTTAATATTACTATAAAAATATTTTGTTAACAATATTTACCAGAATTAAACATTAACGGTGGTAAATAAAATGTTTATTGAAGTAAATATTCATAATGTTTTGAAATTAAAGTTACCTATTTAAACAATTTGGACATCTTGATACCATATATATAATCCATTATTCCAAATTCAAAACATATAAGTGGCATAAATTAATTTAAAATTAATTCTTGTTATAAAAAAAAGCATGTTTTTATGAAATAATAACTACAAACAGATTGAAACTTATTTATGTTAAATTTCAAATGTAAATTAAATACAACGACCAAAATTATATTAAATGGTAAATGTATAATCTAATTACACTATAAAACCAAATAAAATATAATCCATACATATAAATAAATTATATTAAAAGGCAGTTATCAATTGAAATAATGTATTTTTTAATATTCATGAAAAATGAACTTTATCAGAAAAATACCAAACCATTATCCAAAGTAATTTATAATGTACTTATTTAAAGAATTATATAATTTTTTCAAATATAACATATAAAACTGAAAAAATGTTATTTAAAGAGGGTTCTCAATCAAATGGTGGTAAATCGACCATTTAATGAATATTAGGGTATTTATGCTTAAAATATGATTCCTTCCTATTTTAAGCTTCTAAAATTTATTGGATAAATGTAAAAAAATTTAAAAACATGTATATTTTTATTTTAGTTAGTTATGTCCATTCCGGTTAATACAGATGCTATGCGCTAACAACCATTTAATATAATATTATATTATTATTTTTTAGTATGACTATTAGTTGTGTGAAACATAAGATTTCAATGAAACCCATTGTTGTATTTCAGGTATCCCATAGAAACCCCCATCAAAGTAAAATTAATATTTAATTCAAAAAAGTTAATAAATTTTAAAATTTTAGATTCTTTATTTACATGTGGTGTTACATCCATCCCCCCATTTGGAAAATGCATCCTCGCAATTTTAAAATTGGACTTGGAAAATTCATTAAATGTCCCATATCAAAAAAAAAGTCAATAAAAATATCACATTAAAATAATGGAAGAGAAGTACAATGGTTCCCCAAGAAAATAGATACTAGGATTCCATGAAAACATAGATCTGGAAGAGAAACTAACTCTCACTGATTAATAGAGAGTGGTAGAGAACATGATCACAGAAAGTTAACCACCACAATACGATAAATTTATGGTTTCTTAAAAGTATGATTATAAAAGAGATCTTATAACATTTTTTCTTCAAGATCCACTTCATAGAGTTAAGGAATATAAATAATAACTAGACTAAGATCCTAAAGAAATATACATACTATTCATGTAGAGTGTCATCCATTAATACAATTCGACCACAAATGGTATATATTCAGGATGACATAGTCTCACCTGAAGTTCTATAATAAACTTATAGAGTATCACATAATCATTAAAAGATGAACAATATATTTCCCCCATATTTAGACGTCCAGGAAAACCAAAATTGGTTTGTACAATATCAGATAATCTCCTAAAGGTTAATCCTTTATAAAAATAAATACTACTCTTAATCTCCAAATTTCATAAAAAAGAACCCAATGTTCATGAAATTTCATTCAATATACAATTTCCCTTCTAATTCATCAAAATAATTCAAACTAAGAATGATACCCAAAACCCAGAAGGATTTAATCACATATTCTTGCTCATTAAATCTTAACATTTGACTTTAAAAACATCGATAATTATTAAAGTCTCATACTGAAGTGTAGTTATCCTAAACATGTATTCTCTGTGATATATTATTTATTTCCATAAATAACCCAAAATACCCTATGTAAAAAATAAATACATTTATTCTTTAAAAATAATATTTCAACCACTTCTCCAAAAATTAAATCCCATAATATTTTATTTTCCTTAAACATATAGTATTCTCAAAAGATAGAATGTCTTCTAAAATAACCTTTATTACTTAATCACCAAATCATTTTTTATACTGATTATGCCCATTTTATAAAACAAAAGATCCCAAATAAACTTATTAGTAATCTATATAATCATTAAACTTAAAATAATAAGTCATATTAACTCGGGGCTTAACAGAGGACAGTGGTAGGCGATGTGCCCATGTCGCCCTTCAGTTATGGGTTTGATTCCTATGGCCTTTCTAGAGGCGACATGTTGTCACAAATCTTACAGGTTGTCCTTTTTATAAAACTCAAAAATAACCCAATCATATTTTTACCTAAAATTTTTTCTTATATCATTCATTTTTATCAAAATACATTGAGACCTCAACAACATTTAATTTGTCAATTTTTTCACATCCATATTATAAAATAAAACTATTCCCAATAGAAAAAACATCATAACTTGATCATGGTGTCCATATGGTTTTCTCATCAACTATTTTAGGTAGGTAGACGGTCTCTGAATAGAAATAATTATTTATAGATCCTTCAAATTCAGTTGCATCTTTTTTCCAAATACACCTTGTATAACTTGTGTCATATGGGTGATCGCAGATATACAATTTCAGAAAATAATCATGTATGACATATAATTTCAAATCATCTGATAAAACACGATTTTTATAAAATAGTTGGACAGAGATTGAGTTAAAACATTCAATAAATGGTCCTTATAAAATACCAAAAGTATGTGTTGAGACACTATATTCTAAATCTAAATATAAATAGGGTTTTCAAGGGCCCTATTCTTTAGAACCATTTTCAAAATCATTATATCGTTCAAAATCCTGTGATAAGGTAAAATATTTAAAAATCCCTTGATTATATTTATCTTTCTTGAAAATATGAGAATATTCAGAAAATATGATTTGATTAAATACAACCCAAGATCCATGATGAGATCGAGGTATATTTGAGGTGTTTGATATCTCAAAAAACTTCTTTCAAGTGAGTTGTGTTCTAGAAAAAAGATTCACAATCATCTGGACATGGATTTTCAATAATTATTGCAATATTGTCATCAGGTAGAGTTAAGAATGTTGTTTGAGATCCTCCTCCTTCCATTTGTAACATACATTCCTTGATCTGAAATATTTATAAAACAAGGATTTAACTGAAATAATAGACATAGTGACAAACCATTTATTTAACTAAAACTCATAATCCCTATTATTATCTCAATAGACCTCTGATAGAAACTTTAAGGACCCATCCATAACACATTACATAATATTTAATTAAATGAATAAATCATATTTAATATCTTTTAATGTTTATATTTTTAGAGAATTTTTTCATAGTTATTATATATCAACTTGAAAATTACATGTAGATACTACAACTCAGTATCTATTTATTTCATAAAATAAAAACTATTAAAAAGATACATGTCTAGTTCGTTATTTTAGATTTTATGACAATCCCATGATCCCATCCTTGATCGTATTAATCTTTGTGTACTGTGGAAAACATTTCAAAAACATTGTATGATCCTAAAATGTTTACTAACGCTTATAAAACAAGGAATGAAAACATTATCCCATCAATAAATACTAAAAAATGAAACCATACTTTTCAATCATAAAATACCTTATTAAATCATAAGATATATGAATAACACATATAAAAATTAAATCATAAATCAAAATTATGGCATATATAACAGACATATATTGTATCATTCATAGCATCATAGGGTGTTACATTTCCAATACTCATCATTAAATATTCCCTAAACCTCTTAAGAAAAACATTAACATTTACCTCTTTCATGTTACCCAAGGCTTTAGAGAGATATCTCGGGCACCCCCCCCTAGGTTTATCATGAAACCACCGGTATAAGTAAGCATTTCTCAATAACCATAAAATAATCAAAACACAACACAATAATAAGGGAAGGATAGTATTTCTACAATCCCAAAACAATATATCTTGTCAAGATTTTGAAATAAATAGATCGTTATCTAACCATTTTCAAACCCATTTAAAACCATTAATAAATAGATTTTTGAATCAAAGTGTCTCATACCACATTAAATATTTTGATGGAAATTTTAATTACAAAAAAATCATGTCCATATAAATAAATTTTCAAAATCTTTTTTTAAACATGGACATTAATGAGAATGATTTTGTAGAAAAATAATTAAAAAACTTTAACTGATATTTTAGTTAAAGAGTATTTAAAAAAATGAGAGACACATGGATACAAATAATTGAAGAATAAGATTTATTCAAAACATTATAATATCATGATAATAAAGGGATTCATGATATAATATTCCAATAAATAGTATATGCATCCTATAAGTGTGAATTGGTGCATAACAATAATGAATTCTCAATGGAATGTAAATTGAGATAAAATCCATTATAAAAATTGTATCCTTAGATTAAGAATAAATAAATTACATAATTATTTGTGATAAATATAAATTCACTCAATATAATTGGATTTTCATTGTAAATCAATCATGAATCATTCAAATATATTTTTTCAAAAACAACATCAATGTCTTGGATGTTTAACTCAATGAATGGAAATTGATTTAAAATTACCCTTATCAAGTTCATATTTATGACATGAGAATTTATCAATGGAATGATTATGTTTATCAAAAGTATATTCACACAACGGGGAGTGGAAATTACAATATAAATAAATAAACAATTATTCTATACATAATCATAGCACAGCATAATTAAGATTTAGAAGATTTACCCATGGAATGAAAATTGTGTTTAAAAGATCCCTTACTGTTTTGGTATCTTACGAAAAATACACCACATTAAAGAAGTATCATATAATGAGGATTTAAATACCCATAAATTAATTTATATTAAAAAAAGAATAAAATCATGGTAATTACATACACCACACAAAAAGAAATAGTGTCAATCAAATCATGAATCTCATGAGAATAAAAAGTGAGACGAAAACCCCTTACCACGTTGTAATCCATCGAGTCGTAGGACCAAAATTTCATAACCCCAAAATGAATCACAGAATACCATGAATATAAATATAAACATGATAATATATATAAAATCATTGTAAATAATACACCACATTCAATAAATATCTAGCGAACAATGGAAATCTGACAGAATTAAAAGTGAGATAAGAAACCCTTTAACACATGTCAGACTTGTCCCGATCATTCATTAATATCCTTAATAATATTATAAAGTTAATTTATACTTTTTTAAAAACCTTTTCCATGTTTATTATTCGTTTTATATCACTTTTTACAATTTTATAAACTTTATTCAATCCTTTAACTTAATAATAGTTGTTTTGTTGATATTTGTTACTTGAGTCAAAAATGTATTTCTTATAATTACATGTTGTTCATGAGGTCAAAATTCCATTATCTCCAGAATTATTTTCCTGAATTAGATTTAATAAATATTATATACATCCCATATATTTATGTACTTATAATATTACATAACATACGGAGATAAGAAATGAAATGCATCGTTCAAGGAGACGGTAAGTCTTACATACAGATGAAGGCTACTTTTATTTCTATTTCATATTAATGGAATGAAAACATAATTATGCATTAGAATATTATAATTCTAGTAAAATATCATATGATATATATATAAAATAATTTCATTAACTCCAACCTTTATACATTCAATTTATGTCATTACAAATCATATCACCTTGAGGGGGTGGTAGTCTGCACTTCCTCAAATGAAATTATCGTACTTACACATATTGGAATGCCTAATGATATGTGGGTAAATAAATTTTACATAAGAATAGTGAAAACATAAACATAATATATATCATATATAAATATAGATCTATTATAATGGAAACCATTATATGTTGTATGAGAAGATTGAACAATCATCGTTTCGTGAGAAGTAGTTCGCCATCCACAGAAACAGAATGTTCTTTACACATTAGATAGAGGTGTGTGTAAGTGTAGTTAAATTATGACCAATAAAAAACTATAATATTGGGTATAATATTTATTTTATAAAATATAATAATTAAAAGAGTTAATGGGGTTGTATAATTTAAATAAATGAACAGATCTTAAGAGAAGACGTTTCCTTTAAATCATGTATCCCTCTTTGGTTTGAACCAAAATGTTTACATGATTTACCATATGACTCGGGGAATGATTCTTGGAAGAGTATAGGGATGTAGGGAACATAATTTGGGAGATATTGGATGAGACACGGGTCTTTAGAAGTTTTATTAATTGGTTATAAGTGATAGCTTTTTACAAGGGGGTGGAGGGGATTTTTAGTAAACAGTAAAAATATTATTTTATTATAAAATTATTTTCGGTTTCAAAGTGTCCAAAACTTATTAAAGATTTAGGTAATATGACTCATGTTCTAAATAAAATCATCCAATAATAATTATACATGTTTGGTATATTTTTTTAATCTTTATAATCATATTTATATAAAACACTTATAAATGAGGTAAATACTACATCATTAATGTGTGACAAATAATTTTATTTATATAATGTCTAAAAATTATAAAAAATTAACAAGATGTAGAATATATTCCTATATTAACAATGTATATTTCTTTTCCAAGATATAACTTATATAACGCTATGTAAAAATTTATTTACTAAAAAATATATGTTTATGTCATTTTTTACTTTACATAAAATTAATTAATATAAAGTGTCATTATCACTCCCAAATGGATCCTTTAGGTCCTAAAATCAACACAAGGAAGACCATGGCCGGATATGTATCATCCAATAGAATTTGGACTCATTTTAGGGTAATTTAAAATTATTATAATAATATTTTGTTACCCATATTTACCAGATATACCTTTTAACCATGGTAAATAAAATTTTTACTGAAGTAAATATTCATAATGTATAAAAATAAAAGCTACATATTTACAAAATTTGGACATATTTATTCCAAATATGGAATCCATTTTTCCAATTTCAAAACATATAAGTGGCAGAAAATAATTTAAAATTAATTCACACTGTCAAAACAGAAAGAGTGTTTTTAAGAAATAATAACTATAAGAAGATTGCCAATTATTTGTGTCTAATTTCAAATTGAAATTACATCCAATGAGAAAAATATTATAAATTGGAAAAATTAAAATATAATTATAATTTAAAACCATTTAAAAATTTAATCTATAAAAATAAATAAATTCGATTAAAATGCAGTTATGAATTGAAATACAGTATTTTTCAGGACTCATAATACACATTATCTTTATCAGAAAAATACCAAAAATATTCCAATGTAAATTTTGATGTCCCAATTCTAAATAAGAATATTATTTTGTCAAATATAACATATTAAAGTTACAAATACTAGATTCAATTAGGGTTCTCCATCAAAAGGCCGTAAATCGACCTTTTAATTGATATTCGAGTATTTATGCTTAAAATTAGATTACTTATTACTTAAGCCTCTAAAAATTATAGGAAAATTGCAAAAACATTTTACAAACATGTATATTAATATTTTAGTTAGTTCTTTCCATTCTCTCTAATACAATGACTAGGAATTAAAAACCATTTAAAATAATATTTTATTATTATTTTTCACTATGACTCAGAATTGTGTGCAACATAAGATTTCATAGAATCTTGTTGTTGTGTATCTGGTATACCATCAAATATAGCATCCAAATTAATGTAATATTTATATATAATTCACAAATTATAATAAATATGAATATTCTATATTTTATATTTACCTGGGATGTTACAGTTAAAGGAGAGTCTCTCATGTTCTTCCTTTACCTGGTCCTCGATATTAAATTTGTAACCTGTATTTTTATTGGATTATGTCTTCCCATTTTATGGAATTATTGGATTATTGTTTTATTCCTATTAGGGATTAAATTTTATTTCTCAATATAAATCATGAATTTCATTGGGGGAATAAATTTGGTGTTTTTGTTGGACGCAAAAAATGGTATTAAAGTGTGAGGATGGCTCATAAGTCCTAAAAAATATCTGAAAAAAAATATCTTCATACCTAATGAATTGTAAAAACTAATCATGAATTAACATGTGGAGATAAACCAGGTGGCGATGTCGATAATGGTTCGTCATACCGATATATTTTTTTATTTATTCCTCTTAACACACAGACTTCATAGTTTGTGAAGGAAAATATAATGTATTTACAGTTGTTCATGTCATATAATGAATGTGTTGGATTAAATATTATTGTGAGGCCTATATCATAACTTTTTATATATATTTTTTCATTTCATTTGAATTTGGATTGTTATTTTATATGAAATAGTTTTCATGAGAAAAATGATTTCAGTTTTAAAAGATGGCCTTTGGAAATGTTTCTTAAATGTTCTTGGTTTCATTAAATGTTTTGAAATGCCAGATTTTATTTTTAAATATTGGAAAGGATTTTTTTAAACCTGTTAAAGAAAAATTTATAGGGTGTGATTCAAATTTTAAGGGAAAGAAATGATTTAAATTTTTTATTCTATTTCATTTATTGTGTTTTACCCTTGCCTTGTTTCTAAAAAGTGAAATTGAATCAGAATTGATTCAAATAAAATATTAATTATTTGATTAAGAAAAATGGATTTGTGTTTTGTTTTAAAAAGAATATATTATTTTTTAAATTTTTTATTTAAAACATTATAAATATTTCTATGCCGATTAGGGGAATTGTGTTTTAAATTTAAAATGGTTTCTATTTGGGTTTTAGTAAAACTGACCCAATATTAATAGTGCATTGTTTTTCATAGACGATTTAATGGAGGTATATAATATAGGTGTAGTATAAAAGTAGAGAGTTTCTTATGGGGGCCTTTTCTACATCCAGTATTATCCCTTCATAGAATCATAATGGCGTGGTATGTTTTTTTATCAACTTAATAGCAAGTGTTTGAGAAATAAAATTTCATGTTTGTTGTGATAGTATTTATGGGATATGAATAACTATAGTGGGTTAGGCTATGAGCCTTGGTTTATTGGATGTAAAAGGGTATGTTCCTATAAATGAATGTGGTTTGAGCTCTGGATTGGGATGTTGGTTTAATTGGGATTTGGGATGTTCTAGGTTTATTGGGTGGACAATATTTTGGGTATCATTTTGGTGTTTAGTGGATTTTCATTAATATTATTTTCAATTTTGGAATTTATTCTCCTTAATTTTAAATAATTTTTTCCATTAATAAATCATTTCATTTTTATCTATATTTATAAGTATTATTTATTCTTGAAATATTTTTTCCATTTTTCCCAATTGTTTTCATTGATTCCAATTCAGTTCATGGACCATGTGAAATATTTGGTTTTGTAGTTAGGACATGTTCAGAAACATGGGTTCCTGAATGGACACATGGGGTGGCGGTTTTGTTTTTAGTTTCACTATGGGTAACATAGAGCTCTGTATTTATTAGAGTTAGAATGTAATCGATTTTATGTATTTTTATATAAACACACTCTTATACAGCTTTTGAGCCTACTATTTTAGCAATGTCCATTTTTTGAAAGACATGTTCATGGTGATTATCCCACAAGACATTGGGATAGTATGAATTTGATATTATGGTTTTGGGATACATTAATATGTGTTGAGGTTTAGTATATATCGTAGTAGTATTGATCAATTTTTTGGGGGTTTGTAATTCGAAAGTGTTGTTTTTTTGATTTCCTTCTAGAGATAACCAGAATTGGATTTCTTGATGATCGCTTCATTTTTGATAGAAAAGATGTTTTTTGTTGTTAAATAATTTTTGAACAATTATAAATTATGTGGTGGATGATCTAGTTATTTATATTCCTAGAGCCCATCATTTATCCCTAATTCATCAGTTCCATATGAATATTTTTAATTTTTGTCTGGTGATTTATTTTTTGGATTGAAGACATTGTATTTATGTAGATAATGTTTTTAAGAAACAATTTTCTATTTTTTGTTACAAAGTCATGTGACTCTTTTTTGGGATAGAAAGTTGCATAGTCAGAATAAATGTGTCTCCCACCATATCATGGTGGTATTTATATTAAATTTATCTATGATGATGATGGTTTTTAAATTTTTCTATCTAGTTTCATCTTAAATTTTGAAATTCAATGGTCATTAATGTTTTTACTAGTTTCCACACATTGAATAGTGGATATTATGTGTGTAACGACTAAAACAATAATTAATGGAAATTCATATTGATCCAATTAAATGTCTTATTATCAAAAATGTTTATTTAACATATACACTTATTTGGATTTATTTTTTATGAATTTTAAATACCATTATGAATTGTGACCATTGTTAATATAGCCGTTAAATTGTGATCACATGATAAGTATAAATTTAAGGCATTATCAAGTCAAATTTACTCATACAAATGAAGTGATTTCCTAATAAATTAGACATGCCTCATATGAAGCTCATTGGTTAAATCATAGAAAAGAGGTTGAGTTATTGGGCTTCTCCCTTGAGTAAGCCCAAGCCGAGCTTCAGCACGTTAGGCTCGATCGAAACTACCTACGTGAGATATGGAAGTTCATAGAGATTACCAACCGAGCCATGTTATGCAAGCCACCCGAAAAACAGTTTACCATCGCACACCTTACCCTTTGTTCTAATATTGGTGTTATATGGTTTTATGTGATGATACCCAAGTACTATGATTGTGAACATTATTTTTGTATAGTGAATATACAATAATGTTATTACTGTTACTTTGTAAATAGTTTTTTATGAAAAAATAGCATTTTGTCTATATTTATGAATCAATGGATTTTTACATTAAATAATATTCTAATAAAATATTCTCACTAAATTAATTTTTATTAAATATAAATGGACATACAATTATTACGAATACAATTTGAGATTTTTATTATTGTTTGAATGATATTTTTTTCAAAATCCATAAATTTTCAATAAATATCGGTTTATATTTTAAAAGTAAAAATTCATATATATATAGAAATATATTTAGATAAAATGAATATTATTTTTGGATTCAGGATGTCAAATTATCCACGAGTGAGTTTTTCATAATTTTCTGAGACAATTGAATTTTTGGGTAAATATTAAATATCATTCAAATATATAATATGTTTTATGACATCATAATGACCTAATAGTGATGTAATAAAATACTATAAATATTATGTTCTGAAAATATATGTTTTTTCAATTAAAATAATGTTATTTGAGTTTTTTATTTTTTTTACAATGCTTGAGTGGAACCTTCTATACTTATATAACATTTTAAATTACTAAATTAATTTCCTTGAGAGTGTGACTCCCCACCACATTAGGAACACTATAGTTTTAAGAATTTCGGCCATTGGACTTCTAAAATAGTGTTTTATACTATCCTTTTGAAAAAAACATGGGTAAAAACCATGGGCTGGTTTGTTGTATTGATTTTATTAATGTGTGGTGTCCCAAACCTAAAAAACAAAGAATTACCTCTTTTTCCTATATTAATCCACCAGAGCTCACACTTTCTCTTCACTCAAAGACTTTGTAGTTTGTCTGTCATATTCCCTCTACTCTTTATAATCATTACAAGGCACACCAAACTCCCATGAACCCTATCTCAAGACCCTCTCAATCCATTGGGACCACACTTACAAGTAAGGGATTCATTCCTTTAACTTTGTATTCAAGTTTCCTAATATTGTTATTCACTTTTATATTAAATTATAAATGTTGGGTATAGTTTATCACCTCCTCAATAATTCCCTATTTATGTTTTTATGACGAGAGGCCCCTTTCCAATCATTAATTCCTCCCATGTACACCAATTACCATGCTAAAATTCGATAAGGAATTTCTTGCTTCTCATATACATCTAAGAAATTATTTTTTTTTATGAATATTAACTCGATTACATATGTTGGGACATGATACCATAAAACCATTTTGTTTGAAATTTCATGTACATATTATGTGACACCATTTCCACTCTCATCATACATTTTTACATATTCTTATGTCAAATCGTTACGCTGCTGAAATGTCACCGCGATTGTCCAAGTAAAAGTCGTTGTTTAATGAATACCATGGAAATTTATTTATCATGTGTATTAACATTTGTGAACATTTAAATATTTATTGTTTAGTTTAATTTATGTATTCAAAATTCATTTATCATGGAATAAATTATGATGTTGAATGATTTAATGTAATATGATTCAGGTGGCACACTTATGCATTAAATGAAATAATTTAGAAGGGTGCACCCTAATAGCGCTCCAATGCATTGGGTAATGATTAGTATCATTATAATTCAAGGTAAATGATGGTTTATCCACTATAATTACTATTAAATGAGGGTTTACTCGTTTTCTATGTTCAATGAGCCTTGGCTCAGGATAATACCTTGTTAGGTGTTGTTTCCACATTTCCATGTTGTGAAAATCATGCTTTATCATGCCTATATGTTCATATTTTTTAATGCTCCATTGATATTCCTATTTCCAAACATGTATTTTATTCATAATGTTATGCCTGTTTTACTCTTTTACTGGGCTTTATAGCTCACCCTTTTCTTATACATGTTGTTAGGTTTTCCCATGCAATTCTAAGTATGAAGGAATGTAGTGTACATGTAAAGGATGTTTTCAATAAAGATGTCGTGTTTCATGTTTTAAGAATTTATGTAATGATTCTAAACCACAAAGACACTAATCCTCATGATCTTCATTGTTTTATTAATTGAATATTTCATTTAATAAATCTTTTTTACATTTGTAATAAACAACAGAGTTGTTATAGTTCATATTAGTGGATAGGTGTTGTTATTTTTGGGATTAGCATTAGAAAACCATAATTAAATCCATCGATATAGGACTATGTATAGTATGAATATACATCAATTTTGGTTAGTATTGAGTAACTTTTTTATCAATAAAATACATCTAGTTATTGAAACGAGCAGGTATAGATAACTCTAGCATAGATATATCTAGGATAGAAAATGCTGACAAAGAGTTTCAGGCTTGACCAAGGGTATCATGGTACACGACATCGGCCTTGTTTCACTCTTGGTTACAATAATCCTTTCAGATATAATTTGGTATATTCAAAATATTTTTATGAACCATTTTAATGTGGATAAAAATACCACTATGAATATGTGTTCAGAAGTAGATCATGGATAACATAGATTGATGCTTATAGATTCGTATGTTTTTTAAATAATAGTTAATTATATGTCATCCATTTTTGACATTGGATTACCCTTTATGGGTTACCAAAAACATTCCTCTTATTCCATCCAATGACCATTAATAGGATTTCTTGTGCAAAAAACTGATTCGAAGATCAATGGGATGATTATTTTGATGATACACCCAGTCCAATGGGAGTAGGAATCAAGAAATTTGTCACGATACTCTCTCAGTTAACTCAAGCATTGATTAAAAACATGGTTCAAGAGGAATGTTAAACTCTCCATATGAAATAAAAATTTACAATCGAGAGCTTCTTGAGATAAAGGCCTTCTATTTTTAATGTATCATATGATCCCTCAATAGCTGGATAATTGATCAACTATTTGAAACGAACGTCTTCATCCTTCAATGTTCCGAACAAGAGAGGGTTCTTCTGGATACATATCATATGGATGGTGAAGAATATAAATGGTAGAAATTAATCAAAAATATAATTCTTAACGAGGAGATCGAGGAATTGGAATGGAAAGATTTTTAGAAATTTTTTCGATAAATATTTTATGTGCATCTTAGGACATAAGATGGAATGGTACTTCCTTGACCTAAATAAAAAAGAAGATGAATCCATCAGGTCATATGAGGAAAAAAACACAAGGATTTCATGATACTCCACTGGATTTTTTGTTACCCATGAAAGAATAGTTGACCTCTTCTTTGATGGGATTAAACCTCACTTAAGAAAATCCATGGCGATCCATGATCTCGATAGATAGAAAGAAATTGTCTGATGTTCCCTCAATGTTGAAATGGAGATGGAAGAATCAAAGAGTTATCAGGGTGATAAGAAGCATAATGTGGACTTCAATTATAACATTCTGATGTATAGAACCAATATTTTTAAGTAGATCCATCACCCCACATTCCAAAGGTGTGGAAAAAGAACCCTGATAATTTATTGAAAGTGGCGAGGAAATGCTCTAGCTGTTGAAGAGATGGGAACCTAGAAATTATCTGCCAATAAGCAACACTCATGGCTATGACAGAGGATATGAATGATCCACTCAACTATCAATTCATTGTTCATTAATTTATTTGCAATGGAACAGGAAACCTTGCAAACTAGTTCCCTATGACAAGGTTTTTCGGAGGCTACCAGCAACCTCCAATGTAGTCGGGGTGGGATTTGTCCATCACTACCACTGAAGTGAACCAGGAGAAAAAGTGGTGATAGGTACGCTAGTAATTCATTAATGAACAATGAATATAATTCTTTATATTGGTTCTATAAATTTTTTTGAATCCCAAATGTTTAGTAGAACAATTCCAACACCACCACAAATCATGGAAGTAATGATGTAAGTGATAATGGTCAATAAGATAATTATTGCATCCAATGAATATAACTCATCTATTGTAATAATTTGTGAATTGAACATCCCGGTGAACCTATTCATAATCCCTCTAGTGGAATGTGATGAAATTAGAGGCATGTATTGGATTTCCTTATATATATCCAACATAAATTTCAATGAGAAGTAAATTACTCTCCATATGGTATATTGAACCCCTTATTTTGTACAAGTGTAAGGTGGAGGCTGAATATTCCTTAGCACCATCATCGGAAGTGTGAATATTAAAAACCTATGAGAACGTATATCAGGAAATGAAGATTGAGTATAAAGAGGAAAACCATCATTGAAGACATTCCTATTGTGAGAGAATTTGCTGAAGTGTTTCTTGACAAATTTCTAGGACTTCCTCTCATAAGAGATGTTTAATTCTCAATTGAACTAATACCTGGGGAAATGACAATATCCAATAATCTGTATTGAAAGGATATTGGGGAGCTTGAGGAGCTGCAGAAACAATGATAAGGGAATCTGGATAAAGGGTTTATATTCCCATGTGCTTCACTATGGGGTGCATCGGTCCTCTTCATCATGAAGAAGGATGAGTCAATCTGCCTTTGCATTGATTATCGTGATCTCAAAAAAATCACGATAATGAAAAAGTATCCTCTTCCACGAATTAATGAATGGTTTGATTATCTACATGGATAAAAATACTACTCTAATATAGATTTGTGGTCGGGATATTATGAAGTAAGGGTGAAGAAAAAGGATATCCCCAATAATGATTTTAGTACAAGGTAGGGCACTATGAAATCATATTAATGCCTTTAGGACTCACTAATGATCTCGCAATATTCCAAGAAATGATTAATATAGTCTTTAGAGATTACCTCTACAAATTTTTGGTATTCTTTATAGATGATAATTTAATATAATCGAAAACCAAGGTGGAGCATGAGAAGTATCTAAGAATTGTGCAAGAGACCTTGTGAAAGGAGAAGTTCTATGAAATGTGCAACAAGTGTGAGTTCTAGATAAATGAGGCCTTATTTGGGGGCCATATCATCACAATCAAAGGGATGTATTTTAATCCCTCGAAGACAGCTGCAATTGAGGTATGGCTGAGGCCATCATCTGTAACAGATATTAGTAGCTCACACGTGTTAGCTGGATATTATTGCGGATTTGTGAGTAATTTCTCCTAATTTTCCAACCCTCTTACCAATCTATCTTGGATGGGATTAAAGTTTTCTTTGAGTGATAAATGCGAATATAAAATCAAGGAGTTCAAAAGGAAGGCTTAAAACTACTCTCAGGCACACTTTACCCACATGTGGTGAATGTTTTGTGGTATTTAGTGGCATTTCAAAGAAGGTCCTTGGTTGTGTGTCGATGAAAAATGAAAAATTTATTGCCTATTCTTCATTTCAATTTAATGTTCATGAGATAAACTATCCAACACATGTTATGGAGTTGGATACAATTTCATTCTCTTAAAAAATTCGTCTGCATTACCTCTTTTGGAAGAAGTGTGAAATATATATGGACCAAAAAAGCACCACCAATATATTCACATAGAAATTGTTGAAAATGCTCCAATGAAGATGGATATAGATGATCAAAGACTATGAATTCTCAATCCATTATCACCCTATGAATGTGAAGAATGTGGAAGATGCTCTATGTAGAAAGGACCCATTGATTCTATCATTGATAATAATTGATATGTATTCAGTCTACATAGATTTGATGAAGATGGAAATGAGAATGATAATAAAGGGAACATAATCTATCATTTAAGAAATGATTTCAAAACATTATCATTTGTAATGTTTAATGGATGCTCAAAAGGATGATGTGGGAATTCAGAAGATGGTGGAAACTATTAGAACAAGGAAATCCTCGGAGATCATTATAAGTGAAAAACTCATTATGAGATTTGGGTGAAGACTATGTGTTTCATCGAATCTGGAGTTAAATAAAGCACTTTTGGATTATTCACATATTTCAAATTTCCCCATTCACCCATGAAACACAATGATGTATCGGGATATTCAAGTGCATTATTGGTCTAATAACAAGAAGAAAGAGAATACTAAGTATACATTAATGATCCTGGTATGTGAGAAAGTGAAGGATGAGAGGCAGAAGTCTAAGGTTATGATGCAACTGTTAGTGATACCAGCATGTAAATGGGATCACATCATCATAGACATTGTCACCGGACATCCGAACAGATCCAATGGAAACAATGCTATCTGGGTTGTTGTGGATCTCCATGCTAAGACTGCAGACTTCATTGAAATATGGGAGGATCTATCCCTAGATCCACCTGCAATGATTTACATAAGATATGTGGTAAGGCTGAATGGGGTACCACTATCTATTTTATCCTATCAAGATCCATGATTCACCTATATGTTTTGGAAGAGACTTCAATATTCTATGGATACTGAGCTGAAATTTAGTATGGCTTATCATCTTTAAACTGATGGAAAATCTGAGTGGACTATCCAAACACATGAGGACATGCTGAGAGATTGATCAATGGACATCAAAGGAGGATGAGATAAACATCTTCCTATAGATCAATTCTCTTACAAAAACAGTTTCCACTCATGAATCCAGATGGCTCCTTATGAATCCCTATATGGGAAGATGTGAATAACACCAGAATGTTGGGATGATGTTCAGGAGAGAAAACTCCTAGGTCAAGAAATTATCAATGAAATGTTGGATAAGGTTATGACCATCCAAGAGCACATTAATGTTTCGGAGATTAAACAAAATATCTATGCTGAAAATCATCAATGAGACCTAGAGTTTGATGTTAAAGACATGGTATTCCACTACATATCACCATGGAAAGGAGTTATGAGATATTGTAAAAAGGGAAATATTATTCCAAGTTATAGTGGACCTTTTTATATCCTTGAACTCATTAGAGCAATGGTCTATCGACTAGAACTCCCACCGAACCAATCTCAAATACCTAATGCAATCCAGGTATCACTCATGAAGAGGTACATAACTGACCCATCACATGTACTCAATACAGAGGTGGTACCATTAGATAATTACATCTCTTATGAATAAAAACCGTTGAAGATAATAGATCGTATGTAAAATGTTCTATGAAATAAGACAATCCCCTCGTCAAGGTGTTTTAGTGAAACCACAAGTATGAAGAACCAATGTGGGAATCTGAGGAAGTGATGAAGCAGAGTTACCAGCATTTATTTTAGTGTGGGAAAAATAAAATTATTCGCTACAATTTATTAAGGGGGGAAGATTATAATGACCCAAACATTTATTAAAGGAAACTCTTCTTGATCTAACAAAATGTCTTACTTTGTGACATGGTTATATAACATATTCACTTTTTGGATTTATTTTTATTTGGATTTTTAAATACCATTATTAATTCTAATAGTTTCTAATATAGGTGTTAAATAATGATCACATTATTAGAATGAATAAATGGCTTTAAAAAGTACAATTTACTCAGAAAAAAGAAGTTAATGCTTCATCTAGTAGACCTTCCCCGTACGAAGCCGATTTGTCGGAGATCAGAATGGTGGATACGTCATTCGAATTAACTCTTGACCAAGCCCATGCCTAGATTCAATATGTTAAGATGAAACAGAACAACCTATGTGAGATGTGGAAGTTGATAGAGATTACTACCTGAGTGACATTATCGGAGCCACCCCATGAGTACGTCACTATCGCACACCTTACCCTTTGGTCTTATCAGGGTGTTATATGGGGTTATTAAATTAAACCATATTACTATGATTGTGTACATTATTTTTTTATAGATAATAAACATTTATTTTAGTATTTATACATTGTAAATATATTCTAAAGAAAAAATAACATTTTAGTCTATTTTGATGAAATAATGGATTTTTGAATTAAATAGTATTTTAATAAAATATTATCACAAAACTTATTTTTGTTAAATATAATGACATATAATTATTAGTAATACTATTTTGATATTTATTATGATCTAAAATAAATTTTTTCAAAACCCATGAATTTTTTATAAAGTTAGGTTTTTAATTAAAAAATAAAAAATTTCATATTTATAAAATTATTTACATAAATTAATATTATTTTTGGGATCAGAATGTCAAAATTATCAAACAGTTAAATTTTCATAATTTTGTAAGACTATTGAATTATTTGGTAAATATTTAATATATTTTTAATATATAATGTGTTTTATGACATAATAATGACCCAATAGTAATGTAATAAATTAATATAAACATTATGTTAGGCCAATATAAGTTTTACCATTAAAATAATTTAATTTTAGGTTTTTTTTATATTTTACAATGCTTTAGTGGACCCTTTAATATTTATAAAATATTTTAACTTTCTAAATAGCTTTCTTTGGGATTCTGACTCACGTCCACATAATAAACCCTAGTTTTTTATAAACTTAGGCCATTGGAATTATAAAATAATGTTTTCTAATCCACTTTAGAGAAAACCCATCAGCATAAACCCCGGATTTTTTGTGGTTTTGATTAGTTTAAGATGGGGATTACCAAACCTAAATAATAATGAATTCCCTCTCCTTTCCAATATATACCAAAAGAAGATATCACTTACTCTTCACTAAAAACATTTTTAGTTCATAAAAACTCTACCCTACTCTATCTAGAATCATTTAATGGTGTCCCAAACTCCAACAAATCCTCTCTCAAGCCCTACCAAGCCTTTTGGACCACACTTCCAAGTAAGGGATTCCTTCCTTTTTAATTTTATCCAATATTTTTAATATTGTTGTGCCCATTTATGTTCAATACTAAATGGTGGGGTATAGTTTCACACCTACCACATTATGACCAATTTACGTTTGAATCATGATATACCTCTTTCTCTATCATTTATTCCTCCCATGTACACCTCTTACCGTAACAAAATTATGTAAGGAATGTCTCTATTCTCATTTACATCCATGAAATTTTTTTATGAATCTAAACTCCATTAAATATGTTTGTACATGTATCCATATAACCACCTTATAGTGAATTTAATTTAAATATTAGTATACACCATTTACACTCTCATAACCCACTTTTAGAGGTTCTTATGTAATTTCTTTACACTGCCGAAATTTCATAGTGATTTTCTAAGACAAAGTTATTTTGTAGTGAATACCACACCCATGCCATTATCAAGGCTATTCAACATAATGAACATTTACTTATTGATTATATAGTTTCATTAATTTATTCAACATTCCTTTTTTGTATACTAAATGACTATGTTGAATGATTCCTTGATATATGATCCATGTGGCGCACTTATTTATGAAATGAAATGAATAAGATGGGTACACCCTGATAGCACTCCAATTCATCGGGTGAACATTTCTAACATGATACGTCATGTGAAATGAGGGTTTACTCATGATAATTCATGTGCAATGATAGTTAACATAGCTTCCATGTGCAATGAGACTTGGATCATGCAAATACAATGTTATTTGTTGTTTCCACATTTCCATGTTGTGTTAATCATGATTTATCAAGCCTTTATGTTCATTGTTCTTTTTTTCTCCATTGATATTCCTATATCGAAACATATATTAGATTATTCAGGTTATTTATTTTTTAATACATTACTGGGCTTTAATTATCACCCTTTTCTTATGCATGTCCTATGGTTATCCCATGAAATTCTATGTTTGAAATAATGTAGTGGACATGTAATGGATTTTTTAAATAAAGATGTATTTTTTCATGTTTTAAGTCATTATGTAATGTTCCCAATACCTAAATACACTAAACCTATCAATCATCCATATTTTATCAAGTTAGGTGTTTATGTAATAAATCATGTTTGTGTGTGTAATAAAGAGTAGGGTTGTTATATTGTGGTTAACCTAAAATCTTGTAATTTGAAGTGATAATTTTTTTTTCACATGGTTGATATTCATGGGTGTCCTAGGGTTGGGTCAAACAGTTATTGGACATTAGTGTAACCTTATGGTATATTTAATTTTTAATTTTTGAGGCAAACACTTTCATATGGTTCGGTAAATTAGGTGAAAATAGGGGAATTTTATCTGCAATTTGAATGTGCTATTTGAAATGGTTTACATAAGTTATTTTCAACCAAGAAAGGTCCTTGATAAAACATAGAAGTTTTTTTTCAATCTATTTACCTTTATATATATGAAGATCTATTTAGAAAACAATGCAGTCAAACTAGATAGCCAACCTATACTCGTTAAAAATATATATTTGGAAAATTCACATATTTAATATTTTCTCTCTATGCCTCATTTATTTCCCCAATCATTAATATGGACTAGGAACACCATCTTATGATTTTTCACTCTTCATACTTCCATATTTGGTGGGTTCTTCCTCTATTTAATGTTTTATATTCCATAGACAGTCCCTCTTAATCCCTTAGTCTAGAATATTTATTTGTTTCCCTATGATTTGTCTCCCCCCATGAACCAAAACAATCATGTGGGTCAATTTTAATGTGTTATTTGGACATAATCATGGATATTTTAAAATATTGTTGTTTAGAGGGAATATATAAGCTTTTATAAGTGTTTATTGTTGTAGGAAGTGAACTCTGGGTTGATTGATGTTGAACTAAGGTGGGATATTCCTTGATTTCAGTTTTTATTACTTTCTAATCAATACATGATGAATTTAAAATGATTTTTTACAAATTTTATGGATACAATTATGACCCATGAGGGGACCATGTTTCTTTTAAATGCATTGGACCATTTGATTGGAATCGGATTCCATGCCAAATGTTTGTAAAAATGGGCGATTTGAAATTCCCCCATCCTCAGTTTCATATATATAGTGGGTCATTTATTACATGGAAAATAGTGTACAAGATATTGTGATCTAATGATAAAGATTTAGTAGTCCCTTAAATACTATTTACAATACTTAATATCATTAAAAAATAAAATTATAAATCATTATTCCTCATTTATATCCTTTCTGAATCATTATACTCCACAACATTAACTGGGTAAATGTGGATGCAAGTTAATGGTAGTGATATTAAATGATTCGTAAGGATAAAATGTACTGTGGAAGGTAATATGGATGAATATCTATTATGAAAAAAAAGAAACATTAAATCTATAAAAAATAATATACAAGTGTAATAAAATAAAAAATTCATAATAACATGTAAACTGTAGGATGGAGTTTCATAATCCCATACATCAAAAACATATATTTTGGGCCATATTCTAATACACAATATGAAAAGGTACAAAATACACCTATTACCCAATCTTAGTTTTCCCTTAATAAATACTAGTGCATTAAAGGGATATATTATTTTAGACTCCATCTATAATACAAAATTTAAATTCATTCCATCACATTCTATTTTTTTATAGTCAATTCAAGGAATAATTTATCAATATAGGGAATATAAAAATACATGTCACAATTTACTAATCGAATATATCATACTTGTTCTTCCCAAATGGAAAATATGTTATATAATTCAAAAATATATTTCCCTTAAAAAGTAATTAGTAATGATTTTACGTGAATTCCCTCAGTGAATGTAAATAAAAAAAATATTATTCATGGTTTTGAAATAGTATGCACCAAAAATATTAATATGAAATTTTATCTATTTGGTAATTTTTAAAAAAATTCTATTTTAATTATGTTTAGGAAACTATATTTTGAATGGAGGATACCATATTAACAAAAACATTATACACCCCCATATAAATACAAATTTTTTTCTTTTTAAAATTTATTATAATTATCCATATCATATCCATTACGAGTGTTTAACTAGGTGTGAAATAAGGGAAAACTCATTGTGGACCCAGATGATGATCAAAATGTACCTGTAAATCTCTTTGTGATGTTATTATACCTCAATGAGATTAATCCAAAACCACAAATACTTGTAGTATACATAGACGAATCTATTTTCTAGATAAAGAACACAATTTTTAGAAAACCAAAGTATATGACTTATACCTACATTAATAGGATTTAGCTTACTAAGAACATATAAATTTGGAATAAAATGACATAAAGGAATGATTAAAATTTTTAGATTTGATTACAATTTGAATAAAATTACATAAATATAATAAAAGGATAATAATTTGTTTATTAATAAAGATTCAACATTGGTGATGGTATAATGAATTTTAAGGTTGTTGAAAATCAACTCTTAATTTGGTATACTAACATCTTATAAATGGTATATAATGTAAAAAGTTTAGAAAATATTATAATAGTAATATTTAAAAGTGACAGTGATAATGATCATACATAGTAATTATTAATAAAAAATTGATGTTTAAAGGAGATTAAAAATAAGGAATTCTAAATAGTAAATTAATAGAGAGACATTGGAATGCTAACATCTCTTAATATTAAAATATTTAAACCCAGTTGTAGATCCATCCAAAAATTTCCAGTGTGAAGAAAGAGATATGGGATAGACTCCTTGAGAGGTAAATAAAGAGGGATACTTTAAATTTGTTGAATGAGATAATGGGTGTTTTTATAGGTGTGATGAGTAGAATTTCAAGGGAAAATTTATTAATTATTTAATTATTACACTTTTTTTGATATTCTATAACAACTATCATCCACAACATCCGATAGTTTCCCAGTATAGTTTTTAGTACCAACAATAATTAAATAGATCTTAAATTTGTGGAATGATTCATTGATAACAAAATTTCATATATACTATATATTCCATTTTTTTCATATCCTACCATTTTTATCATATTTTATTATTTTATTCAAACATTACATAATTCATGACCTTTGATAATGTTGAAGTCATGTTTCCTAATATGCACTCAATTTTATCTAACACGTTAAATAAATACCTACATTGTGACTTTTATATTAGTTTTATATATACATAAATAATAATTTCTTTGAGTTAATATCCTGTTATTTTCATAAATAATCTATAATAAATTATAACTAAAACCCTAGGTATATAACCTCTAATCACACCTGAATATTCCAAAAGGGTAATTATTGAAATAGGTTTTCTCTAATGGGGTGTTTTATCAAAAATTGACCCACATGGGATCTACACCAACTAGAACTACTCCCACATACAGTTCCACTCCTACTTCACTTCATGAAGTTCTTTTTGGGCATGGACAAGGAAAACACCAAGTGATTCTACCACATCACCATGATATGATAAAAGAACTTCATATTTATATTATTACTGATCAAATAAATATTTCCTCACTTTACGATAATTGACATTCATGATTTCACATAACATATTTTAATATTAATTTTCCTCTCTTAATATCCTTACAACCAATGGTTTTAGGGAAATATTATTATATTAATCGATGTTCATATTTTCCAATTGTCTTAAATACAAATTTTCATACATACCAAAGTCCCATCATCTCAAATAGTCAATTTCATCCTTATATAAACACAACTATATCCAAATTATTTTTATCGATATCCTGATTCTCATACCGTGTCAAATTTAATATTTATTATTTTATTCTTAATAGAAATGTATATTGTAAACTCATTATTCTTTTTTCAAAATTCTCCAAAGGAGTGAAAGATTGAAATATTGTCAGACATTGTTACATGATTCATGTTATTGTTTTTATATTATATTATATATTTAATAATTTATTGTTTTTTCTGTATCAAATTTTTTTACTATTATAATGAAATAATAAGTTTTTTATTGAGAATAAAATATTATGATGGATGTTTTATTTACTATTATGGAATATTAGGTACTTGATTCAATGCACCATAAAATTATTTTTTCTCAAAATTTTCAATCAATAAGATAACGTATATGGATACTAATTTCTCATAGAAAACTCTATCTCCAATGTCAAATATTATATAATATTATTCCTATTAACAATCATCACCATACAAGTATTTATATTTAATATCACGTGTTTCCTTATATCTTGAATATGAATCATCAATTCTTCATATGCTAAGTCTCTCTCCAACTGAACATGTTCAACATTTAGAATAAGGTTATAATTTTAAATATATATCCTTATGAGTGGTATATAGAATGAATAATTATTTTCCAGTAGATTTGGTGGCATCAATAAACAATATGAACCGATTCCTATCCAAATAGAAATTTAAAATTGCATGAATTATTTGTACTTAGCTTCCATATCATTCCAAATAACATACCCCATTTCCATGGATATATATTCATAAACACATTGTCTACAAATTGGAATTAAATATCCTTAAATTGATGGTCAACATAAATTTTATATCATATTTAGGCTTCCTTGATACACATCTAGATGGATATCTCCTTCGTAGATTTTTCTTTCACAAGTTCTGGATGAAAATGCTTCCATAATATGCCTCTATTTTAATATTTTAGTGGTGATTATTATTATTAAAGAAATATAAATGAGTTAAAAAGTGATCCCAAAATCCTTATAATTAAAGGTAAAGTGACCAAAGCATGTTATCAAAATTATTCATATTTTTTTTCAGACTTCTCATTCATTCTAGGGTGATAGGATGTGATATGATAATGCTCAGTATTTAATGCCCTTTTTAAAACCCTCTCAAATTTGTATGTTAGTTTTGGGCCATGATTATAGAATATTTAATGGGGTTTTTCAAGAGGTATCATAATTTATTTTTTATAAAACCTTAAATGTTGTTCGAGAGAAAATTATTCTCAGATTAAAAAGAAATGTGGTGGATTTGAGAGATGATTAAAAACCCTATAGATTTATTCTCATGAAATTTATTTTTAAGTTTAGTGAAAAACCATAGTTGTACTATCATATTTTTTTGGGTATAGTACTATTGTTCATTACTACTTTATGAATTTTCTTTCAATATTCATCTACTTTCAAACAATGAATATTAACATGCAATTTCTAGTTTACCTTTTTATATTTTACCACTAGATGTTCTCTTAGATATACCCTAAGATCATGTAATATAGAATATGTAAATTGAATTTATATCTATAACACACATCCAATGTATCCTTCATTAACTAGGGTATATATGAAACACAGAACCTCTTTCTAAACATTAAAATATTTTTATCACAAGTGATGAACTCTATTAAGTTCGCATTCATCACATTTTCCATTTTCTAAAAAATATCTAATGGTATCCCACAAACCCAATAAAAATTTCAATTTTAAATATTATTGTGGGTCCTAGAAAATTCCTGATAGCCATCATAATTAAAGAGGAAAAAATTTATACCATTCGCATTTATAATATGTATGTGGTATGAAACTTGTTGAATCCAAAATTGAAATTTACAGAATTTCCCATTTAACTCTTATGTACTGACTGCCTAAAAAATCATAAATATATATCATAGTTCTCATAAATCATATAATATATAAATGATTCACAAATAAAAAATCATATCAATGTAGTCATTGAGTATTCTATTCATCATATCCATAATCTTTAAGGGAGAATTTTTTATCCCAAAAGGAATTTCTAGGATCTCATAATTACCATACCTTATATGAAATAGGGTTTTTTATATAATCCTTATAATATTTTTACTAATGGCATAAAGAAAAAATATCAATCTTCAAAAATAATTTATCCCATTCAAGCTGAACAAAAATTTTATTGATTTGAGGTAATGATTACTTTTTCATTATATTAATATTATTTATTTACATAAAAATAATGTGCAATATCATTGACCAATATTTCTACATCACACATAATATAGGATCTCCACATAGAAAAACAATTTAACTAGTGACCCCTTTCTCACATTAATTTTTAATTTTTTCTTAAACTAAACATACATTCTATATATTTTCTTAGATATCAGTTATTCATCGAGGATGAGATCAATAGAAAATTAAAAATCTCAATCAGTGGCAAACATCATAAATTACTCTGATTAAACATCAATATATTCACGTTAAATTCATACCACCTATATTATGTGAAAATTATTTCCCACAATATATGTATTTTCATATATTTTATCTATAATAACATCATTAATTTAATATTTTGGGGTCAGATCAAAGAATTATTTTGGTGTAGACATCTCTCGTTAAAAAATAAGAAATCCCTTACATTAATCATAAATTATAACTTCTTTCATTATAAAATAAATAAATGATTTTTCATTTTAGAGATAATAAATCACTAATATTACATTAAAATCTACCATAGGTAGGATTATTATATTATCAATGAAGAAACTCACATGTATCAAAATTTTAATTTCCTATTTCACCTTTATTGTAGTTAGTGTACCCCTACATTTTCTAAATGATAAACCATTCCTTTTTATGGAAGTGGTGATTGAATGTTTTCTATAAACATATTATGTTAAATATAATGTGAATATCATGAGTCAAACAATGAATTATATAAAATTGAGTTTATAATGTATTATATGATATAAAACCATTTTGAGTATCGTCATTAGCTATTTTTAGGGAAAATTCATGACCATGTTCCATAAGGCACTCATGGGAAATATTCCATTGGAACAAGTTAAATTGATTAGAGTAATTCCCAATAACATTTATATGAAACAGTGAACATTTTTCAACCCTCTTAAATTTTAATCCATGATCATGATGTACATTATGTACACAATTATAAAAAACATATAATCCTTCTATGAATGTCCAAAAATGTTTTTGAAAAAAGTTATTTCAAATTGGAAAGTATACACATCCCTTATATTACATTTTGACTACATTTTATCATGTTGATTATCCATAATCTTCTTCTACCACTAAAAATTTAATGTAATTGATTTAGAGAACACCTTTCCAATCTTGAATGTTGTTGTTACTATCTCCTCATAAGTAAATTAATTTTGATATACCATGGGTCTTCAAAGACAATGATTTAAACCATAAAAGAATAAATAAATATTATATTTATGGTTATGTAAATAATCAGAAACATACGTTGATAACCCTATAAAAGTTTCCTCATACTCATCCCCAATCTCTTTATCTTTTTATCTCACTTTCACGAATTACCATTCCTTCTCTGTATGTTCCCCATAAAGAAAATATTTTTTTTTTGGAAAATTCATCTTGAATTAATTACATTAATTCTATCAATATTTTTCATATTCTCAATTTTGGACCACCAATGGTATAAATCATATATTATATGATAGACGTCTATTATAAATTTCTACCTCTCTGATCATCATAATGACAAAAAAAATTGACCTAATGCATTGTATCCCCTCCATAATATTTGTCGTTCTACTATTTTTTTCTAACAAAAAGCTCATATTTGGTTGATCCATATTAAAGAGAAACTATTGTCTCCATTAGGTAATGTTTATTTTTCATAACAAGAGTAAATGGACATAATTCACTCTGATGAAATATTAACTCCATTATCTTGATTATTTAGACAGTTATCGCATTAGGAAAGGTTTTTCTTATGGGTTCTGATTCTTCTACAAGGTTCTATTAACTAAAAATCATTTTTCAAGTAAATTCATAAATATATAATGTCTCGTATATAGCTTCAAAAATATTGAATAATATACAGATTACATTCTTCAAGTTAAAATTATTTTACTTGCATGTGTAATAAAAAATATTGTTTTTAAGGATTCTACTAAACCATTCTATGAAACCATATGTAATTTCACAATTTTAGGTTTTCTTTTTATGGTTGGTTATTTATTACATTTAAAAAATATTATAGAGAATTACATTTCAAGGATCAAGGTTTATTAGACATCAAGATATATTTTAGATTGTAATAATTATTTTAGGAGAAGGAAGTAAAAAAATTTATTACTCAGTGACATCAATATTCTATTATACTATACGGATTAATTTAATGGAAAAATTCGAAAAAATACTAATTTTGACGATCTTAAATGATCAGTAAGGGATAGAGATATAATGTTATATAATAAGGATAAATATGGAATATAAAATAACATGTGTAAAATTAAATACATAGTAAGTAATATATTCATATAATAAATGGGAGAAAAAATAAATTTACAGTTATAAAAATAATGAATATAATATATAATTTCTAATTTCTAATTCCTTACATCTTAGTAATGCTATCAAGGCCTTATGAAAATACATTTTACGTAATGGTTAAGGGTTATCACATAACCTTATATTTTTTCTCCCATGAGACCTACATCAGATTGAGGGGATATATAATTATAGATCCCACCTATCATATAAAATTTTGTTTCATTCAATCAAATTTTAAAATAATATTGTCGATATTTTTTATTATTCACAAGATGAAAAACAAATTAATACATAAAACATTTTCCCAATGAAATATATCATTCATGATCTTAATATATGGAATAATAAATTATATAGGTCATAAATTGACTTCCCTGCTCAAGGAATGTTTAATAATGCCTATGTGAAATCCCTCAATGCATATGTTGAATAATTATGGATTCAAGTTATTCAAAAAGTAACCACAACATGTGATTTATATGAGATTATAACAGAGGGGTACATATAATGATTAAGAATTTTCAATGTGTTTAAGAATTTTTAAATACAATGGGTGTTGAATAAGGAAACATTTACATTATACAACACCATATAAATTTAACATTTTTATTCATAATATTTATTATAATTATATATTAAATATCAATTTGGAATGCCTAACTAAAAGTCCAGGCAGGTTCTATTCATTTTTCACAAATATTATAATTTCGATATACCCAAATAATTATTTTGGGGGGATGTTAACCCAAGATTAATTTTGAGAAAAATCCATGCATATTTTTGGTGTCCATAGAGGGATTTTTTAGGGAAAATTCCACACATTTTAAATAACTAACGTATAGAATTTTCATGGCTTGAGTTTTTTTAGGAATAAAAAAACTATTGTATTGGGAATAATGTGACATAATCAAATGGTTATATCAGTTAGATGTCTTAATAATTTATCATGAAATAGCTTGAAATAAAAATTGGATAATTAATTTTGGATTAAAAATAAAACAAAAATGTTATTGTAAATAGAAATATAAAAGAGATAGAAATTAAACACATACTTTGATGTAGTAATGGATTACAAAAAATATTATACTACATGAAATAGAAGTAAATAGGAAAATTCTGATCTTGTGTGTATGAATGAAAGGAGAAGTCAGTATTTATAGTTGTGGTGAGTGGAATTTTATAGAAATTTTTATTCATTTAGTTTTTATTACACATTCTTTTACTGATCCATGATAACCATTATTCTCCATTACCACCCTTAATTCCCCAATATAGTATTAAGTGAAAATGATATTGAATGTGTACTCCTTGAATGAAATGATCCATGATCATAGAAATATTTTTTATATTAACCTTATTAAAATTATTTATACCATATTCCCCATTTTTTCACTTTTTATTATTTAAATAATAAATTTCCAAATTTCACCACATGGATAATATATATGTAAATATTCCAAATATGAAATTTATTTTATCAAATTCATTCTATTGTTACCTATACTGTTATCGTGACGTTAGTTATAGGCATATATAAAAAATTAATTATGCAAGTTAATATATGTTCAACTCTAAAATAATTTATATTATAATACAATGTGAAACCAAGATATATATTATTTAATCATACTAGTATAATTGTTAAGAGTTAGGATTGAAACTGTGGTAATATTATGTGGAGTTTTGGACTATATTAACTAGGTGGTTATCTTCACTAACATAAACTTCTCCCAAAGATGGTTCCTCTCCAACGTCAATTGTTATAGTGATATATAGTCTTGGTCATGTGTTAACCCTAGTTATGATTACTACACTATAATATCTATTAAATGAATTTAATAAGGTATTTTTATACTCTTTGAATCCACATGTACTTTCTTTTTTGATAATTAAATATCATTATTACCCTTAATATCGAGTATTCATAATATTTAGTTATTAATAACTTCACCACCAATGGGAATAATACACAATATTCATACTTATTGCAAGTCATATTAAACAAGGGTCACATTTACATGTAGTTAAAATAAAAAATATTCATAAATCACAGTGATTATATTTACTAATGATTTGTAATAGAAAAAAATTATTTTTAATCATTATGTATACACACTAACATATAAATCCCTTCATATCCTTATCTATGTTTTGAAACCATATCAATTTTAATGTGTACTTATTTATTATTAATAACATTGTATCTCATATAATCATTTTTTACATTCTATATGATCCATTAGAGTACACGTTTATGGTGTTTTCACACATTATTAAAATCATCATCATATTGGTTTTAGTTTATTTTATACATATAATTACTTAGTGTTTGTGTTATATAAATTTTCGTTTTTCTATTAAGTTGAAAAAATAATATGTTTATTTAGAAACAATCTTGTGATGTAATGTTTAATTGAAATTATAGATCATAGGATATTTCATTCCCCCCTAATTAAAAATATTTTCATCCTTGTAATTATAAATTAATCCACAAAAGTTCTAGATAAAAATTTCACATAGATTCCTCTAGCTCCCTTGTTTCATCTTCTAAAATATCATTCATATAATAATAAATTTCTAAAAGTTATTTCTATTTCATATAATATTTTCCCTTGTATCATGAATCTGAATAATCTCATTCTCATAAGATGCATCTATATCTAACTAGATTTCATCAAATTTTAGATCATTGATAGTATCTATAATAAAATTACATAGAAGTGATATATGGAATGCATAATGGACACGGTATAGGTTTAGTTTAATGCACAAACAATATTTTCCTACCCCTATCATTTCCATATTTTTAAATTGGAAAACATAACATATACATAACATCCATTTATTTCTAAATATCATAACCCCTTTCCCTGGAGATCTATCCACGAAAGAATCATCTACAACATAGAATTCAAAATTCATCCAATGAATATCATTAAAACTTTTCAATCTATTTGGGGATACGTTGATATGATTCTAGATAGATCTTACCATCACAGTTGTTTATTCCATAAAGTATATACCCAAATTCTTCCTTTCTCGGACTTCATCCCCGAATGTCGTAGTTTTACATCTATATTCAACAATAATTCTATCTAGTTCTATATTAATTCTAGGGTAGTGTCAATTATTTTATCAAATCCCCATGTAATAAAATAATAATCTCAAATTCCCTATAAGTCAACTGAGAATTGCCAAATCATTTCTTTTGATATATAGATTGTCTATTCAAAAATCCAATCAGTTTGAGGGTGACAGGTTAATATATGATTCATATCTGTATTTAAATCCTTATAATGTATCCTAAAAAAATATAATGTGAAAAATGGTCCAATAATAGAGACTATTGATTTCGGTGTTCTATGAAGACTCAAAAATCATTTTAATATGACAATGAAAGACATCCAAATGAAAAAAATTCAAATTAAAATTAAATGTGTCGATATTGTTAGATAATAAATAAAGAACCATATAAAATTACCCTTCATTGATTTATTAGGAATAACATTGAGTAAAACCACAGTAATATTATGAAACATTATTTTTGGTATAGGTATAGGTTGAATTACTCCTTTGAAATGTTGTCTTTAAGCCTTCAACTCTTGGCAGAAAAATCATCTTATAGTATAATTTTAAATTTTATCTCACTATATTTTTGCACTATATTCTCTCTAAAGTATCCCTATAGATATTTTTACTAAAATAATGATTAAATAATTTTGATTTTTAATCCTCATCCATCATATCCTTATTTTGATCTAGTAATAATGTAATACATAACTACTTAATAAACAGTAAAAATCGATCATCAAATATGATAAAACATACTAATTTCTCATTAATCACATCATCCATTTTATTGTTTAGTTATTTATCTCCACATTGGGCAATATTAATCCTCCATAATAATGTTTTTTGGTGTTTATATATAATAATAATGATTATTTACCTTCCATTATAATACCCAGGTGCATACTTTATAGGTCCTTGAGAATTGGATTTTACTTTTCCCTCAACATTGATAAGGTACTATGGTAATTTCTACTCAAAGAATCATCCACCTTGTCTTCCCTGCTATGTTATAATTGATAGAACATTCTTAATTCTTGTGAAGTTCCAATCACCACATTTTATTCCTATTAATAATTTTATTCCAGAATATATATTGCAAACTATTTCATGTATATATATCACACCTATCTTTATATAGGTAATGTCACCATAAATCCATAGAAAGTATTACTACATCTAAATATAAATAATGAGTTGTATAACTATACTCATTGGATTTAAATAGTCATAATTCATAGAAAAAAACCCTACAATTTTTCATTAGAACACATCAAAGACCATTCCCTGATAAAACATTGTATATTGAAAATACTTATTCACCAAAAAGAAGTGTCCAAAACATATTATTCACAAATTTCCTCCCATATAATTAAAATCTGTATTCACAATAATTTTTCCATAAAATCATAACCAATTTATGTGTTCGATTGGTTAATATATTTTTCAGTCATGAAAATATTTCATCAAAATGCAGATAATATCTTACATACTGAAGAAAATATAATATTTCATTTTTGTTGGTGGGTCGTTTTCATTATTGGATTGTATTTATCACCGAAGGGTCAATTGATATATAAGCCATGGATAAAATATGACCTAGGAAAATAACTAATTGAATCCAAAAATTTAAATTTACTGAATTTCCCATATAACCCCTTTTTCATCATTTTATTAAGAACAATTGAAATTTGAGTATCATTATCCTCATAACTCTTGGAGTATTAAACATCAATATGTAAAATAATAATATTATCAAGATATATTTTGAACATGTTCTTCATAAAATAAATTATGATATAGGGAAATTTTTTTAACCCAAAAGGAATGACATTGATCTCATAATTACAATGATACATATGAGATACTAATTCTAGAATATTCAATTTCTTAACTTTTAACTGATGGATTCTAGAATAATGAAAAATCTTTGATAATAAAAAATACCCATTATGTTGACACAAGAGTTCATCAATAGGAGTAAATGGGTACTTTTCCTTTATATTTGTTTCACTTATTATACTATACGAAATACATAGTCTCATTTTCCATCCTTATTCTTTATAAATATAGTAGGTTATCTCTGTAGTGAAAATTTTATAAGAGGGAACCCTTTATAACATAATTCATTAATTTTCTACTTCAAATCAACTGAATCAACTACTTCCACCCCATAATGTGAACTATATTTTTACATTGCATCTGAGAAGATATTGGCAGAAAAATGAATGTCTCAATATGGGGGTAACTAGTTAATTCATCAGTAAAAATATCAATACATTCTCATAAAATCATTACCTCCAATATTCAATGTAGATCATTACCCGCCATATATTGAATTACTTCCATATACTCTCCCAAAAATTTTATTATGTTGACTTACTATTGGTGTATCATGATAATATTTATTTAAAGAAATAACATCTAGAAAAATAATTTTTCCCACACATATATCATTAAATCTAACAACTGTCTCAATATAATAAATTATTTTTTATGAATTTGACACTAAATCAGTAAATGTGATTCTGTATAAATCCACAATATTAATGTTGATTATATTATAAATGATAAAAAATCAATGTATACAAAATTGAACTTCCTATCATTCCTTTGTTACAATCAATATACAACTTGGTGTTCTAACAGATAAATTATTCTTCAGTTTAAAGGGGATGATTATGTAATGACTAATCCATTTATAAATAAAATTCCACTTGTTTTTTAAATGATTTTTATATATTATTGATATATAAAACACATAAAATTATTTTGATTTAGTATATGTAATATTATTTAAAATAACATTATGAAAAATTACCTTTTATAATATAGACGATGAAAAGTCATCACATGATTAATATAATTATTTTGTTTAATAAAATCCAATTGAGATAGAAAATGGATGTGATTTCATAAACTAGAAGTATCGTACCCTATGAATCCCATCTATCAGAGACTATGAGGGAGATTGTATCTCGGGTCTTTTACCAAGACCAATACCAAGATGAGATCCAACAACTTAATCATGAGTGAAACTATTTATGGGATAAGATTATGATCATTGGCATCACAACCTTAACCAGTTATATCGAACCACCACATGAAAACCCCGCCATTGCACACGTTACTGATAAAGAGTTTTATGGTATATTAAGGATATATTTATCAAGAACATAATAATATGAATATATATAGTCTATTTTCAATTGAAAAAATATCCTATATTGTTATTATAACTATATCATAAATGATTTTAGTGTTTTTTATAATCAAATAGAATCAATATTTTCAATTAGAATTTCAATTATATTAAATTGTTTATTTTGATTGATTAATGGATTTTTTTTAAAAGAATATGTAAAAAAAATGTTATTAATAAAAAATGATTATTAAATATAAGTGATTGTATAATTGTTTTGTAGTAAAAATTAATTTTAATAGGGTTTTTAAAATTTTAATTTTCAACAAAATTGTAATATTTCTTAATAAATGTTGATTCTTATTTAAATTGTCAAAATAAAAATAATTATAATTATTAGGACAAAATTAATATATTTTTTTGAATTAGAATGTCCATATAATCCATTGGTTAATTTTTTATAATATTCTGAGATAGTCTAATTTTCATGAAACTATTAACTTCCATATAAATATACATTATATATTATGAAATCATGGTTACCTATAAGTGATGTTATAAATACTACCAAGCGTATATACCAATAAATCTATGTTTTTTCATTGAAATTTTAATTTTTAATTTTCTTTTTTAATTAATCCTTAATGTATACTCAAAATATATTAATATATTATAATGTTTTATGATGATTTAATTATGGTTATAACTCACTTCCATATTACCAAGGGTATTATTTTATTCATACACCCATGTTATGCTGCAAAACTTTCACAATAATCTTCCATGCCAAAAAATAATGCAGTTAAACCCCATACACA
This sequence comes from Viscum album, assembly GCA_963277665.1. Taxonomy (NCBI): domain Eukaryota; kingdom Viridiplantae; phylum Streptophyta; class Magnoliopsida; order Santalales; family Viscaceae; genus Viscum; species Viscum album. Next base: position 1,041,477,012 of record OY728163.1, on the reverse strand, counting down.
TTTCGTATCAAGGGTTTTCATATTTAAGAACATAAAAAATTTTATTGGGGTTTCATATTTATATATTATACATTTTACTAAGAGGTAAAAAATATTATCATGGAGTATTGAATGTTGTGTGATATATGTGGCATAATTAATAATGGGAATAAAATGAAAGGGATGTGTGTTCCCATTTTTATATATCACTCTAATGTAATGGGTAATTATTTAGTCTAAATATATGTTATTTAAGGTATTAAGAGTGAACCATATCCGTCATATGAAATTTCACTTCCTGATATCTTTTTATTTATCATTGACCTATGTTTACGATGTTTTGTTTTAATTTATTTCCACATTTCCTATGTTTATTTTAAGATTATCTTAGAATATCATGTCTCATGATTTATTTTTATGATTCTAACATGGTTTATTCCCAAAAAAATATAACCCATATCTAACATATAGTACATTATTTATGTTATTTCATTTTTATTCCCTTATTAGGACATATTTCTCACCCCTTTATTATTTATTTCCCTAGATTATCCAATGATGATTTCTATACAAGCATGATTATTTTTTTTTCAATAAAATTGTGTATTTTATATTTTATGTTGTTATATAAGGTATCTAATTCCTAATGACACTAGAATTATATAGCATCCTAGTCTTATAATGTGTACTTTTATGTAATAATTCATGAATTAGTATGTAATGAAGACAATTTTTTCCATAGTCGTTATTAATGGAAGTGTTATGTTATTTTGTTGATTAAGAATATAAAACTTTATAAAAAATATAGGGATAATAATAAATATAATAAAACATCACAATATTTGGTAGGTATATAATTTTAATTTTCTGAAGAAAAAACGTCCTTCTCTATATACTACAAGTGGGTGTGGCTCAATAAATGATGTATAAATGGTTAAAACCTAAAACCCCATCACTAAACTAGACTCGGCCTATAACGGGTGCATGGAATGGGATTTCATGCACCCCAGGTAAGGAGTACAGGGGTATATGATTTGTTAATTAATAATATCAATAGAAACAATTATTAATGAAAAAATAACCATAAGAATATATTATTGGGAATAGATCCAATAAAATGAATGTAGAATCCTAAAAATTCATATGTTAAAAAATACAAGTAATTTAAACTTTTCACTTTAATATCATTATATTTAATTATATGAATTTAATAGTTTAAAAATAATCATCCAAAAATTTTCAATTCTTCTATCCTATATTTGTAATAAGGATAAATTGCGTATACAATCCATGTGATGGGTAATTTCATGATTTCATCAATGAGATGACCAACCTGATGTGAGCTATAATCATGATTATTGTGATGATGGTAACGCCCCGACCCCAGCTACCCAGAGTCGGTGCATTAGTTCGTAACATTGGCATGATCACAAAAGATCAAGTCTCAAAAGACCGATTAGTTTAGTAGCCTTGGAAACACTAGATACATTCATAAGTCTTTCATTACATCAAAAAGTAAACAAACTACAATAACATGGTCTTCATAGTCCACAATCATATCCCTTTCTGACTACCCCTGTAGGTCATTCATAAAATACTTCTTCACATCCTGGAAAAATATTAAAACATTGAAAGGGGTGAGCTCAGATGCTCAGTAAGGTTAACAATATAGCGGAAGCATTCATAAATAAACATTAACATTTAAGGCAATGTATAACTAAAACAAAAGCCTTTTAAACTTGAACTTCAACATAATATGGAAAAAGTAAAATGAGATAATTCCATTAACTTCTTCACATGGATATTCTACTGGTCGAATAATCACATGCAATATCAATAACCACTTTCATAATGAGGGAATGTATAATGCCAGACATTCTGAAACATTTTGTCAAGGCCTCGACCAAGACGTCTAAAATGATTAAGGCCTCGGCCAAAACCATAAATCATATTGGGAAAGGGCCTCGGCCAATTCCATGTCTAGTTGTCTCATGAGACCTACCGATGCATCAAGGAGCTATAGCGGGCTCCACCCGTCACTTATTAAGTCCAATACATTCCTCATATGAAAAGGTTTAAACATATCATAAACCATAACATAATCGTATCACATAAAACATGCATAAAGGAAATATAACATTTCCACATTTCAATCATAAGATATCAATACAACACATTGATAAAAACGCTTTCAAAACCATTTTTAATACCAAAATAAAAGAAAGTTAAAGCTTTGTATTTATTTTTCATTAAAAAAATGATGGCTTGTAGAGGAAGCCGAAACTCAAATAATGGTCACGGCGGTGGAGATGTCGTTGTCACCGCATAAGTACGGAAAGAAAAACATTCCCTTTTGTCATTTAGTAAACGCTTCGTATAAAAAATATTCCTTTTGAATAAACGTAAAAGTCAAAGGTGTTTATACACCGTATAAAAAAAAGTTGTGTATAAAACCAAATATGCCTCAATGAAAGGGGATTGAGACAGAGTCCTTAAAAAGATCATTTTTAAAATAACATAGATATATTATGTGTATTCACTGTAGGTACACATAAAGAAAGTAAAAATACAAAATAATACATAATAATATCATGACATAATTTGAAAGTAGGAGATTAACCCAAAGAATGGAAGTTTGGTTAAGAAGTTCCCTTACCTTGCGTCTTGTCCTGACTCGACCGTTCTTTAACCTCCTGAATAATAAACTACAGTTAATTTCTAGTTACTTGAGAACCTTTTTCATGTTCATTATTCCTTTTATATCCCTTATTACCATGTTATGAACATTATTTAATTATTTAAGTTAATAACGGTCTTTTTGTCGATCTTTGGTACTTGAGTCAAAAATAAACTTCTTATAATTAAAATTTGTTCATTTGGTGAAATATCCATTATATCCAGAATTATATTCATGATGGAGATATCATATATATCATATATACAGTATATACATTCATTCATAATGTCACGTAACATTTAGAGGTATGAAATGAAATGCACCGTTCATGGAGACGGTAAGCCGTACGTACGCATGAATGCTACTTTCATTTCTATTTCGTATTTAATGGAATGAAATCATAATGATATAAATTTATAATATAATTACAGTATAATATAGTGTATAATACCATTTAATCCATCCTTTATACATCCCACATATGGCATTAACGATTCAAATCACTTTGAGGGGGCGGTAGTCCACACTTCCTAAAATGAAATTATCGTGTTTTACCCATAATGAAAATCATAAAGTATGCCATAAACGAGAAATACAGAAGCATAAGTAAAACATAAACATATTTTATATCATATATAAATATAGTGACATCTTAATTTCCACCTTTTAAGGTGTTATATGAGTGTTGAACAATCATCGTTTCGTGAGGCAGAAATTCGCCATCCACAGAAACCGTATGTTCTTTAACCATTAGATGTAGTTGTGTGTAAGTGTAGCTGGAATCCTTATTATTACAACATCCTAGTATATTGAGGATACTGGTGTTGTTACAAAATAAATGAATAAAAAGAGTTTAGGGTGTTGGAGAAGAAAAATAAAACAAAAAAACATTAGAGAAGACATTACCTCAAAATCGGGTAACTCTTTTTGATTTGAGCCAAAGGCTTCCTTGGGAAGATTTCTGCCCAAAGTAAGGCTTCTAGGAGTAAGAGGGGGAAGTTGGGAGAGTATTTGGGCAGAGGTTGGACGATCCAAATGGCTTGAAAGTGTAAATGAGGTGGGAGAGGTGGGGGCCTTTTATAAGTGGAGAGGAGGGGCACTTTTGGAAATATTGAAATGTTATATTATTTCACAATGCTTTTCGGATTCTAAAGGTCCCAAACATATATAATTCGAGGCTAAGGTGATAAGTTTTCGAAATCTCCTCATCCAATAGGATTTGGAAAAGTTTAAGCCTTGGATTTTGCATTATCTTCTCATTTTATTTAAATCGTTAAATAATGAGGTCATCGCTGCATCATAATGATGTCATAAATAATTTAATTTATTTAATGTCTAAAAATTATAAAAAAACTACTATGATGTATGAAATCTTTTTATCTTTCTAATTAATATTTATAGTAAAAATTTTGACTTGTGTAACCCCACTTAAAAACTGTTTTAGTAAAATAACTCATGTTTGTGTCAATTTAATTTTAACATTAAATAAATATATATTAATGTCATTTTCCAACTAAAGTGGCTCCATGGGGTCCCCAAGTTTACCCATGGGTTGTCTTGGTCGGCCATGACTCATCTAATAGTAGTAGGACAAGTGTCATGCTCATCTCATATTATTAAAACATTATTTGTACCTTAAACTACACTAATTACCTCTAATCGCGATTAAGAACTTAAAAGTTACTATTCACCAAAAAATTATTTTAATCTCATTGAACCACATTTTACTTCTTAATGACAACCATGTATGTCGGATTTTTGAAAATCAAATCACAGAAGTGGTAATATTTCATTTAAACGAAAAATCAGTTATTTAACTACCACTTAGTGGTTTCACTATTCATCAAAAATTGAAGTTTTTCAGAACAAGGCCAAAATTTCACCCTAAGCTATAATTGATATTCCGAATTCAAAAATGATGTCTATTTTACAAAATTCGAAAACATATAAGTTGCATTAATTAATTTTATAATTAATTCCCGTTGTTACAACAAATAGCGTGTTTTTAAGAAATAATTTATATCAAAAGATTGGCAATTGTTTATGTCCAATTTCAATGTTAAATTAATTCTAATGACCACCATTGGATAAAATGGTAAAAATATATTCCAATTATACTTTAAAACCACTCAATAGTTTAACTTATCACTATAAATTATTTTGATTAAAAAAGTTGTTTTAAGTATTTTTCACTATTCATAAAAATTTTGAAGTTCTCAGAAAATTACAAAAAATTAAACATAGGCTAATTTAAATATTAGGAATACAAAAATGAAGTCCATTTTGAAATGTAGAATTTCTATAATTTCAAAAAGTGGTCATTACTATTCATAACGGCTACTTTGATTAGTCGCGGTGTTTTAGAACTCGAAGTTGTGTACAATGCAAGCTATTGCATTATTGAATGAGAAGCGTATCATAGAAGCTCGGGGTGTTACATTCTCCCCTCCATCAATAAATTGCGTCCTCACAATTTGAAATTTTTCTTGGAAAATAAAAGGTTGAAAAGAGAAAATACCTTTGAGGAAAACCCACATCAGAAATAAGGTTAATAAATATATAACATTAAAAGAAAGCAAGATAAGTACAAAGGTCACCCGATATAGCCCATTCTAGGATTCTATGAAAATATGGATATGGAGAAGAAACAAACCATCAAGGTCTAATGGAGAGTTATAGAAAACATGATTAGGAGAAAGTTTAACCACAAGAAAATCACAAACTTGTGATTGGTTAAACGGTCATTGAATCCCCAGTTGGAAAATTTAACCGACAACATTTTTGTTTTAAGTTACCTTTTATAATGTTGAGGAATTTATTTAGGAGATTTACTAAGAACGTAAGGGAATATACATACTTGTTATGTATACTTTCATTCGTTAATAAATTTTTACCACAAACCCAACTTTTACTGCAAATGGTAACGGAACTCAAAAATATTCTATTTATCCTAATTGTATAAGGTTAAAAATGTTAACACATACCATTTAGATTAGTAAAACTATTTTGTAAAAACCAGGGTCTTCCTGTAGGGTAGTGGTAGGAAATAAAGGCTTGTCACACTTTGGTTGTGGGTTCGATTCATGCAGCTTTGTCCGACGCGACGGGTTATTCCCCACCCTGCAGGTGGTCCTTTTCCTAAAACTATAGTATTATAATATTCCAAAAATAATCTTCAGAAATTATTTAACCTTAAACAATACTATCCATTGTTCAACTGAATCCATTCCAACCTTAATAGTTATCCAAAATACCTCCGTCCAGACTTTCTCAAAAAGGTCTCTAAATTCCAAAATCAATTGTAACATCAGATTCCCCAAACAAAGAAAAGTTTCTCTTATTGTCACATACTAAAAATATGATTAACTTAATCATATTAAAACCTTACTGAAATCAACAATTACTGTAGTACAATCCATATATATATATCACATTATTCTTATAACCAGAATATAATCCTTGAGTCCAAAAGCACCAATACATTAATTATTCCGCTACAACTGTAGTCACAGCATAAGATTGGCCTTGATCCCTTGGCCTTTTCTGAGGTAAGTTTCCCTGACGCTTAGGACATTCATTTTCAGAATGAACCATTTCTCTACAATTATAGCATTCAACTTTGATAGCCTCTTTCTTTCCCATGCAATCACGAGCCTGGTGACCCTTTTCTCCACATTTATAACAAACTCCCATTCCTTTTAGACAAGTACCAGGGTGATTCTTCCCACAATTATCACATAATGGAAAATCCTTCTTTCCCTTTTTCCCTTTATCTGTCTCTTGTTCCACCGTTCTCTTCTTCTCTTGCTTTACTTTGTTGTCATAAGACTTAGAGAATTCCTTTTCTGTCTTGATAGCACACGAGACAATATCTTCTTATGATGAGAAGGATTGTGATACTAAAGCTCGACATAGAAATGGTTTTAACCCATCAAAGAAACGATCAATCTTACTCCTTGGGTTACCTATATAATCGGCAGCATGCCTCGCTAACCTTGTAAAGTTAGCCTCATACTTTGCGACATTCTCATCCTCCTTCTGCCTCAAACTCAGAAATTGCCTTTCCATATCTGCTCGATGGTCAGGAGGAAAATATTTTTCTAAAAACAGATCTTTGAACTCCATCCATTCCATATTCGATACGTCATCGTCTTCCTTTGTGTTTTGAATCAGCGACCACCACTGATCGGCATCTCCAGTGAGGCGGTAAACTTCCATGACAACCTTCTCCCTTTCGCTACTCCCCAAGGCATGGAATATTTTCTCTAAGGAGTTTATCCATTGCTCAGCTACTAACGGATTTGTACCCCCATTGAAGGTTGGTGGTTTTTGCCTCATGAAACGTTCTAATATTGATCCTCCACTTTGTGGATCAGGGTGATCCATACGAGTAAGGTTATTATTCATAACCTGAGTGAGTTGTCCCAGTATGGTAGTAAGTTCATCAGCACCAGTTGTATCTCCAGATCCACAATAATTATCTTGAGCAGGAGGGCAATCCCTACACGGAGTGCGTGCATTGATACGATTTCCATTCCTTCCACTAGGCGCCATTTCTAAACAATGGCATAAACTAGATTAGTTTATGAATCAAAATACACAATTCCATACTTGTAAAATTCTTAACATAAATTGAACTATTTATGGATATAATCCATAATCATTAAAATGTTTTCTTTGAGGAATTAGGTACTCATAACCCTTCATAGTGGTTTGTAATGAAAACGAGAATTATCCTAAGCATATCCCCCGGGAGTGTCGTAACCAAGAGTACAGCAAGGCCCATTGTCGTGCACCAGTTCCCGTTCGAGTCTAGCTCAAAGCGGTGTTTTTGGGTTTTACCCCTAGGTACATCTGTGTCAGAGCCGCCTCTACCTGCTCATATCCAGACAGGGATGTATTGCTCAGAAAACTCACAAAATCTCTACAATAACAAAATTCTAGGAAGTTCTTCTATACTAATACTCAAAGTCTATCTTTGGGATATGTGCTCTAATCAGAGTTTATCTAAATCTAGCTTCCAAGGTTAGTACTAAACTGCCTCTGATACCAACTGTAACGCCCCGACCCCAGCTACCCAGAGTCGGTGCATTAGTTCGTAACATTGGCATGATCACAAAAGATCAAGTCTCAAAAGACCGATTAGTTTAGTAGCCTTGGAAACACTAGATACATTCATAAGTCTTTCATTACATCAAAAAGTAAACAAACTACAATAACACGGTCTTCATAGTCCACAATCACATCCCTTTCTGACTACCCCTGTAGGTCATTCATAAAATACTTCTTCACATCCTGGAAAAATATTAAAACATTGAAAGGGGTGAGCTCAGATGCTCAGTATGGTTAACAATATAGCGGAAGCATTCATAAATAAACATTAACATTTAAGGAAATGTATAACTAAAACAAAAGCCTTTTAAACTTGAACTTCAACATAATATGGAAAAAGTAAAATGAGATAATGCCATTCACTTTCTTCACATGGATATTCTACTGGTTGAAAAATCACATGCAATATCAATAAACACTTTCATAATGAGGGAATGTATAATGCCAGACATTCTGAAACATTTTGTCAAGGCCTCGGCCAAGACGTCTAAAATGATTAAGGCCTCGGCCAAAACCATAAATCAAATTGGGAAAGGGCCTCGGCCAATTCCACGTCTAGCTGTCTCATGAGACCTACCGATGCATCGAGGAGCTATAGCGGGCTCCACCCGTCACTTATTAAGTCCAATACATTCCTCATATTAATAGGTTTAAACATATCATAAACCATAACATAATCGTATCACATAAAACATGCATAAAGGAAACATAACATTTCCACAATTCAATCACAAGATATCAATACAACACATTGATAAAAACGCTTTCAAACCCATTTTTAATACCAAAATAAAAGAAAGTTAAAGCATTGTATTTATTTTTCATTAAAAAAATGATGGCTTGTAGAGGAAGCCGAAACTCAAATAATGGTCACGGCGGCGGAGAAGTCATTGTCGCCGCATAAGTACGGAAAGAAAAACATTCCATTTTGTCATTTCGTAAACGCTTCGTATAAAAAAGATTCCTTTTGAATAAACGTAAAAGTCAAAGGTGTTTATACACCGTATAAAAGAAAGTTGTGTATAAAACCAAATATGCCTCAATGAAAGGGGATTGAGACGGAGTCCTTAAAAAGATCATTTTTAAAATAACATAGATATATTATGTGTATTCACTGTAGGTACACATAAAGAAAGTAAAAATACAAAATAATACATAATAATATCATGACATAATTTGAAAGTAGGAGATTAACCTAAAGAATGGAAGTTTGGTTAAGAAGTTCCCTTACCTTTCGTCTTGTCCTGACTCGACCATTCTTTAACCTCCTGAATAATAAACTAGAGTTAATTTCTATTTACTTAAGAACCTTTTTCATGTTCATTATTCCTTTTATATCCCTTATTACCATGTTATGAACATTATTTAATTATTTAGGTTAATAACGGTCATTTTGTCGATCTTTGGTACTTGAGTCAAAAATAAACTTCTTATAATTACAAGTTGTTCATGTGGTGAAATATCCATTATATCCAGAATTATATTCATGATGTATATATCATATATATCATATATACAGTATATACATTCATTCATAATGTCACGTAACATTTAGAGGTAAGAAATGAAATGCACCGTTCATGGAGACGGTAAGCCGTACGTACGCATGAACGCTACTTTCATTTCTATTTCGTATTTAATGGAATGAAATCATAATGATATAAATTTATAATATAATTACAGTATAATATAGTGTATAATACCATTTAATCCATCCTTTATAAATCCCACATATGGCATTAACGATTCAAATCACTTTGAGGGGGCGGTAGTCCGCACTTCCTAAAATGAAATTATCGTGTTTTACCCATAATGGAAATCATAAAGTATGCCATAAATGAGAAATACAGAAGCATAAGTAAAACATAAACATATTATATATCATATATAAATATAGTGACATCTTAATGGCCACCTTTGAAGGTGTTATATGAGTGTTGAACAATCATCGTTTCCTGAGGCAGAAATTCGCCATCCACAGAAACCGTATGTTCTTTAACCATTAGATGTAGGTGTGTGTAAGTTTAGCTCGAATACTTCTTCTAACAACATCCTAGTATATTGAGGATACTGGTTTTGTTACAAAATAAATGAATAAAAAGAGTTTAGGGTGTTGGAGAAGAAAAATAAAACAAAAAACATTAGAGAAGACATTACCTCAAAATCGGGTAACTCATTTTGATTTGAGCCAAAGGCTTCCTTGGGAAGAGTTCTGCCCAAAGTAAGGCTTCTAGGAGTAATAGGGGGAAGTTGGGAGAGTATTTGGGCAGACGATGGCCGATCCAAATGGCTTGAAAGTGTAAATGAGGTGGGAGAGGTGGGGGCCTTTTATAAGTGGAGAGGAGGGGCACTTTTGGAAAGAATGAAATGTTATATTATTTCACAATGCTTTTCGGATTCTAAAGGTCCCAAACTTATATAATTAAAGTCTATGGTGATAAGGGTTCGAAATATCCTCATCCAATAGGATTTGGAAAAGTGTAAGCCATGTATTTTGCATTATCTTCTCATTTTATTTAAATCGTTAAATAATGAGGTCATCGCTGCATCATAATGATGTCATAAATAATTTAATTTATTTAATGTCTAAAAATTTTAAAAAAACTACTATGATGTATGAAATATTTTTAGCTTTCTAATTAATATTTATAGTCAAAATTTGGACTTGTGTAACCCCACTTAAAAACTGTTTTAGTAAAATAACTCATGTTTGTGTCAATTTAATTTTAACATTAAATAAATATATATTAATGTCATTTTCCAACTAAAGTGGCTCCATGGGGTCCCCAAGTTGACCGATGGGTTTTCATGGTCGTCCATGACTCATCCAATAGTAGTACGACAAGTGTCATGCTCATCTCATATTATTAAAACATTATTTGTACCTTAAACTACACTAATTACCTCTAATCGCGATTAAGAACTTAAAAGTTACTATTCACCAAAAAATTATTTTAATCTCATTGAACCACATTTTACTTCTTAATGACAACCATGTATGTCTGATTTTTGAAAATCAAATCACAGAAGTGGTAATATTTCATTTAAACGAAAAATCAGTTATTTAACTACCACTTAGTGGTTTCACTATTCATCAAAAATTGAAGTTTTTCAGAACAAGGCCAAAATTTCACCGTAAGCTATAATTGATATTCTGAATTCAAAAATGATGTCTATTTTACAAAATTCCAAACATATAAGTTGCATTAATTAATTTTATAATTAATTCCCACTGTTACAACAAATAGCGTGTTTTTAAGAAATAATTTATATTAAAAGATTGGCAATTGTTTATGTCCAATTTCAATGTTAAATTAATTCTAATGACCACCATTGGATAAAATGGTAAAAATATATTCCAATTATACTTTAAAACCACTCAATAGTATAACTTATCACTATAAATTATTTTGATTAAAAAGTTGTTTTAAGTATTTTTCACTATTCATAAAAATTTTGAAGTTCTCAGAAAATTACAAAAAATTCAACATAGGCTAATTTCAATATTAGGAATACAAAAATGAAGTCCATTTTGAAATGTAGAATTTCTATAATTTCCAAAAGTGGTTATTACTATTCATAACGGCTACTTTGATTAGTCGCGGTGTTTTGGAACTCCAAGTTGCGTACAATGCAAGCTATTGCATTATTGAATGAGATGCGTATCATAGAAGCTCGGGGTGTTACAATGATACCCTCCAATATAACACATGTTTTGATTATAATCCTCTATTAGAAAGAGTTCCAAAATCCCCCCAAAAATGAACCAGTTATAATTGAATCTATTATGTCACAAAGGTATCTAACATTCAAGTGATCATATTTTCCCTTAATCGTGGAGCAATTGATCAAATCCACTGAGAATATATTTTCCATCTATTGATGTTGTTGAGAAAGAGAATGTTATATTGGTAGTTTATCGTATGGAGGGTTTATCTGATCAATGGTGGTATTTCATCAAGAATATGAATCTTATGGAAGAGATCAATATGATGGGTTTGAATGAATTTTGTAAAGAAAATAGACAATTATTTTCCTTACACTCTCAGACTAAAAATAGAAATTTATTACATTTCCCAAAAAAAATGATGCATCTATTGAGGAGTATGAGGTAAAATTATCAAGACTTTCACGCTATACCACTAGCATTATCGTTACCCCCAATTTCACATTTGAACAGTTCATTGCTGGGAAAACCCTAGAATATTAAAATCTATGGAAACATAATACTTTGATTTCTATGAGAAAATTTCTTGATGTCCTCTCAAAGATGAAATGGTGATTGAATAATCTCAAGGGTATCATACGCATAAGAAGACGAAATTGAATTTTTATTATGGTGTTCCAATGGGAAAATATAATAGTTACAATAAATTCAATTAACCACTTTTGATAGGTGTGGATAGAAGAACCTCATAAGTTTCTATGGATATGAGGAAATGCTTTTTGTGTGGGGTAGAAGGACACCAATTTGGAAATTATGTTGTAGATAAACCCACAAATGCATTGAATTAAAGGAATTATATAGTAATATATCATATATTTGTTCATTTATACAACTGTAATGAAATGGGGTACTTTTCAATCCAGTTGACTAAGATAAGGGTTCTAAGATACAACCATCAAACACTAAGGCATCAATGGTGATATTTTTTCCTTCACAACAACTACATTGGATCCTTACAATCATATGTTAGTAGTTGTGCTCATTATTCATTCAATTATAGAAATAATTAATTTTGATTATTGTTCTATGAATTCTTTAAATTCATGAATGTTTAATATAAAAATTCAAACAACACAAAAAACTATGCATGTAATGCTATGGCTGAAAACTGAATATTGGGAAATTATAGCATCCCAAGTATATAAATATTCCCTTGTCTATGTTTTTAGGATGAACATACTAGTGAACCTTTCAATAATTACTTCAGTATATTTTAATACAATTATGGGTATATATTTTATTTCCTTGTATAAATAAAACATAAATTGTTTCGAGAAGGATATCACTCTCCATATCATTAGTCGACCCCTAATTCTGTACGAGTGTAAGGAGAAGGATTAATTCCCATTTATATCGACATCTCAGGCATGGAAATTGTTTCTTTATAAGAAAGAATATGTTTCTCAAATGATTGATTCTATGTAATATATCATCATTAAATACATTCCCATCGTTATGTATTGCATTGATGTGTTTCCCGAAAATAATTTAGTCATCCTTTATGTTGAGTTGTAAACATTTCAATAGAGATTATACCTTGGGTGTTCCCATTGTCCAATGCATCATATGGATTGGTTTTTATGGATCATATGGAGCTAAATTATCATCTATAAGAGAAAATGGAAAGAGATTCATACACCCAAGTGCTTTACCTTAATGTGAACTGATCATCTTAATCATGTAGAAGGATAGAACAATGTTCCTTTTCACTGACTAGTGAGAGCTCAGTAAGACAACAATGAAGTTAAAGTATCATATTCCATGATTTAATTACTTTTACTATCAACTATGTGTAGGATAGTACTTATCCAATGTGTATCTATTGTCACGTTATTACCACATTAGGGTGAAGAAGGTAGTTATCCCCAAGACATTATTTCGTAAAAGGTTCTAGCACTTTGAGTTCACAGAAAATTTATTTGAACTCTCTGATGCTCCAAAATTCCTCGTGAACATATTGAATAGGAAATTTAGATATTACATGGAAATAAATTTGGATGTATTGATAGATAATATAATAATATACTCCAAAATCATAGAGGATGATGAGGATAGTCCAATCACTCTTCTATACACCATTTTAAAGGAGATGATTTATCCTATGAATAAAAAATGCGAGTTCTGGTTGATGTAATTTCAATTCATGGGACATAATATCAAAAGGATAGGGTTATTTGTGGAAAATAAAAATATTGACGTAATTAAAGGATGAGTGATGAGAAAAGTTGTATCATATATCAATATTTCCAATGTATTAACTGGATATTATTTTAAATTTGAGATATATATCTCAAAATTTTCAAACCCTCTCTCTAAGATAACACTGAAGGGAGGATTTTCATCAAAGAATTTTGAATTTATAGAGATCTTAATAGAGTTGAAAAATAGACTTATCACTGAACCTGTACTCACAGTACCCACTTGTGTAGAATAATATGTGGTTTGTAGGGATGATTTGAATAATATATTTGACTATGTCATAATTAAAATTGAAAAGTAATAGCATATGCTTCAATGATGTCGAGAGTTCATGAACAGAACTACCTAACACATGATCTTGAGTTTTATTCAATGATATTATCTTTGAAAATATACTGGAATTATTTAGTTGTTCATATGGTTGAAATATATACAAATAACAAAAAATCTCTAGAATATTTTCACACATAAAGGGATGAATATGAAATCATGAATATGTTTAGAGTTGATCAAGGACTATGACTACCCAACTCGCTAACATCATGAGATAGTGTATAAACTAGAATACACTCTATGTAGAAATGATCCAACAATTCTATCATTGGTGAAAATTTAGAGTGATAAAATTCTCATATATTTTAAAATGGTAGAAATAGAAAATCATTATAGAGGTAACATCATCAACCATTTCACAAATGATTCATCAACCATCCCCTATTGGGAGAATAAATGGTACTCAATTAGATAATGTGGGAATTCAAAATAGAGTGGAAACTATAAAAAAGTTGGCATCATAGAGTTCAATGTTAATGTATAAAGAGTTTGTATAATTTTTGTCAAGGATATATGTACCATAAAATCCTGCGATTGTGGAGTTCTTGGATGATACACATAGTTCGACATTAACTATATTTTCTCTAAGAAAAAATATTTAACAATATCTTCAATAGGACTATTTGTTGGACAATATGAAGATGGATATCATATAATACACATCATGATATCTTGTATATCTGAAAGTGGTGGTGGAATAGGAAAAATAGAAGGGGGTCAGGAAACCATTAACCTCAGACACCATGAAATGGGAAAACATCACTCCGTACATTATCACTATTTTTTTAAATACATCAAGATATAATAAGTTTATATAGTTTTTGGTTGTTCTTCTTATAAATACAAGGCCCTTCATTTCCATTTTGGAGTATTTATCACCCAATAAACTTGAAATGATTTATATTAAATTAGTGGAGACACTTCCTAGAATACCACAATTGATTGTTTTCTATCTAGATACATGTTTTTCCATGTTTTGGAGGATTCTATAACATGCTATGAATTATTTTTTGAACTACCCCAAATATTATCACCCTCAAAACGATGTTCAATATTATGAGACTATCTGGACACTTTTAGACATGTTAACAGAATGATCAATTTAAATCAAAGGGTTATGAGGTCAACATCTTCCTCTGGTCATGTTCTAATACAATAATAGTTTTTCTCAAGAATCCCAAGGGCTACCTATGACACCAATTAAGGGAAGAAGAGTATAACACATTCTTGCTAGAATAAATTTTGGAAACGATAGCTAATAGGTCCCAAAATGTTTCTAGTAACAGTGGAAAGGGTAAGGATAATTAAGTAGAACATCAAGATTTTTTATATTAAACAGAAGATCTATACTGAAAATAATCAATGAGAAAAATAGATTGGTCTTGGAAACAAGGTATTCCTCAATATAAAATCCTGGAAAAAATCATGATATTTGGGAAGAAATGAAATATTATTCCTAGATGCCTTAGTCTCTTCGAGATCATTGGTCACAATGGAGTGGTAAATTATTTACTAGTACTCCCAGCTATCCAATCTCATGTACATTATATAATCCTTGTATCCCTATTGATGATGGAAATAATAT
Source organism: Viscum album (assembly GCA_963277665.1). Classification (NCBI taxonomy): domain Eukaryota; kingdom Viridiplantae; phylum Streptophyta; class Magnoliopsida; order Santalales; family Viscaceae; genus Viscum; species Viscum album. Next base: position 1,041,461,400 of record OY728163.1, on the reverse strand, counting down.
TCCCCACACATGTACTCAATCCAGACGTGGTTATAATGGATAATGACCTATCATATGAGTAGCATCTGGTGAATACTTTAGATCATAGAGTGAATATTTTATGAAATAATACAATAAACCTGGTCATACGGTTTTGATAAACCAAAATTAGATGATGTTTTAGGGGAAAATTAGGATGTAATTAAACAATATTAACATATTTTGATTTTGTGTTGGAAAAAGTTTTTAAGGGTGATATTTTTAAAGGTGGGATAATTTTAATGTCCATAACATATATAAAAAAATTTACCCTTTTTATTTTGATTAAATTCATTGATATAATTTATTTATATAGAAAAAACATTAACATATTCGGTTTTATTACATACAATCTATTTTAAAAGATCATTATGCATCATTAACATTGATAATATATCCATTAAAAAGTGGTCACATTATTCGTATAAATATAGATTTCGAAAAAAACCAACTGAAAGAGGAAAAGGATGTTCTGGCCTCAAACGGTATGATAATAACCTACAAAGACCATTTATTAGAGTTTCCAAGGGATATGTTTGAGCTCATTATTATCACGACTCAACCATGATATGTTGAACCACTATGTGATCATCTCGTCATCGTCTACCATACTCTTGGGGAGTTTTTAGTGGATTAAAGGAACATACATAAATAAAACAACAATATGAATATACATATTTTATTTTCAATAGTATAATTTTCATATTTTTTTATTATCATTACTTCATAAATGATTTTTATTTTTATACAATTAAACAAAAATAGTATTTTTAATTAGTATTCCATCTCAATTAGGACTTTATTTTAATGAATTAATATATTTTTTATGTAAATTATATTTGAATAGAATATAATTATTATATAATTTTATTTAAATATAAAGGGTCATATAATTTTTATTAAGTCATATATAGTTTGTTATAAGGGTTCGAAAACTGATATTGTAAAAAACACAACATTTATAAATAAATAATGAATATTATATTACAAGTAGAAATATTATTACAAAATTATTTTCGTAAAATGAATATTATTATTTTAATGAGTACATATAAATTATATAATTCTTAATTTTTAAATATTTTATGAGATAGTTTAATTTTTGGTTACAAATAAATTTTTTTACAAATAATTGATGTATATTATAACAAATTAATAACAAAAAAAATATTTAATAAATAATATTAATCCTATCCACCAACATATATATTTTTTTGATTTCAAATAATGTGATTATAAGTTTATTTTATTAATTTTTTGAATTCATTGAGAATCCTAAAAAATAATTAATAAATATTTCGTTTTTAAAATCATTTATTTATGATCAGGACTCACTCCCGCAAAAAAAAGGGTATAATTTTTTTAAAATATTCACCTTTTAATTTTAAAATAATTATAACCAATCCCATTTTGTAGATTCCATTTTCATGTAACATTTTATGGTTTTGGGATTTGGATATTTTATTATATTGTGTCAAAACTCTATTTTTGGGAAATGATAAATAATTCCCCTCTCTTTTTCTATATAATCACAACAAAGATAACAATTATCTCTCCTAAAAAATTATAACATACAAAATTTTACTTACCCTCTAAATATTTCTCCCAAGGGTCCCTCATGCTCTCAATAATCTCCACCCAACTATTTGGAGTCACAAACTAAAGGTAAAATATTCCTTCTTTCTCTTATTTATTTACGATTTTTTATTGTTGTATGCCTTATATTTCAAATTCCTAATCTTGGGATAATTTATTACATGTCCCCGTTAATTTAAATTTTATTTCTATATGGTGAGAAATTTTTTTCACATTCATAAAAAAATCCTATGAACTTTCATATTCCCTCATTATTCTGCTAAAATTGAACTACGATTTCCCATGCAGAACTATTTTTTTTGTGAATACCTGTACCTTATTCTTGTCGATGTTTTTCCACATTATGAACCTATAAATATTTAATTTCAACATACATTTTGGTATTCCACACTAATTTATCATGTAATATAATATGATGATGTTTGAATCCATGTTTCATGATCAATGTGGACCACTTAATCATGATAATTAAATGAAAGTGGCATGTGTGCCCGAAATTATATAGAACTACAATGCATTGGGAAATTTTTTATTCTCATGAGACTTCATGTAAGAGAATATGGATTGAACTTAATATATCATCTTACTTTTTCTATAATTATTTCTAGGAATCTATCCTTCAACTGTGTTTATTTTGTAGTGTTTTATGTTATTTCCACATTTCCCATGTTGCTTTTATGATTATCATGTTATGTCATGTATCATTATTGATGTTTACGATCCTCGCAAATGTTATACACCATTAAGGATAATATTTTATAAAATTTATAAATTTCATCTTGTAATGCCATGAATATTCTTTACTGTGCTTTATATGTCACCCCTTTTATATGTTTTTCCGAGGTTATCCCATGCAGCTTTATGTATGAGCATGTTATGTTGGTTTTAAATAATGATGATGTATTTACTATTATAATTATTTATATATTGTGTTTATTTCAAAAATAATCTACACATATCAATATTCTTTGATTTATTATGTGTAATTTTATTTAACAAATCATGAATTAGTAAGTAATAAAGATATGTTATTTCATTGATTAAATGTTAATTGAAAAATTATATGATATAAAAGAATATAAAGATCTGGAATCAAAAAATGTAATTTGTTACATTGAATATATAATCAAAAAACCTAAAATCCTATTATTTGTTAAATAGAGATTATATTTTATTATTTTAAATTTACTATCATGCTTCATAGGAATCTTCTATGGAATACTTCCTCAGTATATATGATATTGAAAAGTCTAATTCCACATCTCCTGGCAGGTCACACATTGAACATTTTTTTCATCCCTCAAAGATTTTATTTCATGACAATTAAATATTTTATCTCTAAATAAGTATAATATTTTATGGCCATTTAATAAAGATTTAGGGTTTTTCATAACATTATTTTTATATGTCGATAAATCTAACATAACTTTTTTTAATCCCTTTCATCATATACCTCAACCATCCTCTCATTTGCATATTTCTTTTTGAAGGCAATGGATTTGTAAATTTCTTTATTAAAATTGATCAATATTCTTACTATCAAATCATATAATATGAAATATATACATTATAATGATCAAATAATACTAGTGATTAATCAAAAAAATAAGTGATCAACCTTATATTCAGAGTTGTAGAGATAATTTAAAATATAACTAGATAAGCCTGTGAATTTTTCCTTTTACTAAAAAAATTATCTTTATATTATTGTTTTATGTAAAATAATTTCGTTTCCATAAACACACATTTGTCTTATGTAAAAATAATTTACATAACAATCATCCTGAATGTTCTTCACTCCCTTCAATCAATATCAATTGATTCTTTAGTATTTTGAATGAAAGACCACCATTGGTCAATTTCAGATCATAAAAAACACACAACCATAATGATTCTATCCCACTAATATCATCATATAACCAAAAATATTTTCTCTATAGACTTAATCCATTATATTTTCTATATATAGACTATTGTGAAACAAAAATTTAGAGGTTTTTTTTTATAAAAAATAAAATTTTATTCATCCCTGTAGAGTATAAACTTGTTCCTCCATACTGTCAAGGATATTTTTAATAACCTAATTCAACAACTATAACATTGTCAACAGAAATGTTACATCCATTATCATAATTTTTCAGAAGACATTTTTTTTATTTTCCAAACACATTTAGTAAAAGTGAGAAACCCAATGTCAATTTCAGGCCCACAAAATACATCCAAAACCAACCAAGAAATCAACCACCCGTAGGAACCAACAAAAACTAAAAACTATAATCTCTATACCTGTCATTGAAACCAAAAAAGTCGTCCTCCTCTGCGATGGTCATTCCACATTCAGAATCTGGTGGGAAAATATGATTACTAATTCCTACATTTTATTTTTGGAGTAGCAGATGTCACTCCTACATCCTCAGTCCTGATTCTATATCCACCTTGCACTAAATCACTGAAGGATCGATTTTCCATACCACCTCTATTCTCCTTATCACCCCTGTAATGAATCCCTTTCCTCCAAAGGATGCTATCCAAGGTTGATTCCTTTACCTCCTCATCCCTTCCTCTCCTATTATTAGGTGTGTTGTAGTCAATCCCAGTTATATAGTTTCCTATGGTGCCATCATCTTTAAATATCCTTTTCCTTTCCCCTCAATAACATTTTCCATGTCTGTAGATTTTCACTGCTGATAAATGGTATTAACCAGAGTGGGTTTCACCATAACCCTATAAGAATCCTCATGATCAACTTTTCCTACCATGAAATCCCTCATTTATGCCAAATTCCACATGTGAGGAACCTTTTTCACTTTCTTCTTTATGTTCCTTCATCTCCATAGCATCAATTAGATAATGATCCCCCAAATTCTCCCCAACTGATGGGTATCCATTATTCTAAGAGATCTTATTGTTATAATTCTATTATCATTGTATCTTTCCTGCTCCAGGAACCTCCAAATTGTGTTGATTTGTCATAACATCCATCATGGATGATCTAGCCCCATTCCTATCAGAAACCATTCCAACAACTTCTGCTAGCTTTTAGAACAAAGGGCCCAATGACTGGGGACCCCCATTTAGCCCATCAACATCAGTTGTCCTCAGCTCCAGACCCACCATCGACTGGGTCATAGGGATGTTCCCCACTGCAACCTCCCTCTTAACCGAAGCATGTTACTCCCGACACCAAGGCTTCAGCACCTGTGTTGATGAATATCTTTGAAATCTCTCAGGAATATTTTCAAAATGATTACAAGTCAATAAAAAATCATTCATGAACTCGTAAATAACCTGATGTTTACACCTGTATTCCTCACCAATTTTGATCCAAACAAAATCAAACGGAACCCTAGAAGCATCCACCTCAAAAAAATAAATAAAGTTTAACTGGATGGCACATCGCTTCGGTGCCTCTATACAGACATAGAAATATACCCAAAAGATTACCCAACATTCTTAGGACAAAGGGATTCTGAAAAGGTAATGGGAGATTAGGGAAACTGACCCAAACCACAGCCAAAGGGGAATCCAATTTCATATGAAAGTCAAATAACCATCTAATAATGATGACCCGAATAGCATTACAACTATGAGGAGCTCATGAACAAGCTTTGATGAGGTCGTCTTCCGACTCAAACTGAATCATAATATGATGCATGTCCAGCAACTAGATGGTCTCCCTCTTTTGATGATCCCAAGAGGAGAAAACAAACATGTTGAATATATTGATGGATGGTCTTCTCTTTTTGAACCAAGCAAACAGAGTAATATTCAATAGCGAAGAAGATTATGTGAACCCAAATGTTGAAATCTGTAGATTAGGGTTTCCAACCAAACGATCTGGAACATCAGGGCTCACGAATGCTTTCAGAAATAGAGGAAGAAAGTCAGGATTGGAGAAGGGCACAAATTAAGGCCTTGTTATCTTGGGGAACAATGATTTACCCTCCCCCACAAAGTGGGGAGGAGAAGAACCAAACACTGTCGTCACCATTTGAGAGAGAGAATCTTAGGGTTTCACAAGCGCCCATCTTAATTTTTAGTGTAGTGGTCACATTATTTGTGGTTATTGTCTAGGTTTTTTATTCTTCTAGTAGGTGACATTATTTATGAAGGATTTTATCAGTTTGTAAGTAAATATATAAAATTTATTACATAGTTTAAAAAGTTATAGAATAATATTTATATTATTTTCTTAGTGATAAAAGATATGTTCTCAAAATACATTTCAATAAATCAATTTTTTATGGTTTTTAATAATCAATTATCTCATAAAAAATATAATTCCCCCTATCCTTCTAATTTCTATAATATTTATTACAATGAAAATAGATTACAAGATATTACATTCTAAGGATAAAGGTTTTGTAGTCCTCGAGAGACTACATACAACAAATTACATCATTACAACCTAAATGTAAAAATATTAATTACTCAATTCTATCAATACTTAGTCATAGAATTGAACTTCATTACGTATGGATGTGGTGAAAAAAATTTGAATGTCCCGGGTTTAAATACTCATTAAGGGAAAAAATATACATAAGAAGATAATAATGATGAATAGGTAATCTGAAATAACATGGGTCTAATTTAATCATTAAGAAATAATACATAACTACAATCCATCAATTAAAGAGTTATTAATAATCAAATAGATATAGAAAATAATATTTATTTAAGTGCTGAATAATGTAGTATATCTTAAACCTAATTTCAAGGCCTTCTTCCAAGACATTTTACCTAAAGGGTAAAGACTCTACCATTACCATTTTAAAATTTCCCCATAAGGAAAACCCACACACTAAGGGAATATGTAATTTTAGACCCCACCTAACACATACAAATTTAATAAATTTATTAAAATTCTAAATGAATATTTACTATACCCGGAATAATGATCAAAGTTTATGAGCCTAGAAATTCGTGGGACATTTTCCTGATAAAAAATATCATACATGTTCATCCAATATAGATATTAAATTATACGAGAAATAAATTGATTTAACAAATCATATATTTATCAATAAGGTCTATATGAATTCCCTCAATGCATGTATTGAATTATTAGTGATATATATTTTTTCAAAAGTACCAACATAAAGTGATTTATTTGAATTTAAATGTAATGGGTACATATAAATATTAATGACATTAAATTTTCTTAAAAAATTGTATTTTCAATAGTTGGATACCAAAGAAACATATATATATTATATACCACCATGAAAATTATATTTTTTATTTCAATATAGGTTTTATAAGTATCAATATCATACCCCTCATGAGTTTATTACTAGGTGCACAATAATTTCCCATTCATCGTGAACAGGGATATTGAGTGGGATATACCAAATCAACACTTTTAATGAATATAATCCTTAAATACATATGATCCAAACCCATTAATTTTAGTATTATCTACATACATATGTATGGTCTCAAAAAATCACACACTTTCTACTTAAAAATATAGGATTATTATGGTTATTAGGATAATTATTTATATTAAAGGATTTTGAATTGGAATTAATATGGGTTAAATGAATGGTAAAATAGATTATATTTATTAATAATGTGACATGAAATTATATAAAAAACAATTTGATAATAAAATATATAATAAAAGATTCATCAATGGGTATTTAAATATGAATTTTAAAGAGAGTGAAAATGAACACTTAGTTTAACATAGTAATGTGTTAGAAAGGATATATAGTAAGGGGTTACGTAATGTTCCATTTATAATTTTTATAATGGGATATAATAACATGAATATATAGTAATTAATCATATAAATTTATTCTTTAAAATATATTATAAAAAAGAAATTCAAATATGGAATGAAGAGATATAAATAGAAACCCTTACATATTTTGAACAACATTGATTCCAACCTAAACATAGATCCATGAAAATATTCAACATTGATTTGATAAATAAGGGAGAGACCTGATTAGAGATTTGTGAAGAGGTAAATTTTAATTTTCTATGTATGAATGCCAGTAGTGGTTATATTTATAGGTGTAGTGAGTGTAATTTCAAAGAATAATTTATTAATTATTTTTTTATTAAACATTACTTTTATAATCAACTATATCATTTAAAATCCAAAACTACCATTAATTCACCAATATATAATTAATTTACAAAAATTGGAATTACAATTATCTATAAAAAATGAGTCATTTTAATATAAATATGATGTAATATTTACCCTATTATTACTTTATTCAACCATTTTTTATTTTACTAAATAATAAAAATATTACCTAATTTCACTCCATGAATAATTTCAGCATCCAAATTCAAATTATACAAAAATTTATTGAATTAGTTTATTATTTACCTACATTATGGATTTTATGTAAGGATGATATATAAATTGAAAATAAAGTATATGAGCAAATATATTTTCAATTTATTAAATAATATAAATTATAATAATTTTCAACACCTAGATAAATAACCTATAATAACATCAAAATATTCCCTATGGGTATGTTGTGAAATAATGGTAGTTTTATTTAGTGGTTTAACCAATATTGACCAAATGGTGAACACCAACAACATGAACATCACCCACATATCATTTCCGTCCAACTTCACATGTTGGAGTTCTACATGGGATTCATCAAGAATAAACAATAATAATGCTACCTTATTTAAAAATTATGATAAATGAACATGATAAGGTATGTTACCACGGGTCTGAAAAATATTTCCTCCCAAATTTAATAATTAAATCTATTCATTAACCATAATATAGTATAATCATAATGGCCTATTCTAAATAATTTTACCTCCAATTATAAAATTTCACATCGATTATACTTATCAATGACCATGTTGACCAATATTTATAATGTAAAGGGGTTATATTTTCTGATAGTCCATAATCATAAATGGTTATATTAATATAAGGAAAACATGAAAATACATAAATCCTTTCATATGATTCACTATTATCTTACAACTAATCAATTTCAGTGTTTATTGTATTCTTATTAATAGAAACTTTTCTTTTGCAATTTTTATTAATTTATGAGTATTATCCACTGTAATACAATATTATAGTATTGTTACACATTGATACATGATTCATTGTAATGGTTTTAGTTTCTATTATAAATTTTAAAAAAAATATATTAGTATGTGTTGTACTACTAATATATAATAATAATGATATAATTGGGAAAAATATAAATATTAATGTTTTATTTACAATAATAGAACCACGTATCATAATTGAGTGGATTTACAAACATGTTCGTTTTTTTAAAAAAAAATTATGAGCAAGGCCATGCTTTTTAATTTGGAATTTTGTATTTAAGGATTTTTCAAACTAAATGTTTGATTGATTTAAAGGGGTTGAAAATTTTTAACAAAGAATTATGACTTTAAATGTTTTTATTCTTGTTTATATTTTTTATTTTAATCCTTTTTACAAATATAGTTTATATATTAATATTTTTTATTAATTTTTAATGAATTTGTGATAATAAAAATGGGTGGCTTAGATTAAAATGGGTCTGTTATATCTTATGTGTTATATATTATATCTATTTTTTGGATTTTAATGTTTTCAAATGTTATTTAATTGGATTTTTTATTTCCCCAAATAGTTTAAAAAAAAATAATGATTTGTCTTAAAATATGATTGAAGTATAATTTTGGGAAATAGTGTGTCTACATGAAATTACAATATTAGTTTGGGAAAACCCCATTTTTAAATTTATTTGAAATGAATTTTTTTCAGCATCAGGTTATTATAGGTATCCACATGTGTTTATTTGATTCGAGTGGTTACTTTTGATCCCATTAGTGGATGTTCTCAATTTATACATATGTATATGGTATTTTTGTTTTGATGTAATGGGGAATATTCATTGTGAGGGTGTAAGGGTGAGGCATGAGTTATTTCAATGTTTATATATGATCTATGTGATGATTGATCATTTTCAACTCCATTTTTTTCTTTTTAATCTTTTTTGAATGGAGGTATTTGATTTATGTAGTTGAATCCATGAATATGGTAACTAAAGAGGTTTAGTGAATTATTCCATCGGACTCATAGATCCCATAGATGGAATGTTCCCCAATGGACAAAGAGTGCTTAGAGGAGGCTAAGACCTAGAGATCCCATTATTATAGAGATATCAAAAGGAATTATTAGAGAGATTACAACATTTATTTTACACATCTGTTGTTCAATTATCCATGTGTTTATTATTGAATGATGGATCTCTCGGTTTAGGTCCCATTTGATAAATCTTATGACACTGGAATAATTTTGCATGATTTGTCAAATTTTTTAAATTTCATCACCATATTTATGGATTTTTATCTTAAACCAATGTACCTAGTGATTATTTACCTAGTTTTCAGACATTACATTGTGGTTCTATATTATTCTCTTTACTTATTGTTCCTTTTATGTATTTCATTTTTATATTTTTTAAAATGTTTTGTAAAATGTTTTTCAAAGAAGGATAGTGGGTGTATGATTCAAATTGTTTTTAAAATTATTTTAATAGTAATTTTTAAAGGGTTCGATTAAATGTGAAATTTTGATGGCCATTAAGTTTATGAGAATTTTAATGAAGATTTTGAAATGGTTTTTTTTCAAACCCTAGTGTTTGTGGGATTCGAAAAAAATTCTTAGGCTAATCGGCCTATTTTTATATAAACATTGAATTTCAATGATGTTTTCAAAAAACATGGGAAAATTGTGAACCTATTTTTATTTTTTAAATGAGTATTGAAAAAAACATTTTTTTAAAAAATTGATTCAATAATGGACATCAAAATATTGTTTAGGCCATGTGTTGTTTTCTAGAATAAATGTATTTCTTAGTGATTTTATTCATTTAATTAAGATCCTATAAAAATTAATTTTAACGCAATTGTGATGTGATTCATGTTACCTTATGATGTGTTTATTAAAATTTATACATTTATAATATATTATAATCTATAATATTTTGTAAATAATATTAAATAAAAAAGAATAAATTTGCAGGGTATTGACCAGTTTTCATTCTTAGTTCATGACTATATCTTATTAGTCCACGTCCATTCTATAATGGTTTTCATCTCTAATATTTTTTTCATGACGTTGGGTAGGATAATGACTGTGGGTCATTCTGTGGACCATTGTAGATGGTTCGTTGACCATTCATTAACATTATGTTTTTTATTGTTCATTGAACAATGGTATTTTATAATCTTATTTTATTTATATATCCAGTCCTTATTTCATTATTTATCTCTTAGTTTTATATCCCATTTTAATTCCCTTTTATTTTTCCCCATCCTAGATGGGCTATTGATTCTATTTTCATTTCTTAATTATTATTTTTATATAAGTTAAAAATGATTCCCATGGGATGCTATATGATGTATAGGCACTTTTTTCTAGACTATGGGGATTGTGAGCACACATTAGTCCTTGTGTAAAAAAAATTCTATTATTGGGTTAGATGACACCGTGAGTCAGTTTTTTAGAAATTCCATATTAAAAAATTTCTTGTGATAATTGATCTAAATTCATTAAAATTATCATTATAATATTAATTAAAATCTAATTTTCTTTTATATTATTCCTCAATAACATTTTTCATGGACTTCCTGATTATTGAGGCATTATGGAAATATTGTTTTAGTCAATTAATTTCGTTCAAACAACATTTTATGTTCTCATCTCATAAGATAGAAGGATATTATTAATTTAATCCATATTTGTGTCACCTAGATATTATTCCTCATAATTAGACACATTTTTTTTCGATCTTATAAAGTATGTTTTTCATGATTTCATCCAAAAATGTAGAGTGTTCTAAATTCTCTCTGAATCCTATAATTATGCTCAAATAATCGTTGACCATTGTTAATATCTTTTTTATAGATTCATAATAATTCATAAAAAATTAATTTCACAAATATGTTTCAAAAACTACAAATTTAATGCTCAATATTGGAGTGGTTTCCAAATATATTCCCTACTTTTTCCAAAATACCATTTTATGTTGCTTTTTTTTAGAAATTAAATCACGAATGTATATAGAAAATTAACATTTCTAGAAATAATATCATTCTCTATATTATTCATATCTAACACATCTATGAAATTGTTTTCATCACATATGTGGGATCCATTAGTTTTATCTTATAATACATTATAATTGATATATAAAATTTATAGAAACATTACATAATTTGATATGTGATAAAATTTCCCAAAAAAATTAAAATCCCTTAATTATTCCCAATGATAAAATTATCATTTTAATATTATCAGAATCAGATACTATTTATTCAACCAATGGAACATAAAAATTTAACCTCAAAAAATCTAGTCACAAATGAAGGGAATCATACAAATCTAATAGATCTTTGGGAACCCCATGTAGGATATATGAGATATAATTAATAGGTGATTTGATAATAATATTTCTTTTATGATTCTTTTGAAACAAAATTCCCCACTACTTAAGTTGATTGATGTGTCAAAAGACACACATTTTAAAAAACAACCAATTATCGGGGGATTTGTGGATTTCAAGGGCCACATATCAATGTGAGAAGTGTATTTCATGAAATTGTATATATTACTCCAAGATCACACTACCCACTTAAATGAACCTATACAGTAATGCGATTAGAGTATATACATGAAATTTTTATTTTCATATCCCTTGCATATAATTCATTATATCCCACACTCAAGTGTATTAAACACATTACAAGGAAAATATATTTTAGAAAAAATTGATATATCCCCCACCAATAGATTGGAATCATGTATTTAACTGTTTTTATTTCTTCTTATCCTTTTATTATTTTATAGTAGTAAATTACTTATTCTCTTTTTATTGATAACACATACATATAATCCATTCTTATATTCTCTTCTTATCTTTATTCAATTTTCACTCCACATTATAATATCTATGTATATTAAAATCAATGTATATCATGTATATATATTATTTTTTCTAGAATTTATATTTACAACATTAATAATAGTATAAAATAAAACATCCCCTAATTCAAATTTCCATTTGGAATTTGAATCTTCAACATCCAACAGAAAACATTCATCTAATATAACATTTACATTACACTATTGGATCATATTATTACTCATATTCATAATTTATTAGATTAATGTCTTTATATATCAATTATGATAGGCCAATGGTTATTAAATTTATCCACGTTAGCATATCCTGTAACAGTGTGAGATTTTAAATGAAGAAATTATGACCGATAGGATAAAAGACATGAAACACTGAGCATAAATGAAGATGTAACTCCACCATACATTATGATATATTTATTTTTATATAAATTTAATATAATTGATATATTTTCACTATATGAAAGCCTTATATTTTTGTGTTCTACATATTATTCAATGCAGAACACTGATCTTAAATAACCTATGATATATAAAATTGTTATAACCTAGTTATTAAATTAGAGGGTATTAATAGTATTACCTAATTTATTAAATAGATATATATATATATATTAAATATTTAGTATAAATTATAAGTAAATGTTTTCTCAAAAAAATTAACTTTTTGTAATATATTTTTATTCATTAAAAATATTTTTTCTTCGAAATGGATTATTATTTATTTCCATTAAAAATTATTATAATTAATATTTTGAACAATTAGAAAATTTATTTTATAAAATAAACATTTTATTTTGATTAAAAATATCATAATTCCTTTTGGGTGAAATTTTTTCATTTTTAAAAAAATGTTGATTTTCAGTGAATATTGAAAAATACAAAAAAATATTATTTTATAATCAATAAATTAAGTAATTTAAAAGTCCTAATTTGTTTTTCATGTGATTTATAGTATCATATTTATTATTTATGTATATTTAATCCACTTAATTACATTTTAATCATAATTATACTATTGTTTAGTATAAGTTTTTTTAAAAAAAACTTACCAATAAACTTTTTAAAGTGCATAATTTTTTTCCATTTTAATAGATATAAATAATACCTATTATTAAATTTATTAAATTAAATTTAGATAATATATATCATTTAAATTATAATTTATAATCATATAATTATAATTATAATTATATATACTGTTAATATAAAATAATCATGTGCTTAAAAAATTATAATTCTTGAAAACTAACTTTATTGTAGTGTCTTTGGGTTATCATTTAAATTTATATTTTGAAACTTTTAAAAAATTTATATGAAAAAATAAATTACTTTTTCTAAATCATCATTCCAAAATAATAATAGTCCTTTTTCTAATTTTCTAAAAGGATTTATTTATTTAATGAATATTGATAAATACAATAATTTTCATCAAAAACTACATTTTCATTTATATTATTTAAAAAGGTAAATAAAACATTTAGATGTTTTTAAAGTAAAATCTTTCAAAAAAATATATCAATTCCTAATTTTTTTAATTTTAATAAACATCATATAAAAATTTCAAATAAAAACATTGAAAACATTTTCTGATTTTCACATTGAAAACATTTTATCTCATCACGTATGAAAAATTAATTTTTAGTTAAATTTTACTAATTTTGTTTATGGAATTTATAAAAATGGAATATATATTTTTAATTACAAAATTATATAATATAATATATTTAACATATAATTTTATGAAAATAAATAGTGAAATGGTAAACATAAATTATCATAATTGAGGTTAAAATGTGTTTACATGGGTTTAACAAAAAGGATAAGGGTATAAATCAACAAAAATAATTTAAAATGTATTTATTATATATATATTTAAACCAAAAACCTTATTTTATACATAAATTTCCATAATGCGAACCAATTTACCAAAACAATATGTATAGAATTCGTTCTTTTCAAAAATTACCATAGTTCCACTCACTTCTATAATAAAAGGTCACACATACCATCCTCCTGTCAGACCATAAAAAACAATTGGATGGGCCAATAACATACCACATAACTTATATAATTATCTCAAAAAATATTCTATTCCTTATTTTCTACATAAATCCAACCAAGAAATGCCTTTTGTGCAATGAAAATTATGTAACCTAACGAAAAGGTAACATTCTTCAATGAGCGTTTTTATTTTATTTCATCCTCCACCTCTTTAAATTATTATTTACGCATGATTAAATAATAACCCAGTTATATTACATATTCTGATATTTAATTATGTTATGATAATAACCTTAATTTATCACTTCTTCATATGAATGGGTAATGAAATCATTATTCGTGTGTACAACGGACAACAACCTCGCAAACCAGTGTCATTGGTTATGGAATTTCCACCTCTCATAGTTTGGTATGATGATGTATATAATGTATATATAGGATATTAATAATATAATTATACCTCTAGTTAATTATCCCAAACATTAAATTTTACTTTCCATTCTATAGGTCATGTTATTATTTCTCTTGTGTTTATGAAAGACTACCACCTCATAAAGCAATTTGTTTTGTTTTTCAACAACACAATACATGAATGGTAATAAGGATAAAGTTATTGAATTAATGTGATATAAATAAAATAATTATTATATTATGAAATTTATAATTCTTATTAAGATATAATATATTATTTTACATCTTACAATTCACACACTAAAATATGATTACATCTTTCGTGTACATGTGGACTATTTCATTCATTAAGTGATGTGACTCTCTATTTTATCATCACACAACACTCATGATATATATAAGTATTTTTAATGACATAATAATTAATTTTTTTAATTATTTTGATTATGGAAATATAATATAGTACTTGCATCCTTTCCATGATGATCGTTTAAAACTGGAAATGTTATTTATTCATACAAATGTCTTACTACCTACATGATCGTAACATAATTCAATTTTAAAATCCATATATTATAATTGGTATTAAAAATTAAAATTTATGAATAAAGATTATAATAATGTCATTATTATTTCTCTAGAAAATATATAACTATAATATAGTAATTAAAATTGAAACTTTCTTAAGATAGTACGAACGAGAAAACAAGGCAACTAACACTCAAAAAGATGAAAACAATGAAATATTATAAACAAATGGGTTATAAGATATTGTAAAAGTTTTAAATATTAATTTAAAAATATTAATATAGTTTATTAATAAATTAATAATTTTATTAAAAAATTTATACATTAGGTTAAAAATATTCATCTAAAATGAAGCATTATATAAGGGATTTCATAACTCAATTTACTTTATTAGTTTAAACTTTTTTGTTTCTGAATAAATCATGCTGATATTACATTTTTAATGTAATATGATTATTTTATGTTGTATATATAATTTTCTTATGTGTATTTACGTTTTATATTAATAAATTAATTAGATGATCCCCCATTTGAATGATATATTCTCTGTAATGGATTTTTTAACCCATTTTCCCTTCGGTGTGACTTATGTCATGTCATCATCCTAAAATTATTTATAAGGATTATATAAATCCCCTGTGATGTGTAATATCATGATTTAAATTATTAGTGATATTTTTTAATTTAATTATATCCTTTCATGGTTCTTATGACCCAAGGTAATAATGTGGTAATTATTTTATGTTAAAAGTTGGAGGAGTATTGAGATTATTTATGATTATGTATAAAATGTTCAAATATTATGATCTACCTCTAAATTATTCTAATGATATTAATTATCCACTAATAAATCACGTAATGTTTAATAAATAATAACATTTTCCACTCTCTCTTTATTATTCCACGACCTTAAAACATTACTTAATATTGAATTAAATGAATAGTTAACCTAGAGGATATTTTCATGTTTAGAGTTTTATAGAATTTGGACATAACTATTACATCTCGAAAGATTACAATGTAGACACTTCTACTAAGTTTCCATGAAATAAAAACAATTAAAAATAAACATGTCTAGTTCCATGTTATAGATAGCATGTCTGTCCTTGATCCCCTCCTTGACCCTATTCATATTTATGTCATGTGGAAAACATTTCAAAAACTTTGGATGAGCATAAAAAATCCATGTAAAGGATACACAAAGAAGGAAAACTATTAGTTTTTCGAAACAACATGTAAACCTTGAATACTTTATCAAAGTAATACTTTTCACCTTTACGATGTATTAAATTATCTTCACTGAATAAAAGATCATTACTTACACTTTTATAACAAAAATATTACCATAAAACCCATATTCAAAACACGTATCTTATAAAGGTAACTTGGGACATAAACATACTTAAATGGAATAACCATACGGTTGACTTCCACACATATCACTTAATGAAATAGCTATACGTCCGACTTCAATCCCCAATACATTTGAATTTATAACGTAACCACCAGTCCTGGTATTCACAACACTACCCGTCATATGGTTTATCATGTAACCACCCATCAAATGTCCAAGTACCATTATAAAATCATAACTAATAAAAAAATTATAAAGGAAAGAAAACATTTCCACATTTCAATAACTATATGTCACTTAAATATATTGACATAACAAATTCATTATCAAAACCATATTAAATAAAAATATACATAAAAGAGTATATGGTATTTATTTTCTTTTAAAAACATTATGGCTTCTTAAAGAAGCCAATGGTCAAATAGTACTCGCGGCAGCGGAAAAGGTCGTTGTCAACATGTAGGTTAAAAGAAACATTATTTTTTGTCTCTTAGTAAAGAAATTCATATAAAAATATTCCCATTGAATGAAATGTAATGTCAAATGTGTTTATACAATGTATAAAATAAATTCTTTCATTAAAACAAAATATTCTTCAATGAAAGGAGACTTAGACGAATTCCCTTACAAAGACAGTATCATTAGATTAATGATAAATCAATTACATAATTATGTGTGACAAATATAAATACACCCAATATATGTGGATATTAAGAGTAAAACAGTCAGATTAATTCACACATATTCATAGAATGATATATTCAAGGAGTTCATGTTTAACCTAAATAATTGAAATTGAATTAAGAAGTTCCCTTGTAAAAATTCGAGAGCCTAACAGCGTCACATTAAAATTTCGAAAATGTGTTAATGAGGGAGAAAATGGTAACTCATCACTTGGACCTAAAATTTACATAAATAAGGATATATAAGAATATATCCCAACATAACAATATGTAAATTAAAAGACCCAACAAAAAGAAGTCTTTTAAAAAGAGGAGGGTGAAAGGTTCCCTTACCGATTTGGGTATATTTTGAAACGTACACCCCATGAAAGAAGGGTCATAAAATGAAGATGAAAAAACCCATAAATTAAAGTATATTACACAGAAAATTTAATAATTGGCAGTACATAAACCACACAAAAAACATAAATTGGAAAATATAGCATTAATCTCACGGGAACAGAAACTGAGATAAAAACCTCTTACCTCGTTGTGATCAATCAAGTCGTATGACAAAAATATAATAAACACCAAATTTATCACATAATACCATGAATATAAATAGAATCATGATAATATATATGAAAGGGAATTACACAATACACCACATGCAATAAATAAGTGGCGAATAATGGAAATCTCATAGAATTAAAAGTGAGATAAGAAATCCCTTACGAAACTTTGGCAGCCAAACGAGACCACTTAAAACATCCAGAAATGGTTTGATGAGATCAAATATGGTCTCTCAACAAATGAAAATAAAAATTACAGTAATACGGATATAAAATAACATCCCCCAACATAAGAATGATGAGCATAAAAGGAATGAGACAAAAGAGAGTACTTAAAAAGAATGAGAGAGGTAGAATCCCTTACCTCAAGTCCTACGTGACTCAATCATTCTTTAATCTCATGAATAATAAACTAGAGTTAATTTATACTTTATGAAGAACCTTGTTTATGTTCATTATTCCTTATATATCATTTATTAAAATTTTATGAACATTATGTAATTATTTAAGTTAATAACGGTCGTTTTGTCGATCATTAGTACCTGAGTCAAAAATAAACTTCTTATAATAACATGTTCTTCATGTGGTAAAATATCCATTATATCCAGAATTATATTCATGATGTAGATATCATATATATCATATATATCCAGTATATACATGCATTTATAATATTACATAACATTTAGAGGTAAGAAATGAAATGCAGCGTTCATGGAGACGGTAAGCAATACATACACATGAACGCTAGTTTCATTTCTATTTATTCCTAGTATATATAATATTCTGGTTTTGTTACAAAATAAAGGGATAAAAAGATTTTATGGGGATGGAGAAGCATAATAAAACAAAAGAACACAAGTAATGACATTACCTACAAATAGGATAACTCTGTTTTATTTAAGCTCAAAGTCTTCCTTGGAAAGACTTCTGCCCAAAGTGAGGCTTCAATGAGTAATAGAGGGATTTGGAGAGACAATATGAGTATTTTTTGGACAATACAAGGGCGTGAGAGGTGTGGGTAAAGAGGTAGAGGTGGGGGCCTTTTATAAGATGGAGGATGGGAACTCTTGGAATGTCTTGAAAAGATACTTTTTTATAAATTTATTTTCAGATATTTAAGGTCCCACAATTAGATATTTAAAGGGTAAGGTAATAAGGGTTCTAAATCAACCAATCCAATTTGTTTTGGACAACTGTAAGTCTTGTATTTTACCTTATCTTATCATTTTATTTAAATAATTCATTAATGAGTGAATCACTGCATCAAAATGGTGTCATAAGTAAATTAATTTATAAAATGTTTTAAAATTATAAAAAAATAATAAGATGTAGTAAATATTTTTATCCTTCCAATTATTATTTATAGTAAAAAATATGATATGTATAACCCCATGTAAAAATTGTTTTAGTAAAACAATATATGTTTGTGACATTTTTATTTTATCTTTTAATAAAAAGTTATTGATGCCATTTTACTACCAAAGTGGCTCCATGGGGTCCCCAAGTTGACCCATGGATATTCTTGGTCAGACATGACTCATCCAATAAGGGAATGACATGTGTCAAGGTCATTTCATATTATTATAACATTATCTTTACTTTAAATTACACTAATTACCTTTAATCGTGATTAATAAAACTTAAAAGTTACTATTCTCCAAAAAATTATTTTAATCCCATTGAACCACATATTACATCCTAATGAAAACAATGTATGTCGGATTTTTTAAATTCAAAACACAATAGTGGTAAAGTTTCATTTAAATGAAAAATCAGTTTTAACTACCACTTAGTGGTTTCACTATTCATTAAAAATTGAAGTTTTTCAGAAAAATTCCAAAACATCACCCTAAGCTATATTTGATATTCCGAAATCAGAAATGATGTCTATTTTACAAAATTAAAAAAATATAAGTTTCATTATATAATTTAATAATTAATTTCTATTATCAAAACAAATAGCGTGTTTTAAGAAACAATATCTATTAAAATATTAACACTAGTTTAAGTCCAATTTCAAAGTGAAATTAATTACAATGCCACCATTGGATTAAATGGGAATAATATATTACAATTGCACTTTGAAACCAATTCAAAAGTTGATCTAATCATATAAATAAATTAGATTAAAAAGTGGATTTGAATTAAAATACAACATTTTTCACTTATTCATTAAAAATAAACTTATCGAAAAAAAACAAAAACATACACAATGTAAATTTTTATGTCCCGATTCTAAAGAATGATTTTATTTTGTTCAATATAACATATAAAATAGTCAAAAAGTGGATTTAAAAAGGGTTCTCCATCAAAAGGCGGTTAATCGACATTTTAAAGAATATTAGAATATTTACGCTTAAAATTGGATTCATTCACATTTTAATTCTCAAACATTTATTGTAAAAAGTAAAAAATATTTGAAAAACATATATAATCATTTTCTAGTTAGTTCTGTTAATTCTCGCCATTACAATGGCTAGGTGTTAACTTCCATTTAAAATAATATTATTTTTTTAATTAGAGTGCAACGTAAGATTTCAAACAAACTCGTTGTTGCGTATTGGGCACACCATCGAGCATAGTGTTCCTATTAAAGTAATATTAATATTTTATTCACAAATATTAATAAATATGAAAAAGTGATATTATTTATTTACCTGGGATGTTACATCCTTCCCCCCTTTTGGGAATTGCGTCCTCGAAATTTTATAATTGGGCTTGGAAACTTCATTGAAAGCCCCACATCATAGAAGGAGTAAATTAAACTGTCACTTTAAAAGAAAGAAATGGTAGTACAAAAGTCACCTGAGTTAACCCATTCTAGGATATCATGTAAGAAAACATGGACATGGAAGAGAAAACACAGGGCTATGTTCTTATGGGGAGTGATATAAAACATTATTAGGAGAAATTTAACCACAATAAAATCACAAACATGTGATGGGTTAAACGTTATTTGATTCCCCAGTAGGAAACGTTAATTGAAAACATTTTTGTTTTAAGTTACCTTTCATTGAGGAATTTATTTTTGATATTAAATAAATCCTAAGGAAACATACTTAATTGTCATGTAGACTTTCATCTCTTACTATATTTCTTACACAAACTCATATTATCTTCAAAAGACGAGTATTTAGGATGACTTGTTCACATTAAGAGCTCTATAATCATCTTATAGAAAATAACCTAATCTAAAAAAGATAACTATATAATTAACATGTCTTCAGACCCTTACAAAAACCAATAATTTTAGAATACGATCAGATAATCCACAAAAGGATAATCCTTTATAAAATGAAAATCTATTCTTAATCTCCAAAATTTGTCCAACAAAACCCAAATATCAACGAAGACCATTCGATAAACAATTTTTCCATAAAATTCTTCAAAGTAATCCAAAATAATATTGAAACCCAAATATTTAAAGGATCTAGTCACATAGTCTTCCAAGGTAAAAATAAACATTTATCTGGAAATAACATCAACTTCTCTTAAAGTCTCGTATTGAAAAGTAATTAGCCTAATCACATGTCCTCAATAATAGGTTAATCATTTCCATAGACAACTAAAAAATATATTATTCTAGATTCATAAGATCATCTAACTAAAAATAATATGTCAAACTAACCAGGGACATCACGTAGTCTAGTGGTAGGCGATAAATACCAGTTGCACTTTGGTTGTGGGTTCGATTCCCGCAGCTTCGTCTGAAGTGACACGGTGTCACACGGTCTTCATGTTGACCTTTTTGCAAAACTATATAATTCTTAAAACATTCCCCAAAAGATATAAAATCATCAAAAATAACCATAACATAATTTAACCTCAATTTTATCTCATGCCTTTCATTTTTCGTCATATAGTAACCCATAATTACCTCAAAAGTAATGATCATATAAACCCTAATGGTTACCATTATAATTATTACCTGAACTTCCACATCGAGTTGGTTCTATCGTGCATCAGAGAACTCACCAAGGTTCAAGAGGTTAATCATGACTTCTTGATAGTTGGTTTAGAATAACAATGAGATTTCTCATTGAATCCCCCATTTCATCCAGTATCTTAATTAGAGAACCACCAAAGTTTTCTTCAAACCCATTGTCACTTTGGTGCCTGCTAGATCCATCCATTTACTAAAACCAAAAAAAAGTTCAGTGTGAGTATATTTTTAGAATCATCTTATAATACTACGATATAATTATTCATGTTATCTTATACTCATTCAATTTATCTAATATTATGACTCATTCTGAAATCCTATCCATTATGGTAATGTCACTTGTGCTTAAAGGATACCCTAACCTCTAAAGTTATCTAAACCGACATCTGATACCAACTATAAGGCCCCAACCTTAAAACATTACTTAATATTGAATTAAATGAATAATTTAAATAGAGGATCTTTTCATGTTTAGAGTTTTAGAGAATTAGGACATACCTATTACATCTCAAAATTTTACAAAGTAGACACTTCTACAATGTTTCCATAAAATAAAAACTCTTAAAAAAATATCTAGTTCCATGTTTTAGATAGAATTAATTTCCATGATCTCATCCATGACCATATTCATCTTTATGTCATGTGGAAAACATTTCAAAAACGTGGGATGAGCATAAAATGCCTAGTAAAGGTAACACAAAGAAGTAAAACTATTAGTTTTTCAAAACAATAAGTAAACCATGAATACTTTATCAATGTAATGCTTTTCACATTTATGAAGTAGTAAATACTCATCACTGAATAAAATATCATTACTTAACCTTTTGTAACAAAAAAATTACCATAAAACCGATATAATAAACATGTAACATTTAAAGGTAACTTGGGACATAAACATACTTAAATGGAAGAACCATACGGTCGACTTCCACACATATCACTTAATGGAATAGCCATACGGCTGACATCCATACCCAATGCATTGGAGGATATAATGTGACCTTCCATCCTGGTATTCACGGCACCACCTATCATATGGTTTATCACATAACTACCCGGAAAATGTCCAAGTACCATTATAAAATCATAACACATAACACAATTATAATGGAAAGAATATATTTCCACATTTCAATAAAAATATATCACATAAATATATTGAAATAAAAAATTCTTTATCAAAACCATTTTCAATTACAATATACATAACATAGTATATGGTATTTATTAATTTTTTTAAACATTATGGCTTTTTAAGGAAGTCAAATGTCAAATAGAACTCGCGGCGTTGGGAAAGGTCGTTGTCACCGCGTACGTTAAAAGAAACATTCTTTTTTGACATTTAGTAAAAATAATCATAGAAAAAGATTCCATTTGAATGAAATGTAAATTAAAAGGTTTTTATACAACGTATAAAAGAAATTATTTCATTAGAACAAAATGTGCCTCAATGAAAGGAGATTGAGATGAAGTCCCTTACAAAGACGGTATCCATAGATTAAGGATAAATCAATTACTTAATTATGTTTGAAAAATATAAATACACACAATAAAAGTGGATATTAAGTTTAAAACAATCATATTAATTCACAAATATTTATATAATGATATATTCAAGGAGTACAAGTTTAACCTAAAGAATTGAAATTCAGTTAAGAAGTTCCCTTGTAAAAATTTGACAGCCTAACAACGTCACATTAAAGTTCAGAAAATGTGTTAATGAGAGAGAAAATGGTAACTAATCCCTTGGGAATAAAATTTACATCAATAAGGATATATAATAACATATCCCAACATAACAATATGTAAACTAAAATACCCAACAAAAATAATTCATTTAAAAAGAGGAGGGTGAAAGGTTCCCTTACCGATTTGGGTATCTTTTGAAACGTACACCCCATGAAAGAAGGTTCATAAAATGAAGATGAAAATACCCATAAATTAAATTCTATTACACATAGAATTCAATAATGGGTAGTAAATAAACCACACAAAAGGAAATAGTAGAAAATGTAGCATGAATCTCACGGGAACAACAAGTGAGATAAAAACCCCTTACCTCGTTGTGATCAGTCAGGTCGTATGACCAAAAGACAATAAAAACCAAATGAATCACATAATACCATGAATATAAATAGAATTATGATAACATATATGAAAGGTAAGTACACAATACACCACATGAAATAAATAAGTGGCAAATAATGGAAATCTCACAGAATTGAAAGTGAGATTCTAACAGAATTAAAAGTGAGATAAGAAATCCCTTACGAAACTTCGGTAGCCTAACAACACCACTTTAAACTTACAAAAATGGTTTGATGTTATCAATTGTGGTCTCTAATAATATGAACATAAAAATTACATTAATTGGGATATAAAATAACATTCCACAACATAAGAAATATGAGATTAAAAGGAATGACACAAAAGAGAGTACATAAAAAGAAAGAGAGAGGTAGGATCCCATACCTCAAATACAACTTGACTAGATCGTTATTTAATCTCCTAAATAATAAACTAGAGTTAATTTATACTTTTTTAAGAACATTTTTTATTTTCATTATTCCTTTTAGATCATTTATTACCATTTTATGAACATTATGTAATTATTAATGTTATTAATGGTTGTTTTGTCGATCATTGGTACTTGAGTCAAAAATAAACTTCTTATAATTACAAGATGTTAATGTGGTAAAATATCCATTATATCCAGAATTATATTAATGATTTATATATCATATATATCATATAAATAATGTATATACATTTATTTATAATATTACATAAATATTTACAGGTAAGAAATGAAATGCACCGTTCATGGAGACGGTAATCTATATGTACGCATGAATGCTACTTCCATTTCTATTTCATATTTAATAAAATGAAATCATAATTATATAGAGGTATATTATATTTAATGTATAATAACATATATAATATCATTAACTCCATCCTTTATATGTCCCACATATGGCATTAACGAATCAAATCACTTTGAAGGGGCGGTAGTCCGCACTTCCTAAAATGAAGATATCGGGTTTAACCATAATGGAAACCATAAATGTGTTCCATAAATGAAAAATAAAGAAGCATAAGGAAAATATAAACATAATATATATCATATAGAGATAGTTTTTAATCTTAATTTCCACTATGAAAGGTGTTACAAAAAGATTGAACAATCATCGTTTAGTGAGGCAGAAATTCACCATCCACAGAAACAATGTGTTATTTAACCATTAGACGAATGTGTGTGTAAGTGTATCTTTAATACTTATGATAAAAACATCCTAGTATATATAAGATACTGGTTTTGTTACAAAATAAAGGGTTAAAAAGATTTTAGTGGTTTGGAGAAGAAAACTAAAAAAAGAACAAAAGTGAAGACATTACCTTTAAACCGGATAACACTTTTTTATTTGAGATCAAAGAATTCCTTGGAAAGACTTCTTCCCAAATTGATGCTTCTAGAAGTAAGATAGGGATGTGGAGAGAAAATATGAGTAGAGGATGGATTAGCCAAGGGCTTGAGAGGTGTGGGTAAAGAGGTAGAGGAGGGGGCCTTTTATAAGAGTGAGGAGGGGCACTCTTGGATTGACTTGAAAAGTAACTTTATTATAAAATAATTTTCGGATATTTAAGGTCCCACAATTAAATATTTGTAGGGTAAGGTGATAAGGGTTATAAATACACCCGTAAAATAGGATTTTGATAAGTGTAAGTCTTAGATTTTACCTTATATTCTCATTTTATTTAAATCGTTCATTAATGAGGTAATCGCTGCATCATCACGATGTCATAAATAAATTAATTTATATAATTTTTGAATATTATAAAAAAATACTATGATGTATGAAATATTTTTATATTTCCAATTAATATTTATAGTCAAAAATATGACTTGTAAAACCCCATGGAAAAATTGTTTTAGTAAAACAATACATGTTTGTGACATTTTTATTTTAACTTTAAATAAAAAGTTATTAATGTCATTTTCCTACCAAAGTGGCTCCATGGGGTCCCCATGTTGACCCATGGATTTTCACAGTCAGCTATGACTCATATAATAAGGGCAGGACATGTGTCAAGGTCATTTCATATTATTATGACATTATCATTACCTTAAATTACACTAATTACCTTTAATCGTGGTTAATAAAACTTATATGTTATTATGCACCGAAAAATTATTTTAATCCCATCGAACCACATTTTAAATCCTAATGACAACCATTTATTTCATATTTTTGAAATTAAAAACACAAAAGTGGTAATGTTTCATTTAAACTAAAAATCAGTTTTTTAACAACCACTTAGTGTTTCACTATTCATCAAAAATTGATGTTTTTTAAAAAAATACCAAAAATTCCCCCTAAGATATATTTGATATTCCGAATTGAAAATTTTTTCCTATTTTAAAAAATAAATAATATATAAGTTTCATTATTTAATTTAATAATTAATTTCCACTGTCAAAATAAATAGAATGTTTTTATGAAACAATATCTATTAAAAGATTGACACTAGTTTAAGTCTAATTTCAAAGTGAAATTAATTCCAATGACCACCATTGAATTAAATGGTAAAAATATATTCTAATTTCACTTTAAAACCAATTCAAAATATTATCTAATAATATAAATAAATTAGATTAAAAAGTGTATTTTAATTAAAATACAACATCTTTCACTTATTCATTAAAAATGAACTTAATCGAAAAAAATAACAAAAACATACACAGAGTAAATTTTGATGTCCCGATTCTAAAGAGGGATTTTATTTGGTCCAATATAACATATAAAATTGTAAAAAAGTGAATTTAAAAATGGTTTCCCATCAAAAAGTGGATAGTCGACCTTTTAAATAATATTAGAATATTTATGCTTATAATTGGATTCATTTTCATTTTAATCCTCTATCATTTAATTTAAAAAGCAAAAAATATTTTAAAAACATATATAATCATTTTG
Organism: Viscum album; assembly: GCA_963277665.1. Taxonomy (NCBI): domain Eukaryota; kingdom Viridiplantae; phylum Streptophyta; class Magnoliopsida; order Santalales; family Viscaceae; genus Viscum; species Viscum album. The sequence continues at coordinate 1,041,434,415 of OY728163.1, read as the reverse complement.
TAGTTAGTTCTATTCATTCCCTCTATTACAATGGCTGGGCTTTAACTACCATTTAAAATAATATTATTTTATTTTTAGAGCGCAACGTAAGATTTCAAAGAAACTCGTTGTTGCGTATTGGGTTCACCATCGAGCATAGTGTCTCCATTAAAGTAATATTAATATTTTATTCACAAATATTAATAAATATGAAAAATTAATATTCTTTATTTACTTGGGATGATACACTTTTTCTTCAAATGACTATGCAAAAGTATTTAAAGAATATCGTTTTATATTTCCCTCTTCATTCGAAAACCCCTTTTCTTCCAAAACATATCTTTCAATAAAAAATTTCATTTTTTAAATTCTTTATTAATTAAATTTTTCCACATGTTTAAATTTGTTTAAAAAAATCAATGGAATCTTCATGACCTTTTAAAAAATATTCCAATTAGGATTTATCTAAAAATGTGAAAAGAATATATTTTTTGAACATGTACAACATGAATGAAATTGTTTCCCATAATGAACATTATTTTAATTGATTATTCCTTCATAAATTATAATGGAATTTATTTTAAAAAATTATAATGTTTTATAAAAAGTTTTTTAAAAAATTGATATGATATTTACTTATAAAATTATTATAATTTATTTTCAATCTTCATTTATATGATTCCTTTTTTTTAAAATTAAATAATTTAAGAAATATTTTTTGAATTTTTACATTTTAAAATTTTTTTATGTTAAAAATATAAATGCTAATTTCATCCAAATTTCATTAATGATATTTTAATTGTATCTCCATTAATGAAGTAAAATAACCCTTGTTTTTTGTTATTCTCAATTGGGTGTGTTGGATATTGATTCTAATATCAGTCATTATCAAGATCAGTTATTAATATTTAAAATAAATTGTTATAGGTTATATTCCATTCCCACTAGTTATTCATACTTCAATTAGATATTTATCGAAAGCATCTATTTATCTTGAGTTAATTGTTTTTCAAATATATTTTATAGAAAATAATTATTTTTCAAGGGTTATTCATGTTTCAAATATGTTGTTTTTTAACCCATTTTCATTCCACTATAGAATCTTGTTTCCAATATATTATCATGCACCAATTTTCATTCCATGTGTTAATTAAATTATAAATGAAATAATGATTTTTTCTCTGAGTTTTATGTTTTAATACCCATGAACATTATTTATGTTATTGTTCATAGAAATTATATATAATGTGTGTGACCATATTGATCCATGTGTACACATTATAAATTATATTATGAATTTTTCATGATAGCACTGAATGATACTGACATAGGATAAATGATGGATTCAACTAGATGGCACTCCAATGTATTGTGTATTGATAACATTCTATGGATAATTATATAGTACATAAACCATTTTTTAATTCAATATCTAACGGTACATTCAGGTTTCCAAAAAAGCTATATTAAGATGATCTTCCACAATACCAATATTTATTAAATATTCATTCTATAATTTTATATCATGTCCTTTGATCAAGATTAATATCACATGGATCCGGATAATTGATTATAATACATGCTTCATTTTTTAAACCTTTTACATGTTTCATTATTGATGGTTCAAGAATTAATGGGTATGTTTTCCTTTATGATTGTCATACCACTCACAGTATATCATCATGCCCTTATGAATATCTTCTATTCATTAATGAAATTTACTATTAATTCCTCTGTTTAAACATAATGAGCTTTTATCATCATTATTATTATGTTTCGATTTCCATTGGTTATTACAAATTTATCTTGAAAAAAATATTCATAGAAAGTATTTCACATGGACGAAGGTGATGACATAATGTGAAATTAAAAAGGATTGGTTATGCGGAAGAAATTCCCAATTTATAACATGGGAAATTATTTTTTATGTGTTTTTTCTGAATTCTCTAAAACTCAATTCCTAAAAGGTACCTAGAGAATAAAATTTATCTAATTATCCATATCATTATTTAGTGTTATGATGGGAAAAAATTAGTTATTAATTATTGGCATCATTGCTGAAAATGTAATGTTTATAATTTCGTAATTGGATACTAGTGTGTTGGTTCTGGGTGGTAGTAGTAGTTATCAGAAGATTGGTATATATATCATTTAGAGAAGAGGATGTTATCACATGAGGATTTATTAAGAGTTACATATAGAATTTTATGTATATACCATTAAGTATGATAATAATTTCAATTTCTTAAAACATCTTTCAGGTTTAAATAGATAAGATCATATAGTGATTGATAAAACTATAGAAGATGTTTCATTAAGATGAATTACATATAAATCTAGGGTTTATATTGAATTTTGAATTTACATTTTGTGGGAATAATATTTAACATATTGTTAACATTTCTGTATTTAATGATCATGGATATTGAGGTAGTTATGAGAATACATATTTTATCATATAAATTTGTGTGATATTTGAAAATTTATTTCATGACTAAGTGATTAAGGTGTTTTCAAAAATAAATATCATTAAATATTGGTCTTTAAACATGAATGGTATTACATATCATTTTATGTTAAAATAAGTTTTAATGTTAAGGATTATTAAGAATAATTTAATTTCCACATTGGGTATTAATATTTAGTTTTTAATATTAATATATCATTTGATCACAAAAAATGTTCACTAATTTTGAGAATTATACTTACATTGTTTTACATTTTTTTGATTTGATGAATTTAAAAATAATAGTGCATAGATATTAATCCATTTTATAGTAATATAATCCATTAAAACCTGATTAATATTTCTTTTGGAATTAAAACATCATCATAAATAATATTATTTTGGGGAAATGGATAGGGTTATAGATTAAATTAGTTAAAGAATGAAATTATACCTTCCAATGAAGTGTATTTTACTATTTTTTCATTCTATATTGTAAAATAATTACTTAGTATTTGAAAAAATATCTTCAAACAAAAAATTAATTTTATATTCATATCTAATAAATCAGATTTTATTTTAATTAATCATAGGTTTATGGTATATAGTCCTTTTGAATTATATTGATATTTTTTTTATAAATTACTTCAAAAAATCTACATAATTATTTACAGTTTACATTCATGTCCAAATCATTACATTTCATATATGTCCTCCTATTTGGAAACCAAGATTGTGATGTTCTAGTTGACCCTTATACATCCAATCCAATTTTTTCAACAAGGAAATTTTTTAGCATATTTACAATGTGGGTTTATAAAAAAATATTTTCAAATTTAAAACCTTTTATTATTGATATAAATTTCAAACTCTGGGGATTCAATTTATCAATGGGGGGTGTAAAGACACAAGATTTTAAAACAAGATAATTAAAAAAATATAAAAAATGACATGAAACAAAAAGATTTGAATAAAATGTAGTTAACCAATAAATATTGATATATTTATTCATAAATAAAATAAAAATCTTAGATATCATGTTGTACATGAATCCCTACTATATTAAATTTTTATAGCATATTTAACGCGCCAATCTGAGATTAAACAGTCTGTGATATTTAAAATTATTATAAAATTGCTGTTAAATTAGAGTGTATGAGTATTATTAGCTAATTTATTATATATATATATATATATATATATATATCATATTAATGATTAATTAGGTAAAAAAATTTAAATAATAGTCAAAAAATTTTAATAAAATGTTATTTTATTAATCAAAAATTTGTTTTCTTTAAAAACAATTTTTATTGATTTTAATTAAAAAAACTATAATCATTATTTTTAATATATTGAAATTTTAGTTCATAAAATTTAACTTTTATTTAAAAATTTTTTTAAAAAAAATTGTTGATTTTTTATGATTTTTCCAAAAAATATTAACATTCAATGAATGTTGAAAATTTATAATTTTTTCTAAAAATATCATGTATTTTCAAAAAATTAAGTAATTTAATAGTAAAATTATGTTTTTATATGATTTAACATAATATAATTATTATTTATTTATGTTTAACCTTTTAAGTATGTTTTATTCATCGTTATATTTTATTTTAGTATAATTTTCTTTTTATTTTTAAATAAAGTGTTTTTTATGAAAAAAAAATTAAAGTGTATAATATATCTCAATTATAATTAATTTTAATAATACCATATAATAATATTTTTAAATAAAATATATATATTACATGTCATAAATTTTTATTTAGATACATAAAAATATTATTATTATTATATATAGAGTTAATTTAAAATCATCTTTTTCTAAAAAAACACTTCTCGAGAACCAATTTTTTCTTGCATCTACATGTTTTTCATTAAATTAAATTCATGATAATTTTATAAAAGATATATTATAAATAATTTAAATCATCCTTCAATGTTATATTAACATAAATGATTTATAATATTCAGAAAAGATTAATTTATGTGATAAATTGTCAAAGATGTTGAATTTTAATTAAAAAATTACATTTCATTTGAATTATTTATGATGTTATGTTATATTTTTTTTATTTAAAAATTGTTATATTATATTACTATTAATACATTTATTTTAATTTTAATCAATTATATATTAAAATTCTTATATAAAAACTTCATAAATATTTGATCATTTTCTCTCTAAAAAGTCTATTTCTCGTTATTACTACAAGATTAATTTTAAATTAAATTTCTCCAATTATATGAAATCTATTAGAAAAAATAGAATCCATGTTTTGATTAATAATAATATATATAATTGAATAATATCAAATTAATTTTATACCTTTATAAATACTGAATATAGTAAAACTTAATTACCACATTTAAGGTAAAAATGGGTTTACCACGACTTAAACAAAATATATAAGTGTTAGTATGACCAAATAAATTATCTAGATCCTATTTTATAGAAATATATAAAACATATATCAAATATTATCATTTAGTATTTATTTTGGAGCCTTGTGTCCATAAAAATGCATGTGTAATTAATTCTTCTCAAAAACCACACGTATTTCACTCCCCTAACATATAATAGGCCACCCACTCACATCCTACCATCAAACCCTCAATACCCATTGTTTAAAAAATTTAATTAAAAATAGATTTTGTAATTCCCTCTTTTTTTACTATACACCTTAGTGTGGTCATAAATCCACCAATGAAATTCCATTGATGAAAACCAATAAAAAGTTACCTAAAGAATATGAAATGTTCTTCAATTAGTGTTTTTATTTTATTTATTTATCCACAAAATTAAATTATTCGTAAAAAATTATTATTTAAAATACTAAATATCTTTAATATACTATGATATTATTATTATAATATAATAACCTAAATCCTTCTTCTCTCCTCATAAATTGGTTATAAAATCACAATTCATGTGTTCCGTGGACTACCTCCTCATGAAATAATGTCATTCATTTTTTCCATTACCATCCCTCAAAGATGTGTATTATAATTTTTATTGAGTAAATATATGATATTTATAAAATAATTATACCAATTGAGCCATAATATAATTTATTCCATTTTAATTTCCATTGCATACGGGATACAAATAATGTCTCTCATGTTTACAACATACTACCGCGTCGCAAAGCGATGTGATTCATTTTTCACGAACGGTTTGAAAAGAATGTAATAAGGATAAATTTAACAAATATATGTGATATACATCATATAATTATGATATTAATAAAATATTTTCCATTATTATAATTTAATATATTATTTTTTTATTACCTTATATCTTACTGAATGTTAATAATGTCATTCGTGTATGTGTTGACTACCTCCTTCAAGAAGTGATGTGACTCTCCATTTTATCACCACAAAAAATGGATGATATATATAAGAATATTTAATGAAGTAATATGTTCTTTATGATATAATTAACTCTTTTTAGATATAAAATATTACTTACCTAATTACGATGTTGATCATTGGAAAATTGAATGGTTTCTTATGCATTTGTATGGCAAGTCGTCTCAATGATTGTAACATACTTCATTTTTCAAAACCATTTTTCACTTTTTTAATTAAAATAATGATTCTGTATAAATATGATAACTATTTCATTATTATTATTATTTATATGATATACCTATATTATATTTAAATGAACCGGAATATTAATTGAAATCATGATGGAGAAAACAATTCAACAAACACCGTGAACAATGAAAATAAAGAAATATTCTTTATTAGTTGGTGATAACATGCTATAAGATGAAAATATATGATATTATAAGTATTAAAAAGTTATAAAATGTTAATAAAATGTTTAAAACCACTATAAATTATGTTAAAAAAATTCAACTATAAGAAAGCCTATGGTTAGGGATTTCTAATCTCAATTTCCATTCATTGTGTTAAACATATATTTCACAAATTAATTTGATAATAATATTTTTTCTATAATTTATTTTATTATTTATTGATTTATTTTATAAATTTTTTACTATATTTAAAATTTATGTTGATAATAAATTCATTTATTAATACCTACGTCAATGATATGATCTTTATAAAGGATATTTGACTCAATTTTCCTTCTTTGAAACTTATGTCATGTAATACACCAATATTCTTGTATGAGGTGTCTATATTACCAAATTGATGTGTAATATCATGTATCTATTTATTCTTATGATATTTAATTGTTAATTTATTTTTATCATTACATGTGACATTCGATTCAATATTGACAATGAAGTAGAAGTTTTTTGTTACATTCTAATGGATTAGGAGGATTGTTTACGATTTAGTCTCCGAAGTTGAAATATTATGATATACCTATAAGGGATTATTATTATTTTCATATCCTATTGTTATTCATAATTTTTTCATGTAATATTACCAATTGTACACTCTTTTGTACATAAAATAATTGAAAACACCTTTTCAATAATAAATATTATTTCCCTCTTCATTTGAAAACCCAATTTTTCCCATACTATGTTTCCTAAAACTGTCATAAAAAATGTTTTTATAATTATTCATATCATCTATTAAAGTCAATTATACCCATTAATTCCATTTCAAATAATATTTTTATACTAATCATCATTTATTTTTTCAAATAATTATTATTTTTGTTTTAAAAAGAAAATTGAATGAAATATTTATATTATTACAAATGGCATGAATAGAATTTTTCTCTTTCATGCCCATTAGTTTGTTAATTATTTATTCATAATTTTTTATTTTCATTTCCAATGAAATGGATCTCAAATTTTACTACAAAAATATCAAAATGTAAATTATATTTTCCTCATTAAAAGTTTTAAATTATTTGTAAAGGTTCCTTTATTTTTTCTATGTTTGTTTTTAAAGAAACTAGTTTTCATAATATTTGGTAAATTTATATTTTATAAAAAGATATTTTTTACAATGAAAATTTTATTTTCCAATAAATATATTTAATGATAGTTTAATAAAATCCACATTCATTAATTTTAGATGAAATTTTTGTTAATTATACTTCCATGGGGATATTTTTTATGGATTTCATTCTAAATATTCTTCAAGATAGATTAATATTGTTTCAAAGAGATTTTTATATAACCCATATGATTCGTGTGTGTAAATAAAATATCATAGAGATTATTATAGAACAATATTTACAAGGATTAACCATGCTTCAAAGTGATGGTTTTGGAACCCATTTTATTACAACATGTTAACTAGGTCTCAATGATATTATTGTATGACATGTTTCGTTCCCACTGGTTAATCATATTTCATAGATACATACATATAACCCATTTTTTCAATGGGTTAATCAAATTATGAAACTAATAATTACTATTTTTATTATTTTTAATATAAAAAATATTTTTACATTATTCATTTTATAGTTATTAGACATTATATATGATGGGTGCACAGAGATACCACTGGGTTAATGTGATATGGCATAAAAGATAGTTGATCCATGATAAAAAAATTCAATGAATTCGTTATTGATTATGTTATCTTTATAATTATATATTATGTACACCATATGGTTATACTATTTTTAACATTAACCTAAGGGTTATGTATGTCTCCAATTAAGATGAATTTCCAAGAAATAAACACATTTTAACTATGCTATATATGGGTTTTTAGTGTTTTTTTTCAAGATTAATATCACATAGATCATCATTATGGATTTCGATGACTATTGATTTTATTAATTACTTATTCTCTATTTTATTCTTGATGATTCATTCATTAATTGTTATCTTTTATTTTATGACTATTTCATGAACTCTTATTATGTCTTCAAACTATTATCTACTTATTTGGATCATTAATTATATTCACCTTTTAATTCTTTTGATTACCCTTTTTGGGAAATTATGATCACAATTCATATTTTTACTTTTCCTCAAGTTATCAGGAAATTATTTTGAAGGAATTATCACTATAAATGGATTTCATATGGATGAGGATGTTTAATAAATGTGAAATAAGGAAATATGGGTTTCGTGTGATAAAATATACTGTAATGACTTGGGTATAGTTTATGTGTTATTTTTTCTGAACTCACTAAAACCAAAAACATAAAATGTACCTAAGAATATAATTGATATATTTTTATCTATTTATGTTATATGTATTGGATAAAATTTTGTCTCACAATTATCATTATCAAATATTGAAATGTAATGTTTATGAATTCAGACCCATATCTATGAGTGTTTCTACTATATTGTTATATATCCATTGAAATAAGAACATTCTTTATAATATGGAAGGAACCACTGATTATTTTACACTATTTCAATAAAAACATTCTAAACAACTTCATAAACATTTTTAAAACACCAAACCCCATGGTATTTTCCATCCAAACCATTTTACATAAAGATTATTTTTAGAAAATAATATTCTTACACTATAGCGGGTATCACACCATGTCAATACTCTTAGAGAAACTATATATGTTACTAAAATTGAATCATAACAATACCACTACCCATATTATAATCTCAATTTTTTAAATGATAAAATTATTTCCTACCACAACATCCTCTATATCATGTAATTCCAAATTGTGTACTTCAAATTGTTTCTAATACCTTTATGTTAAAATTTTACACTAATATATGTACATGATGTGGTATACAATGTTTTCTTTCACAAAAAAATTCATTTTCTATTGATCATAAATACTCACTAAATATTTTGTTTTATCATTCAATTTATCATAAGAAAATTATCTATCCAAAACACCTTGAAGAACATTATAATCAATTGTATCTTTTTATATTCACTTTCTAAATTATCTTTATTCCTTTTTTTAATATTAGAACATTGTGGTGTTGTTTCCTATAATTTCTGTATCCTTTCATTAACCTTCAATACTCTAAATTGTTCTTTTAATAATTAAATAAAATTGAAATAAACATCACATTATGTAAAATATTTTATCAGATGAGTTTGAAAATTATTTTCTGTTGACAACTAAAGCGAACAAGGAAAACAAATCCACTTCAATTAATTTTTACTTTTTCAATAATGGGCACTACAATCTCCAAAAATCTATTTTTCAAATTGACTATTTCATCCCCCTCTTAGTGATGTATTGTAGATCCTCATGTGGTTACACAACATCATTATAACTGCAATTGAAAACTCATTAAAGGATGTATAAATAGTTGTACATTGTCTAATTCATTCACTTATATCGTCTGATTATTAGGTCTTTATACATAGAATAGAAGACATTATTGGTCTACTAAATTTAAGTACAAATATAACTAAATCTCTTTTCTCAGATGACTAATTTGTTCTATAAATTTATAAACATAAAAAACATTCACCTTATCTGTTACATGATTTACCATGAAATAATGATCTTAAAAAAATTATTGAGTATGGTAACATTCCAAATATTATTTTTCATTCTATAAAATTATATAATTTAAAATTAGTATATTAAAAACATAATAAACAAGATATATAAATATTAATATTTTTTTGATTTTAACAAATGGGAGGGTTGGTTATAATATATTTATGATCCTTAAAAATAAAGTGTTAATTTATATACCATTGTCCTCATATAGTTTTTCTTTATTATAAAATTTTACACATTTAAGGTTTGATAAGATTAAAATTACACCATTAACCAAACTATCATATAAGAAGTAAAACAAGTAAAAAATATTTATACAATTATTTATTATTTATTATTCTTATTTTTATGTGAGAGAGGTAATAAAAAAATAATAATATTATATAACTTCTAATAAATGGAAATAAATGTTTAATAATATATATATGTTTATTAAAAATAATAATAAATAAAATATTATTTAAATTATATAATCCCCTTTTCACTAAATAAATTTTTTTTTCATAATTATATCAATTTTATTATTTGTTTTGATATTATTATATAATTTTTTTATTTATTATGATGGATATTCTATGAATTTTCACATTATAAAAAAATAAAAATATTTATTTTATTATCCATGGTAGTGATAAATAAAAATTTCCCCATGATTGATTCTAACATTCTTTTCATAATACATCATTATAAATTCTTTATTAGCTTCCATGGTATAATCCACATATACAATTTGAACATTTAAATTTTATCTTCTTATGTAATCTTCTTTCCTTTTATTTTATTACTTCATTTTACTATTTTCATCATTTATATCTATCAAGAGTAGTTTTTATTCATAAATTTTACAAATTTTTCAATGTAATGTGTGTCTAAAAAAATATTAATACTAATGTTTTTAATTTAATGGATTATTTATTGGTAAATGTTTTTTAAATTTTGTTGGGGATCAAATCAAGAATATTTTTTCCACTAATAAATTTTTTTTTTATTATTATGATTATAATGTTCAATTGTATCATGAGAAATATATTTTTTAATATACATAACATCAATTACATAATGATTCTAGGTTAAATATAATATAACATACACATTACACTTATAAGACAAAAATAATAAAATCATAGACAAGGACATGGATGATCAGTAGCTAAAAACATTTGAAATATATACACAATATTCATGAAAACATTTGGATTAATGATAATATTTAAATAAACATTTATTATTTCAATAAATATATATGATATAACACAATCCCACATCCAATGGATAACTAATCAAACAATGATAACTTAGGGTCTATTATATAGTTTCTCCCAAAATATTTTATAGATACATAGAAAATATTCCTAAAATAAAATCTACAACGATTTATCTATCATGCATTTAGTAAATGGATTTCTGTTGTGCAATGTGTTGCATTTTTTATCAATAAGGTGTCAAGTATTGAATGGATGACAAGGAGTGTCAATATGTGAATGACAGAGGATGTGATGGGGATGGTGATATTGTCAATAAGATGTCAAGGATTGAATGGATATATGAATGAAAAAGGAAGTAATGGTGATGGTGATGATTGGAAAATGACCATAGTACTAAGAAGCATTTCACATAGTAGAATCACTAAGTGGCATAGGAGGTAATGGTTTAAACACTCTCTATACCAATTCAGACGATTGTAGAGTTGATCTTAAGTTAAAAGAACTTGTATCAAGAAGATACAATGTCACAACATTGTTAGAAGTCAATGCATTGTGAATTGTCTTCACAATGCATGAGGAGATAAAGAAGAACCATCCGCAGCTACTAAGTGGATGAAGTGGTTTGAAGAAGACCATGCACTATCTCTTAGTGCATGAGGATTTGAAGATGTGTTCCATGCATAATCTATGTCTGGATCAAAGAAGAACATTGAAGATCAAGTGATTTATGATTAATTGTTGATGATGATAGTTGAGAGATCCTTGGGAATTCCATTCTTTAATAGAAGAAGAAGAAGAGATGTTGAAGAAGATATGTGGAGTTATTAAGAAGATTAATAAGAGAAGAATTATGGTTTGGTATTTTTTTAATTGGTTACTTTGCTTTTATACGAAGTATGGAGTTATGTGCTTTAACAAAAATGAAGCCATCCAAGGAGGCCAGCTGAAGTCCCTCACCTCAAGAACATGTGGGACCCGAGGGTCAACCATGATCAAGGGAAGTCATCAAGGCTAAGGCCTCCCCGAGGCATGGTGCGGGCCATGTGTAAGTCCGCGGGTGCAACACAGTGATGAACCCGTGCAGCATGGGTGCTAGAGTGCGCCCGAAGGAGCAGAGTGGGCGCTAGAGCGCGTACGCAGAGAACCGGTGCGGGGTTGCACCGGATGGGGGAGAGGTGTATTCTAGGATCGTAGCAGCGGAGATTGTTTGTTAAACTGCGTGATAAACACGGCGCGTTTCGATGTGGGACGGAATTTTTTGACGTGGATCTTATCCTGTTCATCCATCTGATCTCGCATCCTATCTCAGCTGCTCGTTCCATCACGTGAGATCCTGGCTACATATCTGATCTTCAATCGAGCCACAAAGGGTGTGAGACGTCCGATCGCCGGGGAGCATTGTCTTTAACCTCCCGATGCCCTGTTTCCATGCCAGCGACCGCCGTGAGCTACTGATCCTCCCAGACATCGATCTCCTCACTCCGGCCACCATTCAAGCTCATTCTGAGCGCATTGAGATCATATGAAGGAACTGAATCTCTTTCATGCAGTTTTACTTGCATGAAACCTTTCAAAGTAGAAACCTGAAGGTGGCCGATGCAAACGAAGTTGTGAGGCCATGCACGTCATGCATGGATAGACCTTGGGTACATGAGGATCTTCTGGTGTGATCCTCATCACACGGATGAGAATATATTACCCAGAATTCTCTCATTCAAAAAGGGAAATCTTCCTGAGTTTTATGGTGCATTGTTTGAAGATTTTTATGGATAATATCTCGCTCATTCAAACCTTCGATCTTCACAGCATATTTTGAAGATTTTAAATGCAGAACAAGAATCTCTGATCATCTATAAAAGGTAGATCCAGACGAAAAGAATGTTGCTGCCTCCCGAACATTCAAGTGCTCCTATTTCACAAATAGATCATCTTCGGAGAGGATAACAGCGGAACCACTTGCGCGAAGGAGAACCGTGCATTCCTTTCGCGAAAAAAGAGGCTGAGTCGAGCCACCCTGCCTGCTCCCATTGCATGACAGGAAGAGGCCGAGTAGTGATACCCTGTGCATTCCTATGCATGACAGAAAGAGGATGAGCCGCACACCTACGTGCCATCCGCTCGTGGAATCTACGCGGTATTAGGTGTTCTGAACTCTTTCGTAAAGAGTAGAAGACCTCCTCACGCCAACTTTGTGCGAAGGAGAAGTGGTCCTCGGCCACGTAGAGAGTTTGGTCGAGGCATTGAGGATGCTATCGCGCCACTTGCGTGGTAGAAGAGGTTTCTGCACCATGTGAGGTAGAAGAAGGCCACACCCTGCGCGCCTATTGCACCCAAGCACTCTTGGTGCGTAGAATACACATTCTCCCTATTTTGCATGAAGAAGAAGAATTGTGCACTCTTGTATTTCACAAAGAAGGAGAACCCGAGGCCTTGTATTGCCACAAAGAAGAATACATGCATGATGTCGAGGCTTTGTTAAACTATTGATAAGAAAACCTCATACTTACACCATCCACATAACTATTCAGATTGTGAGTGATTAACTTGAAGAATGAGTGCGCTTGGATGGTGGAGTTAATGTTCATGCAAACATAAGAACATAGTGTGTGTACAAAGAAACAAGAAGTTCGTAGCCTTGTATGTTCACAAGTGAAGGAGGCCATACCTCTTGTGTGTGCCCATGTGAAGGAAGAATATACATGCATATCCATGCATGTATGAATAAGTGAACAAGTGGGTGAACACCTTGAGAAGAAAGAGAGAAGGATAAATTCAAACTAAAGAACAACAGACAAATTTGTGTGTGTGAAAAAGGATTAAAAAGTGTGACTCAGAGAAGAAGTTGTGTGTTCTAAAAGAGATTGCACCCTTTAAGGGTTTATCACACCAAGAAGAAAAGGGGAGAGCATGCTTGCATGCACATGCACACGTAAACAATGTTTAAATCAATGTGTGTACATTTGAGAAGTCTGAGGACAAAGGTTCTGGAAGATATTTGAGATTCCATGCAAGTCATGCATGATGATTGAGAAGTAATGCAATCAGTGCAAGAAGATTCATAGATGCCATGCACTGAGTGCATGAAGTTGAATTAAAGAGAGAATGAAGCCAGAATGAAGTTAAAGACATCATTCATCTTAGTTTTCAGTAGTTGAGAAGACCAAGAAGATTGAGTGGGCATACTGAGTGCAAGAACATATTTTCCAATCAAGATTCTTAAAGATAGTGGCAGGGTCATCCTTAGAAGAAGGAGATAAAGCTCGAGAAAATAAGAGAAGTCCTAGTCACCACGAGTGATCAGAAGAAGTGAGAAAGTCCATCAGACCTTATGCGAGGATGTTGAAGACTCGTGAAGAGCTTCAAAATAAGAAGAGATAATTGTGTGACTCAAGGAGCCAGGAGAAGACACCCTATGAGACTCAGGGAGGAGAAGACTTTGGTGGAAGCTGATGTAGGCCAGTGGGACTCTGGTAACACTATGGGATGCAGTATAAAGAACCTCCTGTAGGACTCAGGAGAGATACATTGTGACATTGTATTGACCATTTTAATTACTAACCGAATTATAGTGTAGAAACCATGTTGGGGTGTTTAACCAACATGGAAAGGACGTAGGCCTTTGGAGACAAACCTTGTAAATCCTTGTGTCCTGTGCCTTTACATTTACTGCATCACTCGAGGAAAGGCTGAGAGATACAAGAAAAGTGGATCGAGGCCTTAACAATCCATAGAGTTTAAATTGATAAAGAATCAATTATTAAAAAGTTTAAAAGGGTCACTGATTCACCCCCTCCCCCACTCAGTGATCACACTGATCCGGGCACTTCAATTGCTATTAGAGGGAGGTTGCCTCTAAATGATACAAGGGAGTCTTTATGAATTGATGATTTTAGGAAATGAGAGAACACACTCAAATGAAGATATCTTCCAAGACTCGGAGAAATATAAAGAAGAAACAGGTCAAGAAGATGAAGAAGAAGTTTTCTACTAATAGAGAAACGCCTTCCACTGAAGGTAATGTGAAAGTCACAATAGATGAAAATTCCTTTTATCACTCTTCTGATGAAGCCTTCTCTAGCTCTGATGATGATGGAACTATCAATGATCTTCTAAATGATCTCAAATATCTTCGGAAGACAGTCCCCAGGGAACTGGAAATGTGTATTGCTGCAAGAATCCATGATCATCAAGAAGAAAAATTACAGCTAGAAGAAGAATCCAAATCTATGGAAGATCAATTGGCAAGAAGGGTTGGCATAACCACCACTCTCACAAAGCTAGTGAGGGCTAAGGATGAAACCATTTCCCTTTATAGTGAAAGAATTGATGATGTCACTAAAGAACTACAAAGAAACATTTGTGAGAAAGAATTCTTTGAGATAGTGTTTAAAGAAGTTTTCCATGCACTGGAAAAGAGGCATAGAGTGTCAATGGTTGTCACAGATTCTCAACTAGAAGAAAAAGTAAAAATGGTAATGGAGCATGCAAATTCATTGCAAGAAATAAAGAAGGTGCATGAAGAATAGATGAAACAACTGAAAGAGAATTGAGAGGGAAGGCTATGATTTTTTGAGGATGAGAATAAATCTCTCAACATGAAATGCTTAGAGCTAGAGGTGATATTGAAAAATCAGCAATCACCCAAAACTGAAGCCTCCCAATTAGCTGAAAGAAGAAATGTTTCCACTCAAGTGTGCATTGAGAAGGATGATTCCAAAAGGAGGACATCCTCTAATGAAAGGGAAACATCTTTTTAGAAGAAGGTACCATCCATACCATCTTATACTAATGATTCTAAATGTCATTCAACAAAAAGTGCAGGATGGATGAATAACTCTAAACAAGTAAGGATAAATAAGATGATGAAAGAGTGCTCCCCTGAAAAAACACAGCAAATAAAGAGAAAGACTCAACAATTAGAATAAGTCAAGAAGACAAGATTTGTGGGTCAATGTTGGTGATGCAACAGGTATGGACATTGTGAAATGGATTGTTTGTACAATCATCTAAATTAAAAAGCACAATAGAATCCCATGCCAAGGGGGAGAAAGCCAATGAAGAAGAAGAAACAACCCTAGGTCCAGAAACATCTGTTTACTGAAAACAGATTTGGAATGTTTGATAACATCTGGGAAGAATACAAAAGTGGTCACAAGAATGATACACACCAATCTCAAAATGTTTTCAAAGCTGAAAAGAAGAGAAGATCACAGAACCTGGCTAAGAACGAAGAAGTATCCTTGTGAAGCCAGCAGAAGAAAGTTGAAAATTCTCGCAAGAAGATATTGAAAAAGAAAGAGAAGTCATTGGATTTCAAATCCAAGAAGGGTGATACATCTAGAAGGACCACCAAGAAAAAATGCTTTTAATGTGAAAGAAAGGTCATACAATGGATCTTTGTAAACAAGCCACGGAACTAAATAGAAGAAAACTGAACTCAACAGGATAATCAATCCAGAAGAAGAAGAAGGGATTGATTGAAAATAAGCTGCCTAAGAAAGGTAACTTAATAGCATCAAATGTACCATGTGGAACATCAAAATCTGAAGCCTCACATCGAAATTACCTATTAATCATCTGGCTAGATGATTTGGAATGAATGAGAAAGGAAGAAAATAAACATGCCAAAGCTAGTGCAAAAGAAAACCAAAATATTTCACATGAAGATGAATTTCTATGTGTGAGGTGCAATAAAGCGGGTCATATCAGTAATAAATGCATGACAGTCATTCCAGAACAAAAATAATTCTTTAATAGATTGAAGATTGCACCAGGAGATTCTAGTGCTCAGAAGGAACTTATAAAGAGAGGATCCGCACACAAAGAATTTGAAGAGGTGGTAATATCCACACTAGCACAATCATCATTGGAGATCAATTGTGCAAGTGTGAAGAATGGAGAAAGTGGAACTTTTCGGTTGAGAGAATCGTCTCAACATTGTTGTTCACACTGATGAACCAAGGAGGTTTCATATTATTCGCTAATCACTAGTATATACATGTGCTTACATTTCAGGTAATTGAAGATGTTGATCACTCTCAAATTGAGAATGGTATGGACAGAATGGAGTGCACCCCTTGAGGGGGAGATAATCTGAAGAAGATGATATTTTGAGATTCATATCATCTTGTGAAGAATGAAGGTATTCCAATAACACTTTCATCCCTTGATTCCTAATTTTATTTAACATGTCAATTAAGGGGTAGTAATTGATTGAAGATAAATGTAAGAAAGGGGGAGCTTTATCTTTGAATCTGAACTTTCTAATGAGTTTTGTGAAGTATGTGCAGGATATAGCAATTCATTGATGTATCTAAAAAACTTTCAACCCCTTGATGCCTAATCATGATCTCACATGTTTAGTGAATTGGGGACATCATTGAATTCATTGGTTACATCACTCTTGTTTTCTACATCGGGTTAGCCCATGTAGACTTAGAGATGATTTACTAAAGGCTCTTTGCTAAAGTGAACATGTGACATCATCCCTCACATAGTGATTTTCAAGAAGATTATATTCAAAGGGAGGAAGTTATATTTTTAATAGAACCACACCACACCTTTGAATTTGGTTTCCAATAAGGGGGAGAAAATCATGGACACATATTGACCCATTCATATGTGCTGTAGTGATATTGACAACAAATACAAAGGGGGAGATTGTTGTGCACTGTGTTGCATTTGTTGTCAATAAGGGTTAAGGATTGAATGGATGACATGGAGTGTCAATATGTGAATGACAGAGGATGTAATGGGGATGGTGATGTTTTCAATAAGATGTCAAGGATTGAATGGATATGTGAACGAAAAAAGAAGTAATGGTGATGTTGATGATTGGAAAATGTTCATAGTACTAAGAAGCATGTCACATAGGAGAATCACTAAGTGGCATATGATGTAACGGTTGAAACACTATCCATACCAATTTAGAATATTGTAGAGCTGATCTTAAGTTCAAAGAACTTGTATCAACAAGATACAATGTCATAACATTGTTAGAAGTCAATGCATTCTGAATTGTCTTCACAATGCATGAGGGGATAAAGATGAACCATCCACTACTACTAAGTGGATGAAGTGGTTTGAAGAATACCATGCACTATCTATTATTGAATGAGGATTTGAAGTTTTTTTCCATGCATAATCAATGTTTGGATCAAAGAAGAACATTGAAGATCATGTGATTTATGATTAATTGTTGATGATGATAGTTGAGAGATCTTTGGGAATTCCATTCTTTAATAGAAGAAGAAGAAGAGATGTTGAAGAAGATATATAGACTTCATAGGAAGATGAATAGGAGAAGAAGTATGATTTGTCATTTTTGTACATGGTTACATTGCTTTTATACGAAGTATGGAGTTATGTACTTTAACAAAAAAGAAGCCAACCAAGGAGGACAGCCGAAGTCCCTCACCTCAAGCACTTGCGGGACCCGAGGGTCAACCGCCCTCAAGGGATGTACTCAAGGCTAAGTCATCCCCGAGGCATGGTGCGGGCTGTGTGTAAGCCCGTGGGTGCCACACGGTGATGAACCCGTGCAGCATGGGCGCTAGAGCGCGCCCGGAGGAGCAGAGTGGGTGCTAGAGTGCGCCCGCAGAGAACTGGTGCGGGTCGGCACCGGAGGGGGGAGAGGAGTATTCTTGGATGGTAGCGGCGGAGCTTGTTTGTTAAACCGCGTGACAAACACGACGCGTTTCGATGTGGGATTGAATTTATTGACATGGATCTTATCATGGACGTCCACCTAATCTCGCATCCTATCTCAGCCGCTCATTCCATCGTGTGAGATCCTGGCTACACATCTGATCTTCAATCGAGCCGTGAAGGGTGTGAGCCATCTGATCGCCGGGGGAGCGTTGTCTTCAACCTCCCGATGCCCTGCCGCCGTGCCGGTGACTGCCGTGAGCCAGTGATCCTCCCAGACATCTATCTCCTCACTCCGGAAACCATTCAAGCTCATTCCGAGCGCATTGAGATTGTATGAACGAACTGAATCTCTTGCATGCAGTTTCACTTGCATGCAACCTTTCGAAGTATAAACTCGAAGGTGGCCGACGAAAATGAAGTTGCGAGGCCATGCCCATCATGCATGGATAGACCTCGGGCACCTGAGGATCTTCTCATGTGATCCTCATCACACGGATGAGAAAATATTACACAAAATTCTCTCATTCAAGAAGGGAAATCTTCTGCATTTTTACGGTGCATTGTCTGAAGATTTTTAGGGAGAATATCTTGGGCATTAAAACCTCCAATCATCACGGCATATTTTAAAGATTTTAAATGCAGAAAAAGAATCTCTGATCATCTATAAAAGGTAGAGCCAGACGAGAATAATGATGATGCCTCCCATACATTCAAGTGCTTCTGTTTCAAAAACTGAGCATCTTTGGAGAGGATAACCGTGCAACCACTTGCATGAAGGAGAACTGTGCATTCCTTGCGCGAAGGAAGAGGCCGAGTCAAGCCACCATGTGCGCTCCCATTGCACGACAATAAGAGGTCGAGTCGTGATACCCTGCGTGTTCCTTTGTGCGATAGGAAGAGGCTGAGCCCCACACCTGTGCGCCTTCTGCCCGTGGAACCTACGCAGAAGTAGGTGTTATGAACTCATGAGCGAAGAGTAGAAGACCTCCTCGTGCCAACTTTGTGCGAAGGATATGTGGTCCTCGTCCACGTAGAGAGTTTATCCAAGGAATTGAGGAAAGCTACCACGCCACTTGTGTGGTAGAAGAAGTTGTCGCACCTTGTGCGGTAGAAGAAGGACACACCCTGTGCGCCTATTGCACCCAAGCACTCTTGGTGCATAGAAGACCCGTGCTCCCTGGTTTGCCCGAAGAAGAAGAACTATGCACTCTTGTATTGCACAAAGAAGGAGAACCTAAGGCCTTGTATTGTCAAAATGAAGAATACATGCATGAGGAAGAGGCTTTGTTAACCTCTTGAGAAGAAAACCTCACACATACACCATCCTCATAACTATTCAGATTGTGAGTGATGTACATGAATAATGAGTGTGCTTGCATGGTGGAGCTAATGTGCAAGGAAACATAAGAACATAGTGTGTGTACAAAGAAACAAGAAGGTCGTAGCGTTGTATGTGCACAAATGAAGGAGGCCATACCACTTGTCTGTGCCCATATGAAGGAAGAAGATACATGCATATCCGTGCATGTATGAATAAGTGAACAAGTGGGTGAACACCTTGAGAAGAAAGAGAGAAGGATAAATTCACACCAAATAACAACACACAATTTGGTGTGTGTGTAAAAGTATTAAAAAGTGTGACACGAAGAATAAGGTGTGTGTGCTAAAAGATATTTCACCCTTTAAGGGTTTATCACACCAAGAAGAAAAGGGGAGAGCATGATTTCATGCATGCACATGCACACGTAAACAATGTTTTGAATTAGTGTGTGTACATTTGAGAAGTCCAAGGACAAATTTTCTTGAAGATATTTGAGATTCCCTGCAAGTCATGCATGATGATTGAGAAGTCATGCAATCAGTGCATGAAGATTCAGTGATGCCAGGCACTGAGTGCATGAAGTTGAATTAAAGGGGGACTGAAGCTAGACCGAAGTTAAAGACATCATTCATCTGAGTTTTCAGTTGTTGAGAAGAACAAGAAGATTGAGTGGGAATAATGAGTGCAAGAACATATTTTCCAATCAAGATTCTTAAAGATAGTGGCTGGGACATCCTTAGAAGAAGGAGATAATGCCCGAGAAAAGAAGAGAAGTCCTGGTCACCACGAGTGATCAGAAGAAGTGAGCAAGGATAGCAGACCTTATTTGAGGCTGTTGAAGACACTTGAAGAGCTTCAAAAGAAGAAGAGATACTCGTGTGACTCGAGGAGCAAGGAGAAGACCCCCTGTGAGACTCAGGGTGGAGAATTATTTGGTGGAAGCTGAAGTAGGCTAGTGGGACTCTGGTAACACTGTGGGATGCAGTATAAAGAACCTCTTGTGGGACTCAGGAGAGTTGCAGTGTGACTCTGTATCGACCATTGTAATTAATTACCAAATTATAGTGGAGAAACCATGTTGGGGCGTTTAAACAACATGGCAAAGACGTAGGGATTTGGAGCCGAACCTTGTAAATCCTTGTGTCATGTGCCTTTACATTTACTGCATCACTCGAGTGAAGGATGAGAGATACAAGAAGAATGGATCGATGCCTTAACAAGTCATAGAGGTTTAAATGATAAAGAATCAACTAGTACAAAGTTTCAAAGGATCACTGATACAACCCCTCCCCAACTTAGTGATCACACTGATCTGGGCACTTCAATTCCTATATTATATGCATTGAGAGTTTCCTTCTAAGATATTATATGGATGTTTTAATAGATATCTAGTTAAAACTAGTGGTCTATTAGTTATGCTCATTGGATTTATTAATATCCAATTTATCATTCATTGCATCATCAATTTTTTCATTCTTGGTCATTAATAAGAAAAAAAATGAATCCAAAAAATCGTTATCCTATCATTTATTGTCCAATGTGTATCAATATAAGTGATCATTGATTTCTTTGTTCTCATTATTGGTTAGTATGATTTTTTGGGATAATAATCAATCTTCCATTTAAATATATAAATGTGTAACATCTTGGGGATAAATAATTTACAACAAGTATATTTATTGTATATATTTTAATGTATTATTATTAGTAAATTTTAATTTAAAAAATGATAGGATAACATGAGTGATGTGTAGTATAAGTGAATAATTTTATAATAAAAAACTAAAATTATCCAAATAATTTTTAAGGTAGTGGATAATAAACTATTATGATATATTATTTATAAAATAATACAATATATCAGTCAATTACATATTCACATGTTCAAATATTTTTATTTTAATCCACGCACGTAAATTTCAATATCATGGGTTCTCTCAAATAATATGTTGTTTTCAGATTCATTGAAGCAGCATAGTGGTTGGACAAGGTCGTCTGTGAATGATTTAGTAATTAAAAATCCATATTCAATATATTTTGAAGATAAATATAATATAAATAAACCACATAAAATTATTTCGGGTTTTATTTTTATATGTTCATAAAACATGAATAACTATTCTGGAATAATATTGTAATTTTCTTTAAATGAGATTGAGAAAACAAAACCAGAAGATGTTTTTTGATGAATATTTAAAAAATCATAATAAAAATAAATTTACTTATTCCCATAGTTATTAATAAATATAATTTAAATTAAAATACCTTTAATTTTTTAGAGGTGGTTCCTCAGTCAAAGACCAAGGCATAATTTATTACTAAAAAGAAAGGGAGCTACAAAAGTCGGAAAGACGGAATCTTATTACAATCATTATTGAAAATAGGGATCGAATCATTAGGGAAATCATCCAAACTGGTAAGAACCTAATAGACCCCCTTGTTGTCCAGGCTATCAGCATCCATGTTTTCTTCGCGGAACACGTGTGTGGAAATGATGTTAATATCCATGAGCGCAGTAAGACATTTCATCCATTGAGAGGATAGTGGCCATGCAAGGTGAACCACCCCCTTCTAGATATCTTGGAAAACAGTGGTTGAGTCACATTCAATCCACAGATTGTTCCATCCCCTTTTCATGGAAAGTTCCACTACATGAGTGAATCTAAACATTTCCGCTTCCAGAGCCGAGGCTGTACCACAACCACTGTAGAAGCAGCCAAGGCATCGGCCAACAAAGTCTCTGAAGATGACCCCATAACCATCCGGACATGGGTTGCCTCTATAGGCACAAATTAAAAGACTATTAATTATTATACCCTAATTTTTTAAACCTCTAACCCCATGGGAGTTAACTTAACCACAATTATGTAATATAATTAAACTATATCCCAGCTTTGCAACAAATAATCAGAGCGCCATGATTTTATTATCATTACATTGCTTGTTTATTGTTAGCGATAAATTATTCCACATATAAATACAATAAATTATCATGAACCGAGTTTTAGGATTTTATTTTAACTCTATAAACTGATCTTCTATTTTTTACCAATCAAAAACATTCTCTCACAGTTAACACCTTACTAGACCTCATGAGTTTTGTTTTAATTATTTAGTTTCATCATTATTTTCTTTTCTTTTAAAACATATATTTATATATCATATTATTTGAATTACAGTAAATATTCGATTCAAAATTAATAAATTATGTATTATAGATTTAGATTTATTAATATGAAAAACTGCTAGTTTGTGGGTGGTGTAGTTATCGTAGAATAATTTTTCTTGTGCAACTACTTAAAATTGTTGTAACCCAATCCTGATTTTAATGATGACTTTTATCTCAATTAAGTAAAAAATAGAATTATTAAATTTAAAATAATAGAAAAATTCAATAAATATAGATATCTTATGATATGAAAAAAAAATACTAGAATAATGAAAAATAAAAGAAGACCATTTGAGGGAAGATCCTACCATAGATGATTCCCTCTTTCAATGAAGTATTAAAATAAAAATTATGAACATATCATATACTCCCAATCCTATAATGAAAATCCTTCACCCAATAAATTAGATCAACACATATTTTTATAGTGGATGGGAGGCTAGGGTTTCAAGAATTTTTATGTGTGAATTAAAAATTCTAGCAGATATTTTAATCTATCATTCACTGAATTTGTTTCCTCCTAAACACCTGAACCATCTATCCATTTAGTATTATTAATTTTGAGAAATTATTTTATATATATTACGTCTAAACCTTGACCCAATCTATATAGGTTTAATGAATTTAAAGCACAAATACTAAAGTGTTTTTTAATCAAGGTTGTCTTGTGTAGATTTGATTTTATGACCCATTTACTCTATTAAAATGCATGATGCTACTCTCGTTTCCTAAATGAAATATTTATCCCATTTAGTGAGAACACAATTAGATAAATTACATTCTAATAGGTCATAAAAAATATTATTGTTTTAAAAATTATAGTCCACTTTAAAGTGTAAAATTTGGAATTCTCATCAAATTTCCCATTGACTTAATTTAAAATATTCCATAAATAAATGTATTTAAAAAAAATGTAAGAAACTTAGGATGTATATTATCAATTAAATATATAAAAATTTCCATTTATCAACTCCCCCATAGAATCCCTTTTTCATACCTAGTATAAGTCACATGTCCTGTATTCCAAAAAATTGTGACAAGACATGCACGTTCATATTTCCCAATCCATAGTGGAAAACATGAAAATGTAAAATTATCATCAAGACTCAATCTCTATAAATGTTTAATTAATTATACAATTAATTTTATCAAAACACAATTTAGTGAGATTAATGACATGAATCATAGAAAACCAATTCATGTGTCTACTATTCTAGTAATTCTACCACATATGTGTATGTTCCAAGTATTTAATTATCATATCTCCATCATTTATTATCTATATCCAAATTTATTATTTATCTCTTTACTCCACCAGTTGTTAAGATATATATCTTTTATTATATTGGATTTTAACTATTTTTGGGAAAAACAATTTCATGGATTACAACTATCAAATATCAAGTACACATGCACATGTCAAATTTTTATAGAAATGAAACTAATCGGAAGAGAAAATAATATATATACTATCAATTGTTATAAAAAGAAATTGTTATTTAAATATCATTGTAATACCTTCAATTGAGTAGGAAAATTTTATAGTTCATGTTTTCATGATAAGTTCTGTGGGTAAATCAATGAAAAACATACCATGAACAAATATGAAAAATACAATTTTCAAAATATAAACGGTTTTATAATGATACAACCAATCATATCATTGAAGATTCTTATTTTTATAAAAATCAAACATTGATGATAAAAAATTACATTATTATCATAGTTCTATATATTTTTAAAAAACAATAAATTTACATATGGATCACAATTAAATTATCATGTAACATGATGTGATATTTACAATTATTACACTTTTATTTTTCTTCACTTTTTTATTTTTAAATTAATAAAAATTAACAACACACACACAAACTCAGACAATTGAATATCCTAAATAAGTTACATAAATATTTTTCCCCACCCCCACACATAAAATATTACATTCTCCCTAATGTGAACCTATGAGATGATAAATTCAAATCAAATGTTTAATTCCAAATAAAAAATATATATAAGTTAAACGGTTATGTATAGCCTCTTTAGTGATCTCTAAAACACCATTATGAAGAATATTAGATGATACAAAAATACCTAACCATCTATAATTAATGTTTACATGAAACAACATCAATCGTGAACCATTGAAAACATTTTCTCTTACTTGAAACTCACTTTTTGGATCATTATGTCATGATAAACTTATGATTATATCTTGTAAGGACTTCATTTCTCATATGATGAAAATATAATATCCTCATAATCTTGAATTTGCAACATTATTTCAATTTCATATAGTGATAAATCCATGTTTCATTTATTTATAGTCTATTATTATCAATTATTATCTTCTATGAGAATATTATAAGCTTTACCAAAATTGATCTTGTTAGGGGCCTACAATTGGGAGTCTTATATGTCATCCTATAAGACCATATCACATCTTCGAAGTGATTTCTCTTGTCCTTCCTATTGGATTTCCAATAATTCCATAAAAAATTAAACTCTTAATTTTAATCCATAGGCTGGAAATTTATTTTTGGGGGGTATTTATATGTTTTATGTATTTACCAATACATTAAAAGGAGGGAAGAAAAAATTTTGTTGATAAAGTGTTTCTTCTTATCATTGATTATGGCCTTTCATATTCCAAATCTATGGAAAATTTTATCATTTAAAAAATACTCTACAACATGAGAATTATTATACTTAGTGACCTTGGCCTCGACACTTTTGTTAAAATAATAAAAATGAAAATAATGTACATAAATGAAAAGGATCCTGTAAATGGACCCATAAAAACAATTCTTATACATTGAAAATATCATAAAATAATATGGGTTGATGGGGAGTCTCATATACACTCAAAATATTTCATTTGTGTTGTAAATTACAGTTAGACTTCCAAAACTCATGGGAGTCATATAATAATGTAAATAAATATAATCTAGAGTCTATTAAATTTATATCTAACCTATGGGGTACAAAGTGTCCAACATAACAAATTGTATGAAAACAATGTAAAATTGACTCAAACTAATGAGCATGAACACACCACCTAAACACATGGCCAATACACGTATGTCATTAGTAGAGATCAGCTAACAAATAATAAGTTGAATCTCTTTTCAAAAAAATTAACTTAAAATTTCATTTAATATTATTTAATTTCATAGGAAATATATTAGTTCACTATATCATTATACCGAGGATTTAAACCTAAGATGGTATAAATAGGCCCATTGGGGAATGTGTGTGGAAGCAGTAGCAAGTACAAGGTTTCATCCTCTAGTGTGTGGGTAATCATACTCGGGTGTTCCCCCACCATGTAAACTATCAACCTCTTATCCTTTATCTCCAAATTTAATTAATGAAGAATGAACATATATAAAATTATTCTAGGATTTTCATTTGGATTCATTAGGATTTACAAATAAAGATTCATTGTCAGAAAAAATTACTACTTTTGTTCCCAGTAATTATTATCATAATTTATCTAAAAAATATAATGGAAATAAACACATTTTCAATTTTTGTGTAATTTTACTAGGATAAATTCAATATATTAAACCAATATGTAATCCCATGGGACCAGCCGTCAACCAATGAGATATGATAGCTCCAACTATGAAGTTTAAAATCATTTACAAAATCTCAAAATCAGATCCACCTATGTGGAATGTAAATTTGGTGGGCTGTTAAGATGATTATATACCTGTTCAATTGATTTACATCATTAATCATGAATAATAAATTCCATATCTTTTTAAATAAATTGAGATAATGGTTGAGTAATCTTACTAAAATCATTGATTAAACATAAATAGAAAGCAACAAGTCCAAGGAATGATTTTACATCAGACACATATAGGATATGGAAAGGATTAAATAATAAATTTCATAGATTTATCAACCATAATTCCTTGTGGTGACACTACATAACATAGCATGATTCCCTAATAAAACATGAAATATAATTTCTCAAATATCAAAACAATATTTTTCTAAATGTTGTAATCCAACACATTACCAAAACTCAATAGTCACTCCTCTAATGAGGAACTGTACACAGTAAAACAATACATAAATACCTCCATTCAACTCATTAGTTAATAGAATAAAAATACTTAGTATAAATATATTGAAGGTACCTTGGGTGTTATAAAGACCAAAATGGAATCCTTGGGTAAATGAATATTTTGATTAATACCTGAATTTCATCTTATCCTAGTCCTCTATAGTAGTTGGAATTTGGAAATATCCATTAAAACCATCCTATAAGTAATAATGCGTGCTACTTTAATGTATCTAAAGCATCTGATCAAAGAATAGAAGTGGGAAATGTTCCTTATGAGTGGATTGATTCTATTTCCCAATAAGTTTTCATACTCACCATCAATTATGTACTATAAAAATAACTAAAACATTTTTTTTCATTCTTTATAATGGTAAACCAATTATCTTCGGTACATCATGGATAGGGATGAATAATTGAGATTCAATAATGGGGTAAATGATATTTACCTCATGTAACATGTCCATCACTTTTTTCACAACTAATAAATGTGTGGGGTTAAGCCTCATGTATGGTTATATAATATGTTTATCCCATCCTGTAATGCCCCATAATTCAATGTAATTTTTTTATATGGTTTTATTTTAAAACTAGTAGCTAAGACGACAAGTGATTCTAAGCCTTGGTGTTCCCGGAATAGTCAATAAAAAAATTATGTTTTTAAATATAATGCCTGAGAAATTTTATTTAAAGTGAAATAACATGTTAATGGATTCTAGGATTAAAAATAAGATGGCACCATTGCAATTATTATAGAGGGTCAGCCCTAGGAGAAACATAATTTTAATCAACGTGGGGTAGTAGTTATAAAATATAAAAATAGAATAACTATAAATAAAATAATTAAATAAAAATTATTTTATTTTTCGAATTCATACAACTCATTAATGGTGACTGAGATTGAATATATGAGACCAATATTGATTTAGTTAGGTTGTTATTTCCTTAGGAAGAGCCTAACATTGGCTGGAATGTCCGAATAGTGGAATGTTGTTTCCCCATAAATAAAATAATGGAATAAATATTATTTTATTTTTAAGTCCATATAATTCACAAAAAGTAAATTAGATTGGAAAATTGAGTACCATTGAGCTCAAGAGGGTGTGCTTCCTTCAGGTGGTGCCTAACATCGACCAGCATGGCCAAAATATGAAATTTGGTTTCTGTGATGTAACAACAAATAAAATTATTTGGACAAAATTATTTTATTTTATAATCCTCATAACTCACAAATGGTAACTCAAATTAAAAATACGAGACCACCATTGAGTATGCAATGAGAAGTTCTCCTTAAAAAGGACCTAACATCGACCAGCACGGGCCAAGGATTAATGTTAATTTTCAGGCATTTTATGGAAGAATGAAAATAAACATAAAATTATTATTTTATTTAAAAAAAATTCAATGAAACACTGTGATAAGGTATCTATTTCATTTCATAAATGAAACAACATAATCTTGCGGTGACTGAATGTAACAAATACACTATAACACCATTCCTCCAATAAATTTATTGCCAAATATACGGGAACATGGGAAAAACCGAGGATATTTATATGATGCTCTAGTGAAATTCCATTATTGAGAAATTAATGAATATGAACAACTAATCATCAAAAATATGGATCATAGATCGAAGGATGACAAGATGATGGATCGTTATGTCTTTTAACTGATTTCTACAACGACCGAACACAAAGGTTCGTTGATCCTATCTTTAGGGAGGGGTGTGATTCTTTTGAATGTAAATTTCATTCTCTTGTTCATTTATTTAAATGAAAAACATGGTTTAACTCATGGAGAAATTTACACATGGATTGATCATTCATGATGTATGGTTAATGTTGCAGGATAAAGAAGATATCTATTTTTTATTATTCCTCCCTTTTTTTCTTTGTGATATTTCGACCAAGATCTTATAAGGGTATATACGAACAAATACATGGATCAATCATTTCGTGTTCTTATATGAGACTCCTTTATCTATCCTCTTCATGAATTCATCCCATTATTTGTGGCGCATTGAATTTGGTTGTGACGATATCCCTTATCTATACTGGACCGTATCAATGAATCGGTCCGCACTAGACGACCACTATAGATAGAGGAATCAGGAGAGAAGGGTCATAGGTAGGTTGGTCACTACATTAAAACAAGGTATATGAACTGGGTCGCGATAGTTGTAGGAGACCGTAATACAGGGCAGTCATGGTGGTGGGGGAAACCGGCTCTAAGGCTGGAGATGGAAGTCCCCGCGGCACCATGGTCACAACGGCAGAAGATGATCCCACAACACACATGCCACAAGAAGGGGCGATTGTCCATGGGATGAAGCCACAGATGAAAAGGAACATGCGACACTACCGTAGGTAGTTAATAAATACGTCAATTGGCTATGTGGAATGTGGGCCAGTCACATTTATCTGATAGGAGAACCCTAGTAGTAATTGGCGGCAGGGAGAAAGTCAATGTGGCATTAAGTCATGTTTACCGAGATGGGGAGATGTGGTCACCGACTGCATCCACTCAGTAGAAGGAAAACTGACCACACATGTGGCCAGGCCGATGCAACAAACTAGGCCGATGGGGCTTCCTGGTGGTAGAATACTGGTTTGACCAATAAAGACCGAGCTATAAAATATTAACCAGGTTGTTTGGAAACCAAGCGGGATGGACCCACAGTCAAATCATTTAAGGACCAACAAATCCTAGTAGACATGGCCAATTGGTCACACTGGACCGGGTCATCCTAGGCCCTTCCAGGTTGGGTTTTGTCAGACACACTGGGTGGGTCATACGGGACCCCTAACCTGGGTTGGTTGGGTCGGTCTGACCATGTTGGGGAGGGGCTAGACATAACTAACCCCTATATACTAAAATGAAAATATAATTCAAACCGGGTGTCCAATTAATGTTTCATCTATAGTGTTGGGACCCTTGTGATGAGACTGTGATTTAGGTATACCCTAGGATAGTTTTTGTGGTAGTCAAGGTATGACAATGACATGAGAAGATAATTCTCCAAGAGTCAAGCACATTGGAAAACTAGAATCATATGGTTGTGTATGACATGGATGATATGACAACCAAAACCTCTGCTTTCTAGTTGAAAAGTGAACCTTAGTGGTATAGTAGAAGATAAAAACCTAGTGGTCCAAAATCTTAGAGGCCACGGTGGTCTAACAACCAAGAAAACCACATCAGTCCAGCGGTCGAGCGGTCCTTGGTGGTCCAGCTGCTGGACAAAACTCAGGAGTCAATTAGTAGATTAGACCACAATGGTCCAACATCCTAGTGGACCTTATAGGTCCAATAGCCTAGGGGACCTCAGTGGTCCAATATTAGAGTGGACCTCAATGTTCCAACATCATAGCATACCTGAGTTGTTCAGTAGCTGAGAAAACCTCAGTTGTCCAGCAGTTGAGCGAACCTAAGGGATCTAGTAACCCATCACACATTAGTAATTAAATATC
Organism: Viscum album; assembly: GCA_963277665.1. Taxonomy (NCBI): domain Eukaryota; kingdom Viridiplantae; phylum Streptophyta; class Magnoliopsida; order Santalales; family Viscaceae; genus Viscum; species Viscum album. The sequence goes on along the minus strand of OY728163.1, from coordinate 1,041,403,695 downwards.
ATAGTGGATATTAGTGGTATAGAAGCTGAGGGGACCACATTTATCTAGAATCCTAGAAGACCGTATTATTTATACAGCTGATCGGGCCCTATTGGTCAAGCAAGTGAGTGAACCTCAATGTACTAGTAGTCGAGAAAACCATTGTGGCTACTCAGGGATGGGTCCCTCAGTAGTATAATATGATATATATTTACGACTGATTATTTTAATAGATATACATTGATTTATTCCTATTGTTAGATGTATTTGTTGGTTGGTTTGTTTGTGGTGTCTTTCATAGTGGTATTTTCTTTATTGTATGACATTGTGCTTCATGGTCCCTACTGAGTATTGTGTTGCATACCCCTGCACAGGCTTCACCCAAATGTGTTGTGTCTCATGCAAGTGATCAACTCTTCGACAAAAACCTTGGTGGTATGAGACAAGGTGGTGATATTTATGATTGGATGGATGATCATAATTCAATATCTAAAATCTTCGACACTTCAACTACTGTTCAACAAGGATATTAAAAAGGAATACCCTGGAAGTGGTCATTTCCCTTGTCGTTTTTGACTTTCATTCATTCCCCTTTTTACTTTCAGTTTTTACTTTACTCTTAGTAGTTTTTTAGTTAAAGTTAATTTTTTACATTTAGTTTACATTAAATAGTTTGAGTTTTGTGTGTGTGTATAGAAGTTTAATGAAAATTACCTTACATTTTTGGGATATGCCTACTCAGTTCAATTTGCTAGCCCATGTTTTATGGATGGTGGGCTTGGGGTATTCCCCGCACAAGCCCCAGAGGAAAATTCCTGACTTTGTGGTGTTAGAGGAATTCAGTTCTAAAATAAGAAACCATGGATTGTATGTTTGGTTTGGTGAAATAGTGTTATGAATTTTTAGTAAGTTTTTTGCGGCAGGGAATCCAGTGTTGGTGCGGTGGTCGACGTATCCATACACCAGGACTCTGAATTCTAATTTTTGACTTTGTACATGAAAAAACTGGTCACATGCATCTTTGAATGTCTTATCATGATATTTCTTCGTCATATTAATTGCACTTGGTCTACTCTATAGATCTTAGTACATATTTATTAGTTTAAATAAATTTCAATGTTGACAGTCATCTAGGATTGCACTGTGTGATCATGAGGATGATCTATGGGCTGAAGAGATTAGTATAGGGGTTCTTTGCCATGATAGAACTACCAGATGGTGTACCAACTAAACCACAACATGTGGTGTAGCACATGGTACTCATAGTACCAGCAGATGAGATGTGTGTATTGATCAGAAATCATGAGTTTTAGTGAAAAAGACACCTCAAGTTCAGTGGTGAGCCCAACTCATAGGCGGTTATAGAATTGATTGAGGTGGTGATCTGGTTTTCCATCAGGTCAGGGAACCATTAGATTAGATGACATTCATGGAAATGATTCTTTTATGACACTCATTGGGGTAATGGAGGGTTTTAGATTTCCTGATCTTTGGATGAGGTAAATATTCCCTATACAAGTATTGAGAACCTTTCTTAGGTAAGGGTATATTACCATGAAACATAAAGGGTATGGGTTCCCAAGATTCATTACATATAGATAATTATGACATGTTAGTTGTTGATTATTACTCGATCCATACTGTCCATTCTAGGTACTCGATAAATATGATATGACCAGTGCATTATGGGTTGTGCCTCAAAGAGAAATGTGGTTATGGAAATCTAAGCCTGCACTATTCTTCGTTGAATTCCTACTTTTTTTAGGGTGCTAGAGGGAAAATTTCTAGTTTAATGTACTTTTGCAGTGAAGATATATCTAGTGGCTGTCAATGATGGTAAAAAAGAAAACTGATGTCTGTCTCCGATACATGGTTTCATGAGATGTTTTGACAAGAGGTCCCACGAGATGGGATCTATATAATAAGGATCATAATTTTTGTTTATTCTGCATTGAAAGATTTAATTAATTTAAATAGATGGATGGGAGAATATCAATATAATTGGTCTATCCCATTGCGATAATATTTAAATAGTGGATGGTCCACCAGGGTAGAGACTATGAAATGAACATATTAATCTACAGGGCGATATATGTGGAAGAGAATCTGGGAGAGAAGCAGGAGGGGTATACATTTCAACATGTTAAACACACCACCCTAATGTAATCCACATCAATCTTATAAAGCTGTAAGGATATTGTAAGAGGAAGAGACATGAAACCATCATTATTCGTGTTGTAGTGGATGTTTTGAGTTTTGAGTTCCCATCAGTAGTGGTAGAGTTTCGGGATGATTTTATAGAAGATGATTCCAGGATTACCTCCCCGTGTGAAGATGAACTTATTAATATTTCCACACCTCAAGATGGAACTAATATCAGCATCAGTATATCATATGGCTTTCCTTGATTTTCATGAGCAATGGATATAGGTAGGGGACTTGCAGAGGAAGGACTTAGTAAAACCCAGTTTTAAATGTTATGAGTGGATTACCGGTCCTTTTAAAATGTGTCTATGGATATGGATTAACCATTACCAAAAGGACGATGAGGGAATAGATTAGTTTAAAGGGGATGCCTTTTACGTGAATGGAAAGGTATCCAATGGTTTTTCAGCAATTGCATAAAATATTATGGCTAGTGTTCCACCAATACTATGTCATAGAAGTATTATATACTCTTTGTAATGGGAACAATAGTAATAGATGCCCTCAATAGGATATCTAGTTCGTAGTTGCTGAATGGGTAAACATTACAGTTTCCCTTGCATCTGATATCATTTATGGATAGAGTGGATATAGATTTTTCTTCAGTTGATGGTAGTTTCCTATATACTCTTATATTGATTCATGGAGGCACAACATGAATATTCCAGCATTGAGGCTACACATGACCAGGTGTCCACTGGGCACTCCCTTAATTGATATTCAAAAGGTGGGTATAATTTCATCCTTTTCAAAGGAAGCAACATTGTAACAATGGAATTATGGGGGGAAGCGTTTATGGAGCTCCATAATCCCCCTTTGGTGGTACATCTAGGTGTGCCGAGGATGTACCGGGACCTCCAATGTTAGTACTGGTGGTTAGGGATAAAAAAGGAATTGGAAAAGATTGTATGAAGATAACTCACATATTAACAACTGAAGGTTGAGCACTAGGTTATAGAAGGTTTGACACAACCCCTTGAGGTATTGGAGAGGAGGATGTATGGGATATCGATGGAGCTCGTGACGGTATTACCATGTATATCTCGGGAGAACATACCATCAGGGTGATCGTAAACCAACTCACCAATTCATCCAACTTTATACCCATTCGAGAGTTGGGTTCAATAAATATATTGGGATGAATCTCTAAAGATGAGATAGTTTGACTCCTTAGAGTCCCATCAACAATCATCTTAGATCATGAAGCATGCTTTACATCCCAATTTATGAAGGGATTACAAGAGGCATTTGGGATTCAATTTCACTTGAGCAAAACCTTTCATGCACAGACTAATGGTAAAATAGAGCCGACCATATATACCATGGATAAAATTCTTCATTATTTTTTTCTTCATTTTGGTCGTAGTAAGGAGGACCACCAAACACTTTTAGAGTTTAGGTACAACAACAACTAACACTCCACCATCGATATGGCATTGTGTGAGGCATTGTACGGATGACCAGAAAGGTCACCGTAATGCTGGAAATACCTCATGGAGTTAGTACTCATGGGTATAAAGATGGTACATGATAATAATGTGATGTTTCAGGTCATCCACGAGCATATTAAGACATCAATGATCTGACAGATGTCCTATGTGAAAAGGTGATGGTGACCCTAACAGTTTGAAGAGTGGGATGACATATTCCCATGGGTCTCTCCTCGATGAGGGATACTAAGATTTGGATAGGGAAGAATGTTTTATCTCGGGTTTATCAGACCATTCATATTACTTCCTACACTGGGTGAGTTGGAATACCACTTGTCACTACCATTATAGTTAGAGAGAGTTCATGATTGTTTCCATGTATCACAGCTGAGGAGATACGTTCACATTCCTTCTCATGTAATTGACCACAGTGTTCCGGAGATTAATGATGGGAAAACATTCATGGAGTACCTAGTGAAGACAGAGGATCAATAAGAGACGATCCTTTTTTTTTTTGGCTGATTCATCTGGTGCATATACGTTTGTTGAAAAATAAACTCATGGAGAACACATGGGTGTGGGATAAGTCATGTGATTCCAAGGTCTGATGTTCTTGAAATGGTCTATAGAAAATTATTACGTTATTAAATGGAACAAATTATAATTATTCGTAAATTTCAAAAAAAATTCTTAAATGGGTTCCCTGATAAAAAAATCATAGGGGACCACTACGTTTTGGATGGTGGTTTCACCCTTGGCCTGACTTAGGATTAGTATGTTTAGTCCTCCAGTGAGAAAACAAAAAATGGTATAACTGTAAAAAAAATTAAATAAGAACTATTTTATTTTCTAAATCCTTATAACTCATTAATGGTTAATGATAATTAAAATTTGAAACCACTCTTTATCATTTAATGGTGTTATTTCCTTATGAAGACACTAACATGGGAAAATTGTGGAAATTTGTTTTTGGCTATAAATTAAATTCTTGAATTAAAATTATTTTATTTTTAAATTCATATAACTCATAAATGGTAACATGTATAATAAATTAGAGAGTAGAATTGAGTTTAAAGACCCAAAGACTGACCTACATGGACATTACATTACTTTTGTGGAATACTTAATACATAACAAAAACAGACACACAAGGATTGTAATAGTTTAGTGTCTTTGGAACCTCAGAATATAAACTTCTAATCATGTTGAAATATCTTCAACAACTCCCATAACGATCATCCCCTTTTTGTTTCCTTAACTAAAATATTTATTTATTTCCTGGGGAATATAAAACATAAAAAGGGTGATCTCAAATGCTTAGTAAGGGCAAACATAGATAACCTAAAACAATCCATAAACATTTGGAAGCAAAAACATGAACATGAAATTTAAAGATCAAAATCTTGAGCAGAAACATAAATCATTGACGTACGTAAGGCATATATCATAATGGAACAACAACCATGATAAAATATAATGGAAATAAAACATGTAATTGTAGAAACCATTCAACACATGTTATGATTTCCATAGTCGCCAAGGCATTGCTACCAAGACCATCTTAGTGGACAAAGTCCCTTTCTGAATCGAGTTCACTCCTCGTTTCAGTCACGTAACACTGAACAAGATTAACTTACCATTCCAGCCTTCTCTATCTCATGATATATAAATCTTTACCCAATTTATTGGAGGGAGATATAGGTCCCAGCCATCTTATAATGAAATCATTCTTACTTGTGCCACAAAATAAACATACATCATTCATAATAACGCCACAAATTAAATGGGTTTCATAAACATCACCCCATCACCACATAATCCATATAAAAGAAATGTATATCATTTCATAATAAGAAAAGTGAAACCTTGTAAATAATATAGACTTTATACTTGAAACATACACATATGAAATATTGTCATCTTAGATGGAAAATGGTGTTGATAAAACACTTGAAATTAATTCTTGAGAAAAATATCCTTTATTCTTAAAAATCAATTTAATTTCACAAAACATCATGAAATTTTAAAAAAGAAGGATTTTGTTGAAAATAGTCATGAATAATTTTGGAGGAAGATTTTAGAAAATAAGGCTTTATAAAACCGTAAAAATCAGTTCGTGCCATATAAGTTAAAAAACCATACTTCTCATACTTTTGCTAGAAAAGTAAAAAAGTACCTCGTAAAAGAAGGATTCCATACATACCATGTAGTAAAAGTAAAAATTGGGTAAAAAGGACTTTAAAAATACATGAAACCACATTTAGAAAACAGGAACATGGATCATAAATATAACCCCAGTTAATAAGTACGAATAAACAATCTCGGATAAAAACACGATTGGAAAAGTTGTCCCTTACCTTATGTTTGATATGCATCGTATGTATCCAAAACTCCTGTATAATGACTTAAATAATGACATTGACCTATTACCGAATCATATTCATTGTTATGATATCATATATGGTTCACTTATGACTTTATATTACCCGTTCTTTTGTAAATTCCATGTTAAAAAGTGTTTTGGGTAAAATCATTTCATTTGTCGTCCATGTTTTGACTTCTAATTATTAATATGATTATTTAGATCATGATTAATTAATTCAAGAATATAAAACATGTTTTATATATAATATATATTCAGAATATGGATATATATAATAGATCGATAAAGGTAATGAAATGCATCGTTCACGGAGACGGTAGATCGTACGTACGCATGAACACTGTTTTCGTTTCCTTATTGAATTGAATGGAATTAAGTATATGAAAGAAATATATATATACATAAATCCATTATCATTATTATTTAATATATTTCATGATTACTTATTATATATACTTTATAATCATTCTTGAATTGTCAACGCGGAAAATGAATCTCACCACATCATGGAGACGGTAATCCGTACGTACGCACGATCGATGATATCGTTACCATATTTATTGAATCGAATTTGAGTGAATTATATAATATTGTAGAATCAGTATTATGTTATTATAATCATTTATATTTATTATTTACACCATTATACCCATCCATGTAAGGTGGTGGTGGAAAAACAGATTACACCACGGCGTGGAGACGGTATTCCGTATGTACGCACGCGCGGTGATTTCGTTTTTCGTAGGATAGATAGAAGGTGAAATGTGGTTACCTAATATTTATAATAACATATCAGTATATTATTGATAATTATGTTATTAAAATATAATGAAACAACTAAATAAGAAGAAGTTGATGAATAAAGAAAATTGAAAGAATTGGTAACGGATATTACCTCTTCTTTGACATGCCTATTTAAAACCTCCTCTTAGCATACTAAAATTCATCTTTGAAGAATACCAGTACCTCTAGTATGATTATTAGGAATGTTATAAGGGAAATTGTCAGGGTTTGGCAGAGCATGAAGGCTCAAAGTTGTGTAAATATGAGAGGGAGGAGGTTCCCTTTTATAATGGAAGAGAGTGGCACCTTTGGAAATCTTAAAAATATTAATTTATAATAAATCTAACCCCACTTAAAAACCTCCAAAAATGACTCATATTCGAATATTATATGAGATAGGGTTTTAATACCATCAAAAAATAATATTTAGACATGTATGGAATTTATTTTAAACATTATCAACTTGATTTATCCTTCTTTAATCTATTAAATTTTATTTGTGGTAATAATATTCTAAATTTTAAATTATTATAAATAATTACATATGTGTTGTTAATTTTCCATAATATGATACAAGATGAAATTTATATAAATTTAAATGTATAATTTTTAAATATTTTTGTGATTTTTAATCAATTTTATAATATGTTATTTTTATGAAATAACAATAGTGTCAATTTTGACACTATTCATTTATTTGAATTTAAATAACCGATATACAGAAGATATGTAAGAAATAAAAGATTAAATAGATTTATAACATGTCATATTTATTTATAAAATTATTTAATCACATTAAATAGTTCATATAATATTTATTTTAATATTTTTAAACCATTTATTTGATATTTCTCATAATAATATAGTATCAACATATATGTTATGTCACCTTTAATGATAATTATTTAATCCCTAAAAATTCTAAATAAATTCATATTATGTAGATGATTTTATTATCTTTCTGTAGACTATTCATGTTCGAAGTTTCATTATGTTTATCACTAAATTAAAATTACTATACTTATAAAATTTAAGAAAGTGACATGTTGTCACTTTCTTTGGTTTTAATAATAATTTAATTATTTTCATGGAAAAAAGCCCATTAAATGAATCTAATCCGACCCTTAGGTGATATGGGTCGACTTTTAGTCATCCAATAGTATTTTGACAGGTGCTGGGGTAATTGTATAATCTTATATTTACCCTTAATTACCCGATTTACCATTAACTATGGTAAATAGAATTTACTGTAGTTACTATTCATAATGCCCAAAAATAAAAAGTAACTTATTAAAAAAAATTGACCCACTGATTCCAAATATGGAATCCATTTTTCAAAATTCAATACACAGAAGTTGTATAAATTAAATTAAAATTAATCTTGTTGTCGAAAGAAAACGAGATTTTGTTTAAAACATTGTAAAAGATTGAATTGGTTTAACGTATGAATTAAAGGTTAAATCAATGCTAATGACATACATTATATTAAATGGTAAAAATATATTATCTTTATACGTTAAAACCATTCAATATTATAATATAACCATATATATTATTACGATGAAAAAAGTAGTTTTTAATTAAAATATAGCATGTTTTTACTATTCATTAAACTATGAAAGTTATCAGAACAATATGAAAAATTTATCCAAAGTAAATTTTTATATCCTGATTCCAAAGAAGAATTTTATTTTTTAAAATTGAACTTATAAACATGAAAAAAAACTATATTTAAGGTGGGTGCGCCATCAAAAGGCGGCAAAACAACATTTTTTAAAAAATAATTATTTTACCCGAAAAAATTATTTTGTTCTCATACCATGTTCTAGAAAATATGTAAGATGAATAATAATGTTATAAAAATCAAAATTTAGTTAATAATATTCATAACGGCTACTTCATAATAATATTATAACCATATATCATTGTTTACTGAAACCCGATATTACGTACAACACACGTTATCGAAGAAGGTCGTGATTGTGTGTAATGCAAGCCAAGTTAGGGTTGTGTGTAGTGCAAGAATCTATTGTTGTATCATATAACAGAATCCAACCATATTTTATTTATACATTGAATATATATATATATACACTCAATGTTGCGTAGAATAACTTCTATCAAACGAACTTGAAATTGTGTGTAACACGAGCCAAGAATAGTGTTGCGTATACTGCAAGCTAATATGGTGTTACGTATAGTACAAGATAAACTTGGTGTGGTGTATAATATAATAAATCAATGAAATTAAAAGAATATTTATCATAAAATCAAGGGGGGTTACATTCTACCCCCCTTAAAATGATTTTTTCCCTCTAAATTCTTTGGGGTTATACATAGTTTTCTATTTAAAACTAAAGTTTGAAACGTGACGGTTACCCAAATTTACTAATCTCCAGAATTCCACATAGGATAACATAGGTGAAAATATGGATTTTGAAGAAAAATCTAACCATCATGTTCTGATAGAGAGTGGCAGTGAACATGGCTATGAAAAAACCAACAATCACAAAGCCATAGATTTGCGATGATCTAAGTTACCATTTGATTTGTTGAATATAAGAGAACTAGGATAACATTTTTGGTTTTCAATATCATTTCAATAATGATGAAATTTCTTAATTAGAATAAATACATTCTTGATTTTGGTACAATATCACTGTGGTTCGTGCTTTGAACAATTTCCACATCATCTCTTAAAGAAATGAAGTTGAATTTGTTATTCATGAAGTGCTAATAGATCATGTGATAGAATGATGGGTCATTCCATCTATCTCAAAGAAATGGTGACAAAAAGTTATCTAATACGTATGTCCATGTATGGTGAGGTTAATCAGATATGATTCCAAACATGGACTTAAACTTCATCTATCATACCGCTTAATAAAACTAGTTTCTACTCACCAGGGACTTCCTGTATGCCAGTGGTTGGCGATAAAGGCATGGTGAACATCGGTTGTGTGTTCGATTCCATCAGCATTGTTCGATGCGTTGGGCTATCTCCCGTCCTGTAGATTGTCCTTTTTCTAAAACTACATTACTATAACATCCCTTCATTAATATTGAAAAAATTTCTATCCTTAAACAATACTAACTTATGTCCAACATAATCCATTCCAATCTTTAGGCTCATCTAAAATACTTCGGTCCAAGCTCATAGTATTAAGAAAACAATTACTAGAAATGTTATCTACCAAGAATGTGAATAAAATCATTTATCCCACATATATCATAAGATATATCTTTTTGTTTGTATTCCAAACACATGAATACCTTAGTCATATATTCTCTTGAAACATAAATTACTATAGAACCTTAGTGAAAACATGAATATTGTCAAAAGGTAACTCTTTGATCATATCAAAATCCAAAAAATCTATATAATCAAACCATAATATCACTTAGTCTTTTTATAAGTCATGAGCTAATGAATACAATCAAACATCTCATTATCTTCTTATCCCTACATTATGCACATATCATCTACTTTCCAAAAATATCTGAATAACCTTCCATGGTTACCGGTACTATTCAACATATACATTCAAATACTTTTTTAAAAACAATAGTGTAGCAATCCTTAGATGATTCATTATTCCATAGTACTATACATTATTCTTTATAAACATACAATCATTCCACTAACTTCTTAAACCACTGACTGAGCTTCATCATTTATTTCATCTCATATTTCATTTGTAGTCTCTTCATTATCATCCACATAAATACTACTCATATGACCATGCTGATTTTCTTCATGAGATTTTCTCTTAGGGTATTGGTTTGCATAATGCACATACATTCCACATTTAGAACATTTAACCATTGTTGATTTCTTAAAAATACCGTTATACTTGTCCATGGTGTTAACTAAACTTTTTCCTTTTAAATTATTAGATTTGGGTCCTTCTTTTCCACACCCAAATCCTATTCAAGTTCCTTTGAAACATTCCCCTTGATGCCTCATCCCACATGACTTACATTAGGGGAATTGAACGTTCTTTCCCTTATGATCATCATGAAACTTCATCATTCTCTTATTAGTTGAGTCGAGAATCTTACCAAAGTTGAGATTATTGATCATATTATGAGATTGATGATTAGGAATAATAACTATGTTTGGACTTCCAAATCCCATTTCATTTGGTTGCTCATGAATAATATCATTTCATTGTCCATCATATCCTCCATTATCGTGAATCTTCCTATTTCCAGCCGTTTTCAAAAACCCAAAAAAAATAGTGTGAGAGGAGAAAATCATTATAGGGAAAACAACATAGTAAAAGGGAAGTACCCACAATATATAATATCTTAGGTTAAATTCTATGATCGTTACCATTTTTCTATGACTATATCCTATATTCATACTTATCCTCAGGGACATCCCTAGACATACCTTAGAAATATCTCTAGGGATCTCACTAACGTTTTCTCATCCTAGTTTACAAAGTTTGACTAAAAAATTCCTCTAATACCAACTGTAGAGCCCCAAATCTTGATGTACATGGACAATACATTACTTTTGGGGAATACTTAATACATAATAAAAACAGACACACAAGGATCGTAATAGTTTAGTGACTTTGGAAACTCGGAATATAAACTTCTAATAATACTGAAATATCTTCCACAACTCCCATAACGATCTTCCCCTTTTTGTTTCCTTACCTAAAAACATTCTTTATTTACTGGGGAAAATAAAACATAAAAAGGGTGAGCTCAAATGCTCATTAAGGGAAAACATAGATACCATAAAACAATCCATTAACATTTGGAAGCAAAAAATTTAACATGAAATTTAAACATCAAAATCTTGAGCAAAGACATAAATCGTGGAAGTACGTAAGGCATATATCATAATGGAACATCAACCATGATAAAATATAATGGGAATAATACATGTAATTGTGCCAACCATTCAGCACATGTTATGATTTCCATAGTAGCCAAGGCATTACTGCCAAGACCATCTTAGTGGACAAAGTCCCTTTCTGAATCAAGTTCACTCCTCGTTTCAATCCTATAACACTAAATTGGATTAACTTACTGTTCCAGCCATGTCTATATCATGAGATATAAATCTTTACCCAATGTATTGGAGGGATATATAGGTCCCACCCATCTCATAATGAAATCATTCTTACTTGTGCCACAAAATAAACATACATCATTCATAATAACCCAACGAATAAAATGGGTTTCATAAACATCACCCCATCATCACATAATCCATATAAAAGAAATGGATATCATTTCATAATAATAAAATTGAAACCATGTAAATCATAGAGACTTTATACTTGAAATGTACACATATTAAATAATGTCATCTTAGATGGAAAATGGTTTTGATAAAACACATGAAATGAATTCTTGAGGAAAATATCCTTTCTTTTTCAAAATCAATTTCTTTTCACAAAACATCATGAAATTTTAAAAGAAAACTATTTGGTTGAAAATAGTCATGAAATATTTTGGCGGAAGCTTCATGAAAATAAGGCTTCAGGAAATCGTAAAAATCTGTTCGTGTTGTATACGTTAAAAAACATTCTTCTCGTACATTTCCCAGAAAAGTCAAAAGGTACCTCATAAAAGAAAGATTCCATACATACCATGTAGTAAAATTAAAAAATACGTACAAAGGACTTTAAAAATACATGAAACAATTTTTAGAGAACAGTAACATGGATAATAAATATAACCATAGTGAATAAGTACGAATAAACAATCTCGGATAAAAACGAGATTGGAAAAGTAATCCCTTACCAAATGTTCGATATGCATCATATGTATCTGAACCTCTTGTATAATTATTTAAATAATGTCATCGACTTATTACAGAATCATATTCATTGTTTTGATATCATATATGGTTCACTTATGACTTTATATTACCCGTTCTTTTGTAAATACCGTGTTAAAAAGAGTTTTGGGTAAAATCGTTTCATTTGTCGTCTGTGTTTTGACCTGTAATTATTCATATGATTACATAGATCATGATTAATTAATTCCCGAATATAAAACATGATTTATATATAATATATATTCATAATATACATATATATAATAGATAAATAAATTGAAATAAATACACCATTCATGGAGAAGGTAGGCCGTACGTACAGATGAACATTGTTTTCGTTTCCTTGTTGAATTGAATAGAATTATGTATATGACATACATATATATATATACATAAATCCAGTAGCATTATTATTTCATATAATTCCTGATTACTTATTATATATACTTTATAATCATTCTTGAATTGTTAACATGGAAAATGAATCTCATCACGTCGTGGAGACAGTAATCCGTATGTACACACGAGCGATGATATCGTTCCCATATTTATTGAATCGAATTGGAGTGAATGATATAATATCTTAGAATCTGTATGATGTTATAATAATCATATTTATTTATTCTTTACACCATTATACCCATACAAGTATTGTGGTAGTGGAAAAACAGATTACACCACGGCGTGGAGACGGTATTCCGTACGTACGCACGCGCTGTGATTTCGTTTTCCGTAGGATGTATAGAAGGTGAAATGGGGTTGATTAATATTTATAATAACATATCATTATATTATTGATACTTATTTTATTACAATATAATTAAACAACTAAATAATAATAAGTTGAAGAAGAAAAAAATTGAAAGAATCAGTAACAGATATTACCTCTTCTTTGACACGCCTCTTTGAAACCTCCTCTTAGGCTACTAAAATTGGTCTTTGAAGAATCCCATGACCTCTATAATGTGTCTAGGGAAGTTGATAAGGGAAATGGGCAGGTATGGCTGAGCTTGAAGGCTCAAGGTTGTGTAAATATGAGAGGGAGGAGTTTCCCTTTTATAAGGGAGGAGAGGGGTACCTTTGGAAATATTAAAAATATTAATTTATAATAAATCTAACCCCACTTAAATACCTCCAAAAATGACTCATATTCGAATATTAGATGATATAGGGTTGTAATATCCTCAGAAAATAAAATTTATACATGTAGGGAATTTATTTTAAACATTATCAACTTCATTTATCCTTATTTAATCAATTAAATTTTATTTGTGGTAATAATATTATAAATTTTAAATTATTATAAATAATTACATATGTGTTGTTAATTTTCCATAATTTGAAACATTATGACATTTTAGACCATATAAATTTAAATTTATAATTTTTAAATATTTTTGTGATTTTTAAACAGTTTTATAATATGTTATTTTTATAAAATAACAATAGTGTAAATTTTGACACTATTCATTTATTTGAATTTAAATAAACAATATACAGAAGATATGTTCGATGTAGAAGATTCAATAGATTCATAACATGAAATATTTATTTATAAAATTATTGTAGCACATTAAATAGTTCATATAATATTTATTTTAATATTTTTAAAACCATTTATTTGATATTTATCTTAATAAAATAATTTCAACAACACTATTATGTCACCTTTAATGGTAATTATTTAATCCCTAAAAATTCTAAATAAATTCATATTATATAGATAATTGTATAGATTTCTGGAGGATATTCATTTTCTAAGTTTCATTATGTTTATCAATAAATTAAAATTATTATACTTATAAAATTTAAGAAAGTGGCATGTTGTCACTTTCTTTGGTTTTAATAATAATTAAATTATTTTCATTGGGAAAAGTCCATTAAATGACCGAATATGACCCTTAAGTGATATGGGTCGACTTTTAGACATCCAATAAGATTTTGATAAGTGTTAGGGTAATTTTATAATCTTATATTTACCCTTAATTACCTGATTTACCATTAACTATGATAAATAAAATTTATCGTAGTTACTATTCAAAATGCCCAAAAATAAAAAAGTATCTTATTAACATAATTTGGACATAATTATTCCAAATATGGAATCCATTTTTCCAAATTCAATACAAAAAAAGTTGCAGAAATTAAATTAAAATTAATCCCGTTGTCAAAAGATAACGGGTTTTTGTTTAAATATTGCAAAAGATTTAATTGGTTTAACCTACGAATTCGAGGTAAAATCAATGATAATGACATATATTATATTAAATGGTAAAAATATATTCTATTTATACTTTAAAACAATTCAATATTATAATTTAACTATATAAATTATTACGATTAAAAAAGTTGTTTTTAATTAAAATATAGCGTGTTTTTACTATTCATTAAAATATGACAGTTTTCAAAATAATATGAAAATTTTATCCAAACTAAATTTTTATATCCTAATTCCAAAGAAGAATTTTATTTTCTCAAATTGAACTTATAAACATGTCAAAAACTAGATTTAAAGTTGGTGCGCCATCAAAAGGTTGCAAAACTGCATTTTTTTGAAATTATTTATTTTACATGAAAAATTTATTTTGTTCTCATACCATGTTCTAGAAAATATGTAAGATGTATAATAACATTATAAAATTCAATATTTAGTTAATACTATTCATAACAGCTAGTTCCTAATAATATTATAACCATATATTATTGTTTAGTGAAACCCAATATTGCGTACAACACACGCTATCGAAAAAGGTCGCGATTGCGTGTAATGCAATCCAAGTTAGGGTTGTGTGTAGTGAAAGACTCCATTGTTGTTGTTTATAACAGAATCGAACCATATTTTATTTATACATTGAATATATATATATACACACACAATGTTGCGTAGAATAACTTCTCTGAAACGAACATGAAATTGTGTGTAACAAGAGCTAAGAATAGTGTTGCATATACTGCAAGCTAATACGGTGTTTTCTATAGTACAAGATAAAATTGGTGTGGTGTATAATAGAATACATCAATGATATTAAAAGAATATTTTTCATAAAATCTCGGTGTGTTAGATTGAGCTTGTGAGAGTGTCATTCCTTTAATAGAGCCTAACATTGGTCAGTACAGGCCGACTGTGAAAGTTGGTTTTTGGGACATAAACATAAAAAATATATAAATATGAATTATTTTTTTTCAAATCCTCAAAACATATCATCAATAAATAAATATTTCAATCCATCTTCAATTTAAAAATCCATGTCAAAATTAGAATAAAAATTCACACCAATATTTTGAATGAGTGAGGTTTGATCATGACTATTTGGTGTGATAATATTTTTTGACATAAAAAAAGAACCAATCCTATATATCTCTATAATAATGGATTTATCCCCATTAGGAAAATATTTAAATTAAAAATTTATTCATCCATTAGAATATGGATCATAATGGGTGATGAAGACAGAATAGTTTTCCTCATCGGGGTAATTTAGGGAGGCTAAAATTTTAAATGATAAATTCTTATATCTATATTTCATAGAAAGAGTTCCCTCATAGAAATTAATTATTTTATTTTATGTTGTGAGGATGGTTCATCTATGAATAATAGATTTACGATATCTTTCTCGATAATCATACATATTTTGAACAAAATAAATCTACAAGAAATATCATTTGCACTACCAAAACACGTAAATTCTCAATGACCGTTAATAGTTATGTAGTGGCCCTATTCTCCCATTAAACCACCTCCATTGTTCAATTTAACTCTCCAAACTACAAGTATATGAATACATAGTGAGTCAAAAAATCAATGGAGGAACCCAAATCATATAAAGAATCATATAAATTAAAATAACCAACAGTTTATTGAATAGTGAATGTCTAATGGTCCTTAAAATTTATAGGCGTCACCAAGGTTGTTGTGATGAGTGAAAATACATTTCTCCCAAGGATGATTCAACAATTTCCTTTTATCACAATTTTATTTGTACTCATAGATTATCTCGATTATTAATTACTTTTACACTATAATGAGAAACAGCATTTGGAGTGGTATCATAAAAGAAAAGAGATTGTAATAGTTTTTTTGGAAACAATGTTGTATTCCCTAGGCTCTTCGGGGTCTCGTTGTTCAAAATCTAGTCCTCTTAAAACAATCATTTCCCACTCAATTAATTTATAAGGTCCTCAATAATTACATATACTCCTTGGGATTCCATGGGTTTAGGTACATATATAAATTTATAACTGAGAATTTTTACAACCTGAAGTCCTCAACATCGACTGGGTTAAAAGTTGATTTCCATAAGATTTATAGGAACTCTCACTTGTTGTTCAATTCCAACTCCTCACATAAACTCTATACTAAAAATTATACTACAACCCCTTTCAAGGACTGTCTTGATTCCATTTATCAAATCATTGATTACAACATTTCAATTAAACACCAAATGGACAATCTAAATGTTATTCTAGATGACATTAAATAGGTTGTTACAAACTATGATTTTCTATTATATGATGACATTCTAATATAGAAATCAACCATAAATGGTAAATATGAATCTATGTTCTTTTATAAAGGTCTTATCCATCGCCCTCACTAATTGGTTGGTGAAATCAAAAAAATGGCTCATGAACCTTTAATGATCAATTTGATCTGGAGGCATTATATCAATAAAATTCCTGCTGAGGTACATCCACTATAATAAAGAATCATTAGATACTTAAAACCATCTCTTCATGACATATGGATGTACAAATAGCTCACCAATCTATTAATGGCTCCATGTGTTAAGCCGGTGTAGATCATCTAATGGTGGAAGAAAAAATCCATCCATGAGAGGACCATCTTAAACACTAATGTCCCAATTACTGATATTGTGATGGTAGTACACATTAAAAACACATTGCATGTATGTCACTATAGGAACCCGGTAAGAGACAACGTGGTGCTGAGGTGATTGATGGTTCCTATAAATTATCCCTTACCCCTTCATATGATTTCTGTCTTCTGATTACCCCCTTTTATGGATGGATAAAATAATACTTTTTTGGGGATCAAGGGGAAATTGTGGGACAACAAGATATTGTTTTGTATTCATGGACTTTTTTGGGTATCTCATTGAAAACTAATATGGATATTTTGTTTTTATAATAATCTTTTAATTAGAGATGAATTTCTAGATAAATGTTGTTAGTACTAAATACCAAAGGAACCAGAACATCATCTAGTTTGAATATGACCCTAGAACTATTATCTAGCCCATTTGAACAAGGGAGGTTCTTATTTATTTTTATCTGATAGTGAAATGAGTCAATTGTGTTGTTAATATTTCACCAATGAGATACATTTTAACACATGTTTTCTGTGAGTCCAACACACTCGCAGATGCACTAGCAAAGAATGGAGTGTCTGAGGAGGTTACAATTGTTTCTATTTTAATCCCTAATGTTTTCTTGATAAAACATTCTAAAAAAACCTTGTATACCATGTAATTTTATATATTTGTTCATGTAAAAGGATGTTGATCTCAATAAACATGAATTTATCAAAAAACTACTTCCCATAACCTACTCATCCATATTCAATGTTTTTACAACTCAATTTTCAAATATAATGTCTTTAGAAGAAACATTATCAATCATTTCCTATCATTTTTCATTCACCTTTGCTATCTCAATAGTTTGTCTTAAATAGGTATTCTCTAGGCCTGAGGTGAATCATATTTTAATGATCAGTATAGATGTATTAGTTTTTTACTTCAATATTATCAATGTGATAGCAATAAAATTACCATTGGGATTTTGAGTAGATTGAAAAGAAGTATTTTTAGAGTTATTACTAACCAATTCATTGAGGGTGGTGTAAATAAGTCTCATTTGTGTATTCATTTCCCTCAACTCTATACCTTGACACTTAATATAGTTTTTCTAATTTAGAACAATTTGTTTCAAAATATCATTGGAATAACTGTCAAACATTGGTTTAAAATTCCCTTATTGTTTAATTGTTCATTCATTGGCTTCAAATATCTTTTAGGATGTTTAAATATATTTTATTATGGAGGAGTTTTTTGTAAGTTTTCCTGAAAAGAGGTACTTTGTTTTTTCCCATCAACCATATCTCATTTCTGATTAATATTTACAAAATTGGTTATATATGGGTGAAAATGATTCATACATTTTCTAGGAATGTAGTAATTGTATTCACTAATATGATATCCCATGGAATTTGGATACAAAATACTCCAATTATTTTAATTATAGTAAATGGATAGTTGGATGGTATTTTTTTATTGAATATTATAAATGGCCTCATTGGAGTGGGTTGGGATGTCTTTTGAGCCAAATAAATATATCTCCCCATCATTTTTATACATTTATCATGATATCAATTAATTTTTTTTCGTAAGGATATCGACTTACCAGATCGACTCCTCTAGCAAGTTGTGTACCTAAATTTACAAATAGTGGGGAGTTTTGTTACATCTTTTCAGTCAATGATGGTGCATATGTTGGGATTTTTTAAAATAATAACCCTTGAGGCATGGAATACCCCTTGGTCCTCTCCATGTGTTTATATCCTTCATATAAGAATTATAAGATGAGTTTCTCAATGATTTAGTTATTTGGGATGCTTTAACGCAACTTATTTAATCACACCTAGTACACATACATTGACTCCCCTTAGGATTGATAGATACTTTAGATGTTTTTTTGAAGGATAGTGGTCCATTATTTTGTAATAACTCTATAATAAATTATGTACCAAATTTTTCCAACATGCTTCATCTTATAGTTGTAATTAAGAAATCCAATATTTGAAATTACGTTAAGTGATAATGGTAATGTTGTAACTTTTATTTGATCTCCAAAAAATTTCATTATCATAGGTTTGAAAAAACCATATAATATTCATTAAGGTGTTTTTTGATCATCACCAGATACTACTTGAAATTTTTGAAGAAGGTGAATTAACAAAAAATTTAGTTTAAGATGGATTCAAGGTTTTCCAACAAAATAAAATTTTGTTGATAAAAAATTTATAGGGTAGAAAATTATAGAGTTTTTATACTATGATTAGTATTCTTACTTATGGACTTTTTTTATTGTGATAAATTTTATTTTGAAGTTCTTTTAATTTCAATTCACTAAGAATGGTGGAATTCTCCAAATTTTTAATGTTAAAACATATCATAGACTTAGATACCCCTATTCAGGTTCTAAGTATATATTCATTCTAGAGAAAAAGATCTATGATATCCTCATGATTACAACATGTTACAAATCCAATAAAATTTAATATATGAAAATTGGACCATAATAAAAAGATAATATGTTTGAGTAGGTGGTCCAAAAAAATAATACATATATATTTCGAAAATTGAGAATGAATAAAAAAATAATAGAGGAATAGAATTTAATGAAAGATAAAAATTCCTCAAATTGTATTAAATAATTACATTCCTCCCCATAAATTGTTCCAATTTTGAAGGGGTTGTTGTAGATTCTCTAATGTGATGTGTGGTTTATTTAGTATTTAGGTGTAATAATGGGGAAGACCAAGGTCATCTCTCAATGGAGGAGGTAATTAAAACAACATATTATATGTATTGTAGAGATAAAAAAACAAATAAAATAAACACACTACAAATAAGGATATATAGTTTTGTTAATATTTATAGAACTATAAGAATTATTATGGAAGAGGGTTGTGTTTAAAAAAATTTATTATAAAATCAAACAAGAAGGTGTTTTCTAGAGTATATTATCTATTTTTATAATTAGTATTACTATTAGTTTTAAAATACATATTAATCATTATAATTTATTTTCAAATAAATAAAATTACGATCCCCAATGTTGTTAACCCTTGAACACTATAGGTGATAAAAAAACCCCCAATATGAAATTAATTAACCCTATGTTGGATTCATAACAAGAAAGTGATCCACCCCACATTGATTATTGTTATAATGATAGATTATGGAAACTGCTATGTAAGGGAACGTATCAACTCTAAAAATGAGTATGAAAACTGTTTGGTATTTTATTTGATCTCAAAATATTTATATCATGTTCTTATGTTTAACTATTAATATCACGCCCTCATAATTTAATAATTACTCAACCATGTGAGTTTTCTGTTAATTGTTAAATTTCATACACTATTTATTTGATGTTAAAAATTAAATGCATAGATTTTAGTATTATAATTACATTATCTCATCGATTCAAAATAAATAAATGATTATGCATTGAGGTTGAATGATTACTAGGGAAAAACAACTCATCTATGGGCGGTGTAGTGATCATAGAAATATTTTTCAAGAGAAAATTCATAGAAAGGATATGACCCAATAATACATCTACACACGAGTTACATCCCAAATATAAAAAAATATTAATTAAATGTAATAAAATAAAATAAATTGGAGATAAATAGTGATTATATTCATTGAATAACAATGTAAAAAAATAGATGGAAAATAATAGCATTTTATATGATATCCTCTCTTGAGAGAATACCCTATAATATTGGTTTTCCAAATATAATGTTATCACTTCTATTATATTCCAAATCCTATAATTAATTTCCAACCCCCCACAATTAGAAAAATTCCCATTTATACAATGGATGGGCGGCCATGGATTAAATAATTTTCAAATGTGAATGGGAGTTTTGGCCAAATATTTTAGTCTAAATTATACTAGATAATTGACCTCAAACATGAATGATACAAATATCCTTATATACGGATAATGTGGTGAATTGGATTCTGTTTCTTCTTTCTAAATTTCAGTCAAATCAAATAATGTATGATGGTGTTCATGACCAAATACTAAAGTGGTTTCCAATAAAATGAGTCAATTAAATATTTTACATCAAGATCCATTTACTCTAAAAAAATAATAGATCTATCTTGAAAGTCCTCAATGAACGTTTTTTCTTCTTTAGTGATAAAATTTTATTCAAATTTCTATATTCAAATAATTCCCATAATTATTTTTCTCTCTGAAACACTATATTTATTTTAATCGTTCAAAAATGGAAATTTCATCAAACATCCAAATGAATGAGATAATTCAAAATATTCAATAAATAAACATAAGTAACAATAATTGAGGAAAATATGTCTTTTATTATCAATTAAATATTAAATAAAAAATTATTAATAAACTATCTCTCCACTATTGTATTGATCATCAATCATGGGAGTTGTTTTTTCCCCATTTTTATAGGGTGTTTAAGGACTCCTACCTCAACTTCCAGAAAAATTAATTCTATATGGGGTGTTTGGATTCCAAATCTATGATATAAAATCTCAGATATATATTTTTTCCAAATATGTTCCATACCTAGTTGGTCACATGGCCTCAAGATCATTTCCCATAATTCTATAGGCTTCTTACTAGAGTATAGGGACTTGGGTTTGATGGTGGGGAGACTATGCCCCCATTTTCCTAGTTACATTGCTGAAAGAAATAATAATTAGAAGCAGAAACAGTAACACCATATAACCGAAGTAAACAACATAACACTAATAGTAAAAAAAATTGCGGCATATAGAATTAATTGATGCATGTCACAATTATCTAGGAATGCATCGAAAGAAGTCAAAATGCTGGAAATGAAATACTGAAACCAATTTATAGAAAATAGTAAACACTAAACGTATATCAAGCCTTAACTTGTTTCCATGCTCTCTAGCACCAACAACCGTCAAGTACATTATGAGGAAGGGTGTATTCCCTTATCAATACCTACAACCATATAATAAATTTGGGTCACAAAAGCATGAAACAAATAGTGTGTGAGATCAATCCTAGTATGCAACCACCAAAGGATCTATGCCTAAAAGTCAATGAAGATATATAGCATGAAATGTGTATAAATGAAGCAATAAAATAGGTAGTACTCAAAATTAAACAATCATAAAGTTTTCAACTACATTCATATTAATTTATAAAATTTTAAAGCCATTTAATAATGAATCATGGTATCTTGCCTTTGATTGGTATCCCTATGTGTAACAGAAAAAATATACATATCATCATACAATCTAAACAAACCATATAAGACAGAGCCCATTCTTGTGCTTTGTTTTGGCAGACTCTTCATAGTAATTCATAAATTAATAAACTACCCTTGGATAAAGTTCGCATAGTTTAACCCCATTGGTTTAAAATTACATTAATAAATAACAATTGACCACCTGGGATGCTCTTACGGTCAATACCCCCGGGTCCACATCATAAAAAATCCTAAATAACCTTCGGGTAGCTCTCATGGTCAATAACATGTAGGATAAAGTCAATAACAAGGATCTCATGGTCAAGTGTAAAATTACATAGAAACCCCCAATGTTTTCCTAGTACAACACTAACATAGTCTATTATAAAATCTGTACACAAACGATATTCATTAAAGGATATACAAGAAATCCAACCTATTACACAGGCCAACATTAATCAAAGCATAAACACAGGAATAACATATAATAAATCAAATCCATTCTAAAAAACTCAAGGAATGAAAAAATGGTATTCCTCATAGGAAATAGAGTCCAAATGGCCAATTACAGTCAATCAAGGGAAATTCACCCATGGGGGTCCCAGAAAAAAAAGTCATACAACCTTATGAATATAAAATCACCCTCTATCTACAAAAAAACTATATCAGGTAATAAACAAGGTAAAAATTTCAATATATTCCATTCTCCAAATGTGGGTATTTAGAACATTTGAAATATATAATCCAATGATAATCAATGAAAGTCACAAACCACCTACATCGATGTTGTATGACAAACAATCATGAATGTCGTCAATAGAATCATTCTAGAACCGTGTAGATCATCGAAATGGGAAAAATAGTCAACCCTAGATAACTCTTACGTGGGGAGAAATCAAGAAGAGATTATTACTGGGAAGAGGGAACTCATCGGTGGGAATCCAATATGCGCAGCAACGTCTCATTAGGATATTGGATGGATGAATTGGAGGAACTCAAAGATCATTGGTCATTCATCGCTCTCTTGTATGAAACACAGGGAGAGGAAGTGTTTTATAGATATGAGACACAACCCCTCTATATATAATTAATTAAAAATAAAAGTACATGGTGTGTTTTTTAATGATTCACTATGTGTATCTACCGCAACCATCCCCCACTTTAGGCGGTCGGCCAGGTAACCACATTGCTAGTACACGGCTACACGTGGGAAGTGGGTACACGACGTGTACTCCAATGTACACGATGTGTACCTAAAAAATTACAATTCTTTCATTATCCTAAAAAAAATCCCAAAATAAATATCCATACATGAAATAAACATATGAGTTCTTCAAATGGTAAAAATCTGTAAATAATATCTCCTCTTTCACAATATTCATTTCTCTATTAAATCTCCAACACCTATGAAGTATATATATTTCCAAATAGATTGTTTAAAAATTTGGGGGTCTTATGTTTTTGTAATTTATGATCTTTCAAAAACACTCATTTTTAATTGGTAATAATATTTTACCAATTTTTAATTGATTATGGAATATGACTTTCATTTCCCCTAATTATTTTATTAACACATTATTATATGGTAAAAATATATGTGAAGCCTATTTTATTATGTTTTGACAAAATTCATAAATGGTTGATTTTTCATATTTATTTCTATGAAAATTATTATTGGGATTTCAGGTCTGTTTCAATTATGGTTTTCTAGATGAGTATTTGAGTGAGATTTTCCAGATTAAAAATGGGTTTATAATTAAACTATGGATTATAAATATTTATTTTTAGAAAATTATATCAGAGTGTTTATAATTAATATAAATTTTATTAAGTGAAATGAAATGATGTTAATAATATATCAACACTATTGTTGTAGATCAATTGATTATATGGAGGTAATATGTTTTTTATTTATATTCGGTAATAACATGGGTCTTTGATTAGGAAAATTTTTTATCACTCAATAGGGTTTCCCATGTTTGGACATTTCTCCAAATTTATATAACTTCCCTGATGTTAATTAAATAAATATATGTATTCGTTTGGACATTATTTAAATAAATTGTGATTTTAACCTTTATTTTCATTATATACACATCTTTATGCCATCACATTATATTTTAAAAAATCATTTGTTAATGTAATATTTTTTTTGAAATCTCAAACATGATGATTTTGATTTCAAATGAATCGGGGTCATCCTGATTCATATATGTAAATTACTAATAAAATTAATTACATAAACCTTTCATGTATACCCTTTTGTGCATGTAAAATTCATTTATCATGACCAGTGTATAAGAAATATAACTGTTTTTGTTAGAATGGGGATGTAGACACTTTAATTGGTTAAGAAATATGATGAGGAATAACTATTACTATTAATTATGTCATTTTTATCTATAGTTTGATGGATGAGGACCCAATTATTTTACGTTTACTAATAGAATATCACTTAATATTTAATTTTAATTCTATATGAAGGAAATTGTTTTTACCTTATATGAATTCTTCATATAGGAAGCCATATTCTTTCTGATGAGTTTTTTTTCTCCTATTTTCGATAGATCCCACTCTCTATCTCTCTCTCATGTTTTGTATGGATGATATGGTTTCCTCCCAATACCCCTCAATGTGATAATGGTATTTTTTTGTAGAGACAACCCTTCCATATTCTATATTATTTAGTCGTCATATCATGATAGTGGTAGGATTTTTCCTTTGGATGCATCCCCTTTATATCTATTCATATTTTTTACATTCTTGTTTTTAAATTTTATTGGAAATACCTTCCTTCAATTTTCATGTCAACTTAATATTTCTTGCCCTCCCCTATGGTTATTCTTGAATTTTCTGTATTAGTGGTGGTTACTTCATTATAGAATTTGTTCTCACATTCTAGAGACTATAAAATTTTTCTATTTTGGAATAACCAATCATTATTTACAACATCTATGGTCATGTGTGATGGTGTGTGTGGATGAATAGGATAGTAGAGTTGGATTTATTTAGTGGTATATCCATCATGTACCCCTACATACACTACATATCCTATTTGGGTGTATTTTTGATCGTTCCATCTTCTTGGAGGGTTGGTGTCTACCTCATATCCACATCTATTATTTCATCTATACCCACCATAAATGTCCCCATAATGGTTCTATCATTTATAACGTAATATATACTTCAATGAGCCTACATTATATAGCTTCTTCCTAATATGATTGAGTTCTATTTCACCTTCCATATAAATACCCATATAGTTTCATCTGAATGCTCAAATGGAATATTTATTTACAAGAGAACTCTTCCATGTCATGTTTTTATCCCAACAACATATAAAACGGATTGAATGAAAATAAGTATATTTTTTTAGATTTTAAATGATCCTTTATGATTAACTATCAACATGAGGATTTTAAGAAGTTCTGAATCTCAACATTTTATCCAATTCTCGTTGAAAATATCTCCATTACATTAAAGTAATCCTCTTATCTAGATCTTGTATAATTTCAATATATACTCTATATAGACTATCCACATACTTTATATATATCATTAAATATTAATAGACAAATAAATCATAACGTCTTCATCTTTCATTACTATTCCCTTTGGATATTTGAATTACTTTATATTTTACTAAATTTTCAGAGGGATGGGATGCATTTTCATGAATTATATATCCCAAAGGATTATTTTTTATAAATATTAAAATAAATTAACACATATTCACTCAAAATGTCATAAATAATGATTAATATCTCGAATAAATCCCCATAAAATGAAATTGAGAATTCCACTGAATCATTAATATAAATTGTTTCCCAAGTGTGATGTAATATTAATTCAATCTAGATTCCATGGTGATTCATTGTTACATGATATAATAAGGGGAAAATATTAACTAATTTATTTAACTTATTTAGAATATATAATTTTAATGCTAACCTAGAAGATTCAAATTTAATCCCCATTATGAAAAACCTCTTGGTTAATTCATCTATATGTTATGATTTTGAGGGAGGTAGAGAGATTTTACTATCGGCATTGACAATGGTGGATAACCTGGGATCGAGGAATCACCGAAAATAGTAGTGCAGGCTTCTCTTCTTCACCAATAGATTATATATCTTTATATAGAGAAAGGAAATCATAGTTCACTATTTAAAAACATTTATTTCATATATTCTCTTCACCCATAATTTATCTTTTCATGAGATCGTGCTTTATTTAATAGTTTATGTCCACATTGGATTTCATTCAAATTTTATATTAGTATTAAAACATCATATCCATAATCCATGATCATTAATACCATTAAATAATGATTTTATCTAGAATTTAACTATTTTATAATTTTAATTATTGGAATGACTGTTTAAATATCAGACATTAAAATTTAATCAATGAATATATACCGAAAAAAAATTCCATTGTTCTCCTTTCACATTGGGGTTTTTTTAATTTCTCCTTCCATTCTATATGTTCCTATAACTAATGATCGATTGGTTAGATTTTTGACCACTCTCATAGATCCATTTTATTAGGAGATATTCCTTGGGTTTCAAATCATGAAATTTTTACTTTAAAATATTGGTTTACGACATAAGATATGTGTAATGATAATGATAATAATATGATGATGGTTTGGTGCTTATATTTTCTTAAAGAAAGGCCAAATGGTGATCAGAGAGGCATGATGGATATGGTTTTTGATAGAGGGTGTAAAAAATCTAGCAACTGGTGATGAATTTATAATTTTCAACATTTGAAGTTAGGAATTCTGGAATAATATAGTGGGGAATCAATGGAGTATGATTGAAGATAGAAATATGATTTGTGGGGAAAAAATAATGGAATCTTACAGACTACACATCTTGTGTTTCATAAGAACACATGTCTTGTAATATATTTCTATGAAATGTTTTTCATTATATTAGGGTTATATATCACAAGACTATGTGACTAAGAAAAATTATATGTGAACCATTCCTATTAGGGCCACCATGTACCTGGAGTACACAATTAGTGTCTTTTGCAGCCCCACATGTTCTTTGTTTCAGGACACACCCCATATATATACATGGGTAGATTGGGAAAACATTGAGTACCTCAAAAACATGATATAATGTATAAAAACCACCATCCCCACCTCCACCCCTAGCCCCAGCCCCACCCCCCACACACCATATAGTTTGTCTAAGACACCTAATATGGAACACAGGAACAAATCCATTTGTCCAACTATGGATCACATATTGTGTTCCCCTATGGTGTTCTATGTGCATCCCATTGAACTTGCATACTTTATTCACTCTTAGAAATTTCTTCTCAAAATTTCCAATATGGATTTTTATGTCACTTGTTGGGACAAGTATCCTCCTTGGTAGTTTTTATTTCACTCACATGAACATAGGCATGGGATCCAAAACTTATGGAATATAATTGAATCATTATTTCATCCACCTTTATGGTGAAATGAACGTATATTTTTGGAGTGGTAATTAACCTATCCAAAGATATCAATCTTGATAGTGACCCTCTAATGATGTTTTTATTTCACCCCTTTCAATATTAAATGGTCATATAGAACCATCTAAGGTAAATAAAATGAGAATTACATGATACATCTAGATCTAGAGCTATAAGTGTTGATTTTTTTGGTAAGCTATGAAATTGAGACTGTACTCTATTATGTGTATTCATATATTTGATTATCTGGGTTTCTCTTCTTCTTTTTTTAATATTTTCTTTGATGTTATAATCCTTAGTGATTTTAGGGTGTCCTACTTTGTATTTATATACTCACCCCTATACAGGCTTAGCATGCATGATTCATGTCTTATATAAATAAGAGGATGTTTGATTAAGATCTAGGATGACCTGATTTGGGTGGTGTTTGGAAGATGTGATAGCTATAATATTTATGGAATGGTGGTAACATGATAATATTAGTTTCTCTCTAATTATTAGGTTGTTATTAATTAGTTACTATTAAGCCTACATTTTATCCCCTTTACAAGATTATTAATTATTATAATATGTTGTTGTATATCATGGGTTTTTCATTATAATGTAACTCTAGTTACTACTATCTACTATCCTAAAATCTGCATGGAGATACATGTGAATTTGTACAGGTTCATTAAGATATGTGCTACTATATAAGTGATATTCTTACTCAGAGCTAGTCTCTATCATATATCCTATTCGAGGTGGTATTAGAGTGGAACATCTATATTAACATTGATCAAGTAGACCACAATGGATCCATTATTTTCATAGTCGTATTAATGCTTTTTGGTTGACCTGTGATGGATTTTGTTGATATTGACTATGGTATTTATTTGGGATTTTTGGAAATGATTCATAAAAGATTCAACTAAATCTATTGGTCCAAGGAAAAAAATGAAGTCGGGGATACCAATGTTTCTTTTCACCAAGATACTATTAAACCTCTAATAAACTCTTCAAACTATGTAAATTTTTTAGAGAAAAAATGATACATGCATCACATAGAAATGGGTTGTGGTTTCCATGTCCTTCTTGAGTCAACCCATAGATATACTATTTTGACTATGCAATATCATGATAGATACATGATTCCTACTTGGAGATAGACAACCAATATTTCAATGAATGGTCATTATGAGGATCAACATAGTAAAGATTCCTCAATTACATGATCTATTCAGAATTTGTTCCCTCACTGTGTATGGTAAGTGGTACTTCCAACTATTAAAGAGTAAGTAGATCTACATTTGGAATTATAGTCCAATGTTTTTACTATTTATATTAATAAAATCACTCCATATTTACTGATTTTGATTCATATATTTTGATAATTAAATGTGATTTTTATAAGTAGATAATTCTAACGTTTTGGGGTTATCTATTCCAATAATAAGTAGAAGATTTTTTAGAGCCCAATACCTTACTATTTCATCTTTTCTACGCATCATAAGATCATATAGTTGTACTCAATGAGATCCTTATTCATGGACCAATTTTATGGTGTTTGGGATTTATTACATTGACCAATGATGAGGTGAATCATCCTTAGATTGAGTTTAAGCTCATTCGAGAGGATTTTTCTCAGTGACTGTATGATCATTGTGAAATGAGAAGCTTCTCACATATTACCCGTTAATTATGTCTGTGGATGATTATGTATCGAGTATTACGATACATATATTTTACTATAATAACAACGTTTTTTATTTCTATTTTTATTTTCAGATTTTCGATAATGGGCTATGTAGAGATATCTAATCTATTATTGTGTCCGTTTAAATACCCTCTGATATTGGGTTATTAGAGTGTTTCCTGTGGGAGTAGTGATAAATATAGGAATATTTATATCTATATAGTATTGATAGTAGTCACTAAAGATTATTAAATTTATAAATATGATTATGACATTGGTATTTAGGGATGGGATGTGGAATCTTTAAACATGTCCAGTCTCAAACCGGAGTGTCCAAAGCATAGGATACACATATTGGTTCCTATCAGTTGAGGGAAAGGTGATACTTTAACTATGATTTTCATGTTCATATCACCCAATATTTCTCATCCCATAATACCAAAAAATTAACTATATATATTATATTGACCATGTATGATGATTCAATAATTTGTTTCTGAATAATTGTATGGTCGCAGTAATGGTATAGAAATTGGGAGAGCAGTAGAAATTGAATATATTTTTGATGAAGTACCACAAGTACCTCTAGGTAATCACCATTTGGAAAAGAGATCTAGTCAATGAAGATGTAGTAATTTATAATAATTTTAGTCTAATTACCAGGTGCCTTCATGAATGTTCTAAGGTATAGTCTATTTCATTTCTACCATAGAATATGTTTTTCTAGATACAAGTGCATGCCATTATTTATGCCTTATTATTTTTTAGAGAATGTAAGATTATAATATATCCAATAACCTAATCTTTATATCTAGATACTTCTACTATAAGGGATTATGTGATCACATTAATCTATCATAGATGATAATTGTTTCATCATGGAGAGAGTTTTTCATTGTACATTTCAATGGAAGTGATGAGGCTTTGTGATTTCTTTATTGTTATACACTATCAATCAGAAATCCATAACAATATTTATCTATTCCATCAAAATATTAAGTGGACATAGATAGATCATGTAATATTTTCCTCCACTAGAGAGAAATAATATCTATTGGGGTGGTCTGGTATAATATTCAATAGTGTAAAATCAATTTCTCATAAGTTGGAAAGTGTAACTATTGTTATAAAAACTAAATGAATATGTTATTCCAATTAGTATTAGATAAGTTTTTGGAAGACATTCCATAAAATATACCTAGGAATCCTCATCACCATGAGGGTAAATTGTATATTGATATTTATAAATGGGCTAATTCTATATCTTCAATGACATGTAAGATAGCACAAACTAATAATTAAAGCGTAATGGTGTAGTAAGAGGAAATTCAGAGGAAAGTCTTTATTTGACCTATTGTGTCCCTCTGGATAGCCTTGATATTATTTGATAATAATATAGAGATGATAATTCAGATTTTTATGTATTTATTTCACATAAAATAGGTTAACATCAAGTATAATTATCCCCTAATGAAAATTTGTGAATATGTGATCAATTTTAAGAGTAAATGTTGCTCTTTATGATCGACTACAGCTGAAGTTATCATAAACTATGAGGACGAGATTAGGTCATACCGAATATGATTTTACGATTATTTTTCTTTTACTATGAGCACTTTGTGAATATTTTGGAATTATAAAGGCCTTATAATTGTTTGTGGGGCTCATTAACTACATATTTTAGACAATACAAGACTAGTATGTCGTGGGATTTGCTGGTGATATTCTCATTTACTCTATTTCAGATCCTAAGATTACAGAGCATTTGAGAATGGTCCTAGTCAAATTTAAATAGAATATTCTATATGAAATACTCTTAAATTTTAAATAATAAATTATAGAGATCAATTTTCTAGGTCACATCATTTTATAATAGGGTGTGTGTTTAGACCCAATGATGATCAGTGCAAATATTTTTTGAGATCCACCTAAGAGAACAACATAAGTGTATATATTCCTTGAGATGGATAGATTTTACCAAATAATAATTACATAATTATTAAGTATTTTTTATCCCTATAATTAATTTACCGAAAATGGATATTCTTTTTTTGTCATATAAGTTATAAAATGAATTTGTAGAGTTACAATATAGACTAAATATAACCCATATCCAAAGGTATCAAAAAGAGTGGGTAAATTAAATAGTGTTTTGTAATGCCTATATATACATAATTTAGAATGGGTTCCTATAAGAAATGGTTATGATAACCAGTATAGGGAGGAATCTACGTCCCCATAATAATAACTATGCGACACATATAACAGTGTAGATAGTTTTGGTCTTCACTCTAAAGACTTGGTGATATTACCTTCTTAGTGGGTAGTTTTTTATTTATTCTTGTCATAAGCGTTTCTAGAAAATATCCACCTAGAAGGATATAAACCTGATATAGAGGTATTGGATAGAGTTATTTTAGGACTACAACTCATAGATATTATATTCTTCAATGAAAAGAAATGTTGTTGTAGATTCTCTCACTAGGAAATCGAATTACCAGTTTCTAAGCAAAGTGTCATACAAATTTCCCTAATTTTAGTATTCTATTGGTGATGGTGGTGGAGATATATAACTAATATCAATGTTTTTTACTCTTGAACATATAAATTGAATCAGTGGATATCATATTAGTAATGGTGATTTTTAGGTATTCCATGATCATATATTCATAAGACATGATTTTGATGGATTTATTAATGTTGGGGACATGAAATCCATTTCAAATTTAAAATAATGGTACCAATCATGGTTTTTTAGGATATTTTATTATTATTTTATATATCTACATTATTAATCAATATATAATTTAAAATTATGTATTAGAGACATGAAATGATTTTTTGGAGGCCATGATTATTGAAGAGTGTTGCTAAGCCCATCTCTCAGTGCCTCACCTCTTAGTAGGTGATGTCCATTAATTAGATACGAGTGGATTTTTCCCATTCCCTTGGGGTTCCAAGATTAAAATGGGATTATTTAAACATGGATTTAATGATGTTATTTCCATATAATTCAACAAATATTGACCCTCACATGATGATCATGGATCAACTCATAGTGTCTTCCCACATCCTCGTTATCTAAGAGATGAGTTCTGAGGAAGGCATAAGAAATTTTTATATACAAGAGATCGTATGGATTCATGGTGTCTCATATATTATTATCTCAAAGAAATAATATAACATTATGTATTAGTATTGGAGATTTTTTTAAGAGTCTCTTAGGACTCAACTGTAGAATATCACAATTTTCTAGCCCCAAAAAGATGGCCTAACCAAGAAAACCATTCAGGTCATGAAGGACATGTTTTGGGCTGGCATGATGAAATTAGACTAACGATTTTGGAATAAAATTACACTAATTATTTTTTATATAAAAATAATTAATATGATATTATCAATATAGAAGCTTTTGAGGCCCTTTATTGATGGCCCTATTAGTCTCTACTGTGTTAGTTGTAGTTAGTAGAATCAGAAATTTTGGATCTAGAGCTAGTTTTGCAGTTATTCAAAAGATTTATATCATCCAGGGCTCAATTAATAAATCCTATATTTATAAAAATTATTATCATGATTGATAATGGATATCCATTGAGTTTACTGATAGAGACCATATGTTCTTTATGACCATACATTAGGGCAATTTATTAAGATTTGTTTAGGGCAGTAAGAAATCATAGAAGTTCATATGTCCATTTTACATTTTATGTAGGGTCATGAATATTTTATACCATATGTATTTACCTTGGTATTTAGAATGTGTTCATAAAATCTTCCAAATGTAACAGATTACAATGTACATGAATGATCTATCACACATTATTGACTAGTTTGAACTAAAAATCGAAATTCAATCCACCTTTTAGAGTACATGGTGGTGATTAGGGATCAAAAGGAGAAGATCCATTGTAGGAGAAATATTCCCATTGTTAAAATATTCTAAATACATGTGTATATTCATATTTGATCATTGGAATGAGAGTCCAAATGAATGCTCAATACCATCAACTATTAAAGAAATTCGAACTCTAAAGGTTGAAAATCCCAAAAGGTGGAGAGGGTATAACAACTTCTATTTTTCTCACTATACATTTTGGTTTTTTTAGGTAATATTTTACAAACTAATAATGTTGGTGGAATTAATTTTCAAGGTTTGAATATCTGTAGTTTTTATTTATTTAAAATAAATAAATTAATTAACACACATTAAATAATATTCATATAACTAATTGATTATCTTCCAACACGATCCATCGATTGGGAAATTAAAGCCATTATTAATTACAAAATATATTTTTACTCTATGTGTGATGTATGATTTGTTAAAATTATAATTATTGAAGATATTTAGTCATGGGAAGGAATAGGATGAATTAATTAAACTATATATTTTATTAATTTATTCTATTAATTTTTTTTAAACCAATGAACTGACCATTTAATTCCTATTATACCCATCCTCTAGGGTTAGTCTTCAATACTAATAGACTATGAGTTGGGGAGGGAGTGGATCCATTTTGTAATTGATTTTAGAAAACGATCTATGATTGTAGAAAAATATATGATGATGATGCAATCTTCTATAAATCTCTATCTAACTATGGATACTCATGGACTAAATGATGATTACAAAAAATTCATGAATTAGATAATTAAATAATATGGTATTAAAAAGTGATTGATATGTTCATGATGTAGGATTATTATTTCTGGATTTATACCCATTGTGGATTAAATTTCTATTTTGGAATAGTCCTACAACATGTTATATTGAATAAATGGTCACCATGAACATAAATTGAATATTTAATGACCAATTATTTTATATTTTTATTATAAATCATTTAATGGTTGATTAAATTTTTCCTCTACTAATTTCAATAATGAATTATATCCAAACTAAATATGACTATTTTTTCCTTTCAATTTTCTATTTTGTGGTTTTCTCCCTCAATTTTTCATATTTTTATCACAAATGTATTATTATACACTAGTTTGGAAGCACATGAATACCTATTTATTTTTTTAATCAATCATGGTTCTACATATTGTTGTTCTGAGTTTAGAAAGATGTTTGAGGGGGTGACATAAGAATGTGGACAATGATGGGAATCTAATTATAGTTGGGGTAATAGGGGTTTCATTATGAATCATGTATGGACATCAGGCAAGGAATCAATGATATGATTTCCTAAATATGGTAACAAAAATCTAGAAATAGGTTGTGACATTACCATGTCACAATTTTGTTGTTTCAATTTTCATTGCGATTCATGGTTGAATCGAAAGAGGCATCTTGAAGACAAAAAGAAATTGCATGGGACTATATATTTTTAAATTCCCTAACTCTACACTATCTATTCTAGACTAACACCAACCATATGGATGCTTTTAATATGGTGATGTTGTTTGGGTTTGATTTATGTATCACATGATTGTGTGACTACGGCTAACACCATATGACCCTAAAGTATCTAGGTCATCATGTACAGAAAGTACATGAACAGGGACCCATGTTCCTCACAATACTGATGTGTTAGTCCACAACCCATGTACCATGACGAGTAAAAGGCTATAAAAAAATGTAAATACTGAGCACCCTTAAAATGACATGTTTTGTTACCCCCTATACATAATTTAGTTGGTTTGAGAGAAGAAATGAAGAATGATAGAAGACAACTAGGTGATAGAGTTTGAACAACACACTGTGTAACCCTAATGAATTCCTTGTAAATATCCCAAACTGGGGATTCTTCTTTCAAATGTGGATTGTTCATTTATTTATTATATAGTGGAGTTGGTGTCTTGCACATTGGTGATTGTATCCTGCAAGGGATTTATTGTTTTTCCCATGTGATCATTGGGTTGGGATCCTTTACCAATAGAATCAAATACAGTTTTTATTCTACCCTATTTTAAGGGGAATGGATCCTCTATTTAAAATGTGGTATTTATCCAATTCATATATCTCAAATAATAATGGGATACAATCCAATATTCTTTATTTCACCCATAGAAATAGGGAAGGGATAATTCAATACCATTTGAGGTAATTATCACATATAATTCATGATACTTATATATCATGATCTATGATTTTAATGATTGTTTTGATGGTAGTGAGATTGAGATTGTACTTGTGAATAAGTATCATTCTACCTGCCTATATCAGTTTCTCCTATTAATTAGGGTCCCTTTATTTTGATGATATATTACATTGTGATTTTAGGGTGTCCTAATCGGTAGGTATACACTCACAATTGTATTGTAATTACCTGTATGATTAATGTATAATGTATATTACTGAATATTAAATGGATAATTAGAGAGACCCTATACAGGGGGAGCTTAGTTGTGTCTACAAGATATGTTATAAAGAATATTTGGAATAATGGTGGATTCAATTATTTTATTTTTCCTTCTTTAAATTAATTCATAAAATCATACTCAGTTTTTATATATTATGTGTTTTACAAGAATTCACAATTATAGTTCACTCTTTCTACATTAATTTTTTGCGTTTGGAGATACATGTGTTGGTGTGTGTTTGTAAAGGTTCATTAGGATAAGGCCTACCATATAAGTTATATTCCTAATCAATTATTATCACTATACCCTTTCTAATTCAAGATGGTATTTTGAAAGAACAAACATCTTTCCACTATTCAGGAGGCCCCTATTGGTTTGGTCATGTCTTAGTGGTATTAGAGATTTTTTGTTGTCCTATGATAAGTTTTTGTGAGATTTATGAGGAATGGATTGATATTTTAGTAACGGATGCTTAAGTTTATTGAATTGGGATCATGGCCTAGGTACCATAGTGATACTTCAGTTTTAGATGTCTCCATTTACTAGGATACAGATAAACTATATTCTATCTTGGTGCACCAATGCCCCAACTATAGAGAAATAATGGTACATGCATCATATAGGAATCGGTTGTTGTTTTCATTCCCTTCTTATTTCATCCCCACAGTTATAATCTATTAACTATGTAATATCATGGCCATTTAATTATTCCACTATAGTGATATAAACTATGATTCCAAATTATGTACATAATGAGTATTATCTTGGTTTTGAGGCATTTGTTTATGTACCAGTTTAGGAGATGTTCTGATGTGGTGGATATTGACTGATACTTCAACCCTTTAAAAATTGAGCAGAACTACATGTTTTCATATATTTTGTTGTTTTATCTCTTCATAAATAACATATTTTTCCAGTTTTATAGGAATTTAATAGGTGTAGGTTTAGTTCACTTCACATGTTCCGGAGGTAGGGACCACCTATGATTTTGGGAGATCCAAAACCAAAAGTGGTTGGTGATTGGTCAGTGTCAATTATAAAGAAATATTTTCTCATTTAAACCCCTTTAGATCAGATGGTGTAGCTCACAAAAAATACTATCCATGTATTTAAAGGATGATCCAAAATCTTGATGTTATAAACCCATTATGAGGTGAATCATCCCTAATTTGAGTTTGAATGACACTTTCTAGATTATTTTTTTCAAATTACACTATGGTCAATATGAATAAATGAGATACAATAGATTTAGAATATATTTATATTAATGGATGGGTATGAATTAAGGTTTACCAAGATCACCCAATACTCGAGTGACAGGTTTTTTATGCCAATTTAATGGTGATGGAATTAGATAATTCAATAAATAGATAAATTGGAGATGTATTTATGCCCATTTACACTTCCTCTTATAATAGGGTATAATTAAAATCATGTACAATAGATATTTTTTTGGTGGATTATTTGTAGACATCGAGTTCTTATTATAGTAACCTAAGAGTAGATACATTAGGATTTAGTAGATTGTGTTTATATTTGGGGTTGTAACACTAAGAGTTGGTGCATCTAGTATCATAATAAATTTAATAAATCTTAAGATTCTTGGATAGATTCAAACATTCTGAGGGAGATGTGATGCATTGACAATGATGGGTGGGGTCATATCACATTAGAATGATTGAAAAAACATGTAGTAGTAGATATAAAAACAATAGATGACTTGATGAATTAGTGTCAATAATGAAAATCGGAAGCATGACCATGAGTTGACCAAGGTAGAAGAGTTAGGATAATTACATGAGGTGGTTAATCATTTAATATGATACGACAACCACCACATCTTGGTGTTCCGTATTTGTTTCACAGAGCTTGCATGTAGGGTTACTGCTAGTTTTAGGATGTTGAGGATAATTACTCAAAGGGGCCCAAAATGATGGGAGGTACTATATATTTATTCTCTTTCATAACATTATTATTGATAAAAATAGGATTAAGTAATTATTTTATGTATATATTAATCATTTGATAACTAAAGATTTTATTAGAGCCTCTATCCTAACCCATGCATCTAAAGACTCATACAAATGGGGATTTTGCTACCAGAGTCATCTATTAGTAGTTTCACATTTATATTAGTTGTAATAATTTCTTGTGGGTTATTTTAAAGGATATGATTATACAATTTCACAATCATATTTTGTGAATTTTTTTTAGTGATTTTCATTGTATATATGTCAAATTTATATTAAAAATTTATTTGGTTTTCAAATATTTATTATGTTACGGTAATGTTTTGATAAATAATGAAAGGGGATTTAAATAATTTTTTTAGTTAAAAATTATTTAATGAAATTATATAATTAATTTATAAAATGTTAGAACATGTATGTTTATTATTTAAAATGAATAATTTAGTATTAAGAGAGAAATTAATTTTAATAATTAATTTTTTTTACTTGGTTACCTAGATTTTACTACATAATAGGTGGTGAACATTGTAAAAAAATTTCCAGGAGTAGAAAAGGTTTCAACTAGGTGTTCAAAAAAAATTTCTACCTCAAAAGAGATAGATGGTCTCATATAAGACTTGGTGGTCCTTCCAGAGTGGGTGGATACATGGTGGCTAAAATCCCATGTGGATGTCCCTAGGTGGTGAACCTTACGAAGAGTGGGGGTGGGCCAAAATCCCACATAGGCTACATGTATGTGTGGTCCACATATAGTTTTTGTGAAGAGTTATGTGGGATACCATCAACATAGTAGGCAGTTTTAAATGGTTCTTCTTCATCATATATTTTATGGTAGAGACTTATGTCCCCCAATTTGATGTGGAACACCACTTTTAAAATGTTATTGTTCATCCTGATTGACCTGGTCATTTATAGCCACCCTACTATAGATACACCCTCTTCCTCAGCCGACCATCATCTATAATTCATAAAATCCAGCATGTCTAACCAAAGTGAACCTTTTTTGGAACATCATCCCAAATGTTAAGAAATTCCAACTCCCCTATAAACCTTTAGTCCCATGTCCAACACCCATGAGCATCACATCAAAATCTCCTCTACCCACTTCAATGACCTAATGAAGAGCACACTGCCACTCCCACATTCACCTTTTTTCTACCACCTTTCCATGAGCATAGATAATTCTACTCACACTTTAACCAAATTAAATCCATTAACACACCATGCCACCTCCCATGTAGAACAAGTCCATGATTTGAGAATTTAGTCACTCGGTTACCCTAGTTATTTCCCACTTCAAACGGTGAGCCTCATGGAGGGAAGGATCAACTCTGATTTGAATTTTTGAAGTCTTAATGACTCGGATCATCATTGGATAAGGATGATATGTATTTCCAATCCCTATAAAAATATTCTTGGGCCAACACCATAGTAGAGAGTCCTCAAAACCCAATTCTAAGGAGGGAATCCACCAATGTCTCGGGATACTTCTCAGGTGTTACCCTTCATTTAATATTTTTTCTTAAATTTTATTCTTTTTTTAAGATCTAATTTAAATTTAATATGGATTTATTTTATTTTATTAAATAAAATATTCAGTATTTTAATTTTGTGTCCCACAATTCATCCACAATTCTTCTTCTTTCTTATTTAATCATCTTCATATATTCATTTTATTCATTTTATTTTATTCTTCTAATCCTCTTTTCATTTTATAATTTTTATTTTATTTAATTATTATTATCTTATTTCTATCCACAAAATTGATCTATTACTACTAATAATGGTATTCTTACCCTAGGTTTGGACCAAAGGAGTTATAGGTGTTCTTGAATTTAGTTTAATATTTAATTTATATTTTTGATAGATGTGAGTGACCTGAATGGGTGTGGGGAATTACATCTGATAAATGCACTAAAATTTATTTCAAATGTTTTTATAATACATTTTTCCTATATTCATTGGTTATCACTTCAAATGAGGGATTTTATCTAATCAATAGGTTATAATACATAAATAGAGTCAGGTCCAATAAGATGTTACACCTTCATCAATGTTGTGTCATTAACCGTGATTATAGGTTGTGGTGGAATTTATACTATCTTACGTCATTAAATATTTATATATTTATAAACAATGGTAGTTGAAATCCATCATGAAAATTAATTGCCGAATTTTCAATCTAAAATAATAAAAATTATAGGGAATTATGATAGAACCCAACAACAAACTCAAGAACATGTTATTCCTTCTTTTCTAATTCTGTTAATAGTTGCATCTTTGAATAATTATAAATTTTTATATTTCATGTCATTTAGTTATCATACAAGGAAAAAAACATTTTTCAATGATTTTATTATATAATTAAAACATCTAAAACAAGTATACTTATGTGAATTAAAATAATTTAGTGAACAAACTGATCAGTTCCTCAAGTGAGACGGCCCTGGTCAACAACTATGCTGCATAAGGAAAATAATTTTATTTTTACATACCCCATTATAAAAATGATTAAAAAATGTTTCTATTTAAATATATCTAGTAATTAGTTTGGTTATATTTTTATAATTTCACGTAATAGATATTTTTCATTTCTAAAATACATAAACATTTTTTTCCATACTGTTTTTAAAGGAACTTTTTTTCACTAAAAGGAACATCTACTCTTAGGTGAGAGAACTAGCATTTGAATAAGTTATAGATATGGATCCCCTAAAAATATATCTATGAAATCATTTACCTTCCATTGAATACAATTAATTGTAATGAAACTAGAATTTCATTTCAGTAACTTACAGATATGCTTGATAAAGTCAAAATTGATTATCAATGACTGAATTACAAAAAAGTAAGTTCCATCAGTGAGTCCTAATTTTATTGAATACATTAAATAGGTTGATATAAATCATATATATCATCTACATCCTAGCCATCTAAAGAGGCAAATTAAAGAAGAACATGATAATCATAAGTAGAGTCGTTATGAAGAAAAGATGCAAATTTAGTTAACTATGGGATATAAAAAAGAGAAAGATGGATTCTTGAATAAATAAGAATAATAACTTGACCTCATTGATATCTATATAGAAGACAATATAGTACAATTATATGTAAATATATCCATGGAAGAGGAAGAAGCCACAACATTAATGGAATTTATAGAAAAGATGGGGGATCCTGACTATTTGCCTCCACTTTCCACCATACAACTCCAATAGGCACTAACTAATGAATTTGATATTTAAACTGACCCAATTTAAGTGGTTGAACTTATCTAAAACTACATTTAATTTGTTCTTATTCATTTTAATTTGTTATTAATACCTGAAACATTGAGTTTTTTTATTAAAAATTATTTACTATTAATTCGAGAATGATAGTGAAATTGAGCATGCTCATATTGAAAAACCCATATAGCTCCCCCAACATTGATTAACATGCATTTTTGAAGGCCCGTGAGGAGTTCCATGTAGATCAACCTATGTAAATAAATACACAGGCTTCTCACATTGAATAAGAAAATTTATTTATTAAAAACTTAAATTTAGATATCTTCTTATAAAAATGCCTTCTTACATTACCTTTAAATAACAAATTCTTGAAAACCCAATTAAGACAACACTATAAGAGAAATAGAATAATGTAAAAGTAGATTCCAAAGATACTGATGATCTATATTTTATCATACCCCTTCCATGAAAGCTATACATAATTGTGATGGGGGGTCTTTTATAATCTATACTTGGGTCATTCCAGACCAACAAAGAAAATTTTTAATCTAGGAAAATCCTCATGTGGTGGTTTATGTAAATGATTATCCACCCACCCTACAATTTTTAAAAACAGTTTTTACTTCCTCCTCGAGGTATTAAATTTTTAGTTCCCACTTGGGGGATCAAAACAAGACTTTTCTTATTACATTATTTAATGTATTTCACTGTTTTATATTTTGTATTAACACTTCTTATTATATTTTTAAATTAATTAACATGATACTTGTACTTAATTCAATAATTTGGTTTTATAGGTTAATGATATTATAAGAAAAAACCCAATTAGTGGAAGAAAATGACAAATAATCTTTGTAAAGGTCGTTTACTTTTAATCATTATCATTAAAAATCAAATATATTTTTTTGTTTAAAAACATGTTCTACATTTTAAAGTAGAAATTACATGCCCATGATTGAATTATTATTTACATAACATATATATGAGACA
Organism: Viscum album; assembly: GCA_963277665.1. Taxonomy (NCBI): domain Eukaryota; kingdom Viridiplantae; phylum Streptophyta; class Magnoliopsida; order Santalales; family Viscaceae; genus Viscum; species Viscum album. Next base: position 1,041,361,454 of record OY728163.1, on the reverse strand, counting down.
TTATTAGCTTAATATTAATGTGATTATGTGTTTTATATTTAAATTATACTCAGAATAAATGTGTAAAATGGAAATTTGGATGATTAAATTGAAACGTGGTTATAAAAATGATGACTCATTATTTGAGGGAATAAATTGATCCATGAAATTGAAACATCCAAATAGTTATTCATGCATTGAATTTATGAAATTCAGAATAATTTATTTTTTATTATTAATCATGGATCAAGTGATTTTTAATGTTATAATTCCCATTCATGAGAGGATTACAAGACCAAGTACTTACCATTTATTCTTAAATGTATTTCAAGGTTGATTTGAGGACATGTCACTGATAATAACTTGCATTTTAATTTTTCAAATCTATGACTATACAGAAACACAATAAAAACGATTGATTAATAATTTAAAAAACCATATCTGTAAATTCCACCCTTATATAAATCCTTCCAAAACCCAAAGCGAACATGAATTATCTAATAAAGAGTGAGCCATGTTTTAAGAAACATTTATCCATTACTAAAATATTCTTCATAATTTTATGATATTCTAAACATGGAGTGTGGGATAAATGGAATCATGAGGAAAGGGATTATTTACATTACAAGGAAACAATTTTGTGGTTATATTTTTTAAGAACATTTTTTCTTTTATTAATTATACTCATTATTTTTTCCCATAAATTAAAAGAAAATGAAAGAGCAAAATTCCAAATAGAACCAAAAAAATATGAAAAGAATTGTTTTTTATTCATAATAATAAAAAATAACCATTATTAAACTGATTATTTTTATCATATGTTGTTAGTTGGTGGCCTTGAGGTTTATTCTAAGACTAAAATTAAAAATATAACAAAAATAAAAATTTACTTTGAAAATGAAAAGAAAATGTAATAAAATTATAGAAAAAATCTTGAGGGTGACCAAATAATTAATTGTTATTTTTCATGATAATAATCATTTAATTGAATTTTGGAGAAAGTGGGATTTGTTAAGATATAATGGAAAAATTTAATTATAATTTCATTTTTTACATCATGTTGTATACATTAATTGATAAATTTACTCTTGGAAAATTCATTTTTAAACCTAAATTTCTACCTAAATTATTTTTTAGAGTCATTCAAAACATAATTTTAAGAACTCAGGGATTTTATGTGTTTTTTATATTATAATGTGTATAAATTGGGTCCTTTTCAAAAATATGGATTATGAGAATGATCTCACGATATGACCATAACTCCACTTGAATTGTATCATGTGTAATGAGATATATTTTCTAAAAGTGAGCTAAATAATAATTTTTTAAAAAAATAATTAATTGAGGGAATTGAATTAATTAAAAGATAAGTTTCTCCATTTCCCCAAGGATATAAATAAAATACTTTATTTGATTTTTTCTTTTAAAATTGTGAAGTTAAATATATATTTCATGGGTATTTTAAAAAAATTAATTTTTTTAATTTTTTTTACTTTACTTCATTGAAATTTGATTATTAGTAACAATGGAGACCTATTATTTACATTCTTGATATTAAATGCATGAGGAAAATCATGGTTTATGAGTGGGGTATTTTATTCAGTCATATTTTGATCATATTTTTAAATAATTAACATTAATTATATGATAAGTTTTAACCAAAATTCCAATGTATTTTAATGTTTAATTAAGTTCAATGAATTCTATGGTAAATAATGAATGTTTATATAAATTATATATTTAAATTAAAAATTATTTAATTAAATCATATGTTGATTAGAAAAAATGTTAGAACAATAATTTTTATTTTTATATATGAATGATTTTTTTAGGAATTGAGTAACATTTTCAATTATTCTCTATTTTTAACATTGTTTTTAAAATTTTATTCCTTTTCATGTGATGAAATTTACAAAAAAAACCATGACATTACGGGTCTTAAACCCAAGGAACACACCATTTATAATGATATAAAGAATTAATTATTCATACATCCCATATATTGGTCCCAATAATGTATGAAGATGAAATGGGGATAAAATCACATGTGGTGACTCGTAGTTGGGGGAACCCATGATGAGTAGTGGTTTTCTGATGCTCGTGTGTACTGCATGTATGTTTGGAGAGTAAATAGTGTAGTTATAGTGCTATGAGAGATCCCATTCCAATATTATGGTGTTATAAATAGGGCTCCATCATCTTGTCATATAAGGGAGATCCAAATTTCAATAATAAAATTTGGGATGAAATATTTTAAATCATATTGTCCTTCTTTCTTTCCACGCTCGTTTATAAGAGCTCCAATGAGGTCTGTCACTATCGTACACTCTTCCTCTATTAGACACCTCCAACAATGCCCAAAATGTACCATGTCCCTCTATAGTGGATCTCGACTTGAATTTCATCACCCATGTAGAATAATTCAACCACCATAGTTCACCTATAGACCCTCATCAAACCCCCACAATCACTATTCTGATGGATCCTCAAGAACCTTCAATGGATGATGGAAGAGGAACTCACCACTGCCACAAGAACATTTTCATTTCCTCCTTTTCATGATAATAGAAGCTTCCTCAACACTATTTCTACATGTTTAATCCATGATCATGCCATGACACTACCCACATGGAACAATTTTGTGTTTTGATAATTTAAACAAATGGTTAACATGGGTGTTAACCACGTCAAATAGAGGGTATCAAGGTGGTCAAAGGGTTAGATCTCTTGTGATTTGGATTTTTTAATTTCTGAAGACCAATAGATTTAATGGACGAGGATGTGCTAGATTAAAAGTTCCTATAATATGTAATTCATTCCCAGAACTACAATAGAGAGTCCACTGACACACATGATGAGGTGTGAATTCACCAATCGCTCAAGAATCTACTCGTGATTTTTTCTTCATTTAAATTAATTTTATATATTAATTTTTTTGTTTTATTTTAAATCTAACAGTAATTTCACATCTTTTAATAAATAAAACATTATTTTTTATAATTTTTTTTCCACAATTCATCCACCTTTCTTATTCTCCTTCCATCATTCATCTTATTCTAATCCTTCTTCCTTTTATTTTATTCTTATTATCCTATTTTCATTTTATTCTATTTATATAATATCTTCTTTATTGTGTTCTTTATATCCACTTAATTGATCTCTTACTTATGAAAATTGGCAGATGACTTGTTTCTTAGCCTAGTAGAGGTGATGTGGTTCTTGAATTTTTCTTACATTTTATTTTATGTTTGTGATTGATGAAGATGAAATGAACTGGTTTGTAGAATATCCCCCATCCCATGAACATAAATTTTTTCAATTTTTTTTAATAAATGTTCTCTTTTTTCATTGGTAATCTCTTCACATGATGGAGTTATGGAAATCAATTTATGAAATGGAATTGAAAGTGTTGGGACATTGATGTTGTCACACCCTCGAACAAGGTGTGTCATCAACATTCATTAATGGATGTTGTGGAATTTATATTTTTATATGTTATTTTTTATTTCAATATTTATAAATAAAAGGGGTATTAATTAACCATGAAATTTTATGTTTGTATTATCAAAATAAAATAAAAAAGGAGAATAATGATTGAACCCAAATCAAAACTCAAGGCCATGTTAATTATTTTTAACATAGTCTATTTTAAATTTTATTTTATTGTATGTTGGGATTTTCCTATTTCATTCCATTTCAATATCTTATAACATTTTCGGAAACCGAAAAAAATAATTCTTTTCATAATTGGATTATACTAAAAAACATGTAGACATTGGGGGTTTTGAATAAGTCAGTGAACAAACTAAGAGGATCATCAAGTAAGATTACCCTAGTCAACCATTATTCTATACTAGGAAATTAAATTTCTTTTACCATAGCTCAAAATATGTTTTCATATCGACCATATGATTTAATTATTGGTATAGATTCTCTATCCCACATACATTCTAAATTATAATGTTTTTATCACTGTTTATTATGGACATGGAAATACAGGTCATTATTTTCATTTACCAGAAAGTGGACATTTCATTAATAGTAGGTTGGAATATTTTATAGAAGATTTAATTTTATTTTTCAAAAAATTTCTATATTTACTTTTGGTGTAACAAAATCCATTAATATTCGATTCCTCACAATCATAACAGAGTACCCAGAAGTCATTCCATTGGACATATACATGTTACCTCCTCATATAGTGGACGAATTTTTTACCAAATTTAATATAGGAACATCATTGATTTCTTTATAATCATATCATATGCCTTTTTATAGCACTAAAATATGATGATGCAGTTAGAGAATCATTATAAATATGATTTATCTGGCCTTGTGTATCTCCCAGGGAATCTCTAATATTATTATATTGTATAGAATATGGGTTCCTGAGGTTATGTGTGGATTACCATTTCCTAAAACAGATGACAATCATGAATAGGTTTCCACTACTATTAATTGATTACCTATTCGATCATTTAAAATGGTAAATATTATTCAAGAGTGTTGGACACATGTCTGTTTATCATAAGTTGTAGGTATAGGGGTAGGATATAAATAATTCAAACTTATGAGATCTTTATAGACAATATGTATACCTATTGACTATTTTTTGGCATGGATAGCACCTCAATGGTATTTTTGGGGCCCATAAACTAAATATTATATAAATTTTTTGACTAGCCTTTACAGTTGTTTAAAAATAAAATTTAAATTTACTCATTCATAGAGGTAGAACATGATGAGAATTTATGGATAGTGATAAATATACATTTTGGGAATCAAATATAACAAAAAATACTCACTGTTTAAATTTTTTATTAGAGAGGAACACATTTTTGGAATCCTTGTACCATAATATGGTGTAACTATAGACCCAATTAACATCAAGTCATTGAATATTTGGGAGCCACCAAATATTGAGATAGAATTTATGAGATTCAAAAAAATGGATATTAATATAGATGATTTCCTTAATTCTAAAGTACTTTTAATCCCTTGACATCATTGACCCAAATTGGAAACATATTACCATGTTAGAGGCATTTTAATGTCCTTTTTGAGTCTGTAATATAGATTAACTACATTTTTTATTCCGAGGATTCCATATTATGGATATTATTACCGAGTGTTCTGATATGTCTCTGAAGCTGTGATAAGGTGTGAAATAAGGTGGAGTTTGGTGGAAATAGACTATATATTTGTTCATCCAATTCCCTAGTAGCATAAAGATGAGTCTCATGACATTCGACATCCATTTATGGTGTTAAATTTTCTCACATGGTGAAATTTCATTTTTGGTGAGTGGTTTTTTATTTATTCCAATCATAAAATATTTCGGTATGATTACATATAAGGAGATATAAACCTAATCTATTGGTGTTGGATGGAGTTCATTGATTAATATGACCTCACGATAGTCTATAATTTCCAGAATGGTAATTTTTTGGAATATACTATCTATACGAAATAGCATTCCTTATTTATAGGTGAGGTGTCAGATTCATTGGACTCATTTAATTATCAGTAGGGTATGGGGAGGGGTTGTATACCCTCAATCAATTATTTTAAAACTGATAATTATATTTTGTGTGTGGTAAGAACAACTTGGTGATCAGGATTATTAGATCTCACATGATCTGTCATCTATAGGGCATGGTCTTCTTTGATTTTATGAAGTTGGGTACAGTTTGGTCATCCTCTAAGAGAGAGTTGTGGTACTCATAATTCATAGAGATGAAGTTTTTTTGTGTATATATATACATATACATTATTGGTAAATCCCATATTGTAAAATATATATCATGATCATCAGTGAAAATTTGGGGTTCCACTGATGAAGAAGATGGATTTAGAGTTTATCTTTTCGCACCTCATCAGTCAGCATGTGAAGGTTAAGAATCAAGTACCAATAGGTTTTTAATAGAACATTAAAGAAATTGGACTGAAATGGGATATAATATTTTTGAATTTGAATATACTATTTCCATTGATGTTGAGAGGTCTTAATTAAATCTAGGTGATCGTAAAATGAATCACAACATCATTCCACTTCCACACTATCAAAGATAATAATTCAATGGAAATTATGGAAATATTTTATATATAGAATATCATATATCATTATAGTTTACTATAAATTACATTCTTATACTGTGATTCATGATTCACATCTACCTTTCATATAGTATTGTAAATGGATTTTAGGTCTCAATTTCTAAAAGGCATGGTGCTCCACACCCTAACAATTATCCCAATCAACTAGAACATTTTGTTTTTTGATGACATTATAGGGGAGTTAATAATGAACATTGTAAAAATCCATGAGGATCACCTACACATAACAGTTTTTTATACCACAAAAGTTATCACTCTAATATTGGCAATGATCATTTTAAGTAAATTTATTACAAACCTTACCGTTCATCCCTATTCTTGATAAAGTTGAGTGAATTAACACTTTTGGGAGAAGAGTGAGTTCATGAAATGACTGATTAGGTGTAGATCATCTTGGATCCAATAACTAAAACTCATATCCATTTGATTTACTATGATTACAAACAATGTAAATCCTTTGAGTTAAATGCTGAAGTCCATTTGTTCTTCAAGTTGTATCTATTGTATAGTTTATGGAAATTTGTCAATGGAAACTATATATCTCGAGTTCTCATCTGTTTATTTCATATTATGTGTAGGATTGATGATTTTTTATACTTCCTTGATTTACCTCTGTAGTTAGATTGCATTCACAAAATCATAAATGCGGCATAGCTAAGGACCTTTATGCATAGTATATTTCGCATTATTGAAGAGGTAATGTCATACATCATTGATGAAGCCAAATTATTCGATTACTGGATAATAATAGAGGGTTAAAAGGAAAATATATTTCATGGGAATAAAATTCCAGTTTTTTTGATTTCTATAATTACTTAGTAATATTCAACTTTTCTTAATGGGAATATGGGAACTCGATGCAAGACTAATAGCCCCACTTGTTCAAGTGGTTCTTTATTTTCATGATAAAATGATATGAAGGTGGGGAGAGTGTAATGACTCCAATTATTTGGACTATACCCTTTAGATATTTTAAATAATATTTATGTAACATGTCATGGAGTTATAATATATTTTTTGGTGTTTTATTACCCTAATGTTGATTTATTATAACAATATAAATAAATAAACATACTCTCCCTCATAATTTATAAAATAATTGGTTTTCAATCAAATAATTCCAAGTTTAGGGAAACTATGACCAATTCTATTTCTATAATTTTATTTTTATCTTAGTCTAAAGTTAATATTTTTTACATCAAATTCTAGGATGATTCATCTTCGTTGGATACAGTAGTATGGACAAATTAAATAATTAATTTAATTTTTTAGTCTATTGAATTTTACCATTTAATCATGGAATTTTCTATATAATCCACACTATTAAAAACATTTTGGGCACATAATTATTCCCAAAATATTTTGAGGAATTATATAGATGTTTTATTGTGTTTTGACATTGTAATATTTAATGTTTTTGATAAATCAACAACAATAACAATAAAGGATTCTCTTCTATGTGACTGAATCATGAATATTCATAGAGTGAGTGAAAAATACAATAGAATATGTGAAGACATCTCTAATGAATGTATATTTAACCAATGATTGACACATTATTTAAATATTGGATTTCTTGTATTTTTCCCCAATTTTGATTTCATTATGATTTTATATTAGTCTTCAATAATCTTCTCTGGAATCAGAAATATCCAATACTGTTCAATTATTATTTTATCTAGAATGTGAATAACTAATAATTACCATTCTTGGTATGGTTTTTTTAATTTTACCTAATCAAATTATTTCAATTAATGGTGTCCAAGCTAAACATTTCCATTTTTCTTCGTTCAACATGTTTTTTTTGTTGTCTCTGCATTCTACTCATGTTCATCAACAATGTACGATTAGTTAGGTTTAGAAACTCTAATGGTTTCATTTAAATTCATGATAAATTATAGTCTCCATTGATTTATGTTCATGGAATATCATGGTTCTTTATGTCTCAAAGATGTTTTTGTGTCATTTAATGGAATCTAATTATGGTTTGGGTTATGGTGACATCGTGATTAAATACATCTTACTGAAGGGAGTGGAATCTGGGATTGATTTTCAATATAAGGTAGATGGAATACGAAAATCAGTAATGTTTTTAGTATAGTATGCTTATCTTATGCAAATTTTGGACATGATTCATGGAGTAAATATTGAATTATTATTTAAATTTTAAAGATGCAATATGGATCTCGATATATAATAATTTCCCAACTACATGTTATGTGTTTCAAAAACATCACATATCACGTAGTCCATTTTCATATGGTTATAGGGGTTTAATATGATTTAATGATCACATATTTTTGCGATTATGATACACATTATGTGACCCATTACCAACCTATATGGTGTGTAATGGTGGTTCACAACCAAGTACTCTTCTGTCACCACACACCATTTGTGTCGAGAAACTCCCTATGTGAAGGTTATAAGCATAGAGGAAGTTTCTATAGATGGAACAGAAAAATCATATTTTATTCTTAGTTAACATGTAATTGTTTTCACACATGATGAAAATGTTTTATACAATTAATATCATATCATACTTGACTAGATTAAAAGTTCAATACTAGTAGACGATTATCTTCTCATGTAACATATAATTAATTTTTGAGAAGATATAAAATTAATTTAACATGAAATATCTCTTTCTTGTATGAATTGGTTTACTAGATATAGTCACACCATCATTGAGATATATGATCAAAATGAATAATCCCTTGAGAATCGATTAAAACAAGCACCAAAATCATTGAACTTATCTAAAGAATATTTCACTTCTAGCATTGTCGATCATCATCATTTTCGTTGTTTCGGGTCGACCAAAACAATATTCTTATCAAAATAGTAATAACTATTAATGTTATATAAAAATATTGAGAGGGGATTAAGAGATAATTTTCTCTAGGGAATGAGTAATCATCTATCTATCCATTGTGCACAACAAACATAATTTAGGAAATAACTATAATGATATATTTATCATGACCGGTATAGGGTTGGAAAATCATACACATTCCCCAAACAAAATTTTTATTCTTAGTTGACCACATTCCAATTAATAACCATATTTATATTATTAATCACTTTTAATGTGAAATAAATTAATAATATAAATAAATATCATTTATACAATTTGTAACCGTTCCATCTAGCCTGGTCTTCTTTCCCACATCGATATTTACAGAGCCTGAAATAAAAAAAAATTGATAATAAATTTCAATAAATTATTATATGATAAATATAACAACTACTATATTAACCAACATGTATGAAAATATTTATTATCTTTATTTAACTATACTATAAATTTAAATAACCTATCATTTAATAATGGTGATAAAACAAACTGAATAAATATCAATTTTTTTAACTACTTCAATATGAGGTATGGCCATGGATCTTCTTAAACTTATACCCATTTACAGTGAATGGGTTTCTACTTCCTTCCTTTTGGATTTTCACATCACCAAAGGGGTATACATGAATTATTGTAAAGGGGCCTTCCCATTTATAATTATGGTTACCTTTCATTAACTTATGTCTGGATTTGTTGAGTCGAACATCATATGCAGGGTTGAATGTTATTTGTTGAATCATATTTACTTGGGTCATCCTTTTCTATTCATTATAAATCATTCAATTTTCAGAATATTCTCTATGGATTTCCACTTTCTAATGAAGATGAAATCATTTCTCTTTCCTAGCTTTCTCATGGTCTAGATTCATCTATCATACCACCCAGTAGGCTCGGTGCTCCAATTCAACAGGTAGGTGGCCACCCTTTACATAGATCAGTCAATAGGGTCTCATACCTATACGTTTTTTGTAAACTGTTCTATATTACCATAAGTTATCATCTAAACATTGTCTCTAGACATTCATGTTGGGTTTAATAGTCTTTTCCAGAATTTCATGGATAAATCATTTGGAGACTTTTGTTTGGAAGTTTTTTGGGGATCGTATGTGTAACAACCCAAACGTTCATTAATTGAAATTCCTCTTGATCACATTATTTGTCAATAATGTTTATATAATATGTTAACTTCATTGGGTTTATGTTTATATATTTTAAAATATAGTTATTAATTATAATCATTGCTAATATAGTAATTTAACAGTGATCACATGATTTGTATAACTATAGGTCTTTATCAAATCCAATTAACTCAGATAAAAGAAGTGATGGCCGCATCCAGTAGACCTTCCCCATAAAAATCACATTTTTCAGACCTTATAAAGGAGGTGGAATCATTAGGATTTTCTCCTAACTAATCCCAGGACGAGTTAGAACATGTTAGGATTGAGCATAACCGACTACAAGAGAAGAGGAAGTTAATATAGATTACCACATGAGTGATGTTATCTGTGCCACCCCAAGAGTTTGTCACCATTGCACACCTTACACTTAAGTATTATGTGAGTGTTATAAGGTGTTATGTAACAAGACCCTAGAACTATGACTATGTACATTTTTTATAAACAATGTGTATGTATTTTATTATTGTTACATTGTGAATATATTTTAAAGAACAAATACTATATTTAGTTAGTATTCAACTAAGTAATATTTTTTAATGAATTAATGGATTTTTGAATTAAATAATATTTTAATTAAATATTTATATTATTATTACATTACTTTTTATTAAATATAAATTATCTTCTTTATTTTATGAATGAAATTTTAATTTTATTATTGTTTGGAAGATGTTTTTGTCAAAACCCATGAATTTTAGATTAATTTATGTTTTTATTTTAAAAGTAAAAATTCACAGAATAAAATAACTATTTAGATAAGATTAATATTTTTTTTGTAATCATGATATAAAAATTATCCAACGGTGAATTTTTCATAATTTTCTGAGATAGTCGAATTTTTGGGTAAAAATTATATACCCTTAAAATATGTAATGTGTTTTATGACATCATAATGATCCAATAGTGATTTAGTAAAATTCAATAAAAATTATTTTTTGTAAATATATGTTTTACCATAAAAATAATGTGATTTTGGGTTTTTTTGATTTATTTTAAAAAGCTTTAGTGGACCCTTCAATGCCTATAAAACATTTTGTTTTTTAATCTTTTTTCTTTTAGACCGTGACTCATATCCACAAATACTACCCTATTATTTTAATATGTCCAGATATTACCCTTATAAAATATTTTTTTCCACTCCCCTTTTGGAAAATATCATTGGCAAAAATCATGGGTTGTTTTGTGGTTTTTATTTGTTTAATGTGAGGTGTACCAAACCTAAAAAATAAAGAATTCCCTCTTCCTTCCCATATTAACCAACCAAATATCCCACATCCTATTCACTCAAAGACATTGGATTTCTACGATCCAATGACATCCTTTCTCTATATTCCTCCCAAGGTGCCCCAAGCTACAATGAAGCCTCTCCCAAGCTTTTGGGATCACACTTTAAAGTAAGGTATTTTTCCGTACTCATTTTTATCCAATTTTCTGAATATTTTTAAGCCCTTTTATTTTCAATTAAAAATGTTGGGTTATGATTTTTCAACTACCACATACTTATTTATTTATTTTTGGATTAAGGGATACCGCTTTCTTTCTCATTAATTCCTCCTATGTACACCAGTTACCAAGCTGGAATTCCGTGAAGGAATTTTCACTCCTCTTTTAAATCCAAGTAATTATTTTGTATTATGAAAATAATTTCAATTATATTTAGTGGGACTTGTATTTATATGTTCGCATTAATATCCATTTCATGTACATATGGTGATACAACCTTTTCTTTATCATCAACCATTTCTATGAATCCTTATTTCACATTGTTATGCTGTCGAAATTGCACTGCGTTTTTCCAAGCCAAGATCATTGTGTAGTTAATATCATTCCCATGTCCCAATGAAGAGTATTCACCTTTATGGACATATATATATTGAATATTACTTTCACGTATTTATTCCACATTACATAATCAGGGTAAAATGTTTGGTATTGATTGATTCCATGTTATATGATCCTTGTGGAAAACTTATGCATGACATAAAATGTTTAAGAAGGGTGCACTTAGATAGCTCTCCAACGCATTGGGTAAAGTATCGTATCATGATACATAATGTGGAATGGGTGTTGACTAATGGTAATTCAAGTAAAACAAGGATTTTATCATGCTTCATTTTCTGTAATGGTTTACTCATGATCCATGTGCAATGAGCATTGGTTCTTACTAATTCCATGTTAAGTGTTGTTGCCACATTTCCATGTTATGATTATCATGCATTCTAATGCTTTTATGTTCACGTATTTCTTATAATCCATTGATATGACTGTTTTATAACATGTATTTTATTCCTCATTTTATTCCATTTTCATTCCATTACTATCCATTATAGCTCACCCTTTTCTTATGGATGTCCTCAGGTTATCCCATGCAATTCTAAGTATGAGGAAATGTAGTGGTCATGTAAATTAAGTTTTCAATAACTATGTTGTGTGTTTTATGTTATAATCTGTTAGGTGATGTTTCTAATACCCAAAGAAACTATACATCCCAATGTTATATGTTTTTATAAAGTGGATTTTTTTTGTAATAAATTAGGTTTAAGTGTATAATAAAAATCAGGGTTGTTATAGTTGGTATCAGAGGATAGGTTTAGTTATTTTTGGGATTAGGATTATAAAACCCTAGTGAAGACATAGAGAAAAGAATATGTATAATAAAAACAACCCTAATTTTTTTTAGTATTGAGTATGTGGTTTATCAAGAAAATACATCCCTATTTGGTTACAGGCAGGTAGAGGCAGCTTTGGCATAGATGTATCCTATTGGTAAAACCTAAAAACACCACTTCAAGCTTGACTCAAATGGGAATTGGCGCACAAAAAATAACCTTTTTTTACTCTTGGTTATAACACTGTTGGGTGATATGCTTTGGTAAATTCACATGATTAGTATGAACCCTTATTAAGGTAATAAAAAAATTCCACTAAGTATATATGTTATAAAGTAGATCATCAATATCATAGATTAAATCCTAATGATTCATAAGTAAAGGATATAAAAGTAATTTAAATGTTATCAGTTTTGTCCTTCGATTCACATTATGTGTTACCCCTTACTTTCCTTTTATTCCATAAAATGGATGGTAATAGGAAAACATGGGCATACAACTGATGTGAAGATCAATGTGATGATTATGCTAATGATATTCCCAATCCGATGGGAGTGGTAATCGCTAAATTTTCCATGCTTCTCTCTCAGTTAACTCATGATTTGAATAGAAACATGGGTAAATTGCAATGTTCAACCCCCCTCCCCCCTATGAAATAACTAGTCACTATTTAGAGCTTCATGAGACAAATGTCTCCTACTTTTAATTGATCATCTGATCACTCAGTCACTGAACAATGGATCAACTCCATTGAAACGATCATATCGATAATACAATGTTCTGAATAAGATGAAGTGATCCTGGATTCTTATCTTATGTAGGGTGATTCTTATCAATGGTGGGTGTTGATCAAAAATAAAAAGCCTGAGGAGGAGATCAAGTCATTGGAATGGAAGGATTATCTGAAGTTGTTTTTTAATAAATATTTTTTGCGCACCCTGTGACTTAATATGGAAAGGGAATTCCTTTCCTTCAAGCAAAAAGATGACGAATCTATTAGATCTTATGAGTCAAAATTCACAAGGCTTTCATGATATTACCTCAGCTTTTTTGGTGCCCCAAATGCATGGTTGAGCTCTTCTTTGGTGGGCTGAAACCTAGGCTACGGAAAGCACTGGAGATTCGGGACATCGACAGCTCTGAGGAAATTATCTAATGTTCCCTCAATGTCGAAATGGATATTGGATAATCTCAGGGGTATCATGGGGATAAAAATTATAAGGTCTACATAAATGTTGGTGGTCCATTGGATAAATCAAATGGTTCTAAGAAGATCCAGCATACCACTTTCCAATGGTGTGAAAGGAAGCACCATGGAAATTGCCTCTAGTGAATGAAGAAATGCAATAGGTGTGGAAGAGAAGGGAACCTATTTGTTGACTACTGACAAGAAAAACACATGGCTACAATAGAAAAGAGGAAAGCTTCATTCGAACCTCAACACGTGGTTCATTTATACAACATCAATGAACCAGGACATCATTCAAATCAATGCCCTAAGACAAGGGTTTTCCGAGGCAACCAACAACCTCCAAGGCAGCAAGGGAGAGCTTTTTCCATCACTACTGCCAAAGTGAACCCCAAAAAAGAGGTGGTTACAGGTATTCTAGTTATCCGTTCAAAAATAGCAAACATACTATATGATTCAGGTTCTAGGAATTCTTTTATATCCCAAATGTTTAGTAGAACAATCCCAGCACCACCACATATCATAAATGTAAAGATGATGGTGATTATTGAAAATGGGGAAATCACTGCATCCCAGGAATATAACACCTCCCATATCAAAATCAATGGATTAAAGTTCCTAGATAACTTTGTCATACTCCCTCTGGTGGAATTTTTTTCAATTCATGGCATGGATTAGCTTTCCTTATATAGAGCCAACAAAAATTTCCGTGAGAGGGAAATCACTCTCCATGTGGATAATCGACCCTCTATTCTATACATGTACATGGAAGAAGATGTATTTTCATTATCTCCATCATCTCAAGCCTGGATATTACTGACCTATGATCACCTGTATCTGGATCAAATGATAGATTCTAAGGAGGAAACCTTCCACGGAGACATGCAAATTGTCAGGGAATTCACTAAAGTGTTTCCTGAGAAATTTCATGGTCTTCCTAGAAGAAGAGATGTTGAATTCTCAATTGATCTTATACCTAGGGAATTTTCAATATCCTTGAATCCGTATAGAATGGCTATTTTGGAGGATGAGCAGCTGAAGAAACAACTACTGGAGAATCTAGATAATGATTTTATATGCCCATGTGCTTCACTATGGGGAGCACCAGTCCTCTTTGTCAAGAAGAAATATGGGTCAATGCGCCTTTTCATCGATTATCTAGAGCACAATACTTCTCCAAGGTGGATTTGTGGTTGGGATATTATCATGTATGGTTGAAGAAGGAAGGTATCCCCCAGACTGCTTTTCGTACTCGATACGGGCACTATGAATTCATAGTAATTCTTTTTGGACTCACTAATGCTCCAGGAATCTTCATGGACATGATGAATATAGTCCTTACAGATTACATAGACCAATTTTTGGTTGTCTTCATATATTATATTCTGATATACACTAAGACCAAGGAGGATCATGAGGAAAATCTAAGAACAGTACTAGAGACCTTGGGGAAGGATAATCTCTTTGAAAAGTACAACAAGTGTGTGTTCTAGTCGAAGGAGGTCACATTATTGGGACATATCATCACAAGAAATGGTATATCTGTGGACCCCTCCAAAACTGATGCAACTATGGGGTGGCCGATTCCAAAATCAGTAACAGATATCTATAGCCTCTTATGTTTAGCTAGATATTATCGATGACTTGTAAGAAATTTCCCATAATTGTCCAACCCTCTTACCAAGCTAACTTTGTTGGAAGTAAACATTTCTTGGAGTGATGAATGAAAATAAATCTTCAACGAGTTAATAATGAGGATTATCATTTCACCTATGGTCAATTTAACCCCTAGTGAATAAATTTTTGTGGTATTCAGTGATCATTCAAAGAAGGGAATGGGTTGTGTGTTGATGTAAAATGGAAAAGTCATTTTCTATGTTTCAAGGAAATTGAATGTTCGTGAGCTGAATTATACAACACATGATTTCAAGTTGGATGTAGTGATCTTAAATTTAGTAATTTTGTGGCATTATCACATTGGGGGGAAGTGTGAAATATATATGGACCAAAAAAGCATCATGTATATATTCGCACAGAAAGTGTTGAAAATGCGCAAACAAATATGGTTAGAGCTGACAAAAGATTATGACTGCTCAATCCATTACCACCCTAGGAAAACGAACAAGGTGGAAGATGATATAAGTTGAAAGGACCTGATGATACTGTCATTGATCTGAATTGAGAAGGATCCAATCTTCTTAGACACAATTAAGATGTACATGGGAATCATAAATAGGGGATACTCATCAATACATTCAAAAATTATTGCTCAATTGTATCTTTTGGATAGGATAAATGATGATCAAAAGGATGGGAATTCCGAATAATGTAGAAGCTATAAGAAAAGGGAAATAATTGGATTTCAATGATAATGAAGAAGGAATTGTGAGTTTTGGGAAAAGACTCTGTGTTCCATCAATCCAATAGCTGAAGAAGGAACTTCTGGATGATGCAAATAGTTCAAATTTCTCTATTCACCCAAAAAACACAAAGATGTATCAGGATATATGAGAGCATTATTGGTGGGATAATATGAAGATGGAGTTCACTGGGTACACATCAAAGTACCTAATGGTTCATCAACTGAAGGCATAGTGGTATATTTTTAAGGGGATGATGCAACCATTTCCCATAATGGTGTGGTAATGGGATAACATCACCATAGACTTTGTCACCAGACTTCTGAACACATCCAGAGGGAAAAATGCAATTTGGGTTATTGTGGGTCATCTTACAATATCTGCACACATTATTTCAATTTGATAGTATTTCATGTTGGATCCACTAGCATGAATATATATCAGAGATGTGGTAATGTTGCATGGAGTACCACAATCTATTGTATCCAATTGAGATCCAATATTCACCTCTATGTTTTAGAATAGTCTTCAACATGCTCTAGATACTGGACTAAAATTTTTTATGGACTATCATCCTCAAACTGATGGCCAATCTGAGCGAACTATTTAAACACTGAAGGATTTGTTGAGATCATGATCTATGGATTTCAAATAAGGGTGGGAAAAAAATCTTCCACTGGTTTAATTCTCCTACAATAATAGATTCCACTCAAGAATCTAAATGGACTCTTATGAAGCCCTGTATGGGAAGTGGTGCAGAACACCGACTTGTTGGGATAAATTCATTGAGAGTAAGTTTCTAGGACCTGAAATGGTCAAAGAAATGGCGGAGAAGGTGAAACTCATTCAGCAGCATATCAAGGCAGCCCAAAGTTGACAGAAGAGTTATGAAAATAACCTGTTGATGAGAACTTCAGTTTAATGTTGGAGACATTGTTTTTGTACAAATATCTTCATGGAATAAGGTCATGAGGTTTGTAATAAAAGGTATGTCAAGTCCTAGTACATCGTCCCCATTGAGATTCTTGATCGTTTTGTGGTTGTGGCCTATTGAATAGAACTTCCACCTACCATGGACAAAGTACACGATGTATTCAATGCATCCCCCTTAAATAAGTACATAACATAAACTTCACATGTACTCTCTTCAGAGGTAGTATAGCTAGAGGATGATCTTTCTCGCAAGAAGTAACAAGTGAAGATCTTAGATCATTGAGAAAAAGTTCTACAAAAGAATACAATGCCCCTCAACAAGATGTTGTGGAGAAACAAAATGTTTGAAGAAGCGATGTGGGAATCAGAGGAAGTGATGGAGCATAGTTACCCGTTTTTGTTTAAGAGTGGGAAAAGAAAATTTCAAGGGTTAATTTCCTTAAGGGTGGAATATTTTAATGAACCAAACATTCATTAATTAAATTTATATTGATCTAATTAAATGTTTATTATGTTTATATAAAATGTGAACTTTATTAATTTTATGTTTTTGGATTTTTAAATACCATAATTAATTATGACTATTGCTAATAATGCCATCGAACCGAGATCATATGATTAGTATAACTATAGGGCCTTATGAAATCCAATTTACTCAGACAAAGGAAGTGATAAGTTCATTCAGTAGACTTGCCTATAAAAAGGCCATTTTTCATAGCATAGAAAAGAGGTGACATAATTGGGCTTCTCTCTAGACCAATCCCAAGCTGAGTTTGAACATGTTAGCCTTGATCACAGCTGACAACGTGATAAGTGATGTAAATAGAGATTACCACCTCAGAGATGTTATCTGAGCCACCCCATGAGTCTATCACCATCACACAGCTTACCATTCATTCTTATTGGAAGGTTATAATTTTTTATGTAACCAGACCCCAACACTATGACTAAGTAAATTATTTTTGTATAAATAACGAGCAATCATTTTATTGTTGTTATTTTTTAAATAGTTTTTAATGCACAAATAGTATTTTTACTTAATATTAAACTAAGAAATAAATTTTTATGAATTAATGTATTTTTGAATTAAATAAATTTTTAATAAAATATTTTTATTATTATTAAATTTCTTTTTATTATATATAAATTGTCGCATAATTTTATGAATGAAATTGTAATTTTTATTAAGGTTTGAAAGCTGTTTTTGTGAAAACCTATGAATTTTGGATGAATGTATGTTTTTATCTTAAAAGTATAAAATGACATATTTAGAAATTTATTTAGATAAATTAAATATTATTTTTTAAATCAAATCAACGAAATTATCCAATGGTGAATTTTTCATTATTTTTTGAGACAGTCGATTTTTTAGGTAAAAATTAAATACCATTTAAATATATAATGCGTTTTAGGACATCATAATGACCCAATTGTGATGTAATAAAATATTATAAACATTATTTTCGGATAATATATGTTTTAACATTAAAATAATGAGATATTTGGTTTATTTGATTAATTTTACAAAGGTTTAGTGGACCCTTCAAGTCTTATAAAACATTTTGTCTTTTTAAATTGTTTTCCTTGAGAGTGACTCATGTCTGCCTAAGAAACCCTATTATTTGATGATGTTCGGATATTGGACTTATAAAATATTATTTTCCAATAACTTTTGGAAAAAACCATGGGAAAAAGCAAGGGGATTTTTTGTGGTTTTGATTAGTTTGTTTTGAGGTGTCCCAAACCTGAATAATAAAGAATTGTCTCTCCTTTCCTATATAAATTCAACCAAGCTCCCACTTCCTCTTCACTCAAGGAATTTGGATTTAGAACATCCTTTGACCTCTTATCTCTAAAATCCTCCCATGGTTCGCCAAGATCATAAGAAGCCTCTCTCAAGCCTCTCTCAATCCTCTTGGATCACACTTACATGTAAGGTATTTCTTCCTTTCTCATTTTTGTCCAATTTTATTAATATTGTTATACCTTTTTATTTTAAATTAAAAATGTTGGGGTATTTATCTCACCTTCCCCATACACCTATATTTATTTTTTTTATGATGGGATACCCCTTTATCTCTCATTAATTCCTCCCATGTACACTTGTTGCCATACCGAAATTATGTGAGGGATTTCTCTCTCTTCTTTTACATCCAAGTAATTATTTTTTATTGTGACTTTAAATTCCATTTATTTTGTTGGTACATGTATATATATGACTCAATTACTTTCAATTTCATTTAATTATGATGATTCACCCTTTTATGTATCATCAAATGTTTCCATGAATCCTTATGTCACATCGTTAGGATGCCGAAATTGCACAGTGTTTTTCCAAGCCAACATCATTGTGTAGTGAACTCCATAACCATGTGTCTATCAAGGGTATTCGCCTTTATAAACATATACACATATAATGGTACTTTCATGTATTATTCCACATTACATAATCAAGGAATAACTTATTATGTCGATTGATTGCATGTTATATGATCCTTGTGGCACACTTATGCATGAAATAAAATGTTTAAGAAGGGTGTGCCCTGATAGCGCTACAATGCCATGGGTAAAGTATAATATCATGATACTTCATGTGAAATGGGTGTTGACTCATGATAATTAAAGTGAAATTAGGTTTTACTCATTCTTCTTGTGCAATGAGGTTTTACTCAAGCTCCATGTGCAATGATCCTTGGCTCATACTGATTCCTTGTTAAGTGTTATTGCCACATTTTAGGTTATGATTATCATGATATATCGTGCCTTTATTTTCTTTTTATCTTTTACACCATTGATATCCCTATTGTCTAAAATATATTTTATTCTTAATGTTATTCAATTTTTATTCCCTTACTGGGCTTTATAGCTCACCCTTTTCTTATGCATGTCCTCAGGTTATCTCGCGCAATGCTAAGTATGAGGGAATTTATTAGTCAAGTATAGGAAGTTTTCAATAAATATTTTGTGTGTTTTATGATCTAAGATTTTATGTAATGTTCCTAATCCCCAAAGACACTAGACCAAACGATCTTCTATGTTAAATCAAGTGAATATTTTATTAAATAAATCAGCATTATGTGTTTAATAAAAATAAGGGTTTTTATAGTATGGGGTGGATTTTCTATAATGTACCTTATACTTCTTCAATGATGCTTCAATTTCCCTATTGTAGAAAATTTTCCCTATTCACAAATGATTTCTTGTGGCACCCCAAACATGTATTAAATGTTATCTCTGACAAATACACAACAAACATTATCATCATCAGTCCTTGTTGATTTTGTTTCCACCCATTTTGAACCATATTCTATAGCCAAAAGAATATATGAATTTCCAAATTTCATTGGGAACAATCCCATGAAAAATATTCCCCATAGATCCAAAATATCAAAAAAAATCATATTGGTTTTATTGAAATTTCATGTCATTTGTATATGTTACAAAAAAATGGAATTTTTCACATCATTTGAAAAAATAATATGCCTCCTTGAATAACGTGGGCCAATAGAGTCTAGATTATAAAAAAAATTATGGGTAGTTTTCTGAGGTCCAATGTTTCCACCATAAGATAATTTATGAGATATTTTAAAAATCGGTTCAATTTAACTACTAGGTAAGCATCATCTTATGATTTGATCATCAAAAACTTTCCACAGAAACAAGTCTTCTAAAATATAAAATCTTGATTCAAGTTTTTGATTATGATGTTCATGAGAGATTAGATGAGAGGGTTCATGAGATTTAACTAAATACATGACAATTTTTTCATACCATGGTACCTCAAGATTTAGTATTTAGAGTTTTTCTCCAAGAATCTCATCATTTAGTTGGTTCTGGTTTGTAATGTCTTCTTCAGAAATGTGGGGTAGTCGACTTAGATGATCAGCCACCTAATATTCATTCCCATTTTTTATCCTTTATTTTAAAATTGAATTATTTTTGGAGTATAATCCATCTCACCAACCATGGTTTAGAATCTACCTTTTTATTTAATAACACAAGGGTTGTATGATCAGAAAAAAAACTTTAATGAGAAGAATATATGGGCGGAATTTATAATGTTCAAAAATGACTTCATGGATCTCCTTCTCAATGATTGTTTAATTTATTTTCCTGAAATCCAGTGTCCTTGATGAGTAGGAGATCACTTGAGAATTCCTATCAATTCTCTGTGATAGAGTTTCTCCCACCGCTTGGATGGATGCATCACAAAGTAAATCAAAAAGAATATCCTAGTTAGGTGGCTGTGTTTTTTGTAGTGTTATCAACTTTTTCTTCCATTAATCAAATGAATCCATGAATGCACATTAAAATTTAATGCCATGATCCTTTAAAATTATTCTTGAGAGGGTGAGAGAGATCTTAGTGAAATACTTGATAAATATTCTATAGAATCATTCTTGGCCTTAAAAAGATTTAACATGTTGCACAATAGATAGACATATAAAGGAATTTATTACATAAATTTTTGGATTCATCAACCTCAATTACTTTTTGTGAAATTATCTTCCCCAACCTGATTCTTTTCCAAACCATGAAATTGCATTTTTTGAAATTTAAGAAATGGTTCTATTCAAATCATTTTTTAAATCAATTTTCTATTTTCCCAATAAATGATCAAAAGAATTTCCAAAAACTATGAAATCATCAAGAAACACATTAAATAAGTTCTCAAAGTGTTCTGAGAAACGACTCACCATATTCCATTAAATGTGCATGGGGGATTTTGTAGCCCGAAATGAATCCTTTAGTTAATGAATGTTCCAAAAGGATAGGTGAAGGTCGTCTTCTCCTCATCTTCTTGTGTGATAGGTACCTAAAAATATCATGAGAATCCATCTAAAAAATATTAATGGGTTTTTTTCATCTAAATATTCATGAATTGAATCTATTAAAGTAATAGGAAAGTGGTATTTTTGGGTAACATGATTTTCTTTCCTGTAATCTATACACACACTCCAACTATTTTTTCATGGGGATAGTTCATTTAATTCATTTTTAACAGTGGTCAGGAGGTTTTCATAAGTATTACATGAATTGGGATGACCCATTGAGAATTATATATTTGGTAAATGATTTCAGCTACTAAAAATTTCTATATCTCTTTCTTAATGACCTACATTATTTTTGGATTGAGTCTTCTATGAGGTTATCTTACTGGTTGGGAATCACTTTCTTAAAATATCTTGTGAGAGCATATCATAGGGTTAATTCTATGAATATCACCTTTAATCCATCCTACAACTTTGACATTCCTTTTAAGAAGGTCAATCAGTGTTTGTTCTTATGAATGGGATTGGTTATTGGAAATTATTACTGGAAGATTCTCTCCTTCCATAGGTAAGCATGCTTCAGATCACATGGAAATGGATTCATTCTAGACATGGGGATAGTTCAAGGGATGATATTTCATTTTGTATTCATACATCCTAGGTTGTATTATTTGGTAAAGTCTCTCTCTCTTTTAACAAATCTCCAAATAAGCATGATTTTACCACATCCTCCAACATGAGAATATAATTTTTAGGGTCATGGGAATTATAAAATTCAAATGAAATGTGGTATCCTTCTGATAAGATGTCATAAAGAATTTATAAGTCTTCAACCGGTTCCATAACTTCATCATGGACGATGTATAAATTTATTTATTACTAGATGGATGTTTCATCGTATCAAGAAGTTTATTATAATGTCTCTGAGATCCAGGGTTTGTGTTTCTTAAAGCACATTGATGATTGTCCATTATAATTTCAAGAAGGGTCTCCCTAGTGTGATGAGAGATTGGGTTGTTTCTAGGTCTTCCTCCACATAAAATACATATAAGTCTGCTAGTATGAGTAATCCTCTCACTCCTATTGGGACCACTTTGTGTGTGAAGATTGTATTTTTTGTCAACACTTGTCAATGCTGGTCCAAATAAAGAAGGACATGAAGAAGGAATCCAAAGTTAATAGAGACTGGATGAAGTGAGGATGCTTGGAGAACTGTTATGATATCATAGCATTGAATGACATACTTGGGAAATTCACTATGAAGTAAAATTAGATGATTGTTGAACTGATCCTAAGTTCAAAGAACTTGTTTCAAAGGTGAATTTTTTTTACAACAATGACGAATGGAAAAGTATATTCAATTTGAGGATGATTGGAGCCGAATGGTGAAGTATCATCTATCTAAGTATGGTTGAAGAAGAATTGAGGATTTGATGTGAGGATGAAAGAAGTACTTTGGAATTCATATTCCAAAAAGAATGGACAAACCAGATGATGCATTGCTGATATGTATTTCTCACATATCATAAGTCAATAGAACTTTTGATTCAAGCCTTATGATGGAAAGGGGGATAAATAATGAAGTCAGTCATATATAGTTTTGATTGGAAGGAATGATGCTATGGATGTTTCAGTACATTCCATTCTAACTCTGACGATGCTAAAGAAGATATATCAAAGGATACATATCACGATAGTTGAATTCATGATAAAATCTGAAGAATGGTTATGGGAAGTAGTGAAGAGAGAAATAACAAAGCAATGGAAAATCTAGGGGTAGTAGGAAAGCACAGTTTAATATGTGTTTTTGGCAATGGATGAAGCATGAAAGATTGAATATGGTTTAGATTTTAGCGTGCAAGGCATGATTCAATGTCAGAACATCGAAAAATGACAAAGGCATGGAGTGCGTGGAAATTTAGGAAAGTTGTGCGCAAAAATAAAGTGTTGTGCGCAATATATGCGGGTTGCGCGAAATGTGTGCGGGATGCGTGAAAATTTTGCAGGATGCTTGAAAAATAAAAAGGTTGTGAGAAATAGTAGTGGGATGCGCGCAAAGTAGATTGGTGAGAGAAATTGAGGAAATAAGTTTTCCGCGCAAAAGGTGTTTTGAGATCAGAAGCCTGAAAATTGGAAAAGGAATTAGGTGTGCGAAATATTGCAGCATTGCGCAAAATACGATGTTGCCTGAAAGGTTGGGTTTACACGCAATATGGAATGCGGTGTGTAATTTTGCGCACAGTTGGTGAATCATTCTTAGAATGAGGAAAAATGGAAAAAGTCATGAGGTGCATGAAAAATCCAGGTGCTGCGCAAAAATACAAGAACGCGCACATAATTAAAGAAGTGAGAGACAGTTTTACACGCCTGAATGAGTTTTATGCGCAGGAAGGGGTTTTTACGCGCAGGGTACAAAATGCATATAAATATGAGTTGAACCCCTATCATTTGTAGAGACTCAACACTTAAACAAATCCAGAGCTCTGACGCGTGAAAAAATTGAAGTAAATAGTATTGCGTGAAAAGAAGAAGTGATGCACGAAAAAGGAAGTGCTGCGTGAAAAAGTGGAGTTCTGTGCGAAAAAGGAGAGTTGCATGAAGAGGGTTTTTTTTGCGGAAAAAGGTATTTTTCCATGAAAACATTGAATTTTATGCACAAGAAAACTAGAAGGCTGTGCGAAAAATTTGAGGGTCCCCCGAGCATTCGATAAGTGCATCGCACTCTCGAAGCAGCTTTGTGATGATGAAAGAACTGTGAACCATTGGGTTTGACAAAGAGATATTGAACCGCATTGACACGATAGGGGTTTATCACCCACCTTGTTCTTTGAGAAGTAAAGAAGAAATAAAAGTTCAATGAAACTCACATCTACACAAAGGAAGAAGGAATTATACCGACACACTTACGTGTTAACATTGAGAACTGAAGAAAGAGATTAAGACACTGCAGTGCCATTCCATATTCTAATGTGTCAAATAAAAGGAAGAGAAGAAGAAGAATAGAGTATGCCCAATTGAAGGCTGACACTTATTTAGGAAAGTTTAATTCAGATGATTCTTTGTGAGCTGATCCTCAGTTTTTGAATAATCACATTGGTATATGAGATTCTTGCTAAGAAAGAAATAGAAGTGTTAGTGCATTCTGTTATTGCACAAAAGAAAAGGAATAAGTTACAGTGTAGCTGATTTTTCACTAGTGAAGAAGAATAGAAGAAGACAGGAATAATTTCTTGCCTACTGCTTTGCAAGTAATCAAGTGAAGAGAACTGAAGAAGATCAAGAGTAGAAACTACCTTATTGAAGAAGGAAGAAGATTGTCTTCATAGGCTGTATAAAAACCCATCTAGAGGCTTCAAGT
Organism: Viscum album; assembly: GCA_963277665.1. NCBI lineage: Eukaryota > Viridiplantae > Streptophyta > Magnoliopsida > Santalales > Viscaceae > Viscum > Viscum album. The sequence continues at coordinate 1,041,336,099 of OY728163.1, read as the reverse complement.
TGGACTAGGCCATCACCAGTCCAGAGAAGAGGATTGTTTCCCACCCTGCTCCAAAGTGTAGGGACTCACACTAGCTAGAGGATTATTTTCCAAGCCACTCCACTGTAATTTCATATCACATCATAGTAGAGAATCCCTGCACTGGTTATACCCATGCATAGAAAGGACGTAGCTACTCTTATTGAGTTTTTATCCTTGTAAAAATATAGTGTGAATATTTTTACTAATTTCTATTATTACATGCGACAGGGAAAATAGAATCAGGGAATCAAGATCCTAACAGGTCAATAGGTACATGGATAAAATTTGAAATAGGTTTAAAAAGTCCCCAACACTGATTCACCCCCCCTCTCAGTGTTAGGTATATCCCAAACTAGTCCTCTCAACTCCTAAAAGTACATCTTTGAAGACTGCATCTGGGAAAATAGTGCATCTATTTTCTAATTATACCTCCACTCGAGTTGGTTTTGGTTATCTGATCTGCAAAGATAAAAGTCCAGAGCGAGGAATCCCATTTATCAAATATTTGAGATAACATACTGAATTCATAATGATTAATGAATAGATAGTGTAGGGAATAGAGAATATCCTTAGATCTTGACATTTTTATAGTATCGATGGTTTGATCAGTGCTGAGACGCTTTTTCCCAAGTTGATTCTTTTATTACCACCCACCCTTCTTTGTTTAGTGCATAAATCAATTATATATTTTGAATATTTTGGTATTTTTCATATTGAATCTTGTAGTGGGATGATAATTTAAACATTTTGAAATGTTTATTGAATTTCTAGTTTAATTAATTCTTCATATCCCTTATTTTACTCAACCAATGTAGATGAGAATCGTTTTGAGGTATCCATTTTCTCCCACTTTTTTTTGCAAATGGGTTTTTGGCCTTTCCTTCCAGAACATTTTTCTTTATTCTTTTTTGTTATTTACTAAATAATTTTGTTGGAAATGACAAGATTTAAAAGGTTCTTTTGAATCATTTTCTACACATTTTTATATTGGTGTGAGCTCTTTTGTGCTATGGGTTTTGATTGTTATGACATTCTATTTTAGATTTGTAACGGTTTGGGCTAGAAGCTTGCTTGGGTTTTGGACATGATTTCAACGAGACATACCACATTGTCTTCCAGCTTATCAACATTGTCTCCTAGGCCCTCATGCTTGAATTTTAGATGTTATTGATAAGGTTATGTGATGGAGGATGGTTGTTCATATGTCTTTATTTAGAAAGGTGGTGGCAAAAAGGATTGATGTTGATTGAAGGGTTGTCTATAGGATTATTGGAATAGAGTGGTTTTCGGGTATTACTACTACTAGTAAGGATGTTTAATGCGGTATTGGTCAGGATTAAATGATATCATATGGTTTTGTTGTTACAAATATATTTGTTGGGATTGGGGTTGATGTAATTGATTTTTTTTAGAATGTTCTTTGTCGAAAGGACGTAGTGTAGTATTGTGTCCCATGTATCACATGGAACTGGTCATTATAATGAGTAGAATAATAAAATAAACCACATACCTGAGATGATTCTTTTTGTCCATTTTATTATGTTAAAACAATTTTACATACTAAACATTCAAGGACATCATCTTTGGTTTCAATTTATGCAAATGAATCATATGTTTTTACTTCATGTATCCCTTAGTTCTTATTCATCTTAATCCAAATTTTTGCGAGTTTTGTGTTATTTTCCCAATTAGGACCTGAACATCTGTTGGTGACTTTTTAACTAGTTATCGCTCTAATGATGTGTCAAGAATATTTCAATCATTGTCTTGAAGGCCATAGAAGAAGAACACACAGAATTGGTGTTCGCCCATTTCATTATTTGGGAAGCATGTACAAAGCTTTCTAAAATGTTCTTATTATTTAGAGAGGTTTCATATAATGTAAATATCATATTTGATGGAAGTTCTCCTGGATGTTGGAAATATTTCAACATGAGTAATCTTATTAAATCCTCACAGTCACTGATCCCCCTGGTTGTAGATAGTACAACAAATTTTTAGCTACTCCTTCAAGTGATAAGGGGAATGCCCTCCATTTAAATTTGTCTTCAAGTTCTCTTCTAGGCCTGAAGCATGAGCAGTTGAAGCTAAATTCTGGCATGTGCTAGTTTGGGTCTTCTCTTACAAGACCATGAAATTTTTGGAATGAAGGTAATTATATTGACATGCAATTCAAAATCATTTGGGGAAGTAGGTGTAATGAGTTGGTTATTTTGAATGGTGAATTGAGGTTCTCATAGGTAGCGCAAGGATTTATTGGGATCTCAAACCATGATCTCAATTTCAGTGAGAACACATAGAGTGTCACCTAAATCAAGGAGGACAAATTCCTCAAAAATCGGACTGAATATTATTTTTTCTCAATTTTGTTAGTGTTCATTAAATATTACGATAAAAAATGATTCAAATGTTTATCTGAAATATGAGTCATTCAATATTGATTTTTTTTGAAACTCATTTGAGGCAATTCCTCAGAAATGGAACCATGTTTGACGCACGCCTGTAGTGGGGTATGGAAGAAAAATATTTTAATTAACTAATTATAGTATAGTAGGTAACCCTATGTAGCCTCTTAATGAGAAGTGCACAAAAAACGAGGTTGTCACTTTTTGTTGGTTTTCTGAAAACAATTGGGTTGAATGATGCATAAGAATTATGGTTCTTGATTTGATTAGCTTCAAACAAATGAGAATGATGTTGATCAGAGCAGGTTCAGTTAGTCCTATTGATGTACCATCATGGTTTCCAAATTTGTCTCTATTTCTTCCTTTATCTTCTAAGATAGATATTCATTTACCGATTCCTCTCTCTCCCTTAGTCAGATAGATGTGGTGAGAATTTTACTATTCAAACCCATAGATTGGTCTATCCTCCATTCAATTTTTTTAGGGTTGTATAATGATTCTTGATTAATTAGAGCAATCCCTAGCCCAGAATTAGTATTCCCTAATAAACAAATATTTAGACATACAGTCCTACAAACATTCTTGACAACTATCCAGAACACAACAACCATTCCTAATATTGTTCCACCTATATAGATTAGAATTGGGTTGAGGGAGATTTGATCACAAAAAAAAAGAAATTTATAATAACAGAATAAAAACCTAACACTACTACATTCATAATGTTAAAATAAATAATTAATTGAAAGTAGTATAAGAAAGAAGAAGGAACATGATTCATTTAAAGGATAAGAAATACAAAACAAACATGGTTCCATCCTCCCCTCTTCTTAATAATTTAAATGATACTACCAACCTTGTATGGGAAAGTGAAATATTGTGGGAGTGGAGATAATTTTAAAGTAATGAAAACAAATGAAAGAAAATGAATGATGCTAAAGGATATGGTAATCAATTGTCCCTTGGCTGCCACCTATATCTGAGTGTGGTGTGAAAATCCCTTTTCATAATGGGTCAACTCCTTCTTTTATAGGATATGGGTTTCCATCCTTCATAATATAAATTTAAGATCTTTAAGATCCCTCTTTATGATTTTCTTGAGATTTTTTCCACTGAATATTTGATCACGGTAGGCCAATTTGTGGCATAGTGTACTATTTCATGATATTTCAAAATAAATTTTGGGTTTCATCCTAAAATTTCAGACCGATCCTCACTATGTGTGATGATATATGGCTAATTAAATCTGTGATTTTATTCTGGATGAATGTTTCCATTTTCACCCCCAAAATTTGAGCTTCCATGGGCTGCCTCAATGAAGGAATATCTTCATGCTCATTAATTGAAGAACGTTAGATATAATAATATTTCAAATAAAATTCTAATCACATAAATTGGATGTATGTTGACTGATTTATGATTAATTTAGTGAGGTGGGGTCCATGTAGTATTCTGGAATAATTTTCCAACTTGATTTTTTTTCGACCCTTGGATTGTAGAATAAAATCCTCATACTGCAGAAAAATATGATGAAAATAAATATATGAATCCAATGAATAATGAATCACATAAATTGGATCTATATTGTAAAATATATTCTAAAATTAATAATGTAATTAAAAAAAATATATTTAAAATTAAACCAGTTTTCCATTATTAGCCCAAAAGACATCATAAATCCAAAAATGATGGAAATGACTCTACATGTTCAATTATTAGGGATTAAATCACTGAATTACATATAAAAAATGAAACTATTTGACCTCTAAGTATTTCATCGATTAGTACTCTTTCACCCTTGGTATGCATTTTGATTCTTCTAGTAGATCACAAGGAAATATTTTCTTGGAAATTGATATACCTACTTTTATTTTTGGATTGTGATAAAAACAGAAATTTTTACCATGTTTTATAAAAAAATATTTAATAATTGTCATCAGTTGTTTTATTTTTATTGACCATACAAGATTTTTTATAAAGAGACTTGTCATAGAACACCTTGGTGGGATCCAACTGATCCTATTAACTCACACCCTGCACACCTTATTGGTGGTACATCGTCCTCTGAATGACTTCTAATTTATAGAAATAAAAGGCATCATAGTGAAGATGAGAGTTTCGAGTCCTCTGGTTTTTGTTAGTTTTTTGTGTGATGGTGGGAGTTAAACAAATCCATTTCATGGAGTAGTTGTTTTGTTTTGGTCCTTGTAGTTGTATTTTTCTAGGGCTTTCACTAATTTTTATAGTTGTTCATTTCTGATGTGCTTTGAGTGTTATGGATTATATATTACATTGTTTTTATATTGTAATTTTTTTAGTATACTTATATTCCATTTTTTATCTGGTATTAAGAAATTGTTCCCTATGTTGTTTTGCTTGATTCCTAGGTGTTTGTCTTCCGCCCATGGGGATAGAGATCACCCTTCTATTATGTAACATAGAGGGTCAAGAGTTCGGTTTGAGGGTAACCCATGTTAGTTTTTTACACATGTACATCGATATATTTATTTTTTTCCTCATCGGAATTAAAGTCTCTAGAATAAAACATAATTTGATATATATCATTATCTTTTTGTCAATGATTTCTATTAAAAATAACATGAATTAATTCATAAACAAGTATGGATATTTAATTATAAACGCTACAAGATTTAATTTTATTTAAATATAATAATAAAATATGTTCATGTTTATTTTAATCAAAATTTTCTACATAATCCCTAGTCTTGAATATAAATAATTAGAGTCTAGATACTCTAAAATATATAATTTTTTTACTTTCACTATAATGTTCATATGAAGTTCTCTTTAATATGTGTCTAAAAAGAACTCAATTTGAAACATGAAAAATTTTCATTATAGACTCTTCCCAAAAAAATTTCAAAATATAAAATTAATTTAACTAGGCTCTACTAATTTCATGAACTTTTTATTCTTTTCTTTAAAGAATAACATTTTTAATAATGATATACCAAAATAAAGATTATAAAAATATCTAATTTATTCACAAAACTATGTAAATTATAAATTTTGGAATTAACCATGATAATAACTTTTAACTAATTTAATCATTTACCCTTTTAAATATTTTACTATTTTATAATAATAAATGAACATGCATAATTTTTATATTTTAGTTCTTAGAAATAAACCCATGTATTGCTACTGCATTTATCAATACTGACTATACAATATAATTTTCCCCCAAAAATAGAATGTTTTAAAGGCCCAAAGAGTTCTAAATAAATTATATTGAGAGAGTTTATATTCTTTAACTCATCATAATTATTGATAGAGGTATTCTATTATTTAACATTTAATAAATAATTATAAACAAAGGTGTTGTCCATATTTAACATGGTTATGTAAAAAAAATTGGTTTTTTATGAATTCTTTACCTATGAACTATAAATTTATATTTCCTAATATTTTAAGAAACAATATTTTATCAATTTGTAAATAATTTAAATGTATAAAATTTTTATCACTTAATTTAAAAAAACATAATTGTATAAATTTTTATTCTTTAGTTTCTATAAAATAAGGTAGGATTTTCATTAAAAACAACACACTTCCTAATATAAATGTTTACATGCATTAAATATTCAAATAATTGTGAAATATTTATCATTTATGTTATAAACACTCGATATTCTCTACTTTAGAAATAATAATAGTTTTTGAAATTATAACCTCGCCAAAACATTTTACTTTTCCATTAGAATTATCACCAAATATGAAATTACATCTATCACACCTATTTAATGATAAACAAATTTAATCATCACTATAGAATGTTTTTGAAAATATTCTATTTTTGTAACAAGTGTCTTTCTTGACGCTTCCAATGCGTACTTCATATAATAAATGACTTAAAATGCTTCGGTTCCACTGAAAAATTAGGTCAAATATGACTATTATAACATTTTTTAGAACCAAAAATGGTTTCCAACACTTTTTTATTGGTGATTTTATAGATATTTTTTTTAAATAATATCATTTTAATGTAATAAAGATTGTTAAAATCTAGAGGAACACGAATTTTCATAATAAATTATCATTTATCATTTTATGAAATTAAAATTTGATGCACTTTCCATTTATCTCTTTAAATGAATGTCCTATAAATCTATGGAAAAACATTTTCATATCCAAGACCATTTTATTGTTATTATTTTTTTAAACTAATAATTTTATCATTATTTTATTTACACTGTAAAAAAGTGGACCGATTTTAATTTCTTATTTGATCATTTAGTTATCATAAAAAATAATAAATTTAAATACTTATTCCTTATTTAATTTGGATATTAAATAAATTTATCTTTTTCTTATTTAATTTAGTTTTCTATTTCTAGAATGTTCAGATTTTAATTAATTATTAGCATATTTTAAATCATCACAATAAAGTCCTAAAATAAATATATTTTTAATAATATTTTCCTTATTACAATCTAAATCATGTTTATGAAGATATTAATTTTAAAAAAATCTTATTATATTTTATTTTAATATATATACATAAAGTAGTAATCTTTTCAATTTTTTTAGTATGTCATTAATTTCTATTTCTAAGTTCATCAATGGTAAGATTAAAATCTGATTTAGGAAAAGTCTCACATTTATATTTGAATACCCCATTAACTGATTCAAAAATAAAAAAAAAATTATAATTACCAAAACAATAGTTAACCCTTGAATACAAATATGAGGTGAAACTATATCCAACTACCAAATATTTCTTCACATTTTTATATTATCGCCTCTTGTTTTTTTTCTTTATCCTCAACTTTTAGGTCTAAAGCCCTTTTTCCTACATTCATAACTTGTACATTCTTGATTATCACTCTAAATTTTCATATATCTCTTGTAATAATATCATGGTTAATGAATTTTATAGATTCTTGAATATCCTTTCTTCTTTTGATATCCTCCCTTTGATACATTACTGGCATCATTTTTGTGACAACTTTTCATTTTAGGATCTGAAGAGTAAGAGGAAACACTTTATGTAGAGTGATTAATTTCTTCTTTTTATTTTCTTCCTCCAAAATATTTTTAAAGTAAAATTTATACTACTGTAAAAAACCAAAAATCTCATCTAGATTATATTATTCTAAATTATTATTTAATTAATATCTACCATTTAGCATGACACTTCAAGTTGGTTCTCTAAGAAATCTATAAAAAATTAATTGATTGTATAATTTTTCTCTAAAATAACACATTACCTGTAACACCAATAAAATTCATAGTACGTCATCTCATTTTTGTAATTTAATTGCTTATATTCCAAGTAACACCGACATGGCTTATGTTATATGTAAGATTTAGTTTCTGCGAAACAACACATTAGTATTATTACTATTTAAATTCTAAATTTATTTATCAAATAATTATTGCGATATGAATAATAAAAAAATATTAAATGATATATACATTTTTTATAATGAAATGTAAATTTTTTATTAAACAAGTTATATAGTTTGAAAAACAATTTTCATAAAATAACTACTTTTATGTCCCTTTATAAACAATAATAAAATTAATTTTAGACACTATTAAAAATTAAATTTGGTAAAATATACTGCATTTTTTATATTTATAATTTGAAATTTTTCGTAGTGTGAATTTTATAATTTTTTTTAAAAATATTCAATTTTTGATGTATTGTGAAAAATACTGTATATTAACTAAAATAAAATTTTTTATTTAAATAATTATTTTTAATTAAAATTTATTTTAATGAAAAAATAAATACATAATTCCTATATTTTTACAATATAATTAAATGGAGTAATTTTATAATTACACTAGATAAATAAATTTTTATTGAAATTTTTTACGTCTTTTACCCACCTTCAATGCACATTTGCAAATTTTCATAAAACATTATTTTACTGATTCTGTGAATTGAATTTCCAAAACCCAAGATACTTGATTGAAATCATTATGTATAATTTGGTTCTATATGATGAATATAATTTTTTTTATATTAAATTTTGAATTTTATTTAAAATGGATACAAGTAAATAAGGTAATTAAAGGTAAAAATATTTTATAATAATACAAAATTAATCCAACAAACGTCCTAATTAAATTAGATAAGTTATTATTACCATAATGAACCATTGCACAAAAATGTGATCAATTTTTATTCACTTTAGTTAGATTAGGACATTTATTATATTTTCTTTAAAGTAGAGCTGAAAGTGTAAAATTCTAATTTTAATAACTATGTCCTTTTTCATAAAGGGTAATACATAAGATAAATTAAACTATAAATATTAATTAGAAATAAAAAAAATATTTCCTACATCATAGTATTTTATTTAATATTTTTTGAAATTAAATAATTAAATTTATTTATGACACAATGATGATGAAGTAATTACCTGATTTATGAATGATTAAAATAATAGATATTATAAATATTAAAAAAATGTAATAGAAAATTATGAGGCCATAAAATCATTTTTTATTTTACTATGACATTATATGGTTGATTCAATATATTTCTTTAAATGAAATAAGTTTTTTATTTCTATCAAAATAACCAAAAAATAAACAGTGTCAAAATTGACATAAATGAGTTTTTAAAAAAATAATATTTTATGAAACGATATAATGTTCATAAATATATAAAATTTGGAAAAAATTTATAAATAATTTTTATATGTCATTAATTAACCACTTGAAGTTCTCTTGTAATTTTATTGTAATTTTATTAACCATATATTGTATGAATTCAAGAAGAGGTGTTTAGAGTTATACTATTTATCTAAGGGTTAAATCTAAAAGAAAAGGATAATATGGTGATCGTAAGATGTCACAAAAACTTTTTTGGAGGGGATTTCAACCCCTCCCCACCATATAATTTATATGAATCCATTTGGAGCCTTTAGATTCACAAAATTATTTTATAAAAAAATAATATTTCAAACACTTCCTATGGTGCCTCTCACATCTCTAATAAAAGGGTACTCCCCCTTATCTCCAATTCAAACCTCCAAAGCCATTTGTATCAGACAAAACCTACTCCAATATCCTCCAATATACAATTAATTATTCCAATAGGCCTTACATTGATGAAAAATCCAACCTAAGGAGGCCTTTTTTCAAATCCAAAGAAACCACTTGAAAAAGAGGTAATTATTTTATCACCTTTTTCAAAGTTATTTTATTCTTATACATCCCCATTATTTGTTATTTCTATAAAAAACAATAAATAAAATACCCTATACATACTGATATGCTATTATTAATATGGTACAACCATATTCCAAATTCTATCCATCCTATGAATGAAAAAGTCACCAAACGTGCGTACGTACGACTTATCGTCTCCACGACATTGTGTAGTATGTTATTAAACACTTAATTATTTAGATGGGTATAATAATGAGTATAATTGATGTAAATAATATATATAATTTGTTAATTATTATTTATATATAATATAACATCTAATTTAACACTGTTTCACCATTAATATAATGATATTGTCACTCGTGCTTACGTACGGATTATCGTCTCCACGAAGCGATGAGATTCATCTTCGACGATCAACCATCATGAATTTTTATGAAATATATATATATATGTTTATTAATTATGAGTTATATTAAATAATATTTCTAATGGAATAATATATATTTATTTTTATAAATATATGTCGATTACATACTTCCACACTATACGATAAGAAACAGAAACAACATTCATGCATACGTACGGTCTACCATCTCCAAGAACGGTGTTTCCATTTCATATATCAATATATAATACATATTTATTTTCAAAATATATATGATATATAAATCATGTTCAATATTGTTTATGTATGTAAATCATGATCTAAGTGATATGATAAAAAATAACAAGTTAAAACACATAATATAAATAAAGTGATTATTACCAGAAATGTTACATTCACATGGGCATTTTTATTACATCTGTATTATAAATTAATAAATGAGTCACATATGATATCATAAATATTAATATTATTCAATTATTATTTAATAACATATTATGTACATTGTACATGATGTTAAACGTACCCTTGACTAAAGGAATGTACAAGGTAAGGGTTAATTCTTCAATCTAATTATTATCTGAGATTGTTTATGTGTAAGTATTTACAGGTAAATATATACCATCAATGTCCATGTATAATAAAAAAGTTCTCAAAAGTAATATTTTAGGATTCTGTTGAGGGGACCTTTTAAAAAGATCATCATTTTAAATTTTTTAATGATTTATTTTTCTAAATCTTTTTAATTAATGTCCATGTTTTGTAAGTGATTTTAAGGATTTATTTATATGGACATGATTGTTTTAAAATTATAAGTACATTAAAATAATTCAATTTAATATGAGACACTTTGATTCAAAAATATATTTTAAATTATTTACGTTATTAATGTGTGACTTTTAAATGATTTCACAAAAAACTGATATTTCTCTCAAAGAGTTCTACTAATCATATTCAACTATGTAAACATTATGTACTATGTATTATTATTCATTGAGGTTGATTTATTATAATACAATATTCCAAATTGTATTGAATGATTTATCATATGTCTAACTATGGATGAGATATTATTATACCATTCATGGTTTCTGTTTAATGCATTGACATTTTGTATAATCGTTTTAATAAAAATATATACGTTATGTTTTAACATTTTCATATAAATAATGCCATGGACATAGTATGTGACAGAAGAGGCCTTATATATCACTATGATGTATCAATAGGTCTCCTTAGAAACACCAATTTCTTAGCACAATGGCTTTCCAAATATTTATATTTATGTTCATGGCACAAGGCCATGACATTGTTGTTAAGATGTCTCATATTATGAAATATATAATTATGAGATTACATATTAATGTTTCATGTGATTATTCAACTAGTATAATATCCATGTGAATATGTAAATGAGATTATTTTATTTATATTTTCTATATTATTCATAATTTTATATTTAAAAGGATTTTATTTTTATTTTAAATGTTGCCATAAGATTTTATGATTATTTATGGTAGTTTCTGCTATATTGTTTATCCTTAATGAGCATTTTAGCACACCCCTTTCTTATTTTATATTTTCCTAGGATGTCATGATGTGTATTATGATTTATATGAAGGTTTACACTAGGAGAATAATGGTATTCTAAAATGATTATATAAGTTGTATTTTATGGTAGAAATTGTAATGCAATGATCATGTACATAATCTATTTTCATTGACTACTAAACTGGTCAGTCGTTCAGGGATTGATTCCTTTTAATCATTTCAATGTATTAAAATAATACACTAGCTCTGCACTAACTTGGTTGAGGAATTACATTTGGTATCAGTGAATGTTCATAAACAACCTTGGAAATATATTTAGATAAACACTAATTAGGAAACAATACTATAATATATAAATTGATAATTAGAATAGAAGAAAAACATAAGAAATTTGTTAATGTAGATACTATGGTGGTTTTCCCATAAATACAACCCCATCTAGAAACTACAAGTGGATGTGGTTCAGGCACAGATGTACCAAGGAGTGAAAATTCTGACATGGAGCTTCGGGCTTCACTCGAGGTATCTTAGTACCCAACAATGGGCCTTACTACGCACCTGGTTTGACAATGTCAAGGAATATAGTTAGGATAATTCACATTTTCTTTACATACCATTATAATGGATTTATTAGTAAATATATCATCCAAGAAACCATTTTTATTATTATGATACTAGATGTGTGAAAATATTCAATTAATGTTGAAATATTTCTAGTTTTTGGATTATAAATTATGATATGATTTATCCTAGTGTATATAGTCATTTAGAAAGGGTGATCTGTAGAAGGAATGGCAGCTCTAGGAATATTCTTCATCTAAAGAGTATGAATTATAATATAATTCATCTCCTTAATCCAACATTTAGAAGGAAAAACGTTCCCCCCATATTCTCATCATATGATGAAATAAAATAATTTGTTAATATGATATGAAATGGATTCACTACGTCGTAGGTTGTGGATGTGATGAAATTGATGAAGATGATGGCAGATAAAAAGATGGATAAAGGTAAAAGGGTAAAGGACGATTTTCCCACATGTTTTAACAGTTGAAATAATCACCTTGGTAAATGTTTGAGAGGAGTGGGATTTTGTTATAACTGTTGGAAAAATGACACCATGTACATGATTTTATGTGTACGAAAAAGGTTTCAAATGTACAATTCTTCATCTATAAGGAGTTGGGACACTACACAAATCCATTTCCAAATCATTAGAGTATACCCCAAATGATGTTATTGGATAATAATCAAGTTATGATACTACCAAATATGAAGTGGAATGATTACTGTTCTTATGTTGTTATTGAATATTTATTTCATTTCATTATTTTGTTAATGATTTAAAAGTAATAATAATTATAGAGTATATAAGGATTGCATTTCATTACTATTGAATTAAGTATTTGATATTCTGTGGTACTGATAAAAGTGACTCAATAGTAGGTTAATCATTTTTCCAAATATATGGTTGAGAGAAAGATAAACCTTAAAATAGTCATGAGGTGGAGGTAATGATTTTTAAACAAGAGATAATTGAGTTGGATAATGTATGTTTGATATTATTGTCTACATTGGAAGTAATTAATTGTTTGTTTATTCCATCATTGTTGGAGATTACCAAATTTTTTGATTCAAGGAGTATATCCAATATTAAATTTTTTACAAAAGAAATAAGGAATTACATTATTATTCAAATAAAGTTTTATGGTAACCTAGTTTGTTAACATATCTTAATAGAATACATGATGAATGTATTCCCCTATTGTTATGTGATAAAATAGATCATCATTATGTTATTTAGACCCTAAATATTTTGGGACTCTGAGTTTTGATACAAGTATTTTGGATAAGTCTAAAGGTTGGAATGGATTATGTTGGTAATTGGATACTATTATTTAAGGTTAAAACATTTCTTAAGATTATTTCTGGATTCTAATAAAAAGAAAAACCTAGAGGGTGTGAGATAACCTATCGTTTCTAGTAAGGTAGCGAGACTGTTGACGCTCCTTTTCATCACATTTTCTAAAGTAATGGAAGGGAAATGACTTAGCCCAAAGTGATTCATCCTTTGAAGAAAACATCAAAAATCGAAAAAGGAATGAAAAAGGAGTCATAGGACCTTGGGTCGAGCATGTTCCCTTACTGTCATGCAAGTATACTTGTGTTCCACCTAATGGTTTCGTAAGTGACTTGCACGCCCTATGTTATAACCGCCTTGGGTATTCTCCATCCTATAAATAGACCCTGTGGGCCCCCTCATTTAGAGTGGAATTTTTTATAGAATTCAGAAAAAGAGCTTTGAACGCCCAAGTCTCTTCTTCATGTCTTCCAAACACTTCTAAGGTAATTATTTACCTAGAATGGAAGGTCTAAACAAGAGGAATATGGTCTAACTGTTAAAATTCACTAACACTTGTGTGCCTATGTTTTTTTACCCTTAAGGAAAATAAACACATGTGTGTGCCTCCTTACCTATTCATTGAAACTTGCGCTCCACTCTTCATGAAGTACCTCAGGATGATTCTAAAGGTCTTTTTCAAGAATCACCCAAGTATTACTCTACTAGGAAAGGATCACAAAAGTACCCAGGAGTCGTGCAGGTATACATGTGCGACCAATACTTTCACGCCCACGCATTACCTACACACCTACCTGGACTTACGCGCCCTTATACTTTTGGGTTCCCTTCCTGCCCATTTCACCTCTGTTATGCCATTCCACAACTGCTATTCACGATTCAGTCTTCAAGATACTCTTCAAAGCCATTTATGGCATGTTTTCATGATTTTATTCCTTATCTGAAAGGAGCTCTGTGGAACATCTCTCAAAACATAGTGATTTTCACATCTTTATGTCACTAAAATTAGAGAGTTCATTCATTCAACCTCATCCTTTAAGATGAGAGAATACTTAACCTGGGCCTCCTTTTCAGGAGTAAGCCCCAGTACAAATCCACATTAATATGGGAATATTCTTTATGAGTAATCCCCATGTCCTCATTAATATGGGAATTCTCCTTAGGAATAAGCCCCAAGTCCTCTAACCTGGGCCTTCTTTTCAAGAGTAAGCCCCAGTCCAAATCCTCATTAATATGGGCCTCCTTTTTAAGAGTAAGCCCCAGTCCAAATCATCATTAATATGGGCAACTTCATTAAGAGTAATCCCCAAGTATTCATTAATATGGGAATCCTCCTTAGGTGTAAGACCCAAGTCCTCTAACCTGGGACTGCTTTTCAGGAATAAGCCCCAGTCATAATTCCTCAAATATGGGCATCCTCCTTAGGAGTAAGCCCCAAACCTTAAATCTATTAACCTGGGTTTCCTTTTTAGGAATAAGCCCCAGTCTCAAATATGGGAATCCTCTTTAGTAGTAATCCCCATGTCCCTTAATTTTCAAATCCCTTTAACTTGGGCCTCCTTCTTAGGAATAAGCCCCAGTATTATTTTCTCTTAACCATTCATAACTCATTTTGATTTTGGATTCCTTCTCAAGAGTAAAACCCAATCATAAGCCCCCTCCTATCTTGGGAATCTTCCTAAGGAGTAATCACCAATATTAGAGTATCCAAATCTCCATGAAGCACATATACCTTTATGGACCCTATTTATGGATTTCATCCCTGAAGTAAATCTTATTCCTCATCTATTTGTGCAGTCATACATATATAATCCCCACATCATTGCATGGTACAATTATCTGGCTTCACCAATACCTATTGTTTCTCACACCGAGAATGAATCAAATGATCTTAGAGTGTAAAAGTAATTATGACATCTTTTGTTGAGCCATAAATCATTAATAAACATCATACTCCCTTACTTGAACTATGTGGGTTCTGATTCCTTTTCCAAAACAAAGGATATATAGGTAGCCCATCAGTAGGTATGATCCCAACTCTGAAATAATCCATGTCCTTCTGAATGACAATAAACTTCAAGTGCCCCGCTAAGTGGCTTTAAAATCTGTAGGGTCATCATAATTACCAAGAGTCTTTTATGTATTTAAGGATACCATCAATTAAGAATCTCTAAAAAATACAGATGATTCTCTATCGATGAAGTACCACGAATAAATATAAAAGATTCTCTAAATTTTCTACATATCAATCATTGATTATTAGATTTAAAGGAAAGCACATTTTTTACTTGGTAATGTAATAAGGATTCACAAACTTAACTTAAATCTATAAAGAGAGTCCCAGAGTAGACAATAATTCCCTTCAAATTTTTTTGAAGAGTCTGACATCCAATCCTCTCGACCAATGAAAATTCCTAAGACTTATCATTTCACAACTAATGAGCACATACCTTTGGAAAGTTTGTCAAAATGAATATGGAATCATTGGATGTTTCTGGTTCTACGAACAAACCTGTTAGAAACCGATTGGAATGTTTGAACCTTTAATCAACAAGGATATCCCCAATTCTAGAGGAAACAAAAAATGGTGAACCCGACGTGAATCCTTAACCTAGTTAAAATGATGTTTTTCCTATTTGATAGGCCCCTATTTAAACTCAATGAGAGGTCCAAAAAGGAAAACAATAACATATATGCTCATCAAAAAGATGTAGCAGCCGAACTAATATTGATTATGTTTGTTATATCAAACAGGCACTCTTTTTCAAGAACTTCTGCATTACGAGAATGGATTTTCATAAGTCGACATCTGTGAATACATCTTATGTGAAAACCTCTACTGTAAATTCCACTACTGCTACTCTTGTTGGATCATCGTCCGCTCTGAGGACGACATGACCTACTCAGGGTCTTCAACACTGGGTATCAAATGCGCTGGTTAAGGAGTACCGTCAACACCATACCATTCCAACTCTGGAGGCTTCTCGACAAGCCCTCTAGGTGAACAATTCACCCTGGTCATCTGGAAAGCGACGACCAGTGATCAAGAAGTAGGTGGTGCTAACTACCGTCTCCAATTGTTTCAGGTCGTTATCCCTGGAACTCAATCACCATTCACTCCAATATTCTGGATAGGTGAATGAGAAGGTCCCTAAGTCCTTAATTCAAGGAATCAGGAGTCCTTCCTGAGGGCTCCCATCAACAATCACCGCTAGACTCGTGCGGCAGTGTGCCCTCAACATGATTAAGGGATTGACATTAGGCATTCCGCTCAGGTTCCTTGAACCTGAGAAACCAAGAAGAATCACCAGAGGTGAAATCCTATCAATAGTGTGCAGGTTTTCATCTCTTCTATCTCCGGAGAAGTCCACCAACCGAACGTGGTGGCAAAAAACAAGCGGGCACATACACCTGTATGTTTTAATTCCGCTATCCAGCAGACTCATCTGGCAGCATCACGCCAATCCTGTCAAGAAATTCCAATGGAGTACTATAGGTAGGAACATACACCTGTTTATATGTCATTAGCTAGTCAGCAGGATTGTCTGACTACATATGATGGATCTCTTCAACCACGTTCGGAGAAGTTCAATTAGAAGACACACACACCTGCTAGTATTGATCAAGCCTACCAACAGTCTCACTTGGTTGCACTCGGAAAAGTCATTTGGAAAGCTCCGATGACAAAGAGGAGGTAGACTCAACTCTTTTCCCCCACACTTGAGTACTGTCAGGATTCACTGAAAGGAAAAGGAGGACAAGAGCAGGTACACACACCTACTCAAAGCACGGAATGGACATATATCCCTATTCCAATGGCTGAAGTCACCAAGCACATTCTGTCAATGGTGAAATAGCATAAGCAAATCCCTACTCATATATTGGATGCATGTCAGGATATTATAACACCTTCAACAGCATCTTAGGGAAAGACACTTAAATCTATCCCTACCAGTGGAGTGACACATCAACAGTTCACTCCCGAACAGACACACACATCTATTCTAGTCAAAGAGGGTTGTGGGGAATATTCCCCCATATCATACGGAGAACCAAGTCAGGCACACACACCTGATTTGAGTATAGGTTATCAGCCTAACCTATCCATCTCTCCTCATCAGGCACATACACCTGCTCAGAGTAGCCTCTTTCGTCAACAAGTTGTTTACAAGGTGAGTATGAAGGCGTATAAGAAAAAGACCTCCCCAGTACAGTCATGATTTCAAGAGCTAATCTGTAACAAGGCCTTGCTCGATGCTGGAGTAATTGAATCCCTCAGACAATTATCGGTTGGAATCCAAGATTATACTCCCTCATTTCCCAATAGTGGGAACACTAATTCAGAAGGTCTTCAACAAACACTTCCTCATGAAGGCTTTCTTCATGAATTTTTGGTCGATCATGATGTTTCATCTTCATATGATAGATATAATGACCCTCTGTGTGGCCAGAAGTCCAAGGAGAAAGAGATCACATCTTTTGTTGTAACCCACCATGGTGGTGCTCCCCATTATGATGAATTTCGCTACGAAAGTCCTCTCTACAGTAGTGATGCACATTGCCCAGAAAATACTCCAGTGGACAATGTAGTGCTGAGAAATCCCTCTTATCTTGAGGCACTTGAAAATGTGAAACCAGTCATGTCTGATGTTTCATCGCTATCTGGTGAAATACATTCTCAACAAGAAGATAGCCTAGGGTGTAGGTCTTTCTCCAAACCACCCCAAATTCATGCATATTCTATTTTTATCAGTGGATTCTCTACCAATCTTGTTGAATCTGATGAACCAAAAAAGAATTTCCAACATTAGTCTAATCAAGTAGAAGAATCTACATTGGATTATAAAGGGGAAATGATGAACATTAGAAAACAACTGGCGAAGGGTGAAGTGCTAGTCATGTTTTTTCCTCTGGCTGACTCTCAGTATGACATTCCAGAGATGTTGACGGAAAATGAAATTCATGATATTCATCTTAACATATGGAAAACTCCTTGTCAGTTGAAAAAGAAATTATTATCTTATGATGAATATGAAAATCATCTTAATATAATAGAAGGGTTAAAAAATCAGATTGATTTGGCATCTCTATTAGTATCTCAATATCCGAAGGCTGAAAAGTAGTAGAGAGCCCTTCAACGTTAATACCTTAGCTCACTTAGATGATTGCACCAGTTAATTACCAATTCCCCATCTGGTATTCATGTCAGAGGAAGGGGTGTTCATGGAGCACTAAATTTAACTGTGCTATCCAGTCATCAAAGCCCGCCGAAAATGGTCTCATGCAATGTTATTTCCCGTGGACGGCCATAGTCAATGGGTTTTGTTTGTAATCAAAAAAATTCTCATGAATAGGCATCAACTAGTTCCTCTCAAAATATATAATATAGAGAACATGTTGGTGAATTACTCCTGCATCATGAAAACGAGAATATTGAACTTGCCTCTCGTATGGAACAAGCACATCATCAAGTGACAAAAGTGTCAGAAATCATCCAACGGTATTTTGAACCGGGTGATAAAGGTGGATATCGATTGATGAATCCTAATAATTTCTAGAATATGGTCCGCAAGATTTGGAGAGATTTTAAGAAAGTCTCAGACATAGCATGTCAAGAGCCACCCCAGCTATCCAGACTGGGGACCCTTTAAACCCAACCCTCAGAATTAACAAATAGGATTAGAGGAGTTGAGAAATGGCTGCAGGAACAGCCCCAGTGCACTAGACTGGGTACTTTTTCGAATCATCAATTCCCTCCTCAGCTAAATTTAGTCTTCTCTCGATTGGGGAAGAAGCCACAAGAGAAACAAAGAGCTAAATTATTAGGAGATTCACTCCAAATTACAGTTCTCCAAGAAGTTCATGAGGGATCAAATCAACAAAAGGTAATGTCTCATCGGGGGCATGGTAGAAGACAATATCACAGAAATGATGATAGAAGGTATGTGATATGTTATGCATCAATTATTGTCATCAATGATGTTGTTGCTGATCCACCAGATGAGGCTCACTCGGGGGACTCAGATGAAGAGGTTCCTGCTGAAGAAGTTGTACGCACAGACACAAATGAAGAACTTGTGCGTACAAGAAATCAAAGGATTATTCAGAACCAAGGTAATCCTTCAGGTAACCCACTTTCCCCTCTCCGAAAGGGATCTAACCAGGGGAAAAGAATTAATCGAGTTACATACCCTTCCTTTGAAGAAGGAAAATCTCTCTCACTTAAGAAAATATTTGCACAACAAGAGGAAGAAATGAAGGAATTGAGAAGGATGAATGGAGAACTACTTCATAGTAGTCTTCTTCCTAATCGTGCTGGAGTTAGTCAGCCAAGGGAATTTGTTGCAGCTACTATGATGGATCAAGAATATCCTATTATATTAGTACACCCTAATAGGACTAATCATATGGGTCATGTGCAACAACAATTGGCAGTACTGACATCTTTTGTAGTACCAGCTGCTATACCTATCCAAGATCTAGTCATTGCACCTGCCCAAGTCCAAGTTCAACCGAATGTTTATCAAAAGTTAATAACTACCATTGAGTCATTAATAGCTCGGTTATAGACTATGTAAGGGAAGCGTGCGTAGGTTCAACCAGAAAAGAGAGCTTACCCTGAATGGGTAGATTCAGTCTCTCCCCCATCATGTTTTGGAAACCATGTATTCCCTATTTTCAATGGATCAGGTGATCCTGAACAGCATTTGACACAATACGTGTCTTTTTTTTATCCTATGATGGGAACTCCGGAAAAGAAAGAAGCAGTGAAGCTCAGATTCTCTGTGCGAACCTTGAATGGACCATTTTTTTTGGTACACAAGCTTGAAATATCAGTCAATTACCGGGTGGGAAGATCTTCACCAAAAATTTCATCTTCAGTTCAGATCAAAGTTTCCAAAGACAACAGTTTTTTATCTTAAAAACTGTATGAAAAAAGAGAATGAAAGGGTTTCATATTTCATTGCTTGCTAGAAGGGATTAACGTATTCTCTAAGATAAGAACTCCCTAAGGAATAACTGTTTCCATTCTGTGTGGAAAATCTGCATGATGAATTAAGCATGTCACTGATCCCTGTGAAATATATAGGTGGGTTTCGAGGCCTTACATCAATCTCTCAACAAATTGAAGATTCTATTATATAGACTAAGGATAAGGCTCATATAATTCCATTAGCTCCAGGAAGGAGAATGGATAAAGAAGATACTGCTACAGTTATGCTTAAACAAGAACATGTACCTGTTTCTACTTCAAAACCATCATTTTCTCGAAGGGCTCCACCTCCTGAGCACCAACAAAAAAGGTTGTTTCGTCAAGACGATAAAAGAGATCAAAGACGAAAACAATTTGAGGATCTGAAGAGCAAAACATACTCTTTCTGAAAAAAACTAGTTCCTGGTTACATCATTTCGGTTCTGGAAAATAATTTGGTTCTGTTGCCAAGGCCCAAAAGGCCAAACAAGGAAGAAGATGAATATCATCCCAATTATTTCCCCTTTCACCAAATGTTGGTGCATCCCATCCAGGAGTGTTTTGTCTACAAAGACCTTTTGCAAAATATGGTCGACTCGGGACAAGTCAAACTAGATGGTTCTTCATCTCAGGTATCATTTGTCACTGATACAGTTCCAGAGGAAGAAGGTGAATGAAAAGAAGTCAAAAGAAAAAATGCGCAGAAATATGATGATTGGATGGTCCGAAAAATGATCAACTGAACTCATGATATTTTGTGAATGCAATTGAAGAAACCAATTGTGCCTTCTGTCATGAATGTCGTAAAAAAATCATCTTCATCAGAGGGAAAATACTCAATGAAACGGTATTATTCAAAGAAAGAAAAAGAATCAGATGAAGATGAGTATATGTCAAAGCCTAAGTTTTCTTTGAATCTGGAAGAAATCATGCCATATACTTCAAATTCATGAGTACCACCCCACCAAACGGCACATCAAAAATAGGCTAATCAAGCAGATTCTTCATTGGATGAAGAGTTGATTTTCGTTCCTGTTAATTTGGTTCAATTAACAGATCCATATTCCCATCACAGTTTCGAATTTGATGAGCCCGAATTCCATATATCAAATAGAGGAATCAGTGGAAGTTCCATAGGATCAGGATACAGGGGAAGACGTGGATCTTTCAGTGGCCACTATTCCAAATCTACCCCTACTAGAACCGTGTATGCAGCAGAAACTCATGGTAGAGCCCTTCAACGAGCTCAACAAGAAGAAGCATGTTCTTCCACAGAAGGCAGACTTAGCCCTAGAACAATTATTCTGAAAGATCAGTTGAAGGTTACATTTTCTTCCTCTCAGCAAATAAATAGACCTAATTGGTCTAATATTCCAAATCTTCCAAAGCTAGTAGTACTGCCAACTCCTATCCCAGTACAAGATGCATCAAATTCAAAGGCATCAACATTCATGGAACCTGCTAAACCACATGTTCCTATTGGGAAACGCAGACCTTTGGATCAAAAGTATGATATATTGAAACACCTAGCCCAAGGACCAGCCATGTTATCAATTATGGATGCCCTGAATTTATCAAAGGATCTTTGGGAGGCACTCATTGAGACTTTGTCAAGTCCTCATGAGTTTGAAACTGAAATCACTACAGCTGATGTCTACCATGTAGTGAATAATCCTGCAGAATGCCATGCAATAATATCTTTTACTGATGAAGATGAAGATGTTGTCTTGCATGGACATATTAGACCAATGAACATATCTGGAAAGGTCAATGGCATAGACATCCGAAGAGTTTTCATTGATAATGGTTCAAGAGTCAACCTCATTCCCATTCGTACACTTCGTCGATTGGTCCACATGGAATATGATTTATCTCCCTCTACTTTGATGTTACAAGGATATGATAAAAATGAACAAGAACCACTGGAAGAGATTGCACTCAGAACTATGTTTTGAGATCTTGTGTCCAATTCTGATGTCATGGTTATTGATTAAAACTCAGCCGTCAACATCTTGCTTGGAAGACCCTGGCTACATCGACATGCAGCTATCCCTTCGTCATACCATCAATGTCTCATCATTTGTATTGATGGTCAAGTTAAGACATTATATGGTGATAAGGCCCCATTTAAGACATGTGAATCTCAATACATTGAGGAAGAATTCTACCACATGAAGGGAAATGAGGAATCCACAAAAACAGAGATTACCAACGTTAATGATCTGTATGGTTTGGAAAAGATTCCAGTAAACCCATTAGAAAATTTGAGTACAGATTATGTGTTACCTATCAGTCAAATTGACAAGATAGACCAAAATCAAAATACTCTTATTGAGAGATCCAAAATGTCAATTACAACAATCGATCTAGAAAACATGGGATAAATTGGTGATCCACCAAGAAATGATGAAAGCTCAAATGGAGATGTATTTATTTCATCTGATGAAATCCAGAAAGTCTATATGTCGCCAATCAGGGCAGGGCATGTTATAGCAATGTCAGAGGTAAACGATTATGTCGATTCTCATTCCATAATCTCCTCTTTATTACCCAAAGAAGACCCTTCATCATCAATCGGGTCGGAAATGGAAGCTTCTTCTTTACAATTTGAAAAATTTGACATCTCTTATGATTATGAAAATTATGCTTCATCGTCTACTATGCTAGTGGAAAGAGAGGAAATAAAACATGTTGAAGAAGTAGAGTATGATATCAGGTATGGTCCTCTAGCATTTGAAGAGGGTATCTCTACCACTGTGGATGAACTCGGAGAAATCAATTAGAGTACAAAAGTAGATCCACTCCCCACATTAATCAGTGCAGCCATGACTCTTGAAGAGAAAGAGATGTATATTTCGTTTTTAAAGAAAAATATAGATATATTTTCTTGGAAGTATACAGAGATTCAAGGGAATGATCCTGATGTCGCGACTCATCATTTGGGTTCTCCATAAGAACATCGAGGATTCAAACAAGCATCAAGAAGAACACACCCAACCTATGCTTCCAAAATTGAGGCTGAAGTGGATAAGCTCATCAAAGATATCTTTGTCATAGAAGTTCAATATCCAAAGTGGTTGGCTAATATTGTCTCAGTGAAAAAGAAAAATGGTAAAATTAGAGTTTTCGTTGATTTTAGAGATCTTAATCATCATTTTCCTAAGGTTGATTTTCCGGTTCTGATTATAGAACACTTGATTGATGCGACAGCTAGCTATGATGTTCTTTCCTTCATGGATGAATATTCTGGATATAATCAAATCCAGATGGCTCCATAAGATGAAAAATCTATAGCCTTTAGATCCCCTCAAGGTTTGGTTTTCTATCGGGTAATGCCCTTCAGGCTAAAGAATGCAGGCACAACATATCAGTATGCCATGCATCGTATCTTCAAACACCTTCTGGGAATGTTTGTTGAATGTTTTGTGACGATTTGGTGGTCAAATACAAACAACATTCTAATCTCTTTGCTGATTTAAAAGTCATATTCTGCAAGCATTGACAACATAATTTGAAGATGAAACCCTTAAAATGTGCTTTTGGGGTATCCTCGGTGAAATTTCATGGCTTCTCCATACGCCATCGTGGTATCAATGTCGATCCTGAGAAGACAAATTCAATCCTTATCATGTCACCTCTTCAAAATTTAAGAGAATTGAGAGGAATTCAAGGATAGTTAGCCTATATTCAGCGTTTCATCGCCAATTTGGCAGGCAAAAGGTTACCCTTCACCAAATTGATGAAGAAGGGAGTCACTTACCAGTGGACTGAATAATGTCAAGATGAATCCAATATTCTCAAGAAATATCTATTGAGTCCACTGGTACTTACGCCACCTGTTTAAGGAAGACCACTTATCCTCTATGTGACAGCTCTAGAGTGGTCATTAGGTTCCTTTCTTGATCAGAAGAATGATACTGGGAATGAAAACATCCTATACTATCTCAGTCGGACTATGCTTGAAGTAGAAATCTGGTATTCAAATATTGAGAAGTGCTGCCTGGCATTAATCATTGCAGTTCAGAAGTTGAGACACTACATGAAATATCATGAGGTCCAATTGGTATCTAGCAATAAATCGCTCAAATTCATCCTTAGTCGTCCAATGCTTACATGATGTCTAGCAAGTTGGACAGTTATTTTGCAGCAGTTCGACATTTAGTATGTGTCTCAAACGGAAATAAAGGGCCATGATATAGCTGATTTTCTAGCTGAACACCCTTCAGTGGAAGAAACATCTTCAGATATTGAACTCCCTATTGAGGATGTCTTCTCTGTTCAAGAAATTCCTTAGTCATGGGAAATGTACTTTGATGGTGCTTCCAGAAGTCCAAATAGGGAGGAAAATGGAAAATCCTTAATTCAACAATGTTGGCTTAGGGATTGTACTCATTTCACTAGAAAAGGCAGAATTACCATATTCCATCTTTTTGTGGGATGGTGGTACAAATAATGAAGCAGAATACCAAGCTCTCATTTCAGGGTTGGAGTTGGCGCTTCAAGAACAAGTGAATCACTTAAAGGTGAATAGTGATTCAGACCAGGTAATCAAACAAGTAAATGGGGATTATGCAACTAGAAAAGAAGAACTAATCCCTTTGTATGATTAAGTCAGAGAGTTAATGGCGGGGTTTCCTTCAGAACCGACATTTTCTTATGTCCCAAGATCACAAAATTCCCAAGATGATGCACTGGATAATATAGCAACAGCTCTGAAAGATCCAAATCGGGATGAGACAACCATCATTATTGCCCACCGTTGAACAATTTCAAATTATGTTCGAGCCAGAACATAGGAAATCAATGATATTAGTCCCATATATGAACTATATGGTCACACTACGGGATGGATGTCACCTATCAAGTAATAACATCAAAATGGAATTCTTCCACCTGATAGAGTCAGGAAAGAACAAATCTGGGGAAGTGTGTTCAATTTTACTCTTTATGATAGCCCAGATCACCTAGAGGAAATTCTATAAAAGCATGGTTTTGATGGAGTTCACTTCAAATGAATTGATGGTGAAGAGACAATAGTCGTCATGAAAGAAGTGCATGAAAGAGACTGTGGTGCCCACAAGTCTGGACATAGACTGTCTGATCAGATTCGAAGGCGTGGATACTTTTAGAATTCAATGATACAAGATTGTGTAGATTTTACAAAAAAAGTGTCATTCATGCCAAGTACATGCCAACTTCATTCATCAACCTCTAGAGTTTCTTCGTACAACTAAATACTTGTGGCCATTTTCCACATGGGGAATGGATGTGGTGGGACCTCACCCTTCAGGTACGACAAAGCAGTTTAAGTATTTGCTTACAGCTACGGATTTATTTTACAAATGGGAAGATGAAATACGTCTCAAGGAAGTCAGTTTTAAATGCATTGTTAGCATCATCTAGTCTAACATTTCTACCAGATTTGGTGTCCCTCATACCATATTGACGGACAATGGCACTAACTTCTATTCAACCGAGGTGAATAAGTTGTATCAAGAATACAACATCAAATTCAACCATCCATCTCGGTATCATGCAACGGCCAATGGACAAATAGATTCTTTCAACAAGACTCTGTCAAATATTTTTCAAAAGATGGGTGATAAAGATAAGACGTCATGGCCTGATAAACTCTTTCATGCTTTATGGGCTTATCGTACCACCACCCACTCTGCAACGCAGCCAACTCCGTATTAAATGGTATATGGAACGGAAGTTGTTTCTTCCATTGAAGTTCAATTACCTTCACTCAGAATAGCCATTTGTGATCAATAATCTACAGATGAACAATATAAAAAGAGATTGGATGAATTGTAATGGTTAGATGAGAAAAGATTGTGCACTCTGCACCACTTGGAAGTCTATTAGAATCGAATAGCATGAGCTTTCAACAAAAAAGATCATCTTAGTTCATTCGTTTAGGGAGAATTGGTATTTGTTCTCAGAACTCCAATTATACTAGGAAAGTAACCTCCCAATCTCGAACCAAAATGGAAGGGACCTTATTCAATATATATGGTCTATTCCAATGGAGCTTATTCTTTAATCTCAATTGATGGAGAACTTGTCACTACTACAACCAATGCCATATTTATGAAGAAGTATTTTGTGTAAACAAAAAATACATCATTCGCGGTCCATACATATGACCTTAAACAATTTGTATTACTTTTGTCCCACATGATGTTAAACTTTGAAAACATTCCCTAATTCGTCCAACATGACATTAAACTATGTCTCCTACATCATCCTTGCTATATGAAGTTAAACTATACAGCAATGTTCCATGCATATGACCTTAAACTATTTGCATTTCTTTCGTCCAACATGATGTTAAAATGTAACGTCCAAGCTACATGACGATAAACTGTATAGAAGTCCCTTATGTCCAGCAAGATGTTAAACTACATAACCAACGGTCCATGCATACTACCTTAAACTATTGGCACATACGTCCAACATGACGCTAAACTGTATCATCCCTTTTTTGTCCAATATGACGTTAAACTATGAAAAATTCCCTAATACATCCAAAATGATGTTAAATGGTGTACTCTATTTTCCTCACTACATGACTTTAAACTGCACAGTCCCCCTTTCGTCTAACATGAAATTAAACTATATTGGCCCCATCATCCTAGCTACATGACGCTAAACTGTACAGAAAGTCCTTTGATACGTCCTACATGACATTAAACTTTTCTATGTCCCTGATACATGACACTAAACTATGCAGCACTAATAGTCCTAACTGCAAGACTTTAAACTGCATAGACTCTTTATATGTCCTACATGACATTAAACTGTGCATCTTTAAGGATGTTGTTACCTATTGTTTCCCACACCGAGTATGACTCATGTGAGCTTAGAGAAAATTTCAACCATAACACCCTCTCTAGGACTCTAACCACATGTAAGTCCTAAACATCACTTTTTAGGTCATTGTCCCCAAGAAAAACTTTATCAATAATTCATTCTTTAATTGAACTACGTGGACTTTGATCCTTGACTTCTAGGCTGGGTACGTAGGCAACCTTCATAGGTTCAAGCCCAAAACCAATCTCTTTACATTGGTTCACCTCCATCTCATACAATGTTGATTCGTGAAACCGTCCATAGAATCAATATCTTTACATTGGTTCACATTCATCCTTGTTATATGACGTTAAAATGTTCATCATTTTTTTCCCTGTATGAAAATAAACTACAGAATTCATTGATACCGTCACTTGAGAGAGAATCATTATTTACATTGATTTTCAATCATGATTCATTCCAAAGACTACATGCATACATGGAGATGCCCAATCCTTTTATCTTGGGTTAATCCATCATTGCACTAAAGTCCCCTTTCACCATTCACATGTATGAACCAAATTTGTACAGAGGGAATTTCTAGAACTACGTGGTCATGATTCCCATCCTTATGGGATACGTAAGAATTTTCGAGTATCCCTCGAATCCAGCCCCACGTCTTTTTGGGCCTAACCCCAAATTTCACTTTCAGTCCCTTGGCTGAAAAGTCCCCATGAAAACACACAATGTGTATTTCTTATAAATGGTCCAAGATCTATGACCCTAAACTATGATCTCCTATATTTTCATCCCATATGATGTTAAACTGTAGTTTAAGAACTACGTATGGCTTGATTCCCATCCTTACGGGATACATAGTGAAGTCCAACATTTCAATTCAGGACCCATCCACAACATGATTATGGTTGGAATTGATCTGTGTATCTCGTCATACATTAGACAATACCCATCTTTATGTGTCATAATCCTAACCTTAAATATTTTCAAGTCTTCATAACCCTTTTTCTTAACTTCTAATCACAAAGGGACTGAAATTCTGAGAGTTCTTTTTCTTAACCATGAAGCACGTGCCCTTAGGCGGCCTTGCATAAACAGTCTATATAACAAACGTGTCATCCAAGAGATTCTATTATTTGGCTATTAAGCCAATGCCCTTAGGTGTCCCTCCATAATTAAAAACCCTAACCGGTTTTTCAGATACTGGTAACTTTATTCTTTGGAAGAAAGCCTCTTTTTTCGTTATTGGTCTTATCAAAAATATGTAAGGATCCACAAAAAATAGTTATCCTTAATGTATTTATTTTATGTTTTTTTCAAGATCTGAAAGTATTCAAGTATATGGTTTATATTATCCTTCCATACGTTTGGGTCAGACCTTCACAAAAATGATATCCATCTAGTTCTTCGATAATATTGTTTGGAAATATCTTATCCATATTCAAGTACCCATTTCGATACAAAAAACTCTATACTTTGGAAAAGTTGAATCCCCATAATATTTCACTGGCTTCTTAGCATAAGAAAAGTAAATTTCTGAGAGTTCTTTTTCCGGACTATGCAGCATGTTCCCTTAGGCGGCCTTGTATAAGTAGTCTACATAGCGGACCTGTCAGCCTAAAGATGCTATTTATTTGACTATGCATCCAATTCCCTTAGGTAGCCCTGCATAATTCAACCCCCTAACTAGTTTGTTATGTAATGGTAACATCATTCTTGGGAACTACTTCTTCTAATTCCTTTTTATATCTTTTTCATATCATTCCTCAGATTCAAATTTTCTTAAGTCTTAGTTTACATATTTTACCTCATACTTGAGTGTGGTAAAAAAATTTCAGATTTGTTTTCAAGGAATTGAGTAAATTTTAATTCATTCGGTCAAAGCTATTTTGACCATAAACATTAGCCTCTTTATGTCTGACGTGCATGAGTTTGAACTTCCCACAAAAGACAAGGGAACTGTGAAAAAAATTCAAGTTCCAACTCACTAAACATACATTTTGTATGATTTAGATAATATTGATAAATTAAAATATTCAATGTTTGTAGGGTTTTTTATAATAATCCTAGTAAAAATTAAACTATGCTTACTAGGCCCATTGGGTTAGGTAAAATTTAAAGGAGGTAGAAGGAAAATACGTGCACAAGTGATTGAAGATGAAAGAAATATTTATGTTTGATGCACAAGAATTAGAAGGACATCCACATATTGGAGTCGCTTATTATTTCCAGTAAATTACACGAGGCTTTCAACATAAGTCTTCACTTGATGAATAGCAACCCGAGCTTCATCAGTAGCTACTTGAAGCTCATCCACCCGACCAAATTCACTCTTTTCAGCCTGATGATGTGCTTTCTTGGAATCTGTGATAGCTTTCATACCATTTGTTTGAGCTCCCTCCAGTGAATTATTGAGTTGGTCAAGTTCCCCAGTAACATCATCCAACTGTTTCTAAAGGTGTATCTAATGTATGGATTTATCTTTGATCTTATTCTTCAACTCTTTCATCTTGGCAGCATAGTCCGCCTCATCTCGGGATACTGTAGCCTCAAATTCACTTTTGTTGGCTGAAAGCTTCACCCTGGTCAGATCTTCATGGTACTTTTTCTCTTGTTCAATTCTTAAAATGACCTGTTTCACCGGGGCATGGATCTTTTCATACCATAATCCGACAATTCCTAGCATGACGAACAAGGACGACAATCATGGGATATTTGATGATAGATCTTTTGAAGGATCCTCAGATATGATTTTCCATATGTTGTTCCATGCCTTGCGTCGTGAAAAGCATAGTGCCTTAGGTACCTCTGGGTCTGATTCGACGTCATCATCATAGGGGGGCATGTAATCTGGGATTAATGAACATAGAGAAGTGACATGTTCTGCTCCTTCCCCACTGACCTGAGCTTCTTCACATTCAATTCCCATTAGGGCAGAGGCTGATTCCACGCCTCCAGATCTATCCACTGCAATTGATGGCCCTTCATAATCAATTGAAAGCTTTGGTTAGTTTCAAAGGATAACAAAAGAATCGTTTGTCTTGCAAATTAAGTACAATCACAAATATTTTTTTCATTACCCAACGATAGATCAGCAACCTGAGAAGGATCCTCCCCATATTTCCTAGATTCGACAAGATTTTCAGGATGAGTTTGAGGAAGCTCTACTGGGTTTAGCTCCACTTGTGCTAATGTATCTGTAATGGAAGGGTTTTCTGTACCCCCTTCAGGAATAGGTTGTTCAGTAGCTTGCTCAGGCAAAACTGCACATTTGAACCCATCATGATTAGACATGTAATAAGATGTTATTCATAATAGAACAAAGGATAACACTCACTTACATAATCTGCTAAATCACATGGTAATTTTACTTGATTAATAAAATCTTCAAAAGATGCGCCAAGTTCCATCATTTCATCTAATGTCTTCTTAGAATCAGATTTAGTCTCACCAGTGGGAGCATTTGATGTGTCTTCTTGGAGACCTTCATCCTGCGGTCCCTGACCCTAGACATCTTCCTCAGTTAAAATGGAAGCGTCGGTTGCAATGGTTGCCAAGAGCTCTAATGCAGGGTTTGAACCTGAAATATCACAGAATGAAAGTCAGTATATGTTTCATTCAACATTTTTTGGAGCATTGATAACTTACCAGAAGCATGTTCTTCGCTTCTTGCAACAGTAGCAGGAGGGATACTGGGAATAGATGCTGGCTCTTCTCCAGGAGCAGGTAAGTCAACCTAAATTTACAATTGTTCCACTGCACCCTCTGCGGTACTCAAAGGAGGATCTGTCTTTTCCCTCATAGTGGAAATTGAATAATCCCCTGAAATCCCCAGAAATATGAGAAAATTTTTCATGGGTATAGATTCATGATTATCTGAAATACATACCACTACTGATAAAGCGTTTAGCGATGGACTTCCTCCTTCATCGCCTTTGTCCTTTTGGCTTTTTAGGTTTATCATCAGTCTCCCTTATTATCACTTGAATTGGAGAATGTAAGGCCATTTCCAACTCCTCATTCGTGGCCTGCTGTCCTAGAGATATCTCTCCAGATACTCTATGAGAATCATTAGCAGCCCCAATGGTAGTACCATCAGGGTTGCACTGTGCTGAAGGAACTTCAGCAGTTCCTTTATTTTAAAGCTACAAGGTGAAGAAAATAATTTCCTCGAGTAAAAAATCTTCGATTGAAATCATGTTGCGAAGAAAATAAGGAATGAAAATATACATCTTCAAGAGCCACATAATCGTTCCACTCCTCATCAATCCCACCAGCAGCGCCACAATCTATAAATTCCATCACGCATTTGGTGACAGGAACAGAATCATTAGTGGCATATATGATAACTTCCAGCTCTCTGATGTAAGCCCGCACTTCATTGGGGTTATCCTCATATAGGATATCTGTAGAAGACATGAGATTCCCTATTACAGGGTGTTGTACACCCTCACACAAAACCAACCTGGCAGTCTCGGTACCACAATATAGACTCTGCCATGTCTATACAGCCTCTGGTCGTAGATATTCAGTGCGTGTACTAGAATGTTGTGAGGAAGGTCCTACAATTTTCGACTTCAATTTCTTCCCAGTTTTTCCACCTATTGATATAGAATAAGAAAATAAGACTTATTTTTTATAAAGTGATGTTGATTAAATTTCCACAATGATGTAACTCACCAGGAGTTGATGGAGTTGGTCTTTTGATTCTAATCGGAGGATTATGTCGGGCACGAGGCCGCTTTTCCACTTGTTGTGCCTCATTATCCCCATCTTGGGAATCCAGTGAATCAGTCCTAGAGGAGGAATCTGGCGAATCAGCTTCAGGTGGGGAAGCATCACCTTCATGAAGAAGAGTTCCTTTCACTACATCCCTCATCCTTTCCCCACCTGATAAACCAGGGGATTCGGAACAACTTTAGGGTATGATGCTATCCAGTGCTCGGCATACCATGTGGTCAAGTTATATTCCACTTGTTCACCTAGTAGATCAAATACCACCCCAGTTTTCTCCCTTAACGTCAGCAGCCACAGTTTCCAAGCAACCATCAGATTTTGCTCTGACCAGACATGTACTAGGGGAGATTCAATAATTTATTGGAGACACTTGAATTGACATGAAAATATATATGGAGAATAGGCCTCGCATATAATTTCTCCATCAATCCTAGAAACTGGCACACCATCTCTGCAAGCTAGCATGTATTCCCTCAAATCCAAGTGGGATTTTACATCATCAAAAAACTGCCCGGTTGGCATATTTCCATAGGGAAAAAAGATGAATACTTTAAACATGATCAACCCCACTTTCATGTCATAAGCATTAAGATATAATGGTGCAACTCTAGAGAATTCGTGCACTAACGGCCTGCAAGAACTTCCAGGAATTTTTACTCCATTCTGTACATTGTAAGTCCTAAAGCAAGTGGCGATCCATCCCCATAAAACATGGAATGGTCCCACTATTCGTAAAGGAGTTTTACCCATGAAGACATGAAGTAAACTCTAGTGAATATATTCTAAAATGGGTGTAGCCAACCCAACCATTTTTCCCTAAGCTAACTTTGCCTCAATGACGAAGGTCCCTGGCATGATGCCTACCTTCAAATCCCTGACTGGAAAGAGATAAACGTTGAGCCACAAATCCAAGAATCCCGCAAGACGTGTCTTCTTCGGAATCCTTTGATTCACCTCATATCCCCATTTCTCAAACTCTCTTACATCTAGAGTTGGCCAAAATGTTCCAGGAGCACCCCTCTTCTCAGGTTTTGGGTAGGTGGTAGGACGGGTGGGCCTCTTATCCTTGGATTCCTTTTTCTTGGATCCATTCTCCTTTGGATCCTTCTCCTTCGGATCCTTCTATTTCTTCTCAATAAGATATATATTCATCCACTCCTCCAGATGAATATCCTTTCTAGAATGAGTTAAGGAGGTATTTGAACTCTTGAGCCTGTGGAAGATTTTAAATAAATCTCGAGCTAAAGCAGGAGTCTTCTCTGAATCATTGCAAGTCACCCTAGGAGGAATGAATTCATTATACATATCGCCGAAATTTGGAACCCCTAAGATCCTGTGGACATCCCACAGACTGATTCCTTCATCTCCATGAGTCATATGGAAAGAATTGGTTTCTGGGCTCTAGTGGCTGAGTATCTCTGGCACGAAGTTATCATGTCTGTAAACATATGTTTTCCCAACCCAGACAGCTTCTTATATTGCAACTCTTTTCAGATCTTCGTCAAACTCTGCTCAGGTTTGCATACCCAGTATGCCCACATCCATGCTGGCTTCACACCTCCCCCAGGACGGATGTCCCAACTTCTCTTCCAGCCTTTGGATTGATCTATCTGAGCATTTCGAATGATTAAAGGATGACAATCTGGTTGCAACTCAAGCTTATGAGGTTTCATATATGACATAAAAGGGCCATGATTCATCATTTGGGCCTTCTCCAATGTTCCATCATTTATAAATCCTTTTTTGCATGGGATATTCGCTGAAGAAAAAATGGTGTAATTCTAAAACCAAGAAAGTGGGAGACAGTTCTTTGCTTCTCAAATAGTGACTTCTCGCAGATGACCATAACCATACAAAGGGAGATAAGTGCTTTGTGGGAAATCAAAGTGATAATTCTTCATATACATATCCATATTAGGGAGGGTGTTATCACAGATGGTATAATAATCATGGCCAATGATATCCAATATTTCATCAATTCTTTTTCTTTCCAGTTCATCAGCCATTTCGATTCTTCTTGGGGCCAATTAATCTGCAAAACGGATGAATAAATTAACCCTTAAATGGGATTATTTTTCATAAAATTTGTGAAATAATTCAGAAAAAATGGAAAAGGCATTAAGTCACGCAAGTTTAAACATGGAACGCAAATGTGGATGTGTCGTGCAAGTATATGGTGTGCAAGTCTAACCGCGCAGTTCCAGATACCTTGATAGCAGCGCGGCAACAACAGAAAAGTAGAAAAGACTGTAACTTGCGTAGCAGAGATGACGTGTGCGGTGAGAGCTCAAAAATCCGAAGTTCGGTGCAATGCATGACAAATGAGCACATATATATAGGCCCAACTGGCCACCTGCATGCCTACAGCCAGCGCGCTCCAGCCTTGCGCGACTCGCACCTGTGCGATGACAGTTGCATGGTGAACACCTGTGCGACCCTTTCCCTTTGATTTTCAACTTTTCCTCAAGGTCACACCCTTATTCTTTCGGATCCAACTCTGAGGTGGGGACATTTGTTGATGCTCCTTTTCATCACATTGTCTACAGTAATTGAAAGGGAAATGACTTAGCCCAAATTGATTCATCCATTGAAGAAAACATCAAAAATCGATAAAGGGGTGAAAAAGGAGTCAAAGGACCTTGGGTCGCGCAAGTTCCCTTACTCTCGCGCAAGTATACATGCGCGCCACCTAATGTTCGAGCAAGTGACTTGCGCGCCCTAAGTGATAACCGCCCTGGGTCTTATCCACCATATAAATAGAACTTGTGGCCCCCCTTATTTATAGAGGAATTTTGTTCCAGAATTCAGAAAAAGAGCTCGGAACGCCCAAGTCTCTTCTTCAATTCATAAAAACACTTCTAATGTAATTTTTACCAAGAATGGAAGGTCTAAACATGAGGAATAAGGTATAAGTGTTAATGTTCACTAACAATTGCGCAAGTAAGGGTTTTTACCCTTAAGGGAAATGAACACACTTGCACGCCTCCATACCTATTCATTGAAACTAGTGTGACACACTTCTGAAAGTACCTCAAGATGATTCTAATGGCTTTGGTCAAGAATCGCGCAAGTACCCATGAGCCACGCAGGTATACTTGCGTGACCAATACTTGCGCGCCCACGCATTACCTACGCGCCTACCAGGACATATGCACCCTTCAGCATTTGGGTTCCCTTCCTACCCATTTCACCTCTCCTATTCAAGATTCAGTCTTCAAGATACTCTTCAAAGCCATTTATGACATGTTTTCTTGATTGAATTACTTATCTGAAAGGAGTTCCGTGGAACATATCTCAAAACATAGTGAATTTCACATCTTTATGTCACTAAATTTAGAGATTTAATTAATTCAACCTCATCCTTTAAGATGATAGAATCCTTAACCAGGGCCTCCTTTTCAGAAGTAAGCCCCAGTGAAAATCTTCATTAATATGGGAATCTTCTTAAGGAGTAAGCTCAAAGTCCTCATTAATATGGTCCTCCTCCATAAGAGTAAGCCCCAAGTCCTCTTATCTGGGCCTCTTTTTCAGGAGAAATCCCCAGTCCAAATCCTCATTAATATGGGCCTCCTTATCAGGAGTAAGCCCTAGTCCAAATCCTTATTAATATGAGAATCTTCCTTAGGAGTAAGCCCCAACTCCTCATTAATATGGGCATCCTCATTATGAGTAAGCCCCAAGTCCTCAAACCTAGGCCTCCTTTTCAATAATAAGTCCCCGTCATAATTCCTCAAATATGGGCATCCTCCTCAGAAGTAAGCCCCAAACCATAAATTCTTTAAACAAGGTTTCTTTTTCAGGAATAAGCCCCAGTCTCAAATATGGGCATCCTCTTTAGGAGTAACCCCCATTTCCCTTAATTTTCAAATCTCTCTAACCTGGGCCTCCTCCATAGGAATAAGCCTAAGTATTATTTTCTCTTAACAAGTCATCACACCTTTTGATTTGGGCTTCCTTCTCAGGTGTAAAACCCAATCATAAGTCCCCTCTTAACATAGGCATCTTCATTAGGAGTAAGCCCCACGATTAGAGTATCCAAATATCCATGGAGTATATATTTCATTATGGACCCTCTTCATGGATTTCTTCACTAAAGTAAATCTTAAAACTCATCTATTTTGGAAGTCATACATACATAAGCCACATATCATTGCATGGTACAATTGTCTGGTTTCACTAATACCTCTTGTTTCTCACACCGAGCATGAATCACATGAGCTTAAAGTGTAAAAGTAATTATGAAATATTTTTTTGAGCCATCAATCATGAATAAACAATATACTCCACTACTTGAACTACATGGGTTTTTATTCGTTTTCCAAAACAAAGGATACGTATGTATCCCATCAGTGGGTACGATCCCAAGTCTGAAATAATCCATGTCCTCCGGAATGAAAATAAACTTCAAGTTCCCCACTGAGTGGCATTAAAACCAATATGGTCATCATAATGACCATGATACTTTTATTTATTTAAGGATTCCATAAATTAAGAATCACTATCAAATATGGATGATTCTTTATCGATGACGAACCTTGAATAAAAATAAATGATTCTCTAAATTTTCTTCATATCAATAATTGATTGTCAGATTTAATGGAAGGAACATTTTATACTTGGTAATGTAATAAGGATTCACGAATATAACATAAATATATGAATAGAGTCCTAGAGTAGACAATAATTCCCCTAAAAAATGTGTGATGAGTCCGACCTCCCATCCTCTCGACGAATGCAAATTCTTAAGCCTTATCAGTCCACAACTAATGAGCACCTACCATTGGAAAGTAGGTCCAAATGGATATGGAATCATTGGATGTTTCCGATTCTACGAAAAACCCCGTTAGAAACTTATTGGAATGGTTGAACCTTCAATCGACGAGGTCATCCCCAATTCCAGAGGAAATAGAGACTTGAACCCACAACAGAAGTGTTATAAGGGTACATCACCTACCACTGGACTATGTGATGTCCTATTTTGTGTAATGTAGATTTTTTAAAATTTTATGACTGATGAATGATAAATTCATTTTTTACAAACAGATAATATTAGGTTATATAAAATATTTTTGACTTATATTATATTTTGGAGTGAAATACTAGTTTTTTTGTAGAAATTAGTTAAAGGATAGAACGGAAGATGTCATGAATTCTTATTTTTTCTTTATTATATGAAGAAATTAATTCATAAACTTTAGGAAAAGTGTCTCAATTTTTTTTCATAATATCTTATGTTTTTTTGAACTGATAATATTTTAAATTGACATCAATTTATGGCTTTGAGGCCCACATTTTTCTATTTATTATTCATATGTTTGTGATTGATGACCTCAATCACTGTGTGTAGATATTTAAATTATTCCACCAATTATGTGTCTATTATTTCCAAAAATGTCCCCATATTATAAATCCTAATTTTTTGGTAACATTTCTATTTACCTTTCCCACTTACTAAGACTAAATTTTGTTAACCCTATTTCCGATGTAATTTTCCCACAAATAAATTTTATATTTTAGTCATTTTATTTTTTAAGAACAAATTAAAATTGTGAGGATGAAATTTTTTAAAACGAGGGTATAATTTAACTCCCCAATATTTCATAGTACATTTTCACTTTAAAATAATTTAATAGATTATATTGCACACAACACTGACTTGACATGCGTTATACACATGATTGCATTTCTACAAAACAACACAATAATATTATAAATATTTAAATGATATATTTATTTATCAATTAAATATTGTGATATTAATTGTTATAAATAAATTTTAAATGTTATTTATAGTTTTTATACTGAAATGTATATGTTTTTCTCAAATAGTTATATATTTTGAAAAACTATTAACTTAAAATAACTAATTTTTTTATCCTTTTATGAACAATAATAAAATTATATTTAGGCAGTATTAAGAGTAGATGTTTTTAAAACAAACATCTTTTTTGAATTCATAATATCAAAATTATCTTAGTATGATTTTTTGGTATTTATTTGAAAACATACAATTTTTTATGAATAGTGAAAAATACTACATAGTATATAGAAACCGACATTTTTTTAATAAAAATATTTAAATTAAATTTATTTTCTTGTAAAAATGGTTTTATAATACCTATATTAGTCCAAGTTAATTCATTATAGTCTTTTTATAATAAAATTAGATATATATATTTTTATTTGTATTTTTAACGTCTTTTTCCCACCTTTTTGGCAAATTTGAAAATTTTCATAAAATGTATACTTACCACTTCAGTGAATTGAATTTAAAAAATTTAAGAGACGCAATTGACATGAGTTTTTAAATGTGGTTCAATAAGATGAAAATAATTTTTGGTGAATGATAACTTTTGAATTTTATTTACCATGGTTAAAAGTAAATTGGGTAGTTAAATGAAAAAAATATTATAATAAAATAATATTAACCCAATACATGTCTTAATTATATTGGATAACTGTTTTTTGACCAAAATCAACATTCAAGAAAAAATGTGATTCTTTTTTATTCAATTGGGTTAGATTATGACATATATTATATATTATTTAAAGAAGAGTTAATAGTGTTAAATAAAAATTTTAATAAGTAAATCAGTTTTAATATATTGTTATACATTAATATAAATTCGACTACAAATACTCATTAAGAAATCAAAAAATATTTCCTAAATAATTGTAAATTATTTATACTTTTTAAGCATAAAATAATTAAATTTATTTATGACATAATGATGATGCACTAATTACCTTATTAATGAATGATTTAAATAATTGATATTATAAATATTAAAATAAATGTAAATTGAAACATATGATGTCATCCACTAATTTTTCCTGTTGAATATGACATGTATGGGTTTATTCAATGTTTTTTTTGAAGTAATCAATTTGTTATGACTTTCACAAAAAAACAACATACTAAATAGTTTCAAAATTGACATAAATGTGTTTTTAAAACAAATACAATTTTATTAAATGAAATAATATTCATAAAAATCTAAAATTATGCCAAAGTACAAAAATAATGTCATATATGTAATTAATGAAAAACTTTAGGTTCTCTTGTAATTTTATAGTATGCTTATTAACCATATTGTGTAAGAATACATGAAGTCATGAGAAGACATAAACTTTTTAACTAATGGTTAAATCTAAATGATAAGGTTAATATGGTGACTTAGACTTGTATAAAACCTATTGGTTGAGTGGATTTTGACCCATCCCCACCATAGCCTAAAAATAAATCCATTTTTTATTCATTATAAATTGAAAATGATTTCATAATAAAATAATATTTCAAGTTCTTCTTAAAATGCTTCTTACCTCACTTATAAAAGGATACTTCCCCTTCTCTCAAACATACACCTCCAAATCCATTTTTCGCTGCAAAAACCTACTCAAATATCCCCCCAACTATAATAAAATCAAACTAGAGGCCTTAATTTGATCAAAATTCCAACCAATGGAGCCCTTTTTTCAAATCAAAATGAAGAACCCGAAGAAGTGGTTATTAAGTTATCACCTCTTTAAAAGTTATTTTATTCTTCTACTTCCTCATTAATTGTTTTTTATCTACTAAAATAATTAATACAGTACCTTCTATATACTGATATGTAATTACAAATATTATACAACCATATTCATTATTCAATCCATCTTATGAATGAAAAAGTCACTATACTTGCGTACATACAGTTTACCATATCCAC
This sequence comes from Viscum album, assembly GCA_963277665.1. Taxonomy (NCBI): domain Eukaryota; kingdom Viridiplantae; phylum Streptophyta; class Magnoliopsida; order Santalales; family Viscaceae; genus Viscum; species Viscum album. The sequence continues at coordinate 1,041,296,492 of OY728163.1, read as the reverse complement.
GTCGTGGTGTAGTTTTTCATTCAACATTTCTTTATTTGGATGGGTATAATAATGAGTATTATTGATGTAAATAGTAAATATAACATTTTAATTATTTTCAATATATAATATAACGTCCAATTAAAAACCATTTAACCATCACTATAAATATATTGTCGCTCATACGTACATATGACTTACTGTCTCCACAACACGATGAGATTCATCTTCAAAGATCACCCGTAATGAATTTTTATAAAAATATATATATTTATTAATTATAAGGTATCTGAAAAATTATTTATAATGGAAGATTATATTTTTATATAGGTACATATATGTCGATTACTTACTTCAATTGATACAATATGAAATTAGAAAAAACGTTCATACGTATATATGAACTACCATCTCTTTGAATGGTGTTTCCATTTCAAATATCTATATATTATAGATATTTATATTCAAAATATATATTATATATAAACCATGTTTTATATTCTGGAATTATGTAAATCATAATCTATGAGATACGATCAAGAATAACAAGTTCAAACACATATGATAGAGAAAGTGATTATTACCACAAATGTTACTTTAACATGAAAATTCTTATTAAATGCGTAGTGTAAAGTGATAAATAAATCTTATATTATATAATAAATATTAATATAGTTTTGGTATATTTTAATAACAAACTATAGTTGTTATAAATGAGGTTAAATGCTCCCTCTACTAAAAGAAAGTACAATGTAAGGGTTAGTTACTCAATCTCATTATTATCTGAGATTGTTTATGAGAAAGTATTTATTGGGACATATTTATCATCTATGTCCATGTCTCATAAAAATGTATTCCAAAATAATATTTTAAGGTTCTTTGGAAGGAATTATTTAAAAATATCATCATTTTAAATGTTTTTATAATTTATTTTTTATAATCTTTTAAATTAATGTCCATGTTTTCAATATCATTATAAGGATTTTTTTTATATGGGAATGATTGTTTTAAAATGATAATTCCTCTAAAAATATTCAAAGTGGTATGGAAAACATTGATTCAAAAATTTATTTTAAATTAATTTCTTTATAATTTTTTTTAATTTTAAACTATTTCACAAAAAAAGATATTTCTCTCAAAAAGTATTACTAATCATTTTCTGCTATGTAAACACCATTTACTGGATATTATTATTGATTGAGGATGATTTATTATAATAAAATCATCCATATTTTATTGAATAATTTATGATAATTTTTACATTGTATGATATATTTTTTATAAAATTCATGGTTTATGTTTATAGTATTGACATTTTGTATGATTATTTTAATACGAATGTTTATATATGATTCAAAATTTCCATATGAGGAAAGCATTGGACATAGTAAGTAATGGGTGGGGATTTCTATAGCCCCATGATGAATTGGTAGGTCTAATAAGAAAAAATAGTGTCTTGGCCTATGTCCTTGAAAAATTTATATTTGGGTTCTTCACATGAGGCCTTTACTTTCATGTTAAGATTTTTAGTATTATTCATTCCATCATTATGAGATATGTTATTAATGTTACATGTTATTATTCAACTAGTATAATATCCATGTGAATAAGTAAATGGAATTATTTGATTTAACTTTTCAATATTATGCTGAATTTTACGTTTAAAGGGAATTTTATCAATTTTATACCTTACCATAAATGTTTATTTTTATTTATGATAGCTTCCGCTATACTGTTTATCATTATTGAGAATTTTAGCTCACCCCTTTCTTATGCTTTATTTTCCCGGGATTTGAAGAAGTGTATTTATATTTATATGTAGGATTTTCATAGGTTAATAATGGTGTTCTCAAAGGATTATTAATGTAATATTTTTATGTTAGAAACTGTAATTTAAAGTTCATTTATGTAATCTATTATCCAATAGTACTAAACTTATTAGTCCTTCAAAACATGATTCCTAATAATTGTACCAATTTATTAAAATAATGCTCCCACTCAGGGCTAACATGGGTCAAGGCATTACAAAAAATTATAATTCCATTAAATCTATGAAACAAATGATTTATAATTTTATATTCACTCATTTTTATTTTTTAATACTCTACCCATAACAAACCTAACTGAGTTCTTATAATATTATCCATGAAAAGATATGATACTTATAGAATTTTCATATAATAATGTGAAATTGTACCTATAGAAATACGATATACAAAATTATATTAGTAACATAATATAATATATTCAACACATTAAAATTCAACACATATTTTACTACATAAATACACGTGAATGTTTTAGGATAAAATTAAGGATGTTTTCTGGTTTTACCATAATACTCAAATAATAAATTATTTACGGAAAAATTTTATATAATTTTTCTAGTTTCAATAGTTAGTGTCATCCAAATTAGTATAACTTCGTGGAGTCTAATAATTTTTGGAAATTTTCGATTCCCCATCAAATATATCATTTCCACAAGACGGTTTATTCATAAAATTGTTATCACGGTAAAAAATATATATAAAAGATCAAGGGGAAATCATTGTTACAAATTGTGATGAATTAGATGTGAGATGGTACAAAAATCTAATGATTATATAACAGTTAAAAATTAATGTAGTGGAAATAAAAATTAATAAGTTAGAAGAGATTTTTATTATAGTTTTGATCAAAATGATCCTCCATCCTCTTAGTACATCTTTAAAACAAAGAGAGAAATTGAACCCAATAATTATGGAATCTATTTCTTTTATGGGGATCCACAAACCTTACATGAAATTATGATCACATGGATTTACAATCCAATTACATTTTATTTTTCACACATGGAGGAAAAATCAAAATTGTTCCTATTTTTTTAACTAGAATCACTTCATAAACCCTCCTACATTATTCTACCTAGATGCACAACCCAATATTGGATTTTATAAGGGAGTAATAAAAAACTAAAAACTAAATTTTAAGGAGATTCACAATGCGCACATATATAAATAAGTATATGTAACACTACGTAAACCAATATAAAAAGTGATGGTCTGGTTGTTGAGACCGCAAAGATCCCATTTGCAGTAAATTTTTTCCACAATGAACTCCAGAAAATATGATCACACATATAGTTATTACAGAGTGTGTGAGAAATCTTCATTACTTCGTTATTTTTGTATCAGTTAGATTCCTATTTTTTTTTTGGATAATCATGTGAAGCTACATTTATAGAGTTTATCTTCATAAACTATTTCATCAAAACCTAAAATTATCATACATAGCAATGGAAGTTTTTCATTTCCAATGTAGACACACTCTTGTCTCTCAAAAAAATTACTATCAATATTTTTCATAACATTTTCATAGTAAAACCCATTAAAAATATTAATAATTAAATAAAGATTCCCAAAAATAAAATTTTAAGAGCCCTCATAATACTTCCAAAAATCTTGAGATACTAACTATTCCTATTCCAAATATTTTTAATTCCAGTGTTATATTTTTTATGAATTCAATTTGAATTATTAAAGCAATTAATTATCAATTAAATCTATCTAAAATAATTCTAAAATTGGTTTATTATAATTAAAAAATTAATATGTAATCCTAGAAATTTTAAATCCAAATAAAATTTTTTATCTAACATATAATAAATAAAAATATTTAAAAATGTGTAAAACATTGTATTTTTTCTAATTTCACATTATTATATTGCTCATATGGTTTAGTTTTTCAATATAGTTGGTTTTCATGTATGTGAAAAGAAAATACGTAACAAATTATTTCTATGTAGTTGATTTCACATATCCAAAAAAATTATTTAAAAAAATTTCACACAAAGCTAAATTCACAAAAAATTAAATATATTACAATGGTAAATTCATGTATCAAAAACTAATCATATAGTAAAATGTAGCATAAAGGAATTTAAGTTTTTCAAATTTAAAACAGATTAATGATTTGGATGAAAAATAAGCACTCTACTTGAAATATGACCTTGATAAACAATGATAAAAATATCAAAAAATATATATGATATTTTCAAATATGTAAGTAATTATAATTATCTAATTATTGATAAATTAACTGAAACACTTGTATTTATAAATTAATCGTATTAAAGGGAATGCAAATAATAATGTTATGTAATTATCAAAAACATAATGTAGATTGAGGATCCACTTAATAGGATTTGTGACATATTCTCATGATAATATTTTTTCCAATATAGGGGATGATTTTGAGGTATATAATTCTGATAGGGATTCAAGAGAATAATGGTTGAATGGATTATTTGGAGATGGAAAGTGGAGTTCTCCTTTTATAGCTAATAATGTGTGATATTTTTATTCAATACCCATTTCATAATATAATGGAAATTTCATCATCATGGGGAGTGGATTCAAATAGGAAATATATTAGATTAATCATGAATTTAAATATTTAATTATTTTATAGACAAATGTAGAGATAATTTTAATGATATTTAAGTCTTTTCTATATAATTAAACTATTGCAACTTATTTTACCAATTATCCATTACTTTTTCCAAGGATAGTTATTTTTATGATTAAAAATGAAGTTAAATTTATTTTATAATAAAGACTTCATGATCAAAAATATAAAAACCATTTCCCGATATTCAATTTAAAAATTTGATAAAAATAAATTTCAATATTAATATCCAAAACCTATAAAACTAATTCTCAGAAAAAATTTAGGTTTAAGAATAAAATATAATTTATACTTATTACTTTATATCTAATATTCATGAGATGATTTATGCGCTTTTTGAATATATATATACATATATATATATAATTTAGATATTTATTTAACTAAAAAAATAAATTATTGGAATAATTTTTATTCCAGGAGAAACATCTCATTTTAAAAACAATGCTTTAAAAACATTTATCTTAACGTTAAATGAGTTTAACATTATTACATAAAATATAATAATCAAGGTATGTTTTATTTCATTCTCTAATATAAAAAAAGTATTATAAACTTCATACCATAAATATGCATATTTTAATGTTTTCATTAAAAATATATATAAAAAAATGTTTTCAAACAATGTATTTTGGTTTATCCAAAAAAGATTAATCAAATATTATGAATAATTAATTATTCATTTCATGGATGTTATTAATTAATTTGAAAAATCATTTCATAAATTGATTCAATATATTTTATTGATATTATTATCTAGAATCAATAAATATAATAAAAATATGTTTTTTATAAATATCTTTTTTAGAATCTATATTATTTTCCAAATTGAATTTGCGCCTTTTAATTTTTATTAAAAAGTTATATATTTTTAACGACACAATTTTTTTGATTTAAAATTGTTTTCAAAAAAATGGGGGATATATTTTTTTCATCACAAAAAAACATATTTTCTTAATAAAATGAATATAATGGGAACTGTGACCATCCTAATTTAATAATCATATGACTGTTCGTTAATGATGACCATTGTACAATAAGATTGTTGTGAGCTATACTATTGATAATAATTATAATGCCATCATTAGAGTTTATAATTATAATTTTGGGAAAGGATAATTGATACCTAAATAAGAGTCAATGGCTTCAACTAGTAGAGTATTCTATTCAAAGCCTTATTTTTGAATCTTGTAAGGGACATTTCATCAGAAGGGTTCTCTCTTGAATAAACCCAAGAAAAGATTTAACAAGTATATCTGTAATGAAATTTCCTACATGGGAAGTTCAAGTTAGTGTATATTACCACTCAATCGATGTTAGATGTGGAACCCTATGAAACTACCACTATCATACACCATACACTTAGCGAATATATGGGGTTAATAAGAGAATATGTGTCCAAACCTGATTTTCCAATTCCTTTTATCTAAATAAAATTTATATTCCATGATTTCAGTTTTCAGAATAGTTTTGCATTATCAAGTTGAGATGGAATTTGATAAATTGATTTTTCAGATAGTAATCTTAATTTTAAAAAACGAAATTATTTTTATATAAAATAAAATTTTCTGAATAATTTTTATTTTAATGAAATATTATGATTAAAAACTATTATTTAAAATTAATGTAAAAATAATTTTATTTTTTTCAAGTGATAGAAATTTTACAATACATTTTCTATCTAATGTTATACTTATTATAAAAATATTTTTATATTAAAAGATAAAAAATCATATTTAAATAAATATTATGATAAAATAAAAATCATTTTTTAAATTATCATGCTTAAATTATGTTAGGGTGAATTTATGATAATTTAATAAATTAATTTATTTTTTCCTCAATAGAAAAATATAGTTTGAGTTTTTCACAATTTTAATGACATCATACTTATTTCATAATGGTCTAATAACTAATTAAACCCAATCCACCACTTAAAATATTTTATTTTATTAATACTATGTAATTTATTATATTTTAATTAATTTCCAAACATATAGTTTTATTTCAAAATTATAAAATGTAATCTTTCACATTAAAAAAGTTATTTCATTAAAACATAAATATCCCTTTCCAAAATAGGTCATATAAAATTAAGGTCGACTCTTATGGGATGAAATGACCTAAAATTTGATCCACGTTTCCAATTTAATTTTCAAATACCATGGTAAATCCTACGTTTTTTCATTTATCACTACCTAGGTGTCCAATGCATTTATTTAGAAATTAATAAACAAATCTACCTCTTTTTCTATAAATACCAACAACTTTCTCCATTTCCTTTCACTCCCATTTATTCCTCTATGAATATTTGATTGTTTTACCTCCCAATGTGTCCTCCCAAGTTGTCCTCAATCTCCCATGGTCTTGATCATCAATTTTTAGGAACTACTATCCTTGGTTAATAACCATCGTAATTTTTATGAAACCTCTGTGAAAAGCCTTGGTTACATAATTATTAATGTCTCATATACATGTTGTAGACACTTTTAGATGTTATTATTAAAGTTATTTTTATTATGATATTCCCATTTTTTATGATTTATTTATGATATTCCCCTTATTCTTATTGATAATTTTGAGTATCACATGTAAACTATTTCCCTTACTTTCCCTTATTGGGCATTATTCTCACCCTTTACTTTGCAGTATTTCATGGTGTATTAATATTCTCTAAAGGTACATTTGATGAACCAATGAATAAATCCATCACATTTTTGAGAAGAATGTTTTTTTCATATATTATGCTTCTTTTCTCCATGAATCTAAAGATTAAAAGTTCCCATATTTGTACCATGTAAATGAAATGTTCTAGAACAAAAAGGCAAGATTCCATAGTTGGTATCAATGTATGGATATTTTTTTTATGGAAAATAGGATTTTAAAACATTAGTAATAACCTTATGGACAAGTAAAAATATTGTAAAACATCGTTTTATTTCATTAAAGTATTATGTGAGATGGTTCTAAAAAAATAAATCACACTCAATATATGATCAAGTTGATGTGGTTGTTGTACATATGAACCTTGGGGTTAAAATATGATAATTTTTTTCGAGACTAATGTTCTGTAACCAGGTACTTGAAAATGGTCATTACTATCCACCTAGATTGAAACGATTGGGGATACTTTTGGTTAATCACAATATTTTTTTGAACTGTTATGAAATATTTATAGAAAATATACTTTTTTTTAAAGAATAAATAATTTGTTCATGATGTTTTAAAGAATAAAATTTATTTAATAATTTTAATATTCTTTAGAGAAACATGTTTCCCAACAATGTTTTCTTATTTCAATGAAAGGTGGGAAATAGGAGGTACCATGAAAATGGTTAGTTTTATGGGGAAAGGTATATAGACCCTTTGATGGATGCCAAAATATAAAACTTCATGATAATGTTGAACGAATTGGCTTGTGTTATGAGAAATAAATTGAATCATTATGAGAGAACAATTTTCCCTCAATTTGAAAAAAAAGTTCTTTTGAGTACTTTATGGATCAATTACCACCTTATTCTAGTATATCTATTTATCCATTTATTTCTGAAAAATGTATATGATCAATAGAAAAGATATTGTCTGTACTTCATTTTTTAGAATAGGATAATGTCATAGTAGTTGTGTAACTCTTATAGGTAGAAGTTGATCAGTGGTAGACACTGATTAAAAACAATAATCCTATAATGGAGCTGTGTTCTACAGAGTGGGAATAATTTAGGTGAGCCTTTTTCACTAAACATTTCCCCTATTTTGTGAGAAAATAAATTAATAACAAATTCCTAGAGATCAAGAAGAATAAAAATGAATTTGTTGGAAGCTATGACATTAACATTTCAAGGATTTCCCACTACACCTCTAGCTTTATCATAGATCACAATTAAAAGGTTGATAGATCTATAATTGGACAAATACCCAATATATATAATACTTTATCAAATAAATACTATTATATCTATGAGGAGATTTTGAGAAAGTCTATGATGGTAGAAACTGAGTTTGTATTGATGTGGTGGTCCCATATATCAAATGAAAATAAGAGATCAATCAAACAAATCATAGGGAGAAACATTGATCACAAAATAAGAAGATAGAATGTGAAAACACCCACATGAATGAAATGTTGGAAGAAGAATTAGGTTAAATACTTTTCTTAGCAGAATAAATATTACATGTTTGGAATATATGGGAATATTTCTCAAATCATTCCTAGTGAGGTGAAGCCACCACTTCTCAAAACTAACATCAAATGGAAGATGGTGTATACCTATCCTGAAGTCTAACGCTTCAAGTTTGGATAACATATCTACTTTTCTAACCACTTTCTAAATAAAAATTTAATGGAGGAAAATCTCCATCAAACCCATCATAGTCTAAGGGAGCATGGTATAACTTTTTCAATTATGAAAACTAATGTATAATCTCTAAATGATGTGGTGGTACGTACCCTTGTTGATCTCTCAAAGATAATAAGATAATTTTTTTATTCAAGTTCTTAGTATTTCATTATTTACTGTATGTTTTGAAATAATTTAGTATAAATCACTAAACATATATTAGTAGAGTTTTTTTTAATACTCATAGAGGGATTATACTAGTATCAAATGTGTATAGAAACCCTAGTATTATCTTTGGAAAGGACAATTTCATGGAAAATATAATAGTCATTCCCATGATATAACTCATCATTACCCGAGGGATGCACTGTCTCAGATATTATAATGATAATATCAATTACATAAACTAGGAAATCTGAATACTATTGAAATGAAAACATATATTTGTTTTCCAACTATTTGTATCTAGACCTAATCTCTGTTTATAAACACCTCACATAGCCTTATTTATTGGAATGAATGTTGAATATAAAAAATGAAATGAAATTATATTAATAGAGAACATACCCATTGTTTAAGAATACATTTAGATATTTATTTAAGATTTACCAAGACCTCCTCTAGAAAGGGAGGTATAGTTCTACATTGAACCTATTCCAAGATCCAATCAAATGTGAAATACCCCATATAGAATGTAAAATGTGTGGATTAAGGATATAAATAAAGAACTCTAAGATATTTTTTAAAATGGGTTTATCAAACCATGTGTGTCTCTTTGGGGTTAACTTGTTCTATTTGATAATAATATGGCCGGATAAATGTAGCTATACATTGATTATCGGGAAAATAATGAGATCACTATGAAGTGAAAGTTCCATATTTCAAGGATTGAAGATTTATTTGACCATCTTCTTGGGGATCAATTATTCTCCAAGACTGATATTTGATCTGTCTATCAACAATTGAGGGTAATGAAAAAACATGTTCCAAATACTACCTTCCAATCAATATATAGGAATTAGGATTTTATTTTTATTTTCTTATACTTGATTAGTGGTCCTTATATATTTATGGATGTGGTGAATAGAGTCTTTAAGAACAACCTTGATAACATTGTTATAGTTTTTATTGATGATATTATAATATATTCTCCAATTTATGAGGAGGATGAGGATCATCTAAGAATCATGTTAAAAACACTATGGAAGGTGAGGGTATTTGGAAAGTTTATAAAATTTGAATTCTGGTTAAAATAAGTTTCTTTATTGGGGAATATTGTGACCTATGAATAAATCTCAATTGACCCTGCAAAGATAAAGGTAGTGGAGTAGTGGACCCATATTACAACAGTAACTGAGTTTCGTTGATTCCTTTCATTAGAAGAATATTATTAGAGATATGTGAAAAAAAATTCATGGCATTCTAATCCACTGAAAATGTTAACTCTAAAAAGGGCCAAGTTCATCTAGAAAAATGAGTTTGAAGAATGTTTCCAAGAGACGATGAAGAAATTGGATACTACACCAATGTTAACACTTCTCTCTATTGGAGGAATATTTGTTAGTTTTATAAATTCATATATGAAATTAATTACATGTTTCCTTATGAAAAATGAAACTTTTATTCAATATGAATATCCTGATGAGAAGAATTATCCTCCACAAGGCCTGCATTTGGTTGTGGTTTTTTCTCTCTCTGATGAAATGGAGAAACTATCCTTATGGGAAGAAATGTGATATATACAAATACCACCAATATTTGAAGTTTATTTTCATGAAAAAGGAATTGAACATGAGATAGAGTATATGGTTGGAACTTCCTAAAGACTTTGATTGTTCAATTCATTATCATCATGGAAGAGGAAACAATGTCTCTAATTTATTATGTAGGAAATACATTGTTGGAATATCAATGATAAGGATTTAAGGGTATCCTTTGGGAAAGGACCTAGTAAAACTAGACATGGGAATATTAAGGGAAGCTACATCACCATACCTTCCCCAAATTATTTATCAACTATCAGTATTATAAATTACCAATAAATATAAAAGATTTTATATTTGGTTATTGAATAAGATACGGGATGTGAAGGCAAAAATGATTTTTCAGTTCAATATTAATCCTTAATTTGTATTAATATTTCTTAAAAATATATGGATTCCATATATTCATGGAATAATGAATTACATGATGGATAAATCTCATAGATCTACCTTTTCTATAAATAAACGGTTCACTTAAATGTATAGGTAACTTCTTGATCATTATTTTATGGATAATATTAAAAGGGATATTTTTTACTAAATAATAAGGTGTTTTTTTGTCAACAAGTGATAGAAGAGAGAAAACATCATAAATGAGTGTTACATATACAACTTATAACATCATGGAAGTAGGAAAATATCACTATGGAATATGTCATTGGTCTTCTTTGAACATCTAAATGAAATAATCTGATATGGGTTATAGTGGACCATCTCACAAAGACTGTCCATTTTTTCATTATCTGGGAATACATATCTCTTGATCCACTTGTAATGATTTTCGTAAAAGAAGTGGTGTTGTTTCAGAGAGTGAAACATTATATCATATATGATCATGATCCATGGTTACCATAAGCATTTTGTATAATTCCTCAACGTTCTCTATGTACCGAAATGATTTTTATTATATCTTTTCATCCCCAAACAGAAGAAAAAAATCTGAAGGGAATATTCATACACTCAAGGAATTGATGAGAATATTCTCAATGGATTTTAATGGTGTTTGAGATCAAAATTTCCCATGAGTTGAGTTCTCATAAAAAATATCATCATTACAGTATTAAAATGGCACCCAAGGTAGCTCTATATAGGAAGTGATGTAGAACTATTACTTATAGGGATTAAGTTGGTGATGGAAATCATCATGGTACCGATCATTTTCAAGAGATTATTGAAAATGTTCATTCAATCCAAAAACACCTTAAAGCTACAGAGAGCCCGCAAAAGATCTATGCTGACTTCGGTAAAATGGACATGGTGTTTTTTTGGTAAAAAATTGTAATTTGAAATATCACAATGTAAGAGATTCATGTAGTTTGGGAATAAAATCATAGACCCTATGAAATCCTTGATCTCATAGAAGCAGTGGCCAATAAGATTTGACTTCGTCCAAATTTAGCTCATTTTTCTAATGTCCACCATATATCTTCCGTGAGTATGTAAACACATGAAAATTCAAATATAATGAATCCTAAGGTGGTACAACTAGAACATGACCCCTTTTATAAGGAGTATCTAGTGGATATCATAGACAATAAATACAAGGTTTTACTCAACAAGACTACCCACATTGTCCAATTGTTATAGAGGATCCAAATATATGAAGAAGCCCCATGGGATCCATATTAGATGAGAAGTGTCTATAACTTGTATCAATTGAGGTAATGAGTTGAATTTTTGGGGATAAATTTTCATAAGGGGGGAATAATGTAATACCCTAAACTTTTTGAATGATAATTGTTTTTAGAAAATTTGTGTTATAATATATTATTCAATAATACTATGTTTTTAATGGAGTGGATATAAAGGTATGTGTGACCATCTTGATTAAACCATTATAGGACTATTGGTCAATTATGAAGGTTGGAAAATATGACTATTGGAAATTTTAATACTGAAAATTTTTTAATGATATTATTAGAGATTATAAGTCCAATTTTCACAAAGGGTGATTGATGAAGAAAGAAGAGTTGATGTCCTCAACCAGTAGAATCATTCCATTTGAAATCCATTTCTCATATCTTGGGGCGAAGGTTTCTTCACTGGGGTATACTATTGACCATGCCCAAGTTGAGCTTCAACAAGTGAATATTGAAAAAAATCTCCAAGAGGATAAGTTTATGTTTGTAGAGATTACAGCTTAGCCAATGTTAGTAATGGAAGCACATGAAAGAACAACCATTATACACTATACTCTCAGGGTGTATATATTTTTAATCAGGGTATATGTGTCATGAACATAGTTTTTAATTCATTTTTTTAAATATAATTGTTATTCCATCATTTTCATTTTAAGAATGGTTTTGTGTAATAAAATTTAGATGAAATTTACTAAATTGATTTTTTGTATAAATATTTCACTTTAAATAATATATATAATTTTTATAATAAACAAATTTATTATGAATATTTTTAATTTTAATGATATATTCTGATTAAAAGACTCTTATTTTATAACAAATGCTAACTTATTTTTTTTCGTGTTGAAAATTTAACATTTTATTTTATATTCACTGTTATTTCTAATAATTAAGGATTTCTATATTTATTAGATAATATTATTATTCTTAGAGAATTATTTTGAAAAAATAAATTTTATTTTTAAATTTAACATTTTAAAATTAGTTTAGGGTAAATTTATGAGAATTTTATAATATACATTATTGTTTCATGAATAGTAAAATTACAATTTGTGTTATTAGGTATGTTAATGACATCATAATTTTAACATAGTGATGTAATAAATGATTAACCACATTATAAAACAACAAAATATGTTATATTATTAATATATTATATTTTTATATATTTTAATCAATTTATAAACGTATAATTTACTTTACAAATTCAAAAATGGAAACTTTAACAATAGAAATGTTATTTTATTAAAAATATAATTGTCATATGAATAATATGTAATATAAAATTTTATTCAACTCTAATGGAATAAAATGAGAATAAATATTATCCATCCGTCAAATATGGTGGGATAATTCCATGGGAAATTCCATGATTTTTCATTTACCACTCCCTAGGTCTTAATTGCCTTTATTTAGAAATTGATAAACAAATCCACCACTTTTTATATAAATACACACCCATTTATAAATTTACATTCACTACCATTTAATCCTACCTGGTAATATAATTGTTTTTACATCCCAATGGGACCTACCAATGTCCTCTCATGCTCCCAAGGTCCCTATCATCATCCTTTAAGAACAACTTTTCATTGTAAGGGAAATCACAAATTCTCTTTAATATTCAAGTTCCCTAATTATGTGGTATGACTTTAAATTTTCCAAATTATTTTCTTATATAAAATTTATTTTATCCCATTATGTTACTAATATTATTTTTGATATGGGATATGATTTTCCCCTCTCTGTTTACCCATTTTTATAAAAATATTTTATATTTTTTATGCTATCAATTTTAATTATCAAAATTTATTTCTTGTCACAATGAAATTCATTTTTATATTTTAATGTGAATAATCAAACCACTTTTTTTATATGGGTATTAAAACAAATTATTTTTATTATTTTTATTCATTAATTGAAATACATAAAACCCTTATTCCCTTTTCTATGGGTTAAAAAATACATAAAGATCTTGTCTTTAAACACTTTTTAAAATTCCATGATTTTCATATAATCCCCAATTCTTCTACTCTCCATGAGTTATTTATGAAATGTTTTATTATGATCTATATGACTCACATAAATTAATAAATATTAATAGTGTACATTTATAGTGAACCAATTCATTTTTTAAATAAATTAATATCTAGATATGACTTGTTTTATGATACATTAGATAATATACATGGTTATTTTTTTGAAACCTCTATGAAAACCCTTAATGATATGATTATGAATGTCTCATTAAAATTTTGTAGCAACATTTCCCTGTTATGCTTTGAGTTCTTTTAAATATTATATTCCCTTTTTTATTTGATCATTCCTTTATATATACTTAATGTTCTTATTGATAATTTGCATGATCACATGTAAACTATTTCCCTTTCATTACTGAACCAATCCTTATTCTCACCCTTTACTTTGAAGTATCTCTTCAGGTTATGAGATGTTGTAAAAGTATATAGGATGAACCAGTGAATAGGACTTTAATGTTTTTTACAATAATTCATTAACATTAAATGTATTATGTACCGTTTTCAAAAAAACATAACACTAATATATCCTCTATTTATTCCATATAAATTATAATTTATGTAATAAAAATGTGGGATGACATAATATCTTGATAATTATGTTTAATTTATTTTTTATTAATATAATTAATATTTTTTTGATATTATACCATTATAAAACAATTGTAACTTTTTATAAGTGTTTCATGTAACAATAACATCAAACACATATGATTTTAATAAAGGTAAATACCATGTAAAATCATTGGTTGTTACATAGTCCACTAATAGTTGAAACATTGAAATATCAATACAAGCTCAAAATTATTATATATAAATAAATTAGTAATTAATTTCAATCTTGATTCACAAAAATTATTCAAGAAATGTTCCATTATGTCTTTGATATAATTTATGGTTTAATGGGATTCTAAATTCTCAACATGGTATTCACATTCACTTCCATATTCTCAATAAGTTTATGACATGTATAGGATGAGTGGTTCCACAAACTCTTATCTTCTTAGATTCACCATTGTTAAGCCGTTTTAAATCCTTGATCAACCAATTTAATTTTTAGTCATTTATCACATAATATACCACCTTAGATTAATTCAAGGCACACACACACACATTAAAATGTTGAATGATATATTTCCATAAAATCAAGTCAATTATATATTCCAAATCATTATTTTTTATCAATCCTAGTTTGTACTGTTACAAAATGGGATTTATTCAAATATAGTAAATTAAATATACTTATGTTATTCATACTATAATTATATTCCATGTTGTAAGAGGGTCATATGTTAATACATGAATCATATAATCAACTAGTTATACATGCACCATTATATGAATAGTATCCACTATGTCATCACCAAACATTGTGGAAACCAAGAGAGGGATAGGGATATATAGATAGAGAGAGAGAGTTGATGATAAGATCTAAATTATCATTGAATATTTTTATCAACATCGCAAGCATGGAAATTTAATACTTATCCAAAAAACTATTCATGGAGTAATGAAATGAAAAAAATATATTGTAATTAAATAATAATTATATCTTGACTAAACTATTTTCATGATAATTATATATTAAATATGAATATATATATATATATATAATTGGGTTAAAAAATTTCCTAAATGTATGAAATATTTATTTAAATAAATATCATGACTAATTAAATTACCATAGTATCAAATCAATAAAATATCATAGCCAAAAGGAAGCTCTTTATTTTTTAAATAAATAAAAAAGTTCATTTCCAAATTCTACAAATTTATTATGAGAAAATAAAAAAAAATCATTTCTAATTTTTTATATTATTTCATACATTATCACAGAACCTGTTGAAACAATTAAATTATTAATTATAAAAAAATTGAATCAATGAATCCAATGAAATAAAAATGGATGAAAAATATTGGGCGTATGATTTTTTGAAGGTGGGTATATTTGACCTAACTAAATGTTGTTCCTTTTTGAAGCCATATAACATATATTATTGGATATATAATTGAATTTATCATATCATGACTATTTTATTAATTTAATATGTAATATATGAACAATTCTTAAGATTTAAATTTACATCATAATTATATAACAAATCTCTATAATAAAAAAATGATACTTGGAAAAAATATTAAATTATGAATTTTGGTTTAGATAGATCAATATGATTAGATATAGATGATATTTAAATATGAAATTTTGGGATATAATATCCATTATAAATTATTTACATGAATTTATCCCTTGGTAAAAACAAGGTTTTGTAGATTATATAGATTGACAAACCAAAAAGATAACTAATTGTTTTTTCATTGGATATTCTTATCTACGAGCATGCTTTCTATATTCCTAACTATATATCATGATTAATTTATTATATGAACAATATAAATGTATGCATGATTAAAACCATTATATTTAATGTTTTTAATGAGTTTTGTTATGTTATTTTTTACATTAATTGCATGACATTTATTGAATAATAAATATAGAATTTATCATTTTTTGAGAAAGGGAAAAGGGATTTTTATTTGAAATCTATTTGGTTTCCCCTTAACCATTAAAAGGGGATGATATTAATAATTAAAAATTATGTCTCATTGATAATGGGAAGATGAATTTCATGTCCTTTTTTCCTAGATGTTAGTTTTTAGTGAAATCCATGAACATGGAATAATAAATAATTTTTATCTAATAAATTCAATTGAATAATAAATAAATAATGAATAAATGGTGATACAAATTTTGTATCCCTGTTTTTTAGATATCATTTTACGAAGAGATTATATTTTCTAATGTTTATTTTTAATAAATGTTTTTATTGATTTGAATTATAATTACCTATTTTGATATCATTATTTGGTTCATGATAATTTTCTTCTTTAGTGAGTTAGACATGATAATATTGAGAGAAGGCCAAATAGGTTCAAACATGGTGTATCAAGTGTTTAATGTTAAGGAAAATGTTTGTCCCACATCATTTATTCGGTGTTTATCCAAGTGTTATAATTCCTAAGTAAAATAAATGCATAAATTTGAAGAAAGGTTATTCAGTTTTAGAACAAAATAAATTTAAATTATTAATCAAGGTATTATTATGTTATTAATTTCTCAATAAATAAATGTATGAAATTATATAATAAACCAACATTCCTTTTTAGATTTTAAATATACAGATGTTGTATTATAAGGATCATTTAAATGGTATATATTTTTCACATTACACTAGTATAATTTATAAATTACTATTTGATGTTTTTTAGACAATTAGTATAATATAAAATTTTTTAATGAATTTATATGTCTTTTTATATTGTTTTGATTCCATGAGGGAATAAGTGAAATTTAGAAAAACATTAAAAAAAATTTAAATAATAAATTATGACTCTATATTTTACATAATTTTAATACTAATGAAATGGTATCCATCTCTTGAATCCTCTTAAAGAATAGTGGGAAAAAATAGATCACACCTACTTTTTAATATTTCCTTTTGAGATGGTTTTCATAGTATTTTATAATTATATGGGTGAAATAGTGAAAAAATATTTTTCATGAATGAAAATCAATATTTTAGATAAAATTTACAAATATGATAGAGAACATGTGGATGATCAAGTTGGGAATTTAGTTAGATCCTTAAAATTTTGATGATCTAATGATGAATGGTGTTTTACCAGATCATACTAAATTATTGGTGTGCAATTTAATTGATTTCCATACAAATAATTACTTCTCACAAGATCCATAAAAAATGGTATAAATAATTTAAATATTGTACTAAAATAATTATTTTCAAGAAAATATTATAAAATTATAATATATATACTTCCAATAAACAAAATTTCCCTTCTGAGATAGTGAATTCTCAATTCAAAAAAAATTAACTCATGTTATAGCAAACTAAGTGTATATTTCAAAATAATATTTTCAAGAAAACTTTTTTTCATTTTATCTAGAAAAATGAAATTTTTTAAATAAGGATACAAATTATTCCCATAATAGAGAAATTTAATCCAAATTATGGGTATAGTCTATGGCATTCTTAGAAGGAACCCTAAATACTATACATATAATTTTATAATGAATCATATCACGAGATACTAAGAAAATGGTATTTTTTATCATAGTATGGGATAAAAAATCATTTTTTTTATTTATTTTTTCATGGATCATCCATCTACTATAGAGTATTCATATGATATTTCTCATGATTGGCCTCTATAACAATTGTTTTTCAAAAAATGGTTGATATGTTTTCATGGGATAAATAAAGATTAAATTATCTTGAGAAATTATTTATAAAGAACAAAATGATATTTATTCTTATATTACATAAAAAATAGGATTTTATATGGTTTATTATGATAATTTATTTAGGATTACACAATGGAAAATGAGAATTGAGGATCATTGGTGGATAAGTGCTTATATTTTTTCATAAATAAACTCTTTGATTTTGATACTTTACCAACACCATTTTCCTAATATTCATAGTGATACAAAGAAAAAATGGGAAAATATTATTTTTAATAGAGTTTAACCGCGTTAAAAGATATCTATGTCCCTAGTTTATCATGGTTTTTATCACATGCACCCAATAATCCACTTTTTATCAATAAAAACATGAGTTAGTTTATATACTTGGATATATTCCGGTGGTTAGATTTAACCTATTATAGACCTCAATCAATAGAGATGATTTATTATCCTTGAATAAAGGTTTCTAAAAACTAGAGACATTATATGGGATATATAGATATTCATATTTTTCATATCATTTTTGTTGTATTAATCTTTGGTTTTTCTCAATTTAAACAACCCCACTCATTTATAGGGTACCCATCCACATATACCAATGATGGAAAAGACATAATTACCCCCAATAATTGCATCCAACATTGCTTGGGATGGAGACTGGAATTGAGGGTAAGAAAATCTTACATAAATAATGTATCACCATCAATTATTTAACAAGTATTGGCAGAAATAATGAAGACCACCAAGCCAACAAATCATATAAAGAAGAAGGGGGAACTGAAAACCGCCCATAATACTTTTAATAAGTAATAAAATACAGCCCAAGTCTCTAAATAAAATACCAAAGGTAGTTATAAAATAATGAATTAGAAACTTATCTAATGTCCAAACTATTAATATCAAACTTGATCTATGAAGTCCTTCTAGAAACCTGAATGATAGTTTTCATATACATGGGGTATTAATAACATACATAATCAATATAACCATACCCAATTCCTCTCATGCACATGTGAAAATATAATAATAATTCAACATTGAAAAAACAATAGAATCAATATGTACATATGTTTATAAATGTACCAATCTCAACCTTCCCATGGAATACCTATCAAATAATGAAATTATGTCTAGTAATATTACAAAACTTTTATCAATAAAAGTGCACCATGCTCTCCATTCCCATATATTTTCCAATTTTTTTGGCCCATCATTGTACATCATAGTACTCTCATACCTTTAATAAAAACAATTCCCATAGAATATTTGGAAACCACATCACATCCTACCTAATGTCACATGGGAAACCACATCAGAAAATTCCCATCATGAAACATGTCATCACATACATGTGCTCTAATAATAAATATTGTGACCATAATATTAGGAAATCATGGACATGAAGGACATCAAAAATTTTCTCAATATAGCATCCATGACCTGGATGTCGTATAAATGTTCCTTGACCTTGGTTGGCAGCAAGGACAAAATTGAATCTCCCTAAAACCGATAGGATACCGACTAGTAGTGAGGTCTTAGGTGTGACAATTGATAGACTATTAACTCATAACCAGAGTGAAACAATGTTGTAATAAAATTATATTAATGTTGAAAAATATATAATTACAAAAATAAAATAGATAAACATCATGAATAGATAAGAATTCCAAAAAAGGGTTTAATATACAATGATGATGATATTTGTCATATGTTTCTACAAATCGTCCAAAACATTGATTCTTTCCATTTGTACAAAACATATAATGAATGTAAAAAAAGGAAAAATTTATCCACAGTTCCATCATAAGCCTTAGTGTAATCCCTTTCACTCCTTCTTCTAATCAGAAATCATGAATCTGTATCAGATACCATTCCCTTATACATATATTTAATCATATAATCTGTTTTGGTAAAATTTGGCAGCCTGACCAAGGTGAGATATCAAATCCCAGTAGGAAACTAGTAATGGTATGGTACCCTCTAGTCTGTGAGTATATCACAGACATGGTGTTAAATAAGTAATATAAAATGAAGATAAGTACAAAAACTAATCATCCAAAAAATACTATGTTCTCATTTATAATTATGTTCCTATAATGATTCAATTTCATTTAAAAAGTAATTCTTGAGAATTGGAATATATCCTTGTATCATAACATGAAATATATGATCAAATGATTCCTAAAAACGTCATTCATAAGGTGAAAGTATATGAATGAATCAAATATTGTGCTTTGACATTGCAGATGCATTATGTAATTCATTTCATTTACTATTAAATTTTAGTCATGAGACTATACATGGCATTCCTAATATAGAATCTATAAATTGGTCAATATAATGTAAAAAAAACACCCTACAATACCATCCATTGTGATCCTCATAAGAAACTAGGTATCACTATATGTTTGGTATAACATCTATTCTATTAGATTTCATCCATAGCAGTCCTCTAATAGATCCCAAGTATCACCCATGGTATATATGATCAAATTCAGTTTGAGCATGTCGTGATAAATCCATTTGGATTCTAAGTATAACATCACATATAATAGTCATCCTTTGTGAGTCTATCGTTGGTAGTCCCAATCTAGAGTCCAAGTTATACTCAGGCACAAGAAAGGTACAAGCCAATTGAGTATGTTCTAGGAATTATTCATTTTATACATGTGTCATCCAATGTATATAATAATTAAATGAATTCATTCCAATTTAATCAATTTCATTTAACAATTTATAGTTCATCGCTAATAACATTTCAATCTAATATCACCTCAGAATGTGACTTAATAATGGTCCAAGATTAGAATACTTCCTCTTAAATCTTAATGTGGTCATTTTATCATAAGAATAAGTCAAGATTCAACAATATATTACATATCCAATTCCAATGTAATGTCCATCAGTCCCATAATATTATTAAACTAAATTCCAATATGAATTATAATTTAATTCACATTTCAATTCACAATTCAATTAAGTGTGGACATCACAAAGAATGGGGACAATGGGATATCCTACGGAATCCAATTCCAAATGCTACCAATTGTACTCTAATTAATTATCAAACAATGGTGTGGTTTGAAACTAAGGCTTATGTATATTGAACAAGTATATGTGGGTGTCATTAATTAAATTGGCCATACATATTCATTTAATAAAATGATAAAAATTCATTTCAATGGTGTCACTCTAAATATTAGGGACATAGAATAGTAGAATATATATTAACACTTCATATTTAAACAAATTTCATGAGACAAACTACCATAATATTTAGTGGATAAGTCATCTAACATCATCTCCTAATTCAACATAGAACAGGAGAAAATTGAAGAACTAAAAAATAACCTAATAGTAGGGAAAATTATTTCGAACCAAAATAGATGAGATGATACCAAACCAAACAGGTAATGAAAAAAATAAAATGGATAACATACCAATGTTGATCCAATGAGATGAGTGGTGTCTGAATTTGATCTCGGATAGAAATGATATATCAATTTCTATATTACTTACATATATTTCATCAAAAGGGTGAGTTTTTTGTAAGTTATATAAAAGGTTAAAATATGATAGATATACATTTAATTTGGAAAAATTTCATAAATTCCCCCAATTTACAAGGCCACAGGGTTTGAATGTACAGTTGGAAAAATGGTGAACCACATGTGCACTATTGTTTATTGGAAAGGGGAACATGACACTACCTCCTTGTATAGTTTTTCCGACTATGATCTAATCATGTGAAACTCCTCTATCAAAAATGAAATAATTATCACATGATTGTAAACACCATGACCCATAGTTTTTCTAATCATATGAGCTCCTCCAAATATCTTCCCACAAATTGCATGATTAGTTAGGTTGTGTGTCCTTCCCTATACAGATTTCACTAACGATGTGCTTGGCCTTTTCACCCCAATAGGTGGGTTCCGGGCTTCGAACCAGCCTCAGAAATAGTTGATACATAAATTAAATTAACAGTAACTCATATTAAGCTACAATAAAACATTTAAACTAACATTTAATATAAATTAAAGGATCTTTACACCATAGAAGAATCATGTTCATACAAACATTCTTTTTCAATGAAATTCATCCATGAATTTTCCTTAGATGGGATGTGAAGTAAAAAAATGTGAACCACTCTAGTCATTATTATTATACATTATCCTCCTACTCCTATGTCTCATCCTATACTCATCTATGATTTCATAACCCCCATACTAGAGGAACAGACTAGCATTAGATAACCTTCATTCTAAATTCTAAAATATGTACTTGATTCTCCTCAAAGGACACATTTACTCTAGCTCAACCTCCTCAGGATATAATGCATGAGTTGTGTCTAAGTGATAGTGTTGTTTGTAAGATTCATGGAAATCATCACTCATGTCCCAGAATCATTGAGGTAACTATAACTTATAGTCTACCAATCCAAATCACTTTGGAATCTAGAACAAACTGTCTTTATGTGAAAAAACCATACACATTTTCATGATCCTTCAGAATCATTACCTCCGTGAGACACATAAAATAGCCAAATCCTTGACCTCAATCTCTAGATTTCATCTGTGTAAATTGGAATAATATTTTATTAGAGACTGTTTAGTATCCATCATTTTTATAATCAACTGGACCAGTTATATAGTCTCCTGAGTAATTTAAGGTCCAATCACAGATTCCTCTCCTACCTCTAACCAAAACAGTTGTTATCGGCATGGTTTACCATAAAATGTATCATATGGTTCCATGTGAATAGTATCATGACTGATAATATTATAAGAGAATTCAACTATGGTATATGCATCCCCGAAGATCCCCACAAGTCCAAGACACAAGCTCGTAGCATGTCCTCCAGAACCTGAATCTTGCACCCTGATTGGACATCAGTCTATGTGTGGTATGTAATTCTCAAAAGAACATATAAACCAAGAAACCTCTATAGAAAATTCTATATCCATTAAATTAAAGGGTTTTTCTATTTTAACTTAAAACAAGTGATCTCGTGTGAAGTGGTACAATCCATTGGATATACAAACTTCCATGATTATCCACAATAAAGGTTTCCAGGATCAGTTGGAAATGTTAAACCACCCGAAGACTCTCTATAATAACCCATGTTCCATTATTACCATGAGATTAACTGAGTAAACAAATCCTAAAATCGATTGAAGAATCATTTTATTTCAACTCAATAATAGGTTGATGATGTAAATATATGGACAGTCACTAGTGTTCCTCAATCACCTGTTGAAAGTGGAACATCTCATGAAAAAACTAGATACATATATTTTCATATCTAGCCACCAATTTTGGTGATGTAAATCCCAATAATTCTTAGTGATTCGAGGGTTCACTGTCCAAGATGAGGCATAAATGTGTTGTACCATCTTGACGACCATGTCTTCTGAAACCCATATACGACCATGTACTAACATAATTTTACCCTCACATACTGTCCAACTAGGAGGAGGTTCCTCATCAGGTAGACACTTCTCTATGACTACGATCTCATAAAATGATAGGTACTATATCTTCAATCCATGAAGTAGGGTAGAGGTTAGAGCTAAGGATGATAGAATATTCTTCCCCTAAAAATCATGCACATCCATGACCATCTCATAGAAAAAATAAATGAGTCATCACTTTCTACTAGAATGTGCAACTGACTGTATCGACATCACCCTTCTCAATGCATTAGACATTGCATTTCCTCTACCAATCATGTATAAAATTTCAATACAAAAATATTTTCGGTAATCAACCCACCTTCACTACCTCAAATTTAGATCATGCTATTTAAATATGAAATTGAGGATTTGGTGGTCTATGTACCCCAAAAAATCATTCAATGTATTAAATATTGCTAACAGCTTAATTTAAGAAAAAATATGGATAACTCAATATATTTCATTAGGTAATTCCTCTCATGTGGCTCAACTGTCGAGACATGTGCACCACAACTCTATCTCCCTTGGTACGAACTCCACCCAACATTATACCATATGAATCACATAAAATAGTTTAATCCATTATGGTGTATATAAAAATATGTATCATTACATAAGGAAATATCTCTTTCAACACCTGAATGTTCATCTCACATTAAAATTCCCAAAAAACATCACACCCCTCTTATCCAAGACGATAAGTCGGGCTACAAGGCATGAGAAGTCATGTATGAAATTCATGTACTATCCAGGTTTCCCCATGAAATTTCATACCTCAAATTATTTCATGGGATATTCCTAAGAAACTATAGATCTCACCTTTTCTACATCATCTAATAATTTTGTCTCTAAGATGATATCACCCAGGAAGTGAATCTGATCAATATAGATGTTCAAAATTGTGATCATAACATATAACTAGTGATCTCTCAAGGAAATAAATATGGTCTCCAGATGTTTGGAATAGTCATGATAATTTTGAGAATACACTATGAAATCATCCTAATAAATCACCCTATATCAATCTAGATAAATATGGGAGATTTGGTTCGTCAATTCCATAGAGACCGAGGGGGTGATTGTGAGGCTAAAGGATATAACTGAATACTCATATAGACAATAACTGCTATGAAATTATGTGTGATGTATGTATAATGATCTAACACACACCTGATGTTAACCAGATCACATGTCTATCTTCAAGAAAAGGAAATATCCTTAGAAATATTCAAATTTATCATCTCTCATGGGTTATGGATACCATTTCTTAATCATTAGTTGGTTCAATTTCTAGTAATCCACACATAACATTAGAGTTCAATCATATTTTTTCACAAAATGTATAGGTGAAAAACCCAGTTAAGAACTGCAGTGGATAAAACCCATTTCCTCTAAATCATAATTCTACCTCGTGATCTCATTAATATTGGTAGTGTCCATCCTATATAAAGGAATGTATATCATTAAAGTTGTTTTCACTATATTGATAGATAACTATAACTCTATAACTATATGTATTCTTAAAAATTAATTGGGGTAAACAACCCAAATATCATCCAAAACATGTGGGAAAACTTATTAAAGTGTTTCATGGTCATCAAGATAAAAACTCACAATCTAAGATATCATCATATCCAACCCACAATGCATAGGTCCAGCTCGACTCTCCTAGACATCTCAATCACCCTTCTGAATAAAATCTCCCCCTCTGGTGATGTTAATGTCACCCTTAAAGTATAACAGTAAATGAAATATTCATAGGTAACCAATTATTCTTCCCTGATAATCATTTCAAACCCTTTAGACTCAAGAATATTGAGATCCCATGTAAATTTACACATTCCAATTGCATGGGGAACTCCATTAACTAATATAACTCCTCCATTAAAATCCCTAATAGAGTTTCAATGATAATAATACCATTAGAACATTGAAGAATGAGCTAATGTCTCCCCACTTTAGGAATAGTTATAAATCTATGAGAATAACCTATATATAAATGAGAAGAATGAAATTAGAGGCTATTAGAATAGTACCTCTCACTGTAGAAGTTATGGGGATCATAATCCTAAAGATTTTGTTGCACTATATAGATTTACCTAATCTATAACCTTGTGATACTTCCAAGATAGAAATACCATATCTTCTCTACTAATACTCGGGAATCAGGATCTTACTACCATGACCACAACCACCACTTCAGACAGATTATACGATTTTACTATATCTCCCTATTAATGAGTAGTTTCTGAAAGTTCTCTGGCACA
This sequence comes from Viscum album, assembly GCA_963277665.1. Taxonomy (NCBI): domain Eukaryota; kingdom Viridiplantae; phylum Streptophyta; class Magnoliopsida; order Santalales; family Viscaceae; genus Viscum; species Viscum album. The sequence goes on along the minus strand of OY728163.1, from coordinate 1,041,270,301 downwards.
TGGAGTTGGTGAAGAAACTCACTCACTGCCAGCTATAGGATACATTCTAATTAATCTCTATAGATGTCCCATCATGCAGCATGATCATTACTCAACAGGGTTCCTTGACCAGTGTTTCCTAATATCTCCAAGTCTGCCACAATAGAAAACGCCTCACGTAACTACATAAGTATGTGGTATGGCTAATAATGTCACCATGTGGAATCTATAGATAAATCTTCCTACTACAGGTGGATGAAATACCTAATCTATATACCAAACCACCATGGATAACACCCCAATCCTCTCTTTGGATACACTCAATGATAAGTTCCTATTTCATTATTCCAAAACTGATTGTCAATCAAATGAACTTTACCAGAAATTGGATTTCAAACCTTAGACCATCCTTAAATCCCTTGGCTTTAGATAACTCATCCCCAATCAGAATAGTTGTAAAATTCATTATCTCGGTAAAATGGGTTGAATATTCCAAAACTAATATCATTCACTTCTCTAGGATCATTAACAATCATTCTCTATCATTCCTTAAAGTATAAAAATAGATAATAATCATAGAAAGTCTTATAAAAATAATTTCATTCCATCTTCTGTTGATGATCCGTCTGAGTAAATATATCCCACTATCTATCATTATAACAATGGAAAATATATATATTGAACTCAAACATCCTATTAAGATGCATATCTATATTTTCTTATATATATATATATATATATGGAAATTTAGCCATTACTCTACATATTCTGGTCCAGCATCCTCCAAAACATGGGCGAATGTTGCTACAAGAACTAACGCATCAACACAACCATATTAAAGGTAGGTCGTGTTGTTCCCTAAATGGTATTTAAGAACCACCCAATTCCTAAATAAAACTTTTCCTCATCACCTATGTATAAAAAATTAATTGCATCAATAACTATAAATAACGGAGTATCCACTAGTAGGGTATGGACCACCTCCTCTTGATTGTCATAATCTCCACCCTCTTGGAAAATTACTGGTGGTTTTCATAGTGGCATGCCTTTATAAGGACAAACACACACCTTTGTTTAAGATTATCATAAATGTTCTATGATCAAAATTTCATATGCATGAACATTATGGGTATAATCCTTCATATATAACAATACACCCCTCTTCATTCTCCATGAGTCATGTTTGGGCAACATATTGATCCTATATGTGATTTACCGGATGCCAATATCCTAGATCTGATGCTATAAATTATTACACTTGTATAATAAACAAGGAATCCAAATCCTAAAGGATGATAGAGTTTAGTTGAATTCGAAAAACCATATACAAACATAATTTTTACATTATAACATTAAAATAAAAACAATATATAAACCACATTGGAAACATCTTCAAACTTTTGGATTATCCAGATAAGTCCTTCATAATATTCATATTATCATAATAGGGGAAGATAATAAATAATAAAATGGTGATATCATATGACTATTATGGGAACTAAATACAACCAAAGTAATCATAAAAATAAATAATAAAGAAAGATTAATAACTAAATCACATGTCATTAAAACATAATATTGAGCATAATATACAAGAAGAAATAACGACTATATAATGCCACACATATAATCACGTGAGAATGAAACAAAAAAAATAGATATTTTAATAGTCTAATAATCACCTTGTCAATAAAATATTAATATCAAAATAAGGTAATTAATAAATTGAGACATCATAAACATATGGTCAAGGATTTGGCCAAACACCATACATAAACGTGTAAAAACCTGGTCTAGTTTGTCTCTTCAGACCTACCAATCACCGAGAGGATATAGAGGGCCATGACCATTACATACTAAGACCAATAAACTATTCATAATAAATGGGTTAAATATATTCAATATGTATATTCATTTTGAAAATATTAAATGAAATCTAAATATTATCCCCAATCAGAAAACATAATCATAAACTACCCAGATTAATATAGTGAATGGTATCATGATAGTATATCATCAGCCAAAAACTCATTCACATTTCAATAAAATAAGGTAGATTATAATATAAGTGAACAATAACTATTATTCATAAGATTCAATAGAGGGTGTTGAAATATATTATAATACATTGATAAAATCATTGATAAAATCTTGATATAAATGCCCTTTTACTTGGAACGAATAATTATTTTGGAAAACCATTAGTATTTGTTAGATCATAATGATTAATATCCTAGAAAATAAATATGAAGGAAATTATGTATTAGGAATATTAATATAATATTCATACTCAAATTTTTAAATCTAAGTGAACATATGTGAAAATTGTTATTAAGAAACATTAAAAATGGGAAACTTCAGTGTGGTTTAATAGAAAATATAAATGAGTCATTAAAGGGGAGAAATGAATAACTCATTACAAAGAAATGGAAAATAGATAATATATTTTTTTAAGATAAAATGGTTCTTTTAAAAACCTTATAATATATTATTTAATGTACATGAAAATGGGTGAAAATTGGGAAGTTCCCTTTAATCGGGACTAGTTATCGGGTGGAATTGAAAAGTGAACCTTTTAAAAGATGCAATTCCCAAAACAATAATGGAGAACAATCCTAGTTAAAATTTTTTGGAACATATTCATACAATTTATAAGAATTAATTAATAATAAATTAAAAGTACATTGGGGTAAACAGAGATAAAAAGTGACCCAATGGAAGAATGGTTGTTTGGGAAGAAACACATACCTTATGTATAAAAGTGTTCTACAACTGTATATAATGAATTGGAAAATTAAATTAGATTCAGTAATAATTCAATAAAGAACCAATGGAACATTTATCTTTTTTATTATATTTTTTATGTTCTTTTATGGTCTTTTTGATGAGTTATGATATTTAATTTTGTTGTTTTAATGTGTTCGTTTCATTGGATTTTATGATTAGTTCTCTTTAATATATTTATGAAAGACCATGTTAAATGGGAATAGTTACCTGAGATGAAATTATATGTCATTAAAAATATTATAGAAGATAAAATTGTCATATATATGATTTTTTCTAAACATGAGGATGATTATTTAGTTAAAATGTTAATGATAACTGTTTGGATTAATTTGTCTTTTTTCGATCATCATGTACTAGTTTGGTTTGATGAATTAATATTATGTATATATATAGGTTAAAAAAAATTAAATGAGTTTTATCAAATATATTAATTTTCTTTTGAGAATAAAATTGGTTTTATGACCATCTATGATGGTGTGATATAAAAACGAAACCCGATCATACATAAAGGAGATAAATCGGCATCTAACAGATGTTTTTTTCATTTTAATAATAAAAAGGGGATGAGAAAATAATTAATAATTTAAATCCCATATTCAAAATAAAATTACATTATATATAACATAAATTAGTTATCATATAGGTTTGGAAATAGGAGGTAAAGAAAATATATGAATATAAATGAAATTGATATAAAATAAAAAATGAAATGTGTTTTTACCTCTTAAATTCCACTCCTTGAGGACATTCTAAAGGAAAATTAAAATGGTTTTTTGGGTGAGAAAAACAAGACCCGAATGTGGGGGAGAGTTTTCATGGAAGGATTATGCAGAAAATGGAAAACTTATATTCTTTCAAGGTGTGAGGAGAAGATGTGGGAAAGGGTGGTATTTATAGTGGGGGAAAGGGGTATTTTTTTATTATTATTATTTCATTGGATTATTATATCAGGTCAAGAATATGGACAATTTGGATTCCATACATATAAAAAATAAAAATGAGAAGGATATTTAGAGACTGTAGTGGTTATATCAGTAATTACCCATGAAATAGGGTATTTAACATATAATATATATATACCTTAAATTACCATATTTCATTATTCAACAAAAATTTAACTATTTTAGAATACTCCAAAATATTTACCCTACCAATTTATGGACATGTAGAATTAAAAAGTAGACTCTATTTTTTAAATTAATATTCTAAATATGGGTAATTTAATTTTAAATTAAAAAAATAATTTATTAAAAAATACCAATTTTAAATTGTTATCTTCATTTAAAACAGTTTAAAAAATTATTTATGATATCATAATATTTACTTATAATAAAAATTTAAAAAAATATTTATTTAGAAATATATTTTTTGAAAATAAATATTTCATTAAAAATTTAAATTAATTCTAATATTTTAAATAAAAATTTACACATTAAAAAATTTTCAACACTTAATTTATTATTTTTAAAACATTTAATTACGTATACTATTAGCACAAATTGGATAAATTCCGAGGAAGGGGTGGTGAATTAGGGTATGATAGATTAAAACAACATTCGATTTGGTTATCTTTTCATTAAACAAAAATATCTTCTCTCCCTTTTCCATAGAATTGTATGATGAGAAAAAATTCATGCAGGGGACACCGCAATTTTAGTTGGTTCACCCTCACTAGGCTACATCAAATGAGAATACATAGTTAACGTGATTATGTACCAAATCTATTAAATCTTACTGAAAAAATATTTTTTAGGCTAGATCATTTCAACTCCAATGCTCACCACTTTTAAAAAGTTTAGGGTCATGTCACTCCATTCTCAAGGGTCACTCCCTGAGTCTCCATCTCTAGCTCACTTCTGGTGGAAATGATCAACTTCTTCATCTTCCTCTTTCACTACTCTAGGAAGGACCTACATGTATGTTATGGGTATTCTGGTCCTTTAATTATCACTAATTAATAAATCCTCAACTATAGATATATTCTCTATTGAAATCTGACTTTCACCCAATTGATGAATATCATTTATTACATATTTACTTGGAAATACCTTATGATTCACACTATTTCTTTCCCAAATACTTTTGAGCATCTTACGTGAAAAATTAACTCCTTTAATTAAAAATTTAGATTTTTCATTAAAGTCCAACATGAAAGTAACTCTTATTTTTTGCAGGAAACTCCCTTGTACATCTCTAACTCATGTTCTTTTCATACCCATGAAAACATTTGACTAGATCCATTGCATAAATCACCTTGTGCACAACTGTAATTCCTTCTGAAAAAATATATGTGATTCGATGCCTAAATATTTTTTGTCTTGAACTCTCAAATTAAGGGGGTATCTACATATTTATAGATCTGGTCGACCATACGAGGAATATCCTTATGATTCTTCCCCTAAAATGTAATATTTTTATAGAGCAGATAATATATCAATTTTATGTGGCATTAAACAACCAAGTTCCATTCTTTTACACACTCCATCTCAATTTTATGGACACATCCAACTCTAATTAGGTCATGTAGTCTCTTATTTTGTGCACTTTAAAATCATTCATGCACTTATTTCCTTAGACATAAATTGGTGTATTGATCTAGAAAATCCACATGAAATATACATTCAGATTCACTTTCAATATTCCAAACAACATCCCATTCCAAAAACAAATTTCTCCACTCTCTATATTCTGGACCAAAAATTTTGGAAAACACAATGAAATGACATCCCCTTATGAATGCAATTATTTGTACCACTTTTAGGGAATTCATTATGTTATCATAGATCTTTTTCAACATATAGTGTTAATAATATCCTTTGATTTCTACAAATATTCAAGAAAACATGATATTTTAACAAACACAATCATCCCAAAAACATTGAAATTTTTTATTGAGATATTTTTCCCAAAACAAACCAAGATATAAATATATCATATTTTCATTTTTAAGATACAAAATATTCTTTATACTTTCATATATGATATTACTATTCTATTAGTCATGTTACTATTCCAAATAGTCACTTCACTATTAAAATAATAATACATAACATTATATTATAATTTTAAACATGATTTTCTATGTGTTATTCCATAATAATACAAATATACACAAGAGAGGGGCGATTTGTGTCGTCCTAATAATCTTCATAGATTCTAACATTTTTATCTTCTTTAGATTAATGTAGATATGCAGCGTTCTCTTATTAACATAATATGAGAAGTGTAATATTAGTAAAGATGAACAGAAAATTTTTAATATTTGTCTGGTGAATCATGATACCCCAATCCACTCCACCAATGCTCTCCCTACGAGCTTGATTATTTTCACTAGAAAATATCCTCTTATACCAAGACCTTCAAATATAAAACTTAGTGTAAGTATTTTACAATATTACAGCAAGTAAAAAAAGTTTCTTTTGTTTCCTTTATAGTTAACTAATTTCTCCTCAACGTTTTGAAATAACGTGACACTTAATCTATAATAGAGTCTGAACATTTGAAACTCCATAAATCAAAAGAGTTTGATTTGTTTATTGGTAAATGTTCAACATCCTATTTGTAGCATCAACTGAAAAAATATGGATCTTATTATTTGGATATGTATATATTTAATAAATAATACCTTTATGTAGATCATGGTTACAAATTATCTTCAATATTAATTGATGAAAATAAAAAATACTAGTTTTAGCAGTATAATTTTTAAATATAGGACATCAATATGTAGCCTCTCTGGAAACCAACAGAGATGTTCGATGTAATTATATAGAAATATATTTTCAAACATGTATCTTTATATCTCATTTATCATTTATATCAAATCCATGAAATATTATAATTATATATATTGATCATATAGCATGTTTTGGTTTTCTAAATCCACAAAACCCACCTAACAGATCATAGTTCTTCAAATTCAAAATAATTAGAAGAATTGTAAATTCCCCCAGAAATATGAATTATTTACTCTGATTGTTACAGGTCATTTATAGTATCATTATAATACTTTTAATTGATATTAATATATCTCTGAATAGATGGTTAATTTCATCAAGTGTTTCACAAATCTCAGATAATATCGCTAATTTAAAAACCCCATTATTGAAAATTCAAATGTACAATTCCTCCATCTAACGAAAAATATAACAAATGTTGGTTCGGTAATCTAGGTTTGTATTCAAATTTATGGTAGGTATATGATATGTTTGTTTCCTCAAATATAGGGTTCTTTACGAACATAGGGTTATTGGTCCATTACTTTTGTTTTCTGTAATGTATGGTTTAATCTGAACATCATGTTCTTTATCCATACATTCTCTAAATCATATGGTTTATGATCCATTCACAATTTTTAAAATTTATGGATCATTCCATATACAATGTTTTGAATGTAGGGTTCATCACTTACACTATGCTTACAAATATATGGTATGAACATTGTTTCCAGAATATTCTAAAATGCATTACAAACACTTTGATGAATATTCCTTATGAATATATAGCATTAAAATAATTATAGAATAATTATATCAATGAATATTTTATTTCCTATAATTCACCTAAATTTATATCATCATTAAAACAAGAAAGATTATTTTTGAGAATCAAAATCAATAATATTTATTGAGTATTGTTGAGGAATACCCAACATTCTCACCCATTTTCATGATCGCAAAACCCATAAAATAATTAAAAAAAATATTGGATTTGAAAACACTAATGAAATAATAATATTTTTTTAAAATACTATTTCAATTTTATAGTATTATTTTTAATCGATGAAAAAATAGATACTATTTATTTTTAGAATGCTTCGTTTACCAAATTATTCTCCCGCAATTTGTGATATCAAAAAAAAAATAGTCATATGAATATGGATTAAAAAACATTCAATGTGGTATATAATTTTAAATGAATGTAATATTAATCTATAGATATAAATAAAACAAGTGTTCTGGTACTATAATTGAACAATAATAAAAATAAATAGGAAAAAAATAATAAACATATAGAGTAATAATAATGTAATATATTTTCATTAAAAATGTTTATGATTACAAAATTAATTTTGAATGAGAGAGATTAAAATGAATGTGTGGTTTATTTTTAATGGTTTGGTTATTATGAGGAATCAGGTTATAGCAATTCTTGAGTATCCTGAAAAAGTTCCTTTAACTTAGCAAACTATCATTGAAAATTATCTTAAAGATTTTAATCCAGTTGTCATATAAATTTCATTGAATCCAAACCCGCAATAAAAATTCAATCAAATTTAATTTTAGAAATTAACTTATATTTTCCTTTGTATTAATATATTGATAATGTTTTTCACTTAAATAATTGAGAATATCCTGATTTCAAGTTCATTAGAGGTTAAATAAGTGAAAAAAATATCTGATTTTCCAAAATTAAATTCATATGTGCACTATTACAATAAATCTATGGAATTCTATCATTTATATCATCCAATATTAATGTGATTAATTGAAATATTCTTACTATATCAAGAGAAGTTTTTTTCCAAAGGTATAATCTCTAGATATACAGACACTAACTTTATTTCATTCAAAATGAAGTCCCAAATAATATTTCAGATTTGCATAAACTATTTTGGAAATTTATTCTGATTTTCATTTTTTAAAACTGGTCAAATATTTCTCTATATGCTATATCAAAATATCTTCTAGATAAAAAATTTTCTTTGAGATTATTAATGTAAGTATGAATAGATTAAAATTCTTCTCCATGAACTATTTTAAATCTCCAATAATCCAATGATTTACTGGAATCATTTAATTCTCCATCGTGACATTAATTTTATACACTTTTACAATTGAATTGAGAAACTAATATTTAAATTTCATTGTTCAGATATTAAAAATAATTTTCTTCTTAAACTATACATGGTTTTACTTTGTCAATTAAGGAAAAATAGTTTTCATACCGGTATCACAGTATACTGAAAATTCAATTTCAAGAACCTATTTTGCCTCAAATGGTTTATTGATTTTCTTATCCATGGAATAAAATATAAAATAAATTTATTTATTTTGAACTAACCTTGTAGTTTCATCTACTATAATAGGATGTATCTCATCATTTTGATCATTTTCTAGAACATGTTCATCAACAAGATTTTGTTGGTCATGTGATTCATCTTAATGAATCTCTTCTTGTTCTTCTGTAAGGACTGGATGATTTTTTTGTTGGGATATTTCAACAACTATGGAAACCTCTAAAATTGAATCTGGATTTTCAGTTTCCTAAAATTTAGGTTCATCCCTCTTCCTATTTTTGATAATAAGTGCCTCAATATTCTATTCTTCCACGTTTTCTATAGGAGTTGGCGGAACATCTCCCATATACTGTGGTGAAGAATCACCATAACTTATGAATCATCTTTTTAGATTAACATAATTAGATATTCTTGATTCTATAAAATAGTTTTTAATATTAAAAAAGATCCCAAAACGGTTTACTCCCCCTGAGCATTAGAACCAGTTCTTGGTTGGTTTTCTACACCAATATGTAACATTATTCCTTGTTTGGTACTCCAACAGTATCCTATTTTTCTTAGTGTTCCAGTATTAATAATTTTGTTGCGATGACATTTTATTTCATAGAATCATCCCTAATCATCCATTTTTTATGTATTAGAATCTAAATTATCATTCCATAAGGATAAAATGACATCTATTTCTTCTACATGTTGTAGTGGTATGTGAACCTCAACATGTACTATGGGGGGTTATTATTAACATAATTAATCATTAAAAACATAATTTAAATATCTATATATAGAAAATTCTCATGTTCATAAGTTTATGGAACTATAGAAGATTGAATAAACATGACCAGTATCTTTTAATCAGCATCAGGATCCCTTATATCCTTTATTTGAATGTGGTTTGAACCAAAAATAAAGGACATAATATTCCTTGATTTATGTTTTTGGTTCCTATTAACTACAAATCATGATGAAACCCCCTTTATGAATACATTGTAAAACATTAGTAATTTTTCCACAGATATTTTACAATCATCGGGATAAATCATAGAAAAGACTATACCCTTTGTATCTTTGAATCTATACTTATAATTTATGAAAAAATTATTTTTCAAAAATATAAAAAATATAATTTCTTTTCCCATTAGAGAAAATATTTTGGTGACCTTGAAAGGATATATTATCCTTCTGAAAATGATATTTTTGATTAATCCATATGAAATAGATGACCATAACTTGAAGGATACTTGCTTATGTAACGCACTTCATTGTTTTACTCTGTTCACTTTATTCTCCCATCGACAACTCTGAAAATATGAATGTTGATGTTTCATGTTTCTAGGGTTTTTAAGGAAAACAATAAATCTGGTGGGGTGATGGTTTTTAAATATTTAGAAAATAAGATAAATAATATTGGATGTGTTTTTTATGCTTTTATGTTATGTGGTCATCGTTTATTGAGATGATTTTGAAGGGTAATATTTGAATTTTCATTTTTTTTAGATATCCCCTATTTATATAATTCAAATAAAATCTAGATTAAATATAGATTAAAAAACACTAAATAAAACCATTCAGAAATATATTATTTAGGAAAATTAATACACCTTTTTTTGAAATTAATTATTCCTAACTCCCCCTTAATAAAATTAAGACTTGCAATGATAAGTGGTTTAGTAAAAATACCAGCTAGAAGATATTCAGTATTTAAACATTCTAAATTTATATCCATTTTAAGAACATGATCTCTTATAAAATTATGGATTATATTAATATTATTTTTCATATAATGGCATAGAGTATTTTTGGAAATATTAATAGAATATGTGTTATCACATTAAATATTTATATTATTAAAATAAATTCTAATGTCCTATAAATTGTGTTTCAACCACAACACATATGAACAAAAACATTCATGTGATATATTTTCTGCACCATCTATTGATATGGGAAATGAATGTTGTCTCTTACTTGACTGTGATACTAAATACTTCCCCAATAAGTGATAGGTCCGTGAAGTTCTTTTTCCATCTAATCAACATCATTTAATGCCAGCATCTGAATTTGAAATTAAACAAAAAATCAAGGCTATAGGGTAATGTAAATATAGAAAAATAATTCCATTCAAATATCTAAAAATAATTTTAACAATAGTAAGATAGTATTTTTCAGATTTTATTGAAATAAAAGACATAGACACACCGAAGAATACATTTCTAGTCTTCTAGCAGTAAGATATATTCAAATGCCAATCATAACAATATATAACTTGTTTTCAATAGGTTTTCTAACTTATCTGAATCTAGTTTCACCTCAGTACACTTGGGAGGTGTGTAATTCATATAGTTTTCAAGACCAATCATTTTCAATAAATCAGTAATATATTTACTTCTATTTAAATCATTTATACAATATTTTTGATAAATTTTAAATCATAAAAAAATTTAATTATCCGATTATACTCATTTCATATTCATATTGCTTTAAATTTGGAAACGTTTTACCAATCTTTTTGTTTTTTGATCCAAATATAATTTCATCAAGACAAATTTTCATTTATAGATTATTAGAGAAAAAATATATCTTAAAAATTAATGATCTTCCAATCCAAAAGAAAATCCATTTTCTAAAAAAATGACAAAATATATCATACCAAACTCCAAGTTCATATTTAATTCCATAATGTGATATTTTATGTTTATAAACTATATTTCGTTTATGACAGTTTTCAAAATTTGGGGTTGTTCAATAAAAACATCCCTTATTAAATATCCATTTAAATAGATAGATTTTACTTCCATATTATATAATTTAAAATTAATATGATATGTATAAACTAGAATGATTTTGATTTCCACTAATCTAGAAGGAGGTGAAATGGTATCATCATTATATATTCCTTCTTCCTGGTTATAAAATTTTTCTAATGATCTAGATTTTCTTCTAGTTATGATCCATTAAGCATCATGTTTGTTTCTAAAGAACCATTTGGTTCATATCACTGGATAATTGGACTGTTTTTCACTAATCCCCAAACATTTTTTACAATGAATTAGTTTAGTACTTATTCCATGGTTAATAACTAACTTTCATCTTGAAATGATTATTCAAAAGATTTAGGTTCTAATTGGGAAAGAATGGTAGAAAATGTAGTTAGGTTTCCATCATTTTATTCAGTTCTAACTCTTTTGAATATATTTCATATAGTTGGTTCTAAGGGATTGTTTTTAAATGTTATAGGCTACCTAGATAGGAAACTATTAGGTTCTTTAGTTTCATGTTCTTTTTAGCCGGTCTGAATTTCATTTATTTTATTTATAAAATTTCTTATTGGATAATAAAGTCTCATTTTGTAATAAATATTAATAAATTTCATCTATTTTTTATTTATCATTTATGAAAGGGTAAGTCTCATCCAAATTCAATTGAAATGATTCATCAAATATCATTGACTATTTATTATACAATCTACAGGCTTTATAAGTAGTAGAGTATCTTATAAAGATTCCTTCATCATCTTTTAGATCGAATATGACAACATTATCTTTATTAAACAAGATATATACCTTCATTCGAAATCATTCAATTTCTTTACTTTTAGTTTTCTTTTATTCCAAAGTTCATTAGGTGTCATTATAATAATTGATCTTATTAAAAATCTATTCATGCTATAGAAAATTTTTCTTATAGATTCTACCAAAAAATAATTAAAAAGTATGTATTCATATAATAAACACATTTCCATTTATTTAATATTTCTATTTATTATTTAAAAAAATCCATTTTGTTGAGCATTTCTTGGTTCATAGAATTTCTGTTTAATACCCATATCTGGGAAAAATAATTGAATTTTTGATTCTGAAATTTCCCACCAGGTTTACTTTTTAATGAAATTATTTTAAAATATTTTTCCTTTTAAATAATTTTACAAAAAAAATAAAATAGAGTGTATAATTCAATTTTAATGTATAGAAAATAAACTCAAGATAATCATGAAATTTCATCAACTAAAACATTACAAAAAATTTATCAGCCAAAATTTCTAAAAAAATATCTTCAATGAAAATATATGTGAATAAGTTTTAATTGAATAAATTAAGAAATTTGTTGAACTGTTTTGAATGATTAGTTGTGATGTTTTCTTATTTTTCATGCATCATTAAATCTATCATTTTCAAACATAAAACATGGGAAATAAAAAAACTAATTGTGTCTTAGATAATTTATGTAAACATATAAATTTCGATATCCATGTCTTATATTCCATATCTATGAATCATTTGTCTTAATAGTTAAATAATTAAATTTATGTTTACACACAAAATTGAGATCCACAACATAAACATTCATAGATCATTGTGCCCCAAATTTAATCAATTTACATTTAAAAACATTGAAGGAATTTGATTTAAAAATAAACCGAAAATCCATCATCATTATGTTGAGAAATACTTATCATATTATGATTTATTAGATTTAAATACAATACTTTGTTAATTGAGATTGTATTTGGATCTACAATAATTCCAACTCCAACAATTTTTCCTTTTTCATTGTCACCACATGTGATTAGCCCTCCATTCATTTCATTAAGTCTATGAAAATTTTTAGATTCTCCACTCATATTCCTTGAGAATCCACAATCCATATACCAGATAAAATATTTGTTCCTGATGTGATTCCCTTTCTATAACATTTAAACACAAGTTTACTTTTTTACTAATATTTTCTTGGTTCCAGGTGTGTCTGCATGAAATAATATGTGAATCTAAATCTACATTATTTTTTACAAAATTTATTTTACTTTCATCAAACATATATTTTTTAATGAATTATTTTTTAATACTTCTAATATTGAGAATTTTATAAATAATATTTTTTTAGTGTAATGTCCTCTTATTCCGGAATAAAAGGAATTCGGTTTTTTAGAATTGGGCATAAATTATTTTTTGTATAAAATTTTAGTTTGACAATTTATTCATATTAAATATTTTTTATTTTTAATAACATTGATTACAATAATTTAATATATAATTTTTTTCATTTAGTTAAAATACAAAAATCACTTACATAACATTCTACTTGATTATGAAATTATTTTATACTTTTTTTCCACAAAACACTTTGATGGAGATGAATTCAATTTTTCAATTTGTTCTTGATGCTCTTTTAACACTATGTCTCTTTCACCTAAAATATAACTATGAATATTATATAATAATTTATTCATATTTATTAAAGAATCATATTTTTCTTCAATAATTTTATAGTAATTAGCTAATTTTCTATTTTTACATTTATTATAATGAGAGGAGGAATAGTAATTAGATAGTAGCAATTTTTATTCCTTAGCCACAAAGCACATATTTGCTTTTTGATTTCTTGTCACATTTTTTGAATTAGAATTTGAAGAGATTTTGGAGTCTTTAGACACACTCCACATACCTTTCATTCCTCTTTATACATTATTCTGATAATCATATTTCCTTGGATATATAATTTTAAATTATGTTCTTATTTACTATAGCTAGGGGAAGTCTTGCCTCATATGATCCATCTACTTGCATTCATAGCATCTTCCTTCTTTGGATACATTCTCATAATTTAAAAAAATTAAAACCTCTCATATTTTTATAAATTTTTCTAATCATTTTTTAGCTAATCTAGTTCCATATCAAAATCTAAGCAGTTGGAGTTTTTGATATTTTTACATTTTTATGTGACTTATTTCATGATTCTAAGATGTCTCTTTAAGGTAAGTGTTTTACCTTATAATTATTATCTTATAATCATCATCTTATTCTTGAATTTATGAATAATAAATCTTCAATGGTCTATTTTATTACCTCATAGTAATTTTTTTTATAGGTCATGATTTTCACAAAGCTAGAAATATACCATTTCACTTTTCAAGTATAACTCTTATACTTTTAGAGCTTGATTAGGTTGAGAAATTTAATCTCTCGATGTAGAAATATTGATGAAAATTTCTATCAGTGGTTTTTTCATTTCTGTGATGCTCTATCTTTCATACATATTAAAGGTGAGAAACATTATTTTTACTAAATTATATCTTTTTTTATGATATTATTATTTTCATTCATAAGACAATATAATTATATTTCACATATCATAGGAAGTAGGGCATTAGGATACTCGATTGAATTCAGTAGGTCTTAGTCCATAGATAATGTAATTAATTACATTTGAGTTGATATCATATTTAGCTACTTCTGTATCATTCAAAGATTCAGTATTCTCCATTATTTCATTAGTATTTTTTATCTTTGAAATAAATTTAAATCCTATATTTTTTAGTTAGACGACAATGTGTGATTTCCAACATCTATAGTTTCCAGCATTAAAATATGAAGCATGAATCATGGACACATATTATCTTGGATCATCCATAATACCCTTTTTTTATAGTCCTAATTATTTTATGCTTTCTAAATAATTATCTTTTTTATCAGAAATATCAACTTTGATACCAATTGATAGGTCAAAATAATATAAAGAGGAGCAATAATAGGGTGAACTGTTTCTTTTTTATAATAATTACAAATTCAACCATTTAAATCTCTTTTTGATTTATGAATATATACAATTTTATCTTGTAAAAGAAATATGAGATGTGGATAAATAGTAGTTGGGGTTTGTCTTAGTTGTAAGTACCCCATAATCATGCATGAAAATGGGGATTAAAAATCTATTGGGTGCAGGGTACTGTAGTGGTACTGTAGTAGTGATGGTATTGTTGATCGGTAGGCACTGTAGTAGTGGTAGGGAACTATAGCAGTGGCGGTTACTATAGAAGCTAGGTTACTATTCACAGAATGGTCCTTTGCTGAAAAATTTGGGCATGAGGGCTATGTATTGAGATACATGCCTCCTAGGCCTTTGGGTTATGTAATGGGTCTCCCTCTACCCAGTTTAAAGTGTTCTTTTCTTTTCTTTAATAATAAAATGAGGCATTGACCCCAACCATTAAAAAATAGGGGTTTGTGGAACCAATATCTCTACGTCACTCCACCAATGCTCTCTCTATGAGCATGGTGATTTTCACAATAATATTTCCATTTATCACAAGACTATAAAATCTATAACTTAGTGTAGACAGTTGACACATTTATAACAAGTAAAAAAATATCATTTTGGATCTTTTATAGTGAACTTGTTTATCTGTAGTCTAGATAATTTAAATAACACATAATCCATTACTTAATTTGATCATTCAAAACTCAAATAAATCAAAATAGTTTTATTTTTTATGGGTACATGTTAAACAACAGAATTTCAATTGAAACTAAAAAAATATGAATCATATTCTTAAAAAATATACTTATAAAATAAGGAATATATATGAATTTATCTTTGTTGAAAATGATCTTCAATATGAGTAGCAAAAAGAAAACAACATTAGTTTTAGGATTACGAGGATGAAATGTTGAACTTCGAAGTGTTACCTCTACAATAAAAAAACTTTTTCATTCGTAACAATTTTAACGAAAATATATTCATAAAAATTCAATTCAATATATCTTATATCATGAGAAATTATGGACAAAATATTATAAACACATATATATATATTATCTTTCTTTTGTTTTTCACATCCATTAATGTTGTCTGATAGATCGTAGATATTAAAATTTAAATTATTTAGGGGAGTTGGAACTTCCCTAATAAATAGTAATGATTTTCTATGATTAATAAAATTATTTTAACTGATCATTATAAGGATTTGAATAATTCATAATGTATTTTTGAATATATCTTTACATTTGTCCAAACTATTTTAATAATCCTAGATAATATCATTGATTTATAAGATCATTCTTTAAATAGTCAGATGTATGGTTCTTCCATGTAATGAAAAAATATTAAACATAGGGATGAAAACATAGGTTGAATATGAAATTATAGTTGACATAGAAAAAATTTGATTCCTCTAACAAATGGTTGATTTCAAATGTTGGGTTGATGATCCATACTTTATGTTCTCTCCAAGGTGTTGTCCTAAATAAACATAGGGTTCTCTATATATATATTCCCAAAAACATAGGTTTGATGATCCATATGTGTTGTTTTGAAGATAAATTTCATTAATTATTCGTTTTTTAATTGTATTCTTCATTCCATATGCTATTCATACCAATATAGGGTATGAATAGTGATTTCAGAATACTCTAAAATGTGTTCCGAACACATTGATGAATATTCCAAGGTAATTAATAACATGAACATAATTCTTGAGCATATATATCGATGAATATTTAATTTTCAGAAAATAAATTAATGTAGTATCATTGGTAAATAAAATGAAGAATTTTTGGGTATCAAAATAAACAATATTTATTTATTATTATTGAGCCAATATATGCCCAACAACGTGACTCATCATCTATTGAAGATATTAAATTTTGAAAGAGACATACCATAAAATCTTGGGGTGTTTCATTCTCCCAACCTTAAAAAAATTCACCCTCAACATATCTATAATGTTAGCTTACAATATTATTTGGATATTTTTTATCATAAATTCCTTTATTTCCAACATCACCTTTCAATTTTATGATTTTTACTATGTACCATTACCCGCTGAGTTTTTTGATTCCTCAACACATTTTCTATTTATTCTAGAATCTAGAAATGATATTCAGAGTAAGATAAATCAGGTCCACATTCTATTCATTCATATGTGAGTACATGGGTTGTTTTTTGAATGTAAATATTTAACAAAGAGACATGGAACATATTTTTTACATTATAAAGGCTAGTTGGCATTTCCAAATGATAAGACATATCTATAAATATCTATGATATTTCCAAAATACCAATGTACCTAGGTATTAGTTTCCATTTCAAACCAATTATTATAACACCCTTCCATGAATATGATATCAATAATATGTGATCTCCCACTTGAAATTCCAAATACATCTTTCGATTATTAGCATATATATTTTTCTTACATTATGCTACATTGACTTGGGTTTGAATATTACTTACTTTTTCTGTTGTTTCCTATAAACATTATGGTCCTATAATCTTTCTTTCGCAAACTTCATCCCACCAAGTTGTTATATGACATGCCATTACTTAGAGTTTATCATGTGGTACCATCTAAAAACATTAATTAAATATATTATTGTATGAAAATATAAAATTGGTAAATACGAAACCCTTATAAATTGAAAGTAACATGATCGTGATTTAACCATGTATTTTAATGTTTGAATGGTCCTTTTATAATTCCTTGCTGTTTGAGGGTGATAACTTGTAATCAAATGATGTTTACTACCTAATTCTTTCCGAAGTAATTTCCATAATATTGATGTAAATTATGGATCGGGACCACAAATAATTGGAACAGGTGCTCCGTGATGTATTAAAACATCATTAATAAAGATTAGTGAGAGGATATCCAATCGAAAATCCTCCTTTATTATGATGAAATTTGATTATTAGGCAAGGTGATGGATAATTACCCATTTTGCATCATTATTTCATGATGTTTTTGGTAATCTAGTGACAAAATCCGTAGTAATTTAATCCCACATCCATATTGGAATGG
Source organism: Viscum album (assembly GCA_963277665.1). Lineage (NCBI taxonomy): Eukaryota > Viridiplantae > Streptophyta > Magnoliopsida > Santalales > Viscaceae > Viscum > Viscum album. The sequence continues at coordinate 1,041,251,945 of OY728163.1, read as the reverse complement.
ACAGATTTTCATAACTCCTCTAGGATGTTTTCTATCATATTTCACCTATTGGCCAATTGAACATCTTGATACATAATCTGAAATTTATCAATTCATATTATCCTCCCAAAAATATTCATTCAAATATCTATACATTAAGTTATACTAGTGTGTATAGAAAAATTATAGCTATGAGAATCATAAAATAATTACATCTTTAGATTTGTAATACTGGTAACACAAATCATTATACCAAATTTCTAAATTCCATATTCGTATTCAATGACTACTAATTTCCCGTTATTCCAATCATTAATTTTCATAAAAAAATCTCATCATCAGACTGTGAAATTTTAATCCTTTATAATAAATAATGTTTGGAAAACATTTCATAAAATAGTGATTTTTAACCATCCATGATAATTCCCATGTCAATATTTACTAGACCCAAGAAAATAGGATCCTTCCATATCATCATTTTGATTAGAACTCTATAATCCTTCTTGATCAATGCATCTGCAACCTAATTTTCCATCCCAAGGTGATAGCGTATTGAACAATCATAGTCTTTGAATATCTCTAACCATCATCTTTTCCTCATGTTGGGTTCTTTCTATGAGAATATATATTTCAAGCCCTTGTGTTATGTATATAAATCTCATCTATCACAATATAGATAGTGTAAACATATCATGAATGAAATTATTATAGCTTCCAACATTGGATCTTGAGTTTGGATAGTTATATTCATGTGTTTTTAACTTCCATGATGCATATGTAATAACTCCATCATTCTGTATAAGGATGTCATGATTTCCATTCTTCGATGTATCACTGTAAATCGAAAATCCACCACTTCCAAATGATAGATTCATGATCGTAGAATTCACTAATATCTTCTTCAATTACATAAATAATTATTCAATTTATTTTTTCCATACGAACTTATCCTTTTTAAGAGTAATCTTGGTTAATTGGTCAGCTAATCTTGAAATATGATGAACAAAACTCTGTTATAAACCTAGTAATCCAATTAAACTATGTGACTCATTAATATTCATTAGTGTATTCCATTCATTAATTTTATTTTTCATCATATGATCAACTGAGATTCCATACATAGAGAGAATATTCCCATGAAAACTTGTTTTTTGAATCAATAATTCACACTTTCTTAACATCCTGTATAAATATTTTCCACAAAAATTGTCTAGAACAATATTCAAGAGGATATCATGGTCATAATGGATTGTGGAATATATCATGATATCAGCAATAAAGACAACAAAAATCATCAAGATATTCCCTGGACACTATATTCATTCGATCCATAAAAACAAAGGTTTCATTTGTCTATCCAAATAGCAGTATTGTAAACTGTAATGTCCATACCTGGTTGAAAGTATTGTTCATGGTTTTTCTTCATTCTTAACATGAAATTGACGATATCTAGATCGAGGATCAATCATTGAAAAAAAATTATCTCTATGAAGTTGATCAAATAATTCATTAATGATAGGTATTTAATACTTATTCTTTATCATAATTTAAATAATCTCACCACAGTTAATACAAAACCTCACTGACCCATCATTCTTCTTAAAAATTTACTATTGCTACCCAATGTGAAACACTAGGATGTATAAATCCCTTATAACTCAATTCCTCTAGTTGTTCCTTTAAATATATTAATTTTACTCTGTTCATTATATAGGGATTCCTTGATATAGGTCTTGAATAAGAGATTAAATAAATAGATTGATCTACTACATGCTACGGAGGGTGTCTTGTTAGATACATTGATAATATATCATGGTATTCTTTCACAATAGGTACATACTAAATTTGATGATCACATTTTTCCGTAGCAGGTCTTACAATATCATCTTCTCTAAGAATCTCATTTTGAAGTGCTACTGGAGGTGGATTGAGATATGATATAGAAGAAAAATTGTCCCTTATAAATATATGGAATTCTATATCATCATCCCTAATAATAATTTCCATCTATTAATAATAATTCTATTAAATATATTTTTAAATCATTTCCAGGCCAAGGGTTATATAAAAATCTACCATTAGTATGATGATAAAATTAGTAACTAGGGAATGATTATTTTTCAAAATAAGAACTTATTGACACATCTTTGTTCAATAAGGTTTCAACTATGAGACATTAATAACCATTCTATTGTTAAGGTTAATTATAAATATAAAATTTTTAAATAAATATTGGAAGATATAAATTAATGATATGATACTAAATCAAATAAATCTTTATCTAAATACGAGGAGATGATATAAGTTTCAACGAAAATATCATTATGAACCTCAAACTCAGCTATGTGATTGAATAAGCATGTCCTTGTTCTCTTTTCCACTTTTTTGGATAAAGTTTCCTTGATGTTTTAGGCAACCATTTTCAAAATGTCCCATCTCTTTACAGTTATTTCATTGAATATTGGTAGCTTATTTATTTCCTATTCAGTCATTTTATTCTTGGACAAAATATCATCACTTGTAATAATATATCATCCCCAATAGTAATGATCGGTGATGATTCATTCTCCATTTATTATAGGATGTAAATTAAAATCTTTTCTTCTTCCCTTTTCCTTATAAAATTTTCTATCTTATATAGAATCCAAATTATTCTCTTAATACCCTTTAAAGTCATAATAACTAAATAATTATTTTTCTATCTAAATATAACATGATAAAATACCTGTATATGATGAGATTTTTTTAATGAATAATTACATTAAGATGAATTTTTTTAACCCATAAAAGAATAGATAAATAATTCTCCTTCGATTAAATATACAGTTTGAAGTAAGAATTTATAACTATGTAATTATGGATTTATAGTTGGAAATGTTATAATCCTATTTCTATCTTAGAATACTGAATTTCCACTCCATCTCTTCTCTCTTTTCTTGAGGGAAATATTTACCAAAAAAAACACATTAAAATCCTTCCATTAAATATTTGAAATTTTTTACTCATTTTTGTTTTTAATTAATGACAACTATTGATCTACATAACCCAATAGTATATAAAATTCCTTTATAAACATATCTTATTTGTTACTTCCCAATGTGATAAATATATTCTCAATGGAACTTATCCACTACTCAACTACAAATAGATATATAATCCCATTGAATGATGGAAGTTGTGGTCTCCTAAAGCAGTCTAACTATGTTACTTCACATTATAGATCGGGATGCTCTATATGTGTAAGGTTATTATTAATTACATAAATCCGTTTTCCTAGTATAGTTATATGTTTCTTTGCTCATGTTGTAGCTCCTACCCTAACATAATTATTTTTCATAGGGGGTAATCCCTAATTGGGGTTGGAACATGATACGGTCTCCAATATTTTCATGACCCATCCCCCAGGGCCCTTGTCGTGAATACCCCATATCCACCTCCCAAAGGGCAGGGGATATCGACTGGCACCGAAGGCATCAAGGTATTAGTGGGAGGCATTATCCTAGATACCTATATTCACTCACACTCCCAAACATGTCCCAAATCACAAAAGGGATACAACATACCACTAGATAAACTGAGTTCATGTATAGCTGAAAAAACATGGGCAAGAATACAAACACAATAAAAGTAGTGAAAACTGTAATGTACGAAAGTGATCTGATGTCCATATATATTAAACCTCACCTGATCATGATATTAGTGATGATACTAGAATTTGAAGTAGTACGGCCTATCCTCCCATTACGACTGGGGCCCACTAGGTCCTAGGCCATCAAGTCCACCGTCGTAGTATTCATCTATATTGTCTCCCAGAGCACCCCTTTAGAAACATCAGTCATCCACACCAAACACAAAAAATTTGGGTGAAGCCAGTGCTGCGGTGAGTAAAAAATTACATAGTCGGGACCCAAAAACAAAAAATAAATAACACACATAAATTCCTTAATGTAAAACAAAAAACACAAGGTAGCTCCCACCATGGATATAGTGGGGTAATAACAGTATCATCATCAGTCACAAACATCAAACTCGTAGGCCCCTAGACAACTCCTCCAATATTGAGTATAGTTGGTCTACTAGGTCACACAGAGCTACTTACCAAAAAATATGAATTGTTGTGGTACTCATCCTTGTAGAGTACCGTGTGTATGCTGGTTCGCCTAGATCTACTCCCCATCGTGGGCCTGCCGGGTCACACAGAGCCATTTCCCTCCTTGGAAAAACTAAGGTACTCCTCCTATCGAGTATCATGGGTCTTCTGGGTCACATAGAGCTACTCCACACTGTGGTCATGTAGGGTCACATAGATCTGCTTCCCACATGGCCATCCTCGAGCAATTTTTGGGTCTCATCCAACCGTAAGGTTCCATATATAGTGTGCTTGGGAGAATCTCTACTAAAGAAATGTATCATTTTATTAAATTAATTAAAAATGCCAAAAATCATGTTGAACATTCCTCCTCCTTGATAGGGTAACAATGCTATAAATAGATCATCAATTGGACATGTAATTTTTATGATACAAGTGTTTTAGTAACCATGGGTAGGTTGCGACAGGGCCCAGTCCGACCCTGTCGGATTGACCCAACCAACTAGGCCCTAATGGTTCCACATAACCCAGTTCATTTAGATGGACTCAAAATGACTTGGTATGGGTTGAGGTCGGTTTGGTTCAACATGTCCAATGTGCTAGACCTCATAGGCCTCACATGACCTAGCCCGATTTGGCATAGGGTCCATCCCACCAGGTCACCTGGTGACCAGGTCTATTCTGTCTCAGCCCGAATGGGAGCAGGGACGGCCCGTCGACTAGTGGGACCATCCCGGCCCACTGGGGGCTCGACCTGCCAGCAATGGGACCCCCTGTACATTGCGGCCGGTGTGACCCCTAGGACGTGGCAGCCAACTGCTTCCCCTCTAGTCCGAGCGTGCCCCACAAGGGAGGGAAGCACATCCTGGGATTCAACCTCCTAGAACCACGTCCAACTCATACTACGGCTGACAGTTCATGGCGCCTCTGGACACATGCCACCCCTCAATGCATTTCCAACCTGGCACTGTGTCCTCCAGCGTGCTGCCGCAATTGACGAGTCACGAAATCCTTTTCAATGTGGTCTGCTGGTACAGACCACCGCCTAAACACAGCTGGCAAGGCTGGCTGCCACTGTTGTTGTTGGTTCCAAAGAACCGAAAGAATCTTCGATGGGAAACCAGATGCGCTCTGGTCGTATGTTCCTTGCTTCACTTTCCCCAACAGTCTCTATGTGAGAATTTCATTTCTGTGAATCCTTCAAACTAGACTTCGCATCACTTTTCGAATGTGGACACCAAGAACACAAGAGTGGAGGTGTCGGGACTTGTTCATTTTATCCTAGGCCCTCCACATTTGAGGTTTTAACAATGGTTAGGCTCACAAAGGATTGTGTTCAATCATTTATACCATGGTTTAATCCCAATTAATCACCCCAAAATAAATTTAACCCTCGAGTTATAAAGCATGATCCTTGGATCCTCCTATTTGTTGGTTGATTAAAATTCATCATTTTTAGAAAAAGAACACCTATGATCCATTAAAATTTAAAATCCCTACCCCCTATGACTTCTAATTTCACTAACTTGTGCTCGAGTTATTTAAGATGTCGACGTCACTTCCCAGCTCTGATCTTTGCAAGGCATCGTTGATGATGATGTTCTTTCAGCATTCATCGACGTTCACTTGGGTGTGTGTATGTCCAAGGTACACCCCCAATGCGTCAAACTATAAATAGAATCATGTCGTAGTGTTCCCATTAAGATTTTACGTCTCTCTTTTAAAATTTTATATTTAAGAAATATTGTCACTATAATTTGTCATTAAAGTGTCATTATTCTATGATTTTAATGATCAATTAATGAGTCTTTTTTATTATCATAATCACCACCACGTCGCTACCCCACATTGCCATATTCTGCTACTCCAAAGTGAGAAATAAATTAAAATAATTCACTTAAATTATTTTATTATTTCTCTCAAAATGTCCAAAAAATAACTTTTCTACTAGGGCCTTGTCGGCCAAAGTTATGTCATTTCATGGAGAATCATGAAGTTCTGAATTCAACAGTGCCCTCATATTTTATATCTGAGTAATGGTTCAAATGATATAAAATCTTTCTCACATGTTTACTAAATATACCTTAAAAAAATTTCAAAATTCTATTTCGGGTACTCCGAGCATCGGAATTATGTATCGTAGAATTTCATGGTCTCTAAATAATTCCATATAAATAAACAAATTACACAGAAATTATGAGATGTTACATTCTCCCCACCCTTGGGATATACATATCTGAAATCCAAAAAAACAACTAAACAAAAAGATGGGGGTATTAAGCATGAATCTGAGCCTCTCACTCCTACGGGCTCCCTGGGGGATTCCGTTGCTGTCATCTGACGTGCTGTAGAGGGATCTAACATCCATGTATGAGCCACTCTTATCTGACCTCTGTCATAACTAGAAACTACATAAACGTCACCCCATTATCAATATCCAGCTCTCCACATATTATTAAATTTGATGGATGATTCATGTACCTCCTTATATGTGACACATGGAAAACATCATACACTCAGTGAAACTGTGGGTGAAGAGCTATGCAGTATGCCACCTCACTAAGTCTACTCAGGATATGAATAGGACTGATGAAACTCGGAGGTATCTTGTCACCCTGGACAAATCTAGGCAATCCTCCTTGGGGTGAGACCCTAAAGAACACATGATCTTCCTCCTCGAACTCCAAGGGTCTATGTCTTCGATCGTCATAATACTTCTTCCTACTTTGTGAAATCATTATCAGCTCCTAGATAATTTGGACCATCTCTGTGGTAGCTCGTACCAACTCTATACCCATGAGCACTGACTCCCCTGAGTCTATCCAGCATATGGGTGATTTATCGGGCCGACAACCAAATCCTCAAATGGTGCCATTCCAATGGTAGAGTGATAGGTGTTGTTTTATGAAAAATACACCAATGGTAGTTTGTCCTCCCAACTACGACCAAAGTCAAGGACGCAAAAAAAAATCATGTCTTCCACGGTCTGTATAGTCCAGTCTGTCTGACCATCCAATTGTGGATGAAAATATGTGCTCAAAATCAGCTGTTTCTCAAAAGACTCATGTAATCCCATCCACAACTGGGATGAAAAATGGGCGTCATGATTTAAGATGATGGTTGAAATCACCCCCATGAATCTACAGTTTTTCATGGATGTAGATGTGTCCCAAGCCCTCTATTATTCCCTGATCCAGGATGGGTAGGAAGTTAGCGGAACTGGTGAATCAGTTAATGATCACCCAAATAGATTCATGACCTTTAGATATATGTGGTAACCCCATCACGAAGTCCATCAAGATACCCTCTAATTTCCACACTGGTACCTTGAGTGTTGAGTCAAGCCTCCAAAAACATGGTGCTCAACCTTCACATAAGGACATGTGGGGCATCATAAAATGGACATGTCAACTGATTTCTCCATTCATGGCCACCATTACTAATGTCGGAGGTCCTGGTACATCATTTCCACTCCCTTATGTACCACCAGAGGGGAAGTATGGAACTCCCTGAACACCTCCTCCCAAAAATCAATTGGTACTATAGTGATCCCTCTCAAAAATATTATGTTCTCCCCACCTATCATAAATCCATTAGGATACCTTTGTGAGGATATCTGAGCATGTTGGGTCTCACAGTGAACATCCCCCAACTATGCCTTCACGACTCGTTGTATGAGTCGGGGAGTAACGTCTATCGATTGGTGGAAAAAGAAATCACCACCATCCATGGTGTATACCTGTATCACAACTGACTAGTCGGCCGCCTCCCTCAGTAGCTGCAACCCATTCCTCCTGTTCATCTTGTTTTCCACCATGTTTCCCTTCCTAGTAGTATAGAGTCTCTAAAAATCATAGTCCTGGAGAAACTCTATCCATCGCTGTTGTCTTAGAATCATGTCCTTATGGGAGAAGATATACCAAGGAATCTTGGGGTTGGATTAAAAATGAAACTGCTCACCCATCAATTAGTGCTTCCACATCTTCAATGTAAAGACCACTACTGCAAACTCCAGTTCGTGGGTTGCATAGTTATGCTCATGATGCCTCAATTTTCCTGAGGCTTAGGTGACCACCAGTCACACCAAAATTAGGACACAACCCAGTATAGTCCCAAATGTGTAGCTGTAAACTATATACCCCACTCTCTCCTCCATAGTCTCATCTTGGGCACTCTAGTCAATACTTTCCTCTACTCCTGGATACTCTTTTATAATTTATATGTCCATAGGAAGGATTTTCCCTTCCTTGTAAATGTCGATAATGTTGCTGCTACACTGAAAAATTCGGGTATGAACCTATGATAGTAACCAGCCATCCCCAAGAATCACTATCCTACAGTCATGCTCTTGGGAAGCTTTCAACCATGAACTGTCTTTATATTTGCTGGATCAACACCAACTCTAGACTCTAAGATGGCGTGTCCCAGAAAGTGGACCTCCGGTATCCAAAACTGACACATTGAGAGCTTACCATAAAGCTGGTTCCCTCGGTGTGTATCCATGACTATCCATATTTGTGTACCGTGATGCTCCTACAATGATGAGTAGAACAAGATTTCATCAATGAAGACAATGATGAACCAGTCAAGATAGGGCTAGAATATCCTATTCATGAGGCCCATGAACATGGTTGGGGTATTAGTAACATTTAAAGGAATCACCAGGAAATCACAGTGGCTATACCGGCACCAGAAGGATGGCTTCAGAACATTCTCATCATGTACCCGAAGTTGTGGATATCCAAATCTATGTTCTAACTTTGAGAACCACATCGCTCCCTTAGACTGGACAAAGATGTCATCATCCATCAGTAGTGGGTACATGTTATTCACAGTCACCAGGTTTAGGTACTAGAAGTCCACGAACAACCTCAAAATTCCATCCACCTTTTTGGAAAAAAGAACTGGGTATTCCCATGGTGAAATTATGGTCATTACAAATCCCTTCACTTGAAAGTCCACTAGTTATACCATCAACTCATGAAGCTCTATGGGAGCCATTTGATAGGTCGGTGTAGATATCTCTATCATCCTGGGGTATAGGTTGATACATAATCTTCGATATCTATAATGAGGTAGCCCTGGATCCTCATCAAGAAAAAAATCTTTGTACTCATCCAACACTACACAGAATATTGAACTCCTCACCTCCACTAAACCTAGGGTAACGGTATCCAACTGTTCAGTGATCAGTTGAACCCTCCTCCGAGAGAGTACGTACTTCACTGCAAGGGTTTCTTTCTTTCCTCTAAAGGAAAAATTGGTCCCATCTTCATGGGAGGATTGCAATGTATGCCTAAAATAGTCAATCTGGTCACGGACTGTGGATAACCTATCCATACCAAAGATGATGTATTTTTTCCTTGATGCTACAACATAAAGATAATAGATGAAGCTCTCACCTCATAGAGTAATCTCACATTGTTGGCACCAGTGTGTAATCATTAAATCACCTCTTATAAGAGTCTCTAGATATATGGATTGAGGAAATAGCTCCACCATATTCTCTGATCTCTGAACGAGAGTCGTGAAATGGAAGGAGTGACTAGAACCTTTGTCTAAAGTATTATAACTAGGGTGGAGAAGACACTGATAGTACCTCAGATCATCTATGGAGCACCATTGATATAAGACTCTACTTCCTATATCTAAGCTCTCCCTTGTTCTCTTTCTCTTATAGGTTGGGGTGGACCACCTGGGGGTTGTGTTAGTAACATCTCAAATCGACTCCCAGCACCTGCCACTTGGCCAGCTCCCCAAAATATCTGCCGCACAATGAACCTCCTCGATCAAACTACTTATGCGGCCTTAGCAGCTCCTCGATAGTCCGTCGGTCATCTATATGATGAGTCGAGTAGTCATGTGCCTTATGTCCCTACCCACTGCATGCGTAGTAATTCCTGGTGCCCTGCTGACTCCCTCCAGACTAGGATCCCCGCACAACTGACCCTGAGTCCTGGGGTAATCCTTTGAAAGACCTATCCCACTTGAGCCCCCATGTATATTGCCTTCTATATTCTGAAGACTCAACCACATGGGGTACACTAATAGATCTAGCTTCTCGCACCTGCTCCTCCATGAAACTCTCCATCATAAAGGCTCTCTTCAGCACTCTGTCTTGGGTAGGGATGCTGAGAGACACCATAGAGGCCCTGATATCCAACCTGAGTCCCTAATAAAAGGTATAAGCCCTGAAGAAAGGGAGTCTCACCATATCTATTGAGTAGAGGTAAATATCTATAAGCCACTCTAAGTACTCATCCACCATCATGATACACAAATGTAGGTGAAGAAGCTCATTGATGCACACAGAGCACAAGGTCGCAGTGACAAAATCCTTTATGAAAATCCTATCAAAGTCAACCCAAGTAAGGGTCGCCTCATCGTGAGTCTGGATGTTCAAACTTCACCATCTCCCTATCGATCCCTATTTAAGACTCGCGGGAAAGATCTTCATATGTTCAGTTTGTGTCCCTGTATAGCCGAAGACCCACGTCATAGACTCTAACGAGTCCTCTGTGACATGAGAATCTATCTCTCCCAATAACCTGGGAGGTCTCTGTCTCTAAAACTCATGTAGGTTATTGATCCAACGAACAACCTCTATCAGAATAGCTTGATGTAAATGATGACCATCATGAAGTGGTAGCATTAATGCACCACCCTGTGGGGCCATCTCTTGAACTGGACCCTAAATGGACACCTAGCCGCTAGGTGGGATGCCCTCACGACCATGTATTCTGATCCAGTCTAGTCATACATGTTGAGGCATCCTAATATATATCAATATGTACCATGGTTAGAAGGTTATAACTGGTGACAATAATCTTATTCAAAATAAAATAAGGAGACACTTATGCAACAAGTGTAATCATGTATTGAGCCGAAAATAGAATTCATGATCCTGGTGTATGGATACGTCGGTCTCTGCCCCAACACTGGACACCCTGAATCTGAATGTTGAACTCAAAACACATAACATTGTTTCCCCAAAACAAAACAACAAAATCTAGGTCCTTAAATTGAAACTGGATGCCCTCTGATACCACTTGATCGTGACCCGTCCCCTGGGGCCCATGTCGTGACAACCCCAGTGCTGCCTCTCGAAGGCCCAGGGTTGGAGACTCGCGTTGAAGGCATCAACCTGCATGTGGGAGGCATTTTCCTGGATACCAATACACACACAGACACACACAGACACACACACACACACTCAAAAAAGTCCCAACATAGAAAATGGAAACAACATACCGCTGAATAAACTGAGTGCATGAATAGTTGAATGAAAGTGGGCCAGAATACAAATCCAAGAAAAGTAAAGAAAAATATAATGATTGAAAAGTGCTCTGATGGACATATGCAATAAACCCCACCTGATCATGAGTGTAGTTTAACTACTAGAATCCAAAGTAGTATGTCATGTCCACCTAGTCCTACTGGGCCTTGCCTGGTCCTTGGCCACCAAGTCCACCATCATAGCATCTTTTTGTCCAGTCTCCCAGAGCACCCCAGTAGAAACACAAATCATCTACACCAGAAACTACACGTTCGGGGGGAGCTTGTGTAGGGATGAGTAACATAGTACTCATTAGTGAATCCAAAACAAAAATAATGAACACACATCAATTGCTGAAATTAAATCACGAAACACAAGAAAGATCACACCAAGTATATTCTAGTGTAATAACATTAGCATCGTCATTCCCAAACATTAAAGTCCCCAACTGCTAGACAACACCCCCTATATCGAGAAAAGGGGTCTTTCATCTCACACAAAGATGATTTCCACTAACTATGAATTGATGTGGTACTCATCTATGATGAGTACCATGGGTATGTCGGGTTACACACAGAATCACCCTATTGTAGGCATGCGGGTAAAATAGATACACTTCCCACATTGGTCGAACTGAGGTACTCCTCCTATTGTGTACCATGTGTTTTTTGGGTCACATAAAGCTGCTCCCCACTATGGGCCTGCAGGGTCACACATAGTCGCTTTCCACTAGGACATCCTCGATCAGTTTTCATATTTAAGACAATCGTTGGATTCTGTACATAGAGCACTAAGGAGAACCACTCCTCAATCCATTTTTCATATATCATTATAAATTATAATCACTTCAAATCATGCTGAAAGATCCACCTCCTCAATAGGGTCCCAATGCCACAAACTACTCTTTAATTGGACGCGTGGTTTGCAAGATATTTGTGTTTTAGTCACTAGGGGACTGGTTACGATGGGGTGTGTTCTAACCCGATCAGACCGACCCAACCAACATTGCCCCAGGGGTTCCACATACCCCAGTTCATTTAGATAGACTCAACCAAACATGTTATGGGTCAAGGTCATCCTACCAGAAAAGGGACTGGCTGCGCGGTGCAGCCAGTGTGAGCACCTGGGATTAGGCATCCAGTCGCTTCCCATCCAATCCAAATGCATCCCTTAATGGCAGGCCCCACCTATTGTGTGGTTCCCTCCTAGTTCTGCGTCCGACTCCTGCAGCGGTCGATGGGCCACGGTGCCTATGGCATGGGAGGGGGCCAGGATGTGGGCCACCACTCCATGTAGTTCCCACCTGGTTCCTCATCCTCTCATGTACCACTACCACCAACGAGTCACAGCCTCCCGGTCAACGAGGCCTGCAGGTGCGGGCAGCTACCTCCATACAGCCATGAGGCTGGCCACCACTGCTCCTGTCAGAGCTAGCACACCGGAAGAATCTTTTGTAGGCCACCAGTTGTGCTCCAATGGCCCGTTCATTTGGATATTTACGAAAACAGTCTCCAAGTGAGGATTTAATTATAGTAAATCCTTCAAACCGACCTTGTCATCACTTAGAGAATGCGGCCATGAAGAACACCACAGTGGAGGTGCTCGGGATAGGTTCATGTCGACCTGTTCCCTCCGCGTTAAAGGTTTTATCAAGCTAGATGCTTAGGGTGGGTTACGGTCAATCATTCATGAAAAGGTTTAATCCTGAATAATCATTCCAAAAGAAAAGTCACTCTCCTGCTATAACCCATGATACGTGGATTATCCTGGTCATCAGTTGATCTTCATTTGATGTTTTTCAGAAAATAATCTGGTATGAACCATTAAAATTTAAAAACATCTATATGACAAACCTGCTTTTTATTACAACTTAAACATGATTCATTACATAAAACTTCACTTGATACAACAAATAAGATCGAGGGGTTTAGTTTCTTTGGGGGTTAGGATCATTACATATAAACTTAAAACATGAAATACAACATCTTTATTGAAAACATCCTTTACATGACCACTACATTCCCTCTTACGTAGCATTGCATGGGATAACCTGAGGACATACATAAGAAAAGGGTGAGCTATAATGCCCAGTAAGGGAGTACACATGGAATAACATGAGGAGTACAATACATGTTAGGCAATAGGCATGTCAATAGAGCATAAGATAAACATGAACATAAAGGCATGATAATGCATGATAATCATAACATGGAAATGTGGCAACAACACTTAACATTGAATTAGCATGAGCCAAGGCTCATTGCACATGGAGCATGAGTAAACCCTCATTGCACATGAAACATGAGTAAACCCTCGATGCACTTGAATTAGAATGAGTCAACACTCATTGCACATGACTTATCATGATACTATACTTTACCCAATGCATTGGAGCGCTATAAGGGCACACCCTTCTTAAACATTTCATTTCATGCATAAGTGTGCCACATGGATCATAAAACATGTATTCATAAAACATGATCATTTATTCCATGATAAAGGAATATGGAATTAATATATGAGGCTTTTTAATCAATAAGTAAATGTCAATAAATGTGAATACCCTTGATGGATAAATGGTCATGGTATTCACGACACAATGACATTGGCTTAGAAAATCGGTGCGATTTTAGCAGCGTAACGGCGTGACATAAGAATTCATAAAAAGGTTGATGAGAGAGAAAGGGGTTCCTCATCATATTTACATGTAATGGAAAGTAAGGAGGCCATATAGATACATGTCCCAAAAATTGAAATGGAATTTAGATTCGTGATACAAAATTATTGCTTGAATGTAAAAGAAGAGGGAGAAGTTCCTTTCGGAATTTCGGCATATTAACGGGTGTACATGGGAGGAATTTAATGAGGGAGAAAGGGGTATCCCATCATTAAAACAATAATAAGTAAATATGGGGGAGGTGAGAATCCATACCCCAACTTTCATAATTGAAATTAAAAGGGCAATACAACTTAAAGAAAATTGACAAAAAAAGAGAGGAAGAAAAAACCCTTACTTGGAAGTGTGCTTCCAAAGGCTAGAGAGGGGTTAGTGAGAGGCTTCGTGGGAGATTGGGGTGCCTTGGGAGGATTCTAGGGAGATTAGGGCAGAGTTTGGACTAAATCCAAGGTATTTTAGTGAGGAGGAAGTGGGATCATGGGTGGGTTTATATAGGAAAGGTGAGAGAATTCGTTATTATTTAGGTTTGGGACCCATTATATTAAACTAATCCAAACCACAAACCATCCCATGGTTTTCCCCATGGTTTCTGGAAAAGGAAAGAGGAAAAAAATATTTTACAAGGCCAAGGTCCGAACATATTTAAATAATAAGGTTTCTTATGTGGAGGTGAGTCACACTCCCATGGAAATTAATTTAAAAAGGCAAAGTGTTGAATAAGTCTTGTGGGGTTCATTAATGCTTTCAAAAGTAAGTCAGAAAAACCCAATATCACTTTATTTTAATGGTAAAACATATATTTTCAGAAAATAAGGATTATAGTATTTTATTACATCACCATTGGGTCATTATGATGTCATAAAACACATTATATATTTAAACAGTATTTAATTTTGACCCAAAAATTTGACTGTCTCAGAAAATTATGAAAAATTCACCGTTGGATAATTTCGACATCCTGATTCAAGAAATGACATTTAATTTATCTAAAATAATTTCTAAATATGTTAATTTTCACTTTTAAAATAAAAACCAACATTTATCGAAAATTCACGGGTTTTGAAAAAAATGGCTTTCAAACCTTAATATAACATTTTAATTTCATTCATAAATTTATATGATCATTTATATTTAATTAATATAATAAACATATTATTATTTTATTAAAATATTATTTAGTTCCAAAATCCCTTAATTTAATAAAATAGATTTCTTAATTAAATAATAACTAAAAACACCATTTGTACTTTAAAAACTATTTACAAAGTATAAAAAATGAATAGAAATTATATTCATTATTACATACAAAAATAATGTACATGAACATAGTAATGCTTATTTTTTACATAACCCCTTCAAATAGCCGCATAATACCGAAGGGTAAGGTGTGAGATGGTGACAGACTCTTGGGGTGGCTCATATAACATCGCTCGAGTGGTAATTTCAATCAACTTCCACTTTTCCCGTAGATAGTCACGTTCGAGCATGACATAATGAAGCTCACCATGGGCTTGGTCAAGGGCGATGCCCAAAGACGCCACATCTTTTCAGAGCTCCAACAAATGGGCTTCGTATGGGGAAATTCTACTAGATGAGGCCATAACATAATTTTTCTGAGTAAAATTTGGGTTCGTTAAAGCCTTATATTTGTACTAATCATGTGATCACTGATCAAAGACTATAAAAGTAATGGTCACAACTCTTATCATAAAACCAACGAAGTTGAAATCTTATAAAAACATTTTTTATAAAGAGATAATTAACTGGAAGAAGAGGGATTTTCCATTAATGAAACTTTGGGTCGTTACAATATTCCCCCCTTAAGAAATTTCACCCTCGAAATTTCCCTTTTCCCACAGTAAAACAAATGTGGGTAACTTAGCTTAATCATATCCAATGACTCCCAAGTTGCTTCTTCAAACATTTTTTTTCTCCACAATACCTTGACGAGGGGCATTGTCTTATTTCGTAGAACTTTTTCTCTATGATCTAAGATCATCATTGGTTTCTCCTCATATGAAAGATCATCCTCCAATTGTACCACCTTGGAAGAGAGTACCTGTGAAGGGTCTGGTATGTACTTCCTTAAGAGGGATACATGAAAGACATCATGCACCATGGCCATAGTAGGTGGAAGTGCTAGTCGATAGGCCACAACCCTAACACGATCAAGAATCTCGAAGGGGCCGATGTACCTTGGACTTAACATCCCTTTCTTTCCAAACCTGATGACCTTCTTCCACGGAGATATGCGTAAAAACACCATGTCTCCAACTTTAAACTGATGGTCTCATCGACGATTATCTTCGTAACTCTTCTGTCAACTCTGGGCTGCCTTGGTATGCTGCTGAATGTTATTCACCTTCTCCACCATTTCCTCGACCATTTCTGGTCCAAACAGCTTACGTTAACCGACCTCATCCCAACATGCCGGTGATCTGCACCCTTTCCCATAAAGGGCTTCATATGGTGCCATTTGGATGCTTGAGTGGAACCTATTATTATAAGAGAACTCATCCAGAGGAAGATGTTGATCCCATCTTCTTTTAAAGTCCATTGAGCACTCTCTCAACATATCCTCAAGTGTTTGGATAGTCCACTCAGATTGGCCATCAGTTTGAGGATGATAGGCCATACTGAAATTCAATTCAGTATTCAGAGCATGTTGAAGACTCTTCCAAAACATAGAGGTGAATCTTGGATCTCGGTCAGTCACAATAGATAGTGGTATTCCTTGCAACCTTACCACATCCCTGATATATATATGTTCCTGTTGATCCAATGAGAAATCCTCTAGAACAGCAATGAAGTGTGCAGTCTTTTTAAGATGATCCACAACAACCCAGATTGCATTGTTGCCTTTGGATGTCCTTGGAAGTTAGGTGACAAAGTCCATGGTGATGTTTTCCCATTTCCATTCTGGTATGGGCAATGGTTGCATCATCCCCTTACACTTCTTCCTCTCTGCCTTCACTTGCTGACACACCAGGCACATTGATGTATATTCAGTGATCTCATTCTTCATATAATCCCACAAAATGTTTTCTCGGAGATCTCGATACATCTTTGTTCTCCCTAGGTGAATAGATAAATTTGAACTATGTGCATCATTTAAGAGTTCCTTCTTCAGCTCTGGACTTGATGGAACGCATAGTCTTTTCCCAAACCGCACAGTTCCTTCTTCATTAACATTAAACTCCGAGGATTTTTCCTTTTTGATAGCTTCCACTTTTTCTTGAATTCCCACATCATCCTTTTGAGCATCCTTTAAACTTTCCAAAAGAGATGGTTGAGCAATCATTTGTGAAAGGATTGATGATGTTCCCTTCTTTATGATTCCCACGTCCATCTTCATCAAGTCTAAGAAGATTGGATCCTTCTCAATTCTCATCATTGATAGAATCGATGGATCCTTTCTACTTAGGGCATCTTTCACCTTGTTCGCTTTCTCCGGGTGGTAATGTATTGAATAGTCATAATCCTTGATGAGCTCTATCCATCTTCTCTGGTTCATATTAAGCTCTTTCTGTGTGAATATATATTTAAGACTCTTGTGGTCAGTATATATCTCACATTTCTCTCTGTAGAGATAATGCCTCCATATTTTCAAGGCAAAGATCACTGCCGCCAAATCCAGATCATGCATTGGATAGTTTCGCTCTTGGATTTTCAACTGCCTTCAGGCATATGATATCACTTTTTCATTCTGCATCAACACACATCCTAATCCCATTTTCGAAGCATCACTGAATACCACAAAAAGCTCCCCACTTGTTGGTAAAGTAAGGATGGGTGCAGTGATAACCCTCCTTTTCAACTCCTTGATGCTTTCTTCACATTCATCACTCAAAGAAAAATTTACTCTCTATCGAGTTAGATTGGTAAGAGGGTTGGACAATTGTGAGAAATTACTCACAAATCGTCGATAATATCCAGCTAACCCCAAGAAGCTACAGATATCCGTTACTGATTTTGGCCTCGGCCATCCCTCAATTGCATCTGTTTTGGAGGGGTCTACAGATATCCCATTTCTTGTGATGATATGGCCCAAGAATGAGACCTCCTTCAACCATAACTCACACTTTCTGTACTTTTCAAAGAGATTCTCCTTGAACAAAGTCTCTAGTACATTTCTTAAATGCTCCTCATGATCCTCCTTGATTTTGGAGTATATTAGAATATCATCTATAAAGACTACCACAAATTTGTCAAGGTAATATCTAAAGACTCTATTCATCATGTCCATGTATATTTATGGATCATTGGTGAGTCCGAAAGGCATTACTATGAATTCATAGTTCCAGTACCTTGTACGAAAAGCAGTCTTGGTGATATCTTCCTTCTTCACCCTTAGTTGATAATATCCCGACTGCAAGTTCACCTTGGAGAAGTATTGTGCTCCACGCAACTGATCGAACAAGTCATCAATTCATGGGAGTGGATACTTGTTCTTTATCATGATTTTGTTAAGTTCACGATAATCAATGCAAATCCACATTGACCCATCCTTCTTCTCGACGAAGAGGACTGGTGCACCCCATAGTGAAGCACTTGGGCGTATAGACCCTTTATCCAGATTCTCCTGTAGTTGCTTCATCAGCTCTTCAAGCTCAACAACAGCCATTATATATGGAGTCTTGGATATTGGTAGCGCCCCAGGTATAAGTTCAATTGAGAACTCAACATCTCTTCTTGGAGGAAGACCAGGCAGTTCCTCGGGAAACACTTTAGCGAATTCCCTCACAAAGGCATTTCTTCAAGGATGGTTTCTTCCTTGGAATTAATCATCTGATCCAAATACGCGTGCTCATAGGGCAGTAATATCCATGCCTGAGATGATGGAGCTAATGGAGATTCATCTTCCTCCTGACACTTGTAAAGAATCTGGGGTCGATTCTCCATATAAAGTGTGAATTCCCTATCCCGACAATATATGTTGGCTCTATATAAGGAAAGCCAATCCATGCCAAGAATTGCCTAAAATTCCACCATAGGGAGTATGACGAGGTTCTCCGATAAATTCAATCCACAGATTATAACAGTGTAGGACTTATATTCATGGGATGCAAGGATTGCCCCATTTTCCTTACTCAATGACATCATTACTTCCATGATTTTTTGTGGTGCTGGGATTTTTCTACTAAACTTTTGAGATATAAAATAATGCATAGAACCTGAATCAAAAAGTATATTCGCTATTCTTGAATGAATAACTAGCGTACCTGTCACCACTTCATTTCCGGGGTTCACTTCGGCTGAAGTGATGGAAAAAGATCTTCCTTGCTGTCTTGGAGGTTGTTTGTTGCCTCTGATAACCCTTGGATTAGGGCACTGATTTTCAAAATGACCATGTTCTTTGCATTTGTAGCATTGAACAATGCATTGAGGTTCGAATGAAGCGTTCCACTCCTTTGTCGCAGCTACGGGTCCTTCTGGCCGACAGTAAATAGCTAGGTGCCCTTCTCTTCCACACCTAAAGCATTTTCTCATCCCCTTAAGGCAATTTCCAAGGTTCTTCTTTCCACACTTTTGGAAAGTGGGGTGATGGAACTTCTTAGCACCGTTGGATTTATCCATCATCCCACCAGCATTGAATTCCACCTTACGCTTCTTGTCCCCATGATACCCCTGTGATTCTCTAATCTCCATTTTGACCTTGAGGGCACATTGGACAATTTCCTCATAGCTGTCGAAGTCACAGATTTCTAATTCTTTTCGGAAGCTAGGCTTCAGGCCACCAAAGAAGTGGTCAACCTTGCATTTAGGGGTAACGACAAATCCAAAAGTGTATGGTGCAAGCCTTGGGAAGTTTTCCTCCTACGCCCCAACAGATTCCTCATCTTTTTTTCTTGAGGTAAAGGAAGTCCCTTTCCATCTCAAGCCAGAGCATGCTCAGATAATATTTATCGAAAAACATCTTCTGGAATTCCTTCTATTCCAAAGCCTCTATCTCCTCCTCAGGCTTTGTATTTTTGATCAATGTACACCATTGATCACCTTAACCCTCCATACGATAAGAATCATGGGGAACCTTCTCTTGTTCAAAACATTGAAGGATGGAGAAGATCTTTTCAATTGAGTTGATCCATTGTTCAGCGATCGTGGGATCAGATGATCCACTAAAAGTAGGAGGCCTTTGTCTCATTAAGCTCTCGATATCGACTTGTTCTTATTTAGGGGGGGGGGGGGGTTGAACGTTCTTCTTGACCCGTGTTTCTATTCAAAACTTGAGTTAGCTGAGGGGGATGCGTGACAATGTTCGCGATTCCCGCTCCCATTGGAATTGGAATCTCATTAGTACAATCATCACACTGATCTTCACAACGGTTGTTAGCCAGAGTCCTCCTATTAGTGGCCATTGGCTGGAATAAAAGGAAAGTTAGGGGTAACACATAAAGGGTAATCCAAAGAAAAAATTTGATGACTTATAAATAAACTTTAATTTCATTAACTCATGAGTCTATAGGATTCAATCTAGGCTTTTCATGATCTACTTTCTAACATATATTCTTAGGAGCATTTTTTCCTTAATAAGGGTTCATACCAAGATTGTGAATTTATCAAAACATATCCCCCGGGAGTGTCGTAACAAAGAGTGCAGCAAGGCCCATTGTCGTGCACCATTTCTCGTTCGAGTCTAGCTCAAACTGGTGTTTTTGGGTTTTACCACTAGGATACATATGTGCCAGAGCTGCCTCTACCTGCTCGTATCTAGACAGGGATGTATTTGTTCAATAAAACACTTACTTAGTATTTACTAAATCTTGGGGATGTGTTTATTATACTTATTGTTTTATCTATGGATTTACTAGGGTTTTCCTAATCCCAAAAATAACTAAACATATCCTCTGATACCAACTATGAAAACCCTGCTTTTTATTACAACATAAACATGATTCATTACATAAAACTTCACTTGATACAACAAAGAATATAGAGAGGTGTAGTGTCTTTGGGGATTATGATAATTACATAAAAACATAAAACATGAAATATAACATCTTTATTGAAAACTTCCTTTACATTACCACTACATTCTCTCGTACTTAGCATTGTATGAGATAACCAACGGACATGCATAAGAAAAAGGTGAGCTATAAAGCCCAGTAAGGGAGTACACGTGGAATAACATGATGAGTACAATACATGTTAGGCCATAGGCATGTCAATAGAGCATAATATAAACATGAACATAAAGTCATGATAATGAATGATAATCAAAACATGGAAATGTGGAAACAACACTTAACATTGAATTAGCATGAGCCAAGGCACATTGCACATGAAGCATGAGTAAACCCTCATTGCACATGAAGCACGAGTAAACCCTCGTTTCACTTGAATTAGAATGATTCAACACTCATTTCACATGACGTATCATGATACTATACTTTACCCAATGCATTGGAGTGATATAAGGGCGCACCCTTCTTAAACATTTCATTTCATGCATAAATGTGCCACATGGATCATAAAACATGGATTAATAAAACATAATCATTTATTCCACAACAAAGGAATGTGGAATTCATAAATGAAACTTTGTAATCAATAAGTAAATGTGCATAAATTGAATACCCTTGATAGATAAATGGGCATGGTATTCACTACACAATGACATTGGCTTAGAAAATCGGTGCGATTTTGGCAGCTTAATAGCGTGACATAAGATTTCATAAAAAAGGTTGATAAGAGAGAAAGGGGTTCCTCATCATATTTACATGTAATGGAAAGTAAGGAGGTCATATAGATACATGTCCCAACAATTGAAATGGAATTTATATTCCTGATACAATAGTATTTCATGAATGTAAAAGAAGAGAGAGAAGTTCCTTCTTGAATTTCGGCATAGTAACGGGTGTACATGGGAGGCATTTAATGAGAGAGAAAGGGGTCTCCCATCATTCAAACAATAAGAAGGAAGTATGGGGGAGGTTCAAAACCATACCCCAACATTCATAATTGAAATTAAAAGGGCAATACAACTTAACAAAAATTGACAAAAAGAGAAAGGAATAAAAAAACCCTTACATGGATGTTTGCTTCCAAAGGCTAGAGAGAGGCCTGTGAGAGGCTTCTTGGGAGCTTGGGGCACCTTGGGAGGATTATAGAGAGAGTAGGGCAAAGGTTGGACGAACTCCAAGGGATTTTAGTGAGGAGGAAGTGGGATCTTGGGTGGGTTTATATAGGAAAGGTGAGAGAATTCTTTATTATTTAGGATTGGGAACCCTTATATTAAATTAATCAAAACCACAAACCATCCCATGGTTTTTGCCCAGGGTTTCTGGAAAAGGAAAGAGGAAGAAAAAATTTTACAAGGTCAAGGTCCGAACTTTTTAAAATAATAAGGTTGCTTATGTGGTGGTGAGTCACACTCTCATGCAAATTAATTTTAAAAGGAAAATTGTTGAATAAGTCTTGAGGGGTTCATTAATGCTATGAAAAGTAAGTCAAACAAACCCAAAATCACTTTATTTTAATGGAAAAACATATATTGGCCGAACATAAGGATTATAGTATTTTATTACATCACCATTGGGTCATTATGATGTCATAAAACACATTATATATTTAAACGGTATTTCATTTTTACCCAAAAATTTGACTGTCTCAGAAAATTATGAAAAATTCACCGTTGGATAATTTCGAAATCATGATTCCAGAAATGACATTTATTTTATCTAAATTTTTTTCTAAATATGTTAATTTTCACTTTTAAAATAAAAACCAACATTTATTGAAAATTCACAGGTTTTGACAGAAATGGCTTTCAAACCTTAATATAACATTTTAATAGCATTCATAAATTTATAAGATCATTTATATTTAATTAATTTAATAAAAATATTATTATTTTATTAAAATATTATTTAATTCATAAATCCCTTAATTTAATAAAATAGATTTCTTAATTAAATAATAACTAAAAACACCATTTTTACATTAAAAACTATTTACAATGTATCAAAAATGATTAGAAATTATATTCATTATTATATACAAAAATATTTGAAATGAACATAGTACTACTTATTTGTTACATAACCCCTTAAAATAGCCGTGTATGACCTAAGGGTAAGGTGTGTGATGATGATATACTCTTGGGGTGGCTCGGATAACATCGCTCGAGTGGTAATTTCAGTCAACTTCCACTTTTCCTGTAGACGGTCACATTCAAGATTGACATAATGAATCTTAGCTTGGGCTTGGTCAAGGGTGAAGCCCAAAGACACCACCTCTTTTCCGAGCTCCGACAAATGGGCTTCGTATGGGGCAATTCTACTCGATGAGGCCATCGCTTCCTTTGTCTGAGTAAAAATTGGGTTTGTTAAAGCCTAATATTTATACTAATCATGTGATCACTGTTCAACGGCTATAAAAAGTAACGGTCACAACTCATATCATAAAACCAAAGAAGTGGACATCTTATAAAAACATTTTTTTATAAAGAGATAATTAACTAGATCAAGAGGTATTTCCATTAATGAAACTTTGGGTCTTTACAATCTATGAATTATGACATATGACGTCACGACAATAATCCTCTAGGGATTTAACAAGTCAATGTCACTTCTCGGCTCCGATCATCGAAAGGTATCGAGGATGAAGATGTTTTGCTCACATTCCTTGTTCTTCTCTAGGGTTTATGTCTGTCATAGTTTTTCCAAAAAAAGACTCTAAATTTTCAATCCATATTTCCTCAGTGTGTCAAACTATAAGTAGGATCACGTCACAGTATTCCCATTATGATTCAACATCACATCGTTACACTATTATAATTACGAAACAATGTCTTTGTTACACATCTTTATAGAATTGTTACGAGGTGAGTTTAACAAGCCATTAATGAGCCTTATTAATGCACATCTTTGACGCCTAGTCACTACCATGTAGTATCACTACCCGCCACTCCAATGTGAGAATGAAAATAAAAAAATTCATTTCAATTATTTTATTATTTTCTTGAAAATGTCGGAAAAATAACTTTTCCTCTCAGCCATTTCCGGCGAAAGATAAGTCAATATTAGGTGGATCCCAGCATTCTAAATTCAATAGTTCCCTCATATTTTTTATCCATGTGACGTTTCAAATGATTGAAAATCTCTCTCAAATGTTTACTGAACGTACCTTAAAAAAAGTTCAAAATTATTATACAGTCTCTCTTAACCTCATAATTGTGTGTTGTCGAATTTCATGGTCTCAAAATAATTCTATATAGATAAAACAAATTACACAAAAATTCTGATACATTAAAATGCATCCAACATTTTTGCATTTATACTGATTTCAATACACTAAAATTGGTTATAAATAATAATTCATAATTTTGAACTAGAAAAACACTTAACATAAATAGAAATATTTATGAATAGATTATCTCATAATCATAAGCATTGATTATTTGGATACATTTTTACCTTTAGATAATTTAAAATGGTTCCTAATGAAAAGGTAAATTCTATTAAGAATTTACCTTCAGAGTGTCCACCAAGGTGCATAATACGGATCATTAATTTGTACTAGTTTACTCTGAGTGAGGGTTGACATAGCTTGTTGGAGTTTTTACCCTAAGATTAATATATTTGAGAACAACAACAAATTTTAGTATCTAGATAAGGATAAATTTTTGGGAAAATCTACATAATCTATACATTACCAAAATTTTATGATTTTATTTTATTCTTATCTTCAATATCAATATTAGGGTTATTTTCTCTTATATATATTTTCTAAATCTAGTTTCCAAGTATTCTATTAAAGTTCCTCTAACACCAAACCTTAAGGCCCTGACCCCAGTAAGCCAGAGCCATTTCTTTACTTTATGACATTGGTATAATAAATATAGATTTTGCATCCTGAAGGACTGAATTATTTAGTTGAATTGAAAAAACTAGAAATAATCATAAGTTTTTCATTACAACTACAAAGGAAAATAATCATATAAACTTCATTTAAAAGATCCTTAAAATCAGATATTATCTAAATAGGTCATTCATAGTAAACAACAATGCATACTAGGGAAAATTAAAATTTGAGAAAGAGGTTAGATCAGATTTTCATTAAAGGTAGAAAATTTAGTGGAAGCTATCTTAATGTTAAATAGAAATGTAATATGAATAGCTAAAATAAAATCCATTAAAACGTATTCATGAGAATAATATGTCATGATTTAAAGATGAATAAATAATTCTATATTAGTAATCATAAGAGAATCAAACATAACCATTGAAATTATACTACTAAAATAATAAAATGGGATATCAATTAGAAATTTCATAATTAAGGAATGTATAGAAGAAGACATCATAAACATACCATCAGGGACTCAACCAAGACAACATACATTAATGGGTAAAACCTCCATCCTGTTTGTCTCATTAGACCTAACGATGCATCAAGAGGCAATAGAGGTAGGCACCAATCACATATATAGTCTAATTAATTATTAATATGAAAGGGGTGAAACATAATAATTATTTATATACATATATAAACTATCATATAAAATGTAAATAACATCACGAATCAGTAAACATAATCATAAACTGCCGTATTTAATATATAGAATAGTATTAATATATTACATGCCTTGTGAAAATAATCATTATCCATCAATAATGTATGGAAGATTCTAATATAAGTTATCCATCATAATTAATAATATTATAAAATTTATTTATTCCAAATAAATGAAAATACACAAATAAAATCATTGATAAATATTTAATAAAAATACCCATTTAATTTAGAAATAAGAGATGTTTGGGAAGGTCATTTTTATTTATCAAACTATATGAATATATATCCTAAAAACATAAGGGAATGAAATTATGTTTTTTTAATATTAAAAAAATATTCAAATAAAATTTTTAATATTGATGTGAAAAAAAGTAAAAACTATTTTTAGGAATCATTAAAAATGGACCACTTCAGTGCAGTTTATGTGAAAAAATAAGAGTCTTAAAAGAAGACAAAGGATTAATTGGTTACATAAGAATATAAAATAGATAACATATTTTTAATTATAATAAGGTTTATTTTCTAACTATAATTTGGTTTCAAATTATATTAAAGAATGTATGTGAGAATTGGGGACATATTTATAAGTTCCTTTAATCGTGCTTTCTTTTCGGGAGGAACTGAAAAAGTGCACCTTATAAAACAAGTACTTCCACATAAAATAAATATTAAATGATATGGATATAAAAGTTTGTAACATATAAAAATATTTAATAATAAATATATAAAATAGTGAATAATTATTTTGGGGTAAATAGAGATAAGGCATAACCCAAATAAAATATGGAGGTTTGAAAAAAAACCATTAGCATATGTCCACAAGTTTTCTACACTTTTAATTAATGTATTGGATAATGAAATTAGATTAAGTTATAATTTATTTTATAAATAATTCAAAATTTAAAATATTATGTATAATTTTATTAATTTCATTTATGGGATTTTTTATGAGTAATGCGATTCTATTTTATCATTTGAAATTTTTTGTTTCCATTCTTTTCATGAATGGTTCACCTATATATATATTCTAAATATCATGTGAAATGAGAATAGTTATCCATAAATAAAAATATATGTTATTAATGATATTACAAAAAAACTAATGGTTTTATATATCATTTTTTTAGATATGTGGATGATTCATTATATTAAATTTTAATGATAACCATTTGGAATTTTTTGGAATTGTTTTAGATCATCGCGTACTAATTTTGTTTTGTGAATTAATATTGTGTATGTATTCTAGTTATAGAATACTTTTTAATATATTATAATTTATTAACCAAAAAATTTGTTTCATGACCAGCCTTTCTGGCATAATTGAAAAATGAAAAGTAAAAATCTATGAAGGCGACAAATCGGTAACTCACAGATGATATTTTCATTTTCAAAATAAAAATTGTAATAGAAAATAATTAATGGTGTGTATCAAATTATCATAATAAATTTATATTATATAGAATATAATATATTTATCATTCATTTTTTGGATAGTGGTGGGATGGAAAGGATAAGGAAATAATTGAACTTCAATGAAAATTTAAAAAGAATAAAAGGGAATTTTACTTCTTGAACTCCTTTCCTTGAGAACCTCCTTATGGAAATTATAAACAGTGTTTTAGGTGAAATCAGAAATACCAAAACGTTACATGGAGATTTGGGAGACTTATTGGGAAAAAAATTAGACATGGCCTAAGGCTTTGAATGTGTGAGGATAAGATGTGGTGATGTGTGGTATATAAAGGTTAAGAGAGGGGTGTTTTTTATTCATTAGTTTATTGTTTTTAATCAGGACATTGATTATTTTATATTACATGGATACATATATAAAATAGTGAAGGGGAGATCTATATTATGATTCTTAAATTATTAATGACCCAATAAATTTTTTGTTTAGTTTATAATGAATATATAAATAAATTACCGTATTTCACTACTCACTAACAATTCAACTACTATATAATAGTATCCAAAAATCACCCATACAATTTTTTTATGTGCCAATTAATAAATGAACAGTATTTTATGAAAATAGTTTTATAATTTTGAAAATTTTAATTTTTAAATAAATTCATATTTTATTAAAAAAGCAGATTTTAAAATTAAAACTGATTTTATAACAGTTTTAGAAAATATTTTAAGGTCTCATGAAATTATATAATAATCCTAATTCGACCAAATAATAATTTATGAATCTATTTTATGTAATTAATTTTTTTAATCATTACATTAATTAAAAAATAATGAATACACGTTTATGATTTACAGAAATGTGAAGACATAAATTATCATTTAAAAACATTTAATTAGATATACCATGATATAAATATATCATTTATTCATTTATTAGATACCCAAATATTATTTATAGGTTCATATGTGATTTTACTATTTAATTGGTCATATCACTATTCCCAATGGTCGCATTACTATTCCAACAGTCACAATTAATATTATATTAAAATTTCAATCTCAATGTTTTGTGATGCATAAACAATCAAAAAAATTAAATTTTAAAAGAGACGTATCATAAAATCATGGGGTGTTATAATGTAAAAGAAAGACACGCTACGAATATCCCACTACTAAGGATGGGTCTAGGTCATGTCCTCTACTATAAGAAATTTAATTTCCACATGAATTAATATATTCATTATCATTTTAATTCATACACATTTCACAAATATAACATAATAACATTAAATTTGTTAAACAAAATGGATCACCAAAATTTGATTGATGAAGGTTTATACACCTCAGGAACCAATGTATGGTTTCTATATAAATCATACCAAAACCGTCTCTATAAATAATATCATAACCACATATATAACTGTCATAGAACATTTAACAACAACATGAAATTGGAAATGCATACTAATTGGTATGACAATATGTATGCATGTGATTCATATAAAGTTACTAAAATGATGAAATATATGGAATATCCCCATATCATCAGATGGTGAAAAAATATAACCCATAATCATATCAATAGTAACATTATAATTCAAGTGTATCTCTCAATAGTTGAATCAAAACAACTATAATAGTCAAATTCCATAAGATAGCAATTTAATTAAACAAATTTCGAATTTATCATGTATGCGGGTTAGCTAAACCCATGCATAACTCATTATAAAATTATTATTATCTCTTATATCATTCTATTATATAAAACTAATAAAGAAAACTAGAATTAAAATATTATAATACCACCTAGTAACGTCATAGGCTCAGATACCATAGAAATGATCCCTGAGTTGGGTAGGCCACATAACCTCAAGCCCATCTCCCCAAATGCAAGAGGCTATCGATGGGGAGCGAGGGCCTAGGTGTGTATTTGGGTACACTATTCCATCATTGCCAAAGAGAAACATAGTAGAAATACAAATACATTCATACAGTGGAATAAATAAAAAAGGTCAAGAAATAGATAACCAAAAGGAAGATATAACAATTCAAAAAAGGAGTCTCATATACAATGATGGTGATATATGTCAAATATTTCTACAAAATAGAAAACTAGGTGTACATGGAATTATGATAATTGATGTAAAAAGTATAAATAATGTATAATAGTATATCAATTGGCCTCCTAACCCTAATCTTAGTCCATTTCTTCCCTTCTCGTAAGTTGTAATCAAGAAAATGTAGTACGGTGCTTTCCCTTATCGATGCCATAAATCCAATATTCTATTTGAGTACCCATCTGTTTCCTAAATAGGGGGGAATATAATCCCTATATTTAACTCCCCATGGTATATTTCCCTTCAATTAGTGAGTATATAATAGTCACATTGTGTAGATAGTAATAGAAACTCAATAAAAGTACTAAAAGTTTACATCCACCAATGACTAGGTTCTCATTTATAATTATGTGCATTTAATGATTCAATTCCATTTTAAAAGTTAGTGTCGATACCTATCATAGAGAACATCATCCCCCATAAAAAAATATGATCAATGTATGCCTTAACAGGCTGTCCCTAAAGTGATTTTTTTTACTTAATCCAACCTTGTGTGTTGGATTGGTAGCAAGTCATGTAATTAATTTCATTTACATTTCAATTTTTAACCTAATAATATCTTTATCATTCCTAATTTTGATTCTAGGAATAACTCCTGGTATAACATAAACCAACACCCTACAAAATCATCTATAGATTTCCCCAGAATAACCTAGGTATCTCTCAAGTTGTTATATAATATTTATGTCATTCATGACTGTCCTTGGTGGTCTACTAAGGAATCCCAAGTATCAAACCTGGTGTATTTGATCAAATACCATTCGATTCATTCATTAGAGATGAATATGGATTCCATGTATCACATGACATATAATAGTCATCCCCTATGAGTCTATCATTTTCAATCCATATTAGGATTCCAAGTGTCACTCAGTCATAGGAATGGTAAATAAAAATGAGTCTTTCCATAGAATTTTTCATTGATTCCTTATTTCACCAAATTCATATATGGATTTGATCAATTAATTACAATTTAATAAATTTTATTTAAACATTTCAAGGTCATCTCCAAGAAACATTCAATCCAATCTCACTGTAAAAGGTGACTCAAGGCATTGGCTATGCATAGAATTCGTTCTCTTAAATAAGAGAACGTGCAATTCATGATAACTGAATCTCTGGTTTCATCAATATAACACATATTTAAGGCTAAGGGAATGGTCATGCATCCACTCTTATTTATCCACTAAATTACAATTAAAATTTTAATTCAATTCAGAATTCAGTTCACATTTATCATCTGAATTAATGGTGTAAAAGGGAACACCCTAAGGCGTACAATTACCAAATCCTCCTAGGGTTGTTCAATTCATTATCAACACACCCAGATGTGTGTTTTGAAACTAAATCACAGGTCCTTTAACCAATTATCAATTTGTTTCATTATTTTAATAGGCTATACCTATCCATTTAATTCAAAGACTAAAATTCATTTCAAGGGTGTAGTTCTGAATATTGATGCGTAGTACAATAAATTATATATAAACACATATACCTTAAACAAAAAGGAATGAGTCAATATAATAATGGTTCATAGGGGATAGATCATTGAGTATCATCTATTAATTCAACTCAGATAAAGAGAAACTAGAATAACAGATGAAGAAACAAATAATTAGAAAAATTAGCTTTCACTGAAATAGTGTAGTTGATACCAAACTAGGCATGGAATAGAACAAAAATTCTAAAGAAAATACTGATTCAGATTTAATGAGTTAAGTGAATCTTGAATCTGAGATCGGGCAGAGACGATCTATCAATTCCTAGATTAGTCTCCATAGAGGTCTTCAAAAGGGTGAGTTTTTTGTGAATTGATGAAAATGATGTAATAGATTTGAAATGAATTTAATTTTGTTCTATTTCATAAATTCACCAAATTTACTAGGTCTCAAGGTTTGGTCAAAAAGTTTTCCAAACTATGTGAAAACTATATTCCCTTTTCTGAAGAAATGGGGCTCATCGTATGGTCTCCTCACATAGTTTTTCAAACCATGATAAAACCTTATAAAACTCCTCTATCAAAAAATAAGAAATTTTTGCACAACCATGATCCCCAAGTCACACAGTTTTCCAAAAGTTTCAACCTCATCCTACTCTCTATTAACAACTCGTATGGTTAGTCATATCATGCATCCTTCCCCGTACATTATTACTAATAGTACTCCAGGCCCTTTTCAACCTAAGAGTATGGTTATAGGCTACAAACCATACCTAGAAACCCACAATAACTCCATGAAATAAAATTTAATTCATTTTAGGCCACAATTAAACATTTAAAAAAAATTAACTGATTTTAATGGATATATAACTCAAGAAATAACCATGTTCTTTAAAAAAATACTCCTACTATAAATGACACCCACGAATAAACACCTATACCTCTCATCAGTCACCACCTCTAGGGAACATTTGAATTCTAGCCATCACATCTCTAGTTCATTAATTTCTATTAAAATAGAGAGTGGGAAAGAAGGTATAGAAATAATTTTTCCTCTCTATTATTGATGTTTTTTAAAAACACCTAGAACCCAAAATATTTGAGATTATGTGTAAATACTTGAATCAGGTGTGATTTACATAGAATGTATGTAAATGTACATGATATATAAGTGATAAATAATCCCAAAATTGGGGGTTTTAATAATACTACTAAGGTATTTCCGGAAATAACCACAATTCCTCACAAGCTCTTCCACTATCGTTCCCACCTCTAAATTAATTATACCATATAAGAAATCCAAACAAGAAATCTACATTACATAATTCCATTAAAAAATATCCCCTTTTAATATTCTATAATTACCAACCATCTTCATTTAGAAAGACCATTCATTTCAAATTTAGAGGACACCACCTTAACTACACATACCTCTTTAATTAAATGAGTTCATTAATTATTCCTACCCATTCTATTTCATTATCCACCCCACACCTAACATTATTTACCACACATTAATTTCACCCACATTCAATAACATTTAAATGTTTCATTTTTGATCCCTGACTACTAGAAAATTACACAACACAATATATAACAACCCATATGTGTCATGCTAATAAACCCTAGTTCGCCACCACCCCACATCCCATTCGCCAGATATAATAATGACCACCTTTCACAAACACCACACACATATCAACCACTACAAAAAATAATTTAATTTTTTTTCAATGGATCTAATCACAATTAGTTCATCACTTTCAATAGTATTCTCTAACAATATGATATTCTATAGGAAATTGAAATATTATCTAAATATTAATTTTTATATACTTTTTCTTTTGTGTTTAGATTAAATCAATTGAAAAAAATAATCTAATCTCAACACAATTTAAAAAGGTAAACCGACATGTATTCGAAACTGTGTTGGATAAAACAACAAAAACATCTAAAACACATGTTATTTCTCCCCTCCTCTTCAATTTCAATTATCCCAAATAATTATCTTTGTTAAGGTGGTATGTACCGTTGACCCAAAGGAATACAAATGTATGATAGTCCCCTATGTATATCTAAAGAATGAGAGATGAAGGATCCCCTTCCTTTATTGAATATTTAATTGAATTGTGAAATAACCAAGGATCTTCAACCACTGATATCAAAGAAATAACCACTAGATCCTATGTACAAAAATTTGATAATGGAGTATAATTTCCATACATAAGTATTAAAAAATATAAGACTAATATCCAATGAATAACATTATGATCCATGATAGAATCATGTATTTCCATAAATTTTGATACTTAGATGCATAAACAAATCCCTCATAAAATATATACATCACCTCCAACATAGTTCATTATAAATAGAAACCATCTTAAACATATCATATAAAAATAAATTCTCCATATAAAGTGTTGGGGAAACATAAAAATGATGAGATAATATGATCATCCAGGGTAATCAAGAGAGATATTGATGATGAATTATGCATAACATGAGTATAAGGGTATACGAACATTATCAAAACATTTGAAAACCATACCCATCATATCAAAGATCATAATATTTAATCCTTTCATAATTCTTCATATTTCATAGGACATGAATTATAATGAAATCAAATAACCTGATCCATGAATGAATAAAATTTTCATAAGACATATGTTTTTGGAATACACATAAGAATATAAAATAATTTCATATGTTAGAACTCATTGTCAAACTATATTAGTAAATTGAGTTCACTCCAAATTTTTTTGTCCATATTCATGGTTTACGTCCAATGAAATAAATGATGATAGTGTCCCTTAATGAACTGGGTCCGCTCCACATTCTAGTTTGTATTAAATGATGAGATATTTATCTTTACCCAATTTAGTGGAGGATTCTATAATTCTTTATCACACATCACATAATTAAAATCATACAAATATGTTAAACAAGGTCATAAAACATTTCTCGTATCATATTCCATTGAAAATAAATGGGTTTGATAAAAAATTCAAAATATCACCACTGAATAATCAAGGTAAAATAAATGGGTTTTATAATCATATTGTCATTATAATCACAAACAAAAATGATAATGAATAAGGATGATATCATTGGATCATGTTACCAGTGAATCATATGTAACAAAAAATTATGTTATTTTAGATGAAAAAATAACTTAAAACAGTTCATAGAACATTTCTCTGGGAAAACCAATTATAATTTTGGAAATACCTTATTTAAAATATAAAAAATTCTTATATAATAATGTCAAAATTGTTGACCTCACCTGTTTTGATAATCCCAATTATGATTTCACATACTTTAATAATCCCAAATAATGTTTATCTATATATTTCAATTCTTTTAATATATGACATTTTATTTGACAATAATATTAAAATAATAGTTAACATCTGATAATAAATGTTTATCTATGTTTATAAGACTTTTGAAAAAATTATAACTCAATTGGATATGTTTTTCATAAAGCAGATAAGGGTTAAGTAACAGATATACTTATAGATACTGATACAGATTTATTGTTACATAGTCTACCGATAGACAAAGTCACTAGTAAGATAAAGTAACTGATATGCGGAGCTACCAGTGTGGGTAAGTCCACTGGTAAAACATGTCTCTGATAGATCAAAGATTATAGATACATACAGCTACTGACAGAAGGTGAGATATCGATAGAAAAAGTCTACTAGTATGTACAAGCTACCGATACAAATTTCACTGATACAAATAGTGACTAATACACCGAGCCGTCGATACAAGAAAGCGAATGATAGACCAAGAGCTACAGATAGAAGGAGTAACTGGTATATAGAGTTTCTGATACAGAGTAACAGCTACTGATATAAGGAGCTACTGGTACAAGATCAAAGAGCTTCTGATAGGAGGTCACAATTATACAATATCAACCATTACACATCTATGGATAGAAGACTACTGATAGACTGACTAGTCAAACTCTATACTCTCAATATTATTTATTTATTAAGAAATTGTAATATTTTATGATTTTAATTAAATTAATGTCATTTAATGATATTTTTTGGCATGTCAGAGAACCGTACCTCATACCTGTCAAAATGTAATCATTTCCATTTACTGTAGCTAAAAGATATAAAAGGAAGTAAAAAGGCTAGACAAAATGTAACAAACAAGTCATGTGATGTTTGTGGAAAATAAAGGGCTGAATAACATTGGAAAAAAGTGCATTCACACAAAAAGAAAGGCTACTTTAATATTAGAAGAACACTAGACAAAAATGAAGCCATTCATTCTTGCGAAGAACACAAGATGCACCTTAGTCAAGGAGTAAAGAACTACAATGAGCTCTTCATACACTCAAGCTGATCAAGATGAACCTGAAAACCAAGGAAGCAAACTACACTCTGTTTTTTAGACAAAAACCAGAGAAAGACTCAGAAGCATTCTTGATTAATCAAAAGAGTCCAGAGCTACACTTCAAATGACTAGAGCTTTCTAAAACTCATATCTACTCTCTCAATGATTCTTTTATTTAAATTTTGAGTAGTGTGCATACTCTGTATATTTTATACATAGACTATCTCATGTTCCAAACTGGAGGATCGTTTAATCCTCACACAAATCTTCCATAACTTTTTTATTTCCCACAATGGATAGTGGTAGAGGTCAAGTAGGACTAGGACTGCATGTGTGATGTTGTTTGGTTTTCCCACAAAGAACTGTGGTAGAGGTCATAGAACCTGGACAGTCTTTTCACTGTTGTTTACCCCGATCCAAGGTGTGGATCAAATTTATATAAATTGTTGAGAGGACTAAGTCTCACCTTGAGACTGAACCTCTTGGTTATATCTCCTGTGAATCATAGCTTAAATCTAAAGTATACTATATATATTTTCTATTCTACTACTAATTACATTGAAATACAATTTTTTTAAAGTTACTTTGATAGTTAAATTAGCAAGTTTCTGTAGTTATTGTAAACTAGTAAGTTAGTTTCAAAAGCTAATTTAATATTTTGATTAATTTACCTGAGACCTAATCAATCTTTGAGATACTAATTGACAATTGAAAATATGTATAAATTCACTACAGTTTACCTTGTTTTTAAATAGGGGGATTTTAAGAGAAATATTTTTAACAGAAATTTTAATTGGAACAAAATTCACCCCCCCCCCCCCCCCTCTTGAGTATCCTATCCGACCAACATTTGGTATCTATGGTTTGATTGTTATTAAAGGTTTTCAAAATACTCTGTTTTTCAACTGTGATTTTAGTTTTATATTAAAGATCATAAATTTTTATTAGTTCTAAATTTTATATCTTTAAATATTTTTTCTAAACTCCATCTATGGATAATAGATAAGAAGGTGTTGCTACCAACATGCCACCTTTCTTTAATGGTACAAACTATTCCCAGTAGATACTTAAAATGAAAAATCATTTAGAAATTATGGGATTTGATATATGGACTGCTATAGAAACTCAATATAAGATTCCAGAATATGAAATAACTACTAGGGATGATCCTACTAAAACAGCTTATAATAATAATTGTAAAGCTATGAATGCCCTGTATTGTTCTCTAGGAGATGAATAATTCAATCGCATATCTACTTGTAAAACTTCTTATACAATTCAGGACACTTTGGCTATTTCCTGTGAGGGAACTACCAATGTCAAGGAAATGAGATTGAACACTTGTACTATTAAATATGATAATTTTAAAATGATGCCTGATGAACCAATCTCTAAAATGTATCTCAGGTTCAATGAGATTTTCAACACTATGAGCTCCCTTGGAAAGGTTGTTCCAGTAATGGAACATATTATGAGAATATTGAGATGTCTGCCAGACCGATGGAGAAGCACATATGATTCAATAAGCAAGTCATGTGACATTGGTGCTCTACTGGTCAAAGAGCTTACTGGTATGCTTATGATGTATGAAGAAAAACTGAAGGTGAATAAGGAAGAAGATGATGAAACTAAAGATAAGGAGAAAGTTAACTTTCCTTTTGAAAACTCAACAAGTCAATGTTCAGACTCAGACAGTGATTATTAGATGGCTCAGATAGCAAGGAGATTCAATAAGTTCTATAGGAAGAAGAAATTCTTCAAAAAATCAAATTACAATGGAAAATATTTCAACAAAGTTTATTGGAAAAAGTATTGGAATAAGCCTAATAATAGTGATTAAGTTATCTACTATGAATGAAAGAGAAAACGTCACATTAAACCAAAATGTACAAATATGAAGTTCAAAATGAAATATTACTACAAGGAAAATATGTATAAGAAATCTTTGAAATCAACCGAGAGTGATTTAGAAGATAGTTTAAGTGATTCTGACTCTACTCAGGATTACAAATCTCAGAACGCTATCATTTTCTCTATGAAAAACAAATCTGATATAACACTGGATACCCCAACTTTAAATTAATATTATTCTAGAGTTGATTCTGATTATGAATGTGAAAACATGTCTAGTGAAGATTTATTTGAAAATTGTAATATGCTTTAAGAGACCTATAATGAACTTAAGTTCATGTAGAAGACCATGATGAAACAACATGATTTGACCATCTCTGTTAAATATTTCTTCGATATAGAGAAAGACAAGAATTCTCAATTACTTAAGGAAAATACTGATCTAAAATTGTCTAATAAGAAACTAAGGAAGCACATAGAAAAGTTCAAAAATGGAAAGAAAAATCTAACTCAAATGCTAGGTAATCATTTGGAACCAAATTATACTACTGTTTTGGGATACCAACCTAGACAGAGACTGTTTACCAAAAATATATTTATTCCTAAATCTGGACAAAATTCTACTAGTTCCAGTTCTGGAAATTTATATACCCAAACTTGTTATTCGCGTTGATATAGACCAAATAAAGTTTATCTTTCAAAATATATTTTTTCTGTAAACTATTTGAGACCCATAAGACACTTCTGTATACCCAAATATTTTCTTTCTAACCTATCTGGACCAAGAAAATCTGGGTACCAAAATCATTTTCTATTTCAACCTGTTTTGTAGGGAATTTTCTTGAAAAGTTCTCACAAGAAGGTATGGTACTTGGATGATTGATTTTCAAGGAATATGACTGGAGATTACTCATGGTTCAAGAGTTTAATAAAATTTTATGGAGGCCATGTCACCTTTGGTGAAAATTTTAAAGGAAAGATCATCTGCCTAGGCCAGATTGGTAACACTAATTCTGTTTTAATTTCTAAAGTTTTATTTGTTGATGGACTTAAATATAATCGGTTGAGTATTTCTCAGTTATGTGATGATGGTTTTAATGTTAAATTTGAAAATGATTCTTTTAATGTATTTAATACCAAATTGTTTTAGTACTTTCTTCATTGAAAAATGAAAATGTTTATTCGGTTGATTTGAATTCTTTTGGTATACAAAATGTCACTTGTTTAAATGATTTTAATAAAGAATATTTGTTGTGGCACAAGAGATTAAGTCACAACAACGTTCATTAAATTAGAAAACTACCTAGGATAAACCTAGCTAGAGACCTACCTAAGCTTTAATTCCTAGCTGCAATGTATGTAATCCATGTCAAAAGTGAAAGAAACATAAAGTTTTTTTAAATCAAAGAAATAAGATCCAACTTCTCAACCTCTCGAGTTAGTTCACATGGATTTGTTCGATCCTTCTAGATTTTATAGTTTAAACGGGAATAACTATGTTTATGTCTTAGTATATGAATTTTCTATATATACTTGGGTATACATCTTATCTCACAAAAGGGAATCATGTTCTTACTTTATTAAATACTCCAAGTATCTAGAACCTTAGTGGACTTATGATTAAGCCTTTGAGAAGTGACAATGGTCGTGAGTTTGAAAATCATGAGTTTGAGTCTTATTGTTCACACAATTGCTATTGTCACAACTTTTCTGCCCCTATGACACCTTAGTAGAATGGATTAGTAGAAAGAAGAAACAGAACCCTTCAAGAGATTGCAAGAACCATGCTTAATGAGTTTGACCTGCCAATTTATTTTTGGGATGAAGCTATACATAAATCTTGTTATATTATCAATAGAGTCTTAATTAGGTACGTTCTAAAGAGGACCCCTTATGAATTGTGGAAAAGTAGTAAACCTAAGGTTAGTTAATTTAGTGTCTTTGGTTGTAATGTATTTAATCTTAATATCAAGGAAAATCTTGAAAAGTTTTCTTCCAAAAGTGATGAAGGAATTTTTCTCAGTTATTCTATAACTAAAGAAGCCTATATAGTATTTAATAAAAAAAATCTGTGGAAGAATATGTTCATATCAAGTTTGATGAAACTGATCCACATGAATAAAAGTCTTCTCTTAAAAATCTTGAAGAAGATTTGTCTACTATGGACCTTAATGATAAAACCAATGGGCCTATTGTAAAGACATCCAGTTCTAGACATATTTCACAATCTACTCTTATAGAACCCGAACTAAGTGAAGAGCCAAAAATTTCTAGACCTACCTTTACTAGATCAACTAAGATTCTAAAGAATCATCCTTCAGATGTTGTTTTGGTAATCTTGATAGAGGGACACAGAGTAGACCTTCGTTATGAAATCAGGTTCAACATCAAGACATTATTTCATAGTAAGAACCTAAAAATATCAATGATTCTTTTAATTTTGAATTTTGGGTAATGGATATGCAAGAATAACTAAATAAATTTGAATGAAACAAAGTCTGGGAATTTTTGAAAGACATAAGGACACTTTGACCATAGGCACAAAATGGATTTTTAGAAACAAAGTTGTTGAGTCTAGAAATATAGTTAGAAAAAAAAGCAAGGTTAGTTACTCCAGGATATAGTCAAGTGGAAGGTATAGACTATGAGGAAACCTTTCCCCCTGTAGCCATATAAGAAGCTATTAGGATCTTACTTGCCTATGCTGCTCATTTGAATTTAAAGTTATATCAAATAGATGTCAAAAGTGAATTTCTAAATAGTTTTACAATTGAAGATGTTTTTGTTGAACAACCACCAAGATTTACTAATCCCCATTTCCAAAATTGAGTTTTCAAACTATCTAAATCATTATATGGTTTAAAACAATCTCCAAGAGCTTGGTATGATAGACATCTTTTTTCAAAAGGTTTTACTAAAGGGATTACTGATCCAACTCTTTTTATCAAAATAATTTTTAAAGATGTTTCGATAGTACAAATCAATGTTCATTATATTATTTTTGGATCTTCTAAAAATTCTTTATGTACTGATTTTTCAAAGAGTATGAAAAATTAATTTGAAACGAGTTTAATGTGAGAACTCAAGTATTTTCTTGGATTCCATGTTTTTCAAAATTAAAATGGTATTATTTTGAATCAAAGTAAATATACAAAGGATATTTTAAAAAGTTTTTTTTAGGATAGTATTAAAAAAAATGATACTCATGTGAGTACTGTCTGTAAATTGGATGCAGATGAAACTGGGAAACTAGTGGATCAAACAAATTATAGAGGTATGATTGGAAGCCTACTTTAACTTACTACTAGTCGACCAGATATTATGTTTAGTGTGTGCATGTGTGCAAGATTTCATTCAAATCCTAATGAATCACATTTTCTTTCTGTTAAATTAATTTTCAAATATCTTAAACACACTTCAAATTTGGGTTTGTTTTATCCAAAAGGAAAATATTTTTAAATAATGAGTTATTCACATGCTGACTTTGCTGGTTGAAAGTTTGATAGAAAACCCACATCTGGAACATGTCATTTATGGGGAAAATCCATAGTATCATGGTGTATTATGAAATAGAATTTTGTAGCTTTATATACTACTGAAGAAGAGTATATAGCTACTGGTAGCTACTGTGCACAAATTTTGTAGATGAAACACACTCTTTTGGACTATGGATATGATTTTAAGCATGTTTCAATTAACTGTGATAACACTAGTGAAATTTACATTTCAAACAATCCTGTGTCTTAGTCTAGGACCAAACACATAGATGTAAGGCACCATTTCTTAAGAGATAATTACCCAAAAGGTGATATTACTCTTGATTTTAAAGGCACTAAACATCAATTAGCTGGCACTTCCACCAAACCGTTATGTTCAGATAGGTTAAGTTACATTAGACATGAGTTAGGAATGATTAACCTTGACCAGTAGATACCTCACCGATGTACCTCACTGATGTGATACCTCACCGATGTACCTCAACGATGTGATACCTCAACGATGTACCTCACCGATGTGCTACCACACCGATGTACCTCACCGATGTGATACCTCACCGATATACCTCACTGATGTGATACATCACCGATGTACCTAACTGATGTGATACCTCACAGATGTGATACCTTATTAATGTACCTCAATGATGTGATACCTCACTGATGTACCTCACTTATGTGATACCTCACCGGTATAGCCTACCGATAAGTATGTGTTGTTTTAAACTTCTGTCTGCAGCTATAATCTGTATCATTTATACTTTACATTATATATTTTAATTATTTAAGATTCCTAAATGATAAAACTAAGTCTTAATCACTTCTAGATCCACCTCAACCCCATTACCCTCAAGCCTTAGCTCTCGAATATCTCAAAAACCCTAAGTTCCTTGAACCAAAATTGGAAAAAACCAAACTCCCTACTGTTAGAGATGACATTGATGAGCCGAATACGAAGAAGTATAAGACCTAGATAAAATAAAGTGTCATTGTTAGTAGAATGAGGTCAGGAAGGTGACAGTGAACCATCATTTACAAAATAGAGTTATTCTGATCGAAAAAGAGCTATGCGTGGAATGGTTGTTGTCCAGTAAATCTTTAGTTATGGAAGTGTTGGAAGATCAGATGTTGGTAGAATTATTTTCAAACAACAATGGACCCTACTATCCGAATCTCGTGAAACAGTTCTATGAGTATGTAAGAATTGATAAATCATAAGATGAGAACAGAATAATATCACTTGTAAATGGAAAAAAATATCTTTTTCATCTGTTTAGTGGGATGGATTCCTTAAGGTTCTACACGATGGTTTGTCGGGATATTACTCGAAATCATTACCACCTACAAGTGACATATATGACTATGAGATTTCGTTAGAGGAACTCACCGATAGTGGAAAGAAAAGATAGGTGGTGGTTGTTGAAATGGATGGAGAGAACAAGTTGATATTCATGTTTGAACAGAATTATTTAATTCCAAGGAGGGGGGAATTTCAAACATTAAGATATCAACATATATATATGCTACATATTATGAGACATGGTGTGAAAGTGAATCTGTACAGGTTGCTAATAATTCAAATGGAGGATATGACCAGGCTAAAATCAAAGACCAATGCCTTATTCTTTTCCAAGTTGATCTCAGTGATGATCAAAGTGAATGGGGTAGCTTAGACTCAAGATGAGGCAGTGGTAGTAAGGAATAATTTTTGTATCACAAGTACTGTTTTCAAATACATTAAGATAAATAAGAATCCATGGAGAAGAGAGTGGGTTAATGTTGACAAGATGATATAAGATGAGTTCAATCATGTGGATCATCCTTTAAGGACTAAGGATTTGAGGGATCCAGGTCTAGGACATGAAGAAGAAGAAGCTATGTATATTGATGAGAATGATGAAGAGAAGACTTCTATGGATAATAGAAAGGGATCCGGACATGACCCCAAGTCATATTTCTGAAATTGTATCTTCAGGAAAAGAAACTTTACTAGAAGAAGAAACACATGTTGATGAGGAAGACCAGCTAGCCCCTGAGAATGAAGAAGAAAGAGAGAATGAATCTGAAGACTCTGATTCTGTCTACTTAAGTCTGATTCCATTGATTGGAACCTCAGTTGAGAACG
This sequence comes from Viscum album, assembly GCA_963277665.1. Lineage (NCBI taxonomy): Eukaryota > Viridiplantae > Streptophyta > Magnoliopsida > Santalales > Viscaceae > Viscum > Viscum album. Next base: position 1,041,209,603 of record OY728163.1, on the reverse strand, counting down.
TTAAGGATGTAGTGGGTGAGATGGAGGGAACATTACCTATTCCTGAGGAACCTATTGTTGGTGAAGAGTTGGATTTTATTGTAGAATATTTTTCTAAAGAAGAATGACATTCTAGGAATGATGTTGCTGTACAAGATAATGCACCAGTTGAGGGGGAGCATCCAATCAGTTTCAAAAGTGTTTCAATGGTAGTTGAAATTGAGTATTGAGTAGAAAACCCAAGTTTTGTGGTTTGTGGATTGGATTATCCAGATTCTGATAATGAAACATCCCTCAATAGACCAAAAATCAATTATGACATTTAGACTGAGTTGTTACCTGAAGATGTGGTTAGAATGCATGATCTGGATAATCTCAAGTCTAACCTCAAAATCAGTTTTTTGGAATAGATAAGTAAAATGGAAGCTTCACTTGTGTCGTCTATTCAATCGATTATAAATGGATTTGTGGACAGTATATTATCTGAAATATCACCTGTTGTGGTTGCACCTGCTGATATGATCACTAGGGATGATCTTGAATCGTTAATGAATGAGCTGAAAGAGTCCTTTAGTGCCTCTGTTTCCAAGTTAAAGCACTGCTTTGTTGAAGAGATGAGCAATTTGGAAAAGTCCTTTGAACTCTCTTCTAGATGTAATGTCTCTACCATTGTGGAAGAGATAGTGGATGAAGTTACAGCTTTCCAGAATCAAATGTCTTTCCTGGAAGAGGATGTTGAAGTTCTAAAGAAGTATGTTATCTCTTTAGAATATTATTTGAGTTCTAGACCTCAAGAAGACAAAGATTTATCTTATATGAAAAGTGTTTTATGCTAGATGGTATCAGTCTTTGAGGGATTTAAAACCTCCATGAAAGATCATGTCAGAACATAGGATTACCAAGTCAAAAAATCATATCAGTGGGTTGACCAAAAACATCATGGAAATTGTAACCTTATCTATTGTTTCTATTGCCTCCAGACGTTCAATTAAACTGAATCAGATTTGAAATTTGATGATGGAGGAGCGTAGTTTAGCATCAACCAGTGGCTCTGTGGACTCATCTGATCTGACTAAATTGGTAAATTCTACACAAGATACCACTAGAGAGATACTAAAGATTGTACAAGACTATATGAGAGAAGCTTCTGCCTCTCCAAAAGAGGTTAATGAAAAGGAATATTATTATTTCCAAAGGGTTTACAACAATCATCAGGTTGACAATCATTTCAAGATTATGTTAGAAAACATGAAGCTACCACCATTCAATCAAGCCTTCAGGGAAAAAGTATGAAAGCTAAGGGAACTGACTGCAGCCTTGGAAAAATTCATGGAAAACAAGGATGATTTCATTTCCTCCATGGAAATAGGAGGAGGAATCATTATAGATTTCAGAAATCTCTTGTTTACTTTCGTGAATGTCGATGCTAGACCAATAATTATACCTCCAGATTTACCTGCATCTGCCTCCACTATATCTCCTATATAGATGACTCCAGTCCAAGCCATCAGAAGTCATACTCCGATGATCACTCAAATAGCTACACAGTACAGACCATGAACAATTTCAGTTTCTCAGCCACCTCTGATCATCTCTATAGTTCCTAATCCTTCACCTGAATCCACCACACTTGAATATTCATCTGATCCCAAGGGTAAATATCATGCTGAGGATGTGGATTGATCAGTGGCTAAGATTTTTTTATAGGAATCACCTGTATTTCTTTTTGTATTTCTTTGTAATCTGTTTACTCCAAGGAATACATATTCTCTTACGTTCTATTACTCATTTTTAATTATCTTCTCCTATTTTGTTCTTCCTTCTTGTCCCACTTCATGATTATCACAAAGGGGTAGAAGTATTATCTAAGGGAAACCTATCTAGGAATAATAAATTTTATGAGAAAGGGGATAAATACTATATTTTCTAAGCTTAATTCATTTTCCTCTGGTCCATTTGTTATATTTTATCTTTTCTATATAAGATTTATAATACATTGATTTTATCATACAATTCGATCTAATGCACAATCCTCTGATACATTACTAATTATAATGGGATTATAATATCATAAGTTGTGATTTTCCAAAGGGGGAGATTGTTGACCTCACCTATTTTGATAATCTCAATTATGCTTTCACATAAATTAACAATCCTAAATAATGTTTATCTATATATTATTTCTTTTAATATATGACATTTAATTTGATAATAATATTAAAATAATCTATAAAATATTATAATCAATCTTTATCAATGTTTATATGTCTTTTTAAATAGTTATAACTCAGTCAGATATGTTTTGCATAAAGTAGATAAGTGTTAAGTCACTAATATGCTTATAGCTACCGATAGAGATTTATCAGTACATAGTATACCGATAGACATAGTCACTGATAAGATAAGTTCATCGATACAAAGAGTTACCACTTTGTGTAAGTCTACTGGTAAGAACATTTCACTGATAGATCAATGTTCATAGATACAGACAGCTACCGACAGAAGCTGAGCTACCGATTGAACAAGTCTGCCGGTAGGTAGAAGCTACCAATACAAAGTTCACTGATAAAAAGTTCATGAATATAAACAGTCACTGATACACTGAGCAACTAATACAAGCGAGCGGCCGATAGACCAAGAGCTACTGATAGAAGGAGTAATCGGTATATAGAGATATTGATACAATGTAACAGCTACCAATACAAGGAGCTAATGATACAAGATCAAAGAACTACCGATATGAGGTCACGACTATACAATGTCCAGCGTTACACATCTATGGGCAGAAGGCTACTGATAGACTGACCAGAAAAACTATATACTCACAATATTATTTATTTATTATGAAACGGTAATATTTTATTATTTTGATGAAATTAATGTTATTTAATGATAGTTGTTGGCATGTTAGGGAACCGTACCTCGTACATGTAAAAAGGTAATGATTTCCTTTTACCGGAGCTAAAAGCTAATATAGGATGGAAAAAGGCCAGACATAATGTTACAAACAAGGCATGTGATGTGTGTGGAAAAGCAAGGGCTAAATACCGTTGGAAAGAGGTGCATGCACACAAAAAGAAAGGCTACTTTCATACTTGAAGAACACTAGAAATACATGAATCCATTCATTCTAGCGACGAACACAAGCTGCACCTTATTCAAAAAGTGAAGAACTACAACAAGGTCTTCATACACTCAAGCTGATCAAGCTGATCCTGAAAAATAAGAAAGAAAACGACACACTGTTTTTCAGACAAAAACTAAAGAGTGACTCAAAATCATTCCTGATTAATCAAAATAGTCTAGAGATTCACTTAAAATCACTAGAGCTTTCTAAAACACATATCTACTCTATAAGTGATTCTTTTATTTACATTTTGAGCAGTGTGTATACTCTATATATTTTATACACACACTGTCTCCTCTACCAAACTGGAGAATCGTTTAATCCTCACACAAATATTCCATAATTCATTTATTTCCCATTGGGGATAGTGGTAGAGGTCAAGTAGGACCGGGACAGCATGTGTGCTATTGTTTTGTTTTCCCAAAAAGAACTGTGGTAGCGGTATTAGTACCTGGAATGTCTTTGCACTATGGTTTACCCCAATCCAGGGTGTGGATAAAATTTATATAAATTGTTGAGTGGACTATGTCTCATCTTGGGACTGATCCTCTTGTTAATATCTCCTTTTTATCTTAGTTTAAATCTAATGTATACTATATATATTTTCTATTCCACTGATAATTACTTTGAAATGAAATTTGTATTAAAGTTACTTTGATAGTTAAATTATCAAGTGTTTGTACTTATTTTCAACCAGTAAGTAAGTCTCAATAGCTAATTTAATCTTCTGATTAAATTACCTGAGACCTAATAAATTTTTTTTATACTAATTGACCATTTACAATATGTTTAAATTCAATACAGTTTAACTTGATAGGGGGATTTTAAAAGAAATCTTTTTAACAGAAATTTTAATTAGAACTCAATTCACCCCCCCCCCCCCACTCTTGAGTATCCACTCCAACCAACAAAAATTTTCTATTAAAATAATATTAGAGAGTTATTATGTAATATTCAAATTATTTAGTTGTTCACATTTTCCTTAGCCTGGTTGGGTAGGCTCCGCAAGCACACCCAAGAGACCCACAAATCAAATATGGATAGAGGAATTTTTCCATGTTACTATATCAAGTTCTACTGTAGGCATTGTATCATATACTGTAGTAGGTACTATATTGGGAATTGTTTTATGTTTTTTTCATTACTATTTTATCCAGAACAATTCATCCATTTAGACCTTTGGACCACATGTTTGGTCATTGGGTCCTTCAAGGCCTTCAGGACATTGATGATATTGGGAAACATTAAGTCCTTCAGGCCACCACATGGACTTTGGGCCACATGAATATGTAGATTCAAACCATATAGATTACAAGGAACAAAGCTCTAAATAAATATTTAGAGCAGGAAAATTTTCTAGGGTAGAGTTAACTGGTCATGAAAAATTAATAGGGTATTTAATTTAAATTGGGACCAAGAATGTGCATCTCAGCATTGGATAGGAAATCAACCATCCTTGAAAATGTGTATAGATAACATTAAGATATTTTTGGGGAGGAAAATTCCATTTTGTTTTTCAAGGATGATTTCATAGAAGACCCATGGGTCTTGTAATGCTTAAGCCTACGGTCCTTGTAAGGGTCCACCCTCTTCCCTTTAAAGGGGGGTTATAAAGAAATAGTAAAAAATTAAGGAATATTGTCTATTTAGGCAATTTAGTTTTCATGGAAATAAATATTTCTATTCATGCATTTGATGTTAAAACAATGGTTCCTTTCACATTTTTGGTAATAATCCAACAATACCTCTCTCAATAAATGAAATGATGATTCCTATTAATACATTTTGGAAAAAAGAAATTAGGGGAAAATTAATATATAAAATCATTGGATGTCATTGAAAACATTATTGAAAATATATTTAAAAATAATTGGTATTAATGAAAATTGATTTTTTTCCTGAAGAGATGAATAATATCACTTTTCAATATAAACATCGAGTCTCATGAGTAATTAAATAGAGGAAAAAAGAAAAGAAAAATTTTAATCTCTATAAATAAATAGAGGAGAATAAATTTATTTTTAGTCTTTATAGATATGTCATTAAATTTTATCATTGTAAACATAATCATAAACAATCTTGATAAATAATGAGATTCTAACTTTAATTTCCAACTTCAAGATCTACTTTAATAAAAGGATTTCTATCTTTCTATATAATAATATAATATTATTTATATTGATATAATAAAATAATTTAAATACTTATTATATCATATATGATCCACTTATAACATTTCAACAACCATTTACTAAAAATTATTTTTTAAAAATTTCATCTCAAGGTGTTAACATTTTCATTTTTGATGGAAGTTTTGGTTCTATAGTTTTGATCCTTCTCATTTGATCATGGTTCTATCACCTAAAAAAGATAATAAAAATATAAATATCATATAAATTAAATATATATATATATATATATTCATATATAAAATTCAGATCTAAAAAATGAATTTCACTGTTTAGGGATACAGTATGTTGAGTGTGTCTGTGTGTGTTTTTTCCATTTACTGATGGATAAAACAAAATATATGTAAATAATAATATAAATATATGGAATCATAATAATATCATAAATAGAACATATATTTATGAAATATATTATTATAATCATCCAAGTAAATTGGTTATTAAAAAAATATAGTTATTTGGTGATGGTAAGTCGTACATACACATAAGTGATGCTCTCTATTTCTTTGAGATGTAAAAAACTAGATAATAGTTCTTCGATAATCATAATAACAATTTGTTATATTTAAAATATTAAATTAATTAATTAAAAATTTGTACAATGAATTATAGGATATATAAGAAGAAATAAAATGGAAAATTCTTGGTTAAGAGTCATACATGGATTAATGGTGAGATCTTTTCCATGAGTAAAAGTATCATTTATTATGTAATAGAAATTAAAAAATTATGAACTAAGGAAACTTATTATATTCTATATGAACACATGGGAATTATCCCATTTGGTTAATTGACCTATACGACACCATAAAATCTTATCCCCTAGTTAGAAATCTCATTATCAAAGAAACAGGGTTTTGGATATCTATGTGTGATAAACATATTAATATTTTTGAAAAAATATAATAATTTGATCAACATTTCTACAATTCTCATTATTGAATTATTTGTCCTATCTTCACCACATAAATAATACTTGTGTAGTCACACACAATCTAAAATTTATTTTACAATTGTTTCTTACAAATTCAACAACATTAATCAAGCCAAGAATTAACACCTCCAAAACCAAATAAAATATACATGGACCATAAACCCATCCCATTATTTAATCATTTTAATTTTTGAAGACATCCCCCAAAACAAAATATCCCATGTTACCTCTAGAGGCCTAAATAAGGTTTTATTTAATCTATTCAATGAGTAGAGACCTCCATATGATTTCCTAGTATCCATGTTGTAGATGTAAGTCTCTAGCTACACCAATCCATATAAGAATAGAGATTTCATCTACCATGATATTACATTGGGCACGCTACGACGTGATGAAGTCCCTCATATCCCCTATGAAGTGTGGAAGTGATGTTTAAATATTAAAAGGGGCATGAACATGGGTACATTTATTCTAAATGAACCAGATAAAATGAATAATTTCATCACATTTTGAATGAATTAATTCAATAGTTGAAAATAGAATTAGACTTGAGAGAAGGTAGTTAGGTGATTTTAAAAATGGCATTCCTTTTTTAAATAAATTTTATTAAAGTGGTGGTGATCAATTATATTATTTGATCAGAAAAATAAATAACACCCAATTTTATTGAAAATTTTCTCATTATTAAAAATATATTTTATTCATAAAAATCATTTATAAATATTTTTTCAATCAAATTTAGATATTACTATTCATTCCTCATATTTAATGTCCATGTTATAATCTTATAACATATTATGAATAATTTTGACTAAAGGTTGAATGTATCAAAATATTTTAAAGATAAAAATATATATATTAAAAAATATCATAAAACAATAGGGGGATGCATTCTATCCCCCTTAAAATGAATTTCCACACTGAAATTCCATCACTAATAAAAAAATAATGATATATATGTTCAATCACATCCTCTATTTCCCATGATTATTCTTAAAAAATGTATTCCTCTATACCACTATAACCATATAGAAACATTTTTTTTAGAAAACAATTTATCTCTATGATCCAATATTTCTACAATTTTTTCATCAATGAAAGATTATGCTCTAGTAGTAAAAAAATATAATTTAATTTCATGTGATGAATTGTGTGTTTATTTCCTCTATAGGGATACATGTAACAGTTCATGAACATGAGAGAAATTAGTTTTTCGTGTAAAAATCACAAATAATAATATAATGTCAGTTTATTTGATATAATATTTGACATGAATCACTGACCATAAACAATCCATGAAATATATTTATTTAAATTTATGCTCTTCGATACTTGCGAAATACGCAACCCTAAGTTAACATAAATGGTAATATAGTACACTATTATAAACTAGATTCTAAATTAATGGTTTTTAATAGTAGTAATAGAATTATTAAAACTCTAGATCTTTACTAATTCTAAATATAATAAAAAACATTTAAAATAAAAAATAAGTGTCTTCTAAATAGTAGAATTTTTTCTAAAAGACATATTTTTATAACTTTGTGAACCTAATTAAAATTAATTTTTACCAATTTTTTAAATATTATTTTTAAAATAAAATCCATATATTGAATCATAATATAAAAATTATATAATGATTAATTATTGATATTTTTTTGAATGTTTTCAATTTATTGTGAATAGTTAAAAAATTAATTTTAATTCAAACTTCTTTTTCATTAAATTTTTTTTTGTTAAATCATATTTTGGATTGGTTTTAAAGTTTAATTTTACCTATTATATTTAAAATAATCCAATTTAAATAAATTAATTAATTTTTATATAGAATTTTAATTAAATACAATGTACACATTTGGGCATTTTCACTTCAAAGCCCCAGTTTCTAATCACATCTGCAGGATTAAATTTTTAAAAAATCAATTATATGATAAGAATTTGGAAAAATGAATTTATCTGGGCTTAAACGATAAATATGATGAAACAATTTACCTACCAAATTGAATAATAAAATAATAGGTATTTTTTGACCTTATCTATTCTTGGATAGATAATGTTCAAATTTTTATGCTTTTTCATGATAAAAAATGTGGGTTTGATTGAATCATTTCAAAAATTTACAAGGGTTTCATTCACCACACATATAAAAGGTCTCCACCCTCCTCTCTTCATAAAACCTTCAAAATATTTTTGATCCACCAAATATATACCTGAATAACATCCCAAATTTCCTACCATCATTATAGAATCTTTATTTTGGGTCTACATTCAACATAGTAAGGTTTTTGGTGCATACCATAGGAGGATACCCGAAGCAGAGATAACGTTCTTTGACATGCATTTTTAATTTATTTCATTATCAAACTCTATCTATTTTTATAAACCCAAGATGATATAATAAACAATTTATCACCACATAATATGATTTTTTTGTTATAATGGATTTATGTACAACCATCTACACTTTCATCAAATAGGTTATAAGTTAATCATTTCAATGTATAGTAGTCTAGCACCTCACATACTAATGTCATTCGTTTTTACAATTACAACCACTCATGGATGGATATGATGATGGATATAACGTATCAATATGTTATATATAACATATAAATATCTATGGATTAATTATATCATATATTTAATTTAAATTTCGAATAAATTTGGGATACGATAACATCGCTCATGTGTACGGAGGAATACCACCTCATGAACCGATGTGATTCATCTTTCACTAACGATTTACATTGAAGGTGATACGGGTAAATTTAATGAGTATATTTGATAAAAATTCCATAATTATGATTTTTAGGGATTATTTATCATAATTTATTTAAAATACATCATTCAATTTTTTATATCTTTTCACTCACTGAAACATGACAACATTATTCGCGAACATGTGGACAACTGCCTTCACAACGTAATGTGACTCACTATTCATCATCACATAATATGGATGCTATATATAAGTATATTTAAATATATAATATGTTAATATAATCATTATTTATAGGTAAAATATTATTTACCTTCCTTACATAATGATCGTTGAAAAATGGAAATATTTCACATGCGTATGTATTACCTTCTACTCCATGATTGTAAGGTACTTCATCTCTCAAAACCACCATTAATGATTTCTTATAAACATATAATTGATATAAAATTATGATAATTATTTCATTATTATTATTCATGTGATTATATGACTATATAATATGCATAATAATCATAACAATCTTTACAAATAATGAATGAGAATATAAGGAAATTAACACCTCAAACGACAAAAGTAATGAAATATTATTAACAAATATTATAGTGGGATCATATATGATATTAAAAATATTAATTTAGTTCCTTGAAATGTTAATTGTATGTGTAAAATCACTATATATGATATCTCATTAGTCCAAAATGAATTGTGAGGGAAGGGAGTCATTATAAATGTCTTTTCAATTTGAATTTTAATAACCAAATTATATTATATGGTGTATAGACAGTCCATTTCACAAGTAATCTCTAGAAAAAATAATAATTAATATTATTTTGAGTTTACTTTGAATTATTTAATCCAACTGTATTTTAATTAAAATTACAATGTGGTAATTAATTTCCCAACTTCGTTTTATTTTATTGGGTTGTATTACTTTTTCATTGTTATTCGTATTCTACAATATGGTGTATAATGAATTTTAATTATATTATGTCATACCTCCACATTCTTTATGTATATTGAAAGTATATACACATAATATTTTAATTTATTATTTCTCACATCTATTTTTTATCATTGAAACAGTTTATTTTACAATCCCATTATAATAATGATTTTTTATTCTTGAATTCCAATTGAATAAAATTATTTGATCATTGCCAAAATAAACCCATTTCATTTTCTTCACATATGGAAAGTCATGGTATTTTAATAAAATATTAACATTTTTCAAATATTTATAACATAAAATAATAAGTAGAATGTTTTATGATATTTTGACTATATTTCTCTATTTCTTAAGAAATATATTTTCCTCCAAATTCATGTTTTCCAAAATCATGTTTTCTAAAAAAAAATTAACCTTCTAAAATGAATGGTTAAAAATATTTCATCCACTTTCCTAAAAAACTATTATTTATTACTTTTTATTTTGAAAAAAATGTTCTTTTCATATTCTATGACATGTATAGAATTACCCACTAACATGACCATCATTTAATTAATGAATACATATCAATTTTAGAAGTTTAATTTGTAAAAAAAATTCAAAAAAAATTTGATATTCATAGTTTTTAAAATATTTTTTTTCCATGAAAAAGATTTAAATATTGTTTATTTGTTTTATTTTATTTTCATTATGAAAATATTATTATCCTCTTGAATTTTTTAATGATATTTTTATGGTATTTATATTCATCAATGAAAACCACCCTTCATTTTAAATATTCGAAACTAGGATTATGTTATATTTACATTACACTTGTTCTCTATCAAAATGGTTTATATTTATTTTTGACCAAGGATAGCGTTGAAATTAATTTCCATGATTCATTTTTTATTTAATAACAATCCCTTTAAATGTTCCCCTTCTTGTTATCATTAGACATTATATTTATTCTAAATATCCATATTATCTATCACGGTTTTTTTATAGTTTATACAATTTAACATTTCAATATATGGTAAAATTCATTTATTAATCTGGGGAAATATTGATACAATTGTAGTCTTTACCCGATACATATTTATTTTGTAGGGAAATTTGTTTTTGAATTTAAAATATTATTTGATATGTGATGAATTCTATGTACATGAAAGACATGGGTGTGGTCAAGTTATAGATATCCCCTTCATTCATAAGTAGTCTCATATAACGAATTATTTAGATAGACATAGTAAAATGGGTTTCTATCCAATTGTATTAAACATTCATGGGGATAGATTGAGACGATAGAGGTATCATGATCATGGGAAACATGGGATAAACTAATTAATTATTTCCTTCATTAAAAAATTAGTTATTATGATCCATTATATTATTGAAATTGATTTTATATCCAGATTCAATCAAATTTTAGTTATTGATAAAATGATAATTTTCTCATTTATTTACCTTTCCATATTGATTATACCTTATCTAATTATAATAATCCTATTATTGATTAAATGGAATGTGTTTTCAGATATTCACATTTCAATATTAATTATTATCAAGGATATTTGTAAATTGATTTAATCTACAGATGGATTTATTTCTCGATTTATTGACTCTATGGAATTTTTTTCAGTTATTTACATTACCATATTGATTTTGAAGTATACAGTTATTGTAATGATGTTACAGATTAAATAGAATTTTTTTTGGATATAAACAATTCGATATTGATTTTGGTAATGAAATAGTTTAAATGTAGTATTTTTAGTTATTTACCTTTCCAGTTTAAATATTATCATTGATTAAAGATATATACAACTATATTTAACCCTTACTAATCATTTGATCTCACCCTGATTCTTTCCCCTTCCCCAAGAATCAGTTATATGTACTAAAAATATACGTTATAATTTTCTAGATAGAATAATGATATTATCAAAAAAAATTGTAATTTTTATATTCAAATGTAATAATATATGAATTGAGATTATAAATACTACTAAACTATTCATTAATTCGATATGTGATTCCTTATATATTATTCCAATGTATTAATCTATACATAGGATTTAGGATTCTATCATCGATATAACTATAGTTGGAATTAGAGGATGTTTAGTAGAAACAATAGGAATTATATTTATAAAAACATATATTATAGAATGTTACAATATAAAAAATTTTGAGGATAAGTATATAAACATAATAATGTTTTCGTATAGTTTAGATTATTTGGTTTTTTCTAAGAATGAATCCATTTCGATATACTATAAGTTGATGTGTTTAACATCCCGTTACCATCTTGCAGGTTTTTTACTTCTATATGATCATTTTTCTCATCAATCGGGTGTGTATAGATACATCCTACCATGGATAAAATCTGATGAGAAAATTAATAAAATGTATATAATGTATACTAGTTTGAATTAATAGAGATTGGTTATAAATTTGTTAATTAATTTGTGGTGTTCTTTCTAAGTTCAGATAAATCCATTTTGTTTGAGGTTTTTGTAAGGAATCTATAATTTTTGGAGCATGAAGGTGAAATACATGTCATGTAACGGGATAACATGATTTATGAGTTCTTTAGGGAATATTTTTTAATAATAGTATACAATGTGAAGGGATTACACATTGTGTAATAATTACATGACATGTAATATTAAAACATAATTTTTTTAATCCAAATTTTATTCTAGTTTTGACATATATGATTGGTAAGGATTACAAGAATTTAAATTGGTTCAAATTCCATGTAAATGTCACATATAAGGGATTTAGGAAACTTCATCAGTTTATTCTTATTTCTTTATGGTGCAACCCTCCTTTCCCTCAACCATGGGCTCCTCCCTTGTTAAAAATCCTATCATCAAGGAAATTGGGTTCTAGATATCTATGTGTGATATACTAATTGATATTTTTGATAAAATCTAATAATTTGAACAAAATTGCTTTAATTTTCCATTATAGATTAATTTTTCCTATCTTCACCACATAAATAATGCTTGTCGAGTCACACTCAATCTAAATTTTATTTTATAATTTTTTCCTTACCATGTCAAAAACATTCATCATTCCAAGAATTTACACCTCAAAAATCAAATAAAATCAACATGGACCATAAAACCATCCAATTATTTACCCATTTTCATTTTTGAAGATAGCCCCAATAACCGAAGATCCCTAGTTACCTCTAGAGGCCCAAATGAGGTTTCGTTTAATCCATTCAAGGAGTAGAGGGATCCATATGATATCATAGTTTCCATTTTGTAGATGGAAGTCTCTAGCTACACCAATCTATATAAGAATAGAGATTTCATCTACCAAGATATTACATTGGTTGTGCTAGAGCGTGTTGAAGTTCCTCATATCCCATATGATGTGTGCAAGTAATGTTTAATGATTAAAAGGGGCATGATCGTGGATATCTTTATTCTGACTGAACCAGATAATATAAATAATTTCCTCATATATTGCATGGAATAAATTCAAGAGTTTAAAATATAGGTATACATGAGAGTAGGTAGCCAGGTGATTTCAAAAATGAAGTTCCTATTTTAAATAAATTTTATAAAAGTTGTGGTGATTAATTATATTATTTGATTAGAATAAAAAAAACCCATTTTTTCTGAAAAATTTTTCATTACTAAAAATATATTTTATTCATAAAACTAATTTATAAATATTTTTTCAATCAAATTTAGATATTACTATTCATTCCTCTATTTTAATTTCTATGTTATAACTGTATAAAATATTATGAATAATTTAGACTCAAGGATGAATATATCAAAACATATTAGAGAAAATATATATATATAAATTGAAAAATATAATAAAACAATAGGGGGCTATATTCTAACCCCATTAAAATGAATTTATACTTTGAAATTCCATCATTAGAAAATAAATAAGGATATATATGTTCATTTACAACCCTTGGTTCAAATGTTTATTCTTAAAATGTTTTATTCCTCTATACCACTATAACCATATAAAATTTCTTTTCGAAAACAATTTATCTTTATGATCCAATAATATACAATTTTTTTCTTCAATTAATGATTATTCTGCAGTAGTAAAACATATAATTTAATTACATGTGAAGAATCATTTGTTTATTTTCTCTAGAGGGATACATGGAATAGATCATGAACATGACAGAAATTTGGTGCAAGTATAAAAATCACAAAAATTAATATAATGTTAGATTAATTGCAAAAATATTTTACATGAAACACTAACCATAAACAATCCATGAAATATATTTCTTTAAATTTATGCTCTTCGATAGCTTGTGAAATACACAACCCTAGGTGAAAATAAATGGTAATATAGTGAACTATTATAAACAAGACTCTAAATTGGATATTTTGAATAGTTTTAACAAAATTATTATAACTATAAATATATATTGATTATAAATATAATAAAAAACATTTAAAATAAAAAATTAGTGTCTTCTAAAATACGGAATTTTTTCTAAAATATGGTTTTCTATAACTATGTGAACCTAATTTTAAATTAATTTTTACAAGATTTTTAAAAACTATTTTTAAAATGAAATATATATTTTGAATCATCATATCAAAATTATCTAATGTTTAATTTTTGATATTTTTATGAATGGTTTTATTTTATTGTGAATAGAGAAATATTGAATATTAATTCAAAATTGTTTTCATTTAAATACTTTAAATTTGTAACTCATATTCTGACATGGTTTTAATGTTCAATTTTACCTATTATATTTAACATAATCCTATTAAATTCATTTTATTAATTTTAATATTTAATTTTTATTAAAAAAAATATACACATTTGGACATTTTCACTTCAAAACCAGAGTTTCTAATCATATCTATAGGATTAATTTCTATTAAAAATCAATTATATGATTGGAATTTGAAATAAATGAATTTTTCTGGGGTTAAACTATAAATATGATGAAACAATTTACCAACCAAATTGAGTAATAAGATAATAGGTATATTTATACCTTATCTATTCTTGGATAGATAATGTTCTATTTTTTATTCTTTTTTCATGACAAAAAATTTCGGTTTTATTGAGCCATTTAAAAAAATTACAAGTATTCCATTCACCTCACATATAAAAGGTCTCCACCACTACTCTCTTAAGAAAAACTTCAAAATATTTTGGATCCACCAAATACATACCTGAATAACTTCATATATTTTTACCCATTATACTAGAATCTTTATTTTGGGCCTACATTCAACATAGTATGGCTTTTGGTGCATAGCTTAGGGGGATACCCAAAAAAGAGACAATGTTCTTTGACATGCATTTTTTTTATTTCAATATCAAACTCCATATATTTTTATAAACCCAAGATGATATAATAAACAAAGTATCAACATATAATTGGATTTTTTTTGTAATAATGGATTTATGTATAACCATCTACACTTATATCAAATTGATTGTGGGTTCATCATTTCTATGTATAGTAGACTAGCACCTCACGTACTGATGTCATTCATTTTTTCCATTACAACCCCACACGGATGTGTATGATGATGGATATAATGTTTATATTTGTTATATATAACATATATATACTTATGGATTCATTATATGATATATTTCATTTTACTTTCAAATACATTTGGGCTAAGATAACGTCCCTCGTGTGTACGGAGGACAACCACCTCACAAAGCGATGAGATTCATCTTTCATTAACGATTTTCTTTGAAGTTGATATCGGTAAATTTAATGATTATATTTGATATAAATTCCATAATTATTATATTTAGGTCTTATTTATCATTCTTCATGTAAAATACATCATTCTATTTTTTATATGTATTCACTCACTTAAAGATTACAACAACATTCGCAAACATGTGGACTACCACCTTCATAATGTAATGTGACTCACTATTCATCATCAAACCACATGGATGATATATATTAGTATATTTAAATAAATAATATGATAATATGATCATTATTTATAGGTAAAATATTACTTACCTACTTTTCATAATGATCATTGAAAAATTGAAATATTTCACATGCGTACGTATTACCTACTTCTCCATGATTGTAAGGTACTTCATCTCTAAAAAACACCATTAATGATTTCTTATAAACATATAATTGATGTGAAAATATGATAATTATTTCATTATTATTATTCATGGGATGATATAACTATATAATATGCATTAGAATCATAACATTCCTGAAAAAGTATTAATGAGAAAATTTGAAAATCAACACCTGAAATGACAAATGAAATGAAATATTATTAACAAATGATATAGTGGGATAATATATGATATTAAAAATATTAATTTGGTTCTTTGAAATTTAAATTAAATGTGTAAAATAACTATATTTGATATTTCATTCGACCAAAATGAATTGTGAGGTAAGGGAGTCCGTATAAATTTCTTTTCAATTTGAATATTATTCACCAAATTATATTATATGGTGTATAGACTGGCCATTTCACAAGTAATCTCTAAAAGAAATAATAATTAATGATATTTGGAATTTTAATTAGATTTATTTCATCCAAATATATTTTAATTATAATTACAATGTGGTAATGAATTTTCCAACATATTATCATTTCATTGGGTTGTACTTCTTTTTCTTGTTATTGGTATTCTACGATTTTGTGTATAAATGAATTTTAATTATTTTATGTAATATTTCTACTTGTTTTATGTGTATTTAAATTATATAAAAATAATTTATTCATTTATTAATTCTCACATCAATTTGTTTGTCATTTCATTTGACAATATCATTCTAATAATGATTTTTTATTCTATAATACCTATTAAAAAAAATTATTTTACTGTTGTCTAAATAAACCCATTTCATTTTCTTCACATATGGTAAGTCATGGTAATTTAATATAATATTAAAATTTTTCAAATATTTATAACTTAAAATAATAAATAGACTGTTTTCAGATAATTCGACTGTATTTCCCTATTTCATTGAAAAAAATTTCCTCCAAAATCATTTTTTTCTAAAAATGTTTTCAAAAATGTTTTTAACCTTCTAAAATTAATGGTTAAAAATATTTTTTCTTTAACTTTTTTGAAAAACTCATATTTATGACTTTTTATATTCAAAATAAATGTTCTTTTTATCTTCTACGACATGTATTGAATTACCCACAAACATGACCATCATATATTTAATAATTACATCGAAATTTTAAAAGATTAACTTGTTTTTAAAAATCTTTCAAAAAAAATGGATATCCAGGGTTTTAAAAGATTTTTTCAATAACAAGGATTCAAATATTGATTATTTATTAAATTTTATTTTCAATATGGAAAAAATTTTATCCTGTTTATTTTTTAAAATTTATTTTTATGGTATATATATTCATCAATTGAAACAACCCTTAATTTTAAATATACTACACTAGTGTTATGTTATATTGACATAATACTTATACTCCCTCAGAATGGTTTATGTTTATTTTTGACCATGTATAGTATCGAATTTTATTTCCTTGTTTAATTTTTGTATTCAATAACATTTCCTTTAAATATTCCCTTTCATGTTATCATTAGACATTATATTTATCAAAAATATATATATTATTTATCATGATTTTTTTTTCAGTTTATACAATGTATCATTTCTACATATGCTAATATTCATTTGTTAATCTGGGGAAATTTTGGTACATTTTTTTGTCTTTACCCAATACAGATATATTTTGATAAGGAAGACTGTTTTTTAATTTAATTGTTTGTTTGATATGTGATGAATTGTATGTACAAGAAAGGCATGGGTGCAGTCGAGTTATAGATAACCACTAGATATATAAGTATTATCATATAATGAATTATTTAGATAACCTTAGTAAAATGGGTATCTTTCTAATGGTATTAAACATTCATGGGGATAGATCCAGTCGATATAAGTATCATGACTATGGGAAACATGGCATGAAATAATTAATTATTTCCTTCATTAAAAATTTAGTTATTATGATCCATTATATTATTAAAATGTTATTATCTCCAGATTCATTCAAATTTCAGTTATTGATAAAATGTAATTTTTTTCATTTATTTACCTATCCATAATGATTATGCCTTATCTAATTAGAATACACCAATTATTGATTAAATGAAATGTGTTTTTAGATATTATATTTTCAATATTAATTATTCTCAATGATATTTTTTCATTGATATATTCTGTAGATGGATTTAATTCTCGATTTATTGATTAAATGGAATTTTTTTAGTTTTTTACATTACCATATTGATTTTGAAATATCCAGCTATAACAATGATGTAATTGATTAAATAGAATGTTTTTTCAGATATAAACACTTCCATATTGATTTCGATATTCAAATAGTTTAAATGTAGTAAGATTTTAGTTATTTACCTTTCCCATTTTTATATTAATATTAATTAAAGATAGATACTACTATATTTATCCCTTACTAAGCATTTGAACTCACCCTGATTTTTACCCTTTATCAAGAATCAATGATGTGTACTAAAAAAGATATGTAATAATATTCAAGAAAAAATAATGATATTATCAAAAAAAATATTGTACTTTTTGTATTAAAATTTAATAGTATATGTATCTAGGTTATAAATACTACAAAACTATTCATTCCTTCGATGTGTGATTCCTTGTATATTATTCCAATGTATTGAATAAGACATAGGCTTCAGGCTACTAACATCGATGTAGATATAGTTGGAATCAGAGTATGTTTAGTAAAAACTTTGGGAACTATATTTAGAAAAACATGTATTATAGGACATTACCATATAATAAATTTTTAGGATAAGTATTGGAACATACTAATGTTTTCGTATAGTTTAGTTTCTTTTTTGTTTTTTCTAAGAGTGAGTCCCTTTTGGTACACTACATGTGGTTCTATGTAACATCCCCATACCTCATTGTAGGTTTTTTTACATCTATATGATCATTTTACTCTTGAATTGGGTGTGTATAGGGTCACGATAGGATTGAGAAAATCTGATGATAAAATTAATAAATTTTTTAAAATATATTCTTGTTTTAATTAATAGAGTCTGGGTATAAATTTGTTAATGAATTTGTGGGGTTCTTTCTATGTTTAGATAAATCTTTTTTAGTTTTGGTTTTTGTAATGAATCTATAATTTTTATGGCACGAAGCTGAAATACATGTCGTGTAATGGGATTACATGATGTATGTGTTTTTTAGGGAAGATTTTGTAAACCTGGTATGCAACATGAAGGGATTACACACTGTGTAATGGTTACGTGTCATGTAATATTAAAAGATAATTTTTTTAACAAAAATTTGATTCTGGTTTTGAAATAAATGATTGTTTATGATTATATGGATTTTAATGGGTTCAAATTCAATTTAAATGTCACATATAAGGTATTTAGGGAACATCATCAGTTTATTCTTATTTCATTCTAGTGCAACCCTCCTTTCCCACAACCATGGGATCCTCCTTGTTAATTTTTCAAGTCTACCTACCATATGGATCTATTCAATTGGAATTGGATCATTAGGAAAATGACATTACCTCTCTTTGAGTAAGATATCATTTCATATTATACCTTTACATTAATCATAGTACAGACATTGTGTTGAGTTACTGGATTTTTTGATCCATAATAATGTTTCCTCTTGTTTTCCCTCTATAAGTTGTGGGATCTTGTTTCAACGTACAATCCTGGCCAGTTATGGTACAACGAGTGACCTTTTCTATGGTATATGTTGTTACCTCTTTTCTAAAGTCAATTTTTTTCTAATTAAATCAATTATATGATTTCAA
The DNA here is from genome assembly GCA_963277665.1 of Viscum album. Lineage (NCBI taxonomy): Eukaryota > Viridiplantae > Streptophyta > Magnoliopsida > Santalales > Viscaceae > Viscum > Viscum album. The sequence goes on along the minus strand of OY728163.1, from coordinate 1,041,189,912 downwards.
AAGATATAATACGACCTCCTTTTTATTTGTTCAATCCATTCTTGTAGTTGTTTTGTTGTGGGATTATGAAAAATGAGTTTTGTGGTAGGTGGTTCGGTATTTATCCTATTTTAGAGACCTTTAAAACTTTTAGTTTTTGAAAAATTAATTTATTAAATTTAATGGAATTATATAATATGTTTTTTTGTTAATTTAATTGGTTTTTTAAAAAATGACGGATTTCCCTATGTTTTTATAAATTGAAAAGTGTTTTCAAAGAATTGTTTAATATTTATGTGAAATGGTTTTCAAAACATGTTTTGATTTAAATAGTTGGATGAATTGATTTTGAAAACAAAACACATGGAAATATTTGGGTTCTTAGGAATATAGTATAGTAGTAGGTCTCATCCACTATTAGGGGGTATTATCATGGGGGTTTTCTGTACTCCCTATTATTGTTTTTCAAGGAACTTGCTTGACTTATTAGGGGTTCACTTACTAGGGTGTTCCTCTTCTCTATAGACTCAAAGTATATGCCTAGTTTCATTATGTGTATGTGATTTTCTTTTATAGGTATGAGTTAACAACTTATACTAACATTGTGTGAACCATTACATGATGTTAACATTCTTCTTTGCTGATTTGGGATGCTTCTGGTTGGTACTATTTTAATTGTACATCCAAGGATTTGATATGCTATGTTATTCAATCCTTGGTTTATTTCTATATAATATATCTACTATGATATATGGATTTCAAATTATTTGAAACTGATTTTATTGCATTATTTTTTAATGTGGAAAAGGGGAAAACTAAACTATTTTTACATGCTCTATAATATAAAAACTATTAAAAAAACTCATGTCTTGTTTTCCTTAAATAAGAGAATTCTTATTATTTTTCAATGGCATGATATGGAACAAATGGGTGATACATATATGATCATGTACTCTACCACCATGTGTACCACTTTAGTTATGTGTCAACATGGTTTTTTCTCTTGATGCAGGGAAAGGAACTGTGCTACAATAAGGTGGTGAGGTTTTTTGTCAGGTTACACGAGTAGCTGGTGGTGATACTGTGTGATTTTTCATACTCAAACAAATATAGTAGTTGGTTTTCTTATTTTTTTATTCCTTTATGGTTTTACTAGTACATGGAGACTGTTTTTTCTATTGATTTTCTTGGTTTCTTCTATTGTTTTCAATTATGGATGATATTTATCATTTCCTCTAATTTAACTATTATATATTTGTTTCATGTTGTTTTTGTTGTTTGGTATGATCATTCCTTATAGGTTTTGATGCTCATATTCTAGTACACATCCCATGGGGATTAGAAACTACCAATGCATATGTGTTGGGTTGAGTCAAGTATAAATTTTGGATGCAATTCGGGTAGGTTCATTATAGTTTGGTATCATATGGATGTATGTTATCAAGATTCCTTTTATTGGGACATTAGGCATACTAGAGGTAGAATTATCTAGAATTGAGAGGTATATTTTAGTAAATTTTTATCCATCTCTATCTATGATGAGAATCAATTTACCATGAAATTATGGGACATGTGTCTCTAGTTTTGAGTTTTGGTGTTGATCTTGATTTTTTTATTATGGGTTTTCTTGTTCGAACTGGTATTATTATGTTTGGTAATAATTTATTTTTTTATTGTTATAAAATATTAATCTTAGAAATGTTCAATAAGTTCCTTAAGAGGGATTAGTTGGTAATCCCAATGGGAATCCTCCAATTGATTATATCTTTATCAAATATTTCATGCAGTCAATTAATATTGTTGACCAGAATTTTCCATAGGTTCAAAATGATGTTTTTGATGTACATCTGTAATGTATATGAGAAATAGATTGATCATTGCAGTATGTGAGTGAGAATACAATGTAATTTAATTGTAGGAATGAACCTAAAAATATGGATAACAATCTTAACAATATTGATCAAATAATTAACATATTGGATAAACATAGTATTATCATGGGGATGTTCTCAACATTCTTAATTTATGTTCCCAGGTGGAATTTATGTTAAACTATTGTAAATATGGATTGGATTTGAAGGTTTTAAGACACTCTTCTTCGATAATTTTTATATAGAGTCTCTCATGATTAAGAAGCCTCTACTGTTTCTATCTTTTGTAGTAGGTAGATCATTCAGTGTCGGTGTACACTAACCTGTTTTTTGAGATGGTTCGTTTGGAACCAAAGTTTATAAAGACTGAAGAACAAAATTCTAAGAAGTAACTACGGGTTTAGTGACGGGATATCTGATCAAAAGTAATTATGTTGATAATTTCAACTTATTCAGATATAATGGATGGGGTTGTGATGGAATAAATGAATACAGGATGAAAGGATTGATGTTGTACCTCTTCTCTTCCCCCTAGTGGTAGCTTCAGTTGCTCTCCATAGAGAAATAGGAAGTGGAAGGATAATCAATATGGTTTTGGAGGTGGTTCTTAGTTATATTACTCTTTAGTACCTCCAATTTAAATTAGTGGTGTCCCTCTAACATTCAATTAGTGTGGGAAGGTATGACACACATGTTGTTCTATTACTTCACTAACAAAAATGTGTCATATTTTTGGAAAACATAGGCATGTTCTTTGTTTCTCTTGGGCTATGTTTACACCTCAATATGGTCAATGATCATTGTCTCTAAAGGATACTATGGATCATTCATATTATTAAACTATTAAAGGGATCCATCCACAATACTCTTGAGTTAAGTTCCTTCATATAGTAGATGTATTTCAAATGAATATAGATCATGGTCTAGAAATATTGATAGGTACCATCTTTATTGCATCATTGATAGTAGATTATTTATTTGATATTGTTTCTTCCCAGTCATTTAAATCTGATCATTTTTTGATACTATTAACCTAGCAATATACCTCATGTAATTTTTTATGTTTTTTATGACACAACATTGGATAAAGAAAGAGCATAGGTTTCAGAGTCTTTATGCGCTATCGATAGTTGGTGCAAAGTTAGTCGAGGATTTTCTTTTTCTCAGTCCAGATATATTTGATTTCATTATTTGGATGGTTTGGACTATTTCTCATCAATATGAGGTTTATTTTTATCATCTCCATGTCTTGTTTCTTTTTGAAAATGGGAGATAATGAGTGTTTCAGAGATAGTGGCACATGAGGTCTAGAGATGCAGGACCTTCCTACCATGATAATTGGAGTTTTTTTTTCTGTTGTAGGTTTTGATCTTGACGGTATATCTTTTATTCTTGATCTTCCCCATGTTTTGCATTACTATATGTATTTTTCCATAAACAAATTCTATGGGCTTATTCCAGAGAGGTAAGTAGAGTTTACAATTGACCTATTTTTAGGGATCCATCCAATTTTGATACAATCTTCGTGATTCAATTGGAAGATATGGTGGAAAATGTTTTTTCTCCATATTTTTTTACCTTGGGAAAGCGAGATAATATTTTTCATGAAGGAAGATGGTTTACATTGATAGTGTGTGTACTAACAAAATTTGAACCAGGTAATAGATTATAACAGGTATCCATTCCCTTATGTTAATTATTTATTTAGTCATTTAAAGGGGTAAAAGTGTTTTGTGAAGATTTATCTTCATCTATGATATTATCCGATCAGATTTTAAGAGATTGATATATTGAAGATAGATTTCATGTGTTGGTATGGACAATAAAAATATCTTCAAATGTCATTTTTATGATTAACAGTCCTTTAGTTTTTTAGTATTTCATTAATCATATATTCCTTTAGTATATTGAAATTTTTGTTGTACCATTCATAGATGATGTTTTGGTTTACTCGAGATTTGAGCATGAGCATAAAAACCATTTCAGTTTTGTTTTAGAAATCCTGAGAAGTCATCGTTTATATTGAAATATTTAGAAATGAAATATAAGGATTAAAGAAATGAATTTTTTATGGGATGTGATTTCTTACAATGGCTTATCAGTTGATCCTAATATGGAAATGGTTGTCTTTTCCGGGGAGTAGCCACACAATTTAATTAATATTAGATGATTATTCGGTTTTTTTAATAATATTGGTGGTTATAAAAGGATTTCATTAAATCAACATCACAATTGACCATTATTACTATGAAAGGGGTGCAATTATCAATGGATGAAAATTGTTTGTATTCTTACAATGTGTTTAAATTCCTTTTGACATTGGCTCATATTTTGATATTACATATGCCTGATAAAGGGTGTGTGGTATTTTGGGATGCCACTAGCATTGGTTTTGGTTGATTTCTCATAAAGGATGATTATTTGGTAGCATAAGGATATTTTTATCTTTGACCACCTGATAAGGATTACACCACTCATGATTTTTATGTTTCCATATTTATGCATGAACCTATGTATTTTTGGCATTTTATTTTCATTAAAATGATCATAGTATTTTATGATCATAAGAGTTTGAGACAAATCTATTAATAGAAATATTTGAATCATATACAGTTTTGTGTAGTATAATACCTTAAGAAGTTTGAATTTGATATCAACTAGACTTTGGGAAATAGGAATTTCAATCATGAATCTATTAGTAGGAATGCTCCATTGCATGTTGTCTTGGATTTGAAGGAATAGTGGGATATTATGGGTATTTTCACTCAATTGTATGTGGATGCTTGGGAGGATGCATTAGGAATGCTTTTCATCACTCTTCAGTTTTCATCATCTCTTCTTAAGTCTAATTCAAAAATTCCACACCATGATGATATGTTCAGAGGAATTTGGGAAACCCTATAGTGGGGAGACCATTTCATGTTGGTCTCTCTCGTTAGATGATATTCTTAGTTTTGGGGCTCAGTTTTTAATCTTAACATCTGTGTCTATAGTTTTTTTTTTTTTTCATAGTCTATCGTGATTATTTCATTTGGGAACAATGAAGATATATTATAAATTGAGATAGAGATCCTGGTAGATAGTTATAAAACATGATATTTATTATTATGTGTCTTGTTGTTACAGATTCCAATAGATAAAGAAATCAGATTTTAAACCTTTTATTTCCCTCTAGTATCTTCTAGTGCTAGTTTTTTATTTGTATTCTGAATATATAAAGTTTATTTTTGGACTAACATCAACACCCATATGGGAGAAATACTATTAGGGTGGTCATTGATTGGTAAACGATGGAATCTCATATTACTACTGTTAGATACATCACTAAATTTTATTATTTAGGTATGTAATATATGGAGGAAATTGTGAGGTTATAAGGGGTTTCTTCTATTATATTTTTCAAATAGGGATAAAATATTTACATTTATGTTCTAGATGAGTCCCTTTGAGGTGATGGGAACTCATGTTAGATTATGTACATCTTATCATCCCTCGATATATGGTCATATGGAGCATGTTATTCATATTTTGAAGGATATTATTTCTTCCAATGTTTTTTATTTTTTGGATCATGGGATAACTATGTGGGACAAATTGATTTTTCTCACAAAAATAATTATCAGTAATCAATCATAATGGATACATTTCTAAATTTCTATTGGCAACATTGAACATTATACCTTTATGGGTTAGAGGTGGGAGGAGCTTCTTTTGTGGTACCAAGTTTGGTTCATGATATGTATTTGAGAATTTCGTATATACATTGGCATGTAGTTACTGTGAAGATTCAACAGAAATATTATTGAGATCAGTGATATTACCCTTTGAGGTTTTCAAGAGGTGATTGTATTTTCTTGAATATTTATCATTGTTTAGGTCACCACAGGTTTGGATAATAGGAAAATACAGCTTTGAGATATTTTGGACCATTTAAGGACATTGAGAGACTTAGGCAGGTTTCTTATCTATTATAATTTCTTGCTCAATTGTGAGGTATTTAGGATGCTTTAAAAATATCATTGCTCAAAAAATATCATTCCAATACATCTCATGTTCTGAGATTAGTTGATATTTAGTTTTATCTAAAAGTGTTTATTATTGAGCATCCACATGGGATCATCGAATCTGAACTGAAATTCTTGAATGCAAAGACTATTTTGTTTTTCATAGTGTTAAGGTGGAATATATCATATTCTCACAAGACTTGGGGGGCATGAGTCATTGATGAGAGATTAGTGGCCTCAAATATTAATTAGAATTCATTATTCTAAATGACTTATTTGAGAAATAATGTATTGTTGTGGGTATTTTGTAACATCGTGTAACCCTCATTCAAGTAGTTTCCTTCTCTTTTCTTATTTTCTTCTTGTATTCGGTGTGTCTACGAACTCCCAATGATATAGAACATTTGTTGAGAAAAATTATCTAACGTTCATGGAAGTATTTTGGTTTTAATTAATGGAGTAAAATTAAAACATTGTTAATGTATTTTTGGGATTCTTTTTGATTTTGTATAATACTCGATTCAGTTTTCAGGTTTTTTAATGAATCTACATTTTTTTTGTCTGCATGAGAAATACATGGAGAGTAATTGTAAATGATAATATCTATAGTGTACATTGAATATTTCATGAACATATTATATAGAATGAAGGCAATTCATGTCATGTAAATATTACATTCCATGTAAAGGTTACATGTAATGTTAGAAGTTCTATTTTTGAAAAAATGGTGGTGTTTTATTCACCATATTTGATTTCCATGAATTAAATGAGGTGTAAAGGGTTTACACCCTGCTTAAATGTCACTGAAATGGATTTTAGGTTGCAAAATAATTTTATTCATATTTCGTTATTCCATATCCCTCATTGCTCTTGACCTTGGGATCCTCTTGGGTGATTTTGGGTGACTATTTTTTATGAGCTAACTCGTTCAACATTATTTCAAAATGTAATTACTGTTTAACATCTTCATATAATTGAACATTTCTTCTCCATTTTTTCCCTGGATTGTGACAACATCATTTCATAATTATATATTTTTTTGAGCTATGTTTATGTTTCCTATGGTTTCTCTCTATATTCATTTTGTGATCTTGTTATGGGGGTCCAATCCTTATTGGCTATGGGGGGGCATCCGTTCATGAGGTAAGTGTTGTTTCGTCTTCTACTAAAACCCTTTTTTTGTATTTTATCTATTATAATATTTATTGATTTATTTGATGGCCTCTATTGTCATTTTTTGAATCCTTTCCTATAGTGGTTTCCATTACATTCTTGTGTGGCCTGAGTTTGGTTGTGTTCGGCTTCATCTCTAGTGAGTGGTGGTGAACGTCATTTCTCTTATATTTGAAAAATTGTTTTATTAAATGAAATGTCATGATATTTATATATATTTGTGTAGAACATGGTTTTCATAAAATGGGTTTCCTTTATATTTGGTAAATGGAAAAGTTTTATCAAATCAATGTAAAATAGTTTTTTGAAATTATTTTCGATGAATGAATTGATAGAAATGTGTAGATGAATTGTTTTTAGAAATAGGGAACATGGGAAAATTTGGGTACTTTGTTAATGATATTTTAATTGGTTTAATCCACTATTAGGGAGGGTTTTCTCTTAGTGCTTTCATCTTCTTTCCTGTATTGTTTTTGCAAGGAACTGTTAGACATGTTAGGGGATTCAATTTCTAGCGTGTTTCTCTTGTCTCTAAACTCGATTTATATATTTAGGGGCTTGAGGTGTATGTGACTATCTATGTTAGATATGAGTTTCCTTTCTATAATGACATAGTGTTATACTTTTCATGATGGCGCATATTATTATTTGCTGATTTGGGCCTCTTTTGGTTTATAGTGATTTTCATGTACTTTCATGGATTTGATATGAAATGTTATGCAAGATTAATTTTTTTTACATAATATATCTAATGAGATATGTGGAATTTAAATTCCTTTAAATTAATAAACATTTTTTATTTGGAAATTTGAAATGTGGGAAACTAAACTATTTTTCAATGCCATTGATATAAAAATAAAAAAACATTTATCATGACTTATTTTATTTAAATTCGAACATTAATAGACTATTTTTCATACACGTGATATAGAAAAAATTGGTGAGAACCTATAGATACTTTTATCTCACACCATACATACCCCTTTAGAAGTACATTGACCCGGTTTTGTGTTCCGTTGTAGGGAAAAGAAAGGTTCCTTAGTGAGGTGGTGATGATTTATATCAGCTAGGTTTAGTATCTGGTGGTGACATGGTGGGAGTATTCCCACGCTATCACATAAAGTAGTTGATTTTTCTAATTTGGAAGTCATTTATGGTTGGACCAATACTTGGATAATGTTTCTTCTATTGATTAGTTTGGTTTTAGTTTTTATTTTCAGTTGTGGAATATATTTTTCATTTTTTCTATAGTATCTATTGTATATATGTTCCATGTTATTATTTTTGTTTGGGGGAAATTGTTCCCTCAGGTTGTTGTTTGATGCTCAGGTTTTAGTCATCAACCTGTGAGATTGATAACAACCTTTGGGTGTGTGGAAGGTTGGGTTAGGTACTAGTTTGAGAGGGTATATGTATAATTTCATTACAGCAAGGTTCTAGCATAGAGGTATCTAGAGGTAAAAACTCTAAAACGGGAACCTTATCCATGATCCAATAATCAACTTTTGTAAACAATGGGGCTTATTATGCACCTAGGTTGACAATCCTGGGTGATATTATTAAGATGATTCACATTTTAATTTAAACCATTATAGAGGATTTGAAAATATTTTATCAATGCATGACTTAGGATAAGCCTAAGGAGTTTTATATTGAAAATAATGTGTCTATGTGGGATGTAAAAATTAATTAATTGAGTAATGTAAGGGCATAAATAAAGGGATTTATATTGAAAATTGAACTATATGATGGAAGGAAATATATCAAAACTTAATGATCCATTTATATTTGGTTGTCTTAAATGTCGGTTACCTAAGAATTACATCTGTAAAGTTAATTTTTAATTTTTAAACCTTATACCAAGGAAGGACCATTATTGAAATAAAATTGTTATAGTGTTTATGTATTAATATTATAATATTAAATTCTTTAAGTATTTTTACCAATTGTTTTTTTGTGTGATAAGAATTATGAAACATCTAAATACTATGTTAAATTTTAGAGGCATGTATCTTTTAATCAACTTAAATGTTATTTACACCATAATTGGTTTTTAGATTTACATATGATCATAAGTATAATGTTTTAAACAACCTTTCTATGTTTTATGTGTTCGGAGTCTACCGAGATTAATAAATTTTTTGAGAAATTTATGGAAAGTATATGTTTAAATAAAAAAAATATTTTATTAATAAATAAACTACATTTTATAGACATATGTTTTTAGTTATTGATAGAATTTATCTTTATTATGATTATTAATTTTTTTGTAATAGTAGTTAAATGTGATTATAAGACATTATGGAGGAACATAAATTGAATTGAAAACCATTTTACTATGTTATATAATTATTGATTTTATTTCAATTATTTACATCTGTTTTTTGGAACATTATTGAATTTATTTTTAGATATTCTTGAAAATGGAAAACAAGGATGCTGGGTGATAACCTGCCGCATCTTAAAAGGCAGTACAGATTAAACTCATAACTAATGGAAGATAAGGGTTTACTGAAAATCCCTAGCCAATATTGTAACAACTTAAGACTTTATAATATTTTCATTTATAAATATATTTTTATTTCTTGATTTTTAATAAAAAATATGTTATGATTATGCTACACACAACAATGATTTGGTTTTCATTACACACACACCCTAGATTTAATATACTACAATATATTAGTAAAAAATTATTATTTAAAGTAATATATAAACTATTCATTAAATTAGAGGTTATGAATAGTTTTAAATTCATTTTAAATTTTATATAATTTTATAATTTATATTATGTATAATCATGACAAGATATAATAAAAGATTCAATTTTTCAAATAAAATAATTCTTTTTCAGAAAATGTAGGTTTGCTGCCTTTTAATGGAGAACATTCATTAAATAAAATATTTTACCATTTTATATATTCAATTTTAAAAATTGAACATCATATTTACAAGAGGTATGTTAGTATATATTTTTGACAAATATTTTCTGTTTTTTATATCATTTATACTTTAATGAATAGTGAGAATTACAATATTTAAGTAAAAAACATCCTTTTTGTCTAATATATCTATATAGTTATTTTATAATTTAAATGAGATTCAAATTTTAATTAAAATTTGATGTTATCATTTAATCCAATTTTTTTCATTTCAATTAGTTTCAAATTGAAATTAAATATAAAAAAACAATTTTTTAACATTTTACTTTAAAACATCGCTTTTTAGTTTAGTCTGTAGAATTATTGTTAAATCTAATTTTCCAAATTCTATTAGTTGAATTAGGTAATATGGATTCCATATTTGGAATCATAAAGTCCAAATTAGCATATAATTTCAATTTCATATTTAGGTATTAAAAATTTTCCATGGTACAAAATTTATTTACCGTAAGAAAAAGTAATATGTTGACAAGTGTTAAAATTAAGAGTTAAAAGAGTAACCTAAATAAAAACTACAACATTTAAAGATTGTTTGAGGGGTTTGTTGAACACAACCCACCTATAAAACATTAATTATAATCTAAATTAGTTTATTTTAATTTCATCTATCTATTGTTATATTTTAATATAAGATAATCAATAAACTAATCTCTTGAACCCGCCTCTCCTCAAGTATAAATACCACCACTCCACCGCCCATTTTAGAACCAAAAAGACAAGTAGCTTCTAAAATATCTTACCACCACTCCTCCTAAATCTAATCACTTCAAAGTTCATATAATCTCACCACAATAAAAAATTCATGGATTCTAATGGTCTTTCAAGGATGTTATATTCAAGTTGTAATTTTCTCATAGTACCACTCTTAATTTAATTTGTTTTACAAATTTCTCCTCACCTCCTTCATCCATCAATGAATGTTAAATCTAGAATCATGTATATACTATAATGTTGAGTTTTTAATGTAATGTATCATATCCATGTCATTTCACACCTCCTCATATTAAAATAAATGAAATTGTTTTCCAAGTTATGTCGGTTAATCGACTTTGTGAATGTTGTTTTTGTAACTTTTTTACCACATTAATGGATGGTATATAAAATATTTTTATGGTTAAATAATATTTTAATATTTATAGTATGACATTTTTAATTTTCATTATATTTTATATTAATCATTTGTTCGTTCATTACATAATGTGGATATAGGGTAACATCTTTTGTGGAAGTGTGGACTACTACCCCCTCAAAATGATGTGATTCATTTATACCATAAATGAAAGGTACTAAATAATATTTGAATAATTATATGTAATATATATGTAATAAATATAATTATATAATTATAATATACATATGTATCATTCACTTTTAAATATTTTAATACGATAAAGAAATGAAAGTAGCATTCATGTGTATGTATGGCTTACCATATCTTTGAACATTTCATTTCATTTCTATCTACAAACATTATAGATCATTATAAATAAATATTTACTCAAAATATATTATAATTAATTAATTTTTTAAATTATTGAGATAAATAAGGCTTGATATAAATAATATAATACGCCAATATCAAGTCAAAACTAACCTGAGAATACTACATAATTAACTCCCGAAATAGTGAAATTAAGATTGATTGTTAAAAAACGGGTTATAAGATATTATAATGATATGATATGTAATAATAAAATCATAATTAGAGTTTTATAGTAAGTTATTAACACTATTTAAAACATTATATGGATGGTTAAGGGAGGATTATTCAAATTGGAATCGTAAGGTGAGGGTTAATTTTGCAATCTCTTTTTATCTGATATTGTTTATATATACATATCTATTGGGAAATCATAATAAAATCTGGCCATGTATCATAAAAATGTTATTAGATATATTATTATTATTCCTATAAAATTGTTTAAAGTAATTTTTATCCATGTTTTACATTTTTATAAAACATCTGAATGTAATCATTACATCGTTTTCAAAGTGAGGTACTTTGTGAAAATTTCAAAAAAAATAAAGAATGAATATTTATTTTAATAAATATTGCAAGAGTATATATTTACACCATCATTATGCCTTACAGTTTAGAAGCATCCCTTTTTATATTACATAATTATTTTTAAAATTATTTTTTTATAATTGTGTGACATTTAAATGATTTCAATGTAAAAAATAGATATTTTTTCTCAAATAGTTTTAATAACTTTATTATATTATTTTCATCTAGGTCAAAAAACGTTGTTAGATTTTTACATAATTAAGGTTTACTTTTTTATAACACAATCTCCCATATGGTACTGATGTTTTATGATATATTTTATTATGGATTTTAAATTTTGAATCCATTCACTATTTATGGTTAACGTATTGAAATTTTGTATGTTATTTTTAATAAAAATGCTTATGTTATGATTTACCCATTTCAAAAGAGGAAAGCATTGGAATTATTAAGTGATGGGTGGGGCCCACTGTAGCCCCTCTATGCATCGATAGGTCTAATGAGACAAACTAGTCTCTTGGTACAAGGCCTTGACGGTATGGTTAGTTATGGTCTTTTCACGTGGTCTTGATGGTATAGTTATTCTGTATGACATTATGAATTCCTTAATTATGAGATAAGATATTGATTCTAAATGTGATTTTTGGACTAATAGAATATCCATGTAAAGTATTTTGGAATTATTTTATTTTTTCATGCCATATAATGGTTAATATTGTGTTTATAAGGCTTGTGTCTCAATTTTATACCTTTCCATTAATGTTTATGCTTATTCACAATAGATTATACTATATTTTTTTCCTTAGAGTGCATTTGAGATCACCTCTTTCTTATGAGTCATGTTTCCCCAATATTTGAAGAAGTATATTTTCATTGACCTTCAGGGATATACTAAGGGATATTAGAGTTTCCAAAGGTAATAATAGATTGTTTTTCATTTCAATATTTATGGTAAAAACTATATTTTGGTCTAGTATTTCCTAGACTAATAAACTGATATTTCCTTTAGGCTTTTATTCCTTTAAATCATATCAATTTATCATACAATAATTCTTCAGATCATTGCTTTTGGTGTCGGGGCATTACAGATGGTATTAGAGGATGTTTAGTACAATCCTGGGAAACACGATTTAGAAAAAAACATAGATTAGGGAACGCTTCCCTAAGATATGTTTTGAGGATGAGTATAGAAGAACATAATAGAAATTCAGTAATGTATGTATTATTTGGGTTTTATTATAAAATACATCATTGTTTGGATAATACATGTGGATGTCGTTCTGGAATTGTTTTACCAAATGCTAACAACTTCTACTAGGTGTTCTGAGTTGACTCGAGGTAACTTGGTATCTGACAATGAGTCATACTCCTCACTTGGTTTGACACTCCAGAGTGATATTCTTGGGATAATTCACATTTTCTTTAGAAATAATTATGAAATATTTAAAAGTAAATATTTCCCCAATGAAATAATGTTTATGATTTAGAAATTAGTTATACATGAATTCATAATTTAAGTAATGTGATTCACTAGTTCTATAATTATAAATTATTGTATGATCTAATCTGGTGTATTCCATTGTTTAGAAATAGTGCCTATTAGGAGGAATGAAAACATTATCAATGTTTGTAATCCATGTAGAGATTTCACTCTTATATAATATAATGATAGTGGAGTTGGTGATACAATTTGTGTTGAACAGTATATAACCATATGTGGATAGGTAACTCATATTATGAATAATAACCTTACCCAAATGGACTTGCCCGACCCTCAACATGGAGGATCAATGTTATACTACTTCATTTGTAAACAACCCCCTCATTAAATGGGTCTACAAATCCCTTTGTATCTGAGCGATGGATAAGTTCTTCAGAGAAATTATTTCTTAATTTTGGAAGATAAAAAATGGTGGTAGTTTTAGGGAATTATATAATCTAACAGGATAATAAAATAAATTGTGTTCATTCATTCAAAACATGAAAGAGGATGAAGAGGTCACAAATTCAGATTTGAGGTAATTTAAAGAACTTTTCCAAGAAAATTACTTTCCTCTTGATATATGGGTGGGTAGAGAGAGTCATTTCTGAGTTTGTGGAATAAGGATGATGAAAATATTTAAATGTAAGAATCTAAAATCACATGGTTAGCAAGGCATGCTTCAGACCACATATGTAACACCTGAAATGTGATTTATCAATTATTTGATAGGTTAAAACCATTCCTCTAACGGGCAATAGCTTCACAATTTTTGTTATCATATAAATAAATAGTCTCATATGGTATCCTAATTAAAAAATAATTCCCTATGTTATTTTAATTTATATTAAATCAATATAAGTAAATAACAGTGGAGAAAGTGTTGGATAAAGGGTACAAGGTAAATAAAGATTTTACCGTATGTGATAATTTCTAGAAGAAACACCCAGGTAAATGCCTAAAGTGAATGGTAGTTTGGTTCAAGTGTGTAGAAAAAGGCCACAAAGATAATTATCTTAATGTAATGAAGAATCTATAAATGTAAAATTCTATAATTGTTATTATTCGGGACATTATAAAAATTATTGTCCAAAGAGACTTAAAAATATAACTCAAAAGAAGAAAATGTAATGAGGTCAAGATTATGATGTTACTATGGATTAAGTAGAATAATTAATGTGTTTTTATTCAAGAATTATGTTATTATATTTTTTTATAAGTATAATGTGATATATAAGGAGTGCACTTCAGTACTTCTTCTTCAAGGATTTGTAGGAATGAATTTTTTCATTATGGATTTTCGGATGATCAAATAATTGGTATGTGTCAATAAGAACTACATTATGTTGTTTGTGGAATCTGATGATACAATTGAATTTGTAAATTTATAGATCCATTTAGACTATATATTTAAACACAAGTATTTTCAAAAAAATTAAAGTTAGGAATGGGGTATGTTGGAAATTTAATATTATTGTTTGTGGTTAAATTATAATTTATTGGATTATTTGGCATGGACTTTTTCATTTTAGTAAACATTATTATGATTAAGAAAATACTTGTGGGCCTTTTGATTTATCAAAAGGGATTAAGGTGTACAAAACACATTTTGAACATTAATTTACTTATGTAAGGGAGGGAGTAAAAATATATTGATGCACAACTAAAGGATGATACTTTGATTATGATAAGGAATGAAATTAATTAAATGCATGCCTAATAATTTTTTTAGGGAATGTATCTTGAAAAAAACAAATTAACCCTATTACATTTTATAACGAATTAAATGATCCCCACTAACAAAAAATAGTAACATTATGAGCACTAAAAACATCCATTAATAGTGCTATAAAAAATTGTTAATAATAGAAAATATAAAGGGGGGCCCTTTATCAGATTTCAAAATATCACTAATAAATGGTCACCTTTATCTATGCTAAAACAAAGTTTAGATAGATAGCTATCATTATCATTGCTATTTTGAGTGCTGATAATGTCTCCCTTTATCAGTGCTATTTTGAGTGCTGATATGTTACACATCTATCAGCGCTTAATTAGATTTGATAAAGGAAAATTTTCCAGAGTAATCCATTCCCCTACACACTTGAGACAACTTCTTCACACATTGCACAATCAAAATCTACACACAAACAAAGCCTAAAATAACAAAACAGTAGGCAAAAGAGTTTAAAAAACAATGTTATATACATTTATTTTAAATGTCGAATACAAAAAAAGTCATCTATAAACACATTTCAAACAATTATTAATATTTTTACAGTTAAAATTATTCAAAAAATAGTTAAAAACATTAATGTTTCATCCTTTTTGCATCCATGGTCCCCTCTCAATAAAATATCATCCTTGGTATTAGTTTCCGAACAAAGAATTCTAACTCATGAAAAAAAATTACATATATATGAAAACAAATATTATATTATTAATACAACAATGAAATAAATTAAACATTAATGTGGAAGAATACATTAATAAAATGTCAAATGTTACCAGTTCCAACCTTTACATGTCCATATTTCCTTGTATTGAATTAATATTTTAGAAGAGGCTCAACATAATTACATTAATTATAAATATTGTTTTCTTATGATTACATTTATCATAAAATAAGGGGAATAAATGGAAACAAAAACATGGAATCCAAAAGGTTTCATTTATTGAAAATAAAAAAAGGTAGGAAACTACCCAGTTTAAACAATATGGCACATACATAATGGTATATTCAATTTAATAGGAGAATTAAATTTTAGAATAAATTATAACATTTTCCTAGTGATACCACCATCATAAATAGGTTATAAACCTAATAGTTACATATTTTAGCAGCCTCTAAGAGTGTACTCTCCCATGCTAGGTAAAATGGAATGAGTGCTAGCGCATCCGCATCAGACATCAGGTCCAACCCTTCTTAGACCCTAACCACATATGCCTCTCTAAGGACCCCATAAAATATCTATGGTCCCGTTTATGGTATGTAGGGAATGTATTTCTCATATTTAAAGATCTGAATAAGAAATTACACAATTAGATAGGCCATGATCATACTGGTTTACTTTTCTCTTGATCTCCGAGTTCTTTAGTGTGATTAGCCAGACCCCCCTCCAACTCCTCCCCAAGATATCCTTCCTGGACAGCCCCTCCATACCCTTGGAAAGCCCCCCCCCCCCACTCCACCTGCAACCCCTCCCTCTTATTGGGAACCCCCCCTGTAGCCCCCCTCCCTTTCCAAGGACACCCCATTCCCACCCCCAGAATTTCCCCCATTCCACCCCCTACATAGCCGCCCTCTCCACATAGACACCCACCTCATGGACACCCCCACCCACCCTCCCACCTTGACACCCCTTCCCTCCTAGACACCCCCTCCCTCCTAGTTCTTTAGTGTTATTATCTAGATACCCTCCCTCCCCTCCCCGAGAAAACCTCCATGGATAGCCCCCTCCCTACCCCTGGACTACACACAGCCCCCCACTCCAACTGTATCCCCCTCCCTCCCCCTACAGCCTCGTTCCATTCCCTGTACACCCCCCACCCCACCACCACTCCCCCTACATCCCCCACCTCCCCCTCCCACCCCTTGAAATAATGTATCTGAAAATTAAAATAAATTATTATACAATCCTAAAATGATGTTAGTACGAAATTAATGAATATAGTTTATACCCATTAATAACCTCTTTATCCAACTATATTTTGATCACCTATTAGATAATATAATAAATATTATTCATAAACTATCTTTCAATAATATGAGTTATAAAATCATATATAATTTTATAAATATCCTAAGTTTGATAAATTTTAAATCCTACATGATTTTGAATACTGATCAGTCCATAATCAAAGACAAATAATCACACTCCACCCAACTCTGTCATCTTTTTTCCTATATCTAACATCCTCTTTCGCATTGGGTTTAATGAGATCCACAACAGAGGCTGGATAATGTATTTTTTCAGGTTATAAAGCAATGTGAAGATCATTTTTTAAATTTATTGGTATCCAAACAAAACCTGAATAAAATTTTATACCTCCTCTAAATTTAATGATATAATAAAAAATATAAAATGTGATTGGAGTACATGGTGTCCTCCATTAGGAATTCTTGCACTTGTATTAGTATACAAATTTCATGGTTTTTGAATAGATACAGTTCAAAAAATCAAGGAAACACACCAAACAAATAATATATGGGAGGAATTGGAACGAAATTTCACATAACAGTTACAAAAATATAATTTTAAAATACATAAAGCAGAAACATATATATCCTATGACACAATCGGAAGATGAAAATCCTATGGAAAGTGGGAGAAGGAATATATATATATATATATATATATATATATATATAAGTAGTGGGGATACATCTTCTAGAATTTAGAA
Source organism: Viscum album (assembly GCA_963277665.1). Classification (NCBI taxonomy): domain Eukaryota; kingdom Viridiplantae; phylum Streptophyta; class Magnoliopsida; order Santalales; family Viscaceae; genus Viscum; species Viscum album. Next base: position 1,041,172,051 of record OY728163.1, on the reverse strand, counting down.
TCTAGTAAAAAATAACTCATTCCATAGATATCATCCACATTCCAGGATTGAGGGTCAATGTTAATTTAGTTTAGAGTGTCCTTACAACTCTTTTAGGTAAATTTTTTTTCCATCCATCAAACTCATATATCATGAGTAGTTTTTCATGTAGATGTAATCTACTACAACGATGTTGTATAAAAAACATTTGTTTCATATAAATATAATGTGATAATGGTAAATGATGCATATGTTGGGTCTTTATGTCATTAAAAAAATTTATTGGACCTAAAATTGAACTGGAATATAATTCTTGGTCCTTTACCTAGGGTTGGAATTGATTTGGTTGGTTGGATCCTTTGATGTATCACTACATACCCACTTCAGGATACTCTAGAAGGGATAACCATTGTATATTATCAGTATTGAGTGGAATTGAGTGGATCTCTACCTGGACACCCCCTTCCGTCAGGACACCCCCTCCCTTCTGGACACACCCTCTCCCTCCCCTCCTAAACACCCCACTCATAGACACCCTCGGGACACCCCCTCCCTTTTGGACACCCCCACATCTAGACACCCCCCTCCCACCTGGACACCACCTCTTTCCTAGACACCCCTACCCACCTAGAGACCACTACCACTTAGACACCCCTCCCTTATAGACACCCCTACATCTTGGACACCTCCCTCTCCTCCAAGACACCCCCCACTCCGGGACACCACCACCCACCCTCACACTTGTACACCCCCTCCCTCCTAGACACCCCGGTCTATTCTAGAAACACACCCTTCCTCCACTCTAGGACACCCCACTCATGGAGACCTCCCTTGACACCCACTCCATTTTGGACACCCCCCACTCTTGGAAAACCCCTCCATTCTAGACACCCAATCCTTCATGGACACCCCAACCCACTTGGAGACCCCATAACTGCTAGACACCTCCACCCACTTGGACAACACCAACCCCTACAACACACCCCCACCCCCACTCCAGGAAACCCATCACCCACCCACACACCTGGGCACCCCTCACTCGTGGACACCCCCCACTTCTGAACACACCCCCTCCCTCCCCTCCTGGACACCCACTGGACACCCCCTCCCTTTTGGACACCCCCCACTCCTGGATACTCATCTCCCTAAAGGACACCCCCTCCATCCTAGACACCCCCACCCCCCTGGAGAACCCCCTCCCACCTGGACACTCCCCTCCCTTCTGGAAATCCCTTCCCTCTTGGACACCTCCCACCCCTCTTGGACACCCCCCCCCCCCCCCTCATGGACACCCCCACCAACCATCACACCTAGAACCGCCTCCCTCATGGACACACCCTCACTTATGGACAGACAACTTACTCCACTCATGGACACCTTACTAAATTTACAATCAGAATAACCACAGTGATACCCATCTGTTTGTTTTGGACACTACCGAAACATCGAGAAGAATAATAATTTGTTATGATAATTTTTTGAAAAGTGCAAGGATAGTATATATAATAGGATACTTTTCCTTTTATAGATCTTGAAGGTGTTCTTGTCCTTGGGCCCTGGATTCATTCCATGAAGTAGACAATATTGATGCATCACCCTATCATAACAGAATCCTAAATAAAAGTTAATATAAATTATATAACTAGATGTTTAATTGTAAAATGTTTGATCTACTGTATTAAAAATTAAAAAAATCCCTCCTGAGTGGTCAGTTTGTTTCATATCTATGAATTGAATCTATAAAATAAATCATTGGAGTATCCAAATAGACTATACTCAACATCTAATGATGCCTAAAAACAAATAAATGGAATAATTAATGCACGAAATAAAAATATAGTTGATATAATTATATTTTATAGTTTTACCCAAGAATCGTTGGTATAAAAAAGAGTCTTTTATATGTAATTTTATTTTCAAATGATTTAGGTAGGGATGACATTATTGCAACCTATTTATCAGAATCTATTTCTTCTTTTGAAGTGGTGATGGGAGGACTAAAGAGTCTAATTTTTTGTTCTTAGGGGAAATCCCTTCAATTATTTACCATATATATGACTATGAAAAATATGAAATGTATTTATTCATAATTATCATAGTATATTAGCTTTTGAAAAATCAAATAATGAAAATATACCTCATGTATACATTTAGTACTGAGGTGCCTAGAATTTCATACTTGACGATTTCATTTACATTTTCAGTACTAATGGAATCCAATTTTCTCTCTCTATAAATATTTTTTCAAAAAAATTGTGTGAGTATTTCCATCTATCAACTTTTTATCCACATGATCCTACAATGATATTAACTGTGGATATAGAATGAGCGACATGAAGATGCTCTCCGTAGACAGTTTCAATTGGTTGGTTGATACTTGAGATAGTTTTGAGCTAAAATTTCATTTCACCCCATTCTCTTTTCCATTATATAATAAAATTCCTTAGTTTAGAGAATTTTTCATTAAATGTTAGAGTTCCATCATGAAATATAAATTACAAATAGATACCTCCTTTTTGATGTGTTTTTTACAAGAATTGTCATCCATGAAATGAATGTTCCAACAGCTGGTCCAAATGTATGAAGGTCATCAGCATCATTTTTAATAGGTTGCTCGGAACTCGGCTCATTAGCAACATTAATTGATACATAGACATGATTTGTTATAAGTTTTCTGTTCTGTAGCTTGTTTTTCTATATATTGAACATTGTAGTCCTCGATAAAAGGCGATATGGGGGAGTTGATATATATAAATCCGAGTCATTTAAACCCTGGAGAATATTAGTATAGGAATGGAATCACTACTTATGTGATTCCTATTTCACAGAAACAATTATTAGAACATTGATTACCTTGCCTAAGTTAGGTTTTTTAGGGGACTGGTTCACCTCAATGCTGGTGGGGGTGGGGTAGGATCATTACACAAAGGTTGTTGTTGATTTGTTTCTTCTCTTTGCATCTCCCACATAAAACATTATATCATCTCTCTTTAGTATTGTAATTATTCATGAAGAATAGTTACTTTTTCCATCATCTTTTTCATTTCCTCAGTTTTATCCTTCTCTTTTTTTTTGTTTCTGAAAAAATGTTTAGGGTTTCACCCCAAAACTCACACCTATGACATGGCCATACTGTTCTAGATTTTTTAGGGTTGCTAAAAGTATGTCTGCATCTGGTGTAGGTTTTGTTGATTCCTATGACTATGTCAGATAGAAAATATTGTAAAATAAGTATTCATTATTATGTAATAGTGAGAAAATAAAATCTATATTATGTCATAATTACACATGTTTCTCAAAATTTTTGTGTGTTTTCATCTACCAGTATCCTCTATTTATTTACATGATCCTACTTCTAAATAACATAGTAGGGGATGGATATGGATTTTGATTTCGATTCATCAATATTCATATAAATAGGGAACCATGGTTATGGTGTTGGTTTAGGTCACATAAAAGTATCATGATAGATTTAAAAGACGTAGTAATTTTTTCTCAAGTGAAGCATTCCCCATCTTCGATTTACGGTAGTGGTACACTGTTTTTTTACAGTTTATTTATTTTCAGCACTAATTTGTTGTCAGTACTAAAAAAATTTCCATTAGAGACCGCCATTGGTAGTCTCTAATGGTGGTCACTTAAGGCTTGTCGTAGTTGGTATACAGTGACCGCCAAAGGCGATCGCTGAAGGAGGGTGAAAATACGGCCAACAGCGACCGCCTAGTGGTCGCTAACCTATTACTCGTCCGAGCAATAGCGACTGCCAGTGGCGATACCTGTACTGATCCCGGACTTATCTATGGTGACCGCCACTAGGGGTCGCTTTTCCGATGCTCGGATGAGCTATAGCGACTGCCAATGGCAGTCTCTATCCCTGAGAATTATTTTAAAAAAATTTGCAGTTTCCAATCAACAAAACAGCTTAAAAATAATAAAAAAACATTTTCCAAATAGCATATACATCAAGATAGTCATAAAAAATAATTTTATAGATGTTCTTCAATGATCCAAATCCATTTATATCTTCAACTTCGATAAACCTACAATAAGATACAAAAAACAACTGATGAAATAAAATGTAAACTAAAGATATTTATTTAGTTAATATATATATAATAAATATATATCTGAAATCAATTTATGGGTGCTATAAGAATTTAAAACCCCTAATTTAAGAAATTTTTTCATTTTGGGATTTTGTTTCTTGTTTTGTAGTATTGATTTATCTTATGGAAGTCTTTTGAGGTCTAAAAAGGAATATTATGCGCATATACGGAGTGAAACTATTCAAAACAACATATTCAGTCATACCGCGCACACTATAAGTCTGATTGATGTGTCATCTCCTCCTACATGTCACGAATAATATTCATATTGTTTTTGTGTGATTTCAAGTCATTATGAGCAAGTTTTCTTTGAATTCGACCGTTGCAGGTCGTTTTGTCATTTTATGACTTTGGAAATGATTTTCTGGTCACCATGGTCAAACGACACCTCTGATTGACGTGTCGTCTACCTGATCATTTAAAAATTCACAAAACGGTTGTTGGGTGTATAATTTCAAGGAATTTCAAGGACGTTTGGCTAGTTTTGACCACCCAACGTTCCATTTTATAGTGAGTTGAATTGTTCAAAAAATAATATTCCTTAATACAATGAACACTTCTTGTATGATTGATGTGTTGTCCCCTCCTACATGTCACGAATATTAATTATATTGTTTTTGTGTGATTTAAAGTCATTATGAGCTTGTTTTCTCTAAATTAGACCGTTACACATCGTTTTGGCATTTTATGACTCCATAAATGAGTTTCTGGTCACTATGGTCAAACAAATTCTCTGATTGTCATTTCATCTACCAAACCATTTAAAAATTCACACCATAGTTGTTTTTGTATGAATTAATGTCATTTTGTGCACGTTTGGCTAGTTTTTCCACCCAACGTGCCCTTTTAGAGCATGTCGAACTGTTCAAAACAACTTATTCAGTCGTACAACACACAACGCACATCTGATTGACACATTGTCTCCTCTTAAATTTCACTAATACTATTCATAACATTTTTGTGTAATTTCAAGTCATTCTGAGCATGTTTTACTTGAATTTGACAATTACATGTTGTTTTGGCGTTTTAAGACTCTGAAATTGTCTTTCTAGTCACCACAGTCAAATGACACCACTGATTGATGTTCTGTCTTGCTGACCATTTTACAATTCACACCACGGTTGTTTTTTTATGATTTCATGGCATTCCAAGGTCGTCAGGCTGGTTTTGACCACCCAACGCACCCTTTTAGAGTGCGCTGAACTATTCAAAATACCATATTCGGTCGTACCACACACACCGCAAATCCTATTGACGTTATTTCTCCTCCTACATGACACGAATAATATTCATATTGTTTTTTGTGATTTTAAGTCATTCAAAGAATGATTTCTCAGAATTCGACCATTACACATCATTTTGGCATTTTATGACTCCAGAAATGTGTTTCGAGTCACTGCCATCAAACGAAACCTATGATTGACAAGACTTCTACCTGACCATTTCAATATTCACACCACGGTTGTTCTCGTATGATTTTAGGGCCTTCTGAGGTTGTTCGACTAGTTTTGACCACCCAACGAACCCTTTTAGAGCGCGTCGAACTGTTCAAAACGGCATATTCGGTCGTACCACACACACTACACATCTGATTCACATTTCTTCTACTCCTACTTATCACGAATATTATTTATATATTTTTGTGTGATGTCGAGTCATTCTGAGCACATTTTCTATGAATTCGACTGTTACACGTCATTTTTGTGTTTTATGACTCCGGAAATGCATTTTCGGTCACCGCGATAAAACAACACCTCTAATTAACATGTCGTCTACCCAACCATTTCACAATTCACACAAGGGTAGTTTTTGTATGATTTCATGGTATTCTGAGGTCGTTCGGCAGGTTTCGACCACCAAATGTGCCCTTTCAGAGCACGCCGAACTTTTCAAAACAACATATTCGGTAGTACCATAAACACCGCATGTCTGATTGACATGTCTTCTCCTCTTACATGTCACGAATAATATTGATATTTCTTTCGTGTGATTTCAAGTCCTTATGAGCACTTTTTCTCTGAATTTGACCGTTACACATCGTTTGGTGTTTTAAGACATCGGAAATGTATTTCCAATCACCACGGTAAAAAAAACACCTCTGATTGACATTCTTTCTACCCGACCTTTTCAAAAATCACACCACTGTTGTTGTCGTATTATTTCATGGTATTCATATGTCTTCAACTAGTTTTGACCACCCAATACGCCGTTTTAGAGCGCGCTTAACTGTTCAAAACAACATATGTTGTCGTATAGCGCACACTACATGTCCGATTGATGTTTCGTCTCCTCCTACATGTCACAAATAATATTCTTATTTTTTTCAAGTGATTTCAAGTCTTTATGACCATGTTTTCTCTGAATTCGACCGTTACACGTCGTTTTGGTGTTTTATGAATCTGGAAAAGCATTTCTGGTCACCATGGTCAGACAACACCTCGGATTGATGGGTCTTCTACCCGACCATTTCACAATTCACACCAAGATTGTTGTCATATGATTTAATAACATTCTAAGGTCTTTTGGATGGTTTTGACCACCCAACACACCCTTTTAGAGCGTACTGAACTGTTCGAAATAGCATATTTGGTCGTACTGTGCACACCGCACATCTGATTGATGTTATGTCTCCTCTTACATGTCACAATTAATATCCATATTGTTTTCTTGTGACTTCAAGTCATTCTAATCACGTTTTCTCTTAATTTGACTGTTACATGTCATTTTGGTGTATTATGACTCCAGAAATGAGTTTCCGGTCATCGCGGTCAAATTACACCTCCGATTGACGTGTCGTCTACCTGAAAATTTCTCAATTCACACCACGGTTGTTGTAGTATGATTTCATGGCATTCCTAGGTCATTAGACTGGTTTTGAACATCCAACACGGTTTTTTAGAGTGCACTGAACTATTCAAAATAGTATATTTAGCCGTAAGGATCAAACGACACATTCGATATATCTGTCTTCTCCTTTTACATGTCACGAATAGTATTCATATTATTTTCATGTGATTTCAAGTGATTCTGGGCACATTTACTCTGATTTCAACCATTACATGTCGTTTGGGCATTTTATGACTACGGAAATGCATTTCCAATCACCACAAACACACGACACATATGATTGACATGTCGTCTGCCCTACCATTTCACAATTCACACCACAGTTGTTGTTGTATGATTGCATGGCATTTTGAGGTCGTTCAGATGGTTTTGACCACCCAACGCACAATTTTACAGTGCATCGAACTATTCAAAACAAAATATTCGGTCATACCGCACACACCGTATATTAGATTGACATTTCATCTCCTCCTACTTGTCGCGAGTATTATTCATATTGTTTTCGTGTGATTTAAATTCATTCTGAACACGTTTTTTTCTAAATTTGATAGTTACACTTCGTTTAGGCTTTTTATGACTCCAGAAATCTATTTCCAATCACCACAGTCAAACGACACCTCTGATTGATGTGCCGTCTTCCCGTCAATTTCACAATTCACACCACGGTTGTTGTCATATTATTTCTTGGAATTCTAAGGTCGTTTGGCTGGTTTTTACCACCAAATGCGCCCTTTTAGAGCGCGTCGAACTGTTTAAAACATCATATTAGTTCGTACCGCACACACTGCACGTCTGATTGATGTTTCATCTACTCCTAAATGTCAAGAATAATATTCATACTATTTTCGTTTGATTTCATGTTATTCTGAGAACGTTTTCACTGAATTCAACTGTTACACATTGTTTTTGCATATTATGACTCCAAAAATGAGTTTCTGGTCACCGCGGTCAATAGATTCCTCTGATTGATGTGTCTTCTACCTGACCCATTCAAAATTTATAGCGCGTTTGTTGTCCTATGATTTCATGGAATTTTGAGGTCGTTCGGCTGGTTTTGACCACCCAATGCACCCTTTTAGAGCGGGTTGAACTGTTCAAAATAACATATTCAGTCGTACCTCACACACCACATGCCCGATTGACGTTATTTCTTCTCCTACATGTCACAAATATTATTTGTAATTTTTTTGTGTTATTTCAAGTCATTCTGAGCATGTTTACTCAAAATTCGACCATTACACGTCATTTTGGCATTTTATGAATCCAAAAATGCGTTTTCGGTCACCGCGGTCAAAAAACACCTCCGATTAACGTGTCATCTACCCGATCATTTCACAATTCAAACCACGGTTGTTGTCATTTGATTTAATGACATTTCGAGATCATTCTTCTAGTCTTGACCACCCAACACACCCTTTTAGAGTGCGCCAAACTATTCAAAATAGCATATTTGATAGTACCTCACACACTGCACATCTGATTATTGTGACGTCCCCTCTTACATGTCAGGAAAATTATTTATATTTCTTTTGTGTGATTTCAATTCATTCTGAGCATGTTTCCTCTGAATTAGACCGCTACACATCGTATTGGCATTTTATGACTCTGGAAATGTGTTTCTGGTCTCTACAGCCAAACAAAGCCTCTGATTGACATGCTGTCTACTCGACCATTTCATGATTCATGCCATGGTTGTTTTCATATGATTTAATAGCATTACGAGGTCATTTGGATAGTTTTGATCACCCAACGCACCCTTTTATAGCGCGCTAAACTATTCAAAACAACATATTAAGTTGTATCGTGCACACCGCAAATCCTATTGACGTTCCATCTCATCCTACAAGTCACGAATAATATTCAAATTATTTTCGAGTGATTTAAAGTCATTATAAGCACGTTTTCTCTGAATTCGACCATTACATGCCGTTTTGGCGTTTTATGATTCCAGAAATGCGTTTTTCGTTACCGCAGTCAAACAACACCTCAGATTGAAATTCGGTCTGCCTAAAAATTTCACAATTCACTCCACAGTTGTTGTCGTGTTATTTCATAGTATTTCGAGGTTGTTTGGCATATTTTGACCACCCAACGCACCCTTTTAGAGCGCGCTGAACTGTTCAAAACATCATATTCGGTCGTACCACGCACAACACATGTCGGATTGATGTTTTGTCTCCTCCTACAAGTCATGAATAATATTAATATTTTTTTTAATGTGATTTAAATTCATTCTGATCACCTTTTCATTGAATTCGACCGTTACATGTTGTTTTGGCATTTTGTGACTCCGAAAATGTTTTTCCTGTCACCGTGGTCAAACGACTGCTCCGATTGACATGTCATTTTCCCGAACATTTTACAATTCACACCATAGTTGTTTTCTTATGATTTTATGGCATTATGAATTATATCGGATGGTTTTGACCACCCAACGTGCCCTTTTAGACTGTGTCGAACTGTTTAAAATGGCATATTCGGTCGTACCGTGGACACCCCATGTCAGATTGATGTTTCGTCTCCTCCTACAGGTCATGGATATTATTCTATTGTTTTGGTGTTATTTAAAGTCATTCTGAGAACGTTTTCCTTGAATATGATTGTTTCACATTGTTTTTGTGTTTTATGACTCCGGAAATGAATTTCTGGTCTCCATGGTCAAATGAAACCTCTGATTGATGTGTCTTCTGCCCGACAAATTTATCATTAAAATCATGGTTTCTGTCATATGATTTTATGTCATTCTGAGGTCATTCGGCTAGTTTTGACCACCCAACACACCCTTTTATAGAGCACTGAACTTTTCAAAATAGCATATTTGGTCGTATCGCGCACACCACAAATCTGATTAACATGTCTTCTTCTCCTGCATGTCACGAATAATATTCATATTGATTTCATGTGATTTCAAGACATCTTGAGAGCTTTTTCTCTAAATTAGACCATTACACATTGTTTTGGTGCGTTCGAAAAGCGTACATGCGGTGATCGAAAACGGACGAACAACCTCAGAAATTACAATTGGAATCAACTTCTTAAGTAGTATGAGATTGTCATGACTTTTTAAACCATTTCAATGTCCTGGTCACCATATTCACACACTTTGAAATATTAGAAGAGTAACCATAAGGCACCATAAGTATCTTCAAAATGGAAATAATTGTATCTTTATCCTCTTTAGTCAACATATATTGTGCAACTTGCATATATACCTTGTTTCCCTCAGCTAACTGTAAATGCAATTGTATCCTTAAAATCATTTCTTCCAAATCACGACGTGCATTAACATGGTCCTTTGATTTTCCACTGACACGTAAAATAGTCCACAATATCTTTCCATAAAAATTTTCTTCAATGTGCATGATATCCAAATTATGCCTTATCATTTTTTTCAATATGAATGAGTATAAAAAATACTTTTCTTTTTCCAATTGTGACTGCCTTGCCTACCCATAGCATGAATATTAAGTAATAGATGAGCCACCAAATCTTGAATTTCATATATTGTGCGGATGTTTTCCTCCTAAATCTATGATAACATTTCGACTCCTGTCATGATCTTTGGTGTTGGTCATAACTCTCTAGAACCATCAAATTCCACACTGTCCTTTCTAAACCTGTGCTGAGGGGGGAGAAAATGGCTATGACCCATGAATCCCTGTTTTTTGGAATGTTTAAGCCATATATTTTTTTTACTTTTACTTCAACATGGGAAAGAAAATTCCCATTTTGTACTACAGTCTGATAAATTTTCATAATTCGGGAAGTTATTGATTTTCCACAATAATGAAGCTTGAAGTTTTAAATTTTCATGCATTTCATAGTCATCATTAATCACACCATATCCCCAAAATTCATTCAACTCATCAATCAATGACTTAAGGTAAATGTCTAAATTTATCCCCAGACTTCTAGGTCTATCAATAAGAGTGAAATGTAATATAAATTGTTGCTTCATACAATGCCAAAGAGGAAGATTGTATGGAACGAACACCACGGGCCATGTGCTATGAGTTTCACCAAGCAAATACTTGAATGGATAAGAACCATCTGTTTCAAACCCCAATCGGACATTACGAACATATTTAGAAAAGTTGGGATGTCCCTTATAAAAATCCTTCCATGCATGAGAGTCTTCCAGGTTAGTTAAAATATCATGTTCATAAATTCCTTCTGCATGCCATCTCAATAAATTAGAATCATTAAATGAAATAAAAAATATTTTCAACCACATTTTAAGGGGAAGGTAATGCATTTTCTTTACAGCAATCGGTTTCCACTGTTTCAGGATCTGACATTGATGGGTCTAATTTCCCCTGTTCTCTTTCCACCTAAAAGCACAAAAAACCGTACAAATATCCATATGGGCAGTTTCATTACTAAAAAACATATAGTTTTATACACATGAATCTATGGTATCATATGTAAAACCTATGTTCTCTGTCAACATACGATCATGGTAGTATGACTCGGGAATCTTATCACCGACAGGAAGAACCTTTTTAAATAACACCAACAGCATGTCGAATGATGTGTCTTACCACTGATTCAAAGTCTTCAAATGAAAAAACTCCACGATAAACAACAATTTATTATAAGTTGTACATTCAAGATATAATTCTATTTTTTCATAATCAAGTGCTTAATAAAACCTCCTTGAATCATGATCTTCACTAGAGTGAAGATTTATCTCACTGGTCTCAATATTCTGGATGTCAATGCCTTCAGGATCTAACCCATGTACCATTTGAGTAAGCATTTCATGCATTGGATCATTCATCATTGCATCAACATCTATCTAAAATGAATCCATATTTTGACAACGAACATATTCTTCTCCATGATGATTCCAACTCTTATAATTTTTCAGAATTCCGTTAAAGAATAGGTTCTCCCTCACAGTATCTCATTTTAATTGATATATTTTAGTGCATTTTGTACATGGAAAACTAATATAGTAACTCTAAAATCATATGGTGAAGTTAATAAACTATATAATTCCATTGAAATATCCTCTAGATGTTTTATTTGGAAGATCAATCCAACTCTTATCCATAATACATTTTGTATAAAAAATATTTACACAAGACTTATTACATGCATTTTTCATATAAAATATATTTAAAATAAATACTATCCAATTGCTTGTAGATCATTGATAAAATAATCAAATTATATCTTGGAATAAAATACAATAGAATTGATAATGGAATGTAACTAAAATTCCATGTCATTTCATACCAGATTTCACTACAACCCTGGAAGGGAGGGGTGCAGAAGGTGGTGTTGCGGGGAGAGGAGAGGTAGTGGAAGGGAGCTGGAGTCGGAGACGGTGCGGTGAGGGAGGGGATGGGTGGCAACGGAGGCCGTGAGCTGGAGGAGAGGAGGCAGTGAGGTGCTGATGCTGCAGCAAGGGTGGGATGACGAGGGAGGGGACATAGGATAGTGGGGAGATGGAGTGGATAGGTGGCAGCAGTGAGGGGACGAACAGTGGCCGTGCGGGGAGGGAGGGGACCGGGCGGCGATAGTATGGTGAGTGAGGGGGACGAAGAGGGAGGGGATGGGGGATGGCATAGAACTGGAGCCAAGGGCGCCGAAGGGACGGGGTACGGGCAGTGAAGGGGCGGAGGGAAGAGGGTCATGGTCCGAGGGCCGAGGGGGTGGAGGGCGGAGGGGGTGGAGACCAAAGGCCAGAGGCCGAAGACTGGAGCGCAGAGGGGGAGGAGGCCGGAGGGGGTGGGGGTGGAGGCCGAAGGGTGGAGGGTGGAGAGCGTTGAGTTGACGGGCGGTGAGGGTGGAGGGTGGTGAGGGGATGGGTGGCGAGGATGGAGGATGGAGGGTCAAGGGGTAAGGCACTAGGACGCGGGTAGGGTTTCTTGAGGGGAGGGGGTAGGGGGCGCCGATGCTTTTTTATAAAGCCTAGCAACTGCCAATGGTGGTTTCCTATGTTAGGAGGCTTCAAAGGACCTTTATCTAGTAGTGTGTTTCTTAAATGAAAAACTGAAAATAAATATGATGAATACAAGTAATGTCAAACAATGTATTTCCACACACAATGTACCTAAAATGTCTCCTCCGCACCACGGTTTCTAAACACATACCACACTCCTTGGGATATCAAGTGTGAATAAAGAGAAGGTGGGTACAACATGATTTTCCATTCAGCATCATTAAGATGATATTTTTTTAAAATTCTACGGAAGCCTCTATAAATCCTTCCTACAACGCTTAATACATATTCCTTGTGCGATGTATCTACTATAAATACACTCTGAAATTGAGGATGAAGACTATGTAAATGTATTAGTATTTTATATTATGTTAATAAATTAAAAAAAATGATATCATAATGTTACTGTAATCTCTTCCCACATTAGTGTCTTAAGCCTGGTGAAACATGGTGTCATGACTATACATCAATTTTCATGCATTACCAAGTGACGATTCCAATGTATCTACAAAATATGGCTTTGTTGGGGTTAACATGTTGGCTTCACTTATTCCATCCAGCCTCAAATTTGATGCATTTTTCATTCTCCTTAAGGATTTGGGCTAACACTATCAAACTACGTCGCTATTATTATTTTTTCGCCGTTAGTGTTTCATTTACTACCGTATCTTCAAAAGCATCATCATTATGTTACTCTAGAGTGCTAGCATTGACTCTTAGACTAATAGAAACATGTTGAGAAACCTGTTGTACCACTGCACTGGGACCAGCATCAACAGGTTGAGAAACATGTTGTTTCTCTACACTAGGACCAATAATAGCAGGTTGAGAGACCTATTGTGCCTCAGGATTAGGTGCATCAACCGTTGTATAAGTCATTATCAGAAAAAGTGTTTTATAAATAAATTTAAAATAAATAAAAGATGCAAAAAACAGATAATAAAAATATATGACACAATGTATATTATAATAAACAAATAACCAGATAATTGACCTATTTTTTAAGGCTGAACTGATTTTATGCCTCTATCAACTATGTAAATCCATTCATTCTTGTCTCCTTTGACATAAAAAATGTCTTCTACATTGGGACTAATAAAAAATGATTCTAATGTCCCTATGAAATGGTCATCTTCTGTTGAACATTTATCTGACCCTTCAGTAGTTTTGGGAAATAAAAAAACAATTTACCAGTTTTGGTTTGCGGGGTATGGATCATATAATACTTATACTTAATGTGATGCCATTATAAATGTTTTCTTTTTCTTCCTTCATTACTGAAATCAACTTTCACAAATCCCAATTCAAAAATTTTAGTAGCAATCATGTTATCAACCCACTATCATTGAAAAATATACACATGGAATTTCATATAATCCATCTCCCATATTTGTTTGATGATGCCAAAGTATGGCATATTCACACAAAATGGATTTCATTCCTTAGCACTAGAAACATGAAACAGTTCATCCATAAGTGTAGCCCCACTATTTTGTAGGCTACTATCTTCATCATGTTCATTATTATAAGTTATATAACCCTTTTCTTCATAAGAATTATATGATAATACATACACACTTTATCCTGTGGCTAGCTATCGAAGTCCATTTGAAATTTTGTATGGATTTTCATATAACTTCTATAAAATATTTTTCCGAAACAATCCGATAAACTATCAATTATGTGTATCTGATATCAATATTTCATACCTAGATTGATTCAAATGCCTATGAATTTTTCTTTGGTATTTAACAAATGATTCGACGTAGAAACTGTTTTAAAAGATGTAAATGTGGGCCTTCTCCCTTTCTGTAATATTAATTGTGACAACCTCTCTTCTAGAAATTCCTTCACATTTAAGCTTCCCGATGTGACAAGATTTTAGTAGGCCAATGTTTTCCACCCTATAAAGGTATTGGGTAGAGAATTCAATGGATTCCTCTAAAATATATTTCCTTGTATTAAAACCCTTAGCAAAACATCAATTTTTGTCAAACCAATTCAAAATATTCATATAACATTCAATGGGGTAAATCCATCTATAATGTATAATACCATATAGTAGAATCACTAACACCAAATGAACCATCAAATGAACCATCATATTGAATAATGTCAGTGTAAAGAATATTTCCAATTCATCTAATATGATATAAATTTCTCCTTCCATAGTTTTCAATTTAGTCGGGTCTACAAATTTTATGAATAAAAATTTGAAGAAGAAATAGATCTTTGTTAATGTATGGTGGAAATTCTTTGGAAAAATGCAACATAAAGCTACATGAATTAGATCTTTCATCAAAAAATTACAGTCATGTGATTTCATATCCTTTAATTTTAAATCTCTAAATGACTCGATGTTCTTTATATTTGATGAATACCTTTCTGGAACCTTTACGTCATTAAAGAATTTGAAAAACTGATATCTCTCCTACTTAGATAAGTGTAAGAAGCTAGAGGAATAGATGTTCATTTTTCACCCTTCATTAGTGCCAACCCTTCTCGTATTCCCATATCAACCATTTCAAATCTAGCTATAATTCCATTATTCGTTTATTTGGGTCAATTTAGCAATGTTACAATGACACTATCACATTTATTTTTTTCATCATGCATAGCATCAAGAAAATATCTAATATATAGACAATTCTAGTTTTGTAATTTAAAAAAACTGATCCCTTTTTGCAACCAGATTTTTGATGGTTTTTCAAAAATAGTTTACCAAAAGTTGTGTCCACATCTATTAATTTTTCAACCAATTGATCACATATTAGTGTAGATGGTGCTATAAATTCCTCTGAACTTTCGTCGAATGATGTAGTCCATGATCCGTTCTTACATTGACTGGGTATAAATCTGTGATGTCCTAGAAACATGTTTCTTAATAAATATTTCAACCTAATTGATTTTGAACCTTATTCGTAAATAGAATACCATTGATTTACTTTAATTCTATGTCCTGAAAAATTTCCATAAGTATGAATTTCATTTATCATATCATAAAACACTGCTTTCAATGTGAAATCTTCATTTTTGTAAGCATCATAAAATGAAACACCTGTATCCCATAATAAATTCAAATACTGTATTAATAAAGCCAAATAAACATCAATATAATTACACAGTTTTTGGGTCCTAATATAAGCATAGATAACATGATGTATTTTTTTTACATGCATAACCATGATGGTATGTTATAATTTACCAACAGAATCGACCATGAACTGTGAATGCTACATTGAAAACAAAAATGATTCACCCCATCTGTAGATAACGCAAGATCAATTTCTCTAGGATCGTTTCCTAATTCATGATACTCATGTCCATTCTCTTCCACTAAGGAGAGTCTATTGGTTGATGTAGTTTCCCATATTCAATTATTGTATATGCCTTCCATGACAATTGTCCTATAGTCTCCTCACTTCCATATAGGCGCCAAAACCATGGAATGATTGGAAAGTACCATACAAATTTTTTAGGACTGGAATCATCTTTCTAGTATTGAGAATGACCACAATATGGTGATTCTTTAAGTGATTTGTGGACCTTGAGAAACAATATACAGTCATTCGGGAAGGCATGTATTCTTTCATGGATCATACCCATCGAGCTTAGTATTCGTATCGCCTTGTCTATTCAGCTCGGGAGCTCATTATCTTATGTAAGCATATCATTCTACAGAAAAAGTAGTTCCTTAAATCTGGTGTCACTCAACCCATTGTCTATTTTCTAATTTTACAGCTTCTGTACGACTGACAATGTTGTATATTTAGTGCAACCAGCATTCAATGGTGTTTTTTCAATACTCTTTAACTTCTCAAACAATTTTTGGCAATCAAGAAGTTGATCTTCAAATATCCTTGTCATTTCATCAATACGATCTCTATCATCACTCACATCTATAATCACATCCTCCATATGACCGCCTTCATTGTTCACACTTTTAATCATATCAGATTATCTATAAAATGTTTTTTTATCCAAGAACCTAACTACATTCATTTTCCCCATGTTTATCCCAATATGTATAACTTCAATATGTCCCATGACAGATCAGGTGTTCTTAAAACACCTCTGTTCTAATTTTTATTGAATAACAATAGCATACACACAGACAAATGATATCGATAAGGGTCACATTCATGATCTTTTCCAAACATGATAAACTCCTTCATGCCATCTTCATATTATTCTATCAAGTGAATGGAATTCATCCATTATTTATTCATATTCATCCTATTTGATAAAATAATATTAATATTTAACAAAATAATTTTGTAATATATTTTCAACAAGCTATGAGAATCCCTTGCACTAGAATGTTTCAGTATCCCACATGTGATCTAAATGCATTGTTGTAAACCAGTTTTTTGAGTGTTTCTCTATAAACGCAATGTCTCTAGTCTTGAACTATGGTACTAAACTAATATATGGTATAATTTCTAATAGAGATCTTTCGGGATAAAGGATTCATTACATGTGTTGTTATGGTTATTTTACATGGGTGTCCATAAATTGTCTCATAGAGTCCTCTAGTGAAGTGGTTTTCTAGGATTCTTTGGATGTTCACTAGTATCAATGTATTGGTGCCATTTAAATGGGTAATGATGGGATTGATATTCAATAGTGAAATAACTACCACATGGAAATGAAATGGCATACCAATCATGCCAACAACCGCAAAACTATACTAACACACAATTGTGCTCCCAATCACAACACCATACACACACAAAAATCACAATTTCAGATTTTACAAAGCATACATTATTCTGTAATGTTTTGAAATTCAGGGTTTATCACTGATGTTTTATCATCCTATGGAATTCATTCATTAGTCATGTTTACATAAATTACCAATTTTTATATTCAAATGCTCAACAGGAACCAACCAACATGCAATTCAAGTAGTGTGAAAACAAGGACCACCAATAGACACGATTTTCAGTGTGGAATTTATCTTGTACATTTCACATTATAACCATCAATAAAAAATAGTAATAATATGGAAACAATAAGAAGCAATGAGTAAGAAGAGAAAAATAACCCTGAAGGTGTCGTTCAGCACACTGCGTAGGTGCATTTGCGGCAGAGGAGTGGCACGTGACAGAGTAGATCTCCAACTAAAAAGAACAAATAAAATGAGAACTCATAGTTTATACCTATCCAAATTAGGTATAATAAGATTTAGGAAGGGGATATATCTGATTAAACAATTTTATTGGACAATAGTGGGATTTTATTTTCCATCTATGATAACTTCTTCCTGTTTGTTTATTTTTTTTCATATCTACTATTTTCTTAGATGTTCAACAAATGAAAAGGGATTGACTTTTTTTCAGGAGAAAGATAATTTTAAATATAATTTAATATAATGGAAAAATATTCTTCATTAATTGTATGTTTTTTCTAGGAAATAATTGTTATCCCATGGGGATAATGAACGCCTCTTAGGTTAGTGGAATGTCAGGTTAGTTTTTGGTTAGGATACCAACATTAGTTGTATCATAACATTTTCAATTGTAATTGACCCATGTCCATTCAAATATAGGATTTTTTGTCAGGGGTTGCTACTAATATATATAAGGATTAAGAGAGGTAAAAATTATCTGAGGCTCTCCAACACAAGTGATTAATGATGAAACATACACCGGGTGAGGGAGAACCACCATAGAAGAGAGGATGGGGAAGGTGAAGTAGAGAGGAGGGGTACACGACATGAAAAGAGGAAAAATATAGTAAAACATTAATGGTTGAATGGGGAAAGGGGTAGCCTATCCGTGGGGTTGGGGGATACATGGGTGTGGGGAAGGGGTGTCTATTGTCCAAGGAGGGGGTGGGCTGCCCAGGTGGGGTGGGGGTCTAGGGGTTTGGGGGAGGGGTGTGGGTTGTCCACGGGGTGGGCTGCCAATTATAAAAAGACCATTAGGGATCATAATGATTGAATTATGAGAGGCTAAAATTATGAGGAAGTGGGGTTTGAGTGTTTGGTCTAGTGGAAAATATTGAATAGAGGAAACTCATTATATGGACTAAAATAATCTCTTCTCTTTTCAATAATAGGGTACATTATGGTGTACCCTAAGGGTCTATTGCATAGTTCACCCTATGATGTCACATTGGTGAGTTACCACAAGGTATACACTCGAACACTTATCCCATAGGAATAACCATTTAATCAAGATCATGAATTGTGATGTGATTATATTCCTTGTGGAATAACATCCACGCCCTAGAAAATAGAATATAGGGCATAACATAGATGACCTCCCACATGATCCATACCATTAACATAAGGCGGGTACCATGGAAAAACTCATGTACATAAAGAAGGACTTAAAGAGGAATAAACAATATTACTTTTATCACAATATGAACCACTAAAATAATATAGGTCTTGTGGAAAACCACATATACCCTATGATGTATAGAAAATCATAAACATTAAAAATAATTTGGAAGAATGTTCACCTTGCGGGAGTATCTGTACATTGAAATCCCAAGGCCTTTAGGCCTCATCTTCTTAATAGATATATAATAAAAAATATGATATTATGAAAAATCAAGGAAGGTAAGCCTCATAAAAGATCTTAGCTAGCCAAATATTGATACCTAGCATCGAGCAAGAGGGTATTGCATATGAAGCTCATACATGAAACATCCTAAGAATCCTCTATAAATTTATCCATCATTAAAATATCATATAGTTAAAAAATATATCATGATGACCCCAAGACCTATAGGTAACAATATATCAACAAGTAATATCTTTATTCATATTTAGTTACCAACCTACACCACCCCATGTTTAGATATCGTTACTCTTACAATCATAACAAATCCACATTATCATCTACACTAACATCATAATCAACCCCACTCCATGTAGTGTAACTATAAGGATTCTAAGGGAGATTACAAAAATTCATTTAGAAATGATAAATATTTTTTAAATGATAATCAATACAAACCTTGTACTCAACATGATATAAGATTTAAAATAATCTATGATATATCTCACATAATAACCTACCCAAAGGTTATTCCATAACTTGTACCAACCAAGGCATCCCCCAATCGAATGGTCGTGGGATAAATATCATAGGAGAAAAATATAACATGGGACATATGATTATATCTTCATACATTCCATGATATAATGATCACTCTCTAATATATTATCTCACTCGGTCCAGTGTTCCACCAACCAAATATTATAGTCATTCCATAGAATGGTTTACACATATTCAGATAAATAATTATTCTCCTAAGAGTTCTATGAAATCAAACTAGGTGGTTAGAAATCAATAAATTCAATGCATCACGAATCAACCAAATGGAATATAATTAGAAATATATAATCACCCAATCTCAAATTCCCTAGAAAGAAAAAACACCTTTCTCTATCACAAAAACACCACATATATAGAGAACCACCCATTAGTTAGAACAAAAAAAAACCAAGATAATTTGATCATAAGGATTTTATAGAAACCTATTTCTCATAATGTCCCAAATGAACAAAAATAGTTTTAAGAGTTTGAATCCAAATAAAATGATTTAAAATATCTCCAACATCAACTCGTAAGAAAAATATTATAAATATAATTTTATAAAACAACATGGAATCCAGAGAACCAAAATAATACAATTTTTTATAGTGAAATCCTATCAAAATGTTTACAATAAAACTCATATGGGTTAACACACCATTTTAAAATATTACAA
Organism: Viscum album; assembly: GCA_963277665.1. Taxonomy (NCBI): domain Eukaryota; kingdom Viridiplantae; phylum Streptophyta; class Magnoliopsida; order Santalales; family Viscaceae; genus Viscum; species Viscum album. The sequence continues at coordinate 1,041,151,441 of OY728163.1, read as the reverse complement.
CCCCTTTAGGACACTTCAACAATATTACTCACCCAAAACACATTATTTAGAAATTAATAGGTGTAAATATTCTATTTAAAAACCATTTTATAGTATTGAATTTAAAAATTTAAAATATTTTCATACTGTTAAGGACACTTGGGAATTTTTTAATACAATAATTAAAATAACCTATTCCATAATATGGATTAAAAACATCCTAGAAGTCAAAATTATTCTATCATATAGTACATACATAAAAACAAGATGGATGATTCATCCGTCAATAAAAACTAGTAATCCAAGCCACAATATGCCGTTATAACAATTTAAGGGATACCAAATAGGGGGGATCATAGTGCAAGAGGGATCACGGTGGAGAATGGGGCGGCGGAAGAGGAGGGGGATAGTCATGGATGTAGAGGAGAAAAAGTCAGTGGCGGTGAAGAAGAAGGAGGAGGAGGAGGAGGATGGGGAGGTGTCACGACAGGGGACGAGTCGAGTTCACCATCTGAGAAGTCTCGAAAAGGTGGAAGAGAGGTGGGACCTGTTAGGGTTCTTTTTTAAAAACTGTTAGAACCCTTATCAGTGAACGTTAAAAGCGATGATAATGTTATACCTTTATTAGTTCTAAAAAAGCACAGATAGAGTACATATTTATCAGTGTTAAAATTTTAGCACTGATAAGTACATTTGTTATAAAAGTATAATTTTAATAATTTATTTATATTCATATATAGTTATTTAAAATTATATATAGGATAAATATATATGATGTTATTAATAATTATAACTATAGATAGTATATATTTATCAAAATTTCTATAAAATTGTTAATATATCTTAATAAAATCATAATTACAAAAGTATTTGGAAAGATTTTATATATATCTTTAAAAATATAATAAAATATATTTATTACATAAATATATTTAGTATAATTGAATAAGTATATTATTTACAACATATCTAGTTCATATGGGTAACATTATGAATTAATCAATATATACCAGATCATGTAATATACAAATGAACATTAATGCATGCATAACATATACGCATATATTCATTGACAAAATTCAATGGAAAACACATATATATTTAATAATTTTAATTATAAATATATGTATTACAATGTATTATATATTTATAAATATAATAAATATATTAAATATATTAAATATATGAAATATAACAAATATAATAAATAAAATAAATTATTCAAATAAATCTATAATAAATATAATAAATATAATAAATCAAATAAATATATTTTTTATTTAATGTCATTTATTATAATCATATAATTATTTAATTATATAAATATATATATAATTATTATCATAGAAATACATTATAAATGAAAACATTATATATATATATATATTTGATTTATTAAAAAATATTTTAAATATTAATTTTTTTTTTATTTAATGTATTTAATTAAACATTATTTTTAAATATAAATATAATCATTTAATAAAAAATAAAAACAAAAAAACTTATCAGTGCTTTCGAGTTAGTGCTGATAAAGGGCAGCGCTTCCCTTGCCCTATTTTTTTGTAGTTCCCTATAGTCAATTCATATTTAGAGCTTTATGATTGTTAAATGATTCCTCATCATTTCCTCTCTCACTCTCAATCAGAACAAGATGGTTTCATTTTTAATTCATGTACATTTTTCCCTACATTGAACCCTAGTTTGTTTTATCTCCAGTGACCTTCATACATAACTTTATTTATTTTGATGTGGGGGTCACTTTAATACTTTTTTTCGGTGGTATTTTATTATTGTTGTTTTAAAATGTCAAACCCCTGGTTTTTTATCCTGAATTTCAATTGCAATGACACAATTTAATGAAGGACCAAAGAAAGTAACACCCTGAGACCTTATAATATTTTCATTTAAAAATAATTATAATTATTTTTCTTTCATTCTATTTATGAAACTCTATATTAATCTTACTCTATACACAACAATGATTAGGATATGCATTACACGTGAGGCCCTATTTTATCGAAAAATAATATATTAATAAAATATAATTATTTAATATAATATATAAAAATACGGTTAAATTCGAGGTTATTAATAGTATTAACAAAATTTAAATTTTTTTTAATTTTAATATTTATATTTTTTATTTCATATACATAATATAAGAAATTATTCAATTTTTCAAATAATAGAAATATTTTTATAAAAAATATAGTTTTACTACCTTTTAATGGAGAACCATTTTTAAATCCTATATTTGACAATTTTAAATATTAGAATTTATAAAATAAACTTTTTATTTGTAATTGGGACATAAATATTTAGTTTGGACAAATTGTTAGTGTTTTTCTGAAAATTTTTCTATTTTAATGAATAGCGAAAAATACTACATTTTATTTCAATAATGTTTCTTTGTATAATTTATTTATATTGTTACATTGTCCTCTTTGTTGGTTTTAATGTGTAATTGCACTATTATATGACCATTTTATCAAAAAATTTCCATTTTAATTAGTATAAAATTAATGATAGACATAAAAAAATTTCAAACATTTTAATGTTTAACATTAAAAACCTACTTTTTAGTTTTTTCTATAGAATTAATTTTAAATCTAATTTTCAATGTTTTTTGAATTTAATTAGGAAAAATTTATTCCATATTTTGAATCAGAAGGTCCATATTAGGTTTTATGTAAAATTTTATTTTTTGGTATTAAAAATTTACAATGGTAAAAAAATTATATACCATAATTGAAGTAAAATTTTGACAAGGTTTAAAATTAAAAGATAAAATATTAACCTACCAAAATAATTAAACATATAAAAATAATTTGAGGAGTTTATCTAAACTAAGAATCATGTAAAATATTAATTACAATCATTTGTCATGTAATTTTGTTCCAACTCCTTGTAGTTAGCTTTTAATATAAGATAATCAACAAACTAATCACTTTAACCCACTATTACCCAAGTATAAATACAACCTCTCCACCTCCCATTTTTAGTCCAAAAATCTTTTTAGCTCCTCAAATCTCTACAGTAACCACTCCTACTAAGTATCCCCATATATAAGGGATTTTATTCCAACAAAATTACCAAATCCATGGCCCTCAAGGTTCTTTCAATGAGGTTATATTCAAGGGGTAATTTTCCCAAATTGCCTATCTTTATTTCATTTCTTTTTCTACATTCTCCTCACCGACTACGTCCATTAATGCATGATAACTCTATAATATATTATATATTATAGTTTTATATTTATAATATAATACCTCATATCAAAGTAATTTATCACCTCCACTTATTCATATAAATGAAATTGTTGTCCAAGTTATACTAGTTGGTCAACTCTGTGAATATTGTTTTTTTTTGTTTATCATTACCGCCTTCATGGTTGGTCTCAAAACTATGATTCTTATTAAATAATATTTTAATTTTTAATTATATCATTTTTAGTATTCATTAAATTTTTCATTAAACAATCGTTCATGTTATCCATATTGTGAATATATGATTACATCATTTGTGGAAGTGTGGACTACCACACCTCAAATGGATGTGATTTGTTCACACTATAAATGGAACATATTATGGATAATTTTAATATGTATAATTAACATATATGGAATATATATGATACTATAATTATAATATTCATATGTATCATTCACCTTTCAATATGTTAATATGATCAATAAATTAATGTAGTGGTCATGCGTTCATAAGACTTACCGTCTCCAGGAACATTGCATTCCATTTATATCTCCAAAAGATTGTAGATTATTCTATATTAATATTTACTCAATATATAAGATTACTAAGTCATGGTTTACATTCTTGAGAAGACTATATCATGATATATGTAATATAATAGTCAAATAACATGTCAAAACATACTGGAGACAACTAGGAAATTAATACCCAAAATAGTGAAATAATGAAAGATTTTTAACAAAAGTGTAATAAAAAAACTATATTTAAATGATATATAATATTGTAAAAATTATTTTGGTTTTATAATAAGTTGTTAGCACTCTTACAACCATTATACAAGAGGTTAATGTATGATCACCCAAGAATGAATCACAATATATGGGATAATTTAAAAATCTATTTCTTACCTAAGATTTTTAATACGTAAGTATCTATTAGGACATATGTATCAACCATTTCCATGTTTAATAAACATGTTTTTCAAAATATTTTTACTATTAAATAACAATTATTTAATTTCAATTTTTCTCTATGTTTTCCTTTTTATAAAAACTTTTAAAGGAATCATTCCGTCATTTTCCAAATGAGGTGCTTAATGGAATTTTTTAAAAATTATTGAAATAATGTTTCTTTTAACATATATGGTCTGAGGGGATATTTAGACTGCCATGAAACCTCAGTGTTTTGATGCATTCCTTAAAAAAATACAACATTATTTTTAAAAGAATTTTTTTTACAATTTCAGCTCTTTTATATGATTTCAAAGTAAAAATGGATATTTTTCTCAAATAGTTTTAATGATTTTATTTTATTATCTTCATCTATATCAACATACTTTGTTTGATTTTATTCATAATTGATTATGACTTGTTATGATACAATATTCAATATTTTATTGAAGGTTTTTTTATATATTTGACTATGGAAGTGATAATTTGATATTATTCTTTGTTTATAGTTAAATTATTGATATTTCGTATGATAGTTTTAATTCCAATGTTTCTGTTATGTTATACCCCATTCATAATAGGAATTTGTTGGACATGGTAAGTGAATGGTGGGGCCAACTATTGCTCGTCGATGCATTGGTAGGTCTCATTAGACAGACTAGTGTCTTGGAACAAGGCCTTGATGGTATATATAGTTATGGTCTTGAGATGAGGCATTAATGGTACGGTTATGAAGTACAGAATTATGAATTCCCTCATTATTAGATTAGTTATTCATGTTGCATGTGATTATTCAACTAGTAGAATATCAATTTTTAATTTTTTGGAAATATTGGATTTATTCATTCCATATTATTTATTAAGTTTAGAAGGCCTATGCTTAAATTTTATACCTTTTCTTAAATGTTTAGGCCTATTTATGACAGCTTCTACTATATTTTTATCCTTTCTGAGAATCTATACTCACCCCTTTTTTATGATTAATTTTTCCCTTGGATGGGGTGAAGTATATTAAGATGGACCTTTCGGGATATTATAAAGGATACTATAGTGACCATGCCTTTTATTATATTACTATTACGTAATTTTAAAGATAAACAACATAATAGTACTATGAATATAGTATCTAATGGTTTAGTGTCTTGGGAATACTAGGATCATACATAATAATTAAAACATCAAGCGTAAAAATTTATTTAGTTTTTTCTTCTATAGCTTCTTATTGGAAGATGACCTCTCCTTAGAACATGAAATAATCTGAGGAAATACATAAAAAGGGGTGAGATAAAATACCAGTAAGAGGATAGATATGAAAAATATATCAATGGGTCAGCATAACCATAACACAGGTAAAGCATCATGAACATGAAAGGAAACATTTGTAAGAGACATGAAATATGGAAATGCATAAAAAAATAAAATATCATGTCTTAATGGTTAACTACAATACATACATGTGAACAATTATATCATATTTTTCACACATAATTTCATATTAACTCATGATATTCATTACTTTATCCAATTAATTGGAGCGCTGTATAATCATGGGCTCACCCGTTACATCGAAACGTTCGTACTACATTGTATAATTCTGGGCGCACCCATCACATCATAACATTATCATATATAATGCATGATAAAATGAACATATATCAAAAATAAACATAACTAAACCATTTAAAGGAATGGGTTTCATCTCCTAAAAACAAATTCATTAATATTGGGTTCCCAAAATTAAGGTGGAATAACATACTTCATATGGTACCCATCCTCCTTGAGTGAGAAGTTAAATGTGTGTTTTTGAAGGAAGAGTTCTTTTGGAAAACATTAAATTTTCATAAACATTAGTAAAAAATATGTATATCCTAGAAAGGGTATTATAATGATGAAAAAATGATTTTTAAGTATTGACAATACCTAAAATTGGGTGAAAGAGGCAGAACCCAAAGAAAGAAGGTTGGGTTTGATATTTTCCCCTTACCTTCTTTATGAATACTTTATACCCTTTAATTTTGTGAATAACCATATTAGATTCATTAATTTTCAATTCCATAACCATTTTTATATTAATTTGGTTCATTATGGTTTCATTAAGAAATTTTATGGGCCTTTGGAGGAGTTATAGAGTATAAAAACATTGTTTACGAATGTTCATTTTTATGGTTCTCTGAGAAGTTCATATGTATTCATTAATGGAAGTTTATGTAGAACATTGGTAAACATAAATAACATATATTTCTTGTTATTAATTATAATCCGTAATTTAAAATGATCTAATAGTGAATAATATTATATTCCATGTGGATGAATCATTAGCTAAGAATTAAAGGATGATTGTCTGGGTTAATTTGGGTGATTTTTCGACCACAACGAACTTGTTTTGTTTAGTCATTTAGTAATATGTACCTATGATAGTTACAAAACCTGAAATATGATATTATACATATAATATAATCGGTTTCAACCATGAAAAATGTTTTCCTATCCAGATCTGAAATCATTAAAGGAAATTAAAAACATGTTGCTCTTGAAGGTGATAGTTTAACACCTCACAAACAACATTTTCTTTTATAAAACAAAAACAAGAGGAGATGGCGGTTGGATGGTATAATATCCCATTATTATCATAACATTAAGGTATATTTAGGATACAAGATTTACCATAGCATTTAGATGAAGATATCTAGGGGAGAATAAGAGAAGAACTAGAAATTTAAAGGAAATTAAAGGAAAAGTGCGAGAGAAATTACCTCTTGGATTCTCCCCTTGAGATCCTCCTTAAGGGACCTAAGATTGGTCTATTGATGAGACCAAAATCTCTTAGGCATGGTTTAGGGGATAGGACAGATTATTGGGTAGAGTTTTGACATTTCTTTAAGCTTGAGAGGTGTGAGGAAATGAGGGTGTGAAGGGTGGTATCTACAGTGGATGTGAGGGGGTATTTCTCAATATAATATTCATTAATTTATTATTTCCTCACAATAAAAGTAATAGTTAGTCTTTTATTACAAAGAATATTAATTTTATCAAGTGAACCCGAATCAATAGGTCTTACATCATCAAAACATCTTGCATGACTCTATAATTATCTTATTTAGTTTATTTTGTAAATTATGGAATTTTACTATTCATAAAAAATTCAAGTATCTCAGAAAAATCCCAAAAATTAACCCCAAATATTTTTAGACATAAAGAATCCAAAAATGTAGTCCATTTATAAAAAGTAATTTTCTATATATGATAATGTTAATTTTTATTTAGAATTATAATTTATATAAAAAATACAGTTTTTAAAAATAGAACAAATTTTATAATTCTTTAAAAAATCACATAAGGTCTTATAAAATTATCATAAAAATATAATAAATAAATTCGTTAATTTATAAACACATTTAAATAAAATAAATTTTCTCTTAAATTAATTCATAAATTATATTTATTTATTTATGACTTACAAAAATACACATACTTTTACTATAGTATAATTGTCACTTATAAGATGCCTAAATTTTTTTTAATTGTTCATGGGTAGGGATACACTTATTTGGAAATATTTACTATGAATAAGGGTCATATTAATATTCATAGGGTTATGTTTCTGTTAATAACAGTAGGTTACTATTCCCCAAAAATTATGTTTTTCATATCAGACTCCAAACATCTTACTGATCACAACAGTGTATATCATATTTTTGAAATTCAAACCATATAGTTGAAAAAATTATCTATAATGGTCCCATGGTATTTAGTATCATGATATTTCATTGTACTTACTAATTAGATTATACTATAAGGAATAAAAATAAAAAGGTAATTCCATTGATAAAACTTTGGGTCGTTACATTCTTCCTCCCTTACGAAATTTGTCACTCGAAATTTCATTTTACAAAATCAGGTGAGGGTACCTCTCCTTCATTGCCTCTTCCGATTCGTATGGTGCCTCTTCAATCTTATGGTTCCTCCACAACACTTTTACAAGGTTGGTTGTCTTATTGCGTAGAACCTTATCTCTTTATTCCATAATCATCACTAGTTGCTCCTCATATGAGATATCATCTTCTTGTTATACCACCCTTGAGTTTAATACATGTGAGGGATTATGTATGTACTTCCTCATGAGTGATATGTGAAACACATCATGAACTTGAGCCATATTGAGTTGATGTGCAAGATGATAGGCCACTGATCCTATGCAGTCAGGGATCTCAATGGGGCCAATATACCATGGGCGTAACTTCCTTTCTTTCCAAATTGGAAGAATCTCTTACATCGTGATACTCGAAGGAAAACTTTATCTCCAACATCAAACTCCAAATCCCTTTGACAGTTGTCAGAATAGATTTTTTTCAGACTCTGAGCATCTTTGATGTGTTTCTAGATGACATGAACGTTTTCTGTCATCTATTGCACAAGATCGGGTCCATATAGCTTTCTTTCCCCAATTTCATTCCAATAAGTTAGTGTTCTACATCGCTTTCGATACAAAGATTTATATGGAGCCATCTAAATACTCAAGTGAAACATATTTTTGTATGTTAACTCAATCAATGGGAGACTATAATCCCATAAACCATTGATTTCTATAGAAAAATCTCTTAGAATATCTTTATGTTTCTGAATAGTCCTTTTATATTGCCCATCAGTTTAAGGGTGATAGGCCATGCTAAAATTTAATTTAGTACTCAAAAAATGTTGAAGGATCCTCCGTAATTTAGATGTGAATCTTGGATCATGATTAGAGACAATCGAGACTGGAACTCCATGAAGTCTCACAATTTCCTTCACATATATCATTGCGTGTTTTTTAAGCGAGAGGTCTTCAAGAATAGCAATAAAATTGGTAGTCTGGGTGAGTCAATTAACCACAAACATATCACATTATTTCCCTTCGACATATTCGGGAGACCCCTAAACAATTCCATAGTAACATTCTCATATTTCCACATGGGTATAGGCAATGGTTGTATCATCCATTTGTAATTTTTCCCCATTATATTAACTTACTGACATACTAAGAAACTCGATATATATTTTGCAATCTCCTTATTCATGTTATCCTACTAGAAGTGTTCTTGGAGATCATGAACCATCATGGTATTCCTAGGATTGATAGAGAATGTTAAGATTTTTTCATTGTCTAATTGCTCCTTATTTATCTCCGGTGATGAAGGAACACAAAGCTATGTTCCAAACCAAATAACACCTTCATCTTTGATATGGATCTCTTGCATCTTCCCTTCCTTTATGGCATTCACCCTTGTTTGTAACACCACATCATCCCTTTGAACTTCGTTAATCTTCTATTGGATGGATAGTTGTGCAATAATTTGGGCCTGGTATAATGTATCCCCTACCTGTATTATTTCTAATTCCACCCATTGCATATCTAAGAAGATAGGGTCTTTCTCAATCTGTACCATGGATAGTGTATCATGTTATTTTCTTCTTAGAGAATTTGCTTCATCATTCACCATTTCAGGATGATAGTGAATAGAGCAATTATAATCCTTGATTAGATATAACCATATCCTTTCACACATGTTGAGATTATTTTGTGTGAATATATACTTTAGGATCTTGTGGTCAGTGTATATGTCACACTTCTCTCCTAAAATGTAGTACCACCATATTTTCATGGAAAAAATCATGGCTGGCCGCTCTAGATCATGCGTCACGTAGTTCTTCCCATGAACTTAAACTGTTGTGAGGTGTAGGCTATCACATTGCCATTTTTCATGATTAAGAAACCCAATACATTATTTGAATCTTCACTTTATATCACAAAGAATTATCCACATTTTGGTAGTGTGAGTACAAGTGCAGTGATAAGCCTTATATTTAGCACAATGAAGATTCCCTCACATTCTTCCATCCAGACATACATTAACTTTTTATTGTTAAATTAGTTAGTGGGCTTTACAATCATGAGAAATTCCTCACAAAATTTCAGTATCACCCATATAATCCAAGAAAACTATGAAATTTAGTGACACTAGAGGGACTGGTCCATTCCTCAATCACCATTGTTTTTTAAGGGACCACAAAAATTCTCTCACTTGCGATCACATGTGCCAGGAATTAAATAAAATTCACACTTTATTAACATGGTGTACAAATTATCTTTTCCCAATGTCACCATCTCAAGTCTTAGATGATCTTCATGTTCCACATTGCTCATATCGTATATGAGAATATCATCAATAAACACTACCAAAAATTTATCGAGGTAGTGCCTAAATACTCTGTTCATCAAATGCATGAGGATTTCAATTGAATTATTATGTCTAAGGGGCATCACCAAAGATTCATAGTGCACATACCTTGAACGAAAGGTAGTCTTCTGAATAACTTCTTTCTTCACCTTTAGCTGATGATATAAAGAACGAAGATCCACGTTCAAGAAGTACTGAGATCCTCTTAACTTATCTAACAGGTCTTCAATACATGGAATGTGACACTTGTTCTTTATGGTTATCTTGTTGAGTTCATGATAATCGATACAACACCACATTGTTCTATCCTTATTCTCTGTAAAGAGTACGGGTGCACCCCAAGGTGATGCACTAGGGAGTATGAACCCTTTGTCCAGATTCTCTTATAGCTGCTTCTTTAACTCCTCTAGTTCGATAGGATCCATCCTATAGGGACAAATTGATATAGTTTTAGCTCCAAGTTTTAGTTCAATTTAAAACGCTACCTCACTGTCATGGGGAATTTTAGGTAACTCTTCAGGAAGTACATCACTGTATCCACTCACGATGGGAATTCCTACAAGTTTGGTACTATCCTCTTACTCAAATATTTTGGAGAGGTATTCTTATTAATAGTGAATAAAAACCCAAACCAATGATTTATTTTTCAAACGAGATTCATGATCTTCCTTGATTTTTTAGAGGATCATGGGATGGTTAAGAATATGAAAAGATGTTTACTTTTCTCTACATTTGATATGTGCTTTATATAACAAGAGGAAATCAATTCAATTATAGTGTCGAATTCCACTAAGGGATTTATTACGAGACTCGTTGGAAGAATCATCCCACATACACCAATAAGAGAAAAGTCAAACACTTGAGTTTCTAGGATTTCAACACTTTTGGATTTTATAGATATCTCTACTTCAAGTATTTGGAGCTTCGATTCTATAGTTCTAGAAAACATGAGAGTGATAAAGGAATGTATAGAACCGGAATCGAATAAGACATCTTCCATTATTGAGACAGTAGGAAGTGCACCTTGAATGACTTCATTATTTTGTTCCACTTATATAGTAGTGTTGGCATAAGCTGTCCCTTGTTATTTTAGCTTTTTTGGTTGCTGATGCTGATTACCCATGATAACTCGATGTTTAGTGCACTGGCTTGCAGAGTGCCCTAGCTCCCTACAGTTGTACTGTTGAACCATGGGTGAATCTATCCTTTATTCCATCACATTTTCCTTCTTTTTCTTGTCTTTTCAAAACTATTGAGCATGGTTTCATTATTTCCCGCATTTGAAGCACTTCCTCGTCCCTTTTAGGTAGTTCCCATATTGAAACGTTCCATATTTCTGGCATGTGGTTTGATGTGTTTTCTTCCCTCCTTTTCATTAGATCTATTGAATTGAAACTCCATCTTTCATTTAGTATAACCATATTCATGGGACCATTCTCCAAACTCCATATCCACTTTGACAAAACAACAAGAAACATCTTCATAACTCCCAAAGTCTCGAATTGCAAGAGCCTTTCGATGGTGTGGTTTTAATCCACTAAAGAATATATCAATTTTGGTATAATTATTAATAACAAAACCGGAAGTGTTCCTTTAATGACTTTTAAAATTCTCTTCGTAGGTTGTGACATAATCTCCTTCATTTTCCTTGAGCTCAATGAATTCTCTATCCATCATTGTGCGAAAAGTTCTTGATAAATACTTATTACGAAACATTATCATAATGTATTACCATTATATCACTTCAATTTATTCATTTGGCTTAGTGTTCTTAGTCAAATCCCACCATTTATTGGCCTCTTCATCAAGATGATAAAAGTCTAGTGTCACCTTATCAATCTCAGAACAGTGAAGTGCAAAACATTTATTCCCCATAGAGCTGAACCACTATTCTTCAACTAGTGGATCAAAAGATACACTATTGATGTTGGCATTACAATATAAAACATTTGATATCCATTTTATCCCTCTTTGCTGAATGATTACGTTCCACATTATTATGGTTATTGTTCATAACCTGAGATAGTAGGGTAATAATTGCCCTGATGTTCTGAACACCACCACACAGATCATTGGGGAGGTTATTTGGGCAATTGTTTCATTGTCCCTCACATGAGTTGTTGGCCTGGTTTCTCCCAGTTCCTCCCACTTTCTAAAATAGATAAGGTTAAAAAACAAATTAATTCAACTTTTCATTCATAACATACTCATTTTTTCGATTTATAGTAAAAACATAACATATGGGATCCCTATATAAATATTCTTTTGGGAATATTTATATTAGTCTCATGCTAGAGGTTTTCTCTAGGATTCATTAATCCTAATTCCCAAATTAACTAAACCTTTTCTTTGATACCAACTATAGAGGCCCTTCCTTTTTTATATTACTATTTAGTCATTTTAAAGATAAACAAAATAATAGAATTATACATAGAGGGTCCCAAGGTTTAGTGTCTTTGGAAAACTTGGATCATACATAACAATTTCAACATCATTCATAAAAATTTATTTAATTTCTTCTTCTTTAGATTCTTATTGGCACTTGAACTCTCCTTAGAACATGTAGTCAGCTATGGATATACATAATAAGGGGGGGATAATACACCAAAAGAGGACATATAAGAACAATATAACGATGGATGATGTAACGAACTGTGTTTTTAGAGCGGGTAAAATGCATAGGTTTTTGAACTTTTTATTTTATCAGGGGGTCAGTTTTAAAACTGAACTTCGGAATAAGGTACCGAGTGTTGAAACCACTTAAAGCGGTGATTCCGTACTGTGTGCAGTTGATTAAACTGTACGGGCCAGTCATGCGGCATACATCAGGAATCTGGTAGTGGTTGCACTGAATGTGCACGGACTGTAAGACCATGCAAGTAAAGATGTGTGGGTGGTTTTCAATTTAATTAAATCAAATTTAAGTGTATTTATTTAATTAGGTGAAACATGTATATTTAATCAATAGCGAATTTATTAATGTCTCAGGAATAAACTAATTATTTTGTGATTTAATTAATTTTCATGCATTAATTAATTACGAATTAATTAATGCGTTGAGCAAATTAATGAATGACCTTGCATTAATTAATGACTAATTAATTAATGCGTAAAGATAATTAAATGGTGGTAACATTAATTTAAATAGGGGAGTTTCAGTTTAACTTTGAAGCATTATTTTTAATTAACGGTCACTGAATTAAATGAAGGGTTAATAATTTATGATGAAGCTTTTTTTTAATTTAAAGGTGGAGTGTAGACTGTTTTATTTTAATGGAGGTTTTGGTGGATAATCTAAGGTTTACATGATAATAATAATAATAATATGTTTATTATTATTGTTATCAAATTATGAATTTATTGTTTTATTTTATTTCTTTTTTTTCATTTTATTTTTTTTTTCTTTCTTTCAAAGGGGGGTCCCCATGTTTCTTTTTTTTGTTGGTCTTCTCTCTCGCGTGAGGAGCCCCTCAACTGGAACCCTAATCTTCGGCCTCCTCCTCCCTCCTCAAGGTGCGATGGCTCCCTCCACGGCAGGCGCTCCCCTCTCGGCCGGAGCTCCCCTCCCCCGGCGGACCTCTTGTGCACCGCGCAACCCCGGGCGAGAACCCCCCCCCCCCCCCCCCTTTGGCACGTGACGGGATGAGGCACGACCCATCCCTCTTCCGCGGACAGATTCTCCTGGTTGCTCCATCATTTTGGTCCAAATATTCTAGGTATGATCCGTAAATGGCCTACCCTACATCGCTTTGGTGATTGGGTTCAATTCCGTCAACTGATTTGGGTTTTGGTCGAAACTCAGGAAATGGGTTTAACCTGATTTGATTTTTATCTGGTTTTAGGGGGTGCAAATGATTTATCGGGACCCGTTGGTCTGTGTTCCGATGACCGCTGCCAAAGGCGAGGCAGTCCGAGTTGGTTTCTCCCTATCGCCGATTTTTTGGGTGAGCGTCTTAAACCCGCTAATTGATTCGCACTGCTCCATTAATGTCACGTACCAGATCTGGTCGCCACCATTAATGGCACCAAACCCGGCCCATGACAAGGCCCGAAGGGCATTCCCTATCCCCACGGGCTGGCACAAGTGCCCGGGTATAAAACAATATGATTTGGGAACGATTTAACCGAGTATGAAAGCATAAAACAAATAAAACAATCAATAATAAGAATCTGAAATTTCCATGCTAAACCATTCTTAACAAAACCAGATCTGAATACATATGTTTAAAGACACTACAAGTGGTCCAAATACAAATAATGACAACATCAAGACATCCCCAATCACTTCACACAACAACGGTGTCATCACCCGCAAGCCTTCTCCACAACCCTTCCCCAACGATGGGGACTAACACCCTGAAGCGTCATCACCCTTAGCCTTCCCTTTACCTGAGTCAATCATAAGAAGTTCTACTTACACCCAAGGGGCGTAAGTAGGGTGTGATCCTATGCCCAATAGGATACCACCAGATGATTCCAAAGAGGATGCAATACAATCGGAACAAAACTAGCAATTTTAACACACAAGGTGAAACAATGTTAAAAATTTCGAGAAAAGCAACTTTCAAATGAAAACAGTTTTCAATCCAAGAATTTCAGAATGATAACACATTAAATAAACATGTGAGCTACTGTAAAGTACTGCCCAAAGATCCCACAATAAGGGTAAATACTACAATTCTAATGAGCACAAAAATTGGGAACACCCCTAGGCAACTAGATAGTCTCGGGCCCTATGTACCTCGTACCTCGGTGTAAAGTATCCAAGTCACAATCCTTTCCCGTGCACGAGCCACTAGTAGGGAACAAACTCATAACCTAGTGGTCCCCAAATAACATACACATAGTTCAGTTAGTGTTGTCGTTATCCATTTTCTCAGTGAAACAGGGACACAACCCATCCGGTCCACTAGCTGTACTAGTACATATCCGCCCACCTAAGTACCCAGGATTCCCCCTTTTGTGCTCAAACAATTTCAGCAAACAACACACATACTTTTTCATGTAATGTATCACTACTGGTCACAAACAAATAGTACAGTAGCTACACACATTTTATATCATTTGAAACAGTCAATAAAATATTTTGATCTTCAATAAAACAACCTCTCAAAACTTCACATTGTTTTGCACCCAAAACTCTTTAAAATATCCACTTTTCACAGTATGTGAACACTTGTAAGTCGTCAAAACAAAATTTCAGTTCAACAAAATTTAATAAAACCAAAAATTCAGTTATGGGGCAGCCCAATGTGAACCAAGAAATTATATATATTAAAAACCACCATTTTCACACCAACATGGCACTTAATGCCCATTTGCTTCTCAAACACAATTTAAACAAACTTTTGCAGCCACAACCAAAAAGAATAAATATTTAAAACATTATTTTAATTCCTAATACAGTTCAATAAAATCAACTATGTAATTAGAGTTCATCCCAAAATGAACCAATAAAAGACTTGCATGAAAAACCCTCAATTTCACCAAAAATTGTAACATAAAATTCATTTGCATTGTAAATGAAACTAAAACAAATTTTTACAGAAACATTAAAATTCAATAAGCATTAATTCACCCTCAACACAGCAAGAAAATTCCCAAAAATTGCACACACAATGGAATCACCTACCAAAAGATTCAAGAACCGCAAATCCTAGAGCGGAACTTCAACCGCACGACCACCGCGCCACAAGGAAGTGATATCAAACCTAAAACCAGAGGATTGAACCATGAAACCCAAAATGAAACCCTAGGTACGAAGCCCTAGCTTCTGGAAATTTGGGGATTCAAGAAAAAAAAGATAAATCTCAAGGAAAAGGAGAGAACTAGAAGGATAGTCACTTACTTGAGAAAACTGGACGTTTTTAGAAACCAGAGAAGTTAGGGCCTAATTCACGACATATGCGATCTCCAAAAGGGGGAAACGAAGCTGGGGGTTCGGCCAGGTACAGTGGGAGAAGGTGAGAGGTGGAATCACCGAAAAAGAATAAAAATTGAATATTTTATGAAATAATTACAAAACAATTTTAAAACTGGAAATGGGCTTTCGGGTTGGCCCAATACCTAACTTGATCACCCAAATCCAAGATGCAAATGAATTTTTAAGGGGGCCAAAATTCATTGGCGGTTTTAATAGTTAAATTAAGGTCATTTTGGAGGTTGAATTGGTTAAAAATGTTGAAAAACGAGGTAGTTATTAAACAAACAATATTTATTGTCAAAACTGGAAATTGGCTCTCGAGTTGACCCAAATTATGGAAACCCTCCATTTCCTTCAAAAATGCATTGAAAACCCACCAAAAAAGAAATAATGTAAATTAAATAAAAAAATACCTTTAAAATATGTCATGTATGTGACAATTCTCCCCACCATGAAGGACTTTCCGCCCCGGAAAGTCAACATGATTCTTGGTTGGTAAACAAGAATGGGTACTCTTCCTCGACCCATGACTTTCGCTCCCAAGTCTCATGTGTATCATTCCCATGCCGCCATAGAACCCGAACTAATGGAATAGACTTCTCTCGAAGTATCTTCTCTTGGGAGTCCACAATTTTTACTGGCCTCTCAACAACAGACAAGTCAGGCTCTATCTCCAATTCTTCCCAATTCAACACATGGGACGGATCCGGGTTGTATTTCTTCAATTGAGAGACGTGGAAGACATCATGGATGGACGTCAGCTGAGAAGGTAAGGACAACCTGTATGCCACCTTTCCAATACGCTCGGTGATCTCAAAGGGCCCGACATACCGTGGCATTAACTTACCTTGCTTCCCCAATCGACGATGGCCCAAACGAGGGGCCACTTTTAAGAATACCCTATCACCCACAGTAAACTCTAGGTCTCGACGCCTCCGATCAGCATAAGATTTATGACGACTCTGAGCTGTCAATAAGCGCTTCCTGATCAATTTGACCTTCTCAGAAGTCTCCTGCACAAGGCTCGGCCCCAATAGTGAAGTCTCTCCTACCTCAGCCCAACATAGGGGGGACCGACATGGCCGACCATAGAGCGCCTCAAAAGGGGCCATTCGAATTTAGGATTGGTAACTATTATTATAAGCAAACTCAACCAATCCCAAATGTCTATCCCAAAAACCTCCAAAGTCCAAGACACATGCACGAAGCATGTCCTCCAAAATCTGATTCGCTCGCTCTGTCTGACCATCCGTCTGAGGGTGGTACGACGTGCTCATCTTAATCTGAGAGCCCAAGGCCTTCTGAAGGCCTTCCCAAAATCGAGAAGTGAAGCGGGGGTCTCTATCCGAGACAACAGCTGATGGTACACCATGGAGTCTCACCACCTCCTGAAGATACAAATGGCCCAACTCATCCACTTTAGATGTATCTCTGATCGGAATGAAGTGGGCTGATTTGGTCAGACGATCAATCACCACCCAAATGGAATTCTTACCCCGAGGGGTACAAGGTAAGACAACAATGAAGTCCATGGCAACCTCGTCCCACTTCCAGGTAGGAATGGGTAATGGCTGGAGCAAGCCGGAGGGCCTTTGGTGCTCTGCTTTCACCTGCTGGCATGTATAGCATATCGAAACAAAGTCTGCTATGTCTCGTCTCATACCAGGCCACCAAAAATGCCGACAGACATCATAATATATCTTAGTGGCACCTGGATGGACAGCCCACTGAGACTGGTGGCTATCATGCATCACTACCTTCCGTAGAGATAACGGTACTACTGAACGGCCCTTGAAGCACAAGATGCCCTCGGGAGACGACGACCAATCAGAGGATGTCTCCCCACCATGAAGAAACTGCCTAGATCGCTGACAAAGCTCATCACTGGGTTGTTCCCGCTGAATCAACTCCAACAGAGAAGGATTCAACTGGACACTCGCCAAGAATTCCCCTCCACTGTGTTCCCTAGCCTCCACATGCATTTGAGAAAAGATCCCCATCAATGTCCACTCATCACTAGACTTCCTCAAAGCCTGCACTGGAACTCTTCTTCTCAAAGCGTCAGCCACCACATTACCCTTGCCTGGGGTATAGACATTGTCAAAGTCGAACCCCTGCAAGTACTCGATCCAGCGACGTTGCCTCAAGTTGAGGTCCTTCTGCGAGAAGATATAAGCCAAGCTTTTGTGATCAGAGTAGACCACAAACTTCTCGCCAATGAGGTAGTGACGCCATGTCTTCAAAGCATGCATCACCGCTGCCAACTCCAAGTCATGGGTAGGGTAGTTCTTTTCATGTGGTCGGAGTTGGCGAGAGCCATAAGCCACCACGTGATCATCCTGCATAAGCACGCACCCAAGACCCATACCTGAAGCATCACAATAAACCACATAACCCTTCCCGGCCTCAGGAAAAATCAGCACAGGGGCGGTAGTCAACCGTCTCTTCAGCTCCTCGAATGATGCTTGACATTCTGGACCCCATACAAACTTCACCCCTTTCCGGGTGAGCGCAGTCTTTTGTGATGCAAGCCGAGAGAAATCCCGAACGAATCGCCTGTAGTAACCAGCTAGGCCAAGGAAACTCCTGATCTCGAACACATTCTTCGGCTGCTCCCATGACATAACAGCACTAATTTTCTCAGGGTCCACTGAAACTCCGTGCTCTGAGATCACATGCCCCAGAAATCTCACCTCTCTGATCCAGAAGGTGCACTTTGACAACTTTACATAGAGGCGGTGATCCCGTAATGTACATAAAACGATCCTCAAGTGATGTTCGTGTTCCTCCTCAAAGCTAGAGTATACCAGAATATCATCCACGAACACCACAATAAAGGAATCGAGATACTGATGAAACACCCTATTCATGAGTGCCATAAAGACTACTGGAGCATTGGTCAATCCAAAGGGCATGACCAAATACTCAAAGTGGCCGTACCTGCACCGAAAGGCTGTCTTTGGGATATCTGACTCCTTCACCCTGAGTTGATGATACCCTGAACGCAGGTCTATCTTTGAGAACCACTTTGTTCACTTCAACTGGTCAAACAAATCATCTATTCTGGGCAAAGGGTATTTGTTTTTAATTGTTACCTTATTCAGCTTCCGGTAGTCAATGCATAGACGGAGGGATCCGTCAGCCTTTTTTGTGAACAACACAGGAGCGGCCCAAGGAGAGACGCTCGGGCGAATGAATCCTTTGGATTCTAAGTCGTCCAGCTGCATCTTTAATTCCCTCATCTCGGTGGGGGCCATGCGATAAGACGGAAGAGATATCGGCTGTGTTCCCGGCGCCAGATTAATCGAAAACTCCACATCCCGCTCTGGGGGAAAACCCGAAAAATCATCCGGGAATACCTCTGGAAACTCATTCACTACATGAGGTAGTGAACCATTAGAAGAAATACCATCTTCTAGCAAGAGAGAAGATAACTGGAAGATAAGACATCCCAACTCTGGGAGTGGAGGCCCTGCGCGACCTGACCGAGGATCCCACTCACCATGAAAAACCTGACGACTCCCGTCAGGTGCCGTGAAACTCACACGCCTTCTGTAGCAGTCGATGTGTGCCTGGAAGTGAACTAGCCAATCCATCCCGAGTATGACATCAAAAAGGTCCATATCTAAGACCATGAGGTCCCACTCCATTTCGACCCCTGATACAGAAAGTGCACATGAGGGACACCTAAGGCCCTACTCCTTCTTCTTTCCCAGCGGTGTCACCAACTCCATCGCGAAAGACATCAACTCAGTTGGAAAATTAAGAATGTCCACAAAATGGGCAGAAATGAATGAAATAGAGGCACCAGTATCAAAAAGAGCAGTAGCAATAGAAGATGCAATCAGAACGGTACCTCGAACTGTCGACGGTCCCGCCTCTGATCCTACTGGTGTCTGATCCACTGCATGGAGGTGTCCAGTATCTGTCTGAGGACGACCGCTAGCCTGAGGCTGTGCCCTGAACTGGCTCTGCCCAGAAGATGATCCAACCCTTCCACCACGACTTCCAAATCGAGATCCCCCAGTCCTCGATGGCTCAGACTGTGCTGACACTCCTTTTGAAGCCACTGAACAAACCCCACTCGGAAGTGGACGTGCCACACCACAAAAATGCTGCAAATGCCCCATACCTCCACACTGGAAACAAGGCTTCGGAGGAAGTGGACATGCTGGTCGGATATGCCCAGGCCTCCCACATTGGTGGCACACGACCGATCTTGCATCAGAAGCAGCAGAAGAAAACTGCCTGGAAGAGTGGCCTGAACTGCCCCCTCCTTTCTTCACATGATCCTCCCGCTTCCTTTTCTTCTCTGAGGAGCTACCACTTCCCACTGCTGATACTGAACCATAGAAACCAGACCTACCTTTTCTATCAATCTCCACCATGCACGCTCGATCAAAAACCTCATCATAGGTCCTCAGCTTAAACAAGAACACCTGGGAGTATATCTCTGGTCGCAAGCCTTTCTCAAACCTCTGGGCCTTCGCCTGCTCATTAGAGACAATTTCTGGAGCATATCGAACCAACTCATAGAAACGATTGGCATACTCCGTCACAAATATATTCCCCTGAACAAGATCCATGAACTCTCTAGACCTTGCATAAGCCAATACCTCAGG
Organism: Viscum album; assembly: GCA_963277665.1. Taxonomy (NCBI): domain Eukaryota; kingdom Viridiplantae; phylum Streptophyta; class Magnoliopsida; order Santalales; family Viscaceae; genus Viscum; species Viscum album. Next base: position 1,041,130,542 of record OY728163.1, on the reverse strand, counting down.
GCAATACTGTTCATTGAAGACAGCCTTGAAATCACCCCAGCGCATCTGCTCATTCTTCCCTGCCTGAAGCACTGACTCCCACCACTTACGGCTTGGACCCTCTAATAGAAATGAGGCACACTTCACCCTGAGCTCCTCGGGGGTTTCTAGGAACTCAAACATACGCTCGATCTTCTCGAGCCATTCTTCTGCTTCCTGGGGTTCTGAGCTACCTCGGAAGGTAGGAGGCTTGTTTTTCAGAAACTCTTGTGCTTTATCTTTTCTAGGACCTGTATCTTCTGCCCTAATAGGAATAGTGGCAGGAGCCGGTCCCTGTCCCAAAGCTTGGACAGCCCGAACCACAGCCTCCACGAGCCTCTGATCAATCGGTGTGGGGTAACTCTCTTCAACATCCTCTTGTGGGCGCGTGGGAGCTTTGCGGGGAGGCATGTTGCTACAAAATGCAACAGTCACAAAACAATAGTCAATACCAAAATTCTGAAAATTTTAATCAAATACATCGATTATAAATAAACTAAACACATTCCAGTAAAAAAAAAGAAACAACTACTTCAAATCCGCCTGATGTCTACATGTGGTCTGCAACCCACATGTATCACCTGGAAGTGAAGTCAATTCATAAATTACAACATCCTATGGTGACTCAAGGTCTTCTATGAGAGGTGTGGGCCAGACACCTTACTCACAACCAAAACCCTGAGCCCTGATAGTCCTAGCTCCGGTCTATCCCGACTCATCCCAAAATAGCAATATAACCCAAAAACTTTAACCTCCTTTGATACCATTTTGTCACGTACCAGATCTGGTCGCCACCATTAATGGCACCAAACCCGGCCCATGACAAGGCCCGAAGGGCATTCCCTATCCCCACGGGCTGGCACAAGTGCCCGGGTATAAAAAAATATGATTTGGGAACGATTTACCCGAGTATGAAAGCATAAAACAAATAAAACAATCAATAATAAGAATCTGAAATTTCCATGCTAAACCATTCTTATCAAAACCAGATCTGAATACATATGTTTAAAGACACTACAAGTGGTCCAAATACAAATAATTACAACATCAAGACATCCCCAATCACTTCACACAACAAGGGTGTCATCACCCGCAAGCCTTCTCCACAACCTTGCCCCAACGATGGGGACTAACACCCTGAAGCGCCATCACCCTTAGCCTTCCCTTTACCTGAGTCAATCATAAGAAGTTATACTTACACCCAAGGGGCGTAAGTAGGGTGTGAGACTAAGCCCAATAGGATACCACCAGATGATTCCAAAGAGGATGCAATACAATGGGAACAAAACTAGCAATTTTAACACACAAGGTGAAACAATGTTAAAAATTTTGAGAAAAGCAACTTTCAAATGAAAACAGTTTTCAATCCAAGAATTTCAGAATGATAACACATTAAATAAACATGTGAGCTACTATAAAGTACTGCCCAAAGATCCCACAACAAGGGTAAATACTACAATTCTAATGAGCACAAAAATTGGGAACACCCCTAGGAAACTAGATAGTCTCGGGCCCTATGTACCTCGTACCTCGGTGTAAAGTATCCAAGTCACAATCCTTTCCCGTGCACAAGCCACTAGTAGGGAACAAACCCATAACCTAGTGGTCCCCAAATAACATCCACATAGTTCAGTTAGTGTTGTCGTTATCCATTTGCTCAGTGAAACAGGGACACAACCCATCTGGTCCACTAGCCGTACTAGTACATATCCGCCCACCTAAGTACCCAGGATTCCCCCTTTTGTGCTCAAACAATTTCAGCAAACAACACACATACTTTTTCATGTAAATTATCACTACTGGTCACAAACAAATAGTACAGTATCTACACACATTTTATATCATTTGAAACAGTCAATAAAATATTTTGATCTTCAATAAAACAACCTCTCAAAACTTCACATTGTTTTGCACCCAAAACTCTTTAAATTATCCACTTTTCACAGTATGTGAACACTTGTAAGTCATCAAAACAAAATTTCAGTTCAACACAATTTAATAAAACCATAAATTCAGTTATGGGGAAGCCCAATGTGAACCAAGAAATTATATATTTTAAAAACCACCATTTTCACACCAACATGGCACTTAATGCCCATTTGCTTCTCAAACACAATTTAAACAAACTTTTGCAGCCACAACGAAAAAGAATAAATATTTAAAACATTATTTTAATTCCTAATACAGTTCAATAAAATCAACTATGTAATTAGAGTTCATCCCAAAATGAACCAATAAAAGACTTGCATGAAAAACCCTCAATTTCACCAAAAATTGTAACATAAAATTCATTTTCATTGTAAATGAAACTAAAACAAATTTTTACAGAAACATTAAAATTCAATAAGAATTAATTCACCCTCAACACAGCAAGAAAATTCCCAAAAATTGCACACACAATGGAATCACCTACCAAAATATTCAAGAACCGCAAATCCTAGTGCGGAACTTCAACCGCATGACCACCGCGCCACAAGGAAGTGATATCAAACCTAAAACCAGAGGATTGAACCATGAAACCCAAAATGAAACCCTAGGAACGAAGCCCTAGCTTCTGGACATTTGGGGATTCAAGAAAAAAAAATATAAATCTCAAGGAAAAGGAGAGAACTAGAAGGATAGTCACTTACTTGAGAAAACTGGACGTTTTTAGAAACCAGAGAAGTTAGGCCCTAATTCACGACATATGCGATCTCCAAAGAGGGGGAAACGAAGCTGGAGGTGCGACCAGGTACAGTGGGAAAAGGTGAGAGGTGGAATCACCGAAAAAGAATAAAAATTGAATATTTTATGAAATAATTACAAAACAATTTTAAAACTGGAAATGGGCTTTCGGGTTGGCCCAATACCTAACTTGATCACCCAAATCCAAGATGAAAATGAATTTTTAAGGGGGCCAAAATTCATTGGTGGTTTTAATAGTTAAATTAAGGTCATTTTGGAAGTTGAATTGGTTAAAAATGTTGAAAAAAGAGGTAGTTATTAAACAAACAAAATTTATTGTCAAAACTGGAAATGGGCTCTCGAGTTGACCCAAATTATGGAAACCCTCCATTTCCTTCAAAAATGCATTAAAACCCCCCCAAAAAAGAAATAATATAAATTAAATAAAAAAATACCTTTAAAATATGTCATGTATGTGACAATTAAGGTTGAATAATTTACCTGAGTTCTTGATTATTATTTTTATGTGCGATGATTTTTTGCAGCAATAATAGTTGGGTGAAAATATTGTTTTAGGATGCGCATTGGACATTGAGTGTGTGCGCGTGATTATGTTGAAGCGCGTGTGCGCGAATGACTGCGATAAGTTAGAAATCGTGGCATGACCAATTATTGAGGTAGGGTCTCTTTCCATGCCCCTTTAATTTATTAACTCAACGAATTAATTATTCGATGCACCATTATTTGTTTTTAAATTAATTTCTATTTAATTTGTGCAGTTAAGTCCTTACATTAACTTCTATTTAATAAATGTTGTTACGTATTTAAATTAATTATTGTTTACTTAATATAGTCAAGTATTTAAATTAATTGCAGTTTAGAGGTGAAAAATATAATAAATGATTGTTTGATAATAGAAGTTACGTGTTATAATAAAACCCCTTAGGTTGGGTTGTGCTATCTTCCATCTAAAAGTAGTGAATAATTATTTTTTTAATGTATGCTGTGTGAATTTCATTGATTTTTCTACTTGCACTGATTTATATGTAATAAGTTAGTGTTCTCCCTCTTTGATATGAATTAATGTTTTGTAATAAATGATTGAATATGCGAAAATAAATGGTTTGACTTATAAAAAATTACCAGGATATTTTAGCATGTTCCTTGTGAACCTTGCTTATGGAAAAACCCGTTTGGGTTGTTCTCTTTGCCTTCTGGACACCCCTTTAGGTGTGATGATATGTTTGGTATGTTTTATATTATCCCAAGATGATTAGATTATTCAATTACGTGTGTTGCGTGGTCCCTTTAAATTGAGTTTTAATTAAATAAATTACTTAAGAAAATTGTTTTGGGGATTGGTTGTGGGTTGAGGTCTTGTAATCGAGTTTTTGTTTTGATTTGATAAGATAAGTGATTGGCGGAAACTAATCATGAACTAATGTATGCTTTGAGAGGTATTTAATTATATAAACTAATTATGTGTCAGAATATTGATAAAAGACAATTAATTATGAGACTTCATTATAAAAAGTTGAGATCTGATTTGGATAATTAAATGTGAAGAATTAATTATGAAATGAGAATTGTGTCGACTAAATAATTAATTGATAAATGGTAATAAATAAATTAGATTCTAGGTCCTAGACATGGCGTTCAAGACTAATTTACACGTTGGGTTTAGACATGGCGTTCCTTCCCAATGGTTATCCAAGCTTGTGATATAAGGTGTTAGACATGGCGATCTACACCAAATGTGATTCGGGGTGTTAGACATGGCGATCTACACAAAATAATTATCTAGGTGTTAGATATGGTGATCTAAACCATATGTGATTCGAGGTGTTAGACATGGTGATCTACACCAAATGAGAATTGGGGTGCATGACATGGTGTTCAACACCAAACGAATGATAATAATGATTTATGAAGAGAATGAGAGATGTGGGTAAAATCCGAGTGAATTGTGATCAAATGAAGAAAGGTAAGCATGAATGGATTTCCAGTCTGAGTTGGAATGATAAGTGAATAAATAGAGTAACTGAGAGAAGTGATAAAAAGTGTTTTTATGCTTGAACCAGATTTACTTGTGTTGGTTTAAACAGGTTCCTATCCCGGCTATGGGCCGAGGCAGATATTGTCGTCAGGTGTCCTTTTTGGAACCTGGACGGGCGTTTATTGTTTGTATTGTATCGTTATTGTTCAAAAATACCAGAACTTTGATTAATTATATTTCATGGTCTAGAGTGGGCTAGACCCCGGTCGTTCCGGCCTACTGAGATATATATCTCACACTCTACTTGTGCCACTATACCACAGGGGTACCCGAGTAGATTCCATTTGGTTGTAGGACCATGTTGTGGATGTTTCTTGTACTGGGAGTTATGAGAAAAGGACAGAGTTGGGGCTCGGGATGCTCATAAAGATCGCCATGGGGCTTGAGACATTTGTTCATTTACTTCTTCATTGATGTTTGAGTATGTCGCGTGATTTAATGCTTCCATTGTATCATTAGCATGTCATGCATGCATCTCTTATAAAAACTGTCGTTCGCAAATATTATTCAAACCTTATAAATGAAAAATGTTTTCCGCTACTTTCTTATTATTGTTTACACTACTTCCATTTCTATATTTTTGGTCCCTTTAATCCACTTTGATAAGAGGTTATAGTCTCCCCGCTGACTTACCTTACACCCTCACCGCTAGATGGAAACCTCTGGCGTAAGGGGAGACATGCTTGAGGCCTTGTCGCAGGCTGGCTCAGGTGCCCCGGGTGTCCGGTTTATGGTCGACCTGGGGTGGTTCGTGACAAAATTGTATCATATGAACCTCATTTTCCTTTGTCTTACTCTTTTGGGTTGGAAGACAGGAGACTAGGAATGTGTCGGCGCTTGGGTTATAACAGTGTTTGGGAATGATCACCCCACGTACGGTAAATGACCAGGTGGCCAGGGCTGGGAATTGATGTCCATTGTGTTTTCTATTACAGTTGATGTGATTTTACCTTGGGTGAATGTTGTACTTTCCATTACTTATTTGTTTATGAAGATGTTTTGAAAATTTTCCTTGCCCTGATACTACCAGTAAATTGCATTTCATGCATCATATTAGGCACTTAGATATTCACATGTCATGCATATGTGCCATGCCATGTATTTGCATTATTAGGATGCCTGTTGATTTTGATTGGGTGCCTTGAAAATATTTCATGCCTGGATTTATTTAGCGCACCGCATTAGAAAGCATGTTTCGGTGATAGTTAACATGTTTGGGTGATAATATGTCATGTTTTATATCTTGCTTGTGTGCCATGCACTTTGTTATAGCATGTTTTAGTGATTTCATCTTGTTGCTTTGTGTTAGCTGTTTGTAGTGGCTTGTTAGCTTACTGGTATGCGCTTGCTTTCTTGGGCTGAAATTGTTGGTTGTGATTACGACAAAGCTTGTTTTCCATTATAAGGTGCCTGGGTGACTTATAATTGGGAAAAGGGTAAATCGTGTTTTCGAACTTTTTAAAAGATGCCTGCTAAAGATTAAATGTTAAATGGAAATTTATCTGATAAATGGGAACCAAATTCCAGCGGTAAGGTGTATGGGCGCCTTATCGATTAGTCGTGTAGGGACTTCGGTGTACACATGGTGGATTACAGATCAATTTTAAAATCACGTCATCGGTTTAAGGGTGAGTGTGATTTTCAGGTTGGCGATGTCTTTCGAGGAAATCAGGCATGACCAATTTTAGTTGGTCAGTCATGATTCGACCGTTTTCTTGGGTTGAGGTCCCTATAATGGCCTCGGATGTAAGATCTACTTTGACGTTTCAGTTGTAACGTGAGTGTTGGCTCGAGTTGTAAAGGCTTAAGTGCATCTTTCTTAGAAAATTCATAAATGTACATTGGGCGTTGGAAATGCAATGTGACATATTGAATGAAACTTCACGACCATTGTAGGTCAGGTGATGTTTTCATTCTTTTTGGAAGGCTTCTCAGGGACGAGAAGTTTTTATGGTGGGTAGGTTGTAACGAACTGTGTTTTTAGAGCGGGTAAAATGTGTAGGTTTTTGAACTTTTTCTTTTATCAGCAGGTCAGTTTTAAAACCGAACATCGGAATGAGGTACCGAGTGTTGAAGCCGTTTAATGTGGTGATGTCGGACTGTAAGCGGTTGATTAAACCGTACTGGCCAGTCATGCAGCATACCTCGGGTATCCGATAGTGGGCGCACAGACTGCGCACGGACTATAAGACCATGCGAGTAAAGATGTTCAGGTGGTTTTTAATTTAATTAAATCAAATTTAAGTGGATTTATTTAATTAGGTGAAATGTGTATATTTAATCAACTGCGAATTGATTAATGTGTCGGGAATAAATTATTAAATTTGTGATTTAATTAATTTTCTTTCATTAAATAATTTCGAATTAATTAATGTGTTGAGCTAATTAATTAATGACCCTGCATTAACTAATGAAGAATTAATAAATGCATGAAGATAATTAAATTATGGTCAGATTAATTTAAAGTGGGGAGTTGCGGTTTAACGTTGATGTTTTATTTTTAATTAACGGTCAGTGAATTAAATGAAGGGTTTATAATTTATGATGAAGCATTTTTTTATTTTAAAGGGGGAGTTTGGACTGTTTTATTTTAATGGAGGTTTTGGGGGATAATCTATGGTTTACATGATAATAAAAATAATTGTATGTTTATTAATATTGTTATCAAATTATAAATTTATTGTTTTCTTTTTTTTTTCTTATTTTTCCTTTTATGTTTTTTTCTTTCATTCAAAGGGGCAGTCCCACCGTGTCTTTTGTTTTTTGGTCTTCTATCTCGCGTGAGGAGTCCCTCCCCTAGAACCCTAATCGTCGGCCTCCTCCTCCCTCCCCAAGGCGTGACGGCTCCCTCCACGACAGGTGCTCCTCTCTCGGCCGGATCTCCCCTCCCCCGGCGGACCTCTTGTGCACCACGCAACCCCGGGCAAGAACCCCCCCCCCCCCTTCGGCATGTGACAGGATGAGGCACGACCCATCCCTCTTCCACGGCAGGATTCTCCCGGTTGCTCCATCATTTTGGTCCAAATCATCTAGGTATGATCCGTAAATGTCCTACCCTACATCGCTTGGGTTTTTGGGTTAAATTTCGTCAACTGATTTGGGTTTTGGTTGAAACTCGCGAATTGGGGTTAACACGATTTGGTTTTTATCTGGTTTTTGGGGGTGCAAATGATTTATCGGGACCCATTGGTCCGTGTTCTGGTGACCGCCACCAAAGGCGAGGCGGTCCGAGTTGGTTTTTCCCAATCGTCGATGTTTCGGCTGAGAGTCTTAAACCCTCTAATTGATTCACACTACTCCATTAAGGTTGAATAATTTATCTGAGTTCGTGATGATTATTTTTATGTGCGATGATTTCTTACCGCAATACTAGTTGGGTACAACTATTGTTTTATATTGCACATTGGAGTTTGAGTGTGTGCGCGCGCTTATGTTGAAGCGCGTGTGCGCGAATGACTGTGATAAGTTAGAATGCTTGGCATGACCAATTAATGAGGTAGGGTCTCATTCCTTGCCCCTTTAATTTATTAACTCAATGAATTAATTATTAGATGCATCATTATTAGTTTTTAAATTAATTTCTATTTAAATTGTGCAGTTATGTCCTTACATTAACTTCTATTTAATAAATGTTGTTACGTCTTTAAATTAATTATTGTTTAATTAATGCAGTCACGTATTTAAATTAATTGTAGTTCAGAAGTGAAAAATAAAATAAATTATCGTTTGATAATATAAGTCACATGTTATAATTAAACCCCTTTGGTTGGGTGGTCCTATCTTCAATTTAAAAGTATTGAATAATTATTTTTATAATGTATGCTGTGTGAATTTCATTGATGTTTCTACTTGCACTAATTGATATGTACTAAGTTATTGTTCTCCCTCTTTGATATGAATTAAAGTTTTGGAATAAATGATTGAATATACGCAAATAAATGGATTGACTTATAATAAATTACCTGGATATTTTAGCATGTTCGTTGTGACCCTTGCTTATGGAAAAACCCATTTGGGGCGTTCACTTTGCCTTCTGGACACCTCTTTAGGTGTGATGACATGTTTGGTATGTTTTATATTAGCCCAAGATGATTAGATTATTCAATTACGTGTGTTGAGTGGTCCCTTTAAATTGATTTTTAATTAAATAAATTATTTATGAAAATTGTTTTGGGGATTGGTTGTGGGTTGATGTCTTGTAATCGAGTTTTTGTTTTGATTTGATAAGATAAGTAATTGGCAGAAACTAATCATGAACTAATGTATGCTATGAGAGGTATTTAATTATATGGATTAATTATTCGTCACAATGTTGATAAAAGACAATTAATTATGAGAATTAATTATAAAAAGTTGAGATCTGATTTGGATAATTAAATGTGAAGAATTAATTATGAAATGATAATTGTGTGGACTGATTAATTAATTGATAAGTGGTAATAAATAAATGAGATTCTGGGTCCTAGACATGGCGTTCTAGACCGATTTAAACATTGGGTTTGGACCTGGAATTCCTTTCCAATGGTTATCCAAGCATGTGATATAAGGTGTTATAGATTGAGATCTACACCAAATGTGATTCGAGGTGTTAGACATGGCGATCTACACCAAATAATTATCTAGGTGTTAGACATGGCGATCTACACCGAATAATTATCTAGGTGTTAGACATGGCGATCTACACCAAATGAGAATTGGAGTGCTTGACATGGCGTTCAACACCAAACGAATGATAATAATGATTTATGAAGAGAATGAGAGATGTGGGTAAAACCCGAGTGAATTGTGATCAAATAAAGAAAGGTAAGAATGAATGGATTTCCAGTATGAGTTGAAATGATAAGTGAATAAATAGAGTAAGTGAGAAAAATGATAAAAACTGTTTTTATGCTTGAACAAAATTTACTTGTGTTGTTTTAAACAGGTTCATATCCCTCCTATGGGCCAAGGAAGGTATTGTCATCAGGTGTCCTTTTTGGAACCTGGACAGGCGTTTATTGTTTGTATTGTATCATTATTGTTTGAAAATACCAGAACTTTGTTTAATTATATTTCATGTTCTAGAGTGGGCTAGACCCCGGTGGTTCTGGCCTACTGAGATATATATCTCACACCCTACTCGGGTAGCCATTGCATTGGGTTACCCGAGTAGATTCCATTTGGTTGCAGGACCTTGTTATTGTCATTTCTTGTACTTGGAGTTAGGAGAAAAGGACCGAGTTGTCGCTCAGGATTCTCATGGAGATCGCCCTCGGGGCTTGAGACTTTTGTTCATTTACTTCTGCATTGATGTGTGAGTATGTCGCATGATTTAATGCTTCCAATGTATCATTATCATGTTATGAATGCATTTCTTATAAAAACTATCGTTCGCCAATTTTATTCAAACCTTATAAATGAAAAATGTTTTCCGCTGATTTCTTATTATTGTTTACACTACTTCCATTGCTGTATTTTTGGTCCCCTTGCTCCACTTTGATAAGAGGGTGTAGTCTCCCCCCTGACATACCTTACTCCCTCGCTGCTAGTTGGCAACCTCTGGCATAAGGGGAGATGTGCTTGAGGCCATGTCGCGGGCCGACTCAGTTGACTCGGGTGACCGGTTTAGGGTCGACCTGGGTTGGTTCGTTAAAAAATAGTATCAGAGGACCATCCTTTTCTTTTGTCTTACTATTTTGGGTTGGTAGACAGGAGACTAGGAATATGTCGCCACTTGGGTAATAGCCGTGTCTGGGACTGATCACCCCACGTACGGTAAATGACTAGGTGTCCAGGGCTGGGAATTGATGTCCATGCTGTTTACAAATACAGTTGATGTGATTTCACCTTGGGTTAATGTCGTACATTCCATTGATTATTTGTTTATGAAGATGTTTTGAAAATTTTACTTGGCCCGATACTACCAGTAAATTGAATTTCATGCATCATATTAGGCACTTAGAGATTCATATGTCATGCATATGTACCATGCCATGTATTTGCATTAGTAGGATGCCTGCTGATTTTGATTTTGTGCCTTGAAAATATGTCATGCCTGGATTTATTTAGAGTGCCCCTTTAGAAAGCATGTTTCGGTGATAGTTAACCTGTTTGGGTGATAATATGTCATGTTTTCTAACTTCCTTGTGTGTCATGCACTTTGTTATAGCATGTTTTAGTGATTTCAGCATGTTTCTTTGTGTTAGCTATTTGTTGTGCTTTGTTATCTTAATGGTAAGTTATTTCTTGCTTTGGCTGAAATTGTTGGTTGTGATTACGACGGAGCTTGTTTTCCATTATAAGGTGCATGGGCGTCATATAATTGGGAAAAGGGTAAATCATGTTTTCAAACTTTTTAAAAGATGGCTGCTAAAGATTAAATGTTAAATGGAAATTTATCTGATAAATGGGAACCAAATGCTAGAAATAAGGTGTATGGTTACCTTATCAATTGGTAGGTGGCCACCCATGTTATTGAACCTTGTTTAACCATTGCATGTGGAAAATGGTTATAAATGTAAAACTGTTGAGTTTTGATTGATATTTTTGTGTACTTTTAAACATGCTCAATTGGACTGAGTGTGTCAGTTGGGGCATGTTTTATTTAAATTAACTATGATAAGGTTTCTTTTTGATGAACCTAGTTTGAATGACTGTGACCTTATGAGGTCGCCTCTATGTTAAATGGAATTTAGATGCTAAATTTCTTGTTTATGATTGGATAACATTAAATGTTTAATGTTGAAGAGGAAGTTTGTTACAACTTTCCTATTTTGCCCGTGGGGCGTTGTTTGAAAACCAAGTACTTTTTTGTGAAATAGTACTTGTGGGTTTGTTAAAATCTTCTTTCAAATGATTAAAGGTTGAAATTAATTAATGAAATGGATAAAATGGATAGGGGGTTTTGATCCTAGTAATCCTTTTTTTGCGTAACCAACAGTTAGGGTTGACGTTTGTGATTCAGAAGGGACTATCACGTGCTAGGTGGTACCTTTAGAGCTCGAGCTTCCTTGTTTTCGGGTTGATCTTGGGATGTGGTGATCGTAGTTCGAGGAACGTCACCGTTCGTTTTAGTGTTTTAGAAATAGCGCATTGGTAAGAGGCTAGTCCTTCTTGCGACGACATGGACACTCCTAAGGTGGGTAGTGTCGCATGTGTTTTGGTTTACATGTCGGTGCTTGCTTGGCAGCATGACATTGATAAGGTTGGTAGTGTGCACAACGATTTGGAATATCCGTTAGTGCGGGAAGAGTTTCAGTGGTTAAGCTTCGATGAATATGAATGCCTCAGGTGGTATAGGCATCAGAGTTTGGTCTGATTGATCTTCTCAGCAACCTTGGTTTAATCATAGTGTACTCTGCTAGATAAGACGAGTATGTCCCCCATCTTGACGTCGTCTTGGATACACTAAGATAGTGTCGGTTATACACCACGCTAAATATTAAAAGTTGTGGGTTTGTTTCGTAATCTCTCTCGGGTTGTGTGTGGGATGCACAGTTTCTTGGAGTTACACTTCGTGATGAGGCACAATATTTTTATAATAGTCTTGTGATATATGTGCTTGTGAATATCACTGGAGGTCGTGTAGGGACTTCGGTGTACACATGGTGGATTGTAGATAAGTTTTAAAATCACGTCGTCGGTTTAAGGGTGAGTGTGATTTTCAGGTTGGCGACGCCTTTCGAGGAAATCATGCGTGACCAATTTTAGTTGGTCAATCATGATTTGATTGTTTTCTTGTGTTGAGGTCCCTATAATGACCTCGGATGTAAGCTCTGCTTCGATGTTTTAGTTGTAACGTGAGTGTTGGATCGAGTTGTAAAGGATTAAGTGCATCTTTCATAGAAAATGCTTAAAGGTACATTGTGCGTTGGAAACACAATGTGACCGATTGAATGAAACTTCACGAACATTGTAGGTCAGGTGATGTTTTCATTGTTTTTGGAAGGCTTCTTGAGGATGAGAAGTTTTTAAGGTTGGTAGGTTGTAACGAACTGTGTTTTTAGAGCGGGTAAAATGCGTAGGTTTTTGAACTTATTCATTTATCAGCGGGTCAGTTTTAAAACCAAACCTCGGAATGAGGTAACGAGTGTTGAAACTACTTAAAGCAGTGATGCCGGACTGTGAGCGGTTCATTAAACCGTACAAGCCAGTCATGTGGCATACCTCGGGTATCTGGTAGTGGGCGCACAGACTACGCACGGACTGTAAGACCGTGCGAGTAAAGATGTGCGGGTGGTTTTCAATTTAACTAAATCAAATTTAAGTGGATTTATTTATTTAGGTGAAATGTGTATATTTAATCAATTTAAAATTGATTAATGTGCCAGGAATAAATTAATTATTTTTTGATTTAATTAATTTTCTTGCATTAATTAATTACGAATTAATTAATGCGTTGAGCTAATTAATGAATGACATTGCATTAATTAATGACGAATTAATTAATGCGTGAAGATAATTAAATGGCGGTGAAATTTATTTAAATGGGGGAGTTGCGGTTTAACGTTGAAGTGCTATTTTTAATTACCGGTCAGTGAATTAAATGAAGGGTTTATAATTTATGATGAAGCGTTTTTTTAATTTAAAGGGGTAGTTTGGACTGTTTTATTTTAATGGAGGTTTTGGGTGCTAATCTAAGGTTTACATGATAATAATAATAATCGTATATTTATTATTATTGTTATCAAATTATAAATTTATTGTTTTCTTTTATTTCTTTTTTTCCATTTATTTTTTTCATTCTTTCAAAGGGGTGGTCCCCCCGTTTCTTTTTTTGTTGCTCTTATCTCTCGCGTGAGGAGCCCCTCCCCTGGAACCCTAATCGCCAGCCTCCTCCTCCCCCCTCAAGGCGCGATGACTCCCTCCACTGCAGGCGCTCCCCTCTCGTCTGGAGCTCCCCTCCCCCGGCGGACCTCTTGTGCACCGCGCAACCCTGGGCGAGAACCTCCCTTCAGCGCGTGACGGGATGAGGCGTGACCCATCCCTCTTTCGTGGCCGGATTCTCCCGGTTTCTCCATATATTTGGTCCAAATCTTCTAGGTATGATCCATAAATGGCCTACCATACATCGCTTTGGTGTTTGGTTTAAATTTCCTCGACTAATTTGGGTTTTGGTTGAAACTCACGAATTGGGTTTAACCCGATTTGGATTTTATCTTGTTTTAGGGGGTGAAAATGATTTATCGGAACACGTTGGTCCATGTTCCGGTGACTGCCGCCAAAGGCGAGGTGGTCCGAGTTGGTTTCTCCCTATTGCTGATGTTTCGGGTGAGCGTCTTAAACCTGCTAATTGATTCACACTGCTCCATTAAGGTTGAATAATTTATCTGAGTTCTTGATGATTATTTTGACGTGGGATGATTTTTTTCCGCAATAATAGTTGGGTGAAACTATTGTTTTAGGTTGTGCATTGGACTTTGAGTGTGCGTGTGTGCTTATGTTGAAGCATGTGTGCGTGAATGACTGTGATAAGTTAGAAAGCTTGGCACTACCAATTATTGAGGTAGGGTCTCTTTCCTTGCCCCTTTAAATTATTAACTCAACGGATTAACGTTTTAAGGCACCATTATTAGTTATTAAATTAATTTCTATTTAATTTGTGTAGTTAAGTCCTTACATTAACTTCTATTTAATAAATCTTGTTACGTCTTTAAATTAATTATTTTTTAATTAATGAAGTCAAGTATTTAAATTAATTGCATTTTTGAAGTGAAAATTATAATAAATGATCGTTTGATAATAGAAGTCACGTGTTATAATAAAACACCTTTGGTTGGGTTGTGCTGTCTTCATTCTAAAAGTAGTGAATAATTATTTTTATAATGTATGCTGTTTGAATTTCATTGATGTTTCTACTTGCACTGATTGATATGTACTAAGTTAGTGTTCTCCCTCATTGATATGAATTAAAGTTTTGGAATAAATGATTGAATATGTGAAAATAAATGGTTTGACTTATAATAAATTACCTGGATATTTTAGCATTTTCGTTGTGACCCTTGCTTATGGAAAAACCCGTTTGGGGTGGTCTCTTCGCCTTATGGACACCCCTTTAGGTGTAATGGCGTGTTTGGTATGTTTTATATTAGCCCAAGATTATTAGATTATTCAATTTTGTGTGTTGTGTGGTCCCTTTAAATTGAGTTTTAATTAAATAAATCATTTAAGAAAATTGTTTTGGGGATTGGTTGTGGGTTGAGGTCTTATAATCGAGTTTTTGTTTTGATTTGATAAGATAAGTGATTGGCGAAAACTAATCATGAACTAATGTATGATATGAGACGTATTTAATTATATGAATTAATTATCTGTCAGAATGTTGATAAAAGACAAATAATTATGAGAATTAATTACAAGAAGTTGAGATCTGATTTGGATAATTAAATGTGATGAATTAATTGTGAAATGAGAATTGTGTTGATTGATTAATTAATTGATAAATGGTAATAAATAAATGAGATTCTGGGTCCTAGAAATAGCGTTCTAGACCAATTTAAACGTTGTGTTTGGACATGGAATTCCTTCCCAATGGTTATCCAAGCTTGTGATATAAGGTGTTAGACATGTCGATCTACACCAAATGGGATTCGGGGTGTTAGACATGGCGATCTACACTGAATAATTATCCAGGTGTTAGACATGGCAATCTACACCAAATGTGATTCGAGGTGTTAGACATGGTGATCTACACCAAATGAGAATTGGGGTGCTTGACATGGCGTTCAACACCCATAGAATGATAATAATGATTTATGAAGAGAATGAGAGAAGTGGGTAAAACCCGAGTGAATTGTGATCAAATAAAGAAAGGTAATAATGAATGGACTTACAGTCTGAGTTGAAATGATAAGTGAATAAATATAGTAAGTGAGAAAAATGATAAAAAGTGTTTTTATGCTTGATCCAAATTTACTTGTGTTGTTTTAAATAGGTTTCTATCCCGGCTATGGGTCGAGGAAGTTATTGCCGTCAGGTGTCCTTTTTAGAACATGGATAGGAGTTTATTGTTTGTATTGTATCATTATTGTTCGAAATTACCATCACTTTGTTTAATTATATTTCATGGTCTAGAGTGGGCTAGACCTCGGTGGTTCTGGACTACTGAGATATATATCTCACACCCTACTCGGACCACCATTGCACTGGGGTACCCGAGTAGATTCCATTTGGTTGCAGGACCTTGTTGTTGTTGTTTATTGTACTTGGAGTTAGGAGAAAAGGACCGAGTTGGGGCTCAGGATGCTCATGGAGATCACCCGCGGGGCTTGAGAATTTTGTTCATTTACTTCTGCATCGATGTGTGAGTTTGTCGTGTGATTAAATGCTTCCATTGTATCATTAGCATGTCATGAATGCATCTCTTATAAAAACTATCGTTCGTCGATTTTATTCAAACCTTATAAATGAAAAATGTTTTCCACTGCTTTCATATTATTGTTTACACTACTTCCATTGCTTTATTTTTGGTCTCTTTCCTCCACTTTGATAAGAGGGTATAGTCTCCCCCCTGACTTACCTTACACCCTCGCCGCTAGTCGGCAACCTCTGGCATAAGGGGAGACGCGCTTGAGGCCATGTCACGGGCCGGCTCAGGTGACCCGGGTGTCCGGTTTAGGGTCGACCTGGGTTTTTTCGTGATAGATGAGCATATCCATAACATAAGAAAATAATCATGAACCAATGTGGAAACATTTATGAGAGACATGAAATTTAGAAATGTTTAAAAAATGAAACATCACATCTTAGTGTATGACTAGCACAAATACTTGTTAAAAACGATAGAATCTTGGTCACAAATAATTTCACATTATACTTATTACATTCATTACTTTAACCAATTCATTAGAGCAATATATAATTTTGGGTCCACCTATCACATTGAAACATTCATATTGCGCTATATAATTCTCAGCGCACCCGTCACATTATAAAATTATCATTTATCATGCATGCCATAATGAAAATATATCAAAAATTAAAATAAAGAAACCATATAACAGAACTTTTTTCATCTCATAAGAATAAATTCATAATAATTGGGTTCTGAAAATTAAGTTGGAATACCATATATGATACGATAGCCATCCACATTTAGTGAGAAGTAAACGGTGTGTTTTTGAAAGAAAATTTCTCTTAAAAAACATTTGTATGTCATAAACATTATTAGAAAACATTTTTAACCCAAAAAAGAAATGATAATGATGCAAAAATAATATTTATGTGTTAACCATACAACAATGTGTTGAAAGAGGGATAACCCAGAGAAAGAAGGTTGGAATCGAGATTTTCGCCCTACCTTGTATCTGAACACTTTTTTCACCTTAACATCTGATATAACCTCATTAGATTTATTAATTGAAAATTACAGAACCCTTTGTAAATGAATATGGTTCATTTTGGTTTCATTAAGTTATTTCACGGTCCGTTGTATGAGTTATAGATTAAAAAACATTGTTTGATATTGTTCATTTTTATGGTTTTCTTTAGTGGTTCACTTGTATTCATAAATAGAAGTTCAGGTAGAACATGTGTAAACATACAGAACTGATATTTCTTGTTATTAAATATGTTATAGAAGTTTAAATGAACTTATAGTGAATCATATTATATACCATGTGGATGAATCATTAGATAAAAATTAAATAATGATTGTTTTCTTTATGTTGGGCCATTTTTCAACCACAACGAACTTGTTTTTTATAATCATTTAGTAATATGTACCTAAGTTAGTTTCATAATATGAAATAGGATATAATACATATAATATAATCTATTTCAACCATAAAAATGGTTTTAAGACCAGATCTGAAATAATTAAGGAAAATTGAAGACAATTCATTCTTGAAGGTGATAGATTAACACCTCACGAACAATGTTTTCTTTTATAAAACAAAAGGAATAGGATAAGGGGGTTGGATGGTATAATGACCAATTAGTATCATAATATTATATAATATTAATGATACTATAGTTACCGTACAATTTAGAATAATATAGGTTGTGATAGAATAAAATAATAACGTGAAATTGAATGGAAATTAAAGGAAAAGAGGGGAGAAATTACCTCTTGAATCCTCCTCTTGAGATCCTCCTTAAGGGACCTAGGCTTGGTATATTGATGAGAACAAAATCTCTTGGAAGTGGGGGAGGGTCTAGGGAAGATTTCTAGGAAGAATATTTACAATTCTTGAAGCTTGAGAGGTATGAGAAAATAAGGGTGTGATTAGTGGTATTTATAGTGGAAGGGAGAGGGGATTTCTCAAAATAAAATTCATTAATTTATTATTTCCCCACAAGACAAGTAATAGTGCGTGTTACACGACCAATAATAGTAATTTTATCATGTGAACCTAAACCAATTGGTCTTACGTCAACATAACATCATGAATGACACTATAATTAGCTTATTAATTTATTTTGTAAATTATGGAATTTCATTATTCATAAAAAATTCAAGTATCTCAGAAAAATAACAAAAATTAATCCCAAACATTTTTTAACATTAAGAATCCAAAAATGAAGTCCATTTTCTAAATATAATTTTCTAAATATTATTAATTTAATTTTTAATCAAAATCCTAATTTACTAGAAAAATACTGTATTTAAAATTAAAATTGATTTTATAATGCATTCAAAAATTACATAAGGCCTTATGAAATTATCATAAAACTATAATACATAGATTTGTTAATTTGTGGATAAATTTTAATAAAATACATTTTATTTTAATTTAATTAACTAATTATAAATAATTATTTTTGACATACAAAAATACCAATACTTTTACTATGGTCAAATTATCACTTATAAGATGCCTAAATTTTTTTTAATTACTCATGGGTAAGGTTAGTCATATTTGGGAAGATATAATTTTAAAAAGGTTCATATTACTATTCATAAGGGTATGTTACTATTCACTAAAAAAATAAGTTTTTCTTATGAAATTTTAAACATCATACTGATCTCAACAGTGCTTTTCATATTTTTGAAATTCAGACCTTATAAGTTGAAAAATTATGTTTAATGGTCATATAGTATCTAGTATCATGTTATTTCATTGTTCTTCTTAAGGGGTATATACTCTAAGGCATAAATATAATAAGGTAATACCATTGATAAAACTTTTGGTCGTTACAATATAAGTGTTTTCAAAGGGGTTAAGATGTTTTTTTAAGATATAATGTAACACTTATGTTTGTATTTAGTATTTCGAAGGCCTGTAAACTGGTTACTCCATTGGGATTTGATTCCTTGTAATCAAGCCAATGTTAAAAAAATTACTGCAACAGCTTTGGGATTCTGGCGTTTGGGCATTACATATGTAATTTCCTGGTAAATATTTTTTAAAAGTTAAAATATTTGAGAAATAAATATTAATGATGAACCAATAGAGTTTCTTTTGAAAATTTGAGAGTAATTTAATATATTTGATAACTTATTCTAACCATATTGGGTTTAGAAAGTTTTCTGATATAGATTTAAATTCTTTTCACTCATTTATTTATGAAGAATTACATTAAAAGTGAATATTATTACATTATGCATCAAAAAATACATTTTCAGAAATTTAATTCATTGAGTAAAGAGGAATTTAAAATTTGATCAAAGCACAACCATGGTATGAAAGTGTCCTTATGAAACATAAATGTATCAAGTAAGTATATTTCCGTATATTCATAGATAGTTAAATAGTTACTCAACTCTAGTAAAATGGTATTGAAAAAAAAATTTATCTTAATTTATTAATTTATGTTGAACTGATGGCATTATAAATCATCAAATATTTATGGTTTTCAGTCTATTAACATTCTATTGATCATTCACTTACTTATGATCAATGACATCAATAACTATCTATATTTTTTACATTTCACTTTCCTGCCCATATTTCACTTACTTCCAATGTTATCATTCATGGAAACCTAGTTATGTGTTATTCCATATTACTCTGTTACTACTCATCTCTCTTTTTATGAGGATATTTTGTTAACCCTTTTAGTTTTTGGTTTTTCAACAAAATAATTATCTAATATGAAACACTTGATTATAGATATCATGTTTAAATAGTGAGGACATGGTTTATTTGAGGTGGGGAGAATATAACAACTTGAAATTATAAAATAATAACAATTTATTCAATATCATATGAGACATGAAATGCCTATTTTAAAAGTCCCAGATAATATATTTCTTTATATTTAAGCTCTTCAACAGCTTATGTAATACGCCACCCCTATGATAAATAATAATTAATATATTATACTATTGTGAAATAGTTGTTAAATTGTTAAATATGAATAGTAATAACTAAATTATTAAAATTATTTATATGTTTTTGATGAGAAATGAATTGAGAACCATTTATAATAAAAAGAAGTGATTTATAAAATACATTTTTTTTATAAAAAATGGTTTACTTGTGGTTTGAGAACATAATATAAAATTATTTTTAAAAAATTATAGATATTTTATTTGAATAAATAATATTAATTTTTGGAATAATAATATTTAAATTATAATATAATGAGTTTTTTTATTTTATTTAAGAGGGTTTATGATTATTATTAATAGTCAAAAATACTGAATTTTAATTAAAAACGGTATTTTTTTAAATATTTTATAATCTTATAATATATTTTTAATTAGTTTTAATGTAATATAATATCAATTTTATAAAAAATTAATCTAATTTAGAGAATTTTATTAATTTTCATATCGATTTTTTATATAAAAACATTTTAAGATTTTAGACATTTCTTCTTTAGAAACTCATATTATCATCACATCTAAGTGATTAATTTTAAATTAACTTTTTTATGTAATGTGAATTTAATTGTAAAAATTTATTAAATTTATTTAATTATAAAAAATTATATTTTATAGTAAGTTAAACAGAATTATTGACCATGATTAATATTGAAAATAGTAAAAATTAAATGTCATGGCTAAGGTAAATATGGATTTATCTAGGGTTAAACTAAGAAGATAAGGCTATAAATGAAATTAAAACATGCCCAAAACATGTTTTATTGAAATATTTCTACCATATATCATATATTATTGACAATAACCCATTTTATATGCTTTTGGAATGATAAAAACTTGGGTATGGTTGAATCATTCTAAAAAAATACATGTGTGCCTCTCACATAACATATATAATGCCACCCTTTCAACCCTCTTATTCACACATTCATGGACTTTTGGATAGGTCAATAAATTACCAAATAAATTCCCAAATTTAATACCATCATCTTAAGAGCATTATTTTTATCATAAATCCAACCTATGAAGTCTTTGGGTGAAAACATAAGAAGGATACCTAAAGAAGAGGTATTGTTCATCAACGAGCGTTTTTATGCTATTTCATTCTATGACTATATAAATTATTATTAAACAATGATGATATAGTATCCTCAATAAATTGTATATACTTGGATGTTTTATTTATAATTTAATGACCTAAAACCATCTCTACTTCCATAAAAATTTGTTACAAAATCATCATTCTTGTGTACTACATACTATATCCTTGCGAACTAATATCATTATTTTTTCCATTAACAACTATCAAGGTTGGGTATTATGATTATTAAAAGATATATACTAAATTTATGAAATTATTATACCACTAGGATAATTATATCATATATTCTGTTTTACCTTTCATTCTATAGAGGATATGATAACTTCTCTCATGTGTACGTTGCACTGCCACCTCGCAAAGCTATGTGATTCTTCATTCAATAATCATTTACATGGATGGTGATAGGTAAAATAGTAATTAATATATGTGATATAAATGAAATAATTTTGATATTAATTACATATTTTTAATTCATAGAAAATAATACATCATTTTAATTTTTTACTATTTCACTCACTGAAATATGATAACGTCATTCATGAAGGTGTGGAATACCACCTTCACAAAGCGATGTGACTATATTTTAATCAGCATACCACATGGATGATATATATATATGTATATTTAAATAAATATTATTATATTATTATCACTCTATATATGGAAAATATTAATACTTATAATCCATAATGATCATTGAAAAAAAAGAAATGTCACCCATATGTACATTTTGTTTATTGTCTATTTAATAGTAACATGCACGTAAGCCTAAAACCAGTTTCTGAGGTCTCTCTATGTGCATCCATGAGACCCAGGTTCAAAACCCGGAAGAGGAATAATTATAAGTACAATAGCAATACTATATTATGGATTGTAGTATGTATTGTTTTGTACTTTGGCAGCAGAACAATTCACCTTGGGCCACTGGGTTGGGATATGAGTCTTTAAGGCCTTCAGGCCACCAACACCTTTGTGTCAGTAAGGCCTTCATCCCACCTCAAGGCTATCAGGCCACATAATCAATGAAATTACCCCAAAAAGACTCTACAAGATAAGAGTAGCCCATAAGAGGATTCAAAGTATGAGAACTCTCTAGAGATGAACCAAAAAATTTAGAATAATGAGAGTGTATTCCACTTCCGTTACGACTATAATTTTCTTGCAATGGAAACTTAGTTGGACAGACATGTGAAGTTGGAGGGATACCATCATGATTTAGATGCTAGGGAGCGGAAGTTCCTTTTAGTTATAGTTCATATGAATTCCCTATGACCTTTGGGTCATGTAATATCTATTAAGACTATGGTCCTTATAATCTCTAAAGCATGTGGGCCTTTTAAGGGTTCACACTCGTCCTTTTAATGGGGGGTTATCAAATGTCAATAAAAAAAGAAGGCCTTCGGGCCATTCAGGAAGTGATTTTGACATAATTCATTTATAAAAAAGCATTCATGATATATTATAAAATTACTATTTATGTAAAAAAATATGATAATTAAACCATGATTATTATTCATTTAAATATATAGCAATATAATATGCACAATAATTATAACATTTAATACAAATCATTAATGATAAAATAATGAAATTTACAATCAAAATAAAATGTATAATTAACTATTATTAATGGGTGGGTGACAATATGTTATAAATAAAAAATATATGATATTATATATATTAATATTTTTCATTTATAGGATAATAAAAATTATAAAACCAAAATATAGGAGTCTAAATCATATTCAATCAAAATAAAGTGTGAGGTAAGGGATTATGTCCCAATTTCCATTCAATTTGTATGTCATGAATCAATTTATTTTATATGGAGTGTAAACCTCCAATTTAAAATATAATATCATGATATATAATAATTCAATTTAATTTGAGTTTTAATTTTTATTATTACATACAAGGGGATATGATATAAAATTTTCCATGTGGTAAAGAATTTCATAACTCAATTTCTTTCATTGGGTAATATAACTTCTCTATTATCATTGATATTTTAAGATTATGTGTAGAATTTATTTTTTACATCTTATATTATATTTACACTTGTTTTATGTGGCTTTTAATTGATACATATAATCCATTCAATTATTAATTATTATTTAAATTTTGTGTTCATCGTAAGGGATTATTACACAATCTCAATCTTATCTGTATTATTTATCGTTGAATTTCATTAGAAAGAAGTTCTATTATCATTTTCAAAATAATACCTTTTAATTTTATTATCATAAGGTTATTCCAAATATTTTCATGTAAAATTAAAATATATCCACTCTTTGTTACTCAAAATAATTAATATAATCTAATATTGTTTCTCTATTTGGTCAGATGTCTATTTTCATCCAAATGCATGTTTTCTAAAAATGTATTCAAGCCTAATTCTAACCAAAACAAATATTTATTAATTAAATTTCTCCCCATTTGGGATTTTTTTAAAATAACTAAAATAAATATTCTAATCATTTTATGAAGAAAGAAACTTTTCTAAAATTTTAATACGTAAAAAAGAATGTTATTTTTAACTTTATGTCATGTACATAAGTAGCCGCTGACATGACCATCATTTCATTAATGCAAAATTTGATTTTTTAGAATTTTATTTTTAAATAAATTTTATTCCCTACTATTAATAAAATTTATTATTTTTAAAGGATATTTTGAAGTAAAAGGATTTTCATAATCAATTTAGGTTTTAAATAATAAATTTTTTGAATAAAAGAGATGTTTTTCTCAACATTATTATTAAAGCTATTTTTATGGAATTTCAATTGAAAAATGAATGTAAACCTTCATTTTAAAAAGAAAAAATTTGAAATGTGTCTTCTATGATATAAATTTAGGGTTGTAATTTTGTAGGGATGTTAATTACAACCCAAATAAAAGTATACCCATTAGATATTTTGGGCAGTCTAACAACAAAATATGGAGTGGTTCACTTCCATTTCCATTCTAGTTTGGATAATGATGGAAATATCCCATAGAATTTTTTCTCATAGACATAACATAATTACATACTATGAATAAGGATAAACACAAAAAAATACCTCATTTTATGTTTTCCCATAAAAAAATACTCTTTCATATATCCATGAGTATTGATACTTCCATGATGAATAGAGAATCATAAACATTGTGATTCATCTGATAGCTCATTCTAAAAATTATGTGTTGGTGTTATGCATATATTATTCCAAAAAATTATAATTCTTTCCAAATAATGGTTAAAATCAGTAAAAATTCTTATCTTCTTTTGCAAATCTATATCTTCCTTGCGCACTTGTTTGATCTTCACAAGAATAAATAGTTCAACACTAATTTTAGAAAGATATTATATCTACTATTTCACAAATATTTATATATTCATCCACTTAAAATAAATAAACATTGGATCATTTGTGACCCTCTTTGTCGATAATATATTATGATCCTTTTGACTTAATACATTTTCTAGCTTATTCTTTTTCCCATGATGATAATTTATTGAGAAATCAAAATACTTAATCAAATACAACCATTTTTTGGGATCATATTAAACTTTTTCTGAGTGAATATATATTATAAAAATTTATAATTGTTATATTATTCATACCATTACACATAAAGATAATTCTAACATATCATTAAAGTAAAAATTAACAAAAACTAAATCCAAATCATGAGTTAGGTTTTTTAGTTCTCGAACCATCAATTATCATATGGAATAATCTATAACCATTTAATTACACAATACGATACATCATATTCCATTATTTTATGCATCACTAATGATTAAAAATTCCTCTCTACTATTGGATAGTGTAAGAACAGGTGAAATGATGGACGTTCTCTTCTATTCATTGGAATCTTCATCACATTCATCAATCTAAAAAAACATGGATCCCATTCGAGTTAACATAGTCTATATATTAGACAGTTGTTAGGGATTTTCCTTAAATAACTGGTAATTTGTATCCAAATAGGAAGAAAACTAATGATATTATTCATAGTGGCTGGTATTTTCAACTTTTAATAAATTCATTATTTTATGGATCAACTGATATACCATCGTTTGATATTACATGACCCAAAAATGAATCTTTTTGTTGTCAAAATTATCACATAGTAAATTTTTCATACAAATATTCCTTCATTAAGGAATTAAGTACAATACTCGAGTGTCCTTTATTCTCTTATTTTCCATTAGAATATATAATGATATAATATATAATTACTTTCACAAACTAATCATGGTAATATCTAAAGTCTCTATTCAATAAATCCATTAATATATTGTAACACCCCAAAATTTTATGAGAAAGATTCTTTTTAATTTTATTTATGTCTTGTGTTGTACACTACAAAAAGATTAGTTTGAGCTATATGAAACATTTTTTTTAGGTTTTATTATACACAACACTATTCTTGGCTTGTGTTGCACGCAACATCGACCATTCTTAATAGTGTGTGTTGTATGCAATAGCGAGTTTCAATAAACCATGATATATTTTTATAGAATTATTATGAACTAGCCATTATGAATAGTATTAACCAAATTTTGATTTTTATAAAATTATAATTCATATTACACATATTATTGAACATGATATAAGAACAAAATTAATTTTTCAGATAAAAGATGTATTTTTTTAAAATGCAGTTTTGTCACCTTTTGATGGCGCAGCCATTTTAAATCTAATTTCAAACAAGTTTTTAAGATCAAGTTGAAAAATTAATCTTCCTATTTTGAATCAGTATATATAAATATTAGTTGGATAAATTTTTTACATTATTCTGATAACGTTCATATTTTTATGAATTGTTACTATACGATAAATTTTAATTAAAAACAAATTTTTTCATAAAGATAATTTATATGGTTAAATTATAATATTTAATGGTTTTAATGTATAAATAGAATATATATTTACCATTTAATATAATTAATGTAATTATCAATAATTTTACACTGAATTTATAGGTAAAAATATTTCTATCTTTTGCAATGTTTTAAACAAAAAACAATTTTTTTCGACAAAGAGATTAATCTTAAATTAATTATTGCAACTTCTGTTCTTTGAAATTGGAAAATTTAATTCCATATTTGGAATCATTAGGTCCAAATTATTTAAATAGGCTACTTCTATTCTTGTCCATTATAAATAGTAACTACGGTAAATTTTATTTACTACAGTTAAAGGTAAATAGGGTATTTAAGGTTAAAAAAATTATAAAATTACCCAAACACATGTATTACTATAATTGGATAATTATATTTCGTCCTAAAATATACTTGGGTCTAAATGGTATCTATTGGAACACATTTTTATGTGATTAATACATTCATTTTATTTTATTTAAAAAAAGATAAATATGTCTCACTCAAATTTTAATAATTAAATTATTATTAATATAAGGTTATAATAAATATAAAATAGATTATAAATACTCATTCGAAATTTAATTTTTTTGTTTATTATGGTTATTTATTTATAATTTTTAAGAAATATATAATTACCTTAATAGGTTATACATTAATGATGCAGAAATTATTTATTTATTAAAAAATCAATAATATAGTTTTTATTAAAATAATAATACCCTTAAAAACCCAAACACATTCCCAAAACATATTGTTCGAGTATATATACCCCATAATCATCGAAGTGTCTAATTTTGGACCATGTGGAGCCTTATAAAATATATTATGACATTTATTTTATTTTATTTTAAATGATGCCAAAGTTGTCACCTTCATAATTTAATAAACATAACATTCTAAAAGATGGTAGTTTTAAAAGATATTTTAAACTAAAAGAATTATTATGAAATATATTTGATTTATAATCATTATAGTATATTCTTTTTAATTTTTATGAAATAAATAAGTATATTAAATAATTATACAATAATGATGTAGTAATTATTTTATTAAGAGAAATATCAAATAAATGATTTTAAAAGTGTTAAAATAAATATTATATGAACTAATTAATGTTATCCATGAATTTTATAGATGAATATGACTTTTTAGGAATCTATTAAAAAGTTTTTTATAATATATATTCAGTTTTTATTTTATTTAAATTCAAATAAATGAATTGTGTCATAATTGACACTATTAATATTTAATAAAAATAACATATATTTAAAAAGTTTAAAAATCAAAAATTTATTTACAAATTACAAATTAAAATTTATATGGTATACCATGTCATAAATTATAAAATTATTTACAATTAACAATACATAAGTAAGTATTTATAACCATTTAAAATTTATAACATTATTACAACAAATAAAATTAAATATATTAAATAAGGATAAATAAAATTATAAGGTTTAAAATTAAATCAAAATATATATAAATTTGCTTGGTTGATGATATTACAACCCTATATTATCTAATAACCAAATTTGAGTCACTTTGGAAGTTTTTATATGGGGTTTGAGTTTATTATAAGTTAATATTTTTTAGGATTCCAAAAGTGCCCCTCTCCTATCTTATATAAGGGCACCTCCTTCCCTATCCTATTCTCTCAATTTCATGCCTTAAGGCTCATCCATACTGAAAAATTACTCTTCTCAACTTCTATAGTTAAATTATAGAGGTGATTTTCTTCTCAAAAGACCAACTCTAGTGCCGCAAGAGGATGTTTAAAGGAGGTACTTCGAGGAAGTGGTAATATCATCTACCGATCCTTTCAAATTTATTTCTTCTTATACATCCTCTTAATTAGTTATATAATTATAAATTAATAAGATCAGTATAACTAATATATTTATATGTTATTATAAATATGACACAACCCTATTTCACCTTTTATCCATCCTATGAAAAATGAAATCACCGCACGTGCGTACGTACGGAATACCGTCTCCACGTTGTCATGTAATCATCTTTTGCACCACCACCATTCTTGAATGGGAATAATGGTGGAAACAATAACTATATATATGATTATTATAACATGATAGTAATTATAAGATACTATATCATCCACTCCAATTTCATTCAATAATTATGGGAATGATATCTTCGTCATGTGTACGTACGGATTACCATCTCCACGACGCGATGATATTCATTTTCCATGTTAACAATTCAAGAATGATTATAAAGTATATATAATGAATCATTCTAGTATATGTGACATAATAATTCTACTATATTTATTCATATATATATTTCATCTACTTACATTCATTCAAGTAAATAAGGAAAGGAAAACAGCGTTCATGCGTACGTACGACCTACCATCCCCATGAATGATGTATTTCATTTAATTTATATATCTATTATATATATATATACACTAAATATGTTTATGATATATAAATCTTTTTTACATTCTTGAAGTAATTAAATCATGATACAAGTAATAATATCAAGAACAACAATTCTAAACACGTACGATAAATGAAACGATTATTACACAAAATGTTGCTTCAACATGGAATTTACAAATGAATGGGTATTATAAAGTCATATGTGAATATTATATAATATCATAATAATTAATATGACTCTTTTATAAATCAATGAAATTAATTAAATCATTATACAGGTGTTTTGGACATGAACGGATGAAATTGGACATAAGGTATGTGATAATTTTGCAATCTCATTTTTATCTAAGATTGCTTATACATATGTATTTACTAGGGTTATATTTATCATCCATGTCCATGTTATATAAAAATGTTTTGATAAAGTTTTTAATATTCTTCCATGTATGTTTAAAATTCATTTTTACACATTTCAGAATTTTACCACCTTGTATGAAAAGAATATTTCTTTTATTTATCATACAATTTACATTTTGACTTTTCTAGAAAAAGTATGGGAGAATGTTTTTTTACCTTATATGGTGTGAACAGATTTTTACGGTATCATAATGCCTTATTTACATGAATCTTATTCTAAAAAATTTCATCATTATCTTCAACAAAATTATTTTCTTTTAAAATTTCACGGCATTAGGAGAAAATAAAATGATTTTAAAGAAGAAAGGATATTTTACTCAAGAATTCATTTCAAGTGTTTTATCAAAACTATTTTCTATCTATGATGAAATTATTTATTATGGTTCTGTTTCAAGTATAATGTGTATATTATTTATATGTTTTGATTTTGTTTATGATAAAATTGTATCCATTGTTTTATATGGATTATGTTATGATGGGATGATGTTTATGAAACCCATTTTATTCAATGGGTTATGATGATTGATTTTATGTTTATTTTGTGGCACACAAAATAATGATTTAATTATAAGATTGTTAGGAGATATATCTCCTTCAAATGAATCTGGTAAAGATTTATAACTCATGAGATAAACATTTCTGCAATGGAAAGTAAATCTGGTTCAGTAATACAGGGCTGGAATAGAATGTAAACCCAGTTCAGTAATTGACTTCCTCCACTATGATGGTCTTGGACGCAATGCCTTGGATAATATAGAAATAATATCATGTGCTTAATGTTTTTCCACAATTACATGTTTTATTCCCATTCTATTTTATCATGATTGATATTCCATTATGATATATGCCTTACGTACTGCCATGTTTTATGTCATTGCTCAAGATTTTGATGTTTAAACATTATTTTCATGTTTTTATGTTCAAATATATATGGTTTGTTTTATAATCTCCATGATTACCCTTACTAAGCATTTGAGCACACCCTTTTTTGTTTTATTTTCCACAGGATATAATTAAAGTTTTTAGGTAAGAAAAAAAGTGGAAGATCTATATGGGATATGTTGAAGATCTTTCACCACGATTAGAAGATTATGTTCAGAGTTTCCAAACACACTAAACTATTTCAGTCCTTGGGTGTCTGTTTTAGTTATGTATTATTTATTCCAAAAATGTAATGTAATTTCCATTTACGTCAAGCATGGGTCACTACTGTTGGTATCATAGGAAAGGTTTAGTTAACCTTTGGAAACTAGGATGCGAAAACTTTAGTGAGATCCCTTGAGATATTTATAAGGTATATATTGGGAGGAACCTAAGGGTATGTATATGTATTGGTTATAGTCCTAGAATTTTGATAATGATCATGAATAACCTAGGATTAAACCTAAGATGTTAGAGATTAAATGTACTCCCACTGATTAGGTTGTCTTAAAATTATGATTTTTTCCTCTCACACAATTCTTTTGGGTTTTAGATAATGGCTGGAACCCGAAGGAACTATGTTAATGATCAATGCACTAGGAAATGAAATGATTGTATTCCTAAACAACCAAATGTTATGGGAAATGGGGTGCTAAATCATAATTCTATACTTAAAGAAGATATGAATCAATCTGGACTTCTGAATGAGCAGATAAGGGAAGAAAATTCTATTGAGTCCTTCAGGAGGCAACATCCACCTTCTTTTAGTGGGTCTTTAGATCCACCGGTTTCTGAACAATAGATCATTACCATTGAAACAACATTTTCCATACTTAGTTGTTCAGAACATGATAAATTCATTTTGGTTGTTTACCATTTAGAAGGTGAAGAAAACCAGTGATGGACTCTAATTAAGAATACAAGGCCCCAAGATGAAATTGAATCCATGGAATGGGACAAGTTCAAGAACATGTTTTTCAATAAGTACTTCCCTCATATTCTTCGATCAAATATTAAAAAAGAGTTATTTGAGCTTAATCTAGAGGATTTCGTATCTGTTGGTATATATGATGTGAATTTTACAAGGATTTCAAGGTATGCATCTGGCTTTATCATCCAACCTTAAAGAAAAGTTTTTTGATTCTTTCGTAGCTTAAAACCAAGTATTCGAAATGAATTTTTTATAAGTGACATTAGTAGAACTGGAGAGATTGTGCATTGTGATATCAAGGTAGAACTGTAATTTGGTGTTACATATCCATCTCCTGGTTTTGATAAGAAAAAAAAGTTGGAGTTGAAGGAAAAATCTCCAAACTATGGTGAAAATAAGAAAAAAAAACTTATGCTCAAAGTGTGGAAAGAATCTTAGTGGAGATTATATTAAATGGTATAGAAAATGTTTTAAGTGTTTAAAAGAATTTCATCGAGCAGCTCAGTGCCAATGTAATGGGAAAAATGTAGCTAATGATGTGAATATAAAAAAGACTACATAAAATGCACCACCAACACTTTAATGATTCATGTTCAGGGAAATTGCTCATTATGTTAATCAATGCCCTAATCCAATGGATAATGACGATTGGAATAAAAAACCTATTAAGGAAAAGGACAAAGGGAAGTCACATTCAATCGCTATTGGAAATTTTGAATATGACAATGAAGTGGTGGAATGATTATGTTTTTATATAACAATATTACAAAATATTGTTGTGGAACCTCATTTATAGTATCGTGGAATTTTGGAATATCAATGTATTTGATTATTGTGGTTTTCAAAAATTATATAGTACTAGTAACCATGAAAAGTGATTGAAATATTTTTGGAAAGCAGATGATATGCACATAATGAAGGGATATGCAAAAAATAATATTTTGGATATTATTAATGAGCTCATGACTCATATAAGGACAAAGTGATATCATTATTTGAGTATATAGAATTTTTGGGATTTTTGTACGTGGAAAGTGTTAAATTCTGACAGTATTCTTATTTTCACTAAGGTTCTATGGAAATTAATGTTAAAATAATACATGATTAAGGTTTTCATATGTTTCTAATGTGACCGACAATATATATGTTATGATATATCGGGGATAAATGATGGTATTCACATGCTTGTTATATGACATTTCAAGCAATCATTTTCTTTATACTGTGAGTTTGGATAGAATTTTTTCGGTTAAGCCTAATGGTAGGAATGGATAATGTTGTACATCAAATAGTATTGTTTAATGTTATAATTTTTTTATATTATTTCTAGAATGATAAAATGGTTTAGTTTTAGAAAAAGGACAGCCCGCAGGACGAGCGACAACTCGTCTCATCAGACAGGGATATTGGAATCGAACCCACAATCGAAGTGCGACAGGGCTTTGTAACGACCCAATATTTTTGAGTAGTATATTAACTTACTCTTAATGACTTAATAAGATGTTATTGGTTAAGGCAGAAAGAGGAGTCGATGGCTTCATCCAGTATACTCAACCCTTATGAAGCCCACTTATCAGAGCTTGGGAAGGCAGTAGCGTCTGTGGGATTCTCTTTGGACCAAGCCCAAGCCGAACTCCAGCGTGTCAAGCTTGAAAGAAAATGCCTACGGGAGAAGTTCAAGTTAGTAGAGATTACCACTAGGGCATTGTTATCTGAGCCTCCCTTAGATTCTCTCACCATAGCACACCTTACACTTAGGTCTTATGCCGATGTTATAAGGGGATATGTGACGAGACCCTAGCTTCCTTGTGTAATCCTTTCTGGTGAATAAATTGAGATCTCTTCCTTTAGTGATGTTTGTGGAATTTCTTTTGTCCGGATAATTTTTGGATATATTTTATTGAAGATTTTTTTTAAAAAAAGATATTTTAAAATATTTATGTAAACCCTAAATAATTAATGATGTGTAATGATTTTCAAAAAATGATTTTCTACAAAAGTGTTCAGTAAAGAATTTGGAGTCTAATAAGATCAACTTAATTTTTGATGAATAGTAAAATATGAATAGTGATTTTACGCTTAGGATTAGTAATGTGACCAAATGGATTAGTAATTTCACTCAAAGACAGTTTTAATATAATTTAGACACCTAGATTAGGTAATGTGAATAAATAAAATGGGTAAATAACGGTTTCATAAATTATTAGTCAAGTATTAGTTTTTTCGGGTGAATAGTGTTTTTTAATTAAAAATTTAATTAAAAATAATTAGAAAATTATTTTTATAAAAAGGACTTTATTTTTGAACTCGGAGCATCGATATTATGTTAAGGTAATTTTTGGGGATTTTTCTGAAAAAAAATGAATTCTCGATGCCTAGTTTTTTTATTTAAAAATTAAATTAAAAATATTTAGAAAATTATTTTTATAAAATGGATTTCATTTTTGAAATCAGAGCATCGATATTTGGTTAAGGTGAAATTTTGGGATTATTCTGAGAAAGTTGAATTTTTGATGAATAGTGAAAATATAGTTTTTAAGTTACGGGTGTTTAATGACTTCATTAAATGATGTATTAAGTATATATTCAATATGGTCGAATTATGAATAGTATGATAAGGTATGAGGTGTCCCAATTGGCCAATACCGTGGTCAAATACCATGGGCAAGCCCATGGTTTTCCAAAACCACTAATGAGGTGTCCCTTGGCCATTAATGCCTTGTCCCCTCACTTTCCCTATAAATACCCACCCTTTCCTCATTTAGTTTTCACTCCCAACTCTCCCCCAACGAAGTTCTGGTCTCCTTACCTCCCAATGAGTCCTCCCAAGGTTCCCCCAAGCCCTCAAGGTCCAAAACATTGAGTTTTAGGAGTCACGTTTTAAGGTAAGGGATCCGACCTCTCTCTTTCTTTTCATGTAATCTCTTTTATGTCATTCCTTTTCTGCTCCATGTTATTATGTGAGAGGATGTTCTTTTATATTACTCTTTTTCCCCTTTCATGTTTATATGATGAGATATCCCCTCTTACTCTCATAATTTCGTTTTATGAATGTTTAAGTGACGTCGTTAGGCTGCCGAATTTTTAAGTGATTCTTTCACCCTTCTCATTTTTCATGTTCAATTTTCATGTCAAATCGTTCAAGTTCCTTTTTATTATGTTGGGGTATGATCTGTATATCTATCATACTGATCTCTTATGATCATATGATGAGAGAACCTGTTTGATCTGTTCAATTCATTTTTGTTGAAGTTTAAGTGACGCCGTTAGGCTGCCGAATTTTCATAAGAGAAATCAAATTTTTGTCTTCCTTCCATGTTTTTCATTTCAAATGGTATGTCCTTGAAATTGCATCACCATGTCCATATATCCTTCTTATTCTGTCCCTCTACTGTTTTATGGAGCAATTATGATTGTTCGACCCATGTTCCCTCTCTATTCAAAGTTTTCTAAAACCTTGTAACATAGCCGTTATGCTGCAGAATTTTCGTCTCAAAATGCCTCTCTTTTCACAAAATTATTTTATGTTATAAATTGAATACTCAAAGCTCTTATTTCTATAGGGGTATTCACATATATATCAAAATTTTCTATTTTAAATTCTGGGATTTACATACATAATACCCACTTTCTCTTTCTGTGGGTTTAATGTAACGTAATGATCATGTCTTTAAAGCAGTTTTTAAAACATTATGATTATGAAATGAAACCCATTTATTTTATGCTATATGGGTTATTTATGAAATTTTTGATGAATATATATGTGGCTCACATGATAATAAATTCATATTTAAGGGTTCGCCCTGATAGCGCTCCAATGCATTGGGTAAAGGCTTAATCTATAGAGATGGCCATTTTAACGATGCCTTGGTGAATAACCTTGGTAATTTTTAACGACAACTTGGGGATGGACCTTGGTGAACTGAAACGATTGTCAATATTAAATATTTCAGCCGCATCTTCATGTTATGAAAAATGTTATTTTTATTATGATGTATCTCATGATTTCTTTCTCATGCCTTAAAGTTCTTTTCATGTCCTTATTGATGTATCTCAAGTTCACATGTAAAATGTGCTTCTTGTTTCCCATACTGGGCCTTCTGCTCAACCTTTTTTTTTATGTATGTCCCCAGGTTATGAGATGCAGTAATGAACCTAGGATGAACCAAAATATAATCATTTCAAGTGTTTAAGAAGAATGTTTTATTTTCTTTTCATGTATTATGTTCCTTGTTTCCAAGACAGTAAACCTTAATGATCCTCAGTTCTGTGTAATGAAATGAAAGTTATGTTATAAAAAGACGGGATGCTATAGTTGGAATCAAAGGATGGTTTAGTTATTTGTGGAAATTAGGATATAAAAACTTTAGGAGTAACCCTATAGAAAAGTTTAAATATAGGAAAACTTCATAGTATTTTGGTAAGTATTGAGTATGTGGGTTATCAAAAAAATACATCCATGTCTGGATACGAGTAGGTAGAGGTGGCTCTGGCACAAATGTACATAGGGGTAAAACCCTAAAACACCGCTTTGAGCTAGACTAGAACAGGAACTGGTGCACGAAAATGGGCCTTGCTGCACTCTTGGTTACGACACTCCTGGGGGATATGTTTGGTTAATCACAAGCTTTTTATGAATCATTATGAAAGAATTATAGAAAAGTGTAATTCTCTAAGCATGAAGTCTTAGTTAAAATATTCATAAATGAAATAAGTTTCTTACTAAGGTTTTACTCTTTTAGAAAATGGCGGGAAATAGGAGGAACCGTGCCGATGGTGACCGCAATGCACCATGTACTGACGGCCCTCCAATGGAAGCAGAAATAGAAACATTCATGCGAATGATGAACCAACTGACTCAAGTTATGAGTAATAACTTGAATCAAGCTGAGAGGCTGACCTCGCCACGAAGGGAACGACACTCTATTGAGTCCTTCACGCATCAACGACCGCCAACATTTAGTGGATCTACTGACCCATTGGTTGCGGAACAATGGATAAGCTAAATTGAAAAGATCTTTTCTGTACTTCATTGTTCGGAACAAGAAAAAGTCACCCTTGCTGTTTACCGCCTAGAGGGAGAACCTGATCAGTGGTGGACAGTGATCAAAAACACGAATCCACGAGGAGAGATGGAAGCTATGGAGTGGGAAGAATTTTGGGGAATTTTCTTTAACAAGTATTTCCCTCATTCCTTGAGAACGAGAATGGAGAAAGAGTTTCTCGAGCTGAAGCAGAAGGAGAACGAATCTGTCGGAAGCTATGAGATGAACTTCACAAGGCTTTCCCGTTATACCTCAAGCTTTGTCATGGACCCTAATGGGAAGGTTGATAGATTCTTTGGTGGACTACGACCTCATTTGCGGAAGAATCTAGCCAATAAGGATTATGATAGCTATGATGAAATAGTTCAAAGTGCTATGAAAGTCGAGCTGGAGTTTGGTGAGACACATTGTTCTCACAAACCAAATGAAAAGAAGAGATCGTTGGAGCCCAGTTTAGGGAAGTCTTTTGATCAGGGAAGAGGTGGAAAGCAAATGAAACTTACCACATGCAATAAATGTGGGAATAATCATCTGGGGAACTGCTTGAACGGAAGTGGAAAGTGCTACAAGTGTGGAAGAGGAGGCTATATTGCTCGGAATTGTCATAGTGAGGTGAAGCCTCAGCTTCCCGACACTAACGACAGAGGAAGGATGGTTCTGTCCCTACCCGAAGTCACATGCTTCAAGTGTGGACATCATGGGCACTTTGCTAACCAATGTCCAAATCTGAGGGTAGTGGAGGGGAATCATCATCAACCTCAGCAGAGGCCAATGGAGCAAGGTCGTGCTTTCGCTATCACAACAACTGAAGTTGAAGTTCCGAACGATGTGGTAGCAGGTACTCTTGTTGTCCTCTCAAAACTAGCACGTAATTTATTTGATTCTGGTTCTACGCATTTCTTTATTTCCTCCAGGTTTGCAAGGAATATAGAATCAATCCCTGAACTGCTAGAGGTAGAGTTGTCAGTCAAGAGTCAAAGTGGGATTATCCTTGCATCAACAGTATTAAGAGACTCTAGTGTTTACTTTGTTGAGCACTATCTTATCGCAAATCTAGTAGTCATTCCCATGATGGAATTTGACATTATACGAGGGATGGACTGTCTCTCAAAGTATAATGCTAAGATAAAATGCAGAATAAAGGAAATATCAGTAGTCTTGAATGAATGACCTACAGTTATCTTCCGAGGAGTGATATCCCAAACTGATCCCTATCTAGAAGCACCTACTATAGCTTTCTTTATGGAGTTAATCGGTGATGATGATGAAGGAAAAGGGAGCATACAAATAGAAGATGTTCTGATTGTTCAGGAATACATGGATGTATTTCCTAAGGAGTTACCTGGACCTCCCCTAGAAAGAGAGGTAGAGTTATCCATTGAACTCGTACCTGGGTCTCAACCGATATCAAAGACTCTGTATAGAATGGCAAATGTGGAGCTAGAAGAGTTAAAGAAACAACTCCAAGACTTGTTGGAGAAGGGGTTAATTCGACCGAGTGTGTCTCCGTGGGGAGCACCAGTTCTCTTTGTGAAGAAGAAGGATGGATCAATGCGGCTATGCATTGATTATAGAGAATTAAATGGGATCACATTGAAGAACAGATATCCTCTTCCAAGAATTGATGATTTATTTGACCAACTTCGCGGGGCTCAATTATTCTCTAAGATTTACCTTCGATCTGGTTATCATCAACTGAGGGTAAAGAAGGAAGATATTCCAATGACTGCCTTCCGATGAAGATATAGGCATTATGTGTTTACTGTTATGCCCTTCGGCTTGACTAAGTCTCCTACTATTTTCATGGATTTTATGAATAGAGTCTTTAAGGACTACCTTGATAACTTTGTGGTAGTTTTTATTGATGATATTTTGATATATTCAAAAAGTCGTGAGGAGCATGAAGATCATCTAAGGGTTATATTGAAAACTCTGTAGAAGGAGAGGCTCTTTGGGAAGTTCATCAAGTGTGAGTTTTGGTTACAACAAGTGGATTTCTTGGGGCACATCGTAACCAATGAAGGAATTTCGGTTGACCCTGCAAAGACAATGGTTGTGGAGGAGTGGCCTCAACCCACAACAGTAACTGAGATTCATAGTTTCCATGGTTTAGCGGGATATTATAGGAGATTTGTGAAAAACTTTTCATGGAATTCTAGTCCACTAACCAAGTTGACTCGAAAAGGGGTTAAGTTCATCTAGACAAATGAATGTGAGGAAAGTTTCCAAGAGCTGAAGAAGAGATTGGTTACTACACCTGTGTTAACACTACCCTCTATCGGAGAAGGATTCGTTATTTTTAGCGATGCATCTCTGAAAGGGCTTGGGTGTGTCCTCATGCAAAATGACAAGGTAATTGCTTATGCATCTTGACAGTTGAAGATTCATGAGCAGAATTATCCTACGCATGATCTAGAGCTGGCTGTAGTTGTTTTTGCTCTAAAGATATGGAGGCACTTTCTTTATGGGGAGAAATGAGATATATACAATGACCACTAAAGTCTAAATTATATTTTCACACAGAAATAATTGAACATGAGACAAAGGAGATGGTTGGAGCTTATTAAAGACTATGATTGTTCAATTCATTATCACCCTGGAAGAGCAAACAAAGTCGTGGATGCGTTAAGCAGGAAAGATCCTGTTGTTCTGGCAACAATGAGGATCCTAGGAGATCCCTTGATTAAAGATCTAGTAAAACTGGACATGGTAATTAAAAGGAAAGGGACATCATCAACCCTATCCCAAATCATTTCTCAACCTTTATTTCTAGAGAAGATCAAGAAGGCTCAAAAAGAAGATCCTTTGCTGCATGAGAAGTTGGAGGCTGTAAAAGATGGGAAGTTCCCTGATTTCAATATTGATCAAGAAGGTGTATTTAAATTTCATACAACACTATGTGTTCCATCTATTCCGAAGATAATGAATGAACTGATGGATGAAGTCATAGCTCTAATTTCTCTATACAACTGGGAATCACTAAAATTTATAGAGACCACTGTGATCATTATTGGTGGGATAACATGAAGAGGGAGATTGCTGATTACACTACAAGGTGCCTGGTGTGTCAGCAAGTACAAGCAGAACGACAACTTCCTAAGGGGGTATTACAACCACTACCCATACCAGTATGGAAGTGGGATAATATCACTATGGACTTTGTAACTGGTCCCCCGAAAACATCCAAAGGAAATAATGCGATATGGGTTATTGTGGACCGTCTCACCAAGACAGCCCATTTTATCTCTATTCTGGACGATTTCTCTCTAGATCAGATTTCCAAGATATACGTGAAGGAAGTGGTAAGGCTGCATGGGGTACCACTATCCATCGTGTCTGATCGTGACCCAAGATTCACATCAAAATTCCGAAGAAGTCTTCAACATGCTCTGAATACTGAATTGAATTTTAATACGGCCTATCATCCTCAAACTGATGGCCAATCTGAAAGGACTATACAGACACTCGAAGACATGCTGAGATTATGCTTAATGGAATTTAAAGGTGGATGGGATCAACACCTCCCATTAGTTGAGTTCTCCTAAAACAACAGCTTCCATTCGAGTATTCAGATGGCACCCTATGAAGATCTGTATGGAAAGCGATGTAGAACTCCCACTTGTTGGGATGAAACTGGTGAGAGAAATCTTTTTGGGCCTGATCTTGTGCAAGAGATGACAGAACAGGTTCATGCCATCCAACAACACATAAAGGCTGCTCAGAGTCGGCAGAAGAGCTATGCTGACAATCGTCAAAGGGACTTGGAGGTTGGTGTTGGTGACAAACTCTTCCTTCGAATTTATCCATGGAAGAGAGTCATGCGGTTTGGGAAGAAAGGGAAGCTCAGCCCTAGGTACATTGGCCCCTATGAAATCCGTGATCGCATAAGAGGTGTGGCCTATCGTCTAGCACATCCACCGAACCTAGCTCAAGTTCATGATGTCTTCCATGTATCTCTCTTGAGAAGTACATACCCGACCCTTCGCATGTACTGAACCCATAGGTGGTACAACTGGAACATGACCTCTCTTATGAGGAGCAGCCAGTGGAGATCTTGGACCGTAGAGACAAGGTCCTACGAAACAAGACTACCCACATTGTGAAAGTGTTGTGGAAGAATCATAAATACGAAGAAGCGACTTGGGAGCCTGAGGAAACAATGAAGCAAGAGTACCCTCACCTTTTTGACTAGGCCTCAAGTATAAATTTCAGGGACGAAATTTCTTAAGGGGGGAAGAATGTAATGACCCAATCTCTTTGAGTAGTATATTAACTTACACTTAATGATTTAACAAGATGTTATTGGTTAATGCAGAAAGAGGAGTCGATGGCTTCATCCTGTAGACTAGACCCTTATGAAGCCCACTTATCAGAGCTTGGGAAGGAGGTAGCATCTATGGGCTTTGCTTTGGACCAAGCCCAAGACGAACTCCAGCGTGTCAAGCTTGAATGGAAATGCCTACGGGAGAAGTTCAAGTTAGTAGAGATTACTACTAGGGCAATGTTATTTAAGCCTCCCTCAGATTCTCTCACCATAACACACCTTACACTTAGGTCTTCTGCCGGTGTTATAAGGGGCTATGTGACGAGACCCTAGCTTCCTTGTGTAATCCTTTCGGGTGAATAAATTGAGATCTCTTCCTTTAGTGATGTTTGTGGAATTTCTTTTGTCCGGATAATTTTAGGATATATTTTATTGATGATTTTTTTGAAAAAAAAGATATTTTAAAATATTTATGTAAACCCTAAATAATTAATGATGTGTAATGATTTTCAAAAAATCGTCTTCTACAAAAGTGTTCAGTAAGAAATTTGGAGTCTAATAAGATCAACATAATTTTTGATGAATAGTAAATTATGAATACTGATTTTACGCTTAGGATTAGTAATGTGACCAAATGGATTAGTAATTTCACTCAAAGAAAGTTTTAATATAATTTAGACCACTACATTAAGTAATGTGAGTAAATAAAATGGGTAAATAACGGTTTCATAAATTATTAGTCATGTATTAGTTTTTTCGTGTGAATAGTGTTTTTGAATTAAAAATTTAATTATAAATAATTAGAAAATTATTTTTATAAAAAGGACTTTATTTTTCAACTCAGAGCATCGATATTATGTTAAGGTAATTTTTGGGGATTTTTCTGAAAAAAATGAATTCTCGATGAATAGTGTTTTTATTTAAAAATTAAATTAAAAATATTTAGAAAATTATTTTTATAAAATTGATTTCATTTTTGAAATCAGAGCATTGATATTTGGTTAAGTTGACATTTTGGGATTATTCTGAGAAAGTTGAATTTTCGATGAATAGTGAAAATATAGTTTTTAAGTTACGGGTGTTTAATGACGTCATTAAATGATGTATTAAGTATATATTCAATATGGTCGAATTATGAATAGTAAGATAAGGTATGAGGTGTCCCAAGTGGCCAATACCATGGGAAAATACCATGGGCAATCGCATGGTTTTTCCAAAACCACTAATGAGGTGTCCCTTGGCCATTAATGCCTTGTCCCCTCACTTTCCCTATAAATACCCACCCTTTCCTCCTTTAGTTTTCACTCCCAACTCTCCCCCAACGAATTTCTGGTCTCCATACTTCCCAAGGAGTCCTCCCAAGGTTCCCCCAAGCCCTCAAGGTCCAAAACTTTGAGTTTCAAGAGTCACGTTTTAAGGTAAGGGATCCGACCTCTCTCTTTCTTTTCATGTAATCTCTTTTATGTCATTCCTTTTATGCTCCATGTTATTATGTGAGAGGATTTTCTTTTATATTCCACTTACTTCCCTTTCATGTTTATATGATTAGATATCCCCTCTTACTCTCATCATTTTGTTTTATGAATGTTTAAGTGACGCTGTTATGCTGCCGAATTTTTAAGTGATTCTTTCACCCTTCTCATTTTTCAAGTTCAATTTTCTTGTCAAATCATTAAAGTTCCTTTTTATTATGTTGGGGTATGACCTCTATATCAAACATACTGATCTCTTATGATCATATTATGAGAGACCCTATTTGATCTGTTCAATTCATTTTTGTTGAAGTTTAAGTGACGTCGTTAGGCTGCCGAATTTTTATAAGAGAAATCAAATTTTTGTCTTCCTTCCATGTTTTTCATTTCAAATGGTATGTCCATGAAATTGCATCACCATGTCTATATATCCTTCTTATTCTGTCCCTATACTGTTTTATGGGTCAATTATTATTGTTTGACCCATGTTCCCTCTCTTTTCAATGTTTTCTAAAACCATGTAACATAGCCGTTATGCTGCAGAATTTTCGTCTCAAAATGCCTCTCTTTTCTCAAATTTATTTTATGTTATAAAGTGAATACTCAAAGCTCTTATTTCTACAAGGGTATTCTCATATATATCAAAATGTTCTATTTTAAATTCTGTGATTTACATACATAATACCCTCTTTCCCTTTCTGTGGGTTTAAAGTAACGTAAAGATCATGTCTTTAAAGCAGTTTTTAAAACATTATGATTATGAAATGAAACCCATTTATTCTATGCTATATGGGTTATTTATGAAATGTTTGATGATTATATATGTGTCTCACATGATAATAAAGTAAAATCTAAGGGTGCACCCTGATAGCACTCCAATGCATTGGGTAAAGACTTAATCTCTAGAGATGACCATTTTAACGACGCCTTGGTGAATAACCTTGGTAATTTTTAACGACACCTTGGGGATGGACCTTGGTGAAACGAAACGATTGTCAATATTAAATGTTGCAGTGGCATCTTCAAGTTATGAAAAATTTTATTTTTATTATGATGTATCTCATGATTTATTTCTCATGCCTTAAAGTCCTTTTCATGTCCTTATTGATGTATCTAAAGTTCACATGTAAAATGTTTCTCTTGTTTCCCTTACTGGGCCTTCTGCTCACCCTTTCTTTTGATGTATGTCCCCAGGTTATGAGATGCGGTAATGAACCTAGGATGAACTAAAAGATAAGCCTTTCAAGTGTTTAAGAAGAATGTTTTATTTTTTTTCATGTATTATGTTCCTTGTTTCCAAGACACTAAACCTTAACGATCCTCAGTTCCCTGTAATGAAATGAAAGTTATGTTATAAAAAGACAGGATGTTATAGGCTTTATCACCTATAACTAGCCTACATGAAGTATTTTGTTAGTAGAAATTAGTTTTATTTTATTAATTGGTGTCAGTCCATTTTTGGAATCATATACATTTAATCTCACCATAGATGGACTTAGTTATATTTAATTACATTTTCTAACCTTTTGTTTGAGACAGATAGAATAATATATCATTCTATCACATGATCTGTTAACACATCAATATTGAAAAATTCTACATCATTTCTTTAATATATAGATGAGTTGGAAATTCTTCATGGAATTACCAATGATG
This sequence comes from Viscum album, assembly GCA_963277665.1. Lineage (NCBI taxonomy): Eukaryota > Viridiplantae > Streptophyta > Magnoliopsida > Santalales > Viscaceae > Viscum > Viscum album. The sequence goes on along the minus strand of OY728163.1, from coordinate 1,041,087,468 downwards.
ATATAACACAAAAATCAAGTTTCTATTTCTCCTTATGCAAAAATTCACCAACTTTAGGGAAATGATCTTGAAAACCAAAACAATTATCCTTGTACCCTCATATACAATGAATCAGACGGTACCTTAGGTTATCCCAAATTTATGGAATTGTGATTGTGGGATTTTTCATATCCATGTTCTCTACCACTCTCCATCAGAACATGATGGTTAGATTTCTCTTCCATGTCCATATTTTCACCTAAGTTCTCCTATGTAGAAACTCAGTGATGAGTTAATTTGGGTAACCATTATGTTTCATAAATTAGTTTCCAAAATTATGTTTTTTTATTCCTTTTTTCAATGTGTGTTTCTATAAAAGAAACTTTCATGTAGTAAACCATTTATAACCCCGATGAATTTTGAGGGTGAAATTCATTTTAAGGGGGGGTAGAATGTAACACCCCAAAAATTTATGAAAATGACTCTTTTTAATTTTATTAATTTCTTGTGTTGTATGCTACACCATGATTAGCTAGTGCTATATGAAACACTTTATTATTTTGTAGTATACGAAACACTATTCTTGTCTTGTGTTGCACGCAAGAGAGACCTTCCTCAATAGCGTGTGTTCTACGCAATATAGAGTTTCACTAAACCACAATATATTGTTATAATATTATTATAAACTAACTATTATGAATATTATTAACCAAATTTTTAATTTTATAACATTATCATTAATCATACACATATTCTAGAACATTTTATAAAAAAAATTAAATTTTCAGATAAAAGAAGTATTTTTAAAAAAATGCAGTTTTGTCTCCTTTTGATGTCGCACCGATTTAAAATCTAATTTTTTACAAGTTTATAAGTTCAAGTTGACAAAGTAAAATTCTTCTTCTGAATCAGGATATAAAAATTTATGTTGGATAAATTTTTGACATTATTCAGTTGACCTTCATATTTTGATGAATAGTAAAAATATGCTAAATTTTAATTAAAAAATATTTTTTCATCAATGAAATTTATTTGGATAAATTATAATATTGAATGAGTTTAAATTATAAATAAAATATATTTTTCCCATTTAATATAATTTATGTAATTATCATTAATTTTACATTGGATTCATAGGTAAAAATATTTCAATCTTTTCCAATGTTTAAAATAAAAACACGTTTTTTGACAACGAGATTAATTTTAAATTAATTACTGCAAATTTTGTGTTATGAATAATAAAAAATGGATTCCATATTTGGAATCAGTAGGTACAAATTATGTTAATAGGATACTTTTAATTTTTTGCATTATGAATATTAACTACGGTAAAATTTATTTACAACAGTTAAAGATAAATCTGGTAATTTAGGGTAAGAATAATATTATATAATTACACTAACACATGTCATAATATAATTGGATGATAATATTTTATACCAAAATATACTTGGGTCGATATGTTATCTTTTGGAACCCACTTGTATGTGATTAGGACATTTATTTCATTTTATTTAATGAAATGTTAAATATGTCTCAGCCAAACATTAATAATTAAATTATTTTTAATACAAGGTTATACTGAATATAAATTCAATTATAAATACATATTTGAAAGAAAAAATATTTTTATTTATCATGTATTTTTATTTAAAATTTTTAATAAATATATAATTACCTTAATAGCTTATATATTAATGATGCAGAAATTATTTATTTACTAAAAAATCAATAATATAGTTTTTAGTAAAATAATAATACCCATAAAAGACCCAAACACTTGAAAAAAACTTATTTTAAGAGAATATATATACCATAATCATCCAAGTGTCGACTTGTGGACCATTTGGAGCCTTATAAAACATATTATGATATTTATATTATTTTATTTTAAATGATGTCAAAGTTGTCACCATCAAACTTTAATAAGCATAACATTTTAAAATTTGGGCATTTTAAAAGATGAATTCGACTAAAAGTATTATTATAAAATAAATTTTATTTATAAAATCATAGTATTTTATTTTTAATTTTTATGCAACCAATAGGTATATTAAATTATTAAAAAAAATATTGTAGTAAATTTTTTATTAAGAGAAATATCAAATAAATGATTTTAAAAGTATTAAAATTAATGTTATATGAACTAATTATTGTACAAAATTAATTTTCTAGATGAATAAAACATTTTTGGAATCTATTAAATTGATTTTTTTAGAATATATATTTATCATGGATTTTATTTAAATTCAATTAAATTAAATGTGTCAAAACAGAAACTATTGATATTTTATGAAAATAACATATTATTAAATTTTTTAAAAGTCACAAAAATATCCAAAAATTACAAATAAAAATTTTTATATTCTAAAATTTCATAAAGTATAAAATTATATACAATTAACAACACATAATTATGCTTTTATAACCATTTAAAATTTATAATATTATTAACACAAAAAAATTAAATAAATTAAATAAATTAAATAAGGACAAATCAAAAGGATAAGGTTTAAAATAAAATAAAAACATGTCTAAATATAATTTTTTGATAATAGTACAACTATCGCTAATCTAATATCCGAATTTGAGTCACTTTGGATGTTCTCATGTGCGTTTTGTGTTTATTATAAATTAATATTTTTGAGGACTCCAAAAGTTCTCCTCTCCTCTCTTATATAAGGGCACCTCCTAAACTCTCCTATTCTCTCAATTTTGAGCCTTCATGCTCGTCAAACCCCAATATATTCCACTTATGAACCTCTCTACTTACATTATAGAGGTTCTTTTGTTCTCAAAAGACCAACTCTAGTACCCTGAGAGGATATTTAAACGAGGCACTTTGACGAAGATGAAATATCATATACTGATCCTTTCAAATTTATTTCTTCTTCTACATAATCATCATTAGTTGTTTCATTAAAAATATATTACATATATATAACAAATATACTGATATGTTATTATAAATATGAAACAACCCTATTTAACCTTATATTCATCTGATGAAAAATGAAATCACTGCGTGTGCGTACATATTGAATACCTTCTCCACATTGTGGTGTAATCTGTTTTTCCACCACCACCTTTCTTGGATTGGTATAATGGTGGAAATAATAACTATATATTTGATTATTATAAAATTATACTAATTATGAGATACTATATCAACCACTACAATTATATTAAGTAATTATGGGAATGATATCATCACTCGTGTGTACGTACAGATTATCGTCTCCACGATGCGATGAGATTCATTATCCATCTTAACCACTCAAAAATGATTATAAAGTATATATAATGAATAACACTGAGATATATGACATAATAATTATACTTTATTTATGTATATATATATATTTCATCTACTAACTTTCATTCAAGTCAATAAGGAAAGGAAAATAGTGTTCATGCGTACATACGACATACTGTTTCCAGGAACGATGTATTTCATTTCATTTATCTATATTATATATATATATATATACACACTGAATATGTATATGACATATAAATATTTTTTTACATTCTGGAAGTAAATAAATCATGATATAAGTAATAATATCAAGCACAAAAAGTCCAAACACGTATGATAAATGAAACGATTATTACCCAAAACGTTGCTTCAACATGGAATTGACAAATAAACGGGTAATATAATGTCATAAGTGAATCATATATGATATCATAAAATTACTATGATTCGTGAATAATTCAATGACATTATTTAAATCATTATAAATGAGTTTTGTACATGAACGAAAGAAATTCGACATATGGTAACGGATAATTTTGCAATCTCATTTTTATCTGACATTGCTTATATGTAAGTATTTACAGGGGTTATATTTATTATCCATGTCCATGTTTTATAAGAATTTTTTCATAATGTGTTTACTATTCTTCCATGTATGTCTAAATACATTTTTTCCAGTTTTTTACTTTTACCAAATTGTATGAACGGAGTCTTCCTTTTTTTTACCATACAAGGTACTTTTTGACTTTTCCTGCAAAAGTACGAGGAGAATGTATTTTTAACTTATACGGAGTGAACTGATTTTTACGATTTCATAAAAGATTATTTACATGAATATTATTCTAAAATATTTCATGATTATTTTCAACAAAATTATTTTCTTTTAAAATTTCATGAAATTTGGAGAAAATAAAATGATTTTGAAGAAGAAAGGACATTTTCCACATGAATTCATTTGAAGTGTTTTATCAAAACAATTTTCCATCTATTATGACTTTCATTAATATAGTTATATTTCAAGTGTAATATCTATGTTATTTACATGTTTTGATTTTATTTATGATGAAGTTGTATCCATTTTTTATATGGATTATGTTATGATGGGATGATGTTTATGAAACTCATTTTATTCGTTGGGTTCTGATAATTTATTTATGTTTATTTTGTAGCACATAAAAGAATTATTTCATTTTGAGATGGGTGGGAACTATTTCTCCCTCCATTGAATTGGGTAAATATTTATATCTCAGGAAATAAACATGGTTGGAACGGAATGTAAATCCAGTCCAGCAATACAGGGATGGAATGACAAGTAAACCCGGTTCAGTAATGGACTTCGTCGACTATGATGGTCTTTGCAGCAATGCCTTGGCTACTGTGTAAATCATATCCCATGGTTAATGTTTTTCCACAATAACCTGTTTTATTACCATGCTATTTTATCATGATTTTTGTTCCATTATGATCTATTCCTTACATAATGCCATGTTATATGTTATTTCTCAAGATTTTGCTGTTTAAAATTTATGTTAATGTTTTTATGTTCAACTATATATTGGTTTTTTTATTTTCTCCATGATTACCCTTACTAAGGATTTGAGCTCACCCATTTTATGTTTTCTTTTCCATAGGATATAAAGAAATGTTTTAGGTTATAAAACAAAAGTGGATGACATTTATGGGAGATGTTGAAGATATTTCAGAATGATTAGAATATTATGTTCTGAGTTTCCAAAGACACTAAACTATTATAGGCCTTGGGTGTCTATTTTAGTTATGTATTAACTATTTAGTAAAAGAAATATAATGTCAACATACGTCAATTTTGGGACTATACAAATGTCAATAGAATTATTAACCCCAAAGGGAATCAAAATAAATTCATAGAGTATAAACATTGTATGGAAATTTATATAGAGTATGAATTCACTTTTGAGCCGCAATTTATAAAATATATACGGAGTTTCAATCATGGAAAATTATTGTTCTCTTCATAACTAGTAAATAATATCATCGATATGAGCTAGATAATACATATTTTTGATAGTGGAATTTTTTATATTCCCAATAATTAATCGAATAATGTATTAATGGATAATTATTCTTGAACATAATAAAATGTTCATTACATGGTGACACAGTAGAGCATATAAATCTCCTACAATTATTATACTTAAGTTTATTTATCAACTCTTGGAATTCAACTGGTGCCATTCTATAAAGAGTATTTGAAATGAGTATTACTCCACAAAAGAGTTGTATTGAAAATGAAACATCACAATTTGTAGGAAGTGTATTAAACTCTTTTGGAGAGACATTAGAAAACATTTTTACAATCAGAATATCTATAATGATGGGTTTCTCCCCAACCATTTGAGATAAATAACCTTCATGATAGGAATTAATAACAACAAGATAGATATAATTTCCACTATAATTTTTTATTTTTACTCATAGTGTAAATAATTATAGGTTTTTTTAGAATATGTAAAATGACTTCCCTATCTCAACATTTGATATATACCCCTTATATGGAAAGTAAATACTTACCAAAAATATCATAAAATTCAACTAAATGGACAATAAAAAGATTTATTGGAATCGTATTACCAAAAACATTAAACGGACATGAACTATGGACTTGATATGTGACCATAATAACATTAATAGAATAACATAGAAAACAATTATAAGAACATTGTGTTTTATATTGTATACAACACACAACACCATGTATAACCAAACAACATAAAATTATTAATTTTTGATCATTTTCAAATAGTCATTGTATTGGATTTCACAAATATAATAAATAAAATACGAAATAATATTAATATCACAATCAGTAGAAATTTATTGATAATTTTTTAGGAAATAAATAAGAAATGTGTAGTAATTTAATCAAATTCTTTAAAATACATTTTCTAAAAAAATGGTTTTTAATAATTTCTGTCAGAGAATTTATAATTAATTTTTTATACTTTTCTAAATTTTATTTGATAAGCATCATTCCATGATTAAAATTATGCCACAAAAATGATCTTATGGTGAATTTTTAATTTTTTTTGAAAAGACTCAATTTCCAGGGAATAATGAAAATTAATATTTTTTTAAAAAAAAATCTTTTCAAGAATATACTAATTTAAAATTATAAATATACTAAAATTACAATTAGATCTAAAATATTAAAAAATAAAATTATTTTTATTCGAATAAATGTTATGGGATTTGTGGTATGAAATCATTATTATACTTAAAAATCAATTTTTCTGAAAAAAAATTCTGTGAATATTACATTTTTTCAAAAATTATTTTCTAACACGTATAGAAATTTAATATTGAAAAGGTTATTACTTTTTTAGAATATGGGGGTAAAATTTTGGAAAATGGTTCCCTTTTTTTAATATGAATATGAAACATATTAAATTTTTGTTAAAATATAAAAATAAAATAGATTAATTAGGGTTAAAAATAATGTGTTAAAGATTAAAAATAATTAAAAAACCCATAATTTTATTGGATGATTATATTTCATCCATAATAATTTGTAATTTGAAAATATCAAGTTTTTTCATGAGGATTTTATTTTCTTATTGATAATGTTTATGTAAACGATAAATTCAAAAGGTAACATTCAAGATTTTCATATCTATCATATTTGTTTACGGGGATAAAAAATTTATGCTAGGTAATAAATCATAATTATAAATGGAAATTAATTTTTTTATCATGTTTATTTATTTTTAATTTTTAGTGATTGAATAATAAACATAAATTCTTGTCCAAAAGTGACACAAAAAATGTGAAGGCAATCAAAAAATAATGTAAATGAATTTAAAAACTCTAAAATTAATATTTCTAGTTTGAGTTTAAGTATAATATGATTTTTTAAAAAAATATAACATATTATATATTATTTTATGGTTTTTACTCAAATTATTATAATTTCATGTTTTTTAAAAAAAATTATTTATCTTTTTCCAAAAATGAAATTAATAGTATTTTATATTCAATGTATTTTACTAAATTGTTTAATAATCATAAATATAAATAAATGGTAAAATTAGGATAATATATTTTCAAATTTATAATCCCTTGTCCATTTTTGATACAATTTTTACCATAAAAAGAAAAATTATAATCATTTTAGATAGAAAAATTTGTTACCGCAATTATAGTTAAAATCGGTTAATCATGGGGTTAAACCAAAATACACGGTTTAAAATGAAAAAAAACCTCTATAAATATCATTTGATGATGATATTTTGAACATATACTCATTTTATTTCAACTAATATCAATTTGGAATCATTATTATTGAGAAAGGAATTAATTTAATTTTAATATTTTTTGTAATTTCAAGTGTTCCCTTTCCATCCATTATAAAATGACACCCCTTATCTCTTTTATTTATATCTTTTTTAATGTCCTATATCACCTAAACCCATCCTAAATTTCTTCTATAAATTTATATCCATGAATTATATTTCCTACTCAAATTAATATATAATTCTAAGGGTCCTCTAAAATTGATCAAAAGGAAGACTAATAAAGAAGTGGTGTTCATCTTTACCGACTCTTTAAAATTTATTTCTTTATATAATTTATATAAAACTACTATATAAATCATAAGTAATAAATAAAATATACTAAAAATATTTATAATTTAAAATAATTATGGTAAAACCATTTTCTTTCTCTATTTATCCACTAAAAAGTGAAAATATCATTGGTTCACACATACATCTTACCATCACCATGTAGTCGGAAAATGAATTTTTCATCACAATTTTACATGAATGGTTATAAAGATGTACATAATTAATATATATGAAATTAATGAAAATTTTAATCTTATTTAGTTATAATATCGTGTCAATATTTTCACCATCCAATCCATTAGAAAATGACAAAGTTGCTCATGTGTACCTATAGGCTTCTAGCCCCATGATGTAATGTGATTATATATACATTTTTACTATAAATGGATAGTAATAAGGATAAATTTAATGATTTAATATGATATAATATTTATTTTATAATGTAAAGTAATTATTTATTTTTCTATCATTCAATATATTAAAATGTGAGAGTCGTATCCAAGAATATGGACGACATGTCATCTCGATGAATGGTCTAATTCATTATACAATAGCTAACTTTAATTGATGAATATAAATATATATATATATGATATTTATATTGGGTTTATACTTTTTTGATGATGTAACCATGATTAATGGACAAGGAGATGAACTACCTAACTGAAATTTTAATGAAAAATGAAATAATTAATATACAGAAAGGATGATATTAATAACTAATGATTCATAAAAGGATATTGAAATGTTATAATTGGATAAAAAATTATATTATAATTATTATAATTATTTTTTATAGAACTATAATAAATTAAAACATATTATATAGGATGTTATAGCGCCTTCAAAGAAATTCATACCTGCTGGAAGGGTTTATCATCTCAGATCATTTTCATTGGGACGTATGTTATGTTATACACCTATCTTATTCTATGATATGTATATAAATCTAAATTGAACTAATTTATCATGAATTAATTATTATCATTAAATTTAAAAAAAATATTTATTCTTTTGTTGGTATTATGATTCAAATGTTTCCAATGCGATGGGGGATTTATGTTATAATATCTCTATTTATCAATATTATTTATAATTAATCTATGATTATGTTATATAATTACATATCTCTCCATAATACCAATAATTTTCATATTCGTTGAGTTTTTCAAGATATTACATGATTTTCTTTTATCATCCATTCTTAAAAAACTCACGATACCAAAAAAATAAGACAATTTGACTTTTTTTTCTCATCGGTCTATGATCATTTTTCTTCCATATCCACATGTTATAAAAATAAATTTGATATTTTTTGAATTTTATAATACAATTTTGAAAGACAATTTTTAACTTGATTTACATTTTAGAAAAAAAAAATTAAAATAAATATTCTTTACTTTTTATGAATGAGTAGATTTTTCCTTTTAATCAAAAATGATAATATAATATATTTTTTATCATTCACTTTATAAGTGGAATTTACCCCAATCATGAAAATGAAATTATTTGGAGATTCCATTAAAAGTTTCCATTTTTATTTTGAAATATAATTTTTTATTTAATATTTAGAAAAAAAATTATATTTTAAATAAGACATTTCAAAGTGAAAATGTTATTTTCCTCATGAAATTTTCAACCATATATATTAAAGGACTTTTTTATCAAATATTAAATCATTAAATATTACATATGTTTCACTAGGTATATGAACCAGTGATAACATTATTTTTATTTATCTGTATTTTTTATTCATACAGTAAATAAATATTTGTGAAAGTCATATATTTTTCATGGTTTATGGTATAATAAAGTGATGAATTATTTATAAAAGTCACTAAATTTCCAGGGGTTATGATATATGATAAAAGATCAATGATCTTGTGGAACCCATGTGTTTTTATTTTTATTATGTGATGGATTGACCCAAAATTATATAGCCTTTAATTCACATGGTAAATATAGATATCTCATGAGATAATAGAAACTAGAATGGGGAGTGATCTGATTTCAGTAATGGACTTTGTCTACTATGATAGTCTTGGGAGTGTACCTTGAATAATGATATGATGTAATGGGGAGTGAAACCAATCCATAATGATTGTCTTGTATGTTTACATTGACTATGGAAATAAATTTATATGAATATTTTTAAACTAAAAAATATTTCTTATTCCAATTTAATGATCTCAAGGATTATTATATTTCCTTCCTTTATGATTCATGTCTTATGAAATACAAAAATCTATTCCATAACTATATATTGTGATATATAATATTTATGGTATGATATTTAAATGTTAGGATGTTGTTCTCATACCCTTATGATCATGTTATACTTATGTTATTAGTGATATATCCCATATAAATAAATAATGGGAATTTGATCTCACCCATTATTATTATTTCTTTTCCCTGGGAAATGAAGGGAAAAATTGAGTATAATTTATATAATAAGTGTTCTTGTAATGAAGAACTATGTGAGAGATTATGTAAATATTTTATGAACCATTTGTTTATGTACCCATGTTTCCTAAGACATTAAATATTTATGGTACTATAATTGAATTTAATTTTATGTAATATATATTCATCTATTAATATTTAATATCTATTTATAAAAATCATTAGTCTCTATAAGGACTTACTATCACTAACATACCATAAAATCATTGAGGTAGTAATCATTTCCCTAAAAAAATTCGGTGATATAAAAGAGTGGGTAGATCCATAATAAAATAAGGCATTAGGTGTTCTAGAGTGATTATATGTTTATATTTCACTACATAATTATTATAACCCATAGTGATGATCCTGGTCACAAGATATTCCCCATAATCATTGTGCTTATTTTGTTGTCTCCACCAATCATCATAAAAAACATTCAGATTTCAGCACTAGTTAGTGCAATTCCCATGCTTAATTCATTTGAAACATTTGATTATAGGTGGTTTATTATATGGTGATTTTTTAAATTATTATCTAAATTATTATTCACATTAATTTATCATTATATTTAGTTATGAACTTCTGTGACACACTAAAAATTTTACCAATCCCATGGAGATAATTTTCTCCATGTTTCCTACTACACATTAATTATAAATAAAACATAAACTTCTTCTATCTATTTTTTAATTAATATTATATCCGTTGAGTTAAAACATGTTTTCTTATAAACCAAAATATTTAAGGGTAACTCCAATATTTATCTCTACCATGATAACACCTCGAATGATTTCTTTATATCTACTAAAGTCTCATATGGATAACTTTTTTTAGAGACGTTATTTTAAGTGACTGAGAAAATGGTCAATCTTTCATTCTTGCAGGTTGATAAAACTATAATCATACAATGAATGTCTATAAAATTTAACTCATTAGTATAAATGGATTTATCATACTTATACTTTAGGTCATTTAATTTCTTCTCTATTTTCAAATAAAATATATAAGGAATTTAATTACTGAAAAATAATACTTTAACCTCATACCGCTCCGTAAATTAATTTTTTTTATATTTCCTTATATTTTTGATATTATTCCACAATTAATAATCTAATACTTCCATATAAAAAAATAACTTCTCATGTTCCAAACACTATATGATGGAAATTATGTTTTTCTGCAAATGATTCATTACTATGAAACTAGTTAATCGGCAGACTAACTAATAGAAGTTAGATTTTTCCTCATTAAATACTAAATAGAATTTCATTCCCTAATTTTATAATAAGAATAAAAATCTCATTCATGTATTGAGAATGATTCACTATAATTAAAATAATATTTTTAATATAATCTACTATAAATTTCTGTTTACATAGAGTAAAATCATTTAATTTTTTTTAACATTCAATATTAACATGATTCCTTCATCTTCCAACCATTTAATAAAACCAAAAAACATATTGTGAGAAATGATAATAAATGTTTAAAACCACATAATATCTACCTTATGAAAACATTATGATATGATTTTTTTAACTTATCAATATGATTCCCACAATAGTTTTCTCGTCATCTTTTTCAATGGTAATGAATTATAACTCTAATACAAACTATAGTGATCCATATTTTATATACATAAATATTTCATATTATTATATGAGTATTAAAAACACAATATTGTGATCCTTGATAGAATCATATATTTCAGTTGTATATGGAAACATTTATAAAAAAACTCATTCATAATATATGTACATTATATCACACTTATGTATTCACAACTATCACTAATCTAATACATATGATACTTATAATCATTATTCATGTCCTGGGGAAGGTAAACAGAACAAAAGGTTTAACTAAAATGATCAGCAAGGGTAAATGAATGAGATATCAATTATAATTTAAGGATTACATGCGCATAAGTGTATGATAAAATGATCCTAACTTTTGAAAATCATACCAATAATATCTAATATCAGAATCAAGAATCATTGTGTAAATCATGGATGTTCATAGGAAAATATTAAAAAATTAATCCTACATCACGAGCCATGGGATCACAAAATTATTGTAATAAATAATTTTTCAACACGTGCATAAGAATAGAAATTTTTTCCTTATTCAGGAATAATTTACAATACAGCCAAAATGGATGGGTTAACTCCCCACTCCATCATATACACAATCTAAGATCATTCCTAGAATTATCATAGTAGATAGAGTCCCTTGATAAAATGGGTTCACTCCCCATTCCTATCCTTATTGTCTCATGAGATATATATTTGTACACAATACTTTTAAAGTCAATATAATTCTAGGACCACCCATAACATAATGAAAGCCCATTATATATGCACTAAATTATCATAAACTATTTATCATATCATAAGTTAAGGAAATGAAATAGATTTCACAAACATTTCAACATTTCATCATAGCATAACTTATGGAAAATGAACGTGTTACATAATCATTTTTTATCATAATTTTAAACCCTACCGAGAAACAATAAGGATGATATCATTGATCATATCCCCACTAAAGCTTATATAACATCAAAATGTTTTATCTTAGACAAAAAATGACATTAGAAGTTCAGCAAGATCATTTTTTTGAGGTAAATTACTTTTTAAAATTAATCACTTACTTAAAATCTAAAAATTTCCCAAATATAAAAAGAAAAAATTTTATTTGAAAAAAAAATGAAAACGTATAAATGAAGCATCAAATAATTTAGTAGTTATGACAGTTTGAAATTATATTAATTTCAGGCATTTTGAAACTAGGCCAATAATCATAGACCAGAAACCTAAAAATCCACTAGCCCAGTAAGAAATCCCATGAGGCTTAGCCTGATAAATTTCAAATCGAGATGGGATGGACTAGAGCAGATGATTCATCAAGCCAGGCTAAGGCCTCTATGGACAAGCCTGCAGGCATGGATAGGAAAGCACGCTCATTTTCTTGTATAAATTATGGTCCGTAAAAGCTTTTCTTCTTTATAAATAATGGAAAACTACTAGTATAAAAACACAAACTCCCACCCAAAAACTTCTAAAGGTTGCGCATGGACCAACATGTCTTAGTTGTATACCTCGATTTGAATTAAAAATACCTATATATATATAATCATTATATACATTTAAATACATACATATATATACATATATGTTTACATTATTAATATATATATGTATCTATATATATGTATTTGTGTGTGTGTATATACATATATATCTATCCATCTATCCATTAATTAAAATTAAAAAAACAAGACACCCCAACCCAACACCAGTGCATTCCTTGCACAACCCATCATCTTCCATATAAATTTATTTAGGAAAAAATGGGTAAATTCCATATTAAATTTTTATCAGCAAATTTTCATTAATTTAACTAATTTAAAATAACCATGAATTAATTATTTGATTAATAATTTATAATTTATAATTATTATGAATGTTATTTATTATGATGGTTGGTATTTATATAGACGTGGAAGTCAATGGATATTCATTTTTTTAATCAAACATTTTCAAATAATCTATTTAACCTTTAATTATTTTATTATTGTGTATACATTTTATATTTTAATTATATTAAATATAATTTTATTATTATAATAAGTAGGTGACAATGAGGTTGAGGGTTCTTTTGAAACACAATAAGTGATTAATTTAAAACATGAAAAAGGAGTGATAATTAAATGAAAAAAATTAAATAGTAAAATGTTAACAAAAAAAATTAAAAATATACCATTGAAAAATCTATATTAAAAATATGAAAATTTTTTAAACATATATTTTATAAAACAATTTAAAAAATATTTAAAAAATATTTTAGAGAAACATTTATAAAAAAATAATTTAATTTTTTTAAAAATCCTTTTAAAAAATATATTTTTTATAATAAAATTAAATGTAATTTAGAAAAAATAATCAAAAATAAGGTTTTGAATAAATTATTTCCAAAAAAGATTTTTAGAAAACATTTTTAAAAAAATGTTAATACCATTTTGAAAACATGTTTAAAAATTTTAAAAAATGTTTTAAATAATAGTTTTCAAAAAAATTAAAGAGCATTTTTTAAAAGATATTATATAAAAATTAACGTTTTAAAAAAAGTTTCAAAAAAAATTGAAAAAAATTAAAAAATTGTTTAAAAAAATATACAAAATGTTTCCAAAACACATTTAAAAAAATATTACAAAAATGATTTTTAAAAACTTTTCAAAAAAATAAGTTAAAATTTTGTTTAAAGAAACAAAATTCCAAAACATTTTTACAAGAAATATTGTAAATTTTTGTGTATATATATATATATTAATGATAATGTATATTATTTTGAATATATTAAAAGCTTTCAAGGGCTTTCCCATGGTCCAATTGAAAATACTCGACCAAACCAAACAGTTTGGGTTGGCCCGAGGCTAGGATCAGGTTGATTAATGGGGTTGTTCATACCAGATCAACCCATCCTAAATATTAGATAATAGCCTTGTTTTTTAGGTAAGGCCTATTCCGACCTAATTCGGTTTGTTCTGGGACATGATTACATCATTAATTAAGAAAATATTTCCTTATAAATTTTCAATAAAATTTCAAATGTAATTCATTCAAAAAATTAATAAGGATATTCCATTAATAAAATTAATAATTCAATAATCATTAAAATGACATAAAAATCATAGGAAAATATTAAAATCATTCTTTAAATAATGATTATAAAACAAGTATTTAGAAAGGATTTATGATCGAATATAGAAATTAAATCGATTTTAAAAACATTAGCTCGATCTAATGGTTACATAAATAGAGGAAAATGAAATTAAAAAATATAATATCTTGATATACCCAAATTACAAGAAATTTCATGGGATTCGTTATAGTTAGGTCATAAAATTATATCATTGAAAACTTAATCCTAAAGAATCTGGATAAACAGTGATAATTTAAGAAACATTTCTTAGTTCAAGTTCTACATGCTTCAAAACCACTTTAACCTCTTATATAATAAATGTAAATTCTTTATAATTGTATAATAGAATCATAAATGTACTTATAATATCAAATATTATCCACTCATAATAATTTCAACATTTATTTATTAATTATTATTTATTTAAATATAGTTCCTTATATGCTTCATTATAATTTTTTATTTATCAAATATGAACATTTAAACATTGTAGTTTCAGTCCTTGTACTTTGATCATAGTATATCATATCAATAAATTTAAAAATGGAATAAATATATTGTACATTCAATATATATATATACGGATCCATAAATGGTAGATTTAGAAAGATGGATTAGTCCATTCTTGGAGATGATAGGATAAATGTTTGCATGAATTTTGTTACTATTTTTTATGGATAAAATGAAAGATAGATAAATAAAAATTCCACTTCAATAATCATAATAATATAATAAAAAATATATATTTATTAAATCTATCATTGTAAAAATCTATGTAAAGTACTTAGAAAAAAACACCACTACATGGAGATGGTAATCTGGACATGTGACTGAGAAAAGTTTTCTCTTTACAAAGGATTGGATGATGGTGGATAATGGTTATTATATCATTAAAATATCAAATAAAGTATGTTTTATATACCTAATTAATTATTGTATACTTTATACCATGTATCTATAGGAGGTAGAATAAAAAATAAAATTTAAAACACTCGGTTTAAAGTTATGCCTCTTCATTAAGAAACCATTATTGGTTTACACAATAAGAATTCATATAATGGTCTTCCAGTTAGGAAAGAATCTCTATAATGTGGTTAAGAAATATAAGAAGTTATTATTAATTTTATTATTCATTATATAAGTCTCAATAGGTGTGGTAAATATATGAGAAGAGGTTCCCTATGTGAGGGGAGGGGTACTCAAGGAATCACTTCAAGTATCAAATTAATATAAATTTATTTTAGGATTATTTTCATCCAAATTGATATATTTTCATGATATGAAAATTATGATTTAAAAAAACCATATTGAATAAAATTATTAAAAGTTAATATAATTTTTTAACCCTTATCTCTTAGTTTTAAACCCTCCTTAACCCTTTTAACATTTTTTTCAATATCATAGTTTTATATTTTTAAGGGACAATAATGATACCATAAACATGAAAAATTACCAATGAATATATCATGGTTGATATATTCAACCGTATAAAATTCATTTCTATTAATATTATATACTTATAATTTTTAAATAATTTTAAAAATTATTATTTATTATAAAATATCATTATTGTCATATCTACAGAAATTCTTTTACTTTGACCTTAAAGTCATCATGATTATTATGGAATAGAAATATAAACCTTAAAAAATCCATAATATTATATAGTTATCTGAAAAGTTAATGGAATACAATAATTCATTAAAATTGTTTTACTTTTAATATTACTAAAATCTTTTATTTTTTTATATTATTTTAATAAATTTTGTGTCAGTGTTGTGTAAGAATTTAAAGTAATTTTTTAATCACTAAAAATTAAGAAAAACATAATCTCATTAAAAAATTAATTTTAAATGAAAATAAAAATTCATAAATTAACATAATCTCATTTTACCATTATAAAATAATTAAATATATTAAATTCAACAGAGTGCAATTTTTCATTTTTCATTTTCTTAATATAATACATAGGTTATAATAGAAGAAAAATAAAACCAAAAAGCCTTATATTTTATAATTTGATGATAATACTCTAACTACACCCATCCAAGTGGAAAAAGTACAATGTTATAAAAAATTTAAAGCGTTATCCCATTGTTTTAGACTTCTTTTCCCCATTTTACAATTACTAAAATGTAAAATATTTACTAAGGTGACTATTCGTAATCACTAAAAAGGGACATATTTACAAAATATAATCCACCTATTTGAAAAAATTAAATCTATTGTAAAATAATATATAAAAACTCAAAAAAAATTAAATTATGTTATTTTTAATGATCATTTCACAAATTAAACATACACATGCCCAAAGCCCATATTAGTTTTGTGCCTTTGAAAAAATTAAAACATAAATTATTGGTTCATACTAAATATACATATTCTTAGACCTATTTATTCATAAATAGAACTGTTTAAAACATATACTTCTTAAATATTTTCTTCATATAATAGGGAAAATAAACATAATAAAGGGCGATATCATATGCTCTGTATGGGTAAGAAAGGTAGAGATCAATGAAAACATAATCATATATAAGAATAACATAAAAATATTTGAAAATCATATCACATATATAAAATATCCTAATAATTTTTCATTGAATAATTAATATATTCTATTAAATAATAAAAACACATATTATATTAGATCATAACATAAGATATAAAATTATGGCATACACACAAGCATATAAAATTATTTCCATAACAACCAAGGATTCACTGCCAGGGTTATCTAAGTTATATGATTTCACTCTTTATACCATCTTAATATTCATGGTTTACTATGATAGCCATAATATTAGTAAAGGTTCCATCCCAAGAACATATTAGCAGAAAAATTCATTTACTTCTTCTCATTCCATCCATCTCTATCTCTTGAGATATAAATCCACACCAAATGTATTATAAGGAGATATAAGTCCCACCCATCACATAATGAAAATAATAAATATATGAATATATATATATATTATCATTAAAGTTGAATTATTAGGTTATATATATCTTATATATTCACTAAATCCATCATTAATACATTCTATTTCAGTTTGAATAAGTTGTGTCACTTTGTGGAGGCGGTATTCCAAATGTCCACAAACAAAGTTATCATATATCCAAAAAATAGAAAACATAATGGTGTGTTTTATATAATATTTATAGAGGTATAATGATATCATAAATTCCATATTTTTAAAATAAAAACAAAGTGTCAGTCATAATTCCCATCCATGATTGCGCTTAAAGTAAAAACAAACAACATTATTTCTTGAGGTGGTAGTTCGTTGTACACAGGAATGGTAAGTTTGATACCCATTTGATGGAAGTATTTTTGAATTTAGGTATAAACCATAATATAAAAACATATATGTATATGTAGGATACAGACTTTGTTATATATAACATAAATGAAATTAATTTAATGTGTTATATGAAGAAAATAAAACAACAATATTTGTTGATGAATGTTACCTCTTCTTTGGATATCTCCAATATATTTTGGCAAAAGGCCTCATTGGAAGATGTAATTCCAAATGTAATGATTATATAATTAAGGAGGTTATTTTGGGAGATGATTGGGAAATATTTTTTCTCAATAAAATACGTTCTAAAGTGTTATTAAAAGATAAGAAGAAGTTCCCTTTAATAAGATAGGGGAGGGGAACTTTTGGAATATCTCAAAATAATTATTTATAATATATACTATCTCTATAAAAATACACCCAAAAAAATATATTCAAATTTATGATGGAAAAAATTTATTAATCACATAAACCTATATATTTTATAAATATTTTTGTATAATTCAAAACTTTGTCATCTTTACTAACTTTGTTCTTAATCCATTTTAATTTGAACTATGATACCATTGTTATTAAATTTAACTGGATATAATTTTTACATATAAAATATTAATTTGACAGTAAGTGAAAATTGAATATATAGTAGACCATATCACATCCCTTTGTCCTTATTTAATATTTTAATTATTTTTAATTAATTTATTAAAATACAATTTAAAAAAAAATATAATGACATTCAATTTTGACAGTAATCATAACATTGACATCAACAAAAAAATAAAAAAATATTACTTCAAAATAAGAAATAATATACACCCATAATATTTAATATTAAAATATAAAATTTTATCATCACATTAATTAATTAAAATTATATTTATTTTAATATTTTTATTCTCATTTATTTTATTGTTTAATTAGTCGAATAACTACTCCATCATTATTTTGTAATTATTTATGATAATTATTTCTCTAATAAAGATTAGAAATAAATTTATATGATTTGTATAAAAATTTTATATTCCATAATAATATACAATCTATGATATATTCTATTTAACCCCTTAATAAAGTATTATACATATTAAATAAAATAGTGTTAAGTTTTCTCACTCCTAGGGAGTTTAATAATATTTAAGTCATTCTCATAGAATTTATCCATTAAATTATTAAGTATTAATCCTTATTTTATAATTATAGAATTAAACACATCCAATAATGTTTGGGAATGTTTTATGGTAGTTTTATAATATTTAAAATAATTTTTTATACTTAATTACTATATTTACCGTTAACCATAGTAATAAAAATTATAAAGTTACTATTGCAATTGTCCCAAAATAAAAGAGAACTATTAACTAAATTTTTTACATTGGATTAAAAATATATAATCCATTTTCTCATGATTCAAAACACATAATTTTTAGTAAATAATTAATAATTAATCTCATTGACCAAAAGATAAAATGAGTTTTTAAAGTGAAAACACCCAAAAAATTGACATGTTTTTATGTCCAATTTCTATGTGAAATTGATTCCAATAATCAAAGATAGATTAAATAATAAAATTTGATCCAATTATACATTAAATACAAAATTATATACAATTAAAAACTATAAATTATTCTGATGAAACATTAGTTTTCAATGAAAATTTAGTATTTTTTCATTATTCATCAAAATGTGAAACTTATCATAAAAATAAAAAAATATAAAAAATTAAATTTTTATATCCCAATTTCAAATAAAAAATTTTATTTTTTCGTATAATATTTTTCAAAGTGTCAAAAATTATAATAAAAATGTGTTATCCCATTAATGGTGGAAAAACTTCGTTTTTATTGAAATACATATTTTATGTGTAAAATTGGATTTGTTCTTATATCATGTTTAGAAAATAGATAAGATAAATTTGAAACATTAAATTGAATATATTATATACATGTTTAATTAATATAATTCAATAAGTGTGATTTTTTATTTATAATAATAAAATAAATTTTTTCATTGTTAAATACTTTTTTATAAATTTATTTTTAAATGTTTACAATAATTTATAATTAAATAATAATTAATTTTTTGTAAACCATAATTTATAATTCATTTAATAAAATTCATATATTATATTACAATTTCTAGTTTATAATTTTTTTTCTTAAATATGTATAATAATAATATGTTGTTTCGTTGAAACATAGGGTTATGTACGACACAAGTTATTGCTACATTGTGTAAAACGAAATACTTCTAAAAAATATTTAAAAAAATATATCTCATAAAAATATAGAGTTTCTACATGATAACCCCCTTTAAAATTAATTTCTCCATCAAAAATTATCTATTTCATCAATGTTTAAATACCTAAACATTTCATTCATAGAAACCCACTTTTTTAAAATGAATATTAAAACTTCTATTTTAAAAGGTAAAGCTGCAAACATAGCATTTACCCATGGAAAATAATATATAGGTGTATATATAGTGTGACATAAGTGGTAAGTGAAATTTTGTACTTTTATGGGAAATATAACTATCAATTTATGATATAAAATGATATAAAACAAGTTTAGTATAATTTTAATAATCACAAGGTAATAAATCTATGATAATATAAGAGACCATTTAATTCATTGGAAAATAAGGTACTAGGATAAAATAATTTGTTCCATGATCCTTTCCCCAGTGCTAAATAATTTTTATGAGAATAAATTCATATTTTATTTCATCACATTTATAAGAATAGTACCATATTTTCATTATTACAAGATAAATATAGTCTTCATCACTTATTCCAAGAAATAAAGGTTAATTATTTATTCCTAATGAATTATTATATCATGAAATCAATAGAATGATATATTATTCCATATTTCATAATGATTAAACAAAATATTTGAAGAAAGGTTATCCAATATGTGTAAATCCTCATATGTATAGATAATACATTAATCTCTAAAACCAAAAAAACAAATTCCTAAATGGTTACCTTTATGATCCTTAAAAAATATTAAAATAAAAACCTTTTGAAAGAATTTATTTAACTTCACAAAATCAAATAATCATTAATCCCTAAAATACAATATTTAGCTCTTATTTATCACACACAATCGAGTGAACACCATTATCACGTTTTCTCTTGAAATATGGAAATAACCATAATTACCATAAAACCTCAGTGAAAAAATGAATGATTTCAAAAATTAACTCTTTCCCTTACCATAAATCTATAAACACATTCCTTAAAACACTTTTTCATTATATTTCTAAGCTATTATGCCATCATCAATACTATCCCATTTCTCTTATCACATAATCAAACATATATTTATCATATTATTATCCATACATCGTGAACATGTTAAGGTCTATCCTTACCTTTATCATGTGTTCCCTAGAATGATCACATGAACACCACATTTCCATTCTGTGTTTACTATTAACACTCAACGTATGCTTTCAAACCCTTAATGAAAAACATAAGTGGGAAAATCCATAGATATTTCATTATTCTATAATAACGTAAAATTATTTATACAACATTATTATTATATTAAAATACATAAACATTAAATAATTTTACAACATAATTATTTTAAACCACATCACCAATAGTTATGGGATGATATTTAGATATATATTTTTCTTTAGTTGGTTTCTAATGTCGATCATCATTGTCAACTATTATATTTGGTCACTGATTATTATAATACCCATTTTATATACACATGAAATATTTAAGTTTGGGGGTCATTTTATGTAGCCTTTTCTCTATTCACATCATTAGATAACTCTTTCACATCAAATCATTATTCAATTACCTTATGGCTCTCTTTCTCATTCATAAAAAACTATCATTCCTTTTGTGAAAATTTATTACATGTTTCATTCCACAATTTGAGCATAAAAGAAAATTTTATCATCATTTCTCCATGGTTTATAGTTTTTTCTTTGACCCCCCCCCCCCCTTATGTTTCTTGCTAATATCATGATATTGATATGTAAATATAACCTCTATTTCCACCCTTATAGAATAGTATATAATCACTTCATAGCTATTGGAGTCTCATAAGGAAAACTACATTCTAAGAATTTATTTTAAGAAACTAAATAATCTATCAACATTGAATTCCTTTTGAATTATAATACCTGATGTGTACATTGAAAATATTGTAAAATTATTGTCGTAGTTACCAACAGACTCATCATTCCATTATATTAACTTAAAGAACTCTTAATATATATTTATAAGAACACAACATGAAAATTAATAGTGAATAATACGTTCATGAACTCATCCCAATATAGGGATTAAATTTCATATTTCTTCCATGTATTCTTCCTTAGATTCCACCATATGTCTGCTTCTCCTTCTAAAAGATAAACATCCAAAATGAAATTTTCATGTTTACAACAGTGAAGGTTAGAAAATATATTTTTAGTGCTATTGATCCATTTTTCAGAAATAAATTGATCAGAAGACCCACTAAAAGAATGTTGGTGTTGCATTTTGAAGGACTCAATAGAAATTTGGTCCCTCCTCTTCTCAATTGGATGTCTATAATGATTCATATCTTGTGTGATTATAGAGATAATATTTTAAATTCCATCTTCTATAATATTTTTTTTCTCATGAGGAAAATCTCTACAATGCTGATTACACTCATCATTAACATGCTTACTACGAGTTCCATATATAGACTAAAACAATAGTAAAATTTTATTAACAATATTAAAATTTGGAAGACCAAATAATCAATGGAAATTACTTATAATTTTTATTATATTTACCATAGGTTTAATCCTTTCCAATTCATGATTATTCTGGGAAATAAATGTTATTAACATATACTTATACTTATCCATTGAGACATCCTGGGACATATCCTTAGAACTGTATCTATAGTTATTAGTAAATAATTATCTTTCTATATTTCTATGATTGACTAAAACATTTCTCTAATACCAACTATAACCATCCAATATAAATATACATCATCAATATATCTTTTTTAGAACATTTCATATATTAAACAAACACACGCCAGAATACTATATTGGTTTATTTCCATTAGAGACATGGAAACATAAAAAACATTTTTATAACGCATCTACTTATTATCCCAACTATTTCATTAAAACTGTAAACTTTTTTTTTAAATTTCATATTTTATACCTTTCTTTGAATCCTAGGGTTATGAAACAAAAAAAACGAGTGAGCTCATATACTCTGTATGGGTAATGAATATAGAGATTAACCATAACATAATCATAAGTAATATGAAAATGATTAAAAATTTGTTAAATAATACCATGTACATCAAAGATCTTAATAGATGTCCTGGATTAAATCATAGATGTTTAAAATCAATCAAATAAAAAATTCTATTAGATCAAAATATATGACATGGAATTGTGGGATACACATAATCATATAAATTAATTTCCATAGTAGTCAAGGAATCATTTATAAGGCCATATTAGTAGTTTTAGTTAACTTCCCATACCATCTTGGTGGTCATGGTTCACTCAAATGACCATCTTATTAGTCAATATTTACTCCCATGACCATCTTAGCAGACAAAGTCCTTCACTGAAACGAGTTCACTCCTCGTTCAATAAATGTCTATCTCATGAGATATATGTTTTAACCCAATAAATTAGGGGGAGTGTTAGGTCCCACCCATCACATAATAAAATACATACATATGTGTTCTATAATAAAATAAATCATTCATCATATCAGAACCCCTGGAATAAAATTGGTATCATAAACATCATTCAAATAAAACATTACCCATGTAAAAGAAGTGGTATTCAAAATTATCATTTCATCATAAATATAAATCATTATTATAACTAATTATATTGGAATAATTTAATAATATGCATATTAAAACAAATTCAATATAAAATAATGTAATCTTGGACATAAAATAATTTTTAAATATCCCTTGAAAACAATTCTTGAGTAAAATATTCTTTTTCTTTGAAAATGTTTTCCTTTATTAAAATGTGTCGCAAATTTTAAAAGAAAAACATTTTATTTTAAAATAATATTTTATTATTATAATGGAAGCCTCAAATTTTTATGTCATCATGATGGAACAACATTTATCTCATGTCATATCAGTTAAAAAAAATATTCGATTTGTTTTTGGGAAATTCACAAATTTACTCATTTAAAAAACGAAAAAAACATTCAAACCATGTATGAAAAATTTAGAAATTGCTAAAAATTATTTTATACCTCCATATGATAGTTCTTAAAACATGTCTAAAATATTTTATATAAAACATGGACATGGAAGATAAATTTTCACCAATGGAGACTTAAAGAAATGTAATCCCAAATATTGATGATATTATGAAATTAATACTCATCACATTATAATCAGTAGAGTCGTATTCCCCAAGAAAATAAGAAACATGTATGGATATTAAAATACCATAATATTCTATATAAAACTCATAAATTACATTAATATGGATTATATAAACCATTTATAAGAATACTTTAGTGTGTAAGGCATGTGTCTCGTAGATATAATTGTGAGATATAAATTCATTACCTTTTTTCTTGAGTCTCATAGTACTCATGAAAACCTCCATTAGTATAAATATAATAATATTATACATATATTAAAAATCCATATTCATATATATAATAACATACATGACTTAGGAATTTATATTTCACACTTTTTATTAATTCCATGTTTTATTTATGTTTTGGGTAACAACAACTTTGTTTTTCGTACATGTTATGACTGGTTATACTTGGTCCTCAAACTTAGATCATGATATCATTATCTAAAGATATATAAAATTGATATAAATATAATATTAATTAATTTTATATATATCTATATGGTTATATATAAAATATATAAATAGAAAATTAAATACACTATTAATTGAGACGGTAGGTCATACATATGCATGAACATTACTTAAATTTCATGTCATATTGAAAAAATGAAATTATATGAAATATATGGATTTATAAATATATATATATGAATATAATATCATTTAATTTTTATTATTTTGTCATATATATCATATATTTTCACTAAAACCATCCAAAATACATTCCATGTAATGTATGAATAAGCCACATTGCTTTTAAGAGGCGTTAATCGACACATCCACAGACGAAGTTATCGTATTTCCACAAAATGTAACGAATGAAGAAATGTTTTATACAATATTTATAAAAGTATCAAGAAATAATAAATTACATTTAAATAATATAAAAATATATTTTTCGTCAAATGTCCCTTCCATTATAGGTTGTAATGGAAAAAATGAACAACATTGTTTCATGATACAGTAGTTCACCTTAATCAATAATTGTAGGTTTGTTACGTATTTGATAGAATTGTGTGTGAGTGTAGGTTTAAAACTTAATATAAAAAATATATATTGTTATCTTGGATACTAATTTTATTGTATAAACATTAAATAAAAATAATTTAAGGTATTTATGTTATAAATAAAGCAATAATGTTCGTGGATGAACATTTCATCTTCTTTTGGTATGTCCTTTTGATTTGAAACAAATAGACTTTATTGGATTCATTTATACAAAATTTAAAGTTTATATTGATTATTTAGGTATGTGGTAATAATATATTTAAATTTTTTGGCCTAATAAAATAGGTTTTGAAGTGTGATTAATAAATAATAAGAGGTTCCCCTTTCTAAGAGAGTAGAGGGGCACTTTTGGAATTTCTCAAACTATAAATTCAAAATGAATTATATCTCAATATGAATACCCCAAAACATATATTTATTCAAATAAAATATGTTATATGGTTTTAATATAATCATTAAATATATTTTAGGCATGTTTTGGTATTATTTTAAACCATATCATTTTGATTAACACTTAATGAAGCCATTTTAATTTTAACTATGGTACCAATGTTTTTAACATTACGAGGATATAATTTATACATATAAGCATTAAATTGGAAAAATAAATAAAAAATTTAATATATATTATAACATATATCATCCCTTTGTCCCTAATTTTATTATTTTTAAATAATTTAACAAAAAGTAATTTTCATAAAATACCACAACTGTTTGTTTTGACTCTATCCATAACATTGACGTTAAGGAATATAATCCAATAGGATTACATATAAAAAATTCATTTAATACACCCATATTATCTCATATTAATGTATGATATTATTGGATCTCCTTAATTTGGTCATATTATATTTATTTTAGTATCTCTAATATCATTTAATTGATTATTTCCTTGATTGATTTATTACTGAATTGAAAATTTTTAATTATTTATGAAAATTATTTCATAAAAAATAATGAAAATAAATTTCATTTATTCAGATAAATATTATAGATTATATAATAATATATATTTTCCAAAATTTATTCTATCTAACCCCATATTAAAAATATTATACATGTTAAAAGTAAGAGTGTGAAATTTCTTCACTGCCATTGCGTTTAAAAGTATTGAACTGTTTTTCATAGAAATTTGTCACTGAAATTATAAAATATTGATCCATATGTGTTAATGGTCGATCTAAATTCATTAAATAATATATATTTCATGATTTAAGGTTGTTTTATAACATCTATAATATTATTTTTACCCTTAATTAACTCATTTATCCTTAACTATGGTAATAAAAATTATAAAAGTTGTTATTCATATTGTCCAAAAATAAAAGATACCAATTTAATAAATTTATTCATTATTATTAAAAATATTGGATAATTATTTCATATTTCAAAAAACATAATTTGAGTAAATTTATTAAAAAGTTATCTTATTGATAGAATTAGAAAAATGGTTTCTTAAGTGAAACTCTCCAAAAAATTTACATGTTTTTATATCCAAATTAATTGTGATAATTGATGAAATGAAATTAATTTCATTAACTAATAAGACATCGATCTAATGATACATTAAAAGAAATAAAATATATAATTAAACACTATAAAATATTTTGATGAAAATTTTTTTCTATAAAAAATTATTATTTTTCAATAGTCATCATAAAATGAATCATATAATAAAAATAAAAGAAATTCATAAAAATAAAATTTTAATATCCATATTTCAAATAATATTTTTATTTATTAATATAAAAATTGTAAAAATTTCAAAAATTTATATTTAAAATGGGTTCTCCATTAAGAGGAAAAACATTTAGACAAATAATTCTTTTATTTGTAAAATTGGAATTGTTCATATATAATTTCTAGAAAATACAGAAGATGAATGATAAATATTAAATTCAACATATTATATATATACTTATTTAATATAATACAATAAGAATTTTTTTTGTTAAAAACACACTTGTGCGTATTTAAATAATTTTTAAGAAAAAGGGTTCCTTTTATTTAAAAAAAATATAAATTTATTTATAATTAATTGGGAAAATAATTAGGTGTAAACCTTAATTTAATAGTTATTTTTTTAATAGTTGGTGTCTTATAACCAACTGAATGTACATTAACTACATGTATATTTATTTTTTTTAAATATTAAACATCTTCTTACATATTTTTCATTGTTCTGAATGGCTATGATCTAATAATGTCATAGAGTATTTGTAGCATTGATATGGTCATAGAAGTTACCCTCTATGATGAGATCCTTTAAATTATATAACAATATTCTTAAATATAGTTCTACAGTTGGATGAAATACAATGAAAGGACACGTATCATGCAGACCGCCTATTGTGAATACTCATAAGCAGATGAGACTTCCTCTCATGAATTTCTCACTTGTTAATATCCAAGATATGAGACTATGAAAATAGACCCGCCATTAGAAATTACACATGTTCTGGTGTCCTTAGATATTTCTATTAGTGATCCTGTGTAATGATCATTTGACATTAAGATGATCATTAATATGTGTCACGACTCACGCACTTTGATTTACCAATGAAAACCATCACAAAGATAGTTGGAAGGATGTCTGGTACGTTGGGTGTACAACGAGTGACATGATATTAATGGATAATTCGATGAAGGAATTGTCCCATCCATTTATGGAAGTTAATATCTAAACCCTTTTATTGAAAGAGAACCTTCATGTGAGGTTTCATGGCCATGGTGTAATGATGAGTTTATTTTAGGTAGTCAAAGAATGATATATCAAGCATAATGATTTTTGATAATATCATGTAACCTGCATGATGAGATATTGAGACAAAGGGATTATATTACATAGTGAACATTCGAATGTGTATTTAATTTTTGAAACTTTATTTTCATTCTCTTGGGTGCCTTGATTAGTTGTTAGACATTACTTATGGACTTTAGGCAAGCCCGCCTAATTCCAACAAGAATGAATCCTAGAGGGTCACACACCAAGTGTTTTTGGTGGTCTTTATTAAATTATATTTTAATTTTATTAATGAAATAAATATTATTCTCAAAACCATGGAATAATTTTTTTCAAGTTAAAATTATCTTATAAATTAAATAAAATTTCTTTATTTATTTTATTGAACATTTAATACATATTTATTTAAGAAAATAATTTATTTATTTATTTATTTCGGTGTTCAATAAATGGATTTGGAGTTCGAACGGACCATGTTCAGTCTGGTATTAAAATAATTATTTGAAATATGGTACATATTTATTAGTTGTCACAAGTTAAAATAATAACGACGCTGCTATTATTTTGTTATGCGTAATTTTATACATAATTCTATTTTGTGCAATTTGGCGCAACATAAATAATGACACGGACTTATTATTATGAGCAAGGGTTTTCTCTATGTTCATGAATGTATTCAATTTCTATTAAGTGGCTAAATATTTTAATATAAGTTCCACGCATATAAAAAGGTAAGTAAATCTATTGATCCAAAGTGAACTCACCACATGCTTGGTGAATTGAGAATTGGTGAGCTAAATATTTTCTCTCTCAAATACGCTTCCTTCCCCTCTCAAGAACGAGCAACATTCTTCAAGGCCAAAGATCAAACGATCAACAAGAACTGACACAAGACACTTTCTTCATTGCACTAGAACCTGGAGAACAAGATCTTTCGATTGGAGGCCATCAGATAACCTATGGATCACCACTAGAGGGATTATAGTTCGGATCCTCGCAAGCAAAACAAGATAATCTAGAAGGGTCATCCCATATGGTCAGCATCATCAACAAAAAAAATAATATAGATCTACATATTATTTTCTTTATGAAATTAATTAAATGAATTATAAAAATGATATTCAAGATCCTTTCTAAAGGTTTCAGGACTCTTCCTTCTTTATCTAGATCTTCGATTCTATTCCATGGAGACTAGAATTCATCATCATATTTATCCTGGAATAATTATTGATCATGGTAATAATTAAAGTCAAGTACCATCCCAAACCTGCTTCCACTATGCCAAGAAACATCAAGTGGTATTAGAGGGTTTACATTACAGTTTATAATTATTTAAATATTTCATGGATGATTTGCGCATTTAATAATTTAGTTGTTTCAATTTTAGTTAATCATTCTACAAATCGGAATCTCAAGAACTGTTCTTCCCCTTTCATTTCCCATTCACCTTATAGAAATGATCTCTTCAATTAATTTTGATTAAAATAAAATAGAGGATCTCATTCAGAGGTTCCAAATGTTCTCAGTCATACAACACCAGAACACACGACATTTATTCGGTAGTACACACTGTGTAGCCAAGGTTCAATGCACCGATTCCGTCCTCCAAACCAAGCTATGTCATTATAGTTTGTCTAAGTCTTAATGAATATATGTATTGACAATGAATAGGTGGCACACAGTTTCCATATTCATGTTGTATGGCCAACTAGACATGATGTGTAGTCCCTTTGGTTTAGGGTTGGATTGTGTACCTCGTACACGGCTTTCCCAGTTGTAGACCGTGTAGTAAGGAACTACACAGTTTGTGTCCCATTGGACATTCAATGAACATTGAGGATTTCTGAAGTACACTCACACTCCATTTTCCCTGGTGTGTACTTCAAATTCATGGTGAAAAATAGAACACACTGTGTAATTAGAATACACGTCGTGTATTCATACAAAATATGCAGATTTACTGAAATTTATTATAATATTATAGAAACCCTTGAAACATGTACCATTGTGCGGGCGTAAAGATGGGGCACAACAGGTGATAACTGTTTTATATATGTGAGATTAATTTAACAACTGTGCAATGTTCATTTCTACTCATTTGGTAGTTATGAATTGGAATTCAACAGGTTGCCTCGAAGGTACCAGTTACGTACAAAGATAATTTTAAATGAATTAATTTTTTAAAAATTATTATGGATGAGAATCTCAAGTAAATTCTGAAAAGGGTATAAGATAAAAGGATTGATTAATTAAAGGTAATATTTAATTTATTTAGGCGTGATTTATCTTAAACAAGAACGATTATCGAATTGAATTCTAGTATTATTTATGCATAAATATTTATTCAAGTATAGATGATCATTAACTAGACCAATACCTTTTTATATGGATGGGTTACTTTAATTTATTTGTTTAAATTAAATTTTTTAGCATGCGAGCCTTTTCCTTATTAATACATAGGGTCTACGTGCCCAAGGATTCCTTTATATAAAACCCCTATTGACCCCTCACCGTTATGTGAGTTAAACAAAATGCATCTTTAATAGATGGAACTACCATGCTAGTCAAGGTGGTTCAAGATGGAGGTGAGATGAACCCAATCCCCGGAGATACATAGGTGGATAGGTGGAAAGCTATAAACCCAAACCCAAAAGGCTTAAGATGTGTATCCCTTAGATCAGGGTTAGTTTATAAACCACTATAAAAAATAAACATTATAAAAGTTCATGAACTTTCCCTTTATTTTATTTATTTCAATTTCATGGTTTGTAATTGCGGATGTGTCGTCACGATCCCAAAATTAACGAATTAAAAAAGCAAAAAATATGGAACTAAAATAAACCATACATATGCGTAAATATTATCAAAACATGGTTTATCACTTAATTAAGTTCCACTTAATATAAACAGGTTTTTGACAGTTATAATACGAAATTCACTTATAAGAGATAAAAATCCCTCAAATAAAATATTAAGTCAGACAAAGCCTTCTATTACATGATTAAGGGAAAAACTAAATAAAACATTGTGCTTGACCAACCCTTGTTGGGACACTTAATTATATATATATATATATATGAATCCCTTGTGAAAGTTTTTGGGATGAAATAATCCTATTATGTCAATAGGAGTACCCATTTCTAGTCTTGGGGTAATATTGGAGGCATGAGTTGAGGAAATCAAAAAGTCATGACTTCCGGATTGGGGAGTCCACTCAACAAATAAAGGAGGTTAATTGTCATAGTTGTCAAATTTATAACCACATAAATACCTTCTAATATCTTGAAAACCCCTTGATGGGGTTACATGAAGGGTAATATGGATCCTTTCCACTAGAATGTAATGGAAACTGGACTTTTTGAGTTCAATGGTTAGGGACATTGGTTCATGATAAAACAGTGGGAGACTTAATAAAAATTTATTACTTCTCCTAAAATGTAATCAATAAAGTACTAATGATCTTTTATTCTTTTTGTAGAATAAAAATGACAAGCTCATCAACCGCACTATCCCTACGGTCAATTCGGGATAAAGATAACATCTTCATTGGCATTAACTTCCTATAATGGTTTAGAGGCCTTCAATTTATCCAAAATTATTAGTGGAAGTCTTATGTGATGGAGTCAACATTATCTAATCTTCCATCCAAAGAGGAATGTGAAGAGGATTTCTTGGTCTATGAGAAACATATGAATTACGTGGTAGACGTTCAATGTTTGATGTTATCATCACTGTCTAGTGAGCTCATGAAGTCTCATAAAAACATGGATACTTATAGCATCCTCAAGAACCTCTGTGGCCTTTACCATGATATAGAAAGACATGTAAGGTTTGAGATCTCTAACGCACAATTTCATTGTAATCATTGAGAAGGTTCCCCAAATGGGCCTCATGTAGTCAAGATCATCGGATACATTGATCACCTAGAGGTTCTAGGGTTTAAGCACACTGAAGAACTAGGCATCGATCTCATTCTTTCATCACACACACATATATAATCTAAATTTTTTGTCAATTTCAATATGAATAGCATTGAAAAGTCTCTATCTGATCTTCTTGTAATCATTCTCAATGTGTACAAATATATGAACCGTGAAAGGCCTTATATCCTAATGATGAATAAGATAAAGGTAAGGTGAGTAGATTTAATACCAATGCCTCATCATGACCTTCTAATAAAAGAATGATCAAATGGGAGGAAAGTGAACATGAGGCTGTTTGTTTTGAATATGGAAAGAAGGGCCACAGGAAGAAGAAATTCACCCATCCTAAGAAGTAAGGGGAAGCTTCATGTGCATTTGTTATCAAATGCAATCTATCTGTTTCTACAACTTAGTTATTGGATAAAACTTGTGGGGATAACATATTCATCCAAATACAGTAACCAAGTAGATTTAGGAAGACTGACTGAGGGGAGGTAGATCTACAAGTATCCAATAGAGATAGACTTGCTGCTATACCTATCAGAGACTGCCACATCATGCTGCCATCTAGGATGATCTTAGTGTTAAAGGGTTGTTATTAGGTGTCGTCTGTTACTAAAAAACATTATTTTTGTATCAATATTAGATACATATGGATTTTTTTCATGAATTGAAATTAATATTTATTATTTTACAAAGTTATCATAAGTTTTCATCAGAAATATTTATACAATGGTCTTTATGTGTTATATTACACAAACCAAGTAATGAAATTTGATAACAAAGTTACATCACATGACTCATACAACACCTAATTTTGGTATCCCTGAATAGGTCATGTATATAAGAAATTCTTGACAATTTTACAAAAAGATGGATATTTAGATTCTTTCTAACTAAACCACTTGGTGTATGTCATGAATATTTACAAGGAAAAATGACCAATTCCCAATATAGTGGGAATGGATAAAGGTCTAAAGAACATATTTAATTGGTTCATACAGATTTTTTTGGACCATTTATAATTGATACAAGGGGAGGGTAATCATACTTCATAACTTTTACTTATTATTTTAATAGATATGGATATAACTAATTAATATAGTATAAGTCGTATTCTTTTGATAAGATCAAATTATAAAAGATTGAAGTTGAGTACCATATTGGAAAGAAGATTATGAAACTTCACTCAGATCGAGGTGTGGAATATCTTAATCAAGACATTATTGATTACCAACTAGATTTTGGGATCTTATCCCAACTCACTCCTCCACACACTCCCCGGTAGAATGGTGTGAGCGAAAGCTGGAATCACACCCTGTTGGACGTGGTGAGATCAATGATGATTCATGTGATTCATCCATTATCCTTTTGGGGAAATGCGTTACAAATAGAAGCACACATAATAAGCCAAGTACCATCTAAATCGATAAATGGTACTCCATAAGAGTTCTGATGTGGACAGAAATTCATATTATCTAATTTTCATGTGTCGGGAAGTGATGTGCTTGTTAAAGACACTTCTGGTAACAAACATCATCCCGGTGGAAAAAATGTACCTTTATAGGATACCCAAGGAAACAAGGTGATATTACATATACAAACCCTTAGACAAAAATGATATAGAGGAAAGAAACACCATATTCCTTGAGATGTATCAAGGTAGACTTCGATGAAGTTGAGGCTCCAGGTACACAAGAGTTTTTACAGGAATAGATTGCACAAAGCCCCATGGAATAAAGAATTGTTCCAGACAAAACAGAGCTGCGTAGGAGTATATGTTAGGTTAGAGAACCAGAACGGTACAATTTTTTAGTAACCAATGATGGTGACTCACTATTAGTTGATTATAATGATCCTCTAAGCTACAAGGAAGCAGTAAGTGGCCTAGATGTTTCCAAGTGGAAAGAAGCCATGAATTATTAAACGGATTCCATGTACAAAAAATATGTTTGAATTTTGGTAGATCCTCAAGTTTATGTAAATAATGTTGGTTGAAAATGGGTATTCAAGAAGAAACAAGACATGGAAGGAGAATTAAACACCTATAAGGCATGACTACTTGAAAAAGTGTTAAAACAACATCATGGAATTGACTACGATGAATCCTTTTCACTAGTTTCAATGCTTAAATGCATCAAAATTCTATTGTGTAGTTCCACATACCATGAATATGAGATTTAGAAAATGTATTTTAAAATATCCTTCCTTAATGGGAACCTTTAGGAAGATGTCTACATGACACAACCTGAAGGGTTTATGACTCGAAAGGATTCCAATAACGTATGCAAGATACAGAAATCCATTTATTTTTTAAATTAATAATCCAGGTCATGGAACATTTGTTTTGATAAATCCATAATAAA
Organism: Viscum album; assembly: GCA_963277665.1. NCBI lineage: Eukaryota > Viridiplantae > Streptophyta > Magnoliopsida > Santalales > Viscaceae > Viscum > Viscum album. The sequence goes on along the minus strand of OY728163.1, from coordinate 1,041,052,760 downwards.
ATTTCATTTTAACATGAATGAATGTGATCCTTGGGTTTACAAATAGTTTAGTGGGAGTGTAGTCATTTTCCTAATAGTATACGTTGGTGATATATTACCTATTGGAAATGAGATACCAGTATTACAGTCTATTATGGAATTTATGAATCAATGCTTCTCCTTCAAGGACATGGCCGAGGTAGAATATTTTATAGGGATCAAGATTCATCTTGATATATCGATGAGATTGTTAGGCCTAATTCAAAGTACACACATTGATAAGAAACAAAGGTTATTTAGTATGAAGAAATCCAAGAAGGGATTATTACCATCATCATGTGACATTCATATTTCTAAGAAAATTTGTCCCTAGAAACATGAGGAAAGAAAGACAATGGGAAGGACTCAATATGCATCATCGATTGGGTCAGTCATGTATGTCATGCTATGTACTTGGCTGGATTTCACCTGTGCATTAAGTGCTGAAGGAAAGTATCTAGCTGTCCCAGGTGACCACCATTGGATGGTAGTCAAGACTATCCTAAACTAATTGAGGAATACTAAGGATATGTTTCTTGTTTATGGGGGAGATGAGGAACTAGTCATTAGAGGATAAATAGATTGTAGTTTCCAGACCGATCAAGATGATATGAAGTCGCAAAAAGGATGCATATTCACTGTGAATGGAGGTGCAGTGATCTTAAAGAAATCAAAAAATATTGTAGTTATAGATTGTACAAAAGATTCATGGTATATCACAGATTTTGAGGAAGCTAAATAAGAATACATGATGTGAATCTTCATCCAGAAGATGGATTTGATACACAACATAAAGATCTCACCACACTATACTTTGATAATACTGTAGCGGTGGCTCTCACAAAAGAGCCATGGTCAAAACAGCAGAAAAAGAACATACTTCATTAGTATCATCTCTTGAGAGATTTTTCTCAAAGAGGTGAAGTTTCAGTGATAAGTATTTCCATGGATGACAATGTGGTGCACCCCTAGACTAAATCCTTGACTCAACAGAAATATGATCACTATATGAGGTCAAGCAAACTGAATGTCGAATATAGTTGGATCTAGTCCAAGTGGGAGTTTGTAAGAGTTCATATCCTAGAACCAACTGGTTGTACATTTATTACATCCATATTTAATGTTTTTTAATTTTAAATATCCTATTACATATTGTTCATTGTTCGTCATGACTATGATGTAATAATTTCCTAGAGAATTTGTTGCATTGATAAGGTCATGGTAGTTCCGCGCTATGATGAAAACCTTGAAATACTATAAAAATATTCCAAAATATATTTCTATTGTTGGATTAAAAACTATTAAGGGACATATAGCATGAATATCATCAGGTTTGAGTACTCGTAATCATATGAGACTTACTCTCAGGAAGTTCTCACCTGTAAATCTCTAAGATATGTGATTATGAGAACAGACCCACCAATAGGAATTCATTATGTTTTGGTGTCATTATATATTTCTATCTACAATCGTGTTTCATTATCCTTATAATTTAATACTATCATTAATACATGACATGACTTGCCCACTTTGTTTTAATGGCGGAAACCATCAGGCAGAGAGTTAGCAGGAAGAATGGTATGTTGGGTGCATGATGAGTGACATGATATTAATGGTTAAGTTGGAAAGGATTTTTCCCTAAAATTTATGGATGTTGATATCTTGTCCATTTTATTGAAATATAATAATATAGTGAAATTCCATGGGAATTGTGTTACGACGATTTTATTTCAGGTAGTCAAATAATGACGTATCAAGCACAAAATTTTATGACACTATCATGAAACCTTCTTGATGAGATATTGAGACAAATGGATTATATTACCCAGTGATCATTCTTATGTGGGTGTTTTTTTGAGACTTTATAATATTTCTCTTGGGTGCCTTGACCTATTTCTAGAAAGTACTTATCGACTTTAGGCAATCCCACCAAATGCCAAGGAGAAAGAATCTTAGAGGGTCACTCACTAAGTGTTTTTTGTGGTCTCATTTTAATTCTATTTTAATTTTATTTATTAAATAAATATTATTCTCAAGACCATTGAATAATTTTATTCAAGTTAAGATGATGAAATAAATTAAATAAAATATATTTATCTATTTTATTGAACATTTAATAAATATTTATTTAAGTGAATAAATTATTTATTTATTTATTCAGGTGTTAAATAAATGGAAGTGGAATTTGAGAGGACCAAGGTTGGTATGGTAGTAAAATAACTATTTGAACGAAGGTAAATAATTATTAGTTGGAACAAGTTAATATAATAATGACTCTGCTATTATTTTGTGATGTGGAATTTTATTCATAATTCTGTTTTTCACAAGTTGGATCACCATAAATAATGATGCAATATTATTATTATGGGCATGGGTTTTCTCTTAGTTCATGAATGTATTTAATAGATGTTATGCAATTAAATATTTTAATATAAGTTCCTTGCATAGAAATATACATGTATGTCTATTGTGCCATAGTGAACACACCACACGCTTGGTGAATTGAGAATTGTTTAGCTAAACAATTTCTCTCTCAAATCCTATTCCTACCCCTCTCAAGAATGACAGATGTTATTCAAGGCCACAGAACAAATGATCAAAAACGTTTGACAAAAGACACATGCTTCACCAGGATAGAACCCATAGAATGAGTGGTTTTGATCTAAGGCCATCAGAGCACGTGTGGATCACCGCTACAGGTATTTTAGATTGGATCCCCTTAAGCACAATGAAATAATCTGTAAGGGTCATTCCCAACGATCAACATCATCAATGAAGAAAATACCAAAGATCCAGGTATTATTTTATTTATGAAATTGTTTAAATTAATTAAAACATGATCCGCAAGATCCTCTCTCAAGGTTTCAGGCCTCTTCCTTCTTTATCTAAACCTTTGATTCTATTTCGTGGAGAATAGCATTTAATTTCCTATTGATACTTGAATAATCATTGACCACGATAAAAATTAATCTTGGGTACCATCCCAACCATGCTTCCACTCCACCCAAAACCGTAATATTTATCCATGTTGATACCATCCATTATAATTTATAGTTTATAATTTTCCTATCTAAATCAGTATAATAATAAAATTATGTTTTGTAGAAACTCATCATTGTGTATAAATAAAGATAACTTAGTTTTGTGGTCCATGAAAGAAATGAAACAAATAAATTGTTAAAAAAATATATCTCCTCAAAATATCTTTTTTTTAAATGTTTTTTTAGAAAACAAGATGAATTTAATTTAATGTTAAACATGAAAATTTTAATAAAAACATATTTACAAAAAAAATGTTTTCTAAAGTTTAATGAGTATTTATTACAAATTAAAACATAAAATTAATTAAAATAACCTTAATTAGACTACTTATAATATAAATTAACTAATTTAAATTTTAAATTCATTTAAAAAAAATTTACCTTTTTATTTAACTGAATCAAAAAATGAAATTTTCAAATAAAATTAGTATTTTTCACTCTTCACCAAAAATTAAATATTATCCTAAAATTATATAAAATACAATCTAATTTAATTTTGGAATTATGAGTTAAAAAATTAAGTACCCTTTTAAACATATATAATCATTTTGGATACTAAATTAATAATATATTTTTATCACAAAAATTAATAAAAACTATTTTTGATAGAAAATATATTTTTCATGCATATAATGACTTTACAAAAAATATATTTTCTTCATAGAAAACAATTATACCTATTAATTTTTTCAAATTTGATTGTTCTTATTCAACAGACAAATTTATCTTCTAGGTTATCAATGTTTGCTATATTGGAGTTTATTAAGAATTGGGGATACATGTAACACAAGATATAAAAGAAATAACATTTATTTAAAGAGATATATATCAAAAAATGAATGAGTGTTACACAGATACCATTAGAATTCACCCAAATGAGATGAAAAAACCCACTATAGTGAACTCCAATATAGATTTGAATGGTAAGAAAAGGTGATAGGTGGTAGATAGGGGTATCTCGATCTAAATAAATTCAAATTGAAAGAACCAAGATGAGCCAATGGGTTTACAACATGAAGGGATGTAACATGAGAAGGGGAGGACAGTTGGGGGTTGACCAAGAGTTGATGGAAAGTATAAAATCTAAAACATGAGTGTAGTTTACCATCTATTATATACACAAACCAAAATCTCCACAAAAGAATGTTGATCTCTCCAATACATCGTGGTGATCCTTGGTTAACATGTGGTCTAAATCCCCCAAGCTAGATACTACATTCATGCATATTTTGAATACTACATTTGACTTCCACCACTCTGGGTATCATGGAATGTTCCAATCCATTGTGGTTATCTCACCATCTTCAATTGCCAAATGTTATTCCCTAGATCCCATCCCCATCATGTTTTTGTTGGAGGAAAAAATATCCAACACTACTATAAAATGACTTGTCATGTCATATTTCACTCCATAGTGACCACAAAATTATCCAAAGGCCATATCCATGCCTAAATAGTACTCACAAACTCTCCCTAGGCACCACTATGACTTAAGATACCATAAAAGAAACTTCAAGAGGCTCTATTCCATTTCATCAGATACCTCTCACACAATTCTTATCCTCAAGAATAAAAAACCAACCCAAAACACAATAAATGATGGGGTTCCAAAGAACCTTCCCACTAGAGAATTCTTAAGGATCTCATTACAGCTGATATATAACCACCAAATCACACCAACCTTGAGTAAACTCTCTTACACACAACTATATACACCACCATTCCTACAGAAATTTAGTCGAATCCAACACTTAACACAACCATCACACAATACTCCCCATGGAAGAAAGGGAAAAGAAACCCACCCACTATATCAAAATATTATCTTAATTTTTGGTACTCACATTCCCACATAGTTTTTAAAAAAATATAGAAATGTAATTGATTATGATTAGGAAGGGTATCTCTTCACTTTACAATCTGGAATCCATCATACTCATCTTTAGTAAGGGAACAATAACATCTCATGAATATGAAATATTTTTTGAATCACAATATCAAACTAGAATAAAACAAGCTAAAACTCAAAAAAAAACATAATGTACTAGGAATAAATCTATTTCCCGCATTCATAACTAATTTTCCTTATGCCACCAAGCCTCCAAAAAACTATAACCAAAAGAACTATTCATCAATGTGTCTCCTTGTTTTAATGTTACTTGTTCTTTTTTGGATGTTCCATGAACCTCACATAATACCTGATATCCAACTCTACATGGTCAATGATGTGGAAGTAATCTTGATGGTACTAATAAATCTAGTAAATTTGAAATATGTCATGAATCATGTCCATTTACAGTGGATGTGGAAAAAGATATTCCACATCACCAATGTGATTTAATACCTCAAAATTCATGATTAAATGGGTATAAATCATTCTCCCCCTACCAAACCTTTTCTTCCCCCAATTATTGGAATAATTCTAGAACAAATATCCATTAAATTGAACTCCAAGGTCCCCTTCCTTGATTGGCATAAGATTTTTATCAGTCATTTGATGCATTCTTCCTATCATGAACAGCTTAATAATTCTCTGTCATGCCATGCATCGCATCAGTTCAAAGAGTGGATGACACTACAGTCATGGTCTAGAAAAATGGGGATTGACATGGCCTGCAACACAAAAAAAAACTAAAATGGTTCTATTTCAATAGATTATTGTTTTCTGGTTTTATAAGGAATGTCAAAAACAATAAACTGTTGCACCTAGGATCCATAAAAATTCAAGATGTATGCTTACAGTATACCATCAAATGTCTTAAGGGTGAACTCTATTTTTGAATATGTATAGAGTAAAATCTATTCTTAGGTGATACTAATGAAAATAAAATGGTGTAATAATTTCCATGCTAATGATTAAAAATGAATATCTTAATCCAAGATAAGATATTTTGTAACTCCATGGATCCGCGCAACCTCATACACATGACTCATTTAATAACCATACACAATGCATATCTCCATGATTTGGAGGAAGTGAGTTTTCTTCATCATCTTATCCCACATTATAGGGAAAAAATCATAACCATTTTTATCCAAGGGTAATCATATGATGAATTCAATAGATACAATATCCCGCTTCCACCCATGAATATCGATGGTCTACAAAAAATCATTAGAAACATGATGTTCTAACTATTCCTATGGGATTAGTAGTCAAAAAGACACAAACTCTACACCTGAACATTTCAATATAGTAAAAAACTATAAAATCAAACTATGTTCCATGTTATATAGTCCTTGGTTCACTACTAAGGGTTATATCATTAACTCATGATGGTCCCATTCTTGGTTAACCATTTGAATGAACAAACTCCTCTAAGGTAACGTAAAGTTCTAGCTATCCCTATAGGGAATCACTATATCCAAAACAATCAATCATCGCCTCTAATACTGAGTATCCACTTTGAGACTCCTCCACATACAACATTAGAGAGGTCTACACTATCATAAAAATGACAAACCTCTTTTGTAAACTGACTATGTATCTAGGTTATGGATTCCAAATCATCCATATCCTTCCATGAATCTATGGATTATTGAAAAATAACACTTCAAAACATTATACTCAGTTCATCAGTCATGATATTAACCTTTCATGAGGTATTGGAGTTCTGAATTTTGATGTCCTAAAAAATCCATCCACTACCATTGTCACAAATTCTTGTCTCACTAAGATAAATTATATATGAAACTCCTATAATCAATAAATACCATGAAGAATTATCCAATAAGGTAATTTTTTCAAACCTTCAATGAAAACATGACCTCTGAAAGCTTTGGATCATTGGTTGAATATGTACATTCATGGGGATGTAACTACCAAGACCCATAATATTTCACCACCTTTTACTTCATTAAGACACATCAGAATCCCAAATAGAAAGGGTCGTAAAAAAGCTCAAACATCACCCCTTATTATAGAAAATAAACCATTTGAGAACTTTGATATTTCCCGTTTATGTAGTCAAATTCTTATTGAAACTAGTTATTCCAAATTAAATCCTGGTAATTCCTTTTTAGGGAACTCAATGGGGCCACAATCTGTGAGAAATCGGACACGAACCTCCAACACCAGCCCATGAGACTATGACTATTATGAACCTATATAACATTCTTAGGTGTTTACCAAGAAAAAAAATCCTATATATTTTATTTTTCACTTTCCACACCCTACTTTGATACCACATTCCAATAGAAATTCACCTCCAACATCCATGAGATACACTTGGATAAATTTACATAGAGTCATTGGCATCAAAGAACCATTAAGACATCTCAAAGATGATCAATATTATTCTCATGTGACTTTTATTAGATCCATATTTCATTGATGAACATGTCTATAATATAGTATAGTTATTCATGGAACATAGTGTTCATGAAACCCATGAACACAATTGGTGTATTCATGAAACCAAATTTTGTGACCACAAATGAAAAGCGCCCACTTCTACACTAGAAGGAAATATTTGAGATTTCATCCTTATTTACCCTTAGTTTATAGTATCCAAAACACAAATCATTCATGTAAAAATATGTAGATCCTCTAAACTAGTTGAAAATATCATTTATCCTTATTCGAGGTTAGATATTCGTGTTCATCACCTAGTTCATCCTTCAGTAGTCTATGCACATCCTAATACCACCATCCACATTTGTGGTATATAACATTTTTGAACCCCATAGTTACACCCTTTGATGGATGAAACCATCCTATATCATGTTCTCTATATCAATTCTAAAATACCTCTACTTATAGTTAACCGTCTGATAATGATCCATCAAAATTAAGTAATCTACAATCCAAAAGTCTATCTAGAACTCAATGTCACATCAAGGGGGTAATGTCAAACCCTCTGTAGGAAAGACATATATAAATTCCATGAAAACATTGGGAGTCCCTACTTCCCTACACACATTAAATTTATTGATAATTCCAATATCATGTAAATAAGTGGATCTATATGCCTACTATTTGTCTGACAAGCTTGTTTACTAATGAAAAATGGATGCTGAATATCCAAATCATAGAACACAAACATACTTTAGATGATACTGATAAAAGAATATACAGAATAAAATAATTGATGTTTTAATATAACATTATTTGATTATATATATTAAAAATATATATACCCAAAAAACTGATGATTCACCATCATAAGTCTACACCCATGGACCACATAAAATTAGAAAGTCTAACCTCTGATTATCATAGTTAACACTAGTGGAATGGGTATAATATACTTGTATAACCCCAATTTTTGGACTATGATGGGTTATATGAAAGACTTATTGTCTCATAAATCCAATATATAAGAAACAAGGGTAAATGATAACCTATTAGTCCCTCTAATGATCATTATTACCTCTATCACCGACACTAAAATAGCATGAAACATTACACACCTATATCCTCTACATCACTGCTAACTACCACCTCTAAAATCATGCACCATCCAATTTCATTATCTAGGAGGTCTCTGGGGGGTATTACCTCTACCATCTTCATCTCCTCTCAGATATAGAATAATCATTGGTGGTTAATGTTGCTGTTGTGTCTGGGGATCACAATTGAAACCAAACTTCCACACACAAAAATTGGGAACAAAGCCTAATGGTGTCCCTAACACATATAGTTAAATCACATGATTGAAAATCTCCCAAAAAATATACATGAACCACTATCCAATGAAAAATTCATAGAATAAGACTCTGACTGACTCCCCTCTAGTCAAAACATCAAAATCCTTATCATATAAAATCAGATACAAATAAATATGGTCCCCAAGGAACCATTTTGTCTCACTCTATTGGATACTCACATCATGAGGTAATAATCATGATCATATTTTTCATCTTATACCCTTACAAACACATTACAACATAAAGGGGGTAACACTATACTAGGTAGCTGGGCATAGTTCCCCCGCTAGGCAATGTGAACGAGACTCCACATTGATGAAAAGATCAAATGTAAACTGTAAAAGGACCATAAACATTGCCCCATCTTTCACACAAACAAACTCCCCTACTAAAGGGAAATACTATCCAGGCTATTTATTTAATTCATGGTTGACGATAGGAACACATATTGAAACCTTTAATAACCAATAAAAGAGAAATCATCCTCCTTCCAATCTTGAAATAAAACATCCACCATAACCATGAAACACCACTCATTTAACTAATTACTAGTGTGACCTGATACTCTTACCAATTCCATATCAAACTTAAGTTAATCTCAAGATCCTCGAAGGAGTGATCTATCTTTAGATCAGAGACATTTCCATCACACTTTAGTACTAATTTCTTCTAAAAAGGAATGAAAAATACTTTATCATTGATAATAATACTTGTTCATGTCAACCCTATTGAATTCTGTTAGGTTAGCTTGATGAAAATCACCAGCCAGAATGACACACATATGATGTCTATAAGCCCTAATTTAATGGAATATGGTGACTACCTAATCCTGGTATCATGGAATTTTGTTAAGTTTCCTGAAATTAATTAACATTACATTCATAATATTATCCAATTTTGGTAAGAACATAAATTATCATGATGCATGTACCTATCATAAGTTTATAACATGAATGTGGTACCACCTCACATAGTGCTCTAGTTGACTCAAGTTGCTTGTGTTAGATCATGGAGGCCCTAAAATCTCATTTCCTAGCTAGTCTCGAAGGCTTATGTCACACAACAAGATCTATTAAAACCATTTTCTTACCAATCCATGATATCCTCATAGTTCCTGGCCCTAATATCCATTAAATCTCTCAGAAAAAAAATTAATACCACTCTTTCATGATCCTCCCCCTCTAGGGGTACCCATCGTGGGATATTAATGAGGGAATATAGTTAATGATCCTAGAGTATCACATTCGGTTTTCCCCAGGTTGGAAAATTTCACCAATGGTATAAAAATATGACATATATAAATAATTAGACTTAACTATTAAATAAGGAATAACTGATAGAATAAAAAACTACCAAGAAAATCCATCTCATAAAGGAAAATGACAAACCAAATACAATCCTAAAATTCATGTAATAAAAAAACAAATATAGTATGATACTCAAAATAAAATACAAAAATAAGTCTAAAGGAAAAGACTTAGTTATAGTTCTAATGTTTTGTCTACTAATGTCGATTTTGGTATCTGAAGCCCTCTAAAAAATCGAAAATAAAATTTTTTTATACATTGGGTGATCGTAACATGTATAATAGGTAAGATCGTACCCATGTTCTCTCACACACATGTGAAAAAATCATACTAATACACCCATGAGAAAAAAAAATTAACCAACAAGTACCGAGGTAGGTCAACTATTCAATATCATCCTCATGATGTTATTGTCACTAAGTAATGCAAGAAATATTAGTTATAAAATAATAAAAATATCATAAAAATAATAAAAACCACACTACTTTCCCACTAATTGTCTTCTCTCACACCCTAATGTCAAATAACCAGGAGATACCATAATTTCCATAGTGATAATTCCCAAATACACATAGGAATCCAAATCACATTCCACCCAAAGAAACCTATAAAACCACATCACACCATACACCCTATAGCACATTTTATCACATCTACATCCCAAATAACCAATGTCATCACCATAATAGAAGGGAATAATGAAAATGGAGGACATAAATCTTGTTACCTTATCCTACCATGCATAGACCCCACTAAGATCCACCTCATCCTCTCATCAATCATCACATCTAAGACAGTTTTTACTTCTTCCATCATATTCCATGTGTATAGATCTCTCTTAGAAGTAATATTATGGAAGAGTAGGTATCTAGATATTTTTTCTCTCTATCATTGATGTTTGGAAATATCACAGAACTAAAACCCATTATGTTTTTGTGTAAACACGTGACTATGGTGGTGTGAAAATAAAAAATAACATAAAATTAAATGATATATAAGTAAAACACAATCCAAATATAGGGTTAATAACTAGAGGACTAGGGTATATCATAGAAACACTACAAGGCCTCATAACCTCATCCACTATTATTTCTATATAAAAATGAACTACACCACAAAACCATGCCACACAAAAATGGCAGATTATGTCTTTGCTTTCAAAAAAACAATTTCAAAACATTACAATTTCCAACCATCTTGGTTTAAAAATATTTTTTGTCTCATCATTAAAGGTAATAATGTCAATAAAACTTACATATTTTATTATATGAGTTCATTAATCATTTTGACCTGTTCCATCTCATTATCCAACCCAATAAATTAATTCATTTACCATACATTTTCCCACCTATATCTAGTCTCATTTCAAAATTTCATGTTCCTTCCATACAAAATAGAAAATTTCACAATAAAAACACCACAATCCATCCATATCATTCATATTACCACTACTTCACAACCTCCCCAGATCTCATCCACCACACATCACAACCACCACACACATCTAAACCACCACCAAAACTCATTTTATATTTTATATAGGGATTACATAACAATTAATTACATAAATTAATGGTTATTATCAAAAAATATGATATTCCATGGGCAACCAATTAATAATCAAGATATAGATTTTTATACTTTATTAGGATTGTTGAGTTTAAAAAAAATAAACACAACACAACACAAATCTCAACACTGGTAAAAAAGTGAACAAATAAAGTATTCACAATCATATAATATTTTGGTTTCTCCCCTCCCCTATAATTTTAAATAAAATGGTTAATTATATTTGTTATTCAAGTAAATAAAATTGAAAATATGGAAGAAAAAATTGTGATATGATGACATGTACATATAAAAAAAGTAAATATGAAGTATCCACTACCTCTATTAAATATTTAAAAAGAATATCATGTTAACCAAGGATTATCCACCACCTATCTTAGAGGATTCATTACAAGATCCTATGATAGTAATAACACATCCAAATTCACCAAAATAACTATTGAACTCCTACAACATTAATCCCCTCAAAACATAAAATGAGAATAAAGGGGGAATATGTAATGAGAGGGTTAACAAGTTCGAAAGAACACTAAAATAAAAGATAAACGATTAACCATGAGGTTAAAAACACCAAGGGAAGTGAATAAAGAAGTGGATGATGAATTGGGGTTATTTAAGAGTCACGGTAAAGACTAGAATTTGAAAAAAATGGTTTTTAAAAACCAAATTTATAAATGAAGTCTATATAACCTCAACATGGTTTGTAGATACCTCTAATATGTAATTGTAATCCTTGGTCAATATGTGGTTTGAGCACCCACACCATGTCATATTTTTACCCTAATTTTTTAAACAATGTTTGAATGCTACCATTAGGTCAGTGGAATTTTTTAATCCATGGTGGTTCTTCTATCTTCTTCCATGGAAAAAAAACAAACCCTAATTCCCATTACATGCCTATTTTGTATAATTTGACTATAGAGAACCAAACCTCTCATACATATATATTAAATTATAATAGGTGATTATTAATTATATAATATAATTAACCATGTCAAAATCAGTTATGTTATGTGCCTTTGGAAATGTGGAAACATAATCAAGTGTTCCATAATTGAGTTGCATCATCTCCCACCAAGTTCTTCAAAACTGTCAACCTTTTTAGAAATATCATACATAATACGTTTCATCATAACGTGGGTAAAAAATCTTAAAAAGGGATGTCTTAGTTGCTTAGTATGTGTAAAAAATGGAGATATCAATATATAATTTGCATAAGGTTATGAGAACATGAGAATAATATTTGAAAACTATAACTTCTATACCTTAAAATTGACTCATGGAATATATCATAGTAGTTCATAATATGTGAATTATAAAGGAATAAAAATATATAGGCAATGAGATAATAACATTTGAATAAGATGTAACTTCATGGGTTCATAATGGGGGGGGAATTCCCAAGTAAATTTGAATTTTATGTTTAGTGGATTGTCTAAATTTTAAATTTATGTTTACATCATCATTTTGGAAATTACAATGTGTTATTTGGTTGTTTTTAGAAGGGATATAAGGGATGATAAATGTATTCGGTTCTAGTTTTGTTTCGAGAGTTCCAGTCATTGAGTACCAATGTTCTGAAGATACGGAACTGTGCACACTATTGGAAAAGTGGTTGGTCCACAGTTAGGGTGAATTGTGTGAGACATATTTAACTAAAGAACAATTAGATGAAACTATGAGTGGTGTCCAAAAATCATTGTGGGTTTCCTACAATAAATTTAAGGGAGACCTCACATGATGCACACAATTTTTCAAACATTGATTTCTATCCCACATTTATATTTCCATATAGGTTGTGAGTGTGCACAATTGGTGTAGGGTTGGGACAAAAATTGTGGCCAAATAGTAAAACCCATTTTAAAGGGTGTTCTATTGGATAAAAGAACCAAATTTTTTATGAATGATTATCCAAACCATGTGTACAAACTATTTGGTTCATTACTAGGGGTTAAATTACCAGACGTACCCTCGATGTTCTTCTATTCATTCTTCGGCTTTCTCATCCAATTCACATGAACATCATTAGGGAGCCCTCTAATTTTTTCTACTCTTGGATTTTTCTGATCTCTACTAATTGAGATATGATATGGATGCTTTAAAGTTTTTTATAAGTCTAGAAGAAAGTCACTGACTCTACTTTCTTCATTTATTTTTTTATATTTCACTGTGGAATGATATTCCATCTAAGCACATTTTCCCTATTTTTAGAAAATTTTCCTAAAATAAACATTTCTATCATTTTGGCATGGATTAGAGGATATTATTTAATAAAGTATCTCCTAAGATAATAATCTAGGTTGAGACTATATTTCTCCACATTTATATATGTTTTATGGGTGTGTATTTAAATACACATGACATGGGTGGTCTGGGTTTCAACTATTAAATAAATTAATGTTTTTTCATGTATAATTAGAAGATATTTATTTGAATATCATTATTTAAATTAAATTTATCGTGTTGTATGAGGAAAAAAATGTCATATATTGGCTTAAAATAATTTTTTCATGAGTTACCAATTGTTAAATATATTTTATAATTGATATTTTGATATGTGAGTTTCATGGGAATGGATTGGGATAATTCCAAGATACATGGGGTGATTTGGATCACCGGGATTAGGGTAATGAGTTCATCGAGATGAGGGTGTGGCCTAAGTTATGTCGAATTTCATTGACCATTATAATTGGGTAGATGTGATTATTAGTAAAAGACGGATTTTTATGACCATGTCATTGATGGGAAATGAAGTTTTCACATGGTAATGAGGTTATAGTTTAGTGTGGTTTTGGTATCGCTGGAGATTGTCACTCACCATGATTGGCCATTTTCATCATTGGAGTTATGTTCGCAGAAATAAGGAACTAATTTTGGTGGTTTTGACCACTGATTGTGGGTGGAGGAATCCATAGTTTTGACATCATAGGGTACAATGCTTACCATTAGTGATGGAGGTAGTGATCACTATATAAATCCACAGATGATGGAATATGAGACTATTTTTTGGTGTTTGGAAATATCTATATAACTTGAGGGTATTTTTAATGGTTTTTTTGAGGGTAGATCTCACCATGCCTTGGGATGTTAGGTTTGTGTGATGAAGGTAGTTTATTATTCTTGTATGGATTGGAATAACAATTATTAGTACATTGGTATGTTTATCCAATAGTGATTTAACGTACAGAAGTATGAGGGACTTGTTTCATTTTTTTGGGTGTTACATTGCGATAGCAGTTGTACTCAATAAAAGGAAACATTTTCAATTGGTTTTCACGACATGCTATATGACATGTTTGTGGGTGCGTTAATTTGGTTATTATGTTATTATTGATCATGGATACATCATTGTACACTAGCATTGGTTGAAGTAGGTAAATTATTCCTCATGGATTGAGCATGTGTAAATCATGTTATATATAATAATGCATGACTATAGTTTCTATTTATTTATGTATTCATACACTTTTATATATATGGATGTATGATACGCATACATGTAGAATTTATGGTTTGAGATCAGATCAAGAACCACAATCTTTCTCTAGACCAAAGTGATCAAGGATGCATAAGTGTGAGGGATGGATGGAAGGTGGACAATGGTTGTTCTTTGCATCATGTGGGAGTTTCATTATGGGTTATTGAGAATGTTCATATATTATCATCCATAGGAAATTTTCATGTGTATTTTTTCAATGGATTTTTGACATGTATAATTTAACAGATATTTATGTCTATTAATTTTGGATTGTTAATTTTATTTTTTATCATTTCATCCAGTAGGTTGATATTTATTATTCTATTGATTTTGAAAATTGATTATACCGAGTTATGGTACATTGAACGATATTATTATCATAAAAAGATTGTATAATATCACCCACTATCACCAAATAGACCCTCATTACTAGTTCACGGCCTTTGGCATTCAAGGAGGTGTGCCTAAGGAAAAGTATCCCACCATCACAGAGCATTAGATATTTCGATCCTAAGTCTGAGTGATATAAATTGAATCAATTATTGTACCTTTTTTTAATTATTTTTATCATAACAAGGTATGGTTATAAATTTGTGACATTGTTATTCTAATCATTAATGGTGTCAATGTTTTCTTTTTCCATATTATTTTGTCTATGGTTGAATAAAGTCCAAAATCTATTCATAACTGTGTAAGGATATTGTGTGTGGGACCATGTATCCCCATTCATAGGTGATAGAACCATTTGATAGGTATGTGAAATTGATGTTATGTTCTGTGATTTTATAGTTTATTGATGTCCACCTAGAGTGGTGCACTTGGGTGTGAAGTTAATGGATTATGATATTTTTACCAATTCCAAATATAAAAATAGAGAATTATATATTCATCATGGATATAAATTAGGGTCATATGATATTTTCATTTCCCTGTGACTATTTTTTTGGAACCTACAATAGACAAAAAAAATTGGTCTATTTAAGTTTTCAAAAAAAAAATCTAAAAAATGTTTTCCCAGATACCTTTTGTTTGAGTTATACTCACCTAGACCACGTATGTGGTTTTGGATATGATGATATTTGATCTTATATATATGGTATATGTACTCTCAGATATGATATATTTAGGAATTAATAAAGTAATGGGGTGAGTTTTTTAAAATGTCAACAAAAAACTAAATATTATTTTCCTATATATATTTTTGTTGGAATTCTACTCAGCAACGCTAGATTGATGTTATTTGAAACAGTGATACATGATATAAAACAGTAATATTGGTATGATGGTGGTATTGAGGCTGGATAAAATGTGATATGGATGTGTTAGAGAAGTTTAATGTTTGTGAGATTAATTTTATGTTACACATTTCTCATTTTGATATATATATATATAACTATTATTATTATAATTTACCATGGAATTTGGTCTTTAACATTATTCATCCAAGATATTCTCTGGTGGAGATTCGTGAGGGAGGATATATTATACCTTTAGGGCATTTAGAGATAAAGCCCTTGGGGGTTGAGATGAGTACGCTGCGAGTTGGGGTGATCTTGAAGAACATGTAAACGCTCTGAGGTAGGTGGGGTAGCCACGGAATATTAGTCATTTTGAGTCATGGCTGGATGATCAGCTTAGGGTCAGCATGGTATGAGTCTTACATAGAATATATATGGGATATCAAGTATATAATATATCTATTTAATATTGGTTTTGTCAATTCTAATCTCATAACTCACCATTATTTCACGGTGACGGTGGTCTATAAGCAATAGACAACAACATTGAGTTTATGAAAAAGATATTCAACAAACGTGAGAAACTCATAGGTTGAAGGGTAAAGCTAGAGAATTATATGATCAGGGCACCGAAAAAGTTCTAGTAGGAAAAATATTTACAGGTTGGTAGGACTGAGTGACAATAATGGAAGGATTTCAAGGCCATTTTCTTCTATTATTTCTTCTAAAAAAGGATTAGGATGGATAGATCTAGTGATTTTATAAACATAAAGTAGGGGATACATTTGATATGGATTATGAAATGAGATTCATAAGTCTATCCAAATTTACACCATGTTTGGTAGGAGAAGACAACACCAGGGTGAGGCTGTTCACGGATGGATTTTGGAATAACATCAGTGTTTAGGTATATATATTTTGTTTTACCAGGTTTATGGAGCTGGTGAACCAAGATCGGATAACAAATGGATATATAAAATACAAAATTCATTCTATCTAGGATATAGAGCTACATGATACATGAATTGGTGCTTCAGGTAAATGGATGTGATACCATGAGTATTCCCATTTGGATAGTCAATCTGGGGATCCAGGCATATTATTGGGTAGCCGGTTGTGAGAAGTATGTTTCCATATTGGGAATCTATTTCATGTTCATACCTAATGTGATTAACCATTGAAGTATTTCCTGATATGATGATAGATTGGGGTATTTGAGATATTATACTGGAAGAATTATTTGAAATCTTGGAGTTGTGGACTAATTTATATTTTTGTATCTAATGTAGAAAAACGAGTTGTACAAATACCTGATTGTCAGTATTCTACAATTCTTATTGTTTGTGGCTGGGAGAGAGAGTACTAGTAGTGGTTTAGTGACTGGATGATGTATTAGCTCCATAGGGAGCTCAAGCCTCTGGAGGATCTGATTCAATCTGGGTGCATAATGTTGATCAGGTAGGGTTAGAATAGGTTAGGGTTCCAATGGTCGTTAGAGGAATTTTGATCTTGTTATGTCATATTTTTTTGATATGAATAATTTGAATGCACAACATGAACTTGTTATAACTGAAATAACTAAAAATTGTTAGTATGTGGTCATCTAGTATAATGTGTCTCTTTTATGAGTTTCATAGGCATCATGACATTAGTGGGAATGCATACACACACACACACACACGCACACACACACACAAACACACACACACACACACATATATATATATTATAGGATCTCTTTTGGAATTAAGTGAAATGGTGGTTTTTATAGAATCATTTGTGATCCATGATAATGTGGGTTTCGGGGATGATTTGGAAAATATTTGACCACCAAATGCGATGTGAGAATTACTGAGAATCAACTATGATGTAGAAATGCCTATGTTGTGAGTGGAATAGATATAATAGAGCATCTGATGAGGTGAATGAATAATGGTATGTAATATTGTGTCCTTTATGTTTAGAGGGTGATCAGATGAAATGTTAGAATGTAATTTGAGGATGGTGAGAGACTAGGATGGTAATTCCAATAGTGGGTATCCAATAAGGGAATTGACCTATAACTGAGTAACTACGGTAGTTTGAGGTGATTTTTATGAAATGGGTGTGTTTCGTACCATCTCAAAATGATACCAAAGTAGATCAAGGATGAGATATAATATTTTTATTGGAAACTATTATGTTACAATATTTTAAATGGTACATAATTATATGGAAAATTTTAATTTTCTTTGTGTTTCATTAATGGGGTGAATTTACCAAACATCCCCTCCTTTCTTTTAACTAATTTTTTCTCCTTTGTCGTCCCTCTCATGCACAAAGTAATGTTGATCTCTCTAATTTCGCATCCTCTTGGTATTTTTCAATCTCCTTTGATTGGTATCTAATAAAGATGTAATCATGTGAATTGTAATCGTAGAGATATGTCCTTAACTCCTCTTTCATACTTTCTTATTCTATCTTTCTATTTGGAATTTTACATCCATCCGATCAAATATTCCCAATTTTCTGTTCATTTGTCTAAAATCCTAATTTCATAAATTTTGGATTATATTAAATGTTGTAATTCAATAAGCAAGTTCCTATTATTACAAGGTAGGTGGTTCGTGGATTTCTTGGGATTTATATGTATGTTATGGGTGAATATATAAATACGCATGAGTGGAGTGGTTTGGGTGTATATTATTAATTTAATGTTTGGTTTTTATAGTGTAATGGGAATATGGTAATTGGAATATACTTATTTTAATTAACTGAATTGATACAGATGAGGCATAAAATTTGAGATATAGGATTTTATCTATTTTCGCACGAGTTTATGATTTTTATATATAAATTTAAATTGATTTGTGGATATGTGATTACCATTGGAATGGGTTGGGCTTAGTCCAATATATATGTGGTAATTATAATAATAATTATTGAGGTAAAAATTTCTAAAATATGAGGGAATGGCTCAATATATGTGGGATAATGTAAGCCATTGGAATTGGAACTATGTGATCATTATGTTGTGGGGGCAATGATTACCATCTTGGGGATGGGATATAAGGTTCACATGTGGTAGTGTGGTTTTAGTTGGTCTCGATTACGTATGGTTGGTGATTTTTACTCAGCATGAATAGACAATACATCCATTGGATTTATTTAAACAAAACTAAGTACCCAATTTTGGTTTTGTTTACCCCTAATTGTTGGTGGATTCCTCCATATTTTTACTTAATTAGGGGATGGTGTTGATAATTTGTTATAGAGGAGGTGCTCATGGTAGAAAACCACAGTTCATGGTTGTGAGACCATAATTTTGGGGATAAGACATTATATAAATGTGGGTTTCATTAGGGCATGATTCTTAATGTATGGATATCTCCTTGCCTTGGTACGTCAAGATATCAATCCAATGGTGGTTTATTATTTATGGAAGACAAGAATCACCATGACTTTGGACATCGGTTTTTTTAGCTGATAGTGATTCCTTTAATGAATTTTTTAGGAACATGATATTTTTTAATATGAATTATATTGGGATTTTGATTATAATTGATATGAGGCTATATTTTTGATTAGTTGGAATGAGGTTGTGTGTCACAAGTTTTTGGGTGAGACACCTACGTTCTTCCAGTATGAATGAGCATGGATATATCTATAAGATCCCAAGATTTTATTGAGGTATAGATCTTTGTTTGGGTTAAATTTTGTGAACATTACTTTTTTGTATTACGCCCTATCCTGGGTCAATGGACAATAGGGTTGTACATGGGAAGTAAGAGGAAGAAGAGGCTGAACATTTACTATCATCTTCTTACACTCCATGAATGGGGGATACACACCGTGTAATCCCAGGTCACAATTTGTAAAGGTCTTTCCAAGACCTTTCATGATGTGTATGAGTTTTTTATCCAAAATGGAAAACTGGGAATTACACACTGTGTAATGGGATTAGACATAGGGAAATTTCAAACTGGGGATTTTTACAAACAGATGTAATAGGCTCTTATTTTTTAATGCATAACCCTATTCTCTCTCGTTTGAAGCCTAAACCACTCTAAATTTTTTTCCAGATCTAGATTTCATCTAGACTATGATTCTTATGTCATTGGTAACACTGGAATTGCATCCATAAGTACTCGATTCCATTTTATATTTTCTTGATTCTTTGAAACTATGAATGCGCTATCTAAATTTAGTCTCATATTCCCTAACTTTTTATTCTTTTTTGTTCTTCAAAGTGGTCCAAAATGAGGAAAATTATGACATGATATTGGAATATCACCCTACTACCAAGATAAGGTAGACGGTATATGCTTTTAATTGGATTTTTTGGTGTTTTTTGGGTGTTTATCCTTTTCTCTCCCCATCAGATATTCCGACCTAGTCTTTTTTTTAGCGAGCTGCTTATAGTAGGATTAGATGGATCTAGTGAGCATTCCCTTAGGTTCTGTTTAGGTGAGTCATCACCCGTTACTCAATTCATGGTCACCCATGGGGTAGAAATTATCTAAATAACATGTTTTATTCTCTTTAAACCACCTAAGGGGTGTGTTATTGTGCTTTCTAATTTAGAGGAATCCCATTAATGCATGCCTTATTGAGTTTAATAGCCTTCTTAGGATATGTAATTCCTCCTTGCTTCATGTTACCATGTCATTCCATGTTTATTTTTATATGTTTTCATGAATTAATGTGGATGAACAAGTGGATATACTTATTGGTAACTGTTAACTTCGCAAGGGGTTTATTGGGAAGTAGTGATATGTGAGAGTGTTTGATCACATGACAAGTTTAATTTTAAGTGTAGTGATATGGGGTGGTATATATATATAAATTGGTTAATTTCAGGTTTTAATGGGTATTATTAGAGGGTAGGCCCATATATTTTGTAAATGATAAATGGAATTCATGAGTGGGTATACTCATGGCTTGTAATTGGTTATTTGATTGGGTAAAATCACATGGAATTGAAATGATTAAATTGTAGGAAATGAATTAATGGGTTGATAGATTCTATGGATGAAACTCAATGGATCTTGACCGTCGTAGTGGATTCCTTGGGTTGATCATAACCATTGAGTCTTGATTCCATCGGACACCTCGGGCCATGATACCTCATGGATCCAGCATTCTTGTACTCTTATTGGACATGTTGGTACACATACTCCTAGAACTCCAACAAATTCCTAGACCAAGCTTCCCCTAGGACGCTCTCAGTACTCGATGTGGATTCCTTGAATGAGTTTCTTGGATCTGGACCTCCATGGTCTATATTTATTTCATGGATTTTATGGTACATGACACCTTGGATCTAGCCCTTGAGTCTATACATCATTATATAACATGGTCAAGGGAAATTTGATACATATGAATGTATATCATGGTCGTGGATTACTGGATACAGATTAGAGTGTAGTGTGGTTGTGTGGATTGGATACTTTTCATATAGATTAATTGATAGGAGTAGACATTTGTTGAATGTATACTTGAGGGTTTTTTGTTTTTTACTTATTGTAGTATAATCATGCCTTGGGAATTCACTTTTAAATTACATCTTTACTTACACTTTCCTGCACATTTTATATTGGTGTTTGAACTATATAGACACTAGGGGGTTACATAATCTTATATTTATCTCCCACTATGTTTGGGCCTCCTTTGGGACCACTTTATATAATATTGTTTCTAGTGATGATTAGGGAAATCACCTTCGTAATGGTTGTTGACCATGGTATTAGAACAGGAGAGCATAAGACCATGTTAAGTCTTGTGATGAGGCTGTGAATTTTTCGTAATTTTTTTATTTTGAGACTTGTATTGTATTGTATCATCTTGTACCTATTCTAGATTCTATATAGATACATGTATCATATGGATCATTTTGTATGTGAAATCTTTGTACTTTTTATGTATTCTTGTCTTGTCTTACCTTCATTTGAATGCTTTTTTATTCTCATTTTCTATTGTATGTGTTTGACTTATACTATTATATACTCTGGTAATGGAGACAAACTCTACCCACTGACTCTATTAGGCCCTCACTTTTAGTCAGAATCCTTTAGATTTTGAGGGGATGCGCTTGAGGCCATGTAGACAACTAGGTTCAGGGAACCGTTGGGTGAAATATAGGACTGGGATGACATAGTGGTATCAGAGGGTATTTTCGGGTTTCCATTACTATTTCACGATAATAGATATGGATATAAAGATGATGGTGTTTTAAAATAATTTGGTCCCAGGATTAGTTATTTTGTGATCATGTAAAATCCAAATTTCCACAAATGGATATCTTTTTTTCTATATTTTGATTGTTATAATTATTTTTCTATCACCACTGGGTGATGCTAATGATTTATGATGTCACCATTAAGGCAATTATGGGTTCTATTTCTGTTGAAACATGATGAGATGAGGGTATTCAATCTCATGTATCATGATGGTACGGGTTATAAATCACATACCATTAATTTTTTCATTCCCTTTAGGATTCATTACATATTTATTATTATTGTGATAGATGGTGTGATATATGTGCCTACTATTGTGATAGACATTGTTCATATGGTAGATGAGTGATATCATATTTCAATTCATAAGTAGTATGGGCCTTATGGATGGGGAAATAATGTACCAAATAAATGAAAATTCACAAATGAATATGATTTTTATGTATTTTATGGACATAAGCTTCGTTTTATTAGGTGTTATGGGTCCTTAGGGATCAAAACATGGTGAAACATATGTTGAAAAATTTGAAAAATGATTTTTTAATTAAAATTAATGAAATAGAGAATAGATACTTGATCAAGACCCAACATTTCATTGGTCAAGAGTCATAGTTGCTAGTGGTTTGATGTCAACTCTTCATACAGTCCATGATTTAGGAGTAGTATGTGGGTTGACATGATTTCTATGAGGGTATTGACCTATCCTATTCCTTTCAGTTGTGACCATTGATGTTGTTTTTTTCTTAGGTGTGAATTTTGAATTGTAGAGAGATACCCCAATGATGACCTCAAGTGGTATTTTATGAGGGAGTCGATGACCATACTCTAAATACACTGGGGCATGGGCTACTGTTTAATCCTCATTTAGCATAAGCAGAGGCACCAGAGGCTTCTTTGGACAATGTTTCTGTGGGAAAAATCGTTGAGGTCTTATTTCGCTACATTTAGACTTTTTTGGGATCATCGCATCCTCCCTTTTCTATGTTCGAGCTGACGTGTGTTTTCCAGCAGCAGCATCCCCCCATGTTTTTTTGGGTTTGGTGGTCCACATGCTACAGAGATATGGCTAGAGGCCACATTGTCAATTTTTGAGCATCTATAGATGCCTCCTGATATGAAGATCTAGATCACTACATATAAGATACGTGGAGCAGCAAAGCGTTGATAGTATGTTCTGAACTAGTCTAGTTGGCCTTGATATATTGGTTGGGTGGACATACAGACTCGTTTCTTTGACTACATTTACCCTATGACTCTGTGAACATATCGGGCTAGAGAGTCCATGTATCTAGAGTAGGTAATGATGATGGTTATGGAATACATAGAACTCATTACATAGTTGTAGCAGTTTATGTCGATGTATCTTATTGATGAGATGTTGAGGATGAGACGCTCCGAGGAAGGTCTCAGGCATGCTATCAATTATTAGGTTAATGTTTTTTTCCCTGATGTCCATCAAAAAGATTGTGAATTGGTCGCTTATTATAGAGATGAACCCAAGGAAAAATAGGGGTACAAAATAGGGTAGCATTGTTTATTAGCCTAGGGGATCTATTTCTTCAGGCTAGAAGCTCAAATTTTAGGCATCCCATGACATGATTTCTTCTCTAGATATGGGTGCAGGCACATTGGTGTTTTTTTATTAGTGTGTTTTGTGAGTCTGTATGAAGAATTAGGGTGATCAAGACCCAATCGAGTATTGCTCATACGAAAGGATGGGGTACATGTAGTAGTTTTAGAGTACCTTCCCTCCATTTGTGAGTTGTAGGGGTCAACTCCGACATCGGGTTTTGGAGTAGTTTCTTCTACTCTGTGTCATGCTGGGAGCTGGACCAGTGTAGGCATGCCAGGCTGAGGCAGTGGTGGTAGTAGTAGAGGAATTCATACACGGCTTAAACCAAGAAAAGATGGTGGATCTTCTCAAGGAAGTTAAGAAGTGTCACATGGATGTGACATAGGATAGACTTATGCAGTGCAATAGTCCTGACCAGAGAAAGATCCAACACCATCTACATTGAGAGGTAAAATATTAGTAGCTTATACAATTGAATCTACTCTCTTTGATACATGTGCATCACATAGTTTTATATCCACCCCAATGGTTAGGATCCCTATGATTGTTTCTTTTCATTATCAGGATGTTTTGATTCTAAACACACCATTTGGAGTTAGAACAGGTGATGTGATCTACTTTATGGAGTGTCCCCCTGATGTTGATGGGTGTCACATCATTTGGGGGGTTTATTTTTCCACGTTGATAGGTTATGGAATCATTCATGGGATGTAAAGGCTGGAATATTATCAAGATTACATTGAATTCTCTCATTAAATGGTGACTTTTACATCACTATAGGTTATAGTGATTACTCAAAATGGTGAATGGGATGTTCAGGAAAGCTGAGCTGGACTCGAGAATTGTGGGATGGGCAGGATAACATTCCATATTGTATGTTTGTTTTTGTATTATCAGAGAATGCGTCAGACGGACATTCCACCATTAGTTGAGAACATTGGGGATGTCTTTGTTGATGATTTTCTAGTTTTCATTATGAGGGAGTTGTGGATTTCCTCATCATTCTAGTTACATGATCTGCACCGGTATACATTCATCCTTACAGGAGTACTATGACGGAGTTGTAGGATCCGAAGAGTCAACTAGAGGATTTGGAGGAAAATAGGTTTGTCAGACCCCATACTTATTTATGGTTTTTGTCGGTCATTTTTGTGAAAAAGGTTGATGGTACCCTTAAGCTGTGTGTGTACTATCATAAAATGGTCTAGTTAATGGTTAAAACTAATATCCCCTACCACAAATAGATGACCTATTTGATCATCTTCAAGGAGCTTAATTGTTCTTGAAAATTGACTTGAGATTATGATATCATCATGTTCGTGTTCGGCCTGAAAAAATACCCTGTACAACCTTTCATAGTAGGTATAGTCCATATGAGTATCTAATTATTACATTTTTTATTAGTAACACGCCAACAGTTTTCATGTATTTGATCAAATAGGTGTTCCATTCTTAACTGGATTATTTTTTGTTGGTTTTGTGGATGAAATCATAGTGTATTATAAAAATATACATGATCAATCCAACCATATTGAGATCATTTTGAATACACTATGATATAATCTATAATATTCTATTCTTTTAAAGTTCCAATTTTAGAAGGATCATATTCACTTTCATGGTCACATTATCTCAGAGACAAGAGTATCACTAGACCTAGAGAAGGTGAGAGTAGTAGTTTCTTAGGAGCATACAAAGATTTATTTTGACATACATAGTTTCTTGGATTGGTTAGTTACTATATGTATTCTATATAGGACTTCACACACCCGGCATTACCATTGGCATGCTTGATTAAGAAGGGTGTGATGTTTGTATGGTTAGAATATTGTGTGATGGCCTTTGAAGATATGAAAGGGATGTTGTCCTCCATACCAGTCTTGATACTGCAAGATAATGGTAGGAGCTACACTGTGTATTAGGACGAATCAATTATTAAGTTGGCATTAGTGCTGATATAGGGAGATAGATTCATGGCCGATGGGTCTTGGATATTGATTCCACATGTGAGTAATTACCCTTTTCATGATCTAGA
This sequence comes from Viscum album, assembly GCA_963277665.1. Classification (NCBI taxonomy): domain Eukaryota; kingdom Viridiplantae; phylum Streptophyta; class Magnoliopsida; order Santalales; family Viscaceae; genus Viscum; species Viscum album. Next base: position 1,041,026,634 of record OY728163.1, on the reverse strand, counting down.
GTTAGATGTATATGTTATTTCTTTTTGCTCTTAGAGAAACTTTTTACTAGGAGAGAATTTTTTGGTTTATAGAGACCATAAAATCCTCAAGTACATATTTACGTAGAGTGATATGAATCTGAGGAAGCATAGGTGGGTGGAGTACCTGTAGTCCTTTGCCGTTGAACTTAACTATTCACCTAGTAAGGGAAATACAATGGTCAATACACTAAGCAGGATGACTCAGATAAATATTGTATAGTAGGATAGTAGCAGGTGGTCGATTATGGCATTGTTCAATGAGATGAATCTTGAGGTGCACGATATATAGGGGAAGAAATTTCAATCATCATTAGATCTTACTTCTACCCTACTAGACAAGGTAAGGATGAGGTAGCAATCAGATTCAGAAGTCCTAGTTCTATGGATGTGTGTGGCAGTTTGGGACCCTCCTCCAGTTATGAAGGTATGTGAGTATAAGATCTTTTGTATCTATGTATGTGTTTCGGTTCTAATGGACTTATGTTTGGATTTTTTCCGGTATATTCTTAAATCATCTTGGGAATTTCATCACAGAGTCACCAAGATGTACCATGACATGCATAGTTAGTACTTGTGTTCGGGTATGAATTCATAGGTAGCTCGTTTTCTTATGAGGTGTTCCACCTGTCAGCTGGTGAAGGCAGAGCATTAGTAACCAGCTGAGATTTTGTAGATGTTTCCAATTCCATAGTGGATGTTGGATGATATCACGAAAGATTTTATGAGTTGTTTAAAAATGTCACCTCGAGGTAATGATGAGGTGTGGGTTGTTGTTTATAATATTAAGATGGATACTCATTTCTTACCAATAATATAGTCCTTAAAATATGATGTGATTGTAAGGTTTTTATCCATGAGATTGTACGACTTCATGGGGTATCATGCACTACCCTTTCAGATATTGATTCCTTCTTTACATCTTGTTTTTTGCAAAGTTTTCTGAGGGTGTTGGGTACGCAGGTTCTTCTATTCATAGCATACCACCATCATAATGTTTTCTTATTATAGGGTATCATATAGGTGCTAGAGGACATGATATGATAATGTTTCATATATTTTTGGGTCTCTTGGTAGAGGCACATTCCCGTTGATGAGTTTTCCTATAAATATAGTTATCAAAAAACTATACTGGTGGAACATTATAGGGATTTATATAGTAGGCTATTTTATTCTCCCCTATGATGGTTATAGGTAGTTGAGGTAGATTTACTGGGAGTATATCTCATGCAGGATACTTCTGAGCTAGTCCAGTTGATTCATAAGTGGATGGCTACAGCCCAGTTTTACCATAAATCTTATGTCGATCATCATAGAAGACCACCATTGTTTAAAGATAGGGACATCATTTTCTTGTGTTTTTTAATGAGTGTAGGACATAGTCGTATTATAAGACATGGTATTCTTTCACAATGATATGTTTGGCCATTGAGATTTTTCAGAGAGTCAGGTTGGTTGCCTATCTGTTGCAGTTACCTCATAGGTACCGAGCCATGCACATTGTGTTCTAAGTATCTTGGCATCACCGTTCTCATTCAAACACATCTCACTTTTTTCTGCCCAAGGAGGATGATATTTTGGTTGATGTTTCCTTTGAGGAGAATTTGATTCATATCTTTGAAAAGATCAAGAAGGTTCTCCAAGTATGGTGAGTTCCTCTAGTATGGGTGCTATGGTGGAACATCCATTTATGAGATGAGACATGGGAGAGGTAGGATGATGTACATGCTCAGTTGCCAAATTTTTTCTCAAAGAAATCTTAACTACCCTTTAGAGAGTAATTTGGTAATGAATTGATATAAGGGGGTATATTGTAAGATCTAGAGTTTGTCTTGAGGTATGATTCATATATTTTCAGGTTAAATTTTGTTTCCTTTCCGTTTTTTGCTTAGACCCTAGGTCGGGTTGTGGGACGGTTTGGATATACTTGGGAAAGAAGAGGATAAAGAGGGTGAAGTCTGGTTATAGGGTAATTATTTTTTGTGAATGGTGGATACACATCATTTCATCCGAGGTCATGAAATGTCATGGTATGGCCTAGACCATTCACAACGTGTACATGTTTTTCAATAGTAAAGTATAACCGTGCATTGCACACCATGTAATAGGATTACACGTCGTGTAATTACCCACTGGGGTTTCCAAAATGTAGAGGCAGTAACCTATTATTTTTTATGCATAGCCCTTTTCTCTATCATTTGAAGCCTAAACCCATCTAAAATGGTTTTTCATATATAAAATCTATCCAGACTCTGATTCTTTTGTAACCAGTCACACTGGAACTGCATTGGTAAGTACTTGATTAATTTTTAGTCGTTTTTGATTCTTCAGAACAACGACTGCACTATTTGGATTTAGGCTCATATGACCTTATTTCTCAGTGTTGATTTGGTCATAATATTTCTCCTAAATTGAGGAAAATAAGGACATGATACTATAAGAGAACACCACTAACAATATATGGTAGTTTTTCTAGGCTTTTCTTTATATATTTTGGTGCTTTTTAGGGATTCATCCTTTTCACAACCCGTTAGACTATCTAGCGCAACAGTATTATTGAGTGTGATACTTGTTGTAGGCTTAGTTTGACCTAGAAAGGATGAAAATAGGTTTTTAGGTGTGTTGTCACCCGTTTCTCGATTCATGGTCACACATGGGGCACACCTTTAAGAAATAACATGTGTATGCCTAATTAAACCTACCAAGGGTCATGTGCATGTGTTGGCCTGGTTAGGGGAATATTGTTAATGCTTTAGTGAGTTGAACAGATTTCTTAGTAGATGTACTACCTCCTTGCATCATCTTTCCATTCTAGTCCGTGTTTGTTTGATAAATTGGTTTGAATGAAAGTGGTTGAACAAGTGGGTATACATGTTGGTAACTGTAAACTACCCAAGGAGTGTGTTGTGAAATGGTGATATGTGATTAGGTATACTGACATAACATGTTTAATTTTATGTGTAGTGATATGGTTGGTTATACATATATGAATTAATTAACATCACGTTTGAATGTGTATTATGGTTGGGTAGGCCCATATGTTTTGTAAATGATAAATGGAAAGCATGAGTGGGTATACACATTGATTGTCATCAGTTATATGAGTGGGTATACTCACAAGGAAAAGAAATGCATAAATTGTATGAAATGAATTAATGGGTTGATAGATTCCATGGATTAACCTCCATGGATCTGGAATGTTGTAGTGGAAGCCTTGGGTTGATCATGACCCTTGGGTCTTGATTCTGTTGGATTCCTCGGGCCATACTACCCCATGGATCCATATTTCATTGAATCATGTAGGACATGTTGGTACACACACTCCGAGGACTCCAACTAGTGCCTGGACCAAGGTTCAACTTGGAAACCCATGGGACTTAATGTGGATTTCTTGGATGACTCCAATAGATCCGACCCTTCATGATCCATATTTTTTTTTGGATGCCCTGATACATGACACCTTCGATACACCCGTTGGGTCTTCACATCATTAATAGTCATGTTCATGGGTTACATGATAGAGATGGATATACATAATTATCATGGGATACATAATATAGATTGGAGTATGGAATGTCCATGTGACTTTGTTACTTCATTAATCGCTCCCTAGTTAGGAGATGACATTTGATGTAGGTAGCCTTGAGGGGTTCATGGTTTTTTAACATATTATAGTATACTCATGCCACTGGAATTCACTTTTATGTTACAACTATAAATAAACTTGGTAGAACTTTATTTATTTTTGTTAGAACTGTATGGACCTGGGGTGGTTACCTAACAGGATTTTTATCTCACAAACTATTTGGGCATCCTCGGGGACCCAAATTGATTATATGGTTGTAGGACATTATAGTGGAAATTTAAATAGTATAGGTTGTTGGCCATGGTTTTGGAGTTGGAGAGCATAAGACCAAGGTGAGGCTTGCGATGTTGCTTTGACTTTTTTGTATTTTTTAGACTTATATTGTATTGTATCACCATGTATCTATTCTCGATGATTTCAAGGTACATGTATCATATGCTTCATTATTTATGTGATATCTGTAGACTATTTCTCTTTACATGTCGTGTCATACTTTTAGTTGACATTTTATTTATTATCTTCTGTTATTGTATGTGTTTGAGTTACATTGTCACATACTCTAGTAATGATGGAATAGTCTCCCAAATAACGCGCCTAGGAAATCACCTCTAGATGGAAACCTCAAGAATTTGGGGATATGTTCTTGAGGTCATGTGGCCATCCGAGCTTGAGGAACCATTGGATAGACTCTATCTTAAGTATGTTAAAATATCATTCCACTCCCTAATTGGGAAAAATATATAAACACTTCATCATGGCTATTGTGCATAGGTAAAGTGAGTTATATATATTTATTTAGGATTTAACATTATATTTATTTACTTATGAGTACACTTTTAATATGTATGTAATATAAGAACATTTCATTGGTGGACTATTGTGTTTATACACATAGACTATATTATCCCCCTTGTGATATGTATGGACTTTATAGTTTTGAGATATGGTTAAGGATCTGGATCGTTCTCTTGAAAAAATTGATCAGGGATGCATACATGCATGTGATGGATGGAAGATGGATCATGGTGGTTATTTTGAATGACCTTGTGTTTCTTTTTAGGATTTTGATTATTTCATTATATTATAATCTATGAGAGATCATGCATGTATATTCATTTCATATGATTTTATGACATGAGTACATTATCTATTATGTATGGTTGTTTCCTTTATAATGTTACGTACATTTTTATAATTTCATCCATGGACTTGATATTTATGCTTCCACTGTTTTTGGAAATTATATTCACTATGTTACAGTATTTTATCCATTATTATTATTATATTCATTGGGTATAGTCTTCCCACTATCAACCAAGATACCCATGCTTCTAGTTGGAAACCATTATCATATGGTGAAGCTTTACTAAAGTCCTATAGGCCACCAACCTGAAGCATCAGTTAAGTATCTATTGGGTCATTCCTCTATATAAGATATAGTGTTTAGGAAACACATAAGAATATAAAACCTTATGTCAAGGATACCAAAAAATACATTCATTCCATATTAGGACTAGGATAACCTCCTATTTACTTTCCTTCGGATTGATATAACCACCTATGTACCCACTTTTCAAACATGGGAAAATATATCATGTACCCTATGAAATCATAGAACATTAATCATTACCTAATGAATTTGGTGGAGATATAAGCCCCACCCACAAAATAATCCATAAATTTATATGACACAAGATCATAAAACATGCATCATAACGAAGAAAATGTAATTAAATGCATTTTATAAACATTTAATAATAGCATAAACTATGTAAATAATTGGGTTTCATAATCACTTCATCATAGAATAAATCATGGGAATGAAACGAATTTCTTAAGAACATTTTTATCATAATTAGAAAATATTTAATGAAAGAATAATAATGTTATCCTAGGATAATATCCCCAATAAATAACAAGTAAAATCAAATCATTTATTTTTTTATATAAAATTATTTTAAACAATCACGTGGAACATTTCTTGAGGAATATATACCATTCACTTCGAAAAAATAAAAATTAAAAAATTAAATTTTCAAAATCCTTTTCATTGAAAATAACCATGAAAAAATATTATTTTAGATGCTTTCCACCCAGTAACACATTGTCTACAGGTATGCAAATCTATTTCTCTACATTCTCACTTTCCAAAGGTAGGAGTTATTAATCACTTCTTCCGTGATTTTTTCTTCATGATCAAAATGGGATGATGGGATTTTGGTCCCTCCTATTGTGGATTCCCCCTCAGAATTATTCACGATGTCTTAGTCTCCCTTAATGATTAGGACTTTTTCTGGGAAACTCCTCCTGGTTTCATATGTTTCTGGAAACCGGTTAATTATGACGCCTTCGTCTAGACATTCTAAAGGGTTAAGTTTGGGTATCATCCTTCGGTCATAGAAGTAGTCACATTGGGAATTGATAACAGGCATGGACACTAGAACATTATTATACTTAAATTATTCCTTATTAGAGGGATTCTCCAAAGTATGGAATCCCAAGGAATTCCAAGTGGAATGTGGGAAATCTTATGCTAAAATAATGTCCTCTGTGTTTTCCTCTACTTCCCATCTTTAACACAGGGTATTCCATGAGTTTAGTGTCTTGAAAAAACCAATCAAATAGATCAGAACAATAACGATAGTTTATCATATTGGTACATCCCTATGAGGAATAACCTGAATGGTTTACTGGATGGATGTACCAAAATTACCAATGACGACAGACTCAGAATGTCATGTCACAAAATGGAAAGATTACACACTCTGAAGGATGATCTGGACATCACAAAGGATAAATCATGGAGGAATACCCCATATTGGGGGAAAGTTTTACCATTATATGGGTTTAATCAATGAGAATTCCTCCTTTGAACCCTCTATAAAATATAGGGATCAACACCCACATAGTTTGAGAGGTCATGGTTTGAGTATTATACATGGTTAGCTGCCCTTCTCAAGAGGGACACACTTGGTTAGATGGATATGATGCACAAGGATTATGCACGATTAGCTGCTGGAGTGCTACAAAGATAAATGGGATGAATGGGGATTACTCATGCTTTGCTTCTTGAATTGATGGAACCATCCTACCAGGATGTGGTGGACGGAGTATGAATTAGGATGGATGATGCATGATTGGTTGAAGTGGGTGGAATGAATGAGGTTGAACTAATAAGAAGGGGATGATGGTGATATCGAACCTTAAGGAGGATTCCTAAACATTCCATTTGTTTGGAATCAATATACACATAGTTTGGGATGGGGAAATGGGACACCTATGGAGGTGGCTCATGAGAATGGAGCACATGGATAAAGACCTGAAGGAAGTACAAACTCCGGGTGGTGGAATGATCTTCCCAAGACACAAAGGCTCGAAAGATATACCAGGGTAGAAAATGTGGGATGCAATTGAACCTGAGGGATCCATCATATGTACCGTATTGAAAATAAAGGGGTCAAAGAACTCATTGTTCTGGATAGGGCATTGAATCGGGGCGCACACAATAGAAAGTGACCCAAAAATGTGCCAGTATTTAATTCATAATTATCTTCCTAGGAGGATGTATTGGGAAAACATAGGGGGTGGATCTAGGATATGTGTCTCAAAAGGGTAATATTTTACATTGTGAGGGTACATACCTTTTAGGGAGAACTAGGGTTACCATTGGTTGGGATTAATCCTCAAAGACGCATCCAATGTACCCGAAAGGGTCAAAACCTATGTAGTTCGGAAGATGTAGTTTAACATCATGAAGGACGAATATGATCGAACAATAAGTAATAAAAATAGATGAATTTGGGGGATTGATGGGCTTCAACATCATAGAGGCTTCCCACATAACCTCTTAAAATACAAGGATCAATGTCCACATAGTTTGGTAGTGAAGGGGGCTTGGGGGTTACACATGGCTAGAGGCCCAAAGTCATGTTGGGTCTTAAATTTAGTTAGAGGCCAAAATATTATGTCAGGTTCACACATTACTCTAAGCTCATGTCAGTCATGATCGGTGTTAGAAACAATAGATAATAGAAAACTAGATGGTTGAGTCGTGAAAAGTGCGACCACGAGGGGTAGTGTGAGGATTACACATGGATAGCATCCTAGGGAGATGGAAATTGAAACTTAATATAGAATGGAAGCCCAAGAAAGTGGTTTAGGGATTACGTGGAGACTTCCCATGGTTTACATGGAGACAAATGACAATGAGAGTGAGAGAGGGAATACTGAAGGTCTGAAGTAAAAGGTTCTCGGTCATGTCCCCTATCGGGTCCAATTAGAAACTTCATTAATGTTGAAACATATATTTTAGTGTCATGTGTTGAGAACATAGGTAATAAACTTGTTAATATCCAGCATCTCAGATGATGAGTAATTACTCCTTACCCCTTTCACATACATAACTTGTACCAACCCACACATGGGGAAGCGAAGGCACAAGCAAATCCTGGATATAATGGGGTAGAATAATATTCAATTGAGCGGTCCATGTTAGTTTATCTTTGAAAATAAGAAATATATTTTATTGTACCAGTGAAAAGAAGCATAAGGTAAGGAAAAAAACATGAAGCACCACTCGGGGAACCAGGAAACCATTGTACAATATCCTTGAGGGTTGTGCGGAGGAAGTTCATGAAAAATAGGGATGTTGTAAAAAAGAGGAGCTCGAACATGGTGCCTTTAAGTAAGTACACCCCATGGAGTCCTACAGAAGGGTGTGTACATGATTAGTGACTTTTTCACAAGATGAAAGGGTGAATGCAATATTGGAGACTTACATACAAAATGAAAGGGTTGAGGAAACAGAAGTATTTTACAATTCCATGACTTTCACATAAGATGGGAATTTTTTACAACATTTTTTTAGGAGAAAGTTGAAATGGGTGAGGGACAACACCTTGAAGGCCCTCCCGATGATAGACCCATGGGTGACCTATCTCACAAGATCCTATACCACAAATCCAATACTTTCATGCATTCACAAAATGGGTCATCTTATGTGGATAAGATATAGGGTTCAATTTATAGAGCATTATCCTGAAGGGAGGAGGGTACCCTTCAATTTTATGTGAAGAATATTTGTGGAGTCATGTAAGGAGGCTGGCACGGAAGATGAAATTTGACATCGCATTACATGGAAGAGTCCATATGTAGACCATTTCAAATTCTTCATTCCAGGGTTTTAGCTCACTATGTTAGGTATGATTTTATAAATTCCATATTTCTTCTAGGTGAAGGCCAACAACTATATTTACAGAACATCTTTGTGGCCATCCACTGATGCTTAATGAAGAAGGGGTCAAGCATGGGATTGAAAATCAAGAAAACTCCTTATGTTATCCATTTCAAACCCCTGTTGGTCAGATGGTGGATGATCTAAAAGGTCCAATATAGTAGATAAGTATCTAATGAGTATTAGAGGTGGTGTTCTAGTGGCCCAGTTCAATTGGAATATCTTCTGCGAACCCTATGTGCCATCATGGTTTTCCAGGAAGTTTGGGTGCATGAAATGGATGAAAAATAAAGTATATATAGCAGTTTTATAATATCATCATCTCTATATCTTCCATCAGTTCTGGATCATTTTTAAAACATCTAGGTATGATGAAATAATAACCCCCCCCTCCCCACCACCGATGTTGACACTTGCTTGTCAATGGAATATGATGATCACTGGGTGGAAGCATATTCGAATGATATATTTTAAAATCATATCTGGAAAATCAATTTGGTGATTTTAGAGTTAAATAGTGAGATAGAACACATGGTGCTATAAGGTAATCAATACCAAAGGCAAGTCAGGTGGTAAGGGTGGCACATGATGGATCCTCAACGACAGTAGTATCACAATGTGTGGTTGAACCTCAAGATTCTAAAGGGAGGTGTTCCTATAGAAAACCTCATGGGATAGCTAGTAAATCCCCTAGGAAACAATTAAAATATCTCTTATAGATGAACTTTTATTCCAGTTTCCCATCCCTATGGTATTATTGGAGAACATAGCGACAAATGATGTAACCTAAAGAGTTGTAGAAAAAAATGGTGCTCACTAGGATTGATTTTCTAAAAATGGGGCACATTTAGGTGGGGGAGATGTGCACTTCAATCAGAGACATTCATAGCTGATATCCATGGATTTCTATTCATGCCAATGGGAGTGGTATGAATAACATCATCTCTTGGTCAAAGTAATTCTCAATTAAGTGAACAGCCCTAAAAATAGCACTTGAGGATGACGATGATGATGTAGAAGAATAGAATGAGGAGGAGGAGGAGGATTTAGTAGAATAGGAAGAAAACGAGTTTCAAGATTAGTATCCACGAGGGGAAAGATCTCAGGGGACAGTGGCCCACTAGAGGAGACCATGTATGATTGGCGAAATTGATTGTTATGACGAGGAACTGTCTGAACACCTAGAGGTAAGTTTTAACTCCTATATATCTTGGAAAATTATAATTTTCATAAATTAGATCCACTAACTATAATTTAAAATATTTAAAAAGTCATTTGAACTGATGATAAGGAGGTTCCTGCTGTATAGGGTGAGAATATACCTACAGGCACAGAAATACATCCCCCCGAATCAATATCTGGAGTTGAGAAAGGTGGTAGAACAACCACTATTAAATAAAATATAGGTGAAATAGAAGGATGGATAAAGCGATTACATCATAATACTATTTTTCCCTCATTTTCCAGAATTAATATTTAATAATCATTTAATTAAATAGAAATAAGGGATCTCCCATGGTGGTATCTCATTTGGTGACTCAGGTACTTGATTATTCTACACTTATATCTTGTAAGTCATAATCTGTTTCTATTACCCCATACCTTTTACTAGGGATCAGTCAACTGAGGTAACCATTATCCAGGAAATAATCACAAGACATGAATCCCATAAAACTGTTGATTCCAGGACATCTGTGGTAAATCCACACATAATTGTATGTGATCATGAAGAGCCATCCATTCAAACATTTATGGCATTGGATTCTGGTGAGAAGGATGTGGAGATCATAGGTAATGTCACTTCCAGGTCAGATCCTAAAGCTGACGAAAGGGATGTTTCTGATGAATAAATGACTGATGAGGGCCTCCCAATTATCATAGAGCCCATTCCCTCAGAAACGATTCCAAATGAAAACCCTACCACTAAGATTCTGGCCATATTTCCTTAATATAGACTTACAGGTCATAAAAACCTAGATGATGATGGTTCAAACATATAAAAGGATATTTTTATGATATAGTCCAAGGCATGGAAGTTCATTAAATGAATTCTCATTTTTTTCAGAAGCAGAATGACTGAGTTGAATGGGGTCATTTCGAACCTAGATACACATTCTCAATACTAGAGGGTTGGATGCTCAGAATCATCAAATAATGATCCATTTATATATTGTTGAAAAGCTGTAGTAGAGCATCCAACACATAGAATATTCATGGTTCCATAAGAAATATTAGAACATCGAAAATTTTAATGAAGTAGACCAAGAGATTAAAATCCTTGAATAGAAGACGTACAAGCATTTCACATTCATCTAGAATCAATCTGCGCACTTTGAAAAATTGAGGGCCCAGCTGGAAGAAGTCATGGAAAGCTATTATAGGTATGAAATTGAATCAGTGATCTCTGAACCGAGTGGGAACAAATAAGGATTATAGAAAATGATCATAACTCATTGGTTGTCAATAGTGATATGGATTTTAGGAGGAAACAATAGACATTAGATGCTACACCCTAAAAAGTTGTGGCGTTGATGCATTCCATTAGAGGGGATGATCCATGTGGGTCGGGTTTTGTACAAACTCACGAAACATATTTTCCTTCTTGATTTATTTTATTGAACCGCATGAACTGTTTTATTTCTTGATTGTTTTAATTATCGAATCTCAATTATTACTATGAATAAACTACCCATCAATCTCTAATCTCACGTGGGCCATAACCATTGAGAGAAACAAGGGACAGTCACATAATAATCCACCTTGGTATGAGAGTGCAAGCTAACCATTGGACACTTACGGTATACTATTGTTGATAGAACAGATAGAGTATTTTAGCTGAGAGAGGGGGTTTTTTCTAGATAATATGGTTCTTAGAGTATCAAAATTTCTTTTCTCAATGGGCACAAGTGGACGAGCGGGGTAGTTCTATAGGAATTGGATTCAATTCAAACAAAGGTGATTGAGAATTCTAAATCATGACACCCGAAATTCAGAAAAAATGATTTTGGAATAAAAATTTAGGATAACTCTTTACTATATTCAAAAAATAGAATAAATAACACATTATCATGAAATTGGAACAAACCAACGAGGGTTGATTGCTGACCCAATTCCAAAAAACAGGGCCTAACTCAAAATTTCTTCTGATACCTTCTAGAACATGAACCTAAGATGGTAGGTGTGAAAAATCGGCATGATAGATGTCCATTATAGAATTATATAATTACATTAAATAGTATGAGGATATAAATAATTGGAAGATAAAGCAAGGATACTGAGTGGTGTAATGTTTTGAAGGATTCCATCACTCTTGAAATTATGCAATCATGACGAAAGTACTTTAGTCTGAGTTTATCAGTATGAAATAAGGTCAAACCCACATCCATGTAGGACCTATTTGGTGAGGACCTAGGGTACCTTTCAGTTTTACGTCATGAAATGAGGACAATACACACGTATTTTCGTGTTATATGGTAAGGATGAAGAAGTACGTTATAGTTTAATGTCATATTTTGGGTACATTTCACATAGTTTAATGGTTATATCCCATTTACCCTAAAAAACAGTTTAATGTCATGTTATATGGAATATAATGTCTATTCATAGAATTTCCACATGACATGTATGAGATAAACCTTACATGAATGAGCCAAAGGAGGCTTGAGGACCATAAAATATTGATCATAGGAGAAGGGGACAAGTGTGATGTGGTGAGGGAATAAACTAGACATGAACGAAGTAAATGGGAACCCACTGTTAATAATCACACCAATAATTCATATGAATCTCCTAGTTTGTGTTCATAGATTTTTTACTACTATTAAAGATGTATGGCCAGGAATTTTAGTGAATATATGTCTAGGCCTTAGGTAAAATGCTCGGGCATCACTGCTGTTGGACTCCTCATGTTTTAATCGTGTTTTAATTATCACAAATCCTATTCACCCTTTTTAATCTATCTCAAGTCATCTGTAGAGATGGTTGGTTTCCATATGAATTAATGAAACATTCACAGGATCCTGATTCTTATTAATCATGTTTGATTATTTTAAACTATATTTAATTTTGTTCTATAATGTTTTCTTATATAAATTCTCAAGTCTAATTCTTTCTGTGAATATTGATCCCTAATATAGTTTTCTATATATTTGGCTATGTCTGAGAAACCGTATGTTTACCACCGGTTCTGATTTTTGGAAAAGTCACTAACATTATGACCTAGACACCATGACCCAGACACTGTGACCCAGACACCATGACCCAGACACCGTGACCCAGACACCTTGACCTAGACACTGTGACCCAGACATCGTGACCAAGACATTGTGACCCAGATACTATTCAATGTTTTGTAAATGGACTACACACCGGTCCTAAGACACTGTGATCCTAACACCACATATGTGCTACTAGTTCCTAATCTCAATTCATCTATGGCATCAGGATTTTCTCACAACTCAAAGGAAAGGAAGAAGGAAATGTTTCCTGGTGACACCATTTCTTGGTGACACGGTTTCCAAGTAATACCATTTCAAGAAAAAATGTGACACCATTATGTAATTAATTTTTTGTTTTCAATTTATTTTCTAACTGTCATATTTGATTCATTTAATGTCACTAACATAAACAATGTTTCTTTGTATACATTTCACCTAATAATATGAGGTATGATGTACAGAATACATGTATCCTGTCATATCCCACACATTCACCCCATAACGAAAAGGAATGAATGGATTTGGCGGAAGATATAGAGTCACAATCATTTGAAATAGCTAAATGTGGCATGAAATAGTATACAAAAGAAGAACACAAAAAGAACTATAAACCCATAAAGACATAACTATTGTATATCATATCCTCAAACATCTTTGGAGTACCAACCCGACGAATAACAAGAGCTACATAGATTACATCATTGAACTAGGAACCAAAGCACCAGACTCATGACATTGTGTTTTTTTACAAGAAGACTTGATATTTTTATCTGATTCATCATACAAGTCTAGAGATTCATAAAATAACACTTAGATGACTTCTAACCCTTTCTCATCATATTTTCTTTGTTGTTTATTTTTTTACTTTTGATTAGTTTGTGTGTGTGTGTGTATTAAAACACACATTGTCTCATGAATTAAACTGAAGGATACTGGATATCCTTCCTCTCAAATCTTCTTACATATTTTTACATCTGCACATAAGTGTGTAAGAGGTCCTTGTGTGACCTGGTAGTTTATACCCACAATGAACAGTGGAATAGGTTGTGTGACCAAGAACGTCAAGTGCACAGTTTTTAACCCCGATCTAGGTTGTGTATCAAGTTTATTAATATAGACTACCTACTTGAATGTGATCACCAAGTGGATTGGATTAGGTCTCGGATTAAGACTGAACCACTTGTCCTATCCTATGTGTCTTTTAAATTATTTTTTATCTACCATACATTATATTTCAGGAAAGTTATTTTTACATTGATAGTTTGTCTTTGATAGAATCATAATTGTTTTCCCCTTTCAATGTAGCTTCAAAATTTGTATCAATAACTCAAATATATATTACTGACAATTAATCAATATTATGAGAATTTATTTAAACAACCAAAAAATTATAACCTTATTACCTTAAGTAATATGGTTATAATTATTTTTATTATATAATATTATTATGTGAAATTTTACCTTAAATTTTTATTGATATTCAGTTCACCATCCCCCCTATTGAGTACTCTACTCCGGATAACATTTGGTGTCAAATGAGTTTTTTATTTTTAAGGCTCTATTTCAAAAAAAATCAACTGTGATTTTAGTAGCACTTTAAAGATCTGTAAATTTCTGTTATTTCTAAATTTCTAACTCATTAAATGTATCTCTCTATTATAGATAATATATTGTAAGGTTCTTCTAAAAACAGGCCTCTATTTTTCAATGGAACCGATTATGCATAGTGTATGATTAAAATGAAAATGCATTTAGAAGGAATGGGTTTTGAAATATTGTCTCCAATTGTAGATGAGTAAATGATTCCTTCTACTTATAAAACTACTTGGGAAAACCCAATAAGACTACATAAAATAATAATATAAAATCCATGAATGACTTATATTTCTCTTTAGGATATGAATAATTTAACAGAAGTTCATCACAAAAAACAGCCCACGAAATCTTGGACACTCTCTCTATGTCACATGAAGTAAATTATAGTGTTAATGAAATGAGACTTAACATATATAATATTAAATATAATAATTTTCAGATGAATCATGATGAGACTATTTTTTATATGTATTTCATGTTCAACAAAATAGTAAACACAATCATCTCTCACAGAAGAGATGTTACAGCCAAAGAACAAATTATGAGGATTCTCAAATGCCTACCTGATTGA
This sequence comes from Viscum album, assembly GCA_963277665.1. Classification (NCBI taxonomy): domain Eukaryota; kingdom Viridiplantae; phylum Streptophyta; class Magnoliopsida; order Santalales; family Viscaceae; genus Viscum; species Viscum album. Next base: position 1,041,011,413 of record OY728163.1, on the reverse strand, counting down.
TAGAGAGGAAACTCTGTCTCAATTAGATATTCATGTGACAACAGCAAATTACCTATCAAATTACTCATTGGGAAAAAAATGATGCTTGAAGAAGAGTTTAAAGTCAACAAGGAAGATGAGGATTAACCAAAAAGAAAATATGTGGCAATCATGACCACCACCTCTAAAAATGAAGAAAAGGAGAAACTATATGTCTCTATACAATGTTCCATAAGTGAACAATCATTACCTGAAAAAGATGAGGAGATGGATTTGTTAGCTATAAGGTTTAAGAAATTTTTCAAAAGAATGTAATTTCTTAGAAAACCAAACTTCAATGGGAGATATTAACAAAAGGGATGCTGGAAGAAAGAATGGAAAAGAAATGACATGTCTAGTGAGATATTATGTTATGAATGTATGTGAAATGGACATCTAAAGGTTGGCTATCCCAAGATCAAGTATAAAAAGAAATATGAGAACAAAGATAGAAATTATAAAAATAAATGAAAGCTACTTAGAGTGATTATGAGTGTATTTCAAGTGACTCAATGTCTTTACATGATGAATAAGATTACAAATAAAATATGTGTTTAATGAAAAAACACATCTAAAGAAACCCTATAATCTCTTATACAAAATTCCTATTATTATAGAGTTGAATGTGATTTTGAAAATATGTCTAGAGAATAAATGTTTGATTATTTTAATATTCTTAAAGATACATGTAATGAACAATAGATTAATACAAATCTTTAAAGATATTGTATTCTCTTACCTCATCTATTAAATCTGAACATTCTTTAGAAAGAGAGAAAAATTTTCAATTACTCAAAGAAAACAATTAATAAAAACTATCTAATGAGAAATTGAAAATGGAACATGAAAGGTTTAATAATGGTAAAGATAACTTGGTTCAAATTATAGGTAAACAAATTCCCCCTAAATATACTACTGGTATAATCTATCAACCTAGTTAATGAAATTTTTTAAAAACCAATTTTGTTTCTACTTCTAGAACATACATCATTATTCCTAGTTCATGAAAACATTATTCATGTTCTTACTATGATAAATTCTCTATTGTATCTATATTTTCTAAACCAAATAGAGTTTATTTATCAAATACATTACTTAATTATTATATAAAACTTATGAGGAATATGTGGGTTCCTAAGGAACAAGTTACAAATATTACTAGACCCAAATAAATATAGGTACAAACGTCTGTCTTTATTTGACCATTTTATAGGAGAAATTTTTTTTAGAGCTCCTATAAATGTTTAAGGTACTTGGATAGTGGTTGTTCAAGATATGTGAGATGAGACTATTCATGTTTCAAGAACCTAATAAGATTGATTGTGGACACGTCACATTTGGTGACAATGCCAAAAGAAAAAATCATTGGCCTTTGAAAAAATAGTAACTCTAACTCGATTTTAATATCCAAAGATCTTTTGTTTGATAGACTAAAATATATTCTACTTATTATTTCACAACTATGTGAAGATGGATTTCATGTTAAATTTAAAAATGATGCCTGAAATGTGTTTAACTCTTAAAATTTAACGGTATTCTCTACATTATGAAATGAAATTGTATATTTTATAAAAATAAATTATTTATTTTCTTAGAATGCTTCATTTTTAAGTGTATTTCACAAAGATTATTGGATTTGACATATAAGACTAGGACACAACAATATTCAATCCCCTAAAAAGCTAACTAGAAACCGTTTAGTTGATTATCTACCCAAACTAATGATTCCAAATGATAAAGTGTGCAATCCGTGTCAAAATGGAAGGCAACCCAAAATTTCATTCAAACCAAAGAATAAATTTTCTACTTCTCAACCTCTCTTGTTGGTTCACATGGATTTGTTTGAATCATCTAGAGTTTCTAGTTTAAATAGGAATCACTATTTTTATGTTCTTATAAATAACTTATCTAGGTATACTTGGACCTTCTTCTTAGATCACAAAAGTTAACCCTCTTCTCATTTAACCAAGTATGAAAAAAATAAAGAAAATATTAGTGGACATAAAATTAAATCTCTATGAAGTGACTGTGGTCGTGAATTAGAAAATCATAAGTTTTATTCCTTTTTCTCACAAAATGGCTATAATCATAATTTATCTACCCCTAGAACACCTCAAAAAAGTGGAGTTGTAGAATGAAAAAATAGGACCTTTCAAGAAATTTCTAGAACCATGCTTAGTGAATATGACATAACTTTTTATTTTTTAGATGATGCTAGAAATACAACATGATACATTATTAATATAGTATTTGTTAGACCTATTCTTAAATGAAATCCAAATGAGTTGTGGAAAAATTGAAATCCCAAAGTGATATACTTCATAGTATTTGGTTTCAATGTATATATCCTTAATACCAAGGAAAATATTGACAAATGTTCATCCAAGAGAGATGAAGGAATATTTATAGTATATTTAATCTCTAGTAAATCATATAGTGATTTTAACAAATGAACTAAATGTGTTGAAGAATCTTTCCATGTCATGTTTGATGAGACAAATCCACAGGATCCTATGACCTCTCAAAAGAATCTTGAGGATGATATGTCAAATTTGGACATCAATACTAAATCCTCTAGTTATCCTGTAAAGGAATCTCTAAAAACTTCCAATTATGGAAATTCTCTAGATTGAATACATAATAAACCCAACCCTATTAAAGAACCCGAAATCAGTAGGCCATATTTTTTTAGATCTGTTCTATACCTTAATAACCATACATTAGAAGTTTTTGTTAGAGATTTAGATAAAGGAACACAAACAAGATCTTCCCTCTGAAATTAGGTTGAACATAATTTTTTCTTATCACAACATGATCCTAAAAAATCAATGATGTTGTCAATGATGAATTTTGGATGATGGATATACAAGAAGAACTAAATCAGTATAAAAAGAACAATGTTGGGAAACTCTTTGACATACCCAAATACACTTTTACCATAGCCCCAAAGTGGGTGTTTATAAATAAAGTTGATTAATCTAGTAACATAGTTATAAACAAGGCTATATTGGTTACACAGGGCTATATTCAATAAAAAGGAATTGACTATGGGGATACCATTGCATCTGTTGATACACTTGAATACATCAAAGTCCTTCTTTCTCATCCTTACCATATGAAATTAAAAATATCTCAAATGAATGTCAATAGTGCATTCCTAAATTGGTATATTGTTGAGGATGTTTTTTTCAACAAAACCCTTGTTTCACAAACCCTCACAATCCAAATCATGTTTTTAAATTATCAAAACCATTGTATGGTTTAAAAAAATTCCAAGAGATTGATATGATAGATTAAGCACTTTCTTTATTTCTAACGGTTTTAAAACAGTATAGTTGATCATAATCATTTGATAAAATGAATTTCCAATGATTTTTTAGTAGCTCACTTTTTTATTTATGACATTATTTTTTGATCTTAAAAAAATTCTTTATGTATTGAGTTTTATAAATTAATGAAAAAATGAATTTTAAATGAGTTTAATTGGTGAACTAAAATTCATTCTTCAATTTAAAATATTTCAAAATTAAGATGGTATTATTTTAAATCAAATAAAATATACTAAATATCTTCTAAAATATTTTGGAATGGAAAACACTAAAAGTAGTGATACTCTAATGAGTACTAAATTTATTTTGGATCAAGATTAATATGAAAAATCAGTTCATTAGGCCACTTACATAGGATTAATTCAAAGCATACTCTATGTATCTTCTAGCTGACTTGATATTTTGTTTTGTGTGTATATGTGTGCTATCTTTCTAGAAAATCCTAAAGAGTCTCATTTAAATTTTGTTGAACGTATTTTCAAATACCTCAAATATACACCCAATCTAGGACTGTTCTATGTTAGAGGACAATTATTTGAGTTAGTTAGCTATTATGTTGCTGATTTTTGTGGTTTTAAGTTAGATATAAAATGAACCTCTAGAACATGTAACTTTGTTGGAAAGTCTATAGAGTCATGGTGTATTAAGAAATAATTTTTTTCGTTATCTACTACCAAAGTTGAATACTTAGTTGCTGGTAGTCATTGGGCTCGAATTTTGTGGATGAAACACACATATGTAGACTATGGATATCAATTCATACATGTACCTATAAATAGTGACAATAAATGTGCTATTGAAATTTCAAAAAATCTTATTTCACACTCTAGGAAAAAACATATAGATGTAAGATGTCACTTTTTGAGAGGCTTTTATCAAAAACGTGGTACCACATTGAAATTAATTGGAACTGGATTTCATCAAGTTTTTGTATTCATTAAACCATTAAATTATGAAAGGATACATTAAATCATACATGAATTAGGAATGATAAGAAAGTGTATAGTTCCACAACATACTATTTCACACTTACTGTTTCACAGTTTACAGTTTCACTTACTATCTCAAATGATATGGTCACACCATTTGGAGTCACACTTAAGTATGACACGATCAAACAATTTTCTGGTCTCACCATAATGTCTTAGTTTTCATTTTATTTTTATTTTATTAATCATATCACTATGTTTATTATTATTTTTATTTAACCTGTGGTTTTGAATTTTTGATGCTTGAAAGGTCTATATAATAAGATCCCAATATCTTTCACTCTTTTCTTCACTCGAGCTCTCTTCTCTAGAAAACAAAACTCCTATCTTTCAAACTGTATGACCTCCTTCAACACGTTATCTCTCTTAAACCACTCATTGAATGTTTATAATGAAGCACCCATATTTATCAAATCCTCAGAAGAAAAAATCATACAAAAATGTGAAAACAGCACTGAATGTAGCATCTGAAGGATTTTTTAATCTGAATCTGGCTAAGATAATAGTTGTACTAGAAAATAAAATATTTCATAAGTGGTAGATGACATGTAAGTAATTAGTTTTTATAGTATTGTAAGTGTAGGGATGGCTGAACTGGTTCACAAAAGAGACAAGGCCAATTTATCCAAAACTCGTTTATCATATTTACCATTATGTACAGTTTTCATTCAATACTCAATATGGTTTTGTTGTAAGAGGATATATCAATGGTCAAAGGTGTACTTTTTCCTTGAGGTTATGGGATGGCTGCCAAGGGATACCTCGTGAAGGAATATTTGAGGACTACCAGAGAGGTCCTCCTCTTCCTATTGATGTTTTTCTCATAGAAGAAGGACTAGGAAGTTTGACTTGTAATAAGAAAAAAATAAGGGAAATTATTCCTGAGTTAGATGGTAAAGCAATGTTTCTATTTATGTTTATCTAGAATCATATTAGTCCAATGAAAGTGAATTTTGATACTATTAAGTATCAAGATGTGATCTTGATTCATATTATGAGAAATGGGAACAAGATTAATCGGTGTATGTATATTATACATCACATTTTTGAATTGATTAAGACAACCTCAATGTCTACCTTTTTGTTCTATTCATGATTAATCTCTGCAATGTTGTCTGCTATAAGAGTGGTTGGAAAAAATGAATAATTCATCAAATATTATTATTCTTATATCTCAAAGGATACATTTATATGAATGAATATAATCTGGAATCCTTGTAAAAAGTCTTGGGTGGAGAACAATAAAAGGTTGTTTGAAAAGTTTAATCTGGTTGATAATCCTTCATGGCCTAGGAACAAATATGATCATAGTTTGGAACCAGATGACATTGTTGATTATTTTTATAGAGACGATGAAGACCCATTTTTTGAACCTAAGGAACTTTCATGGAAAAAGAATACAGTGGTATATATATTCCCCAAAATTTAATTAAGAAGGATATACAGGTTACTGAAATAAGTGTTTATTTAGAAGAATAACCTTCATCTGGAAAATAATAAACTTATATAGAAAAATAAATTTTTTTCATGATGAGAATATAGAATAAGGAATTGTTATTGGGGAACATGCTACTATTGGAAAACAAATACAAAATGACCCAAAATTTATCTTATTTCCTGATGAAATAAAGGAATGAGCCTTTTAGCTGGCAAGGAAAGAAATGTGTGAGGCTATAAGAAATGAATATTTAGAAATAGATCAAGGGACTGAATCTCTTAGTCCAATAATATGTGCACCTGCTGAGGGGGAGAAGCACCCTGGTCTTGAAATTGTTGATGTTCCCAATCATGTTGACCAGATCATTGGGGATACCTGGTATATGATTCCTATATATTTTGATGTGGAAAATATCAAGGATGTCTCAGTTAAAGTCATATACCATTCAACTATATTTCAATTGAAACTTGTTTCTTCTCTAGAAGTAATCTATACTAAGGATCCTAAAATTGTATCACCTCCTATTCTTGAACCTTCAAAAGAACATTCTACTTCTAGGAGTAACAGTGATCTCAATGATTTTAGAGATACTCTATTAGATGGCTTTGAAAAGATTAAGAACTCATAGCTTGCTCCAATGACAAATCTCAGTGAATGAGATGTAGCATTTATATTAGAAAAAATCATATGGAAAATTAAACGAAAAACTATTCATGAAATACAAGATGTTAAAATTGAGAATAAGAAGTTGAGTGATGAGTTGAATTCTCTCAGTGATATGGATGAAGATATGAAAAAAGTGTTGAAATCGGGAAAAGTACCTATTGCTCATCCTGTTGAGAATGTTAGTGATCAGATTCCATAGAATGTTTCATCTCAGATTAAAATGAACATGACATAAATTAGTTAAAATGTGGGTGAAAGAAACATCCATATACTTTATGAGATGCGTGATTTTGTTGCTGGTCTTAACAAGCTGACTGATGAGTACATGGGGCATCTACAAAATGTTCTCAATCATATCAAGTCTCTAACATTAAACATTAAAACTTCTAATGCCTCTGGATTATCATCTCAACCATTAGACCACAATCTGATCAGAATTGTTGTAAAAGAAGAACATCAGTTAGTGTTAAGTGGTTGTTATAATTAATGATTTTCTAATGTTGTAGTGAATAGTGATAGAGTAATTCACTTAGTGAGGATTCATTTAAATATTTCCAATGATGCTCAGGAAGAAATTACTATGAAAGTGTATTTCAACTTTAGTAGTATTTTCTCTAGGCATGATAAGATCAATCATTTCAGACATCTTGTATATAATTTAAAAATTTATCCTATCACTCAAGTGTTCAATACAAATGTCCAAAAGATGAAATATTTCACTCTTCAATTGGACAACTTCATAGAGTACAAATATGATTTCGGGAATATATTGCAGTACGGTGGTGAGATCATTAATGATTTCATTCAACTGTTGAAGCTTTATCTTCATGAATATAGCATTTCCATTATGGCTCCTAAAACTTCACCTTTGTAGCTTGGTTTAACCCCATCCTCATCCACATCTTTTGATTCTGCCTCCATGTTTGTTTCTCAGCCTCTCAGCTAGATCAGACCTACTATCCTTGACCAATCCTTGTCTTTGTCTTAATCCAAACTCACTCTAGCACCTTCTATTTTTAAAGGGCTCCCTCTTCCTTCTCTGATAGTTGGCTCAATCCATTCTTCATCATCTACTTCTTCTTCGGTGGCTCATTCTAATTTTTCTTCCAAGGGTAAGGTGAAATATACTAGTGGTTAGGAGAAGTGAAAAAAATATTTTTCATAGGGATGTTTTTTATTTTTTGTCCTCATGATGGTAATGATGTATATCTTTTAATCTAATTAAAATGTGAACTATTGTTGTTTGTTCTAACAAATTCCTTAATTCAATTTTCATTTTTCTCTCTCTTCTTATATTCTTTTTATAATCCCATAAGGTGGAGAAGGAATAATAAGAATAGGCATTTAACTCATATGATTTGTGATCATCAAAACGGGGGATATTGTTGGACTCCTCATGTTTTAATCATATTTTAAGGATCAAACATCATGTTCACCCTATTTAATCTATCTCAAATCATGTGTAGATATGGTTTCGTTCCATATTCTTAAAAAAACTTTCACAAGATCCTGATTACTATAAATCATGTTTTATAATTATATATTATTTTTAATTTTTTTTCAAAAATGTTTCTTATATAAATTATTATGTCTAATTCATTATGTGAACACTACTTCCTAATAAAGTTTTATATATATTCGTATAAGTCTGAGAAACCATAATTCTTCCTCCAGTTTTGGTTTCTGGAAATTTCCCTAACGTCGTGACCTAGACACCATTACCCAAACACCATGACCCAGACACCATGATACAGACACTGTTCAATGTGTTGAGAAGGGGCAAGACACCAGATTTGACACCATGATCCCGAAACCAAATCTGTGATACTGGTTCCTGATCTCAATGAACCTTTGGAGTCTTGACTGTCTCACCACTCAATAAAAAATAATAATACATTGTTTCTTAGTAACACTATTTCCTGGTGACACCGTTTCAAAGTGATATTATTTCATGAAAAAATGTGACAATGTTCTTTAATCTGTGTTTTCAATTTCTATTTAATTTCTAACAGTCATATTGGATTCATTTAATGAAACAGAAATAATTAATGTTTCATTGTAGACATGTCACCATATAGTATGAGGCAAGAGGTGCATAATACATTCATCATACCTGCTCCAAAAAATGAACATCATAACCAAAATGAAAGTGTGTCACTTGGGAAAGATGCAAAAAAAATGAACTTTTGAAATAGTTAACTAATGAATGTAGCATGATACAACTAAAGAACACAATAATCACTCTAGACCCATGAATGATAAACTATAGTAGATCAAAGCCTCAAATATCTTCACAGTAATAATTCAAATAAGAACATGATCTACATAGATTACATCAATGAATTGGAAGACAAGTCACTAGACTCGAGATAATCTATTTTTAACCAAAGTAATTGATATATTCATCTACTTCATCCTATATGTCTAGAGTTGCATAAAATAACACTCAGAGAAATTCTAACCCTTTTTCATCATATTTTCTCTATTGTGAATTGTTTTCTCTTTCGAGTAGTGTGTGTGTTTCTATATTAAAACGCACACTAACTCATGTATTAAACTGAAGGATTCAAGATATTATTCCTCTATCATCTTATTACATCTATTTACTACCTTGGATAAGTGTGGAAGTGGTCCTTGTGTGACCTGGTAGTTTATACCCTCGGAGAACAATGGGAGAGGTCGTGTGACATGGACAGTCATGTGCACTATTATTTACACCGATTCTGGGTGTAGATTAATTTTATAACTATAATATTATTGGTGGAATGTGATCACCAAGTGGAGTGGATTAGATTTCAACATGAGACAGAACAACTTGTCTTATCCGCTGTGTCATTTAATGTAGTTTTTATTTGCATTACATTGTATTTCAGGAAACTAAATTTTACTATTATAGTTAATCTTTGATATAATTTATAATTTTTTTTCCCAAATAATATATCATAAAAAGTTATATCAATAACAGATATAGATATTATAGAAAATTAATCGATCTTTGTAGATGTTATTTAAACAAAAAAACAATTATAAACTTATTACACTGATTAATTGTCCTATATTTATTTTTATTGGGGTATATTTTTCTGTGAATTTTTAACAGAAATTTTTTTATATACTCACTTCACACCCCTCCTTCTTGAGTACTCTACTCTAACAAAAAACTACGTATCTCATAATGATGGGATTCAAGACATATGTAGTTCTTGAATAATAGTGTGGAGAGATACCAAAACTTATGGGGACATACTCTATATTGACGAAGATAAAGTATCTCATAATTAACATGGGGAATCCCAAACTTGTTCAGGGTGGGTTTATAGTTTACTGTCCTACATTGAGGACATTGTCACCCCAGAGGATAATTTTTTGGTGCTAAGGACCAATGTGGTCTAGGCCACAGCATGCAACCTCAACAGGGTATATATGTCCAAAACAACCAAAACAATGCATTTAACATTATTTTTATGGACCCAAATATATGATTTTTAGATGTTTCTACATGTCATTCAAGGGTAAAAATCAAGTTATACATAGTTATGGGATGGTTTCATCATGTAGGTATGATCCTTGTTTACAAATAAGAGGCGTTTGATATATCTTCCCTATTATTTTGTTATTGGGGATTTTGTTTTTATAGCGACTAGCCAATGATGGAAAGCCTAAGTGTCACTGTTGGTATCAAGATGTACGTTGGCCTTGAAAATTGATAAGTGACATGAAAAATAACCAATTATCAAGGTGATGACCTCTCATGTAAAAACACTATAATGTTGTCCCATTTTTCATCATGTAGCTAGGATGATGGTGTGAGAGTTTAAGTTTGTACGATAAGACATAAACATACACATTAACAGTGAATTGTATGGACACAGTGGTTCAACCTCACTGAGGTTATATATATCCATGTTTATGGTCTTCGAACTCGTACTAAGAGGTTAAAAGGCTGTCCATGTGGGTATTACCTTACCAAAAATCTTAATCCTATATGATACATTCTCAATGTATAAAACAATGCATTATTTTAGGATTACCCCGTCACTAAGAGTGTTTAATAGTGAAAAATAAACTTCAGGTGGGAAAATATCAACCAGGTTGTCATTCCCCACTCAACAAGTGTGGATGCATGGAGGGACAACACCAAGGGTTTTAGAACCCCATTAAAAAAATGGAATGTAAATATGAATCGCAACATCTGATATTTGGAATGCAATGGGGTTGTCATAATGACGAAGTAAAACTACTAACCATGTATGAGACAAAGTATCCATATAATGAACCTTGGGATGGGAATTGATAACTGAGGGTCAACTGCTAACTTCATTTAAAAAGAAGAACCTATCTCAAAATGTCTGCTAGGATCTTTTGGGACATTGGCCTAAGATGTTAGGCGAGCCACAAAGTCGATCATCCATACCATTTTGGGGACCTTTTAGATCTGAAGGATTATAGAGACCTATACAAATTTTTTTCATGAAGAACAAAATTTCTGATACAGTTTATCATCAGGAAGTAAGTACGATGGAAAGGAGTTCTCCAAAGGAGGTACATGGTGCAACTTTTGCAAGCCCGACATAAATCAGGACCAACGGGGTGTCATCCTAACCACATACTTTCAGAAGATCCTAGGTCAAGAGACCAAAAATATGAGAATGGTTTATGGTTATACCATAGAAAAAATGTCTATGCACTCCAATGTATGATGTGAGGGTAAGAATCAATCCATGCGTTGCTCTCTAAGGAATGCATGGAAAATGGCCAATGCGAAAATGGGAGATATCCTCTCAAATGAGAAAAATAAAGGTTTTCATTTTGTTTAACAACATAATAACTTGGAAATTGATAATATTAGTTTATGTTGATATTGTTCGGACTATGAGAAGCCAATTTAATTTCAATTTTTTGGTACCTTATTATGTAGTTTATCATCATACATTATGGATAAAAACAATGAGTTATCTTAAGGGAGGTACATGGTGTGGTTTTTTTCAATCCCGAGGTAAAATGTGGACCAAGGTGGTCCCATATCACACCACAAATTTTGGGAGGAACCTAATTTAATAAAGGGGAAAAAAGGTTTCTGGTTCTATAGCTAGACCAAGGGACAAAATGTGTGGGTGTTACTATGTATCCCACTAAGGTGAGAAACAATTCATACATAGTTCCTGAAGATGAAACTAAAAAAATGAAAATACGAAAAGGGAAAAGTCTTCATTGATGATGATTCCATAGTTTGTTGTAGTTGATCGTCATATATCTTAGATATAGAGGGTGTAGTTTAGCTTCATACAATAATGTCTCTGGGGAACTTAGTTTATGTTCATAGAGATCATACCCAATGTGAGGTTTTCAATGTGGAAATGTGTAGTGTGGAACCATAATGAAATATGACATTAATTAGGACTAGAAATATTCACAACAAACACCACATTCTTGAATGAATGTGCATACAGTGTAAGGACAATAATCTTGGACCATGGATGAGAACTCCTAGTTTAAAGTCATAGGGTTCAGACCGTAATGTGGTACAATTATTACATGTTAGAAAGAAATCACAGAAAAAACCATAATCCCACTTAATCCATTCTTAGTGCATTCAAAAATAGGATTTGAAGATCTTAAGGCACATGGAATCACAATACAGGGTGAATGGAGGTGGGGAGTCATTAATGACCCCACGACACTAATCTTCCCACTCAATTCACAAAAGTCCAAGGAGGGGTAATACTGATTGTGTATAAATATTGTAAATGAGAATTTAAAGTGGGATTTGAATCATGGATTTTGATATTTGATACACAATGAGGGTGGTGTAATGATGAAGGAAAACTGGTGACGATGTTCGAAACACAGTATTCATATCTTGTGGCCTGAGATGGGAACAAACACCTGAGGGTTGCCTGCTGAACAAAATCAAAATGCTGAACCTGGAACAAATTTTCATTTAGGATCCTATGGGAGGATAGTCCAGGATGGTAGTCGAGTAATAAGATTGATCTTCCATACCTTTTGGGGGTCCCTAAAAATGTCAATGATGATGAAAACCCAAAAAAAGGGACAAGTGAAGCATTAAAAAGGAATTAAAAATATCCATTCATTGTCCAACACTCTATGCCCCAAACCAAAGAACATAAGATCTTTTTTGTGATGAATAACAGAAGTTGAGGGATCTAATTAAGTAGAAAAAACTCAAAATAGAATGGAGGAAATATATAGATTGGGTTGTTGAACTCGAGGCCATACCCAAAGACAAAATGTTTGGGTACTCCTTGGTAACCCATAAAGATGGAAATCAAGCCACATGTAAGGTTTTGATTCCATACATCTTAATTTCATGTATTTAGGATTAAGAGGGTAGAGGTATCCCAAAGGGGTATGTGTAGGGAATTGAAAAATAACATGTCATGAATAAAGACCGATGAAGCCCACACCACACCATTCACAATCCTAAAAGAGAACTCAGGAAAAAGGGACATAAGAGGAATTGATGAACCGGGGGTTGCTCCTGATGAAAAATGATTGGTTGTTCCAATGTATCCCTTGAGGGCACAAATCAAGACACACATAGTTCTAGAGATGTGGTGTTGTTTAATGTCATGCAGTAAGGATGCGGGATAAAGGGTAAGATCCCTATAGGGGATATGTGATGTGGTATATGTAAACAAAACATGAATTACGACCAATGGAGGTATCACAACACACCATGTGATATTGGTATAATCATGCCAATAGGAAAAAAAGATTATTGGATTATTAATACCTAGGGCTGGACCTAGGGACAAAATGTCTGAGCATTCCAATATATCCTTCAAGGGCAGGAATCAATCCAAAAATTATTCTGGAATCTCATATAGTTAAGCATAATTTGGTAATGAGGAATGGGATCCTATGAGAGGAATGTGGTATTGCTGTTGAAAACTCAATGTTAATGGCAACCAAGTCCAAACCACACCACACCCTCCTAGGTGAAACCTCAGGTCGTAAGACTGAAGATGGGGGAACTTGGGGCTGAACCAAAAAGAAAAAATTTTCTGGAATTCCTACGTATCACATAATAATGTAAATCATTACAAATGTAGTTATTGATATGTCATGAAGTTTAAGGTCATATGATATGGAAGCAAGGAATGTTTAACCTCATGTAGTATGATCTAAATGAAAAGGGAGTTGAAGTTTAACATCTTGTGAGATGCAATAGATCTTAGTTTAATGTCGTAGAGCTCAGACCATATGGAGAAACTATGAAGATTATCATCATGTAGGATGATGACTATCATGTATTTTTATTTCATTAAATACATTCAGTATCGTGCAGTTTAACACCATGAAACACGCATGATAATGATTCCCTAATAAAACTACCTATTGAGGAACTTTTAATTTGTGGGAGGATTAATATGCTCTCCATCAATAGTGACTAAGAAATATACATCGTTGGGGTAACACTTGTTAATGATATAGAGTACCTCCCATTTTGGATCTAAAATTGGTGGCATCCTAGTGGGTATCATTGGCATCCTTAGGGAAAACACCAAGTCACCCTGGAGGAAGGATCATAGACAAAATTTCTTGTTAAATGTTCTAGCTATCTTGTTCTGCTGCCACTCTAGATTGGGCAAGGCCCAAAGCCTATTCTCAATGAGGGATTCCATATCATACACATAGACTTATTCTTCTCAGTCTAATGTCTATTGATAATAGAAAGTGGTATGAAGTGATCAAAACTGAATCCCAATGGGTAGGACTACCTCTATTCAAAACACCTATGAATATAGGGTTACTTTGGTAGAATTACGAGTTGTCATCTGGTAAGACTAGAGATCATTGGGATGATTTTCCAAAAAAAAATTCTGATCAACCATGTTTTTTACAATGTTATAGAGGGTCTTATTTAATTTCTTGATCTTCCCATTTTCCTTTGTGTGCTTGTGATAAGTATTCTTGGACTAAATGTTGTACTTGGAATGTAATTTCTTCAACTCACCGGCTCAAACGTTGGTGTTGTTATCAATGTGGATAGTGTGGGGGACTCCCAATTCGTGGATAATGTTGGAGCTCAAGAAATAAATGATAGAATGGGAATTTAAATCCTTGAGAGGAATTTCTTCTTCCCAATTAGATAATAAAACTATGGTGGTTATAATGAACTGACACTAGAAAGCTATTGCTGGGGGATATGGTCCCATGACATCAAGTCCCAAAACCGTAAAGGGGTAGGAGTACATGGTAGTGTAGAGGATCCAGATGCTGATGCACAAAATTGGAATGGATATGACATGAACTAAACCTTTTAGTGAACTTTATACAATCATAAAACAAGGTGGGTCATATATAGCCCAGCCTCCAGATTTGGTGGGAGAGTTTCGACCCTACCTGATGACTTTTATAGGAACATGCATTCACTTCCTACATAATTTGGTAGATCTCACCTCCATTAATTAAATGGTGGATAAATCCATTAGACCCATATTTTTAGAGCATATTTTCCAGAGTGGTACCACTCTAACGGTTGAATTGCACAACATTCCAATAGATTCTCTCACATTAAACTTTGTTTTTCCTGGGATTTTCAAGTCATAGATACTCGATAATATGAATTTTCCAATATAGGGTCTCTCCTTATATAGTATGGGACATAATGGTCTTGATGTGGAGGCACTAATGGTAATATTTCTTACCTACTATCTATCATCATCACCTGAGGTGACATGAGAGATGGTCCTAGATTTTCCCCATTGTATATCAAATCATCCTTGTCAAGCTATGTTTGTGCTTTGGAATGATTTTCTAAGGCATCCCATTGACCATTCTTTGAATAATGAACAGGAATTCCCTCAGGCCAAGAAGGGAACTAGGCCATCTACTTATGAGAATGATCTAACAAGGACATGATCTATGAATTCCAAATTATGTAGTCACTAATGATTTGTTTGAGAACTATCTCAGAGTCCCCATTCACATGTAGGTAGGGGAAATCAATCTTAATGGATGGATCGAGACTATTGATTAGATCTTGATACTCTGCCTCATTTTTTGGTGAAACCTTCATACAAAAATAATGAATAGGGGAAGATATCTTGTGTAGTGGTGATTAATACAATACTCAGGACAAATCTATTGAGTCATAGATCATTGATATTTGTGTTGTTTGGACTTGGAGAGAAACCATCGAAGTTCATCTACCAATATTGAATATAATAATCCATGGAGAGGATGGATTTATAAAGGAAGATAAGATCTCGAGACTGGTCTGCGGGAGCTGGATGGGTGGATTGAAAATATTCCAGTGTCTGGCCATTGTTATCTTTTTTCAGAACAAACATAATGTCATACTAATGAAGGATCACAACCCACTAAGATATATGGATTTTCAGCAATGGTTGAATCAAAATATACTTGAGCGATTCCTTATGGGACACCAGTTTTATCTCATTATGTGGTAGATAATATCTCATTCTATTTAATAGAAAGACCAATGAGATGCATCACATCTCAATAGAGTAATATCATGCCACATTATTGAGAAGCATGAAGCTAATATAAAACAAATTGATCTATGTCTCTACATTATTCTTCTACTAAAGATGGTTGTCGAGGGATAATTCTAGGGTAGTCTCATAAAGGACGAGTAGATTTCCTGGTATGGGTGGCATTAGAACCAGAGGATATAGAAGGTACTCCTTGATCTCCAAAAAAGAGGTTTAACACCCCTCATCCCATTGATAATCAACTCATTTTTTCATGAGTCATCAAAAGGGATTACACATGTTCACTATATTCGCAATAAATTCATGTGTATAGGCTAAGTGGCCTTGAAGGCCTTAGATCTCTCAAAGATTATTTGGAAGAGGCATTTTATTGATGGAAATGATCTTCTCTGGATCAATCTCAATTCCTCTGTATCTGATGAAAAAGAAAATGAAATTATCATAAGTAACTCCAAAGTCACACTTCAAGGGGCTCATCATTAGATGGTTGCAATGGAGGAAGCCAAAAATGTTCTTAGGATCTCTGAGATGGTCTTGATGCTAACAATATTTTACCACCATTTCATCCACATAGCATTCCACCAATGTCCTGACGATCAGTTCCAATTTTTGGTGCAAAGCATGCTGATAGGTTACCCCTAAATTATTACGACCAAAATGTATTAGTTAGTAACAAAATGTACCTTGTGGTGATCTGAAGTAAGTGGAATCTTCATCATTAGGGGACATTGAAATCAGATTATATCTCTAATACCCATCCATTAAAGAGATATCATGGAACCTAGTACTAGTTTTGATCAATAGTTCCATCACAGGAAGGGGAAAATCATATTTTAGAAGGTCGATATTGAGATTCCGAAAGTCGATGTAGACTCAAATCTATTCATTCTTCTTCATGTAAGGAATGTTGTTTCCCAATCATCTGGGGTATTTT
Organism: Viscum album; assembly: GCA_963277665.1. Lineage (NCBI taxonomy): Eukaryota > Viridiplantae > Streptophyta > Magnoliopsida > Santalales > Viscaceae > Viscum > Viscum album. The sequence goes on along the minus strand of OY728163.1, from coordinate 1,040,994,554 downwards.
ACTTCCCTGTTAATGTTTTCTTTGGTGAGAATATCATCTACATCCTTGAAGATAGCACCGTGTAAGGGGAACAAATTTTTCGGAGGTTGTTTGATCATGAAATGTCCTATGAGGAGACCAAGGAGGTGGATGGATATCTGAGGGTCACGTCCTGGAATTTGATCTTAACAATAGGTAAAAATATCATGATGTCACTTCAAGAAATCCACATTCTTATGTTTCTCTTCTACAAGCAGATATTCGATGATTAGTGTTTCCTCAGGTCTCCCTAGGTATCGGGATTCAACTGTTTCAACTCACTGATAGTGGTAGAGATTCCCTCTTCGAATAAATGGGGAGAATATTCCAAATCTAAATCATAGTCAGATGATAAAGGATCATTGGGAGGAGGCAATTATTCCTTGTTGGGTAACCCTAAAGAGATTCCCTTTCCATCCTAGTCTGTAGTGGAATCTTTGTTGGGATTATATTATACCATTTTAATCATGGACACAAATTATCTTGACCCAATTCCAGGAAGACTTTGACCAAGGGTCCCACACACGATGATATCAAAGCAGTAGTGGTGCATTGGCTTATGTCGGTTCAACCCAGCACGACAGGACATGAGAGTATGGAATATTTCTATATCAATGAGGTGAACATCCTAATACCATTCAGGGGTAAGGGGTTCTAGTATCACCTAAGATATTTCTTATATGTGTATGAGGTGATCCTCTGGCGTTCCCTGTACTTGGGAACGTGTTCCTCACTCTTTCTAGAGACAACAGTGAAATATCCCATTTCTGAGGTTATGGATTCTAACTAATGATTCAAGAGGATGAATGAATCTTCCAAATCTATCCAAGGGTCTTCTAAAGAGGTAGTATGATCAAACTCATTTGTCTCAACCCACATTTCCTTTATCTTATTATATTCAGTATCCAAATAATAGGCTTCACAAGTGTTGGGACCACTTTGTGTATGAAGATTGTATTTGTTGTCAACAGTTATCAATGCTGGTCAAAATGTATAAGGAGATGGAGAAGAAATCCAATGTTAATGTAGATCAGCTGAATTGAGGATTCATGGAGAGTTGTTATGCAATCATAACATTGAATGTCATGTTTGGGAAACCCTCCATGAAGACAATTCAGACGATTGTTGAACTGATCTTATGTTCAAAGAACTTGTGTCAAAGGTGAAACATTGTTTACAAAAATAATTAACGAAGAAGTATCATCCATTTTAGGATGATTGGAGAAGAATGGTGAAGTATCGTCTATCTAAGGATGGTTGAAGAAGAATGAGGATTTGAAGAAGAAAATGAAATGATTCATGATTTGATGAGAACCATTAAAGAGCTTACTTGATGAAAAGAATCATATTATTTGAATGAATTAGAGAATGGTTGTTGAAGATGATGAGAGAGTGTGGAAGGACTTGGCATTCTATGAAGGACATGAATTACACATTGCCTTGAAATCAGATCATTGTTTCACCGTTCTTAAAGTTCCAATTGAAGGTATCTGACGAATATTCAAGCCTCCACTTTTGAATGAAGAGAGATTATTGGAGTTCTTTGGAATTAACACACCAAAAGGAATTGAGGATTTGATGTGAGGATGAAGAAGTACTTTGGAATTCATATTCCAAAAAGAATGGACAAAACCAGATGATGCTTTGCCGAAATTTATTTCTCAAATATCATAAGTCTTGAGGACTTGTGATGCATAACTTATAAAGGAAAGGGGGAGAAATGATGATGCCAATCATATACAGAGTTGATTGGAAGGAATGATGCTGCTGGAAGGTGGGATGTTTCAGTACTTCCCATTGTAATTATGTCGATGCTAGATCTGTTCTGTCCAAGGATATATATCACGATTGTGGAATTCATGATTAAAGTTGAAGAATGATTATGGGAAGAAGTGAAGAGAGAAATGACAAAGAAATGGACAATCTGGGGGTGGCAGAAAAAGACAGTTTAAGGTGGCGCCATTTTCTAGTGTTTGCCAAATTTTTGGGACTGAAAATCGGGAGATGAATATATGTTTTTGACAATGGATGGAGCATGCAAGATTAAAGATGGTTTAGATTTTTGTGTGCAAGGCATGATTCAAGGACATAACATCAAAAAATTATGAAGGTATGGAGTTCAAGGAAATTTAGGCATGTTGCGCGAAAAAATAAATTGGTGTGCGAAATAGTATTGGGTTGTGCGAAATGTTTGTGGGATGCGTGAAATATCTACAGGATGCATGAAATATCTGTCGGATGCACGAAAACGATAGTTGTGCATGAAATATCGATGGGCTATGTGAAAAATGAAGGTTGCGCAAAATGTTGGTGTGGTGTGCGAAATAGAGGAATGAAATATTTCCACAAAAGGTGTTTCGATATCAGAAGCTCGAAAATTTTCAAAGGCATGACGTGCGTGAAAAATTGGATCATTGCGCGAAATACGATGTCGTGCGAAAGGCTGGGATTGCACGCAATATGGAACATAGTGTGGAATTTTTTGCGCAATTGGTGCTTCATGCTTAGAATGATGAAAAATGGAAAAGTCATGAGGTGCACGAAAAATCCAGGTGGTGCGCGAAAATAAAAGAATGTGCGTGTAATTAAAGAAGTGATATACAGTTTTACGCACTAGAAGGAGTTTTATATATAGAAAGGGGTTTTACGCGCAGGGTCAAAATGCCTATAAATATGAGGTGAGCCCCTCTTATTTGGAGAGACTCAACACTTAGAAAAATCTCGAGCTCTGACGCGTGGAAAAATTGATGTATAGAGTATTGCGTGAAAAGAAGAATTGCAACGCCAAAAAGAAGTGTTGTACAAAAAGGGGAGTTTTGCACGAAAAAGAAGAGTTGCACAAAAATGTTTTTTCGTGTGAAAAGGTGTTTTTACGCGAAATGATTGAATTTTACATACAAGTCACCTAGAAGGGTGCGTGGAAAATTTTAGGGTTCCGCGGGACTTTGATAGATGCATAGCACTCTCGAAGCAGCTTTGCGATGAAGAAAGAACTGTGAACCATTTGTTTCCACAATGAGAAGTTGAACCGCACTCTCACGACTTGGGGTTATCACCCTCGTTGTACTTTGAAAAGTAAAGAAGAACTAGACATGCAACCGAACTCACATCTGCACAAAAGAAGAAGGTAGTATACTGAAACACCTACGTGCTGGTATTCAGAACATCACAAAGAGATTAATACGCTGCAGTACCATTCCATATTCTACTGTGTCAAAGAAAAATGAGAGAATAAGAAGAATAAGAAACTGAAGAATGAAGAAGTTTTAGTGCAGTTGGTTGTTGCACTAAGAATAAGAAAGAAGAATCCTAGTGCAGTTAGTGTTACACTACAGAATAAGAGAAAGAAAGAAGGACGAATTGCTTACCTACTGCTTTGCAAGTACTCAAGTGAAGAGCACTAAAGATGATCAAGAGCAGAACCTACCTTTACAGAAGATGGAAGAAGATTATCTCCAGAGGTAGTATAAAGAACAAGCTAGAGGATTCAAGTTGGACTAGTCCATCACCAGTCTAGGGAAGAGTATTGTTCCCCACCCCCTCCAAAGTGTAGGGACTTACACTGGCTAGAGGATTGTTTTCCTAGCAGCTCCATTATAATATCATATCACATTATAGTGGATAATCCATGCACCGGTCATCCCCATTCATGGAAAGTACGTAACTACTCTTATTGAGTGGTGAACCTTGTAAAAATATCGTGTGCATATTTTTACTACTTTCTATTATTGCATGCGACACGGAAAAGTGAAAAAGAGAATCAAGATCTTAACAAGTCATGAGTTATAGGGATAAAAGTTTAAATTGGTTTTAAATGTCCCCAACACTGATTCACCCCCCTATCAGTGTTAGGTATATCCCAAACAGGTCCTATCAACAAGTGGAAAAGGGGATATTCATCACCATGGATTACACCAACTCTACTGTTGAGGGACTAAATGATGCATTGATGATATGAGGAGGGAACTACTACATTCAGATGAATCCAAGGCATAACAATCTGGACGTTGTAGGGGGTGTACTGTGTGGGAACCATGAATTTTTTACTAGAAATCAGGCCACAAAAGTGGGTCATTAGGTGATTCATTCTACATGGCCTCTACTCATTCCTATTATAACCCTAGATTTTTAGATCATAGGGACACAAATCAACTTAAAACAGTCCTAGATCGTGGAGAATCTTAGTTGGGATGAGATTGATCAAAACACCTATGTCAACAAAGAAATGGTGGACTTCCACTCCATTAAGTTACCTTCTGATATACAATGGGAATATGTACCCCTTTATAGGGGAGCCTTCATCTTCTTCTGAGAATGAGATGATTCCTTTACATTCAACTTCCTTAGATTGCTCATTATGGAAATCATCCATAGCTACTACCTCTATTTCAAACTAGAGGGGGATTCTTAAATCCTCTATAAAGTATTCACCCATATCTTTAGGTAGGAGGAGATCCTTTAGGATTTATAGCTTTTTAGGAATAATTGAAAGATTAATCATCACATAATACTTCTATTTTAGACACAAATTTCATCCCACAGGAGGTTGGTATGAGGCAACTGGTATAACGTGAATTGTTGGTCAAACCATTGAATTAGGGTTGGTGTTGGGGAAATCCCACTGCTCAATAGATGACCCATAAAAATGACCAATGGATGAATGTCAGATGACTGAGGCCCAGCCATTCCTAAATGAATTTGATCATGGTATAGTCATGGTGACTCCTTGTGATCAAATATCATGAACCATAGTGGGATAAAATCTGAAAAATTTTATGAGATGAATGTACATGGTAGAAATTCATTTCACCTAATATATGGTCCAAGTGATGTGTAGAGATTGTCTTGGTAAACTAACCAATTCATTCAGAAAATTCATGTATCCATAGTTTCGCCGAATATGGCATCAACTGGGAAAATTTGGAGAATATTATTGACGAACATTATCACTGAGAACCATGTAAATGTCCACAAGTTTTATGGTGTTCGTTGAGGAAAACTCTTAGACATCACTTGAGGAATCCTTCAATATCAGGTAGATTCTGGAGATGATTCCCATCTCTTTGGGAATGAAGTCACCGTGTGTAGAAGAAAAATTTGGCACCAGTGAGAGGGATTTGTTTTCTCTTGATCCATTTGCACCTGATCCTCTAAGAGGGGGGAGGTTGATATGTGGATGGGTTAGTGTTAACTATCAGAGGTCTGGTCACTTTGGGAAGGTCAGGTTGATTCATATGGAAACATACTATACTATGGGTGAGAGTAAATGCATTGTGAGATAACCAATCCTCTTACTTCTGAGACCCCGGGATGGATACCTTCTTTCATTAAAATTCACTGTCAATGTATATATTTTTATAAATAGATTCCACCAATTCTAGAGAAATTCCAAACCTTAATTGTTTTTTAATCCTAGACCTAGATCCAATTGTGGAACAGAGTACACTGTTTGAGTGTATGTCCGAAGAACCAGTAATAGGGGCATTGGTTGTGTAAATCAATGAGATACACCTCCTTGAGTCTCCTTTATTATGGAAACTATCAGATTCTATGATCTATGTAACTCCATAAATAACCAAGAACTTAATCTTCTTTGAATGAGTAAGAACATGTTCTCCTTCCCAAAAAAGGGACCCCGGGAGCTTGGCCTTGATGGGGTGCTGGAAAATAGTGTGGTGGGGGAACCTGATTATCTCTCTTAGATGGTGGTGGTCCATTACAAAGTAGTTCCTACCAATTATGACTCAGGTGATATTGATCTTGAAGTTTCGATTGAGGCTATGTCCATCAGGGAGGCTGTGGACATGGCACTACCATTGAAAAGTCCAGTGTCCTAGGGGCCTTTATATGTGAAATAAAAGCTATCTCAGCCATGGTTTATCTTCTTTCATGAGATAGGGAGGGAAAAATACTTTCCTAATTAACATATTTCAAGAAACCCTTCAGGTGTTTAGCCATGTCAGACAAATCCGTGTATCCACCTAGGATATTTTGAGTGATAAGAGAGGGCGCCAAGTAAATCATCACATTCCACACACACATCATTATCAAATTCATTCAGGTTGGTGGGAATAAAATAAAATACATGAGGCCCTTCGACCTATTGATGATGATTGTGACATGCTCATCAAGTCATTTTTTCACAAGAATAGGTCAACAATACCAGTCTTACGAGTGGTGGAGCTGAACTAGTAATGACACTACCTACATAGATCTTCCAAACCAACTATAGACCCACTAGAATTTTAGATATACCAAAAAAAGGAAGTCCCTCCTTGTGTCTAAATGAAACAATAGATCAGAGTGGATTATTACTATGCTGGAGTTCCAAACACGAGTCCACATATTGAAATAATGTGGTCCATAAGCTGCAACTGGTTTCTCGTCCCATTGATGGTGAGATGGTAGGATTTTTTAAGCATGTGGTGCTTTAATATCATTCACCCATGTTGTATATGGCTTTCCATCATGCGAGAATACCACCTCTCTCATTTTTATAACCTTTGTGTGGGAAATGATACCGCCCATCGGGTCATCCAGGTGAGGATTCTTGGTCACAGTTGTGTTGGAAGGCTCCTCAACATGATATGATTCCCTATATCTCATAGAGATGCCAGTGGAATGTCCCTGGGAGATTCTAGAGGGATATACTATAGAGAATTTGGAGGAATTACCTAACTAAAAATCATAGGGGCTATTGGAGGAACAACCTGTAGTGCTGGATCTCAAATAATATTCTCATGTAGCTCCAGTGGGTTTGTTGATGTGTACTATGAATGTTTTTCATAGGTTCCATCCTCTTCTCAATCATGATCTAGAGGGTTTTCGAGACCCGTGGGAGGAAACTCACCAGGGATAATCTATTCCATCACCTATTACCCTGGTGGAGGCAAGATGTGATCATATTGAGGATCCCCATAATCTGGGTGGAATTCTTCAATGTGCTCGGCATGGATCTTATCAATGATGCTTTTTTATTCTGAGTGATGTTGGATCAATGTGGTTTTCTTGGGATCACCATATGATTTCTATACTAAATTGGAAAGGTTAGATTGCTCAAAAGTCCCAATGGTTGATGTTTCCTTATGGGGGTCCCGGATGAGAGGCTATGACTTTGTCGGCAAAATAAGGAAAAGAAAGTGTCTTTGGTGGATAGTGACAACTCTTGGGGGACCCAATTCATTATGTGTTGTCCTAGGATTTATGTTATCTGCAAAAATCCATATCTTAGTGTCCTTCTCTTTAAGGTCATCCCTGTACACTACAACTACACCTGGAAGAATGTACTTGATATCATCTGGTATGTCAGGCCAGTGTAGGATAGGGCTAAAATGGATAGCAACATACTACCCCCATCCCCATATATTTGCATACATAGACACCTCTTGGATGATTATGTGTAGTACTGGAAAGCTCTGAATTTATCTCTGAAGCATTGATCGATGTAATATGGTTAATGCAATGTGCTGAGATATTTGGAGGCATAGCTAGGTCAACCATGTGGCACTACTGGTCGATATCATTATAAAATAGATTCTTCGAATACAAAAACTGACAGTTCCTTCGAAAATATGTTTTAAAATTATGGTTCTGAGGATACACATGACTTTTTCCTGGGTGAGGGATTCCAAAATTTCAATGTATGGGGTTTTGGTCAAACAAAACATCTCAGGAAACTAATCGTCCAATAAAATGTCCCCCAAGGATCTTCACTCATAATCAGAATATGTCCCTTGGTACCTCCATTTTTAAAGTGGAGGAGGTTGAGGGATTAATAATGGAACCGATGTTGACCACTACAGAGGTGGAATGGTTGGTGGAGAGAATACTGGGCGAGCCAATAGAACATTGCAGACTGGTTCATCCACCATATGTGGTACTGATCGAAACATTATTTCCCTATAGGATGGGGTATTGACCACCACATAGTTTTTAAAATAGGTGAAAGTAGGTGGAAGATCTTGCTAATGTGAATTATCTATCAGGCCACATAATAAATCTATGTGATCTCTGGTTGAGGTAAATAATGGTCATGGTGATGATAGAGAGGACTGCATGGCTAGAACCTAAAAGGGATCCAGATATTACTCCACCTACATGTATTTGTGAAGGGATTTAAGGATCTAATACATCTCACTTTTTGGAAGGATGAAGCCCACATGCCGATTTCCTACCCCAGACCCTGAAATAGATGATCGAGGTGAAGGCTCTATCATCGAATCAAATTCTGCTTTAGAATCTGAAAAGCAGACCAGATTAAAAGTGATCTTGCGCTTTTCTATGTTATTCCTTTAGTGGTGATAGTTCTCCCTTTACACTGAGACAGTTCTTCAAGGTAGGTTAAATCATAAACATAGGATGGACCTTCATTCGTGTTGGTTCTGGAGTAGGTGGGGCCTCCGTCGAAGATGGGTTGGATACAAGGATGACCACCACACATGTTGTTGCTAGAGTGAAGCAGGCCTCCCTTGGTAATACTATGAGAGTGGGGAGACCTCCACTCTTATTTCTAATGAGGACATAGAAACGACCACATTTTTTATTAAAGTAATTTGGAGAACCTCATTTTGGGTGATCTAAGGAGTGAGAATCTCCTCAGAAAATAATGAGAATTATAAGGGGAGGACCTCTGTGGTGACAAGCATTTGTGTGGGGAAAACCTTTATACTAGATTCTAGACATGTGGGAAAGACCACCATGGTAGTAAGTGATGAAGAAGATTGGGAATGTACTAGATATGCTGAGAACAAGGATATGACCTCTATGATAATGTTTGATTGGGTGAGGAGGACCTTAATGTTCATAACCAAAAATATGGGGGAAATATCCACACATGGGACCATGAGCAAGGTGAGGAACTCCAAGTTGGAAATCAACAATATGGGGGGGCCTCTACTTATACTGATTCTAAGGGCATGGATGGACCTCCATACTGAGTGTGAGAAGGGGGAGGATCTCTATTTTGACTAATAATTTTTTGACAAAGGAATTTGTTCTGAATATCATCATCACATGTTGTCCCATGACTACTACTATTCGCGTAGGTAGCCAGAAGAGTCATCCCATCCATCTTGTGTGGTGGTTAGGGTATGGATCTCAATCATATAATGGAGAATCCTTGATCTGTAGTGGTTGGGATCTGATAAAATTCAAAAAGGTGTAATTGTCCCTTGATGTTGTAAAAGATGATGCCCCTTGATGGGCATCTTCTTGAGCATGCACCCGACAATGGCATCGGGTTAGAAGATCCTAGGCCGATTGATCAAGAGCATAAAACACCTATTACTCAGCCCAAGGGACCAGATGATGGTGTTTACACAGCCATGTGGAAGCCCTCCATAACGTCTCCTATAAATTCTTTGTAATGAGGATGACTCTAATGCTCCTCACCTCATTAGTGTATTGGAACAAGTCGTATGAGTATTTTGGGGAGAGTCTTATGAAATGGTTGGACATTTTAATAGAGAGTACTATATTTATATGCCCTCCTTGGGGGTGGCGGTGACTGTGAGGCAAGGAATCCTCTAAATCATGGTGGGACATATCTTGGGTTTGGATGACCCCTTCCTATTTATACCATCAAATAAGTGTATCAATCACCCATTTCTAGATGAATTCTGAGAGTGTTATGGGGAATGGTCTCCTGTTAACTATAGTTGTGGGAGTTTTTGGGTAAAATGTGGAGCCATGGGTAATTTACACATTATAATTTACCGTTCTCATATGTCTGTGGGTAGGAGGGGACTAGTTTTATATAGCATGTGTCCTATAAATCAAGAAGATTATTCTCTCAGTCTATATAGTAGGAAAGCAGGGCTGAGTATCCCAATGTCATTTAGTCTTATGAGGATAGATAGAGAGATCCACATTGATGATGTCCCAACCCAGAATTTCCAATAATTAAATGCCCCGAATATTGGTGAGTTCAATGATAGGCCGAATATTTTCTTTATGGGACTTCGCACCGGATAGCTGAATATAGTGAAACTCTTATCTTCTGATGCCTGGATTGATACAAATCCACATGATTGAAGGGGAAAATAATTCACCTCAGGTTCACCATTTCTATTTTTGGCACATTCCTCCATAGAATGATCCATTTTTGAGGACACACATCATTTACCATGTATTACAGATTTCCAAATTCGGGTGGCAATCATAACATCTTCATTGATGTTTTCTCCTTGATCTATATGGGATAATCGGATGTTGTTCTCTCCTTTTGTGGATTCCTCCATAGAATTATTCAACTATTCTGGGTCTCCCTTAAAATATTAAGTTATTTTTCATAAAACTCCTCCTAGTTCCATATTTTTCTGGCCACTAGTTATTACAATTCATTTTTTAGGACATTCCAAAGGGTTGTATTGGGGAAAAACCATTGGTTAGGGAAGTAGTCACATTGGGTATCTATGGCATGTATAGACACCGGTACATCGGTACACCTAAATTCTCCCTTATCAAAGGTCTTCTCAAGTGTAATGAAGCATGAGGAATCCCATGTTTAATCTATGGAATCTTATGCCAGAGGCTTGTCTCTGAGGTTTTCCATGGATTCCCATGATTAACATGAGGTATTGTATGACTTTATAATCTTATGAAGACAAATTGAAATGATAAGAACAATAATGAGAGTGGATCATATTCATACATCCATAGGATTGAGCACCTGAAAGGTTTACCATATGGATGGATCCAAATTACCAATGAGGACAGACTCGTAATGGAGTGTCCCAAAATAGTAACATTTCCCACCATGAAGGCTGATCTGGACATCACCAGAATGGATCACAGAAGTGCACCCCAAAAAAGTAGGTGACCATGTTTTTCCCATGGTTGGATTTTATCTCATGGAAATTTCATACATACCATGTCATGATTACATAGATCAAGACCCATTTAGTTTGATAGGGCATTGTTTTGGACTTACAAATGGTTAGATTCCATTCACAAGATGGGAACTCTTGGATGAATGGATATGATGTGTGGGGAATTTGCATTTTTTGTTTCTAGGTTGTTGCAATGAGAAGTGAGCTGAATGGGGATTTGGCCTGGTTAGTTTCCCGAGTGAATGGTGTGATCCCAATGGGATATGGTGGACTAGGTAGGAATCATGATGGATGATGGATGATTGGGTCAATTGGGTGGAATGAATTAGGTGAAAATGAGATGAAGGTGATGGTGTTCGGATTGAACCTCATAGAGGATTACTACATGTCCTAGTACCTCAAAATCAATGTAAACATAGTTCTAGATGGGGTAATGAGACACCTAGGGAGAGGCTCTTGAGAATGGATCGCATGGATAAGGAACAAAAGGATGTAGAACCTTGGATTTGGGTCATGATATTTTCAAAACACAAAGGTAGGAAGAAGATACCATGATGGAATGTGGGTGATGGTATCGAACACTAGGGAGGCTTCTTACATACACTATTTGAAAGTAATTGATCAAAGTCTGCATAGTTCAAGATGGGGAATATAATCATTGTGTACATAAAGTATTGTAATCAAAAAAATGTTATAGGAGCATATTCATGGTTATCTTTTTTGGTGGATAGATTAAGACACCTAATGGGGTGGGTGTTGGAGCTCTATCCCAAAAAAGGCAATATGTCAAATCAGGTTGGTATATCCTTATAATGGAGAACTGGGGTTATTATTGGTTTTTATTGAACCTCAAATAGGCATCCTATATACCCAAAAGGGATCAAAACTATCATAGTTTTGAGGGTGAATTTTAATTTAATATAGGACCATAGTGGGCTAACATGAAATAGTTGGAATAGATGAATTTAGGAAAATATAGGGTTGAACCTCAGTGAGGCTATCTACATACCTTATTTAAAATATAGGGATAAATTTCTATGTAGTTAGGTTGTGAAGGGGGGAATGGGTATTACACATGTCTAGTGTCCCAAATTCATGTAATGGAATGCATGTGGTTAGCATCCCAATGAGGATGTCATCAATATTTTTCACACTAAGATCACATGGTTCATGCTTAGTGTGAGAAATAAGAGGTAATAGTAGTCCAGACAATTGTGTCATGAATTTGCAACCATAAAAGATGGTGTGGGGATTGTGCATGGATAATAGACTAGGGAGATAGAGATTGGGACTTACTCCATAAGGGTAGCCGAAGAAGTTGGTTTGGGGATTACATGGAGACTACGTAAGGCACACATGAAGAAAATGAGTGAAGGGAGTGAGAGAGGGAGGAATGAAAGGTGGGAAGTGAAAGTTTTCCTATCTGATCCCCTCTCCATTCCTCTGCGAATATTCACGCATGTGGAATCATATAGTTTAGCATCATGTGTTGAGGACATGGGTACCCGAGAGTTTAACTTCTTTTGGCTCAAATGATAAGACCTCACTCCTCACCCATTTTACAAACATAACATGGACCAATGCAGAGTTGGGGAAGGGAAAGTACACGAAATACATGGATATAATGTGAAGTGGGAATGGTCAATTAAGGTTCCATGTTAGTATAGCTATGAGAAGAAGAAATAGCTTTTTTCTTACCTATAGGAAAAATCCTATGAAAATGCAACGAGACATGAAGCACATCTTGGGGAACTAAGAAATAACTGTTCACAATCCTAGAGGAATGTGTAGAGGAAGTGGATATAAGATAGGGATATTGAGTGCAAGTGGAGCATGGTCCTAGTACCTTGGAGTATGGACAACCCATGGAGTCCTAATTAATGGGTGTGAACAATATTAGGGACTTTCACATAATATGAAAGGGTGTGTGTAAGATTAAAGACTAGTTCACAAGATGGAAGAGTTGAGAAAATAGAAGTATTACAGAAGTTGAAAACTTGCATATAATATGGGTCTTTTGTGTGAAAATTTCTTAGGTGAAAATTAAATGGGTTAGGGTAAAGCCCAGGTGGGCCCACTAGAAGGCAGACCCATGGGGGACCTATCAACCCAAGTCATATACCATGAATCCATGAGTTTCTAATTGTCATGGATGGGTTTATATTATGTGCATAAGAGAGATAATTTGACTTCCAGAGTGTTCTCTCTAAAGGAGGAGGGTACCCTTATATTTATAGGAAGAACTCTTGGTAGAGGAACATAAAGAGGTTGGCATGGAAGGTGACCTATAATGTCACATTGGACATTGAATAGGCCTACAAAAAGATTTCATACTTACCTGCTTCTTAGATCTTCCCCATGCATCTTCCATGTGTATTTTTTAGGAGTTTGATGTGTAAGAAGCATGTTGACGTCGCATTAGGCATGCAATAGGCTTGGGAAAAGATTTATTTTTTTTCAACATGCTTTAAATCATGTGTGAAACTCTTTTGGGATCCTATGGATCATCTAACAAGTCAAATTATTCCTTTGGTTTACTCAAACATTCAATCCTAGGGCCTTAAGAAGAATTCATCACCATCACTTATATTGAAGATTTAGCATTCCTATAAAACATTTCATTAAAAAATGATCCTATCCACTTTGAAAAAAACTATTTAAAACATAAAACATATTCGAAATAATTTTCTTTGAAACTCACCTTGGAAACTAATAAAGGAATCATTAAAACATTGAGTGGTCATTATGGTGGGAAATGGCGTACATGATAATACGAAGCATCCTTTCACATTTTTCTGTTAAATCCCAATGAGCTATGTTTTGATAATAAAATAAAGATTCCTTTTATAAAATATAGAAAAAAAATAAAAAAGGTAAAAATTATTGTAAATAGTCAAAGATTAATATTAAAACTTTTTTTAAAACATTTTTAGAAAATACGGATATGGAAGAAAACTTGTGAAAGACCAAAGAGAGAAATATAACCAGTTTTCATTAAAAACATTAATTCTGAATAATGAGTTCATAAGGAAATGAAAATAAAGGGTAGAATGTTTTATCAATAAATAATTATTGTAGAATAAAATTCATGGGTCTCATGAAAGATAGTTCATAATATTTAATGATCCGAAATAAAAACATAAACAACCCTAATAAAGGATGAGATTGTTTTATAAAACCCTTACCACTTTGGTCAGATTTCAAATCATAAGCCTTGTGATGGGTTAAAATTAATTTAAACTTAAAATAACATGAGAATAAATGAATTCTTGATATCACATGTTAAAGGGCCTATATATACACCTTATATAATATGATAGGGGAAAATATAATATGTCTCAAAAAAGGCTAATTGAGACAAAAATCCCTTACCTCCTTGGTAACATTTGCAAAGTAAACCCCATGAAATATAGATCCTAAAATGGATATGTAAAAAATAAAAAATATAAAGAGAATAATTATTAAATACATTCATGGGTCGTAATATATACCAAATAAAAGAAACATGTGCTGAAAATGGAATGTCTCTCAAATAAAATAAAAGTCATAAAAAATCCCATAAATTAAGTCTCGACTTTTATCATAGACATTAAAACCACATGAATAATAAATATATTTTTATTATACTAAAATTACATAAATATGATTTTATATATCAATCCATATATGATTTACTATTGACCATTTAATAACCCATTATTAAGAATTCCATGTTAAAATCATGTCTCCGGTAATAAATCCATTGTTTGTCATGTATGTTTTGATTTTTTATTTTCAGTACTCTTAATTGGATCGTGGTTCCATAATCTCAATAATATTATCCATGATATAAATATCATATATATTCAGGTGATATGTATTCACAAAAATCAATAAAATATATAGAAAGAAAATCAAATACATCATTCGTGGAGATGGTAGGTCTTACGCACGCATGAATGTTGCTTCCATTTTATTGATTGATTAAATGTAAAAATGTTAAATAATAATTAAACATTAAATATTCAATATGATTTCATATATATCACATATATTCGATGAATTTATCATTATTAACATCAATGAAATGTGTTGGTGGAAAATGAGTGACATGGTTTTGTGAGGTGGTAGTCTACCGTTCACAAAAATGATGATATTGTATCCCCTACAGAATGGATTGTGAGAGTTCAATTGGATATCATAGTTATAGAATTATAATTAATTTAAAAACATCATATATATATTCATTTTATCTATCCATATTACCATTAAAGTAAAAATGAAATAAAAAATCGCATCCCATGCAGTTTAATAATATCCTCATATATATATATATATATAAGTAAATTCATCATTATATACAGTCATGATAACTGGTGATAGGAAATATATAACATCGGCTCGCGATACATAGTCTGATATGCACATGATTGATTGTTCTATTTCACATTTGATGGAGGAGGATATGGATATATGATATTTCATTAAAATAATAAAATTTTGTTATATTGTTTATAATTTTTTATTCATAATTGAATAATTTTTCTAAATACATATAATATGAACGTAAAAGAATGCATAGTTGAAGGCATTACCTCTTCACTTAGACAACCTCGATGGGTGAAAAGAAATTTCTTCCCAGATCGGATTTTTGATCTTACTATGGAAACTAGAATGTGAAGAGGAAATTCAAGAATACATATTTCAAGTATTTTCTAAAACCAGTGGTTTTGTAAGTGTTAATAAGATAGGTGAGTTCTGATAATTTATAAGTAGGGGAGAGGACACACACAGAATTTTTAAAATGAATAATGTGTTCGCATGTTTTGACATGGAAAAATATCCAAAAAGGGAAATTATAGATCCATATTGGTATGAAGGTTGAAATACGGCCATAAAATTGGTTGTTTTTATTTTTTAGTTCATTTTACCCCTTATATTTTATGTTTAATATTTTGTAAACCTGTTTTAACCTTTACCATGGTAATTAATTTTTACTATTTTTACAATTAATTTCCAAAAACAGTATGTTCGACTTAATATATAATATAAATTTTTAAGATTCATAATATAGAATCTTTTTTTATAAATTCCATTCATATAATAGAAAAGTTTTTAATTTAAAATTAAACTCACTGATGAGACAAGAAAGTGGATTTCCAATGAGAAAATGTTCGAGAGTATAAAAGGTTTTAAAATCAAAATTCAATATCATATTAATTAAACATGCATAAATTATATAATTAAAAATATAAATGAACAAATTTTACTTTTTAAACCATTTTAAATCAAAATTAACTTTTTATATGAAAAAGTGGTTTTTAACAAAACCCATTTTTTCACTACTCTGTGAAAAATAAATATTTTTAGAAAAATCTAGAAAATTAAACCTAACCTATTTTTAAAATTTAGATAAAAATATTTTATTTATTTTTTTTAAAAAAATTTATAAAATTTTTAATATCTAATTATAAAAACCAGAATAAAATATATGATAAAACCCTTATTTAGAATAATAATGTTTTTCAGAAAAAAAATATTCTTTATTATTATATGATTCCTAGAAAACACATAATATGAATTTGAAAATATTTTATTGAATATATAATATATAAATTTTCTGAAAATAATTCAAAAAAATTATTTATTTTATTTTTTGTGATAAAAAGTGTTTGTGAGGAGATAATATTTTTTTGAAAGTGATTTTATTTATTTTCAAGTGTTTTTTATTTTAATTTAAAAATAATTGGTAACAAAAGAATTATTTTTATATATGGGTTTTAAAAATATATTTTAATAATTTAGTTAATCCTAGTAATATAATCTATTTCCATGGTTAGACAATAATTATAATATTAAATAATATTATTAAAGTAGTATGTAGTGTTTTATCAAATCTAATTGTTATTTGTAACATAAAAATTCAAATATATTAAATTTAATTGAAATTATATATATTTCATAAATCCTATGGGAGTTACAAGGACACCTATGAAAAAAAACATTAAAACATCTTGGCTAGTTGTGTTGGTGGCCATTGTGACACCTAGAATGACCCAATGTCCTATCCTAACCTCCAATAAATCCCCAATCTCCTCCTCAACACCAACAAGACTCAATAAAAAACAATTAAAATCTATGAACTTCTATTAAATTACATGAATTCTCAAAAAAATCATTTCACGTGAGTTACACTTCTTTTTTCTCATTTCTATTTTAAAATTCCAACAAAAATTTGAATAATTTTTTCATACTCGAATATAGAAACGCCCATTAATTTATAGCTGCTCTAAATTTTCTTCTTATCTCCTTCTTGAAAATTAACATCTTTGATCAAGATTTTTTTAATATTTTAATTTAAAAGTATAATATTTTAATTTAAAATTATTATTAATATTACTCTATGATCTTCTTAGTTAATAACAATTTAAATACTAAAAAAAATATTCACAAAAAAAACTGGGATTTTAATTTTACATCAATGAATTAAAGAAATTCAGAGGAATTATTTGGAATTAATTCCACGCTGATATTTACAAAGATTCATATCATGATAATATAGTTTACAACATAAATGGATATCCTTTCTGAAAATACACTATTGATTATTATTTTATGTCACCTAAAATAAAAATCCACAAGATATTTTTTTGGGTTTATCAATTGAGGATCATCAAAACATCATATAATTTAGTTCTTCCAAAATATTCCTATCGAAAATCACAATTCTTATATTTTAAAAAAGTAAAATATCTTTCAAGGATTGTACATTTCTTTTGTAGTCTTCTAATATAATAAAAAATAAAGGTATATTATAGGCTCAAAAAAATAACTGATAAAATTGTACCCGAAAACAATATTTACACACTTTAAGTATCATATGTGTTCTATAATTTTACAAAATCCTATTATATTATAAAATACCCATTTAATGTTACAAAAAACCTCTATCTTATGAAACTGTCAAAATATATTACACATTATGTTAACATCTTACAAAAACTCAAATATATTATAAAATTACCAAAATTGCTCATGAAGCTCATGCACTCATAAAAACCCCGAAATATAATACAAATTTCAGAATTCAAAAGATTTTATGATACTTTAAATTCCCGGACCAAGCATCCACCACCTCAATACTTATACAAAATATTTAGTTTTACTCAAATATATTTATAGGCTTCTCTATAACTTCAAATAAACTAAAAAAATCATCAAAATGATTATCTTAACTTGATAATACAACTTCAATATTATGTTCTTCCTAAAGGGTCTCTCTAAATTTTAACTATCTTTTCTTCCTTAATAACAAATCATTAATATCTCCTCTATCCCACTAATTTTGAACACAATACAACAGATTTTAGAGATTGCATATTAATTTAAAAACACTTGTAATTGGTTTCCATGAATATCATCCCTACAATTACACATTTTACCATGTATTAAAAAAACACAACACTATCCTCATGCGGGATTAACAATATCCCCTTTTGAATTATTATCAATATTAACTTTATCTTATCCTCATTATTAAAACTATAAAAATAGTGAATAATTAAAATAGATGAAGTCAATATCTTTAAATTAAATATCCATTAATGAATAAACTATTGGTTAACTTTATCTAGTCTGGTGTAGAAAAAATGGTATCAATAAATAAAATATTTTTTTCTTAAAGAATATCTTTAATGAAATTTCAGTTCTCGGGACTCTATTAGATAATCACATATATAATATTTTAACAAAAAATATTTAATAGATACTCAACAAAAACCTAAAAAAAATATTATAAATAATGAGAATAGTTTTCCCCAAATCATATTACATATACTCTTTGTAGAAATATTTTAAAAATTAAAACATAATCAGAAACTGAAGTAATAACATACCTTAATGATGGTAAGTCAGTTTCACTCCCATTTTCATCCATATTTTCTCAAAATATTCAATTGTAATAAGATTAATGAGGATTTGAGTAATATTTTCCTTATATAGAAAAAAATTATGGCTTCAAAATTCATTCAAAAAACTTTTAATGTTGAAAATTATACATTTTGTTAATGTGTTTAGATATGAAATGCTACAAATGTTTTTTTGGAAAAATTAATAGTACTCCTATATAAACAATAATATAAAGGTATTTAGCATCGATTTTAAAATCTTTTAGTTGTGAATTAATCCAAATAATTTGAGTTTCTTATTATGATCAAGCCACAAATTCAGCCTCTATATAAATCAAAGAATTTTTTTTCCTTTTTTTAATTCCAAGAAATAAAGATTCTACCAATGAAAAACAGTCCACCAAATGTAGCATTTTATATCAAAAACACCTATCTAGTCAGCATATAAAACATTCTTACATATATCTAACCATTATTTTTATAAACTAGACCATAATATCATGTCTTTTAAATGTCTCTTATAATCTTATTTTCATTCAAAATATTTGATTTTTTAGAATAATATTGGTATCTCGATCGAAGGGTGACAACAAATACAATATCAAGCGCAGTTGTTGGAATGTACATGTGATTTTTAATTAATATTATGAACTATATATCATTAAATTTTTTTCAATAATCATCCTTTCAGAGTTTTTTTCTGAATTAAATTGGTGTTGGTACACCTCTATATTCCAACATATCAATATTCTTCAAGATTGTTTAGAATAATTCTCTTTTGAAATTAAAATGTAATGATCAATTTTTTTAATCTATAAACACCAAAAAAATCATCTCTATAATCATTGAAATTTCTAATATTTCTTGTAGGTTCATTGATAATTATTCACACACCTTTATTTATTTCTTTTAAATATAATTTCATCATCATACATAATCAAAAAATAGTTATGTGGTGATGGTATTTTTTATATATAAATTTATGCTTACCTACACCTTCATGAAATTCATATATCTCAAATACATATACAAATTTAAGTATATATACCTTGGAGATTAATTTAAACATGAGAGAGTATTCTTTAGAATATACACCTTCTAGATGCATTTGGGTGTAGCATAATTCCCTCAGGTTTCATTAGGTACACTTCTTCATCTATATCACAATTAAATAATGTTAATTTAAGATCAACTTGAAATAGTTTAAAATATATATGAGTTATGAAATATATAAATATTATTATTGGTTCATTTATTGGAAACTGGTTGAAAATATTCATCAAATTTAACCTGCATTAATTTGTGAATAACTCTTACATTCTAATCGGGACATGAAATTTTCCACTTCACCTTTTTCATCAAACATGTTTCTTAAAACATATTTTTTAGAATGATATTTTTCTACTTTGGTCTCTAAAAAATAAATCATCTTCCATTTTCCACAATTTGATCATGCTCTTCGTTTATATTGTGGATCCACTCCTTTTCTTAAAGGCGTCATCAACTATTTATGGTTTAAAAATTGATATAAAACCGGTGTGATTAATTTACATTATTATTATTCTAGTTTTCAATCCTTGATTCTGATCACCAATAATTTTTTCAACATAAACATGTTTCCTTATCCAATAATTTTTTCCTTGGGAACTATAGTCCTCATCATCATCATTAGAGTAGGAGGAAAATGCATCTCCAGCCTAAATCTATGTACTCTTAGTAGTTTCACTAAGAGGTTCATAACAGATGAAATAATATCCATCATCAATAACTATTGATTTATAGATATTTTATTCATATTCAAGAATAATCACATCCAAATTATATACAATACTCTCATAACCACTATTATAGATTAATTTTTACCTTTTATTCAGCGTATAAAGGAGGAATATTCCTTCTTTATATTTCTTATTAAAATTTTCACCACATTATTCTTTATTTTTATTCATATCATTTTGTTAATGAGATATCGAGTACTGGAATCTTGTTTAATTTCATGATTATCTATATATTTAATTAAATAATTTTTTAATTATTCACTATAATTATTATAGAAAATTATCTTTATATTTATATCTATATTTTCTTTTCAAGTCTGCTAAAACTCTTAAATATTTCCAATGATTGGGATTTTAATACCAGGAACATGATGAATTTATTTATTGTTAATCTGTATATAAGAATAGTTATTTATAATTATTTAATTGAATAATTATTTTATGAAATTTCCACAATCATAAAAGTATATCTCCTCAAGGTGTCTCGTAGTTTGAATTTTACCACCCATATGAGCTGTATTAATTTTCTTTCCCTTCTGATAATTTCTAAAAATAGTGATATTTTCTTCTTTTATGATTATAATAATACTTAATTCCTCTTCTATAATAAGTTAATTAATGTTATTTAGGCCAATATGTCAAATTTATTTTACTATAAATTATTTTCTTCTTGTTCTCTCAAATAATAGTCTATTATGTATTTTCAAACATGAAAAAAATGACATGTGGTTCACAACCCTTTGGTTATAACTTTCCCATATATGAATATATTTACAAAAATAAATTAGCTGATTACTTAATTTATAATATCAAAATGATATGATACAGTCAATATATTGTTCTTTATTCCATAAAAACAGAACACTACCCTGACTAATATTTTTTTCCAATAGTAACTCGTCCAACTACATTGATCTTCATATACCAATAATTAAAAAAAGTAAAATATCTACGTTTATATTTATCAAAAAAATTCTACAAATTCCAGTCATGGGAGATTAAAAACCCCATTAAATAATTTATATTTTTTAGATTATTATTCTCTAAATGTTACTCAAACTACATTAGATTTTTTAGTATCTGGAATTTAATTTTGGATGCTTAAAAAGTTATACCAAATATTCAACTAATAAAAAAATTGAAAATATTTATATGAGGTGTTTCTGTATTAATCACACCTCCAACATACATCAGGAAAACATCCAATGCTATTTTTACATAAAATGTCAACTCGTATTTTTGATGATCATAATAATTTCTAATATGTTTTTGTTTTCACCACATTATTGTTTCTCAACTATTAGTTAATGTAAAGACATATTATAACAAAAGTTGTATGATTTTTAAGAAGATATACAACAGCCCCAACTTTAAGCCTAAATCTACTTTCTTTGAATGAAATTTTACTAATTATTGCGTTTTTATCCATCCTTGTTTTCATTTTTCAGTTATGTTTGCATGATCGGGTTACTTTAGGGAATTTTTTATTTACCCCTTGATACTAATACATGTTGATTTCTTGAACCCTTCAACTAAATTTTAAAAATAAATCATCAGGTTTATTAATTAATTTCAATTATTTAAGTCTGAATAATTCTTCAAAAACCTTATTTTTCTTCGCTTTTGGAAATCTATCGTAAACTACTTCAATGTATTAAATGTTTTTAATGAAATAATTACTTTAAATCTATTATTTAAAATATTCACACTTTTCATAAATCACATTATTCTAGGGATATAAGATCTTCAATTTAATTCATTTTCAGATAAATTTATCTACTTATATATATTTTCTTATTAATTTCCATCGATAATGATATTGGAAGACATATCTTTAATATTTTTTTCTTTCATATAAATAGCAAGATTCATTTTCCTTATTTCATTGACCAAGTTATATTTTCCAATCTATAGCTAAATGTTTTTTTATATACATAATTTTACTCATGTATTGTGTTCTTTCAGCCGCATTATTTACATCAAAAATATTATGATATATGTTATCATATTTATTTAATTTTTTGGTTATCATTATTATAAAATATACTGACTATTGTTTTCTTAATCACCCTCTGATGGGTCCACCTCCACTTCTTCTTGGTCAATGAGAAAACATTGAGAGGATGTTTTGGAAGATTCCTCATCATTTTAAATTTCATTATAATTTAATAGACTATATTCAATTGATATAATGTTCCTTCTAAATTACATGGGTGAAATTTTATTCCTTCCCTTTGAATAATTTTTCTTTAGAAAATTTATCTTGTTATTGATATTTTAGGCTTATTTATCAGATTTATGTAATAACACAATATTTCACTTTATATCCACTTTAAATAAATAATATATACTTACTTATAATATAGTTTTTCACATTCTATAAAAACATAATGTACAAAAACCTTGATTTCTTTTAAATGTTGAATATTTCTAATAAAACGTTACTATTAAATCAGTTAGTATAAAATTGTAGCACCCTATTGGAAAATAAAAAAAATAAGTGGGAAGAAATAGAATCTAGAAGAATAATTATTCTATAAAAATCCTATTTGAATTTTCTCATAAATATGTATCCTCTATATGTTTTTACATATACGAATACCAAGATGAACTTGAAAAATTTTAATTTTAGTGAAAACATATTTCAGAGAATTTCATCATCATAAATATTACAACAAGATCCATGCAAGCTGGACCACCACCCAAAATTGAAATTAGAGTTTATATAATTATTAAGACTTACCTAGATACCTAAGGTGTTATGTAATTATAAATTAATATTATATCAACATTTAAATATATATATATATATAAGATAACTTTTTATAATTTTCTAAATTTGATTTTCAGTAAATATTCCTTAAATTTAAAAATTCATTTTTCTTGGATTGAATATTTTTTCAAGGAACTATGTTTACTGTAATTGAATAGTGAAAATATATATTTATTTCATGAATAATTAGTTAAAATTATATATATTGATGACCTATATAAAATATAATATTTAATACATTGAAAGTCATTTCCTATAAAAACAGTTTTTGTTCTATATTTTATATGTTTAATTAAAATTAATATTTTTAAAATTTCAGTTGTGGATTCGAAAAAAAAATATTATATTTTAATTTATCATGAAAATATCTTTTTAATATTAATCATTGATATTTTGTCAAAAATAATTAATTCTTTAGTGAATATCAAAAAGTATTAATAACACTAATACCATCACCTTAGAGATATTATTATTCAAAAAATTACATGGATTTTTTTGAACCAATGTTAAAATAAAATATATTTTTTCAAAATATAATTGATTTCTGTTAAAATACTATAATGATATATAAAACTGATGATTAGCATTTACGAAAATTTAGGTACAATTTTATCAAAAATATATTCCATTTATTCCATTTAATAAGATTTCCATATTATTAAATTAGAATTTCAAAAAAAATTAAAAAGAAATTAATAATTTATTGAATAATAATAAATATTTTATATTTAATTTAATCATTAACATTTATTACTTTATCCTAAAAAAATCATAATCATAAAATAATTTTTTTTTCTAAAAACAGGTTTTTACGCGTCATGTGCACAAATACTTAAAATATTGTATCTATTTTTGATAAATTTTATTTTATAAAATGATTATAATATTTAATATCATAATTTTAAAATTATTAATTAATTTCAATTTAAATTTCTAAAAAATAAAATTATTTTCCAAGGGTGATAGTAGAGTTACCGTGATAAGGGTCAATTAGAGAAAAAATGGTTTAAACCTTCTAAAACACTATAGAAATTGTTATAAATATGTATAATATTGAATGTTAGGATTAGTATAAACATTATATATATCCTCACATTATAATTTAATAGTTTTTATCGATTGTTTCTTGAATAATGGAATGATATCATTGAGAAATAATGATTTTTTTATGTTCCCATTTTGTTTACTTATAAAATAAGACCACCTCCTCCTGATTTATCCACCATCTTTTAAGCCTTGTCTTACTAAAAAATATAACTTGGTATCTCCTAAACACCATACATATTCTATTTAAGACTTTTTCTCACAACATTTCCATTTTATGTAATATTATTGAGTTTCCTAGGGGAGAACTTCCAGGGGAATGCTAATACTCTCAACAAAAAATTTAAAATCACTTTTCTTCATGTACAACCCCCAATATCTTAAATTCCTAAAGGTATGATAACACTATAATTATTACTGTACTAAAATGATATTATACTATTTGAATATCCATTTTATCCTTTCCTATAAAATAATTAAAAATCTAAAATTTCATCATGTGTGTATGAGCACTACCATCTCTGCAAATATAGTTTTATATATTCTCTCACCAACATAAATGATAGGTTATAAAAGGTTATTTAAATAAATAATATGTAACTTTTCACTCCATTAATATTATAAAATGATAATATATGAGAATATATCACTAATAAAAATAATAAATAGTTAATGTAACTTTAGTATCCTTAAATATAAATTCTAAGGAACCATGCTAAATTTGGTATTTTTGGGTTAACCATTAAAAATGTATAAGTGTTTTCAAAATTGAATAATTAATTACATAAACCCTAAAAATTATAGGTACGTAAAATTATTTTAGAAGACTTTTTACCATGGTTTAAAAAATAAATGTGTTATAAAGAAATTTAACAAAAGAACCTAAGTAACCAACATAAGAAAAAACTATAAATGAAATAAGTAAGAATAGATAAAAATAATTTTAAAAGGTATAATTTAAAAAAATAAGTTGTTTGGATATATATATAATTTACACAACTTAATTATTTATGAAATTATGTTTATATATAGAAATATTTCAGATAGAGGTGAGGTTTTTAGCCTCAATTCCTCTATAATGAGAATTGTTTTAATATTATGAATTGATTCATAATTATATAGTGTATATACTCTCCAATAAATTATTTTTTAACTATGAATGATTTTATGCATAAGATTTAATGAACTATATGATTTTTTATATTCTAATTAATTTTATTTAAGAAATTACAAAATTCATGAGGGTCTTTCATAACTCAATCTTATTTGTTGAGTTATAATGTTTTTCCTAGAAACTCATCTTTCATTTTATATGGTTTACCAAATTTTTATCTTGTTGGATCAATTTTTAATTATATTATTAATTTCTAGTGAAATATAATCCTTTTTTAAAATTAATCTAACTTATAAATAATTCTCATCTCTTTAAATTATAGCCTCCCCTCCATGTCCCTAATTTCCCTTCCAGCTAATGTTTTCTGTTGCAATAAGAAACATCATTATGTGTAACCTCATATAAAAATCATATTTACCTTTTTCTATTTTTAAGTGAAATATTTATTATTTTAGTTTATTTTGTGTTATTTAAATAAATGTGTTTTAAAAAAAATAGTATTTTTTTACCACCTTATTGGCATACAGGTTTCACGTTACAATTATTTTTATAGCTTTTTATCCCATTTTTTCTCATGTATCTATTATATATTTTTGTATATATTTCCCATATATATTTACATATTTTATTATCCCTTTAATTATTGGGGTTATACATATTGTTAATTCATTTATAAATTTCCAATTTTTAGTAAACCTAATTTAAGGGAACATTCATATTTCGGATATCATAACAAGGATCATCACCATATAATGTTTTTGAGAAATAAATGAATTCTATATACATTAATTCTATAATTAAGAGTCTTATTTTATAGATTTTTTTTAAACAAGATATTTTTTCCTTTATTGAAAACTTTCTTAACTTATTTTATAATGTCTCACCCATTTAGTTTATATTAATTATTTCTCCACCAAAGGTTTCTTGTTATATTTTGTTATTGGAATTAAATGTTCAAAAACTATATTTCATTTAAAATTGTTAATATTAAAAATTATTTAATTTCAACTTCTCTAGGTAATCCTTATGATATAACTTTTGATTATGTATTATGAAAAAAATATGAAACCAACTATATTCTCATGGGTTTTATCACACTTATTATTTTTATATGGTTTCATTTTTTAATGTTATATAATTCATATTATGATACATTTTATTATGGTGGTAATCGTATGTTATGATGGGTGGGTCCTTTATATCCATACAATGCATTATCAAATGTTAATGTCTCATGAGATTAATTATACGGTTCATGGTCAATTATCCTAAGAACACTATATATGGTGAACGGGTGGTTAACCTAATAACAGTATGTTATAATAGAGGTTTTCTTGATAATACCAGGATTAGAATTTTCATTATCCATGATTATGTTATTTTAGAAGTTATACATTACATATTCTTATACTTTTCACACTTTATAATGTTTCCACATGCTTATGATTCCATGATATTATGATTTCATTTTATTATATCATGTTATCATTAATATGATCATTTTATTTAAGAAATCATTATTATTCTTATAGAATCTCATTATATGGTTTATTTCCAAGTTTATTCACTTATTAGGATTTATATATCACCATTTTTATTATGTATTTTCTCTTGGGTGTTCTATGTAGTTTTAGAATATTTATGGGAGTTAGGAGCACTATGTGGATTTTTAAATAAATATGATGTTTTTATATTTAGGATGTTTTATAAATATATATAATTTTTCGAAGAAACTATACCACTTATCCTATGAATTTAATTTTTTTAAAATAATGTTAATAACTATGAAATAATGTGTTTTTTAGTCTTAGGTCACTATATTTTAATTTCTCCTCTAGTTTTTTTAGGTTATTTTTTTTAAAATATCCAATTCTCCAATTACTAATAAATTTAACAGGGTATTTACCAATATATTTACCTCTCTCATTTGAGAACCTTCTTTACATAAAATAAATTTTTTCGATGAAACCTTTATTTTGATCATCCCATTTGAAACCTCCCTCCTCTTATTCAATATTCCAAAGTTTAAGTGATTTAAAATCCATTTATTTATCTTTATTGACCCTAAGAATATATGATTCCCATCTTCTAATATCATGATGTATTTGAGTGTTGTGATGTTTATTAATGGTGAATTCAATCATGTTCTATATCTTATAGAGATGTTTTCTTGGCATCAAACTTGTCTGGTAAGATTTTATTAAGATTCTTTACAATAGTTTAATCTTCCAGAGATTACCAAAACTCTCTAATGGTGTGTAAAATTAAATTAACCTCTATAAATAATTAATCAACTATTTTGTATTCTTATATTATAATGTTTTCTAACTTCCCACTACTAATTGTTAATTTCAATTACTTTACATTTTTTCAATTTATAGATTATAAAAAACTTCTTCCAAAAATAATTATATGTTATAAAACCCATAACATTTGTTATGTACATATCAGATAAAGAGTGAAATAATTTATTCTAATAATTTCCATCACATTCAATATTTTTCTTTTTAGTTAAGGACCATGTAATAGTTTCATTTTTCATAGTGAATCCTATGAAAAATAAATCACATCATGCTTTGGAGATAGAATATAGGGTATCATTATCTCTTTCTAAATATAAAAAACATTACTATAGAAAATAGTAATACCTTTTCACTTAACAAATTTATTTGATCTCTCATAAAAAAATATATAGAAACACTATATAATTTACCTACTCTGATACCAATTATTAAGAACATTTTATGGGTGATAATAACTGATAGGGGGTGGATCAATGCTTTTCTATTCCACTAAAAAACTCAAAATCTAATTATTATTCAAAACTATCCTATAAACATCCCCATGATGGAAAACATAAATGGACACAACACATTTTTTAACAGCGTTCTTCTCCTAAAATTATAATTGTTCTCCTATTTTGTTAGGATTTTTCTCCAATAAACATAGATCTACTCATATTTTAAAAATGTAATCATGAACATTTATAGCCTTGAACCCATTAAAATTAATGGAATGAAGAAATTACAAACATTAACATATATAATATCATTATTTTCCTTGATGAATGATCACTAATAAAATCATCATCATCCAAATAGGCTATATAGAATATGATATAATTACACTTTTTTGAAATAATTATTCTTCAACTTTTTGTACTACTTATAAAATTTCCAACATCTCACACAAAACACTTTTATATCATCAAATCATTCTACATATATAAAAAAATTATAATATTTCTATAATTAAATATTTTATATCCCCTTGATTCTTAGATACTAAAAATGTTCTGATCAATATCTTCCTCAAAATGTTTCTCTTTGATCATTCAAAATAATTTAAAATATTTGAATAAAAAATTATCATTAATATCTTCCCAGGATCTTCTCAATTAATCTCTATTAAAATAATAAGAAGAAAATCCCACGAAACATAGGAATTAAGTTCTCCTTCAAATAATCCATGAAATCCCCTGTTGTTTTTTTAGTTCCATCATCACTGGAATTTTTAGAGATTCATGTCATGGAAATTAGATGTTCGAACAACTACATATATTTTCTATGAATAGACTTGTTTCTGTTCTATAATCTTAACATAAATCACAACACATCATATTTTTTCTGATGTTTCTTTAATGAGGATCAACTCATCAACCTCTAAGTTAATAATTTTGAAGGCCTCCTTCAAAAGATCAAAATTATTCTAATTTTTATAATGTAATATAACATATAAGAAGTATATTTTGAGAATAGTGAATATATTAAAATGTCTACCAATATATTACAAAACTTTTATATATTATTCATTGTCCAAAATATATTATATAGTGATTGTATATTATAAGAACACAATATCATTTTCACTTCTTGTATCTTACACATTTCACATACCATAATAAAACTGAAAATCAGAAGAAACTGACAGAATATCATATAGAAATGTATTATCTTATGAAAATATATCGATATTGTATAAATTGGGTCAACTAAATACATAGACCCAAATAACATATGGAACAAAAAAAAGTATCTCATGAGACTAAAGTATATTATTAAAATAAAAAAATACCTTACAAATTCTATATATAAACATATTCTATGATTACAAAAATTCCAGAACCATGATCCATCATCCAAAATCCTTATCAAACATATTTTGGTCAAAATATTAATTATAAAGACTTCTCTAGTACCAAAACTCAACTCAAAATGCCAGAAAAATTATATACTTAACCATATATAATAGAAACCATACAAAGTATTTCATGTATGGTCTCTACAACTAACATCTATCATTTCTTCCTTTGTATAATAAGTTCAATATCTCTTATAGAAAGATTATACCAAACAAAATCCCCCCTATTATAAATAATTTATTTTCACTAAGAAAAACTTTCATTAATATCCCTAAATATTATTTACATTATAGTCGCATTTAACCAAGTATGAAGAACAACAAAAACATCATCCACAAGTGGGTTCAACCCTTTTAAGGCATGAATAGAATTAATATTTGTAATATTCAATAATGTTGTGTCTATGGATTATTAAAAAATGTGAAATAATTTAATACATTGTCCTATAAAATATATTAACCTATGTATGTAATCCATAATTGGAAATATTTGTAACACTATCATTATGGGGAAAAGATAACTTTTTATTATAATCATAAGAGCCTAAAATAGAATTTATCATACATAGATGTGAACGTTAATAATCTAAAGATGATATAATATTTCATTGTCATTGATTAATGAGATATTATAAAAAATCAAAGTAAAATATCAAGGAAGATAAATTGAGATGCTAGTCATATATATAGTATGTTCATAAGGAAATAATGAATTTTAGTTGATAAAAAATATAGTTGGAATAAACTTGATTTTTGGGATGGGAAAGGACAAATTATTTGGTTTTTATTTACTAGAAATTTTTTATTAAGGCAGAATATACATCACATGGTTTTTTCATACCTTGAGTGCATGATCTTATGTTGTTATTTAAAAAAAGTGAGTATATCAATGATTTAAAATGAATTCCAAGATACATTAATTCTATAATAGGTATGATTTTAGATCCAACTATTTTATAAGAAAGTGTTAAGATATTTATTCATCACTTTAATTATTTTTTAATCATGGTTCTATGAAAATACACCATGATATCATAATCTAATTTTCATAGTTAGGTAATAAATTTGTTATTCTTTGATTTCTATAATGATTTCTTACAATGCCATAAATGTGAGTAGTTAAAGGATAAGATCCAATACTATGATGTAATATTACAACACTTTTCAATCCATATATGGAAATTAGATAAAATTGTAGTATATCTTTTATCTAGTTTGTATAGGTCCCATGAAGTGTTTTATGTCATCTATATGATCATTTATTTCCTAAAAAATATATAAAATTTATATCAATCAAATTAAATAACATATATAAGGATTTAAAAAGCATTTATTTAAAGTAAATCATCAAAACACATGGAATTGATATATCTCAATTATCAACCAATTTTTGAATAATTACCTTGCGATTCTAGAAGATTGTTTAGATTAGTTTTGGAGCATTACATTGGATAAGAATTGGTTATCGTCCCAAAACCGGTGGTTTGTTCAGTAAAATAATAATTGTGTAGGGAGACACAATATATTATTCCATTATAAATTTTTTCAAAATTTTTGGGGACCATATATTATTAATATAGTTATCTTTTAATATAAAATTAAATAAATTATTTATAGGGTACCCTTTGAGTCACTTAATTGATGAAAAATCTATTGAATTTCATGTTCTTCATGGGTTGGAGAAAAATCTACATTTGAATAAAGCCAAGTGAAATATAATATAGATAATATTCTACTAATATAAAAGAAAACTAGCACACTCTAGATTAGAAATAAATCTAATATAGGCCAACGTTATCTTCTTTTTAAATTTTTCATTCACTATCTAATATTCTTCCCAGTTACCCCAATATAATGACACCACTAATTTATAAAATTCTTTCAAAATATACTAATGTATTCTAACTATTTTTATTTTAGATTTTATTACAGAGTTTAATTTATGCATTCCATTTCCTCTATGATAAATTGTTTTTCAATGATTAATTCCACATCCCTCAATTGAGAAATAACAACCCTGACCATCTCATATTATCATTTAGAGATAAGTATAACTATAATGATACTTGACCATTATAAATATACCCATTTTTTCCTTAGTCGACTAGGAAAATATTTAAATGTTTTTTTATTTAGTTAAACAAGGTTTTATGGAATCATGATAGAATTTATTAGGAGCCATTGGAGAGAGAGTCCCCCATATAATAATAGGGTTCTAATATTTTTAACTAAAGGATGAGATCAACAACTTTTTATGGGTGGAAAGACTTCTGGTCGTATGTATTTCAACACCACTATTTGAAATATATATATATATATAATATTTATGAAATTTTGGGATAAATGGTTATTTTTAATGCTTTCTCTTGGGCATGTCAGCACTAAGTGTGGACTCACGATGGCATCGTAATTGTGTTCTCTCACATTACCACTTTCCTAAAGTGGGTATCCTTCATCACTTTATATGGTGATGTATGATACTTGATCAAAATAAGGTGATGGGAAGCCATTTTATCCTTCTATCTATTCCTCCATAGAAGTAATCACCTTGTAAAGGTCTCCCTCATAGAGTTATGTCATGTTTTTGAGACTCATTCCTGATGTCATCTCTACGAATATGCATGTTAATTATGATTCTTATTTCTAGAAATTCAAATTGTTCTTGACATTAAAGCAATATTTCATGAGAATTGTAGTCATATTGGGCATTTCTAGCATGTCTGGACACTAAAAACATTGTTCACCAGTATTCTCCCACAAAGGAGGGAATATCATTAAGGCATCTTACGCACTAAACCCAAGGCATCACATGTCTATCATGAGGTATCTAATGAAGAAGGTGTATATCTTCAATGTATTTCACATAAAGTATCTTATTTTCCACAAGAGATAGTTGATGTCATGATTTCGTATCATCCCAAGATTTCACCTCAGTCATCCCATTATTTCATGAGGTATGTTCTTAAGATTATTTCCAATATGATTATCTTGTTGAAAATGGAACTGATTAATCCCGATTCCTCATATAGGCGAATCATGGAGGTATCCTCCATGTTTTTTCCTCAGGCATCCCATTTTTGGAATGAGGTATCTATTTGGGTCACATATTTAACATATTTTAAATAAATGAGTGGTTTTATGAAGATCCCCCAAGCAGGCAGATCAAGGTGGCCGATCCTTGAGGGAACATAATAATATTTACCAGTGGATAGATTAGAACACCCCATAGAGGCAGATCAAGGAGTATTTTCCCAGAATGGTTAGATGTCAAACCTTGAAGGTTCATCCCTAAGAGGGGTACAATTAAGTATTACCATATGGATGGATCATAATTCTATTTAGAGTCGGACCCAAGAGGTGTTTCCTATAAAGGGAAGATATCACCTTGTGAATATTGATCAGAACATCCCTTGGGTGGATCAGGGAGGTACACCCCTATGATGGGGAAAAAAGTTTTTCCATTGGTCAGGGTTAAACCGTAGTGATGCATCCTTCATACCTTGTTTATAGTATAGGGATAAAAACCCTCCCAATTAGATTCCATAGTTTACGGTCATGTGACAAGACCGATCCATATAGTTTAATGTCATACAGAAAGGAGGATTGCATCATTAATGGAGTGTCGATGAGGGATGGTGTGGGGATGATGCCTAGAATCTACCCTTCTCAAGAGTTTTTCTATTGGATAGATGGTGTGGGGATTATGTATTGAGCTTCCCAATTAACATGGAGGAGATGTGGCCTCCTAGGTAAGTGGTATGATCTTACTAGGGATTTGTCCTAAAGAAGAGCATGAGGAATTGGGTATTGGTTTTCGACATCAAGGTGAATTACTATGAATCATACTAAGTTTTATATCAATGATCTCATAGTTATATAAGGTAGAGATCATATACCTTGTGAGGAGTCCATTTGAATGTATTTTTTGACTTATACCCAATGAGGGGTTCCAAGTAGAATGTAGTCAGGATTATGCATGGAAACTATCCCTGAGATTATATGGAGTAGAAAAGATGTTGTTGGGTCTTAATCATGGAAGAGAACCATGGATATATATGGTTATCAGGTTTTACACATAAGAGGATTACAATGAATATTATTGTTATTGGGGTTTTACCTAAAAGGGGGGCCATGTTGTTGGGGAGTTTTCATGGAAGCATCCCATTGGGTGAGTATGGTTGGGAATTACTCATTGGAGTGGTATATAGGGTGATATTGAATATGTTAAGTTCCCAAAGAACGTCTAAGTCCACATGGGTTATGATCAATTTGAGAAATAAAAGGATGTAGTAGACCTAATGATCGTGTCATGAAAGAATCTCCAACGATAGATGATGTGTGGAATATGAATGAAATCTCCCTAAGGAGGAGGTCATTCCATGTGGGGAGGATATATTTCAATGTCAGGAGGATACCATTCCTTGTGAGGAATGTATGTTTGGATACCATCATATTATAGTCACAGATGGAGCATCCATCACCATCAACATAATGTAGGTCACACTTTAACATCATGTGTGTAGGATGTTTGTACTAGGTAGTTCTATGTCAGGCATCTCGAACATGGGGGACCCACTCATCACCCCATATGATTGCACAACCACAGCTCATCCACCCCAGGGAGGGGCATGACTTTTCCAATAATGTTCTTTAAATGTTTTGGAGGATTATTAAATCATGGGGTCCATTGTAGTATGCCTATGATGGGAAGAAAAAGGCATTATCATACATATGTTGGGAAAAAAATGGAATGAAAATGCATACACTAGGTGCATAGTGGACCTCTCATGAGGGACCAAAAAAATTTTATGTTCGATAGTGGAGGTATATGTGAAATAGGTGTATGCAATTCATGCGAGTTCCATGAAAAAGGTTCTCAAACATGGTGCTCAAATATAAGGGCTTCCTATGTAACTTCAAAGTGGTGTTGGTGATAGATTGTATTTTTACGCTCAAGGTAAAATCTATGCACAAGAGGATCCCTTATACTCTCCTAAAATTGGATAAAATATATTGTTCATGTGTTACACAATTGTGGGATGGCTCAAGGTACGTCCCATAGGGAACCTTTCAACAAAGATCCTATACATTAGGGGATCCATGTTTTTACGATATATCATAAGATAATTCATACGTGCAGTAGAGTGGAATTTAATATTCAGGAGGATCTCCCTGAAGAAAGGGTATGAACTTATATTTATAATTGATTTCATCCACTAAGGTTGTGAAATATTTTAGCCATGGAATATGGATTTTTCACAACCGCATCCTTGGAATTGAAGAATGATCATAGAAGGAATGTTTTGTTCTCACATTGGGCTCATAAGAGGTTTTTGTGTGAAATGGATTTCCTTATGCATAGCACTAATGTCTTGCACACATTAACATTAACTATAGAGTGGACACCATAGAATACCTAAGCATTGATTTCATAATTGGAACATAAGGCTGTGGAACACGAATTGTGATCATTCTCTTACAATTTACAAATTGTCTTCACATTCTTTTGTGTTCTCAGAATACATCGTTGAGTGTGGTAATGCATTGGTTTTCCAAAAATTGGCCATATATGGCTACCGGTGGAATTTTGGCACAAACCATACCCCCACCCCATCAAAATGTTTGCTAAAAAGGTACCATATGGTTAAGTATTGGATGAAATACCAGAGAAAATGATTTATTTGCATTGGTGTGCAAAAAAACAAAAATATTAAGTGAAATGATCTTCTATGTGCACAAGGTTAGATCCAAGACAATAAATAAGCCAAGGGGGCCCCTAGTACAGTACATTTGAATTTTCTCATGATAATCCATTTTTCTCTCATGTCCATAAGCTTGGCCTTTCTATAAAAAAATGAGCCGCTGCTACTTCTTTCCCAAAAATTCCCATTCTTTCACCTGATTTCCTTTATGATAATCCCATATATTTTCACACTCATTGGTAGTAATTCATGAACTAATCATTCATTCCAATCCTTCCTTCTTTCACACACATTATTTAGAATTTTTATCCTTAGATGAAATTATCTTCCCACATAATCCCACTAAGATTGAAGATGTTGATTTTGCTGAGAGGGCCTATATAATAGGAAATCCACAAATCCCTCATGCATGGAGAGTTATATAGTAATAAAATTCTTGTTTTCCTTCTCAGAATGTCTTTAAAGAGTTTTAAATTGACTAAATATTTTAATTGTGAAACCTAAAGATATTTTCTGATCCTATCATTCAATTATTTGTGGTTGACACATCGATCAGGGGTCACATACGTAGACGACCTCAACTACCAGAACATCTCCTTTCATGGTCATCCTTCTACAGATCTTGTAGCCATTCTTTTCTATCCACTGAATGTGCATAACGAAATAGTCACAAGGGACCAGCCAGAGGTAGAAGAGTTCTTTCCACATTACACCTCCATCTTCAACAGTATTATGAGGTAATATATCCTAGGCTAGAATAAAGATTTGTACTTGAGGAATGTTGCAATCTTTACTAGTAAATGGTTATGGGAATATTTGGTACGCTACATGTGCAAGGAGTACGGGGTAGAGTTGTTCATAATCAGGTTGTATGAAGTAGTGTGGATGTAGAAGTTACACTATCACTACCAACATGATCTGGTGACAAAGCTTCTTATCTAGTGGCCCCTAAAATGAACACATTCTATCTCCACCATGGAGAATAGAACACTAATTTTTGGGATATACACTACATAAGAGGCATTATATATAAGGTATTCATGTTATGCATGTTCCTTCCATCATATAATGCATGGAATGATAGGTATCTAAGTTCTCTACCAGTACAACATTGTAACACCCCAAGCTTCCATGGTATGTTTCCCTTTGAATAATGCAATAGCCTGCGTTGTACGCAACTTGAAGTTTTAACACACGACGACCAATCAATCTCACCATTGTGAATAGTAATACCCAATTTTTGAAATTTTATATATTTTACTTTTAAAAATAGACTTCATTTTTGGATTTGGAAAATCTAAATTATCTTAAAGTGAATTTTTCATATTTTTCTAAAAACATTAATAATTTTGAGGAATAGTGAAATACAATGCATTATTGTTTAAAATAAAATTTTTATTTAAATAATTACTTATTTTATTTAAATTTTTTCTAATCTAAAATAGATACATAATATCTATATTAGTTCAATTTAATTCATTGGATTCATTTTATAAAAAAATTATATATACAAAATTTTATTGATTTTTTTAACGTTTTTACCCACCTTCTAGGCACATTATAAAATTTGAATAAAATGCAATTTTACCTCTTTTGTGAATTGATCTTCAAAAATATGAGAGACACATTTGATATTAGTAAGTAAAAATTGGTTTAATAAGATGAATATAATTTTTGTTGAATAGTAACTATTGACTTTTATTTATCATTGTTAAAAGTAAATAGGGTAATTAAAGGTAAAAATGATATGATTATTACCGTAACACGTTTCCTAATTCTATTGGATAACTGTATTGAGATCAAAATCAACCATAGGAATAAAATATTATCCTTTTGTTCCACTTGGATTAGATTAAGACATTAATTATTATTTTATTTAAATAAGAGTTAAAATTTTTAAATTAAAATTTTCATAACTAAAACATTTCAAGTATAAAGATACACTAAAGATAAATTAGAATATAAATATTAATTATAAATCTAAAAATATTTCTTACATAATAGATCTCTATTTATCATTTTTAGATATTAAATACTTAAATTTATTTATGACACTATGATGATGCAGTAATTAATTTATTAAAAAAGATTTAAATAATTGATATTATAAATATCCAAATAAATGTAAATTGATAATTATGAAAAATTACACAAGTTTTATATTTTAATATGAGATGATAAGGTTGATTAAATGATTTTTTTTGATGTAATATGGTTTTTAAAACTTTAACAAAAATCAAATACTAAATAGTGTCAAAATTTACATAAAAGAGTTTTTATAACGAATATTATATTATTAAATGATAATAGTCCTAAAAATATTAGGTGTGTCCAAATGACTTATTTCATAATATATATTTCATTAATGAACCACTTGGGGTTTATTCGGCATTTTATAGTATTTTTATTAACTATATTACATAAAGATACAGGGAGACCTAGTAAATGATAAACTGTTTAACCAAGAGTTAAATCTAAAAGATAAGGTTAATATTGTGGCTTAAACCTATATAAAACCTATTGGTTGAATTTTTTTCGATCCATTTCCACCTTGTATTAAAAATAAATAATTTTAGAGCCATTATTAACCAAATATAATTGTATAATAAAATAATATTTCACGCTTTTCTTAAAGTAACCATCACCTCTCTTATAAAAGGGTACTTCCCATTCTCTCAGAATCACTCCTCCAAAGCCATTTGGATCTTCCAAACCCTACTATAATATCCTCCCAACTACCATCACTTCAACCTAGAGGCATTACTTTGATTATAAAGACAATCTATGGAGCCCTTTTGATCAAATCAAAAGGGAGAACCGGAAAAAGAGGTAATAATTTCACCACATATTTCAAAGTTCTTTTATTTTTCCACTTCCCATTTATTTTTTATTTCCATACCAAAATAATTAATCAATTGCCTTAAAAATACAATGAAACAACCATATTCATTATTCTATCCATCCAATGAATGACAATCCACCATACGTGCGTATGTAGTGCTTACAGTCTTAACGTCGTTGTCTAGTTTTTTATTCAAACAATTCATTATTTGGATGAGCATAATAATGAGTATAAGTGATGTAAATAATAAATATATCAAGTTAATAATCTGTATATATGATATACCATCCAATTACATACAATTTCACCATCAATAGAATGATATTTTCACTCATGTGTACGAACGGATTACCGTCTAAACGAACGCGATGAAATTTATTCCCCATCATAAACATTCAAGAATAATTTTCATTTTATGATTAAAAATAATGTTTAAGAAGTTAATATAATTTTGGATATGAATCAAATACACCCTATCCATAATATACATGACTTACCTAATAATACCTATAATGGAGAAAAAATCACTTAACACCTGAAAAAATGACATTGATGAAATATTATTAACAAATAAAAATTATAAGATCATTTATGATATCATATTTATGTATGTGGTTCTTGTATAATTTAATAACAATGATTTATCTATCATACAGGATGTTAATGTACCCTCAATAAAAGAAAATTACAAGTTAAGGGTTAATTTTATAATCTATTTATTATCTGAAGTTGTTTATACGTGAGTACCTACTGGGACCACTTCATCATACACATCTATGATTCTTAAAAATGTATTTCAAAAAAATTACAATTTTTTAAACTATGGGTTAAATTCATTTATACACTTTTTGAATTTTCAAAAAAAATTATAAAGGAATCTTTCTATCATTTTCCAAACAAGGTACTTTATGACCTTTTGGAAAAATTAATGTTACAATGTATTTTTAACTTATACGGTGACTACGGCTATTTTATCCATTAAAAAATCTTCAAAGTTTACCTTACAAGCATATAAGAATATTTTGAAAATAAATTTTTTCTTTTTTAATTATGTAAAATTTAAATTATTTATAAATAAAAAGAGATAGTTCTCTCAAAATAGTTTTGATTTCATCTATGTCAACATCCTTTGATAGATTTTTCTCTCGTTTGATGTTTATTTATTAAGATACAAATCTTCAATATTTTATTAATGGTTTTGTGATATTTTTGACTATGGATGTGATATTTTTAAACCATTCATGGATTATGGATATTGTATTAAAAAAAATTGCTAAAATTTAAAATGAATTTTTATGTAATTTTTCGACCTTTTCATATGAGGAATGCATTGGACATAGTAAGTGATTGGTGGATCCCACTATAGCTCCTCGATGCATCACTAGGTCTCATGAGACAAACTAGTGTCTTGGAAAAAAGCATGGACAAAATATTATTTTTACAGTTGGAATGAGGACTTGACAATGTAGTTATGAATTTTCACATTATGCATCCTATCATTATGAAATTGGATATTGATATTCCATTGGATTATTCGACTAGTAGAATATCCATGTGTATAAGTAAATGAGAATATTTTATTTATATATTCGACATTATACTGATGTTTATGTTTAAAAGGCTTATGTTTTAGTCATATAAATGGCCATAAATTTTTATGCATATTTATGAATATTTCGGCTTTATTTTTATCCTTACTAAGCATTTGAGCTCACTCCTTTTAAGTTTTATTTTTCAAATAATGTGATGAAGTATTTTATTCATGACCTTCAAGGATAGGGTAAGGGATATAGGGGTGTTGTAATGGGACAAAATGTTATTTTTGTTTTTGTCTCATGATTTAAAGTAAAACTTATGTTTGTTTCTAGTACTTCCAAGGCTACAAAACTGACCGGTCTTACAAGACACGATCCCATGTGATCTAGCCAATGTTATGTAATAATGCACCGACTCTAGGTAACTTGGGTCAGGGTGTTACAGTAGGTATCAGAGGGATTTTAGTAAAAACCTTGGAAGCTAGATTTTGAAAAACTCTGATTAGAGAATAATACCCTATGATAGACTATGAGGATTATTATAGAATGACTTCCTTGGATATTTGTAATGTAGATATTTTGTGATTTTTCCAACCAATACATCCATGTCTGGATACGAGCAGGTAGAGGTGGATCTAAAACATATGAACCTAAGAGTGAAAACTCCAACCATGAGTTTCGGGCTTGACCTGGGGTATCCTTGTACATGACAATGGGCCTTTCTACACATTTGGTTTTGACATTAACAAGGGATATGATTAGGATAATACACATTTTTTTACAAACCATTATGAAGTATCAATGAGTATATACCATCTCACTGAATACATATTTATTATTATGGATTATATCCATAAACTTTTCAATTTATGCTACGTGTTTTCAAGTTTGGAATCATGTATTGTGATTCATAAACTAATCAAGTGTATGCATTTTTTGGAAATTGCGCTTAGTTGAAGTAATGGAAACTGTATAAATGAATGTAATCCATGTAGGTATTTCCCAACTACTCAAGACAATTATAGTGGATATAGTGATGCAATTGGTGTTGATCAGCATATCACCATAAAGGGAAAACTCACACAGGTTATGATTAATAACCTTACTCGTATAGAGAACCCTGATCCACAACACATAGGATTAATGTAAGACCTCTTCATGAGTAAAATACCACAATCATTCAATGGAACTAAAAATACATTTGTAGTTGAGAAATGGAAAAGTTCCTTAGAGAAAATATTTCATGCTCTAGGAAGTATCATAATGGAAAAAGTTTTCATGGTAGTTTATCACCTCATGGGAGATTCAAATCAATGTTGGTCATTAATTAAAAACAAAAAGGAAGATGAAGAGTAAAAAATATGGAATGGAGTGAGTATAAAGATATTTTCTTATAAAAATACTTTCCTCAAGACCATCGAGCAGATATGGAAAGACAAATTCAGAGTCTGAGGCAAAAGGTTGATGGGAATGTCACAAATTATGATGCTAACATTATAAGGATAGAAATACATGCCACAAATTATATGAATAACCCAAGGAGAAATATTGATCAATTCTTATATGGGTTAGTACCATTTCTCCCTTGAGCTTTATTCTCACAATCCTTCTCATAGTATTATGATCTTGTCTCATGTGCTATCAGGATATAAAAAAAATTATATGTGTCTTGTAACTTTAAAGTAAAGTAAGAGAAGAAGAGATCTTCTAAACACTCTATAAATAGAAATAGGGGGAATAAAGTAAAAGTTATATATCCATCCTGTGGTAAGTGTGGGAAGAAACACAATGATACTTCCCTGAAGGGAATGAGATTCTGTTAAAATTGTGGTGAAAAAGGCTACCAATCTCATGATTATAATGGAACGAAAGTGGTTTTCAATGTTGAATGTTTCAATTTTAGAGAAATGAGGCATTATGAAAATGGATTTCATAAGATATAAGGAAACATACCTTATAAATGTACAGAGGAGAAAGGTCAAGCTTAGGCGATCACTACTGCTGAGGTCGAAGCTATGAAAGACATAGTGGAAGGTAATTTAATGGTTTCCACAAGTTTAGAAAATGCTTTATTTGATTTTGGAACATCGCTTTGTTTCTTGTATTCCCAGTTTTCTAAGAAAATTAGATATTTTGAATTTGATTTAACAAGTGATTTATCATTCAAAACTCCTAAGGTAAGTATCATTGAAACAATTTTTTTTGAATCAGTCCCCATTATGGCATATAAATGTTTTTTATCTATTGATCTCATCATTATAACCATTATTTAATTTCATTTAATCCTCATTATGGATTTTCTTTCAGACCATGATGCGAAAATTTATTTTATGAAGAAGGAGGTTACAATTTTCGATAAAAATAAGGTGTACCTTATCATTATAGTAGAAAATTCTCCACCTGATTCTTATATAGATCCACCCCTAGTAGCTCTACTAAATTCAATTATTGGGGAGTAGGAGAATGAAATAACTATGGGTGAGGAAAATAATGTTCAAATAGAGGACGTACCTATTGTTCAAGAATTTTTGGATGTGTTTCCAGAGGCTTTACCTAGACATCCTCTAGAATGAGAAATTGTGTCTTCTGTTGATTTAATTCCTGGTTTGATGCCCATATTGAAGACCCCTTATAGAATGGCCACTGTGGAATTAGTGGAACTAAATAAACAATGTAACACCCCGACCCCAGTTACCCGGAGCAGGTGCATTACTTCGTAACATTGGCATGATCACAAAAGATCATGTGTCGAAAGACCGATTAGTTTAGTAGCCTTGGAAACACTAGATACATTCATAAATGTTACATTAAATCATAAAGAGAAAAACTAATAACAAAGTCTTCATAGTCCACACTCATATCCTCTTTTGACTATCCCTGCAGGTCATTCATAAAATACTTCTTCACATCCTGGAAAATATTAAAACATTGAAAAAGGTGAGCTAAGATGCTCTGTAAGGATAACAATATTGCGGAAGCTTTCATAAATAAACATTAACATTTAAGGCAATGTATAACTAAAACAAAAACCTTTTAAACTTGAACTTTAGCATAATATGGGAAAAGTAAAATGAAATAATGCCATTTACTTACTTACAATGATATTCTACTAGTCGAATAATCACATTAAATATCATTAACCACTTTCATAATGATGGAATGAATAATGCCAGACTATCATAACCACGTAGCCAAGTCCTCGTGCCAAGACCACAAATAAGATTTTGTCAAGGCCTCGTTCCAAGACACTAGTTTTTCCTATGAGACCTACCGATGCATCGAGGAGCTATAGCGGGCTCCACCCGTCACTTATTAAGTCCAATGAATTCCTCATATGAATAGGTTTAAACATATCATAAACCATAACATAATCGTACCACATAAAACATGCATAAAGGAAACATAACATCTCTACATTTCAATCACAAGATATCAATACAACACATTGATATAATAAAAACTTTATCAAAACCATTTTCAATAACAAAATTAATGAAAATTAAAACTTTGTATTTATTTTTCATTTAAAAAAAAGTTATGGCTTGT
Organism: Viscum album; assembly: GCA_963277665.1. NCBI lineage: Eukaryota > Viridiplantae > Streptophyta > Magnoliopsida > Santalales > Viscaceae > Viscum > Viscum album. The sequence continues at coordinate 1,040,951,347 of OY728163.1, read as the reverse complement.
AGAGGAAGCCGAAACTCAAATAATGGTCAGGGCGGTAGAGAAGTCGTTGTCGCCGCATACATAAGAAAAAACATTCCTTTTGTTGCTTAGTAAAAACGCTTCATATAAAAATATTCCTTTTGAATATAATTAAAAGTCAAAGGGGTTTATACACCGTATAAAGGAATGTTGTCTATAAAACCAAATATACCTCAATGAAAGGAGAATGAGACGAAGTCCCTTAAAAAGATCATTTTTTAAATAAAATAGATCTATTATGTGTATTCACTATAAGTACACATAAAGAATGTAGAAATACAAGATAGGACATAATAATAACATGACATAATTTGAAAGTAGGAGATTAACCCAAAGAATGGAAATTGGGTTAAAAAATTCCCTTACCTTGCATCCTGTCTTGACTCGACCATTATTTAACCTCCTAAATAATAAACTAGAGTTAATTTATAATTGATTAAGAACCATTTTCATGTTTTTTATTCCTTTTATATCATTTATTACCATGTTATGAACATTATGTAATTATTTAAGTTAATAACGGCCGTTTTGTCGATCTTTGGTACTTGAGTCAAAAATAAACTTCTTATAATTACAAGTTGTTCATGTGATGAAATATCCATTATATCCAGAATTATATTCATGATATAGATATCATATATCTCATATATATCCAGTATATACATTCATTTATAATACTCCATAACGTTTAGAGGTAAGAAATGAAATGCACCGTTCATGGAGACGGTAAGCCGTACGTACGCATGAACGCTACTTTAATTTCTATTTCGTATTTAATTAAAAAATAATTATATAAAGATATGTTATAATTCCAGTATAATATCATATATAATAGAATTTACTCCATCCTTTATACATCCCACATATGGCATTAACGATTCAAATCACTTTGAGGGGGCGGTAGTCCGCACTTCTTAAAATGAAAATATCACGTTTACCCATAATAGAAACAATAAAGGTATGCCATAAATGTAAAATAAAGAACTTTAATTAAAACATAAACATATTATGTATTATGTATAAATATAGTGACATCTTAATGGCCACCTTTTAAGGTGATATATGAGTGTTGAACAATCATCGTTTTGTGAGGTAGAAATTCTCCATCAACAGAAACAGTATGTTCTTTAACCATTAGATGTAGGTGTGTGTAAGTTTATATCGAATACTTCTTATAACAACATCCTAGTATATTGAGGATATTGGTGTTATTACAAAATAAATGAATGAAAAGAGTTTAGGGTTTGGATAAGAAAAATAAAACAAAATAACATAAGCGAAGACATTACCTTAAAATCGGGTAACTCTTTCTATTTGAGACAAAGGATTCCTTGGGAAGAATTATGACCAATGTGAGGCCTCTAGGAGTAAGGGAGGGAAGTTGGGAGAGTATTTGGGCAGAGTTTGGCGGAACCAAAAGGCTTTGAAAGTGTGAGTAAGGTGGTAGTGGTGGGGGCCTTTTATAAGTGGAGAGGAGGGGCACTCTTGGAATTTCATGAAATGTTACTTTATTAAGAAATGCTTTTCGGATTATAAAGCTCCCACAATGATATATTTCTAGGATAAGGTGATAAGGGTTCGCAATATCCTCATACAATAGGTTTTTGACAAGTGTAATCCATAGATGTTACATTATCCATTCATTTTATTTAAATCGTTAATTAATGAGGTAATAGCGGCATCATAATGGTGGCATAAAGAATTTAATGTATTTAATGTCCAAAAATTATAGAAAAATTATCCTTATGTAGGAAATCTTTTTATCTTTCTAATGAATATTTATAGTCAAAACTATGACTTGTATAACCCCATTTAAAGATTGTTTTAGTAAAACAACTTATGTTTGTGACATTTTTTTTAACTTTAAATAAAAGTTATTTATGTCATTTTCCTACCAAAGTCGCTCCATGGGGTTCCCAAGTTGACCCATATATTTTATTGGTTGGCCATGCCTCATCCAAAAGGTTTAGGAAATGTATCAAGGTCATTTCATATTTTTATAATATCATTTTTTCCTTAAATTTCACTAATTACCTTTAATCGCGATTAATTAAACTTAAAAGTTACTATTCACCAAAAAATTATTTTACTCCCATTGAACCACATTTTACTTCCTAATGACAACCATGTATGTCGGATTTTTGAAAATAAAATCACAGAAGTGGTAATATTTCATTTAAACGAAAAATCAGTTATTTAACTTCCATTTAGTGGTTTCACTATTCATAAAAAATTGAAGTTTTTCAGAATAGTGCCAAAATTTTACACTAAGCTATAATTGATATTCTGAATTAAAAAATGATGTCTATTTTGAAAAATTCCAAACATATAAGTTTCATTAATTAATTTTCTAATTAATTCCCGCTGTCACAACAAATAGCGTGTTTTAAGAAAGAATATCAATCAAAAGAGTGACAATTGTTTATGTCCAATTTCAAAGTGAAATTAATTCTAATTAACACCATTGGATAAAATGGTAAAAATATATTCTAATTATACTTTTAAAACACTCAATAGTATAATTTATCACTATAAATTATTTTTATTAAAAAAGGTGTTTTTTAGTATTTTTCACTATCCATAAAAAAATGGAAGTTCTCAGAAAATTACAAAAAATTCAACTTAGGATAACTTCGATATTACGAATACAAAAATGAAGCCCACTTTAAAATATAAAATTTCTATAATTTTAAAAAGTGGGTATTACTATTCATAACAGCTACTTTGATTAGTCGCGGTGTGTTAGAACTCGAAGTTGCATACAAGGAAAGCTATTGAATTATTGAATGACAAGCGTATCGTAGAATCTCGGGGTGTTACATTATCCCCTCTTTCAATAAATTGCGTCCTTGCTATTTGAAATTTTTCTTTGAGAATAAAATGTTGAAAATAGAAAATATCTTCTTGGAAAACCCACATCGGAAATAAGGTTAATAAAAATATAACTTTAAAAGAAAGAAAGATATGTACAATGGTCACCTGAGATAGCCCATACTAGGATTATATGAAAATATGGATATGGAAGAAAAACAAACCATCATGGCTTGATGGAGAGTTGTAAAAAACAGGATTAGGAGAATGTTATCAATAAGAAAATCACAAACTTGTGATTGGTTAAACGGTCATTGAATCCCCAGTTGGAAAAGTTAACCGGCAACGTTTTTGTTTTAAGTTATCTTTTATAAAGTTGAGGAATTTATTTAAGAGATTTACTAAGAAGATATTGGAATATACATACTTGTCATGTATACTTTCATTCTTTAATAATTTTTACCACAAACCCATCTTTCACTATAAAAGGTAATAGAACACAAAAATATTTTATTTATCCTAATTGTACATGGTTCCAAATATTAACACATACCATTTAGATTAGTAAAACTATTTTGTAATTACCAGGGACTTCCTGTAGGCTAGTGGTAGGTAATAAAGTCCTGTCGCACTATGGTTGTGGGTTCGATTCCTGTAGATTTTTCCGACGCGACGATTTGTGCCCCACCCTGCAGGTTGTCCTTTTCCTAAAAATATAGTATTATAATATTCTAAAAATAATCTTCAGAAATGTTTTAACCTTAAACAATACTATTAAAAGTTCAAATTAATCTTTCTTAACCTTTATAGTTATCCAAAATACTCTGTCCAAACATTCTCTAAAAGGTCTCTTAATTCCAAAATCAATTTATCAGTTTCCCCAAACAATGTAAAGTTTCTCTTATTGTCACATACTAAAAATATGATTACCTTCATCAATTTAAAACCTTACTGAAACAACAAGTACTTCAGTACAATCCTTATATATATATCACATTATTCTAATAACCAGAATATAATCCATGAGTCCAAAAGCACCAATACATTAATTATTCCACCTCAACTGTAGTCATAGCATAAGATTTTCCTTGATCCCTTGGCCTTTTCTGAGGTAAGTTTCTCTGACGCTTAGGAAATTAATTTTCATAATGACCCATTTCTCTACAGTTGTAGCATTCAACATTGATAGCCTCTTTCTTTCCCTTGAAATCACGCGCCTGGTGACCTTTTTCTCCACATTTATAACAAACTCTCATTCCTTTTAGGCAAGTACCAGGGTGATTCTTCCCACAATTATCACATAATAGAACATCCTTCTTTCCCTATTTCCCATTATCTGTCTCTGGTTCCACAGTTCTCTTCTTCTCTTGATTTACTTTATTGTTAGAAGATTTAGAGAATTCCTTTTCTGTCTTGATAGCACATGAGACAATATCTTCGTATGACAAGAATGTTTGTGAGACTAATGCTCGACGAAGAAATGGTTTTAACCCATCAATGAAATAATCAATCTTACTTCTTGGGTTACATATATAATCTACAGTATGCCTCGCTAACCTTGTAAAGTTGGACTCATTCTTTGTGACATTCTCATCCTCCTTTTATCTCAGACCCAAAAATTGTCTTTCCATATCTGCTCGATGGTCGCGAGGATCGGATTTTTCTAGGAAGAGATCTTTGAACTCCCTCCATTAAATATTTGATACTTCCTCATCTTCCTTTGTGTTTTGAATCAATGACCACCATTGATCGGCATCTCTAGTGAGGCGGTAGACTGCCATGACAACCTTCTCCCTTTCGCTACTCCCCAAGGCATGAAATATTTTCTCTAAGGATTTTATCCATTGCTCAGCTACTAATGGATTTGTAACCCCATTAAATGTTGGCAGTTGTTGCGTCATGACGCAGTCTAACATTGATCCTCCACGTTGCGGATCATGGTGCTCCATACGAGTAAGGTTATTATTCATAACCTGAGTGAGTTGTCCCAGTATGGTAATAAGTTGATCATCACCAGTTGTATCTCCAGATCCACAATAATTATCTTGATCATGAGGGAAATCCCTACACGGAGTACGTGCATTGATACGGTTTCCATTCCTTCCACTAGGCGCCATTTCTAAATAATGGCATAAACTAGATTAGTTTACGAATCAAAATACATAATTCCATACTTGTAAAATACTTAACATAAATTGAACTATTTATGGATATAATCCATAATCATGAAAAATGTTTTCTTTGAGGAATTATATACTCATAACCCTTCATAGTGGTTTTTAATGAAAATGAGAATTATCCTAAGAATATCCCCCAGGAGTGTCGTAACCAAGAGTGCAGCAAGGCCCGTTGTCGTGCACCAGTTCTCGTTCGAGTCTAGCTCAAAGCGGTGTTTTTGGGTTTTACCCCTAGGTACATCTGTTCCAGAGCCGCCTCTACTGGCTCATATCTAGACAGGGATTTATTGCTCGGAAAACTCACAAAATCTATATAATACCAAAATTCTAGAAAGTTATTCTATATTAATCCTTAAAGTATATCTTCGGGCTAAGTGCTCTAATCAGAGTTTATCTAAATCTAGCTTCCAACATTAGTACTAAACTGCCTATGATACCAACTATAATGCCCCAACCCCAGTTACCCGGAGTCGGTGCATTACTTCATAACATTGGCATGATCACAAAAGATCAAGTCTCGAAAGACCGATTAGTTTAGTAGCCTTTGAAACACTAGATACATTCATAAATGTTACATTACATCATAAAGCGAAAAACTAATAACAAAGCCTTCATAGTCCACACTCATATCCTCTTCTGACTATCCCTGCAGGTCATTCATAAAATACTTCTTCACATCCTAGAAAATATTAAAACATTGAAAAGGGTGAGCTCAGATGCTCAGTAAGGATAACAATATTGCGGAAGCTTTCATAAATAAACATTAACATTTAAGGCAATGTATAACTAAAACAAAAGCCTTTTATACTTGAACTTTAGCATAATATGGAAAAAGTAAAATGAAATAATTCCATTTACTTACTCACATGTATATTCTACTAGTCAAATAATCACATGAAATATCATTAACCACTTTCATAATGATGGAATGAATAATTCCAGACTATCATAACCACATAGCCAAGGCCTCGTGCCAAGACCACAAATAAGATTTTTTCAAGGCCTCGTGTCAAGACACTAGTTTGTCTCATGAGACCTACCGATGCATCTAGGATCTATATCGGGCTCCAACGGTCACTTATTAAGTCCAATTCATTCCTCATATGAATAGGTTTAAACATATCATAAACCATAACATAATTGTATCACATAAAACATGCATAAAGAAAACATAACATTTCAACATTTCAATCACAAGATATAAATACAACACATTGAAATAATAAAATCCTTATCAAAACCATTTTCAATACCCAAATTAAAGAAAATTAAAACTTTGTATTTATTTTTCATTTAAAAAAAGTTATGGCATTTAGAGGAAGCCAAAACTCAAATAATGGTCATGGAGGCAGAGAAGTCATTGTCGCCACATACGTAAGAAAAAACATTCCTTTTGTCGTTTAGTAAAAATGCTTCGTATAAAAAGATTCCTTTTCAATAAAAGTAAAAGGAAAAGGGGTTTATATACCGTATAAACGAAAGTTGTGTATAAAACCAAATATGCCTCAATGAAAGGAGATTGAGACAATGTCCCTTACAAAGATCATTTTTTAAATAAAATGGATCTATTTTGTGTATTCACTATAAGTACACATATAGAAAGTACAAATACAATATAGGACATAATAATATCATGACATAATTTGAAAGTAGGAGATTATCCCAAAGAATGGAAATTGGGTTAAGAAATTCCCTTACCTTGCGTCCTGTCTTGACTCGACTGTTCTTTAACCTCCTGAATAATAAACTAGAGTTAATTTATAATTTCTTAAGAACATTTTTCAAGTTTTTTATTCATATTATATCACTTATTACCATGTTATGAACATTATGTAATTATTTTAAGTAAATAACGGTCGTTTTGTCGATCTTTGGTACTTGAGTCAAAAATAAACTTCTTATAATTACAAGTTGTTCATGTGGTGAAATATCAATTATATCCAGAATTATATTCATGATATAGATATCATATATATCATATATATCCAGTATATACATGCATTTATAATATTCCATAATGTTTAGAGGTAAGAAATGAAATGCACCGTTCATGGAGATAGTAAGCCGTACGTACGCATGAACGCTACTTTAATTTCTATTTCATATTTAATGAAATCATAATGATATAAAGGTATATTTTAATTCCAGTATAATATCATATATAATATCATTTACTCCGTCCTTTATACATCCCACATATGGCATTAACGATTCAAATCACATTGTGGGGGCGGTAGTCCGCACTTTCTAAAATGAAAATATCGCGTTTACCCATAATTGAAACAATAAAGGTATGCCATAAATGAAAAATACATAACCTTAATTAAAACATAAACATATTATATATTATGTATAAATATATTGACATATTAATGGCCACCTTTGAAGGAGTTATATGAGTGTTGAACAATCATCATTTCGTGAGGCAGAAATTCGCCATCCACAGAAATAGTATGTTCTTTAACCATTAGATGTAGGTGTGTGTAAGTGTAGATCGAATACTTCTTATAACAGAATTCTATTATATTGAGGATATTGTTCTTCTTATAAAGGAAATGAATAAAAAGATCTTAGGGGGATGGATAAGCCAAATAAAACAAAATAACATAAGCGAATACATTGCCTTAAAATCAGGTAACTCTTTTGATTTGAGCCAAAGGCTTCCTTGGGAATAATTCTTCCCAAAGTGAGGCTTCTAGGAGCAAGGTAGGGAAGTTGGTAGATTATTTGGGTAGAGTATGGCCGAGCCAAAAGGCTTTGAAAGTGTGAGTAAGGTGGTAGTGGTGGGGGCCTTTTATAAGTGGAGAGGAGGGGCACTCTTGGAATGTCATGAAATGTTACTTTATTAAGAAATGATTTTAGGAATCTAAAGGTCCAACAATGATATATTTTGAGACTAAGGTGATAAGGATTCGAAATCTCCTCATCCAATAGGTTTTTGACAAGTTTAATCCATAGAGTTTACATTATCCTTTCATTTTATTTAAATCTTTAATTAATGAGGTAATCGCGGCATCATCATGGTGTTATAAATAATTTAATTTATTTAATGTCTAAAAATTATAAAAAAACATTCATGATGTAGGAAATATTTTTAGCTTTCTAATGAATATTTATAGTCAAAACTATGACTTGTATAACCCCATTTAAAAATTGTGTTAATAAAACAACTTATGTTTGTGACATTTTTATTTTAACATTAAATAAAAGTTATTTATGTCATTTTCCTACCAAAGTGGCTCCATGGGGTCCCCAAGTTGACCCATGTATTGTCTGGGTCGGCCATAACTCATCCAATAGGTTTAGTACAAGTGTCAAGGTCATTTCATATTTTTATAATATCATTTGTACCTTAAATTTCACTAATTACCTTTAATCGCGATTAATTAAACTTAAAAGTTACTATTCCACAAAAAATTATTTTAATCCCATTGAACCACATTTTACTTCCTAATGACAACCATGTATGTCGGATTTTTGAAAATCAAATCACAGACGTGGTAATATTTCATTTAAATGAAAAATTAGTTTTTTAACTACTACTTAGTGGTTTCACTATTCATCAAAAATTGATATTTTTTAGAATAGTGCCAAAATTTTACCCTACGATATAATTGATATTCTAAATTTACAAATGATTTCTATTTTGCAATATTCCAAACATATAAGTTGCATTAATTAATTTTCTAATTAATTCTCACTGTCACAACAAATAGCGGGTTTTAAGAAAGAATATTAATCAAAAGATTGACAATTGTTTATGTCCAATTTCAAAGTAAAATTAATTATAATGAACACCATTGGATAAAATGGTAAAAATATATTCTAATTATACTTTTAAAACACTCAATAGTATAATTTATTGCTATAAATTATTTTGATTAAAAAAGTTGTTTTTAAGTATTTTTCACTATTTATAAAAAAATGGAAGTTCTCAGAAAATTACAACAAATTCAACTTAGGATAACTTCGATATTACGAAAAAAAATGAAGTCCACTTTGAAATATAAAATTTCTATAATTTCAAAAAGTGGGTATTACTATTCATAACGGCTACTTTGATTAGTCGTGGTGTGTTAGAACTCGAAGTTGCGTACAATGCAAGCTATTTCATTATTGAATGAGAACCGTATAGTGGAAGCTCGGGGTGTTACAAACAAAACGAGGAATTGAGAAATAAAGGATTTATTCTCTCAAGTGTTTTTCTATTGGGAGACCCTGCTATTTTTGTTAAGAAAAAATATGGATCTATGAGGTTGTGAACTGACTATAGGGAGATCAATGCTATAAAAATAAAGAACAAGTATCCCATACCTCACATTGATAATTTATTCAATCAACTTCATGGAGCTCAATATTTTTCAAATATTGACCTTTGATCTAGATACAATCAATTTTGTGTGAAAATAATGACATCTCGAAGATAGAATTTCATACCAGGTACGAGCATTACGAGTTTATAGTAATGCCTTTTGGACTGACTAATGCACCATTTGTTTTCATAGATCTAATGAATAGAGTTTTCAAGGAATATCTTGATGACTTTGTAATATAATTTACTGATGATATCTTGGTATACTTAAAAATCAATGAAGATCATGAAAATAACTTGTGCACTATTCTAAAACCCCTCAAAAGAAATGAATTATATAAGATTTTTAGAAAGTGTGAGTTCTGGATTCAGAAAATTTCTATTCTTGGCCATATTGTCTCTATGGAGGAAATATCTATTGATCCTTCAAATACATGATCAATACAATAATGGAAAGTACTGACGAGTATAACTGAGGTACACAATTTTATTGGTTTAGAAATTGATTATCTACATTTTGTCCAAAATTTTGCCTGATTGGAAATACCATTAAAAATGATCACACATAAAGGGGTTAAATTTCATTGGACAAAAGAGTGTGAGGAATGTTTTGAATAACTGAATAATAGATTATTAAATGATCCTATCATGACACTACCATCGAGGAATGATGGGTTTGTAATTTATAGTGATCCCTGAAAGAAAGGATTTGGTTTTGTCCTTATACAGAAAGATAGAGTTATTTCCTATGCATTTGGATAGCAAAAAATTCATGAACAAAACTATCCCACTCATGATATTGAGTTAGCAGCTGTAATGATTTCTCTGATGATATGGAGACACTATCTCTATAGTGAAAAATATGAAATATATACCGATCACAAGATTTTGAAGTGTATTTTATCACAGAAAGAACTCAACATGAGGTAAATATGATGGCTTAAACTACTCAAATATTATGATTTCACTATAAACTACAACATGGGGAAGGAAAATAAGTTGGCATATGATTTGAGTAGAAAGTATCATGGATTTATGAACAAGATGAAATTTGAAATGGATCCGATGTTCATGGATCTAGTAAATATAGTTTTGGAAATAATCATGGAAGGTGAAACAAAAATACATTTTCAAATTTTTTCTAAACCATCTTTACTAGAAAGGATAAATATTTTCAGACTGATGATGAGGAGTTAAAAAAGAATATTAATTCTATGAATGATGGGATATTGATTAACTTCATATATCAAGATGGAATTTTGAAATTTGGGAAAAGATTTTGTGTTCCAGATATAATTTATCTAAAAAGGGAATTGTTGGATGATGTTCATAGCCCCAATTTCTTTATACACCTTGATATCACTAAGATGTATAGAAATTTAAAGGAACATTTTTTGTGGGACAACATGAAGAGGGAGATTGATAATTTTTTTGTCAAGATGTATGGTTTGTAAACAGGTTAAGGCGAGAAGAAAACTTCCTAGACGATTCATACAACCTCTTCCCATACATGAGTGTAAATGGGATGATATTACAATGGACTTTTTCATGGGACTACCAAAGACTCCCTGAAGGAACGATGCACTATGGGTCATTGTTGATCGTCATACCAAGTCAGTAAATTTTCGTGCTATAAGAGATGATTTACCACTTGAATGTTTAGTAAGAAAATATATTTAATAAGTTGTAAGACTTCCTCAAGTATCCATATCGATTGTTTCTAATTTTGATCCCTGTTTTACATCAAGATTCTAGAAAATACGTTAGAAGGCCTTGGATACTGAACTCCATTTGAGAACTTCCTCCCCCCCTCAGACTGAGGTAAAATCATAATAGAATATTCAAGCCTTATAAGACACGTTGAGATCTTTCTCAATTGACATTAGAGATATGTAGGATCAGTATTTACATCTCGTAGAATTTTTCTATAATAATAGCTTCAATTAAAGTATTCAGATAGCGCCATATGAAGTGTTGTATGGAAAGAGATGTCACACACTAACTTTTTAGGATGATGTTGGTGAAATAAAACTCATAGGCCTAGAACTTGTTGAAGAAACTATGGAAAGGGTGAAGATTATCCAAACCCACATCAAAGTAGCTCAATGTTGACAAAGAAGCTATGTTGATAACCAAAAGAAGGATTTGTAATTTCAAGTAGGTGATCATGTTTTAATGAAGGTATCTCCTTGGGAGGGTGTTATAAGATTTGGTAAGAATGGTAAAATAATTCCCAGGTAAATTGGACCTTTAAAAATTATAGAATGAATTAGAGTTGTATCTTATCATTTAGAAATGATTTCAAGTCTCTCCATAGTTTATGATGTGTTCCACGTATCACTATTGAGAAAATAAATATCTGACCCAATGCATTTACTAATCTATGAAGAAATATAACTGGAACACGATCTATCTTATTTTTAATAGCATGTTATGATTCTTGATACCATAGAATAAGTGTTGAGAAATAGGATGACTCATTCTGTAAAAGTTGTATGGAGAAACTATAAGATGGAGGAGGCAACGTGGGAACCTAAGTAACATATGACGAAGAGCCACCCAATTCTATTTATGTAGTAATATTCTAGAAATGTTGAGGACAAAATTATTTGAAGAGGGTAATAATGTAACACCCCAATCTTCCATGGTATTTTTTCCTCTGAATAATGCAATAGATTGCGTTGTACACACCATAGAGTTTTAACACATAATGACCAATCAAACTAACCGTTATGAAATGTAATTCCCACATTTGGAAATTTTATATTTTTTTTTCAAAATGGACTTCATTTTTGGATTCGGAATATCAAAATTATCTTAGGGTGAATTTTAGGTATTTTTCTGAAAACTTTCAATTTTTTGATTAATAGTGAAAACACTATGTTGTTTTTTCATACTAAATTTTTTAAATAATTATTTATTTTATTTAAATTTATTATAAATTAAAGTAGATACATTATACTTATATTAGTTCAACTCAATTCGTTTGAGTCATTTTATAATAAAATTAGGCGTATAAAATTGTATTGAATTTTTAGCCTCTTCTTCCCACCTTCAAGGCACTGTAGCACACATCCATAAAACCTAATTTTACCACTTTCATTAATTTAATATCCAAAATCTGAGAGATACTATTTATATTAGTAAGTATAATGTTGTTCAATAAGATGAAAATAAGTTATCGTGAATAATAACTTTTCCCTTTTATTTACCACGTTTAAAAATAAATAGGTTAATTAAAGGTAAAAAATGAAATTTTTATTACCCTAACACATTTCATAATTCAATTAGATAAGTTTATTTTGACACAAATAAACCTTAGTAATAAAATAAGATCATTTTGGTCCACTTGGTCTAGATTAAGATATTTATTATTATTATATTTAAAGAAGAGTTAAAAGTGTTAAATTCAAAATTTCATAACTAAAACATTTTTAATATTTGGTTTCATATATGACAAATTCATCCTTAGATATTAATTAGAATGATAAATATATTTCCTAAAAAATTGTATTTTATTTATTAATTTTAGGCATTAAATAATTAAATTTAATTATGACACAATGATTATGCAGTAGTTACCTTATTAATGAAAGATTAACATAATTGATATTATAAATATACAAATAAATGTAAATTGAGACTTTTAATGAATTACATGATTTTTATAGGTCAATATTGCTTGTTAAAGATTATTAACTGAATTTGTTTTCAAATAATCATGTTTTTAGTACTTTAACTAAAATCAAATACTAAATAGTGTCAAAATTGACATAAATAAGTTTTTAAAACAAATACTATATTATAAAATGATCTAATAATCCTAAAATTATACGGTTCAGCCAAAAGAATTATATAATAATATATTTTTCATTAATGAACCACCTGAGGTTCTCTTGGCATTTTATAGTATTTTTATTAACAATATAATAAAAATATATAGAGAGACATAGTATATGATAATATATTTGACCAAGAGTTAAATATAAAATATAAGGTTATAATGGTGACCTAAACTTGTCAAAAACCTATTCGTTGAGAGGTGTTAGACCCATACCCACCATATCCTCTAAAAAATTTATTTTGAATCTAATATAAACCGAATCTGATTGTATAATAAAATAATATTTCAAGCTTCTCCAAAAGTAACCATCACCTCTCTTATAAATGGGTGTTTCCCTTCTCTCAAAATAAAACACCCATAGCCGTTTGACTCGGCCAGAACCTGCTCAAATATCCTCCCAACTACCCTCACTTCATCCTAGAGGCATTAAATTGACCAAAAAGAAAACCTATAAAGATTTTCTGATCAATTCAAAAGGAAACACCTGAAGAAGTGGTAATAATTTCACCACCTCTTCCAAATTTCTTTTCTTCTTTATCATCCTCTTTAATTTTTGTTTTTGTACCTATATAATAACTCCATTACCTTATACATACTATGATACAACCATATTCATTATTTTATCCATCCTATGAATGAAAAGTCACCATACGTGTGTACGTATGGCTTACCGTCTCCATGTCATGGTGTAGTTTGTTATTCAAACACTTCATTATTTAGATGGGTATAATAATGAGTATAACTAATGTAAATGAAAAATATTACAAGTTAAGGATTTTTTATATAATATATAACATCCAATTACATAGTATTCCACCATCAATAGAATCATATTATTTCTCGTACGTATTTACGGATAACTTTCTCCGCAAACACGATGAAATTCATTCCCCATCATAACCATTCAAGAATAAATTTCATTTTATGATTAAATATAATGCTTAGAAACATAATATAATTTTTTATATGAATCAAATACATCCTATCCACAAAAAAACATGGCATACATAACAAAACATAAAAATTAAAACAAATTTGTTAACACCCAAAACAATGATACTACGTAAATATTATTAAAAAATTAATATTAGAATATCATATATGATATCATATTTATATAGGTGGTTCTTTTATAATTTAATAATAGTTATTTAAAAATCATATAAGACGATAATGAACCCTAAATCAAGGAAATGTACATGTTAAGTTTTAATTATACAATCTCTTTATTATCTTGAGGTTGTTTATATGTGAGTATCTAAGTGAACCTCTATATCATCCACATACATGTTTTTTTTAAATTTATTTAAAAAAAATTACTATTTCCTAGACTATGGGTTAAATTCATTTATACCCTTATTTTAATTTTTATAAAAAATTTATAGAGGAATCATTCTATCATTTTCCAAACAAGGTACTTTATGACATTTTCAAGATATTAAGGAAAGAATGTCTTTTTTAACTTGTATGGAGGGTGCAGCTATTTTCTGCCGTTATAACATCTTCAAAGATTCCCATACAAGATTATAAGAATATTTTCAAAATAAATGATTTATTTTATAGTTATGTGAATTTTATATGATTTCAAACTAGAATGTGATATTTATCTCAAATAATTTTAATTTCATATATGTCAACAACCTTTAATGGATTTTACACTTATTTGAAGATGATTTGTTAAGATAAAAATCTTCCATATTGTATTGAATGTTTTTTGATATGTTTGACTGTGGATGTTTTGTTTTTATAAAATTCACGGTTTATGGTTAAAGTATTATCATTTCGTATGATATGTTATAATACGAATGTTTATGTTATGTTTTGGCCATTTCATATAAGGAATGCATTGGACTTAGTAAGGGATGGGTGGAGCTAGTTATTACTCCTCGATGCATTGGTAGGTCTAATGTGACAAACTAGTGTCTTATAACAAGGCCTTGAAAAAATATTATTTGTAGTCTTGGAACTATGTGGTTATGAATTCTGGAATTATGCATTCCATTATTATGAAATTGGCTATTGATATTGCATGTGATTATTCTACTAGTAGAATATCCATGTGAATATGTAAATGGAATTATTTGATTTATATTTTTCATATTAGGTTAGATTTTATAATAAAAAGGCTTATGTTTTAGTATTATTCATTGACATAAAATATTATAATTATTTATGAAAGTTCCCACTATATTGTTATCCTTACTCAATATCTGAGCTCACACCTTTATATGTTTTATTTTCTCCTAGATGTGAAGAAGTATATTATGGTTGAGCTATAGGGATAGTCTAAATGATATAAGTGTGTTCAATGGGGAAAAATATTTTTTTTGTTTTTATCTCATGGTGTGATTTAAAACTTATGTTTGTATCTAGTACATCCCAGGCTGCTAAACTGATCGTTCTTTAGGGAATTTATCCCTTATGATCAATCCAATGTTATGTAATAATGCACCGACTCTGGGTAACTAGGGTTGGGGAATTTCAAACATATTCTGGAGTATCTGAAGTTGAAGCTGAAACACCCACCCATTATTCACGAAGATATTCTGTTCTAGATAAGGTTTGATATTTTTTCCAAAGAGGACCCGAGAAAGAGGATGTCGGGTTGTGGGAAACAGTGTATAACATCATTACATAGGAGGAATTTGGGATCATACTAGTTGATCCTAATAGTAATAAAGTATCATAAGTGGGGGTATTTCTTGCTTTGAGGCTAGGACCCACTTATCCACTACATCGCATTCCTCAGCACATTTTTTTTTGTGGATGGTTCCTAACAACGAGGGATACATGGATAGGAGTATTCCAATGGAAACTAGTGATGGTGGAGATCCTAATAGCTAGTAACATGGTCAATATGGTAGTATCTGTGTTGGCTAGGATATACAGCATACCGGCCCATTTTATGAGTGGAAACAAGTCAAGAATTACTTTTTGACTATTTAGGTTGTTACATGATTGGATCACTATTCACCTTGGGGATATGAATTTATAATTGCCAGTAGTCCTCGAAACACATATTTCGGCCATATCTACTGACCATTATTGGGGTCTGGCTGCTGACAGATGATGTGGTTGGGGTTCTGGTCCAAATAAAAAACTATTCAAACCTAAACTTCCACCCCTTCTCAACATCAGTTGGCCCAATGGTGGACACCCAACAAGGATCTTGGAAGAAGAGGTAATATCTTCCATGTTTTGGATGGGGAGTGTCGGCGGCCCATATAAAAAATACTACTCTTTATTTCACATTAATACTAGATTTATAACATAAAATTACACATAAAAAACTAGTAAGATCAAGAAGTTTAGATTATTTCAGAATTCGGTACATATTAACACATTTTGAACATGGGATATGACCACATTATTGAAAACATCCTTCTCATCCTTCTAAAATCCCATGTCCTTTAAAACTACACAGGATTTCTTGGGCACATACATAAAAATTGGATGATCTATAAATTCCAGTATGGGAATTAATATATAATAACATTATGAGAGTAATACAATATAGGCAATAGTCATATCAAAAGGAGTAATAATCGTAAACATGAATAATATCCCATGATATAGCATGGTATTCATAAAGGCCACATGGGAAATGAGGAAACAACATAAAACACTAAATCTTAAACATAAGTCAATGATAACTAACAAGACATGATGATAGAAAGAGTCCCATAAAAAAATTAATATTCCTCCCTATCCCAACATGACTTCTCATGAGACTAAAAATTACACAATTCATTATATCACAATATAATTATTGGCACACTCATCACATTCATTTCATTATCATGCTTAATTGTGCCATATAGGTTATACAGCTTTGGATCATTTTTCATAACATATTATTCCATGATCCATGAGTGTGGAATAAGTCAATTTGTGTCCTAGATCAAATAATTATAACTAAGTAATGATGAAAACCCTTCATATTAATTGGGTATGGGTATTCACTACACATTTATTTTTCATTGAGTCTCATGGTGAAATTCTAGTAGCATAACGAGGGCACATAAATGTTAATGGGAGGGATTAATGAGAGAGAATGGAGACTCTTTTCATTTATATATCATAAGTTAAGTGTGGTCAATGTATAAAAACACACCCCAGCATCGGTAATTGATAATAAAATGGAATAATATAAATAATATTCTTGAATAAATTGGAGAAAGAGAAGATCCTTTAATTGAGTGTGTGGATCCTACTGGTTGAGCAGAGCTTCTTGAGAGATAGGGGATCCTATGGAGGACTATGGAGAGGTAAGTTAAGAGTAATAAAATTCTATATGTATTTTTATTGTATATAAATAGGATCTTGGGAGGGTTTATAAAGGAAAAGTAGGGGGATGTCTTTAATATGTCTCAAAAATTGGTTTTAGACGAGATATAATAAAATAATCAAAAACCAAAAACATTTCAATGATTAATTCACATGGTTTCTATAAAATGATCTTTTTTATTTTTTTATAAGGACAAGGGCTTATCTAAAAAATAATACCCTTGTTAATGTGGATATGTGTCACACTCTTAATGAAATTTTTTTAAAACCATAAAATATATTAATGGTTTTGGAGTATACATAAATTATTTATAAATTTAATCAAATAAACATAAAATAAAATTATTTTAAATGAAAACCTTATATTTTGTCATGGATACCGTTTTTTGTATTTATTACATCACTTCGGGGTCATTATGATGTCATAATACACATTGAATATTTATACAGTATTTAATTATTACTCAAAAATTCAATTGTCTCAAAAAAATTTGAAACATTTTACATTAGAAAAATTAAGAGTTATGATTCTAAAAAATGTATACATTTTATCAAAAAAATATTCTAATTATTTTAATTATAAAATTTAAATTTAAATAGTTATTTATTGAGGAACAGTGGGGTTTTTACAATAATAGTTTTCGATCCCTTATAAAAATTACATTTGAATTTATAAAAAGTATATGATATTCTATATTTGATAAAAATTATTTAATAATAATATTTTATTAAAATATTATTCATTTAAAAAAATAAATTAATTCATAAAAATAAATTCCATAATTGACTTTGAATATTACCCAACAAATAGTTTTTGTGTTTTACTGTATCAAATTCAAAATATTTTATAAAAAAACAAGAATATGATGAAAATATATCCACTATTTTATAAAAAATAATGTAAAAAATAATATATATAGGGTCTTGATAAATATTCATTCAATAAACTTGAAAACACCC
The DNA here is from genome assembly GCA_963277665.1 of Viscum album. Lineage (NCBI taxonomy): Eukaryota > Viridiplantae > Streptophyta > Magnoliopsida > Santalales > Viscaceae > Viscum > Viscum album. The sequence goes on along the minus strand of OY728163.1, from coordinate 1,040,932,938 downwards.
AAAGGTTAAGCTGTAATACAGTGATATTTTTATGGTGTGGTTTGGAATACATGGTTTATGATGTGATATCGATGTGCATTAACTTCTCACATAAACGGTTTCTATCATTAATAAGTTTTTGTATCTCCTCATAGGCTTGGTCAATGGAAAATTAAAGTTGTTATATCAGCCCCACAAGATTTAATTAATGGGATTCATAGGGTATAATCCTAATTGTTAGGCACTCACTTCCTTTGTCTTTATCAATTGGATTTGTTAAAAACATATATTTATACTAATAATTTGATCATTGTTCAATGAAAATATTTCCATTTGTTATGATAAATATTTCCCTTTTAAATCCAATTGGATATAATAAGAAAATTAATTGTTTTATATAAATATATAAGAAATTAAATTAATTTAAGGGGGAAATTTTATTAATAACTATTTAAGGCGTTGTAATCTTCCCCCTAAAAAATTTTTCCCTATAAATTTCCTATAACCAGACTAAAAATATGAGTTTATCCATATTTAATAACCTGATCAGGTTTAATTGTTTCTTTTTAAAACATTGGGTTTCTCTATAGAACATTCCAAAGGTGCATCCTATTATTTCATAGAACCTTGTATCTTCTATCTATGAATATGACCAATTTCTATAAATAGAAATAGTCGTTATCCAATGGTACCACCTATAGATTGATTACATGGGAGGGTTATAGTATGTACTTTATCAAGAGTGATATATAGAATACATTATGTACTTGAGATAGTATATGAGGGAGTTCTAGTTGGTAGGCCATTTCTCTTATGTGATCAAGGATATCAAAGGGAACAATGTATATTGGACTAAGCTTTCTCTTCTTTCCAAATAATGTGACTTTGTTCCATTAAGATATATAATGAAATAGTATGTATCCAAAAGCAAAATCTAGGTCTCATATATTATTGTCATCATAGCTCTATGGTTGACTTTGATCAGCCTTGATGTGCTGTTGAATTGTCCATACCTTTTACGCCTTTTTCATTACAATTTAAAGAAAAAAAAATTTGGTTCTCTAACTTCATCCCATCATGCATGTTTTATAAACCTCTTCCCATAAATTTATTCCTAGGGGTCCATTTTAATGCCCGAGTGAAAACTATTGTTGTAATATAAATTGACCAGATGAATATGTTGGTCCCATACCCATTTGAAGTCAATTTAGAATGGTCTCAACATTTATTAAAGTGTCAAGACAGTCTGATCATATTGCCCATATTTTGGAGGAACATAAGTCATTATAAATGTTAAATTAGTGTTTCGATCTTGTTAAAGACTCTTTTAGAACTAGGAGGTGAATCTCAGATCTTGATCGGATACAATCAATAATGTTACTCCATGAATCCTCACCACTTATTTGATTTCTATCCATGAAAGTTGATCGAGCTATAAATTCTCTCACATCACAATGAAATGGGTAGTATTTGTAATATTATCCACCAAAACCTAGATATCATTGTTTCTCATGGATGTATTTGGAATTCTGGTGACAAATTCCATGGTGATATGTTCCCATTTCCATGTTTGTATGGGTAATGACTGCATCACCCCCTTGGATTTCTACCATCCAACACTCACTTACGTACATAAAAGACATCTTGATGTATATTTTCTGATCTCATTTATCATATTGTCCCAGAAATAGTTATCCCAGATATCTTGATGCATCTTGGTGCTTCCTTGATGGATTGAGAAGGTTTAACTAGGTGCATCATCCAAAACCTCCTTTAGCATGGGATTTTATGGTACATATAGCCATGAACCCAATATCACAAATACTTCTTAATTAAATTTAAAATATGAGGATTTACCTCTCTTTATAGATTCTACTTCCTTATAATTTTCCACATCATCACTTTGAGCACCATTTAACCACTCTAGAAGGTATTTTTTAGTAGTAATTTGTGAAAGAACTGATGATGTTCTTACCTTTATGATTCTCATGTCCATCCTATAAAACACTAAAAATATTGGATCCTTCTCAATTATCATCAATTATATAATTGTAAGATCCTTTCTAATTAGATCATCTAAAAATTTATTCAATTTACTAGGATGGTAGTTTATGGAGCATTCAGGGTCCTTAATCCGGTCTAACCATATTCATTGGATTATATTCAACTCTTTCTATGTGAATATGTACTTGAGACTTTTTGATCCATATATATTTCAATTTTCTCTAAAAAGTGATAATGTTTCCATATTTTAAAATAAAATATCACTAAATATAGTTCTAGATCACAAATTGGGTATCTCTATTATTGATCTTTCAACTGCCATGAATCATAGGCTATGACTTTTTCATTTTTCATTAACACACAATCCAATCCCATATTCAAAGCATCACTGAATTTTATGAATAGTTCTCCACTTGTAGGTAGTTTAATCATAAGTTCTTTGATGACCCTCCTTTTTTGACCCTTTAAGCTCTATTCAAATTCACCATTCCAAGAAAACTTGTCTCTCATATAAGTAAGAATGGATATAGGTTTTGAAATTTGTGATAAGTTTCAAATAAATGTATGATAATAACCCACTAATCCAAGGAAACTGTGGTTATTTGTCAAAGATGTTGGCCTTGACCATCCTTTAATTGGTTCTATTTTTTAAGGGTCCACCGATAACCAATTTTTTGTGATTATATTACCCAAGAATTATACTTAATTCATTAATAACTCATATTTGTTATTCATTTCATAAATATTTCTCTTTCATAAGGTCTTCAGAACATTGGTGAAATTATCCTCAGTCTCCTCCTTCGTTTTGGAAAATATTATAATATCATCTATATATACTATCATAAATATATCTATGTAATATTTAAAAACTATATTCATCAATTCAATAATAATTATGGATTATTATTGAGTCAAAAATAATCACTATGAACTCATAGTTTACAAATCTTGTATCAAAAAATGTCTTGGGGATACCCTCCTTCTTCACCCAAACATGGTAATATCCAGGCCACAGATCCCACTTTGAGAAGTATTGTTCTATACGTATCTAATCAAATAATTTATAAATCCATGTAAGAGAATACATGTTATTTATTGTGACCTTGTTAAGCTCGTGATAATCATTGTAGAGGCACATTGACTCATCTTTCTTCTTGAGGAAGAGTGATGGTCCTCCCAAGGGTAACGAACATTGGTGTATGAACCCTTTCTATTGATTCTCTAGTAGTTCTTTCTTTAAATCCTCATGTTTTACAACATCCAATCTATATGGAGTCTTGGATAATTTGAAGTACACTGGTATAAGAATGATTGAAAATTCAACCTCTCAGCTAGATGGAAGAACATGAAATTCCATGGGAAACACATGATCATATTCTATCGCAATATTTAAGTCTTTGAGGATGGTTTTTTCTTCAGAATAAATCATTTGATCTATATACAATTTCACATAGGGATATAATATCTCTTTTTTAGAGTTTGGTTCTAAATAATATTCATCCTCCTCCTTGTACTTGTATAGAATCAAGGGTTGATTCACAATATGAATAGTGATTCCCGTCAAATATAAATTTATGTTGCCTCTATATAGGTAAATTCAATCCATGCCCCTAATTTCATCAAATTATACAAAATGGAGTACGACAAGGTTCTTTTGAAAATTCATCACACATATTATGTTAGGGTAGGAGTTATATGCTTGGAATTTAATAATTTCCCCATTTTCTATTTTTAACAAAATCTATACATCCATGTTATGTGGTAGTGTTTGAATATCTCTACTAAAATTTCTTGATATGAAGGAATTCATTGAACAACAATCAAATAGTAAATTTACTATTAATTAATAAATAATTGTTGTATATATCACCACTATTTTTTTTAGATCCACCTTATTGGTTATGATAGAAAGGGATCCCATTTTATTCCATGGAGGTTGTTGTTTTCCTTTGAAAACCACTGGATTAGTGTGTTGTTTTTCAAAGTGCCTTCGTTCCTTCTAGTCGAAGAAATGAACAATGTTTTGAGATTTGAGTGGATCATTACTTTTCTATGTCACATTAGATGGATTCACCTTTGGGTAGTCGTTAGATTGGTGTCCTTATTTCCCAAAACTAAACAATTTCTTCACCCCACATATCCAATTTCTAGGGTGCTTCTTTCCACCCCAATAACAAGTGGGATGTTGAAATTTTTGGTCAACGTTATATTTCTTCATCATAATGCTAAAATTAATCTCCACATTCTACTTCTTATCCACGTGATACCCTTAAGATTTTTTAATATCTATTTTTAAATTTTTGGTAACATAAAACAATTTCCTCAATGAAATTAATGTCATGGATCTCTAGGTATTCTTAAATATAAGTTTTATCCCTCCAAAGAAGCATTAAACAATGAATTCAGGGGTAATGACAAAGGATGTGGCATGTCATTAAAGTATTTTGATGTTTCTCAAGTATGACCCGATATATTTTTAATCTTTTAACATTATGGAAATTAAATACCTTTCTATTATATGTCAGCAAGTGTGAGTAAAATATATATCAAAAAACATTTTCTAAAATTCCTTCCACTGAATCACTTTGATCGCATCCTTAGGCTGTGTATTCAGGATCAATGTTCACCATTAATCAGCTTCACCCTATATACAATAAATATCTGGTAGAAAAATCTCTATTTCATAACATTAAAGGAGGGAGAATATCTACTTAATGGAGTCGATATTTTGTTCCACAATGAAGCGATCATATGATCCATTGAATTTCAGAGGCCTTTGTCGAATAAAGGACTCAGTTTTAGAATTTACTTCTTATAAGGATTTTTGAACTCTTCTTTATCATGGTTTCTATTCAGAACCACAGTTAACTGAGGAAACATCATCATAAAGTTTGTGATTCCTTCTCCCATCAGGGTGGGAATCTCATTGGCATAGTCATCACATTTCCTATCTCGCTGATTTTTACATGATAAATCTTATTTCTAGAAATTGGTTAGAATAAAGGTAAAATTAGGGATGAATATTTTCAAACAATTAAACATGTAATATGGATTCCAATAAAATTAAAGACATAACGTACAAATTATATGTATTTTCTTAACTTATGAATTTCCATGCTCAAATATATATTATTTTTAGTCTATATCCTAACAAATAATCATATGAGAATTCTTTACCCTTAATAGCGGTATGTAATTAGCTTATTAATTTACCAATGCATTCCCCTAGTGGTTCCCAAACATTTGCACAGTAAGTCTCATTGGCGTGTATCGGCTTTCACTGAGTCAGGCATGATGAGCATTATCAAACTTGTTACCCCTAGGTACATATATTCTAGAACCACATTTACTTATAGTATCCATACAAGGAAGTATTTACCTGATAATCCACTTACTCTATAATTAAAAAAAATTGGATCATTTTATTAAAGTTAATCTTATACCTATGGATTTTACTAGTTTATTCTAATCCTAATCCAAAAAAAATTAACTAAATGCTTCCACTAATGCCAACTATAACAACCCTGTTATTTATTTCCCACTTATACTTGAATTATAACAAAAATATTAAACATAATAAAACTATGAAGGCCAATAATTCTAGTTACATTGTTATTCAGGTACACATAATAACATATTGAATATTGTATATAACAATGTTATTGAAAACTTCTGTAGCATGCCTCTATAATTTCAAGTCTTTTAAAACTATACAAGATAGATTGGGAACATACATATAAAAGGGGTCATCTATAAATCCTAGTCATGAAATAAACATGTAATAACTTGAATAGAATCATACATATTAAAAAATAACCATATCAAAAGGACCAAAATCATCAACATGAACAATGAGACATGATATGGAATGATATTCTTAATGGAAACATGGGAAATGTGGAAAACATAATACATCATACATGTTTGTCAAGGATAACTACCAAGATATCATGATAAAAAATGTCCTATAAAGGAATCAAGATCACTCTCTATCACAAAATGGTTTCTCATGTGACTAAACATTACCCAATTCATTGGCGTGCTATATAATTTTGGGCACACCCAAAACACTCATTTGATTATTCTTCTTAAATTTTCAACATAGATAATTCAACATGGCATAGTTTTTCATCAAATTTTATTCCACGATAAGTGAGTGTTGAATAAATACATGTAATTCCTCGTAAAATTAAATATAAATTCATAAAGGTGAACTCCCTTTAAAAGAATTGGGTATTGGTATTCACTAGACATTTTTAGCATACAATAACGCAATGAATTTTCAGCAGCATAACAGGGTGACATAATTTTTTATCAAAGGTATTAATGAGAAATAAAGGGGTATAAAATAATTTATACATCATAAGTTCGGTATCGGTGATGTGTAAAAACACACTCCATCATTAGGAATTTAAAATAAAAGGGCATAAAATAAATAATATTCTTTACAATAGGGGAGAAATAAAGGATCCCTTACTTGAATGTGTGACACCAAATTCTTGAGATGAGATTCTTGCAAGCATTTGGGAACATTGGGTGGACTCTAGAGAGTTTAAGGGAGAGTATAGAAATGATTCAATGATTTGGAGTGATGATAAAGGGGAGATTGCGTGGGTTTGTGTAAGAAAAGAGAGGGAATTTCTTTAATATTTTTCGATCATAGGTTCTGGACTCTTTATAACAAAATAAGCAATACCACAAACCTTCACATGTTTTTCCCATTTTTTTTAATAAATGGCATTGGTTTTCCTTTTATCATAATTCTAAGGTCCTAAATTAATAAAATAATAACCTTTATTATGTGGAGGTGAGTGACTCTTAAAAATTGATTTGAAAACCTTAAAATATAATAATAGTTTTGTAGGATTCAAAAATGATTTATAAATTTATTAAAATAAACATTAAATCACATTATTTTAAATGGAAACATATTTTTGGTCATGGATACCCTTTATAGTTTTATTATTACACTTTTATGTCATTGGGATGTCATAATACACACTGTATATTCAAATAATAACTAATTATTACCGAAAAATTTGACAATATTAGAAAATTATAAAAGATTAACTATTAGATAATTTTATAATTCTAAATCAAAAAATTATATTCATTTTTAAAAAAATCAATATATATTCATTTTCACTTTTACAATAAAATTATCATTAATTAAAAATTATCTCTTTTTTTAAATAATATTTTTCAAACCCCTATAAAAATTATGTTTCATATTATAAAAATTACATGATTATTAATATATGATAAAAATAATTTAATAACAATCATTAAGGAAAATATTTTTTATTTCAAAATAAATCCCTTAATTCATTAAAATAAATTTATTAATTGACTTTAAGTATTTCCTGAAAATATTATTTTTTTTTATTTTGTCAAAATTATTATTATTTATAATGTAAACAAATTAGGATGAAAATATATCTATAATTATATAAAAAATAATTTACATGATCATATCACTAGGTTCTTGTTATATATTTCAATAATACACTAGCATACACCGTAAGAGTAAGGTGTGTGACATTGTAATTTTCATGGGCTGGTTCGGCATACATGGTTTAGGTTGTGATCTTGAGGATCCAGAACTTCTCTCTAAAATGATTTATGTCATGCTAAATTTATTGGATCTCAACATGGGCTTGGTTAAGGGAAAATCCCAGTAATGCTATCTCCCACACAAGTTCTGAAAAATGGACCACATAGAGTATGATCCTTTTGGTTGAGTACATCACTTCATTTGTCTATGCCAATTTGATTTGTTAAAACCTATATTTATACTAATCATGGTATAATTATTAAATGACTATATTATCAATGGTAATTATTCATAGTGGTATTCTAAATAAAATTAAATATAATAATAAAATTACATGTGTTTTCTATAACCATATAATACATTTAATTAAATTTAATGTGTAATTTTATTTATAATAGTTCATGTCATTGTTGCCCGGATTGATGGGCAGGTTTACAGTGATCCATAAGCATCAACCATATTTACTATGAAATAAGGGTGTCTTCATCAAGTATTTAAGAGATTCTACGTGGGTTAAATTGAATAATTGCACCCCTTGTATCCTTTTCCAACTTTGGTGCATGCAAGGGAATGAGGGATCCAACAAGAATATCGTGTTACCACTAACCAACATCAATTTTAGACTATCACTCGGATATTTAAACAATTGGGTGGGATCATGTTCAGAGGAAACTCTATAGAAATTAATCCATGTGGTCTAGTAGGAGATCAAGGATCCAGACCATCGGGAATGTATGTGGGATGCCCCACCCCCCTCCACACACACATAGAGACAGGGGAAATTGAGGCATTCAGGGTAGAATTGGTTGAAATTGCAGTGGCAAGGCTATCTCCAGGTGTGGTGTCACCCCCCACATTCTAAAGATGATTGGACTTAGAATAAATCAAGGGGACCAAAAAATAGGATGATTTAGGGAAGATGTAGAGGTACATATTGTATCCAACTAACAATTCCATTTTTTCCTCACTCAAGATATCTTGTCTTACTCTCTAAATGTCACTGTTGATAACAGATCTATGGTTGATGCTGAACTATGATGGAATCAAGATACCTATATTCGAGTCCATTTGGATGATACCAATAGTTTACTTCCATAAATGACATGTATATCTGACAATAATGGATGCCTATTCTTTTCCGTGGGTTTATAAACCACCTTCCACTCTGATGCATGTGATGCTTGGAGATGAAGAGTATCAGGAGAAAGCATCAACTGTTAACATCGCATCAACAAATGTTGGAGCCGATAAAGAGGAAGAACATTAATCTAGTGATCAAGAATCCTGGGGAATGGATTCTCATAAAGGAAGTCCCCAATATAGTGGAAAAACATGGCCTCTTATGAAGAAGACTTGGTCAAGTACCTTGAGGTAAGCCTTAACTCACTCGCGTCCTTCTTGATCCCCACACATTCACTTTCTATATTCTATAAATGAAACATTTACTATATAAGATCATCTTTATAATGGGAATGGGGACTCTACTAAAGAAGTTGGAGGTGCACTTATGGGTGAGGTAGGTGCAGAGGATCATGTTTTGAGGATTATGTCTTGGGATGAGGTGGATAGTGGGCTAATTGAGGTTAGGGAATTCAGGGTAAAAACATAAGAAGCTCATGCCATTCCTATACTATATTGGGGACCATTCCTTGAAATTCAAATGGGGTCATCCAATACAGGAGAGGTTGTGTGATTGAGGTGCCTCGTCATCAAAATTACTTGTCCTCATGTTAATAATACTCCTCTATTCATTTTTCTATAATATATTTAATGGATCCATTGTGCTAACTTTTTTTTCTAATCCAAGCAGCCCCTACCCATCTGATGCAAGGGGAGCTGTTACAGGTCATTGAAATACCCAATGATAATGTGTCTCTAATGGTGGAATTCATTTTTCTGAATCATAATCTAAATTTTATGATTCTCAACACATGTAAGTCCTCTCCTTTCAAAAATTCATACCTTTGATTTTCTGATCATAATGACTAAGGTGTTCTAATTTCAATAAGTAGTCAAAATAATGTATGATTAGCGACTAGAGGAGTTTGGGACATCTGGGGACCCTTACCTGATAACTATGCTTGTTTATGAGGACTTGTTTATCCAATCTGATCTCTCTTTGGTCTAATTTAAAAAATATGTCATTGTTGTAGGTGACGCCACTGGTGGGAATGAACCCAAGACTGGTGGGGGTGATGATGTTGAGGATGATTCGATTTTGGATAACTGACCTCATGATCTAAATCCTGTCCCATCTAAGAGTATGTCAGAAGAAGATAATTTTTCTTACCTTCTTGTGGCTTTTTCTATGTATGAGCCTACACCACCTAATGATATGGAGGACTCTGATCCTGATGCAGCTAAAGAGAATCACATAATTCTGTGTTAGACATGGAAATAAATAAAATTATTCGTCAACTAGCCATCTTAATAGAAACTTGTGTTCCAGATGGAATATCTATTCCATTGGATTCACAACTTGTGTTCCATAGGGGTGGATTCTTGTGTTCTTCACATGCTTGATAATAATTTTCTCATTGAGTAGGTGCATGAAAGAATCATACATCTGAACATCATCGGTTGTCCGGAGAGGTTTGATAGTATCCACAAGTTCCGAAATTTCAATCAGGAAATCCATCACCTGGAGGAACAAAATGACGATCATAATGCATTCCTCAGAACTCAATCTAAGTCTATTAATAGATTGATGGATAAGCTATAAATGGTTGACAATCAACTAATGTATAAAACATATCAAATTTTCCACCTTCAGGTTAATTAGGATAGGGTGTTGATTAGGGCTAGTTATCTTTGTCCTTTAGAAAATAATGAGGAAGTAGATCTTGGGAGGAGGTACTTATCTTGGAGGCCACACACCATAGGTTGGTAGAACTAATTTGCTCATTCATCGGAGTACAATCATTTGGGAAATTCTTCCATGACTCATGAGATGATCCAATATTGGATGACCCTTGATACTACCAAAACATTATTATTTTATTTTGAATTTTTTCTTGTGTGGGTGGACGCATTTCATTTACTATTATAATTACCACACTTTGATTATATGTGTAAAACAATTACTTGATAATCTCAAATCTTGTGTGTTTCATGATCAGTGTGAGAAATTATGGACAACCATATTATTGGTCATTTGTATGGGAGTGTGAGATAATAATCGAACACTTGAGGTTCACTATTACTAACTGAGCACAGAGAATTTTTGGGAAGAGAGAGGTTTTGGATGGAGAAGATAGATCTCAAAACAACCAACATTCTCTTCCAGTGTGGGCTTGTACATGAAAGCGATAATTCCATGGTCATTTAATACTATTCGAAGAGAGGAAAATGGGAATCATGAATCTTAATTTCCAAAATCTAGAACATATGGGTAGTGGAATTGGTATATTGGATAACTAATAACCATGTTTGAAACACAGTATCTATATCATTCCATAGAAATTGGGATAAACAAATGAGTTTGAACCACTAACAAAGCTCAAAATAGGGAACCTATCTCATAATGACATCTGAAGTCTTCTAGGATATTTACCCACAGTGGTGGATATGCCAAAATGGAATGATACCAAACTTTTTGGGGGTCCCATTAGACACGGAAGAAAATGAGGATCCAAATAAGGGGAAAGAGAATCTTGGGAATGGAGTTCTAGAATGTTTGAATGGATTCCAAAGCTATTGGAACTTCACCACCATGGATAAGAGCACATTAGTTCAAGCGTATTGATCTTAATAAATAATTAACACATATTCTAGTAGGGCATCATTTTATATTCTAATTGAGGTATAAAGGAACATGAGAGGCATAGTATATGATCAAAACATATGGAATGGGTCATAGAAAAGGGCGTAAGATGCCCTTTAGTTTCACGCTGTACAAAAAAGATGATATATATGTAGTTTTATGTCATATGATGAGGACATTGGACATGTAGTTTAATGCAATAGAGTATGGATAGAGCATTTTATATTTTAGAATCAAGTAAATGGTATGAATCTAACAATTTAACATCATGTGACCAGTATGTTGCCCACAATTTATGTTTTTACATCCTAGAAAATTGTTTTAACATCCCAAAGGGATATGTAAGGTATATAAGGGACAAGGAGACCCAAACACCACATAACATGTCAGTAGGTGGACAATCTTCATATTATTTAATGTCTTGATACTTGAAATTGAACCCCCAGTTTATGGTCGTAGTGTTTGGACTAAGTTATCTTTTATGAAGCTCAAACACATTGGTAGACACCCCAACAGAACTCCTAAGACCACATGAGCCACACTCGCTGTGAGAAATAATGAATTGTAAGGGGGCTTTCTGACATGTGGTAGCACACATTAGAAATGACCACAAGGGTTTGGAATTACTCTATGATTTAGGTAAGAGGAAATGAGATAGATAAATATATTCAAGAATTGGATAATGGGGTGACTAATAACTAGGGTATGACTATTCAATATGTTCAAAACACAAAGGGCCTCCATAATATCCGTCAAAAATGGGGTGAGAAAATATAGGATCAACCATCATTGGGATTCAGTACTTTCATTCAATGATCCATTAGGTTGTTGGCCAAAAATGTGATATTATGCAAAAATGAAGTATACTATCACCATTAGGGGGTCATTCTGGTGTCGAAAGATGATGGTAATCCTAACTGAGAAATACTCAAAGTGTGGAATGGGGAAAACCAAAAAAGTGGGATTCAAACCTGGATTTTCACAATATTTTATGGTCATATTTCATGGAGTATCTATATGGTAACACAAAGTGTTTATGTTTATATAGTCTGGGTGATAGTGGAATGTTTAAAGTCATATTAATTGGAATAGAGGGGATGTTCACTCCGTGGGTATATATGTATGGAATAAAAGAGGTATAACTCGATGTGAATGAGGTAAGGAAGGAATACATTCCAAATAAACACCTTAAGATGAGTTGAATATAGTTTAAGGTCATAATGCATAGACTATAACTCAGACAAAGTGGTTGAAAGGTTAATAATTATGTGGCTAGTCCTGGAGACAAGAAGTCGGGCCATCGCTACATATTCCACGAGGAAGAGAATCAAGACACCTGTAGTTCTAGAACATGGTGTGGTAGAATACCAATTCCAGAGAAGATGATCCTCTCTAACAAGGGAATCTGAAGCATCCAAGTTTAAAATGGGGGTGGAATCATAGTTTAACTTCATATTTTGAGGAATTTTGGCAATATAGATTAAATTAATGCAAATTAGACTATATGCCCTCAGTTTAAAGTTGTGATGATTGGTCCAAATAGTAGTCTCCAAAACAGATATTGGTAGTGTGGATTCACTGAAAACCTTACATAATTGAGGTCCTAGAAGGCCTACCACCAAATGAACACCTCAAAATAGACTACAAAATTTTAAGGTCAGGTTCTTGGACCATGTACAAAAAGAGAATTCAAAGATGTTTATGTGGGACATGGGTTAAAATATCCTTTGAATGAACCAAGTGGGAAATGAACCATAGGAATAGATCATTATTCTAGCTGTATTCAATTTAAGATCATAATTCATGGACCATAACAGAGCCCAAGGGGTTGAGAGTTTGTTGAATTATTGGTTGGGCATAAATATGAAATGTGTGGGCATTGCTATATATCCAATAAAGAGGGGAATCGATCCATGCATAGTTCTAAAAAATAGTGTGGTGTGAAGTAAACACTAGGGTGGGAAATGTTTTCTGAAAATTAAACTAAGGCATTCTAGGATTATTATGCGGCGTCCCAAAGTTGTTACGGGTCTTTAACACCCTTCTATTTTTATGAAATATTTTCATTAAATAATTTTACATCATCAATAGATTTAATTACATAAAATAGTGAGTTTAAATGAATATTGATGTGCCTTTTTATAAAATAACCATTATTACCTAGTTTTAAGGATAGAATGAATAAATATAACTAACTTATAAAAATGTGTGGTGAACTCATTTCCAAGCAATTATTTATAAAAATATAATTCAATCATATTTCTGTTTGTTTAAATTAAGTTAATTTATATTATTAACTAAATTAAGGAAAATTATATTTTATATCCTTAAAAAAATATTTTTGATATTCATGCAAAAAATATTTTTTCCATTGGGTATTAATAACACCAATTTTTTGTTTTAAAACTTATATTTTTAAAAAGAGTAATTTTAACACCTTTTAATGGTGAACTGTTTTTAAAGTAGACTTTCGGAACATTAATAATTTTCATATAAAAACATAGAACTCTTATTTGTAAGAGGGTTATTAAAAATTAAATTGGATAAATTCTTGACATATATTGGAAAACATTCACGTTTTTTTGAATACTAAAAATACACAACATTTTAATTGAAAACAATTTTTTTCATTGAAATAATTTAAATGGATAAATTATATTATTTTATGGTTTTAAAATATAAATAGAATATATTTTTGTCAATTAATATATTTAATATCATTGATATTAATTTTACATTTAATTTATATGTCAAAAAATTTCAATCTTTTACAATGTTAGAAATTTTAAAACCTTTATTCTTATTTCAACAACATGATTAATTTGAAATTAATTATTGAAATTTTTAGTTATTTATTTTTAAAAATATATTGCATATTATTAATATGTAGGTTAAAATTCTGTAAATACTTTTATTTTATTTTTATGATTTATGAATAGTAACACCAGTAATTTTTATTAATACGGTAAAAGGGTAGATCAAGGAATTAAGGGTAAAAATAATATTTTAAAATTACCCTAACACGTGTCCTAATATTATTGGATGAGTTTATTTTGAAAAAAATCATCCTAGGTTTGAAATGGTATCCATGTAAATCGACATGGATGAGATTATGACATTTTATTTATTTTATTTAAAGAAATGTTAAATATGTCTCACTAAAATTTTAATAACTATGTCATTTTAAATATAATGTTATTGAGAAGATAAATTTGATTATAAAAACTCATTTGAAAGATACAATTTTTTTAATTATCATGGTAATTTATTTTTAACTTTTAATAACTAAATAATTACCTTATATATTTACAAATTGATGATATTGAAATTATTTAATTCATTAATAATAAATAATCTAGTTTTTTACTAAAATTATAATAATCATTAAAAGACAAAAACACTTGAAAAATATTATTGGTCGAGTATATATTGACCATAATAATCCAAGGGTCACGTTATTGACCATTTTTGAGCTTCATATAAGATATTATGACACTTATAATATTTTATATAAATTGATGTTAATGTTGTCAAATTCATGTTTTAATAAGTATAACTTTTTTAATGTTGTATTTTAACAAATATATATTTTACTGAAAGTATTATTATAAAATTCAGTAGATTTATATTCATCAATGTATTTTATTTTAAATTTTTATTCAAAAATATGTGTATTAAATATTTACAGAAAACTGATGTTGTAGTCATTTTATTATTGGAGTTAACAAATAAATTTTATTAAAAATATTAAAATAAATTAAATTTTTGGTAATTAATATATCCAACCAATTTTAAATAGACCTTCACATATTTAAAATATAATAAAAATTTTGTTTTTAATTTATCTTCTTGTTTTAATATTTTTTAAAATAAATAAATTGAATATTATCAAAATTGGAAGGATTGATTGTTTACCAAAATAATGTATACATAAATTTTTTAAAAACACTAAGACATTTTTAATAAATAAATATTTATTATTATATCGTAAAAAATGTTATTAGTTCTTTATTTATGTTCTAATTGACATCAAATAATTATTTATTTTACCCTTTTAATATAAAAAAATTGCTTCCCAAGTTTGAAATAAAATAGAATAACTAACTATTAATTAAAATGATAAGGATCAAATTAATAAAAATAAAATGGAGAAAATTAATTTTTTGATGATATAAAAAACCTATATCATGTAATATTTAAAATTGGGTCATTTTTTGGATTTGGTTTGTGTTTATTAAAATTTAGTATTTTTTGAGTTTCCAAAAAGTGCCTCGCGCCTCAATTATAAAATAAAACCTCCTACCTCAGTTATTTACAACTCATTGAGCTTTCACGATTTTATATTCTTAGAAATGTTTCATTATTATCTTCCCTATTAATATTATACAGGTTATGGTCTTCTCCAAAGTCCATTCCTAGTGCTTTAAGTGGATATTTATATTTAGCACATCGAAAAAGAGGTAATCACCTCTACGAATTAATTCATGTTTAAAACATATTATACTTATTATTCATGGTTGATTCATTATAACTTAATAAATATAGTATCAATTATATTGTGATATTTTATTATGATTATAAAATAGCAATATTTCACCATCTATCTATACAACAAAAAATTAAATCACCACATGTGGGTATATATGGATTACCGTCTCCACGTTGTGCAGTAATCTGTTTTTCACCACTAGCTTACATGGATGGGTATAATGGTGGAAATAATATCCATATATTATTATAACATTATATTTATTCTTAAATATTTTAAATTATCTACTTCAATATATTTTAGCAATTATGGGAATGGTATCATCACTCATGTGTTTGTACGTCCTACCATCCCAACAGTGCGATGTTATTAATTCTACATGATCTTCATTAAAGAATGATAATATAAATTACGTCCATAAATAACTATAATGTACAAATATTATTTTATAAATGATATAACTATACAAAAATAAGTGTAACCAGAATATATCTGAAAAAATAAGTTTAAGAAAATAAATAAGTTAATACCCAATGGACGATTTGTAATGTTACTAAAAATGGATGATAATATATTCATATATGATATCATAAAAAGTAAAATTATTCTGAAATAAGTAAATTACAATATTTAAATCATTATACTGGAGGTTTGTATATATATATAAAGGGTATCAGACCTAAGGTAAGGGATAATTTCACAATCTCATTGATATCTGAGAATGTTTATACATAAGTATTTACTTGTATAAATTTATCATCCATGTCCACTATTCTTAAATATGTACTAATAAATAATATTTATATTCTTATAAAATTTTTGAATGTCAATTTTACCCATTTTTGAATTTTATATAATGGTAAAAAGGGAATATTTTTTTGTTTTCGATATGATGTACTTTTTTACTTATTGGACAAAAGTACGAGATGAATGTTTTGTTTTAAATTATACAGCATGATCGGTTTTAAGTTTTCATGACTACATATTTATATAAACCATACTTTATAATATTTTGTGTTTATTTTAACACAAATTGTTTTCTTTTAAAATTGTGTTTCATTTTGAGGAAAGATATTTTTTTGAAGAAGAAAGGATATTTTATTCAAGAATAAATTTCATGTGTTTTATCAAAATTATTTTACATAGAAGATGGTATTATTTAATAGGGTTATGTTTCAAGTGTAATATCTATATTATTCATATGGATTTTTATTTTTATAATATTATTTTATTTATGAAATACATTTGTTTTATATAGATTATTTTATGATGAAATGATGTTTAAGAAACCCATTTTATATTTTGAGTTATGTCATGATGAATAATTTAGTTTTTTTACGCCACATGAACGAATGATTTAATTATTATATGGTTGGGACATATATCACCCTATAATTAATTGGGTAAAGACTTATATCTCATGATATAGATAGGGATGTAATTGGAAATGATATGGGTTCAGTAATATCGTGCTTGAAGAAGGAGTGAGCTCGGTTCGGTAATGGGATTTTTCCTCTATAATGCTACTAGAAATGAGTCTTGACTAATATGAAATGATTTTATATTCTTATGTGTATGCCAAAAATATTCATGTATTATGTTATGATTTTTGGGATTATGCTCATTGATTCTTATGAACTTTTACAATTTATCTCATGGAATGAAATCATGATCTTTCATATAAAGGTTATGGTTTTCAAATTTAATGTTGATATATTTTTTGATTAGATATTATTTATATCTCCCTATTTACCCTTAATGAACATCTAAGCTCATCATTTCTTATGTTTCTTTTCCCCATGTCAGGAAGAAGACTATTATTTAAGATATGTTAAAATGGTCTAGTAATGAATAAATAAAAAATAAATAATGTAGATGTCTTATTAATGAGTTTTTTATGTTTTCCAGTTTCTAAATACACAATACCAATATAGTAATGTAATGGATTCATTATATTTTAATGAATATTCTTCAATTTTGAAGTAATGTCTATATAGGTAATGTTTGGGTCATTAAAGTTGGTATCATAGGAAATGTATAGTTAATCTTTGGAAACTAGAATGAGAAAAAAAAGGAACCTAAGGATATTCTGAAGTATAGGTTATAATACTATATGTTATAAATGATCATGAATAACATTGGATAAAAAATTAATTGAAATAAATTGAAATTTTATTTTTTGTTTTGTATTTTTTCTATTAAGGTTAGTGTTTCTCATCCTAGGATTCTTTGTTTTAGTCAATGGATGTAACCCCAAGGAACCACATTGATGCTAAATACAATAGGAAATGAAATGAATTTCATCTCGAGAAACCTAATGTTATGGGAGTTGGACTAAACACCCTTGTTTTCATGACCACGTAACTTTCTCAAGCAATAAATCATGCATGACTTAAAAACCAATAAAACAGGGAACAACATTCTGTTGAGTACTTCATGAGGTAGAATCCACCATTTTCAGTGGGTATTCTGATCCACTTATTGCTAAATAATGGATTAGTACCACAGAAATAATATTTTCAAATCTCCAATGTTTAGATCATGATAAAGTAACATTGTCAGCCTATCATTTGGAAGATGAAGCATATCAATGGTGGAATCATATTAAAAATATTAGTAAAATATATGAAATTGAATTGAATGAATGGGATGTGTTAAATTAATTATTTTCATTAAGTATGTTCCTCTTATTATTTGAGAAAATATATAGAAATAGTTCCTTGACCTTATGAAAAAAGTTGATGAACCTTTTAGTACCTATCAAGAAACTTTTTCAAGAATTTCAATGTACGCTTATAGAATTATTATCCAACCTAAGAGTAAAATTGATCGATTATTTAGTAGCTTAAATCCAATTATCCTAATGGAATTCTCCATAAGGGACTTCAATAGCATCGATGAGATTATTATATGTGATCTCAAGGTTGATATGGAGATTGGAGTATCCCATCAGTCCTATGGGTTTGATAAGAACAGAAAAATGTAATTTAAGGTAAAATTTAAAGGCCACATTGAAGAGACATGATTTTTCTCTTATGCTCAATGTGTGGAAAAAAATATGGAGGAAATTTTCCTAAAGAGGCTTGAAAATGTTAGGGTATAAAATAAGGTCATCGGGCAGTTGAATGTAGAACTGATGGTAAAAAGATGTCTAATTATTTGAAAAAAAGAAAATGTTACACAGAATTCACCGCCTAAGATTCAGTGTTATAGGTTCTATGAAATGGGTAAATATTCAATTCATTTCCCTAATCTAAGGATTATTGATGATGATTGACATTAGAAAACTCTCAAGGCCAAAGAAAAAGTCAATTAACATGCGATCACTATCAGTGATGTGGGGTATGATAATGAAATGGTGAAAGGTACTCTTACTATCCACTCTAAAGTATAAATATTTTTATTTGATTTTGGATCCACTCACTCTTTTATTTAGGAATAATATTATAAGGGTATCTTAGTATTACCTCAACAATTATAAGATGACTATTATGTGACAACTCCTAACGGAACAATGGTCACATCAAAAGTTTTTAATTCTTCTCTGATTGAAGTTTGTGGGAATGTGATTCCTTCAAATATTTTGATCCTTCCAATAGTAGAAATTTATGTGATTCTTACCACGAATTATCTTTCTGAACATATATCTCATATCAATTATCAAGGAAGGGAAGTCACATTTCATATTCTAGATTAATTTATGATCATCTATCAATGCATGGATGAACATGACCTTCTAGTATAAATTTCTTCCATTTTATGGATCTTGTTTTTTATAAATAAAGGTTATATATCTCAAATGGTTGGGGAGAAACTCACAATTAAAAATAAACCAATTTTATTGGATTTTTCGGTGCCTTTATAGAATAATTTATAGGTCCTCCACCAAACAATGAAGTTGAGATTTCAATATAACTCATATTGTTTGATATGCCTATTTTAAAGACACCATAAAGAACTTCCCTGATTGAGATGTAGGAATTGAAGAAGAAACACTAATATAATTATACATGCAATTCATATTCCTTACTGAAGCACCTTGGGGAGCACTTGTTCTATTTGTTGAGAAGAAATAGGTATCAATGAGACTCTTCATTGATTATCATGAACATACCAAGATCATTATCAATAACAAATATCATTTTCCCATCATTGATGACTTATTCGACCAACTATATGGAGCTCAATACTTTTCCAAGATTTATTTTCATTTTGTAAATCATCAGTTAATGTTCAAGAAGGATAATATACCAAATATAAAATTCCATGCAAGGTATAGACACAATGAATTTATAGTGATGTTTTGTTCTAATTAATACCCCCACTATCATCATTGATCGAATTAATAGTGTCTTTATAGACTATCTTGATTAGTTTGTGGAAGTCATTATATATGATATTCTTGTCTATTCAAAGAGAAAAAAGATCACTAATATCACTTGAATATTTTATTGATGACCCTGAGAAAATAGCAACATTATGAAAAAAAATTCCAAGTGTCAATTTTGGGTGTAGAAAGTTTAGTTTTTGGGTTACATATTATCAATAGAGGGGATATATGTAGATACATATAAAACATTGGTTATTGAATGTTATCCAAGACCAAAAATAGTAACTGATATTTGATTTTTTATTGGTTTGGATGGCTATTATCAACGTTTTGTGAAATATTTTTTATTATTATCTAATCCACTCACCAATTTGACTTGGAAATGAGTTACGTTCATGTGGATGGTGGTACGTGAAGAGAATTTTGATGATCTAAAAATAAGGTTATCTATTGCACCTGTGCTCACACTACATCGTAGTGGAGAAAGGTTTTTGACCTAAAATAATGCATCCAATAAAGAGTTGTGTTGTTTTCTCATGAAAACTGATATAGTGAAATATTATTCCTCATTAAAATTGAAAATCCCTGAGAAAATTTACCAAAATCATGATTTTGAGTTAGGTGTGATATTATTTTCACTAAATATATTGATGTATTATATTTATAGTGAGAGGTGTGATATTTATACTTTTCATAAATGATTAAATTATATATTTACATAAAATGATTTGAATATGTGTCAAATAAGATAGTTGGAGTTGATTAATTATTGTGATTTCTCAATACATAACCATCCTAGGAAAGAAAACAAGGTTTCACATGATTTGATATGAATGATCCATGGTAGACTATCCATACTGATGATCACAAAATATACAATATTTATTGATTTGAAAAGGATAAATCCTAAATTATTTAAGGAAGGGGAGAAATATCATCTTTCTCAAATGCATTTGTAACCATCTACATAAGTGATGATTATGGAGGCACATGAGGATGATTTAGACTAACAAAAGATGGTGTGAAATGTTCTGGAATTTAGCCTTGATTGTAAAGACCCGCAAATTTCAAGGAAATTTTTTTTCTCTTAATTTTCTTAGGAATTTTACAAGAGCGCAGCTTCAGACGGCACCTGATTCCGAGGCCCGGTGTGCCCGGAATCAATTTCCGAAGTTTGTCTCGGGTACGTTCAGTGAAAGGATGAGCGGGTTTTTCTATCTTTTGAACCGGTGCCCGGAATCGAATTCTGAGGGCACCGATGAAATCGTAGCGCCGGTATTTGCTTAGAAACGCCTCTTCCGGAGTTGCGTTTGCTCAGACGTGGTTTTTAAATTTCGGGGCTTTAAGTCAGAAATAAAATAAAGTTTGTGCGACAACTTTATTTTATTTCACTTAAGCTGCTTGGAAGTCACTTGGAAGCCACTTGAACTGAGTTAAAGCGGATAGGGTGCTATCCGGAAATATCCTACCCCTTGTTAGGATATTTGTGAGGTGTGGCCCGCACGAGCCCCGCCGTTTCTTTCGCTAAGTAACGCACCCGCGAAAACCCGTCAAAGTAACTGAAAAGTCAACCGACGCGTTTTCTTAAATTCTTAATAGACCATTTAATTGAGCGGTTTATTTCGTGAATTAAATGGGCTGTTTCGCTCGTTGAATTAATTCAACGAACTGATGGGTCGTTACTTACGCTTTTGCGTTTGTTGGCATGTTTATAAAATAAGACCAACCTAAAAATCCTTTGAAAGGATTTGAGAGGATCTTTGATTCTTCATCTCCCCTCCTCGCGAAGAACGTGAAGAACGCGAAGAACGCAAAGAACGTGAAGAACGCCAGCGACTGGAATTCGACGACGCACACCGTGATCTGCGACGTCAACGAGCTCTACCCGCGACGTTCTTCGGCGACGCCTCTTCTTCCGCGGCCGATCCTCGTTCGGCAATTAAGGTGAGAAACGAATCGTTTATTTCTCCCTTTTTTTTAATTTCAATGACAACGGATTTAATTAATTAATCTGTTTGATCTTGATCCGGAGATTGGCGACGCGACGCCGGATACCGCGACGACGCGACGATCTCCTTCATCCGCGACGAGCGATTCCGCGACGACCTCTCGTCCGACGACGACGACAAGGTAAGGGATGTTGGAATATTTTATCTTATTTCCCCGTGTTTATTCTTTTAAAGTGAAGAACATGATCTCCGACAATTTTAATTTATTTAAAATTGTTGTTGATAATTCCTCCCGTGGTTTATGACTAACGCGGAGGGTGCGGGTCTAACGAACAAGACCCGGCAACCCTCCGCCGATCTCTTTTGTTGTGCGGATTTGGCGGACGACGACGAACCGCGCGGCAGGGGCGATCTGTTGATCCCGCAGTGAAGATCGGCCCCCGGGAGGAGCAACGGCGCAGACGGGAGGCAAAACGGGCCACCGGAGCAACTCCGGCGGCCCGCGGAAGGCGGCGGCGGTGCGGGTCGCCGGCAAGGCGGCGCCGGCGACCGGAGGCGGCGGCGCCCGGCACGCCGCAGTGGAGAAGATCCGCCGCGGCTGAAGCCGCGGCGGCGGCGGCCGGTTCCGCGGCCGCGCGGAACCGGGGAGGGACGCGGCGGCCCGGCCGCGTCCGCGTGACAGGCGGCCCCCCGCGGGGCCGCGTTTCCTTCAAGCCGCGGGTCAAACCCGCGGCGGCGGCTCCTTCGGCCGCTCGGCCGAAGCCGAGCCGGCCGGTCCGGTCGGCCGGGCCGCGCCCAGGCCGGACCGGACCCGGCCTAGCCGAGTCGGGCCGACCCGGTTCGGGCCGGGTCGCCCCGGGCCCAGAACCCCCGTTTCGGGCCTTCTCCGGTCTTTCGCCCATATCTTGGGCCTGGGACCTCCGATTGACGAACCGTCAGCGGCTACGCGATCCTTGGATCGAGACGGTCGTTTCGGTATATTATACTTAAGGTTTCGGAAGACTTTGTGTTCGGCCGGGTTGGTTCGTACACGAAACCAACCGGGCCCTCGGAGCGGAAACGCTCATAACTTGAGCTACGGACGTCCGAACGACGTACCGTCAGCTGTGGTAGTTTCCTCTAAGTGAGACGGAACTTTTGGCATACTCCGCCCGAGGATCGGACACAGGCGGAGTACGGTCGGGTTGGTTTTTCCCTAAAAACCAACCGGGCCCCTGGGACGAAAATGCCAATAACTCTCAGACCGGGCGTCCGATTGACGCGCCGTCTGTTGCGTTGAGATCCTGTTGTCGATACGGAACTTGTGGATACATCAACTTCGGACTACGTGTCAGTTGATGTATCAGCCTCTCGGCTCGTGGAGCGGACCCTCCTAAACGAGCTCGCTATGTGCGGGAACCCTAGCGCTGGCTGTGACTTCGACGACAGAGCAGAGATCCTCCGTGGACTGCGACGACGGCAGAGCAGAGATCCTTCGTGGACTGCGACGACGGCAGAGCAGAGATCCTCAGTGGACTGCGACGACGACTGTGCAGAGATCCTCAGTGGACTGCGTCGACTACTGCACTCAGCGATCCTACGTGGATCAGTGCTACAGGTTCTGTGTGAGCCCGATCCTATGTGGGTCCTTACTACCGGTTCTGTGTGAGCCACTGCCTACAGGTTCTGTGTGAGCCCGATCCTACGTGGGTCTTTTGCGGGGGTTAGTACCTATCGATCCTTCGTGGGTCCGACGACTTAGATGGATCAGTGATCATCTTTGACGTCATCTGAAAAAGTATACCTGGTTGAGCTGAATCTTATGTTACTCTCCTTTGTGGATTGTGTTGAACTATCCTATGTGGATTTACTGTTTACTCTCCTTTGTGGATTTGAGTCTTGCTTTCCTATGTGGATTGAGTTGTTCTTGAGCTCGTAAGCAGAGCTAGAAGTGGGGACTTTGGTATATGTATGGGCATATACCTAAGTCGAGTCAGATGTTACTTCGTGATTGCATCTTTCTTCTGTGCTATATCCTTTGTGGATTTCGGGAGACCTTCGGGGGTCTCGGGGTCCTTACTGAGTGGCTTATACTCACCCCTGCACGGGCTATGCCCGCACCTTGTTGTGTTGGATGCAGACGACGGATAGCGCTGATCTCGGTTGGGGCGTGGAGCAGGACGGTACCTGGAGGTGGACCACTGGGCGGGACGTGCTCGGAGCAGACGTGGGACCCGAGGAGCCTGGAGGCTATCTGTACCCACCCTTCAGGTGGGATTGCCAGTGGACGACACGAGGCCGCCATCTTTTCTTCAGTTGCTGTTCTTTACTTTTTCAGTTGTACTTTACAGTTGGGCTTGTATTTCCGGCCCCCTTTACTTTTCTGCACTTTGTAGTTACTTTCCGCTTGCTGACTCTGTGGTGGTTGTTACTTTTAAAGGCAATGCCTTCCCTGTTTACCGGGATTTTACGCCTTGGTGCTAGTCGCCAGCCCCTGGCCTATGGAAGGCGGGCTTGGGGTAGTCACGGCACGGGCCCCGAGGACGGGTCGTGACAAATTGGTATCAGAGGTGGTCGGTTCTACCGCAGACTCTGATCGTCCTTTCTTTCAATATGAAGCAATAGTGTTTAGTGTATTGAGTGTGGTTATCAGTTCAGGGAGCCCAGTGTTGGTGCGGTGGCCGACGTATCCGTACACCAGGACCCTGACTCCTGATTTCCGACTTAATGCATGAAAACATTGATTGCGTGTGTGTTTCAAGTCTTCATTGTGATTACTTGTGTCAGCTCACCGGGTATACTGATCTGCTTTATGAAAGTCTCAAGTTTTTCCTTGTGATTACTTGTGCCAGCTCACCAGGTATACTGTTCTGACTGTGGTGCTCTTGTTCTCCTTTTCAGGATGGCCCCGCGACGACAGCCAGCTAGGGTTCCGAGTGTAGGGCGCGACGGCAGCCCACCGAGCGATGAGGCCTCGGTGCAGGTCCCTTTGCCAGCAGTGGCGCCGGCGGTAGTTTTACCCGCCGAGCCACCGATGCTACCAGTACCAGACGCTGACGATGCACGTCGCCTCAGGGAACTGCATGAGTTTCAGAGCCAGCGACCGCCCAGGTTTCGTGGTGAGGCGGACCCCCAGGCCGCCGAGGACTGGCTAGAGGCGGTGGTATGGATCTTTAGGCTAGTGAGGACACCAGCGGATCTCATGGTGATTCTCGCGGCGAGCCTCCTGCAGGCGGCGGCAGGACGATGGTGGAGCTTGATGCTCCAGGTTCACGATGAGGCATCCTTGCTCTGGGCGGACTTCGAGAGCCTCTTCCGCTCTGAGTTCGTCCCGGCCACCCTCCGAGCGGTGCGCATCCAGGAGCTTCTCCAGCTGCGCCAGGGCAGCATGACGGTCGCTCAGTACGGGGCGAGGTTCACTGACCTATCTCGCTACTCGACCGACATGGTACGGGACCCCTTCTTCCGGGCCCGGACCTTCGACCAGGGCTTGCGACAGGAGATTCGGGCGTCGCTGATCTCCCTCAGCATTCCGACCCAGGCGGGAGTGCTGGAGCGAGCCCTCCTGATCGAGAGCTTCCTGGCAGAGCCTTCTTCAGCGGCGAGACCTAGCGCAGGGCGGCAGGTAGCTGAGTCTTCGTTAGCAGGTAGCCGACGGATGACTCTCGGGTCCAGGAAGACCAGACCCCCACGCAGACGGCCTCAGGACACCGGCTCAGTGGTGCGGGGCACACAGCGGAGTGCCAGCCTTCCGAGAGGCAGGCTGTGCTACTCCTGCGGCGGGCAGGGTCACATGGCTCGTGACTGCCCGACTCGCCGATCAGAGGAGCAGCAGACGGTGGAGGGGCCACCCAGGCAGAGGCAGAGGGTCGACCGTGGCGGTCCGCAGGGAGGAGGCGGACGAGGCATAGGAGCTGGCCGAGCAGCGGGTGGTGGGCGACGCTTCCAGGCTCTACCCCCACCACCACCAGGAGGGCCACCTCGACCACAGGGAGCTGGCGGGCAGGGACAGGCCCAGCTCCAGGCAGTGGAGGCCTACGACCCCGACATGACAGAGATGATTCGAGGTACGATCTGTGTCTATTCCACCCTTTCTGCAGTACTTATAGACACAGGATCGAGTCACTCTTTCATAGCCTCTGCCCTTGTTCGGAGCTCGGAGATTCCGACTGAGCCGTTGGCTCGATCCTTACGGCTAGAGACTCCTACGGGAGCAGACTCGATGATTACGCACTGGTGCCGGCAGTGTGAGCTTATTCTAGGAGGCGAGAGCTTCGGCTGAGATCTCCTTGTAGTGGCGTCGAGGCCTTACGACGTCATCTTGGGCATGGATTGGCTATCCACGGTTCATGCCCAGATCGACTGTTTTAGGCGCAAGGTGCGATGTGTTCGCACCGACGGGAGCAGGTTTACCTTCACTGGCGAGAAGGGAACCTTTGCAGCACAGGATGGACTTCCGCGGAGGAGAGTGCAGCCCATCTCTCATCAGTTTGCTACCCTCATCCTAGGAGCAGTGGACGTGCGGAGTCCAGCTTTTCCTGCAGTGGTGGACCAGTACGTGGACGTCTTTCCCGACGACGTTCCAGGGCTACCTCCTCGTAGAGAGGTAGACTTTTACATTGACTTGTACCCAGGGACAGCCCCGATATCTACTCCAGCATATCGGATGGCCCCCGCCGAGCTTCGAGAGCTGCGGGTACAGTTGGAGGACTTGCAGAGCAAGGGGTTTATCCGACCCAGTGTTTCACCCTGGGCTTCCCCGATTTTGTTCGCCAAGAAGGCGGACGGGAGCTTGCGACTGTGTGTCGACTATCGTCGCCTGAACCAGGTGACAGTGAGAAACAAGTATCCGCTGCCACGGATTGATGACCTCTTCGATCAGCTCAAGGGAGCGCGGTGGTTCTCGAAGATAGACCTCCGGTCAGGCTATCATCAGCTCAGAGTTCGAGACGAGGACGTGCAGAAGACGGCCTTCAGGTGTCGGTATGGCCATTATGAGTTCTTGGTTATGCCGTTCGGCGTAACCAATGCTCCAGCAGTGTTCATGAGCCTCATGAACAGGATCTTCCAGCCATACCTCGACCGATTTGTCGTGGTCTTCATTGATGACATTTTGGTATACTCGACGACTGAGGAGGAGCATGCCTACCACCTGCGAGTTGTGCTAGACACGCTCCGAGAGCACCAGCTTTATGGAAAGCTCTCAAAATGCCAGTTCTGGTTACGTGAGGTCCATTTCTTGGGGCACGTCATCTCTGAGGCGGGAGTTGCAGTGGATCCCGCGAAGATCGAGGCAGTGCTAGCTTGGGAGCCACCCAAGAGCGTGACGGAGGTGCGGAGCTTCTTGGGCCTAGCCGGATACTATCGGAGATTCGTGCCAGACTTCTCCAGAGTTGCGGCACCACTCTCATCTTTGACGAAGAAGGGGAAACCCTTCGTGTGGTCAGACAGATGTCAGCAGAGCTTCCAGGAGCTGAGACAGAGATTGACCAGCGCACCTATCTTGAGGTTGCCTGAGGAGGGAGTTGGATACGTAGTTTACTGCGATGCATCAAGGACTGGACTTGGGTGCGTCTTGATGCAGGAGCAGGCCATGATCGCCTACGGATCACGTCAGTTGAGGCCGCATGAGCAGAACTACGCCACTCATGACCTGGAGTTAGCAGCAGTGGTCTTCGCTCTGAAGACTTGGCGACACTATCTGATGGGCGAGCGCTTCACAGTCTTTTCTGACCACCAGAGTCTCAGGTATATCTTCTCTCAGAAGGACCTGAACCTGAGACAGCGGAGATGGCTTGAGTTCCTCCAGGACTATGACTTTGAGATAGTCTATACTCCTGGGAAGGGGAACGTGGTAGCTGATGCCCTCAGCAGGAGGACGGGCATTCAGCTACTTGAGGAGGCGACGGAGCAGCTAGCCTCCTTACAGATATCCTTCGTGGATAGAGACGGAGCAGCCTTTCTTCAGTCTCTCACAGTCTCTCCTCCACTTCTACAGCGGGTCAGAGAGGCTCAGCGTGGGGACGCTGACTGTGAGACCCGGCGTGCACTGATATCCTCAGGTCAGGCGCCTGATGGTTTCTCCCTTGGAGCAGAGCACGACATCCTTTACAGAGGACGTACCTTCGTACCAGTCGCTTTACGAGAGGAGGTGCTGAGAGAGTTTCACACTTCTCCCTTGGCGGTGCATCCCGGAGTGGCGAAGATGTACCAGGATCTCAGACGACAGCACTGGTGGCCGGGCATGAAGAAAGCTGTGGCAGAGTTCGTTTCACGATGCCTCACCTGCCAGCAGGTGAAGGCAGAGCATCAGGTACCAGCAGGCTTGGTACAGCCCTTGGAGGTCCCGGAGTGGAAGTGGGACGGCATATCTATGGACTTCGTGACTGGACTTCCACGCACTTCCAGAGGTCACGACTCCATTTGGGTGATTGTCGACCGACTCACCAAGTCGGCACACTTCTTACCCATCAGAGAGCAGGGCTTAGTGGAGAGCTCGGGACGTCTTTACGTCCAGGAGATCGTACGGCTTCACAGTGTGCCATCGTCTATCGTCTCCGATCGAGATGCTCGTTTCACTTCCCGGCTTTGGAAGGGGTTGCAGGAGGCGTTCGGGACGCGGCTCCATCTGAGCACAGCCTTCCACCCTCAGACGGATGGTCAGACGGAGAGGACCATACAGACACTCGAGGACATGCTCCGTGCATGTGTTCTCGACTTTGGTCGCAGCTGGGAGGACCACCTACCCTTGGTGGAGTTCGCGTACAACAACAGCTACCACTCCACCATCGGGATGGCACCATACGAGGCGTTGTACGACAGACCCTGCAGATCACCGTTGTGCTGGACAGACCCTGGGGAGTCAGCACTCGTGGGACCAGAGATGGTCCGAGCCACGACAGAGAAGGTCCAGATCATCCCGGAGAGGATGAGGACAGCTCAGAGCCGGCAGAAGTCATATGCTGACAGGAGGCGGAGGCCACTGGAGTTCGAGGATGGCGACCACGTCTTTTTGCGTGTCTCACCTCGACGTGGTTTACGGAGATTTGGCCGAGGCGGCAAGTTGTCTCCACGCTTCATCGGGCCTTTCCAGGTCCTCAGCAGGATAGGAGAGGTGGCTTATCGCCTGGCTCTACCACCTCAGTTGCACCGGGTGCACGACGTCTTCCATGTGTCTCAGCTGAGGAGATACGTGCACGACCCGACGCACATCATCGACTTTGGGGAGCTGGACGTGGACGATGGGGCGACTTTTGCGGAGGTCCCAGTGGAGATCGAGGATCGACAGGAGCGGGTCCTACGTGGGCGGTCGATTCCTCTTGTGCGCGTCAGATGGCAGCACGGGAAATTCCAGGAGAGCACTTGGGAGCGGGAGGCTCAGATGCGTGCTCAGTACCCCCATTTTGTTCCCCTAGTTTTTGATGTACCTTTACGGGGACGTAAAGCCCTGAGGTGGGAGTAATGTAAAGACCCACAAATTTCAAGGAAATTTTTTTTTTCTTAATTTTCTTTGGAATTTTACAAGAGCGCAGCTTCAGACGGCACCTGATTCCGAGGCCCGGTGTGCCCGGAATCAATTTCCGAAGTTTGGCTCGGGTACGTTCAGTGAACGGACGAGCGGGTTTTTCTATCTTTTGAACCGGTGCCCGGAATCGAATTCTGAGGGCACCGATGAAATCGTAGCGCCGGTATTTGCTTAGAAACGCCTCTTCCGGAGTTGCGTTTGCTCAGACGTAGTTTTTAAATTTCGGGGCTTTAAGTCAGAAATAAAATAAAGTTTGTGCGACATCTTTATTTTATTTCACTTAAGCTGCTTGGAAGTCACTTGGAAGCCACTTAAACTGAGTTAAAGCGGATAGGGTGCTATCCGGAAATATCCTACCCCTTGTTAGGATATTTGTGAGGTGGGGCCCGCACGAGCCCCGCCGTTTCTTTCGCTAAGTAACGCACCCGTGAAAACCCGTCAAAGTAACTGAAAAGTCAACCGACGCGTTTTCTTAAATTCTTAACAGACCATTTAATTGAGCGGTTTATTTCGTGAATTAAATGGGCTGTTTTGCTCGTTGAATTAATTCAACGAACTGATGGGTCGTTACTTACGCTTTTGCGTTTGTTGGCATGTTTATAAAATAAGACCAACCTAAAAATCCTTTGAAAGGATTTGAGAGGATCTTTGTTTCTTCATCTCCCCTCCTCGCGAAGAACGCGAAGAACACGAAGAACGTGAAAAACGCGAAGAACGCCGGCGACTGAATTCGACGACGCACACCGTGATCTGCGACGTCAACGAGCTCTACCCGCGACGTTCTTCGGCGACGCCTCTTCTTCCGCGGCCGATCCTCGTTCGGCAATTAAGGTGAGAAACGAATCATTTATTTCTCCCTTTTTTTTAATTTAAATGACAACGGATTTAATTAATTAATCCGTTTGATCTTGATCCGGAGATTGGCGACGCGACGCCGGATACCGCGACGACGCGACGATCTCCTTCATCCGCGACGAGCGATTCCGCGACGACCTCTCGTCCGACGACGACGACAAGGTAAGGGATGTTGGAATATTTTATCTTATTTCCCCGTGTTTATTCTTTTAAAGTGAAGAACATGATCTCAGACAATTTCAATTTATTTAAAATTGTTGTTGATTATTCCTCCCGTGGTTTATGACTAACGCGGAGGGTGTGGGTCTAACGAACAAGACCCGGCAACCCTCCGCCGATCTCTTTTGTTGTGCGGATTTGGCGGACGACGACGAACCGCGCGGCAGGGGCGATCTGTTGATCCCGCAGTGAAGATCGGCCCCCGGGAGGAGCAACGGCGCAGACGGGAGGCAAAACTGGCCACCGGAGCAACTCCGGCGGCCCGCGGAAGGCGGCGGCGGCGCGGGTCGCCGGCAAGGCGGCGCCGGCAACCGGAGGCGGCGGCGCCCGGCGCGCCGCCGTGGAGAAGATCCGCCGCGGCTGAAGCCGCGGCGGCGGCGGCCGGTTCTGCGGCCGCGCGGAACCGGGGAGGGAAGTGGCGGCCCGGCCGCGTCCGCGTGACAGGCGGCCCCCCGCGGGGCCGCGTTTCCTTCAAGCCGCGGGTCAAACCCGCGGCGGCGGCTCCTTCGGCCGCTCGGCCGAAGCCGAGCCGGCCGGTCCGGTCGGCCGGGCCGCGCCCAGGCCGGACCGGACCCGGCCTCGCCGGGTCGGGCCGGGTCGGGCCGACCCGGTTCGGCCGACCTAGGGGGGGTTCGAGCCGGGTCGCCCCGGGCCCAGAACCCCCGTTTCGGGCCTTCTCCGGTCTTTCGCCCATATCTTGGGCTTGGGACCTCCGATTGACGAACCGTCAGTGGCTACGCGATCCTTGGATCGAGACGGTCGTTTCGGTATATTATACTCAAGGTTTAAGAAGACTTTGGGTTCGGCCGGGTTGGTTCGTACACAAAACCAACCGGGCCCTCGGAGCGGAAACGCTCATAACTTGAGCTACGGACGTCCGAACGACGTACCGTCAGCTGTGGTAGTTTCCTCTAAGTGAGACGGAACTTTTGGCATACTCCGCCCGAGGATCGGACACAGGCGGAGTACGGTCGGGTTGGTTTTGCCCTAAAAACCAACCGGGCCCCTGGGACGAAAATGCCAATAACTCTCAGACCGGGCGTCCGATTGACGCGCCGTCTGTTGCGTTGAGATCCTGTTGTCGATACGGAACTTGTGGATACATCAACTTCGGACTACGTGTCAGTTGATGTATCAGCCTCTCGGCTCGTGGAGCGGACCCTCCTAAACAAGCTCGCTATGTGCGGGAACCCTAGCGCTGGCTGTGACTTCGACGACAGAGCAGAGATCCTCCGTGGACTGCGACGACGGCAGAGCAGAGATCCTCCGTGGACTGCGACGACGGCAGAGCAGAGATCCTCAGTGGACTGCAACGACGACTGTGCAGAGATCCTCAGTGGACTGCGTCGACTACTGCACTCAGCGATCCTACGTGGATCAGTGCTACAGGTTCTGTGTGAGCCCGATCCTATGTGGGTCCTTACTACCGGTTCTGTGTGAGCCACTGCCTACAGGTTCTGTGTGAGCCCGATCCTACGTGGGTCTTTTGCGGGGGTTAGTACCTATCGATCCTTCATGGGTCCGACGACTTAGATGGATCAGTGATCATCTTTGACGTCATCTAAAAAAGTATACCTGGTTGAGCTGAATCTTATGTTACTCTCCTTTGTGGATTGTGTTGAACTATCCTATGTGGATTTACTGTTTACTCTCCTTTGTGGATTTGAGTCTTGCTTTCCTATGTGGATTGAGTTGTTCTTGAGCTCGTAAGCAGAGCTAGAAGTGGGGACTTAGGTATATGTATGGGCATATACCTAAGTCGAGTCAGATGTTACTTCGTGATTGCATCTTTCTTCTGTGCTATATCCTTCGTGGATTTCGGGAGACCTTCGGGGGTCTCGGGGTCCTTACTGAGTGGCTTATACTCACCCCTGCACGGGCTATGCCCGCACCTTGTTGTGTTGGATGCAGACGACGGACAGCGCTGATCTCGGATGGGGCGTGGATCAGGACGGTACCTGGAGGTGGACCACTGGGCGGGACGTGCTCGGAGCAGACGTGGGACCCGAGGAGCCTGGAGGCTATCTGTACCCACCCTTCAGGTGGGATTGCCAGTGGACGACACGAGGCCGCCGTCTTTTCTTCAGTTGCTGTTCTTTACTTTTTCAGTTGTACTTTACAGTTGGGCTTGTATTTCCGGCCCCCTTTACTTTTCTGCACTTTGTAGTTACTTTCCGCTTGCTGACTCTGTGGTGGTTGTTACTTTTAAAGGCAATGCCTTCCCTGTTTACCGGGATTTTACGCCTTGGTGCTAGTCGCCAGCCCCTGGCCTATGGAAGGCGGGCTTGGGGTAGTCACGGCACGGGCCCCGAGGACGGGTCGTGACATTGATTGTGATGGAATAATATGGTTTAGTAATAGGGTTTGTATTCCTACCATACCAAAATTAAAAAAGGATATATTGGATGATCCTCACAGTTCTTCATTCTTTATTCATCATGGAAGAAAAAATATGTGTCAGGAACTAAAATTGAATTTCTAGTGGAATGGAATGAAAAGAGATGTCGTCAAATTTGACTCCAAGTGATTGGTGTGTCAGAAAGTTAAGGTTAAGAGATAGATGTCTAAGGGGATGTTACAACCAATACCCATACCAAAATAGAAATGGTAAAACATCATTATAGAACTTATCATTGGACATCGAAAAATTTCTAAATTCCCCAATCTTATATAGGTTATAGTTGATCTCCTTACGTAGTTAGCACACATAATCACTATTAGAGAGGAATTCACTCTTGATCATATTTCCATGATATATGTAAAACAATTGCTATGATTACATGGAGTACCACTTTACATTATAATTGATCAGCATCTGAGGTTTACCTTGAAGTTCTGGTGAAGTCTTCAGTAGGATTTGGATACATATTTATGTTCTAGCACTACTTACCATCCTTAGATAAATGGTTAGTCTAATGGTAAAATTCAAACTCTTTAAGATTTGTTAAGAGTTTTCTTTATGGATTTCAAATGTGTTTGGGATCAACACCTTAATTTGTTGGGATTTTCTTCCAATAATATATTTCACTCCCATTTTTAGATTGATCTTTATAAAGCCCTCTATTATAATAACTTCAAAACTATTACATTCTAGGATGAATGTGGGGAAAGAAAGCTATCAGGACCTGATATGGTTGTGGAAATGGATGAAAATTTCATATTTATTCAACAACACATAAGAGAATATCAAAGTTGAAAAACTATTATGCTGACAGCTGAAGAAAAGACCAAGTGTTTGAAATGGGTGACAAGGTATTTCTATGAATATCTACTTGGAAGAGATTAATGGGATTGGGAATTAAGGTAATTCTAATCCCTATGTATATTGGTTCTTTTGAAATTATGGATCATGTTGGGAAGGTAGCTTACCAATTAGAGATTCCACCAAATTTCTCTAATGTTCATAATGTTTTCTATGTTTCTATTTTAATAATGTAGAAAAATGATCCCTCACATTTAATAAACTCATAAATCCATCACTGGAGAAAGATCTTTCTTATGAAGAACAACAGATAGAGATTCTAGATCATAGAGAAAAAGTTTTATGAAGCAAGACAACTTGCTTGGTAGAAGTTTTATTGAAGAACCACCAATTAAAAAAAGATGAGTGGGAACATGTGGATGTAATAAGGTAGGGGTATACTAATATTTGTTTATCCATGTTATGGATTTTGAGGAAGAAAATCAGTTTAGGGGGGTAGAATGTATCACATGAATGTTTTTATAAAAACTTTTCTTTAAATAATTTTTAATTTTTCAATAGCTTACATTGCTCGCAATTGTGAGTTTAAAAGAACTAAGTGATTCCCTTAGTTGAAACTAATCCTTATAACCTAGCCATTTGGATAGTGGGAATAAATATAACTAAAATATGAAAATATTTGGTGAATTCATTGGCTGCCAATTATATTTGAAAAGTATAAATCAATTATATATTTGTATATTAAAATTGAGTGAATTAGTATTAGTAAATTAAATTAATGAAATATATATTTTATACGCATAATAAAATATTTTTTATATTCTCCAACATATATTATTGTCAATGGGTCTGAATAAACCCTATTTTATGTACAAAAACCTATATTTTATAAAATTGTAATTTTACCAACTTTTAATTGGGCACCCTTTTTAAAGTAAACATTTTACTAATTAATAATCTTTATGCGACAACATGAAACAATTATTTTTTATGTGGGAAATAACAAATTAATTTGGATGATTTTTTGAAATATTTTGAAAAAAATTCCTGTTTTGATGAATCATAAAAATACATGAAATTTTATTTGAAATCAAATTTTTCATCAAAATAATTTATATAAGGAAATTATATTATTGGATGGTTTTAAATTAAAAATATAATATATTATTATATATTAATATAATTTATGTTATTATCATTAATTTTATGTCTAATTTAGATGTAAAAATAATTCAATCTTTTGAAATGTTTTAACTTTTAAAGCACATTTTCTAATTTCAACAGCAGAACTGATTTTAAATTAGTTGTTGCAAATTATGTGTTCTACATTTTATAAAATTAATTCCATATTTTTAATTTGTATGTATATATTATTTAAATACATTTTTTAGGTCTTTATTAATAGTAACTTTGGTAAATTTTATTAATATCAAAAAACGGTAAATTGGGAAATTAAGGGTAAAAATAATATTATAAAATTATCCTAACACCTATCAAAATATAATTTTTTAATTATGTTAATCTTTAATAATATTTGGTATTTAATAGTAACCATTTAAATCCACATGGATGAGATTAGATAATATAATTTATTTTATTTAAAGAAAAGTTAAATATGTCTCGCTCATATTTTAATAACTATATCATTTTTTGTATAAGGTTATAAAGAAGATAAATTAGATTGTAAATAATCACTTGAATTCTAAAATTTTTATTTATCAAGGTAATTTATTTCTAATTTTCAGGAAATAAATAATTAAATTAATGTTTAAACATTGATGATGGAGAAATTATTTCATTGATAAAAAATTAACCATCAATTTTTTTATTAAAATGAAAATAACCATTAAATGACACAAACACATGAAAAATATTCTTTTTTAATTTTATGTCGACCATAATAATCTGAGGGTTGGTTTATTTAACATTTAGATCCTTATAGAAGAAAATATGACAGTTATATTATTTTATTTATAGTGATGTTAAAGTTATCACATTCATGTTTTTATAAGTATAACATTTTCAATGTTGAATTTTATATAATATATATTAGAATACAAATATATTTATAAAATCTTGTATATTTTAATTAATCACAGTTATTTATTTATTATTAATTATTAATTAACAAATTAGTGTGTTAAATAGTTACACAAAATTGATGTCATAATTATTTTATTAATAAAGATAACAAATAAATGTTATTAAAAATATAAAAATAAATATAATTTTGAATAATTAATATATAAAAATAATTTTATAGATTAACATGACCCATTATGAATATAATAATATTTGTTTTGAATATATCTTGTAATTTTATTAATTAATTTAATATTGTCAAAATCGACCCAATTAATTTTTTAACAAAATAATGTATTATTTGTTTATTTAAAAATCATAAAACATTTTTATTTAAAATAAATAATAATTATTATATGGTAAAATTTGTTCTAAATTATTTATTTATGGACTAATCGATATCAAATAATAAAATATTTCACCATTTTAATATTAAAATATTTTGTTACCATAGTTAAACATTTAATAGAATAACTAAGTTTTAAATAAATTGAAATGGTATTAAGTGACAGAAAAATATGTCTAATATTTTTTGGTTGATGATATTATAACTGTATCATGTATCATCAACTAAATTGGGATATTTTGGATGATTTT
Organism: Viscum album; assembly: GCA_963277665.1. Classification (NCBI taxonomy): domain Eukaryota; kingdom Viridiplantae; phylum Streptophyta; class Magnoliopsida; order Santalales; family Viscaceae; genus Viscum; species Viscum album. The sequence continues at coordinate 1,040,896,411 of OY728163.1, read as the reverse complement.
TGTGTAGTTTTAGTTTATTATAATTTAGTATTTGGGGAGTTTCCAGAAGTGGCCCTCACATCAATTATAAAAGGGCGCCTCCTCCCTCATTTATTACAAACTCATTGTGAATTCATACTCATATATCCCCTCCCATTTTCCATTATAATCACCTCCGGTAACATTCTATAGCTTCTGTTCTTCCCCAAATACACACTCCAATGCTTTAAGCAGAGATTTAGATGGAGCATGTCAAAGAATAAAGAATTTCTGCTACCAATTATTTCAAAATTATTTCTTCTTATACGTCATCTTAATGAGTTTATTCATTATAAATTGACCACTCTAGTATCACTTATATATTTATATGTCATTAATTTTATTAAAAAAACATATTCCACCTTTATTCCATCCTATAAAAAATGAAATCACTACTCCTGCGTACATACGGCTTACCATCTTCATGCCATGCTGTAATCTGTTTTTCACCACAGCCTTAGTTGGATGGGTACAATGATTGAAATAATAACTATATATGATTATTATAACATTATATTTTTTCTAAAAGATTATACACCTTCCACTTTAATAGCATTCCATAATTATGGAAATGATATCGTCGCTCATGCATACGTAAGACCTACCTTCTCTATGATGCGATGCAATTCATTCTACGTGATCTTCATTAAATAATGATTATATAAATTAATTTAATGAATTAATATGATATATATGATACTAATATAATTTTTTAAATGATCTAACTATAACCTTAGAAGAAGAATAATAACTTATCCAATAAAACATGTGTGTGAAAAAAAGAATTCAATACCTGATGGACTCATAATAACGTTACAAACAAAAATATGATAATATGGTCATAAATTATTCCATAAAAATGACTATAATATTGGAATAAGTAAATGTAATTATTTAAATCAATATATAGTAGGTTTGGATACATAAAAAGGATATTGTACCTAAGGTAAGGAATCATTTCACAATCTCGTTATTATCGAAGAATGTTTATTCATAAGTATTTACTAGGGAAAATTTATCATCTATGTCCATGCTTCCTAAATATGCATTGAAAATAATTTTTCTAATATTATAAAGAATTTTAAAGTCAATTTTACCTATTGGCGAAATTTTTTAAATGGTATTAAAGGGATATTTTTTTATTTTCAATACAAGGTGGTTTTTGACATATTCAACAAAAGTACGAGAATAATATTTTCTTTTAACATATAAGGGAGGATGGTTTTTAACATTTTCATAACCCTTTATTTTCATGAATCTTACATTAAAATATTCCAAGGTTATTTTCAAAGAAATTATTTTCTTTTACAATATTTTGTCATTTTGAGAAATAAAAAAAATTAAAGAATAAAGGATATTTTCCATAAGAATTAATTTCATGTCTTATATCAGAATTATTTTCCATCTAATATTTTATTCTATAGTAGGGTTATGTTTCAATTATATTATACATATTATTCCTATAGTTGATTATGTTTAAAATTTAATTCTATTTATGAAATCATTTTGTTTTATATGCATCATGTTATGATGGAATGATGTTTAAAATCCCATTTTATTCTTTGGGGTATGTTATGATGAATGATTTATGTTTTTGTGTCACACATAAGAATTATTTCATTAGGAGATGGTTGGGACATATATATACATCCATTTAATTTGGTAAATATTTATATATAATGATATAGATAGCGATGAAATGGGAACGGATCTTAGTTTAGTAATATAGGGTTTAAACTAGGAGTGATCTTGGTTCAGTAATGTCCTTTGTCTGTTATGATGGTATCGTAAATTAATCTTGACTAATATGAAATGATTTTATATTGTTATATTTATTCCAAAAAAGCTATGTCTTATGTTGTTACTTTTGGGATTGAATTCATTGATTCTTATGAACTTTTATGATTTATCCCAGGGCGTGGTATCACAATATTTCATATATAGGATATGATTTTTGAAATGTTACATTCTTATATGTTATTATTATGATATGATTGATATATCTCTATTTTCCCTTACCGATCATCTAATCTCACCCTTTTTTATGTTTCATTTCCCTATGTCATGAAGAAAGGTATTAAGTAATATATGTTATATGGGGGTCTAGTTATGAAGGAATAAATGAGAGAAAATGTTTATTCCTTTTAAACCGGTTGTTTATGTTTCCCAGTTTCAAAAGCCACTATACCTATATGGTCTTGTCATGGATTTGTTATATATTAATTAATATCATTTGATTTTAAAGTTAAATCTATAGATGTAATGATTGGGGAATTATAGGGTATAAAAATAGAGTAACATCATGTGTTAAAAATTTTATATATTAGTTTAAGGTCATAGAGTTCGGACTATAAAGGGGAACATATAAAATATGTATGTGTAGTGAAATAAAGTGAACGAGGACCAAGGAGGCTCAACACCACACAACACACCCTAGAGAATATCCAATCTACATTGTGTGGAGAATATCAACCAAAAGAGATACGTGGGGCATAGTCGGAGTAACTCACCATGAATGAGGATCAAGGAGGCTCACTCTTCATGACAAATTCATAAGAAGATTGGCACCTAAAATTTTACATTATGATGTTTGGACTTGGGCTTCTATTTTAATGTCATAGAGTTTTGAACCTTGTGAATATTTTAAACTATTTTTTCATGGACCATAGGGATATAACTTTCAAGATTAGAGATTTATAATGTGTTGGTCTAAAAAACACAACATGAATGAGGACCAAGATGGCCCATGCACAACATACACATTCCTAATGAAGCGTTCATATAATTTAAAATAATTATTCTTAGACTACGCTAAGTCCAAAGTTATAAAGGGTTAATGAACATGTGTCGTGGCCTTGATATGAAATTATGATAATATTTACATATCCTATGAGGAATATAATGAAGATAGTTATAGTTATTGATGTATGTTTCCCTTCATAGGTCTTACCCATAAACCGGGAGGGGGCGTTATTTTACTTTTTGAGTGGTTGGACTAGGATGTAAAATATAGGCATCACTATATATCCTGTGTGGATATGAATCAAGATATACATAGTTCATTCGTATTCCATGGTATATGATTTATGTCAAGGGATATGTCCTTTCAATCAAAAACCTTATGGTACAATTCAGTTTATCATCATGTGTCATGTACAATAGTTGTATCACAATTTTCTATCATGCAACTAGGATGATGGTTATTAAAATGTTTATAATCCTAAAACAAGGATGTAAATTCTTCGGTATATGTTTATGTTATATTATTGGTCTATATAGTTTTAATTCTTACTGCAAGGATTCTAGTTGATATATAGTATATCATCAGGCAACTAATATGATAGAAATAAATCAGCTTATCAACATGCAACTAAGTCTTTGGTGGAGAAAGTGTTCCAAAAAAATTTAAATGTAGAAACATATATAACCTAATTTGAATGAGGAATAATGAGGCCCACATCACACAATACTCTCCCAAGGAAGACCAACACCCAGTTTGATGTCAGGATTAATGTAATTGAAATTCTATTTTAAGGTCATAGAGCTCAGACCAGGAGACTTGATTAACATCATGTTCATGGGATACTAAATCCTTATGTGAAGTAATTATTGATGAAATTAACATTATTTGTGGGAGTAATATGTTCTCTTTTCAAAGTGATCAAAGAATACTCACCATTGGAATAGATCTTATGGATGATTTATGGACCATTCCACTTGGGCTCCAACATTGTTGACTTTATGCTCAGTTTCATCAGTATTTTGAGATACAGAACAACGTCACACAAGTTAAGTGATTGGAGGCGAACCTTCTTCTTGAATGATCTTTATATATTATTCTAGTACCTATATATATTGTGAATGTCCAAGATACTAGTCAATTCAAGGGAATCCATCTCATTAATATGGACTTATGCCATTATGTCTATCATCTGTAGATCATATATAGTTGGTCATTGTGATGGAAACTGATTCTTAATGGGAAGGACTACCTCTGTTCCGTACACTAGGGAATATAGAGTCACTTGGTTTAAATTTTGTATCATCATCTGATAATCCCCAAGTGTGTTGGGAGATTTTCTAGAAAACACTTATTGTTCTTCTATACCCTCTTCTAAATAATGTTAGATATGGTCTTATTGAATTTCTTGATATGTCCCTTTTCATGAGTGTAATAACAATTGTATGTTTGGACCAGATTTTGAACTTGTCATACAACTTCTTCATCATAGCAGCATGTTATTTGGTGCCCTTGTCAGTAAGAATTACATAAGGGACTCCAAATTGGTGGATTGTGTGTGATATCATGAATTAAAAAAATAATTGGTAATTGAAATCCTATAGATGAATATCTTTTACCACTTGGAAAACAAATACTCCATGATAAGAATGAATGTACATTGGCAAGTTATTACTTGAAGATACAGTCATGTGACATCGTGTCCTCATACTACAAAGGGTAGAGAATACATGGTTGTATGAAGTAAATTCGATAGTTGATGAAAAATAATGTAATGGATCTAACATTCATGACACCTCACGTTAAACTCAATAAAAGACTGGATTACGATGGTCAAGAAGTATCCAAACCTTTCGATCTTGTGTTAGAGATTCAAACCTTCCCATTGAGTGCCATAGGAACGGAATTAACTTCCCATATAACCTAGGGAATCTCGTCTACTTGGATAAAATGGATGATAATTCCATAAAACCAACATCTATATAGATTTAGCTCGAGGTTGGTCCCACAATATAGTGTAGATTGCACTGCGTGCTGACGGATTCACTTACGTTCATATTTTTTTGGCTGGAGGGTACAATTTTTCAAGTACTAAATAAAATGAGTTGTCTAATCATAAATTTCTTATATTGTAGGTGAATCTAGATGTATTGATGTAGAACCACTAGAATCCAGATGGTTTGCCTCTTAGTTATCATCACCTTCTGAAATCACAAGTGCGAAAACTCTATGATGTTCTACATGAACTAACAAAATATCTTGGTTAGGCTCTATAAATGATGCACCTAAACTATCCAAGGCATCATCTCAAACATTATATGATAGAGGAACATGATATACCTTTTAATGAAAAGTGGAATGGGTTATCCAATAGAGTTTGTGCTTTGACAAGGGTGTGATCTCTGGAATTTTGATGATATTATCACAATTCAAATTCATGATGACTAACTCAGAGTCTCCCTTAACTTGTATGTTGTGAGCATCTACAACAAGATTTAGTTTAGGATCAATAATGAGAGCATGATACACATACTTATTTTGAGTGTATCTCTCTAATAGAAGGAATGATTAAGGTAGAACATCTTATGTGGGAAGGATTAAATGATCCTTAGGCAAAATCTATTGAGATTATGATCCTTAATCCTTCTACTAGTTGGGCTCCAAGAGGAACCATCGAATTCCATCTTCTAGCACGGCATAGCCTAATGCACTAAGAGGATGGCCTCATCTTTGAAGTCTATATTTGGGGGTATCTCTTCAGGATTTTTATGGGTGGATATAAAGTCTACCGAATTCAAAACCCTTTACACCCTTCTATGGAAAAAAACTGATCTCAAACTTTTAATGTATCGCTTTGTAGCATTATAGACATCGCATCAAAATTGGGTGATTCGGGATATAATTTAGTGAATTTTCATAGTACATTGGTTTTTCTAATGATGTTGTGGATAATTATTCAAATTATACACTTTTAAAATCAACATGGGGCATATTTTCTTCATAGGATAGTATATGGCCTTCATTTCAAAGATCGTGCAACTGAGATAGTATAGACACATCTCTCTACCCTTGTTGTTCTTTTGAGAGAGAAGGGAGATGATGGGATATTTTAGGGAATTCACAAAAAATACTATGGTCTTTCCAAACACTGGTGTCCTTATAACCAGAAGATGATTCATATACTACTTGATTTTCATAATGTATGTCTGGAACTCTTCTTCGCACTAGTATACAAAACCTTTCTTCATGATCTTGGAAATGGTCTTACACAAGTAAGCCAGATTCATGATCAATTATTTTATGTAGTATAAGTAGCCATGGAAGCCTCAGATATCCTACAGCTTCATCATAGAAATAATATATATGATTTCATTGATCATGTCTGGGTTCATATTGATACCTATGTATCTAAATATAAATTTGAGAAACATCCTAGAGGCCACCCCTAAGGCACACTTTCCTGGGATTATCTTCAAATGTTAGGAATAGATGAATCTAACCACTTTTTCATGATCCGTATGATAGTCCTAAAACTATTGGGATTAAAAAACAAAGTCATCTTCTTATAATTCCACTATCATCCTATGGATTGGTATAATGATGTGATGTATAAACCACTACTAAGTGGCTCCTTCATCATTCGGGATGAATGGAATTACATGATATAAAATGTTTCATTATGGTGCTCTAAAAGTGGTATAATACTCATATTTAGGGTTCATCCAGATCTGTTTGTATCCATAATATCCTTTCATGGAGGAGAGACCTCAAAACCCAGCGGTGGCATTGATCAATAGCTCTGTCACAACTTGAGGAATGTCATCATTTGGGAAGTGGCAGTTGTGGTCCTGGAAGACGATGAAGACTTTGATATTAAAATTAATATTCTTAAATAGAATTATTTTGGTGATCCACTTGGGTTATTAAACATCCATGACAATTGTTTTTGATAACCTCAATAGATTCAGCCTCAACCATGTCAACATGAGAAGGATGCATTTTTTATGGAGGTTTTTTGAACCCATGATGAATCACCTGGAGACCAAGATAGTGGAAAGTGACTGTAGGGTCTAGTCCTGGCATATCATCATAACACCAAGAAAATAAATCATGATGTTTCTTCAGAAAATCCATATACTATTTATGAGGTTGGGTAATCAGTGGGAGGATATGATTCATCTAGGTCGATTGATTCTTTGGGAAAATTGGTGCTTGTTTGGGCAGATGTGGAAACCTCACAATAGAACTCTATCACTACTAATATCATGGTGATATTTATATTTATTCCAATACCATTAAACTATCACCCATGGGGTCCATTATCAATGTCAATGAAATAGTGGCAGGTCGGTTTTTATCTATTCAACTCGGCTCTGTGGAATAGACAGAAATGACATACAATATATTCAATTATCTAAACATCTTGGTACCACTTAGTAGTAGGTATTTCTGTTATCACTTGAACCTAACATATGTATGTGTGTGAGATAATATTTTTGTGTTCCTTTTATGTGGGGACATGATTCCCATTTCTCCCAAAACTGACCAAACAATTCCCCAAGTCTAGTATCATAGCCTATAACCAATGAATTGGGAGGATGAAACACAATATAAATCTATACATAGGCTATCTAAAATAGTGGTGTTCTCAACCTCATTAGTATAAATATTCTTATCCTTAATATTTTAATATTCGCAATCCAAATAGTGGGATTCAAAGGAGTTTTAGGGAGACATGTCACCTTAAAGCACACCTACTCGACCATTAAGGGAGTACTGGAGTCATTGGTGATATGAATAGGGGAATGATGCATGTATATGGAGCCAGTTCCTCCCCATCAATGAATAGTATATCGTATCCTATGAGACAACCATGAATTCAATGTTTTATATCATGCCCCAAAACTGGGTCTTTAAATTGGATTGTGCCACACCACCTCTACTTTGTCCTATATTAACCATAAATTTTTATGTAAGAGAGGAACAAATCATATTTATTAATTCCTAGATTTTGGAGTCTCTATGTTTTGATGGGATTTATCTCAGAACATATTTTCACTTGGTACTGATGGATCTCCACACCATTGAATTTTCCAATGATATACAATAGGAATATGTTATTCTATACGAGGGAGCCCTCATCTGTTTTGGAGAAAGAAATGGAATCTTGGAATTTCAAATTCCCAAACTACTCTACATAGTAGGGATATGTGTAACAACATCCACTACTGGGAATCCATGTTTTTCCAACGGTTTAAAACCGTTGGAAAAGGCCCTAAAACCGTTGGGAAAACTTATCCCAACGGTTTTAGAAACCGTTGGGCTGTAAGGCGTGGGGAAAGCCTTATACCAACGGTTCACCTTGAACCATTGGAAAAGGCTGTTTAGATTTCTTTTATACCAACGGTTCAGCTGAACCGTTGGAAAAATCAGCGACAGGGGTATGCCAACGGTTTTTAAACCGTTGGCATAGGATATACCCCAACGGTTTTGAACCGTTGGGAAAATCAGCAGGGTTGGGAAAAGCAGCAGGGTATACCCCAACGGTTTTGAACCGTTGGGAAAGGTATCAGCAGGGGTATAACCCAACGGTTCAAAACCGTTGGAAAATGCAGCAGGGTATAACCCAACGGTTCAAAACCGTTGGGAAATGTTGCAGCATCACAAAGGTATAACCCAACGGTTTTGAAACCGTTGGGTTAGAGCCCCCATTAATTTAAGATGAAACAGCCAGCAATACTGCAGGCTGCAATGTAAACTCTGTCAAAAACGTGTCATCTCACAAAAATACACTGCAATCACAAAAAAAACACACCACTGCAACCTACAAACACATAAAACACACCACTGCACACATAAAAAACTCTAAAAACACACCACTGCACAGAAAACACATAGAAAACACACCACTACACGCATAGAAAACTCACCAAAACACTGCATCCTGCAACCTGCAAACTCACCACTGCACACACAGAAAACACAGAAAACACAACACTGCCCACACAGAAAACACACCACTGCACACACAAAAAACACACCACTCTGTCATAGGAACACTGCAACCTGCAAACACAGAAAACACACCACTGAACACATAGAAAACTCACTTTAATCACCTGAAACCACACAAAAAAACACACAAAAAACACATAGAAATAATCATCTCATTTTTGAAGGCTTACTCACATCCCTTCCCCTTGTATGGTTCACATATTGATGTGGTAGAGAGACCAAGAACCAACAAAATGTTGTCTTGTTCATCAAATAGGGAGGGGGATATTGGAAATTCAAGTTTATAACTCATATATGAAGAATCCCCTGCCTCAATCCTGATCTATCGAATAAGGGTTATTTGTTTTGATTACTCCAGGATAAATTTGATATTTTTTCGATGAATTTAATCATTCAATATAATAACCTAGAAGGATATTTACACTATGACCATTGTAACCCTTTTGTTCCTAGAGTATAATGATGGGGGAATCATATACTATGGGGTAATGACTTCTATAATGTCAAGAGATTTAGTTATATTGTTGCATTTATCAAGGTATTGGATTGTGTTTAAGAGAGGGATATTGTTCAGGCTCTTGTGACACATAGATTCTATGGGGATAGATATTTACTTGATTCATGAGAGATATCACATGCCTAATTTTCAAGGGGATATGCTATGATGACATCCAACATGGTGTTTGTCAGTGGTTATGAATTATTTACATCATCGGTTGGGCTCACTTTGGAAATTTTCTATCATATTCTAAGAGGATAAGATTACAAGGTAATATTCTATCCCCAATCTATAATGAAAACATTCAGATAATCCTCCATGACAATCCAGTATATTACTACATGAGTTTTAGTATATACCTTCCATAGATGATTTTTGTATCCATTGAAATTTGAATGATGATCCATAGGGAGAATCATAAAAATTAACCATTTATCACATGGGATCATGGTCTTCATGGTGGTACACTAGCTGGTGAGCTATGATATGGACCAAATGTCCTTGTTATTTCATACACATGTTGTGTGACAAATTCTAACAAGTATAGTGAAATATCTTAATGAATGAAAACAACTTGAGTGATTAGGTGTTGGAAGGACCCTTACTTGAGTGATAATGATGCTATCATATTATAAAATGATATCTAACACTAACATGATTGATAAGTTAGGGGGAATAGGTACCGAGTAACTAGAACCTTGTACCTATCTGGTGAGCTATAATATAGACCAAATGCCCTTGTTGTTATTTCATACACATCTTGGGTGAGAAATTATAACAAGTATAGTGATATATAATAAGGAATGACAACACCTTGAGTGATAAGGTGCTAGAAGGACCCTTACTTGAGTGATAATGAAGTTATCATATTATAACATGATATATAACCCTACCATGATTGATAAGGTAGTGGTCAATATAATGGCCTCACCTTGAGTGATAAGGTTCTAGATGAACCCAACCATGAGTGATAATGGAGAGTTTTGAATGTGATATTATACCTAGCATGGTTAATATGGTATTATTTCAGAAAATGGATTTACATTGATCATAATGTATTAACATGGATGTTTGTTTAGTGAAAAGGTTGGTATGTGATATATAGTTGTATGAGACACTACATTTAGTAGTATGGAAGATGTTGGGAGTTAAGTGATGAGCTATATTGAGTGAGAAGTATTAGTCTAGGGCTTTGATAAGGGTAAAAGTAGTGGATACATATAAATATGTTGGGCTAGAAAAGACATGTGTGAAGATAATTTACTATTTTGAAAGCGGTAAATTACTACTTGTGTAGAGGTAATAAAGAGGTTATAAAGAGGTACATGAGGGCAAATATTGATCCTTTCCATTTTTTACTTAGCAGTAATGAGACATGTGGAACTTTTTTATGGACATGAATTGATTTGTTGAATGAATGTATATATATGATTTCGTATTACAAATGGTGTAAAAATTATTAAGGAATCTTCCATACATATCTTTAATTTCCTTTCATGTTTAAAATTAATCCAATGGTGTTCATGGATCTCCTGAATGAGATCTTCCATACATATCTCAACTCATTCATTGTGGTTATTATTGATGATATCCTTATATACTCACCAACCATTGATATACACATTGGACACCTATAGATTTTTTTGTACACTTTGACCACATTATATGTTTTATACGATCTCAAAGTGTCACTTATGCTTCCATAAAGTATGTTTTCTTAGGCACGTAATCTATAATGTGGGAATTTATGTGGACCCAACGAATGTATAGGTTGTGGTTTCATGAGAAGGCATACGAAACATGTTTGAGATTGTGGGTTTCATTTGTTTGTTCGGGTTTTACATGTGGTTCATTTAAAACTTTTCCCCTTTAGAAGTTTCTATGACTAGGATTACTAAGAATGTAGTTATGTTTGAGTGGTCAGAAAAGTTTAAAGAGGCCTTCCTAAAAAGTCAATGATGTTTTGATCCTACTGATTTACTATAAATTATGATTCAGAAATGAGGTCTCCAAATTGATCCCCGAGCATGAATTGGACTTATGGACATTTCTTGCATTGGACACAGAATTGTAGTATCTATGTGGAAGGTTCTATATTGTCCTCATCATATCACATATGAGAATGTGTCAACATTAGAATGATATTAAATCAAAAATCATAGTCAATGTAATATTTTCAAATATTGCTAACATTTATCATTAAATAAAGGTACAAGGGTCTGATGTTTCTCAACATAATGACGTATTAATCTTGATCTATGGTGGTTGTAGCATTATTACATTCCATAGTAATTGTACCTGGTTGGATTATGCATGGGGATTTTCCTTCTCTTACTAGACTCACTAAATGGCTCTTCCACGGTTTCTACAACATTGATAGTGTAAGTAGGGACATGGCTAGAATTATAGATTCTTCCACGAATGTGCCTTATCCGATATACTCGGGTCCTACGAAATCTTTCTGCAGTTACCTAATTGGGTTCAAGGAACTCAAGTTCATCTCCATACTCATCCACCTGCCCCCCCCCCCACTACCCCACCTACACATCCCCCCCTGCCCAGCCCCCTCCCCCTACCTAGCCTAACCCCCTGCACATCCCACCCCCTCCCCCACCTGCACAACCACCACCCCGCACCGGCACAACCCCCTTCCCCCCCCATCTGCCCAGCCCCCCCACACCTGCACAACCCCCCCACTACCCCACTGGCACAGCCCCCCCTGTCCAGCCCCACTCCCCCTGCCTAGCCAAACCCCCTGCACATCCCACCCCCTCCCCCACTTACACAACCACCACCCCACCTGCACAACCCCCCTGCCCAGCCCCCCTCCCCCATCTGCCCAGCACCCCCACCTACACAGCCACCCCAAAACCTGCACAACCCCCCTCCCCCCTGCCCAGCCCACCCCCTCCCCACCAAACCCCCTACACAGCCCCCCTCCTCCCCACCTCACCCTCGCCAAACACCCCTGCCTCCCCCACAAATTCCCATAGGGTAGTTGATTTTAAGTTTTAATCGTATTTTTTGGGTTTTTGGTGACCCATTCAGGATTCAATCAATGGATACTTTGGAGAAATTAGGTGTTTTGGGATATTTTTGGGGGGTTTAGTTTGGGATAACTCATGTACATGATGTGTAGTTTTGAGAACACACATCATGTGTTCTTCGTACTTGGGAAATATGGGTTTTGGGAACTAAAAGATTAATACAAGGGGGTGGGTTACATGCCATGTAGTGGTGACTCGGGGTGTGCTAGTGGAAGATGACCATGTAGGGTATAAAGCTATATGTAGTGCGAGGTACATGGATAGGCATTGTGCGTGGGTAGACCTTGTGTGGGGGGGATATATGGATAGGTACATACATGGGAACCATATGTGGGGTAAAGATTGTGTATGGGGTGATACATTCCACGTAGTAGTGAATTTTTCATGCTAAGTGGGGCCTTGTATGTGAATGTACCCAGGTGGGGGTAAACATCATATACCGGACCACATGATGTGTACTTTGGAAAAGTACACACTGAGCAGTCTATGTCACATGGAACGAGGGGACATTTTGGGTTACATATCATATACCTAAAGTACATGTTGGGTACTTTTTTCTCCTTGTTGTGTTTACCCTATTTTAACCCTCGAGTCAGAATTCGACTTATGAGTATTCAATTTTGATCAGTTTTTCATATAAATTTCCATGATGGAATACTTTCTGTGTTTGAATGTGGTATTTATGGTGTTTTAGAGTAAAACAATTCTTTATCAGGATTTCTTCAAGGATTGGATTCAGAATCCTCCAGCAGGTTGGGTTGTGAGATGAGAATCATGTGTGAGGGTTATTATGAGATCATTAGTTGGAATGGATTGTGAAATCTAAGCTAGTTCTGTTCAATGTTCTTTCATATAGATCCTGAAAATTATAATCAAGTAGTATATATGAAGAGATCTTGTTTTATCCTGAAATTTTGGTACCTATTTCTCAAGGTTAGAACAGTTGAGGATTACTGTCTTTTTTTAGGATTGGAACTATTGGAACCATTGGTATGGGATGATGATGTGGGATAGAAGTTATGGTCGGATTTCCTAAAGATATTTATATGCATCAAAGGGACTCTTGAAGATGCCATAATGGGATTGTTACTGATTGAGTGACCAGTGTTTTCTATACCTGTTAATTAATAACGCCCATGTGGAGTGATCAATCTTGTACTATAGAGCCCTTGTAAGGTAAAACTTTTATGATTGTCATGAGGACCATTGATAATTCATTGGTTATTCATTTATTTTATATACCCCATTGGGTGAGTTGTTGATAGATGATCAGTAGGAGATGTTGTTGATCGATGATCATGTTTTTCTAGTCGTTAATGTATTGGTGCTGCCATCAACATGGATGTTCTTTCACACCTGTATCTTATCTTTTCTCACCCCCAGCACATCCCACCCCCCCTCTCCCCCTCTCCCCCTCTCCCCCTCTCCCCCACCTACACAGCCACCTCCAACCCCCTGTCCACCCCCCCTCCTCCTCACCTCACCCCTTCCCATCCCCCCCCTCCAGCACATCCCCCCCTCCTCCCCACCTCATTTTGACCTCTTCAATATCAATCAAAATGATTCTATACAGGTAAATTAAAAAAAAATTGCAACCTAAAATGATATATTGCTTTTGTTCATAAGGAGATCATAATAGACTGTACATTGCAGCGAAATGGAACCAAAAAATCAAAAATAAATGAAGGCATACAAACTGATTTAAAGTGAATGAACAAAAATTACTTGAATCAAAGATAAGATGGCCGGTTGGAAAGTAGAGTTAGAACCCTCGAGAGTAGGTAGGGAAGCATGGTTCCAAACACAACCTAAAATCGTAAGTGGATCATAATACGTACCCATTTAATGCGGAAGAATTGAGCATTGGAAAACCAGACCTGTCGCGCTGGGAAGTAGGGTTCACGTCGAGAGTCGATTGGGAAGTAGGATTCGTGTCGAGCTATTGGGAAAAATCTTCCATATGGGTGCGTCGAGCTATGGTTTAGGGTAAAACGAGAAGGGTTATGGGTTCTCATAGAGATTTTAGAAAAAAAATCGTGAGCGCTGATGAGCGGGGAGCGGCGATCGGCGATCGGAGAGCGGTGAGGGGTGGTTGGGATGGGAGCGGTGGCGAGGGGTGGTCGGTATGGGAGCGGTAGCGAGGACGAGAGGAGTATGGGATTGGCGTCGAGGGTTTGGAGAAGTGAGGATTAGGGATAGGAGAAGTATCCCGACAGGACTGTGAACCACCACAGGGTGTCGTCTTGGAGCAGGGACAAATCACAGCGTGACCGCGGCGTGATCGCGGCGTGACCGCGGCGTGACCGCGGCGTGACCGCGGCATGTTGGCCCAGTCTAGCGACATCTGCGGAGTAGCATCTTCTGGCCAGGAGCGAAGAGAGCGGGAGGAAGTGGGGAAACATTCCGGTCATCGCCTCCCTCCCGATTTACTATGGATGGGTAATGTATCTATAACTCTATCAAGGTATCATACATCGAATCCCGACAGGATTGCGAACCGCCGCAAGGTGTCGTCCTAGAGCAGGGCCAAATCATGGCATTACCACGGCGTGACCGCGGCGTGACCGCGGCGTGACCGCGGCGTGACCGCGGCATGACCGCGGCGTGTTGGCCCGGTCTAGCGACATCTACGGAGTAGCATCTTCTGGTCAGGAGCGAAGAGAGCGGGAGGAAGTGGGGAAACATTCTGGTCGTCGCCTCCCTCCCCATTTACTATGGATGGGTAATGTATATAAAACTCTATCAAGGTATCATACATCGAATCCCGACAGGATTGCGAACCGCCGCAAGGTGTCGTCCTAGAGCAGGGCCAAATCATGGCATTACCACGGCGTGACCGCGGCGTGACCGCGGCATGACCGCGGCGTGACCGCGGCGTGACCGCGGCTTGACCGCGGCGTAACCGCGGCGTGACCGCGACGTGACCGCGACGTGTTGGCCCGGTCCAGCGACATCCGTAGGGCAGCATCTTCCGGCCAGGAGCGAATGGAGCGGGAAGAGGCGGGGCAACATTTCGGCCGTCGCCCTGCCGCCAAATGATATAACATATCAACTATTTAATATGCTATAACAAGGGATCACCAGAGAAGGTTGTAGCGAGTGACACAATGATGCAACGTCTAAAGGGAAACAAAACGACAGAAAATAACTATCACTACTCTTTGGTTTAGAAGACAGCGCACCTCCATTGAAGGGGTTTTATTATAAAATCATGGCATTGCATTATCACAAAATTCATTTAATTATATTTAACATTTATTCTATAACTCATTCATCACAAATCCAATGCAATAAGTTAAGCAACTAGATCAACATAACTATCACTGTGAGTTTTCGCAGACAGCGCACCTCCGTTGGAAGGGTTTTATTATAAAAAATGACGTTATTTATCAAATGAAATGATTATATAAAAGAACACTTATTCAAGATATGCAAGTCGATATAATTATGCATAATTAAGAAAGAAGGTAATACAATTTAAAGAATTCTTTAATTAAAGAGACTAGAAGAGGGACCCTACCTCAAGGTGGAACCAAGCCGTCCACTTCGGCTCTTGGATCTTTCTAACTAAAAGCCGATGCTCCCCAACTGAGTATACACACCTTCACACAAATGCAAGGACACCTATCCCCTATGCACACACCCACATGGCCATGAGCATGTGCAAGGGGATCCTTACACATATGCTTAAATGCATATACCTGTCTCCACTCTCCTGCATATGCATTTTTATATATATACATGGGCACACCAAGCCCCATACGTGCATAATCATTGCCATGGTTGACTATACACGTAACGGGGGAACCCACATACATATACTTACTTACCTATGCACACGCAGGCGAGTCACCCTTGACTTGGTGACTCAAAACCAACGAGCAGGGATCAACGCACTACAAAAAGGATATTAAGAACCTTAAAACACATAAAGGACCCTACATAACCAGTGAAAAACCAACCAACAGCATTAAATCCTTACCTCCATTGGCGAGAACCAAATCCACCCGAACCAACACAAAACGATCCAATGCCCTACCAAAAACATAATATGGAGTCAAAAACATTGAAATCCCCAAAATATACGAGGTGCGAGACAAGTAGTAATCATAGAATCTTACCTCGGATTAAAGCCGGCAGATTGAAACAATCTGAACCCATTCTGGCCTCCTTCGTAGAATATAACTACTCCCTGTCCATAGAAACCAGTAAAAGACCTAAGTGGACAATGCGATAAAGAAAATAAAATAAAAACTAAACTAAAAAATACTTGTCTCGTGTGACTATACATGTCACCGCCCAACATATAAGAACCACAACGCCACATAGGTCAAATCATGTTCCTGCAAGCAAGGGGGAAACAAATCCATGTTTCAAAATGATACTATTAAAAAGTACATTCCTATTAATTAACAATTAATCTTCCTATAAATGGTATATAATTAGTTTGGCTCGAGTTTCAGCTTAGTTTGGTTTTGTTCAATACAAGTTTGTTTGGGAAATTACATGGCTACACCATTACTAAAGGGTCAAGATATGTTGTGGTGTAAAGTTATTGTGGAATGGGAGGATGAAAACATTATTAGAAGTGATTCCAACTAATCTTCAATGACCAAAACTTCCTAGATGATCTTAAACAAGCTAGATCTTGAGATCTCTTAGATATTGAGTAGGAAAAATTGTTAGTGATTGAATATGAATCAACATTCACTAATATGGTAAGTATATGTCAAATCATATGATTAATATAAGGCTTAAGGCATGAAGATTTTTGATGAAGCTATGACTAATGATGTGATCATGGACCAGTCTTCTGATTTTTCTCACCTATATATTTGTGGTTAGTATGCTGTCTTTGGAAAATATAGGTTTTACATGAACATGGAAGGGGAGTTTTTTAATTCCTCATTCATGTGGAGGAAATACATCATTTAGAAGTTAGAAGATGAAGTATAAGCACCTCCATAGGTGATCAACCATTACTTAAATTAATTGTTTCTTTAAATAAGAATTCTTATGTATATAAAGATAGTATTAAGAGCCTCAATAGACCCTTAAACACTAACTTGATTATTCGATCATAGATTGACAAGGGATTGATTATAACTATGTTCCATGGGAGTCATGGAGTCTAATGACGGTAAATGAAAGTAAATAGATTAACATAGTAGACCTATAGATATGGTGTTCACAAGCCGCCTAGGTTTAGATAAAATTCTTTAGTGATTTTATGGAAATGAAATCACCCTGTCACAAGATATCAATTGGGATATGAGTGGTCTAACATATGTCTTATAATTTGGATGATATGTGTATGGACTAGATGAGGGTTTAGATCAAGTAAAATATTCCTAAGAGGATTGGGCCTTATGGTGATAAATGTGGAAATTGTACGTCTAGTGTTTGATGAGGAAATACTTATGAGGATGGATTGGAATCTTGGTGGGTTCTTAGAGTGGGATGGTCCCTCAGAGTCTATAAAATGTATTATGATAGGTTTTACTCCATTTAATGATTCAGAAGTTAAACTAAGGAGATCAAGGATGAGATTCTACTGTGAGTATTGGGTATTGTCGGACATACTGGAATTATAATGCCAAGAGGCTTGGTGTGTTAGTGGGGATGGGTTAAAATACATGATTTTAATGAGGTTCTTGACCAGATTCTTGATAATATAATTAAAGAATGGTCAACATGCCGAGAGAAGACTATAGTGTGTGGGATGAGGATTATGGGATAATCCTCGAGAGATGAGTCTATACTATGTGACTGAGAGGATAGAATACGATATGTTTGATATGATTGGGTGAGTGGCCAACCCATGTGAGGAGGATACGATGTATGGAGACACTTGGGGTTATTTATTCTATCTCATGGAGACATTTGGGGTTATTTCAACATACTCCGGAAATGTTCTCACATTATGTTTTAGAAAAACAAATCCATCTCATGGAAGACCCGAAGGCTACTCTAGCTTCCAATGTTTCCTCACACAAACAAGTGAGAAACCTCACCAATTAACCATAAGGAAAAAAAGAGATTTCATAGTCAAATAAGGGGTGGAAAAAACAAACTAGTAACTGCATAATCAAACAAGTTACCACATGGACAAGAAATCAAATGCATGATCAAATTAGTGACACCATGAATAAAATTATAATTCGAAAATGTAAAAGGCTCTAATCACCCTCTTGAAACCTCCAACCCTCATAAAACACAAAGGTTTTTATAAATTTGGGACCCTATAACAGATATCTCTCAAATAATTAATGTCCTTTAGAATTTAAAACAAACTTGAAAAGGAGAGAAAGGGGCCTGAACATCCACCTTATGAAATGACTCCCAAGGATATCATTATATAAAGAACATAACTTCACATCAGATGAACAAGGTTCATAACCATGCAACATCATTAAATAACCAAAAAAACACTCTCGTGTGAGATGCCTCTCAAAAAAGGGAAAATCCATTAAAAAACATCACATCGAAGAAGAGAAACGATCTCATAAAACAGTGTAAAGTCAAACACATTGTATCAACAGAAAGGAAACAAGAAAAGAATCTAAATAGGGAAGATCACCCCTCAAACAAATTGGGATACTGATTATAATACACATGTCATGCAGTTATTGGGTTTCACGTATGCAAATGTGGAATCAAAAAACATTGATTCAATATACAGGTGAACTCAATGATGTATTGTTGAATCACCCTCCTTTGGATAATTTTGTAAAGGCAATAATCATCAATAGATCTAAAATAAATCATATAAAACATTGGAAATGACAGTTATATATCCTGAATGAATCATATAAATACTAATAATAACTCATAATTAACCTGAATTCAAACTTAAAGAGAGTTAGAATTGATGCTGACACAGCAGAAGGGGGATTCGCGAGCGACCATGAGCGGGAAGCTGCGAGCGGCGAGCATGATTCAGGATGGGAGGAGGGGAACTCAAGGGGGGTGAGACCGGCGGTAATGACAGGAGGAGAGAGCGGCAGTAATGACAGGAGGAACGGAGCGGCCCTGTAGGGTTTGGATAACTTTGGCTTGAAGGGGGATGTGTGGGAGCCGATGAGCGGGGAGCGGCGAGCGGCGAGCGGCGAGTGGCGAGTGGCGAGTGGCGAGCGGCGAGCGGCGATCGGCGAGTGGCGAGCGGCGAGCGGCGATCGGCGAGTGGCGAGCGGCGAGTGGTGATCGGCGAGCGGCGAGCCGCGAGGGGTGGTCGGTATGGGAGCCCTGGTGAGGACGGGAGGAGTATGTGAGTGGCACCGAGGGTTTGGAGGGGTGCGGGTTAGGAATCGGAGAAGAATCCTGATGGAAGAAGTGATTTTAGATGGATATTTCCCAACGGTTCATTTGAACCGTTGGAAAAACCGGTCCATATGATCTATATCCCAACGGTTCATATGACCCGTTGGCATAGGGTCTTTTTCCCAACACTTTATTAAAACCGTTGGGAAAAAAGCGTTGGGAATGATGGAATTTCCAGTAGTGATCATATTTAAACTATTGGGGGATTATTAAGTATTCCCTAAGGTCCTCTTTCATCTCTTTTAATAGGTGTACAACCTCTACTATTGTTATATTTTTATGTATATTGGTGAGGTGCTTCATCACATCGTACTTCCATTCCAACACATATTTTGTTCCATATGGATTATTATTATGGCAGGAAGCATGGTGGGAACTACTAGAATAATAACTCGATTATGGATGGTTCTGAAAATGTCAAAAAACTCATTAGACAACTCATTAAGAAATACTACTAGATCAGTATCTGTTGGGTGTGAGATAGCTTTAGCTGGACATGGACAATAATGATGAATATATGGTGGTTATTCCTGGTCAAGTAGCACAGTCAACATTGGCAGTGTACTTGACAGAGTGGGATGTGAGTAATATTAATATTGATCTCTATAAAGAAATTTTCATACCGTATTGATATCATATGTGGCATGGCTCAAAGCCCATGACAAATAATTCTAGTGGTTTTAATTTTATTGACTTCCCCTTTGATTGAGTCTACTAGAGGCACATGGGGAACCTTCCTAGTACACTTCATTGTTGGGGTATATGAAAGGATCTACCATCCCAACATTTTTCATGGAGACATACTCCAAGTCATCATTATAAGATTCTTAAAATGATGGAAAAACTCTTTAATCAATTCCTAACATTGGAGGAATGAAATCACTAAGGGTTTGAGATGGATTCGAAATAGGTAGGGGAAATTTCTTTCACTTATATCGTCAGAACCTAATCCTATGAGATGAAGAATCCTAATAGGTGGATGTAGAAGTGGTATCAAGTGTTATTGTTGAAGGATTATGAGTATTTTCTTAGCATAATAAACCATGGAGGACAATATTGGAATGAAAAACTACCCTACTGGACAACCAATCATTGTACTTTTGAGCTCCAAAATTGGAAAACTATTTTCACTAAGCTTTTTTTACTATTATCCTCAACGGAGATGTCTACCACATATTTTTAGGAATTTCCATCTTTACGAAAACATTTTACACTTAGTCCTGAATCCAATACTTGAACACATGGCATTTATAGATGGTATATCTTAGGATCCTATGGTTGATGAAATTATTTGGGTGATTAGTAGGTTCATTGTTATGTGGGTTTTTGAAATTTGAAATCTTTATAATTACATGCTCAAAGGAAAAGAGAAAATAACATGGAACATTGGAATATTTGAAAGATTAGGTCCACTTTCTCATATTTTTTAGGGGAACTCTAGGATCCTGGCCTTGATGATGGGCTAGATCCTGTTAATGAAAATGAGATGCATTCTGGCATCAATATGGCTTCACTTTTTGAGGTGGTGCTATCTTGTTATGAATTGGAAATGGATATGCTTACTGAGGCAGCTTCACTTAGTGAGGTTACACATGGAGAGGCCTTGGTAGAAAATGGTCTTTTGGCATGAGGACCTCTATCTATAAAAATGACATAGTATATACATTGTAATAACTTCTTTATGGAGATATTAGGGTAAATGGAAGTTCCTACCTGGCTACATGTAAGGATTCCTCTCGGATTAGTGCCTAATAATAAAAAACCTGGATCCCTCCTAGGAAGTTTAGAGTTATGAGGATGGGGACCAGCTCATTAGTTAGGTTCCCCACACACATCATTATAATCTTATCTTGGTTCAGTGTAATATTGATCGCATACTTGATTCCTTTCTACCAAGAAAAAAAGTCAACGACACATTAAGAAAGAAGTTTCATGCACTTGAGAAGGTTTACAATAACTTTTTTTCATGTGGTAGAGCTAAACTGGTAGAGAAACTAATTTTGTGGGTATTATGGATAAGTGATGAAATAATTGGGTAATAGGTTGTAAAAGATGAATGTAGGCCCTTCCAATGTTTGAATGATACATTGGATCTTGGTGTCCTCCTACTGCTCAAGGGGTGACAACATAGGCCTACACATTCATATGAAGTTTTAGAGATGCTTTAGAGTGTCACCCATCCCATTAAAAGTGAAGAATATATGGTTCACAAAATTTTTTGGTGCTCTCATGTCACCCACCCATTCATGATAAATCTTTCCAATAGGTGGGATCAACACCTTCCATGTCTCCAGGACTTCAAGGTAAGTGGTGATAGAGGATATGAAATAATAGCTATGGGTGTCCCAATAATGATGAGGATCCCTAACCACCAATTCTTTCACAGGATTCTAAACATGATTGGTAGGCTTGGAAACTCATAGAGCAGCTTGATCTGGGTCCAACAAAAGATTTTCACACTGGTTGGTTGGATTCAAAGACTCATATCATAGACTATTTTCATATTCTCACCTATACTCAATTTAAATGCACAGGATTTTGGATCTCAATTGGGAGAAATAATCTGAAGATGATTATGGTTTTCCCTAGTTTCTTAGTGTAGGATGAATAGGATCTTATTTTGGAGCCCCATATTCTGGGCACATCTCATTACAGAAATCATCAATGATCCTCTTCAGATCTGTGACCTGCTAAAGCAAGTCGAAAATTATGGGATTGGCCTTTTTATTCCTTGTAATATCATGTGGATCAGAGGTGTTGAGATTCCCCTTTACCTTATTTGTATTTCAATAATATTAAAATTATGCGAATAGATCTCTAAGTACGATTTTATACCTTTTCAGGTGAGTGTAGACACCTATATGAGGGTCAATTTGATACTATACTTCCCCCAATGGGTTAATTTTCTCTATCGAACCTTACAACAGTGCCCCCATACTTTTAAATCTCAGGGAAACCATATTCCCCATAATGATCCCTAGATACATATTTTCAATATCAATTGGTAAGTATGGTTATCAAAAAATATGGTTAAAGTGGAGAGCATCATACGTTCCCTAGCCAGGGATCTGTGAATGCAGTGACGCCTCTTCCATGATTTTTTGGAGTACTATGAATCACATTATAGTTTTTTTATAGGGTCTAGTTGTATCCATGAAATAAAGGGTTTGGATCAAATGGTAGAAATTCTAACTCCACTATGTTTCATTGATGATAAATATCCTCAAAATTATCATGTCTTTCTGAGTAGACAAACTAGAAGGTCATAGAGGTGAAATATCATCATTCATATAGTTTTACAAATGTAGGTATCATATTCTTTAGTGATGATGTTCTCATTAGTGACTCAACTTGATACTCATCATATATCCCATTCCTTAATAACTCTATACGATCTTGAGTATAGGTTGAGAGAAAATTTGATGATTATTAACCTGGTTTCACCATGATCTCCTAGAATTTATCCAAATCTTCATCCTACAGAATGTACATACAGACGGATTTGTAAATTCTATGGATCTCACCTTCCTAGATGATAAAAATTACCTACCAATATCCTTCCCTATACTCTTATGTTTATTACTTCCATGAATATTCCATCACTCAACTTCCTTTTCTTTTATAATCTGATAAGAGAATCGTATTGAAAATGATTTTTTGATTCCCTACATTCTTACTTATGTGGTGGTAGTTCATCCATCTACCCTGGGATAGTTCATCAGGGAAGAGAGGATCTTCGACATGGGGAGGATCTTTGTGCAGGTGGTTGGTACCACCAGGATGAAATTATATTTTATTAGATGGGAATATGTGGAGGCCACTATGTTGGTAGCTGTTAGAGTAGGGAGGACCTCTGCTTATACTTTTTTATGACTAGGTAGGGCCTCCAATCTTGTGGTTGATGAAGAATGGAGGACCTCTTCTTTGGCCGGAGGAACATGGGGCGGACCTCCATGCAAACTAGTGATAGTGGCATTGGGAGGACCTCCATACTAATAATACGATGTGTGATGAGGACCATATCAATAAGAAACATCCATCAGGGGGGACTTCTGCTTGACCTAGTGTAAATATGTTGAGTGACTCTATTTTGGCCATTGGATGAGTGGGTAAGACCTCCACTTTTGCTGGATACAACATAGGGAGGACCTTTGTGTCATCTTATTGTGATATCATGGGGAGGGCCTCAATGCTAATCCTTGGTGAATTGGGTAGGACCTCCACTTTCATCAATGATGGAGTAGGGAAGAACCATGCTTGGGCTATGAATGGAATGCCTAGGATGTTCGCCTTAAAGGTTTTGGACTCACGAATTAACTCTATTCTAGGAAGAATATGTATGGTAAGGAACAGCATACTAGCTATTGATGAAGCGGGTAAGGCCTCCTCTTTTATTAATGGGATCATTGGGAGGCCCTACATGTGGACTAGGAATGCAGGGAGGACCTCCACAGTAAATCTCCTCATCTTCATCTTGCTCATAATGGATTTTTTCATCACCAATAATTGATATACTCAACCCATCCTATATGTGAGGTGGCTGAGGTCTTGATCCCAACCTGTTGAAGATGGGTCTCTGCTCATCTATTTTAGGGATCTGGTGGAATGTGCTGGTGGTGACAGAGGCCACTATAGTATTGGAAGATGATTCCCCTCGACAGGATTTCTCTGCAGCTTGTTAATAACATTTGTGTCAGGTGGTCTGGGTTGGGTTCCGTTGAGTAGATATATAGTACACTAGTTTTTCATCCTAAAAGGACAACCATTGTTGGTGCTCATGAGGGATAGTGGGAACCCATATTTGAAGGTCCCAGGTGGTAGTCATATCTGTAGTGACTCTGTTATCCCCCACATCCATTGTGTTGGAGAAAGTGTCATAGTATCACTCTAGGTAGAGGCTCCTAGGGCGGTTTTCTATTAGAGTGGGGAGGATCATCTCCCTTTGCAGCCCATTAGAACGGTGGTGTCGATGAGGTGTTGAAGCCTCCATGTCCTATTGAGAAATATACCTCATGGGAGAGACTCTCTCCTATACTTACCAATATATTATGTTGTCCAACACTCTCTTCTGGAAGATTTTGGAGGGTGATTTGGGGCATGGGTTCCTGGTAGTTGATGTCGTGATGAAATTCGTGGAAGAGTTGGTGTCACATGGGTTTATCGCGCTAAAAATTCTCATAACCATGAATCTATGAGCATTGGATGGATGGTTTCAAATAGAGTGTGACTTGTAAAGCATGAATATTTATCTCTCAGTATGGATACATGTAAAGAAATTCCCAATGCCCTAGTGTTTCCCCATTTTACATGGTCAGAGAGATAGATCTGTGCTAGTGATGTTACAAACTGGAATTCCCAATGCTTCACTACCCCAATTTTGGGAGAATTCCATGTTGGGCCCACATTTCTCATTGTGGGTTCTATCATTATATAGTATGATCTAGTGACCATCTAATCTTTTGATGTCTCGATAATGGCCAATCCCCATGTTGAGGAGAATAGATTCACATTGGATTCACTATTTCTATTTGTGGCGCAATGTTAGTAGTGTCATGGTACAATCCTTGATCTAATGAAAAACATTGGAAATCCCAATGGTTTAGGGAGAAAATATTCATTTTAGGTTCATCATTTTTGTTTCCAATTATTTCTCCATGTTTCACTGCTAACACGTGTTGACTCACGCTGGCAATGCAATTGTGCTTCCCCATATTCTCACTTTCTAAAGGCGAGTAGATTTATTCTCATTCTACATATATTTATACTTCTTTATTGAAATGGGATGATGGAATTTTAGTTTCCTATTCAATATATTCCCCTTTGGAACTCTTCACCTGGTCCATATCTCTATCATAGATTTTCTTCATGTTCATGGAACTGATTCTCAGTGCCATCTCTTCATGGCCATTGGTTACTTATGATGCTTTTGTCTAGAAATTCTAATGGTTCTTGACAATAAAGGTACCTTTGGTAAAGAGATTATTCATGTTGGTAATCATTGGCATGTTAAAATACTAGTAAAATTGGTCACCTGTATTTTTTCTCCCAGGATTTCATCTCATGAAGGCATATTAGGTTCTGAACACAAGGCATCTCATGTTGATCATGAGGAATCTAACACTGAAGGCATATACCTTCCAAGGAATTCACCTTAGGCACACTGTGTTTTACATGAGGTAATTGATGTGTTGGAGCATATCATCCAATGATTTCACCCTATGAATCCCATGTTTCTCATGAGGTATGTACTTTGTATCATGTCATAGTTTCAACATCTTATGGAGATAGAGATGACTGATCATGTTTCCCCTTGGAGGCTGATCATGGAGGTAGGTCAAGGAGGAATTTCTTCTAATTCTTTCACATCAGGAATCCAATGATTGGAATGAGGTATACGTTTGGGTCAAAATTTCAATGTATTGTGAGTATAGGATATGGTTTATCAAAACATCCCATGGAGGTGAAATAAGGACGCGTATCCCTATCAAATAACACAATAAATTTTTTCAATGGACTGATCATAACATACTGTGGATGAAGATCTAAGAGGTTTATCACATAAAGGGAAGATGTTTCACTAAGAAGGTGCATCTCTAAGAGAGAGAAACATAATTTTTTATCATTTGGGTGGATCACAACACCCTTTAGAGTAAGAATCGGGAGGTGTGTCCTATAAAAGGTTGAAACCACACCATGAAGGTTGATCAGAAGACCCCTTGGGGTGGATCAGAGAGGTATACCCCTAGGAGGGGAGAAAAAAGATTTACCATTGGTGAGGATTTATCCTCCAAGAGTCATAATATGTAACCTGTTTAGAGGATAGGGATCCAAAACCCATGTAGTTTGATTTTTTAGTTTAAGGTCGTGTGATAGTGTGGGTCCATATAGTTTAACATCCCATGGTGGGGACACTTATGTCATGAAGGTAGAGTTGATAAGTGATGGTGTGGTGTACATACATGGAAGTTTTCATTTTCAATAGGACTTTTTTGGTTTGATGATGTGGGTCATATGCAATGATCTGATCGATGCACTTGGAGTATATTTTTTCTCCCAAGTGAGCTGCATGATCTTACTGAGGATGTGGCCCAAAGAAGACCAGGATGAATTGGGTGTTGGACTTGGACCTCCGAGAGGATTCCTTGATATACCAGTTATTTGGGAATAAAATCCACAACATTTTATCAAGATATGTGGATTATACCTGAAGAGGAGGCCCATTTTAATGTATTTTAGGGATTACACATAAAGAGGAGGCCCAAATAGCATGTGGTCAGGGATTACGCATAAAAACTTCACATGTGATTCTATAGAGTATCAAGGATGTTGTTGGTGATTACACATGGAACAATATCTTGGATATGTATGGTTTCTAGGGATTACACTTGGGAGGATTCCCAAGGATATGATTCCAATTGGGTATTATATCTAAAAGGATGCACATATGGTTGTGGTTTGGGCATGGAAGCGGCCCATTAGGTGTGTATGGTAAGGTATAACACAAGAGATCGGCATGTAGGATGATTGAGAAAATTTAAAGGTCCCTAAAAACCTCTAATACCAATTTATTATTGCTCAGTGTGAGAAATAATAAGAAGAAATATACCTAAAAATCATGTCCTGGAAGAATCCCAAATAAGAGATGTTGTAGGGATTATGCAAGAAATCTCCTTAAGGAGGAAGGAATTCCATGTGTAGAGGATCTAATTTTATATGAGGAGGATATCATTATTTATGAGGAAAGGTGATGTGGAGACTATCACTTTTCATCCACACACAGACTATCATGTTCCTTTTTTGTAGGCTAAGTTCACTGTTTCATATCGTGTGTCGTGGAAGTTGGTACTAAGTAGTTTTTCATCATGCTTCTCAGATGCCAGGGACTTATGCTTCACCCCATTGGTCTAAAAAACACCACTCATGCATCCTTGGGAGGGGCATGGATTTAGAAATTCTAGGTTTCATTGGCATGGAGGAGTGGTCGATCATGAGGTCTATGTTAGTGTGTCTATGCTGAGAAGAAAAAGGAATTAGAGAGATTATGATAAGAAGACAACGTTATAGTAACAGATGCACTATGGGAATAGGGGACATATCACAAGAGAGCATGAAAGTTTTTCGTGCAGGCTTGGAGGGATGTATGAAACAAGAGTATGCAAGACATGGGGGTTTCATTAAAAATGTGCTTCAACACGGTGCTCTAATATATAGACTTCCCCTAGAGCTTCAAAGTGGGTTTCCAAAGAATAATGGAATTTTTTTTGTGAAATTTTATGGTTTCTTCTTGGAGGATCTCTTATGTTCACTTAATGTAGGTAGAAATAGGTCGGGTGAGAGTTACTAAAATATGGGCCCACTCGAGGAAGGGAACACATGGAACATATCATGCAAGATCTGATATCTTGGGGGTTCCATATATTCATTATGTCGTGTAAGACCAGTCTTATGTACAAAAGAGAATTGGTTAGACTTCTAGAGGACCACGATGAATAATGGGGGTGAACATCTATTTATATTCCATTTCTTTGGCCAAGGGTGAAAAATATTGTTTTGGTGGAAGATAAATTCCACATAGTAGATCCCTTAGTTTTGGTGAACGATCGTGGAAGGAAGAATCTGACATCGCATTGATCACACAATATTTTTGAGTGTTAAATGTATTTCCTTGGGTGAAACATTAATGCCTTCTAGGAATTCTCAATTTTTGTTCGAGTGGACTCCATGGAAGCTATGATCATTGATTTCTTGTTTAGTGATAAATTTCCGTGTGCACGGATTTCGATATTTCATACACGTCATGAAAATTCTATACACCTTCCTTTGTGTTCTCAGAATATTTTTAGGATTTGGATGATTCTTTTGATTTCCCAAAAATGGCCATATACGGCTTTTGGTTGAATTTCTAACCAATAAGTGTAATATTTGGGATTATCTAAGTAACAGATTATTTAAGTCCATGTTTTGAAGACTATGTAGTGAAATAATGTAGCCTCATTATTTTTGGTGTATCATGGTAAAAATAAAAAGTAATAAAATTGGCCACAATTATCCTAAATCACTTAAAAACATGTGGGGAATTCTTTTCTTTTACTAAATACCATATCTCCCACTAAATTTTGACATTCACTCATGATAGAAGTATTTTCTGGAATTATATGGACAGATTTGATGTCTTGTACCTTAAATCAAGGCCTCCTTTTTCATTTAATTAGATGTGTCCATGGTTATAAAGTAACACACTCCAAATAACTCATTATACTGGTTCGATTACATTTTTTACCTTGAGTGGAACACCAGGTATTTCAGTTTTTATGATATATTTGTACTGATTGTATAATAATTTTTGGGGATTTCATCCATAAGATAGAGAATATTTGGGAGATCTTATATCTATATCTATAATATTGTCTTCTTTATGAATAATATTTTATTTTATCTTTTTTTAAATTATATTTATATTTGATATTGAAACATTTTTATCAAAGGTAAATATTTGGGATTCCACAAATATTTTTTTACAAAAATAGTTAGAAATTAGTTTTTGGTTATTTTAATGTTATTTTATAATCCAATGATTGGATTTGAGATATCTTGTGAATTTTATATTTTGTTAAATGAGTGGTGAAGTGTAAATTATTTGGGTATAAATGTTCATTAAATTAAATAGTATATTTTTAGAGAACTAATTATTTTTAAAATAATTGGATTTTGAAATTTAATTAATGATGTAATGGGTTTAGGTCATGAACTAGATCTTCATGGTAAAAAAATTTTGTGTTACCTTATAAATTAGATTTAGAAAATATAATGAATGAGGTTGTTATGGGTTAATGGAATTAGAAAATGGGCTAGACATTAATAGATTTAGTGCTTTCAGAACTAGAATTAGAATATTTGGTTAATGGGAGAAACTTTTTGGACAAGTTTTTAATTGTAAATGGGATGTTTTGGGGGTAAATGATTGGTCAAATAATAAATAGAAAAATATTTCATATCGATGATAATAAAAAAACATTTAGTTGCCTGCAATAAAATATATTTAAGGAACCATGGGATACTCAATTGTTATGGGATTAGAATTATAATGATGGCCATACAACTAGGAATTTATTTGATCATCATAGTTTTGGTTTGGGATTCTATAATTTTATTGATTTCCAAAACCCCCCACTTATATTGTTGTAAATTTTGGTCATTCTATTTAATGGATCATACCTCTTGGCCCATTAATTTATGGGAAATTTGGTGGTAGAGGTATCCATGGGAGTCCCCATGATTTGGAGTGGGATGAGCCAGCTAAATAATTCAATTGGGAGGATTCACATAGTGTGAAGCCTTTGGCTATTCTATAGGGGTAGCTGTTTAGGGATGAATGAGTTACTTATGTCCTAAGATGGGTTCTGGAGGTTTTTTTGAGTTTCTACTGAATAGGGCGTAACTAATCTATGGAGATTCATTAGTGGCATACCCCATTTCTGGTAGTTGAGTGCGGTGTCATGGAGGTAACAACAACAACGTAAGGATTGAGGGGTGATTGTTTAGTAATTATGCAAAAATAAACACCACATATCCATGGAGATGGGGTTGCAATGTATCATCTTCTTGGTTGTTGGGGGTCTACGGTTTAGTGGTCCGATCTATATCATGGTCACCCCCCCCCCCAATATTATTGGATCTATGGTGTTTGAATTGCCATGAATTAGAGAGGCCAGTTTGACTATAAGGTTTGTAGGGTGGTGGGGGATGTGGCACCATGGTCCCTTTAGTTTTTATGTATTCTACGATGTGATCCTATGGGTTGCATCGTGGTCTTGTGTTTTTCATGACAGGTATAAATTCCACAATTCCCTCAAACCCAACAACGATTCAAGTCTTCCTCTTGTTTCTTGGGTGACCCAAGTGTTTCCCAAGGAAAACTTTCATATGCTTTTAATGATTTTTGACCCAAGTCTTAGAGGATTGATCCATTGAGGTTTAAGTGAGTTTATTCCTTGTCTTTCATTACTTTCTTCCTTTTTTATTATCTGAAAGTTATTGATTTCATGGGTTAACAACTACATTAGTGAGTTGTTGATAAGATGTTGATGTGGTTGATGTGTGGTATATTTGTAAGGTTGTTCTCCTCCATTGTGGTTATTAGTGGTGGCCTTTATCTCGATCCAATGTTGTGTTCTAGATAAGAAAATATTTGTTTCAGGTTGGGAATCCTTCGTTTCTCACCTATTGTACCATGTGAGATGGGTTTTTGTTTTGTTTATCTTTGGGAAGATTTTTTTCAACAGCCTAATAAAGATAATCAAATGTTTATTTGAAACAAAAGGGTTATGGGAGTGATTTTCATGTCATTATAGCTTTTTAAAATAATTTTAATATTATAATTTTATGGCCTAAATACACCATTAAAACACTGTAGAAAAAATGGGCATTTGTGACTAGTCAGGGACTCATCGCTAAAAACCCATTGGAAGGGGTTATTTGTGATAGGACAACTGGATTATCGCAAATAATATCTATTTGATACGGGGGACCCATCACAATATGTTTGGCATGAAATGTGCGGCAAACCGTGGGAAGGGAATTTGCGATGGGTTCTTATTCCCAACGAAATTGCCTGGCAGTAGTTCTTAGTATTTGCGACGGGATACTTGTCCCATCGCAAATAGTATATCGGAAAATACACATTTGTGACGGGCCCCAGAGAAAATAACTTTTTATTGACCGACTATAATTAATGCATGCACTGGCCATTTGTGATGGAACTCATCGCAAATAATCTAACCTATTTATACCCCATTTGTTTTCCTCTCATTCCACTCCTTTCTCTTCTTCTCTCTCTATTTCTTCTGAAAGAGTTTCTTCTAAATTTTTTTAATGTTTAATCTTTTAAATCGGAGAAAAATCTGTAGATTTTATATTTCGAAAGCTTCAGTTTCAAGGTATTTATATATTATTTTATTGTTTAGTTAATTTATTTTATTTTAAATTATTAATAATTTTTGTTAATTAGATTCAATTAAAGTAAATTTAAATTAAATATTTGTTTTTTCAGTATTTATTTTTTTCAGTAATTATGTGTAAGTGTTAATTAGAAATAATTTCTAATAATTAATAATAATTATAAATAATTAGAAATAATTAGGTTTAGATAGTAAGAATTAGTAATAATTATGATTATTTAGTAATATTTAGGATTATTTAGTAATATTTTCGATTAATTAGTAATAATTAGGATTAATTAGTAATAATTAGTAATAATTAGTAATATTAAGGATTAAATAGTAATAATTAGGATTAATTAGTATTAATTAGGGTTAAATAGCAATAATTAGTAATAATTGAGATTAATTAGTAATCATTAGGATTAATTAATAATGATTAGTAATAATTAAAAAATATTTGCAATAATTAGGATTAATTAGTAATAATTAGTAATAATTAGTAATAATTACAATTAATTAGTAATAATTCTCAATAATTAGTAATAAATTGAAATAATTAGTACTAAATTGTAATAATTAGTTATAAATTGTAATAATTAGTAATAAAGTGTAATAATTATAAATAGATAGTAATAATTACAAAAATCAAGATTAATAATTAGTAATAAATATGATTAATGACTAATAAATATTATTAATTAGTAATAAATCTGATTAATTAGCAAAAATCTAGATTAATTAGTAATAACCAGAATTAATTTGTAACAATCATGATTATTTAGTAATAATTTGTAATAATTTTTGATAATTAGTAACAATTTGTTATAATTTGTAATAATTATGATTAATTAAAAATAATTAGGATTAATTAGTAATAAATTGGATTAATTGGTGATAATTATGATTAACTAGTAATGAATAGTAATAATTACAAATAAAGAGTAATAATTAGTAAAAATTTGTAATAATTAGGATTAATTAGTAATAATTAGGATTGATTAGTTATAGTTAGGATTAATTAGTAATATTTACGATTAATTTGAAATAAATTGGAATAATTAGAAATATCTAGTAAATAGAGGATTAATTTGTTGTATTTTGGATTAATTAGTAATAATTAGGATTAATTAGTAATAATTAGTAATAATTAGTGATAATCATTAACAATCACGAATAATTAGAAACTATTATTAATATTTAGTAATAATAATTAGTAATAATTAGTAATAATTATTAATAGTTACGATTAATTAGTAATAATTAGTAATAATTAGTAATAGTTTGGATTAATTAGTAATAATTAATAATAATTAAAAATAATTAGTAATAAATAGTAATAATTACTAGTAAATAGTAATAAATAGTGTTGATTAGTAATATATACTAATAATTAATAATAATTAGAAATAATTTCGATTAATTACTAATAATTTGAATTAATTCGTAATAATTGGGATTAATTAGTAATAATTAGGATTAATTAGTAATAATTAGGATTAATTAGTAACAATTAGGATTAATTATTAATAATTAGGTTTAATTATTAATAACTAGGATTATTTAGTAATATTTTGGATTAATTCATAAAAATTAGTAAAAATTATTTTTAATTAGTAATAATTAGTAATAATTAGTAATAATTATTAATAATTAAGATTAATTATTAATGAATTGTAATAATTATATATAATTTGTAATAATTATAAAAAATAGTAATAATTAGTAATAATTATTTATAAATAGTAATAATTAATAATAATTACAAATAAATAGTATTAAATAATAATTATTATTAATTATAAATAATTATTAATAATTAGTAATAATTAATAATAACTGGTAATAGTAACAATTACTAATAATTTGTAACAATTAGGGTTAATTAGTAATAATTACTAATAAATAAAAACAAAGAGTAATTGATTGTAATAATTACAAATAAATAGTAATAATTAGTGATAAAGAGTAATAATTCAAAATAATTAGGATTAATTGGTAATAATGTTGATTAATTATTAATAATTAAAATTAATTGGTTATCATTAAGATAAATTAGTTATTTTTAGGATTAATTAGTAATAATTAGTAATAATTAAGATTAATATGAAATAATTATGAATGAATAGTAATAATTAGGAATAATTAGTAATAATTAGGATTAATTAGTATTAATTAGTCATCATTAGTCATAATTAGTATTGATTTGTAGTAAATGCAATTAATTAGTAATAATTAGGATTAATTAGTAACAATTAGGATAAATGAATAAAAATTTGTATTAATTAGTAATTATTAGGATTAATTAGTAATTATTAAGATTAATTTGTAATAATGATTATTAATTACTAATAATTAGTATTAATGGGTAATAATTAGATATAATTAGTAATAATAAGTAATAATTTCAATTATTTATTAATAATTAGGATTAATTACTAAGATTTATGAATAATTAATAATAATTAGGTTTAATTTGTAATAATTTGGATTAATTAATAATAGTTAAGATTAATTATTAATAATTAGTAGTAATTAGTAATAATTAGGATTAATAAGTAATAATTAGTAATAATTAAGACTAATTAGTAACAATTAGTAATAATTAGCAATATTTAGTAATATTTAGTAAAAATTAATATTAATTTGGATTAATTTGTATTGATTAAGTTTAATTAGTAATAATTAGTAATAATTATGAATAATTATAATTAATTATAATTAATAAAGATTAATTAGTAATAATTAGTAATAATTAATTGAAATTAGTAATAAATTAGAAATAAATTCATATAATTAGTAATAATTTGTAATAATTAGAAATAATTTAAAATAAATTTTAATAATTAGAAATAGGTAGGAATAATAAAGATTAATTAGAAATAATTGGGATTAATAAAGAATAGATAGGAATAATTATGAATAATTATGAATAATTAAGATTAATTAGGAATAATGATGATTAATTAGTAATAAATAGGACTAATTAGTAATAATTAGGGATACTGTTTTATAATTAGTAACAAATAGGATTAATTATGAGTAATTAGGATTTATTATCAATAATTTGTAAAAATTATTAATGATTTGTACTAATTAGTAATAACTATGAATAATTAGTAGTAATTCAAAATAATTAGTAATAATTATAATAATTAGTAATAATTAGTAATAATTATAATAATTAGTAATAATTAGTAATAATTAGGAATAATTTGTAATAATTATGTATAATTATTAATAATTAGTAGTAATTATTAATAAATTGGAATTAATTTGAGCAAATTGTGATAAACTGACACAATTTACAATAAATTGTCGGTATTCCTTTTGATTGATACTTCAACTCCTTAGAACCTTCTCCCACTAAAATCAGTATGAAAAATCCGCTCGAACGTACATTAGAGTAGATTTTCATAGTGATTTTAGTCTGAGAATTTTGCAAGGAGATGAGTCATCAGAAAAAATAGGACCTTTTTTCTTGACAACTCATATCTTTGGAACTTCTCAGACTGAAATCACTATTAAAATTTTGATCTGATGTATGGATATCAATTTTCGTATGCACAAGCATGGAGAGAATTTCAGTGAGACCTCCCTGCCCTCCATCCTCGTGCATATGGAAATGGATATTTGTACATTGGAGAAGATATTTTATAGTGATTTCAGTCAAAGAAAGTTATAAGTGGATGATTTATCAGGAAAAAGAGTGTCTGCCAATCCACTAGAAATTGTGTCACTGATAATTAATAATTATTATTTAAAAATACATATAATTTATAATAATTAGTTGTAATTAGTATAATTTTTTATAAATTATTATAGATTAGTATGGAAGCTTAAAAATAATATAAATAACTATAAAATAATAAAAATTATTTTAAATGTCCAGAAAAAAGAATTTAATTGTTCTCTATTCTTTATATAGTGTTTATCTTATATCAAATTAAACTAAATAACTAATTATTTCAAATTTTTTAGAAAAATATGGAATAACGAAGTCAAAAACAGTTATTATTAGAGGATCATGCATGGATAAATTAGGAATGAATCTAAGTAGTTATATTTTAAATCCTATATATATTAAGGGTCTTCAAGATGTCTTATCATTTGTGTTATCAAAACCTAAATTGGTTTTAGAAGGGAAAATTAATTTTCATTTTAAAAAATATTCTCCAAGGACGTATGACAAATTTCACAACATTGGAGGTCATTTGTTACATTTTGGTTTGCAACTAGATTGAGTTTTTTGGTAACAACATGGTGAAAATAGTTATAGAGAAGATAATAATAATTTGGTTCCAGATCTAGCATGGTTTCAAAATTTATTACATGATGGGGCAAGTTTGCCTTCTCAAAAAAATAAAACTCAAGATGTTATTGATTTAACTCTTAAATTGGAACCATCTCATTTATATAACTTTTTGAGGTCCACTGAGGATACCTTGAAAGATAAGACTGTTTGATGTAGTTGCTAACTTTATGGCTATTAAATCATATAATGGAATGTCAAGTAATTTTTATGATCAGATATTCTCTATTTTAAAAACACTCATACCTTATGAAAATGTGTTTCCTATAAATATATATGTGGGGAAAATGCTGGTTCGTAATTTGGGTTTAGATTATCAAAATATTCATGCATTTTAGAATAATATTATTTTATATTATGGGGAAAATTATTCATTGGATAGTTTTCCAACATGTATGAAATAATGGTATAACGAAGCTCAACCAAGGATGTCTGGATTTTTCTAGTAAAACAATTGAGATATATATCTCTCACACCCAGATTGTAGCATTTATTTATGTCACATAACATATTATAATTAATTTCATTGTATAAAACAAATATTTCAATTAGTAAAAGATTAAATCATCCCTATGATGGCGATTCATGGAATTTCTTTGACCAAGTGCATCTGTCATTTTCTTTAGAAGAATGAAACATGCAATTAAGACATTCTACTGACACTTTCTGTCCATTTATTTCTAACAGTAGTCAGTATTTATGTTGTCATGTATTTATACCTTTATAAAATTTACCTCAATGTATGTTGATGAAGGATCCATATATATTATTGACCTTATTCATTACATTTCATCCAAAAAAGAATATAGATATAAAAATGAAATCATTGATTGATCAGTTAAATTCATTTTGGAGTAATGGTGTCAGCACATATGATGTTACTATGTAACAAAACTTCCAACTGAAAGCTACAATGATGATGATAATTATTGATTTCCCACCATATATCTTGTTATCTGGCTGAAGTACACATGGTCAAAAATCAAGACTATATTGTATGATAGATAGAAAAGAATTTATGCTCATCAATGGAAAAACCTTGTTTTTCTGACAATCATCGCATATTCCTTCTAACCAATCATATTTTTCTAGGAAAAAATATATAATTTTAGAAAAGGAACAATTGAAAAAATATGGGCATCCAATAATGATCTAAGGTACATAGAAAAATCTATTGTCTCTTCATTACCTTCCATCACATTTGAACCAACATAAACCATCATAAATTTCATGGGTTTGGAAAAGAGAACAATTTGATAAAATAAATTATTTTTTGGGAATTTAAATATTGGTTGTATTTTTTGGCCCATCACATGTTAGATGTGATGTATATTTAGAAGGAATATTTTGATAATTTATCTCATACATTTTGGGATACACCTAGTAAGACCAAAGATAATCTAAAGGCATGATAAGATCTTTAACAAATTTTCAAGCAACCAAAACATAAATTGTTGGAAAATATTATATCAAAAAAATTTATGAAGCCAAAATCATCTTATACACTGTTAAAATAGATTCACTTACAATTTTGTCAATGGATTTTAGATTTGAGACATCCAGATGGTCATTCTTCCCATTTGGATGGATGTGTCAGAAATGGTCACATTACCGAATTGAAATGTCAAGAAATTCATGTTTTAAGGGAATTAATTATTTAGATTAGATTAAGTTTTTTCTTGAATCCTATGATTTGGAATGCACTCACAGATATGTAATGTTTTTCTGAGACATTTTTTAATTGAAAATAGACTACGATACAGTAAGAAAACTATAAGAAGATGTCATTTTAATTTTATGCAACCAGGAAAAATCTTCCAACTGATTTTTTTACTCAATAGAACATTTGATATTAAAATTTATATATATAAAATGTGGAGGTATGGTATAGTTTCAATGGATTTACCCATTCGAGAGATGCATGCATAAATTGAAGAAAATGTATGTGACAAAGAATCAATTGAAGGCTCGATTGCAGAAGCTTATTACCAATAGGAAATTTTTTCTGATCTCATTACATTCAATCTGAAAATACCTCAAAAAAGTTTAAAGGTCGTAACAATGGAAATTTGATGATGACATGAGCAATCAATTATCAGTATTCAATCAGCCCAAACCTGGCTTCGATGGATTTCATTAATGATGGCTTTGAAATTATGAACATCACAGAGCCCATACATATATTCTGCTCAACTATGAAGAAATGACACCATTTTTACTGTAAGTTCTCTTATCACTTATTCTATAATTTTTGAAATAGTAAATTTATCCTATTTTATTTTTAGGTTATATGATAATCATATCAAGAAATAGTTTCCACAAATTACAATAGCTTCTCTTTAAGAACATAATAAGAATAATTGTCCTACAGATTTCAAAAAATATTAACATAATTTTTTTTGATTTCACATAAAATATCAATTGAATACTTATTATAGTGATAATTTTTTTACAAATTTTCTGGTATCTCAACATGTTGATAAATTTGATAATTGATTGTGGGTATTGAGTAACCCACCATCCAAAATGGTTTAATATTATAATGCATATCTGTTGAATGGTTTTTGATTTCATACACGTGTATATGGGGAATAAAACAGACAATGAAAAGTTTTGTTTGCTTGATTAGATCACTTCCTAGAGAAATTGATGTTTATTTTTACGAAATGCTGGAAGAAATTATTGAACTATGTTATCTCAGAAAACATTACATAACATTGTTTAAATTTCCATTCTTGGTTACTGAGTGAGGCTTCTGTGTTCATCTGATCCATGGAATTATAGATATTAAATACAAATGTCTTCTTGAATGAAATGAACCTTTTTTATTAGATCATCAGACACATAACATTTATTAAGAAAATAATGGTGCTACATCAAGAGAGTTGGGTGATTGGTGGAGCATAATAAAAATTAAATCTCAATAGAATCATTTTTCTTAAGGTGGATGCAGTTCCGCTGAAGTGAATGGAATTGAAAATTTTCAAGTGACAACTCCAAATATATCTTTTTCAATAAGATACATGAATATCATTGATAACACCCCACAGTTATGGTCCGATGGTGATGATGATGTTAATGAAGTTACAACTGAATATGAAATGACAAGAGATGATGAAACTCAAACTAATACGGAAATTGATGGTGTTGAGGAGGAAGATAAATACATTGACATCTAAATCTTTGAATATGGTGATGAATAGGGACATTTACACAGTTAAATGTTGGTTATAATCATATATAATGTATACCTATATATAATTGTTGTTTTCAATTGTTTTCTAACAAAAATATTGTCATGTTTTAGATGGATGAGGATTTTTATAATTTGTTGTCGGGGGCTGATCTACCTTTAGATGAGAAGGATGTCATATCATGTGACCCTCATACATATGACAGTTTAAGGATCACTCGAAGGGGGTGTGGTCTTTCCCTGCTAATGATTCTTGACCCTATCCCTGACTGGCGTCTACATTTTTAGTTCGATCCATGCATAGAGAGGTATTTTTTCCTATGTATTTTAGTTATTTTTCATTAATTTATTTATATTATAATTGTTTGATTAATTGTTATTTACTAACATATTTAGGCATATAGATGTTGTAAAAAGGAGGGTGGTATTGTACAATTATTTTTCTAAAACATTGGCTTCATGGGATCATATTCCCATTGATGTTCAGCACCACATGTTCAAGAATTGGTTGGTATGTAAATAAATAATATTTCTTTTGGAATTAAATTAATTAATTAATTGATATAATAAATTATTTGTATGGTTTATGATATCCCTTTGATAAGAGCGTGTGTTATGCTATCTAGAAGGCATGGTAAGGATCTATGCATTCGCATTGAGACCTTTTTTTTCACAATTTGAAAAGGAAATCAATGGAGAATGTAGGAGTGATAGTGTTTCATGAGAAATTTTGCATCCACTAACCTGATTATATTTCATCATTGGTTTGGGATTGATTATGTACAAACTTTTTGATTAGGAACTTTCAGAGTAGATCATCAGTAGGTCAGCTAAATTGGGGTAGACAAGAGGATACATATCAATCTGGTAGTCGTACATTTAGTACGTATAATGAGAATATAGTAAGTACATTTTTTTCAAATATTGTATATAAATTTAAATATTAACGTTTTACTTTATTTTCATATAGGTAGTCACACAACCCCATATTATAGAGTTTGACATTT
Source organism: Viscum album (assembly GCA_963277665.1). NCBI lineage: Eukaryota > Viridiplantae > Streptophyta > Magnoliopsida > Santalales > Viscaceae > Viscum > Viscum album. Next base: position 1,040,856,324 of record OY728163.1, on the reverse strand, counting down.
ATAAGAGTATGATTAGTGATCCAGCCACTGGAGAGATTAGAGTTGCTCACTAGTGTCAGATTGTGGTTAGTATAATTTTCTTTTGAGTTTTAAGTTAAACTAAAAAAAATATTTAAACTATTTGAATTTGAAATTTGAATTAAAGGAGTAATATGAGGTTTCAATATCTCAAGAACATAGTGAGAGTCAGGACAAGACTGATATTCCGACCAGCTCCCACAAATTTTATGAGGCATCATGGATGCTAGTGTCCCAATATGCCTTCGAGAAAAGGGAGAGTTGTTGGTATCAGAACTCGATTGAACCCTAAGATTTTTTATGTCACCACTACAATGTTGACATCTATCTTGAGAGGAGTTCGCAGAGAGTCATTATCATTTGATGCATAGATGTATGAGCAGTTGCAATCTCTGAGTGAGCTGATAGAGACTATGCATATAGAGCAAGAGGAGATGTGTTAGTGGTAGTAGAAGCTACAGGAAGAGTTCTTACAAAAACAACAGTAGCCGTAGATATAGGATGAGATGCGTCGATGGAAACATTAGCAGGAGAAAGATCATATAGGGTACATGCGACTTCTGAATCATAGTTTAGGGATGGAGTTCCCTCCCTCATCTCGTTTATCTCCTCTAGATGACCCTCTCAATGATGTATTTTTACTTTATAATGAATCATTTTTATGTATTTTTTTTAATATTAACTATTTAACGTTTTAAATAGTTTATTTTTTAAATTTTGTGAATATTACGTTTTTTGTAATTTATTTAGTTATTTTTTATATTGATTATTTTATTAATTATTTAAAGTTTATTTTTTTCAAATATTAAGGTTTATATTAAGTTAATAATAATACTGTTATTATTTCATTAACCTTAATAATAATAAAATTATTATTATTTCATTAAATTGTTTTATAATTTATTTTATTTCATTAATATTATTATTATTATTATTTCATTTATATTATTATTATATTATTATTATTATTATTTTATAAATAATTTTTTTCCTATAATATTAAAATTGTTATTTCATTTATATTAATATAATATTATTATTAATATTATTTTATTTTATTTTATCCCCAATTATTTTTGACGAGCCCATCATAAATTGTTTTTTTAAAATCAAGAAAACTATTTGCGATGGGTGGTCAAACCATCAAAATAGGCTTTTTAAAAAACTTGTCAAAACTATTTTCGACGGTTCCACTAACTGTAAAAAATAATTACTTTTTATGATGGACTGTCACAAAAGGTAATATTTTTAATTCCCTTTTATCCAATGGGCCATTTGTTATGGGACCATGTCACAAATTATCTTTCGTGACGGGAACTCTTTACAAATGTACCACCGCAAATAGCCCTTTTTCAAGTAGTGAAAATCATGGATTTTGTGATCCTATATTTAGGATTATTTGAAAAGTGGGTTGGAAAACTATTTAAATTTTTTACTAAAATCACATTAAAATAAATTTTAATATAACTAATATATGATTAATGAAATGGTTTCTTCATAAAATCCATGGTTTTCCAAGAAATCACTTAAATAAAAAAATTGGAATTGATGGAAATCCTATTTGTAAATATTAATGAAAATTTTATATTCATGTGATTTTAATTGTTTTATGAAGTTTGTTTGTAGTCTGTAGTGTTTATGTTTTGTACTATGGCCATTTTTTGCAGCGATGATGTGTAGTTGTGATGTGGGTCGTTATGTGATAAGTTTTATTGTCATGTTTTAAGGTGGTTATGATGGAAAAGTGGTTCTATTGAGGTATTGGAAAGGAGTAAGTGGATGTGGTTACAAATGGTTGTAACATTGGGATGGTATGATCAATGAGGATGATGGTTTGTTTTTTTGATGGCATTTTAATATGATTGTTGTCTTCGTAATAATTGAATTAGTTAATAATGATTTGAAATAGAATGGGGTGGTTTGGTTAATGGGATTAATGGATAATTAATGAATTAAAAATGGGATGTGTGGTTAAATATTGTTTATTTCAAACATTAAATTAATGTGTTGTTTAAATATAATTTGATGGTAATGTGAAATATATAAATTTTCATATTTTGAGCTAAAATACAAAATCCAAAATGTGAATTATGGATTGATGTTTGATGTAAAAAATTTAGTAGTTGCAGTGAAAGTGATGGTTCTGTGAGGTTTGGTGGTGATGTTCGGAGTTGGTTGGTACTCTTATCATAGACCCATAGGTTGGCATTGTGTTCAGCTAGTATATATGTGTCTTGAATATTTCCTTGGTATTTCTATATTGACTTCTCCAATGTCAAGCACCATGTTCCAACACCTATATTTATTTGGGTGGTGTCTTTTCCAATATCTCAGTAGTTAGGATGGATGGTTGGATACTTGTTCTTTTCCACCCACAATTCCAGATAATGATTACATACATTATTTGTGATATCTAGACGTTAATATTTCAAAATAGTGATGTTTTATTAGGTGATGATATGGAATTTGATGGGGGTTGTTCATGTTATGAGTAGGGAATTTGGTTGATTTCATTTATGTTCATGATACCCTACTACTCTAGTTACAGTTGTGGATGTGATGTGATGTGATGGATCAAGTTTCTATGGGTGACATGTGGAATGAAGGTCTAGGTGTCTTTGGGTGAGATGTGATGTGATGGACCATGTATATTTTGGTGATATTGGATTTGATGTCTAATTGAATGAGGGGTTATTGCAATGTTATGATTTTCGAAAGAGATTAGAGTTCCAAGACATTCGACATTGTGGTGTGAGAGGTGGCAATTAGTGGGAAAGCGGTGTGGGGTACCCATATTCAATATGATACTTATTAGATTATTATTCAAGGTTGATGTTTTTGGTTAGTGTGTCATGGTGAGGATGGTATTTTTTAGTTGACCTACATAGGTGTCATTGGTTCTTCGATTTTTTCATGGGTGAATTAGTATAATATTTCCAACATGTGCAAGAGATACTATGGTATGTCTCTATTGTGTATACATTTATTCTAACCCATATATATACAAACAAATTTTAGGTCTCTAGGAGGACTTAATGGACCTTACTAGAAAGTTATAGCTTAGGATTTGGAGATATTGTAATGTCACTGCATTATCATTACTTTTTGGAATTTATTTGGAGAATTTTATTTCTATGTTTTTTATTTATATAGGAATTTTTGGATAGTTTTGATTTATTTTTTATATTAATTATTGGAGTTTTTATCTTTTGATTTATCCAATCTCCTTATCTTATTATTATATAGTGTAATGCCTCCTATTTGTGATATTTTTTATTCGTGTGGTCCTATTTTCCTACTCGGGTCCTACTTGAGGTGGGACTTAGTGGGTAATTATTTGTCTTCCACATTAGGGTGTAACTTTGGGGTGCTGGGTTATAAATTCCCCTCCCCACAAGGATTACCCCACTTGGTCCAGAAATTGGATATGGTAGATAGTGACACCCAAGTCCCTCCTCTAGTAGGCCCCTGGTTAGCTACTATCACCAAGGTAATAGTAAACACATAGATGGGAGTAATTACCATCTAAGAGAACACATGAGAAAGAGATAGATAAGACAAAAACAAATAAACTCATGATCAGATTCCAATACAAAAATATAAGTGAAATGTACATATTTAATGACATGCAAGAACTGCTACAACTGAAAGGAAAACTGAATGTACCAAATGAATGGTATACACAATGAAGACCACGAAGCCCAAACAATACCTGCAAAGTCCCACAAGCTTATAGTAACCATCCTGATCTCCAACCTAATCCCATTGACCTAAAATAAAATATTTACCAATACATTGGGTAAGTAATAAATATACTCAATATGATCCTACCTAGAGGATTTCATACAAAAGATGAAGAAATCATGATAAATTGAAATAAAAAAAGTCAAACGAACTCATCACCTAAACATCAATGGTAAGTTCTAAACCTCACCATGGAAACTCTAATAAAATATCACATTAAAGTTAATATAAAATAGTAAATATTATCAAATGTACCATACTGCCACTTCCCCACAAGTTTTTCACTCTACCCCAACATCACATGTCCTGATTATTTTTCTCCGAAAGGCTAGCCCATAAACACCTGGGTGAAGCACCAAAACATGCACCTTGTGACACAAACCATCTTGTCAATGTAACCAAATGTAACCAGTTAGTTTTCAGGTTCCGCCACATCATATAAAATGTGCATCATATTTTAGGTATTATACCTCAATCCTTCAGATCCCATACATAGAGTAAGGATCTTAAAGCCATGAAAACCTAAATTCATTATACCTATAGCAGTCTATAGGAAATTATATCTAGAATACATGTGTATGAAATGAACACAACCCATTAAACCCCTCTATACACATATAAGGGTATAAATAGTTCATGTGAATACTGGAATAAGTAAGTATCAAGGGAATATGGTGGGGGGAAATAGGGTAGTCAACCATTCATCCTCCCACCAGGATGTTTGGGAAAACACACCTTGGGATAAGAATCCTCATGGAATCAGTTCCCAAATAAACATGGTGGAGTATGATATAATAACACAAAATTTACACGGTATAATATATCTCACAACAACACTATGGGCATAACTTAGTCTTAAACTCAACTTCAGTTGACATCTCTCAGACTCCTGGTCATCACATCTAAGACTAGATATCTTATAAGCACAAAACTATTTAAATAGCTACATTGAATTATTTTATTTTTTTCATAAGTTAAACCTTACATTAATTTGTTCATTAACCATTAACTAACCATTTATGTATTCCACATTAAAATTTATTAGCATCATAACAAAGTGACATACATTCTAGGAATAAGAAAACAAAGTCCATGACTTCTCATAATTATAACCTCATCATAACATCCCATAAATATCCAACCTCATCGGTTAAACATTTATTCATTTAGTAACATTATCACTTTCTATAATACCACATACTATATGAAAAATTCCAAATATTCCAAAAAAATATAAACAATCAAGAACCTCCATAGATTTCAAGCATTGGGGAAAGGAAATATGATAAACAACAACTTGGTCATTATCAAAACAATATATTAAAACAAGAATCACGCTTTCAACAAAATGGGTAATCACATATTAAAACCATTCTATCATCTCTGGTGTCCTCCCCAACTCCCACATGTATATCTCAATTCATCCTTCCATCACGATCATCAACCACTTCTAAAAAAACCTAGACTCTCCACTCATATACTAAAATAGCCCTCTAAGATTATACATCCTTGTCGCACACCACATCTTGGCCTCCTTGACCCACATCATAATAGAAGAAAAAAAGAGAGAGAAACTAGACTTTCAGCCCTAAAAAAGGAATCCATCCTATACACACAATGATCCCTCATGACACCAAAGAACAAGGCTTGTACCATTTAAAAGAAAGTAGGAATGATGGTCCCTAAAAGTAATTATCATTTATAACACAACTGGTTCTTATTCCATCTTGAATTAACTCATTAATTACTCATAGAGTCCAATAATTGTAAACCTAAGTAGTGGGCTATCAAAAGCTGTCACAAATATATAAACTATTAATTAAACATGCCTTTAATTATTTTATCAACAGGAATAAACATTCTTCACATATTTATTCAATTCCATTAAAACATGTAAGATATATTCATTAAATATTCTTGATGTGTAAAGGTTATAAGACACCAGATTCATTAAAAATACCTCTTTAATCTTTTTATCTAATTCATTACCAATTAATTATTACATGATTTATTTTACCAATTCCACTTTATAATCCAATCATATCAAGAATAACATAGATACAATATTATCTAGAAAAATTAGAGGTTAACCATTATCATGGTAAAAATAGAAAAATCACCATGTGATAGATACCAATTCATTAATCTGGTTCATGTAATTATTAGTTTAATTTCCTTAGTATCCAATGTTCCAAATCAATCTCAATTTACCATCATACATAAATAAGAGAAGAAAAAAATCATCTGCCACAAAAATTTCTCAATGTTATTTTCATGAGAATGGAACAATGTAGTAGAACTTGATCGCCTCTCCCACAAGAACTATATCAACCCAAGAATTACACACCACAACTATGCTAAAAAAACCAACAAAACAACATTAGATTCACAGATATCAAGAGACATCACATGTAAGAAAGTAACTGTAGAAAAAAGATCAATGAATCTATAAGAACAGAGGTAGATTATGCCTTGGATAGATGTTGGAATGATGGATGGAAACTAGATATTGATCATTGAATGATATATAGCATCAGATATTTACATGGATTGTAATCCCATTTCAAGTCATGTAATCCTCAGGCTATATTTTATGATGAAAAATGTGTCACCGTTTTTTATTTTTAAACCTCGATTCATTACATGTCATGAACATACATTCACATCATGTAAATTTATATGGAATAAAATCTCTATTTTTATAGGTTTTAGTAGCCAAACTCCTCCATGCATATTCTAAGAACCTCGATCCTCAGAAAAGTACAAAGGGTCAATCCACCTGGATTTGTGCCTTTACATTAGATACCTCTCAAAAAATTATAACACTTTAGAATCCAATATAAACCCAGAGAGAAAACAAAAATTGGTTTGTCTAAATAGCCATCCTACGAGATACCTCTCAAGGAACTCACCACCACATGATCTCAACCACCTCATCAATATAATAGATTTAAACCACACAACAACCACAAATATCTAGTGAACACTCTTCTGGGGGAGATACCTCTCAAAAAATATTAGGCCATAAAAAAACAAGAAAGAGGCAACACCAAACCAGAATAGGTCTATAACCACCAAATGGACCAGTTTACAAGAGAATGGATATATATCAGAAAACATAGGGTACTGATTGGGAATCTATGATTCACCCTCCCAGGTACTCTCCTCCACAACATCGTGCCTCCACAAGACATGAGTAAAAGGGATTTAACACCCACTAGCACCTTCTCCTGGAATTCATGGATCTCCACAAGATTCTCCGAAAAGGAAACATCATCATCAACATAGATATCAACACAATAGATAATGTGAAAGTCATCATGAATCATCAAAATATGAACAAAAAATAATTTATTCAGATCATATATGTGGGAATTGATATCTGATATGACAATGCTCCAACATGATATAACACCTGTAAAGGCCCCACAATACTTGTAGAAGGATTAATTCCATGACCAAAAATTCACTACACATGATTAAGATTCTCCATCTTGAACACATGATCCCCTACATCTTACTTCAGATGTTTCCTATAACAATCGTCAGAATATTTTTGATGATCTTATGAAAGTTTCATCCACTCACAAATCACCTAAACCATATATATCATATTATGTGCCAGTTTTAGTCTGAGAGTTTTCTAATCTCCAACCCTAGTCTAGTATAATTGAGAATGGACTTTTTATCCATAAAAGGATTCAAACAGTACCATATAAATAGTGGATTGAAAAATATTTTTGTAAGAAAACTCTTTAAATGGTAGGTGTGTCATCTATGGACCTAAAAATTCAGGAACACAAGATAACAACATGTCTTTAAAATTATGGATGGTATTATCTGTTTATCTATCTATCTATGGATAAAAATAATTTTTATGGTATATCTAAGAACTAAATTCATACTAGATACCTCCACGTTGGAGGAAAAATGGGGATCTAGATTAGAAATGACCTTCCTCAGAAACCTGAGGAGTCTCACTACCTCCTCCAGATATTTCCTTAACAAAACCTCCAATGAGATCGACACCATGATCTCTATTATGAGGGATGATTTCATCAAATGGTCCACTACCTACCATATAGAATCATATCCTCTATGATCTTGTGGTAAACTAGTATAAAATTCAATCGATATGTCCTCCCACGTCCATTTAGGTACATATAATGGATGGAGAAAACCAAAAAGAACATAGTTATTTGCGTTCACCTTCTGGAAGACCAAACATCAAGACATGAACCCTGAAGCATCACGTTGTAACCCAAAGCACAAAAACTCACATCTCAAGGCTCTGAACACCTTTTTAACACAAGTATGGACTAAAAAAGGTGAACTATATAACTCTCTGACAACCATTTTCTAAGATTCCAGAGGAATGAAAATTCTTCCCTAAAACTACACATGATGTTGTTCATCTTCAGTCCAACCATCAGGGGCCTCGCCACAAACAACTTGGTCTCTCTAAACCTCCTCCTAAGGAACTCCAAAATGGGATTCCACCACCCACTGTACCAGATATGTCTAAATCATCATCTAAAAAAGATAATCATACCATGAATTTCTCCTATATCTCTATGTGATGATGAATGTTCTTCCATCACCCTACAGGAATCACCTGATTCATGCAGTAAATTATTATGTGAAATCCTCTTCAGTGTATCAGCTAAAACATTCACCATACTAGGTGCATATGAAATATAAAATTCATAATCCTATAAAAGTTCTATCCACCAATGCTAGATAAAGTTCAATTTAAGTTGGTAGAAAACAAACCTCGGGATCTTATAATCAGTAAAGACCACAAATTAATCTCTAATTAGGTAATTCCATCACATCATTGGGGTAAACACTGGTATAGCCATCTATAGATTTTGTCAAAAATAGTTACAAACATGGAGACATAACTAATGATATCCATAATAAAGGACTGATCTCTGCTACATCAAAACATAGGCCTAACCAAGGCATGAAAAATCAAAGAAAACCTCAAACTAAACTCTGTCTACTGGATGAAAAAGAACTGGATGTCTAACCAATATCTCCTTTAGATTTTATAATGTTTTTTGACCCTAATTAGTCCATGAGAATAACTGATCCTTTCTATTTGAAACTATAATAGGAGTCACAACCCAATAAAAATCACCTAAAATCTACTAAAAGTATGATATAAGACCAAGGAAACATTATACCTCTACCACAATATTGGGGGCTTATCAAGACAAAACTTCTTATATCATAAATGGATCCATATCTACTCAATTCTGGGATAAAACATGCACCAAGAAATAGACTTATTATACCCAATACTGACTCTGTGGAAACATTATAAACAACTACTCATGACAATGATCTCCTAAAATGGCATGGAGAGGCTCTGTATTCTCCTCCACATAGGCGGATTACACAATGATGTCATCAATGGAAACCACCATGAAATTTTATAGGAACCCACAAAACACATCATTCATTAAATCCATAAACATAGCTGGATCATTTGTCACACTGAAAGACGTCACAAAAAACTCAAAATTCCCATGAAGACAATAAAAACAGTCTTTAAGAAACCCTCAACCTTCGCTCACATATGAGGAAATCCCAATGGAAAATTTATCTTCAAGAACCATGTAGGACCCTTAATTTGATCGAACAAATCATCAATACATAGAATAAGATATCATTTATTCACTATCACTTGGTTTAAGAAATGATAATCAATACACAACTACAAACATCCATCAATATTATTTATGAAAAAAAACCGTTGCACCCCACAGTGACACATCAAGCCAAAAAAACCACCCTAAATAGACCATTAAGCTATATATGCAGCTCTAAAAACTCAGAATATACCATACTATATAGAGAAATTTATGTTAGAGAAACTCATAACTATATATTGATCCGAAACTTGATCTATCATTGAGGTATAATGTTAAAACTTCCTCCAGAAGGTCATCAGGGTACTCTTCTACAACCTTGAGAAAAGTCAACTTCTAAACCTTTAAAGAACATAGAATCATCTCATGCATCTAGGTTGATAAGGAATAAATATTCCTCAGACCCATCTGAGGGTCTCACTTTCAATTAAACATTGTTGGGTCTACATCAGTATCAAAGAACATAACCTATCTCTTAAACAAAACCATGATAGCCTGCACTAAATATAAATAATACATGTTATGGATGATTTCATACGGTTTTATCTATAAAAATAGGAAATATCCCCTACAACGGTGATACCCTAATTCTTTATCAAATCCCCTATATAAATCAAATAAGTCATCTCATCCTCTAACTAACATATTCAACATCGGGGCACTAGAAGCCTCTCTACCTCCATCCTTATAGCATGGATAAGGGTCGTTGATATGAATGATTGTAGCACTCCTTGATAAAAAAACCTGAATCCAGGTAGAAAACAAGAAAATGGTACATCGAACAACATTTGGATCACATGACATTGTCAAATCTAAAGCATGAAACTATCCATGACCTACTCTATGGAATCTATGAACATGTTGGTTACCACCACCATGGTTGCACTATACTATCTGAGGACGAAGACTGTCCTGTGTATATACTTATCCTACCTCATCCACACTCTATTATACTCAAATTGGAGCAACTTAATACTATTTTCTTGGCTAGAACTGCCTCAGCAGAGGAGCCTGAAGCAGAAAAACTGGTGCATTCTGACTTCACAGAATGGGTAGGAACACTCAATATAGATGACCTCATCCCCCAAATGAAAAACTTGTGTTTTATCACTTGGAAAAGGACTGAGAGCATCCAATCCCATATATATGAGGTATTGAGTGATGGTACATACCCCCAGATGATAAAAATATCTTTTTTCGTAACAATTGGGAAACCTGAACCACAATTCTTCTTCATGAGTAATCCTGATGTATCCCCTCTCATGATGATCAAGTTTTCACCACTTTCCTCTCAATGACAAGTTCTCTCACCAACACCTTGATATATGTCTTAATCATAGACAATGTAACCTAGTTCTGGATATCTAGATGAAAATTATTATAAATATGTCTCACCTTGGCCTCTTGATCTTGAAACTGGTCCACAGCATATCTCAGAAGTTTTCTAAAATGGATATCAAACTCCCACACACTGTAGCTCCCCTATTAAAGGGTAAGTAGCACCTAGAAAACGGTCACCTTCACAGTTGAAGAAAGAATATTATATCTAAACTGGTCTCATAAATCCTCCAATTAAACTGTAGACTCATCTTGATCTCTAAGGAATAAGACCCATTACTACCTTGTTTCCCCATGTAGCATCATCACAACCAACGATACCAAAGGCTCCATCTGAGCACAGACCGAACTAAAGTCTATCTAAACCTCCTCCAACTAGTCTTCCATGACTATATCTCAAATGGCTCCAACATACATCTATGGAATCTAGCACTAAAACTCTCAAATTTTCCTCCACCAAGTGTCGTCATTTTCAACCTCCACTCAGAAACGATAAAATAGAGAAACCTACTAAAAATCGTCTATGAGAATCTGATAAGGTCACAAACCTGGAGCCATGCCTAAAGAAAAATAAAGATAGAGATCCTAATCCTGGAATATAAAATACCATAACATTAATTAATTTTTATATTTTATTCATTTTAGTTTAACATAACCCAAAGTATACCCATTCAAACATTGAAGAAAAGAAGAATGATGCATGATCATTTCTTGAGTTTATACCCTGAAACCAGTATCACCTCATTTAGTAGTCATTATATGAATAAGGGTCTATGAATCAGATCCCAGGGGTCCTAAATACTTATTTATAAGTCCATATCATATGATTATAGTTCTTATAATGATTATCTCACCCCATTTCCCTACTATCCCACACCACCTCAATTGTGCCTAACTCCAAAATCCATCCAATTCAATAACCAAAGCTCTGTTACCACTACTTCATGACCCCATTTCCATAAGGGTTACCCCTATTAGGCCATAAATGAGAGAAGAGAGATAGTGATTCCCATGTCTACCTCTAGTAGGCCCTGGGATGGTTACCAACACTAATGGTATAGTAAATATGCATATGGGAGGCATTTTCCTCAAACAGAACATATAAAAAAAGAGTGATAAGACATACACATATAAAAACCTTCTCATATTCCAATACAAAGAAAACACAATTTATGACACCCCATGATTTAATATTAAGTTATTTTCTTTAATGTAATTCAATATCTTGAGATACACGCAAGATAGAGTTCGATCGCACAACGACTTAACAAACTAGTTGTTCAAAAACCAGTTATGAATAGCATTAACTGAATTTTGATTTGTATATACTCCATATAATTTTATAATCCATATTATGTGTTTCTTAGACATAATATAAAAATAAATTCAAGTTTTCAGATAAAAGAAGTATTTTTCATAAAAATGAAATTTTAACACCTTTTAATGGAGAACCCTTTTTAAATCCAATATTTGACACTTTTATATATTTAATTTGACAAAATAAACTTCTTATTTATAATACGGACATAATAATTTATTTTGGATAAATTTTTTGTGCTTTTCTGATAGCTTTCAATTTTTTATAAATATTGAAAACACAATGTTATTGTTTTAAACTGACTTTTTATTTAAAATATTTTTTATTTTATTTAAATTTATTAGGTCAAAATAAATAAATAATACATATATAAGTTCAATGTAAATAATTTTAGTAATTTTTTAATAAAAATAAATGTAAAAAAATTTATTGAACATTTTAACGTCATTTACCCACCTTCTATGCACATTTGCAACCTTTCATAAAATGTAATTTTACAACTTCTGTGAATTGAATTACAAAAATACAAGAGAAAAAGTTGACATGAGTAAGTAAAATTGGTTTCAATAGGTAGAAAATATTTTTTGGTCAATAGAAACTTTTGAATTTTATTTACCACAGTTAAAAATAAATAGGGTAATTAAAGGTAAGAATGATATTATAATTACCCTAAAATGAGTTCTAATTATATTGGATAAGTTTTGTTCTACCAAAATAAACCATATGAATAAAATATGATCCCCTTTACCCCACATGGATTAGATTTCATCATTTATTATTATTTTCTTTAAAGAAGAGTTAAAACTATTAAATTCAAATTTTAATAACTAAAACATTATTAATATTAGGTTATACATAACATAAATTAGACTATAAATATTTATTTTAAGGATAAAAATATATCCTACATGATAGTATTTTATATATAATTTTTAGGCATTAAATAATTAAATTTATTTCTGACACAATGATGATGCAGTAATTACTTTATTTATGAAATATTAAAATAATTGATATTATAAATATCCAAAAAAATTAAAATTGAGACTTTTAATTAATTACACTAATTTTATAGATTAATATGAAATTTCAGTATTGATTTAATTTATTTGGTTCAAAGTTATCATGTTTTTTTACTTTCACAAAAACCAAATACTAAATAGTGTCAAAATTGATAGAAATGAGTTTTTAAAACAAATATGATATTAGTAAGTGATATAATATTATTAAAAATATAACGTTCAGCCAAAGGACTCATATAATGATAGATATGTCATTAAAGAACCACTTTGAGTTCCCTTGTCATATTATATTAAGTTTATTAACGATTTATTTTAATAATACAAGAATACATGGTAAAAGTTAAACTATTTAACTAAGAGTTAAATCTAAAATATATAGTTAATATGGCAACATAAACCTATATAAAACCTATTTTCTGAGAGGTTTTTGACCCAAACCCACCTTATCCTCTAAATAGATCCTTTTTGGGTCATTATAAACCAAATATGATTTTATAAATATTAATATTTCATGATTTCCCTAAAGTGACCCACACCACTCTTATAAAATGGTACTTCCCCTTCTGTCAAAATCACACCTCCAAAGTCATTTTTCTCTAACAAACCCTACTCCAATATCCTCCCAACTACCGTCAAATCAAACTATATTCCTTACTTTTATCAAAAAGCTATTCTATGGATCAATTTTGATCAAATCAAAAGGAATCACCAGAAGAAGATGTAATAATTTCATCACCTCTTTCAAAGTTTTTTTCTTCTTACACTTCCTTTTTTTTGTTTACATAACAAAATAATAAATATAGTACCTTATAAGTACATTTATTTCATTAAAAATATGGTACAACAATATTCATTATTCTATCCATCCTATGATTGACAAAGTCTCCATACGTGAGTACGTACGGCTTACCGTCTCCACGTCGTGGTGTAGTTTGTTATTCAACACTTCATTATTTGGATGGGAATAATAATGAGAATAAATGATGCAAATAAAAAATATAACATGTTAATTGTTCTTTATATATAATATAAATATCCAATTATATATGATTTCACCATCAATATAATGGTATTGTCGCTCGTGCAAACGTATGGATTACCGTCTCCACAAACGTGATGAGATTCATTCCCCATCATAACCATTCAAGAATAACTTTAATTTTATGATTAAAAAAAATGTTTAATAACATAATATAATTCTGGATATGAATCAAATACATCCTATCCATAATAAACATGACTTCTGTAACAAAACATATTAAGGAAAACAAATCAGTTAACACCCAAAATAGTGATACTGCTAAAATATCATTAACAATGAAATATTAGAAGATCATATATGATATCATATTTATATATGTGATTCTATTATAATTTAATAACAATGATTTCACCATTATAAATGAGTTTAACTTACCCTATAATAAGGAAAAGTACAACGTAAGGGGTTTTCATCTCACTTCTTATTCCTGTGAGATTCATGCTATATTGTCACTATTTATTTTAGTGTGGTGTATGTATTTTCCATGATTATATTACATATGTAATATTATTTAATTTATGTTTTTTTACAACTTCCTTTTATGTTCATTCTTTCATGGTTTGTATGTTTCATATGTTACCAAATCGGTATGGGAATTTTCGATTTTAATTTCCACTCATTGGGATTTACGCAAATTTCATTGATTATTTTACTCCATGATAATGTGTGAAATCAATATTTATTTATTTATTTAGTAATTTACACTCCCCTTTGTATGGATATACTTTTGATTAACATAATTAATCCATTGATAAATTATTAAGTCATTGTTATAAATTGTATAAGAGTATTCTTAAATCAATTTCCATTCATTGACTTAAACATCCAAGTCATTGGTGTTGTTGTTACAAGAATATGTGTGAATGTCCTCTAATTGATTTACACTGAATATCAAATAATATTGAGTTTATTTATATTTGTCACACAAAGCTATCTAATTTATTTATCCATAACCTAAGGATAATGTTTTTATAAGGGACTTCATCTCAATTTTCATTTTTTTCAGACTTCTTTGTTGTTGTGCACCAATTCACTTTTATATAGTGTATATACTATACATTGACATAATATATCATGAATCCCTTTATTCTGATGATCTTAAATAGTTTTTATTACCTCAATTATTTTTATTCAAATGTATCTCATTTGGTTAGGAACTCTAACTAAAATATCATTTTAAATGTTTAAAAAATTTATTCTTCTAAATATTTCTCATTAATGTCCATGTTTTAAAAATAGTTTTTAGGATTTATTTATATGGACATGATTGTTTTAAAATTAAAATTACATTTAAAATTTTCTATGTGGTATGGAACACTTTTATTCAAAAATATCTTTTAAACGAATTCTTTGATAAATAGGGTGAATTTTAAATATTTTCAATAAAATGGGGATATTTCTCTCAAATAGGTTTACCGGTTACTTTCATCTATGTCAATATCCTTAATTATTCGTGACTGCAGTTGATTTATTATAAATCAACCTTCCATATTATATTTAATGCATTATGATTGGGATGTGAAATTTTTGTACCATTCACGTTTTGTGGTTAAAATATTGACATTTCACATGGTAGTTTTAATACGAATGTTTAGATTAAGTTCCACACTTTTCATATGAGGAATACATTGGACATAGTAAGTAATGGGTGGAGCTTGCTATAGCTCCCCGATGCAACGGTGGGTTTCATGAGACAAACTAGTGTCTTGGCACAAGGGCTTGACAAAATCTTTAATTCTATTATTAAAATGAGGCCTTGAATATGTGGTTATGATGCAGGACATTATGAATTCCATCATTATGAAATTAGCTATTGATATTACATGTGATTATTCGACTATTTGAATATCCATGTGAATTAGTAAATGGAATTATTTTATTTGTCTTTGACATATTATGTAGAAGTTTAGGTTTAAAAAGGCTCGTTTTTAGTCTTATACATTTCCTTAAATTTTTATGTTTTATTATGATAGTTTCCACTATATTGTTATCTTTGCTGAGCATCTGAGTTCACATATTTCTTATGATTTATTTTTCCCACGATGTGAAGAAGTATAATTATATTGACCTCCAGGAATAGGATAAGGGATATAAGTGTGTTCAAAGGAGACACAATGTTGTTGTTTTTCCATTTCATAATGTAATGTAAAATGTATGTATGTATCTAGTACATCCAGGGATACTAAACTAATCGGTATTTAGAGACTTGATCTATTGTGATCATTCCAATGTTATGTAACAATTCACTGACTCTGGGTAACTAGGGTAGGGGAGTTATAGTTGGAATCATAGGAATTTATTAAAAACCTTGGAAGCTATATTTAGAAAAACTCAGATTAGAAAATACTACCCTAAGATAGACTTTGAGGATTAGAATAGAATAACATCCAAAAAGTTGGTAATGTAAATATTATAAGGGTATTCCAAGAAATACATCCTTATCTTGATATGAGAAGGATGTGACATCTCTGGAACAGATGTACCTAGGGGTAAAACCTGAAAATACCCCTGTGAATTAGACTCGAATGGGAATTGGTGCACAAAAACGGGTCTTGCTTCACTCTGGCTTATGACACTCCTCGGGGATATTCTTAGGATAATTCACATTTTCATAACAAACTTATTTGAATTGTTTTAATATAAAAGGAGAATAAATAACCATGGTTAATCCTAAGCTGTTTTAGATTTAAAATAAGGTGTCATGATATTCTCTAAATGATTTTATGACTATTTACACTCGAACTATGCTTTCCTGTTTTAGTCAACGGCAATATTCCAAGGATGTCATAGTAACATTGATCAGGATTTACAAGTTGTGAATGATGGTGGTAATGAGTAAACAAATAGAATTTTGATAGGAATAATAGATATTGTGTTTATGCTGAAGCAGGTTTCCAAAAATATAATAAACCATATATACATTAACCAACTCCCAAACTCATAAAAGAAGAGAAAGGAAGAGAATGATAAGAGCTCTTGTAGTGGAGACCCTAGAGAAAATAATGCTCAATTTCAATTATGAAGAAAATGGGGAAGAAGACACCCAGAAAAATGTCTCAATGGAATAAATAAATTATTTTTTGTGGGAAAGAAGTACATAAAGTAAATAATTTCTGAGTAAAAATGAAGAGTACTATGGAAGAAAATAAAAATGATACTAAGAATCCATTTATAGTCATTTTTTGTAAATATAGGGGACCTGGGAATTACCAGAGTCAATTCCTAATTCTATGGGATAACCACTAGGTCAAGGAAGAACCTATGTGGAAATAAAGGGATGGAGAAATGTTTAAATGTATTAATGATATTTGTTGATGGGATTAAATTGGAATAATTTTCTCTCATATCTATAACCCTACAGTTTTTTATGTGAAAATTATTTTTTAGGAAGAATTATCTTCTCTTTTTTTGATATAGTTATAAAGAACCATTTGGGTTTATATGATCCTTGAATTTGTGGAAATTACAATTTTTTATTTTTTGGAATGAAAATACGATGTATGAGATAACATTTGGTGTTAAATTATTTTATAGTTATTTTAAATATTTATCTAATTTTAGAAATTTTATAAATTATAATTTTTTAAAAAGAAAAACATGCAGACTATGTGACAACCTGTCACATCGGACAAAGTTGTGGGAATCGAACCCACAAACAAAGTGTGATTGTGATTTATCAACTACCAATAGACTACGCGAAGTCCCTGGTTTGTTTGAAAATTTTTTTTAGTAAAATTATTTTATTGAACAATAGTAAGTTTATTTGGGATCTTATGTTTTATCAAAGATATATCCTTAGTATAAGAAAATGATTTGGTGGTTATGTGATTAATGTTATTTTGGAATACGTTCGTTCTTTTGGGAACACTTTATGATTAAGAAAAATAAAATACTATGGGATTTAATATGAGGAGTAATGGTGGATTTTTCTTAGCAGAATATATTTTTTTTATAGATATTCAAGTTATGAATATAAATGATTAACCTATCACAGAGAATATGTGATTTGGTTAATTATAATTTTGTATGACACTTTAAGAGTTATTGATGTTATTTAGAGATAAATGTTAAGATTTACTATGAAAGAATATGTGATTAAATGCTTCTGAATTTTGGTTTTCAATTTTAGTTTGAATTATATTGAAGGATTTTAAGGGAAATTTTTCATGAACCAGGCCATGTCTCAATCTGAACCAGCGCCCAACCCGGTCTCGGATGTGGCCCGAAGGGCGTTCCTGATCCCCGCAGGCTGGTACAAGTTCCTGGGTATCAAGAGTAACATGTGGGAACGGTTTACCCGATATAGGAAACACAAAACCACTAATAAGACAAATAAAATAAAAATGTGAAGTGAAAACAAAACAGAACCTTAAACTAAAATAAAATTTTAAGGGTTTACAACTTGAACCGACAACAAAAAAATAAAAAACAACAAAAGTAACTAAAGCTCAAACTCAAACCACCAAGAAACAAGAGAGGTGCAACATCCACAGGCCACAAACACCAACCTTCATGAGAAGGCAATCAATGACCAAAACCACCATCACTGAGCATGATTCCTCAACCAACAATACCTAGAAAACAATGTCTACATACACACAAAGGTGTATGTATGGTGTGATCCAAAATCCTAGTAGGATACTACCAAATAAAAAGGTTCCATGACACAACATCAAAAAGATAATCTAACATGATCATTTAAAACCATACTTTTTAAAATGCTTTTAAGGAAAACATCTAAAAACAGAACGTAAAAATAAAACAGTACTGAAACAAAAACCATTTAATAATACTACTTTAAAATGGAAGAGAAAATTTATAAAGAACTTTAACATACTAAAGTGGTCCTCCATATGTCGATGTAAGGCACTATGACATGAATAGTAGAGCACAACTGGTAAATCCCCTAAGTATTATATAGCTTGAGTGGGACCCTATAACCTTAGGTCTCGGTGAAACGTGGCTTAGAAACCATGAACCTCAAAAAACGTGGCTTAGAAGACCATGAACCTTGGGAAATGTGGAATAGAAGATCACGAACCTCAGTAATTCATATGTTTAGTTAGTGTTTCAATCGTCAATCTAGGTAAGTGAAACGGGGACGATACCACTCCAGATCACTAGCGCACTAGTTCTAGTCCACCCACCTAGATACCTGGGTTTTTCCCTTGTGCTCAATCAATTTCCACATTCACACACTATTCCATTTTCACATATCAGAAACCCAAACAAGACATTACACACTCAAAAATCACCTCTTTCATACCCAAACCCATTTCAGAAAACACACGAACACCAAATCAGTTCACAAACATACCTTTTATATCTTGTGAAATTTAACATTTCACAAATAAAATCCAAAATAGTTTCCCAAAGAATACCATAAGGATTTACACTCGAAGGCATACCCAAAAATCCACTTTTAGATGAACCGCACACCAACAACCATTTCACACCATAAATAGCATCAATGGAATTACTTGATGAATCTTTTCAACTAACTAAAGAACATTTATAAATAGAAGAATAAGGGTTTGAAAATAAAAAATGCTCTATTACACAATTTATTAAACATTTAAAATTAGCAACCAAAGGTTTACACAAGAAAAACACACCAGATATCCATTTTAGAAAAAAACCCATTTCTAATCCATAAACATAACAAAACCATTTAAAAAGGGTTTTCGAACCACCCGTACATTTTATAAAATTCATTCAAGGTACAAAACACAAATATGTGGGTGTGAAAAAGAATGAATATAAACGATCTTCTCAAATATTCCATTTCTCAGCACCAAACCACTTTAAATATTTTCTGAATTCAAATCACACAATACAGACAACTCACAAGACCCTTTTTTTAAGAACCCCAATTTAATACACACACACAAACAACATAGCCATTTTTTTGTAAAAAATAAAAATTCTACATATGATCACACCAATCCTTCAAAAAAACATTTTTCACCTTTTAAAATAATTTAATAATCCATTATTACAGTTTATAAAACAACTCCACTAAACACACCAATCTATTAAATCAAAGGTGCACCCAAAAAACATCTTGAAAATCCGACCGCACGTCCTCACCATATAAAAGTGTGTATTGTATGATCAACACAATTTAACTAATCCATTTTATAATTTATAAAACACCACAAAACCATTTACAAAATTATGTAAACTATGTTCATAAAAATGAACCTGTTTCAAACCAAATTCGCCTCACTTTTTTTTACTACATTCACATCATGTAACTAAATCATAGAACATATTAAAATAAACCAAAAAAGTTGAAATATCTCAGAAATTTAAGGGCAAGGAACCACCTAACAGCCTTTAGAAACTTCTGAAAAAATATGTGAAGTCATCATTGCACCACAAGAGACTATGAACTAACCCTAAAACAAGAGATCGGACCAACAATATTTAAAATCAAACTCTAATTTGAGCCCCTTACCCACTGGATACTCAAAATTCAAGGATAAAAAAATGAAAATGAGACTCCACCGGGGGGTTTCTCACGCAGATGGAGGGAAAGGATTCGTCTATCATGGGAGGTGTCGTGATACTGTAAGTCGCATCTAGTAGGAGAGGGTGTGGGGCGGTGGTTTCCAGACATAGAAATAGTGCATCAGGGTGGCGGTTGTCGGACGAAATAAGGAAGTGGTGGTCAGAGCATCGTCAGACGATCGGGAGGGTTAGGGGTTCGACTGTACAAGGTGTGTGTGCTGGTGGGGGAAGAAGAGGATGGAGGTAGGCCGTGTGATAGACTAGCTGGGGGGAAAGGGTGTAGAGTGACTGGAGGTGAGGATGGGGGTGAGAGGACTGGTGAGGGTGTCCTGGTTGCGTCTCCACAGGGAGGGAAGAGGGAGGGTTGGTGAGGGAGGCGGGAGCCAAGGAAGAAGTCAGTTGTGCAATCGACTGGCCAGGAGAGCACTGGTCGGAATTTTCAGGAGGGTGAAGATGGAGCGGTCGAGTGGATCAATGGGGTGGGCGATGAAGCAGCCCCCAAATTGGGAGGGGGAAAGGAAAAAAAACTTAATTCTATAGAGGAATTAGAAAATACTAACAAAAATAAAACTAAAAAATCTAAAAAAATAATAGAAGAGAGAATAGTATTAATAATAATTATAATAGTAATGATAATGATAATAACTAAAACAAGGATAATATTAATAAATAAAATAAAATAATTATCATCACTATTATAACTAATAATACCCAATAATAATTAATAATATTATCGAATATTTAAACAACCCATTATATTTTATCACTTCTTATTTTACTTTATTTTCATTTTATTCCTCATAAATTTTATTTCTTTATTAATAAGTCAATTTATTTAATTAGTTGACCATCAAGCAGGGCATGCGGTGAACAGATTGAGGTCACACGGTGCCCCCAGCGAGGTCGCGTGACTTCGACCATGGTGCACTGGATGCAACCAAGGGAGAAACCTTCATTTCTAAATAAGAGCTCATAAATTTTAAGTATGTCCTTGACTCGAAATATCTAATGACCAATAAAAATAATTAGATAAATAATATTAAAAAATAGGGGTGTGACAATTCTCCCCACCATAAATCTTTCTTTCCCATAAAATCCAAAACTATGGCTGAGACCCAAAGTAGGAAATGATGCCCCCTTAAGGTTCGAAGAGGATCTCTATGAAAACAAGCAGAAAGTGGAAAACACATTGTGCTCAAAGAATGTGACTAAAATGACAAACTCTAGAAACTTGTAAAAATGATTTATGATATGTGTCACCCACCCCAAAGAGCTAGAACACCTCTAGTTGACTGATAAAGGAGAGGAACTACCACACCCTTGGAAACCAACTTCACAAACAGAACACATCAAGTACCACAAAACGGGAGTCACACTATTTGTCTAGAACAACCAAATAAAAAAAACCATGTCCAAGGATCACTTTAATAACATATCACCATATCATCTCTAGGAACATAACTAAAATCCAAACATAGGAAATCCAGAAGGGCTCCCCACCATTAGAAACCTACTGACGCCCGAGAAGAGATTGGAAAACTTACACGGGGATGCCCAGGTGGACTCCCAACCACAAAAATAGCGTAATATCAATTTATTTTTTGGGAGTTTCAGTGAAATCCCGAATGGGTCTCCCAACCATTGGAACCAAAAAAAACACAAGAAATCAGAGGCTTCCTGACAGTGACCCAACACTCCACAAAATGGGCAGGGAGGGCGGGTCCCAACCATCAGGTGTCAAAACCACAACCGCAGACAAACCAAAATCTCAACACCCCTGGATAAGAACCATTCAACTCTATCACCAATTCTCCAAAACTGACCCCATAAGGGCCGCTTAAAGAACTTACATTCGGTGAGATTCCACCCCCGGTACTTTAAGTTAAACAGACGACCACACCTCTTCATATCCACAAGAAACCCCACGCTTCCAAATGGGTTGTTCGGAACAAAACCACCAGAAACAAGTTAAACCTCCTTCACCTTCAATACTGATGATAGAAATAAGGTTGGGGGTCCCATACACTCCCGAGGTTCCTGACCACATGCCATCTTCACTCTGAGGTCTATGGCTAGAGCCCGGATGTTTGAAGCATCTTCTGCCTCGCTGTCAGGTATTGAATACTCCCAAACAGAGCTTCTCCTTTTAGTTAACACATGTAACCACACCGCCACTGAGTCAACACCAACAACCACAACACTCCATGACATACAACTACTCACTCATGGTATATCCACCCAAACAGTGGTTTAGATGGCGCACATGCATCAACTCTTCACCTTAACCAATAAACTTAATAAGTGAAAGACACGCGACATCCACTCCCCTTTGAACAGAAAAATAATTATAACTACTCAAGAGGAGGACACCCCCCTATGAAAAAGGGGATCCTGAAGGAATCTATGAAATCAACCCTTTATCTTCAATGAGAACTCATGCTGCAAGAAGTCACCAAACATGACCCTTGCGGCTGATGAACACACTATAAGCCTTTCAAGTCATCGGTCAGCATCAACAACTTTCAACCGCCTTCAACCTTCCCCACTAGGATTCCATTCACCATTTCCAGGGGGAATATTAAAACATGGTTATGTCAAATTTCATACTCGAGGAGTCAGAAAACTCAAAAAGACCAAATCTCCCTTCAACTCCCCTCGCATCTTTCATTCCTTAGCGAGAGGATCCACTTAACTGAAGGAAAAAGGAATAGACATAACATTTTAACTAAAAAGGAAGAGTCCTCACTTTCATCAACTGGAGGGTCGTCCGACGATGAATTACCCATGGCCTTACTTCAATCACATGTTAATGCTTCATGGGGGGTGTACACTAGTCAAGAAATAAAACCATGGACCCAGTCAAACTGGTCCAATGGTGAACACATATCGCAAGCGAACCCAAAACGTGCAGGGAGAACCACTACAAGGGATTCCCAAAGCACTTTTCAAAAGAAACCATTAACCACACGCTTGAACACAAACATAAAAATAATAATCCAAACTCAAGACACAAATCAGCCAAAAGGATTCTCGTCTTGCAATGCCTCACATCTGACATTTCCAAAACAAAAGGACAAACCACACAATCACCAGTTATCAAAACACAAAACAAAATTCCTTTAACAAATATTTTTGAAAATAAATGAATCTAGTGGGTTATACAAACAATAATGGTGTCTCATGGGCCTCACACATGCATGATCCCATGCCACACCAGCACCCACCTCATGTCCATCCAGGAACTCATCCACTCGCACCATTAACCATTCCTCTTTCTATATAGATTCCTGCATGTGGTTGTCCATGAGAACACCAAGGATCAAAACCAAAACTTTCCATTTTTCAAAACCAAAACATTCAACCCACACTTTTCAACCCTACACATAATTTTATTATTAAATGGATTCATTTAAAAATATTTTCCAAGACCAAATCATTTTTACATAAAAACAAGATTCCCATAAATTTAAAACAAAGAGGTGAAGAACAATTCAAGAGGGAACTAGAGACAGTGGGTGACTGAGACATATGTTTGGCGGCCATATTCTAATCATGCCACCACCACGGATAGTATATAGGATAGTTTCCCCGGCTACACAAGGTTTGCAAGGAATTGTAAGCTCATTGAGACCACTGACCCTACTCTCCTTTCATTTCCCCTAAACATGATTTACCATAGTGAATAAAGACTCAAAAAGACCTAAACATACCATGGTAACTTGAGTCTCATCATGAGGAGTGCTGGCCAGGCACCTTACACATAGCTTAGACGTCGAGTCCCAACAACCTTAACTCCAACCTATCTTGACTCTATCCCAAAGGAACACAACCCAAGAGGACAAACACCCTTTGATTCCACTTTTTCACGAACCAAGCTGGGTCCCCATCTAACCCAGTGCCCGACCCGGTCTGAGACGTGGCACAAAGGGTGTTCCCGATCCCCATGGGCTGGCACAAGTTCCTGGGTATCAAGATTAACATGTGGGAACAATTTACTTGAAATAGGAAACAAAAACCCACTAAAAATATAAATAAAATAAAACTGTGAACTGACAACCAAATTGACCCTTAAACTAAAATCAAATTTTAAGGGTTTAAATCTTGAACCAACACCCAAAAAATAAATAAAAACAAAAGAAACCTAAGTTATAACTCAATCATCCATGCAACAAGAGAGGTGCAACATCCACATGCCACAAACACCAACCTACATGAGAAGACCATCAACGACCAAAACCACCATCACGAAGCATGATGCCTCAACCTGGAATTCATAGAGAACAAGGTCTACATACACCCAAAGGTGTTTGTAGGGTGTGAACCAAGATCCCAATAGGATACCACCAAATAAAAAGGTTACATTCCACAACATCAAAAAGATAATTTAACATGATCATTTAAAACCATACATTTTAACTGAAAGTGAAAAGAAAAGTGTATGGAAAGAAAAACCATTTAACATTACTAATTTAAAAAGCAAGAAGAAATTTATAAAGGTCATTCATATACTCAAGTGGTCCACCATATACCGATAGAAGGCACCATGCCATCAATAGTAGAGCGCTATGGGTAAAACCCCTATTTTTCATCTAACTCGAGTGGGACCCAAGAACCTAGTGTCTTGGTGAAACGTGGCTTAGAAACCATGACCCTCGGAAAATGTGTCTTAGAAGACCATGACCCTCAGAAAATGTGGCCTAGAATACCACATCACTCAGTAATTCATATGTTTAGTTAGTGTTGTAATCATCAATCCAACAAAGTGAAATAGGGAAGATAACACTCCGGATCACTAGCACACTAGTACTAGTCTACCCACCTATATACCTAGTGTTTTCCCTTGTGTTCAATAAAGTTCCAAATTCACACACTATACCATTTTCACATATCACAAACCCAAAAAATACAATAAACACAAAAAAGTCACTGATTTCATACCCAAACACATTTCAAAAACACACGCACACCTAATAAGTTCACAAACATACCTCAAATCTCTTGTGCAGTTTAACAGTTCACAAAAAATAATTCCAAAATAGTTTCCAAAAGAACACCACAAGGATTTACACTCGAAGGCATACCAAAAAATCCTCTTTTTAGACCAACCGCTCAGCAAAAACCATTTCTCACTATAAATCACATTACTTGCATTGCTTGATGAATCCTTTAAAAAAATAAAGAACTTTTATAAATATCATAACAAGGATTTGAAAATAAAAAATGATCCATTACACAATTTATGAAACATTTAAATTATCAAACAAAGGTATACACAATAAAAACATACATGCTATCCATTTTAGAAAAAATCCTTTTATAATCCATAAACCTATCGAACCCATTTAAAAATGGGTTTCACACAATCCACACATTTAATAAAATACATTCAAGATATAAAACACATTGAAGTGGGTACAACACACAGTGAATATAACTGATCTTCACAAAGATTCCATTACTCAACACCAAACCACTTTAAATATTTTCTGAATTCAAATTGCACCTTGCAGACAACTCACACGACCCTTTTTTTAATAACCTGGATTTAATAAAAACACACAAACAACATAGCCATATTTTAGTACAAAATTAAAACTCAACACATAATCACACCAATCCTTCAAAAACACATTTTGAACCTTTAAAAATAATTTAATAATCCATTATAACAGTTTATAATACAACTCCACTAAACACACCAATCCTTCACATCAAAGGAGCACCGAAAAACCCTCTTGAAAATACAACTGCTATTCCTCACCATATAAAATTGTGCATTTCACCATCAATACAATTTAAATAATCCATTTAATAATTTAAAAAACACCCCAAAACCATTTACACAATTAAGTAAAATATGGCCATAAAAAGGAACATGTTTCAAACCAAATTCACCTCACATTTTTTTTACTACATTCGCATTATGTAACTAAATCATAGAACATAATAAAACTAACCAAAAAAATTAAATTATCTCACAAATTTAAGGTCATGGAACCACCTACCAATGTGTATAATCTTTTGAAAAATGATGTGAAAACATCATTTCACCTCGAATGCATAACAAGAGACCATGAACGGACCCTAAAACAAGAGATCGGACCAAAAATATTTAAGATAAAACTCTAATTTGAGCCCATTTACCCAATTAATGACCAAAATTCAAGGATTAAAAAATGAAAAGGAGACTCCACTCGGTGGTTTCTCATGTGGATGGAGGGAAAGGCTCGGCCGGCACGGGAAGGGGTGCACCGGAGTAAGTCGCGGCCAGTAGGGGAGGGTGTGGGGCGGCTGTCGCCGGACATATCAAGAGTGTAGTGGGGCGGTGGTTGTCAGACAAAATAGGGAAGTGGTGTTCGGGGCATCACTGGACGGTTGAGAGGATTAGGGGGTAAATCGAACAAGGGGCGCACACTGGTGGTGAGGCCGGTGAGGATGGAGGAAGGTCATGCAACAGACTGGCCGGGGGGTAAGTGTGTGGTGTGAATGGAGGTGAGGATGGGGGGCGAGCGGGATAGTGAGGGAGAACTGATAGGGGATTCTCTGGGAGGGAAGAGGGAGGGTCGGTAAAGGAGTCGTAAGACGAGGTGGAAGCCGAATGTGCAAGATTCTGGCTGGGAGAGCGCTGGTCGGAATTTACAGAAGGACGAGGATAGAGCGGTCAAGTGGCTCAAAGGGGGGCGATGAAGTAGCACGCAAATTGGGATGGGGAAAGGAAAAAAACACTAATGCCATAGAGGAATAAAAAAATAACAAAAATAAAACTAAACAAACTATAAGAGAGAATAATATTAATAATAATTATAATAATAATGATAATAATAATAACTAAAACAAAGACAATATTGATAAATAAAATAGCATAATTATCGTCACTAATATAAATAAAAATACTCAATAATGATTAATAATATCATGAAATAATATAACAGCCCATTATATTTTATCACTTCTTATTTTCTTTTATTTTCATTTTATTCCTCTTAAATTTTATTTCTTTATTAATAATACATTTTAGTAATTAGTTGACCATCGAGTAGGGTGTGTGGTGAACCGAGCGAGGTTGCACGAGGACCTAGGCGAGGCCTTGCGGCGTTGACCGCGGTGCGTTCGAAAAAACTAATGGCGAAACCTTCATTTCCAAATAAGTTCTCAGAAATTTTAAGTTAGGCCTCAACCTGAACTATCTGATGCCCAATAAAAATAATAATATAAATAATAATTAAAATAGGGGTGTGACACAATTTTTTATTGAATGTTATTTATTGATCTTTGGGTATTGTTGGTTTAATTTTGGAAATTAAGATTAGTATTTCTTTCTATAAAAGATTATTTATTTTGTGAATCATCTAATCTTGTACCAACCATTTGGTTTTTGTTGATCTCTGAAGTTAAGTTAAATATATAGTTCATCCTTTATGGTTATGTGATTCTCTAGAAGTTTATTCTAGCACTTCATGTGTGAAAAATTCATCTTGAATACTCATCGTTTTGAGAAAAGATGAGTTAGTGGTATAAATTTATTAAAGGATGAAGCACTACTTAAAAAGTAATTATATATCTTTATATTGTTAATGAATATCATAAATAAATTCCTCAACTTTATGAAATGGAACTTAAAACAAAAAACTTTGTCTGTTTACTTTTCTTACTGGGAAACTAATGAACATATAACCCATTAATAGTTTGTGGTTTCCTTATAGTTAACTTTTCACTGATCATATTTTCTATCACTCTACCTTAGAACATGACACATAGTTTAACTTATATATCTATGTTTTCTTACATGGAATCCTAGTATGGTTTATCTCGGGTGACCTTTGTACTTATCTTTCTTTCTTTTAATGTGATAGTTTTATTGGCTCATTTTTCGATGTGGAACTTTCAATGAAGTTCCCAAGCCCAATTTTAAAATTCCCATTGCGTAATTTCAAAAATTGTGTAATTATGTTACAGCCCAAGATTTCATAGAAATTTATTTTCTTTAAAATAATTCAATAGCTTATTCTACACGCAAGACCAAGTTTGAGCGCACCATGACTTACCTAACTAGCCATTCAAAAAGTTGTTATGAATAGTATTAACTAAATTTTGAATTTTATATACTCCATATAATTTTAACATCCATATTATGTATTACTTAGACTTAATATAAGAATAAATTCAATTTTCAGATAAAAGAAGTATTTTTCAAAAAATGTAATTTTACTACCTTTTAATGACGAACCCTTATTAAATCAAATATTTGAAAATTTCATATATTCAATTGGAAAAAATAAACTTCTTATATACAAGTGGTACATAAAAATTTATTTTGGATAAATTTTTGGTGCTTTTCTGGTAACTTTCCTTTTTTGATGAATATTGAAAAACAATGCGTTATTGTTTAAAACCTACTTTTTATTTAAATAAATATTTATTTTATTTAAATTTATTTTTGGTCAAAATAGATACATAATACCTATATAATTTCAGTTTAATTCATTTGAGTCATTTTATAAAAAAATTAGATATATAAAATTTTATTGAACATTTTAACGTTTTTTACCCACCTTCTAGGCACATTTGCAAATTTACATAAAACATAATTTTACCACCTCTATGAATTTAATTTCAGAAATCTGAGAGAAACTGTGGAAATTAATATGTAAAATGTGGTTCAATGCGATGAAAATAATTTTTGGTGAATAGTAACTTTGGAATTTTTACCACTGTTAAAAGTAAATATGGTAATTAAAGGTTAAAATGTTATTATAATAACCCTAACACATGTTCTAATTCTATTGGATAAGTGTTTATTAGATCAAAATATAACATTGTAATATAATATTATCCTATTTGACCCACATTGATTAGATTAGGAAATTTCATATTTTTTTATTTAAAGAGTTAAAAGTGTTAAATTCAAATATTCACAACTAAAACATTTTTAATATAGTTTTATACATAAGATAAATTCTAATATAGATATTATTTTGAAACATAAAGACATTTACTGTATAATCGTATTTTATTTATTATTTTTAGATATTATAAACTATAATTTATTTATGAACAATGATGATATAGTAATTACCTTATTAATGAATGATTAAAATAATTGATATTATAAATATCCAAATAAATGTAAATTGAGAATTTTGATGCATTAAAAAAATTTATATGACAATGTTACATGTTAGTATTGATTAAATTTATTTGGTTCTAAGTAATTCTATTTTTTTTGACTAGCACAAAAACCAAATACTAAACAGTGTTAAAATTGACATAAATGATTTTTTAAAACAAATACTATATTATTAAATGATATAATTTTCTTAAGAATCAAAGATTATTCAAAATGAATCATATAATTATATATATGTCATTAATGAAACACTTGGGGTTCTCTTGGATTTTTATAGTATTTTTATTAACCACTTATTATAATAATAGAAGAATAGATGGTAAAAGTTATACTATTTAACTAAGAGTTAAATCTAAAAGATAAGGTTAATATGGTGACATAAAAATATATATAAAACCTATTTTTTGAGATTTTCCGACCCAGACCAACCTTATCCTCTAACTAAATCCTTTTGGAGCCATTTTGAACCGAATATGATTGTATAATAAATTAATATTTCATGCTTTTCCTAAAGAGACCCTCACCTCTCTTATAACAGGGTACTTCACATTCTCTCAAAATCACACCTCTAATTCCATTTGTATCAGCCAATACATGCTCAAATATCCTCCAAAATACCCTCACTTAAACCTATATGACATTCTTTGATCAGAGAGCTATCTTAAGTAGCCCTTTTGATCAAATCAAAATAAAGTAGCTGAAGAAGAGGTAATAATTTCATCACCTCTGCCAAAGTTCATTTCTTCCTCCACTTCCTCTTTTTTAGTTGTTTCCATAGCAAAATAATTAATATAGTACCTTATACATATTGTGATGTTATTATAAATATGGTACAACCATACTCATTATTCTATCCATCTTATGAATGACAATGTCATCATATGTGTGTACGTACTGCATACTATCTGCACATCGTGGTGTTATTTTTTATTCAACACTTCATTATTTGGATGGGTATAATAATGTTTATAAATGATGTAAATAAAAAATATAACATGTTAATGATTATTTTTATATAATATAACCATCAAATTACATACTATTTCACCATTAATAGAATGGTATTGTCGCTCGGGCCTACATACAGATTACCGTCTTGAAAAATGTGATGAGATTCATTCCCCATCGTAACCATTCAAAAATAATTTTCATTTTCTGATTAAAAATAATGTTTAAGAACTTAATATCATTAATTATATGAATAAAATACATCCTAAACATAAACATCATGACTTATGAAAGAAAACATATAAATAAAAACAAATTATTTAACACCCAAAACTATGATATTATTGAAATGTTATTGACAATGAAATATTAGAATATCATATACGATATCAAATTAATGTATGTGGTTATTTTATAATTTAATAAAAATGATTTCACCATTATACGGGAGGTTAATAAACCCTCAACTATGAAAAATTACAAGGTAAGGGATTTTCATCCCACTTCTTATTCATGTGAGATTCATGTTATATTGTCACTATTTACTTTTGTGTGGTGTATGTACTGACCGTGATTATATTCCATGTATAATTTACATTAATATATGGGTTTTTAAAACGTCATTGTATTATATTTAATTTATCGGTTGTACGTTTTGTAAGTTACCAATCAGGAATGGAATTTCAAATATCGATTTCCACACATTGGGTTTTAGAAAAACATCACTGATTTCTATACTCAAAGATTATGTGTGAAATCACTATTTATTTATTTATTTAGTAATTTCCACTCCCCTTTGTTTTGATATTCTTTTTACAAACATAATCACAACATTTATAAATTCTCAAGTAATCAATATGAACTAGATAAGAGTAATCTTAACTCAAATTCCATTCATTGATTTAAACATCCAAGTCATTGGTGTAGTTGTTACAAGAATATGTCTGAATGTCCTCTGATTGATTTACATTGAATATCCAATAATATGGAGTGCGTTTATATTGGTCACACATAACTATGTCATTCAATTATCATTAACATATGGATATGTTCATTATTATGCATTTCATCTCAATTTACTTTCTATTGAGACTTCTTTGATGTTATGCACCAATTCACTTTTATATGGTGTATATACTGTAATTTTAGATAGTATATCATCAATCCCTTTATTCTCATGATATAATAATGTTCTTATTACATCAATTATTTTTATTAAAATGTTTCTCATTTGGTTAGGAACTCTAACAAACATATCATTTTAAATGTTTAAAAAAATTATTCATTTGAATCATTCTCATTAATGTCCATGTTTTCAAAATTATTTCAAATATTTATTTATCGGACAAGAATGTTTTAAAAGTAAAATTACATTTAGATGTTTCGAAGTGGTATGGGACACATTGATTCAATAATCCTTTTTAAATGAATTCTTTGATAAATAATGTGACTTTTAAATGTTTTCAATAAAAAGGGGATACTTCTATCAAATATTTTTACTGATTATTTTCATCTATGTCAATGTATTTTATTAATATTTATTGAGATTTATTTATTATAATACAATATATCATATTTTATTGAATGATTTATGTTTTACTGTGGATGTGTTATTTTTATACCATTCACGGTTTGTGGTTAAAATATTGTCATTTCATATGCTACTTTTAATACTAATGTTTAGATTATGTTGCACCATTTTTATATGAGGAATGAATTGGACATAGTATGTGACGATTGGAACCTACTATAGCTCCTCGACGCATCAGTTGGTCTCATGAGACAAACTAGTGTCTTGGAACAAGGCCTTAACAAAATCATTATTTGTAGTCTTGACACAAGGCGTTGACTATGTTTTTATGATGTATGACATTATGAATTCCATCATTATGAAATTAGCTATTGGTATTACATGTGATTATTCTGCTCGTAAAATATACATGTCAATAAATAAATGGAATTATTTTATTTATCATTTCGATATTATGCTAAAGTTTATGTTTAAAAATCCTTTTGTTTTAGTCTTATATATTGACATAAATGTTTATATTTTCTTATTATAGTTTCTGAAATATTGTTATCCTTACGGAGCATCTGAGCTCACCCCTTTCTTATTTCTTATTTTTTCCAGGATGTGAATAAGTATATTATGATTGACCTCTAAGAATAGGTTAAGGGATATGAGTGTGTTCAAAGGTGACACGATGTTGTAGTTTTTACATTTGATAATGTAATGTAAAACGTATATATGTATCTAGTACCTTTAGGGATAGAAGAATAATCAGTCTTTTAAGAATTTACCTCTTCTGATCATGCCAATGTTATGTAACAATGCACTAACTTTTTATAACTAGGGTTGGGGCATTACAAAATTTCACATATGTAATGACATGAAATAACTACTATAACTGAATGAAAAATACTAGTACCAAAATAAAGGTAAATAAGATGGAAACCATGAATCCTAGACAACTACTAAAACCCCACAATATAGTATTTATCATCCCTATCTCCAACCTACCCCTATGACCTAAAAAATTATTTACAATACATAGGGTGAGTGTGACAGTATACTTCTAGGATCCACCCTAGAGCCTCTCCAGAAAAATATAAAGAAAACCTACTAAATCATAGTTTACAATAAGTGAAACTAAATCATCACCTAAACAGGCATGCTAAGTTCCCAACCTCAAAAATGATACTCTCACCAAGAAGTTAATAAAGTAGTATATAATATAAAAAATAATATCAAGGGTACCACCCAACCACTTCCCCACTTGTTTCCCTCTTTGACCCAATGTCGCATTTCTTGAGCATCTCTCTCCAAAAAAGATTACCAGCATACACCTGGGTGAAGCACCACAACATGAACCTCATGCATCAAACCACTTAATACATGTACCTAAAAGTAACCAGGTAGTTTTCAATAGAAAACACAACCTTTATAACATGTATCATAAATCTTGTATTATATATGAATCCATCATAACCCATAGACAGAGTAATGATCCTCAATCCATCACAGCATATACACGTTATACCTGTAGTATTCCTTGGAAAACTATATTCAAAATTCATGTGTTTATAATAACCAAAATCCATTACATCCCTCTAAAAACATACATTGGGAAAACTGATCATCAAGAACACCATCACAAGTAACTAAAAATAGAAAAGATAAGGGTCAAAGGCGGTAGTCATCCATCTATAATCCCAATTGTATATTGGGGAAAACACCCCCCATGGAATAGAATGCCCTAGTTTATGCTTAACAAACCTAAATGGGGTATTAGTGTATAAAAATACAAAATTTACATGGTGTAATATAGCTCACAACAACACTATGGGTATAACCTAGTCTTATAATCAACTTCAGCTAATGTATCTTAGACTCCTGGTTATTTAAGACCATTTCTCATATATGTAACCAAACATTTAAAAAGATACAATAAATTATTTTATTCCTTCTACTCAACTTCACATTATGTTAATAAATTCATTACCAATTAATTAACCATTACCATTTTCCACATTACATTATATTAGAATCAAAAAAAAATTATATGCCACCCTAAATAAACAAACTGAGTCCACGGATTCTCAGAATTATATCTTTAGTATCACATCCCAAAATCCCCAACCCCAAGGTTTAAACATTGATTAATTTATAAAAAGACTCACTTTAAATATTACCAATTACTCTAGGAAAACATCCTAATCTTCGAAAAAATGTAAACAACCAAGAACATCAATATACCTCAAGCAGTGGGGGAAAAATAAGATGAACAAAAACATGGACATCAACGAAACAATAAATTAAAATAACCATATGGATTTCAAATCAATGGGTAAGCCTATATTCAACTCATTCTATCGTCTATTGTGTACTCCACTACACCCACAATCATATAATGATGCATACCTCTATCATAAGCATCAACCACTAATTCAAAAATTGGGCATCTCTACCCCACATTTGGAATGTTCCACCCAGAATCAGCAGTCGTAGGATCATGTCACATCTAGGCCTCCTCACCTCACATGACAATAGTAGGAGAAATACATAGAAAACTTTCTCTCATCCTTAAAACAAGGAAACTAGATTAACACACAATGATCCATCATGCCATGAAAGCATAAGGAACTCGACCTTTATAAAAAATATGAATATTAGGCCTTATAAGGAATTAAATTTTATTTCACAATTGATTCTTATTCCATCTTGAATTAAATAATTCATTTTTTACAGGTTCCATATACGGGAAAACTATGTTCTGAGATATAGCAGGACATCACAAGTTAATTAAACAATAAATTTAACATGACTTTAATTTTTTTCATCAACAATCACAAAAATACATTAGATATTTATTCAATCCCATTAAAACATGTATGGTCAATTAATTTAAACATTATTATACCATTATGGTTACAATACACCAAATTCATTAAACATTCCTCTCTAATAATTTATCCAATTAATTATCAATTAATTTTAGATTCATTTTTTTTCAATTCCATATGCTAATCTAAGAATAACAAGAACAGTATAGATTCCACACTATCATGAAAAATAATAGGTGACCCGTTATTATGGTACA
Organism: Viscum album; assembly: GCA_963277665.1. NCBI lineage: Eukaryota > Viridiplantae > Streptophyta > Magnoliopsida > Santalales > Viscaceae > Viscum > Viscum album. Next base: position 1,040,820,996 of record OY728163.1, on the reverse strand, counting down.
AATAGAAACAAATCTATATGATATATATAAATTCTATAAATAGATTCAAGTAATTATTAGGTTAATTTTAGTATTATCCAAGGGGATAAATCATGCTCAATTTATGATCTCACATAAATAACAGAAATAATGAATCTATTACATCAAATTTATGCCAATGTTATTTGCATGAGAAGGAAAAAATGATTCAAATACTGATCGCCTCTCTCGTAATAACTCAATCCACCTGAGGATTTCATGCCGCAACCGTGACAACAAAAAACCAAAAAACTCCATTAGAAACATAGATATCAAGTTCTATCACATGGAAATGAGTAATGGTAGTAAATGGGTTGATGAAATAGTTAGAACAAAGGTATAACTTACCTTGTATTGAAGACATGTCAAGGTGGGAATCTAGAGATAGATCCTTGAAAAAGGAATTCCCAAAACGTCAAAGAGGGAGCTACCGAGTCACCCAGGATGAGATGGTGGTGATATATGCCATATGATTTGGGAAACCCTCAACACTGAATTATTTAAAGGTATATAAAATTAGGGATTTATATAAATTTAATCACATTTCGCATCATGTAATCCTCATTGTATGGTTTACACTGAAAAATGTGTCGTACTTTTTATTTTTAAACCCCGATTCATTATACAATGTTAAACCAACATTCACACCATGTAAATTTATATGGAATGAAATATTCCAACAACCATATTTTAGCATCCAAACTCCTCTGAACTTTATCTGAGAAAATCAATATTTAGAAACATACAAAGGGTCGATCCACGTGGATCTGGGAACATACAAGGGTTCATGATAGAGTGGTATCATATTTTGTGGATGATAGGAAATATGGTTTTTAGAGTTAGGAAATATGATGATAACATGGGTTGGTGAGTCAATGGTGTCATATAATCTTGGTACATGGAATAATCCAAGGATTCCTAGTTAAAAAATAGTATTTTAAGGCCCACATTATCTAAACTAAGGAATCTAAACCTACCGTATGATAAATTGGGGTGATGCCACTTATAGTATAGGTACCTAGGATCGGTTCATACAACATGATCAACCTGATTTCTAATTTTAATTTGGTGGTTTTGGAAAATTTTAAATAAGTTAAAATGAATTAAAAATAGTAATAAATTTACATACTATCGGTCTAATGAAATAATATTTTCATTCATAAATGGATCCTAATCATTATTGTCTTGTGTTTTAGGGAGTGGACATTTAGTGGGTTGATTGTATTGATCATTATAGGGTTGATTTAGTTGAGGAGGATGAGTAGTGATATACATTTTTTTATACATTTTAGTGAGATCATTTTGGTATGTTTTGAGGTAGTGTTTTAAATATATTTATGGGGATCTTGTATGGGGATCTATAGATTTATTTTAGTTTGATTTGGTCCCAAATGACGTAATGGGCCCCACTACAAGTAAGTAAGATGATAAGAAATGTGTTTCAGCAGTGGGGGTGATTTTCAAAATAGTTTTAAGGAAATAAATTAACATAATGAGTTTAATTGTTGACAAATAAAGGTGGAGATTTAAGAATTATGGGATAATAAGATCATTTAATGTTCACTAAACATCTTGGATAGTTAATTGTTTTGAAAATTTCTCATGGATTTGTTTTATTCTTCGGTTGAGGGTTGTCAAGATCTCGATTCCCCTCTTACCCCTTAAAATGATGTACAGAGAAGAAACCCTTAACACAAAAATTTTGTTATAAAGGTTTGAACATAAATTAGAGAAAAAGGGATATAATAGAATACTAAAATATCATATTTGTGTGAGAGATAAAGGAATATTGTGTTTCCCATTTGGAACAACCCAGGATTCCCACTTGAAATCTCAACCCAATCTGTGTTGAAATAAAAAGTGTCACACTTAATTATATAAAAATAAATGTGTTCCGGGGAAAATCATGTCAACATAAAAAATAATTGAAATATTTAACACGCATATTACACAAAACCATTGGAATAAATAATGTTGTAACTCCCTACAAATTGTTTTTAACTCTCTTGAAATGATTGTTCATCATTTACCTCACCATCTAGTGGAGGAGGAGGCCTGGGTGGAAATCTATCTTCATTTATTCTCTCCCTATGAGAATAGGGAGCTCAAAAACATCAAAGGGTATTAAGAGACTAATATATAACTAAATGTTGTCATTAATTAACTCTCTTGGTCAAATATACAAATGAGGCCCCCAATGTATCATTTTATTGGCCAAGTGGAAGTTTTTTTGGGCACACATATTGCGTAAAACCACATGGCCCATTATTTTCTTTAGGTAGATATTATTATCTCACATTGGAAAAAACTAAAAAAAAATTATCCACACCTCATTACTATCTCTATATAGTGTTTGGATTCATTTGGACACCCACATCTCTAGATATGGACAGATCACAACACACCACCGTTGACTTCATGCAGATTTGGGGTGCTAGATAGATCATGTTAGTTGGGAAACTAGATAATAGAAATAGGCTTGGTTTCATTCATATGAAATGTATCCAAGTTAATTTTGGACCATTCCAAAAAATTTCATCCCATTTTTATGCACGATTAAGTATAATTATTTGGTTGAGTCCACTAGTATGCGTGGATCCTACACGGTTTGGACCATTTTTCATGAACATCATCATAGGCCCTCTAAATCACCTATACCATGAATGAAATTTTCAAAAAAAGTAACATTTCTCATTTTAAAATTTATAAAAAAAATAATGGAATCAAACATGAGGTGAATATTTTTATTATTTTTATAATTTTGAAAACAAAACTAGTTTAACACAACAGTGTAAGGGTGAACATGTAACAGTGAATTGTGGTGCGATCACACCCCCACACCAAAACATTTCTACTCCATGTAAATTCTATATTTTAAAAAATTATGCATGTTGATATTCATAACTTCAGAAATATTTAACATTCAATAAAAATTTAAATCTTGATAGAAATGTGATGAAAGAAAAAATCACACAGAGGTGTTATTCTTAGTGATCATGGAAAAAGATGTCTCATAAATTGTATTCAAATGAAATTCCAAGAGACACAAGATACCAAACAAAGATATTAATTCAATTGTTATTAATTTCACCAATTCTCTATTTGTGTTTGTGTTTGACAACCCTTTCGTGCAATTCATTCCACTTTTTATCAGGTCAATATAAGTTATTTTAAAAATTGTCTACTTATATGATCCTTTCAACCAAAGCTGTCATATATCCTTTGATATCAACTTCCAAGACCCATTAACTTATGCATTACCAAATGTCAAACTATAACCTCCTAACCTAGTATTCACCATATGTTTCACATTTTATCACACCCCTCAATTATTTTTTTCATAAGTTTTACATGGAACAAATCTCACACTCTTCTCTAAACCCTTGTTTGATCTGGTCAAAACACTAATTGTAATAGTTATAACAAGATCAAATGTCATGGAAGGGTGGTTTTTGACCATCCAAATATACAATACTTTTTTTTGGGTGTACACGATTTAGTTAATAGGTACACATGCATAGGTCAATATGGTATAGTAATGAATTATATTGGATAAGGAACGAATGTATAGAAAAATAATTTTGGAATTTCAATAAAATCAATGTAAATTATATTTACCTTATATTAAGTAATAAATTTTCAATAATCATGTTTTGGTGTAATGATTTTTTGAGAGATTAAGTGAAATATTTTTCCCTTAAAATATTCAAAAAATGGTACCATTCTTCTCAAAGGTTTCACAATGATAAAACTATTTATATTATTGATAAAAAACTAAATTTAAAAATAAATTCACACAACAGTATTGAATTCATGATAAAATTCACATTTAATTAGATTAATTTTACATTTTAAAAAATGAAATATAGAAATTCCATATTCAATTTCAATAACTTCCATGATTAAATGGGAAACATTTTCCATGATAAAGTGGTCATAAAAACAATAATATTATGGCACAATGTTGAGTAAGAGGGAAAGGGGGGAATGTAACAACACTACTTAGCGAGCTAAAAAGTGAAAAGGAAGAAATATGATGAAAATTATTAACTAACCGAGGAATAGACCCATCCCTCACTCATCAATTGTGTAGTGTACTCATTATAATAAAAGAGAATGTGGGAAGGATAAAACCTGGTGAGTGTCATTCATAGATTTCTTCTTGAACATGGAGTTCCTCCAATGGGGACTCTAGAATGGATTCATGGAAGTGCTTTAGCCACTTCCCAATGAAAGTGATGGTTTTCTTGGTTTCATCATTTTGAAGCTATAAAATACCAAATTGAGAGACATTAGTAATTGTGTATGGTCCAAACCAGTGGAAACATAGCTTACATGGATGAAACTTCTTCCTTGAATTGTAAAGGAGGACCTTCTACCCAATTTATAACTGATGATGATGGATGAGATGTCATGGGCATCCATTGCTCGCTCCATATAAATATAAGGGTTCTCATATGAATCTCTTCTCATTTCCTCCTACTCCTAAATCTGAAACTTCCTTTTTGAACCTGCACTAGAGTGGTTAGAATTGAATTTTTAAATGGTCAAGTAGTCCTGGTGCTCCACATCAATAGGGAGGTCACAAATCTATCCAAACACTAGCTGATATGGTGACATGCAAATGGGAGTTTTGAATATATTATGGTAATCCCATAAGGAATCATCAAGTCTAAGACTCCAATATTTTGTATTTGGTTGAACCATTTTTTCAATAATCTATTTTTCCTCCCTATTTCACACCTCAACTAGACCACTGGATTGTTGGTGATACGAAGTAGACACTCTATGACCTACCCCATACATATTCAAATAAGATTCCATTATTCAGCTACCGAAATGAGATCCCTAGTCACCGATGATGAACCTAGATAATACAACCATATTGAAGATTTTCTTTCTTAAAAATTTGACGACTAACTTAGAATCATCAGTCTTTATAGCTCAAACCTTTACCCATTTTGAAAAATTATCAACTTATTAAAGAATGTAGAGGTTCCCAAATTAATTGGGGAATGGTCCTATAAATTCAATTCCCCGAACATCGAAAAAGTCCTAGAAGATAAATGGTTGTTGTGGAATTTAATTTTTTTCAGTTACATTTCCCATTTTTTGATAGCGAGGACAAGATTTATAGATATCATGCGCATCCAAAAATAATATTGGAAAAAATAGACCAAAATAAATGACTTTGTGAGAATTCTATTAGGGAAAAAAGTGGTCCCCACTATAAAAAGCTTGATAGAACCTTAGGACAGATTAATAATCGATATATGGAACACATCCCCTAAGTAATTTATCACTACTTGTATATTACAATTAGGGTTCATCCAAAATATACCAAAAGGACTCATGTTTTAGATGGTCGACCAAGTTTTTATTGAAATTAGCAGGAATGCAAGATGCAAACAAATAATTTAAAATTTTAGTATACCAAATAATAATACATTTCACTCAATAAAATTGATCATATGGAAACATGTAATTTATAGGAATATAGTGGGATGAGTCCTGGTATGAGGATGGATGGATCCTACTAATATAGTCAACCACCACATTCGCTGCTCCTTTTTATCAATAATTTATAAATAAAATTCTTAAAGGGTGAGCATCCAGCAAATGAGATATGGTTTGGCTTTTTTTTCATAAAGATATAGCAGAGGGATGCATGGTCTAATAACACTATGAAATTAGACCCTAAATGATATGACTTAAATTAAACCAAGGAAAACAAAATTGAAATAAATTATTTTTCAGTTGTGGTGTACTTTTCTTGGGAATGATCTAGTGTATGTGAGGAATAGGAAATTAAATTTGGATCTCAATCAAAACATTATGAAAAGACTTCACCGACTTCATAGTTAAAGGCATAACACATGAGTTCAAATGGTAAATCCCACAGTGGTGGTTGGATTACTGGGGGTGATGTGAGACTCCATTTTACCATATTAAAATATTCCTCACATTTATTGTCAAAATGAATTCTTTTTCTTTTTGGATCACTCGGGAGAGGGGAGTAAAATTTTACTAAAGTCACGAATGAAATTCAGTAAAATCTAGCATGAACTAAGAACGACCGAACATCCAGTACATTTTTGGGGAATGGTAGTGAAGAAATGACATCAAATTTTAGTTTATCTACTTGGATACCATCCCCAAAAATTACATGTTCCCAAAATATACATTTTCTCACCATTAAATAGAATTTATCATAATTTAATACAATATTTATTTCAATACATTGATGTATTACTGAACCAATACTAATCCAACATTCATCAAAAGTGGATCCACAAAAGTGAAATAATCCATGGATACTTCCATGAAATTCCTTAGGTAATCCAAAAAAAATATTAACCATATATCGCTGGAAAGTACCCAGAACATTGAAAAGACCAAATGGAATCCTCTTATATGAAAATGATCCAAAGGGGAAAGTAAATTTTTTCTTTTCCTGATCCTCGGGAGAAAAATGGATCTAAAATTATATAGAATAACTATGAGAAAAATATTAATTTTACTTCCCTGTTAGCCTCTATAGCATTTTTTCAATGAATGAAAATGGGAAATGGTCATTCCTAGTGTGTTGGTTTAAACGACGATAGTCTATATAGACCTACCAACTATTACACACATAGGATGGAACAAATTAATTATTTTCATTTTTTATTATTGTTAGACCAGTTTTTTTAGGTATTACATAGACTGGACTAACCCATTGGCTATCATTGAGGGGGTAAATAATTCAAGATACTAAAAATTTTGTTACCACTTTTTAATAACATCTAGAAGGATTGGGTTTAATAAACATTGTGACTGTCTCATTATTTTAGCCTCATCATTTAACTATATATAATGTGTAAAAATTGATGGGTTAATACTTGGAATATCCCGAAGTGTCCATCCAAAATCTTTGTTTATATTACTCAAAATTTCATGAACTCACAATTCATACTCATGAGGGAGTGAACTAGAAATGATAATAAGAAACTTGTTTCTATTCTCTAGATATAAATATTTTAGATATTTGGTCATTTTTTTCAGTTAAAAATCAGGTATATTTTAGATTTATGGGATTGTTTTTGAAAGTGAGAGGTCACTAATTTCATCTAATTGGTCAATAAATCATCCTCATATGAGGAATGTTCTTTTTCAAGAATAATAGTATCACCAATGTTCATATGATCCTCAGTGTTCAAAAAATAATAAATAAACAAACATGCATGTCATTTTTCTAGACTGATACAATTTTAAATGCATGACTCATTACCTAACATTTAAATAAATGATGAGAAATGAGAAAAGGTGTCAGGGGAATGAAAATATTTTTTTCCAGGGGATGTAAGTACATCAATTGAATTGACAGATAGAGAGGAATGTTCTTTTGAGGGGTCCTTCCTAGAATCTTGTATATTTAAGTGGACAATTTCACCACCAAAATCAATATATATTTTACCATTATGGATATTAATTATGGTTTTAGTGGTTTTCAATAAGGTTCTCTCCAATATAATCAGGTAATGTCTATTCATCCTATCATCTTCCATTTTTAACACCTGAAAATATGTAGTAAAAATTAAAATTTTCAACCTCACAAGAATATCCTCTAACACACTAGAGGAGTGTTTAGTACTCTGGTATGTAAGTTAAACAACTATTATTATGGGATTAAATTCCCAACCTACAATGAATAGTAAATGGAGTGAGTTATCACATTTATAGAGGCACTTAAATCAAGCGTAGAATTGGAAAAGGAATACTCCTATATGGAACATTGAATTGAGAATGTCCTCGGATCATTTCATTTAGTGGAAAGTGAATGATATGTAACGCCCTGACCCCAGTTACCCAGAGTCGGTGCATTATTACATAACATTGGCATGATCACAAGAAAGATCAAATCTCGAAGGACTGATTGGTTTAGTAGCCTTGGAAACACTAGATATATTCATAAAGTTTTACATTTCATCATAAAGTGAAAAACTACTACAACAACAAATTGTCTCCATAGTCCACACTATTAACCCCTCATAATATCTCTGTAGGTCATTCATAATTTACTTCTTCACTTCCTGGGTAAAATAAAAAATAGAAAAGGGGTGAGCTCAAATGCCCAGTAAGGATAACAATATAGCGGAAACTTTCATAAATAAGAATAAACATTTAAGGCAATGTATAACTAAAACAAAATCCTTTTAAACTTGAACTTTCAACATAGTATGGCATAAATAAATTGAAATAATTCCATTTACTTATTCACATTGATATTCTACTAATCGAATAATCACATGAAGAATCAATAACCACATTCATAATGATAGAATGCATAATGCCAGACTATCATAACCACATAGCCAAGGCCTCATGCCAAGACTACAAATAAGATGTTTTCAAGGCCTTGTGCCAAGACACTAGTTTATCTCATGAGACCTACCAATGCATCGAGTAGCTATAGCGGGCTCCACCCGTCACATATTAAGTCCAATACATTTGCATATGAAAAGGTTTAAACATAACATAAACATTCGTATAAAAACTAGCATACGAAATGTCAATAATTTCACCATAAACTATGAATGGTATAAAAATAGCACATCCACAGTCAAATATATCACAAAACCTTTAATACAATATAGATGTTTTGTATCATAATAAATCAACTTCAAATAAGTGTAAAATCCATCAAAGGATGTTGACATAGATGAAATCAAAACTCTTTTTAGAGAAATATCTCTTTCTATTTTTGAAATAATTTAAGAGCCATATAACATAATACATTTTCTTTGAAAATATTCTTATAAGATTGTAAGGGAAGCTTCAACGATTTTATAACGGCGGAAAATAACCACACCCGCTGTATAAGTTAAAAAAACATTCTTACCTTAATTCTGTCGAAAAGGTTAAAAAGCACCTTGTTTGGAAAACGACAGAAAGATTCCTTTATAAAACTCTTATAAAGAGTCAAACAAGGGTATAAATGACTTTAACCCATATTATTTTAAATATTAGAAATGTTTTGAAATACATTTTTATGAAACATGGATGTGGATGATAAAGAGATCCCAGTAGATTATTACGTATAAACAACCTCAGATAATGAAGAGATTGTGAAATAACCCTTACCTTGCACTTTCACGTGGATGGGGTAGGATAACCTCCTGTTTAATGTTGAAATAATTGTTATTAAATTATTCAATAATCATATACATTAATATGATATCATATACGATCTTTTAACATTTCTTTGTTAATAATATCTTATAATTATCGTCGTTTCGGGTGTTAACTTACTCATTTTCTTTTATATGTATTGTTACGTAAGACATGTTTTTAATGTATATATTGTATCTTATTCATATACATAATGATATCAAGTCCTTATATACAATTATTAATAATCAAATCAGAATTATACTTGAATGGATACGATGGAGAATGAATCTCATCGCGTTCGTGGAGACGGTAGTCCGTACGTACGCACGAGCGATAATATCATTCTTTTGATATTAAAATAATATATAATTGTATGATATATCATATATACATAATCCTTATCATGTTATATTTATTATTTACATGAGTGACACATCATTATTATAAACATCCAAATAATAATTTATTGAATAACAATTACACCACGACGTGGAGACGGTAAGCCGTACGTACGCCCGTATGGTGACATGTTATTCAAAGGATGGATAGAATAGTGAATATGGTTGTACCATATTTATAATAACATCACAGTATATATATTATACAGTAGTTATTATTTTAGAATGGTAACAACAACAGAAGAATAAGTGGAAGAAGAAAGGAACTTGAAAAAGGGTGGTGAAATCATTGCCTCTTCTTCGGGTTCTTCCTTTTGATTTGATCAAAAGGGCTCCTTAGGTTGGCTTTCTGATCAAACTAAGGCCTCTAGGTTGTAGTGCGGGAATTTGGGAGAGTATTTGGGCAGAGTTTGGCCGAACCAAAAGGCTTTGAAGGTGTGAATAAATGAGAAGGAGGAGTGCCCTTTTATAAGAGGGGTGAGGGGCACCTTTGGAAAAGCTAGAAATATTAATTTCTAATAAATTCATATTCGGCTTATGATGTCTCCAAAGTTGATTATTTAAATTTTAAGGTGGGTCTGGGACGAAAAACACTCAACCAATATAATTTAGACAGGTTTGGTTCATTATAGTAAACTTATCTTGAAGTATTAACTCTAATTTAATTAGTTTCACTTTTACAATGTCTCTTTGTATTTTTATATTATATGGTTAATAAACATACCATATAAATCCAAGAAACCCCCAAGTGGTCCATTAATGATGCAGTTATCATGATATAAGTCTCTTGGCAGAACCCTAGATTTTTAGGAATTAAATTTCAATTAATAATATAATATTTGTTTTAAAAACTATTTTATGTCAATTTTAACATAATTCAATAATTGATTTTTGTAAAAATCATAACAGAATGATTAATTCTAAAAAAGTTAATTAAATCAATCCTAATATGTCATATTATTCTATAAAATTATTTTAATTCATTAAAAGTCTCAAATAATATTTATTTGGGTATTTATAATATCAATTATTTTAAATTTTTACTATTATGGTAATTATTGCATCATCATTGTGTCATAAATAAATTAAATTTTTAATCTCTAAAAATTATAAATAAACTATAATCATGTAGGAAATCTGTTTATCTCTCTAATTAATATTTAAAATCGAAAATCCAACATATATAACCCTATGTAAAAATAGTTTTGCTAAAATATATATGCTTGTGTCATTTTTGTATTCATTTTAACTTAATTAAAATAAAGTGTTCCTATCACCTACAAGTGGCTCCATGGGGTCCTAAAATCAACCAAAAGATGTCTACTGTCTAAAATATATCAACCAATAAGGTTAGGAAACGTTTTAGGGTAATTTAGTATTATTATAATATTATTTTTTAACCCTTATTACCAGATTTACCCTTAACCTTGGTAAATAAAATATTTACCGCCGTAATTATTCAAAATGTCTAAAAATAAAAGTTACCTATTTACAAAATCTGAACATCCTGATTCCAAATATGGAATCCATTTTTCCAAATTAAAAACACAGAAGTGGCAGAAATTAATTTAAAATTAATTCCCGTTGGTAAAACAAAAAGCGTGTTTTTAAGAGATAATAACTATCAAAAGATTGACACTTGTTTATTACCGGTTTAATTGTAAAATTATTTCCAATGACCAAAATTGTAGTAAATGTTAAAAATATATTCTAAATATACTTTAAAACCTCTAAAATTCATAATTTATCACTATTAATTATTTTGATTAAAAAAGTTGTTTTTAATTAAAATTTAATAATTTTCACTATTCATCAAAATATAAGTGTTATCCGAAAAGTTCCAAAATTTCACCCTAGGCTAAATTAGATATTCCGAATCCAAAAATGAAGTCCATTTTGAAATATAAAATATATATAATTTCAAAAAGTAGGTATTACTATTCATAATGGCTAGTTTGATTAGTTGTGGTGTGTGTTAGAACTCGAAGTTGCGTACATCACACGCTAGCATACCGTGGAAGCTTGGGATGTTTCATTTTAAATTTTTGATGTCCCCATTTAGTCAAAGGGTTCACTATTAAAAGTTGGTAAAAGAGAAATACTGAAAATGAATTTGTTCTTACATTATGTCTAAGAAACTCATAATATGGATTCTAAAATTATAAGGATTATATAAAGTTTAAAATTTAGTCAATACTACTCATAACCTCTTTTGAACGGCTTGTTTGGTAAGTCATGGTGCTCTTGAACTTGTTGTTGCGTGTAGTGAAAGTTATTGAATTATTTTGAAGAAATAACACACTATGAAATCTTGGGGTGTTACATTCTCCCCTCCTTCAATAAATTGCGTCCTCGCAATTTGAAATTGTTCTAAAAAATAAAATGTTGAAAATAGAAAATATATTTGTGGGAAAACACACATCAGAAATTGGGTTACTAAAATTTAGTCTTAATATGAGGAAAAGAAAAATGAAAGGGTCACCACCAAATTATGATCTCGATTAAGAGAACATTGGTGGAAATTAGAGACATATAATTTGAGGAAAAATGTAAATATTTATGGGCAGTGATTGAGGTCATGAATCACAAACAAGTGTAAAATTGAGGTCCTTAAATTCATCAATCTATGATGATTTGAAATACCATCGGTTCAACAAAACATAGGGTATTAGGATAACACATTTTTTGTTTTAGGATTCCTTAAATAAATTATAAGAATTAATATATTCATAGTTGAAGAAAAATATGTACTTGACAAGTTGAGTCTCATCCTTTAGCTATGTTCTACCACAAACTCATCTTTCACTCTAAAAGATAATAGAACATAAAAAAATATATTCTATTTATCCTATTCGTATAGGGTTCCAAGAAAAACATATTTATAATTCATCTACCAGATCTTTTAGAAAAACTACATTATTTAATCTCGGACATCACGTGGGTCAGTGTTAGGTGATACACCCTTATCACCCTTCGGTTGCGGGTTTAAGTCTCACGGCCTTGCCGGTCGCGACGGGTTGCCGCCCGACCTCCGGGTTGTCCTTTTATGGCCTTCCAAAATTAATCTCAAACTAGAATTTATCCAAAATACTTCTGTCCAAACTCACATTCCAACATTTATAAGGAAGGTAAACATAATGTAGATCCTTTTGACCCCGTAATAGCATATTAATACCTTCATCATGTATTCTTTTAAAACACTGAAACATCCTGAATTACCATAATCCTTATTGATTACATTCATGCTCCCTTATTCCATATAGAATGCTGGATATACTTCATCAATCCAAAAAAAAATTTAACCCCAACAATGATGGAATATACAAATCATTAATCAGCTTCAAGGTAGTCAAAAATATCCAAAATAATTTATCCAAATCAATCGTGTATTATTCCAAAATCACTACCTCGGTATCAGAACTATATTATAATTTATCATTCTATCAACCATATATTTTCCAAAAATTTATCCTGCTATTGAGTCACTTTTCATTGTTCCACACAATCTCAAGTCCTTAATAAAATAGTACTGCAGTACAATCCTTATATACTCCATAATTATTATAACAAGTACATTATTGATACAACACTCAAAATGACATAATCAACACAATAACTCTAATCATTCCTCTTCATCTGTGGTAGTATCATAACTTGATTATTATCCAATAGAATCATTTGCGGCATAGTCTGATGACTGGGACATAGGTTCGTGTAGTGTCCAAACTCCTTGCAAATGAAGCATTGTACATTTGAAACCATTTTCTTACCCTTGTAGTCACGTACTTTGTGCCCTTTTCCTCCACAATTATAACAAACTTCCATTCCTTTCAGGAAAGTTCCAGGGTGTTTCTTCCCACAGTTATCACATATGGGAAAATTCTTCTTTTCCCTCTTCCCTTTATCCATCTTTCTCTCTTCCATCCTTTTCTTCTCTTCCGCCCCTTCAAAGCCATAGTACTCAGTAAACACTTTTCTTATCTTATCAACACATGATATTATTTCTTCATATGATGATAATACATGTGAGAATATTTATCTTATAAATTCTGGCTTAAGACCATGAAATATATGATCCTTCTTTATCTTTGTATCATGTGCATTCCTAGAGTTCTCATTCCTTCTACTAGGCGCCATTTCTAAATAATGGCATACATTAGATTAGTTTATGAATAACAATACCTAATCCCAAACTTGTAAAACACATAAATTAAATAGTTTATGGATATAATCCATAATCATAAAAATGTCTCCTTTGAGGAAGTATATACTCATAAACCCTTCATAATGGTTTGTAAAGAAAATGAGAATTATCCTAAGCATATCCCACGGGAGTGTCGTAACCAAGAGTGCAGCAAGGCCCGTTGTCGTGCACCAGTTCCCATTCGAGTCTAGCTTAAAGCGGTGTTTTCAGGTTTTACCCCTAGGTACATCTGTGCTAGAGCCGCCTCTACCTGCTCGTATCCAGACAGGGATGTATTGCTCGGAAAACTCACAAAATCTCTACAATACCAAAACTCTAGGAAGTTCTTCTATACTAGTCCTCAAAGTCCTTCTTAAATCTATGTGATCTAATCAGAGTTAATCTAAATCTAGCTTCCAAGGTTTGTACTAAACTTCTTATGATACCAACTGTAATTCCCCGACCCCAATTACCCAGAGTCCGTGCATTATTACATAACATTGGCATGATCACAAGAAAGATCAAATCTCGAAATACCGATTGGTTTAGTAGCCTTGGAAACACTAGATAAATTCATAAAATTTTACATTACATCATAAAGTAAAAAACTACTAGAACAACATATTGTCTCCACAGTCCACACTATTAACCCCTCATACTATCCCTGTCGGTCATTCATAATTTACTTCTTCACTTCCTAGGAAAAATAAAACATAGAAAAGGGGTGAGCTCAAATGCCCAGTAAGGATAACAATATAGCGGAAACTTTCATAAATAAGAATAAACATTTAAGGCAATATATAACAAAATCCAAAGCCTTTTAAACTTGAACTTTCAACATAGTATGGCATAAATTAAATGAAATAATTCCATTTACTTATTCACAGGGATATTCTACTAATCAAATAATCACATGCAAAATCAATAACCACTTTCATAACGATGGAATGCATAATGCCATACTATCATAACCACATAGCCAAGGCCTCGTGCCAAGACTACAAATAAGATTTTTTCAAGGCCTTGTGCCAAGACACTAGTTTGTCTCATGAGACCTACCGATGCATCGATGAGCTATAGCGGGCTCCACCCATCACATATTAAGTCCAATGCATTCCCATATGAAAAGGTTTAAACATAACATAAACATTCGTATTAAAACTAGAATACGAAATGTCAATACTTTCACCATAAACTATGAATGGTATAAAAATATCACATCCACAGTCAAATATATCACAAAACCTTCAATACAATATAGATGTTTTGTATCATAATAAATCAACTTCAAATCAGCGTAAAATCCATCAAAGGATGTGACATAGATGAAATGAAAACTCTTTTTAGAGAAATATCTCTTTCTATTTTTGAAATCATTTAAGGGCCATATAAAATAAAACATTTTCTTTGAAAATATTCTTATAATCTTGTAAGGGAAGCTTCGATGATTTTATAATGGTGGAAAATTACCGCACCTACCATATAAGTTAAAAAAACATTCTTACCTTAATTCTGTCAAAAAGGTTAAAAAGCACCTTGTTTGGAAAATGACGGAAAGAATCCTTTATAAAACTATTATAAAAAGTCAAACAAGGGTATAAATGACTTTAACCCATATTCTTTTAAATATTAGAAATGTTTTGAAATACATTTTTAAGAAACATGGATGTGGATGATAAAGAGATCCTAGAAGATTATTACTTATAAACAACCTCGGATAGTGAAGAGATTGTAAAATAACCCTTACCTTGCACTTTTACTTGGATGGGGTAGGATAACCTCCTGTATAATGGTGAAAAAATTGTTATTAAATTATTCAATAATCATATACATTAATATGATATCATATATGATCTTTTAACATTGCTTTGTTAATAATATCTTAGAATTATCGTCGTTTCAGGTGTTAACTTAATCATTTTCTTTTATATTTTTTGTTACGTAAGGCATGTTTGTAATGGATATATTGTATCTTATTCATATCCATAATGATATCAGGTCCTTAGATACTATTATTAATAATCAAATGAGAATTATACTTGAATGGATATGATGGAGAATGAATCTTATTGCGTTTGTGGAGACGGTAGTCCGTACGTACGCACGAGCGATAATATCATTATTTTGATATTAAAATAATATATAATTGGATGATATATCATATATACAGAATCCTTATCATGTTGTATTTATTATTTACATGAGTTACACATCATTATTATACCCATCCAAATAATAATTTATTGAATAACAATTACACCACGACGTGGAGACGGTAAGCCGTACGTACGCACGTATGGTGACATGTTATTCAAAGGATGGATAGAATAGTGAATATGGTTGTACCATATTTATAATAACATCACAGTATATAAATGATACTGGATTTATTATTTTAGAATGGTAACAACAACGGAAGAAGAAAGGAACTTGAAAAAGGGTGGTGAAGTCATTACCTCTTCTTCGGGTTCTTCCTTTTGATGTGATCAAAAGGGATCCTTAGGTTGGATTTCTGATCAAACTAAGGTCTCTATGTTGTATTGAGGGAAGTTGGGAGAGTATTTGGGCAGCGTTTGGCCGAACCAAAAGGATTTTAAGGTGTGAATAAATGAGAAGGAGGAGTGCCCTTTTATAAGAGGGGTGAGGGGCACCTTTGGAAAAGCTAGAAATATTAATTTATAATAAATTTATATTCGGTTTCTAGTGGCTCCAATGTTGA
The DNA here is from genome assembly GCA_963277665.1 of Viscum album. Lineage (NCBI taxonomy): Eukaryota > Viridiplantae > Streptophyta > Magnoliopsida > Santalales > Viscaceae > Viscum > Viscum album. Next base: position 1,040,804,525 of record OY728163.1, on the reverse strand, counting down.
TTATTTAAATTTTAAGGTGGGTATGGGTTGAAAAACACTCAACCAATATAATTTAGACAGGTTTGGGTCATTATATTAACCTTATCTTTAAGTATTAACTCTAAGTTAATTAGTTTCACTTTTACAATGTCTCTTTGTATTTTTATATTATATGGTTAATAAACATACAATATACATACAAGAGACCCCCAAGTGGTCCATTAATGATGAACCTATCATGATATAAGTCTCTTGGACTAACCCTATATTTTTAGGAATTTAATATCAATTAATAATATAATATTTATTTTAAAAACTCTTTTATGTCAATTTTGACACTATTCAATAATTGAGTTTTGTAAAACTCATAAGAGAATTATTACTTCGAAAAAAGTTAATTAAATCAATCCTAATATGTCATATTATCCTAGAAAATTATTTTAATTCATTAAAAGTCTCAAATTATATTTATTTGGGTATTTATAATATCAACTATTTTAAATTTTCACTATTATGGTAATTACTGCATCATCATTGTGTCATAAATAAATTAAATTATTTTATCTTTAAAACTTATAAATAAAATATCATCAAGTAGGAAATCGTTTTTTCTTTCTAATTAATACATACAATATAAAATCCAACATATATAACCCTATGTAAAAATTGATTTTCTAAACGATATATGTTTGTGTCATTTTTGTATTCATTTTAACTTAATTAAAATAAAGTGTCCCTATCACCTACAAGTGGCTACATGGGGTCCCAAAATCGACCCAAAGATGCCTATGGTCGAACATATATCAACCAATAACATTATGACACGTTTTAGGGTAATTTAGTATTATTATAATATTATTTGGTAACCCTTATTTACCAGATTTACCCTTAACCATGGTAAATAAAATATTTACCGCAGTGATTATTCAAAATGTCTAAAAATAAAAGTTACCCATTTACACAATTTGAACATCCTGATTCCAAATAAGGAATCCATTTTTACAAATTCAAAACACAGAAGTGGCAGAAATTAATTTAAAATTAATTCCCGTTGTTAAAACAAAAAGCGTGTTTTTAAGAGATAATAACTATCAAAAGATTGACACTTGTTTATTATCGGTTTAATTGTAAAATTATGTCCAATGACTAACATTGTATTAAATGGTAAAAATATATTCTAAATATATTTTAAAACATCTCAAATTCATAATTTATCAGTATTAATTATTTTGATTAAAAAAGTTGTTTTTAATTAAAATTTAATAATTTTCACTATTCATCAAAATATAAGTGTTATCCGAAAAGTTCCAAAATTTCACCCTAGGCTAAATTAGATATTCCAAAACCAAAAATGAAGTCCATTTTGAAATATAAAATATATATATTTTCAAAAAGTAGGTATTACTATTCATAACGGCTAGTTTTATTGGTTGTGGTGTGTGTTAGAACTCGAAGTTGCGTACATCACACGCTAGCGTACCGTGGAAGCTTGGGATGTTTCATTTTAAATTTTTGATGTCCCCATTTAGTCAAAGGGTTCACTATTAAAATTTGGTTAAAGCGAAATACTGAAAATGAATTTGTTCTTACATTATGTCTAAGAAACTCATAATATAGATTCTAAAAATATAAGGATTATATAAAGTTTAAAATTTAGTTAATACTATTCATAACCTCTTTTGAACGGCTTGTTTGGTAATATATGGTGTGCTTGAACTTGGTGTTGTGTGTAGTGAAAGTTATTGAATTATTTTGAAGAAATAACACACTATGAAATCTTGGGGTGTTACAAGATATATACATGCTGAGACAATCCTCCCTAAGATAACCTTTTATTCTCCATGAAGTTTCCTTCGGTGTGTACACATATCCTTCAAAATCATGACCTATCATGGAATTTTATTCATTACATCAATTAAATGAATGTTAACCTACACTTTTTTGAATGTTCCTAAGATTTCTTTATCAAGGTCATTGTTATTTTTGTTTTCTAGGTTGTGTATCCCTTTCTAGAAATGGAAGAGTAATGGTTGGGATAAGAGACACTTCAATAGAAACACTCTTTCCATTGGAAGGTCATCTCTCAGGAAAAATATTTTCTTCTCTTACACCATTTTTAGTAGTAGCGATGGTAGTTTCCATATGAGGGGATGACTCTAATGGAAGTTTTATTTGGGTTTTAAGTTGTTTATCAATCCTTAGGGTGATGGTACTAACATTTCACGTAACCATATGGTCAGCTACTAGTTAAGAGGGTAGTTTATCAAACCCATGACATTGAATTTCCCCCCACAAAGTCAGCTAGTTGGCCAAATTAGGTTTTTAGGTCTTGTATGGCTGCTTGGGTGGTTTTTTGAAATTTGATATTTTTGGTAGCCATTTGTTTCATCATTTATTTTAATCTATGATTGGGTTTTGGAGGGTTTTTTTAGAAAGGACTTTTTATGGTTGAAGATTTCGGGTTGGTGGTGGATGCCTACTCTGCCCCGGTTGTTTCCATTGTTGTTTATCTTGTTTTGAATACCCCATTTCCAGTATTCTTTATTTTTTTCCACACATGGTTTTAGGGAATGTATGTTTCAGGCCTAAAGGGTTGGTTATAGGGGAAAAATGGAAATATTTCCTAGATGATTTTAGATGTTTCTCTCAATTGAGTACATTGGTCAAAGCAGTGGGTATCAAAAGAACTATTACTAAAACGGATGGGAGGAGGGTATTTTGATTTCCCATAGAAAAGAAACATTTTTCGAACGGGGGTTCTTTCCTCTTAGAACAATGTGTTAAACTTCTTCTTGAATTCTTTACCTTTCACCTCATTGACACCTCGAATGGTTACACTAGATCTTGTACCAAACTATTGAGTGTTCTATAACATGTTATCAATCAGGTTTCTTACAAAAATTGGGGCCTTATCCACTAGTTTACCACCTATAGAAACATCGATCTTATTTTGATCAATAGGTATTAAACCTCCATAAAAATACTGAATTAAAAGTTGATCACTTATTTGGTGGTGTGGGAAACATGAACATAACCTTTTAAAGTGTTCCCAATATTCATGTAACGTTCCTACTTGTGATTTTCTTATACCACATCTTTATTTACTTATAATTTTAATTTGATAATATGGGAAATATTTTTCATGAAAAAGGCATTTCATGTTTTCCCAACCTCTATTTGGTGAATTAACAAAGTAAAACCTGTATTTTGTAGTATCTTCTAATAAAAATGGGAAATGTATTAATCTTTACTTGTTCTTTATCTAGAATAGTATGTTTTAATGTATAACACATAGTATGAAATTCTTTTAATTGATTGTGTGGATCTTCTCCCACGAATCAATGAAATCTTTGATATAAGTGAATTAGAGTGAATTTAAGTTCAAAATTAGGTGCCTCACCTTGTATTAGAGTATATGATGGTTGGATATCAACATACAGTGGGGTTAGTTGTTTTAATGACTGTTTATTTTCATCTATATTATAATCGTTAATTTCTGGTTTGAATTTAGTTCCAGAATAAGAGGTGTTTAGAGATGTCTCAAGTTGTGGTGTGTCCTCTGTCAAAGGGTTGTCTGGTCCGTCTCGGTGTTGTAGACGTAGGATCCTCTCCAGTTCAAGTTCAAATGTGGTAACTCTCCCGGAGTAGAATTCATCATGAAAAAAAAACTACAAAAGAAACAAATCATGAAACAAAAGTATATGTAAAGGTATAAGGTTAAACAAATAAGTATTCACAATATTTACAAAAAAAATTATCAAAAACAAACACTAAAAAACAATTATATCCCTAGAAACGGTGCAAAAATTTGAACATTTTTTCATGAAATATCAAATTTATTGTGTTTATAAGTTTTATTTATAGTATAGATCAGACCCTAGGTTGTATTTAAATGAGCTTTGATAGGTTTAGTGTATACATGTTTAATAAAAATTACTAAAAGGGGGTGATTTTGAAAATAGTTTTAAGGAAATCACATAATGTAAAGAGTTTAATTTTTTATTAATAAAGGTGGTGTTTTAAAAATTATTAGATAATTATATCATTTCAAGTTCAGTACACATATTTTATAGTTCATTGTTTGAAAAGTTTCACACGATTTTGTTTAATTCATTGGTTGAGGGTTGTTAAGATTTTTATTCCCCTGTTACCCCTTAAAAGGATGCACGAAGAAAAAACCTTGACAAAAAATCATGTTTTCAAGGATTAATCCTAAATTATAGAACATGGGATACCAAATAATGATTAAATATCATATATGTGTGAGATATGAATGATTTTATTTTGGTCTAGTCATAACAACCAATGATTCCCACATGAAATCTCAACCCAATCGGTGTTGAAATAAAAAATATTTTCACTTAATTATATAAAAAAAGAAATGAGTTTAGGGGAGAATCATGTCAAGATAATATATAATTGAAATATTTAACACAATAATTACACAAAACTAGTAGAAAAACTAGTTTTTTAAGTCCCTCCCAATTGTGTGTAGCTCCCTCGAAAGGATCATCCACTGTTTAGCTCTCCATCAAGAGAAGGAGGAGGCTCGAGTGTATCTCCTTCATTTCAGATCTCACTATGAGGATGGAGAGATCCAAAACCTATGTGGTGATTAAATTGATCATATAGAACTTCAATTTGGTAAAACATAACTCTCTTGCTTTACCTTTAAAATGAGGTTCTCGTGTTATCATAGTATAGGCCAAGTGAAAGGTGGTTTTAGGCACACAGATTGTGTAAAACTACATGGACCAATATTTTTAGTGGGTAGACTATATTATCTCTATTTAGTAACATCTAAAAAGTAATATCCCCATATAATTACTATCTAAATAGAATATTTGGATTCATTTGGGGACCTACAGCTCGAGATATGGAAATATCATAGCACACCACGTTTGGCTTTTTGAAGATTCTGTGTTCTAGACTGATAAGGTCAATTAGGCCACCATATGTCTAAATGAGGTTTGTATTCCTGCGCAGTTTGCCCCATTTTTATTGGACATCACCATGGGCCCTCAAAATCCCCTCCACCTTCAATGAAGTTATAAAAATAGGAAAATTGCCCTTTTTAATAGTGATAAAAAATGGAATCAATCATGATGTAAAATTTGTTATTATTTTTTTAATTTTGAATTAAAAACTAGTTTATGACAATGGTGTAAGGGTGAAAATGTAACAATGAATTGCGGTGAGATCACTCGACTTTTATAATGAGTTCTGAGTGGAGTTCATATAATCGACCATGAAGGATGTAAAGAGGAAAGATATATTTTATCTTTATCAAGGTAATCTTTATATTATGGATCTTGTTATAATGATCAAGGATCTTTTATTTTTTTTTCCAGACCCTCTTCTAGATGAGGAGTTACAATCATGGCTTCTTAAAGAGGAACTCCATCATTCTAACATGTATGTGGTTACTATTGTAATGTTTCCAATGTATATGGATGTTTAAAAAAATTTGGATCTGGTTGATTGGATAAAATCATCAGGAGGTCTACCGTGATATTGGAACCAATAGTGTTATTCAAAGGGAAGAGTTGTTAGTAGAGTTTCTCAACCACCCAGGACTTTTAGGGTTTGACTAGTAGGTAGTCATCCTCAACCACTTTCTTTATATTCTTATAGGTCCATTTATTTATATTATTTTACAAGTGGATGATGGGTAGTGTTTTTTGGTTTTTTGGGTCATGTTCATCATCAAAATAGATTCCTCGCGGTTCTTTTAGCTTAGTATATTGAGGGTAAATTGGTTCCACATCAGCTGCACCTTCAACTACCTATGATACTGGTTCAACAGAAGGGGATGCATGCTTATGATATGTAGAGAGAGGATGGTGAAGATAGAGTTAAAAATCAATGTATTACTCATATTTTATGGTTTTATATTAATAATGTATGTATAGGTGACCATTAGTAGATAGGTAGAGGAGATGGGCATTGTCAGTTTCATGTATTGGAGATGGTATCACCAGAGGGGATATAGATTATTTAAAGTTCACTCAAATTTTCATATACAATTTTTTAATTTTTTTGATTTAGATTATTTAAAATCCTTTTTCAAACATTATCTATTATGTTCTTTCATAATATATGTCGAGATGCTTCTCATTCACATATTGTTGACTATACTAGATGGTGGTCAGACCATCTGGTTTGATGTGGGTCGGTGTTTTAGATGGATAATAGGGCCACATAACTCATGTGGGAATATTTTTATTCTTATGATGTAGTCATATAATTTGATTATTGGAAATGAATGATTTTATTTTATGTTTGATATTATCCATTTCTTTTGGAGAAGATTCGTTTTCTAGTATGTGGATGACTATCATGCAGTTTTCATTAGTTAGCATAGTTGTTGGTTAAATTGTAGGTGTATTGAGACCCTTATTTCCTTAGTGGATAATTTTTCTATATAATTATTATAAACTAGGAGAATGGAGGTTCCCAAGTATTTTTGGAGTTTTTACTATTTTTTATAAGGAGTTTATGACACTGTCCCTTGGAAAATATATTGAGTTATAGATAAAAATGAAGCACGATGCTTCTCTAATTGGTATGGATCCTTATCATATGGAACCTTATATGTTAAAATAATTAAGGATATAGATAAATTATCTAACACAAAAGGGTTTCATACAACCATGTGCATCATCGAAGCATGGTTGATTATTATTCTATAAGAAGAAATATTGTAGTTTGAGGTTGCATATGGACTACTAGAGGTTGAATTTTGCGATGATCAATAATAATTACCTTATTCCAAGGATAGATGTACATTTTGATTAGTTTTAAGGGGATATTTGGTCTTTAAATATCGATATATCTTCTAGATATCCCCAATTAAGGGTGAAGGAAGGTGATATCTTGAATACTGCCTTCAGTTATATCTATGGGAACTTTGAGTTCATGTTCATGTTGTTCAGTATCACAAATTAACTAGATGTGATCATGGGGATCATGAACTCCATGTTATTTGAATTCCTAGACTATTTTATAGTTGTTTTCATTGATGATATATTAATATAATCAAAGTTACAATAGGATCATGTTGATCACCATAGATCTCTCTTGTATGTCCTTTGATACCACCATCTCTATGAAAATTATCCCAAGTGTGGGTTTTGGACATTATAGTTTCATTTCCTGGGAACATGGTTTCTAAAAAGGTGTGTCTATCAACCCATCAAATATCAAGGTATTTATTTTTTTAGGATGCACATAAAAATGTGACATAGGTTTGTAGATTCATATTTATTTTTGGCTATTAATAGAGGTTCATGTCTGACTTCTCATGAATTTTTACACAGTTGAATGCCTTGACTAGGAAGGAAATTCCTTTTATCTAGGCTAATCAATGTTTGGAATTATTTAACTACTAAAAGGTTTATATTAATCAGTTCTCTGGTTCTTTAAATTCCAAAGTAATGGGTGATGTTTGAGGTATTTCTATGATACTTCTTGTATGTAATTGGAAAAAATATGTATGTATTAAAAATCAGTGATCTTATATGGGTCTAGAATGTTATGTCCCCATGAGAATAAAAATTCCACATATGATTGGTAGATAGAAACTATTTTTATTTTTCTAAATCGATTGTATAATTCCCTCAATGAGGAGTGGTTTAGAGTCTTAATTAATCACAATAGTTTGAGTTATATATATTCTAAATGGCATATGAATTAAAGTAGTGTAGGTGTGTTTATTTTCCTCAGCACAATGACTTTGATATCAACTAAACCTTATAAAATGAGATTATTTTGGATGATTTTTTATCACAAAATCATATAATGATGTTGTTATGGATTCTTGATATGGTTGACGGAGATGGAGGAGTTATGGGATTTAAGTTTATATGTGAGGGTTTTTATGGTGGAGTTTTCTTATTTTAGATGAAGGTGCAATATTCTTTGATTTAGTAGTTGGAGTAATATAAGTTGGGAGACTTTGAGGTAGAGATAATTCATTATCAGGTTTTCTATATGATGCGTCAGATGGATGGATGGAGGATGGTCAGAATCAGGTATTTTTTAGTGGTGGGTTATTTTTTTGGTGGAGATATGCAGTGGATTCATTTTTTATTTTCCGTATTTCACTATTTCTAGTACACGCAAAAGTCTCTAATGTGTTCCATCTCTTCAGGATGTAGTTTTGGTTTTACAAAAATATAATTGTTAGTGGAAAAGTTTGTGTCCTAGTGCTTGGTTTCCCATTAGTAAAAGGAAGAGCTTCATTTTCCTTATGGTTTTTTTCTTCCCTTGGATATTACTAAGGGGAAAATGGAGGACATATCGATGGAATTTTTCTTAGGCTTACCTTGAGCTCAGGGAGGCTATGATGTTATCTAGCTAATCATGGAATGGTTTTTGAGGTTCTAAATCTTCCAATATATCAGGTTGTCAGGAATCATGGATGTTTTTTCAAGGAGATATACAGATAAGGTACTATGGTTTGAGTGAGTTACAAGGTCTATTTAATTGTATTAGGATAAATATTTTACCTCCGAATATAGATGTCATTATATCATGATTTTATCGGTTAGTTACACCAAATAATTTCATTCCACCCTTTGATGGATGGTCAAAAGAGTGAACTGTCTAGAAACATAAGGATATGTTTTGGTTATGTGCCCTTGACTTTGGTAGATCCTGGGAACACCACTTCCCTTTGGTTTATTTTACCTATAATAATAGTTAACACTCAACCATCATCTTGGCCCCAATTGAGGCTTTGTATGGGTAGTTGTGTCATTAATGATGTGTTAGTCCAAGGATAGAGATTCATTAGTTCCCAATCCCAATGTGGTGCAGATATTGATAGTAAATTATCATGTTATTTATGAAATGATGATAGAAACTCGGGATATGAATATTTCATATGCTGATTATAGGAGGAGGAAATTAGAGTTTGAGGATAGAGACTATGTGTTCTTGAGAGTCTCTCTTCAACATGACTAGTGGAGTTTTTCCAGGGTTTTAAGCAATCTCCCTAGTTTATTTGTAATTTAAAGTTACTAGGGTGAGTTGGTGACTGATATTTTTTGTGGATCTCCCTATATTACAATACCATATTCACAATGTCTTCTATGTCTCTCACATCCATCAGTATCTTCATGATGACTCCTAAATCATTAATTTGGTAGAATTTAATATCATAGATGACACAGTATTTTTGGAATAACACTACTGTAAATATCACCTATACCCACGGTTTTAAACCGTGGGTATAGCCCTTGAAACCGTGGGTATTGGATATACCCACAGTTTCAAAAACTATGTTCTACAGTGCCGTCGCAATAGGTCTATACCCACGGTTTTCTAAAAACCGTGGGTATAGCCCACTCATATTTCATCTTACCCACAGTTCTGATAAACCGTGGGTATACCTCTATACCTACGGTTTACAGAACCGTGGGTATACATTTTAAAAGCACAACATATATACCCAGGGTTAATAATCGTGGGTATATATTGTTTCACAGCAGCATATATACCCACGGTTTATATAACCATGGGTATATATGGTTTACCCAAAAATAGAAGCAGTTCACACAGTTCACCCAGAACCCAAAAACAGAAGCAGACACAGTTCACCCAGAACCCAAAAACAGAAGCAGACAAAGGAATCTCAATGGAATCTCAACTTGATCTTGGAAACAAGAATGAAAAATCCAAAATGCAAACCAAAATGCAAAAAAAAATGGAATCTCAATGCACTGTTTCTACCTATTAAAACATTAGAAGAGCTTTCCAAAGTGTTTAAAGAATAAAAAAATTCTTTCCAGAAAATTCCTAGAAAATTCATAATGATGAAGCATCACAATCATTCATCTCTTATTGAATCCAAATAAAGTCTTATAGAGGATGGAAAATTCCTAGCTAAGAACTAATAAAATTATTCTGATATTAAAATAAATATAGTATACACTGAATCTAAAAATGTTTCAAATATTCCTAGAGGAGAAACCCATGGGAAAGAGAGGCCACCTTGTTGAGAGTATTGCTTTCAAATCATTCCATTCAAGCCACTGTAAAACACACAATAAATGATGGATAAGAACTATAGCCTAAATAAAATGCAGAAGGTGGAAAATTAGAAGACAAATTACATACATACCACTTGAAGCTGGGTTTTTTATGGATTTTCTTGTTATGTATTTTTCATCATTGTCATTTCATCCTGACCTTCGTCCAGATTTGATCCTCCTTTTCCCTATCTAGCTTCTAGTTTCTTTGACATGTGCAACAATAGTTTCTGATTTCTCTACCTCACATACTAATTTGCATTAAAACATTTGATAGACCCATAATAAACTCCAATATTTTGATAATAATTGCTCACTACATTCATAATATGTGCTGAAGAACTGATTAAGGATACCGGGTAGGATTTTGAACTACTTTGATTGTTGCAGTTAATGCAGGGGAAGCTTTTCTTGTGCCATAACTTGAAGAAAAAAGATTTAAAAAATTGTGATCAACCTGTGGTAGCACTACCACTCCATATAACCTAATCTAGAAAAATCATGACATTGTGGTATGTTCCAAGAAAAATATCATATAAATCGACCACGACTTTAATTAAAACGCCAAAAATTGTTGTGATCATATGATAATCCTTCAACACCCAGCCCCCTCCTCCAACACCCAGCCCCCACCCCCAAACCATGCTCCCACCACTATTACCCAGCCGCACCCCCTGCACTCCCTCTCAACCTGCACCCAGCCACCCTCACTCCGCTCCCAGCCCCCCTCCCCCTGCACCCAGCCCTACCCCTCCTGCACCCAGCCCCACCCCTACATCTAGCCCCAACCCCCTATATATAGATCATAACTCCCTATACCAAGAGGTATTATACCTATCCTACATACTATGAGTTCACCTTGCTCTTATAAACTAGAATAAAAACCCCAAACCATAATATAAAAACAGCAAACCAGAATATAAAAACCGCAAACCAGAATAAAAGCTAGAGCAAACCAGAATTAAACATAAAAAAAAATTATCCAGATATAACCTTCTGATTAGGAGCAATAATAGGATGATCCATCCTTAGATAGCTTTAAGTTTTCCTCAGCAAGGCAGTATCACCATCAGAAGATCAGGTGTAATGAAAAAATGAATCAAAAACCTCATAATTAAACGTCAGAACAAAAAATTAGAACTGCTAAACGGGTCCATATAACTGTATAGCATAAAGGGTCCATCCATAGAGGCTTCAAATTTCCACAGCAAGGTAGAATCCCATCTATAAAGTAGGCGAAGTGACAAAGGAAGCAGAAAACCCTCGGTGTAATGAAGATAAGAAATCAAAACCTCAGAATTAAACATTAGAACAAAAAATCAGAACTACTAAACATGTCCATGTACCAGTACATCATAAATGGTCCATCCATAGAGGATTCAAATTTCCACAGCAAAGCAGAATCCCATCTGTAAAGTGGGTGAAGTGAAACGGGAAGAAGATAACCTCATAATTGAATAGCCGGACTAAATCAGAATTGTTGAACAGGTCTACTTAAACCAGAGTAACATAAATTATCCAGCCAAACAGGTTCCAAACAGAAGTGCAAACTCTGAATCAGATCCAAAAACCATCAACATTTCAAGACAGAAAAATCATTAAAGTGGAAGATCAAAAGAAACTCAATCATCCTTAATAAAAAGAAGAATTTCCAATGATCAGGATAGTCCTAAATAGACATAGATTGAACAGGCTGTGCAAGACATAAAATTTTCTCATAGAGACAAAGAAGGGACAATCATCATACTCAGATTAAGCCCTAAAATAATCATAATATAGTGAAGCAGTATAGAAGAACATAAAAAAAAGAATATTATATAAAGTTCTATGTAGTGAATAGAATCTGAAAAAAAACCTTGATATCCAAGAATCCTAATATTTCAAGCATATACAATATGATATATCAAATGATTATATGATCATTATAGAGAATCATTGTTTTCAAATCAAGTTCATTAGTGAAGTTAAATAATTCACATCCCATTGATCATAAAATTTTATTGGAAAAAGAAGGTGGTGTTGAATGTTTGAAGTCGACCCGTTCACTGCTTTGGAACACGATTCAAGAAAAATAATCAGATTATTAGTTTAAAAAAATGGTAGAACTTTCTATCTAAATATAATAATGGATATTTATGAAAACCTTGAGTTATTACTAATAGAGGCAAGGGATACAGTAAATTAAAGTATAAATGTTGAATTCTATTCAATTCACTAGGAAACGTGTTTGAGTGTGACACACAGTAAAGAGTATGAACATTTTCAATGTTAATTTCCTATTAACCATACAAAATTTGAATTTTAGATTGCATTTTAGGAGATCTCTTGAAATGGGGCTCCTAGAATACCCACTAATGATGACTTGGGTGGTGAATATAGGCTCATTATTATGTTTATTCAGTATGTAATATACCCACGAAAGGATACTTTAGTATCTCGAGGCATCTAAACCTATTTTTATTATTTTTTTATGTAGATCAGTTTCTAAATAGACCATTAAAGATATGTAATGAGACACATGGTTGAGATGTGAAAGCCAGACAAAAGTTTTAGTTCCATACCATATCCTAAGATAATTTATGCCTTGTTATGATACAATGGATTAGTTCCTCAAGGGGAGGGTAAGATAAATTCTTCAAATAGATTATTTCTTATTGAAAAGATTTATAAGACAATGAAATTCAAATAGAATCCATGGAAATAGGAATGGGTGGATGACCTGTATAAATTGTAAAAACAATAAAACCAATAGAGTATCTTTTTAAACCCATAGTTCTAGTAGATCCAAATATTTTACCCAATGAGTTTATAGAGTACTCAGATGATAATGAGTCTCTTTATAGAGAATAAGAAGATGAATATATCAAAGAAGAAGAAGAAGAAATAGAGGTTGTAGACCTTAATGATGAATCTAGGTTAGCTTATGAGGATGAGATATATGGGATAAATAATTTATATATGATAAAGATAGGTATATATTAGAAGGATCTCTTATTATTGGGAGTACCCTTAGAAAGCCTACACTAGATAAACCTTCTAAGGGAGAGAAGTCCCCCAGATCAATTGGATTTCGCTTAGAATATCCTGATTCTGATGATGAAGATCATGGTGATGCTCTACCTGGTGGAGGTGGAATTTCCTAGAATATCACACGATTTACCATGAAAATTGATGATTTTTTATGTTAGAGAGGCCTATAATCCCCTACACTGGGATGAAAAATTTAGGGTTAACATAGTGAACATGAAAATGGGGCCTATGAACTCCAAATCTCAAGGGATTTCTTGCATTCAGACGAACATGTGCTAGAGACGATTTCTCAGAGTAGTGGATATTACGACCTGCATGTTTTTTTATAAGGTAATATACAACTGATGAAAAGAAGTAACCATACAGAATACTTATATGCCTCGTATGATCAACACAGATCACATAGTGGAATATTGGTCTGACATACAAAGGGCATCTCACAGACCATCTTGATTAAAATTGATTTAAATAAACTATCATTGAATGAATCTAAGTAATTTGTAATATAGGGTTTATAAAGAAGATAAAAGGAGGAATACATAGAAAATCATGTTTGATGACCCCATGCCCTTCATGCGATCTATCAGCCAAACTATAGCATAAAAAGATACTGTTTATATGGACATTTTAGAGTAGACAACATTGTTCCCTTAGGTATGTCACTTTAGTTCTAGATTCCCTCCTTCCCAATATTTTTATGTCCTTTAAAATACAACTCATCACTAGTATATCATCCAAAATTAGTAGTCTTTGTCAGTTATATCCAAAGAACAAAATGCAGTAATATGAAACATTGTAAATGAAAATAGATGTTGCGGTAATAATCAAAGGATGTAAAATTTTCCTCAAAGATGAATTTTTCTTTTGAAGAAGGTGACATCGATTGGTTTCCCAATCCATGTCAGGATTTATTTATTAAATAAAATTTTTAGCTAGAAATCCCAAGGTATAATGATCTAACACCATCTGAAACATAGAAAACAACCAAAAAAATGAAGCTTTATAGAACTGGGTAATCAACATCAAAAGGCCAAAGTAGATGAATTGCACGATCGGGCAGCAGCAGTCCAGGTGCGTGCATTAACAGAGAATATGGAAATAGCATTCATGCCAAATAAAACAGAAAAACATGTAGCAACCGGAGAAATACAGATAAATTTAAGCTTCAACAGTCTTTCAACTAGGTCAACAATCCGTAAATGACTTCAAAGCTGGAAAAAAATAACCAGTGCAAGCTTTCCAACCCTACTGTCAACATTACTGATAGAAACCATATAAATTCAGACAGAAGATAGATAATCAATATGACTATATGGAGGTAGACCATAAAACCACAAAACCAAGGGTTTAGTCTAACCCAAATCCAAATTCCAAAATGAATCCCAATAAAGTAGGTAGATCGACTCCCAAATAGACCAAACAACAGAAATAAATTCAAACAAAATTTCCCCAAAGATGCAGAAAGATAGTCAGCCGGCTCAAGACCTTATACTAAATTTCTAGTAAAGATGAATGATTATTGACTAAATAAAAAATGAAAAAGATAAATTGTGTATTGATATAAGAATAAGTGATTAGTTCAAAAAGAATAAAAAAGATAAGGAGAAGAAATTATATACCTATATGGAATGAATTGGCAGGGAAGTTACCGGAGGAGTGGGAGCCGAGAGGGGGGGTGGGGACGTCGCCGGAGCTGGGGGTAGTGTGGTGAAGGCTGGGATGTTGATGCAGAGGCAAAGGCCCGGAAGTCCAGGTCAGGTGTGGAGGCGGATCCGGGAGGTGGAGGCCGAGGAGGGGATGAGATGGACGGGAGGCGTAGGTCGGATGGTCGGGGGTCGGAGGTCGGAGAGGGGAGGAGAGGGCCGAGAGGCAGAGGTTAGATGGCCAGGAGCCAGTGGTCGTGGAGGGGAGGACAGGGACGGGATTCAGAGGTCAGGAGAGGCTAGTGTTGAAGGGGGGAGCGTGATAGAAGTGAGGAGGATCCCGATATCGGGCTCAAATTAGGGGTTTAATACCCACGATTTTTTTAAAAATGTGGGTATAGATAAAAAAATCCTTTTATACACACTGTTTAAAGAACTGTGGGTATAGATCCATGGGGATAAACCCCATTTCCAATATTGTAAATGATAGAGATCACGGATCATTGGGAAAATGTTTTACGAGGAAAGAACATTCCTTTGGTTCATGTTTTATGGATGCGTGGTGGTCTGGAAGAGATTACATGGGATTGAGACACACAAAATCTTACTTATTAGCTGGAGTTTTTTTGAGTTTTACTTGATCCATTTTTCATCAGTTATGTGATGATCAGAATATTTCTAGTTTATCAAATGATCATTTTCCTAGATAAAGTGATGTTAGTTAAACATTCAATCACACAAAGTGGTAAAACCTATATTTCTAATCAAGATGAGTTATTATTTGACACGATTAAAAAATGTCGGCAAGTTAGTGTCACCCAAAGAAAAAAATATTTTGATATGGGAGAGGGAATGCCATTATTTTTGTGCTTGTGGTAGTTTTTTCTGTTGTTTAAGGTTATTTATATCTTGCTGGTATGAAATAGTGTAGTTAGGTGATGGTTATGTAGATTGTTGTAGGAGAAAAGTGTTTTCTGGTTGGGTTTGCATTGTTGTTGAATGAAATGTTTGGTTAACATTTTTGGATAAGTTTTGTTTTTTTGGTTGGAGGTTGTGTTTCATTTATAATAATATCCTTGAAGGTATCTCATGAGATGATTGTTAAGAATACTTTTTCTACTTTATATATGTGTTATTAGTCATTCTTGGGTATGATAATAGTTTGAGATTTATCTGATGTAATATCTTAGAACACCCAGCCCACTACATTGCGTTATATCTAGTGGTAGATGTGTATGAGGGAGACCCAAGGTGTTTTAGGGGGGAAGGTCTGACTAAATATTGTATTTTGGAGTATTCCAATGGTATGCACCCTCTAGATACACCATAGTGATATTCTTTGGGGTTTAAGGAGGCAGTTGTGGTGTACAGGGATTTTGGGAGGTGTTCTGAGAGATACATTAGATTTGATCAAATATACACTATGGGGCCTCGACTATGATATATCCCATTTATGGTTATCAAAGAATATTGTGTGGAATCCTTGGATATGATATAAAGAACCCATAGTGAAATTTTAGTGGGTTTTCTGGCACTATCAACACTTAACTATGGAGATGGGGTTGTGCCCCAACCACTTCTTAATTTATGGGGGTTTGTAGCATAGTGGTGTAGGCTTATGATGTGGTCACCTCTAATTATATATGATATATTGTATGTGAATCACCATAAATATTATAGGTTTGATTGACTAGAATGGTTATGTAACAGTTAGAGGTGATGCTTTATGGTCCCTTCATTTTCAATCCATTCTTTCACATGATCCTTTGGGTTGTTCTATGGTCATATTTTTTTGGTATAAATTCATAGATTCCTTCATATATAAGCATTCTTCTTGCCTTTCTCTAGTTTCTTGTGTTACCCATGTTAATCACAAGGAACACTTGTCTCCCCCTTCCAATGAATTTTTATCTGAGTCTTGGAGAATCAATTTGTGGAGGTTTTGGTGTGTTTCCTCCTTGTCTTCCTCTATTTTCATACTTATCGATTCTATAGTAGAGCTTAATGTCAAGGGTAACCTAGTATTTTAGTGATTATTTTGTAATAGGTTGATGTGGTTATTTTTTACAAGGAATGTAATGGTGTTATACTTAATTTTGTGGTTAGGGGATGGCCTTTATCTCTAAATAACTCTATATGTGGTAGGGGATCCTTCATTTCATAGCTAGTGTATCATGATGGATGGGTTTTTCTTTTTTTATATCATGAAATATTTTTTTTTGATATCTAAATAAAGATATTGAAATGGTTAATTGAAATTTAATGTGGTAGTGTTTCTCACTTCATTAATAATTCAGATATTATTTTGATATTGGAAATGTACATGCTAAATTCCTCACTAAAAATAATGGGTTTTGGGATCCAATGTTTTTTATGATTTGAAATTTGTTTTGGAACCTAGTTTGTTGTGTTTATTGAAATAAAATTTAAAGTAATTGGATAATCACATATATTTATTTAATGAAATGGTTTCCCCCAGAGATTAATTGTTTTGAGAGAATACCCCTAAAAATATAGTGGAAATGATGAAAATTTCCCTACTAAATCTGAAAACAAAAAATATGTTGATGTGATGTGAACAGTGTCATGATTTTTTGTTTTATTTTTAGAGACTGATATGTTGTGTCATTTCCATAACATGGGTATGTGATGTGTAGTTATGATTTAGGGTGATTATATGACGAGTTATATGGTTGTATAGTGAAGAAATTTTGATAGAAAGGTTGTTTTGAAGTGTATTTGGTTTGGATTAATTTGATTTATCTATGAATGGATGTTTTTTGGGGATAGATTTCTTGATGAAAAATGATGGTTTGTTTTCTTGAATGGAATGGTGATGTTCTAGATTCCTGGGTAGTAAGGGAATTGGTTGATAATGATTTGAAATGAAATAGGGTGGGTTAGTAAATGGGTTTAATGGCTAGTAAATGAATTAGAAATGTGGTGTATAGTAAAATATAGATTGTATTAAATATAAAATAAATGGGTTGTTTAAATGTAATTGGTTGGTTATGTGAAATATGGAAATTTGATTAATTTCATAAAGAATATTAAATATGGATTTTGGCTTGTGGCCTTTTGTATAGTGTTGTGAATTTAGTGATGTTGGTCAAAGTGACAGGGTTTTGAGGTTGGTTGGTGATGTTTTGAGTTGGTTGGTACTATTATCATGAAGCCATCGGTTAGTTTTTTGTGTGGCTATTATAAATGTACCTTTTATTTTTCCTTTTGATTTCTATACGCACCCCACCTACAAAGAGAACCAAAAGTTCACACCCATAAATATTTAGGGTTGTTTCTTCCAATATCCTGATGGTGAGGATGTATGGATAGTTTCTATTTACCATTATCTTCTTCATGTGTCAATTACATACACTGGTTGTGAATAATAGAAATCAAAAGTTATTTTATTGATGTTTGATGAGGTTGTGGATAAATTATGGTGGAGTTTATATGTTGTAGAATTAGGGGATGATGTTAATGTCATTTATGTTTTTGATACCCAAATACTGTAGTAATGGTTTCACATGAGATTATATATAATGGTCTAGGTGTCTTTGGGTGAGATGTGATGTGATTGACCATGTTTCATTGGGTGATATGTGATGTGATGAACGATTTGTCTTTGAGAGATATGTGATGTGACATACTAAGTTATTTTAGGTGATATGTGATGTGATGTCTAGTCACATGTGGGGTTCCTGGAATGATGTAATTTCTATAAGATATATGAGAGAAAATACATGTGATTTTGGGGTGATAGAGCATCAAATCAGTGGAAAAGAGCTGCAGGGTACCCCTGTTTGATATTCCTCTTATTAGTTTATAATATTTTATTTTTTTATTTAGTGAGAATTCCATGGTGAGGATAGGATTGGTTTGTTGATATTATTAGTTTTTTTGGTTCTTGTATTTTTTAAGGGGTATGTTAATATGTTATTATTCATATACAGAAAAGATACTTTTTATGACCCTATAAAGTTTACTTCGGTGCTCTACCTATATATTTAAAAACTTCTCTTAGGATTATTAGAGAATTTCATTGATAATATTAAAAATATCTAACTAGGGATTCAGAGTTATTGTTGTCTGACTACATCAGATTTAATTTTTGGGTTATTTGGAGAAATTTATCTATATTTATTTCATTTATACATGAACTATGTGATTAATATGGGGTTTTTTATATTATGTTATGGATTTTATTTTGGTTGATTTATTTTCTCCCCTGATCCTATTATTATGGAGGGTAATGCCTCCCACTGGGAGATTTTTTATAATATTGGTTCTAGATTTCAATATGTGGAATACTTTTGGTGATACTCCAGATTTATTATATTTATTATCTTATAGATGTCTTATGAGGTGTACATTTAATGTTAGAGGATTGTGACATTATGGGGAAAATATTTATAATACTTTAACACTTCATTTATCAATTCCACTAGTCAACTAAGAAGGTTCTCCAACCACCACTTTTATATCCCGAACCTTAATATCCTTCTCCTAATCAATGATCCATCACTCACATGGTAGATTATCACCCAATGGAATGGAATTTATATAAGTAAGACTAAAATAGGGAAAAAAATTCTCTATTTCTTTTTTCAATTATCTATTCAAGAATAAATCCCTAACATAGTTTTTATTAACATTAATCATGAACCCTAATAATTATAGGGTACATGTTTCTTTACAAATTTATTGTTATATTTTATATTTGATGTGTAATTTGGTATCATATCAAGGGTGGTAGGGTGTAAAATGTTGTAATAAATAATGTAAAGTCTATTGGTATTATATTAGTAACACCATTGAATATGTGATTCCTAAAATTCTAAATGGTACTAACCATGTAAATAAGGTGAACCTTTCCTTTGAAGAGAATGTATGATAATAACACTATAGTAAATCGGGTTTGGATTGGAGTAGTATTGAGATGGTTAACCTCTGGTAACGTTTCCTAGGTTCTGCTTGAGTGAGTAAAAAGCACTCTAGAAGAACATTTATTGTTATGTGGGGACTATTTTTATATAGGGAAGTGACCTTAGTGGGAAATATCATATGATGTGCTGGTAAAGGAAACCACTATCTAATTAAAGACCAAAGGGCCCTGGTGATCAGGATAAAATTTTGGGTTGTTTGATTCATATAAATGGTATCAGTGCTAACACCCTGCCAAAAATATTAAGGTACTTACTGATTTTGATGTTTGGGGAATACAATAATTGTGTTGTGTTTTAAAATTGGAGTGTAAAATCACTAGATAAGTGAGACATAAAATAATAAATAACACTACCCAAGTCAACAATGTTCAACATTATTTTTTAGAGCTCATCTGATAAAAACCCTATAGCTAAGAGTTTCTTGTATTTGTGCTATTTGGAGATGGGTGACCACTTAGGAAGCTTCCCAATATGTGTTTGAGTAAGGAAAAATCACACTGAAATAACATTTTTTGGTCTACTGTGATATTAATTAGTCTAATAAATATCCCCAGTGTGAAATATCATGTGGAATTTTTGTAAAGGAAACCAAGGTATTACATAATACCTATGTAGTCATATGACCAGGTTCATAGACTTTGGAGGTCAGGTCATGATAAGATCAGATTTTGACCACTAAGATTGGTGATTCTTGAATCTTCTACTGAACATATATACATGTGACATGTGATATATTTTTATATGGGTAATATTTAATTGCAATTAAATGGTGAGATTACATATGAATGGATTAGTATAGAATCAGATTGGATAATTGAAAGGGATTAGTTAGAGTGTACCTTATAGTGGTTAGTTTAGTTAGAGTTCCACCTAGAGTTCTACTATATAATGGATGTCAGATTAGTCAAAAAAAACTATGAAATATACCTTACATAGGTGGATAGAGTATTTTATAGAGAATTATTTTTTATGTCCCTTATTATATGTAGTAAACCAACTTGGTTCATTCATCTATTTAACACTCTAACCAGATTTCCACATATCCAAGGAATATTCCCAATCATCCTAGGCTGGAAACTACAACTAGGGTTTTAGAACATAATCAATGGGAATTATTTAACACCTGAATGAAAACAAGATAAATGATTACATAACTACATAAAAGTAATCTTCATAACTAAAAGTAATTAACTAGAGAGTAAACAATAACATTATCATCAAATGGATAAGTGATAAGAATGACATAAATGAATAAACATCAACTCCTCACAAATTTCAAGACTAAGGAAATGAGAGTAAAAAAATTCCCAAACAATAAAAACATTAAGTATATCATCTTTAGATACACCATGTGAGACCACATATATTAACACATAGCAACTCCTATATATAATTAATCATTAGGATCCACCTAAATTAGGTCACCTTATCATTACCTATATCCTGAAAAATAGATTCTATATATCCACAAAGGTATATGCGTGTGTGAGAAACAAATCCCATTGGGGTACCACCAAGAATATATGTATGGATTTTATACCCTGAAAACCAATAAATCTATTTAGAAATATCATTTTTCAAAATTTGATTCACTTTTAAAATAAATTCCAGTGAAAACAATTCACTAGAAATCACTTTCGAATTTCTAAAAAACAAACCATCTTTCAATAGCATGTTAAACAAAACTTATTTCCAAAACATTTCTTGACATGGATGAAATAAATAATTAAAATCCACTCAACATAACATGTTGAATGAACCCAAAAAATGTAACATAAATTGAAAAAATACAAATTTCATTAAATAAGAAATTAATTGAAATGGGGATAATAATAAGTGAAAAACATTATGAAAATTTTAGTTTTAAAATAAACACATAGGAATGAAATCATTATATAAATCATAATTATAAAGGTATAAAATAATTGATATAATAATCATATATGTCACTCATATCATTCAAAAAAACCAGTAAAATTTACTAGGAATAATCAATGTGAACTATTGTCTCTAACCATAATGGCCTAGTCTAAATGAAATTTTTATAGACACTAATAAAGTATAACCATAATGGAATCTATCATGGTCTTCCTTCCTGAATGATTTCATGATCCCTTGGAAAAATATTAGGATGATCTATTGGTCGATCTCTCCATATGATCTCATGGTTCATTATACATAACATGTTGTATGTGTATGAGGATAAATGCGGTGAGGCACTTAAAATATCATAAGTGAAAAATATGAAATTTGAAAAAAAAAAATTGACTCAAGTAGCCCGCCTAGTTTTCTGAAATGGTTATGAAAACAATGTTCAAACCATATAAGAGATAAATACTCTCCAAAATTCAAACTGAATAGTTATTATTGAAATAAAAGACAAATAGTTTTTTTTGTAATAGTCCATAGTCCCTATCTCGCCATTTCATGGTTAGAAAGACCACCTTCCAACCATGTGATAGGTTTAATATTCCTAAAATATAATATTTTCAACCCCTAAAACCCACGAACTCCTGGGAAAAAATAATGAGTCAATAAAATCCAATCTAAGAAAAGATAATGACCCATAGGTTGTGTCAACCCTACACACCAAACCACTTTAACCCTAGAAAGTCACGAGAAAAAATATAAATAAAAATAATGGGACACAACTCACACCCTGAGAAATTAGGTGATTTGGATAAAAACCCATTAAAGTAGTCATATGAAGAAACCACTTATCATTTATGAATCCCCTAATCTAAACCATAGATACCATAATACTACTATATGTATCTAGGAAGAATGTACACAAGCTCGTCGATAAAAGACCCAAACACAAATGGAGACCAAGAAGAGGTCTCCCAACCATTTAGAAATCTCTCAAATTGTGTAATAGAATAGAACACCTCAAAAACAACTCCAATATATTAACTAATCCCCAAAATGTTATAAGGAACACATAAGTACTAATAATGTTTGAATTATAACTTACTCAAAGGAAAACCCACCTTAACAAACTCAACACCCTTGGTCCAACAATAAATCAGTTTAAAACACAACACCACCATAATAGAAATTTTATGAGCATGATTTAATGATAAACAAAATTGGATCTTAACCCGAGTCACCATAATGTATGGGTAATATATGAATATAACTAAGAAAACAACACTATAGTAAAACACACAAATATAGAACTATTGAGTTCTCATTGGCCGAAAGGAAACACCAGTCCTAATTACCCATGCACTGTCCCAAGGGACACTCACAAAAAAATCAACAATAAATTTACCATATAGTGGTCATGAAATAAGAAAACATTAAAATATCCAAATTAAATCAACAAAAACAACACGAAATCCATCCAATCTCAAAACCCATAGTAATCAAACAAGCCAATAGTTATGCACTCGGACACTAGAAAACAAAATCCAAATCACATGTGCATATTTAACCATACGACTTTTTTGGTTTAAATGGAAATAAACACTTAAAAACAAATTTTTTGGGCCTCTTCCCCTTCTATAAAACACTTCTACCTTTTTCATTAAAAAAATATTGCAGTGTCTAAATTTTTTTTCCAATGATAGGTAAACACCTAAAGAAGATGTTTTTTGGAAAAAAACTACACAACCACCAACACTCATTATGTTTTATTTCAAAACAATTTCTAAAAAATGATTTTAAAGAACCACATTTTTTATTTTAAAAATATATTTACAAATCATTCTATAGACCAATTTTAATGTTAATAAAACACTATTAATACAAGATTTAACAACTTGGAACCTAAAAAATAAGCACTCCCAAATGACCATATAGAATAGAAGTGAGATAAACTGCCAAATAAGGGGAAATAAATAAGTAATAATCATCAGAATTACCTAAAACATCCTATAAATGACACCAAAGCACAAGATAAAACCTCCTAGAACCCAATATGGCTTCACAGTCACACTTTATGTTTAGGAAAACCCCAAATGTTCTAAATGTGACTTTATAAAAATTATTGAAAAACAAATAATCATCTTAATGATTAACATCCCACTCTAAATCACTCCTTGAAATAAATATCTTGAAATCCATTTGAACAACATACCCGAAATAAATGTTCTAAAAAATATTGGAATAAATATTTCATCAACCTATAAATTTTCATTCAAAACTCTCAGGGGTATTTAAATGAATCATTAAAATCACAACATGACCTAACAGGGTTAGAACAATTTCAAAACATAAAACTATATTTAAAATGATTCTTCATATAATTGGAAAATCATTTAACATTTTAAATATCTTTTTGAATATATAATACCAACATTTATTAAGTTGAAGAAAAAATTACCACTTCATTTCACAACCGAATTGATATAAAACTCCATTTAAATGTCACATTTAACATTAAAAATAATTTTATAAATAATTAATACTTTTAATTTTGAGTTCCACTTTAAATTATGAGTGAAAACCCATTTTTATAGAAAAACATTTCACCATGAACACATTTAAATTTACAAAAAAACCATCACATAAGTGTCAAACATTAACAACATGGAATTTTAAACTATAGATCACTCAATTATTAACATAAAACCTACCACCAGTTTAATAAAGTCCTAGGTCGGAATAATTAACCTGAAAATGGATAACACCCCATCAAGCCTCCAAGTATCCTTTTCAACAGCCTATTGTTTGGGAAATTCCATGAAAAGAAAATACTAAATCCAAAAATATATGAAAACATCAAAGGAAGACTTGTAGGAAAAACTGTCACTTTCATATAAATAAATTTTTGTGAGGAACTTTGAAACCAATATAAAAAATTATCCTAATTATCCGCACAAAACAAAAAAAAACTTGTGGCTCTATTACCAAGGGAACAATCAAAATATTCATTTCAAAATATTCTGTTGAAAAAAAAAATATTGAGAATTTTGTGGGAAACTCAACCATTTTCTGGAAACCTAATTCAAAAAATCATCAGTGTTAATAACAATTTAATCCAAGGACCAACTTTTTTTGAAAAATCACTTCATTGTTTTTCATGGAAAGGAATCTACACCCATTTCCAAAAAAAATTGATTTACCAAAAAACTATTAATCATTAAAACATTTAATGGCCCTTAAAATATACCACAAAATCCAATTAATAATTAAACCCCTTTTATCATTAAAAAAATAACAAAACTCGCTTTTTAGATAAACAACATCATATAGAACCCTTGCATAAATATAAAAGAAATATTATGAATTAAAATCATTCACAAAATTCAACTTTTAAACTAAAATTATTTTTAACTCAAAAGATTTTCCTTTTTTATTTTTTTAATAAATCAAAACATTGTTTCTATCAAAAAAACCTATAACTTGTTTTCTTGAAACCATGAAAAATAGTTTTAAAAAACCAAGAACCTCATGGAATTTCCCTTTCAAATTTCAGAAACCATTTTTCATTTCATGGTGTAGGGTCCACAAGGAAGATGCCTTGATTTCTAGTAAACATATCAAATTAACCCATATTTAGTTAAACCATTTTCCACAATACCCCAATAAAATTTTCATTTAGATATCATTTAAAGGGAATAATACATTATAATCAATATAATAATCAAGGGAGGAAAAATTGATAATAAATTGAACTATGAATAATTTAGCCATGAATTCTGGTAACTTTTGTGCCAAACATGCAACGTGAATTGTTATGTTTATTGAACCATAATGCATAGGCAGCATGTGGTTTACTAGATTGTTCATTTTAATAAACAATCCCTAATCTATGAACAATTTCAAACTCCAAATCTCAAACTAACCCCCCCAAATTATTGATACACTCAATGTAGATCAAATAATCATCACAACATATCCATAATCAATCAAAATTTCCAAAGATAAACTAAAGATCAATTCTAAATCATGATATAGAAATAGAAACTCAAGATCTGGGGTGAATAAGTGTGGGCCAATCCCTTTTTCACTCACAAATAATGAGTCCCAATGGGAATCCTGGAATCTAGACTACCCAGACACACCCAAAATGATAATTTACCTTGCTCTAAAACCATTTTGTATTTAAGAAACATTAGTAATCCCTCTATAAGACACTGAAACCAATATTCCATATACATGATTTTAATTTACAATCACGTTAGGATGGAAACTAGTACCAGGTTCTCAGAACATAATAATTGGGAATTATTTCCCACTTAAAAACAACTAGATCAATGATACCATAACTAATGAAAAGTAAGATACCTAAATAAATGGAATTCACTAGAGACAATTCAATTTTAACAACATCGAATGTATAATAAAAATGAATTTCAAATAGGAATAAACATCAGCTCTTCATAAACATTGAGACTAAGGATATTCCATTACAAAATATCCCAACCAATGAAAACTCAAAAGTATCTTTTCATGAGCTATATCCCATGATACCACATCCCCTCCAACATAACAACTCCTGGATGATAATTATCGAGAAGGGACACATAAATTAGGTTCCTTTAATGTTACTTATTTACTACAATAAAATTATACATATTCCCAAAGGAATATTAAGGGTATGAGGCACAAATCCAAGTAAGAGACCACCATGAATCAATGTAACGATTTTATAACATAAAAAACAATAATCATAGTTTGAAAAATAATATTTTAAAAACATGTTCCCTTTTAAAAAAAGATCCCTCTAAAACAATTCTATATAAATCCAATTATTTTTTCACAAAACCAACCCATATTTAAAAATAATTCTAAAATAATGGTTTTCTTAATCATTTATTAACATTAATAAAATATAGAATTAAATTCCACTAGGTATAAACATTATAAATTCACCCAAACAAGGCATAAAATGAAAATAATTTAAAATTTCATTATATAATAATGTAATGGGAAATTAGAATAATAATAAATGTGTTTTAACATAAACATATGAGAATAGCATCGTTATTTATCTCATAATGGTAATGTTTCCAAAATATAAATGTATAGAATAGTCATTCATAGAATTGAAATCATTAAAAAATAATTTAAAATTAACAGGTAATAATTATTGTACACCATTGAGTCTAACAATAATGGTATAATGTGACTTAGTGTTAAACAATGTTTTCTATGCACAAAGAAAACATAACCAAAATGGAATCTCTTATGGTCATACTAACCAAAATCTATATCAGTACCTTGGTAAAGATTTTGAATCCTTCTCAATATTTCTCATCAAAGGCTATTTTGGTCCCTTAAACATCCCAGAAAATGTATCTTGGTCTTACTCCGAAAAACTTTTATTGATCCCTTGGACAACATTTAGAATATCTCTCAATATTCCTCCCTAAATGATCTCTCGGTCACATGGAAATCATACCCTACCTAGTCCTCAATATTTACTATGGTCTAAAAGTCTATGTCATCAAACACACACACAAAGTCTCCCATGATATACCTCATTCCAAACATAAAAACAATCACATGTCATAACACAAAAAAAATCAAAGGGACATTTTATAACCACTTTTTACCATTTAGAAAATATAAATTACATCAAAGTAAAACATAAACATTTAAAATAAAACACCTACCTAAAGGAAACCCACTTTTAATACCTTTTATTTACAATTCATTTAAATCTAAAAATAATTCTCCTCATATAATCCACTTAAAAATAAATTTCAAAAACCATTTATGACCAAAACATGTCAATAATTTAACACCATGAAATAATTATTAAAAAAACCTCTCAAACCCGTAATTTAAATCATCAAAAACATTTTGATCCATTATATCAAATTTGTGTAGTGCATAAAAAAACTATTTGAGAACTCTAATTTGAAACATCAAATTTACAATATAAATCATGTATAACATCAAACATGGATAGATAACAATACATAAATCCTTTCCATTGAAAATTAAAAACCAAAAATCAAGATAAATTAAGGATCAAGGATATCCATGGATAAATCACTTAAATAAAGAAACAAACCATACAACCTATTAAAAAATTAACACCTTAAACAATTAAAACATTAGTCTAGGAAGAGGGATCCTCATAATTTTTATCCCAAAAAATTCCAATATCCCCCATTAATAACCCAAGATTCCAGAAAAGTTTGTTATAGGGTTCCACTCTTCCCTGAGAAAGGAAGAATAAATGTAAAAGAGGTGAATATAAAGATAAATAAAGAAGAAAGTGTCATAAATCAATCCAATAAACCAATTAATTGAGTGTAAATCACCATGGATACCAAAATACGAATGCATAGGTTTTTATGCACATGGGAGGAGAAATAACGGAGAGGGATCTAAAAACCCATAAGAAAAAATGGGAAATCTAAAAAAAATTAATGACCTAGACTACTCACATGGTTTATCAATGTTTTTAAGAAAATCATGTATATACCGTGTGGTATCTACTATCTCCCAAAAATCCATGACACATGGTGACTCTAGAATCCTCACACGATTAGAAAACCCATGTGATAGGCCATAATCCCCACCTCACTTTTTCATGGTTAACCAAACATTTGTAAAAATAATACTCAAATAATTAAATGGAGTTTTCAGTCCCAAAAAATATTATTTTCACACCCCAAAACCTAGAATATCCATGATCAAAAAAACATGTCAATAAAATTTCAACTAAATCATACCAATGCCTCAGCACCTGTCACAATAGTCTAGTATATCATTAGTATGGGGTAATTTAATGTAATCTTTTTTTGTTTATTTTTTTAAATTATTTTCCCATGTATCCACCATAAAAATAAAGAAATTATAGTCTATTGACCATGTAATTAATTTTGAAATAGAATAAATAATTATAATGTAAAGTCTATTAAAGGATTCCTAGAACGGATTAATGATCTCAGTTGAGTTTTCTATATTATGGTAGGGTTTAATGTCCCAAACATTATCTATCATGTGGATAAATTTTTCAATCTAATTTTTTTATGTTGTTGAATGTAAGATATATCGTTGGGAAGATTTTGGGTGCATCTGGGGATTTTTTGGATCCCAGAGATCTGAAATTTGGGCAAATAGAGTGAGTCTCACAATTAGAGCACAATTTGTACTAACCATATGAGGTTACTGTACTAGGAACTCAATGGCCATTAGTAGGCTGCATAGATTTTTTAAAATAGTATGAGCCTATTAACATTCACTTTTTGTAATTTCATACATTAAAATATAGAAAAATTTCAATATTTGTGCATGGTTTGGAAAACCATGCACACAAACCATTTTGGGTCCCTCCTTAAAAAGTGATGTTCTCATTGTTGGTGCATGATTTAGATAGTCGTGTGGCCAATCTGTGTGACCCTACTTATGTGGTTGAAATTAAAAAATTTCCCTTAATGAGTTTTAATAACTCCTCTATTTTTATTTCTTTCATTTTTTTCAGCATGCAGGAGCTCCTCCTCTCCCATTGATCACTCCCTCCATCCATCCTCGGAGTTTCAATTAATCCTCCATATGAAATCCAAATAAAGTGATTTCAGAAGTGTCAGATAGCTTGAGTTATGGTCTATAATCCTACTTCTTCTTTTATAGGTTTCTCTTCCTGTTTGTTGTGCTATTTTGGGTTTATGTCATTCAATCTACTTTCAGGGCGTTGGACCAGTCATCCGAATTCTTCTAATCCACATAAAATATAAACCCATTATTGTACAAGGATTCATCCATGGATCAAATGTAGGTGGAATAGTTTTTTCTCTAATATTTATGTTTTTTATATCTATATTGTCATGTTGCATGCACCCTAACATCGGGCATTTCATTTATTTGAGTTATTAATTTTTAAATAATTATCCATATGATGTTATACTCCCATGAAAACTTTTTAGAAAATTAGAGGATGTTAACTTCATTAAATTATACCCATTTTGTTGTACTAAATTATTGTACAACAATAATATAATTTTTTAATGGCCTAAACACCACCTAATCATTCATCTTGGCTGGTAATTGTAATTTCCAACTATTTTATATAATTTATCAGTTTCCAAACAACATCCTGAGTGCTTGGATAATCATTAAATAAGAAAAAAATCTCTAGATAATTAATTGGAATATTATTATAGAACAGATTAGCATTAAGATTTATTTATTGACATAAATTAATTAAATAAATTAATTATAATAAATGATAATGGGTGGAAAGGTCACTCCTTGTGATGAATACCTTATCATATGTTTTATATGAAAATTTATTTATTTGTTATATTGGTATCAGTGATTAAAATTGTTATTAATTTATTTACTCATTTATTATTATTATGATATATTTAATTGACATTGGATATAGAATGATGGATAAAAGACTTTATGAGCTAATTTTTCTCTATACCAGACATCAAGTGTTGAGCATGACGTATCTCATTGTTATAATATTATTTGGGTGATGGGAATGATGTTACATGTTCCTCTATATTGTTTTTTGGGAATGAAATATCATCCCACTAATCTCAATTGTCAAGAATGAAGTTTCACATTTATTATGAGATGAAGGTGATATACTCTCTTCCTGAGCCTATATCTCATTAGAATGGTTATGGACACTTGAGTTATTCCACGGGTCCATCCAACACTTAATATCCAAATATATGAATACTTATATCCTCATGTACTTAGTTAATATAGTTGTATATAGTATATTACTATAATATGTATATTATTACTATATATATATATGGTTTTTGATTAGACTCTCATTTCGGCCTTTATTAGATAAGGTTGATTCTCTAAGTGTCCTATTGGAACATGAGCCATCTAATATTTATTTTTTTCAGAATTTTATATTATTCTTACTGCATTCGCACTATTGACACTATGTACACTACTTGGATAAATTATATGATCGTTGCGACTGGACTACTATGATTTTATCTCACACCCTACTTGGGAAGCATTTGGTAGCTGAGAAGATTACTTGTCTCCGGGTATAGATAAGGCCTAGTTCTCTACAATAGATTTGTGATTTATTTTACTAATAGCCTAGATCATGGGAGAAGTTAACTGACCTTATACTAAAGATTCTAGTTGAGTAGTCTTTTTTCCTTTTTTTAGTTTTGTTTATCATGTTGTATATGCATGTACCTTTTTTCCCAATTTTATAACAGCATTACATGACAAAACTGTACTTTCATCAACCTTAAGTATTATGATATTGTCATTGTTACTTTATTATTGATTCTTCTATGTTTTTTATTATATATATTTGTATTCTTCTTCCGGAATAGTGTGTTACTTGTCTAGTTTTCATAGTGTTTGTTTATATATTCTTCCTTCATATTCTATTTATTTATTATACATAATGTTCCTCTCTGATTTGAGGGTATAGTCTACCCACTATACCACCGTAGACCCTTGAGGCTAGTTGGTAGCCTCTAGTATATGGGGAGGAACACTTGATTCCATGTGACTGGTCGTCTTAGGGAACAGGTTAAGTTGACCCTAGGTTGGGACATTGCAAAATGGTATCAGATTCCTTTTGTTTTCTTGTGTCCTGCTATTTGGGTATTAGAGGGGATATTAGGAGCTAAATTACCTAGTATGAGTTATTATTTTTATTGGTTTTTTCCTATTATGGTTGATATGAATTCAATATTTAGTGACACACATATTTAGGGATGATATTTCTACTGGTATTGTTGAAATTAGATTGATTTTACTTTAACCAAATGAGATGAGGGAATTCATTGCATTCATCATTATAGGAACATTAGGACTCATATACCTTGAATCATTCCATACCACACATACTTTTGTATGAATTTTCCAATCACATTGAGTTGGTACCTAATAATTATATATGGAAATGTGATGGTGTGTCTTCAAGGAATGAGATAACATTCTTGAAACATAAATATTATATCTTAAGCTAATAGTTTTTTTATACATAGTTTAAATCAGACATCGTGAGCAGTATTTATTGGCTCTTTGATCAATGGAACAATTGTCACAATGGTTGTAAAGTGTTTTGGTGGATTAACTAGAGGCCACATAGAAATTTATAATGTTTATGTTCCCTTATAAATTGAAAATTTTGATTCATATAATTCAACAATTTTAATATATTTTAATAAATAATTGAAAACCAATTAAAAATGAATATAAATTTTAGATTGAAATTTTTATCTTCTATAAAATACATGAGACCTTTACCCTGAACCTGTCTTAGTAGTGGGTAGATTGGGTGTCTCTTATATTATTATTTCTTATTAGGGTATTTCCTTATCCCCTATACCTATATTTTTTATTAGGATTAGAGGTTTGATATTTTCATAGGAATTATATATACCTATCCTAATAATCTATCTATAAATATTTTGAACTATTAAACTCTATTCTGAGGAATGTGTTTAGCATTGTAGAATATTTACATCATGATAGACTCGACATGAACACTGTAAAATCAGTGAAAACAATGAACATGATGTGGAAGGACATTATACACGAGTGATACCCACGGTATTTCCACCTATGCCACCACCATTTGTTCCTAAAATTGAAACTGATTCCCAGTTTCAAGCGAATTATTCCACATTCTGCAAGATATTCGAGGTGTCTCTCAACCTACCCCAAATGTGGAAGGGCTTACTCAATATTTTCTGAAAAATAATCCTCAAAATTTTTTACGGGATGGTGGAAAACATGTTTTAGATCTGTGACTAGAGGCCTTCCATTCTATATTTGATCATCTAGACAGACCTCTATAAAATAAGTTCAAACTCACTACTTATTGGCTACATGGAGTAATTGAGGGATTGTATTAACCATGAAGATAAATATTAATGTAGGGTATGTGAGTAATTCATGCATATATGATTCAATTATTATATTCTATATTTTATGAGGGATGACACGTTTAGAGATTTCATGAATATATAGTAGGGATCTAGGTCTATTATGTGATATTATGCTCATTTCTCTTAGATACATATTTTCCCCCAAAATTTAGTGAGATGTGATCTTAATAATGATAGGGAATTAAATTATGTTATGGAATACACTATCTGATCATAGTTTAATGTTTTCTGTATGACTAATTTTTTAGATGTAGTCAACTACAACTATATTACTGAGAGGAATATAAGGGAAGTTGTTGGTGGGAACTATGGTAGTTGATCACCAAGATCTGTTAGTGTTTCTTCTAGTGGTGCATGCATCTCTTTGAGGTTTCCTATTGAGGTATTAGATATTATGTAGCTTACACAGATTTCTTTTTTATCATTCACCAGTACAGGAAGCTGGGACATACAAAACCGCAGTGTTTTCGAGGTCGATTGGAATGTAGAGGCTACGGAAGGATAGGAAATATACATTACTTCTGAAAGACATTTACTTTAATTTATAGAGAGAATGGATCTACAACTACACCAAATTTCAGTGTAGGTCCTATAGTATCTCATTAGGCAGACTATTTGAATACCACCAGCTACTTAGGATGAGGAGGTGGGCAAGGAAGAGGTAGTCAGACTCATGATTCTAAGTGCCAGTATAGCAAGGTTTCTCATCATAGACATACCATGATATAGGGTCCCATTAGAGGCTAGTAAAATGTAGTGTATCCTATTCTACAGTGGAGCATCGGATCTTCAATCATTCATGGTACTATTCAAGTAGTCTCTACTTTAGTGTCTACATTATTTTTTTACCACCAAAATAATTTAATAAATATTTTGATTAGTTTTTAAATCATTAAAAAATGATGAAACAAATTTTTACACTAAATATACACCCAGTTTCATTTAAAATTCTGCTTTAGAACAAAACACACAACATGGAAGCACTAAATCATGATTTTTTACCACTAATATGATTGAAAATAATTTTTTTATTATTCAAACACTTTTGAGGAAAAGTGATAAACCATATATAACTACATGATATAAAACAAAAAAGTCCCCATGAATTAATATTTTAGTCTAAAAAACACCACACCATTATATAAGATACCCAACCCAGCATCGAATACAATTTTCACCACTAATATCATTCAATAAAACATTTGAATTTTTATAAAAACAGACAAAAGAAACACTGCATGGACTTATATAAAAAACACACCCAACCCCCTCTCTTTAAGTACAACTACATATCAATACTATTTCAAAAATTGATTCGCAACATCTTCATAGTTTAATAAATTATTCAGACAACTTATAAACTATTTATAATAAACAAAAAAAGCTTTTCACACACAAAATTCAAAATTTTCACATGAAAAACTCATCTTCAGGTAATTTTCCCTAAATTAAATTATTCAAAACATTGTAAGATGAAACTTAATTAAAAAAGGTAGTGAGAAATACATGAAATAATTTAATGTTAAATTATACAGGTATGTTCAAGTGGTATCCTACCTCAAGTGATGATAAATTTCCCGAATCTTGTGCGAAACATCGATTGCACCACCACTGTACCCAAAGGATTCCAAAAAAACCTAGCACATTAAGATTTGTCCCATCATTGGAGGATATGTCCCAAAAAACAAATTCTGACAATAAGAATTTGGCCAAAATGAATACCTCATCATAAGAAACCTAAATCGACATAAGGAAGAAGAAAACCCACCATAGGGGAAAGCTTTCACCACCCCCACTGGAGGAGGGTGGTGCGTTGAAGGAGATGGTGCGCTGAAGAGGGTTCAAATGGCCAGGTTGAGTATGATCAGAAGTCGCATGGGTTGATGGTACAAGCTAGAGAGGGTATCTTGGCCAGAGATATATGGATCAGAGAGGGGAGTTTAGTCGGAGAGAGAGCTACGAGGAATGGGTGCATGCTGAAGGGCTTCGTGTGGAGGGGATTTCCGCGCACAGTGAGATGGAGGGGGTCAGGCCACGTATGGGGGTAAGGAGGAGGAAGATGGGACATAGGTTTCCAAAAAACATAAAACATAATAATAATAATAATAATAATAATAATCGAAATCAAAATGATATTAAGAATAATAATAATAAACATACAAATATTACCATTATTATTATTTCTATTAAAAAATTATATTTTTTTCTATATTTTATTTATTTTTTTCAAAAACCTGGAAAACTGTGCACAATTAGGTCTCATGGTTCTTTAATGTGTGCTAATCGTACGCCTCTACTAGAGACCCCCAAAAAATTAAAAAAATTAAAATGGGTTTTACCTAAAACTAAAAAGAAAAACTAGATATAATTAAATAATTAATAAATCATGGTCGGGGTGTGACAATTATCCCAACCCAAAACAAATCTATCCGCAAAAAGTCACTCAACCAAACAAGGAATCAAATTCGAGTTTGAAACAGAACGAGGCCAACAAAATCACAAAATCTTTGTTACTTTTAACTCAATCAGTCGCACCCGACCAACTCTAAGGGAAACTAAAAATAGAAGATACCTCAAGAAATTAGGAGGTTTCTCCCCACTATAAGAACCCGATTAGTACAACCAACATTGAGACTCTCAACACGAGCTAACTTTGGAACTGCAAACTTGATCTAAAGAGGAACCTTCCAACATAGACCAAAAATCCCACACAAACCTACTCTTGATGATGGTATGAAAATATCCTTGGTGGGTTTTACCACCAGTTAAGAACCGACCATCTTATTCAAATTAGCATAGACCGGCTTGAGTGACCGGTTTAGAGTTGACCCATTTTGGTTCATGAAAAAATGGTATCAGATGGGCCCTTTTTATTTGGGGTATTAGGTAGCTTGATGATTAGGTGTTTCATGAATCAAGAGGTTGGTTCCAAAAGTACATCATAAAACCTTTCTCATCCCGACACATGACATTCCAGGGGTAGTCTAAGATTTTAATTTTATTCTTTGTCTTGGTCTGTGTGGATGACGGATGACAATGAAAGTGATCTCATGTTACATTATGAGCTTTCATGGAGTAGTGACCTGGGTAAAACCCGAGTGCACGGTTCAAGATAATTCTTGTGCTAGATGCTTTCTCCTAGCATGGTCCGATAATCCATATTATCGGGTTTTCATAGACAATTGTTCATTATCATTGTAATTTTTGATATGAATTTTGTTTGGGATTAGTTTTGACTAACTTGAGTGGATTTCAAGAACGAAAATGGTTCATTGAAAGCAGATTTTAAAAATGGAATGTGGTTTTAGAGTGGAAAAGTGGTTTTGAAATAAGTATCATTTTCTTTTAATGGAATGTGTGGTCTCAAAGAAAAAAATGGGAGGTGTTTTGGAAGTAGTTTTGAGGTCTTGGAAACACTTTTTGGAATGTCAATTGGAAAATTTTTGGGAATTTGGAAATGTATTTCTTTAATGATAAGTCACATTTTCAAATTGGTTGAGAATTTATACTTTATGTTTAATTATCTATTTTGGAAATGGGATGTCTTTTTAATTTACCCTTGGTATTCCTATGAGGGATCACATATATAGAGGTATGCATGTCGCATATGGATAATTTGTGGTATGTTTGGATGGGTGCATGATCTAGCACAAGGGTATATGTATATGTGAGACTTCATGAAATACCAATGTTGGATATTTAATTAGTCTTGTATTTTGAAAAATGGTATTAAAAAAAGGTAATTTAAATGTTTTGAAAATGGAGTGAGAAATTTTTTATTGTTCTCTACTCATGTTTGGTATTCTTTTCAATGGGTTCTTGGTTTTGACATACTAAATTATGGTCGGAATGGTGGTTTGAGTTAGATAATTAGTTTTTGATTGATGTGCAGAATTATGATTTATGATAAGTTTTGATTTGGCTTCATGTATATTTTTTTTGTATGAAACCTAGAAAACTCCCAGAGGGTTATATTTAGTCATTTCTAGTTTCTTGTTCTACCCATACTCTTAGAAGAGTGGTTGAATTGAATTTTTTTGTTGTTGTTCGTATTCCGTGGTGATCATGATCTATTGAACGAAACAGAATGGCTTGGTGAAATCGTTGGTGTTTTCGGGTTATTGGTAACTCATAAATCAATGAGAGCTTATGATAGTATGAGTTCATTTTAGGGTTTATCATTGGATTGGTGAAAGAGATGATCATTGAATTGTTGAATGATGGGGTGTCTTGGATGGTTTTTGAGACCGCATTCATTAGATGGTTTATACCTAAGGAGGTGAAAGCAAGGAAAGTGGCAGGGCATGTTAGTGTACCGGAGGCCCAACAAATAGTAAAGGCCAACATTGGTCATCTCAAGTCAATAGTTCCTTTTTCTTTGAAGACAAAATAGTGGAATTAGATAATGTTTCTATTGTGTGTGGTCTTCATCTAGGGTTCAAGGACTGATTATTTTTAGCGTTCAGGAAGCTTCCCTATCCTCTAAGGAGAGATAATAGGAGGAACATGTTTCAGAAAAGTCTTCTTGTCAATTCCATCTTTTAATAGTCAGACCACTCTATTGTTTTCTTCTAGTGTAGTCAGTATGAGTACTTTAATTATCTTTTTCTCCTTCCTTTAAAATATTGTCGTCAGTGTGGATGTTTGGGAAACATGGAGAGGTTTCTCTAGAAGAATCTCCAAAATAATTCTCGATTAGAGGATGTAAACTCTTGAATATGGGGAACCAGGTGCTTCAAGACATATGATCTCTAACCGCAGGTCTCAAAGTGAATCCTTTCCTGCAATTAGGAATCACAGGGTGTGGGGAACCTTAGTCTAAATTTTGTCTCTAGTGTTAAAATATGGACAGTCTAAATTTCTAGTTTATAGCTCCTTCTTCTTTGAAGGGTTTTTTTTCGATAAGATGCGTAGAGGTCTATTTTTCTTTTTGTGGTCTTTTTTCTTTGAATACCCCAATTTGGTTGTAACAAGGCATGGTGATCTTGTCTTCTTGTAATTCAGTTTGTTGTGCCTCCTCAAATGTAATCTTTGAAGGTTGTCTCTTTGTGGATATGAGTCTTGTGATGATTATCTCTTGTGTGGATAGCTCATTTGGTTAACCATTATTTTTTTAGGACATGCTCGTTTGGGAGATACATTTGTATTAGGCAAAAATGTATAGGGTTTTAGTCCGTAGTTCAGTTTGGGTTCTTATTGAGGACCCATGGGGTGGGGGTTTGGTTTATGCAGAGTGTTTATGGGTCAGTTTGTGTTGGGTTTCCCATGTCAGTCCATACTAATTGCCCTAAGTTGTCCAGTTCCTAACTGGTGGGAAGACCCACTATGGATCTTGTTATTTCTTCTTCGAGATTTGGATTGTGTGGGAGATTTTTTCTATATTGGTGGTTTCCTCTTTTGATAAATTTAGCAGTTCTAGAGTTATCTCATGCTAAGAGTCTCAATGTTGGTTGTGCTAGTCAGGTTCTTGTGGTGGGGAGAAACCTTATCATTTCTTGATGGCTCTTCTCTTTTAATTTTCTCCCAGATTTGGTCAGGTGTGACCGATTAATTGAAAATTAACAAAGATTTTGTGATTTTTTTTGCCAAGTTTAGTTTCAAACTCAAGTTTGATTACTCGTTTGGCTGAGTGACTTTTTTGGGGTAGAAAGTTTTCATGGTGGGGAGAATTGTCACACCTAGACCATGATTTATTAATTATTAAATTATATATAGTTTTAATTTAGTTTCATGATGAACTAATTTTGAAATATTAAAATGTGGGGGTCTCTAATAGAGGTGTGTGCCTAGTGCACTTTTGGCCAAACATGCGGCCAAATTGTGCATGGTTTTCTAGGATTTTGGAAAAAAAACTATGCAAAAATAGAATGTTTTAAATGAAATAATAATAATGATAATAATAATATTATTATTATTATTTCATGTTTTTTTGGAAACCTAAGTCCTCTATTCCTCCCACATACCCCCATTCATGGCCTGACCCCCTCCATCTCCATATGTGCAGAAACCCCCTCTAGATAAATCCTTTTGAAGCACACCCCCTCACTTCTATCTATCTCTCTGGATGACCTACCCTCTCCAACATGTCTCTCTCAGGCCAAGCTCCCCACTCTTGGGTGCACTATCCATCCGCGTGATGTCTTCTCGCAATTTACCAAGTCGTCTAACCCCTCTCCGGCACTCCATCTCCACTTGTGCACCACCCTCCTCCGGCGGTGGTGGTGTTGGATTTCCCCTACGGTGGGTTTTCTTCTTTCTTGTCCCAGTTTAGGGTTCTTATGATAAGGTCTTAATTTTGACCAAATTATAGTTGTTAGAATTTGATTTTTGTATAGATCCTTAAATGATGGGATTAATATCATTTTTTTGTGTTGTTTTTTGTATCCATTGGGTGTGTTGGGCATGTGAT
Organism: Viscum album; assembly: GCA_963277665.1. Taxonomy (NCBI): domain Eukaryota; kingdom Viridiplantae; phylum Streptophyta; class Magnoliopsida; order Santalales; family Viscaceae; genus Viscum; species Viscum album. The sequence continues at coordinate 1,040,765,690 of OY728163.1, read as the reverse complement.
TGATGTTTGGCACTAGATTCTAGAAATTCTTCATCACTTGAGGTAAGTTCCCACTTGCACATACCTGTTTAATTTAAAATTTAATTGTTTCATGTATTTTTCACTGTCGTGGTTAATTTATTTGTTAGTTGAAATTCTTAGAATAATTTAATTTATTTTCAAATACCTGAAGATGGGGTTCCCATTTGAAAATTTGGTACATTTTGTGTGAAAATCATATTCTGTTTATTTTAAATAGTTTATAAGTTGTTTGAAAAATTTATTAAATTACGAAGATGTTAAGAATCACAGTTTTAAATAGTCTTGATATGCAGTTGGACATAAATTGATGGTTTTGGGTATGTTTTGGACGTAAGTCCATGTGGTGTTTCATTGGTATGTTTTTATAAATTTTCAATTATTTTATTATATGATACTAGTGGTGAAAAATCATTTTTAATTCATCCATGTTGTGTGGTTGGATATAAAGTATAATTTTAAATGAAACTGGGTGTATTTTTTGTGAAAACATGTGTTGTGTCATTTTTTAATTCATTACAAACTACTCAACCAATTTATTAAATTATTTGTGTTGTGAGAAAACTATTTTAGGAAACATTAATGAATTGATTAATTTTTTATAAGGATTTTGACATAAAATTGATCATTTTCCATGGGTGTTTCATGATGCATCATTTGGGGTTTTCATATTTCTCCAAAATCATGGTTTGAAATGTGTGAGTGGTTTATCTTATGTATAAATTCCAGGTTGGCCTCTTTGAATGTGGTTTTATTGAAATAAGCTATGATGCATCCTTTATTTTTGATAAAAATTACAATATATGTTTCCATTTGTGAAATTCACTTGACCTTTGGGCTTTAGACAAAATGGGTTAGAAGTGGGATTATTTTGTGTTTAATTGGGGTTTCCTTTTCAAAAAGGGTTATATTAATTTTATAAAGTGGGAATGCGATTTCCCTTTATTTATGTGGTTATTCTTGTAAATTTTTATTCCTTGCATTGGAGTTGTGTTTGAAATTTTAGATTTTTTTGGAAATGTATTTTAAAAATGTTTATGAAATGGGTGAAGGCCTAGTTAGCACTTGTGATGTGATATTGATTTCCCTTGTTGATCCCTCCTGTTGCAGATGACAATTTTGTATTATGTGATTGATTCTTGTGTTATAACAAAATCGGTGTGTTATTGGTGAAGACCCTTGGTGTGGTTTTATGAAATTTTTTATAGATTTTATATGTGTTTAGTTGTTTTATTAAATTATATGTTATGTTCATGGTCCTTACATTTTAGTTTAGATTCTTCGAGTCTAAGTCGACTCACCTGTGTATGAACAGGTAAGTATATATATGTGTGTGGGTTCCCCCGTTACATGTATATTCATCAATGTTAGTGAATATACATGTATGGAGCTAAGTTTTCCCATGTATATATATGAAAATACCAACATAGGTGAGTGACGACTATTATATGCGTATAAGTATATGTGTGAGGATACCCTTTCACATGTTCATGGCCATGCAGGTGTGTGAATAGTGGATATGTGTCCTTACATTTATGTGAAGGTTAATATACTAAGTGTGAGAGAAACATATTTTAGGTAGAAAGTGCCAATAGCCGAGTTGGATGGCCCGGTTCCACCTTGAGGTAGGCCCCCTATTCATATGACATTAATTTTAATTCCATAATTTATTACTTTTTTTAAAAAAATATGTTTTATATTAATTCAATATAAAAATTCAATGAAATCCAATTGTGGTTGCTATAAATGATTAAGCCTTTGTTCCGGAAATTAAAATGTATTTCTAACACCCATTATTATTAAGTGTCTTTTAATTAAAAGTGATTTCTTAAGTTGTTCCGAATTGATAATAAATATTTCTAAATGCATTTTTCATTTAGGCCAGTTAGTTATAAAAAGTGTTCCTTATATATAATTAAGCTCGTTTGACACCATAATAAGGTGTTATGAAAAGAAACCCCATATTTTATAAAATGATGTGGTTTTTTATAAACACTCACCACCACTTGAAATGGATAATAATGGGAAACCTAGGTATATAGGTGGGTATACTAGGACTAGTTTGCTAGATGATATGTAAGTGCTTTATCCTGGTTTCATCTAACAGGATTGACGCTAAAACATAAAGTTATTATTTGTGATGATTGGAGATGACTAGGTTATTTGTGTGTTCTTTACTAGTGGATCGTGACCAAGAATTTCGATTATTGTGGTTCCTATTCCCCATTTCACTGAGGTACAAGGGTCCTGGGTCCCCAACTAACAATAGATACTTATGGATTTCCCATGGTTCTTTTGATATGATTTCCATTTCAGTTATTGCATTCTTGATTTCTTATTTGTGAAAACCATATTTTAATGTAAATTTGTTTCCTTTAATTTTGAAATGTTTATGCATTATTGGAACCTATTTTGAATGTGTAGTGAGTGAGAAATGGTTTAAATGAAAATTAAAAATTGTTACATGAATTTGAAAGGAATGAAAAATATTATTTTATTATATCTTATTTTCAAACTAGCATATTTTGGATTTCTTATAAAAGGAAAGGTCATAGGGTGTTATTTTATCTTGGAATTACTACTAAGATTCATAGTGTTAATGCCTACTTTACATTTGAGTTTCAGGTTTCTCCTTTTTTGGATCGCTCCTGAAGTGAGTGTAGTTTATGTTCTCTGGTGACCTATGAGGTCCCTTGAAGTATGCCATGTTACTTCATTTATTCCTTTTTCTACATCCAGTTTGTTCGATATATTTTCTTTTATTTATCTATATGTTCAGTTTTTGATTTTTCATTTATCTTTTTTGTGGGATAAATCTTTCCCAAATGGTTTATTTTGATGCTCTACTGTAGTTTCTAACATGTGGGTATCAGGAACACCCTTTGGGTTATGTCATGAACTGGCTTGGGTAACCTCTTCGGTGTTGACCAAAGTTTGATCATGATAGTGTTTTCTTAGATAGTTTAAATCAGACATTTTTATTATTATTTTATGGATTTTTAATCCATGGACCACTAGTCACATAGGCTGGAAAGCGTTTTGGTGGATTAAGTGGACACCACAATGAAATTTATAATGTGTATTGTCCCTTATAGACTAAAAATTTTGATCCAACTAATTCAACAACATAAATAGATTTAAATATGTAATTGAGAACCAATTGATAATGAATATAACATTATATTCAAATAGTTATCTTCTATGCGAGACACGAGTCATTGACTCTAACACAGTCTTAGTAGTGGGTAGATTGGGTGTGTCTTACATTGTCAATATTTTTATGGTATTTACTCATCCCATATACCAAGATTTCGGATTAGGATGAGAGGATTGAACTTTTCATAGGAATTCTATATACCTATCCTAATTATCTATCTATAAATATTTTCTATTGTTAAATTCTCTTTCAAGGAATGTTTTCGGCATTGTAGACTATTTACTCCATGATAACATTGACTTGAACACCCTAAAGTTGGTGAAAACCATGCACTTGATGTGATGGGCCATAAGACACTAATGAACCCTCCTGTAGTGCCACTTATGGAACCACCAGTTTTTCCCAAAATGGAACTTGATTCCTAGTTTAGAGATACTTTTTCCTCATGGTTCAAAACATTCAATGTGTCTCTAGACCTACCCCAAATGTGGTAGAGTTTACTGAAGAGTTTCAGTAATGTAATCCTTCATCCTTTTTAGGTGATGGAGGACCACATGTTGTAGATCAATGACTAGAGGCCTTTCTTTCTATTTTTTATCATCAAGAGACACCTCCAGAGAATAGGTTGAAAATCACTACTTATAAAGTATATGCAGAAATGGGGGGATTTTATTACCTAGGAAGATCAACATAGAGATATTTTATGGGTGTAATTTCATAATACTTTTTAAAATTACTACATTCCATATATGATTAGGGGTGACTAGGTTAGAGAGTTCATGAACCTCCAATAGTGATCCATGTCTGTTATGGAATCTTATCCTCATTTCACTGAGTTTCAGCTTCCCTCCCCCCCCCCAATTTAGTGGGATATGATCTTATGAATAACATGGAATTCAAGGATGGGATGGTATACACAATCTGATCACAATTCAATGTTTTTATAAGGACTACTACTTCAGAGATAGTCAACATGGATTTTATTTTTGAGATGGATCTATGGGAAGTTGGTGGTGGGATCTAGGGGAGTTCATCACCAAGATATATTGGTGTTTCTTCTTGTCAGTGCATGCATCTCTTTGTGGATCCTCATGTGGGTATCAAATTTTATGTATCTTGGAAAGATTTATTTCTTAACATTCACTAGTACAAGATTCTAGGACATACAAAACCCCAGTGTTTACGAGATCCATTGGAATACAGAGGCTGTGGTAGGATGGGAAATATCCATTGATTCTAAAATACGTTTAATTTAGTGTCTGGATAGTAGGAACATACACCTACCCCACATTTAGGAGTAAGGCCTATAATATCTCATCATGCAGGCAGTTTGAATACCACCAACCACTTAGCCAAAGGAGTTTATTGAGGAAAAGGTAGTCAGACTCATGATTCTTAGTGCCATTGGAGTGGGGTTGCTCATGGAAGTCATGTTGTGACTCAGGCCACATTTGAGGCTAGTTAAATGTAGTGTATTCTATTCTAGTGTGGATTATCTAACCTTCAATTTGTTGATGTACAATTCAAGTAGCCTCTACTTCAGTGTCTACATTATTTAACGATGGCCTATCAGATTTTTTTATATAAGAGATGATTATGCAGTGTATATGCCACATGATAAAACACTTATGTGGAATGATGATGCGTGATACCACATAGGGTATCTGATCAAATAGCATACATTGTTCTAAATATAATCACCTTGTGATATGAGCATATCGCTTCATGTGGGGAATCTGCATCCTTGATATTAGAGGGTTTTATATAATCATTAGGATAGACATGTTAGTTTTCTATCGAGGTCTTATTGACTATTACAATTTTAATGTGTTGTTTACATCAACATAGGGTGGTAGATATTTTTATAAACTTCATTGGGATGTTTTTTTGACTCAAAATGGATCTGAGAAATAGAGGTTGGGTAGTGTGATAGCTCAGATCACTAGTCTTTTCTTAGATGATGACAGGTTATGACCTCCTGTTTTCCCAACTATAGTCGATAGTTTTAGGGATTTTTTTCAATAATTAATTTTCTAGGATACCTCCATTATGAGAGGTAGAATTAACTATTGATATCGTTCTTGGAGTAAAACTAGAGAAAATTACTCCTAATAAGAATGTGCCATTAGAACTTCTAGAACTCAAGAAAAAATTGGAGGATTTAGATGTTAATGGATTTATATGTCCCATCACTTCTCTTTGAGGTTCACTAATCCGTTTTTCTAAGAAGGTGAAAGGTACCATAAAATGATTCATGAATTACCACTGATTACAATAGCTCACAATACATAATAGGTATCCACTTCCTCAAATAGATGACCTATTCGATCAACTATGGGGAGATCTAGTGTTTTCAAAAAGTTATTTTGAGGTTGGGATTCCATCATGTGCATGGAAGGTCAAAATAAATACATTGTACCTATTTTAAGAGTATATATAGTCTATAAAAGTATCTGTCCATGTTTTTAGGTATCATGAATGCACCTTATATTTTCATGGATATAATAAATCTAGGTTTCCACCTTTACTTGTATTAGTTTTTTATTGTTTTGAGTACGACAAGTTAGCGTATTCTCATTCTAAACATGACAATTCCAACTATATAGATATCATACTAATTCCCCTAAGGGGGACCATATTTATAATAATATTAAAAAATTACACTTTTTAATCGATAAGGTCTAATTACTGGGTCACATTATCTCATATTTAGGAGTTTCAGTGGGCCTAGAGAATGTGGGGGATGTATTTTCTGACGTGAATCCAAAACAATTTTTTAACATATAGATTCTCTTGGGGATATCTAGGTGTTACACATGCATCATACAATATTTTTCATGCCTTACAGCACCCTTTAATTATCTGACTAAAAAGGGTGTCAAATTCCTATGGTCAAAAGATTATGAAGAATCTTTTCAATTGTTGAAGGGAATATTCAATTCAGCACGTAAGTATATTCTTTTGGATCTAAGAAGGACCTATATAGTTTATTGTCATGCATAAGTTATCAGGTTGTGAGATATTCTAATACATGAAGAGTGAGTCATCGCATATGGGTCTCATTAGTTAAGGCCTCACGAATGGAATTACCTGACACATCACCTCAAGAAATATTTTATAATTCATGATCTGTTCTATTGGATAAACTACTTACTTGGATTAAGTTATTTGTTATTCACTGATCATAAAATCATCAATACATTATTAAATAGTGTGATTAGAACCTCAGGTAGTGTAGATGGTTTGAGTACCTATAATGCCTTGATTTTGAGCATTCTTACATGGCTATAAATGGTAATTCTATAACCGATGATCTAATATTGATGACTTAGACACATGATGTTCACGATGCAAGTGGAAATTAATGGTTCATGGCCTTATTCATAGAGGTGAACATTGAGGTTCCAGAGGACCATGGGTGTGTAATTCTCTCAACCATAGTGATGACCTCTACCCTTATGGAATGGGTTATAATTATGAAGCAATCATATTTATAGGGATTATTTTTGATGGAATTTATCTCATATTATGATATATTTTGAGGTTGGACCATAGATGAGTATGAGACCATACTCATTCCTGGACATGTTTAGGTTCCAGAAGAAATCAGAGAGAAGCTTATATGGTAATTTCATTCCTTAGAATGGATATTACATCCTGGTGTCCCCATTATGTGTTGAAAATTATGTTTCCAATATTGGTGTCTTGGTACAAAACATGATATTTCTAGTTTCATCACTCATTATTCCACCAGTCAGTAAGTGAAATCGGAACATCATTAGAGGTGATACATCTACTGTCATTGTATATCCCTGAGTGTAAATGGGATGGTGTTTATCTGGATTTAATAAATATTTTACCTAGATGACTACATGAAAATGATACTATTTGAGTATTAAATTATCATTTGAAAAATTTCACACTCTTCTTACCTATTTGATATAACTTTCTGTAGATGAGCTAGGGATGTTATATGTTAGGAAGGTCGAACATCTTTTTAGCACCCGAATGTTTTAATGAAATATTTTCTCAAAATTATTTTTATTCAATAGATTTCATTGCATGAAATAGTGAGTTTAAACGAACCGCAAGACACCCTTAATATAAAATGACCATTATAACATAATGGTTAGGTTAGCAAGAATAAATATATCTAACTTATGAAAATTTATGGTGAAGTCATTCTCTAGAATTTTTTTTATTATTAATTAATTTTATTAATAAACGAAATAAATGAAATATATATGTTATATACTTAATAAAATAAATTTTATATTCATACAATCAATATTTTTTCCTATAGTATGAATAATCCCTATTTGATGTATAAAAACTTATATTTTTCAAAAGGGTGATATTCTACCTTTTAATGGAGAACCCATTTTAAATTAATATTTTGATATATTTATAATTTTTATATGACAAAATAAAAATTTTCTTTTTATGTAGGATATAAAAATTTACCTATGATGAATTTCTAATAATTTTCATGATAATTTCCATGTTTTTATAAATAGTAAAAATACATTAAATTTTAAGTGAAAACAAATTTTTTCATAAATATAATTTATATTGTTAAATTATGAAATTAAATGGTTTCAAATTATAAATATAATATATTTTTTTATTTCAATTATAATGTATATAACTAGAATTAATTTTACATTCAATTCACATGTAAAAACATTTCAATCTTTTGTAATCTCTTAACTATTAAAAACAGGTTCGCTCATTATCAAAAAGAGATTTAATTTAATGAAACATCGGTGTTTTTAATTTTGAAAAATTTATTCCATAATTGGAATCATTCGTTCCAAATTATGTAAATAAATTTATTTTATTTTTGGGCATTTTGAACAGTAACTTCTGTAATTTTTATTAATACGGTAAAAGGGTATATCAGGTAATTAAGGGTAAAAATACTATTAGAAAACTACCCTAAAACCTGCCTTAATATCATTGAAAGAGTTTATTTTAACTAAATCACCCTTGGGATGAAATGGTATCCTTTTGAATCCACTTTGATGAGAGAATAAGATTTATTTTATTTTATTTAAAGAAAATTTAAGTATGGATCACTAAAATTTTAATAACTAAATCATTTTTTATATAAGGTTATACAGAAGATAAATTCAATTATATTTACTAATTTGAAACCCAAAATTTATTTTTTTTATTTTTTTATTTTATTTATAATTTTTTCAAATAAATAATTACCTTAATATCTTATACATTAATAATGTAGAAATTATTTAATTGATGAGAAATCAATAATATAGTTTTTATTAAAATAATAATACCCATTAAAAGACCCAAACACTTGACCAATCATATTGGTCGAGTATATATAGACTGAAATCATCCAATGTCCGATTTATAGACCTTTTTCAGCTTTATATAAGGGATTATGACACTTATATTATTTTTTATAAAGTGATGTTAAATTTGTCACTATCATAATTTAGTAACTGTAACATTTTAAATATTGGATTCTTTATTAGATAAATTTAGATAAAAATATTCTTTTAAAATTTAAACGATATATATTAATCATAATATTTTATTTTAATATTTTATTCAGAAAATATTAATATTAATTAATTACACAATATTGATGTAGTGATAATTTTATAAATAGAGAAAAGAAATAAATTTTATAAAAAATGATAAAATAAATATAATTTTGGGTCATTAAAATTACTAATGAATTTTATAAATTACCATAACCTCTTATTAATATAATAAAATATTTTTTTGAATTTTTCTTTTTATATTTATATTTTTAAAAATCATTTAATTAAATAATGTTAAAATTGAAACTATTGATTATTTATCAAAATAATGTTTTATTAAATTATGTAAAAATAATAAAACTTTTTTTAATAATATATAATATTTATGATATTGTATAGAATGTTCTAATGTTTTAATTTATGGCCTATTTTTCATCAAATAAGTAAAATTTTCACCCTTTTAATATTGAATTATTTGTTACACTGGTTATAAATTAAATATAATAACTAATTGTTAATTAAAAAGATAAGGTTTAAATTCATATATATACTGGTCAAAAATTTATTTTATTATGATATTGAAACACTATATAATATCATATACTAATTTGGTTCATTTTGGATATTTTTTATAGGCTGTTATTATGTTATAAATTAATATTTGTGAGGTTTTTGAAAGTTCCCCTCACCTTAATTGAAAAAGGGAACATCCTCTATCACCTATTCACTTCACTTTCCTCCTTCAATCTCGGCCACACCCTTTACTTTTACCATATAATCATTTCTACTAATATTCTTGAGGTTATTTTACTCTTCAAAGACCAACCCTAGTTTTTTAAGAGGATATTTATAAGAAGAACATCGAAGAAGAGGTAATATCCTCTACCAATTATTTCAAACTACATTATTCTTATACATCCTCTTTATGATTTTTTTACTAAACAGTAATAATTACAATAAATATTATATACATATATGATATTATTATAATGAAACAACCATATTTCATCTTTTATCAATCCTACAATAAAATCACCACGTGTACATATACAGCTTACCGTCTCCACGTTGTGGTGTAATCTATTTTTTCACCCCCACCTTAGTGGGATGGGTATAATGATGGAAGTAATTAATACTTATTATTATTATAAAATGATATTTATTGTGAAATATTATACACCATCCACTTCAATACCATTCAAAAATTATGGGAATGATATCGTCTCTTGTGCATATGTATGGCTTATAGTCTCTTTAATGCGATATGATTCATTATACATGATATTAATTAAATCATGATTATATAAATGTAAAAAATGAATAAATATGGCATATCTTATGTTAATCTCATTTTCCAATGATATAACTATGACCTAAAAAGTATAATTTTGATTTATTCGACAGAAGAAGCATATGAACATAAAGTAATTAATATCTGAATAACAAGTAACAATGAAATGTTATTAACAAGTAGATGATTATATGATTATGTATGATAACATAAAAATTATTATTATTCTTAAATTAGTTAATGAAATTATTTAAATCATTATACTGTATTTTCAGATACATATAATTTAATTCTGACCTATGATATGGGATAATTTCACAATATCATTATTATTTGTGATTTTTTATATGTAAGTATTTACTGAGGAGTATTTATCATCCACGTCCTTGTTTCCTAAATATGTAATATTATTCTTATTCTTATACAATTTTTTAAATTCTATTTTACCCATTGGTAAATTTTTATTAAATGGTATGAAATGAATCTTTTCTCATTATTAAATATGAGGTACTTTTTGAATTTTTCGACCAAAGTATGAGGAGAATGTTTTTTAAAACTTATATAGAATGAACAGATTTTTATTTTTACAAAACTCCTTATTTCCATTAATCTTATTCTATGCATTTTCTTGTTTATTTTCTAAAAAATTAATTCCTTTAAAAATTTGCATCATTTTGATAAAAGAAGATGTTTCTGAATAATAAAGGATATTTTCCAAAAGAATTAATTTAGAGTGTTTTATCAAAATTACATTACATCAAAGATGAAATTATTTAAATAGAGTAATGTTTTTATCCATATTATTAAAATTATTTTATTATTTTTATGATGGAATGATTTTTATGAAATTCATTTATTATATATAGATTATGAGGGAATGAAACCCATTTTTATTCCTCAGGTTATTCTATGATGAATGATTTATGTTTTTGCGGCACACATACGAATGATATCATTATGAGATGGACCAGACCTATATCTCCCTCTAATGGATTGGGTAAATATTTATATCTCATGATATAGAAAAGGATGGAATGGGAAATGATCTTGGTTTTGTAATATAGGTCTATAGTGAGGAGTGAACTCGGTTCAATAATGGACATTGTCTACTATGATGGTATTTGAAATGAACCTTGACTAATATAAAATGAATTTATATGATTATGTGTATGCCAAAAAACATAATGTCTTATGTTATGACTTCTAAGATTATTTCTGTTAAATCTTATTAACTTTTATCCTATGAAATGATATCATGATCTATCATGTGCAGGATAAGACTTTCAAATGTTATATTCTTATGTCTTATGTTAATGATTTGATTGATATTTCCCTAATTTACCCTTACGCAACATCTGATCTCACCCATTCATATGTTTCTTTTCCCTAGTTAATTAAGAAGGGTATTAAGTAAGATATTTAAAAAAGGATTATAGTTATGATGAAATAAGTGGGAGACAATAAAGATGTTTTATGTACTAGTTTTTTATGTTTCTAAGTTTCTAAAGAAACTATACCTATAAATTCCTATAGTATATTTATTATAATTTGTAATCAATATTCTATAAATTTGAATTTATATCAATGTATGTAAATTATGTGTCATTATAGTATTCATTGATTTCTATGATGTATCATATATGATAGGGAAAATATATTTAAATATCATTTTTATAGGGGTTGCATAAGGCTTTGGGTACATAGGTTATTCTATGCACGAACTATCACCTTCAGAATGATAGAAAATGATAGTGTATTATCTCGTTGTCTGATGATATTCTCCATACATGTATCCTTGACTATAGGGGTTCCTAGGAGAAACATAATCTTTATTGAGTTGTTTTATGATGATATATTTTTTAATTCTATTTTATTTCATCCTTATGAAACCATATGTTGTAGGAGTTTCCATTCACCTTTGTGATGGTTAGAGGAAGAGCAGGAAGATTTAATTGGACCTTAACTCAACTAGAAGACTACAAAGCAGGTCTAGATGATTATAAAGATCATGAAGATAGATCATTCCAAAAAATATTAATATTCCATCTAGCATTTATGAACTTTTGATTTTGAGGTCATACATTGATTTTTCTTGTAAGTTATGCCCAGGTTGGTCCATCAACATATCCTGAGGTACGATACTATTTTTCTTCAATTTTTCTGTCATTTTGAGGTTCTATGATAAATCTTATCAATGGATTTCTAGATTGATATACCTAAGATATACTGAACCATCCATGATTTCATTCAAATATCTCACCTTCATCAGTCATATCTAGACCTATCACATGTTTTATAGCTTGAATAGGTTGAGTTGTATATAGATTTTTCTTTTGAGGATTATCCAGTACATGTTTTTTATCAGAGTTTCAAGATGCTCAATAGTAGATAAGATGCTTGGTTAAGTTTTTTATGTCATAAAAGCTAATTATATGATGACACATATGATTAAGAAGCTGGTAGTTAATAATATTGGTTGAATATATTCTCATATTACACATTGTTACCCTCAGAAGGCCAACTCGAGGACGAGTTACTTTAAGGTGGGGAGGTTGTAATGACCAAACCATTATCTACCATATAGATCATTTTATCAGTCTAAATCATTATTTTTTATATTAGTGATTGTACTCTATTGACTGAAGAAGGTGTTTATGAGCTTATAAGTATCGTAAAACCCCAAAGAAATGAAATTTTGGAAAATATAGTGAGTCGAACAATTGACACATGATTAGTACTAATGGTACAAGGCACTCATTGGACAGTATGAGGCTATATGCTTTTTTTCTAATCTTTTATGCCTAGGAACACACCCATGAAAAAATTTCAAACATCGGGATATAGCTAAATCACATGGTTTGTCCACTTTTTGGAAAACTGTATGTACAAACCGTGTGTGGTCCCTCCTTAGACAGTGATGTGTGCATGGTTGGTGAACTATTTGGAAAACTGTCTGACCAAGAAATGCAACCCTACCTATGTGGGTGAATTTAAAAAATTTCCCTTAATTAATTTTAATACCTCCACCCCCCCCCCTTTATTTCATTTTTCTAGCATGAAGTAACTCCTACTCTACTATTGATCTCTTCATCCATCTAAACTAAGTGTTTCAATAAATCCTCTATAATAACATCCATTCAAATGACGTTGGAAACATTAGATAACTTGAGTAAATGTATATAATCCTCATACTTCTATTATGGGTTTCTCTTCCTATATTCTATTTTATTTTTGGGTAATCTAATTCACCCTATTTTGAGGTAATTGAACCATTCTTCTAATTTATTCTAATCTACATGAAATATTAAGATGATAATTATTAAAGGAGTTCTCTCCAACCCTAGGCTAGTCATCTAGTTGTTTTCAGTAAACATTATGTTGTTTTCATATCTATGTCATGGTTCTTCAATTCGACCATCATTGGGCATTTCATTTAGTTATGTTCCTCACTTATAAGTAATTATATGCTTGATGATATACTCCTATGGAAACTGGATATATAATTCGAGGATTTTGACCTCGTTAAATACTACCCCTTTTAGTGTACCTAATGATTTCCCAACAATTATATTTTTTTTAATAGTCTGAATGCCGCCAATGTTTTCGTCTTGGAATCTAAATGGAATTTCCAACTCTTTTAAATAATTATTTAGATTCAAAATCACCACCTAAGTTATTTAAATATCATGAAAAGAGACTTACATTCCATATATAACTAATTGTATTTTTATTTTAGAATGGTTAAGATGCATGATGGTTTTCTTTAATTAAATTGATTAAATTGATTAATTATAATAAATGATAGTGGGTGGAAAGGCCACACCAAGTGGTGCATGTCATTTCATGTGCTTTATATGAACTATGATTTCATTTTTATATTGGGATAGATGATAAAAATTATTATGAGGTGATTTACTTACTTATTATTATCTTTATTATTAAGCCATTGACATTGGCTATTGAAGAATGGATAACATACTTCTTGAGCATTATTTTTCACTCTCCCTTACATTGGGTGTTTAGCATGACATCTCTTACTATTGTACTATTATATGGGTGATGGGAATGTTGCTACACATTCCTGTGTATCAGGTATTGGGAATTATGTATAACCCCACATATCTCATGTGTTGAGCATGATGTCTCACATTCATTATGGGATTCCCAGAATGTACCCACATCCTAAACCTATAGCTTGTTAGATTGGTTATGGATCCTTGAGTTACGTCGCAGGTCCAACAAAAACCTAGTATCTTGGTATATTAATACATACTTACCCATGTACTTTGTGCATATTGTAATTACCAAATATTTCAAAGAAAGTTATTTTCTATAAATTAATTCAATAGCTTGTGCTACACGCAAGACCGAGTTCGAGCGCACCATGACTTACCAATCTTTCCATTCAAAAAGTGGATATGAATTATATTAACTTAATTTTGGATTTTATGTACTCCATATTATTTTAGCACCCATATTATGTGTTTCATAGACATAATATAAGAATAAATTCAATTTTTTAGATAAAAGAAGTATTTTTGAAAAAAAATTAATTTTTCAGCCTTTTAATAGAGAACCCTTTTTAAATACAATATTTTACACAATAATATTTTCAATTTGAAAAGATAAACTTCTTCTTTAAAATTGGGAAATAAAAAGTTTTTTTGGATAAATTTTCGGTGCTTTTCTGATAAAATTCATATTTTGATGAATAGTGAAAAATACAAAATTTTAAATGAAAACCACTTTATTAATAAAATAGTTTATAGAAGTAAATTATATTTTTTAATAGTTTTTAAGTATAATTAGATTAAATTTGTATCATTTAATCCAATTTTGGTCATTGGAAGTAATTTTACATTTAAATTGGATATTAACACATATCAATCTTTTGATAATTTTTACTTCTCAAAAACCCACTTTTTGGTTTTGGAAATGCGAATATTTTTCAAAATTAATTAATACAACTGTTATGTTATTAATTTGGTAAAATATACATCATTTTTTAATTTGGAATATCAAAATTATCTTAGGGTGAATTTTTGTTATTTTTCTAAAAACATTCTATTTTTGATGAATTGGGAAAAAATATTGTGGTATTGTTTATAACATACTTTTTATTTAAATACATATTTATTTTATTGATTTTTATTTTAGGTAAAAATATATAAATAATACCTATATAATTTAAAAGTAATTCATTTGAGTCATTTTGTAATAAATTATATGTTTAAAATTTTATTTAACATTTTAGCGTTTTTACCCACCTTCTAGGCACATTTGCAAATTTGTGTAAAACGTATTTTTACCACTTCATTGAATTGAATTTCAAATTTGATTGAAACATTTGACATCATTATGTAAAATGTGATTCAATAGGATGTAAATAATTTTTGGCGAGTAGTAACTTTTGAATTTTATTTACCATGGTTAAAAGTAAATAGGGTAATTAAATGTCAAAATGGTATCATAATTACCATAAAACATTTTATAATTCATTAAGATAAGTTTTCTTAGACCAAAACCAACCTTAGGAATAAAAGATGATTCTTTTTCATCCACTTGGATTAGATTAGCATGTTTATTATTATTTTATTTAAATAAGGGTTAAAAGTGATAAATTCAAATGTTCATCACTAAAATTTTGTTAATATAGGGTTATACATAAGATAAATTAGACTATAAATATTCATTAGAAAGATAAATATATTTATTAAATAATGGTTTTTTATTTATAAATTTTATACATTAAATATTTAAATTTATTTATGACACAATGATGATGCTTTAATTACCTTATTTATGAAGTATTAAAATAATTAATATTATAAATATCCAAATAAATGTAAATTCAGACTTTTTAATAATTAAAAAAATTATAGGTTAATATGACATGTTATTATTGATTTAATTTTTTTTGTAGCAATAAATTTTTGTTGACTTCCACAAAAACATAATACTAAATAGTGTAAAATTAACATAAATGAGTTTTTAAAATAAATACTATATTGTTAAATTATATAATAATATTAAAAATAAAAGGATCATCCAAAGGTCTCATATAATTATATATATGTCATTAATAAACCACATGGGGTTTACATGGATTTTATAGTAAGTTTATTAACCATTTATTATAATAATACAAGAATACATGGTAAAATAAAAACTATTTAACCAAGAGTTAAATATTAATGATAAGGTTAATATGGTGACTTAAACCAATATAAAACCTATTGTCTGAAACATTAACCTCGAAATAAATCCTTTTGGAGCCGTTATAAACTTAATATTATTGTATAATAAATTAATATTTCATGATTTTCTTAAAGTGACCCTCACAACTCTTATAAAATTGTACTTCATATTCTCTCAAAATCACACCTCAAAACCCATTTGGCTCGGCCAAACCCTACTCAAATATCCTCCCAAAAACCCTCAATTCAAAATAGAGGACTTAAATTTATCATAAATTTATCCTATAGATCCCTTTAGATCAAATCAAAAGGATGCACCCGAAGAAAATGTAATAATTTTATCACCTCTTTCAATGTTCTTTTCCTCTTCCACTTCATATTTTTTGGTTCTTTCCATACCAAAATAAAAAATCTTGTACCTTATACATACTATGATGTTATTATAAATATGGTACTGCAATATTCATCATTTTATCCATCCAATGAATGACAAAGTCACCATACGTGTGTACGTACGACTTACTGTCTCCACGTCGTGGTGTAGTTCGTTATTTAAGACTTCATTATTTGGATGGGTATAATAATCTGTATAAATGATTTAAATAATAAATATAATATTTTAATGATTTTGTATATATAATATAACCATCCAATTACATACGATATCACCATCAGTAGAATGGTATTTTTGATCGTGCTTACGTACGGATTACCATCTCCATTAATGCGATGAGATTCATTCTGCATCATAACCATCTAAGAATATTTTTCATTTTATGATTAAAAATAAATTTTAATAACTTAATATAATTATGTATATGAATGAAATAAATTCTATCCATAATAAAAATTACTTACATAACAAAACATATTAAGAAAAACAAATCAGATAATACCAAAAATAATGATACTACTGAAATATCATTAACAATGAAATATTATAAGATCACATATGATATCATATTTATGTATGTGGTTATTATATAATTTAATAAAAATGATTTTCTCATTATACATAAGGTAATGTACCTTCAACAAATGAAAAGTACAAGGTAAGGTATTTTCATCTCACTTCTTATTTCGGTGAGATTCATGCTATATTGCCATTATTTTCTTTTGTGTGGTGTATGTACTACCTGTGATTGTATTCCTTGTTAAATATACTTTAATTTATGTCTATTTACAACTTCACTATATTATCCTTATTTCATGGGGTGTATGTTTCGTACGTTACCAAATCGGTAGGGGAATTTCTAATTTCAATTTCCACTCATTGGGTTTTCGCAAATATAATTGATTATTTTACTCCATGATTATGTCTGAAATCACTATTTATTTTATTTATGTAGTAATTTACAATCCCCATTATGTGGATATAATTATTATACACACAATAACTCTATTTATAAATGCTCAAGTCATCGATATGAACTTAATAAGAATAATATTAACACAATTTCTATTCATTGAGTTAAATATCCAAGTCATTGGTATTGTTGTTACAAGAATATGTGTGAATGTCCTATGATTGATTTTCACCAAATATCCAATCAAATTAAGTGTATTTATATGTTTCACACATAACTATGTTATTGATTTATCCTTAACCTAAGGATACAGTCTTTATAATATTTTTCATTTGAATTTACATTCTATTGAGACTTCATTGTTGTTATGCACCAATTCACTTTTATATGATGTATAGACTATACATTGACCTAGTATATCATGAATCCATTTATTATCATGATATTATAAATTTTTTATTACCTCAATTATTTATATTCAAATTTCTCTCATTTAGTTAGGAACTCTTTTTAAAATATCATTTTAAATGGTTTAAAGATAAATTGTTCTAAATATTTCTCATTAATGTCCATGTTTTAAAAATGGTTTTAAAGAGTTATTTATATGGAAATGAATGTTTTAAAATTATAATTCCTTTAAAATGTTTCAATGTTTTATGGGATAGTTTGATTTAAAAATATCTTTTAAATGACTTCTTTGATAAATAGTGTGATTTTTAAATATTTCCAATAAAAATGGGATATTTATCTCAAGTACTTTTACTGATTATTTTAATATATGTTAGTATCCTACATTATTATTGATTGAGGTTAATTTATTATAATAAAATCATCCATATTGTATCAAATTTGTTATGTTTTACTATGGATGTGATATTTTATACCATTCACGGTTTGCAGTTAATCTATTGACATTTCGCATGATAGTTTTAATACGAATGTGTATATTATGTTTCACCATTTTCATATGAGTAATGAATTGGACTTAGTAAGTGATGGGTGGAGCCCACTATAGCTCCCAAATGCATCAGTAGATCACATGAGAAAAACTATTTTCTTGGCACAAGGCCTTGAAAAAATAATTATTTGTAGTTCTGGCACGAGGCCTTCACTATGTGGTCATGATGTCTGGCATTATGAATTCCATCATTATGAAATTAGCTATTAATATTACAGGTGACTATTCTACTAGTAAAATATCTATGTGAATATGTAAATGTCATTATTTGATTTATCTTTTCCATACTATGCTGAATTTTAAGTTTAAAAAGACTAGTTTTTTGTTCTTTTACATTGCCTTAAATTTTAATGTTTTCTTATGATAGTTTCTGCTATATTTTTATCCTTACTGCCATCTGAGCTCACCCATTTCTTATTTTTTGTTTTTTCTAGGATGTAAATAAGTATATTATGATTAACCAGCATGAATGGACTTAAGGATCTTATATTTTTCAAAGGAGACACAATCTTGTAGTTTTTCCATTTCATAATGTAATGTAAAACATATGTATGTATCTAGTAACACTAGGGACTAAACTAATCGGTCTTTTGAGAATTGATCTCTTGTGATCATGAAAATGTTATGTAATAATGCACCGAATCTGGGTAAATAGGGTTGGGGCATACAGTTGATGTTAGAGAAATTTTAGTACGAACCTTATAAGCTAGATTTAGAAAAACTCTAATTATAAAACACTACCCTAAGATAGAAATTGAGGATTAGTCTAGATGAAAATCCAAAAACTTTGGTAATGTAAATTTTATGTGGGTTTTTAAAGAAATACATCTTTCTCTAAATACGAGCAAGTAGTGGCAGCTCTAGAACAAATGTACCTATGGGTAAAACTCAAAAACACTACTTTGAGCTAGACCTGAATAGGAACTGGTGCACAACAACAAAACTTGATGCACTCTTTTTTACGACACTCCTGGGGGATATTCTTAGTAAAATTAAAATTTTCTTTAAAAACTAATTTGAAGTATTTAAATATCATATGAGAATAAATAAACATGGTTAATCCAAAGGTGTTTTTGATTAAAAATAAGGTGACATGATATTCTAAAAATGATTTTATGACTATTGTTACTCACACAATGCTTTTTGGTTTCAGTAAGTTACTGGATTCCAAAAAATTCATAGTAACATTGAACATGATTTTCAAGGTGGTAATGATGGTGGAAATGAGAAACTAAAAGTACTATAAATAAGAGTAAAATATATCATGTTCAAGCCGAAGTAGGTTTCCAAAAATATGATCAATAATATATACATTAACAAAATCACAAAAACAACAAAGAACAGAAAGGTGGAGAATGATAAGAGCTCCATTAGTCGATATCATGGAGAAAAGAAAGCTCAATTTCCATCATGCTGGAAATGTGGAAGGAGAAACCTAGGAATGTGTCTCAATGGAATAAAGAAATTCTTTTCCTATGGTAAATAAAAAATAAAGTAAATAATTTCTAAGGAAAAATGAAGAGTACTATAGAAGAAAATAAAAATGATCCTAATAATCCATTTATAGTCATTTTCCATAAATGTACGGGACCTGGGAATTACCTGATTCAATGACCTATCTATAAGATAACCACTAGGTCATGGAATAACCTATGTGGAAATAAATGGATGGTAAATTTTTTAAAATTATTTATTCTCTATGTTGATGGGATTTCTTTGTAAGAATTTTCTTTGGTATGTGTAACCCTACAGTTTGTAGTCTGAAAATACTATTTGAGGAAGAATTATCTTTTCTTTTGTGAATATAGTTATAAAGAACCATTTGGTATTTTATGATCCTTGAATTTGTAGCAATTATAGGTTATTAATTTTTGTGATGAAAAAATGAGGTATGAGATAACATTTGTGTTTAAATTATTTTATAGTTATTTTGATGAATTTATCTATTTTTTTGGAAAGTTATAAAATATAGTTTTTAAAAAGGACAACATGATGACAGTGTGACAACTCGTCGCGTCGAATAATGCTGCAGGAATCACACCCACAACCTAATTGTGACTAAGATTTATCACCTACCACTGGACTACGTGAAGTCCCTGGTCAGTGTGACTAATTTTTTTAGATAAATTATTTTATTAATCAATAATATGTTTTTTTGGGATGTCATGTTTTATCAAATGGATATCCTTAGTACATGAAAATGATTTGGTGATTGAGTAATAAATGTTATTTTGGAAGGCTTTCGCTCTATTGGGAACACTATATGCCAAAGAAAAATAGAATAATATAGTATTTTATTTGAGGTGTAATGGTGGATTTTTTTTATTTTGGAATAATCTAAGTTTTTTATAGAGATTTAGGTTATTAATAGAAATGATTAACATATCATAGAGAATATGTGATTTGGTTAATTACACTTTTGTGTGAGACTTTAAGAGTAGTTGATGTTATTTGGAGATAAATGTTAAGATTTACTATGAAATACTATGTAATTAAATTCTTTTATGTTTTGGGTTGCAATCATATTTTGGATTATATTGAAGTATTTTAATAAAAATTGTTTATTGAATGGTATTTATTGAACTTTGGGTATTATTTGTTTAATTTTGGAAATTAATATTTGCATT
This sequence comes from Viscum album, assembly GCA_963277665.1. Lineage (NCBI taxonomy): Eukaryota > Viridiplantae > Streptophyta > Magnoliopsida > Santalales > Viscaceae > Viscum > Viscum album. The sequence continues at coordinate 1,040,744,622 of OY728163.1, read as the reverse complement.
TATTTCTATAAAATATTATCCATTTTGGGGATCATCTGATCTTATACGAACCATTTGTTTTTGGTTGATCGATATAGGCAAGGGTAATATATAGTTCATCCTTTATGGATTTTGTGATTCTCTAGAAGTTGATTTTAGCACTTCAGGTGTGATAAAATCGTCTTGAATACTCATCATTTGGAAGAAATTTGAGTTAGTGATAAGAATTATATTAAAATATGAAACTATACTAAAATATTCTGTATATATCTTTATGTTCTTAGTCAATCTAATAGATAAATTCTTTATCTTTTTCAAATGGAACTTAAAACAAGAAACATTGTTTCTTTAATTTTCATACTAGGTTACTAATGAACATTTAACCCATTATAAGTTTGTGGTTTTCTTATTGTTAACTTTCTTTTGATCATGTTTTCTATCACTCTCCATTAGAACATGACACTTATTTTATCGTCCATATCCATGTTTTCCTCTATGGAATCCTAGTATGGGTTATCTCGGGTGACATTTTTACTTTTCTTTATTTCTTTTAATATGATATTTTTATTGACTTTTTTCGATGTAGGAATTCCAATGAAGTTATCGAGCCCAATTTAAAAAATTTGAGGATAAAATTTACGTAAGAGAGAAGAATTTAACACCCCAAGTTTTAATAGTATATTATTTTCTTTAAAGTAATTAAATTTTTTGCGCTACTTGCATGACTGATTTCGAGCGCACCATGACTTACCAAAATAGCTGTTCAAAAAGTGGTTATGAATAGTATTAACTAGATTTTGAATTTTATAAACTCCATATAATTTTAACATTAATATTATACATTTCTTATACATAATATAATAATAAGTTCAATTTTTTAGATAAAATAATTATTTTTCAAAAAATTCAATTTTACCGCCTTTTAATGGAGAATCCTTTTCAAAACTATTATTTGAAACTTTTACATGTTTAATTTGAAAAAATAAACTTCTTCTTTAGAAGTGTGACATAAAAATTACATTTAGATAAATTGTTGGTGGTTTTTTGATAACTTTCATATTTTGATGAATATTGAAAATTACTAAATTTTAATTGAAAACAACTTTTGTAAACAAAATAATTTATAGTTTTAAATAACACATTTGAATGGTTTTGAAGTATAATTAGATTATATTTTTATCATTTAATCCAATTTTGGTCATTGTAAGTAATTTTACATTTAAATTGGACATTAACACATATCAATCTTTTGATAGGTTAAATGTTCTACCTGCTGATTAAAAAAACTCAAATACACTTAAGCTGATGAACTCTTGTGCTAATAATACTCTATCTACCAAAAATATTGTTTCCAGGGAACCAACTAACCAAAGAAACAATATGGTTTCCACTACTCACTTGGTGCATAGTACCTGAAACATGAATTGCTGCAACCGGAAAGGGACAAATGCAGAGTGGCTTCAAGCAACTACAGTTAGTAGTGAATCTCCTTGAACTTTAGAAATGGGGTTAAAACCAACTCTGAAATAAGGGAGATATGAGTCCCTAATCACAAGATAGTTATAGATCCTACATAGATCCATCAGGATTTTACGAAAGGCACCAACTCGGTTTATAGCACCTACAACTCCAAATGCAGCAACCGGAAAGGGACTAATACATAGGGGCTTCAGGAACCTACATGGTGTAGTGAATCCCACTACCCTACTAGAAATGGGGATAAAATCAACCCTGAAACAGAGGTGTTCTGCATCCTAGCTCACAAGATATATTTATCTCCTGCTATACTGCTCCTACAGGACAGCAAACAGGGACAACCTCTTGAAGATATTACACAGGATATACATTGTAACCCCCTGACTTTAACTGGGAAGGTCACTCCAACCTGTGAACAAGGACAGATGGTGTTAAATCATAATGAAGAGAGTTAAAAAATTCATCAAAAGGAGGGATTGATAGCTATAAATAATACTAATATCTCTAATAACTCTTCCATGAACATGCAGGAAAAAAGTGCAAATCCAAACAAATATTCTGATAAAAAATTGAGGAAATCAAAGCCTGGAAAGAACTTCGGAGGTAAACAGTAAGGGGCCCAGCCTCCAAAATTGGTATAAATGAATATTTTTTACTATAATTGTCAAGTAATTTACAACCCTGACACCATGGTAACTTTAAAAATACTTTTATTTAGGAATAAACCTATGATTTTTTCTATATCTCAGCCTAAAATCGCATTTACTTCTATAATTAATTGTCTAGATAAATATAGTTATAATTTTATAGGAACCACTTATTCCAATAGAAATTTTTATTCTTTATGGTTCTCTGCTCATATATCTATAACTAATCCACATATTTATAATACATATTCTCAATCATTGACATGTTAAGTGATACATCATGATGACACCCTCTTCTGTACTATTGTGTATGCGTGAAATAGATACCAAGATAGAAGAACTCTATGGAAAAATATATCATCCCTCCACAACAACATTCAAGAACCTTGGATCATCATTTGGGATGGTAATGCCATTCTTAGACCTAGTGAAAAATTGGTACACTTGCAATCAAATATCTCACCTAAAGAGTTCAAGTTTTGTATTGATGTTAACAACCTTGTGGAGATTAATCTTGTTGGTGAAAAATACACTTGGTATAGAAAACATCAAAATAGAGTCTCAAAAAGTAATCTGGATCGAGTATTCACAAATTTTAGGGCCCTTAATAAATGGAATACCATCTCGAGTATCACTTTTCCTATTCTAAATTCTGGTCATCATCCAATTATGGTGAGTCTAAAAATAGAGATAATAAGCCTATTTTTCCTTTTAGGTTCAACAATGCCTAGAAAACTGTTCTATATTGTAATAAAATTTTCAAAGATACCAAGAATTCAATTCACTCAAATGATACCTTATCTTTCATTATGAATTTTAAAATCCTGACACAAAAAATAAAGCTATGGTGTAATGACAGAGTCCAAGAAACTGATAATGAAATTAACTCCCTAGAGCATGACCTTAATCAAATTCAAAATGATTCAACCCATAATGATTTTACCATAGGTCTAACTCAAGAAATAGATATTATTAATAAACTTTACTGTCATATGTCCTATAAATAAGACCTCTATAAAAATAGTAAGAATCAATTGGCATAAAGATGGAGACATAAACACTAAATTTATTAAAGCTCTACAAATATCAAGAAGGGATAGAAGACCTATTTATTCACTTAATAATAGTGATAATATCTTTGATAATGAAGAGAAATTACCCAATCATGTCACTACCTACTTTAGTAACATTTTTAATGGCCCCACTTAGAATAAGGACATCAATCCTAACATCTTTCCCCTCTTACTAGGGGACTATGATAATGACATCTTGAATAGTATTCCAATTGGGCATGAAATTAAAGAGGTTGTTTTTAGCTTAAAGCCAGATAGTGCCTTTGGCCCTAATGGATTCCCAAATTCTTTTTTTCAACATTATTGGGACATTGTTTTCAATGATTTTTGTCTCCTTGTTAGATAATGTTTCACAAATGGGTTCATCCCTTATGGTATAAATGTGAAATTTTATACCCTCATTCCTAAATTTGACAATGATTCAGAAATTCCTCTTTTTAGGCTAATTTCTCTTATTAACACTATTTATTAAATTATTTCCATGGTTTTAGCTATGATAATGACCCCTATTGTCAACAAAATTATATCATGGAACCAAAATATTTTCCTTAATGGGAGAAATATCCAAGATTGTATATGCATTTCCCCTTAAAGTACTAACCTATTAAAAAAGAATAAATGAAGGGTATGTTTTGCTATCAAGATGGATATTAGGAAATCTTTTGATACCAATGATTGAAATTTCTTATTCAAAATTCTTTTTATATTTTGATTTAATGATACTCTTGTCATCCAAATAAAATCTGTTTTTAACCCAAGATCAGATTTTTATTCAAATCAACGGTTCCCCAAATGGATATTTCACTTTTACAAATGAAGATAGACAAGGTTACACCCTCTCTTCCATCCTTTTTGTTATTTATGAATAATACCTCCGCAGACTCATCACTGATTCGATTACTTAGGGTACATTAATGCCCATATTTTCCTTTAAAACATTAATTGTTCCCTCTCATCTTTTGTATGATGATGATATAATTTTATTCCTCCAATGTGAATGGAAAAAAATTAAAAAACTAAAGGATATACACTCACACTATGAAGAAGTCTCTGGTTATTCCATATATTAAATCTAGTATTCTTTTTCATTAGCAAGATTTTCCCTGTCATCAGAAAAATTGATGAGATAAATGAACTAGGGATAAAAGAAGTATTACACCCTTTTACCTATCTTAGGGTACTCATATTCTAGGGAAAGACCAAAAACACTTACTTCCTAAACATATTTGATCAAATCAATAACCAGTTATCCTCTTAGAAGGGAAAAAATCATTCGATGATAGGTAGAATTTCCCTTATTAAGCACACCATTATCTTTAAAATGGTTTACTATATAATGGTGTACAAATGGCCTACTGATTTAATTAAAAAGATCAATGGAAGAATAAAAAAAATTCTTGAGCGGGAGTACTCTCGAAAGAAAACTTTTGACTATTTCTTGGAATACATGTTACACTTCAACTGATAATGGGGGGCTTTGTATTAAAAAACTCAATCATTTTAATGAGGCCCTCCAAGATAAACCTGCGTAGAATTTTGTGATAAACAACTCTATGAATTATGAGTTCCTTCATGGTATATTTTATAATAACCTTAGGAAAGGCAAGAAAAATTATATGTATTCATCAATATGGCCATCCAATAAGTGTAGTTTCTCAAAAAAATTATCTAACATTTGATGGATATTTAATAGGAATTATTCTCTTCTCATTTAGAAAGATATCTAAAATGGAATGCCTCTCTGTAACAAGATAGGTCCCATCCATTTTTCTAACATTTATAACATCACCATCAATGATTGTGTGAACTCTATTGATTTGGATCTACCGGATAAAATCTCTTCTATTATCAACAACTACAATTTTTTAACACTAATGATTTCTTATTCTGGGAACTGACTCATAATGGTCTGATAACATCTAAATTTTACTATAGTCATAATGTCACTAACAACAATAATAATTTTTTTGTGGTTAAATAATTTCAACAAAAGTTTGATTAGACCCTCACATCTCACCCTAGTTTGGAGAATTACTCACAATAGGCTCCCCATGGATATCAATCTTCATATGTCTGGTATATAATATTGTTTCAAATGTTCAATATCTAACCACAATTGAGAGGACACATACCACCTATTTCATGCCTGTGATATTTCTTCTACTTTATGGAAATACATTTTTTACATTTTTGATCTCATATAGACTTGTTTGGACTCTATCGGATCACAGCTTCATATATGTACTACTATAGATGCCTCTACACAAATTCATTAGCTCTTCACTACTGTTGTGGAAGAACTAATTCATCTTATTTGGAATGAAATAATTTCAATTATGCAAAAATAATAATACTTTCAATTTTCTTGTAGAACAAAAAAAATCCACACTACGGTCAAGGAAGTTGCAATCATGCAAACATGGACTCGCCACAACTCAATCATGGATTTCTACATCCTGAGGCAAATTGGTTTCAAAGAAAGATACACGCTGATGAGAGTTTTATTGAATGTTTTCTAGAAACCACCTATTCCTGGTTGGATAAAAATTAATATAGATGGTTCATAAAAAGGAAACCCAAGACCTGCTGGCTACGACATTATATGCATAGATCACAATGATCACATTATTTTATGCTGCTATGGTTCGTGTGGTCATGCCTCCTCTCTTGAAGAAGAGATGTACAACGTCATCAATGCCACTTATTTTATAAGGCAACAAGGATGGAATAATGTTTGGATTGAATTTAATTCAACTACCATCATTCAAGATCTTATAAATGGAACATATCACCTAGCATTGGCCATTACTGCTAAATGGATTTTTTTCCTAAAATGCCTATCAAGACTCAATCACATCATCACACACACCTATAGAGAAGATAACAAGGTGGAAGATGGTCTTTCCAACAAGGGTGTCAATAGTAATAGGACATACATGGAGATCCTACCTACTGATCTCATCCCTCTTTATTAGAATGAGTGTAATAAAACCCCCACCTTCTGACTTTTGTGTGTTTTATTTTTATTTATTTTAGTACCTTTTAAAAAAACTTCTCAAAACCGACTTTTTTGTTTTAGAAACAATAATATTTTTCTAAATTTAATTAATAAAACATATATGTTTTTAATTTTGTAAAATAGACATCATTTTTGAATTTTGTAATATTAGAATTATCTTGGGGTGAATTTTTTGTATTTCTCTGAAAACATTCAATTTTTGATGATTAATGAAAAACACTACGTTATTGTTTAAAACCTACTTTTTATTTAAATAAATATTTATTTTATTTAAATTTATTTTAGGTCAAAATTAATAAATAATACCTATATAACTTCAATGTAATGAATTGGAGTCATTTTATAATAAAATTATATGTATAAAATTTTATTGAAAATTTTAATGTCTTTTACCCACTATCTAGGCTCATTTTCAAAGTTTCATAATACACAATTCTATTGCTTCTGTAAATTGAATTTCAAAAATCTGAGAGGCATGGTTGATCTAAGTACGTAAAATGTGGTTCAATAGGATGAAAATAATTTTTGGTGAATACTATCTTTGGATTTTTATTTACCACGGTTAAAAGTAAATAAGGTAATTAAAGGTAAAAATGATATTATAATTATCCTAACATATGTTCTAATTCTATAGAAAAAGTTTTTTTCGATAAAAATAATCCTTAGGAATAAAATATGATCCTCTTTTACTAACATGGATTACATTAGAACATGTATTATTATTTTATTTAATGAAGATTTAAAAGTGGAAAATTCAAATGTTCATAACAAAAACATTTTTATTATAGGGTTATAAAAAAGATAAATTCAATTATAAATATTCACTAGAAAGATAAAAATATTTACTATATAATTTGATTTTATTTATAATTTTTATACATTTTATAATTAAATTTATTTATGACACAATGATGATGCTAAAATTATCATATTAATGAAATATTAAAATAATTGATATTATAAATAACCAAATAAATGTAAATTGAGAATTTTGATACATTAAAATAATTTTATTGGTTAATATGACATTTTATTATTGATTTAATTTATTTGGTTCAAATTAATCAACATTTTTTGACTTTCACAAAAACCAAATACTAAATAGTGTCGAAATTGTCATAAATGGGTTTTTAAAATAAATTTTATATTATTAAATGATATAATATTTCTAAAAATCTATGTTTCAGAAAAAGGACTCATAAAATGAATTATATTTCATTAATGAACAACTTGTGGTTCTCTTGTATTTTCATAGTACGTTTATTAACCATTTATTATAAATGTACAAGAATACATGGTAAAAGTTAAACTATTTAACTAAGAGTTAAATCTAAAAGATAAGGTTAATATGGTGACCTAAACCAGCATAAAACCTATTGGTTGAGATGTTGTTGACCCAAAACCACCTTATCCTTGAAATAAATCCTTTTTTATCTATTATAAACCGAATATTATTGTATAATAAATAAATATTTCAAGCATTTCCTAAAGTGACCATCACCTCTCTTATAAAAGGGTACTTCCCCTTCTCTCAAAATAATACATCCAAAGCCATTTAGCTAGGTCAAAACCCAATAAAATATCCTCCCAAATGACCTCAATTCATCCTAGAGGCCTTAATTCTATTATAAAGCTATACTATGGATCACTTTTTATCAAAAAAAAAGCACCAGAAAAGAGGTAATAATTTCATCACCCCTTTCAATGTTCTTTTCTTCTTCCACATCCTCTTTTTTTTGTTTCCATACCGAAATAATCACTCTAGTGAATTATACATATTGTGATGTTGTTATAAATATGTTACAACCATATTCATTATTTTATACATCCTATGAATGACAAAGTCACCATATGTGTGTACGTATGGCTTACCGTCTCCACATCATGGTGTAGTTTTTTATACCACAATTTATTGTTTTAATGGGTATAATAATGAGTATAAATGATTTAAATAATAAATATAACATTTTAATTATTATGTATATATAATATAACCCTCAAATTACATATTATTTCACCATAAATAAAATGGTATTGTCGATCCTGCGTACGTACGGATTACCATCTCCACGAACGCAATAAGATTCAGTCTCCATCATAACCATTCTAGAATAGTTTTCATTTTATGAATAAAAATAATTTTTATGAACTTAATATCATTCTAGATATGAATCAAATACATCCTGTCCATAAAAAAACATGACTTACGTAACAAAATAGATATAGATAAAAAATCATTTAACACCCAAAACAACAATACTACTAAAATATCATTAACAAAGAAATATTATAAGATTGTATATGATATCATATTTATGTATGAAGTTATAATATAATTTAAAAAAAAATAATTTCACCATTATACAATAGTTTAACTTACACTCAACTAAGTAAAAGTACAAGTTAAGGGGTTTTCATCTCACTTCTTATTCTCGTGAGATTCATGTTATATTGCCAATATTTCCTTTTGTGTGGTGTATGTACTGATCATGATTTTATTCCTTGGGTAATATAATTTAATTTATGGGTATTTAAAACTTAATTGTATGATACTTCATTCATGGGGTGTATGTTTTATATGTTACAAAATTGGTAAGTAAATTTCAAATTTTGACTTCAACTCATTGGGTTTTACGCAAACTTCATTGATTATTTTACTAAAAGATTATGTGTGAAATAACTATTTGTTTATTTATGTAGTAATTTACACTCCCCTTTGTGTGTATATAATTTTTATACACATAATAACTCTATATATAAATTCTCAATTCATCAATATAAACTTTATAAGAGTTATATTAAATCAATTCCCATTCATTGAGTTAAACATCAAAGTCATTGGTGTTGTTGTTACAAGAATATGTGTGAATGTCCTATGATTGATTTACACTGAATATCCAATCATATTGAGTGTATTTATATTTTTCACACATAACTATTTCATTGATTAATCATTAACCTAAGGATACAATCTTTATAAGGGATTTCATCTCAATTTACATTCTATTGATACTTTTTTGTTGTTATGCACCAATTCACTTTTATATGGTGTATATACTGTACATTGACATAATATATCAAAAATCAATTTATTCTAATGATATTATAAATATTTTATTACCTAAATTATTTTTATTCAAATTTCTCTCATTTGGTTTGAAACTATAACTAAAATATCATTTTAAATGTTTTAAAGATTTATTCTTATAAATCATTCAAATTAATGTCCATGTTTTAAAAATGGTTCTAAGGATTTATATATATGTAAATGAATGCTTTGAAATTAAAATTAGGTTTCAAAGTTTCAAAGTGGTATATGACACTTTGATTCAAAAATCTCTTCTAAATGACTTCTTTGATAAATAGTATGACTTTTAAATGTTTTAAATAAAAAGGGGATATTTCTCAAAAAAAAGTTTTAATGATTATTTTCATCTATATCAATATACTTCATTGTTATTGATTAAGGTTTTTTTATTATAATAAAAACTTATATATTGTATTAAATGAGTTTTGATTGACTGTGGATGTTATATTTTTATACAATTCAAGGTTTTTGGTTAAAATATTGACATTTCATATACTAGTTTTAATATGAATGTTTAGATTATGTTTTACCCATTTCATATGAGGAATTCAGTGTATATAGTAAGTGAAAGTTGGAGCTTGATATAGCTCCTCAATGCATCGTTGGGTCTCATTAGAAAAACTAGTGTCTTCGCATAAGGCCTTGACAAAATCATTATTTATAGTCTTGGTATGAGGCCTTAACTATGTGGATATGATATCCAGCATTATGCATTACATCATTAAGAAATTAGCTTTTGATATAACATGGGATTTTTCAACTAGTATAATATCCATGTGAATAAGTAAATGGTATTATTTGATTTATCATTGCCATATTATTATGATGTTTATGTTTAAAAAGTCTTGTGTTTTAGTCTTATACATTTCTTTAAATTTTTATGTTTTCTTATAATAGCTTCTGTTATATTGTTATCTTTACTAATCATTTGAGCTCTCCCCATTCTTATGATTTATTTTTCTTAGGATGTGAAGAAGTATATTATGATTGACTTACAAGAATAGGCTAAGAGATATGACTGTGTTCAAATTAGACACAATGTTTTAGTTTTTTCATTTCATAACATAATGTAAAATGTGTGTATCTATCTAATACCTCTAAGGCTACTAAACAATTCGGTCTTTTGAGACTTGATCTCTTGTAATCATGACAATGTTATGTAATAATGCACCAACTCTGGGTAACTAGGGTCGGGGTGTTACACATATATATGGATAAAGTATATAACTATACTATATATTTTATTTATATATATATTTATAGTTAATGATCAGACTCTCATTCTGGATTATGTCCTAGTAGGTAGAGCTGCTAGGTGTCCTATTGGAACATAAGATGGATTGTATTTATTTTTTAAACATTTATTATTATTATTATTAGTATTATTATAAGATATAAATGTTTGTTTCTATGCTCACTTCTTGGATTTCTTTTATACACCTTTGTTGGTGGCCTACCGTTATTTTCTCTCACATCCAACTCGGGCATCCTTTAGTACCCGGGTATATTACTTGTCTACATGTGTAGATAAGGGAAAGTGCTCTAATATAGATGTGTGGTTTATTTTACTTATAAAAATGGGAATGGGATCAGATGATCGAGCATATAGTTGAAATTCTAGTTAATTAGTCTTTTTCATTTTTTAATTTTGTATAGAATTTTGTATATTCTTGTCCCTTTTTCCACATTTTTTATAACAGTATTATATGAAATCATTGTATATGAAACATCATATTTTATTTTTATATTATTATAGTTACTTTATTGTTTATTATTCCATAGTTTTTTTATTTATGTTATTATTTTTCTTCCACTCTGGTGGCTTAATAGTCGACTTGTCACAATGTTGGTTTATATATGATTATATTATATTCTATCTATTTATTACACCTATTCTCACACTCAAATATGAGGGTATAGTCTCTCCAATATACCACCTTATTCACCAAGAATCCTCTATGAATGGGTAGGTGTACTTGAGTCCATGTTACCGACTATCTTGGGGTACTGGTTTGGTGGATATTGGTTCAAGATGTTACCTAGTGATTGGTTAGCTTCCACTATAGATTATTTTATTTCCTTTGGGAATGGTTTGGTATTAAGAAAATTTAATAATCCTTGTAATAACTATGTTTGTGGTTTTATTTTTTAGTAAACAAGGGGATAAGAGTCTATATTGGTTCCTAGTAGACCATTTAAGTTATTCTAGAAGTTGTGCGAATAATTAGTTGATAGGTTCAGAATTATACAACATATGAGTTGGATTGGATAATAATAGAGGATGGTCCATGGGATTAGTTATATTAATGTTTTGTTATGGGTAAAGTGGTTTATATCTAGCATGATAAAATCCTATGGAATATGATTCAGGATATATATATCATTGGATGTACTTTTTAATAGGTAAAGTCATAGAATGGTCTATATATGTCCCGATTTGTTTTCATTATTATAATGTTCATGACATACATTATAATTATGGAGAGATTCTTCTATATTAATTTTATTTTATCTACAAATAGTTTTGAGTGATTGATGATTCTTCACCCAGTGTATTTCTATCTTAGTGGACTCAGATGTAAGGGAGTAACCAATGTGTCATGGTAATAACAATATTTATTTATCTTCATTTATATGAAGGACTTGGGACATGAGATATATTCTCATGGTTCACACTAAATGTTAAAATTGATGAAAAAATATCCTAGATCTAATGCCACTATCAAAAAGTTTTTATCTATAAATTTATGTGTTACAGATTAAGATTTAGATATTTCACTATTTCAATTTGTTTTTTCATGTTACATAATTTTTGGGTTTAGATTTGTGATATTTTTTATGTTTTTGTAAGGATTTGGGAGGGTTTTAGGAGAAACATGGTTAGAGAAAATCATATAATGTTCTCTAGGTAACTATGTGAGCATTGGATATGTCTTTTCGGTTGGTTCATAATTGGTCAATGATTTTCCAAACCATTCGACATAACTATGAGACTTGGTGTTCTTTAAGAAACAATTTATCTTCACACTTGGATCATAGATTAAAAAACTCTACAGTCTAACCATTCTTCCAAATTAAATAATTTTTTAAAAATTATTATTAATATAGAGACTCCCCAACAGCCCCAATAAGTCCTATTTTATCCTGGACTCTTTACTCTTAGATCCTACCTATTATTTTTTATGATAATCCTATTTTTTGAGCTCAATTTCAATTGAATGAAGAGCATTGGATCCGTAAGATCAATGATAAAAATTTCATTATTCTCTTATCTACATGATTCTATAATATCCTTGAAATATAAAACACTGTATTTATTCTATCATTCCTTAATCTATTATTTAGGTCATGTTTTGATAAATCATACTTGGAATCTGTTGAAGGAATGAAGCGGTTATCCTAGATATGTGATATCGTGAGTGAGTTCTTCTTGTCAAACACAACAGAGTTAGGTGGGTTATCATATTTTTTCTATTTACCATAGAATATGAATGATAATTATTTTATAAATAACTTTTATTCATTTAGTTGTATTTTTTGAAAAACCCTAATGGAAATTTAACATTCTCTATTATTCTTAAAATTTAGATTATGGGTGATGTGCAAAATGTGCTCAATTAAGAATAATAGAAGAATTTGGGTCTTCAAAAAAAATGGTTGTTATAACATGGAATTAACTTTTTGGGTGTATGTTTATATGAATATGTAGAGGTTCATGTGGGTAATACAAGGTTCAAGTTCCAATTATTATGGAACATTCGGTTATGCCTTTGAGAGATAAATTGGGACTGGATGAATGGATACTTGTCACGGGTTAGACTATTTAGGTGGGCCTTCAAGAATTCATTTAATTGGTTTGTATTTTTCATATTTTGATATCCCAATAATTTAAAATAACAATATTTTTGATAGTGTATATAAAACTAAACATAAACATTAAAAGAACCATGATATATTATTAAAATATTATTATGTCCATTATAACTCATGTGTTAAAATTAGATGTTTTAATGGTAATAAAAATATTATTAAAAATATATGTAAGGTTTTATATAATATAAATTTATTTATATTCATAATAATAAGTACTCAAATTTCCTGAATGGGCCAAAGGCCTTATTTTTTATTTTTATTATAGATAATCCCCCTTTTAAGGGTTTAAGGGGAACCTGTACATGACCCATAGGCCCAAGGCACAAGGCCCGACATGACCCACAATATATGACCTGAAGGCCCAGAGGCATACCATACACATTACAAGACCCGTAGGCCTAGCCCTCTAGAACTTCCCCTCCCTAGCATCTTGCATCATTGATCTCCTTATCTCCCCACCTTGAATTGTTGATCAGCTAGTATTACCACGTACAAAGCTGCACAGTGCCTGGTCCCGATGGCGGCTGTCATACCCTCTCATTCTTCCAATCTGGTTAGCTCTACATCTGGTGGCTGCTACTCCTATTGCTCTGATCCTCTTCTGGGGCATGTTCTGTGTGAACTGGGCTACTCCATGGTCTATGTGACCCGAAGGCTCTGTGGCCCAAAGGCCATTGATGACCCGAAGGCCCTGGAGACCCGTAGGCCCAAACCGATGGCCCGAAGGCCCAAATTGAGTTAATAGTTCCAGTTGCGACAGTCCCAAACAGTAACTGCTACAGTGACTACTACAGCAACCTTGAAATTCACATCCACCCAGTTTTGAACCTCGGTCTCTTGGATGCCAAGCAGGAGCCCTTACCACTCGGTTACGGGCTCGTTAGCGTACTCAAATATCAATAGAATCCATATATGCTTCAATAATATGTCTTCTTAAAATATTATTTTTAATTATTTTTAGAGAAAATTTTATAATTATTTTTTGGAAATTATATAAATAATAATTTATAAAATTAGAATAATTTTTAAATCATCATATTAATATTATTTTATGGTGAAAATTAGAATATTTTTAAAAATATTTATGTTTCAAATAATAGTTAAAAATAATAGTTTTTATTGAAAACTAACAATTCATTAAAATAATTTACAAAGTTATATTTTGTTTCAAAATGGTTTAAAAGTATAATTATTTCAATTATGTTTGATTAGTCTAATTTAGGTCATTTTAATAAATTTTATGTTAACTTTTTAAATTAATAATTTCAATACTTATGAAAACATTTTCTTTGGAAAAATGTTTTCGTCACTTATATGGGTTTATTTTCAAATATAAATTTACCATTTATATAAATTGAATTTTTAAAAATGGAATAAATATTTATAATAATCATAATTAATATCAAATAATATGGTATAATTAATTTTTTTATATTTATTTTTAAAAACAATGAAACTTAATTATTGTGGTTATGTTTAAATGAGTTTAGTGGGGGTTAAACAAAATTGATAAAAGTTAAAATGAACTAAAATATTGTCCAAATAGAATTTTATGGAAATATTTAGACCATATATAATTTAAGGTTCTATAATGAACAATTTTTATCCTTTTTTCTTATATAAAACATGATTATAATTTTTTATTTTCTAAAATTCCAAGTGTGTCCCTTCCTACGCTTATAAAAGGGTGCCCCATATCCTCTCTTATATAAAATTATACCTCCTTTTAATTAAGATGTTTACCCAAAAAAATAACATAATTACTTACCTAAACACAAATTGTGACCCTTTTTTAATCATAAATTCATTCTAGGGAGGTTTTAGTTATAATTTTTAAGTAGTTGTTTGAAGAAGATATATTATTATTAACAGATCATCTTTGTTTTATTTCTTCTTCGATATCCTCTAAATCAGAATGATATAATAAAATTATTAAATAATATCTACTAATATTTTATTATTCTAATTAAATAACATAAATCCATCTCCACTTCCATCCAATTGGAAATAAAACCATCATTCATGTGTAGGCAGACTACCACCTCACGAACCTATGTAAAACATTTTCCATCATCATTTCTCATGGATGATCATGATTATGTATTAAATTTTTATAGATTATATTCACGAAATATTAGTCATACTTTAAAACTAAAATATCATACGTTTTATTACATTAACATCCATTGAAAAATGATAACCTCATCCGTATGTACGGCAGACTACCGCCTCGCGAATCGATGTGATTCATTTTCATTACCACATCAAATTGATTATATATGTAACTTTATTTAAATAAATAACATGATATTTCTTATCTAATTAAAATTATTTAAAGATAAAATCACACTTACCTTCTTTCCATAATGATCATTGAAAAATGGAAACATTACTCGTGTGTACGTATGATCCACCATCACCATAATTGTAACGAAGTTAATTTTTCATAACCGTATACAATCATAGGTTTTAAAAGTATAAATTATAAATGTAGTTATAATTATTTAATTATTATTATTATAGAGATAATTAAAATAATTCACCATTTATTATGGTCAAAACACTAATGGTTTTTTGAAATTATGAACTGAGTATCCTCAAAACACATTATGTAGACATAAATGAATAAGTAATTAAGTGTTTAATTAAAATAAATTTATTAAAGGGATTAATTATAATACATTAAACCATTAACAGTTTATTATGAAAAAATTAATTTATATAATTTTATTATATAATAGATAAAATAAATACATGATTTGTTTGGACTCAAGGAAAGTGTTTTCATATCAAACATTCCTTCTTTGAGACACATGTTATTTTAAGAAAATAATTAAATTTAAAACGTTTATATGCATAAAATTTAATATTTATAATCATATATTATTTTGATTCATGTTATTTAAATAAATATATATATCTATCTTTTTCAAGTGGTTCTTCTTAAGATATTTCTTTTACCATAAGGGATTTAATAACTCAATTTATTTCATTGAGGTCAATTACTTCCTCACACTCTATGATACTCTAAGATTATGAATGTAATGAAAATTATGATTTTTATGATTTATATCAAAAACATTTATGTGGAAATAATTTTTACACACATAAAAACATCATCAATTAATTCTCAATCCAATGAATTGATCTTTGTGTTGAATTTTCATCTCACTTTTACTCTTGTGAGATGTATGCCATATTTACCACGTATTTCATTTATGTGGTGTATATGTTAAAACTTTTATATGTTATATCATTGTTCAATTTATTTCAATGATATTTAAATTTTCATTTGACTTTAAAAATCCATGGTGGTTATGATTCAAAAGTTACCAAAGTGAAATAAGTCTCTTTCACAATCTCATTCTAATCACGATTGTTTACACGTGATTTTCCAATAAAGAAAATCCTTTTATAATATTATAATAAGACCATTTAATTTTATTATATTATGGTTATTTATTATTTTTTTAGTTAGTGGCACCATTTCACTCTATTCTCCATCTAAAATGGTTAAGAACTTTTTTTAAGAAAATTTGACTTTATTTCTCTCTGGTAAAAAAGAATTCTTCTTCCATATACACATTTTTTTAAAATATATTCAAGAATATTTTTAAAATTATTAAAATTATTTATTAAAAACATAATTAAACATGTTTTATTTTATAAATAATTGTTAACAAGAATTTTATTGTCAATTTCTGAATGAGTTAGTTTTTAACCATTTTACAAAAGCGTGAAATGAATTTATTTAACGTCTACAACAAGTACAGAAGTACCAACCATCATGAATACCTGATTCTTTGAATCCTAATTTATAATTTTAGATGTAAATTTTTAAATAAAATTTTTTGTTTTGTATTTTGGAAAATTTTAGTTTTTGAAAAGTGATTTCAGATTGAAAATGTTATGTTTGCCAAGAACTATTGAGAGTAATATTTTAAAATAATTTTCATCAACGAAAGAGGTTTTTAAATTATTAACAAAATATAAATTATTTATATATGTATCTCAAATATATACCTATTTTATTCTAACTTACTCATACGGGGTAATTCATTCCTAATAATCATACCAAAAAATCATTTTTAAATTTTCTTTTATTGTGATATGATACAATATTTTACAACCTATTTTATCTCTATATGTAATTTTTCTGTTTATGACTTATGGTTTATTTTATTTTTGGCGGAATATAGAAATATTGAACATTTTATGATGGATTCTCTCAGATATTTCTCTAATACATTGGGTAATTCTTTACTCTCACGAGGAATCATGTACGGGATTATGGAGCAAACCTAAATCATTATGTGACTTTTTTACCCATGTGCTATTATATTGGCAGTTATCCTTGACTCTTGTTTATTTCATGCTATATAATTATTCCATATTTCCTATAATATCATGATATTGTGATACCATGTACGTTGTTTTATGATTACATGTGATTAAACTTGATCCTTATCTTTAGTGGTATCATGTTATAATTTTGACTCATGAGTTATTCTTCATTATCATGTTTAATCCCTTAGGGGATTTTTAGATCAGTACTTTTGTATATGAATTCCACAAGTTATCCCATATAATTTTAGAAGATATTATCTTAGTAAGAATAATAAAATAAATAATTTTTATTTTTCCCTAAACTTTATTTATTATAAACATAGTTTGCTAAAGGGTCTTGGTCTCATGATCTTTGGGAATTAATTAAAAGATTTTTATGTTAAAAATCATATAATAATATGGTTAAAAGGTTTTGGTCCCTATATTTGGTATTATATAAAGGTCTAGTTCTTTTTCTTCATTAAGAATAGAATAATTTAGTTAGAATAGTAGAGATAAGTATAATAATAAGGATAAGTATTACAAATATCATGTGATTTTGAGCAATTACGTTCTAAAAAATGATTCACATGTCTACATAATATAAATGGATGTGGATATGGAATAGTTTTACCTAGTGTAAATTAATCTTAAAACAGAACATTGAGATGGACTCAATCATCATGTGATATTTGAAAACGGTCCTTGCTACACATCTGGTTTAACACTCACAGGGGAAATGAATTAGAAATTCAAAAAACACTTTATAAATCCAAATTAAGGACTTGAAAAAATTACACAGCTAGAAAACATAATAATGAAATTACTAGGGATAACGTAGATTAAAACATAGAGACACATATTTCAGGGTATACATATCATTTTTATGTTATTTCTTCAATGTTTGTAAGTTTATATTTTAGTCTGTTAATTAATTATCATATATTTTATTTTATTATGTTTATTTTATTGCATGAAATATGATAAATCATTCCAAGAACAAATGTGATGGGAAATTTAATGATTTTCTAAATATGATTCATAACCTAATGGGAATATAAGTTAGACATCTTATGATCACACCACATGAGATATCTTGAATTATGGTTGACAATAAGGACATAATTTGTTTTCTAAACATGTCAAAGAATATAAATATGGCATATAATGTAAGTTCAAGTGTAAAAGTTGATAAATAAGTGAAGGTTAAATTATATACATGTAAACAATTTGGGAATGGGAACCTTGGATAATTAATTAAAGGAACTAGAAGATGCTTTATGTGGGGAAAATGATAGCACAATTCAGATAATTTCTAAATAAAAATGATGATTTGGGGTAACAAGATACAGGGAAATAAAGGTCAACCTAAGGCACCACTAATAGGTCAATGTCATGGATATGGGAAAATTGGTCATTATCTGTGTGAATTTTCTAGTCTAAGGATTGGTTCTTAAGTTCATATGTTATTATAATCATTGATATAGAATTATTAAACTTTTTAGGTGTTGTAACTTGTTAATCGTGTTGTTAATGTGTTTTTATCAATGAAATTTTGGTTATGAGAATCATGAAACATCAAACGATTTTTATATATTTTTTCTTTAAGGATTTTCAAGAATTTGTTGAATGGTTTAAATGAAAAAATATGGAAATTCAATGGTAAAGTGATATTTTATTGATAAAAACATAACTGTGGAAAAGATGGTATCACAGATTTGTTTTATGCTTATGTAATTATAGTCAATTAAGATTATTTCATTTTGTGGAAAAAATAAGTTGTATATAATAATTTATTGATTAAAAATTGATTTGATGATACATGTTATTTTTTATTTTGTTGATAAAGTTTTTTTGAATTTTATAAGAATTATATTAATATAGTTTTATAAAAATACCTACATGTTGTCTGAAAACTCATCATATTTGGAAGGGACTCAGGGAATTAACCCTCAACATAAGTGTTATAAGAGTTTTGTTCCTTCCACTGGCTTATATGTTATACTGGTATGAATTTTTTTTACATAATCCATCTGATGGATAAAAATGTAGTTGATTTTTTGAAAAATATTATAGGATCACATTTTCATTAATTTATAGTATTTTTATGTGGGTATTGATATTTTCAGAAACATTTTATTAGGTTGAGATATATATAACATTTAGTTTTAACATAAAGGATTATTTGGGGAGAATGTGATTATTTTTATGGTGATATAAGTCAAAGGCTATAAGTTATCCCTTGAGGTTAAAACATTAATTCATGTTTTTGTTATTGAGTTTAATTAAAATATAGGGTTATTTATTTGTGGAATAATATATATTAAACAAATAGTTTTATTTTTGAATATATTATTATTAAGTTTGGGTTTTATCATAATTTGTGATAAGAATTTTTATTTTAATTAAGATACGGGGAATACATTGTTACTCTTTTCATGGATTTATGATCCAATAAAAGTCAATTTTAGTGATTCAGTAAATAGAAATTAATATTCGATATTAATTCCTTGGAGTAAGAGTTGAAGCAGAAAGTAATCGAAGAATTACCAAATGATGATATTATGTTTATGAAATAAAAAAATATCATGTAAGTATATTTTATTGTGTTATCTTTTATAATAGTAAAGGAATTACTTAACTATATAAAATGGATATGGAAATAAAAAATGTATCCTATAAACTTCATATTTTATGAATCAATGGTCTTTTAACTCATTGTAGATTTATGGTTTTGTGACCATTAACATTCTCTTGATTAGTCACATTCTTATAGTTAATGATCACTATCAATATCCATAATTATTTAGGAATTTAATACATATTTTCACTTCACACTAACATTCTATATCATTTAAACCTAAAAGATGTTATTATATATGACCTTTGTATTTCTATTTACCTTTTTTAAGAGGATTTTTTATTAACAAATTTTACGATGTGAATTTTACATAAATTAATATTTCAATGTAAAACTAAACACAAAATCTAATTGTGGGGAATCAATTTATTTATGTCTGGTAAAGTTTGACACCCTTGATATTTTAAATAACCCAATTTTTGGTAATGTATACAACATAGATCTCTGAGATTAAGTTTACCAAGATATGTTACAAAAATATTATGATGTTTATTATAACCTAGATGTTAAAATTTGCAATATAAATATGAATAAACATATTATCCAAAATATACATAATTATTTTATATAAAATAAATATATTGATTAATCCATAATAATAACTTATCAATTTTATGTAAATCTATTTTATGATTCAAAAATACATTTTCTTCAAAAATTATTTTTAATACATTTCATGTGAAAATATTATAACTAATTTTTGGAACCTTTATAAATTTTAATTTATAAAATTAAATTAATTTTTTAAATCATAATATTAATATTATATTATACTGATGTATTTTTAATTTATACAAAATATTTATTTTTTAGTGAATAATGAAAAATGCTTGTTTTTATTGATAATTTACATTTCATTTTAATCACTTGGAAATTTATATTTTGTTTTAAAATGGAATAAAAGTAAAATTATTTCCATTATGTTATTATTAATCTAATTTATTTTATTTAAATAAATTTAATATTTATTTTTGATATAACAACATTTTATATTTATGAAAAAAAATTCTTTGGAAAACTGTTTTTCATCACGTCCGCGGATTTTAATTTAATTTAATTCTTATACATCTGTGAATTTAGTTTAGAAAAATGGATTCAATATTTTTAATCATAATAATTAATATTATATGATATGTTAAGCAGAGTTGTTTTCATTATTAATAATAAAAATAGTAAAAAATGAATATTGTGGTCAAGGCTAATACTAGCTTACCATGGGTAAAAATAAACAATTAAGGGTTAAAATGACATAAAAACATATCCAATTCCTATTTTATATCCATATTGAGACATTAAATAATCAATGGTTTGATATTGATACATTTTTAAACCTTTTTCATTTGTAAAACATGGGTATAAATTTTTCTGTTCAAATATTCCATGTGTGTCCACTCCCCCTCTTGTAAAAAGGCACCACTTATCCTCTCTTATTTACACTTACAAGGAATTTTGGTAAAAACAAATACCTACCAAAATACCTTAATTAATCCCATACCAATGACTTATATTCCTTTTATATCATTTATATAATCTAGTGAGTCTTTAGTTCTAATCCTTAATAGGCGGTTTGAAGAAGTGGAATCATTTTTTAACCGAGAATCATTGTTTAATTTATTCTCCCACCTCCATGTAATCTTACTCAGTCATGATGATATAAAAAAATATAAATTTACTATATAATTATGTGTTGTTATTTTAATTTTATAACTTAAATGTATATAATATTCCATGAAAAGGGAAATGAAACCATCGTTTGTGTGTATAACAGACTACCACCATGCAAATCGATGTAATTAGTTTTCCATCATCGCATCTTACTGGTTTTCATGATGATGGATTTAGTATTCATATATAATATTAATTAAATATTAATAATTAGTTAAATGTAAAATATAATATACCTTCTTACCTTATGATCCATTGAAAAATGGTTACCTTGTTCGTGTGTATTGGAGGATTACCTCATCGCAAAGAAAAGTGATTCATTTTTAATACATCATATCATGGATGGTATATATATGAGTATTTAAATAAATAACATGATAATTATGATATAATTATAATTATGGAATTATAAAATTACACTAACCATATTTCCATCATGATCATTGAAAAATGGAAATGTTATTCATGCGTACATACGACCTACGTCTTCATGATTGAAACGTAGTTCATTTTTCATAATCATATATCATGGTTAGTTTTAAAAGTATAATTTATTTTTTAAAAATATAGTTATTTCATTACTATTATTCTCGATATTATTTAATAATGACCTCTTGTAATATGGTCTATACACTGATGCTATTTTGAAATTATGAACGTGGTGTCCCCAAAACACCCTACATGCCCATAACAGAATAATTAATTAAGTATTTCATTAAAATAAAGGAAGTTAGTGGTTTAATTTTATGGGATTATAATTATTAATAGTAATTATTAAATTAATAAATAAAAAAATTTTTATTATACATGAGATAATGGAAAAACATGACAAGTATAGACTCAAGGTAAAGGTTTTCATCAAAAAACTTCCCTCTTTCAGACACATGTTCTTTAATGAGCTTAATTTATTGAAAATGCTATATATGCTGTAAATTGTGTATTTAAAATTATGCATTAATCGTATTCATTGTATTTTAAATATATCTTCAATAAATATCTATCTCTATTTTAAGTGGTTTTTTAAAGAAGTTTCTTAAACCGTAAGGGATTTTAGAACACAATTTATATCAATTGGTTAAATAGCTTCTTCAATATATTTGATGTTCTAAGATTATGTGTGTAAGTAAAATTTAATATTTTATGTTTTATTTACACCTATTTTATGTGTAATAACATTTTACTCACATAATAACTTTATATATTATTTCTAACTTCAATTTCATGATCTTTGTAAGGGGTTTTCTTCACACATTTATTTTCATGATACGTGTTCCATATTCACCAATTATTTATTTTGTGTAGTGTATATAATCCCCCATTGTTATTAGAACATGTCCCTGATGTATATATAAATTATATCATTACATTTAAGTTATACTTAACACATTACAAAAATAGACACCCAAATACTGTATTATTTTAGTGCCTTTGGAAACATGGAACAAAAATCATCACACTCTATGAAAGAACATAATTATTTCCCACAAAGATCGCACACCCTTAGTAATTCTACATAAAAACTTTTCTTCATAACCTAGGGAAAGGAAACATAAGAAAGGGGTTATATTTATTGATTATTAAGGGTAAATAATATAAATATGTAAGAATAACATGAATATAATGGTATGAGAACATGATCTTATCATTATAATATGATAACCTACATGTCAAAGATCATAAAAATGAATCATGGAACAAATATTATCAGTTCATAATACATGAATCATAATATAATTGGGAGAATAATCCATGATTTAATTGGAATAAGGCATAGAAATTTGGAATACACATCAATATATGACATCATGAACATGTGTTTATTGAAATAGGTTAACATATTAAGTTAAAGACATGAAATCAGGCCCTCATATAGACTAATCGACATGAAACTAGGTCAACTCATAATGCAATGAATATGTAATCAGGTTCACACATAATATTGTGAACATGTAATCAGGTTCACACATTAAATTATAAACATTCCACCAGGTCTATGAATAACATTGTGAACATGTAATCAGGTTCACGAAAAACATTATGAACACATAATAATGTTAACCAATAATATAGTGAACATGTAATCATGTTCATGCATAAACATATGGACATGCAACTAGGCCCATGCATAACATTGTGAACATGTAATTAGGTTCACGTATAAAATTTATACACATGATCCATCCATCATAACCCAATTCATTGGAGGTATATATATAACTCACCCATCACAAAATATGTGTTCCAAAATATTATAAACGATCATTATATTATAACCCATGAAATTAAATGGGTATCATAAACATTTCATAATATTATTACATATATAAAATATATAGGTTCTATAATCATATCATTAAATCATAAACTATGAAAATAAGTGGATTCAAAAATAATATAAACCATGGTGGAGATAAATTTTTCATAAACATAGAACCTATGAAAAAGACACAGGTGTCATAAACATAATTCCACAAAAACATAAACCAGTCAAAGAAATGATCCGAATAAAAGGTTTGGATCATTTCCTAGAAGGTCATGAGTAACATAAACGGATGTCATCATAGATGGAAAATAATTATAAAAAATCTTTTAAAAACATTTCTTGAGAAAAATAACCTCTATTCTATAAAAATTTATCATTAAAACATAAAACCTTCTAGAAACTATTTTTTATGAAAATAGTTTGAAAACATAAAAATAATACTTGAAATAATTTTGAAAAAAAATTCTTGAAAACATATATGAGAAGTATAAAAATATTTTTAAAACCATTTACTTTTAAAATAATTTTTTAAATTATAAGTAAATCATCAAATCATTGAAAACATTTTATTTCAAAAAACCTTTTAGAAACATATAAGGCAATATTTGAAGTCACTTAAAACCCTTTTGGAACATTTTATTTTGAAAAACTTTTCATTTTAGAACATATTAAACTCATAAAATTTAAAAAATATTATAAAAAAAATTTTCTTCATAAATAACCTTTTAAAACATATAGAATAAGCTTTAAGTAAATTATAGTCATGATGGTGGGTAAGTTTTCACATGTCGAACATTCCTTTTTGCACCATAAATGTTTAGAAAAGTTCCCTAATCGTAAAATAAAAATAACATTGCTTCTAAATCCATTTTTTAAATAGGTAAAACATAAGTGAAAATTTCATTTATAAATTTTAGAATAATTTTAAAACTTTTTTCAAAACTTTTTATAAAACACGGTTTTGATAGAACACAGACTCCCAGCTAAACAGAAAGCTATATCCATATTTTAATAATAAAATTTTATTAATTATATTAAGTATAAAAGAGTTTATAAATGATACCATTATGTATATATATAATGAATGTCCAAAGTTTAATAAAATTAATTATATTTATTGAGATATGAATCGTAATATTTCATCAATGGAAGCATAATCATAAACAATCTCAATAAAGGACGAGATTAAAACTTTAAGTCAATACATACAATAGTAACATTAATTCCTCATGGAAATAAAAACATTATATTAAGTATAAAATATCATGAATAAAATTATATTCATCATATAACATTTAAAAAAGGTATTATATACAAATCATATAATGATATAGGTGCATAACATGGCATGTGTATCAAAGAAGGAAAATTGAGACAAAGTTACTTTACCGATTTGGTAACTTTTGAAACATAACCTCAATGAAACAAATATCATATAATTGATACTTAAATACCCATATAATTAATTATATCAATCATATAATACATCCATGTGAATTATACACACCACACAAATTAAATGAGTGTAAAATAAGGCATGTATCTTACTAATATTAAAAGTGAGGTGAAATCTCTTAAGCTTATGTCTTGACTCCTTTCATACTCATAAAAACCATTTGTATAATAAATGTATGTTTATTATAAATATTTTATAGAACCATATTCTTAAATATAATACCATTTATTATTTTATTATGATTTAATATTAAACACTTATTAACAATTCCATGTTAAGGTTTTGCTTTGAGTAATAACTGCTTTGTTCTTCGTACATGTTTTGATTTATTATTATTGATCTTATTAATTAGATAATTATTCAATTAATTAATTAATGTAAAACATTATATAAATATCAAAAATATTAATAATATATTTTTTTATAATAATAAATAAAATATATAATGATGAAATCGAATACATTGTTCATAGAGACGGTAGGTCATAGGTATGCATAAATACTGTTTCCATTTTGATAGAATACTGAAAGAAAGTAAATGATGTATATATATATGTCTAAAATATAATTAAAGTCAAATTTTTAAGAATTAAATATAAAATATTTTCACTAAAACTATCCTTGACACATTCCTTGGATAGTTTGAATGAATTACATCGCTTTGTTGAGGTGGTAGTCCACACATCCACAAACGATGCTATCATATTTACATAAGACAGAATGTATAACGGTACGTGTTATAAAAGAATTAAAGAATAATAAATACATTATATATATAATATATGTCATATATAAATATATTTTTCTTTATTCTTCCCAAACATGAATGGTGGTAAAGGAAAAACGAAAAATCATTGTTTTGTGTGACGGTAGTTTTCCATACACATAAACAGTCTGTTTGTTACCAATTATGTTGAAGTGAATGTAATTTTAAATCTAAAATTAGAATAAAAATATATAAGTATGTATATGAAACTTTTTTTATATAACCATGGAATAATGAGATTTTATGGGGTGGAGAATGGAAATGAAACTAAAGAGCATGAGAAATGATGTTACCTCTTCTTTGGGTAACTCCTTTTGGTTTTCACCAAAGCGTTTCCTTGGATGGAGGTATTACCAATGCGAGGATTCGAGGATGATTTTATTTATTTTTAATTGCTATATTCTAAGATCTTGGTTTAGCTAAAGTGGATTTAGATGTTTTAGGATGTTGGGGGATAGGAAAATGTTTTATAGAGAAGAAGGAGTGTCACTCTTGTAAATTTTGGGAAATGGAATTCCAAGCATGGTTTTTCCATTTAATTGGGATCCAATAATAGAAAAAAGTCAAAACAATAATTATTGAAACAAAATATATCCATCCAATGTAATAAGTTCATGTTTCTAGGTCATTTGGGCTCTTAAGATTAAGGTTTATTCCCTTGTTAAGCTTAATTTTATCAAATATTTGTAATTATTTCTAATTATGCTCACTAATTTTTTTGTAAAAAAATATAATGATAATATTATACATAATAAATTATTTGGATTAAAAAGATTAATTCATGTTTAAAAATTCCAATCACAGAAGTTGTAGAAATTAATTTGAATTTAATCTGGCAGATGGGATGATAATGCTGGTTTTTAAAGCAAAACACCCAAATGCTTTTGATATTTTTATACCCAATTTAAAATTGAAATTTATTTCCATGACCTATATTAAATTAAATTAAAAAATAATGTAGAATTATTCTTTGTATCCAAATTAAAATATAATTTATTGCAATAAATAAATTATATGAAAAATTAGTTTTGAATTAAAATTCAGTATTTTTCACAATTCATTAAAAATTGAAACATCATAGGAAATTTACCGAAAAATAACACTAATATAATTTTTTTATTTAAGTTTAAAATATTATGTTTATTTTGAAATATAATATTTATTAAATTTCCAAAATTGTATTTAATAATGGTTCTCTGTTGCATGGAAAAAAGTGCCATTAAAAAAATATACTATTTTATTCACAAAATCGAGTTTGTTTGTATCCTATGCATATTAAATCTATTATGTGAATGTCAAAAATATTTTGATGAATATTATATATACATATATATATATATATATAAGAATAATATCACTTAATATTTATAATTAATTTAATTTATTATGATATAACACGTTTATGAGTATGAAAATTGATTTTTTATAAAATCATACACTTTATATTTATTTTGTATTTATATTCATTTCTAATTAATAGCTAAGAAATTAATTCAACCATATTATTTCATAAGTTATGAAATACTATTTACAACCAAAACATTAAGGTCTAGGTTTTGTCTTATTATATTAAATAATAATATTTTGATAATATATTATTGTGTGGTAATAATAAAACTTTCATGTGATGCAAGACATCAAAGAAAGCCATTTTTAACCTTTGTGTTCTGTGTAGAGAAATATTACCTTAGTGTGTTATATAATTAAATTCAATTATAGTACTTTAAAAAACTATTTTTAGTGTTTCGTTAAATTACAATTATAAAAAATATTAAATAAATTTGCAAAAAATAATTCATAAAATCTAGATGTGTTTTATTGTACTCCCCTTAAAATTAATTTCACCCTCAAAATTATTTTGGGTTATCAATGTATTAATACTTGAATTTTCCTTTTATAGAAACCCATATCATAACAATGAATACTAAATATATTATTTAAGAAGTAAATTTTAAATTCTAATGGTTACCCAAAGTAACATTTAACAAGGTTTCCTAAAAGGATAATATAGGTGGAAAGTAAATACATGAACATATAATAGAAATATTAGAATAAATTTTTGATAGAGAGAGATATAGTACAAGGTCAAAAGAAAAATAAAAATCCCAAATCCATAAATGTGTGATGACCTAAGGGACCATTTGATTTATCGAAAATGAAAGTAATTGGATAATATTTTTTGTTTCAATGTCCCTTTTCTAAAAGTTAATCAATTTTCTTAAAAAGGTATACTTACATGATTTTAGTATAGCCACCCCCTTTGTTGTTTATTGATCAATTCTCAATTCATCTCTTACATTAGGGAATGAATGTGAATCTATCATTCCTAAAGAACTAACATATTAGGAGATCCTTAAATATAATTATATGTCATTCCATATGTCTTTAACATAAAAAAGGTTATAACAAGTTATTCAATATGAATAAATCCTCATGTGGTGAGATAATACTTTATCTAACAAAATTAATTCAATTCTTAACGTAAACATTCAATTGATGTTTAACCTTATAAACTATCCAAAATATAATTCACTCTTTCTTCCTTAAATATTTTCTTATCTTATACCAAAAACATTTCTATTATATACATGGGTTAATCCTTTCAGTAATAAAAAAATAAATTTTATATTATTATTCCAAAAATCTTATATGGGGATCTAATCCCACAAAACCTTACTAAATTATGAAAAATAATTTTTTTATTGGGATTATTCATAAAAAAATCAATCAAGAACATCCCAAGTAATGGGGGCGGATAATTATTCCCTTAATTTTAATTATTCACTTAATCCATTGTGATTGGATATGATTTCCCTTTGTCATTTTTCCTTGGATTTTATTATATCTTATAATCCATTTTAATCCTTGGATTAGGGAATTTATTCACACAATGACTAAACTCTATGCACATGAAATACTAAAGTGTCAGTGGTTTATTCTATTGATATTTCTCTCTATTAATTTCATTAAATTTCCTCTTCACGTTACTACTACATTATTTTACTTAGTGGTAAGGCTTACCACACATGGTGCACCTTATAGTTACTTTTAGGCACTCTCCTTAGTGGTCTTTCGCATTCATTTGGAATTTTTGAGTTTGAAACGTTTTCATCTCTCCATAGTTTTTATATTTTCCTTTGAACTCCATCTTCATTTTATGGTTAAAACCAGGACATTAATACATAACTCCAACCTCCAATTCAAATTTTATTACACAATGCATAATATCTTCATAGTTACTGAAGTCTCTTATGGACAACACCCTTACATGACTTATATTTAATCCACTAGACAACTAATCCACTTAAAATTTATATTGGATGATAATACTAGAATCATACCTCATGAGTCTTGTGAAATTAACATCGTAGGTTTCTGTAGATTCATCATTCTTTTACTTCAACTAAAGGAACTCTTTTTCCATCTTTGTTTGAAGAAAATGAGGAAAGTACTTATTGAAGAATAAATTCTTGAATTTATCCCAATCCATGAATTAAATTTTATTTTTATTCCTCATATTCTTTATTAGAGTCCACCATTTCTCTATTTAACCTTATAATTGATAAATAACTAGATTTACATTCTCATGATCTAGACATTGTAGATGTCACGAACCGAATCTGGTCTCTACCAATACCGCCACCAAACCTGTCCCATGACAAGGCATGAAGGTCGTTCCCTATCCCCACGGTATGGCACAATTTCCTGGGTACATTTATCTTGGTTTGGGAATAATTTACCCGAATATGAATACATAAAACATCAAAAATATTTGATAAAATAAATCTTAAAAGTTCATACGAACAAGGTTTATACAAAAATCCAAAACTGAACACATAAGTACAAATGCAATAAAAAATGTCCAAATACAAAATGAAATAGAAACAAAACATCCCCATGGACTCCACATGGCAAGGGGTCATCACTCCCAAGCCATCTCCACAACTCTGCACCAAGGATGGGGACTAACACCCTGAACTGCCGTCACTCTTAGCCTTTCCTTTACCTGAGTCAAAAATTACCAAGTCTACTTACACCCAACGGTTGTAATCAGGGTGTCATCCTAATTCCAATAGGATACCACCCAATTATTATAATGAGCATTAAATACAATGTGAAAAAGCAAGCAGTTTTAATACGCAAAGAAAAGCAGTGATAAAATCCATGAAATGCAACTTTCAATTGAAAACAGTTTTCAAGAAAAAGTTTTCAAAATGTTCACAGATTTAAATAGACATGTTAGCTACTATAATTTAATTCCAAAAACACCCCAATACAATTGAAAATACCACAAACAAAGTGATCATCAAAATCAAGAACACCCCTAGGAAGTAGATAGTCTCGGGGCCCATTTACCTCATTCGTCGGTGTAAAGTAACCATAGTAAAATATGTTCTCTTCCACGACCCACTAGTAGGGAACATACCCATAACCTAGTGGTCCCAAATAATAATCTACATAGTTTATTTATAGTTTTTTTTTATCCAAATTATAGGTGAAACAGGGACAAAACCCATCCTGTCCACTAGTCATACTAGTACACATCCTCCCCACCTAGGTATCCGAGCTTCCCCCTTTGTGCTCAAATAATTTAAGAATGATACATATATCCATTTTCATATAAAACACCACTACTGGTCAAATAAAATTATTACAGCATCTACAAACATTTTATATCATTTAAAACACACAACAAAACACTTTGAGTTTCAATAAAACAACTCCTCCAAATAATTCCTTGTTTTACACCCAAAACTCTTTGAAAACTCCACATGAACACCATGTACATACTCACATTTACCAAAACAGAATCCACAAAATATTAAAAATTTCATTAAACTCATTACATGAGTTATAAAAAAATCCAAATAAGCATCACATAGAATACCCATGTAAAACACCCAATTCAACACCAATTTGGTACTCAAAAAATCATTTTCTTAACAAACATCACCCAAAACCAATTTCTCAGCAACAACCAAAGGATAATAAATTTTAAAATATTATTTTCAGACCTAATAAAATAAAATAAAATCATCTAAATAATTATAGGTAATCCCTTAAGGAACCAACAAAATATTTATATGAAAAACCCCTAAATTTCACATGAAATTGGCATTAAAATTCATTTGTTTTATCATTTCCACTAAAACAATTTTTTTCAGAAACATTCAAATGAAATAGACATGAAAATACCATAAACAAAACAGCTAGGTCAAAAAGATTCCATACCAAAATTAATCATCTACCAAAGTAATGAAAACCCTTGAATTAACGTGCGAAAATAAAGTCGTACCACCACCGCACTAAGAGGGACTTAGAAAAAACCTAAAACCAAAATATTGCACCAAACAAAGCCAAGGTTAAACCTAGGTTAAAAAACCAAACCCTTGGTCATTTGTTAATTCAATTAAAAGGGAAGAAACCACAATCAAATAGAATGAAACCCTAAGCAATTTGAAATAGGGATGGAAGAGACTCACTTACTTGAAGAATCTTGAATAATCGACCCAAATACACTATTATCTGAATTTTAAAACATTAAAAACATCAAGGGAGGTTTGAAGAAGGATAATAAGGTCATTTAGGAACTGGACGGGAGTAAAGAGAGTAAGAATAGAGAGATTTATAATAGAAAGAACTTACCTCCTCAAATATGGACGATTTTAGAAAGCCGAATATGTTCTCCACTCAATCATGATAAAGAAAATATCCAAAGAGTGGATAGAGAGGTCGGGCACATGGGTTGGTTCCATTGGCTTGGGTGATACTTGTAATCACTAACAAAATCATTAAAATTGAATAATCTATTAATTAAACAAATGTGATTTTTAAAACTGCAATTGGGCTTCCGGGCAGGTCCAATCCCTTAAATAAAAACTCATATACAACTTGGCTATTTATTTATAAAGGATCCAAATTTAAATGGTGGTGTTAAAATTTCAGGGAAGGTAATTTATTAATCTTAATGGATAAAAATTTTTGAAAAATGAAAAGGTTATAAAAGAAACAAATTTTTTTTTTAAATCTAGAATTGGGCTCACGGTTTGGCCCAGTTCATGAAAACTCACTCATTCCTCTATAAATGATTAGGAAACCCCAAAACCAAAGCATGAATGGAAAATAAAAGAAACATACCATTAAAATATTTCATTTGTTTTACATTGTAATTGAAAATATCTTTTCAATTGTACTGATCCATTGTCTGGAAATAAGTGGATACAAATACACGCTGAAATAATGTGGGCAATGCCTCATTAAGGACTCAACAGAATGTTCTTCCCTCCATTTCTTATTTGTAATCTCATCATGATTCATAGATTGAGGACGTTTTTTGAGCATATAAATGAGATTTTCGTTCCATCTCTCAAAGGAATCAGATCCTTATTATAACAATTTTTTCATTGTCCATCACAACCACAATTAATGTGGTTCTTTCAGGTTCCATCCATTGACTAAAACAAAAAACAATAGAGTACAAAACAATTACCATATAGAGGAACTTCATAATCATAAAAACTCACTTATATGATGAATAAATTGTGAAGCCTTACATTATCCATAACACATTAGGTTTATCCTTGGTATTTTATATCCAACTTCCATTTAAATCCTTGATGGTTATTCATGAAAACTCTTTGAATTTATAAAGTATATCCCCAAGTAGTATCAAACCAAGTGCAAAGTAAGGCCAGTTTTCTTGTACTGGGTTATGTTGAGTTAGGACAGACCCACCTTGTCTATTTTATTACTCATAAGTACATCTATTCTATAACCACATCCAGTTGTAATATGCATATTAGGATGTATTTCAAGGAAATATCTCAATCTATCATTTACAAAAAAAATTGTAAATTTTCATAAACATTAACTCACCCTATTACATATACAAAGAGACATCCCTAGACATATCCTTAGAAATATTCCTATGGGTATTAGTAATGTTTTCTCATCCTATTTTCCAAAAGTTTACTAAACCATCACTCGCATGCTAACTATAACAACCCATTCTGGACATACATAAACATCACATCAATACTTTTTTTGAATTAATAATACAATAAAAAATAGACACCTGAAGACTGTATTAGTTTAGTACCTTTAGAAACATGGAACAAAAATATTATAACACAACAAAATATTTTCAATGTTTCCAGCAAATATCTACCCCCTTAGTAATTATACTTAAACCCCATTATTCCTAATATGGGGATAGAAAAAATAAAAATCGGTTGAGTATGAATTCTTATAATGGATAAATAATAGAAATAGTTAATAATGATAAGACAAAAAATGGTATGAGAGTATGATTGTATCATTATAATAACAAACCCTATATATTAAATATTTTAAACAAGAATAATGGAATAATGAGTAACAGTTTATAATACACAAATAAAAATATAATCATGAACATAATCCCTGAAATAAAATGATTAATACATGTAAATTTTTCATAAACATCAACTTATAAAATTGTGAACATGTATAAGTAGAAAACCTTTAACATATAATGTTAAGGATGAGAAATTAAATCCTCGCATATAATTGTGGACATGCAACTTGGTCCATGTATAATATGGTTAACATGCAACTAGGTTCACGCATAACATTGTGAACATGTAATAAAGTTAATTTATTAATTTATGAACATGCATCCATGTCCATGAATTACATTGTGAACATGCTATTAGGTTCACACATAACATTATGAACACAAAATAAGGTTCCCATAAAACATTACAAATATGTAATTGGGATCACACATAATCATATGTACATTCAAATATGTCCATGTATAAAATTGTGAACATATAATCAGGTTCACTCATAACATTTATACTCATCATTCCTCCATCATTACCCAATTAATTGGAGTGTCACATAATATGTGTTCCACAATATTATAAATAACCATTGTATACTAAACCATAAAATTATATGGGTATCATAAAAATTTCATCGTACCATTACCTATAAAAAATATATAGGTTTTGGAATACTTTAATCAAATCATAACCCATGAGAAGAATTTAATTTCAAAAGAATATAAACCATGGAATAGAAATGGGTTCGTAAATGTATAACCTATGAAATAGAATCTAATTTCCTAAACATCATTCAATAAAAACATAAACTATTTAGATAATGAATATGAATAGAACCTTTGGATTTTTTCCTAAAAGGTCATCATTAATAACAACATATTTCATCTATGAAAGAAAATAATTTTAAAATTTATTTTAAAAACATTTTTCTGGAAAATATCCTTTATTCTTTGAAAATAGGATATCTAAAACATAAAATATATTGACAAATACTTTATTTGAAAATAATTTCAAAACATAGAAAAGATAATTGTAAAAATATTAAAAACATATTTTCATAAAAACTAAAAAAAATAATCTTAAAAATATTTCGAAAACCATTTCCATTAAAAATTATTTGAAAAATTATAAATAAATCTTGGAATCAATTAAATCCTTTTATTTGAAATTAACCTTTTGAAATCAAATAAGGGAATCTTTGGAGTCACATATTACAAGTTTTCAATATAATTTTTTTTTAAACATTTTTCATTGAAAACCACTTTAAACTCAAAAAAATCTAAAGTATTTGGAAAAAAAATTTAATCATAAACAACCTTGTAAAATTATAAAGGGGGCTTCCAGGAAATGAAGGTCGTGATGGTGGGTAAGTCCTTACATGCTGAACATTATTTTTCACCATAAAAGTTTAGAAGAGTTACTTGAAGAACAAATGGAAAGAATATTTCTTTTAAAACCTTTTTTTTCTAAAAGTTAATACATGTTTTAAAATTTCATTTAAACATAATATGATAATATTAAAACATTTTTGAAAGCCTTTTAGGAAACACGGTTTCGAAGGAACAGAACGTTCTGACCGAACTGAATGATATATCCATATTTTAATAAAAATGTTTTCTTAATTATCTTAACTATCAAGGAATGTAAAAATAATAAAATTACATGGATATAACATTAATATCATTATGGTAAAAAAATCATGGGAGTTCTTGAGATATTGATTATAAAATTTCATCAATGGAAGCATAATTATAAAAAATCTTGATAAAGGATAAGATTGAAGCTATTACCCGTTACACACTTTGGTAACGTTATATCGTGATGGAAATAATAACATTATATTAAGCTTAAACAATCCTAAAAAATAATATTCATGATATAACTTGTCAGAAAGCATAATATACACTTCATAAGAAAGATATAGTTTCATAAATGGCATGTGTCTCAAAGAAGGAAAATTGAACAAAGTTACATTACGGGTTCGGTAACTTCTAAAACATAAACCTAATGAAATAAATATCATATATTGTATATTTTAATACCCATAAAATTATATATAAAAATAATATAATAAATCTATGGGAACTATACACATCACACCAAAAAAATGTGTGAGGAATAAGGCATGTATCTCACAGAAATAAAAAGTGAGATGAAATCCTCTTACCTAATGTCCTGACTCTTATCGTACACATAAAAACCACATGTATAATTAATATAAGTACATTATATATAATTTATATAACCATATTATTTTATCTAATAATATTTATAACTTTATTATGACTTTAAATTTCCCTATTATTAAAAATTCCATGATAAGGTTTTGTTTCTAGTTATATCTTCTTTATTCTTCATACATGATTTGACACATTAATCTTAATCATATTTCTTAGATAATGGTTTAATTTCTTTAAAAATATAAAAAAATTATATAAATATAATAAATATTCATTATATATTTATTTATAATAATCTATAAAATATATAAAACGAAAATTGAATACACTATTCATGGAGAATATAGTCTGTACGTACGCATGAATGCTATTTCTATTTTGTTATCTTATTGAATGAAAATAAGTAAATTAAGTATATATATACCTATATAATTTAATTAACATAAAATTATTATGTTATATATATAATAAATGTTGAACAAAACCATCCTTAACATATTACATGTAAAGTGTGAATGAATCACATTGCTTTGAGGAGGCGGTATTCCACATGCCCGCAAATGATGTTATCATATTTACAAAAGATAGAAAGTGTAAAGTTATGTTTTAAAAAATAATTATATAATATTAAAGACATAATATATATAATATATATCATATATAAAGAAAAATTATCATCTTTTTCTACCATGAATATTGGTAAAGGAAAAATGAACAATCATCAATTTATGAGGTGGTAGTTCACCGTACATATAAAAAGTCTGTTCATTGACCATTAAATTGAAGTGTGTGTAAGTTAAAGAACAAAAAAAATTAAAAAATATCATTATATTTATTATACTAGTTTCCTTTTAAACACTTGGAATAAGAAGAGTTTCAGGGGTGGAGAAAGGAAATTAAATTAAACAAATTGAGGAATGATGTTACCTATTCTTTTAGTAACTCCTTTTGGTTTTCACTAAAGGATATACATATATGTCCTTATTACCAAGTTGATTATTCAAGGTTTATTTAGTTATGTTGGGGAACTATTTTAATAGATCATGGTCGAGTAAATGTGTCTTGAGAGTTGTGATGAAGTGGGAGGAGAGGAGGCCTTCTATTGTAGAGAAGGAGTGGCACTCTTGTAAATTTTGCAAAAGGGAATTCTACCCTTTTTCCCATATAATGTGGATCCAATAATAGGGAAAATTAAATATAAGTGAGTATAGGACTTAAATATGGTCATCAAATTGAATTTTTGAAAGTTTATAGGTCATTTGGTCCCTTTAGATTATGGATTAGTCCCCTGTTAAGCCCAATTTCACTTTAATCGTTGTAATCAATTTTAATTACTTTCACTAAAAAAATTTGTCAAAAACTATGTTGACCTTATTATACATTAAAATTTATTCTTAATCCAAATATGGAATCCATTTTTTCAAATTCAAATCACATTAGTGGCATAAATTATTTCAAATTTAATCTCGTATATGGGATGAAAATTTAGGTTTCTATAGTAAAAAACGTCCATAAGATTACTAAGTTTGTATACCAAATTTCATGGTGAAATTTATTACAATGAAATTTATTGGATTAAATGTTAAATTATTGATGAAATTTTATATTAAAATCAAACTAAAATAAATTTTATCACTATAAATAAATTATACGAAAAAATGAACTTTAAATTAAATTTATGTATTTTTCACAATACATTAAAAAAATGTAACTTCACAGGAAAATAAAAAAAATACACCCTAATATAATTTTAATATTTAAATTTCAAATATTAAGTCTATTTTGGAATATAAGATTTATAAAAGTTCCAAAATGTTATTTAAAATTGGTTCTCCATTAAAAGGGGAAAAAGTGCCTTTATAAAAAGATAGTATTTTATAAGTATAATTGGGTTTTTTCTCATCTTGTGCATATCAAATATATTGTATGAATATAAAAAATATTTGTTTTAATATTTTATATTTATATTAAATTAATATCACTTCATAATTGTAACTAATTTAATTTATTGGTATAAAACACCTTTGTGAGCATAAAAATACTTTTTTATTAAATTATTCCCATTATATTTATTTGGTATATATATTCATTTAGAATTAATAGGTTAACAATTAATTCGACCATATATTTTCATAATTTAGTTAAAACTATTTATAACCACTAATTTAATGGCTAGGTTATTTATTATTATATTAAGAAATTATATTTTGATAATAATTTATTGTACAGTATAACTCGCCCTTCCGTGTCATGAAAACCATCGTGGAAAGTCGTTGTTGTGTGTAATGAAAGATAACCCCAGTTTTTCATGTAGCGAAACTATAACTTGGTGTATAATATAATGAAATTCTATCCATGTACTTTAAAAAACTATTTTTAGTGTTGCGTGAAATTCCCAATATAAAATAGATTAAATTAATTTCAAAAATATTAATTCACAAAATCTCAGGGTGTTACAATTGATATGTTATATCATGATTCTAATTATGTTCATGATATTTAATGTTGATGGGATGTTAATTTTTCTTTGGGTTTATGATTAATAGGTTTCCAAATTGTTATGAATTTATTTGACAATGTCATTTTATTTGGGATTGTTTATGATCGAATATACGTTGATGGAAATTATTTGACCATTTTAAAATAAAAACCTTTAATTTTTATATCTTATTGTTATTGATGATTTTTTCAACTAATGGTACGATTTTCCACTCTTTTTGTGCTTAAAATGGTTAAGAAAATGTTTTTTATAAAATATGGATTTATTTCTCTCTTTAGTCAAAAATGATTTATCTTCTATATCCATGTTTTCTAAAAATATTTCCAAAAATGGTGTAAAATTTATTCAAATTTTTATTAAACAAATATTTATCCATGTTTTACTTTTCACAAAAAAATGATTGAATGGAATATTCTTCTTTTTTACTAAACAATGGAATTTTTACCCTTTTACATAATTTTGAAGGGAATGTTTTTTTTTACTTATACAGGATTTGTAGAATTATTACCATAATGACCAAAATATTCTTTGAGGAATAATTTATAATTTTACATTTAAAAAAAGGGTTTTATAGTATTTTGGAATTAAATTATATTTTGAAAATACAATTTCAAATTAAAAAGGTTGTTTTTTATAAAGAGATATTCCATATAATATTATAAAGTCTTTTTTGTCAATAATTTAAACCTTTGATGTTTTGAATTGCTTATAAATTATTTATATTTGTATATCGCTTATATAACTATGTTATTCTATCTTACTTTGACAGGGTAATACATTACTTATATTAGTTTCTCAAATTCCTTCATTTTAAAATTTCTACTGATTATGACATGGGAGAAGATTATTCAACCCATTTTCAATCCATGGGTAATTTTTATATTTATTCCTTATTATTGATTTAATATTTTTGTAACACCTAAATCATCAACATGTTATGACGGGTGTTTCTATATATTGATCAAACTAATTGGGTAAAAATTAATCTCATGAGGTGTCGTGTATGGGATTATGGAGTAATCAAAATCCAATATGAGACATTGTCCACCATGTGATATTTTCTTGGAAGTTATCACTGAATCAGGTTTATTATATATTATATGATACTACCACATTTCATATGTTTCCAAAATTTTATTATACCATGTTATTTATATTATCCTCCCATGATATTACTCTTCAGCCAACTCTTTTATGAAACCATTTTATACTTTTGACCCCTAAGTTTTGTTTCATTATCATGTTTATTCCCTCATTAGGATTTTTAGACCACCCCTTTTTTCTATGTATTATCCAGGTTATCCCATGAAGTTTTATTATTTTTGATATCATTATATAGAATAAAACATTGAATTTTAATTTTAGCCTCACTTTTATTTATTATGATACTTGTCTTCCAAATACACATGGCCTCACAATATTTTATTAGTAATTAATAGATATGTATGTTTAAAATCATGTAAAAATATGTGTAAAAGGATAAGGTTTTTATATATGTGGGTTTATTCCATAGATGTGTTGTGGTGTGATTTAATTCAATTCCTTATGATATATATATATATATATATCACTAGTTTTTATACTTATATAGATCTTTTATTTTAAGTAAAATGTGAGAAAATATGTTTCTTGTTTTAATGGAATTTAGGGGAAGTATTCGGATTTTTGAAATTCATTGTTTAATCACACCATGTATATGTACTTTGGTTTATATTAAGATGATTTCTATCATTATAAAATTAAGGGCATATTTTTTTAATTTTACTAGTAGATCTTAGAGATTTTTTAGTCAAGTATGTTTAGAGTTAGAGGTTAGTGTGAAATTTGAGTCTTGGACACTATAGTGCTACCACCATGGTTCCATGGGTGTTTTTTCATCATAATGTGTCTATTTATTATGGTCTATTTTTTAGTTTTTTTAAGGTAAAATCAACCTCGTGATATAGTAAATAAGATAAATTTTATTCTAAAAATTTGGTTCCCTGGGGGTGTCACCTAAGGTTAGTGTAAATTTGGTCTTTCCAAGGTGAAAGTGTTGGGTTGGGACATTAAAAATTTTATCAAATCCATTTACCATCTTGAGTGTGAAAAGGAATGCTATGATATTTAATATCAGAAACATTGGTCCCTGGAAAAGGTACCCAGTGGTGAATCCCATGTCAAAGTTGGAGGTTAATTAACCGCTCTTTAATAAGGTGGTTTTGATACCTTATCTATCACATAGCCTTTTTGGGCCTCATCCCTACAGAAAAAAAATTGTCTGTGCCTTGGCCTGAAATTAACAATATAATTATCCTGGGATGGACTAGGCAGTTAAAATTGGTATTAGTTTGATATAGTATATCTATTGGGATGGTAATAATGAAACAAAATATTTCAAAACATCACAATTATATTATGAAAAATATTTATCTAACTTCTGTATTTTGAACTTAAAGTTACAAGGGTGGTTTGGGTACAAAAAGTGTTGATAAGGACTTATAAATATGTCCTATACTCGACATAATGGGTTTATTTGATCACCATCGGGTTCCATGTGTTAATAAAGAGACATTACACTAGGATTTAATCAATTATATTTCATTTAAAAGTATTTATTGAAATTATGATATTAGTACATTGTATATAGTGTTATAGTATACTCTATAACTATGGATTAAATAAACATGTGATAACAGATTAGTGACTACTAAGATTCTTCTAAAACAATAAAACTAGTAAAAATACCTAAAATAGAAAGTGGGAGAATTGAAGAATGTGGTTTTACCATAACTATAGGTCAACCAGGTAATTGATGTATCATATATTGAGTATCAATACTACTGTTGGGAAATGAGAATGTAGAGGATTTGTGTTTTTATCCTATCTCACTGTAATCAATGAGGTCAAATTTTCTGATGGGTTCACTATCCTGATAATAGACATATTTTATTAGATATTTGGAATGCATTGGACAGTGTAATTCTAATATTATATCAACTATTATGAAGAAAAATTAAGCTTCACATCATGGGATGGTACTGCATATTTATTAAAATGGGATTGGTATATAAATTATTCTAGAGTAATGTCATTTGTGAAAATAGATGAAATCATGTCTTCTCAACTATATGTGATAAAATAATGTGTTATTAATGATAATAGTACTTTTATTCTTCCTAATATGGGAGGTTGATACTCTGACATATTTCTTCATCATCTCTCTTGGATACCACTTGAATGGAAAATTGAATTTTTTGTCCATCAACTTCCATGAATGATTCCTATTCTGTTTTCATAAAATATAATTAAACCAACTGAATTACTATAATTATACATCTATCTATAATAACTATAAATAAAGGAATTTATTAGACCAATCATGCTACCTTGGGAAACTCAATTACTCTTAACAAATAAGTCAAATGGTTCACTTAATTTTTTTTATTGACTATAAAAAACTAAACCATGTTACAGTAAAAAATTGGTGCCCAAAAATTTAAATTCATTACATTTTTGTTCAATTTTAGTGAACAAAATTGTTCTCCAAAATTGATCTAAGATACGGGAATCTCAATCATTGAGTTAGTAAGGAGGATACTATGAGGAAAACTTTCATAATGTTTAGGGTTATTAAAAATAAAAATTTATGCCCTTTCGATATACAAATGCACCAGTATTTTTCATGTCTGTAATGAATTTAATCTTCTCTGAGTATGTTGAATTATTTTTTGGGGTATTTTTAATGATATTTTGGTGTATTCTTGAACTAAAAATGGCCACGATAAGAACTTTTATATTTTATTGGGTATATTATTTTTTGAAAATTTATGCTAAACTTTATAAGTGTGAATTTATAATACAATATGGTGGTTTCCTTGGTCTTTTAATTTGTGAATGTTTTATATAATTTGATCATGAAATTATCAAAGTAGTTATTTCATGGAAACTACCTAATTACAACTTCGAGATTCTATGATTTTTGGGATTTGCATGATATTATCATTGATTTTATCGAGACTTATCATGATTTGCTTCACAAATGACTACATTAATTATAAAAGGCTTATTATTCAAATGGAATAAAGATTTTTATAAATTCATTTAAGAGCTTAAGGCTCGGATCACTTCAAAACAAATCCACATGTTTCCCGAACCAGTAAAAGGATATTTAAAATATTATGATGCTTTTAGATCAGGATTCATATGTGTTATCAAATAGAGAGACAATTTCATTACTTTTGGCTTGCCCAAAATGAATACAATTGAAACAAATTACTTGATGCATGAATTGGAATTAGGTGTGGTGTTCAAGGAATTATAAACATGGTTTCATTGCCTCTTTAGTGAAAATTTGACCATGTTTATGGATTATAGAATCTTGAAACCAATCTTTTCATTAAAGTATTTGATCCTAAGTTAGTGATTATGGATGGAATATATTCATATGTTCATCTTTGACTTGTTTTATACTCCTATTAAAGGAAATTTAGTGTCCACTTCTTTATGTTAGAAATCATATAATGATGTATTCATAGAAGCTCATGTCTAGTGGAATCATATAGAAGAATTTTCCCAAATTAATTTTTATTATATTGAA
Source organism: Viscum album (assembly GCA_963277665.1). Taxonomy (NCBI): domain Eukaryota; kingdom Viridiplantae; phylum Streptophyta; class Magnoliopsida; order Santalales; family Viscaceae; genus Viscum; species Viscum album. Next base: position 1,040,701,763 of record OY728163.1, on the reverse strand, counting down.
TATAATTAAGATATTATTTTCTTTTTTAGTACTCTCTTTCCTAATTAAATTATTCTAATCAAGGATCCTCTATAATTAGACCGAGACTACCATTCCATGAGGTCATAACTCAATGGTGGGTAGACCCTTAAGGTCTGTAAAATGGATTATAACACTATGTTTTTCATTTATAATTGAATCATAGTTGTTTCATTACTCTGAAACAACTTCTTTATACTTATCACTATTAAAAATGGTGAGCTCACTAAGGTATTAAAAATATATAAAAGGAAATAAAGACCCATTTTTTTGGGTCATATATTAAATAAAAATTAGAAAATTGTTTTATAAGATGATTCACCTACCAATAGGTATATTTTGGACACAAACAACTTGTAAAAATTATATAGTATATGTATATACCCATAAGGAAATGGAAAAATATTACCATTGACTTTTTCATGGGTCCACCATTGACACTTCAGAATCACGATTCTATTTGGGTGATTATGGACTAACTCTGTAATTCATTACATTTCATTCCAATTTGAAAGTCCAATATGGTGTAAAACAGAGAAAATATCTATATTTGTGAAGTTATGAAATTTCATAGATTACTAATATCAATTTTCTTCAAACAATACCCTAGAATCACTTCAATGTTTTGGTGATCGATACAACAACACCTTAGAACTCTATTGACCATTAGAAATATATATATCATCCCAAAATGGATGTAAAAAGACCCTATATTTCCTTTATAGGACTTTAGAATATTTCCCTATATATTTTCATAACTAATCACTAAAACGGAATGCAATTTTGACGGGAGATGTGCCCAAACATAATTTTATAAAAATATAAAATATATTCTATATTACATGCATACATTTTAAAAAAAATTTATTACTCTTAAATGGTATCATGGATCAGAAATATATGACCATGTTTGAGTCTAAAATGTGATTTTTACCCTAGGAGCAACCTAAAATAGGTTGACACAGGGCGTTTATATAAAAGAGGTCATTGATGGTGAATTTAGTTGAATAAATAATTTAATATATTTATTTAATTTAATTTATCCTAATTCCTTTTTTCCTATTAATACATCATTGTTTCATGATCTCTAGGGTTATCCATATAATATTTGGATCGTTACATAGATAATTATTCCTCTTGTCATTGGAAAATCACATTCATATAACAACAAACCTCCGAATCCAGGTAGATCGACACATGACGAATACAAAAAAATCCAATTCTTTGTTGGTAATAAATTATTGAAATAATGATCCAAAACTAGGTATCGCTCATAAATTCTTTGATTATGACCCTATTTATTGAATTGATTGTGTGGGATTGTATTTCCTCTCGATTTGTGTTTAAATTTTAACATTACATGACCCCGAGTATTGAAATTGAAATTTTTTAATCAGTTTTCTCACCCTTGATATCCCTAATTGTTTTTGTTGTCCAAGATTTAGTTTACAATGAATTTTCACCCTTGTTTTATTGTTTTTCTCCCTCTAATTCTTTGCGTTCTTCACCATGGGTCGATGGGGACATGGATCAACTTCATTGAGTGGTACTAAGAACTATTGGAGCCTCATATTAACAGAGAAATCATGGGCATGGAATGAATCAATGATCAGAGGGAAGATCGGAATGTGTTGTGAGATATAGGTGATGAATCATATGGATATGGGATATAAGAACAAATGGTGAAACAAAAAGGTGTGTGGGATGAGGTATGAAGAACCATGGTTGAGGGATATTAATTTTTAGTCACCAGATGGCCAGAAATGACGAACTAATGCAAGACCCCCCATTTGGATTCGAGGAAAGATCCAAAGGAACAGCTAAAGCTCTAGGATTCACATAATAGATCTAACCTTCCTTTGAAAACCAAACTACACACTGTGTCGTCCAAATAACACATGGAATGTAGATCCTGGGCTATTATAGTTAGGTTTTTGCATGTTTATATGTATCAAACAACATGTGGGACCGCCACAAGCAATGTGACCATATTTCTAGTGAACAAGAGTGCACTCTGGGAATGCATGGACATGGAAACTAGTATGAGCATGTCGTATGATAAAGTACACAAATAATATAATGATACACATACATGTCTGGGGAGCATTGGAAGGACCCTAGGTTGTCGAGAAATGTCATGTAGTCCACTTACAGGTCATGTATGGATACATGGTTAGCAAACCTTGTACCTAAAGGGACATGGCCAGGTGATGGGGCGAAACCACATGCTATGTGGGTCACCTTACATGCCATGTACCACTTATTACCGTTTAAGGAAAGAATAGTTCTTCATATCTTCTTCGTTTAGTCTCATATTTTTTTATGTGAGTACCCTATCCTGAGTGTTTTTTATACAGGACACGATGGTGGCCTCTATAGTTGATTTTGATATTAGATGAAAAATTTTCTGATTAATATTGTTATTTAAATGAAGCTCAATAATGTGAGTGATCAGATAGGATCACCAAGGGATTTATAGTGGCACCCAATATCTTGGTTGGGAAGGGGTCCTCTACCCATATATAGAGTTAAACCCTTATACGGGACAAGGCATGCGTATTCTATATAATTTTATATTGTTCCCTCTTACTATGATATGTTATGGGTCTACTACTAATCCACTTAGAGGAACCCACCAACGGATTCGGTGTATGGGTCCTTGGATACCATAGTGGAATCCTCTGTTGGGTAGGGAATGGTTCCTCTATCTTTTATCTGACTGTAACCCACCAGCAATAGCAGGGAATGAGTTCTTAACTACTAGAGTGGAACCTTCCTGTTGTGATGGCCATGGGTCCTCTAGTGTTAACTTTATTGGAACCCTGCAACCAGGACAGGGCATGGGTCCTCCAGCTATCTTCTGAGTGAAACCCTCTTATTATACCATGGAATGGGTCCTCTACCTAGATATTTTACCCTAAAATTTGCAGTATAGTGACAACTTATGTCTTGGCATGGATACCTTTTTGGACATTTGTGTGAGATGTTGGGAATCATTGATGGAATTATGTAAGATATTGCACTATTTTCCAAGGCTGGGTTATGAGATGGACATCCCCTTATCTCTCATTTGGGTTTCCATAGTTTGATAATATATTTATATATATAACCATGTTTTTGGATTTTATAATCTCTTGATTTGGGTTGAGATGTATACAATATATCTATTCTAATCAATACTCTTAATACTCTCCCTATTTAATTCAAGGATTCCTACTAGGTATATATATATAAACTTAATCATGGGATTTTCCCACACACGTCATGTCTTAATTAGATGGAAAACAAGTTGGTAGTGACTAAAGAGTATCTTAGGGATACCTAGTTCATTAGAACACGTTTGGTGGTTAGAGCATTGAGATCAATAGAAAGGATCCCCCACCACTTCTACATTCTAGTATTTCCAGGTTGGGACATCTAAACTGGTTTGCATATGTATTTCACCCTTTACATTTTAGTTTACACTATTATACTCTTGTACACCCTTAAGGTTTTTTTTATTCTTGGTTATATTCTAGATATTTCATATTTTTTTATATGTTTCTATACACTTATTCATTGAGATGGTCGGGTGTGTACATATAGCTACATTAAGAAAATTCCTTCCATGTTAGATATGACTTGAGGAATATGTCCTAATCCCCTATCCTATGGATGTGGGCTTGGGGTTGTTTCGGATCACGTCCTATTGGTTTGAATCATGATATATTGTTATAAGATGTGGTTATATCCTTAGGATGGTGCTTGTTGTAGTTACATTATAAGGATTTGGTTGGGATATAGGTAACTAGTGCCAAATTTTCTTGTGTGTATCTCTTAATCTAGTGAACCCGGTGTTGGTGTGGTAGTTGATATATCCATACACTATGACCTTGACTACCATCTTGTTAACTCAGCATACTGAGACATTGGTTGCAGGGATCAATGGTACAAGAATCATACAGGATTGAGTCTTTGATTTTTCTTCTTAAGTCATCTCCCCATTGTATATATGTTCTCATCTAGCAATGGTATATCTTGAAAAAAATTAGGATGCCTCTATAAAGAAAGATATCCAGATTAACAATTCTGGATCATGAAGATAATCCAATGAGTGATGAGGCCTCAGTTCAGGGTCCATCCTATGATATCCTTCCTTTAAGTTGATAGGTATCCCCCCCCCACAAAAATTATTTTGTAGTAGATCATACCATTAGAGTAGGATGACGATGTGTGCAAGCTCAATGCACTCCACAAGTTCCAGTTTGAGAGGCAATAGAGGTTCTTTGGAGATCCAGATCCCCATGTAGTAGAGGATGGTATAGAGTTGGTGGCCAGTGTTTTTAGTCTTATTTGGACACCAAGATATCAGCTGGTTATACTATAAGAAACCATTTTCAATGGATTATTGGGTAACTGGTGGAGTCTCATTACCCATATTCATGATTAGTTGACACTCTCGTGGAATGATTCAAGTAGTTTTTCTGTGGGGAGTAATACCCGTCCTGTTTTCACACAGTTTTGATTTAGTAGCTTCAACAGCTATAGAAAGGTAGGAGATAGTCTCTTAGTATGATAGGAGGTTCACATACCTTATGCAGTACTCCATTCACATGATTTAGGAAGGGTACTTCTATATAAGGAAGTTTGAGTAAAGGCACTATAGAGTTATGTATCCAGTTTGGTACCCTTATATATTCCCACTTATATTGGGGTGTTGTAGTGGTTATTGGTGATATATTGGTTCTTGACATAGAGACTTTAGGTAGCTAGATATGGTATTTGGTGTTATAGAGATGAGTCATCTATAGTAGTAAGTAGGCGCCAATCAAAAGGATCTCAACACATGATATATTCCTAGGATTAGGCTTGGGAACATGGTCAGGGGTAGCATAGAGGACCATGGTAGCCTGGGAAGAGGTTATTCAATGCATGTGATGGGGTATTTCACATGGTTCCTGACTACCCAACCAACCCAAAATAAAATCACAAGAATATAGATGATGGATCATTGAAGTAGAGATAATCCCATGATCAGGGAACTCCTAGGTGAGGGCAGGGTAGACCCCAAGGAGGGAAATCTAAAATATGAGAGGGTGGATCTCTAAAAATAGTATCTATGGGTGTTTTTTTACTCTATGATATCCTTTAACAACAACGACATGGAGTTCTACATATGGCTCAAGTATTTGGTGATCAGTATCATGGACAAATGCAGGCTAAAGATGTTTATGATCTAGCAGTACACACAATGATTAAGGGAATGATCTATTTTTGGTCTAATCTTGACTTAGTATTAGTAGGCACATGTATAATTAATTACTTCATCTCTTTACTCATGGTACATGAACTAGAACTCCAATTTGAGGTGTTATCCAAATAGGTTTTTTTATGTTCCTACTAGGAACGCTTCTTCTATATCGTTGGAAGTGTGGCCTATTGCTGGGTGGATAAAGGTTAATATGGGACATTTTTTCAAGATGGATCCTTATCACATCATATTGTGTATGGATTTGTTTTCCAGGATCTGAGTCCAGATTTACATTCATCATAGATGAGTTAGATTCCTTTGCATTGATGAGACAATATTATTCTTTCTGGGATAGATCTCATGGAGATACTCGTGGGTTTTGTGAGTAGGAGGTTCCATCCCATCACCCATTAGTTGTAGAGTGTATCCCTTGATAAAAAATTCTCTTCATACATCTAGATTCATTTTGTAGTGGAGGATTTTATGGATAGAATCCGTGAGGAAATTCATGGACTACAATTTACGTGAGAAATTGTGATCTTTATCAACTTACATCCTAGGACCACTCTGATATCTTATATATCATATCGTATGGACCCTACCATGATATGTGATCTATGTTTTTTGTTGGAGGACCTTCAATTGAAGGGTTTTATTAGACCCAATATATCCCCCAAGGAATCTCTAGTGTTTTTTGTGACAAGGGAAGATTGGAGAATGTGTCATTGTGTTGATTATTATCTCTTAAACTATGAAAAAATAAATAACAAGTACCCCTTTTCGAGGATTAATGACCTATTTGACTAGTTTTGAAGAATGATATGGTTATCAATGAACAAAATTTAGTTTTTCTACCACCAATTGAGATTTTTTGAGTGTTTTATTCAATGTTGGTATTCCAATGTCGCTATAGACACTTTGAGTTCCTAGTTATTCCCTTTGGTTTGAATAATTCCCCCACTATGTTACGGATTTTATGGGTTGGATCTTCTATCTATACTTAGATGAGTATTTGGTTGTCTTCATTACTGACATACTCATATACTCTGTTAGAGAGGATGATTTTTCAATGTACTTGAGGATTGTACAATATTTTTTTATTGAGAGCACTAGCCTTATTGTATGCTCTTAAATTGTCAGTTCTAGATTCATGAGGTTCACTTCCATGGGAAGGACATTTATTATCATGGTTGGTTGTGGATCCAGTAAATATTAATGTAGTGATTTCTTGGGATTCACCCTAGAGAGTGTTAGAGGTGTGGAGTTTTCATGGATTGGTTGGGTACTATCAGAGGCTTGTGGTAGACTTCTCAAGGATTACATCCCCTTTAACCACTCTTATGTCAAAAGGGAAGTTATTTACCTAGGATGGATAGTTCCATGGGTCCTTCAAGTAGTTTTGGTTGAAGATTTCTATAGTGTTGAGACTAGTAGAGGAGACCATCTAGTACATAGTACATTGAAATGCCTGAGGAGATCGTCTTAGATGTGTGTTGATGCAACAGTAGGTGGTTATAAAATAGGGGTCAAGGTAGTTGAAACCTCATTATTAGAACTACATAAATCATGACCTATATATGAGGTTGTTTTTATTATCCCTGAGTTTATGGGGGCACTATATTCTTAGAGAGTTATTTCTTTTGTTTACTTAGATCATCATATTATCATATATCTCTTCACATAGAGAGACAGGAACCTGAGATAGCAGTGTTGTTTGGAGTTACTATAGGAATATGAATTCAAAATATTTTATACTCTGGGGAAGGGAAATGTGTTACTAGATTCCCTGAGTGGGAATTCTTGGTCTCATTTAGAGCAATATGAATCTGTGTAGTTGGATTCCTTTTATCTAACCATAGTAGATAAAGAGGGTATATATTTTATTCAGCTAATGGTGTTGAATCCTCCTCTCCTTCAGCATATGAGAGAGTATAACTTGGTAGAAATAGTTTGTGAGGTCTTACATGACCATATATCCTCATGAGATTAAAACAATGGATTCCTTAAATGAAGAAATCATGCCTCCTATTTCCATAGGTAGATGGTGGTCCTAGTCACGATGTGAGAGGACGTTCTCAGAGAGTTTAACACTTCTCCTTCAGTTGTACATACTAGTTTAGAAAATAATTATAGAGACCATCAGCCATAGTTTTTTTTGGTACTGCATGAGAGACAAAATGGATTAGTTTTTAAAATGGTACCTCATCTGTTAGTAGGGGAACATTGAGCACTATGTTTTAGTAGGTTTTTTACAGAGCCTTGAGATCTTAGAGTGGAAATGGGACTACATTTACCTGGTTTTATTGATAGGTATATTGTAGATATAAAAGTTCCACAACCCCATCTAGATAATATTTGATTGACTAACAACGTTATCATAGTTCCTTCTTATATGGGAACAAATTTCGGTAGAGAGTTAGTGGAATATGTACATACGGTGATTTTTTAATGTCATGGGGTTCACTTGACTATTTTATATGATCATGAGGAACGATTCATGTAACAATTGTGGATAGGAATGTATGAATCGTTAAATACTAAGATGATGATGATTAAAGCATTCCACCCCCATAAATATGGGAAGACTGAGCACATTATCTTGGTTTTGGAGGTTATGTGGAAGGTTTTCATGTTATACATTGGTTAGAGTTGGGAGGATCACCTGAAACTCATAGAGTTTTCATACAATAGAAACTACCAAACTATCAGCATGTCACCTTTTGAGGCATTGTACAAGAAATGATTCATGTCACCCTTATGGTGGTTAGAGATCTGTGAGTCATCTCTTGTGGCTCCATTGATGGTGTAGGGGATGATGGATAAGATCAAAGAAATTCATGAGTGGATGAGGACATCCCATATCATGAAATAAATCATTCATAGGTCGAATTGATAGGCCTTGGAGGAAGGTAGGGAGGCCATGTTTTACTAAGAGTCTTCCCATGATAATAATTACAGAGATTCAGCTTGGGAGAAAAGATATCTTTTGTGATAAATTGGTCATTCAAGATCTTATAAAGGATTTGTGAAGTTGCTTAATTTCTTGCCTTGATCCCATAGTTATATCGAGTGCACAATGTTTTTCACTTGTCGCAACTAAGAAGATAAATTAATGACCCCTGAACATTGTTGAATAGGAAGACATGGTCATTGAAGATGGAACCCCTTTTATAGATCACCTGATAGAGATGAAGGATTAGAAAGAGAGGACCACGATTGTACGGACAATCTCATTGTTTCATGTGATGTGACAGAATGAGAGTATGTAGGATATATCTATGGGGTGGGAGAGCCAGATGCACATTTAGTATCATGTGATTTTTGATTACTTTTTCCTTTTAGGGATGAAAAGATTGAAAGTGGGAATGATGTAAATACCCTGGTTTTACATTGTAAGACTATGGAATATTTTATTATATTTATGGAGTCAGGTGCTATGATGGTGTGCAATTTTGAGGCCAGATGTTCTTGAGAAAAAAAATTTCAAAAAATAAAAAATAATTTTATATTACACGTGAAATTTTTCTTAAATAAAATTGGATAACTCATAAATGGAATTGTGGATCAGAAATATGATAACATGGTTGACTTCATAAGACAGTGTTTACACTTGGTGAAAAATAGAGTATATTTTTATAGGGCATTCAGATAAAAGTTATCATGGTAAGTTCTTTTAGTAAAATAAATTATAAAATTTATTTATTTCATTTAAATTTATATAATTATATTTTTATTAATTATACATCGCTATGGAAGGACCACCAGGGTTAGCTTCATAACCCCGGGATCATTTCACGGTGACTAATTCCTCATATCATCATAAAATCAGATTCAAATGATAAAAAACTACTACATCCAAGAATATCGGCTTATATAGAATCAAAATAATCATCTTCATCATTGGAAATATAGTTCTTGAACAATAAATTATCCAAAAGAAGGTAGAAATTATCAATTCATGTTTTATTACCTTATTGATCAAATTTATTGATCATGATCATATTTATTCTTGATCTATAATTGAATTGAACCATTATTTGCTCCCCTTAACTAAATATTTAAATTGTTTAATCTATTTATTCACCCAGGATTTCCCCATTTTTGCTTATTGGCCAATAACACTTGGAAATCTATCATTCACCATTTTTTGTTTATTTTTCTACATTTTATTTTTCTTGTTCTTATTCTTTAGACTATGGGTCCATGGATCGCTGTTTCTGGGTGGAATTGAACTTGATCGGAAATCAGATTCATGGTGGAATCACATCCAATGAATGAATAGAAACTATATTAGAAAATAGAGATGTGTTTGTAGATGTGTGGAATGAATCTCATGGATTTGGGATCTAAGAACAAAAAAGATGAAATGAGTGCACAAGACGAGGGACAAACCACCATGGTTAATAGATACCAATTTCAAGCCACCGAATGTTTGAAAATGGTGAATGTAAGAATGATACAATGTTTTCATTTGGTTGGAGAAAATATCCAATGAAATGGTTAGATATTTTAGATCTTTGTAATAGATCTTTCCTTTTTCTAAGAACCCAACTACACACCATATAGTCAGAAAAACACATGTGTTATAGGCCCTTGGTTGTGGTGAATATGGTTTCACAAGATTTTAAATATCACACATTGTGTGGGACCCTCAAACTCCATTTGAACATTATGATGGGGACCCGATGTGTACTCTGAGATTACATTTTCATGGACATGTCCAGGTACACATCATTTTCTAAAGTAAATGGACACGGGTCGGATACACAAACATGGCTAGGGAGCCCGGCTGGGACCCTGTGTGGTTGAGGTACTATCTGTAGTCCACTTACACGCCATGCATGTATACATGACCTGCATCTATAGGGATGCTTCTAGGTTATTTTGTTAGACCACCCTCTTTGTAGGTCCCTTATATGTCATATACTCCTTCAACCCTTTTGAGGATACTTCAATATCTTGAATCTCTTTTGTTTGGACTCATATTTTGTCCTGTGAGTATCTTATCCTGATTTTTTCTTCATGTTGAACATGATTTTGAAATCTGTAGTATCTCTTGGGATATGATGTGAGATAATTTGGGTGAAGCTCTTATTTAGTCAACTCTTGATGATTAAAGTAATTAGGCAGGATCACCATAGGATTTATAGGGCACCCTCAAGCTGGGATGGGCATGGGTACTCTACCTATCTATAAAGTGGAATCCTCCTATGTAATAGGTAAGGGGTAATCTATATACTTTAAGAATGGTACCCACCTAATGGGATAGGTAATGGGTTCTATACATATCCATTGAGTGGAAATATCTTACCGGATAGGGTTTGGGCCCTATATATGCTATCTAAGTGTCACCCTCCAGCTGTTTTAGGGTATAAGACCTCAAATAGTAGAGTTGAACCCTCTAACTAGGCTCGGTATAGGTTTTATTCCTACCATTAGAGTGGAACCATCTTGGTGGGATAGGAATTGGTCCTCTATCATTTAATTTTGTAGAACCATCCAACTGGTATAGGGCATGGTTCATCTACTATATATTGAGTGGGTTCCTCATTTTATATCAGTGCATGGGATGTTTACCATTATTTTGTGCCCCTTGACTATGCAGCATACTGATGATATTTTCAGGACTTGGATGTCATTTAGGATAGATTTTTGTGATTTTCGGCATCATTTATTCACTTCTATAACTAACAAGACCTATTTTAGGGATAGGTTGCGATATAGTGATCTCATTCTCTCTCATTTGGGTTCCTTGGTTTGAGTATATATATATACAACAATATTATTGTATTTTTACACTCTTTATTGCGGTTTAATTTCCTACTATCTATCTATTCCAATAATGTGTCTTTCTTATACCCCTTCACCTATTAGGGTGACCTACTCGGTATTTATATACTCCCCCCAACATGGTTTTTTTGTACACATGTTGTCTCTTATGAAGATAATGGAAATGTTAGTGATGACCACATAGGAGCTTAGGGACACTTGGGGTATTAGAACTCATACATTGGTTAGAGCTTGGAGATCATGGGCTAGGATCTCTCACCACTTTTACATTCATGTTTTGTCTATTTGGTAAATATTTCTGGTTGGGAATGAATTTTCCCTATTTAATTTTTCATTTTCACTATCACACTCTTGTACACCTTAGATGTTTTTTTATTCGTTTTTATAATCTAGATATTTTATCTTTTTATTATTTTTCCTCTACACTTCTGTATTGAGATGGTCATGTGTGTGCATACAAGTAAATTATGAAAATGAATAACATGTTGTATATTCCTTTCAGAACATATCTCTAGCCCCTAAACTATAGAGGCAGGATTAGGGTAGTTGTGGTTTGGCACCATTGGGTCGGGTCATCAATGGATGATCGACCAAAACATATGATCTAGACATTTGAGGATATGATCTGATCACGTGTTATGGATTTCATTGATTTATGGGAATATCATTTTCCTTTGGTGGACTATTAATAAAATAATTGTTAACAATTCAAAATAAAAATGGATTTTTTTCAAGGAATTGTAGGTTCATCCATGTTAATCTCTAATCTATTGTGTAAAGACTGGGGAAAATTCATTGATTGGACTAAGACATGTTTGTGAGACTATTTTGAAAATACATATGTTCATGAAATGTATAAAAAGGTTTCGTACCTTTTAAAAATAAATTGTAGATCATATATGATTACCCTTATCTTTTGAAATCAATGACCACACAATCTAGAAATTATCCCTAATACTGGGTCACAACCATTTAAAAAATTAAGGAATGTTTGGTCCTCGATACATTAGGCCACTTGAGATCTTGGAAAATATTTGTGATGTCAAAAATCAATTAGACTTACCTCCAAGATTCAATAATATTCATAATTTTTTCCATATATCCTAGTTAAGTAAGTACCATCCAGGCCCTAAAAATATGATATAATAAGACCTTATCACCCTTTAATATGATGCATCATTTATTTTTTCCTAGATTCATATTCTGAATAGAAATGAGAAAAATTCTTAGGATTATTCATCTCATTGCAAAATATTTTATGGAATCATAGTCTAATTCAAACGGAAACATGGGAGTGAGATAATTTCTTTCTAGGTTAATCGATTGAACACTTCTAGGGAACAATTGGCCTCCATATTTCCGAGGATATAAAGTCTCATAGTTGGGAGATTTTACAACCCTATGCTTAAGGTATTTTATTATTTTATTTCATATTTTCAATTTACATAATGATTAGATTTATATTTTTTATCTTCCAGATATGTTTTTGAATTTTTTTCATACAATTTTAGGAGCATCATGGTTTATAAATGGTTAGGGGAAACCATTTGGTGTTCTCTAGATAACCATGTGAGAGCTAGTGGGGTACTCTAGATAGAACCATAGTTAGAACAATATTTATCTGGACAATATGGACTAACCCTATGACTTTGTGAATTTTAGAATGGGTTCAATTCACATGGTTGGCAAATGTGTTTCCATATAGTGCATCTTAACCATGTGACGAGATTGGTTAATTATAAAAAAAATAGATTTGTAACTCGTGGACTCCCTTGGAACCCTCATTCCTCGCCTCTTATCCTAGGATGTTAACCCTTATCCCTTATTAAGGTGTTTTTAAAGATCATATTTTTTTAGTTATTGACATAAACATATTGGGTAGTGTGTGGACTTGGTGATTAAAGGTAAGATTATTTTTCTTCCCCTCTCTCCTTGAGTCTCCAATTTTCTCAAAAGAGGAACCCTAGATCTATATGACCATTCCTAGATATATGTTTTATAGAATTTTTTGACATATATTATTTGGGAACAATATGAGGATAAAAAATTATATCTTAAATCAGTGATATCCCAAGGTGATTCTTCATGTTAAACACATCAGAGGTAGTGGCTTCACTTGTTTTTCTAATTTATCATTGAATATGAAGGATCTTTGTTTTATATATAAATTTATTCTTTATTTTAGTTATAAAACTCTTGTGAAATTTCTATTGGAAATTTCTCATTCGTGGCAGGTCATAAAAAATTATAATTGTAGGTGACCTCCATAATGTTTTTGATTAAATGATTAAATGAATTTGTTTTTTAAAATAATGGTTTTGATTGTGATAATTTGGAATGAAATTTTTTGGTGTATACTCATATTCATAGAGAAAGGGACATGTCATTTAGGCGTAGTTGCATCGCCAATTCTTATGGAACACTGCATTATGCTACAATGTGATGACTTAGGTTTGGAAGGAGGGATACTTCTTATGAGTTGGGCTGATCAGGTGGGGCTATTCTGTAGTGGTTTTATTGGTTGCAATTTTTCAGGTGTGTGTCGTTTCATTCCATAAGTGTGTTTTTGTGGGATTTATTTCACTTATTTATGATATATATATATATATTTATATTTATATATTGATCAATATTTTTAATTCTTCTACAAATTTTTTATTTTAAATTAAATTTCAGTTATTATTTTTATTATTTTAGTATAATTTGGGCAAAGTCCATGGGTCTTCCTACTAAGTTACAAACTCACCCCCTATATATATACTTTTATAGTTGTGAAAATATTGTTTATAATGATATATGTAAGGTTAAGGACTATTTTGTTACCAAAATATACTTATTTAATTGTAGTAATAGATGTTTGGAGTTGGAATTTAGTGAAAAACATTGATTCATGGAGTTTGGGGTGATACCGCCTTGGTACCCTAGGTCTTTCTTCCTAGATTCTTAACTACCTTGAGATTTACTTTTCATGGTATTTTTAACTTATTTTTGTTCTCTTCCACTATTAGTCTGATGATCATTTGTTCATACCTTTTTAGTTTTGTTTTTTTTATTATGAATCATATTATTTCTCTTTAGTATGGTTTACTTAATGTTTGTTTGATTAAAGGAAAATCAGTCCCCATGATTTAAAAATTTCGTTGACATTTAATATCAGAATTTGGTTCCTTGAGGATGCCACATAAGGATAGCGGCATCTTGGTCCTTCTCAATCTAATGGTTCAGGTTGAGACGTTACATAGTATCCTAAATATCTAATATTCTATGTCATTTTTGGGGTATAATTTCCATATATCTGTTGGATAGAATGCACTAGATCCTTTTTACTAACTATATATCATCATTTTACTCTAATTGATAATATTTTATTAAAGATAGGGTGCAATATTAGGTATAACATGGTGTGATCTGTGTTATTTTTCATCACTAGTCAAGAACATTAAGGTCAAGCATCATAGTGGATAGGTTTTCACACACAAAAAATATAGTATATTATTATATGTCGTGGGTTGGGTATTAATGCTTAATTGTTTATTTTTTTGAAAAATATTCATATAAAAAATAATTATTTTATGATACATAATAGATAATGCATTTTTGGCTTCCAGTGAATTTTCAAACTCACACACAACACATACACCTCTATGGATGTGTCACCCATTATTTCAAGATTACAGGTTTGGGTAAGTGACCATATAGTTGACCATGTTTTAGTGTTGTAATTAGGATTAAAAGATGGAATAAATGTGTGTATTGAGTTTTTATATCTTTTTATACTTTCTGTGTTCCTATTTTTTGTTTAATATATTATTATTATTAAGGCTATCATTGATCCACACTCCCCAAGATGCTCCCACTCCACTCCCTAATTTTTATCCTCATAAATATAGTAAGTTGTTCCCCATGATCCCAACACTATTGTGATGGTGTTCCCCCTTTCCATATTTTTTGGGTTGTTCACATCTTGTTTTATCTCATTGTTGTGTTTTATTTTCTTCTACTTCAATTAGATTATTGGATTTTTTTTCTTTTTCTAGTATTTATAGAGAGGGAAACTTTAGGTCTTCCCCAACACTCTTTCATCTAGGATAATAAATTTTAACCTTAATTTGGTTGTGTTTGATGATTTTTGTGGTTAATTTGGAATGTTATCGTGGTTATTTAGGGGGTTTCTATATTGATTGTATTTTGGTTTGAACATCTAGTTTAGTTTTGTTTTGTCATGGTTCACTAATTGATCTATTAAGAATTCATCCTCTACTCTTGTTTCTTACCTCATCAAGATAGAATATATTTTAGTCTAACATAATGGTGTTCATGGTAGCTTGGGATTGTGATAATGGAGTTGTTAGGTGACATGTACTTTATATGATTGGTTTTTGATCTGATCATGACTTTTATTTCAATTATATTTTCTATATTTTATGATGGTATTAGGTGATATCATGTTCCTCATACTTTAATGTTATATCACATATCACAATGTTATTTCCCCCTTAATATACGCATATGTCAGATAAATGGAAGCGTAACTATGGTGGCTATCTCATCTGAGTGAGTGTTCTTAATGGAGAGATGGTGAACTATTCTAAGGTTTATATTTTTAAATGGACTTTTGGTTTGGTTCATATAGGTTGGACTCTATATTTTTAATCATCTAACAATTTTTCTAGTTTGTTGTGTTCATTATGAATTTCTTTCATTTTTTTCATTGTGATTTTTTTGTGTAAGTGTTTATGGGCATAGATAATTAAGTAGAATATCATGTTCTAGATGGTCCTGGATAACTCAAAGGATGTGATGAAATTTGGGGTTATTTCTTCTTTTGGTTTTGATTTAATTATCAAAATTGTGTTTGATCTTATCAATTGTACTATTCATTTTTAATCTTATGATCTTGACAGTGGTAACACTGTTTGTTAGCTTGGTAGGTTTCCTTTCCAAAGAGGTTTAGTGAAAGGTGGTCAGTATCAAGATTATGAGTTGTAGGGACACTAATAGAGGTTTCAAAATCAAGGAATTATAAAAAGTCCTTAAGATCCAGCTTTAGATAGTGAAACTATAATTTTTCATGTAATTGTTTTTAAAAAATATATTATTTTTAAATAAATATTTAATAAAATTTCAAATAATATTAATTGTTTATTTTAATTATGGGATCTTATTAATATAAAAGTATAGTGTATTTAAATATAAATTTTAAATGACTTATCCTATTAATATTATTTATGAAATTTTGATTGCAAATTTTTAAGGGTTTATGAAACATTTTTCTAAGTGTGCATCTTTTTCGAATGTAAAAAAAGTACTAACAGTTAGAAATTCCTCAACCAACATGGGACCACTCCACTTATCTAGACTATAATGACCTAATGATCATGGTATCTGAATGGGAAGGCTAGTTATTTCCAGGAGGAGTGAGCCTATGAGTTCTCACCTGAATGGGTTGGTCCTAGGCCTGCTGAGACCATGCAGTGCACACAACCCATGTCATGCATGTGTGTTTGTATATCCATGATCTGACCTTGGTATAAGATTTTAATTATTCTAAGAATTGAGATTTATTATATAAAATCATGCCTCTCCTTGACCTTTTCGATGTGGGATGGATTGTCTGAGTCATTGTTCATTATTTATCAAAACATTTTCATCATTCCTCGACTTTATGAACCTCCATATTGGATATAGACGTCCACCTCCTCATGTAATCATCCCCAGTCCACCATCACCTATAAACCATAGAGACCTCCATGGTCAACACTAGAAATCTTGGTCCCGATATCCACTCCTATTGCTAAGGCCCATAATCACCATGTATAATCTCCAAGGGCTTGGAAAACCCTATGAAGATCATTCAGAGATCTATATGGTCACTGTAAAGGCTTGTGGGGTAGAGTAAGAGTTGAGTTCCATTATCACAACCACCAATTTCCATTATCATTGCAACACTACTTTCCCAATTCCTTGTTCCCTCACCACCATTTACAATATGAAATACCAGAGGAGGTTAAAACACTAAAAAGTCCACATGAAAATATTTTTAATTCCCCACTCTTTTGGGTGTTTCTATGTTTAATCACCCAAGTCTTATGGCATTTTTTTAAGAAATCATAAAGATATAGAATTTTTTTATTTGAATAGGAATGAAAGAGGTTTCACTCTCTATAAATAGAGGGGGATAACCCCTTGTGAACATAGTTTGATAATTAGACACAGTGGGAGGAGAAGACCATAGTATATGCTGCTATTCCTAACATTTTTTTTCTATTTTTTTATTTTTATTCTTATAATTTTATTTTCTTTTATAACAAAACATATTTCAATTTTTTTGTTTACTAACGCGTTATACATCCTCCTTTTTCATCATCTTCTTTATTTTTATTTTTATTTCTTAATATTCATTTATTTATCTCTTCCCCCACTTATTTTTATTCTATTTTATTACTCCTATTTTATTTTTTATTTTATTATGTGCCTTTATTTTATTTTATTTATTTATTTTATTTTATTTTCATATTCTCCCTCTCCATCTTATCCTTATATTTTTATTTTTTATTTCATGTTATTTACTGCTATATTTTATTTTATTTTATTTTATTTTATTCTATCTCTGTATTAATTCTCTCTTATCCCGCATTATTATGTTTACTTTATTCTTTTAATATTATTCTCTTATATTCAATATTTTCATCTCTTACCCTTGATAATGAGGAGCTCAAATAATTATTGTCCCTGACTTGGTTTAGTTTATAAATTTATTCTTAAAAAATTGTTTTGTGTTTGTAGTGTATCTGAGTGATATGAATGTGTCTGGCAGTTTTCCATCATGAAATGAAACTGATGTCTATTTCTATTCTTCTATTTTTATGATTTTCTATACACTTTTATTTTTGGAATTATTATTTTTAATTAATTTAATATTTTGATATATTTTTTTCATGCTACACTAAATATAGCTTTTTCATGCAAAATCACTCAGTTTGGATGGTGTAATATGCAACACCATTTCAATCTTGCACTAAAAACAATAGATAGGTTAGATTATGGTACACACTACACAATATTTTTATTTTATTATAAATAATAACAAGTCCCATTTGATAGCTTTTGTTACATGCAAAGTCATTTTTTACAAACCTACTAGATACAATTAATATTATTTTTAAATATACCACCTATCCATTGGAATGGAATTTACTAATAAGAATAACTAACATGTGAAAATATTATTCAAAATTTTATATAAAATGAATCATTTTTTTATCAATTAATATAAGTGGATGTAAAAACTATTTGAATATAAAGAAATTAGTTTTCTAACAAAACTATTTTTCAATGTATAAATATAATTTTATCATAATAAATTAGACAAACTACGTTTGAATAATATTTTAAATAAAATTTGTATATTATATATTTAATCAATGATTTTTATACTCATCCAATATATTTGATAGGTATACTATAATAATAAATGCAATTTTATGAATAAAAAGAAGTATTTTTCTAAAAAGTTATTTTACCAAATTTTAATATATAACCAATATTAACCATTTTTTTACCACATTAATAATAATTATTTGAATAAATAAACTTCATTTTTTGATTCTTAATATCAAAATTTACTTTGGGTGAATATTTGGTATTTTTCTAAGATATTTTATTTTTTGATAAATTTTGAGTTTTAACTCAAAACTAATTTTTTTTATAATTTATTTATAAACATATATTATATTTTAACATGGTTTAACGTGTAATTAGATAAATTTTAAATAAATTATTAAAATTTATGTTATATTAAACAATTTCAATATATATTTTTTGTAAAATCATTTCAATATTTTCGATATTTTCGATTAAAAATTTGTTATCATGACATGTCTGAGGGATTTAATTTAAATTAATTTCAAATAATTATGTGATTTGAATATAGAAAAATGTATTACCTATTTTTAATCCTCATAATTTATAATTTATAATAAATTTAACTTAGTTTCTTAATGAAAAAAATTATGGAAATTGACTAAAATTAAATACAATGATTAAGAGAAAAATTAGCTTCACAAAGGACTAAACCTTAACCATAAAGACCAAAATTACCTAGAAGATTATGTAAAACATCTTTTATGATAATATATAGATCCTATAATAACTTTTATCTAATATTTACTATTATTGGATCCACATTAAATGGTAAAAATAGAGGTGGAATTCCCTTTTCAAAAATTTACGTGAAAGACACTCACCTTCCGCTATAAAAATTCACTCACCCCTCCCACTTATTCACACCACTCAAGCCATTTTTCTCACCCATAATGTACTCTAATAATCACCTAGCATCCATAAATTAATCCAAGATGACTCCCATTG
Source organism: Viscum album (assembly GCA_963277665.1). Taxonomy (NCBI): domain Eukaryota; kingdom Viridiplantae; phylum Streptophyta; class Magnoliopsida; order Santalales; family Viscaceae; genus Viscum; species Viscum album. The sequence goes on along the minus strand of OY728163.1, from coordinate 1,040,682,355 downwards.
GTCATAAATTCAAAAAAGGATGCCTTTTGTGAAAACTAAGATTAGTTTCCGAAAGGAGAGGTAACATACTCCCTCAAACTCCTATGTTTTATTTAAATTATCCACCACCTAAACTCTTCATATTCTATTATTATATAATAAAATAATTATCATATATATATATATATTATGTTTCTACCTAAATTTAGACACACTGCCATATAATGGGTAACGAACTCACCGTTCTTGTGTATGGTGAACAACCGCCTCACAAAACGATGTTGTTTGTTTATTCATTTTCCACCTCCCATGGATGGAAATTATGAAATAAAATATATTTTTATATTATATATATGATATTTATTATTTATTTATAATTATTTAATAGTTATATAAAGCATACCTTCATTTTACCATTTTCTATAAAACCCATAACATCGTTTGTGGATATGTGGGCTACCACCTCCTCAAAGAGATGTGATTCGTTCACACTATAAATGGAATCTGTAAAGGATGGGTTTATTTAAATTATATTATATATAGGAAAAAAATAATTATACTAAAATTGTATTATATATATACATATATGTTATTTACTTTCATTCATTCAATACGACAGTAAAACGGAAACAACATTCATGTGTATGTCTGGCCTACCGTCTCCATGAACTGTGTATTCCATTTAATAGTTATATATTTTTTATGTTATTTTAAATAAATTTATACTGAATATATATGATATTTATATAATTTTTTAAATTATTTTAATAAGTAAATTAGGATATGTGTAATAAGAATAAGAATCAAAATCCAAAACATATACAAAAAACAAAGAAGATATTACCTGAAATGTAACATTAACATGGAGTTGTTAATAAATGTGTAATATAAATTCATAAAAAATAATATATCTTATTATATATAATAATATAGATCAAATTTAAATTTAAAATAAACTTATATTTATTATAAATTAGTTTTTTAACATGAATGGAGAAAGATAAGACTTAATTTAAGGGAATTTTATCCCACTTTTTATTTCCATTAGATACATGTCATATTCACCACTATATTATTTTATGCGGTGTATATACTTTCATATTAAATTTTATATAGTTAATTAAATATATTTAATGACATTAAAAATTTTTATTTGTGCCATTATTTCTTGGGATCATGATTCTATAGTTACTCAAATAGAAAGGTTTTTCTCATCTCACATTTAATTTTGGGAGACTTGTGCGTTATTCACCACCCATTTATTTTGTGTGGTTTATATAATTCTAATGAATGTATAATATTATTATTATAATTAATTTTATGGGTATTTAAAAATCATTTTATGATATTTATTTCACAGACTCTTTGGTTCAAAAGTTACCAAATCGGTAAAGTAATTTTGTCTCAATTTTCTTTATTTAAGATACATGTCATGTAATGTACCTTTATTTTACCATTGTGTGTATATACTTCCCATTGACATGTTATATCATGAATTTAGTAATTTTAATTATATTTTAAGTTTAATGTTATTTTATTCTTTCATAGGGATTGTGAATCAATGTTAACACAATGGTAATAGTTAATTGCTACAATCTAATCTTTTATCGGGATCTTTTAGGATTATGCTTCCACTGATAAAATCATATGATCCATATCTAAAGAACAACCCATGAATTTTCATCTAATATACATATTCATGTTATATACATGAAATGTTAACATTTTTCATATCATTAGTACTTAATATAATTAAGTAATTTATTTATGATAATACGACTTTATTTCTCCTTTTAGTCGGAATTTGTTGTTCTTTCAAAACTATGTTTTATAAAAAAAATTGTATAGAAAGTATTTTACTATTATCTTATCAAGGTTAAATGAAATTTTTGACCATGCTTTACCTTTTTTAAAAAATTGTTTTAAAAATGGATCGTCTTTTTCTTTTCTGATCGAGGAACTCTTCTAAACATTTATGATAGAAAAGGAATGTTCGAAATGCATAGATTTATCCACCATAAAGAACATTATTATTTTGAAGCTTCCTTTTAAATTTTACAAGATTTATTTCTAAAAAATATTATTTTCCTAATGTTCTATTCATTTAATGTTAAAAAAAATTCAATGGAAATATTTTTTCAACAATGTATTATGATTGAAGAAGTGTTTTAAATTATTTTGAAATATTATTCTAAATGCATTAAAATAAATTTTCAAAGAGAAAGGTTTTAATTTTTTTTATAGATTCCTTTATAATATTTCATGTTTGTTTTAAAAATAAAATGGTTTCCAAACGTTTATATTTTTTAAGAGGATTTTTTAAAGAAAAAAGGGTGTTTTCCCCATGATTTTGTTAAACAAAATGGTAAAGAATTATTTAGAATAAAAGTCTTCTCGAAATGGTTTTATGAAAAGGATTCTAAAAGAAAGTATATTCAATTTAATAAATTCTCCATGTGATCTTTCAAAGTCCTTCTCAATATTATATTGTTTACTTTGTTATATTATATGCTTTACTGGGGATATGATCCGAGAATACCATTCATATTATTTCTTTAATGGTTTCTATTTTGATGGATTGATTCTTATGATGTTGTTTTCTCTTACAAGGGTTATATTATTTTGAAAAAAATTTCATTTCATGGGTTATACATTCATGAAATGATTATGAAACCTATATTTTTTTATAGGTAATAATCTTATGAAATGTTTATGATAACCATTTAATTTCATGGGTTATGATATGATTTTTATGAAACCCATCTATTTTTATGGATCATTATAAGATGGATGTTGTATTATCTTGTGTAACATGTATGTATGATTTTATTATCAGACTTGTGGGAACTATATATACCTCCAATTCATTGGATAAATATTGATATATCAGGATATTATGATGGGAAACATGTCGATGGTCTTGATCCAACATGGGAAACAGGTGTGTATTAGTCCACTATGGGAAGATGCGGGAATGTGATCTTCTATGGGAAGATGGGGAAACATGATCCACTATGGGATGATAGAAAAATATGATCTCTTATAAGTAAATTACTATGATGGGGGATAGTGGTTTGTCCCACCCCGTAGGTGTAGCGTCCATGAAGTTGCCTAATATGTTTTTGGCAATTTTCCTTGAATTATTGGGAATGATGTTACATTTTTATGAGTCTATAACAAATTTTATGTCTTATGCCTTGATATGATCACATGGTTCATATTCTTCATTTTCTATTGATTCATGTCTTTTTAACATCCAATCTTCATTCCATGTCTTTGGATTATGATCTTTTTATACAAGTTATGATCTTCAAATGTTATTATGTTGTTTTTTATAATCTTTTTTCATGTTATGATTATGTATTTAATTTATTTACCCATAACCAATATTCGAGCTCACCCCTTTCTTATGTTTCATTTTCCCAGGTTGTGAAGAAATTTTTTATGTATGAGTAATAAAGGGGAAGATATTTAAAGGATATTTTGGAGATAGTTTACTATACTAGAAGAATGTGTTCCATCTTTCCAAAGACACTAAACTATTATGGCCATCAGTCATATATTCATTATAATTTAAAAATATTCATCTAAAATGATTTAATATCCACGTATTTTAAGCTTGGTTCGCTGTATTTTCCCTCAATTCCATTTATAATTATCTAATTACATAGTTTATTTGATTCATTCAATGGATGAAATGGAATACAATGAAGCTATGTTTCAAAAGATGTCACACTCTCAATTGAAGTGTGTCATTATCCTTAATTATAAGAGGAGTTAAACAATAGACTATTAAAGAAATTAAATAATTATGAACTCTATATAAAAGGATTTTAATCCATTCATGGGATTTCATAATTGTATTATGAAAAATAATTTAAATAAATAATATATAATAATGACAGAATTCAAAACTGAACCTAGGGGAAAGTTCATTATTTCTATTAATATTCAATTTCTAATTGCATGATATTTTAGTTTAAATTTTAATTTTTCATATCTTTTATTTATTTTATAATATAATGAAACAAAAAAATATTTTTTTCATTAAAATAATAAAAATTTCAAAAAATAGTATTTTTTAAGTGAAATATATTTAGTATATAGACATCTATGAAGCTCTTCATGTTAGACGACCAGGGTCTTTTATTGTGATACACTAAGAGAAATTTAGTAATTTTTATTTTCCATATTACGTGAAATTTTTTATTTCAATGCTATCACCTTTTATTGGGATTCAATCATTTTTTTCGACATTTTCTATTTTCACATTCTAGATAGTTTTTCATTATTTTTATTAAAATTTAAAAAAATGATTAACTCATCTTGGTATATATAATATATTATTTATTTATTTACTAAGAATATATATGGATCTTGGATACAAATTAAAAAAAGGAGGAATTTATGTACCTCATTCAGGAATATAAATTTACCCCCTAACAACCATTAGTAGGAGGATTGGCCAGATAATAAATTAAAATCAAGGAGTAATTCCAGATGTTCTATCAATGAAGATATAATCCATAAGAAGATACCATCTTATTTCATCCAAAATTTTATAAATAAATTCTCCAAGGGTAATTTTAGGAAAAAATTGCTAAAAAATATCAAATACAAGATTTAATATCTTAAATATATGGTAAAAGATATGTAGGGAAAATGTACTTGCTATATGAGTATTTTAATGCATCCATTGAGCAACCTGAACCCGAACAAGAAGAGTCCCCCTTAGTCTTTCTTCATTTTTCTAAGGAAATCCAAGAATTTGAGGCCATGATTTATGAGTATCCACAACCCAAACATTTAAATAACTAGATCTAGGACGACCATAATGATTTTTAATGGATTTATGATGAAGAAGACATTCTTGTAGAGATATGTGTGGGAGATCAAAAATATTCGAATGAAATCTAGAACACGGGTGACGTATAACTTTATATAGTGATTCCTTACAAAGTAAAATATGCATGACCATTTTATATCTCTCTATCGGTGGTATAAAACGCAACTAAAGTGGTGTAATTTAAATAAAATATGGAGTATCTCGACTACCTATCTCTACTTACAATCATCCAAATACAAGAGGCACTCACCATTGAAGAATTGATTGAAGCAGAACTAACTAAAGGAGTCAATAATATAAAAAACTGTATATCATTTTATTTTAGTCAATATTAATTTAGTATTAATTCTCACTTATTTTAATTTATTTATTCATACATTCCATGTTTTTCCTTAGAAGAATATGGTGAAACAATGCCGATACCTATAGAGTAACACATTGATCTCCTTGATTTTGATGAACATGTGTTTGATGAATCCCATGCATAATTCCAAGTAGATGGCCCAAATTAAATTTAGACACAAGATTCTAATTTTAAAACGAATAATTTTAATTATAATTATAATTTTTTATAATTAAAATTAACTACTTACTTTCCCTTTTATCAATCAATCCATTCATCCCATATTGAACTACCATTGGAAAAGTAGTAAGAGGATTAATGAGTAGCAACCAAGAAGTAGGATGATTCATAATTCATTTAACCCCTATCATGAAATATATACCTCATTGTGAAGGTGGGATTTGGTATACTCTAACCATGGATCATACCTCACCAACAAAGAATAAGTATAAGTTGGGAAAAGAAAATATGAGGTTTTCTAATCCCAAAAAATCCCACTATTAGATTATGGATAAGAGTAGGTACTGAACTTATAGAGGAATAAAAAAAGTTAGATACCACTTGGGGATTAAACTAAGTCATATCTTTCTATTTTCTATCATGGAGTTTAGATTTCAATTTTATTCTTTGGATTTGTCCAGTAAACAGTCCACTCCCACAATCATTATTTTAGCATAAATGGAATGATCCTTATATTTAATTGATTAAGTTAATTTTATATGATTAGGATGGCATGCATAATCCGTTGAATAGTAAAGGATTTTGAAAAAAATATTCACTTAAAAAGTTATTTTACTTTTATTATTATATTTTAAACTCTCTATATTTTTTCCAAAAAACATGTTTGGATATTTAAAGTTTAATTTTCATTTTCATTCATTGAATTTATAATTTACTTGACTTATATAGGATACATTAGTTTCTTATGAATCATGTGATTCTATATTTTGGATTCTATTTATAATTATATTTAATGAGTAGAATTGATAATCGAATTATTAGAGTGAATAATGGATATTAAAATGAGGACTCACGATTTAAGGAAATTTGTTGATTCCGGTAAATGAGATTTCCAAATAATTTCTTGCACTTTGAATTTTTCAAGTTCATGTGGATAAATTTTATTATTATTATTCATTCTATGAGATGTTTTACAATATCATATTTACTATTACCTAGAGAATTTATTGGATAAAAATCATATTTTATCTTGATCATATTTCTTGACTGATCTTGGTACATGCCACCTACCAGAACATTCAGGGAAATTTTTTAATTCTATGACTGTGAAAACCCATATTTAAAATGACATAGGAATATTTTGATAATAACTTATCAATTATACCACCTTATAAAGAAATAATATTTTATAACATATACACAGTTACCCAGGATTAACGAGCATTGATATTACAGCATTTTAGATTAATATTCATTGCATTAAAATAATACATGCTCATGGACCATAATAGTTTAGTGTATTTGGTAACATGGAAACAAAATATTCTATCCTAGTGGAAGATTTTAGACATCTTCTATAAATATCTCCACCTTTTTTAAATAAACCTAAAAATATTCTTCGTAACTTATGGAAAGGAAACATATAAGGGGGGAACAGAGATGCTCAATAAGGATAAATAGAGGAAATATATAAGCATTACATGAAAATGGGTATGGAACATTAGAATAAAATTTAAATTCATTAACCTCTATATTAGATATCATAGTAAATATTAGAAATGTATAAGATGTGAATCATAATAGAATTAATATTATAAGTCATAAAACCACAGCATAGGAATAAAATATGGAATTATAGCAGACACATAATTATACAATACGATTTAAATAGTATCCAAGGAATCACTATAAAGAACATATTGGTAATAAAGGTTCACTCCCCATACCATCTTAGTATTCATAGTTAACTCCCATTAAAATATTTGTATAATGAGTTCAATCATCATACCATATTGGTAGCCATGTTTCACTCCCATGCCCATATTATTAGCATGAATTCACTCCTCATACCATATTGGGGGGTTATAGTTCACTCCCATTGACATATTAGTAGTCAAAGTTCATTTTTAAGACCATATCACTCTATCATATGAGATATAAATATTTACCCAATGCAATTTAGTGAGGTATTGGTCCCACCCATATCAAAGTGAAATCAAACATACCTATTCTACAAGATCATATATAATAATATAATAACCCATGAAATGAAATTTCTATTATAATGATGTAATAATATCATAACCTATAGAAAAATATGGGTTTTAGAATCATTTTTACAAAATCATAACTCATGAAAGAGAAATGAATTTCATAAACATATAAACCAAGAAATAGGGTTAGGTTTCATAAAGACCATGAAATTATGCGTAACCCATTTATAGAAATAATATGAATAGAACCTTTAAATCATTTCATAGAATGGATTAGTAACATCAATATATGTCATCGTAGATGTTAAATAATTTTGAAATATCTTTCAAAAACCTTTCTCAAGAAAATTATTATTTCTTATTAGAAAAAAGTATTTTTAATATATGAACCCATTTTAAAATAATTTTCCTTAAAAAACCATAAAAGCTTTTAAATAATACATGAAATCATTTGGAAAACCATTTTCCTTTAAATCTTAAAAAATAAAAATCAAAACATTTTAAAAACCTTGTTCTTTAAAAATAATTTGAAAACATATAAATAATGCTTGAAAATATTTTGAAATCATTTTTACTTGAAAACCTATTAAAGGAACATGAAATTTTTTTGAAAACCATTTCATTGAATATATATTGAAAACATATAAGGAATTATTTAAAATTATTGAAAACAAGTTATTTGAAAATACTTTAAAAACTTCTAAATAAATCTTGAAAACATTTTGACAAAAAACCCCTTAAAACATATAAAATAAGTTTGAAAACATTTTAAAAAAAAAATTCTTAAAAATCACTTTTGAGACCATTTTATTAAAAAATAATTTTTGAAAAAATAATTTTGAATCATCAAAGAAATGATGGTGGGTAAATCCATACATGTTGTATGAGGTAAAAGGACATTCCTTTTCCATGCTAAAAAGGATAGAAAAATACCTTGTTCAAAAAGTGAAAATAATATTCCTTTGAATAGATTATAAAAGGAAAAAAGGTTAAAATTTTATTTCTATGATTAAATTATAATCGTACAATATTCTTGGATACCCATTTTAGAAAACATGGTTTTGAAAGAACAGAGATTTAAGACCAACGAGAGAGTAAATTCAACCTTTCATAAAAAAAGTTTCTTAACTATATTGTATACCAAATAGTAGAATAAATGGTACCAATATATTTATAAATAATTAATAAAAAAATAAAAAAAATTCAAGAATTTTTTTGAGATATGGATCATAATATTTCATGAAAGGAAGCATAAACATAATCAGTCTTGAAAAGCGATGAGATTTCCTTAATGAAATCTTATAAATTGGTAAATTGGGATTATAATATCCATCTAAGAAAAGGAATTAATTCAATAATAAAATATAGTTAAAATAAATAAATTCATCATATAATATGTAAAATGGAAGTAAATACATCACAAAATAGAATTTAGGTGCATAATAAAACATGAGTCTCCAAGAAGGAAAATTGAGAGAAAACTATTTCACTGATTTGGTAACTTTTGAAACATAACCACCATGAAATAAATATCATAAATTGGATATACGAATACCCATAAATTTATTTATATTATAAATAGAAAATAATAATGGGTATTACATACACCACACACAAAAAATATTAGCGAACAAAGCATGTATCACATATAAATAAAAAGTGAGATGAAAGCCTCTTACCTTGTGTCTTGACTCTCATCGTACTCATTCTATCCTATAATAAAATAAATATAAATTTATTATAAATATATTAACATATTATTAATTATAATACCATACATGATTTTATTATGTCTTTATATTACCCTCTTGTTAAAAATTCTATCAAAATGTTTCACATTGGATAATATTTTCTTTATTCTTCACGTGTGTCTTAATTTATAATCTATTTAGTACTTATATTTATATCATGAATCCATAATTTAAACCATGATATAAATATAATTTATATCCAATATATGTTTATTTTAATAATATATTGAATATAGAATTATGAAATGGAAATCATCATTCCTGGAGATGGTAAACCATATGTACCCATGAAAAATGTTTCTGTTTTTATTGTCATATTGAAAGAATAAATGAAAATTAACTATATATAAATATGTGTTCTATATCATTAATTTATAATTATAATGTTATATATATCATATAAATTCACTAAATCCATCCCAAATACATTTCAAGTAGTTCACGAATGAATCGTATCGTTTTGAGGGGGTCGTAGTCCACACTTCCTCAAACGAAATTATCGTATCTAGACCAAATATAAGTTAAAAATACATGTGTAACTTAAACACATAATAATTATAATATATAAATTATATAAATAATTTTCTCATTATAATTTCCACCATGAGTTTTGATAAAGTAAAAATGAACAAATCAATAATTAGCGAGGTAGTAGTTCACCGTACATGTTAATAGTGTGTTCATTAACCATTAAATGGAGGTTTGTGTTAGTTTATGTTGAAACCTTATAATAATAAAATCCCAGTATATTTAATATAATAGTTTATTTATAAAAACATTTAAAAAATAAATTTTATGTGGTGGTGAAAGAATATAGAACATAGGAGCCTGATAGAAGATGTTACCTCTTAATCGGGTAACTCCTTTTGGATTGTGTAAAAAGGGTTACGTGGATTTATTTCATCAAAAATAGAAGATTCAATGACTAAAGTTGTAATTTTTGTAGTTTTATTGGGTATATAATTGAAGAAATTAAGAAGTTTTATAGGTTTGGGTATTTGGAAGAGGCGGTGGCCTTTTATAGGAAATGAAAAAGACTCACTTTGAAATTTTGAAAACAAGTTAGGTGTACACTTGTTACTACCAAAAAAAGTCATCCAAAACCAATATAAATAAATAATGGAAGGTTTATGGAATAAGTAGGTCTATAAAATGGGTTTTGGACAAGTTTATACATCATTTGGGCCCTTAATATTATGTTTTAGTCCCTAATTAATATTTATTTGAACTTAATAGTTGTGATTTATTTTACTCACTTTTATTAATATTTTTGGTAAAAAAATCTATTTTATCTTATTAGACTATAAATATTATACTAATTATACTAGTGTAAGTCAGTTTTTTTAAATTAATTTAATATAATCAGAATAATTATGATTAATGCTAATCCCACACATGGGACGAAATAAATGGTTTTTAAAGTAGAAATAAGTTCAAAACCTTATTAATTTGTTATATATAATTTAAAACTGAAATTGATTATTTTTACATAAATTTGATTAATATATGTATAATTTATCTACTTTGACTTTAATAAAATTATGTATAATTATAGTTAATAATTATTTGAATAAAAATACAGTTTTTAAATCAAAAATATTATTTTCCACTATTCCCCAAAAAATGATTTTTCACAGAAAAAAACAAAAAATCAATCTAATATAATTTCAGATTTATTAATTAAAAAATTAATTTTATTTTATCAAATTAAACTTCTATATTTTTCTAAAATCATTTTTTTTTTGTTATTTATAGAAGGATATTAAAAGTAGTTCATCTGAGAAATAATATTTTTAAACATATAAAAACATTACCAATAATAATATATTTCATCATCAATATGTTTTTTATTTAAAACCATTATAAAAACTATTTTAAAATTAGTTATCACTTTTCATATTACTAATTTTAATGTCTATACTATAAATATATTATTTAAATAATTGTAATAATAACAAATGTTATAAAGAAACTCAATGTTGCGTGTAACGTACGCTATGTCTGTATTGTGTGTTGCATACCCCAAGTTGGTGTCTCATGTACATAATGATAAAATATATGTTTTCTTTAGTGAACTATTAACTTGGTGTTATGTACAATAGAATCCAAACATAGTGCTTTAATATAAAATAATATATTTCATTGTAACATGAAATGAAAAATATTGAAAATGTTAAATTAATTAAAAAATTAATAATAATAATAATTCCCAAAATCTCAGGGTGTTACATTATACCCCCCTTAAAATTAATTTCACCTTCAAAATTCATCTAGGTTATCAATGGTTTAATATATGAAAGTTTCAGTCATGTAATAACACATCATAAAAATGGATACTAAAACATCCCTTAAAGTGGGAATGTTGGAACCACAATAGTTTCACAAAGTAACATAAAACTAGGTTTTGACATAGGATAACAAAGTTTGGGAGTAAATATTGGACATGGCATAGAAGTATAAATATTTATATGGTGTGATTGAAGTCATTTATTAGAAACAGTTGAATGATCAAATAAGATTTGAGGGCCTTAATGTCATAAATACGTGATGATTCATAAGGTCATCTATTCAACAAAAATTAAGGTATTATGACAAAAAAATATTATCATCCTATATTTTATTAATTTGTTTATTAAAAAATAATAAATATAAATATACTTACATGATATATTTCAATAAACAAAATTTCATTCTTTGGTTGTGCTTTTAAATATCTATAATTCATCCATTACTTCAATAAATTGATGTCCTAAAATTAAATTTAATGCATGAATCACTAAAATAAACTTTTAGAAAATATTAAGGCCCATAAAAGAATGATATGTAAAACTATTTTTCTATAACTATTATTAAAAATCAATATTTTTCATACATTGATCTCTAAACATACAATATAAGACTATTGTTTCATCATAAATAATTATTCATCAAAAATAATTATATATTAACCAAGAAATTGTGTAGGCCAATGGTAGGTGTGAAACTCTCATCGTCCTTTAGCTATCGGTTCAAGAACTATTCACTTTCCAAACATGATTGGTTGTCACTCGACATACATGATTTCCTTTTCTAAAACTACAATAATTTAATTTCAGGAAATAAATTATAAGGACATCATTGAAAAAAAAATTAATCACTATGTATCCTTTTAACCAAGGTTTTGAATACAAACTCAGTGCATAAATTCTTCCTCCAATGTTTAAATTAAAATTTTCTTGAATATATGACATTATAAAAATTCTTAATGATTAAAATAAATAACTTTATAAAGATATTCATGAAATCGGCTAAACATTGATCCCCCTTATAATACAAAGTATCTCTTGGATGTCACATTCAAAAAATATGAATACCCTCATGGTAAATTCTATGGGAACATGGAAACAACCTCGATTAGCATAAATACTTCTATAAAACCTGCATAACTCCTTATTCAATATATTACTGAATATATTCTATAAATCATAGATGTTTTGAACTGTATCCATGATATCTTGAACTACATTGAAACAAGTCCTTAATTAGTTACAAGGTAATTAGTATCATCCTATTTAATTATTCATATCCCACATATCTTTATCCAAACAAAAATATAATAACATAGAATACATATTATTGAATATCTTTCCATAATCATGTCTTTTATTTGGACATCACCTTTCCATTAAATAAATTTTCTACTCCCTTGGATCCATTCAATGTATTCTTGTGAATCAATAGAAAAAAAAATAAACTAGTAAATTCTTATATATTTAAACTTTTTTAATTCATGAATTCAAATAAATAGAAGTTTTATTATCACACTTCATCATTTTGACATTATCAAGGTTACCTCATCCTATTACCCAACACCTCTATCCATTTATACTTCATCTCTAGTATCATCATAATTATTGTAATAATTACTCATACCACCATGTTGATCCTCTTTAAGAGGTTTCGTATTGGGACATTGAGTTTCATAATGACCTTTTATTCCACAATTAATATGTATACCATTGTATTATTACATAGGTAATACAATATTCTCATCCATTTCATTAACCAAACTCTTCAGATTCCCCGTTAGTCACTTTCTTTGTGTACTTATTTAACACATTCAAAACATTATCTTATTACTCTAAGACATTCACTTAGGTGATTATTTCCACATTCTTGACATAAAAGAAAAATAATCTTCTTCTATCAATGGCCTCTGCTACCCTAACTCTCAGAAAACACCTTCTTTCTCTTCCTTGGGGAGTTTGAGGTTTGGTTAAGGTACGTGTTTTCAATATTGTTCATTGAAAACTAATTAGGAATGGTCACAACATATTTCACTCATATAATCATCCCACTTGACTTGTCATTTGAAAATAATCTATCACATTAAACTTTAATAAAGATTTTTCCAATTCCCTCCATTGACTAAATATAGAGGCATAGTGAAAGTATTACTTATTATTGAAGAAGACCACATAATCTTGAGAATAATTACTTATAGGATTTGTAAATCACGAAACCACCCTTAATCTGTGAAACCCTTCATTCATCCAAGGTTATTTATTTCCAAATTATATTTAAATCCTTGAGGATAGTTAATGAAGAGTTTGTAAATTCCAAAACCATATCTCCCATGAGTGTCAAACCAGGTGTGCAACAAGGCATACAGTCATGTACGAGATTAACCCAAGTTAGTCCTAGAACATCATGTTGGAGTTTTTACCCCTAGGTATATCTCTTCCTAATCAACATATACTTTTAGTATCTAAACATGGATGTATGTTTAGGAAACCACTAACTCTATCCTTTCAAAAATTTCAATACATTTTCTTAAATATTTACTTGTCTTTATACTTATACTTAGAGAAATCCCTAGATATATCCTTAATAATATACCTAGGGACATCACTATATTTTTCTCATACTATTTTCCAAATCATTACTAAATATTTCTTTTGATACCTACTATAGCGAACCTATATTAACGGACATGGATATTACACCATTTTAGATGACTATTCAATACATTTAGATAATACATGCTTGAGGACCATAATAGTTTATTGTATTTGGAACCTTGGAAACATAGTCTTATATAATGGTAAAATATTTTAAACATATCCCATAAAGATCCGCTCCTTTATTACTTCTATGTAAAAACATTCTTCATGACCTGGGGAAAGTAAACGTAATAATGGGTGATCAAAGATTCTCAATAAGGGTAAATAAATGAAATGTATAAATATTACATGAACAAAGAGTATGGAACATAAGAAAAACATTTAAAGATAATACCATTCATATTAGATATCATAATAAAGAATGGAAATTCATAATACATGGATCATAATATAATTAATTTCATAAGTCATGAAATCAAAACATAGAAATAAAACATGGAATTGTGGCTAACACATAAGCATATAATATTAATTTTATAGTACCCAAGGCATCACTTCCAAGACCATCATGGTATAATAGGTTCACTCCCCATACCATCTTAGTAGTCATGGCTCACTCCCATGGCCATATTAGTAGGATTATTTCATTTATAACACCATCTTGGTAGTCATGGTTCACTCCCATGGTCATCTTAGTAGCATTAGTTCACTCTTAAAACCATATTAGTAGTCATGATTCACTCACATGGAAATCTTAGTAGTCAATGTTTATTCCCAATACAATCTTAGTCTATATCATGAGATATAAATATATACCCAATGTAGTGGAGGGAGATATAGGTCCCACTAATCTCATAATAAAACCTTATATACATGTTCCACAAGATAATAAATTATCATATCATAAACCATTAAATTAAATTTATATTATAAACATGGAATCATATCATAACCTACAGAAAAAGGCATGTTTTATAATCATTTCACCAAAAGCATAACTTGTGAAATAGAAACTAATTTCGTATACATATAACCTATGAAAGATAATTATGATTCATAAAGACCATGATATTAAGAATAACTTATTCATAGAAATAATATGAATGGAACCTTTAGATTATTTCGAAGATAGGATTGAGTAACATCAACAGATGTAATCATATATGGAAAATAATTTTGAAATATCATTCAAAATTGATTCATGGAGAAAATATCATTTCTTCTTTTAAAAAAACTTTTAATACATAAAACCATATAAAATAATTTTCATAAAAAATATAAAATCTTATAAATTAGTCTTTAAATCATTTTAAAAACCTTTTTTCTTGAAAACCAATAAAATAAGAATCATAACATCTTAAAAACGATTTCCCTTGAAAATAATTTGAAAACATATAATGAATGATTGAAAATGTTTTGAAAACATTTTTACTTGGAAACCTGTGAAAGAATGTTTAAAATGTTTTGAAAAACATTTAACTGAAAATAATTTGAAAACATATAAGTAATTATTTAAAAAAAATTGAAAACCATCTCTCTGAAAATACATTAAAAACATATAATTAATTATTAAAAAAAATTAAAAACAATTATCATTTGAAACATATAAAAGAAGGCTTAAAAGATACTGAAAATAATTTCCCATTAAAATCACTTTTAAAAACATTTTCTTAAAAATAAACCTTTTATGAATGAAAATGATGATTCAAATAAATGATGGTGGGTAAATCTATACATGACATATAAGGCAAGAAGAACGCTCCTTTTTCATGGTATAAAGGTTAGAAAAATTCCTTGATAGAAAATAGAGAGGAATATTCATTTGAAGAGATTGGTAAAAAAAGGTAAAAATGTATTTTAAAGAATAAAGGATAATGGTAAAAAAAAATTGGAAACCCATTTTATAAAGCATGGTTTTTAAGGAATGTATATTTCTGGCCGAAAAGAGGGTAAAGTCGGATTTTCTGAAAAAACGCATTATTAACAATTTTATGTTCTAAAGAGTGAAATAAATGGTACCAATATATGAATAAATCATTAATAAACAAAGGATAATAAATTCCATGAATTTTATTGAGATATTTATCATAATATTTCATGAAAATAACAATAAACATAAATAATATTGGAAAGCAATGATATTGTCTCAATGAACTCTTATAACTTAGTAAATAAGGATCATACTATCAATATAATAAAATGAAATTATATTTTACAAAAAATTTAATTAAAATAATTAAATTCCAGACATAACAATTAAAATGGAAGTATATACATCTCTAAATAGAATTTAGGTGTATAACAAAACATGATTCTCAAATAAGAAAATTTGAGGAAAAACAATTTCACCCATTTGGTAACTTTTGAAACACAACCCCCATGAAAGATTGATAACAAAAGGGGTATTTGAATACCATAAATTTAATAATATTATACATAAAATAAAATAATTTTTAGTACATAAACCACAAAAAAGGAAAGAGTTGTGAACATAGAATGTATCACATGGAAACAAAAACTGAGATGAAATCCCTTTACCTTGTGTCTTAACTGTTCCAGTACTCATTCAAAACTCTTGAAAAATAAATATAAATTTATTATAAATATATTATATAACTATATTGTTACTTATAATAACATATAGTATTTTTTATATGGCTTTATATTACTTTTTTATTAACAATTCTATCTTATGTTTTCACTTTGGATAATATTCTCTTCGTTCTTCGCATGTGTCTAAATTTGTTATATATTTGGTACTTATATTTATATCATGACTCTATAATTTAAAATATAATATAAATATAATTTATATTTAGTATATGTGTATTATAATAAACAATATGATATATAATTATGAAATATAATACACCATTCATTGAGACGGTAATTCTTACATACACATGAATGTTGTTTTTGTTTCTATTTCCATATTGAAATAAAGAGATAAAATGAAATATATGTTAATATGTATATAATATAATTATATTATCATTATAATGTTATATATATTATATAAGTTCACTTAAATCATCTTTAATACATTCCACATAGTGTGTGAACAAATCACATCACTTTGAGGGGGCGAGAGTCAACACTTCCTCAAACGAAATTATCATATCTACACCAAATGGAAAGTAAAAAAGATAAGATTTGTAAAAAATAAATACAGTTAATGAAATCATAAATATAATATTATCTTATATTAATATATTTTCCTTCATAATGTATACCATGATAGGCAGTGAGGGAAAAATTAACAATCATCATTTAGTGAAGTGGTAGTTCGCCATACACGTAAACAGTATGTTTGTTACCCATTAGATAGAGGGGTGGGTAAGTTTAGGTTTAACACATAGAATAAAAAATCCTATTATATTTAATATAAGTTTTTAAATAAATCATAGAGGAAATAAAGTGTAGGGTTGGATAAATAAAATAAAATAGATGAGCTTGATATAAGATGATGCCTCTTAATCAAGACACTCTTTTTGGTTTGTGCCAAAAGGTATCCTTGGATTTATTTTCTTCCAAAAGGGTGTATTCAAGTAAGAAATTAGGTATTTTATAATTGGTATGTTTATATATGGGGAGAACATATGTGGTTTTAGAGGTGTGAAGAAGTGGTAGAGTTGTTGGCCTTTTATATGGAAGCAAAAGGACTCACATAGAATATTTGAGAACAAGTTAGGTTTACACATATTATTAACAAAAAAAAGTCATAAAAATCATCCTAAATCAATAATGGAAGTTTTATTGAATATATAAGAAAATAAAAGGGGTTTTGGACAAGTTTATTGGTTATTTGGGCCCTTAAGATTTAGGTTTAGTCCCTAGTTAATCTAAATTTGACCATAATTTCCGTGATAAATTTTAATCACTTTAACTAATCTTTTTGGTTAAAAATGAATTTTATTTTATTATCATATAAATATTTTATTTATTAAAAAAATTATTTAATTTTTTTAATATTCAATTCATAGAATGAACCAAATTAATATTAATGTTAATCCCACAAACAGGACGAAATAACATGTTTTAAAGTAAAATAATCAAATGATTATTATGTTTTATAATAAATTTTAAAGTTAAATTGATTATAATGACTTCAATTGTATTAATATATTTATAATTAATATAATGTGGCCTTAAATAAATTTAAAATAATATTTATCATTAATAATGTTTTAAATGAAAAGACATCTTTTAACTAAAAATCCATATTTTCCACTATTCGTAAAAAATTTAATTTTTCTCAGAAAAAATCCCAAAAACTAACCCTAAGATATTGTCGGAATTCTAAATTTTAAAAATGAAGTTTATTTTTTAAAATTAAACTTATATATGTGTCTAAAATTAATTTTTTTGTTCATTACTTGAGGACATTAAAAGCGGATCATTTAAGAAAATAATTTTTTTAACCATATAAAGACTTTACCAAAAATTATATATTTCATCATCAATATGTTTTATTTATATATATAATTTATAAAAAAATATTTGAAAAGTTTTAATCACAATTCATTTTACTATGTTTATATTCTATATTATAATTATATCATTTAAATTATTATATCAATAAAATACATTTAGTAGAAACTCAGTGTTGCATTTAACATATGACAATTCAGTGTTACGTGTTGCATATGCCAAGTTGGTGTTGCGTGTAGGGAATGTTAAAATTTATGTTGTGTGAAGCGCGTGATTAACTTTTTGTTCCATATAATGCAATCCAAACATAGTGATTTAATATAAAATAAACTATTTTTAGTGTTACATGAAATCCAAGATATCACAAATGTTAAATAAATTCAAAAAAAACAAATTCTCAAAATCATGAAATGTTTCAATAGAGACCATGAATGACCTTGTTAGGGATGATAAATTTTCCATTCCATTTTTACCCATTCCAATACTACTATTAGTATTATCCTGATACTTTAATGTTAAAGTATAGTGGTTAAGGAACTCGTGGTAAAACAGATTAAATACATTATAAGTAAGAAGTGTGGGGTACTAATTTTGGTATTAATAGAGGTTTTTGATTCATACATTGAACTTGTATTTTGTTAACACCTATAAAATAAAATAACGGGTTTTGATTTGTATGAATAAAAAATCACTATTTATAGAATAATTATTTTAATCATATGTGGTTAGGTGGGGTATGTGATATTAATTATAATAATAAATTTTAAAAAAATTAAAAAAGTATTAATGTATAAAAATAAAAAGGTAGAATAAATCATTTACTGTTATTTGTTTTGATCATAACCATACTTTGGTATTTGAAAGTGGGATTTTTCACAATTTGAAGGGGAGAAATCTCTTGAGATTTTATTTTTGAATAACATGCACTTTACAATAAAGTGAAACATCATTTTTAAGTGTAAATATTTTGAATATAAATCCTATCAATCGTAATTCTCAGATTCACAAGATTATTTTTTAAAAATCCCTCATGATTTTATTTAAATTTTTCCTTTACAAAGTAGAGAATAGATTACTTTACAAGACTATTGATAATAAGCATGTTAGCATTATAAGATTATAACTCTATTTGAATTTTATCATGAGTGATGAGTGAAAATATTTAAAATAGAGGTAAATAATGATTTTTAATGTTAATTAATAGTTAATTTAGGAATAATAATTAATAAAAGGACAATTCCAAAAAATCTCAAAATTGAACATTTAAATTTCATAGATTGATTTATTTATTTGAAAATTGAGAAATTAAATTGAAAGTTTATGTGTATTTTTGAATATTTTATTTAAAATTTGTAATCATTAGATTTTATTACATTGAATTTTGAATATAATTAGATTCGGTGACCTCTTGGATTCAATTTTTATATTCTATGCTTGATTACATGAATGGTTTAAACGTGGATGTAGTTGTAACATTCATTTTTATGAAATTGTTTAAACAATTTTTAATTATTTTTAAATGATAATTTAATCAAATTACCCATGAAATTAATTGTTTATTTAAATTATGGGAATTTTTATATATAAGTAAAATGAATTTAAATATATGTTTTAAAATTTATATCTTTTTAATTTTATTTATTATATTTTAATTTGGTATTTTTTAAGGGTTTTTGAAATTGTTTTTTAAGTGTTTATCTTTTTTAGGTGTAAAAAAAGTACTACCAGCTTGTCTGTCCCCAAAAAACTAGGGACCATGAAACTTAGAAATACCACTAAGGTCTTCTAGACATGGTTACTCTATGGTAAGGTTAGTTGTGTCAAGGAGGAGTGAACCCACAAGTTCTCACATGCATGGGTTTGGCCTAACCCTTCTTGGTTCACACAATACGCACAAAATATGTCTTGCATATACATGTTTACCTAAATTCACACCATGGTGAAATATTTAGAGACACGGAAAAAATAATATTTATTATATACAATAATTCCTCTCCTTTATCTTTTTTATATGGGATAGCTTGTATGAGTCATTATACATCATTTATCAATACACTGACACCCAACCCTGATTTCATGTCGATTAAAAAAGAATTAGAGAATTATTTATTTTATTTTATGATTTATGGGTCTAGAAAATGGATATATGACTTGTTGAAATATGGAATAGATATTTTTATTTTGTTTCATGAATACCTGTATATTGGATTTTCAAGTTACTAAGATTGTTGGATTTTTCTTGTTTATTAACATGTTAAGAGTTTCTTTTTTTCTAAAAAAATATTTTATGGTTTTTATTATTTAATTTACCCTTAAATTAGGGTGTTTTAGGCATGATTATGAGCATAATAACTATAATGTAGGTTTATTTTACATGATAGTAACTATTTGTGACATTAAAAATGGTTTTTGGAAAAAATTAAAAATAGTCCCAAAAAATATTCTAAAAACATAATTTTGAAAAAGGGATTTAGATAATTCAATAATCAATAATTAATTAATTAATTTTTTCTATAATTAGTTATTAATGTGGGTTAATTAATCGAAAAAATAGTGATGGTTTTCAGAATGATTATTATTTGGTTCTATTTATATAGTTTGTATGTGGGTGTGGTTTGGTAACATAACTCTCGATAGATTGTATGAGCATATATTCCATTTTTATATATTCTTACCAGCATAATTTGTGTAGGGTATATATTGATAATGTAAGGGGATTCCTTAGTGGCCCCTTATGAGAGGGTAGATAAATTTGTGTGATATTCTGTAGGTTTATTCATAATGTAAGGAAATTATAGTACTCGTGAGTAATTGGTTAAGGTATAGGAACAGTTAAATTATATCCAGGTTTTGTGTGTGTGTATCCCTAGATTTATAGTGGAATGAATCATGGTATGATTTTGGGTTTTGTGGTAGGGTGATAAATAGTTTATATTGGTAAGATTTTTTTTTATGTTTTGCGTTGACTCGTTTAGTTGTTCCAACCTTTCATGAAAGAATGTTATTGAGAACTATATAAGATGTAAGGAATGCATGATGATATTACATGGGGTGTGGGGAAAAGGGATAAATACTTCACTTCTTTTGATTACACAATGGTGATGTGTGATCAATTTTTGTTTTCGTATGGTTATTTCCCCATGTATATTGGGAATAGATTCCCATATTGTGCTTATTTATATAATAGTTTGACATACTTCAGATAAAATACAAATTAATTAGGTATGAAATTCTAGGAATGATGAGATATAAATCATGAATGTATGAGTCAAGATATAGGCCATGTCATTTTGGAAGTGATTACTAGGCTTGGGAAATTATACTTTTGATGCTAAAATCCACATGTTTTGGGAGATGTCACAAAATTCATGTATTGTTTTGAGTGAACCTGGTCCAGAAAAGCTCAAAACCCTTTTAAGGGTCTGTGTTCATAAAGGTAAAAGCCTTCAGTAATGGATAGTGCATTATAATGTTTTCCAGGCTATCATGGAATTTGAGGTGGAAAATTCTATGAATATTATGTGTGTTCTCATAAGTCCATGTCCCATTTTCAACCATTGTGAATAACCAATACATCGCAAATTTTTTGAGGTTGTCACATAAGTAGAGGTGGTAACTTCCATGCAGAAAATGTGCATTTATGGAACTCCACATCCTATTTAAAACCATAGAAAACATATTTTTGATCCATTATCTTTCTCAAAATATTTATCCCAAATTTTTTCATTACTACAAATAACCCCCTCCATCAAACATTTCAAGGGATGCGACATTTTATCTTCCAAAAAATGACTCGGAATACGTGAAACTCTAGTATCCATGATCAATAGATTAAGTAAATTCTAAAAGGTACCCATTTTCATGAATCTGCATACCATGGGATCTTTAGAACATCAACCCATGGTATATATTACATTTTCCATGGTCGATAGCCTTTTTTTAAGAAGAAATACTTTTTAGTATCTTTGGTTTTTTTGAGACTATTAGCCTTCGTGAAACAAACACATGGGAACCAATAACTCACTCCAAGGAAAGGACAATATATTTTTCAAATAATAAGTCTTCTTGATCCCCATGTCCTTAAAGAAACCTCCTATATTTTTGAATCATCCACCCTTTATGAAACCCCAACCTTAGGAAAACCCATCCCTAGGGCCTCTTCGTGGTGACTCCTTTCAACTAACACCCTTTTGTGAAGGTTGAATGCTCAGGGGCCTTGTTCCCATCCAAACTCAGTTCATCCACACACTAAATACCCATGAAATTTTTATCTTATACCCTGATGGACACCCCCTTTCTTCAAGCATGGGTTGGACTATTACCTTACCTTTTACTAAAAAGTATTGACACCCTAATGCCTCTTTATCCAAAGCAGAGGAACCTTAACATCAATACATCTAATTGTCACTCCTATATAGTGGTTCTTATTCAATACACTTCCCAAAGCTACATGTTTAGTAGATGAATACTCCATGAAGGTGGAATCATCTAAGGAAACTGGCTACCTTTCATTGCAAGTATGTCTGACATCAGATATTCCACTACTACTTGGAAATGGTCTCCCTATTTGTATGCTCATCCAATTTTTATGATGTATAATGTAAACAATTAAAACCCAATGTCCGATTCATTCAATGTTAAAATTTAGGAAACATCCTTGATACATAAAGTTAAACTATATTCTTACCATGTGTGATGAGAATAGGATTCCCCATATAAAACAATCATGGGGTGAAACTTCATCCCCCTCCATGTGATGATCCTCTAGCTTCAGGTAACTTCTATGTGTAATCCCCATACCATCCCTCATTGATGATCCTTTGGTGACATGATAATTTTTACCTAATTATTTGAAATATCATGGACTTATACTATCACATGACATAAAAATTCAACATCAAACTATGTGGGTTTTGATCCTCATTTTTGATAGGGTAAGTTGGACACCTCCATGCGATTTATTTTTGACATCCTAAAAATTTTGGTATACCTCATCATGGTTCAATCCTAAAACCCAAAAATTACCATAAAACATATATATATCTTCCCTAGAGATTATAATTCTCATGTGTGATAATCTTCCCCATTGGGGACACACTTATCAAAAACCTCAAATATGACAGTATTCCCCCCTAGGGACACACTTAACCAAAAAACCATGTGTGATCATATATACCCTATGGAAACACTTAAACAAACCCTAGATTTTGATTATATTTCTCCCTAGAATAATGATTAATCAAACCATCATGTGTGATCATATTCACCTTGTGAACACACTTAACCAAACCCTATTGTTTGATCATCTTTCCCCTTGGGAACACACTCAATCAAACCCTCATGTTTCATTATCCCCCCCCCCTTCGATGTCACACATAACCTCAAACTTATCCCCACAATATTTTAAACTAATAACCAGATATTCCCATCAAGACATTGAACCTATGACCCATCCAATTTAATAATACATTAAACCTATTACATGACCTGAAATCTCTACCCCATTCAATGAACATGGAGTTAAATTATAGTATTACCTTGTGGGGTGAATTTAGGATTCCCTGTGTATAATCATCATGGGATAACACTTCCTCCCATGCCAGGGAATGGTCCTCCTATTTTGGACCACTTTTATGCTCAATCCCCCCACTATCCATCATTGAACCTCCTTCTTGATAAGAGAATCCTTACCACATGATGTTAAACTGAATGGACCAATCCTATCATATTAACTTAAACTACTACATCAAATTACATGGTTTTTTATCCCTGTATTTTAATAGGGTTTGTAATAATCCTCTACGAGATTTAATAATGACATAGATAAAAATATTGGATACCTCCAAGATGTTCAATAATGTGAGGTGATATCTCTGGTTTGTGACAGATATTCCAAGTGGGATAGAGAAAGAATTTGGGAAAATTAAGTTCACCCTATTGTCAATGAGGAAGCGTCTAATCCAGCAAAGTGGAAGTGGACTCTAGAGGCCACTCGTCAAAGGTTTTTCAAGTTAGATCACTCATTAATCAGGGTTGATCCTTAGTTAACTTTATCTTATTTTGAAATAAAGGAGAGGATCTAGTGAGTGGATGAACCTCCCAAATATTTTGATGTTGTTTGTTCTAAATTTTCTATATGACTAACTGTTTAATTTTTTTATTTATCTCAATCATGTAAATAATACAACACAAAATGAATCCCTAAGACAATGTGGGTCATTCTTGTGGTGGGAATCAAGGGACAAATAAGATATTTATCATTAATAAGATAATACCATATATGTGCCAAAAACTTAGGGTATAAATTTTTTATTAACAATCAACATTATCCTATTGAGGATTTCTTCGACTGAAGAGTGATATTCTCTACACATCCCATATCCTTTCTCAATGATAACTACTAAACATATGGGGTAATTCTATCAGAAATGAATTCTACCCAAAAATGTGGATGAATATCATGAATTAGGATGCTTGGGATTTGGAACAAAAAGGGTGACATTATGATAGTGAATGATTGCTAACCATGTTCAAAAATCTGTATTCCACAATCATTCTTCCAATGATGGAGTTAAAAAAGGAATTTTTTTTATTGACTATTTTTGAATCAATGGCCCTTAAAAATTATATCAAAAATCAATCAATGTGTTCTCCCATAATGGTATGTTAGCCAATGTGTCTAGGAAACATTTCCTTTAAGGGGGTATTTTATATGTGAATGATGACAGAGATTTAGATCCAAAAATATGAAAATCATGTAGATAAACTGGGGGAATTTTCAAATGGATTTCAACACTCAATAGATTATGCCACCATGTTTCTGAGTACATCATGGGGTAACAACTTTTTGAATGAAGTTCAAATTCTTCTTCCATGTTGTGAATTGTCTTGGATACTAGGTGGTGGTCAAATAACTCAAATTGTGTATTTGGTGACCAAAACCAAATGGGAAAAAGGGATTCTCAGGAAAGGACATAATGTGTTCTTTATATTTAAATCATTCAATGAGGAAATAGGTAACATAGCTTAAAGTCTTGATATGAGGACATTGAACACATAGTTTGGAATCTTATGGTGAGTAAAACGCATCATACAATTTAAAATGAGTTGATTAAGATATTCGTAACATATTTTATCTTATTGTGATTGGGATGCAAGAACCGATGTGAATAAATACAACTCGGCCATAGTAATAGAATGAAAAAAAGAAAATATAATGGGAAGTGCTTCATAGAATAACATTTAAAGAAAATGGATTTGGGATTTTTCTCTAAATATTTCTTGAACTGATAGGTCTCAATGAGCATAGCTTGGTTTTTATTAGGACCCATAGTGGGTCCCACTAGATTCATACATTTTAATTTACATCCTTAGTATTTTTTAATGTTACGATAGTGACCTAGAGGGTGGGAAGATGACTTTTCCTCAATTTTACCATTTATTAAAAATGGGATTCAACCCTCCCATACCACACACCTTTTGGTCCAATAAATGTGACCTTAAAATATTCTCAACTCCTTGTTTTTAAACTTTCTCATTATGGAATGCTTTAAAATGATTATACACTATTATTTCCAAGCCTTCCTAGTTTCCAATGGTTGGTGGCCACAACTGCTATGGTTGGTAATTTTGGATCCTTGATCTAAATGGGATTATCGGATGTTGGTTCCTCCCACCATATATTCATCTTTAGAGATCATTACCTAGATAGAGTCTCCCTCAAAGATTTAAGTCATATACATGAAACTCATTATTAACACCATTTCAAGGTGGAAACTAGTTAATTACACTACTTATATCTCAAAATCATAAAAACTTCTAGTCATAGTAGATGGTAACGTTGGTAATATCTGATAATTTCTAGATGTTGGGAATGATGGGCACCTATAAATTATTTCCGTTATAAATTCATAGGAATCATTCATATGGTGAAAGATAGGAATGGAACCCAAGTAATCCTACTTTAACCATGGGGTATTTGATACTAGGGGAATAAGTTATCTGAGGATTCTTACCCCAGGCATCCCATGTTTACAGTATGACGTAGATATTTTGGTTCATGTAACAGGTTTAATGTCTTTTCAATATGGTTGGGTCATGGGTTTAACATCTTGTGGGGATATCTCAGTAATATATTTACCATCTTGAACATATATGATAACAGTAAAGTTCTCCCCCTGTGGGAGGAGATGATCACACTTGATGGTTTTTTTTATTTTTTTCCTTCTAGGAAGATGATCACACGTGTGGGTTTTGGTAAGATTACCCACATGGTGGAAGATAATCACATGTGATGGTTTTGTTAAGTGTTACCCCTTAGGGATTATGATCATATATGAGGTTTTAGTTAATTTTGTCCCTAGGGAGGAATATGATCACACATTATAGTTTTGTTATGTGTGCCCCCAAAGGGGAAAGATGATCATAGATGATGGTTTATTTTTGTGTGTCCCTAGGGGTTTATTAATCACACTTGATAATTTCCATATCCTATGGAGAATACCTACTGGTCTAATGATAATGTTTGTCTATTAGTATTGAAAATCCATGAGGTATCCTATATTTTTCAAGATTTTAGGATTGAATCTCATAGAGGTATCCTATATACCCTATCAAAAGACAGAGATGAAAACCCACATAGTTTAATGCTTTAGTTTAAGGTCATGTGTTAGGACCAGTCTCTGTAGTTTAATGTCATTTGTTAAGTATTATGATGTTTTGAAATGAACATCAATGTGGGATGGTGTGGGTATTACGCATAGTAGTGGTTTGGAGTAGGTGCATCCTTCCATGGTGGGGGAGGAAGTATCATCCCATGATGATTTTATATATAGAATACTACATTAATCACATAGGGTAAGACTATAGTTTAATTTCATGTGCTAAGAAATTTTTCATATATTTTAACATCATGCAACTATGACATTGGAATATGTAGTTTTGTTACTTGAATCTTGGATGTAGGATGGTCATATACCCAGTGAGACCATTTCAAAGTGGGATAGGAAGATCTGGTGTAATCCCTCCACACAAGGAAATGTGGGAAACATCACTTAATGATTCCACCATCATATTTTAAGCATCTTCTTCACATGAACCTCTATAGTGGGAAATATCTTAAACACTACCACAGAAGAGTGGAAATGTAACACCCCGAAATTTTATGAAAAATATTCTTTTTAATTTCACTAATTTCTTGTGTTGTACGCTACACCAAAAGGAGCATGCACAACACGCATCCTTGACTTGCCTTGTATTACACGCAATTGCGACCTTCCTCGATAGAGTGTGTAGTACGCAATACCAAGTTTCACTAAACAACGATATGCTATTAAAATATTATTAAAACTAGTCGTTATGAATAGTAATAACCACCTTTTAAAATTTTAGAAATTTTATCTCTCAAAATGGACTTCATTTTTGGATTCGAAGTATCAAATTTAGCCTAAGGTGAAATTTTGGTACTTTTCAGATAATTTTCATATTCTGATGAATAGTGAAAATTACTAAATTTTAATTAAAAACAACTTTTTTAATCGAAATAATTAATAGTGATAAATTATTAATTTGAGTGGTTTTAAAGTATATTTTTACAATTCAATACAATGTTGGTCATTGGATGTAATTTCACATTTACACCAGACATAAACAAGTGTTAATCTTTTGATAGTTATTATCTCTTAAAAACACGCTATTTGTTGTGACAGCGGAAATTAATTATAAAATTAATTATTGCAACTTATATGTTGGGAATTTTGTAAAATAGAAATCATTTTTGAATTCGGAATATCAATTATATCTTAGGGTGAAATTTTGGCCTTTTTCTGAAAAACTTCAATTTTTGATGAATAGTGAAACTACTAAGTGGTAGATAAAAAACTGAATTTTTCATAAAACTTAATTTTACCGCTTCTGTGAGTGGAATTTAGAAAATCCGAGAGACATGGTTAATATCAAGGACTAAAATGTGGTTCAATGAGATGAAAATAATTTTTGGTGAATAGTAAATTTTTACTTTTTTTACCACAGTTAAAAGTAAATAGGGTAATTAAGGGTAAAGATGATATTATTATTACCCTAAAACATGTCCTAATTCTATTGGATAAGTTACATTCGACCAAAAACAAGCTTAGGAATAAAATATGACCATTTAGGCCCACTTGGATTAGATTAGGACATTTATTATTAATTTATTTAAAGTAGGGTTAAAATAGTTAAAATCAAAGTTTAATAAGTAAATAATTTTTAATATGGGGTTATAAACAAGATAAATACGAATATAAATATTAATTAGAAAGATAAAAAGATTTCCTACATAATGGTATTTTATTTTTAATTTTTATACTTTAAATAAGTTAATTTATTTATGACACAATGATGATGCAGTAATTACCTTTTTAAGAAAATATTAACAAAATTGATGTTATAAATGCCCAAATAAATGTAATTTGAGACTTTTTATGACTTACACTAATTTTATAAGTTAATATGACATGTTATTGTTGATTTAAGTAACCTGGTTCGAACTTATCATTCTGTTGGAAATTTCATAAAAATCATGTACCAAATAGTGTCAAAATTGTCATAAATTAGTTTTTAAAACAAATATTATATTATTAATTGTTATTTAATTCCTAAAAATCTAATGTTCGGCCAAATGACTTAGATAATGATATATATATTAATAATAAACAACTTGGGGTTCTTTTGGCTTCATATAGTAAGTTTATTAACCATATAGTGTAAGAAAACAAAAAGACACGGTAAAAGTTAAATTATTTAACTTAGAGTTAAATCTAATTTATAAGGTTAAAATAATAACTTAACTTGTCTAAATCCTATTGGATGAGAGGATTTCGACCCATCCCAACTTTATCTTCGAAATAAGACCATTTCGAACCATTATAAACCGAATTTGACCTTAATATAAAATAATAATTTTAGATTTTCCTAAGATGCCCCTCTCCTCCCTTATAAAAGGGCACCTCCTCCCTCTCCTCCTCACACCAATTTGAGCATTCAAGCTCGGACAAACCCTGCCAAAATCTCTTATCCACTCCCCTAGTATCATCCTAGAGGTCCTGGTATTCTTAAAAGACCATACTTAGTTCTTTAAGTGGAGGTTAAGTGAAGGCGCGTCAAAAAGAGGTAATATCCATTACTGATCTTTTTCAATTTATTTCTTCTTCAACTTCTTCTTCTTTAGTTGTTTCATGATAAAGTAATAACATCAGTATTTCTTATATACTGATATGTTATTATAAATATGAAACAACTCTAATTAACCTTCAATCCATCCTATGGAAAATGAAATCACCGCGCGTGCGTACGTACGGAATACAGTCTCCACGCCGTGGTGAAATCTATTTTCCGCCACCACCTTAATTGGATCGGTATAATGGTGTAATGAGTAACTATATATTATTATTTTAAAGTGATATTGATTCTGAAATAGTATACATACACTCCAATACATTCCCACGATCATGAGAATAATATCATCGCTCGTGCCTACGTACGGACTACCGTCTCCACGACGCGATGAGATTCATTCTCCACTTTAACCATTCATGAATGATTATAAAGTATATATAATAAGTAATCATGAAATATATGACATAATAATGATACTGGATTTATGTGTATATATATGAATGTCATCTACTTAATTCCGGTCAACTCAATAAGGAAACGAAAACAGCGTTCATGCGTACGTACGGACTACCGTCTCCATGAACGGTGTGTTTCATTCCATTTATCGATATATTATATATATATATATATTCTAAATATATATTATATATAAATCATGTTTTACATTCTAGATATAAGTAATCATGATCCAAGTAATCATATTAATAATTACAAGTTAAAAACACGAACGACAAATGAGACGATTTTACCCAAAACGCTACTTTAACATGAATTTACAAAAGAAAGGGTAATATAAAGTCATAATTGGACCATATATGATATAATAACAATGAATATGATTCTGGAATAAGTCAATAACATGATTTAAATCATTATACAGGAGGTTCGGACACTTACGAAGCAAATCGGACTTAAGGTAAGGGAATATATCACAATCTCATTTTATCCGAGATTGTTTATACTTTGGTATTTACTGGGGTGTATTTTATCATCCACATCCATGTTTACTCAATATGTAATATTATTTCCATCCACCTACAATTGTTTAAATCCAATTTTACCCTTTGGTGAGTTTTAGTAAAAGATATGAAAGGAATCTTTTGTCGTTTTTCGTACGAGGTACTTTTTTGACTTTTACGGCATGAATAGATTTTTAAAACAATATTTCCAAGAATCTTCCTTTACAAGTTTTCAAGTTTATTTTTAATCAACTTATTTTAGTTTAAAATTGTATGACATGTTAAGAAAGGAAAAGTGTTTTTGAAGTAGAAAGGATATTTTCCTCAAGAATGCAGTTCAACTGTTTTATCAAAATTATTTTCCATCTAATATAATAAAGGGTTCTGTTTTTATCCCTATTATTACATTGATTTGATTATGTTGTGATGGAATTATTTTTATGAATTCATTTATCTTATATGAATTGTTTTATGATGTCATGTTGTTTAAGAATCCCATTTTTATTACAGGGGTTATGAAATGATGTATAGTTTAAGATTTTGTGGCACACATAAGAATGGTATCATTATGAGAAGGGTGGGACCTATATCTCCCTCCAATTCATTGGGTAAAGATTTTATATCTCATGAGATAGACATGGCTGGAATGGTAGGTTATAGCGGTTCAGTGAAACAGGACTGAAAAGAGGGTGACTCGGTTCAGAAAGGGACTTTGTCCACTAAGATAGTCTTGGCAATGAGTCTTGACTAACAAGAAATGATTCTCTATGATTATGAGTGAATGCCACAAAGTTTCATGTTTTATGTTATGATTATTGTGATTACATTTCACTGCCATGATTTACACCATGTTATGAAATTATGATCTCTTTTGCAGGTTAAGATTTCCAAAAGTTATGTACTTATGTATATGATGTGATTGATATTTCTTTTGTTTACCCTTACTGAGCATTTGAGCTCACCCTTTTATGTTTTCTTTTCCCCAGGATATAAAGAAAGGTCTTAGGTATAAAAAAACAAGATCTTTATGGGAGATGTTGAAGATATTTCACCATGATTAGAAGATTAGGTTCCGAGTTTCCAAAGTCACTAAACTATTATGATCCTTCCGTGTGTGTTTTTGTTATGTACTAAGTATTCCGCAAATGTAATGTAATGTCAATGTACGTCAAGATACGGGTCTCTACAGTTGGTATCAGAGGAAAGGTTTAGTCAACCTTTGGAAACTAGGATGCGAAAGCGTTAGTGAGATACCTAGAGATATTTCTAAGGTATGTCTAGGGATGTCCCTAAGGATAAGTATACGTATAAGATACAGTCCTAGAACTATGGTAACGATCATAGAATTTAACCTAAGAAGTTAGATATTGAGGATACTCCCCCTTTATAATGTTGTTTTCCCTAGCATGATTTTTGCCTTTCACAAGATTCTTTTTGTGTTTTAGTTAATGGAGGGAACCAGAATGAATTTGGTTAACATTGAATCCAATGGATAAATTGGTGACTATGTGAAAAAAAAATTGTGTAATTCCTAGAGAGAAAGATCTTGTGATTATTCCAAATCAGTCATCGCGATATATGATTAACAAGGTGAAATTTAGTGTTATGCCTAATTCATCAAAGAAGAGGAAGATAAACTATTATGCATGTTCGCATGTTGAGGAGCATAAAGAAAGGAAGATTGAGATTTCTAAATAAGGGAAGAAGAACCTTGAGAAATACCTCAAATGGAGGGACCGATGTTATCTGTGTGGAGAAAAGGGTCATAGAGTGACAGACTGTTATGGAGTTCAATGTCTTATTTGTGGAGAACATGGGCATTACCCAACTCAATGCCCTGACCTAAAAAGATACTTCTAAATCAAGGAAGGACTTCTTCCAATACAATTATTGAAGTGGATGGACTGAAGTGTTTATGTATTGGTATTCAGGAATAATGTTGTTGAGGTACTTTTATTGTGTATTGAAATATTTATGTATTGGTCTATTGTGTTCTTCAATAATTTAAGGTACCAGTAACCATGAAAAGTGATTCAAATATTTTGGAAAGTAGATAATATGTGCATAATGAAGCGAAAATGAGAAAATGAAATGTTTAACAGTATTCATGAGCTCATGATTGATATAAGGACTAAGTGATATAATGGTTTGAGTATAAATAATTTTGAGGATTTTGGTTTATGGAAAGTGTTAACTTTTAACTGCATTGATTTTTTCACTAACGTTCAATGGGTATTCAAGAGAATACATTATTAAGGCCTTTGAATGTTTGGAATGTGACCAAAAAACCATATCTTATGACATATGGGGATCAACGATGGTATTAAATCTCTGGTAATCGTTTTCACTATATTATGAGAGTGGACTGCAGTATTATGGATAAGCCTAAAGATTGGAATGGATTATGTTGGACATAAGTTAGTATTGTTTAAGAATAGAACTTTTGATATTATTTATGTAGTTTTAGAAAAAAGACAACCTGCAGGACGGGCGACAACCCATCGCGTCGGACAAATCTGTGGGAATCGAACCCACAACCGAAGTGCGACTGGCCTTTATCGCCTACCACTGGACTACAGGAAGTCCCTGTTTAGTAGAAACTAGTTTTATTATATTAAGCAGTATGATATATGAAGTATAAGTCCATTTTAGGAACCATATATGATTAATCTCACTATAGATCGACTTATGTATATAATTTTTGCTAACCTTTTGTTTGAGACAGATGGAATGACCTATCATTCTATCACATGATCTGATAACACTTCACGAATAACAAATTCATCTTCATTTATTTATGAGATGAAGTTGAAATTGTTCAAGGCACGAACAACAGTGATATTGTACCAAAATAAAGTAAGTATTTATTCTAACTCAAATTTTCAACTTTAGGGAAATGATCTTGAAAACCAAAAATGTTTTCCTAGTGATCTTATACCTGATGAATCATATGGTACCTTGTATCATCACAAATCTATGGATTTGTGATTACTGGATTTTCCATAGCCATGTTCTCTACCACTCTCCATCAGAACATGATGGTTAGATTTTTCTTCCATATCCATATTTTCACCTATGTGGAAACCCAGTGACTAGTTTATTTGGGTAACCGTTACGTTTCATACCTTTGTTTTTAAAGATTGGTTTTGGTATTAATTTTTATGATGTGGGTTTCTATTAAAGAAACTTTTGAATAGTAAACTATTTATAACCCTGACGAATTTCGAGGGCGAAATTCATTTTAAGGGGGGTAGAATGTAACACCCCGAAATTTTATGAAAAATATTCTTTTTAATTTCACTAATTTCTTGTGTTGTATGCTACACCAAAAGGAGATTGCACAACACGCATCCTTGACTTGCCTTATATTACACGCAATCGCGACCTTCCTCGATAGCGTGTGTAGTACGCAATACCGAGTTTCACTAAACAACGATATGCTATTAAAATATTATTAAAACTAGCTGTTATGAATAGTAATAACCACCTTTTAAAATTTTAGAAATTTTATCTCTCAAAATGGACTTCATTTTTTGATCCGGAGTATCGGATTTAGCCTCGGGTGAAATTTTGGTACTTTTTTGATAACATTCATATTCTGATGAATAGTGAAAATTACTAAATTTTAATTAAAAACATCTTTTTTAATCGAAATAATTAATTGTGATAAATTCTTTATTTGAGTGGTTTTAAAGTATATTTTTACAATTCAATACAATGTTGGTCATTGGATGTAATTTCACATTTACACCAGACATAAAAAAGTGTTAATCTTTTGATAGTTATTATCTCTTAAAAACACGCTATTTGTTGTGACAGCGGAAATTAATTATAAAATTAATTAATGAAACTTATATGTTGGTAATTTTGTAAAATATAAATCATTTTTGATTTCGGAATATCAATTATAGCTTAGGGTGAAATTTTGGCATTTTTCTGAAAAACTTCAATTTTTGATGAATAGTGAAACTACTAAGTGGTAGTTAAAAAATTGAGTTTTTCATAAAACTTAATTTTACCGCTTCTGTGAGTGGAATTTCAAATATCCGAGAGACACGGTTAATATCAAGGACTAAGATGTGGTTCAATGAGATGAAAATAAGCTTTTTACTTTTTTTACCACGGTTAAAAGTAAATATAGTAATTAAGGGTAAAGATGATATTATTATTACCCTAACACATGTCCTAATTCTATTGGATAAATGAAATGCGGCCAAAAAAAACTTAGGAATAAAATATGACCATTTAGGCCCACTTGGATTAGATTAGGACATTTATTATTAATTTATTTAAAGAAGGGTTAAAATAGTTAAAATCAATGTTTAATAAGTAAATAATTTTTAATATGGGGTTATACATAAGATAAATTCGACTATAAATATTCATTAGAAATATAAAAAGATTTCCTACATAATGGTATTTTATTTTTAATTTTTATACTTTAAATAATTTAATTTATTGTTGACACAATGATGATGCAGTAATTACCTTTTCAAGAAAATATTAACATAATTGATGTTATAAATGCCCAAATAAATGTAATTTGAGACTTTTTATGACTTACACTAATTTTATAGGTTAATATGACATGTTATTGGTGATTTATGTAACTTGGTTTGAACTTATCATTCTGTTAGAAATTTCATAAAAATCATGTACCAAATAGTGTCAAAATTGACATAAATTAGTTTTTAAAACAAATATTATATTATTAATTGTTATTTAATTCCTAAAAATCTAAGGTTAGGCCAAATGACTTAGATAAGGATATATATATTAATAATAAACAACTTGGGGTTCGTTTGGCTTCATATAGTAATTTTATTAACCATATAGTGTAAGAAAACAAAAAGACACGGTAAAAGTTAAATTATTTAACTTAGAGTTAAATCTAATTGATAAGGTTAAAATAATAACCTAAACTTGTCTAAATCCTATTGTATGACAGTATTTCGACCCATCCCCACTTTATCTTCCAAAAAAGACCATTTGGAACCATTATAAACCGAATTTGACCTTAATATAAAATAATATTTTGAGATTTTCCTAAGATGCCCCTCTCCTCCCTTATAAAAGGGCACATCCTCCCTCTTCTCCTCACACCAATTTGAGCATTCAAGCTCGGCCAAACCCTGCCAAAATATCTTCTCCACTTCCCTAGTATCATCCTAGAGGTCCTTGTCTTCTTCAAAGACCATCCTTAGTTCTTTAAGTGGAGGTTAAGTGAAGGCGCGTCAAAAAGAGGTAATATCCATTACCGATCTTTTTCAATTTCTTTCTTCTTCAATTTCTTCTTATTTAGTTGTTTAATGATAAAGTAATAACATAATTATTTCTTATATACTGATATGTTATTATAAATATTAAACAACTCTAATTAACCTTCTATCCATCCTATGGAAAATGAAATCACCGCGCGTGCGTACGTACGGAATACCATCTCCACGCCGTGGTGAAATCTATTTTCCGCCACCACCTTAATTGGATGGGTATAATGGTGTAATGAGTAACTATATATTATTATTTTAAATTGATATTGATTCTTAAATATTATACATACACTCCAATACAGTCCCACGATCATGAGAATGATATCATCGCTCGTGCGTACGTACGGACTACCGTCTCCACAACGCGATGAGATTCATTCTCCACTTTAACCATTCATGAATGATTATAAAGTATATATAATAAGTAATCATTAAATATATGACATAATAATGATACTGGATTTATGTGTATATATATAAATGTCATCTACTTAATTCCGTTCAACTCAATAAGGAAACGAAAACAGCGTTCATGCGTACGTACGGACTACCGTCTCCATGAACGGTGTGTTTCATTCCATTTATCGATATATTATATATATATATATATTATGAATATATATTATATATAAATCATGTTTTACATTCTGTATATAAGTAATCATGATCCAAGTAATCATATTAATAATTACAAGTTAAAAACACGAACGACAAATGTGACGATTTTACCCAAAACGCTACTTTAACATGAATTTACAAAAGAACGGGTAATATAAAGTCATAAGTGGAACATATATGATATAATAACAATTAATATGATTCTTGAATAATTCAATAACATGATTTAAATCATTATACAGGAGGTTTGGACACTTACGAAGCAAATCGGACTTAAGGTAAGGGAATATATCACAATCTCATTTTATCCGAGATTGTTTATACATTGGTATTTACTGGGATGTATTTTATCATCCACATACATGTTTACTCAATATGTAATATTATTTCCATCCACCTACAATTGTTTAAATCCAATTTTACCCTTCGGTGAGTTTTATTAAAAGATATGAAAGGAATCTTTTGTCGTTTTTCGTACGAGGTACTTTTTTGACTTTTACGGCATGAATGGATTTTTAAAACAATATTTCCAAGAATATTCCTTTAAAAGTTTTCAAGTTTATTTTTAATCAACTTATTTTAGTTTAAAATTGTATGACATGTTAAGAAAGGAAAAGTGTTTTCGAAGTAGAAAGGATATTTTCCTCAAGAATGCAGTTCAAGTGTTTTATCAAAATTATTTTCCATCTAATATAATAAAGGGTTATGTTTTTATCCCTATTATTACATTGATTTGATTATGTTGTGATGGAATTATTTTTATGAATTCCTTTATCTTATATGAATTGTTTTATGATGTCATGTTGTTTAAGAATCCCATTTTTATTACATGGGTTATGAAATGATGTATGGTTTAAGATTTTGTGGCACACAGAAGAATGGTATCATTATGAGATGGGTGGGACCTATATCTCCCTCCAATGCATTGGGTAAAGATTTTAAATCTCATGAGATAGACATGGATGGAACGGTAGGTTATACCGGTTCAGTGAAACAGGACTGAAACGAGGGTGACTCGGTTCAGAAAGGGACTTTGTCCACTAAGATAGTCTTGGAAATGAGTCTTTACTAACAAGAAATGATTCTCTATGATTATGTGTGAATGCCACAAAGTTTCATGTTTTATGTTATGATTATTGTGATTACATTTCAATTCCATGATTTACCCCATGTTATGAAATTATGATCTCTTTTGCAGGTTAAGATTTCCAAAAGTTATGTGCTTATGTATATGATGTGATTGATATTTCTTTTGTTTACCCTTACTGAGAATTTGAGCTCACCCTTTTATGTTTTCTTTTCCCCAGGATATAAAGAATGGTTTTAGGTATAAAAAAAGAAAATCGTTATGGGAGATGTTGAAGATCTTTCACCACGATTAGAAGATTACGTTCCGAGTTTCCAAAGACACTAAACTATTACGATCCTTGCGTGTGTGTTTTTGTTATGTACTAAGTATTCCGCAAATGTAATGTAATTTCAATGTATGTCAGGCTTCGGGTCACTACAGGAAATAAGTGGGTTCAACGTTAGGGTGCCTATGATTAATAGAAATAGGAATTAGGGTGACATTTTTTAGGATAAAAAGGACAGATAATGGTAAAGGTCATGCTTAATGTAAATATGTTGGACACTATAATTTATGATACTTGTCTCATGAGAATTGGTGTTATGGATGAACTAATTTTTGATGGGTACAGGGTCCCAGGTAACTCATCTTTCATGAAAGGGTGTCAGCTAAAAGGATCTTCCATTTAGAGGCCTGGTTGATTGGTTTTGCGATGTTCTTGGTTTCAAAAATTGTGGAGGAATCACAAAAGATTTCAGATTCATGAATTAAAGGTATCTCATGGAATCCACCACATATTATGATCATGAAGGTAAGATTTTAGAAAATTAATATCATTTTTTGAAAGATCAATGGAAGTGTCCCTTAAAAAATTATATGGGAAGTTTATTTATATGTGTTACAAAAGTGGGGATTTAACTTTAATGAAATATAATCCCCAAAAAATATGTTCTATCAAGGATGAAGGATGTATGAGGAGTTCCAAAAACCCATATATGTTATGTAGAAGATACCACTTAAACTCAAGTGGTGGCCTGGATACCATTTTTAGGTGTTGATCGCTCGCAAATGTTGTGATTGGGGCACAT
The DNA here is from genome assembly GCA_963277665.1 of Viscum album. Taxonomy (NCBI): domain Eukaryota; kingdom Viridiplantae; phylum Streptophyta; class Magnoliopsida; order Santalales; family Viscaceae; genus Viscum; species Viscum album. The sequence goes on along the minus strand of OY728163.1, from coordinate 1,040,643,790 downwards.
ACTTTCTTGAATGAACATAAATTGTGCCAAAGTTACCTACACAACTAATTTGGTGGTATGAAAAACATTGTGAGGCATGAATGTTTTGTCATGACATGTAAAATTGATAGTAGTTTAAAGAAAAAAATTTAGACTAGGTCAAACCCTAGGTCATCTCTCAAAGAGCATTGGTGGTTTTATAGTGTGAATTTTAAATAAGAATAACAAAAGAGGGGTGGTTTCAAAATTGTTTTAATAAAATAAATTTATTTAAAGAGTGTAATAGTTGATAAAAATGGTGTTTTATAATGATGAGATAATAAGATCACTTCAAGTTCACTAAACATATTGGATAGTCCATTGTACTGAGAATTTTACATGGTTTTGTTTAATTCTTTGGTTGAGGGTTGTCAAGATCTTGACTAACCTCTTTCCTCTCGAAACATTGAATAAAGTACCACCCCCTGACAAGTTTTGACATCAAGAACAAATTAATGGCTACCAAAGAATAATAATATCTTTTTTATGTGTGATATAAAGAGGATCTGTGTGTTTCCCATTCGGAACAACCCAAGTTTCCCACTCGAAATTTTATCCCAATTAGTGTTGAAATGAAAAGAGGTTCACTTAACTAAACCCAAGAAATGAATTTAGAGGAGAAAAATGTTTAGCTGAAATATAAGTGAAATAATACATAGAGATTATAAAAAACAAGTTGATTATCATGTGTCATAACTCACTCCCATGTATTTGTAGCTCCCTCGAAATTATTGTCCATCGTTTAGCTCGCCATCAAGAAGAGGAGAAGGCATGGGTGTAACTCCTTCATTGTTGATCCCCCTATGATGATAGGGGCCTCTATAACTTCTTGTATAAGGAGAGTTATCCGATGGGTCTCCAAAATACCTGATCTTTGCCTCCTGGTCTAAATTAAAAATTGGGAGCCCAAGTTACCATTTTATTGAGAAATGGGAAGATGGTTTTGAGCACAAAAATTTATTAAAACCTCTTGTAACATGGGTTTTGACCACCACAAAGCCTTATCTTGCTTAGGAGAAAATAAAAAAGTTGTATCCCCACATCCTTTCTATCTTCACAGAATTTTTGGCACAATTTGGACAACTAGAGACCAAGATATGGATAGATCACATCACACAACTTTTGAATTCGTGCAGATTCGGTGTGCTGGATAGATCAGGTTGGTTAGGCCAAAAGAAGGAAAAATTATTCTGGGTTTCCTTCAGATGAAATTTATCCCAATTAATTTTGGACCATCCCACACCATTTCATCTCATTTGGATTCATATTTCATGACCAGTGCGCGGATGAGTCCACTTGTGTGAGTGGATCTTGAGCAGTTTGGCCCACTTTTCATGGACATCATCATGGGTCCTCCAAATCACCTCATCCTGCAACAGAATCATCAAAACAAGTAACACTACCCTTTTTAACAGTGATAAACTCAAAATAAATTATTCAAATATGGAATTATTTTTTTATTATTTCTATAATTTTCAATATAAAACAAGATTAGTGCAGTGGTGTAAGGGTGAAAATGAAACAGTGAATTGCAGTGCGATCACACCCCCACACTGAAACATTTTCACTCTTGCGAAAAGTCATAATTTCAAAAAATGTGCATGTAAATATTTCAAAATTTTTAAATATTTAACATTTAATTAAAATTTAATTCTTGATAGAAATTTCATCAAATAAAAAATCACACCGAGGAGTTATTGTCAATGATCATTGAAAAATACTTCTCAAAAATTGTATCTAAATTAAATTCCAAGATATGCATGATACCAATCAAAGAAAATAATTCAAAATTTAAACATGTCACAAATTATCCATGTGTGTGTGTGACAATCATTTAATGTTATTTTTCAAACTTTTTATCGAGTAAAGATAAGTTATTTTAAAAAATTATACTTACAAGATCCTTTCCACTGAACTTTCTCCATATCCTTTGCAATAAAATTTCAAGACCCACTCACTTAAGAATTCCAATAAGTTAAACCATAAGCTCCCGACCTAAATATCCCCATATGTTGTACATTTCTTCACTCCCCTCATTTATTAATTTTTCAACATTTGAACTTGGAACAAATCTCACACTCTTCTCCCAACCCATGTTTTATCTCCTCATAACAATAATTGTAATAGTTATAACAAGATCAAAGGTTGAGTAAGGGTGGTTTTTTTACTACCCAATATATAACCCTTTTTAATTTTTATTTTTGTTAGGGCATACAATAGTTGGATAACAAGTACACATGCATAGGTCAATTTGGTACAGTAATAGAATAGATCAAATAAGGAACGAACGAACGGAAATATGATTTTGGAAAGTATATAAAAATTAAACTAACTTATATTTACCTTCCATTAAGCAATAAATTATTACACATCAATATTGGGTGAAAAAAATGTCGAAAGATTAAGTGACACAATTTTTCTTTTAAACTATTCACAAAAAAGGGAATGATTCTTATCAGAGGTTTCAAAATGATACAAACATTTATATCATAGACAAAGATCTAAATTTCAAAGGAAAGTCACACAATTGTATTGAGTTCTTACTGAAATGTACATTTCATCAGATTATTTTTTGAATGTTAAAACAACATGAAATACAGAAATTCCACATGCATTTTCAATAACATCCATGATTAAATGGGCATCATTTTCCATCATAAAGTGGGACTAAAATATTAAAATTTTAGAAAAACTGTGAGTGGGAGAGAAAGAGGGAAAGAAAAAATACTATTCAGCAATATAAAAAGAGAAAAAGAAGAATGATGATAAAAATTACTAACTTACCTAGGAATATAACTAGACCCCCCACACCTAGAGTCTGCAGTGTCCTCACTATAAAAATAAAATACATGAAGGAAGGATAAAACCCAGTGGGTTTCATTCGTAGACTACGTCTTGAACTTGTAGTTCCTCCATCAGGGACTCTGAAAGGGTTTTGTGGAAGTTCATTGGTCGTTTCCCATTAATTGTGAAGTTTTTCTTAGTTTATTCATTTTGAACTTAGAAAACACCAAATGGAGAGATGTTAGTAACAATTTATGGTCCAAACTAGCGGGAACGAGGATTTTCTGGATGCAACTTTAGCCTTTAATTATAGAGGATGACCTTATACCTAATATAGATCTGACGATGAAGGATGTGATAGTCATGGGTAGCCTTGGTTCTCCCCTTATAAATCCTGGAGTTCTCATAAGCATCTCTTCTCATTTCCACCATCTTCTGAATTTGATGCTTCCTCTGAGGACTTGCACCAGAAAGATTATAGTTGCATTATTTAACGGCCTAGTAGGTCTGACGCTCAATCTCAATAGGAAGGTGACAACTCTTTTTAAACACAGGACAATAGGGTGACATTCCAATGGAAGTTTTGAAAGCAATATGATATGACCATAATGAATCATCAAGTAGAAGACTCTAATCTTTTCTATTGGGTTGAACCATTTTTTCAAGAATCTGTTTTACCTCCCTATTTGACACCTTGGCTTGGCCATTGTTCTATGGTTGATATATAGTAGACACTCTATCACTGACCACATATCGATGAAAAAGGTATTGCATTATTCATTTGTAGAAATGATAACCCTGGTCACTGATAATGAACCTAGGTAAGCCAAACCTACAAAAAATTTCAGTTCTCAAAAATTCTACAACTTCCTTAGAATCATCGGTCCTTTTAGATCATGCCTCTACCCATTTGGAAACATAATCCACTATAAAAAACATGTATAGATTTCCAAATTAATTGAGTAATGGTATCATAAAGTCAATTCCCCAAACATAATAAATTCTAGGGAAGAGAAAGGAATTTTGTGGCATCTCGTTTCTTTTAGAGACATTCCACATTATTTGATAGTGAGGATAAGATTTATAGAAGTCATGGGCATCCCAAAACAATGTGGGCCAAAAGAGACCAGAATCAAGGACCATGCAAGCAGTCTATTGGGGAAAACAGTTTCCCCCCACAAGAAAGAGTTTAGCAGAACCTAAGGACCGACTAAAACTCTCTATGAGGAACACAATGCTGGAGGAAGTGATAACTATAGGTGCGCCAAAGTTAGGGGTCATATCAAATGTACCAACGAGAACCATGTTTTAGATAGTCAATATGGTTTTTGTTGAAATAAGTAGTAATGCAAGATGATACAAAATAATTTTCAATTTCCGAATACCAAGGAATAACATCTTTCACTCGGTATAGTTTCTCATCAGGAAACATTTCATTTATCGGAAAATAGGAAGATGAGTAAATTTTTTAGGATGGGAGGATACTTTTGATATGGTCAACCACCAGATTTTCTACTCCTTTTTATTTTAATTTGTAGATTAAATTCCTGAAGGAGGATCATATAGAAAATGAGGCATGGTTAGGTTTCCGTATTCATAAGGTGATACCAGAGGGCTTCAAGGTTAGAGAATGCAATGAATTTGTACCCTAAAAGATATGAGCTAAATTTTTCCATGGAGAAAACTGTGGAACGGAATTATTTTTTAGTTGCGGTGTAGTTTTCTTGGGAAGGGTCCAAAGTATGTGAGCCATAGGCAATGACATATAGAGCTCGATCGACCCTCTGTGACAAGACGTCCCTAACTGCATAGTTAGAGGCATCACACATGAGCTCAAATGGAAAATCCCACTGAGGTGGTTGGATTACCGGGGGTGATGTGAGATTCCATTTTATCTTATTATAATATTTCTCAACTTCTTTATCAAATAAAATTCTTTATCTATTTGGATTAATCAGGAGAGTGGGAGTGCAATCTTAGTAAAGTCACAAATGAAACGACAGTAAAATCCAGCATGAACTAGGAAAGACCACACATCCCCTAAATTTTTGGGGAATGGTAAGGAAGAAATGACATCCAATTTTGATTAATCTATTTGGATACCATCCCTAGAAATGACATTTCCCAAAACTATACCTTGTCGAACCATGAAGTGGAATTTCTCATTATTTAATACAAGATTAATTTCAATATAGAAATGTAGGACTAAACCAAGACTACACAAATATTCATCAAAAGAGGAGCCATAAATAGTGAAATCATCGACGAAAATATCCATGAAATTCTACAAGTAATCTGAAAAAAAAATTATCCATATATCGTTGTAAAGTACTCGGAGCATTGCACAGACCAAATGGAATCCTATGATATGAAAATGTGCTAAAGGGGCAAGTGAATGTTGTCTTTTTCTGATCCTCATGGGAAATATGTATCGGAAGGTATCCAAAATACCCATCAAGGAAACATTAGTGGGACTTACCCGCTAGCCTCTCTAGAATTTGGTTAATTAATGGTAAATAGAAAGGGTCCTTCTTAGTGTTTTGGTTTGGTTGACAATAGTCTATAACGACATGCCAACTATTCTTTACACGAGTTGGACCAATTCATTGTTTTCATTTTTTATTATAGTAAGGAATGTTTTTTAGGAACTAATTGAATGAAACCGACCCATTGGCTGTCATATATGGGGTAAATGATTCTAGAAAACAATAATTTTGTTACTTCCTTTATCACAACTTCTAGGAGGTTTGGTTTCAGTCGACCTTGTGCCTGCCTCACTAGTTTAGCCACATCATTTAATATAATATGATGTGTAAAAATTGATGGGATAATACCTAGAATTTCAAAAAGTGACCAAACCAAATATGTTTGATACTCTGTCAAAATTTCAAGCAGTCGCAATTCATGCTCAGGAGGGAGTGAACTAGCAATGATGACAGGAAGCTTGTTTCCATTCTCAAGATATGAATATTTTAAATCTTGAGGTAGTTGTTTTAATTCCAAATCAGCGGGATTTTGGATTGATGGGAGTGTGTGTGAAACTGAGAGGTCAATGATCTCATATAACTGCTCAATAATATCATCCTTATATGATGAATAAGCTTTTACAGTCTTAGTAGTATCATCGACGGTCATTGGATCCCTAGTGTTCAAGAAATCATCAATCAATGAACATGCATGACACTTTTCTAGACTAGTAAAAAAATCAAAGAATGAATCATTTACTATCATTTCTATCAATGAAGAAAACTCAGAAAGGGGATCATGGGAATGAAATAATGTTTTTTCAAGGGAAGGGAGGAAATATATAGAATTAATAGAGGGAGAGAGGAATGTTCTTTTAAGGGTTTCTTCCAAGCATCAAGGATATTGAAGTGGACAATGTCACCATCAAAATCCATAGATAATGTACCATTGTGGAAATTAATTATGGTTTTTGAAGTTTTTAAGATGGTTGTCCAAATATAATAGGGGCAGGTCCATTCATCCTATCATCCTCCATTTTAAGCACATAAAAGTCAGCTGTAAAAAATAAATTTTGAACCCTCAAAAGAACATCCTCTAACACACCAGAGGGGTCTGCAATGCTCTGGTTAACCTATTGAACAATAATTCTAGTGGGATTCATTTCCCTAAGCTGTAATTTAGAGTAAATGGAGTGAGACATCACATTTATAGAATATCCTAATTCAATCAAAGAATTAGAAAAAGAATACTCAGCTATAGTGCTTGGAATTAATAATGTTATGGGATCATTGAAGTTGGTGGGAAGTGATGGCTCTATAAATGCTAAAACTTTTCTCCCTAAGCTCACCTTCTCATCACCTTTAAGTTTCCTTTAGTGTGTACACATCTCCTTTAAAAACTTGGCATATATTGGTATTTTTTCACAACATCAATCAAGGGGAAGTATACCTGCACTTTTTTTAAAGTCTCCAAAACTTCTTTATAGAGTTTCATTTCCTTTTGTTTTCTCAGTTGGGTGGACATTTGTGGGATTAGAAGAGGGATTGTTGGGCTAGGTGACTCAACAATAGACACACTATTTCCTTTGGAGGGGATTCTCTCAGGATAAGGTTATACCTCATTTGAAGCATTTCCAGTCGTTGGGATGGTGGTTTCCTTAAGAGTGGATGACTCTAGTGGAGGGGTCATTTTGTTTTTTATTTTTGTACCACTCTGAAGTGCGATGAATCTAAAATTTTCTTTATCTCAAGGGTTAACTACAAGTTGAGAATGTATGTTACCCAACCCATGGCTCCAGATTTCACCCACATAGTTGGAAAGTTTTCCTAATTGGATTTTTAGGTCATGTATGGAATATTGGGTGGTTTTTTGGACTTTTATATTGTTGTAAGCCATTTTTTCGTCATGTATTCTAAGATATGATTGGGTTTTGGAGGGGTTTCTTAGAATGCCCTTTGTTGTGGTTCCAGATTTCTGGGTGGTGGTGGTTGACTACTCTGCCCCAGTTGGATCAATGGTTTTTGAGGTTGTTTTGAATACACCCTTTCCTAGATGATTGTTTTTAATTCCACCCAGGATTATATGGATATTGTGGTTCTTGCCTAAAGGGTTGGTTATAGGGGTGGCCTAGAAATATTTCCTCACAACTCTCAGAAGTTTCTCTTAGTTGGGGGAACTGATCAGAGTCATGGCTATCAAAATAACATATACCACAATAGATGGGAGGAGGTGATTGGGATTTCCATTGGGAAAGAGAGAGTTGTTAAATAAGGGTACCTTCCTCTTCGAACTTTGTGTCCACCTTCCTCTCAAATTCAATACTTTTCACCTCATAGACACCTCAAATGGGTACATTGGACCTTGAACTGAATTGTTGAGTGTTATATGACATGTTCACAATTAAGGTCATTATAGAGATTGGGGTTTTATCAACTAGCACACAAACTTTAGCATCATTAATCATATTTTGGTAAATAGGAATTAAACCTTCATAAAAATACTGAATTAAAAGTTGACCACTTATTTGGTGGTGTGGACTGCTTGAACATAACCTTTTAAAGAATTCCCAATATTCATATAATGTTTCTCATGTAGATTGACTTATAACACATATGTATTTTCTTATAGTTGTAATTCAAGAGTCTGGGAAATATTTTTCATGACAAAAAGTGTTTCATGTCTTCTCAGCTTCTAATTGTTGAATTAACATAGCAAAGCCAGTCTTTCTCATTGTCTTCTAATGAAAATGGGAATTCTCTAAGATTTACTTGTTATTCATTAATATTTTCAGGTTTTAATGTAGAACACATGGTATGAAATTATTTATGATGCTTGTGTGTATCTTCTCAATCAAGTCCATGAAATCTGGGTAATAGATGAATTAAACCAGATTTAAGTTCAAAATTGGGTGCCTTTCCTTGCATTTTAATGTTAGTGGGTTGGATATAAACATCTGGTGAGGATTATTATTTTAGTGTTTTATTGTTTTCGACCATTTTAAAAACTTTAATTTCTTTTTCTAATTTGGTTCCAGGATAATATGGGTTTAGAAAAGTCTCGAGTTGTGGTGTGTCCTTTTTCAAAGGGTTGTCTTGTTCATCTCGGGGTCACTAACGTAAGATCCTCCCTGGTTTGGGTTCAAAAGGTGGTAAGTCTCTCAGAGTAGAATGAATCATGCACATAACATATAGAAAAAATAAATTATAACGCAGACATATATAAAAATTTAGAAGATAAAACAAATAAATATTGACAAAAATTACAAAAAACATATAAAAATGCACTAAATCCAACGTGCTCCCTGGAAATAGTGCCCAAATTTGAATTCATTTTCATGACACGTAAAATTTATAGTGATTTAAAGAAGATTTTTTAGTCTAGGGAAGACCCTAGGTCATATCTCAAGGAAAATTGTTGGTCTTATAGTGTTATTTTTTAATAATAAGAACAAAATCGGGGCTGTTTTGAAAAACAGTTTTAAAAAAATGACTTGATTTAAAGAGTTTAATAGTTGATAAATAAAAGTAGTATTTTAGAATTTTGAGAGAAGGAGATCACTTTAGGTTCACTATACATATTGGATATTCTATTTCTATGAAAATTTCACATGGTTTTGGTTAATTCTTTGGTTGAGGGTTGTCAGGATCTTAATTCCCCTCTTACCTCTCAAACGTTTCACAAAGTTCCAACCATTGACACAACAATTGCGTCGTCAAGGTTTGGACTTTGAGAATAGATTATTGGATACCAAATAATACTAATAACTTTTTTATGTGTGAGATAAAGTGGATCCTTCTGTTGTTCAATTGAAACAACCCATGTTTCACACTTGAAATTTCAACCCAATCGGTGTTGAAATGAAAATTGGTTCACTTAATTAAACCCAAGAATTGAATTCAGAGGAGAAACATGTTTAGATAAAACATAAGTGAAATAATCCATGAAAAAATTATAAAAAACCAGTATATTATCAAGTGTTATAATTTCCTACCAAGAATGTGTAGCTCCCTCAAAATTACCGTCCATCGTTTAGCTCGTCGTCAAGAGGAGGAGAAGGGTCAGGTGGAAATCCTTATTCATTGATGATCCCCCTATGATTATAGTGGTTTTCCAGAAATTATTGGATGATTATAGGTATCATTTGGGTCATCAAAATACTAGATATTTGACTCCTGCTCGAACTTACAAATGGGGATCCCAAGGTACCATTTTATTGAAAATGGGACGGTGGTATTGAGCACATAGATTTCATAAAACCAATTGTGACGTGGGTTTCAACCTCCTGATAAACTTATCTCGCATTGGATTAAATTAAGATTTTTTATACCTACCTCTTGTTGTCTACACCAAATGCTTGGCACAATTTGTACAACTAGAGCTCGTGATATGGACAGATCACAACACACCACTTTTGACATTGTGCAGATTCGGTGTGCGGGACATATCTGGTCAGTTGGGCCACCATATGGAAGAATGATTCTTGGTATCCTTTAGATGAAATGAATCCCAATGATTTTTGGGCCATCCCACAAAATTTCAACACATTTGGATTCACGTTTTAAGATCAGTGCGTGGATGATTCCACTGATGTGCATGGATCTTGCGTAGTTGGCTCATTTTTCTTGGACATCATCATGGGTCCTCCAAATCATCTTCTACTATAGTGGAATCGTTAAAAAAAGTAACATTGCCCATTTTAATAGTGATAATAAGAAAATAAATGATTCAAACATGGAATTAAATTTGTTATTAATTTTATAACATTCAATATAAAACAAGTTTAGCACAGTGGTGTAAGGGTGAAAATGAAATAGTGAATCGTGGTGCGATCAAGGCACCACCCATCCATAAAGTTATTGAACTTATTAAACACACTCCATTTAGAGAATATTGGAACTTTTTTCCACAAATCCACTCTGAATTTTCCGTTCCTTCTTTAATACCTCCCATGACACATGGGCTTCGGAATAAAAAAATTCGGATATCAATTAATTTTAAAAACCCTTTGCAAGGTGGTTATTTTAAAAATATATTATTCTTAGTGTTAGAGGGTGATTATTAATGTGACTTCTATGACTATTTCTCTATAGTTAGTGGTAATTAATGTTAAAAAATTGTGAGGAACCCCAGGTATCAGGGTTTCATTGAACCATGACATTTCATGGTACTTAGATATAAATATGGATTATAGTTTTTTAAGAGGGACATGTATAATTGCAATGATGTTTAGGACTCTTTTTATTCAACATCATAGATCTATGTCATGGGACTCCAATGTTACTCCATGAGTTCTCACCATAATTAACGATGTGAGACTCTATATACTATTTAAGGATTGGGTGGTGGGGTTAACCTTTTGAAATTAGGTTAGGTGTAGATAAGATCAAGGTTACTATTGTAATATTAGTTGAGTTCTATGATTTATCTCTTATTGAATTGAAGAGTTTATTCAAGTATAGAGAGATTATACATTAGTATAAATTGTAGATCAAAATGTATAATAAGTTGGAGTATGTTATGATCTGCATCATGGGAGTTATAAGATGATGATTGAATTTACCAATTTTTATGTATGTCCATTGAGACATGGTTGTTGGGGTGAAGGATTGTTACTAATAAAGGAATGTGATATAATGGTTCATCATATTTTTTTAAACCCTAGTATAGGGAATGATATGGGTGTCCAAATTATGAATTATTCGTGATGGTTCTTTGTAAATTATCTTATATGGGAAAATCAATTATTGGGGAGTGATTATAAGGTAAATCCTATGGTTGGGTGAAAACCATTGTTTACTAGAGTGTGTAACCCTTATTTATAATTGATGTAAAAAATGAAAGGATAATATGAGTATAATTTCTATAAAAGGTGTCAATTTGGATTAAAAATATCTTTTGGATGTAGGTGAGTGATATTTACTAGGATAATAGAAAAATCTACTTAGGTATTGACAAAAGTAACCTTAAGGGATTTAGATCACATGATAGCTTCAAGGGATACATTTCAAATAATGATATAGAGTGGTACTGTCTATTTGGAGTTATTAGTTCATTGTAAATTGAAAAATATAAAAATTTGAGTATCAAATTAGTGTGAAGGTAGGGATATTAATGTTACTGCATGCCAAGTGAATGATATGGTAGTACTTTTAAATTAAAATAAAATCTAGTGAATAGAATCTCTAAGATTTGGTTAATATTATGGTGTAGATAGGTATGTTATTTTCAAGTATAGTTATGATTTGTTTGTGTTCCCCTTTAAACTAGTATTTTTTAACTTCAAGATCAGATTCCATTAATGGGAATATTTTATGATACCACCAGTGCAAGGAAACCATGATTGGATTGAGAAATTTGGTTTCTTGATGATAAAGACTAGGATATTTCATGGATTTTAGTATAGTATATGAAAGATAATATATATTTGAGTGGGTTAGTGATGTGATGTGTAATTGGTATCAGATTCATCATTTGGGAAATGATGAGGGAAATTTACAGACTATAATAAAAGGGTTTTAAAGAATAGTCAATGTTTCTAGGTCAGATAGATGAATATCAGCACCATATAATGTATTCTATTGGAAAGAATAGTTGACATATGTTTCTAATAAATGTATTAAATTTTTGTATAGGCTCATGGATATTTTTTAAGGATGAAAATACATATTTTTTTTACTTAATAACAACATAGGTTTTTATGTTTCATTTGAATAAATAAATAGGATGGAATCCAATGAAGTTAGATCTAGTAATAATTTAAAATAGAAGATTTTGATAGAGGGATATCATTTTTATATATATTTATACTATGAATAGTGAGGTTTTAAGGGAATAAGAGTGGGTGGATAACTCTATAATGGATTAATTAGGATTGAGTTAATTTAAAATTAGTTTATGGTTTGTATTATACTCACCAAAAGGTTAGTGGGGTGACACCAAAAGCATAGTATGGCGGGTAATGTCATTATAACAGCTGAAATTACACCAAAATCATAGTTGAAAACCAATAGGAATTCAGTGTCCCACTAATTTACCAGTAGAGTGGAACTAAGTGTTATGTGAATGATCTTTATCTTTATAAATTAAGGTAATTGGGGTTATTCTAAGGATTATTTTTATAAAATTCAACCTCTCTATTTGTCCATTCCACCAGTCATTGGAACAAAGGATACATACCCTTATTTTCTCTCCATATTATTAATCTTCTAATCCCTCCAAGAACTCCTCATGTCATATGATTAATGTTATTAATATGGTAGTAGATTCCAAGATGTAGGTTTTGGGTAATACTTTTGTTTTTTTTTCTATTTCTCCAATTATATACTATGTATTCTATTTGAAATCCCTATGTTTATTACTATATTCTATGATTTACTTTGATTAGGGGGAAATATATTGATAGTTCAAGAAATAATAAATCTAATTATCATGAGGTGGGATATATATTATATATTAAGTAATATACTTTATATTATCTATACAAAATGGTATGTGAGCATGGATGTTGTTGAAAATATAACCTAAATAAGGAATGAAATGCTAAAAAATGTTGAGATAAATTAATTAGAGAATAATCATATCAAAATAGATGTTTAGTAAAATTTATCATAATTATAGGATCATCGAGAGAGTAGATGAATTATTGTAATGACTTTTTTATAGCCCTTAAATTCATATCTGGGAAGGAAATTAAATGTGAGGGCCTAAAAATGTATTTCATTGGCTAATTGGAGAGGTTTAGTATGGTTGGATGTTATGATGGTTTAGTTAGTGAGAGGTTTTCCATATGATTTGTCTTGTTTAAGAGACAATATTAGATTAAAAACCTTTAAATTTCCCTTAAAATGGTTTATTGGGATTTTTGTAGAGAATTGACCCTAAAATACCTTTATTTTCATGGTATGTCCCCATGATTGGGTTTCTTATAGTGATCCTAATGAGATTATACTGGGTTCTCCTTATATAAAACATTAAATATTAGATTATATGTACCTTAAATTTTATTATAAAATATAATTAGTAGATTTAAGGCAAAGGCCCTAGGAGAAAGATTTAGAAATCTTGGGTGGCTATTCAACATAATGGTATGGTGATGGGTTAACTTTTAGGATTAGGGTATGTTATATGTTTTATAAAACCCATGGGAATTGAACTCACTAACTGGTTGTGGTTGGACAATAAATAAGGGTTCGTTTTATATATTGGGTAATATGAGAACATCTAATATGGTTAGAATGGTATAATAAGAAATAGTTAATCGATTCATATTAATAAGACCTGTGAGTTTAAATGTCATATTATAGCATAAAAAGCAGTCTTAATAACTGATAGGTCATTATTTAGGTAAATTGGTTTATTTTTTGTATTAATGAAGTATATGTAATGTGAGTAAGGATACAAGAAGTATTGGATGTGTTAGTTACATTCATATAAGTAGGAATGTTTTTTGGTAATAAATGAACTTTTTTCTTATTTATCCTAAATTTTTTATTAAATGGAATCTTTTTGTGGTGATTATTCTTTCCCAATGGTAGTTTGGATTCCAAGTGATGGTAGTGGGTCATGTTACTTCACATGATATATTTCCTCTTGAATTTAATTAGATTATTAGTATTGAATTATATGTTTTGGCACATTTGGTATGGTTTTATATCTATTTATTCAAATATAAGTGTCCTTAAGACTATTCTCAGGGGACTCACCTGGTGCTACATGTAATTTATAGGTCAATAATGACCATTACACTGAGGTGAAACAGCCCATGGACTCGTCTATGATCCCCAATCACTAAAGGATAGAAAATATTCTTAAGAATATACATATATTATATGGTTGTAATTAACCCTCATCATATCATCACACGAAAAAATCAAATATAACCATCTTAGATAAACAAAAGTAATGTAATTAAGTAATATTATTATCATAAAACATTAAATATTAACTTGAAAATTATCAATGATAGAATTTAAAAAAACATAATGAAAATGAATCATTGATACATATGAAAAACACAATACAACTGAAATATCATGAAAAGAATAACCCAAATAAAACCCCCCAAGGTCCCTGGAGTAATTACATTAATAATTTATAGTACATCACCAAATATAAGATTCAGAAAAAAAAATCTTTATGACATATCTTGCACCTCTATACAGAAAATTCTCATACACATTAGGTGAATTTATATAAGGACTATGAAATAATCCAAGTAAAAAAACAATTATAACAATAATAATTACCCAAATATTAACATATTATTATGTGAGTGTGAAAATTTACTAAAATATTAAGAAAATATTAAAAATAAATATTTGAGGAATTTGGTGCTAACCAATTCACTTGAAAAATTGATATACAAGCCTCACCCAACCACCATTCATATATTATACTGTGACATATAATTAAAATATAGCTTCAAAGTTGTAAGTTATAGTGATAATAATTCTTTATCAAAAGTAATATATTATAATATGTAAGGTAACATTATAACTTGATACCCACCATTAATCATAATATTTTATTTATAGTGTCATTTTATGGGGTAAGATTTTGGGTAGAACATGTTACCTTATAAAACCTTCTTAACCCTTCTTCAATCATGGCATAATAAACATTTGTTATGGTGTGATAATATTTATCCATAAATTTTTTTCTGTTAATACTTCCACCTATGACATGATACTTCAACAATAACTTCAAAGGATACAGTGTTTATTAGTATTTAGGATCGTTATAGAATAGTATAATTCTTTAAATGTGTACTGATTAATCTATCATCCACTAAAATTTCACAATAAATATTATTGAATTACCAAAATAATTATTGAATTTTTCTTATTACCTTTTTAAAATTTTCTCCAAATATCATCCAAACTTCACCAAACATCATCTAAATCCATCCAATGATATAATATTTCCAATATTTCTTGTCACTAACAAAACCATACAACAATATCAATGCTTCAATATTCTCCTCATTAGATCCATAATTGTTCCATTAAAAAACTAAGATTTAAATATTCACCCTCTTTGGGTTTGATAATATTCCAAAAGGAAATTAAAGATGATTTAAACTCCAGTAAATCTTGATATAAAAATAATTACTCAATAATTACTCAGTTTTTTGTGAACAATTATTCATGTAGTTATTAATTAAGATATAGGAGACCAAACTGTTTGGACCAAGTGGGAACAAAGTTTTTTTCAAATACTCAGAGAAGTTTTTGATTCTTGTTATTTATTTTGTTTTTAATGAAAGAAATCAATTCATATTGTAACTTTTGATGGTTGGAAGAAAGGATTTATAGTACTCAAAAGATCATATTAAAAATACTAAAGAAATTTTCTTTGGTTTATGTTGGATTAAATGGTTCATATTACTATAAACATTAGATGGAAAATTCTTAAGAATGATTCTTTAGTTTTGGTTGGATGAATGGATGAATAGTACCCCGAAGATCAGATTCAAAATTTATAAGAATGTTTCATTGGTTTAGATTTTCTGTTTTGGATATGTTTTTTTAGTGAAGTGTTTATTGGGATCTGTTTTGTTAAGAAATTCCAATCAAACTGATTTTTGATATGAAATTTGAATTGGACTTATTTTATTAAAGAATGTCTAAATTGTAAATGGATTTGTTAAGAAAGTCCAATAGGATTGAGTTTTGATAAGAAAGTCAAATAAGATTCGTTTTTGTTATAAAAGTCCATCAAACTCAGTTTTTTGATGAATGTTTTTTGTTATCAAGGTTTGAAGAGATTGAATGTTGGAGAACATTCCAAATTAAATTTGATGGTTATTTTCCTTATTATAAGGTTTAAATATCATAAGATTCATGAATCACATGTGATCCAAGATTTGTGAATGTAAAAGAGGGATAAAATGATTTTTTAGTCAATGAGACTGAACAATTTTAATAATCAATTAGACTGAAGAATCTACTGAAGAATGGTATTGAATAATTAGAATTAAGAATCGGACTAATGAAAGGTTATAAAGATCAAAGGAATCTAATGTTATCAGAAGAATCAATAAATATTTTAAATAACCAATAAGATTTTAGAAGTTCTGAATAAGTCAAATATGAATCCAAAATAAAGGTGAAAATAGTATATTACATAAATTTGGTTTAGTGGGAAAACCTTTTTAAATTATTTACCATACTACTTCTGGTGCACCTATAAATAGTAGAAAGTAACTTTCACTTTTTGACACTTATATTGTTCACATGTGAATAAAAAGATAAGGTGTTTTATGTTTTGGAAAAGAGAATAAGTGTATAGACTAGGAAATATTGTGTAAGGTGTTTAAGGGCATCTTCGCTCTCGCTCTCGCCCTTCTCCTATAGCATAGAGTATGTCTGCGCCGCCGCCTCCCCTCCTCGGACCGCTTCAGCCGAGGAGGGGGGATCCTTCTTCTTCGTCTCGTCCGTTTCCCCCCTCGATTACCCTCTTTCTCCCCCTTCACAGATCCGTCCTCCCTTCCTCCTTTTTCTGCGATCGATATAAGCCCTAAAGTTCAATCCTTTGTTAATGGAGTTTCTTCGGTTCATATTTCCCCTCTGGAGTTCATAGAAGCATCTGCATTACTGGATCTCATATTGGTAGCCCGATTCGGAAGGGATCATCCATCAGTCAATGCATTTGATTGGTTTGTGTTCTCCTCTTGGAATTTGAAGGATCGTGTTACGGTAGGCCTTTTAGATGCGAGACATTTACAGCTTCAATTCTCTAATGAAGATGACCTAGTGCATGCTTGGGCCTTTACTTTGCGTTCTATGAAGGAGTTCAGGTTCTCTTTATTCCGATGGACCTTCGACTTTCATCTGAGACGCGATCCTCTGACCGTACCAATCTGGAAATCCTTAGCTGGTCTCCCATTTCCGTTTCAGAACATGGCAATGCTCCGGCTGATAGGAAATCTGGTTGGATGCTATCTTTGTTCTGATTCCCGCACCAAGGCCGTCTGCCACCCAATTGAGCCAAGGATTTGTGTTTAAGTAGATTTATCTAAAGCCCCACTGGAGTCCGTTGTCATCGAAATTGAGGGAGAGCTTCGCTGGCTTCAGAAGGCACGCTACGAATACTGGATTTCCTTTTTCTCGGGTTGTTTCCGCATAGGACATGATGTCTCCAGGTTCCGGTGAAGCCTCTCCAGTCGACCCTGGTCTGGTCCTCCCAATCTAATGAAGGATGACACCTTTGATGGATGTAATCTACCTGGTGATGCCCTCTCTGAGAAGTAGGATGCGGTTGAGGACCGAGGTTGTATTATGGAGTCTCAAGGGACCTCTGATCCTCCATCTTCCATACAATGTAAGGAAAGGAGGTTGAACAAAAATCCAAAGGTGAATGATGTGTTTGATCGGCTAAAGAAGGACCTGGGTGTACCGTTGAAGGAGTCGGGAGCTATTGAGGAGCAACAGGCCTGCACTGGCTCTGAGCAGACATCTACTACCAGGTCTTCAGTGGAGATGAAGAAACTCACTCAATGTGAGAAGGAATGTGCAGCAATAGAGGCTGGCAAGGAGGCCGAACATCCTGGGAATTCCAAGGAGGTGACAGTGTCTACCGAGGTTCCTCACACTATTAAAGGGAGGCCTGAGGAGGGTAGGGTGACCGAGCCTCCTAGGATACAGATGTTGTTTAAGGTTGATGATACGGTGCCTAGTATAGGGAGTCGGGAGGAGGGGAGTGTGTTGGGTACCTTGGACCCAAACATTATCCAACCCCCATCCTATCTAAAGGTGGCATCTGCAGGGGAAAACAAGAGGTCTCCCAGTGAGCTGAGCAAGTAGTTTGGGTAGAAGCCCCCCACTGAGGGATCGAGGGTTGGGCTAAGTAACCGCTTTAATAGTCTGGTGGATCAAGATCAGGTAATGTTGCATGAGGAGGATGATTCAGGTGCAGATAGCTTTAGTCAAATTTCAGTGGACAGTTGGGATTGTCTTTAAGGGAAAGGTCCTCACAGCCCTAGAAGGAAGAAGGGTCTCAAAGGAAAGAGCGACTCTGGAAAATGCATTGTGGTTCAGAGGAAAAAACTAAAGGGACGTAAAGACTATTCTTGCCTGCCAAAACCAATGGAAACAAGGTCTGCCAAGAAAAGTGGAAGCAAGGGAAACAATGCCCCGAAGGACAGAGATAACAGTGATCTAAGTAGAGAACCAATGTTAATAGAAGAAGAGGTTAGGGATTGCTTGACGCTAATATTTCACTCCAAGGAAGAAATGACTGAGAAAGACATGAGGCCCAATGCCTCAATTGAGGAAATTTCTAGAATTTATGAAAGAAGGATGCAAGTTGATGCCACTGAGGAGCAGGAAGCATGGATCGACAAGCAAGATCGAATAATTGCTCGAGGTTTCAATCAAGGGAAAATATCTTTGGAAGAATTCATTCAGACAATGGACAGGTTGATCTCTCATCTCGAAGAACTACTCAGGGAGGATCCAAACACACAGGTTATCACTTTGCAATGGGAATTATATAGAGTGGTTGATTCAAATAACCTCAGTTTGGTGTTTAATAATTTTGTGATCTCCTTTAGCACGTAGTGGTTGTGGTTTCCCGAATGATGGTTTCCCACTTGTCCTTAAAGTGGATTTTTAATAAAAAATTTATATTTGGTGTTTTGTAAGTTTATTGGATAGAAGAAGAATAAAAAAGAATGGATTCCTGATTTGCTAGATCAGACTGAGTGAAAAGTCGTAGGTTTCCGGGGTAAGTTTTTATTGGTTCATAATTATTTCCAAGGTATTAATTTCCTATCTATTTTTTGGATTAAATTATTAGAAAGAGTAATGGGACTGAACCAATGGATTAAGTATTTGTAAAAGTTTCATAAAATTTCATACCTACTTCAGGGTAGGAAAGAGAATAATTATTTTGATGGTTATCAAAAGTGAAAGTCAATAAGGAAGAACAGTAATCTATTTTGAACCAACTAGTGATGATTTATTAAATTTTTACACAAACATGTTTTATGCCACTCATTCTAAAATGAGAACATTCCAAGTTTTATGGATCGTAGGTACACACAAGTGTAAAGGTTTATCGTTCTTATTTTATATACACAAAGTTATTGTTTTTAGTGGATTATGTGGTTTTAAATTATTTCTAAAACCATTTCAAGGGCATATCTACTCTTACTAAGTAGTGAACCTTGTAAATAATTATGTTCCTTTGGATGTTTATTTTTTTCAATTAAGTGATAGACCCTTAATAGGAGGTTAAGGTTGTTTTAAAAGAATGATAACATAAAATAAAATATACATTACTGATTCACCCCCTCCCCCTCTCAGTAATACATTGATATCTATTGGGCCTTATCAAGTTGTATCATATATAAGATTTCCCTATTTTACACTGGGTTGAATATTTTTAAGAGAAGTTCTTATGGAAAATCTAAATTGTGTGATCATTAATGGTATTTTGGTCTTTGATGGGAAAATTTTCATATCTAGAAATATAGAATGTTGTGATATATTATATCTCTTAGGTATAATTTTTTGGAAACATATACAAATGGATTTCATCGAAATATAGAAAATAATCCTCTTGCATCCATGTATAATAAGAATATTGATAATGGTTGAAGATATGAGAATTCATTACTCTCAACACATTTTGAAATTGAATTCCTAAAAGAGAAGGGATTTTCAAATTATAAATTTATCTGGGAAAAAAAGAACATATATAAATACAATAAAAAAGGTAAAGAAGGAAAAGTTTAAAATATGGAGTTTTAAGTACAGAGATCATAAAATGGGTGATTATTAATCTACAGGTGACCATTTTACAAGGGTGAATGATATGTTAAGCACCATAAGATTTCTTGGTGAGAATCTGTAAGATTGAAATGTTGCTGAAAATATCTTTACAATTCTCCCTAATAATTTTTTTGCTAATGTTTCATCATTACTGTGTATCGGTCCTAATAATCTATCTCTAGATTATCTTTATATTACTCTCGTTACAAATGAAATAATAATTGAGAATGTTTTGGTAGGTAAAACAATATTTGATCATGAAATTTTCTTTAATGAATACCATAAAATATATTCTAATATTATTCTTGAAGAAGAAGAAGCTAGTGACTATAATTCTAAAAATGAGGTATGTACAACTATTGATAAATTGTTATCCATGTTCTTTGAAAATGTGAAAATATTTATAGGAAACTATAAAGGGAAAATTCCCATCAAATGACTTGAATTTGGAGATATTGGTCCCTAATCTATAGATTTCCATCAAAGAAATAATGAATAACATAGTGATTATGATGATAAAATATCAATAATTACTTTGAAGAAACTGGGAGACAAGGAATAATATTATTAAAAAAGAAATGTTAAAAGGTTACCTGAATACAAAAGGATAATCTTTCTATCAAATTATGATAAAGAAGAATATAGTTATGTTGAAGCTTAAAAGTTTATTGAGATTTTTGGAAAAAATACTTTCATTGTAATAGTAAATAATGAATTATTTCAATGAAGTGCCTGTGAAGAAGAATAAGAGACTAAATTAGAGTTTCCACAAAACATTTACATGAAATAATGATAGAGGAAGGTTATAATAAATTAAAAAGAAATAAAAAATTCCAAGAAGACATGATCTATAGAAAAAAAATCAAGAGTCTTTTCTTAAAAAGAAATATATGCTACTAGAATGGTCTTATGACTTGAATATATCTATTTATAAGGAAATGAATCAAAATCAACATATAGAAGTAAATTTGAAAGTAAAGTAGGAAGAGTTTGAACTTGTTAAAAAAAAGTTTCTAAAGTTGAACAGAGAGTTATAGTATTAAAGAACACTATATCTGAAGCTGGTGAATGTTTTAGAAATAGAGAACCTGATAAGGATCAACAAAATTTTCCATCAATTTTTGAAAAGAAAGTTTAATTTTCTACTAAGAAAAAAAATATTACAAAGGAATGTATGTGGAAATAAAAAAAAGTGTATAAGCTAAAATTTTATAGAAATTATGAGTATGAATATTTTTTAACTACTTATGGTTCTAATAAGGCTAGAAAGGAATCTAAATTTGTGAAAGATATTCTGGGTGGTAATAGAAAGATTTAGTATCAACAAATTTATAATTTTAAATATTATAATGTTATTTAGAAACATGTTTATAATTATAGAAAATATAGAGGTTACATAGGTAAATATTTTTTTTACGGTTACTACTGTTATTATGGTTGATTTAGGCATACAAAAAATATTTTTTGGTTCAACCAACCAATATAATAGCTAATCCATGAGTTATACAAGGAAGAACTAAATGTTGGGTCAATATTATCAAATAAATAAACCTAAAAAAGTTGGTTTGAATGTTGAAAATATGTTCCAAGTTATTAAAACTTTTTGTGACATGTGTGAAAAACATGGAAATCATGAAAAATGGTGTCTTTTTTTGTCATAGGGACAACAAAAAGCTCCTAACAATTTGTCAAAAATATGTATTATAATAAAGTTAAATGGAAATAAAAAAATTATTTTTGTTGAAACTTTTATCAAATATAGAAAATGAGAAAGACCATAGATTTAGATAGTGGGTGATCCTCACATGTGACATGAGATTTGAAATTGTAGAATAATTTGTAAGATTTCAAAGAAGGAATAGTGACATTTGTAAATGATGAATCTCTTAGAATCAAATTTTTTGTAAAATCCATAATTGGGGAACAAAACATGATATCCAATAATTCTTTATTTTTTGATGGGTCAAACGCAACTTTCTAAGTTTCTCACAACTTTTTTGAATAAGGAAATAAATTTCTTTTCAAGAATGATGTTGTTTTTTTGTGAAAATTGATGAAGATGTAAAACTTAATACAAGAGGAAAACATAAAAAATGAAAGTTGTTTAATGTTAGTGAAGCAAAAAAAATTCATATTTCATAAGAATGGTGGAAGAAAATAAGTTGTTTAATAAAAGGTTGGGACACATGTGTTAAGGAAACACGAGCTAGTTATCACTGAAAGATTGTGTATATGGTATTCCTGATATGAAAAGAAGAAGATGTTGGTGTTTTATAATTTTTTGGTAAGGTAAGATTACATACTTTATGATTAAGAATGTTCATATTCGTTTAACTCAACCCCTAGAAATTTTTCATTTTAAAATATATGGGCCAATGAGAAAACAACAAAATTTCAGAGATAAGTACTTCATTTATTTCAATAATTATTATAGTCACATTAATTTTTTTATAACATAAGTCAAATTCACAGAATATATTTAAAAAAATTGGATAAAATATTAGATGGAAAGCTTTTATTATATGAAAAATTTGAGGACTGGAAATGGTAGTGAATACAAGAATGAAGAGTTCAAGAGTTTTCTTGAAAAACATGGAATTCGGTATGAGTTAAGTCCACCATACACACAAAAACAAAATAGAGTTTCTAAAAGGAACATATGATGATTAGTAATATAAAGAGAATGAAATAATTTTTGTTACGATATCTGAAAATGATGAATATAATTGTGATCCTACAAAAGAAGGATAATCGGACTCAAATATTTTTAGTGATGAGGAAGAATTATGAAAACCTCATCCTAGACATAGAAAGAAACAGGAATCTCAAATCATATTTGTTATTCAACATCAAAAGGCCCAAACAATAAAAACATAAAAAGTAATTACACATTCTTATTAGTATTCAAAGGCTAAGATGAAATATGTTAATGAAGATTTTAGTTATCCTGAAAGGATTTTGGATATTAATGAAGCATTATATCAAATTGAGAAAAATGATACTTGGGAACTCGTACCTAATCCAAGTGATAAAAAAATTATTAGTAAAAATTTTGTCTTTTACAAAATGTTGATTAAAGATGGTCAATGGACAAGAAACCAATAAAGTATTGTGTGAAAAGGTAACTCTCATATTTAAGGCATTAATTTTGGGGACACATTTTCTCTGGTTTCTATCATGACCCTTCCTCGGGGCCCATTTCGAGACTACCCCAAGCCCACCTTCCAGACTCGAGGGCTAGCGACTAGCACCAATTGCCTAATCCTAATAAAAAGGGAAGACATTGCCTTTAAAAAGTAAAAAAACAATAGAGTACGCAACTAGAATTAAATACTAAGTAAAGTTGTATAAAAAAGAAAGTGCTAAAAGGAAAGGGGTTGGAAATACAAGCATAGTAGTAAACTACAAACAACTAAAAAGGTAGTACAACTACATAAAGGTAAAATAGAAACCACTAAGTCGTCCTCTAGGAATCCCACCTGAAGGGTGGGTACAAATGGCCTCCTCAGCACCCCAGGTCCGTCCTTCCGCTCTGTGTACGTCTCTCCAAGTGGTCTCCCTCTAGGTACCATCCAGCTCTACAACTCTCTACCATGATCAGTGTTGGTCATTGTCTGCAACCAACACAACAAAGTCCGGGCATAGCCCGTGCAGGGCTGAGTATAACGATACTCAATAGGGAACCCAAGACCCCCGAAGTTCTGCCAGAATCCAAAAAGGATGACCATATAAGAAATATACAATAAGGATGTATCAACCAACCCTACTTAGGTATATGCCCATACATATACCTAAGTTACGAATCATAGTTCGGCTCCAACTCTCAAGCCTAAGCACAACCAAGTCCACAAAAGAGGTAAGGTCAATCACATCGATGATAATGGTTGAAAGACAAGACTCAGCTCACACGGGTAAACATATTTCGTGTAGAGATAGAGATGATCAGATTTAGTCACTGATTAATCTAAGTTGTCAGACCCACACAGGATACAGGACCAACTAAGATGTCGGACCCACATAGGATACAGGACCAGCTACTCTGTCGGACCCACACAGGATATAGGAACAGAAGTCGGAACTGTCGAACCCACATAGGATTCTTTTATTTTAGTCAAAATTGTCGATTCTACGGAGTATTACAGTACAGTAGACATCGTTGTCGAACCCATTGGGGATTCTGGTACAATAATCATCATGGTCGAACCCACATAGGATTCCAGTATAGTAGTCATCGTAGCGAGCTCAAGGGTTCCCGCACACAGCACACTCGATTCTGGGAGGGTCTGATCCTTGAGCCAAGTGTCGATACATCAAATATCATGATGTCCTGAGTTGATTTATCCCAAAGTTTCATCTCATCATAAGGAACCCAACATGACAGATGGTGCGTCAATCGAACGCCCGGTCTAACAGTTATTGGCATTTCCGTTCCAAGGGCCTGGTTAGATTTACGCTCGATCCAAACCCGGATTTTTTCCACAGTTTTCCGAAACTCACTTAGAGTATTTCAAAAGGACAGCCTCATCGTGAGGATCCTAGTGCCATAGATGGTGCGTCGATCGGACTCGTGATCATGGAGTAATTCACATTTAAGAGAAAACCAGCCCAGCCCATCAAGCCTAGTGGGATGGCGGGTCGGCCCGACCTGGTTTGGTGGGTCTGACCCGGCTGGGGTTCGGCTCGGCCTGGTGGAGCACGGCCCACCCACAGACCTGGCCCGGCGATTCCAACTTGGTTGGGGGGTCGGCCCGTCCCGTTGTGGCGCAGCCCACCAACGGACCCGGCTAGCGTTGCGGGCCAGTTTGGTTCGCCCGGTGGCGCCAAGCAGCGCTGCCCGCCTTTGCTGCCCGGCCGGCTATAACCGGTGGGTTCTGTCTAGTGCACGCGGCCCGCACAGTGGGCCGCGGTTCTCCTTCACGTGGCGCCGCGGCCATTCAGCCCGACGGGCAGGCGGCCGGCCGGTTCGCCCGTCGAACGGCCCGTGGTTGCGGGTCGCGGTTTTCTCTACAGCATGTTGCCAAGAGGGTGTTGCGGCCCCCCAACCCGGCTGGTAGATGGTTGGCCGGTTCGGTTTTTCCGAGCGGCCCATGGATGCCAGCCACTGTTTCCTCAACGAGGTCGGCACGACGGCGCTGGTCCTCCACCGCCACGGCCCGGCCTGGCCACGGCCTTTGGTTTCTTCCACCTTTGGACATCACCGCCTCATGGTCGTGGCCTCTTCCTCCGGTGTGGTGTGATGGCGCCATGACCTTCCGGCTCCGCCTCCATTTTTAACACAATCAAGAATCAACGGAGGGTCGTCGGGCCGTGTTTGTTCATCCCGCACCCTCCGTGTTAGGTGTTAACAAAATTGGCCACCGTCAATCCAAATATAATCGCCAAAGTATGAGGGTATAATTCACTTGTATAAATAAATAATCCAAATTCCTCTCTACCTCGTATTTGACGTTGCACTTTGACGAGCCATGAAATACGGGCGTCGTGGAAGTCGGGCATCATGGAAGTCGGGTGTCACGGAAGACAGACGTCGTTCCATCAACACCGGAGGGAGTATAGTTCGGTGAAATTACGTTGAGATAATTCCCTCGGTGTATTTCATGGGTGGAGGTGCTTCCCTTCCTTTCCCCAGTCAAAGAAGGTAGAAGATGATGCTCTATGTTCTTCGGAAATGAGGAACGTTCTTCGTCGATAGGATGGTGTTCTTCGTGTTCTTCATGGGAAGAAGTCCCTCCCTATTCTCCATGGATCCACCAAAACAATATGTTCCAACCCAAAATAATATCTTAGCTATTATTTTATACTTTAAAGGAATTTCCAAATAATTCAAATTAGATGAGCCATTTAATTAATTTCTAATTAATTGAGAGAGTGTTGGCATCTTTATGATGGAGGGTGGAAGGTGGAGGGTTTAAATTAATAGAGGAGAGGTGGAGAGTTTAAGAATTAAAGGGGGGTTTCAAGGGGAGTTGAAGAGTTTAAACTCGTGTGGGCCCAACCACATAATATCCTCCCATGGGAGGGTATTTGGGGGTGGGACCCACCACCAACCAACTTTGGAGGTTTTAAGTACCATCCAAATAAAATTGTGCAACACTTAATTTTATTTAGATTTTACTTAGAAACCCCAAAAAATAAATTTCTCTCTCGACCAAACGCAACTGCAGTAAAGGTCCCCTTCGGTGAATATCGGCACTGTGAGTTCATCGGTGTCCTCGAATTTCAATTCCAAGCATCGGTTTAAAAGATAAAAAATCTTTCTCGTACGTCTATTGAACGTACCAAAACAAAAATTAGGAAACATTTTTGGGGCACACTGGTCCTCGGAATGAGGTGCCATCAAAAACCGCGGACTCATAAAATTCCCCTGTATTTAAGAAAAAAAATTCAACGAAATTTTTGGGTCTTTACAATCTCTCCACCTCGGGGTTGTACGTCCCTTTAAGCTACAACACACACTAAGGGAACAAATGGGAGTACTAAGCACGCATCTGAGCCTCCCAATCCCATTTTCTCTCTTGGAAGTTCTTGTGCTGCCAGCGAATGCGCACTAGAGGAATCAACCATCCACATAGGACCCGATTTTTTAAATCCTCGATCTCTAATAGGACCACCGTGAATATCGCCTCGTCATCGATGTCCAACTCTCCATGGTCAATGATGCGAGATGGGTCATGCACGTATCTTCTCAGCTGAGATATGTGGAAGACGGTGTGCACCCGTTGCAACTGAGGTGGAAGGGCCAAGTGGTAATCCACCAAGATTACTCTGATGAGGACCTGAAAAGGTCTGATGAATCACAAAGACAACTTTTTGCCTCATACAAATCTCTGTAGACCTCGTCGAGGTGAGACCCATAAGAAGATGTGGTCGCTATCCTCGAACTACAATGGTCTTTATCTCTTATCAGCATGGGACTTTTGTCTTCTCTGTGTAGTCTTCATCCTCTCCTGGATGATCTGCACCTTCTCCGTCATAGCCTGGACCATCTCTAGTCCCATATGTGCTGACTCCCCTGGGTCAGTCCATCACAGAGGCGATCTGAAAGGTCGGGCGTACAGTGCTTCGTAAGGTGTCATCCTGATGGTGGAGTGGT
Organism: Viscum album; assembly: GCA_963277665.1. Lineage (NCBI taxonomy): Eukaryota > Viridiplantae > Streptophyta > Magnoliopsida > Santalales > Viscaceae > Viscum > Viscum album. The sequence continues at coordinate 1,040,616,655 of OY728163.1, read as the reverse complement.
AGCTGTTATTGTACGAAAACTCCACCAAGGGTAAGTGATTCTCCCAGCTATGACCAAAGTCGAGTATCATGCATGGAGCATGTCCTCGAGAGTCTAAATGGTCCTCTCAGTCAGACCGTCTGTCTGATCATGGAAGGAGGTGCTCAAGAGAAGTTGTGTTCTGAAAGCCTCCATCAACCCCTTCTATAGCCGAGAAGTGAATCGGGCATCTCGATCGGAGACGATAGTCGATGTCACACCATGAAACCATATGATCTTCTGTATGTAGAGTCATCTCAAGCTCTCTACTGAGCACTGAGCTCTGATCGGTAGGAAGTGGGGAAACTTGGTGATTTAGTCAACAATCACCCAAGTAGAGTTGTGTCCTTTGGATGTACGTGGAAGCCCTGTCACGAAATCCATCGATATCCTATCCCACTTCTACTCTGGGACCTCTAAGGGCTGAACCAAGCCTGCTGGAACCTGGTGCTCTGCCTTCAATTGCTGACAAGTGAGGCATCGCGAGACAAACTCTCCTACTGCCTTATTCATACATAGCCACCAATGCAGTCGTCTGAGGTCCTGATACATCTTTTCCAATCCTGGATGTACCGCTAGAGGGGAAGTGTGAAACACCCTCAACACCTCCTCCTGTAGTGTAACTAGTACCATAGTACGTCTTCTGAAGAAAATGATGTATTCCCCACCTTCAAAAAATCCATCAGGTGCTTTCCCTGAGGATATCTAAGCACGTCGTGTCTCACAGTCAGCGTCCCCACATTGTGCCTCCTAGAATCGCTATAGAATTGGAGGAGTGACTATGAGAGACTATAGAAAGGCTGCTCCATCTCTATCCACAAAGGATATCTACAATGCGGTCAGCTGCTCTATCGCCTCTCTTAGCAGCTGAATTCCCAATCTCTTGCTGATAGCATCTGCAACAACATTCCACTTCCCAGGAGTATAGACTATATCAAATTCAAAGTCCTGGTGGAACTTGACCCATTGCCGCTATCTCAGGTTCAAGTCCTTCTGCGAGAAGATGTACATGAGACTAAGGTGGTCAGAATAGAATGTAAAACGCTATCCCATCAGATATTGCTGACACATCTTCAAGTAGAAGACCACTACTGCTAACTCCAGTTCATGGGTAGCATAGTTCTGTTTGTGCTATTTCAACTGATGTGAAGCACATGTGATCACTTCTCGCACCTGCATCAGGACACACCCAATTCTGGTCCCTAATGAGTCGCAGTAAACTACGTACCCTATGCCCTCCTTCGGTAGCCTCAAGATGGTTGCACTGGTAAACCTATGCCTTAACTCCCGAATTCTCTTCTTCCATCTATCTGACCACACAAAGTGTTTCCCCTTCTTTGTCAGTTTTGAAAGTGATGCCGCAACTATGGAGAAGTCTGGAACAAATATCTGATAGTACCCAGCCAGACCCAGAAAACTTCGCACCTCCATCACACTCCTGGGTGGCTCCCAAGAAAGTACTGCCTCGATCTTCGCTGGATCCACTGGAAATCCAGCCTCTGAGATGACGTGTACCAATAATTGAACCTCTCGAATCTAGAACTGGAACTTTGAGAGCTTACCATAAATTTATTTCTCTCGGAGTGTGTCCAGCACTACCTGAAAATGGTAGGCATTCTCCTCCTCAATAGTCGAGTAAATCAGTATGTCGTCGATGAAGACTACGACAAAGCAATCGAGGTAAGGATGGAATATTTTTTTCATAAGACTCATGAACACTGCTGGAGATTTGGTTATACAGAAGGGCATAACAAATAACTCCTAGTGGCCATAATAACATCTCAAGGTTGTCTTGTGCACATCCTCATCTCAAACTATGAGCTGATGATAGACTGACCTAAGTTCTATCTTCGAGAACCATCATGCTCCCTTGATCTGATCAAAGAGGTCTTCAATCCTCAGGAGTGGTTACTTGTTCTTCATAGTCACCTGATTCAGGTGACGGCAGTCGACACACAGTCTCAAGCTCCCATCTTACTTCTTGGAGAACAAAATCAGAGATGTCCATGATGAAGCACTGGGTTAGATAAATCCCTTCCCATGTAAGTCCTCCAGCTCTACTCGCAGCTCACAAAGCTCGGCGGGAGCCATCCGATATGCTAGATTAGATATCGGTGTTGTCCCAAGGTACAGATCAATGTATAAGTCTACCTATATGTGAGTAGGTAGTCCAAGAATGGCATCAAGAAAAATATCCACGTAATGATCCACCAGAATAATAAATCTTGGTCTCCGCACGTCAACCGCTTCTAGGATGAGACTAGCCAACTTATGTGTGATCGGCTGCCCCTTCCTCTGCGTATGTCCATCCTGCACTGATAAGGCTCCATTCTCTCTGGTGAAGGTGAACCTGGTCCCATCCATGCGGATACGCAACACTTTACACCTAATACAATCAATCTAAGCATGAACTATGGATAACCAGTCCATAACCAAGATTACGTTGTAAGGCCTCGACGCCACTACAAGACGATCCCAGCCAAAGCTCTCGCCTACTAGTGTAAGCTCACACTGCAAGTATAAGTGTGTAATTGTTGTTTCTACTCCCATATGAGTCTCTAGGAGTAAGGATCGAGCCAACGGCTCCATTGGAATCTCCAAGCACCTAACGAGGGCAGTGCCAATAAAATAATGGCTCACACTTGTGTCTATAAGTACTACAGAAAGGGTGGAGTAGACACAGACAGTACCTCAAATCATCTCAGGTGCACAGTGGTTGTACGCATTGACTTCATGGAGCTAAGCCTACCTCTTTCCGCCAGCTCCCTGTGGTCGGGGTGGACCTCCTGGTGGTGGTGGTGGTAGAGCCTCGAAATGTCACCCACCACCCGCTTCTCGCCCAGCTCCTCTACCATGCGTGCCTGCTCTGAGCAGACCATAATGATCAAAACTCTACCTCTTCCTAGGAGGTCCCTCTATTGTCTGGTGCTCATCTGCACGGTGGGACGGGTAGTCACAAGCTATGTGGCTCTGCCCACCGCATGAATAAAACTGCCTGGTCCTCGTATAGCTGGCTTTGTCTCATGTGCTCCACACAAACGAACCCATATCCTGGGGTCACCCACCTGAAGGCCTGGTCCTCTTGGACCTCTACGTAATTTTTCTACTGACGGCTATAGAATATTGTGCTATGTGTCGCCCTTTTGTGGGTCTCTCCGCTGGTGACTGCTCAGCGAGAAAACTCTCCACTAGAAGGGCTCACTCCAGTACCCCAGCATGCATCGGAATGCTGAGGGGAATCGCTGAAGCCCTGATCTCATGCTTGAGTCCCTGCTTGAAGGCCTGGTCCCTGAAGAACGGGTCTCGTACCATATCTATGGAGTAGCGCGAGAGGTCGGTTAACCTCGCTGAGTACTGAGCTACTGTCATGTTGTCCTGCTGTAGGTGAGGTAACTCCTAAATCTGCACCGCACGAAGGGTGGCCAGAACAAACTCTGAGTGAAAGAGAATCTCGAAGTCTGTCCGGAGTAATGATGCCTCGTCATGCACCTGAAGCATCAGGATCCACCATATTCTTGTTGCCGCATGAAGAAGTCTCGCGTCAAGGATCACCATGAGGTCGTTTTTTTTGTCCCTACCAATCTGAAAACTCTCACGAAAGCCTCCAGCCAATCCTTAGCTGCTTGTGGGTTCACCTCTCCCCAGAACCTGGGCGGCCTCTGTTGCTAAAACATGTGCAATGTAGTCAGGAGGAGTGCACTCTCTGCTGCTGGAGTTGGTGGTATTTGTGGCCCAGTGGGTAGTGGTACCACTAGTACCTCCGCTGTGATGGGGCCCTGCAACGAGGCCTCGTCACTCGATGGGCTACCATCTTGTACGAAACTCGGAACCCTAACTGGTTGCCTTCGTGGGGCCATCCTGAAAAGAAACAGGAGTCCCATGGTTAAAACAGTATACCTAGTGAGCTGACACAAAGTAATCATGAAGAAAACATTTTGAAAGGAAACACAAATGCAATCAGTGTATTCGTACACTATGTCGGAAATCAGAAGTCAGAGTCCTAGTGTATGGATACGTCGATTGTCGCACCAAAACCGGTTTCACTAAACTGATAACCACACCCAAAAAACATAACATTATTTTCGTTAAAAGAATAAGAGTCCAATTTCTACGGTAGAACCGACTCCTCTGATACCAATTTGTCACGACCCGTCCTCGGGGCCCGTGTCATGACTACCCCAAGCCTGCCTTCCATCATCCAGGGGCTAGCGACTAGTACCAAAGGCGTAATCCCGATAAAAAGGGAAGGCATTGCCTTTAAAAAGTAAACCAAAACAATTGAGTATGTAACTAGAAGTAAATACTAAGTAAAGATGTATAAAAAAGAACGTGCTAAAAGGAAAGGGGCTGGAAATACAAGCCCAATAGTAAAGTACAAAAAACTGAATCGGTGGTACAACAACAGAAAGGTAAAATAGCAACCACTGAGTCATCCTCTAAGAGTCCCACGTGAAGGGTGGGTATAGATTTACTCCTCAGCACCCCAAGTCTGTTCATCCACTCCATGTATGTCTCGCCAAGTGGTCTGCCTCTGGGTACCATCCATCTCTACAACTCTCTACCACGATTAGTGATGTCTGTCGTCTGCAACCTACACAATGAAGTGCAAGCATAGCCCATGCAGGGGTGATTATAACGATACTCATTAGGGACCCCGAGACCCCTGAAGGTCTCCCAGAATCCATGAAGCATAACCACATAAAAAAGATACAATCATGATGTATCAACTAACCCTATTAAGGTATATTCCCATACATATACCTATGTTACCGATCACAGTTCGGATCCAACTCTCAATCCCAAGCATAACTCAGTCCACACAAGAGGTAAGGTCAATCACATCAATGATAATGATTGAAAGACCAGGCTCAACTCACATAGGTATACATCTTTCGTATAGAGATAGAGATGATAAGATGTAGTCACTGATTATTCGAAGCTGTCGGACCCACACAGGATATAGGACCAGCTACTCTGTCGGACCCACATAGGATATAGGAATAGAAGTCAGAACTGTCGAACCCACGTAGGATTCTGGTATAGTAGTCGTCACTGTCGAACCGAGGGAGGATTACGGTATGGTAGTCATCATAGTCGAACCCACAGAGGATTCTGGTACAATAATCATCGATGTCGAACCCACGTAGGATTCCGGTACAGTAGTCGTCGTAGCCAGCTCTAGGGTTCCCGCACACAGCACGCTAGATTCTCATAGGGTCCGCTCCTCGAGACAAGTGTCGATACGTCAACTGTCACGAAATCCGGAGTTGATGTATCCTGAAGTTTCTTCTCATCATAAGTAACCCAATGCAATAGATGGCACATCAATTGGACGGTCGGTCTGAGAGTTGTTTGTATTTCCGTTCTAGGGGCCTCGTTGGATTTACGCTCGATCCAAACCCAGTCATTTTTCAAAGTTATCCAAAACTCACTTAGAGTATTGAAAAAGGACCTCCTCATCATGAGGATCCTATTTCCATATATGGTGCGTCGATCAAACATGGGGTCTAAGAGTTATTCACATTTAAGCGAAAACGGGCCTGGCCCGGCCCGGTGGAGCTCGGCCCACCCACGAACCCGGCTCGGCGGGTCCGACCTGGTTGGGGGTCGGCCCAGCCTGGTGGGGCGTGGCCCACCCATAGACCTAGCCCAGTGGTTCTGACCTGGTTGGTGGGTCGACCCGGACCGGTGGGGCGCGGCCCACCCGCGGACCCGACCTGGCGGGTCCGACCCGGTTGGGGGGTCGGCCCGGCCCTGTGGGGAGCAGCCCTCCCTTGAACCCAACCCATGTTGCATGCCATTTTGGTTTGCCCAATGGCGCCAAGTAGTGCCTCCCCCCTTCGTTGCCCGGCCGGCCGTAGCCAGCCGGTTCTGTTCGGCATAAGCGGCCCGTACAGCGGGTCGCGGTTCTCCTCCGCGCGACGCCATGCTCCTTCAGCCTGACTAGCAAGCGGCCGGCCGGTTCGCCCGCTGAGAAGACCGTAGTTGTGGGTCATGGTCCTCTCTGTAGCGTGATGCCAAGAAAGTGTCATGGTCCTCCAACACGATCGGCAGGCGGCCGGCCGGTTTCGTTCATTAGAGTGGCCCGCGAATGTGGGTGGCGGTTTCCTCCATGCAGTTGGCGCGACGGCGTCGGTCCTCCACCGCCGCGTCCTTCGGTTTCCCCCACCTCCAGTCACCACCACCTCATGGTTGTGGCCTATTCCTCTGGTGAGGTGTGACTGCACCATGACCTTCTAGCTCCACCTCCATTGTTAATACAATCAAGAATCAACAGAGGGTCGTCGGGTCATGTTTGTTCGGCCCAGGCCCTCCGCGTTAGGTTTTAACAAAATTGGCCACTGTCGATCCAAATATAATCTCTAAAGTATGAGGATAAAATTCACATGTATAAATAAATAATCCAAATTCCTCCCTACATTGTATTTGATGCAGTACGTTGACGAGCCGCGGAAGACGGGCGTCGTGGAAGTCGGGCATCGCGGAAGTCGGGCATCGCGGAAGACGGACATCATTCCGTCAACGCCGAAGGGAGTAGATTTTGGTGAAGTTATGTTGAGATGATGCCCTCAGTGTATTTCATGGGTGGCAGTGCTTCCCTTCCTTTCCCCGGTCGAAGAAGGTAGATGATTCTGCTCTATGTTCTTTGGAACTGAGGAACGTTCTTTGTCAAGAGGATTGTGTTCTTCGGGTTCTTCTTGGGAAGAAGGCTCTCCCTATTATCCAAGGCTCCACCAAAACAATACGTTCCAACCCAAAATAATATCATGGATATTATTTTATCCTTGACATTAATTTCAAAATAATTCAAATTAGATGATCCAATTAATTAATTTCTAATTAATTGAGAGAGTGTTGGCATCTTTATGAGGGAGGCTGGAAGGTGGAGGGTTTAAATTAATAGAGGAAATGTGGAGAGTTTAAGAGTTAATGGGGGGTTTCAAGGAGAGTTGAAGAGATTAAACTCGTGTGGGCCCCACCACATAATGCCTCCCATGGGAGGTTATGTAGGGGTGGGACCCACCACCAACCTCCCTTTGGAGGTTTTAACTTCCATCCAAATAAAATTGTTCATCACATAATTTTATTTTGATTTTACTTAGAAACCCCAAAAAAATAACTTCGGATCTCGACCAGACACAACTACGGTAAAGGTCCCCTTAGGAGAATATTGGCACTGCAAGTTCATCAGTGTCCTTGAATTTCAATTCCGAGCACCGGTTCAAAAGATAGAAAATCCTGCTCGTGTGTCTACTGAACGTACCCGAAAAAAACATCCGAAAAAATGTTCTGGGCACACCGGGCCTCAGAATCAGGTTCTGTCAGAAACTTAGGACTCGTAAAATTCCTGTTTATTTTAAGAAATAATATTCCAAGAAATTTTTGGGTCTTTACAGTTTCAAGGTTAGAAACTGTGATAATTTTTCTTTCAATTACTGCACAATATTGTTATAGATATTTTCAAAGGGATGTAAGGTCAGTATTTCTTTATAGTGAACTTCCTAATGAATTTTATGTTGAAAAACTATGTGGTTTTGTTATTGTTAAGAATTAATGTTATTTTTGCATGGTGATGTAATTATTGTTTGAGATAAAGCAATATCCAAGGGTGTGTTAATCCAAATTCGATACCTACATAAGGAAGTTGAAATTCAAAAAATGGAGTGTTGATAATAATTTTTATATAATATAATGTTATAATATTTCTCTCATTGTAATTGTTCATTTTGATGATATAATCATCATCAATTAAATTTTTATAATGGAAATTGAGGAAAATAATGAGACAAATATTCCCAAGCATCCGAGGATAGGAGGCCTAAGGAGGCCTAAAATAATGTAGACCAAGGGAATTCACTCTATCCAAGTTAATCACCTTGGTATTTAAGGTAAGAACATTATAAAATAAAATGGTATTTGGACCATACACATCAAGAAAATCAAGGTGGTCCACAACCAGTTTCTTGATGATATAATCATTGCTAGGAATGATGAAAGAAATTGTGAAAGGTTTTATAAAGAGATGAAATAATTGTTGGAAATTTCTATACTGGGTGAAATGAAATACTTTCTTAGGTTATAAATCTCAAAACATAAGTAACACATATTTCTTTCTCAAGAGAAGTATGTTATAGAACTTCTTAATAAATTCGTTATGGAAAATTCAAAACTAATTTCCACACCAATTTATATGGGAACCAAGTTGAATAAAAATAGGTAGGTAAGGAAGTTGACTCTAAATAGTTTCTAAAGTTGATAGGAAGTTTTTTGTATCTAACTTACTAAACAACATACAATGTTATTCTATTACCTTATGTGAAATATTCTAATGTTCTCCAAAATAATCACGTCTATTGGCTCGGAAAATAATTCTCAGATATATCAAAGTTGCAACATATTTCAAAATAAAATATGAAAGATAATAAATAATTAACTTGTATTGGTATTCAAATATTGATTATGTAGGAAATTTTGATGATAGAAGATCCACATCTCATGGTTTTTTTCAGGAAAATTTGTTCATGTTGGAATACTAAGATAAAAAATTTTTTAACTCTTAGAATGTTTAAAGGTGAATATATTGCTTCCACTCAAGCTGCTATATAGCTCAAGTAGACGAAGAATCAATTGGAAGGATTACTTGTTCATGTAAATTTATACTTGATCATGGGTTGCGATAAGTATAAAAACATTAACCATAAATGAAACACAGTACAATATTCTCTTTCAAAATATATTGATATTAAACATCATTTCACACAAAAAAATATTTTTTTCATTTTCCAAAATCTAGCTTTTGGTAAAGTACGAACCTCACATGGACTGGATTATAGATTCAAATAACACCAAATACAAAAATTTCTAAATATAAGTACTTCCAAAACATACATATAAAAAGACCTAGAAATATACATATTCAAATTCAAAAAAATAACACTTCAAAGCACGGTCAAAGTGTCACCCTCCCTTCCACGTCTCTCCACACTTTTCATTTCAACAACATCACCGACTTCACATAATAAATCAACATCTTCATCAATACCTTAGCACATAATTTTCATCCATCCAAAATCCAACAATTCCACTGATAATCATCACTTTCACCACTGGCACGGTCATCAACATTAATTTCATTTTCATCGCGCACCAAGGTAACCATCCAAAAAAGTAGCCTGAAAACTCCATGGGTAACAAACCTTGACACCCCAAACATCATCATCACCAAACTCAAAAACCCATAGAAGATGTATAATAAGACTACCTAAATCCACCAAGAACTGTGGAAAAAAACCCACATTTCCACACAAAACTATTAGGCCACCTGAATAGCTAAGTACCACAGCCACTGACAACCACCAAGTAACACAACAGCCACATAACACCTCCGTCTGGTGAGCCGAACTGTATATCCATCACCATCAACCTTTCATGGCCTATGAAGATAAAGTCACCCTGATAAAATTAACCACTCTAAGACACATCCTAGATCAACAAGGATACCACCGCACAATCCTTCTTAGAGAGAGAGGTGGAGACCATGAGTTATAGTAGAGAAATGGGTAGCCAATATTTTTGAATAGAGCACAACTTTCAGACCCAAATCTAAATTCTAAAACAATATAATAATATAGTAAAAGTGATAAAAATTGGGATAGAAACTCTAATATAAATATGGGAGTGAAACCCTAAATAGAACCCAAAGAGAGGCAAGAACAAGAGACCGGGACAACAAGAGGCAAATCACCAAAACATCATTCCCACCACCACAATCCCAAACCAGTCAAGGGAACCATCACTTCCAAACAATATAGGTTTGGGAGAATTGAGACTTAGTGTTAAAGTAGGAGTGGGAGGGAAAAAATTAAAAACCCCATAGGACCAGAGAGAAAAAAACTGGAGAGAGGAGAACCTAATTAGAGGAAAAATATATTGCATTCACCCATCTAGTGAGGGAAGAATTTTTCCAAATGAGGTTGAACATGGTTGTCTAACCTATTTCTATCCAAGGTTAAGGTATTTTTTTAACGTCTCTCATTTAGTATTCGGATAGTGTTTTCAAGGGGGAGAATTATTTCATAAATCTATCCATTTATATTTGTTAAACATTTTGTGGAAGCCTGTATAGGGAGAGTTTTGGGTAAGCTATAAACTAAGAAATTATGTTTTTGAACTCATCATGTATGTGTGTGAACATTTATAATAGTATTTTTATATGTTTATAGGAAAAAAAATTTACCTAAATTAAGAAACAAAGAATTTTTTAGGAGGAAATTTTGAATGATGAAAAAGTTTCATGAATCACTACTTTTAGAAAACATGGAATTTCTATCAATAATTCGTGTTTATTATAATGAGTTTTCTCACATAGTCTTAATCTTTTTGATTAGTGATACATATCTTGAGGTTCCATAGTCTAGTAATTTATGAACATTGGTTGAAAACAAAATCTAATGGGAGATATTTTTGAAGCCAATTTGGAAAGAAGTGTTTTTCAAATGATAGATGAAGCTTTTGATGTTGTTTTCCATTTGTATTCAAAAATGAAATCAATTAACTCTTAAAGTTTTGATGTTTTGATTAAAGGAAGAATAATATTCATAAGATCATATGAAAAATAAGAATAATTTTTTTCTGTTAGATAAAAGGATTCATTATACTCAGAAGATCAGACTCAAAATTCTTATGATATAATGTAACGCCCCGACCCTAGTTACCTAGTGTCAGTGCATTATTACATAACATTGGCATGATCACAAGAAATATCAAATCTCGAAAGACCAATTAGTTTAGTATCCTTGGAAACACTAGATACATTCATAAAATTTTACATTACATCATAAAAAACATCTTGTCTTCATATCCCCTCATACTATCCCTGCAGGTCATTCATAAATTACTTCTTCATAACCCTGGGAATAATAAAACATTGAAAGGGTTGAGCTCAGATGCTCAGTAAGGATAACATTAAAGCATAATCTTTCATAGATAATAATAAACACTTAAGGCAATTTATAACTAAAACAAAATCCTTTTAAACTTGAACTTCAGTATAAAATGGAAAAGGTAAAATGAAATAATGCCATTTACTTACTCACATGGATATTCTACTAGTCAAATGATCACATGAAATATCAATAACCACCTTCATAATGATGGAATGCATAATGCCAGACTATCATAACCACATAGCCAAGGCCTCGTCCCAAGACTACAAATATGATTTTGGCAAGGCCTTGTGCCAAGACACTAGTTTGTCTCATGAGACCTACCTATGCATCGAGGAGCTATAGAGGGATCCACCCATCACTTATTAAGTCCAATTCATTACTCATATGAACAGGTTTAAACATATCATAAACATTCGTATTAAAACTAGCATACGAAATGTTAATACTTTAATTACAAACCATGAATGGTATAAAAATAGCACATCCACAGTCAAACATAACTCATTTGATACAATATGGAAGATTGTATTGTATCACATTAACCTCAATCAAGAATAATGAAGGATGTTGACATATATGAAAATAATCATCAAAACTATTCGAGAGAAATATCCCCATTTTCTTGAAATCATTTAAAAGTCACACAATTTTTCAAGAAGCCATTTAAAAATAGATTTTTGAATCAAAGTGTCCCATACCACTTTGAAACTTTTTAAAAGGAGTTTTAATTTTAAAACTTTAATGTCCATATAAATAAATCCTTAAAACCATTTTTAAAACATGGACATTAATGAGAAATATTTAGATGAATAAGTCTTTAAAACATTTAAAATGGTATTTTAGTTAGAGATTCTAACCAAAAGAGAGACACTTTAATACAAATAATTGTGGTAATCAAAACTTTGTAATATCATGAGAATAAAGGGGTTCATGATATACTATGTCAAAGTACATTATATACACCACATAAAAGTGATTTGGTGTATATCAACAAAGAAGTCTCAATGGAATGTAAATTGAGATGAAATCTCTCATAAAGACTGTATCCTTAGGGTAAGGATAAATCAATGACATAGTTATGTGTGAAAAATATAAATACACTAAATATGATTGGATATTCAGTGTAAATCAATCAAAGGATATTCACACATAATCTTATAAAAACAACACCAATTAATTGGATGTTTAACTCAACAAATGGAGAGTGAGTTAAAATTACTCTTATCAAATTCATATCGATGACTGAGAAATTATCAATGGAGTGATTATGTGTATCAAAAGTATATCCACAGTAAGGGGAGTGGAAATTATGACATAATCAAATTAATAGTGATTCCACACATAATCTTGGGGTAATATAATCAATGAAATATGCGTAAAGCCGAATAAGTGGAAATTGAAATCTCAAATTCCCTTATCGATTTGGTAACTTATGAAACATGCACCCAATAAAGAAGGATCATACAATGATGATGTAAATACCCATAAATTAAAGTATATTACACAATGAATACAATCATGTCCAGTACACATACACCACATGCAATAAATAAGTGGAGAACAATGGAATTCTCACGGAATTAAGAGTGAGTTAAGAAACCCCTTACTTTGTACTTTTTACTTGGTCTACGGTAGGCTAACCTTCTGTATAATGGTGAAATAATTTTTATTTAATTATACAAGAATCATATGCATTAATATTATATCATATATGATCTTTTAACATTGATTTGTTAATAATATCTTAGAATTATCGTCATTTCGGATGTTAACAGGTTCATTTTACTTTATATTATTTATTATGTGAGCCATATTTGTTATTAATGGGATGTATATTATTAATATCCAGAATGATATCAATTCCTCAGATACTATTTTTAAATCATCAAATTATAATTATTCTTGAATGGATATGATGGAGAATGAATCTCATCGCGTTTGTGGAGACGGTAGTCCGTACGTACGCACGAGCGACAATATCATTCTTTTGATATTAAAATAATATATAATTGGATGGTATATCATATATAAAGAATCATTATAATGTTATATTTATTATTTACATGAGTTACACATCATTATTATACTCATCCAAATAATAATATATTGAATAACAATTACACCACGACGTAGAGACGGTAAGCCGTACGTACGCACGTATGGTGACATGTTATTCAAAGGGTGGATAGAATACTGAATATGGTTGTACCATATTTATAATAACATCACAGTATATATATGATACTGGAGTTATTATTTTATAATGGTAATAACAACGAAAGAAGAAGTGGAAGAAGAAAGGAACTTGAAAAGGTGTGGTGAAGACATTACCTCTTCTTCGGGTTCTTCCATTTGATTTGATCAAAAGGGCTCCTTAGGTTGTCTTTATGGTCAAAATAAGGCCTCTAGGTTGTAGTGAGGTAAGTTGAGAGAGTATTTGGGTAGGTTTTGGCCGAACCAAAAGGCTTTGAAGGTGTGAAGAAATGAGAAGGAAGTATACCCTTTTATAAGAGGGGTGAGGGGAACCTTTGGAAAAGCTAGAAATATTAATTTATAATAAATTAATATTCGGTTTATAATAGCTCAAAATTTTATTATTCAAAGTTTAAGGTGGTGATAGGTCAGACAATACTCAACCAATAGAATTTAGATAGGTTTGGGTAATTATATTAACCTTATCTTTAAGTATTAACTCTTAGTTAATTAGTTTCACTTTTACAATGTCTATTTGTATTTTTATATTATATGGTTAATAAACATACCATATACATCCAAGAGACCCCAAAGTGGTCCATTAATGATATACCTATCATGATATAAGTCTCTTGGCCGAACCATATATTTTTAGGAATTTAATATCAATTAATAATATAATACTTGTTTTAAAAACTCTTTTATGTCAATTTTGAAACTATTCAATAGTTGATTTTTTTGAAACATATAAAAGTATCATTACTTCAAAAACAGTTAATTAAATCAATACTAATATGTCATATTAACCTAGAAAATTAGTGTTATTCAATAAAAGTCTCAAATTATATTTATTTTGGTATTTATAATATCAATTATTCTAATTTTTCAATATTATGGTAATTACTGCATCACCATTGTGTCATAAATAAATTAATATATTTAATGTATAAAAATTATAAATAAAATATAATTATGTAGGAAATCTGTTTATATTTCTAATGAATATTTATAGTCTAAAATCCAACATATATAACCATATGTAACAATTTTTTTTCTAAAAGATATATGCTTGTGTCATTTTTGTATTTATTTTAACTTAATTAAAATAAATTGTCATTATCACTTACAAGTGGATCCATGGGGTCCCATAATCGACCCAAAGATGCCCATGGTAGACCATGTATTAACCAATAGGGTTAAGACACGTTTCAGGGTAATTTTGTATTATTATAATATTATTTTTTAACCCTTGTTGACCGGATTTACCCTTTAACCATGGTAAATAAAATATTTACCGAAGTAATTATCCAAAATGTCTAAAAATAAAAGTTACCTATTTACACAATTTGAAAATCCTGATTCCAAATATGGAATCCATTTTTCCAAATTTAAAACACATAAGTGGCAGAAATTAATTTAAAATTAATTTCTGTTGTTAAAACAAAAGGCGTGTTTTTAAGAGATAATAACTATCAAAATATTGGCACTGGTTTATGTTCGGTTTAAATGTGAAATTATGTTCAATGACCCACATTGTATTACATGGTAAAAATATATTCTAAATATACTTTAAAACCACTCAAATTCATAATTTATCACTATTAATTATTTTGATTTAAAAAGTTGTTTTTAATTAAAATTTAGTAATTTTCACTATTCATCAAAATATGAAAGTTATCCGAAAAGTACCAAAATTTTACCCTAGGCTAATTTTGATATTAAAAATCCAAAATTGAAGTCCATTTTGAGGATAGAATTTATAAAATTTCTATAAGTAGGTATTACTATTCATAACGACTAGTTTGATTGGTTGTGGTGTGTTAAAATCTTGAAGTTGCATGCAATGCACGCCGTTGCATTATTCGAAGGGAAACATACCGTGGAAGCTTGGGGTGTTACATTATCCTCTCCTTCAATAAATTGCGTACTCTCAATTTTTAAAATTGTGCTTGGGAATATAATGGAAATTCCCGCATCGGAAAAAAAAAAGTCAATAAAACTATCACTTTAAAAGAAAGAAAGAGAGGTATAAAGGTCATCCAAGATAACCCATACTCGGATTCCCTGTAGAAAAACATGGATATAGACGATAAACTAAGTGTCAAGTTCTAATGGAGAGGGATATAAATCATGATCAGGAGAAAGTTAACAATAAGAAAACCACGAACTTGTGTTGGGACAAACGGCCATTTGTCTCCTAGCAGGAAAGTAAACGGACAACATTTTTTGTTTTAAGTTACATTACATAAGGATGAGGAATTAATTTATGATTGACTAAGAATATAAAGATATATACTTAATTTTTAAGTAGAGTTTCATTCTTTAATAAATTTCCACCACTAACTCATTTTTTTTAAACGATGAGTATTCAAGAATACTCGGTCACACTGGAAGAGTTAGAATAAACTTCTTATAGAATCACATGATCCATGCAGGATAAACTATATATTTACATTGCCTTTAGAGATTAATCAAAACCAAAATGGTTAGTACAAGATCTAATGATCCCCCAAAAGTATATTCCTTGAGAGAAATAAACCCTAATCTTAATTTCTAAAATTAAACCAACAATACCCCAAAGTTAAATAAATACCATTCAATAATCAATTGTCCTTAAAATCCTTCAATATAATCCAAACTAATATTGAAACCCAAAACATAGAAGAATTTGATTATGTAGTCTCCCATGTTAAATTGTATCTCCAAATGACATCAAATACGCTTAAAGTCACATACTTAAAAGTAATTAACCTCATCACATATTCTCTGTTATAGGTTAATAATTTCCATAAATAACCCAAATCACTATAAATCCACAATAAAAACGTAGATAAAAATCTGCCATTACTCCCCAAATGAAACCCCATAGTATTCTATTTTCCTTGGGCATATAGTGTTCCCAACAAAGTGAACATCTTCCAAAATAACATTTATCACTTAATCACCAAATCATTTTCCTATACCAAGGTATTCATTTAATAAGACATAAGAACCCAAATAAACTTATTATTAATCAATAAAATCATTTAACTAAAAATAATTAGTCACACTATCCAGGGACTTCACGTAGTACAGTGGTAGGCGATAAATCCCAATCTCACTTTTGTTGTGGGTTCGACTCCCACAGCTTTGTCCGACGCGATGGGTTGCCACACGGTCTACATGTTGTCCTTTTTCAAAAACTATATTTTATAATATTACCAAAATGAGATAAATTCCTCAAAATACTATAACATAATTTAACCAGAAATTTTATATCATACCTTTCATTTTCATCACAAATTATAATAACTTATAATTCTCTCAAACCCCAATGATCATATAAGACCAAATGGTTATTTATAACTATATCCACAACAGAAAAGATAATTCTTCCACGAATATCATTTTTACATGATAAATTGAAGGTTTAAAAATATAGGAGGAAATTATTCCAAAGTAACCCCATCAATAAAGGGCAGTAACACTTTTAAACATTTCACCGGCCATTTATTTCCACATAGGTTCTTCATCATATGTTCCTTGGGTTCCCACATTGCCTCTTCCATCTTATGATTTTTCCATAGAACTTTTACTAGACAAGTCATATGGTTTCTCAAAACTTGATCTTTGGTATGAAGAATTATGATAGGATCTCCATAATAGGATAGATCGAGTTCCAGTTCTAATTCTTCATAGGTGAGTACATGCGTTGGGTCAGGGATGTATTTTGTCACTATAGATATGTGGATCACAACATGAACTCCGGAGAGACTAGGCGGATTTGCCTTTTGGTAGAATGCATTCATGTGTCACAATGGTACCTTAGGAATTTTTCAAAATCATCTACTTCCTTTACCCAAAAACTCCTCATCCATCTTGGATTATATCGATGGAAGCATCGATGCATCATAAAAAAAATATGTATTTCTTATATATAATTTTGAGACATCGTCTTTAACATGTTTTTTTAGAAAAATTCACACTGATTCATCTTCAAATATTTCAAAATAAGGTTTTGGTAAATCAGTTTCCGTATATCCCAAAAGACATAAATATATAATTCGATACATATAGGCTGCTCGAAGGTCTCCCTCTTCTGCAACATCTAGAAAATCATTTAGTGCATCGTAATTTTGAGATAAAGTGAATAATTTGAAAAGACCCTGATGGTACTTCCCACACTTAGCGTGGTAAGAAAGTTGACAGCGCAACATTATCCCATAGTCGGTACATGATCCTTGAAAGAATCGTGCAATGCTAGAGGTATTGGATGTCTCCTAAAGTTGTTTTCATGTAACTTGGACATTTGAAAAAGTTTCAAAATCATCTGCGCATGACTTCTGGATAATAATTGTAAGTAGTTCTTCAGGAAGAGAGAGAAGAGTTGTTCGTAATATTTCTCCCTCCATATTTCAACTAACAAAAATAAAATAAAATTGGGGTTTTTGAATACTTATCTAATAAGAATGTAAAAAAAATATACATAATAGGATAATCTTGTAATTGAACAATATATCCTAACTTGGGGTACCCTATGTTAAAATCTAGGTTGTCCACTATCTATTTGCCGACATATATTCTTAGGGGAATTTTTTTTATTCCCTTAATAATGGTCCATACTAATCTTGTGAATTTACCATGGCATATCCCTCGGGAGTGTCGTAACCAAGAGTGCAGTAAGGCCCGTTGTCGTGCACCAGTTCTCGTTCGAGTCTAGCTCAAAGCGGTGTTTTTGGGTTTTACCCCTAGGTACATTTGTGCCAGAGCCGCCTCTACCTGCTCGTATCCAGACAGGGATGTATTGCTAGGAAAACTCACTAAATATCTACAATACCAAAATTCTAGTATGTTCTTCTATACTAATCCTCAAATTCCCTCTTAGGGCTATGTGATCTAATCAGAGTTTATCTAAATCTAGCTTCCAAGGTTTGTACTAAACCTCCCTCTGATACCAACTGTAACGCCCCGACCCTAGTTACCTAGAGTCGGTGCATTATTACATAACATTGACATGATCACAAGAAATATCAAATCTCGAAAGATCGATTAGTTTAGTAGCCTTGGAAACACTAGATACGTTCATAAAATTTTACATTACATAATAAAAAAAACATCTTGTCTTCATATCCCCTCATACTATCCCTGCAGGTCATTCATAAATTACTTCTTCATAATCCTGGGAAAAATAAAACATTGAAACGGGTGAGCTCAGATGCTCAGTAAGGATAACATTAAATCAGAAGCTTTCATAGATAATCATAAACACTTAAGGCAATTTATAACTAAAACAAAATCCTTTTAAACTTGAACTTCATCATAAAATGGCAAAGTTAAAATGAAATAATTCCATTTACTTACTCACATGGATATTCTACTAGTCGAATGATCACATGAAATATCAATAGCCACTTTCATAATGATGGAATGCATAATGCCAGACTATCATAACCACATAGCCAAGGCCTCGTCCCAAGACTACAAATAATATTTTTCCAAGGCCTTCTGCCAAGACACTAGTTTGTCTCGGGAGACCTACCGATGCATCGAGGAGCTATTGCGGGCTCCACCCATCACTTATTAAGTCCAATGCATTCCTCATATGAACAGTTTTAAACATAACATAAACATTCGTATTAAAACTATCATACGAAATGTCAATACTTTAACTACAAACAATGAATGGTATAAAAATAGCACATCCACAGTCAAACATAACTCATTTGATACAATATAGAAGATTTTATTGTATCAAATTATCCTCAATCAAGAATAATGAAGGATGTTGACATATAAGAAAATAATCATCAAAACTATTTGAGAGAAATATCCCCCTTTTCTTGAAATCATTTAAAAGTCACACTATTTTTCAAGAAGCCATTTAAAAATAGATTTTTGAATCAAAGTGTCCCATACCACATTTAAACTTTTTAAAAGGAGTTTTAATTTTAAAACTTTAATGTCCATATAAATAAATCCTTAAAACCATTTTTAAAACATGGACATTAATGAGCAACATTTAGATGAATAAATCTTTAAAACATTTAAAAATGGTATTTTAGTTAGAGATTCTAACCAAAAGATAGACACTTGAATACAAATAATTGTGGTAATCAAAACTTTGTAATATCATGAGAATAAAGGGATTCATGATATAATATGTCAAATTACATTATATACACCACATAAAAGTGATTCGGTGTATATCAACAAAGAAGTCTCAATGGAATGTAAATTGAGATGAAATCTCTCATAAAGGCTATATCCTTAGGTTAAGGATAAATCAACAACATAGTTATGTGTGACAAATATAAATACACTAAATATGATTGGATATTCAGTGTAAATCAATCAAACAAAATTCACACATAATCTTATAAAAACAACACCAATGAATTGGATGTTTAACTCAACAAATGGAGAGTGAGTTGAAATTACTCTTATCAAATTCATATCGATGACATGAGAAATTATCAATGGAGTTATTATGTGTATCAAAAGTATATCCACATGAAGGGGAGTGGAAATTATGACATAATCAAATTAATAGTGATTCCACACATAATCTTGGAATGATATAATCAATGAAATATGCGTAAAGCCGAAAGAGTGGAAATTGAAATCTCAAATTCCCTTATCAATTTGGTAACTTATGAAACATGCACCCATGAAAGAAGGATCATACAATGATGATGTAAATACCCATAAATTAAATTATATTACACAATTAATACAATCATGGGCAGTACACATACACCACATGCAATAAATAAGTGGTGAACAATGGAATTCTCACGGAATTAAGAGTGAGTTAAGAAACCACTTACATTGTACTTTTTCCTTGGTCGACGGTAGGTTAACCTCCTGTATAATTGTGAAATAATTTTTATTTAATTATACAAGAATCATATGCATTAATATGATAACATATATGATCTTTTAACATTGATTTGTTAATAATATCTTAGAATTATCGTCATTTCGGGTGTTAACGGGTTCATTTTACTTTATATTCTTTATTATGTGATCCATATTTGTTATTAATGGGATGTATATTATTCATATCCATAATGATATCAAGTCCTTAGATACTATTTTTAAATCATCAAATTATAATTATACTTGAATGGATATGATGGAGAATGAATCTCATCGCGTTCGTGGAGACGGTAGTCCGTACGTACGCACGAGCGACAATATCATTCTTTTGATATTAAAATAATATATAATTGGATGGTATATCATATATACAGAATCATTATCATGTTATATTTATTATTTACATGAGTTACAGATCATTATTCTACCCATCCAAATAATAATATATTGAATAACAATTACACCATGACGTGGAGACGGTAAGCCGTACGTACGCACGTATGGTGACATGTTATTCAAAGGGTGGATAGAATACTGAATATGGTTGTACCATATTTATAATAACATCACAGTATATATATGATACTGGAGTTATTATTTTATAATGGTAATAACAAAGAAAGAATAAGTGGAAGAAGAAAGGAACTTGAAAAGGGGTGGTGAAGACATTACCTCTTCTTCGGGTTCTTCATTTTGATTTGATCAAAAGGGCTCCTTAGGTTGTCTTTCTGATAAAAATAAGGCCTATAGGTTGTAGTTAGGGAAGTTGAGAGAGTATTTGGTCAGGGTTTGGCCGAATCAAAAGGCTTTGAAGGTGTGAAGAAATGAGAAGGAAGACTACCCTTTTATAAGATGGGTGAGGGGCACCTTTGGAAAAGCTAGAAATATTAATTTATAATAAATTCATATTCGCTTTATAATAGCTCCAAAGTTGATTATTCAAAGTTTAAGGTGTGGATATGTCTAAAAACACTCAACCAATAGAATTTAGACAGGTTTGGGTAATTATAGTAACATTATCTTTAAGTATTAACTCTTAGTTAATTAGTTTCACTTTTACAATGTCTCTTTGTATTTTTATATTATATGGTTAATAAACTTACCATATACATCCAAGAGATCCCCAAGTGGTCCATTAATGATATACCTATCATGATATAAGTCTCTTGGCCGAACCTTAGATTTTTATGAATTTAATATCAATTAATAATATAATATTTGTTTTAAAAACTCTTTTATGTCAATTTTGACACTATTCAATAGTTGATTTTTTTGAAACACATAACAGTATGATTACTTAAAAAAAAGTTAATTAAATCAATCCAAATATTTCATATTAACCTAAAAAATTAGTTTTATTCAATAAAAGTCTCAAATTATATTTATTTGGGTATTTATAATATCAATTATTCTATTTATTCACTATTATGGTAATTACTGTATCCCCATTGTGTCATAAATAAATTAATTTATTTATTGTCTAAAAATTATAAATAAAATATAATTATGTAGGAAATCGGTTTAGGTTTCTAATGAATATTTATAGTCTAAAATAAAACATATATAACCATATGTAACAATTGTTTTTCTAAAGGATATATGCTTGTGTCATTTTTGTATTTATTTTAACTTAATTAAAATAAATTGTCATGATCACTTACAAGTGGATCCATGGGGTCCCAAAATAGACCAAAAAATTCCCATGGTCGACCATGTATTGAAAAATAGGGTTATGACACGTTTTAAGGTAATTTAGTATTATTATAATATTATTTTTTAACCCTTGTTTACCGGATTTACCCTTTAACCATGGTAAATAAAATATTTACCGAAGTAATTATCCAAAATATCTAAAAATAAATGTTACCTATTTACACAATTTGAACATCCTGATTACAAATATGGAATTTATTTTTCCAAATTCAAAACACATAAGTGGCAGAAATTAATTTAAAAGTAATTCCCGTTGTTAAAACAAAAAGCGTGTTTTTAAGAGATAATAACTATCAAAAGATTGGCACTTGTTTATGTCTAGTTTAAATGTGAAATTATGTTCAATGACCCACATTGTATTACATGGTAAAAATATATTCTAAATATACTTTAAAACCACTCAAATTAATAATTTATCACTATTAATTATTTTGATTTAAAAATTTGTTTTTAATTAAAATTTTGTAATTTTCACTTTTCATCAAAATATGAAAGTTATCCAAAAAGTACCAGAATTTAATCCTAGGCTAATTTCGATATTCCAAATGTAAAAATGAAGTCCATTTTGAGAGATAGAATTTATAAAATTTCAAAAAGTAGTTATTACTATTCATAACGACTAGTTTGATTGGTTGTGGTGTGTTAAAATCTCGAAGTTGCGTACAATGAACACCATTGCATTATTCGAAGGGAAACGTACGGTGGAAGCTTGGGGTGTTACATATAATATTTAGTTTTTGTTGGATTAAAGGATGTATAGTACTCAAAATATTGGTTGAAAAATTCATAAAAAAGTTTATTTGGTTTTGGATTTATGGTCTATGTAGGTTTTCTAAGTGGATTGTTTATCGGGATAAATTTTTTTAAGAAAGTACAATCCGAATGAGTTTTGATAAGAGTGTTGAATTGGGATTTTTTTTGTTAAGAAAGTCTAAATTTTAATATTTTTTTAATAAATTCCAATTGGTATTAGTTCTGATAAGAAATTCAAATCAAAGTCAGTTTTGTTACGAAATTCTATTGCACTCAGTTTTTCTAAGAATTTTTACTTGTTATACAATTTTAAAGAGATGGAAATTAAGAGAACTTTCCATTATAAATATCTTGATGCTTGGATATTTTGTTAGTTTATGATATCATAAGCTGTCTAAAACAATGTTGATCCAAGATCTGTGTAAGTAATCAAGGGAAAAATTAGTTTTTAATTTACTAAAACTGAAGAATAAGACTGATAAATCAGACTAAAGAATCATATTGAAGAATGGGATTGAATAATAATAATTAATAATTAAACTGAAAAATGGTTAGAAAGTTTAAAAGAAGGATAATGTTGTGACAATAATTGTGAATTTTTTAGAAAAATCGAGAAGAGTTGACAATCTTTGAAGAATTAAAAAATGAATTCAAAATGACAGTGAAAATTAGAGGTTAATGAAATTTGGTTAAGTGGGAAAATATTTTCATATTCCCATCTATATAACTTTTGGATCACTTATAAATAGTGGAATGTACATTGTACTTTTTGAAAAATGTATTGTTCACATGTGAAGAAATAGATAAAGTGATCAATGTTTCGATAGAGATAACAAGTTTATAGACTAATAATTCTTAAGGATGTTTTCCATACACAATATCTGTATGAAAAAATTGGGGATAGAGTTTCCGGATCAGAACGAGTCATCAAACATATGATCTTATGATATTTTTTAAGTGGTTCATAATTGATTCATGGGTATTAATTTATTTTCTATTTTACATTATAATTTATCGGATAGAGGAATTGGATTGATTCATCAGACTTAGTATTCATATAAATTCTATATAATTTATTTCCTACTAGTATGTAGGAAAGTTAATAATTTTTGTGATATTTATAAAAGGTGAGAGTTTATAAGGTAGCATAGTAACCTGTTTTGAATCAATTGTTGAATGTTTTTTAACTTGTTATAGAAACTTTTTTAGATCATTCATTCTAAAATAAGAACACACAATATTGTACTGATCATAGGTTGACACAAATTTAAGGGAATATCTTACTTTTTGTATCCACACAAAGGTATATTTTTCTAGTGTAATGAATGGTGTTGGATTGTTTCCAAACCATTCCAAGAACATAGCTACTCTTATAGAGTAGAAAACCTTCTGAATACTTGTGTTCATATGGATGTGTGATTGTTCTATTTTCAACAATGTGATAGAGCTATAATAATAGGAAAATATTGTTTTAAAAGAAATATTTCAAAAAAAATGATATCATGGATTCACCCCCTCCCCCTCTTAGTGATTCACTAATCCTGGTTGTGAATTTTCACTGACAACATACACACTAAGGCACCATAGTGCTTCAAGACACATCTTCCCCAATAAGAAATGATAAAAATACACTATACTTGGATTATTATAATACATTTATAGAAGTTCTATTAGAAAATAAGCCTTAAAACATGAGTGGATTGACATCCAATTGTTCCTAATTCTAAATACATGGTTTTACCCCCCCCCCCCCTCCCTGAATAAATAGATTGAATCATACCATGTCACCAATGTGAAGCCACACTGCCCCCTGTCAGCAGTCATCACACTATGATACCACTCTTGACCCCCCCCCCCCACCACCACCACCACTAAGAATCATTACATTATAATTTCCTCTTATTCATCATGTAAGTAAAACTATTAATCCCCCATTAGCGATTCATGTTGAAAATGGCTGAATGATATGTTCCAACACACCCATCTCTTTTTTGAGCCTCCCACCCAACGAGGGATACATTAAATCTCACTATAAAAACTCTATGTTTCCCTACACCACATGACTATTACCATGACATTGTTATTCATGTGGAAGTAAATACATCTTTACCGCATCATAAATCCACGGGATGGTTAGTTAGTTGTTCGGCATCAGTTCACTCGTCCCTTTTTCATAGTCTCACACCTGGTGGTGCATCCATGTCACCTTGTTATACCACCATAATATTGGGTAAATTCATTCATTTGGTCCTGCCATGTCACCTTCTTCCCACTAATTATATCCCATAGGTTCTATGACCGAAAGGCCTTTTTGATATATGGACGGCCCAAAACTCCATTGGCCTGGAGGCCTATTTTTTGCCTAAAATCCCATTAAGAATAAGTAGCATAAATATTATAGGACCCCTAAAATATACCTACTATAGTAACTATGTATATTCTCTCACTTATAGATTTTATCTTTTATTTGTGATTTAGGATTACAATGTCTTTACCACACATTTTCCACCCAAATTTCACCAATTCTTGATATAAAACATAAGATATCAAAAAATAATTTTATACTTCAATTCTTACTGTTGGTGTTAAACTCTAATCAACAATTAACAAATCATATAATTCATAAATATCCCTATATAAACATATATCCTTTATGTTATTTTACATGGATCATATATCCCCATTCTGCATGTATCAATAACTCTATCTCAATAGTATAATTGATGTAACACAGCTGATATAAGAGTCATACTCCAACATCACTTTTCATTTTTCTACATTCACCAATTTCACCCTCATTGAAAATAAATAAAAATTATTAATTTCTACCAATCAATAATGACCATGTGAAAAAATTAATTTACAAGGGGAGAAGGGATACACTACACTTCCTCTATATTTTTCATGTTATTAAACAACAAAATTAAAATAATATTTTTCAAATTCTTGTGTAACGACAGTGTTTAAGGATAAACTTTAAACTTGTCCATGTGTTCCACTATTACCCTATATAAAAAATCTATTCTTTACCTTTTCATAGATATGGTGGTACCTTATTTTAGTGTGATTTATATGTCAATTTGGTAATAGTTTCTTTGTTAAGTCAGTAGAACTATTATTATAATATAATAAAACTATAAAAACCTTAACATCCATACCAAGATCCTATTATTATTATTTTATCAATATTAATTTATTACATTATTTTTTTAATGAAATATAATATTTTGCACATATTTTAAGAGTATCCCCCTCTTGATTTTTACTAATCCATCAAGCATAGTTTTTCAATAAATAATGATACTCCACTTTTAGATTTTTGGTCCATGACCTATCGTGACCAATATATATTGTTATATTATATTAAATAATAATATTTTCATAAAACCAAATCCAATACATAACAAATATTTCTCTGAACATACATCAAGATTCTCTTTACTGTAATGAGATTTGGTTTTTCAAATTTCATTGAAACAACCTTCCAAACAATATGATTAAACAATGTTTGGCCTTTTATTTATTAAATATAATAGAAAAAATAATTATATGACATATAGTCACATTTAATTATTTTCCATGTTTATTACTCTTTGGTTTAGTTCCATTCATTAATGAGTTTAAATGGGATTAGAATCATCAATTTAAAAAATACAATAACTCTCTTACATAAATTGCCTAACTAGAATCCTAGGAAAATAAGTAATTTCACATATCATTGATATCAGAAACATTGATCACATAAATACTTAAAATTATTTCATTGATTTCTATTAATTTATACAAAATTTTATGTCATTAATGTAAAAAGGAACCATAAACATCCCTATTATTGATGATTTCACATAGTGGTTATAATCAAAACTTTTACTTTTGAAATATAGCATCCTCATGTATGTTTCAAAATGATTATACCAAGATTATAATGCTTTTTTCATATCATATTAATATTTATTAAACCTATACAACCTTCTACAACCATTACTAATTTGAAAATTCATTGGTTATTTGATACAAACTACTCTTTGATAACTCTATTCTTAAATTCCATTTTCACATCCATTGAATATATTTTAAAGTATTTTTGAATAGAATATGTAAAAAATAATTTAACATGGATATCCACTAGTGAATTTTTCGTTACCATATTTATTCCCTCAATTTGATCACAACCATTACGTACTAACCTATGATTATTTGAGTTTAGTTTCTCATTATTATCATATTTATTCAATAATTTCCATTTTTTCCAATTACTTTGTGATCATTTTTTCATTTATAATCTCATGTATATTATTTTTACCAATATTATCCCACGCCCAATTCATGGATTAAAACAAGTATTTATTCTATATAAATTATAAAAATCATACCACCACCACATATGATAACGGGGAAGTGTGTTACATACTTCTCATGATCTAGGTTTGAGAAAGAGTTGTTGCTTTCTCTAATGATACTTTATTTAATTATTTTAGCTTTTCAATTTTTCTTCCATCAAGCTAATGATTACCTCTTATCCATACTAACTTAATTATATAATTTTTCCTTAAATTTTATTATATTTCTATTTTTCTAAACCTCTTGAATTTTCAAAATATTCAAATTGATTTTCTAAAATATCCTCTTACTATATATTTCTATATTTTATTCCTCATTTTTATTAAATAACCTTATCATAATTATATTATTAATCCTTTTGAACAACTTATTAATGAAATTTTAATATTTTTCATGGTTAAATATCCACAAAAAACTCTTTCATTAGCCAAAAATTAACACTTGTCTTAGTTTCTTTCTTTATTTTTGATTGGTTTTTTACTCCAAAAAATCATAAGTTATTTTTATTGCTGGATTACTTCCATAAAACATACCATAAAGTGTTATGTTCTCACTAGGACTTAAAAATCCCTATTTAGAGTGATAACTGTGACTTTCATTACATCATTCCAATAGTGTAGTTATATACCACTCTCAATGATTAGAAACTCTTCCATTATTTCTATAATTAAAATTTTGATTTTAAAAAATCTATATTAATTTTTTATTCTATATGATGAGACATGATATTTTATTCCTCATTTCTAAATATAGTCCTATATAATTATTGAATTGGTCATTGTATCATTTTTTGGTCACAGTATCTTGTTCAACCTACCTATTTCATTATTAGCTCTTCTTTAATAGATTTTAATCTAGTCTATTGCTTTAATTTTATTTTAATGAACAAAATTTATCCCATTATGAAGTATCCATCCCTAAAAACATGAATTATTTTTATCTTTGAGTTATAGGTTTTCTTACTATATTGTACCCATAGGTTATAACAAAATGCAATAATTATAATGTTATTATTATTAAGTAGAATTGAAAATATTTTTTTATGTATTCTCCCCACCTATGTTCTTATTTAGAATATAAATTTCATCTTTTTAATTTAAGGAATTTTAATTTTTTTAATGTGTCTATGTTTATGATTCTTCAAGTTATTATCTTGTTCAACTTTGATAAAACTTGTATTATTATTACTATTTACTTGTTAAATAGTTCATTTAATCCTCCATCCTTATATCAAAGAGTTTCTAGTTTTTTATTTGATTAGGTATACCTTATTTTACAATGTTACTTTATATACAAAGTCACATACTTTACTTAAACATAAGAGATTATGTCATAGTAAATATATGTAAATTACCTCTATGTTCAATAATTCATCTCAGGAAGTTATTATTAAGTTACCAATTTTAATCTTCAAGGTTACATCATTACAAAAACAGGAATTCCACTTTCACATGTATTATCATTCTTTAAAAATTTCATATTCCAAATCATGTCATATAATCACCCACTAATAAGAATCCATGTGTTAATTTTATTTATCTCCATATATGAGATATAGATTTTGTTAGACTTAATTTTACTTTTATATTTCAACCTTGTAGATCTAGATTGGTTTGATAGATGTGTGGGTCTCTCCTTATTCTTTTCCACATCATAATTATAATATTCCACCTCTTCTCTCAATAGAAAAAATTTGAATACTAATCTAATTTAGTTAATATCTTGACTCTAAATATTCCTTAAACCATTAATTATTCTACTTTGTTTCATTATTTTCTTATAACTAATTTATTCTTAGAAATATAGAGAGTATTAAAAAAAATTTAATTAAGTATATTTATTCTATGATGTGTAAGATATGTTCACATCCACCTATTTTCCTTTTAGTTTTTATCCCCATAAGTAATTTATTGCCCCATCACAATATTTTATAGTGTGATCCGTGTAGTAAATATTTTAGTACATCTCTAGAGAAAATATAGTTTTATGTTTTTTTATAAGTTCACTACCTTAAATTACCTTTTTGTTCCTTTTTTGAAATTCCTTAATTATTGTGAGTTATAAAAAACAATTTTATTCTTATTATCTTTTTTGTTTGTTATCCTGAATATAGAATATTATTAATCAAATACAATTCCAATTTTACCTGTGTTATTCGGTATTTGATCATTCTAAACCATATTGACACTCTTTATGCTTCACTAACCTCATTTCATTAATTCCATAGATAAACAATTCCCAATATTGAGTTTTATTTAGAATCTAAAAACACTTATTTCAGTTTTAAACCACTAATTTAATGTTAAAATTTCTCCCTTTGTTTTTTCAAATGTATTTTCTCACTTAACAATATAAAAATTAAGATCATTTATTATATTAGATTAATCCACTGTCTTTTTTTGAAAATCTATTGATTCTTTAATATTTTCCTATAAGACATATTATATTAAATTAATTCTTATAATCGAGTGATTTAGGATAAAAATATTTCAATACATATTTATAAATCCTTCAAAAATACATCAATGTTTCTATTTTTATTTCTTTATATGTCTAACACCTCATATGAAACTTCATACAACACCTATTAGTCCACCACAAGTTATATTTATATTTATTTATTATTTTAATAATCATATTTTATAACTATACCCATAATGGAATCTGTTGAATAAAATTTAAATAATGGTTTACCTTATTTAAAATATAATTTAACATTTTCTTCTTCATTACCAGCCGAAATATTCCATACAAACTATTTTTTTGTGTTTATATATTTTAAATTTCATATAGGGGATATTTTAGTAGATTGTTTCAAGAGTAATCATATTATCCTTTTATCTCAGTCAAGCCCCTAGGGATGCCATATTATAATGTGTCCAAAATTTTAACATTATAAACATGATAATGGAATATTTCCCTCAAAATTCCATTTATGTCATTTGAAAATCTAGAAAATGAGTGATAGAGATTTATAAATAACATACACTTTTGCATAATAACATAAATTGATTCCAAGATTCAAAATATAAGTAAATTCCACTCCCAAATATAGATTAGTTTTTATCTCTTTCACTTTATCTCATATATGATATGTAACCAAGTACTTTTTAGATTTTCTGTAAATAAAACTATTAGTTATCTTTCTTCAAGTGTCGGCTTCTTTAACTTAAACAAAGATGGTAATATATTATGTATTATATTTATAATATATTAATTCTTTACCTACTCACTATATACTTGAATGGATCCAACAACCCCAATGATTCAATATATGAAACCATCCAAATTTCCATTTAGGTACTTCTGTAAATCATTAAAGTTATTACGTGACACATGAAATTTAAGTTCTGTCACTATGATTTATCTTTTAAAATATTAGATAACTTCTCCCTAGTATATTTAAAGGATTTATATCTCATCACCTTCTAATATACTAGATTTTATAATTCTCAGAATAATAAATTTTCTATATTTTCATTATCACTTAGATGTTTCTTTTCCATTAAAATTAAGGATAACTCAGTATGATCACTTGTATTACATGTATTTTATTAAATAAAACATTGTATATAATAGATTGTAGATATGATTAACTACTATTCTTACAAAACTAAAAGTATCATATATTAAAGATAGTAAATTCTTTTTTGATGATGGTATTAACCATTTTAATGATCAACAAATGATATATTCACCAAATATTCTCTATTTGGAACCAATTCCATATGATGTTACCACAAGTCCCAAATAGACAAATCATGGTAAATTATTGTGTTATAACATTTAATTAAAACTGATCTTTTCCTTACATTAACAAGGATGACATGAACTAGTAAATATATATAAATCATCTTTAATATTTAAATATTAAATTCATAGGTGATAAAATTATGATTTTATTTGGTTTACCTAAAGGGAAAATATGTAAGGATCATACACTAAGAATGCATTAATATACCAAGTAAAACACAACAAGATCTTTTTATTTAAAAGGATTAGGTCAGGATCATCTATAAAAAAGGATCACACCATAATTCTATTCATACACTAATTTTTTCAAAATAATTTCACTAGAATAATAATCACATATTTCACACATAATGAATACAAAAACATATTTGGCACAAAAATTTAATCAAATATGTTTTAATTAAACTCTTTCTCCTATAGAGAAAATATGAATCCATGATGATTTAATTTATAATAAATCTACCAAAAAATTAGATGTGAAAATTTTCTTTTAATAAATTGTATCATTTTCTTGATCAATTTGGTTTCCTTATTATTCTCTCTAACATGTTCATGAAAAAAATTCCCTTCTACATATGTTATTTTTTATGATCTGATTGGATGTAAAAGTTATCAAATATTTTTATATTATTTTTCCTTTGTCTAATTAAACCATTATAATATTTATAAAATAATAAATCTCCCCAATTTTTTTATATGAAAAATCTTGGTGTACTATAACCTATTATGGTTTAATAATCTTTTAGAACCTTTTCCTCCAAAAAATAATGTCTAGTTATATCTTTCATTGTCACAAATATAATTTTTAATATCTCCAAATATTTTATAACCCGATAAATTATGGTGTGAAAATATGTATCATAGCATAAGATTCCTTTTTCCACCATACAATGGGGTAAAAGTTTTATGTAACCATTAAGTTATAATCCATAGCCAAAAACACTTCTTCATAAAAAATACACTATATAAAAACATGGCGTCACATTAGGTCTTGATTCTTAAACATATCCACAAACTATATCTTTCATATTTATATTACATAATTGGCTCCAAGTCATAAATTATGTCTCTATATAAACCATTTAATTGTCCAATATTTACAACCAAATACAAATTCATTGAGTCGTGGATTATCTTTAATTATAAATTCTTCTCTCTTAAGAATTTAAAAACCGACATGTATAAAGGTATGAATTTGGGATAATTTTGGTCAAATCATATATATTTTTATATATTATTGATGTAAAAATGTATGATGTGGTTTAGTGTAATGGCCTACACCATCTATCCCATTACCTTTGTAAAAATATGATTTTTGAGGTGTCTTGGGGTAGTTCGGGGTGTTATGGGACATGTGAGTCATTCCAAAGCGGACTAATCCCAAAAAAATCCAAATTTCTAGTTTTTTAATGGTGGATCATTCTAGTGGTGACTTATTATGGAGGTGAATCATCCTATAAGTGAATCATCCTAGTGGTGACTCATCCAATTGGTGACTCATCCTTTCAGTGACTCATGATCTTGGTGACTCATCTATTTAGTGACTCATTCTGGTGGTGACTCATCCTGGTAGTAACTCATTATAGAAATAGCTCATCTTGGTGGAGACTCATTAGAAATTATCTCATCATGTTGGTGACTCTTTATGTGGTGACTCTTTGGATGTGTCTTGTCTGGAGGTGACTTATTGGTGGTGACTCACTAGTGATGACTCATCTAGCGGTGACTCCCTGGTGGTGACTCATCTGGTGGTGACTCATCTCAAGATGACTCGTTGGCGATCACTCATCTAGAGGTGACTCATTTCAACAGTATTATAAATTTCTATAATTTTCTAGTATTTCCAATTTTTCCCTTTTTATGTTTGTTTGGATTATAATTGAGTTTGATAGAATATTTAAGAGGATTTAAGACTTATTCAAAGGCTAGAAATAATATCTTATATTTTTGTAATGTATGGAGGATTTTATAGGGTTAAACCACATGGTTTTGTTAAGATCAACCTTTAATGTATATTCAAAACAGTATCTAATCCTGACCATCCAAGATCTAAACATTCTAAATATAATATCATTCCTCCTCCCTTTCAGTCCTGATTTCTATCGAGACTGGATTCCCCAAACCCTTCATCCCATTGGAGTCATGTAACCTAGTTTCTACAGTTGGTTCATGTTTCCATAGATATTTTCCTACTATATACCCATGCTTGGCATAAATAGAAATTAAAGTTTTTTTTAGGAATACATAATACATGACACAAACAGACGCCTAAAGATTGTATTAGTTTAGTGTCTTTGGAAACTCGGAACAAAATATTCTAACATGGTAAAAGATATTAAACATCTCCCACAAAGTTATTCCCCATTTTATAATACATAATACCTATCCTTATATCCTGGGTAAAATAAAACAAAAAAAGTGTGAACTCAAATTCTCAGTAAGATTAAGTATGGAGAACATAAAACAAACTATATACATTTGAACATAAAAACATGAACGTAAAGTTCAAATACTAAAATATTGAGTCATGAACTAAATATTATAAGTTTATAAGGCATAGATCATAAAGGAACTTTTATCATGATAAAATAGCATGGGAATAAAACATGGAATTGTATAAAACCATTAAGAATATAATATTATTTCCATAGTAGCCAAGTCATTGCTGCCAAAAGCTTTATAGTGGATAAAGTCTGTTACTGAACCAGGTTTAATTGTCATTATAGCCCTATATTACTAAATTAGATTAACTTGTCATTCCATCCATGTATATATCATGACATATAAATATTTACTCAAAGAATTGGAGGGATATATAGGTCCTACCCATCTCATAATGAAATCATTCTTACATGTTCCATAAAAATATAAATCATTCATCATATCATAACCCATGAAATAAAATGGGATTCTTAACCATCATATCATCATAACATAATCCATATAAGATAAAAGAACTTTATAAAACAATAATTCCACAAAAACAGACAATAAAATAAAATTAATAATAGGGATTGAAACATAACCCTATGTAATCCTAAATGGAAAATTATTTTGATAAAACACTTGAACTTAGTTCTTGAGGAAAATTTCTTTTCTTCTTCCAAAACGTTTTCGTTTCTCAAAATGTTGGGAAATTTTAAAAAGAAAATAATTTAGCTGAAAATCATTTTGAAATAATTTAGAGGAAGATTCATGGAAATAATTCCTCATGAAACCATAAAAATCCATTCATGTTGTATAAGTAAAATAAAAACATTCTCCTTGCAATTTTTTTAGAAAAGTCAAAAAAGAACATTGTATGATAAACATTAGAAATTTTCCTTCCATACCATGTAGTAAAAGTAAAAAATGGTTAAAAATGAATTTCAACATACATTTAAAAATAGTAAACATTTTATGAAAAAAAATAGAAAACATGGACAAGTATGATAAATATAACCCCATTAAATACTTATGTATAAGAAATCTTGGATAAAAATGAGATTGCAAAATTATCCCTTACCTTAGATACGATTTATTTTATATGCGTCTAAAACTCATGTATAGTGGGTTCAAAAACAATTTAACTTGTAATAGAACCATAATAATATTTATGATATCATATATGATTCACTTACCACTTCATATTACCCATTTATTTGTCAATTCCATGTTAAAGAAACGTTTTGTGTAATAATAGTTTCATTTATCGTACATGTTTGGACTTGTTATTATTCATATAATTACTTAGATCATGATTTACATACTTACAGAATTTAAAAAATGATTTAATTATATCTTAAATATTCATTAAATATATATATATATATAAATATATAATAAATAGATAAATGAAATGGAATACACTATTCAGGGATACAATAGGTCGTACGTATGCTTCAACGTTGTTTTCATTTCCTTATTAAATTAGATGGAATTAAGTAAATTACATATATACATAAAAAAATACAGAAGAATTATTATGTCAAATATTTCTTGATTATTTATTATATATACATTATAATCATTCTTGAATGGTTAACATGGACAATGAATCCCATTGTGTCATTGTGACGGTAAGTCGTACGTACGCACATGCGATGATATGGTTACCATAGTTTTTGAATTGTAATTAAGTGTATGGTGTAAAATATCTCATAATTAGTATGATGTTATAATAATGATATATAGTTATTATTTCCATAGTTGTACTCATCCATGTAAGGGGGTGGTGGAAAACAGATTACACCACGACGTTGAGACGGTAATCTATACGTACGCACGCGTGGTGACTTCATTTTTCATAGGATGGATAGAAGGTGAAATAGGGTTGTTTAATATTTATAATAACATATCAGTATATTTTTGAAGCATATTTACTAATTTATAATGAAATAACTAAATAATAGAAATTATAAGAAAAAATAAATTTGAAAGAATCGGTAGAAGAGATTACCTCTTCCTCGACGTACCTCCTTTAAATTTCCTCTTAGGGAACTAGAGTTGGTCTTTTGAGAATACCAAAGCCCCTAGAATGTAACTCGGGATGTTGAGAAGAGAAATTTACAGGGGTTTTTTGAGCTTAAAGGATTAAAATGGAGTCAAGTAGAGAGGGTTGAGGTTCCCTTTCATAGAATAGGATATGGGCACATTAGAAAACTCTCAAAAATATTAATTTATAATAAAATAAAACCCTTCCCAAAGACCTCAAAAGTGTCACAAATTCTAAGATAATATGAGATAGTCCTATAATATAATAAACCAATAAATTTTGGGCAACTTATTTTTTCAATTTATACATTATATTTTTAATTGAAACTTACTTATTCTATTAATTTTTAATTTCCGTAATGACATTATAA
This sequence comes from Viscum album, assembly GCA_963277665.1. Lineage (NCBI taxonomy): Eukaryota > Viridiplantae > Streptophyta > Magnoliopsida > Santalales > Viscaceae > Viscum > Viscum album. The sequence continues at coordinate 1,040,581,233 of OY728163.1, read as the reverse complement.
ATAATTAATGATAATAAATATTTAATTATGTGGTGTTAATTTATCATAAATGTATAATTTATGAAAATTTAGACCTTATAATTATCAAAAAAAATTATTTAATTTTTTTAGGATTTTTAAATAATTTAATAAAATGTTATGTTTATTAAATTTTAATAGTGTTAATTTTGAAACTATTCATTTATTAGACATTAAATAAAATCCTCACAAAGGATAAATTATAAAAAAGTAATACACTCCTAACATGTCATAGCACCTATAAAATTTATTGAGAACATTAATTTGTTCATATGATATTTCAGTTAATATTTTTAAAACCATTTATTAGATATTTCTATTAATAAAATAATTTTTACATTACTACTATGTCATCATTAATGATAATTAATTAATCTCTAAAAATTATAAATAAATTTAAATTATATATCAAATTTAATTATATTTCTAGTTACTATTTAATTTATAAATTTTATTATTTTTATCACTATATTAAAATTATAACACTTATAAGATAAAAGAGAGTGACATGTTGTCACTTTATTTTAATTTAATAATAATTACATCATTTTCATTGAAAAGGTCTATTAAATGAATATATTATACCCCTTAGTTGATATGGTTATACTTTTATTCAACCAATAGAAATTTGGTAGGTGTTAGGGTAATTTTATAATCTTATTTTTACCCTTAATTACCCAATTTTCCTTTAACTATAGTAATAAAAATAATTACTAAAGTTACTATTCATAATGCCCAAAAATCAAAGTAGCCCATTAACATAATTTGGAACTAATGATTATAAATTTGGAATCTATTTTTCAAAATTCAAAACACAGAATTTATAGTAATTAATTTCAATTTAATCTCTTTTTCGAAAAAAATATGGGTTTTTGTTTAAAAGTTAAACGACTGCAAAAGATTGAAATGTTTTTACATATGAATTCAATATAAAATTAATGAAATTGACTTAAATTGTATTAATATATAAAAAATATTATATTTATACATTAAATCTATTAAATAATATATTTTAACCATATAAATTATTTCTATGAAAAAAGATGTTTTCAATTATAATTTAGTATATTTTCACTATTCATCAAAATATGAATGTTATCAGAAAAATATCAAAAATTTATCCAAAATAAACTCATATATCTTGATTCCAAATAAGAAGTTTATTTTTTCAAATTAAACTTATAAAAGTGTAAAAAACTTGATTTTAAATGGGTGCGCCATCAAAAAGTGCAAAAACTGTATTTTTTTAAATACTTCGTTTGTCCGAAAAATGACTTTTTTCTCATATTGTGTTCTATAAAATATGTAGGGTGAATGATAATGATAAAATTAAAAATTTATTTAATAATATTTATAATTGATATTTTATATCTCATTTAATAATAATATTTAAATAATATATCTTTGTTTCGTGAAACTTGGTATTGCATACAATGCAATATATCGGGTATGATTTCCCTAGCATGTAACTCAAGCCAAATCAGTGTTGCATATAGTGAAAGATTCATTTGTTGTTGCATATAACATAATCCAAATTTATTTCTTTCATACATTGATCATAATCTATACTCAGTGTTGTGTGAAATGAATTCTATCGAAAGAACTTGAAATTGTGTGCAACACAAGCCAAGAATAGTGTTGTGTATACTGAAAGCTAATACGGTGTTGCATATAGTGTAGGATAATCTTGGTGTAGTGAATTATACAAGACATAAAAGAAATTAAAAAAACTATTTCATAAAATCTCAGGGTGTTACATTCCTGCTGTATGCGCACCCCTATTTTTGGTGCAGTAGGATGGTGTTTATCATCTTACTTCGTGGTAGGGTTTCCTTCATCTTTCTTGATTGTGTACCATGAGGGATGAGTAAATAAATTTTTATCTTTGTAGAATGGTTGAATATGGACTAATAAATATAAAATAATTCATTAAAATTAAATATAAAGGGGCAGTGGGAAGTGATATACGATCTTATAGCTTATTTCTTTTTTATAGATATTATGTATTGTATGGGGTAAGTTACCCATTAATATCATGGCCGTTGGTGTTACTTTATTTCACTTCTATCTTATGAAATATGGAATTCATGTTGTGTGGTTAATGAAAAAAATGTAATATTTAATTTTATAATTGGGTATAGTCAGTAAATAAAATGGATTCCATAGGATCATATGGTTTCTATGATAAAAACCTTAATTAACAGAGTAGAATTGAATAAGAGATATCTTTATAAATATTAAAGTATGTAATATTGTGGTGTGTGATATGAAATGTGGGCGGGAAGTTTATGATATGTGGTTGTGTAGTGGGGTTGTTGTCATGATGTGGTTGTGCAGTGGGGATATGGTGGAAGATGGATTTGGAATTGGCTGTTGGGATTTTATTTCATTGTACTAATTATTGTGTTTTTATACTGTGTTGGTTTCCTGGTTGGTATGGATGGTGATAATAATGAACTTGAAAAATAAATCCATACATGATTTAGTGTAATGGTTTGGTAATGAATAATCTATAAAATGGTTTAATATTAATTAAGTACTTAAAAAATGTGTATTTTTTGCTTCTTGTATGGTGTTATGAATTTAGAGGTGGAAGGAAAGTGGGGAATTCCTGAGTAGGTTAGAGTTTTTTTGTAAACTCGTAGGCCAGTCGTGTGGGATTTTCTCTACATACATATATATATATTGTATGTCCCTGTGATTTCTATATGCACCCCACCCTTGTCAAGTACAATTTGACGACAGTCACATAGTCATGTGTAAGTGTTTCTTTCCCAATATCTCAGTGGGAGGATGGATGGTTGGCCACCCACTCATCTCTACTCCCTCTACTATAAGCTAGTTGCCCAGGTGTCATCAGATGAGTTGTTATGTGTGGTATGAGGTATCTTTGTCGTGATATGTGATGTGTGCCCCATGTGACTTGGGGATGAGATTTGATGTGTCTTCTAAGTGTGTTTGAAATTATATTTGATGTGTTTTGACATCCCAAGTGTGTGTGGGTGGGATGAGATGTGATGTGATTCAGAAGATGTGGGAGTGCCAGGACATTTTTTGTTTGGGCATGAGAGTGACTAATCAGTGGGAAAGTGGTGTGTGGTAACAAATCATCGATGTTATTTATATTATATTATATTAATTATATGTGTTATTTGGTGAGATATCCATGGTGAGTTTGGTGTTTCGGTTGTTCTACCTATTAGGTGTTGTTTTGTTCTTCTATTTTCTCATTAGTTCATTAGTATTCTCATTCCAGTTGTGCATGAGAGACACCGATTTTCCTAGTGAGTATACATTTATACTCACACTACATATATAAAAATTTATTTCATGTTTCCAGAAGGATTACATGGGTCATACAAGGAATTACTAGTTGTACCCTTGGAAAACAAATGTGTTGCTACTTTTGTTTTATTTTTGGGAATTTACTTTGGATAATTTTCCTTGTATTAGTTTTATTTACATTTACATTGTGGGATGTTTTTTTGTTTTCTTTATATATATGTTATGGATTTAATTATTCTTTGTTATTCTTATCTCTCAGTCTTGATTCCTTATAAATGGTAATGCCTCACATATTTTAAGAATTTTACACCCTTGGTGATAATCTCCATCTTGGTGCCTACTATAGGTGGTACTCAGGGGTCATTATCTATATCCTTTAATTGACGTATATTTCATGGTAGGGGGTCATAAAAATGTGGTATCAAATATGATGTTTCAATTTTAGGATTGATTTTGGAGTTACTCACGATGAAGAATGAGTGGGTTGGGATGTAAATAGTGTCATTTGACCTTGTAGCATGACATATGAAAGGAAGACTGGATAAGAAAAGGAGTTTTAGGTATTCCCATTATCTAGTATACATTCACAAAGCTTATTGAATGACCAAGTGAGATAGGACTTCTTATAGGGTAGATACCGAGGTGAGGTATATGCATCGTGATGACTTATGTTATTTTTTGAATTAAGTTGTTTGGGGAATTTCACATGGATAAGATTAATTAAATGGATTAAAGTTAATTGAAATATATCATAATGAAAATTTATACTACTAGTTTTAGGAAATCATTGCTTCCATTTATACTATGGATCTTGGTCATCGTCTCTATGTGGCTCATGTAGTGTAAGTTTAGTAAGCTTACTCAGTTGATTTAACAAGGGTTGATCTATATAAGGATAATTATCAATGGTAGAGGATATTTTGCACTTTTTGGTGGAAATATTTGATAAAGTATGAAGGGAGGGTTTCTGATATAGAAATCAAGAGTTGGCTAGAGGATATGAATATCAATTTAATGTTTATCCAGACCTCAATAAATTATTGGTCCCTTTTGTGGTTAGTAATATGTGAGGAGTTTCACGTTAGTGGTGTACATTGTACTAGAGGGAGACATATGTTTCATGGGCTAACTTCTAGAAAGATTTTTGGGCCGATCTTCTTCCATCGACCATGAAGGCTATGAAGAGGTAGGAGCTACTCAACCTTCAATAGGGGAGTATGTATGTGTGGGATATTGGGATTAAAATTAAAGACCTTTTTCATTTTTACATAGATATTTTCCTGGATGAGGAGTCTTTGGTGTGACATCTTGAGGATGTAATTTGTCCTTCAATCAATTATATAGTTAATCCTTTAAATTTCCAACATACTTGGAGGTTCGGAAGAAGGAATAATTGATTGAGTTGATGCACTCAGGATAGGCTTTTCTAGGAGAGGTGAACCACAAGGTTTCCTCTAGAGGTTGAGTTCTCATTTCTAGGTCTTAGCCTCGAGGTTCATTGAGGTTTCGACCAGCTGGGAGTTGACCTCGATAACTTCCCTTTTGAACTTCTAGTTTATGTACATTTCAAATGGGATGGAGGATGATTTGATTCTTTAGTGGGGTTGTTATCCATCTTTATGATATGTTCCTAGTGGCTGATTGTGCTCAGTTTTTCAGAGGTGGACAGGTTTAGCATCAACCTTAGTAGAAGATACAAGTGAGGCCATTCCAATAGCAGGAGCCGCAGTCTTATGGTCCATATAGGGTAGATGAGGTAGGTAGAGACTGACCATATGATGTTCCTAGAGTGTAGGGACATCTAATTTGGTTTTCTCATCAAAGTGACCATAAGCAAAGAAGTAGGGGAGCTGGGTGTTGTCAGTTGCATGCAGTGGAGGTAGCAGCACTAGATGGGCCAGATATTGTAATGATTATGATCAGTTTATCGTCTAATTTTTTCTATTATCTGTGTGATTATGTATCTTTAAACTCATTTTTTGAACCAAATCTAGTCATTTATTTTGGACTAGACATAGATAGTGTTCGTATACACATGTTTTTACTACACTAATCGGAGTCTAGATCATCTTGTCTGATGTGTTCCAGGGTTGTATACTAATGATGGGGCCACAATAGTATTGTAGGGATATTTTCATGCTTGATATGTAACCATATGATATCATCCTTATTAATGAATAGTTGTATTCTACACATTCTATTATTGAGTTATTTCATATGATAATTGTATTCTAGGATGTGGATGTCCATCAGGCAATTTTCATTGGTGAGCAGAGTATTCAGGTGGGAAAATGAAATGTGGAGCACATTTTGTAAAGCCCCACCCATAAACATTACATAATCATTAGTTAAGCCAATAATTTGAAATTATTTCACATTTATGAACTTCTCAGGTTTATAGTTTTAGAGAATTAGGCCTTAACTGTTACTTAAAAACATGAATTTACACCAAGTGGATACATCTAAAACAATATCCATTTATTCCACTATATAAAAATATTAAAGATAAACATGATTTATTTTATTGATAAAATTATTATTGACTTCTTCCTTTCTATTACACATCCTTATACCATATGAAAAACTTTTCAAAAAAATGGGATGAGCACAACAATCTCAGTAAGTGGTATAAAGTAAAGAAAAAAACGTTATACCATGAATATTTTAGAATCATTAAAAAAATTAGAAAATAATAATTTTCACCCTTAGAACATAAACTCTTAAACATACATCATCAAATCATAAGATTATTAAAAACATCTTAGAAATCATAAATCAAAAAACATAAATCATAATGGTAACTTTATGCATCCATATAATACTTATATTTTATCTTTTACAGCTTCATAGGGGGTAACCTTGATGGTTACGTTTGGAATAATCATCACAGTTTATTCCCTAAATATCTTAGAAGAAACCCTATCATTAAACTTAGTCTCATTACCCAAGGCATTTTAGAGCTATCACGGTCTCACCTGCCCTCAGTTTATCAAGAAACCACCCATATACATAAGCAATTTGCAAAAACCATAACATAATTATTACATATGAACAAGCATAAAAGAAAAATAACATTTCTACATTTCAATTAATACATTGATATAATAAATCCATTCTCAAAACCATTTTAAATTAAAAAATTCCAAAAAATGTATATTCTATTTACTTTTATTTTTAAAAACATTATGGCCTTAAGTGGATTCCAAATATCAAATAATTCTCATGGCAATAGAACGTTCATCGTCGCTATGTACGTTAAAAACATTACTTTTATTATTTAGTTAAACACTTCATAAAATAAAAAAGATTCATTCTGAAAATTGTTAAATTTAAATTCAAAGGGGTTGATTATACAGTGTATAAAATATGATTCTATATAAATACAAGTATTCCTCAATGAAATAAGATTAAGATGAAGTCTCTTACCTCAAATTTGACATGTCTTTTTCATTCTTTATCATCTGGAATAATAAACATAGGTTAATTTATACTTTATTCCAGAACCTTTTTAATATATATTATTCTCATTAAATAACTTATGACCATGTTATTATAATTAGTTAATTATTTGAGTTCCTGTCATACGTTTGGTCGATAATCGGTTCTTGAGTCGAAAATGAACATGGAATGATGTCACTAGTCCATGTGGTCCTAAGTCCATCATCTCCAGAATAGTATTCATGAAATATTCATCATTTTTACACATAACTTATATTGTTTAATTTAAACCATTAAATATTGTTATGAAAAATGAACAATGTTGTAATCATGGAGACGGTAGGCCGTACATATACATGATTAATGTTTCCATTTTTCATTGATAATTATGGAAATAATTTAATGTTATTTTATATTTCAAGAAATAATATAATATTATGAAAATAATTATAATAATTTAAATATACTTATATATATCAGAAAATTTATATAATTAATAAAAATGAGTCACACCGCTTCATAGAGGTGATAGTTCACACATATACACGGAAGGTGTTATCAATTTTATTCCCATTAATAAAAATACTTAACTGATATATTATTATCTTATATTGATTAATATTTCATTAATATAACATATTAATATTAATTCCATCATTATATATAATTTTAAGAAATAGCAATGGAAAATGAACTAAATCGGTCTGTGGAGGTGATAATTCACATGTACGCACAAACGATTAATTTATTTCCCATTTGATGGTAGTAGATTTGGATTTCAGGGATTATATTAACATAATAACAACTTAGTATATTTATGATATTGGATTTAGTATATCATCATGGTTGGATGTTATTTGAGGAAGTGTAATAAGAAACAAAATAGAAACACTTAAAGAAAATGATACTTCTTCTTTATTTGATTGTCTTTGAAGAAAACATAAACACCTCTAAAAAGGGTGTTCTGCCTAAACTAAGGATTCAAGAATATGGGATAGGTATTATAGAAAGATTATTTTATATATATTTGATAACTAAAAGGATTTGGAGGTTTGAGTAATAGAGAGGGATGGGTGTGTTTTTATAGCAGAGGGTAGGGGCACCCTTAGAATGCATTAAAATATTAAATTATTATAAATTATTATTTTAATCCGAGTGGATCCAAACTAAACTATTGAGAAAATAAGATTATTATTGATTTAAATTCTCTTATTCAATAGTTTATATACATGTATTGATTTTATTTTAATCCTTATATTTTCAGGTTACCCTTAATTATTCTCTTTCAATTTTGAAAGTGGTAACAACCTTTTAATTCATAAAAAGATATTAATTTTACTTATATAGGATCGGTTTCCCATAATTGGAATCTTAATGAAATTTTCAACCATATCCTAATAACTTTGGGATTTTAATATATTTTTAAGATTTAAAAAAAATTATAAATTATTATTTTTATAAAACATCATTTAGCTCAATTTTTACACTCTTTAATTTATTGAATTTAATTAAATTCTAAACTTAGATATAACTTATAAATAACCTTTTAAAAGTATAATAACATATCATATTAATATATAAAATTTCTCAATGACATAAATTATGTCAAATAATATTTATTTTAATATTTATAATATCATATAATTTAATCCTTTATTAATGAATCAATCATTACATCATCATTATGTTACAATTAAATTTATATATTTAATCTAGAAAAATTATAAATAAAATAAAATAATGTATTAAATTTTATTATCTTTAAAATTATTATTTATGGTCGAAGATATCACTTATATAACCAAAAATTAAAAGTTTTTAAGTAAAAATATACATGTTTGGGTTATACTTCCCTTTACTTTAAATTCATTATTATAACATGTCATTTTCACACCCAACTGGCTCCCAAATTCCAACAGTTCAGCCTAATGATTTTTATGGTCTCCCATGACTCATCCAATAAGATTAGAACATGTGTTAGGGTATTTTAATATTATTATAATATTATTTTTACCCTTATTTCCCTAATTTATACTTTAGTCATGGTAAATAAATATAATTATAGAAGTTACTATTCATAATATCCAAAAATAAAAGGTACTGATTTACATAATTTGGAACCTATGACTATAGATATAAAATCCATTTTTTCCAAATTTAAAACACATAAGTTTCATTAATTAATTTAAAATTAATTCTCATTGTCAAAACCAGAAAGCTGGTTTCTGTGAAGTAAAAACTATCAAAATATTGACATGTGTTTATGTCCAATTTCAATGCTAAATTACTTCCAATGACCAAAATTATGTTATATAATAAAAATATAATATAAATATAATTTAAATCAAATTAAAATTATAACATTAATATAAAAATAAATTAGATGAAAATGACATTTTGAATTAAAATGCTGTATTTTGCACTATTCATTACAAAACATATTTCATCAGAAAAATACCAAAATTTCAGCCAGGGTAAATTTTTTCAGCACTTTTAAAAATAATAAGATTATCATGTCAAATTTAACTTATAAAATTATCAAAAAAATGGATTTAAAAAGGTTTCTCTACCAAAAGGTGGTAAAATATTTTTTTTAATACTTCTTTTATCCAAAAAAATTGAAATTGTTCTTATATCATATCTTTAAAACATATAATATGAGTTTAAAACATTACATGGAATATATAAAATTTATTTTTCATTAAATAAAAAACCATAATAATTGATATGATTTTATAAACACAATTATTCACTTTTAAATAGGTTTTCATAAACATACATCCCTTATATTCAATGGGGTTTCATTTACATTTATAATAAATTTGGTAACCAAAATAATAATTATTTAAACAATTTTAAACCATATTTTCATAATTTAGTAGGTATTATTCAGTCCTTCCATTCTAATGGCTAGGTAATAATGGTAACATTTAAATAATAATATTCAGTTGTTCGTTTAAGCTTTTTGTAGTGCATTATGTACGCTATTGAACAGAGTGTTTCTTTCAAAAAACTAGGGATATTAAAAATTATTTTCTTGATGGTTGAGATGTTTATAGAGATAGTTAGTTCTAAGTTATATAAGTATCTCGTGTTTTTCAGTGAGTTCCTATACTTTTTTCCCAAGGAGGTTGTGCCACTACACCCTCGACGTGACGTTGGGTTTGAGATAGACTTGCATCCTGATGCTTCTCCGATTTAAATGGATTCTTAATAGATGGAACCCTTTGAGTTTTGGGATTTTAGGATTCATATTTATGATCTAATTTATAAGGGTACTATCCATCCTAGTGTGTCATCATGGGGCGCTCCAGTGTTGTTTGCCAATAAGGCGAATGGAAGTCTGAGGTTGTGCATAGAATACCAAAGGTTGAATCAGGGGAAATCAAGAATCGTTACCCAATTCCGAGGATCGGTGATATTTAGACCTTGTGATAGGGGATATATGGTTTTATATGATCAATCTATGGTATGGATATCACCAATTAAGGGTGAAGAAGGGTGATATCTTTAATACAACATTCAGATGTATTTATAGACACTTTGAGTTTGAATTCATGTCATTCGGTGTTAAAAATTCATTATACATGTTCATGGGGGTGATGAAATCTATAATTCATGAGTTATAGGACCAGTTCTTCATTGTAAATTTCATTTATATCTTGGTCTACTCAAATTCAGAAGATGATCATGTTGAGCATCTCTGATATAAATTGCAGGTTCTTCAGTTCCACCAACTTTATGGAAAGTTTTCCAAGTCTAATTTTTGGATATGAGAGGTATATTTCATTAGAAATGTTGTGTATTAGTGGGGTAGTTTACCCAATAAAGGTCAAAGATGTTTTTTCTTGGGTAGCAGCCTTGAACATAACAGAAGTTTGTAGCTTCCTTGGTCTCACAGGATATTATCATAGGTTTGTGTCTAATTTCTATCAATCTGCAACCTCGTTTACACCATTCAGCTGGAAATACCAAGCTTTTTGTGGATCAATAAATTTCATACATCATTTAGTAACCTTATGGGGAAATTGGTCAGTGATCTAGTGCATTGGTTTCCAGAGGAAGGGGTAATGTTTGAGGTATTTTTTTATGCTTCCTGTATGGGATTAGGATCTGTCTTGATGCATCATAAGGTGGTGATATCTTATAGGTCTAGGAAATTATTCCCTCAAGAACCTAACTATTCCACCCATGATCTAGAGCTACTAAAATTCATGTTTGTGATGAATTTGTTGAGACATTACCTCATTGGGCAGTGCTTTTTCATCTTTACGGATCACAAGAGTATGAGGTATGTCTTTTCCCTGTATGACCTGAATCTACAATAGAATTAGTGGATGGAGTTATTTTTGGACTTTTTTATTGAGATCTCCTACACCTCGAAAAAATGGAATTTCATGGCCAATGCATTGAGTAGAAAGTCACAGATGGATGTTGTTCAGAAATCTACAGATTCTTAGAGAGTGATGGATGATATAGAACCCCTATACATAAACACAATGTTGGATAGTATGAGAGGTTTTATATTTCATTTAATAATTAAATTTTATCTGATATAGAAAGTGGAGGAGTCTTAGTGGGTACACTCAATGGTAGAGTTGATGTGTGGTCATGTTGTACATAGTGACGCTCCAAAGGGATGGTTGGAGGATAGCCAAAACCGGATGTTGTTTCAAGGGAGTCTATTTTTTCTTGTAGAAATATGAAAGGGTGTTATTCTTGAGTTCTATAACACACCATTATAATTACACCTAAGGATTTACAAGATGTGTCGCAGGTTGAGGCTATAGTGTTGGTGTCTTGGGATGATGAAGGTTGTGGCAGAGTTTGTGTCACGGTGATTGGTATGCCGATAGGTAAAGACGTAGAATCATGTTCCTAGTGGTTTGTTGAAACCCTTGGATGTCCCCGAGTGTAAATGGGGTGAGATATCAATGTATTTTTTAAAAGTGATTCCAAATTATCATGGGGTATGTGATACTATCTGGGTGGTTAAGGATCAGTTGAAGAAATAGGCCTACTTCTTAGCAATCAAGGAGTCAAGAGAAGTTGATTCTTTGGATAATGCATATGAGGATGAGGTTATTAAGTATCACTGATTTCTTAGATCCATTGTCTCATATAGAGATTCCCATATTACCTAAAAAGTTGGGGGGGATTGTAGCATGCTTTTGGCACCCAGTTTTACCATAGCACTGCGTTCCACCATCACATGGATAGGAAGATGGAGCAGACAATCCATATGTTGGAGGATATGTTATGAGAGTGAGTCTTGGACTCCAGCGGATTGTGGTCACAAAACCTTACCTTATTTGATCTTGATTATAATAATATCTATCACTCAACCATTGGTATGGCCCCATTTTATTCTTTGTATGGATGGATGTGTTGTTTACTATTGTGATGGATTGAGGTTGGGGAGGCAGTAGTTCTTTTCCTCAGGTGGTGCGGAGCAAAGAAAAGAATATTCAGTTGGTTAGATAGATGATGAATGAAAAAAACACTTGAATTAGTATCATTCTGATCATATAATGATTCCCCTAGAGCTCTAGGATAGAGACCATGTGTTCCTAACGGTTTTCGATCAACATAGTAAATAGATATTAAATAAGGGGAGTAATATCTCTCCCCAGTTTTTTAGACCTTTTAAGGTGTTGGGGTGAGTTGGTGAGGTGTCATATCAATTGGTGTTTCCACCATGGATGGGAAGGATCCATGATCTCTTCCATATCTCTCATCTATATTAGTATATTCATGATGACTCCCATGTCATTAACTAGGGAGAGTTGGATATTGATAATGATAAAACTTTCTTGGAGCATCTTGTGGAGATCTATGACCATAGAGAGAATGTGTTGTGAGGATGAACTGTTACACTTTTTTGGGTGTTGTGGAGGCACGGTGGATTAAAGGAGATTACCTGGGAGTGTGAGACACGGATTTGAGGCCAGTAACCATAGTTGTTTTTTGTTTTTTGTTTTCTTTCCTTTTCTTTGGGATGTGTTTTTCAGACCTTAGTGTTTTATGAGATATGATGTTTTACCCATGATGTTATGTGTGTTGTGTTCTTTTGTGATGCGTGACATGTGATGTTTCATGATGTTCCAACTTTATAAAAAGGGAATATTTTATTCCTAAATAAGGAACATTCTACTATAATTTGATTAAACCCATGTAGGCAAGTCAGTTCCACCTAGAGTGGATAATATATTAACATAGTGGATGGATGTCCTAGATTCCTATATCTGAGATGATAAGGTTTTTTAACAATTATGAGATTTTGGTAAGTGGGTTTTATTGGTGGATGTTTTTTAGGTGTAACGATATCTTTTAGAGGTATCTAGATGGATTGTTTTTTGGCCCCTTACTCTCTTTTCTTATGGGTTGGTTTTGAATTATCGGTGGAGATAATAGTTTGATAGGTAACTAATGTAATTAAATGGACCTTCTGGACTGTTACTTTTCCAAAAATCTAATGCTTTTGGTATCCAAGGGTATTCCAAGGTATTTTTGGGACATGTTAGTCATTACCACAGTGACTAATTACAATAATTTTCCAAATTTCACATTTTCGGATGGTGTCTAATCTTAGTGGTGACTTATTCTGACAGTGACTCATCATGATGGTGACACATTATTTCAATGAATCATCTTGGAAATGACTAATTATGGAATTGAATCATTCTAGAGAGGACTCATGCTGATGGTGACTCATCTTAGAAGTGACTCATTGTATTGGTACCTCATCCTTGAGGTGACTCATCTGGTGGTAACTCATCCAAGTAGTGACTCTTCTAGCAGTGAGTAACTGGCAGTGACTCACTGGTCATGAATCACCTAGAAGTTACTTGCTTGCGGTGACTCATCTGGAGGTGACTCACTAGTGGTGACTCATCTGGCGATGACTCATCTAGCAGTTACTCACTAGTTATGTCTTGTCTAGCGGTAAATCATTTCAACAATTTTCCAAATTTCTATAATTTTCCAGTTTTTCCATTTTTATGTCTATTTTTATGAGAAATGATTTTAATTCCATATTCAAGAGGCTTTGAGACCAATTAAATGGCTATCAATTATATCTCAAATTTCTCTACTGTATGGAGGCTTTTAAATGGTAAAACCACATAGTTTTTTTAGATTTAATTTAATGGAAATCACAAATTGTATCTAATCCCAACATTTAGGATCTCAAAATTCTAAAAAAAATATTTGTCCTCCTCCCTTTTGATTTGTATTTCTCTTGAGACCAGATGTCCCTGTTGAGTCAATATGGTTTCCTTATGACGCTTCCATTCCATTATGTTTTGAAAATCACAAACACTCTATATCAAGGAAACTTTTATTTTCCCTAATATTTATTGTAATAAGGAAGATTTTCCTTCCTCAAGGAAATTCTCTTTTTACTCAGATTTTCATTAATAAGGAAATTTTTCTTCCCTAAGGAAAATTTATCCTTACCTGTTTTTCATTGTTCATATTATAGTTTCTCTGAATCTAACTCTTTTTATTCCTAAGTGAAACAATTGGTTTCACATCTAAAATCTCATAATTCTATAAATACCTAGATATAGAGTATTTTATTTTTAGGATCATAAATTCAGGTTCCAAATTATCTAAAATTTAGAACCCAGATACTCTGAAATTCAGATTCCAAATTCTTGGAAACTCAATTTCCAAATTCTCTAAAATTAAGAATCTGAATTCTCTAAAATTCAGGCTCTGAATTATATGAAATTCAGAATCCAAATTCTCTAAAATTCATATTCTGAATTCTAGGATATTCAGGTTCCAAATTCTCTGAAATTTAGATTCTGAATTCTCTAAAATTGATGTTCTGAATTCTATGAAATTCAGACTCCAAATTCCTTAGAATTCAAATTCTTAATTCCTTAGAATTTTGGTTCCTAGTTCCTTAGAATTAAGACTCCAAATTCCTCAGAATTTATACTCTGAATTTCTTAGAATTCAAGTTCCAAATTTTTTAGAAATCCAGTTTTGAATTCCATATAATTCAGACTCCTAATTTTTCAGAATTCAGACTCCAGAGTCTATAGAATTATGACTCTGAATTCCTTAGAAAACAGAATCCAAATATCCATGAAGTATAAACTCCAAATATTTTCCTCTTAGACTCTGAGATTTATTTTTCCTTGGACTCTAAAAAATAGATTTTATAGAAGAATAATATTTTACTTACCCCTGTTATAGTTATGAAATGATGTCGTGCATTCTGTTTCTAACCAACCATTGTTATAGTGACACATATACAGGTCCCTCCGATATTCAAGGAAAAACATGACCTTTAGAAGAGGGATTCGACCGTTGGGGAAATTCCTATAAATAGAATCTCATTTGAATGAGCTCAAAACTTTTCTATAACTCAAGAGATTACATGCTGCTAATGTGATTTCTTGAGAGAGAAACTCTCATTCTTTGTTTTTAATAAACATCTTGTTCAACTTTTTCTGTAAGACACCGATTTTTGTTATGTATAATTGTGGGATTTCGGGGATAGGAAGACAGAGGTGTCGACTACCTTAATGTTCTAGGACTTCCTTGATATGAAAGACAGCGGTGCCGACTACCTTGAAGTTAGAGGTCTTGCAGGGATAGCAAGACGGACTCTGATATTCCTATTGAGGTCTTACCCTAGTGTGGGTAAGACAGACTTTCCTGAAAGTACAAATCAAAGAACCTTTATCTAAGGTCGTTGGATACTCTACTCTTTGTGTTAAAAGATTCTATACTTGTTACTTGTATTGTTTCAAGTTTTTTTTCCACTAAATTTTGTTTATTAAGGAAAGTATAACTATCTTATAATTTATCATACATGTATACTCTGATTAGTATGATTCTATCTGCTTTAAGGTAGAATCTTTGTCTTTGTAAACCTCTCTTGAGTTTAATTTTTGGAACCATATTTCTGTAACCTAGTATGTTTTTAGAACTAAGAGGATTTGTGAATTTACCTTTTTTAACATTGTTAAACAATAGAATGTTTTATGCCATCTTTTAATGTTCCAAAGGAATTTTTAAAGTATACAATTCACCCCCCCCCCCTGTATATTGAGCATCTATATTCTTATTTTGATCCTACAATTTGTATTAGAGGAGGTTTCAAACACACTTATATTCACATATAAGTTTTCCTGCTCAAAGTTTCATTGTTCATAATATTATCCTTGCTTAGGAATTTTTATCCTTGTTTACAAACATTTATTACTAACAATATTCTGTGGAAATATATTTTCTTTTAGACGGTAGGAATGAAGGTTGGTTCGATTGAAAATCTTAATCCTACTAGACCACCAATATTTTATGGAAATTATAATGAATATTGGGGAGATCATATGAAGAATTTTGTCATTAACACTGTAGTAGAAAAAATTTTACGCTTACTGTAGATTACAAGATTTTTGAAAAGGAAGTAAGAACTTTTACTAATCAAGAAAATTTAGAATACCAACTAAATTACGAGGTACGTAATACTTTTCTTTATTCTATGACTAGAAATATATATAGCCAAATTTTGTCTTGTAAAGAAGAAAATTTTATTTGGATGAATCTTGAAGTAACTCACTTTGGAACTTCAAAAGTTATTGAAACTAGAAGATCTATGCTTAGAGCTGAATATCATGGTTTCTACTTTCTTTATGGAGAACCCATATGTAAGGTTCAACAATGATTCATGACTATTATTAATAGTTTAAAATCTATGGGTGAGAAAGTATTAGATGATGAAGCTCTTGTAGACAAAATTATAGACATCATGCCTAACGAATGGGAATCTAAGAAAACAGCTATTAATGAAAATAAGAAAGTTACCCAGATTTCTCTTGATGAGCCTTTTGTAACTCTTCTTAAACATGAGACTAAAATGAAGAGAGATAATGATATGAATAAGAAAAATAATGGAAATGGAAGTTTTTCTTTTACAACAAATTTAAATCATATAAAATCCAGGACTTCTGAGAGAGTTTCAAGATCCAAATCTAAGAGGACTGTTATTCAATCATAATCTAGTTTAAGTGAATCTTCAAAAAATGAGTTATCAAATCTTTCCCAAAGGATGAAAAATATTTTTAGACAGAATAACTTTCATTCTAGATACAATAAGAATGAAATACAAGACAAGAAAGATTTGGAAGTCACTTGCTATGAATGAAAAGCATCAGGGCATATAAGGAAAAATTGTTCTATGCTTAAGAGAAAAGATAGAAAGGAAAATCATTTTGAGAGGAATATAAAGAAGTAATACAAGGCTAAATATAAGAATTTTTTGAAAGCCAATAACACCTGGAGTGCCAACGGTGGTGACTCTTTTAAAGAATCCTCAGAGTACGAATCTTTTGGATAGAAGAATCTTGGTCTATTAGCCAATATACCTATTGGAAATCATTGTCTAATGGCTAAGGTACACAATGTTGAATCCATAACCAATGTATCATTGAACGCTAATTTTAGTGATAGTAAATATTATGAATTCTCAGATGAATAATCTTCTTCTAATGAAGGTAATACTTTACCTACTTATGAAGAAGGGTCTAGGTTTTATAAGCTCCTTGAGAATGAAAATTCTAAAGACAAGAAAAACATTATAAGGAAAACTCTAGAATTACTATTCTTTCTAAGGAAATATCATATCTTTCTAAATATATTGATAAGAAAACCCTTGATTTTGAAAGTATTTAAAAAATCATGAGGAAGTTAATTCTGAGAAGGATAAACTTTTTAAAGATCAAGAAAAAGTAATTTCTAAGAAAAATGTTTTAAAGCCTAACTATAGTGCTAAAACTAATGTTTTTTATGATAAAAAAATAGTTATTAATTTGAAGTCGGAAATATTTTCCCTGAGGATGTTTTTTTCAAACTTTACCTTAGGTAAAAAAAATTGATAATATATATTCCAAAATTTGACCTCTAAAGAATAATTCTGGTTTTAGTTATACCAGTTCAAAACTGGTTTTTAGTAAAAATAATTTTCTACCTCAAAGCACTCCATTCTGCACTAAGTTTCAGTGTGGTGAGCATTGGGAAAATAATTTTTCCATAAACAGAACTCAGTCTTTAGGTTTTCATAAAGATTATTTTTCAAAGAAAATATGGATTCATTAAATTTTCTCTTTGAAGTTTCTGGATCCAAAAACGTTTGGGTTCCAAAAGTCTAACACTTTTTTTTTCTAGAAAGTAAACATAGAACCAATAGTAATACATGGCACATAGATAGTGGATGTTCCGGGAAAATGACGGGTAATAAAAACTTCTTTAAAGATATTATCAGGACGAAAGGAGGAAAAGTAACTTTAAGAGATAATGCTCAAGGAAAAATTATTGGTATAGGTAACATTGTTCTTCGTGCAAAAACATTAATACCAAATGTTTTATTTGTTTAAGGTCTCAAGAACAACCTCGTTATCATAAGTCAATTATGTGATAATGGTTACCTTGTGAAATTTAGGAATGATTCATCTTTAGTATACAATTATAAGGAAGAGTTTGTTCTTTCTTTCTATAGGCAAGATAATGTATACACACTAAACTTAGAAGACCTTAGGAACCAAGATCTACCTTGTCTCAGTGAAATGGGAGATCAATCTTGGTTATTTCATAGAATTTTAGGACATGGTAACCTTAGGAAACTATGTAAACTCTCTAAGAAAAGACTAGTTAAGGATCTATCAGAGCATAGATTTGTTTCTTCAAAAGTCTATGATCCTTATCAATATGGAAAGCAACATTAATCAAGTTTTAAATCAATCGGTGAAGTCTCGACTACAGATGCATTATAGTTGCAGCATATGGATCTTTTTGGTCCAACAAAAACTGGAAGTATTCGAGGAAAATATTATGTATTTGTTATAGTTGATGATTACACTATATTTTTGGGCTGAAGCTGTAAAAACATCTTGTTATACTATAAATCGAGTTTTGATAAGACCTTTTCTTAAAAAAACACCTTATGAGTTATGGAATGGTATAAAACCTAGACTTTCCTACTTCAATGTATTTGGATTAAATGTATTCATATTTAATACTAAAGATTATTTACATAAATTTGCAGCCAAATATGATGAAGGAATTTTATTAGGATACTCCATAACCTCTAAGGCCTATAGAGTTTTCAATAAAAACACTTGTACTGCTGAAGAAATAGTACATGTAAAATTTTATGAAAATAATCCTTTTGTTTTTAAATAACCTCAACCTACATCCTTGGATGTGTTATCAAAAAAATGATTGGCAACCATTGATAGAAGATCCATCTGATAAGGTAAATGTCCAATTAAATGTTTTTGAAGCATTTACCCTAGAATATTTCCTACCATATGTTGATGAACTGGATTTAGAAAACCCAAATCATTTGTTTCTTAAGAATCATCCCAGTGATAGTATCATTGGTGATGTAAATCAACCTATAAGGACTAGATGTTCCTTAAGAAATGAAATAGAACATCTAGATTTCCTTTTCTAATTAGAACCAAAAAAGCATTGATGAAGCTTTAGGTGATAAATATTAGATAAAAGCTATACAAGATGAGATAAATTAATTCAAAAGGAATAAAGTATGGACCTTTGTTAAAAGACCCAAGGAAACTTCTCTTATTGGAGTAAAATGGGTTTTTAAAAATAAGTGTGATGAAAATGGAATCATAGTAAGAAATAAATCTAGATTGGTTGCTAAAGTCTATAATCAACAATAAGGGATAGACTATGAAAAAACCTATGCTTCAGTAGCTAGACTTGAATCCATTGGTATTCTACTTTCCTTTGCAGTATTCATAAATTTTAAACATTTTCAAATGGATGGTAAATGTGATTTACTTAGTGGTTTTTCTCAAGAGGAAGTTTTTTTTTTGAACAACCACCTGGTTTTGAAGATACAAAACATCCTGAACATGTTTTCAAACTTACCAAGGCTTTGTATGGGCTTAAATAAGCTCATAGAGCCTGGTATTATTGAGTTACAGGATTTTTTCTTCAAAACATTTATGTTAAAGGAAATGTTGATCCTACCCTTTTTATAAATAAATATAACAAAAATGTTTTTATTGTTCAAATTTATGTTGATGACATTATATTTGGTTCAACTTAGCAATCTTTAACTAATTCATTTGTAGATCTAACAAAATATGAGTTTTAAATGAGTATAATGGCTAAGTTAACATTTTTCATAGGTTTTCAAATTTCTCAAAAACCAGAAGGAACTTATATATATCAATAAAATTATATTAAATATCTTCTTAAAAATTATGGATATGACAACACTAAGAGTATTAGTACTCCCATTGGTATCTAAAATTCACTTGATCTAGATGAAGCTGGGAAACCAGTGGATCAAACAACATTTAGATGTACGATATAAAGTTTACTATACTTGATAGCTAGTTGACCAGACATAATGTTCCTAGTATGCCTCTATGCAAGATATCAATCCAATCAAAAGGAATCTCATATAAAGGCTGTGAAAAGAATTTTTCACTACTTAAAGCGAACCATGGATTTAGGACACTTTTACACCTCTGGAAATGATTTTGTTTTAAAATTATTTTTAAATACTGACTTTGGTGGATGTATAATGGATAGGAAAAGTACATTTGGAACTTGTCATTTATTAGAAGATTCATTATTTTCTTGGTCATTCAAAAAGAAACACTCAGTAACACTTTCCACTGCTGAAGCTAAATATGTAGCAGCTAGAAGTTGTTATGCACAAGTATTGTGGATGCAACACACACTCACAGGCTATGGTATGAGTTTTACAATAACACAAAATTTATGTGATAATACTAGTGCCATTGCATTAAGAAAAACCCTTTCACATAACACTCATGAAAAGCACAAAGATATTAGGCATGACTTTATTAGGGATCACACACAAATAAGATATATTATTCTTCAATTCATCATAATGCAAGATCAGCTTTCTGATATTTTCACAAAATCTTTACCATCTGATATATTTGAATACATTAAACAGAAGTTAGGAATGATAACTGTAAGGTAATATTCCTTATTAACTTCTTGTTGAAACCTATCTCCTTACAGAAACAAACTCATTTTCATAGGTGGAGTACATTTTCTTGTTAGTTAAAATTTTTATAATCAAAATTCTCATAAGAAATAATTATGTAGTTAAATTCTCATTGTTATTTTTTTTTCTTACTCTAATCTATTTTGCATAATCTAAAAATTTTCATAATAAAAATTTTCCAAAGTTGAATTTCATCAAGAATAATTTTTCTTATTACGAATAATCTTCCTAGCAATCTAAAAGGTATGTTTCTTTTCCTAAAATTTCAAAATCATCTTTTACTTGTTGGAATTTTCATTTTGTTTTCGATGTTTTCGAATTCACTTTTCCTTAAATCTGAATGTTTTTCTTAAAACCACCAAAGATCAGAATCTTTCAAATTCCTTCTTCAGCCATCATCTCAACTATCATATCTTCTCAAGAAGGTTTCAACTGCTAGACCAATCATGAAATTTGAATTGGCGCTTCAATTTCCGATATAAAGGACCCCCCGGATGGTTGTCTGACATCAAATCCCATGATATTGCATGCTGAAGCTCTGCCCTTCCTACTTAAGACCATTCTGAATTTCTCAGGTCTTCCTTAGTTATGAATGTCTAAAGAAGCCTCTCCTCGTAAAGAAATTTCAACTGTAAATTAAATCTCTGAATGGAATATTTATTGTGAAAGGTTGGTGGACCTAGACTTATTTAATAAGTATGATTCAATCATATAAAAGAACATCAAGTTAAGTATTTTAGAGAGTATAGATGTATCTAAACCCAAGGTAGAGGATCCTATGATTCTGGAGTTTCTAGTAGAGTTCTATGAATCAGTATCTTTTTTTAATCAAGGAGGAAAAGAGAAATTTTCTATCAAGAGTTATGGTAAAACTTACTCTCTTTCTTATTCTAAGGAATCTAGTCTGATTGGAATACCTTACAAAGTAGAATCTGAATTATGTTCGTATAAGTTACCTGATGTTGAAGGAATCTTTGATAAGGAGAATTCCATGTAGTTCCTTGGTTTGTTTGGAGTCAATACTCTGAATATTCTTCATCTTTCATTAAATTTCCGGATTCTTGAACATTGGGTTCAAGGGTTTATCATTATGAGGAAATGATATAATGATAATCTGAAGAAAAGTGATATATTTGTTTTGGATTTCTTAGTTAACCTATGGAAGATGAATCTTGTGAAGTATATTTTGGATACAATTGAGAATATGAATAATGGATATATGAAGTCTCAGATTATCATGTATCCAGAAATTCTTACAAATATCATTGTTTCATTTCTTATTTAGAAGCAATGAAAATTTCCTAAAAATAGAAGTCTAGAAATTTTAGAGTAATATTGTTAAGTGATGACACTCTAAGGAGAATGAAAATTAGATTTTCTAGTGAATCTGAAGAGTTTTATGATTTATTAAATGAAGAAGTTGGAGTTTTATCAAAGAAACCCATTGCAACTGAAACCTCCAGGAAAGGTGGAAGGAATAAGAATGTAAAGGAAATTCAAGAGATAGCAAAAAAATTTATTGCCAAGGAAATTCAATCTACACCAATAAAGTCAAAGAAGAAAAAATATTATCCCGATCAGTTAGTTTTAAAATGGATGGATGATAAGAAAAACAGAAAAGAAGGGGATCCTAAGTTTTTCTTGGACCTAACTGAGGTAAAATCATTATAAGAAAAGTCTGTTGAAGAGCTTGAGAAGAAACAAAAAGAGAATAATCAAAATAAGAAGATTTTTAAGGCTGAGATAGTACAATATCTTCTTAAGTATGCTAATAACGCTTATGAGAAAAATCTTTTACCAGAATCCTTTTTAGTAGAATAAATCCCAAAGACTCCGGGAAAGAAGTTGGTGATTCTGGAACGAGATCAAGAAGAAGAAATAGTGCAACAAGAAGAAGTGGAAGAAGAAGAAGAAGAATGGAGTGGAGATACTGAGGATATGATAAAGCAATTAGAAGATTATCATGATAAGGGGAGTCTTTCGGTGAAGTTATCAATCCAAACATATGAAGCTGAGTCTTCAAAACATGCTACCCCATGAAAAGATGACAAGGTTGAGGAAGAACTAAATAAATTTTCTAAAGAAGAAAGTAGCAATCATGATTTCATACAGCCAAAGGGGGTTGAGGTAGCAGCTAAGAAGGAAGAAGTTGATGATGATAAGATTATTTAGCTATCATATAGTGAACATGAATCATTGAAACAAGAAGAAATAATTTCAAGAACAGATAAGGGAAAGCATGTGATGGTTTATAATCCTACCAAGTCTTTGATCAGTAAGAAAGATGTGGGTGCTTCATTAAAGAGGAAAGTTGATATGCTTGAAAAGGAATCCTCATAAACAAATCATTCTAATTTAGAATCATATTCTCTTGGATATGACTTTTTTGTTCAGTCATTAAAGAAGCTGGTAGGTTCTATTCCTTTATTTCCAAGCATAGATTCAAGATTCAAAATGCATCATCATTCCTTAAATTAGAAAATAGAATCAATGTCCATGGTGATTGATAAGTGTGTTAAACTTGAGGTTGACTTCAAATCATTTTTCATTAATTGTGAATCCCATAAAAGATAATGCAAGAAGAATACTAGTTGGTCATGGAAACTTTTTGAAGAGATAATAATTCTCAATGAATTTCAAGATAATGTCAAGGTTTCTTTTGAAACTGAAGATGATAAGTTCAAAGATCTCACCAAGTATTTTGATGAAAATTTATCTCTTGAAGAAACTACTCGAAATCAAGAAGTGAAAGATCAAAATGGGAAATTGTATTCAGTTTCTTAGAGTTGGAAGAGGTAAATGGATCTCAGAATTGAACTTGAGGAAAAACTTGCTAAGCATGAATAATCCTTGAAGGCTCAGGCTGATATGCTTAAGGCTCATAAAGAAAAATTTAAAGTCGTGGAAAGGAAAAGTTAAGATCAAAATCAACTACTCAAGTCCATGGAAGATGATCACAAGGAACTCAAGAAGCTGAAAATTGTTGTGAAGAAGTTATTGCTGAAAGAGAAAGAAGGATAATTTTTTTTTAAATCTGATCCTTAGTTGTATTTCCCTCTTGTACAAATTCTTTCAAATCTTAAGGAAATTTTTGTTTCACTTCATTTTTTTGTTTGTTTAGTACAAATATTTCTGGTAACATATTTTCTTTTCCATTACCTTTATTCCTTTTTGGAAATCACAAAGTGGGAGAAAGGAATGTCAAAAAGAATACTAAGTAAAGAAGAAATTTCCTTAAGTAATGGGGAGTTCATCTAAGGGGAAGTTTATATCATGAAGATTTTTTGTATGCAAGAAAAGGTAAAATATCATTCAGGAAATCAAGAATATGATTCTTAAGGATTTCAAAGCCTATGGGGGAGTTAGTCATATTCATTATGACCCATAAGTAAAGGGATATAAGTTTTCATTTTCACGTTCATAAAAATTTCAAGGCCCTTATATTCTTTTAGTAAGGATGTTTGTTCTTTCTAAAAAGGGTGAGATTGTTTAGTCCATAAGGTTTCTTTATGACTTTTCCATTCAATTATGTTTTGAAAATCACAAAAACTCTATCTGAGGGAAAATATTATTTTCCCTAAGATTTATTTTAATAAGGAATATTATCCTTCCTCAAGGAAATTCTCTTTTTCTCAGATTTTCCTTAAAATGGAAATTTTTCTTCCCCAAGAAAAATTTATCCTTACCTATTTTTCATTGTTCATATTCTAGTTTCCCTGAATCTAAATCTTTTTTTCTATGGGAAAAATTCAGTTTCACATTTAAAACATTTGAATTCTATAAAAACCTATATATAGAGTATTCTATTTTCAAGATCATAAATTTAGGTTTAGAATTATCTGGAATTCAGATTCTGAATTCTCGGATATCTAGGTTCTGAATTCACTGAATTTTAGAATCTAAATTCTCGGAAATTCAAGTTCTGAATTCTATGAAATTCAGAATCCAAATTCTCTGAAATTCAGTTTCCAAATTTTCTAAAATTCAGAATCCTAATTCTCTTAAATTCAATTCTTAATTCTATGAAATTAAGGTTATGAATTCTATGAAATTCAGATTCTGAATTATCTGAAATTCAGGTTCCGAATTCTCTAAAATTCAGACTCTGAATTCCTAATATTTCAAACTCTAAATTTTTTAGAATTCAGGTTCTGAATTCCTTATAAATTTGGTTCTAACTTCCTTATAATTCAGACTCTGAATTTTTCAAAATTCAGACTTTTAAGTCTACATAATTTTAAACCTAAATTCTTTGGAAAATAGAATCCAAATATCCATGTAGTATAGACTCTGAATTTTTTCCGCTTATACTCTGAACATTATTTTTCCTTATAATCTGAAAATAGGTTTAATAGAGTAGCCATATTTTACTTACCCATGTTATAGTTATGAAACGATTTCATGAATTCTGTTTCTAACCAACTTTTGTTTGAATGACATGTGTATAGTTCCCTCTGAGATTCAAGGAAAATATGACTGTTAGAAGAGGGAGTCGACCGTTAGGAAAATGCCTATAAATTGGAGCTCATTTGAATGATCTCAAAACTGTTCTACAACTCTTGAGATTGAATACTACTAAAGTGATTTCTAGAGACAGGGACTCTCTTTCTTTGTGTGTACTAAACATCTTGTTCAGCTTGCTCCATGCGACTCCGATTATTTTTGTGTACAATTGAGGGCTTCCAAGGATAAGAAGACAGAAGTGCCAACTACCTTACAGTTCTAGGACTTCCTTAATAAAGAAGAAAAAGGTTCCGACTACCATGAAGTTCGAGGGCTTGCAGGAATAGCATGACAAACTCTGATATTCCTATCAAGGGCTTACCTTTGTGTGGGTAAGACATACTTTCCTGAAATTATAAATCAAGGGACCTGTATCCAAGGTTTTTGGATACCCTACTCTTTGGGTTAAAAGATTCTATACTTGTTAGTTGTATTGTTTCAAGTTTGTTTTCCACTGCATTTTGATTATTTAGTAAAGTATAACTATCTTATAATTTCTCATACTTGTATACTTGGATTAGTAAGATTCTATGTTCTTTAAGGTAGAATCTTTGTCTTTGTAAGCTTCCCTTGAGTTTCATTTCTGGAACCATATTTTCGAAAACTAACAAGTTTGTATGACTAAGAGGTTTTGTGAATTTATCATTTTTAACATTGTTAAACAATAGAAAGTTTTCTACCATCTTTGAAAGTTCCAAAGGAATTTTTAAAGTATACAATTCACCCCCCCCCACCCCCCACCCCTTGTATATTCAGAATCTACATTCTTATTTCAATCCTACAGTCTCAAATCCTACTTCTATTTGGAGTCATGTATCCTGGTTTTTGCAGTTGTTTTGTGGTTCCCTGAAGAGTTTCCTATTGTATATGCACCCCTATTTTTGGTATAGTATCATATTCTTGATCATCTTTCTTCCAGGTAGGATTTACTTCATCTTTATCGATTTTGAACCATATAGGATGGGTATATAAATGCTTTTCCTTGTGAAATGGTTGAATCGAGACTAATAAAGATAAACGCACTAATTTAAATTAAATTTAAAGGGGCCTACGAAAGTTATGTATAATCATATGCATTCTTTTTTTATTTAATGATTTAATGTATTTTATGGGATAAGTTACCTACTGAAAATCATGATTTTTGGTGATCCTTTCTTGCACTTTTATCTTATGAACTATATAATTTGTGTTGTGTGGTTGATAATTAATTCATAATATGTAATTGGATAATCACATATAGTTGGTTAATAAAATATATTCCCAAATATCATAAAATTTCAATGATTACACACTTAAATAAGAAAGTGGAATTGAATAATAGTTCCCTGAAGAAATATGAAAATATGTTACATTGTAGTGTGTGATATGACATGTGGGGGGGAGTGGATGAGATGTTGTTGTTTAATGGGGTTTTTATGTTCATGATGTGTCCATGCATCGAGTCTATGGTGGAAGATGGATTTTATCTTGGTTTTTGGGATTTTGATTCATTGTACTTCTTATTGTGTTTTCTGTGTTGTGTTATTTTTTCGATTGGTATAGATGGTGATAACAATGAGATTGGAAAATATATATATATACATATTTTAGTGGAATGGTTTGGTATCATAGAATCTTGAAAATGTTCTAATAATAATTAAATACTGATATAAAAATATATATTGAGTTTTACTTGTATGGTGTTATGCATTTAGAGGTGGCAGGAAAGTGGGTAGGTCATGAGTAGGTTGGTGTTTTGTTTTTAAACCCATAGGTTTTTCATGTGTACTTTTCACTATATATATATAAACTATATGTTCCTATTATTTCTATATACACCCCACCTTTATCATGAACTATATTTTTAAACCCTCATAGTCAGGTAGGGGGATGTATTTCCTAGCATCCAAATGGGAGGATGGGTAGCTAGCAATCTGCTCTTCCTGACTCCCTCTTCTAGGAGATAATACCCCAGGTGTCTTCAGTTGACATGTGATTTCTGGTCCCATGTGTCTTCAGGATGAGATTTGATGATTTTTTATAGCCCAGGTGTGTTCAGGTGGGATGTTTTGTGAGGTGTGGGGAAAATTTATGTGGGTGGGATTTCATTTGATGTGATTCAGAAGCGGTAGGAGCAATAGAATGTTTTTTGTTGGGGTGTGAGAACAAATAATCAGTGGTAAAGTGGTTTGGGTACTCTATCATTGATTTCTTTTATATAATATTATATTACTTGGATGTGTTATTTGGTGAGTGAGCCTTGGTGTGGTTGGGGTTTTGGTTAGTCTACCTGTTAGGTTTTGTTTGGTTCTGCTATTTCCTCACAGGTGAATTAGTATAATCCTTCTACTTATGCATGAGAGACATTGGTTTTCCAAATAAGTATACATGTATGCTCTCTATATTTATATAAAAATATATTTTTTGTTTTTAGGAGGATTACATGGATCATTTTATGAATTACTAGTTGTGCCTTGGATAGATTATGTGTTGTTGATCTAGTTTTGTATTTGGGAATTTACTTTGGAGTCTTTTACTTATATTAGTTTTATTTACACATTCATTGTGGGATATTTTCTGGTTTTCTTTATATATATGTATTGTAGTTGATTATGGTTCTTTCACCCTATATCCCGTTCTTAATTACTTATAAAGGCTAATGTCTCCCATATTGTGATAATTGTACGCCCTTTGTTCTAGTTTCCAATCTGAGTCCTACTCGAGGCAGGACTCAAGGTTCATTATCTCTCTCCCTATATTGTGGTATCTTTAGTATGATGGGGTTATGACACTTGGTATTGAAAACCAAGAAATATGATTTGGTGGAAAAAAGAATGCAAAATATATAGATTTCTCACTAGAATCCCGGTAGAGGCCACCGATATTCTAATGCATAAGGGTGGGGGTAGGTATTCTTCCTACATCACCATAGTTTTAGTTGGGGTCCATTAGAGATCTTATGGGGCCCTAGTAACTAAATTTAAAGGTGGTTCAGGTTGTTTATTTTCCCTCATTCTTCATTGGATACCACCATCTACCTCCTTCGTCTTCCTAGAGCAGTCACATAATCCCCCTCTTGGATTCCATAGTAATTTTTTTACCTATTTACTATTTTTACCCTAGTAAAAGTGTTGTTTTCTATGATTGATTTTTAAGGGTAAGGATAATTATATTTGAACATTATATATTGTTTTCACATACTATTATCCTATTTTCCATTTACAATTTTGAGAAAAATAA
This sequence comes from Viscum album, assembly GCA_963277665.1. Taxonomy (NCBI): domain Eukaryota; kingdom Viridiplantae; phylum Streptophyta; class Magnoliopsida; order Santalales; family Viscaceae; genus Viscum; species Viscum album. The sequence goes on along the minus strand of OY728163.1, from coordinate 1,040,552,738 downwards.
TTATGTTTTTTCAATTCCTTATAGGTGGGGTAAATTCGGTTGACAATATTCAATGAGTGGACATATATGAGTGAGAGGTAGGTGGTCTCGACCCATTATTGTTGGTTTGTATATGTTTCAAGATAAATGTGATATGTGAGTTGCATTGAATATGTATACATTCCCTACTCTTGATTTTAAATTATTTTTTTTAATCACTAAAAAATAAGTAGGGTCATTAGTGATTTCATGAGACTTATACATTGACACCATAGTCACAAATGACCATTTTCATTATTTAAGGTAAAATGGAATTGAGAATCTAAGCCAAGTAAGTGTTTCTAAACATATGTTTATACATTATTATACATTTGTAGTGTCTTAGACAATTACCTAATATAATAAATCATTAGATAAGGTTGATATAGGGATAAATTAGACTCGTTTTTTATCCTTATTATGTTTTATCTAGTGATTTATATTCCAATACCACTTATTTGATTTCATTGATATGTTATTCACCATGATGGATGTAACGGTGGTATATAATACATCTGGGGTATGTTTAGTGGAAAATCATCAACCCTTGGGTGTGTGTGATGGTGATGTATCATTCATTGGGGTACTATGTTATGGTTTTATATCATTAATCATGGGGATATATGATGGTGATATATATTTCACTAGATGATTATGAAATGGTAATGAATCATTCGTCAAGGATATGAGATGGAAGTGTATTATTCAGTGCGTTATATATTAATGATGTATCATTCATAGGGTTATGTGATAGAGATATATCATTCATCAAGGCATATGTTCATGTGATGCATCATTAATCAGTAGATGTTTGGTCATGATATATAAGTCACCAAGATATGGGTGGTGGCGATGTATAATTTTCTATTAGAATTGTATTATGGTCATAATTTTTTTCACCAGGATCAAAAATATAAGTCATGATAGATTTTTTTCCCTCAATATTCATTCATTCCATGGGTACAACACCCATTTGTAAATTTGATAATGTATTTATGATCAGTTATAGAAATTATTGTCTCATATCCCATTACATGATGGTTTCTTATATTTTTTTCTTCTATAATTTAATATTTATCATCCAATTATATATTATTATTTTTTTAGGAACATTTTATGAATTTCCTTATGAGTTATACTCATGCCCAACATGGAAGTCTTGGTGCACATGTAGATTTTTAATTATAGGATTTAGTGAGGGGAAGGGATCTATAGTTGATAGTTGACCTCAGATATATGTTGAGTTGGAAATGGGACTAACTAAGGAATTTGGTCATGTTTTTTGTTCATATCCATCATTTATATTATACTTTAATATAATTATACATAATCTTCCATGGGTAATTCTATGATAGATGTGTGATAAAGTGAAAGTATAGTACATTTACTTTTTTAGTGATTTTGTTGAAACTTTTTCATGATTATATTTTCACTATAATGTATATTTATATTTTTCAATATTATTGATTATTATTATTAATTAAATTTTTATTTATGGTTTTATGATAGAGGTTATTGTCTTCCCATGTGTTTTCTAAAGACCCTACCTATTAGTCAGTAGCCTTTGACATACAAGAAGACAAGCCTAAGTTCATGTGGACCTACTGGTTCTATTATGAATATGGTAGGCTATGTAGGGGGTGTTACAAGGTTATATCCATGCCTTAATCTGAATTTTATTAATATTTTACCATGTTATCTAGAGATATGATATTTTTAGAAGTTGGAGACATTATTTTTTTAGAACTAGTGATAGACCTCATGCATTGAATTACGTAATCCTTGTGTAGGTAAATTCGATGTTTCTTGGGATCGGATTAATGATCTTATTTTTTAGCATTATAGTTTTCTTATATTTTAAAGAATATTATTTATGGTTACGGTTAATTATTTAATATTGTATTTAGATGTAAAAATAGTGCATTTATGAATTACATTTAGAACATAGGATTCACATATCATTAGTATAATTTTATGTGATTGGTAACCTTAGATATGATATGATGATCAATTATTTAAATTTTTAATAAAAAAAATTAAACTATTTTTTCCTATATAACTTATCATTAGATATCTTCTTGACTAAACCATAGTTACCGATTCATTACTCTAATATATAATTTTTGTTATGTGGACTTATGTGTGATTGTACCTAACCTAAAAGTGGGTATGTTAGGGTAAACATGAGTCTATATGTGGGGTACACTTTTATTATATTTCTTTTTTATAGAGTAGTATAGTGTGTTTATTTTGACACTTTCCCTTTACATTAATATCTAAAACTATGAAAGACATTTTTTCTAAAATGTGAATTTAGAATTATTGTTAAATTCCATTGTGAATAGATCCTATTGAGAATAAGTAGGGAAGGGATGATCATTATCCACTCTTAGTGGTTCTAGGTCATCTGTTACACGTGTACCTCATATTAATCATATGATTTGTGAGAGTTTGATTTATATATTGGTGTCTATCAGGAAAGAGACACCAAGAGATAGGATGACCAAGCTAGACAAAACAAGAAAGATCCAACTATAGAATCCACCAATCAATATTAGTGAGGGTGTAACTCAGGTTACGGAGTAATGGATTGATTTTGAGATTTCTATCATTGATCGGATAAAGATGCCCCTAAATTAAAGGTTTAAGCTTTCTACCTACATGGATTATCAACTATCCAAGACCCAATGGGGTGTCCTTTTCTAGGATGACCAGCATGTAGGGTTATATTGGAAGGACTTTTAAGATCACTTTTTTAGTATTTTTTTCTTGAGAAAATGAGAGAAGATTGAATAATATATTTCATAAATTATATGTGGGGTAATATTAGTGATATATTATTTCATTTATTTATTGATATTTTATGATCAAAAACTATATTGGGAGGTGATAATACTATGAAGTTCAAGAAATTTGAGAATGGGTTGAGAATACCATTTGATCCCAAGAGAATAATTTCCACCATATATTGTTTTCTAAGGTTATGAACCAAGACCATATTATTAAAAATAATTTTATTGAGGGTAGATATTCTTAGAGGTAGACTTATTTGTAAAGTTCAAAGAGTGGATCAATTAGATGATAGAAGTATAGGTACGACTAGTATGTCTAGGGAATTCATAAGTGGATTGTTCTGTGAATGGGTTGGTCTCTTCCACTAACTATTTGAGAATATTTGGGGTGTTATTAATGTGGGAAACTAGGGAATATTTATCCTAACTATGAAAGTTCATTGAAGGAGTTTTAATCTTTAGGGGAATTGGGGAACCTATAGAGGTTCTCTGTTACTGTACTATAATCAGCTAGTGATCATTTTAGTAGGAAAATTCATGGTTCATGAGTAGTTCTAAAATCACTAGAGTAATCATGTAGTTGGGATTCGTTGAGTTATTCAAGGAAAAAAAGAGTACATGGTTACCAAGAATCAGATTAGTAGGGGGAGTGGAGTGATCAACCTCATGTGAGTCAGGTAATGGGAGAACAGGGTTGTGGCTTATGATAGATTAATGTTATTGAGAAAATTATTATTGTCACTGTGTGGGGCCATTAACTATTAGATGTATGTTTATAGTGTAATAAACCTTAGAATATGTTTTACTCGATATGGGTGACTTTCACTTGATTGAAAATAATATTTTGTATTGGGATAAAGGGTGGGTGAAAGTGTGTATATATGGGGTGGTGCCCATTAATAAACTCAAGGAGTTAGATTTGAGGGTGTTTAAACATATGAAAGGAGTACCATAGTGATCAGTGGATATATCATTCTCTAGTATTTTATTTTTTAAAATATTTTTCTTAATTTTATCCTTGGTAAAAATTAGTTGAAGCGTTATTTATCACACATCGATCATTACTATATGTGAGTATTGTTCACATATACTAATAGTGATTGTTATTATTTGTAAATTGAGTGGGATTTATAGGAATTCCAGTTGACACCTAACAGAAGGTATCAAGGGATTCTTTCAACTCATTTTTATAGTTTCATTTTGGGTGATAAGTAAAATTGACATCTAGTTTTTCCTCCTACAACTTACCAATTCTAGGATTTATCACTTGAGGACTTATCAGGGTTTCCACCTAAGGGAGAGGTTAAGTTAACTATTTAGTTAATTACAGGAAAGTTAAAACAGTCATTCTTACATACATGATGGATACTACAGAGATCAAAGATATTAAGGTCTAGTTTGATGACCTTGAGGTGGATGGATTTATTCACATGATCATATCTCATTGGGTGCTACTATATTATCCTATAGGAAGGAAGCTGAAATATTAAAATTATGTGTTGATTATAAGTGGTTAAACTAAGTAAATATTTGAACTAAAATTCTCCCCAAAATTTAGATTACCTATGTTATCATCTCTATTGAACCATGGTGTTCTCTATGATTTCATTGGGTTCTATATATCACCAATTATAGGTGAGGGTATCTAATATTATATACATTGATTTAATGAGAAGATAAGTATTTTATGAGTATCACTTAGTGTTTTTTGGTTGAAAATTAAATTGTTAATATATATTTCCTTAATAAATATTTCATTTCATCCATATATAGATTCTTTTATAGTTTTCATTGAAAATGATATTATGGTATACTACCAATCATATGAAAAACAAGATCAATATATAGAGGTTGTATTAAGAACACTCAGATTGAAGAATAATTTATACAAAATATTGAAGTGAAAACTATCGGTAAGATAGGTTCACTTATTAGGGAATGTGATATTAGTGGTTGGAATCTCAATAGAACCCTGAGAAGGTTAGGTTTATGATTTCATGGATACAACTGAATAATTTGTTATATATTCAATTATTCTTAGGATTTTTAGGAAACTATAAGAAAATCATTTTGGACATCTCTAAATTAGAGGTGTTGATGATGTCATAAGCTAAAAAGGTGGGGACAACTTTGATTTTTCTTATCCTTTTGGAATATTATTCCAAGAGCAGAAGGGTAAGTTGACTTTTACACCTATTCTGGTCTTATGAGAGATTGGTCAGAAGTGTACACTATATTTTGATGCTTCATGAGTTGTACATGGAGTTGTTATAATATTAGATGGGTGAGTGGTATCTTATACTCTAGGAAGTTGAGGTCCCCTAAGTAAACCCCTCTAATTCATGATTTATAGATAGAGGTAGTAGAGAAAAAGTGGAGATGTTGAAATTATTGTCTTTTGTGTAAGCGGTTCATGGTATATACTCACCATAAGATACTAAAGTATATATTTTCAGTACAAGACCCAAACCTTCTATAGGATAGGTGAGTCGTATATCTGAATTCCATTGATTTTTAGGTGGTTTACACACCTAATAAGGGTAAAATTATATTAGATGTAATGATTATGAAGACACATCCATATGTTGTATAGGAGTATACTTATTAGTGGAAGATGATGATCCACTTCACTAAGATTCATCTCAAATTTTAGTAATATTAGGGTAGAGATACCCTAGAAACCATGAGTTTCATCACCCCTTCCATTAAAAGGTACCCCTTTTGGGTCATCAATGAAGAAAGGGGTATAATAACACATGAATAATGTCTCCAATATGATATGGATGGGTGAATACAATTGGGGGAATATCAGTCACACATGTCATAGGAATTGCCATATATATAAGTTAAGGAGTAAGAGATAAGATTAAAGTAACCACCAACCAAATACTTGCATAAAAAAATAAATCCCAATACATGTGATGAAATACAAAAACTGAATAAAACTAAAACAAAAAAACTACAAGTACCAAAAGGAAATCATCAATAATGAACTTAAAGCTCCAACAGCTCATGAAAAACTCTTTGAGATTGTACTACCCAACTCAATCACCAAACTACTCCTTCTATAAAAAAATAGTTTATATATACATAGGAGACCATGAAATGTATACTCAATAGGACCCCCCATAAAACCTCTTGTGAGTGATGTGTAATATTCATACAAAATCCTAATGAATGAACAAAGAAAACTATCTCTTCACATGAATAGGTAATACTATTTTCCCATCCTCACCATGGATACTCAATAAATAATTCATAGAATCAACCATTCCATATAAAAAATTATATATATATATATGTGAAGGTGTCATGCTACCACTTATCTATAGGTTTTTCACTCTCACACCCTAATGACCACATCATATGTTTATCCCTCTTATGAATAATCCTATAACTCATGAAATAATATCATTTCCATTGATGAATCATGTGAAACTCGATATCTCAGCATCATCATATCCAAATTTTAACAGAGTTTATGTCTAGAAGCCAATACATCCTCTATAAATTTATTATACCATAATACATCACATCCCATGAATGTTCACCCTTGGGAAATAAGAACCACAACATCAAGATTCAGGTATGCACTATACCTCAAGACATTACAACTCACACATAAATGTACTGTAAAATCGTGATCCATCACAAATCTGGTAGGAACACACTAATAAATATAAACCATTATAGATTAAGATATGTCTACTCATCTAAATCAAGAGGGAGAGGGAGGGAGCAGCAGAATTAAACCATCCATTCCCTCACTATCCTGGATGTTGGATAAAACCCCTCCTAAAATATTTGGGTGCGGATTTCCCTAATGATGTTGGTGGGGTAGGTATGAGATTAGAAAAAACAAAGTATATGACACCCAAAAATGCTAAGGTAAACTACCTATCCCTAGATATGGCTACTAATATAATTTATGTAGACCATTTTCTTCCACTACTATGGAATATAAATCATATTCCACTATCAAATAATTAATTACCCATTAATTAATTACTAAAATATTCATTTCCAATATTAACATTTTAATTTTCTAAACCAACTACCAATGGAACAAATAATCTAGTACTTATATTCTAATATATCATCATTTTCAACCATCTTGAACCAATACGTTTCATTAATTGATTCATTGATCATTTTATTGATCATCTATGAACTCTAGGACTCAACATAAGCTACCACATCAAAAATTAACTCAATGTGAACATTATCTAGATACACCAAGAAATTAGAAAGTAATCGAGACAAATATCATTTAGAAATATGTCCATCAAGAAATCATCAAAAAAGTACCATGAAAGAATAAATATATCAATGAGAAATCCCCAATATAACTTTATAATGACTGCCTGGTGTACCATACCAATGAGCATAGTATAATCTGTTCCACCATTATCAGTAGAAACCATCACTGCATATCAAGACCTCAACTAATCGGTCATAAAATCAAATGTAAATCAATATTATCTCAGGCCTCTATCCAAATGATCTTTAATGTTCTTAAACACACACAAAAATCATTAAACACAAAATAAGTAACAAAAACCCTTGAGAAAACATACATCCTTGTAGCTCATATTATAAAATGATGTTGTTATATCATATTTGTTCTCAATATTTTTAAATAAATACAATGAGTATGTTTAAGGAAAATGTTACAAAGTATCTTCTAAAATAATTCCAAAGGAATTAATTATTTTGGAAGGGAGGACTAATGGAATAAGGAGCTCGGGATATAAAAGAACTACTTCTATAAGATATCTAAAATTTATTAAGTAATGATGTATTCACACATATTTTGAGTTAATGTAATTAATTCCAAATGTAAAGTGATATAGTATAATAATAAAAAACAAATATTACTAAAGATTTCATAGATTCTAAATGATTCATTCCTGAGGAATATACCAAAAATCATGAAGATTTTCATGATTCTAGTTGAGTTGGTTGATAGGATGAAGTTGTATTATGTTTTAGTTATGGTTGTGTAAATATCAAATAATGAAGAGATAAAGATGAAAAAAATAATTGAATGGATAAATATTAAGGTTATTAAACAAAGGTAATAGAACATGTTTTTGGATAGAGACAATTTATACAATGTTCATGTTATAAATTGTTGAATTTGAAAACTGTAAAAATTTCAATGTTATGAACTCATATATGAAGTTGTGATTGGACACATAATGATCAAACCAAGATTTTATAAATATTTTATAAGACAAGTTTGACATTATATTGAACTAGGAATAATTAATTCTACAAGATAATAGATTTTATGATATATGAATTTCTAATGGAAAAACTGTATAGATATCATCAGACAGATGGGAATGGGAGAGATAATATCATTCATGTCAAACAAACTTTTGTGAGGAACACTATACTATGTTTATTGAAAAGATATAATTGTATAAAGTCTAAGATAAATAAAAAGACGAAATATTTTGAGTATACCAGAAAAAAAATTCATAAATCCATTAGATAGAGAATGTTTTATATGAATAGATAGTGAAATGTGAAGGCATAAGATTTATAAGTGATAAGTATTAAAACAAATAAATGGGACAACACTAGATGGATCAGATTTTATATTTGTCATCTATAATCAAAATTTTACCATAAAATGGATACAAAATAAATGGGATAAAAAAAGTAGAATCATAATGAGTGTTATCATAATGATTAATTCTTATGAAGAGTACTAGATATAGAAATCATGAGTTTACTAGACTCATTCTACCTGAAAAATAGGATTGGACATAAGTTTAAAATTATCACTAGATAAAGTTTTGATGAGAATTGAAAAACAATTTAATTTTAAAAATTGTGGTGATATTTATTTTTATGTCTAATGACTTAATGTTCACAAAGGATTATGATTCCCACTGATATTTGATGTATGTATCAAGATATGAAAGGATAGGTTTTTTGGGATCTCTAAATAAGTAAAATCCTCCTATATTAGAAATATATAAAAGTCAACTAATTTAAATTTTGAGTTGGTGTGAAGTTTAAAATAAATATTGTGCATTTCAAATATATATAAAAGAAATATAGACTATAAAAAGAGGGTAAAAGCATGGGATTTAGTGTACAATGTAGTTTTGTAAGAACCCAGTTCTTATTCTTGAGGTATGGGTTTTCTCGTTTTCTTTTTCTTAATTGTTTTTGATAAAATAATGAAAATGGTGAAAATCCCTATTTTGTGGGTACACGCCGTGTACTTTTCCACAAGTCGTGTACTTTAGTCGTGTGGGATGAGTACACAAGGCGTGTAGCCCAATCGGCGATGAAGGGTGTAAAAACCGACTACACGCCATGTACTCGGTATTCTACACGTTGTGTAGTCAGTCGATAGAGAAATAGTAAGGCGGTGTCCAGCTGAGCGACAGTACATGCTTTGTACTCCAGCATACATGTCGTGTACTCATGTCGATAGATGGACAGTTTCATGCTGGTGAGAAGCCACCAACGGAAAATTTTAAAAATGAAAAGTACACACCATGTACTTGAGAGTACACGTCGTGTAGTCTATTTTTTTCGCTTAAAATAGGCATTAGCCTCCTCTGTTCATAGAAGAATCTTAGAACTAGAAGAGAGCTTGGGAGAGAAGGCCGGAGCTTGGAGGACCTTCGGACCGCACACTGGGAACCCATTTTCTACACCGTCGATATCCTTGGAACCGCACGGGTGAGTTCTTCCTTCTCCTTTCATAGCTCTTTCCAATTCTTCCTCTAAAGGAAGTTATTTGAGTTTGAACGAGGTTATGTTCACCTCAAATATACATCATTCTCAGGCATTTTGAGGAGCATCGTTCACGTATATCGATCAGGGGCGATCAAGGTAGGTGTTCTGGTGTTTAAATACCAACTACTATGTGTTTTTGTGTACCATTATGTTACAAACCCATGTTGGGGTGTCGTATATCTGCGGCCTTGGCTGTTTAAATACCTATAATTGCATAGGTAATTTAATGTAAGTGTAAAACTACTATTTGGGATCACTACTTGTATCCAGGACCACCAAGGGGTGTGTTCCACTGTTTATTCATTTGTTCCGGATACCCGAGGGTATGCCATGTTTATATTTAACATTAATTTTTCCTTGAAAGGAATTGTATATAAAATTTCTTGTTATGATTTGGTCTTGGCTTGGTTACTTGTGCCTGAGGGCAGTGTTTTACTTTTTCCTGAGGGCGTTTTTTTCTTAGCTCGAGGGCAGTAGTTGTTTATCCTGAGGGCAATGCATCTTATGCCTGAGGGAAGTAGCTTCGGTTCCTAAGGGAAATATTTGTTATGCCTAAGGGTGAGAATCCATACGCCTGAGGGCAAAATTCATTATGCCTAAGGGTAAGCCTAAGGGCATGGTTATATTATCCTGAGGTCAAGGTTCTGATTATCTCGAGGGCTTAGTTATGAGGAACATTTAATGTTATTAAATTGAACTGCTAAATGAATATTTAAATTTCAATGAAACTGGTAATGATAGTTACGTTTGAGTTCTTACTAGTTTACTGCATTTATTGCACACTATTGTTGCACAATTTTCACTGACAGTTGGGTACGGGCCTTTGGTGGGTGCCTACTGGGATTTATTTCTCACACCATGTTTGGGTCGTGCCTTCGGCCCAAACAGACTATATTGCTGCAGGTGTGGATAAGGTCAAGGGTCCTTATATAGGTACTTGAGTGTAGATGAGGTGCAGGGGAGCGTGGGACCGAGCTCAGGCTCGTGATGCTGTCAGCTGTTTTGTTTTGTTCTTTTGTACCTGTACTTTACATTGTATCATATTGTACTATTTTGTAACATGTTCTGGCTATTTTCTTAGGACTATAAGCATGTTTCATCATTATCTATATAGAAGATGGTTATATTTTACTACAGTTGTTCATATCAGTTGTGTATGGTTTATTGCTTCCGCTATTGTTCTATGTTATTTAACTTCTCCGTGGCGCTAAACTTTCATAAATGAGGGCATAGTTTCCCCACTATCAGACCTAGGCCCTCACTTCTAGTCAGCAGCCTCTGGCATTTGGGGAAATGCATTTGAGTTCATATGACCAATCGGTTTTGGGGCACCCGTTGAGTGGAACCCGAATCTGGGACGTTACAAAGTGGTATCAGAGGTTGGTTCTTTTCCTTCAATTACTATCTGGAGCCTTATTTAGAGATAGCATGGAATTCGTAGTTGTTAATATGTTGTTCCTGGGAGTAGATAACCCGTGTACAAAGAAAAGTCAGTCTAACTCGGTTATTTCAATTTTCTAATTTTTCAATTTTACAGTTGATTTGATTTTCACCATTGGGTGACACACTTTTGGTGTGTTGTTATATTTTTATATTGGTTTCTACTTAGTTGCAACCCTATGAGATGAGGGTATTCAATATCATGAATAATTTAGACACATTCTAGAAATCACATGTCATGCATTCTTCCATGCCATGTAGGTGCATTATAAATTGCATGTTATTTCGATAACTGTTGTGCTAGAAACACATGTTGTTTTGATAGCTGCATTGATAAATACCAGCTATTTGATAGGTTATTTTTGTATGAGTTCTTGAAAGAATGAACACCACACATTGGTTATTGAGGAGTACGAGCCCTAATTTACCAGAATTTGGGGGATCATTTGCTGTTTACCATATTTATAACACATATAAGATGCCAAGCTTTGATTCACAAGTAGTATGGGCCCTCACAGATCGAAATTTGAAACTTAGGTGTTGTTTCGGTGCTTTTTTGGGTTCCAGAGTAGTTTCAGAGGCTTACGGTCTAGAAAACCCAGGATACACTCCATGTAGTTCTATGATTACATGTCATTTAAACATCTATTCAGGAAGAAATGAAAACTTTTTAAGTAAACACCGTGTACCCTCAGCACATGTCGTGTAGTCTCTTCTAGTGTCATAAACCATGTGGGCGGGGACACTGGGTAGGGAATGACATATGGAACACACGTCGTGTACCTATTGTACATGCCATGTAGTTTAGACCCGGTGACTGCCTGTGTAACTAACAACACGGACAGCAAAACCTTGATACATACACGTCGTGTTCACCTTAAACATGTCGTGTACTCTAACCCAGGTACCCGGCTGTGTCACTAAGAACACGGGTAAGTGTGACCTCCTCTTAAACACACCATGTACCTGTGGGCCACATCATGTACCTGTGGGACATGCCTTGTAGGCTTGAACGGTGGAATATCATGTGGACCTGGCAGTGTGGCTGGGAAGATGGAGCGGTGTACACGTTGTGTGCGGGTGTAACACATCGTGTAGTATTATCCGAGTAGTCGACCGTGTGACGAATGACAGGGGCAGTTGGAAATTAAAACATACATGCTGTGTAAATTTTATAAATGTCGTGTAGTCTTGTTCAAAAGAGAGTCGTGTGGCTAAGCCATGTAGAAGGACCCGGGAAGGAGAAGAAAAGTCAGGCACACACTGTGTAGTTAATATACTCGTCGTGTAGTCTTGTTCTGCAAATCTTAAATTCCTTCTTCCTCCTGTTCCCTTTTTGGTCCCCTCGTTTTCAGTCTTTGATAAACTTAAATCTAAGGCATGTTTTTGACCTTGTAGAGTCATGACGCTGAGATGACCACCGGTTGTTCTCCAAGAGAGCGGCAATGATTATACTCTGGAGATGGTAGGCCATGGGCTACCAATTGATCCTCCAGCAATGTCTAGTGCGGTGCCAGCCATTATACCAGATGCAGGAGCGGAGGCGCAGTTCTGTGAAGGCTTCATGCGGTTTATGCAGACCTTCCAGGGAGTACCACAGGCCGCCATATCTATGGCAGAGCTGACATGTGTATTCCAGCAGCAACATTTGCCTACGTTTTCAAGGGATGGCGGACCACAAGCAGCGGAGTCATGGATGGATTCAGTGCAGACTATTTTTTAGCATCTAGAGACACCTCTAGGGAGGGGGGTCAAGCTTTCTACATATATGTTGCATTATTCCGCCAAGAGGTGGTGGGATGTTACCACTCAGTCTGAGTATCACAGAGACATGGCATGGGAATATTTTCAGACTTATTTCTATGAATTATTCTTCTTAGAGATGCTGAGGGAAGATCGATCTCGAGAGTTCATGAATCTGAAGTAGGGCTCTATTTCGGTGATGGATTATTCTGCTCACTTTACCGAGCTTCATATTTTTTCACCCATACTGGTGGGTGATGAGACGTTGAGGGCCAGACGCTTTGAGGATGGTCTTCGATATGACATCTGAGCACTGGTGAATGTTTTCAGGTTGACTATTGTACATGCTGTTGTGAACCAGAAACTGATTACTGAGAGGAACATTTGAGAAGCTATTGGTGTGGGCCAAGGCGGTTCGACACCAGTTTCTGGTACTATTTCAACTGGTAAGAGGAAAAGACAGATGGATTTCTCTCATAGTGGTAGTGCCAGCCATAGGAATGCTTCGGGTGGCCCGATCATGTGCTACCAGTGTGGTAGAGATGGGCACAAGAGACCACAGTGTTCATGTGACCCAGTGGATTTTTGATCTTGTGGAAAGATGGGTCATCTCTAGCGTTATTACAGGGCATTTACACCGGTGGCCAGTGAGAGGGGTTCTGTGCAGACTCCTCATGCGGGAGCAGGACTAGCATCTTCTTACCAGTCGGGAAACTAGAATACATCAGGGTGTGCAGGCCGAGATGGTGGTTGTGCCTGTGGTAACCAGACACCAAGATCTCAGAGGCAGCAGAGTAGGGCAACTTAGGGTAGCCAGGCTGTGTCGCAGGTTCGCGGCACTGGGTAGGCATATGCAGTGCAACAGACCCAACATGAGCTGGATCCCATACCTTCTACTTTCAGAGGTACTATTCTAGTAGATTTTATTTTATCTTTTGTACTTTTTGATAAGGGTGATACACATAGATTTATATCTTGGCCCACTGTGGAGAGCCTTGGGCTCTGTGTTTCTTCTTCTTCTTATGTCATGACGCTAGACACTCCGTTGTGAACTAGAACGGCTGGTGTGCATCAGTAAAAGGAGTTCCCCCTAGAGGTTTTTGGGTGTCACTTTCTATGGGAACTCTATGTCTTGGAGATGACGAGCTATGATGTCATTTTCGAGATAGACCGGTTGATACCCTTTTGAGCCTTTTCAGATTGCTATCATCATAGGGTGATTTTCACTTCACCAGAGGGCGGAGCATTTCTATACAAGGGAAAATGGGATGTCCAGGCGAGCTGAGATAGACCTGAGCATCGTGGGAGAGGTGGAGTGATAGCCCAGATTGTGAGAATATATCTGGATTAAAAGGGATCATGTCAAAAGGATTTACCTCCAGTGATTGATCATTTCAAGGATGTCTTCCCAGATGACTTTTCAGGTCTACCACCGGAGCGTGAGGTGGATTACTCTATTGATCTTGTGCGAGGAGCGGCACCGGTGTCCATTACTCCTTATAGGATGGCTACACCTGAGTTGCAGGAGATCAAGAGGCAATTGGAGGAATTACAGGAAAAAGGTTTCATCCCACCCAGTACTTCTCCTTGGGGTTCTCCGATCCTTTTTAAGAAGAAGGCGCAAGGTACCCTTAGACTTTTTGTTGATTATCAGAAGCTGAACCAGTTGACGGTTAAGAATTGATATCCCTTGTTGAGTATTGATGATCTTTTTGATCAACTTCGAGTAGCATGAGTGTTCTCGAATATAGATTTGATATTCGGATATCATCAGTTACGTGTTAGACCATCAGATATACCGCTTACAGCTTTTCGGAGCAGATATTGTCTATATGAGTACTTGGTTTTGATATTTGGACTAACTAATGCACCTGTAGTTTTCATGGCTCTGATAAATCATTTGTTCCACCCTTATCTGGATTCTTTTGTGGTAGTATTCATGGACGACATTCTGGTGTACTCTCACACTTGATACGACCATGCTACCCATCTTGAGATCGTATTGAGTACACTGAGAGAGCATCAGCTATATGCTAATCTCTCAAAGTTCCACTTTTTGATGGACCAGATACACTTCTTAGGTCATATCATCTTAAAGGCAGGAGTTTCTATGGACCTAGAGAAGTTGAGAGTAGTAGTTTCCTGGGAGCAGACTAAGAACGTGTTTGATATACGGAGTTTCTTAGGGTTGGCTGGTTACTAACGGAACTTCATCCAGGACTTGTCCCACTTAGCAGCACCATTGACTAGTTTGACTAAGAAGGGTGTGAAGTTCGTTTGGACCAAATATTGCGAGATAGCCTTTCAGGAGCTGAAGGAGAGGCTGGCATCAGCACCAATCTTAATACTCCCAGAGTAGGGGAAGAGCTATACAGTTTACTCTGATGCATCATGTATTGGGCCAGGAGCTGTATTGATGAAGGTTGATTGAGTAGTTGTGTACGGGTCTCGGCAGTTGACTCCACATGAGAGTAATTACCCGACGCATGACATCGAGTTGGCTGCAGTTGTTCATGCGTTGCACCGTTGGAGACATTATCTCTTAGGAGAGCATTTTGGGGTGTTCACAGACCACAAAAGTCTCAAATATATCTTTACCCAACATGACCTGAATCTGAGACAGTGAATGTGGGTTGAGTACCTTCAGTCCTTAGATTTTGAGCTTTCCTATACACCTGGTATGGGTAATGTAGTTGCTGATGCACTGAGTAGGAAGACTCAGATACAGGCAGTGCAGGAGGCCAATGATGAGTGGCAACTTATGGATTTGTTCTATGAGATGAATTTGGAGGTGCACGATAGTCAGGGGCAGACCTATCTTTCTTCTTTAGTTGTGACCTCTACCCTCCTAGATAGAGTTAGGATGAGACAGCTATCTGATTCAGAAGGCCTAGTTATACGGGAGTCGGTGGCAAGTGAGGACCCTCCTCCAAGTTTGACGATAGGCGATGATGAAATTATGCATTTCCATGGATGATTATTGGTTCCATGGGATATACGTGAGAAGATGAAGTAGGAGTTTTATGCTTCAGCTTGGGAAGTTCATCCCAGAGTTACCAAAATTTGCCGTGACATGAGATGTTAGTATTGGTGTCCGGGTATGAAACGGGAAGTAGCTGGTTTTGTTATGAGATGTTCCACCTATCAGTAGATGATGGCAGAGCATCAGAGGCCATCCAAACTATTACAGTAGTTACCCATTCCGAAGTGGAAATGGGATGATGTCGCGATGGATTTTGTGACTGGGTTTCCGAGGTCACCTCGAGGCAATGATGTCGTGAGGGTTGTGGGGGACAGACTCACCAAGATATCTCACTTTTTTCCGATCAAGGAGACCTTTGGTGTTGATGAGATCGGGAATTTTTATATCCAATAGGTCATACGTCTTCATGGGGTCCCTCGCTATATTGTCTCAGATAGGGATGTCCACTTTACATCTCATTTATGGCAGAGTTTTCAGAGGGCACTGGGTACATAGGTGCTTCTAAGCCTAGCTTACCACCCTCAAACTGATGGAAAGTCAGAGCATACGATACAGGTGTGTGAGGACATGTTTCATGCATGTGTCATAGACCTTGGGGGATCTTAGGAGAAGCATATACCCCTGGTCGAGTTTGCCTATAATAATAGATTTCAGGCAACTATTGAGATGGCACCTTATGAGGATTTATATGGTAGTCCATGCCGATCAACCTTGTGTTGGGTGGAGGTAGTTGAGATAACTTTATTGGGACCACGTCTCGTGTAGGTGACATCTGAGCAGGTTCAGTTGATACAGAAGCGGATGGCTACTGTGGAGTCTCTTTAGAAATCTTATGCTAATCGCCGCAGATGAGCCTTGGAGTTTGTGGTCGGGGATCAGGTTTTCTAGCGTTTTTCACCAAGGTTGGGACATGGGCGAATCAGGAGAGAGGGTAAACTTTCATTGAGGTATGTTGGGCCATTCAAGATTCTGGAGAGAGTTGGGCCAGTTTCCTATTAGTTATAGTTACCACAGAGGAACCGGTCCATGAACAACATCTTTCATGTATCTCAGTTGCACTGTTATCATTCAGACCTGTCTCATGTCTTTTAGCCCAAGGAGGTTGAGCTTTATGTCGATCCATCCTTTGAGGAGAATCTAATTTGTATTATTGATAGGAGCACGAAGGTTCTCTGAGGCTGGTCAGTTCCACTCGTACGGGTGTGATGGAAGCATGACTGAGTGCAGGATGAAACTTGGGAGCAGGAGACCGACGAATGTGCTCAGTGGCCGGAGTTGTTCACAGCTTTACCTTTTCCACCCTAGGAAGGTCAATTCGGGGATGAATTTCTTTGAGGGGGAATTTTGTAAGAACTCATTTCTTATTCTTGAGGTACGGGTTTATTCTTTTTCTTTTTCCTTAAGTGATTTTGATAAAATAACGAAAACGGTAAAAATCCATATTTTGTGGGTACACACCATGTACTTTTCCACATGTCGTGTACTTTGGCCGTGTGGGATGAGTACTAGGGCGTGTATCCCAGTTAGCGATGAAGGGTGTAAAAACCGACTACACGTCGTGTACTAGGTATTCTACATGCCATGTAGTCAGTCGGTAGAGGAATAGTAAGGCAGTGTCCAGCTGAGCGACAGTACATGCCGTGTACTCCGGCATATACGCCAGGTACTCATGTCGACAGATGAACAACACCACGCTGGAGAGAAGCCGCCAGCGGAATAGTTTAAAAATGAAAAGTACACGCCGTGTACTTGAGAGTACATGCCGTTTAGTCTGTTGTTTCACTTAAAATGGGAAGTAGCTTCCTCTGTTCATAGTGGAAGATTGGAACTTGAGGAGATCTTGGGAGAGACGACCGAAGCTTGGAGGACCTCTCAACCGCACACCGGGAACCCGTTTTCTGAACCATCAATCTCCTTGGAACCGTAGGGGTGAGTTCTTCCTTCTCTTTGTGTATCTCTTTCCAATTCGTCCTATAAAGGATGTTATTTGAGTTTGAACGAGGTTATGTTTACCTCATATCTACATTGTTCTCGGGCGTTTCGTGGAGCGTCGTTCAAATATATCGATCAGGGGTGATCATGGTAAGTGGTCGGGTGTTTAAATTTCAACTGTTGTGTGTTTTTTTGTACCATTTTGTTATGAACCCACGTTGGGGTGTCGTATTGATGAGGCCTTGGTTATTTAAATACCTATAATTTCATAGGTAATTTAATGCAAGTGTAAAACTACTATTTGGGGTCACTTCTTGGATCCAGGACCACCCAGGGGTGTGTTCCTATGTTTAGCCATTTATCCCGGATACCCAAGGGTATGCCATGTTTATATTGAGAATTACTTTTTACTTGAAATTAATTTTATATAAAATTTCTTGTTATGCTTTGGGCTTGGACCAGTTACTTGCACCTAAGGGCAGTGTTTTACTTTAGCCTGAGGTCATTGTTTTCTTAGCCCGAGGGCAGTAGTTGTTTAGCCTGAGGGCAATGCATCTTATGCCTGAGGGCAGTAGCTTCCGTGCCTGAGGGAAATATTCGGTATGCCTAAGGGACAGATTCCATATTCTTGAGGGAACCATTCATTATGCCTGAGGGTGTGGTAATATTAGCCTGAGGGCAAGTTTCTGATTTCCCAAGGGGTTAGTTATGAGGAACATTTAATGTTATTAAATTTAACTACTAAATTAATATTTAAATGACAAAACTAGTAATGATAGTTACTTTTGAGTGCTTACTAGTTTACTGCATTTATTACACACTTTTGTTGCACATTTTTCACTGTCAGTTGGGCACGGGCCTTTGGTGGGTACCTACTGGGATTTATTTCTCAAACCATGTTTGGGTCATGTCTTCAGACCAAATAAAATATATTGATGCAGGTGTGGATAAGGGAAACAGTCCCTATATAGGTACTTGATTGTTGCTGAGTTGTAGGGGAGCATGGGACCGAGCTAAGGCTCGTGATGTTGTCGGCTATTCTGTTTTGTTCTGTTGTACCTGTACTTTCCATTGTATCATATTGTACTGATGTGTAACATGTTCTGGCTGTTTTCTTAGGACTAGAAATATGTTTCATCATTATCTATATAGCAGTTGGTTATCTTTTACTACAGTTTTTCATATTATTTGTGTATGGTTTATTGCTTCTGTTATTGTTGTATGTTATTTATCTTCTCCATTGCACTAAACATTGTCAAATGAGGTCATAGTTTCCTAATTATCAGACCTAAGCCCTCACTAAAAGTCGGCAGACTCTGGCATTTGGGGAAATGCGCTTGAGGTCATGTGACCAACCGGGTTCAGGGCACCCGTTGAGTGGAACCCGAATCCTGGACATTACAAGTTTTTCCTAGAGAATATAATTGTTGAAATATTTCTTGCATAGATAGCTGACCAAGAAATCGCTTTGTTAAAGAAGAAGAAATGGATAAAAGGGTTCGATAAGAATAATTTTAATGTATAAAGGAACTGAACATAAATTCACCAAACATGGTATATTGGGTATAGGTGCATTAAAAATCACATTGAATAGAAGGATTACTAGACCGAGGTGTAATGGACCGAGGGTACAGATCATAGTATACCAGACTGATAATTAATATATGGACCTATGTTGAAAATTCTGAGATTCCAAATAATATTCTACTAAATGTATGATAGGAATAAATGCATGCTTATAGCTTTATAAGATCTTGAGGATGTCGAGGAACCGTCAAGGAGGATGTTCGAGAAGATTACTTGAAGACTGGTGGTTCTATTTTAAACATGCCAATAATTCTATTGGGGGGTGGATATATATTTTCTATAAATAGCCTTATTCTAGGATGTAGTATAAAGAACCTTCAATGGTGTAAATTAGTTAAATAATTGTGTTAAGGGTGATTCCTTCTAACACCACATATAATTTGTGATTGATATATAAGTGAAAGAATTCATAACTCAGTGAGAGTCGACACGATAAGGATTAGGTTCTTAAATTGAGGTTGAAATTTTTAAATATAAATATGTACTTTATACTTTATATTACATGCATATAATATGGGGAAAGTCATTATGGAGAGTTTCAATAGATCCATATATCCTAACTAGTAAAATACAATTGATCAAATTAATTCAAGAAAGATTTAATGTTGATCATAATCGATAAAATTTGGTCACACCTAATTCACCACACCCACCCCACCCCCCAAGGGTGACTCCACAATCCACCTAGGAATATCAACTATTATCAAATTGATTATACCTCTATTTTCATTAATTATTTCATTCATAGTTTATTTTAACTATTCTATATGAAGTGAATCTTAGTAAAATATTAATATTGCATTTCTTCAGTAAAGAATAAATTTAATCTTGAGCTGAATAAAATAGAATTTATTTATATTTATAGAAATAAGGATGTTTTCAAAAAAAGCATTGAATAATCATAATAATAAATAATCTTAGAAGTAGAATAAGTTAGTTTGAGAAAATAAATAGTAGGCGGATACACCACTGCCTGAAGATAGATTGTGTGGTAAAAATTCATGAGGTTCTAAGAAAAACAATCATCTTGATGAAACTTTCTCAAATTGAGACAAGTATAATTCAATTGAATATATTGATGATATATACTCTAAAATCAAATATTACCTAATAAATATCCCTAATAAATTTATTTTCTATATATTATTATATATCAAAGAATATAATGAGGAAATATCATAGTCAAAATTAGAACATGATTAGATACATAATATATTAGGAAAAATGTTCTATGTTTATAAAACTACTACTAAACTCACTGAACATAATGAATAAATGGTATTATGTTCTTAATAAAATTTCAAACTTGTATAAGAAGCATTTAAAAAAAATATTTTTTGAGTTTAATATTATAAATGAATTTTATAAGGAAATATTTCATGCATTATAAACTAAAATTATATTCAAGAACTCATACTTAAATGATAAATATAGATGAATAAAATATCTTGAAAGATCACTATAGGAAGAGAGTGATATATATAAAAAATAATTTTTAAAGGAACAAAAGTGTGACACCTTCACTAAACTCGTTGAGATTAATGATCAATTAGTAACAACCTATAGATAAGTGTTCAATTTTATGGAAGAAGTCGTACAAAGAAGTTTATGTACATAAGTTTTTTTAACAAAAGTTGTTAATCAAAAGCTTTATTCACTATAAGATACTCATAAATAAATTATTGTGGTGAAGAATAATCAACTGGATATCAAGTAAAATTGATTAATGGATGTTTATTTCTTCTCAAAAGGGGAGAGTAAGTCTCACGAATAAAATATTCCAAATTTAAATGTTGAATGTGAAGTGAGGATTCATGAAAATTTAAATAAATTTTGAATTTAAATTTTCTTGATCATGCAGTGAGACTGAAAAATATGGAAGAAACTCAAGATTAATATTCACATGAATTGGTGAAAATAATATCTATATATTTTTCTATATAAATATTACTTATATAAAGACTCAATATAATATAATGAAGAATATGAGGGAATAAAAAGGAACCTCTCTTCATAAGATAGAGGAAAATTTAACACCATTCCCCAAGGAATGTGTTTTCACTAAAACCAATATTTCTAGTTCAGGTTATTTTTCTAGAAAAAAATGTTTGAGGAAAAGTGATAGGACAACCTCTCCTAAAAATGTAGAAATATTAAAAGAAAAAAGGAGTTATTATAATGTTTTCCAAAAAAATAAAGTAAATATGTAGAAGAAACAAGTTTTGAAGGAATTCTCAACCAACCAAAATACAACACAATGGAAGAACCTACATCTTATTGAATACTATTAGTTTCATGGAAGGTCTGATCACGTGGATATTTATTATTAGAATAATATTCCAAGGTCTAAAAAAAAATAAAGACAACATTAAGGGGGATGAAATTGAAATTAATAGGGAAATATGGCTAAGTATACCTAACCTTTACAAATTAAGAAAAATAGGTTGATTGATAATATATTAGAATATCCTGAAAAAATGGATGTTTCAGAAGAAATTGTCAGGGTGTAGAAAAGTGTTGATCTACTACCACAAAGAAAAACTCGAGTTTTTTTAATGAAAAGAGGAAAAAATAGCTAAAATAAAATGTATGGAAGATTGATATTAAATATTTATTGAGGAGAAAAAATAAGAATTTATAAGAAATGTTTCCCCCAACAAAGTTTTTTTAAAATATCTCACACCCAAATGAAATATTCTATTTATATTGATGAAAATTACCCTTAATGGATAGTTGTAAACTCTCCATAAATGTTCATGGTAATAGGAGGAATATAAATTAAAAAATTCAATCATAACAATAAAAAAATAAGTTAATTGGATAGCAGAAAATATCTCTGATAAAGAAAATGAAGTACATAAAAAGATACCTCTAAAGAGTAACTTACCAAAAAATATGTTTTGTAGAAGATGTAATTTGTCACACCACTCTCTTTATAATTTTATGGAAATTTTACCAAGATTGGAGAAGTTTTTATAAAAAATAAAACAAGATTCAAAAGGAATTATTGGTGTTATAAATAAATATTAATATAAGAATAAATTAGAACATATTCAGAAGGATTATTTGGTTGTATGGCTAGAACAGTTAAAGGTAACAAGGATGTTGGAATTTTAATAAAATAATACAAATTAATTTTTATTCCTATCTAAAGTTAACAATAAACCACCAAAAATATTTGGTAGAAAAATTGAGGAGAATAAACCCATGACACTCAAGAATATTACTGCATTTAAAGATAAGGATGAAGGCATGAAGATGAAAGAGTTTACAGAGAAGAGAGTTTTGGGTTTGAAAATATTTCGCATCCCTATTGTTCTAACTAAATATAATGAAAGATCCACCATATTCTCTCATATGTTCAAATGATCTTATATTGAGAATGGAATTGAATTTTATTATATTTAGGGGGATCCCTAAAGTAATGATGATGCTAGAAATTTTGGAATCTTTATAATTTGAAGTAAAAAAAATTATGAACACACATGGTGCTCCAACATCATATACTGAAAATATATTTGATCAAAGAAAAGAACCCATAAGTATAAGTACCTAATAATAAAGAAAATTTTCCTAATAAAAATATAAAGAGAATTTAAGGTTGATGTCATCCTTAAGTAATGTTTTATATACATCCATCATAATAATAAAAAATGAATTTTAAATGTAAATGGGAAATTTGATATGTTGACAACAAATTATGAATTTTCTAATAGAGGGGGAGAAACCTATCATTTATATGCTTGAACATTTTTTATGTGTTTGTTGAGATGAAGATAAGAAAGTAAGATGAATAAAAATATGATAAAATTTTACCTAAATGTACATCTTGTAAATGATATAAATACATAGTAAATTAAATTGATAGATTTAATGTCTGAGTTAATCACTCTTTCCATATACACTAATCATGCCCCATGAAGACATAGAGTTTCTTGATTTATGATGTATTTCAATAAGAAAATTAATGTAGTCCTTATCTTAATGAGTTCAAAGTATATATTTAGTTAAATATAAAAAATAATAGAATAAAAAATGTGTGAATAAATTTCTTCCCTCACCCAAAGTTGTCACTAAAGGGGGATTCAAATTCAGATCACTAAGGGGAGATAAAAGAATTAACTCATGTAAAGTTATTAGAATAAGGAGACTTATAATTTGTTATCAATAAGAGGGAGAGATTTATCTCATTTAATCTAAAGATAATTTGGTATTGAAAATCAATCCAAAGAGGAAGATTGTATCTCTTATTAGGTGATGGTGTTGATATATTATTTATATTGTGAATTGTTTTTAGTAATATAAATACATAATTTCATGAAAAGGGTTACTATAGATGTTCTAGAAGAATTATAATAGAAGAAAATATTATGTAAGGGTGGACCAATGGGAGAATTAATATCAAAGATTAAATAAATACTTTTAAAATATATTTGAATGTTATAAAGGAAGGAAGAAAGCCTTGAAAATTTGGATTTGAAGTAAGTAAACATAAATGAAAAGTAATCTAGGATAATCACTAAGGATGAAGTGCAATGAATATTTAATAAAGTCCATATGATTCATTTCTAAGGAATATACCAAAAAAGATGAAGATTTTTATGATTCAATATATTTTTGTACATTGGATAAATTTTTTCAAATTCTACGTTTTTATGTAAAAATATGAAGAAATAAAATGATAAAGTTATAGAAAATCAATAGATAAAGAATTTTGATTGTTATTATATTGATTTTAATCAAATAAGTTTCATGAAAGATACAGTTTTTATAAATATCAAGTGATAGAGTTCTGATGTTTCAAATTTTACATGGTTTTATATTATGAAGTCATATCTGAAGTTGTTATTAGAAACGGAATGATCTGATAAAGAATTTATAACTTCAGTAGAATAGTAGTTCATCATTCCATTGAATAGAGAAGAATAATGACTATTAATTTAAAATAAATTATGATCTATGAATTTCCGATGTATATAATCTTAATGGATAATCATACATAGTATAACCAAACAGATAATATCATTAATGTTGGATGAAATTTTGTGAAAAACAGCGGGCTATGTTCAGCAGATAGATTACAAGAAAAGGAAAGTTTTAGATCACCGGATGGGGGTTGGATTATGAATATACAAGAAAAACATTCCTGAATCCATTTGATAGATAAAATATAACATCACCATATGGATAAATATAAAGGCATCAGTGGGAGAATAATAATGTTATCTGTTAAATAATAGGGAATTAATTGGATATAGTAGTATTCATGTTTTTTATCTCTAAGAATAATTTCATCCGACAAAGGATAATGGATAAAGGGGGTCTAGTAAATGTAGCATCAAATAGAGATTTAGTGTAATGGGGAATTGTTATAAATATTATTGGATAAACAAAACCTTTTTTTACCAGAACTTTTTGATCAGACAAATAAGATTAGATATATATTTATATAGACAACCAGATATAGGTCTAAGGATCATTGAAAAAGCTTTAGAAATTCAAGTATTTTGATTTTTATAAGATTTATGTTAAATGACTCAACATTAATGAAGGAAATATCTTAATTCTAATCATGATTTTAGGAAGATTTGATGATATATTATGCCATGTTTTATAGGAACTATGATAAAGTGTAATCCCATGATCTTTGGATGATATTAAAGGAGGTAAATTCGTAAGTTGAGTTTGCTTCAAGTTCAAACTAAATCCCACACATTCCCCACATATATCAATGGAATATTCCTATATACATAGGGTAATATTACTATTTTTTGTGTGATCTTTCATAGTTTCCAGAAAATAAAATTTTTAATGTTTTTATTTTTAGGATATCCAACCAAGAAATCACTAGGTTGAAGAAGAATAATTAGAGTAAATGTTTCTAGAAAAATAATTTCTAGAAAGAGATGAACTAGATGGATGTGCACTACACATAGGCATACCATGTGTATTGTATTAGATATAGGAATTTTGAAAAGAAGGATCACTAGATTAGGGTGATAGGGACTTAGGGGAACCATATTAATTAATACTATCTACATAACATAAAGATAAATAGGTGAGGGTGAGTTTCTAGAGATCCATACATATTAATTTATAGGATATGTTTGATAAATTTAAAGTAATGAAGAGTTTAAATTTTGAATAATCAATAAAATTTGGTCACCCATAACTCACCCCCCCCAACCCTGAGGGTGACTACAAAATCCACCTAGGAATATCAATTCTGAAATTCTCTTCCACACAAAACCAAAGGAACTAAGGCCATGGCCATGAGGAATTTAACACACCCAAAAATATAATGTTTTCATTAAACCCCAAACAATTATTCTTTAATAAAAAACAATTTTAATTTCATCTTGAATTAACTAATTCATTAAGCATAGGCTTTCCAAAACATGGATACCTAAGGAAAATAATTATCCATAGAGAAAGAAAGATGTAAAAATGGTTTTATGAATTATTTACTATGTTAAAATCAAATAAAATATTATAATTAATCATTATAATCATGCCTCTTTTATTTAATTTTATCACTATTTAGATTTATATTATTTATAGTTTCAATATTTTAACCATGACAAATAAAAAACAATAAAATTATTGTTAAATGTATATCACAGTACCTAATAAATAACAAAAAGTATCAAAAACATAAACCACTTAAGATCACACCCTAACAATTTATAATTATCCACATAAAATTTTAATTTTCTTAAATTTAATAATTCACATTTCAATACATTAATTCTTATAATTGTAATAAAAACATATCATAATAAAAAAATTATTTATCACTCCCATATGTGATTATTGATTTCATTCAATTAATATAAAAATTGAATAATATTAAAAATTAAATATATGATAAAAATTCATGATCTATTTTAAATCTTTAATTAATAAAAAAAACTTTATTCAAAGTCATGTGATTTATTACAATAGATATTTAAACAAAAGTATGATACATAATTCTTCTTATTTTTATATTTTCTATATTTTTTAACAATAATTTTTCATTTAATTCCATTTCATTATGATTATACTATTATGTTCAATCACATACTTTTAGAAAAATATTTAAATCTATATTTTTTTTACACTTTCCGATAATAAAGGAGAAGTAAAAAAATCACTACCTCGATTAAAATATCAACATTCACTATGCATAAATTAATAATAGAGTAATAATCATAGGTGAATGAAACACTACATAAAACTAGTATTGTTAAAAACCATCAAGACTAACTTGATTATAACCCAAAATATATGAAACTCGACAAAAATAGATTCCAAAAATCTAACACACAAGGGGAAATGAGGTGAGCAAAGGAAGCAGGGAATTCCTTGATCGGAGACTTTGATCAGAAAATAAAATGTGTTTATAGTCTTTAAGGTGAGTCAGAAGTGGGGTGATAGACATAAATATCAGATAGGGTTTGAGATAATTAGGAAAAATACAAACTAATAGAGATATTCGGATCTCTATTTCTGGAGGAATTCCAAAATCCCTCACCATGGTGAGGTGAACTCCCAAAATTCACATGGTGCCTTATGTAAAAGTGTGATCTAGTATTCAAGGCATTTGAACTGAAACATTTGACACCCTAAAAGCTATCATCAATCAATTTTAATCACAAAAATAGACTCCAAAATAGTTTTGAATAAAAACCCACTTCATTTTGAAACACCATGCATAGAAACACAATATAGAGACCTCCATATTTTCTAGTTTTTTCTAGTGAGTATTGTAGAGAACCATGCCATTCCCACCTACCTGAAAATGGATTCCTAAGATGTTTTCCTCAACTTTATTTCTCATAAGAGAAACCTTAGAGAAAAACTCGTTAAAAAATGAACAGAATGTCCATTTCACTCATTGTGGTTAAATATATCACCGAACATCCAAAACCATAACCAAACTCTAAACACCAAAGGCTGAATTGGATTACCTCACACTCAATCATCTATTAATGCTTCAAAACATCCAAAAATACACCCACTACCATGACATAGTGACCTTGTAAATGTCCATAACGTTTCTATAACAATAGTAATATTTCTAAAATCCCATAAAAACCCTTTAAACACTAAGAAAAATATAGGGAATGACTTTATAAATCTACGACATTACATTCAGAATTACATCCACATATTTTTATAAAGTGAATGAGAGTTAAAACTCCAAATTAAATTAATTATTTTTTGTTGATGTTATATATAGTGGGATACCACAACTAGATTAGACCTAGGATGGTGATGGGATCATCAATGATTGAATAAGATTTGTGGTTCATGTGAGAATGCATGAGGATCTGATAAATGATTTTCATGCCTCAACATGGGTTCTTCTGGACTTGTTGCACCGTGAAATCAATATACATTATTGGTACCCTACAGTAAATAAGGTAATATTAGGTTTTATTCAGTGTTTTTTCACCTATGTATGGATGAAGGTTGGTCATTAGTGGTATGTAAGCCTTTTTTAGTCATTGCCCATTACTAGGTGTAAATGGTAAGTCATGAAAATAGATTTTGTGAGGGATTTTCCATGTACATTATAATACCTAGGAAATTATAATAATAAATATGAACATTTTTATCAAATATATTATATTAAAAATCAAATATATAAATGTAATAATACTATTATAACTATTAATTTAAAATAAATTAAAATAAATATTGTACATACTTTAGATGTATCCTAGCTCATATTTACCAATGAACATAATAATTATAAAAAGAACAAAAATGTTAATTTAATACAAGACACATAATTAATACATTGATATACCTAAAAAAGAAAATTATTATTTAAGGTATTGGTTTCAATGAATTTATAAAATGTGAATATGGAAATTACATAATCATTAGTAATTTTGAATATTGGAGATATAGTCATTTTAAAGTGACTATTATAATTATTGTATATTAAGGGTATTAGAGAGTTGTAATTGAAATTAATGGGGGAAACAATTACCAAAAAAAGTAGGATCATCTATTATAATGTTCATTTATCATATATTGGGAAGTAAGTAGCATCACAAGGATTCTTCCATGAATAATCCTAATAAGAACATCAATAATTGTGGTTTGAGGGCGATAATATAAATGATAAGTTCAGCATTGTTGTAAAAAACACCATATCATTGTTTGTCAAATCAACCCATTAATTTACCAAAATTACAGACTATAAAATTGGGTATTATTATGATGTGATAAGGGGATATGTATATAATGGTTAAGTAGTATTTAAATATAAATTATTTTATAAATTAAATGGTGTTTACTATAATACCACATTTTTTTCTAATGTTTCATCCTTATATAAAAGTTAAAATGTATATAATTATAGAATGAATTTTAGAAAATTGATTAAATATTTTGAATCAAGATACTAAAATTATCCAATTCATTAAATTTGGAATTTTGTTGTAAAAATGGTAAAATATGGTAACAAATGGTGAAATATGATGAGATATGATAAATATGACATCATATGCATATAGTAATGAAAACATATATACAAGGTTGTAAAATTTTAAAAAAAAATAATAAACTATTATAGTGTATCATTATGGGAGCTAATGGGGAACTATGTGGATAATTGTATCACTTAATATAAGGGGAAAATAAAATATACAGTACTTTATTCCATGAAATTCCACCCATATCACATATAAATACCCACCCCCTCTACTAAATTATCTAAAAAATCAAATTTTTATCTTCATATCACTATAAAAAGTTCTTTCCAATAGATTTCTCTTTAGTTTTAATTATTTTACGTGGTTGTAAGGGTCGGCTTAGAGAAAATAAGATCTAGATAGGTAATGGGTTCCTAATTCTATTTAATTATTTTACAAAATGTAATTCTTTAGTATTAACTTATTTAGAAATATGACTTTATATACTTCAATGGTTGAAATTATATGGTATTATAATCCCTTTTATCTTTTATCCATGATAGATTATCTGATCCCTCTAATATTACCCTTTTCATAAGTCGTTACCATTCTAAAATAAGGTCCATACTCCACTCTATTTACAATTCCTATTTACATTCCCATTATATTATCATTTTAAATATCAATTAATTGTTAAAATATTTTTTTATATCATTTTAACTATTATACTTGTGATATCTTATGCATGTAAGACTTCATTTCACTAAAATTATACTCAACTCATATGTTTTTGTAATTCTAAAATTCTCCTAAGAGGTATAAATCTCTATATTGTACCATGATCAAAAATACATATGTATTATTTATATTAGACGTATTATAGATGTAAAATTTCAAAAAATGTTTATATATTTTTATATAAATATGATGGTGATATATATGGAGAATCCTCTATCAGGACTCAAGTAGATTAAACATGATTATGGAACAATTGCACCTTTATCATCAATGCATGAATACCTGGAAGCCTTTCCTTAAGGATAATTTATATCCATAATTCATGTAAAATATGTATATATTTATATCATTATTTTTAAAGGGTATTTATCCAAAATATATTTCATCACCTAACATTGTAAATGCATGTATTCAACCACCTAATCTCATTGATAATATTGATCATATTAAGAACCGAATAACTAGAATTCCATATTGTTCTATTTATAAAGGTAATTATTTAGACATTTTGAATCCCTAATTATCCTTAATAATATTAAATGAAATTAACCTTGACAACTTACTTAATTCATTGATTGGAGAATGATATTGACATGCCTATAAAATAATATATTCTATATTCGATTATCTTGAAAGATAAGCTTCTTTGATTAATTATTCTAGGTATTTATAAGTTATTCATTTTGTAAAAAACCCATGTATTTACTATATACTTTTACTATATGATAGAATGAAATGGTATTTATGTGATCGGTGGGTCTCATAATTACATAGAAACTCAATGAAATTTTATGTCATAAGAGATAGCTAAGATAGTGTAATTTGGTAATCCTTACCCTTTATATTTGAAGTATTTTCACAAAGCATTTAAAGTATGATTATTATATCTAACATTATACATTATTATCATTTCCATAAATATGTGATTAATTAATTTTATCCATGTGATTATTTATGTCCTTTTTTAGGCATAGAGTATGTTATTATTCTATATTCATTAGTATGGAATAATTTGTTTATCTATTCATACTATATTTCTTATTCCATTATTATTCTAAGTTATCTTTTATTGTTTTGCGTCCCTCACTAAGATTTTAAGATCACTGTTTAATTTTGTTTCTCATTTTCCCATTTAATTTAGTGTAATATTGTGTATGATTGACTCTATGGATAACATTAAGTAATAATGATTTATACTCAAATGGTACAACAGGTCTTGTTATAATCTCATAATTATTTATCTAGTCTCTTATAGACTATTGATCCTTGATCATGGAAATGTAAAACCATTTATTTAGGTTACCATATAATAAATAACATAGCATATTTGAGTGACCTTAGCTATATTTGTTATAGCTGGTATTAAATAAAGGTTCGGTGAAAATCTTAGGATCTATATTTAAAATAACTTAGGTAAAGAACATTGATTTGACAACTAGAAAATTCTATTGATTATTATAGAATTGTATTGATATATTACTTATTAATTGGATCATATTTTTGGAAAACATGATATATAATTCATGTTTTATAAATTAAAATTTTATAACATTACTAATTATGTAATGTCATTTGTTAGATAATAGTGCCTACTAGAAGAAATGGAAACCAAGGTAACAATGGATGAAGTGTGGAGATTTTCTAAAAAATCAGGATAATATAATTAATTCTAGTAATGAATAAATTTTTATTATTCCATGGAAATTTACTTATGACAAATAACATTTCTTATATAGGGAAACCAATTTCCCTTTAACAATAGCCAACCACTTTATATAATTTTTCATAGAAACAACCTTCAACATTTAGTGACTCTATGAATATAGTGTTGATAGAGAAATGGATAAAGTCTATAGAGATGATAATTATGTAATTTGGTTGTATTAATATGGAATAAATATCATGGATGTGTCTCATTTAAGGGGAGATTCTATCCAATGGTGGTCCCTGATTCAAAATACTAAGAAGGTGGAGAAGATGGAAAAAATGGAGTGGAATTTATTTAAGTTGATTTATGTAGAAAAATATTTTACTCAAGAGAAACGTGTTGTTATGGGGAGTAAATTCTTCAATTTATAAAAAAATATTATAGAGATAGTGGTTGAGTATGTAATTAATTTCTTAAGGCTAACAAGGTATTTTTTCAATAATCACGGTAAAACAAAAATTTGGATTGGTTATTTCTTTAATGGATTAATGATAAACATTTTAAGATCAGAATATTCTGATATTTCATCATGTAAAGATATATTATAAAGTGTTATAAATACTTAGAAGTATTTTTATTAATCATTTTTATACAAAGGTAAACCTGAGAAAAAGAGTATTGTGGATCGCTATGTAGAAATAACTATCATAATGAAAAATTAGTTTAGTGTGGAGATACATATATGTAATAAATTTTTAATGAAATACCACAAGTATTTATTAAATGGATAGTGTGTATGATTTAAATTTAATAGGGAATGGCTATCTGGGTCATGAGTGTAAAGGTAGCAGAGAAGAAATCAATGTTTAATTCCAAAACTATAAGAATACAAGACAATACTCTAATAAATGCAAAATGTTCCAAAGAAATATACCCCAGAATAGTATTGGGTATCAAGGATGATATTTTGAAATAAAAAAATCATTAATTTTACTCTGAAAATATTGTGATATTATATACTTTGATTATATACTCATAGTTAAAAAATATATTATTGGATTCAGGATCTATACACTCTTTTATATCAAGGATGTTTGAAAAGAATATTCAATCACACCTTGTTCATTAATGAATGATTTATATATTATAATTCATAGCAGTACTTTTATTAAAAAAAAATTCTAATATGTTTAAATTATATTACATTGGTTTAAATAGTTACAAATTTAATCATCAAATCTATAATGGATTTTTATGTAATATTTGATATAGATTGGATCTCTA
Organism: Viscum album; assembly: GCA_963277665.1. NCBI lineage: Eukaryota > Viridiplantae > Streptophyta > Magnoliopsida > Santalales > Viscaceae > Viscum > Viscum album. The sequence continues at coordinate 1,040,520,398 of OY728163.1, read as the reverse complement.
ATTATAATGAAATAATTTATTTTAGAGATAATGAAGTTAATATTCATGAGGTATCTATGGAAATACTTGTTTTTCAAGGGGAAATTTCATTACTTGAATATTTTTAGGAACCAACCCTAGTTGATCAGATTAATGGAACTAATGCGGAAGAAATGGATAAAATTCAGTCTGTGATGGATATAGTGGTTTTGATAATAGAATTTTTACACATTTTTCAAGAATATATTGATGTATATATAAATTAATAAGTGTTATTTCCACTGATTAAAAATTTAAATTTTCTATTAATCTAATCCATAATGAAAAAATCAATATCTAAGGCACCATATATAATTGCTCTGTTAGAGTTAATTGATTTTAAAAATAAATAAAAGACCTATGTGATAAAGGTTTCATTTATAAAGTTATTTATCCTAGGGAGAAAATATTTCATCCAAGGAAAAGAAGGATAGTTCAATCATATTATAAATTAACAATAGAGAAATCAATGGAATTACCAAAAGCAAAAAAAATTATTAATTTCCATGCATATATGACAACTGTGATCATCTTCAAGGTGCTCAATACTTCTCAATGATTGATATTCATTCTGGTAATCACAAGTTAAAACTTAATAAAGAGGATAATAAATAGAGTTACATTAATATGAGGCATATTGATTATGTGTAACACCCTTCTATTTTAGAAAATAATATTATGTTCAATAACATATTCGAAACACAACACTGATCACAAACGACCCACAAAATATATAATTGTTATAACATAGTCGTTAAATTTGATAGTATAAATAATATTAATTAATTTATGATATATATATCATACTAAATATAAATTATTGAAAAAAATTTACAAAATAAACAATCAATTTTTAGTAAATTAATTTTATTCTTGAAAAGAAGTTTTCATCAAAATTGACTTTTATTTCATTCAGTGAAAATATATTATAATTAATTTTTGAAAATATAATAAAATTAATTTGATAATACGAAATTAATTTTTGAAATTGGGATATAAAATTTTAATTGGTATTAATGTTTTGGATTTCTCAAAAAAATATTCATTTTTTGTTGAATAGTGAAAAATACCGATTTTTCAAAAAACTATGTTATTTATTTTTAATAAAATAATTTATTTAAAAGTATTGTTATGCTTTTAATATTATTAAAATTAATATAAGTATTATTTTTTATATTTAATCCATTTAATTACTTTTTAATGAACTATATATTGGATTTCTGTATAAGTTTGTTTTTTGGTTAAAGAACTCATTTTTCTAAAAACTGATTTAAAAAGCTAGATGTTTTACCATTTTAATTAATTAAAATATACCTAATAAGGAATTTTTTAAATTTAATTTATATATTAAATATCAATTAATATTAATTTATATTAATTAAATTATTATTATTATTCATAGACATAATATAAAGTCATCTTTTTTCTGAAAAACACACTTCCTGAAAATATGCATTATTGCCGCGCATGTGGCTTTTGTTTTAAATTTTTTTTTACCACTTATGTTATTTGAATTTTTAAGAATGTATTTCATATTTTTTTAAATCATAATAACTTATATTATAAAATAATTATAGCTTAATTTTTTCCAAAATGAATAGTTAAAATGGTACAAATTAATTACTAGAGTTAAGGTAAAATGGATTTACTAGGGGATAAAATAAAATTATAAGATTTAAAATGACCAAAAATATTATCTAAAATATGTTTTAGGGAAATTTTAGACCTTATAATTTCTAATTTCCTATAATAATCCATTTTGGATACTTGTGGCATGTGAGAAATTTAGGTACACCTTTTTCTTTTCAAAAATTAAAAGTATGCCACTCACCACTCTTATAAAATGCCACCCTTATCCTCCCTTCTTCATACTATAAAACTATTTTGAATCATCCAATACATGAAAATATTACTTCTGAAAATCCATAATCGCATCTTATAATCATTATTTTTAGCATAAATATAATCTATTAAGGATTTTAGTGCAAACCTAAGCAGCTTACCCGAAGAAGAGGTAATGTTCTGCAAAGAGATTTTTTAATTTACTCAATCCATTAAATAGTTATTAAAAAATTATGATACAATTAAATAAGTATATTACATATATTTGGATATTTTTAATTTATTATTGTACCTAAATATATCTCCTATTCTCTAAAATGGGTTATGAAATCACCATCTGTGTGTACAACAGACTGCCGCCTGAAGAACTATTGTCATTTTTAAATTCGTTACCACCTCTCACAGTTGGGTATGATAATGGATATAAAGTTTATATATTATATTTATAATATAATTATATATATAATGTAAATATATCATATATAACTTTTAAATTTCCATTATTTATTGGATATGATAATGTCTCATGTGTGCACAGTGGACTTCTACCCCGCGAAGCGATGTGATTCGTTTTTTAATAACTCTTTACATAGAGAAAAATAAGGATAAATTTAATGAATATATGTGATCTAAATAAAATAATAGTGATATTAATGATACATTTACCATTATTTAAAGATAATATATCATTTTATTTGTCACTTTTTTACTCATTGAATGATCATAATGTCGTTCATGTACGTGTGGACTACTACCTTCATAAAGAAATATGACTCCCTCTTTCCATCACCACACCACATGGATTATATATATAATAATATTTATAAAAATAATATGGTATTTATGAAATTATTATAATTATTTAAATATAAAATATTTCTTACCTCTTTTGCAAAATGATTACTGAAAAATTGAAATGTTACTCATTAATCTTACAGCATACAATCTCCATGATCGTAAGATACATACTTTCTCAAAACCATTATTCATGATTGGTATTAAAATTATAATTGATGTATAAATATGATAATTATTTCATTTTTATTATTATTAATATGATATAATCATGATCAAATTGAGAGGACCAAAATATAAAATCAAAACATATATTAAAAACAAAGTGGTTATTACCCGAAATGTGGTTTTAAGAATGAAGTTTTAATAAACATGTAATAAATTATCAGAAGTAAATCATATATGATTTGATATATATATATATAATTATGGTTATATAATAGATAATAAACATTCATTTATTATATAGTAGGTTTTAATATGAACAAAGGACATCAATACATAAGGTAAGGTATTTATGGTCTCTCTTTTATTACTTGAAGACATATGTAAATTATTCACTCATCATATTTGTGTGGTGTATATACTACCCATTTTACATTTTAAATCAGGAATAAAATTATTTCAATTGTATTTAATGTTTAATTTGATATTATTCTTTATTGGGGGTTACGATTCAAAAGATACCAAAGTGGTAAGTTATTTTTGTCTCAGTTTTCCTTCTCTGATACATATATTGTGTTATGCACCTATCATCTTTTATGAGGTGTATATATTTGCCCTAATACATTTAATATAATTAATTTGGATATTATAATTATATTTTGAGTTTAATTCAATGTTATTCTTTCATGTGTCTTACTATTCAATTTAACCAATGTGCCAAGGGTTTTATGATACAGTTTTGTTATTTATCAGGATTATTTAGGATTATGATTCCAATAATAAAATATTAGGATTTATCACTCATAAAACAAATTAATTTTATTATTCTATTATTATTTCAAGAGAATATATTTTTTCCCTTTATTTTTCCTTTTTATAAACTCAAGAGTTCAAAATAATGTTTTAAAAAAATCTTTATTTCTCTCTTCGGTCGAAAACCCTTTTTCTTCCAAAACCAAGTTTTCTAAAAAATAAAAAATGATTGTAAAATTATTAATAAAATTTATTAAATAAATTTTTACACATGTCTTAATTTTTACAAACTGTTTTGAGAAGAATATTCATTCCTTTTCTCAGACAATTTCTATTTGGATTTTATCAAAATTGTGAAAGGAATATTTGTCATAACATGTATGGAATGAACATAACTTTTCATCATCATGATCATTAATTTCATTTATTATTACTTTATAATTTTTCAATGATATTTTAAAATCAAATAATTTCAAAAAATTGTGTTTTAGAAAAATCAAAATGGAAAGTATAGTTTCTAAAAAATGTTTTAAATGTTTTTTTAAAAGTTTACATTATATATTTCCAAGGTTTTTTAGAAATAATCGTATTTTTTAAAATATTTTATAAATTTTTAGTTCATGAAAAATGATTTTTAAAATAAAATCATTATTTTCATTAAAATGTATTTAACTATATTTTAATTTTATTTTAGTTTATCAAATTTAACAACCCTTTTTGTTACTTATGATCCCACGAATATATTTTATAATGATGGAATCCACATAATTTATTTTTATGGTTTATGATTGTTTCAAAGAAATTATTATGAACTGGTTTCCTTTACTTTGGTTAATAATTTTTCTTAGGGATTATTATGGGACCCATTTCTTCAACAATGGGTTAATCATGTTTCAAAGATATTTTTATAGAACTCGTATCTTTTCTCATGAGTTAACAATGTTTAAAATATATTTTCATGGACCCCATTTCTTTTCCATGGTTTAATCATGTTTTGAAAAGAATATTTATTTTTTATGATTTTTTTTATGAAATGAAATATCTAGGTACTTTATATATGTTGTTGTTACTAGACATTTCATATATTATGTGTGCATCTAGATAGCATTGGTTGAGCTTGTATATCTTATATGATGGGTACGCCCAGATAGTACTCCAAGGTAATGGTTGTGGAAGTTGACTATATGTTTATTACATTTTTAAGAGTTTTGTAATGGTGGGTTCTATGATGATAATTTCTTAAGCTAGTGATATGTTTTATCTATGCTTATTATGGGTTTATAATGTTTTAGTTCCCTAGTATTGATAAGACATGAATCAGGATTATTAATTATGATGATTATTTCCTTTATTAAAGCCTTATTCCATGTTTTCATGTTTGATGATCTAGGTTTTGATGAGTATTAATGTTCATATATTGTACTAATGAACATTGATTATGTCGTCATACTCATATGAACTTCTTATCCTCACTAATGAAATTTAATTATTAATGTTTATTTTTACCCTTACAGAGAATTTGATATCACCCTTATTATGTTTTCTTTTCCCTTAGTTATCAACTATGATGTTAAATGTATTATTTCTGTAAGGTTTTCTTCTAGACGATGTTGATGAATTAATGTTGAATATGAAAATATGCGTATAGTGGGAACGATACTCTCTTGAATTGTTGGGTATTTTTTATATAATATTTTTTCCTAATTCACTAAGACTATAAACCTAAAAGTTCCTTGATAATGTATGTTATCAAATATTTCATTACAATATTGTATGTATTGTATGGAGAATATTGGATAAACTTCATTGTTATCAAATCTGTTAATGTAATGTTTGTGGTTTCATCACCATAGTCAGGAGTGTGGGTCCCAGTCTGTTACTAATTATATCCATGGAGGGTTTAGATAACATTGGAGAATATAATGTTGTAATATGAGTTTATTTTAGGAGTTATAGATACCATCATATGACTATAATATTATGTTTAATTATAAGTTCAAATTCTTAGACACTACTTTTAGATTTTAAGTGACGGGATCTTTAAGTGATTAACTGACACTTTACATGATGTTTTATTGTGTTGATGTATATGAAATGATTTGGTTTAATGTGAAGTATACCTTTTCATTTTTTGGAAAAAAAATTAATATATATATAACCTTTGGGTTTTATATGATCGTGGATATTGTGGTAAATATAGGAACAAATGTTTTAGCGTATAGATAACCATGGGATTAAAAAGCGATTTTATATCGAACTGATTAATTTTATTTTAAAAAGAGATCTCAATATTTTCTACATATAAGATACAATGTTTGAGATAAACTTTGAGGTTAAAAATCTATTTAATTTTTAGGTTATTTAGATTATTTAGGATATAGGGTTATTCATTCATGGAATGATTTCGTTTCAAATTTGGATATTATTGTTGAATTTATAAGATTAATGTATCATATAATGGGTTCTTCACTCAAGGAATTATCCTACCATGTGATAACCATTTATGTGTTGGTAAATGTATACAAGTAAGAGTAATATATTATTATATTTTTTCTGGTTATTTTTTCTTTAAAAGTATATTTTAGTGATTCAAGCATGAAAAATTAATCTTTAATACTCATCATTTAGAGAAAATGATGAGACTGTGGGGAAAACTGGTTAAAGGGTGAAATTATAATTACCATGTAATTATATTTCCATATTCTAGTAGTTTAGATGTAAACTAATTCACAAACTCTATAAAAAGGATATTAAAACAAAATATTTTATTATTACCTTCATTTCTAGAGATATCAAATACCTTTTTCATGCCTATTTTATTTATTATTTTGTGGTTGTTAACTTTATCTTGAACATTAATTTTCTCTTGACCAATGATCTCTGTCATGCTAAATGATTATTTATGAATTAAAATTTTCTTCTATGTTAAAATATGCACTTCCCACATATATTATTCTATTTTTAAACTTTGTATGTGTTATTCTAGATGACCTTTGTATGTCATTTTCTCTCTTTTCAATAGGTTATTTTACAAACCCTTTTTATGATATGAGTTTCCAAAAAAAGATATTTTTAAATGTAATTAAATTGATTAATAAAATAAATTTAGAATTTCAAGGATGCAATTTATTAAAGGTGGTAGGATTAACACCCTAACATTTTTAAAATAAAACTATGTTCGATAGGGTATTCAACATGCAACACTGAGAATAAATGACCCATAAAATATAAAATATTTATAACCTAGCCATTAAAATGGAGGGTATGAATAATGTTATCAAATTTATGATATATATATATATATATATATATTTCCTACTCAATATAAATTATTGATAAATATTTAGTAAATAATCAATCAATTTTTTGTAAAGTAATTTTATTCATCGAAATATCTTTTTTTCAAAATTAATTTTTATTGCTTTCCTAAAAAAATATAATTTTTTTTAATTATTAAAATAAATATTATAAAGTTAAATAAGTTATGAAATTTTAATATCAAAATTTACTTTGGGTGTAATTTTTATTATTTTTTTAAAAATATTGATTTTTCATTAAATAGTGAAAAATACAGATTTTTCTAAAATTATCATTTATTTTCTTTAAAATAAGAAATTTAAAGGTACCGTTATGTTTTGAATTTTATTGAAATTAAGGTAATTATTGTTTAGTTTAATTTAATTTGATTAATTATTTTTATTCAACTTTAGATTGGATTTTAGTATAAGTTTTTTATTAGGTTTAAAAATGGGTTTTTCCAAAAACTGTCTTAGAAAGAATAATGTTTCATCATTTAAATTAATTAAAATAAAAACTAATAATGTATGTTGTAAATTAAAATTATATATTATATGTTAATTAATATTAATTTAAATTCATAAAAATATTATTATTCATCAATAAGATAATATAAAATCATCTTATTCTGGAAAAATATACTTCTTTAACACCCACTTTTTCATCATGTCGGTGGGTTTTGTTTTATATTTATTATTTCCACTAATATTAATTTAATTTTTTAAAATATATTTTATATTTTTTATAATTATAATTTATATTGTATAATTATTATGACTTAAAATTAGACCAAAATTTATTATGAAAATAGTACAAATTAATTACCATGGTTAAGGTAAAAATGGATTTATCAGGTGTTAAGCTAAAATAATAAGTTTTAAATGACATAAACACTTGTATAAAATATATTTAGTGGATATATTTCGAGCTTATCATGTATAAGACTCAATAATAATCCATTTTTGTGCTTTTTTATTTTATAAAATGAGGGTACGCCTTTTTATTTTCCAAAATTAAATATGTGTCACTCACCTCACTGATAAAAGTCCAAAAACTCTCCTCTCTAATTCACACATTAAAAAACATTTTTTTCATAAAATACCTACCAAAATAACTTCCCATATTTCTTAATATCATATTATAAGAATTATTTTCGTAATAAACAAAACTTATAAATTATTTAGCTGCAAACTTAAGGAGGTTACTTGAAGAATATGTAATGTTTCACAATAAGTGCTTTTATTTTCTTTATTATTCCACTTAATTAAATTATGATTAAAAAATTATAATATTATAATCTAAGTATATTCCAAATAATGAGATTTTTTATGTTAACTAAATTACCTAAATACATCTCTACTTTCATCAAATGGATTATGAAATCATCTTTCGTGTGTACGGTGGACTACTTCCTTAGGAATCGATATCATTTATTTTTCCACTACCACCTCTCACAGTAAGGTATGATGATCGATATAAAGTATGTATATGATATTTATTACATAAATTTATCTGTATATTCATTATATTAAATATAAATTTTTTACTTTCCATTTTGTTGGGAATATGATAACGTCATTCCTATGTACCTCAGACTACTGCCTCATGATAATATGTGATTCATTTTTCACTAAAATTTTACACAAAAGATAAAAAGCATAACTTTAATTAGTATATGTTATATAAAAGACATAATTATGATATTGGTAACATATTTTACATTCTCTAAAGATAATATATTATTTTATTTATTACCTTTTTACTCATTTAAATATTATAATATAGTCTGTGTATGTGTGGACTTCCACCTTTACGAAGTGATGTAACTTCTTATTTTCATCACAAAACAACATGAATGATATTTATAAAAATATTTAAATAAATAATTTGTTATTTATTATATTATTATAATTATTTAAAGATAACAATTACTTACTTTCTTTTCATAATGATCATTGAAAAATGAAAATGGTACTCATGCGTACATACTACTTACTGTCTCCATGATCATAACGTACTTTGTTTATCAAAACCATCATTCATGATTGGTCATAAAAGTATAATTTATATTGAAATATTATAATTATTTAATTATTATTATTCTTCATTTTATGGATCCATGATCAATGTTAGAGGATAGAAAATAAAAAATTAAAACCTATATGAAAATCAATGCAGTTATTACTCAAAAAGTTATTTTAATAAGGAATTGTTAAAAGAATGGTAATAAATAGTCATAAGTAATTAATATATGATATTTTATATATATATATATATGTTTATATAATATATTTATAACAAACTTATATTTATTATACAGTAGTTTCTGACATGTATGATGGAAGTTGATACATAAGGTAATGGATTTCTAGTTTCTCATTTATTTCTATGAGACATAAGAAAATTCACCACTCATCTCTTTTGTGTGTTTTATATACTTCCCATTTGAAATTTTATATCATTAGTATTCTAATATTCATGTTATTTATAGTTTTATTTGATTTTATTCTTTATTGGAGATTATAATTCAAAAGATACCAAAGCAGTAATACATTTTTTATATCAATTTTCATTCATTGAGGCATATGTTGTGTTGTGAACCTATATTATTTTATGAGGTGTATCTATAGTAAATTTTATATGAAATATCTTAAAATTATTTATTCTTATTATATTTTATGTTTCATTCAATTTCATTTTTTCATGGGTATTACTATTCAACATTACCAAGGCCGTAAGGGTTTTATGATATGATCTGATCATTTATCTTGACTGTTTATGATTGTGAATCAAATAATGAGATATTATAATATACCTCTGAATAAACTCATAAAATTTTTTATCCTCTTTTAATTTCATGAAAATACATTTTTTTTCCATCATTTTTCTCTCTTTATGTACTCAATATCTTAAAAGAATGTTTTTAAATAAAAATAACTTTATTTCTCTCTTCTGTAAAAAACCTTTTTTATCCAAACACATGTTCTATAAAATCTTTTGTAAAATATATTTATCATTATCAAAATTATTTATTAAATATATTTTTGACCATTTTTTGACTTTTAAAAAAAATTAAAGGAATATTCAATCATTTTTTAAACAATGCTTGTTTGGATTGTATAAAAATATAAAATAAATCATTATTTTAATGTGTATGTAAAGAATGAAATTTTCTACCATAATTACCTTAATTTTCATTGAATATTATTTTATATATTTTCAAGTTTTTTTTCAATGAAAATTATTTTCAAAAGTTTTTTGTTTTAAAAATATTTTTTCAAAATGGAAATAATATTTTCTATAAGAAATGTTTGAAATGATTTTTTAAGCTTTCTTAATTTGTTTACAAGGATTTTTTTCACAAAGAAAAGTTTTTTTCAATATATTGTGAATTTTTCTTTTTTAAAAATTTATTTTCAAAATAAAAATGGTTACTTTCCTTTAAATGTATTTAACAATACTTTGACAGTATTTTTATTCATCAGAGTCAGCAACCATTATTGTTACTTATAGTTCAGTAAGGATATTTTATAATAATACCATTCAAATAATTTCTATGGATGGATTATGAGTGTTTCAAAGAAATTATTATAGAGTATTTCTCCTTTCCATGGGTTAATCAAGTTTCAAAGAGATTGTTTTGGAAACCATTTCTTTTCCCATGAGTTAATCATTTTTCAAAGATATTTTTATGGAACTCATTTCATTGTTCATGGTTTAATCATGTTTCAATGAGATTGTATTTGAAACAATTTATTTCCCATGGTTTAATAATTTTATGAAATAAATAATTACTTTTTATGAGTTTTATGATGAAATAAAAGGTCTATATACTTTATTCATGTTGTGGTTCTTAGACATTTCTTATACAGTGGGTGATCCCGGATAGCATTGTGTGAGCCTATTATAGATTATATGATGGTTGTGCCTATAAAAAACTCCAATTAATTGGTTATAGAATTATAATATATCTTCATACCATTTTTAAGTGTTTTGTAAAGGATCTATAATGGTTATATGATGATAATATCCCAAGATACCAATATGTTTTATCTATCTGGATGTGGGATCAAAATGTTTCCTTTAATAAAGATTGATATCACATGGATCATGTTTATTTATTATAAGGAATATTTCCTTTTTGAAGTCCATATTCAACATTCTCATTTTTTATGATCCATATATTGATGGGTACGAATATTATTATATTTTACTCATGCACTTTGATTATGTCATCATACTTTTATAAACATTTTATGCTCATTTGTGACATTCAATTTTTAATTATTATTTTTACCCGTACAAGTCATTTCATCTCACCCTTCTTATATTTAATTTTACCTATTTTGTTAAGTATGATGTTGAATGAATTGTTTCTATAATGGTTTTACATCGATGTTGTTAATGACCTAATATGGATTATGAATAGATGGTTATAATTGAAATGATAATATATTAAATTCTTATGTATTCTTTATGTAATAATTTCTATTATTATATAAAAATCTAAACCTAAAAGGTCATTAAGAGTATATGTCAGGAATTATTTCCTTTTTATATTGTGTGCTTTTTGTAGATAAAATTGGATCGCCTTCATCGATATCAATGCCGGAAATGTAGTGTTTATGATTTCAATATTGGATCCTGTAGTATGGGTTCAAGGCTATTATATTATGAGTTCCTAGTAATGCCTTTTGGGTTGGAAAATGAAACCTTTGTGATTATATATTTGATAAGTGGACTATTCAAATATTATATTGACAAGTTCTAGGTGATATTTATTAATAATATTCTTGTATACTCTGTGTTTTGTGGAAAATTAATCTATTTTGAAAATCTTACTTGGGTTTTTGAGTAATAAATTAGTTATATGGGAAATTTATTAAATGTGAATTTTTTATTCCAATATGTTTATTTTATTTTCCATATTAATTCTAGGGATATTATATCTATCAACTCGTCTAAAATATAGGTTTTCAATGAATATCCAAGACCCGCCAACATAACTATAATATATAGTTTTCATGAATTACAAGGATGCTATAACCACATAGTTAATGTTAATATAAATATATTAAATGTATTATTAATATTAAATAACTATATTTTAAATATTTTTATTCATTATAATATTATTAAGAAGGTTTTCTGTGAAAATTATAAATCTTTATTTCTAACTAAATTGGGTTTTCATACATTATATAGTTTTATTTAAAATATTGATTTCCAAATAATATATTTTTAATTTTATATAATTAAATTCATTTATGAATATATTATTTCAAAATTATTTAAGAATTAATTTTTTATAATTTTTCAAAATATTGATTTTTCGATGAATAATGAAAAAATACTAATTTTTATTAAAAACTATCTTTTCTTTTATAGTATTTACAATGTCACATTATATTTTTGTATAATTTTAAAATTTAATTTGTTTTTTTATTAAACCAAATATAAAAACAAGTGTGGTAATTAACATTTTACTATAATTCAGTATAAAAATATATTTATACTTAAAAAAGTCCATTTTTTAAATTGTTTTTCATCACGTATTACGGGTTTAACTTTAAATTAAATTCTATCACTTATATAAATTTAATTTGATAAAATATATTCCATATCTTTAATCATCATAATTAATATTAGTTAATAAGCCTCTAATTAATTTTTCTCACAATGAATAGTAAAAACAATAAAAATATGTTATTAGGGTTAATGTTAAAACTTGTTTATCGGGGGGTTAAAGTAAAGAGATAATGGTTAAAATGACCCAAAAACTTTTCTAAATTTTATTTTATAGATATATTTCCACCCTATATCATCTAAAATTATGAAATTTTTCATTTTTAATCCCTTTTTCTTGAGTGAAAAATTAATATATTTTAGTCTTTTTAAAAAATCCAAGGGTGACCTCTCCCCCACTTATAAAAGGACACCCCATATCCTCTCCTCTATAGACTATAAAAGCCTTTTTTCTACCAATACCTACCCAAATCCCTTACTTAAATCTCTAGAATCGCCTTATTGGACCTATATTTATCATAAAACCAACCTAAATGGATTTATGTATAAACCTAAAGAGTCTTTCTAAAGAAGAGGTAGAGTTATTAACTGACCATTTTTATTTTATTTTATTTTTAACCTACTTTAAATATTAATTAACCATGTTGAAATAATAACACAAATATATTTTACTTGTTGATATTTTTTATGTTAATTTCATAACCAATATAGATCTTCTTATTCTTTAAAATTGGATGTTAAACCATTGTTCGTGTGTACGGCGGACTACCACCTCATGTACTGATGTAATTAATTTTCCATCATCACCTTTCATTTCTGGTAAAAATAGTTGATTTAATATATATATATATATATATGATATTTATAAAATATTTAAAATTTTATAATTATAATATATCATCTACTTTATTAATATTCTATCCATTGAAAAATTATAGTTTCGTTCATGTGTATGTGTGCATTTCAACCTGTATGAGGTGATGTGATTATTTTCTATATAACCACATCACATGGATGATATATATACATTTATTTAATAAAATGATATAATATATAGGATATAATCATCATTATAGAAAAATAAAAAATGCATACCTGCTTTCCATCATGTTTATTGAAAAATGAAAATATTGTTAATGCTTACATACGTCCAACCATCTTCTTGATTGCAACACTATTTATTTTACACCAACATCATTAAATGTTGGGTTTAAAATTATAATTAATGTATCAAAATAAAAATTATTTAATTATTATTATTCTTGAGATTTTGGAATAATTTACACTTTGACCAAATTCAACTTACAAAATTCATTTTGGATATATGAGGAAAATATCATCAATACATGAAATGATAACTTAATTGATTAATTAATAGTATATAACATAGTAATAAATAAAATAAAAATTATAATAAAAATTATAAAAATTTCTAATAAATTATATAAATAATATAATATTAATATTTAGTAATATCAAGAATGTATCTTATGATTCAAACTCGAGGTATGAGATGCTTTACATTTGAAACACATTTTAAATGTTTTCAAGATTAATTTTTAAAAAAATATTACATGTCCTTATTAATAAAATTATTTTTTAGATGTATTAATATCGATATAGATGATTTATAAAGTAAATTTAATGTAACTATTTATTTTCTTTCAATGATTTTAGAAATTAATCTTTTTGTATATTGTATATGGAATATATTCAAAAAAAAGAAAAATTAATGTTCTATTTTAACATATATGACGTCAATAGATTTTCTAGCCATTATTACCATTATTTTATATTGGTATTATTTTAAAGGATTCCATGTTTTATTAGACGATAAACCATTCTAACCATTATTTTAGATATTTTCAAAAATTGTTTTCAATGGAATGGATATTTCAATATTCATAACAAAAATCATATGGGTATAAAAAAAATATTTTTTTGAGTATGGTGATTAAAATGAAATATTTTATATATTGTGCTTATGTAATGATTATTGGTGATTTTTTATGATTATGGGTGAGGTTTATATAGCTTGTGATGATGGATAAACCTGATATAGCTCATGATGACAGGTGATCCTAATATAACTCTCTAATTCATTAGGTAAAGGGACAGAGTTAAAAAGTTATTGGTTTCTCCTAATATATTTTTGAAATTTATTTGTTAGGTTATTCCATTTGAAATATTTATTGTAAAAGTGATATGGAAATGATTTCCTAAGTTAACTATATTATTTCGCTATTATTTTTATGGGTTTTTTACTGAAATCATATTATTTCACAATGTTATATAATGAGTTTATGTTTAAAGTAAATCTTACTCTACTTCTAAAGGGAGTAATCTGTAAATTTGTGAGAAAAAATTAGTTTTACATGACTAAAAAAGTAACATTTAAGAGTATTGTTTTTTCCTTTACATTTTCTTTTTAAAATTTTTATGAATATATTTTGGAATAGTATTTAGTTTATTAGGTAGAAATGTTTATTTTTAGTTCAAAGTTTATTTTTATAAAGGAATATTTTTATGAGTATTCATAGACTAATAGGTTTCCTTCCGTATTTTTATATATCCCTTACTTAAGGTTTTATTTTTAACTCATATATTAAAATGTTTTTCATTAGGATTTAAGGATGAGTTGGGACATGGGTGATGTTAAGATGAAAATTGTGAATAAATTTCATGAAAAGAAAACTTTTTATGTGATAAAATATTTGTATTATAGAAAAAATGGATATTAATAGTAAGTTTCCACTCTATGATTAAATATTATATTTTGTATTAGATAAGTCCTAATTATCTAAAACATTAACCCTAGAAGATTAATGAGAAATAATTTCTTTTATAAATGATCAATTAATATAATTTATTTAAGTTTGTATCCTTTTAGTTGGTATTATAATAAAGTATTATATAATTTTTAATATCAGGATAATTTAAGTAAATAACTTTAAGTGATTTTAATTCATGGTTATAATGCTGTATAATTTTAATATTAACATTTTTCTTCATCTAAAATATATATTTTTAAATTGGTTTTACATAGAGGAAATATTGAATCTTAAGTATTAAGGCACCAAGAGGATAATATCCTTTCAAAGTAGTAACATGGAATGATTGGAATTGGAACAAAGAAGGTTGTGGTTGTGATGGATTAGTTTACACAGGCTATAAATTTTTATGGAATACATACTAGATAAGAACTGGATCTACTAAAAAGGAAAATATTGATATTGGATCATTTAATGAGACAACACCATCCAAAATTTTGTGGATATTCTAACTAAATAGTTTTTTAGGGATAGATTAAATATCTGGAAGATATATGGTTGCCCATATAATCAAAAATTTACTCTTATTATTTAGTATTTTTAAGGTTAATCCGATTAATGGCGCTCAGTGATTAAGAATACAATAGAAATAGAATATATTTATGCCAATTAATTATATATATTTATGAATATATTCCTTGAGAAGTATTTTCCAATGGTTTTTCAACTTAGGATCGAAAAACAATTCATGGAATTGTGGTAGAAGGAGGAATATTCAATGGCTACATATAAAGAAAATTTCACCTAATTAATAAGGTATGCACAAAATTATATTTGGGATCTTGATAGTAAAATTAATTATATTTACTCAACATTAAATCCAAGATACCATAGAGTATTTTCCTCTCATGAATTTAAATTTTATTTGAAACTTTTTTTATGTGTTAAGAAGGAAGAAATAATTTTTTCCAAGAATTAGGTGTTTTATGACAACAAGAAGAAAAAAAGGTCTAGGTGGTAGAATAATGGGAATAATCCATCAAATAAATATGAATTTAAGAAAATAAATATTCTAGTAAGGGAAAACTATAGTAAAAAAGCACAATAGAGAATGTATTATGAAATCTGAGAAATAATTCTAATGTGGTAAGTGTAAAGATCGGGCCTCAAATAATACACATTCTAGTTATTTTGAAACTATAAATCACTTTTCATTTCCTAAAGATCATTTAGGTTTATATTTTATATAATTATGAATAACTATTACAAAGGAAACCCATACATTTCATGGGTAAATTTATACTCATGATCTATAAAGGAAACCTTTTTAAAATAAAACATGTTTTCTTTCCATGAAAAATATTAGAAATTTTCATATTGTCCTCATACTCATCTCTACTCATACTTTAAACCATGAAGATTATTTAAACATCTAATATGAGAAAAAAATATCATTAGGGGTATAAAATAATAGAAAATGATAGTACAATGAATATCTATAAAAACATTTTCATAAAAATATATATTTTTAATTAGAAAAATGAATCATATTTTCATAAATATCATTATATAACAATATAAAAATCATTAGAAAGAATAAAAATATAATTAGGTAACATGTGATATCATTTTTCACATCACTTTTACAAATATTGTAGCTCTCTCGACTACAAAATGAGTAACCGTCATAATTACATTTGGAATAATCACTGCAATACTATTCCAAAAATATGTTAGGTGAAACCAAACCAATAAGCTCTATCCCATTACCCAATGCATTGGATATGTATAACAGTATCACCCACCCTCAATTTATCATTTTAAAACCCATCATTATACACAATTCCCAATAAACATAAAATAATAATAACATTTAATGCTTGCAAAAAAGAAACATTCTTGAGGAAAATAACTGTTCTATTTTGAAATTACTTTTCATTTATAAAAAATATGCGCACTAATAAATGAAAACATTTTATTCAGAAATAGAATTTTAAAAATGTGATATAATATTCAAAATATTAAATATTCATGAAAGTGAGAAATTCCATTCCTGTTGTATATGATTAAAAAAGTATTCCTTTGGTATTTTTTGTCAGAAAAGTCACAAGGAACCACTTTTTGAAAACAATGAAAATAATATATTCAGAATATTTTATAAAAAGTAAAATATGAGTATAAATAACATTAAACAATAATATAATAAAATTAAAACTATTTTTTGAAATAATCTTTTAAAACATGGGCATTTAAGAAAAAGAAAATTTTAAGGGTAACTTTAAAATGATAATTCTTAAAGAAAAGTCCATTATAGATATCACATCATTTATGTTGTAATTAATAAAATGAATAAAATAGTTTCATCCACTTTAATTCCACATAAAAAATTTTAATACATCACAAGATATAAAAATTCATTTCACAAATAATCTTAGCGATATATAGTCAATAAGTAAATGTTTACCCGAAAAATAGAAATTTGGTTAAGAAAATATCTTAAATCACATTAAACTTTCATAAAACATGTTCAATCCTTCGGTATAATTCCTTAAATAATATTATTTACTAATTACATAACTATATTTATATTTATAATAACTTATGTGATGATTTTATAACATTTTATGAATGATTAATCAATAATATTTCATTATTTTCATTGTTTTGTGTGTGTTTGTTTCATGGTTTCATGATCGGTTCATTTGTGTATTATTATGGATGTTCATGAAAAATGGAATTGAAAATATATAAGTGGGGTATGATAGAATTTATGAACATACATAGTCATGAATGGTATTTTATATCATTTTTGTTTCTTACATGAGAATGATTCAATAGATCAAATGTTAATGATAAATATTTAGTTTATTTTGGTGGTTTTTCTAAACATCATGAAATAGTTTCATATTATTCAATATTATGTTTTTATATTCATTATAGATCATGAAATATGTTATAATATACCTATTTAAATATTATTTAACCATAATTACATGTTTATTACCAGCCATGAATGTGTTAATGGAAAATGAAAAATCATTATTCACGAATAGAGTAAACTAACTTAATTTGGACAATAGTTTCATTTCATTGAACAACAGGAGGTAATAAAAGGGATGGATATAAGATATTAAATTATAGACATAAAATTATAGTGTGTAAAATATTCCAAAATTATTTTCTCTTTAAGTATGAATGAGTTGTAGAGAAAATATAAGAAGAAAGTAAATTAAGATAGGTAATTTGAGAGAGATACATCTTGAATATCACCTCCTTGAGAGACACTTGAGAGCCTAGAATTGGTGTTTTGGTGAGATAGAAGTACTAGGATTTTGGGAGAGTTATGAGAATAGGACTGGGTATATATTTGAGTATATTCAAGTCTTGTGAGTCAAAATTGGGTGGTGAGTGGTGGTATTTATACTTGAGGAGAGGTTGGTTTATGTAATTAAAATAATGATTATTTTATATTGAAATCCTACCACATTGAAGTTGAATTAATTTTAATGAATTTTATTTTTAATTAATGTCTTATAGTCTGGTTAGGGTTGATAAATACATCAATCAACCATTAAATGTTGAAATTTTTAGGTATGTTCTGATTTTACCTTCAATCTTCAACCCTTTTCACTATTTTACCTATACTGCGATAAATAATTTTTTTACTATGGTACATTTTTTATAACTAAAAATGAAATTAACATTAAAAAAAAAATTAACTTATGATCTCAAATTTGGAATCCATTTTAATAAATTCAATTAATATATTTAGTAAAATTATATTTAAAATTAATCTCTTAGACACAACGAAAAAACGAGTTTTACAAGTGAAAAGTTCAAAAAATTGAACGTTTTTTATGACATTTAAATGTTAAATTTATTAAAATGACTAAATTGGGTTTATTTATATATAATTTAACTAATTATCCAATAAAACAAATTTAAAATATAATTTAACTATATAAATTATTTAAATTAATAAAAATTCAATTAAAATGTAGTATTTTTTACTATTCATTAAAAAATGAAACATGATGGAGAAATACCAAAAATTCCAACTATTTTATTTTTATTATTAAAATTACATAAATAAATTTTATTTTAAAAGTGACAAAATAAAGTTTTAAAACAAGTGCACGATCAAAAGATGGCAAAATTTCTTTTTATAATAAATATATATTTTGTATTCTTAAAATATTATTTATTATTATCCTAAGAATATCAGACATATTGGATGAATTTAAAAACATTTTATAGAATATATAACATATTAATTTTCATTAATATATTTTAATAATAGTTATTAATTTAATATATTATGATAAAATGTAATTATGGGAAAAATAGGTTTGTTATAAAAATACATCTTTTATATTCAATTGGTTTTTATTTTCATTTATAATTATTTGGTAAACAATCAATTAATTTTATAAACATGAGTAAAATATATATTAAAAATTTAGTTAATATAATTCATTCCCTCAATTGCTACATCTAGGTGATAACTATAAAATTTAAATAAAAATATTTAATTATTTTTTTAAGCTCGATGTGACATATATTATAAGATATTTTTCATGGTGTTTCATTTTAAAGTATCAGGGTGTTATATTCTCCCTAATTTAATAAATTTCAACCTCACAATGTTAACTCAGTCTCGGTATCTGGATTTTGACTTCTCAAAGTTCCTTTATTTAATTCCGACATTGAAAAAAAAATTAGTAAAGGTTCCTTTTAAAAAGAGAGAAAGTAAATTATGAACATTAACTAAGATAACACAAACTAGGTTTACATGTAGAAAAACACTAACATATAATAGATTTATAACTATAATTTTTTATGGAGAGTGATAGATATCATGGTTATTATAATGCTAACAGTCACAAAACTATAAATCTATTATAGGTTTAATGTCCATTAATTTCCAGTTGTGAAAAAAATGAGATATCAGTTTTTTTCAAAATACTTTCTTCTTTATAGTTGAGAAATTCCATTAATACCTTAACTAAAAACAAAGAAAAACATACATACTTTAAAATTATATTTTCATCCTCATTTTTTCCCTAAAAGATGTTTATTCAAGATGAATTTTTCAAACCTAAAGCATCAAAATCAACTTCTATAGATCAGAAAATCCACAAAATTAAATCTATGTATTACACTTCTCTTTAGTTATTTACTACAAACAAAATGGTTAGTATAATATAAATTAATTTCCCAAAAATAAAAAAAGAAAAACTACTTTAATCACCTAGTTTCTATAGTAATACCAAATTTCAATATAGATTATTCAACAAATAACTATCCTTAAAATTACTCATAATATTCTACACTAAAATCTGAAACCCATAAAACATAAGTATTTTATAACCTGGTATTAGAATATAAATTTAATATTCATCTTCAAATAACATTAACTATACTTAAATTCTCATACCAAAAAGTAGTTTCCTTATTAATATTCAAGATATACCAATTATTTTTTATAAATAACCAGAATCAACGTAAATAATATTTTTTTCTAAAATATACCTCATCCTTTTATTTCTATTATAAAATATCATATTATTTTACTTACCTTTATGATATAAGGTTATAAAAATAGTGAACATATTTATAAATAACAATCATCAATTAATCTCTA
Source organism: Viscum album (assembly GCA_963277665.1). Classification (NCBI taxonomy): domain Eukaryota; kingdom Viridiplantae; phylum Streptophyta; class Magnoliopsida; order Santalales; family Viscaceae; genus Viscum; species Viscum album. The sequence continues at coordinate 1,040,499,587 of OY728163.1, read as the reverse complement.
AATAAATTTAGGATCCCTTGGTTATCAATATGATAAACATATATTCCCAAAATGAATGTAACATTTATCTATCAAATAGTTTAATAAAGAAAAAAATTTCATACTAACTTGTATATCATGTAAGCTAGTGAGAGATGATGCACCCTTATCACCCTTTGGTTATGGGTTCGATTCCTATGGATTTTCTAGATTCTATGGGTTGTCACCAATCCTATAGGTTGTCCTATTTCTAAAACTATATTAATATAATACTTATAAATTCCAAGATATTTCAAAAACATCCTCATAATTTACTTAATATATTTTAACACCAAATATAACCTCGTACCTTTCTTTTTTCATTCCAAAAAGTAAGAACTAATAATTCCCTAAAACATTATCCATATGATAATAACCCTTGTGGTTATAGTGGATCATTTGCTTATAAAAAAATAAAATATTAACCTCTACCATTATCTAAACCCTTCTCTGATACCGTTTGAAAGTACCCAACCCTAAACAATACATATTCTAGGTATTAGAAAACTATGAATCACTTTTCTTTTTCCAAAGATCTTTTAGGTTCATATTTTTAAAAAAAAATAGAAAAAAATCATAAAATTAAACTCATATAATACAAGGGGACACTTTTACTCAATATAGTTAAAGGATACCCTATTAAAATAAAACATATTTTCATTTCATGACAAATCGTCACAATTTTTATCTTTTCCTTATCTTTATCCCAACTAAACATTTACCCTATAAATAACATTTAAAAAAAATTATGAAAAAAATATCAGTAAGGGACAAAAAATAAGGGAAAACACTAGTCCATTTAAAATCCATAAAAATATTTTCATAAAAACATACCTTTTTAATCAAAAAAATGAATCATATTTTCAAAAAGATCATTATTGTACATTTTAAAAATAAATAAAATTTCATGAAGAATAATTATCATGCATCATAAATATAAGTAGGTAACTTTTTATATCATTTTCTATACCACCCGTACAAACATTTTAGCTCCTTTTGTTATAATGGGAGTAACCATCATAGTTACATTTGGAATAATCACTAGAGAACTATTCCTAAAATCTCTTAGGAGAAACCGAAAGTGTTATCTCCATTACGTCACATAATGAATTGGAGATCTATAATTGGATCACACATCCTCTATTTATTATAGAACCATAAATCATCATAAAGAATTCCCAATAACCATAACATAATAATAATACATAAATCTTTCATAAAAGAAACATTATTGAGGAAAATAAATTTTCAATTGTGAAATAAATTTTCATTTTTTGCAAATAAGTTCACTCATAAATGAAAATATTTAATTTGAAAATATAATTTAAACATTTAATGTAATAATAAACATATTAAATCATCAATAATTCTATAATTTTCATTTATTCTATATAATTTAAGAAACATTCCATCTATATTTTTGTTTGAAAAGTCACAATGAGCCACTGTTTGAAAATGAAAAAAAAAAGAATATATTCAAAACAATTTTTTAAATTTAAATAATGGTTATAAATGAATTTGAAAAAAATTATAATATAAAAAAATTGGAATTTTTTTTTAGAAAACATGTACATGGAAGAAAAATAAATTTTAAAGGGTAACTTTAAAAAGATAATTTTTAAAAGAAAATCCCTTATATATAACAAATCATTGATGTGGTAATTAATAAAATGAATCAAATATTTTTATCCACTATAGATCCATTTAAATCAAGTGGGAATACATAATAATATATAAAAACTCATTTCACACATAATCCTATCACGATGTAATAACGAAGTAGACGTTTAACTCAAAGAATGGAAATTGAGTTTAGAAAATCTCACCTTACATCCAACATCGTTAAAACACGTTAAAACCCTTTATATAATGATTTAAAGACTATTATTAACTCATTAAATATCTATATTCATATTTATAATACCTTATGTGATGATTTTATAATATCTTATCACCCATTCATTAGTAATATTTTATTTTTTTCATGTTTTTTGGTGTGTTTATTTAATGGTTTCATGATTGGTTCATTTGGGTATAATTATGGATATCCTTGAAAAATTGAATTAAAAATTCATAAGTGGAATGTAATAGTATTAAAGAACTTCCGTAATTATTAATAGTCCCATATATCATTTTTTTCTTTATATGAGGATAATTCATATATAAAATGTTAATGATAAATGGTTAGTTTATTTCGGACGTTTTTCTAAACATCATGAACTAGTTTCATCTTATTTTATATTATGTTAATATATTAGATACAGAACATTAAATAGGTCATAATATACCTATTTAAATATTATTTAACCATAATTACACATTTATAACCATCCATGTAGGTGGTAATGTAAAATGAGAAATCATTATTCACGAAGACGATAAACTGACATAATTTGGACAATAGTTTCATTTATTTGAATAATATGAGATAATAAAATGGATGGATATAATATATTCCATTATAAACATAACATTGCAGTATTTAAATGATTTTGGAATTATTATTACATGATGGTTGAAGGAGGTGGGTAGAAAATAGAAGAAAAAAAATTAAGAGAGATACTTTGAGAATGTTACCTCTTAAATATCACCTCATTAAGAGACCCTTGAGGACCTTTTATTTTTTTTATAAAGAACAATAGAACTATTAATTAAGAAGAGTGAAGCGGAGATTATTTGGTAGATATTTTATGACATACATTTCTTTTGAGTTGAAATTGGGTGGTGAGAGGTGGTATTTATACTTTGGGAGAGGTAGGTTTAAGTGATTAAAATAAAGTTTATTTTGTATTTAAAGTCAACCCCATTGAGGTGGTATTAATTTAAATGAATCATATAGTTAATTAATGTTTTGTAGTCTGGTTATAGTCAATAAATACCTCAACCAATCATTACATGTTGTAATTTTCAGGTATGTTAAGCTTTTACCTTTTAACTTTAACCTTTGGAACTATTTTACCTATACTTTGGTAAATAATTATTTACAATGGTAGCTTTTTTATACCTAAAAATTAAATTGAACTTACAAAATAATTTGGACCTTATGATTAAAAAATTTTAATCCATTTTACCAAACTCAATTCACACACACTACTAGAATTTCGGCCATCTAAGACGGGTCATTTGTGAGAGACAAATGAACAATCGAAAATAGTGTCTTTTCTATTACTATTTATAGCCAATTATTTATTCCATCAAAAATAACGGTTTATTTATATGCAATAAAAAATCTATCACAAATGTTTTTGTTCTTGTTTCCTATCGCCCAGTGTGAAAATTAATCGTGACGGTCACTTGTGACGGATAATGAAATCTGTCACAAATTCCCCTAGGCTCGGTATTATTTGCGATGGAAATTATTGTCTCTCACAAATAATCTGGATGAAAATTTGTTTTTGATGTCATTAGTTCCATAGAAAATAGGACATCGCAAAAAAACCCTGATTTTTTAACAATAATGTTGCCCTCCTTTCTTTCTTCATCCTCTTTATCCCCCCTCTCCCGCAGCAAACCCTATGGTCCTACGGCCGGATGATTTTCCTTGGCTCTGTGGAGCTCTTTTCTTTCCATTTTTTTGCGGATTTCAACTCAGATCTTCAAGGTACGGACTCTTCTTGCATTCTCCATCAATTATTTTAAAATATTTTTTGTTTAATTTTAAATATACTGGTTTAGTCCCTAGGTTTATAAATTTATCTAATTTTCAATCTTTATTTTATATTTAGGATAGACACAATTTTATTAATTTCAATTTTTATTTTAATCTGGTTCTTTTTTTACACATTTTGGGTTCAATGTCAAATATATTGGTTTGGTTAAACCCTATGTATAGAAATTTATCTGATTTTCATGCTTTATTTGATATTTCGGATTGATGCTATTGTATTAATCTCTATTTTGATTTTAATATAATTACTATAATTTATTTTAATTGATTTTTATAAATTCTATAAATTTTTTATTTCTAATATTTATATGTGTTTTGTGTTTATATATATATAAGTATGTTTTTGAACCATATTAATTTTGGTATATGTTTGTGTGTGTATATATGTATATATTAAAAGTTGTTTATTTAATTTTGATATTTGTATGTATTTATATATTTATTTATTTATTTATTTATTTATTTATTATTTAAAAAATAATTTTATGGTTTTTGATATATATATATATATACATATATGTCTGTATGTATGTATATTTTAATATATGTATATATAAATTCAATATGTAAATTTGTTAAAAAAATGCTATAATATATTTTATATATTTATATTAGTTAAGAATTCTTTAAATATCACTATATATAAACAATACATTCTGATTAATTCATAAATTTTTTAATATAAATATATGTGAATAATAAATTCTGTGTATACATCTATAAACATTTTTAAAAATGTATAATTTTTTTAATATATATATATAATTGTGTAATGTTTTCAATATATATATATATATACATACATTTGTGTATATTAAAATATGAATATATACATATATATATATATATATTTGTGTCTTTTAAAAAAAACATGTAGATTTTATATATATATATATATACAAAAATATGTAGAAAAATGTTTAGAAAATGTGTAAGGTTTTTAATATATATATATCTGTGTGTGTGTGTGTGTGTATGTATGTATGTATGTATGTATGTATATCTGATATATATATTTATTTAAAAAACATGTAAAAATATATTTGATTATGAAATCGTGTAATATATATATATATATATTAACATTTGATTATGTATATATAAGTATTTCAAAAATACATGTAAGGTTTAATATATATGTATATAGATTTGATATGTATATTTATTTCAAAAAGTCACAGAATATATTTTATGTATTTATATTAATGATGAAATCGTTATATACATATATATACTAATTATTCATAATTTAATAATAATTTAAATAATTAATAATAATCATTACATAATTTATAATAATTACTAATTAATTAGTCAATATTTTTGATATTTATTAAATATTTACGTATATTAATATCGATGTATATATAAATTTAATATGTATATTGGTTTAAATAAAATTGATAGAATATTTTGGATATATTTATATTAATTGAGAAATATATTAATAAAAATATATATAAATAATTATAAATAATTATTTACATAATATTAATAATAAATATAAATAATAGTGTTAATTACAAAATATTATTACTAATTTTAAAATTTAATGAAATATATGAAAATGTGTGTTTCTGTGTGCGTGTATAGATGTATATAGATTTGATATGTTAGTTTCTTTGAAAAAATTTGTAAAATTTAATTTGATGAAAATATATTTGATTATGTGTTATAAATATATACAATGTATGAAATTAATAGAAATGAGTGTTTTTTAAGATTGATGAGAAAATTAATTTAAAGAAAATATTTTAACTAAACATTATTTATAAGAATTTTCTGAATTAAAAACATTAAAAAATGTTCGAATAAAAAAAATTAAAATATTTACTACTTATTAAAAAATATTAATTAATAATAAATATAATTTTTAGTTATACTTGTAAAAAAATATAACAATTATAATATTTAATAAAAAAAATTAAAATATCTTAAATATTTAAAATATAGTATAAATTTAAATAATTTATGATATTTAGCAATCAATGAGTCATTATTATTAATAAATTGATGATATTACTGATGATTAGAAAATCATAATAATAATTTGTAAAAAAATAAAAAATATAAAAAATAGTTTGTCATAAAAAATATCGTGTGTATCATATGAGACAATCTTCAAGAGATATTCTATTATTTTAAAAAAATAACATGTGTCTTATGTAATATATTTAATATTGTTATTTTATATACATCGAGCCTATACGAGCCCCATAATCCAGGGCTAACTCAGTTCCTCACTCTGATTATATTCTATAGGATATTTTAAGGTGTTAAAATATAATAATAATTTTCAATTATTCAAAATGGTCTGTAATGATTTTTTTTATTTTTTATTTTATTTTTTGTAGATAACTATGGACTCATAAGTAGACACCGGTACTTATTATGTGATCTTTATTGGATAAATAATTGCAAAAATCTAAACAGATCTAGTTTAAATTGTGTCTACATTGAAGGTGTTGAAGCCTTCATATCATTTTCATCGTCAAATTTAGATTTTTGTTTTTGAAGGAATAATTAAATTTCTATGTCAAAAATATGTTCTTATAACATTTGAAATATTTTACCATTTTGGATTTCATCTATTTCATTCTGGTTTTTAGAAAGATTTTATTTTTTGGAATCAATATGGTGAAAAGAGTTTAGTAGAAAATACAATTTTTTTGGTTCCAGATCCATAAATACATGAGGTAGTTCCTCCATCTATTCCTAAAACATATCAAGATGATATTACAAATCCTAAATCTAAACTATATTAGTTTTGTAGTTTGTTACAATCTACTAAGGAGGCCCTATATCTACGAAACCAGATAAAAAAACGAGAAGTTGTGACAAAATTTATGGATCTAAAATTAGATTTTGGAATTTCTAATAGTTGTTTTTGATAAGATTTTATATTCGTTTAAGTCATTGTTTACTAACATAAATACATTACATGTAAGTGTATATGAATGTAAAATGTTTCACTACTAAAAAATAAGGCTATATCCATGGTTTTGAATCCTGGCTATAGGCCCAAAAACCATGGCTATAGGTTATAGCCACGTTTCGCTCAACCGATGTCAATATTGGTGTCACTATATGGTAAAGCCTATAGACACTGTTTGAAAATAGTGGCATAGGCTAAAATCACTCATTATCTATAGCCACTATTTTGAACCCTGACTATTAACCTGTGGAGACGGTTTTGAACCATGGAGATAGACTTATAGCCATGGTTTTGAACTGTGCCTATAGGCCTTCACATTTCCTAAAAACACCAGCACCATTCAGTCGGTGTTGGCCCCTTGCATCCTCCCCACCTCCCCCTTTATATTCCCCCACTCTCCCCCTTGCACCCCCCTTTCACCATATAACACCCTACCCATGCACCCATCCCCCCACCACTCCCCCTTCATCCCCCATTTGCACCCTACAAATCCCCCCTCCACTTCCTAGATATACCCCCTAGATAGAAGCCCTACAAATCCCCCTACCCCTGGACAGACCCCACCCACCCCATGGACAAGCCCAAACCCCTTCCTGAACACTCTCTAGACAGCACCCCCCCCCCCACACACACACACACACTCTCAACCCTCTTAGATAGCACCCCCCCCCCCCTCTCGGATACCCCCTTCCTAGCCACCCCCCTAGGCCCTCTGGATAGACCCCCACCTCCCTCGTTCCCTTTGGATAGACCCCCACCCCTCCCCCTCCTGGACCCCCCCCCCCCCCCGGACACCCATTCCCCCTTCCCACGCCCCTTTCACACCCCTTGCACCACCCCTACTGGACACCCCTTGCACCACCCCTACTTGACACCCCTACTGTACCCCCACCCCCACCCCCTATATAGCATCCCCCTAGATAGACACCCCCCTACACCCATCACCCCCCCCCCCCTGCACACCCATGCCACCTTGTACCCCCCCCTACAAACCCCTTGCACCCCACTCTCCCTACACAGCCCCCCATGTACCCCTTGGACACCCCCTATACCCTTGCACACCCCCACTACTGGACACCCATTACACTACCCCTATGGGACACCCCCACTAACCCCCCCCCCCCCCCCCTCCAGGACAAACACCCCCTCCAGCTAGGCTGGCCCCACTCCCCTTGGACATGCACCCCCCCCCCCCCCAGTACACCCATGCCCCCCTGCACCCCCTGGATAGTAACCCCCCTACCCACCCCTACCCACCCCTGGACATGAGCCACCCCCTACAACCCCTCCCCCTTGCACCCCCCATACACACCCCATGCACCCCATTTTATCCTTACACACACTATCTTGCACACCCACATGCACACCCCCACTACACCACCCCTGCTAGCCCCCCCCCCCCCCCATTGCACCCCCTTACACACCCCTTTCACCCCATATCCCCTTGCACACCCCCCTACACACCCCCATTACACCACCCCTGCTGGACACCCCTTGTACCACCCCTACTGAACACCCACATTGCACCACCCCCCCCCCCCCCAACTCCTGGACAGACCCCCCCCCCCAGCATCACCCCCCTTGCACCCCACCCTGAACATCCCCCATTGCACCCCACATTGCATTCCCTTTACAATGGCCCTTCAACACCCCCCCCCCCCCCCCGCACACCCCTTATAGGTGAAATTTAGGAATGGAACTAAATCAGGAATGATCGAGTGTTGTGGTATCATGGTTAACACATGAAGACCTCAGGTGTAGGGAGTCATAGTGGCCTAGGTGTGCATGCATGCCTTATTATTTTATTTTAGGTTCATATTGATATGTACATACCAATACTAAATAACATGATCATTAATAAAGTGTTTTTTGTTTAAATGATATCCAATTCCATCTAATACATACACCACATAGTGGTATCATGAATCATTATATAACACAAACCACAACATGATGGATTTTACTAAATCATATCATATACTTTAGTGCATATTTACTATAATCTGAAACTTTCACATATGCATCATCAGTTTTATTCAAATAATTGAAAATAATTGTGAAATGATACCAAGTATTTTGGATATGAACTTCACAAAAACACACTCAAATATTGGGAGAAAACATTGTACCAAAATTTTAAGAAATTGGAAGCCCTCTACAAGTGTTTTGGTGGACATATTAGAGTTTTGAAAGATGAGAATACATGTTTAAGATGTGGATGAATAAATATTGATGTGTCAATTAATATCGTTGTTTTTCCTAATGATTAAAAACTCAATGTTATGGTGTCAAGAAGAAGAGTATTTCATTGTGAGTGAAGTCCTGAGAATCACTCGAAATGATATGGAAATTGTGGTTATGTTGTACAACATTGATGATCATATGACTTATAATTTCATATGAAAATGTTGTGCAAAAAGCTTTCCTAAAATTATTCAAATATCTAAAATATGACTTTGTTTGACTATGTGATCAAAAACAATATGACAATATAGTCTCATAGGTGGGATTAAAATGACCCCCCTATACACCCCATGCACCCTTGCACACCCCCCCCCCATGCACACCCCTTGAACCCTACCCTACACAATGAAACATATCCCAGTACACCCCCTCCCCCTGCCCCCAGCACACCCTCCTCCCCCTACCCCCTCCCCTGCACACCCCCCCTGCCCACCCCCCCCCCCCCCCCGTCACACCCCTACCCACCCCATGCACCCCCTGAATTGGTGGTGTTTGGTTATAATTGGACATTTACCACTTTCCCTTAAGACGTTTCAAAAGTGGATTGCAATTCACCCTGAATAAGACACTATTTGTTTTATAACATCCAATTAAACTTTAAAAAGGAGGGATAACTGTTACATAATTCACTACATGATCCAATACTTCTCATGTGCCAATTTGACCATGTTCAGTTCCATTTCACTCATTCAATTCATTGAAACATGGAAATTCCATTTATAATATCAAAGGGAGTCACTTAGTGGTGAATTGGTCACTATAGCACTTGCCTAATTAGGAAATTCCATCTTAAAATTCTAACAGTACTTAAAGGGTGTTTTGGTTCAAACAATCATTTTGGTAAAAAGAGGGAAACCCCCTACATGTATATAAAAAGGTTCAAGTATGATGTGTGATTTACAACTAACAATGACATCAAGTATAAGGAAAATATCAATGAAATAATGTTAAGAAAGGTTTACCACTGTGAGTTTTCGTAGACAGTGCACCTCGGTTGGAGGAGTTTTATTACAAAACCATGACTTGTTTATCAATAAAAACAATTATCTTAACTAACACTTATTTAAGAATTTCAATTTAATATATAAAAGAAGAATTAAGAAGGAAACTAAATGAAATTTAAAAAATTATTTAATTAAAGAGGAAAAAAGAGGGCCTCTACCTCAAATTATCCAATCCACACTCAGTGCTTAACACTTTTATGAGTGAAAATTCTAAGTTGCTTCATCCATTCTCTGGGAATATGCACATTTTCATATACATAAGGATGCCTAACCCCTATGTACATGTCTGCATGGCTTTGAACACGCACAAGAGGATACTTATATATATAATCTCACATGCATAATTTTGTTATCACCCACACACGTATGAATACTCCATATATATACAAAATCCCACCTAGATCATTATATGTAATCACGCTTCCATGGGTGGATGTACATATAATAGGATAATTTATTATATATATTTTTACCTATACATATATGGTGAGTCTCCTTTGACTCTGGTTTCTACAACACACATGAACAGGTCCCGGGAGACTTCAACAAAATTCCAATGATCTGGTGAATCATCATTAATTGAAACTAAAAATTGAATTGGGAGGAACATGATTAGTGAGAAAGGAAATAATAGAATAGGTGGTGATGACAACAGCATCAACATGTATCATCAACATGCAGCATCATCAACAAGATTATGACATTAGAAAAACAATATTGTGTTGAAGTCAACACAATGTCACGTGAACACATGGGTGAAATGATAGATTAACATAAAATAATACAACCAATGAACAACTAATTCAATTTTTTCAGTAAGTACTTCCCCAAATATAGAATTTTTTTAAAAAATTTAATATTTATCATGCATGATTTGTTATAAATATTAGAAAAGATCCCCATTTCAATATCTCATGATATTTGAAGGAAATATGTGTAGAATTAATAGTGTAAGAATTATAATGAATTATTGGGTATCAATACATTATTTGTAGATGGATAAATGAATGATGTGTGGTTTACTATCTATTTCGGAAGCAAATAATGTGGTACTTGAACAACTGAGTGTATAATTGTGATGCCTTGAATGCATAAAAAAGTAATACTTTATAAATATCTCTATAGTATCTGTAATATAAAAAATACATGGATGTCTAGAAACACTAATATTTTGAGCTTATGGAGAAAGTTAAATCATATGATTCTACAATCAGATTACAAAATCATAGGTATCAAATAAGTCAAAAAAATTAGGAATGACAACAAATTAAAAGAGACATTAACATAAAACAACTGTAATAAAAAATTATGAAGAATAGAACATAACACCAACTGAAATAAAAAATTATAAAATACTGAAAAACAAACTAAATATAAACATTATTAGAAGATAACATTTCCATTAACTAAATTGACACAACCTCATAACACTTCCAATTGAACTTTTCAAGAGAAATATTTTTTTTAATTGAGACATTTATAGTAGGGGGAGAACCTTTAAAATCACCATTGATTGTAGAGGTATGGAAGAATGATCACTGGATATAGGTATCGATTACTTGGGATAGCAGATGTCGTGAAGGTTTAACTGCAATGATATTCATAGATGTGGTCACAATTTCATTGAATATAAATCACTCTACACACCTATTTTTTATAAGAAGTTAACTATAATATCACAACCCATACAAGTATTTGATAACAAAAAATAATATCATCAATCCAATTAACATATTTATTAACCATACTGAAAGAAAAAATCCTTACTTATTCATAAATAGGGATCACATCAACTAAATCACACTTAAAAATAGGGAATTTCTCCTGAAATACAAATAGACCTAAAAATTTTAAAAACAATTCCCATTTAGATTTACTTTAAAACTATATTCAAATACCCCTTTTCAAAAAATTTGGAAAAGTATTCACATGTCATCTTACTCATGTTATTCCCCAGGAAAAAATTCAATCAAATTTTCTTTAGATTTCCTCATACAATTTTGAATAGTAACATTAATAAATGTTCATCAAATCATTACATTTATATAAAAATCCCATTTAAATTATAAAATATTTTAAAATCGTTCTTTAAAAATGAAACATATTTCTATTTTAAATACACTCACACCACTAATGATACATTAATATAACCACTAATACTCATTTTTCCAAGGCACAACCATCAAACTATTTAAAAATAAATGCATTCCATGTTGAATATTGGGACTACATGAGCCCATATAAATTTATTGGGAAAAAATGAACAAGGAAATGAATGTAAAAATAATTAATTATAATAATGGAACATGAATATAAAATTTCTTAATGGCCTAGTCTTCATAGAAAGGGGACAACATGGTCTATGTTCTTGGTAACATGGTGTGTGTGATACCCACACATCATGTGAAATTTATTTTTTCCTAATAACCTATTCTTCATGGTAAGGGGACTACATGGTCTATATTCCTGAACTATACACCTTGTAACTCAAGAATTTCCAGAAATAATCACCAGTTCACCACATCCCTCCCATCCCACACCATTGCAAATTTTTATGAGAATCCCAATCATAGATCTCATATATAGGGTTGACCTCACCTGAGATATCATTGATGGAAGGATTCAGGCCACCCAGTCCCCTTGGGGGTTCTCCCCATCAAACCCCAATACTATATCGTTGAACTGATGATGAATACTATTAATCTGGTCTGTTGTCCACATCTATCTTTTTCTACAATGCATCATGACTTTATCATGCTTCCAATAATGAATCTAAATCAATAAAATTAATATATTTTTCTAGTGATTAATTATGAAATTGTAGGATTTAATTTGTTTATTAATCTACTAACTAAATGAAATACTAATGATTAATTCCCAAAGAATAAGGGGAGAATGGACGAAAACACAAATTTTAGGGTACGTTCACTTAGTAAATCTATATGAGCATATATGAAGTAACCCTTATTAAATATAGGATGAGTGTCCACCTCAATAATTTATTCTCATATATAGTAAGGTATCTCTCCATATGACCTATGGCATGATCCTATATCACATCTACCTAGGTTTGGTAGGGAATCCCATTACCAACTTCTATGGAATGTGATCCCCATAGTATACATTTTACCCCAGGTAGGGTCAGGTATCCCTCATAGGCTCTGGTTGTGATCCCTTGTCCATGTATCCACAACATTAGAGTTCCAATTAGTAATTATTCATGGAGAGGATCTATGAGAATGAATTCTCAGAAGAGAAATATTAGTGTTATTATACATGCATAGTGAGTTATATTTGATGTTTTTCACCATGACTCCTTTAGAAGAATCCTAGGATTGATGTATGGTTATGGCCTTAATGTGATAATTTTTTTATATTGACTATATTTGGGTTATTATTTTTATTATCACATATTCTAATCATCATAACTTCATGATGATGAGATACCAACTCTCCTACTACTTTTTGTTTGGTGATTTCATAGTGTCTTATTAGGTACTGTCGTACAAAAAAAATGTCATATACCCCTACATGTTGTGTCTTATATTTTAGACATTCCTAATGAGAAATTCCTAGGTAGACTAGGAGTATATGCAGTATAGTTGAGATATATATATTGTGGTGGGTTCTAGGGGGTTCATTTGAAAAAAATTTCATCTTTAATAGAAAGTTAGACACTTTTACTATTTTGGTGGGATCATATATGGAATTTAATATTTCTTATACATGTGTTATAATTTCATGTTACATTTAGATGTATGAATGTATATTAGTATCAACTGTAACTTCCATTACTTCATTATAAGATCATGGATATGTGTGTACGTGTACATGTACCTTTGGATAAGGCCTCCCACATAGGATTTATTTCATTATGAAAATAATCCCTAACCCCTGGCCTATTAGAGGAATGATTGGGGTGTTTCAATCAACATACCAATGACTAAGTAGGCCCTAGTGGGTTAGTTCACGATAGTGTTGGCATGAACGCATTATCCAACATATTTTTTTCATGATATATTACTATTGTATGCATTTTTATAATAACTCGATAGGTTATAACAATATTTTAGATATAAAGTGAATTGAACTATTAGAAATATATCCCATCAATCCAAATACATGATTATAATTATGAATCCACTTTCCTAAAGGCATTTTATCATCGCATATTTAACAGAATTAATAATGGATGGATTAAATTTAGACTTTTTTCATATGAAAATTTATATAATTATAGAATCCATAATATTCCTTCCCATGAATCATTAAAATATTTGAATGAGTGATGATCCAAAATATAATTTTATTGCTTATTCTGTCTACTCACATTAAATAGAAAATAAAACTCAAATGATCAAGGTAGTAATTAATAGATGTTTTCTGGTATAAGATAAAAGTCACAAGGTGATATTCAATCCACTATGTAGGAGTGACAAGGGATCATAATTCCAAACATTCCATATTAAATTTTCTATTCTAGTTTTTTTTCACATGATGCACTAAATCAGGGTTTGTGTACATTACTAAAAAAGGTTGCATTTCTTCCTTTACAACTGTAACATCAGATACATGGAGTGATCACACATTTAAATGTTATACATATCGAATATGTCCAACCATAAATAAGAAAAAAACATAATGTAATATAATAATTATAGTTGTTATACTTATCCAGAAAAAATGAAGTGTCCATAAGTGCATGAAACCACTCTAATAGAGGGGGTGATTCACTGTTACCCTTTTTACCTAATTGAATTATATGTTAATCACCCCATCTTGATATTCAAACAATTTTATTATTTAAAATGTATGGATATGTTTATATATTCACAACAAAACCAACCACATGAAAACTAGTAAACCATTTAGAAATAAATGTATTCCATGTTGAATATTGAGAGGTCATGAGCCCATATAAATTTATTGGTAAAAAATGAACAAGAAAAAGAACTTAAATATAATTAATTGCAATGATGGAACATGAATATAAATTTCCCAAAATATCAAGATATATAGTAAAATAATATCAATCTACATCAATCTAAGATCATTAATTTGATCATAAGATCATCTATAAACACAGTTAAATTAAAAAATTGAACTTTAAAAACTAAAACCCCAAATCTATATAAATCATTCAAAAATCACTTGGTTGAATCATGACACCAAACCTAGAAAAAATATGATTCAAAAAACTCATAAATGAACAAATACTTAATCCACAAAAAATTCCCAATTTACATTCTTGAATCAATTTTCAGTATATTCTATATTCATCAATAACCCTAAATAAGTCAATTGAGAAATTTAAATCAATTATAATGATGAAATATAACAAAATAATCACCTCCAAGAACATACTATACAATCTACACACCAATTACCCTTGAAGTGGTATGATTCCACCAAGCTCAGTGGAATCATTTCATTTTAACCTTGATTGAGAAAACCAAATAATATAAAAACAATGGAAAACGAAGAAGGAGCGTAGGGGGAGTGATCATACCACAAATCGAAAATGAAGGATCGACCGATGAAGGGGGTGGTATGGAATAGATAATATGATGTGGATAGGCCGAGGTATAATCGATCAATAGAGATGAGGGAGAAGGTTTTCTTGGTGGTATATGAGTCACAACATCATGAGAGAGGTTGAGGGTTCAGATGGTCGCAGATCGAGGGAGGAGAGGTGGTGTTCGGTGGGGAGGGGGGTGCAGAGAGGTCGAGGTAGGAGGATGGTGCAGAAAGGTAGAGGGAGGAGGAGGGAACAGAGAGGTAGAGGAGTGGTGAAATTTGGTGGGGAGTAGGTCACGGAGAGCTCAATGGGATGTGTAGGGCATATAGAGGTTAAGGGAGGAAGGGTCGGGTATCATGGGAGGAGGAGACTGATGCTTATGGGAAAAACTAATTTATATGGTTTATTAATTAAACCATATCTATAAAGATTTTTTATCCACATATCTATAAAAATGTGGCTATAGATCTATGGTTATAGCTTAAATTTCTTGTAGTGTTGGTTCATAATTCGGGACTAAGTTTTCAAAATATCCATGCAAGTTCAAATGACTGTATCTTATATTATGATGAATATTAATCTTTGGTTAATTTTCCAACATGTGGAGAATAGATGTATAAGGAGGAAAAATAATGAAAGTATTGAGTTACTATGAAATAGTTGAGATATTTTCTAATTAAAACTTATTTATAGTGTTTATTTATGTATTGCAACACAGCAGAATTTATGACATGGCATAAATAAAATATTTCCATCATAGAAAGATTAAATCATCCAAGTGATGGTGACTCGTGGAAGCATTTTGATTAGATACATCCTTCCATTTCTACATAACCTTCAAACATATGGTTTCTCATTTCCACTAATGGTTTTTTTCTATTTGGTGCTTAGGGAAGTCAATATTCTTGTTGGTCTATTTTCATTACTCCTTACAACTTGCCTCCTTGAATGTCAATGAAGGAACTATATATATATATTTGATGCTATTAATTCCAGGAAATCGAAAGAAGAATTTTTATGTTTATATAAAACCACTAATTTATGAGTTAATTTTATTATGGAACAATGGTTTGACCGCATTTAATATAATTGTAGATCAGGATTTTATTTTGAAGGTTTCGTTAATATGGAAAATCGGTGACTTTTTGGCGAATGGTATGTTATCTGTATAGAGCACAAATGGTCTAAAATCATGTCCATATTGCATGGCTAAGAAAAAATCATTTATGATTTAAAAATGGAGAATGGTTAGTTATTTTTCCCTTTATCATATACGTATTCCTTCATATCACCCTTTTCAAAGAAACAGATTTAATTTTACAAAAGGTCGAATTGAAACAGATGCACCTCTAGTAGTTCTCTTAGGTAATTAAGTAAAATATATTATCTCTAAATTACATCATGTTCCTTTTGAACCAACCATAAATGAGAATAAAGATAAACGGTTTTGTAAGAGAACATAATTGGATAAAGAGGAGTATTTTTTGGGACCATCCATAATGGTCTGATTGTTTGGTTCATCACATGTTAGATGTCATGAATATTAATGAGAATGTTTTTTATAACAAGTTTTATACCATGTTTCACATACCTAGTAAAACCGAAGATAATGTAAAGTCATGGTTAGATCATTCATGGATTTTAAGATGTCCTAAACATAAATTATTTCAAGATGAAATATCACACAAATTAATGAAGCCAAAAGTAACTAACTCACTTATTGAAGAAAAAAGTTTATTATTCTATCAATGGATTTTCTATTTGAGGTTACCATATGGTTATTCTTCTAATTTTTCTCATTGTGTCAAAAATTGGAATATTTCTAGGTTAAAATGTCATGATTTTCATGTCACAATTGATGTATTACTGCCCATTGGGCTTAGAGGGCTATTGAATTCTTCAATCTAGGATTTTTTAACCAAAATATCATTTTTTTTCAAGATATTTGTCTGAAAATATCCGATTATAATGCATTAAATTTCCTGTAAAAATATTTTTTTAATTTTATGTAAATTGGAAAACATATTCCCATCTAGATTCTTTGATTCCATGGAAAATTTAATATTACATTTTCTATATGAAGCTAAAGTTGTAGGACCAGTATAATTCTAGTGGATGTATCCATTTGAAATACATAGAAAAAAATTAAATAAGTATGTAAAAAAACACCAGTTGAAGGGTCGATTATAGAAGCATGCTTGTAGGAGAAAATTTCAAATTTCTAGTCATATTATCTTGAGTCATAATATCTTTCAAAACATAATTAGATGGGTCACAATGAGATGAATGTTGATGATGTCATATAACATTAGTTGTTAGTTTTTAATCATCCTGATCTTGCTTTTGGTGGTTATCGAGAGCGATGGATTATTGATAAAGAAACAAATAGAGATCATACTTATGTTCTGTTTAATTGTGAATAAATGACACGATTTTTGTAGTAAGCACTAATTTTTTATTATTACATTAAATATATATAAAATATATCTTTATTTACATCATCTTTTATGTAGACTATATGATGACCAAATAAAAAATCAATTTCGATAAATTACATTTTCTGCTCTTGAGTAACGTCGACAACCAAAATTTTCATATTCATTTCAAAGACTGGTAAGTAAAATTTCTTTTGATGGAATAATAAATCAATTTTTCAATGATATATATTATTAATAATTTTTATTGTTTACAGGTAACAAAACATGAAAATAAAATTGACAATCAATTATGTGTGACTAAAAACCCTCCATTGAAATTGGTAAAATATTATAATGGGTATGTGGTTAATGTATTTTGATTCCATACATGCATATATGGAGACTCAAAATAATCAATGAATAGTGGTGTTTATTTGAAAGGATATAAGCATAAGGAAAGTGATTTTGAATTTTATGGTATGATAGATGAAATAATTAAGTTATGTTATTTGGGACCAAATTATGTTACAATGTTTAAATGTAATTTATTGATACTAATCGTGAATTGAATGTTCATCCATGGAATGGAGTCATTGAAACTAAATATAACAGTCTTCTTTCATTAAATATACCATTTATGTTGGCAGATCAAGCACATTATGTTTATTATTAAAATTACTGTGATGTTTCAAGATATTTAAAGTATTGGTAGAGTGTGATAAAAATAAAATCCCATGAAATTTTTTTTATTGAAAATACAAATGGTTCTGTGGAAGTGTAACATATTGAAATTATTCAAGAAACAACCAAAAATATATCTATTATCCAACGAGATATAAATATCAATGATGAAACCCCCCATTTAAGGGTCGATAATATAGATAATTTTGATGAAGTAATAAGGGATGATGAAACTGAAAGTCATATGGAAGTTAACAATATTGAAGATGAGGATGAAGATGTTGATATCGATGAAAATAGTGATAAAGATGATTATTGATGTATTATATTCAGGTCCTTATTTATAATTAATTATCATATTCTAATATTTATTACTTTTTTAATTTTTATAATTGTATTAACAATCTATTATAGGTAACATTATTTTATTCTAACATAAATTAGTTTTTTATATATCATATATGTATTAATAATCTATTACTGGTGAGATTATTTTTTTCAGATGGATGGAGATGATCCTCCTAAAAATCTATTATGTTCTCACACTAATGTTGGGCTTCCTGATGATGATCCTGATTTAGCTGCTCCTCCTTAGGTTGGTGTGCCTGCTAGGATGAGGAATGGTCTTGCTCGATTACTAATTCTATCTCTTATTCCAGAGAGATGACCATCTGTTGATTTCGATACTTATTTATAGATGTATGTTTAATTGTTTAAGAAATTTATTTTATATTAACTAAGTGTATTAATTTTTTTAGTAATTTTATGATTATATTTTTGTTTAAATTTGAAAAGTTTTTCACATTAATTCATTGGCCAGGTTGGTGCGATTCGGGGAAATTATTTTTCCAAGATATAGGTGTCAGGGGACCTAGTAACCATCATTGTGTGTGACCATATGTTCGACCACTAGATTGTAAATTATTAAATAATATATACTTTTTTAAAATTTATTTAATTGATAACATTTTTTATTGTCTTGTAGAATTTTTTGTCTCTGATTTCTGATAGCTAGGGAAGTCCCATCTGAAAGGCATGGGATACTTGTATACATGATCACTTTCGTTAGTTTCTACAAAACATCATAAATCGGGCTATGGATAAAGCTTTCGATACTGTCTTCAATAATTCTTACATCTCTCATTATCCCGACTATATATTATCTCCGGTCTGGGATGGGTTTTTCTCCTTCTTTCTAGGAGAGACTTTTAAGAGGAGATCATCAACTGAACGTTAGATCTGGGGGAGGCAAGTGGTCACCCATGGGATGGGGATTCATACATTTTTCATACATAGACAACATATGGTAAGTTATAATATTAATTAATGTATATTTATTTTAACTATAACATGTTTTTAATATTATACAGGCCTCTATTAACCCATATATTATAGAGTTCTAAGTTTATAAGATGATGTATTCTGATCCTTGTACAAGATAAGTTTTAAGAGAATGACAGCACCATATTTTGGTTAGTTATTTTTTTGAACAATTTCATCAATATTGATTTTATTATTATTCTAATTTTTCATTAAATATAAAGGAAACATTTGAGACTGTGACTTATCATTCATGGGAGAGTCAAGTAGAGACCAAACAACATGTCACTGCTAATTTAGGTTTTAATGAGGTGCATTGGATATAGGTGACTTTTCAGGGTGTAGAGAAAGGTTGATTGATTGGTATTGGTTCTCGACAAACACCTACGAGTTATTATGGTACTTTTGTGATGGAATCAGTAAGTACAAAGAGAGCTTGTAGAGAGTATTCATCAATGCCATCATCTGCTGCACATTATGACGATAGGTTGAGAGCTTAGGGTGAGATGAAACAATAGATGCATAAATAGTGGGGGTGGAAGGTAAGTAGTAGTTTCTGAGAGATAAGTATATGATGGAGTATATACGGAGACTTCTGCTTGGCGTTGGTATGAAGTTTCTACTCCCTGGTCCTTCGAATGATCCTCCTCCAACTAATTTTAGTTGATGGTTTCTAATAATTTTATAACTATTTTGTAATTTGGTATGATAGACATATTATGTTTTAAATTATTTAATACTTCCATGTGTGTTTAAATTTTTTAATTCTTTTTTAATGATTTTTAAATATTTGTAATTTTATTTTTTATTTATAAATACTTTTAATTATTTCTATTTTTTAAAAAAGGTTTTTTGTGACGGATAAATAATCTGTCAATGGTTATTTGTGATGGATTGTTCCAACAAGTTTTTAAAGAATATTTTAGTACTTTTTTTTTGACTGATTGTATATCCATCGCAAAAAAGGGTTTTGGTGACGTCCCATCACAAATAATTATATTTGTGACACCTTATTCTGTGACTATATATTTGCAATAGACACCCATCGCAAATGACACATCACAATTATCATAAATTCTTGTTGTGATATCTGGTAAAATTAGATTTAAAATTATTCTTCTAGACACAATGAAAAGGAAAGTTTTAAAAGTAAAAATTTCAAAACATTATAATGTTGTTGTATCAAATTTCAACCTGAAATTGATTTCAATGACATAAATTGGAGTCAATTATATATAATTTAACTAATTATACTTTAAAACCAATTTAAAATATAATTTATCTATATTAATTAGTTATATTAAAAGGCAATTTTCAAATAAAAAGTAGTATTTCTCACTATTCACCTTAAAATAAAACATGGGAGGAAATACCAAAAATTCCCTCTAAAGTAATTTTGATATTACTATTTAAAAATTCTTTTTATTTCTTCAAATAAAATTCATAAAATTGGAATAATTTAGTTCTAAAAAATTGTTCTGTCCAAAGGCAGACCAATTTCCTTTAATTAAAGTATAACTTTTGTACATAAAATAGGATTTATTCATGAATTAAGAATATAAAACATAATAGATGAATTTAAAAACATTTTATTGAATATAAAATGTATAATTTTTCATTAATCTATTTTACTAATAGTGATTAATTTCATTTATTTTCATAAAATATCATTATTGGTAAAAAATAAATTTTCTTAGAAAATACATGTTTTATATTCAATTAGTATTTATTTTCATTTATAATTAATTGGAAACCAATTAATTAAATTTATAAACATGAGTAAACTATATTTTCATAATTTATTTAATATCAATCATTATCATCGTTACAACAGCTATGTGATAACTATCACATTTAAATAATAATATTTAGCCCTTTTTTAAGATCTATGTGGTGTATCTTGTAAGATATTGTGCATAGTGTTTAATTTTAAAATATTGGGTGTTACATTAAGTTTAAGAAAATTTATTGGGATTGAAAAGAAAAAAATATTTGTAGAGGTGAGGCTAATTTTTTTAATTAATAAGTAAAGTGTTTTAAATTTAACAAGATGGTTTATTATACCGATGTGTATCTGAAGAAGAGCATGAATTATGAGAAGTAGTAATTATATAAGAAAGAAGGCATAGTGAACCCCTCTGAAACTAATTCAGAAGATTTTGGGCTATCAATATAGTGGTAATAGGCGAATTACATATTTATTCTAATTATGATAATTCCTTTTTTGATTTAAATTCTACACATTCTTTCATTTATAAGAAATTTACTTATAAAATGAAAAATTCACCTCAATAAATTAATCCATGAATTTTGGTAAAAAAACATTGGGGTAGTGTTAAGTTAATAATAATTTATAGTGATCCCCATGTTGTCATATGTGGAATTGTTTTTCTACAAACCTTATTGTCTTCTAGATTTTGGAATCTAATGTTATTCTGGGTATGGATTGGCTTTCAGTTTATCATACTAAGATAGATGGTAGAGATAATGAATTTATTTCCCAAATTGAGTTTCAATTTTTATATTAGAAATAATTATTTCCTTTTATAACCTATAAAGAAGTTAAGAAGCTATTGACATATAGAAATGAATGTTATTATGATAATTTTGATGAAGATAAGGGAACTGTTCAGATTAACGATGTGATAGTAGTAAAAGAATATTTGGATTTTTTTTCAGATGAGTTGCCATGTGTTAAACATAATGATTAAGTTGATCTTATTATTGAATTAGTATTTGGTGTAAAGATATTTTTAAAAATCTCTTATTGAATTTATCTTGTACAACTTCTGATATTAAAAAAGCAGTTGTTGAAGTTTCTTAATAAATGTGTCATTCATCATAGTACTTCACCATGGGTGATCTTATTCTTTTGTATAATAAAATAATGTTCCATGAGGATTTGAATTATTATAGATAATTTAATAACAATACGATTAAGAATAAGTATTTATTTCCTTATATCCATGACTTGTTTGATCAGATACCGAGAGATGGTTATTTTTTGAAGGTTGATCTGAGATCCATTTACCATATGATGAATGTGGAGGATGGAATCCCTAAAAGAAAATTTCATACCAGTTCTAGGAATTATGAGGATTTGGTTATACAGTTTATGTTAAAAATGGTTCATCTGTATTCATAGACCATATGAATAGATTTTTACTTGAATATTTTGGTTTATGTTTGTGTTTATTGATTTTTTTTTGGTTTATTCTAAATGTTATAAGGTTCATGAAAAACATATATGGGATATTCTGGAAACCCTAAAAGAAAATAATTTATATGTAAAATTTTGTAAATGTGATTTTTGTTTACATTATATTTCATTCTTTGAATGTATTATAAATAAAGATAACATAATTTTTTATCCTCCTCAAATGAAAGTGGTTGATGAATGGAAAATACCTAAAAATTTTACATGATTCATAATTTTCCACGATTATCAAGATGTTACTGGTGGACTATTAAAAACTATTTTAAGGTTATTTATCCCACGAACCAAGTCAACATGAAAATTAGTTAGGTTAATATATAAAAATTAATGTAAAAAACGTTTCTAGAAATTGAAAAGAAGATTAGTGAATGCTACAGTTCTTTCCTTTCCATCCATAAATAGTGATTTTTTACCAATAATGATTCTTCATTAAAGGGTCTAGGTTATATTATAATATATAATTATAGGTTAAATTTTCATAGTTTATATTAATTAAAATCTCTTGATTGAAATTATCCTACACATGACTTTGAATTTGTTGTTGTAGTGTTTTCCTTGAAAATTTAGAGACATCATTTGTATGGTGTAAAGTGTGAAATATATATTGATCATAAAATATTGAAGTATATATTTACTCAGAAAGATTTTAACATGAGATAGAGGAAATGGATAAAATTTATAGAAGATTATGACAAAAAAATAATTATCATATAAGTAAATAAAAAATTAGTTGGTTTATTGAGTCAAAAAGATAATGTTATATGATCAATTCTCTATCTAGAATATGATACTTTGTAATGGCCTGGACCTCTTCGGCCCATTCCTTTGTCAAAAAAATGGTCTTGAAGTGTTCTGGAGTGTAAAATGGAATTTTCCCACACTTTCCAGAATTTAGAAACTACACGTCGTGTAGTTTGAGTACACGTCGTGTACCCCCTTGCTTGGTATACCCCGTGTTGAAGGTCGTGTCCTTGCCATGTGCAATAAATGGGTACACTTCGTGTGTCCAATACTACACGCCATGTAGCCCTTCCCTGCATAAGCGTTACCAGTCAACGGTTGTGTGCCGTGTTGGAGTCGTTTCCTTGCCGTGTGCAATAAATGGGTACACGTCGTGTGTCCAGTACTACACGCCGTGTATTCCTTCCCCGCGTACGCATTACCAGTCACTGGTCATGTGTCGTTTTTAAGCAGTTTCCTTGTCGTGTGCAATAAATGGGTACAATCCATGTGTCCAGTACTACACGCCGTATAGTCCCCCCCCCCCCCCCCCCCCCGCGTATGCGTTACCCTCAAACCGTGTGTTGACCAGTCAACGTCCGCGGAGCCATGTTGGAAGTTTCGTGGAGACTGTGTGAAATGGCCAAGTACATTCTGTGTACTTTTTCTTTCTCACCTATAAAAGGAGGGGTCCCCTCCTCCTTTTCAACACACCCCTCTCCTCCCCTCCCCTCTGAGCAGAGCTCTCCCAAGAGACTCGAAGGCTCTTTCTTCCATAACATCTTCGTCCGAGCTCCGATTTACGATCCGTCAGTGGCCACGGGATCATAACGACGAGGTAAAACTTCCAAGATTGGATCCGTTGTCTTTCCTTGGGCCTTTCCTTTCCGACTTCCACCCAAGGAGTTATATGTGGGACCAGACTGAAGTGACAGACGCCGACGGACTTCTTCTAAAGTTGATCTCAGGAGGAGCGTTGTTATCAGAACCTATTGAGGTAGGGATTTTACCTTCGTCTCTCTAATTTGTGCATCATGTGGGGTGGGTTTCCTCTTGTTTCATGAAACACAGTTGAACCGGTTTAATGATGATAATAACTGGCTTATATAATGGGGATGGGAAGTTTGGGATTGTTGTTACCTTACTTTTTATATCCTGTGATATTATATTGTGAATTGAATAGGCTTATGCCGACTGAAAATCACGGTTGTTGCGGGCCTTTTATTGTGCAATTAAATGTTTCCCTATATTTCTAGACCGTTTTTGTGAATGGAACTTTTTTGATTATAGAATTTGGTTAATCACGTAAATTTGGCTGATTAAATGAAAATATGGAACCCTTGTGTGATCACCCCGGTTGAACAAAATGAAATAATGAACATTTGGGTGTTGGCTTGGATAAATGGCATGTGATGGGGTTGTTTTGTGGGTTTTTGTGGATCGGGTGAGCAGCGGGGCTGCGGTTGAATTGGTTGTGGGTTGGTGTAAATGTTATGTTGGTAACGGGCAGTAGGGCTGCAATAAATGGTATTAAAGGGATAATGATGTACGGGTACGGTGCAGTTGTGGTTATGGCCATTGGCAGCAGGGCTGCGGGGATGGGTTTGTATGTGAACGGAATATGGGTTGTGAATAATAAATAAAAGCAGAATAGTTAATGAATGGTGGGGCGTGGTAATGAATTGGGAATAATAATTAATGGGTTGGTTGGTTAATAAGAGGGATTGGTTGTGTTTCTTGTGTTTTCCTAACTTGATTTGTGGATGGCAGGGATATGTTTTACGAACGATCGATGTGGTTGGTTGTGGATAGTTTCCCAGTAGTTAAGGAACTAAATAAACTAATTCTGCTGAAACGTGAAAACCTAAATGGGGTTGGGGTTGTTTGTTGAAGGCATACTTTGTGGTAGCAGTGTCGAGGCACATGCTCAGTTTCTCTATTTAGAATCCATAGGTTGGGCTGAGTGTTTGGTTTATATATATATATTTGTATCTTTGTGTTTTATCGCACCCCACCCATGTTGAGCACTTAGTGTTGAACACTCCCATTTCATGGGAGAGGGTGTTTTCCCCTTAGTTACTAGCTCCTTACTCCTCTTTCTTCCCTAGGCTATGATGGATTGACGTTACCTTACACCCAAGAATCTTAGGGTAGGTTTCGATTGGGGTGGTTTATCCCAAGACTCTTCGGGCAGGTTTTACTATTTCCTAAGAACCTTCGGGATGAGTCCCAGGTGTGTGCGGTTGGGATAAGTGGTTGTGAGGCCCAGGTGTGTGCGGGCGGGATATGTGGTTGTGAGGCCCAGGTGTGTGCGGGTGGGATACGTGGTTGTGAGGCCCAGGTGTGTCCGGGCGAGATACGTGGTTGTGAGGCCCAGGTGTGTGCGGGCGGGATACATGGTTGTGAGGCCCAGGTGTGTGCGGGTGGGATACGTGGTTCTGAGGCCCAGGTGTGTGCGGGCGGGAAGAGTGTGGTAGCCTCAGGATGTTCTCCGTTAGTAAGTGTAGATAACTAGTGGTGGAAATGGTGCGGGGTACCCAATACTCTTGTTCTTATATAATACTACTACATGTTGTTGTGTTTGGGTGAGTGTGGCTGGTGATATTGGGTGGATATAATTCCTTGCTAGGTTTCTTCTGTTGTTCTCGCCAGACATTAGGATTTCTCCCCACTTGTGCATGAGAGCTTTAGGTTTCCCTACTGAGTATACTTGTATGCTCACCCTACGTGTACTTTTCAGATTCCAGGAGGACTACCAGGGCCGTGCGGGACCCTACTAGTCGTGCAATTGGATTTGTTGCAGTTTGTTGTACCTGTTTTCTTTGGTATTATACTTTTGAGCTTTCTTGTACTTGTACCTTGTTTCAGAACTATTTAAACATGTATGTGGGATTGGTTTGGGTTTCTTTCTATACACTTGTTCTATTCCTTTTTGGTGGTTGACTTTTCCTATTTCCCGATATTAAATAAAAAAAGGGTATTGTCTCCCATATTTGTTAAAACTCATACCCTTGGTGCTAGTCGCCACCCTGGGGCTTACTGGAGGTGGGACTCGGGGGTCATTATCTCCCTTTCACCATTGCCAGCTCAGGGGGGGGCATCTTTGGTGGGAGGGGGTCAGGACAGAATGGTATCAGAGATGATGGTTGAGAGATAGGATGGAGTCTAGCGTTAGGCACAATGAGGATTACATGGGATGGTAGGGAAACAGTGTTAGTTAATCTTGGTGCGTGACATAGGCCAGAGAAGACTGGCTAGGAAATGGGATTTTAGGGCCCCCCGTGATCTGATGTAAGGACTCTAAGCCTACCGAACGACTAAGTGAGTCTACATTGATTTCAAGTTAGAGACCCTAGGGAAGGTACATGCATCATCATGATTGTTTTTTACTTGATTTTGGTGTTTTGGGAATGAAATTGATTAAAATGATAAAATGAAACCTTGAGAAATTCCTTGCTACTTGGGCTTAGGCGATCCTTGTTTACCGTACAGCTATAGCACCTGGACGTTGTCCCCGGGTGGCTCAGACGACCGAGGCCCAGCAGATCTAGGCGGTCGATCAGTTGAGGATTGACTGAGAGGAGGAAGATAACCATTGGAAGATGACTCTCCATTCTTTTCAGCGGTAGACCCTCAAGAAGTACGAGGGTAGTACTTCGGATACAGAGACGGAGGGGTGGCTTGAGGATCTAGGGATTCCTTTTACCTTGATTCGTGCTCCAAGGGAGTACTAGGTTCCCTGAGAAGTCAGTCAGCTGAGAGGTGCGGTGCGACAGTGGTGGAAGCTCTACCTCGGAGAGAGGATAGAGGCAGAGGTTCGATGGGCAAACTTTGAGAAGGAATTCCATGAAGAATTCATTTCTTCCATGATCAAGGTGGATAAGCAGTCGGAGTTACTCTCCCTTCAGCAGGGGAGTATGTCTGTATGAGAGTTGGGGATCAAGTTCAAGGATCTCCTACGCTTTTCTCCAGATCTCTTTCTAGATGAGGAGTCTCGGGCGAGACATTTGGAGGAGGTGCTTCGTCCTTCTCTCCAGTATACTGTCACCCCCTTCACCCTTCTAACGTACTTGGTAGTACAGAAGAAGGCAGATGTTGTAGAAAGGATGCACTCGTAGGGAGGTGCACCATGTGAGGGGATCCAACCAAGTTCATCGAAGGGGAAGGCAGTCAACAGTAGGTCTCCTGCAATGAGACCTTCAAGTTTGAGGCCAGTAGGGAGTAGGTCCCAGCAATTCTAGTTCAGATCTTCGGGCCCTTGTCCCTTTTTCATGAGCCCAGGACCGAAGTGTTTTTCTTGTGGAGGTTTCGGGCACGTTCAGAGTTGGTGCCCGACCCAAGATCAGTACGGTGGAGATGGACAGGTTCAGTGCCCGCCTCAACAGTACCAGTCCCTGGCAAGACCCTTCCAGCAGCAACAGGCTCCAGTCCCTCTGAGGTGAGATGAAGAAGGTGGTGGCCAGCCACAAGGAGTTCCTCAAGGATCCCAATCGGGACGTGGTCGAGGAGGCGGACATCAACAGAGAGGCAGAGGAGTTGTTCACATATATTTGCATGCATCAAAGGCAGCATCTCTAGAAGGACCAGGGATCGATAGATATGTGTTTGGGTTTTCTTGAATGATCTCCTTTATGTTTTTTTGGGATCATTACAATCCATTTTTGGAACTCTTCTGCACATTCTTTGGGCCTAGACCTTGTTTTTGTGAGTTTTAAATGCTATGTTGTTTCCCGCTTTTCTTTAAATGTGTGTGAAGAGTTCTAACACGTAGGGAGAGGAGGACCTGATCCCTAATCGAGACGAATTAATGTGGATGTGATTAAACCCATACAGGAGAGTCAGTTCCACCTAAAGTAGATAATATTTCGACATGGGAGAAGGAATTCCTCAAGCCATGTGTTCGGGCAATTTATTGTTGTTTTGTATGGTGTTGGGGGTAGTGTAAGTTTGGAAAATCCTAATGTATGGAAGTCAGAAGACCTAATTCCTAATCGAGATGCATTAATGTGGATGCAATTAAACCGGTGCAGGAGAGTCAGTGCCGCCTAAAGAGGATAATATTTCGATATGGGAGAAGGAATTCTAACTCATATAATTAGGGTTTTCGGTTTTTTCCTGTTATAATGAGTACCGGAAGAGGTATCTTGTTGGATTCCTCTAGGTTTGTTTTTGAATTCTCGGGGATGAGAATGTTTTAAGAGGTATCTGATGTAATGTCTCAGACCTCTCCGGCACATTCCTTTGTCAAAAAAAGGGTCTTGAAGTGTTCTGGAGGGTAAAATGGACTTTTCCCACACTTTCCAGAATTTTGAAACTACACGTCGTGTAGTTTCAGTACACACCATGTACCCCCTTGCTGGGTATACCCCGTGTTAAAGGTCGTGTCCTTTCCATGTGCAATAAATAGTTACACGATGTGTGTCTAGTACTACACGCCATGTAGTCCTTCCCCGCGTACACGTTACCAATTAACGGTCGTGTGTCGTGTTGGAGTCATGTCCTTGCCGTGTGAAATAAATGGGTACACGTCATGTGTCCAGTACTACACACCGTGTAGTCCATCCCCGCGTACGCGTTACCATTCAACAGCTGTGTGCCGTGTTGGAGTTGTGTCTTTGCCATGTGTAATAAATGGGTACATTCCATGTGTCCAGTACTACATGCCGTGTAGTCCCTCCCTGCGTATGTGTTACCCTAAAACCGTGTGTTGACCAGTCAATGCCCGCAGAGCCGTGTTGGAAGCCGTGTGGAGACCGTGTGAAATATCCAAGTACACAATGTGTACCATAAAGTAAACGCTGGGTTCTTTTGCTTTATCGTCTATAAAAGGAGGGGTCCCCTACTCCTTTTCAACACAACCCTCTCCCCCCCCCCCCTCTGAGCAGAGCTCTCCCAAGAGACTCGAAGGCTCTTTCTTCCATAACTTCTTCGTCCGAGCTCCGATTTACGATCCATCAACAGCCACAGGATCGTAACGATGAGATAGAACTTCCGAGCTTGGATCTTTTGTCTTTCCTTCATCCTTTCATTTCCGACTTACACCCATGGAGGTTTTTCTAGGACCTGACAGAAGTGACGGACGCCGACGGACGTCTTCTAAAGTTGATCTGGGGAAGAGCGTTGTTATCAGAACCTGTTGAGGTAGGGATTTTACCTTCGTCTATCTAATTTGTGCATCACGCAGGTTGGGTTTCCTCTTGTTTCATGAAACACAGTCGAACCGGTTTAATGAAGATAATAACTGGCTTATATAACGGGGATGGGAAGTTTGTGATTACTGTTACCTTACTTTTTATATCCTGTGATATTATATTGTGAATTGAATAGGCTTATGCCTACTGAAAATCACGGTCGTTGGGGGCCTTTGCTTGTGCAATTAAATGTTTCTGTATCTTTTTAGACCGTTTTTTTGATTGGATCTTTTTTGATTCTATAATTTGGTTAATCACGTAAATTTGGCTGATTAAATGAAAATCTAGAACCCTTGTGTGATCACCCTGGTTTGAACAAAATAAAATAATGAACATGTGGGTGTTGGCTTGGATACGTGGCATGTGATGGGAGTGTTTTGTGGGTTTTTGTGGATTGGGTGAGATGCGGGGCTACGGTTGACATGGTTGTGGGTTGGTGTGAATGTTATGTTGGTAACGGGCAGTGGGGCTGTAATAAATGGTATTAAAGGGATAATGATGTACGGGTACGGTGCAGTTGTGGTTATCGAAGTTGGCAGTGGGGCTGTGGGGATGGGTTTGTATGTGAACGGACTATGGGTTGTGAATAATAAATAAAAGTGTAAGAGTTAATGAATGGTGGGGTGTGGTAATGAAATGGGAATAATAATTAATTGGTTGGTTGGTTAATAAGAGGGATTGGTTGTGTTGCTTGTGTTTTCCTAACATGATTTGTGGATGGCAGGGATATGTTTTACGAATGATCGATGTGGTTGGTTGTGGATAGTTTCCCAGTAGTTAAGGAACTAAATAAACTAATTCTTTTGAAACGTGAAAACCTAAATGGGGTTGGGGTTGTTTGTTGAATACATGCTTCGTGGTAGTAGTGTCGAGGAACGTGCTCAGTTTCTCTGTTTAGAAGCCATAGGTTGGGCTGAGTGTTTGATTTATATATATATATATATACATATATATATATATATATATATATATTGGTATCTTTTTGTTTTATCGCAACCCACCCATGTTGAGCACTTAGTGCCGAACACACCCATTTCATGGGAGAGGGTGTTTTCCCCTTAGTTACTAGCTCCTTCCTTCTCCTTCTTCCCTAGGATGTGATGGCTTGAGGCAACCATACACCCAAGACTCTTCGGGTAGGTTTCGATTGGGGTGGTTTAGCCCAAGACTCTTCGAGTAGGTTTTACTATTTTCTAAGAACCTTCGGGATGAGGCCCAGGTGTGTGCGGGCGGGATACGTGGTTGTGAGGCCCAGGTGTGTGCGGGTGGAATATGTGGTTGTGAGGCCCAGGTGTGTGTGGGAAGGATACGTGGTTGTGAGGCCCAGGTGTGTGCGGGCGGGATACGTGGTTGTGGGGCCTATGTGTGTGCGGGCGGGATACATGGTTGTGAGGCCCAGGTGTGTGCGGGCAGGATACGTGGTTCTGAGGCCCAGGTGTGTGCGAGCGGGAATATTGTGGTAGTGTCAGGACGTTCGACGTTAGAAATATCATCTAACTAGTGGGGGAAAATGGTGCGGGGTACCCAATAATCTTGTTCTTATATACTACTACTACTTGTTGTTGTGTTTTGGTGAGTGTGGCTGGTGAGATTGGGTGGATAGAATTCCTTGCTAGGTTTCTTCTTTTGTTCTCACGGGACATTAAGATGTCTCCCCTCTTGTGCACGAGAGCTTTAAGTTTCCCTACTGAGTATACTTGTATGCTCACCCTACGTTTACTTTCAGTTTTCCAGGAGGACTATCAGGGCCGTGCGGGACCCTACTAGTCAGATAGTTAGAGTTTCTGCAGTTTGTTGTACTTGTTTTATTTTGGTATTGTACTTTTGAGCTTTCTTGTACTTGTACCTTGTTTCAGAACTATTTAAACATGTAAGTGGGATTGGTTTGGGTTTATTTCTATACACTTGTTCTTTTCCTTTTTGTGGTTGACTTGTCCTATTTCCCAATCTTAAATTAAAAAGGGTAATGACTCCCATATTTGTGAAAACTCATACCCTTGGTGCTAGTTGCCACCCCGGGGCATACTAGAGGCGGGACTAGGGGTCATTATCTCCCTTTCACCATTTCCAGCTCAGGAGGGGCATCTTTGGTGGGAGGGGGTCGTGACATACTTTTTTAATTATTTGATGAATTTTGGATTAGAAATTGTGCATGTAAGAACTCCCTCTATTTTTTTTATGTTCCAATAAAATTATCTTTGTTACATAGGATTAAGAAAGCTCAGAAAGAATATATTTTTTAATAGGAAAAGGTAGAATCATTCAAGAAGTGTGTCTTTAGATAGTTTAATGTTCAAAAAAATTTATATATTTCTTGTGATCTCCATTTAAATAAAGATAATATGAGTGAGGTACATAGATCTATGTTTTCTATTCATCTTAATAGCACTATGATATATAGAGACCTTCGAGGGAATATCTAATGAGACGAAATGAAGAAATATATTTTGAAATTTACTATTAAATCCTTGAATTCTTAATAGGTTAAATCCAAATAAGATTCCTTCACCTTTTCTATTTCCAGAATAGAAATTGGAGGCTGTATCCATGGAATTTGTGGAATTACAAAAGATATCTTGTGGTAATAATGAGATTTGGGTAATTGTTGATCAATTAACTATATATGATCTTTTTTCCCATTTGAGATCATATTTCTTTGGATAAATATTCTAAACTTTTTTTTAAAGTGATAATTAGATTACGGGGAGTACTTCTCTCCACTGTATATGACCATGATCCTAGGTTTACATGGAGTTTTTTAAAATTATTAAAAATACATTGGGTACTAAATTAAAATTTATAATAGCATTACATCCTCAGTTTGATTGATAGGTATGATCCAGAAATTAGAGGATTTTCTTTGAGTTTGATTAATATATTACTAGATAAGTTAAATTAACATCTGAATTTAGTTGAGTTTTTATAAAAAAATAGTTTTCATTATAGTATATATATGAAACCTTTTTAAGAATTATATTGAAATCAGTGTCAGGATATAACTTGTTCATATGAGGTAGGTGAATGGAAGTTGGTTGGAAAAAAATGATAGATAAAATGGTTGAGAATGTGAAGATGATTTAGTATCGCAATAGGACGTCTCAGATCATGAAAATATTTTATGCAGATAAATTGATAATAAATATTTCTTTAAAGGTAGTCAATTATGTTTTTCTAAAAGTATCTCTAAATAAAAGTGTTATGTGTTTTAGAAAAATGTAAAAGTTAATTCTATAGTTTATTACACTATATGAATTATTAGATAAAGTTAAATCAGTTGATTATCGAGTGGTCTTACCTCTAATTTTATCCAAGGTACATGATGTATATCATGTTTTTTAGTAAAGAAAATATTTTCTAGATTAATATCATGTTTTAAAAGCATCATTAACACCTTATGAAAATAGTTTTGGATGTGATTTATAAATTTAATTTTTTAATTGTGTTATAAAATTTTAAATAAATTATTATATAATTTCACTTCTATTATACTCTATATATCTAAAGGTTCTAGATTTTTTGAAGTAATGTTACAAATAAAACTATCATACTCTTTTGATTTCAATATTTTAATGATTCAATCTTTGGTATCATACAATCAAATTTCGGATTTCATTTCATGAAATACCAAATAAAAATATTATGTAACCCATTTTATTTCAATGGGTTTCTCATAAATGTCAACATCCATTAAGGTTTACTATTCTCCAATGGGTATATTTTCTAATGACATTGTGACACCCATATTTTTTTAAAATATTTACTTTCAAATAAATTTAATTTCTTAAATATCTTATGTTACATGAAATACTGAGTTTTAACGATCCGTGATATACTATTAATATTTTTATTTAAACATAAATGTTATAACCAATACATTAATTTTTTTATGAATATGAAGAAACAAATTTTTAAAATTAATTATAAAGGTTTTATATAAGGAAAATATATTTATAAAAATGTACTTAATTTTTATTAAAGTCTTTATATTTTTTTAAAATACTTATTTTCAAAAAAAAATTTCTTTTTATGAACATATAAAAGAATTAATATTTGAAAATTTTAGAAACATTCTTTGAAAAAATTAAATTCATTTTTAAAATAAAAATTCAAAAATTATTTTTGGGTTTTTTTTTAAATTTTGAAAAAAGAATAATTTTTTGGTGAAGATTAAAAAATATTGATTTTATTAAAAATAACCTTTTCATTTAAAGAATTTAAAAAGTTACATATTTTTAAAAAATATTTTAACATTAAAATTAGTTAAATTATGTAATTATTAAACCATTTCAGTTCTTTTGAATCAAATTCATGTTAAATTTTGATGTTAAAATTTTTTATTCTCATGAAACTTTTCTCTTTGGAAAACTGATTTTTCATCATTTCTATAGGTTTAATTTTAAATTAAATTATACCACTTCCATGAATTGAATTTTTAAAAATGGTTTCCATATTTTAAATTAGAATAGTTAATATTATATAATATTTTCCACCTAATTTTTTGAAAAAACTGAATAGTAGAAACAGTAAAAATTAATTACATGGTTAAGGTTAAAATGGGTTTACCAGGGGTTAAACTAAAAATATATGGAGTAAAATGACATAAAAACTTGTCTAAACCACATGTTATTCAAATATTTAGATCTTATATCCTTTAAGGTTCTATAATTATCTATTTTGGATCCTTTTTGAATGTTTAAAATGTGTGGAAATCTTTTTATTTTCAAAAATTCCAAGTGTGTCCTCTCCTCCACTTATAAAAGGGAATGACTATCCTCTCTTCTTCACACTTAAAACCAATTTTTTAAATAACTAACGAAAAAATATGTAATTCTATCCCCACATCCTAGATTACTTAGTTTTATTTAATAAACCCTCTATATAAGTCTTTAGGTATAAACATAAATATGTCCTCTGATGAAGAGGTACAAATCGTAAACTTGTGTTTTTATTTTATTTCTTCCGAAAAATACTTAAAATATTGTTAAAGTATAATGATATAATAACACCAGAATATTACATAAATATATATGTCATTATGTCACTGTAATAACATATATCCATATCCTCTATCATTAAATGGGAAATGGAATCATCGATCATGTGTACAGTGGACTACTACCTCACAAACCTATGTATTGGGTTTTCTAGAACCACCTCTAATGGATGGGTATAATGATGGATTTAAAATAGTTATATGATATTATGATATAATAATACTCATGTAGTTATAATATCACATATATCTTCTTAATTTACGTTCTGTGGGAATATGATAATGTTTCTTATTCGTACGGTAAACTATAGTCTCATAAAGCGATGTAATTCGTTTTTCACTTATACTTTATATGGAAGGTATTAAAGATAAATTTAATAAATATATGTGATATATATGATATAATAATTATTCTTAAAAGTTGATATATTATTTAATTTTCTTCCATTCCTCCCACGGAGAAAATGAAAATAGTATTCATGTGTACATTTCTCCAACCTTCTCTGTGAGCTGTGTAATTCATTTTCTATCACTAAATTTTATGGATTACTATAAAAAATTATTCAATTAATATATATGATATTTATATCAAGGTTAATAATTTTTATGTTATGTAACAATGATCATTTTTAGTGGATTGAAAATAAAAAATAAAAACATACATGAAAAACAATACATTTACTACCTAAAAAGTGATTTTAACAAATAATTGTTAATAAATGGGTAACTAAAGATTATTAATAAATCATATATATTATTATATATATGTATATAAGTATGTTTTTCTAATATATTTATAATAATCCTATATTTATTATAATTAGTGTCAAAAATGTACAAAGGAATTTGATACTTAAGGTATGGGATTTCTACTCTATCTTTTATTTGTGGGGGTAATATGATGTATTCACCACTCATTTCATTTTTTGTGTGCATATACTACCACTATGACATTTTATATAATGAATATAATTATTTTAATTATATTTAATGTTTCATTTTATGTAATTATTTAATTTTTCTTATGACTCAAAAGTTTCAAAAGTGGTAAGGTATTTTCATCTCACTTTAATTTATCTTGGACACATTCTTTATATACCTCTTGTTTTTATTTTCATGAAAATAATGGAATATACATATCCATATAATTTTATTTCATCCATGGGGATTTTGATTCAAAATATGTCACATTGGTAATGGATTTATGTTACAATCACTTTGTTTATCCTGATTGTTTGTGATTATGATTCTAATGATGAGATATTATTATATACCTATCAATAAACACTTGAATTTTAATCTCAAATGGTTATTTTCTTAAAATACATGTTTCCTTTCACATTCCTCCCTTTATGTAATCAAGAGTTCAAAATATTGTTTTTATGTAAAACTGACTTTATTTCTATATTTGATAAAAAATAATTTTTCTTCTATGTCCATGTTTTCTAAAAATGATTTAATTTTTTTTAATAATATCTAATTTTTAATTAAATTCATTCAAACTCATGTTTTGAATTTATAATAAATGGTTTAAAAGAATATTTATCTATTAAGATACAATATTTATGTATGAGAACTATGTTCCTTTAATGACAATTCCTACCCAAATACCTTCATTAAATCCCTCCCCACATCTAACATTCCCTAGTTTTATAATAAACCAACCTAGTAAGGTGTTAGATATAAACATAATGAGGTTGTCTTAATAAGAGGGATAGTTCTTAAATCAGAGTTTTTTTTATTTATTTTTTTTACTTCGATCAAATATTCTTCCACCAAGAAAAAATATATACTGTATTATATTCCATATACTTAGATGTTTTTATGTTAATTTTATAACCTATGTCCATATTTTCTTCCATTAAATGGTTAATGAAACCATTATTCATGTGTACGGTGAACTATCATCTTGCGAACCAATGTTATTTATTTTCCATCATCGCCTGTCGTCACTGGTTATAATTATGGATTTAATACATATATATAATATTAATTATATATTTATAATTTCAGAAATATAATATATCATATATTTTTGTACCATTCATTCCACTGAAAAGTGATAACGACGTGCATACGTACCTTGGGATTACCGCCTCCAAGAAGGGATGTGACTCTTTTTTTTCATGACCACACCACATGGATAATATATATAAGTGTATTTAAAGAAATCATATGATATTTATAGTGTAATAATTATTAGATAAATATAATATAATAATTACCTTATTTTTATTTTTTTCAAAAATGTAAATGTTAATCATGCATACATATGACCTATTATCTACATTATTATAACATAATTCATTTTTCCTAACCATATTTCATGATTAGTTTTAAAAGTATAATTAATATATAAAAATTAAAATTAATTCATGATTATGATTGAGGATTTGATTTATTAATGACCTTCTTTACCCTAGTAATATTATCAAAGTAATGTTAGATATTTGAGATGAATATAATCAAAACATTTGACTTGAACTAAATTGATTATGTAATTGTATATAAAATAGTAATAAATAAAATAAATGGAATAATAAAATTTATAAATGTTATTAATAAATTAAATAATTAATATAATTTTATATTTTAGGGAAATAAAGGATGCATATGATGATTGGGACTAGAGGTAAGGGATACTTTACCTTAAAAACCTCATTTTAATTGTTTTCAGGATTTATTTGTAAATATTTTTCTTCCATATCCAAATTCATAAAATTATTTTTTGGATTTATTTATATGGACATAAATGAATTAAAAAAGAAAATTATATATCACCTTTTTATTTCTTTTTGTGGTTTTCAAAAGGAATATTTTTACATATTTTATACAAAATGTTTTAAAAAAATAAAAAAGGAATATTCTATTTTAACCTATATTGTGTTTAAATTTTTCTCCCAAATGTTACCATTATTTGATGTTATTATTCCTTTATAAGATTCAATGTTTTATTCAAAGAAAACACCTTATTCCTTTTTTCCTCAATATTACCAAAATTAGATTTTAAATGAAATGGATATTTAAATATCTGAAGAATTTTTTCTTATGGATGTAAATAATATATTTATGGTTATGATCTTGAAAATGAAATGCTTTAGGTTTTATGATTATGTTATTGTTCCAAGACAATTTTGTAAATTATGGGTGAGATTGATATATCTCATGATGAAAGATTAGCCCGATAAATCTCATGATTATGGGTCATCCCGATATATTTCTCCAATACATTGTGTGAAGAGACCAATTTAACCAGTTATAAGTTTCTCCTAAAATATTATTGAAAAATATAGTGTAAGTTATTCTCTGTGTAAGAGTGATTATAGGAGTTATATAAAAATGATTTAAAAAGTTTCCTAAATCATTTATCTATGATTTATATGGTTTTTTATAGAAATATTATGATTTCACAGGGTAAGATAATAACCTTATGTTTAAATTAAATTATATGCTAATTTTTAAGGGTGGAATGCATAACTTTATGAGAACATTTTCATGAGTTTTTTATGATTGAAAATAAACGTTTATTATTTTTATTTTACCCTAAATTTTTTATTATGAAATATTTTAGGAAAATATTTAAACACACAAGTTGATTTCTAAGGTAAGAAGATATTTATTTTTGAGTTTAAGGATTATTTTGAAAAAGATAGTAAACTATAAGTTTTCATGGACTAACAGATTTATTTATTTCTTTTCATATGTCCCTTAGTAATATTTTTTTTCTCATCCCACATTATAAAATATTTCTTATAGGATTTAAGGATGAGTCGAGACAAAAATGAGGTCAAGATGAAATTTTTTATGATATTCCAAGAAAAAACTTTTTATAACATAAAATTTCTATATTTTGGTAAAAAGGAATACTGAGTAGAAGTTCCGAATTTATGATGTGATATTTTATTTTGTAAGTTTGAAGACCTTATTCTAAAAAAATCTAAACCTAAAAGATCTCTTAGAATTAAAGAAATTTAATTATTTTCTAAAGAATCACTTTTAATAGATTTGTATGGTTGGTTCCTTATATATACAATCTGTAGTTTCTTAAAAACTTCATTAGATTAGTTAATATGTTAAGAAATTTGACATTTAAGGTTGAAAAGTTTACATAGATAATGTAATGTGTAGATATATTTTAGAAATTTAAGATAATATTGTAAAATGGAACTTTATTAACACTATTATATGGTAAATAAGGGTTTTTTATTTATAGTTATGCATCAAGGAAAGGTATAATATGTGTTCGAAT
This sequence comes from Viscum album, assembly GCA_963277665.1. NCBI lineage: Eukaryota > Viridiplantae > Streptophyta > Magnoliopsida > Santalales > Viscaceae > Viscum > Viscum album. The sequence goes on along the minus strand of OY728163.1, from coordinate 1,040,460,413 downwards.
GAAAAAATAATAGGATGGTGGCTTATGAAACTCAACAGTTGGAAACAAATAGATTCATTATCCAACTCATTATTTTTTAGTTGGTAATTATGATCTTTGTACTAAATATATGGATAAATTTTCTCTATAGGTAGAGATGTGATATATACACTGACCATAAGATTTTGACATATTTATTTAATTATAAATATATTAATAAGATGTAGTAAATATGGTTGGTACTAATATGAGATTATGATTGTGCTATAAATTATCATCCTTGAAAAGAAAATATTGTCATACTTTTATTGAGTATAAAAGAACATGGAACCTTATATATAATGAGGATGGAGAATGATATATTCTCAAAGATTTCGTAATAATGGGCATGTCTATTATAATATAAAGTAAATAATAATTATTATTCCCTATAATTGCCCATTTTTATTTATTATATAAGATTAATAATACTTAGCATAATGATAAGGCCACAAAAAATAAAATGGATGATGTGAATAATGGTAAATTATAAGATTTTAACATTAATACGGATAAAGTTTTATTTTTTGGGTAGAACATTTTTTTCATTAATGATAATAGTTAAAAAAATATCTATTAGATGTGGCTAATAGCTTAAAATTCTCTATACATCCTAGAAGAAAAATGATGTATAAAGACTTCCAATAAAATTTATAATATGAAAATATAAAGTGATAGATTATATATTATACAATAGGATACTTTTTATACTAATAAGGGAGTGTTTAAAGACAAATTCCAAAATGAGTTAAAAAACATTCAGTTATATTAATGTGTAAATGGAATAAAATGACTAAATATTTCATCATTAGGCTACCTAAAACATTTAAGGGTCATAATTCAATATAGTTTATTGTAGTTATTCATACTAAGTCATTATATTACCATATAATTGGAAAATATTTCCCTTTGGTTCATCTTTATAGGTTGTATAAAAATCAATTTGAGATACCTCACAGAACCCCCTTATCAATAGTTTATAATAGCCTATCACCCTCATTTTTATGGATAGTCTAAAAGGATTATCCAAACATTAGTAAACATTCTAGGGTAATTATACTTTGAATTCAATGAGTTTTAGATTAGTATTTCCCTCTACTATATTTTTCATTCAATAATTGTTACCAATCTATTATAGAAATGGCACCATATGATTCCTTAAATCGAAAGATAATTCAGACTATAACATGTCGTTATCATGTTAGAGAAAGGTTTGTAATGGGTTTAGAACTTATGGAAGAAACATTATAGAAGATAAAATCTATCTAGAATCATATCAAGGAATCACAAAGTAAAAAAAACATTATTCTAATATCAAAGTATATATCTTGAATTTCATAGTGGGGGACATGTATTCTTAAAGATACCTATATGGAAAGGGGTCATGAAGATTTGGAATTATAGGAAAATATTTTCAAGGTACATTTTTCCATTTGAAATATTCAATAGAATAGGATTTGTGGAATATCATTTTTCTATTACACCAATGCATTCCCAAGTTCATGATGTATTCCATATATCATTGTTAAGGTTATATATTCCAAACCTTCTACATGTTATAAATATTGATAATGTTAAATTATATCATGACTTATCATATAATAAATTATCAATTATGATTATTTATATGGGGGATATTTTATATGAAATCAAATAACTTTACTGGTGATTATTCTTTGGCAGAATGACTCTTTAGAGGATGCAACATAGAAACTTTAGTATTTCATGATAAATCATTATCCATAATTTTTTTTAAAGATCCTATAATATGGTGATAATGAAGTATTTTATTTTTCATCAATAAATTTTTTAAAATTTAGTGTGTAACTTGAATGTAAAAATTAATATAGTTGTTATATAAGTAAGTTCACCAAATTGTAAATCTATTTAAGGTAGTATCATCATAAGTAATATCATCAAAGATTCGTGTACTACTATCGAATTTTTTCACTAAAGGAAGACTAATAAAACTTGAATGAATGATAAAAGATTGTTATTTTCCGAAGTAATTAAGAAGATTGTAGGTTATTATAAAGATATATAAAGGATACAGTCATATAGACTATTTTATCTAGATCATGCTGTACATCTGATGGTTTCTAAATTATTCATCAAGTGAAAGAAAAGAATTGATGAGGTTGAAATTTATTTTATACAAAAGATTATAAGTGGAAATTAAAGTTTTATACAAAATAGAGATTTAATATCAGAGTTTGATAAATTTTTTGGATTGTATATTTGATAAGTTTTTTTGATTTAATGCTAATTTAATATGATAATCAAGAAGACAGTGTGAATATTGGTTACCAAGTTAATGTGCATCCAATATTTTAGTTTTCTGATAGATACACCATCAAATGTTATAATATGGTATTCTAAATAAATTTAACACAAGGTTATTAAGTTTCATTAAACCATAAAACAAATTAAGTAATTTTTATATATGGAGTATTTATGAAGTTCATTATAGACTGAGAAACACTTGTAGAAGCAGCATCATTAGAAAGTTTAATAATAATAATTAGTTGGTTAAACTCTGAATGATGAAGTAGTAAAGTATATTAAGATATCCAATATGAAATATGTATTGATGTAAAATTCAGGTGATTAATAAACAATTTTTTAATGTAAGAAACATAAATTTTAAATAATACCAAATTTGATCCAAGCAATATTGAAATAAAAAATCGAAATGGGATTTGGAAAAGAAATTATTACTATAAATTAAGGATTATTTTAAACAATCGAAGAGTAAAATTTTACTAGATGATGTAAAAAATAGATAAGTTTGAATTCATAATATTTGAATTTCTATGGTTCCAATGTATTTAGAAGTTAATTAAATAAAAATATGGAAGACCTACTCTGAGTCTGACAAATGTTAAAGCACCAGAATTCAAGACAAAAGGTTATGCTTATTTTCCATGGTTGATTTATTTTTAAAGTATAGTAAAAAATGAAAGTTTAATTATCTAGACCAAATTATGATTTAGTTTGAGAGCTAAAAAATTATATATATTCCAAAAATATGAAAGCATCAAAAGCTATAGGATGAAGTAAAATAATTTTTGGGATGATCAGATAATAGATTTATTGAGTGTCAAGAAAAATAAAAAACTACCTATTTCTTGATAAATTAATCATTAAGTGTGCTAATTTTAAGATATTATACAATATTAAGTTCAAAAAACTTATAACAAAAACATATTTTGAGCATTTGATTCTCATGTGTAAAGATAGGGTTCAAAGAACTAAATATAAAAGAAGTTTGAGTAGTGCAGCAGTAAAGACATAAGTAAAATATATAGAATGACTTATATAGAACTAAGACAAATGAAAGATTACTGGGTAAATTGTAGTTATGTGAATTCACATTAGTTAAGATGATTTTGATTTTTATGTTAGATGATCATGAAAATTTATTTTTTGATTCTGGTAATGTTTTACAGCATATTTAATAGAAAAGATGAACTCGAAATATTTATAGCATTGAAGGATTTGGTCTCAAAGTATAAATTAGATAAATTCATAGATTTTGATAATTTAAAATCATTAAACTATTTAAAAAATGGTGATCCTATAAAATAGGTTAAGTTTGTTCAGATTTCAAAAGGTGAGTCTGAAAACTATTGTTGTGAGAGTGAATGTAATGAAGTATAGAAGAGAGGGAATATGAAAACAATGTTTATTGAACATTTATTTGGGTCAATATTTTAATAATATCAAAACAGAAAATTTTTATGAAGTAGTGATAAATCTAGAAACTAAACTTTGGGAATTTGGATTTTCAAGTTTTTTTAATAGGTTTTCTGAAGAAAAAAAATTACAAACAGCATAGGTTAAAAATATTATTAAAAATACGCCTTAAAGGAGGTATCAGTGATTCCTCCCTCCATCCCCTGCACCACCTTTGGCCTCGGTCGAGGGCATGGAAAAGGCGGTGTGGGGGATCAACCTTTTTCCTCTAGGTTAGGTGAAAGGAGACACCATGGATGCCACTGTTGGCCTCGTGCAAAGCTGAAAGGTGCCATCAGCGATGCCTCCTTTCCCTATTCTCCCTACAAAATGAATCCCCCCCCCCTCTCCTCACTTCATGTTTTGCCCATCTCTCCTAAATCCATTGATTCTCTCTCTAAAAAAAATTCTTTTCCATGTGGTGGATTCGGTGGTCAAAAATAAGGCGATTTTTTTCCAGGCATCATTTAGGGTTATTTTTTTATTTAATTTAATTTTGTTTATTTAATTAATTAAATTATTTTTAGTTCTAAGTATTTATATTTTAAGTATTTTAGTTAGTTCTAAATATTTTGTTTATTAATTTGTTTAATTAGTTATATATAGTTTGGAATAATAATTATTATTAGTAATGATAAAGTATATATTAAGTATAGATTAAGTATATAATAACTTAGGATTAAGTATTTTGAAATTTTGGTAGCATAAAGATTATGTGGTTATCTAATCAATCAAATACCTGTATGGGTACAAACAAGTGGATGTGGCTCTGGCATAGATTTACCTACTGGTAAAACCCCAAAAATCTCGCTTTGAGCTAGACTCGAACGGGAATAGGTGCATGACAACAGGCCTTACTGCACTTCTAGTTTGACTCTCTCAGGGGGTATGCTTAAGATAATTCATATTTTCTTTATAAACTACTAAAATTCCTAAGAAAATAAAAATAAAACTAGTATATTTATCAATGATAAAATGAAAATTATGATGTTACAGAATTAAATGGACAAGGACAAATGCATTAAAGAATGAAAGTTATTGTTAGTGATTGAATTGAATTTATTTAATTTTAAAAAAAATATTTATTAAGTAGTTTAATTAGTTATATATAGTTTAGAAATAATACTTATTATTATTAATGATTAATTATAGATTAATAAATTATAACTTAGGATTAAAAATGAATACATATGATTAGTTAATTATAATTAACTAATAAATATCATATGATTAATGATTAATGAATAACTAATTAAAGAATAACTTAATAATGATTAACTGGTGATTAAAGAATGGTTTATAAGTTAAAAATTGTACTAAGAAACATTAATATCATTTTTTTTATATAACAATGTGTTCTAAAATTTTAGTATCATAAATATTATGTAGTTTAGAAATAATATCTTTTATTAGTAATGATTAGTTATATATATTAATTACAAAATATCTTAGGATTAAAAGATGAATACATGTAATGATTATCTAAAAATTATTATTTTTGATAAAATGATAATTATGATTATATAAATTGAAATGGAGAAGAACAAACACATTAAATTACACATGAATGTTTTACAACATATTAAAAATACCTTCACATTTTTCAATTACACTTGGTTTGGATGAGATGAGCGTGACTTCAGAAGTGAGGTAAAATCAAGTTTATTTTTATTTTGTAGATTAATAACATCATCTAAAGATATATACTTAATAATAAGTTAATTAAAAACTTTTATAAGATGTTATTAAGCTATTAAATAAAAATTAATTGGGTTTTACATCACTTATGATGTTATGCTCATATCATCTAGACCATGTTTTGTTGAAAAATGTTGGTATTTCTTATATGTTGTAAAACATTAATGTGTTATTTTTTGTGTATGTTGCTCTCTATTATAGAGTCATTGAATAATTATTAACTAATTATCAACTTATTAATGATGAACCAATGATTAAAGAAGGCATAACTTAGTAAAAAATGTTCTAAGAATCTTTAGTATCATAGTTTAGGATGTAAAAAAATGTTTTAAAATTTTAATATCATAAAGATTATATAGTTTATAAATAATTGTTATTATTAGAAATTATTAATTATAGAATAATTGACAAATAAAATAGCATTAAAAAATTAATCCATATAATGATTAGTTAACGATACTTATGATCATATAAAGTGAAATTAAGAAGAACAAATACATTAAATAACACATGAATGCTTTATGACATAAAATAAATTTGTTGAAATTTTCAATAGAATGTGTTTTGGATGAGATTAGTCTCAATTCACAGATGAGGTAAAATTCAGCTTAATTTTAATTGGCTGTTTAATAACATCTTTGAAGGATATGTACTTAACTTTTTTAATTTTTAAAATCTTTCAACCTCTTGGTAACATATAAGATATCATCAATCATATGTTACTAGAAGTTCAAAAGATATTTGACATTCTAAACTTATGTACATACCTTTAGAAGATGTTATTAATCTATAAATAAAAAATAAGTTAGATTTTACCTCATCTGAAGTGAGACTCATCTCATCCAAACCACATTTTATTGAAAACTTTCATTGAATTTATTATACGTTATAAAGCATTCATGTGTTATTTAATGTGTTTGTTCTTCTTCATTTCACTTTATATGATCAAAACTGTCATTTTATCAATGATAAATAAACTAATTTGATGTTTCCTCTTCTTTTTATCTCAGTTTCCAAAATATTATGTGACTTATATTCTAATAAACTTTTAAAGAATGAAACATTGCTAGAATATTTTATGGTATAAAAAGGAATCCTCAAATTACATTCTAGTAAATATTATATGTTCAACCATCATTGTTAATATTTGTTACACTATCACAATTTTGATCAAAAAAACATTTTTGACATAGAGAGACATGTTTTCCTATGTGTACTCCTATGGGGGGGTAATTCAAACTGAACAAGGAGATTCTTAAAGTACAAAACCAATAACAGTGGTTAGTATAACTGATTTTGTAACCCCAAGTGACCGTCAATACAGAATTCATGGTTCCTTAAATCTGTGACCCGATCAAGAGATCAAGTCTGTAAAATATTGACATTTTCAATTCCCGAAAAAATTATGGAATCTAGTTTGTCCATTTAATGATAATACATAGAGGTTCCCAGCAATTCTCAACAGTCATATGGTACTATGATAGAGTTATATGTTGATGTTTCTACTGTACAACAACAACATCCAATTGTACGAAGATGTAGACTTACAATAGTTGTTGAAGATAGTCTGCCCCAGGAAATTGAGCCAATTCCCAATGATGTAGAATAGTACAACCTAGATGATCTTCTAAATATACATATTAATCTGACTTTAGATGAAGAGTTTTGTAATTATAGGAAAGATGGTGAAAACAGTGCTGATGATGAGGGACTAGCGGAAGTTAGGGGGAGGTTTTGAGAAATGAATTTGTTGTATAGTAGCCTCGACCTACAATAAATCACCCACCACACTTTTCATATTGGTAAGAAGAAATGAAATGTGTGCCTTAATTCAATAATAATGTTCTCACACCAGAAACTAAGTTCCCAGAGTTATACCAAATTGGTTTAGTATGCTAGAGAAAACCTTATATGTTGGAAGAAATTTTCCAAGTAAATATGCATTAAAAAATCTCGCTAAAGAGATTTCACATTGAGAGGCATTTTAGCTATATAGTTCATGAATCTAGTTGTATTAAATATCTCATAAGGTGTTAGAATTATGGGGATTATTGTATATTTTTCTTGAGGGTGATTCTGGACATTTCATTTGGGGGTTGGTGAATCTCGGGGATTGAGGCAGCTCATACTTGCATTCGGTCAAGCCTAACAAAATATCATACCTCATTGGATGCAGAATTTGTGTCATTAGTTGTTGTTGAGATGATTAGGACATGAAAATATTTTCATATATCCCTTGTGAAATAGAGGATACAACAGACACTCAGTTATAATAATTCATATAATAAGTCATAGATGGTGAAACAGAAGGAAATTGTGAAGGTCTATAGTGATTGGTATAACTCATATCGGGTGTTACTGTAATTTTTAGCCATACTGAGGCATCATAACCAAGTTTTATTCCATCTTGATAAAAATGTAAATTTTTCTCATGATAATCAAATTGATTCATCTCATGTTCAATTTCATCAGTTGTTTTGGGCATTCGTCCCATGTATCTCCACATTTTTTTCAACAAATAGTTCATTCAGATTGATGGAATATTTCTATATGGACCATACAAGGGTGTATTTTTGATTGCAGCAACCCAATATGGAAATTTTTTACCTATTCCTCTTTCCTTTTCAATTGTAGGGAAAGAAAACAATAAATCATGGAGTGGGTTTTCGTCAAGTATCAGTAACCATTTCACTAACATTTTGGGTATTTGTTTGATATTTGATTGCCATCAGTCAACTAATGAGGCAATTAATGTGGATCCTGATACATGGAGATAACCAAATGAACATCATCAATTCTGAATTAAACACATTACTAGAAATGTGAATAAAAAATTCCATACTGAACCGATGAATAAGGAAATCACAAGTCTTGGTATGCATTGTATTTGTTATTTATTTACTATTTAAACATAATGATAAAATAAAATTATGTGAAATATCATCTATTCTACGTATAATATGATTCGGGTCAATGAAGGTTTGAATAATGTTTCAAAAAAATCTTCCAAGCTAATCAAAAAGTTTATGATTATATTATGTGGATTCCAAAAGAAAAATGGACATTGGCATATGACGGGGGGGAAGAGTTACAGACACATAACCACAAGTATTTTGGATTGCATCAATGGTGTCTTTAAAGGAATTTTCGATATACCTATAACTACCCTAGTTTGGGATAAATTATATCATTGCGTGAAGTACTTTATTGATAGACAAAAACTAACATTATATGGAATATAACTAGGGATAAGGTACGTAAGACACTTTCAACGAGAGATTGAAAAAAAATATTTATGAAGCTTCTGGTTATCATGTATTCCTTTTTCAATGAGAGGAATCTCGATTTGAAGTTCATGAGAATTCAGGCCCCATCACAAATTGGATCGGTTAAAATGGAGGTATTACTAGAAATGAGGCAATGTCAATGTGGAAACCTTCAGGCCATATGGTTTCGAGGTTCACATTCTATCCATCATGTACCCTTGTAAATATATCATGGGATGCATATGTTGATCCAGTGAACTAGATGAATACCATTTCTAACTTTTATGTTGCACCATGGATGACTATTAGGGAGTTTCGTTATTTCCCAATGCTTGAAGGTCAACTGATAGTGAAACCTGACATAAATCGGTTGCATCCCCATGGGAGACCGATGGACAATAAGATTCAGAATGAGATGAACTATCCTCAAGAATAAGGGTAGAGTTTGAGATGCACTATCTGTCATCAATATGTTCATAACTATAAATGATTCCCTAACATTATTGGGTCGAGTTCACCCTCTTAGTCATAATGATGTATTGTCTTCATTGTGAGATTCACATATTGTAAATTATATGTTGTTATCTCTTCTTTTCTCCTCGTTTTTCTAAACCCTAAAACCCAAAATCAAAACACTAAACCCAAAAATATCTTCCATATAGATTAATCTAAAAATTCTAAACCCTAAAACTTAAAACGCAAACCATAACCATAAATTCATAAACTTAAACCCTAAAACCATAAAAAATCCAAAAACCTAGAACCAAAACTCTATATCAAAAACCATAATATCTAAATACTAAAACCTAAAAGATGAACAATAAACCCAAAAACAAATTCCCTTTACCTCAGTTTTAAAAACATTGTGTGACGGATATTTAAATAAACATTAATATACTGAAATAATAGTATCATATATTACGATACAATAAGATGTGATAAAATTTTAGTATAACAAAGATTATATGATCAACCATATTTTCCAATATTAGTTACACTATTAGAATCATGATCAAAAAACATTTTTGATTTATAGATTCATGTTTTACCTATGTGTACTACTAAGAGGAGGTTAAACAAACTAATAAAGGATCATTTCATAGTACACAACCAATAATACAGTTTAGTATAGAAGATTCTATAACACTAAATGAACTTCAAGAAATAATTTGTGAGAAATGAGGCAAGATATAGGAGGAATAGTGACAATGACGGTGGTGGTGGAATTACTTTACATCATCACCATCGTCATTTTCAATGTTCCTCTAGTGTTGTGATTCATTTCCCAAAAATTCTTTCATGATGTTTAGTTAGTGTTATAGAATCACCTTTACATGTGACAAAATAATCATGAAGCATACCATCATGTGGACAGTCATACATAAATTACAAAACATTCCATTTTCTAATAAACATCTACATAACAATGAAAAATTGTATATATATATAAATATATAAAACCATATCTTACAAAGCACCCATTTCTAGGTAAAATCATATATTAAAAATAGATTAGTAATATGCTTTGAAAAACATGAAGACATTCCCCTATATTTTGTTAAAAATAACTTTATAAAACTATGTGAATAAACATGGAATGTCTTACATTCTACAAGTCATAACATTCTACTAACTATAATGTTATATTTACATTTTACACTTATGAATAATTTTATTTGTTTATATGCATATGGATGATACCATACTACTCACTCAGTAGCATACCCATATTTCCTAGGTCGTTCTAGAGGGTGGTGCAAATCGATTGATCAGGGTGCATCGAGTGCACCATTTTTTACACAGGGAGCCTCTACATGCCATTAGATCATACTTGTGTCGTGATGGATTCTATATAATTATCGTATCATATTTCACATTTGTAGACCATCACCTTCTTGCTACCCTCGTGGAGAGGTGAATACCAGAGACACATACATTCCACCTACCTAAGGGAGATATGGCCATCACCCTCTAGGTTGTGGCAGTACATCTCATACTTTTAATCCAGGGGAGATCCATTATTGGACCCACTCGTGTATCTTGGCCTGACCTTTCTCAGCACTTTTTAGGAATTGGCATTTTTTCTGACTATAGGGATATAGATGGATCGATGATATTTATACCTTGGTTGGAGGCGCAGATTCTACATTTACCCAATGATACGGATGAGAAGACTATTGTGCGATATGCCTGTGCATATATATTGTGTCTCATTGGAGAGACTATGTGTATTGATCACTCCAGAATTCATGTGAACATAATGTATCCACCCCTACTAGAGTACTTTGATCTGGTCAGGATGTACTGTTGGGGATCATCCTTCTTGGAATACACGTACAGAGCATTATGTAGTCTATCTCATAGGGACCGCATAGGTCTCAGGGGATGCATAATCTTTATTCATATGTGGGCATGGGATCGCATCCCCACATTCCAAAATAAGCTTGCTAGTCCACAAATTCAGATGGAGGTGTCATCTGACACTATGCATGGACAATCGTATGATCACTCATTTATATTGGTTTCTGATGTTACACGGATTTATTGACTTTAATTTCTCATTATTTATCACTATCAATGTTATATTTTATAGGTGGTGTCAGTGACACAATTTTGATGCGGTTATAAGACACCATTTGGGCATATATCAGCTCCAGTTGGACTGTCTCATATTTGACCAAGTATGTATATACAATCTATCACTTTCTAACAAATTTAATAATAGCATCGATTTTCTTTTTTAGTTTGATATTTTTGGACAAAGGTCACCTATCATTTTAGATTCTATAGCTTCCATACTAGATTATTGTGGACCAGTTGCCATCATATTGTACTGTTCTTCTTGAGGATGATATTGTTGTAGTACCCCTCATTCACTTCCATATTATTGAGTGGTATTATCCTAACATATTCATGCACCAGTTTTGTTGTTCTCAACTGATTCTATTTCTACTGAGACAGACAGAGCAGTTTCATGGGATGAAGCTGACAGGGAGATAGGATGAGGATTGGGGCCTATTACATGCCTTCTTTCTCGACTGTTGTTGTAGACGTGCAGAGTTTCATATTTTGGGTGTACCTACGAATCGATTCTTCCTTTTAGAGCAGGTTTAGTATGATACATGGTATAGATTGAAGTCTATACTATATCTTACCTGACACTGTAGATAGATACAAAGGATGGTAAGTCAATAAGGTTTCATTAGTTTTTTATTGAACAATTTTATAATTGATTTTGAATCACTTTATAGGGAATTCACTCAGAGCATCTTGTTTACGTGAGTGATATAGAGGAGGTGGGGGTATTTAGCCGAGCATCCGACCATGATAAAGTGCTTGAGATGAGTGCATCTTATCAGGCACTTTCCGAGAGTATCTTCAAGCATCCAACCAAGAGAGAGGAGGTTCCTACCCTAGAGGAACGTCCTGCAGCTACTGGTGCTAAGGATCCATGACCATAGCGACGTATATAGTGTCATGCAGCATGTGAGGCCTCACATATTCCATAGGTAGAGGTCGTCCCTCTATTATTCGAGCCTCTTCAAATTCAGGATGTGCCTTAGGTGGCATCGGATCCATCTTTCTTAACAGGATATCTACAGTTCTCTCTATTTTAGGGTCCATATCCATTGCATCCTTGGGGTCCAGATCCATCACAACCTTAGGGTCTAGATCCATCACATCCTTGGGGTCCATATCCATTTCATCCTTGGGGTATAACTCCATCGCAGACTTGGTTCCTTACTGCGATGATGGCATATCCTACCATCCTAGTGGGAGAAGGATCAAGAGAGCATCATGAGATTTAGTTGATAGCTCCTCCCACTAACACACAGGTGGAGGATGCGACAGTTGACATTCCAATTCATGAGGATCAGCCCTATCTATTTCATCAGGCTCCATAGCGAACTCGATGAGGACATCTTATTCGTAGACCACCATGTGGAACATAATCTCCTCACCATAGACATAGATATTTATTGTACATGTTCATTTATATGTTTTATGTCTATTGAAATGGAAATACTATTATTACTATTATACCTTATTTTGTTTTATCCAGTATTTCATTTTCATTTATATCTTAAGCACATTTTATATTTGATAGCTTTCAAAGTCGACTACATGAAACATTTGAATAATTATTAAATTTCAAGTAGATAACTCTAAAATCTTATAAAATATATAGTATAAAAACAATGTAAATAGAATTTAAAAGATAGAAAAAGAATATAAGTATTTTTTGAAAATAAAGAGTTTCATAAATAAAATAAATAAATGAAAATAAAAAAGAATGTAAGAAAAGTAACTCGGAAGTGAGATCAAAAAGAAGGATTGTCAAGGTGGATCCTAAGCCACCTATTTGACTTTGAAATAAAATAAAATATAAACTATAAGAACCATATATATAAAAATTAAAAATTTGACTACTTGTTATATATTTATTCAATTTTTTAAATTTCATTCATATTAGTCTTAAAGTTTATATTTTATAGTCTAGAAAAGTCACGTACTTAAAACCTTTTTATGTTTCAAGTAGGTGGATTAGAAATCTTATGAATTATTTTTCATCAACAGTTTTTAATAAATTATCTTTATTTTGACTACATGTTATAAGTTTAATAAATTTTTAAAATTTCATTCATGTTAGTCTTTTATTTTATATTTTATAGGCTATTAAAGTAACGTACTTGAAACATTTTTGTGATTCAAGTTGGTGGATTAGAAATATTATAAATTATTTTTCATCATAAATCTTTAATAAATTCATTATATTTTCGACTAATTTCTATATTTATAATCAATTTTTAAATTTTCATTCATATTGGTCTTATAGTTTATATTTTATAGGCAAACAAAGTAATGAACTTAAAAAAAAATTAAGATTCATGTAGGTGGATTAGAAAGATTATAAATTATTTTTAATCTATATTTTTTAATAAATTATTTTTATTTTGGACTATTTTTTATTTTTAATAAATTTTTAAAATTTCATTTATATTTGTCTTATATTTTATATTTTATAGGCTAGAAAATTCATGTACTTGAAGCATTTTTAAGTTTCATGTAGGTGGATTAGAAATATTATAAATTATTTTTTATAAAAAAAATAAAGAAATTCATTTTTTTACTACCTTGTATATGTTTAATCAATGTTTAAAATTTTATTTATATTGGTATTATAGTTTATATTTTATAGGATAGCAATGTCATGTACTTGAATAAGAGATAAATTATGCTGAAACATTTTGTTTTATTTATATATATATATAAACATAAAAAAACAATAAAATTTTAAATATATAAAAATTAATAATTAAAATAGAAAATAAAAATTATTTAGGTCAAGGTGTCATCGTCAATGCCACATTTAAGGCATATTTTAAAAAATATTTTTAACCAATTTTGTTTTTCAAAAAACAAAAATTAAGAAAAACAACTAAAAAACTCAGGATTATCAGATGAATACTAATAGGTAGCCAAAACACATAGGATATTGAAGTGATTAAGTGATGGATCCATAAATTTTGGTTAACAGATGCAGAATAATTCCAACATGGATATAATTTTAATAGAAGATAAGTTTGGTATTCAAATACCTATCCATAAGGATTTTTTAGGAGGAAATTTTAGGAATATTGGTTCTAGTATAAATAACACCACCATTCCAATTAAGAGGAAGAAGATACTATTTGGGAGATATCATGACTACATGGGTAATATTGTGGTAATTTGAGTTCATGATGAAAAATATTCAATTTGTTAGAGGATAAAAACATCCACCCATTGTAACACTTATGATAATAGTTAAAATCTATAGATTGTGATAATAACTAAATGTAGGAAGTAATAGGTTCCTCACCCCATGGTTGAACCATGTAAAAAACTATGTATGTTGCTTAAATCACATTATCTTCTTGGAATGGGTGAGTAAGTGTTGAGGAAATATACTAAAATCTATATATCCTAACTATTTTAAATGTTTGAACGACATAAATTAGTACAATTTTAATTTTGTTTTACTTAGTAAAAATATGTTACACCTAATTCACCCCACCCTCTAGTGTCATGGAATAGTCCTATGTGACTAAAAAATAGTGTTGGAGAATAGGTTACCTAAAATTATATCTATTATTTTTCTCCCAGTTTTTTTCTTTAAGATATATGATGTTAATATTTTTGGAAGACATAGATATGGATCTACCAAAAGTGATTAAAATTATTCATGAGATAAATCCAACTTAATATATTCTGAGTTATAGAAACATGTATGTTTTTGGAAAAACATTGAAAACCCCAAGAAAGAAGAACTAGACTCAGAATATAAAGAAACAAATTTCTTAAAACTAGTGAAAGGAGGATATTTATCTTTATAAAGGTAAATAGAGAAAAAACTATATTGATAAATCTATTAGAATTAATCCTTTGTATTAATCATGTTCAATTTGATATGAGTATGGGACTATTTAATATTTTGAAGTTCTTTACTTAGAAATTAAATATTACATGAATAATAATCCTATTGAATTTATTACACGTATACTTTCATTTATCATGGTATAATTGGATAAGATCACAAAAATAGGGATATAATTTAATGAAATAGAGAAATAATTAGATAATAATATGCACATGAATGACATGTTCACAAAATTTATTAAGGATAAGGATAAATTAGAGTCACTCTAATAAGAAAAGTTCACCCTTATAGAAGAAACATTGTAGAGAAGTTTTTTTGAAAATGATGTATTTAATAATTTTTGTGAATAATTGATCCATGCAAGAGAAGTTAAAGTCATTGCCAGAAACTCTCAGTTAGAAATCAAATTTAAAAGAATAAAATATCTTGAGAACTCACTATTAGATGAAATAATGTTTCATAATGATCAATTTTATGATATAAAAGTTGATTATGAAGATAAATTTATGTAAATAAGATATTAGAAAACCAATTTAAATTTAAAGGGCCTTTAGTTAGTGTTAATAATGAAAAACATAAAAGCTACTCAAGTTGATTGTTCTCCTAAATATGAAAAAATTACAACTCCTAGGATTAATAAAAATATTTTTACTTCTAAAAATACACATTCATAAAATAGTAACAACTTGAATGAATCATAAATAAATTTTTTTAATACATTAAAAAGGAATGTAAACCCATGATATGGAAGGAATTATTACATTAATATTGGTATTTTAAAAAGATAAGGTCATAAAACCAGTTCCAATGAAATATGGAAGAATATATATGATGATAATCCCACCATATCTTCAAAATTAGTTGAAGAAATGAAATGAGGAATGATTTATCATCAAGTTTTATGGTATGAATAATTTTATATACATAAAATGGAATAACCCTCAACTTTAAAAATTTCAATTCAATTAAAGAAGAAAATTTTTATCGGTTTCCTTGGTACTTTGTAAAATTTAGAAACCAGACCATTAATTAATTGTATAAATTTTCAACTACTAAAAAATGGAGAAGTCCTGCATTAAGGGGGTGCTAAAATATGTTAAGATAAACTTTGGTAAGAGAATATAAAGTATATAAAATAAAAAAATGTTTTATATCCAATGGATTTTAATATCTTGAAAAAAAATTGGACACTATGGATGAAGTGTTCATTTTGATAATGAGTACTATTTGACAACTATAATGAAAAATTTAAGTATAATCAATGAAAAAAGGACACATAAACAAAATAAAAATTAATGAAATATATAAAAAAGGTTCTTACATCAAGATTCAATAAAAATAAGTTACTAAGTAAAATACACCTAAGAAGAAAACCATAAAATATTTCATGTGAAAGAAAAGATGCTTATATTATAGAATAAAAGGACACTTCATTGACAGTTAATAAATTTCCATGAATATTCTCTCTAATGGAAGTAAGCTCAAATAATGAGAAAAATTAATATTTGAAAAAAAAATTATTGGAATATTTATTCAATAAAGAATTCGATGTACAGTAGAAGATATCATCTAAGCATAACTTACCAAAAGCTTACAAGTTGTGTGGAAGGTTCAAGATGGATAGACACTCTCTTGAAAATAATATGACATTGTTACACTAATGGGAGAATTTGGTGAAAAAAAAGGAACCAAAAAATAGAAATTACAAGGGTTTATTAGTAAGAAAATAAAATAAAAAAGGGACATATTTTAAATATATTTATCACTATCTAGACAGAACAACTAAAAGAGGCAATGGAGTTGTAAGAAAAAAAGAATTAAATAATTTTTAACTTTATAGAAGAAAAATTATATAAACTATCCATAGAAAATTAAAGTTTAAAGTAATTATAATAAGTCCCTTATATCTAATAATATTAGCACCTATGAAAAAAAGTGTAAAATCATTAATAAAAGATAATCTAAATTGAATAAAGTTTAAATATTAAGAAACTCTTCTCAATAATAATTCCTTAACTAATAATAAAATGAATACACGAATCTATAATGATTAAACCTAATGATATTAATTTTAAATATTCGATAGGTTTGAAATGAAAAGATAAATATTTCTAAAACCAAAGAGTGAAGTACTCGAAACTCAAAGTTATGGATGATGTGTTCACCAGAAGAAAATACATTAGAAGACAATAAAAATTTGGATAATAAATATCTATATAATTGGATTTGTTTTTATTTATAAGGTATATTATCTACACTCAACTATCCTCATATAAAAACATAAGTTTAAATGAAAACGTTTGAAAGTGATTATTTTATTGAAATATAAGAATTATCTTACAACGTGGGAAAACTTACATTTTCAGGTTGGATGTTTTTTATACATTTTTTTAATGGAAGTGGGAAATAATTTGGATGAAAAAAATTATTTTTAAGAACCCTAGATAGATAAAGTTGTTATTTAGTGTCGATAAATGAATTTTTAAGAGATATTTAATGTAAACATTAACTACTATTGTTTTCTATGCTAAGGATTGATTGATTATACATAATGTTTCGTGATTTTGGGATTATTTCATCACAAAAAGTGATTTAATCCTTCCCTCAATCATTTTAATAGTTAATTTCAATTCATAAGTAGTTAATGGGGGAAGAAAATAAATGATAAATAAATACCTCATAGTGAAAAAACATTAATTTATATTCAATAAGGGGTAGAAAGACTTCATTGAATCTAATAAGAATTTGGTATTGATAAAAAATTCTAAGGGGAGAGACTGAAGATGTCATAATATAGTGCTAATGAATTAATTTGTTTGTTTTAAATAGATTATGGAAAATTCAATGATAAAGTTGAATTTAAATATTCTTATAAGTTTTCTGTAAGTAAGTTCACCATAATTCATCACTCCATAAGTGGGAACAATCAAAATAAGGAATACCATATTTTTATGATATACTATCAGACGTTGATGATAATGGGAAAAGGAGAATATTTGATTGGATGGTTGAGGGATAGTGTCATAAAATATAAGGAATACGAGTGGATTTGATATTTTAGATAGATTAAGGATTGATTTATGAGACTATTATATCTAGAAGCACTGTGTACATATAATTATTTTTTAGCTATTATTCAAGTGAAATATATATACTAAACATATTGAAAATTATTTTATTCAACAGTTAATATATACTGATTGATGTGATAGCCAAGGGATAGATTGAATATCTAATCATTAAAATGTTTTTGGATGGATGATTGATATTTTTCTCGGATGTAATAATCATGTAAGATGATCATATAGAAAATATATTGGAGATTGAATATGAATTTGTTGTGGATCCAATAAATGATTTAACTATAAGATACATCATCAGATGTTGTAGGACAGTCTACCAAAGGAAGTTAACCATGAGGTTCATAATGTCCATTTAACCCTACAAAATTGGAGTAAATTAAAATATAGAAAAGGTATGAAGTATAATATAAACTAGGATACACAAGAAAAATAAGTATCACCAGAAGATACATTGAAAATACTAAGTTGTATGATCTTCAAAAGAATAAGGTTTAAAGTATATTGAGATTTTAAAAATGAATTAATGGATAAAAGTTAAATTCTGGTGATTCATTCACTTTTAATTCAATTAAAAAAACATAAATTTTGTGAAAACCCAATTGTTATCCCAAATAAGTTTAAATAACAAAACCAAAAAGGATTTTTCAATGTCCTTCTCACCATAAAATAAGAATTATTAAAAATAATCAAGGAGTTATGATGTTATAGAAAAATGGAAAAATTCTAGAAAATTCATAATGCAGAGAACAGGAAGTTGAGGTGGTGCCAAAGTAGTTTAATGGTAGAAAAATCATAAGTTTTAAAACTGGCTTTGAGTTTGATATAAGTTTATATATGTACAAAAAATACATTCAGTTATATTGATAGACATTGGTTGATTAAAATATATTGTATTAGAATAAATGAAATTTCAATAGACTGATCCATAGTATTAAATTGAATGTAAGTTGAGAAACTCTATATATGATATAAATATGAAAAAATCATAACCTAGATTATAAAGTATAAAAAAATTTCATATGATCGTATGATAAAATTATAATACGTTAGAAAAAAATGGCCTAAATCTACATATTCTACAGATGTAGTGATCTAAAATTTTGCTATGTTTAGTACATGATGCAAGCTAATGTTTGAAAAACAAATTACAAGTAATGGATGTTAAACACATGAATCTCAAGAGTAATGAAATAATATTAAAAACTAAATCCAGTGGAATTTTGAGTGGTGAAATGATAAAGGCATGGTAGAAAGATATATAATACCTTCTATGGAATTAGGACAACCAAAATATGCACAGGTACATTACATTTCTATAATGTAAAATCAATTAATTTTATGTTGAACTATATGTTCAATGATCACAAAGATTTATTTTGTGATTCTTATAATGATATTTAGTGGATTTTAATTAGTATTTTATAATGAAATATTTAGTTTATTTAAGGATTTGGTCTTAAATTTGTTTGTAAATAAGTATAATAGTTTGATAATTTAAAATCATTAAACTATTTAGGAAAGGTTGATCCTATAAAAGAGGCCAAGCTAATTCAGAGTTCAAAATTATTGTTTCTGAACTACTATTGACATACATAAAGTAATAAATATTAAATATATTTAGAATAAAACATAAAATTATAATAATTCCATTTATCATGAAGTTTTGAGAATATAGGAACTTACAATTATGAGGAAATAGTGATAGATATAGCAGTTGATCTTCAAGTATGAGGAGTGGCAAACCAAATTCATGTAGTAACCTGAAGAATCACTAGATGTTGGAGTTTTTAATTGCGAGTTTTATTAATTATGGTTATCAAAATTATAATAAAGATAATGTACATATAAGTTTAGTGGAAGATAATTTTGTAGAATAAGACTTATTTTTGAAGATGTTTGAGGAGAATTTTAAATATTAGTGGTTCTAGAATGAAAAATGACACTATTTATATGGAATCTTAGGTAAAGGAAAAAAACTTTCCCATTTGTAACACATATGAGAATATTGAAAATCTATGGCTTTGAATAATAACCAGACGTATAAATGAGTAGTTTTCCCACACTGTTTTTAAACCTTGAAAAAATCCACATGTATTATTTCATTTACATTTTATTCATTTTATGCATCAGTAAGTGTTTATGGAAAATAAATAATATCCACACATCCTTACTAAGATATATTTTTGAATAAATTAACGTGGGTTGTAGTCTATGTTGGATTTATTTAGTAAAAAGTGGTCACACCGGATTCAACCCCCTCTCAGTATGACTTTACAATACTCTGTGACTAACAGTGCTTCTTTTTATTACACGTGATGTATTTTAAATAAAATATAAAAAAATTAAGATAAATATAGCTAATAAATGGAAAATATACAAGATTACATAATTCATGTCCAATGTAGATGCCTCTAGGATCATTCTACAATGAAAATCACTATTATAAAAAGAACTAATAAAAAAGAAAAATAATGTAGTATGCATAATCAAAATATTTAAATAAAAAAATAGACTAATTACTAAGGGGATTGGTTTTAAGGAATTTATAGGCAATAAATATGTCAATTACATGACTATTTTTCATAATGACCATTATGAATTGTGATTTTTATTGATATATCCATAATAAATACACCATTATAATTTTTTTATATTAAAGTTAATAATGATAGACAATTGACTAAAAAGTAATAAACCACCTCCTCGTATAGTAGGATCATCCCTTATAAATTTCATTTATAATAGAATGGGAAAGAGGTAGTATAACTCGGTTTCTCCCTTAACTAAGCCCATGTATAACATCAACAATTATGTTTTAAGAAGAATCATTTATGGGAGAAGTTTAAGTTAGTGGAAATAATTACCAGATAAATATTTTTTGAACCCCCACATTAAAGTACCACCATTTCATTCCTTACCCTTAGGTATTTTACTTGTGTCATAAGAGTTTATTTATCTAGGGGTTAAGTTGTATTGATGTGTAATAATTTTTAGAAATGAAATAATGTTTACCTCAATACCACATTTTTATATAAAATATCATACTTATATAAAAGTTAAAATGTACATAATTAGGTTATTAATTTGATAAAATGGATTTCATTTTTTGAATCGTGGCATAAATATTATCCATGGGTTTAAATTTTCTAATTTTTTCTAAAAATTGTAAAATATGGTAAAATTTTGTGAAATATCGTAAATATGATATCAATTTTGCGTAATCGTGACTAAATTCATCCAAGGTAGTTCTCTTTGACTAATTTCAGAAAAAACCATTATATTGGAACATTAAGTAAGGTAATATATAATTATAGTCAGAACTTGAGCACTTATGATAATGGTAAAAATAATAAGTGATACCCTATTTCATTCACATTTTAATCCATTAATAAGTTGTTGTAATACTGAAATTGTCTAAATTGGTATAAACTCTATATTTCTGTGTGATTAGAAAATCACTCTATATGCTATAGATTTTTTTTATTGATGTATCATTCTTATGAGGTGGGATTTTTATAAAGAATAATGATTAAGATTTTTTTTGGTCAGCCTATATAGGTACATAGGGGATTAAAATTTATTTCATTGCAAGTTAATCATTTCCATCAATGCATATTGATATGGAAACTATTATTTAAGGAAATTTTATATCCTTAATGTGCATCAAATATGTGTGAATTCATAATCCCATTTTTAAATGGGATTTATCAAATATTTCTTTGGTTTCCTTCTATTTAAAATTAATGTATTCAACTACTTAAACTAATGGATAATATTAATATACCCAATAACTATAATTCCATATCTTTTACTTGATAAAGGTATTTATTCGAACATTGTGGATCCCTAATTATCTTTAATAAGTTTCAAGGGAATTCTCCTAGGCATTCTTATTAAATAATTAACTAGGAAAATATATTGACATGTATGTATAGTCATTTGTTCTATATGGTAAAACCTTGCAAGATAATCTTCATTGATAAAATATAATAAGTGTTCAAAAGTCGATCATTCTTGAACATTATTACATGTATTAACTATGTAATTTTACTATATGATGTAACGAATTCGAAATTTATGTGACAGTTGGGGCCTATAATTATATAGAATCTCAATGCACTCGTCGGTCACCTAAGACAATTAATTTGTCATAATGGGAGAATACATTTCTTTTATGTATAAATTCTTGTCACTAGACTTTAATAGTATGTTTATGATGTTTAGTATTTTTAATTACATTAATTAATATCATTATATGATTATTTAATTTTATCCATATGATTATTTATTTCTTTTTTCACTGATAGATTATATTTTTCTTTTGTATTCATTGGTATGGAATCATTTATTAATATATTCATTCTATATTTCTTATGTCGTTATTATTTTATGTTAGCTTCCACTATATGTTATACCTTACTGAGTTTTTGTGCTCATCCTTTATATTTCATTCTTATTTCCCCAAGTATTTTGGTGGAATAATATGTATTGTTGGCCCAATTAATAATATTTAGGAGTGATGATTTTTACTAAAATTATGATACATTTTATGTTTCAATTTAATTCTTATGTATTCAGTCTTTTTATGACTATTGAACCTTGATCTTGGGAATGTAAACTCATGTATTTTGATTTCCACGTAATAAATAACGCACTAGATCTAGGTGAGTAGGTTTGGGGGAGTTATATTTTCTATGAGGTAGTAATATATTATACGTGATAGTTTATTAGTTTACCAAAGTGGCTCACTTATTTTTTCATTAGAGGGACCTAGTCATTTAATGAGTTGATTAGGTTATATGGTCAATAGATATTTTTATTACATAGTGTACCTTGGAGTATTATATCTAGTTAGGATACCTAATTTTCACCATGCTTTCTATATGGATTGAAAAAGGTGTTGTATTTATGGGTGAATTTGATTATAGAATACCATCCTAAAAAATACAAGAAATATAAGAATAATCTATGGGTATTGGAGGACATTTGAGCATAATTACTAGATTTTTCCAGTTCTTGGGATTATCATATAAATTTTTCTATGTTTTCCTATAATAATAACTGTCATTAATTTATTCATATAGTTTCTTTCCTATCCTTATATAGAAGTCCAAGGAAATCACCAATGTGTTTTTTAGATTGATAGGAGTAATATATTGTGGGATCAAGTCTTAGGATAGAGATATTAGATCATATTTGGCTAATAAAAAAGTAGTTAGGGAATGATTAGATAATGTTTCAATCATATGTATATTAACAATGGAATCATTGATAGTTTGACATGGGAGACTAGGTATTCTAAAGAGTGTCACCTTTATTTGTACATAGGTAGAGTCAGAGTTAGGGAATTTTGGAACCCATGGTCATAGTATTACTCTATATCATAGATGGGATCGTTATGTTAGTATATCAATCATTACTTTCTCATATATATAGTTATATGTATGGTGAACTTAAAATTTCTCAATTTAAGAGATATCATTCTATCCCTTATAAAATTATCAGGGTCACTGAGGTCAAGATGGAAGCAGATGTGTTATTTGGATAATAACTAGTTCAGATAGTATATCAAAGTGAAAAGATCAATCATGGGAAGTTAGTATCCCTAGTATATAAACATTTGTATCTTGGGCATATATATTCTAAATCTTTTTTGGGGAACCATTAATAATGGTTTACTAAGTTATACTCACACACTATGTGTGATATTAGTCCGTGTAAATATTTCCTAATCAATGATATGGGTAAGTACAAATTCCATTCGGTTGATGGTTGTGTTGGTATGTGGGTAGAGTAGAATAAGAGGTTGAGAAAGAACTTGTGTCTACTTTTTTGTTTATCTCTACCTATTCAAATCCTTGATTTTTTTATTTTTACGTAATATTCCACGGGTGATCATATTTTGTATGAATGTTTGTGTGACATTGTAGTATTGTTCATTATCATATGACATGTGTTTTTTATTTTTTTCATGTTTGGCCTATTGTTATAATATATTTGTATGAAATTCGTTTTTATTATTGATTCATTTAATTATGATGTTATTTATTGGTTTTAAATAGAGGGTATATTATTCCAAATATTTTTCCATCAACCATAATTTCTTACTAGTAGTATTTATCATATGAAGAGGTATATTTGAGGTCATGGGGAACCACCGGTTCGGTTATGGCTAGGGGAAGCTGGACTAGAAAATGTTTTAGATCCATTAACCTTTAGTGTGATACTTAAACTATAACATCTATTATTAATCCACTATTCATCCTTGATCATCATTTTCTAGTAGTATTATCCTTTCAAAACATAATATATAATCCATCATCCACTATAATTCCTCAATAAATATTAAAGCATGTCCAAAATAATTACAGAATTATTTTCTAAACATCACCATATTTTATTTAAATATACTCCAAACATAAATAAACTTCATCAAAATATTACTAATTCCATAATATATCAAATATTACATTCTTTTCAAAAATCACAAGCAATTTGATTCATTATCAAATATACACTTCATTTAATCTATCATTATTTTCTTGAACAACCTAGGTTACATTGGTTATTCTCATCCACAAAAAGTATCCTTAATAATATCTAATGTACATATCTATCTATAGATACCTAATGTTTGCTTCTTTTTCCTAGATATCTTCTTATACATGAAAATTTTACCATAGTTTAAATACATGTGGTATGCCTTTTCCTTGAAGAATATTTCCAATCCGATCAATAACATGAATCAGTTTACTAATAAAATAAGCAGTTATCTTCAATTCTACATCATCATTATGGATCTCATGAGATAGATCTAGTTCATATTTTCTAAACTAAGATATTGGAAAAACTTCATACATTTCATTGTACTTTTCATGTAATTCAAAATGTTATGACAATTTATTGATCTTTTTAAAACCTCAAGTGGTCTTTTAAAAGATGGAGTCAATTCACATTATTACCAAGACACTGATGTCATAATTTTGGTAACACAAGATGAAAAATATGAACCCTAATAAAAAACAAAATATATTATTTTATTTTATCACTATGTTATTTCTTTCTTACATTGATCTAAAAATATGAACTTCCTAAAAAACTAAACCAAATTAATATCATTTTTCCATTAAATAAATAAAAAATATTACATATAAAGCCTAAAACAAAGCCATATAATTAAAATCCTAATAACTGTTTTTATATAAAAACTCCACCAAAGATACAGGATCCTACCCCACACCATAAAAATTACGAATACATATAAAGATACCATTTTTAAAAATATATATAGTTCTCTCAGATAATCTATAAATTATTAAATTTTAATTCATTCTAAAATTTACTATAATACCTAAAGCCTTTTGTACTCCCAAACAGAACCGAGATGCCAATATCACATCATGACTTGAAAAAATAATATATATTTTTTTTTGAAGTATCATAATCTACAAACTATAAATATTAATCACATCCACCATATGAGTTTCAATATCAGAATAAAATGAGTATCCATAGTTATCCAATCAGCCACCACCAAGACTATATTACCTTTCAAACATATTAGAAAACTAGTTAAATATATATATATATAAACACCATCCCATTTCTATTAAAGTATAATTAATTACTGAATCATAACTCAAAGTATATAATTTTTTTCCTTAACATGATGATAGGTAGGAACCCTAAAACAAATCTAGAAATATATCACTCTATACCTAGGAACTGAAAGTGTAATAAAAACTATAGTACAAATTTATGAAGATATTATGGAGTTCCCATAAAGAAATATCGATTTTTTAATCACCGCTTAATGTAAACCCAAGAGAGCCCAATGAGTTCCATGAAAATGAAAAATGATATTCAATATCTAGATTACATCCAAGCATATACTCCCACCATATATTCTTTAAAAACTATGAAATTAAATATTAGAACTATGAACACCATTCATATGATCTGTTAAATAGAAGTAAAATATGGAGGTTTCAAGACTACATGTCCTTCATCCTTAGATATATCAACATAGAAAGATGAGAAAATTGATATATTATATCATTCGTCCTTTGATTCATATACCACATCAACCAAAAATTTTATACTCGATGCATCAATAATAACATTCACTTATCTAATAGAATATTTCATATAAAATTCGAATAATTGAATATGTTAATACAATTTATTCTATAAAATATTCAAATACCACTAATAGAATATATATTTTAATATTTTTTGATCAACAGACATAATAAACATTACACTAAAGAAATAATGCATCTAAATGTTTGGTATAAATACCACTACCACCAACTAAAGATCATGAGTAGGATAATTCTTCACATGAATTATAAGTTACCAAGAACCATTACTCATGTATCAATATAAAACATAGAACTACACTAATATAAAAAAAATTATCTTCATGGTGATTACCCAACATAGGTAAAATGAGAATAAGATTAGAGGTTATACCTATAATACATGGACCCTTTGTAAAGATATGAAACTATTTAAATTTTTGATGAACCAAAGTTAGTACCCTTGGTTGGGTGTGTTTCAAGGTTTATTGTGGTCATGTTATCCATTGGGGGTCTAGGAGATGCCTATTCCAGCATAAATACTATTGTAATGTTATCGGAAAGCTGATACAAATCCATCAGCTATCCTAAGGCATGTCTAGTATCCTTATAAGTCTATTACACACTGTCTAGTCCTTGGGGGCCAGTGGGTAGGAAGAGGGCCCTAAAAATACTTTTAAATAAGGGTAACCTGGTAATTTTATGAAGGATAGACCATTAATACCACACATGTATTTGTGATCCCCCACTCACCTAATAGTTTCCGCTCAAGCCATTTTCATTTCATATATGAGGGTTGGATAAATCTCCGTAATTTTTTGCCTAAATCATCATCTATTAGAAGAATTCGTGATATATAGGTAAGGTTATGACTCAATAGTCATCCTTTATTCATATGTTTCTCTAACAAGTATGAAATTCCTATTTAATTCAAATATTCCCTATTTTAAGGATTTTCCTACTTATTTATTTTTTCCCATTTTATCTCAAATAAGAGACTATTACTGAATTAATGTACATATCTAAGTAAAAGGATATTGGTCCCTATGTATTTACCATACTCTTACTTAATTTTCAAATTGCATGGGTTTTCATTCACATCAATATATCTTGCATTGATCTAATAATTAAAATTAGAACCTTAAATATATAATTTTCTTTTTCTTATACCCTTTTGTAGAATGATAATCAATCACCTTAAAGATGATCTCAATGGGATTCCTCACTTCAGAAATTTACCCTATCAAATGGTTATATAAATGTGAAAAATTGAAATTGTTTGTGATTAAAAATAAATGATAAATTTTTGAATTGGTATAAGAGGTTTTGGATTATCCCTTGTTTATATTGTGAATCCATAAATCATGAAATGTGATCTGAAATGAAATCATGACTTGTTAATTTATAAATAGATGACATGTGACTTTGTGTTGAAATGCCTTATATTCTTATTAACCTATGTGAAGGGTGCTCCAAGGTAATTCCTTATATTATAAGTGGAACCTAAAAGTGGATAATTGATATGTAAAATTGATATGGGATTTTATGAAATGAAATTTGAGATCATGAGATTATCTTGATATGATAAATGGGTAAACCATGTTTTATGGAATTGGAAATAAATGTTATATTATGAATTGATGTGTTGTAAAATGATTTGAAATTGTAAAGTGAATTAGATAATGTTAAAGTGTGAGATGAATTCAATGTGGTAAATGATAAATAATGATATGGTAAATTCCTACTGACATGGTAAATTAACATTTCCCATTATGAAATTATTTTGATGAGAAATGTAAAATCCTTGGGTGATCATTGTACTTGATATAATGAAGTTCGGGTTGATCGTCTGGATTCCATGTAATGCTTAATGATTGGTAATGTTGAGACAAGATATCAGATTCCATGGGAATTTTAGGATCAATACCAATATTCCATGTGATATTGGTTGGTGGGGAATACTATAATGAGTATCCTGATTCTATGGGAATTCCAGAATAAGCCCCTGGATTTTTTATGATACTTGATGATTGGGAATGCAAGCATGAGAATTATAATTCCATTGGAATATTAGAATGACTGCTCATATTTTATATTATACTTTATAGTAGTGGGGAATTATAGGATGAGTACTTGGATTTTGTGTGGTTACTTATATAGGTATAGTCATAATGACATTCTCAGAGACACACTGACACTAGCTGAAGCAAGTTGGATATGAACCTGGGTGTCAATAAATATCCTAGAAATAAATTTTTTTTATTTTTCATCACCAACTTTATTTATCAAACCTCTCATGCACTTGTTTGTTATAATAGGTATTTAGGGACATAATTTTTGGTTGTCTATTGAGATTTACTCACACCCTTATTAGGAAACCATAGAACATGGTTACCCAAGAAGACGCTACATATTATAGTATTTGACTAGGGTAATGGCCTAATGCTCGGTGATTGTTTGGGTTATAGAATAAATAATGGGAGTTTGGAATCAGTCTAGGATTTATATATTTTTTTAGGGGTTTTTTCATAGTCATTTGAAATTTTGGTATATTTTATATAGACTATTGTTTGATTCATTATTAATATTGTACATGGTTCATTTTATTATAGAAAGAGTTATTCTTATCATTATTTGGAACTTTCCTGATTGTCTACCTACTATTTTATCTGGATGTTGTATTTTATCAATATTATTTCCTTTGGTTCCCTACAATAATATATGGGTATATTCTTCCCACCATACCACCCTAGTCCGATACTGATAGTTAATAACTTTTATCATATAGTGAGGTGTTCCTAAAGTCATGTCGCACACCATCTCAGAGCATAGGTTTAGTGTCTCTTAGGTCAAGGAATTATAATGTGGTATCATATATGATATTATTTTTTATTAGTATTTAGGAAAGTTATACATGAGAAAAGGAGTGAATTGGAACATTCTAAGAAGCTTTTACCGGGGACTGGCCACCCTATGTTTGAGGTAAGACCATGTTTCTAATAATGGGATTACATTTCATACTGTTCATATTTAATATTGATCTAATTTCACATCGAGTGGTTCACTTTATTTATAGAGTGATGGTTTATAAGGTTTTTTCTCTTGGTCAGTACGGAAGGAGGATGTTTTTCTATCCATCATATAAAGCATCTAAGATTAATATATCATTTTCATGATTATTTGTTATTGATTATCTAATTACCTAAATTATGATATGAGTTGGATATTTAAAGTATTTTCAGTCATGTATATCGTGCTTCTGTAAAAATTTATGGTGTTGTTCTACTAAGTTGATCCTATAAATGACTAAGATATGTTGAATTATTATATTGGAATGAAAATTATGGGGATTCAATTAATTATAATTTCAATTTCAGTGTTTTCCAATATAACTTATAATATACATATTTTTATCTGTTCATTGGTTGTGAAAAAATATGATTAAATAAAATGATTAAAATTAAATTATATGATTTTTTACAATTTTTTTATGTGGCCTCATCTAAATAAAATGCAAATCATAATATAAAACGTGTTTTCCTCAATAAATTTTACTTCATGTTTTATTTAACTAATCCCTTGTTATGGAAATCGTGATTAATGAAAAATGGAAAATGGTAAAATATTTAATATTGTACATGTATAATGTGGACCTAATAGGTTTTTGGGTTGTTAACCCTGTAATTGGGTAGTTGAGTATGGTAAGAGTTTTTGGGTTATATGATAACCGTGTGATATTGGTGACCTTTTTTTATGGAATTGATATCAAATGTAGGTAATAGTGTGCATGACCTGATCTTAGAAATGTGTATAAGGGATACATATAGATCTTAGATTGTGAGAACATTGTTGGTCTCCTGTTATTGATTGTGACCTTAGGTGTTTTTCTTGACCTAGGATTGGGTGGTTTAGAATAGGCTCCGAACTATATGTGAGGCCATTTAGTGGTTTTTTGGCACTTTAGATTCCTTGTGACCTTAGAGAAGGGATGATTATCTTTCTAGTATTTGTGACCATGGTAAGATAGGAAATGTGATATATGTGGAAGATCCTATAATGTTGTGTAGGTACATCATACAAATTTATAATTATGTGGGAAGTACTTATGTTCTTGTACCTTCAATCTTGTGGACAATTTCAGAAGGTTTTGATTCATTTGAATGTATAGACCTATTAACTTCTAAAGTGTTTAATGGTAGGATGGTTGATGGTAACCCTAGATGACTCAATCTAGGGAGAGTAGATCATTGTTAGGCCCTTGTGTTCAAAATTATTCTTGGGTTTTGAGTGGTCATGTGGGTTTCCTTGGTAAGTGAGGTTCTTCTTTTTTAACATGGTCAAGGGTGATTTTGCTCAGTGAGTCTGAAATGTAGTGGGTACAAGACCAATGGTGTATGTGTGTGGCCTAACTTTGGTAAAATGTGTCCTATTAAAGTTGACTTAAGTCATTATTATAGGGTTGTATAGAAATGTGCAATCATTAAGATTTGATGGGATCATGAAGGAAATGTATTAGAGATGTTTTGTGTCATTAGAATTATCTATTGGGAATTATGAGAGCATAAACCTATGATTCATAAATGATTATGTAGCCATGAGCATAGGTTGGGGACCAATGTAGGTTTTATGAGGGGCTTATAGGTATGGTGACCAGAGGATTTAATATAAGAATCATAGTATACCTCTAGTAATTTTGGGAGTGTGGATGGATCAAGTTCGATAACATTGCTAATATGGGTTTAACCTTGATGTGGGAAACATATATTGATGTGATAAATGTAATATCATGGCTTATTAGAAGTATCACACATTCAGTCCAAATAAAAATAATTTCGGTCGACACTTTTTGAGTGGGGGGGTATACTTTGGATAGTGTGGAGTACACCATTATTTATTTAAATTTGTGACCCTTTTCTCTGGTTTTTCAATGGGTTCTGGGAGTGGTGTTTCTATGATCCAAGAACTATTAGTGAGTTATCTTTCATAGTGAGACTCGTGGATAAGAATTATCAATCCATCTATCCATCATATGCAGTAATAGATAGAGTATTTGATGTGGATATTAAAAAATGTTTCAGTTATTTTATGACAATAATGATCCTATAGTGGGTAATAGGATGTCAGTTACAGTGATATAACCCTTACAAATAATAGATATTAGATGTTTGAAACTATTTGTTAGATAATTGTTATAGTATTATGATTTTAGTGAGTAAGTGAAACCATATATATCTATATTCCTTGGTGAATTATGGGTATGAATTCAGATAGAGTGTTAGATGGGTCCTATGAATTGGCTTCGTCATTATTTTTGTTTTGCAGTAGTAAAAAGTGCTTCGGTTTTGTGGTGTGTTAATGATCACAGTATGGAACATTGGTGGAAATGGATAGTTGAGGGTTCAACCACGGGAGCTTGTTCAAAAGTCTAGTTGAGATTCATTGGATGTACTGGGATGATCATGGTATTCCTATAAGATTTAAGGTATCATAGTTGGCAGAGTTGAGGATTCATTAGTGGGAGAAACTGATTGTTTTCATGTAGGTTGTCCAAATAATGTTTTGTTGGTTTTCTCGCATAAGGTTAGATCTGGTGAGTTCAAAACTATGTTAGGAATTTTTATTGGATATTATGGGTACATTTTGGTAATTTATTAGGCCTTTTGAGAAAAAAACAACATGTTCATTTGCATGTCCTAGATGACTAAGATTCATTATTTTAGGTTTGAAATTAAGAACATGGGTTTGGACTAATGTTTTGTGAGTTTTTTAGACCTCTAAATAGAGGCTAATTCAAAGTGTGTCTAAGAAGCATGAAATGTGATTTTTTTAGGAAATATTTAAAGTGGTGGAATTGTGGTTTTTAATTTTTCATCATGGTATAATCCCTATAATGGAAGACAACATATGTTGATTGGTCATTTGGTTGGGGACACCATCAGGTCTGGAGGAAGACAGACACAAGTGATCATCATCTCAATGTTTAGTGGAAATTGTGTGCATTATATCAGGTTGTAGAATTATTATGTGAATATTGAGTAAAGGAATCATGTAAAAATAGTATTGGGTTGAAACTATAAGCTTTATGGAATGAACTGGAGAAAATGGATTGGTGTTGACCAGTGGATTTATTTAGTGAGGTGATATGTTGGCAGTTTTGGGAACTTGTGATTTCCACCAAATGTGCAGTGTTGTGGTGGGGATGATTAAAATTAGTGGCACTGTGATGCATGTTAAAGTTACTATTTTTATGTTTTAGTTATATCCTAGTGTTGTTCTTCAACAATAAGTAGTGTTAGGGTAGTAAAACAATGTTTTTAGGAATGGGTATCATGTATGAGATGTCAAATAAAGTTCTGTTGATCTTAGAAAAAACATGAGGATAGTCTGGGATAGGTAGGGGTGTTTATCGATCGATCTCACCATCCTATTGAGTTTAAGGTGAGTAGATTATTATTTTTGTGGGTGTTTTCTAGGAGGGAAAAATAAAAAAAATTAGAATCTAAGGAATCTCACACATAGAGGTGGGGATGTTTGTAGTTCTAAGGAGCATCAATAGTGGAGCTTTATGACAGTCAGAGATACATCTTAAGGATGATCTATTATAAGTTAGGGATATTATAAAATATTGTTCTTTAAAAAATTATGGTTCTATTTAAATGTTTTTATCAATCTTATGTAGTATCCTTTGTTAGGTGTTCTTCAGGGGTTTAGAGTGGTTGTGGAAGCTTTCAAGGGGGTTGGGAGAAGACAGGGCCGACAGAAAAACTATTATAGTGCCCCACAACTAGCTGGTATAGAGCCTCTAATAAGTAGGTGGAGGAAAATGGCTATTTTATAGACCACATAACCATTTTTAAATGGTTTAAGACTGATAATTTAACTAGGTCCACACCCTTAATACCCCACTATGATTTTTGATCCCCCCCCCACTCACCAAGTAGAATCCCTTAATTCCATTTTCCTCTCTTCCATGAGAATTGGATGAATATACTTCATCCTTAGACTAAATCATATTTTATATAATGATTTGTAATTCCAATGGTAAGGTTATTTCCCTTCCTTTTTCTTTTTCAATGTTAAATAAGTTATCTCCACTTAAGTCTAATACACCCTATTTTGAGGTATTTTGTCTGTTTCATTTCTTTCTCCCATTTTAGCTTGAACTGTAGGCTAGTATCAAGTGTGTGGATGCCTATAGGGATAATTATGGAAGTCCATAATTATTACCCATATTATTAATTAACTTTCAAATATAATGGGTTTTCAATCACGCCAATGTATCGTGTGTTTAACCTAGTATTAAAATTATAACCTTAAATATGAAATTATTTTATCCATATACCCTTAGTTAGAATGATAATTAGTTACCTTAAAGGTGATCCCCAAGGGATAAATAACATGAGAAATATATCATATGAATTGGTTATATAAATGTTAAAAATTGAAATTATTTTTGATTGAAAAGAAATTATGAATTTTAGAATTGGTATAGGAGGTTTTGGTTTTATCCCTTGTTTATATTATTAATTCATAAATTATGAAAGGTGGTTTGAAATAAAAAAAATTCTTATGGATTAGTAAATATATGACATTTTCCTTGTAATTGAAATTCCTTATATACTTATGAACCTGTTTGATGGGATATTCCATTAGAATTACATAGATTAGAAGTAGAACCTCAAAGTGTCTGGTTGATATGTAAAATTTAGATAGCCATTCAGAAAATAGAGGTGAGATTGCGTTATAATCTCATTATGATAAATAGGTAAACTATGTTTCATGTAAAAGGAAATAAATGTAATATTATTAATTGATGTCTTGTAAAATGAATAGAAATTATAACGTGAAATGGATAATATTAAAGTTTGAGATGAGATCAGTGTGGTAAATGGTAAGTTACTATTGAAATAGTAAATGTATATTGAAATGTTAAATTGATATGGAACTTCATGAAATTATTCTGATTTGAAATGTAAATTCCTTAGGGAAATCATAGTACTTGATATAGGGAATGTCTGGATGAGTGAATGGTTTCCATGTGACCCTTGATGATTAGGAATGTTAAGATGAGTGCTCAAATTCAATGGTAATTCAAAGATGACTTACTAGATTTTTTATGATACTAGATGATAGGGAATATTGGCATGAGCATCTATATTTCATAAAAATACCAAGATGAGTGCATGGATTCCATATGATACTTGATGATTGGTAATATCAACATAAGCATTCTTATTTTATGAGTATTTTGGGATGAATGATTAGATTTATTTTGATACTTTATGGTATTGGGGAATGTTGAGATGAGTTCCTAGAATACATGTGGTTACTTTTTTAGGTGTGTTCATCATGAAATGCTCAGAGACACACCAAAACTAACAAAACTAGGTAGGATCTGACCCTAGGTCTCACCATGGATCCAATGCATCAGTGTTGTCTATTTACTTATTTTTCATTACTTGCTTTATTTATTTCACCTCATATATAGTTTTCTATTAGATATGATATTTTGGGATGTTATTGGTGGAGGATTACTAATTTGATCTCACAAAATTCTTGGCCTTCCATGTCACCTGGGTACTCAAGTATGTGTTATTTTCTTCAAGACTGGACTAGGGTAAAGGCCTTATGCCTTGTGATTTTTTGGTATGCTGGGATAGAGCATGGGTGCTTAGGACTGGGCTAGGACTCAATTCCTTTTTAAGGGTTTTTCCCATTGTCTTTTTTTCATTTAGTTTATTTTACATAGAATATTTTTTCACGCCTTACTAACAATGTACACGGTTCATTTTATTATATAATGAATTGTGTTGATCGTTTTTTGGTATTTTCTCAATTTTCTAATTACTTTTTTATTTGGATGTTGTGTATATTTTTTATTATTTCTCCTGATTACATAACCTAATATATATTTATATTCACCACATCATATCAATCTAGGAATTTGTTTCTATTTAGTAGCCTTTGGTGTATGGGGAGGTGTGTTAGAGGCCATGTGGCGACCATCTTGAAGAACTAGTTTAGTCGATTCCAACCTAGATCATTACAATCCATATCTTCAACTCCTAAAACATAGTCTTACATCTATCATATATAAGAAACATCACTAATTTCTCATTAAAAAACCTCACTAGTGATTCAAGTTTGTAAAATCAAGGATAAATTGATGTTGAAAACTATAAATTCCCAATAATCTTTAAAATTCAAAAATATTATTCATTGCTTCATAAGAAATCACCAATTACAACTTTTTAGAATCCATAGATTTTTATCACTCATAAAAAACATGTCTATTATATTTTACTATCATATTCATAAATGAAAATTTAACAACCTAGTATAATGTCTTAGATCTCTCAAGTTCATGTGACAATGGTCAAATTTTTTCCACACTCCTCGTAATATCTTGAATATATATTTCATCAATAAAGATGATATAAAATGAATCCAATTATGAGTGAAAATTTTATTTCATTTAAAACACGAAAAATTTTGTAAAATTTATTAATAAAAACATCCACATAAAAAATAAAAATTAATTTATCTAGTTCATAATGTTTTCTTTAATAAATCTTTAGTGTGAACTCTAAACTAGTGACATCTGAACCGTTGATCAATTTTAGAGGACAACTAATCTCCTTTAAAATTCTCAAAAAAATCATCAATAATTGAATATAGATATAACTTCCTATTGGTAACCATGTTCACCCTTCATAATCAATTCATAAATGCAATCTTACATCATCCTTTTTAGGGTTTAATATAGGAGAGCCCCTGGGATATACACATTAATTAAGGAATCTCATTAATTCAATATTATCCAAATCAATCATCAATTCTATATGCTTAACTAGAGTCATATAATAAATAGGAATACATATTTTCTCATTAACCTCTAAGAAATTTTAGAATAAAAACTAATTCCCTTAAAATTTAAAAAAATAAAAAATACATTGGAAATACCTACAAATATAAATTCACTACATAAGGAAAAAACAACACTGATAAAGTCATCCCCTATATCATCCCTTTTTTTAAATGATAAATTGTTGCAATGAATATATCCTTATCTATGGTAGTGGAGTGATAATGTTTTTGGTGAGGGGGTTGTTTTTGGATTCATTTTAAAGAAATATTTTGAAAATTTGATGGAATTATTACATCATTTGAGGGGTACTTCTTATCTTTTTCTAGTGGAGACTAAATTTATTCTCTGATCTTACACTCGTATCTATATCATAATATTTAAATTTTACTATTTTTCTTATTGTAGGGTTATTTATAATGAAATATATACATATTTACATATATATATAATAATTTTTACAAATAAATATATAAACATATTAACTTAAAAAAAAATTAAATATATAATCCAAATCGATATTAATATTTAATGTTAATTTTTTATAAAAAATTATTAACTTTATAAAATGAATTAATATATAGATATAATTACCTATAAAAGTAATTTTTATATATAAATATGTGTTTGTCAATAAAAAAATGTGTCTATTTATATTATAATATATGTAAATAAATACATATATGTAAATACTTGTATGTGAATGTGTGAAAAATATAAACATGTGTGTGTGTGTTAATATCTTGTAAATACATCATATATAAATATGTTTTTATAAATAAATCATTATCATTAAATATAGTATATAAATGTATTTATAATAAATATTTATAAATATATTATATAAAATTTATATTTAACTATACAATTATATGTAAATATATATAAATATATATATGTAAATAGATATAAATATAAATATTCATCAAACATATGATAGAGGATTTATTCACAATTCTTCAAGGATCGACAGCAGTGCTCTTGTTGATAGGTGGGTCAAATAAAACTCATCTGCTTTGGGCTTTAAAATAAATATTGAAGGGTCATGAATTTAAGGAAAAATGAGAGGAGGAGGCCTCATTCGGTATGGAAGAGGGCCTCTGATAATTTGTTTCAATATTTTTTATCGTACATGCAATGCAATTGAGGCTGAGACATGTGATATCCTCAGTGGCATCTCTTTTTGAAAGATTTACAACATTAAGATTATGATAATTGAAACAGATTTGATTTTTTTTGTCGGATTTATGTAGGAAATCAATAGTACACCATAGTACCACACTCATCTTATCCGGAAGTGAAAAATCAACATCAGTGGTGCTATAGAGAATACTCACACCATAAGGAAAGGTAACTTTTCCACTAAAAGTATATCAAGAAAATGTAACCCTGATGATTGTCTTGTTATTAATTATTTCATCAGAGCTCTTCCTCGGGATAATAATTTGATTGTTAAAGACAATGACTTAGGATTACATCATTTCAAACCTCCTTGATTTATGTTTTATTTATAAATAAATAGTTATTTTTGAGTGAAGTGGTAATGGTGTTAGGATTCAAGGTGGATGATAGGGCTTTAAATTTGGGCACATGAAATAAATAATAGGGCATACAAGGCCCTGATAAAGGGGTAGAAAGTGATAATAAATGGTGGTGGGATCGATCTCGGATATAGGGTGGGAAATTTGGAAACATATAATTAATAATGGGGGAATGATAAAATAATACCCTATTAGAACTGATAAAGGTTGTGCGCTTTTATGGGAACATATCCTGTAAATGATTTTTAGCACTGATAATGTATAGTTTTATCACTAACCATGGTTGAATCTATTATAGTGATCCTTTTATCAATTCTAATTTCAAGCACTTATAAAACAAAAATTCTATTAAAAATTGGAATCCAATCATGACACCCCCTCCCCACACTCCTAATTATCCACCCCAACTCTCCACCCCCATTACGAGTGCCCCACTAATTCCTCAATAATTCATAGTTTCATATCCATGAAAATTTTATCATGTAACCTCATTCATGTTGTATGAACACCCTTACCAATAATTCATATGTTTTTCTCTAAAAATATATTTTTTTTAAATGTGTTCAAGGCCCCTTTATTAATAGAAAAACATGAGAAAAAGGAAAGATGAGGTCAAATATATAGAAAATTCCCTTGTTCTAAAGGGATACAAGAAAATAGAAAATATATTTCAAATACAAAAAACCATAAGAACACAAAAAAGTCATTGAATTGACTAAGAATTATCCAAAACTAGTCTCGAGATCATATACTCAGGTTGTGGTAGGCCCCTTGACCACTATAACCATGTGGTCATCTTCCTCTTCTTCAATTTATAATAGGATGCCACTAGTTTCCTTGATCCTTCTTTTCTTCCTATATGGATATAGATTCTAATAAAGGTATTTTGATATTAACATATTTAG
Organism: Viscum album; assembly: GCA_963277665.1. Taxonomy (NCBI): domain Eukaryota; kingdom Viridiplantae; phylum Streptophyta; class Magnoliopsida; order Santalales; family Viscaceae; genus Viscum; species Viscum album. Next base: position 1,040,421,800 of record OY728163.1, on the reverse strand, counting down.
AATTATAAAACAAAAAATTATTACGATATTCTTCTACATAGACATCTTGATCTATAAGCTCATCAATAAATCCAAGCATGGTTAATGTATTATATAAAGGAACCAGAAACTCCATCATACATCTAATAGTTGTTCCCTGATTAGAATATATTTTTTCAATGGAAAGTACCTCATTTATTCTTTTAAGTAGTTCTATTGATCTAGGTGTACTAATCACTATTTTAGATATGACCATAACACTTTCCACAGTATAGTAGTTCATGGTGGTCATCGAATCAGTGAGTTTAAGTAAACATTGAACTAGAGAATAGTAAGCCTCCATTATCCCTATAGATATTCTCCCCCTTCTATTTAGGGTATCACTCTAGTACCTCATGGGACTAAATTTCATTAATTTAAAATACTTTTCAGTGTTATATTTCATAACAGAAGTAAACCCAACATCAACCACATGATTCTTTTCTTACTCAAATGAAGAATCAATCCCCAATGAATGTTTATTTCCCAGTTGAATACAATTCCTATTATACATTGATATGTAAGGAATCTTCACATCCACTTTCTATTTACCCTTGCAATATTTTCAACATACCACCTTTTCATCTTTCCATAGCTGATGAAAAACCTTCTTGTAAAATAAATATTTCAATATCAAATTGCTCATAATTTTCAATATTTATTATTTCCCTCGTATCATCCTTTATTAGGGTTATAGAATGATTCTATGTATAATCCTCTATAGCATCATCCCATAATCCATAAATTCTAACCAACAATATGCTCATGTATATTTTATGATACTTAGGTTACTCCAGAACAACGGACAATTGAGGGGAATGAATTTCATCCTGAAACCCTGTTACCTCAACATTCTGAATCTACCCAAGATTATTACAATCAAAAACCATGCTAAAGTATTGGAATATTACCACTATACTTTTGTCTGAAACCCTTATCATATTTATTTACTATAACACTATATCGTCTATCTATGATGGAATTCACATTCTCATCAATTTCAATTTTAATTAACACTATAATGATATATGTTTAATTACTTGAATATTTATCATGAGGATTAGGATCATCCAATATGCCCTCAATCCCCTTTGAATCTTTCCGTGAAGGATCCATAGGATATATCTAGTCATTTTATAAAATGAAAACCTTTTATTCTTTATTTTCCAACCTTGCTCCATATGTCCCGCATATAGTAGGCTTTACATGTCAATGACCAAAAACACTTAACCTTTATATGTCTAATAATATTACAAATATCATCGAAAAATGGAATTTTTTCATACTAAATTTTAAAATTGATGTCATTAGAGTATGTGTATAAAACAATTTTTTCAATCAACATGCCCCTGAGATCAAATTTTCTGATGATTCTGGTGAAATTTCCATACCTAATAAAATTGGATTCCCAATCTATTTTAATGGGAACTCCTACTATAGAAGTTTTATCATGTTAAGTATTTGGATTCTATAGGACCTAATAAAATCCATAAGTATTAATCCAAACTAATGAAATGGTGTTCTTAACAGATAAAGGGTCAAAGCCGAGTGACCACTCATGACTCTAAAAAGAACCTAGTTTTAGGTATAGTGACCTATAACCCTAGGATTGCATTAACAAATCGTCAAAATAAAACAATAAATTAAAGAAAATATGACTAACTAAGATACATCTCCATTCATTAAAATCCCAAATCGATGAGACATAGATAATCAGGTCCTTCAATCGATAAGGCTTCATTCCTTCTATAAAAACAAGACATTCATAAAGAGACTAATTACACATGTCTAAGTACACACAAATATTGGTAGAAACATGATAATATTAACCTTTATTGATGATTTTTCCTAGAGACACAACCTAGAAAGAAGATAGGGTCTAGGGAATAGAAACCCTAACTTTGGATTTGTCTTCCTTTCCTTGTGAGTGCATTAGAGATTCTGAATCACCATCAATAACCCATTTTTATCCCGTCAAGAACTCATAAAGATCAAAATCATCATCATGAGGGAAAACCATTTTTAGATAACTGATGTTACCAGATCCATCACTATAGGAATCACTAATGGGTAGTTTGGAAGGGGTGATATGGAGAGAAAATAAATCATATGGAGGGAAGAAATTGGTTTCTCATGTTTGGATAGGTAATGTAAATGGGATAAAAATGATAAGGGGAGAAATAGAGAGAAATATATTTCTCTCTATTTATTTTTTATAAATCATCCTAAAATTAGGATGATTTGGAAACAAATGATGGTGGAGGGATGTTAATATTTTAAAATTCAAATTTTATCCCTATTTTCTACATGTATCACAAAAGAATTTCTTTTTTATTCCTTAAATATTATTCACCAAAAAATATGGATATAAATACAAATCATTGCTTTTCTTTTACTAAATTATTGATCCAAACACAAGGTGATAAATCACAATCATTTCATTTCTTCTCTTTCTTCTATAAACTATCAAATTATTTCTTTTCTTTTACTAAAATCTCACCAAAAATTGTGTAAGAGTCAGTAGGATTGAGAATCGCCACCCCCCCCCCCACCCCCAATATCTATAAAATTTTATGATACATATATGTATTTATATATATATATATATTTGAAACCTTATTCATATAATGATATTTAATTATTTAATTATATTTAATTATATTTATAAAAAAAATTATATATATTTATATATTTATGTATATATTTTTATATTTAAGTATATATTTATATATATGTATAATTTAATATTTACATATAATTTTTTATAAATAATTTATAAAATGAATATTTACATATAAATTTTTTATAATGATAAAATTCATATCAATTAGGGATGACAGTGAGTATGGTAGTATATTTTTTTGGGCTTCCCTAACTCAAACACCATTATGTTTTAGACTACCTAAACCCTACCGAAACCTAGTTATAAATATTTAAATTTTACAATAATATGAAACAAATTAATGAAAGGGTGATCGTTTAAATCTGAACCCATTTAATTTTAGTTTAAAATTTTATTTTTAATTAATATTGAAACTGTATCAATGGTTTGTGTCTTGAATAAAATATACACAACTAAATGGAAAGGGAGAGCAGTCAGTAGATGGGAGGGAATAGCGGTAAGGGGAGGCAGTCGGTGGAGTAGCACTTTGGTGGGGAACTATTATGCGGTCATTTATAAAGCTTTACATGTTGGATCAGAAATATGATGTGGGATGCATGTTTACTACACACAACATACCACATTGGACTTATGATCTATTATTCCAAGCTTTTTAAATATCTATGTGTCATTTCCCCTCAAATAGCTAATCCTCCAACTACCTCTATTTACTGTGATGTCATCCTTTATTTGTTCCACCCAGTGGTCTCTGTAACTCATGTACATGATTCATCTATGTGAAGAATCCTCTAATTTTATTGAAATTTTAATAAAAAATTAATTAAATTGTAATGGGTTTTGGGTATCCAATATATGATACTAGAACCCTATATAATAAATAATAATATAGGTAATGTGAAACTCATGCCTGATTTAATATTGTTAGAAAGGGTTGGGTACCCAATAAATAGGTCCCCGTTACTAAAAATTTATTCTAAATTCATTTATATGTGTGTTTGTGTGTGTGTCTCGCTCACTCTCTCCCTCTCCCTATCACTCAAACTCTTTACACACACAAATAAAAATAAATATGTGTGTGTGTGTGTAGGTGTGTGAATTTATATATATGAATTTATATATTGTTTTGAAATGGATTAAACACTGATTAAAATAATGAAGGCTTTCATAATTAGTAAGAAAACGTTGATAGAATTCAAAGAGATAAAAAACATAAAACAACATTGAGTATTTATAAATCATTGCAAAAAGTAACTCAATGATAAGAAAACAATAAAGAAACAAATGTATATCACAAAGAGGGTGATCAGCCCATTGTATTATTCACATGTGTATATAGGTTGTAATTCCAAAGAGTGTCAAAAACCATTAATGTTATCCATTATCAAGAGTTTCAGAAATGAGGTATCCTCATAAATATATAAATTATGAAATTCATAAATGATAATTCATAACACTCCCATTTTGATGTCATAATTTCATGTAGTCTCATATAACTTTCACTAAAAATACATAAGAAGAACAAGTGAGGAAAAAGTACTTGGATTCCATTTCATGATACCCCATTAAAAATATTATCATGAAAATCCACTGAGAAAATCTATTGAAGGTAAAATGAGTGAAATTTTCTCCACTCCCCTTCATTAAATCATTCAATTATTTTTTCATGAAAAGAATTATTTAATTATGACTTTGATACATGGGAGGATGACTATAGGTCGTAATGAATTATATTATTGAAAACTTTAACTCATGGGGAAGGCCAACAATTACCATTAATTATAGATATCCATAATAATATATAACACTCCCTTGTATATCTGTTATAATTTATAGTTTATTCATTAAAAACCATACTAAGGAAAAACCCTTTGGGGAAAAAGCATTTTATTTGAGAAATATTTCAATCAACATCAATCCCTCATATTTTTTCCTCATTAAAAACCTTATCAATAATACCTAATTCAAAAAAAATACCAAGGGTAAAATAGTACAATAGTTACATTTTCCACTCATAAATTCACAATAGACTTTTCAGTATTTACATTAAAATTTTATCAATCAATTTATGAAACTTTCAGTTCAGTAATTCCTTCATGAATAAATATAAAATATCAGTATATGAACTTATTTTATAGATATCAACCTCTCTATTCATTTAAAGATCATAATTGAAAAAATAACTTTGGTGAGATGTGTTTTGTTCTATCATTATAATATACCCACTATTTAATTTTTCTATACAAGAAACATCATATTCATATAATATAGTGGAAATATTATCATACATATCTAATACACAATTACTTATGATATGATGAATAAAAGATCTCATCCAAACACATTCTTAACCCACTTTGTAAATCACAATCAACTCATCATGATCGTAGGAACCCCTGAAAATGGTTTGTTTTGGATAATTCTAATAAATAGTATTTACATCATATATAAACAAATATATAGTCTGAGATAATTTATTATATAGATAAAATAAGTATCTGGGATCTTCATAAACTACTAATTTTGGTCCTAAAATTTTGGAATAAAATAATTATCAAATGTTATATCCTTTAAGGTAACTTAATATCTACTTGATACCATTACAATATTTAAGATTATGATAATAACTATGACTTGATAATAAATTTAACAAAAAAACTATATCTATCCTTGTATTATTCATAAGATATATAAGTGATCCAATGGTACTCAGGTGTTGTACTTCAGGACCAACGAGTTCTTTATTATCCAATTATGGTTTAAAATGATCTTTATCTATATCAAGATATTGTACAACTATTAATATACTTAATTTTTCTGATTTTTTCATATTTAAAATTTGTTAGACTTATGAAGCATACTGTGATTAAAGAAAAATATTACCTCTTTAGGATGATCAATTTGTAATCCAAGGAGGAAACTTTTCCTTCAAAAGTATTTCATTTCAAATTCCATCTTTAAATATTTACCCTCTTTAGAAATTTCATTAGGTATTATAAAAACATTAATATCATAAATATATGCTATAATGATTACAAATTTTTATTCATCCCTCTGAATGAAGTGAAATGGAAAATTAGATCATTTTTATAACCACCGTTCATCAAATATTCACTTAGACATGCATTCCATATACTCCATGATTTATTTTTTCCATATAATTATTTATTAAACTTAAATAAATAAATATCTCATGATTTGCATATTTTTCCATCATTTTGAATCATTATGGAATTTTAATATAAAAATCATTATCAATATTAACATAAAGGTATATAGTCACAACATCGATCATACATAGTTCAAGTTTTTCATAAAAATTAAACAACATGAGGTATCGAAAGACTGTCACATCTATTATAGGCAATCATGTTTCATTATAATAAATCTTGAGTATTTATGACAATCCTTGAGAATCAATTCATTGTTTATATATTTTGAATCTAATATTCTCATTTCCCCTTCTCAAAAATTCCCATTTATAACCAACTGGTTTAATCCCTTTAGGTGTTTTCACAATCTACCCAAATCCCTAACACTTAAAAAGTGAGTCTAATTCAGATTATATCACATATTTAAATTGATCCCAATCTTGTATATCAATAAATTCATAAACCATTTTTGGTTCTTGATCCTCACCAATAAACTCAGGAGCTACATTAAATGAAAATGTGTTATCAACAATGGCCTCGAATTAGTTCCAGCATATTATAGTGTTAGTAAAATTATTTGAAGTTTACTCTTGATCATAATGAGGTACTTTAGGTAAATTTATTTCATATGTAAATTCATGATAAATTAAATTTAAATTATCCTTGGGTTTATTTATTTAAAAAAACTTGGGTTTTCCCCTTTCCTTTGATGATGATTTTTGTCTCTGAAGCCTATTGGTCTCTCATGCTTCATACATGGATTAAAAGCATTGTTGGTATCATTATAATATTGTCCTTATAGTTCATTTACTCTTATTAGATAATTTTAAGATAGTATATATTATTTATTAAAAAAATTCGAATCATTGAATGCATCTAGAAACATATTTTCAAAATTTTGAAAATATATAATCTTTTGAACTTCAAGTTCACTCATATTCAAACAAGTATCATTATGTATGAATGAATTCCATTTCAATGATATTTATTTTAATTTCAATTGATTTTTACCTTTTAATATTGGTAACATATTTTCATCAAAAATGAAAATAAGAAAATATAGTTGTGAATACAACTCCTATTATTGTCTCAAGATACTAAATAAACAAGGGAGATTCAAATCCAACATAAATCCACAGTCTTATTTGGGGTCCAATCATTTTTCATTTTAGGTGTAAATATCCAACCTTATCATACATAAATATTACATATTAATAGATTAATATTCAATACAAAACAAAAAGATCAAAATAAAAATCATTTAGTTCTAGTGCCTTTGGAAACTTGGACTCATAAAAAATGGGTCCATAAATGAGTTATGTCATCTCCCACTAATTTATTCATAACTTACACCCTTATTAGACATATCATACATAATACCTTTCATCATAACATGTGAAAATAAAACATAAGAAAGGGTGAGATCATAATATTAGTAAGGGTAAGCAAGGGATATATCAACATATCATGAGAGTGAGGGTATGCGAACCTGAGAATAACATTTGAATACCATAACCTGCATATCATAGATCGTAAACTTGATTCATGGCATAAATTGTGGAAACTCATAGGACAAGAATCCTAATATAATCAAATAATATGATCTTTTAAAATAGAACATTAGGATACGCTAGATATTTTTTTCATACAAATATGTAGAGAAAATCATTTCCTTAGTAGTTCAAGTCACATTTATAAGTCTATATTAATGGAATGGGTTATCTCCCCAAACTATCATAGTAGTCAAAGTTCACTCCCAAGAATATCATAGTGAACAGAGTACCTTACATAATTGGGTTCACTCCTTATTCTAGTCCAGTTTATCGCATGATATATCAATCATTACCAAATGAATTGGATAGAGATGTAGGTACCACCTATCCCATAATTAAATCATACATACATGTTCCACAAGATTATAAAACATTCATCATTTTGGAACCCATTAAAATAAATGGGATTCATAAAAAAAATTCACCATATCAAAACCCATTATAAGAATTGGGATTTATAAAAATTTCATCAAAGCATAACATGTAGAAAAGAAATAGGTATCATAATCATTTCATCATTTATTTATAGAATAACCTAGGGAAAGAGAATCTGGTTTCATAAGAATCGTATCAATATAAAGATAAACCATTCGGAGAAATAATAAAAATGGTGTCCTTGATAATATCACCATTAATGCATAAGTAACATCAAAGGATGTCATCATAGATGGGAAAATATTTTGAAATGTCACTTGGAACATTTATTGAAGAAAATTTTTCTTTCACTTTGAAAAACACTTTTTAAAACATAAAGCATTATAAAAATATTTTTCATTGAAAATAACCTTAGAAACTTTTATAGAGGGATTTATATATAATTTAAAACATTTATTGAGGAAAATAAACTTTCTTTGAAAATCACATTTTAAAACTAAAAATTCTTTAAATATTATGGAAATAATTTTCTTTTAAAATATCCTTGAAATTTTATAAAGGAATATTTAAAAATCATTTATAACATTTCTTGAGGAAAATAAATTTTCTTTGAAAATCATTTTTTAAAACTAAAAATTCAAAAAACATTATGTAAATCCTTTTTATTTAGAATAAAATTTGAAACATATAGAGGATCTTTTAGCATAATTATTTTTTCATGGTGGTGGAAAATATCATTCATTTTGTACAATTTAAAACAATTATTTCTTTCATATTCTCATTAAAAGACAAAAGACCATTATTTTTTGTAAACAAAATAAAGATTAATTTTAATCCACTTTGTAAAAGAAATAAATGGGTGAAAATATCTTAATAAATAATTTTAAAATTTTAAAAAAATTAAAAACATTTTTACAAAACGTGCTTTTGGAAGAGAAAGGGGTTTTTGACTAAAGAGATAAATAAATACGGTCTTTATTAAAAATATTATTTTTAACTATTGACTACATAAAGAGGTAAAAATGAAGGGAAACATGAATTTTCATTTCAAAACTATATTATAATAAAATTTAAAAGTTTATTGAGGTATATATCATAATATTTCTTTATTAGAAGCATAATCAGAAATAATCCTGATAAATAATGAGATTGTATCACAAAACCATTACCACTTTGGTAACATTGAATCACAATCCCAATGGAAGAATAAAATAATATAAAACATATAATATCATTATAATTAATTAATTTAGTATATTACATGTCAAATGGATTGAATATACACCTCATAAAAGGAGATAGGTTCATAACTTAACATATGTCCCAAAGAAGACAAATTGAGACAAATATCTCTTACCTTAAGTCTCAACTTCCTTCGTATACATTTGGATCCCCTATTTAAAATTTTTAGTTTATTATAAATATATAATAAAACCTTTATTATATATATCATTCCACATATGATTTTCTTATGAATTTTATGACCTGTTTATTAATAATTATATGTTAGAATTAGGTTTTAGGAAATAACTACTTTGTTTTTCGTATATGATTTGATTCTTTATTTTCATTCCTCTTACTTTGATCATGGATAAATTATATTCATAATATTAAAAATGATATAAAGACCATATATATTCAGTATATATTCATTTATATTAAACCATAAAATATATAAATAAAAAATGAAATACATTGTTCATGGAGATAGTAGGACATATGTACGCATAAACATTATATCCATTTTCTAAATGGATTTAAAAAAGTAGATTTAATTAATATATTACCATTAAATAATAATTTTTATTTTATTTATATCACATATTTTCATTAAACCCAGCCTTATTTCCTTACATGTAATGTGTGAACAAATCACAATGCTTCATATGGTGGTAGCCCACTGTACACACAAGCAACGTTATTGTATTCCCATAGAATGTAAAGTAAAAAGGTATATGAAATATCATAATTCCAAAATTATAAAGATTTAACCAAAATTATATAAATTTATTTAATCTATACTTTTTACCATTCTAGAAAAATATAAATGAAAAACACATCACATCGATTCGCGAGGCGGTAGTATGTTGTACACACAAGTGATTTATAGTTTTCCAATTGGTTTGGAGGTAAAAATTTAGATGTGGTATTATAATTTAATAGGTGTAATAATATCATAAATATTATATATAATAATTAAATCCATATTTATATTTAAAACCACAATATTTCATAGTATGATGTCTCTTTAATGTAATTTAATAGATTATATTTCACGCAACACCAACTTCGCTTGTGTTATACGTAAGATTGAGTTTCTGTGAAATGACACATTAGTATTATAATTATTTAAATGATATATTTATTTATCAATTAAATATTTTAATATTACTAGTAAAAAATAAATTTTAAATGTTATTTATAATTCTTTTATAAATAAAACATATTTATAATGAAATGCATATGTTTTGTTAAAATAGTTATATATTTAGGAAAACTATTTACATCCTTTTGTGAACAGTAATAAAATTAATTTTAGAAACTCCTAAAAATTGAACTTGGTAAAATGGAATTCATTTTTGAGTTTTTAATATCAAAACTAGCTTAGAGTTGATTTTTTTTATTTTTCTAAAAACATTCAGTTTTTTATAAATAGTGAAAATACTGCATAGTACATAAAAACCAGCTTTTTCAATAAAATAATTATTTTTAAATAAAATTTATCTTAAAGTCAATATATATAAATAATAAATATATTAGTTTAATGTAAGTCATTTGAGTCATTTTATAATAATATTAGATATATAAAATTTCATTTAACTTTTTAACGTCTTTTACCCACCTTCTTGCCACATTTTCAAATTTGCATAAAACATAATTTTACCACTTCGATGAATTGAATTTCAAAAATCAAATAGACATTGTTTTCATTTATAAGTAATATGTGATTAAATAGGGTGAATATAATTTTCGTTTAATAGTAACTTTTTAATTTTATTTACCACGGTTAAAAGTAAATAGGGTAATTAAAGATAAAATTAATATTATAATAATATAAAATTTCCCCAAAACATGTCCTAATTCTCTTAGATAAGTTTATTTAGACCCAAATAGACCTTATAAATAAAATATGATACCTTTTTATCTACTTGGATTAGATTATGACATTTAATTTATTTTATTTAAAGAAGTGTTAAAAGTATTAAATTCAAATTGTATTAACTAAATCATTTTTAATATAGAGTTATAGATAAGATAAATTCAACTATAAATATTAATTATAAATATAAAAATATTTCCTATATCATGGTATTTTATTTATAATTTTTATATATTAAATAAGTAAATTTATTTGTGACACAATGATAATGCAGTAATTACCTTATTAATTAATGATTAAAATAATTGATATTATAAATATTAAAATAAATGTAAATTGAAACTTTTGATGCCATACACAAATTTTAAAGGTGAATATGACATATTAGTGTTGATTAAATTAATTTTTTTTTAATTAATCAAGTTTTTATGACTTTCACAAAAACCAAATACTAAATAGTGTCAAAATTGACATAAATGAGTTTCTAAAACAAATAATGTTTTATTAAATGATATAACATTACTAAAATATAATATTCATACAAAGACTTATATAATGTTTTATATGTCATTAATTAACAACTTTAGGTTCTCTTCGTATTTTATAGTTACTATATTAACCATGTAGTATAAAAATACAAGAAGACATGGTAAAAGTTAAATTATTTAGCTAAGAGTTAAATCTAAAAGATAAGGATACTATGGTGACCTAAAATTTTCTAAAACCTATTGTTTGAAAGTATTTATACTCATCCCACCTTATCCTCGAAATAAATCTATCTGGATCCATTATAAACAGAAAATAATTTTATAATAAATTAATATTTCAAGCTTTTCCTAAAGTGCCCCTCACCTCTCTTATAAAAAGGTACTTCCCCTTCTCTTAAATTAACATATCCAAAGCCATTTGGCTCAGCCAAAACCTGCCCAAATATCATCCCAAATTCCCTAACTTAATCCTAGATTCCTTACCTTGAGAATAAATCCAACCTAAGGATCCCTTTGGCTCAAATCAAAAGGAAATATCCGAAGAAGAGGTAATTATTTTATCACTTCTTTCAAAGTTCTTTTCTTCCTCTTCTTCTTCTTTATTTTTTTTTACCATACTAAAATAATAAATCCAGTTAATTTTACATTATAATATTTTATTATAAATATGTTACAAGTATATTCAATATTCTATCCATCCTATGAATTAAAAAGTCACCATGCATGCGTACATAAGGCTTACCATCTGCTTATCATGGTGTAGTTTGTTATTCAACACTTATTATTTGGATGGGTATAATAATGAGTATAATTAATATAAATAATGAATCTAAAACTGTAATTATTATTTATATATAATATACCATCCAATTAAATATGACTTCACTATCAATAGAAGGATATTGTCGCTCGTGCATACATACGGATTACCATCTCCACGATGCGGTGAGATTCATCCTCAACGATCACCATTGAAGAATTTTTATAAAAATATATATATTTATTAAGTGAAATTTATATTAAATATTATTTGTAATGGAATAATATATATTTATATAGATAAATATATGTCATTTACTTACTTTTATACTGTATGATAAGAAAACGGAAACAATGTTCATGCGTATGTACGGACTACCATCTCCATGAATGGTGTTTCCATTTCATATATCTATCTATTATAAATATTTATATTCTCAATATATATGATATATAAATAATTTTTTATATTATGGAATTATTTAAATCATCATCTAAGTGATATTATCAAGAATAACAAGTTAAAACACGTACGATAAAGAAAGCAATTATTACCTAAAATGTTACTTTAACATGGAAATTATTATTAAATGGGAAGTATAAAGTCATAAATGAATCATATATGATATAATAAATATGAATATGGTTATGTTTTAATTTAATAACATACTATGGTCATTATACAAGAGTTTCAATGTACCCTCGACTAAAGGAAAGTACAAGGTAAGGGTTAATTCCTCAATATCATTATTATCATAGATTGTTGATGTGTAAGTATCTACTAGGACATCTTTATCACCCATGTACGTGTTTTATAAAAATGTTATAAAAAGGAATATATTAAGGTTTAATGGAAGTTACTCTTTAACTATATCATTATTTTAAATATTTTAATGATTTATTTGTTTAAATCTATTTAATTAATGTCCATGTTTTGAAAAAGATTTTAAGGATTTATTTATATGGACAAGATTTTTTTTAAATGTTAATTACTTTCAAAAGTCTCAATGTTTTTTGGGAAACTTTTATTAAAAAATCTATTTTAAATGACTTCCTTTATAAATTTTTTGAATTTTTAATGATTTCATGAAAAATGGATATTTCTCTCAAAGATTTTTACTGATCATTTTCAACTATGTCAACATCCTTTTCTGAATATTATTCTTTATTGAGGTTGATTGATTATATTATAATCTTCCATACCATATTTAATGAGTTATGATATGTTTGGTTGTGGATGTTCTATTTTTATAACATTCATGTTTTATGGTTAAAGTATTGACATTTCTTATGGTAGTTTTAATACGAATGTTTATGTTATGTTTCACCCTTTTCATATGAGAAATTTATTGGACTTAGTAAGTGAAGAGCGGGGCCTGATATAGACCTTCGATGCACAGGTAGGTCTCATAAGAAAAACTAGTGTCTTGGGATAAGGCCTTGATAGAATATTTGTAAATGGTCTTGGCATAAGGCCTTGACGTAGTAGTTATTATGTCTGGAATTATGCATTCCCTCATTATGAAATTAGTTATTACCTGTGATTATTCAACTAGTAGAATATTAATTTGAGTGTTTATATGGTAATGTTTTATTTATTTTTTCCAAATTATATTCATGTTTATGTTTTAAAAGGTTGTTTTTTTTATTATACATCTTTCCTTAAAAGTTTATAGCTTTCGCTGAATTATTTACCCTTACTGAGCATCTGAGCTCACCCTGTTCTTATGTTTTATTTTCCCAAGATAATGAGAAGTTTATTTTGATTGATATACAAGGTTAATATAGGGGAATAATTTCATTCTCAAATTATTTTTTTATGTTTTGTTTAATGTTAGAAAGTGTAATGTATCATTCATGTATGTAATCTATTTTCCAAAACTACTAAACCAGTCAGTCCTTTGGGACTTGATTCCGTGTAATCATGTCAATTTATTAAAATAATTCACTAGGTCTGAGATTTTGGGGTTGGGGTATTAAATTATATCTATCCATGAGATATGTTGAGGGAAAACCAACAACCATGGTTCACTATGCATTAGTCTATTGTATACAAAAATGAAGTTATCGTATCCCATTTGATGGAAGTGGAGATGGATTTGGGTTATTATATTAACATAATAACATATCATTATATGGGAAACAGAGGTGTTATTATTTTATCATATTTTTAAATTATTAAATCAGCTGCAATAATAAATAAAACTAAATCACATGTTTAATAATTTTACCTCTTCTTCAAAGAGCCTCTTTTGGTTTACACCTGAAGCCTTCTTAGGAGGGATTCCTAACCAATATAATGACAATATAATGTTGTGAGGGAAGTAAGGAAATTATTTTTTTAAGTATTTTTTGAACCAAAGTGTTTTTTAAGTGTGAATATGATAGTAGAGTGGGTGGTATTTTCTAAGTGAGGTAAGAGGAACACTTGTAATTTTTCAAAATAAAAAGGTGTACCCACATTCTTCACATGTGAAAAGGCTCAAACATGAAACAATATACAACCTTATAGGTTATAATTTATAATTATTTTCATCCAGTGTGTATTATAAATTTTCTGGGTAATTTTACCCCTTTCCATTTTTGTTTGACCATCTAGTAACCTCATTTCAACCTTAACGGTGGTAATTAATTTTTAGTACTTTTACTATTTATAATGGTCAATATTTAAGTTGGACTTGTTATAAAATATAAATTATTATGATTCAAAATATTTAATCAAAATTTTAAAATTCAATTCACATAATTTGAATTTTTTAATTTAAAATTAAACCCAAAAACACGATGAAAAAGAAGTTTTTCAAAGAGAACGTCTCTAAAAGTTTAAAAAGTTTTTATATAAAAAACAAATATGAAGTTTATTCCAATGACATAAATTGGATTAATAGATATAAAAATTATCTAATTTTACTTTTAAAACTATATTAAAACAATTTTTATGTTTTTAAAATCTTAAAAAGAAATAACAATTTTTAATAAAAACCAGTATTTTTCACTATTCATCAAAAAATTTATCTTTTTTGAAAATTATAAAAAAAAATCACCCTAAAATAATTTAAACAAGATGATTTTAAAAATTAATTTAATTTATTAAAATAAATTTTATAAATGGTTAAATTTTAATTTTAAAAATAATTATTCAGAATGTTAAAAAAATGATTTTTAGAATAATAATGTTTTTAAGTCAAAAATTAGATTTATTCTTATCTTATTCCTAGAAAACACATAAGATAAATTTAAAACATTTTATTTAATATATAATTTATAAATTTAATTAAAATAATTCACCAAAAGTTATGTTTTTAAAATTTATTAGGGTAAGACATGTTTGTGCACATAAAAAATATTTTTCGAAAAAAGATTTACATTATTCTCAAATAGTTCTTATTTTCATTTATAATTAATTGGTCATAAAATAATTCATTATATATATGTGTAAACTTTTTATTTTCGTAATGTATTAAATTATATTCATACCCATCATTACAATGGATAGGTGAAAACTATCATATTAAATAATAATATTTTAATAGTACATCGTGTTCCGTTAAAACATTTTGGTCTATGTAACGCAAGATAAATTCTGTGTTGCATGTAATGCAAGGTAAAATTTGTGTTTAATTTAACTCAGAATAAAATTAGGGTTGCATTTAATTCAAGATAAACATGGTTTTGAATCTAACTCAAAATATCTAAAATATTAAAATCATTTGCAAAAATATTTTTCAAAATCTCAAGGTGTTAAATTCTACCCCATTTAAAATGAATTTCTCCCATGAAATACATCACCTTGGTACCAAAAACTGAGGATAATCCTACCTCATTTCATCCTAAATTTCCCATATAACATCCTCAAGATTGTGGTTTCTCCATACATTATTGACTATGTGAGTGGTCTTGTTTTGTAGAAATTTCTCTGTACGATCTAGAATCTCCACCGGTTATTCCTAATAAGAAAGACCATTATCTAGCAGGACAACCTTTTAGTTTAGTACATGGAATAGATCATGTATTTACTTACTTAGGAGAGATACATATAACCCATAGTGAACCTGATATAGGTTTAGTTTAAGTTTTAATTGATATAATACAGTCTCGATACGATCAACAATTTCAAAGGGACCAATATACCTAGGGATAGTTTTCACATATTTCTTCCATGGAGAAATTAACAGAAAAAACTTCTCATCAACTTTAAATTATAAATCATGTTGATTATTATTAGCATAAAATTTATGTCAAATGTTTTCTACCCTTACATATTATTTAATAGATATAACCTTCTTTTTCATGTCATTAGTTAGATCGTCTTCTAATAGCTTTGTTTATATATTGTTATTCTAATACATTAGAGTTATAAACTTATTCACATAAATGGATACATAATGATCCATATAAATACTTGAGTGAAATATATTATTATGGGAAAAATAAACTAGTGGAAATTTTTATCCCAACCACCTTTGACTTCTATATAACAATACCTTAGAATATCCTTTAGGGTTTGAATTATTATCTCATACTATTCATATTTCTTATAATGATATGTAGTGTTAAAGCAAAACAATATATCAAGATATTTATTATTTATTCACTAAAACATTGAGGTAAACTTTTCATCCTAATCAGATAAAATTTAATGTGGTACTCCATGAAACCTTACCACTTCCTTAATGTATATTCTGAAAAGTTGATCTAGAGAGAAATCTTCTCTGATATAAATGAAGTGTTCGAACTTCATAAGGTGATCAATTAAAACCTGTAATTAACTCAACATAAAAGATAAGATAAAACATAAAGTTTACCAATACCTTTAATAATATTTCCATAAATTGTAAAGGCCTTACTCCTCAAATAACATTTTTACTAAAACATATAAAAATCAAAAGGGTTTTATTTCCATAAATGTCTCTTAAAATTTATTTAATCTGGAGAAAACCCAATCACATGGAACCTTAAAAATGGGTGTTAATTACTTTATTAACTTATAATCAATAGTAATATAATAGACCCATGATGGTATCCATAAATTTTAAGTTAATCCTACTTATAAATATATACACTTATAAATGTTAATTAAACCTTTATTCTGCAAATATGGTAATATCTTATAAAAAACATTTTCATTGGAATATTGGGTTCATCCTTTTATCGATATAATATCAAATGTGACTTCATTATTCCAAAATCCATGTAAATTGAGATAATAACATGAAATTTCTCTAAAGTATGAACAATAAGATTTTCATATGGATAATTTATACAAAATCAAACATGAAATTCCCAAAAAATGAGGGTAGGATAAGTGTTCCATAATTATCATGACTCACTTCTTCCATTATGAATTAATAATATTTTCCATTGTCCTTTTTCTTTAGAGTATTTTTTGTCTTATCATCCACATTATCCCTTGGATTGGGGAATTTATTTTCATAATACCTAAACTCCTTCCACTTGAAACACTATAGTGTGGGTGGTGAATTATATTTATTTCTCCCTCCTTTAATTTCAATTATTGGACTCTTCACATAACTTATAAATTTTTTTCCTCAAAGGAATTGATTCCCAAACATAAAACACCCTCTTAGTCCTTTTATGAATTCACCTAAGTGATTCTTCTCACAATATTATCATATAGTACACTAAAATTTCATTCCACCATGTGATTTATTTTAGTTCTCATGAGACGTGATCTTCTATTTCTTATAAAACCCATGGAAAATTTTAAAATATATAATTTACATTTCTACCTATAGTGTACATCAAATGAATAATTTATAGCTACCAAAGTCTCTTATATCTAACATCTTTAGAAAACTTAGACTTAAGACACCAAAGAATTGATCAATTTTTCTTTATAGCCTGATGATCAGACAGAAATCATACAGTGTAAGTATTATAAAATTATCTTCATATGTACCAATAGATTCACCAACCTTTTGTTTGAGCATGAGAAATTCTTTCTCTATACTTATTCGTATAATATGAGGTAGGTACTTACTAAAAAATATTCTTTTAAACTCATCCCATTCCATGGATTAAATTACCTGATCTTTACTCTTATTCTTAATAAGGTCCCATAATTGATCTGCTTTTCCTTTATAATGATAGACATCCTAAATGAATTTTTCATGCTATGAACACTAGAAAATAGAAAATATATTTTAAGTGATACTAATCCATTTCCCAATGACTACAGGATTATTAGACCCACTAAAAGTGGGTGTACGTTGCTTCATGAATGAATCAATATATCATTGTTCCATCCTTTTCTCATTTAGGATTTCAGCATGATTAATAGCTTGAGAAAGTTTTGTGAGAATGGAAATGAGGTTTTCCATTCCATATACCATAAAATTTGGTTTCTTAGGAAAAAAATAATTTCATTTTCTGTTACATTCAGCATTAACATTGTTCCTTCAGGTTCTATCCATTGACTAAAACTAGAAATCATGGTGTTAGAAACACTAATCACAGTGGAAAACAACATAATCATAAAAAATGATATATAGGATATCTAAATCCTGACACCTTCTTTTTAATCTATTTAACCTTAGTATTAAACTAGTTCATTCAATGTCATTATTCAAATCCTTCAAGATGGTTCATAAATAGTTTGTAAATTTAAAAAAAATCCCTTGGGAGTGTCAAACAAGTTGTGCAGCAAGGATCATTTTCATGCACTAGGTGATGATCGAGTCCATATCAATGTGCCCTTCTCAGAGTAATTACCCCTAGGTACCTCTATGTCAGGGCCACATCCACTTGTTGTATCCATACTGGGATGAAATTTCTTAAAAACTACTCGCCCAATCGTTTAACAAAATTCCAAGACATTTTCCTATACTTTAACTTGTCCATATACTTATCCTTATACATATCCCTATACATATAATTATAAATATACCAAGGGATCTCACTAAAGTTTTACCATCCTCATTTCCAAAGGTTAGCTAAACCTTACTCTAATACCAACAATAAACACCCAAACTTCGAATACATAAATATTACATATTTATAGATGAATATTCATTACATAACATAATATTCCATGCCAGAATCATTTAGGTATAATTCCTTTTAAAAATTCTACATGTAAACAACAGGTTCATAAGTGAGCTATGTCATTTATCACTAAGTTATTCATAACTAGAACATTTGTTATACATATCATACATAATACCTTTCATCATAACGTATATAAAGGATGCATAAGAAAGGGTTAGATCAGATTCTTGGTAATTCTAAACAAGGAAGATATCAATATATAATGAGCATAATGGCATGAGAACATGAGAATAATATTTCAAAACCATACCATTCATATCATATATCAAAACTTATGTCACGGAATAAATCTTGGTTGTTCATAAGACATGAATCATAATGTAATCAAATAACATGAGCCATGATATCATATCATTTGAATAATACATATATTTTTGGCATACACAAAATCATAGAAAATAATTTCCTTAGTAGTTAAAGGCTAATTTCCAAGACTATAATAGTAAAATGGGTTTACTAACGAAAACATCATTGTAATAATGGTTCCCTCTCAAGAATATCATTTTGGATAGAGTCCCTTAATTAAATAGGTTCACTCCCCTTTATATCCCTATTTATATCATGAGATTTCAATATTTACCTAATTCATTGGATGGAGATATAGGTCTTACCCTTCACATACTGAAAATCATACGTACATGTGTCATAACATCATAAAACATTCATTATTTTAGAACCCATGAAAAGAAATATGCTTCATAAAACATTCATCATATCAGAACCCTTGAAAAGAAATGGTTTTCATAAAAATTTCCTCAGAGAATAACCTGTGGAAAAGAAACAGTTATCATAATAATTTCATCATTTTATCATATCATAACCTATGGAAACATAATCAGGATTCATAAACATCATGTCATCATAAAAATATACCATTTATATAAATAATAATATTATTATTCATGGATCACATCCCTAGTAAAGTATTAGTAACATGAAAGGATGTCATAATATTTGGAAAATGATTTTGAAATATCACTTGGAACATTTATTAATTAAAATAACCATTTCACTATGAAAGAAACTTTTTAAAACATAAATCACTTTTTAAATTATTTTCTTTGAAAATAACCTTATAAAAATATAAAGAAATATTTTAATATATTTTAAAACCTTTATTGAATAAAATAAATTTTATTTTAAAGAAAATTAAAAACTAAAAATTACTTAAACATTTTGGTACTTCTTTTATTTAAAAATAACCTTGAAAACTTATAAAGGAATCTTTAAAAATAATTTAAAACATTTCTTGAGAAAAAATAATTGTTCTTTGAAAATCAATTTTTAAAACTAAAAATCCATAAAACATTTTGGAAATATATTTCTCAAAAAATAAATTTTGAAGAATCTAAATGAATATTTAAAACAATGAGTTAATCTTAACGGTGGAAAATATTTTCCATGTCATACACATTAAAACAAATATTTTATTAATATTTTCAGTAAATGAAAAACATATATTATATTTTTTAACAACATGAATATTTCCTTAAAAATATTTTAAAAGTAAAAAATGGTTAAAAATTTCATTAATAAATGATTTTATAATGTTAAAAAAATTTTAAATGTTTTTATAAAACATGGTCTTCAAAGAAAAATTAGTTTTTGACCGAAGAGAGAAATAAGACAATTTTTATTAAAGAAATTTTTTATTGAATACATAAAGAGAAGAAAATGAAAGGGAAATGTATTCTGATATCATAACTATAAGAGAATAAAATTAATGAGTATATTTAGTGTTAGATCATAATATTTCATCATTGGATGCATAATCGTAAATAATCCTTATAAATGATGAGATCGTATCAAAAAACCATTACCAATTTGGAAACATTAAATCCTAAGCCCTATGAAATAATAACATTAAATAAAATGTATAATATAATAATAAATAAATAAATTCAAGATATTACTTGTTAAATGGGATTTATATACACCTCATATAATAAGAAAGGTGCATAAGTTAACAAATGTCTCAAAGAATTCAAATTGAGAAAAAAATCCCTTACCTTAAGTCTTGACTTCATTCATACACATTAAAAAATACTATAAAATAAAAAAAATTATAAATATATTATAGAAACATAATTATATATTTCATACCATATAATATTTTCTTATGACCTTTTATTACCCATTTATTAATAATTCTATGTAAAAATCACATTTCAGGAAATAACTACTTTGTTTCCCGTGTATGTTTTTATTTGTTTTTTTTTGTCATATTAACTCGATCATGGTTAAATCATATAAATAATGTTATAAATTATATAAATATAATATATATTAATTATATATGTATTTATAGTAATCCATAAAAGATATAGATAGAAAATGAAATACATCATTCATGGAGACAGTATGTCTTACATACACGTGAACATTGTTTCCATTTTCTTAAGGGATTGAAATAAATAAAGGTAAATAATATATTACCATTATATAATCATTTTTATGTCATTTATATCACAAATTGTCATTAAAACTATCTTTATTACCTTTCATGTAATGCATGAATCAATTGTACCGCTTCATGGAGCGGTAATCCATCATACACATAATAGAAGTAATCATTTTCCTATATAATAGAAAGTATGGAGGTATATGTGATGTCATAATTCCATAAGTATAAATATTTTAAATATATAATATATATTTATTTTATATATCCTTATTACCATCCAAGTATAATATAAATTAAAAACACATTATATTGGTTCGTGAGGCGGTAGTCTGTTGTATACATGAACAACTTTATTCATTTACAAGGTTTTTTTATGTAAGAAGATAGATGTGGTATTATAATTGTAGAGATATAATAATATTATAAATATCCCATATAAACATTAAATCCATAATTATATTCATCAATGATTGGTGGTGATGGAAAAGGATTACATCAGTCTGCGAGGCGGTAGTCCTCTGTACACACGAATAATGATTTTGTATCCCATTTGATAAAAGAGGAGGTAAATTGTGGTTATTTAAATAAAATAAAAACATATAAGTATATTTTAGTAATTTATGATATTATTTTATCATATTTTAAAAATATTAATGTAAGTGTAATAATAAATAAAATAAAAATGCATGTTTAAGAATTTTACCACTTCTTCAAGGAGACTCTTTATGTTTACACATAAAGCATTCTTAGGATGGATTAATAACAAAAATAAAGCCTCTAGGATGAGTTTAAGGAATTAATTAAAGTATTTTTGTATGTATTTATCGAACCAAATATTTTTTTAAGTGAAGTGTAGATGATAGTGGTGGATTTTTAAAAGTGATGTGAGTGGCTCACTTGAAATTTTTAAAAAGAAAAAGGTGTAATTCACATTACACAAGGCTAAAAATGGGTAATTATTCAAATGTATAGGTTATAAGGTCTAAATATTTATATAAACTAGGTTTTTTACAAGCTTTAAGTTCATTTAACCACTTATATATTTAGTTTAATCCTCAATAAACTCGTTTTAACCTTAAACACGGTAATTAATTTTTACTATTTTTACTATTCATAATGGAAAAAAATTATTTGAACATTTATAAAATATGAATTATTATGATTCAAAAAATTTAATCCATTTTTTCAAATTCCATTCATATAATAGTAATATTTTTAATTTAAAATTAAACCCATAGACGAGACAAAAAGGCGTTTTTTCAAAGAGAAAATATTCAGAAGTTTTAAATGTTTTTATATAAAAACTTAATATAAAATTAATTAAAATGACCTAAATTGAACTAATAAATATATAATAAAACAAATTTTACTTTTAAACCCATATTAAAACAATTTTTAAAATTTTAAAATATTTAAAAGAAATGAAAATTCTTAATAAAAATCAGTATTTCTCACTATTAATCGACCCATTTATCTTATCATAAATTTCTTAAAAAATAAACCTAATATAATTTTTATGTTATGATTAAAAAATGAAAATCATTTTTTAAATATATTTTTTAAAATTATAAAAAAATTAATTTTAAAAATAAGTGTGTAAAATTCAATAAAATTTCTTTTTAGGAAAATATAGTTTTAAAGCATAAAATTGGATTTATTCTTATCCCTTTACTTAAAAACACATAAGATGAATGTTGAATATTTGATAGAATATATAATATATAAATTTAATAAAAATAATTCACTAAAAGTTATTTTCTTAATTTATTGAGATAAAACGTGTTTTTGCATATAAAAATAGTTTTCATAAAAGAAAAATCCATTTATTTTCAAATAGTTTTGTATGTAATGAAAGATAAAATCTATGTTACATGTAATAAAAGCTATATTAAGTGTATTATGTAACTAAAAATATTAAGAATAATAAATTTATTTGAAAAAAAACTATTTTACAAAATATCAAGGTGTTACAGTGGAGGTGCCACAAGAACATATTAAATACAACTATATATTCTTAAATGTGAGATATTTGGTTCATAGACACAAGATAATTACATAGGGTAATATTAATGGTAGATTTATGTCCTGATTTGAATTATCACTACTCCATGAAAAATTTAATGCCCCCATGTTGAACTGGGTAATTTATTTTTCATATGTACTATTCTATTGATAGTTGTAACTGCTCCATAAATGATTCAGTTGGACCATTTGGAGTGTGAACAAAATCTACAGGATGTTCAATACTTATTCCAATGACATTAAATAATCATTAAAATCATTTGATCAATATTCACCAACATTATCAAGTTTTATGTTCTTGATTGAATAATATTTTAATTATACCCTTGACCATATTATTTGGGCATTAAATTTTTCAAATGATGGGTATTGATTTCATAATAAACACACAAGAGGCCACTTAGTTGACGCATCAATCAAGACCATAAATATCTGAATTAATTAAATGGTGGATTAGTCAAACAACATATGTAACCATGAATCTATTCTAATAATATAGGGTATTCAGTTCTTATTTTCAATGGTGATGGTTTATGATCAATTTTCCTTGAGAGAAAGTAGTTCATGAGAAATAATTAGGTATAAGAACCATTTTATCAACTAAGTAATGTCCATTAGTATATTTAATTATTTTCCTCATAATTGTTGATCCTAGAGGGCCCAAATAGTTATTCCATAAAATAAATGTATCATATTTGGTAAACTTAGGGTTTACGATATTTGCCTCAATTGTACAAATTTTAACATAGTACAATTATGAGGGAATCCTTGGAAATTTTTCTAAAATCAACTTGTTATCACTGTTAATTCTTGTTATATAGAGTTATTAAAACCTTTTTTATCCATAGTATCTATGGGATATCCATTCTCATTTATATCCTTAAAACTTAACAAATATATTTCATAATTATGGGGGGAATTATTTATTAGTATATATATACCAACATATAGGCATATTTTTTCTCTTCCGGATCCTTTAATTAATTTAGAACTATAGGTTAATGTATTTACTTAAGCACTTTCCATTTTAATATTGATGAAATATTTTTCACATTTAAAAATATTGTGCCTCATGGAACTATCAATGAGGAAAATATTTTCATCTTGGGGATTAATCCCGACATATCATTTCATATAATTCATTTATATTAAAAACAAATAAGATATAAATATATAAAATAAAAGAAAGTATACAACATTCATCAATTAATATTACAAAAAAAGTATCTCCATCCCAAGAATTTATTCATTATCAATATAATTTATACCTTCATATTTCACAATATGTTTCATTGTACATTAGGTACATGACTAGTGCTTCTTTATGACACATTGAGAATATTCATTTTCATCATTATTTATTTTCTTTGGCTTTGATCGTTTTTTATTTTCCCACTTTTGGTGGTGTCCTTCCATCTTTTCATTTTGTGTTTTACCACCTCAAATAGATTATTCTCTTTATACTAATCTCTTTAGATTATTTCCAGGATACTCATTATAAGCAGTTACACTCTCTTCGGGGAATAAAGATACCCCAGTTGGTCTGGATTCGTGATTTTTCACTATGGGCTCATTATTTTTTTTAATAATAAGGAAAGTGAGTAACTATAAATATTTTTTAAATATCATATCATTATATTTCTATTGTAAAAATTTTTTTGAGTCATGGAAATTATAGTATGTTTTTATAGTATATCAACGTTAATGATATTATCTCCAGATAATTTTAACTATGATGTTATTTTAAACATGATGGAGTTATATTCACAAACCAATTTAAAGTCTTTTAAACGAATATGACTCTAATCATATGTTATTATTAGAAAATCACCAGTCAAAGGTGATCACACTACTCATTGAGGTCTTTCCATAACACCAGATGATTGTTCACCATCAAGTACTCATTTTTCAAATATTCCTATAGGTGGTGATGAAGGTATATTAGGGACCAAGAATGGTTTTGATCAGAAGAATGATTTCTTTCTTTAATAATCTCGGTGATTACTTATGCATGATGATGCATCTCATCATCCAAAATTCATGAAAGGTAGTTCTTTCCAAAAAAAATATCCAGAGGGACAAAACCATGATCTCAAAAATTCACCATTGAAAAAATTTATTTTCGATTTGAATAAACTTTTAGCCCTGGTAGAATAGTCAGGTTGATAACATGTTGTGAAATGTATTAGGTACCAATTAAAACAATGATTATTTTCTTAATCGGTTTATTAACCTTGATCAAAGGTGGAATGATAGTTAATGTAAAGATATGTAAAATATTCATAATGGAAATGGAAAAGTAAATTTAATTCTAAAAGAATAAAATAAATATAAGAGGAGAAATTTCACAATGTATATATCCAAGAGGGTGATCATCCTATTATATTATTTATACATATATATATAGATTGGAATTATGAAGGGTGATGAAACCCATTAATTTTAACCATTATATTAGGTTTGTGAAATGAGGTGTCCTTGAAAATAAAGAAATTATGATATCCACAAATGATAATTCATGACATATATATATAAATATATATTTGTTTCAAAGTATAAATATATATACGTATATATATACACACACAAGTTCACTTACCACTAGACCAATAGATTTTACTAGTCATATATTGACATATATATATTAAAGTATATACTTATTTTAATATTTATATATATTTATATTTATTTATTTATTTATTTATTTATTTATTTAAAAATATGACAATATAAATAAATTTATATTTTTTTATTAATACATACTCACATATATATATTTATTTATAAAAATTACATATACATTTGTATAGGAATGTATATATTATTAAATTTTTATAAGGTAAATAAAATGGAACGATATTTATTTCAGATAAAATGGATGATAAATGTTAATTACAATTTGATTTATATATTTAAAAATATATTTTACATGTAAATATGATAAAATATATATTTATACAACTAAATTTTTATATGAAAAATATATACAAACACTATTGTAGATTTTATTTATACCTGAAGACCTATAAAAATGGTTTTGAAAACCGTTTGTATAAGGTGGCTATACAAATAGTTTTAATAAACCATTGGTATAGGTTTCACCTATACCAATTGTTTTGGAGAAATATTGGAATAGGTACACAATAGGGGCATATACTAATAGCTTTCTAAACCTGTTGGTATAGGTAAGACCATTTTTTGTTTATTTATATATAATAAAATTAAATTCTTTGAAGTTTAAAATTATTTTTATAAATACATATATACATATATATAATTATATACAAAAAGTGTTCATAATTTAGTGTTTAAGTCATTAAATTGTAAGAGATATTTCATTGGTTCAATACTGACCACCATTTATTTTTTCACAAAACCTATACCAATATTTTTAGTAAACTATCGGTATATACCAATAACAATAGTTTACCAAAACCATTGTTATAGGTATTTCTAATTAAATTACATATACCAACAGTTTGAGAATTATTCGTATAGACCAATTATACCAATGGTTCATCCAAACCATTGGTATAGGTCTATCTTGATGTAAAATCACCCAGTGGTCTATTAAATCATTGGTATAGTCTATACCTATGGTTTGGGTGCCTATACCAATGGTTACAAACCATTGGTGTAGCCTTTTTTTCTAATAGTGAAATATGTATATGTGTGTGTGTATTTAGTTTAAAATAACACTAAAATATGAAAACAAAAATCAACACCCTATCATCCATATGAATATAATCCTAGTGAAAAAAAAATAGTCTCCACCAAAAAAACAACCAAATCCTCTTAAACGAAGCTGAAATTCCATATAATGTTCAATAATTAGGGAATCTAAACAAAAAAATCAGTTTTGGAGGCCTTATAGGACTTTTTTATTGAGAAACAATAAGTAACAAGGTTCCCTCAAGTATAGAAACCATATATATCTTCACAATGTTCAATTTTATATCTCTTGGAGCTCAAATAAAGACCTGGATCAAATTTTATGGTTATTTAAAGGTCAATTCTTGTTTTTATCTCATCTTAAGAGATTAATTTATTGAATAATTTTTTATATCACCAAAATGTTATTAAATATATATTACTGAATAATAATTAAACAATTTTTAACTAATATTAATTTTTAATTAATTTATAAACTATATTTCACTAAATCTATTACATATTAAGTGTAAATACAAATTTGGAATTATATAAATCATATTTAAGAAAATATATTATACCTATATCGATATAAATATACTTATATATTAAATTATGTTTTTTATAATATATATATATATATATTCAATTACACTATGTAATAGTGCTAAAAACTAACACTTTATTACTAATACAAGGAACACCTTTATAAATTCTAAGAAACGCACAATAAAATCATATCATTTTATGAGATGTTAATTTATCATGGATAACTATCACATTTAATAGTTTTTTTAGTAATGATAAATAGTAGTGCTGAATATTTATGGTTATTTAGAAGTAAACATAACAATTGGAAAAAATTGTGAATTTATTTTCTAGGTTAAATTATATTTTTAATATTTTGAGTGTTAAATTACCAAGACACCCTTGAAATTTAAGAAACTCCAAAACTATATTCTCAGGATAATTAAAATTTTTCTTTTGGTTCAAAATAGGTAAAATATATTCAATGAATAATGAAGTGTAGAATAAAATATTGTGTATGATCTACCACCAAATATTTAACTATTTTGGTTGAAAGAGTGTCTCTATTTAATTCTTATTATCAAGTTTCTATTTTAACCTCATTTGGAATCGAACTAGATTGATACCTTGAGACATGATTCAACATAAACTAGTCTACATGAACTTTTAAATGGTCTTCAATTTTTTCTATATGAGAAAATTGTGGAAGGAAACTGATATACCATCACCTAGAGTTGTTAGTGTTTTGGAAGAAGGCTTTACTATGTGGTATTATTATTTGGGTTGCCTGGTCATATAGGAGTTTTGTTATATTACATGATTTACTTGGATGTGTTGTAATGGCCGTATTTTTAATCAAATATATTTACCAAATGAGGTGTGGATTTAGAAAAGTTCTATTATTTTAGATGTTTGGATATGTCTTGGAAATGACATGAGTAATTGTATAAGGACTCCGTAAGTGCATCCGGGAGACCCAGGATCAAATCCAGGCAGAGACATTATTTCTAGGGGTACTATAGCAGTACTATAACAGTACTATAGTAGTACTGTATCATGTATTGTAGTAGTACTATAACAGTACTGTAGCGGGAACTGTGTAGTACTGTAGTAGGTACTATAGTAGGAACTGTAGAATGTACTGCTTGGCACTGTAGTAGTCGGTAATATGCCCTCATTTGGGCCTTCGGGCTACTGATTTGGTCCCTGAGTCCTTTAAGACCTTCGGGCCACCCAGGCCTTCAGGTCAGTAAGGCCTTCGGGCCACCTCAAGGCCTTCAGGCTACCTTAAGTGCAGATGTAAACCAGACGACCTATGAGGAACAAGCTCTACAAGGTGGATGAGCAAGGAGCTTTCACCATAGAAGAAGCTAAACGGATGGCAAGAATGAGAGGGTATGGAACCTTCCATTGGGACAAGCCTATGCATTCACGAGAATGCCTAGCCAAACAGTCATGTGAAGGTGGAGAGCTGATTTCACGATGAAGATGTTAGAGAGGAGCAGTTCCAAGTATTTAGTCTAGGTTGTATATAATGTTTGAAGCCTACAGGAAAATGAATTCCTCTAAGGCCTATGGTCCATGTAATACTTACGCATACATGCCTTGTAAGGGTTCCACCTCACTCCTTGAAAGGTGGATTATCAAAATCAATAAAACAATGAAGGCATTCAGGCCATTGGAGGAGGAATGGTATAATGTATAATGCTAAGACAACACTAGTGTTTTTTTGTTGATGTAAGAGAGGTGTTTTATGGTGGTTTTTTAAGAAATGAGGTTAGTAATCAAGGATTTATTGATGATGGAGTGGGTGGGGGTAACCTGTATTTGGAACTGTTGGGAATAACATGCATGTCATTGTAGGTTGTGGATGATCTTTTATAGGTTTTAGGATGACATTATTGGTGGTGTTGGTGGATATGAAAGCGGGGTTAGAAAAGGGTGTTAGGGTATTATGTATAAATAGGCTCAAAATCTTATTAAAATTTTTAAAATTATTTTTTAGGCTATTTTTTCTTAAGTATTTTGAATTATAGTGTGGGGATTTGGGTGGAATTATTTAGGAAATGTGATTTCTTCCTTCTGTAAGGGATTTTTTTTTGTGGGAATCCACAAACTGTTAAAGCGGTTGGTGTGAAGGAAAGATTAAATTTTGAGAAGGAAAAAGGATGGTGAGATATTATTATTAAATATAATTTCATTTCATGGGTTTCAATGATGTAATTGATCACAATGTATTTTAATTCATTGAGTCTCTTATTATAAGAGGTTTTTCTTGTTCACTACTACAAAAACAAAATAGTCTACACACAAAATTGGATTTGTTGGCACTAAAAAGAGATAATTGCATATGTTTCCTAAAATTAACATGGACATTATCATTTATTAAAAAACATTTATGAATTCCAACTTTATTAGTTCTAAGAATATTTTTAATCAAGACACCCTTTAGTGGCTCTTTTTTTGCACTGATAAAATTTGGAAAATATTTTTCTTTATCTCTCCCACTCAAGAACCAACCACCCCCCCCCCCCCCATAAACCATTGATCTTCCCTTTTTTAGTTATCTTAAACACCTCCCTCTCCTAATCACATGTGATTTCATCCTACAACACTCTTTTCAGTGCTCATGACCCCCCTTTGTCAGCACTCGACTGATGCCCCTCTATTTGATCAACCATGAGCGTGCCTGGACTTGAACCTGTGATCTTAATGTGAAAATAAAACCCTTTTACAACTAACCTATCATATTTTCCTCTATATTTTATTATTTTTATTTTTATTTTTGTATATTTACATACATATTTTTTATCCATATATTTATATATATTTATATACTTATTTTTAAATAAATTTATAAAATATTTGATTGTATGTATATGTGTATATGTATATGTATTTAAACATATGTATGTGTATGTGTATATATATGATATATATATACATATATTTATTTAAATAAATTATATATTATTATTCATTTACATATATTAAAATATAAAAATAAATATCAATTTGTTTATTTATAAACACACATATGTATATATAAAATTTATAAATATATTTGTATAGGTATATATATTCATAAATTTTTATAATGTAAAAATAAATGGTAAGATCTTTTTCAAAATAAAATAGATAATAATTATTTTTATATGATTTATATAAATATTTTTAAATACATTTTAAAAATATGTTTATATATTATATATTTAGATATAAATTTTGTACATATTTGCATATATATTTATATGTCTATATTTTTAAATGTATATATTTATAAATATTTACATATAATTTTATATTTAGATATACATTTTTTATAATTTTTTTATAAATATTTTTTGTAAATGCGTTTATATTCTATATTTAATGATAATGAAATATTTATAAAATACATATAATTTATTTACACAATATTGAGACATAGACACACATATTTACACACATACTGACAAGTTTATATTTCACACATATACACACAAATATTTACTTATATTTATTTATTAATATATATTAGAATATACACCTAAATATATATTTTTTGATTGATATAACTATATTTATATATAAACATTACCTATATAGGTATATATATATATATTCAATAATTTTTATAAGGTAAATAAAAAGAATAATTATTTATTTAAATTAAAATAAATAATAAACCTTTATTCCCATGTAGTTTATATAATTGAAAATATATTTATATATAAATATGTTTAAATATTTATTTGTTAAATTGATTTTTTATATGTAAATATATGAAAATATGTGTTTATATAATTATATAGAGAATTATAATATAAAAAATAGTAAAATTTAAACACTATATGAGTGTAATAACTAAGAATAAATTTAGTCTCTACTAATAAAGGCAAGAAGATCCCCTCAAACAAAGTTAAAATTTTATCAAATGTTCAAAAATTAAGGTAACTGGAAAAAAACATAATTTTAGAGGCCTTTTAAACCTTTTATGATCCCCAAAAAATGTTGAATTGGGTTTCTCCATGTCACCACATTGTATATATTTTTGAAAGATTCAATTTGATATATGGTAGAGACCAAATTAACACCAAAATAAAAAATTATATTCGTTTGAAGTTCGGTTCATGTTTTTAACTTATCTTAGATTTTTCATTAATTTATTGAATTTTTATATCATCTATTTGGTAATAAATTACTATTAATCAATAATAATTAAAAAATTGTTGATTAATTTCAATTTGTAATTATTTTATAATACATTGTTCACTAAATATCTTATATATTAAGTGTAAATGCATATTTAGTCTTATATAAATCATATTTAATCAGATATATTTTATTTATATCAATATAAACATATTTATATATTAATATATGATTTTAATGATAGTTAATTTTTTTATGAAATATACATTTTATCATTACTAGATTAACACTAATAAAGGTCACTTGTAATATCTCGATATCGATTTCATCAATGAACCACTCCTTTTTGTTTTCAAGTTTCTTGAGGGGTTGATGTATGGAGTGAGTGTTTTTATAAGGTTTAGACATATACTTTCATATAGTGAAGAAAAAGGTTTTCCATGAGCTGGTATCTATGGGCTAATGGCCAACTTGGAGACATGGAAGTGGTTGTGACAATTTACTATAGCCACTGAGCAGTTGGTGGTGTCACTAGATGTAACTTTTTATAGGTTTAGCACTATAAATGTACCATGGAACCACTATTTTATTTATCCTTACCTCTCCCTAGATCCTATAATGACTAACAAAAACATTGGGATCCCTCTTTGGTGATTTTGGATCTCCTGGACTCAAATTTTGATGGTTCAATGTTTCAATCAGAGTTGTGATCCTCCTTCGGCATGTCTAACTCCTCGTATCCTTTGAACTCTCTTATTTCTATTGATTTTTTTATTTATAAAGTCTATGAAATCCATGTAATTTGTTTAATAAATAATGTTTGATGTGTATTTATGATTCTAGAATCTTCTCTCAATTTTCTTGATATCTCTCTTCCTTGATTCAGTGTTTACCATCAGAGGTCAGACTTCTCATATTTATTATTGTTTAATCTCGGATATTCCAAGTACTTATTTTATATGTTTCTTGTTCTTTTGATTCATGTGCTTCATGAATTATTTTTTATTCCATTTAAAATTGTTCAAGAATGGTTTAATTGTTTTGAATCATAAAATGAACCTTTTTTGAAAATGGTATTTGGAATGGTTAGTTTCATGTTAATAATTTATCCTTTGATTTGAAATAAAAATGGATTTTCGTTAATATTGGTTTTTTTTGTTAATGAAATGTAAAGCCTCATTTTAATGAAATTTTTTTATTATTTAAGATAGTTTAAAATGGTTTAAAAGTTTTTTTTCTTAAAATATAATTTGGAATGATTTAAATGATATCATCTGAATGATTTTTTTGAAAATATTGATTGTAATTATATTTATAAATATTAAAAGGATTGATTATATTTTTCATGTTATTTTCTTAAAGGATCATTTGGAACCTTAAATTAGTTTTTAAAGGAATTTATTATGTACAGAACTTTTGAATGGATGGTTCAATGTGATGATTTATTTAATTTATAATTGTTTGGTTTGTCAAATTTTTTCCATGAAAGGATTGTTTTTCACTTAATGAAGAAAATGATATTATTTTGAAAATTCTTAATGAACCCCTTATGTATGATTTTCCTTAATGGATGGTGATTGAAGAAAATGATGATAGGTGATTAAATAGGGGTTTTAATATTTGAGAGAGCATAGGGGTGAGGTAAATATGTGAACCTTGTACGCTATGGAATATTGAATATGCATGGTTATGTCATTGTGGATCCCTTCGGTGATTCTTATTTCTTGTTATCTCACTCACCACTCTGACTGGTCATCAAAAACCTGAGTAGCTAGATGATATACCTTAGATTTATTCTATTCTTTTATAGACCCACACCCGGACTAGCGCCTCCCGATAGATTGTTGATTTGGGCTAGGGATGTCCTTTGAGGAGACAAGTGTGCACCGAGTTGGGGAGATTGTGTACTTGGTAAATTTCAAATTTTAATGCAATAAATCTAGGTTTTTTCTTGTATTTAGTGGACCCAATAACTTATCTAGGACTTACCCATGACATATGACCACAACACTTGAAATTGATACTTCATATATGCTTGTGATCTCTCTATCATTACTCATAATTAGGAATTCCATGTTTGACTTCCTTTTTCATATTCTTGATTGTTATGAATTATATTATTTATCCATGTATTTACCATTTTATGTTTTATTATTCTATAATACTTCGTACAAATTAATAGATTTCATATGCACTGTTAACCTTGTCTTGTGAAACTATTTTCAATACATTACTCAAAATTATATTTTATGAAAAAGGGACTTTGACATGTTTTCCTGTTGAGGTTCCTAAATAAATTTTGAAATAGAAAAGGTAATGATTTAAACCCTGATTTTTCATTATTTGGATTCATCGGTTTCTATTTCCCTTTTTAAAATGTGGCATGTTTTAACTTTTTTATTTATTATGGAAAAAACCTAGTTTTCACATTTCTATTATTCAAACTAGTATATATGAATTTATTTATAGAGAAATTGAATAAACTAGTTAGTGGGATCCTACTAGGATATGTTTTACTCACACCCTATATATATTATTTTTTTTATGTATCTTTCATGTTTCCATAACATTTTACCATGTTATATTAATCTTTATTTGGTGATTTCTTTCTTGGTTATATTAGGGAAGGTAACTTGGGACACGGTGGGTGGTTATGGACCACCAGGAGATGTGTTATGGTAGTTCTATTTTTACATTCTATTCATGAATATTTTATAACATCTCCTTGTAGACATAAGTGTTTGTATTGATTTTTTTACTTGTTGATGTTTTTGTTGTTATATTAGATTTATGTTATCTTTTTTGGGGAGAAATAATTCCCAAAAAAATTATTGATTCTTAGGTTATTTTTTTTCCTGTGGGGATCATGAAATCATGTCGAGATTGTGGTGGATTGGTTTGTATGTCGATTAATATGGTACTCTGGGTTGGTTTTTACAACTGATATTAAAGGAGGTTTATTCCTAATATAATTCATCCTTTGAAGTCCCTACTTTTATTTAGGGTAATTCATGGTATAAAGGTGATTAGGAACATGTCAAGTGTAAACCCCCAAGATTTTATGGTATGTATCTTTTTAAATAAATTTAATCTTTTTGGTAATTTATGTTGCACAAAACATAGATCTTAAATGAACTCCAAAATATTATTTTTTAACCAAACCACTATAACCTAGCCACTAAATTAATAGGAATGAATAGTATTAACTATATTATAAAATATATAATTTTAAAACAAATTTTTAATGTATTAATTAGTTATTTTTTAATATGAATAAATTTTTTAGTAAACTCATTTTATTCTTCAAATATATGTTTTCTTCAAAAAGTAATATTTATTAATTTCTATGAGAAAATAAATATAATTAATTTATGAAGATTTTAGAAAATTTATCTCATAAAATAAACATATTTATTTGGATTCAACATGTCAAATTTATTTTAGGTTGAGTTTTTGATAATTTTCTAAAAAATTAATTTTTCATTGAATAGTAGAAAATACCGACTTTTAAAAAACCCTCTTTTTATTTAAAATTTATTTTATGATTTAAATTTATATAAAGTAATTTAAGTAATTTTTAGTTAAATATAATCTAAATATTTACATTTAAACAATATTTATAACTTATTTTTTGTTTGATAATATTTTTGGGAATAAAAACTCATTTTTCCAAAAAAACATGTTTTTCATTATATCTTAACAGTTCAATTTTAAATGTAATGTTGAAACTTATGTGTATTGAATTTTTAAAAAATAGATTAAATATTTGTAATAAATAGGTATAAATTATTTTATAATGTGATTTTCATTATTATTCATAAAAAATTTACCATGGTAAAAAAAATATTTACCATAGTATAGGTAAAATAATGTATAGGGTTAAAGTTAAAAGGTAAAATCTTAAAATACCTAAATAATAAAATATTAAATGGTTGTTTAATGTGTTTTTAGAAATTAATCAACCTTTAAAACATTAATTATCATCAAAATTATTTTAAATTAATTCCACACAAATTTGGGTGGCTTTAAATATAAAAGAATCATTATTTAATCACTTAAAACCACTCATCCTCGAGTATAAATATCGCTCCTCACCACCCCATTTCTCCTAAAAATCCTTAAAAATATTCAAATATATATCAAACCCTTTCCTCCCCACTCTACACATATCCAATTTCTATTGTTCTCACCAATTCCATGTTCTTTAACCAGTCCTTCGAGGATATGATGTTCAAGAGGTAATTTTCTCAAACAACCTCTCGTAATTTATTTTCAATTTATACCTTCTCTTTATCTCATTAATTAATAAAATAAAAATAAATATATTAACATATATTTACTAAAATTTTATATTTTTAATTAAATATCTTTTATCTTCCCCTTTTCTCATCTCCTATTATTTCAAAGAAATGAAACCATTTTCCAAATTATGGTCGTTAACCATCTCTGTGGATAATGATTCTTTGTTTTCCTACAATGCCTTCAAGGATGATCATAAAATTATTATTAAAGTTAAATAAGATTTTAATAGTTATATTATAACATATTTCATGTTTTATAACTAATATATAAACATAATATTAAATAAAACAAAACTAGTACATGATGGTTGACACCCATCCAAAATAAACTAAACATTTATCATTAAAAAAATTCAAATGAATCATCCACGTAATAGAAAACAAATGATATATGAGACCATTTAAAATTATATAATTACTTTAATACCATTTAATTTCAATTCTATATTTTTATTTATATTTTAGAAGAAAATATATACTTATACAAAAATGAACTGACCATAAAAACCATAAAACGAATGCACCTGAAACAATAAAAGTAATGAAATATTATTAATGAACGTGTGTAAGATGTTATAAAAGTATCATATAAGGTATCACAAATTTTTTATATTTATAGAATGAATTAATAACATTATTTAATCCTTCATACATGGTGTTAAAGTACACAAAACAAAAGTGAAGTGTGAGGTAGGGGTTTCTCATCTTAGTTTTACTTCTGTGACATATATGCATTATTCACCACTTATTTCTTTTTTATAGTGTATATACTAACCTTTGATATATTGTATATAATTCAACTCGTTAAAAGTGTTAATGGATTTCCTAACTCAATTTCCATTCATTTGGTTAAAATTATACTTCATTGATCATGCAATTCTAAGATTATGTGTGAGATTAATTTTTATTATATTATGTTATATTTCATATTTTTATGTTTATTTATAGCTGATACACATAATCAATTCATTTGATTAATTCTCAATTCAATGATATTATATTTATAAGGGATGTTAAATGAAAAAATATTTTATAAAACAAATTCCCTTAAAACTATTTTTTTATTTCATGCCCATATTTTCTAAAAAAATCCAAATAATTTTACTATTCTCTTATGATTTATCTAAATTAATTTTTACTCATGTTCTACAATTTAAAGGATTGAAAGTCTTTTTTTATCTTCTTCTAAATGATGTTCTTTGTGAATTATTTGACAAAAATATGAAAGGAATGTTTTCTAACTCATATGGAATGAGAAATGTTTCCCATCACCATGATTACTTAATGATTTAATGTTTCATTTACAATATTAAAAGTTTATTTTCAAGAAAAAAATTATTTTACATTTTTACAACATTTAAAAAAATATTTTCAAAAGAGAAAGGATATTTTCCTCAAAAATTATTTCAAGTGAACTTTCAAAATAATTTTCCATCTAAGATAACATTATTTCATGTTACTTATGTTTTACTTGGAATATAATCCATGAATAACATCCTTACTCATTATTTTTTTGGTTTATTTATATGATGGAATTATTTTTATGAAACGTGTTTCTTTTCCATGGGTAATGATATGATGAAATATTTATGAAACCTATTTAATTTCATGTATAATAATATGTTGAATGTTTGTGATCTTGTGGAACACATAAATATGGTTTTCATTATGATATTGTTTAGACCTATATCTCTCTCCAATTAATTAGGTAAATCTTTATATCTCATGAGATAATAATGGGAAAAAAGTTGATGGTCTTGATTCACTATGGGAAACAGGTGCATCCCGATCCACTATGTGAAATAGTTGTGTCCTGGTCCACTATGTTAATGATCTTGGAATTTAACCTTGACATATAAAATGTTTTTTCTATATTTATGATGGTTCCATACTTTATGACATGATTTAATGGTTCATTATTTAATTATGATAATTTATCACTCTTATAGTCCATATTTTATAAAATGATAATGTTTATGACCTGAATCATATTTATGATCTATGAAATATTTGGTACAAACTTTTTAAGTTATGTTCATGATCATGTAAACATATTATTATCTTATTATTTCATATGATCATGGATTGATATATCCTATGTTTTCCCTTACTCGGCATCTAAGCTCACCCTTTCTTATGTTTCCTTTCCCATGTGATAAATAAAGGTTTATGGAGGGTATGCCTAAGGGGGTAATATGAGAGAAGATATTTATGGGATATCTTAATGATATTTTTTAAAATATGAAGATTGTGTATATAATATTCAAATAATATAAACCTTTATGATTATGTCATAGATTTTCCTATGTTGTGTAATGAATATTCATCAATTTAGATCTAATATCTATGTATGAAAAGAATAGGTAATTATAGTTTCTATCAGAGCAGGTTTTAGAAAATCTTTAGGGATTATGGTTAGAAAACTTTTATGAATACTCTAGGAATAGGAATAAGTGTAGGATAAAATCCTAATGTTTTGAAAATGATCATTAATAACCTAGGTTAAACCAAATATGTCACTTATTAAAAACAATGTTTCATGATTTAGACATAATATTTCGTGATTTTGTGGTTTCCCACTATGATTATTGTTTCTCACACTATGCTTTTTAGATTTTAGATAGTGGTTGGAACCAAGAGGTTTCGATTTAATGATAAATGTGATGTAAAATAGAATGATATTACTCATGATAAACCAAATTAAATGGTATTCAGAAGGTGAAAACTTATTATATACCTAATCATAAATCTCATAATATGATCAATAATCTCAACTTTTGTAAGTTTCTTAACCCGTTTAATAAGATAAATATGGGGTTTATAGTGACCAAAGAAGAAGTAATTTTAATTTTCCTCATGTAAAGTATGTGGGAATAGGCATCAAGGAGAATGTTTCAAAGAAACATGAAGATTATTTGGGTGAGAAAATTAAGGACATAAAGAAAGTAATTACAAAGGAAAAATGAAAGGTTCAGTCAATTCAATGGATGAGAATAATGGTATTCCTAAGGCATCAATAACAGTTAAATGTTTTAAATAGGGAATGTATAGGAATTATGAAAATCAGATCCCTAGGGGGAAATCTCATGAAGAAAATTAGAAAGGTTGTATAATTAATGCTTATATTGTTTATGATGAAGATAATAAGAATAACATTTGATATAAAATAAGTGTTAAGGAATAAAAAAATAAAGATCAGTTATTGGTTTAGAAAGGTAGTGGAATTATTTATTGTTTATGTATTAGAATTCAAGAATAATATTATAGAATTTGGTTTTGGTACTATAGAATAATGAGACATATAGGTATTGTTCCATTTTAGTTTTTCCTTAAGAATTTTAAATCATATATTGAATGGTAGTGGTGACCATGAAAAGTGATTGAGGTGGTAAGGTGATATTTTTTGATAGCACCTGATTAAGGGAAATATAACCCTTAATATGTTTATGATGTTAGGATAATAATGAGATACAAAGGTATTTTATTATGATAAAATAAATGTGATAGTATTAATGACCTTTGAACTAATTAGTAATATTATTACAAGGTGGTTTATGGTATCATGTATTGAGTTTATAGAATTTTTGAAATTTATGGCATGAGGACAAAATTAATTTTGGAAATAATAAATGGTTTTACTAAGGTTTAATGGTAATTCAGATTATTTTAATATTTCAATAGATTACATGATAATTGTCTTTAAATGTTTGTTGTGTGATAATTAAGAGCTACATCAAGTTTTCTTAGGGATTAATGATATGTATATTTTGGAAATTTAGTGACCTTATTGGAATGTTTTTTATTTTAATATTTTAGAATTTTCATAAGGGTAACCATTTATGAAATTATTTAATTTGAATTTTGAATGTGGTTTTAGAGATTAATTTATTAATTAACCATATGAAAATTTATCCATATTATATATCCTATGATAACCATTTTTTTACGATGATAACTAGAGAAATAAGGAATGAATTTTCATCCCATTATAGATTTTATAATCTACTGATTCTTTAGGAATTTCAATTTCAACATCATTTATTGGAGTAAGAAATGAGTCAGAAATTGATCAAGGCATGACCAAAGAGTGAGATGATACTTATGAAATTAAATCAAGTAAGTGTATCTTCTCAAAGGATTTTGAAATAAAATTTTACCCTAGTATCATCAATTATGATTATATCAATGACATTTTTCAGACCTATTTGGTCTATAGTTTTGTGGTCATTAACCATATATTTACCATGTTCTCTATCAATATATATTAGTTTTAGGGATTATTTCTCCCTTCCAAATCCATATTTTAATTATCCAAAACAATTCCTATATAGAAACCTAGTTACATGTTACTTCAGGTAACCTTTATGTTTACAACCTTCCATTTTAAGGTATGTTTTATTATTCAATTGTATGATGTCGGTTTTTATGAATGAATTATAAAATGTTAAACTTTTGATTATTGATGAACAAATTTTGATAGGGAAATTCATTTTAAGGTGGGTAGAATGTAAAACCCCAATATTCAATGGTTTCTCTCTTTTTAAATAAATTTAATCTCCTCAATAGCTCACGTTGCACAGAACACCGATCTTAAACAAACTCAAAAACATTATTATTTTAACATGACCATTATAACATATCCATTAAATTAGAGATAATGGATAGTATTAACCGCATTATGAAATATATAATTTTTTAACTAATTTTTAATTTATTAATTAGTTATTTTTTAATATGCACATAAATATTATTAAAGTCAATTTATTCATCAAATATATGTTTTCTTCAAAATAAGATATTTTTATTGCTTTCTATGAGAAAATAAATATAATTAATTTTTGAAACTATTATAAAATTTATTTAATACAATGAACATCGATTATGGATTCAACATTTCAAAATTATCTTATGATGAATCTTTGATAATTTCTAAAAAAGTTTAATTTTCAAGTAAATCATAAAAAATAATGATTTTTATAAAACCCTCTTTTTCATTAAAATTCATTTTATGATTTTAAATTTATCTCAAATTAACTTAAGTAATTATTCATTTTATATAATTAAATTAATTAAATTTAAAAAATATTTTTACATTATTTTTGTATAAGTACATATTTTGGCTTAAAAACACATTTTTTCAAAAACAATTTGTTTTTTCATTTTAACAGTTTAATTTTAAATGTAATTTAGAAACATATGTGTTTTGAATTATTAAAAAATTTATTTCATATTTGGAATCAGGAGTTCCAAGTTAGGATATAATTTTATTTTCATTTTTTGGCATAAAAAAAGTTATTGTGGGAAAAACAATTATCACAGTATAGGTAAAATAATGTAGTGGGGTAAAGTTAAAAGGGAAAGGATTGTAATGCCAAAAAAAATAAAACATTAAATAGGTGGTTGATTTGTTGATTTAAAATAACAATCATTTAAAAAATTATTTATCATCAAAAATCGAATTATTGATACCCAAATGTGGTTGGTTTTAAATATAAAAGAATTTTTATTTAATCATTTAAAACCACCCCTCCTCAAGTATAAATACCACTCTCCACCACACCCTTTCTCATAAAAAACCTTGATGATATTCAAATATCTTCCAAACCATATCTTCCCCACTCTCCCCGCATCTAGGTGTTGTTGGTCTAACCCAAGTACCAATTCCATGTTCTTCAAGGGGTCCTTCAAGGAGGTGATATTCAAGAGGTAACATTCTCATACAGCATTTCTTAATTTCTTTTATTTGTATACCTTATCTTCACCTCTTCATCAATAAAATCATATTAAATCTAGTACCATTTATATAATATAATGTTATATTTATAATTTAATATATTCTATCCACTCATTTTTCATCTTGTCTTATTCAAATAAATAAAACCATTATTAAAATTATAGCAGTTAACCATCTCTGTGGATAATGGTTTTTCATTTTTCATCACCGCCTTCATGGATATTCATAAAAGAATTATTCAAGTTAAAAAGGTTTTAATAGGTATATTATAACTTATTTCGTATTCTGTAACTAATATATATACATAATATTAAATAAAACGAAACTAGTTTGTCATGGTCAGAAAAACCATCAAAATAAACTAAACATTTATCGTTAAGATTTTATCAATTGAATAATTCTCATATCAAAAAGAAAAATAATATATGATACCATTTAAGCTTATATAAGTTTATGAATACCATTTCATTTCACTTCTGTAGTTTTATTTTCATTTGAAAATAAAATACATAATTATTCAAAAATGAACCGTGTAACGTCCTGACCCAGAATCCACTAAGATGGTGCTCCGAGTAGGTTTTCCATAAGGCCTCAAACACGCATCCTCATATGCTAGAGACTGTCGACTATCAGAGAGGGATTAGGTTATGATATTGGGGACACAATTCCCTCATACCATAGTAAGAAAATAGTGTAAATAACTAAGTATCATACACAGTGGAATGTAAACATAGTGCGGATGCAATAAACAACTGAAATGGAACAAGATGTAATAGTTAAATGATGTAAAATCCCAAACATCCATGCAATAAAATACAACACTGGTCACCCATTGGGTCAGCCATACAGATACAAGTTCAAAAGAAACTGAAAGTAGAAGTATAGGGCTAAACTTCTAACTCTATGCCAACCCACATACCTGATCTCCTAAAATAGTCGAACTACACTAGCCTGATCAATAAAACCACTCTAATAGCTCCGCTCAATCATACAACATTGGTCCTCAACTCCATCAACCATGAAACTCATGCTCAACATGAAAATTTTACATAAGGTCTACACGTACACCAATGTGCACATGTAGGGGTGAGAAATAATCTCTATAGGACACCCCGATAAGCAACCTATAACTATGCTGTTAAAAGTATATGCAACAGCAACGTGCTCAGCCTAGATGGAACACAACAAAAGGAAGTAAACTGAATGTGCAACCATAGTCAAACCTAGGGTCTGTAATCCCTTTCAACTGGGCAAGTTCCACCATGGATGTCCATATCTATATACGTATACATGTATAGTCCCATACCTATACACATATACATAAATATAAATATTCATGAGTACGTGAATCAAATAATAATAAACCAC
This sequence comes from Viscum album, assembly GCA_963277665.1. Lineage (NCBI taxonomy): Eukaryota > Viridiplantae > Streptophyta > Magnoliopsida > Santalales > Viscaceae > Viscum > Viscum album. The sequence goes on along the minus strand of OY728163.1, from coordinate 1,040,378,525 downwards.
ATCAATATTCAATCCTTGGGTTCATAAGCCTGATCGCCTAGACATTATGTGCAGGGGCATTGAGCTGGACGTCATGCCACTCAATTTGTGTATCATTAAGTCAATCACTAGGTCTCTAATCCCATCAACATGTACCTGTTTTGTCCAACGCCAGAATTATATCTCTAATCAAGCTACATCACCATAGGGGGGATACTTGTCCTACACCTGGGTTCATAGGTACTCACCCCCAATTAATAAATAGGACACCGTATACCAACCTTTAATCCTATAAGTAAGGATACTGTATACTGAAGGTCAATCCTATAAAAGGTCATTAGTCAGAAAACATGGATCATAAGACCTTGAATCCAAATGAGACTCAGAAAACCTTTCCCATAGGCATATCATTCAATCAGGGTTGAGCCTGGTATATCAGCATTTCAGCATGTCTCAGGGTAAAACCCGGTATATAAGCATTTCAGCATGTATTAGGTCCAATATCAGTGTATCAGCATTTCAGCATGTATCATTTATAACATTTTCTAATAGATCCCATCCTGGGAATCCCTCAATGGATCCTAGGTTTGCTCAGCATTTTCAAAATAAGGCTCAATGTGCCTAACCACCATATCATGGCTTGCACATGGCCTTTACATAATTAACATATTGATCCCATCCATTGTCTTTTAACCAAGACAATGGTTCACCCAAGGTATATAAGATGCAATTAGTCACATGAGCTCGACCTTGTCTTTTAACTGAGACTATGGATCATCCATTTCTAATTACCTATTTTAAATCATTTCACATCCCATTTAAAAACAACACATTTGAGTTAAAAAACACATGGTTTAACATAATCAACTCTCATGGGAAAAAAATTACATAATAAGTTTCATCAAGTAAGGCTCAATAGCTAATTCCAAGGTAATACCTTTGGGTATAGTAAAAATCAAAAATAAAATGGCTCAAAGGCCAGATCCTAGGAGAGAACATCCGGGAATCCAAAAAAATAAGAAAGATGCCTCATGTCATGCTCAACAGCCACCAACCAGGGATCACCTTTGGTAAACATTGTTTCATTAGAAAAACCAAGTTAGATATAAACAAATGAGGGTGGCCCGGACACCCAACCCAACACTGCATCAAAAACACCAGGGGATTAAAAATTCAGTACGAGTTCTAGGGAACGTGAGCCTTAACCCATTTGGTGAGGTATGCTTAAGTACATCCACATGACCCAGGTTGAAAACTAGGTAGAGGCATATTTCTGGGGGGTACTATAGTAGTACTGTAGTAGGTACTGTAGCAGCATTGTAGCAGTACTGTACACTGTGTGGGTACTATAGCAGATTGTACACTGTATAGGTACTGTAGCAGACTGTACATTGTGAGGGTACTGTAGCAGGCACTATAGCAGTTACTATTGCAGGTACTATTTTGTACTGTAGCAGCTGGAACTATTCACATTGGGCCACCAGTTTGGGCTTGGAGTCCTTAAGTCTTTCGGGCCACCCAAGCCTTCGGGTCAGTAGGGATTTCGGGCCACCTTTAAGGCCCTCGGGCCACCTCAAGGATTTTGGGCCACATGAAATTTCCCCAGACACACTACAAAAAAGGAGCATCCTTAGAAGAGGATTCAGAGCAGGTGAACTCACTAGAGCAGAACCAAATGGATTGTCAGAAAGAGAGGGTATGGATATGCCATCGGTACGATCCTGTGCTTGCATGAGAAGCCTAGCCAGACAGCTATGCAAAGGTGGAGAGCTACTATCATAACGTAGATGCTGGGGATGGGGTAGTTCCTTGTAGATAGTCTGGTTGAATTCCCTAAGACCTTCGAGTCATGTAATATCCTAAGCCTACAGGCCTCGTAATCTCTGAGCCTAGGGGCCTTGTAAGGGTTCCCCCTCATTGCTTGAAAGGGGGGTTGTCAAAAATCAATAAAAATGAAGGCCTTTGGGCCATTCAGGTAGTACGGGTTCTAGGTGACACCCGAACACCATCTCTAACCAAACCCAATGTAAAAACTCAGGGTCAGTCAAACAACAGGCACCCACTAGGTCCCTCAAGTCAAACACTAAGGATGCAACCCACTCGGAATACTCCAAGTAAACACAAGTGAAGTCTTCATACCTGAGATCCTTATTGAAAATTAATGGAGGAATACTATACAAGATCCTCAAATGAAGAACAACATATGCATCCTATAACAGGGATCCTCTCAAAGGAAAACAGGATATAGATCCTACAAGGGATTCCCTAGGTAAACACATAAGCAAAGGCATCCCTCAGGGGATCCTTGGAAACATCTAGTCTCACGGCCTCATAGGCCATATGGGAATATCTCACAAGGTATGTTTCCTCAAAATCATTGGTCATGAGAGATAGCTCATAGCTCATAGCTCATCTTAGATCAAAGTTCTCAACTAAGTTGTTCTGAACACCAAACCTATCATATACGCCTAGTCTCACTCTTAGGTGACAACTAAAATCAATAAATAGAGGAATAATCTATCCATTTAGTTAGAACCCTAAAAACATCATTTATATGACCTCAAAATTTCCATAGGATTCCACCATTGCGATCTACGCAAAACAATGTTGAGAAACAACTACTCACATGCCCAAAATGGCCAACCAGTGAAAAATGTACTATTCACCGTAATGATCCTGAGTGGGGACCACACCTGATTTTGGTTTTATCACCTTAAATTATTATTTAAACTTCCAATTTTAATTCAGGGTCGCAATTCCACTGACGTTGTGTCAAACGGACATTGGACACAAAGATACATCTGATTCAATAATCACCAAATAATAAAAATTTAAATATTACAATGATTTTATTGGATGTTTCATATCACTGAGTATCTTTCCAAACACAAAAAAGTTCTCAAACTAACCTCAAAATGTCCTCCTAAAATAAAGGTTCATGTGTCCATAGATAGTGCACGAAATAGACCATTGGATTGCAACTTATAGGGGTTTAAAGAACCCCCAGATGAAAACAGTCTGGAAAAAGTACATGGAATGTACTCTATAGTACATGGGGTCTGCCCTTGTAAAATTACATGGAATTTAAGTTATTATACACGTAGTGTACTATTAAAAAACGCACCATCCTGTGTGATTTTTCACCTGTAAATATGCCCATGTTCCCCTACACGGCGTGTACTCTCAGTATACGGTGTGAACTATTCAAAAACAACTATTCCGTGTTTTTTTCTCACACGGCTAGACACACGACCTAACACCACATGATTTGTATTGAGGGTACATGGAATGTACTTAAGAAAACTAATTCTTACCTTAATGAGAAGAACACATGGTGTGTTCCCCTGGAATACATGCCGTGTAAGCTGGGTTTCCCAACGGAAAATCCCTCGGATCACCAGAAACACCTTTTTTCCCCTAAAACAGCAGATCGAGCCTCAAGAGGCCACAAGCATGCAAAAACAGGATTTAAAAACTTAAAACAACATGTTTAAAGGGGATATATGGTGAAAACATAAATTTCCCTATCTTTAGGTGTAAATTTCTGAAGCTTTGGTTGATTTCACCGTCCACGGATGCCATACGCCGATTCAGCGCATCGAGAGATTTGAAACAGAACCCCTCCTGACTTCTATATATCTCTATTTCTCGATCTCCCTATTCCCCAATAGGACATTTCTAAGGAGGAGCACATAATAGGAATTCACATGGAGGATGAGGAAAGAAGAAGAAAGAAAAGAAAATAAAAGAATAAAAAGAAATAAAAGAAAAGAGGTTTTATGCCGACCCCAACAACCGACTTGAGTTTATTCCCTACCTAGGCTAAACACCCCATTACAAACTCAAAGGAGAATACATAATATCAATACTATGTTCCTCATAAAAGTTATTTCCAAACTAACCAGCACGAATAAACTAATATTTAATTTAATAATATTAAATATTAAATATTCTGCTAAAATTCGAACTGCTCATATTTCTACAAAACTCTTATCCTATGGTAAAAACCATATTCTTGGACCAATGGAGTTTTCATAAAAAATATACAAGATCATATTCTAGAGAAAAAGACCATTTTACCCCTCATAAACATCTGAATGCAAAAAATCAAATTTTTTCTCAAAATGACAGTCTGGAAAAATAGGGGTTCTTACAAACTTTCCACCATAAACCTTCTTGTCCCCGAGAAACCCAGTGAAAGGACAAACAAACATGCTTCCAACCTAAGCATCTACACAACCAAGATATCCAGACTTTCCAATGACTAGTTATAAATTATTAAAAACTACCTTCTATAAGGAAGACATTTAACTGAGACTGATTTGGTACTCCCCACCTTAGGAATACCCCAATCATCATCTTAAAGAAAAATTCGAGCTCAAAATATCACAAAAATGACCAAAGTTTAACTGAAAATGAGGAAAACCCCCCTCAAATAGCTAATGGTTCACTCCCCACCATATGGATTTTATTACACCACTCATAGAGTGCAACCATAAAAGTTTACCTCCTCAACATGGAAGAACATTAAGAAAGAAAAAGGAACTCGGCATAGGGTCGAAGCTCTCTCAGCATACCTAAGACAAATCAAGATAACTCATGATCATATCTTATAGTATTACACTAATATTTCATTGAAGGCATGTCTATCTCCCTCCGAGCTATGCTAACATCCTTCCAAAACCTGAGCATGATTCAAGAATGGTTCAACTATCTCTCACACAGGTTTCCCTAAAATAGAACAGAAAACAACCTACAAGGGTTTGAGTCACAACCAAGGGTCTCTAGGTCTTCTACCTAGCCGAACAAAACATGCCTCACAACTGGGTCACAAGGTATAACTAGCTATCCTAAAAGATCCAAACCTATGAAAAGAAGGTAAAGAACACAACAACAAATGAGGGTCAAAGCTGAAAAACAAGGCCTGTGAGGGCCCAGATCCTCTCCAATCATCCTCAGAAGGAACTGATCCTTAGAGGTCACAGCCAAAGCAGAAGAAAAATTATGAACTGACACTCATCAGGTATTCTTATATGTAAATACCCCAAGGAGGTCTTGTTCACAAGAAAAGTCTGAATATATATCAGCATCATACTCAGCGATCAGACTAGATAACCACAGACCTGAAAAACAACACCCAACAAGGGGTTAAATAAAAATGCACCACGTTCCATATTGACCTACTAGGTTCACTGCATAGGGGGTTCATGAGGATTGAGACATCATCCTCTCAACAAAAACACCTCAATTTAGATCCAAAAAACCTGCAATCAGAGTAAAAGTATGTGTAAGCATACCCAAAGGTCTCAGTCTTTAGTAAAAAAACATGCTATAAAACCTATATAATTTCAATACTATGTGCCTAGATTGATGTATGAGATGCCTCTTTCCTTTTCTGGCCAAGATTCAAAAACCGTCCCTAGCATCTTACCAATTTCCAAGATCCATAGATCCATAGTAAATCAAAATTTCTACACAAAATGTTCATCTCTCAAGTCGAAAATCATATAAAACTGCAACATCACAAAAATAGAACAACAATATCATACCCTGGTGTTTTTTAGTTCCCTGAAACATGTGTTCTAATTTTAAGAAACACTATTTCCATGCAGTTTCCATTAGATTTATTTATAGAACCGGAAACTTCCAAAAGTTCTTTATCCAAAGGGGACCTTCTTTCCAAAGGCAGGTATAGTGACCTAGCCTTTTCTTACATTACTATTACATCATTTTAAAGATAAGAAACATAATATTATTACACATAGAGGATCCAAAGGTTTAGTGTCTTGGGAAAACTAGGACCATTCATAACAATTACAACATCAAGCATAAAAATTTATTTAATTTCTTCTTCTTTATCTTCTTATTGGCACTTTTCCTCTCCTTAATACATGTAGCCACCTAAGGATATACATAAAAAGGGGTGATCTAGAATCCCAGTAAGAGGATAGATAAGAACAATGTACCATGGGGTGATCATAATCATAACATGGGAAAAATATCATAAACATGAAAGGAATCATAAATATAAAACTTGAAATGTGGAAATGCATAGAAATGAAACATCATGTCTTAGTGGATAACAACCACACATACTTTTGCACCAAGATAGAATCTTGTTCACACATCATTTATCATTTACTCATGAGATTCATCACTTTACCCAATGCATTGGAGCGTTGTATAATTCCGGGCGCACCTGTCACTTTGAAACATTCATATTACGCTATATAATGTTGGGTGCACCCGTCACATCATAACATTATCATTATCATGCTTGCCACATAAAACACGTATCAAAAATGAACATAACTAAACCATGTAAAGGAATGGGTTTTATCTCATAAGAACACATTCATAAACATTGGGTTCCCAAAATAAAGAGGGAATAACATACATGTTTCAAGAACTGTTCACTTTGAGGGAGAAGTAAAATGTGTGTTCTTAAAAGAAGGGTTCTTTTTGAAAAAAAAATTGTTTGACATAAAAACCAGTGACAAACATGTATATCCTATAAAAGTAAATACAATGATGAATAAATTATCTTTAAGGAGTAACCATATCAAAAATAATGGAGTGAAATAGGGATAACCTGAAGGATGAAAGTTGGGTTCGAGAATTTCCCCTTACCTTGTACCCGAATGCTTCCTTCCATTTAATGTACTGTATAATTAAATTATATTAATAAATTATAAATAAAGAACCTTTTTAAAATTAATATGGTTCATTATGGTTTCATTAAGTGAATTTATGTGACTTTGGATGAGTTATAGCATTTAAAAACATTATTTGGGAATGTTTGTTTTTATGATTTTCTTGAGTGGTTCACTCGTATTCTTAAATTGATGTTTGGGTAGAACATGGGTAAACATACAGAACTTATATTACATGTTATTAATGATATTACATGATTTTTTATGATATTATAATGAATCAAATTATATCCATGTGTATGAATCATTAGATAATAATTAAACGATGATTATTTGGGTTAATTTGGGCGGTTTTTCAATCATAATGAACTTGTTTTATTTTATAACTTATAAATATGATCATAATTTAGTTACAGATCTTTAAATAGGAGATAATACATATAAAATGTTCTGTTTTAACCATAAAAATGGTTTCATGACCCTATCTGAAGGTAGAAATGGAAGAAGAAAGCATGTTGTTCTTGAAGGTGAAAAATTAACACCTCACAAACAACGTTCTCTTTAATAAACTAAAAGGAAGAGGGAAAGGGGGTTGGATGATATAATATCCCATTAGAATCATAAAATCACAGTATATTTATACTAATAGAGTTAAAATACAATTCATATGAGGATAGGTGGGGGAGATCAAGAAATGAACTTGAACTTGAAAGGAAATTAAAGGAGAAGAGGGGGAGAAATTACCTCTTGAATCCTTCTCTTGAGAACCTCTTTAAGGGCCTAAGCTTGTTCTTTAGATTAGAAAAACTGATATTAGACGTGGGGGAGAATCTAAAGAAGGTTTTTGGGAAGATTTTAGAGAAGTCTTGGAGCTTGAGAGGTGTGAGGAAATGAGGGTGTGAAGGGTGGCTTTTATAGTGGAGGGGAAAGGGGTTTCCTTAATATAAAATTAATTAGTTTATTAATTTTCCCTAAGACAAGGAATAGTGAGTCTTGGATGACCAATAATAGTAATTGTATCATGTGATCCTGAAACAAGTGGTATTACATCATCAAAACATCATCGATGACTCAATTAATACATTATTTAGCATTTATTCTGAATTATCAGATTCTACTATTCATCAAAAATTCTAGTATTGCAGAAAAATCCCAAAAATTTACCCCAACCATTTTTCGATATATAGAATCCAAAAATGAAGTAAATTTTTTAAAAATAATTTTCTAAATATTATTAATTTAATATTTAATTAAAATCATAATTTACTTAAAAAACAGTTTTTAAGATTAAAACTGATTTTATAGTGCTTTCAAAAATTACGTAGGGTCATATAAAATTATCTAAAAACTATAAGACATTGATTCATTAATTTATGAATACATTTTAGGGAATTAAATTTTCTTTTAAATTAATTAATTATTTATGACTTACAAAATACCAAAACGTTTACTAAGGTCAAATTGTCACTTTCTAAGATGTCTAAATTTTATTTAATTATACATGGGTAAGGTTACTCTTATGTTTAATGATTTAATATTCATAAAGGTCATATTACTATTCATAATGGTATGTTACTATTCCTACGGGTACGTTACTATTCATCAAAAATTATTTTTGTTTCATTAGACTCCAAAAATCATCTTGAGCACAACCGTGTATGTCGGATTTTTAAAATTCCAAACACAAAAGTGACAAACATATGTTTAAAGGTCACTTATCACTTAGTAGTTCATTATTTTGTGTTTTCATTTTATTTTATGACAGAAATATAATAAGGGAATTTCCATTGAAAAACATTGGGTCGTTACATTCTTCCCCCCTTAAGAAATTTCGCCCCTGAAATTTTACTTTACACAAACAGGTGAGGGTACTTCTCCTTCATTGCCTCTTCTGGTTCCCAAGTTTCTTCCTAAAACTTATGGTTCCTCCACAACACTTTGAAAATATGGGTTGTCTTTTGGCGTAGAACCTTATCTCTCCGATCCAGAATCTTTACTGGTTGTTCCTCATAGGAGATATCATCTTCTAGCTGCACCACCTTTGAGTTTAGTACATGTGAGGGGTCTGGTATGTACTTACTCAGTAGTGATACATGAAACACATCATGAACTTGAGACATATTCGGTGGAAGTGCAAGACGATAGGCCACAGCTCCTATGCGGTCAAGGATATCAAAGGGGTTAATATACCTTGGGCTTAGCTTCCCTTTCTTCCCGAATCGCATGACTCTCTTCCATGGAGATATTTGAAGGAAGACTTTATCTCTAATGTCGAACTCCAATTCCCTTCGACGATTGTCATCATAGCTCTTTTTCCAACTTTGAGCAGCTTCGATGTGTTTCTGGATGACTTGAACCTTCTCTGTCATATCTTCAACAAGATCAGTTCCAAGAAGCCTTCTTTCTCCAACTTCATCCCAACAGGTTGGAGTTCTACATCAATTTCAATATAGATCTTCATATGGATCCATCTGAATACTCGAGTGGAAGCTATTGTTGTATGAGAACTCAACCAATGGGAGATTCTGATCCCAACCACCTTTAAATTCAATAGATCAGGCTCTTAGCATATCTTTAAGCATCTGAATAGTCCTTTCATATTGGCCATCAGTTTGGGGGTGATAGGCCATGCTGAAAATTAATTTAGTACTCAAATCATGTTGAAGGATCCTCCAGAACTTAGATGTAAACCTTGGATCACGGTCAGAGACAATTGAGAGTGGAACACCATGCAGTCTCACCAATTCCTTCACATATATCTTTGTAAGTTGTTCAAGCGAGAGATCTTCCCGAATAGTAATAAAATGTGCAGTCTTGGTGAGTCGATCAACCACAACCCATATCGCATTATTTCCCTTTGACGTCTTCGGGAGACCCATGACAAAGTCCATAGTAACATTTTCCCATTTCCACGTGGGTATAGGTAATGGATGCATCATACCCTTGGACTTTTTCCACTTAGATTTTACTTTCTCACATACCAAGCACCTTGATATATGTTCTTCAATCTCCTTCTACATGTTATCCCACCAGAAGTGTTCTCGAAGATCACGGTATATCTTGGTACTCCCAGGATGGATAGAGAATGTTGAGCTATGTGCATTATCCAATATCTCCTTCTTTATCCCAGGTGATTAAGGCACACAAAGTTGCATTCCAAACCTAATCACACCATCATCATCGATATGGAACTCTGGCATCTTCCCTTCCTTTAATTCATTCACCCTCTTTTGTATCTCCACATCATCCCTTTGTGCTTCCTTAATATTCTCCTAGATGGATGGTTGTGCAATCATTTGGGAAAGGTAGTATGTATCCCCTACACTTATGATTTCCAAATCAATCCTTTGCATATCTAAGAAGATAGGGTCTTTCTCAATCTGCAACATGGATAGAGTCACAAGTTCTTTTCTGGTTAGAGCATCAGCTACCTTGTTCACCTTTCCAAGATGATAGTGAATAGAGAAATCGTAATCCTTGATTAGCTCTTACCATCTCCTTTGACACATGTTGATCTCCTTTTGTGTCAATATATACTTTAGGCTCTTGTGGTCAGTGTATATGTCACACTTCTCGCCATAAAGGTAGTGCTGCCATATTTTCAAAGAAAAAATCCCGGCTGCCAACTCTAGATCATGCATCGGGTAGTTTTGCTCATGGATCTTCAACTGTCGTGAGGCGTAGGCTATCACATTGTCATTTTTCATGAGTACACAACCCAAGCCTTTTTTTAAAGCATCACTATATATCACAAAACTTCTCCACTTTTCGGTAGAGTGAGTACAGGTGCAGTGATCAGCCTTCTCTTTAGCTCCTTGAAGCTTCCCTCACATTATTCCATCCAAACATAATTTACCCCTTTCCTTGTTAACTTATTTAGTGGGCTTGACAATCGTGATAATTTTCTCAAAAAACGTTGGTAGTACCCAGCTAATCCAAGAAAACTATGAATTTATGTGATACTATAGGGCATAGTCCATTCCTTAATCACCTTTTTCTTTGAAGGATCCACATAAATTCCCTCACTTATGATCACATGCCCCAAGTACGTGACTTTCTTCATCCAAAAGTCACACTTGCTGAACTTGGGGTACAACTTATCCTTTCTTAATGTTTCCAACACAAGTCTTATATGTTCTTCATGTTCCTTCTTTCTCTTGGAGTAGATGAGAATATCATCGATAAACACTACCAGAAATTTGTCGAGGTAATGTCTAAATACTCTATTCATAAAATTAATGATGATCTCAGGGGCATTAGTAAGTCCGAAGGGCATCACCAAAAACTCATAGTACCCATACCTTGTACGGAAGGCAGTCTTCTGAATTCTTCCTTCCTCACCTTTACCTGATGATATCCAGAACGAAGATCCACCATTGAGAAGAACTGAGCACCTCTTAACTAGTCAAAAAAGTCATTAATCCATGGAAAAGGATACTTTTTCTTTATGGTGATCTTGTTGAGTTCCTGATAATCGATACACAGCAGCATTTTTCCATCCTTCTTCTTCACAAAGAGCACTGGTGCACCCCAAGGTGATTCACTAGGGCGTATGAACCCTTTCTCCAGATTCTCTTGTAGCTGGTTCTTTAACTCCTCCAGTTCAATAGGATCCATCCTATAGGGACACTTTGAGATATGAGTAGCTCCAGGTATGAGTTCAATTGAGAACTCTACCTCACGATCCAGGGGAATTCCAGGTAACTCTCCAGGAAATACATCATTGTATTCCCTCATAATGGGAATTTCCTCAAGGTTGGAACTTTTCTTTGACTCAACCATTTGGGCGAAGTATGCTTATTAATAGGGAATCAACACCCACACCATTGAAGGATTTTTCAAAGGAGATTCATGATATTCCTTTCATTTTTAGAGGAGCATGGGATGGTTCAGATTATGAAAAGATATTTCTTTTTTTTTCAACAGTTGATATGTGCTCTATATAACGAGAGCCAATCCATTCCCATTATAGCATAGAATTCCACCAAGGTAAGTATTATGATATTTTCCTGAAGAATCTTCCCACATACGTCAATGGGAGAAGATTCAAACACATTGGTTGCAATGATTTCACCACTAGATGTTTTTACAGATATCTCTACTTCAAAGATTAGGGGATTTGATTCTATAGTTCTTGAAAACTTTCAAGATATAAAGGAATGCGTAGAACCAGAATCAAATAAGACTTTTTTCATTCTTGAGTGAATAGGATGTGTACCTTGTATGAATTCATTATCATGCTCCACCTCTATAGTAGTGATGGCATAATCCTTCCCTTGTTCCTTTGGCTTTGGTGGCTACTGACGCTGATTACCCTTGAGAGCTCAAGGTTTAGTGCACTAGATTGCATAGTGCCCTAGCTCCTTACAGTTGTAGCATTGATCCATAAGTGGTTCTCTCCTTTTATCAGCTACATTATCTTTCCTTTTCATGTCTTTTTGACACTCTTGAGCATGGTGTCTTTCTTTCCCACACTTGAAGCATTTCCCCGTCCCTTTGAGGCAGTTCCAATTGTGCAACTTCCCACATTTTTGGCATGTGGGTCGTTGATTTTTCTTCCCGCCTTTGTCATTAGATCCACCAGCTTGAAACTCCATCTTTCTTTTCTTATCACTATATCCATGGGACCATTCTACAAACTCCATCTCCACTTTTAGATCACACTAAACAACTTCTTCATAACTCCCAAAGTATTTAATTTCATGAGCCTTTCGAAGGTGTGGTTTTAATCCACTAAAGAATATATCAATTTTTCTATCATTGTTGATAACAAAACCCGAAGCGTACCTTAAGAGCCTTGTGAAATTCACTTCATAGGTTGTGATAGATTCTCCTTCTTTTTTATTGATCTCTATGAATTCTCTCTCCATCTTCGTGCGAAGATTTCGTGGGAAGTACTTATTAAGAAACATTATCTTAAAGTCTTCCCATTCCATCTCTTCAATTTACTCCCTTGGAATGGTGTTCTTAATCAAATCCCACAATTGATCGGCTTCTCCATCTAGAAGATAAACGGCTAGGGTAACCTTATCCATCTCGGAACAGTTAAGAATGAAAAATATCTTCTCCATGGAGTTGACCCATTACTCCACAACTAGTGGATCGGAAGATCCACTAATCGTCAGTGGTCGTTTCTGCATAAAACATTTGATAACCATTTTCTCCCTTTTTGATGAAGGAGGATGTTCCCCATTGTTATGGTTATTGTTCATAACCTGAGATAATTGGGTAAGCATCGCCATGAGGTTTTTAACTCCACCTCTCAAATCATTGGGGATGTCGTTCCGGAAATCATTGCATTGGCCCTCACAAGAGTTTTTGGACTGATTTATCCTGGTTCCCACCATTTTCTAAAATTGAAAAGGTTAGAAAAAAACATAAGTAAACAATTCATGAGTACATAACATATTTATTTGAACAATTTATAATAAAAGCATAATATATGGGATCCCTATGTAAATATTCTTCTGTGCATATTTGTACTTGGTATCATGCTATAGGTTTTCTCTAGGGTTTGGTAATCCTAATTCCCAAATTAACTAAACCTTGCCTCTGATACCAACTATAGCAACCCAGACTTTTCTTATATTACTATTACATCAATTTAAAGATAAAAAACATAATAATATTACACATAGAGGATCCAAAGGTTTAGTGTCTCGGGAAAACTAGGACCATCCATAACAATTACAACATCAAGCATAAAAATTTATTTAATTTCTTCTTCTCTGGCTTCTTATTGGAACTTGTCCTCTCCTTAATACATATAGCCACCTGAGGATATACATCAAAATGGGTGAGATAGAAGTCCAGTAATAGGATATATAAGAACAATATAGCATGGGGTGAGAATAATAATAACATGCAAAAAATATCATGAACCTGATAGGAATCATAAATATAAGACTTGAAATGTGGCAATGCATAAAAATGAAACATCATGTCTTAGTGGTTAACTACCACACATACTTGTGCACCAAGCTAGCATCTTGTTCACACATAATTTCACATTTACTCATGAGATTCATCACTTTACCCAATGCATTGGAGCTCTATATAATTATGGTCACACCCGTCACTTTGAAACATTCATATTGCGCTATATAATTCCGAGCGCACCCATCACATCATAACATTATAATTATCATGATTTCCACATAAAACACGTATCAAAAATGAACATAACTAACCCAAGGAAAGTAATGGGTTTCATCTCATAAGAATACATTCATAAACATTAGGTTCCCAAAAGAAAGAGGGAATAACACACATGTTTCAAGAACCATTCACTTTGAGGGAGAAGTAAAAGGTGTGTTCTTAAAATAAGGGTTCTTTTTGGAAAACATTTTTTTGACATAAAAACCAGTGAAAAACATGTATATCCTATAAAATGAAAGACAATGATGAACAAATGATCTTTAAGGAGTAACCATATCAAAAATAATGGAGTGAAAGAGGGAGAACCCGAAGGATGAAAGTTGGGTTCGAGAATTTCCCCTTACCTTGTACCCAAATGACTGACTGAAAATTAAATTTTTTATTTCAAAAAAACTTTTAAGGAAAAAGTGAGAAACATCACAAGAACCACATGCAAGACAACCTACCCAAGGGGATCCACCATTATAGACACGAGTCAAAACATACCCATAGATCACTTTTATGGGTGAATGAGAACCGCAAGTTAAACCCAAAAATCATCCTCAAACATACATTCGGAGTCATCATGTTCCCTCTCAGAATCAAGAGATGACTTAGACATGAGACCATATTGGTATCTGATGGAGCGAGTGTGCATCCTACCCAACCTGCCTCCCACCTCCTGGCTACTAATGACCTGTGAGGAAACACCCAAGTTGAAGAGTTCCCTTGACCTCCCCCATATTTTTGGCCTTCCTTTTGGTTGATTGGTATTCCCAAGGATATCAAACTTTTTATGGATGGCCACCGGGGCATCCAATCCATCTTGAATCCCCACGCCACCAATCCACCCATCATTAGGCAAGTGGGTCATAGAGATGGCTACCACATGTTCCCCAACTGAACCGATAGTATCAGTGACACTCCATTTGGCTCCATCGACCATTGGGATGCTCTTTAAAGATGGTTTATCCATTCTCCCATCAGGAGAACTCATCACACCATGAACAACATTGGAATAAGAAGTACCGGCACTTCCAGAAACCACAGCAGCGATGCCCTTACCTTTCTTGTCTCCCCCTGACTCGATTGCCTTTGGCACAAAGGGAGGTGCATGAGCGGTAGAACCCTGTAGTCCAGAAGAAAATGTGGATGGTTTACAGGGCTTGAAGTGGAAGCCCATTGGATGCCTGAAGGGGAGTGATGACCACCTGACAGAGATCTTGAACTCATCCCGGCCCCAGACTGAGGCATTCCAACAGCAACCTGAGGGACTGTGGGATCAAGGGTATCATTAGGCTGAGATGCCGATCCTTTGTGACCTCACCTCCCACATCGAGAACAGAAAGATGCCCAGTGGCCTTATCGATAGCAAAGTGAACAAAAACCAAAAGTTTCCTCATAATGAATGT
The DNA here is from genome assembly GCA_963277665.1 of Viscum album. Taxonomy (NCBI): domain Eukaryota; kingdom Viridiplantae; phylum Streptophyta; class Magnoliopsida; order Santalales; family Viscaceae; genus Viscum; species Viscum album. The sequence goes on along the minus strand of OY728163.1, from coordinate 1,040,363,344 downwards.
GTTTCCAAAAACCAAACGAACCTTCCACCTAGAGACGAAGACGATTCAGGAGAGCCACTGATAGGTCTATCTCAACACAAATGCGAGCAAATCCGGGTTGCTCCATACAAAGAGTATCATCGTCAATTCGGAGAAAACAATTGATCATGTCACCGATGCCTTTAAGGATGGATGGGTTCTGAAAGGGGATTGGAAGGCGAGGACGTCGAATCCACACTACCGCACGCTTGCAATCACGACCACGATCGAAGTCCACTATTCATAGAAAGAGAAGTAAGTGTCGATTATCACACAAACGCAACTCCGATGGCCATGCACAGGAAAAATCATCATCAGAAAAAAGGTTGACTCTTATATGACATTGATCCAAAGTTCCCACTGCCGCCCGGGAACGAAGACCCCACATTGACCTTGTACCTGAATGCTTCCTTCTCTTTAATGTCATGTATAATGGCATTATATTCATTAATTAGAAATCCAGAACCTTGTGTAAATTAATATGGTTGGTTATGGTTTCACTAAGTGAATTTATGTGCCTTTGGATGAGTTATATCATTTAAAAACATTATTTGGGAATGTTTGTTTTTATGGTTTTCTTGAGTGGTTCACTTGTATTCTTAAATTGATGTTTGGGTAGAACCTGGGTAAACATACAGAACTGATATTACATGTTATTAATGATATTAAAGTAGTTTGTATGATATTATAATGAATAAAATTAGATCCATGTGGATGAATCATTAGATAATAATTAAATGATGATTATTTGGGTTAATTTGGGTGTTTTTTTGATCATAATGAACTTGTTTTATTTTATCACTTAGAAATATGATCATAAGTTAGTTACAGATCTTTAAATAGGAGATAATACATATAAAATGTTCGGTTTCAACCATAAAAATGGTTTCATGACCATATCTGAAGGTATAAATTGAAGAAGAAAGCATGTCGTTCTTGAAGGTGAAAAATTAACACCTCACAAACAACGTTCTCTTTAATAAAATAAAAGGAAGAGGGAAAGGGGGTTAGATGATATAATATCCCATTATCATCATAACATTACAGTAGATGTATAATAATAGAGTTAAAATACAATTAAAATGAAGATAGGTGGGGATAGATCATAAAATGAACTTGAACTTGAAAGGAAATTAATGGAGAAGAGGGAGAGAAATTACCTCTTGAATCCTTCTCTTGAGAACCTCCTTAAGGTCCTAAGCTTGGTATTTTGATGAGACCAAATGCTCCTAGACGTGGGGTAGGGGCTAGGTAAGGTGTTTGGGTAGAGTATAGAGAAGTCTTGAAGCTTGAGAGGTGTGAGGAAATGAGGGTGTGAAGGGTGGCTTTTATAGTGGAGGGGAGAGGGGATTCCTTATTATAAAATTCATTATTTTGTTAATTTCCCATAAGACAAGTAATAGTGAGTCTTGGATGACCAATAATATTCATTTTATCATGTGATCCCGAACCAAGTGGGATTACAACAGCATAACATTATCGATGACTCAATTAATACATTATTTAGCATTTATTGTGAATTATCAGATTCTACTATTCATCAAAAATTCTAGTATTTCAGAAAAATCCAAAAAAAATTACCCCAACCATTTTTCCATGTGTAGAATCCAAAAATTAAGTAAATTTTTCAAAAATAATTTTCTAAATATTATTAATTTAATATTTAATTAAAATCATAATTTACTTAAAAAACAGTTTTTAAGATTAAAACTGATTTTATAGTGCTTTCAAAAATTACGTAGGGTCTTATAAAATTATCTAAAAACTATAAGACATTGATTAATTAATTTATGAATACATTTTAGGGAATTAAATTTTCTTTTAAATTAATTAATTAATTATAATTAATTATTTATGACTTACAAAATACCAAAACGTTTACTAAGGTCAAATTGTCACTTTCTAAGATGTCTAAATTTTATTTAATTATCCATGGGTAAGGTTACTCTTATGTTGGATGATTTACTATACATAAGGGTCATATTAATATTAATAAGGTTATGTTACTATTCCTAAGGGTATGTTACTATTCACCGAAAATTATTTTTGTTTCATTAGACTCCAAAAATCATCTTGAGCACAACCGTGTATGTCGGATTTTTAAAATTCCAAACACAAAAGTGAAAAACTTATGTTTAAAGGTCACTTATCACTTAGTAGTTCATTATGTTTTATTTTTATGTTATTTTATGACATAAATATAAGAAGGGAATTTCCATTGAAAAACATTGGGTCGTTACAGCAGGCGTTCGTTAAGTTTGAACTTTATGATACTTAAGAATGTGAATTGGTCGAGAGGATGGGAGGTCGGACTCATTACACCATTTTGGGGGGAATTATTGTCTAATCTGAGACTCTCTTTTTAAATTTAAGATATTTTCATGAATCCTTATTAATTCACTGAAGTATATCATAATTATCCCTTGGAATTTACAATCACTTATTAACATGTGTAAAATTTAAAATCATCAGTATGCATTCATGGTTCTTAGTTAATGGAAACATCTATGTGTATTTTAGGTTTTCCATCAATGGTATCCTCTAATATAATGATTAGAGAATATTTTAATCAACATTTTGATGATACTAGTTTTTAATCCACTCAGTGGGGCACTCTTGAATTTATTGTCATCTAAGGAGAAGAAGGTTTGTTTTGATCCTGGGATCATGCCCATAAAATGAGCTACCTACATATCCCTGTGAAAGGAATCAGAACCCTGATAGTTCGGTGCCTCTTAATAGGACACATCATACCTTTTAATTTCAAGTGATAAGGACCTCTAAGTGGAAGATGCTTAGTTGAAACTTAGTGTGGGACATATGCTGAAACAGCCTGAGGAACTTGGAAAGGATATGGGTTTCCAAGAAAAATAAAACCCTATTGGGAATATGGCCCAAGGAGAATAGGGTTGATTTGAAGTGTTGTGTTTGAACCTCAAGGATGCTTTCTGCATATCCCATATATATGGGAATCAAAGCCCGCGTAGTTCGATAAGTATCATAGGAGAGTATGGTCTTTTGAGAGAGATGATTTTGGGTTTACTTCTTAAAAAGTATTCCTTGAATATTTGGGGTTTAATTTGGGGCTTATTCCTAAGGAGGATACCCAGATTAAAGGAATTAGGTTTGGGTTCCTAAGGAGGATGTCTAATGAGCTTGATCCCTGAGACGGATTCCTACGTATCCCAGTTACGATGGTAATCAGAGTTCTCGTAGGTCCTCCCAATGAGTGTTTGTGGACATGTTGTAACCATCACATATCTTTAAGACCACGTGAGTCATGCTAGGTGTGAGAAACAAGATGAGGTAAAAGATTTAACAATGACACTTCACACTTTTCCCCCTCTACTGATGGAAGAGGGTGCATCTACCATGGAAGAGGGTGAGGCAACGAGCCTTCCCTCTGTTCTATTTACATTGGACAAGGATCCAATGTAAGGAGGAAGGGATGAAGTTGAGGAGGCTTACACCAGGATGGCTTCCCTAAAATTGATCCTAGAAGGAAAGTGGAAAAGTAAGTGTGAACTGTACCTTCCCTACCAGAGACCTGAGGTTCTTGGTCACCTTTTTGAGAAAGGAGAGGCCAAGACCCAACCCTCCTCCAAACCGGGATCTTCCCAACACTGTTTCTGGGAGAAATTTCCATGTGTCTGCGAATATAAAAACCCACATACATTCTAGGAATCCTAACCCCATGGTTAAAAAAATGTGGGAAACCTCTGACTGCGGAAATACAAACACAAATAGGAGACACACTGATGTGACTTTCTTAAAGGATTGATAAGTCATGAGGTTTTGGTGGAGGTTTCAACTTAGTCCCTTTCATATAAGGAACCAAGGAAGAAGATACCCTACCATGAATGGATTTATTTAGAAAAATGTACTTGACTTGGTCATGTTGGTCCCTCGTATAAGTATGCAGTAGAGGTACCCCGCGTTGATGTATTGTGTAGGTATACTGCACAGGTATGGCGCGCAGTTATGTCGCGTAGGTGTTCCGTGCAGGTATGAATGATGAATGAAGAATATGTTTTACATAAAAGAACCAAACCTATGTTAAATTTGAACAAAGTTTTTCAAAACATTCTTATCCCATTTAATTATCTCTTCTATCGTGGTTTAGGGAGCTACTGAAGACAATTTGAGGGATCTAAGTGAAAGAGCTATGCAATGGGAGCTTCAGAGAGTCTCTATTATTTTTTTTAGTCATGAAATGGGGATCACAAGGGCTATATTTATAGGTACAGATGAGTCATGGTCAAATAAATGTTGCTCGCATAGGTATACCATGTTTCTCTATCGTGTAGGTGCTCCGCGTAGGTGTCCAAACATATTCCGTCGCGCAGCTCTACTACATAGGTCATTCACCCAACTCTGCGTGGAGTGCAGTCATACAGTTCCACCACGTAGGCCAGTGCAGCTAGTCCATTGTGAAGTTCTTTGGGAGTTTTTTGATTTACCTTTTTAACTTTTGTAATATGGCCTTGGGATCTGAAATATTCAGAGTTCTCTTCATCGTATTTTTTTTCTTATGTGGTATCAACAAAATCCCCCCATCAGGATTGGATCTAAAGATATAAAGAGGGTCGAGTCCTAAGGTGAACTTGGGGGATAAAGACTATGGATCAATTGCTGAATAGAACAGGCTTTCTGCGTAGGTACTATGTGCAGATATCTCGTTCAAATGTTATGCGTAGTTTTGGAACGTATGTCCTCGGTTGTCTATAAATATGTCTATTCCTTTTCAAATTTATTCACCAGTACTTTTTATATTTCGACGGCTCTCATTGCATATCTCGTTCGCTCAGCCCTATCGTATTGTGCTCTCACATAATTTCCTTGAAATTTCTTCAAGGTAAAATTATTTAAGCGACAGAGCTAAGATTAAGGGAGTTCGTCGAAGGGGTTGTGCTATACTTCTTGTCGAAGTACCTATGCTATGGACCTCGTCGAAGGACCTATGTGAACAGTGTCCTTTTCCAAATTTTTGATTTATCTCTTTTAAAAAATTCAACCTAAATAGTAGAAGTTTGGTTATTTTTTTGCATGAAAGAATGACTCATTTGATGATCCATACTAAATAATCTAAGGCACGTCAAAATTAAATGATGAAGATTATCAGGACAGACTACTATGATGTTGTTGAATGTACTCTTTCGGGGTTATAGAAAGGTTTAAATCCATACCGGCGTGATTATCCACAAAGTCCTTACTTACCCTTGTACGGGCATGGGCTTTTTCAAGACTCACATGTTCCATCTATTAAGAAGTACTTTCCAAAGAATTGGTTTCTTCAATACTCCAACTGTAAATGCATGAATATTAGTACAAGGGTGTTACAGAACAAGAAGGAAAAGTCCCTATTAGTTGAATCCATCATCATAGTGGTTACACTTCCGATATGAAGGATCGTGTTGTAGATCCAAGACTACATTGCTATGATTCTAATTTTCGAGCTTCTCAAACTGATCAATCTAAGGGTTGGAAGTAAGACTGAGGTCTTCTTTCTGGAGGAGGTGTCAAACCTGAGTGGATGTGGGATTCTAGGTACGTCGTACTTGTGCAGAATTCTGGAAGGAGTTATCATATGTTCATATCTACAAATCTGGTTGGATAGGGAAAAATTATGCTTATAAAAATGATTTCATTCCTGAATTACTGAGTCGTTGGAGTCCACAAACTAATTCTTTTAATTTGACACATGGTGAATTTGGTATTAGTCTCTGTGATAGTTACCAAATAGCTAGGATTCATATTTTTAGGGAAATGTATGATGAATTCATTCCACCTGCTACAACATGGGGTGACACTACTAGAATACAATTTTTGGCCCATGAATTATTTAAGTTAGCGAAGAATTTACCCAAATACAAGAAAGATATCCATGCCAAAGTGTAGATGGAATCCTTATTAGAAACAACAATAGAGAAAGGTCCAACCTATGGATGTCCTACTATTTGTCCTTCTGCAGATAACCGGGGAATTTAATGCACATATTGGCCTACGATGGAAAGGGGTGACTATAAGCACTAGGGATATAAATTGAAACCCGATATAGATGCAAAAGTATGCTTAAATGACTTCCTTTCTATGTGTCTAAGCATTTATTTTATTCCAGTCTGCAAATCTGGGGGTGGTGTAAGATCGGGGACTTTAATCATTGCGGATAAATTGGTGGAAGAGAAGTATATTGGGTTAGAAACCCCTGTATTGGAATTAATTTACCATCTTCTATTGAATTTATATAATGGGAAGGCTTCATTTATAATTGAAGGGTAATTACAAGTGTTGTGGGGCTAGAATGCAGCACATTTTTCTTCATACTTAGTATTGAATTCAGTTAGAGTTCCCAATGGTCGATTCACCCCATTTTTACAAAAAATTTCTGGTATTCAACCTCCAAACTTGAGACCTGATATGGTGCTAAAGGCATTAAATGTCTTAGGATAATTCAGCGTCTTTCCTTTTGGTAACCCACTATTTGGAGCATTTATTGATGATGGTAATGAAAAGAATTATGAGCTGAGATCTTATATGATGGCATTCAGGGATGGAATATTATTAACCAAGATTGATGGTGAAATTATTTGTGAGTCTTACATCCCCTATAGGTTTTATCACCAGTTCATATGCCTTCAAAAATCAAACACTTTCCCACCCACATATGTCAAATAAGAGAAACACCCAATCGTATCGCAATAATTATGGATCCTAATAGCTTTAGAGGTATCCAAACTGTCAATTACGCTACCTCCACTAGATGCATCGATTGGATTGGAAGCTAGGTATGCAAAAACTTGGGCCTCTTCATATCCTCAAGGGGATTTGACAAAAGGAATATCTAGAGTGGCGGCTACAATGACTATTGCACCAGGAAATCGTGGTAAGAAGTCCAAGGCCAGAGATGATATAGAAGTTTTGGAGGTTTCAGATCCATAAAAACGTCTTCATAGGAGGTATAATAAGAAGACCATGGCTAGAGAAGAAATACCTCCAATGCCAAGGCGGTCCAGTCATCACCATCAAACAGAGATACCTATTCCATCTATTGAACTTTCTGAAAAAAGGAGGCCTGAAGAATTTCACCGTTCAGAAGGCATTTAATCTCTTCCACAATCAACCATACCAAGATTGAATTATGTGCAACCTTCATCCATTCATCATTAGGAGGGTCTAACCTATGATCTTAGGGATGCGTAGGCATTTCTCCAGCATGGGATTCGAATACCAGACATTAGTGACATCAAAGAACCTTCTGATTGCAATACAGACAATAACTTGGCTGAATAAAATAATTATATTATGGAGCTGGAGGCTTTTATATATGTAACTAATGAAAAAATCTCAGTCTCTAAACGAGTATCTCATATGTTGGACTTAGGAGTACATAAAGGTGTAATTATCGACTCTAAGGAAGAGTGGGATATTTATTTTAATACTGAGAATGTATTTCCCTTTTTTTGTCTCAATTATTCATTACCATTTATCATCATTAATCTTGATGAATATATATTTGTGCAGCTTGAATATAGAGAAGGAAGTTCTGAACCAATTTTTGAATTACCTAAGTATGGTCCGGTAGGCTCTCCTATTAACACAACGAATGATCCTCCCAGGTCACCAGAATTTTTTCCAAGAGCAAGAATCATGACTGGGGTAATGGTGATGGATAATCCCCAACCATTACCTCAATTTTATCCTGCTAAAAGGAGTTTTTCAATCTCTCCCCAAGCTTTTGAACAAAAATTCCAGAGAGTAATGAGATTGATCTAAAGTTTTCACCGAAGGAGTAAGTATTTATACTATCCTTAGGGCACATAATTTTCTCAATACACTCTGGTAACTGTGTTTTTAACCACTTTTAGGATCTATTCCTCTTTCCTCTCTTGAGGGATTAAGAGTTTATTCTTCAAGGCCAGAAAAAGAAACCCTAGGGGAAACCCAAGATCATGTTGACGAATCTACAATTTCAGTAGATAAATCATCAAAAGAATCAGTTATACCTACTCCTAGATCTACTAAGAGAGAGTAAATTAATGGTAAGAGTAAATACACTCCTCTATTTCTTTTGTTAGAGGATCCAAAATAATCAACACTGATATTCCTATTGCTTTAGAAGAAAGGAATAAAGGCCCAGGGCAATCCGAGACAAATACGGATGTTTACCCACTCTTGTAAAGACCTGATGTTGTTATACCAATTGAAGAGTTGATGGAATAGAACATCAGAAGAGCCAATTTAGGCATCGACCAATACTTGTTCGATACCTTAAATGGTGAAGATGCTATAACATTCCAATCTGCATATACTAAAATGGTGAAAGCCCTTAATCCAAATATTGATATTCAAGGTTCCATAAAAGAATTTGGGGATTTTCATGAGGAATTTCAAGGACGTAAATCCTTATTATTTCATTTTCCATACATATTTATTCTTATTTATTTGATTATTTACATAAAAAGTTCACTTTTTCAGCTTTATGTGTAGAAAATGTCGCAATGGCCCTTTTAGAACAGGGTATCCCACTCTATCCTTCTATTGGAGCTGGAGAAATACTTCTAGAGGATCCTCCATCAAGAGATAATCCAAATCCTTCAAATATAACTACTAATCAAACTCAATAGAATGTCCCTTCTCAAGAAACATTTGTTCAAATCACTGAAGTTGAGAATACAAGAGATGAATCCAATCAAGTAGCTGACTTATTTTTGGGTAAATATAATCAAATATATGATTCATATCTATTTCTCCCATTTGAAATTGAAAATGACCTTGATTTATCATTTAGGGTTGTCAGATCCGAGATTATAAGGTGAAGATTTTACTGTCCCAAGAGAATTAGAACAAGGCAACTCTTTAAATGACCTGTTTCCCGAGTACATTTTACCTCATGGTAGTGAATCAGATTCAGACATAGAGATGCAATATTCTCTTGGAATGGAACGTAATAATACATGGTGGCATATCTAGAGAATAATTTCTAAGAATCATTTAGATGAATTTTTGTCCCATTTTTTCAAACTCCCAGAATTCTTTTGTGTATTGGCATTTGGTGGATTTAATTATTGACCAATCCATGATGCTATAAAAGAGGTCATTCGATGGCGAGAGCAGGAGCATAATTTGTAGAAAACTTTTAAAGAGGCTAGATAACTTATCAATATTTAAGGATTTCAAGAAACATTAGTTGAGGTAGAGGTGAATCATAACAATAAATCAATTCAAATTAGCCAACAAATTAAATAATCCATGAAGGATTCATTATATCTTCAATATAAATCAGATGTTGTTCATAAAAAACTTGAGCAGTTGAATCAAATTTTGGGAGAAACCCAACTAGAGGGGATAACTTCTATTTCAACTGCTAAGGAAGCACTTCGTCAGGTAGAGGCATTTGGAGTTTCTCAGTTGTCTCAACTTCAACAAGTAGCTAATAAAGCTTATGAAGCGGTCTAACAAATGAAATTTCAGGTCGAGAATTTATTCTAAAACATGATAGAGAGGCTCCAGTTTGTGGATGGACCTCTGATTTTATATGAATAATAAAACTTTTGTCTTTAATCATATATGTATTCATTCCTATTTTCTATGATTTCAATATTAAAGGTAAATGATGATAATGACTCCTTTATGTTATACAATCATTATTATAATGGAAAGAATGGAGTGTTCAAAATTTTCTTGTTAAGTTGATAGCTCTAAAGAGCATAATTTGATTGTTGCTAGGGTTAAATGGATAACCCCACAAATTTCATATCTTTTGACCTTTTTTTATTTCTCAATATTACCTAAATCATACAGAAATTTATGTTTAGTGAACTGGGACTTGACTTTTTTTTAGAGTGCCCTTCGCGGGTTCTCAATCTAATGAGCACTAATTCTTTTGTTACTGGTAGTTTAGAGTCATTCTTGTTGGACTATAAAGGTCTAGTATTTACGGTCGAATAGCTTTGACCATAAATTTTGAAATTAGATCTCAAATAAAACTTTGTGGCTAATAATTTCTTTAATATTCTTTAAATATTTCTGAGGGGAATCTTGAGCCATGATTTTTATGGTCACCAAATCTAAAACCTGTATCAACATAAGGGGAGTCTCTTCCAAGAACAAATTTACCATTACATGAAAAACCCGTTATGGGGTTTGTGTTATGTAGGGACAACTGGGGCATATACCACATAGACAAATAGTGGAATCTTTTGACTGACAGACCTGTTATGTAGGAAAATTATGAAAGGCCACCTAAGGGCAGGTACTGCATATTCAAAAAAAATAGCTCTTTAATGTTTTAACATTTTACTGTCGATAGATAGGGGAAAATAATAGTTGGGTGACTCAAGACCACAGTGGGTATTTTTTTCAAGGAATGGAATTTAAAGAATGAAAGGGCTATTTTAGACTGACATAAGTCATGACTAGGAAAACCATCTCTATACAAATTTGGTGTATGATTAATGGTTGAGATTTATCAGAAAGGTTAATTTCTGATATCATACTATGCAGTTTTAAGTCATGTAGTGAGGAAATTGGGCATTGTACAGTTTTAAGTCTTGCAGTGAGGATGTTGTGTTGTGCAGTTTAAAGTCTTACAGTGAGGACGTTGTGTGGATTTAATTTAAGTTATTTATCTTTGACCAAAGGTATGAGAAAACTCTCCCCGTTTATTGATAATTTTTTTAGAAACATATTGTCATATTCATTTATGGAAGGAAAAATTGTAAATTGTGATTTGGGAATTTCTGAAATCGAGGAATGATATGGGAAAAGTGCTAAAAGTATTAGAGGAATTCTTTTCCCATAATGAAGTTACCATTATTTAAAAAACCTATTTTGGGGGATATATTATGCAGGTCCAACTGGGGAATATACTATATATCCAAATAGTTTCATCTTTTGACTGACAGGCATGTTATGTAGGCAACTTATGCAAGGCCACCTAAGGGAATGTACTGCATAATCTAACAAAAGATATCTTAGAAGTTTAACATTCTATTTATAAAAGCCGAAGAAAGTTTATGGAGATTCATATATTCCGAAGAACAAAGTTTGATTTATGGATAAAGGTACCTGGATATATAAGGGGTATTTCTAACCAAGAGTTTCCAAATAATTGGAGGAATAAAACTTTTACAAAGGTCTGACCCAAATGTAAGAGGTATGGGGTCTGTAGTTTTAGGTCAAACAATTTGGACCAGAAATGGAAACAATATATAACATGTTGCCATGTGATTTCAGGGTTATTTCATAGTGCATCGAACACATTGTGAGGAAAATATGTAAACCATGGTCTTGAAGACTTTTAGATTGTGAGAAAGATAATGGTACAATTATACTTGAATGACTGTTTTAAAATATCAATTCTTGTATATTTTCATCAAAGATTAAAGGGGACAAAGATACTATAACCAAGAACAAAGTTACCATATTTTGGAAAACCCGTTATGGGTGTTGTATTATGAAGAGCCAACTAGGGCATATGTTTCATAGCCAAATAGTGGAATCTTTTGACTAATAGACCTATTATGTAGGCAACTTATGCAAGGCCACTTAAGGGCACATGTTTCATAGTCAGGCAAAAGAGCTCTCAGATATTAGAAACTCTGTCACCAAAAAACTATTAAAAGATTATGAGGATATAGAAATATTCAATATTAAGAGTGTGAAATATGGAAGGGGGATTTTCCAAATACATATGAGAAATATTTGAACCAATACTGGACACGAGTTTGATGTCCTTTACATAGATCTAACTCATATATAAAATGGAGACTTTGTTTGTTTCCTCTAAATGAATATTATGATATGCAGTTTAAAGTTAAGCAATGAGGAAATTATACTGTGTAGTTTTAAGTCATGCAGTGAGTACATTAATAATCCCATAATAAATTGAGACACCTTATTTCAATAAAGAATCCATTTACCCAATTCCTAATCTCACTTGATCTATGATTGGTTTGAGAAACAAGGATTAGTAAGGATGTTTTCTATAATACAAGGGTGACACAGATAAAGAATAGGGGTATCAGATTTCCATAAAGTTTAACATCATGCATTAAGGACGAAAATAAACCGATATGAAAGGAAAGAAATATTGTAATTGGATTAAGGGATAAAACCCAAGTGTCACTATATGTCTTGTTGGGGAAATAATCAAGTCATACGTAGTTCATAAAACATTCTCTGTGCAGATTTTATTCTTATACAAAAAATAAGGGGGGGGGGGGTTTATCACGGCTGGTCCTAATATTGGAGATCTAGGCATCTCTATATATCTCAAAATAGATGAGAATCAAGCCATACGTAGTTCTTTAAACAATCATTCCTCATGCTAATGGAGTTTGGCATGAAGAATGGGGGATTTTTTAAATGTTCTGAGAAAACGGTAAATCTTAAGACATAAAATGGTATAAGGAACAAATCATATATATCTTAAAGAAACACTCTGTATAGATCTGATACATATACAGGAGGAGAAAATAAAATAATAAGATTTTGTGATTATGGCTAGGCCCAAAATTATATATTTAGGTTTCTCAATGTATCTTATTTAAAATGAGAATCAATCCATATATAGTTCTTGAAACATGGTCTCTATGCAGATCTGACTCAAACATAGCAAAGAGGGGGACTCATGTACTAATAAGGAGTAATATTTGCTTATGGAATCTCTTAATGTCAAATAGAGAGAACGTTAGTTGTAAAAATGATGTCATGTAGTTTAATGTCATGTGACAAGGACGAAGATGCTATGCATTTTAACATCATCCAGCATGGACACTAACGGTTGTCATGTAGTTTAATGTCTTGTAACTAGGACATTGAGGTTGTGAAGTTTTAAGCCTTGTAGTAAGGACATGGTACTGTGCAGTTTAAAGTCTTGGAGTGAGAAGTATTTGTAAAAAACTACACAAAGTATTTCTTCAAAAATCTCACATTTTTTGGAGTTGTGATAAGCTCTCCATCCATTGAGATTAAGGCATAGGCTCTATTTGCATATAACTTGTGTATGGAATAAGGTATTTTCCAATTTGGTTCAAGTTTTGGAGGTTTATTTCTTGGTATCATTGGAGTCCTAAGGACTAATACCATTTCTCCTTGAAAGAATGAATGAAGGAAAACTTTCTTATTAAAATCTCACACTATTATATTCTGATAGACTTCTAAATGATGCAAATTATGAAATATTTTATCATCTAATATTTACAACTCATTGAACCATTTCTAAGATCTTTCATCTGTAGACAACTAATAATAGATTGAAACTCTAAGTGAAAGCAATTGTATTTCAATTGGGAAAACTGCATCGGTTTTATATACCAATGAATAAGAAGTTTCTTGGGTAGCACTACGGGTAGTTGTCCGATAAGCCCATAAAGCATTCAAAAGTTTATCAGGCCATGATTTCTTATCTTTATCCACCATATTATGGAGTATATTAGATAGGGTCTTATTGAAGGCCTCTATCTAGCCATTAGCCAACTCATGATAGCGAGATGAATGGTTAGACTTGATATTATGTTCCTGATACAACTTTTTTACTTCGGTAGAACAAAAATTGGTGCCATTGTCTGTCAAAATAGTATGAGGGATGCCAAATCTGGTGATGATACTAGTTTTGAAAAAAATAAAAATTCTTTTTTCTCTGACTTCCTTGAGAGGTATTGCCTCAACCCATTTAGATAAAAAGTCATTAGTAGTGAGAATATACTTAAACTGCTTAGCCATGGCTGGAGGATAAGGCCATATAACATCTATTCCCCATGTTGTAAATGTCCAAGAGTATTTAGTTGTATGTATAAAATCTAGGGGTTGATGAATGAATTTGGCATGCTGCACTTGATAGGGATGACATTTTTTAGTGAAATCTGTACAATCCTGCATCATTGAAGGCCAAAAGTATCCAAGCCTTCGGATCTGATTAGAGAGTCTGTGCCCAGATTGGTGGGAACCACAAGCTCTTGAATTTACTTCTTTTATGACAGTTGTAGTCTCTTCTCCATCAATACATTCGAATATAATTACATCAAATCCTCACTTTTAAAGGATCTTTTGGTGGTCTGAACAATCATAAAGAGTAAAATTAGCCACTCATCACCGAATTTGTTCTTTCTTAGCCCTATCTGGTGGAAGTACCTCATTTTGAATATATTCCATGATGGATGTTCTCCATCCCGTGGTATGACCATATGGTTCAGAAATATAGAAAATTTCATTAATTTTCTCCATTCTGGTTTGAAAAAAAAGGTGATACCACACGGCGATGGGTTATGCTAATAACTGTCTCATCTCGATTTGGATCTTTAAAGGATGTAGTTGTGTTAGCCAGTGTATGTACTTGAGTATTTTATGATCGTGGGACATAAGAAAATGTCATATCTGAGGTAAATTTAGCCATTAACCCTATGACGTAATCACACAAAGGAATTAATTATTCTTTTTTTATAGAATATTCTCTATTAATTTGTTTGATTACCAATTATGAATCACCTTTTACCTTTAAATGATCCATTTTCACCTGAAGGGACAATTCCAAACCTTTGATGAGAGCTTGATATTCTACTTAATTGTTGGTACCACCTTCTGATAATAGTAAAGAATAAGGCAATACTGCCTTTTATGGGGAAATAAGGACAATTTCTAATCCAACCTTGTTGAGTTTAGGGTTTTCCATTCTCTTTCCTATTAGACTTCTGGAAGCACCATCGAAATACATTTCCCATGTTTAAGAATTTTATTGAATAGAGAAGACCTCTTCATCAGGAAGCTCAATATTAAATCATGTATCTTCTACATATGGATGTTTAGTAAGGAAGTCGACTAGAGCTTGGCCTTTTATTTCCTTTTGAGGTACAAAATGGATATCAAATTGTTGTAAAATAACCGCCCACCATGCCAGATTTCTTATGATTATAGAAGTACTGAGGATAAATTTGAGTGTATTATTATAAGACACCAATTAGACCTCATGATGTTGCAGGTAGTGCCTCAATTTCTGAACTGTGAAGATAAATTCCAGGCAGCACTTCTAAATTCTTGAATATCAAGTTTCTACATCAATCATAGTTTGACTAAGATAGTAAAGGTTGTTTTCATTCCCAGCATCATTATTTTGGGCAAGGAAGGCACCTAGTGATCACTCTAAAGTTTTCACATAGAGAATAAGTGGTCTTCCTTCAACAGGTGGAATTAATACTGGTGGAATCAAGAGATATTTCTAGAGGGTATTAAATGCTTCTTGGAAATCTTCATTCCATTGGGAAGTGACTCCCTTCTTCATTAATATGATGTAGGGTAAACACTTTCCTACCAAATTGGCGATAAAGCGCCGAATATAGGCCAAGTGTCCTTGGAGTCCTCTTAATTCATTCAAATTTCTATGAGGTGACATACCAAGGATTGATTTTTTTTTCTTAGGATAAACTTTAATACCATGATGGCATATAACGAAGCCAAGTAATTTTCCTGAGGTTACCCCGAAAGTATATTTCAAGGGGTTCATCTTCAAACTGTGTTGCTGAAGCTTATTGGATATTGTTTCCAAATCAGACTAGTGATTGGAACATTGTTTGGATTTTACCACCAAATCATCCACATAACATTCAACAAATTTCCCTATGAATGGTTTGAAGATATGGTTCATTTCATGTTGGTATGTTGCACCTTCATTCTTTAATCCAAAGGGCATTACCCGATAGAAAAAACACTCCTTGAGGGGATCTAAAGGTGGTAGATTCTTCATCCTATGGGTCTAGTTGGATTTGATAATACCCAGAGTATCCATATATGAAGAAAAGAGCTTCATAACCAGTCGTCGCATCAATTAAAAGTTCTGTAATCGGGATTGGAAAATCATATTTAGGACAATGCCGGTTGAGATCTCTGAAATCAATGCAGACTCTAATTTTCCAATTATTTTTTTTCACTGGAACAATATTGGCCATCCATTTGGGATATTGAACTTCCCTGAAAAAGTTATCCTTTATAAGCTTATCAGAGGCATGAGTTGGGTGTGTTCTCCTTGCTGCTTTCTTAAATCCACAATGTTCTTCTGGAAAACCCAAATGATGGGTGGCTATATCAGGATTAAGACCCATAATTTCTATATAATTATAAGAAAATATATCTCGATGTTGCTTCAGAAAGAAAGTATACACCTCTTGTTATTTTGAGGTTATAGTCGCACTAATTAGAGTGGGTCGTGGATCTTCTTCTGTACCCAAATTTATTTCTCTAAGTTCATCCACGGTGGCAGAGACACCTTCTTCAAATGCTAGAGGAGCATCCCTGAGATCTTCCTCATCTTATTCATTATTTTTTACCTCATATATTTCCACTTTCATTGTAGATGATGAGTAAAAACTTCCAGTGTTAGTGGATAAATCAATATTTGAACATCTCGAAGAAAAGGCCACCATATCTGATCCTACTGATGATGAAAGTTCTTTATGTGGTAATAAAGAGGGATTGATGAATTGAGAATCAACCTCTTTATCTTCCTCTAGCATTACCACTATCTCTTCTACTCTAGTTGACGAATTATAGGCTTGTTGTAGTTCAGTAGATGAGATGAAAACATCTTCATTCAAGCTTTCATCATTTCTTGGTGTATCAATAATTTCTTCTATGTTGTTAGGCTCAATTACTATAATTGACATTATGGAAGTTAATGGATGAGTCTTTAGGATTGGTTTTACCCTTTCAATTTTATTGATGGGTAACACATAATATGTACTCAAATTTATGAATGGATTTGTTGGGATCTTTTTCAATCCATTTTGAGCATTAACTCTTGTTATCTGCTTTGTCATGGGCTTCTTTCCTTTTATGTTATAAAATTTCACCTCAATGTATTGAGATTCACATGTTCTGAGGGGAGCCTTGTCACCATACAATGTTTTGATTTGACCATTGAAATAGTATTTCAGATATTGGTGGTTTGACAAAGGTATGGATGCATGTTGATGAAACAAAGGCCTTCCAAGAAGAATATTGAAGGTTGTGTCCTGAAGAACAACCATAAAATCTGAATTAGACATAAGATCTCCAAAATGAGTTCTGAGTGTAATCTTTCCCAAAAGTTCGTTTTAATTCTTTTCATATCCTTGCAACATTAAAGTTGAATGTGATAATTCAGATTCAGTTAGGCCCAATCGACAAAGTGTGCGAATTGGAATGAGGTTGACCCCAAATCCATTATCAATGAAGGCTCGTCTAATATCTATGTTATTGACCTTTCCAGACAAATACAAAGGTCTGATATTCCCATGTACAACATCATCCTCATATTCATCCATAAATGATATGACTGCATGACATTCTATAGGATCATTCTCTATATGGTAAACCTCAGCAGCAGCAAATTTGGTTTCAAATTCTTGAGGACTTAAGAAAGCCTCAATAAGTGATTCTAGAAGATTTTTGATATATTCAAAGCATATAAAATTGATAACTTGGCCAGTACTTAGGAAAATTGTTTTAAGACATCATAATTTTGGTCCATAGTTCTGTGTTTCCCAGCATGGATATGTGGTTTTACAGGTGCTTTGGAAGTTGATGATTCTAATATAGATGTACTCTTTGTTGGATAAGAAGCTGTAAATACTGCTAGCTTTGGTAAATTAGACTGACTAGGTCTATTCATTTGCTGAGAAGAAGATGGTGTGGCTTCTAATTGGTCTTCCAAAATAATTTTGTTAGAACTGAACCTGTCTTTTATGGAAGAAACTCCTTGTTCCCATTGAGCCCACTGAAGGGATCTTCCATGAGTTTCTTTCACATATATGGTTCAAGTAGGGGTAGAGTTAAAATGGTGGTTTCTAGAATTTCCATGTCTTTCCCTGTATCCTCGACCTTGGCCCCTTCCTCTTTTCCCCAATTAGGTACAAGTAATTTTGGATCACTATAATCAGAATCACAATTGGCATAAGGATTTGTTAAATGGATAACATTAACAGAACCAAAGACCAATTCTTAATCTGATGAAGATTATTCTTGATAGGTTAATTCTAGTTGTACCGTTTGGCAGGGCGGTGTTCATACTTTTGAAACAAATGGCATAAAATCTTCTAGGGTCAAGGAAAACTTTGTCCTTAACACGATCTTTTTTTCTTCTGACTGTTCTTTGACCTTATGATCACTTTTCTTCTTTGAGGAATTGCCTTTTGATGAAGATGGTTTTTTTCTGGCAGGAGTGATAGAAGACACAATTGGTTGTTTTAACTGTGGTCCTAAAATAGCATGAGTCTGGTTGATCATTTTCCTGATCATCCAATCATCATATTTTTGCACATTTTTACTTTTAACCTCTTTCTGTTCTCCCTCTTCCTCTGGATTGGTAGTAGTAACACATGCTACTTGAGCTGATGAACTTTTCAATTTCACTTGTCCAGAGTCTACCATCTTTTTTAGAAGGTCTTTGAAAACAAAGAACTCCAGAAAAGGGTGTCCCAACATCTGATAAAAGGGAAAATAATTCGAAAGATCTTAATATTCATCTTTATTTGGATTTTTTGTCCTTGTAAACTGAACCAAATTTTTTTCTAAGGATGAAATGAAGTAACTAGAAACTTTTCCTTTCTTTGAAGAATAAAATTTATTCTTTAATTACTAAAACTATTTACACCTTTGATCTCTTTGATCATCTTGAAGAGGCAGTCATTGCTGCTGATGCTCAAGAGGCGGAGCCCTTCGGTATGATGAGGGTCTTGAAGTAGAAGCAGGTATAGGTGCCTGTTTGAGGGTGACTGTAGTAGCTTATGTTTTTCCTATTCTCCTCCCCAGAGCTGATAGAATTACATGATTTTTATCCTTAGTTTCTATAATAGAGTCTTCTATCTGTTGAGAGATATAAGTAAGGTCTCAAAACCTTCCTATGTATTTCACAGGGATCAATGGTGTGCATAATTCGTCTCGTAGATTTGTCACACAGATTGGAAGCAATTCTTCTTGAGGGGGTGCTAGACTTAAGGAATATGTTAATCCTTTCCATCGTGAAATGAAATATGAAACTCTTTCATTCTCCATTTTTTTACAATTATTAAGATAAAAAACTGTCATCTTTGGTAGTCTTGAGATGAATTGGAGAAGAAATTTCATACGGATATCTTTCCATCCAGTAATTGATCAAGATTGCAAACTTGTATACTAGAAAAAAGCTGGTCCTTGTAATGACTACATAAAACACCTAATATTAACTGCTTCTTGTTGTTGAGAAGTTCCTGTCATGGGATCACAACGAGAAACAAAACGTGTTAGGTTTTGTTATGGATCTCCCAAACCATTAATGATTAGGAATGTGGTATTCATAAAATTTGGTGGGGGAGGAATTGCATCCACCCATACAGGGTAATCTCTCTTTTCCGACTGAATTGGTGCACTTTGTTCCTCCATATATTTCAATCAAGCCTTTAATGCCTCAATTTTGTTCATAAGAATTTGGGGAAAATCCAAATGATTGGAACCTGTGCAGGTCTAGTAACTGGAGCTTGAGTTGGTGTTGTGACCGTTAAAACCACTGATGGTGGTGTTGATACCTACCTTGGTTGTATACCTAATGGAGGGAATTCATTATCCACATTTATAGTTACTATAAATCCACTTTGTTGAGGAGTTCCTATAGGATTTTTAGGTTGAGGTCTTTCTTGGGGATACCATCTAGTAGAAATGTTGTTTCAAAGTAACTCTGTATTGAGTCTTTTCAGCTCCTTTATTTCCTCTTATTGTTGTGAAAATCTCTCTTCAAGTGAAAGAGATTGAACTTCTCGAGTGGAAAAGTGAAATTCAATCTGACTTTTTTCCTTTCCCCTTGTTAGTTACCTTTCAGAGATGGGGGAGTTGGTTATTTGAAGGCATGCCTAGATTCTGGGTAAGCCTCTGATTTCAGGTACATACACCTTGTTCATTTGCCTCGGTGTGTACCGTATTATGGACAAGAACTTCATCTTCTGATTCCCCTGAATTGGACTTATTTTCTATAGGATCTTATGCATTTTTGTTAATAACATTCACTGATGAATAATTCATTGATGGAATTGTGTCTGTGGTTCTGCAAGATCGTCTCCCTTTTTGTCTTTCACGAGACTATGTTCTCCTATATGAAGAATTCCCTGGAACTGTTTGGTGGACAGTAACCTAAAGGGAATCATTTGATAGATCAGTTGTACACTTTTCTTCTATCTTCTTCCCTAATAGGGAGAAAACTAACTTCCATTGATTAGGGGATTGTATAAGTGAAAAATCCTCCAGCCCTGCAGGCTGGGGCTGATCCTATTCTTCTTCTTCAAATCTTTAAACATTTTTTAATGAATTTGAAGGATGAACTATGAGCCCCCAGCCTTGAAATTTGGGGTTATTATTGAACTGTTATGGCTGAAATTCATGCAAAAAATCTTTTGAATTTGAGGATTTTGGTTCGTACATTAGTTGGGTGCATCATCCAACAATCACTTAATTCACTTGTTTCAAAAGATTGTTGTGCTATTTCAGACATTTCCATTCTCCGATGCCTGACATCCTCTTAGCAAGACGCCTGTTCAAGAGTATCATATGCTTGATGTGAAAGTAACTCAACAAATTCTGTTCTTTGGGCTTGATTATAATGAGAACTAGTTGAGGTTGGTTCTTGAGCGTACATTTGATTACATACAAAACCTATTGATTGTGGCCGACTGTGGGTAATAACATTACATGAGACCACTTTTGGAAGAATTTTATGGTTTTGGAGTGCAGTGAAATGCAATGCTCCATATGCACCCCATCCTATGATACAAACATTAGATGGGGAATTAGAAATTAACTGGCATAGCCTCTTTAGAACATTGAGACATGTGCGCTAAAGGGTTCTCTACTATTTTTCAACCTTTGGATGTTGAGAAACTGAGAGAGATGCCAAGTCAATTTGGTGTTTCAACCCTTCTATTACCTTTACGTGATTTTTATATTCATCATATGGTAAGACTTTGGTTTTCAAATGACAAAGATTTTTCCATAAGTTGAGACGAATGTCATGAATGCAATATTCTGTTATCAATTCTAGAATGTTATACTGATAATTTTCCAAAGTCCATAACATGACTGATATTTCTCCTTTATCTAATTGTTTCCTCATGTTTAACACATCTTCTTAATCTTTTACAAGAGGTTTATCCACTTTATCTGACCAGAGTGGATGCTCTATATTATAAGAAAAATGACCTAAAGGATCTTCGGTGAATGATCATTCCCTTAATATGTTTTTTGGTTGAGAAAGTGTTTCACTTGTAAATGACAAGGCATCAAACGTGATTGGATTTGTGTTTTTAAGTGCCTCAAGATAGGAGGGATTTCTCATCGCTACATTGTTAATTATGGAATTGTCTTGACAATGTGAAATACTATTTTGGAGAGGACTTTCACAGTGAATTCCATATTGGGTAGGATCACCATGATGGATTACAACAAGGGATAAATCTTCTTACTCCTTGGTCTTCTAGCCACATGGATGGTTTCCATGGCTCTCATCCAGAGATACGCACTCTGGATTGACCAAATTTTTATGAAGTAAGAATTCATGATGAAGTGTCTGAAAAGGAACTTCAGAATTACAACTATCAATCCCATAATTTTTTAATGAGAGGATAGGATCTTGAGCAGTAAAAGATAAATTTCTGAGGGTTTCAAGAACTCCATCATTAAGAGGAGCCACATTGCAGCTTAACTCTTGATTTTCCAAAAATGCTAGGGGAGACTTTTTCTAGGATGTTATCTTATACTTTGTTGGGGCCACTTGTAGGAAAAAGTGGTTATCATTGGTAGGTATATGTTTCTGCCTTGGAGTGGTTATAGAAACCAACTGATTAACTCCAATTGGAAAGGGTGTATGTTCTCGATCCTTTTGTCCATATGATATGGGGGAGTATACCCGATGACCCTCTTGGACTAGAGAAGAGGTGTGTATCTGCTCCGAGAAGGCATGCCGATGTGTCATCCCATGTGTGGGAATAGATTTATGTTTCTTCTTCCCTGATACTGATGAAGTAGTTGTTAAAATATCCCAGCATGCTTCCAGAATATGGGTAGGGATATGCATTTTCCCTTTCACCATTGATAAGATGTGTTTGGTGACATCAGCAGTCAGAATGTGAATATACGTCCATTCCGTATCTAGAGTGGGTGTATGTGCCTACTCATGTCCTCCTTTTCATATCAATGGGTATTGACAGTACTCACGCATTGGTTAATAGAGTTGGGTCTTCCCCAAATTTGTCATTGGAGCTTTCCGACTGACTTCTTCGTGCGCTACCAAATGAGAATGTTGGTAGTCTTGATGAACATTGGTAGGTGTATGTGCATGCTAGTTGTTTTCCATTAAGTATGGTTTATGTACTTCCTTCAATAATGGCAGACGAGATTACCGATAGAATTTTTGATTGTAAACAGGTGTATGTTCCTATTTATCAGTTTCCACCATATTAGATTGGTGAACTTCTTTAAATGCAGTCAGATGAGCCTGCTGACTGGATGATGACTTTTAAACAGGTGTATGTGCCTGTTCACGGTGCTCCACTGGGTTTATCTGATGGGATTGGTTGGTTGATGTCAGATGAGTCTGCTGAGTAGCAAAATTAGGATGGACGGGTGTATGTTCCTGCTCATTGTTTTCCATCAAGTTAAAATGATAGACTTCTCCAGAGGAGGAATAGGTGAGAACCTTCTCCCTATTGACTGGACATTATCCCTAGCGGTTCTTCTTGCATGCCTGGGTATGAGATACCTGGGTCAAACATCTAGAGGCAACACCCCCATCATGTTGTGGGTACACTACTACGTGATTTTGGCAGCGATTGCTAGTGGGAGTCCTCAGGAAGGACTCTTGAATTCTTGAATTGAGGCCTTGAGTGACCACTTGATCCACCTCCCTATAGTACAGGAGTAATTTATTATTGTGTTCCGGGGATAAATACCCCAAACGGTTAGAGACGGTGGTTGGCACTGTTTTCTTCTTTATCATTGGTCTTCATTGGCCAGATGATCGAGGATTGTTGATGACCTGGAGGGATTGTTGAGCATCCTCCAAAGTCATGATTGTACCATGCTGGAAATATTCCTTTACTATCACATTAGAGACCCATCAATGAAGATTCTAGGTTGGTGATGACGTCCTTCCTATAGATGGAGATCCAGCTTAAGCAGTGGTCGGGAAGTTCACAGATGTTGTCTCACAGAAATCCATTCTTTGGATTAAAGGGAGTTTTGTGGAAAAATAAATACAACAATAAGAACTATTAAAAAAAATATTTTTATATGGATACATGCATGATTAATTCCTTTGTCTATCCTTACTTTATCAATTAATACGGGCCAAACAGGTGGGTAACATTATTAACTTGGTTAAGGATTCACGTCGGTTGGGTTCACCATTTTTTTTCGTAGTTCCTTGAAACATGTGTTTTAGTTTTAAGAAACACTATTTCCAAGAGGTTTCCATTGGATTTATTTATGGAACTGGAAACTTACAACAGTTCTTTATCCAAAGAGGATCTGCTTTCCAAAGGCAGGAATTCATTAAGTTTGAACTTTACGATACTTAAGATCGTGCATTGGATGAGAGGATGGGAGGTCGGACTCATCACACACTTTTGGGGGGAATTATTGTCCACTCTAGGACTCTCTTTGTAAATTTAATATATTTTCATGAATCCTTATTAATTCACCAAGTATATCATAAGTATCCCTTAGAATTTACAATCACTTATTAACATGTGTAAATTTTAGAATCATCAGTATGCATTAAAGGTTCTTTCTTAATGGAAACATTCATGTGTATTCGAGGTTTTCCATCAATGGTATCCTCTAATATACTGATTAGAGATTATTCTAGTCATCATTGTGATGATACTGGTTTTTAAGCCACTCAGTGGGGCACTCTAGAATTTATTATCATCCAGGGAGATGAAGGTTTGTTTTGATCTTAGGATTGTGCCTATAAAATGAGCTACCTATATATCCTTGTGAAAGGAATCAGAACCCTCGTAGTTAGGTACCGCTTAATAGGACACATCATACCTTTTATGTTCATGTGATAAGGACCTCTAAGTGGAAGATGATTAGTTGAAACTTGGTGTGGGACTTATGCTAAAGCAGCCCGAGGAACTTGGAAAGGATATGGGTTTCCAAGTAAAATCAGACCCTATTTGGAATATGTCCAAAGGAGAACAGGTTTGATTTGAAGTGTTCGTTTTGAACCTCAAGGAGTCTTCCTATGTATCCCATATATATGGGAATCAAAGCCCATGCAGTTTGATAAGTCTTATAGGAGAGTATGGTTCTTTGAGAGAGATGAGTTTGGGATTACTTCCTGAAAAGGATTCCTTGATGAGTTGGGGTTTAATTTAGGGATTATTCTTAAAAAGGATGCCCAAATTAAAGGAATTAGGATTTGGTTCCTGAGGAGGATGCTCAATGTGCTCAGGCCCTGAGACGGCTTCTTATGTATCCTGGTTATGATGGGAATCAGAGTTCTCATAGTTCCTTCCAATGAGTGTTTGTTCACAAGTTGTAACCATCACGTATCTCTAAGACCACATGAGTCATGCTCGGTGTGAGAAACAAGAGGATGTGAAATATTCAACAATGAAACTTCACACTTTTCTTCCTCCGCTAATGGAGAGGGTGTGTCAGCCATGGAAGAGGTCGAGGCGATGATCCTTCCCTTTATTCTATTTACATTGGACAAGGGTCAAATGTAAGGATAAAGGGATGAAGGTGAGGGGGATTACACCAGTATGGCTGCCATAAAATTTATCCTGGTAGGAAATTGGAAAATTAAGTGTGAATTGTACCTTCCCTGCTAGAGACCTGAGGTTTCGACTCACCTCTTTGAGAAAGGAGAGGCCAAGAACCAAAACTCCTCCAAACCGGGATCTTCCCAACACTGTTTCTGGGAGAAAGGTTCATGTGACTGTGGATATACAAACCTACAAACATTCCATGAATTATAACCCCATTGTGAAAAAAATGTGGGAAACCTATGAATGTGGGAATACAAACTGATATAGGAGACACACTGATGTGCCTTTCCCAAATATTTGATAAGTCAGGAGGTTTTTTTGGAGGTTTCAACTTAGTCCCTTTCAGATAAGGGAACCAAGGAAAGAGATACCCTACCATGAATAGATTTTTTTAGAAAAAAGGTACTTGATTTGGTCGCATAGGTCCCTCTTGTAAGTATATCATGTAGGTACCTCACTTTGATGTACCGTGTAGGTATACCGTGCAGGTATGGCATGCAAGTATACTGAGCAGGAATGGAACGCAGGTATGCTGCACAGGTATGCCGCGTAGGTATGGATGATGACTGAAGAATATGTTTTACATAGGAGAACCAAACCTATGTAAAAATTTTAAAAATACTTTCAAAACATGCTTATCCCATTTAATTATCTCTTCTCTCATGGTTTAGAGAGCTACCTTAGGCAATTTGAGGGATCTAAGTGAAAGTTTTATGCAATGGGAGTGTAACGACCCAAAGTTTCATTAATGGAAAATCCTTCTTGATCTTATTAAATGTCTCTTTATATAAAATGTTTTTATAAAATGTCAACTTCATTGGTTTTATGATAAGAATTGTGACCGTTACTTTTATAGTCGTTGAATAGTGATCACATGATTAGTATAAATATAGGGCTTTAACACATCCAATTTTACTTAGACAAAGTGATGGCCTCATCCAGTAGAATTTCCCCATACAAAGACCATTTATCAGAGCTCGAAAAAGTGGTGGCGTCCTTGGGCTTCGCTCTTGACCAAGCCCAAGCTGATCTTCACCATGTCAAGCTCAAACGGGACCGTCTATGGGAGAAGTGGAAGTTGATAGAAATTACCACTCGAGCGATGTTATCCGAGCCACCCCAAGAGTCTGTCACCATCGCACACCTTACCCTTAGGTCTTATGCGGCTGTTTTAAGGGGTTATGTAACTAATCTATAGTACTATGTTTATGTACATTATTTTTTTATATAATAATGAATATAATTTCTTGTCATTATTGATACATTGTAAATAGTTTTTAAAATAAAAATGGTGTTTTAGTTATTATTTAAGTAAGAAATCTATTTTATTAAATTAATGGATTTTTGAATGAAATAATATTTTAATAAATTATTGTTGTTATTATTATTATTAGATTAATTTTATAATATATAAATGATTATGTAATTGTATGAATGCAATTATAATTTTTTATTAAGGTTTGAAAGCCATTTTTGTCAAAACCCGTGAATTTTCGATAAATGTCGGTTTTTCTTTTAAAAGTAAAAATCAACATATTTAGAAAATTATTTAGATGAAATAATTTTTATTTTTGGAATCAGGACGTTTAAATTATCCAATGTTGAATTTTTCATAATTTTCTGACACAGTCAAATTTTTGAGTAAAAATTAAATACTGTTTAAATATATAATGTGTTTAATGACATCATAATGACCAAATAGTGATTTAATAAAATACTGTAATATTTATGTTCGGAAAATATATGTTTTAATATTAAAATAATGTGATTTTGGGTTTTTTTGGCTTACTTTTAAAAGCATTAATGGACCCCTCAAAACTTATTAAACACTTTTCTTTTTAAATTAATTTCCATGGGAGTGTGACTCACCTCCACATAAGAAACCCTAATATTTTAAGAAGTTAGGACCTTGTAATTATAAAATATTATTTTCCTCTTCCATTTTCCAGAAACCATGGGCAAAAACCATGGGATGGTTTGTGGTTTGGATTAATTTAATATAAGGGGTCCCAAACCTAAATAATAAAGAATTCCCTCACCTTTCCTATATAAACCCACCCAAGCTCCCACTTCCTCCTCACTCAAAGCCTTTTTAGTTCATCCAACCTCTGCCATACTTTCTCTAGACTCTTCCCAAGTTGCCCCAAGCTCCCAAGAAGCCTCTCACAAGCCTCTCTCTAGCCTTTGGAAGCACACTTCCAAGTAAGGGTTTTTTCTTCCTTTCTCATTTTTGTCCAATTTTCTTTAAGTTGTTTTTCCCTTTTAATTTAAATTATTAATGTTGGGGTATGGTTTTTCACCTCCCTCATACTTTCCTCTTTATTTTTGAATGATTTAAGACCCTTTATCTCTCATTAAATTCCTCCCATGTACACCCATTACTATGCCGAAATTCTGAAAGGAACTTCTCTCTCCTCTTTTACATTCAAGCAGTACTTTTGTATCATGAATATAAATTCCATTACAATTTTTGGTACATGTATCTATATGACCTCCTTACTTTCCATTACATGTAAATATGATGAGTAACCCCTTTCTCTCTCATAAACCATTTTTATGAATTCTTATGTCACGTCGTTCCGCTGCCGAAATCGCACTGATTTTCTAAGCCAATGTCATTGTGTAGTGAATACCATGCCCATTTCTCCATCAAGGGTATTCACCTTTATGCACATTTACTTATTGATTGTAAAGTTTCATTTATGAATTCCACATTCCATTATCGTGGAATAAATGATTATGAATCCATGTTTTATGATCCATGTGGCACACTTATGCATGAAATGAAATGTTTAAGAAGGGTGCGCCCTAATAGTGCTCCAATGCATTGGGTAAAGTATAGTATCATGGTACGTCATGTACAATGAGTGTTGACTCATGCTAATTCAAGTACAAAGAGGTTTTACTCGTTCTTTATGTGCAATGAGGATTTACTCATGCTCCATGTGCAATGAGCCTTGGATCATGCTAATTCCATGTTAAGTGTTGTTGCCACATTTCCATGTTATGATTATCATGCTTTATCATGCCTTTATGTTCATGTTTTTCTTATGCTCTATTTATATTCCTATTTTATAACATGTATTGTACTCCTCATGTTATTCCATGTGTACTCCCTTACTGGGCTTTATAGCTCACCCTTTTCTTATGCATGTCCTCAGGTTATCCCATGCAATGCTAAGTACGAAGGAATTTAGTGGTCATGTAAAGGAAGTTTTCAATAAAGATGTTGTATTTAATGTTTTAAGATTTTATGTAATGA
This sequence comes from Viscum album, assembly GCA_963277665.1. NCBI lineage: Eukaryota > Viridiplantae > Streptophyta > Magnoliopsida > Santalales > Viscaceae > Viscum > Viscum album. The sequence continues at coordinate 1,040,335,297 of OY728163.1, read as the reverse complement.
TACTAAGCCCCAAATACACTAAACCTCTCGATCTTCTTTGTTGTATCAAGTGAAGTTTTATGTAATAAACCATGTTTAAGTTGTAATAAAAAACAGGGTTGTCATAGTTGGTATCAAAGGATAGGTTTGGTTATTTTTGGGATTAGGATTAGAAAACCATAGTAAAGCCTTAGATACAAGACTAAGTATAATAAAAACGTCCCTAAGTTTTGGTGAGTATTTATTATGTGGGTTATCAACCAAATACATCCTTGTCTGGATACGAGCAGGTATAGGCGGCTCTGGCACAGATGTATCCTAGGGGTAAAACCTGAAAACACCGTTTTGAGCTAGACTCGAATGGGAACTAGTGCACAACAATGGGTCTTGCTACACTCTTGGTTACGACACTCATGAGGGATATGCTTTGGTAAATTCACAAGCTTAGTATGAACCCTTATTAAGGGAATTAAAAAAATGCCCCTAGGAATATATGTTAGAAAGTAGATCATGAAAAGACTAGATCGAAGCCTATGGACTCATGAGTTAAGGAAATGAAAGTTTATTTATAAGTCATCAACTTTTTTCTTTGGATTAACCTTTATGTGTTACCCCTAAAATTCCTTTTATTCTAGCCAATGGCTAGTAATAGGAGGACTCGGGCTAACAATCGATGTGAAGATCAGTGTGATGATTGTACTAATGAGATGCCCAATCCAATGGGAGCGGGAATCCTGAACTTTTTCACGCTTCTCTCTCAGCTAACTCAAGCATTGAATAGAAACACAGGTCAAGAGGAAATTCCAAACCCCCCCCCCCCCCCTAAGAAAGAACAAGTCACTATCGAGAGCTTCATGAGACAAAGGCCTCCTACTTTTAGTGGATCATCTGATCCCACGATCACTGAACAATGGATCAAATCCATTGAAAAGATCCTCTCCATCCTTCAATGTTCGGAACAAGAGAAGGTTCTCCTGGCAGCTTATTGTATGGAGGGTGAAGCTGATCAATGGTGGACGTTGATTAAAAATACGAAGCCTGAGGAGGAGATCGAGGTGTTGGAATGGAAGGATTTCCCAAAGATTTTTTTCGATAAATATTTTCCACACACCCTCTCGCTTAAGATGGAAAGGGACTTCCTTTCCCTCAAGCAAAAAGGCGAATAATCTGTTGGAGCGTACGAGGCAAAATTTACAAGGCTTTCACGATACGCTTTCGGCTTTGTCGTTACCCCCGAATGCAAGGTTGACCGCTTCTTTGGTGGGCTCAAGCCTAGCCTGCGGAAAGCATTAGCGATCCGTGACTTCGACAGCAATGAGGAAATTGTCCGATGTGCCCTAAAGGTCAAAATGGAGATTGGAGAATCACAGGGGTATCATGGGGATAAGAAGCGTAAGGTGGAATTCAATGCTGGTGGGCCGATGGATAAATCCAACGGTGCTAAGAAGATCTAGCACCCCACTTTCCAAAAGTGTGGAAAGAAGCACCCTGGAAATTGCCTTAAGGGGACGAGGAAATGCTTCAGGTGTGGAAGAGAAGGGAACCTAGCTGTTAACTGTCGGCAAGAAAGACTCGCGGCTGCGACAGAGGAGAGAAACGCTCCGTTCGAACCTCAACGCATTGTTCAATGCTACAAATGCAAAGAACTAGGTCATTTTGAAAATCAGTGCCCTAATCCAAGGGTTTTCGGAGACAAGCAACAACCTCCAAGGCAACAAGGAAGAGCTTTTTCCATCACTTTTGCCGAAGTGAACCCCGACAATGAAGTGGTGACAGGTACGCCAGTTATTCATTCAAGAATAGAGAATTTACTTTTTGATTCAGTATCTACGTATTATTTTATATCTAAAAAGTTTATTAGAACAATCCCAGCACCACCACAAATCATGGAAGTGAAGATGTCGGTGAGTACGGTAAATGGGGAAATCATTGAATCCCATAAATATAAGTCCTCCCATGTTATAATATTTGGATTGAATTTCTCAGTGAACCTCATCATACTCCCTCTGGTGGAATTTTATGCAATTCTTGGCATGGATTGGCTTTCCTTATATAGAACCAACATAAATTATCGGGAGAGGGAAATCACACTCCATATGGAGAATCAAACCTCGATTCTTTACAAGTGTAAGGAGGAAGATGAATCTCCTTTAGCTCCATCATCTCAAGTGTGGATATTACTACCTTATGATCATGCGTATTTGGATCAAATGATTGAGTCCAAGGAAGAAACCATCCTTGAAGAAATGCCTATTGTGAGGGAATTCGCTGAAGTGTTTCCCGAGGAACTGTCTAGTCTTCCTCCTAAAAGAGATCTTGAATTCTCAATTGAACTTATACATAGGGATTTACCAATATCCAAGACTCCATATAGAATGTCTGTTTTAGAGCTTGAAAAGCTGAAGAAACAACTACAGGAGAATCTTGATAAAGGGTTTATACGCCCAAGTGCTTCACTATGGGGTGCACCAGTCCTCTTCGTCAAGAAGAAGGATGGGTCAATGCGGATTTGCATCGATTATAGTGAACTTAACAAAATAATGATAAAGAATAAGTATCCTCTCCCAAGAACTAATGACTTGTTCGATCAGCTGTGTGGAGCACAATTCTTCTCTAAGGTAGATTTGCGGTTGGGATATTATCAAGTAAGGGTGAAGAAGGAAGATGTCCCCAAGACTGCTTTTCGTACAAGATACGGGCACTATGAATTCATAGTAATGCCTTTTGGACTCACCAATGCTCCAGCAATCTTTATGGACTTGATGAATAGAGTCTTTATAGATTACCTAGACAAATTTTTTGTAGTCTTTATAGATGATATTCTAATATACTCCAAAACCAAGGAGGATCATGAGGAGCATTTAAGAACTGTACTAGAGACTTTGCGCAAGGAGAAGCTCTATGAAAAGTATAGAAAGTGTGAGTTCTAGTTGAAGTTGGTCTCATTCTTGGGCCATATCATCACAAGCAATGGGATATCTGTGGATCCCTCCAAAACAGATGCAATTGACGGATGGCCGAGACCAACATCGGTAACAGATATACGTAGCTTCTTGGGGTTAGCTGGATATTATCGACGATTTGTGAGAAATTTCTCACGATTGTCTAACCCTCTTACCAAGATAACTCGAAAGGGAGTAAAGTTTTCTTGGAGTGATGAAATCAAAGAAAGATTCAAGGAGTTGAAAAGGAGGCTTATCACTGTGCTCGTGCTCACTTTACCCACAAGTGGGGAACTTTTTGTGGTATTCAGTGATGAATCGAAGAAGGGGTTAGGATGTGTGCTGATGCAGAATGATAAAGTGATATCCTATGCCTTAAGGTAGTTGAAAATCCATGAGCGAAACTATCCAACGCATGATCTGGAGTTAGCGGCGGTGATCTTTTCCTTGAAAATCTGGCAGCATTATCTCTATGGAGAGAAATGTGAGATATATACTGACCACAAAAGTCTTAAATATATATTCACACAGAAAGAGATTAATATGTGCCAGAGAAGATGGATAGAGCTCATCAAGGATTATGACTGTTCAATCTATTACCACCCTAGGAAAGCAAACAAGGTGGAATATGCCCTAAGTAGAAAGGATCCAGCGATTCTATCAATGATGAGAATTGAGAAGGATCCAATCTTCTTAGACTTGATGAAGATGGACATGGGAATCATATAGAATGGAACATCATCAATACTTTCACAAATGATTGCTCAACCATCTCTTTTGGAAAGGTTAAAGGATTCTCAAAAGGATGATGTGGGAATTAAGGAAAAAGTGGAAGCTATCAAAAAAGGGAAATCCTCCATATTTAATGTTAATGAAGAAGGAATTGTGTGGTTTGGGAAAAGACTTTGTGTTCCATCAAGTCCGGAGCTGAAGAAGGAACTTTTGGATGATGCACATAGTTCAAATTTCTCTATTCACCCAAGGAGCACAAATATGTATCGAGATCTTTGAGAAAACTTTTGGTGGGATAATATGAAGAAGGAGATTGCTGAATATACATCAAAGTGCATGGTGTGTCAGCAAGTGAAGGCAGAGAGGCAGAAGTCTAAGGGGATGATGCAACCATTTCCCATACTAGAATGGAAATAGTAAAACATCACCATGGACTTTGTAACCGGACTTTCGAGGAAATCTAAAGGCAAAAATGCAATATGGGTTGTTGTGGATCGTTTTACAAAGACTGCACACTTCATTGCTATTCAGGAGGATTTCTCATTGGATCAACTGGCACGGATATATATCAGGGAAGTGGTAAGGTTGCATGGAGTACCACTATCTATTGTGTATGACCGAGATCCAAGATTTACCTCTATGTTTTGGAAGAGTCTTCAACATGCTCTGAATACTAAACTGAACTTTAGTACGGCCTGTCATCTTCAAACTGATGGACAATCCGAGCGGACTATCCAAACACTTGAGGATATGTTGAGAGCGTGCTCAATGGACTTTAAAGGAGGATGGGATCAACATCTTTCTCTGGTTAAGTTCTCTTATAATAACAGTTTCCACTCGAGAATCCAAATGTCACCATATGAAGCCCTGTATGGGAAAAGGTTCGGAACACTGGCATGTTGGGATCAGGTTGGTGAACGTAAGCTGCTTAGACCAGAAATGGTCGAGGAAATGGTGGAGAAGGTGAAAACCATTTAGCAGCATATCAAGGCAGCCCAGAGTCGACAGAAGAGTTATGCAGATAATCATCGATGAGACCTTGAGTTTAAAGTTGGATACATGGTTTTTCTATGAATATCTCCATGGAATAAGGTCATGAGGTTTGGAAAGAAAGGGAAGTTAAGTCCAATGTACATCGGCCCCTTTGAGATTCTTGATCGTGTCGGGGCTGAAGCCTATCGACTAGCACATCTGCCTACTATGTCCAAAGTACATAATATCTTTCATGTATCCCTCTTAAGGAAGTACATACTAGACCCTTCACATGTACTCTCTTCTGAGGTGGTACAATTGGAAGACGATCTTTCTTATGAGGAGCAACCAGTGAAGATCTTAGATCGTAGAGAAAAAGTTCTACAAAATAAGACAATTCCCCTCATCAAGGTGTTGTGGAGAAACCACAAGTTTGAAGAAGAAACTTGGGAATCAGAGGAAGTGATGAAGTTGAGTTACCCACATCTATTTTAGTGTGGGAAAAGGAAAATTTTGAGGGAAAAATTTCTTAAGGGGGGAATATTGTAACGACCCAAAGTTTCATTAATGGAAAATCCCTCTTGATATTATTAAATATCTCTTTATATAAAATATTTTTATAAAATGTCAAATTCATTGGTTTTATGATAAGAATTGTGACTGTTACTTTTGTAACTATTGAACAGTGATCACATGATTAGTATAAATATAGGGCTTTAACACATCCAATTTTACTTAGACAAAGGAAACGATGGCCTCATCCAGTAGAATTTCCCCATACGAAGCCCATTTATCGGAGCTCAGAAAAGAGTTGGCGTCCTTGGGCTTTGCTCTTGACCAAGCCCAAGCTGAGCTTCACCATGTCAAGCTCAAACGGGACCATCTACGGGAGAAGTGGAAGTTGATAGAAATTACCACTCGAGCGATGTTATCCGAGCCACCCCAAGAGTCTTTCACCATCGCACACCTTACCCTTAGGTCTTATGCAGCTGTTTTAAGGGGTTATGTAACTAATTGATAGTACTAAGTTCATTTACATTATTTTTTTGTATAATAATGAATATAATTTCTTGTCATTATTGATACATTGTAAATAGTTTTTAAAGTACAAATGGTGTTTTTAGTTATTATTTAATTAAGAAATATATTTTATTAAATTGAGGTATTTTTGAATTGAATAATATTTTAATAAATTATTATTATTATTAGATTAATTTTATTATATATAAATTATCATGTAATTGTATGAATGCAATTATAATTTTTATTAAGGTTTGAATTCAATTTTTGTCAAATCCCGTGAATTTTTTATAAATGTCAGTTTTTATTTTAAAAGTGAAAATTAACATATTTATAAAATTATTTAGATAAAATAAATGTTATTTTTGGAATCAGGACGTCAAAATTATCCAACGGTGAATTTTTCATAATTTTCTGAGACAGACAAATTTTTGAGTAAAAATTACATACCGTTTAAATATATAATGTGTTTTATGACATCATAATGACCCAATAGTGATGTAATAAAATACTATAATCTTTATGTTCGGCCAATATATGTTTTACCATTAAAATAATGTGATTTTGGGTTTTTTTGTATTACTTTTGAAAGCATTAATGGACCCCTCAAGACTTATCAAACACCTTGTCTTTTTAAATTAATTTCCATGGGAGTGTGACTCACCTCCACATAAGCAACCCTAATATTTTAAGAATTTAGGACCTTGGACTTATAAAATATTATTTTTCTCTTCCCTTTTCCAAATACCATGGGCAAAAACCATGGGATGGTTTGTGGTTTGGATTAATTTAATATAAGGTGTCCCAAACCTAAATAATAAAGAATTCCCTCACCTTTACTATATAAACCCACCCAATATCCCACTTCCTCCTCACTCAAAGCCTTTGGAGTTCGTCCAACCTCTTCCCTACTATCTCTATAATCCTCCCAAGGTGCCCCAATCTCCCAAGAATCCTCGCACAAGCCTCTCTCTAGCCTTTAGAAGCACACTTCCAAGTAAGGGTTTTTTCTTCCTTTCTCATTTTTGTCCAATTTTCTTTAAGTTGTTTTACCCTTTTAATTTCAATTATGAATGTTGGAGTATGGTTTTGAACCTCCCTCATACTTTTCTCTTTATGTTTTAATGATGTGATACCCTTTCTCTCTCATTAAATGCCTCCCATGTACACCCGTTACTATGCTGAAATTCTGAAAGGAACTTCTCTCTCCTCTTTTACATTCAAGAAGTACTTTTCTATCATGAATCTAAATTCCATTACAATTGTTGGTACATGTATATATATGACCTCCTTAATTTCCATTACATGGAAATATGATGAGGAACCCCTTTCTCTCTCATCAACCATTTTTATGAATTCTTATGTCATGTCGTTACGCTGCCGAAATCGCACTGATTTTCTAAGCCAATGTCATTGTGTAGTGAATACCATGCCCATTTCTCCATCAAGGGTATTCAACTTTATGCACATTTAATTATTTATTGTAAAGTTTCATTTATGAAGTCCACATTCCTTTATCTTGGAATAAATGATTATGAATCCATGTTTTATGATCCATGTGGCACACTTATGCATGAAATGAAATGTTTAAGAAGGGTGCGCCCTTATAGCGCTCCAATGCATTGGGTAAAGTATAGTATCATGATATGTCATGTGCAATGAGTGTTGAATCATGATAATTCAAGTGAAATGAGGTTTTACTTGTGCTTTATGTGCAATGAGGATTTACTCATGCTCCATGTGCAATGAGCCTTGGCTCATGCAAATTCCATGTTAAGTGTTGTTGCCACATTTCCATGTTATGATTATCATGCTTTATCATGCCTTTATGTTGATGTTTTTCTTATGATCTATTGATATTCCTATTGTCTAACATTTATTTTACTCCTCTTGTTATTCCATGTGTACTCCCTTACTGGGCTTTATAGCTCACCCTTTTCTTATGCATGTCCTCAGGTTATCCCATGCAATGCTAAGTACGAAGGAAAGTAGTGCTCATGTAAAGGAAGTTTTCAATAAAGTTGTTTTATTTCATGTTTTAAGTTTTTATGTAATGATATTAAGCCTCAAAGACACTAAACCTCTCGATCTTATTTGTTGTATCAAGTGAAGTTTCATGTAATAAATCATGTTTAAGTTGTAATAAAAAGAAGGGTTGTCATAGAGAGCTTCAGAGAGTCTCTTTAAATTTTTTCAGTTGTGAAATGGGGAGCCCAAGGGATCTATTTATAGGCACATATGAGGCTTGGTCGAAGAAATTTTTCTCGCATAGGTATATCGTGCAGCTCCATCGTGCAGGTGCTTCACATAGGTGCACAAACATATTCCGTCGCACAGCTCTGTCGCGTAGGTCAGTCGCCCCACTCTGTCGTGGAGTGCAGTCGCGTAGTTCCACCGTGTAGGCCTGTGCAGCTAGACCATTGTGAAGTTCTTTGGGAGTTTTTTTATTTCCATTTTGAACTTTTGGAACCTGGACTTGGTATCTAAAATATCTAGAGTTCTTTTCATAGTCTTTTTGTTTTCTTATGTGGTACCAACACCTGGAAACCAGGACTTCCTACTGAAACAAGTGCTCTCGATGCACCAGTCTGACATACATCACAGGTTCCAACATATTCCTAATACTCCTATATACCATATACCAAATATTAAAGGCCAGGAAAAAAACTCCTCTGATACCACTTTGTAGCGTCCCGACTCGGAAGCCACTAAACTGGTGCTCTGAGCTGGTTCACCACAAGGCCTCAATCACGCCACTCTGTAAGTTAGTGGCTACCAACTAGCAGCAAGGGACTATGATGTGATAGTGGGGAGACTATTCCCTCAAACCAGAGTAACAAAATAGTGTAAATGACTAAATATCATACACATTGGAAAGTAAACAGACTGTGGAAGAAATAAAAAACAAAAATAGAACAAGCTGTAATAGTAAAATGTTGTAAAATCTCAAACAGCCATACAATACAATACAACACTGGTCACCCACTAGGCCGACTATACAGATACAAGTACAAAAGAAACTAAAATTAAAAGTGCAGGGATAAACTAATAACTCTGATCTAACCCAGATACCTGATCTCCATACATTGTTGAACTACACCATCTAGATCAGTAGAACCACTTGAGCGGATCCACTTGATCATGCAACACTGGGCCTCAACCCTATCCACCATGAAACTCATTATATATACGGTATACACATACACCGAGGTGATGTGCAAGGGTGAAAATAATCTCATTAGGATACCCCAACAATCAACCTATAACTATGCTATTAAAAGTTTATGAAATAGAAACGTGCTCAGCCTAGCTGGAATACAATAAAAGAAAGTAAACCAAACGTGAAACCATAGTCGAACCCAGGGTCTGTAATCCCTTTCAACTGGGAAAGTTACACCTTGGATGTCCATATCTATATACGTATAAATTTATATTCACATACCTATACACATATATATAAATATGAATATTCATGAGTATGTGAATCAAATAATAAGAAACCACATCAGCAGTCGATCCTTGGGTCCATAAGCATGATCGCTTGGACATCCTGTGAAAGGGAATTGAGCTGGATGTCTTTCCACTCAAGCCTTGTATCATTAATTCAATCTTTGGGTTTTCAATCCCATCGAAATGTACCTTCTTTGACCAATGTCTTAATTATATCTCTAAGCAAGCTATGTCACCAGATGGGGGGTACTTTTCCTACACCTGGGTTCACCCATACTCACCTCCAGTCACTAGATATGATACCATATACCTACATTCAATCCTATAAGTAAGGATACTATATACCAATAGTCAATCCTATAAAAGGTCATTGGTCAACAAACAAGGAGCATAAGTCCATGAATCCAACCGAGACTCATAAAACCTCACCCGCAGGCATATTAGTCAATCAGGGTAGAGCCCAGTATATCAGCATTTTGGCATGTCTTAGGGTAAAACCCAGTATATAATCATTTAATCATGTATTAGGGCCAAGCCCAGTGTATCAGAATTTCAGAATTTATCATTTATAACATTTTCCAATAGAGACTATCCTAGGAATCCCTCAATGGATCCTAGGTTCGGTTAGTATTTTCTAAATAAGCATCAATGAGCCCGACTACCCTATCATGGCTCGCTCATGGCCTTTATATAATTAACATATTGATACCATCCATTGTCTTTTAACTAATAAAATGGTTCACTCAAGGTATATAAGATTCAATTAGTCCCATGATATTGACCTTGTCTTTTAACCATGATTGTGGCTCTCCCATTTCTAATTACCTCTATGAAATCATTTCACATCCCATTTCAAAAACAACACATGTGAATAAAACTATCACATGGTTTAACATAATCAAATCAAGTTATAAAAACATTTTCATAACCAATTTCATCAAGTAAGGATCAATTGAAAATTCCCAGGTAATACCTTTGGGTATAGTAAAAATCAGAAATAACATGGATCAAAGGCCGGGTACCTGGAGAGCATGTTTGGGAATCCCAACAAACAACAAAGATGCCTCACATCAGGCTCGACATCCACCAACTAAAAAGCACCTCTAGTAACCACTATTACATCAGCAAAACCATGTCAGATATAAAAAATGAGTTAGGGTGGCCCAAACGCCCATCCTAGCACGGTAGCCATAGCCCCATGGGCTTACCAGTTCAGTACGAGTTCTAGATCACACTTGAAAACCATCTCTACCCAAACCCAATATAACAACTCGGGGTCAGTAAAACAATGGGAACCCGCTGGGTCCCTCAAGTCAAACACTGAGGAGGCATCCTACTCTGAATCCTCTAGGTAAACACGGTCGAAGGCATCCAACATGGGATCCTTAGTAAAAATTAAGGTAGGAATCCTAAAAAGGATCCTCAAATGAATAAAAATAGAGGCATCCTATAACAGGGATCTACTCCAAGAAAAAATAGGATAGATATCCTATAAGGGACTCCCTAGGTCAACACATAAGCAAAGGTATCCCTCATGGGATCCTTGGAAACATCTATTCTCACAACCTCATAGGCCAGAAGGGTACGTCTCATAAGGGAAATTTCCTCAAAATCATAGGTCATGGGAGATATCTCACAACTCATCTCAGATCAAAGGTCTCAACTAAGTTGGTCTGAACACCCAGCCAATCATATATGCCTAGTCTCACTCCTAGGTGACAACTGAACTCAATAAATAGAGGAAGAACCTATCCATTTAGGTAGAACCCATGAAACATCATTTATATGACCTCTAAATTTCAAAAGTATTCCACTATTTCGATCTACGTAGAAAAATTCTTAGAAAGGACTACTCATGCGCCCAAAACGGTCAACTGGTGAAAAATGTACTATTCACCGTAATGATCTTTAGTAAGGCCCAGAACTGATTTCAGTTTTATCACCTGAAATAAATCTCTAACTTCCTACTTTAATTTAGGGTTACAATGCCACTAATATTGTTTCAAACAGACATCAGACACAGAAGATATGTCCAATTCAATAATCTCCAAATAATAATAATTTAAATATTACTATTATTTTATAAGACATTTTATATCACCAAGTATATTTCCTAACATAAAAAATTTCTCCAACTATCCTCAAAAGGTACTCCTCAAAGAAAGGGTCATGTGGCCATAGAAGGTGCATGAAACGGACTCCTGGATTGCAACTTACAGGGGTTTAAAGAACTCCCAGATGAAAACAAGCTGGACAAAGTACATGGCATGTACTCTGGAGTACATGGGGTCTACCCATGTAAAAGTACACAGCATGTAAGTTACGGTAAATGTCATGTACTGTTCAAAAAAACACCATCACATGTGATTTTTCACCTGGACACATGCCCATATGCCACTACACGGTGTGTAATCCCAGTACAAGGTGTGTACTATTCAAAAACCATTATTCTGTGTTTTTTTCTCACATGGCCTACCACCATAGAGTGTGTACTCAAAGTACATGGTGTGTACTTGAGAAAACTTCTTCTTCCCCAAACAGGAATAACACATGTCGTGTTCCCCTAGAACACACGTCGTGTAACCTGGGTTTCTCGTTGGGAAATCCCTCAGATCACCCGAAACACCTTTTTTCACCACTAAAACAACAGATCAAGCCTGAATAGGACACAAGAAAGAATAAACAGGATTAAAAAACTTAAAACAACATGTTTAATGTGTATTTATGGTGAAAATTTAAATTTACGTACCTTCGGGTGGAAACCACTGAAGCTTCAGATGATTTCACCATCCACGGATTCCATAAGCCGACTAGGCGCGTCAAGAGCTTCAAAATAGAACCCCTATTGACTTACATATCTCTCTCTCTTTCTAGATATCAATTTTAACCCATAGGAAATGACCAAGGAAGATTACACAGAAGGCATTCACATGGAGTAAGAAAGAAGAATAAGGAGAATAAAATAAGATAAAGAAAGAAAATAAAAAGGGGTCATGGCCGGCCCCAGCGACCGACCTGAGTTTATGCCCTGCCTAGGCTAAACTATCCATTCCAGACTCAAAAGAGAAGATGAAATATCAATACGAGGCTCTACTCAAAAGTTATTTCCAATCGAACCTGAACGAATAAACTAATATTAAATTTAATAATATTAAATATTAAATATTCTACTAAATTCGAACAGCTCTGATTTCCACCAAACTCTTATCCTTGGGTAAAAACACTATTCCGAGAACAACAAAGTTTTCAGAAAAAATATCCAAGATCATATTCTAGTAAAAAAATACCATTTTACCCCTCATGAGAATCTGAATACAAAAATTCAAATTTTTTCTCAAAACAACAGTCTGGAAAAACAAGGGTTCTTACAAACCGAACATAAAAACCAAGAAACAAACACACGTAAAATAAAAAAAATAATGAAATATTATCAATGAATGAGTGGTAATATGTTATAAAAGTATCATATAAGTTATTATAAATATTATTATAGTTATATAATCAATTAATGACATTCTTTAAACCTTTATATAGGAGCTTAAAGTTTGAAAAACTAAAGGGAAGCATGTGGTAAGGGTTTCTCGTCTCACTTTTACTTTAGTGAGATATATTCCTTATTCACCACTTATTTATTTTTTATGGTGTATATACTAATCTTTGATATATAATATCATGAATATCATTATTTTCCTGGTATTCAATGTTTCATTTGATAATTATCAATTTTATGGGACATACGATTCGACTGCTTACAAAGTTTCAAGGGATTTATTAATTCAATTTTCATTAATTAAGTTAAACTTATTCTTTATTAATCATGTCGTATTAAGATTATATGTGAGATGAATTTTTATTATCTTATAATTTATTTCCACTTTTTTATGTATATTTACAACTGATACACATAATCATTTCATTTTATTAATGCTCACTTCAATGATGTGATATTAATAGGGGAATTTCTTTTAAAAAATAATTTTTAAAAATTTCCCTTAAAATACTATTTCTCTTCCATGTCTATGTATTCTAAAATTGTTTCTAAATTATTTTTAATATTATCTTATTATTTTTTTAAATTAATTTTTAATTATTTTTTAATTTTTACAAAATGATTTGAATGGATTCTTTTTATCATTTTCTAAACGATGTTCTTTGTTACTTATCCAATAAAAATACAAAAGGAATGTTTTTTAACTTATAAGGATTGAGTTACTTTTCCCATCATCATCACACCTTAATAATTTTATTTTATCTTTATAAAAATACAAGTTTCATTTCAAATAATAAAAATTTATTTTATAATTGTGTCGTATTTAAAAAAAAAATTTCAATATAGAAAGGATGTTTTCCTAAAGAATTATTTCAAGTGAACTTTCAAAATCATTTTCCATTTATGATAACATTTTTTAATGTTAATTATGTTTTACTGTCCATATAATTCAATGATATCATCCTTACTCATTCTATGGTGGGTTTATTTTTATGACGACATGATGTTTATGAAACCTGTTCCTTTTCTATGGATTATGATATGGTTAAATTTTTATGAAACACATTTCATTTCATGAGTTATGATATGTTGAATGTTTGTGATCTTATGGAACACATAATATATGGTTTTCACTATGATATATGTGGGACCTATATCTCCATCCAATGCATTTGTTAAATCATTATATCTCGTCAGAAAACAATGGGAAACAGGTTGATGGGCTTGATCCACTACGGGAAACATGTGTGTCTAGATCCACTATGGGAAACAGGTGTGTTTTCATCCAATATATTGATGATCATGGTATTAAACCTTGATATATGAAATGGTTTTTATATATTTATGATGGTGGCACACTTTTATGATATGATATTATTGTTCATTATTGATTTATGGTGTTTTTCATTCTTATGGATCATGTTTTCTAAAACAATGTTGTTTATGTCGTTAATCATGGTTATGATCTATGTCAGGTTGCATATGAACTTTGTAAGTTATGTTTATGGTCACATGAACTTATTATTATCTTATACTTTCATATATCCATGGATTTATGTCTCCTATACATACCCTTTCTGATCATCTTATCTCACCCTTTCTTATGTTTCATTTCCCAGGTGATAAAGAAAGGTTTAGGTAGGGTATGCCTAAGGGGGGTACTATGAGAGAAGATATTTGTGGGAGATGTTGAAGATCTTTCATAAAATAAGAATATTGTATATCAAAACTCTAAATACTCTAAACCTTTATGATTTTTTCATAGAGTTTGTTATTTTATGTATTGAATTTTTATCTATTTAGATGTAATATCTATGTATGAAATGAATAAGATGTTATATCAACACTAAATAGGTAGTTCAGGGAAGGGTTCATAATCACTACTCATTGGATTGAGACTTGAGTTACTATGGAATGTAGTGACATGAGTCATTATTTTGAGTTATTAGCTTCATGATATTTATGAGATTTAGATTCCCATTGAGACTATTTTTAATTTTGGTAATCACTTGTGAGTTTGGGATAGAAAAAAATGCGACAATTGTTTCAAAGTGCCTTCATGGTCTAGTATACCATGAGGAATCAGTGTCCTTTACTTGGAAACCAATCTAGGAACTATTATATAGAAGGTTTATGGTTTACCAACCCATGAAACCAAGAATTGTGTCATACAAAATGGTGTTATTTTTAGGTATTTCTTATTTAGTTTGGTATTTATTTTGTTCCATTACATTTCCATGATTTTTCTAGGAGAAATTGAGGTTTCTAGGATGGGAAGAGTGTGGCGTATGATTGGAACACAATTAATATAAACCACGCACCATACTATTACAAATTGTGCAGTGTAAAAAGTGGGTCTGTCAAGGTTGCACAGCTAGGTGCATGTTTGTGTGCTATCCCCCAATAAATTGTGCGGCCTTCCCTTCCCTTGGATAGAGGAACCACATGGTTTGTAGATGATCTGGAAGACCGTGCGGATATACCGTACATCCTACCCAAGATTTAAAAAAATACACTTTTTCCCTCATTTTTTTAACCCTTGAACACACCCCATTTAACCAAGTCAACCCACATAGACCTATTCATGTCTCCCTCTCTACTATTATTCTATTTGGATCAAATCCATGGGTGATTAAGTCTTGATTCTTTATAAAATCATTATGTAAGTTCCTCATTTTCTCCTTCTATGGTCACATCTCCCATATTTCATGGGTTCACTTCTCTCTAGTAGTGGTGTTGACCTATAGGGGATTAAATATAAAGTTTTTATCTTGGATATTGATGTTGGTTTCGTTTTCTTGTTTTCATAGGATCCCTTATTTCTTTGTCTTATGTTTTGTAACTCATTGGTGGTGATATCAAGAATAATAGTCGGTGGTTCCACTTGTGCTGTTATTTGATTATTTAAATATAAATTTCTATCTTATAAATGTGGTTTAAGGTGTGATGTATGTGAAAATGGGTAATTTCAAGTGTGTCAGTTTGTGTAATGTTATGGAAGTATAGTTATCCATTTTTGAAATTGTGTTCCCATGTGAAAATTGTTACAAATGGGAGTATTGGAATGTGTTGGATTTATTTTTGATGAAACGGGATTGGTATGGTTTTCTAAATAAAAAAATCACTGGGGAGCCTTGGGTAACTAGGAAGGTGTTTAGTACTAGTAGTTAGATGATCTTTCAAGGTAATGGACCAGGTATATCAAGGAGTATTGGTGATTCAATGCTAATTAAACAATATGATTTGAATTATTACAATTAGAACTTGGGTGTGTCCTCCCTAACAACTCATGCATAGGAACATATTTTCTTGATCCCCAAGATATGATGTACCTAAGACCCAGTAACATAGCTATGTAGAGGTTTTACATGGTTATTATTCTTGGTTTTTAGTTATACTCTATTACTGATACATCTTTTGATTTTCTTTAAAGATAATTCATGTTTTAAAATTTTATTTATTTTATTTCTTTGAAATGTAGAATCTTTATTTGTATTATAATGGATATGCATGAAATAATTGGTCAGATCTTACTAGTTATGTGACCTTATACGATACATATACCCAATTGGTATATGTAGACCCAGTGTAGCCTAATTTACGTAAATGAAAGGCCATGCTTGGTGGTGGTTAATTCTCATTTAGCAATGTTTCTTTTAGAGGGTGTTGATGGTGGTGGAATGGTGAAGGTGGGTTCTCATGCCACATGGAGACTTTTTTTATTTTTTTGGTCCCTTCTTTTTTGTTCATTTTATTTTTTTGTTTATAAATGTAAATGGTACTTGAATATTGTACATGAATCTCTTTGGTATCTTTGTTATGGATGTTTATTATGATTTTTATGTGTATATTTTATTAATTCTTACTATGGATTTGAAATATCATTCTTTCATTAAAATATCTCCAAAAGTATTTCTTTGATATCCAGGAACTAGTTTCCATCCCATGATGATTGAGAACACCCTTCAGTCCATTCCATAGACTAGGTCAGGTGTTGGGTTGGATGGAATTCTAGGTTATTTCATAACATCATGCATATTTTTATTTAACCATGATCTTGGAACCTTATTCTTTTTCTCAGAAAATGGCCTAACTTATGTGAGGTGATTTTGGAGGATCATTGATTTGTTAATATATGAAGATATGTTTAGTTAGTTTCATGAACTTTTTTGGTTATTTCAATTTAATATCCTTGGTGATGGTTTTAAATCCATTAGAAAAACAAATTTAAAATTTAAAATATATTTCATTTGAGTTCATTGAAATTTGTTTTCATTTAAAAAAAAGGTGTGTTTTATAGAATGTTCATTTTGTAAAACATAATTTCAAATTGTCTTAAGTAATTTTTTGAAGGAATGATTAAATATGAATAATACTAGTTTTATGATAGATTTAAAATAGAAATTGTTTTAAAATTGGAATTTGGGAATAATTTTTGGAATCCATGTAATGAGTTCTATAATCTAGTAAAAGATTATGAAATTTTGATGGATTTATATCAATATTTCACATTTTGAAAGGTATTTGTAATATTTTATAAATGTGGAAAATATTTTGAGATTTAAGGTAGTGATGTTTAATAATATCAATTTGGTGTTTTTGTTTAAAAGCTTTACTTTAAGTGTGCTCTATCTTGAGTTTTTATATATACATGATTTTATTAGACTATGTTTCTTGATTTCTAGAAATGTCTCCTATAAATTATTCCATGGAAGAAATAAATTCATTTTATTGGTCTTATCTTTAATGTATCCCTTCACATCTTCCAAAAGTGGCATTTCAAGTTGATAACTCTTCTCAAACTTGAAACTAGTTGGTGGAGTGGGAATCTCTTCTATATTTGGACCCCATCCAGGTCCTCTTGGATAGTTTTCCACCTTATTATAAAAGTAATCATGGTTATCCTGAGGTAATAATGTGTCTAGAATAAATTTAAGGAATATTTAATTCACTTAAGAATCTGGATACTATAAATTCCAAGTCAATAAATAGATTATTTTAAGGACCTCTCCAGGAGTGGTGGGAAGTTGTGTTTCCTCCCTACTTGTATGAAAATAATTCTTGGGAATTCTTCAATTCAGTCTTCTTTTAGTGGAAATATCATGAGAATGTGTATATGGGGAAAGTTTATGATATCATGGGTCTTAGTCAAGGGGAGAAATTGGTTTAGGAGTATGTGTAACAATTTTTAATTTTGATAGGATTTTCACCTAATCTTGTTGGTGATGACTCCCTTAAGTATATCTATTTCAAAGGAGGCCTTTTCCCAGTTCATTGAGGTGTTGTATCATCATTTTTTCTAACCTCTTATCCAAAGGTTCTTAAAAGGGCCTTATCAGTTTAAGTGGAGCTAGTGAATTGAAAAGGTGTGTTGAATTCCTTGTACATGGTCATATTGAATAAATATATCTCATCTAGTGGATCATATAATTTTTTTGAGAAAGGGTAGTCTTCTTAAGGGGAGAAGAGGCATCTTGTGTGTATCCAATGTGAAGAAATTGGTCATTCTACGAGGCCTTGTTTTAAATCTATGATATTTTTAGAGAATTGTGGCTACTTTGGTCAGCTTCATAGGTTTTTAAGGTTAGTTTATTTAAAGGGGAAGTTTAATGTCCTATATTTTCCATGTAATTTTTTTTAAATTATATGGAATTATTTTGAGACCACACGCTCTGACAGCACATGATTCTGAGGCCTGGTGAGCCCAAAATGGAATTTTAAACTTTTTTTAAGTACGTTCAGTAAACGTGTGAGTGGGTTTTTCTAAATTTTGAAGAAGTGTTCGGATAGAAAATAAGAGGGCACCATTAAACTCAGAATTCTAGTATTTTCTTAGAAAGGACTTAACTTCGAAAGACAAGGGTCGAATGGAAAAGTTATTTTTCTGACATTTCAGAAAATAATAAAATTTATTTTAAAATTTATTTTATTTCTTTTCTAAACTGTTGAGTGGTGGATGGTGGTGTTGTGGTGCGGTAATGAGGTTCATTAAAGGAGACTCATAATGACTCATTTTGGTGCAAGCGTAACAGCTATTCTATTTCATAAATGAAACAGCGTAACGATGCAACATCTCATCATAACAGAAATGTTGCGACATGTTTTATTTTATTAACATGTTGGGGAAATTATTTGGTGGAATTTCCTCCAATGATAAACGTGGAACCTCTATCTCTCTCTCCCTCTAATGGAGAATGTTATTTACAAACACCGGCGGGACAGATTTTAGAGATGACGAATGGAAACAAACGCTAAAAAAACAAGGATCGATGACAGATTGAGGCTTCATCCCTCTTTATTTATGGATCCTCAAACTAGGTAGGGGTATGAACTATTTAAAATTTCCTCATTATTTTCTAAAAACGACAAATGTGGATCAACACATGAATAGGTTGATCCGTGGATCAAGCGTTCTTTCAAGAGAGTGACTTCTTTTTTGATTTCTCTATGCAAGATTAAATTATCACTTGTTTTGATTGAACTAAAACTCCCATACCTCCCCATGTTTTTGAACATCTAACATGAAGGGTGGAGGATGACACGAACAAGGAATGAGCGATGAATTCTTGATATAGCAATAAGGTGATCTTGAGGTTGTCGTAGTGAGGGTGGTAGCCTTAAGATCCCATAGGCACAGACAGATTGAGAAACAGACCACCACAGTAACTCTAGTGACCTATAGAAGAAATCACTGGTGCGCTGGCACTGGCAGTGGCTGTAGGCAGATGGATGTGGTGCGCCACGGCAGCGTGGAGGTACAGAGCCGACCGGCGCCGAGTAGAGGTGGATGCCCACATCTAGGATACCTAAGAGAGAGACGAAGGTTGGTCCATGGTACAAGAGACCCACGGAATCATGCTAGAATTTCTTTGAATGGTCAACCCACAAACTCGGTCTGCAAGTGATGTGGAGAGTGCCACTAGTTTCACCGGTCACATGTGCTGAAGACTGGACGCGGTTGTGCCACATCCGAATTGAGGAGTTGTATAACACCCTGATCCTTCTAGAACAGAGTCATTGTATTACTTGTTATATTTCCATGGTTATAATGAATGAAAATCCCAAATGAATGATCAATTTAGTAGTATTTAAGAAACTATATACATAGATGTAACTCAAATTACATTGGAAAATGTTACAAAATATAAAACATAACAAAAACTAAAAACTGCATCCACAGAAAATCAATAAATGATCTCCTCTTAATCACCTATTGAAGGTACACAATTGAAAGGGGTGATCTCAAATGCTCAGTAAGGGTTACAAATAGTAGAATCATGAATCAATAATAACTGAATAATAAACAACTTGACATATCAATATGGCATGGTGAATAAATGAAAACTCACGCCATTAATAAACTGATAATGGAATTGCATACATAGATTTTTTTCATAGTTAATATCTCATGGATAATAATAACTGATAATGAATAAAGAGAATTCTTGCTAATTGGATGTCATGTATCTGGAACATGATAACATAATACCGTTAAAATGGTTTAGTTCTATGGGTAGAAACCCGTCTGATTTTTGGAAACAAACTCGAAAGGTTTTTCACCAACTGATTGGTCTCATGAGACTTGTCGATGTACTGAGGGGATATAGAGGGCCCCAACTGCCACTAAAAGTCGAAATAATTTTTTATACATTGATTTAATACAAGAGAAATACACCTTTTCAATATCTGTATAGAGTAGAGAATACATATTCATCAATATTTCCATAGTTAAAATAACTTTCCAAATATACACCATATGTAAAATGGTATACAGTTTAGACAATAAACATATCCATGATATGAGATTATGGATATTTAATAGAAATATAATTTTAAATGAAAAATTATCTCAAATGGGCAGTAGGTACACCACATAAGGATTACTATGTGCACAAAACAAAGTAAGTCACAACGAAATAGAAAATTTACACAAATCCCATTACCACATTGTAATCAATCATTTCGTGTGACCAAGAATTCATAATTATCAAATGAAAAATTGAATACCATGAAAATATAGAGAAACATGATATTATATATCAAATGGAAGTACACATATACCACATTCAAGAAATAATTAGTGAACAATGGATATCTCACAAAATTAAAAGTGAGATGAGAAACCCCTTACCTTATGCTCGAGTGTGTTCTTATTTTGTATTAATGACATGAATAATAAAATTTATCTTCATTAATTAATAATTCCATAACATCCTATACATTTAATTGGTTTAGTATAACCTTATTAGATTCATTAATGTCCCTTTTATGGGTTTAATAGGTTCAATTTTATTGTTTTGGAAGCATTTTCTTCCTTGGTTTTCATGATTCGTTTACCTGCATTCATGAATGGAAGTTCATTTGAAATGTGGTTAAAAATACAGAATTTTGAATATATATTATTAGTTACATTAAATAGATATAAATGGTCTTATAATTATTCTGGGTTATATACTTGAGGATGAATCATTAGTTAAAAGTTATTGATAAACGCTTGGATTTAGCTTGGCAGTTTTGTGTACAATGAACTTGTTTTGTATTATTATTCCATATTATTAGTGTGTAGGGATTCCAGAAAATTAATGAGATGAAATAAATATATTCTGATTTGGTTCAACCATAAAAAAAATTTCATGACCATAATTAAATATGGTAACAAAAATTGAGAACTCGCCGTCCTTGAATGTGATAAATTAACACATCTCGGACAATGTTTTTATTTTTAGTATAAGAGGAGGGGGAAAGAGAGATGTTGATGAAATATTCCATTAGAATAATATAATTTCATTTAATTAAAGGTACTACAATTACCATGTAATTTGGATGAATTTAGGTGAGTAAATAAGTATAAAATAAAGGAACTCAAAATAAGATAAAAATCGTGAAATCTCTTACGAAAATTCGGCAGCCTAACGGCGTCACTTAAAATTTAATAAAATAGTTTGATGAGATAAATGAGGTATATAATCAATATAAAATAATATGGGAATTAAGGGTAATATGGAATAAAATATCCTCACATAATCCAATTGAAAATAAAATGTAAAACATAAAATGAAATCTTTAAGAAAAGAGAAGGGTGGTTGATTCTCTTACCTTGTAGAGTAACTCCCAAAACTTGAAGGTTGGGACCTTGGGGGTTTGAGGAAACCTTAGAAGGACTCCTAGGGAGTTAATACCACTACAGATTCAATGATAATGAGTTTATAATGAAATAAAATGAAGGGGGTGAGTGGTTATTTATAGTAATTAAGAGGAAGTTTTTTATTAATTAAAAGGGACACCTCATAGTGGTTTTTGCAAAACCATTGGCTTAACCATGGTATTTGACCACGGTTTTTACAAGTTGGGACACCTCATGTCATAATTTATTGTACACAAGTTTACCAGCCTTTTATATTTAATTATTACATCATTATAATGTCATTAAACTACCAAAAACTCAAAACTATATTTTTACTATTCATGAAAAAATAAATTATTTTAGAATAATCCCAAAAATTCACCCTAACCATTTTTCAACATTTAGAATTAAAAATGAACTCCATTTTTTAAAAATACTTTTCTATGTATTTTTAATTTAATTTTTAAATAAAATCATACTTAATCATAAAAAACCATTTTAAAGATATAATTATTAAGATATCATTATCTTATTTCCTTAAGAAAATAAAATATTATCATTATTTAATATTTATAAGGGTCATATTACTATTAATATTACTATTCATAGAGGTAAGTTATTATTCATCAAAAAAAATCAAGTTGGTTCTATCAAAATCCAAATGACATACTGGTCATAACTCTAGATGACCATTTTTAGAAATTCAAAACATAGAAGTGGAAAAAAAATTAATGGATAGGTTTTGAATATCTCTTAAATAACCAAGTGTTGTTTCAAAGGAAGACAGTAATTTATGAAATATAGGCTATGAATAGAATCTATTTAAGAGAATAATAACATAAAATGTTTGGGGTGTTATATTATTCCCTACTTCGGAAATTTCATCCTTGAAATTTTATGTATGAATCCTACCAAAAAGATGTGGGTAGTTCTTCTTTATAACATCCTCAGGTTCCCATGTTACTTCCTCCATATTTTTTTTCTCCAAAGATCCTTCACTAGATGAGTCGTCCGGTTTTTCAACACCAGCTCCCGTGTGTCAAGGATCCCGGTAGGCTCTTCACAGTATGAAAAATTAGGTTCCAATTCTATTTCTTCATAGGTGAGTACATGCATTGGGTCTAGAATGTATTTCTTCAACAATGAAACATATAATTCATCATAGACTTTAGAGGGACTTGGAAGCATTGCTAAATGGTAAGATACGGATCTGATTTATTCTAGAATTTCAAATGGTCTGATGTGCTTGGAGATTAGTTTCCCTTTCTTACCAAACCTTGAACACCCTTTAATGGAGATACTTTTAGAAATACATGATCTCCTACTTGGAATTCCAAATCCTTTCTCCAGTTTTCAGTATAACTCTTATGCCTACTTTGAGATACTTTAATATAGTCTTAGATTTTCTTCACCTTTGTCGTGGTCTCTTCAATATGTTTGGGCCCTATAAGTTTCCTCTCACCAACTTCGTCCCAATAAGTTAGAGTTCGACATCTCTTTCCATATAATGCTTCATATGGAGCCATTTGATTACAAGAATGGAAACTATTATTGTAGGAAAATTCCACCAAAGGCAAGTATTGATCCCACATACCTTGGAAGTCAAGAGATCATGACCTCATCATGTCTTCTAGAGTTTGAATAGTCCTTTCAGACTGTCCATCAGTTGGGGGTGATAAGTAGTACTCATACGAAGCTTAGTATTCAAAACAGTCTAGAGACTTTTCCAGAATTTTGATATAAACCAGGGATCTCAATCAGATACAATCGATAGAGGTGCACCATGAAGTCTTACAAATTCATTAATATTAATTCTTTCCAGGCGCGAAAGTGGTAAATCCTCTCTTATAGGAAGGAAATGTGCTGATTCTATGAGATGATCAACAATTACCCATATTGCATCATTTTTTCTAGGTATCCTCGGTAGTCCGGTGAAAAAATCCATCATAATTTTATTCCACTTCCACATAAGAATAAGTAGAGGTTGCATCACTCCTATAGTATGTTGTCTCTATGCCTTCACTTGTTAACAAACTAGACACCTTGACACGTAGTCAGCAATTTCCCACTTCATATTATCCCACCAGAAATATTCCTTTAAATCTCTATATATATTTGTGCTACATGGGTGTATAGAAAAATTTGATCTATGAGCATCATCTAATAGTTCCTTTTTAGCTAAGGTACTGATGGAATGCATAACCTCTTCCCAAATTTCAAAACTCCTTCCTCATACACGAAGTCTTCCAATCTCTCATCCTTAACAGTAATAATTTTCTTGAGTATATTTTCATCATCAGGTTGAGATATTTTTTATCTTCTATAGTAAAGATTATTTAGCAATAATTTGAAAGAGGAAAGATGTTTCTCCTTCCTTAAAAATTCCCATATCCATCTTTAGCAGAACTATGAATATATAATCTCTCTCAATCCTCATTTGAGTAAAAAGTCCATGATCTTTCCTGCTTAATGCATCTTCCACCATATTTTCCTTTCCTGGGTGGATGTGTATTGAACAATCGTAATATTTGAGTAACTCAAGCCATATCCTTTTCCTCATTTTGAGTTCTTTTTGTGTGAAAATTTATTTCAAACTCTTGTGATCTAGGTATATCTCACATTTTTCACCATAAAGATAATGTCTCTATATCTTCAGAGCAAATATTGTTGGTGCTAACGAAATATCATGTGTTGGATAATTTTTCTCATGAGTCTGTAACTGCCTTGATGCATAAGAAATAACCATTTTGCATAAGGATGCAACCCAGCCCATTCTTTGATGTATCACTATATATTACAATTCCATCACTTCCAGATGGAAGAGTCAAAATTGGATCATTGAACAATATTCTTTTCAATTCTTCTAATAATTTTGTACATTCTTTTTTCTACACAAACTTAACTCTTTTACATGTGAGCTTGGTTAGTGGGTTAGCCATTTGGGTGAAATTTTGAATGAAACACCGATAATAACCTACTAAGCCGATAAAACTACATACCTCGGTTATGTTTGTTGGTGTAGGCCAGTCTTGGATTTCCTTTGTCTTCATAGGATCAAATAGGATTCCATCCTTAGAGAAAATATGGCCTATAAATGAAACTGATTGAATCCAGAATTTTCACTTACTAAACTTCCCATATAATTCATATCTTCTAAGATTTTTCAAATTAATCCTCATGTGAGCCTCATAATATTCATATCTTTTTTATTATACTAGGATATCATCGATGAATAACACAAAAAAGTTATCAAGATATTCCTTGAAAACTCTATTCATTAAATCCATAAAAATAGAGGGTGCATTAGTCGGTCAAAAAGGCGTCACTGTAAACTCATAATGCCTGTACCTGGTTCGAAATGTTGTCTTAGGAATATATTCATTCCTCACATGTAGCTGATGATATCCGGGTCGAAGGTCAATATTTGAGAAGTTTTGATCTCCATGAATTTGATCAAATAAATCATCAATCTAAGGTAGAGGATACTTATTCTTTTTTGTAATATCATTTATTTCCATGTAATCAATGCATATCCTCATGGATCCATCTTTATTTTTGATAAATAAGACTAGGAAACCCCATGGAGAAGCACTAGGTCGAATTAATCCTTCATCACTCAACTCCTCTAGTTGTTTATTTAATTCCACTAACTCCATAATGGCCATTCTATAGGGGGTCTTTGATATAGGTCTTTTATGAGGAATTAAGTCAATGGAAAACTCAATTTCCCACTCTAGAGGATGTCTAGGTAAATCCTCTAGAAACACATCAATGTATTCTTGCACTATATTCACATCTTCAATTTGAATATTTCTTTCCTCACCCATAGATATTGGGTTCTCTTCCTCTCTAAGAATTTAATTCAATAGAGCTACTGGGGTGGGTCTAGATAAGAATTATAAGTCAAGGTCTCTGATCTAAAGATAAGAGATTCTACACCATTTTTAAAAATTGTAACCTCCTTTTTCTTTAAATAAATCTTCGCATCATAGTTTGAAAGCTAGTTCATACCGAGAATTATATAAAATTAATTTATTTGTATGATGATAAGTTTAGCAACTAAAGCACGTTTATGTTTCATGAGGGGGACTAGTTGACATGCCTTTGTTGCAATGATGCATCACCTAAGAGTTTTGACTGATAACTCTTTTATTAAATCAAATTGGACATGTCTAACTTTCTTGGAAAACTGGGAAGATATAAATGAATGCGATGATCCACAATAAAATAAAGTGTTGGATTAGTTTGAGGAAACAATTAAAGTACCTGCCACCACATCATTAGGAACTTCAACTTCTGTGGTTGTAATCGCATAAGCTCTCCCTTGATCTCTTGGATTTTTCTTAGGCATGTTTCCTTGGCGCTTAGGATACTCATTTTCATAGTGTCCCATATCTCTATAATTTTATCACTAAACATCATCAAAATTTTTCTCCCCCTTGAATTCATGAGATAGATTACCCTTTTCTCCACATTTATAGTAGACTCCCATGCCTTTCAAGCATTTACCGAGATGATTATTCCTATAGTTCTTGCATAATGGGAATTTATTTACTACCTTGTTCTTCTTTGGAATTTCATCTTTCCCTTAGTTATCATAGTACCTATTTTTATCTTAGTTTCCCTTGAAAAATTTTGATCTAGAAAATTCTTTCTTTGTTTTTATGGAACTTGAGACAATTTCATCATATGATGAAAATTTTTAAGAAGCCAGTGCCCTTCGAAGACTTGTCTTAAGACCTTCAAACAAATGATCAATCTTGTCTTCCAAGTCATGTATGTAATCTATAGCATACCTGGCTAGCCTTGTGATGGTAGCCTCATACTCTACAACATTGTCTTCTTCCGTTTGCTTTAAGCCATGAAATTTCCTCTTCATTTTGGTTTGTTTATCATGAGGGAAATATTTTTTGAAGAATATTTCCTTAATAGTCCTCCATTCCATATCTTCTATTTCTTCTTCCTCCATGGTATTTTAAATCAAGGACCTCCATTGATCAGCATCGCCCTTGAGAAAATATAATGTCAGTACTACCTTTTCATTTTCATTGCATCTTAATGCCATGAATATCTTTTCAAGGGACTTGATCCATTTCTCAGAAACCATTGGATTGGTAGTCTTATAGAAATATGGGGGATTCTTCCAAATGAAATGATCCAACACATGTGTGGAATGGTTATTTTTTACAACCTAAGTAAGTTTTTCCAATATGGTCATGATCTGATTTGCTCCAACATTGACTATGTTGACTTGCTCAGTGGAAAGATCCCTACATTTCCCACAAGTATTTATTCCCCTTATTCCATTAGACACTATTTCTAAATAATGGCACACACTATATTAGGGTATGAATCATAATATATAATCTTAACTTAAAAAAATACTTACCATAAATTGAGATCCTACGCATGGAAAATCCCCTAATCAAAAAATGGTTTCTTTGAGGAATAATTTACATTTCAATCCTTCATAATGTCTTTTAAATAAAATATGAATTATCTTAAGAATATACCCCGGGAATTTTGTAACTAGGAGTGTAGAAATGCCCATTGTTGTGTATCAGGATACCCCAGGTCATGCCTGAAACTCCTTGTCGAAGCTTTCACTCCTAGGTACATTTTTGCCAAAGCCACCTCTACCTGATCGTATCCAGAAAGGGATATATATTCTAGAAGGATTTGCATAATCTATTCCTTACCAAAATACCAGGATATTCTTGTACATTTATCCTCAAATACTACCTTAGGTCTGTGTTCCCTACTATACATTTCATACTCTATTTTCCAAGTTTTCTACTAAACTTCCTTTGATACCAACAATAACACCTTTATCCCTCTAGACTACAATCAGTGCATTACTTGTTATATTGGCATGGTTAAGAGGAATGAAAATCCCAAAGTAATGATAATTTTAGTAGTCTTTAAGAAACTATATACATATATGTAAATCAAATTACATTGGAAAAGGTTACAATATACAAAACATAACAAAAACTAAAAACTGCATCCACATAAACTCAATAAATGATCTCATATTCATCACCTATTGAAGGTAAACAATTGAAAGGGGTGAGATAAAATGATTGGTAAGGGTTACAAATAGCAGAATCATGAATCAATAATAACTAAATCATAAATAATTTGACATATCAATATGGCATGGTGAATAAATAAAAACTCACGCCATTAATAAACTAAGAATGAAATTGCATCCATAAATTTTGTCATAGTTAATATCTCATGGATAGTAATAACTGATAATGAATAAATATAATTCGTTCTAATTGTATGTCAATTATCTGGAACATGATACCATAATACTGTTAAGAAGGTTTAGTTCCGTGGGCAGAAACCCGTCTGATGTTTGGGAACAAACTCTAAGGGTTTGTCGCTAACTGATTTGTCTCATGAGACATGTCGATGCACCGAGGGGATATAGAGGTCCCCACCCGCCACTTCAAGTCCAAATAATTATTTATACATTGATTTAATACAATATAAATATGCATTTTCAATATCCATATAGAGTAGAGAATACAGATTCATCAATATTTCCATAGTTAAAATAACTTTCCAAATATACACCGTATGTAAAATGATATACGGTTTACAAAATAAACATATCCATGATATGAGATTATGGATATTTAATAGAAATATAATTTTAAATTAAAATTGATCTAAAATTTCCAGTAGGTACACCACATAAGGATTATTAGGTACACAAAATAAATTCACAATGAAATAGAAAATTGACACAAATCCCATTACCACATTGTAATCAATCGTTTCATGTGAAAAATAATTAATAATTATCAAATGAATAATTAAATAGAATGAAGATATATATAAACATGATATTATATATCAAATGGTAGTACACATATACCACATTCACGAAATAAGTGGTGAACAATGGAAATCTCATAAAATTACAAGTGAGATGAGAAACCCCTTACCTTATGCTCGAGTGTGTTATTCATTTGTTTTAATGACCTGAAGAATAAAATTTAACTTCATTAATTAATAATTCCAGAACCTACTATAAATTTAATTGTTTTAGTATAACCTTATTAGGTTCATTCATGGCCCTTTATATGGGTTTAAGAGGTTCAATTTTATTGTTTTGGAAGCATTTTCTTCCTTGGTTTTCAGGGTTCGTTTACTTGTATTCATGAATGGAAGTTTGTTTGAAATGTGGTTAAACATACAGAATTGGTAATATATATAATTAGTTACATTAAATAGATATAAATGATCTTATAATGATTCTGGATTATATACTTGAGGATGAATAATTAGTTAAAAATTATTGATAAACGCTTGGATTTAGCTTGGCAGTTTTATGTACAATGAACTTGTTTTGTATTATTATTCCATATTATGAGTGTGTATAGATTACAGAAAATTAATGATATAAATACATATATTATGATCTGTTTCAACCATAAAAATGGTTTCATGACCAAAATTAAATATGGTAATTAAAATTGAGAACTCGTCATCCTTGAATGTGATAAATGAACACATCTCGGACTGTGTTTTTATTTTTAGTATAAGAGGAGGGGGAAAGAGAGATGATGATGAAATATTAAATTGGAATAATATAATTACAGTTCATGAAAGGTATTGTAATTATCATATAATTTTTATGAAGTTAGGTGCGGAAATAATTATAAAATAAAGAACTCAAAATAAGATAAAAATCAAGAAATCTCTAAAGAAAATTCGGCAGCCTAACGGCATCACTTAAAATTTAATAAAATAGTTTGATGAGAGAAAGGGGGTATCTTATCACTCTTAAATAATATTTTTATTAAATAGAATATAGAATTAAATATCCCCATATAATCCAATTGATAATAAAATAGAAAACATAAAAAGAAATCTTTAAGAAAAGAGAAGGGTGGTTGATTCTCTTACCTTGTAGAGTAACTCCCAAAATGTGAAGGTTGGGACCTTGGGGGTTATAGGAAACATTAGGAGGGATCCTAGGGAGGTAATACCACTATATATTTGAGGATAATGAGTTTGGAATAAAATAAAACTAAGGGGGTGATTGGGTATTTATAGAAATTAAGATGGAGTTTTTTATTAATTAAAAGGGACACCTCATTAGTGGTTTTTGCAAAAACATGGGATTACCCATGGTATTTGCCCATGGTTTTTTCCAATTGGGACACCTCATTTCATAAGTTACTATTCAAAATTCAACCATCCTTTTATATTTAATTATTACATCATTATGATTTCATTAAACTACTGAAAACTCAAAACTATATTTTTACTATTCATCAAAAAATTCAATTATTTTAGAAAAATCCCAAACATTCACCCTAACCATTTTTTGATGTCTATAATTCAAAAATGAAATACATTTTTTGAGAATAATTTTATATGTATTTTTAATTTAATTTTTAGATAAAATCATAGTTAATTCAAAAAATAACCATTTTAAAGATATAATTAGTTCTATATCACATTGAAAAATTAATTAAGATCTCATTATATTATTACCTTAAGAAAATAAAATATTTTCATTATTTACTGTTTATAAGGGTTATATTACTGTTTGTATTACTGTTCATATTACTATTCATAGGGGTATGTTACTATTCATCAAAAAATCAAGTTGGTTCTATCAGACTCCAAATGACTTACTGGTCACAACTCTAGATAACTGTTTTTTGAAATTAAAAACATAGAAGTAGAAAAATTATGTTTAATGGATAGGTTTTGACTATATCTTAAATAAAAAAGTGTTGTTTCAAAGGAACAGAGTGCTTTATGAAATATAGGATATGAATAAAATGTATTTAAGAGAAGCATACCATAAAATGTTTGGGGTATTATATTATTCCCTCCTTCAGAAATTTCATCCTCAAAATTTTATGTATAAATATTACCAAAAATATGTGGGTGGTTCTTCTTCATAGCATCCTCAGTTTCCCATGTTGCTTCCTCCATATTTTTGTTTCTCCAAAGAACCTTTACTAGATGAGTCCTCTAGCTTCACAATACCTACTTCCTTGTGTCAAGGATCCCGATAGGCTCTTCACAGTATGAAAAATCAGGTTCCAATTCTATTTCTTCATAGGTGAGTACATGCATTGGGTCTGGCAATTATTTCTTCAACAATGACACGTGGAATATATCATGGACTTTAGAGAGACTTGGCGGCATTGCTAAACGGTAAGCTACAGCTCCGATTCATTCAATAATTTCAAATGGTCTGATGTACCTTGGCCTCAGTTTCCCTTTCTTACCAAACCTTAAGACACTTCCATGGAGATAGTTTTAGAAAGACATGATCACCTACTTGGAATTCCAAATCCTTTCTTCAATTGTCAGCATAACTCTTCTGCCATATTTTGGATGCTTTAATATGGGCTTGGATTTTCTTCACCTTTTTCGTGGTCTCTTCAATGAGTTTTGGGCCTATAATTTTCCTCTCACAAACTTTGTCCTAACAAGTCGGAGTTCGACATCTCTTTCTATATAATTCTTCATATGGAGCCATTCGAATACTAGAATGGAAAATATTGTTGTATGAAAATTCCACCAAAGGCAATTATTGATCCTACATACCTTGGAAGTCAAGAGAGCATGACCTCAGCATGTATTCTAGAGTTTGAATAGTCCTTTTAAACTGTCTGTCATTTTGGGGGTGATAAGTAGTACTCAAACAAAGCTTAGTATTCAAAGCCTTCTAGAGAATTTCTAGAATTTTGATGTAAACTGGGGATCTCAATCAGACACAACTAATAGAGATGCACTATGAAGTCTTACAACTTCATTGATATAAAGTCTTTCTAGGAGCTCAAGTGGTAAATCCTCTCTTATAGGAATGAAATGTGCTGATTTTGTGATACGATCAACAATTACCCATATTGAATTATTCTTTCTAGGTGTCCTCGGTAGACTGGTAACAAAATCCATCGTAATATTATCCCACATCCACATTTGAATAAGTAGAGGTTGCATCACTCCCCTAGGATATTGTCTCTCTACCTTCACTTGTTGAAAAACTAGACACCTTGACACGTAGTCAGCAATTTCTTGCTTCATATTATTCGACCATAATTATTCCTTCAGATATCTATACTTCTTTGTGCTACCTAGGTGTACAGATAAATTTAAGTTATGAGCATAGTCGAATAGTTACCTTTTTAGCTTAGGTACCGATGGAACGCATAACATCTTCCCAAACATCAAAACTATTTCCTCATACACGAAGTCTTCCAATCTCCCATCCTTAACAGCAATAATTTTCTTGTGTATATTTTCATCATAAAATTGAGATATTTTTATCTTCTCTAGTAAATACGGTTTAGAAATCATTTGAAAGAGTAAATATGTTTCTCCTTCCTTAAAAATTCCCATATCCATCTTTAGTATATCCATGAATATAGGATATCTCTCTATCCTCATTTGATTTATAAGTCCCTGATCTTTCCTGGTTAATGCATATTCCACCTTATTTGCCTTTCCTAGGTGGTAGTGTATTGAACAATTGTAATCATTGAGTAACTTAAGCCATCTCCTTTGCCTCATGTTGAGTTCTTTATATGTGAAAATTTATTTCAAACTCTTGTGATCTGTGTATATGTCACATTTTTCATCATAAAGATAATGTCTCAATATATTTAGAGCAAATATAACAGTTGATAACTCAAGATCATGTGTTGGATATTTTTTCTCATGAGTATTCAATTGCCTTGATGCATAAGAAATCACTTTATTATTTTTCATAAGGATGCAACCCAGCCCATTCTTTGATGTATCACAATATATTAAAAATCAATTACTTCCAAATGGAAGAGTCAAAATTTGAGCATTGACCAATATTATTTTCAATTCTTTGAATCATTATGTACATTCTTCTGTCCACACAAACTTAATTCCTTTACGTGTGAACTTGATTAGCGGGTTATCCAGTCAGGTGAAATTCTGAATGAAATTCCTATAGTAACCTACAAACCCAATAAAACCACATACCTCGGTTAAGTTTTTTGGCATGGTCCAATCTTGGATTTCCTTTGTCTTCGCCGAATCAACTTGGATTCTATCCTTAGAGACAATATGGCCTTGAAAATAAACTGATTGAATCCAAAATTCACACTTTCTAAACTTCCCATATTATTCATATCTTCTAAGAGTTTTCAGAGTAATACGCATGTGAACCTCATGATCTTCATATATTTTTTATTATACTAGGATATCATCAATGAATACCACAACAATGTTATCAAGATATTCCTTGAAAACTATATTCATTAAATCATGAAAATAGAGGGTGCATTAGTCAGTCCAAAAGGCATCACTATAAACTCGTAATGCCCATACCTGGTTCGAAATGTTGTCTTAGGAATATCTTCCTTCCTCACACACAACTGATGATATCTGGATCAAAGGTAAATCTTCAAAAAGTATTGAAATCCATGAATTTGATCAAATAAATCATCAACCTGAGGCATAGGATACTTATTATTTATTTTAACACTACTAGAAAAACAGGTATTTGCGACGGGGCATTTGCGACGGGATCCCGTCGCAAATGGCTTTTTGCGACGGGGGCCCGTCGCAAATAGCCCGTTGCTAAAAACGGTGTCGCAACAACACTTATTTGCGACGGGCCCGTCGCTAAAGCCTTTTTTTGCGACGGTCATTCTCCCCGTCGCAAATAGTATTCCGTATTTCTGTAAAAAACTTTTAAAATAGTTTTTGCGACGGGACCCGTCGCAAAAGGTATTTGCGACGGTACCGTCGCAAAAACTATTTTTTAAAAAAAATAAAAAACTATTAAGAATACTAGTATTTGCAACGGGCATAGTATCCCATTGCAAATACTATAAATATTTTTTGCGACGGGCCCCGTCGCAAAAACTATTTTTTAAAAAAATAAAAAACTATTAACAATACTAGTATTTGCGACAGGCATAGTATCCCATCGCAAATACTATAAAAAAAATAAAAAAAATAAATTATTAATAAATTATTTTAATTAATATAATAATAGAATTATAATTCACAAATAAAAATAATTAATTATTTTAATTAATATAATAATAATAGAATTATAATTCAAAAATAAAAAATAATAGAATATTAATAAATGATTTAATTAATATAATAATATTAGAATTATAATTCATAAATTAAAAAAAATATTAATAAGTTATTTTAATTAATATAAAAATAATAGAATAATTTTACATTCAAATATTAAAATAATTCAAGTATTACAAAAAATATAATTAAATTATAATATTATAAAATTTTAATATATATATATTTTAATATTATAAAATATAAATAATATTATTATTCATATTAATATTGTTATTTAAAAATATAATATTGTTAATATTTTATAATGAGACAAAAACTAAGAATAGAAATAAAAATATTTTGATTTCCCAAATTTTATAACATAAATACAAACACTAATCTGAAGAAGGGGGGGAGGTGGGGGATCTGCAGATGGTGGTGGATGAAACTCCATCCCTAAAGCATGAGTGAGTCGGCGCATGTACTCCATCTACTCCTGATGCTGCTGCTGCCACCGACTCATCTGCTCCTCGTACAACTGCTGCTGGCGTCGACGCTCCTCCTCATGCTGCTGACGCATCTACTCCTGCTCCTGTCGGAGACTCTCTATCTGTGCAGTCTGAGATCGCAACTGATCCTCATACTGTGTAGTAGAAGAAGATGCACGAGCTCCTCTCGAGCTGGACGCCGACATCGCAGCACTGCCATA
The DNA here is from genome assembly GCA_963277665.1 of Viscum album. Lineage (NCBI taxonomy): Eukaryota > Viridiplantae > Streptophyta > Magnoliopsida > Santalales > Viscaceae > Viscum > Viscum album. The sequence continues at coordinate 1,040,300,828 of OY728163.1, read as the reverse complement.
ATAATCTCCGGGAGTCAGTCGAGAGCTGATACCAACTACCCGGCCCTTCTTGAAGGCATACTGGGTGGCCTGCATCCATGCCGCCTCATCAAACTGATGGGCAGTGGTCTGATCTGATGACTCGGCCTGACTCTCAGGCCGGGCCTGTGACGCTGCGGCCTCATATGACTCCTATAGTTGCAATTTAAAATTAAAATTGTGAATATATTATATGCAGTTAATTTTTAAACTTGAAAACAAATAATACTGACCACGATGTGATGCTGACGATCACCTCTGAGCTCCCCAGTAGCAGGATCACTATACATCCTCCGATATACGTCGTACTCTGTAATATCGGGGTGCTCGACAGCCTATAAGAATAAAAAATAAACTGTTAATATTTATAGTTATATAAAATATTTATAAATAATGTATGTACCAGATGCTGTCTATGAGTACTGAAAGAACGACTCCCAGCTCGATGAGTCACCTCCTGTCTCCCCCGATTCTGCCTCCCCACCGATGATCTCCTCTGAAAGGCACCACTCAACCAGTACGCACATAATCCATCCCATACATGGGATGAAATATACTCTGGTCGGTGTGCTCTACATGACTCCTCAAAATCTGACACTCCTGCTTTCTTCATCGCAGATTTTCTTAAATTGTGCAAAAACTGACGAAGGCGATCACGCATGGCCACCTCCCATGCCTCGTGGATGGCGTCACGCATGGTATCCTCGATCGGATACCATAAACCGTACAAATAAATCAAAATATCAAGTTAGAAATGAAATAATTTTCAAAATAAAAATTATTTATTTACGTACGTACCAACCAATGGTCGCACATGGCCTACTGCACATCAATGGGAATCTGCTCCCATGTGGTCCACGGCTGAGAGAAATAGTTGCGCAAAATAGTGATGCCCTGTCCGACTGCTATATGCGGAAAACTGAAAAAATAATAAACATTTATTATATGAATAGATTAATGAAATCTTAGTCAAATCCACAGGTTATCACACAGGTTATCACACCTCTGTGTGCGTGGATCAAACCCAAGATGTGGACGTCGCTCGGGGACGGGGTCAGGAATCATCAATCGTGCAAGACCGTGCCCCCTCTGCGTACTCCCTGGAGCGCCTGCAGGCTGAGGGTCATCTGTCAGCAACGCATCCGCATCGAAAGTCAGGTCAGCATCCGCCAACTCACAAAATGTGGCCTCGTCCATCTGAAACAGAAAATGTTAATGTTAGAAAATAATTGATAATTACTATTATACATACATATATACATATATACATATTATGATTGTATATAAATACCATGGAATGCTATCAGTGTTCATCATCATCTTCATATATGTCAATGTCATCTTCATATTCCTCCTCAACATCATCGATATCCATTCGAGTTACAGTTGCTTCATCTCTTACCATTTCAAATTCATATGTGACATCATTAACATCATCATCATCACCGACTCTTAAATGTTGGGTGTCGTCATCGATACTCATGTCTCTTTGTAAAAAAGATTGATTTTGAGTACTCTCTTGAAAAACTTCAATTCTTTGCACATCAGTGAAAGCACATTCACTTTGACTAAACTGATTGTCTCGAATTTTGATTTTTATTATACTCCACCAATCAGTCAAGTCTCTTGATGTTGTAAAGTACTTTGCATAATAAACTTGATATGCCTGTTGAGCCAATAAGAATGGTTCATTTACTGCAAGAACACTTTTACATTTAATATCGATGATTCCATGAGTCGGATGAACACGCACGCCTCTCTCTGTATCCAACCACCGACATTTGAACATGGTTATGTAATGTTGTCCAAGATAACAGAGTTCAATGATTTCATCAATTATGCCATAAAAGTCAACTTCATTTTCTCGATGATGAGATCCTCTCAAGCTAACTCCATTGTTCATTGTTTTTTTCAATTCCCCATATGCATGTGTGTGGAATCGAAATCCATTCACCACATATGCATTATAAGTTTTAACAAGTTTGTAAGGTGGGTTACTCAATACACACAGCCATTTTTCAATTTTATCAGCATGTCGAGACACCTGAAAATTTGTGAAATAATTATCAATATAGTAAACTATACATTGAATGAGTTGCTAAAAGATAAATAATTTATGTTACCAGTTTTTGAAACCACTGAGAGAAATTTTTCAGTCGACGTTCTTCGAGAGAAGCTGCTGTAATTTGTGGAATTTGTTTCTTGATATGATTATCATACAACCTATAAAAACCAAAGTTATTTACTGTAACATAAATGATAGAATAAGTGATATAAACACTTACAGTACAACTGATGTCATCTCTTCACAGTTGAGCAGAACATACGTATGAGCTCTCTGATGTTCATCATCTGAATGCCAGCGTTCATAAACTCCACCAAAACCAAGCTCTGACTGGTTGAAAATAGATAATTGATTGTCGATTTCATCAATATTCCTCTTGTTCTGTCCCATTCAGTTGTGTTTTGAAGGATACTCAGATTCAAAATAATGGGAGCAGAAAAAAGATATTTCCTCTTGCAAATAAGCTTCTACAATAGATCCTTCAACAGATGCTTTGTTACGTACTTTTCTTTTCAATTTTTGCATGCATCTTTCAAATGGGTACATCCATCGAAACTGTACCGGACCTCCACATTTGGCTTCATATGGAAAATGTAACATCAAATATTCCATTGAGTCGAAGAAAGACGGCGGAAATATTTTTTCCAGTTTACATATAATTACAACAACATCTTTTTCAAGTTTGCCTAGAGCATCATAATCTGCCGTAGCCGCACAAATTTCCCGAAAAAAATGAGACATGTATGTTATGGAATCCCAAATCACAGAATTCAACAGACCTCTTAATCCAATGGGTAGAAGTCTCTCCATTATAACATGACAATCATGACTTTTTAATCCAGTAATATGACTATTCTTTACACATCTACCCAAATTAGAAGCACAACCATCTGGAAGTCTCAAATCTACAATCCACTGACAAAATAATAAACGGTTTTCTTTAGACAGTGTATAAGCTGCTTTTGGTTTCAGTAACCTTTCTGTTCTGACATTCTCAAATAGTTCCAATTCTGGACGCCTGCAAATTTGGGCAAGATCTAAACGTGCATTTACATTGTCTTTGCTCTTTCCTGGCGTATCCAAAACTGTATGAAACAAATTATCAAAACATTTCTTCTCAATATGCATGACATCTAACATGTGTTGGACCAACAGATCATACCAATATGGAAAATCCCAAAATATGCTACGTTTAATCCAATTGTGTTCTTTCCCAAAACCAGATATTTTCTGTTGATTTATTATGGGACCAAAAGTGATGGGAGGTAATGAAAATACAACTGATTTTAACTCTGAACCTGATAGCATTTTTGGAGGTCCATCCCTTTCAACTGTTCCTTTTCTGAAATGAGATCTGTTTCTGCGAAAAGGATGATCAGCTGGAAGAAATCTGCGATGACAGTCAAAATAACAAGGTTTTTTTCCATGAATGAGCATAAATGCTTTGTTCTCTCCCATACAGTAAGGACATGATTTCTGACCATGTGTACTCCAGCCAGATAACATCCCATAAGCTGGGAAGTCACTTATTGTCCACATCAATGCTGCTCTCAGTATGAAATTTTGTTTCGTTGCAACATCATATGTACTGACACCAGTACTCCACAATAAATTTAATTCATCAATCAATGGCTTCAAATAAACATCAATATTTTTCTTCGGATGTCCTGGAATTAGTAAAGTGAAAAAGATATATGGCTCCTTCATCAACATCCATGGAGGTAAATTGTACGGAGTTAAAAAAACAGGCCAACATGAATATTGACTACCATAAGATCCAAACGGACAGAAACCATCAGTGGAAAGGCCCAGTCGAACATTTCTAGCTTCTAAAGCAAAGGATGGATGCACTCTATCAAAATGTTTCCATGAATCACCATCGGCTGGATGATTCAAGCTTTTATCGGTTGAAATATTCTCTTTATGCCATGACATCATTGTCGCTATATTCTTAGACATGAATAAACGCTGAAGTCTGGATGTAAGCGGAAAATATCTCAACTGTTTTACAGGAATCAAACCAGACTTCCCGTGTTGTCCTTCTTTATATCTCAGTTGCCCACATGTAGGACCACTATCCAACGACTCATTTTCCCTAGAATATAAAATGCAGTCATTTGAACATGCATGAATCTTCTGACAAGTAAGTCCCAAATTTCGAACCAGCCTCTTACTCTCATAGTAATTTTCTGGTAAAACATTTCCTTCGGGTAACAGTGTTTTCAGCAAAGAAAATATCTGGTCAAAACAGGTGTTTGACATTCCGTTATCTGATTTGATAGCCATAAATTTTGCAACTGCTTCTAATTTGCTCATCTTGCAGCCAGGATATAATGCATCCTCAGCAGATTTCAACAACTCATAAAATTCAGACGGTGCCAACTCAGGATTTGAAGCTATATCAGCCGGAGTTTCTGTATGTTGAACAGATGAACCTGCAACATCATGTACTAAATCTTGAAACCGGGATGGATCCGGAATCAAGTTGGTATCACCTGCTCTGGAATTGCGTTCACCGTGTTGATACCAAAAAACATAATCTGGTTGAAAACCAAAACGCAAGAGATGTTCTCCCACTTTTTCAAACGTGTCAAACGTTCTCAATGCACATTTTCTACAAGGGAATTTTATTTTGCCTTCTGAAATAAATTCTAAATTTGATGCCGCAAATGATAAAAAAGTCTCCACACCCTCAACATATACTGGATTTAAACCAGAACCGTTTGGATTTCTACGTTGATTTATCCATATGCGGTCACCTAATAATGATTGTTGACGACCTCGTTGTTCCATATTCCTCTATAAAATATAAAATCATTACTGGTTTTGAATAATTTGTTAGAAAAAACACTCAAGTAAAGATTGAATATATTGAGAATAAAGCAAAACATGTTACAAATATTGATAATTTTAATATTATATTGATTTTTTATTATTTTAATAATACTAATATAATTTTTTCATAAACATTAATTATATAATAATAACATTATTACATTGTTAGTATATTTTATTATTAATATTAAAATAACATAATTTTTTATATTATATACAATTCTCCTTTCATCTGTGTGTTTAACATTCTATCTCCACATGTAATATTTGCATTCACTTTCACCTCTCCATTGGCGAGTAGGTTGATAATTTTGAAAAAGAATGCGAATATTACATGTGGAGACAGAAAACACACAGATGAAAAGAGAATTGTATATAATATAGAAAATTATATTATTTTAATATTAATAATAAAATATACAAATAATGTACTAATGTTATTATTCGTAAATATTGGTAATTATTCCAAATTATTAGTAATTATTTCTAATTATTGGTAATTATTTCTAATTATTGGTAATTATTTCTAATTATTGGTAAATATTGGTAAATATTTGTAAATATTTGTAAATATTGGTAATTATTGGTAAATATTGGTAACTATTGGTAATTATTGGTAACTATTGGTAATTATTGGTAATTATTACTAATTATTGCTAATTATTACTAATTATTGGTAATTATTACTAATTATTGGTAATTATTACTAATTATTGGTAATTATTACTAATTATTGGTAATTATTACTAATTATTGGTAATTATTACTAATTATTGGTAATTATTACTAATTATTGGTAATTATTTCTAATTATTGGTAATTATTGGTAATTATTGGTAATTATTGGTAATTATTGGTAAATATTGTTAATTATTACTAATTATTGGTAATTATTACTAATTATTACTAATTATTGGTAATTATTGATAATTATTACTAATTATTGGTAATTATTACTAATTATTGGTAATTAATACTAATTATTGGTAATTAATACTAATTATTAGTAATTAATACTAATTATTGGTAATTAATACTAATTATTGGTATTTAATACTAATTATTGTTAATTATTACTAATTATTGTTAATTATTTCTAATTATTGGTAATTATTACTAATTATTGGCAATTATTACTAATTATTGGTAATTATTACTAATTATTGGTAATTATTACTAATTATTGGTAATTATTACTAATTATTACTAATTATTGGTAATTATTACAAATTATTACTAATTATTGGTAATTATTACCAATTATTGGTAATTATTACCAATTATTGGTAATTATTTCCAATTATTGGTAATTAATACCAATTATTGGTAATTATTGGTGATTATTACTAATTATTGGTAATTATTGGTAAATATTGTTAATTATTACTAATTATTGGTAATTATTACTAATTATTGGTAATTAATACTAATTATTGGTAATTAATACTAATTATTGGTAATTAATACTAATTATTGGTAATTAATAATAATTATTACTAATTATTGGTAATTATTACTAATTATTGGTAATTATTACTAATTATTGTTAATTAATACTAATTATTGGTAATTAATACTAATTATTCCTAATTATTACTAATTATTACTAATTATTACTAATTATTACTAATTATTAGTAATTATTGTTAATTATTGTTAATTATTACTAATTATTACTAATTATTGATATTTATTACTAATTATTGATAATTATTACTAATTATTGATAATTATTAGTAATTATTACTAATTATTAGTAATTATTACTAATTATTAGTAATTATTACTAATTATTAGTAATTATTACTAATTATGAGTAATTATTACTAATTATTAATAATTATAACTAATTATTAGTAATTATTAATATTTATTATTAATTATTACTAATTATTGGGAATTATTAGTAATTATTACCAATTATTAGTAATTATTACCAATTATTGGTAATTATTGGCAATTATTACTAATTATTGGCAATTATTACTAATTATTGGCAATTATTGGTAATTATTGGTAAGTATTGTTAATTATTACTAATTATTGGTAATTATTAGCAATTATTGGTAATTATTGGTAAGTATTGTTAATTATTACTAATTATTGGTAATTATTGGTAATTATTACTAATTATTGTTAATTATTACTAATTATTACTAATTATTGGTAATTATTACTAATTATTGGTAATTATTACTAATTAGTACTAATTATTGGTAATTATTACTAATTATTGGTAATTATTCCTAATTATTACTAATTATTGGTAATTATTAGTAATTATTGGTAATTAATACGAATTATTGGTAATTAATACTAATTATAGGTAATTATTACTAATTATTGGTAATTAATACTAATTATTGGTAATTAATACTAATTATTACTAATTATTACTAATTATTGGTAATTTTTCCTAATTTTTCCTAATTTTTTGTATTTATTACTAATTATTGCTAATTATTGGTAATTATTGGTAATTATTGGTAATTATTGGTAATTATTGGTAATTATTGGTAATTATTGGTAATTATTGGTAATTATTGGTAATTATTGGTAATTATTGGTAATTATTGGTAATTTTTCCTAATTTTTCCTAATTATTCCTAATTATTCCTAATTATTAATAATTATTCCTAATTATTCCTAATTATTCCTAATTATTACTAATTATTACTAATTATTACTAATTATTACTAATTATTACTAATTATTACTAATTATTACTAATTATTACTAATTATTCCTAATTATTACTAATTATTCCTAATTATTACTAATTATTACTAATTATTGGTAATTATTGGTAATTATTACTAATTATTGGTAATTATTGGTAATTATTACTAATTATTACTAATTATTGTTAATTATTGGTAATTATTCCAAATTATTGGTAAGTATTACTAATTATTGGTAATTATTACTACTTATTGGTAATTATTACTAATTATTGGTAATTATTACTAATTATTGATAATTATTACTAATTATTACTAATTATTGGTAATTATTACTAATTATTACTAATTATTCTTAATTATTGATAATTATTGATAATTGTTCCTAATTATTAGTAATTAAATGAATAATTATCAATAATTAGAAATAATTACCAATAATTACAAATAATAACATTATTAATATATTTTATTATTAATATTAAAATAATATAATTTTCTAATTTATATACAATTCTCCTTTCATCTGTGCGTTTTCTATCTCCACATACAAATAATACATGTGAAGACAGCAAACACACAGATGAAAAGAGAATTGTATATATATAAAAAATTATATTATTTTAATATTAATAATAAAATAGACTAATAATGTAATAATGTTATTATTCCTAATTATTGGTATTTATTACTAATTATTAATATTTATTCTTAATTATTAAAAATTATTACTAATTATTCCTAATTACCATTAACTATAAACAATACTAATAATTTAAATTTATTAAGTAATAAAACAATGTAAACATAATTAAATTACAACTAATTAAGAATAATTGAAACTAATAAAAAATTAAAAATAAATATTAAATTAAAATGAACATAAATACCTTGAAAATTGATCTGCTCTGATCGTTCTTCAAAACTTTAATATCAGCTCCGGAGAAAAAAATTAAACTGGAGAAAAACTGAACTCTAGAAATATAATTTTGAGAGAAGGAGAAGATAGAGAATGAGAATGAAATGAAAAAAACGGATGGGGGTATTTATAGGTTAGATTATTTGCGACGGGCCCATTTGCGACGGGATACCCGTCGCAAATACCTTAGCCAACATTTATTACGGTCAACGGGTAAATAGTTATTTACGACGGGTCCCGTCGCAAATAACCCCTGCCGACATACTATTTGCGACGGGGGAATATTCCCGTCGCAAATACCTTTTACCGCCGCCGGTTATTTGCGACGGGAATATTCCCCCGTCGCAAATAAGTTTCCCGCGATTTGGCGCGCAAACCGTGCCAGTCCTTTTGCGACGGGGAAAGCTGTCTCGTCGCAAAAGGCTACTTATTTGCGACGGGCAAATAACCCCGTTGCAAATAAGTTTTTAACAGGACTATTTGCGACGGGATTTATTCTCGTCGCAAATAACCCGTCGCAAATGCCCTTTTTTCCCGTAGTGTAATAGCATTGATTTCCCAGTAATCCATGCATAGCCTCATGGATCGATCTTTATTTTTGACAAACAAGACTGGGGCTCCACATAAAGAAACACTAGGTTGAATAAATCCTTTGTCACTCAACTCCTCTAGTTTTTTCTTTAGCTCAACTAACTCCACAGTGTCCATTCTATAGGGGGTCTTTGATATAGGTCTTGCACCATGAATTAAGTCAATGGAAAACTCAATTTCCCACTCTAGATGATGTCCAGGTAAATCCTCTGGAAACACATCAATCTATTATTTCACTATATGTGCATCTTTAATTTGAATATTTCTTTCCTCTCCCATAGATATTAGGTTCTATTACTCTCCAATAATTTCATTCAATAGAGATACTGGGGTGGGTATAGATAAGAATCTGATGGCGAGGTCTCTACTCTAAAGATAAGAGATTCTACACCATTTTCAAAAATTGTAACTTCCTTTTTCTTGCAATAAATCTTCACATCATAGTTTGACATCCAATTCATACTGATAATTATATCAAATTCATTAATTGGTATGATGATAAGGTTAGAAAATAAAGCAAGTTTATGTGTCACGAGGGGGACTAGTTGACATTCCTTTGTTGCAATGATGCATCCCCTAAGAGTTTTGACTGATAACTCATTTATTAAATCAAATTGGACATGTCTAATTTTCTTGGAAAATTGGGAAGATATATATGAATGTGATGATCCAGAATCAAATAAAGTGCTTGCTAAGTTTGAGGAAACAGTTAAAGTACATGCCACCATATCATTAGGAACTTCAACTTCCATGGTTGTAATCGCATAAGCTCTCCCTTTCTCTCTTGTATTTTTATGAGTCATGTTTCCTTGGTGCTTAGGACACTCATTTGAATAGAGTTCCTTATCTCTACAATTATAGCATTGAACATCATCAAATTATTTCTTCCCCATGCATTCATGAGATAGATGACCCTTTTCTTCACACTTATTGCAGACTCCCATTCCTTTCAAGCATTTCTTGAGATGATTCTTTCCATAGTTCTCACATAATGGTAATTTCTTTGTTCTCTTGTTCTTCTTTGGAGCTTCACCTTTCCCTTGGTTATCAGAGTACCACTTTTTATCTTGGTTTCCCTTGAACAAATTTGATCTAGAAAATTATTTCTCTGTTTTGATGGCACTTGAGACAATTTCATCATATGATGAAAATGTTTGAGAAGCCAGTTCCCTTCAAATACTTGTCTTAAGACCTTCAAATAAATGATCAATCTCGTCTGCTAAGTCATGTATGTAATATACAACATACCTGGCTAGCCCTGTGAAGGTATCATCATACTCTGCAACATTGTCTTCTTACCTTTGCTTTAAGCTAAATAATTTACTCTTCATTTCAATTAATTTCTAACGAGGGAAATATTTTTTGAAGAATATTTTCTTAAAAATCCTCCATTGCATATCTTCTATTTCTTCTTCCTCTGTGGTATTCTGAATCAAGGACCACCATTGATCAGCGTCACCCTTGAGACAATATACTTCCAGTACTACCTTTTCATTTTCATTGCATCTTAATGTCATGAATATATTTTCAATGGACTCGATCCATTTCTCAGCAACCACTAGATTAGTAGTCCCACTGTAAGATGGGGGAATCTACCACATGAAACGATCCAACATAGGTGTGGAATGGTTATTTTTTACAACCTGAGTAAGTTGTCCCAATATGGTCATGATCTGATCTGCTCCAACATTGACTGTGTTGACTTGATCAGTGGGGAGATCCCTACATTTCCCACGAGTATTGATTCCCCTTATTCCATTAGATGCCATTTCTAAATATTGGAACACACTATATTGGGGTATGAATCATAATGTATAATCTTAAATTAATAAAATAATTAGCATAAATTGAGATCCTACGCATGGCTAATCCCATAATCAGAAAAATGGTTTCTTTGAGTAATAATTTACATTTCAATCCTTCATAATGGATTCTAAAGAAAATATGAATTATCTTAAGAATATACCCAGGGAGTGTCATAACCAAGAGTGTAGCAAGGCCCGTTGTCACGTACCAGGATACCCCAGGTTAAGCCCGATACTCTTTGTTAGAGCTTTCACTCCTAGGTACATCTGTATCAGAGCCACCTCTACCTGCTCATATCTAGATAGAGATTTTTTTTATAGAAGGATTCACATAATATATTCTTTAAAAAAAAATCAGGATATTATTGTACATTTATCTTCAAATACTACCATAGGGATTTTTTCCCTACTATACAATTCCTACACTAGTTTTCAAGTTTTTTACTAAACTTATTTTAATACCAACTATAACACCCTGATCCCTCTAGACTAGGGTCAGTGAATTACTTGTTATATTGGCATGGTTTGAAGGAATGAAAATCCCAAATGAATAATCAGTTTAGTAGTCTTTAAGAAACTAGTTACATAGATGTAACTCAAATTACATTGGAAAAGGTTACAAAATACAAAACATAACAAAAACTAAAAACTGCATCCATAGAAACTCAATAAATGATATCCTCTTCATCACCTATTGAATTTAAACAATTGAAAGGGGTGAGATCAAATTCTCATTAATGGTTACAAATATTTGAATCATGAATCAATAATAATTGAATCATAAACAATTTGACATATATTTATGGCATGGTGAATAAATGAAAACTCACGCCATTAATAAACTGAGAATTAAATTGCATCCATAGATTTTTTCATAGTGAATATCTCATGGATAGTAATAAATGATAATGAATAAAGAGAATTATTGATAATTATACTTCATTTATCTAGAACATTATACCATAATTTCATTAAAACGATTTAGTTCTATGGGTAGAAACCGGTCTGATTTTTGGAAACAAACTCAAAGGGTTTGTCACCCACTGATTTCTCTCATGAGACATGTCGATGCAATGAGGGTATATAGTGGCCCCCACCAACCACTTCAAGTCGAAATCATTATTTATACATTGATTTAATACAATATCAATATGCGTTTTCAATATCCTTATAGAGTAGAGAATACATATTCATCAATATTTCTATAGTTAAAATAACTTTCCAAATATACACCGTATGTAAAATGGTATACAGTTTAGATAACAAACATATCCATGATATAAAATTATGGTTATTTAATAGAAATATAATTTTAAATGAAAAGTGATCTCAAATGGGTAGTAGGAACACCACATAAGGATTATTAGGTGCACAAAACAAAGTAAGTCACAGCGAAATGGAAAATTGACACAAAGCCCATTACCACATTATAATCAATCGTTTCGTGTGACCAAGAATTAATAATTACAAAATTAATAATTGAATAACATGAAAATATAGAGAAACATGATATTATATATCAAATCACATATACCACATGCAAGAAATAAGTGGTGAACAATGGATATCTCACAGAATTAAAAGTGAGATGAGAAACCCCTTACCTTATGCTTGAGTGTGTTATTCATTTGTTTTAATGACCTGAATAATAAAATTTAGCTTTATTAATTAATAATTAACTAACCTCATATACTTTTAATTGTTTTATTATAACCTTATTAGGTTAATTCATGTCCCTTTTATCGGTTTAAGAGGTTCAATTTTATTATTTTGGAAGCATTTCCTTCCTTGGTTTTCATGATTCATTTACTTGCATTCATGAATGGAAGTTCATTTAAAATGTGGTTAAACATCCAGAATTGTTAATATATATTATTAGTTACATTATGGAGATATAAATTATCTTATAATGATTCTAGGTTATATACTTGGGGATGAATCATTTGTTAAAAGTTATTGATAAACACTTGGATTTAGCTTGGCGGTTTTGTGTACAATGAACTTGTTTGGTATTATTATTCCATATTATGAGTGTGTATGGATTCTAGAACATTAATGAGATTAAATAAATATATTATTATTTGGTTCAACCATAAAAATTTATCCATGAACATAATTAAATATGGTAACGAAAATTGAGAACTTGTCGTCCTTGAATGTGATAAATTAACACATCACAGACAGTGTTTTTATTTTTAGTATAAGAGGAAGGATAAAGAGAGATAATGATGAAATATTCCATTATAATAATATTATTCCAGTTCATTAAAGGTACTGTAATTATCATAGCATTCGGATGAATTGAGGTGAGGAAATAAGTATAAAATAAAGGAACTCAAAATAAGAGAAAAATTGAGAAATCTCTTACGAAAATTCTGCAGCCTAACGGCGTCACTTAAAATTTAATAAAATAGTTTGATGAGAGAAATAGGGTATCTAATCACTATTAAATAATATGGGAATTAAGGGTAATATAGAATTAAATATCCCCACATAATCCAATTTAAAATAAAATATAAAACATAAAAATAAATATTTAAGAAAAGAGAAGGGTGGTTGATTCTCTTACCTTGTAGAGTAACTCCCAAAAATTGAAGGTTGAGACCTTGGGGGTTTGAGGACACCTTGGGAGGACTCCTAGGAATGTAATACCACAAGATCTTCGAGGATAATGTGTTTGGAATGAATTAAAACGAAGGGTGGAGTGGGTATTTATAGTAATTAAGAGGAAGTTTTTTATTAATTAAAAGGGACACCTCATTAGTAGTTTTTGCAAAACCATGGGCATGCCCATGTTATTTGCCCATGGTTTTTTCCACTTGGGACACCTCATGTCATAAGTTACTGTACAAAATTTGTACAGGCTTTTATATTTAATTATTACATCATTATGATGTCATTAAACTACCAGAAACTCAAAACTGTATTTTTACTATTCATGAAAAATTCAAGTATTTTGGAAAAATTCCAAAAATTAACCCTAACCATTTTTCGACATGTAGAATTAAAAAATGAACTCCATTTTTTTAAAATAATTTTCTATGTTTTTTTAATATAATTTTTAAATAAAATCATGGTTAACTCTAAAAATAACCATTTTAAATATATAATTAGTTCTATATCACATTGAAAAATTAATTAAGATCTCATTATCTTATTACCTTAAGAAAATAAAATATTATCATTATTTACTTTTTATAAGGGTCATATTACTATTCATAGGGATATATTACTATTCATAAAAAAAATAAATTTGGTTCTATTAGACTCCAAATGACTTACTGGTCACAACTCTAGATGACCGTTTTTTGAAATTCAAAACAAAGAAGTGGAAAATTTATGTTTAATGGCTAGGTTTTAACTATCTCTTAAATAACCAAGTGTTTTTTCAAAGGAAAACAATGCTTTATGAAATAAAGGTTGTGAATATAATGTATTTAAGAGAAGCATACCATAAAATGTTTTGGGTGTAATAAGTTTCCGCTATAGTAGACTGGGAAAAACCAGTGGTCCGGACCGGATTCGGGTCGGGTCGGGTCGGTCCGACTAGGTCGGGCCAGACCCGGACCCAACCAGTCTGCATTTCACTAAAATGCATGTATCTATCAAACTAGGCATCTGATTGACACGCTATTAGTGGTGTTAGGACCCTTGTAATGAGGAATTCATTCTAAGATACTCTACATGAGTTTTGGAGAAGGTTGGTGCATGGCCGGGTTGGAGCGGACTCGAATCCAATCAGGCCCTTTTTACAAAAATGTCCATATCTTATAGACCGAGCATCCGTTCGACGTACCATCTATTGCATTGGGGCCCTTACAAAGAGACGATCCTTTGGGTTACTCTATGTGGGACTTCATAGAGGTTTAGGTACAAACTATGGATTGAGTAATAGATTCTCCAAAAATCAAGCATGCTAAGTGAGGGAATCTAGTGGGTTGTTGTGACGTGAATAATGAAGAGAAACCCTTAACGGATCATAATAAGAGAAAACCTTCATGGATCAGCATAAGAGACACCCTTCATGGGTCAATATATCAGTGAACCTTCATGCCTCGTCATAATATAAACCTTTTTTGGATCAGCATAAGAGCGACCCTTTGTGGATCGGTATAATAGAGACCCTTCGTGGATTAGCATAAGAGCGACCCTTCATGGATCATCATAAGTGTTACACTTCGTGAATGAACATAAGAGAGACCCTTTGTGGATCAGAAATTGTTTGAACATTTGTGGTTCAGCATATGATCAACCCTTCATGGATCAGTAGTAGAGAGACCCTTCATGGATCGACCGTTGGGTGACCCATCGTGGATCAGCAGCAGAGCAAACCTTTGTGGATCAGTAGTAGAGCGACCCTTTGTGAATTAGTCATAGAGAAACCCTTTTTGGATCAGCAGCAGAGCCTCATAATAGTATAAGTTGATCTAGCTTTATGACTAATCATCTTTAATTATTTACTAAGTTATACCTGGTGTAAGATGTCTTTTACTTTGTGTTATGTGTTTGAGATATTACTTGGTCGTATTACCTCTATGGTATTACCTATGTGGTATTTCCTTTGTGGTATTTCCTTTATGTGTTTTCCTTTGTGGATTACTATAAGACCCAAGTTAATCTCGGGGTCCCTACTGAGAATCATTATACTCACCCCTACATGGGATTCTCCCACACCTACTGTGTCTTGTGTAGAGGACAGAAAAATTTGACTGGGACTTTGGGGAGCCAGGGCCAGACGGTGCTCAGAGGTGGATCGATAGACTTCATGTAATGTAGTGACATCTGACAGAGAGTTGTACCTACCCTTCAGGTAAGAACCTTGGTGGATGACCTCCGGAGCTTGTACTTCCTTTTTATGATTTCCTTTCAGTTGGGATTGTATTTTGGCCCCTTTAATTTCAATTTACATGCTTTACTCTCCATGATGGTAATTTTTTGTGGTTGTACTATTTTCATATCCTTTGTGGTTTTATTTGTGTTTTATGCCCTATCTATGTGTGTACATGATTAAAGGAAATGACTTCCCTTTTTTGGATATTCCTTCCTAGTGATATTCCCCAGCCCCTGGCCTATGGAAGGTGGTCTTGGGGTAGTCACGGCACGGGCCTCAGGGGACGGGTCATGACATGAAGTTTTAAGTGTAATCATTTTTTGGTGAGCATATTATTCTAGGATATTTTAGTAGGTTTTTTGGGATATTTTTGGATGATCTATTATGGAACGTGGTTTGTGTCATTTGTAAGTTATTATCTTGATAATGGATTCATTTCCTTGATATCTCTTTAGATTCTCTTTATATATTTTTTTCTCTTGTATTATTTTTTTCTCTGTCATTAATGGTTTTAATTAATCAAGCTTTTTTGTGTATTTATGGATAGAATATTGGTCTTAGAACCTCTTGATTTTTTGGGTTGTTTTCTTTCAAAATAACTTTTTTCCCTTCCATGGGTGTCCTTTTATGGTAAGTTTTGTATATCATTTGGGTTGTTTTTTGTTCCTTGGTATACACTTTTTTACACCTTTGTTTGGATCTCAATCTTGATGTGTTGGGTGTTATCCCTTTTTCATAGCTTGTTGTGATCTATTTTTACATTGGCCTAATTATTTAGAGAATTTTTTATTTATACTAAGATTGACCTTATAGATGTGTTTGGGTAACTAAGACTTTATGGATTATTTTTGGATGAGTCACTTAAAGGTGTCAGTGTTTGATTCGATAAGCTTGTCGAACTGTGAGGATTTTTTATGGAAATCCTATATTTTCATTGATTAATCACCTGAGTTAGATATTCTGGTAAATATTTTTTTCTTTCTTGTGGATAGTAGGATCATTAATAGATCTTGAGAGAGTTATCACTTTTGGAATCATCAGGATGTTTTGTGTGTGAATTTCCATTATGGTTTTTGATTCTTCTCTTGGATGATTCTTCATGGTGAGTTATTGAATCCTATTCTCTGATTTGAAGGGATGTGTTATTTGCATATATATTCCTCATGTGCCACTATTTTGGTGATATTTTAAATGGGGGGACCTATAATAGGTCTTTAGTCCCTCTCAAGATATTCTATATTCTTAGAAATGGTGGTGTGTTGTTTAGATCCATTTAGTGGTCTTAGAGGATCTATTTTAGGGATTCTTTGGAATGATGGTTGTATATCCTTTATAGTTTTTCCTGTTGGATTCTTCTTAGGTAAGTATTCCAATTTTTTGTGATTTTTCGACCCCATGTGTTGGGTGTGGATGTTATTTTTGTAGCATTTTTTCCCATATTTTTTACTAGAGTATATTTTTGGGATAAAAATAAATATAGTGGTGAGAATTATAACACCTTGGAATTTATTTCATCAATATACTACTCCTTATGTTTTTTTAGGTTTCTCAAGGGGTTATAGGATGACATAGGTGTTTGTAGTAGGTTTTTACCTAGAACTATACCTAGTAAAATTTCATGTGGTCCACCAGCTATCCAGTGAGGGACACCATATATCCGATGGTATTGTAAATGGGTATAATAATATACTATATCCATTAGCTAACTTGTGGGCTTGAAAGTGGCTACTACATTCTAAAATATCCATCACTCAACTAGTAGTTTTAATGTATGTGACTTTTGATAGGGGAGACATTGTAAATGTACCTCAAAACCCTCATTGTATTTATCCTTACTTGTCCCTTTAAACTTTATCGGCACACAAGAACCTTGGGATCCTTCTTTGGAAATTTTAAATCTCCCAGTCACAAATCATGGTGGATTTAAGTGTAGTGAACCAACCCTGGTCAAACCGACCTGTCACCAAAACTGACATGCCACATGGCCCAATGTGAATTCTCAAATTTCATGGGATAATAATAATCACTACGCATAAAGAATAACCTCTTAGGGATAGTTTATCTTATGGTAAACCAAAATGACCTATACATGAAATGGTAGGGTCACACCAAAATAATCAGATTCAACAGAACAATAAACATCCAACTAGAGTAACATAATAAGGACTAAAATATATTCTATTAAAAACATCATAACATTATATACATAACATTCCATAACATGATATAAAATTTTTATTTGAATTCAAAATCTGAAAACCCAAAATGGGGAACAAGACTAAACACGACCAATATATACAACCCAAAGGTAAAAAAACTCCAAGATAGCCCCTCTTGAGCTACCCTTGTGATACCATGCCTCCTCTATTAAAATAATGAATGGTAGTGGTCAATAAAATCCACCTAATTATATAGTGCCATTTTTTTAACTATGTCCTACAAAAAAAGTATATATATGCCCAAAGGCGTATGTAGGGTGTGAGTCAAAAATATCAATAGGATAACACCATGTATCTATTTAAGGGTTTTAAACCATGAAAACCATTAAACTAGTTTAAAAACTCATTTTCCAAAACTATTTGAATTTTAAAACATTTCACTTTAAACATAGCCTTTGAAATCCATTTGGTTTTCCTTTAATAAAATAAAGTTTTCAAAAAATAATTATCAACATGAATCGAGTAATTAAATAAGGTCAAACGGCACAACATTTTAAATATACCCAAACAAGTAATAACAAGGTAAGGATAAACATCATCATTATATAACCAGATAAATGGGAATGGGAATAACACATGATATCACGTCAAAAAATGCGCCAATATAATGCATAAAATCATTTAAATCTACCCTACATGAGTAATGTTCACTAATGGTTCTAACTATAAGGGTCTAATGTGAGTGAGTCTAAAATTATATTTTCTAGACAACTAAACAAATTGGAATCTTTCATAGTCTTCCTTGGACCCAACTCCCAATAGCTCTGTCAATCTCTTAGTTAATAGGTCATTTCTCTCTTGATCTTACTCCCCAAGGGTTCTATTGATCCCTTAGACAAAAAATTGAAGATCTATTAGTCTTCCCCCTAATCGATCTCATGGGACCTTAGAAAAACAAATGTAGGATCTCTCAATATTCTTCCCAAAGGATCTCATGGTACCTTAGAGAACACACGCTAACACCCCAGGTATCCCACATGCTACTCAATGAAAAATATAACCATGTGATAAGTGCCATACATCATAGTTATTTCACAATCCATTTTAATAAAAACATGACCATTTTGATAAAACTAATTCCTCATGGTAGAACCATTTTTAATACCTCTTTAGAAATAAATTAAAAACTATAAAATCATTTTGATAATTTTATCAAACATATGGAGTGAAATTATGCCACCTCTCTTTGAAAACCCTATTTTAAACCTTAAATTTCCAATATAAAATCATAAAACTAAATAAACATGGAACAAGCATCAATCGTAAATCAATACAATGACAACTTAGAAACCATAAATCAAATAAAATTATATTATCATTTGGTAATCTATAAAAAATTACCTCAAATAAAGACACCTACCCCATTAATAGTTCTAAACTCATCTCCATCGATGATAACCATCTGATGTATCAAAATGGTAACTCATACACCTAAACCATAAAAAATAAAACCAAAACCCCTATTAAACAGCCTATGTTTGGTAAAACCTCCATATAGGGTTTTACATTTCTATAAAAATGGAAAAACAAAATAAGAGAAGGGGGAAAGATAGGGAAATCTTGGTGAAGAAGGATTAACTCATTCCAAAACACCATATAAATAAGGAAAATCCACCACCAATGAAAGGGAATAAGCTCAAATTCCAAGGGAAAGGGATTATCAATAAATGGGAGTTAAATGGTGGGTGATACTCAAAATATCATAAGGTTATTTTGGTAAAAGGAAAAGAAATTAAAGATCTGGGAAACTCAAATGGTTTATCCCCATGTTTAAAAAAACCATGCACCAGCCATGTCAAAGAATATTTCATCCTAAAAACTGAGTTTTAGAGTTAATATTATGCCTCCCAAGGTTGAAAAAACTATGGTTCATCTATGTAAATGGATTTATCAACCCAATAACCACCCTCTCACTATTAGCTAGATGGTCAGAAAAACAGTGCAACAGCCATGAATTATGGATTTTTTTTCAAAAAACCCTAAATTCTAACACCAAGTACCTGGTTATACTAGAAAATAAATAAAATATAAATAAATAATCAAAAATATATCTATCAATGACCTGATGGGTTTCAAAAATCTCCCCATAATTCCACTTTCTTCCCCTATAAATTCCTCAGGCATCCTTAGAACAAAATAGGTGGTGCTACTACTTCCTAACCAAATATTACCACTCTCATGTCTCATATATATCACTACTACGATGCTAAAGGACACATACCAATGGTATTTATTTACTAAATAAAACTATGTTCCTGTAATCTATAATATGAATAGGTTACTTCACAATGGTGGAATCAGGATAAACCTCTAAATCTTCTAACTCTATCACATGAGATGGGCCTAGTTGGTACCTATTCAACTGGGAAATATTAAATATGGTTTTGATTAATGTCAATGGTGGTTAAAATCCAACAGATAGCCAACCTTCCCAACACATTATTTAACTTTAAATGACTAGATATAATGTGATTCCAGTTTTTATTATTTTGTTAATCAATGGTGTCCCAATGAAACATATTCTGGAAGAAACACATGATCACCAACTTCAAACTTTACTATGTAATGATTTCAATTATCATAAGACTTATTGTGACTTTTATTAGTCTCTAGTCTCTTTTTAATCAGTTAAATTATCTCCATCATATCTAGGATGATACTTATATACAATAATGAATGTTCACCCACCTTATCCCAACACAGCAGGTATGGGTGTTGATTCCTTTATAACACCTCAAATGAAGACCTCCTAATATATTCCTAATAAATTTTATTATTAAAAAACTCGATTAATGAAAGGTGACGTTTCCACAAACCCTCAAAGTTAAGATCACATGCTCAGAGAATTTATTTGAGAGTCCACTTAGATTTTCTATCCATATGCGGGTGATATGTGGTGCTTAACCTCCACTTGGTTCCCAAAGCCTCTTGTATACCCTTCAAAAATATAGAAGTAAACTAGGAATCTTGGACAGAAACTATCGCTGAGGGCACTCCATTAATCCTAATAACTTCTCATAAATAAAGTTTTCCAAGATCCTCTACCTTCGTCAACACTTTTATGGGATCAAAATGGGATGATTTCATAAAACTTTCAACAATAACCCATATAGTTTCTTTCCCACATAGAGTATGAAGTAGTCTAATCATTTAATCCATCGATATCTCATCCCACATCCACAAATGAATGGGAAGAGTCTGTGACATCTCAGATGGTCATTAATGCTCAACATTGATTCTATAGTAGATCAAACATTCTAAAACAAATTCCCCAATTGAACACCTAATACCAATCTAAAAATTTCATCCTCTCAAGGTATAAAATTTATTAGTCACCGTGTGGTTCATGAACCAACAATAATTATTCCTATCATGTATCACCTCCTTCCTCAAGCTTAAAGGAACTACCAACATTTTTCTAAAAATGTGAGATCCATCAGGAGACTGAGAAAAATAACCAAAGGTATCCTCACTATTGATAACATTACATATCTAGTGGCACTCAGGGCCTAATAACTAATAAATCCTAACCTATGTGAGAAGAGAGGGTGTGGGCTATTCACTATTCAAGAACACCTTGTCTCTATACTCCTACACGTCCAAAACCATATCCGCAAATAAACTCATTAAACCCCACTCATCTACTGATTCTTGAATATCCTACACTAGAAGCTTCATATTCTAGTAATTGGTGACTATATTCCCCTTTCCCAGATGTATAATATGTTTCAAAATCAAAATTCTGAAGATACTATACCCAGATTCCCTATCTATGTTTCAATTCCTTCTCGATAAATATGTAATTCATGCTTTTGTGAACTAAGTAAACTATAAAATGCTCCCTAGAGAGGTAATTATTCCATGTCTTTAGTACATGAATCACTACTTCCAACTCTAGATCATGGGTATTCTCATGCGAGCATAGCTACTGCATTCCATAGTCCACTACATGGTCATCCTACATCAGCACACATCCCAACCCCACACCAGAGGTATCACAGTACACTGAATAAGCTTTACCATGATTTGGAAGAATCATAATTGGCGTGAATGATAATGAGTCCTACAATTTATCCAAATAATGTTAAAACTTCTCATCACACTCAAACTTCACCCCTTTTCTAGTCAAATATTTCAGGGGTGAATCTATCCTAGAGTGTTCCCATATAAATCATATATAATCTCTATCCAAATCCAAAAAGCTTAATATATCAAACAAATTCTTGGGTTTCTCCCAATACATAATTTCTTGAACCATATCAAGATCCCCTGAAACTCCTCTCTCAACAATCACATAGCCCAAGAACCTTACTTCCTAAATCCAAAATTGGCATTTTTATAGTTTCTTGTATATATGATGGTGCCTTAAGACTCCCAAAAAAACCTC
The DNA here is from genome assembly GCA_963277665.1 of Viscum album. NCBI lineage: Eukaryota > Viridiplantae > Streptophyta > Magnoliopsida > Santalales > Viscaceae > Viscum > Viscum album. The sequence continues at coordinate 1,040,278,477 of OY728163.1, read as the reverse complement.
CATATGGTCAGTATGATCCTCATTCATCTTGAAATATTCCAAGACTTCATAAAAAACTTTTAAGGATTCCAAATATAATGGTGTAATATATGGTTCATCAATTCCATTAAGGTTGTTGGATCATTGGTAATCCCAAATGGAATAACCAAATACTAAAAATGTTTCTACCAACTTTGAAATATAGTCTTTGGGAAATCCTTCTCTTAGAACCTAAATTAGTGGTATATATATCTCAATTAAATAATTTAAAACCAATATAATTTTCTAATATAATTCAAAATATCATCAATTTTGTGTAACGGGTATCTATTATTTATAGTCACTTGATTAATTTTACGATAGACAACACAGATTCAGAGACTTCTATCCACCTTCTTTGAAAATAGAAATGGTGAATTCCATGGTGATATGGTGGGGTGAATAAATCCATTTTCCTAAAGGTCCTATAGATTAAATTTTATCTCTTTTATGTTGGTCAGATCCATTTATTAAGACAGTGAAGAAATGAGGTTCATCCTAGGGAGAATATTGATGGTAAACTCGACGTCTCACTAGGGAGGAAACCGTATAAAATATTTTAGAAATGCATCCATGTACCTTTCCATGACCATTATAAAACCAACCTATGAACCCTACTATGATTCATTAAAGAATAACTTAAACAATTATCATTAATTCAAACTCATCTATGAAGAAACCAATCCTTCCCCCCCTAATCGTGAATCCCACTCACCCGTGAATATGTGATTGTTCTTATCAGGAGTAAAAAACTAGAACATATAACAATAGTAATAAATATTATCTTTGATTATAATAAACAATTCTATATTTATGATAAGTTTGAAGTTATCTAGTTCCAAAATGAGGAAATCACAAACAACCTCCATATCAGGAACCAAAATACACCACTCTAGTCATCAGAAACTTTGCCCCTTCTTCCTACCCAATGAGGTAGGAAAATATATAAAAAATGAATCAAATACACTCACATATACAAATATTCATTCAACATTATAGAGATAAATGAATGGTTTGTACCTGTATCATGTAAAATATATGTCATGGAAGAATCAATAATCATTGTACCACTCACGGTGGCCAGCCTGGAATCTGATTCCTTTGGTATATCATCTTCCACATGAAGATGTCCAAACTCAGGAACTCCCTGATAATTTTAAACATGTGATAACCCCCTTTACTCATATAGTGAGGTCCTCCACCCTTAAAATCATCATACTACACCTGAAAACACTTGTAGAATGTGGATCCAACACCAGTCACCTATGCAATAACTTGACATATGTACAAAAGATAACCTAAGAATCCACACTGGTGGCGCATCTTAATATCCTCTATAAAACTAGGCTTGGTATTACTATCATTCCCACTCTAATATAATATGACCTAATTACACCCTATAGAATCTATTGGTGTTGTACCTGAGGTCTGATGGGAACTCTTTCCACTAACCCAGTGAGATTTATCCCACATCCTCTTCTAACCAAACATGGATCTCTGGAAACCACCCCCTAAAAGAACACTACTGAGACTTTTTTTCTCATGGACACCTTCTCAACCACCTTGAAAGTATGGAATAATTATCATGGACCTGATTTCAAGTTTTAATCCAATTTTAAAACATCAATCCTTGAGATAATAATTTTTGAGGAGTTCTAGAAATAAATGAACCAACTTTGTGAATCATGATGTGTGATATAGAATTGAATGGTCCCATTGATCCAATTTCACAAACTCATGGTCCATCATCACCCTCAAATTTCAAGGTAGAACTTCTGATTGAAAGACACTTTTAAAGTGGTCCATGTGGGATCCTCATTCCTCCTTTCCAAAACCACATATTTCAACCATTTTATACCCATAGCTTCCATCATTTTGGTGGTGAAGAACATTTTTGAGGTCTCATGGGTCTTAAAGAACTCAAATATCTAATTGGTCCAGTCCAACCACAACTCAATCCCATTGGATCCCTTTTCATCACAGAAAACTAGTGGATTTTTTCTAGTAAACTTCTAATCATGGTCAAGTAATTATGGTTGATCTAGAATTTCCACCCATCTTATGGGTTGGATCATTCAAATCACTAAATATACTAGAGTTGAATCATATAGAGGATTTTCTAGTAGGGAATTAACCTCAACTATAAAGACCCAGAATTTCCATGTAATTTTTTAAAAAAAATAAATGGTAATTTTATGAGTCTGTGAAAATTGACGGCGCATGATTCCGAGGCTCAGACTGCCCAAAATGAATTTTTAAACTTTTTTTTGGGTACGTTTAGTAAATTTACGAGCAGGTTTTTGTAACTTTTGAACCAGTGCTTGGAATTGAAATTTTAGGGCACCATTGAACTCGCATCACCGGTATTCACTTAAGGAGACTTTCACCTTGATGGTAGTTGGTCGAGAGTGAAAGATAATTTTTGGGTTTTTTGTGAAAGGATAAAATAAAATAAAAGTTTTGTAACATTTTATTTTATTTTTATTTAGGATCTCCCATGTGGATGTTGAGAGGTGGGGACCACCTGAACTAAAACTTCTCAACATAGGTTATGGTGGTGGGGACCACCCGAGACTTAAACCTCTTGAACTCCCCTCTTAAGTGTGAGAAACCTATTGAGATCCCCCACTTAATTGTGCCAACCCTCCCCTTAATTAATTAATCCAACCCATCAAATAATTAATTAATATAATTTGAATTTATTCTAACAACTTAATAGATAGCATAATCTATTATTTTGTCTATCTCTTCATTTTGGTGGGATTGGGAGGAAGGAGCATTGGGAGAAAATCTCTCCAACGAAGAATGCCAATGAAGAATGCCGACTTCGACTTCGAATTTGACTCAGAATTCTTCCTAAGGAAATTCATTGAGGAGGAATATCTTCAACGTCAACAAGCCGATGATTGAGGGAATACCGACGTCACCAATGTCCGACAATCCCTAACAATGTCGTCTCCTTCCTCACAACCTCTGTCGAAGAATCAAATGAGGTAGGGGGTTATTATTGAATTCTTAAATTCTCTCGATTAATTTCCTCATTCTTGGAAATCATGGAGAACGTAGATCAACCAAAACGAGTTGATCCATGATTCGTATTAAATTTTAGAGTTTGTCGTTCTTGACTCCTGATTTTGTTAAGTCGCTTGATAACACTCTAATGTGGAGGATGCAGGCCAAACAAACATGGCATGACCCCTCTGTTTTTCTGCTTCTTTGGTTTTTTCTTTGCAATAGAAGAAGGCGGCGATCGGTGTTGGTGGTTGGTACCGGTGGAACTCAAGAACCGCGATGAAGACAGCGGTGATACCTGCAGCCCTCCGAGCCGCCCCTTGGCCTCGTTGCGCCACCCCGAGGCCTGTTGTGCCACCTCGTGGCTAGCCACACTTCCCACGTCCCTCTAAGCCGCCCCGCGGCCTTGCGCTGCCCACAGCCTTCTGCATCCCCCGTGCCGCCCTCGCAATCTCATGGCCTCGTGCTACTCACGGCCTCCGCCGCTCCGCAGAACGTTGCCCAGGCTGGGCCACCAATCTTGGGTCGGGCCGCCCAGCATGGGTCGGGCTAGACTAAGTGGGTCAGGCCACCCAGCGTGCCAGGATGGGTCAACCCAAACCTGGTCGAACTGGGTTGATCCAACCGGGTCGGACTGGACCCGGACCCACTTCGACCCATTTGTGCATCTTCAGCCATAACTTTGGCACCGGGCATCCATTTGACGAACCATCTATGGAATTGGAAACCTTGGAGAAAGACGGTACCTTTGGTATACCCCACTAGAGAATTTAATAAAGTTAGTGAATGTTTGGGTTGGATCGAGCATGGATTCAACCGGATCCTTGGGACTAAAAGGATAATAACTCACAGACTGGGTGTCTGATTGATGCACCATCTGTTGCGTTGATACCCCTATGACATGTAATTCCTTTGAGATACTTCTTTGTTAGACTTCATGGAAGTTGGAGTATCGACCAGTGGCTTGTGGAGAGGACCCTCCCGGAGACAAGAGAGCATAGTACGGGAACCCTATAGCTGGCTGTGATGAGAAGAATGAAGAGAGATCCGGTTTGCGTCAACACCGAGCGATCCTGTGTGGGTTAGCACCTAGCGATCATATGTTGGTCAGCACCTAGTGATCTTGTGTGGGTCAGCACCGAGCGATCCTATGTGGGTCAGCACCTAGTGATCCCATGTGGGTCAGCACCAAGCGATCATGTGTGGGTCTGGATCTAAATAGAGTGATATGATTTAGTAGTTACATATAATCATCTCTAATAATGTGTTTAAGTTATACCTAGTATGAGCTGAGTTCATACCTGTGTGGTACTTTCCTTCGTGGTAATAAATTGGTGGTATTCTTCTGTGTGGCATACCTATGTGGTACTTGCATTTGTGGTTTTTCTTCCTTTGTGGAAGAGTTGAGCTTTGGGCTTTTGGGTTAGACCCTGTGTTTCCTCATGATTGAGATTGGTATACTTGATAACTTAGGTATATGTATGGTCATATACCTAAGTAGGGTTGACAGTTGACTTCATGCTTTGAGGTTTATTCTTTGTGGAATTTGTGAGACCTTGAGGGTCTCGGGGTCCCTACTGAGTATCGTTATACTCACCCCTGCACGGACTATGCCTGCACCTTGTTGTGTTTGGTGAAGATGATGGACAGTGTTGATTGAGATTGAGGGTACTAGGACTGGACAGTTCCCAGAGGACGACCTTACAACGAGTTGGTACACGGAGGAGACGGATGGACATGGAGTGCTGAGGAGGCAATATGTACCTACCCTTTAGGTAGGAACCTCGGAGGATGACCCAGCAGTTGTCTTCCTTTTTTCTCCAGTTTACTTTTACATTTAGTTTCTTGTATTTTCTAGTTGGTATTATATTATGGACCCTTTTACTTATTGTACGCACTCTGTTTACTATTCAGTTTACTTGTGTTGGTATCTTATTGTGTACTTGGTTTCATGTGATTACAGGTTATAAAGGTAATGCCTTCCTAGTTTTAAGGAATTACGCCTTTTGGTGTTAGTTTACAGCCCCTGTCCTATGGAAGGTGGGCTTGGGGTAGTCACGTCACGGGCCTCAGGGGATGGGTCATGAAAAATTGGTATCAGAGGAGTCGGTTCTACCATAAAACATAAGACTCTAATTTTTATTTTTAACGGAAATAATGTTAAGTGTAGTGAGTGCGGTTAACAGTTGAGGGAATCCAATGTTGGTGTGGCGTCCGACATATCCATACACCATGATCTTGAATTCTAATTTCTGACTCAGTGCACGAAAAAACTAATTGCGTGAGTTTTCAAGAGTATTCTTTGTGAACTATTTGAGTCAGCTAACCAGGTATAACTTATTGATCGTGGCGCACCTGTTTCTTTTTAGTATGCCTCCATGAAGACATCCATCTAGGGTTCTGAGAGTTGTACGCACTGATAGACCACCGAGCAATGAGGCCTTGATGCAGGGCCCTCTTCTAGTAGAGGCACCAGTGGTACTATTACCCGTTGGGCCACCGATGCCACCAGCCCCAATAGCAGAGGGTTCACGTCGCTTGAACGCATTGCATGAGTTCCAGCACTATAGGCCACCCAGGTTCAGGGGAGAGATGGACCCACAAGCATCTGAGGATTGGTTGGAGGTCATGGTGAGAGTTTTCCGACTAGTAGGGACACCAGCAGATCTCATGGTGATCATTTCTACAAGACTTCTACAGGAAGTAGCAGGTAGATGGTGGAGTTTGATGCTCCAAGTTCACGATGAAGTGACGCTTATCTGGGAAGACTTCGAAAGCCTGTTTCGGGCAGAGTTTTTCCCAGAAAATCTTCACATAGTGTGCATACAGGAGCTAATTCATATTTAGTAGGGAATCATGAATGTGGATCAGTACTCGGCGAGATTCACCGACCTATCATGATACTCCACTGATATGGTTTGGGACCCATTCTTCAGGGCCTGGACCTTCAATCATGGGCTTAGGCGGGATATCAGGGCTCCGATGATCTCACTCAGCATCCTGACGTAGGTGGGGGTGTTAGAGAGAGCCCTCTTAGTGGAGAGTTTTCTTGCTGAGCAGTCCCAGAAGCAAGACCTCCCACCAGTCATCATGTAGCGGAGTCTTCTGCAGCTAGTAGTAGATAGATGACACAGAGGTCCAAGAGGACCATACCTACAGGTGGACGACCGCAGGATTCAAGTTCGGTTGTGTGTGGTACATGAGGCAGAGCCAGTAATTCTAGGAGTGGTTAATGTTACGCATGTGGTGGGCAGGGTCACATAGATCATGACTGTCTGACCCACCATACGAATGATCAGCAGAAAGTTAAAGGATTGACCATGTAGAGATAGAGGTTCGACTGAGGAGGTCTGTAGGGAGCAGGCGAACGTGGAAGAGGAGCTAACTGTGCAGCTGTAAGTGGGATACGATTCAAGATGTTACCGCCACCCCCACCAGAAGGTCCACCCCGACCGCAGGGAGTAGGTGGATAGGGGTGAGCTCAGCTCTAGGCAGCTGAGGCCTACGATCACAGCACTCTAGAGATGATACGAGGTATGATCTGTGTCTACTCCACCTTAGTTGCAGTACTTATAGACACAGGTTCCAGTCATTATTTTATTTCCACTGCCCTCTTTCGGAGCTCAGAGATTCTGACAGAGCCTTTATCTCGATCCTTACGGCTAAAGACTCCTACGGGAGCTGATTCGGCGATTATGCACTGGTGCCGACAGTGTGAGCTTATTGTAGGAGGCGAGAGATTCGGCTGGGATCTCCTAGTAGTGGCGTCAAGGCCTTACGACGTCATCTTGGGTATGGAGTGTTTATCTACATTTCATGCTCAGATTAACTGTATTAGGCACAAAGTACGGTGTGTTCCCATGGATGGGACCAGGTTCACCTTCACCAGTGAGAAGGGATCCTATGCAGCGTAGGATGGACTTACCTGGAGGAGGGTGCAGCCGATCACTCGTCAGTTGTCTAGCCTTACCCTCGGATCAGTTTATTTAGAGAGTCCGAATTATCCTATTGTGGTGGACCAGTATGCGAATATCTTCCCTGATGATGTTTCGGGTCTACCTCTTCATAGAGATGTGGACTTTTATATTGACTTGTACCTCGGGATGACACCAATATCTACACCAGCATATCAGATGGCTCCCACAGAGCATTGTGAGCTGTGGGTATAGCAAGAGGAGCATGCCTATCATTTGCAGGTAGTTCTAGACACACTCTGAGAGAACCAGCTTTATGGTAAGCTCTCAAAGTTCCAGTTCTAGATCCGAGAGGTTCACTTTCTGGGACATGTCATATCGGAGGCTGGAGTTGCAGTGGATCCAGCAAAGATTAAGGCGGTACTTTCTTGGGAGCCACCTAGAATTGTGACGGAGGTACAGAGTTTCCTGGGTTTGGCTAGATACTACCAGAGATTTTTACCAGATTTCTCTAGAGTTGCATCACCACTATCATCCTTGATAAATAAGGGGCAACCCTTCATGTTGTCGGAGTGATGCTAGTAGATTTTTCAAGAGCTGAGGTAGATGCTGACTAGTTCCCCCGTCTTGAGGCTTCCAGAGGAGGGTGTAGGGTACGTAGTCTACTACGACGCATCAGGGATCAGGCTCGAATGTGTCCTAATGCAGGAGAAAGTAGTGATCGTATATGGTTCTCGATAGCTGAGATAGCATGAGCAGAACTATGCTACCCATGACCTGGAGTTAGCAGCAGTGGTCTTCACCTTGAAGATGTGGTGGCACAATCTGATGGGAGAACATTTTACAGTCTACTCGGATCACAAGAGTCTCAGGTATATCTTCTCTCAGAAGGACCTGAACCTGAGATAGTGATATTGGCTTGAGTTCCTCCATGACTATGACTTCTAGATAGTTTATACTCCTGGAAAGGGGAACGTTGTAGCAAATGCACTCAGTAGGAGGTCTGGTATACAGTTTCTAGGTGAGGCGACGGAGCAGCTAGCCGCTTTGAAGATATCCTTTATGGATAGATATGGAGCAGCTTTTCTTCAATCTCTTACAGTCACTCCTCCACTTCTTCAATGAATCAGGGAGGCGCAGCGTGGGGACGCTGACTGCGATACACGACGTGCTCAGATATCCATAGGACAAGCACCTGATAGATTTTCTGAATGTGGGGAGCACGTCATCCTCTTTACAGGACGTACCATGGTACCAATGTCGCTTCAAGATGATGTGTTGAGGGATTTCCACACATCCCCTCTAGAGGTACATCCAGGAGTGGCAAATATGTACCAGGATCTCTGACGATAGCACTGGTGGCCAGGAATGAAGAAATCAGTAGCAAAGTTTGTCTCTTGATGCCCCACTTGTCAGCAAGTGAAGGTGGAGCATCAGGTACCAGTAGGCTTGGTTCAGCCTTTAGAGGTCTCAGAGTGGAAGTGGGATAGGATATCCATGGACTTCGTGATAGGACTTCAATGTACGTCTAGAGTTCATAACTCGATATAGGTGATCGTTGACCGAATCACCAAGTCAGACCACTTCTTACGGATCAGAGAGCAAGGTTCAGTAGATATCTTGGGACTCCTCTATGTGCATAAGATTATGTGGCTACATGGAGTACCCTCGAAGATTATCTCCGATTGTGATGTGCATTTTACTTCCTGGCTATGGAAGGGGTTGTAGAAGGATTTCGGGACACAGCTTCATTTGAGCACCGCCTTCCATCCTCAAACGGATGGCCAGACTGAGCAGACCATTCAGACCCTCGAGAACATGATGCATGCTTGTGTCCTCGACTTCGGTCACAGCTAGGTGGATCACTTGCCTTTTGTGGAGTTTGCATACAACAATAGCTATCACTCGACCATTGGTATGGCACCTTTATAAGCATTGTACGGGCGACCTTGCAGATCACCTTTGTGATGGACTGACCCAAGGGAGTCAGCACTTGTGGGACCAGAGATGGTATAGGCTACCACAGAGAAAGTTTAGATCATCTAGGAGACAATAAAGACTGCATAGAGTAGGAAAAAGTCTTATGTCGACAGGAGATGGAGACCTCTAGAGTTTGATGATGGTGACCAAATCTTTCTACGAGTCTCGCCTCGATGAGGTTTGTAGAGATTTGGCTGAGGTGGAAAGTTATCTCTGAGGTTCATCGGACCTTTCTAAGTCCTCAGTAGAGTTGGCGAGGTGGCTTACTGCTTAGCTCTTCCTCCTCAGTTGCACCGGGAGCAGGACGTCTTCCATGTATCCCAGCTGAGGAGATACGTGCATGACCCTTCTCACATCATCGACCATGGAGAGCTAGACGTCGACGATGGGGAGACTTTTACAGAGGTTCTAGTATAGATTGAGGATCTACAAGAGCGGGTCCTTCGTGGATGGTCGATACCTCTGGTGTGCGTATGCTGGCAGCACGGGAACCTCCAAGAGAGTACATGGGAGTGGGAGACTCAGATTCATGCTCAGTACCCCCACTTGTTCCCTTAGTTTTAGTTGTGGCTTATGGGGACGTAAATCCCTAAGGTGGGGAGAATGTAAAGACTCGGAATTTCCATGTAATTTTTTTTAATAAAATGGGAATTTTATGAGTCTGTGAAAATTGATGGCATGTGATTCCAAAGCTCAAAGTGCCCGGAATGAATTTCTAAACTTTTTTTGGGTGCGTTCAGTAAACATACGAGCAGGTTTTTTTAACTTTTGAACTGGTGCTTGGAATTGAAATATAAGGGCACTGTTTAACTTGCAGCACTGGTATTCACTTAAGGATACTTTCACCTTGACGGTAGTTGGTTGAGAGTGAAAGAAAATTTTTGGGTTTATCGTGAAAGGATAAAATAAAATAAAAGTTGTGTAAAATTTTATTTTATTTTTCTTTAGGATCTCCCATGTGGATGTTGAGAGGTGGGGACCACCTGAACTAAAACCTCTCAACATAGTTAATGGTGGTGGGGACCACCCGAGCCTAACCTCCCATGTGGGTTATGGTGGTAGAGACCACCCGAGACTTAAACCTCTTTAAATCCCCTCCTAAGTGTGAGAAACCACTTGAGTTTCGCCACTTAATTGTGCCAACTCTCCCATTAATTAATTAAGCCAACCCATAAAATAATTAATTAAGCTAATTTTAATTTATGCCAAAAACTTAATAGATTGCATAATCTATTATTTTTTTTATATCTTCATTTTGGTGGGATTCGGAGGAAGGAGCCTTGGGAGAAAAGCTCTCCAACGAAGAATGCCAACAAAGAACACCGACTTCGACTTCAACTTCTTCCACAGGACATTCATTGACGAGGAACTTCTTCAACGTCAATGAACCGACAATTGAGATAACATCAACATCATCTATGTTCGTCTATCCCCAACAATGTCATCTCCTTCCCCTCGACCTTCGTTGATGAATCAAACGAGGTATGGGTTATTATTGAATTCTTAAATTCTCTCGATTAACTTCCTCATTCTTGGAAAGCATGGAAAACATGGGTCAACCAAAACAATTTTATCTATAATTCATATTAAAATGTAGATTTTTTCATTCTTGACTCCTGATTTTGTTGAGCCGCTTGCTACCGCTCTAACATGGAGGGTGTGGTCCAAACAAACATGGCCCGACCCCTCCATCGTTCTTCTTCTTTGGTGTGTTATTCTCAATGGAAGAAGGAGGAAACCGGTGTCAGAGGTTAGTACCGGTAGAACTCAAGAACCGAGATGAAGGAAACAGTGCTTCCTTGCGGTCACCACCGCCCGCGGCTCTACCGTCCGCGGCCGGCGCCGCCGACTGCGGCCTGCCGCACTGCCCCGTGGTCTCCTCACGCCGCCCGCGACCATCTGAGCCGCCCTGGGGCCAAGCCGCACTGCCCTGCCGCCTACTGCACCACCTCGTGGCCTAGTCATGCCACCCGCGGCCCTTCGAGCTGCCCTGTGGCCTCGCACTGCTTGCGGCCTTCCCGGTCCCCGCACCACCCCCGCTCTCCCGCGGCCTCACGCCACTCGCGGCCTCTGTGGCCTCCGCCGCCCCGCGGGCCATTTCCCAAGCCGGGCCACCAGGTCGGGCCACCCAGCGTGGGCCAGGCCAGGTTGACCCAAACTGGGTCGGGCTGGTTCAGTCCAACCGGGTCGGACCAGACACGGACCCACTTCGACCCATTTATGCATCTTCGTCCATATCTTTGGCACTGGGCGTCCGTTTGATGAACTGTCTACGGCACCGGGAACCTTGGAGAAAGACAGTTCCTTTGGTAAATCCCAATGGAGATTTTAATAAAGTTAGGAAATACTCTGGTTGGATTGAGCGTGAATTCAACTGGGCCCTTGGAACTAAAAGGCTAATAACTCACAGATCGGGCGTCCGATTGACGCACCGTCTGTTGTGTTGAGACCCCTATGACATGGAAGTCCTTTAAGATACTTATTCATGAGAATTCATGGCAGTTAGAGTATCAAACAGTTTCTTGTGGAGCAGACTCTCCCGGAGACAAGAGAGCATAGTGTGGGAACCCTGTAGCTGGCTGTGACGAGAAGAATGAAGAGCGATCCTGTGTGGGTCAGCACCGAGTGATCCTATGTGGTTCAGCACCTAGAGATCCTGTGTGGGTCAGCACCTAGCGATCCTATGTGGGTCAGCACCAATCGATCCTGTGTGGGTCTTCCTCTTAACAGAGTAAGATGATTTATTAGTTACATATAATCATCTCTACTACTGTACTTTAGTTATACCTGGTGTGAATTGAGTTCGTACCTGTGTGGTACTTTCCTTCATGGTAATACCTTGGTGGTATTCTTATGTGTGGCGTACCTGTGTGGTACTTGCCTTTGTGGTTTTCCTTACTTTGTGAAATAGTTGAACTTTGAGCTTTTGGTTTGGACCCTATGTTTCCTCATGATTGATATGGGTATACTTGATAACTTAGTTATATGTATGGGCATATACCTAAGTAGGGTTGACAGTTGATTTCATGCTTTGTGGTTTATCCTTTATGGAATTTGTGAGACCTTGAGGTCCATGGGGTCCATACTAAGTATCGTTATACTCACCCCTGCATGGGCTATTCCCACACCTTATTGTGTTTGGTGCAGATGACGGATAGCGTTGATCGAGACTGAGGGTACCAGGACTGGATGGTGCCTGGAGGAGGACCTTACGACGAGTCGGTACACAGAGGATATGGATGGACGTGGAGTGTTGAAGAGGTGATCTGTACCTACCCTTCTGTTAGGAACCTCAGAGGACGACCCAGTAGCTTTCTTCCTTTTCACTCCAGTTTACTTGTACTTTGAGTTTCTTGTACTTTCCAATTGGGCTTGTATTCTGGCCCCTTTTACTTACTATACTCACTATGTTTACTATTCAGTTTACTTGTGTTCGTATCTTGTTGTGTGCTTGGTTGCGTGTGATTACAGGTTATAAAGGAAATTTCTTCCCAGTTTTAGGGAATTACGTCTTTCGGTGCTAGTCACCAACCCCTGGCCTATGGAAGGCGGGCTTGGGGTAGTCACGGCACGGGCCCCGGGGGACGGGTCATGACATCAACACCATCTTTAACCCTATATCAGGCCCTTATGGGAGGAATGGTCTATAAAACACAAAATATAATCTCAATCTATACATAATTGATTCTAAAACATCATCAATTAAACCAAAATAAACCCTTTAAATAGGTCTTGAAAAATAGCATAAACATCTATAGTAGATTCAAATGAAAAGGGGGAGTAAAATCAAAATTATTGAAATTTTTTCATTTTGTATGGATTGGTCGCATGGTTAGGAAAACCATGAACTAACCATCAAGTTGTTACTATAAGGTGATAGATAATGCTACATAGGTCGTGCACAGTTACTACTAACCATGTTTCTAAATCATGTGCCTCCTACAGACCTTCCTGTTTCACCCCAAAAATCAAAATAACTCATGGGATCTTTCCATAACTCAAAATCAACAAGGTAAACACATCAAATACTAATAAAGAAACCCACAACTAGTCTGAAAATTTAAACTCAACCTCATACCACCCATGGAAATCTAAGTTTCAACACAAAATAATTCTGGCCAGGCACTCCTTAGTTCTTATCTCTCGAGTCCTGATAGTCCTAGATCTCATCTACCACTAAACCCCAATAAAATAATATTTGATACTATTTTGTAGTGAACTGGCCAGGGTTGAACCAACCCATCACCCAAGCTGGTAGGCCACACGACCCAAAGCGTGTTCACTATCACCACAGAATGGTGATGAGAACTATGCATACAGAATGGCCTCTTGGGAATGATTTCTCCCATGGTAGACTAACATGAACCTTCCATGAAATGGGATTTTCATTCCAAATACTCAGAGTCAACGTAAAAAAAATCCAACTAGAGTAACATATAAAGGACTAAACAAAATATTATAGACAATATCATAACATCATATACATAATATTCCATGACGGGACATAAACATGGTATCTCAAGTCAGAAGCACAAAACTCAAAAATGGGAACAATACAAAAAAAGGATAATAAATACACCCCAAAGGTACAAAAATCCGTGGAAGCTACTCATGAGCTAACCCTATGAGACCATGCCCCCCCCCATAAAAACAACAAATGATGGTAATCAAGAAGATCCACATAAGTATATAGTGACCTTTCCTTTACCTGTGCCCTATAAAACAAAGTCTACATACACCAAAAGGAATATGTATGGTGTGAGGAAAAAATCATCATAGGATACCATTGTGGATCTATTTAAAGGTTTTATACCATTTAAACCAATAAACTAGTTTGAAAACTCATTTTCCAAAACTATTTCACTTTGTAATCATTTCTCTTTAAATCAAGCCTTTTAAATCCCTTTATTTTTATTTTAAACAAAACATATTTTCCAAAAAAATTATCAACATGGATTGAGTAAAGAAATAATTTTATATGGCACAACATGCTCAATATACCCAAACAAGCCATAATAAGGGTAAGTATAAACATTATATTCATATAAAAAAATAAATAGAAATGGGCATAACACTTGATATCACATCAAACATTACACCAACATAATGTATACAAGCATGTAAATTAACTCAGCATGAGTAATAAGCACCAAGTTCTATAACTATAAGGTTCAAATGTGAGTGAGTCTAAAACAAAATATTTTATAGTTGGATAAAAAATTGGAACCTCTCACAGTCTTTTCCAGACCCAACTCCCTAGATAACTCTCGGTCTCTTGGTAAATAGTTGAAATCTCTCTCAATATTCTGACCCAAAGGCTCTCTAAGACACTTGGAAAAAAAAGGAATCTCTCTGATTCTTTACCCCAAAGGATCTCATAGTCCCTTTTAAAAACAAGTGCAATATCTCTTAGACAGCCTCCCAAATGCTCTCACAATCCCTTAGAAAACATATACTCACACCCTAGGTATCCCACATACTACTCAATTCCAATCATAACCACATTATAAGTATCATACATCAAATATATGTTACAATCCAATTTAATAAAAAAACATTCCCATTTTTATAAAACACCTTCCTCAAGGAAAAACCTTTTCTAAAACCTCTTTAAAAATCCCTTTAAAACCTGAAAACCATTTTTGAGCAATTTTATCAAACACTTGGAGTGCACTTAATCCACCTCCCATTAGAAAATCCAATTTAAAAATAAATTGCTAATATAAAACCATGAAACTAAACATACATGTAATAAGTATAAATCATGAATAAATATAATGGAAAATTATAAAACAAAAATCAATGGAGGATAATAATTAAAATTTAAACCAATAAAAATACCCTCAAATAGAGACACCTGCCACAAAATAGTTCCAAAGTCATTTACTTCAATGAAACCCACCCAATGTATGAAGAATAAGACCCCACGCACCTAAAATATATTAAATCAAACCAAAACCTTCCATTAAACACCCTAGGTTTGGTCAAACTCCCATATAGGGTTTCACACTTACATCAAAATGGAAGATCAAAGGAAGATAATAGGGAAAGATGGGGAAATATTGAAGAAGGGTTCTTACCTCAAGAAAAAAACACCCAATAATTGAGGAGAATCGACCACCTAGGAGCAGTGATAAGATATAATTCCTATGTGAGGGGTTGCACATTAAATTAGAGAGAAAAGTGAAGGTGATAATTAAAATCTCAAAATGGAATTTTGGTAAAAAGTTAAAAAATTTAAGGATTAGGGAAACTTGCACGGTCTAGCCACATTGTTAGGAAAACCATGTTCCAACCATGTTAGAACTACTATATCCCCAAAAACCAAGTTTCATTGTAACTCTTAGGCCTCACATGGTTGAACAAAACATATTTCATCTATGAAAATGGATATGTCCCCCAAAAACTATCATTGCACAGTTAGGTGTGTGTTCTAATTGTGTGTCAGGACCTATTTTATCTGAAAACCAAAATTCCTACCCCCATCACCCAAGGAAACCAAGAAAGAAATCCAAGATAAATAAAAACTCAAAAATAAATGTTCTAGTGACCCAGTGTGTGTCACATGAAGAATCAATCGAAGTGGTGATCCTCTTTCGGTATGTCTAAATCCTCATGGACTTCGATATCTATTCTTTCTATTGATTCATTCTTTCTAGAGGATATGGAATTGTTAGGGTTCATTGGATCAATAATGGTTGATGTGGATTTTTGATTCAAGGATTTTCTCTCAATTCTCTCGATATCTCTCTTCCTTGATTTGGAGTTTTCCATCAAAGTATACACTTCTCGGATTCATTTTGATTTGATACAGGATATTCCGAGTAGGGTTTTCTATGTCGTTTATTCTTCTTCTTCTGATTCATGTGTTTATTGAATTTTTTTTATTCCATTTGAAATTGGTTAAGAATTTTTTTTAATCATTTTTAATTATAAAATTGTGTTTTTTGATAATGGTACTTAGCAGGGATTATTTCATATTAATAATTGAAGCTTTTTTTAAATGAAATTGGATTATTGTCAATCTTGGTATTTTAGGTTTAAAAAATGTAAAACCTCATTTTTATAAAAATGTGTTTTTTCTTTAAGTTAAAAATAGATTAAATGTATGTTTTCCTTGAAATATACTTTTAAATGATTTAAATCATAACATATGATAGTTTTTTTTAAATGGTTGATTATTCAAAACATTAAATGGGTTTATTGTATCTTTCATGTTCTTTTCTTAAAATTTCATTTTGGAACCTTAAATTAGTTTTTAAAGGAAGCATATCTGTATGGAACATTTGAATGTATAGTTAAAAGTGGTGTTTTATTTAATTTATAATGGTTTGGTTTAGTAATTTGGGTTTTCTTAATGGCTTGTTTGGAACTTTATGAAGTAAATTATATTATTGAACATATTCTTTGTGAACACCATATGTATGATTTTCCTTGATGTATGGTTCTTGAAGCACGTGATGATAGGTTTTGAAATAGGGGTTATACTCTTTGAGGGAGCATGGGGGTGAGGGTGAGATGTGAACTTAGTATGCTATGGAATGTTGATTGTGTATATTGATGTTGTTGTGGATCCCTGATGTGATCCTTATTTCTTGTTATCTCACTCACATCTTTAACTAGTCATGGGAAACCTAGCTAGCTAGATGAGAGAACTTATATTCCTATTATGCTTTTACAGACTCACACCCTGATGTTCCTTAAATCTATTACATGATTTCCACAATACTTTTTATGAAAATACTATGTTTTAATGACAAAAAATATGTTTTTTATGACCATATATTGTGTTTGGAGGTTCTTGAGATTAATATATAATTCCTTGAGTTTTTTTATGAAAAACTTCAAATTTGGTGTTTTGGTGATTAATTGTTCTTCTCTGAAAATTTTATATACATTTTATAACAACATTTCTCTTATTTTTGGTGGATTTTTCAACACAATTTAGTATTTAATAGATTTTGAGAATTCTAGAAATTTTATGTTTAAAATCCCAAGTTTTTTATTTTGAATTTTTTTTTATTTATGTTTATTTTTATTGACATTTAATTGAAATGAAAATTATGAAAATTTATTTTAGAAAAAAAATGATTTTTAGGTTTGAAATTTATTTTTCCAAATTTTAATGGATTATTTTTATCTAGTTTTTAATTTGTGTGCAGTTGAGTGACATAGAATAATATTTATAATATTTACATATCTGAAATGAGGAGATGTTGCATAACCAAATTAATGAGTTATTGTGTAGCCTAATTGATTAGCCCTCACGTAGCTGATTTGGGGTTCCAACCACATATCCGATTTGGGGTTCCAACCACATGATAATTTGGTACCTCTTCACGTACACGTTTATTAGAGTCACCATGTAGCTGATTCTTCTGCAATCAAATATATGAAGCCTACAATTTCTAAGATCGCACCATAGAACTAGACAAACCCAAGGTTGATGAAGATGAACCATTGATAATGCACAAAGTGTGAATATGGAAGAGGAGTTCACAGTGCAAATGTTAGATGAATATAGAGCAAGTGGTTTTTTTGTGATTGAATTTGTGATGCATCGATAGTGTGGAAGCTTTGTAATGAATTCATCAAAGTGAAGACGCCAACTTGGGAGTCTTTCCAAGTTTGATGAAGATGATGCCTCCATCAACAAACCACTTAATCAACTGTTGTGTTTCGTTGACCACTAAAAGAGATTAATGGAGGGGGAAACCAGATTTTGTTACACCAAAAACAAAAGATACCATGTACCTCTTCCAAAACTTACTTTCTTCATCACACATGGATCTCTCAAGGCTCTCTTTAATGATAGAGATCTATTATATCAACTGATGATTCCAGGAAGGCTCCCCATACCCTCCTTAAGTAGACATAGTGGGGGTGTCATGTTTTAAAAAACTCCCCCACCAATCCCTCCACCAACCATTGGACTTCCACAATGGGAATCCACCTACCATTGAAAACTCTCATGGATGTCAAAAAAATAGTTACTACACATGCATAATGTGAATTATCAGTGGTGGAAGTCTTAAGTAGGATAAGGTTGGTGCACCAAATTTGAAAAAAATGGTGCGAAGCTGGATGTTTCCATCATCGACTTGAAGAACATCTGAGAACTGGTGAATCAATACTGAGATAAGGATATGTCATTGAGATCAATGAAGAATGTTGTTCCACCGTTAACCTAGATCTGGACCCTATTGAAGAAACCGAGTCACTATCTTGAAAGCTTTCAGTCGACCCACCATCCTTGTGTTGTTACATCATTGAGATCGAAGGTGATGTCAATGACATGATTTCTTGATTACATTCTGGTTGAAGATTTCACCTCTGAGCTACTAAGCTCTTTGATTTATGATCAATGCCTATGTGGCCATACTGAAGCTGCACTGAGATCTCTACGAGCCTATTAAATTCCACTAACCATTTTCTCAAATTGAAGAATTCCCATGGTCTAAAGTTGTAGAATATTCCAATGATATGTTTATTCTCCACCATATGATTGTTTTTATAGATATTAGTTTGACCAATGTTAGAAGGAAATTGAAGGGTCTACATCTAAATAACTGGTTTATGGGTGGATTTTTTAAAATCAGATATTAAATGATGACCCCTAAAGCTACATTTTGTTGAAGGGGTATTTTAGACTTACAATGGATGTGATAGAATGATAATGAATTGGACTTCCAACTTGAGTGTCATGGGGATGATGCATGATTTTTTTAAGTGATTTGGAATAGAAATAAAAAGGGTTAGATGTAGAAAAATATTTGATTATTAATTATTAATTTTTAGGAGTGTGACTTATAGCAGAGAGAATCACAGAAAATTTGTTGAAAAACACATCAAAAAAATCAATAAATAGCAGCGACGAGCATAGACAGAGATCAGAGTTCAGAGTTGAATCACTAGAGAAGACTCCTATCTTCTTTCTTTCTTTTTCTCGTTTCTATATTGAAATTAATTTGTTTTTCTAAAAAAATGGTTGTTTGATAAATCTTTGAATGAAATTTAGATTGTTTGTTTGTTCATATTTTACTACGTTCTTTTTCTTTATTTTTAAGTTGATTGAATTTCTTCAGAATCAAGTGACAATTTGATTTTTTTCAAACCATATTCAATTTTTTCTCCGTTTTAATGAATTTAAGGTTAAAAGAAATTTGAATTCGTTAGTCGAGCACTGTTTCCATTAACCAAAGGTTTCATGATTTTCATGAATATCAAAAATCTAGTTAAAAATTTTCTTAATGAACAAGTCAATTAAATAACAAGAAATCAAAACACTACTATAGATCGGCAAGGGAAACATAACCTTTTATTAGCTCCAAGAAAAACAAACTGATAAAAGGGATGTATTTATCAGTGCTAGCTAAAAGTGCTAATAAATATACCCTTTATCAGGGATAAAAAAATCGATAATAAAGGATACACCTTTATCAGTATTTTTTAGCGCTGATAATGGGTAGATTTATCAAAGCTATTATTAGCGCTGATAAAAGTTTTGAATAAAAAATATTATTAATTTATATAAAATTATTATATTTATATTCCAAAATAATGTTTAGTTATATACATTAAACAAAAAAAGCATGTTTATAATTAATATATATTTTTTAATAATAAAAATATGTATATAAGGTTTTAAAAATAGTATTTGTTAAATTATAATTAAATTAATATATATTTAAATAATTGTAAGATTATAATAAAATTTATTAAATATTAATTATATTTATTACATTTATTATATTTATAATTATAAATTTATAATTATATATTTATAATTATATATTTATAATTATACATTTATAATTATATATTTATAATTACATATAAATACTTTTAAAATATATATTTATAATTATAAATATAAATAAATAAATATCGGATGATGGTCGGGTGTTGGGAGCTATCTTCTCCTAGAGATTGTGATTAGGGTTTGTCTCTGCCTTGTGGCTCTGTTCTGGGTGAAGCTTCAATCTACCCTTCTTCGTCGCATCCGTTGCGGGGAGTTAGATCCCACCTCACTATTGTGAACGATCGTTGCAAGATTTGGATATGATCTGCCTTGCTGCTATATAAGATCTTTCAATTAGGGTTTGTCAGGGTGAAGCTGATATACCCCTCCGTCCTGGCACGATCTGGCTAAGATCTGCCTCACTGATGTGCAAGATCTTACGATTAGGGTTAATCTGGGTGTCGCATCCACTACAGGGAGTCTGATCCCGCCTTTCTTCCATGCATGATCCCACCTCATTGCTGGGATTTTATTCCCACCTCTCTTCCACATCATCAAGATGGTCCCATTCGCACGAGTTTTTTAGTAGATGGAATCTTCTCTCGCTAAAATCACGCTAGGTTAAGGATGTTTAGACTCACATCGGTATGGTGTTCTCATATCTGAAGATTGAAGGGCCACCCGAAATGATGTTAAGTTGACTTTATCAGTTTTGGATAATGTGATAAAAAACTCTTTTTCAATCTATAAAGGGTCTACTAATGGGGAGATTCGTCAAAAGGGTAGTATCGCTCATGTGAGAGCTGATGATGGAGCGATCTTTGAATGCTTGAATTTAGGTAATCATTCAATTATTGAAAGATTGATTTCACCCAAGGGCTCTAAAACTTATAAAGTTGATGATTTAGTCATGTGATTATCATCAATTTGGGGATTTGATAAATGGAGATGTGTCTCAATGGAAAGAGGGTTCTTCCACATTCTTTTTCCCTCAGAGAATTTGAAATTGTTTGTGTTGGGGTTTGGGTCCATCTCTCTCAAGCCTGGCATTCTGCATCTTTATGAATTGGACAAAGGATTCAACCCATTGGAGGTATGTAACTCATCTACAAAATTGTGGGTCAGATTTTTTGGTCTTAACTAGCTGTTGTGGAACCTGAATATTTTGTATGATATTGCACTTACAATTGGTGTTCCCATCAAACTTGATAATGATACTGAGCATGATCACTTTGGTCATTATGCAAGATTTATGGTTGATTTTGATCTAGGTTCTACCCTGGTTGACATAATTTATCTATCCACTGAATCTGATGAGATTGAGCATAAAATTGAATATGAGAAAGTATTGAAATTTTGTTCAATATGAAAGATAATGGGACATGAATCTGTGAATTGTAGAAGATCTATCTATTTTTCATTATGTTCTGTCCATGGTCATGTTGAAAGTAATTGCAATAAGAAGGCTCGGCCTAAGGCATTTGTTCTAAAGTTGTCTGATAAAGATCATCTAGTAGGGGGTTGTACACAGTTCTCCTCATTCAGATCCACATCATGGAGGATGTTTGTGTCAAGAGGCTTCTTTTCTTGAAGGGTCTTCCGGTTTGGACAGGGGTAACTTTTTTTATTTGAATATGGTTAATTTTGTGAAGTATTCCTTTTCCTCCATAGGGAAGAAATCATGGGCTGAAATTGTTGTGGGGGAGGTTCCAACAATGATGCCTAATGTGCATGAACCTTCTAAAAAAGAGGGGGATTGTGTTATCCCTCTTTCAAAGGATGATACAAGAGAGTAGGAAAACAAGCATGATGATACTATTAATGATTCTGATGTTTTGGAGTAGTTTTGAAAATGATATCCAAACTGAAGTGGATAAGGAATTGTTTCAAGAACAAGCTTTGACTACCTCTAATAGGAACGGTAAGGATAAGTTGTACCCTCTTCCTGCTACAAAGATTGTGGTGAGTAACACTGCCTCTGATCCTGGACAGTCCCCTTCGCAGAGCAGGGGTATGGTGCAAGTTACCACCTCAAATACTTTTGGTGTGCTTGATCTGGTGCAGGCAGTACCTATTTCTGACTGCTGCAACAAAGTTGATGTCCCCTCTATAGACATTGAGACTATCAATGTTAATGAGCAGATTCTCTTAAAGAAAGGCATTTATGAGTTGGGGAGGGAAGAGCCGAAAGTGTCTTAGCAATAAGATAAGACTTGGAAGCATGGTCATCATTCAAAAAATCACGGTCGAGGGTGTGGCTGGGAGGAATGGGTTGTAGCAAAAGGGAATTGTTGAGGTATGTCTTCCAGGACTTAGCTCACCTCAAAGCAGGAGATTATTAAGGAAACGAATATTGCACTCTTCAATCAAAGGAAATCCAAGTCAGAGTGGGAGTATGCCGATGAATATAGAGATTCTGGTCATGATGTTGATAATTATTATGGTGACTTTTGACATGTTATTTCATTCTATGGATGAGGGCTTGTCTTTATGTTTGACCCCCCTCCTTTTTCTTTTCTTGTGTTCCCTTTCTTTTTCTTTAAGTTTTAATAAATGGTCAGGAGTTTTGGCTTCTGGCTAGACCTTTTTCATTATATATATATCTGTGTGTGTGTGTGTGTGTGTGTTTCCAATGAATTTGGTCAATAAATATATTGATGTGTGAGTATAATTGATGTGTATATGCTATGTATTCATTATAAATGTTCATTTTTATATTACACCCTTATTATTATTCATGTTGTCCATATATGTGATGACTCATTTTTTATGATCTATACTTTACTAGGTATATGATTCATTAATGTTATACCTATGAATCTATTATGTTCTCATAAATACTTATAAAATTACAATAAATATATTTAAATAATAAATATATTTGTTATATTTTTAATTATAATTTTTTAATTTTATATAAATAATTTTTAAATATATTTATTTATAATTATAATTATAACAATATATATGTATTTAAATAATTATAAAATTACAATAGATACATCTATTATAATTATATATATATATTTATATATATATTTATATACAAATATTTATAAATATATTTATTCATACTTATAATAATAAATATATTTATTTAAACTTATAATTATAAATATATATGTGTGAGTGTGTGTGTGTAAACAATTATAAAATTATAATAGATATATTTATTATAATTACAAATTTATAAATATATATAATTAAATAAATAACTATTTTGGGTAATGGGGGTACAACTACATTCAAACAAACACCCACACACAGATGCTTAGGGAGTAACCCAGTCCATAGCCCCCCTTAGGGATAGACCGAATAACATCCTTCTTTATTTATATTATATATGTATATATATATCATACCCATGGGTGTAAGTATATATAATTAAATAAATAAATATTTTAGGTGATGTGGGTACAACTACATTCAAACAAACACCCACACACACGATCAGGGAGTAACCCGGTCCATAGCCCCCCTCAGGATCGACCGGATAACATCCTTCTTTATTTATATTATATATGTATATGTATATATATATCATACCCATGGGTCGAATCCCATTTTAACAGTCGCATAAAGCAACTCCACGCATCCCGTGAAACACTGCTGGAAAACCGCCCAGTTGTTGCACATCCCCGCAAAAAGCCACTGGAGGACCGCCCTGCCCAGCACCACCTAGCCCGTGCTTCCACACATCGAAAACCCATTAACCCAAGGTGGCACCCACCCATCATTGGCTCGCCCTCACAATCGTTCATCCCCACATGATTTGACTCGTTGTCCCGCCGTTCCAAACCCGCCGCATCTGGATCTCGCCTCGTACATTGTCCTACCCAACATGTCACCGCCAGAATAACCGGCCAACCACCACCCATAGTGGGGCCAACACGTACACCCCTAATAAATTGGGGCCAGAGTTTCTGACGCGGCTTGGATTTGAACCCCAGCCACCTGGATGCCACCAAAGGGATGATACCACTAAGGTACACCCCCATGTGCATTGAATAAATATATTTATAAAAATATAAAAATATTTATAATTATAATTATAAATAACTATATATATATATATATATATATATTTAAATAATTATAAAATTATAATAAATATATTAATTATATATATTTATACAATTATAAGAATAATTAATATATTTGTTATAATTTTATAATTATTTAAATATATATATTTATAATTATTTATAATTATAACTATAAATATATATTTATTTATTTATATATTATAATTTTTTAATTACAAAAAAAATATTTATTTATTTATATTTATAATTATAAATTATTATTTATTTATTTAAAAAAATATAAAATTATAAAAAATATATTTATTATACTTATAATGTTATAAATATATATAATTAAATAAATATATTTATAAATATATACAAATTTTTATAAATAAATATAAATATTTATAGTTTTAATTATAAATAAATATAGATAAATTTATAAAATTATAATCAATATATTAATTATATATATTTATAAAATTACAAATATAATAAAAATATTTTGTATAATTTTATAATTATTTAATATATATATATATATATATATAATTATATTTATAAATAAATATTTATTTATTATAATTTTTTAATTAAAAATAAATATATTTATTTATTAATAGTTATAATAAAAAATAAATATTTATTTATTTAAATAATTATAAAATTATAAAAAATATATTTATTATACTTATAATGTTATAAATATATATAATTAAGTAAATTTCTTTATAAATATATGCAGATATTTATAAATAAATAAAAATATGTATAATTTTAATTATAGATAAATATAGATAAATTTAAATAATTATAAAATTATAATTAATATATTAATAAAATTATAAATATAATTAATATATTTATTATAATTTCATAATTATTTAGATAAATATATATTTATTTATTTATAATTTTAGGTAAAAAATATATATTTATTTATAATAAATATATTTATTATATATATTTATTATATATAATTATAAATATAATAAATATATTTATTATAATTTTATAATTATAAGTAAATATTTATTTATTTATAATATTTATAATTTTATAAATATAAATAATTATATAAATATATATTTATAGTTATAATTATAAATAAATTATTAACATTATATATTTATTAGACACCTTTATCAATGCTAAAAAGGTGCTGATAAACTGTTTCTTTATCAACGCTCTAATTTTAGCAGTGATAAGCACATCATTTATTAGTTCTTTTTTAGTGCTGATAAATATGTATCTTTATCAGCACTAATAAAGGTAGTTTTTATCAGTGTTTTCTATTATAGCACTGATAAGACATACCTTTATCGGTGATTTTTTCAAAGCGCTAATAAAAGTCTTTCCCCGATGTTATAAAAATAACTCT
Organism: Viscum album; assembly: GCA_963277665.1. NCBI lineage: Eukaryota > Viridiplantae > Streptophyta > Magnoliopsida > Santalales > Viscaceae > Viscum > Viscum album. Next base: position 1,040,253,403 of record OY728163.1, on the reverse strand, counting down.
AACAGTCTCCTTTCATCACGTCTTCAAAACATTCACGGAATTGTATCTCTGCCCCGCCGCTATCTCTCCCTGTCTTCTCCTTCACCTTCGTCATTGTCGTCGTCCTTGCTCCCTTCCTTGTCACCATATCTCCCTCTGTCGTCGCTCACTGCACTGTCGTCATCCATACTTATCATTGTCACTCCCTGCCATCGTCACTCCTTGAAAGGTAATCCCCTTTGAGATCTCATCACCCACTATCACCATTAGAGGAAAAGATCCCAACTCAATGACCACCCTAGATTATGACTAATTGTGGCTTTCCTTAAAATGGATTTGTAGTAGTGGGTGTCAAGCTCTGACACTTTTCATTACCCTTCTAGAGTCGGAACCCAATGCATGGTGTTGGAATGGGTGAGTCCATCATAAATCAAAATCTATATATGGGAATCCAATATGACACTAAATAATCTTGAAATATTAACCACATTAGATCCAAAGATAATAGTGGTTTGGTAAAATGATTTGAAATTTTCTAATATCGACACTATCAACAATCTACCATCTTTTTATGCGAGTCGCCCATGTGATTTATTCTGTTGTCTTATTTTCTAAGAAGTAATAAAAAATGTTATGTATTAGAATAAGGGAACTCAAAAAAATGGTACATTATTTCTTTTTCACATAATACTTAACCAGATCACAAAGGGGTTATGCAATCCATCTCGTGCTATGAAAATGGGCTATCATAGTGTGGACCCTACTAGTATATGATGGGTAGGATGGTTTGTAAAAAAGATCGAATATGAAGAAATGGTCCTTTATAAAAAAAAGAGTGAATCCACAAGCACTAATTCTATATGACTTCTACAATAAATGAAGGATCCATTTCAACCTTAATATAGGATTACCTTCCTTTCATGGACTGCATAGATATCTGTGGGCCACCATTCTTCCTCAAAATCATATTCTCTTCGTTAAAATTAAACCTAATTCGGAGGTGGTTCATATGTTGATGCCCACAAATCCACACAAACTTGAAAATATTGAAAGTAAACAAAGGGATGTAAAATCAAAGGATTAAGGATGAGGTTATAAGCTAATTGGATATGGATAGAGAAATAGATTTCTAGAAAATAATAATAGTTCTTTTATGAAGCATCACTAAGTGCAGAAAGCAGTGTCTCACTTATGAAGTGGCGTCATTTCCATGAAGTGGCACCCCCATTACCAAGAGGTCGATCATAAAATATTTTAACCCTCCGCATAGCACTTTTGTGATATGAGTATCCAACATTGACACCCTATTCGTCTGCGATATCCCAATGTGGATGTCAGACTCCTTTAGGATCATGCATGTCCTACACGACCACCTTTTTCCACATGTCCATCTATTTCAGGATAAAATTAGTTGAGGTTTCCTATAAATACTTCATACACACCTCAAAATAAAAACAAGAGAGAATGAGAGGTTCATATTCCTTTTGATCATAAAAACCATATCACCCCCACCAGGATATATTCCCTCTAAAACTCAAACGCATATCTTCATTGGGTCATACCCCTATCAAACCCAACATAAAAACTCATAATTTTACTAGGTTATTCTTCTCATGAGTCATAACCTCACATGACTATTCCCCCAATGAAACTAAATTAAACTTGAAGATCCATATTCTATTGTATCCTATTCCTAATAATGAGTACCTCAATTTTTTAAAGAATTTCCATAGCTCTAACTTGGTTGGAACCAAAATTTAGAGAAGTAATTTAGTAAAGTAATCCCTTAAAAGTATTTCTATTTTAGGGAATATTTCTTCTTATTTCATATTCTCATGACTTTCCATATTTTTCCTTTTGTATTTTACATCGATCAAGTACATCATACATTTTTCTTCAACCAATTTTATTTTTAATTCTCTATAATATTCATTAGTGGTGATGAATACATGACGATATTCATGATCCTCTACATGGATCATGAAGTTTTAGTGGAATATTTCATTGAAAAATAACTAATAAATCCTCTCTTAAAAATCAGTCCTATATCTTCTAAATTACTTTTATTATAAATGATTTCCTCAAGGAACTTGGCACATGACGACATTTTTGAGATTTCAATGGTGAATGGTATGTTGATGTACAGTTTCTTGAATAGTTCCATGAACTTTTTATATTACTCTTAATCCATTCCATGTATAATCCTCTTTATGAATGGATTATGTGTCATTTAAAAATATACTTTGGTTAGATTTGATGTGTCCTTCTTAGTCCTTGCTACATCATCTTATTTTTACTAGATTTCTTATATACCGCGTTCCCTTTCTTTTTATTTCTCATTCTTATTTTCTTTATCCTTATATTATTTTTGTTTTTAAACTATTTAATTATTATACATATGCCTATATGAGTTCTTGTGAGGGATAAATGGTGTTTTCCAAGTGGTTTTATCCCCTTTTATGTGATGATATTCGATGAAAAGTGTTTGGGAAAATACCTAAATGGATTTTTTGAAATATTTATTTTGGTTTTAGAATCAGTGGTAATCACTGAATTTATGTTTTAAAAATTATTCTTGTGTTAATTGGATTTCAAACAAAGACTTTCGGTGATTTTAAAGTGTTAAAAATGTAGGAAAATGTTGACTTATTTTTAAAGTGGTGAGTTAACCCTTGTGATCTATATTTGAAGCCACTTTTTTATCCTTTGTTAATTTTTATTTCAAAATTTTGTGGTGTTTAAATCTTTTAAGATTTCCGAATGAGATGGATTATTTCAAAAGGTTGTGTTTTCCCATGTGGATTGTATTTTTAAACTTATTCCATCTTTGAATGTTTTTCAATGGTCGTTTAAAGGGCAGTGTAAATTCCCATTTGATTTTCAAAGGTTTTTTTATAAAATTGGTCCAAAGAGTAGATTTTGATGGCTTTTATAAATGATAAAATGACTTTTCATTCAAATAATGTTTTTAAAAGAGAATTCCCATTTTAAATTGTTTTAAAAATGAGTTTTAATAAAAGGTTTGATACCCTCTTAAGCCCCTTTGATTCTTGTATGGCCATTTTAGCTTCTGATCCCATGTGGGCATGTTTATTATTGATGACCTATTTTGATGGGACTTATGGGGGTGTGGATAGAATTATTAGCGATGACCTTGTTTCCTTATCTCCAGTTTAAGCCCTTTTATTAATACAGCCTAGTGACGATGCCCATGAAACTACATGCTTTTTAAGATCATTTTGGGGTTTTATCTCTTTGCTTATATTGTATCCTATACTATTTATATTATTTTTTGGCACATATTTTCTTGTATTTTTCTCCTTAGTGTGAAACTTGGGATAGTGGTTCATGACTATGTGCTTTTTTCCTTATTTTTATGGTTTTCTTTTCAGATTTTTTAAACAGGGACTATGAATGGTTTTTAAAGAATGAAAAAAGGAAAGCGTTATTTTGAAGTGTTTTAAAACTATTTTAATAATGATTTTGAAAAGAGTTATCAAATGAGAAATTTTATAATGGTTTGTATTTGAAACTCTAAGAATGTGTGATTTTTTAAAATGGTTTTTTGGACACCATGCCTAGTTTTATGGAAATGGTTGGTTTTAAAACATGTTTTAGAAAACTATATAATATTTTGAAACCTCTTTGAGTTTTGAAATGTGTATTTCAAAAATGGGTTTTTATAAAATAGTGTAAAGTTAAATTTTAAAATGTGATTTGAACAAGAGGTATTAGCTGAGGAATTTTTTTTCCAAGTGGCTGTTTTCATTTAATGAAAATATTAAAAAAAGGTTTTTAGCACACTTTTATGTGTTACTACTTATTTGGTAAAACTTTATAGAAAATGTTTATTTTTCTAATGTATTTCAAACTATATTTTTTAGGATGTAATAAAAAAGTGATATATTAGATTTCGTAGGTTTTGGTGACCTACTAGACTTTTAGACCACTCTTATATTTTATAGGTTCAAGTTTGTTCTGGTTTGTTTCACTTCCTTTGGATCTTCTGAAAGGGATATATAGTTAGATGGTGACCCTAGTTGAACATCTTTTGTGTATTTATTTTATTAAATATTAATAATACCAAATAAAATAGTATGTATATGAATAAAGAATGGATGGATGCCAATTATATGACAAAAGAGTATGAAGATGGAGTGAAAGAGTTCAACAAGTTTGTAAAAGATCATACATATGACCCTTCTCAAATCCTTTGTTTGTTTTTATGTTGTTTTTATTCAAGAAAAATTATTCCATGGGAGTTGGAATAACACTTGATCTGTAATGGAATAGATCGAATTTATAAATGTTGGAATAAATAATGAAAAAAGTGAATGTCGCTAGTGGATAGGATAGCACTGCATTTTATGGATCATCTGATATGATTACTAGTGTGGGAAATAAAGAAGACTATATCGAGGATGTGATTAAATATTTTAATAATAATGAAGATCATATTGATGAAATTATAAGGATAGTTGAAGATGAAGCTCGTGATTTCCCAAAAATGTTTGAGAAGTTAAAGAGTTGTGAAAAGACGCCAATGTATACTAGTTTCACTAAATATATAGCATTTTCATCCATACTGAAGCTATATAATTTGAAAGTAGGAAACATATGGAGTAATTCCTATTTTACAAAACTAATTACACTCTTGAATGAAATTCTCCTAGAAGATAATGAGCTCTAGAGCCGAACATACAATGCCAAATGAATACTACACTTGATGGGTATGATCTTTGAAAGAATACACGTCTTCCTGAATGGAAATATATTATTTCAAAAGGAACAAAAATCACTTACAGAATGCCCAAAGTGTGGTGCTTCTCAATACAAGAAATATTAATCTCTTCCTATGGAATTTGTATGGTACTCTCCAACCATTCTAAGATTTAGGGTCCTATATGGAAGTGATGAGACTACAGGGAAATTGATATGGCATGAATATATAAGAAATAAAGATGGGAAACTATGTCACTCGATATAATTTTCTCAATGGAAGAGAGTTGATCATGATTATCCTAAATTTTAAAACTATCCAAGAAACCTTTGTATTCCTTTGTCTATAAATTGAATGAATCATTTTGGTTTTCAAAGAAGCCATCACATTACATGGATGGTTATGTTGGTAAATTATAACTTTCCACCGTGGTTATGCATGAAATAAAAATACATCATGTTTTCTATTCTTATATCAGGACCAAAAAACCAGGTAATGATAATAATGTTTATTTGGCTCCATCGATCGAGGATTTGAAATCATTGAGGGATTCAGATGTTACATTGAATGATTCTTAGAGAAATAAAGATTTCACATTGAGATCCATTTTTTACGGGATGATAAATGACTTTCATGCTTATGGAAATTTTTCAATATATAGAATTAAAAGAAATCTAGGGTGTCTCATTTGTGAATAAGGTACATAGTCAATTAGGTTGAAACATTCATAAAAAACTGTGTTTCTAGGACATCACATATTTCTACCCTGACAACATAAGTACCGATCATGGAAGACATCATTCGATGGAAGTTCAGAAGAACATACAACACTATATCCACTAATAAGTGATCAACTATTTGAGAAACTAAAATATATGAACTCTAATTTTGGTAAATTGTTTTTGAAAAACCTTATGAAAACCGATTGTAAAAAGAGATCAATTTTTTTTTGAATTACTATATTTGAATTTTTGGTACGTCAGAAATTTTCTTGATGATATGCATGTTGAAAAAAATTTATTTGATAGTGTCATAAACACATTGTTAAATGAACCCAAAAAAACAAAGGATGGAATTAAGGCTAGGTTGGACATGATTGACATGGAAATACAAGAAGAGTTGGCACTAGTGAAGGGTGAAAATGAACTTTTCTTCCTCCAGCTACTTACGCTATTTCTAGGTAAGAGAGATATCAATTTTAAAAATTATTGAATGATGTAAAGGTGTCATATTGGTATTCATTGAATATAAAGAATATCATGTCAATGTTTGATTTAAAGATAAAGGGTCTAAAATCACATGACTTCCATGTTTTGATGAAAGATCTAATTCCTATAGCTTTGTGTTGCATTTTTTCCAAGAATTTCCATCGTACATTAACTGAGATTTGTTTCTTATTCAAAGCTATAAGTATAAAATTTATAGACCTGAAGAAATTGACAACTATGGAAAGAGATTTTTTTTCATATTATGTGAATTGGAAATCTTCTTCCTGCCAACATTCTTTCATATAATGGTTAATTTCATGGTTCAATTTGTGATAGAGATTTGACTATATGGTCTTATACATTATAGATAGATGTATCCCATTGAATGGTATATGAATATTTTTAAAGGGTATATCAAAAATAAAAGTTTACCAGAAGGTTGTATTGAAAAATGATATATTTTTTAGGAAGACATTGAATTTTGTACAGAATACCTGTCTGGTGTGGAGACCATTGGTCTACCAAAATCTCGTTACACTGGGTGGCTTTTGGGTAAAGGAATTTTTAGAAGATATATTGTCACAATCAATATAATAGATCAAGAGTAGGCCCACCTTTATGTTTTACATAATAGTTTGGAGGTTTCCCCATATGTTGAAACCCAAAAAAAACTCTTACTCATTTGAATAAATCAAGGGATGAAATATGGATATCAAATACACAAAATAAAATATTTATAGGATGGTTTTGGGACCATATTTTTAATGATTTGGATGAAAATATGGATTCAATTTTAGAATGACTTCGATGGATAGCTAGAGGACCATGTTTTTATAAATTATCTTATAATGGTTATGTAATTAATAGTTATACGCTCAGTACAAATGAACATTATGAAGACAGTACCATGAAAAATAGTAGAGTTACACTTATGGTTGATGTGATGCATGTTTCTGGTACGAAGGACATAAATCCAATTTATGTTAATATTTCATACTTTGGAATCATCAAATAAATACGAGAGTTGAATTATACAACATTACAAGTGCCTATTTTTCAATGCAAGTGGGTTGATAACAGGTGTTCTATTAAAATAGATGAATTAGGATTCGTGAAAGTTGATTTTAGTGAAAAAGGGTACAAAGAAAAACCATTTATAATGGCATCACTAATAGTACAAGTATTTTATATTCTAGATCCTGCAAACCTAAAGTGGTCAATTATTCTGTTATCGACCAAAACCACTGAAGGGTCGGATGAAAATGTAAATGAGGGTAACCCTTTCATTGGGATGTTGCAATCATTTCACAATTGTTTCAATGTTGATGGTGTTTTTTATGTTATAGGAAACTACAATGAAAGGATTTGGATACTTGATAGAGGGGTCAAATCCCTTCAGCCTTTAAAAAAGAGTTCAATAATCATGTTATATTTTTTTGTAATATAAACTACATTACCTCATGTTATTATCTATTCATTTCTACATTTATATAATATATATTAAATATTTAACCACTTCAGTATATAATGAATTCTACATGTGATGGTGCTCCAAATCCCAAGTAACAACAGGTCTGTTAAGTTGTTGCTACTCATAGTGAAGACGAACAACGATCTTCTTCATGTGATGATGCTACCACTCTAGAGAAACAATAGGTTTATCAACCTACAGTTTCTTCTAGTGCAAAGGAACGACAACCTTATGCACATGTCGATGCTACCGCTCTATAGAAACAAGAGGTTTCTCAACCTATTGTTGCTCCCAATGCATAGGTTTTAGTGACCTTCTGTACATGTCGATGCTGCCGCTAAGAGGAAAAACATATCTATGATGTTTAATATAATGAAATGGTAGGTGATGAAGGACCGATGATGCAGAAAAAATATGAGCATCGTAGTTTGAAGGTGTAAGAAAAAAATATTAAGGAGAAAATTAAAGGCATCAAATACGAGGTTAGATGGAATGTGTGGAGCCAGCATGTTAACCCCCCAAAGGCCATGTTTAGTAGTTGTGTTAGAATCATCACTAGAAAATATGTATCGATTGATGTAGATTCATAGAACCATGTTGTTTGCACACTTAAGACACTGATGTGGGAAGATATTATGACAACATTATGATATCGTTTAAATATTTTTAATAAAAAATAAAATAATAAAGCATTGATTTACTCTTCATCATATCTTGTAGAGTGAATTTATAGTAGATGAATCCCATAAGAAATATGTATTAATTTTTGCTGGAAGGATTCACAGAGGCTTTCTCACAATTCTAACAAGACATCATTTTAAAGATGTTTAAGGGAAAATAAACATGCACCCACCACTTATGTATGCACGCCTGATAACCCAAGAATTATGGGATGCATTTATTGGTTGTCGTGTGGATGGGTCTTTTTAGGTACATTGTGGCTAGTAATGCATTGTTTGACAATACATGTATTCACCACTTTGATAGGAAATTTTTAATTTATTAAATAGAAACTAAGTGCTGAAAATAAGGAATGGGAAGAAAAACCAACGTACCCCTACTGTAATGAAAAGATGGGGTATGATTCACTTGAAAAAAATGGTATGTATTTTAAATCTACTATAATAATTTTATGTGACATGAAACAATAAGACAATTATGTTCCTCTGTTTATATGTTGACTGATTAATCCAAATCCAAAGACACTTCTATATCATTCCACGTGCTATAGAAGGAGGCATGTGTAAATAAAGATAGGATACTAATAGATGAAAACACACAAAAAGTGTGTGAAACATGTGTAATCATGAAATAAAAAAAATCTTTAAATCACTATTATATAAAAATGATTACTTATTTTCTTATATTTTTTATCAGACATAGTCACAGGAATTAAAAACACCTATACCTGATGAAAACCTACTATTGTTGGCCTTGAAGTGGCCAGAACAGTATGACTGCAACAGAGGTTTAGGTTTTTGGGTGACAACCCAAACATATTTTGAGAAAAAAACAAGATAAGGATAAAAGTGAAGAAATTAAAGAGATGAAAGCAAGACTAGCTTCCCTTGAAGAACAATTCCAATGGAACAATGAGTTTCTAGAAATTGTTATGGGGGAGAAAAGAGAAGAAATAACTCAAGAACAACCATTACATGAAGATCCCCCTATAAGAACCCAGTTTTTCACTCAGGTATGGATCCTTTAAATTTTGGTCTAATTTTTATTTTGGACATAATATGGATGCCTAATGGGTTAGTGAAGGTCTCAGGGGTGTTCGGGGATCGTTCAGAGACCATAAACCAAATTTTTGGGAAAAATGGTCATATCACACAGTTATAGTAAACCATACAGGGAGGATGCACAGTTAGTCTAAACCATGCGGACAGTATTCATTTTTGGGCAGAGCCATGTCGCACGGTTGGCGCATGGTTTCTCAAAACATGCACCCTAACTGTGTGAGTACCCCCTTTTCTCTAGGTACCCATGCATGTTTTGTGCAAGGTTTGGAAAACTATGCAGAAAAACCATGCACAAGCTATTTTTTTTTGGTAATTTTACCATTTACCCTTAATGATCTAATTAACTTAACCCTTCTTTCCCAATACGATTTATAGTAGGATGAACCTCCATTTTATCCCATTTTAGAGATTTTGAAGGCCAAATATAGGAATCAAGAGATCTCTTTCATCTAGAATCTATTCAGGATTATGTTCATCATGTTGGATGTGCAATGGTATGTACACGAGCCCATTTAAACTGTTCTTCATCTCTCTTTCTCTTGAACTAGTTATCGAGGTGTAATCATTTTTACCTATTTATCAAATATACTTCAATACAAGCCAAATTAGAGGCTAATACTAGAGGAGGAGAGTCGTATGATTACTAGGTGGGTGTTCTATAACGCATCCCTCAAGTTCGTTGATTTTTTAATTAATGTGTGGGGCCCGGCAATTTCATCGGGTGATGTTTATTGAATTTATATGCCATGATTGTATTCATAAAACTATATGGTTATACTCTTTCCATAAATTTGATTGGTTATTTGTGTATATCTCCACAACTCCTAACACCCCATGTAGGGAGATGTTCCTTTATTGTGTTTTTGGTGTTTTTAACACTTTTGGGCCATCATTCGGGTGTGCTCAAGATTGACCACACTAATGGTAAACCTCATGATATTAATTTCCTATTGAATCATAAAATTTTTAATACCTTGTGCCTTGTCACTTATACTTAACCCACCTATGTTAAGTGCCTAAATGTATGTAATTCATTAAAATGGTATTATGGAAAGCATACATATGTATATGACTTGTCCATATTAAATGTAAAGGAATGTTTTGTTACATATCTATAGAACACCTTGCTATGTTTATAGAAGGCAATGGATTTAATATTATTAATTTAACTTAACTAACACGGATTTAATTAAAAGGTTGCATGTTACTTGTCCTTGTAAAACTAATGAAAGGCAAGTCTTGAACCAAGTGAATTTGTTAATGGAAAAGTTATCATATGACCAAATTAATTACAGTGAATTAAATGTAAGGTGACTCTATATACACATGTGAGAGGACCAGTTTGGGATATACCTAACACTGATAGGGGTGAATTAGTGTTGAGGAATATTTAAACCAATTCCATCTTTTTATCCATGTACCTCCTGACCTGTTAAGATCATGATTCTCTTATTCTCTTTTCCCTGTTGCATGAAATAATAGAAAGCTGTAAAAGCATGAACATGATATTTTTACAACGTTCGCTACTCAATGTGAGTATCTAGTCCTTTCCATGTATGGTGATCACCAGTACATATATTCTTCACTATAAAGTGATGTGCTTTTATAGTGGTTGACTAGGAAAACAATCCACTAGTCAGTGTGGATCCCTAGACATGGAGGAAGGAAGAAGATAATCACTTCCCAGTGTGAGTCCCTACACTCATAGGGGTAAGGAAAATAATTGTATTCCATCTTGAAAAAAGTAGGATATTCTCTTACACTTTCTGGTTCTTTATAATTTCATCTATTATAGTCTTATTCCTTCTTAAAAAGGTAGGTTCTTCTCTGATCTTTTCAATCCACTTCTTGGTTACTTATAAAGAAGTAGGCAAGCAACTCTCTTCTTCTCTTTATTCTTCTTTACACATGTGCACACACTTTTTTGATTATTTTATTTAAGTTCCTTCACGTATGCATGTGCATGAATGTATTCATGCACTTACTTCTTCTTATCTCTTGTGTGAAAACCCTAATGGGTATAGTTATTTAAGCACACACACGCTGCCTCTTATTTTTTCTTTTCCTTATTTATCTTATACTTGATTAGGGTGTTTCTTTAGGTTTATATATGTGATTATTTAAACTCGAATGGTTGAAACACTTTCCTAATGTGAACTCCTTTTTAACACAACTACACAAAGACTCGAGATTCGTCAAATCATGCATATGAATGCATGCATGCGTGCACTGCCCTCCTTTGTACGAGAAGATAGATCCACATTCCTTCTTCCTCATGCAAGGGATACATAGGTCCTATGCACACAATATGTGCCACCCTTTGCGAATAAAGGGTCTTCCACACATAGGGTGTGCAGTCTTCATAGTGCTCAGTGAGATCACTAGATACAGATCTCTAAGGGTGACTCACGAACCATGAGGCTTTCATGAACCTCAGTTAATCGCAATGTCAAGGGAGATGCAGTGCATTATCTTTTTTATTTCAAGGTCATGGTTATTCATGAAGCACAATCGAGATTGAAAATCACTTGTCGAAGGCCTGAAAAATCCCTACTTCATGAATCCTTAAAGGCTTGCGGTGCTCGGCTTTCTCCTTCGCGAAACAGAATCTCAAAGAGATGCTCTTTTTCTTTTTAAACAAGATCTCTTGAATATAAAGGAGGTAGAAACCTCTTTATGGCTCATTCCTCTCCTTTTATAAGTGAGGGAAACTCCTCTTCTGTGTTCAAAAACTGTGAGAAATTCCATGGAGATCGCAGCTTTAAATGCCCGAGATATCCGACATTTTGAAATCTTCAAACCCACAGATGAAGTTATACTGAGATCTTCTATGTGTTTCCTTTTTGAAAGCAGGATCCTCTCTTCACGCATGAAATTAGAGATGCATGAATGTATCTTTTTTTTAAATCGAGTACAGATCCTCATGGTTGTGGCAACTTTTTTTGCCTCAACTGAATCTTCTTCTTCGAGATTTTCGCATGCATGCAAATCATTAGCTGCATGAATGGACTCGATGAAATCCTATGGTGCTCATGGTTTCAAAACGATATGGCATGAGATATCGAACGCGAGTCTTCAACATATCTAGTGTAGAGGAAGCAGTGGCATTAATCAGTGGTGGAGGAGGACGATGGAATGGATGGTTCAAAGTGGTGGGGGCAATCAGACATCTTGGGTTCATATTCATGCAGCGCAAGATGATGGATGACCATGATTTAATCCGGAGTTTTAAAACATATGCAACATTGATCGTATAGTCGAGCGAGATGCATGATGAGATGGGTGGCTGAGATCACTCGGTTCATTAAAAACTTCATCCCACATCGAAACAGAGAAGTGGGTAAGGTGTGGTTTATCAATAAAGTCATCTCATCATTAGTTTATAATTCTCTCTCCTCTCCATGGTACTGCCTCGTACTATGTTCACCGCAGGAATGATTTGCACCCAACCTATGCACTATGAAGGCGTGCTTTGTGCCCATGCTATGCTCTCTATGGGCGTTCCTGGCTCCCCCATTCTCTATGGGCGTGCTCTTCATCCACTACTTCTCTCAGGCCTAGCCTTGTCCTGGATCCCCCATTCTCTATGGGCATGCTCTTCATCCACTACTTCTCTCAGGCCTAGCCTTGTCCTGGCTCCCCCATGGGCACGGTTGACCCCAGTGGTCCTGCACATGCCTTGGGTTGAATGCTGGATGGCTAGCTCAGGGTTTGGACATATTTTTTATGTAAGACAAGAAATATTCTTCTATGTGTAAATGCATGGCCACCATGAAACATATGCATGAACACCTCAAAGTCCAATCCCCTTCTTCAACATTCTACATACTCCTTTTATTTTTGGATTCAAAACTCCAAATCACTTCAATCGTCCTTAAAGGATGCTACTTTAATGTTGTAAACAACATATCACTCTTTGATACAAGTTCTTTGAATTTTAAGATCAGTGCAATAATCGTATGAATTTAACAACATGGATAATTTCCCAAGTGTGTCATCCAATTCTATGAATCCTTAACAATTCTCCAAGAATAATCACTTCATCAAGTCTCCATTCACTTTGGAGTTCTTTCTTCATTTTGATCATCATTAACATCTTTGACAAAAAATACAACTTAATACACTAAAGTGGTCTTAAAAATATCCCCCTTTATATTTGTTGGAAATACTTCAAAGTTATCTCAAATGAATGTGTCAATATCAAAATGATAATCTCCTTTCTACCATTCTCTTTTATTTCTATAACTTTTGAACTTTAATTTCACTTCCTCTCCTCTTTGTTGACAAGAAATACAAAGTTCATGGTAGAGAGGGTATCATTCCATACATAAGAAAGGTGTCATCAATCATTTCACTCTATGTTTACTTCAGCTATGATCAATTTAGAAAACAAGAGGATTTCATTTAGACAACAAAGTTGTTCATTATCCATTGATCATGATATCTCATGAGATGAGAACTCATATACTTGCCTTCAATGGTTTTCCACTTTCATTTCAGGATGAGGATGAAAAATGTGAAATGAAATAATCAACCTGAAACTCCTGCACTCACTTCAACTAAAAGATCAAAAACATACAAGTGAAATTGGAAGGATAAGTGGACTTTGGTAACTTTCACTCTTCTTATGTCACTTATTGACTTAGTTACTCCCCCTTTGTAAAATAATTTTTATTTTCAGTAACCATAGATGAGATATTGAGAGATGTCATACCTTTTCCAATGACATGATCCTCATAAAATCTTCAGAGTAATTGATTTTAATACCAACTAAATTTTATAATAATTGAGATACTAACTCTGGAAACTTTTTCATGTGTCTCCCCCTCAAGGGAATACTTCTCACCATTGAATCTTAGTTTCTCCCCCTGAGAGCTTGCTTCACCTTAAATTCCCTATATTATAAGAACAAATACAATAAACAAATATTTAAGGGAATAAGGTGGATCATCCTTACTCCATTAATGTGAACAACAAGGTTGAGATGGTTTTCTCAACCCAGATGCTCCATTATTCATACTTTCACAATTGATCTTCAATTTTAATTGTGATTGTGTGGACCTCAATATTTCTTCTATCTCTTTGTGTGTGAATCTTCTTTCTTCAAGAGATTTCAAAGAACTAGAATCTCCTGGTGCAACTTTCATCTTCTTGAGGTACTCTTGTTGGGATGGAATGAATTCAAACACTTTCTAACAGTGTGACCAGCCTTGTTGCACCTCACAAACATAACTTCTTTGTCTTAATGTAGAATCTTATTTTTTCTTTTTTCACTAGTTATAGCCTATGCATCTTCCATTTTCCTCATTATTTTCAAATATTCTAGATAGATAACTAAAACATCATTAATAAATGAGGCATAGATATTGGATCTTCTACATGGATTCTTGTGAGTGACATCCTTCTTAGGTATTCTTTTTGATGCACCACCATTCACCTTCTTGGATTTAGAATCCAAGTACTTCTCAATTTTCCTTCTTGGAATATTCTTGGGAGAATTTGATTTTAAAAAATTCTTCTGAGTACTTCCCAAGGTATATTCTTCATTATTATCCAGTTCTTATGATCATCTTTTCTTATCAGCTTTGGGTTCCAGTTGAGATGATCATGCACCACTCATGCGACCACACCTATTGCATGCATCATAGATGTTATCTAACATTACAAATCTATTTGAAATTTATATATGTTTATGAATATATGGATGTTTCTTCTTTATTTATGAATTTCTCCCCTTTGATATGGGATTTATATGTGCTTTTACATTTAAGGGATTGTACCAATAATCCAGTGCACAATTCCCAAATCTGTTACAGCACCAATATTGACCAACAAACCTTAACTTCTTGATATATTCTTTATAAGGTTGTTGAGTCTTATTCTTGATATGTTGTGATCTTTACGGGGAATAATCTTCTAATTTATTCTTCCTATCCAACCTAGCCATGGTGATAGGTATATCCTGCCTTTTCTTTATCCATACTTGTTTAGAGTTTTTATTCCAACCGACACTTTTTGTAGAAACAATTTTAGAAACATTAGTACAAGTTGGTATGGATGGTATCTTTACTTTCTTAGCTACTTGTGATATATCAATGAGTGAATCCATGATTTTATTATCACATGTTGGAGGTATTTTGATATAAGAATCCTCCAGTGAGCATCGATTACTAGCAGCAAATGTTTTCTTCTCTTGTGAAGTCGCAATATCTATCTTCTCAATATTGGTCAACTGAGCTTCCAATTCTAGAAATTTCATATTGAGGATGACTTTATGATCTTTAATCATAGTCATCTTCTCTTCACATTCCTTATTTAATCTTTCAACTTCCTCTTCATGAAAATTCACTTTGTTTTTTAACATGGATTCAAGTTATTTGATCTTTTGGAGTTTTCTTCCAAATATAACTACTTGAATTCAGTGCTCTTCTTCAGCTCATCTTCAAGTGCATGGATCTTCTCTTCCAAAATCTTTTTGACTCCCTATTTTTCTTCAAATTATTTGAGCCACTTTGAGGAGCTCATTTCGTGTACCCTATTTGTTACTTAAAAGGCTCCAACCTGTCTAGAGATCTTTAAACATTCAACAATTTTTACTTGTAAGACTTTCTCAAAAATATTAGCTTCTTCTTCCAGCTGAGTGATATCTTTGTGCATGCATTAAAATACTCTACAAATAAGTGATGCATTTTCTTTAGGAATAGAATGCAGGATCCTTCTTGATATATCAACAAATAATTCTTGAGAGGTTGTATATTGATCATCACCACTTGTGCTAGTATTTTCATCATGAGTATAATTTCCAAATGTACTAACACATACCTCCTTATCACTTAAGGTAGGAAGGTTTCCCATCTTCTGGGTGGAAATATGAGCCACCTACTCATTTCTTTCCATGCCTGATATATCTTCATTTTCACCAAGGCATGGTGGTGTAGATAATTCCTCTTCATTAGATAAGATGGATTTCTTCTTAAACATTCTATTCCCCTTTTTCTTGTTCATCATGGTCTTGGTAGATATGGTCTTCTACTCAGATAAAACTAAATCTTCACTGAAATTTTACTTCATTGATTCATCATGAAAGAAACTCATCTCTTGAAAAGAGAATAACTTCACTGTAGAGAATCCAATATAGGTGAAATTGGCTCTGATACCAATTGAGAGGACCAGTTTGGGATATACCTAACACTGAGAGGGGGGTGCATCAGTGTTGAGTACTTTTTAAACTAATTCCAACTTTTTATACCTGTACCTCCTAACCTTTTAGGATCTTGATTCTCTTATTCTCTTTTCCCAGTCACATGCAATAATAGAAAGCATTAAAAACATGCACATGATATTTTTACAATATTTGCTACTCAATGTGAGTAGCTAGTCCTTTCCATGTATGGTGATGAACAGTACATGAATTCTTCACTATAAAGTGATTTTCTTTTATAGTGTTTGACTAGGAAAACAATACACTATTTAGTGTGTCTCCCTAAACATAGATGAGGGAATGAGATAATCACTTCCCAGTGTGAGTACCTACACTCGGAGGGGGGATGGTAAATAATCCTCTTCCATCTTGAAACAAGTAGGATATGCCCTTACACTTTCTGGTTCTTTATAATTCCATCTAGAATAGTATTCTTATTTCTTAAAAAATTAGGTTCTATTATGATCTTTTCAATCCACTTTTTGGTTACTTTCAAAGCAGTAGGCAAGTAAATCTCTTATTCTCTTTCTTATTCTCTAGTTAAAAACCAACTGCACTAGTTCTTATTCTTCTTTCTTCGTCTTTAGTGCAATTACTGAATTCACTAAAACTCCTTAATTCTTGGCTATAATAACAAACTCTTGTGTGATTGTACAAGCATTAAGAATAAACTCACTAGGAATCATCAGAATTAATTCTTCTCTCTCTTGTTCATGAATGCATGTGATCATGCATATGGAATTTGGGTTGAACCTTTATTCTACACTTCTTCATCTTTACACATATGGACATAATTGTTTTGATTCTTTTATTTAATTTCCTTTACATATGCATGTGCATGCATGTATGTATTCACTTACCTCTTTTTCTCTCTTGTGTGAAAACCTTAATTGGTATATATAGTGACCTGAGCCTTTTAAATAAAACATTTCATGATTTTAATCATAATTAATCATCAGAGTACAAGCCAAAGATCGTTAACTCTAGTGTCTTGGAAGACTAGGTACATATAACATAAAACAAGGGGCTAAAAAACTTCTTTATTTAATATTCATAAAGAGCTTCTAACTTCCTTTGAGCCCTTACATCTGCATAGGGTACCTTGGGGAACACATGAACAAAGGGATGAGCTAAAAAGCCTAGTAAGTGAATGAACATAAGGATACATCTCAATCACATGAGTTAGGAGGCATGACATAATGATATCCAAAGAATAAAACTTATAAAATCATTTAATATAAGAATGGGAACATATAAACATTGAATCATATAAATGTTGAAGAATCATAAATCATATCTTTAGTATGGGTCAAGGCTAACCGCCAATCCCGTTTCCCATTTTAGTACGGGTCAAGGCTAACCGCCAATCCCGTTTCACATCACATCTCATGAGACTTAACATTACCCAATGCATTAGAGCGCTATCTGGTCACACCCATCTCAACATTTTCATGAATATTCTTGCCACATAAATATTCTTACCTCATATACAATCATACATAATCAACCATACACAAACATAAGGGTACCCCTGGAAAGAATTGGGTACCACAATCATGACATAAATCATAACCAATGGGCATATCATGAAAGTGTCCATGTAATGAAAGAATTAGAAAATACATGGATTATAATAGGGAAAAATAGGAATATAAAATGGTAAGTTGTGTTAAACATAAGTGATAACATATGAGAAATTTATTTTAGAAACATTAGCATTAAAACATTTTTGTTCGGTTTTAAGGAAAATACTATAGAGATTTTAAAATAGTAAAGAAGACATCCTTTTATATAAAACCAGAATTGAACCAAGAAGTTTTTCATAATAAAAATGAAGAATTTTCAAAGATAATGGTTTCTTAAAACAGAATATAGAGTGCACTTGAAATTGGGTAAAAGTTTAGGAAGTTCCTTTAAAACGAGTGTGCTTATTGGGAAGTATCGAAGAGAGATTCACTTAAAAGCATGTATATCCCAAAAATAGAATGAGAGATGGATATTGGAACATGATTTTGGATCATATAAACAGAATTTTTGAGTTCTACATAAAATAAAATAAAACAACATTTTGGTAAAAATAAAGATAGAGAAACCCGAAGGAATAAAGAAAGTTCGGGTAGAATCCATCATGGTTTACTGGCATGGTATTGGGTGTAACTAAGAGGGCTTGATGAGAGAGATAATGGGTTTATAATAAATTATAAAACATTATGAAAGTATGGGGAAGGTGTATAAACATACCCCATCACTTGGTATTACACAAAAAGGCATATCATAGAGAACAATCTTGATTAAGAGTAAAAAGGGGAGGATCCCTTACCTTAAATCTGTTGGTGTTCTCCACTTGTTATTAACGACCTGAATAAAAAAATTAGGCTTATTAATTAATAATTCCAGAACCTATTCTATATTCAATTTATTTATTATAACCATTTTTAGTTCATTCAAATCCTTTTTGATTAGTTACAAGGTTCAATTTCATTGTTTGGGCTCATTTGTTTACTTGGCTTTAAAAGATTGGTTCACTTATATTCAAGTTTGGATTATATGCAAGATGAAAGTGGTTGTCTAGAATTGAAGTTATATTCATTATTTCATATCCAGGAGATTACATGGTTTTAATTTTAATTAGGTTACTTAGAGTGAAATCGAATTATTATATATATAACCATAGTGATAACCGTTTTGTTAATCAGTGGATTTGATTACAAAGAATGTGTTTTGATTTATAACTTAATTCCTTTTGTACTGAAGGATTACAGAAAAAATAGGATATATTACATATATAATAATCTGGTTCAACCATAACACAAATGGTTTCATGATCAGAATTAACAATAATAATAGAAATTGATAAACCGTTGTCCTTGAATGTGCTAAATTAGCACATCTCAAACGGTGCTTTCATTTCTTTCAAATAAAAGGGTGGGGAAAGGAGAGAAGATAGTGAAATATACCACTAGAATGAAGACATTACAGTCCATGTATGTTTCTGGATTTATCATACTATTATGGTGAAGGGAGGTGAGGAAAGAAATAAAAAATAAAAGAACTTAAAAGAAAAGAAGAAATTGGGAAGAGGAATTTACCTCTTGAGACTTCCTCCTTTGAGAACCTCTTAAGAGGAGAGGTTTTGATATTTTGAGGAGTCTGAGAGCTTTTGGACGTGGGGGAGGACCTTGGGGAGAGATTTGGGCAGAATAATGGCAAGGCACAAGTCTTGAGAGGATTGGAGAGAAGATGAAGTGAAGGGGGATTTTTATAGTGGAGGAGAGGAGGGACTTCATAATATTATAATCATTAATTTATTATTTCTTCCCAAGAAAAAGAATAGTAAGTATTACATGAACAAGAATAGTGATTTTATCATGTGATCCCTAACCAAGTGGTCTTGCATCAGCAGAACATCATTGATGACTCAATTAATCCATTATTTAGCATTTATTGTGAATTATCGGATTCTACTATTCATCAAAAATTCAAGTATTTCAGAAAAATCCCAAAAATTCACCCTAACCATTTTTCTACGTGCAGAATCCAAAAATTAAGTCCATTTTTCAAAAATAATTTTATAAATATGATTATTTTAATATTTAATTAAAATAATAATTTATTATCAAAACCAGTTTTAAAACATTCATTAATTTATTCTAAAATATAGGTATATCGTACTTCCAACTTGAATAATATTTATATACCACTATAGGTGAGGTTAATATTCATTAGGGTATATCATTATTCATAAGGTTATGTTACTATTCATTAGTGTAGGTTACTATTCACCAAAAATTAATTTCTCCTTATCGGACTCCAAATAACTTACTGATTACAACCGTGTATGCAGTATTTTCAAAATTCCAAACACAAAAGTGAAGAAATTATGTTTAAAGGTCACTTAGCACTTAGTAGTTCATTATGTTTTGTTTTCATGTGATTTTATGACATAATTATGAGAAGGAAATTTCCATTGAAAAACATTGGGTCGTTACAGTATAGTTCTTTAACAGCACTCACGCAAACTATTCTTTTTTCTTTTTCTTATTTATTTTTCACTTGATTAGGTTGTTTCTTTTGGTTTATATATGTAATTAATTAAACCCTAATGGATACAACCTTTTCCTCATCTGTACTCCTTCACACAACCACTCTAATCCTCAGGCTTCTTCAAATCATACATATGAATGCATGCATGTGTGCACTTCCCTCCTTTGTGAGAGCAGAGAGATCCATGTGCCTTATTCCTCATAAAAGGGATGCACAAGTCCTATGAAAACATTATGTGACACCCTTTGAGAAGAAAGGTTCTTCCACTCATAGGGTGTACAGTCTTCATGATGCTTAGTGAGATCACTGGATCATGGATCTATGAGGGTAACTCACAAACCATGAGGGTTTTGTGAACCTCAGTTCATTGTGAAGCAAGAGAGATGCAGTGCACTGTCCCTTTTCTTTGCAGAGCATGGTTCTTCATGAAGTAAAATTGAGAGTGAAAATCACTTTTCAATGTCTTGTATAATCCTTACTTCATAAAACCTTGAATTATCATGGTGCTTGACTTTCTCCTTTGCAAAACAGAATCTCAAAGAGATGCTTAGTTTTTTTAAAAACAAGAGCTATTGAATATGCAGGAGGTAGAAACCTCTTCATGGCATGAGAATATCCTTTTACAGTCGAGGGAAACTCCTCTTCTACGTTCAAAAACCGTGTGAAATACCATATATATCACGGCTTTTAATGATCAGGATTTCTAGTGTTTTCAAATCTTTAAACCCATGGGTGAAGATATGCCAAGATCTTTGGTGTGTTTCTTTTTCAAATGCAGGCTCCTCTCTTCATGCATAAAATTAGGGACACATGAATGTATATTGTATTAAATTGATCATGTATCCTCATGGCCATGGGAACTTCATTTTCCTCAGCCGAAGTTTCTTCTTAGATATTTTTTCATGCATGCAAAGTGTTAGCTGGATGCATGGACTTGATTCACTTTTAGACTGGTCATGGTGCAAAATGATATGGCATGAGAGATCTAACATGAGTCTTAAACATCTCTAGTGGAGTGGTAGTGGTGACTTTGAGTAGTGGAGGAGGAGGAGGATGGCATGGCTGGTTCAAAGTTGTAGGGGTAATTAGACGGCCTAGGTTCATATTCACGTGGCATGAGATGATGGATGCACACAATTCAATTTGGAGTTTTAAAACATATGTCGTGTTGATCGAACGGTCGAGCGAGAAGTGGGATGAGATGAGCAGCCAATATCATTTGGTTCATTAAAAACTTCATCCCACATAAAAATGGAGATGCAGGTGAGGCACAGTTTATCAATCACGTCATCTCAGTATCGATTTAGAATTCTCCTCCCCTCTCTATGGTATCTCCTCATACCATTTTCAACACAGGCATGCTTTATGCCCAACCTATGCACTTTATGGGAGCGCTTTTCATCCATGCCATGATCTCTATAGGTGTTCTCTTCATCCACTTATTCTCTTAGGCCTAGCCTTGGCCTAGCTTCCCCATGGGTGTGACTGACCCCAGTGGTCCCGCACATGCCTTGGGTTGAATGTTGGTTGGCTAGCTCAGGGGTTGTCCACATTTTTAAAAAGTAATCCAATAAATTATCTTCAAGGTGTAAATTCATGGCCACCATGAAACATATGAATGGACACCTCAAAGTCAAATCCCCTTCATTAACATTCTTCATACTCCTTTTATTTTTGGATTCACAACTCCAGAGCACTTCAATCATCCTTAAAGGATGCTACTTTAATGTTGTAAACAATGTATCACTCTTTGATAAAAGTTCTTTGAACTTTAGGATCAGTGAAACAATCATCTGAATTGAAAAACATGGATAATTTCCCAATCGTGGCATCCAATGCTATGAATCCACAACAATTCTCCAGGCATCATCACTTCAACCAATCTCCATTCACTTTGGATTTCCTCCTTTTTTATCATCATTGACATATTTGAAAACATATACAACTCAATACACTAAATTGTTCCCAACAACATGGACCTTGAAATAATTATAGGAAGGCCTGACTTGTGTTAGGTCTTAGATTCTTGAGTGAATGCCTTGGATACTCTAGGACATCATTACAATTCAAGGGTGTCGATTGCCTTGGGTGAGACCTACCCGAGAACCCGATCCTTGTACACCTTTGGATGTCTGGTATGACACCGTAGGATCCTTTCATTATTATTATAGGCTACCTTAGATACACTCCTTGGATCCAGTATGACATAAGGTTCTGTGGTTACATCCTTGTTCCTGGCCACTACTTATCTCCCGTTTTACCTTGGTTGAATTCCTTGGACTCAATTAGAAACATTATTGTGGGAATTCCTTGGATGATTATCCTTGTATTACACTCTTACTCCTTAGATATACTCAGTTACTACTGAGTTAAAGACCCTTGAGATCTAGGTTTCCTTGGTGAATACCATGGAACCTCTTCATTATAATTATCGATTATGGTTTCCTTATCACATCTTGGAACCTTCACTATTTATATTATTATGTGGTGATGTTAGTGTTGGATATGCCTCATGTGACTTGTTTATATAAACTGGTAATCAATTAATTAATGAACTAGTTATATGTTTAGACACCAACTGACGGATAAACCATGTAATTGGGTCTTTAGTTATATTGTACTGCTTTACTTTATATTTTCATTATTGCACACTATTAAATTTCCATTACACAAGCTAGATGTTATAGACACCATTGGTGGTGTCCCACTGAGATTTATCTCACACCCTCTTTGGGATATGTTTGGTACCCAGGTTAGATTACATGTATGCAGGTGTTGATAAAGGGAAGTGTAATGCTTCGAACACTTGATTGCTTGTTGTGTTATGATGGAGCTGGTAGCAGATGACTAAGATGTAGCTCAAGATTCTTGGGATAGTTTATGTATTTCATTTACTACATTATATTTTTCATGTATTCCCTCTAAGTTGTATCCATGTTTTATATCTTTCTAGTCCCATGACATTTATCATCATCATATATTGTATGTTATTCCAGTTATTTCAGTTATTTTCATCCTTGTCTCTTTCCACTGTGCATTATGCTTACTTATTACTTCTTCTATTTACCTCTGTTTATAATTATCCACTATGCTACAGTTTGGTAATGAAGGAATAGTCTTCCCACGGACACACCCTAGGCCCTCACTACTAATTTGCTACCTCTTGTATTTTAGGAGATGTGTTTCATGCCATGTGGCCCACTGGTCATGGCATCCGGGTCTGGGACGTCACAAAGTGGTATCAGAGGATTTCCTTTCTTACTTTACTATTTGGAAACAATAGTCAAGAGATTAGGAACTCTTGGTACTTAGTCATAATCCATGCTTGGGCATCATGAACCTATGTTCGGGGTAAAGTCCAGGTTTCCTAGATTATAATTTTTGTTCGATTTTTCATATTACAAATGATATCATTTCACCATTGGGTAAATCACATGTTTTGTAGTGTTGTTGATTTTCCTTCTGATTGAGATTTCATTTTATCCTTGTCCTAATGATATGAGGATAGGGAGTTTTGTTACATGAATCATAGTAGGCACCTATAATATACATGTAAAGTATATTGGCATTCCATATAGGTGAATTTCACTACTTTTCATTGCTTTTTATGTCTGTGATTTATGAGTGAGCCTTTCCTTGTTTATATATTGGTGGTGCTACTTTGGTTTATCATTGAGTGGATGAATGTTTTAATTCATGAGGTGTTATGGGCCCTCATGGGTTGGAATGAGTAATTTATTGAATCAATACTTTGATTAGAAATTAAAATGGGTTTCATTTTCAGGGATAATGAGTATGGGCCCCGATTCACTAGTAATGGTAGTCCATTTTGAAGGAACTTTGTTACAAGTTATAAGCAAATGAAAAACATAAAAGTGGAATGGTTTCACATCCTTATCCCACCTTTTCATGCTTATGAAAGGTAAAGGAGTGAACCTGGTAATTAAATGTTAAATGAAACGAAATGGATGCTAGTAAATAATGAGGCAAGGTGTTATTGACCCTTCATCTATTGGAACCCATGAAACTTATAACTAAACACTTATCGATACATGGTTGTCTAAGTGGGTAGTATGATATGGGTAGTTAGTTTTATTAGGTTTAGCTTATACTAGTGATGCTATATTTATGCTTCTATGTTTTCTCTGATGGGTGTTCTTGGAATTTGTAGACCGATTCTACTATAATGTTCTCGTGTAATTCAGTAGGAAGGTGGTGATGACCATGTTGCAGATGTCATGACCCGTCCTCGAGGCCCGTGTCGTGACTACTCTAAGCCCGCCTTCCATATTCCAGGGGCTAGCGACAAGCACCAAAGACGTAAATCCCAAAATAAAGGAAGGTGTTTCCTTTATGAAGTAACATACACAACAGAGTACGCAAGTGAGGTAAGCACTAAGTAAAACTGGGTACAAGGTAATTGCTGAAAAGTAAATGGGCCAGTATACAAACCCAACTGAGAGTACAATACAACTGAAAGGAAAGTACAACAGCAGTAAGTAAAAACAGCAACACTGAGTCGTCCTCCAGAAATCCCACCTAAAGGGTGGGTACAGATAGTCTCCTCCGCTCCTCGGGTCCGGTCGCCCGCTCCGTGTACGTCCCGTCAAGTAGTCCACATCCGGGTACCATCCAGCTCCACAAGCTTCCACCTCGATCAGTGTTGTCCGTCGTCTGCATCCAACACAATGTAGTGCGGGCATAGCCCATACAGGGGTGAGTATACGATACTTATTAGGGACCCCGAGACCCCCGAAGGTCTCTCAGAATCCACGAAGGATAAACACAAAGGAAAGATACAAACACAAAGTATCAACCAACTCTACTTAGG
Organism: Viscum album; assembly: GCA_963277665.1. NCBI lineage: Eukaryota > Viridiplantae > Streptophyta > Magnoliopsida > Santalales > Viscaceae > Viscum > Viscum album. Next base: position 1,040,228,207 of record OY728163.1, on the reverse strand, counting down.
TATACGCACAAACATATACCTAAGTCATGAATCTCAGTTCCGCTCCAACTTCTGAGCCCAAGCACAATCTGGTCCACACAGGAAAGAAATCAATCACATCAATGATAATGATTGAAGTCAAGACTCAGCTCACACAGGTATACACTTCGTAAGGCGATAGAGATGATCAAATGTAGTCACTGATTCATCTAACCTGCCGGACCCACATAGGATACAAGACCAGCTAACCTGTCAGACCCACAAAGGATACAAGATCAGCTACTCTACCGAACTAAGGGTGTGATTTTGGCCCGGCGGCCCGAAAGCCCGACAGGCCCGGCCCGAAAGCCCGAGCGGCCCGGCTCGGCCCGGCAAAGCCCGCATTGGGCTAGGTCGGGCTCAGACCACAGGTTCAGCGGGTCAGGCATGGGCCTTTCCAGGCAGGCCCACGGGCCAGGCCGGGCCGGCCCGAAAAAGCCCGACCTGCGGGCTCGCGCAAAGCCCGGCCCGCTGGCCCACCTGCTGTAAAAAATATAACGGCGGAACTGCAGGTAGGGAGATTTGATCCCCCTACCTCAAGCTCCCAAGGCTGCACCTGGACCAACTGGTCCAGGCGCTGCGCCTGTAAATTAATCACTGGTCTATATATATATATATATATATATATATATATATATATATATATATATATATATATATATATATATATGGATATATCTATCTCTATATACATATATCTATATATACATATATCTACATCTATATATATTTATATTTATATATAGATATATGTATATATATAGATCTATTTATATATATATATGTATATGTATATATCTATCTATATATACATATATCTATGTATATATATCTCTATATCTATATATCTCTATCTATATATATATATATACATATATATATATTAATATATATATCTCTATCTCTATATACATATATCTCTTTATATATCTGTATATATACATACATATATACATACATCTATATATATATCTACCTATATATCTATATATACATGTATCTTTATACATTTATATTTATCTATATATGTATCTATATATATGTGTGTGTGTGTGTGTGTGTGTATATATTTCTATCTATATGTGCATATATCATTATATATTAACAAAAAATGATATTATATATATACATATAATTATTATTATATATAATTATAATGTGTGTATAAATATATATATACAACGATATATAATTATATATATAATAGTTTATATATATAAACAAATCCATTAATAATATATATATATATATATATGTGTGTGTGTGTGTATATATGTATATGTATATGATTTAATATAATATATATATATATAAACAAAGCTATTAATAAATATATATATATATATATCAATGATTTAATATTATATATATATAATAACTTGTTGTATATTAATAAAAAAATAAGTATGGTTTTTAAAAATCCATTAATAATATATATATATATATTTATGTATATATTTATGTATATGATATAATATATATATATATATATATATCAATGATTTAATATAATAGCGTATATATATAAACAAAGTCATTAATAATATATATCAATTAAGTGTGGTTTTTAAAAATCCATTAATAATATATATATATATATGTATATATATATGTATATGTATATGTATATGTATATGTATATGTATATGTATATGATTTAATATAATATATATATATATATAAACAAAGCTATTAATATATATCTATATATATCAATGATTTAATATTATATATATATATAATAACTTGTTGTATATTAATAAAAAAATAAGTATGGTTTTTAAAAATCTGTTGATAATATATATATGTGTGTGTGTATATGTATATGTATATGTATATGATATAATATAATATATATGTATATAAACAAAGCTATTAATATATATATATATATCGATGATTTAATATAATAGTGTATATATATAAACAAAGGCATTAATAATATACATCAATTAAGTGTGATTTTTAAAAATCCATTAATAATATATATGTATGTATGTATGTATATGTATATGTATATGTATATGATTTAATATAATATATATATATATATATTAACAAAGCAATATATATATATCAATGATTTAATATTATATATATATAATAACTTATTGTATATTAATAAAAAAAATAACACACTCGCCTAATGATGTTCGTGCAAATCCTTCAACTTCATTAATTTTTTTAAGTACGTCGCAACATGCATAAATTATATATACTATACATATATAAATCTATTTAGAAAAAAAAATTAACTCACCCAATGATGTTCGCGCACACCCCCAATATATATATATAAACAAAGCCATTAACTCACCCAATGATGTTCGCACACACCCCCTAATTATTTTTTTACAATTTTCTCATATTATATATATATATATAATAACTTATTATATATTAACAAAAAATAACAACTCACTAAATGATATTCGCACACCCCCAACCTCATTATTTTTTTAAAAATATGATACAATTTTCATATATTATATATACTATATATACATATATAAATCTATTTAGAAAAAAATTAACTCACTCACTGCTGCACACCCGCTAAGGGTGTAATTTCAGTCCAGACAGGGCCGGGTCGGGCCTATCCTGCAAAAAAATTAAAAAACGTTTAAAAAAATGTTCTAAATTAAACAAACACTAAAAAATACTTTTAATAAATAAGTTAAAAAAATAAATGTAAAAAAAACATTTTAAATAAATGATAAAAAATATTTAAATAACAACACTTTAAACTCACCACTCACTGCTGCGCACCCCCCCAATAACTCATTAATTTTTTTTTAATTTGTACGTAATATATATAAATTCACAGACATGTATAAATCTATTTAGAAAAAAATAACATATTCACTCACTGTAAAATGTTTTTACAAAAAATGTGTAAAATGACTAAAAAAATACATGTAAAAAATATGCGTTCAAAAAAACTTTTTAAATTAAACGTCTAAAAATAAATGTAAAAAAACATTTTAACCAAGTGTTAAAAAATGGTTTCAATAAAAATGTTTAAAAAGTTTTTAAAAAAACATTTAAATTAATTTTTTTAAAACAAACACTTTAAAAATATTTTTTACATTAAAATGTAAAAAAAAGTTAAATGTTTTAAAAAAATACTTGTAAAAAGAATGCGTTTAAAAAAAATCAAAAATGTTTTAAATTAATCATTTAAAAAAAATGTAAAAAACGTATTAAACAGATGTTAAAAAAACAGTTTAAAAAAAATGTTTAAATAAAAAATACTAACAAACTCTTAAAAATTATAAATAAGTTAAAATAAATAAATGTGAAAAATGTTTTAAATAAATGTTATAAAAACGTTTAAATAATAAGGCTTTAAATTTACCCACAGCAGCTACGCACCCCCCATTATTTTTTTTACAATTTGAAAATAATATATATATATATATATAGACAAAAAATATATCCACCCACTGTAAAATGGTAACAAAAATTAAATAAACATTTTTACAAAAAAACATGCATTTAAAAATAAATGTAAAGAAACGTTTTAAATAAATGTTATAAAAATGTTTAAATAAAAAAAATTAAGAGACAATTATTTTGAAAATAATAAAAGCTCACCACGGCCCGACTTGAAAAAGCCCAGCCCGGCCCGAAAAAGCCCGGCCCCGCCCGATGGTTTGGGTCGGCCCGAGGCCGGGCTCGGGCCGCCTCTGGGGTTGTTCGGGCCGGCCCGGCCCGGCCCGAAATTACACCCCTATGCCGGACCCACACAGGATACAAGTACAGAGGTCAATACCGCTGGACCCACATAGGATACAAGAACAGTAGTCATCATCGTCGAACCCACAGAGGATTCTAGTACGGTCGTCGTCACTACTGAACCCACAGAGGATCCAAGTACAGTCGTCCTCGCTGCCGAACCCACGGAGGATCCAAGTGCAGTCGTCATCGTCGCAGTCGCAGCCAGCTCTAGGGTTCTCGCACACAGCATGCTCAATTTCGGGAGGGTCCGCTCCTCGAGCAAAAGAGTTGATACATCAACTGTCACGAAGTCCAGAGTTGATGTATCCCAAAGTTCCATCTCGACAAAAGAAACCCAACGCGACAGATGGTGCGTCAATCGGACGCTCTGTCTGAGAGTTATTGGTTTTTCCGTTCTAGGGGCCCGATTGGTTTTTAAGCTAAAACCAACCCGACCATACTCCAACCGCGTCCACACCTCAAGTAGTGTAAGCCAAAAGGACCGTCTCAACAAAAGGATCCCAACGCAATTCACGTCACGTCAATCGGATGTCCGGTCCTTGAGATATAAGTGTTTCCGCTCCAAGGGCCCGGTTGGTTTCGGGTTCGAGCCAACCCGGACGTATCCAAAATTTGTCGAAACCTCGATTGTAATATACTGAAATGACCGTCTCGATCCAAGGATTCCTACGCAACTAATGGAGCGTCGATCGGAGGTCCTTAGCTCAAGTTATGGGCAAAAGACCAAAAATGGTCCGAAGTGGGGGGGTCTGGGCCCGGCCCAACCCCCCGGGGTCGGCCCGACCCGGATCCAGGTCCGGCCCGGTGGGGCGCAGCCCGGCCCGACTGGGCACGACCCAACCTGGCCTGGTCCACGCGACCCGCCCCGGCCCGGCCGGGGGGTACGCTGGCTCGGCCAGCGGGCCGAGCAGGGGGGCGTGGTCCCCCATTTCTGCGGACGTGATGCCAGGGTTGCGCCGTTGCACCCACGGATCCCGCGTAGCCGCGGGATCCGGCTCCCGCCGCCGCGGCTTCAGCCGTGGCGGGCTCCTGCTGGCGGTGCATCGGGGCGTCGCCGGGGACTTCCACGGGCCACCGGAGTCATTCCGGTGGTCTGATTCTGCTCCCGTCTGCGCCTGCGGTCGTCTCGGGACCCGTACATTACTGCGACGACCTTCAATCGCCAATTCGGTCCCACTTCGTCGTCACCAAATTATTCCGAATATCAAGAACAAAAGTAGCAGTGGGTTCGGACTTGTTCGTTAGTCCGCGCCCATCGCGTTTGTGGTTCTAAACAACACCAAACAATTTTGCACGCCATGCCGAGTGTATAAAATCACATAATGAAATTTATACAAAAACCCCTACCTCAACAGTTGATGTCGGGCGTCGGCGTCGCGGGGAAGAGGATTGTAACGCCCTGACCCCAGTTACCCAGAGTCAGTGCATTATTACATAACATTGGCATGATCACAAGAAAGATCAAATCTCGAAAGACGGATTAGTTTAGTAGCCTTGGAAACGCTAGATATATTCATAAAGTTTTACATTACATCATAAAAATGAAAACTACAACAACATAGTCTCCATAGTTCACACTCTTATCCCCTCATACTATCTCTGCAGGTCATTCCTAAATTACTTCTTCACATCCTGGGAAAAATAAAACATAGAAAATGTGTGAGCTCAAATGCCCAGTAAGGATAACAATATAGAGGAAGCTTTCATAAATAAGAATAAACATTTAAGGCAATGTATAACTAAAACAAAATCCTTTTAAACTTAAACTTTAACATAGTATGGCAAAAATAAAATGAAATAATGCCATTTACTTATTCACATGGATATTCTACTAATCGAATAATCACATGCAATATCAATAACCACTTTCATAATGATGGAATGCATAATACCAGACTATCATAACCACATAGCCAAGGGCTCGTGCTAAGACTACAAATAAGATTTTGTCAAAGCCTTGTGCCAAGACACTAGTTTGTCTCATGAGACCTACCGATGCATCGAATAGCTATAGCGGGCTCCACCCGTCACTTATTAAGTCCAATGCATTCCCATATGAAAAGGTTTAAACATAACATAAACATTCGTATTAAAACTAGCATACGAAATGTCAATACTTTATCCATAAACCATGAATGGTATAAAAATAACACATCCACAGTAAAACATATCACAAAACCTTCAATACAATACAAAAGTTTTGTATCATAATAAATCAACTACAAATAAGCTTAAAATCTATCAAAGGATGTTGACATAGATGAAAATAATGAGTAAAACTTTTTGAGAGAAATATCCTTTTTGTAAAATCATTTAAAAGTCACACATTTATAAAGGAATTAATTTAAAAGAGATTTTTGAATCAAAGTGTCCCATACCACTTTGAAACTTTTGAAAAGAAATATCATTTCAAAACATTCATGTCCATAAAAATAAATCCTTAAAATCATTTTGAAAACATGGAAATTAATTAAAAATATTTAGAATGATAAATCTTTAAAACATTTAAAATTATGATCTTGATAAACACTACCTTTCACAAATTCTTAAAATATTAATTTTTGAAATAATTTAAAAGTCACATAATTATAAAATAAAACATTTACTTTGAAAATATTCTTATAAGCTTGTAAGGGAAGCTTCAGCGATTTTATAACGGCATAAAATAGCTGCACCCGCCGTATAAGTTAAAAAAACATTCTTACCTTAATTCTATCGAAAATGTTAAAAAGGACCTTGTTTGAAAAACGACGGAAAGATTCCTTTATAAACCACTTATAAAAGTCAACAAGGGTATAAATGACTTTAACCCATATTCTAGTAAATAGTAAAAATGTTTTGAAATACATTTTTAAGAAACATGGATGTGGATGATAAATAAGTCCCAGTAGATTATTACGTATAAACAACCTCGGATAATGAAGAGATTTTGAAATAAACCCTTATCTTGTACTTTTCCTTGGTTGAGGGTAGGTTAACCTCCTGTATAATGGTGAAATAATTGTTATTAAATTTTAAAATAATAATATACATTAATATGATATCATAAATGATCTTTTAACATTGATTTTTTAATAATATCTTAGTATTATCGTTGTTTCAGGTGTTAACTTACTCGTTTTCTTTTATATGTTTTGTTACATAAGCCGTGTTTTCCATGGATAGGTTGTATCTTAATAATATCCAGAATACTATCAAGTCCTTAGATACTATTATTAATCATCAAATGAGAATTAGACTTGAATGGATATGATGGAGAATGAATCTCATCGCGTTCGTGGAGACGGTAGTCCGTACGTACGCACGAGCGACAATATCATTCTTTTGATATTAAAATAATATATAATTGGATGGTATATCATATATACAGAATCATTATCATGTTATATTTATTATTTACATGAATTACACATCATTATTATACCCATCCAAATAATAATTTATTGAATAACATTTACACCACGACGTGGAGACGGTAAGTCGTACGTACGCACGTATGGTGACATGTTATTCAAAGGATGGATAGAATACTGAAATATGGTTGTACCATGTTTATAATAACATCAAAGTATATATAATATACTATATTTATTATTTTATAATGGTAATAACAAAGAAAGAAGAAGTGGAAGAAGAAAGGAACTTGAAAAAAGGTTGTGAAATCATTACCTCTTCTTCGGGTTCTTCCTTTTGATTTGATCAAAAGGGCACCTTAGGTTGGATTTCTGACTAAAGGAAGGCATCTAAGATGAATTTAGGAAAGTTTAGAGAGTATTTGGGCAGGGTTTGGCGGAACCAAAAGGCTTTGAAGGTGTGAATTAATGAGAAGGGGGAGTACCCTTTTATAAGAGGGGTGAGGGGCACCTTTGGAAAAGCTAGAAATATTATTTTATAATAAATTCATATTCAGTTTCTAAGGGCTCCAAAGTATATTATTTAAAGTTTAAGGTGGGTATGGGTTGAAAACCACACAACCAATAGAATTTATACAGGTTTGGGTCATTATATTAACCTTATCTTTTAGTTTTAACTCTTAGTTAATTAGTTTGACACTTACCATGTCACTTTGTGGTTTTATAATATATAGTTAATAAACTTACTATATACCTACAAGAGACCCCCAAGTGGTCCATTAATGATACAAATATCATTATATAAGCATCTTGGCTGAACCTTAGATTTTTAGGAATTGAATATCAATTAATAATATAATATTTGTTTTAAAAACTCTTTTATGTCAATTTTGACACTATTTGGAAAATTGATTTTTGTGAAAATTATAACAGAATGATTACTTCAAAAAAAGTTAATTAAATCAATCCTAACATGTCATATTAACCTATAAAATTAGTTTAATTCATAAAAAGTCTCAAATTATATTTATTTGGGTATTTATAATATCAATTATTTTAATTTTTCACTATTATGGTAATTACTGCATCATTATTGTGTCTTAAATAAATTAAATTATTTATCGTCTAAAAATTATAAATAAAATATCATTATGTAGGAAATCTTTTTATCTTTCTAATGAATCTTTATAATCTAAAATCCAACATATATTACTCTATATAAAAAATGGTTTTCTAAAAGATATATGCTTATGTCATTTTTGTATTTATTTTAACTTAATTAATATAAAGTGTCATTATCACTTACAAGTGGCTCCATGGGGTCCCAGAATCGACCCAAAGATGCCCATAGTCGGACATGTATCAACCAATAAGGTTATGACATATTTTAGGGTAATTTATTATTATTATAATATTATTTTTTAACCCTTTTTTACCGGATTTACACTTTAACCATGGTAAATAAAATATTTACGAAAATAATTATTCAAAATGTCTAAAAATAAAAGTTTCCTATTTGAAAAATCTGTATATCCTGATTCCAAATATGGAATATATTTTTCCAAATTCAAAACACAGAAGTGGCAGGAATTAATTTAAAATTAATTCTCGTTGTTAAAACAAAAAGCATGTTTTTAAGAGATAATAAATATCAAAAGATTGACACTTGTTTATATCGGGTTTAATTATGAAATTATGTACAATGACAAAAATTGTATTAAATGGTAAAAATATATTCCAAATATACTTTAAAACCACTCAAATTCATAATTTATCAATATAAATTATTTTGATTAAAAAAGTTGTTTTTAATTAAAATTTAGTAATTTTCACTATTCATCAAAATATAAATGTTATCCGAAAAGTTCCAAAATTTCACCCTAGGATAAATTAGATATTCCCAATCCAAAAATGAAGTCCATTTTGAGAGATAAAATTTATAAAATTTCAAAAAGTAGGTATTATTATTCATAACGGCTAGTTTGATTGGTTGTAGTGTGTGTTAGAACTCGAAGTTGCATACAACACACGCTACTGTATTATTCAATGAGAAGCGTATCGTGGAAGCTTGGGGTGTTACCTTGTAAATTTTTTATGTCCCCATTCTAAAGAATAAATTTATTTAGTCAAATTAAATATATAAAAGTTCAAAATATTGGATTTAAAAAAAAGGGTTTCACTATTAAAAGTTGGTAAAAGTGCATTTTTTGAAAAATACTTCTTTTGTCTGAAAAAAATGAATTTGTTCTTACATTATGTCTAAGAAACTAATAATATGTATTCTAAAATTATAATTATTATATAATGTTTAAAATTTAGTTAATATTATTCATAAACTCTTTTGAACGGCTTGTTTGGTAAGTCATGGTGCGCTTGAACTTGGTGTTGCGTGTAGTGAAAGTTATTAAATTATTTTGAAGAAATAACACACTATGAAATATTGGGGTGTTACATTCTCCCCTCCTTCAATAAATTGCATCATTGCAATTTGAAATTGTTCTTCGAAAATAAAAGGTTGAATATAGAAAATATCTTTGTGGGAAAACCCATATCGGAAATTGGGTTAATAAAATTTATTCTTAATAAGAGGAAAAGAGAAATGAAAGGGTCACCACCAAACTATGATCTCTATTCAGAGAACATTGGTGGAAATTAGAGACATATAATTGGATGGAAAACGTAAATATTTATATGTAGTGATTGAGGTCATCAATCACAAACATGTGTAAAATTGAGGTCCTTAAATTCATCAGTCTATGATGATTTGAAATACAATCGGTTCAACAAAACATAGGGTATTAGGATAACACATTTTTGGTTTTAGGATTCCTTAAATAAAGTATAAGAATTAATTTCTTCATAAAATAAGAGAAAAAGAAAAATATATTCTTGAAAAGTAGAGTTCCATCCTTTAACTAATTTCTACCACAAACCCATCTTTCACTCTAAAATATAATAGAACGTAAAAAATATATTCTATTTAAACTATTCGTATAGGGTTCCAAAAAATATGAATTTATAATTCATCTACTAGATCTTTTAAAAAAACCTACATTATTTAATCCAGGACATCGCGTGGGCTAGTGGTAGGTGATACACCCTTGCCGCCCTTTGTTTGTGGGTTCAAGTCTCATGGCCTTGCTGGATGCGACGGGTTGCCGCCCGACCTCCAGGTTGTCCTTTTATGGCAGTCCAAAATAATCCAAACTAGAACTATACAAAATACTTTAGTCCAAAATTTATAAGGAAGGTAAACACAATGAAGATCCTTTTTTCCGTGTAATAACATGTGAACACCTTCATCATGTATTCTTTTAAAACACTGCAACATCCAGAATTACCATAAAACCTTATTGATTACATTCATGATCCATTATTCCTTAAAAAATAATAGATATACTCCTTCAATCCAAAAATGTTTTAAACCCCAACAATGATGGAATATACAAATCATTAATCAGTTTCAAGGTAGTCAAGAATATCCAATATAATTTATCCAAATCAATCATGTATTATTCTAAAATCACTACCTCAGTATCAGAACCATATTATGGTTTATCTTTCTCTCAACCATATATTTTCCCAAAATTTAACCTGATATTGAGTGACTTTTCTTTGTTCCACACAATCTCAAGTCCTTAATGAAATAGTATTGCAGTACAATCCTTATATACCCCATAATTATTATAACAAGTACATTGTTGATACAGAACTCAAATGACATAATCAACATAAGAACACTAATCATTCCTCTTCATCTGTGGTAGTATCATAACTTGATTATTATCCGATAGCATCATTTGCAGCATAGTCTGATGACTGGGACATAGGTTCGCGTAGTGTCCAAACTTCTTGCAAATGAATCATTGTACATTTGAATCCATTTTCTTACCCTTGCAGTCACGTACTTTGTGTCCTTTTACTCCACACTTATAACATACTCCCATTCCTTTCAAGCATTTTCTAAGGTGATTCTTTCCGCAGTTATCATATATGGGAAAATTCTTCTTTTCCCTCTTCCCTTTATCCATCTTTATCTCTTCCATCCTTTCTTTCTCTTGCTTCCCTTCAAATCCATAGGTTTCAGTAAAATATTTACTTATCTTATCAACACATGATATTATTTATTCATATGACGATAATACATGGGAGACTATTTCTCTTATAAATTCTGTCTTAAGATAATGAACTATATGATCCTTATTTCTCTTTGGATCATGTGTATTGCTGGAGTTCTTATTCCTTCTACTAGGCACCATTTCTAAACAATGGCATACACTAGATTAGTTTATGAATAACAATACCTAATTCAAAACTTGTAAAACACATAACATAAATTAAATAGTTTATGGATATAATCCATAATCATAAAAATTTCTCCTTTGAGGAAGTATATACTCATAAATCCTTCATAATGGTTTGTAAAGAAAATGAGAATTATCCTAAGCATATCCCTCGGGAGTGTCGTAACCAAGAGTGCAGCAAGGCCCATTGTCGTGCACCAGTTCCCGTTCGAGTCTAGCTCAAAGCGGTGTTTTCAGGTTTTACCCCTAGGTACATCTGTTCCAGAGCCGCCTCTACCTGCTCGTATCCATACAGGGATGTATTTCTCAGAAAACTCACAAAATCTCTACAATACCAAAATTCTAGGAATTTCTTATATACTAATCCTCAAAATCCATCTTAAATCTATGTGATCTAATCAGAGTTTATCTAAATTAGCTTCCAAGGTTTGTACTAAACTTCCTCTGATACCAACTGTAACACCCCGACCTCAGTTACCCAGAGTTGGTGCATTATGACATAACATTGGCATGATCACAAGAAAGATCAAATCTCGAAAGACCGATTAGTTTTGTAGCCTTGGAAACACTAGATATATTCATAAAGTTTTACATTACATCATAAAAATGAAAACTACAACCATATAGTCTCTATAGTTCACACTCTTATCCCCTCATACTATCCCTACAGGTCATTCATAAATTACTTCTTCACATCCTAGGAAAAATAAAACATAGAAAAGGGGTGAGATCAAATGCCCAGTAAGGATAACAATATATCAGAAACTTTCATAAATAAGAATAAACATTTAAGGAAATGTATAACTAAAACAAAAGTCTTTTAAACTTAAACTTCAACATATTATGGAAAAAATAAAATGAAATAATGCCATTTACTTATTCACATGGATATTCTACTAATCGAATAATCACAGGAAATATCAATAACCACTTTCATAATAATGGAATGCATAATGTCAGACTATCATAACCACATATCCAAGGCCTCGTGCTAAGACTACAAATAAGATTTTGTCAAGGCCTTGTTCCAAGACACTAGTTTGTCTAATGAGACCTACCGATGCATTGAGGAGATATATCAGGCTCCACCCATCACTTATTAAGTCCAATACATTCCCATATGAAAAGGTTTAAACATAACATAAACATTCGTATTAAAACTAGCATACGAAATGTCAATACTTTCTCCATAAACCATGAATGGTATAAAAATAACACATCCACAGTAAAACATATCACAAAACCTTCAATATAATAAAAAAGTTTTGTATCATAATAAATCAACTTCAAATAATCTTAAAATCCATCAGAGGATGTTGACATAGATGAAAATGATGAGTAAAACTTTTTGAGAGAAATATCCTTTTTGTAAAATCATTTAAAAGTCACACATTTATAAAGGAAGTAATTTAAAAGAGATTTTTGAATCAAAGTGTACCATACCACTTTTGAACTTTTGAAAACAAATATCATTTCAAAACATTCACGTCCATATAAATAAATCCTTAAAATCATTTTGAAAACATGGACATTAATTAAAAATATTTAGATAGATAAATATTTAAAACATTTAAAATTATGATCTTGATAAAGAGTACCTTTCACAAATTCTTAAAATATTCATTTTTGAAATCATTTAAAAGTCACATAATTATAAAATAAAATATTTACTTTGAAAATATTCTTATAATCTTGTAAGGGAAGATTCAGCGATTTTATAACGGTGGGAAATAGCCGCACCCGCCATATAAGTTTAAAAAAACATTCTTACCTTAATTCTGTCGAAAAGGTTAAAAAGGACCTTGTTTGAAAATCAACAGAAATATTCTTTTATAAACCACTAATAAAAGTAAACAAGGGTATAAATGACTTTAACCCATATTCTAGTAAATAGTAAAAATGTTTTGAAATACATTTTTAAGAAACATGGATGTGGATGATAAATAAGTCCCAGTAGATTATTACGTATAAACAACCTCGGATAATGAAGAGATTGTGAAATAAACCCTTACCTTGTACTTTTCCTTGGTTGAGGGTAGGTTAAAATCCTGTATAATGGTGAAATAATTGTTATTAAATTATACAAGAATCATATACATTAATATGATATCATGTATGATCTTTTAAAATTGATTTGTTAATAATATCTTAGTATTATATTTGTTTCGGGTGTTAACTTACTCGTTTTATTTTATATGTTTTGTTACATAAGCCGTGTTTGTCATGGATAGGTTGTATCTTAGTCATATCCAGAATGATATCAAGTCCTTATATACTATTATTAATCATCAAATGAGAATTATACTTGAATGGATACGATGGAGAATGAATCTCATCGCGTTCGTGGAGACGGTAGTCCGTACGTACGCACGAGCGACAATATCATTCTTTTGATATTAAAATAATATATAATTGGATGGTATATCATATATAAAGAATCATTATCATGTTATATTTATTATTTAAATGAATTACACATCATTATAATACCCATCCAAATAATAATTTATTGAATAACAATTACACCACGACGTGGAGACGGTAAGCCGTACGTACGCACGTATAGTGACATGTTATTCAAAGGATGAATATAATACTGAAATATGGTTGTACCATGTTTATAATGACATAAAATTATATATAATATACTGGAGTTATTATTTCAGAATGTTAATAACAAAGAAAGAAGAAGTGGAAGAAGAAAAGAACTTGAAAATGGGTGGTGAAATCATTACCTCTTCTTCGGGTTCTTCCTTTTGATTTGATCAAAAGGGATCCTTAGATTAACTTTATGACTAAAGGAAGGCCTCTAGGATGAATTGATGGAAGTTTAGATATTATTTGGGCAGGGTTTGGCCGAACCAAAAGGCTTTGAAGGTGTGAATTAGTGAGAAGGGTAAGTACCCTTTTATAAGAGGGGTGAGGGGCACCTTTGGAAAATCTAGAAATATTATTTTATAATAAATTAATATTCGGTTTCTAATGGCTCAAAAGTGTATTATTTAAATGTTAAGGTGGGGAAGGGTCTAAAACCACTCAACCAATAGAATTTAGACAGGTTTGGGTCATTATATTAACCTTATCTTTTAGTTTTAACTCTTAGTTAATTAGTTTGACACTTACCATGTCACTTTGTATTTTTATAATATATAGTTAATAAACTTACTATATACCTCCAAGAGACCACCAAGTGGTCCATTAATGATACACCTATCATTATATAAGTCTCTTGTCTGAACCGTATATTTTTATGAATTGAATATCAATTAATAATATAATATTTGTTTTAAAAACTCTTTTATGTCAATTTTGACACTATTTGGAAAATTGATTTTTGTGAAACTCATAACAGACTTATTACTTCAAAAAAAGATAATTAAATCAATCCTAACATGTCATATTAACCTATAAAATTATTTTAATTCATAAAAAGTCTCAAATTATATTTATTTGGGTATTTATAATATCAATTATTTTAATGTTTCACTATTATGGTAATTACTGCATCATCATTGTGTCATAAATAAATTAAATTATTTATTGTCTAAAAATTATAAATAAAATATAATTATGTAGGAAATAGCTTTATCTTTCAAATGAATATTTATAATCTAAAATAAAACATATATAACCCTATGTAAAAAATGTTTTTCTAAAAGATATATGCTTATGTCATTTGTGTATTTATTTTAACTTAATTAATATAAAGTGTCATTATCACTTACAAGTGGCTCCATGGGGTCCAAAAATCGACCCAAATATACCCATGGTTGGACATGTATCAACCAATAAGGTTAGGACATGTTTTAGGGTAATTTATTATTATTATAATATTATTTTTTAACCCTTATTTACCGGATTTACCCTTTAACAACGGTAAATAAAATATTTACCGAAGTAATTATTCAAAATTTCTAAAAATAAAAGTTATCTATTTGCACAATTTGGACATACTGATTCCAAACATGGAATCCATTTTTCCAAATTCAAAATACAGAAGTGGCAGGAATTAATTTAAAATTAATTCCCATTGTTAAAACAAAAAAGCGTGTTTTTAAGAGATAATAACTATCAAAAGATTGACACTAGTTTATGTCCGGTTTAATTATGAAATTATGTGCAATGACCAAAATTGTATTAAATGGTAAAAATATATTCCAAATATACTTTAAAACAACTTAAATTCATAATTTATCAATATAAATTATTTCGATAAAAAGGGGGTTTTTAATTAAAATTTAGTAATTTTCACTATTCATCAAAATATAAATGTTATCCAAAAAGTTCCAAAATTTCACCATAGGATAAATTAAATATTCCAAATCCAAAAATGAAGTCTATTTTGAGAGATAAAATTTATAAAATTTCAAAAAGTAGGTATTACTATTCATAACGGCTAGTTTGATTGGTTTTAGTGTGTGTTAGAACTCGAAGTTGCGTACAACACATGCTACTGTATTATTCAAAGAGAAGCGTATCACAGAAGCTTGGGGTGTTACCTTGTAAATTTTTGATGTCCCCATTCTAAAGAATAAATTTATTTAGTCAAATTGAATATATAAAAGTTTAAAATATTGGATTTAAAAAAAAGTGTTTCAATACTAAAGGTTGGTAAAAGTGTATTTTTTGAAAAATACTTATTTTATCTGATAAAAATGAATTTGTTCTTAAATTATGTCTAAAAACTCATAATATCGATTCTAAAATTATAATGATTATATAAATTTTAAAATTTAGTTAAGACTATTCATAAACTCTTTTGAACGGCTTGTTTGGTAAGTCATGGTGCGATTGAACTCGGTGTTGCGTGTAGTGCAAGTTATTAAATTATTTTGAAGAAATAACACACTATGAAATCTTGGGGTTTTACATTCTCCCCTCCTTCAGTAAATTGTGTCCTCACAATTTGAAATTGTTCTTTGAAAATAAAAGGTTGAATATAGAAAATATGTTTGTGGTAAAACCCATATCGGATATTGGGTTAATAAAATTTAGTCTCAATAAGAGGAAAAGAGAAATGAAAGGGTCACCACCAAACTATGATCTCTATTAAGAGAACATTGGTGGAAATTAGAGACATATAATTGGAGGAAAAATGTAAATATTTATATGTAGTGATTGAGGTCATCAATCACAAACAAGTGTAAAATTGAGGTCCTTAAATTCATCAATCTATGATGATTTGAAATACAATCGGTTCAACAAAACATAGGGTATTAGGATAACACATTTTTAGTTTTAGTATTTCTTAAATAATGTATAAGAATTAATTTCTTCATAAAATAAGAGAAGAAGAAAAATATATTCTTGACAAGTAGAGTTCCATCCTTTAACTAATTTCTACCACAAACTCATCTTTCACTCTAAAAGATAATAGAACGTAAAAAATATATTATATTTATCCTATTCGTATAGGGTTACAAAAAATATGAAATATAATTCATCTACCAAATCTTTTAAAAAAAACTACATTATTTAATCTAGGAAATCACGTGGGCCAGTGGTAGGTGATACACCCTTTTCGCCCTTCAGTTGTGGGTTCAAGTCTCAAGGCCTTGCTGGACGCGACAGGTTGCCGCCCAACCTCAGGGTTGTCCTTTTATGGAAATCCAAAATAATCCAAACTAGAAATATCCAAAATACTTTAGTCCAAAATTTATAAGGAAGGTAAACACAATGAAGATCCTTTTTTCCGCGTAATAACATGTGAACACCTTCATCATGTTTTCTTTTAAAACACTACAACATCCTTAATTACCATAAAACCTTATTGATTGCATTCGTGATCCCTTATTACTTAAAAAATAATAGATATACTCCTTCAATCCAAAAATGTTGTAAACCCCAACAATGATGGAATATACAAATCATTAATCAGTTTCAAGGTAGTCAAGAATATCCAATATAATTTATCAAAATCAATCATGTATTATTCTAAAATCACTACCTCAGTATCAAAACCATATTATGGTTTATCTTTCTCTCAACCATATATTTTCCAAAAATTTAACCTGCTATTGAGTTACTTTTCTTTATTCCACACAATCTCAAGTCCTTAAGGAAATAGTACTGTAGTACAATCCTTATATACTCCATAATTATTATAACAAGTACATTGTTGATAAAACACTCAAATGACATAATCAACAAAAGAAATCTAATCATTCCTCTTCATCTGTGGTAGTATCATAACTTGATTATTATCCGATAACATCATTTGCGGCATAGTCTAATGACTGGGACGTAGGTTCGCGTAGTGTCCAAACTCCTTACAAATGAAGCATTGTACATTTGAAAACATTTTCTTACCCTTGCAGTCACGTACTTTGTGTCATTTTCCTCCATACTTATAACATACTCCCATTCCCTTCAAGAATTTTCCAAGGTGATTCTTTCCACAGTTATCACATATGGAAAAATTCTTATTTTCCCTCTTCCCATTATCCATCTTTCTCTCTTACATAATTTTTTTCTCTTGCTTCTCTTCAAATCCATAGGACTCAGTAAACTCTTTACTTATCTTATCAACACATGATATTATTTATTCAAATGATGATAATACATGGGAGACTATTTCTCTTATAAATTCTGGCTTAAGACCATGAAATATATGATCCTTCTTTCTCTTTGGATCATGTGCATTGTTGGAGTTCTCATTCCTTCTACTGGGCTCCATTTCTAAACAATGGTATACACTAGATTAGTTTATGAATAAAAATACTTAATTCCAAACTTGTAAAACACATAACATAAATTAAATAGTTTATGGATATAATCCATAATCATAAAAATGTCTCCTTTGAGGAAGTATATACTCATAAATCCTTCATAATGGTTTGTAAAGAAAATGATAATTATCCTAATCATATCCCTCGGGAGTGTCGTAACCAAGAGTGCAGCAAGGCCCGTTGTTGTGCACCAGTTCCCGTTCAAGTCTAGCTCAAAGCGGTGTTTTCGGGTTTTACCCCTAGGTACATCTGTGCCAGATCCGCCTCTACCTTCTCGTATCCAGAGAGGGATGTATTGCTTGGAAAACTCACAAAATCTCTACAATACCAAAATTCTAGGAAGTTCTTATATACTAATCCTCAAAGTCCATCTTAAATCTATGTGATCTAATCAGAGTTTATCTAAATCTAGCTTCCAAGTTTTGTACTAAACTTCCTCTAATACCAACTGTAATGCCCCGACCCCAGTTACCCAGAGTCGGTGCATTATTACATAACATTGGCATGATCACAAGAAAGATCAAATATCGAAAGACCTATTAGTTTAGTAGCCTTGGAAACACTAGATATATTAATAAAGTTTTAATTTACATCATAAAAATGAAAACTACAACAATATAGTCTCCATAGTCCACACTCTTATCCCCTCATACAATCCCTGCAGGTTATTCATAAATTACTTCTTCACATCATGGGAAAAATAAAACATATAAAAGGGGTGAGCTCAAATGCCCAGTAAGGATAACAATATAGAGGAAACTTTCATAAATGAGAATAAACATTTAAGGCAATGTATAACTAAAACAAAATCCGTTTAAACTTAAACTTAAACATAGTATGGAAAAAATAAAATGAAATAATGCCATTTACTTATTCACATGGATATTCTACTAATCGAATAATCACATGCAATATCAATAACCACTTTCATAATGATGGAATGTATAATTCCAGACTATCATAACCACATAGCCAAGGCCTCGTGCTAAGACTACAAATAAGATTTTGTCAAGGCCTTGTGCCGAGACACTAGTTTGTCTCATGAGACCTACCGATGCATCGAGGAGTTATAGCAGGCTCCACACATCACTTATTAAGTCCAATGCATTCCCATATGAAAAGGTTTAAACATAACATAAACATTCATATTAAAACTATCATACTAAATGTCAATACTTTCTCTATAAACCATGAATGGTATAAAAATAACACATCCATAGTAAAACATATCACAAAACCTTCAATATAATATAAAAGTTTTGTATCATAATAAATCAACTTCAAATAAGCATAAAATCCATCAAAGGATGTTGACATAGATGAAAATTATGAGTAAAACTTTTTGAGATATATATCCTTTTTGTAAAATCATTTAAAAGTCACACATTTATAAAGGAAGTAATTTAAAAAAGATTTTTGAATCAAAGTTTCCCATACCACTTTGAAACTTTTGAAAAGAAATATCATTTCAAAACATTCATGTACATATAAATAAATCCTTAAAATCATTTTGAAAACATGGACATTAATTAAAAAGATTTAGAAAGATAAATCTGTAAAACATTTAAAATTATGATCTTGATAAAGAGTACCTTTCACAAATTCTTAAAATATTCATTTTTTAAATCATTTAAAAGTCACATAATTATAAAATAAAACATTTACTTTGAAAATATTCTTATAAGATTATAAGGAAAGCTTCAACGATTTTATAATGGAGGAAAATAGTCGCACCCGCCGTATAAGTTTAAAAAAAACATTCTTACCTTAATTCTGTCGAAAAGGTTAAAAAGGAAATTGTTTGAAAAACAACGGAAAGATTCCTTTATAAACCACTTATAAAAGTCAACAAGGGTATAAATGACTTTAACCCATATTCTAGTAAATAGTAAAAATGTTTTGAAATACATTTTTAAGAAACATGGATGTGGATGATAAAGAAGTCCCAGTAGATTATTACTTATAAACAACCTCAGATAATGAAGAGATTGAGAAACAAAACCTTACCTTGTACTTTTACTTGGATGAGGGTAGGTTAACCTCCTGTATAATGGTGAAATAATTGTTATTAAATTATACAAGAATCATATACATTAATATGATATCATATATGATCTTTTAACATTGATTTGTTAATAATATCTTAGTATTATCATTGTTTCGGGTATTAACTTACTCGTTTTCTTTTATATGTTTTGTTACGTAAGCCATGTTTGTTATAGATAGGTTGTATATTAATCATATCCATTATGATATCAAGTACTTAGATACTATTATTAATCATCAAATGAGAATTAGACTTCAATGGATACGATGGAGAATGAATCTCATCGCGTTCGTGGAGACGGTAGTCCGTACGTACGCATAAGCGACAATATCATTCTTTTGATATTAAAATAATATATAATTGGATGTTATATCATATATACAGAATCATTATCATGTTATATTTATTATTTACATGAATTACAAATCATTATTATACCCATCTAAATGATAATTTATTGAATAACAATTACACCACGACGTGGAGACGGTAAGTCGTACGTACGCACGTATGGTGACATGTTATTCAAAGGATGGATAGAATACTGAAAATAAAAGGTTGAATATAGAAAATATCTTTGTGGTAAAACCCATATCGAAAATTGGGTTAATAAAATTTAGTCTTAATAAGAGGAAAAGAGAAATGAAAGGGTCACCACCAAACTATGATCTCTATTCGGAGAACGTTGGTGGCAATTAGAGACATATAATTGGAGGAAAAACGTAAATATTTATATGTAGTGATTGAGGTCATAAATCACAAACAAGTTTAAAATTTAGGTCCTTAAATTCATCAATCTATAATGATTTGAAATACAATCGGTTCAAAAAAACATAGGGTGTTAGGATAACACATTTTGGGTTTTAGGATTCCTTAAATAAAGTATAAGAATTAATTTCTTCATAAAATAAGATAAGAAGAAAAATATATTCTTGAAAAGTAGAGTTCCATCCTTTAACTAATTTCTACCACAAATTCATCTTTCACTCTAAAAGATAATAGAACGTAAAAAATATATTCTATTTATCCTATTCATATAGGGTTCCAAAAAATATGAATTTATAATTCATCTACCAGATCTTTTAAAAAAACTACATTATTTAATCCATGATATCACGTGGGCAAGTGGTAGGTGATACACCCTTGTCTCCCTTCGGTTGTGGGTTCAAGTCTCGCGGCCTTTCTGGACGTGACGGTTTACCACCCGACCTATGGGTTGTCCTTTTATGGAAATTCAAAATAATCCAAACTAGAACTATCCAAAATACTTCAGTCCAAAATTTATAAGGAAGGTAAACACAATGAAGATCCTTTTTTCGTGTAATAACATGTGAACACCTTCATCATGTATTCTTTTAAAACACTGCAACATCCTGAATTACCATAAAACCTTATTGATTACATTCATTATACCTTATTCCTTAAAAAATAATAGATATAATCCTTCAATCCAAAAATGTTGTAAACCCCAACAATGATGGAATATACAAATCATTAATAAGTTTCAAGGTAGTCAAGAATATCCAATATAATTTATCCAAATCAATCATGTATTATTTTAAAATCACTACCTCAGTATCAGAACCATATTATGGTTTATCTTTCTCTCAACCATATATTTTCCAAAAATTTAACCTTCTATTGAGTGACTTTTCTTTGTTCCACACAATCTCAAGTCCTTAATGAAATAGTACTACAATACAATCCTTATATACTCCATAATTATTATAACCAGTACATTGTAGATACAACACTCAAATGACATAATCAACATAAGAACTCTAATCATTCCTCATCATCTGTGGTAGTATCATAACTTGATTATTATCCAATAGCATCATTTGCGGCATAGTCTGATGACTGGGACATAGGTTCACGTAGTGTCCAAACTCCTTGCAAATGAAGCATTATACATTTGAAACCATTTTCCTACCCTTGCAGTCAAGTACTTTGTTTCCTTTTCCTCCATACTTATAACATACTCTCATTCCCTTCAAGCATTTTCCTAGGTGATTCTTTCCACAGTTATCACATATGGGAAAATTCTTCTTTTCCCTCTCCCCTTTATCCATATTTCTCCCTTCCATCCTTTTTTCTCTTGATTCCCTTCAAATCCATAGGACTCAGTAAACTCTTTACTTATCTTATCAACACATGATATTATTTCTTCATATGATGATAATACATGGGAGACTATTTCTCTTTTAAATTCTGGCTTAAGACCATGAAAGATATGATCCTTCTTTCTCTTTGGATCATGTGCATTGCTGGAGTTCTCATTCCTTCTACTGGGCGCCATTTCTAAACAATGGAATACACTAGATTAGTTTATGAATAAAAATACCTAATTCCAAACTTGTAAAACACATAACATAAATTAAATAGTTTATGGATTTAATCCATAATCATAAAAATGTATCCTTTGAGGAAGTATATACTCATAAATCCTTCATAATGGTTTGTAAAGAAAATGAGAATTATCCTAAGCATATCCCCTGGGAGTGTCATAACCAAGAGTGAAGCAAGGCCCGTTGTCATGCACCAGTTCCCATTCGAGTCTAACTCAAAGTAGTGTTTTCGGGTTTTACCCCTAGGTACATCTATGCTAGAGCCGCCTCTACCTGCTCGTATCCAGACAGGGATGTATTTCTCAGAAAACTCACAAAATCTCTACAATACCAAAATTCTAGGAAGTTCTTATATATTAATCCTCAAACTCCATCTTAAATCTATGTGCTCTAATCAGAGTTTATGTAAATCTAGCTTCCAAGGTCTGTACTAAACTTCCTCTGAAACCATCTATAATTCCCCGACCCCAGTTACCCAGAGTCTGTGCATTATTACATAACATTGGCATGATCACAAGAAAGATCAAATCTTGAAAGACTGATTAGTTTAGTAGCCTTGGAAACACTAGATATATTCATAAAATTTTACATTACATCATAAAAATGAAAACTAAAACAATATAGTCTCCATAGTCCACACTCTTATCCCCTCATACTATCCCTGCAGGTCATTCATAAATTACTTCTTCACATCCTGGGAAAAATAAAACATAGAAAAGGGGTGAGCTCAAATTCCCAGTAAGGATAAAAATATAGAGAAAGCTTTCATAAATAATAATAAACATTTAAGGCAATGTATAACTGAAACAAAAGCCTTTTAAACTTAAACTTCAACATAGTATGGAAAAAATAAAATGAAATAATTCCATTTACTTATTCACATGGATATTCTACTAATCTAATAATCACATGAAATATCAATAACCACTTTCATAATGATGGAATGCATAATGCCAGACTATCATAACCACATAGCCAAGGCCTCGTGCTAAGACTACAAATAAGATTTTGTCAAGGCCTTATGCCAAGACACTAGTTTGTCTCATGAGATCTACCGATGCATCGAAGAGCTATAGCGGGCTCCACCCGTCACTTATTAAGTCCAATGCATTCCCATATGAAAAGGTTTAAACATAACATAAACATTTGTATTAAAACTAGAATACGAAATGTCAATACTTTCTCCAAAAACCATGAATGGTATAAAAATAACACATCCACAGTAAAACATATCACAAAACCTTTAATACAATACAAAAGTTTTGTATCATAATAAATCAAATTCAAATAAGATTAAAATCAATCAAAGGATGTTGACATAGATGAAAATGATGAGTAAAACTTTTTGAGAGAAATATCCTTTTTGTAAAATCATTTAAAAGTCACACATTTATAAAGGAAGTAATTTAAAAGAGATTTTTGAATCAAAGTGTCCCATACCACTTTAAAACTTTTGAAAAGAAATATCATTTCAAAACATTCATGTCCATATAAATAAATCCTCAAAATAATTTTGAAAACATGGACATTAATTAAAAAGATTTAGAAAGATAAATTTTGAAAACATTTAAAATTATGATCTTGATAAAGAGTACCTTTCACAAATTATTAAAATATTCATTTTTGAAATAATTTAAAAGTCACATAATTATAAAATAAAACATTTACTTTGAAAATATTCTTATAATATTGTAAGGGAAGCTTCAGCGATTTTATAAAGGGGGAAAATAGCCTCACCCGTCGTATAAGTTAAAAAAAACATTTTTACCTTAATTCTGTCGAAAAGGTTAAAAAGGACCTTGTTTGAAAAATGACGGAAATATTACTTTATAAACCAATTATAAAAGTCAAAAAGGGTATTAATGACTTTAACCCATATTCTAGTAAATAGTAAAAATGTTTTTAAATACATTTTTAAGAAACATGGATGTGGATGATAAAGAAGTCCCAGTAGATTATTACGTATAAACAACCTCAGATAATGAAGAGATTGCGAAATAAACCCTTAACTTGTACTTTTCCTTGGTTTAGTGTTAGTTAACCTCATGTATAATGGTGAAATAATTGTTATTAAATTATACAAGAATCATATACATTAATATGATATCATATATGATCTTTTAACATTGATTTGTTAATAATATCTTAGTATTATCGTTGTTTCAGGTGTTAACTTACTCGTTTTCTTTTTTATGTTTTGTTACGTAAGCCGTGTTTGTCATGGATAGGTTGTATATTAATCATATACAGAATGATATCAAGTCCTTATATACTATTATTAATCATCAAATGAGAATTAGACTTGAATGGATACGATGGAGAATGAATCTAATCGCGTTCGTGGAGACGGTAGTCCGTACGTACGCACGAGCGACAATATCATTCTTTTGATATTAAAATAATATATAATTGGATGGTATATCATATATAAATAATCATTATAATGTTATATTTATTATTTAAATGAATTAAACATCATTATTATACCCATCCAAATAATAATTTATTGAATAACAATTACACCACGATGTGGAGACGGTAAGTCGTACGTACGCACGTATGGTGACATGTTATTCAAAGGATGGGTAGAATACTGAAATATGGTTGTACCATGTTTATAATAACATCAAAGTATATATAATATTCTAGAGTTATTATTTTATAATGGTAATAACAAAGAAAGAGGAAGTGGAAGAAGAAAGGAACTTGAAAAAGGGTGGTGAAAT
Source organism: Viscum album (assembly GCA_963277665.1). Classification (NCBI taxonomy): domain Eukaryota; kingdom Viridiplantae; phylum Streptophyta; class Magnoliopsida; order Santalales; family Viscaceae; genus Viscum; species Viscum album. The sequence goes on along the minus strand of OY728163.1, from coordinate 1,040,202,942 downwards.
CATTACCTCTTCTTCGGGTTCTTCCTTTTGATTTGATCAAAAGGGATCCTTAGGTTGGCTTTCTGACTAAAGGAATGCCTCTAGGGTGAAGTGAGGGAAGTTTAGAGAGTATTTGGGCAGGTTTTTTCCGAACAAAAAGGCTTTCAAGGTGTGAATTAATGAGAAGGGGGAGTACCCTTTTATAAAAGGGGTGAGGGGCACCTTTCGAAAAGCTAGAAATATTATTTTATAATAAATTCATATTCGGTTTCTAATGGATACAAAATTGATTATTTAAATTTTAAGGTGGTGATGGGTCGAAAACCACTCAACCAATATAATTTAGACAGGTTTGGGTTATTATATTAACCTTATCTTTTAGTTTTAACTCTTAGTTAATTGGTTTGACACTTACCATGTCACTTTGTATTTTTATAATATATAGTTAATAAACTTACTATATACCTCCAAGAGACACACAAGTGGTCCATTAATGATACACCTATCATGATATAAGTATCTTGTCCGAACGTTAGATTTTTAGGAATTGAATATCAATTAATAATATAATATTTGTTTTAAAAACTCTTTTATGTCAATTTTGACACTATTTGGAAAATTTATTTTTGTGAAAATTATAACAGAATTATTACTTCAAAAAATGTTAATTTAATCAATCCTAACATGTCATATTAACCTAGAAAATTAGTTTAATTTTTAAAAAGTCTCAAATTATATTTATTTGGGTATTTATAATATCAATTATTTTAATTTTTCACTATTAAGGTAATTACTGCATCATCATTGTGTCGTAAATAAATTAAATTATTTATTGTCTAAAAATTTTAAATAAAATATCATTATGTAGGAAATCTTTTTATCTTTCTAATTAATATTTATAATTTAAAATCCAACATATATGACCCTATGTAAAAAAAATTCTAAAAGATATATGCTTATGTCATTTTTGTATTTATTTTAACTTAATTAATATAAAGTGTCATTATCACTTACAAGTGGCTCCAAGGGGTCCAAAAAGAGACCCAAAGATGCCCATGGTCGGAAATGTATCAACCAATAAGTTTATAACATGTGTTAGGGTAATTTATTATTATAATAATATTATTTTTTAATCCTTATTTATCGGATTTTCCCTTTAACCACGGTAAATAAAATATTTACCGAAGTAATTATTCAAAATGTCTAAAAAAAGTTACCTATTTGAAAAATTTGGACATCATGATTCCAAATATGGAATCAATTTTTCTAAATTCAAAACACAGAAGTTGTAGGAATTAATTTAAAATTAATTCCCGTTGTTAAAATAAAAAGCGTGTTTTTAAGAGATAATAACTATCAAAAGATTGACACTTGTTTATGTCCAGTTTAATTATGAAATTATGTACAATGAACAAAATTGTATTAAATGGTAAAAATATATTCCAAATAAACTTTAAAACCACTCAAATTCATAATTTATTAATATAAATTATTTCGATTAAAAAAGTTGTTTTTAATTAAAATTTAGTAATTTTCACTATTCATCAAAATATAAATGTTATCTGAAAAGTTCCAAAATTTCACCCTAGGATAAATTAGATATTAAAAATTCAAAAATGAAGTCCATTTTGAGAGATAAAATTTATAAAATTTCAAAAAGTAGGTATTACTATTCATAACGGCTAGTTTGATTGGTTGTAGTGTGTGTTAGAACTCGAAGTTGCGTACAACACATGCTACTTTATTATTCAAAGAGAAGCATACCGTAGAAGCTTGGGGTATTACCTTGTAAATTTTTTATGTCCCCATTCTAAAGAATAAATTTATTTAGTCAAATTTTATATATAAAAGTTTAAAATATTGGATTTAAAAAATGGGTTTCACTATTAAAAGTTGGTAAAAGTGCATTTTTTGAAAAATACTTCTTTTATCTGAAAAAAATGAATTTGTTCTTACATTATGTCTAAGAAACTCATAATATGGATTCTAAAATTATAAGGATTATATAAAGTTTAAAATTTAGTTAATACTATTCATAAACTCTTTTGAACAACTTGTTTGGTAAGTCATGGTGCGCTTGAACTCGGTGTTGCGTGTAGTGCAAATTATTGAATTATTTTTAAGAAATAACAAACTATGAAATCTTGGGGTGTTACAAGGATCGTAGGTGTCATCGGAGTGTGCCGAGGAGGAAGCGGCATCTCCTCTCTTGTCGTGGAGAAGAGAAGGGTGGCGCGTCTTCAATCTTCGAGGAACCGGAGTTCTTCGTCGTTCTTCGTCGGAGGTCGGCGTTCTTTGTCGGAGGTCGGCGTTCTTCGTCGGAGGCTGGCGTTCTTCCAATGCTCAAGAGCTCTCCCCCAATCTCTCCTGCACAATGAAGCTCTTTCCCAAATTAAATAATAGGTTCCTCCTATTATTTAATTCCATATGCAAAGAAACTCCTTGAATTAATTCACCACATTTAATAACGTGATGACAATTAATTTAAGAAGGGAGAGAGAAGGTTCCCCATTATTACATGTGTTGGCAGTTAAATAGGGGTTTTGCCAATTAATGGGGGGGTTTACTAACATGTTTAGAGGGAATTAAATGGTGGGGGTCGTGTGGGCCCCACCTCTCGAACACCCACACTTGGGTAGTTAAGTGGTTGTGGGCCCCACCCTTAACTACCCATGGGAGGGAAAAACTACCTTACAAAATAAAAATTGTTCCGTCAATTTTTATTTATTTCTTGAATAAACCCCCAAAATTATATTCTCCTCCTTTGCGAACTCAACTACGGTAAGTGTCCCCTTATGCAATTACTGGCTCTGCGAGTTCATCAGTGCCCTAGGATTTTAATTCTGAGTACCGGTTCAAAAGTTAGAAAAACCCGCTCGTTCGTTCCCTAAACGTACCCGAGCTAAACTTTAGAAATTGATTCCGGGCACACCGGGCCTCGGAATCAAGTGCTGTCAGAAGCCACAGACTCGTAAAATTCCAAAGCATTTTTTTAAAAAAATCCTTGAAATTTATAGGTCTTTACATTACTCCCACCTCAAGGCTTTACGTCCCAGTAAATCTAGAATATAAACTAGGGAAACAAATGAGGGTACTGAGCACGTATCTGAGCCTCTCGCTCCAATGTGCTCTCCTGGAGGTTCTCGTGTTGCCAACGAATGCGCACAAGAGGAATAGACCGTCCACGTAGTACCCGTTCCTGTCGATCCTTGATCTCCATCGGGATCTCTGCAAAATTCGCCCCGTCATCGATGTCCATCTCCCTGTGGTCGATGATATGCGTCGGGTCATGCACGTATCTCCTCAGCTGAGATACATGGAAGACATCGTGCACCCGGTGCAATTGAGGTAGAAGGGCCAGGCGGTAAACCACCTCGGCTACCCTTCTGAGGACCTGGAAAGGTCCGATGAAGTGTGAAGATAACTTTCCGCCGCGACCAAATATCCGTAATCCACGTCGAGGTAAGACTCGTAAGAAAACGTGGTCGCCATCCTCGAACTCCAATGGTCTCTGCCTCCTATCAGCATAGGACTTCTGTCTGCTCTGTGCAGTCCTCATCCGCTCTTGGATGATCTGCACCTTCTCCGTCGTAGCCCGAACCATCTCTGGTCCTACAAGTGCTGACTCCCCAGGGTCAGTCCAGCACAGAGGTGATCTGCATGGTCGGTCGTACAGTGCCTCGTAAGGTGTTATCCCGATGGTGGAGTGGTAGCTGTTGTTGTACGCAAACTCTACCAAGGTTAGGTGATCCTCCCAGCTGCGACCAAAGTCAAGGACACATGCACAGATCATGTCCTCGAGTGTCTGAATGGTCCTCTCTATCTGGCCATCCATCTATGGGTGAAAGGCAGTGCTCAGGCGTAGCTGCGTCCCAAAGGCCTTCTGCAACCCCTTCCAAAGTCGGGAAGTAAAGTGAGTGTCTCGGTCAGAGACAATAGATAATGGAACAACATGAAGCCGTACGATCTCTTGAATGTAGAGGTGTCCCAACCTCTCTACTGAGATCTAATATCTGATCGGTAGGAAGTGGGCCGACTTGGTGAGTCGGTCTATGATCACCCAGATGGCATCGTGTCCTCTGGAAGTACGTGGAAGCCCCGTCACGAAATCTATGGATAACCCATCCCACTTCCACTCCAGGACCTCTAAGGGATGTACCAAGCCTACAGGTACCTGGTGCTCTGCCTTCACTTGCTGACAAGTGAGGCATCGAGAAACGAACTCTGCTACAACCTTCTTCATACCCAGCCACTAGTACTGTCGTCTGAGGTCCTGATACATCTTCGTTACTCCCAGATGAACCGCTAGAGGGGAAGTGTAGAAATCCCTCAACACCTCCTCCTACAATGCTACTGGTACCATGGTACGTCCCCAGAAGAGGATGAAGTGATCCCCGCCTTCAAAAAATCCATCAGGTGCTAGCCCTAAGGATATCTGAGCATGTCGCACCTCACAGTCAATGTCCCCACGCTGCGCCTCTCTAACCCGTTGAAGAAGTGGAGGAGTGACTGTGAGGGACCATAGATAGGCTGCCCCATCTCTATCCATGAAGGATATCTGCAAAGCTGATAACTGCTCTGTCGCCTCCCCAAGTAGCTGAATGCCCGATCTCTTACTGAGAGCATCATCCATAATGTTCCCTTCCCAAAAGTATAGACAATAACAAAGTCATAATCCTGGAGGAACTCAAGCCATCGTCGTTGTCTCAGGTTCAGGTCCTTCTGCGAGAAAATGTACCTGAGACTCTGGTGGTCAGAGTAGAATGTAAAGCGTTCGCCCATGAGATAGTGCCGCCACATCTTCAGGGCGAAGACCACTACTACTAACTCTAGGTCATGGGTAGCGTAGTTCTACTTGTGCTGCCTCAATTGCCATGAACCGTAATCGATCACTGCTCGCTCCTGTATCAGGACACACCTGAGTCCGGTCCTTGATGCGTCGCAGTAAACTACGTACCCTACGCCCTCCTCCGGTAGCCTCAAGATGGGCGCACTGGTCAATCTCCGCCTCAGCTCATGGAAGCTCTGTTGGCATCTGTCTGACCACATGAAGGGTTTCCCCTTCTTTGTCAAAGCTATAAGTGGTGCTGCAACTCTGGAGAAGTCTGGCACAAATCTCCGATAGTACCCAGCCAGACCTAGGAAACTCCGCACCTCCGTCACACTCCTGGGCGGCTCCCAAGAAAGTACCACCTCGACCTTCGCGAGATCCACTACAACTCCCACCTCTGAGATGACGTGCCCCAAGAAGTGAACATCTTGAATCTAGAACTAGCACTTAGAGATCTTACCATAAAGCTGGTTCTCTCGGAGTGTATCCCGTACAACCCGTAAGTGGTAGGCATGCTTCTCCTAGGTAGTCGAGTAAATTAGTATGTCGTTAATGAAGACTACGACAACCGATCAAGGTAGGGTTGGAAGATCCTGTTCATGAGACTCATGAACACTGTTGGAGAATTGGTCACACCGAAGGGAATGACCAAGAACTCATAGGGGCCATATCGACACTTGAAGGCCATCTTCTGCACATCCTCATCCCGAACTCAGAGCTGATGATAGCCTGACCTGAGGTCTATCTTCGAGAACCAACGTGCTCCCTTGAGCTGATTGAAGAGGTCGTCAATCCTCGGAAGAGGACACTTGTTCCTAACAGTCACCTGGTTCAGGCGACGGTAGTCGACACATAGTCGCAAGCTCCCATCCGCCTTCTTGGCAAATAGAATCGGAGAAGCCCAGGGTGAAACACTGGGTCAGATGAAACCTTTCCCCTGTAAGTCCTCCAGCTGTACCCGCAGCTCACGAAGCTCGGTGGGAGCCATCTGATACGTTGGAGTAGATATCGGTGATGCCCTGGGGTATAGTTTGATATATAAATCTACCTCCCTGTGAGGCTGTAGTCCTGGAACATCATCAGTAAAAACTTATGCATACTGATCCACCACTATAGGAAAACTCGGACTCCGCACGTCAACTGCTCCGAGGATGAGACTAACCAACTGATGTGTGATCGGCTGCCCTCTCCTCTGCGTGAGTTCATCCTGTGCTGAAAAGGTTACCTTATCACCGGTGAAGGTGAACATGGTCCCATCTATGTGGAAACACCGCACCTTGCGCCTAATACAGTCGATCTGAGCATGGATTGTAGATAACCAGTCCATACCCAAGATGATGTCGTAAGGCCTCGACGCTGCTACAAGAAGATCCCAGCTGAAGCTCTCGCCTCCTAGAGTAAGTTCACACTGCCAGAACTAGTGTGTAATCGTCGAGTCTGCTCTCGTAGGAGTCTCTAGCCGCAAGGATCGAGCCAACGGCTCCGTCGGAATCTCCGAGCTCTGAACAAGGGCAGTGGAAATAAAATAATGACTCATACCTGTGTCTATAAGAACTGCAGCAAGGGTGGAGTAAACAAAGATAGTACCTCGAATCATCTTGGGTGCGCCGTGGTTTTAAGCCTCTGTTTCCTGAAGCTGAGCCTACCTCTGCCCGCCAGCTCCCTGTGGTCGGGGTGGACCTCCTGGGGATGGTGGTGGTAGAGCCTCGAAGCATCGTCCACCACCTGCTGCTCAGCAAACTCCTCTACCTCATCCTCCTGCTCCCTAAGGACCGCCACGGTCGAACTGATGCCTCTGCCTGGGAGGTCCCTCCACTGTCTGATGCTCGTTTGCATGGAGGTTAGGGCAGTCACGAGCCATGTGGCCCTGCCCATGGCATGCATAACATTGTCTGCTCCTCGTAAGGCTGGCTCTGCACCGTGTGCCCCGCATAGCCGAACCCGTGTCCTGAGGTCACCCATGAGACGGCCTGGTCCACTTGGACCCCTATGTCATCTGTCGACTACCAGATGCAGAAGACTCCGCTTCGTGCTGTCCTGCAGTGGGTCTCCCTGCTGATGGCTGCTCGGCGAGAAAGCTCTCCACTAACAGGGCTCACTCCATCACCCCCGCCTGCGTTGGGATGCTGAGTGGAATTGTCGAAGCTCTGATCTCATGCATCAGTCCCTGCTCAAAGGTCTGGTCCTGAAAGAATGGGTCTCGTACCATATCTGTGGAGTAGCGCGAAAGGTCAGTAAATCTCTCCGATTACTAGGCTACTGACATGTTGCCCTGCCGCAGCTGTAGTAACTCATGGATGTGCACCGCACGGAGGGTGGCTAGAATGAACTCCGAGCGGAAGAGGCTCTCAAAGTCCATCTAAAGTAGAGATTCCTCATCATGCACCTGGAGAATCAGGCTCCACCATCTACCTACTGTTTCATGCAAGAGACTCGTGGTAAGGATCACCATGAGGTCTGTTGGTGTCCCTACCAATATGAAGACTCTGACGACAACCTCCAGCCAATCCTCGGCTGCCTGAGGATCCGTCTCTCCACAGAACCTGGGCGGTCTCTGCCTCTGAAACTCATGCAGCACGCTCAGGTAGCATTCTCTCACCACCACTAGGGTAGGTAGCATCGGTGGCTCAGCGGGTAGTGGTACCACTGGAACCTCTGCTATAATGGGGCCCTGCACCAAGTCCTCGTCGCTCGGTGGGCTGACATCCCGCACGTAACTAGGAACCCTGGCTGGCTGCCTTCGTGGGGCCATCCTGAAAAGAAACAGATGCGCCACTGTCAAAAAGTATACCTGGTGAGCTGACACAAAGTAATCACAAAGAAAACTTTTGAAAGGAAACACACACGCAATCAGTGTTTTCGTACACTGAGTCAGAAATCAGAATTCAGGGTCCTGGTGTATGGATACTTTGGCCACCGCACCAACACTGGACTCCCAGGACTGAAAACCACACTCAATACTGTTAACACTATTTCTTCACAGAAAGGAAAGATCAGAGTCCTACGTTCTGCGGTAGAACCGACTCCTCTGATACCAATTTATCACGACCCATCCTCGGGGACCGTGTCGTGACTACCCCAAGCCTGCCTTCCATAGGCCAGGGGATGGTGACTAGCACCAAAGGCGTAAATCTCAAAAGAAGGGAAGGCATTGCCTTTATGAAGTAACATTCACAACAGAGTACGCAAGTGAGGTAAGCACTAAGTAAAACTGGTTACAAGGTAAGTGCTGAAAAGTAAATGAGCCAGTATACAAACCCAACTGAAAGTAAAATAAAACTGAAAGGAAAGTACAACAGCATTAAGTAAAAACAGCAACACCGAGTCGTCCTCCGAAAATCCCACCTGAAGGGTGGGTACAAATAGTCTCCTCAGCTCCTCGGTTCTGGCCGCCTTCTCTTTGTATGTCCCGTCAAGTGTTCCACCTCCGGGTACCGTCCAGCTCCACAAGCCTCCACCTCGATCAGTGTTGTCCGTCATCTGCATCCAACACAACGTAGTGCGGGAATAGCCCGTGCAGGGGTGAGTATACAATACTCAGTAGGGACCCTGAGACCCCCGAAGGTCTCTCAGAATCCACGAAGGATAAACCACAAAGGAAAGATACAAACACAAAGTATCAACCAACTCTACTTAGGTATATGCCCATACATATACCAAATTCATGAATCTCAGTTCCACTCCAACTTCTGAGCCCAAGCACAATCCGGTCCACACAGGAAAGAAGTCAATCACATAAATGATAATGATTAAAGTCAAGACTCAACTCACACAGGTATACACTTCGTAAGGTGATACAGATGATTAGATTTAGCCATTGATTCATCTAAGCTGTCATACCCACATAGTATACAAGACCAGCTAAGCTGTCGCACCCATAAAGGATACAAGACCAGCTACTCTGCCAGACCCACACAGGATACAAGTACAGAGGTCAATACTGCCGAACCCACATAGGATAAAAGAACAGTAGTCATCATCGTTGAACCCACAGAGGATTCCAGTACGTTCATCATCGTTGCCTAACCCACAGTGGATCCAAGTACATTCGTCCTCACTGCCGAACCCACGGAGGATCCAAGTGCAGTCATCATCGTCGCAGTCGCTGCCAACTCTAGGGTTCCCGGACACAGCATGCTCGATTCCGGGAGGGTCCGCTCCTCGAGAAAAAGAGTCGATACAACAAATGTCACGAAGTTCAGAGTTGATGTATCCCAAAGTTCTGTATCGACAAAAGAAACCCAATGCGACAGACGGTGCTTCAATCGGACGCTCGGTCAGAGAGTTATTGTCTTTTCTGTTCTAGGGGACCGGTTAGTTTTTAAGCTAAAACCAACCCAAATGTACTCCAGCTGCATCGAAACCTCAAGAAGATTAATCCAAAAGGACCGTCTCAACAAAAGGATCCCATCTCAATTAATGGCACGTCAATCGGATGTCCGGTTCTTGAGATATAAGCGTTTCCGCTCCAAGGGTCCGGTTGGTTTCGGGTTCGAGCCAACCCGGGCATACCCAAACTTTGCTGCAACCTCATGTTTAATATACCAAAACGACCGTATCGATCCAAGGATTCCTATTCAACTGGCAGTGCGTTGATCTGAGGTTCGTAGCGCAAGTTATGGGCAAAAGACTGAAAATGGTCCGAAGTGGGGGGTCTGGGCCCGACCCGACCCGGCCCGACCCGGCCCAACCCCCCTGGGTCGGCCCGAACTGGGTCATCCCGGCCTGGGTCCAGGTTTGGCCCGGGGGGCGCGACCCAGTCCAATCTGCGCGACCCACCTTGGCCCGACCGGGGGGTGCGCTGGCTCGGCCAGCGGGCCGAGCAGGGGGGCGCGGTCCCCCCTTTCAGCGAAAGCGGTGCCAGGGTGGTGCCACTGCTCCCCCAGATCCTGCGCGGCTGTGGTATCCAGCCCCCACCTCCACGGCTGAGGCCGCGGTGGGCTCTTTCCGATGGCCGCCGGTGCCGCCGGGGGCTTCCATGGGCCACCGGAGTCATTCTAGTGGTCCGATTCTGCTCCCGTCTGCGCCTGCGGTCATCTCGGGGCCCGTACATTAATGTGACGGCCTCAAATCGCCAATTCGGTCCCACTTCATCATCACCAAATTATTCTGCATATCAAGAACAAAAGTAGTAGGGGGTTCAGACTTGTTCGTTAGTCCGCGCCCACCACGTTAGTGGTTTTAAACAACACCAAACAATTTTGCACGCCATGTCGAGGGTATAAAATCACATAATGAAATTTATACAAAAACCCCTACCTCAATAGTTGATGTCGGGCATCGGCGTCGCGGGGAAGAGGATCGTAGGCGTCATCAGAGCGCACTGAGGAGGAAGTGTTGTCTCCTCTCTTGTCATGGAGAAGAGAAGGGTGGCGTGTCGTCGGTCTTTGAGGAACCAGCATTCTTCATCATTCTTCGTCGGTGGTCGATGTTCTTCATTGGAGTCCGACGTTCTTCCAATGCTCAAGAGCTCTCCCCCGATATCTCCTGCACAACGAAGCTCTTTCCCAAATTAAATAATAGGTTCCTCCTATTATTTAATTTCATACGCAAAGAAACTCCCTGAATTAATTCACCACATTTAATAACATGATGACAATTAATTTAAGAAGGGAGGGAGATGGTTCCCCATTATTAAACGTGTTGGCAGTTAAATGGGGGTTTTTCCAATTAATGGGGGGGGGGTTTACTAATGTGTTTAGAGGGAATTAAATGGTGGGGGTCATGTGGGACCCACATCTCTAACACCCACACTTGGGTAGTTAAGTGGCTGTGGGCCCCACCTTTAACTACCCATGGGAGGGAAAAACCACTTTACAAAATAAAAAATGTTCCGTCAATTTTTATTTATTTCTTGAATAAACCCCCAAAATTATATTCTCCTCCTTTGTGAACGCAACTATGGTAAGTTTCCCCTTAAGAAATTACCGACGTTGCGAGTTCATCGATGCCCTCAGATTTTAATTCTGAGCATCGGTTCAAACGTTAGAAAAACTTGCGCGTTCGTTCACTGAACGTACCTGAGCTAAAATTTAGAAATTGATTCTGGGCACACCGGGTCTCAAGATCAAGTGCCGTCAGAAGCCACAGACTCGTAAAATTCCAAATCATTTTAAAAAAATCCTTGAAATTTCTGGGTCTTTACAGCAGATATGGTGGGCCATGAGCCGCCAGTCTTACCGCCAAGAGTAACATTGGAGGAACCACCTGTTGTATATAATCTGGGCACTGATACCCAATTATATGATAGATTTATACATTTGATGTGGTCCATGAATGGTGCTCCATGATCTAAAAATATGATGGCCGATCTAACTCATGAGTTTTAGCTACAACATCCTCCCACCTTCTTGAGGGGTATAACAGTCTGCATCCTCCTGATTCTTGGCTAGAGGCCACCTTGTATATCTTTTAGTGTTTGAATACACCTCTAGATCATATGGTAAAACTTTCTACTTACACGATGTATGATTCGGCCAAGCATTGGTGGGATGGTATTACTCAAGATGGTCACTATCAGCACATGATATGGGTTGATTTCTAGACTGCATTCTATGATCAATTATTCCCTCAGACATTGAGATATGAAAAAGACAAATAGTTTATCAATCTCAAGTAGGGTTCTATGTTATTTATAAATTATTCAGATCATTTCACTAAATTTTAGTGCTTTTCCCTACTTCTATCCGGTGGTGAGCTTTCACATGCTAGATTCTTCAACAATGGGATCCAGTATGCCATCCATACTCAGGTAAATATTTTTTTCCTACCTAATTTATCTAAAATAGTAAATTAGGCTTTTATCACTGAGTGAAACCTGAGGGATGATGATAGTACCATGCATAAGGGACCAGTGCCACATCAGGCTAGAAATTCTTATGATGGTAAGAAATGTCCCCTTGATGTTTCTTGGCAGGGTAGTGGCAGCTCGGGTACCCATGTAGGTAGCTATTTAGTGTGTCATCAGTGTGGAGTACAGGGAATCTAAAGCCTCAGTGTGATTGAGTCCCACTGGAGTGCCAAGATTGCGGTCATATGAGGCATCTTCTGTGTTTATGTTAGACCTTTCCATCAGCTTGTAGTGGAAGAGGATTCATACCATCTCCACTTTCAGGTTCAAGTTATTTTACACCACGTCAGGTGGGGAGTCAGAGTGGCACTAGCAGGACAGGTGGAGGAGGAGTTCATGGCCTTTGTAGCCAAAATTCTGATCACCCGTAGCACCAGCAAAGCAGTTTTGATCGTGGTAGTCCAGTTGTTTCTTAGGGTTACGGATCAGTCCAAATGCATTCTTTACAACTAATACCCGAGGATCAGGCTGTGAGACCATCCAAATTATAGGTTATTATTCTAGTAACCTCCACTATAGTATTTGATTTATTTTATACAGGTGTTTCACAATTTTTTATCTCTTTATCTATCTCGGAAATCCTTGGGAGGTAGATGCAGTGTTACTATGGTGTAATGACCCTAAATACTCCATTAGTGGTACGATTAGAGGGAATAATCTAATGTAGGGATTTTCCCCTTGATGTAGGTAGCTACCCTTTCTTGTGATACCTATTTTTTCTTAAGATGATAGGATCGGATGTCATTCTCGGGATAGATTGGTTGGTTTCATATCACGCCTTTATAGACTGTTATCTTCGAAGGGTATCATTTGCATCACCAGAGGGAAACAGTTATCTATATAAGGATGAGTGAGATATCTAGGCTAGAAGAACTAGAACATAGCATCATGGGATAGGTGGGGTAACTACCCAGATTGCTAATATCTTCATGGATGATCAAGGTTTAGGCTAGGTTGAATTCCATCTAGTAATAGATCATTTCAGGTATGTTTTTTCCGATGACTTTTTTGGATTACCTCCTGAGAGGGAGATAGAGTTTATGATCAATCTTGTTTTGGGAGTAGATCTAGTGTCCATTCCTCAATATAGAATGGCACCTAATGAGCTCCAAGATATCAATCGGTAGTTATAGGACTTGGAGGCCAAAGGTTTTATACGACCCAACACTTCCTCTTGGGATGCACCCATGATTTTCACCAAGAACGTAGATGGGACCCTTCGTCTATGCTTAGATTACATATGGTTGAACCATCTTACATTCAAGAACCGGTATCCACTTCCTTGAATAGATGATCTATTCGACCAGCTCCGAGGAGCTAGGGCCTTTTCTAAGATCAACCTGAGATCTAGCTATCATCATGTGTGATTTAGGCCATTAGACGTACCTCGTACAACTTTTCATAGTAGGTATGGTTTGTATGAGTAACTTGTTATGGCGTTCACTATTACAAACGCACCCACCATTTTCATGTATCTTATGAATAGGATGTTCCACCCCTATTTGGATTCTTTTGTTGTAGTCTTTCTGGAAATAATATTGGTGTATTTTCACACTCATAGTGACCATTACAAGCACCTTGATATCATTTTGAGTACACTGAGAGATCATTAAATTTATGATAATATTTCTAAGTTCCACTTATGGATTGAAAAGTTCACTTATTTAGTCATATTATCTTAGAATTGGGAGTCTCTGTTGACCCAAAGTAGGTGAGTGTGGTAGTTTTCTAGGAGAAAACCAAGAATACATTTGATATACAGAGTTTCTTGGGGATGGATAGATATTATTGGAATTTCATAAAAGACTTATCACACCATTATTCACCTTTTAATGGACTTACAAATAATGGTGTTAAGTTCCTGTAGTTAGAAGAATATGAGAAATCCTTTCAAGAGCTAAATGGTAGGCTTGTCTCGACACCTATTCTGACTCTTCTAGAGTCAGGTAGAGGTTATATAATCTTTTGTGATGCATCAGGAATCGTACTAGGATTAGTGTTGATGCAAGAGGATAGATTCATTGCATATGAATCTTGGTAGTTGAGGCCTCATGAGAGAAATTACACAACACACAACCTTGAGTTAGCATCAATTGTCCATGCCTTACGTTGATAGAGACACTATCTTTTGGGAGAGTGTTTTGTGGTGTACATGGACAACAAGATCCTCAAATATATATTTTCACAATTTGAATTGAACCTCAAAAAGTGAATATGGGTTTGATATCTTCAGTACTTTGATTTCAATCTTGACTATATGCCTGAAAAGGCAAATGTAGTTGATGATGTGTTGAGTCAGAAAACCCAGACACAGGTCATACGGGAAGCTAGTGATGAATGGAAGTTATTGTCCCACTTTTCTGAGTTGAATCTATAGTTTCATGATAATCACAAGAAGTCTTGCCTCTTATCCATTATAGTTACCTATTCCTTCCTTGAGAAGGTGAAGGGAAGACAATTTTCAGATCCTGGGGGCATGGTTCTCTGTGAGAGTATATTAGGAGTGGACCCACCTCTAGATTGGTCTATTGATATAGACAACATACTATGTATTCATGGGCGTGTCTGTGTTTCTACATATATGAGATAAGAGTTGATGTGAGAGTCCCATGCTTCTTCAGTGGGTAGTTCATCTAGGAATCTCCAAAATGTATCAAGTTATGTGGTGCCGGTATTGGTGGACTAGGATGAAATGTCAGATAGCAGGCTTTATCACTAGGTGTTCCACCTATCAGTAAGTGAAGGAGGAGCACCAGAGACCTAAAGGATTATTATAGCCACTTTCAGTCCTGGAATAGAAATGATAATATATTTCTATGGATTTTTTAGTCGGCTTACCTAGGTCTTTGAGGGGTAGAGACACTGTATGGGTTGTTATTGACCAAAAAAATGAAAACATCCCACTTAATTCCTATTTGGGAGACTTTATCAGTTGATGTGATATGAAGTCTATATGTCTATGAGATCATATGACTACATGGGGTCCCTCTTAATATCATTTAAGATAGGGACAATCATTTCACATCACGATTATGGATGGTCTTGTAGAAATCTATGGGTACACAAGTGCTTCTAAGTACATATTTTCACCCTCAGATCAATGGATAGTTAGAATGGATGATACAGGTTATAGAGTACATGATCTAAGCATGTGTCCTTGATTTTGACAGTTCTTAGGAGAAGCATATACCTCTCATCATGCCCACCTATAATAATAGCTTTCAAGTGACAATTCAGATGGGTCCTTTTGAGGCCTTATATGGTAGGCAGTCTCATTCACCCCTCTACTGGCTAAAGACAGGTGAGGCAGCCCTACTAGGTCCTCATCTCATATAGAAGAATTCAGATTAGGTTCAGCTGATCAAGAAGCGTATGTCTACTGCTTAGTCTAAACAGAAATATTATGTCGATCGTCATCGATGACCTCTAGAGTTCAAGGTTGGGGATCATGTCTTTCTACGGGTGTCACCCAGGTTAGGGAATATATGGTTATAGAATAAAGGGAAGTTGTCACCTAGTTATGTAGAGTTTTTTTATATCTTGGAAAGAGTCAATTTGGTAGCCTATCAGTTGTACTACCTCAGAGGTACCATGCTATTCATGACGTCTTCCATGTTTCACTACTTCGCCATTATCATGCTGACCTATCTCATACTATTGATCCCAAGGAAGTTGAGTTTGATACTAATTATTATATTGAGGAGTATGCTATATGAATCTTCGACATTAGCATGAAGGCTCTCCAAGGCTGGTATATCCTTATGGTATGGGTGTTATGGCATCATGAATGCGTGAAGGAAGAGACTTGGGAGTGAGAGGTCGAAGTATGTGCCTAGTGGATAGAGTTATTCTCAGATAGTGTTTCTCCATCATTGGAAGGTTAACTCAGGGATGAGTTCCATTCAGGGGGAAGACTGTAAGAACCTATTTTTTGAATCAGGTTTGGATTCTTAAAATTTCGGTCTAATTATTTATTTTAGACCTAATATAGATTCCTAATGGGTTATCAAAGGTCTCATGGGTTTCCAGGGATTATTCGGAGCCCAGGAACCAACTTTTTAGAAAAAATGGTCATGTCACATGGTTAGAGTAATTCGTGTGAGGAGGACGCATGATTAGTCTAAACCATAAATATGGTCTAAATTTTTAGGTAGAGCCACGTCGCATGGTTGATGCATGATTTATCAAACCATGTGGCCTAACTTTGCGATACCCCGTTTTCTCTATGTATTCATACAGGGTTTTCACACGGTTTATAAAATCGTGCGGACAAACCATGCACACCTTAATTTTGTGGTAATTTTACCATTTTACCATTAATGATCTAATTAACTTAACCCTTCTTCCCCAATCTGATTTCCAGTGGGATAAACCTCCATTTTATTCTATTTTGGATATTTTGAAGGCTAAATCTAGGAATCAAGATATATACTTCATCCTAAATCCGTTCGAGCTTATGTTCATCAAATTGGATGAAAAATGTCAAGTACTCAAGTCTATTTGATCTTTTCATTGTCTCTCTTCCTCTCAACCAAGTTATTGAGGTGTAAGTGTTTTTACTATTTCCTTAGATCTGACTTGATCCAAGATAAATCAAAGGAAGATACTGGAGGAGGAGAGTCATACGAGTACTAGGGGTGGTTTATAACTCATCCCTCAAGTTTGTTTATTTTTAGAATTGATGTGTGGGGCTCGCCGATTTCATCGAGTGTCGTTTACTGAATTTATATACCATGGTTATATTCATTAAAACTGGATGATTATACTCTTTCCATAAATTTTATTGGTTGTTGGTGGTTATTTCTACAACTCCTAACACCCCATGTAGTTTGATATTACATAATTGTGTTTTTGGTGTTTTTAACACTTTTGGGACATCGTTTGGGTGTGCTCGAGATTGACCACACTTGTAATGACTTAATGTTTTATCAATGGAATTCCCTTCTTAAAATTGTGTCTTATAGTATAATCACATAATATTACTTATAGAACACAATACAAACCTTATAAATGAAGGAGTGAAATAAAAGGCTTCTCTTAATCTTAAAGAATATATACCGATGAAATAGTAACTTGCCCTTTGGAATAGTAATGTGACCCTTATAAATAGTAAACCAGACAATATAATAGTAACCTCACCAATGAAAGTATAAATAAAATTTATACATATTATAGCTAATAATATGGTATAATTATATCATAGTATAAGTAAATAGATATTTTAAAAATTATTAATAAAGTGTTGGTATTTTTGTAAGTCGTGTATATTTAATTACAATTTCATGATTAATTTAATAAATTAAAATAAAATTTATTTTCATAAAATGAATTCATAAATAATTATTTTTATAACTTATTATTATAAGATAATTTTATTATACCTTAATTAATTTTTCAAAGTGTTAGAAAAGCAGTTTTAATTTTAAAATTTGTAATTTTTAGTAAATTGTGATTTTAATTAAAAATTAAATATATCATATTTAAAAAATTATTTCAATAAAATTGAATTCATTTTTTGATTCTACACATTTAAAAATGGTTAGGGTGAATTGTTTTGATTTTTTTGAAATACTTGAATTTTTTATGAATAGTGAAATATGGTAATTTACTTTATATATACATTATGAGTTAAATACACTATTATTAGAATAGTTAATGATTTAAGAAACCTTGTTTTGAAATCACATGAACTATTTACTAATTTTGGTCATAGGAATCAAGACTATTCATATTCTTGATCAAAAATATTAAATTAATGATTAAAATAATGGGAAACCCTTTTCTCCTCCACTATAAATACCACCCCTCTTTACCTCATCTCTTCACTCCTCTCAATCCTTGTTCCTAGTTTAAATTATAATAAAATCTCTCCCTAATCCCCTATCCCACATCTATAATCCATTGGTCTCTTAAAAAGATCAAATCCTCTCCCCTAAATAGGTTCTCAAGGAAGTTATATTCAAGAGGTAATATCCTCTTTTCGTTTCTTTTATTTTCTTTCAAGTTCCTTTTTTTGTTTTTCTTTTCTCACCTCTTTTCTTCCAAATGTTATGATAACTATATTACCTTACATGTAATGTAATTTTGTTATGATAATTGAATAATTAATCATCATCTCTCCTTTCCCCCTCCTTTTATACTAGAAATGAAAACACTATTTGAGATGTGTTAATTTATCACATTCAAGGGTGACGAGTTTTCAATTTCTATTACCATCTTCAATTCTGGTCATGAAACCATTTTTATGGTTTATACAGACTATAATATATGTATTATGTCTAATTTAAGGTTTAATAATATTTTTTTCTCATGATATTGATTTATAATGCAAAATGTGTTCATTGTGATTAAAAACCACCAATTGACCAAAAACAGTTATCATTAAAGTTTTATATAATGATTCATATTCACTCCAAATAACCAAATGAATTTTATAACCATGTAATATTCTATATGTTTACTAATAACATAAAACTTTAATTTGGGACAACCATTCTCATCTTACATGTTTATCCTTACATATATATAAGTAAACCAATCATGAAAACCAAGGAAACAAATGCTCCCAAACAATGAAATTGAACCTATTAACCCATAAAAAGGTCATTAATGAACTTAATAAAGTTATAATAAATCAATTAAATAAATAAGAGTTTATTTAAATACTAATTAATGATTTTAATTTTATTATACCAGACATTATGATCAAGTGAAGAACACCTTTGGACTTAAGGTAAGGGATTCTATTCGAACTTCCATTATTCCTTCAGGTTGCTCTATCTTTCTTTTTACCCAAATAAAGTTATATTTTATTTTTATTTACACATTCTAAATGTTTTTTATATTCTACAAAATCATGTATCAATATCCAATCATCATTATCTTTCACGGATATATGTGTTTTTAAATGGTCCCCTCCTCAATACTTCCTGAGAATCAACCCCATTTTAAGATAACTTCCTAAATTTTTACACAATTTCAATAGAACTATATAATATGTTTTAAGACAAAATTATTTTTATAAAACCACTATTTTATTATTAAAACCTTATTTTTCACTTATAGTTTTATATAAAAGATTATTACCTTTTCTATTTTAAATTCTCTTCAGTGTTTTCCTTAAAACCGCACAAAAATGTTTTAATGATAAAATTTCTTAAATAATATTCTTACATATTGTCACTTCTATTTGAAATCAATTACCATGATATATTATTATTTTCCCTTATGAATTTTCATTTATTTTTTAATTCCTTTATTTCAGGGACACTTGTATGATATGCCCATTCATTATGATTTATGACATGATTATGATACCCATTTCTTTCCATAGGTACCCTTATGTTTATGTATAATTGATCATGTATGATTATTTACGTGAATTAATATTCATGAACATTCTAAAATGGGTATGTCTAGATTTAAATACAATGAGTTGGATAATGTTGAGTCTCATGAGACTTTATGTGCAATGGTCTTGGCGGTTAGCCTTGACTCGTGCTATCATATGAAACAGTCTTGGTGGTTAACCTTGACTTGTTCTCCTCTATGTGAAACAAGCCTTGACTCATTATAAAGTCATGTTTTATGTTTTTGCCACATTATTATGAATCCATGTTTATATTATCCCATGTTTATATGTTATTATTCCATATGTTCCATGCCTTTTTATATCATTTTTCAATTCCTTCTAACCCATTTTATAAAGCTTCATTATTATGCTTATTCCCTTACTGGGATTTTAGATCATCCCTTTGTTCATGTTATCCCTAGGTTATCCCATGAATATGTATGATCACAATGGAAGTTACGATATTTTTATAAATATTAAATAAATAAATTTTTTATTTAGTCTCGTGTTTTTAGTTTTATGCACCTAGTCTTCCAAGATACTAGACTTCCCGATCCTTGTCTTGTAATTTGATGTTTTATTATGGTTAAAATCATGTAATGGTATGTGTAAAAGGCCAATATCTCTATATTTGGTATCATAGTATGGTCTAGTTATTTTTTAGAGATTAGTAATATAACACTTTAGTAATAACCTTAGGGATGAGACTAAGTATAAGAAAATATACCTAAATTTTAAGTATATAGTAAGTGGTTTGTCAAGAAAATACATCCCTACCTGGATATGAACAATTGGATGTGGATCCAGGATATATATATTTAGGGGTAAAACCTAAAAATGATGCTTTGAACTAGACTCGAATGTGAACTGGTGCACGATAACAGGCCTTGCTTCACTTCGGGATTGAAACTCATGGGGATGTGCTTTAGTAAATTCATAAGATTAGTACAAACCATTATTAAGGGAAAAAAAGAATACCATAAGAATATATGTTAGGAAAAAAGTCATGGATGACCTAGATTTAATCATAAGGAATCACAAGTTAGGATATACTTTTCCTTTAAGATTTTATCCTTTTATGTTTATAGTTTTATTTTTTATTCTTATTATCTAATTATTCAATCCACCTAATTTTATGTTATTTTTATTAGTTAATGGAGGGAAGTAAAAGAAAACATGCCAATAATAAATGCAATAGGCAATGTGATGATTTCACTAATGATATGGCTGATATGATGGTAACGGGTGCTCAAAACATTATGACAGTACTTGCTCAGCTGGATCAAGTAATGAATAATAATTTGAATCATGTGGAACACCCTCCTCCTTCAAGGAAAGAGCATGTTGTCATAGAATCCTTCATGTGGAAAAGACCTCCCATGTTTAGTAGATATTTTGATCCCCTCCTTGAGGCATAGTGGATTAACTCTATTGAAAATATATTATCTATCCTCTAGTTCTCAAAAGAATAGAAAATAGTATTGGCGGTCTATCGTTTTGATGGAGAAGCTAATCAGTGGTGGACACTGGTCAATAATAAAAAGTACCTAGAGGAAATTGATTGCATGTATTGGGAGGATTTCAAGAAAAAAAAAATTCAATAAATATTTTCCCCAAACCCTCCATCTCAAGATGGAAAGAGAGTTCCTAGTAATTAAGTAGAAGGAAGATGAGTTCATCGGGGCGTATGAGGAAAAATTCACAAGGCTTTAAAGATACACCTCTGGCTTTGTCATGAGCACCAAAATCAAGGTGGATCACTTCTTTAGTGGACTAAAGTCGAGCCTACAAAAAGTGTTGGTGATTCATGAATTTTATATTTATGAAGAGATTGTCTGTTGTGCCCTCAAGGTTGAAATGGAGATTGAAGACTCTTAGAGGTATCGTGGTCCTAGTGAAAAAAATAGGAAAATAGAGTCTAATATGGGTGGTTTGGAAAATAAATCCCATGATGGAAAGAAGATCAAACATACCACATGTCAAAATTGTGGGAAGAAGAATCCTGGGAACTGACTAAAGGGAACCAAGAATTGCTTCAAATGTGAAAAAATGGGACATCTATCTAAAACATACCGAAGGGATATGAAGATTTCCATTAATGTAGAATAAGAAAGGATG
This sequence comes from Viscum album, assembly GCA_963277665.1. Taxonomy (NCBI): domain Eukaryota; kingdom Viridiplantae; phylum Streptophyta; class Magnoliopsida; order Santalales; family Viscaceae; genus Viscum; species Viscum album. Next base: position 1,040,181,813 of record OY728163.1, on the reverse strand, counting down.
GTTCAGATCAACACTAATCCTATAGTGCAGTTTTACAACTATAAGGAATATGGGAATTATGAAAACAAATTCCCTAAGCCAAGGGTTATCAGAGGCAATCAACAACAACCTCCAAGGAGACAAGGTAGGTGTAAAGACCCGTAAATTTCAAGGAAATTTTTTTTCTTAATTTTCTTTGGAATTTTACAAGAGCGCAGTTTCTGACGGCACCTGATTCCGAGGCCCGGTGTGCCCGGAATCATTTTCCGAAGTTTGGCTCAGGTACGTTCAGTGAACGGACGAGCGGGTTTTTCTAACTTTTGAACCGGTGCCCGGAATCGAATTCTGAGGGCACCGATGAAATAGTAGCGCCGGTATTCGCTTAGAAACGCCTCTTCCGGAGTTGCGTTTGCTCGGGTGTGGTTTTTAATTTTCGGGCTTAAAGTTAAGAAATAAAATAATTTTGCGACAACTTTATTTTATTTCACTTAAGCCACTTGGAAGCCACTTGAAGCCACTTAAAGGCGGCTTGAACTGAGTTGAACTGGATAGGATGCTATCCAGAAATATCCTACCCCCTTGGTAGGATATTTGTGAGGTGGGGCCCGAACGAGCCCCGCCGTTTCTTTCCGCTAAGAAACGCACCCGTGAAAACCCGTATTAATGAAAGTCAACCGACGCGTTTTCTAAATTCTTAACAGACCATTTAAATGGGCTGTTTCTTTCATGAATTAAATGGGCTGTTTCTTTCGTGAATTAAATGGGCTGTTTCTTTCGTGAATTAAATGGGCTGTTTCTTTCGTGAATTAAATGGGCTGTTTCTTTCGTCGAATTAATTCAATCGTTTCTTAACCGGTTTTCGTGTGTTGGCATGTTAATAAAATAAGACCAACCCAAAATCTTTTGAAAAGATTTGAGAGGATCCCTGTTTCTTCAGCTCCCTCGCGAAGAACGCGAATAACGCGAAGAACGCGAAGAACGCGAAGAACGCGAAGAACGCCGAACCCGGAAATCGACGACGCCTTCGTCCGAGACGTTCTTCCGATCTCCGATCTCCGATCACCGACCATTTGAGGTGAGTGATTTCGGATTTCCGCTCAAGGTTCTTTTCTTTTGGTTTTAAACACAGATTTAATTAATTATAATTTAAATCTGTTGTTCTTGGTTCGTTGAGTTCGCCGACTCAACGCCGGTTTCCGCGACGACGCGACGCCTCCCCGCGACGACGCGACGATCCCTCTCTTCCGCGACGATCTTATCCGCGAAGAACGCCCGCGCGCGACGATCGACGAGGTAGGGATTTCATTATGGGAATTACCCCTTTTTTTAAATTAATTCCCGTCAATGTTTTTTTTTAAAATTTAAGAACCGGAATCAAAGAAACAATTTTATTTATTTAAAATTATTGGTTCATGTGTTGAACATTCTATTAAATTTCTCCCGGTTGTTTATCTCTAACGCGGAGGGTGCGGTCCAAACGAACACGGCCCGACGACCCTCCGTCGTTCTTCGTTTTGTGCGGATTTGACGGTCGACGACGAAACGTGCCGCAGCGGATGTTTGACGATCCCGCAGTAAAGAACGGATCCCGGGAGGAGCAACGGCGCAGACGGGAAGGAAAACGAGCCACCGGAGCGACGCCGGCGGCTGGAGGCGGCGGCGGCCAACGGACCCGCGGCCACGCGGGTCTGGTTCATCCAGGCGGGACGCGGCAGAGCCGCGTCCGCGGTTCACCAGCGCGGCCCACACGCGGGCTGCGGTTCTTTCTCAGGCCGCGGGTCGGCGCCCGCGGCTTCCACCCGCGCCGCTCGGCCGAGCCGGTCGAGCCGGACCAGCCCTGGCCGGGCCGGGCTGGGCCAACTGGGTCGGACCCGGTTCGGGTCGACCCGGTTCGGGCCGACCCAGGGGGGGTCGGGCCGGGTCGGCCCGGGCCCGTACCCCCCATCTTCAGACGTTTTTGTTCAAACGCCCGTAACTTGAGCTTCGTGCCTCCAAACGACTCGCCGTTAGCGGCAACGTGATGCTTGGATCGAGACGGTCTTTTCGGTATATCGCACTCAAGGTTTCAGAATACTTTGAGTCCGGCCGGGTTGGTTCGTACACGAGACCAACCGGGCCCTCGGAGCGGAAACGCTCATATCTTGAGCTACGGACGTCCGATTGACGTGCCGTCAGCTTTGTTGAATTCCTCTAAGTGAGACGGATCTTTTGGCATACTCTGCCCGAGGTTTGGACGCAGGTGGAGTGCGGTCGGGTTGGTTTTGCCTTAAAAACCAACCGGGCCCCTGGGACGAAAATGCCAATATCTCTCAGACCGGGCGTCCGATTGACGCGCCGTCTGCGACGTTGAGTTCCTGTTGATGATACAGAACTTTTGGATACATCAACTTCGGACTTTGTGTCAGTTGATGTATCAGCCTCTCGGCTCGTGGAGCAGACCCTCCCGAACGAGCTTGCTGTGTGCGGGAACCCTAGTGCTGGCTGCGACTGCTCCCTCTGCGGCGACGACTGTGCAGAGATCCTCCGTGGACTCCGACGACGACCGTGCAGAGATCCTCAGTGGACTGCGGCGACGACTGTGCAGAGATCCTCAGCGGACTGCGATGACTACTGCACTCAGCGATCCTACGTGGATCAGTGCTTCAGGTCCTGCGTGGGCCCGGTCCTGTGTGGGCCCGATCCTGTGTGGGTCCGATCCTGCGTGGGTCAGCGCTCAGCGGTTCTGTGTGAGCCAGCGCCTACAGGTCCTGCGTGGGCCCGGTCCTGTGTGGGCCCGATCCTGTGTGGGTCTGATCCTGTGTGGGTCATCTCTCAGCGGTTCTGTGTGAGCCAACTCCTACAGGTCCTGCGTGGGCCCGATCCTGTGTGGGTCACTGCAAGGTTAGTACCTATCGATCCTTCGTGGGTCCGACGACTTAGATGGTTCAATGATCATCTTTATCGTCATCCGAAGAAGTATACCTGTGTGAGCTGAATCTTGTGTTACTCTCCTTTGTGGATTGTGTTGTTCTATCCTGCGTGGGTATGCGTTTTGCTTTCCTGTGTGGACTGGGTTGTGCTTGGGCTCGGACGTTGGAGCCGATAGGGGAATTGATGACTTAGGTATATGTATGGGCATATACCTAAGCCGTGTCAGATGTTACTTCGTGATTGTACCTCTTCTTCTTGATTTATCCTTTGTGGATTTCGGGAGACCTTCGGGGGTCTCGGGGTCCCTACTGAGTAGCTTATACTCACCCCTGCACGGGCTATGCCCGCACTTCGTGGTGTTGGTTGCAGACGACGGACAGCGCTGATCGTGGAGGAGGCGTGCAGAGCAGGACAGTACCTGGAGGTGGACCACTGGGCGGGACGTACTCGGAGCGGTCAGGTGGACCCGAGGAGCAGTGGAGGCTATCTGTACCCACCCTTCAGGTGGGACTTCCAGAGGACGGCTCGACGCTGCAGTTTTCCCTTTTCAGTTGTTGTTTTTCCTTTCAGTTGTACTTTACAGTTGGGCTTGTATTTCCGGCCCCTTTTTACTTTCAGCACAGCTTGTACAGTTTTACTTAGTGTTTACTTTTCCGCTTGCTTAATCTGTGGTGCTTGTTTACTTTTCAAAGGCAATGCCTTCCCTTTTTGTTGGGATTTACGCCTTGGTGCTAGTCGCCAGCCCCTGGCCTATGGAAGGCGGGCTTGGGGTAGTCACGGCACGGGCCCCGAGGACAGGTCGTGACAGTAGGGATTATGTTATAACTATTTATAGGCTGGATCCATACAATGATTTGGTGATAGGTATGATATTTATTCATTAAATAATAGCAAACATACTTTTTTATTATGGTTCTATGAATTCTTTCGTATCTTGCAATTTTAGTAGAACTATTCAAACACCACATCAAAATTTAGAGGTTGAGTTATCAGTGAGAAATGAAAATGGGAAAATTATTTCATCTAAAGAATATAACTCCTCCCCAATTAATGTTTTTGGACTAAACCTCCCATAAAATCACATCATACTTCCTTTAGTGGAGTTCAATGTTATATTGGGCATGGATTGGCTATCTTTATACAAAGCCAACATCAACTGTTGGCAAAGGGAGATCACTCTTCACATCCCAAAGCATCCTCCAATTCTTTACAAGTGTAAGGAGGAAGATGAATCTCCTTAGAAATCATTGTCTTAAGTGTAGATATTGTTTCCTTATGAAAAAACATATCTATCTCAAATTATTGAGGCAAATGAGAGAATCATGCTCGAAGACATGCCCATCGTGAGGGATTACACTGATTTATTCCCTAAAGAGTTTCCTAGTCTTCCTCTTGATCGTGAGGTTAATTTTTAAAATGATCTTATTCTTGCTTCCCTACCTATATTAAAGACACCTTATAGAATGGCCATTGTTGAGCAAGAAGAGCTGAAGAAGCAATTACAGGAGAATCTAAACAAGGGTTTTATACACCCGAGTACTTCGCCTTAGAGAGCACCAGTCCTCTTTGTTAAGAATAAGGATGGATAAATGCACATATTCACTGATTATAATGATCTAGATAAAATCATGATAAAGAACAAGTATCCTCTGCCTTAGATAGATGACTTATTAAATCATCTACATAGGGACAATTATTTCTTTAAGGTGGACCTTCGGTCAGGATATCACCAATTAAAGGTGAGGAAGGAAGATATTCCAAAAACTGCCTTTCAAATGAGGTATGGACACTATGAGTTCATAGTTATTCCCTTTAGATTCACTAATTATATAGTAATATTCATGTATTTAATGAATAGAGTCTTTAGATATTACCTCTACAAATTTGTGGTAGTCTTTATCGATGATATTCTGATTTATTCCAAGAGTAAAGAGGAACATGAGGAGCATTTGAATATTGTGTTGATGAATTTGTGAAGGGAGAAACATTATGAAAAGTATAGTAAATGTGAGTTATAGATAGAGGAAGTATCATTATTGGGGAATTTTATCACCAGCAAAGGGATATCTGTAGACCCTTCCAAGACAAAGGAAATCGAATAGTGGCCCAGACCAACATCTGTAATGGAGATCTGTAGCTTCCTTAGTCTAGCTGGGTATTACTGATGATTTGTGAAGAACTTTTCATGATTTTAAAACCCAATTATCAAGATGACATAGAAGGGAGTGAAGTTTTTATGGACTCAATAATGTGAGGAAAGATGTAAGGAGCACAAAATTAGGCTCATCACTATACCAGTACTCAAACTCCCAACAAGTGGAGAACTTTTTATGGTGTACAGCGATGATTAAAAGAAATTATTAGGCTAAGTACTAATGAAAAATGATAAATTTATAGCATGCTCCTCAAGGCAGCTGAAAATCCATGAAAAAAACTATCTCATGCATGATCAAGAGTTGGCAACTGTGATCTTCGCATTGAAAATATGACAGCATTATCTCTATGGGGAGAAGTGTGAGATATATACTGATCACAAGAGTATCAAATATATATTCACATAGAAGGAGCTTAATATAAACCAGTAAAGATGGTTAGAGCTCATAAATTATTATGACTGCTCAATCCACTACCATCTCAGTAAGGAAAATAAGGTGGCACATGCTCTAAGTAGAAAGGATCCTACATCTTTATCAATGATGATAATTGAAAAGGATCCAATCTTTTTAAATTTCCAAAGGATTTACATGGAAATAATTAAGGGAGGAACATCATCAATCCTTTATCAAATGGTTTCTCAACCATCTCTCATAGAGAAAATAAAGGATGCTCAGAGAAATGATGTGGACATTCAGAAAAGGGTGGAAGCTATCAGAAATGGGAAATACTATGAGTTCAAGATTTACGAGGAAGGAGTTGTAAGAATTGGGTCACGATTATGTGTAATATATAATCTAGGGATAAATAAGTATATTTTTAATGACACATATAGCTCAACCTTCTCTATTCACCTAGGGAGCACAAAGATTTATTAAGATCTCCAAGAGAATTATTCGTGGGACAATATGAAGAGGGATATTTCTAAGTATAATTAAAGTGTCTGGTAAATTAGTAAGTGAAGGATAAAAGGAAAAAATATAAGGGGGATGATGCAACCATTATCCATACCAACATGGAAGTGGGATAACATCACCATAGACTTTATCACGGGACTTCCAAGGATATCCAGAAGAAACAATGCTATATGGGTAATTGTGGATCGTCTTACAAATAAATCTCACTTTATCACAATTTGAGAGGAATTATCATTAGATTAACTTGTACGGATATATATCAAATATAAGGTAAGGCTGAATGAATTGACAGTATATATTATATTATATAGAGATATGAGATTCACCTAGATGTTCTAGAAATGTCCCCAACATGATCTAAGCACCAAGATGAACTTCAGTATGGCCTATCATCCTTAAACTGATGGCCAATCTAAGTGAACTATTCAGACATTGGAAGATATGTTGAGAGCATGTTCTATGGACTTGAAATGAGGGTGGGACCAACATCTTCTACTGGATGAATTCTATTACAACAATAGTTTTAACTTCGGTATCTGAATGGTACCATATTAAGCTCTTTATGGGAAAAGGTTAAGAACACTAATGTGTTGGGATGAAGTTGGTGAGCGTAAGCTACTAGGACCTAAAATGGTCGAAAAGATGGTGGAGAAGGTGAAAACCATTCAGCTACACATTAAGGAATCCCAAAGTCGACAAAAGAGTTATACAGAAAATCATTGATGGGATATTGAGTTCAAAGTTGGAGACATGGTATTCCTCTACATATATCCATGGAAGAAGGTCATGAGGTTTGGGAATAAAGTAAAGTTAAGTCCCAGATATATCTGCCCCTTTGAGATTCTTGATTGTGTCAGAGTTGTGGCCTATCAACTAGAACTTCCACCTACTATGTCTAAAGTGCACAATGTCTTCCACGTATCTCTATTAAAGAAGTACATACTAGGCCCTTCACATGTACTCTCTTCAGAGGTGGTATAGTTAGAGAATGATCTTTCTTGTGAGGATCATCCAGTAAAGATCTTGGATCGTAGAGATAAAGTTATATGAAATAAGAATACTCACTTGGTCAAAGTTCTATGGTGGAACCATAAGTACGAAGAGGAAACATGGTAATAGGAGGTAGAACTGAAGGAAAAGTATTCTCACCTATTAATGGCTTAGAATATAAAATAAAATTTTAAGGGTGAAATTTCATAAGGGGGGAAGAATATAATGACCTGATGTTTTATCAATTGAATTCCCTTTTTTATAATTGTGTATTATAGTATAATCACATAAGATTACTTATATAACACAATACAAACCTTATAAATGAAGAAGGAGTGAAATAAAAGTTATCTCTTGAAGTTAAAGAACATATATCGATGAAATAGTAACTTGACCTTTGGAATAATAATGCAACCCTTATGAATAGTAAAGTAGTCAATGTAATAGTAACCTCACCAATGAAAATATAAAAAAATTAACCATCTTATAACTAGAAATATGGTATAATTATATCATAGTATAAGTAAATAGATATTTTAAAAATTATTAATAAAGTGTTGGTATTTTTGTAAGTCATGTATATTTATTTACAATTTCCTGATTAATTTAATAAATTAAAAGAAAATTTATTTTCATAAAATGTATTTATAAAAAATTATTATATGGTTTTCTCAAAAATCTAATAAAAAAATAATTCTCAGTCACTCAAAAAAGTGTTAGAAAATTAGTTTTAATTTTAAAATTTGTATTTTTCAAGTAAATTATGATTTTAATTATAAATTATATATATCATATTTAGAAAATTATTTTCATAAAATGGAATTCATTTTTTTATTCTAAACATTGAAAAATGGTTAGGGTTAATTTTTGTGATTTTTCATGAAATAGTTGAATTTTTTATGAACAGTGAAATACGGTAATTTACCGTATATATACATAATAGGTTAAATAAACTATTCCTAGAATCATTGATGATGTAATCACCCTTCGTTCGAACTCACTTGCACTCTTTAATATTTTTGGTCACAGTAATCAAGACTATTTATATTTTTGTGAAAAAATATTAAACTAATATTTAAAATAATGGGAAACCCCTCCTCTCCACCATTATAAATACCACCCCTCTTTACCTCCTCTCTTAACTCCTCCCAAGCCTTGTTACTAGTCCAAATTCTACTAAAATATATCTATAAGCCCCTATCCCACATCCATCAGCCCTTGGTATCTTAAAAATACCAAATCCTATCCCCTAAAGAGGTTCTCAAGGAAGTTATATTCAAGAGGTAAATTCTTCTTTTTATTTCTTTTATTTTCTTTCAAGTTCCTTTATTTTTTTTCCTCAACCCCTTTCATCTAAATGTTATGATAACTCCAGTACCTTACATGTACTGTAATTTTGTTATGATAATGGAATAATTCATCATCATCTCTCTTATCTCCCTTATTTTATACTTGAAATTAAAACACCATCCGAGATGTGTTAATTTATCACATTCAAGGATGACATGTTTTAAATTTCTATTATCATCTTAAATTATGGCCATGAACCGATTTTATGGTTTAACCATACTATAATATATGTTTTATGTCTAATTTAAGTTTATGAAATCTTTTTTTCACATAATATTAATTTATAAAGAAAAATGTGTTCATTGTGATTAAAACCCACCAATTAACCAAAACGGATATCATTAAAGTTTTATATAATGATTCATCTTCACTCCAAATAAAAAAAGGAATTTTATAACAATGTAATCTTATGGATTTTTACTACTAACTCACAACTTTAATTCTGGTCAACCATTCTCATCTTACATGTTGATCCTTACATATATATAAGTAAACCAATCATGAAAACCAAGGAAACAAACACTCCCGAACAATGAAATTGAACCTCTTAGCCCATCAAAAGGGTCATGAATGAACTTAATAATGTTATAATAAATAAATTACATGAATAATAGGTTTAGGAAATACAATTAATGAATATAATTTTATTATCCATATCATTAAGATCAAGTGAAGAACACCTTCAGACTTAAGGTAAGGGATTCTACCCGAACCTCCAATATTCCTTTGGGTTGCTCTATCTTTATTTTTACCCAAATGAAGTTATATATTATTTTTATTTACATATTATAAATTATTTTATATAATAAAAAATCATGTATTAATATACAATCACATTCTCTTTTAGGGATATACATTGTTTTAAATGATTCCCTTCTCAATACTTCTTGAAAAGCAAACTTGTTTTAATGGAACTTCCCAAATTCTTACTCAATTTCAAGAGAACTATATAATATCTTTTAAGACATAATTATTTTTATAATAACATTCTTTTTATTATGAAAATATTATTCATTCACTTCTGGTTTTATATAAAATATTATTCCATTTTTTATTTTAAATTCCCTTTAGTGTTTTCCTTAAAATCACACTAAAATGTTTTAATGATAAAATTTCATAAATACTCTTATTACATGTTTTAACTTCTGTTTTACATCACTTACCATGATATATTATTATTTTCCCTAATAAATGTCCATTTATATTTTAATTCCTTTCTTTCATGGACACTTGTATGATACGCCCATTCATTATGCTTTAGGACATGATTATGATACTCATTTCTTTCCATGGATACCCTTATGGTTATGTATGATTGATTATGTATGATTATTTATATGGAAATAATATTCAAGAACATGTTAATATGGGTGTGTCTAGATAGTTCTCCAGTGCATTGGATAAAGTTGACTCTCATGATATGTTATGTGCAATGGTCTTGGCAGTTAGCCTTGACTCGTGCTACCATGCGCAAAAGTCTTGGTGGTTAGCCTTGACTTGTGATAATCTATGTGAAATGATCCTATAATCATGATAAAGTCATGTTTTATGTTTATTCCACATTATTATGACTCCATGTTTATATTATCCCATGTTTATATATTATTATTCAATATGTTCCATGCCTTTTTATATCATTATGCCATGCCTTCTAATCCATGTTATAAAGATTTATTATTATGCTTATTCCCTTTTGGGATTTTAGATAATCCCTTTGTTCATGTTATCCCCAGGTTATCCTATGAATATGTATGAGCACAATGGAAGTTGGGATCTCTTATTAATATTAAATAAAGAAATGTTTCATTTAGTCCCAAGTTTTCAGTTTTATGAACCTAGTCTTCCAAGACACTATACTTCACGATCCTTGGCTTGTAATATGATGTTTTATTATGATTAAAATCATGTAATGATATGTGTAAAAGTATAGGGTCTCTATAATACTAATGGTAAGACTTTTTATATTAATTTCCAATTGAATTGTGAAATTTTTAATAGCTTATTCCTTGTCACTTCCACTCGACACACCTAAGGTATGTGCCTAAATATAAGTAATTCATTCAAATGATATTATGGAAAGAACACATAAGAATATGAATTTTCCTTATTAAATGTAAATGAATATATTTTTTACATCCATAGCACACCTTTCCATGTTTATGGAAGATATTGTAGTGAACCTTATTAATTGAAATTGACTTACATGTTTTTAATTAAAAGGTTTCATGCTACTTGGCCTTGTTAAACTAATGAAAGGAAATTCTTGAACCAAGTGAATTTGTTAATGGAATAGTTATCGTATGACCAAATTAATTTCAGTGAATTAAATATAATACGACTCTTCATCTACATGGGAATTTACATATTTATAGGGATGCTTGACTCATGTTATCTCTTGGATTCCCAAGGGAATTACTTGGGTACTTGAGGATGTCATTCCAATTCAAGGGTGTTAATTGCCTTGGGAGAGACCTACCTAAGAACCTGATACTTGTCTACCTTTGGATTCCTAGTATAACACCATAGGATCCCTTCATTATTATTATAGGATGCCTTAGATACACTCCTTGAATCCAACATGACATAAGGTTCCTTGGTTACATCCTTGGTCCTGGCCACTGCTTATCTCCCGTTTTAAATTGGATGAATTCCTTGGACTCAGTTAGAAACATCATTGTGGAAATTCCCTGGATGATACTCCTTGGATTATACTCTTACACCTTATCAATACTCAGTTACTACTGAGTTAATGACGCATGAGGTCTAGGTTTCCTTAGTGAATACCATGGAACCACTTAATAATAATTATCAATTATAGTTTCCATGTCACATCTTGGAAACTTCACTATTTATACTATCATGAGGTGATTTTAGTGATGGATATGCCTCGTGTGACTTGTTTATATAAACTGGTGATCAATTAATTAACGAACTAGTTAGATGTTCAGACACTAGCTGAGGGGTGAAGCAGGTACTTGGGTATTTAGTTACATTGTACTAATTTACTTTATATATGTATGATTTTAAACTATTACATTTCCATTACACGGGCCGACTATTATAGACATCATTGGTGGTGGCCCACTGAGATTTATCTCACACCCTCTCCAGGCACCATTTGGTACCTGAGGTAGTTTACATGTATGCAGGTGTTGATAAAAGGAAGCATAATACTTTGGACACTTGATTTCTTATTGTTCTAGGATATAGACGGTAGCAGAAGACCGAGCTATAGCTCAGGATTCTTGGGATTTTTTATGTATTTCCTTTTCTACATTGGGATTTTCATATATTCTTGCTACTTTTTATCCATTTTTTCATCTTTTTAGTGACATAACATTTATTATCATCAGCTATTATATGCTATTCTAGTTATTTTAGTTATTTTTATCCTTGAATCCTTTCATTATGCATTATGCTTACTTATTACTTCTTTTATTTACTTCTATTTATAATTATCTATTATGCTACACACTGGTAATGACGGAATAGTCTCCCCACGGACACACCCTAGGCCCTCACTGCTAGTTGGCAGCCTCTGGTGTTTGGGGAGATGCGTTTGGGGCCATATGGACCACCAAACTCGGGGAACCTCCTAAGTGGCATCTGGTTTCAGGATTTCACACCCCCACCACCACCAACTTTAAGGTGAGTCATTCCCCTCCAATAGTTGTCTTAGTTGAGGTAATCAATATTCTAATGATTGTTTCTTTAAAATTTTAATTAGACAGACACTGATACCTTTCCTATACTGGTATTCTATATGGTGAAAATTAATTTGATTTATATCTATCAACACCCACCCATCACCTTTTAGTAAGGTATACTATGTTCAATATCCAAGACAATAGGATACCCAACATTCCAATTCCAATAGGTCATGTAAGAGTGGCGATTAGTGTAGCTCATGAGCTAAGCATTGAGCTACTTGCTCCACTTTATGATGAAGATATTCATATGATCAACCAAGCTATTGAAACATTCCTCACATAACTATCACATCTTGTAAAAAACATTTCGATAAGAAGGTATTCATTTCCAATTTATTTTTCAAACAAAACCTTTAACAATTAATGAAAAATGGTCTGAAATGATGAATTTTATTAAAAACAGATAAAGGGAAGGGGGTGAAATGAAGGACCGACTCAAAACCATCTAAAGGATCAACCAACCAATCGAAAAAGATATTCCAAAAGCACCTTTACCCTGCTCATTCTATATCCAAATTTACTAATATTAAAGGTTCATGTGGATACAAAGTTAAAAAGGGTATTAGTCAAATAGTTGATTTTGAATAAATATCTATAGAGTAGAACATGAAGTCTACATTAGTGTTGATAATATAAATTAAATCCTCAACTATGAATGGTTAGGATCCTCAGCTATAAATGTATACATGAGTTATGTTTTCATGATTTTATTTCCCAAAATATGGAATACTATGTTAATTATGACTAAATACATTTTATATTTTTGGTAGACGTATATATCAATACCAATTTAAGGGATTTCCCTAGGAAAAAAATTTGGACTCTTTAGTCCTCACACCACCTCTAGAGAATGAAAAAAATAAAGTTCAAAAAAAATATAGATGAAATAGTGGAAAACCTGGTCAAATCATTTGAAAGAAAAATTTCATATGACATAATCTTCTTAATACCAATGATGCGGGGTTAAAACTCTATAATTTAATTATATCACATATATTTTCATTTCTTTTATTAATTATTGCTTTTTTTATTTTAGAAAACATTGGATACTTATTGTGGTCAATTTAGATACTCCAAAGATTTATTTCCTGGATTCACTGCATGGATACCCAAAAAAAACCACACATGATGGCATTTGTTAATAAGTAATACACTACATCCAATGTTTTATAACTAAACATAAAGTTATATAATTTATACAATCTTTTAATTATGATTTTTTATGATAGTGCAGTGCATCAATATCTTGAAAAATAAGGAATCATGCCATGGCCTAAGAACAAGCATGTTGGAAAGTTTTACGAGTATACAAATATCAGGGTATATGTAATAAAATTTAACTATATAAACACATATCAAAACAAATTACTTATTTTTCTCAATGTTTCTATAGTGTCTTAAATAAAAAATAGAAACAATTGTGGTTATTATGTTGGTGAATTTATGAGAGAGATCATATTCAACGAACAAACTAGAAACCCTGAAGAGGTATTTTCAAAGATAATTACTATTTAATTTAAAATATTTATCAATACTTTGTGTATTTATATTTTTCCAATACTACTATAAATATAGAAAAGACTTATATTCGCAATATGATATAGATTTTTTTATAAACAAATGGGTAGCATACCTGATGACAGAATGTACACAAATAACATGAAGAAATGACTTCCAAATAAGTAATGGATTATTTCATATTTATGTTTAATTTATTACTTTTTATTATTAATCACATAATAATTTTTTTCTTATACATGTGGATTATTTGGTTCAAGTTGGGGTGGTTTGTTCGAAGTTGCTCATGCTTGTAAGAGATTGGGATTTGAGGCTGCAACTGAGATAATTAAAAAAAAGAAATGGGTCAAGAATTTATACAACCATCATGAAAAGGTGAACTTCCGCTACTTATTTAATTAATTTTGTCATCATTTTATCTAATTTTTTAAGTTAATTTCTTTATCCTTTTTATCTAACACTTATTTAGTTTTTCTCACATATATTTATGCTTTCCATTGCTTTTCTTTGTCGAGCTACCAACACTATATAGAGTCGATGTTATTTAGTAGAAAAACCTTTCTCTTTGAAAACCAAAATATTGGAGGAATCTCACGTGCTCATTTTGGTGACTTCTCATGACATAATGGGCACATGATCTTCCTCCACTCTTATGAATTTCAATAACAAGAAAGGTTTTTCAGCAAAGAACATTGAGTCAATAAGAAGTGTTGATAGTTCAATAAAGAAATAAAATAGAAATCATGATAAATTTAGAATTTAATGTTTTTTAGACTTTGGGATGTGTAGGAATCAACCACACCTCAATCTGACACATGGTGTGGTAGGTATGACTCCACATGCTTCTTTTTATTTAAAACTGACATAAATTTTAGTAAAAAGGACAACTGACGTACTTAAAACTGAGAAAACCTATTCTAGTTGTTTTTATACTTTAAGACAACATCCTATAAGTCATTTGTGACATATAGAAATCAACAGTATTGTGCCTGGTATGACTCAAAGTGTCGCTTTTTTATTTAAAATTGACATTAATTTTAGTAAAAAGAACAAGTTACATACTGAAATCTGAGAAAACACATTCCTATTCTTTAGATACTTTAGTAAAATGATCTATAAGTCATTTTTGATGTGTAGAAATCAACCACACCTCAATACAATTCACGGTGTGACCAGTATAATTCCAAGTGTCTCTATTTATTTAAAATTGACATTAATTTTAGTAAAAAGAACAAGTGACATACTGAAAACTAATCAAACATGTTCGGATTGTTTTGATAAATTATGAAAATGATCTATAAGTCATTTTTTATGTGTAGGACTCAACAAAACCTCAATAAAATGCATGGTGTGACTACTATAACTCTAAGTGTGTATTTTTTTAAATTGACATTAAATTAATTAAAAAGAACAAGTGACATATAGAAAACTGGGAAAACACATTCATATTGTTTTGATAATTTAGTTGAACGATTCATGAGTCATTTTTTATGTGTAGGAATCAACCACACCTCAATCCTTCATACGTTGTGACCGGAATGAATAAAAGTGTATGTTATCAGTTTTAAAATTAACATTTTAGTTCAAAACCTATCACTCACTGAAAACCAAGAAAACACACTATGATTGTCTTGATTTTTTAGATAAGAGTTTTATAAGTCATTTTTGATGTGTATGAAGCAGTCTCACTTCAAAATAACGCACGATGTGACCAGTATGACTCAAAATGTGTGTTTCCAGTTTGAAATAACATTTTAGTAAAAAAACACAACTGGCATACTGAAAACCAATAAAACACATTCGGATTGTTTTGATACTTTTGTAAAACAATATATAAGTCATTTTTGACATGTATAAATCAAATTCACCTCAATATGATGCATAGTGTGGCTAATATAACTCAAAGTCTCTCATTTTATTTAAAATTGACATTAATTTTAGTAAAAAGAACAAGTGACATACTGAAAATGGAGCAAAGACATTTGGATTGTTTTTATAATTTAGGAAAAATATCCAGAAGTAAATTTTAATGTGTAGGTTTCAATTGAACCTCAATTTGATATACGGTTTGACCATTATGACTCTAAGTGTGTATTTTTATTTATAATCGACATTAATTTATGTAAAAAAGAACAAGTGACATACTGAACACTGAGAAAATGTATACAGATTGTTTTGATACATTAGGAAAAAAAATTATGAGTCATTTTTGATGTGTAAGAATCAGCCACACCTCAATCTGATGCACGGTGTGACCGGTATCACAAAACGTGTCCGTTATCAATTTAAAATTGACATTTTAGTCCAAAATGTGTCACTCACTGAAAAAAAGAGCTCTAACTTTCTTGATAATTTAGGAAAACAATTCATAAGTCTTTTGTGATGTGTATGAAGCAGTCTCACATCAAACTGATGCACAATGCGACTGATAAGACTCAAAAGGTGTGTTTTTGAGTTTGAAAGGATATTTTAGTAAATAAACACAACTGGCATACTGAAAACCAAGAAAACAAATTCGTATTTTATTAATTCTTCAGAAAAATAATTTATACTCCATTTTTTATGTGTAGGAATCAACAACACATCAATATGATGCACAGTGTGTCCAGTATAACTCAAAGTGCCTCTTTTTATTTAAAATTGACGTTAATTTTAGTAAAAAGAACAAGTAACATAATGAAAACTAAGAAAATGCATTCGTATTGTTTTAATAATTCAGGACAACAATCCATGATCTATTTGTGACGTGAAGGAGTCAATTGTACCTCACTATGACGCACGGTGTTACCACTATGACTCCAAGGGTGTCCTTTAATTTAAAATTGATATTAATTCAAGTAAAAAGTATAAGTGACATAATAAAAAATGATCAAACGCATTTGGATTGTTTTGATACTTTAGGAAAACAATCCATGAGTCATTTTTGATGTGTAGGAATCAAACGAATCTCAATATGGTGTATGGTGTGACCATTATGACTAAAAGTGTTCGTTATTAGTTTAAAATTGAAATTTTAGTTCAAAACATGTCACTCACTAAAAAAAAGAAAATGTGCTTCAATTTTCTTAATAATTTAGGGCAATGATTTATAAGTCATTTGTGATGTGTATGAAGAATCATCACGTCAAAATGATGCACGATGTGATTGATATGACTCAAAATGCATGTTTCTAGTTTGAAATGACATTTTAGTAAAAAATAAAACCGGCATACTGAAAACTGAGAAAATGCATTCAGATTGTTTTGATAATTTAGGAAAAATATCCTTTAGTAATTTTTGATAGGTAGGAATCATCTTCACCTCAATCTGATGCATGGTGTGACCGGTATAACTCAAAATGTGTCATTATTTAAAATTGACATTAATTTTAGTAAAATAACAAGTGACTTGCTCAAAACCAAACAAAAACATTCAAATTGTTTTGATATTTTATGAGGACTATCCATAACTCATTTGTGATGTATAGGAATCAACCACACCTCAATACGACGCACAGTGTGATCGGTATAACTCCAAATGTGTCATTTTTATTAAAAATTGACATTTTATTAATGTATTATTTCATATTAATGTTCAATTTATTTTATTACAGTATTTCTAACATAATATTTTTTTATTATATAGGTGGATTCTTTTTTTCGGGTTGAAATGATTTTTTCTGATACCATGTGTGGACATTTTTGAGAGGGGATCGCGGGCGTCAAAAGATGAAACATTAATGTTTTGAAATGTTTGTTGGATAATTTTAAATGTAATTATATAAAACATGGTTTTAAATTTATATAGTAATGTTTTTTTATTCATTATTTCAAATTTATTTCAATTAAATTATACATTTTTCATTGACTGGTTATAGGTTTTTGTTGGGTGTGTTATTATATTAACAGTACACTACAATAAGCTAGGTCTTTATCAGCGCTATTTCGAGTGCTAATAAAGTCTCACCTTTATCAGTGCTATTTAAAGCGCTGATAAATGGGGGATTTATTAGAAATAAAATGACACTGATAAAGGGGGGCCTTTATGAGTTCTTTTTAGCATGGATAAAGGACTTGTAACGTCCCAAATCCGTGTGCTGCCCAAAGATTCCCCGAACCCAATTGGTCACATAACCTCAAGCACATTTCTCTAAACTCCAGAGGATTCCAACTAGAAGTGAAGGCCAATGTGTGATAATGGAGAAACTATTCCCTCATTGGGAGAGTATACATAGTGGAAAACAAATAGTAAACAATAGCGAAAGCAATAATACCAAAAAGAAATAAACAACGAAAGACTGAAAGTAAATCCAACAGAAGCCGCAATATAAATATATGATGCATGACATATGTATCTAAGAAAATATCCAAACAAGTTACAATATTGGAAATAAATACAGAAACCAACATACAAAAGAAACAAGTAAACTCCAGTAGCATCGAAAGCCTCAGCTTGGTCCCATACTCTCCAGCTCCAACAATAATCATGTACCTGATGAAGAAGGGTGCTTTCCCTTATCTACACCTGAAATCATATAATCTACTTGGGTCCAAAACATGACTCAAATAGCATGTGAGATGAATCCCAGTAGAAAACCACCAAAAGATCTGTGCCTAACTATCAGTGAATATATATAGTAGGTAATATGCCGAAATGAATTAATAAACTAGGATGTAATCAAAAGTAGACAATCCTACATTTTTCAATTACATTCATTTACATTTATCAATCATCCTTTGAATCATGTAATATTGGGATATAGCCTAAGCTCTTTATCCCCATGTGTAATAGTAACAAAACAAATGCCTCAAAAGAATATCTAAGTAATTAAGTAAGACCGAGTTCAAGCTTGTGCTTTGGCTTGGAAGACTCATCACAATCATTCAATCATTCATAAACAACCCTATGGGAAAGCTATCATGGTGTAAGACCTTTGGTTTAATATATCCCCAATTCATTAAATAACGGCCCTCTAGGAATATCTCACGGTCTAACCCCTTTGGTCTAACATAGCACTAATCATTTACAAATGACCACCTGGATAGCTCTCACAGTCAATACCCCTGGGTCAACATGGCATTAATAAATTATAAATGACCTCATGGATATCTCTCACAGTCAATACCCTAGGGTCATCATAGCATAAGGTAATTATAAATGACCTCCTGTGTAACTCTAATAGTCAATATCCCCTGGTCAATCATCTACACCAAGGCTCTCACGGTCCTGTGTAAAAACAGTGGGCATATAATATCAAAGAAGATCATGTAATATGATACTACTATATGTCTAATCATTCACAATCATATCACATTCATTTCATATAAAAAACTAATCCATCCTAACAATACAAGACATGGAAAACAGGGAAAGCCTAAGAGACATCCTAGACCAAATGGTCATAAATAATCAATCAAGGGTAACGCACCCATGGGGTGTCCCGTAAACAAGGTATACAACCTTATATATAAGCAACAACCCTTTATCAATCAATCCAAACCATAGTAGGTAATCAACAGGGTTAAATTTCAAATCAAGCAATACCCCAAACGTGGTTATGCTGCACTTTTAGCATATATAATCCAAAGACAAACAACTAAAGGCACAAACCACCTACCTCGATGTCGTACGATTGATATACTTGAACGTTGGCCCTTGAATTAGCCTAAATCGGCATAGATCTACAAAAAAGGTGAAAAATTATCAACCTTGAATAACTCATGAGAGAGGATGAATCAGGAAGAAAGGCTCTATTGTATTTGAGAACTAATTGGTGGGATTCCAACACACCCAATGGTGTCTCAATCAGAGCTCAGATGGAGAATCATGGGTTCGATCTTCATTCATTGTTTCAGAGCGCTCCTGTATGAAACACAGGAAGAAGAAGGTGTTTCCGAACATGAGATGCAACCCCACTATGATATATCAAATAAAAAAATAAAATTACACGACATGTTCTTTAAAACTACACTGCATGTAGTAGCCTTAACTAGCCCCAGACTTAAGCGGTCTACTAGGTCACAATACAACCATGTATCTGGCCGTTAAACGGCCAGCACGTGGTTGTACACTACAAGATAGGTACATAGTTTGTACTCATAATTACACAGTGCGTACTTAGAAAATCCTCTTTTCTTCATTTTTCCTTGAAAACAAACCAAAATCATGATTTGTACCTAAAATGAAGATTTGGGTTCTTACAAACTTCCTCCCTTACAGAAATGTGTCCCTGAATTTCCCTTCCAAGGGTCGTGATGACGAATCTGCAAACCACTCCGGCCACTGCGATAGTATATCAACCTCCCTCTCACAAGTATCATCCTGCACTCAGTTGTTCTACCATAGCACCCATACTAGAGGAACAAACCGACCACGGAGAACCTTCGTACTGCAATCCACAATCCAAATAGGGTGATTCTAAAAGGATACATCCACCTCCAACTCAATCCCATCAGGTTGAAAAACATGAGATGGGTATGAAAAGTAACGTTATAGCTGAGAAACATTAAAGATGTCGTGCATATCCTGGTATCTCTGAGGTAACTACAATTGATAGGCTGTAACGACCCAAATTTTTTCAATGGAAATTACCTTATTATAATCATGTCATAAAATCACATGAAAACACAACATAATGAACTACAAAGTTCTAAGTGACCTCTAAACATAAGTTTTCCACTTATATGTTTTTAATTTCGAAAATCCGACATACATGGTTGTGTTCAAGATGATTTTTAGAGTCTAATAAAACAAAAATAATTTTTGGTGAATAGTAACCTACCCTTATGAATAGTGACCTACCCTTATGAATGGTAACATACCCTTATGAATAGTAATATGACCCTTATGAATAGTAAATCATCCAACATAAGAGTAACCTTACCCATGAATAATTAAATAAAATTTAGACATCTTAGAAAGTGACAATTTGACCTTAGTAAACATTTTAGTATTTTGTAAGTCATAAATAATTAATTATAATTAATTAAATAATTTAAAAGAAAAAATATTTTCTTAAAATTTGTTCATTAATTATCAAATCAATCTCTTATAGTTTTTAGATAATTCTATAAGACCCTACGTAATTTTTGAAAGCACTATAAAATCAGTTTTAATTTTAAAAACTGTTTTTTATGTAAATTATGATTTTAATTGAATATTAAATTAATAATATTTAGAAAATTATTTTTGAAAAATGTACTTCATTTTTAGATTCTACACGTCGAAAAATGGTGAAGTTAAATTTTTGGGATTTTTCTGAAATACTTGAATTTTTTATGAATAGTGAAATACCGTAATTAACAAAAATAAGCTAAATAAGCTAATTATAGAGTCATGTGTGATGTTCTGCTGATGTAATCCCACTTGGTTCGGTATAACATGATAAAATTAATATTATTTGTCATTCAAGACTCACTATTCTTTGTCTTATGGGAAATTAATAAACTGATGAATTTTATATTAAAAAAACCCCTCTCCCCTCCACTATAAAAACCACCCTTCACACCCACATTTTATCACACCTATCAAGCTCCAAGCCTTATCTAAACTCTGCAAAAACATCTTCCTTAGACCCTCTCCCACTTCCAAGAGCTTCTGGTCTCATAAAAATACCAAGCCTAGCTTCCTTAAGGAGGATCTCAAGAGGAGGATTTAAGAGGTAATTTCTCTCCCTCTTCTCCTTTAATTTCCTTTCAAGTTCAAGTTCATTTCTTGATCTCTCCCCACCTATCTTCATTAAAATGGTATTATAACTCTATTATTATACATATACTGTAATTTTATGATTCTAATGGGATATTATATCATCTAACCCACTTTCCCTCTTCCTTTTATTTTATTAAAGAGAACGTTGTTCGTGAGGTGTTAATTTATCACCTTCAAGAACGAAATGCTTTCTTCTTCCATTTCTACCTTCAGATATGGTCATGAAACCATTTTTATGGTTGAACCAGAATATGTTATATGTATTATGTCCTATTTAAATTTCTGGAAATAACTTATGGCCATATTATTTAGTGATAAATTAAAACAAGTTCATTGTGATCAAAAAAACACCCAAATTAACCCAAACAATCATCATTTAATTATTATCTAATGAATCATCCACATGAATCTAATATAATTCATTAAAAGATCATCCAAACTCCTGTAATATCATTAATAACATGAAATATCAGTTCTGGATGTTTACCCATGTTCTACCCAAACTTCAATTTAAGAATACAAGTGAACCACTCAAGAAAACCATAAAAACAATCATTCCCAAATAATGTTTTTAAACTATATAACTCATCCAAAGGCACATAAAATCACTTAATAAAACCATAATAAACCATATTAATGTACACAATGTTCTTTATTTCTAATTAATGAATATAATGTCATTATACAGGACATTAAAGAGAAGGAAGCATTCAGATACAAGGTAAGGGGAAATTCTCGAACCCAACTTTCATCCTTCGGGTTCTCCCTCTTTCACTCCTTTTTTATATGGTTTCTCCTTAAAATATTTTGTTCATAATTGTCTTTAAATTTCTGGGATATACATGTTTTTCACTGGTATTTATGAAAAACCAAATGTTTTGCAAAAGAAATATTCTTTCAAGAACACACCTTTTACCTCTCATTCAAGATTGACGGTTCTTGTAACATGTATGTTATTCCCTCATTCTTTTGGGAACCCAATGTTTATGAATGTGTTCTTATGAGATTAAACCCATCACTTTTCATGGGTTAATTACATTCATTTATGTTATATGTTCATTGTGGCATGCATGATAAATTATAATGTTATGATGTGACGGGTGCGCCCGAAATTATATTGCGCAATATGAATGTTATGATGTGATGGGTGCACCCGGAATTATACAATGCTCTAATGCATTGGGTAATGTGATGAATCTCATGAGTAAATGTGAAATGATGTGTGAACAAGATGATATCTTGGTTCACAAGTATGTGTGGTAGTTAACCACTAAGACATGATGTTTCATTTTTATGCATTGTCTCATTTCAAGTCTTATATTTATGATTCCTATAATGTTCATGACCTTTTTCCCATGTTATGATTATGCTCACCCCATGCTATATTGTTCTTATCTATCCTCTTACTGGGCTTCTAGCTCACCCCTTTTGATGTATATCCTCAGGTGGCTACATGTACTAAGGAGAGGACAAGTGCCAATAAGAAGCTAGAGAAGAAGAAATTAAATAAATGTTTATGCTTGATGTTGTATTTGTTATGTATGGTCCTAGTTTCACAAGACACTAAACCTTTGGATCCTCTATGTGTAATACTATTATGTTTTTTATCTTTAAAATTATGTAATATTAATGTAATAAAAGGCTGGGTCACTATAGTTGGTATCAGGGGAAAGGTTTAGTTAATTTTCGAATTAGGATTAGTGAACCCTAGAGAAAACCTATAGCATGAGACTAAGTAAAAATATGCACACAAGAATATTTATGTAGGGATCCCATATGTTATGTTTTTGGTATAAATTGTTTAAATGAATAAGTTATTCATGAATTGTTTACTTATGTTTTTTTCTAACCTATTCTATTTTAGAAAATGGTGGGAACCAGGAAAAATCAGGCCAACAACTCTTGCGAGGGCCAATGCAATGATTGCCCAAACGACATCCCTATTGATTTGGGAGGTGGAGTTCGAAAATTCATGGTGATGCTTACCCAATTATCACAGGTTATGAACAATAACCATAATAATGGGGAACGTCCTCCTTCACCAAAGAGGGAACAACTGGATATCGAATGTTTTATGCGGCAACAACCACAAACGTTTAGTGGATCTTCTAATCCACTAGTTGCGGAAAAGTGGGTCAACTCCATGGAGAAGATCTTTTATGTGCTTCACTGTTCTGATATGGAGAAGGTGACCCTAGCCGTTTATCATCTATATAGAGAAGCCGATCAATGGTGGGATTTGATTAATAACACCAAGCCAAGGGAGGAAATTGAAGAGATGGAATGGGAAGACTTTAAGATAATGTTTCTTAATAAGTACTTCCCACGAACTCTTCACACGAAGATGGAGTTAGAATTCATAGAGCTCAAGAATAAAAGGAGAATCTGTCACAACCTATGAAGCGAATTTCACAATTCTTTCAAGGTACGCTTCGAGTTTTGTTATCAACAATGATAGCAAAATTGATAGATTCTTTAGTGGATTAAAACCACACCTTAGAAAGGGTCTTGCAATTTGGGACTTTGGGAGTTATGAAGAAGTTGTTCGGTGTGCTCTCAAAGTGGAGATAGAGTTTTGAGAATGTTCCCATGGCTATGGTAATAAGAAAAGAAAGATGGAGTTTCAAGCTGGTGGATCTAATGAAAAAGGTGGGAATAAAAATCAACGACCCACATTCCAAAAATGTGGGAAGTTGCACCATAGGAACTGCCTCAAAGGGATGGGTAAATGCTTCAAGTGTTTGAAAGAAGGACACCATGCTCAAGAGTGTCTAAAAGACATGAAAAGGAAGGATAATTTAGCCGATGAAAGGAGATAACCACTCATGGTTCAATGCTACAACTGTAGGGATCTAGGGCACTATACAAACCAGGGCACTAAACCTCGAGATCTCGAGGGTAATCAGCGTCAGCAACCACTGAAGCCAAAGGAACAATGGAAGGATTATGCCATCACTACTGAGGAAGTGGAGCAAGATAATGAATTCGTACAAGGTACAATTCCTATTCACTCAATAATAGAAAAAGTCTTATTCAATTCTGGTTCTACACATTCCTTTATATCTTGCAAGTTTTCTAGAACTATAGAATCGAAGCCCTGAAACCTTGAAGTAGAGATATCTGTAAAAACACCAAGTGGTGAAATCATTTCAACCCAAGTGTTTTTCTCTTCTCCTATTGGCGTATGTGGGAAGATTCTTCTGAAAAATCTCATAATACTTCCCTTGGTGGAATTCGACGCTATAATGGGAATGGATTGGCTCTCGTTATATAGATCACACATCAACTATCAGGAAAAGGAAATATCTTTTCATATTTCGAACCATCCCATGCTCTTCTATAAATGCAAGAAATATCATGAATCTCATTTGAAAAATCCTTCAACGGTGTGGGTTTTGATTCCCTATGAAGAAGCATACCTCGCCCAAATGGTTGAGTTAAAGTAAAGTTCCAACCTTGAGGAAATTCCCATCATGAGGGAATACGACGATGCATTTCTTGAAGAGTTACCCAAAATTCCCCTGGATCGTGAGGTAGAGTTATCAATTGAACTCATACCCGGAGCTACTCCTATCTCGAAGTGTCCCTATAGGATGGATCCTATCTAATTGGAGGAGTTAAAGAATTAGCTTCAAGAGCATCTGGACAAAGGGTGCATACGCCCTAGTGCATCACCTTGGGGTGCACCAGTGCTCTGTGTGAAGAAGAAAGATGGAACAATGCAGTTGTGTATCGATTATCAGGAACTCAACAAGATCACCATAAAGAACGAGTATCTTCTCCCTAGTATTGATGACTTGTTCGATGAGTTAAGAGGAGCTCAATACTTCTCAAAGGTGGATCATCATTCTGGATATCATCAGGTAAAGGTGAAGAAGGAAGATATTCAGAAGACTGTCTTCCGTACAAGGTATGAGCACTATGAGTTTTTGGTGATTCCCTTCAGACTTACTAACTCCCCTTCAATCTTCATGGATTTGATGAATATAGTTTTTAGACGTTACCTCGACAAATTTGTGGTAGTGTTTATCGATGATATTCTCATCTACTCCAAGAGCAAGGAGGAACATGAAGAGCATCTAAGACTTGTGTTGGCGACATTGAGAAAGGATAAGTTGTACGCCAAGTTCAGCAAGTGTGAATTTTGTATGAATCAAGTCGCGTTCTTGGGAAATGTGATCACAAGTGAGAGAATTTCTATGGATCCTTCAAAAAAAGGCCATCGAGGAACGGCCCAAGCCCTCTAGTGTCACATAAATCCGTAGTTTTCTTGGATTAGATGGGTACTACTGACGTTTTCTGAGAAACTTCTCATGATTGTCAAGCCTTCTAACTAAGTTAACAAGGAAAGGGGTAAAGTATGTCTGGACAGAAGAATGTGAGGGAAGCTTCAAGGAGCTAAAGAGAAGGTTGATCACTACACCTGTACTCACACTACCGAAAAGTGGAGAATTTTTTTTGATATACAGTGATGCTTCAAAGAAAGGCTTGGGTTTTGTACTTGTGAAAAATGATAATGTGATAGCCTACGCCTCATGGAAGTTGAAGATACATGAGCAGAACTACCCGACGCATGATCTAGAGATGGCAGCCGTGATTTTTGCCTTGAAAATCTGGCGGCACTACCTTTATGGCGAGAAGTGTGACATATACACCGACCACAAGAGCCTAAAGTATATATTCACACAAAAGGATCTCAACATGCGTCAAAGTAGATGGTTAGAGCTAATCAAGGATTATGATTGCTCTATTCATTATCATCCTGGAAAGGCGAACAAGGTACCTGATGCTCTAACCAGAAAAGAACTTGCTACTCTATCCATGTTGCAGATTGAGAAAGACCATATCTTCTTGGATATGCAAATAATGGACTTGGAAATCATAAGGGAAGGGGATACATCCTACCTTGCCCAAATGGTTGTGCAACCATCCATCCAGGAGAAGATTAAGGAAGCACAAAGGGATGATATGGAGATGCAAAAGAGGGTGAATGCAGTAAAGGAAGGGAAGCTTCCAAAGTTCCATATTGATGATGATGGTGTGATTCGGTTTGTAATGTGGCTCTGTGTGCCTTCATCACCCAGGATAAAGAAGGAGCTACTGGACAATGTACATAGCTCAACATTCTCTATCCATCCTGGGAGTACCAAAATGTACCGTGATCTATGAGAACACTTCTGGTGGAATAACATGAAGAAGAAGATTGCAGAATATATATCAAGGTGATTGGTATGTCAGCAAGTTAAATCTGAGCGACAAAAGTCCAAAGGTATGATGCAGTCATTGCCTATACCCATGTGAAAATGGGAAAATGTTACTATAGACTTTGTCACGGGTCTCTCGAAGACGTCAAAGGGAAATAATGCGATATGGTTTGTGGTTGACCGACTCACCAAGACTGCCCATTTTATCACTATTCAGGAATACCTCTCGCTTGAACAACTTGCAAAGATATATGGGAAGGAAGTGGTGAGACTGCACGGTATTCCACTCTCAATTGTCTCTGACCATGATCCAAGGTTCACATCTAAATTCTGGAGGAGTCTTCAATATGCTTTGAATACTGAATTAAATTCCAGCACGGCCTATCACCCCCAAACTGATGTCCAGTCTGAAAGAACTATTCAGATGCTTGAAGATATGCTAAGAGCCTGATCTCTTGAATTCAAAGGTGGTTGGGATCAACATCTCCCATTGGTTGAGTTCTTATACAACAATATCTTCCACTCGAGTATTCATATGGTTCCATATGAAGCTCTATATGGAAAGCGATGTAGAACTCCAACATGTTGGGATGAAGTTGGAGAAAGAAAGCTACTTGGACCTGATCTTTTTCAAGAAATGACAGAGAAGGTTCAAGTCATCCAGAAACACATAAAAGATGCTCAAAGTTAGCAAAAGAGCTATGCTGACAACCGTCGAAGGGACTTGGAGTTCGACGTTGGAGATAAAGTCTTCCTTCGAATATCTCCATGGAATAGAGTCATGCGATTTGGGAAGAAAGGGAAGCTAAACCCAAGGTATATTGGCCCCTTTGAGATCCTTGAACACATAGGAGTCGTGGCCTATCATCTTGCACTTCCACCGAATATGGCTCAAGTTCATGATGTGTTTCATGTATCACTGCTGAGGAAGTACGTACCAGAACCCTCACACGTACTAAACTCAAAGGTGGTGCAGCTGCAAGATGATCTCTTTTATGAGGAGAAGCCAGTAAAAATTTTGGATCGGAGATATAAGGTTCTACACAACAAGACAACCCATCTTGTTGAAGTGTTGTGGAGGAACCATAAGTTTGAGGAAGCAACTTGGGAACCAGAAGAGGCAATGAAGGAGAAGTACCCTCACCTGTTTATGTAAAGAGAAATTTCGGGGGTGAAATTTCTTAAGGGGGGAAGAATGTAACGACCCAAAGTTTTTCAATGGAAATTCCCTTCTTATAATCATGTCATAAAATCACATGAAAACACAACATAATGAACTACTAAGTGCTAAGTGACCTCTAAACATAAGTTTGTCACTTATATGTTTTGAATTTCGAAAATCCGACATACATGGTTGTGTTCAAGATGATTTTTGGAGTCTAATAAAACAAAAATAATTTTTTGTGAATAGTAACCTACCCTTATGAATAGTAACATACCCTTATGAATTGTAATATGATCCTTATGAATAGTAAATCATCCAACATAAGAGTAACCTTAACCATGAATAATTAAATAAAATTTAGACATCTTAGAAAGTGACAATTTGACCTTAGTAAACATTTTGGTATTTTGTAAGTCATAAATAAATAATTATAATTAATTAATTAATTTAAAATAAAAAGTATTTTCTTAAAATGTGTTCATTAATTATCAAATCAATGTCTTATAGTTTTTAGATAATTCTATAAGACCCTACGTAATTTTTGAAAGCACTATAAAATCAGTTTTAATTTTAAAAACTGTTTTTTAAGTAAATTATGATTTTAATTAAATATTAAAAATATTTAGAAAATTATTTTTGAAAAATGGACTTCATTTTTGGATTCTACACGTCAAAAAATGGTAGGGGTAAATTTTTGGGATTATTCTGAAATACTTAAATTTTTTATGAATAGTGAAATACCGTAATTAACAAAAATATGGTAAATACGCTAATTATAGAGTCATGTGTGATGTTATGATGATGTAATCCCACTTGATTCAGTATCACATGATAAAATTACTATTATTGGTCATTCAAGACTCACTATTCTTTGTCTTAGGGGAAATTAATAAACTAATGAATTTTATATTAAGGAAACCCCTCTCCCCTCCACTATAAAAACCACCCTTCACACCCTCATTTCCTCACACCTCTCAAGCTCCAATCATTATCTAAACTCTTCCCAAACATATTCCCTAGACCCTCTCCCACGTCCAAGGGCTTCTTGTATCATCAAAAGACGAATCCTAGCTTCCTTAAGGAGGATCTCAAGAGGAGGATTTAAGAGGTAATTTCTCTCCCTCTTCTCCTTTAATTTCCTTTCAAGTTCAAGTTCATTTCTTGATATCTCCACACCTATGTTAATCCAAATGGTATTTTAACTCCATTATTATACATATACTGTAATTTTATGATTCTAATGGGATATTATATCATCCAACCCACTTTCCCTCTTCCTTTTATTTTATTAAAGAGAACGTTGTTCGTGAGGTGTTAATTTATCACCTTCAAGAACGAAATGCTTTCTTCTTCCATTTCTACATTCAGATCTTGTCATGAAACCATTTTTATGGTTGAACGAGAATATGTTATATTTATTATTTCCTATTTAAAGTTCTGGAAATAACTTATGGCCATATTACTAAGTGATAAATTAAAACAAGTTCGTTGTGATCAAAAAACCGCCCAAATTAACCCAAACAATCATCATTTAATTCTCATCTAATGATTCATCCACATGGATCTAATATAATTCATTACAAGATCATCCAAAATCCTGTAATATCATTAATAACATGGAATTTTATTTCTGGATTTTTACCCATGTTCTACCCAAACTTCAATTTAAGAATACAAGTGAACCACTCAAGAAAACCACAAAAACAAACATTCCCAAATAATGTTTTTAAAACTCTATAACTCATCCAAAGGCACATAAAATAACTTAATAAAACCATAATTACCATATTAATGTACACAAGGTTCTGGATTTCTAATTAATGAATATAATTTCATTATACAGGACATTAAAGAGAAGGAATCATTCAGATACAAGGTAAGGGGAAATTCTCAAACCCAACTTTCATCCTTCGGGTTCTCCGTATTTTACTCCTTTTTGATATGGTTACTCCTTAAAAATATTTTTTTCATCATTGTATTTACATTTCTGGGATATACATGCTTTCACTGGTATTTATGAAAAATCAAATGTTTTCCAAAAGAACTCTTCTTTCAAGAACACACCTTTTACCTCTCATTCAAGATTGACGGTTCTTGTAACATGTATGTTATTCCGTCATTATTTTGGGAAACCAATGTTTATGAATGTGTTCTTATGAGATGAAACCCATCCTTTTTTATGGGTCCATTATGTTCATTTATGTTATATTTTTATTGTGGCATGCATGATAAATGATAATGTTATGATGTGACGGGTCTGCCCGGAATTATATAGCGCAATATGAATGTTATAATGTGACGGGTGCACCTAGAATTAGACAGCACTCCAATGCATTGGGTAAAGTGATGAATCTCATGAGTAAATTTGAAATGATGTGTGAACAAGATTCTAGCTTGGTTCACAAGTATTTTTGGTAGTTAACCACTAATACGTAATGTTTCATTTTTATGCGTTGCCACATTTCATGTCTTATATTTATGATTCCTCTCATGTTCGTGATCTTTTTCCCATGTTATGATTATGCTCACCACATGCTATATTGTTCTTATCTATCCTCTTACTAGGCTTCTAGATCACCCCTTTTGATTTATATCCTCAGGTGGCTACATGTACTAAGGAGAGGACAAGTGCCAATAAGAATCTAGAGAAGAACAAATTAAATAAACATTTATGCTTGATGTTGTATTTGTTATGTATGGTCCTAGTTTACCAAGACACTAAACCTTTGGATCCTCTATGTGTAATACTATTATGTTGTTTATCTTTAAAATGATGTAATAGTAATGTAAGAACAGGCTGGATTGCTATATAGGCAACCGACCTGACTCTCTGAAACCTCAAATGGCACGATATGTAACGCCCCGACCCCAGCTACCCAGAGTCGGTGCGTTACTTTGTAACATTGGCATGATCACAAAAGATCAAGTCTCGAAAGACCGATTAGTTTAGTAGCCTTGGAAACACTAGATACATTCATAAATGTTACATTACATCATAAGGTGAAAAACTAATAATAATGTCTTCATAGACCACACTCATATCCTCTTCTGACTATCCCTGTAGGTCATTCATAAAATACTTCTTCACATCCTGGAAAATATTAAAACATTGAAAGGGGTGAGCTCAGATGCTCAGTAAGGATAACAATATTGCGGAAGCTTTCATAAATAAACATTAACATTTAAGGCAATGTATAACTAAAACAATAGCCTTTTAAACATGAACTTCAACATAATATGGCAAAAGTAAAATGAGATAATGCCATTCACTTCTTCACATGGATATTCTACTGGTCGAATAATCACATGCAATATCAATAACCACTTTCATAATGAGGGAATGTATAATGCCAGACATTCTGAAACACTTTGTCAAGGCCTCGGCCAAGACATCTAAAATGATTAAGGCCTCGGCCAAAACCATAAATCAAATTGGGAAAGGGCCTCGGCCAATTCCACGTCTAGTTGTCTCATGAGACCTACCGATGCATCGAGGAGCTATAGCGGGCTCCACCCGTCACTTATTAAGTCCAATACATTCCTCATATGAATAGGTTTAAACATATCATAAACCATAACATAATCGTATCACATAAAACATGCATAAAGGAAACATAACATTTCCACATTTCAATCACAAGATATCAATACAACACATTGATATAATAAAAACGCTTTCAAAACCATTTTCAATACGAAAATAAAAGAAAGATAAAACATTGTATTTATTTTTCATTAAAAAAATGATGGCTTGTAGAGGAAGCCGAAACTCAAATAATGGTCACGGCGACAGAGAAGTCATTGTCGCCGCATAAGTACAGAAAGAAAAACATTCCCTTTTTTCATTTAGCAAAAATCTTCATATAAAAAAATATTCCTTTTGAATAAACGTAAAAGTCAAAGGGGTTTATACACCGTATAAAAGAAATTTTTGTACAAAACAAAATATGTCTCAATGGATGGTGATTGAGACGAAGTCCTTAAAAAGATCATTTTTAAAATAAAATAGATCTAATATGTGTATTCACTATAGGTACACATAAAGGAAGTAAAAATACAAACATAGGACATAATAATATCATGACATAATTTGAAAATAGAAGATTAACCCAAAGAATAGAAATTGAGTTAAGAAGTTCCCTTACCTCGTGTCCGACTTGACTCAACCGTTCTTTAACCTCCTGAATAATAAACTAGAGTTAATATATACCTTATTAAGAACCATTTTCAATTTCATTATCCTTATTATATCACTTATTACAATGATATGAACATTATGTAATTATTTAAGTTAATAACGGTCGTTTTGTCGATCTTTGGTACTTGAGTCAACAATAAACTTGTCATAATTACAAGTTGTTTATGTGGTAGAATATCCATTATCTCCAGAATTATATTCATGATTTAGATGTCATATATATCTTATATATCCAGTATATACATTCATTTATAATATTACGTAACATTTAGAAGTAAGAAATGAAATTCACCGTTCATGGAGACGGTAAGCCGTACGTACGCATGAACGCTACTTTCATTTAAATTTCATATTTAATGGAACGAAATCATAATGATATAAATGTATAATGTAATTCCAGTATAATATAGTGTATAATAACATTTAATCCATCCTTTATACATCCCACATATGGTATTAACGATTCAAATCACTTTGAGGGGGCGGTAGTCCGCACTTCCTAAAATGAAATTATCGCGTTTACCCATAATGGGAATCATAAAGTATGACATAAATGAGAAATACAGAAGGATAAGGAAAACATAAACATAATATATATATCATATATGAAAATAGTGTCATCAAAATGGCCACCATTATAGGTGTTAAAAGAATTTGAACAATCATCGTTTCGTGAGGCAGAAATTCGTCATCCACAGAAACAGTATGTTCTTTAACCATTAGATGTAGGTGTGTGTAAGTGTAGCTCGAATACTTCTTATAACAACATCTTAGTATATTGAGGATACTGGTTTTGTTACAAAAGAAAAGAATAAAAAGAGTTTAGGGGGTTGTAGAAGCAAAATAAAACAAAAGAACATAAGAGAAAACACTACCTTTAAAACGGGTAACACTCTTTGATTTGAGGTAAAGGCTTCCTTGGGAAGAGTTATTCCCAAAGTGAGGCTTCTAGGAGTAAGAGGGGGAGGTTGGGAGAGTATTTGGGCAGAGGTTGGCCGAGACAAATGGCTTGAATGTGTAAATGAGGTGGGAGAGGTGGGGGCCTTTTATAAGTGGAGAGGAGGGGCTCTTTTGGAAAGATTGAAATGTTACATTATTACACAATGATTTTCGGATTATAAAGGTACCACACTTATATAATTCGTGTATAAGGTGATAAGGGTTCGAAATCTACCCATCCAATAGTCTTTGGACAAATGTAATCCTTGGATTTTACATTATCTTTTCATTTTATTAAAATCGTTAAATAATGAGGTCATCGCTGCATCATAATGATGTCATAAATAACTTAATTTATTTAATGTCTAAAAATTATAAAAAAAATACTATGATGTAGGAAATATTTTTATCTTTCTAAGGAATATTTATAATCAAAATTTGGACTTGTGTAACCCCACTTAAAAACTGTTTTCGTAAAACAACTCATGTTTGTGTCATTTTTTACTTTAACATTAAATAAAAGGTATTTATGTCATTTTCCAACTAAAGTGGCTCCATGGGGTCCCCAAGTTGACCCATGGATTATCTTGGTCGGCCATGACTCATCCAATAGGAGTAGGACAAGTGTAAATCTCATATCATATTATTAAAACATTATTTTTACCTTAAACTACACTAATTACCTCTAATCGCGATTAAGAACTTAAAAGTTACTATTCACCAAAAAATTATTTTAATCTCATTGAACCACATTTTACTTCTTAATGACAACCATGTATGTCGGATTTTTTAAAATAAAATCACAGAAGTGGTAATATTTTATTTTAACGAAAAATCAGTTTTTAACAACCACTTAGTGGTTTCACTATTCATCAAAAATTGAAGTTTTTCAGAATAAGGCCAAAATTTCACCCTAAGCTATAATTGATATTCCGAATTCAAAAATGATGTCTATTTTACAAAATTCCAAACGTATAAGTTGTATTAATTAATTTTATAATTAATTCCCGCTGTTACAACAAATAGCGTGTTTTTAAGAAACAATTTATATCAAAAGATTGGCAATTGTTTATGTCCAATTTCAATGTTAAATTAATTCTAATGACCACCATTGGATAAAATGGTAAAAATATATTCTAATTATACTTTAAAACCACTAAATATTATAATTTATCACTATAAATTATTTTTATTAAAAAAGTTGTTTTTAAGTATTTTTCACTATTCATAAAAAATTAGAAGTTCTCAGAAAAATACCAAAATTTCAACATAGGCTAATTTCGATATTCCGAATCCAAAAATGAAGTCCATTTTGAAATATAAAATTTCTATAATTTTAAAAAGTGGTTATTACTATTCATAACGGCTACTTTGATTAGTCGCGGTGTTTTAGAATTCGAAGTTGCATACAATGCAAGCCATTGCATTATCGAATGAGAAGCGTATCGTGGAAGCTCGGGGTGTTACATTCTCCCCTCCTTCAATAAATTGCATCCTCGCAATTTGAAAAAAAAAATTCTTTGAAAATAAAAGGTTGAAAAGAGAAAATACCTTTGTGGAAAACCCACATCGGAAATAAGATTAATAAAATTTAGCCTTAATAAGAGGGAAAGGGAAATGAAAATGTCACCATCCAATTATGATCTCGATTAGGAGAACATTTGTGGCAATTAGAGACATATAATTGGAGGAAAAACGTAAATATTCGTAGGGAGTGATTGAGGTCATCAATCACAATCAAATGTCAAATTGAGGGCCTCAAAGTCTTCAATCTATGTTGATTTAAAATATCATCAGTTCAACAAGACATAATGTATTAGGATAACACATTTTTTTGTTTTAATATCCCTTTAATAAAGTTTAAGAATTAATTTATTCATTGAATAAGAGATAGGTATATATTTATGCTTGACAATTAGAGGTTCAACCTTCAACTCATCTTTCACTCAAAAAGATAATAGAACTCAAAAATATTATACTTATCCTAATTGTATAAGGTTCCAAATGTTAACACATACCATTTAGATTAGTAAAATTATTTTGTAATAACCAGGGACTTCCTGTAGGCTAGTGGTAGGAAATAAAGGCTTGTCGCACTATGGTTGTGGGTTCGATTCCTGCAGCTTTGTCCGATACGACGGTTATGCCCCACCCTGCAGGTTGTCCTTTTCCTAAAAATATAGTACTATACTATTCCAAAAATAATCTTCATAAATGTTTTAACCTTAAACAATACTATCCAAAGATCAACTTAATCCACTCCAACCTTTATAGTTATCCAAAATACCTCTGTCCAGACTTTCTCTAAAAGGTCTCTTAATTCCAAAATCAATTTATCAGATTCCCCAAACAAAGTAAAGTTTCTCTTATTTTCACATACTAAAAATATGATTACCTTCATCATATTAAAACCTTACTGAAATCAACAAGTACTGCAGTACAATCCTTATATATATATATCACATTATTCTAATAACCGAAATATAATCCATCAGTCCAAAAGCACCAATACATTAGTTATTCTGCTTCAACTGTAGTAACAGCATAAGATTGTCCTTGATCCCTTGGCCTTTTCTGAGGTAAGTTTCCTTGACGCTTAGGACATTCATTTTCATAATGCCCCATTTCCCTACAATTGTAGCATTCAACTTTGACAGCCTCTTTCTTTCCCTTGCAATCACGAGCCTGGTGACCCTTTTCTCCACATTTATAACAAACTCTCATTCCTTTTAGGCAAGTACCAGGGTGATTCTTCCCACAATTATCACATAATGGAAAATCCTTCTTTCCCCTTTTCCCTTTATCTGTCTCTTGTTCCACCGTTCTCTTCTTCTCTTGCTTTACTTTGTTGTCATAAGACTTAGAGAATTCTTTTTCTGTCTTGATAGCACACGAGACAATATCTTCGTATGATGAGAAGGTTTGTGATACTAAAGCTCGACGGAGAAATGGTTTTAACCCATCAAAGAAACGATCAATCTTACTTCTTGGGTTACGTATATAATCGGAAGCATGCCTCGCTAACCTTGTAAAGTTAGCCTCATACTTTGCGACATTCTCATCCTCCTTCTGCCTCAGACTCAGAAATTGTCTTTCCATATCTGCTCGATGGTCACGAGGAAAGTATTTTTCTAGGAAAAGCTCTTTGAACTCCCTCCATTCCATATTCGATACGTCATCATCTTCCTTTGTGTTTTGAATTAGCGACCACCACTGATCGGCATCTCCAGTGAGGCGGTAAACTGCCATGACAACTTTCTCCCTTTCACTACTCCCCAAGGCATGGAATATTTTCTCTAAGGAATTTATCCATTGCTCAGATACTATAGGATTTGTACTCCCATTGAAGGTTGGTGGTTGTTGCCTCATGAAATGGTCTAGCATTGATCCTCCACGTTGCGGATCAGGGTGCTCCATACGAGTAAGGTTATTATTCATAACCTGCGTGAGTTGTCCCAGTACGGTGAGAAGATGATCAGCACCAGTTGTATCACTAGCTCCACCATAATTATCTTGAGCAGGAGGGCAATCCCTACACGGAGTGCGTGCATTGATACGGTTTCCATTCCTTCCACTAGGTGCAATTTCTAAACAATGTCATAAACTAGATTAGTTTATGAAATAAAATACATAATTTCATATTTGTAAAATACTTTACATAAATTGAACTATTTATGGATATAATCTATAATCATAAAAAGAAATGTTTCCTTTGAGGAAGTATATACTCATAACCCTTCATAGTGGTTTGTAAAGAAAATGAGAATTATCCAAAGCATATCCCCCGGGAGTGTCGTAACCAAGAGTGCAGTAAGGCCCGTTGTCGTGCACCAGTTCCCGTTCGAGTCTAGCTCAAAGCGGTGTTTTCGGGTTTTACCACTAGGTACATCTATGCCAGAGCCGCCTCTACCTGCTCGTATCCAGATAGGGATGTATTTCTCGGAAAACTCACAACATCTCTACAATACCAAAATTCTAGGAAGTTCTTCTATACTAATCCTCAAAGTCTATCTTCGGGATATGTGCTCTAATCAGAGTTTATCTAAATCTAGCTTCCAAGTTTAGTACTAAACTGCCTCTGATACCAACTGTAACGCCCCAACCCCAGCTACCC
Source organism: Viscum album (assembly GCA_963277665.1). Classification (NCBI taxonomy): domain Eukaryota; kingdom Viridiplantae; phylum Streptophyta; class Magnoliopsida; order Santalales; family Viscaceae; genus Viscum; species Viscum album. Next base: position 1,040,144,978 of record OY728163.1, on the reverse strand, counting down.
AGAGTCGGTGCGTTACTTCGTAACATTGGCATGATCACAAAAGATCAAGTCTCGAAAGACCGATTAGTTTAGTAGCCTTGGAAACACTAGATACATTCATAAATGTTACATTACATCATAAGGTGAAAAACTAATAATAATGTCTTCATAGACCACACTCATATCCTCTTCTGACTATCCCTGTAGGTCATTCATAAAATACTTCTTCACATCCTGGAAAATATTAAAACATTGAAAGGGGTGAGCTCAGATACTCAGTAAGGATAACAATATTGCGGAAGCTTTCATAAATAAACATTAACATTTAAGGCAATGTATAACTAAAACAATAGCCTTTTAAACATGAACTTCAACATAATATGGCAAAAGTAAAATGAGATAATGCCATTCACTTCTTCACATGGATATTCTACTGGTCTAATAATCACATGCAATATCAATAACCACTTTCATAATGAGGGAATGTATAATGCCAGACATTCTGAAACACTTTGTCAAGGCCTCGGCCAAGACATCTAAAATGATTAAGGCCTCGGCCAAAACCATAAATCAAATTGGGAAAGGGCCTCGGCCAATTCCACGTCTAGTTGTCTCATGAGACCTACCGATGCATCGAGGAGCTATAGCGGGCTCCACCCATCACTTATTAAGTCCAATACATTCCTCATATGAATAGGTTTAAACATATCATAAACCATAACATAATCGTATCACATAAAACATGCATAAAGGAAACATAACATTTCCACATTTCAATCACAAGATATCAATACAACACATTGATATAATAAAAACGCTTTCAAAACCATTTTCAATACCAAAATAAAAGAAAGTTAAAACATTGTATTTATTTTTCATTAAAAAAATGATGGCTTGTAGAGGAAGCCGAAACTCAAATAATGGTCACGGCGACGGAGAAGTCGTTGTCGCCGCATAAGTACGGAAAGAAAAACATTCCCTTTTGTCGTTTAGCAAAACGCTTCGTATAAAAAAAGATTCCGTTTGAATAAACGTAAAATTCAAAGGGGTTTATACACCGTATAAAAGAAATTTTTGTATAAAACAAAATATGTCTCAATGGATGGTGATTGAGACGAAGTCCTTAAAAAGATCATTTTTAAAATAAAATAGATCTAATATGTGTATTCACTATAGGTACACATAAAGGAAGTAAAAATACAAACATAGGACATAATAATATCATGACATAATTTGAAAATAGAAGATTAACCCAAAGAATAGAAATTGGGTTAAGAAGTTCCCTTACCTCGTGTCCGAATTGACTCAACCGTTCTTTAACCTCCTGAATAATAAACTAGAGTTAATATATACCTTATTAAGAACCATTTTCAATTTCATTATCCTTATTATATCACTTATTACAATGATATGAACATTATGTAATTATTTAAGTTAATAACGGTCGTTTTGTCGATCTTTGGTACTTGAGTCAACAATAAACTTCTCATAATTACAAGTTGTTTATGTGGTAGAATATCCATTATCTCCAGAATTATATTCATGATTTAGATGTCATATATATCTTATATATCCAGTATATACATTCATTTATAATATTACGTAACATTTAGAGGTAAGAAATGAAATGCACCGTTCATGGAGACGGTAAGCCGTACGTACGCATGAACGCTACTTTCATTTAAATTTCATATTTAATGGAACGAAATCATAATGATATAAATGTATAATGTAATTACAGTATAATATAGTGTATAATAACATTTACTCCATCCTTTATACATCCCACATATGGTATTAACGATTCAAATCACTTTGAGGGGGCGGTAGTCCGCACTTCCTAAAATGAAATTATCGCGTTTACCCATAATGGGAATCATAAAGTATGACATAAATGAGAAATACAGAAGGATAAGGAAAACATAAACATAATATATATATCATATATGAAAATAGTGTCATCAAAATGGCCACCATTATAGGTGTTAAAAGAATTTGAACAATCATCGTTTCGTGAGGCAGAAATTCGCCATCCACAGAAACAGTATGTTCTTTAACCATTAGATGTAGGTGTGTGTAAGTGTAGCTCGAATACTTATTATAAAAACATCCTAGTATATTTAGGATACTGTTGTTGTTACAAAAGAAAAGAATAAAAAGAGTTTAGGGGGTTGGAGAAGCAAAATAAAACAAAAGAACATAAGAGAAAACACTACCTTTAAAACGGGTAACACTCTTTGATTTGAGGAAAAGGCTTCCTTGGGAAGAGTTCTTCCCAAAGTGAGGCTTCTAGGAGTAATAGGGGGAGGTTGGGAGAGTATTTGGGCATAGTTTGGCCGAGCCAAATGGCTTGAATGTGTAAATGAGGTGGGAGAGGTGGGGGCCTTTTATAAGTGGAGAGGAGGGGCTCTTTTGGAAAGATTGAAATGTTACATTATTACACAATGCTTTTCGGATTCTAAAGGTCCCACACTTATATAATTAGTGGATAAGGTGATAAGGGTTCTAAATCTACCCATCCAATAGTCTTTGGACAAGTGTAAGCCTTGGATTTTACATTATCTTTTCATTTTATTAAAATCGTTAAATAATGAGGTCATCGCTGCATCATAATGATGTCATAAATAACTTAATTTATTTAATGTCTAAAAATTATAAAAAAAATAATATGATGTAGGAAATCGTTTTAGCTTTCTAAGGAATATTTATAATCAAAATTTGGACTTGTGTAACCCCACTTAAAAATTGTTTTCGTAAAACAACTCATGTTTGTGTCATTTTTTACTTTAACATTAAATAAAAGGTATTTATGTCATTTTCCAACTAAAGTGGCTCCATGGGGTCCCCAAGTTGACCCATGGATTGTCTTGGTCGGTCATGACTCATCCAATAGGAGTAGGACAAGTGTAAATCTCATATCATATTATTAAAACATTATTTTTACCTTAAACTACACTAATTACCTCTAATCGCGATTAAGAACTTAAAAGTTACTATTCATCAAAAAATTATTTTAATCTCATTGAACCACATTTTACTTCTTAATGATAACCATGTATGTCGGATTTTTGAAAATAAAATCACAGAAGTGGTAATATTTTATTTTAACGAAAAATCAGTTTTTAACAACCACTTAGTGGTTTCACTATTCATCAAAAATTGATGTTTTTCAGAATAAGGCCAAAATTTCACCCTAAGCTATAATTGATATTCCGAATTCAAAAATGATGTCTATTTTACAAAATTCCAAACGTATAAGTTGTATTAATTAATTTTATAATTAATTCCCGCTGTTACAACAAATAGCGTGTTTTTAAGAAACAATTTATATCAAAAGATTGGCAATTGTTTATGTCCAATTTCAATGTTAAATTAATTCTAATGACCACCATTGGATAAAATGGTAAAAATATATTCTAATTATACTTTAAAACCACTAAATATTATAATTTATCACTATAAATTATTTTGATTAAAAAAGTTTTTTTTAAGTATTTTTCACTATTCATAAAAAATTAGAAGTTCTCAGAAAAATACCAAAATTTCAACATAGGCTAATTTCGATATTCCGAATCCAAAAATGAAGTCCATTTTGAAATATAAAATTTCTATAATTTTAAAAAGTGGTTATTACTATTCATAACGGCTACTTTGATTAGTCGCGGTGTTTTAGAATTCAAAGTTGCGTACAATGCAAGCCATTGCATTATCGAATGAGAAGCGTATCGTGGAAGCTCGGGGTGTTACACGATACATCTCTATGAAAGTTTCTCTTATATCATAATCCTCTTGTGACCCAACCTTGGTGTGAAACACATGAAAACATGATCTCCAAACCTGAAATATAGAGGTCATATTCATCGATCAAAATAAGATTTCTAGTGAGATTGTGCAGTAGTCATCCTCTTCTGAATCAACTCTACCTGTTTAGTGGTCTACTAGATAAGGCGAGGTCCCAACATAGCAGCCTCTCCTACCACCAGCGAACATAGGGGTGATCGGTCTAGCCTAATGTACAAAGCTTTATAAGGTTCCATCTAAATCAATGACTGAAAAATCTTATTTTAGGAAAACTAAACTAAGGGTATTTGTCTCTCCCAAGAGCCCCTAAAATCTAGGACTCATGATCAAATTATGTCCTCAAAAACCTATATCGTGCACTCGGAATGGCCATCTATCTGGGGATGGTAAGTTGTACTCAGTAGTACCTATGTACCCAAATACCTTTGTCGTCCCTTCCAGACATGAGAAGTAAACTGGGAATCCCTATCTAAAACGATAGAGTGTAGAACCCCATGTAAACATACTATCTCTCAGATGTAAAACTTTCCAAGCTCATCAAAACTGAAGGTTTCCTTGATCGGTAGGAAATGTGAAACCTTTATGAGTCTATCAACAACAACCCATATAGCATCATTTTCTTTAAGTCGACCTTGGTAAAACCATCACAAAATCCATCGCGACATCATTACACTTCCACTCAAGAATGGGTAACTATTGTAATAGCCCTGAAAATTGCTGATGCTCCACCTTCACCTACTAATAGGTGGAACATATCATAACAAAACCAGCTACATCTCTCTTCATGCCTGGCCACCAATACTGATGATGTAGATATTAATACATCTTTGTGAAACTAGGATGAACTGCCCATATTGATGCATGAAAATCTTGCAACAGCTCTTCACATATGTCTGCTGACACCCATACGCACCCATGAAAACAGAAAACCTCATCCTCACCTACAGTTCACCTAGGAGTAGGGTCCTCACCTGAAACACTCTCTCGTAGGACTAGGCCTTCAGAATCTGATAGTTGGCTCATTCGCACTCGATCTAGTAGAGTAAAGGTAACATATATAGAAGAAATAAACATCTACCCCTATTTTTTCATGCACCTCTAAATGCATCTCAGATAATAGAGCCATAAGTTTTCACTCATTACTGGCCTCTTGAACTACCAATATCTGAGTTCTCCTACTCAACACATCAGCCACTACATTGCCTTTCCCAGGCGTGTAGGAAATCTCAAAGTCAAAAGGCTGAAGGTACTCAACCCACCTTTGTTGTCTCAATTCCAGATCATGTTGAGTAAAGATATTCTTGAGTATTTTTTGGTCATTGTATTCCAAAAAATTCTCTCCCAAAAGATAATGTCTCATATAGCACAAGGCATGCACAACTACAGCCAACTCAAGATCATGTGTCGGGTAATTCCTCTCATGTGACCTCAACTACCGAGACCCATATGAAATGAATCTTTCCCCCTACATAATCACTTCTCCTAGACTGATACTTGATGTATCACAACAAACAGTGTATCTCTTACTCAGCTCCAAAAAATTAGTATCATTGTTGAATTCAATCTACATTTCAGCTCCTGAAAGGCTGAATCACATGAATATATCCAAAAGTACTTCACACCCTTCTTAGTTAGGCTCGTTATAGGTTCTAATAAGCGTGAAAAATCCTATATAAATCATATATAGTAACCATAAATCCCCAGAAAACTTTGTACCTCAAAGACGTTCTTCAGATACTCCTAGGAAACTACCGCTCTCACCTTCACTGGGTCTACTGATACTTCTGTATTTGAGATCATATTACCCATGAAGTGAATCCGGTCTATCCAAAAGTAGAATTTTGAGAGCTTAACATATAAATGATGATCTCTTAGTGTACTCAATATGATCTCAAGATAGATGGAAAGGTCCTGTTGAGTGTGAGATTACACCAAGATATCATTTACAAAGACTACCACAAAAGAATACAAGTAAGGATGGAACATTCGGTTCATCAGTTCCATTAAAACTATCGGTGTGTTTGCGAGACCGAACAGTATAACCAAATACTCATATAGACCATACCTACTCTGAAAGGCCGTAAAAGGTATATCTAATGGTCTAATGCACAACTAATGAAAACCGGATCTCAAGTCAATCTTCGAGAACACTCGGGATCCTAGAAGTTGATTAAAGAGATCATCAATCCTTGGTAAGGGATATCGATTCTTGACCATCAACTGGTTCATCTTCTGATAATCCACACAAATTCTAAGGGTATCGTCCACCTTCTTCCTAAAGAAGACAGGAAACCCCCATGGGGAAGTGTTGGGTCAAATGAAACCATTTTCTTGCAACTCCTCTAACTGCTTCTTGAGCTCTTGTAACTCTGGTATAGCCATCCTATATGAAGGAATGGACACTGGTGCCACTCATGTCAGAAGATTAGTAGAGAAATATACCTCTCTCTCTAGAGGTAAACCTGAAAATTATTCTAGAAAGACAGATAAAAAATGATCCACCACTGAAGGAAAGTCCATACTATAAAGTCCCCCGGTCATCCAGATATAAACTAGAAATATGGGCTGTAATTCCTCCCAAACTATGATGCTCGGGTCCATCTCTGCTCGCCTGGACATCCCATTCACCCTTGTGTTGAAAAGACCCACCCCCTGGTGACATGAAACTCACCCTAAGACGATACAGTCAACAAAGGCCTGAAATGAGACCAACTAGTTTATTCTAAGAATGACATCGAAGCATGTCATCTCTAAGATATAGAGGTCCTATAAGAAGTGGCACCCACGAACCTCAAGAGGTCACTCCTTAAACTGACGTACACTAGCCGTCATAATCCCCAATAGAGTTTATAGCATCATAACATCATCAGAAGTAAAGATTCAAAGCCCAAGTCTCTCCACAATGACAAAAAATATAAAACTATGGGAATCCTTCATATCAAAAAGAGAATAAGCTAAAACTAAGTCAACTAGAATCGTACCTCTAACCATAGAGGGTTCAGGATTCTACTCTTGTTGGGTCTGTTCCATTGCAAAAGTCTGACCTAAACTGCGGACCTATGACCCTACCTAGATACCCTAAGCTGATCCACCCTACTATCGCTGAAACCCTGTCGTCTGGCTACCATAGCCACAACCACCTCCTTGGCCTGAACGTCCTAACGAGCTCCAATTTCCTGACTGAGGAGAAACTGGTGGCCCCACTACTATATGTGGAGTCATAAAAGATCCCCTCTCACTCATTTTAGGTGAGAACATCCTTCAAAAATGTTGAATATGACCCATATTTCCACAAAACCAGCACACAATTGGGTCTCCTGGGTACTGCGGTCTCGTGTGCCCACTCTTTCTACACTGGTAGCACACCACTCAGATACCTGAAGAAACATCACATGGAAGATCCCTATGGTGCTTCCTACTATCGGTTGAAGGATTACCAACCCTAGATGCTGATCTTCCCCAGATCACAGCTCCAAACTCCCTTATATTACGCTCGGTAATCAGCGTCTGGTTTACTAAAGTAGTCACCAAAGCCAACCTAAAAACATTCACCTGTAATCAGATGTCGTACCTAATACCATCCTCAAATTTCATATCCAATGATAACTCATCACCCCCCCCCCCCAGAATAGGTGCGAAGCGCTGAAGCTCTATAAAGTGAGAAGAGTAATTCATCACTAAAAGAGCACCCTGCTCCAAATGTATGAACTCCCGGGCTCGATCGGCCCTCAGCATCTCGGGGTAGAAGTAATCATATAAGGTCCTCTGAAACTCTTATCAAGACACATCCCAATGATGTATCACCTTTGAGATAACATTCCACAATATCTTGGTGGAATCACGTAGAATGTAAGTCACTAGCTTCACCCTCCTCTCCGAAGTCGTCTCCAGATGCTTAAAGATTGAAAGCATGGCCTCCAACCATGACTCTACAACCTATGGTCCTCCATCCCCTAAAAAAGTGGGAGGATACTGCTGCTGAAACACACATGTCAACTCTGCCATCGTCGGGGCAGGATGTGGTGCTCCCTGACAGGTCTGCATCATCCTTATAAAGCCTTCATGGAACTGTGCATCCACACCTGTGTCCGGTATAACAGTTGGTGCCAAGACAGGAACGATGGGAGGATCTGATGGTAGTCCCTGATCTACCATTTTTGGTGTCTGATCATCGTCATGTACCTGGCGTACAAGCGGAGGACGTCTTAGTGGCATGACTCTACAAGGTCAAGCGCACACCTCAATTCAAGATTAATGAAAACTGAAACTCATGAGTGCAAGAATGTAACAGGTGAATGAAAGCATTCTAGATTTAAAAAATATGGTTACACTGCATGTAGAACCACTACACGGTGTGTTCCCTTAAGCCTTAACATGGGTGTGTACCTCTACCAAACTGGTCATGTAACACCCCATACACACGGCGTGTTCATCTTAAGACACGACATGTACTTGAATATTCACTCTTTCCCAAGTACTTCTACACGTCTAGAACTGCACAGTCCTTCTTGTGTAACACTACATGGCGTGTTCACCCTAGACACGGTGTGTACTCAAAAGTTCTATCCACCCATGTCGTTAGTCACAAATACGGATACACGGTTGACTATAGCACGACGTGTACTTATAGTACACGGCATGTTCTAACAAGAGTTTACCAACCCTGTGTCTCTACTCACACAGTCAGTCACACTGTCAACAACTAAACGACGTGTACATACGGTACACGTCGTGTAATTAAGAAAATTCATTTCTTCTAGAACAAAAGAACACATGGAATGTGTTCATAACATCACACGTCGTGTTTTCTGGGTTTTCCTAATAGTGAGCCTATAAATTTCTTTGGAACCCCCAAAATCTTAAAATTTGGCCAAGGCATGCCATGTTCCGATCTGTGGGAGCCAATACTCCCCACAAATCAAAGTTTTTCATCCTTATTCATCTCATACCTTAACAAAATTCCAATTAAGTTCAAACATGATCCACTAAATTCCGATCCAGGAGGGACCATAACACCTCAAGTACCAAAGCTTAGTGTCCATGCAAAAGAAACATCACTTATACCAATACCCTATCAAAATAATAGGTATTTATATCACGACATCTATCACAACAACATGCATATCTAGAACAACATCTATCAAAACAACATACAATCAGTAATGCACCCTAAATGGAATTACAAGAATGCATGACATGTGATCTCTATCAAGTGCCTATATGATGCATGAGATGGAATACCCTCATCTTATTGGGTTGCAATAGAATATAACTGCAATGATATCAATCATAACAGCACAAAACAAGTGTCACCCAATGGTGAAATCAAATCAACTGTAATAATTGAAAAACTAGAAAAATTGTAATATTCGAGGTAACTTGGGTTTTCCCTGTACATGGGTTAGCTAATCCCAAACAAAACTTATTACTAACTACCTATTCCTTCATATTCTAGTCTATTGGCTCCAAATAGTAAGGCAAAGAAGAATAGAAAATTCCTTTGATACCACTTTGTAACGTCCCAGATCCGAGTGCCGCCCAAAGGTGCCCCAAACTCGGTTGGTCACATAACCTCAAATGCATTTCCCCAAACGCCAGAGGCTACCGACTAGCAGTGAGGAACAAGGTGTGATAATGGGGAAACTATGCCCTCATTGGTAGAGTATACACATTGGAAAATAAATAGTAAACAATAGCTGAAGCAATAATACCAAATAGAAATAAATAGTGAAAGACTAAAAGTAAATCCAACAGAAGCCACAATATAAATATATAATGCATGACATATATATCTAAGAAAAACAGCCAAAAAATTCACAATGATGGAAAGAAATACAGAAACCAGAGTACAAAATAAACTAGTAAACTCTAGTAACATTGCAAGCCTCAGCTTGGTCTCATGCTCTTCAGCTCCAATAACAATCAAATACCTGATGAAGAAGATTGCTTGCTCTTATCTACACCTGCAATCATATAATGTACTTGAGTAAAAAACATGACAAAAACAGGGTGTGAGACGAATCCCGGTAGGAAACCACCAAAAGATATGTGTCTAACTGTTAGTGAATATATATAGTATGTAATATGCAGAAATGAAGCAATAAATTAGGAAGTACTCAAAAGTAAACAATCCTACAGTTTTCAATTACATTAATTTACATTTATTATTCATCATTTTAATCATTTAATCTTGGGAGCTAGCCTAAGCTCTATATCCCCTTGTGTAATAGTAACAAAATAGACGTCTCAGAAGATGATCTAAAAAATCAAGTAAGACCGAGTCCAAGCTTGTGCTTTTGCTTGGAAGACTCATCACAATCATTCAATCATTCATAAATAACCCTCTAGGAAAGATCTCACAGTCTAACCCCTTCGGTTTAACATAACACCAATTCATTAAATAATGACCTTCTAGGAATCTTTCATGGTCTAACCCCTTTGGTCTAACATAGCACTAATCATTTACAAATGACCACCTTGTCAGCTTGCACGGTCAATACCCCTGGGTCAACATGGGATCAATAAATTATAAACGACCTCCTGGGTAGCTCTCTCGATCAATACCCTTGGGTCAGCATAGCTTAAGGTAATTATAAACGACCTTCTGGGTAGCTCTCACAGTCAATACCCTTGGGTCAATCATCTACACCAAGGCTCTCACGGTCCTGTGTAAAAATAGTGCGTATATAATATCAAATTAGCTCATGTTATCTGAAACTACTACATGGCTAATCATTCAAAAACATATCACATGCATTTCATATAAACAACTACTCCATCCTAACAAGACAAGGCATGAAAAATAGGGAAAGACTAACAGGTATCCAAGACCAAACAACCATAAATAATCAATCAAGGGAAACGCACCCACATGGTGTCCCATAAACAAGGTATCCAACCTTACACATAAGCAATAACCATTTATCAATCAATCCAAACCATACCATGTAATAAATGGGGTTAAATTCCAAATCAAGTAATACCCCAAACATGGGTATGTGGCACTTTTAGCATATATAATCCAATGACGAACAACGAAAGTCACAAACCGCCTACCTCGATGTCGTACGATCGATATACTTGAACGTCGGCCCTTGAATCGGCCTAAATCGGCGTAGATCTACAAAAAGGTGAAAAACACTCAACCTTGAATAACTCTCTAGAGAGGATGAATCGGGAAGAAAGGATCTAGAGGATTTGAGAACTCACAGTGGGATTCCAACGCACCTGACGGGGTCTCAATCGGAGCTCGGAAGGAGAATCGGGGGTTCGATCTTCGTTTGTTGTTCCAGAGCACTCATGTACGAAACATGGGAAGAAGGTGTTTCCGGACATGAGATGTGACCCCGCTCCAATATATCAAATAAAAAAATAAAAGTACACGACATGTTCTTTAAAATTGCATGGCGTGTAGTAGCCTTAATCGACCCCCGACTTAAGTGGTCTGCCAGGTCACCACACGGCCATGTATCTGGCCGTTACACCGCCAGCACACGACTGTACGTGGAAAGCTATGCACACGGTGTGTACTCAGAAGTACATGGCGTGTACATAGAAAATCCTCTTTTCTTCCTTTTTCCTAAAAAACAAACCGAAATCAAGATTCATACCTGAAATAAAGATCCAGGTTCATACAGGACCCCCTTTATCAACGTTGTGATTAACAATGTTTTTAGTACTGATAAAAGCCTTTTTGCGCATTGTAAAAGGGTATATCTGTAGTGGTGAAATTTCCCATTTTTTCATTGTTTTTATGTTGTTCTCATTGCTTGAAATCCATCCTATTTTCTTTTGAGAATCAATTTTTTACACTGTTTCTCATAGTACATTAAATAGTGTTTGATTGGATGAATTTAATGTTGATTGTGCACGTTGATGATGTTGTGGATCCCTATTGTGATCCTTTGCTTGTTATCTCACTCGCCTCTTTGATTGGTCATGGAAAACCTGGGTAGCTAAATGAGAGATCCTAGATTTATGCTATACTTTTGCGGAATCACACCCCAACTAGCTTCTCCCTAGAGAATGTGGATTCAGACTAGGGACATGCTCTGAGGAGGCGGGTGTGCACAGAGTAGGTAAGTTTATGTACTTGGTAGATTCGACATTTGCATGCAGTCGGTCGTGGGTTTTTTTTGCCTGTCTTAGGTGGGCTCACTAACGTATCCAGGACTTACCCATGACATTTGATCACGGCACTTGACATTGATACTTCAAATATGACTATGATCACTCTATTGTTATTCGACACTATAGTCACGATGTTTGAAATCCTTTTTTTATTGGTCACACCCCCCCCCCCCTCAGGTCAAGAACCTGCTCATCTGACATCATGAGACTCCTGTAATACCTTGGTTTCATTCACAGAAGATCACATGTTATTACCCACTGGGGTCACTTATCGGACTAATGACTATCTACACAAACTAACACATGTTCTTTCAGTGTGTATTGTCCTCAGTTACACATACCCTGAGAAACTTCTTAGGAGGTCACTCATATTTACGCTACTATAGGCCAGGTCTTGTTTAACTGAAGAGTTCTAATTTGGTAGGCTCTCGAAAAGAAAAGTGCACCTTATTGACATTTTCAACAACAATTAGTTTATAAAGTCTCACTTTTCAAGGGGTGTTACCCCACTTAAAGTAGTACACCCTTGTTGTGGACCTCACACCTCATACTCAGGCAGTACCACTACGTTTCTGACGGTGTATTGGCTTTGATACCATTTTTCATGACCTTACCTCTCTAGACCATGAACCCGGTCATTTGATCCATGGGTCTTTTGCAATACCTTGGTTGCATTCTCACCATACCACAAACTATTATCCATTGAGGTCACTTTTTAGACTAATGACCGTCTCCATAGGCTCATACATGTTCTTTTTGTGTGCTTTGTCATCACATAAACATATCCTGAGAAACTTTTGAGGATATCACCCAGCCTAACACCACTCTAGATCAAGTCTCACTTAACTGGTGGGTTTTATTCTGATTCCCAAAATAAAGGTGCACCTTATTGACATGTTCTTTCACATTGTTCCTTTTCTTTTGTTCATCTTTATCAATTATGTATTATGTATTTAGGGATTTGGATTTCTAATATATGGATTGGTCTGGCCTTGTGTACAAATTTCTAGTTGATGACAAAGATTGAGGAATGAAAGAATTATTAGTAAGAATAATAAACCAAGGGAAGTGTATATATATATGACATAATAAATGTATTGAATTATTGATATTTTAGTAAAATATCAATTAATGTTAGCAATTAAATTAATAAAACAATTATTTTCTTTATCACCTGTTAATAATCTTTTTAATAGAAATGTACAATGATATTCATGAATTCTGTATTTATCAAATTTTTTTATCACTTGTTTTCTTCATGAATTCTGTATTTTGGCTATCCTGTTTGTGTTTCACATGATCCTGGTTAATGTGGGGTTCCCACTTTAGCAAAAAGCGGGTTTTAAAAAATGCAAAAAAAAGAAAAAGAAAAAAAAAGAAAAGGATTTGGCATTTTAAAAAACAAACAATAATCTGTTACAGGATTTGGTTCACTGATGCATAACTTTACCAATTCAAATGACTGTCCGTACAGAAGTTGTTCAGATCCATCTACGAAACAGAGGAGGAAGATCTAGTTGATGTTGGAAGATCTAGTTGATGTTGGAAGAGGCGCAGAGGTGCAGCAGCTGCCGTGCCACCCTGTGAATGTCCTCCTCGTCTTTGCGCCTCAACACACCACCCAATTCCGCTGCTTTCATCCTCGCCCCTTCCCCACCCTTCCCCGCCATCAAATCCCTCACACCTCTCCCTATCTCGCTCCTCCCGTATCTTCCCTTCTCATCTCTCTTTATCTCCAAACCCACGCCCATCTGCTCCACCACCCTCGCGTTCACCGGCTGGTCCAACTGAAGCGGCATGGCGATGATCGGAACCCCGATTTTCATGGATTCCATCACCGAACTCCAACCGCAGTGGCTCAGAAACCCGCCCACGCTGGGGTGCCTCAGGATTGTAGCCTGCGGCGCCCATCCCTCCACCACCAGCCCTCTCCCTTTCGTCCGCTCCAGGAAGCCGCGGGGCAGTGCATCGTGAATGGCCACCTCCTCGCCCTTGGGAAACCTGACGACCCACATGAAATTCACCCCGCTGAGCTCCAGCCCGTGAGCGACCTCACCCATCTCCTCCGCGGTGAGAAAGGACTCGCTGCCGAAGGCCACGAACACCGTCGTGGATTCCTCTTTCTCGTCGAGCCACTGGATGAGTTGATCATCCGAACGCCCGTTGTCGCAGTCTTGGACAACGGTGCCCACCGGCACCACCTTCTTTTTAGTCATCTCGGATAACAGATGGATGTGTTCCCCCTCCATTTCCTGAAATGTTTTTATCAAAAGTATGTCAGAAGAGCGGTTTATGGTGTGGACGAGTCCTTGAGACGCCTGTGACTGATCCGTGTCGAAGTCTGGGTGTCTCGGCTGCATGGCTTGAAGAATGGAGGCAAGGAGGGCAGGGAAAGGATAGGTGGCAGCCGGACGGGTGATGGCATGGAAAGCAGCGGACATGGTTGCCGCAGAAAAAGAACTAAACAGGACAGCCGGAATCCTATCGAACAGACCCTGGTCTTCTTTGGGTACCGAGGACCATGAAAAGTTGACGTCGTAGATGAACAACCCTGGGTTTACTGTGCGTAAGACGTTGGATACATTTGAGACGGAGAGATCAAAGACCCGGCGGAGTTGGGGCATGAGGTGGGGAGGGAGGGCGTTGGTGGTGTGGAGGTGGGAGGGGAGGGAGGGCAGGGAGGGGCAGTGGAGATCGACAAGCTCTATCGAGGAATACCAGGGACGCTCTTCGTTTTCTTCATCATGTGAAGGGACGAGGTGGTGTTTGAGGGCGTTGAGGATGACTGTGGAAGAACAGAAGTATATGCGGAAGTTCCGGGTGGACAGGTTCTTGGCCAGTTCCAGGAAGGGGGATACGTGGCCATGGGCCAGCCACGGCAGCATTACAATTCTGGGATTGCCGGAATCTCGGTTCTTCTCCATAACTCTCTCTCTGCGCTCTGTATCTTTGTGTGATGCAGGAAGGGGTTGCTGTGCACACCCTGTGCTTAGTGAATTTTTATAGGACAAAACGAAGAGCGGTTTTTTATCAAGTCTATGCCTATGAAGATGACATTTGGGACCTGGGCTGCCTTTCTCCATTCAAAAATATGGAATATACAATCAACGAATAATATAAAAACAATTATTTTAAAATATAATATCTCGCCAGTCAAGCCAACCCAATTTGAATGATGGAAAACAAATTTGGAATATTATACCGGAGATATCTACATCAATACCAAATAATGTCCACCAAAAAAAAACACTACAGTAATTAAAAATTATGGAATTAAATTAAATAAGCTCAATTCGGCCCACACGCACTCGTAATAAGTTCAAGAAACCACTAAATTGGTGATCCACTGAACTTGGAAGTTTTTTGTTACCCAAACTGCGGGCCAGTCAACTTTCAATGATCAAACATTGATATTGGGTTTAATTTTTGTTAGTTAAAATATCAAAATACGAAATCTAAGCAATTATGTTTATTTATCTAGTTTCATAACCAATAAACATGAAATAATATTCAAATAAACAAATTTCAAAAACCACGAATAACCAAATGGTTTATGACACCGGTGAACAAAGTCACACGACACACGACAACGACAATGACAATGATAGCAATGTCAGTTCTTGCATTTATTTCCATAACAAAAACAAAAAAACAATCTGTCCAAACTGCTATATAATCACATTTCATGAATGGGGAACTAAGGTTCCAACCCTATTGGTTGCTCTATGGCACTCAAAATTCCGATCCCCTGCAACCTGGATCACTCGTCCGGTAGAGATTCGGTGGAGACTTCAACGTGGAACCAGAGCTGGACGATCCTTGAACAAAGCCTGGGGACTGCCAACTTATTCTTTTAATCGTAACCAAATTTCAATATAAAAATCCGGCTCTGTAAGCGATTCATTTTCTTTCTTTAATTTTATTTCAATATCCTTTATGCTATGTGCGTGCGTGAGTCCTTCCAAGAGTGGACAATGCTAACTCCTACGAAGTTCATAACCGCCACCAGGTTAAGCTTGGCCAACCTCCTGGGATAGCTTCTATGGTTTTACTTCTCACAATTGAGTATATATCAACTGTTTTGCATGCTTTGGTAATAGAAATTGCCTTGGGTGGTGCTCTCACCATGCTTGTAGAATCAACGCAATACAGAGCACGTTATTTATTGGCGTTCTTCACTGTTTCATTACCTACTTCCATAAGAAGGTTCATCTTGTAATCAGCTTCATGTTTTCAAAATAAAACAGTTTTTCTAATCACTTCATAACTCATAAGAACTCATCATTGGATCTTGGTTGTTCTTAAGGACATTTGCATCAACGTTGCTCGACACAATTGGTATTAGAGCCTTCTGAAACGTTGATAATCGGGTCTACAATGTTTGAAATAGAAAATTTTGACGGTGGAAATGATTTCAATCCGCGGCGAATTAAGATGAATGCTCTATTGGATTACAATGAATTGCTAGATGCTCTAGGGGACCTAAAAATAAGGGTACCACCCTATCCCCTGATGGAAAGACCACTATTACATATGTTGATGCTTCTAATGATATTCTTAGGAAAGCTTGTAGTCTTATTTTGCTATTGTTGGGTGAAAACGTTCTCAGTGAAGTATCTTTCGAGTATACTATTGTTTGTTTCTGGTCTAACTTAGAATCCCTTTACATGTCAAAATCCTTAGTTGGAGGATTATACAAAAAAATGAGGCTTCACACCTTCAAGATGCATCTTGCAACTGCAGGTAGGACACATATTGATGATTTCAATAAAATCTTATTGGATCTTTCTAACATAGATATAAAAATAGGGGATGGGGGCCAACTTATAATTTTTTTGAACATCATTGGATGGGTCTTACACTTATCTTAAGGACTTGATGATGTATGGTAGGGATACTATGAGTCTCGAGGAGGTTAAGTCTACTTTATTAGCCAATGAACTTCAAAAGAAACACTATTAAGAGTGAGGGTGAAGGTATGAACGTTAGAGGCAAGAGTGATAATATGGATAAGTGGAGAGATAGAAGTCAATCTAGAAAACATAGTTCTAAATCCAAGAATAAAGAAGCTAAGAATAGAGTGTATAAATGCTTCCACTACAAACAACCAAGGAACATGAAAAGAAACTGTCATAACAAGAAGAATGCCTATAATGAAATCAATATTGATCATTCCTTGTTAGTTAAACGAGATTCCACATGTGTCCTAATAGGGAGTGCTTCAATAAATCAAGGGAGAGTAAACCAGGTGACGTCTACCTAGGAAATAATAAGAGCTCTCGCATTATATGAATATGTTTCGTGTCTTTGGAACTTCATGATGAGCAGGTTAAAACTATAGAAGAGGTTAGGTGGGTACATGAACTTAAAAGAAACATCATTTCCTTAGGTATTCTAGATTAAAAGGGGTATATACATAGGTCTGATTCTGGCATTATAAGATGTAAGGGTTGGTGTCCTCAGAACCAACTGTTTTGTACTTTGATTACATGAATGTTCACTTATTATATATTGTTCATTGTTCTGCATGACTATAATATAATAATGTCCTGGAATATTTGTTGTATTAATAAGGTCATAGCAGATCCCCGCTATGATGAGAACCTTGAAATGCTATAACAATATTCTTAAATAAAGTTCTGCGGTTGGATGACATACTATGATAGGACACATAGTATACAAACCATCATGTGCGAGTACTCGTAAGAAGATGAGACTCTCTCTCATGGAGTTCGCACTTGGTAATCTCCAAGATGAGAGATTATGAGAACAGACCCGCCAGTAGTAATTCCGCATGTCTTGGTATCATCAGATATTGCTATCTGTGAGCGTGTGTAATGGTCCTTAGACTGGAAGATTATCATTAATTCATGTCATGACTCGCGCACTTAGATTTACTGACGAAAACCGTCACGCAGACAGTTGGCGGGAAGTAGGGTACATTGGGTGCGTCACGAGTGACATGTTGTTAATGGATAAGTCGAGGAAGGATTTGTCCCTTCCATTTATGGAAGTTGATATCTCGACCCTTTGATTGAAATAGAACTGTCACATTAAATTCCATGGCCATGATGTAAACGACGAGTTTATTTCAGGTAGTCAAAGAACGACGGATCAAACAAATAGGTTTATGACACTTTCATGAAACCTACTTGATGAGATATTGAGATAAAGGGATTAAATTACACAGTAAGCGTTCGTATGAGGTGATACGTCAATGTGACATCAACTTCTTTCTCTTGGGTGCCTTGACCCATTGCTAGACAGTAATCTTGGACTTTAGGCAAGCCTGCCTAATGCCAATAAGAAAGAGGCCTAGAGGGTCACACACTAAGTGTATCTAAGTATCTCAAGTTGAATAAAGATTATTCTCGTACGTGGTTTAATAATTATTCAAGGAAGCCTAAGTTGTTTTAAATGATGGAGGAAAAATAAAATAAAACAAGTACACGCCGTGTATTATTAAATGTACACGCCGTGTAGTTTTATTTTGGAAAGGAAATGAATAAATGAAAACAAGATATACACGCTGTGTAGTTTTCAATGAAAAACAAGTACACGCCATGTATTTATTATTACACGCCGTGTAGTTTTTCCAGTCGGGATTTTGAGGATATAATATCGTTTTATTAAATGATATTTATTATAATCAGCGTGAGTGCATGTCAAGGAATTATTTATTCGACATGAGGGTTTTAAATAAAAGTCAATGAAATAAATAAAACGCGTAACGCGTTTATTTATTGTCATAACTCTACAACCCCACACAACCGATTATAAATATCCTTACAACCCCAACTCTTTTCTACAACACAAGAGAATCGTTGTGCACAATATCTCTGGAGAATTCTTTCAAGGCTGAAAGAACCTCTTCCTCCAAGAACGCTCTCAAGACCAAGAGAGATCCTCTTCCATCGGATCAAGACGATCTAAGGCGGACAACGCAAGCAAAGGCTTCTCCACGCTAGCACCCGGAGAATCCTTTGGCGACGTCCAGAGATATGAGGTACACGTGTGGATCACCGCTAGAGGGAGTCTACACTTGGCTTCTGCGACGCAACGACGGATCACATCAACAACGTGATCAAGAACATCAACGAAGAAAGAACACCCAAAAGGTATTTCTTTATAATTAATTAAATTAATTATAATCAACCTGTAATGATCCTTGTTTGTGGTTTCAGGACAAACCATCTTCTTTTTCTTTTTCTGTGATTCGATCCGTGGAGAATGGCATTTATCGTCGTATTGATCCCGGATTGATCATTGTTAATGACAAAAAGCCAAGTGGGAACATCCACCCACGCGCTTCCGCTGCGCCCGGAACCTTCAAATGGTATCAGAGCGAGGTTACAACGTTGATTATAGTTATTTAATTTTCATTGATAATTTACGCATTCATATTTGATTCAATTCGAAATAAATCGTTCTATAAATCTGAATTAACGAGATCTATTCTTCCTCCGTTTCTCGATTCATATCACAGAAACAACCTTTTAATTTTAATTTTTTATTAAAATAAAAACGAGGAACTCATCCGGAGGAGCCGCTCTTTCTGTCTGTAGAACACGGGATTACACAACATGTAATTAAAACTACACGTCGTGTACTTAGGTTCAACGAACCGGCATTGGTCCGCCAAACCATGCCGTGTGAATTGATTGTGCCTAAGTTTTAATCACGCCGTGTTGACCAGAATTGAACGGCGCGTGGAAACCGGAATACACGGCGTGTATGTTGGAGCAACACGCTGTGTAGTCCGTTCCGACCCAGGTGAAACCGTGTACAAAGATAAGCCGCGTACCGCGTACACAGGATCGCCAGGCCGGTTACCGTGTAACAAGGAAGTACATGCCGTGTATGATTCATCTACACGCCGGGTACTCTAAAATTTCCAAAGTACAGAAAACATGCCAAAGTCCCGACGTGTACTTTGGATAAAGGGTGAAAAGAAAAATACACGCCGTGTAATTATAAACTACACGCCGTGTACTTTCCAGAAATGGAATTTCACCAGGTTTCCTCCAATGTACAAAGACCCATACAAGGAATATGGATGAGAAGAATCTCAAGGAAATTCAGAAAGGAATTTAAGATAAAGAATTGATTAATTATAAGATCATAATTAATTGAATTCGAGCGCGTATTATATTAAATAAAAGAATGATTAAAAGAATTTGAATTCTAAATATGCGTAAATGTCGTTGCATACTATGGATGATCATGAGCTAGACCAAAGACCCTTTGTATGTGTATGGTTTCATTTAAATTTATTTAATTTAAATTTGTTGGCCTGCGAGCCTTCTTCCAATAAAATGTAGGGCCTGCGTGCCCATGGTTTCTTTAATGTAAACCCATGTAATGGTGGATCTCCCAAGCCAGAGGAGACGGTTCAAATCCCGAAGCCGAGGCGAAACCGACGCAAGAAGATACAAAGGTGGACAGGTGGGAGCTGCAAAACACGAACCATCAGGTTCAAGGTGTTTTCCCTAGGTCAAGGTTAGCTTATCAAAACCGCTAGATAAGCTAACCAAATAGAAGCACATGATCATTCCATCTTATTTTATTTCTGTCTGATTGCATGGTTTATTTATTATGTATGTGTTGTCGCGATCACATAATTAATAAAATGAACAAGCATGCAAAGATGGAATAAAATAAAAACCGGACTATGCGTAAACATTATCAGAACATGGTTAATCACTTAAGCAAGCATCACTTAATATTAACAAGCATGTGATAATGCAAAAATTCGCATAAAGAATAAAATCCCTCAAATACCATATTAAGTCAGACCAAGCCTTCCGTTAATTGATTAAGGGAAAAACTCAATAAAACTATATTTTTGACCAACCCTTGTTGGGACACTTACTTTTATAAAGGAAGCCCTTATGAAAGGTTTCGGGTTGACTTAAGAATATTACATCAAGAGAAGTAGCCCTTGCTAGACTTGATGTAATACTGGAGGCAAGAGTTGAGGAAATCCAAGTCAAGATTTCAGGATTGGGGAGTCCACTCAATAGATCAAGGAACTATAAGCTCACAGTTGGCAAAGACCTGCCTACCTAAATACCTTCAAATAGCTTGAGCAACCCTTGTTGGGGTTATGCGAAGGGAAATATGGATCCTTGCCACTAGAATGTCAAAGCAACTGGACATTCTGAGTTCAATGGTGAGGACCATTGGGACATGATAAAATAGTGGGAGATTTTTTTTTATTATTTCTCATAAAAATGTAATCAAGAAAGTACTAATAAATCTTCTCTTTTAAATTGTAGAATCAAGATGACAAACTCGTCAACCACTTTTTCTCTGCGATCAATTCTGGATAAAGACAACATCCTCACTGACAGTAAATTTCAGGAATGGTTTAGGTGCCTTCGGGTTATCCTACGCCATGAACGAAAGCTTTACGTGCTGGAGTCCTTACTTCCTGATTCCCCTGCCCCAGGGGCAAGTCATGAAGATTTCCTAGTCTATGATCAACATTTGAACGATGCACTCGACATTCAATGTTTGATGCTATCATCAATGTCTAGTGAGCTCATGAAGTATCATGAAGACATGGATGCCTATAGCATGCTCGAGCATCTCCGTGGTCTATACTAGGAGAGAGAAAGACATGAAAGGTTTGAAATCTTCAAGGCTCTATTTCAGAGCAAGCTTGGAGAGGGTGCCCCAGCCGAGCCTCATGTAGTCAAGATCATTGGATACATTGAGCGCTTGGAGGTTCTAGGGTTTAAAATCCCCGAAGAACTGAGTACCGATCTCATTCTTGCATCACTCCCCCAGAGCTTCTCAAACTTTGTTGTGAACTTCAATATGAACAACATTGAGAAGTCTTTGTCTGATCTTCTCATCCTCATTCCCCAAGTGGACACTGACATGAAGCGTGAAAAGCCTTCTGTCCTCATGGTGAATAAAAGGAAAGGGAAGGGGAAGAGATTTAATCCCAAAGCTTCTTCAAGGCCTTCCAAGAAAAGGAAGATCAAAGGGGAGGCAAGGAACATGATGCTGTTTGTTTTGCATGTGGCAAGAAGGGCCACTGGAAGAAAAACTACACCCAACCAAGGAAGCAAGGGGAAGCTTCAGGTGCGTTTGTTATCAAATGAAATCTATATGTTTCTACTAATTGGGTATTAGATACTTATTGTGGTGCTCACATCTGTATCCAAATACAGGAACCAAGTAGATTCAGGAAGATTGATCGAGGGGAGGTAGATCTACGAGCAGCCAACGGAGCTAGACTCGCTGTTGTAGCTGTCAGAGACTACCACCTCACATTGCCTACTGGGATGGTCTTGGTTTTGAAAGGTTGTTATTATGTTCCTTCTGTTACTAAAAACATTATTTCAGTATCCAGATTAGATACTGATGGATTCATATTCAAGTTTGGAAATGAATGTTGCTACTTTTATAAAGATAACATTTGTTTTGGTAGGGCACATTTATATAACGACCTTTATGTGTTAGACTACACAAACCAAGTAATGGAAATCGATAACAAAGTTAATTCACATGACTCATACCACACCCAACTTTGGCATCACCGGCTAGGTCATGTCAATGAGAAACGTTTGACAAAATTACATCAAGATGGGTATTTAGATTCTTTCGAACTAAAACCACTTGGTGTATGTCATGCGTGTCTACAAGGCAAAATGACCAAAGCCCCATTTAGTGGGAAAGGTGAAAGAGCTAAAGAGATTATAGAATTAGTTCACACAGATGTGTGTGGACCATTTCCAGTTGAAGCAAGGGGTGGGTTCTCGTACTTCATAACTTTTACTGATGATTTTAGTAGATATGGATATATCTATTTAATGAGGTATAAGTCAGATTCTTTTGATCGGTTCAAAGAATATAAGAATGAATTTGAGAACCAGATTGGTAAGAAGATTAAGAAACTCCGCTCAGACAGAGGAGGAGAATATCTTAATCAGGACTTTATTGATTTCTTACGGGAGTTTGGGATTCTATCTCAACTCACTCCTCCTTACACACCGCAGTGGAATGGTGTAAGTGAAAGGAGGAACCGCACCCTGTTGTACATGGTGAGATCAATGATGAGCCATGTGAGTCTTCCATTATCCTTTTGGGGATATGCATTACAAACAGCAACACACATACTAAACCAAGTACCAACTAAATCGATAAATGGTATTCCATACGAGTTATGGAGTGGACGCAAATCCATGTTATCGAATTTACATGTGTGAGGTAGCGAAAAATTTGTTAAGGCCTCTTCAGGTAACAAACTCGCACCCCGAGGCACAAAGTGTATCTTTATAGGATATCCCAAGGAAACAAGGGGATATTACCCATACAACCCCTTAGAAAAAAAGGTTACAGTGGCAAGACACGCCATATTCCTTGAGAGGGAGCACATCTCCAAAAGAGATAGTGGGAGCGAGATAGACTTCGATGAAGTCGAGGCTCAAGATACACATGAATTGGTACAAGAACAGATTCCATAAAGCCCCGTGGAAGAACAATCTGTTCCAGAGACACAAGAACTGCGTAGGAGCATGAGAGAGGTGAGAGAACCAGAACGATATGGTTTTCTTGTCCCCGAGGATGGTGACTCATTATTGGTTGAAAATAATGATCCTCTTACCTACAAGGAATCAGTTGAAGGCATAGACATTGCCAAGTGGAATGAAGCCATGAATTCTGAAATGGATTCCATGTACCAAAACCAAGTCTGGATTTTGGTAGATCCTCCAGTTGATGTAAAGCCTATTGGTAATAAATGGGTATTCAAGAAGAAACTGGACATGGAGGGGCAAGTCAACACCTATAAGGCACAACTGGTTGCAAAAGGTTTTAGCCAACGTCAAGGAATTGACTATGATGAAACTTTTTCACCGGTTGCGATGCTGAAATTCATCAGAATCCTATTGGCCATTGCTGCTTACCATGACTATGAAATTTGGCAAATGGATGTCAAAATAGCTTTCCTTAATAGGAACCTCCAGGAAGATGTCTACATGACACAACCTGAAGGGTTTGTGACTCCAAAGGATGCCAACAAGGTAGGCAAGCTGCAGAAATACATTTATGGATTAAAGCAAACATCAAGGTCATGGAACATTCGTTTTGATGAAGTTGTTAAAAAATTTGGCTTTGTTAAGAACAAATGTGAGCCTTGTGTCTACAAAAGGTTTAGTGGAAGTGCAGTCGTTTTACTAATAGTATATATTGATGA
The DNA here is from genome assembly GCA_963277665.1 of Viscum album. Taxonomy (NCBI): domain Eukaryota; kingdom Viridiplantae; phylum Streptophyta; class Magnoliopsida; order Santalales; family Viscaceae; genus Viscum; species Viscum album. The sequence continues at coordinate 1,040,120,860 of OY728163.1, read as the reverse complement.
CATATTGCTAATTGGAAACGAAGTACCTGTCTTACAGTCAGTTAAGGCATGGTTGCATAAATGCTTCTCCATGAAAGACTTGGGCGAGGCGTCATATATTCTTGGGATCAAGATCCATCGTGATAGATCCAAGAGAATGCTGGGCCTGAGTCAAAGTACATACATTGACATGATACTGAAGAGATTCAGTATGGAACAGTCCAAGAGGGGATTGTTGCCAGTGTCACATGGTATTCATCTTTCCAAGAAAATGTGTCCTCAGACACATGAGGAAATAAAGAGGATGGCAAGGATCTCTTACGCATCTGCGATTGGGTCAGTCATGTATGCTATGCTATGTACGAGGCTAGATGTTGCTTACGCATTAAGTGCGGTAGGCAGATATCAAGCTGATCTAGGAGACCATCATTGTATGGAAGTCAAGACTATCCTTAAGTATCTGAGGCATACTAAGGATATGTTCCTGGTTTATGGAGGAGATGAGGAACTAGTCATCAGAGGACATGTAGATGCTAGTTTCCAGACTGATCAAGATGACATGAAGTCGCAGACTGGATACATCTTCAGTTTGAAGGGAGGTGCAGTGAGCTGGAAGAGCTCAAAACAAAGTGTGGTGGAAGATTCTACAGTGGAGTTCGAGTATATCGCAGCTTCTGAGGCAGCTAAAGAAGCAGTATGGATGCGAAGCTTCGTCCAAGAGCTGGATGTTGTACCAAGTAGTAAAGATCCTATCACACTCTATTGTGATAATACTGCAGCGGTGGCACTTGCAAAAGAGCCAAGGTCACATCAGCGAACAAATCACATACGTCGGAAGTATCATCTCTTGAGGGATTTTTCTCAGAGAGGTGAAGTTGCAGTGAGCAATATTTCCACGGAAGACAACGTGGCAGACCCATTGACTAAAGCCTTGACTCAGCAGAAACATGATCATCATGTGAGGTCTAGCGGACTAAAAGTCGTAGGCAGTTGGCTCTAGTCTAAGTGGGAGTTTGTAAGGGTTGGTGTCCTTAGAACCAACTATTTTGTACTTTGATTACATGAATGTTTACTTATTATATATTGTTCATTGTTCTGCATGACTATAATATAATAGTGTCCTGGAATATTTGTTGCATTAATAAGGTCATAACAGATCCCCGCTATGATGAGAACCTTGAAATGCTATAACAATATTCTTAAATAAAGTTCTGTGGTTGGATGACATACTATGATAGGACAGATAGTATACAGACCGTCATGTGCAAGTACTCGTAAGAAGATGAGACTCTCTCTCATGGAGTTCGCACTTGGTAATCTCCAAGATGAGAGATTATGAGAACATACCCGCCATTAGTAATTCCGCATGTCTTGGTGTCATCAGATATTGCTATCTTCAAGCGTGTGTAATGGTCCTTAGACTGGAAGATTATTATTAACTCATGTCATAACTCGCACACTTATATTTACTGACGAAAACTGTCACGCAGACAGTTGACGGGAAGTAGAGTACATTGGGTGCATCACGAGTGACATGTTGTTAATAGATAAGTCGAGGAAGGATTTTTTCCTTCCATTTATGGAAGTTGATATCTCGGCCCTTTGATTGAAATAGAACTGTCGCATTAAATTCCATGGCCATGGTGTCAATGACGAGTTTATTTCAGGTAGTCAAAGAACAACAGATCAGGCATATAGGTTTATGAAACTTCCATGAAACCTGCTTGATGAGATATTGAGACAAAGGGATTAAATTACACAGTAAGCATTCGTATGAGGTGATACGTCAATGCGGCGTCAACTTCTTTCTCTTGGGTGCCTTGACCTGTTGCTAGACAGTAATCTTGGACTTTAGGCAAACCTGCCTAATGCCACCGAGAAAGAGGCCTAGAGGGTCACACACTAAGTGTATCCAAGTATCTCAAGTTGAATAAATATTATTCCCGTACGTGGTTTAATAATTATTCAAGGAAGCCTAAGTTGTTTTAAATGATGTAGGAAAAATAAAACAAAACAAGTACACGCCGTGTATTATTAAATGTACACGCCGTGTAGTTTTATTTTGGAAAGGAAATGAATAAATGAAAACAAGATATACACGCCGTGTAGTTTTCAATGAAAAACAAGTACACGCAGTGTATTTATTATTACACCCCATGTAGTTTTTACAGTCGGGATTTTGAGGATATAATATTGTTTTATTAAATGATATTTATTATAATCAGCGTGAGCGCATGTCAAGGAATTATTTATTCGAAATGGGGGTTTTAAATAAAAGTCAATGAAATAAATAAAACGCGTAACGCGTTTATTTATTGTCATAACTCTATAACCCCACACACCCGATTATAAATATCCTCACAACCCCAACCCTTTTCTACAACACAAGAGAATCGTTGTGCACAACATCTCTGGAGAATTCTTTCAAGGCCGAAAGAACCTCTTCCTCCAAGAATGCTCTCAAGACTGAGAGAGATCCTCTTCCATCGGATCAAGACGATTTAAGGCGGACAACGCAAGCAAAGACTTCTCCACGCTAGCACCCGGAGAATCCTTTGGCGACGTCCAGAGATACGAGGTACACGTGTGGATCACCGCTAGAGGAAGTCTACACTTGGCTTCTACGATGAAACGACGGATCACATCGACAACGTGATCAAGAACATCAACGAAGAAAGAACACCCAAAAGGTATTTATTTATAATTAATTAAATTAATTATAATCAACCTGTAATGATCCTTGTTTGTGGTTCCGGGACAAACCATATTCTTTGTATTTTTCTGTGATTCGATCCGTGGAGACTGGCGTTTATCGTCGTATTGATCCCGGATTGATCATTGATAATGACAAAAAGACAAGTGGTCACATCCACCCACGCGCTTCCTCTATGACCGGAACCTTCATAAGAAATGTTCATGGATCCCTTATTGTGATGAAATGAACTATCTTGAATGACATGTATGTTCTAGAAGGCTGGACTCACATGAAACTACTCAATGTTTCTCATATGCCAATGTTAGATAATACTACTCTTTGGTATGGGAGACTCAGGAACGCGAGTGATAGGGGTCTTGGTGAGCTTAAGAAGCAAGTCCTGTTGACCACTGTAAATCCCAATAGCCTACCTTTCTGTGAGGACCATGTGTATGGTACATCTAAGAAGGTGAGCTTTAGTAATTCATCACACAAAGTTAGAAGTCCTCTTGAGTGTGTCCAATTTTATATTTGGGATCCCTCCAAGACTTATTACCATGGTGGATGTTCTCACTTTGTCACATTTATAAGTAATTTCTCCTACAAGGTATGGATTTACATACTGATACACAATTCTGATACCTTTTATATTTTCAAGAATCAGAGAGCTAGTGCAGAGGTCAAATCTGAAAATAAGCTTAAGGCTTTTAGAATTGATAATGGTTTGGAGTATTTTTCCACTGCATTTGTTGAGTTCTGTAGCTTTGAGGGCATCCATTGGTATTGGACTATTGTGGAAACTCCATAATAGAATGAGTAAGATGATATAATGAATATGACCATTCTAGAGAGGGTGAGATGCATGTTGTTCCATTCCAGTATACCTAAGTTCGTTTGGGATGAGGGTTCCACCACATTAGTGTGCCTGATTGACCACTTCTCATCCTCTGATAGTGCTTTTAAAACACCACAGGAGCTCTGGATAATAAAACCTACCATTATTTATCACTTTAGGGATTTTGGATCTACATTTTATATACATTTTATGAATAATAAGATGGAACCTAGGGATATCAAATGCATCTTCATTGGTTATCCAGAGGGTGTTAAGGGTCACAAGTTGTGGATAGAAAAATTGGGGTATAAAAAAAGAATTACCCGTCATGTTTTTTGTGTTTTGCGAGCCTTGATTTCCCAAAAGAAAGACTGTCTAGTTTGATGAATCTAGTACACCCCAACCTTTAGGTTCCAAGGTTAGTTCATATTCTAGAGTCCACTTAGAACCTGAGTCTATCTCTGTTGATCCTTCCCCAAAAGCTCAATATCTATCTAATTCAGATTCTGGTTCTAAACTAGAAACTAAGTGAGGAGACCTTCGAGAGTACTAGTTGACTCGAGATATAATTTGGAGGATTATTAGGCCTCCTTCTTAAATCATCCATACTTTCATGGATGAATATTATTTTAATGTTTCTCAATACAAAAATAATGACGAATCATAAAATTTCATGAATGTTTTAAAATCCAATGAATCCAGATAATGGTTAACTGCCATGAATGATGATATTAAATCTCCTCTTAAGAAAAATTCATGGGTTATTGTAACCAAAACCTTAAATGAGAAGGTAATTATTTGAAAATAGATCTTTTAGAAGAAAGAAGATAAAACCGAGGAGGTAAAAATCAAGTATAAAGTCAAGTTAGTTTCTAAATTATTCCTTCAAGAGATGGGGTTTACTATGGTATGATTTTTCTCTCTGTTATTAACCATTCATATATTCGGATTATTCTTGATTTTACTACCAATAAATATTTCCATATAGAACAGTTACATGTTAAAATTGCATTTTTTTCATGGAAAAGTTGATGAAACAATTTATATGAGGCCTCCTGATGGGTTTTCAATTTTTTTAAATGAATCAAGTTTTTCTTTTTCAAAATTCTTTGTATGGTTTGAAACAATATTCAAGACAATATTATACACATTTTTATTCTTTTATGATTGATTTTTTTTAACAGAAGTAATTTTGATGCATGTGTTTATTTTTAGCATGTTAAGCATGATATGATTTACTTGATTTTATATGTTGATAACATGTTAGTTATTGGTAAAAACATGAGGTTGATTTAGCATATAAAGCCCAACTAAATTCTACTTTTGAAATGAAGTATTTGGGAAATAAAAAAGAAATCATGGGAATGCAAATCATTAGACATAGAAAGGATGAAACCTTATGTTTAGAAAACATGCCTTTTTTAAATAGTTTTAAAGTGGTAATTATTTGTGCACATTAATACTATGATCATACCCCCAGGACATCACTTTAAGCTACCCCCAAATTAGTCTTCTCTTAGGGAAGTCAAGGTAGATATTATGAGTAAGATCCATTATGTTAATGTTCTTGGGATTCTTATGTATGTAATAGTTTGTTATAGACCATATATTTCTTTTGTTGGGTATACTCCATGTAAGTTTATGGGAAAACCTAGGAAACCAAAATGGAATGCTCTGAAATGGACCCCTAATCATTTTCAATCTATTTTGATTTATGAATTTGATATGAAAAAAATGATAGTTGGAGTGATGATATTATAGGATTTGTAGATTTTGATTATGTTGTTAATATAAACACCTATAAATTTACTACTGGTTTTGTTTTCCTTGCTTATGGTGGTCCTGTTTCATGAAAATGTACCATGGAATCAGAAGTGTCACTATCTAATAATAAGGATGAATACATTACTTTAACCAAATCTATTAAATAATCCATTTGGTTAAAAGGCCTTATTAACGAGCGTTTTATATGATTCTAGTTTAGTTGTACAATGTGATACTCAATCTGCTATACAGTTGTCTAAAAATTATGTTTTCCATAGTAGATCAAAGAATATAAACATTAGGATTTGTTTTTTAGGGAAAAAATTGAGTCTCAGACAATGTGTGCCACCAAGGTGCATAATAGGTAAAACTTGGTTAATAGTTTGACTAAAGATGTGCGCTTTTGTAAGTTTATGTATTGTTCAAATATTATGAACTTGGTCCCAGTTCAATAGTATTGGTTGTGAGAACATCATTAGGAAATATTTTTTAAATTTCAAGGTGGAGTTTTTTTATATTGTCACTGCATTATTTATATCATAATTCAAATTGACATGTTTAATATGTATTCCTGCTTGTTTCCTTACTTCGGCCCATGATTGGATCACTCCTATTTTCATGGCTTGCATGGAACTATTTACATGTTGCAATTTTTTCACAGAATTTCTTTTTTATCTCCCTCAACTATAGATGGAATCTTGACATTTGTTTTTAGCTTACTTCAGTGGGTTGATTTAAGATCACTAATCATATTGATCCAATGATCCCTATGCGACCTCCACATGTTTCTTTGGTGTGTTTTCCCTATCTGAGGGGAAGGATTGAGATATAAACCACAATGAGGGGGGGGGGGATAAGTTTTGGTAAGTCTTGTTCCAATATAAACTACATGACTTTAATCCCTATTCAATTTAACTCTTTCACTTGTTAAGGTGAACAAATCACTCTTTTCCTATCTTTCCTTCTTTATTTCTTGCATCACAACCGAACACACGCACACAAGGAACAAAAAAATTTAAATGGTTTCCCACTCAATGTGATATGACTAGTACTTAGTGTGAAACAGAATCATCTATTATAAAACAACCCACTAAATTCATCATGTGAGCTATAACAAGAAGGGTATAACCTTGAGACTCATGTTTGCACATCTCACGACTATACTTCGGAACATCCCATACACAGGTGAATCCCACACATTACAATGATAAAAATTTGGGTTACAAAAGGATATTATGATGCCAATGAAGAATTTTTATTGTTATAAATGTGCATCCTCTTTCTTATTCTTCTTTCACATTCATAACAACATGCAAGGAATTACTCTTTTTGTATACAATGTTGAAATGAAAAAAACCTCTTTATATTCACAGAATAAAATGATTATTTCCTTTATTGCACAAATTGAAAGACACTTATTTTTCTAATTTAGTGTATAAAAAATGATACAATGGTTCTTCATCAACTCTTTTTATACCAGAGAAATTCACTGCTAGAATCTGGTATTAGATCTTATTATCCTTGGCACGCAAATTCTCTCTCAATGATTATAGTGTCGAACTTATTATCTTCATTTTCACTAATTCTCCTTTTAACTCTATTTTGTATAAAATAAATCCTGAAAAAAAGACCTCCATTTTTTATATTTTGAATTTGAATTACAAATTCAAATTTAAACCAACAACTTATATAAAATTATTCTTTAAACTCACCCTTTGGATCTTTATCACAATAAATCCTGATCATCCAATTCAAATTTATATATATTTTGAGTTAGAATAACTACCAAATTACTTAGATGGAGACATGTTAGAACTCTAATTAGAATCTTACCTGATTAGGAAATTATAAAATAGACATATCCATTACGGTGCATGTCACAACTCGTCCTCTCGGGATCGTTCCGTGACTACCCCAAGGCCGCCTTCCATAGGCCAGGGGCTGACGACTAGCACCAAAGGCGTAAATTCCTAAAACTAGGAAGGTATTGCCTTTATAAACTAGAAACACACACAATAGAGGAAGCTAGAAGTAAAACACTAAGTAAAACTATATACAAAAGGAGTGTTGAAAAGTAAGAGGCCAAAAATACAAGCCCAACTGTAAAGTACAAGGAAACTGAAAACAAGTACAACTGAAGAAAGTTAAACAACTGAAAGGTGAAAAGCAGCTCCTGGAATGTCCACTACAGATCCTACCTGAAGGGTATGTACAGATAGCCTCCTCAACACTCCACGTCCGTCAGTCTCCTCCGTGTACTGAATCGTCGTAAGGTCCACCTCGGAGTACCGTCCAGTCTTGATGCTCTCAGCCTCCATCAGCGTTGTCCGTCGTCTGCATCCAACACAATGATGTGCGGGCATAGCTCGTGTAGGGGTGAGTATAACGATACTCATTAAGGACCCTGAAACCACCAAGGTCTTTCAAAATCCACCAAGGACAAACCACAAAGTAAGAAATCAACGGATAGCCATTACTTAGGTATATGCCCATAAATATACCTAATTTATCAAGTAACCCATCTCAATCATGAGGAAAACCTAGAAGACACCGACTCAGCTCACACAGGTATACATTTTATGTAGAGAGATAGAGATGATCAGATATAGCCACTGAATCATCAGAGCTGTCGGACCAACACATGATCCATGAAAAACTATTCTGTTAGACCAACACATGATCCATGACCAGCTATTTTTTCGGACCAACACATGATCCAGGAAAAGAAGTCAGAACTATCGGACCAACACATGATCTAGGAATAGTCGTCAGTGCACAACCAACCACCGGGTTTCCACAAATCACGCTTGATTTCGGGAGGGTCTGCTCCTCAAGCCAAGTGTTGACATGTCAACTGCCACCAAGTCCCACGAAGAAGTATCTCAAAGGTCCGTCTCGTCATAGGGGTCTCAACGCAATAGAAGGCGCGTTAATCGGACGCCAGGTCTGTGAGTTATTAGCTTTTTAGTCTTGGAGGCCTGGTTGGATTCGTGTACGATCCAACCTGACTGTATCTCAACATTACCCGGAACTCTAGTGGGGTATACTCAAAGGGACCGTCGTTCTCTAAGAAAATCAGCGTCGCTGATGGTTCGTCAAACGGTCGTCCGGTCCCAAAGTTACGGCCAAAGGAAGTAACAGGGTCGGTAATGGGCCCGGGTCTGGTCCAACCTAGTCGGACCGACTCGGCCCAACCCAGTATAGGCCGACCTGGTTTGGGTCAACCCGGACAGACCCACTGGGTCTTACCTGGCCCGTTGGGTGGGTCAGCCCATTAGGTTTAACCCGGTCTGTTGGGCCCGACCCAGCGGACTGCGAGGGTGGTTCGGCCTGGAGGCCGCCGCGTAGGCGGCTCGGCCCAAAGGCCGGGGACGATTTGGCCTGCGCCGCGAGGGGTGCGGCTCGGCGACTCGGCCTGGGAGGCTGTGCCGGTTCGTCCAGCGACGCCGCGAGGAACACCGCGGGTCGTCTCGAGAGGCCGGTGAGCAGGCCGGCAGGGCGTGGGCAGGGCGTGGGCAGGGCGCGGGCGGGCACGGGCAGGTGGCGCGGGGCGTGCGGGCAGCGTGGGTAGGCACAAGAAGCACGCCGGGATGCCGTGGGCAGGTGGTCTGGGCGCCAGACGGCGCACCGGGAGGCTGCGGGCAGGCGGCCTGGGCACCGGGCAGCGCACTGGGAGGCCGGCTGGGCGCCATGCAGCATGCCGGGAGTTAAGCCTCGTGTGGTCCCCACGTCATAACCTCTCATAGGAGGTTATGCTCGGGTGGGCCCCACCACCATAACCTCCCAAAGGAGGTTAAGGTGTGGTGGTCCCACCTCCAACTCCCATGAGGAGGTTATAACCAACCAACCTTCACATGGCAGTTAAAAATAAAATAAAGTGAGCTTATTTTATTTTATTACTTCACACGAAAACCCAAAAAATAACTTTTATCCTCAACTCACTACCGTCGAAGTGAAAGTCTTCTTAAGAGAATACCAGCGCTGCGAGTTCAACTGTGCTCTCAGATTTCAATTCTGAGCACCGATTCAAAAGTTATAAAAACCCGCTCGTACGTTTACTAAACGTACCCAAGCAAAACTTCAAAAATTGATTCCGGGCACACCGGGCCTCAAAAATCAAGCACTGTAAACTTTCGTGGACTCATAAAAATCCCATGTATTAAAAAAAATCCCCACGGGATTTTTGGGTCTTTACATTCTCCCCACCTCAGGGCTTTACGTCCCCGTAAGCTACAACTCTAACTAAGGGAACAAATGGGGGTACTGAGAATGCATCTAAGACTCCCACTCCCATGTGCTCTCCTAGAGGTTCCCGTGCTGCCAGCGAACACACACCATAGGTATCGACCATCCACGTAGAACCTGCTCCTGTCTGTAACGACCCAAAGTTTCATTAATGGAAATCCCTCTTGATCTAGTTAAATGTCTCTTTATGTTTATATAAAATGTCAACTTATTTGGTTTTATGCTTATAATTTTGACCATTGCTAATATATCCACTGAATATTGATCACATGATTAGTATAAATATAGGGATTTAACAAATCCAAATTTACTCAGACAAAGGAAGCGATGACCCCATCTAGTAGAATTGCCCCATACGAAGCCCATTTTTTGGAGCTCGGAAAAGAGGTGGCATCCTTGGGCTTCGCTCTTGACCAAGCCAAAGCTGAGCTTCATCATGTTAAGCTCGAATGAGACCATCTACGGGATAAGTGAAAGTTAATAGAAATTACCACTCGAGCGATGTTATCCGAGCCACCCCAAGAGTCCATCACCATCTCACACCTTACCATTAGGTCTTATGCGGCTGTTTTAAGGGGTTATGTAACTAATCGATAGTACTATGTTCATGTACATTATTTTTTTTGTATATAATAATGAATATACTTTCTGGTCATTATTGATACTTTGTAAATAGTTTTTAAAGTACAAATAGTATTTTTAGTTATTATTTAATTAAGAATTATATTTTTTTTAAATTAAGGGATTTTTGAATTAAATAATATTTTAATAAAATATTATTATTATTATCAAATTAATTTTTATTAAATATAAATGATCTTATAATTTTATGAATGCAATTATAATTCTTATTAAGGTTTGAAAGCCATTTCTGTTAAAACTTGTGAATTTTCGATAAATGTCGGTTTTTATTTTAAAAGTGAAAATTAACATACTTAGAAAATTATTTAGATAAAATAAATTTTATTTCTAGAATCAGGACGTCGAAATTATCCAACGGTGAATTTTTCATAATTTTCTGAGACAGTCAAATTTTTGGGTAAAAATTAAATACCGTTTAAATATATAATGTGTTTTATGACATCATAATGATCCAATAGTGATGTAATAAAATACTATAATCTTTATGTTCGACCAATATATGTTTTACCATTAAAATAATGTGATTTTGGGTTTGTTTGACGTACTTTTCAAAGCATTAATGGACCCCTCAAGACTTATTAAACACTTTGCCTTTTTAAATTAATTTCAATGGGAGTATGACTCACCTCCACATAAGCAACCTTATTATTTTAAGAAGTTAGGACTTTGGACTTATAAAATATTGTTTTCCTCTTCACTTTTACAAAAACCATGGGCAAAAAACCATGGGATGGTTTGTGGTTTGGATTAATTTAATGTAAGGGGACCCAAACCTAAATAATAAAGAATTCCCTCATCTTTCCTATATAAACCCACCCAAGATCCCACTTCCTCCTCACTCAAAGCCTTTGGAGTTCGTCCAACCTCTGATCTACTCTCTCTAGAATCCTCCCAAGGTTCCCAAAGCTCCCAAAAAGCCTCTCACAAGCCTCTCTCTAGCCTTTGGAAGCACACTTCCAAGTAAGGGTTTTTTCTTCCTTTTTCATTTTTGTCCAATTTTCTTTAAGTTGTTTTGCCCTTTTAATTTCAATTATGGATGTTGGGGTATGGTTTCGCACCTCCCTCATACTTCCCTATTTATGTTTGAATGACGAGATACCCCTTTATCTCTCATTAAATGCCTCCCATGTACACCCGTTACTATGCCGAAATTCCAAAAGGAACTTCTCTCTCCTCTTTTACATTCAAGAAATACTTTTGTATCATGAATCTAAATTCCATTACAATTGTTTGGACATGTATCTATATGACCCCCCTTACTGTCCATTTCATGTAAATATGATGAGACACCCCTTTCTCTCTCATCAACCATTTTTAGGAATTCTAATGTCACGTTGTTACGCTGCCAAAATTACACCGATTTTCTAAGCCAATGCCATTGTGTAGTGAATACCATGCCCATTTATCCATCAAAGGTATTCACCTTTATGAACATTTCCTTATTGATTATAAAGTTTCATGTATTAATTCCACATTCCTTTATCGTGGAATAAATGATTATGTTTTATGAATCAATGTTTTATGATCCATGTGACACACTTATGCATGAAATGGAATGTTTAAGAAGGGTGCGCCCTTATAGCACTCCAATGAATTGGGTAAAGTATAGTATCATGATACGCCATGTTCAATGAGTGTTGACTCATGCTAATTCAAGTGCAAAGAGGGTTTACTCGTGCTTTATGTGCAATGAGTATTTACTCATGCTCCATGTGCAATGAGCCTTGGCTCATGCTAATTCCATGTTAAGTGTTGTTGCCACATTTCCATGTTATGATTATCATGCTTTATAATTCCTTTATGTTCATGTTTCTCTTATGATCTATTAATATGCCTATTTCCTAACATGTATTGTACTCCTCATGTTATTCCATTTGTACTCCTTTACTGGGCTTTATAGCTCACCATTTTCTTATACATGTCCTTAGGTTATCCCATGCAATGCTAAGTACGAGGGAATGTAGTGGTCATGTAAAGGAAGTTTTCAATAAAGATTTTGTATTTCATGTTTTAAGTTTTTATGTAATGATCCTAATCCCCAGAGACACTAAAACTCTCTATCTTATTTGTTGTATCAAGTGAAGTTTTATGTAATAAATCATGTTTAAGTTTGTAATAAAAGCCGGGTTGTCATAGTTGGTATCAGAGGATAGGTTTAGTTATTTTTGGGATTAGGATTAGAAAACCCTAGTAAAGCCTTAGAGACAAGACTAAGTATAATAAAAATATCCCTAAGTTTTGGTAAGTACTGAGTAAGTGGTTTATCAAACAAATACATCCCTGTCTGGATACGAGCAGGTAGAGGCGGCTCTAGCACAGATGTATCCAAGGGGTAAAACCTGAAAACACCGCTTTGAGCTAGACTCGAACGGGAACTGGTGCACGACAATGGGCCTTGTTGCACTCTTGGTTACGACACTCCCGGGGGATATGTTTTGATAAATTCACAAGCTTAGTATGAACCCTTATTATGGGAATTAAAAAAAATGCCCCTAAGAATTTATGTTAGAAAGTAGATCATGAAAAGACTAGATTGAAGCCTATAGACTCATGAGTTAAGGAAATAAAAGTTTATTTATAAGTCATCAACTTTTGTCTTTTGATTACCCTTTATGTGTTACCCCTAACTTTCCTTTTATTCCAGCCAATGACTGGTAATAGGAGGACTCGGGCTAACAACCGATGTGAAGATCAGTGTGATGACTGTACTAATGAGATGCCCAATCCAATGGGAGCGGGAATCGTGAACTTTGTCACACTTATCTCTGAGCTAACTGAAGTTTTGAATAGAAACACAGGTCAAAAGGAACGTTCAACCCCCCCCCCCCCAAGAAAGAACAAGTCGCTATCGAGAGCTTCATGAGACAAAAGCCTCCTACTTTTAGTGGATCATCAGATCCCATGATTGCTGAACAATGGATCAACTCCATTGAAAAGATCTTCTCCATCCTTCAATGTTCTGAACAAGAGAAGGTTCTCCTGGAGGCTTATCGTATGGAGGGTGAAGCTAATCAATGGTGGACGTTGATAAAAAATACGAAGACTGAGGACGAGATCGTGGCGTTGTAATTGAAGAATTTCCGGAAGATGTTTTTCGATAAATATTTTCCGCGCACCCTCCAAATTAAGATGGAAAGGGACTTCCTTTCCCTCAATAAAAAAGATGAAGAATTTTTTGGAGCGTACGAGGAAAACTTCATAAGGCATGCACGATACGCTTCTGTCTTTGTCGTTACCCCCAAACGCAAAGTTGACCACTTCTTTGGTGGGATGAAGCCTAGCCTATGGAAAGCATTGGCGATCCGTGACTTTGAAAACTATGAGGAAATTGTCCGATGTGCCCTCAAGGTCGAAATGGATATCGGAGAATCATAGGGGTATCATGGGGATAAGAAGCGTAAGGTGGACTTCAATACTGGTGGTCTGATGGATAAATCCAACGGTGATAAGAAGATCCAGCACCCCACTTTCCAAAAGTGCGGAAAGAAGCACCCTAGAAATTGCCTTAAGGGGATGAGGAAATGCTTTAGGTGTGGAAGAGAAGGGAACCTAGCTATTAACTGTCGGCAAGAAAGAACCGCAGATGAAACAGATGAGAGGAATGTTCTATTCGAACCTCAACGCATTGTTCAATGCTACAAATGCAAAGAACCAGGTCATTTTGCAAATCAGTGCCCTAATCCAAGGATTTTTGGAGGCAACCAACAACCTCCAAGGAAGCAAGGAAGAGCTTTTTCCATCACTTATGCCGAAGTGAACCCCTAAAATGAAGTGGTGACAGGTACGCTAGTTATTCATTCAAGAATAGAGAACATACTTTTTGATTTAGGTTCTACGCATTCTTTTATATCTTGAACGTTTAGTAGAACAATCCCAACACCACCACAAATCATGGAAGTGAAGATGTTAGTGAGTACGAAAAATGGGGCAATCATTGCATCCCATGAATATAAGTCCTCCCCTATTTTAATCTATGGATTGAATTTCCTGGAGAACCTCATCATACTCCCTCTGGTGGAATTTGATGCAATTCTTGGCATGGATTGACTTTCCTTATATAGAGCCAACATAAATTGTCGGGAGAGGGAAATCACACTCCATATGGAGAATCGACCCCCGATTCTTTACAAGTTTAAGGAGGAAGATGAATCTCCTTTAGCTCCATCATCTCAAGCATGTATATTACTGACCTATGAGCACGCGTATCTGGCTCAGATGATTGAGTCCAAGGAAGAAACCATTCTTGAATAAATGCCTATTGTGAGGGAATTCGCTGAAGTGTTTCTCGAGGAACTGCCCGGTCTTCCTCCTAGAAGAGATGTTAAATTCTCAATTGAACTTATACCTGGGGCTTTACCAATATCCAAGACTCCATATAGAATGGCTTTTATAGAGCTTAAAGAGCTGAAGAAACAACTACAGTAGAATCTGGATAAAGGGTTTATACGCCCAAGTGCTTCACCATGGGGTGCACCGGTCCTCTTCATCAAGAAGAAGGATGAGTCAATGCGGCTTTGCATCGATTATTGTGAACTTAACAAAATCATGATAAATAACAAGTATCATCTCCCACGAATTGATGACTTGTTCGATCAACTGCATGGAGCACAATACTTCTCCAAGGTGGACTTGTGGTCGGGATATTATCAAGTAAGGGTGAAGAAGGAAGATACCCCCAAGACTGCTTTTCACACAAGATACGGACACTATGAATTCATAGTAATGCCTTTAAGACTCACTAATGCTCCAGCAATATTTATGGACTTAATGAATAAAGTCTTTAGATATTACCTCGACAAATTTGTGGTAGTCTTTATAGATGATATTCTAATATACTCCAAAACCAAGGAGGATCATGAGGAGCATTTAAGAACTGTACTAGAGACTTTGCGTAAGGAGAAGCTCTATGAAAAGTACATAAAGTGCGAGTTATGGTTAAAGGATGTCTCATTCTTGGGCCATATCATCACAAGCAATGAGATATCTGTGGATCCCTCCAAAATAGATGTAATTGAGGGATGACCGAGACCAACATCGATAACGGTTATCCGTAGCTTCTTGGGGTTAGCTGGATATTATCGAAAATTTGTGAGAAATTTATCATGATTGTCTAACCCTCTTACCAAGCTAACTTGAAAGGGAGTAAAGTTTGCTTGGAGTGATAAATGCGAAGAAAGCTTCAAGGAGTTGAAAAGGAGGCTTATCACTGCGCCCGTGTTCACTTTACCCACAAGTGGGGAACTTTTTGTTGTTTTCAGTGATTCTTCAAAGAAGGGCTTAGGCTGTGTGATGATTCAGAATGATAAAGTGATATCCTATGCCTCAAGGCAGTTGAAAATCCATGAGCGAAACTATCCAACGCATGATCTGGAGTTGGTGGCGGTGATCTTTGCCTTGAAAATCTGGCGACATTATCTCTATGGAGAGAAATGTGAGATATATACTGACCACAAGAGTCTTAAATATATATTCACACAGAAAGAGCTTAATATGCGCCAAAGAAGATGGATAGATCTCATCAAGGATTATGACTATTCAATCCATTACCACCCTGGGAAAGCGAACAAGGTGGAAGATTCCCTAAGTAGAAAGGACCCAGTGATTCTTTCAATGATGAGAATTGAGAAGGATCCAATCTTCTTAGACTTGATGAAGATGGACATGAGAATCATAAAGAAGGGAACATCATCAATCCTTTCACAAATTATTGCTTAACTATATCTTTTGGAAAGGTTAAAGGATGCTCAAAAGGATGATGTGGGAATTCAGGGAAAGGTGGAAGCTATCAAAAAAGGGAAATCCTCAGAGTTTAATGTTAATGAAGAAGGAATTGTGCGATTTGGGAAAAGACTATGTGTTCCATCAAGTCCAAAACTGAAGAAGGAACTTTTGGATGACGCACATAGTTAAAATTTCACTATTCACCCAGGGAGCACAAAGATGTATCGAGATCTCTGAGAAAACTTTTGGTGGGATAATATGAAGAAGGAGATCATTGAATATACATCAAAGTGCCTGGTGTGTCAGCAAGTGAAGGCAGAGAGACAGAAGTCTAAGGGGATGATGCAACCATTGCCCATACCAGAATGGAAATGGGAGAACATCACCATGAACTTTGTCACTGGACTTCCAAGGACATCCAAAGGCAACAATGCAATCTGGGTTGTTGTGGATCATCTTACAAATACTACACACTTCATTTCTATTTGGGATTATTTCTTATTGGATCAACTGGAACAGATATATATCAGGGAAGTGGTAAAGTTGCATGGAGTACACCTATCTATTGTATCTGACCGAGATCCAAGATTCACCTCTAAGTTTTAGAAGAGTCTTCAACATGATCTGAATACTGAACTAAATTTCAGTACGACCTATCATCCTCAAAATGATGGCCAATCCGAGCGGACTATCCAAACACTTGAGGACATGTTGAGATCATGCTCAATGGGCTTTAAAGGAGGATGAGATCAACATCTTCCACTGTTTTAATTCTCCCACAACAACAATTTCCACTCAAGCATCCAAATGACACCATATGAAGCCATGTATGGGAAAAGGTGCAGAACACCAGCATGTTGGGATGAGGTCGGTGAACGTAAGCTGCTTGGACCAGAAATGGTCAAGGAAATGGTGGAGAATGTGAAAACCATTCAGCAGCATATCAAGGCAGCCTAGAGTCGACAGAAGAGTTATGCAGATAACCGTCGACGGGACCTTGAGTTTAAAGTTGAAGACATGGGTTTTCTATGCATATCTCCATGGAAGAAGGTCATGAGGTTTGTAATGAAAGGGAATTTAAGTCCAAGGTACATCGGCCCCTTCAAGATTCTTGATCGTGTCGGGGATGTGTCCTATCGACTAGCACTTCCACCTACTATGGCCAAAGTACATGATGTCTTTCATGTATCCCTCTTAAGGAAGTACATACCAGACCCTTCACATGTACTCTCTTCTGAGGTGGTACAATTGGAAGATGATATTTCTTATGAGGAGCAACTATTGAAGATCTTAGATCGTAGAGAAAAAGTTCTACGAAATAAGACAATGCCCCTCGCCAAGCTGTTGTGGAGAAACCACAAGTTTGAAGAAGCGACTTGGGAATCGGAGAAAATGATGAATCTGAGTTACCCACATCTGTTTTAGTGTGGGAAAAAGAAAATTTCAAGGGTGAAATTTCTTAAGGGGGGAATATTGTAATGACCCAAAGTTTCATTAATGGAAATACCTATTAATCTAATTAAATGTATCTTTATGTTTATATAAAATGTCAAATTCTTTGGTTTTATGTTAAGAATTTTGACCGTTGCTAATATAACCGTTTAATAGTGATCACATGATTAGTATAAATATAGAGCTTTAATAAATCCAAATTTACTCAGACTAAGGAAGTGATGACCTGTTCCAGTAGAATTTCCCCATACGAAACCCATTTGTCGGAGCTCGAAAAAGAGGTGGCATCCTTGGGCTTCGCTCTTGACCAAGACCAATTTGAGCTTCATCATGTCAAGCTCGAAAGAGACCATCTATGGGAGAAGTGGAAGTTGATAGAAATTACCACTTGAACGATGTTATTCAAGCCACCCCAAGAGTTTGTCACCATCACACACCTTACCCTTAGGTCTTATGCGGATGTTTTAAGGAGTTATGTAACTAATCAATAGTACTATGTTCATGTAAAGTATTATTTTTTATATAATAATTAATATGCTTTCTTGTCATTATTGATACTTTGTAAATAGTTTTTAAAGTACAAATAGTGTTTTTAGTTATTATTTAATTAAGAATTATATATTTTTTTAAATTAAGGGATTTTTGAATTAAATAATATTTTAATAAAATATTATTATTGTTATTAAATTAATTTTTATTAAATATAAATGGTCTTATAATTTTATGAATGCAATTATAATTCTTATTAAGGTTTGAAAGCCATTTCTGTCAAAACCCGTGAATTTTCAATAAATGTCGGTTTTTATTTTAAAAGTGAAAATTAACATATTTAGAAAATTATTTAGATAAAATAAATTTTATTTCTGGAATTAGGATGTCGAAATTATCCAACAGTGAATTTTTCATAATTTTCTGAGACAGTCAAATTTTTGGGTAAAAATTAAATACCGTTTAAATATATAATGTTTTTTATGACATCATAATGACCCAATAGTAATGTAATAAAATAATATAATCTTTATTTTTGTCCAATATATGTTTTACCATTAAAATAATGTGATTTTGGGTTTGTTTGAATTACTTTTCAAAGCATTAATGGACCTCTCAAAACTTATCAAACACCTTGTCTTTTTAAATTAATTTCAATGGGAGTATGACTCACCTCCACATAAGCAACCCTATTATTTTAAGAAGTTCGAACTTTGGACTTATAAAATATTTTTTTCTTCTTCCCTTTTCCAAAAACCATGGGCAAAAACCATGGGATGGTTTGTGTTTTGGATTAATTTAATGTAAGGGGACCCAAACCTAAATAATAAAGAATTCCCTCACCTTTCCTATATAAACCCACCCAAGATCCCACTTCCTCCTCACTCAAAGCCTTTGGAGTTCGTCCAACCTCTTCCCTACTCTCTCTAGAATCCTCCCAAGGTGCCCCAAGATCCCAAGAAGCCTCTCACAATCCTCTCTCTAGCCTTTGGAAGTGCACTTCCAAATAAGGGTTTTTTTTCTTCCTTTCTCATTTTTGTCCAATTTTCTTTAAGTTGTTTTGTCCTTTTAATTTCAATTATGAATGTTGGGGTATGGTTTTGCATATACCTCATACGGCCCTCTTTATGTTTGAATGATGGGATACCCCTTTCTCTCTCATTAAATGCCTCCCATGTACACCTGTTACTATGCCGAAATTCCGAAAGGAACTTCTCTCTCCTCTTTTACATTCAAGCAATACTTTTGTATCATGAATCTAAATTCCATTACAATTGTTTGGACAAATATCTATATGACCCCCCTTACTGTCCATTTCATGTAAATATGATGAGACACCCCTTTCTCTCTCATCAACCATTTTTATGAATTCTTATGTCACACCGTTACGGTGCCAAAATTGCACTGATTTTCTAAGTCAATGCCATTGTGTAGTGAATACCATGCCCATTTCTCCATCAAGGGTATTCACCTTTATGCACATTTCCTTATTGATTATAAATTTTCATGTATGAATTACACATTCCTTTATCGTGGAATAAATTATTATGTTTTATGAATCAATGTTTTATGATCCATGTGGCACACTTATGCATGAAATGAAATGTTTAAGAAGGGTGTGCCCTTATAGAGCTCTAATGCATTGGGTAAAGTATAGTATCATGATATGTCATGTGAAATGAGTGTTGACTCATGATAATTCAAGTCCAACGAGGGTTTACTCGTGCTTTATGTGTAATGAGGATTTACTCATGCTCCATTTGCAATGAGCCTTGGCTCATGCTAATTCCATGTTAAGTGTTGTTGCCACATTTCCATGTTATGATTATCATGCTTTATCATGCCTTTATGTTCATGTTTCTCTTATACTCTATTGATATGCCTATTTCCTAACATGTATTTTACTCCTCATGTTATTCCATGTGTACTCCCTTACTAGGATTTATAGCTCACCATTTTCTTATGCATGTCCTCAGGTTATCCCATGCAATGCTACGTATGAGGGAATGTAGTGGTCATGTAAATGAATTTTTCAATAAAGATGTTGTATTTCATGTTTTAAGTTTTTATGTAATGATCCTAAGCCCCAAAGACACTAAACCTCTCGATATTCTTTGTTGTAGCAAGTGAAGTTTTATGTAATAAATCATGTTTAAGTTTGTAATAAAAGCAGGGTTTTCATACTGTCGATCTTCAATCTCCACTGGAACCTCCGTGAAAGTCACCCCATCATCGATGTCCAGCTCTCTATGGTCGATGATGTGGGAAGGGTCGTGCATGTATCCCCTCAGCTGAGATACATAAAAGACGTCGTGCACCCAGTGCAACTGAGGTGGAATATCTAAGCGGTAAGCCACTTTTCCAACTCTGGTGAGGACCTGAAAAGGTATGATGAATCTCGGAGATGACTTGCCGATTTGGCCAAATCTACATAGACCTTGTCGAGGTGAGACCCGTAGGAAGACGTGGTCGCCATCCTTGAACTCCATAGGCCTCCATCTCTTGTCAGTATACGACTTCTGTCTGCTCTGTGCAGTCTTCATCCGCTCCTGGATGATCTGCACCTTCTCCATTATAGCTCATACCATCTCTACTCCCACTAGTGATGACTCCGCTAGGTTAGTCCAGCACAAAGGTGATCTGCAAGTTCGCCCGTATAACGCCTCAAAAGGTGCCATCCCTATGGTGGAGTGATAGCTGTTGTTGTAGGCAAACTCCACCAAAGGTAAGTGATCCTCCCAACTGCGACCGAAGTCTAGGACACATTCACGGAGCATGCCCTCGAGAGTCTAAATGGTCCTCTCAGTCTGGCCATCCGTCTGAGGATAGAAGGCGGTGCTCAGACATAGCTACGTCTTGAAAGCCTCCTGCAACCCCTTCCATAGTCAGGAAGTAAACTGTGCATCACGATAGAAGACAATAGAATTAGGTACTCCATGTAGCCGCACAATCTCCTGCACATAGAGGAGTCCCAAGATCTCTACTGAACCCTGCTCTCTGATCGGTAGGAAGTGGGGCGACTTGGTGAGTCGATTGACGATCACCCAAATCGAGTCGTGAAACCTGGATGTACGTGGAAGAACCGTCACAAAGTCCATGGATATCCCATCCCACTTCCACTCTGGGACCTCTAAAGGATGAACCAAGCCTGCTGGTACCTGGTGCTCTGACTTCACTTGCTGACAAGTGAGCTATAGAGAGACAAACTCCGCTACTGGCATCTTCATACCTGGCCACCAGTGCTGTCGTCGAAGGTCCTGGTATATCTTCGCCACTCCTAGATGTACTGCAAGAGGGGAAGTGTGGAACTCCATCAACACTTCCTCCCGAAGTTCCACTGGTACCAAGGTACATCCTCTAAAGAGGATGTCATGCTACCCACCTTCAGAAAATCCATCAGGTGCCTGCCCTGTGGATATCTGAGCACGTCATGTCTCTCAGTCAGCGTCTCCACGCTGCGCCTCCCTGAATTACTGAAGAAGTGGGGGAGTGACTGTAAGAGACTGTAGGAAATCTTTTCCATCTCTATCCACAAAGGATATCTGTAATGTAGCCAGCTAATCTGTCACCTCTCCTAGCAGCTGTATACCCGATCTTCTACTGAGTGCATCTACCACAACATTCCCCTTTCAAGGAGTATAGAATATCTCAAAGTCATAGTCCTGGAGGAACTCAATCCATTGCTGCTGTCTCAAGTTCAGGTCCTTCTGAGAGAAGATATACCTAAGACTGTTGTGATAAGAGTACATGGTAAAACATTCTCCCATCAGATAGTGCCGCCACATTTTCAAGGAGAAAACCAATACTGCTAACTCTAGGTCATGGGTAGCGTAGTTCTGCTCATGCTGTCTCAGCTGCTGAGAACCATACGCGATCACTACTTGCTCCTACATCAGGACACACCCAAGTTCATTCCCTGATGCGTTGAAGTAAACTACGTACCCTACGCCCTCCTCTAGAAGCCTCAAGATGGGGGCACTAGTCAGCCACTACCTGAACTCCTGAAATCTTTGCTGGCATATCTCTGATCACACAAAGGTTTCCCCTTCTTTGTTAAGGCTGATAGTGGTGCTGCAACTCTGGAGAAGTCTGGAACGAACCTCCAGTAGTATCCAGCCAAAGAAGACATCCCTCCCCCTTTGGGGGTAATCCTAGAAACATATTTTGAAAAGATGTCCCCATGTTCTGTCCCTCCTGTTTGGAACTGAAAACTAAAAACTCCTGCTACCACGAGGGTAAGGCTGGCCGACTCAAGAGTGATCGGCTGTACCCTCCTATGCATGAGTTTAACATGTGCTTCATGGGTTTCCTTTTTCGCCGACCAAGGAAAACCCCCTCCCAACACTGTAGATAAACCAATACTTTTTTCCTAATACAGTCAATCAGTGTATGAACTTTGATTGCCTAGTCCATACCTAAACTAACTTCGTAAGGCCTTGACGCTGCCACCAAGAGGTTCCAACCAAAACTCTCACCTCAAGGTTCATATCACACCGTCATCGTAAGTGTGATTATCGAGTCTCCTCCCAAAGGTATCTCCAGACATGAGGGTCAAGTCAACGGTTGAACTGGAAACTCTAGGTCTGGGACAAGATTCATGGAAGGAAGGAATGATTGGTACCTATGTCTATTGATATGACAGCTAGTAGTAGACACAGACCGTACCTCGAATCATTCCTAGAGCCCTTGGGTCACACTCCTTGACCATATGCAGCTACTCTCTTCCCTTGACCTCCATCTCCCTGAGCCTGGCGGGGACTACAAAGGTGGGTGGGTGTAACATGTCGAAATGTACACCACCTAATGCTGCTATCCTAGACCTGATTCCACGTCTATTATCCTGCAAATTCATCTGTCTCTGTCACATCCTCTTCCTGAAATTTCTTGCATGCCCAAGTCTCTGAGACTAGCACCAGTTTCCTACTTTCCCACTACTAACATTCACTGGCTGTATCTGCTCTGCCAAAGAAAATTCAACCAAAAAGGTTCTCTCTAGCATCTAGAGAGAAGGTGTTGGCTCAGATGTCCTAAAACACACCTCGCTTGGTAGTCCAAGCCCCAAATCACTGATCGTATCGTATTCATCATGTACCAGGAACGATCAGTATGCCTCAATGAATACTCAGCTACCGACATGTCATCCTGATGAAACTGTACAAGCTCTAGAGAACTCTTAGCCACCTCCTTAGGCCAGTCCTCAGCTACCTATGAGTTGGACTCGCCTTGGAACCTGAGGGATATCTGATGCTGAAACACGTGTAAGGTACTAAGCCTACATGTGTCATCTACCAGTACCGCCGGTTGTAACTGCTGACCGACAGGTAGTGATATAGCTGACACAATACCTGAAGGTACAATTTCGGGCAACAATCCACATACCAAAGCCTCATCACTATGCGGACCAACCTCATGGTCACTCACTGGAAAACACTAGTAGCTAAGATCACCATCTGCTCTACTAGTGTCTCAACTAGGCGGAAAACTCTAGTAATCACCACCATCCAGTCCTCTGTTGCCTGGGAATCTGTCTCACCTCGAAACCTCAGAGGCCTCTACTGCTGGAACTCGTGCAATGTGCTCAGTCGACGTGCATCGTCCGCCAGTGCAGCTAGTGTCATCTGCTGCCCAAAGGGTGGTGCTGGTACACCACCTGAAGGTGCCAATATAGTAAGAGGGCTCTACACTGGAGTGTCGTCGCTCGGTAGGCCGTCATCGTGTACTCTCTCTGAAACCCTAGCTTTCTATCTACGCAGCGGCATCATGATAAGGAACAAGTGCACCATGGTCAATAAGTTATACCTGATGAGATGACTCAAAGATATCACAAAGAAAACTCTTGAAACACACACATAATCAGTGTTTTCATGCACTGAGTCAGAAATCAGAAGTTAGGGTCCTGGTGTATGGATACGTCGGTCGCCGCACCAACACTGGACTCCCTGAACTGAAAAATACACTTAGTACCCTTCACAGTATTGCTTCACAGAAAGATCAGAGTTCTAAGTTCTGCAGTAGAACCTCCCTTTGATACCAATTTGTCACGACCCATCCCCTAGGGCCCATTCCGTGACTACCCCAAGCCCGCATTCCATAGGCCAGGGGCTGGAGACTAGTACCAAAAGTGTAAATCCCTAAAACTAGGAAGACATTTCCTTTATAAACTAGAAACACACACAATAGAGTAAGCTGGAAGAAAAACACTAAGTAGAACTGTATACGAAAGGAGTGCTGTAAAGTAAGGGGCTGGAAATACAAGCCCAACTGTAAAGTAAAATGAAACTGAAAACAAATACAACTGAAGAAAGGTAAACAACTAAAAGGTGAAAATAAGCTCCTAGAAAGTCCACCACGGATCCTACCTGAAGGGTAGGTATAGATAGCCTCCTCAGCACTCCACGTCCGTCAGTCTCCTCCATGTACCAACTTGTCATAATATCCACCTTCGAGTACCGTCCAGTCCTGGTGCTCTCAGCCTCTGTCAGCATTTTCCATCATCTGCATCCAACACAACGAGGTGCGGGCATAACCCTTGTAGGGGTGAGTATAACGATACTCAGTAGGGACCCTGAGACCACCAAGGTCTCTCAAAATCCACCAAGGACAAACCACAAAGTAAGAAATCAACAGATAGACATTACTTAGGTATATGCCCATAAATATACCTAAGTTATCAAGTAACTCATCTCAATAACAAGGAAAACCCAGAAGAAACTGACTCAGCTCACACATGTATACAACTTATGTAGAGAGATTGAGATGATCAGATATAGTCACAGAATCATCAGAGCTGTCAGACCAACACATGATCCAGGAACAGTCATCAGAGCTGTCAGACCAACACATGATCGAGGAACAACTATTCTGTCAGACCAACACATGATCCAGGAACAGAAGTCAGAACTATTGGACCAGCAGATGATCCAGGAACAGTCGTCAGTGCACAGCTAACCACAGGGTTTCCACAAAGTACGCTTGATTCTAAGAGGGTCCGCTCCTTAAGCCAAGTTTCGACATTTCAACTGCCAACAAGTCCCACGAAGAAGTATCTCAAAGGTCCGTCTCATCATAGAGGTCTCAATGCAACAGACAACGCGTCAATCAGACGCCCGGTCTGTGAGTTATTAGCTTTTTAGTCTCGGGGGCCCAGTTTGATTCGTGTACGATCCAACCTAACTATATCTCAACATACCCCGAACTCCAGTGGGGTATACTCAAAGGGACCATCATGCTCCAAGAAAACCAGTGCTGCTGACGGTTCGTCAAACGGTTGTCTGGTGCCAAAGTTACAGCCAAAGGAAGTAACAGGGTCGGTAATGGGCCCGGGTCCAGTCCGACCCGGTCGGACCGACTCGGCCCAACCCAGTCTAGGCTGACTTGTTCTGGGTCAACACGAACAGACCTGTTGGGCGGGTCAGCTCGTTAGGTTTAACCTGGTCCGATGGGCCCGACCCAGCGGATTGCGAGGGTAGTTCAGCCTGGAGGCCGCCGCGTATGCGGCTCGACCCGAAGGATGGGGCCGGTTTGGCCAGCGCCGTGAGGGGTTCATCTCAGCAACTCAGCCCGCGAGGCTAGGCTGGTTCGGCCAGAAACACCGTGAGGAACGCCGCGGGCCAGCTCGGGAGGCCGGCGGTCCGGAGGCCGGTGGGCAGGCGGCGCGGGGTGCGGCGGTGTGCAGACAGGCCGTGGGGTGCGTGGGCAGCGTGCCGGGAGGCTGGCTGGGTGCTGGGAAGTTTGCTGGGAGGCCGTCCGGGCGCCAGGCAGCGCACCGGAAGGTCGCAGTCAGGCGGTCTGGGCCCCGAGCAGCGCGCCGGAAGTTCAGTCAGGGTGCACGGGGGGCACCGCGGGGGCGGTGCGGTTCACGGAGGCCGCGTGTAGCGTGGCCTTGTCATTGCCGCCTCCATCTCCTCATCTTTGTTACGTTTCCATGCTAGAGAAACATCACAAGAGATCAGCGAAGGGACTCATGCCATGTTAGTTGGCCCGCACCGTCCGCTTTGAGGGATAATAACAAAAGGCTCATCAAGAGAAGAAGATGATCAACAATTCACCCGAAACAATTCCTTTCCAATCATTGAAAGAGATAGAAAAATTAATATCAACACATAATAAACCCCTACCTTGCTTGTAGTTGGTTGACGTTGGTGAAAGAAGCCAGACGTTGATTCATTGTGGATGGGGACATCTCACGTCAGAAGGAGTTCCGAGGAAGATGGTCGAAGTTGAGGTTGACGTTCTTCATTGGAGAGCATAATCCTCCAAGTGTTGGGCATCGTGTCACTTTAACAGCTCTTCGTCGCTTGGTGAAGCTGTCCCAAATCCTCCTCCCAAGCTCCCTATATATAGAAGAGGGGGAGAGGTATGTAACCATTGTGAAATTTATGACGGTTCATTTATTAGGAACCTTCCTAAGTCCCAACAATGCAGTTACTTAAATTTAAAAAGGGGGTCAATCAAATTAAATAGCGTTGGCACAATTTAAGAGGTGCGTTGGCTTAATTATTGGGAGGATTCCAAGATTCTTCCCCCACATAGCCTGCATCAAAACAATTGATAGGATTTAATTTTATGTTGACTCATAAAATTAATTGATGGCATTAAATTTTTTACATTGACACATGAAATTAATTGAGGGATTTGAGATGTTTTTCTCTCCTCCCATTAATAGGGGGTTAATCCTCGTGTGGTCCCCACGTCATAACCTCTCATGGGAGGTTATGATTGGGTGGGCCCCACCACCATAACCTCCCAAGGGAGGCTAAGGATTGGTGGTCCCACCTCCAACTCCCATGAGGAGGTTATAACCACCCAACCTCCACATAGCGGTTAAAAATAAAATAAAGTGAGCTTAATTTATTTTAATACATCACATGAAAACCCAAAAAATAACTTTTGTCCTCGACTCACTACCGTCGAAGTGAAAGTATTCTTAAGAGAATACCAGCGCTGCGAGTTCAAAGGTGCTCTCAGATTTCAATTCTGAGCACCGGTTCAAAAGTTATAAAAACCCACTCATACTTTTATTGAACGTACCCGAACAAAACTTCAAAAATCGATTCCGGGAACACCAGGCCTCGAAATCAAGTGCCGTAATGTCTCGCGGAATCGTAAAAATCCCCTGTATTAAAAAAAAATTCCATGGGATTTTCGGGTCTTTACAGTGCAACAAATTGGTTTAAACCATTTATTCTTTAACTTTCATAACATTATGTGGCCTGAAAAATATTATACTTTGTAGAGGTCTCAAATTCCTCTGATCTACCAAAAAATTACATAATATTCTCTTCAGTGTGGTCTATGAACTATGATGCAGTCATTTATATTCTCTCAGTACTACAACATGGAAAATAAGTTGCATCTTGGTGGTCCCAAATTTTTGAAATCCACTTAAATTGAACCAACCTCCTCTATAACATGGTCCTATTTCTATGGTGTGGAGAACTCAGATTGAGTCTCCTTTATGGTATGAATACTAACATTGTGGCATGAGGTCCTGTAGAACATTTTCCACCATACTTACATTTTCAGCATCTCCACAACATGGAATCTTCTGTTACGGCATACCCCAACTTGATGTCAGTGAGATACAGTGTGGAAATTAGTTATGAAACATGAGAAATCTTATATTCAACTTCTATGACACAATATCATGATTTGCATCATGGAAATAATTCTACCATTCCTTCAACTTCATTTAATCATAAGATACTATGATATCTAAACACTAAGAACCAAATTAACCATCAATTTAATTATATCATAAAGTATATTCATCTCACATGAGATGTGTGATTGAATATGATTGATGTATTGAAAATAGAATCCAATATATGAATCATATATAATTCTAAAGACAAATATTCTAATATTTTTATATTAAAAAAATTTAAAACATTATAAAACATTTCCATTGTGATAAAATACTAGAATTCAAGAATAATTTCAAACCTCTTTATTTCCTTTATTGAGATATAAAACTTAAGATCAAATTCTAGATTTGGTTGGATTTAGACTTTATCCAATGTTTATGTAAAATTCAATTTCCTTTCATCATAGAGTTATAGAATGATCAAAATTAAAGCCTCTATGGAACTTCTATCTCCCAACCACTTTTTATGGCAATAATAAGGTAATATCTCAATACATTCAAGAAAATAACATCAATTAACTTTAAAACCAAACTTCCAAGGTTTTTCATCCAATCTTCCAAGATATTTCATCCAATATTGAAACACATAGATAAATAAAATCCTTGTCGGTAACTTATTATCTTCTTCAAAAATCTTGGTTACTTCCTCTATACTACATATTCAACATATTGATAACAACGATATCCCTTTTTATTAACAACCATTGAAAATTATTGAAAATAAAAAAAAATCACATAAAGTGGGATTAACAATCTCCATGTTTGTATTTGTTGGAAATGTCCATATAAATACCCATATAAAATGAATTTTCAATATCAATATGCACAACTAACTTCTCAAAAAATCTTGGGAACTTCTTCTCTACTATAGACTAGTCATATTTCATTTCATTCTCTGTCCACATTATCATTTTCTACACCTTTATAATCAATCTTTTTTTATTTCTAATACCCTTTTTGATAAGAAATAAAAAGTACTTGAGAAAGGGTATCAAATAATACTTATCAAAGTTTCATCAACTATTCTAATCTAAGTCTAATAAGCCATGATCAATGTATTAAACAAGAAGGTTTTTTTGAAATAACTAATCTACCCCTTACAAATTGAAATGATACTAAATGAATTGAGATAACTCACAAAATTAACTTCAAGGGATATCCAAATCGAATCAGGATGTCAAAAATGATATATAGCAATTAAGATACCAATTTCCTATGAAACATATCAACCTGAATTTTTATACACTCACTTAAACACATAGGTTAAAAAACTTTTAAGTATGAATGTTAGGACATAACAACCTTGGAACTCCATCTAAATTACACTTTTATGTCATTAATAAAAATCAATTTCCCCCCTTTAGGTTAGGATTTGATTTTGATTACCATGAATGAGAGATAAAGAATACACACCACTTTAATGAAACTTGTTTATCAAGAACCTTCCAGAATATTCATATTTTCATGAGATAATAATTTTGGATTCTTATTCAATATTACTCTTTTTTCACCCCCTCAAGGATACACTTCTCATGATATTTATAATGATGAATATCTTCAAAAAAAATTCTTTAGGATTTCTCTGATGAGAAAACACCAAAATGAAATTATTCATACAGATGTACAGATTTGATAATTTCCACATCTTCACCAAGGATGATCACATTAATTTATGCTCTTTAGAATATCAATTTTTTAGATCACTCCAGGATGCGGTCTTCATCTTCTTACTATCTAGAGATAACAAAAAATTAATAAAATTCATCAAGTATGATTATATAACATATTTTCATTTTAATACCAATTGAAAAATATTTCAATGACGATGACAAATTTATCTTTACTGCCCATAATTGAAAATGACAATTTCTTCTCATGTTCTACCCTTGAGAACATGCTTTACCTAAAATTACCTGTGTTGTAAGAACCAATAAAATACATAAAGATAAGGAAATAATGTGTTTTTTCTCTACTTCTCAATGTGAAAAAAAGGCTGAGAGGGGTTTTTATGATCATGTGGTTGTTGACGCAAGAGTTAAATTTAATTATTTTAAAGCTACAAATAACTAGATAAGCGGCGAGAAAGAGTATCATATCTATAGAGAATTAAAAAAGAAACATGTGACCAAAATAAAGGAAAAAAACTAAAAATAGTGGAAGTGGTGTTCTGATGGTAGTTGTAAAAAGAGAGCAATGAGAGACAAAGAGAGAGAGAGAGAAACTAATAGATGATGAGATTAGGGGTATCAGATAGGTTTGAATTGGTAAAAAATGATTTTCTCTATTTAAAATTCATTAAACACAACTATTCCAATGTGTATTAAGAAGGTATGTTGAAATTCCTAACTTTTGTTAGGAGATCTCCACAGTACAATGAACTCTATTGAAATATGAGAAGTCAACCAAATTTTAGGAAAAAAAAATCTCATTGATGTAGAAGAGATTTCTTATCTTTTTCCAATTTTCAGTACTTTAGATGATGCTCAAATGCAAAGTATTAACTATTATCACCCATTGGTATTAAAAATATCATAGAAATGAAATTCATAAAAAAAGGAAATAATTTCTATATGTAATTAATTTCATAGACATAATTATGAAAAATAAATCTAAACAATTTGAAAATTATTAATCCATTCCAATAAAACACCCCTAATGAAATTAAGAACACATTTTCAAAGAGACGGAAATGAAAATATTTAATAAATATATCTTCAAATTAGAATACAAGAAGAGGAGAGAGGGAAAGGAAACTTATCTATAGAAATCTTTAGTTCAGCTTCTATAACTCCTACCTTAATAGTATTCTTGACTCTAACTCTAAAAATTTATCACCATTATGTGTCTAAAATCACAAATATTCTTTATTCTTTCCATTTTTTTTGAATTCTAGAACTAGAATAATTTATATTTTTTAAGTATTTCATAATTCTTCTCACAACCACTAGTCTAGGTGGTAGCACCTAGTTAGAAACATCATTTTTTATCTGACAAATAGGTTCCTATAGCTTCCCCCCTTCAAAAAAATTAATACCTGCATGTGCTTCCAACTCATCACCACCTTAAAAAAAGTGTAGAAAACCTATTTTTATTCATTCAGTCAGCGAACATAATTCCCAATAGCTTGAATTATCCTAAGATCATAATCTATCTTTCTTAGTCTCACCTCTAGAAAACTCAGCTCCTGCACATTTCAAACATCAACACCCCACCATATTCACTTGAAATCATCACCCAAAATTGATATGGTGACACTCCCTCACCAGACACTACTCAAACCAGCTTAAGAAGATTCCACAAAACCAGTCCAAACTACACTCTCAAATTCAGTTCCTCACATGTAAATGAATGAACACCTAGTGTGCATCATCATTCATCTCTAAAAATGGTGGTATCAAATACCTCAAGGTCCCTCCATCTTCACTTCAAACCTAAATGAAAACAAGTACTAACTAATGAAAAAATCTTAATCATCTTAAATTCGAATAAATGGTCATCTATATTTCAAGATTTAATCATAGACGCCTGCTTCTATTAATAAGCTCGGTCTTCATATGAGCAACCTCAAACTATGTTTGACGTTCATCTTAAAAATGCACACATTTCCTATTTATCTACGCAAATGTTCAAAGCATTGGATTTCCCTACGTTTTCACTATAAATCCATGAATTGGATACATGACGATCTTGTCCTTATAAATCAGAAGTAGATTGACTTCCTTTGGTTTCCTCCACTCCTCAATTGCAGCTCGTTTCCTATCCAAAGCTCAGACCAGCCCTGGATCAATAAATTTGATCGACTTCTTCACATGAAGGGAGTTTGTTTTTGGGTTTACTTGGTTTGAAATCATACTTCAGTGTTCATTCTAGCATGTAAAACATTGAATTTGATTTTTTTTTCAGTTTTTGGTTTATCATATCTCAAAATCATCCTAACTTCAACCAGTGATCTCATCATCTTCTTCCCACCCAGTCTCTATCTCAGATGAAGAACCCATCACATGCTATTCTAACTCAGAATTGGTAGATCTTTACATATTTTCCATTTATCTTCTCTCAGAATCTTCATTTAGGTTTTCTTATTCTTTAATACAATCGATCTAATTTGTGGGATATGTTTGAAATTCAACATCCTGGGATTATATTTCAGCCAACTTATCTCTTTTGAGCTTAGTGGTTCTAGATCCATTTCATCTAATCTGATGAGATACCTAGAAAGGCAACAAATTGGCCTCAATTGTCTTCTCTATTTCCTGAATTGGTTACTTAGATAGCCATTTGGTAATTTTTCTATGTGAGGGCTTCTAATAATTTTTTACATGAGAACCACTTTGGGATGTTCTTCTTGAATTGAATACATAGATAATGACATAATTTGGATATATCAATCAAAACTTTTAGAAATTTGATATGTAGTTCCCTTAGGAATTTTTTTACTTGAGTGAACTTGGAATTTGGATACATGGTCATGGATTCCAATTGTA
The DNA here is from genome assembly GCA_963277665.1 of Viscum album. Lineage (NCBI taxonomy): Eukaryota > Viridiplantae > Streptophyta > Magnoliopsida > Santalales > Viscaceae > Viscum > Viscum album. The sequence goes on along the minus strand of OY728163.1, from coordinate 1,040,088,908 downwards.
TACATGGCCTACTCAAGAAAACCCATATGTAGCTATTTTTAAGTTTTCAGAACATAAATGTTGCTTCATCCAAAAAAATTATTAAAATCACTGAAATAATTTTTAATTAATTTAGAACACAACTAAATATTTAAATAAAATAATTTCACACTCGTTATTTTGTTAAAAGAAAAAAATATTAAAAATTAAAATCAATTTGAAAGAAGTAACTATTTAATCAACTAATAAAATAAATAAATGATACAAATTATAAAATAATTGAATTATAATTTAATGTTACTAATTATTTAATTATTTTAAAAAAGAGATTAAAATTTAAACTTCAGTTAAATAATTAATATATTAATAATAAAAATGAAAATGTGATAAATATTTATTACACATAACACACAAGGAATTAATAATCAAAGAACCTAAAAATTAGTACTCAAAATAAAATTCAAAATAAATTTAATAACTACTTCAAATGATAAAAAATTGATAGATTAAACAATATAATGAAATTTATTATTAATAATTTCATTAACTTACTAAATCCACTAAAAAACAACCTTAAAGACATAAATAATAAAATTAATGTCATATCTATCATTGAAAACAAAATTTACACAACAAAATTGATGTGAAAAAAGCATCAATTAAGGGCCAAATCAAATTACACCACACTTAAGACATTGATTTTTCTCAAGCAACCACTCAGTACATATTCAGTGTTAGAAAATAAATCTAATAATGGAAAATATAAAATTCCAATAAGAATTGTTTTTCATAGTGATTTTCCCTCATGAACTCTCTCAGGTAGTAAAATATTAATGACATCTCAAATTAAATGTCTTTAGTGCAAAATTGGTTATTGTTTTTGAAAAATTATTTAAATTGAAAAATTTAAAAATAATTTTGCAAAATAAAATTTTCTTCCAACTAAAATTTCAAAATTCTATTTAACACTAAGAAAATATAATCACATAATTTAAAAACTCATAATAATTATATACAGTATTGAATATAGTGGAGTGAAAATTTATTGGTGGAATAAATAACTCATAAATTTTTTAATGAATATAGAATAAAATGAAAAAATAATAAAGAGTTCAACCTGAATTATGATTTTCATTTCATAATTAATTTAGATTCATATCTTATGAGTTAAATTCTAATTAAAAAATTTCAATGTCAATGGTTTTTGTATAACATTCTCCTAAGATTTATCAAAAACATCTATTTCATGTGAGGAATACAAATGATTTACCCAGTTAAATCTATAAGGTAGTACAGGTTAACCTCTTCAAAGTGGAATCACAACATTCAATTTTATGAAAAATTTCACCCAATGAAAAATTATTAATTGATGCTTTAAAATTAAAAATTTTAAAAAAAATAATGGGTTTTGATGGGTTCACATTAGAACATAGTTCAACACATTTAAAGACCCCTACTATAGCAGCCTAGTATTGAAATACATGGACATCACATATTTTTTTTATAAATATTCATTACATTACACAAACATATTCTTGAGGACCACAAAATCTTAGTGACTTTGGATACCTAGAACACAATATTCTAGTTTGGTGAAAGATATTCAATGTTTTCCAAAAAGAACATCCTCTTTAGTACTCTTAATTAAAACCTTTCTTTGTAATCTGGGGAAAGATAACATATGAAAGGTGATATCATATGCTCAGTAAGGTTAAATAAAGGAGATATGTAAGAATAACATGAACCTAAGGGTATGAGAGCATAATATTTGTAGTTAATAAGACACGAATCATAAGTAAATCAAAGAACATGAATTTTGTGAGCATAATATTTGCATAAGACACATACTTGTGGTATACACATAAGCACAAAAAATATTATACTAAGGCTAGCCACTATGATATTCATAACATGTTAGGCTCAGGTTGATCATCCATGTAATTGATTCAGGCTTGAGCTAACAACCCATGTACCCTCTTATATTTGAGCTTGGGATACAACCAATATACCCTCTTGCTTCTGGTCTTGGGATATAACCTATATACCCTCTTATTTTTAGGCTTGGGCTACAACCAATGTACCCCCTTGTTTTTGGGCTTGAGCTATAACCCGTGTACCCTCTTGTTTTTGGGATTGGGATATAACCTGTGTACCCACTAGTTTTCATGATTGGGCTACACTCTTATCTTCAGGTTTAGGCTACTACCTGTGTACCCTATGTTTTTGGTCTTGGGATATAACCTGTGTACCCTCTTGATTTTGGGCTTGGGCTACAACCCCTGTACCCTCTTGTTTTCGGGCTCATGCTACAACCTATGTACCCTCTTATTTATGGGATTAATATACAACCATGTAACCTATTATTTTCAGGCTTGGGATAAAAACCTTTTACTATCTGAGCTCATATACCATTTATCATTACCCAATGTATTGGATGAAGATATAGGTCCTGCCCATCACATAATGAAAGCATACATACTTGTTCCACAAGATAATAAAATATTTATCATATCATGATCAATAAAAGGATATGTGTTTCATAAACATCATATCACGACCCATGAAATTAAATGGGTATCATAAACATTTCATCACATCATAAACTATGAATGATAGAAAGGTTTAATAATCATTTTTTCATAGAATAACCTGTAAAAGGAAGTCAGTTTCATAATTATTTTATCACAGTATTATACATGGAAGAGAGACGAGTTTCATAAAAAAATTGTCATCTTAATCATAAACCATCAAATAATGAATAAGAATGGTCTCCTTGGATCAAATCACTAGTAACACATAAACTATATCAAAGTATGTCACCGTAGATGGATAAGGATTTTGAAAGATCACTTAGAGTATTTCTTAAGGAAAATAACATTACTTTGAAAATAAATTTTTAAGACATAAAACATTTTCAAAATCCTTTCCTATGAAAAAAAATTAAAATATAATTTAAAAACATTTTTGAATACATTTTTAGAGAACATGGTTTCTGAATAAAGAAAATTTCCAACCGAAGAGAGAAATAAGGACAGATTTTATGAAAAACATTTTCTTAAATATATTATGTACTAAAGAGTGGAATAATGACACCATTACTTGAACATATCATGAATAACCATATGCGAATAAAATTCATGAGAGTTTTTGAGATATGGGTGATAATATTTCATCACTGGAAGCATAATAATAAACAATCTTGATAAACGATGAGATTGTAGCAATAAACTCTTACCACTTTGGTGACTTTGAATCATAATCCAAATGAATGAATAAAATTACATGAATCTTAAAATATCATGAAAATAAGGATATTCATGATATAAAATGTCAAATAGATAGTATATACATGTTAGAAAATAAAATAGGTTCATAGAAAAACTTGTGTCTCAAAGAATACAAATTGTGACAAAATTCCCTTACCTCTTTGGTAAGATTTTAACCATAAACCCCATGAAAGATAGATCATAAAATGGATATGTAAATCCCAATAATTATCAGTATAAGAATAAAAAAATAAATCCATGGAAATAATACCTTAAAAATACAATAAATAGGTTGTGAACATGGATTGTGTCTCACGAAAAATAAAAGTGAGATAGAAATCCATTAGTACTTCAATGAATTGTGAATCATGAGCCTTGTGAAAGAATAAAATCAATTGAAGATTTTAATATCATGATATAAATTAAATACATGATATAACATGTCATAAGAAAGTATATACACAAAAAAATGAATGAGTGGTGGTTATGAAAAAAGTCTCGCATAAATAAAAGTGAGACTTGAAATCCCCTTACCTTAAGTCTTGACTCTCGTCGTACTTGTTCAAAAATCATGTACAACAAAAATAATATTATTATAAATATATAACATAACTATATTCATATATATAATACAATATAATATTTACTTATGACATTATATTACCTATTTATTAACAATTCCATATCAAAGTTATGTTTCGAGTAATAACCGCTTTGTTTTTCATACATGTTTTGACTTTTTAGTCTTGATACTCTTACTTAGATCACAATTTACTTATTTCTATAATATAAAACATGATATAAATATCATATATATTCAGTATATATTTATTTATAATAATATATAAAATATATAAATAGTAAATGAAAAACATTATTCATGGAGACGGCAGGTCGTACGTATACATGAATGTTGTTTCCATTTTCATGTCGTAATGAAAGAAAGAAAAGTAAATTATATATATATATATATATTATCATTAAAATATAATTATTATTTCATATATAACACATATTTTTATTAAACCCATATTTAATACATTTCATGTAAAGCATGAACGAATCACTTCGATTTGAGGAGACTGTAGTCCACACGTCCAAAAACGATGTTATCATATTCCCAAAAAATAGAAATCATGAAGTTATGTGTTATATAATTATTATAGAAGCATAAATAAATAAAAAATATAAGATATATAATATAAAAATATTATTTCCATCATTATTACCAACCTTGATATGTGGTAATGGAAGAACGAACAACATCAATTCGCGAGGCGGTCATCCGCTGTACACACAAATGACGATTATGAATCCCATTTAATGGAAGTGTGAGTGCATGTAGGTCAAACAATTAAAAAAAAAATATTATTATATTGAGTATAACAAATTTATTATTTAATTATGGAATAATAATAATTTAATGGGTGAGGAAAAATTAAAACAATAGTGCTCGTTGAAGAACGTTACCGCTTCTTCGAGTAACTCTTATTTGGTTTGCACCAAAGGATTTACTTGGTTTGATTTCGACCCAAATTAATGTTTATAATATGAGAGGAGGTATGTTGGGGTTTTATTTGGGCTTTTATTGGATGATCCAAAATTATTGATAGGTTTTAAGAAGTGAGTGGGTTGAGTTCTCTTTTATAGTGGAGGAGGAGTGACATTCTTGTAAATACTAAAAAGTAAACACTATTGAGATGTCTACCTTACATAATGTGCCTCTAGTAATGAACCATTTTATATAAAAGATATCATATTGTATAAATATGGTCATAAAATGGGGTTTTAAAAGTCTATATGTCATTTTCTCTTTAAGTTTAAATTTTAGTCACTAAGTAAACTCATTTTTACCTTAATTGCTGTAATTAATTTTAATTACATTCACTAATATTTTTGGTAAAAAACTAATTTTCCCTTAATAGAAATTATAAATTATTAATATTCTAAATATGGAATCAATTTTTCAAAATTCCAATCACATAAGTGGCATAATTTAATTTAAAATTAATCATTCAGATGGGATGTACGAACAAGTTTTTAAAGTAAAAATGTCAAAAGTTTGAAATGTTTTTTTATACAATTTCAATGTGAAATTAATTCCAATAAACTAAATTGGTTATTTTATTTATAATTTAAGTAATTATAATTTAATACCATTTTATAATATAATTTAATTAAATAAATAAATTATATAAAAAAGAAGGTTTCAATTAAATTCATTGTTTTTCACTATTCATCAAAAAATGAAACTTCCTAAAAAAACACAAAAAAAACACTCAAAGTAAATTTTTATATTCCTATTTCAAAAAATAAAGTTTATTATTTCAAATAAAAATTATAATAAAATAAAAAATTAGTTTTAAAACAAGTCTTCTATTAATAGGCAGCAACACCGCCTTTTAGAAAAATACAGTTTTTATGCCTAAAATTAGATTTATTCCTATTTTATGCCTATCAAAATTATTGGGTGAATGTCAAAATATTTGGTTGAATTTATAATATATAAATTTCATTAATATCTCTCAGGAATATTTATTAATTTAATTTATTAAGATTAACCGCCTTTATGGGCATTAATTTTTTTTCTTCATAAAAACACATATTTTATATTCAATTGGTTTTTATTTTAATTTATAAATAATTTATAACCAATGAATTAATTTTATAAACATGTGTAAACCAAAGTTTCATAATTTAGCTAATCTTATTCATATCTTCCATTCCAATGGCTATGTGACAACTATAATAATATTTTAGTAATATTATTAATAGTATATTGTAGTTCGATAAAACTCAGTATTGTGTGTAAGACAAGCTGTCAAAGGACATGGTATTTTGGGAAACACAAGCCAAACTTAGTGTTATGTTTACCAAAATATAAAATCAGTATTGCATGTAGTAACTTGTTTTTGTATATAAATTAAGCATTACTTGGTGTATCATATAACTAATTCATAATACTCAGGGTGTTACATTATACCCCCTTAAAATGAATTTCTCCCTCAAAATTTGTTTGGGTCATCAAAATTATAATACTTGAATGTTACTTTCATATAAAACCACATCGTAAAGATGAATACTAAAACTTCCTTTAAAAATTGAATGTTGGAAGCATAACGGTTACCTAAAGTAACTCATAACAAGGTTTCCACATTTGAGAACATATGTGGGTAGTGAATATTTTTACATGGAAGAAAAACATAAATAATTATAGAGAGTGATAGAGATCACTGATCATAAGAAAGTCAGTGATCCACCGAAAGTTAACAATCACAAAACCATAAATCTGTGATGAACTAAGGGACCATTTTATTTATATGAAATGAAGGTACTAGGATAATATTTTTGTTTTAAGATCCTTTTCATAAATTTGAATAACTTTCACAAGAAGATATACTTAATTTATTTCATTCCATTTCATAAGAACAATCTCAACCTTTGGTTGTTCCTTGATCAATTTTCACTTTATCTATTACTCTATGAAATGAAGGTGAACTTTTTATTCCTGAAACACTAACAGATCAAAAGAACCATATATAGAATGATAATTCATTCTATCTACATTTAGTTATCATCAAAACAAAATGGTTATCATAGTTTATCCATTATGAATAAATCATTGTATGACAAGATAATACTTTAATCTCTAAATCCTCAATCAAATTTTAACTCAAACCATTCCATAAATGGTTGAACTTTTACCCCTTCCAAAAAAAGAAAATCCAAAAATTTAAAAATAAGTTCACTAAATTTAAAAAAAACAGTTTAACATTGATCCCCAATATATCATAAAGTAACTCTTCATTGTTACATAGAAAATATGTGAATACCTTAATCATGTATCATCTTGTAACATGGTAATAAATTGAATTAACATAAAAACATATTGAAAACATACATTATTCTCTATTCCTTACATAGAACACTGATTATTGGATATACTCCTTAAATCCAAAAATACTGTAAACTCCATCCATGTTAGTGTAAACCAATTTGTCAAAAAATCTTTTATCAGTTCTAAGGTCATCAATACCATGCTATCTTATTAAAACTAAAAACCATTTTATCAACATCAGGATCATGTTAAGGGTAAACTTACCTTAATTATGTGTTTTATAGAAAATATAACATTTCCATTGAATAAAAGTTCTAGGTTATCAACACCATTCAATATATTTTTAAAAATACTTAATGAAAAACATATACTTCATGATTCATATAACATAATTCTTGAATTCCAATACATATAAACTTCAATCATCTCACTTCCTTCTCAAATCGTTAACTATGCTTCATTATCTTATTCCTTAATACCCCTTTCATAAAATATGAATTATGAATTACATATTACCATTCAAAAAAATCAATTTAACCATTCGTAAAAAATACTATTAAAACAACACACACCTTTCATATGTCGTTCATGGTATCATCATTATGAGAAACAAAACCATTACTCTTACAACCTTGATAATTTCCTTCATGAGATTTCCACCTAAGACACTGATTTGCATAATGTCCATACTTTATAAATTTAAATCATTCATCCATTAATAATACCATAGGTAGAACAATATTCCCATCCATTGCATTAACTAAACACTTCATTTTTCCTCAAAAATTACCTATTCTATGGCCTTCTTCAATACACACAAAAAATCTTCTCATTCCTTTTATACATTTCCTTAAGTGATTCTTCCCACATTTTTGACATATAAGAAACTAAATGTCCATTCCTCCATGGTTACCATCACCCAATCTCATAGTTAATTATTTCATTCTCTTATTTAATGAGTCTGAGATTTGTTTAAGGTACACATTGTTAGTCATGTTCCATGAAAACTGATTAGAAATAATACAAAATCCTTTAATCTAGTCATCATCCCATTTGAATTCTCATCATAAAAATTTCCATCACATTCAACATTGACCCAATTCCTTCTAGTTCCTGCCATTGAATAAAACCATAAAGAATAATGTGAGCAACACATATCATAGTGAAAAACCACATAATCATGAAAATGACTAATAGTATGTCTAAATAATGTTGTATACTTCTTTAATATATGACACCTTAGGTTTATCCTTGGTTATTCATAGTAATATTCTATTTAAATCCTTCATGATGGTTTATAAAAAGTTTTGTGAATTTCTAAATAATATCCCCCAGGAGTGTCAAACCAGGTATGTAACAAGACCCATTTTCATAAACTAGTTCCCGATTGAGTCTAGATTGATACGTTGTTTTCGGTGTTATTACCCATATGTACATCTGTGTCTGAGCCATATCCTGTTGTAATATTTATACATGGATTTATTTCTAGGAAACCACTTGATCTATCATTTACCAAAATTCTAGGAAATTTTCATATACTTTTAATCCCCTTAAAGTGTCAAAACATGATAATTGAGAGGGAAGGTTTCATTAAATAATGAAACTTAATTTTTATTTAAACAAACTTTATCACACTCTTCCAACATCTTAAGAACACCAAAATAAAATAATTATTTAGTAAAATGTATAAAAATACAAAGAACTAAGGTTTCTATCCACCGCCATTACTATGTCATGATTTCTAAAAATAGGAAAAAAATTGAAGACAATAACTGTAATGACTCATAATTTTATCAATGAAATTTCTCTTCTTATAATTATTTCATTTAGTATAAATCATAAACATTACATAGAGAAAACAACAAAACAATATTATCCTAAATGAATAATGATAAATTAGTCAGAAAATAAATTAATAAGTATTCTAAATATTACAACAAGACAATAATTAGAATCTAAGATAATAAGAATAGGATAATTTGGATCAACTCGATCCACCAGAATGACCACAATCACGAACAATGATATAAAAATAAAATACAATGTTAATAATAAAATATTCATTTTTAAGATGAATGTATATATATAATTAAGATAAAATATAGTAGAATGAATAATTAATATAATAATAAGCATTTATATGAATTAGTGAACCCATATGACCATTGTAAATCTTACCATTGAAATAGTAATATGACTGTTGGAATAATAACATGACTGTTGGAATAGTAATATTATTGTAAGGAATAGTAACCCCACTTAAGAAAATGTAAAATAATGTATAAGTATCTTATAAAACAAAAATATTATATATTTATATCATGGAACAAGTAAATAAATGTTTTTAAAATGATAAATTATGTGTTGGTATTTTTGTAAAACATAAATGTTTTATTTTTATTTTTAGAATGACTATAATGAATTAGAAGAAAATTTATTTTCAGAAAATGGATTCCTAAATTAATATTAAGTTTTATTTTAATGATAATATAATTTTATGAGACCATATGTAATTTTTTAAAGGGTTATCAAATTGATTATAATATTAAAATCAGTATTTTTTGAATAAATGAGGATTTTATTTAAAAATAAAATTTATCATATTTATAAAATTATTTTAATGAAATGGATTCCATTTTTTAAATCTACACATTTAAATATTATCAGAGTGATTTTTTTATATTTTTCTGAAATAGTTGTATTTTGGGTGAATTGTTCAATATGGTAATTTATGGTATTTAACATTATAAGACAAATAAATTATTTTGTGAGTCATGGATGATGTAAGAACACATTATCTCAAACTCAAATGAACCATTTACTATATATAGTCACAAGAATCAATACTATTTATAGTCTTGATCGAGAATAATAAACAAATGAATATAATAATAAAAAACACCCCTCTCCTCCCCTTATAAATACCACCCCTCACAATCCCTTATCCTCACACATTCTAAGCCTTAAAGCTTACCAAATCTCTACAAAATTATCTTATCCCCACTCTCCTCATATCTATGTGCTGCTGGTCTCACCAAAAGACCAAATCCAATTTCTTTAAGTGGTCTTTCAAGGAGGTGATATTCTAGAGGTTACATTCTCTAACTACCTCTTTTAATTTCTTTTCTTATTCTAACTTATCCTCACCTAATTCACTTATAAAAGATTAATAACTATAGTATCATGTATATACTAGAATTATATATTTATAATCGAAAAATTATGTCCAATCCATTCCTCATATCCTCTTATTCAAAGAAACGAAACCATTGTCCAAATTATGGCGGTTAACTGTCTCCATGGATAATGAGTTTTCATTTTACATTACCATCTTTAAGAATGGTCATAAAACTATTATTTTGGTTAAATAATATTTTAATAAGTATATTATAACTCATTTCATGTTATGTAACTAATATATAGACATAATATTGAATAAAATGAAACTAGTTCATAATGGTTGGTAAAACTGTCTAATTGAACTAACCACATAACGATAACATTTTTAATAAAAGAACCATCCCCATGTAATAAAATAATGATATATGAGACCATTTAAGCTTTTGGACATGCATTAATACCATTTCATTTCACTTCTGTAGTATTATTTCTATTTTACTAGAGCATCCATAATTATACACAAGTGAACTGACCATGAAAATATGAAATGAACGCTCCTAGAATGATGAAATTGAACATTATAACTGATATAAATGACCATAAATGAATTTAATAAAATTATAATAAATAATATATATTTTAATTAGGTTCTGGATTAAGTAGTTAATGAATCTAATTTGATTATTTAGGAAATTATGTGAAAATAAAGAATGCATTCGATCATAATGTAAGGGATCTATCTGAACCTCCATATTTCCATCAGGTAACACTTTATCTTCCTTTACCTAATTTTATATCTTCATTATTATTATTATATAATTCTATAATATTATATATATATTTTCCAAACATATATATATTTCTCAATTCAAAATTTTTGATGGGTAAATATATGTTTTATAAGGTTCCACTATCAATTCCTCTCGACAAGAAAACTTGATTAAATGAACTTCTCTATTTATTACCCCTTTTCAAGTAGACCCCATAAATTTTTTTAAGCCAAAAATATTTTTTAAAATCAATCATTTTATCATGAACAAAAATTTTAGTTCATTTCTCAATTTTTGGAAATAATTATTCCTTTTTCCTCTTTAAGGACTCTTTGATATTTTCCCTTAAACCGCACTAAAGTGGTACATTTATTAAGTTACCTTAACACTATTTTTCACGTTTTCACTTTAGTTGGATATCATTATTAATGATCTATTCTTATTTTTTACATTATCATTATCCAAGAATTATTTAACCCCTTTTTTCATGGATACCATTATGACACACCCTTTGGTTATGCCTCATTACATGATAACGAAACCCATTTAAATCTATTGGTAAACCTCACATTTATTACTTATGTTTGATTTCATTATGTGGCACACATATGCATGCACATGTTATGATGGGTGCACCCAGATAGCACTCCAATGCATTAGGTAATGTTTTTTCTCATGAGACATTATATATGGGATTCGGGAGTAAACCTAATCCATTATGGGACTTTGTTCACCATGTGATATCATCTCAGTAGCTATCCTTGACTCATGTTTATGTCATGATATATGTTTCTTCCACATTGATATATTTCTATGATCACATGAGTCTATGTTCTATATATTATTTCTATATATTTTAATTCATGATCCATGCCTTTAATTTTATCATGTTATTCCTTCTAACTCATGTTCTATGATTCTTTTCCATGTTTATTCACTCATTAGAATTTTAGCTCATCCCTTTTGTCTATGTATTCCCCAGGTTATCCTATGTAGTTGTAAGAGCTTAAAAAGAGTTAGGAGACCATTATAGATATTAATAAAAAGATATTATATTCTAGTTAGATGTTTTCTAATTATGTACTTATTCTTATAAAGAAACTAGACTATTTGATCATTGGTTTGTAGTTGATGGATAATTATGCTTAAAATCATACAATAATATGTGTAAATATCTAGGTCACAACAGTTGGTATCAGAGAAAAATTTAGTTATTTTTTAGTATTAATACTAGAAAACCTTATTAATAACCCTAGGTATAATTCCATCACCATGGATAACTTATATTGAAATAAAGTGAATCATAAGTTAGGATTTAATTTTCATTTATATGTTTATCCTCCTTTATTCATAGTTTCTTTTTTGTAACCTCATTATCTATGTATTCAAGCCCTCCCCCTCAATTTTTTTTATTTAATGGTAAGAAATAGGACAACTCATGATAACAACCAATGTGATAGGAAATGTGATGATTTCCCTAATGGGATTCCAAACCTGATGAGAATAGAAGATTAGAACTTTATAACATTATTAGCTCAACTATATCAAGTTATGAATAATAACTTGAATTGTGTGGAAATCCATTATTTTCCTAAGAAAGATAAAGTTATGGTCAAATCCTTTATATGAAAAATTCCATCTATATTTATTGGATATTTTGATTCCCTCTTTTTTGAATAATGGATTAACTCCATTGAGAAGATATTCTCTATCCTCTAGTGCTCATAAGAAGTGAAAGTCATGCCGACTATCTATATTTTTGATGGGGAAGCTGATTAGTGGTGGAAATTTCTAAAAAACATGAATTATAATGATAAAATTGATTCCATGTAATGGGAAGGATTCAATATTTTTTTTCAATAAACATTTTCTCTGAACTCTCCATCCTAAGATGGAGAGGGAGTTACTTGGACAGAAGTAAAATAAAGATGAGTCTATCAGGGTATATAAGGAAAACATCATAAGGCTTGAAGGATATGTCTATGGATTTTTCATGAACACTGAAAGAATGGCGGATCACTTATTTATTAGATAAAATTTGATTCTATTAAAATCCATAGTCATTAAAGGTTTTGACATCTATGAAGAGATTTTCCATTATTCTCTTAAGGTTGATATAGATATTGGAGACTCTCAGTGCTCTTATGGGATCATAGAAAAAAGTGAGTAAAAAAGAGTTTCATATAAAAGTATAAATAGATAAATCCCAAAGAAGAAATAAAACCCAAAATCCCATTATCAATAGTGTGGGAAGAATCATCCTAGGAACTTTCTAAAGGGAACCAGGAGATGATTCAAATGTGGAAAAGAGGGGCATCAAGAAAAACATTTATAAAGGTATATGAATAAGCCCAATAATATGGAATAATAAATTATGGTTTAGATCAAAACTCATCTAGTAGTATAGTGTTTCAACTACAAAGAACATGATTAGTATGTAAGTCAATTCCCCAAGAGAAGAGCTTTTAAAGATAATCAATGACAACAACCTCCAAGGTGGAAAGGAAGGGAATATTAGATCACTACTTATAAGGTGGATCCTGAAAATGATGTTATGATAGGTATACTCTTTATTTAATCAAGAATAAAAAATATACTTTTTGATTCTAGTTCTACACATTCTTTCATATCTTGCAAGTTTAGTAGAACTATTCTAACACCACCTCAAAATATAGAGGTTGAGTTATCCTTGAGAATAGAGAATGGGAAAATTATTTAATCTAAAGTATATAACTCCTCCATGGTCAATTTTTGTGGACTAAAACTCCTATAAAATATTATCTTACATGCTTTTTCAGATTTTGATTATATATTAGGCATGGATTGGCTATATTTATAGATATTCAACATAAAAGTTCAGGAGAGGGAGATCACTCTTCACATCCCAAGGAATCCTCCAATTCTGTACAAATGTAAGGAGGAGGATGAACATCCATTGGAATCTCCTTCTCAATAATGGATAATATTGCCTTATGAGAAATTATATATAGATAAAATGATTGAGACAAAGGATAGGATCATGCTCGATGACATTCCTATTGTGAGGGAATACACTGATGTGTTCCTTAAACAATTGTCTAGTCTTCCTCCTAACTGAGAGGGTGATTTATCAATTGAAATTATACCTGAATGTCTTCCAATATTAAATACTACTTATAGGATGAAAAACATTGAGTTGGAAGAACTGAAGAAAAAATTATAAGAGAATCTAGATAAAAGTTTTATATGCCCGAGTTCTTTACTAAGGGGTGTGATAGTTCTCTTCGTCAAGAACAAGGATGGATTAATGCGCCTCTGCATTAATTATTACGAGCTCAAAAAAATCATGATAAAGAACATGTATCCCATGCCATGGATAGATGAATTGTTTGATCAACTAAATGGGGACATGTATTTATCTAAGGTGGACCTTCAGTAAGGATATCACCAGTAAAATGTGAAGAAAGAATATATTCCTAAGACCACCTTTAAAACAAGGTATTGACACTATGAGTTCATAGTGATGCTCTTTGGACTCACTAATTCTCTATTAATTTTCATGAACTTAATGAATAGTGTATTTAGATATTACCTCATAAAATTTGTGATATTCTTTATAGATGATATTCTGATATACTTCAAGAGAAAGGAAGAGCATTTGAATACTGTGCTAAAGACTTTTTGAGGAGAGAAACTATATAAAAAGTATAGTAAATGTGAGTTCTGGATGGAGAAAGTATCATTATTCAAGAATGTTATCACCAGAAAAGGGATATATATAGACCCTTATAATACAATGTAAATTTAGGAGTGGCCTATACCATCATAGATAAGAGAGATATGTAGTTTACTTAGTCTAGATGGATATTACCAAAGATTTGTTAGGAACTTATTGTGATTTTCAAACCCACTAACTAAGATGACTCAGAAGGGAGTAAACTTTTTCTAGAAAAGTTAATGTGAATACTGCTTCAAAGATTTAAAAAGAGGCTTATCAATACACCCATACTTATACTACCCACAAGTGAGGAACTCTTTATGGTATACAATGATACATCAAAGAAGGTCTTAGGATTTGTACTGATGAAAAATGATAAAGTGGTATCCTACACCACAAGACAGTTGAAATTTCATGAGAAAAACTATCCAATGCATGATCTAGAGTTGGAGAATTAGATCTTCACTATAATGGTCTATGCCTTCCCAATCTGTTACTTTGTGGGTTTCAGTCGTTGAAAGTGTTCAGAGAGATTTTGGGGAAGTTCGATTGCTAAAGGTTGGAAGAAGGGGGGTTACATGTCCTATAACTTGGTTACACGATGTGAAATTTTGTTTCACGTTTTGTATTGGAGGTTTCATGATATGTGATATTTCAGGGTTAGAAAATAAAATAAAATGAATAGGTGATTTGTTTTTTTGGTGAAAGCTAAACCCTGAGTATTACATGACGTGAAAGGGGATTACACGTCATGTAATACCCTGATCATGTGAAATTTTAAAATTATTTTTCAGTAGAAAACTCATTCATTCGGCCATGGTTTCCTTTTTCCTCTCATTTTGGGGGAACCCTAGGAACCCCAAAGTGTTCTTTAAGCCCTTTCCCTCCCTCTTCAATATGTTGATCCCATTGGATGTTCGTTAGTGATCTGTGGTCGATTTGTGGTAAGTTATATTCTCTTTATCATATGTTTTATTCTGTTATTCTCCCAAGGATCTACTATGGTGGTGTTTCTTTGGTTTAGGGGTGCGTTTGGGTTTCATTTTGATGGATCATTAGTGTGATGTAGTTTGAACCATAGTTTTCATGGTGCAGTTGTGGTTCAAATACATTATTCTTTTCCCTGAGGAGCATAACAATTGGAAAGCTTCCTAAAGGTAGAATTCTCTTCATTTATCTCTGTTGTGCATCACACGAGAGGGGTTTTACTTATGTTTATATGTAAATCATGGTTATGAAATCCTAATTTAAGATAAATAATTAGTTATTTGAAACTGATGGTAAAATGGGGTTTGTTTTCATGCTTTTACAGGTTTTATATTACATTTGATCTTATGATTGTTTGGTCTTGATGCCCTGCTAAACATTATGTCCATTGGTGGATTTGTTTCACTAGATACATGTACAATGGTTTTTTCCTAGATTGATAATTGTTTGGTATCACCTAAAAGTGAAAACTGGCTAACCACGTATACTTGGATAATGAATTGGTTTCCCTAGGTTTTGGTTTGTGTGATAACACCCCAAAGAAAAGTGTTGGAATTTGATAAATGTTAATGTGAACCTATAAGATGATTTGTTTTAGTTGTACAATGGGGCTGTGAGGTGCATAGTGTGATTATGTAGAAGGGTTGTGGAACTGGTTGTGCTATTTTATGTTGCTAGATGTGGTTGTGTGTTGGGGTTTTTTTTTGTGTTGGTATAGGAAATTCTCCTGGAGCTTTTTTATTATTAACATGCAGAAAGCTCCACCCCATACCAAGAGGCTGTGGTATAAAGTGTCTTTAATGTGAAGACGCCTTAATTTATCAGGGATCTTCACATTCTGAAATGAATGCTTCTATGTTTCTAAGTTTCATGAATAGTGATGGGATGAATAAATAATTTTTTAATAAAGCTTGAAAATATTGTGAGTTGGTTTAGATAATGGATTGTAAATGGTTAAATAAACTTGGTTGGGAATATTAAATGGATTTTGTGTCTTGATGTGTGGTGTTGTGCATTCAGATGCAGCATTAAAGGTGATTGTGTTGTGATATAATTTTTTTTTCTGAGAACCCTTTTGTTGGGCTTGAGTGTTTGGTATCATATATGTATACACTTGTATTTTCCTTGTGATTTCTCAATTCACCCCACCCTAGTTGAGAACCATGTACCGAAAACCCCCATAATCATGGGGTAACACAACTAGAAAATGGAGCTACAACCATGTACCTATAGACATGGGTTTAGAACCATGTCTATATGCCAATTTTTTCGACGCCCTATAGCCATGATTTTCCAAAACTATGGCTATAGGGTTCTCGTGCTTCTGCGGGAACAAAAATTCACACCAAAAATTTGTAGGGAAGCCCTATCGCCATGGTTTTGAGTCTATTCCAACGGTTTGTATTAATATATATATCCTAATATATATATACCCAATTGTGGTGCGGTGTAGTGGTAAGTACGCTGGATTGAAAAGTGGAGGTGCAGGGATCGAAACCCGCTGGGTACATTTTTGATTTAGGCTATTGCCATGGTTTTCTGAGGCTATATCCATGATTAAAACCATGGAAATAAATACCTATAGACACGGTTTAAACCTTGGCTATAGGTCAAACTCCACGGTGTCCAATTTGGAGTCCTATTTCCATGGTTAACACCATAGAAATAGACTGTGACCTACTGCTACGGCGATAGCAGCCACAATTGGCCAAAACCATGGCTCTATCCTATGGCCATAGTTTTGGGGCCTTTTTCCAAGGCTTTGAACCGTGGAAATAACCCTTTTTATAGTTGTGGAGGGTGTCTTTCCCAATATTCTAGTGGGAGGATGGATTGCTGGTCACCCTCTCTTCCCTACTCCCTCTTCCAAGAGATTAATACCCATGTTTCTTCGGGCAAGATGTGGTAGTCTAGGTGTTTTCTGGAGAGGTTGTTTGTTTCCTAGGTATATTTGGGATTATTTTTTATGTGATTTACCATGTGTCTTTGTGATGAGATGTGATGTGCTGTGAGGCTCATGTGTATGCAGGAGGGATACGTTTTAAGGCCTAGGTGTGTGTAGGTGGGATGTGTTGTGAGGCCCATGTGTGTGCGGATAAGATGTGATGTGGTATATTCAGAAAAGGTGGGAGATCCAGAACATTTTATGTTGGGGTACGAGATAGGATAATGAGTGGTAAAGTGGTGTGGGATACCCTAACATCGATGTTATTTATATTATATTACTTAACTTGCATTACTTGGTGAGGTTGGGTTTGGTTATTATACCTGCTTAAGATCTATTTGGTTCTGATATTTTCTCATGGGTTCATTAGTATACATCTTTCACATGTACATTAGAGAACTTGGTTCCCCTACTAATTATAATTGTATGATCACCCTATGTATATAAACGACATTCAGGTTTCAGAAGGATTTCATGGACTCTACTGGACCTTACTAGCTCAGATCTTGACAGTTTCTGCCTCACTGCTTAGGTTTACTTTTGGGTATTTAGTTTGGAGACTTTTGTATTTGTACCAGTTCTATTTTACACATTCATGTGAGATAGTTTTAAATTTATTTACATTATGTATTATAGTTTCTTTGTGGATGATCCATCATATCTCCCATTATTTTTTCTTAAAAAGGGTAAGGGATCCTTGTGAGATTTGTACACCCTTGGTGCTAGTCACCAACCCGAGGTCTACTAGAGGCAGGACTCAGGGGTAATTATCTCTATTTCATCATTGAAAACCTAGGATGAGTATCTTTTGAGGGAGTGGGTCATGAAAGAGTGGTATTGGAGGTGATGGTTAAGAAATAAGATGGAGTTTGGAGTTAGGTACAGTTAGGATTTCATGGGATGGTATGGAAATAGTTATATTTGACCTTGGTGTGTGAAATAGGATAGAGATATAAGATAGGAAATGGGATTTTAGGCCCCCCTGTGATCCAATGCATGGGCTCTGAGCTTATTGAACAACCAAGTGAGAAGGACATGCTGGTAGGGTAGAGACCTAGGAAAGGTATATGCACCATATTGACTGGTGTTCTTGTTTGAATTGGGTTGTTTTTAGGATGTTCAAAATGGGTAAAATAAATGAAATGAATTAAAATAAATCTTAAAAAAATCCCATTGAAAGAGCGCTGTCGTGGGCACCCTCAAATGATTAATGTGATTTTGGGGTACTTAGGTGCAGCAGAGTGGCTGACCAAGGTCGTCTCTCAAAGGAGGAAGTGAATTTAACAACTTATTAAAGGTATTCTAAAAATAAAATAAAAGAGAATAAAATAAAAACACTACTTTAAAGGATTGGTTTTTTTTTATAGTTTATGAATCTATAAGAAGTTTGTTGGAAGAAGATTGTATATTTTTTTTTGTTTTTAGTTTTGAAATGAATTTCGATTAAAATGACACAACAAGAAGATGTTTTTTTAGAAATCTATTTTAAAAGGCGTAATCAATCTAACTATACCTCTTCATTCACTTATTAATCATTATCATTTAAATAAATATCCACTTAATTATGATCCCCTAATTTGTTATCCCTAGAACCCTACAAGAGTTAACTTAACCACAAAGATGAAATTACTTAAACCCTAGGCTAGCTTCGGAACATGCAATCGCAGCACCCTGCTTTGATTGTTGTTATAAGGATAGCTTATGGTAAGTGGTTAATTAGAGAATATATACATTCTGGAAATGAGGATGAATTGTGTTTAGGGATTATATTTTAACTCTACAAATTTATCCCGTGTGGTCTTGTATTACCGATTAAGATTACGCTCTCACAATTTACACAAAATCCCGACCTCGCGTGTTTTTGTGTTAATTGTTCAATTTCTTGCTTAGTTTCTTGTAATTTAAAAACACAATTCATGGATCATATTATGTGAATTACAGTAGCTCATTGATTCAAAATAATTAAATGAAGAGGTTAGAAGATAGATTGATTACTAAAAGACTACTCTTCCATGGGTGGCGTAATCATCGTAGAAGCGTTTTGCATGTGCAAAGGTTTATAATGGGTATAACCCAATAACGCTTCTACTCAAGAATTCCAGACCAAAGAGGAAGATTAAGAGAAGAAGAAATTTAAACAAAACAGAATAAAAGAGAAGAAATAAAAGAAGAACAAAGAAGTTTATTACACAAACAAAATCATTACAACATGAAGGAGAATAAGAAGGCTTCGTCGAAGGGATCCTTGCTTCAAGAGCTACCCTTATTGAAATGGTTGGATAATTGGAGTGTATCTACTTATACTCTTCCCTAAACTTCCCAAAGCAGGTCTCAGCCCCTCCAAATGAGAAAAAATCCAATTTATAGAGGGGAGGGGAGGAGAGGTTACAAGTGGTTTCAAGTGTGAATGTGTAAATTCGGCCAAATATTTTATTCCACGTTGCACCGCTCATTTTACCTCCAAAATGCGTGAATTGACCGGTCTTCCAGAAGGATGATTTGTGAAAAATCATGTTCCCGATCTTTCCTCAAATTGTGGGCTCAATCAAAGCCTTGATGAAGAATATATGGCCCAAATACAGAACCCATGTCCATTCTGCCGAGTCCAGCCCACCATTGGATTAATGACCCATGTAATCCATCCAAATGCACTTTTTAGCTCTAGTGTTCTGAATGAAAGTTATAGAAACATAAGTTAGAAACACTTTTACAAAATTTCAAATTCAAAAAATAAATATAAAAATATTTATCTTCGAAATACTACAGTACACTATTAAGGGTAAAACTGGAATTTTCACCAAATTTTCAAATGAATGATCAAATCCCAAATATTTTATAAATAAACATATTTAACACAATGTGAGGAAATTATTTCATTTATTATAAATAAAACATTCAACAAAATAGTTTTTTATCAACTCCCCCACACTTACCCTTTTGCACTCCTGGGAAAAATCTCATGTCAAGTAAACATCAATATCAAATCAAAACCAATTTTAAAACACATATCCTTGAGATCAAACAATTACACACCAAGAAACAAAAGATATCATGCCTCATAAAATCAAATTATTTAAAGTTCTTCATTTATATCATTCAATATATTTCTACTTTATTTATCTTCCCATGCACAAAACACTTACCTCACTTGAATTTTCTCTTACACACAAATGTCATTTTTTTGCAATGTCTTTATCATCCAAACTCATACAAGGGTCACCATAGGCTTGATAGATTCCTACATCGCTACCCGATGTGAGTCAAGGGTATATGTTTATCATGAGGAGTTTCCAGGGTTGTTCTGTGTATTTTAGTTGGTAGGATTTAGATGTGAAAAATTCTGAGGCTGAATGAGGAGGGCTTGACTCTTTTTGAAGAAAAATTGCATTAATCTAATTTTCACTTAAATATGGTCTTCTCCTCAATCCACATAGTATAAATTCAGCTCCATCATCATGAAAAGTCATGAAAAGTTTACACCATTCATCATTTCAGCATAAAAAATGTCAATCTTCTGAAACATGATTTTCTTGAAAGCTCCAGATGGGCACAACTTTCCACCTCAATTAGAAGCTCCAGAAAAGGCACAACTTCACTTGTCATGAAAGCTCCAGAAAAGGCACAGATTTCAATATAATGACTTTCTTTAGCAGCAAACACATCTCTTAAGAATTTAATTTTCCACCCAAAGTATCACAGAATGTGGTAGCACAACACAACATAGCTTCCCCCACACTTAAGCTCAACTAGAATATGCAATTTCACTTCAAGAGTTGGTTGGATAGGGAAAATTGGCTTGTAATGTGGCTAACCTAACAGGCTGTGCATGGATTATGAGGGCTAAAAGGATTTAATATTCAATGTAGGCCATTATAAAAAAGGATTCTTTGAAATAGGGGCTTTAATACCAAACAAATTACTTAATCATTTAAACATAAGTACCTCAAACCCTCAAGTTTTGATAGGAATAAATTAAATTCAGGTTAAATCAAACATGGTTTGGTTCTCTCAATAAGTGAGGTGAATGTAAAGAATATGAAAATAATTGTTCAGAATCTTCACAGGAAAGTGATTTCAAATATAAAGACAGTGAGATGTGGCATGGGATTCAAAATTCGGTGTACTTTCCATGAAATTACTAAATATTTGAACTTGAAACAAAGTCATTTTCAGCATTCATTTAAGCTTAGTTTCAAGGGATAAATTGTCTCACTTATTGATATGGATTTAAAAATGGTGATGAGAATCATTTCAGCTCAAAAGTTTCAAAAAAAAAACATAGAAAATTGTAAAATAAACACACAAAATTTGAAAAACACACAATTTTTTTGGGTTTTTTTTAACAGGAAAACAATTTAAATTACTGAACTAAAAGGTTCCCTCCCCCACACTTAAAATATTGCATTGTCCTCAATGTGAACCCATGAGATGATATATGCACATGAAATGTAGAATTTTTAAATAGGACAAATAATATAAAAGTGAAAGGGTTAGGAACAGCCTGATGTGATCTAGTGATGATGGGGTCATGCAGTGTGATAAAATCCACTGCATCAGTAGGAAGTCTCTCAATGTATCTCTTCAAACGTTTCCCATTGATTGTAAAGATCCTTCTAGTGTCCTCTTATGTGATCTCCACTGCACCATAAGGAAAAACATTAGTCACAATATAAGGACCTAACCATCTGGAACGCAACTTACCAGACATCAGCTTGAGTCGTGAACGATAGAGAAGGACTTTCTCTCCAACATGAAACTCCCTTTGTTGGATCATTTTGTCATGATATGCTTTTGATCTTTCCTTGTAGAGCCTTGAGTTCTCATATGATGACAGTCGAATCTCCTCAAGCTCTTGAATTTGAAACTTCCTTTGAATTCCAGCTTGGGACAAATCCATGTTGCATTTCTTTATAGCCCAATATGCCTGATGCTCGACTTCCACGGGGAGATGACATGCTTTCCCAAAAACAATCCTAAATGGGGACATACCAATGGGTGTCTTGTATGCTGTCCTATAAGCCCACAATGCATCATCCAAGCGCTTGCTCCAATCCTTCTTATTTGGATGCACGGTTTTCTCTAATATTTGTTTCAGCACACGATTTGAAACCTCAGCCTGACCATTTTTTTGGGGGTGGTATGGTGTTGATGTTTTGTGTTTCACCCCATACTTCCGAAGGAGGGAAGCAAAATTCCTATTGCAAAAGTGTGTCCCTTGGTCACTGATGATGGCCTTTGGTACTCCAAACCTGCAAACAATCTGTGCTTTGACAAAGTCCACAACAACATGAGAATCGTCAGTCCTTGTGGCCTTGGCCTCCACCCATTTACTCACATAATCAACAGAAACCAAAATATACAAAAATCCAAATGAACTAGGAAAAGGACCCATAAAATCAATTCCCCATACATCAAAAATCTCACAGAATAGTATGGGTTGTTGGGGCATCTCATGTCTCCTAGAAATATTCCCAGTGTGTTGGCAACAAGAGCATGACTTACAGAACACATGGGCATCATGGAACAAGCTAGGACAATATAATCTAGAGTCCAAAACCTTCCTAGCTATCCGTTGGGGTCCAAAGTGTCCACCACAAGCAAGTGTATGACAAAAATGAAAAACAGACTCAAACTCATGATCGGGAACACACCTCCTAATGACTTGGTCACTACACATGCGCCAGAGGTAAGGATCATCCCACACATAATACCTAGACTCACTTTTTAATTTTTAGACTTGGCGTTTCTTTAAGATTGCAGGGATTTCAGAGGAAACAATGTAATTAACTAAATCAGCATACCAAGGATGCATACCTAAGACGGTATAGAGATGCTCATCGGGGAAAGTGTCCCGAAGTGGTACCTGGTCCAAGGTGTCATCCTCTAGTGTTTGAGTAAGCCTAATCATGTGGTCTGCCACCAAATTCTATGAACCCTTCTTGTCCTTTGTCTCAATATCAAATTTCTGAAGAAGGAGCATCCATCGAATTAGCCTGGGCTTTGCATCTGGCTTCTTTAGGAGGTACCTCAAAGCTGCATGGTCAGAAAAAAACTAATTTAGAGCCCAATAAATATGAACGAAATTTATCTAAAGCAAATATGACTGCAAGAAACTCCTTTTCCATGGTAGTGTAGTTTCATTGGGTTGAATCCAGTGTCCTCAATGCATAGGCGATCACATATGAACCTCCCTCCGCCCTCTGAGATAAGACAACTCCAACCGCGAAGTTGGAGGCGTCACACATAATCTCAAAAGGAATCTCCCACCATGGGGGATGTATGACAGGTGGATTGGTTAGACACTTCTTTATCTCATCAAAGGAAGTCCTACAAGAATCATCAAACACAAAATCAGAATCTTTTTGAAGTAATCGTGACATAGGAAGTGCAATCTTACTAAAATCTTTGATGAAGCGCAGATAAAATCCTGCATGCCCTAGGAAAGATCTAACATCAAACACACATGAAGGATAGGGTAAGGATAAAATAATGTCTACCTTAGATCTATCAACATCTATCTTATGTTTTGACACTACATGCCCTAAGACAATGCCATGCTCTACCATAAAATGATAATTTTCAAAGTTCAGGACCAGATTCTTCTCAATACAATGATTCAACACCTTTCCCAAACTACTTAGACATTCATCAAATGAATACCCATACACTGTAAAATCATCCATAAATACCTCCATGCAGGTCTCAAAAAAAGCAGAAAAAATACTCACCATACATCTCTGGAAGGTACCTGGGGCGTTGCAAAGTCCAAATAGCATCCTCTGGCAGGCAAATGTTCCAAAGGGACTGGTGAATGTGGTCTTCTCCTGATCCTCTGGAGCTATAGGAACCTGAAAATATCTAGAAAATCCATCCAAGAAACAATAGTGTGTTTTCCCAGCTAGTCTCTCGAGCATTTGATCAATAAATGGGAGGGGGAAATGGTCCTTGCAAGTGGTCTGATTTAGTTTCCTATAATCAATACACACACGCCAACTGTTTTGCACCCTCATTGGAACTAACTCATCTTTCTCATTTTTAACAACAGTAAAACCAGTTTTATTAGGCACAACCTGAATTGGACTTACCCACTGAGAATCTGAAATGGGAAAGATTATACTTGCCTCGATCAATTTCTCAACTTATTTTTAACAACTTTTAGGAGGGTGGGATTGAGTCTCCTTTATGGCTATCTCATTGGTTTATCCCCATCCACCAAGAGAATCCTATGCATGAAAATGGAGGGGCTAATACCTGACATGTCATTCAAGGTCCACCCAATCGCCCTGATGTTCTCCTTAAAAATATTCAAAAGCTTTTATTCATGTTCAAAAGGGATATTGTTAGAAATGATAACAGGTAATATCTCACCACTCAACAAGTATGAGTATTTCAGATTTGGTGGCAATGGATTGAGTTCTAATGAAGGAGGGTGTAGTATGGATGGAGACATTGAAGGAACCAAAATATGTGCACGAAGAGCATCAGTATCAGAATATACATCATCCAAATCAGAGAATAAAGCATCAAATCCATCAGCATACTCTATAGCCATGTCATAATCAGAGTTCACATGATCAAGATCAGAATATGAATCCATTTCAAAATCAAATCTTAGAGAGTCTTGTTCATTAGAAACAGGTGTGGATGTTCTCTTAGACATTAAACCAGAACCAATACTCATAATCTCCCTAAGTATAGGACAATAAAAATCCATGGAGTTTTTACTTGGTGGTTCAAAATGGGAGATAACAAAAGCAGAATGGTCCTCAGAGGGGTACTTCATGGAATCTATAACATTAAATATCACAACTTCATCCCCAAATTCCATGGAAAGTGTACCCTCATTGACATTTATGATAGTTTTTTCAGTTTTGAGGGAGGGCCTGCCTAAGATAATGGGGGCATGAGAACTTACCTGATCATCCTCCATGTTAAGAACATAGAAATATGCTGTAAAGATCATGTCTCTTACCCAGACAAGTACATCATCAAGAACTCCCACTGGATATGCCGTAGCTCTATTCGCCAACTGCACCACTACTCTTGTCGGCTTCAACTCACCAACCTATAAAGAAGAGAATACAGAGTGAGGCATCACATTTATTGAAGCTCCTAAATCACAAATAGCATCAGAGAAGTGCAACTCCCCTATGGTACATGGGATGGTGAATGTCCCGGGATCCTTGAACTTTGTTGGAATTGCTAGATTTGGTGTAATGAGTGCTGAGACATTCCTTCCAAGGTTGATCCTCTCATTTCCCTTGAGCCCTCTTCGATTGGTACAAAATTCTTTTAAGAATTTTGAATACCTTAGAATTTTCTTAATGGATTCAAGTAGAGGAATGCTGATCTCCACACGCTTGAATGTATCCAAAACCTCCTTTTGCATTGCTTTTTCAGCCATATTTTTTGGTTTGAACAACCCTGTTGGGAAAAGGAAGGGGGTTAGAAGGAACATCATCAATCTTTTTCTTACCTTTATCTTTCTCCTTGGATTGCTCATCAGTTGGTTTGGAATTCGGATTCTCCGGAGTTGAGGTGAATCCCGGTGGAATGGTAGGTGCAGATGTATTGTTCATTTGCTTCCCACTTCTCAATGTGATGACACTGACATTCCCATTTGGATTTGGAGTGGGTTGGGAAGGTAGATTTCTAGAATTCTTACTCACAAGTTCATGGAGGGCGGTGGAAATCTGGGTCATTTGAGTCTTCAACTCCCTCAGCTCCGAACTTTGACTCTTCAGATCATTCTGTTGATTAAGAACAATTTTCTTTAAAAGATCATCAGTATTAGAATCTACCTTTTTTGGAGGATTCCCTTGTTGCTGACTTGTTGATGTTTGAGATTCAAATCTCCTTTGGGGTTGTTGGAAACCCTATTGGTAAGGTGGAGGCTTCTGGAAGTTTGGTTGAAAAGGGGGACTTTGTTGTTGTCCAGAGCCATACCTCATGTCTGGTTGATCTTTCCACCCTTGGTTGTATGTTGGAGCAAATGAATCAAACTTCTTTTGGGGATATGGTTGTTTCTACTGCTAAAATGGTCTCCCTAGGAATACTGCTGCGCAATCCTCTGTCTCTTGTAGTTGTGGGAAACAGTCAGTTGGGTGGCTTGTCTCAGTGAAAATGCCACAAGGCCTTGAAGGAGGGGGTAGAGATGTCTTTTGTGCCAAAGCAATTTGCCTCACCATAGTTTCCAATTCTTCTAACTTGGTATCAATAAAATGACTCTCAAGAGAAGAAGGACTTAACTGATGTACTCCCCTGACATGTGGTGTACCTCTATCGCCAAATTGTTGGGAGTTTTGGGCCATTTTGTCGATCAATGCTCATGCAACTACTGGTGTCTTGTCAACCAATTCTCGTCTAGCTGCATCATCCACCATGCTTATCTCCATAGGTGTGAGTCCTTCATAAAAGTACTGAATGAGTAATTGCTCACTGATTTGGTGATGTGGGCAGCTTGCACAAAACTTCTTGAATCGCTTAAAATACTCATACATTGACTCCCCTTGTGCTTGATTGATCCCTGATATCTCCTTTCGAATGGATGTTGTCCTTGATGCTGGAAAAAATCTTTGCAAGAAAAGACGTTTCAAATCATTCCAACATGTTACATATTCAGGTTAGAAATAATACATCCAATCTTTTTCAGCTCCATCAAGTGAGAATGAGAATGCTCTTAATTTAATTTGATCTTCAGAAAAATTTCTTGGTTTTAAAGTTGAGCAAACCACATTAAATTCCTTAAGGTGTTTATTGGGATCCTCACGAGATAAGCCATGAAACTTTGGAAGAAGGTGAATTAATCCATATTTCAATTCAAAGTCCGATTCGAGATTTGGGTATGCAATACAATTTGGTTGATAGTTAATATCAGGTGCAGCCAATTCTCAAATGGTTCTATTAAGTTCATTTCCATTATTTCCAGCCATTGGTTCCTCTTTTATGTTTGAATTTTAGTTGCTTCCAATTTCAATGTTTCCAGAAGATAGGAATTCACCAACTGGTTGAATATTGAAACTTCCCGTAGACTGAGAGTGTATGATTCGTGCCCTAAGGCCGCGTTCAATCTCAGGGTCAAGATCTAAGAGATCTTTGGGATTAGTTCATTTCATCAATAAATGAAAGATGAGAAGTAGGAAAGTGGACCATAGTAAAATAAAAATTTGAAGTTTGAGTTGATGGTCCAAAAATAAGTAGAAGGAAATAAAAGAAGAAGGAAAAAAACCAGATTGGGTAAAGACGGAAGAAAGAAGAGAGGAAGAGAATTAAAATGTAAAACAAAATAAATACCTCTAATTGGTTGAAATAATTACTTGCCTCCCCAGAAATGACGCCAATTTGAAAGAGCGCTGTCGTGGGTGCCCTCAAATGATTAATGTGATTTTGGGGTACTTAGGTGCAGCAGAGTGGCTAACCAAGGTCGTCTCTCAAAGGAGGAAGTGAATTTAACAACTTATTAAAGGTATTCTAAAAATAAAATAAAAGAGAATAAAATAAAAACACTACATTAAAGGATTGTAGTTTTTTTATAGTTTATGAATTCAGAAGAAGTTTGCTGGAAGAAGATTGTATATTTTTTTGTTTTTAGTTTTGAAATGAATTTTGATTAAAATGACACAACAAGAAGATGTTTTTTTAGAAATCTATTTTAAAAGGCATAATCGATCTAACTCTAAATCTTAATTCACTTATTAATCACTATTTTTTATATCAATATCCACTTAATTATGATTCCTTAATTTGTTATCCCTCTAACCCTACGAGAGTTAACTTAACCACAAAGATGAAATTACTTAAACCCTAGGCTAGCTTCGGAACACGCAATCACAGCACCCTGCTTTGATTGTTGTTATAAGGATAGCTTATGGTCAGTGGCTAATTAGAGCACATATAAATTCTAGAAATTAGGATGAATTATGTTTAGGGATTATATTTGAACTCTACAAATTTATCACGTGTGGTCTTGTATTACCGATTAAGATTATGCTCTCACAATCTACACAAAATCCCGACCTCGCGTGTTTTTTTGTTAATTGTTCAATTGCTTGCTTAGTTTCTTGTAATTTAAAAGCACAATTCATAGATCATATTATATGAATTACAGTAGCTCATTGATTCAAAATAATTAAATGAATAGGGTAGAAGATAGATCGATTACTAAAAGACTACTCTTCCATGAGTGGCGTAATCATCGTATACGCGTTTTGCATGTGCAAAGGTTTATAATGGGTATAACCCAATAACGCTTCTACTCAAGAATTCCAGCCCAAATAGGAAGATTAAGAGAATAATAAATTTAAACAAAATAGAAGAAAAGAGAATAAATAAAAGAAGAACAAATAAGTTTATTACACAAACAAAATCATTACAACATGAAGGAGAAGAAGAAGGCTTCGTCGAAGGGATCCTTGCTTCAAGAGCTACCCTTATTGAAATGGTTGGAGAATTGGAGTGGATCCACTTCTCCTCTGCCCTCAACTTCCCAAATCACGTCCCAACCCATCCAAATGAGAGAAAATCCAATTTATAGAGGGGAGGGGAGGAGAGGTTACAAGTGGTTTCAAGTGTGAATGTGTAAATTCGGACAAATATTTTATTCCAACTTTCACCGCTCATTTGACCTCCAAAACGCATTAATTGACCGGTCTTCCAAAAGGATGATTTGTGCCAAATCCTGTTCCCGAGATTTCCTCAAATTATGGGCTAAAGACAAGCCCAGATGAAGAATATATGGCCCCAATACAGAACCCATGTCCATTCTGCCGAGTCCAGCCCACCATTTGATTAATGGACCATTTACTCCATCCAAATGCACTATTTAGCTCTAGTGTACTGAATAAAAGTTGTAGAAAATTAAGTTAGAAACACTGTTACAAAATTCCAAATTCAAAAAATAAATATAAAAATATTTATCTTCGAAATACTACAGTGAACTATTAAGGGTAAAACTGGAATTTTCACCAAATTTTCAAATTAATGATCAAATCCCAAATATTTTATTAATAAACATATTTAACACAATGTGAGGAAATTATTTCATTTATTATCAATAAAATATTCAAAAAATAGTGTTTTATCAACTCCCCCACACTTACCCTTTTGCACTCCTGGGCAAAACCTCATGTCAAGTAAACATCAATATCAAATCAAAACCAATTTTAAAACACATATCCTCGAGATCAAACAATTACACACCAAGAAACAAAAGATATCATGACTCATAAAAAAAAATTATTTCAAGTTCTTCATTTATATAATTCAATATATTTCCACTTTTTTTATCCTCCCATGCACAAAACACTTACCTCACTTGAATTTTCTCTTATCACACAAATGTCAATTTTTTGCAATGTCTTTCTCATCCAAACTCATACAAGGGTCACCATAGGCTTGATAGATTCCTACATCGCTACCCGATGTGATTCAAGGACATATGTTTATCATGAAGACTTTCCAGGGTTGTTCTGTGGCTTTTGGTTGGTAAGATTTAGATGTGAAAAATTCTGAGGCTGAATGAGGAGGGCTTGACTCTTTTTGAAGAAAAATTGCATTAATCTAATATTCACTTAAATATGGTCTTCTCCTCAATCCACATAGTATAAATTCAGCTCCATCATCATGAAAAGTCATGAAAATTTTACACCATTCATCATTTCAGCATAAAAAATGTCAATCTTCTGAAACATGATTTTCTTGAAAGCTCTAGATGGGCACAACTTTCCACCTCAATTAGAAGCTCCAGAAAAGGCACAACTTCACTTGTCATGAAAGCTTCAGAAAAGGCACAACTTTCAATATAATGACATTCTTCAGTAGCAAACACATCTCTTAAGAATTTAATTTTCCCCCCAACATATCACAGAATGTGGTAGCACAACACAACATAGCTTCCCCCACACTTAAGCTCAACTAGATTATGCAATTTCACTTCAAGAGTTGGTTGGATAGGGAAAATTGGCTTGTAATGTGGATAACCTAATAGGCTGTGCATGGATTATAAGGGCTACAAGGATTTAATATTCAAGGTAGGCCATTATAAAAAAGGATTCTTTGAAATAGGGGCTTTAATACCAAACAAATGCCTCAATCATTTAAACATAAGTACCTCAAACCCTCAAGTTTTGACAGGAAGAAATCAAATTCTGGTTAAATCAAGCATGGTTTGGTTCTCTCAATAAGTGAGGTGAATGTAAAGAATATGAAAATAATGGTTCAGAAGCCTCACAGGAAAGTGATTTCAAATATAAAGATAGTGAGATGTGGCATGGGATTCAAAATTCTGTGTACTTTCCATGAAATTACTAAATATTTGAACTTGAAACAAAGTCATTTTCAGCATTCATTTAAGCTTAGTTTCAAGGGATAAATTGTCTCACTTATTGATATGGATTTAAAAATGGTGATGAGAATAATTTCAGCTCAAAAGTTTCAAAAAAAAAAAAACATATAAAATTGTAAAATAAACACACAAAATTTGAAAAACACACAATTTTTTTGGTTTTTTTTAAACAGGAAAACAATTTAAATTACTAAACTAAAAGGTTCCCTCCCCCACACTTAAAATATTACATTGTACTCAATGTGAACCCATGAGATGATATATGCACATGAAATACAGAATTTTCAAATAGGACAAATAATATAAAAGTGAAAGGGTTAGGAACAGCCTGATGTGATCAAGTGATGATGGGGTCATGCAGTGTGATAAAATCCACTGCATCAGTAGGAAGTCTCTAAATGTATCTCTTCAAACGTTGCCCATTGACTGTAAAGATCTTTCTAGTGTCCTCTTGTGTGATCTCCACTGCACCATAAGGAAAAACATTAGTCACAATATAAGGACCTAACCATCTGGAACGCAACTTACCAGGCATCAGCTTGAGTCGTGAACTATAGAGAAAGACTTTCTCTCCAACATGAAACTCCCTTTGTTGGATCATTTTGTAATGAGCTGCTTTTGATCTTTCCTTGTAGAGCCTTGAGTTATCATATGATGACAGTCAAATCTCCTCAATCTCTTGAATTTTCAACTTTCTTTGAATTCCAGCTTAGGACAAATCCATGTTGCATTTTTTTATATCCCAATATGCCCGATGCTCGACTTCCATGGGGAGATGACATGCTTTCCCAAAAACAATCCTAAATGGGGACATACCAATGGGTGTCTTGTATACTGTCCTATAATCCCACAATGCATCATCCAAGTGTTTGCTCCAATCCTTCCTATTTGGATGCACGGTTTTCTCTAATATTTGTTTCAGCTCACGATTTGAAACCTCAGCCTGGCCATTTGTTTGGGGGTGGTATGGTGTTGATGTTTTGTGTGTCACCCCATACTTCCGAAGGAGGGAAGAAAAATTCCTATTGCAAAAGTGTGTCCCTTGGTCACTGATGATGGCCTTTGGTACTCCAAACCTGCAAAAAACCTGTGCTTTGACAAAGTCCACAACAACATGAGAATCGTCAGTCCTGGTGGCCTTGGCCTCCACCCATTTACTCATATAATCAACAGCAACCAAAATATACAAAAATCCAAATGAACTAGGAAAAGGACCCATAAAATCAATGCCCCATACATCAAAAATCTCACCGAATAGTATGGGTTGTTGGGGCATCTCATGTCTCCTAGAAATATTCCCATTGTGTTGGCAACGAGAGCATGAATTACAAAACACATGGGCATCATGGAACAAGCTAGGCCAATATAATCCAGAGTCCAAAACCTTCCTAGCTTTCCGTTGGGGTCCAAAGTGTCCACCACAAGCAAGTGTATGACAAAAATGCAAAAGAGACTCAAACTCATGATCAGGAACACACCTCCTAATGACTTGGTCACTACACATGCGCCATAGGTAAGGATCATCCCACACATAATACCTAGACTCACTTTTTAATTTTTGGACTTGTTGTTTCTTTAAGTTTTCAGGGATTTCAGAGGAAACAATGTAATTAACTAAATCAGCATACCAAGGATGCATACCTGAGATGGTATAGATATGCTCATCGGGGAAAGTGTCCCGAAGTGGTACCTGGTCCAAGGTGTCATCCTCTAGTGTGTGAGTAAGCCTACTCATGTGGTCTGCCACCAAATTCTATGAACCCTTCTTGTCCTTTGTCTCAATATCAAATTCCTGAAGAAGGAGCATCCATCGAATTAGCCTGGGCTTTGCATCTGGCTTCTTTAGGAGGTACCTCAAAACTGCATGGTCAGAAAAAACAACTAATTTAGAGCCCAATAAATATGAACGAAATTTATCTAAAGCAAATATGATTGCAAGAAACTCCTTTTCCGTGGTAGTGTAGTTTGATTGGGCTGAATCCAGTGTCCTCGATGCATAGGCGATCACATGTGAACCTCCCTCCGCCCTCTGAGATAAGAAAACTCCAACCGCGAAGTTGGAGGCGTCACACATAAGCTCAAAAGGAATCTCCCACCATGGGGGCTGTATGATAGGTGGATTGGTTAGACACTTCTTTAGCTCATCAAAGGAAGTCCTACAAGAATCATCAAACACAAAATCAGAATCTTTTTGAAGTAATAGTGACATAGGAAGTGCGATCTTACTAAAATATTTGATGAAGCGCAGATAAAATCATGCATTCCCTAGGAAATATCTAACATCAAACACACATGAAGGATAGGGTAAGGATAAAATAATGTCTACCTTAGATCTATCAACCTCTATCCCATGTTTTGACACTACATTCCCTAAGACAATGCCATGCTCTACCATAAAATGACACTTTTCAAAGTTCAGGACCAGATTCTCCTCAATATAACGATTCAACACCTTTCCCAAACTACTTAGACATTCATCAAATGAAGACCCATACACTGTAAAATCATCCATAAATACCTCCATGCAGGTCTCAATAAAATCAGAAAAAATACCCACCATACATCTCTGGAAGGTATTTGGGGCGTTGCAAAGTCCAAATGGCATCCTCCGGTAGGAAAATGTGCCAAAGGGACAGGTGAATGTGGTCTTCTCCTGATCCTCTGGAGATATAGGAACTTGAAAATATCCATAAAATCCATCCAAGAAACAATAGTGTGTTTTCCCAGCTAGTCTCTCGAGCATTTGATCAATAAATGGGATGGGAAAATGGTCCTTGCGAGTGGTCTGATTTAGTTTCCTATAATCAATACACACACGCCAACTGTTTTACACCCTCATTGGAACTAACTCATCTTTCTCATTTTTAACAATAGTAAAACCAGTTTTCTTAGGTACAACATGAATTGGACTTACCCACTGAGAATATGAAATGGGAAAGATTATACCTGCCTCGAGCAATTTCTCAACTTCTTTTTTAACAACTTTCAGGAGGGTGGGATTGAGTCTCCTTTGTGGCTGTCTCACCGGTTTAGCCCCATCCTCCTAGAGAATCCTATGCATGCAAATGGAGGGGCTAATACCTGATATGTCATCCAAGGTCCACCCAATCTCCCTGATGTTCTTCCTCAAAATATTCAAAAGCTTTTCTTCACGTTCAAAAGGGAGATTGTTAGCAATGATAACAGGTAATCTCTCACCACTCAACAAGTATGAGTATTTTAGATTTGTTGGAAATGGATTGAGTTCTAATGAAGGAGGGTGTAGTATGGATGGAGACATTGAAGGAACCAAAATATGTGCACAAATAGCATGGGTATCAGAATATACATCATCAAAATCGGAGAATAAAGCATCAAATCCATCGGCATATTCTATAGCCATGTCATAATCAGAGTTCACATGATCAATATCAGAATATGAATCCATTTAAAAATCAAATCTTAAAGAGACTTGTTCATTAGAAACAGGTGTGGAAGTTCTCTTAGACATTAAACCAGAACCAATACTCATAATCTCCCTAATCATAGGACAATCAAAATCCATGGAGTTTTTACTTGGTGGTTCAAAATGGGAGATAACAAAAGCATAATGGTCCTCAGAGGGGTACTTCATGGAATCCATAACATTAAATATCACAACTTCATCCCCAAATTCCATGGAAAGTGTACCCTAATTGACATTTATGATAGTTTTTGCAGTTTTGAGGAAGGGCCTACCTAAGATAATGGGGGCATGAGAACATACCTAATCATCCTCCATGTTAAGAACATAGAAATTCTCTGAAAAGATCATGTCTACTACCCGGAAAAGTACATCCTCAAGAACTCCCACTGGATATGCCGTAGCTCTATTCGCCAACTACACCACTACTCTTGTCAGATTCAACTCACCAACCTGTAAAGAAGGGAATACAGAGTGAGACATCACATTTATTGAAGCTCCTAAATCACAAATAGCATTAGATAAGTGCAACTCCCCTATGGTACATAGGATGGTGAATGTCCCGAGATCCTTGCACTTTGTTGGTATTGCTAGAGTTGGTGTAATGAGTGCTGAGACATTCCTTCCAAGGTTGATCCTCTCATTTCCCTTGAGCCCTCTTCGATTGGTACAAAGTTCTATTAAGAATTTTGCATACCTTGGAATTTTATTAATGGCTTCAAGTAGAGGAATGTTGATCTCCACATGCTTGAATGTATCCAAAACCTCCTTTTGCATTGCTTCTTCAGCCATCTTTTTGGTTTGAACAACCCTGTTGGGAAAAGGAAGGGGTTTATAAGGAACATCATCAATATTTTTCTTACCTTTATCTTTCTCCTTGGATTTCTCATCAGTTGGTTTGGAATTCGGCTTCTCCAGAGTTGAGGTGAATCCCAGTGGAATGGTAGGTACAGATGTATTGTTCATTTGCTTCCCACTTCTCAATGTGATGGAACTGACATTCCCCTTTGGATTTGGAGTGGGTTGGGAAGGTAGATTTCCAGAATTCTTACTCACAAGTTCATGGAGGGCGGTGGCAATCTGGGTCATTTGAGTCTTCAACTCCCTCAGCTCCAAACTTTGACTCTTCAGCTCATTCTATTGATTAAGAAATTTTTTTTAAAATATCATCAGTATTAGAATATACCTTTTGTGTAGGATCCCCTTTTTGCTAACTTGTTGATGTTTGAGATTCAAATCTCTTTTGGGGTTGTTGGAAACCCTGTTGGTAAGGTGGAGGCTTCTGGAAGTTTGGTTGAAAAGGGGGCCTTTGTTGTTGTCCAGAGCCATACCTCATGTCCGGTTGATCTTTCCACCCTTGGTTGTATGTTGGAGCAAATGAATCAAACTTCTTTTGGGGATATGGTTGTTTCTACTGCTGAAATGGTCTCCCTGGGAATACTGCTGCACAATCCTCTGTCTCTTGTAGTTGTGGGCAACAGTCAGTTGGGTGGCTTGTCTCAGTGAAAATTCCACAAGGCCTTGAAGGAGGGAGTAGAGATGTCTTTTGTGCCAAAGCAATTTGCCTCACCATAGTTGTCAATTCTTCTAACTTGGTATCAATCAAATGACTATCAAGAGAATAAGGACTTACCTGATGTACTCCCCTGACATGTGGTGTACCTCTATCGCCAAATTGTTGGGAGTTTTGGGCCATTTTGTCAATCAATGCTCGTGTAGCTACTGGTGTCTTGTCCACCAATGGTCCTCCAACTACAGCATCCACCATGATTCTCTCCCTAGGTGTGAGTCCTTCATAAAAGTACTGAATGAGTAATTGCTCACTGATTTGGTGATGTGGGCAGCTTGCACACAACT
This sequence comes from Viscum album, assembly GCA_963277665.1. Lineage (NCBI taxonomy): Eukaryota > Viridiplantae > Streptophyta > Magnoliopsida > Santalales > Viscaceae > Viscum > Viscum album. The sequence continues at coordinate 1,040,052,665 of OY728163.1, read as the reverse complement.
TCTTGAATCACTCCCAATACTCATACATTGACTCCTCTTGCGCTTGATTGATCCCCGATATCTCCTTTAGAATGGATGTTTTCCTTGATGCTGGAAAAAATCTTTGCAAGAAAAGACGTTTCAAATCATTCCAACATGTTACATCTTCAGGTTGAAAATAATACATCCAATCTTTTGCAGCTCCATCAAGTGAGAATGAGAATGCTCTTAATTTAATTTGATCTTCAGAAACATTTCGTGGTTTTAAAGTTGAGAAAAAAACATTAAATTCCTTAAGGTGTTTGTTGGGATCCTCACGAGATAAGCCATGAAACTTTGGAAGAAGGTGAATTAATCCAGATTTCAATTCAAAGTCCGATTCGAGATTTAGGTATGCAATACAATTTGGTTGATAGTTAATATCAGGTGCAGCCAATTATCGAATGGTTCTATTAAGTTCATTTCCATTATTTCCAGCCATTGGTTCCTCTTTTATGTTTGAATTTTAATTGCTTCCAATTTCAATGTTTCCAGAAGAGAGGAATTCACCAACTGGTTGAATATTGAAACTTCCCGTAGACTGAGAGTGTCTGATTCGTTCCCTAAGGGTGCATTCAATCTCAGGGTCAAGATTTAAGAGATATTTGGGATTAGTTTGTGTCATAAATAAATGAAATATGAGAAGTAGGAAAGTGGACCATAGTAAAATAAAAATTAGAAGTTTGAGTTGATGGTCCAAAAAGAAGTAGAAGGAAATAAAAGAAGAAGGAAAAAAATCAGATTGGGTAAAGACGGAAGAAAGAAGAGAGGAATAGAATTAAAATGTAAAAAAAATACCTCTAATTGTTTGAAATAATTACTTGCCTCCCCGGCAACGACACCAATTTGAAAGAGCGCTGTCGTGGGCTCCCTCAAATGATTAATGTGATTTTGGGGTACTTAGGTGCAGCAGAGTGGCTGACCAAGGTCGTCTCTCAAAGGAGGAAGTGAATTTAACAACTTATTAAAGGTATTCTAAAAATAAAATAAAAAAGAATAAAATAAAAATACTACTTTAAAGGATTGGGTTTTTTTTATAGTTTATGAATCTATAAGAAGTTTGCTGGAAGAAGATTGTATATATTTTTTGGTTTTAGTTTGGAAATGAATTTCGATTAAAATGACACAACAAGAAGATGTTTTTTTAGAAATCTATTTTAAAAGTTGTAATCGATCTAAATCTACCTCTTCATTCACTTATTAATCATTATAATTTAAATAAATATCCAATTAATTATGATCCCCTAATTTTTTATCCGTCAAACCCTACGAGAGTTAACTTAACCACAAAGATGAAATTACTTAAACCCTAGTCTAGCTTCGGAACATTCAATCGCAGCACCCTGCTTTGATTGTTGTTATAAGGATAGCTTATGGTCAGTGGTTAATTAGAGCACATATCCATTCTGGAAATGAGGATGAATTGTGTTTAGGGATTATATTTGAACTCTACAAATTTATCCCGTGTGGTCTTGTATTACCAATTAAGATTACGCTTTCACAATTTACACAAAATCCCGACCTCGCATGTTTTTATGTTAATTGTTCAATTGCTTTCTTAGTTTCTTGTAATTTAAAAACACAATTCACGGATCATATTATGTGAATTAAAGTAGCTAATTTATTCAAAATAATTAAATGAAGAGGGTATAAGATAGATCGATTACTAAAAGACTACTCTTCCATGGGTGGCGTAATCATCGTAGAAGCGTTTTACATGTGCAAAGGTTTATAATGGGTATAACCCAATAATGCTTCTACTCAAGAATTCCAGACCAAAGAGGAATATTAAGAGAAGAATAAATTTAAACAAAACAGAAGAAAAGAGTAGAAATAAAAGAAGAACAAATAAGTTTATTACACAAACAAAATCATTACAACATGAAGGAGAAGAAGAAGGCTTCGTTGAAGGGATCCTTACTTCAAGAGCCACCCTTATTGAAATGGTTGGAGAATTGGAGTGGATCCACTTCTCCTCTGCCATAAACTTCCCAAATCACGTCTCAACCCCTCCAAATGAGAAAAACTCCAATTTATAGAGGGTAGGGGAGGAGAGGTTACAAGTTGTTTTAAGTGTGAATGTGTAAATTCGGCCAAATATTTTATTCCACCTTGCACCGCTTATTTGACCTCCAAAACGCGTGAATTGACCGGTCTTCCAGAAGGATGATTTGTGAAAAATCCTGTTCTCGAGGTTTCCTCAAATATTGGGCTCAATCCAAGCCCTGATGAAGAATATATGGCCCAAATACAGAACCCATGTCCATTCTGCCGAGTCCAGCCCACCATTGGATTAATGGCCCATTTACTCCATCCAAATGTACTCTTTAGCTCTAGTGTCCTGAATGAAAGTTGTCGAAAATTAAGTTAGTAACACTTTTAAAAATTTAAAATTCAAAAAATAAATATATAAATATTTATCTTCGAAATACTACAGTGCACTATTAAGGGTAAAACTGTAATTTTCACCAAATTTTCAAATGAATGATCAAATCCCAAATATTTTATAAATAAACATATTTAACACAATGTGAGGAAATTATTTCATTTATTATCAATAAAATATTCAAAAAAATAGTGTTTTATCACCCATACTACCCAGGCTTAGGAATATTTGTTTTAAATTCAGTTAGGGCTCCTGGTCATCATTCATGTGTGGCTCAAGTAGTGGAGGTTCAACAGACTAATATAGTTGATCACCATAGGGTTGATCCAACCAAGGAGGATGATTAGTGGTAGAGGATGTTGCATGATTTCTATTGATAGGATTTGGGAAAGTATGAGGTTAACGTATCTGATATGGATACAAAATTTTAGATGGAGGAGCAGGAGATTGCCTTCGGTTTGATTCAGACCCTGATAGAATACATGGCCACTTTGGTAGTTAGTAAAATGCAGGGAGCTATGTGTCAATGTTGGATGCTATATCTGTTGGAGTGGTTGGAGGCAGAAGTTTTTTCGATTGAATTCAAAAAGGAGTTTTGAGCAGAGTTACTTTCGTCAACCATGAAGGATGAGAAGAGGCAGGAGCTAATATCCCTTCAGCATGGGGTTATGTTAGTGCAGGAGCTTGGGATCAAGTTCATGGACCTTCTACAATTTGCCTTAAATCTTTTTCCGGATGAGGAGTCTTATGCGAGACCTCTTGAGGAGGCACTCCACCCTTCTATCCAGTATTCAATTACTTATTTTATGTTGAGGATGCATATGGAGGTTCATAAGAAGGTAGAGGTGATCGAGAAGATGAACTCATGAGAAGGTCTTCCATGAGAGGGGATCCAATAGATTTTTTTGAGAGGTAGAGTTGTTAGTGATAAATATTAGGCACCCATGTAGAGACCCGAAGCTTGACGTACATAGAAATTACATTACTTTTGTGGAATACTTAGTACATAACAAAAACAGACACACAAGGACCATAATAGTTTAGTGTCTTTGGAAACTTGGAACGTAATCTTCTAATCGCGGTGAAAGATCTTCAACATCTCCCATAAAGATCTACCCATTTTTTTCCCTTACCTAAAATCTTTCTTTTAATCCTGTGGGAAAAGAAAACATAAAAAGGGTGAGTTCAAATGCTCAGTAAGGGTAAGCATGGATAAAATGAAACATACCATATACATTTGAACTTAAAAAAAACATGAACATTAAAAATCTTGAGCAACGACAGAAAACATGGAAGTACATAAGGCATAGATCATAATGAAACATAAAACATGATAAAATAGCATGGGAATAAAACATGTAACTGTGTCATCCATTAAACACATATAATGATTTCCATAGTAGCCAAGACATTGCTGCCAAGACCATCTTAGTGGACAAAGTCCCATTCTGAATCGAGTTCACTCCTCGTTTCAGTCCTGTAACACTGAACCTGATTAACTTACCGTTCCAGCCATGTCTATCTCATGAGATATAAAATCTTTACTCAATTCATTGGAGGGAGATATAGGTCCCACCCATCTCATAATGAAATCATTCTTACTCGTGCCACAAAATAAACATACATTATTCATAATAACCCAGTAAATAAAATGGGTTTCATAAACATCATCACATCATCACATAATCCATATAAAAGAAATTGATATCATTTCATAATAAGAAAAGAGAAACCATGTAAATCATAAAGACATTATACTGGAAACATACACATATGAAAATAATATCATCTTAGATAGAAATGGTTTTGATAAAACACTTGAAATTAATTCTTGAATAAAAATATCCTTTTTTAATCAAAATCATTTTCTTTTCAAAAAATGTCATGCAATTTTAAAAGAAGAGGATTTTGTTGAAAATAGTCATGAAATCTTTTGGAGGAATATTCATGAAAATATGGCTTTATAAAACCGTAAAAATCCATTCGTGCCGTATAAGTTAAAAAAAACATTCTTCTCGTACTTTTGCCGGAAAAGTCAAAAAAGTACCTCGTAACGTAAACAAAAGAAAGATTCCTTACATACCATGTAGTAAAAGTCAAAAATGGGTAAAATGGACTTTAAACATTCATGAAACATTTTTATAAATTTGGACATGGATGATAAATATAACCCCAGTAAATACTTACGAATAAGCAATCTCGGATAAAAATGAGATTTGCAAAATTATCCCTTACCTTAGGTCCGATTTGCTTCGTAAGTGTCCGAAAATCATGTATAATGATTTAAATAATGCCATTTACTTATTCCAGAATCATACTCATTGTTATGATATCATATATGGTTCACTTATGACTTTATATTACCCGTTCTATTGTAAATTCCATGTTAAAGAGTGTTTTGAGTAAAATTGTTTCATTTGTCGTCCGCGTTTTGACTTGTAATTATTCATATGATTACTTAGATCATGATTAATTAATTCCATAATATAAAACATGATTTATATATAATATATATTCAGAATATACATATATATAATAAATCAGTAAATGGAAAGAAACACACCGTTCATGGAGATGGTAGGCCGTACATACGCATGAACGCTGTTTTCGTTTTATTATTGAGTTGAATGGAATTAAGTAGATGACATACATATATATACACATAAATCCAGTATAATTATTATTTAATATATTTCATGATTACTTATTATATATACTTTATAATCATTCATGAATGGTTAACATGGAGAATGAATCTGATCGCGTCGTGGAGACGGTAGTCCGTACGTACACACAAGCGATGATATCGTTCTCATGATTGTGGGAATGTATTGGAGTGTATGTAAAATATTTAAGAATAAATATCACTTTAAAATAATCATATATAGTTATTATTTACACCATTATACCCATCCAAGTAAGGTGGTGGTGGAAAATAGATTACACCACGGCGTGGAGACGGTATTCCGTACGTACGCACGTTCGGTGATTTTGTTTTCCATAAGATGGATAGATGGTGAAATAGGGTTGTTTAATACTTATAATAACATATCAGTATATGAGTGATACTGATTTTTTTACTTCATAATGAAAAAATCTAAGAAGAAGAAGTGGAAGAAGAAATGAAGTTGAAAGAATCGGTAACAGACATTACCTCTTCTTTGAAGCGCCTCTTTGATTCCTCTTCTTAGGGAACTAAAATTGGTCTTTGAAGAAGACCAGGACCTCTAGGATGTTTCTAGGGAAGTGAAGAAGAGAATTTGGCAGGGGTTGGCCGAGCTTGAAGGGTCAATGTGGTGTGTGGAAGAGAGGGAGGTGGTGCCCTTTTATAAGGGAGGAGAGGGGCACCTTTGGAATTCTTAAAAATATTAATTTATAATAAATCTAACCCCACTTAAAAACCTCCAACAATTACTCATATTATAAGTTTAGATTATATAGGGTTGTAATATCATCAACCAATCAAATTTAGACATGTTTGGATCTTATCATTTTGATTTATCCTTATTTAATATATTTAAGTTTATTTGTGGTAATAAAATTCTAAATTTTAAATTATAACAAATAATTACTTATTTGTTGTGAATTTTACATAATTGTTTAATTTATAACATTATAGACCGTATAAATATAAATTTATAATTTTTAAATATTTTTGTGATTTTTAAACAATTTTATAATATGTTATTTTTATAAAATAACAATAGTGTCAATTTCGACACTATTCATTTATTTGAATTTAAATAAAATATATACAGAAGATATGTTCAAAATAAAATCTTTAATAGATTCATAAAAGGTCATATGTATCTATAAAATTAGTGGATCACATTAAATAGTTCATATAATATTTATTTTATTATTATTAAAACCATTTATTTGGTTTATCTCTTAATAAAATAATTACTACAACATTTTTGTATAATTATTTAATATACTGATTTGTTGCATAAAAATTAATAATAAAATCCTATGATGAATATAAATATATTAACTTTCACAATAATACTTTTACTCGAATTTATCATCTTAAAATCACAATATTTAAATTGTTACATTTATTAAATTATGAAGGTGACAACTTTGGAATCATTTAAAATAAAATAATATAAGTGTCATAATCACTTTTATAAGGCTCCAAACGGTCATATATTAGGTAATTGGATTATTAAGGTGTAGATATACACTACTAATAAGTTTTGGTCAGGTTTTTGGGCCTTTTAATGGTTATTATTATTTCAATAAAAACTATATTACTTATTTTCCACTTAATAAATAATTTCTGTATCATTAATGTATCACCATTAATGAAAATTATTTAATCTCTAAAAATTCTAAATAAATTATCATGATGTAGATAATTTTATTATATTTCTGGAGACTATTCACGTTTGAAGTTTTATGATGTTTATCACTAAATTAAAATTATTATACTTATAAGATTTAAGAGAGTGACATGTTGTCACTTTCTTTGGTTTTAATAATAATTAAATTATTTTCATGGTCAAAAGTCCATAAAATGAATCTAATCCAACACTTAGGTTATATGAGTCTACTTTTATCCATCCAATATAATTTTGACATGTGTTAGGGTAATTTTATAATATTATATTTACCCTTAATTACCCGATTTACCTTTAACTATGGTAAATAAAATTTACCGTAGTTACTATTCATAATTCCCAAAAATTAAAAGTAGCTTATTAACATAATTTGGACCCACTGATTCCAAATATGGAATCCATTTTTCCAAATTAAATACAAAAAATTTCCAGAAAATAAATTAAAATTAATCCCGTTGTCGAAAGAAAACGGGTTTTTCTTTAAAACATTGCAAAAGATTGAATTGATTTGACCTACGAATTTAATGTAAAATCAATGATAATGATGTAAATTATATTAAATAGTAAAAATATATTCTATTTATACTATAAAACCATTCAATATTATAATTTAACCATATAAATTATTACGATGAAAAAAGTTGTTTTTAATTAAAATATAGCGTGTTTTTACTATTCATTAAAATATGAAAGTTATTAGAAAAATATCAAAACTTTGTCCAATGTAAATTTTTATATCCTTATTCAAAAGAATAATTGTATTTTGTCAAATTGAACTTATAAACATGTCAACAACTGGATTTAAAGTGGGTGCGCCATCAAAAGGCGGCAAAACTGCATTTTTTGAAAAATACATATTTTACCAGAAAAATTTATTTTGTTCTTATTCCATGTTCTAGAAAATGTGTAAGATGAATAATAATGTTATAAAATTCAAAATTTAGTTAATACTATTCATAACGGCTAGTTAATAATAATATTATAATAATATATCATTGTTTAGTAAAACCCGGTATTGCGTACAACACACGCTATCGTGGAAGGTCGCGATTGCGTGTAATGCAAGCCAAGTCAGGGTTGCGTGTTGTGCAAGAATCCTTCATTGTTTCGTATAACAGAATCCAACCATATTTCATTTATACATTGAATATATATATATATACACACACACACTCAATGTTGCGTAGAATGAATATTATAAAACGAACATGAAATTGTGTGTAACACGATCCAAGAATAGCGTTGCGTATACTGCAAGCTAATACGGTGTTGCATATAGTACAAGCTAAACTTGGTGTGCTATATAATATAAGACATCAATGAAATTAAAAGAATATTTTTCATAAAATCTCGGGGTGTTAAATTCTACCCCCCTTAAAATGAATTTCGCCCTCGAAATTCATCGGGTTTATAAATTGTTTACTATTCATAGAAACCCACATCGTAAAAAGGAATACTGAAACTTAATTTTAAAAACTAAAGTATAAAACGTAAAGATTACCCAATGTAACTCATCACTGGGTTTCCATGTAGGAGAATATAGGTGAAAATATGGATATGGAAGAAAAATCTAACCATCAAGTTACGATGGAGAGTGGTAGAGAACATGGCTATGAAAAAGCCATCAATCACAAAGCCATAGATTTGTGATGATCTAAGGTACCATCTGATTTATCGGATATAAGGGAACTAGGACAACATTTTTGGTTTTCAAGATCATTTCCCTAAAGTTGATGAAATTAGAATTAGAAGAAATACTTTCGTGATTTTGGTACAGTCTCACTGTTGGTTGTTCTTTGAACAATTTCCACTTCATATTTTAAAGAAATGAAGTTGAATTTGTCATTCGTGAAGTGTTAGCAGATCATGTGATAGAATGATGGGTCATTCCATCTGTCTAAAAAAAAGGTTATAAAAGTTATCAAAAATACATAAGTCCATCTATAGTGAGATTAATCATATATGGTTCCTAAAATGGACTTATACATCATATATCATACTGCTTAATATAATAAAACTAGTTTCTACTAAACATGGACTTTCTGTAGGCCAGTGGTTGGTGATAAAGGCTAGTCGCACTTCAGTTGCGGGTTCGATTCCCACAGCCTTGTCCGACACGATGGGCTGTCACCCGTTCTGCAGGTTGTCCTTTTTCTAAAACTACATTACTATAACATCCGATCAATAATATCGAAAAAAGTTATATCCTTAAACAATACTAACTTATGTCCAACATAATCCATTCCAATCTTTAGGCTTATCTACAATACTTCGGTCCAAGCTCATAGTATAAAGAAAACAATTACTTAAAATATCATCAACCAAGCATGTTAATACCATCATTTATCCCCCATATATCTTGTTGGTCACATTCCAATCATGCGAATACCTTAATCATGTATTCTCTTAAAAAATGAATACCCATTAAACATTAGTGAAAACATAAATGCTGTCAAAAGTTAACTCTTTCCACATACCAAAATCCAAAAATTCTATATACTCAAACCATGATATAACCTTCTCCTTATATCAGTCATGAGCTCATGAATACTATAAAACATTTAATTTTATCCTTATCCCTTCATTATGCACATATCATCTACTTTCCAAAAATATCTGAATAACCTTTCATGGTTACTGGTACCATTAATCATACACTTTCAAAACATAAGGAAAGACAACAGTGTAACAATCCTTAGATGTCTCTTTATTCCATAGTTCCATGAGATTACTTATACAACATTACACTTGATAAACATGTAATCATTCCACTACCTTATTAAACAATTGACCGAGCTTCAACAATTCTTTCATCTCACATATCATTTGTAGTCTCTTCATCATCATCAACATAAATACTACCCATACGACCATACTGATTCTCTTCATGAGACTTTCCCTTAGGGAATTGGTTTGCATAATGCCCGTACATTCCACATTTAAAACATTTGACCATTGTTGATGTCGTAGCAATACCATTATCCGTGTCCATGGTGTTAACTGAACCTTTTCCTTTGCACTTACTGGATTTGTGTCCTTCTTTTCCACACCCAAAGCATCTTCTAGTTTCTTTGAAACATTCTCCTTGATTCCTCTTCCCACATTATTTACATAGGGAAAATTGAACTTTCTTTCCTCTATGATCATCAAGAAAATCCATCTTTCTCTTATTAGCTGAGTCAGGAAACTTACCAAATTTGAGTTTATTGATCATATTATGAGATTGCTGATTTGGCATAATAATGATGTTTGGAATTCCAAATCCCATTTCATTTGGTTGCTCATGAATAATATCATTCCATTGTCCATCATATCCTCCATTATCGTGAATAATCTTGTTTCTAGCCATTTTCTAAAACCCAAAAAGAATAGTGTGAGATGCAAAAATCATGCTAGGGAAAACAACATAATAAAGGGGGAGCACCCTCAATATCTAACATCTTAGGTTAAATTCTAAGATCGTTATCGTAGTTCCAGGACTATATCCTATACGTACACTTATCCTTAGGTACATCCCTAGACATACCTTAGAAATATCTCTAGGGATCTCACTAACATTTTCGCATCCTAGTTTCCAAAGGTTGACTAAACCTTTCCTCTGATACCAACTGTAGAGACCTGAAGCTTGACGTACATAGACATTTCATTACTTTTGCAGAATACTTAGTACATAACAAAAACAGACACACAAGGACCGTAATAGTTTAGTGTCTTTGGAAACTTGGAACATAATCTTCTAATCGCGGTGAAAGATCTTCAACATCTCCCATAAAGATCTTCCCATTTTTTTCCTTACCTAAAATCTTTCTTTTAATCCTGGGGGAAAAGAAAACATAAAAAGGGTGATCTCAAATGCTCAGTAAGGGTAAGCATGGATAAAATAAAACATACCATATACATTTTAACTTAAAAAAAACATGAACATTAAAAATCTTGAGCAACAACATAAAACATGGAAGTACATATGGAATAGATCATAATGGAACATAAAACATGATAAAATAGCATGGGAATAAAACATGTAACTGTGTCATCCATTAAGCACATGTAATGATTTCCATAGTAGCCAATGCATTGCTGCCAAGACCATCTTAGTGGACAAAGTCCCATTCTGAATCGAGTTCACTCCTCATTTTAGTCCTGTAACACTGAAACAGATTAACTTACCGTTCCAGCCATGTCTATCTCATGAGATATAAAATCTTTACCCAATGCATTGGAGGGAGATATAGGTCCCACCCATATCATAATGAAATCATTCTTACTTGTGCCGTAAAATAAACATACATCATTCATAATAACCCAATAAATAAAATGAGTTTCATAAACATCATCACATCATCACATAATCCATATAAAATAAATGGATATCATTTCATAATAAGAAAAGAGAAACCATGTAAATCATAAAGACATTATACTGGAAACATACACATATGAAAATAATATCATCTTAGTTAGAAAATGTTTTTGATAAAACACTTGAAATGAATTTTTGAGGAAAATATCCTTTTTTCTTCAAAATAATTTTCTTTTCACAAAATGTCCTGAAATTTTAAAAGAATAGGATTTTTTTGAAAATAGTCATGAAATATTTTGGATGAAGCTTCATGAAAATATGGCTTTATAAAACCGTAAAAATCCGTTTGTGCCGTATAAGTTAAAAAAACATTCTTCTCGTACTTTTGCCGGAAAAGTCAAAAAAGTACCTCGTAACGTAAACAAAAGAATGATTTCTTACATACCATGTAGTAAAAGTAAAAAATGGGTAAAATGGACTTTAAACATTCATGAAACATTTTTATAAAATTTGGACATGGATGATAAATATAACCCCAGTAAATACTTACGAATAAACAATCTCGGATAAAAATGAGATTTGAAAAATTATCCCTTACCTTAGGTCCGATTTGATTCGTAAGTGTCCGAACCTCATGTATAATGATTTAAATAATGTCATTTACTTATTCCATAATCATACTCATTGTTATGATATCATATATGGTTCACTTATGACTTTATATTACCCGTTCTTTTGTAAATTCCATGTTAAAGAGTGTTTTGGGTAAAATTGTTTCATTTGTCGTCCGTGTTTTGACTTGTAATTATTCATATGATTACTTAGATCATGATTACTTAATTACAGAATATAAAACATGATTTATATATAATATATATTCAGAATATACATATATATAATAAATCAGTAAATGGAAAGAAATACACCGTTCATGGAGACGGTAGGCCGTACGTACGCATGAACGCTGTTTTCGTTTCCTTATTGAGTTGAATGGAATTAAGTAAATGAAATACATATATATACATATAAATCCTGTATCATTATTATTTTATATATTTCATGATTACTTATTATATATACTTTATAATCATTCATGAATGGTTAACGTGGAGAATGAATCTCATCGCGTTGTGGAGACGGTAGTCCGTACGTACGCACGAGCGATGATATCGTTCTCATGATCGTGGGACTGTATTGGAGTGTATGTAAACTATTTAATAATCAATATCACTTTAAAATAATCATATATAGTTATTATTTACACCATTATACCCATCCAAGTAAGGTGGTGGTGGAAAATAGATTACACCACGGTGTGGAGACAGTATTCTGTACGTACGCACGGGCGGTGATTTCATTTTCTATAGGATGGATAGATGGTAAAATAGTGTTGTTTAATAATTATAATAATATATCAGTATATGAGTGATACTGATGTTATTACTTCATAATTAAACAACCTAAGAAGAAGAAGTGGAAGAAGAAATAAAGTTGAAAGAATCGGTAATGGACATTACCTCTTCTTTGAAGCGCCTCTTTGAGTCCTGTTCTTAGGGCACTAAAATTGGTCTTTGAAGAAGACCAGGACCTCTAGGATGTTTCTAGGGAAGTGTAGAAGAGAATTTGGCAGGGTTTGGCCGAGCTTGAAGGCTCAAAGTGGTGTGTGGAAGAGAGGGAGGAGGTGCCCTTTTATAAGGGAGGAGAGGGGCACCTTTGGAATTATTAAAAATATTAATTTATAATAAATCTAACCCCACTTAAAAACCTCCAAAAATTACTCATATTCGAAAATTAGATGAGATAGGGTTGTAATATCATCAAACAATCAAATTTAGACATGTTTGGATCTTATCATTTTGATTTATCCTTATTTAATCTATTTAAGTTTATTTGTGGTAATAAAATTCTAAATTTTAAATTATAACAAATAATTACTTATTTGTTGTGAATTATCCATAATTTTTTACTTTATAACATTATAGACCATATAAATTTAAATTTATAATTTTTAAATATTTTTTTTTTATTTTTAAACAATTTTATAATATGTTATTTTTATAAAATAACAATAGTGTCAATTTTGACACTATTCATTTATTTGAATTTAAATAAAATATATACAGAATATATGTTCGAACTAAAAGCTTTAATAGATTCATAAAAGGTCATATGTATCTAAAAAATTAGTGTATCACATTAAATAGTTCATATAATATTTATTTTATTATTTTTAAAACCATTTATTTGGTTTATCTCTTAATAAAATAATTACTACAACATTTTTGTATAATTATTTAATATACTTATTTGTTGCATAAAAATTAATAGTAAAATCCTATGATGACTATAAATATATTAATTTTTACAATAATACTTTTACTCGAATTTATCATCTTAAAATCACAATATTTAAATTGTTACATTTATTAAATTATGAAGGTGACAACTTTGGCATCATTTAAAATAAAATAATATAAGTGTCATAATCACTTTTATAGGGCTCCAAACGGTCATATATTTGGTAATTGGATGATTAAGGTGTATATATACACTAAAAATAAGTTTTGGTCAGGTTTGTGGGCCTTTTAATGGGTATTAGTATTTCAATAAAAACTATATTACTTATTTTCCACTTAATAAATAATTTCTGTATCATTAATGTATCACCATTAATGACAATTATTTAATCCCTAAAAATTCTAAATAAATTATCATGATGTAGATAATTTTATTAGATTTCTGGAGACTATCCACGTTCTAAGTTTTATGATGTTTATCACTAAATTAAAATTATTATACTTATAAGATTTAAGAGAGTGACATGTTGTCACTTTCTTTGGTTTTAATAATAATTAAATTATTTTCATGGGAAAAAGTCCATAAAATGAATCTAATATGACCCTTAAGTTATATGGGTCTACTTTTAGCCATCCAATAGAATTTTTGGCATGTGTTAGGGTAATTTTATAATATTATATTTACCCTTAATTACCCGATTTACCTTTAACTATGGTAAATAAAATTTACCGTAGTCACTATTCATAATTCCCAAAAATAAAAAGTAGCTTATTAACATAATTCGGACCCACTTATTCCAAATATGGAATCCATTTTTCCAAATTCAATACACAAAAGTTTCAGAAATTAAATTAAAATTAATCCCGTTGGCGAAAGAAAACGGGTTTTTCTTTAAAACATTGCAAAAGATTGAATTGATTTAACCTACGAATTTAATGTAAAATCAATACTAATGATGTACATTATATTAAATGGTAAAAATATATTCTATTTATACTTTAAAACCATTTAATATTATAATTTAACCATATAAATTATTACGATGAAAAAAGTTGTTTTTAATTAAAATATAGCGTGTTTTTACTATTCATTAAAATATGAAAGTTATCAGAAAAATATCAAAACTTTGTCCAATATAAATTTTTATATCTTGATTCAAAATAAGAATTTTATTTTGTCAAATTGAACTTATAAACATGTCAACAACTGGATTTAAAGTTGGTGCGCCATCAAAAGGCGGCAAAACTGCATTTTTTGAAAAATACATATTTTACCCGAAAAATTTATTTTGTTCTTATTACATGTTCTAAAAAATGTTTAAGATGAATAATAATGTTATAAAATTCAAAATTTAGTTAATACTATTCATAACAGCTAGTTCATAATAATATTATAATAATATATCGTTGTTTAGTAAAACCCGGTATTGCGTCAACACACGCTATCGAGGAAGGTCGCGATTGTGTGTAATGCAAGCCAAGTCAGGGCTGCGTGTTGTGCAAGAATCCTTCATTGTTTCGTATAATATAATCCAACCATATTTCATTTATACATTGAATATATATATACACACACACTCAATGTTGCGTAGAATAACTATTATAAAACGAACATGAAATTGTGTGTAACAGGATCCAAGAATAGCGTTGCATATACTGCAAGCTAATACGGTGTTGCGTATAGTACAAGCTAAACTTGGTGTGCTGTATAATAGAAGACATCAATAAAATTAAAAGAATATTTTTTATAAAATCTCGGGGTTTTACAACCAGGACCTTTGAGGTTTCAACTGATGGGGAGATGACTTCAACAACTTCCTTTCTATATTTCTGGTATCATCAATCTTCATTCATTTCCTATGGGCTTTGGGCCGATGTGTTTATTCTGTGGGGTTTGTGGCCATATTCAAAACTAGTACCTAGTGGTTGCGTGATCTATGTTTGGTGTAGGTGGATAATATTAGTTTCAGCATTAGAAGTAGTTGTTAGTGAGAGAATATTAGCAATCGAGATAGTAGGTTTTTTCTTAGCTGAGGGGATATAGAGTAGGTAGAGGATGATATCAGGATGTCCTTCATGCTCAGGGACCACGACCCAAGCATGTTCGTGAAGGTGGTCATTCAAAGAGAGGAAAAGGAGTTAGGCATAGCCAATATCACATAGTAGAGGCATCAGTTCCAATGGGTTCAGAGATCATCAGAGCTATGATCAGTTTGATTAGTACCCTTTCTTTTTCGTTGTTTGATTCAGGATATTTATACTCATTTGTTGCACCCACTCTAGCCTATGCTCTGAGACTATACATAGAGAGGCTTCCCATTCCCCTGGTGTTGAGTACACTAGTCAGAGGCCAGACCAAATTTTTTGATGTGTGGAGGGGGTGTGGAAAGATGATGGGGAAACATTAGTCTGGTGGGAATATCCTCTTACTATAGACGCATCCATATGATTTCATCCTTGACATTGAATGGTTGTATTCAGTACGTGATGTTATCAACTGCTTTCAAATGAGAGTCATGTTCTCAAATGTGGATGGTCAACGTGTGGGTTTCATTGGTGAGTGGGGTTGTCATGTGGGTATTAGGCATGTGAAGACCCCTCTTTCATTATTGGATGTGCTGTTAGTAGAATTTTTGGACATTGAAATGGTAGTGGTTTCCAGGGTCATTGGGGAGTTCCTGGATGTTTTCCCCAAGGAGGTTGCGATGATAGCTCCTTGAAGTGATGTTGAGTTCCGGATAAACTTTAAGCCTGATGCTTCTATGATATTTATGACTCCTTATTGGACAACACCTTCTAAGTTGTGGGAGTTAAGGATTCAGATAGATGATCTGATACAGAAAGGGTTTATATGGCCCATTATGTCACTATGGGGTGCTCTTGTATTGTTTGTAAAGAAGGTAGATGGTGGTCAGAGGTTGTGCATATACCACCGGAGGTTGAATCAGATGATGGTTAAGAACCATTACCCTCTTCCGAGGATAGAATATATTTTTGGCTAGATAATAGGGGCAAGTTAGTTTTTTAGGATCGATTTGTGGTCTGGATATCACCAGTTGAGGGTGATGGAGGGTGATATCCTAAAGACTTCCTTCAGATGAAGGTATGAGAAATTTTAGTTTATATTCATACTATTTTGTGTTACAAACATACCACCATGTTCATGGGGATTATGAAATCCATGTTTCATGAGTTCCTAGATTGGTTCATCATTATATTCATCAATGATATCTTAATCTACTCGAAGTCAGAGGAAGAGAACACCGAGCATATCAGAACTGTATTGTAGGTTCTTCAATGCCACCAGATCTATGGAAAGTTGTCCAATTGTAAGTTCTGGACATAAGAGGTGAATTTCTTTGTACATGTAGTGTCTCAGCAGGGTGTGGTAGTAGACCCATTGAAGGTTGAAGCATTTATTTCTTGGGAAGAACCTAAGAATGTGGTAGAGGTTCACAATTTCCATGGTCTAGTAGGGTATTATTAGAGGTTTTCAACCTATTTATCTTGAGTTTCAGCTACATTGATGAATTTGAATAAGAAGGACTAGGATTTTATGTAGAGTGATCCATTATAGGTAGTGTTCAGTTACCTGAAGGGGAAGTTGGTTAGTGCTCCAGTTCTCCGGTTGCCTGAAAAAGGGGTGATGTTTGAGGTGTTTTGTGATGCTTCCCGTTTGGGTTTGGGATGCATGATAATGAAGTAGTGGGAAATGATCTCTTATGGGTCTATGAAGTTATGTCCCCATTAATGTAACTATGCCACCCAAAATCTAGAACTAGGATCCATTGTGTCAGTGTTGAAGTTGTGGCGACATTACCTCATTGGGGAGTGCTTTATGGTCTTCACAGATCACAAGAGTTTGAGGTATGTATTTTCCCAACATGACTTAAACCTGATAAAATGATGGTGGTTGTAGTTCCTTTAAGACTATGATTTTGAGATCTCTAACACCTCAGGAAATGGAAATGTCATGGTTGATTCTTTTAGAAAAAAGTCGTGAAAGGAGGTTTTTTGGGATTCTTCAAATTCTTGGAAAGTGATGGAGGAGTTGGTAGCCTTGAACATAGATTAAAGAGTGGATGGGAATAAAGGATATTTGTTTCAAATGAAGATGCAATATTCTCTAATGTTGTATATAGATAAGTCTAAGTGGAGAGACTTAGAGGTATAGGTGTTACACGACTGTGTTCGCCATGGTGATGCTCTAGAGGGATGGTCAGAGGATGGTTGGAACTGGATGTTTTTTCCTAGAAAGTTTTTTGTTATGGCGATGATGAAAGATGGAGTTCTTCATGAGTCTTGAGGATGAAGTTTTGGTGGCCTGGGATGAAACTGACAGTGGCTGAGTTTGTGGAAAAGTTCTTGGTTTTCTAGTAGATAAAGGCCAAGTACCATGTTCCTAGGGGTTTTTTTGCAGACCTTTGAAGTCCTTGAGTGTAAATGGGATGAAATATATATGGATTTATTCATAGGGGTACCCAGATCTTAGGGAGGTTTTGATTATATCTGTGTGATAGTGGATCAATTAACAAAATCCGCCCACTTCTTAGCAATCAAGGAATCAGGTGAAATGTATACCTTGTCCAAGAGGTATGTGGATGAGGTGGTGGAGTTTCATGGAGTTTTTGGTTGGGGACCATGTGTTCTTAAAGGTTTCCCCTTGAAGTTGGCATTGGAGGTTTGGTAGAGGGAGTAAACTTTCTCCTAGGTTTGTTGGACCCTTTGAAGTGTTGGGGTGAGTTGGTGAGGTGGCATTTTGTTTGTCATTTACACCATGGTCAGAGAGGATCCACAAAATCTTCCACATCTCTCAACTTCATTGGTATCTATAGGATGTCTCCCATGTCAATGATAGGGGAGAGTTGGATATCAAGGATGATGTGACGTTTGTGGAAGCGGCTAGTGGAGTTCTAGGATCTTCAAGAGAAGGTTCTACACAGACAAACCATTCCTTTGGTTCATGTATTATGGAGTCAAGGTGGTAAGGAGGATAGTACTTGGGAGCCAGAAGCACAGATGAATTCCTAGTACTCAGAGTTGTTTTTGAGTTTTGTTTTGCTATGTTCTTCTTTGAAATGTGATGTTTGAACCCTGCTGTCTTATGAGATGAGTTGTTTTCTATTGTTTTATGATTGTATGTGGTGTGTTGTGAGATAAATTCCTGACATGTGGAAAGAGGAAGACCTGATTCCTAATTTATAAACATTAACTGCGATGAATTTATACCCATGTAGGAGAGTTATTGCCGCACAAAGTGGATAGTATCTTGACATTGAAGACAAAATTCTCCGATTTGTGTGTTCTAGATGGTGTAGCTTGTTGGTTGTACAGTGGTGCAATTCGTTCGCTGTAGTGGTTGTTGGTTTGGGGTGCGTGTAGGTTGAGATGGCTGAGCAGTGGTCGTGTTTCACTGTGGTTGTGTGAGAGGAGGTGACTTGTGGTTGTGGTCATTTGGTTTGGTGTGTTTAGCTAGTGGTAGTGTTTGAGGTATGATGAGATCCCTGAGAGGTATCTTTCAAGGTGGTTGTTAAGAACCCTTTTTATTATGGGGCTGGTTTTGGATTCTTGAGGGTGATAATCATTTTAGAGGTATTTGATGTAATGGTACATGCCTTCTCGGTTAGTTACATTTAGGGTTTTGGTCGTTGGAAGTGTTTAGTGGGAGTTTGGGGAAGTTCAGTTACTAAAGGTTGGAAGAAGGGGGATTACATGCCATGCAACTAGGTTACACAATGTGAAATTATTTTTTAGAGTTTTTCTTTGAGGTTTCACAACGTGTAATATTTTGAGGTTATAAAATAAAATAAAATTAATAGGCAATGCATTTTTAGAAAAAAAAACGAACCCTGGGTATTACATGACGTGAAAGGGGATTACAGGTCATGTAATACCCCGATCATGTGAAGTTTTAATTTTTTTTTCAGCCGTACCCTCATTCATTTGGATATGGTTTCCTTTTTTACTATTGTTTTTGGTGAAACCTAGGCACCCTGAAGTTTTCCTTAAGGCCTTTCCCTCCCTCTTCAATCTGTTGATCCCAGTTGATGTTCATTGGTGATCTATGGTCGATCTGTGGTGATTTTTTTCTTTCTCATACGTTTTAATTTCTTCTTCTCTCATGGATCCATTGTGGTGGTGTTTCTTTAGTTTAGGGGTGTGTTTGGGTTGTATTTTTATGGATCCTTGGTGTGGTATAGTTTGACCCGCAGTTGTTGTGGTGTGGTTATGGTTCACAGGTGTTCTTCTTTTCCTTGCGGTGCACAACAATTATAAAGACCCCTTGAGGAAGGATTCCATTTCTTCTCTCTATTTTGCATCATACGGGAGGGGTTTTACTTTTTTTTATATGTAAATCATGGTTATTCTAACATAATTGAATATAAAAAATAGGATATTTAAAATTTAGGGGAAAATGGGGTTTGTTCTCATGCTTTTACACCTTTGATATTACTCCTGATCTTGTGATTGTTTGGGCTTGATGTCCCACTGAAAGTTGTGGCTGTTAGTGACTTTGTTTGTGTGGGATACATCTTCTATGGTTGTTTCATTTATTGATATTTTTTTGGTATCACCTGAAAGTAAAAACTACCTAACCACATATACATGGATAATGAATTGGTTGCCCTAGGTTTTGGTTTGTGTGATAACACCCAAAAAAGTGGTGGAATGTGATAAATGTCAATGCGAAACATTAAGATGTTTTTTTGTGGTTGTACAATGGGGCTATGAGGAGAATTGTGTGATTATGTAGTAGGGTTGTGGAACTGGTTGTGTTATGTTGTGTGGATGGATGTGGTTGTGATTTAGAAGTTTGATTTTGGTTGGTATGGGAAATTATCTCAGAGTTTATTCATGAGTTACTTGCAGAAAGTTCCTCCCAATTCCAAGAGGTTGTGGTATAGTGCGTCTTTAATGTGAAGCTTCCTTAATTTATCACAGCTCTTTACCTTCTAAAATGACTGATTCTGTTTTGATTAGTTTCCTAGATAGTGAGGGGAAGAAAAAATAATTGTTTAATAAAGTTTGGAAATGGAGTGGGTTGGTTTGACTAATGGAATGGAAATGGTTAAATAAATTTGGTTGGGAATATGAAATGGATTTTTTGGATTGATGTGTGGTGTTGTGAATTGAGAGGTAGCAACAAAGGTGATGGTGTTATGAGATGGTTTGTTTGTTTGAGAACCCTTATGTTTGGATTGAGTGTTTGATATCATATAAGTATACACTTGTATTTTCCTAGTGATTTCTAAATTCACCCCACCCTAGTTGAGAACTATGTGCCGAACAACCCCATCATCATGGGGGATGGTGTCTTTCCCAACATCCTAGTGGGGGGATAGATGGTTGGCCACCCGTTCTTCCCTACTCCCTCTTCTAGGTGAAGATGACCCAAGTTTCTTCGGGCATGATGTGGTGAGATGTGGTAGCCCAAGTGTTTGTGGGTAAGGTGGTCTGTTTCCTAGGTGTCTTTTGAATTATTTGTGATGTGATTTCCCAGATGTCTTTGGGATGATATGTGATGTGTTGTGAGGCTCAGGTGTGTGTGGGAAGGATGTGTTGTGAGGACCAGGTGTGTGCGGATAGGATGCGATGTGGTATATTAGGAAGAGGTGGGAGTGCCCAAATGTTTTCCATTGGGGTGTGAGAGTGTCTAATCAGTGGGAAAGTGGTGCGGGGTACCCTATCAACAATTTGATTTATATTATATTACTTGAATTTCATTACTTGGTGAGTGTGCCTTGGTGAGGTTGGGTGTAACACCCCAAGATTTTATGAGATATATAATTTTTAATTTCTTTGATGTCTTCTATTATACACTACACCAATAATATCTTGTACTATACGCAATACCGTATTAGCTTGCAGTACACACACCACTATTCTTTGCTCTTATTACACACAATTTCAAGTTCGTTTTGTGGAAATTATTCTACACAACATTAAGTATAGATTTTTTTTAATGTATAAATGAAATAAGTTTTGATTATTTTATACACAACACCAAACAGAGCTTTCACTACACGCAACCCTGACTTGGCTTGCATTACACACAATCAAGACCTTACTCGATAGCATGTGTAATACGCAATACCGAGTTTCAATAAATGAGATATTATTATAATATTATAATGAACTAGCCATTATGAATAGTAATACCCACTTTTTGAAATTTTATAAATTTTATCTTTCAAAATAGACTTCATTTTTGGATTTGGTATATCGAAATTAGCCTAGGGTGAATTTTTGGTATTTTTCTGAAAACTTTTAATTTTTAATGAATAGTGAAAACACTGGGTTACTATTTAAAAACCAACTTTTTATTTAAATAATTATTTATTTTATTTAAATTTATTTTAGGTAAAAATCGATACATAATACCTATATAAGTTAAATGTAATTCATTTGAGTCATTTTATAATAATTTTAGATATATAAAAATTTTATTGAACTCTTCACCGTCTTTTACCCATCTCCTAGGAGAATTTGAAAATTTACATAAAACTTAATTTTACCACTTCTGTGAGTGGAATTTTGAAAATCCGAGAGACATGGTTAATATCAAGGAGTAAAATGTGGTTCAATAAGATAAAAATAATTTTTTGTGAATAGTAACCTTTTACTTTTATTTACCACGGTTAAAAGTAAATATGGTAATTAAGGGTAAAAATGATATTATTATTACCCTAACACATGTCCTAATTCTATTGGATAAGTATAATTCGACCAAAAACAACCTTAGGAATAAAATATTACCCTTTAGGTCCACTTGGATTAGATTAGGACATTTATTATTATTTTATTTAAAGAAGAGTTAAAATAGTTAAAATCAAAGTTTAATAACTAAAACATTTTTAATATAGGGTTATACATAAGATAAATTCGACTATAAATATTCATTAGAAATATAAAAATATTTCCCACATAATGATATATTATTTATAATTTTTAGACATTAAATAATTTAATTTATTTATGACACAATGATGATGCAGTAATTACCTTATTAATGAAATAATAACATAATTGATATTATAAATACCCAAATAAATGTAATTTGAGACTTTTTATGAATTACACTAATTTTATAGGTTAATATGAGATGTTAGTAATTATTTAATTAACTTTTTTCGAACTAATCATGTTGTTATCAGTTTCACAAAAATCAATTACCAAATTCTGTCAAAATTGACATAGAATAGTTTTTAAAACAAATATTATATTATTAATTGTTGTTTTATTATTAAAAATATAAGGTTCGGCCAAATGACTTATATAAGGTTATATATATTAATAATTAACCACTTGGGGTTCTTTTGTCTTGTTATAGTAAGTTTATTAACCATTTAGTGTAAGAAAACAAGAAGACACGGTAAAAGTTAAGTTATTTAACTTAGTGTTAAATCTAAATGATAAGGTTAAAATAGTAATCTAAACTTGTCTAAAACCTATTTTTTGAGAGGATTTCGACCCATACCCACTTTATCTTCGAAATAAATCAATTTGGAGCTATTATAAACTGAATATGTCTTTATTATAAAATAATATTTTAAGTTTTTCCAAAGGTTCCCCTCTCCTCCCTTATAAAAAGGGCACCCCTTACCTCTTCTCTTCACACCCTTTTGAGAATTTAATTTTGGCCAAACCCTGAAAATTACTCTTATCAACCTCTCTAGTTACATCATAGAGGTTCTGGTCTTCTCAAAATACCAACTCTAGTGCTCTAAGAAGAATTTTAAAGGAGGTGCGTCGAGGAAGAGGTAATTTCTTCTACTGACTCTTTCAAGTTTCTTTCTTCTTATACTTCCTCTTCTTTAGTTTTTTCATTATAAAGTAATAACATAAGTATTACTTATATACTTATATGTTATTATAGATATGAAAAAACCCTATTTCACCTTCTATCCATCCTACGGAAAACGAAATCACCGTGCGTGCGTACGTACGAAATACTGTCTCCACACCGTGGTGTAATCTGTTTTTCCACCACCACCTTAATTGGATGGGTATAATGGTATAAAGAATAAATATAAATGGTTATTATAAAATCACAATGATTCTGATATATTATATCATCCAATCCAATCCAATTCAATAATTATGGGAATGATATCATCACACGTGCGTACGTACGGATTACCGTCTCCACGACGCGATGATATTCATTATCCATGTTAACCATTCAAAAATGATTATAAAGTATATATAATGAATAATAATGAAATATATGACATTATAAATCTACTGGATTTATGTATATATATATATATGTCATCTACTTACTTCAATTCAAGTCAATAAGGAAAGGAAAACAACGTTCATGCGTACGTACGACCTACCGTCTCCATGAACGGTGTATTTCATTTCATTAATCTATATATTATATATATATATATATACTTAATATATATGATATATTAATCATTATTTACATTCTGGAAGTAAGTAAAACCTGATATAAGTAAAAATAATATCTAGAACAACAAGTCCAAACACGTACGATAAATAAAACAATTTTACCCAAAACGCTGCTTTAACATGAAATTTACAAAAGAACGAGTAATATAAAGTTATAAGTTAACCATATAAGATATCATAACAATGAATATGATTATTTAATAAGTCAATTAAATTATTTAAATCATTATATAATAGGTTCGGATACGTATGAAGCAAATAAGACCTAAGGTAAGGGATAACTTTTCCAATCTCGTTTTTATCCGAGATTGTTTATTCGTAAGTATTTACTGGGGTTATATTTATCATCCATGCCCCTATTTCATAAAAATGGTTTCATGCATGTTTAATTTCCTTTTTACCCATTTTTTACTTTTACTACATGGTACGTAAGGAATATTTCTTTTGATTACCATGAGAGGTACTTTTTGACTTTTCCAGCAAAAGTACGAGAAGAATGTTTTTTTAACTTATACGGCATGAACAGATTTTTACGGTTTCATAACGCCTTATTTTCATGAAGTTTACTCTACAAGATTTCATGTTTATTTTCAATAAAATCTATCTCTTTTAAAATTGTGTGGAATTTTTTGAAAAGAAAATGATTTTTAAGAAGAAAGGATATTTTCCTCAAGAATTCTTTTCAAGTGTTTTATCAAAACCATTTTCCATCTAAGATGACATTATTTCATATGTGTATGTTTCAAGTATAATATCTCTATTATTTACATGGTTTCAATTTTCTTATGATGAAATGATATCCATTTGTTTTATATGGATTATGTTATGATGGGATGATGTTTATGAAACCCATTTTTATTCTTTGGGTTGTGATGAATAATTTATGTTTATGTTGTGGCACAAGTAAGAATGATTTCATTATGAGATGGGTGGGAATTATATCTCCCTCCAATAAATTGGTTAAAGATTTATATCTCATGAGATAGACATGGCTGGAATGGTAATTTAATCCGGTTCTGTGATACAGAACTAGAACGAGGAGTGAACTCGATTCAGAAAGGGACTTTGTCCACTAAGATGGTCTTTGCAGCAATGCCTTGGCTACTATAGAACTCATAAAAAGAGCTTAATGGTTGCAAAAATTATATGCTTTATTCCCATGCTATTTTATCATGATTTATGATCCATTATGATCTATGCCTTACGTACTGCCATGTTTTATGTCATTGCTCAAGATTTTGATGTTTAAATATTATGTTCATGTTTTGAAGTTAAAATGTATATGGTTTGTTTTATTTTTCTCCATGCTTACCCTTACTGCGCATTTGAGCTCACCCTTTATATGTTTTCTTTTCCTCAGGATATAAATAAAGGTTTTATGTAAGAAAAAAAGGAAGATCTTTATGGGAGATGTTGAAGATCTTTCACCAAGATTAGAAGATTATATTCCGAGTTTCCAAAGACACTAAACTATTACGGTCCTTTGTTGTCTATTTTTGTTATGTATTAGATATTCCAAAAAAGTAATGTAATGTCTATGTACGTCAAGCTTTGGTTCTCTACATTTGGTATCAAAGGAAATGTTTAGTTAAACTTTGGAAACTAGGATGCAAAAACTTTAGTGAAATCCCTATAGATATTTCTAAGGTATGTCTAGGGATGTCCCTAAGGATAAGTGTACGTATAGGTTATATTCCTAGAATTACAGTAAAAATATTATAATTAAACCTAAGATGTTATATATTGAAATTAATCCCCCTTTATTATGTTGTTTTCCCTAGCATGATTTTTGCCTCTCACACTATTCTTTTTGGGTTTTAGAAAATGGATGGAAACAGGAAGATTCACAATAATGGAGGATATGATGGATAAAGGAATGATATTCTCCATAACAAACAAATGAAACGGGATTTGGAAGTCCAAGAATCGTTATTATGACTAATCAACAATCTCATAATATGATCAATAATCTCAACTTTGGTAAGTTTCTTGACTCAACTAATAAGAGAAATATGGAGTTTCATGATGACCATAGAGGAAAGAAAGTTCAATTTTTCTCATGTAAATGATGTGGGAAGAGGCATCAAGGAGAATGTTTCAAAGGAACTGGAAGATGCTTTGGGTGAGGAAAAGAAGGACACAAATCCAGTAAGTGCAAATGAAAAGGTTCAGTTAACACCATGGAGAAGGATAATGGTATTTCTACGACATCAACAATGATTATATGTTTTAAATGTGGAATGTATGGGCATTATACAAACCAATTCCCTAAGGGAAAATCTATTGAAGAGAATTATCATGGTCATATGGGTAGTATTTATGTGGATGATGATGAGGAGACTTCAAATGATACATGAGATGAAAGAAGTGTTGAAGCTTGGTCAATGGTTTAAGAAGGTAGTGGAATGATTGTATGTTTATCAAGAGTTATGTTGTATAGGTAATTAAATGGTACTATGGAATAAAGAAACATCTAAGGATTGTTACAATATTATTTTTCCTAAAGTATTTGAAAGTATATGTTGAATGGTATTAGTAACCAAGAAAAGTTATTCAGATATTTTTGGAAAGAAGATGATATGCGCATAATAAAGGGATAAATAGAAAATGAAATTTTGATAGTATTAATGAGCTCATGACTGATATAAGGAAAAAGTGATATCATGGTTTGAGTATATAGAAATTTTGAGATTTTGGTATATGGAATGAGTTAACTTTTTACAACATTCATGTTTTCACTAAGGTTCAATGAGTATTCATTTTTCAAGAAAATACATGATTAAGGTATTCACATGTTTGTAATTTAACCAAAAAGATATATCATATGATATATGGGGGATAAATGATGGTATTCACATGCTCGACAGATGACATTTCTAGTAATTGTTTTATTTATACTATGATCTCGGAAAGAAGTATTTTGGATAAGCCTAAAGATTGGAATGGATTATGTTGGACATAAGTTAGTATTGTTTAAGGCTAGAAATTTTTCAATATTATTGATGGAATGTTATAATAATGTAGTTTTAGAAAAAGAACAACCTGCAGGACGAGCAACAACCCATCGCGTCGGACAAGGATGTGGGAATCGAACCCACAACCGAAGTGCGACATGCCTTTATCACCTACCACTGGCCTACAGGAAGTCTCTGGTTAGTAGAAACTAGTTCTATTATATTAAGAAGTATGATATATTAAGTATAAGTTCATTTTAGGAACCATATATGATTAATCTCACTATAGATGAACTTATGTATATTTGATAACTTTTGCTAACCTTTTGTTTGAGACAGATGGAATGACCTGTCATTCTATCACATGATCTGCTAACACTTCACAAATGACAAATTCAACTTCATTTCTTTAAGAGATAAAGTGGAAATTGTCCAAGGAACAACCAATGGTGAGATTGTACCAAAATCAAGAAATTATTTCTTCTAATTCAAATTTCTTCAAATTTAGGGAAATGATATTGAAAACCAAAAATGTTGTCCTAGTTCCCATATATCTGATGAATCAGATGGTACCTTAGATCATCACAAATTTATGGCTTTGTGATTGTTGGATTTTTCATAGCCATGTTCTCTACCACTCTCCATCAAAACTTGATGATTAGGTTTCTCTTCTATATCCATATTTTCACCTATGTTCTTCTATGTGGAAACCCAGTGATGAGTCAATTTGGGTAACCGATATGTTTCATACTTCACTTTTTAAAATGAAGTTTTAGTAATCCTTTTTACGATGTGGGTTTCTATAAAAGAAAATTTCAAGTAGTAAACCATTTAGAACCCCGACGAATTTCAAGGGCAAAATTAATTTTAAGGGGTCTAGAATGTAACACCCCGAGATTTTATGAGATATATTATTTTTAATTTCTTTGATGTCTTATATTATACACTACAGCAAGATTATCTTGTACTATACGCAACACCGTATTAGCTTGCAGTATACACAACACTATTCTTGGCTCGTGTTACACACAATTTCAAGTTCATTTTGTGGAAATTATTCTACGCAACATTAAGTATAGATTTTGTTTAATGTATAAATGAAATAAGTTTTGATTATGTTATATGAAACACCAAACAGAGCTTTCACTACACAAAACCCTGACTTGGCTTGCATTACATGCAATCAAGACCTTCCTCGATAGCGTGTGTAGTACGCAATACCGAGTTTCAATAAACGAGATATTATTATAATATTATTATGAACTAGTAGTTATGAATAGTAATACCCATTTTTGAAATTTTATAAATTTTATCTTTCAAAATGGACTTCATTTTTGGATTCGGTATATCAAAATTATCCTAGGGTGAATTTTTGGTATTTTTATGAAAACTTTCAATTTTTGATGAATAGTGAAAACACTTGGTTACAATTTAAAAACCAACTTTTTATTTAAATAATTATTTATTTTATTTAAATTTATTTTAGGTCAAAATTGATACATAATACCTATATAAGTTAAATGTAATTCATTTGAGTCATTTTATAATAATTTTAGATATATAAAAATTTTATTGAACTTTTCACAATCTTTTACCCATCTCCTAGGAGAATTTGAAAATTTACATAAAACTTAATTTTACCACTTTTGTGAGTGGAATTTCGAAAATATGAGAGATACGATTAATATCAAGGAGTAAAATGTGGTTCAATAAGATAAAAATAATTTTTGGTGAATAGTAGCTTTTTACTTTTATTTTCCACGGTTAAAAGTAAATAGGGTAATTAAGGGTAAAAATGATATTATTATTACCCTAACACATGTACTAATTCTATTAGATAAGTATAATTCAACCAAAAAACCTTAATAATAAAATAATACCCTTTAGGTCCACTTGGATTAGATTAGGACATTTATTATTATTTTATTTAAAGAAGAGTTAAAATAGTTAAAATCAAAGTTTAATAACTAAAACATTTTTAATATAGGGTTATACATAAGATAAATTTGACTATAAATATTCATTATAAATATAAAAATATTTCATACATAATGGTATTTTATTTATAATTTTTAGACATTAAATAATTTAATTTATTTATGACACAAAGATGATGCAGTAATTACCTTATTAATGAAATATTAACATAACTGATATTATAAATACCCAAATAAATATAATTTGAGACTTTTTATGAATTATAATAATTTTATAGGTTAATATTACATGTTAATATTTATTTAATTAACTTTTTTTGGACTAATCATACTGTTATGAGTTTCACAAAAATCAATTACCAAATAGTGACAAAATTTACTTAAAATAGTTTTTAAAACAAATATTATATTATTAATTGTTATTTTACTCTAAAAAATATAATGTTCGGCCAAATGACTTAGATAATGTTATATATATTAATAATTAACCACTCGGGATTCGTTTGGCTTGTTATAGTAAGTTTATTAACCATGTAGTGTAAGAAAACAACAAGACACGGTAAAAGTTGAATTATTTAACTTAGTGTTAAATCTAAATGATAAGGTTAAAATAGTAACCTAAACTTGTCTAAAAACTATTGGTTGAGATTATTCTAACCCATCCCCACTTTATATTCGAAATAAATCAATTTGGAGCTATTATAAACTGAATATGACTTTATTATAAAATAATATTTTAAGTTTTTCCAAAGGTGCCCCTCTCCTCCCTTATAAAAATGGCACCACTTCCATCTTCTCTTCACACCCTTTTGATACTTGAAGCTCGGACAACCCCTGCCAATTCCTCTTAT
The DNA here is from genome assembly GCA_963277665.1 of Viscum album. Taxonomy (NCBI): domain Eukaryota; kingdom Viridiplantae; phylum Streptophyta; class Magnoliopsida; order Santalales; family Viscaceae; genus Viscum; species Viscum album. The sequence continues at coordinate 1,040,023,160 of OY728163.1, read as the reverse complement.
CAACCTCTTTATTAACATCATATCGGTTATGGTATTCTCAAAAAACCAACTCTAGTGCCCTAAGAAGAAGATTAAAGGCGGTGTGTTGAGGAAGAGGTAATTTCTTCTACCAACTCTTTCAAGTTTATTTCTTCTTCTACTTACTCTTATTTAGTTGTTTCATTTTAAAGTAATAACATCAGTATTAATTATATACTGATATGTTATTATAAATATAAAACAACCCTATTTCACCTTCTATCCATCCTACGGAAAACGAAATCACCGTGCGTGCGTACGTACGGAATACCGTCTCCACGCCGTGGTGTAATCTGTTTTTCCACCACCACCTTACTTGGATGGGTATAATGGTGTAAATAATAAATATATATGGTTATTATAACATCATATTGATTCTTATATATTATATAATCCAATCCAATTCAATTCAATAATTATGGGAATGATATCATTGCTCGTGTGTACGTACGGATTACCGTCTCCATGACGCGATGAGATTCATTCTCCATGTTAACCATTCAAGAATGATTATAAAGTATATATAATGAATAATAATGAAATATATGACATGATAAATCTACTGGATTTATGTATTTATATATATGTCATCTACTTACTTCAATTCAAGTCAACAAGGAAAGGAAAACAACGTTCATGCGTACGTATGGCCTACCGTCTCCATGAATGGTGTATTTCATTTCATTTATCTGTATATTGTATATATATGATATATAAATCACGATTTACATTCTGGAAGTAAGTAAAACATTATATAAGTAATAATAATATCAATAACAATAAGTCCAAACACGTACGATAAATAAAACGAATTTACCCAAAACGCTGCTTTAACATGGAATTTACAAAAGAACGGGTAATATAAAGTCATAAGTGAACCACATATGATATCATAACAATGAATATTATTCTATAATAAGTCAATTACATTATTTAAATCATTATACAGGAGGTTCAGATACATACGAAGCAAATCAGACCTAAGGTAAGGGATAACTTTTCCAATCTCGTTTTTATCCGAGATTGTTTATTCATAAATATTTACTGGGGTTATATTTATCATCCATGTCCCTATTTCCTAAAAATTGTTTCATGTATGTTTAATGTAATTTTTACCTAGTTTTTAATTTTACTATATGGTATATAAGGAATATTTCTTTTTATTACCATACACGGTACTTTTTGACTTTTCCAGCAAAAGTACGAGAAGAATGTTTTTTTAACTTATACAGAATGAATGGATTTTTATAGTTTTATAATTCCTTATTTACATGAAGTTTACTCTACAAGATTTCATGGTTATTTTCAATAAAATCCATCTCTTTTAAAATTTCATGGAATTTTTTGAAAAGAAAATGATTTTTAAGAAGAAAGGATATTTTCCTCAAGAATTATTTTCAAGTGTTTTATCAAAACCATTTTCCATCTAAGATGACATTATTTCATATGTGTATGTTTCAAGTATAATATCTCTATGATTTATGTGGTTTCACTTTTCTTATGATGAAATGATATCCATTTGTTTTATATGGGTTATGTTATGATGGGATGATGTTTATGAAACCCATTTTTATTCTTTGTGTTATGATGAATGATTTATGTTTTTGTTGTGGCACAAGTAAGAATGATTTCATTATGAGATGGGTGGGACCTATATATCCCTCCAATTCATTGGGTAAAGATTTATATCTCATGAGATAGACATGGCTGTAACGGTAAGTTAATCCAGTTCAGTGATACAGGACTGGAACGAGGAGTGAACTCGATTTAGATAGGGACTTTGTCTACTAAGATGGTCTTGGCAGCAATGCCTTGGCTACTATAGAAATCATAACATGTGCTTAATGGTTTCCACAATTACATGATTTATTCCCATTCTATTTTATCATGATTGATGATCCATTATGATCTATGCCTTACGTACTGCCATGTTTTACGTCATTGCTCAAGATTTTGATGTTTAAATATTATGTTCATGTTTTGAAGTTAAAATGTATATGGTTTGTTTTATTTTTCTCCATGCTTACCCTTACTGAGCATTTGAGCTCACCCTTTATATGTTTTCTTTTCCCCAGGATATAAAGAAAGGTTTTAGGTAAGAAAAAAAGGAAGATATTTATGGGATATGTTGAAGATCTTTCACCAAGATTAGAAGATTATATTCCAAGTTTCCAAAGACACTAAACTATTATGGTCCTTTGGTGTCTGTTTTTGTTATGTATTAGATATTCTGAAAAATTAATGTAATGTCTATATATGTCAAGCTTTGGGTCTCTACATTGGGTCTAGTTAGTATACCTGCTTAGGTCCTATTTGATTCTACTATTGTCTCATTGGTGCATTAGTATGTCTATTTTACATGGGCATGGGACACCTTGGTTTTCCTACTAAGTATGCTTTTATACTAACCCTATGTATATAAAATACTTTTAGTTATCTAGGAGGATTTCATAGAACATATTGGACCTTACTAGCTCAGATCTTGATAGTTTCTTCATCGCTTCTTATCTTTAATTTTGGGTATTTACTTTGGAGAATTTTGTATTTGTACAAGTTCTATTTTACACATTCCTGTGATATGGTTTTGGATTTCTTTACATTATGTCTTGGAGTTTCTTTGTGGATGATCCATTATATATCCTGAACGTTTTTCCTTAAAATGGGTAATGCCTCCCATATTTTGAGATTTGTACACTCTTGGTGATAACCACCAAACCAGGGCCAACTGGAGGTGGGACTCATGGGTCATTGTCTCCCTTTACTCATTACCATCCCAGTAGGGGTATCTTTGGAGGGAGGGGTTCACAAAATTCACTTTGAAAATCTGGTGACATTATCTCTATTGGGAGAAGTGTGACATATATATTAATCACAAGAGCCTCAAATATATATTCAAATATAAATATCTTAATATGTGCCAATGAATATAGTTAGTTCTCATCAAGGATTATGACTGCTCAATCACCTACCATCTTGATAAATACCATAAGTTGGTAGATAATCTAAGTAGAAAAATCCTGCAAAATTATCAATGATGATAATTAAGATAGATCAAATCTTCTTATACTTGAAAAAGATGAATATGGTAGTCATAAAGAAAAGAACATTATCATTCATTTCTCAAATGATTTCTCAAAAATCCCTTTTATAGAAGATAAAGGATTTTAAATTAGATGATGTGGAAATTCAGAAGAAGGTGGAAGCTATTAGAAATGAGAAATCCTCAGAGTTCAAAATTGATAAGGAAGGATTCATAAGATTTGGATCATGACTATTCTTACCATTAAATACTGACATAAAGAGGGAGATTTTGAATAATGTACATAGATCGACCTTCTATACACACCCAAGGTGCACAAATATTTATTGATATATATGAGAGCATTATTAGTTGGACAATATGAAGAAGGAGATTGCTGAATATACATCAGAGTACTTGTTATGTATGCAAGGGAAGGCTAAAAGAAAAAATTATAAGGGTATGATAAAACTATTACCCATACCTATATGGAAATGGGAAAATAGCACCATATAATTTTTCATTGGAATTCCAAGGAAATAATTAGGAAATAATGCTATATCTGTTTTTGTGGATTGTTTTAAAAAGATTGCTCACTTTGTAGAAATTCAAGAGGACTTATCACTTGATCAACCTTCACGGATATACATCATAGAAGTGGTGAGGATGCATGGAGTACAATTATTGATTGTATTTGATCAAGATCCTAGATTTACTTCCATGTTTTGGAAAATTGTCCAAAATACCCTAAAAACTGATCTGAACTTCAGTAAAACTTATAACCCCTAGACTGATGGCTAGTATGAGTGGAAAATTAAAACATTGGAAGATATGTCGAGAGCATTCTCAATGGACTTAAAAGGATGATAGAAACAACATCTTACTCTAGTTGAATTATATTATAACAATAGTTTCCACTCAAGAATCCATATGGCTCCATATAAAGACCTATATGAAAAAAATATGCGGAACACCTTCGTGCGTGGATGAGGTTAGTGAATGAAAGCTGTTGGGATCTAAAATGGTAGAAAAGGTAAAGTCTATGCAACAAAACATTAGGGATTCCAAATTTCGATGGAAGAGATATGTAGAAAATCGTTGATGAGACTTGGAGTTTGAGGTTGGAGATAAGGTATTCCACTTCATATCTCTATGGAAGAGAGTCATGATATTTTTGAATAAGGGAATGATAAGTCCCAAATATACCACCCCCTTTGAGATTCTTAATCACGTCAGAGCTGTAGCCTAGCAACTAGTAATTTCACTAACCATGTCTCAAGTATATAATTTATTCCACACATCCCTCTTGAATAAGTACACACCATATCCCTCACATGTACTTAATTCAGAGGTTTTATAGTGGGAAAATGATCTCTATTATGAGGAGCAACTTGTGAAGATCTTAGACCACAATGATAAAGTTTTACACAACAAAACTACTCACCTGGTCAAAATACAATGGAGGAACCATAAATACGAATAGGTATCATTGGAACCATATGAAGCGATGAAGGATAAGTAGCCTCACATATTTTCACCTTAGTATATAAAATGAAATTTCAGTGGTGAAATTTCATAAGGGGTAATAATGAAATGACCCAAAATTTTATCAATGAAAATTTTCTTCTTATAATTATTTCATGTAGTATAAAGAATAAAAATAACATAGAGAAACCAAAAAAAATTATTCTCAAAAAGTAATAATGATACATTAGTTATAATGAAACAAATAAGTATGCCAAATATTACAATAGGATAAAAAATAAAAAATAATATAATAAGAATAATACAATTTCAATATGATCAATCCACCAAAATGACCGCAATCACGAAAAAATATGTAGAAATAATGCATAATTATAATAATAAAATATTAATTTTGAAGATGAAAGTATAAATATACTTAGGATAAATTAGAAGTTAATGAATAATTTATGGAATAAGATATATTTATAGGAAGTAGCGAACCCACATGATAGTTATAAATATAACAATTGGAATAGTAATCTGACCATTAGAATAGCAACATAATCGTTGGAATAGTTGTATGACCATTAAGAATAGCAACCCCACCTATGAAAATTTATAATAATATTTATATATGTTATAAAATGAATATATGAAATATTTATATCATAATACAAGTAAATAATTTTTTTTAAAATGATAAATTAAGTGTTGGTATTTTTGTAAAAAATAAATGTTATATTTGAAATAATATAATGAATATAATGATTTACAAGAATATTTATTTTAATAAAATGGATTCATAAATTAATATAATGTTCTTTATAATGATAAAATAATTTTATGAGACCATAAGTAATTTTTCAATGGGTTATAAAATCGATTATAATATTAAAATATGTATTATTTGAATAAATGAGTATTTTATTTAAAAATTAAACTTATCATATTTAGAAAATAATTTTAATAAAATGGCTAACATTTTTGAAATATAAACATAAAAATATTGTTAGGGAATTTTTTTGAGATTTTTATAAAGTAGTTGAATTTTGTGTGAATAGTTAAATACAATAATTTATGGTATTTAACATTATTTTTCAAATACATGAATTTTTGAGTCTTGGATTTTGTAATAACCCATTATATAAAACTCACATTCATCATTTAATGTATATAGTCATAATAATCAATAACATTGATGGTCTTGATCCAAAATAATAAACAAATGAATATAATAATAAAAAAAACCCCTCTCCTCACCCTATATATACCACCCCTCACAACCCCTTATACCCACACCTTCGAAGCCTTGATTATTGAAAAATATATGTCAAAATATATCCTTTCTAATCCACCCGTTTCTATGTTCTAATGTTCTCACCACAATAAAAATTCCAAGTTCTTTAAGGGGTCCTTCAAGGAGTGTAGGATCAGAATGTAGACGTAGATTGCTCAATTACAAGGGGGGGGGGGATTGTAGGTTTTAAAAAAATTTGTTTTTAACCTTAAGACAATATTTTTTAACAAAGTTAAACAAGATGAATTCAAAAACCCTACTTAGTTATTAGTAATGAAACTAACTTACTTAGGATCTGATAATGTGGATCTGATAAAGAAACTTAAACAAGTTTACTTAAGAAAAGATTCTACCTTAAAGCATATAGAATCTAATATATCAGTTTGTACCAGAATAAGAAAGTGTAAGAAAGTTAAACTTTATATCTATAACTAAATGTTGTGGAATAAAAGAACTTGTAGTTAAAAAGGTAATACAAGTGTAATGAAATTTTTTAACTCAAAGAGAAGGGTATCCAAAAACCTTGGACAAAAATCCCTTTATTTATACTTTTAAGAAAGTCTATCTTACGCACACCAGAGTAATCCCTCGATACGAAGATCAGAATCAAACTTTTTATCACTATAAGTCCTCGATCTGTAAGGTGATTGAAACCTCTATCTTACTTTAACTTGGAAGCCCTCGATTAAGCATGTAATTAGTACCTCTATCTTCCTTCATCTTGGAAGACCTCCGTTGTATACAACAACAATCAGATCTGCACAAGGACAACAAATATTGTTGAAGATTTAATATTGTGGAATAAGATTTTCACAACATAAACTATTCATGGATTTATCATGAAGAAAATCTGGAACCTCCCACATAGTATCAATTCTCCCCAAAAGTTTATTGCTTCAAAAACATTCAAATGGTTGGGTATTTATAGGTCAGATCTCAAATGGTCACATTATCCTCCAATGTTTATATTTCCCTAAAATTTATGAGGGACCTGTATAAGTGGAATTCATATAATGATTATTTTTTAATAGTTTTGACGACAACATTTTATATAAAAAATTATATAAATCATTGTGATGATTTTTTTTTGTATAACACAATAGGAGAAACATTGTCATATTTTGGATATGATAAAATGGAATGTTACATTAAATAAATTTAGTAACTTTAAGAAAAAATAATAATCGAATTCTGAAAATATTAAAATATAGAGTCAAATTTCTGAGGAAATTAGAGTCTGATTTCATAGGAAATTAGAGTCAGATTTTGAAATAAATTAGAGTCAGATTTTTGAGAAAATCAAATTCTGATTTCTGAGGAAATGGGAGTCTAATTTATGAGGAACTCAAAGTTTATTTCTAGTAAAAATCAGAGCTTGATTTCTGGGGAAATCAGGTTCTGATATCAGAATAAATCAGAGTCTGATTTCAAGAGAAATATGAGTCTAATTTTAAGAGAAATAGGATTCTGAATTCTAGGGAAACCAGATTTAAAAATAAGGATCTGATTTAACTTTGAAGAAATTTTGACTTAAGAAAAATGGTTAGAATAGGTTAAAAAAACATTAGGTAATATGTTGAAGATCAGGAGTAAGGCATAAAATATTCTAGAATTTAATCATCCTCAGGGAAAGAAAAAAATTGTCTTTAAGAAGACGTGTTTGTGATTTTTAAAATATAAAATAATGGAAAAGTCATAAGGTAACTTTTGATTCAATAATCATCCCCTTTTTGGAAATAATAAACAACTTTTCATAAAAAAATATAAAGATCCAAGGTTTTCATTTTTTAACTTAAAAGAAATACTTATCTCCATTTTTTTACGACTCATAATGAAAATAACTCCCCCTTAGGTTATGAAATCCCCCTAAGGATCATATTCTTATCTTTGATTTTTTCTATCTATCTTAAATAAAATCTCTCCTTTACATAAGGATTTATTCTTTAAGTAATCTACCCTTTAATAAACATGTTTCCCCTTAGTTTAATATTATTTTTTAAAATTATTTTCTCCCCCATTGTGATTCTCAAAAAGGAATGGGAAGATATATATTGTACTAGAAAGGTTAGGAAACATACAAGACAAAACAATGTAAGAAAAAAATTTTATTTGATAATTAAAGAATCACAAAAAAATTTACAACAAAAGATCGTATTTATAAAAATTAATCACCCTTTTTATTTTCTGGAATAAACCTTTTCATGAAAACTTTCAACTTCTTCAAATCATTTTGATCTTCCTGAAACTTCTTAAGGAAATCTTCTAGATCCTGATTTTTCTTCTCAAGGTTTTTTATCCTTTATTCTTGAGACTTAACCATTTCATCTTGAGATTTAATCAACTCTTCCAGAGTTTTAATATTCTTGGCTAGATCTTCCTTGATTTCCTTCTCCCTTTTTATATTGAGAGTAATGGATTTCAGTTTTCCATTCAGATCTTTACCATCTTATTGATGGAAATCCTACTATTCTTTTAGTTTCTCTAACAATTTTTTTGAGAGATTATTGAGTTTCCCATCATACATATTAATGGAATCCTTGATAGATTCACTAAAGTAATCATAGATCTTGAGATCACCGATGATTTTTTTGACTATTTGGTTATTTGTTTTCATGACTTTTTATGAGCATCATAGTTGTTTAGGAAGGTCTTGAACTCAGCTTCGAGTTTAATGACTTTATCTATAAGAAGGTTTTTTGATTCTATCTTCTGATTAACTGATTTCTAAATCAGTTGACACCTTGATTCTATGCTTAGAAAGAATAAAATTGAGTTTACAAGCATCTTCAGAGACTAAACCACAAAATTTTCACCTATTGAAGATGAAGAATCTTAAATAGAAACTTTTCTTGGTGATGTATCTTAAATATGATCATCATATTTCTTATTGGATGTACCAACAACATCCTTATTTGTTTTTTCAACAACAAATTTCTAAGGCACATCTATATCCACTGGATTTCATTTATTTTCCTTAAGGATTGTATCATCAATTCCTTGAGTTTATTTCTCTCCATAAGAAACTTGTTCTATTCTATCATCATCATTTTCAACTTCTTTATCATCATATTTTTCAATAGCACTAGTATATTTTCCTTCAACATGTTGTAAAATACCATCATTATCACTTTCATAATCTTAGACAATTTTATTAACTTCCTCCTAAGAAACATCATCCTTTTGAAAATATTTTCCTTTTGAAATTATCTTGGTGGTGTAATCTTAGGAAGTTCTTATTGAAAACTTGTTTGAGTGACTTTCTTTTACAGCATCATCAAAAATTTGGATCTCATATTCACTTTCCTCTTATTCATTAGTTTATATTTCTTTTTGGGATATTTCTTCAACTATCAGAGTTGGAACTGAAAAAACTTTTTTTCCATTATTTGGTACCAGAGTCTCAATTACCACTGGTGCCGGAGGGACCTCAGGTTCTTGAAAGAAAGAGTCTGGTACTTGAATTTATTCAGAATCTTTCTCAGTGTCTCTAATCAAGGCTTAGATAACTTTAGCTTCCAACATTTTCTTCTTCAACTTCTTCTCTCTTTTTTTTGTTTCTCAAGTTCTTTAGTAGTTTGAATTTTTAAGGCCTTAGCCTCAGTAGGATCTAATCCAAAAATATGGTCTTCTTCTTTTCTTCTTGTCTTATATTCTATCAACTTAGAAACTACTTTTTTAGGGAAGGTTTTATATTTCTTTGGATTAATAGGAGCAGATGCAGGCTCAGATACATGAGGTGGTTTATGAGGTTCTACTTATTGATGTTCTGATTCTTGAACTTTTCTTTTCTTGGGATTTGGCATTGAACTTTCACAAACTTGGTCTACTTTGTCATCTAGATCAACAAACTCAAATGTCTTTTTAGGGAAACCAAACTTCATTATCTTGAGGGTGTAATCACTCAACAACATAATTATGAATGTCTTAGGATTAGAATTGTAAGGAACTTTTCATGTTTATAGTCAAATAACAATGAGTTTGGTCAGGATAGCTAGATACATTAAAATCTAATACTTGATAATTCCATTATTTATGTTGCTGATGGTGAGGAAGATATATTTCATCAAGTTATCATTATTAGATTAACTATAAAATCCATCATTAATATGTATGACATATTTAGGGAATCCTTGTCCCCTTTTCTCAGAATGAGGAGTCCATTCATCCAAAGGGCTACAATTCTGTGGTTTTATAAGTGATTGGAGATCTTATGTTTCTTCACTCCTAGAATTCCTAAGCATTCCATTGCCTTAATATTATCAAATTTTCATTCGTTGTTTACCAAACTATGCAAACCAAATTATTCCTATCCATCATAAGGGTTCTCAAGAACACTTGTGGGTTTCTTATAGGATAAATAGTAGGTACTTCCATAACTCTTGTAGTGAAACATATCTTTTCCTAATTTTTCAAAAAACTGAACTATTTCATAAAATTATATTATAAGATCTTGATAAAACAGATCTTGATTATTTTAATTTACAATTGAAAAAATTTACCATTCATTAAAATTAATAAATTTCCTTATGATAGAATCATACTTGGAAAAGAAATTCTGATGTACTAACCTTTCTCTAAAGATTATCTGGTCTTTGGTTTCCTTATGAGAATACATCCAAGTTTGAGAAGAGATTTACAGTGACATTCAGAGCTTAAAGGAAGGAAGAAAGAGTCAGATCGACAGATTTAAAGGGTGAAATATCTCGGGCATAAAAGATGTGGAAACTGATGTAGGATGCGAAGGAGGGGGGGAGTCCCTTTATATAGGCTTCGTGGTGACAATTCAACTTTATGGGTCAATACAATGGATGAGATTATCTTGACCTGATATAATGGTTAATATTAATGTTGAAGAAGTATTTATATTCCTAGATTTTTAGTTTTTAAGGAAATAATTGAATATAAGGAAAGACGAATCTGATAAAATTTTCTTAAAATAATTTGAAACACTAAAAAAACAAATATAATTAAGAGAATATAAATAAGAAAACATACCTTCTAGATTTCTCAAAAATATCTTTCAGTATAATGATATTCATCTTAGAAAACTTAGGTTTCAATATCATATTGGTTCAAAAAACTTTTAGGTTCTGAAAATTTTTAGGTTCTGAAAAAATTTTGGTTCCCAAAATTTTTAGGGAAAATTTTTGAAAAAAGAAATTTAATAGAATGAACAAATGTACTCCCCACATGAAAAGTAATATCTTAATATTAGTATATTGCTTAAAAAAAGTATATATGAATGATTACCTTATATTTATCATTCCTAACATTTTTTAATGTATTCTAATCTATCAAAAGGTAATGATTTTGTAAAAATATCATCAAGTTATTCTTGGGTTCTGATAAATTGTAAAATACTATCTACTTTAAGTGTGTGATCCCTAAGAAATTGATGCCTAATATCTATGTGATTTGCACAAGAGTGATGTGAGGGGTTTTTTATTAAGGCTATGGAACTAGTGTTATCACATAGTATCTGAGTTTTAGTAAAACTCATACCATAATATTTGAGTGTGTGTTGCATCCACAACACTTGAGCACAAAAACATCCAGCTGCAACATATTCAACTTTAGTAGTGGAAGGCGATAAAGAATGTTGTTTCTTACATGACCAAGAAACTAAAAAATATCCTAAGAAATTAAAATTTCCAGATGTACTTTTACTATCAATTCTATGACCACTAAAGTTATCATCTGAATATCTTTTTAAAATAAAATCATTTCCAGAAGAATAGAAAAGTCCTAAGTCCATAGTTCCCTTTAATTAGAAAAAAATATTTTCAAAGATTTTAAATGGGATTATTTTAGATTAGATTAATATCTTATAGATAAAAATACTGAAAACATTATGTCTATATGACTAGTTATTAAATATAATAAACTTCCTATCATACCACTAAAAGATATTTGATCTACTAGTTTCCCAGCTTCATCAATATAAAGAATATTCAAGGTACCATTTGGAGTACTTATACATTTAGTATTTTTATATCCATAATTTCTAAGAATATATTTAATATAATTATGTTGAGATATATAAGTTTCTTCTCATTTTTGAGAAATTTTAAAACCAAGAAAAAAATGCTAACTCACCCATCAAACTCATTTCAAACTCAGATTTCATAATATTCGCAAAAGAATCAGTTAAGAATTGCTGAGTTGATCCAAATATAATGTCACAAATATATATTTGAACAACTAAAACATTTTTTTTCTTTATAAGGAGGGATGGATCAATTGTTCTTTTAACGTAATTGTTTTGTAACAAAAATCCTATAAGTCTATCATACCAGGATCTAGGGGCTTGTTTTAGACCATATAAATCCTTGGTAAGTTTAAAAACATGTTTAAGATGTTTTGTGTCTTTAAAACCAATAGGTTTTTCAACATAAAATTCCTCTTAAACACATTCATTAAGGAAAGAACACTCCACATCTATTTGAAGAAATTTGAAATTAAATAATGTTACAAAGGCTAGGAGAATTCAAATAGATTCAAGTCCAGCTATAAAAGTATAGGTTTCTTCATTGTCTATTCCTTTTGTTGATTATAGACTTTAGCAACTAATCTTGATTTATTTATTACTATGATTCAATTTTTATCACATCTATTTTTGAATACCCACTTTACTCCAATTACATAAGTTTCTTTAGGTCTTTCAACCAAGGTCCAAAAATTATTACTTTTGAATTTATTTAGTTTAGCTTCCATAGATTTAATCCAATATTCATCATCTAAAGCTTCATTAGTAGTTTTAGGTTCTAATTGGGAAATAAATTATAGATGTTATACCTAATTTATTAAAGATCTTCTAGTACTTACATGTTGATGTATATCACTAGTGATACTATTATTAGGATGATTCTTAAGAAAAAAATGACTTGGATTTTGTAAAACTTGTTCATCAACATAGGGTAAAAAATATTATGGAGTGAATAATTCAAAAAAAATTTCTTAAGTATTATTATGATTAGAATATTCTTCCATTAAAGGTTAATAATTTGTTTTTGAAAACAATTCTAAAGAAGTAGGCTGGGGATGTTTAAAAATAAGGATCAGTTTCACCAAATTTAACATGTAATATTTCATCAATAGTACAAGAGTTTTTGGTAAAAAATCTATAAGAATTAGAATTTATGGAATAGCTTAATAATATTCCTTCATAAAATTTGGGTGAGAATTTGTTTAATTCATATTTAGTATTCTAGAATAATACTTTGCATCCAAATACTCTGAAGTATGAAACTATAGGTTTTCAACTAGTCCATAATTCATAAGGTTTTTTTATTAAGAAATGGCATAATTGAAACTAGATTTATAGTATAGCAAGAATTAATTATAGCTTCAGCCTAAAAATGTTTAGAAATTGGGTATTCACTCAACATGGTTTCATGTTATTTCTTTAATAATTCAGTTTGTTATTTCAACAAAATCATTTTATAAGGGGTTCTAAGGGCTAAGAAGTTATGAGTAACGCCTTTCTTACTACAAAAAGTTTCAAAATCTTAATTTTCAAATTTTCTACCATGATCACTATGAATAGTTATCAATGGATTTTTTTCTTCTAATTTTTAACTTTGGATGAAAAATATTTAAAATAATAAAATGATTCATATTTCTTTTCTAGAAAATAGACCAATATAAATTTAGTGTAATAATCAACTTAAACAAATACATAATATTTTCCTCCAATAATTCCAGTTTGTGTAGGAACAAAAATATACACTAGGAGTAATTCATCAGAAGTTGAGAATTCACTTAATTATTTAAATCCAGACTAATGTTTCTTTCTATATTGAAAAGGATCACAAAATTTTGAAGAATCAAATACAAGATCCGGTAGATCCTTAACAAGTATTTTATTTGAAAGTTTACATAATTTACTAAGGTTACAATGTCCTAAACTTTTATGCCATAACCAAGATTGATATTGCATTTCAAAAAGGCAAGGTAACTATTAGCTCATAAGGTCTTCTAAGTTAGGTATATAAACATTCTCATACTGATGGGCAGAGAGAATTAACTCATCCATAGAATTGTGTACTAATAATTTATCATTTCTAAAATTCACAAGGTAACCTTCATCACATAATTTACTTATTCTTATTAGGTTGGGCTTAATACATTTAACAAAATAAAACATTTGAAATTAAGGATTTTCTAAGAAGAACAATGTTATCTATACCGAATATTTCTCCTTGGGAATTGTCTCCGAAAGTGACTTTTCCACCTTTCATCTTCAAAATATTTTGAAAGATGTTTTTGTTACTAGTCATGTGCCGAGAACATCCACTATCCGTGTACTATGTATTATTTTTGAAACTTCCTTTGTTTTCCTGAAAATAAGTAATTAGACTTTAGGAATCCAAACTTGTTTGGATATGGATTAGTTAGAAATTAAAATCTTAGGTATCCACATTTGTTTAGAAAAGTAAGATTTATGAAAATCTAAGGATTGAGTTTTGTTTGAATAATAGTTTTTCTCCCAATGTCCAGAACTTTTACACTTAGTGTAAAAAGGGGCACTTTGAGGTACAAAATAATTGGGACTAAAAATTGGTTTTGAGTAAGAATAACCAAATCCAGAACTATTTATAGGAGGACAAATTTGTGAATACATCTTATCAAAATTATTTTTATCATAAGTAATGTTTGAAAAATGTTATTTAAATAAAATATTTTATATTTTATTCTAATGGATAAATTCTTATCCTTATATTCATTAGTCTTTGGATTTCAGTTTATCTCTAAATCATTTCTCTTAGAAATAACATTTTTTAAATCTTTAGAAAGTTCATCCTTCCTAGAATTAACTTCCTCAAGGATTTTTTAAATAGAAAAAATTTCAAAATCTTTTTCATCAAGATCTCTAGAAAGATATGGTACTTCTTTTGTTAAAATATTGATTCTAGATTTTTCTATTTCAAGTTTCTTATTGATCTTACTATATTCATTTTCAAGTAACTTTTAAAATCTAGATACTTCTTCAAAATAAGGTATGGTATATTCTTATAAGGAAGATTATTCATCTGAAGAGATATATCCATCATTATTAGGATAGTTAGAATTTATGAAATATTTCTTAAGGATTCTGTGGTGTATATCATATCCATGAAAAATTTATTTTCAATAGGTATTCTGGTAATAAGACCAATATTCTTCTATCCTGAAGATTCAATATATGAAGATTCATCAGATGAGTCTCCACTACTTGAACTCCAAGAATCATTAGCCTTTTATAATTTCTTTTCCATGGGATTATAATATCTTTTCTGATTCCTCTCAGAATGTCTATCTTTCCTATCCTTTATCTTATGCCTTGGATAATCAGGTATAATATATACAACTTTCTTGCATTCATAACATGTGACTTCAGACTCATTCTTATCCTTTTTGTCCTTTTTCTTATATCTGTACTGAATTTCCTTACCAATAATCTAGTTCATCCTTTTAGAAATATTGGTTAGCTCATTATCTAACTGTTTAGATTCACTTGAGCCTGACTGAAAAACAACTTTCTTATACTTTATTATCTTATAAACATTATCAAGAGTCTTATATTTCATCTAATTTGAAGTAGTTGTAAATGTAACACTCCCTTTATTCTTTTTAACATTATCAATATCTTTTTTCATTCTATTCTCATGTTGTAGAAGAGTTCCAAATAACTCATCAATGGTAACTATTGAAGCTTTCCTTGTTTCATTAATTGTGTTTATTTTAGATTCCCAATATTTAGGCATGATATCAATAATACTGTCAATATTTATCTCATCATCTAGAAGTTTTTCTCCCATTGACTATAGTTTGTTGACAATTGTCATAAACCCTGGTTGGACTTTACATATGGGTTCACCATAGGGAAATACAAATCCATGGTAGTCATATCTTAACATTTCTCTTCTTGTTTCAATAACCTTGGATGTGCCAAAATGTGTGAATTCTAAATTTTTATAGATGATATTAGTATCTTCACATGATGAAATATGGCTACATATGTTCCTAGTCATAGAACATAATAATTTATTATGAACCTTAAAGTTAAGTTGATACTCTTATTTTTCTTCATTGGTGAATTTTATGACTTCTTTGTCAGGAATATTGTATTCTCTAATAATCACGATGAAGTTGTCAACTCTAGTGTTGATGAAAAAGTTCTTCATTATATCTCTATAGTATTCATATCCATTCCCATCAAAGATTGGATGTCTAGTAGGATTTAAGTTTCATATTGATCCGACATTAATTTTTTCCATTATTAAAAAAAATATTTTCTAAAAAACAGATTAGTAGAAATTTTTTGTAAACATGAAGTTTATAAAAAAAATTTTAAGAAAAATTTGAACAAGTAAAGTTTTAGAAAAAATTTAGCAAGAATATTTATATGCAAGTATAAGTATTTGAGAGACCTCCTCTGATACCAATTGTAGGATCGAAATATAGATGTAGATTGATCAATTACAAGAGGAGGGGAGGTGAATTATTGGTATTAGAACCATTCATTTTTAACCTTATGAAATTTAATTACTATAAATATTTATTTATTAGTGAAATATATGAATTTATGACACATAAATCTGAATATTCATTTTCTCGAGATGACTACAAATTTATTTTTAGTGTTTTAAAACACTAAAAAATGATTATGACTATTAAGACCATATAAAAAGACCCTGTTTTAATTTGAAATCATATCATATATATCCTTGAATTATTTGTGACATATAAGAATAGAAAACACATAAATATAATGTGCATTATCATTAAAATGACTAAATAAGATGTTTTTAATGATTTGAAACAATATAGGAGCATGTTTCATGGGTCAAAACTAAGAAAATGACCTTAAATTTATATGAAATCATAGAATAATGACCATATATTTATTTTTTAAATATAGGTACTGAAAAAAAATCAATGAGAGTTGCAGTTTTATTGAGAAGAGAAAAAATGTATTTAATGTGTTTTAAAATAATAAAATGTGTATCTAATGGTGAAAACCATATAAAAATATATTGGATTGATGTTAAATCACAAAAAACTATATTTTAATTATTTTTTAGGTGTATGGATAGACGAAACATCAATTTGATTTGTCACGTGCTCAGAATAACTAATTAATTAGTTTTTAAAGATTTTATAGTCTTTAAAAGGGTGCCTAAGGATTTCAAAACCAGGAAAATGACCTTCGATTACCATGAATGAATTTAAACTAAAATAAAATTTATTTTTTAAATATAGGAACTTATACTATATCGATCAAACTTTTCATTTTCTTAGGATGACTAAAAAAGTATTTTTAGTGATTTAAAACACAAAAACACGCATTTAATGGTAAAAATGCTAGAAAAAATTCTTGGATTATCATGAAATAATTGAAAAAATATCTTTGAATTATTTTTGATATATACAAGTAGGCAGCACATCAATCTGACATGAAGTATTTTCAGAATTATTGAATAAGTGGTTTTTAAAGATATAACAATCTTTAAAAACATGCCTTAATGGGTCAACAAGTCATGTAAGGGTTCCTCTTCAAAACTTAAAAGGGGGATTATCCAAAAATCAAATAAAAAGAATACCTTTGGTCCATTCAGGCTAAAACCAAGTAAAAAACCTCCAAGTATCAAAAAATAATAGTAAAATAATCATATATTGATTTTTTAATATAATACTTGAAATAATTTCAATTAGAATTTTCTTTTTCTCTATATGACTAAAAACACAGTTTTTTTGTGTTTTAAGATACCAAAACATGCATATTATGGTCAAAACCATATAAAATGAAAAAATATTGATGTGAAATCAAATAAAAATAGTATTTGAATTATTTTTGATATGTAAGAGAAGATTACATATCAATCTGATATGTGGTGTACTTGGAAATACTGAATAAGAAGGTTTTAAAGATTTAATAGTCATTAAAAACAGTATTCGCGGGTCAAAACCAATTAAAAAAACCTATGATTGTAGTTAAATCATAGTAAAATAAAGGTATATTTATATTTAAAATTTAGAATCTCATTCAACATCAATACAAATTTCTCGTTTCTCTAGATGAATGAAAAAACATTTGCAGTGTTTTAAATTAGTAAAACATGTTTGTAAAAGTTAAAAAAAAATAAAAAACTAAAAATTTATGAAAAAGTATATAAAAAATATATTTGAATTATTTTTGATGTGTATGAGTAGAAAATATGTCAATAGGGTATGTAGTGTGATCATACTGATAGAATAAATAGTTATTAATGATTTGATTGTATTTAAAAATGTGAATTAAGAGGCCAAAGAAAAGAAAATAAACTCCAATTTCTATGAAATAATAATAAAACAACCACATATTGATTTATATTCAAAATTTTGGAACTGAAGATATGTCAATCCAAGTTTTCATTTTCTCAGGATGACTGAGAACACATTTTTAGTGTTTTCAAACAATAAAATGTGTATGTAATGGTTAAAACCAAATAAAATGATCGTATATTGATGGGAAATCACAAGATAATTTTATTTTAATTATTTATGACATTGATGACTAGAATAAATGTAAATTTGAAATGCACTGTCCTCAGATAGATTGGATAATTAGTTTTTAAATATTTAACAATCACTAAAATCATGCTTCAGGGGGTAAAAACCAAGAAAACAACCTTTTATTACTATTAAATCTTAGTATAAAAACTATAGTTATATATGTCAAATTTAGGAACTTTTATTTTTTTCAATCTGATCTTCCCTTTCCTCAGGATGATTGAAAACTCATTTTAAGTGTTCTAAAACACTAAAGCATGCATTTAACAGCCAAACCATATAAAATTACTTTATAATGGTGTAAAATCATAGGGAAAATATTTTTGAATTATTCATTATATTTACAATGAGATATCATCAATATGATGTTCTGTATGATTAGACTGACTAAAAATCAGTTTTTAAAGATTTTACAGTATTTAAAAATGTGTGTTAGGGGGTCAAAACCAAGAAAAGGATATATGATTTATATTTAATCATATGAAAATACCATTGGTTTATTTTTGAAATTAATAAAAAAAATTCACATCAATTTGAGTTGTTGTTTGGCATGGATGACTAAAAATGCATTTTTAGTGTTTTAAAACAACAAAACGTGCATGTAATGGTAAAAGACATAGAAAATGACCTTGTATTGACATGAAATCACAAAAAATTGTATTTTAATAATTTTATATGTGTACAAGTAAATGGAACATCAATATGACGTGTGATATTCTCAAATTATCTAAATAAGAAATTTTAAAAGATTTGAAAAACTTTAAAAACACATGTTAGGGGGTCAAAACCAAGAAAATGACCTCTTATTACCATGTAATATTAAAAAAACCACTATATATTTATTTTTGAAATGTAGTAATTGGTACTACATCAATCTTAGATAATGTATTCTCAAGATGACCAAAAACACATTTATAGTGTTTTAAAACACTAAAATGTATGTGTAATGGTCAAAAACACAAAAAATCTCATATTAACAATAAATCATAATGAAAATGTATTTGAATTATTTATGATGTGAATTATTTGACAAAAAATTAATCCAATGTGCCATGCGTTGGCACCAAAAATGTGTGTCACCCTATAAAACACATTGTTTCCCAAATTGAGTGAAAAAATTAGTTCAGGAGACCATTCCAGAGTAAAGATGTTGTGAGGGTAAAAGTTTTTGGATTTACATGAAACTACCAAAATTATCTTTGAAATAAATTTTCTGAGAAAGGTGACATCAAATGATTCAAGTTCACATATGCTAAAAAATCACTAAATAATAAAGGGGAAAGGCCACACACAACTCTCCCATTGTGCACACAACTGTCTGAGTGGGAAAGTTTCATGAGAAATGAGACATTAAATAAAAACCTTATGTGATAACCCTATAGTGGAAAATACATGAAAGTCACACAAATTTTATTGGACTCTAACAAATCCTTTTTTTATTTTATAAATCTTTTATTACATGGTACAACATTTAATAACATAAAGTATTTTTAAGGTTTAGTTTATTGGAAATAGGAACATAATACATTAAAAAGATAAAAATTATTATAATATACTTTAATGTATTCTTCATAGTTTGATCATAAGTTATTTTTAATATATTTCATATCCTAGGGACATAAATCATAGAACTGGGAAAGCATAATGCCAAGTAAGGGAATAAAAAAAGGATTTACTTAGAATGTGACTATGATTCATATAAATAAGGCATTATCATATGAACATGAGCTATATAAAAATATAAATAACATTAATAATAACATGGAAATGTGTATTAAATATAAAAATGATACATTCTTAATAATATCATCAAGGTTTATCTCAAGGGTGTCATAAGTTACAATTACAAAGGTTATTCACTAAGGTATCATAAAATATGTCATATATAGAGATTAATTATTTACCCAATTCATTGGAGTGCTGTCAGAAAACATCCTTCACATGTCTTAATTTATGTAAGCCACATCAATCATAATAAATTATATCACTAATAACATGAGTAAAATAAAGAATGATTTTTATATAAAATCATTCAGTGCATAAGTGATTAAAACATGAAAATTATTCATTTTTAACCCATAATAAGGGAATTTGGGTTTAATACATATAAATTCCCAATTAATAAGTTATATTTACATCTAGGTGAATACCCACTGAGAAAAAAGTGGTTTGGGTATTCACAATATTGTAATTTCTCAATTAAAATAGAGAAATTCAAGAAATGAATTTGGCAACAAGACAATATACAACATGGATTAAAGGTATGGAATAATGGGAGAGAATAGAGACATCCCATTGATAAAAAAATATTTTTTATTAATGGTAAGTTAATTTTTTTTTGAAAATAAATAATCTTTGACATGAATAAAAATCACAAAAAAGAAGTACTTGAATGAATAGGAAGAAGTGGATAATTCCCTTACAATGGTTATTTTCATCCTAAAACTTAAGGATGGATCCTTGATTCCATGAGGGAACATTGTAGGGACTATTTAGGAGGTAACATGGCCATGAATATTTGGTTTATGAATTTTTAGTGGATAGTAAAGGGGAATAATTGGCATTTATACTTGACAAGGGGTAGATTTTAAGGGATTAAATATTGGTTATTTTATTATATAATCTGACCACATGTGGGTGAAATGAATTAATTTTTTTTATGAAATAAAAATGATTTATCGAGTCTTTTTTGATGTTAAAGGTCTTAAAAACCAAAACATACCTTCTAACCAACCCATTTAATGCACACAATTCAAAAATAATATTTATTTCAAAAATCCAATTTTTGGTTTAAAAAAGTAAATTATAAAATTATAAACTATAATTAATATTAAAAAATTATTTTTTAAATTTATTTAGTGATTTTTTTGAGAAAAATGTTTAATTACTCTTTTAATCATGCTGGCATTATAATGATGCCTTAAAATCACAGTGCTCATAAAGCGGAAATTTTCACTATTTCGTAAAAAAATAATCTTTATAAAAAAATTCCCAAAAAATAACTCTAAGGTAATTTTTACATTATGATTCCAAAAATTAAATTTCTTTCATAAAAATAATTCTCTAATTATGATTTTTTTTAAAATAACCTTATATATATATATTTAAATTTATAGAAAAATAAACATTCTGATTATTAGACAAATTATTAAAGAATTTGATAAAATATATTATCACATTAAATAGTGTTTTATAATATTATTTAATGAAACTAAATTTTATTTAAAAATTATTAATTTTTCATAAAACGTATTCTTAATAGAATATTTTTATATTATTTAGAAATAATATCATTTTGATTATATCTTTAAATAATCATTAAAATAACTTAAAGAGACTACGTAATAATAATGACCAAATATCTTATTTAATAATTTCATTAATTTCAAAAAGACATATTTCTATATAAATAAACCCCCATTCTGACATTTCAACATTCAATTTTATTTATAATGGTTCAATATCATTTCCAAAATGAATGTT
Source organism: Viscum album (assembly GCA_963277665.1). NCBI lineage: Eukaryota > Viridiplantae > Streptophyta > Magnoliopsida > Santalales > Viscaceae > Viscum > Viscum album. The sequence continues at coordinate 1,040,001,342 of OY728163.1, read as the reverse complement.
TTATTACTAACTCTATTCATTTATTATAGAAATACTTGAGGGTGTGATGATTCAAGTTAATCGAGGTGATCTAAATTTTTATATTTCAATTTATTTATCATCTATTTTTCCCATTTTAATACTTGATATTACATTGGGTGTTTTTTTTAAAGTGAATGTAACATTATTAAATAATGAAATAAAGTGTTTTTAGTTTCTATCATGCATTTTATATCCCTTTACTACTCCTAGTTATACTAGTTTATATCAACCCATGATTTTTAAAGTTATTATGAAATTTAAAATTCTTTCAAGGTAATTATATTATAAAAAATAATAAAAAGTTATTAATAGGGAAGAGATATATTATTAAAAGAAGAATATTTTTTAGGCCATTACATTCATTCTCCTTAAAATAATTTCATCATTAAAATTTCATATCATATTTAAGGTCGATACTAGATTAGGTTACTTTTGTCTCATAGTTTCCTCCAATTATCACATTACATATTCATGTTTATGGTTCATCCACATCCCTTTGAAAAGGTGAATTTTATTGTTTTATAGAACTTTTTATCAATGGTCTGTGATCTTCACTAGCTTATCCTCATAAAGATAAGTCATTCTAAAGTTGAACCACTTATATATTTAATACATGTGAGAGATCTGGTATGTACTTCCTTAGGAGTGATATATGGATCACATCATGAACTTGATCCATGCTTAATGGAAGTGCTAGATGATATGACATTGATCCTACATGATGAATGATATAAAAGGGTCCAATGTACCTAGGGATATGATTTACAATCTTTCTAAACCACACGAATCTCTTCCATGATGATATTCAAAGGAAAATTTTTCCTCTAATATCAAACTCCATGTCACTTCAATGGTTTTTAACAAAACTCTTATTCCAAATCTAAGTAACTTTTATTTGTTGTTAGATGGTGTGGAACTTTACTATCATCTATTGTACAATATTAGGTCCAAGTAGCTTCCATTCCACATATTTATACAAACAAGTTGGAGTTCTACATCACGTCCCATAAAAAGATTCAGATGAATCCATTTGAATACTTGAGTGGAAGCTATTATTGTATCAGAAATTAAACAATGAGATATGTTGATCCCAACCACCTTTAAATTTGATTGAGTAGGCCCTCAACATGTCTTCAAGATTTTGAGTGGTCCTTTCAGATTGTCCATCATTTTATGGGTCATAGGTCAAAGTGAAATTCAATTTAGTATTTATATCATGTTGTAGAATTCTCTATAATTTATAAGTGAAACTTAGATCATGATCTTAATTGAATGCAAGTGGTACCCCATGAAAACTCATAACATCCTTTATATATTTGTTTTCAAGTTAGGAAAGAAGGAAATCTTCTTGAATAACGATTAAGTGGGTAGTCTTGGTGAGCTGATCCACCACCACCTATATCAAATTTATTTATTTAGACATATTTTAGAGACTAGTGATGAAGTCCATGGTGATTTTCTATAATTTCAATATGGTTATAGGATATGGTCACATCCTCCCCTATACATATTTAACTCGATGACATACGATTCAATTTGAGGTATACTCAACAATATCATTCTTCATATTGTCCCACTATAAGTTCTCTTAAAGATCATGGTACATATTGGTACTTCCAGAATGGATAAAGAAAGACGAGATATGTGAAATTTCCAACTGATATTTCTTTATTTCAGGTGATTAAGATTCACAATATATAGAACCAAATCATAAGACTCCATATTCATTTCTGTGAAAATAATGAATCTTCCCTAATTTATTGATTCCACCTTCTTCTGAAGACACACATAATCCATTTATGCCTCCTTTTTCCTCTTTTGGATAGATGGTTGGGAAATCATTTTGGCCAGGTAGGATGTATTCTCTGCTTTTATGATTTTTATAACCACCCTTTTCATATCCAAAAAGATAGGGTCTTTTTTAATCCTCATCATGGATAGAGTATAAAGTTATTTTTTTTATAATAGTATCAATTACCTTATTTGAATTTCCATGATGGTAGTGAATAGAGAAATTATAGTCTTTTATTATCTATAACAATATTTTCTGTCTCATGTTGAGATCCTTCTATGCGTATATATACTTTATAATTTAGTTGTCTATGTATATATCAAATTTTCCCTATAAATATAATGTCTCTATATCTTTAATTCAAATATAACTAAAACTAAATCCAAATCATGGGTAGGATAATTATATTCATTAGGATTTAACTTTCATGATGCATAATAAACCACCTTGTCATTTTATATGAGTACATATTCAAGTACCTTTAAGGATGCATCACTGTAAATGAAAAATAATTCCCCATTAGAGGATAATGTCCGCACAGGTGAACTAACCAACCTATTATTCAATTTATGGAAATTTTATTCACATTACATTATCTAGATAGAAATAACTACCCTTCAATTTATATTTGTCAGTGTATTATAAATATGTGAAAATATTTTCACAAAATTTCTATAGTATCCTCTAATATCAAGGAAACTATGAATATTGGTAATAGTTGAAGGATGCATACACTCCACCATAGCCTTTGTCTTTGCTGGATCCACTAATATTCTTTCATTGGTCATGATGTGTCCCAATAATACTGCTTTTTGTAACCATAACTTGTATTTTTTTGAATTTTACAACCAATTTATCCTTTCTCAGGGGTCATAATATGACCCTTATATGATATTAATACTCCTCAATTTTTTTTAATATATCGAAATATCATAAATAAATACCACCATGAATTTATCAAGGTATTCATTAAAAACTCTATTCATCAAATCTATAAACATGGAAGAAGTATTAGTAAAGTTTAATGGCATAACAACAAACTTATAATTGCTATATATTTTTAGAGAGTAATATTTGGTATATTTTATTTCTTCACCCTAATTGATGATACCCATAATGAAGATCAATCATGGAAAAGAATTGATCTCAATGAAGCTGGTAAAAAAAATCATCAATCCTTGGAAGAGGGTATTTTTTCTTCATGTTTATCCCATTATGTTCTCTATAATCCATGCATATTCACATTGATCTATCATTCTTATTTACAAAGAGAATATTAAATACACATGGTGACACACTTGGTCGAACAAAAAACTTCCCCAAAAGATCTTGATGTTTCTTCTTTAATTCCTCTAACTCCATACATGAAATTCTATGTGGGGTTATCAATATTGGCCTAGATCCAAGTATGACTTTAATTAAGAAATATTTATTTCATTAGGGGTGAGGTCCTAATAACTCTTCAAAAAATACATCAATTTATTCCCAAAAAATAGATAGATCTTGTATATTTAGACTTTCTATTTTTACATCTTATTCATAAATAATTTTCATAAATAGGGAAATTAGATGTGGTTCTTGGAAAGAATAAAACAAGGAAATCTTTTATTTGAAGTGGATTAGAGGTTTTACCTTTAATACTAGTAAAATATCCTTACCTCTATATATTATCTTGGAATTATAATTTGAAAACAAATCTATCCCAAGTATGAAGTCAAATTATATAATTGTAAGGACCACCAAGTTTGTTGAGAGATTGTACTAAGAAAATTAAATAGGGGAATCCATATATATCTTTGATAATTGAATAATTCCTCCAAGAGTTTTAATTGAAAACTATACAACAAGTAGTTCAGGGTTTTACTTGATATTCTTTTATAACTTGAAAAAATAAAAGAATTTATATAACTAGAATAAAACAATGTACATGGCAGCATTGACTGTATGATGAGTTTACTTTCCACAAATGATTTTGATCCTTGACATCAACTGTCAGGATTAAAAAACATTACCCTTATACCTTAGACTCTATTTGGGTTAATGGTGTTTTACATCCATTATTTATTGATTTGGAAATTTATTAGTGAATTTCCCATGTTCACCACACTTTACGCATTTCACAACAGGTTGTGATCACACCATATTTCCTTTATAATTAGCATATGGATGTTATGTATTTACATCTTCATGATATTTTTGAGTTATATTTCCATATCTTCTACACTAGTAGCACTTTCCAAATTCATGAAAACAATTCCCCAAACTATTTATCCCACATCTGTTGCATATGGGATGTTGTATTTTCTTCTCTTTTAGATTCTTCCCACATTTTTTTCCACCCTTCTTTTCTTATCATTCTATCCCTGAGACCATTGAGAATCTCCAAAATCTATTTAAACTTTGAGATCACATCACACTATATTCATAACACCCAATGTCATGTATATCTAATTATTTCCATATATGGGGTCTTATCCTACAAAAACATTGATATGTATTCCAATTATAATCATTGAAAAAGCTTGAATTGTAATAATCAAGCTTTATAAATTTCATCTCATAATTATCTTATTATTCATTTTCTCCTTTTTTAAACTTGAGGAATTACCTCTCCATTTTTGTCTAGAGGGTACACGGAAAATACTTGATGAAAAAACCTTTTTAAAGTCTTACCATCCCATGATGTCCACCTTATCCCTTGGATTCATTCCCTTGATCAGTGTCCACCACTAATCAACTTCTCCCTCTAAGCCATATACTTCCAAATTAACTTTCCCTTGTTCATAAAAATGGAGTACAAGAAATAAATTTTCTATAGTATCGATACATTCTTCTATGATGAGTGGATATAAGATTCCTTTAAAAATAGGTAGTCATTGATGCATGAAGGATTGAACTACTATTTGTTCCTTCCTTGGTAAAGAAAGAAACCCCACATGTTTTTTGTTATTTCTGTTGACATTATTTAACTGTATCATCATTATCATGAAGTTTTCAACTCCATATCATCCCATATTGGAAAGTACATCATCACATTTTCCAATAAATACATTATTTGCATGAGTCATTTTTTACTACCATTTTTTCTAGGAGAAAACCTAAGTGAGAAATATGTTACCATTGGGAATCATATAATAAAAATTCTAAAGGAAATATTAAACCTAAACTATTGTAATTTCATTCTTCAAGGATGATATACTGAATCAAAATATTTACAATATCTATATATCCTTCATAATTTTTTTGTAAAGTAATGTGATTGACCAAAGAATATCCCCTTGGAGTATCTAACTTGGTGTGTTTTAAGTACCATTTTCATGCACCAGGAAACAAATGTGTCTAGCTCATCCACTCTTTTTGAGGTTATTACCCCTAGGTATAACTATTCAAGATACACAACCACTTGTAGTACATAGAAAAGAATTTATTTTCCTGGAAACTAGTTACTTAATACTTCACTAAAATACTAGGATGTTTTCTTATATTTATAATTATCCATAGGGTTTTTACTATTATTTTATAATCCCAATTTCCAAAAATATCTAAACCATAATTTGATACCAACTATAGTGACCCACCACTTTTATTTCATAAACCATTCATTACATGGTACAATATTTAATAATATAGGGCATATTTTTAGTTTTAGTGTATCACTTTAAATATATAAACATTATTCTAATCCAACTTAAAGGGTTCTTCATAAGTTCATCCTGAGTTAATTTTATTGCATCTCATATCCTGGGGACATATATCAAAGAAAGGGATGATCATAAATCTCATTAAGAGAATAAAAAAATAAGATACATAGCATATGATAATAAAGCTTATCAATAAGGCCTAGTCATATGAACATTAAGCATATAAAAATATAAATAATATGAATCATAAAATGAAAATTTCACTATAATAAAAAATGATACATTCATAATCATATCACTAAGTTTTATCACCGTGGTTTCATAAATCAAAATTTCCAAGGTTATTCACCGAGGTGTCAAAAAACATGTCATCTCTAGAGATTACTTATTTACCCAATACATTGGAGTTATGTTAGGTTTCAACCTTCATATTTATTAATTCATGTGATCCAAATCGATCATAATTAATCATTTTACATGTAACTCGTGGAGAATAAAAAATGAGTTATATATAAAACCATTGAGTGCATGAAAGATTAAAAACCATAATTTTACTTCATTTTTAAGCCATGATAAGGGAATATGGGTTTAATACATATAAATCCCAAATAAATAAGTTATATTTACATCTAGGTGAATAAAAATTTAAAAGGAAGTTGTTTGGGTATTCATAATATTGTAATTTCTCATGTAAAAGAGAGATTAAAGAAATGAATTTGACATCATGATGTTATACAACATGGATTAAAGGGAGGTAATAATGAGAGAGAATGTAGGTATCTGATTGATAAAACTCCATTTTTTTTGTAATGGGAAGATTAAAATTGACTAAAAATAAAGAATCAATGACATTAATAAGACTCACAAAAGGAGACACTTGAATAAAAAGGAAGAAGAGGAGAATTACATTACCTTGAAGATTTTCTTGTTAAAACTTAAGGATGGAACCTTGAGACCATACGGTCTCCTTTTAGAGACTATTTGAGATTTAAAATTACCTTAAATATATGAATTATGAATTTTAAGTGGAGAGAAAAGGTGAACGGTTGGAATTTATACTCGAGGGGGGTGTGTTTTATAGGATTATATATTGATTATTTTATTATATAAGTTAAAAAATTGTAGGTTAAATGATTCCCAAAAATTTTATGCAACATTAATGAATGATAGTGTGTGATTTTAAATTCATTTCCTTATAAAACCAAAACATTCCTTGCATATAACTCTTTTAATGCATATAGACTAAAAAATAAATTTTATTTAAAAAATATATTTTTTGGTTAAAAAAGTAAAGCGTAAATTTCTAAATTAAAATTAATATTTATAAATTAAAATTAATATTTATTTAATTAAATTCTTATTGAATAAAATGTTTCATAATTTTTTAAATCAGGATGTCATAAAATCATAGTTGTTGTAAAATGACAATTTTTACTTTTTCACTAAAAAAATCAATTTTTTCATAAAATTACCAAACAATCACCCTAAGATAATTTTTAAGTGTTGAGACAAAAAATGACATTTATTTCATAAAAATAATTCTATAATTTTTAAAATTTTAAATATTAAATAAAAATCCATATTTATTCAAATTTTATAATTTTATAGAAATATAGACATTCTAAACATTATGAAAGGACTTTATTAAAATATATTATCATTTTAAATAGTGTTTTATAATATTATTTCAGGAAATTAAATTTTATTTAAAACTTATAAATCTATCATATAATATATTTTTAATAGGCTCTATTTATAGTGTCTAGAAATAATAAAATTTTGATTATATCAATAAATAATCCTTATGATCGATTAACTGTTTAAATTTAATAATAATAAAAAACTATATTATTAACTAAATTCATCAATTTCAAAGGAAAATATTACACAATAAAAACACCATCATCATTACACATCATTAATAACTTCAATTCTATCAAGGTTTAATGTATTTTGCAAAATGAATATTGTATTACGAACTCTTTGTTCCTATACTATATTTATATTCATGGGTGTGATGAATCTAGGGTATTAAGGCAACCCAAATTTTCCTATTTAAATTTATTTATTTTCTATTTATTTTCGCATTATATTATTTAGTATGATATTGGTTGTTATTTTAGACTAAATGTAACGTTATTAAATAATGAAATAAAGTGCAGCTGGTTTCTAGTATTTGTCTTCTATCCCTTTAATATTCCTATTTGTACTAGTTCATATACACACATGAGGTGTAATGTTACTATAAAATTTACGTCTTTATATTCTCTTCTATTATAAAACACAATAAAAAATTATTGAGAGGAAACAAATCCATTATTAAAATACAAATATTTTTTAGGTTTTTACTTGTGTGACCCAATTATATGTTTCATGAAAAAGATGAAGTTGCATGACCCAATATGTGGAAATAAAATTTGACTATAAATAATGCATAATAAAAATTTTTGTGGATGGAATCTAGAAGTTTAAGTGTCAATATTTCATTCATAGAACCTTTCATTTCATGAACTCACCCAACTCCAACCTCTTATAGATTCATATAGAAAGATAAATTGAATGAAAACCATGAAAAAAGACCCAATTCAATTAGTCTTGTATTATATATTAACCCATGAAACTTATATTTATGTATGGATGGGTTCACACAAGAATAAGTTTCTTCCTATAACCCAAATATTTTCACATCCCCATATGGTGCACACAACTATGACCCCTGAATCCTAGCCCCGTGCTAGAGACCATGGCTCAGAGAACTTTAAATGTGTGTGAAACTCCACAGTTTTATGACATAATAATTAGTTCACAAAATTTATGTCTTTTTAATCAAAAATTAGTTTCACACAAGTTGATTTCTCATATTCCCTACACCCATTCAAACCAAGTTCATTTGTACAAACCATACCCGCAAAAATTGAATCATCAACTTCTATGGCAAAACCTTTGGTACAAGAATGGTATGGGAACCATATTTCATTATTATCTTAAGAAAAGGAACCCTAACCTTAGGATAATTTCATTCTGCCTAAAATGGGCCATTCCCACACCTTTTACTATCCAAAATCACATGCACAATGGACAAAAAATCCATGACAGTGATGTCATTATAGAAATCTAATTTATTTTTCCTTAAATGAGGGAATGTGGGACTATTGTATACTTATCTTATCATACTTTGACTAGGAATTGGAAAACTAATGATTATTTCCCAAAAAAATTTCCAATATGTATTACTTTAAACTATATAGTGAAACATCTTAGTCACACGATGTTTAACAGTACGAAAATGTCCTCAACATATGATGTTAAACCGTAACATTACCTAGTGTGATGAAAATTAGATGACTCATGTTATAGGAATGAGAGTATAATACATATTCCTGGAATATTATTCTCACAATCCCCACACTATCCATTACAATATCTTCTTTAACAACATAATCATCCATACCACATGACGTTAAACTGCATGGACCAATCTTGACACATGACCATAAACTGTGCACTCAATCTACATGGGTTTTGATCCTTGTCTCTTGACGAGGTTTGTAAAATGTGTCCTTGATGTTCAACATTAACATAAATCACAAATCCATATGCTCCCAAGGGGTGGAAACTCCATAAATGCTTGGAGCACAAAAAAACCTCTCACCATCCAATTATGAGGTCCCCATTGGACTTTGATGCTTCCATGTGACATTAACCTCTATATGACCCAATATGAAACACGAATACATGTAAAATTACACCATATATTTCTAATAATATAACCAAACCCCCCCAATACTTTAATCATATGACCACATCCCCATAATAAATTAAACTGGTGATCCCATCCCCTCAGGACTCTAAAATTTTGACCATGTACCCATAAGACTCTAAACCCATGATCTTATCCTCGTAAGTCTCTAAACATGTTAGAATTTACCAAAACGTCTCTAATATTATGACCAAATCACCACAAAAATTTAATCATGTGACCCCCACTAATGTATTAGAATATCTACATCATGTAAAAATCATGAGATGACTAGGTTGATGAGCCCAATAATCCTTATGAGATGAGTATAAGTTTCCTATTATAACAAGTGTTAGATATCTCACACAACATATAATAAATGTGATTCACCATGAAATAATAGTAAAAGATACATGAGGCATGAGAATTGGATGCCTCACACCCCTTGTATAAGTTTCCCCATAATTAACACATTATTCCTTCAGTTATACACTTAATATGCCTCATACGTGGGATGCCCTCAACCTCAAATGATGAATAATATTACAGATTCCCACCACACCAAAAACCTATATATGTCTAATACACCCAAGATATCTAACATCCTCATCATATTTGACAACATGTTTCTTCCCTATCATGAAATAAATAAATTTAATTAACCAATGTCCACTTCTAGTTGGTTCTAAGAAGATATTAATTAACATGTATCATATATGTGAGGGAGAACCACACTATGCAACAAACTCCAAGGAGGAATCCATTAAAGGAAGAGATAAAATCCCATATTCTTATTTTGATCAAGGAGATGATATAATTAACTACAATGGTAGAGGCTTCCCACCATTAGAAAGTGAGGATATAGGGAAACACAAACACCTAGAGGAACCATGACCAATCCAAGGATGTAAACCACTTAAGAAAGAAATGCACACCCAATGCATGCCCTGGTGAAGCTACAGAAAAATTGGTGAACCCAACATGAGAATATTATCATTCAATATTGATTAGATTAGTAATATTGGTCATCACTAGTTTTTTACATCACTATGTATGGACATGCATAAGGTTGGGATTCAACAAATAAAATGCTTACCCAACGCGAATCTCTTATCCTTCAACCATGAGAAGATAATGATTGTTGGGTATGGATAGTCCTAAGAATCATTGGTGTGGATCCCTTTTCCAGCCCTTAGGGATGGATGTATAGTGTGGGAACATTGGGAATGTCCTTCATCAGACATGTATTGAATACTGGTCTCATATATCCTATGTGACCCAAGATATGGGTAACACTCGACAACCTACCACCAATAGGCACGGTGAAGGGAGATATAACGGTGAGGAAACCCCATAAAACCACACTCCGGATACAGAATACTCTACTCCCATAGATTCTAGGAACCCACACCACATCTCCCCCACTGAGATCATTGAATAGAGGGTGTTTAATTCCCTTGTTCATCTCTATGAATAAGAAGGGTTCATCTAAACCAAGGACATGGACCACCAAGATATTGAAGCTATAGTTCTACCCAAAAGTCCATGTCAACAGGGACCACACTGGGGAGAATTTCTACCAATTAACACTATTAACCATTTTTTAATCCTCTCCCTAAAATTCTATAAATACTCCCTACCCTATTCTGAGAAGGTAGAGAATATACGGGTCACATCTGATATGATTTACACCTATGGGTCTCTTAGGGGGGGACCACACTACTCATCACTACCAAAAATATCATACATACTCACAAGATAATGAAGAGGTTTATCAAATCCCTAATCCCTAGACCCAATATAAAATAATATATTCTAATGACGAGGGTATGCTAGAAATCATACCCGATAAAAGGCCTCTGTGACAGCTCCAGTGGCTGCTTCCACCATCGAAACACCTCCTCTAACCTTGACCACTTCTTGGGGGAATGTTCACACCTGATTGGAATTGAGAACCAGACATATACCAAGTATAATGGGTTGAGTATCCCCATCATGGGAACCATCAAAAACTTTCATGGTCTATACCATGAATAAGAATTTTACCATGAAGGTACACCCAACAACACCATCATTCAGTATGGTAGTCCTCCCCATGATAATGAATTTTATTTCCATAAAGATCCACCCCAGGGTAGGAGGACTACCAACCACCATTGGGGACCTATCCACAACATAGATTGTGGTATATATGGATGAAATCTTTATTACCCTTAGATTCTCTCACCCAGGGAGCTCTTGCATCATTAAAGATTGGAATTGGAAAAACTTATCATCACCGTTGACATATTATAGTATTATGTGACCTATGACTCATTGAAAATGATTTTTACTCCATAGATAGAGATGAGGGATGGATCCTGTTAGTTAATACAAACCACCCTTAAGGTTGAGTTCCATAAGGCCTCCAAATCCCTCTACAAGTAGTTGAATATGGAGGATGTTTTGTATTCTTTTTAGGACTCTCTTTGCGACCTTCCTTCTCACCATTAGTTTCCATCATCTCCATCTATAAAATGTAATTAGGAGATATATAAAGCAATTTTATAGAACAATAAAATTAAGGAGAGTTCCCTATTGATCCATAGGTGAATGATGACCTACACGATCATTAAGAGGCTATAGGCAACCTTTCCTACATGGATATAGTGATGAAGTTGGCCCCACCGCCAGAAGACACTACATTATTTTAGGGATGATTGACCCATGTGATGCCTACTATTCCATATAATCAATATCAGGTTAGTAATGTACTATTTCATACCCTATATTATAGAGTATTTCTAATTGTATGTTGGGGTGATCAATAGTAGGATTACCCCCAGGACAATGAGAAGGAGGAATGCTTATGGAGATCCTGGCCACCGACCAGCTAACTGTCATGTTTTTTCCACTGAGAACCTTGTGCTTAACAATATCAGAGTTCTTCATTGGGTACCATGAAGTGTGTATAATTACCTAATCCTTTTAAACATATTATTACATATTTTTTTATCATAAATAACAAATAAAAACAACTAAAGGATTGAGAGGCCTATTTTATTTGAAATACTATGTAAATAAAATAACAACACAAAACTAAAATAAAATTTATTTTAATCGCTATAATTAGATCATAAATTCCTTTGAGATCCTAAAACTACATAGGAAAACATGGGGAATACATAGACAAAAGGGGTGATATAAAAATACCATTAAAAGAATATACAAGATAACAAAGCATAAAATGCAAGTCAAATGGAATAAAATGATATAATGAATGAGAAGTATCATAATTAATTAAATGGGAGAATAAAATAAAGGAAATGAATTCATAATATCCAAGAAACATAGAAAAGTTGAAGCAATATAAAACATGACATAATCAAAAGTCAAGGCTAATTGCCAAGATGACATCACATGATGGGAAAAGTACCATCAAGGATTAGGTTCACTACATAATCACATACATACTCTACCACAAGACAAAAATATTTACCCAAGTCATTGGATCAATATTTAAGAACACCCATTATAACATGTACCTACTTATGAGTGCTAAAAAATTAAATCAATCATATTTCATAAATATATTAATTACACATGGAAAGAAATGAGTTACATAATATTAATTCAAATCATAATCAAAGAAGATTTAATAAAAATTACAAATAAAATAAGGGATTAAATGTTTTAGACATTTATATATGATTTCATAATCATAGGTCTAAAAATGGAGAGTTTTTTTTGTAAGAGGAACAAGGGATGGAAAAGTTACCCTTAATTGGTTTTGATTTTAAATAAGTCATTTGCGAAAAGAACTTGAGGAATATATTACCCCATCAATGGAAGGGATAATAAGATATATATATATATATATTTAATAGATATACATGAAGAATTTAGAATCATTCTATGAAATAAAATATAGAGATAAAGTAATTAGAGAGAGAAATTTAATATCCTAAAGAAAAAGTGTGGTTCAGATAGATCTCTCACATTATGTTCTAGAATAATTCTGTACTTGCACTTAATGTCATGTAGAATAAAATTAGATTAATTAATTAATTAATAACCCTTTACATATATATTTTATTTAATATTATTTTATTATTATTATTTATAATAATTTTAATTAGATATAATTTTTAATTTTTTTATTTCGAGGGTGCTCGTTTCATGGTTCTAAGGTTGGATCACTTATGTATAAATATTCATGTTCTTTTCAAATGGGACTAAAACTCCAGAAGTGAAATAAAATGGTATTAATTTACTTTCGTAAATTTAAATTTTATAAAATATTATTTTTGGTTTTTAAATAGGGATTTTTTATTTAGTGAAAACGTTAACGTTATATGGTTAGTTTATTTTAGTGAGTTTACCGACCATTAGGAACTAGTTTTTTTTATTTTGTATTATGGTCACATATTCATTAAAAAACATTAAATAATTCATAATATACATATTATAATTTTATTTAACCATAATAATATTTTAATAACTAACCTTGAAGGAGGGGGTGAAAAACAAAGTACATTGTTCATGGTGGAAGAAAACAAACCATATCGTGGACAATGTATTCAATTAAGAATCAAAATAAGGGAAGGTAGAAGATGGAAAATAAATATAAAAAATAAATATTATAGTATATTTATGATACTATTGTAGTTATTTAATGTTGTATTATGTAGGTGAGGATAACTATGGAAAAGAAAATGAATTTAAAAGAGGTAAATTTAGAACATTACCTCTTAAATATCATCTCCTTGAAATACTCCTCAAGAAACTATGAATTGGTTTTTGGTGAGACAAAATGATTTAATAAATGGGGGATATTATTGGGAAGGTAAATGGGTATATATTTTGAAAGTTACAAATCTTATAAGTTATTAGGAGAAGGGGTGGTGAGGGTTGGTATTTATAATGGCAGGTGAGGGGAGGGGTGTTTTTGAATATTATATTCATTAGCTTATTATATTGGCTCAAGACTACCAATAGTATTTATTATTGTAAATATATATAATAAAGTTGAATGTGAGTTTTAACTAATGGGTTCTTGCATCATCCATTACTAAAAATTTCATGTATTTAGCTTATAATGTTAAATACCATATTTTATTATATTTCACAATTCATAAAAAATCAACTATTTTAGAATGACAAAAAATTCACCATAATTTTTTTCATTGTATAGATTAAAAAAATAAATTCCATTTTATAAAAGTACTTTTCTAAATATGAGAATTTGTTTTAAATAAAATCATCATTTATTTGAAAAGTACCAATTTAATATTGTGATAAAAATTATGATACTTTGAAAAATTACTTAGGGTATCATAAAAATAATTTATCATTATAATTAAACCTAATATTAAATTATAAATTCATTTTATGAAAGTATTATTTATTTAAAATCATTAAATTTATTATAAAAGTGAAATTAAAACATTTATGTTTTACAAAAATATAAACACTTAACTTATCATTTTTAAAACATTTATTTACTGTACCATAATATAAATATATCATATTTTAATTTTATAAGATAAATAAATATTATTTTACATTTCCAAAGGAAAATATACTATTATTATAGTTCTATTACTATTCCTAAGAATCATATTACTTTTCCAGTGGCTAAGTTACTATTCCAATGGTCAGATCAATATTCAAATAGTCAAATTTATAATGATCATATGAGTTCCCTAATTCATATAAATATCACATATATTATTAATTATTCGTTAAGTTTTATATTATATCAATTATATATATATTTCAATTTTTAATATGAATATTTAATTTTTAATATTATTCTTCATTTATATTGTTTCATTCGTAAGTGCAGTTATTCTAGAAATTTTTACATTTTAGTTATCTAATTTTATATGTTTTATCCCATTTTAATATTTTAAATTCTTATGGAAATTTTTATTCTATAAATGTAATAGTTAAATTAATACGATAAAATTTTATTAGTTTTTTCATGTGGTTCTTGTGATTTATACTACATTACTAAATATGGCACAATTATAAGAAGGAAAATTATAATGATAAAATACTGATTTTTTACATTTTCCCATGTTAATAAAATTCACCCTTGAAATTTAATTTTACATATTAAGGTGAAAATAATTGAGGGAACTTCTACATCATTAATCCCTCTAGTTCCCATGTAACTTCCTTGTTGTTATGGTTTCACCCGAGTAATATTACTAGGCGTGTTGTCTTATTATGTATAAATTTATCTCTATATTCCAAGATCTTAATCACCTAATCCTCATAAGAGAGATAATTTTCAGTTGTAAAACCTATAAATTAAGTTCATGTGAAGGATCTAGTATGTATTTACTCAATAAGGATAAACAGAATATGTAGTGTGCTTGAGAGAGGGTTGGTGGGGGTGCTAATTGATAAGACACGACTCTGATGCGATTAAGAATATTAAAGGGGAATATTTACTTGGAAATTAGATTACCATTATTCCAAAATAACATGAATTTATTCTATAAATATATGTAGAGGAACACTTTTTCTATAACCCCAAAATTCAGGTCTCATCGATGATTCTCAACATAACTCTTCTGCCAACTCTGAGAAGCCCTGATGTGCGGCTAAATTGCCATGACCTTTTCTACCGCTTCCATAATCATTTTAGGTCCTGATATCTTGTGTAAACCAAATTCATCCCATCATGTTGTAATTATTCATTTCTTCCCATAAAGAGCTTCCCATGGAGTCATTTTTAATATTGAGTGGAAAATATTATTATATAAGAACTTATCTATTGGAATATGTTGATCCCATCTGACATTAAAGTCTATAAAGAATGCTCTCAATATGTCTTACAGTGTTTACATAGTCCTCTCTATTTGGCCATCAATTTGGGGGTTATTATACATACTAAAGTTAAACTTAATGTTTAGATAATTTTGTATAATCTTCCATAACTTGGAGGTAAATCTAAATTCTTAGTCTGATAAAATTGATAGTGGGGTTCCTTGGAGCCTCACCACTTCTATGATGTGCATCCTTGAAAGTTGATCGAGCGATAAGTCCTTTGGAATTTCAATGAATTGATATGTATTTTTAAGATGATCCACCAAAAACCTTATAGTATATGTTTCTTTTAATGTCTTTGGATGACCAGTGAACAATTACATGGTGATTTTTCCCATTTCTACATAGGTATGGGTAATGGTTGCATCATCCTCTTAGTTTTTTCCTTTCAGTCTTCACCAAATGACATACGAATAATTTTGATGTGTATTTTGAGATCTCATTCTTCACATTATACCAAAAATAGTTCTCTCAAATATTTCAATACTTCTTTAATCTCTATGTGTGGATGGAGAAGGTGAATTTATGTTTATCATTCAATAGATCTTTATTTATATTAGGTTTTTATAGTACACCTAGTCATGATTGAAATGTTACATGTCCGTATTTATAAGTCTTGAACTCTATGAATTTACCTTTTCATATATCTTGAAACATCTTCTATATTTAAAAAAAATCTCTTTGATAATCATTTATCGTATCTAGAAGGGATAGTTGAGTAATCATTTGGGAAATAGAATGTTGATGTTCGATATTTTAGGATTCCCATATCCATCATATTCAAGTGTAATTAGATTAAATATTTATCAATTATCATCATTTATATGGTCACAATATTGATTCTAACTAAAGAATCTACCACTTTATTTTACTTAATAATTTGGTAGATGATTGATAATTTATTTCCCTTGATTAGATCTAATAATATTATCTGGTATTAATTAATATCCTTATGTGTGAATATATATTTTATGCTCTTATGATCTATATATATTACACACTTATCTCTATAGAGATAATGCCACCGGTTTTTCAATATTAATATTAATACAGTTAACTCTAGATCATGAGTTGGATAGTTATTCCCATTAAACTTAAACTACCTTTAGTAATAGGCTATCATAATGTCATTTTACATCATTAAATAACATAAATCCTTCTTTTAAGCATCACTATATACCATTTAAATTCCTCTACTTGAGAGAAATGTGAGGACTAGTGCAATGATAGGCCTCTTTTTCAACTCATTAAAGATCTCTTCACACTCGTTGGTCTAGAAAAACTTCACTAGCTTCCAAGTCATCTTGGTTAGTGGGATTGATTATCATGAGAATTTTCTCACAAATGATTGGTAATACCCATATAGTCTAAGGAAACTATAGATCTCCATTAGAGATGATGGTTTGGGACACTCCTCAATTTCATTTTTATCATAAGGGACCTAAGATATCCCTTTTCTGGTGATAACATGCCTCAAGAACGATACTTTCTCCATCCAGAACAAAATGTTATTATACTTTTCATATAGATTCTACTTTTTCAAAGTCTTTTGAACAATATTCTAAGGATCCTAAAGCTCATCGTTTCTCTTTGAGTATATTATAATATCATCTATAAATAATACCAATTTTTTTATAGTTAATCTCTAAATACTCTATTAATTAATTCCATTAATATTATTTAGTATTAGCAAGTCCAAAGTGAATCACTATGAACTCATAGTGTCCATACCTAGTTCAAAAGTTAGTCTTGGGAATATCATCCTTCTTCACATCTAATTAGTGATAACCAAACTAAAGTTCCACCATAGGGAAATACTGGGCCCTAATTAGTTGATTGAACAATACATATTTCTATAGTTGGGGATAATTTTTCTTTATCATGTTTATTTTGAGCTCAAGATAATCAACATAGAGGCACATAAACCCAACGTTCTTCTTGATAAATAGGACTTACACACCCCATGGTGAAGCACTTGGGAATATAAAACCCTTTTCCAAATCCGCTTTAGTTTTTCTAAATCAATGGTGTCCATTCTATATGTATTCGCGGATACAGGCATAGATCCAGTGTAAGTTCGATTGAGAACTCAACATCTCGGCCATGAGGAAGACCAAACAACTCTTCAGGGAATACATTAGTATAGTACCTCCTAATGTGAATGTCTCTAAGTATTATTCCCTACTTTGTATCAATCATTTTATAGAGATATGATTACTCACTAGTCAATAATATCAATGCTTGGACATAATATTTCAAGGGAGATTCATCCTCCTCATTAAACTTATACAAAATTAGAGGAGGACTCATGATGTAAAGATTTATCTTCCTCTCCAGATAGTTGATGATGGATTTATATAAATATATACAACCTCTGACCAATATTGCATAAAAATAAACTGAAGGAATTAAAACATGATTTTTAGGAGGTTTAGTGAACAAAAATTGATTGTGGAGGAGTTATACACTTAAGATGAAATAATTTCTCTATTTTCTGTTCTCACAAATAGCTCAACCCCTGTGTTTTGAGGAGGTTCTTGAATAGTTCTAAAAAAATTTCATGATATGAAAGAATATGTTGAAATATATTCATATATGACATTTGAATCTCATGAATGGATAATTATAACACCTTTCACTAATTTATTCTAGTTATAGTCATTTACTACGCCTAAATAAATTTTTGGATGAGAATACTCTAACTAACAACCATATAAAAGGGAAACTATGAACATAGTAGGAATAAATTATCAATGAAATGTAAATAATAACTTATTATTATCTAGTCTTAAATATATATTATCCATGGTAAATTTGCTAATTTGGTTTTATAATATAATAATCTATTCAAGTCCTTCATAATTGTTTTTAAAGAGTTTGTGAATTTTCCAAATCATATCCCCTTGAAGTGTCAAATCAGGCATGTAGAAAGGAAACATTTCTATGCACTATGTGATGATTAAATTAATACCTAATCCACCCTTTTTGAGGTTATTAACCCTAGGAAATAATATTCTAGAGCCACATCCACTTTTAGTATCCAAAGAGGGATATAATTTCTTGTAAAACATTCTCTCTGTACATCACCAAAATTTTAGGATATTTTCCTATAACTAGAATTATACTTCGAGTTCTACCTAAATAATTATAGTCCTAATCCTAGAAAAAAACTATACCATCATTTTATACAAACTATAGCGACCCATGGTTTTAACACATATTATTATATGATTTTTAACATAAATATCCAATAAATACAAACAAAAGATCGAGAGGCCATGTGTCTTTAGAAGACTAGGTACATAAAAAAACAAAATGAAATGTAAAATGAAATTATTTATTTTAATATCCATAATGAGCTCCTAAATTCTATGATCTCCTAAAATTAAATAGGATAACCTAGAGGATACATAGAAAAAATGGGCAAGTGAAAATGCCCGGTAAGGGAATAAACATGATAACGAAGCATAACATATGAGTAAAACAAAAAAGATGATATCATAAAAGATAATGATCATAAATAATCCCATGGGAAAATAAAATAAAGGACATGGTATCATAAGATAATGGAAATATAGGAAATTTACATTAATATAAAACATGATATAAGCATAAGTTTAGGCTAACTTCCAAGATAACATCGCATGGTGGAAAGAGTCCCATTATAGATTAGGCTCACTCTATTATCCATTACATACCTTCTCATGAGGAAAAAATATCACATAATGAATTTTAGTTCCATTTAGACACAACCATCATAACATGTACACACTTATGTGTTCCATGAAAGGAAATCAATCATAAGGAATAAACATAAGAATTACCCATGTAATGAAATGAGCTACACAATATTGCCTCATATAATAATGATATGAGATTTCAAAAATATTCCAGTGAGAATAAGAAATTAAATATTTTTCACATTTATATATGATTACATAATAATAGTTATCAAAATAGAGATCATTACATAAAAGTATTATGTGATAGAAATATGATAGAAAGGTTCCCCTTAATCGTGTTTGATTTTAAAGAAGGAATTTGAGAAAAGAAGTTAATGCATTTATTACCCCATAAAATAAATGAATAATAAGATAGTTATATATCCAAGAGATATATATAAAGAATTTAGAAGCATTCTATAACATAAAATAGATAGATAAATGTATTTAGAGAGATAAAGTTCATAACCCAATGAAAAAGTGTGGTTCAGATAGATCCCTTACATTATGTTCCAGAATCATTATGCACTTTCATTTAATGTCTTGGATAATCAAAATAGATTCAATAATTTATTAATTAATAATAATTTATATATCTATTTTTATGACTATATTTTTATTATTCTCATTTATAATCATTTAGACGAGTTATAATGTTTAATTTTATTTTTATGAGGGTGTTTGTTTCATGGTTCCAAGGTCAAATCACATATGGATACATATTGATGTTCATGTTAAATGGGAATAAAACTCTAGAAGTGAAATAAAATTGTATTCATGTACTTTTAGAAGATTAAATGGTCCCAAATATCCTTTGGGTTTCAACATAAGGATGATTCATTTAGTAAAACTCTTAATGGTGTATGATTTGTTTATTTTGGCGGTTTACCAAAAATAATGAACTTGTTTCATTTTATATAATATTATTGAAATATATTAATAAGATAACATGAAATAAATTATAATATACTTATTAGAATATTATTTATCTATAATAATATTTTTATGACCATCTTTGAAAGGGATGTAGAAAAATGAAGGGAATTGTTCATGGAGGCGGCGAACAAACCATATTGTGAACAAGAAATTCATATAAGAATAAAAATAGAGGGTAGAAGATGTATATTCCATTAAAAAAATATAATTATAATATATTTACAATAATAAATTTATTATTTAATTTCTGATGAGGGAGGTGAGGATAAGGTAGAAGAAGAAATTAATTTAAAAGAGGTAAATTGATAATATTACCTCTTAAATGTAATATCCTTGAAATAATCCTCATAGAATTTGGATTTTTCCTTATAGCGAGACCATTATCTCTAGGAAATGTGGGATATTATCAGAAATGGAATTGGGTAGAAATTTTATAAGATCTAAGGCATATAAGTTGTGAGGAGAAGGGGAGGTATTTATAAGGGGAGGAGAGGGTTTTTTTAGATATTATATTTATTAGTTTGTTATATTGTCTCAAGACTATCAATATTATTGATTCTTATGATTTTATATAATAAATGGGGCATGTTATTTTTATCTAATGGGTTATTATATCAACTTTGACTCAAGAATTCAATTATTTATCTTATAATGCCAAATACCACATTTTATTGTATTTAACTATTGATCCAAAATTAAACTATTTTAGAAATATAAAAAAATTAACCCTATCAATTTTTTGAAATGTAGATTTAAAAAATGATATCTATTTTATGAAAATAATTTTCTATATACGAAAAATTTAATTTTTTTAAATAAAGTCATCATTTATTTTAAAAATATCAATTTAATATTATGATCTATTTTTGACCCTTTGAAAAAAAATTATAGTCCCATAAAATTATATTATTATTATAATAAAAAATAATATTTTTTATGAATCCATTTAATGAAAATAATTTTTTTAAATCATTATATTTATTATAAAATTAAAATTAAAACGTCAATGTTTTACAAAAATTAAAATACTAAATTTATCATTTTTAAAACATTTATTAACTTGTACCATATTATAAATATATCATATTTCAATTTTATAAGATACCTAAATATTATCTTACACTTGGTGAGGATAATATTCTAACACCTTGGTTACTATTTCTAAATGTAAAATTCCCATTCTAATGATTGGGTTACTATTCCAATGGTCATATTACCATTCCAACAACTAGACTTATGATGGTTATATGGGTTACATACTACCTATAAATACATCATATTTCATTTATTATTCATTCACTTATATTTTCTCTCAAGTTAATATATTTTCTATTTCAGGATGAGTATTGCATTAAAATATTTTGAATCATTTCTTTAGTGTTGTAAAGACTCGAAAATTCCATGTAATTTTTTTAAATTATTGGGGATTATTATGAGTATGTGAAAATTTATGGCGCATGATTCCAAGGTCCGATGCACCTAGAATGATTTTCTGAATTTTTTTTATGGTAAGTTTAGTAAACGCGCATGCGACATTTATTATCTTTTGAACCATTGTTCAGATTAAAAATCTGAGGGTACTGTTGAATCTGTAGTGCCAGGATTCGCTTAAGAGAAACTTCACTTTGACCATAGTAGTTCAGGAGAAAAAGTTAAATTTTGGACTTTACAAGAAAATAATAAAATAACTTAACAAATTATTTTATTTCCTTTTATCCAGCGGATGAGCAGTGGTGGTGGGGATCAGTGACTTTTCAAGCCAATTAATGGCATGAATCTTCTTTATTTGTAACCGCACTATTGGGGAATTAAGAGGTTAATTAATTAAATGAACCTCATTATTCCCTGGTGCATTACTCACCTTTTCCCATTCTATTTAAATGGATCTCGGGGTGGGGTTTTGGCATGACTTCTTCAAATGTGGAAACTCTGGCGAAGTCCTGCGACAACATCTACCGACGGAGGATGGAACCTTGGGTGACAATGATCTGGGATCGATGAACGCAGACAACTCCATCCAACGTGGACGCTCCTCCTACCGCAATTGTGACACCTCCAACGGATTATGAGGTAGGGGTTTTATTTTGTTAAAGTTTTCCTTTGATGAATGTAACATTCTCCCGCTTTTTATAATTTTAATGCGGAGGGTGCAGACCAAATGAACAAGGCCCAGACCCTCCACCGCTTCGTTCATGTTGCGTTCTTTGGGGAAAGTATTACTCAATTTTACGAAAACACAAAAAAACGGGCCATGCTATGATGATGACATCCCGCGAGACCTGTAAGCACAGGCAGAAGAGAAAATGGAGCTTCGGAGTGTCTCCAGCGGGCGACGGTGAGGGCTGGCATCAGCCGGCTGCGGCAGTAGCAGGCGGCGCGCCGCTGCATGCCACTTTGAAGGAAGCCACGACAAAGGTAGGGGTACCTGCATCCCATGGGTCCCGTGGACCACGTGGAGGTTCCATGTGGAAACGATGATTGAAGGGGGTCAAACGAATCCATTGAGCTGTTCAATAGGCAGACCACACACCCCGCGCGGGGCGTGCCAGCATGCTGGGCCGTGGCACCCGACGGGCCATGCCAGTCTGCGGCCCAGCGGGCTAGGACTGTCCGTGGCCCAACTGGCCGAGCCCGCCGCAGCCCGGCCCCATCGGGCCAGCCTAGGCTAGTTCGGGCTAGGCCGGGTCGGACCCAGACCGGGTTGGGTGGCATGAATCGGTTTAGGTTGGGCCAAGTCAGTTTGACCGGTTCTGACCCGACCTGGACCGATTTGGGCCTAGAAACGCTTAAAAGGCTATATCTTACGTACCAGAAATCCATTTGATGAACCATCTGCGACAATGGGATCTTTGAAGTGAGATGGTCCTTTTGAGATACTCTATGAGAGTTTTGGAGAAAGTTGGAGTACGACTGGGTTGGATCAAATACGAATCCAATTGGGCCCTCGGCACTAAAATGACAATAACTTATAGATGAGCGTCCGGTTGATGCGTCGTCTGTTGCGTTGGGACCCTTATGACGTGACAGATCATCAATTTAATTATTTGTGGGACTTCGTGGTGGTGGTAATACGACCGATGGATTGAGGAGAAGTTCTCCCAGAATCAAGCGTACTGTGAGTGGGAATCCAGTGGATGACAGTGAGGCAGAGGTTGGAGATAGATCATACGGAGGTTAGTACCAAGCGATCCTGTGTAGGTCAGCACCTAGAGATCCTTTTATGGATCAACACTGAGCGATCCTATGTGGATCAGTAGTACATGAACCAATGAGGATCATCCTTAGAGTGGCCCATCATGGTTCAATGACATACTGATCCTGTGTGGGTCAGATTCTATGTGGGCCAGTGCTCAATGATCCTGTGTGGGTCAGCGCATACTAATCTTGTGTGGGTCAGATCTGGTGTGGTACTTGCGGGGGTCAGTACCTATCAACTCCAGGTGGGTCAGATCCTTTATGGGTCTTGCGGGGGTTAGTACCTATCGACTTCAGGTGGGTCAGATCCTGTGTGGGTCAGTGGGGGTTTGTACCTATCGATCCTATGTGTGTTAGACTTCGTATGGTCAGCAACAGTGCTTCTCGATAGAATAAGATGATCTATCTTCTCAACTAATCATCTATACTTTTTTGCTTTACTTATACCTAGTTTGAGCTATGTATATTGCTTTGTTCTTTGTGATTGAGATCATGCTTTTTGGTTTTCCTTTTTGGAATTTTGAGAGACCTTCAGGGGTCTTGGGGCCCCTACTAGGTACTGTTATACTCATCCCTGCACGGTCTTCGCCTGCACCTTATTGTGTCTTGTGCAGAAGACGAGCAGCTTGGCTGAGACTTGAGGGAGCTAGGAGAAGGAAGTACGTGGAGGAGATTGGCTGACGTGGAGAGTAGTGGAGATGGGATCTACCTACCCTTCATGTTAGATCCTCGGTGAAAGATTCCATAAACTATTTTCTGTTTTTCAGTTATAGTTGTATCTTTCAGTTGGACTTATATTCTGGCCCTTTTATTTCAGTACTTATCCTTACACTTAGTTATGGTATCTAGTTCTGGTTGCACCTTACTCTTCCATTATGTTTCACTTGCACATGTGTGTGTGTATAGGTTTTGAGGCAATGCCTTATCGTTTTAGGGATACATCTTTCCGGTGATAGTCTCCAACCCCTGGACTATAGAAGGCGGTCTTGGGGTAGTCACAACATGGGCCCCAGTAGGACGATTCGTGACAAAGTGGTATCAGAGGAGTCAGTTCTACTTAAGAACTAGGAATCTGATATTTTTAATAGAGCAATTGTGTTAATTGTTTTGATTATGGTTTTCAGTTTGGGGAGTCTAGTGTTGGTGCGGTGGTCAACGTATCCATAAACCATGACCCTGAATTCTGATTTCTGACTCGGTGCACAAAAACATTGATTGCGTGTGTATTGGAAATGTTTTTTACTTTGATCTCTTTTGAGTAATATCACCAGGTATAAAATATTGATTGTGGAACACCTGTTTATTTCAGGATGCCACCATGTAGACAACCAGTCAGGATTCCCGAGAGAGTAGACGATGACGGCCCACTGAGTGATGAGGCTTCGGTGTAGGGCCCTCTTACTATGGTAGCACCTTCAGGTGGTGCACTAGCAGCAACACCACCTGTTGGGCAGAGAATTCCACTATCCCCACCAATAGACAGTGCACACCGGTTGAGCATGTGGTACGAGTTCTAAAGACAGAGGCCTCCATGGTTTTGAGGCGAGATAGATCCCCAGACAGCTGAGGACTGGTTGGAGGCTGTGGCTAGAGTTTTTCGCTTAGTTGAGACACCATTAGAGAAGATGATTATCCTATATGCAATCATTTTCTAGGGAACAATAGGGAGATGGTACAACTTGACACTCCAGACACATGATGAGGTGACCCTCACCTGGACAGACTTTGAGAGCCACTTTAGGGTGGAGTTTATTCCAATGACACTATGCTCAGTACGTATCTAAGAGCTGCTGCACTTACAACAGGGAATCTTATCAGTGGCCCAGTATATGTCAAGATTCACTGACCTCTCGTGATACTCCACCGACATGGTACAAGACCCATTCATCAGGTCCCAGACCATTGAGAAGGGTCTCTGGTGAGAGATCAAAGCATTGATGATATCACTAAATATCCCGACGCATGATAGAGTGCTTGAGCAGACATTGTTGGTGGAGAGATTTATAGCTGAGCAGACACCAATGGTGAGATCCACCACTAGATGACAGGTAGCTGAGTAATATGCAGGAGGCAGTAGGAAAATGACACAGAGGTATAAGCGGGCCAGACCCACCAGTGGATGACCTCGAGACACAGGGTTGGAGGTGCGTAGAACGCAAGGCCGAGAAGGTCAGCTGGGAGGCAGACTGTGCCTCACGTGCAGCGGGCAGGGCACCATGGCTCCTGAATACCCAACCTACCGTACCAATGATTAGGAGATGGTTGAGGGACCGCCAAGGAAGAGGAAGAGATTCGAGCTAGGAGATCTACAGGGCGATAGACGTGGAAGAGGAGCAGGCCGTGCACTAGGCAGTGGGAGGCGATTTGAGGTTCCACTTCCACCGCCACTAGGTGGTTCACCCCATCCACAGAGAGTAGGTGGATAGGGGAGAGCACAACAACAAGCAGTAGAGGCCTACGACCAAGATTCTCCGAATATTATTAGAGGTATGATCTGTGTCTATTCCTCCCTATCTGTAGTACTTATAGACACAGGTTCCAGTCACTCTTTCATTTCCACGACCCTCATTCAGAGCTCGGAGATTCCGATGGAGCCGTTGGCTCAATCCTTGTAATTAGAGACCCATACGGAAGAAGATTTTATGATTACACACTAGTGCAGGCAGTGTAAGCTCACTATATGAAGCAAGAGATTTGGCTAGGATATCCTATTAACAGTGTCAAGGCCTTACGATGTCATCTTGGAAATGAACTGGCTATCCACAGTCCATGGTTAGATTGACTATTTTAGGTGAAAAGTGCGGTGTGTCTGTGAGGATGGGATCCGGTTTACCTTTACCGGTGAGAAGAAAACCATTGCAGCATAGGATAGACTATCTCATAGGAGGGTGCATCTAATTTCTCATCAGTTTTCTAGCCTTAACCTCAGAGCAGTTGATGTGAGGAGTCTGAGTTATCCTGTAGTTGTGGACCAGTATGCTGATGCCTTTCCTAATGATGTTCTGGGACTACCTCCATGCAGAGAGGTAGAATTTTACATCAACCTGTACCCCAGGACTACACCGATATCTACACCAGTATACTGGATGGCTCCTGTGGAGGTTCAAGAGTTGCGGTTACAGCTGGATGACTTATAGGTAAGGGGGTTCATAAGACCCATTGTTTCTCCATGGGCATCCTTGATCTTGTTCTCCAAGAAGGTGGATGAGAGCTTGAGGCTTTGTGTGGACTATCGGTGCCTGAACTATGTGACCATGAAGAACAAGTATCCACTCTCAAAGATCTATGATCTCTTTGACCAACTGAAGGGATATCATTGGTTTTCAATGATAGACCTTAGATCATGCTATCATAAGCTCAGAGTATAGGACAAGGACATACTGATGACAGACTTCAGATGTCGGTTTGGCCATTATGAGTTCTTGGTTATGCCTTTCCGTATGAATAATGCTCTGTAAGTGTTCATGGGGATCATGAACAGGTTCTTTTAGCCACAAATCAATAGCTTTATGGTGTTCTTCATTGAAAACATCTTGATTTACTTGATGTTAGAGGTGGATCATTCCACTCACCTGCAGATAGTCCTGGATACACTCCGAGAGCACTAGATTTATATAAATCTCTCAAATTTCCAATTCTAGATATGGGTATTACACTTCCTGGGGCACGTTATCTTAGTGGCTAGAGTCATAGTTGATTTGACAAAGATAGAGGTAATGGTTTTTTGAGAACCACATAAGAGTGTGACTGAAGTGTAGAGTTTCTTGGGAATGGTTGGGTACTACCAGATATTTGTACATGAATTTTGTAGGGTAGAGGCATCCTTGTCAGCTTTGATGAAGAAGGGGAAGCCTTTCTTATGGACGGAGAAGTGTCAGCAAAGTTTTCTGGAGCTGAGGTAGAGATTGATGAGTGCCCCCATCTTGAGTCTATTAGAAGAGGTTGTTGGGTACGTAGTCTACTACGACACATTAGGGAATGGACTAGGTTGTGTTCTGATGAAGGAGCGAGCAGTTACCACCTATGGCTCACAGAAGTTGAGACAACATGAGAAGAACTATGCTACCAATGACCTGGAGTAAGCAGCATCGGTCTTTGTGCTGAATATGTGGTGGCTCTACTTGAGGGGTGAATGGTTTACTGTTTACTATGATCACAAGAGTCTTAGGTATATCTTCTCACAAAAGGACCTAAACCTAAGACAACAATGATGGATAAAGTTCCTCTAGGACTATGACTTTGAGATAGTCTATACTCTTGGGAAGGGGAACATAGTAGTAGGCACACTCAGTAGAAGGTATAGTCTACAACTGCTAAGTGAGGTGATAGAAAATCTAGCCATGTTGAAGATATCCTTCGTGGATACAGATGAAGCAGCTTACCTCCAGTCTATGACTGCCACTCCCCGAATTCTTTAGCGAGTTGGAGAGGCACATCTTAGGGATGTTGACTGCGTGGATTGACATGATCAGATATCCCCAGGATAGGCTCATGATGAATTGTATGAAAGGTGGGAAGCACATCGTTCTCTTATAAGGATACACTATAGTACCAGTGACTCTACAGAAGGAGGTGTTAAGGGAGTTACATATATCCCCTTTAGTGGTACATCCTGGAGTGGTAAAGATGTAACAGGACCTCCGGCGTCAGTACTGGTTGCCAGGGATGAAGAAAGAAGTGGCAGAGTTTGTATCCCGATGCCTCACTTGTTAGTAAGTGAAGTCCGAGCATCGGGTACAAACAAGGTTAGCTCATCTACTTGAGGTACTGGAGTAGAAGTGGGATGATATCTCCATGGACTTCTTGATAGGAATAAAACATAAATCTAAGGGCCATGATTCCTTCTGGGTGATCATTGATTGACTCACAAAGTTGGATCACTTCCTACCCATTTGAGAGCAGGGATCAGTAGAAGGCTTGGGACACCTCTACGTTCAGAATATTGTTCAACTACACTGAGTGCCTTCGACAATCGTCTCAGATCATGATGCACGTTTTACATCCTACTTTTGGAAGTAATTGTAGGAGGCATTCAGAACTCAAATACTCTTGAGCACCACCTTTGACCCTCAAATAGATGGTTCGACAGAGAAAACCTTACAAACACTTGAGGATATGCTTCATGCTTGTGTCCTTGATTTTGGCCACATTTGGGAGGATCACCTTCCACTGGTGGAGTTTTCATACAACAACAGTTATCACTCCACCATTAGAATGGAACCGTTTGAGGACTTGTACGGGTGACCATGCAGATCATCTCTTTGCTGGACAGACCCAAGGGAGTCAATACTTATGGGTCCAGCATTGGTACAGGCTATCACAGAGAATGTGCAGGTCATCTAGGAGAGGATGAAGACTGCATAGAGCTGACAAAAGTCTTATGATGACATGATATGAATACCCTTGGAGTTTGAGGAGGGATACCATGTATTCCTACAGGTATCACACCGACGAGGATTACAAAGGTTTAACTGGGGTGACAAGATATCTTAGAGGTTCATGGGACCTTTCTAGATCCTCAGTAGAGTAGGCGAGGTGGCGTATCATCTAGCGCTTCCCCAACTGATACACTGGGTGTATAATGTATTACACGTGTCGTAACTCAGAAGATATGTGCATGATCCATTGCACGTTATCGATTGGGGGAGCAGAACATCAATGACAGGGAAACATTTTTGGAGTTCTCGGTGGAGATAGAGGATCAACAGTAGAGGGTACTTTGTGGGTGGTTGATTCCTCTTGTTCGAGTTCATTGGAATCCTGAGAATCTTCAAGAGAACACATGGGAGAAGGAGGCTAATATACATGCTCAGTACCCCATTTTTTCCTCTAGTTTTTTTGTAGCTTTTTGGGAAAAAAATCCCTAAGGTGGGGAAAATTTAAAGACCCAAAAATTCAGTGTAATTTTTTTAAATTATTTGGGATTTTTACGAGTCTGCGAAAATGGCGGCACATGATTCCAAGTCCCAATGTTCTTAAAATGATTTTATGAAACTTTTTTAAGGAACCTTCAATAAAATCATGAGTGTCATTTTCTATCGTTTGAATCAGTTCTCAGATTAAAAATCCGAGGGAACCTTTGAATTCGCAGCACTGAGATTTGTTTAAGGGAAGATTCACTTTGACCGCAGTAGGTCAGAAGAAAAAGTTAAATTTTGGGATTTATAGAAAAATAATAAAATAACTTAACAAATTATTTTATTTCATTTTATCCAATGGATGAGTGGCGACGGTGGGGACTGATGACTTTTCAATTCAGTTAACGACTTGAATCTCCTATATTTGTAACCACACCGTTGGGGAATTAAGAGGTTCATTCATTAAATGAACCTCATTAATTCCCTAGTGTGTTACTCAGCTTTTCCCCCTGTATTTAAATGGAGATCGGGGTGGGGTTTTGGAATAGCTTCTTCAAGTGAGGAAACTCTGGCGAAGTCCTGTGGAAACATCCACTGACGGAGGATGGAAGCTTGGGTGGCAACAATCTGGGATCGGCGAATGCTGACGACTCCATCCAACGTGGAAGCTCCTCCCACCGCAACCGTGACACCTCCAATGGATCTCATTGTAGGGGGTTTATTTAATTAAAGTTTTATTTAATGAATATTCTACCGCTTGTTATCATGTTAACATGGAGGGCATTGGCTGAATGACCAAGGCTCGGAACCTCCGCCGCTTCGTTCATGTGGTGTTCTTTGGGGGAAGGATTCTTCAATTTTATGGGAACATGAAACATCAGGTCACTCTATGATGACAACATCCCAAAAGACTCATAGGCACAGGTGGGAGAGAAAAATGAGTTTCAGAGTATCTCCGGAGCCCCGCGGAAGATCCACCGACACGACGGAAGTAGGCGGCACGCCGTCGCATGCTGCAGAGGAGAACCATGACATAATGTTGTGGCAGTTGTAGAAGGCATCCTACCATAGAGGCTGAGGTGGTGTGCCATCACGTGCCGCGTTGAAGGAAACCTTGATGAAGGTCGAGGGACCACATCCCATGGGTCATGTGGACCGCGGGGCAGCGCCACATGGTGCCACTGATTGAAGGGGACCAAAAGGCTCCTTTGAGTCATTCGAAAGGAAAACCACATGCCCCATGCGTTGTGTACCAGCATGACGAGTCACGTCACCCGATAGGCCGGGCCCTTCGTGGCCTAGCCTAGCGAGGGCAGGCTGTGTCGGGCCAGGTCAGTACGACAGGGTCAGACCGGATCGAGACCCATTCGGGCCAAGAAACGCTTAAAATTCCATATCTTGATAACCAGAAAATAATTTGACTATCCGTCAACGGTGCTAGGATCCTTGGAGTGGGACAGTACTTTTGAGATACCTCATGGGAGTTTTGAAAAAATTTAAAAGTACAGACAGGTTGGATCGACTCTGAATCCAACAGGTCCCTCAGCACTAAAATTCCAATAACTTACAGACCGGGTGTCCGGTTGATCCGATGCCTGTTGAATTGGGACCCTTATGACATGAAGAATCATCAGTTTACTTCTTTGTGGGAATTTGTTCTAGTTGAAATCTTAATGATGGCTTTAGGAGAGGTTCTCCCATAACCATGCATACTATGAGCATGAATCCAGTGGCTGGCAGTGAGGCAGAGGTTGGAGATAGATAAAAGGAGGTTAGTACCGAGAGATCCTGTGTGGGTTAGAATCTAGAGATCCTGTGTGGATCATCACTGAGCGATCCTATGTGGATCAGTAGTACACGACCCGACAAGGACCAGCCTTAGAGTGGCCCTTCGTGGATCAATGACATACCGATCATGTGTGGATCAGTAATACATGACCTAACGAGGACCATCCTTAGAGTGTCCTGTCGTGGATCAATAAAATACCGATCTTGTATGGGTCAGATCCTATGTGGATCTGTGCTCCACAATCCTGTGTGGGTCAGTGCATACAGATCTCGTGTGGGTCAGATCCTTGTGGGTCTTTCGAGGGTTAGTACATATCGACTCCAGGATGGTCAGATCCTGTGTGGGTCTTGCCGGGGTTAGTACCTATCAACTCCGGACATGTTCGATCTTGTGTGGGTCTTACAGGGGTTAGTACCTATCGACTCCGAGCAGGTCAGATCCTGTGTGGGTTAGCAGGGGTTAGTTCCTATGGATCCTATGTGGTCCAGACTCCATATGGTCATTAGTAGTTCCTCTCGATAGAAAACATGATCTAGCTTCTCGACTAATCATCTATACATCTGTGTTTTACTTATACCTAGTTTGAGATATGTCTATTGATTTGTGCTTTGTGATTGAGATCATGATTTTTGGTTTTTGTTTGTGGAATTTTGAGAGACCATTTGGGGTTTTGGTGTCCCTACTGGGTATTGTTATACTCACCCCTGCATGGGCTTTGCCTGCACCTTGTTGTGTCTTGTGAAGATGATGAGCAGCTTGGCTGAGACTTGAGGGAGCCAGGACCAGGTAGTACAAGGAGGAGATTGGATGACGTGGAGAGCATTGGATATGATCTGTACCTACCCTTATTGTATGATCTTTGGTGGACGATTCTAATAAGTGTTTTCTATTTTTTAGTTGTAGTTATACCTTTCAGTTGGGATTGTATTCTAGACCTTTTATTTCAGTACTTATCCTTACACTCATTTGTGGTATCTAGTTGTGGTTGCACTTTACTTTTCCATTGTGTTTCACTTGCACATCTGTGTGTGTGTACAGGTTTTGAGTAAATGCCCTCCCATTTTAGAGATATAGATTTCCAGTTCTAGTCGCAAACCCCTGGCCTATAGAAGGTGGGATTGGGGTAGTCACGACATGGGCCCCAGGGGACGGGTTGTGACAAGTGTTGTTTGTGAGTGCAGTTATTTTGGTGGATAAAGAAGATCCATATTTTCACATTATATTTAACTCATTAAATATTTTTTATCCCATTGTAATATTTTCAAATATTATAGACATTTTTATTATTTAAATTTATTTTTGAATTAATATAACAAAATTTTCTTTTTTTCATCATGTGATGGATGTGCTTTATACTACATTACTAAATATGAAACAATTATAATAAGGGGAATTCAATTGATATAGTTATTGGTCGTGAATACATGTTCCTTTAAAAACATCTAGTTGACATTCAACCACCTATGAGATCTCTAGTTAGAATACCCAAGAACCCTTGAACATCTTGAGGCCATCCATCAACAGTTCAGAAAGATTGATATTGCAAAATTTCAGGTGTCCAAATTCCCTGAATCGAATGGGTACCACCAAATTTTCTAGTAGATCTATATTAAAAGATTCATCATGCTTTAATAGGTCATGTAGTAGGCATATCCCCATGTGTTTATTAGGGTCTCAAGCTATTACACTACCCTTGAGTTAACTCTCCTTTCCCAATGACGAAGGAACTATCAAGCTGATTTTCCCATTGATAGTGAAAGTTCCTCCTTAACCACTATAACTATGAGTGTATTTTTAATAATTTATCTTGATGATAAGAGGAATCATTCTATTGACATGGATTATTGGAGAGATAATGCACCCCGAGGGGTGACACAACATTAGGTTCCCACACTCATCAGTAGAGACATACTCTAGGCCTTGTATATCCCAATGATGGATCAATGCCACCTACTCTTTGACATCTCAATGAGGTTAAAGGAATCCACAATCACATCATCTTATATACGGTTTCACCTGTGACTAGAATTAATTTCAAAATTGTCGATGTTATCCTTGACCTCAAGGGTGAAAATAGGATCACTTATGAACTCCTCATTGAGTGGCGCCCATAGTGAGGAAATGTTTAAGGGGACCTTACTCCTCTAGATGAATACCTAGTTACCATTGGCTAGACACCCAATGTTGAGGTGGGAGGTCCCATGAACCAATCAAGGTAGATGTTAGTGGATCTGAAAAATGAATGAGATATAAACCACTTACTCCTCTAGTGCACCGTGACTTCCCACCTTTAGACTGTGATTTCTTTATATCTCTAGTTATTAGGCCATTCAAAGCATTGATGACTATAAACCCTCACCCTAAAAACAAGATAGATACTCTCACTACCCATCTTGAGGATTTAAATACACAAAAATATTTAATCCCACCTTAAGGGAAGACATATCTAGTTTGGGTGGATCACGTTCATCCACCCACATAATTAATTAATCCAAGTGTCACCCCATTTAATGAGATGGGTGATCCACTACAGTATCTATCACAATTTTCCTCCTGATGTATCTTAATACTAGGAATTCCAAAGCAACATGATGCTTTCAAGATTGGACATTTGATCTAGACATTATAGGGACTTACATTTATTTAGTACAATCTGTTCACCCAATATTTATTTCAAGATAGGAAGATATATGTAGGTATTATCTCTACTATTTTATCACCACCTTGTACAATAACAGAATCACTAACCTCTAAAAATTAAAGTATAAGGATGAGAGTGAGTTGCTAACTTCATTTCTTGATATAAGAAGCTCATGTAATCTCTCGATGTACAACTTCCCTAGAAAAATATATTAGGAATATGCATGATGAATGTTTGAGATGATATGATTTACACCCTCATATTTCTTATATACCTATGAGTAATCCAATAATTTTATGAAAGAGAACATCATTTGGAAGAATCCTCATACTGGATCAAGTAGTGGTTACACCCATTGACTCATTCCAACTCTTATTTTGAATCCTGTGAAGGTAAAAACAACCGTTGTTGTACGAACCCAACTGCCAAAGTTGGCCCGCCTTCAGAAACCTCTACAGGATATGCCTTTTACAAGTACCACCTCATCATGAGAATTATTACCAATCCCTCCACCAAGGCCAAGAACCTATGATCCCCACTATAGAATAGAAGTACATTATATACTACTTCATGAATTCTTAGGTCCCAAGGTATTTCATCTGTTCAATGGAGAATAAAGTGTTGAAGTTTCCAAAATCTAGGATACCCTATTAGGATAACTTGAAAAATAATTCCAACTATTGCTCATACCATAGGGTCCTCAGGAAAAACATCAAGGACAACTTTATATTTAATGATTGGATATGAGACCAGGTATACCATGTCCTGGCTGAGTTAGGTGATGTCTTAGTGCAGGGTGATTATGAATCAACCACCTCCAATGGGGATGATGAAGACCCTAGTAAATGGTAGAAGGTTACTAGAAAAGTTATGTAGAAGTATGATGATTAGTTTTCTCACAAGATGGACACTTACACCCATTACATTCTCCATGCTCAGTTGAGAACTACAACACCTCCTTCGGCCACCACAACTTCTCTTGACACCTAATTGAAATCACGACCTTATATGTCTCAAAATAATAGGTTCCAATGATACAAAAAAAATTATATTCCACCACTATTGGTAAAACTATCTTTTATACTTGACAAATTTATTCCCCACAAATTAGATGAATCCCGATGAATTTATCTCATCTTGGAATATTTCACTTATGAAGCATATGAGTAAACTTATGTTAATGATTTTAAGATAGTGGATCATTTTTTAGTACCCTTTGATGAGGAATTCCACAAATAACATTCATGCACTATTGGATGACATCATCAAGGGAGGTGTATGTATCATGCTACTAGAAACAGTTTCCAATATATTCCCCCATTATGGATAGTTCGTGCCACAATACTAGCTAGTGAGACTCACTTAGGGCCTAGTAGGAAAAAATACTCAGAGGTCACACCATTGGGTACACCTACATAACCAATTAGATTGGTTAACAATGAAGCTTAGCCACAATAGCCAAAAACTCACCCAAGACTAACCATAGATCAATATCATCTATCTAGTGTTCATCCCAAGCCATCCAATAAACAATGGAATGTGGTAAGAATTAGTCAGGCCCCAACACATAATCAACTATTCCCACTATTTTCACTGTTATAGAGTGACCCATTAGAAGGTATAAATATACCCCTTCCTAAAAGTATGATATGATGAAGCACCTCAATAGTATACCAACATGACTCTTTATCCTTGATTCCCTCTTCTTATCAATGGACTTCCATGAGGATATTATTGAGGCCTAAAAGATCCCTCTCCATTTTCATACTATGGTAGCTACCACCAAGGCCTATTGTGTAGATTATATTATGAAGGAAGAAATATTAAGACATTATATATATTTATAAGGAAGATGAGGGTTACACTATTCAGGGGAATATTCACTCACTGTATGTCACATTCTAGTTCAGTTGAATATAAATCCATAATTTCTTAGTGGACACTGGATCTATGATCAATCATATTCCAAACTGGACACTCCATAAACTAGGGCTCACGGAAGAAGATTTGAAATCCTTTAACTTCATGATTCAAGAGTACAAAAAAAGTGAGCATAATCCATGTGGCATGATTTGGATAATGACCTAGTTCAGTGAAATGGTAGAAAACACCATGTTCATGGTTTTCTCATAGAACATTGCTTACAATACCTTGTTGGGAAGCCCCTAACTCTATATTCATGTAGTGGTCCGCTCTCCATTCCATTAGTTCATCAAATACACCCTTAATGGTCGAGTATGGGTAATCCCTGGAATTGATGATCCCTTTAACTAAACTTAATCACATTAAATAGATTATGGGTAATAAAAAAAGAGGGGAATCAACTATAAACCAATGGTGCTGAGTGAATTAATTATCCCAATGATTTGGAATCCAACTTAGTAGATCATTGGGAAGAGTTTTAAAAAAACTGAATCCTTCCAATCCTTTTTTTTGGAGTCAACATCTTTGTATATTGGGATTCATTTCATAGTCTCAAAGAAGAAGTAATTATCACATATTATATCATAATTTTACATTATATACTCATGGTTTAATCTTTAAGTTCATACTCTTATTATGTACAAGGAGGTCTATCCCTTGTCCACTAACCCAGGAAAACACCATAGCATATAGAGAGTAGGGATGAGTTGATGGAGGTTTATCCATCATCAGTTCTTTGATATCAAAGGTGTATCTCATAATTAGAAAACACATGACATTGGATCATTATATTTTTACACCATGGTATCTACAATACAATAATTCTTCATTGAGGATCCCACCCCGAACAAGGAAGAAAGCCATATATATCTATGGCATCCATCTCTTGGAGATTCACCACCTTCATTTAGTACTCATGTTCCCAATTAATAATAAGATTTATATGACACCCTCTTTCCTTTTTAGAGGGATTATCTACCACTGTCAGTGAATAAACCCAAGTGAATCTTTGCATTGAGAAAGATTTGAGGTTGAAGATGATTAGTGAAGTCATGCATTTGGAGGATTATTAGTGATACATGGATTTCTTAAAGGATCACCACAAAATGTTTGCCTGGAGCTACAAGAAAATTCTATGGCTCAAAACCCATGCTACTGTTTATAACCTTGGCCTCCTAATGGGACACCATGGGTTTAAGAAGGATCCCAGAAAGATATTCCCTTACAATGGTTCCATGATCAAGGAAGAAGTTGAAAATATTTTAAAGGACAACTTCAAAAGGAAAGTTAAGTATATCAATTGGTTGTCCAACATTATCCTATTTAGGAAGAAGAATAGATAGATTATAGTTTTAATTATCATTTAGGACCATAACCTCCACTTCCAAAAGGATAACTTCCCCTCAGGGACGGAGATGTTAATCGATGAAACTATCTATTTCCAAACCTCTTCCTTATTGGATGGGTACACTAAGTATAATAAAATTTAAATATCCACTGAGGATGATGAAGAAATTGATTTCGAGGAACCTCAGGGATTTTTTTACCTGGTGATACCATTTGAAGTGATGAATTCTAGGGATACTAACAAGTGATCCATGTACCACATGTTCATTCTACTCCTCATAAAATTGGTGGAATGATATGTGGATTATTTAGTTATCAAATAACACCAATATCAGAACCATCTCAAGGATATTGAGAAAGTGTTCAGATTCATTCGATCCCATAATCTAAAGATAAATATTCTAAAGTGAGAATTTGGAGACTAATATGGATAATTCCTCATCTTCATCATCAAGTATAGAGGAATTGAAATGAATTAATATAAGATTAAGATGATTATCCAAATTCCCCCTCTAAAAAACCTATAGGTGTTGTGAGGCCTCCAAGGATACCTATCATACATTTTGTAATTCACATCTAAACTATTAGATAGTTTAATCCCATTTTAAGAATCATGGAGAAATGAACCACTAATTAGTATGATTAAGAATGTAAAAAAAATTAATGACATCAAGAAGTATCTTCTAAATCCTCTGGTCTTGATTCCACCCATCTTAGTAAAGCCTATGTTCCATTACACGACTACCCTATAATGGAACCTTGGAACCCTCTAGGATAAAATGAATAATGAGGGAAGGTAGAATAGCTTATATTGACTAATCCATAGTATAGTTGATATGAAGATATGATATTATCCCATAAATAAGAGCCGCCTCAGCTAGGTCTTCTTGGTTCGGAAGCTGTGGCACTACCTACAACACCATGAGATATAGGCGGTATACCGTGTCGATCTGCTAAAGTAAATTCTCAACCGACACATGTTGAATTTCTAGTTGTCATAGTGGGAAGTAATTATATAGTATTTTAACCTCAGGTTTGTCTCCCATAATGTTTTCAAGGGGCAAGAACTATAAGATTTAATGGATTTTCAACCAAACCTAGAATAACTTCACATATACATCAACTTCCCATATGAGGAGATCCAATATATTTATCATGTCATGAAATACTAGAAGATACACTTTGATGGTTCTCCTAGATCCTAATTGGGAGAATAATCAATAAACCCAAACTAAACCGGGTGGACCTTGGGATTGTCTTCATCACCACCTTTCAAGCCATCTTACCATACTCATTTCTACCACTAAAAGGCTTTACAAATAATGAGTCTTAGTATGAAGGTCCTATATATATTATTATGCCATATCTTGAAATTGAAGATCCTTGTATGTATGTGAAGGGAGACTTATATTTAGTCATCATGTAGATTAATGGTGACTAAACTATCAAGAAGTAATAACTTGTCCCCTTATTGGAACAAACTCATGAGATAATGGCCTAGTTCCTTTCATAGACAAAGGTGAATCATGTTACCTGATCATAGAATGACTAATACAATGCCTTGGAAGTCTTGGGAATATCTATTTCTTATCCAAACCAAGATGACTTGATTATTCATGTGGCACACCAATGATTCATTTCCGATTTCACTTCTAACAAAGAGGAAAAACGGGTCAACTAGGTGGATATTGACACTTCTAAAAAAGGGAAATTAAACAAAAAAATAGTCAAATAATCACTTGATTATATAAATACCTTTTTTTAGTACCTCCAATATGGGACCCTCCCACCAAACTGATTCGAGTGTGAGGGGATCTATCAATGTGTTGTAAAATTTAGCCTTTGGGATATCCCTAACATAGAGGAAGCCCTCTATATGAGGGATTTTTATGGAATCTTTATCTATTTTATCCAAGGAAAGGATGTTCCTCAAGTATTTTTATAAATCAATATTAGGTCATGTGGATTTGATCAAGTATGATAAAATCTCTCCCATCAGATCTAGAGATTGTGGTACTTCTGGACCACTATGGTTTATGAGTGCATTGAGTTTACCAAGAAGTGACATGTATTCAATTTCCATGCCAAATTTATTCACAAACCTCTATAAATTCTCTATTCCACCAAGTAAACATATTCATTTTATGTGTGCGGAATATACATTGTGGGATTCTACCCACTAGTAACAATTCGTTAGTGCTGGTTCATTATATCTACCATCAACTTCTTCTCCAAGTTGGTGGAATCCACCCCCCTCAATGAAGTCAATACCCTATATATGATCTAGTTCATGATATCCAATATCATCCATTGATTTTTTATTCATCAAACTATTCTCATAGAAAAAATACCAAATTTTAAGCTACAAAGGTGAAGAAGTTATACACTATGTACAACATCTGGTCCAATCCAACCTCTCGGTATTACGCACAGGCGAATAGTTATATTGAGGCATTCAAAAAAACCCTATATAACATCATAAAAAATATGGTGGGTTAGAAAAAGAAGATTTATCCCAAAATGTCTCAAATTCCCTCCTGGACTATTGGATAATAAAAAAAAATTCCACCCAGGTGACTCTATACTCCCTAGTGTATGGATAGAGGTAGTTTTTCCTATAGAGGTTTAGATACTATCACTCTAGATGACCATTTATGATAAGAAGAAGGTACACCTTTATAAGATATAATTAGTTGAATAAAATAGGCTCCAAGCACTACACTACTAGTAAATAAAGTAGAATCTGGTAGCACAAGTATTAAATAATAAGGTTTGCCTTCGATCCTTCATTTTGGGTGATATTGTACTAGCTCTAAAGATGCTGACGATACCCAGGAAGAAGATACCGAAGATAGAATACAAATGTTATGCACCTCACATAATTCATAATGCCTTATAAAATAGTGTATTATCATTGGTCAACATAGATGGGGAGTTCATCCCACCACCCAGACCTCAAGTGGTACTTTTTATAACTTTTCTTTCCTCATCTTGGTCACATGATGTTAAACTTTATGGTGCTCATCCAGGTTATATGATTTTAATCTATAATACAACATGATCATCATAAGATGTTAAAATAGAGAATGATTCATCTCATTTGTATGATGTTAAACTGAAAAACAATGTCCTGATCACATGATGTCAAAATGTAAGACACCTTGGTATGAGCATCATATACTTAAAATATATTAAAAATCACGGTCAAAGATATACAACCATAAACTAAAGAAACCAACATCATTTAAGTCACATGAAATTAAAATTAATGATAAATTCCTTATAAAAAACATTCAAATATATGAATCATTTTCCTTACCACGTGACATTAAATTGTGTGTCCAAATTCCTTACTACAAGACATTAAATCATATGGTCTATATCCCCATCACATGATGTAAAACTACATAATACCTTGAATGATCACTCAATAGGACCCCTTCTTGAGGTTGGTCTCCTATCATTCCACTTTCTATAACTACTTATGGATTGATTCTTAGTTTCATGGGATATATAGGGATGCTCGAATCTCACATCCCATGTCTAGATTAGAAACTAATATATTTCAAGGATATTTCTCTTGGGAACATGCTATATTCTCACTCATTGATATTCCCACTCAGTCTATTTGAGTCCATGGTGTAATAGCTCCCATAGGGTTTAACTCCCCCTTAAACATCCCACCATGTTCACTACTAAACTTTGAGTCTTCCTAGGTTTGGATCATCACCATCATTTTGGTCTGAATTGGATCAATTAATGGTGGTGGTGCTTGGATAAAATGGATCACCTATCATCCTTGGTACAACCCTAGAAATAGATCCTATGAGAGGTGATGGTTCCCATGTTTC
This sequence comes from Viscum album, assembly GCA_963277665.1. Taxonomy (NCBI): domain Eukaryota; kingdom Viridiplantae; phylum Streptophyta; class Magnoliopsida; order Santalales; family Viscaceae; genus Viscum; species Viscum album. The sequence continues at coordinate 1,039,960,068 of OY728163.1, read as the reverse complement.
AAACACGATCAATGATCGATCTGACACTTTCTTGGTCCACCCCTGATCGATGTGGTTGTGGAATATCTATATTGAATATGGTCAATAGTTGTTCCCTTGTAAATTTTCACCTTCATTTCATGATCCAAACCATGGAATTCACAATCTCCCCTTCCCACCTCCCTTTGTTCCAGTGGAGTCTTAACACCCTAGATGTTACCCCCAATTCATTTTTGCACATTGGTTAAGAAAGTCATCATCATTGGATCCCTCCTAGGATGGCTTATTTTACCCCTAAAATGCCCTCCCACATGATTGTATAGAATCCTTACCACTCTTTATTTGTCAAAACGATCATGAATCATGTGGTCTTAGGAATTATGGAAGGATCTTCCCCAACAAGGTTGATACACACAAAAATAAATTATATATAAATCTAGAATCACAACATTAAACAATAATTTTTTTCTTAAAGATGTTTCATGTGAATCAAGGCCTCCTTTTTCACCTTTTCAATTCACTTTACTACTCTTTAATTCCACAAAAATATCCCTAAAAAACTCCCCACTTGATGTAAGATCTATAAAATTAAACCACCAGCCATTATACCTATTATAAGACCTTAAACTGGTAGAAAAACCTTTGGGTATAGGATATAATAACTTAAATTAGTTGAAAAACCTTTGGGTCTAATCTATAGGAAGTTAAATTGATGGAAAAACTTCTTTATCTAAGCTATATAACCTTAAACTAGTAGAAACCACCATATTCAAAGATCCATGAGTTTAAATTGGTGACCACCGTTTGGTCTATGATGAACAACCTAAAAATAAATAGATTACATCTCTCTGTATAACGTTTTAAACCATAAAATCATCTCATCATTATTTCTTGAGAGTATAAACCCCACTTTTGGTGTTGGTAACCTACCATGTCATATTATAGTTTATTTATGGCTTTATTTCCAAGTTCATGGGATTCATAGTGATTCTTATACTCCTTGTCTTTAGCACAATAATTAATTATTCCCCACAGGTGAAACCACATCCTTTATCATTAAGACCTCGAGGCCCCCATTCATGTCAGGTCCACTATTACTTACTGGAAAATTCTTCTCACCCCCACCATTGGTAATATTTTAAAGACCTTAAAAATAATAATCCATATCCCCTTTTGATGACATAAAACTACGTGATACGTTTTCCCATTATTAAGAGTACCTTCTCTATTGGTGTTGTTCATCTAATGCATCAAACTATAGAACTATTTGTAGATTTATTTCTAGTTTCATGGGATATATAGATTCAACTAAATCTCTCATTTTGGGTATATCCAGGTCAATGACCTTTTTTCGGACATTCATTCTTGGGAATGTGTTTAAATCTCCTCAGCTGATAGACCCCTTTAGTGTGCTAAAATTTGAAATGGATTAAAACCTAGTGTATTTAATTATACTTGAAAAGTATATCAATTAATCCATATAATTGAGACTTCAGTGATATGGACCCCCATCGTTAAAAAAATCTGAATGGGATCCCTTAATTTCATTGGTCACTGGCCAAACTGGCTCACCTTTCATCCTGGGTACACACCCCGTAGGATATATTAAAATAGATGATGGTTCCTATGTTTCAAACATGGTAAAAGATCAATAACAAATTTACTAACCCCACCCTTGATCAATGTATTTATGGAACCTATGTTTTTAATGCATTCAAAAACCATTCCAAACCCATTTCTCCCCCTTTTTGGCTCAAATCACAAAAGTTTCAATTTACTCCCCTTCAACATCCATATGTTCTGGTGGAGTTTTAACCCCCATGGTGTTGCACATCTATGAAGTTGTGCATGTTGAAAATTTAATTTTATGTTACTCACCCATTGAAAACCCTGATTTGTGGTTAAAATCATAGAAGTTTCAGTTTACCCCCTTACACATCCCTATGTTTTGGTGGAGCTTTAATACCCCTAGTGTTACCCTTCCACACACTTACACACTTAGAAAAAGTAATTTAGCACTGTTGGGACTATCTCAACCCATATTCCCTTTACCCTTGTTATATAACCCCATGTTAAAATGGAGTCTTCTCACCACTACTTGTTTCCCACACCAAATATGGCTCACAAGGGATTAGGAATCTTATTACCCTCCCCCATTGGTTGAGGCATACCAAACCCCTATCGATCCTAAAATTATGACCATAAATTGTGTGTAGCACAATAAAAGGATATTTTCATAGTGAGAGTTCTCATTATCCCTTATTCATGTCAGGTTTAAAATGTCTAGTTCCACACACACCATTTCTAAACAACATCTCATTGGTCTGAGATACACTACCTTTAAACTGTAGATAATCACTGTCCAAAACAACCTTAAACTGTGTGAAAATAATCTTGGAAATGTTTTTTTAGAAAAGGAATCCTTGGTATTAATTTCACATATGGTTCACAATTGTCTACATTCTATATAAACCAATCTATAAAATCCACTATTTTTTTTCCAATATCCATGAAAATAAATTTGAAGCATCCCCCAGTGGTCTAAGATGCATGACTTTAAACTATAAAAAAATCCTTATTCCATGAATCATAATAATAACATATATATAACTCATCATATTAAGATACCAATACCCATGTTATGTTTATAATTCCTTTAATGTTGTGCAGGCTACCCTCTGAAAATTATCCTCTAACTATAATGACCCTAAAATACCCAAGGAAGGAGGAAAAAATGCCCATGTAGTTGAAAAAATAGAAATGAAAACTTGAGAAAACATAGTATTTTTTCAACTATGTTGCCCCTAAAACTTGGAAAAAAAGGTGGGAACAAATGGAAAAGGTGAAAAACCATGAAACTCCCCACTAGACCTTGAAAAAAAAAACAATTTGTTCTCACTAAACCTAATGGTTTAGAAGAAATCTAGAACCAATAATTTTCTCCCCTTTTTTCCAACTGCATGGGTTCACCCATGAGAATCCAGACTTTTTTGGGTCACAAGGTGAATGATATTTATATTGGTTAAAAAATAGTAGTCCCATGATGTTAAAATACATGAAAACATCTTTCTCGTAAGATGTTAAACTTTATATTGTCTCATCGTAACTGTATGACATTAAACTACATGTCTAACATCCTTTCACCAATTTGTTACAAAACATGTGACAAAACCCTTTTTCATTAAGTAAAACCATGTGATTATTTATCCCTCACTTGAGATGACCTCTCCCATGTTAGATGGTAGACACCTACCACACCGCTCAAGTTCCTTAACCAACACTTTTCAATCAAGAAGATGCTCCCCTCACCGAATGGTTATGATCCTTGATTAGATAGATATTACCCTTCAATGTTCCCCAAATAAAAATAGATTAATGTTTACAATATTAAACTATACTCAAATGTTTTATCTATTCACTACCACACTTTGAATTATCTTTGTTTTTGATCCCCACTATTTTCTACATCTGAACATGATCCATTAATAATGATGGTTCCAAAACAAATGGATCACCTCCCATCCTAGAAACATTCCTTGATGGACATTCAATGAAAATTTTATGGGTCCCATGTCTTAAAGACATGGAAAATGGTTAAACCCTATTTTTTTATCTCCACTTTTGATTGTGAAATAGTGGAACTTGTGTTTCAAACATGGTCAACAGTCTTCCTCCACATGCCTATCATACCCTTATATGTTCCATGTCTTGGATTTATTGATTCACACCCTCCATTTCCCCTACATTTGGGTAGAATCCAATTCCCTTGGATTCAACTCACTCGTATACTTGTATAGGTTGGGAAATTAAGTCAACTATATATGGTTTCTCTCCAAGTGACTTTCCTTTCATAAAGAAACTCTAATGAGTTTATTGGTTATTCCAAACCTAAATATGTATCACTTGTTTGGCACTCATATAAATAAGAATCCTTATATTGGCCTCTTATTTCTATAATGGATCATGAATCACGTGGTGTTATAGATTTATGGTTGGCTATCTTGTTATTATGATGGAGATGTAACAAAAAATAAATTCAGAGAGTTGAGGTAAATAATAAATTTAATTAATTTAATGAAATGATAATGAGGAAGTCTATCGGTAGTATAGAGAAAATAATTTATTATAACAAAAAATTATCTCTAGGGATCATCCATGGTAAGGGATCAATCCAACACATCAATCCTTTTCCTAGTGGACTTAAGATCCTACTACCACCTGGCCAATTACACTATCTCTTACTCAACTAAAGGGTGAACCCTATCACTGTGGATTTTCACCCAACCCTATTTGAACCTGAACTCAGCTTCAATGGATTAAAATCCTACTAGCTCATCCTTATCTTTCATAAACTATTCCCTCACCTGGATGATTATTTCTCCCATAATTGCGAAAATAACCTCATGCCATTTTCTTTCTCCAATATATGGTATAACTAATATTTTTCCACTAATATCACCATCGAGCCTCCAAAATTTTCATTGTACTGGGTAGAATTTAAATCTATCTATTCCATGTTCTCTTAATTGACAAGTAAGTGTTATTACGATGCATGGAGGGAATGATAGTACACCTCTTCGGTCCCTAGGTTCACTATCTAGTGGTGAAGGGATTACATCCGACTTACCAAGTCTTTCCATAGGATGAGGCTGACAATGTTCCAGACTCTTTTCTATTCCCTATGATGAACATCCCATTTCTCCCCATTAACATATTATATATAATCTTTCAAATATTTAGGTTGTAGAGGCTGATACTTGGGAAAATCTAGAAGAACTTTGACATTAAGATATTTCTTGGGAATCCTCATGGATTGGATGGGATTATTTTCGAGGGGATGAGAAACCTATCCTAACTATTCACTAGATAAAATGTCCTCATCATCCATCATCTCCACCATCCAAATAGTTAGATACACAAATGAAATATATTTATCACCGTAAACTGGGGCAAACTCCATCTAAATAGATAGATTTTTAGGGCCCATACTAACCACTGGAGTGAGAATCATGATCATGAACCCCTTGTCCATACTTAACTACTATGGGGGAACATTCTTAATCACTATTGCAGACAAATGAAGAATTTTTAGTTCAATCCACATCAACGAATGGTATAAAAAAATCCCACAAGATAAGGTAATTATTTGGAAATAATGAATGGTTAACATCTACTTACATCACCCCCTCAATGAAAAAATATGAGGTGGATGCTACCCTTGACAAAACTTTCGAGCCTTGGGTCTCGAGGGTGATATCCACCACCAAAGACCTCTCCGAATAGGTCGACGTCCTTATACCTTATGTTTGGTACTATGGGGTTTAATGATCATGATCAATTTAAGATAAATGGTAATGTACTTATATAATGTTTAGGAAATCATAAGAGGTGTTATGAAAATTTAGGTGGATGAAATTTAGAGTTTACCTTGGGGATAAAAAAAGATAAGGATACATAACTATCTCAGGAATCCAACCTCACTGAAAAATGGAGCTACTATTATAATTCTAGGATGGGGCCCGTATTGTTATATGAGAGGGTAGGAGAACCTGGTGCCTTATCCCTAGTCTCCTCTATAGACACATCTCCCATTTATTCTTTAAGAGTAGGCTATGAGGTAGGATCATTAGTGCCTATGGAGGAACCCTCACCAGCCTTAATAGAGGTATCTTGGCCCTCTCTTACATGTTATTTAATGGTTCAAAATCCTGAGTTTGAAATTTTAAAGTAAATAGAAGATAAATTTTGGTATCAAACTAATGAGTTGGAATCACACCTCACCAAACATGAGGTCTTTCAGACCATTATCTTCGAAAGTGAATTCACCACTATCATGATGGATTCCTTAACCCGTGATAGAGACCTAGGATTATACACCATAATCCTGTGGGTCAATTATGGGATTCAAAGACACCCAACCTTGTTCTCTACTCACAGTTTCCTCCTTGGGCTTCTTGTTGAGCATAACCTGTACCCAGTTGGTGACAAGATCTCCCTCCCAACACAAGCATACCAGAGCTCAAGACCGATGGAAATACACTCAGGTGAAAATCCTAGATATCTCAATATCTTATAGCTTAATCCAATCCTTGGTGATCCTATGCCATAATTTCTTCGGTAATGGGAAAACCGTAGCATCTACTATGCTTCCTAAAGACCAGGATAGATGGCATCATCAACTGCCTATACTAGGTTGTGTAACTTCTTCCCTAGAGCCTCCTAGGACCTATTTAGTCATGCTCGAGAGATTTTGGCCCCATTCTAAGGATATTTCTATAACACCCCATAATTTTATAAAATATTTCACATTAAATAATTTTATTTTTTCAATATTTTTCATTACAAACAACATTGAATTTAAATGAACCATGATACACTATTAAAATATTATTATTTTATGCAACATTTATAACCAAAATGTTGAATTGGTGGGTACTAATAGGATTAAATACTTTATGAAATATATATATCCTAATAAATATAAATATATTGATAAATTATTAGTAGTTAATGACTCAATTTTTTAATAAAGTTATTTTATGCCCCTGAAATACATCTTCTTCAAAAATGATTTTATTTACGTTTTTGAGAAAATATTATAATTAATTTATGGAATTATTATAATTTTTATTTAATAAAAATAATTTAATTTAAAAAAATAAACATATCAAAATTATATTATTTTGTTTTTTTGTGATTTTTATGAAAAGATGGATTTTCTAGTGAATAGTTAAAAAAACTGAATTATATTAAAAACATTATTTTTTTCAAACGTTTAAAAAGTACCAATTTGTTTTTAAAATAGTTTAAAAAAAGTTATATAATACTATTAATAATTAAATTATGTTCATTATAATCAATTTTCAAGGTTTATAAAAACATTTTTATACTTAAATATGCATTTGTCTAAAATCTGATTTTCATTTACTTTTTAAGAATTAAAATTAAAATTAATTTCTATCCCTTATATGAATTGAATTTTATGAAAGGGAATTTATTTTTTAATTCAAAAATTCAAAATTTTCAAGGAATTATTTTTAAATTTACTTACCAAAGTTAAATTGTTATTGAATAGTAAAAAAATACAATTATGATAAAATACGATATATTTTATGATATCGCTAAGAAATAAAAAAAATAAAAAAATAAATGAAACATGTGGAATTAATCATGTTTGGTAAAATAATAAAAATATAATATACAAGTAATTCAGAAAAAATATAATTTATTCCAAGATAAATATGAAAATCATTTTCAGTGGCGACATAGAGCTTGGGTAGTGTTGGAAAAGACAAATTTAGAACCCTACAGATTATATTTGAGATGGGATAATTCATATCACAATATTTTTATTAAATATTAAGTATTATAAATTATATTTATGGTTATAAATTAATTTTGAAGTTATATAACTATTTACTAATCCAAATACTTGTGAAATGCTCACGTAAGACGAGAAAAGTCAAAATAACATGTTAAATTAGTTTCAATGACATTGAAATAGGGTAAAATACATATTGAAAAAATATAAATAGATATTTTTAACCCAATAAAATTATTTTCATAATTTTTATTTAATAATAATTTCTTGAAATACCTTAAATGTTTGTAAAACACTGACACAAAATTTATTTAACTAATAGGAAAATAAAATAAATGATTTTAAAATACAAAAACTAATATAATTTGAAATAATTGATGCTTAAAATGAATTTTATATAACTATATGTCATGTTAGTGAATTTTTAAAGTATTAAATTTTTAATTAATTTTTTTAATATATTTAATGTAAAATTAAATAAATAGTTTCAAAATATAAAATAATAATATTTTATCAAATTATTTTAAAATTATAAAAATATTTAAATAAGACAAAATGGAAATTATATGGTCTGAAATTTCAAAAAATTTCCATCTATGATAAAATTTTAACCTTATAATTTAAAACATACAACCTTTAGTTTTGAAAATTTTGTTACCGTAGTTAAAATTAGAATTTGTTATCCAAGGGTCAATAAAATAGATAAGGTTGAAAATGATATAATTATTTTACTAAATTATATTAGTTTATGGTATTAAAATAGTTTAAAATAATAATTTCAAATAAATTTCCACTTGGAAGCATTTTTATCTAGAATAGTCTTATTATGTTTTAATTTTCTAAGAAATTCCAAAAGCTTGCCTAACCTCAATTATAAAGTGAACCACTTATGTCACTTATTTACACCATTTAGAGCCTTTTTGATCAACCAAAATCTAAAAACTTCCTTCTCAACTTATCTACCCACATTATATAGGGGTTTTTCCTTAAAAGACCAACCCTAGATCCCTTTATATGATATCTAAAGGATCTATTTAAAATAAGTGGTAATAACTTTAACCAATCACTTTCTTTTATACTCTTATTTAACTCCTCTAAATCTATGGAAATTATCATAAAATAATAAATTCAGTATCTAAAATATGCATAAATGTTATTATGATTATGAAAACACTATTATACATCCTATTTCCCATCAAATGATAAGTAAAAGTGTTTCTCGTGCATGCGTACATATGACTTACCAACTCTACATAGAGATTCAATTAATTTCTCATTACCATCGTTTATATTTGGGTATTATGATGGGATTAATTTTTATATATGATATTTGTGACATAATTATACTTATGGAATGATAATATCATTTCTACCTTCTTAGTATCCCATCCTTTGTGAAATGATAACGTCTCTCATGCGTACGTGTGGACTACCACCTCCACGAAGAGATGTGATTCATTTTTAATTTATATTTTACCTAGATGGTAGTGAGTATTAATTTTATGAATATATATGATATACTATTTATTTTTGAAAGGATTATTTTTTTTAAATTTCATTTATTCCATTAGTCAAAAAATGGAATCAACGTTCATGCATACGTATAACCCACTATCTCTATGAACAATTTAATTCATTTTTCTATCCCTAATTTTTTTTATAAATTATTATAAATATATATATAGAAAATATATGTTTTTATACCATTATTAAAATTAGATTAATTATGGATCCATTATAAAAGTATAAGTATCGGGACTGCCGAACCAATACATGTTTGGAAATTGAAGTAGTTATCATAGAGAATAATGATTTTAATAACAAAATTATTAATAAATGGATGATAAGTTATCATAATATAATCATAAATGGAATGATATATATGAATATTGTTATCTAATAAATTTATAATAAATCAATATTTATTATACATGAGGTTTTAATGTGAATGAGGAAATACGAGACTTGGGGTAAGGGATTTTCGACTCACTTTTATTTATATGAGACACATGCCATATTCAACAATTGTTTCTTTTAAGTGGTGCATATAGTTCCCATGAATTAATTTTATGATAATTCTTCTGAATTTTATGGGTATTTATATATCCATATAAAGTTATTTCTTTCATAAGGCTTATGATTCAAATGTTATATATCGGTAATGGATTTATGTTTCAATAGTCTTTTAGTAAGGATTGTTTATACTTTAATTTCCATTGAGGAAATTATATTATCTTTAACTGATGAACCCAATTAATTTTATTCTCCTCTATTTATTTATTGATATTTTTTCCTTTTTTCCCCACTTTAATTATTTAAGAGATCAAAAGAGTGTTTTTAAGGAAAATCGACTCTATTTCTCTATTCGTTCTAAAATCCTTTTCTAATACATCCATATTTTCTAAAAAGGTTTTCAAGAATGATTTTATGACTATACTATGATTTTTTTGAAAATTTTTTAACCTTGTATTAATTTTTAATTTTTTACAAGTAATATTCATTTTATTTTTAGAATGATTTAATTTTTTAATTTTGGAAAAAAATGTGAAAGGAATGTTTTATTTAATATATATGATATGAATGTAATTTCCCAAAATCCTAAAAAATTAATGAATGAAATATTAAATTATATGTTTACAATTTTATTTTCAAAGAAATTATTTTCCTTTTTATATGTGTTGTTTTTATATTTTGAAAAGTTAATTTTAAATTTTAAATTGTATTTTCCAATGAAGGTTTTAATGATCTGTTTGTGGTATATCTTTTCATTAATGATAATAAACATTGATTATGATTATTATTTACTAGGGTTATAATCAACGTATACCATATTTATTATTTGTCTTGATTTATTATTATGATGATGACATTTTTTTTATTAAACTTGTTTCCATGTGTTATGCTATGATGAAATGTTAATGAAATCCATTTCCTTTAATGAGTTCTAATATAATGAATGTTTTATGATATTGTGGGATAAATTTGAATGTTTTTATTTATGTTATTGGTGGAAGCTATATATCCTTCCAATGCATTAGGTAATTTATTATATCTCATGAGATAGTTATGGGAAAAAAGTCGATGTGCTCAATCCATTATGGGAAACAAGTTGAAGTGCTTGATCATTTATAGTAAATAAGTCAGTGTTCTTGACCCACTATGGGAAAAATGTTTTGATTCATGATCTGATGGTCTTGGTAGTTATCTTTCACATATTAAATGGTTTCTATATTTATGATTATTCTTTACACAAATTTATGAAAATAACTTATGGATTATGATTTATTTATGACGAGTCCTCATTCTTATGATTCATGTATTTTGAAATGCTAATGTTTTATTCCATAACTCATTTTTATGATCTTTTTTAGATTGGGTATGAACATTATAAGTTATGGTTATGATCTGATACCCTTATGCTTATCTTATTATTTCATATGATCATCAATTGATATCTCCCATGTTTAACCTTATTGAGCCTTTGAGGTCACCCTTTATTATGTTTTCTTTCCTCAGGTAATGAAGAAAGGTATTAAGTATGATATGTCTATGAAGGGTTCTATTTATGAAGAAATAAATGGGAGATGATGAAGATATTTTATAAACCATTTCTTTATGTTTCCATGTTTCCAAAGGCATTATACCTATATGATTCTAAAATGAACCATTATATATGTAGTTAATATTAATATAAATATATTTAATATTCATGTATGAAAATATTGGGATGCTACATTTATATATGAAAAATATTGGTTGCAATATTTGTCATGAGAGTAGGGATTAGTCAATATTTTGACATTATGGTTAGGAAAATTTTATAAAAACCTTGGGGATATGTATAAGTATAAGATTGAATCCTATTTTTTTGGTAATAACCATGAATGAACTAGGGTAAACCAATGTTTTCATAAAATATCATGTCAAGATTTAGACCTCCTTTAAATGAAGTTTTATGATTATGTGGTTTCACACTATGATTATTGTTTCTCACACTAATTTTTTGATTTCATTAAATGTTTTTATCCATAAATAATCTTGTTAATGTTTAATGTGATTGTAAATTGAATGATTTTACGCATTAGAAACCAAGTTAAATAAGACATGAAAAGAAAAAACTTTTCACTATTCCTAGGAATTTATCTCATTATGTGATTAACAATAAAACATTTGGTGAGTTTATTAACACACCTAAAAATAGAATGACTGATTTTCATAAAGACCATAGAGGAAAGAAGATTCAAAATCTGACATGTATACAAAATGGCAAGAAACACTCAAATGAATGTCTTAGAGGAATAAGAATATATTTTTAGTGTGTATAATAAGGATATAAAGTAAGAAATAATTGAGGAAAAATTTAAAATACCAGTTAACATAATGGATGAGAATAATGGTCTCTCTATGGTATCCTGAATGTATGGAATGTTTTAAATGTTTAAAGTATGATCATTTTGAAAATCAATGTACTAGTGGAAAATATCAAGAATATAATTAGAAATCTTGTATGAGTAATGTTTTTACCAATGATTATGATGAGATAATGAATGATGTATAAAAGTTATGGGATATTTTAACAATATTTTATATTTTTAAAGTAAGAAGAATTACTAAATTTATGTTGATGAATCTTAAGAAATGATTTATTTTTCATATTGTAGGAGAGTAGTATTGGGGAATAAGATGATTGACCATAATTATTGGTTTAATAATTAAGTGAAACTATTGAGGTGTTTATGTATTTGGATTGGAGAATTATTTTTTATAAGTGTTATAATAAGTATATTATGGTTATAAAAATCATGAAACATCTATGTAATATACAACAATAGTTTTCTTTAAGCATTTTAAAACATATTTTTAATGGAATTAATAACCAAGAAAGTGATTTAGTGGAAATGTGATAATTTTAGAGAATAAATGATTAATGAAAAAAGATATTCCATAATATGTGTCTGATTTTGAGTTAATAATGTTTAGTTTTGATAAAGATATAATTGAAATTGATAGAATTGGTAACCTTGATTTTTTTTGTGATTTGATAAAAAGTTATTTAGGTAATCTTTGATGTTTTTATTGCATTATTTGATTTTTGGAAAATATTCAATAGTTTTACACTTATTTAAGGAATAAGGATTGAGTTAATTTTTAAAGCATATATGTTTTCATGTGTGGTTAACTTAAATACTTTCCATTATATCACATGATTATAAGTTTAAGGTTGATCTTAAGTTTAAAGGCATCAAAATTCCACTTTTTAATGTTTTTGGTGATGGTATTTTCATACTCTATTAAGCTTTAAATACTGTTTGGGGTAGGTATATGATTTTATGTTAGGTAAATTATGGATTAATAGATAGCAGGATATAAATAATCTTGATGGTTGAAAGTGATTAATTGACAAGGTGAAAATTTCATAGATATTTATGGCTAAGTTAAGGATTACCTTTCAGGTTAATATCTAAATTTGATTCATGATATTTTTGATAAATTCACTATTTTATGAAATTATATATTGATTTATCATGGTGATTGATTATATAATGGCCTGGACCTCTTTGGTCCATTACTTTGTGAAAATATGGTGTTTGATGTGTCCCAGGAGGTCAAGGTGACTCATCCCCAACACTTTGCCAATTTTTCCCTTTCGGTGAACAATAACATCGGTAACCTCTCTTTCTTTTTCCAAATTTTCAATTCTGTGAATAGTTCCATCAGTGAACAGTTCTATCGGTAACCTCTAACGGTAACCTCTCTTTCCTTTGACAAATTTCCAATTATGTTAACAGTTCCATCAATGAACAGTGTTTTATCGGTGAGGTTGATGAACAATGTTCTATCGGCGAGGTTCATGAATAGTGTTCTATCGGTGAGGTTTGTGAATAGTGTTTCCAGCTTCCTACGGTTTCACCCCTTTTAGCATTTTCATTTGACGTAAAATACATTTAAAGCCTAATTTTAAGGACTCTAAGGCCGATTCAAATTCCATAACTCCTATATTAATTATTCCTATGTCTCGGGATGTTTTTTACTTGGTCAAACTGCATGGTTTAATGCGATCCGCTTTTAATGGGAAATTAATCGTATCTTAAACCGCCGCTCCGTTAAATCTTCTAAAGGGACGAGATATCTTACTCCCTAATTCTTTCTCCTTGTTCTCAGGTGTGAGATGTTCGAACATCCCATACCTTCTCATAGGAATTGTATAATCAATCTTTCCTCCTCGGATTGGTTCCGCTCTGTTTTGATGCAACCAAGCTGTATTGATCAATATTCGATACAAGGTATGTTTATCGTCATTCTTTTGGGGTTCGTCTTCTCTTGTTTATAATTTACATATTATAGCATGAAATCACCATACTTATAATAGAGTTTTCTTGGGTTTTGGTTAGTGCGGTTGTACCGTGGAATCCTCGGGTGGATGAAGTTGTCGTGAGAGGAGGATCGTGACCCGTTGTGTGGATAAAGAATGTCAAGAACTGGTTGAGGTAGGGGATTCATTGCTTCTCTTTTATTTTATGTGTAAATGTATTGTTAGAATGTTTAATCTCAGTGGATGAAAATGGAATTGACATAATAAATATTTGAACTGGATAAATAAATTTATATCGATCGTATGTTATTGCCACTTGTTTTTCTATATAGTGTGATATCTATGCTTTCTTTGATTATCTGTTCATTCTTTATGGAACTTGGTAAAGAACGTAAACCATAATTAATTGATAATTGTTTTGCTAAAGATAAAGAGGAATGTAAATGAATATGGTTCTTCTTGTTATAATTTTGATGTTAATGAAAATGGTGCAGTAAACATGTTTAATTTATTTTTTATAGCTTACTGTTTAGGTTTTCTGAGTATGGAAACTACTTATAATAAATCAGTTAACTCAAAATGGATTATTTTTTTGATAATTCCTTGAAGGATTCTGAGTTACCCTCTTGTTTGTAAAAAGGCCAAGAGACAAATTGTTAAGATGTTTGTTTTACTGCTTCTTGTGTTGTGATGTGATCCTGGATGGGTGTTTTCATATGTGGGGGCATAGAGGCCTTTTGGTTGTGGCAGCAGATAATGCCTAGAGTGGTGAGATGCATCAGTTTATGCATGTGGTTTGTTGGGGAGGACACTAGGGATGATGGAATGGGATGGATGTGATTGTTGGATGCTTGCTAGTTCTTATTGGTTGATTATCTGTTTTACTTTTCCCCACTACCTTAGGTAACTGGTCTTACATACCCTTCTTCTGAAATAGGTTAAGACATGCGGGGTATGCCACGTGCTTTCTGTGTTTAGCTTCTCAAGGGAGGATGGGTGTATGCTCTTGCTATAAGTGGCAAAGACTCGACTGGTTGTACATATACTCACCGTGTTGATACCCCTTGTGTTTAGTAACATAGAATGTTTTTCTAGAATGCCTGGGAATGGGGGAAAGTAATTATGTAATGAATAATTGAATAAATGGTGTTAACCCATGGGGTTGGAGTTTTCTGAAACATAATGATGAGGTTGTAATTTTGAAGGAACAATGGAATTTGGGTGTAATGCTAATGAAATTTAATGTGGAATTGTTCATGGTTAATTAATGTTTAAAGAATTAATTAACATAAAATGGAACTGATAAAAAGGGAATGAGGTAATATAATAAAGCTCTTTAAATGGATATGTGCTTATAGGATACCTAGTCTTAGAAGTTTCAGCCCAGAGTCTGAGAGACGTTAGCTTCAGTTGTGTCTAAGACTAGGTTATGCCCATAGTGTGGTTGTGAGATATAGTATATCCTATAATTTTTGTGTTTATATACACTACTCCACCCTGTCAGTAAGGGAAACTGACACCTTGGAGATTCTAAGCCCTAGGGGGGGGGGGGGTGTTTTCCCCAACATTCTAGTGGGAGGATGGATGGCTGACTACCCCCTTTGGCCCCGCTCTCTTCTCTTGGTAGTTAATTGTGCTGGCATGCACATTGGTTAGTTTTCCCCATATATTTGTGTAGAGGGCTGTAATGTCTTGTGGTTATTTACACACATATATTTTGGATATAGTTTTCTATGGACTACTATAGGTGTAACGTGTATAGGCTGTGATGGATTGAGGATCCTTACTTGGTGTATGGGCTGTAATGGCTTGTGGTATAATACCATACGTATAATACGCATTCTGCGAGCTGTGGTGGCTCCCGAAAACTACCTTGTTACTTTGGTGTGTGGACGTGGTGGTTTTTTTGCACGAGGTGAATATTGTGGTGCTTGGCCCTGGTGTCTGCGGGAAAGCCTTTTTGGAGAGAGATGCTCAGGACGTGCGATGTTGGGGAAAAGCGGCAAACCAGTGGGGAAGTAGTAGCGAGGTACCCTTGATATTCTTTATTATATGATATATTCTTGTATGTGTTACTCAGTGAGAGTAACCATGGTGAGTCTAAGAACTTATTATACCTGTTTTGGTGATGCATTATTTTAACTTGTTGTTCACTGTGCTTTAGCATGTTTTCTTTACTTTTGCACGAGAGGTTTTTGGGAGGATCCTACTGAGTATACTGTTATACTGACCCTATGTATATACAAACTATTTTTCTGGTCACTTGGAGCAGGTTGTAGTCTAGGATGGTTACTACTAGCTTGTTGTTGTAGGAGCTGTTCGGGCTTGTGGTTGCTGCTGCTTTACTTTATTTTGGGTACTTGTGTTTTTCTCCTTCCAGTTGTAGTACTTTTACATGAAATTACATATCTTCACTTGGGTTTTCTTTTATATTTCAGTTCTGAGTTAGAGTTGGTTGGTGTCTATCTTATCTCTCTCTTTCTCATGTGTTCTCTTAGAGGGTAATACCTTCCATTTGTGTGTTTACTATACCCTCGGTGCTAGTCGCCAACCTAGGTCCTACTAGAGGCGGGACTCAGGGGTCATTATCTCCCTTCTCACATTGCCAACCTAGGAGGGGTACACTTTGTGGGGAGGGGGTCGTGATAGAGTGGTATCAAAGGTCTGGTTGAGGGATAAGATGGAGTTTGGAGTTAGGCATAGATGATGTTTCTTGGGTTGGTAGGGAAACTGTGTCATTCATGTTTATCAAGTGATGTAAACACTGGAGACCGGATGAGACATAGGCGTTTAGGGACCCCTATGATCTGATGTACAAACCTTTATGTTTACAATGGCTACTAAACAAGGTGATACTAGTTGCAGGGTAGAAACCTAAGAAAGGATCATGAATCATTCTTTTTTGTGCCTGTGTTTGAATGGGTAGACCTTGGTATAGGTTAACCTAAAGTCAATGAAATAGAAAAATTAATTAATTAATGTTGAGTCTTCCATATTCTATGTTTATGAACTCTAATAGTTTGTTATTTTATAGGTATGGCTCTAGGTCAACGTCCTCATCTGTTTTATGCAGAAAATGTCAGGCAGGTTGTTCCAGTAGATCGCTGCAGGGTAGAGGTTGATGACGACGACACTTGGAGGAAGACACTCTGAGAGTTTCAGTGCCAGAGTTTGCAGAAGTATGAGGGATTCATTTCAGATGTAGTTATGGAAGACAGGTTAGAGGAGTTCGAGATTGGCTTCAGTTTGATCCGTGCACGGAAGAAGCACTGGGTGTCCTTGGTTGTGAAGATGCTGTGTGGAGAAACGATGAAATGGTGGTTCTTATTCCTCGGGGATCACGAGGAGTCAACAATCACATCGAAGTAGTTCAGAGACAAGTTTAGAGTCGATTTTCTTTCTTGGACTGTGAAGGCATCCAGTCGCCAGGAGCTTCTTACCCTTAGACAGGGGAGCTCCAGTTTTTGAGAGTTTGGAATCCGTTTCAGGATCCTTTTACAACATGCTTTGGACCTTTTTCCAGATGAGGAGGCCAGGGTGAGGCATTTTGAGGAGGCTCTGCATCCAGAGATCCAGCGCCAGGTCACCCCATTTATGATGAAGACATATATTGAGGTGCTGGAGAGGTTAGAAGTTTTCGAGCGGGCTTTGGCCAGGACCAGATCATCACAAGAGGGGAATCATCATGATTCCTCATGAAGCAGAGCTGTGGTATGGGGTTCCCAGTTTTCAGTGAAGAAGAGTTTCCGTTCAGCCGGGGGTAGTTTCCGGCCCTTCAAATATCATTTCTCCAGAGGCAAAAACTATCAAGACTTTTCCATGGGATCAGGTGCAAGTTTTTCCTATGGTGGTTGTGGTCATCAGTAGTGGGAGTGCCCGACCTTTCAGAGTAGTCATCGTGCACCATGTTCTATGCTCCAGGTTCCTCCGTTGAGGTAGTTCCAGCCAAGGCAGCAGTAGCAGGTTGCACCAGATTTATATCAGCATAGGGTAGATGGGGTAGGAAGAGGACAACCCATGATGCTTCCTGTCCTCAGAGAGCAGAGTGAGGCTATAGTGGTGGTCGTCATCAGGGTCAGAGAGGCCGTGGAGGAGGTTAGGGTTAGCTTTATGCTCTAGCGTTGCCATCTCTAGGTGATCTAGACATCGTTCTAGGTACCCTTTTCTTGTTTTCTAACTTGGTGTATTCCTTGTTTTATTCAGGAGCGACACACTCCTTCATATCACCTAACCTTTTCCATGCTTTGGGACTTGAGGTGGAGAGACTTCAAGTTCCCTTGGCATTGACTACGCTAATTGGAGGTCGAGTTGACTTGTTTGAAGTATGTAGAGACTATGATCTAATGGTGGGGAAACACCGCTCTTGGGGAGATTTCCTATGTTTACGAATAAAACCATATGATGTCATCCTCTACATGGATTGGTTTTATTCAGTGTAGGATACCATGGATTGGTTCAAGAAGAACGTTGTTTTCATTGGTGCAGATGAAGATCCAGTGGTGTTTGTTGGTGAGCGAGATCCTCATATGGGTCATAGGAGCATTCCATCCTTATCATACATGACATCTGAGATTATTTTGAGTTCTTCAGAGGTTTAGTAGTTTGCATTTCCTCGGGTCGTAGAGGTGTACCCTGATGTATTTCTAGAAGAGGTTGTAGAATTACCCCCTTGATGAGAGATCGATTTTGGGATCGAGCTACAGCTAGGAGTGTCTCTTATCTCTATGTCTCCATATAGGATAGCCCCTTATGAGTTATGAGAGCTACGTATATAGCTTTATGGTCTGTTATAGTGCGGTTTTGTTCAACCAAGTATGTCACCGTGGGGTGCACAAGTTTTGTTCGTGAATAAGGCTGACGACAGTTTGCAGTTGTGTGTCAACTATCATTGCTTAAACAAGATGAAAATAAAGAATCACTATCCTTTTCCGTGGATTGATGATTTATTTTATCAACTAAAGAATGAAAGTTTGTTCTCAAAGATAGACTTACGGTCGAGATATCATCAGATGCATGTGAATGATGAGGATATCCCGAAGACTACTTTTCATTGTCATCATGGTCATTATTAGTTCGTTGTAATTCTGTTTGGCATGAAAAATTCTCCAGTTGTATTGATGGGATTGATGAATGATGTGTTCCATGAGTTCCTGGACAAGTTTTTGGTAGTTTTCATTGATTCCATCCTTGTGTACTCCACATCTAAGGAGGAGCATGCAGAGCATATACAAGCCATTTTGGGAGTTCTTCGTCAACATCATCAATTTTGGAAGTTGTCTAAGTGTGAGTTTTGGGCTCGAGAAGTCTGTTTATTGGGGAATGTTGTGTCCCAATAGGTATTAGCTATGGATCCATCTAATATAGAAGCAATTGTGTCTTGGACAGCCCCCAAGATAGTGTCAGAGGTGCGAAGTTTCCTTGGTATCACAGGATACTACAGGAGGTTCGTAGCCAATTTCTCACGAGTTGAGAATACTCTAATATCTTTGACCAAGAAGGATTATGAATTCATATGGACTGATCAGTGTCAGTAAGATTTCGAGTATTTAAAGGATAAGTTAGTAAGTGCTCCATTTCTTTGTCTTCCAGTTGAGGGAGTTCAGTTTGATGTTTTCTACAACGCTTCACATATAGGGTTAGGCTGTGTTATCATACAGTAGAGGTCAGTTTTTACCTATGGTTCTTGGTAGTTGCATCCCCATGAACATAACTATGCCACCCATGATCTTGAGTTTGCAATCGTGGTGTTTCCTTTGAAGTTATGGAGACATTACCTTATTGGTGATCGCCTTGTGGTTTTCACCTATCATAAGAGTTTGAGGTATGTTTTCTCCCAGCGTGACTTGAACTTATGACAACATCCGTGGTTGGAGTTCTTAGAGGAATACAACTTCAAAATATCCTATACACCTAGAAAAGGGAATGTTGTAGCTGATGCGTTGAGTTGAAAGTCATGTAGAGATGATGTGCGTAAATCCAGTGATTCATAGAGAGTAATAGAAGAATTGTCAGCATTACATCTTGATATGAGAGAAGTTGGGGGTAGAGGTTATCTTTTTCAGATGACGGAACAATCATCCCTGATGTAGAAGGTGGAGGAGTCCCAGTTGTGGGATCTAGAGGTGGAGGTCTGGAGAGACCGAGTCATTTGGGGTGAGGCCCTTGATGGTTAGACTGAGGATGAACAACATCGAGTGTTGTATCATGGAAGGATTTTTGTTCCTTTGACAATGTGAGAGATGGGTCTTAGAGAGTTTTATAGTTCTCCTTTAGTGGTGCATCCTAGAATGGCAAAGATTTATCGAGCCTTGAGGAATCAGTTTTGGTGGCCTGCTCTGAAGCGTGCGGTTGCAGAGTTTGTGTCTCGATGTTTAGTCTGCCAGAAGGTATAACGAAAAATTCTTTACATACATTGTTATTAATTCATAATTGAAGCACACTTATTACAACATATAACAAAACCATGAAAGTATTGTATAGGTATAGTGTCTTTAGAAACTGGGAAACATAAACAACTGGTTCATAAATCATCTACGTTGTCTCCCATTTATTTCATCATATCAAGAGTCCCTTTTGAGATATTATACTTAGTACCCTTCTTCCTGACCTAGGGAAAGAAAACATACAAAGGGGTGAGCTCAAATTATCAGTAAGGGTAAACAAAATAAATATTAATCACATCATATTCATAAGAATATAACATTTTGGAAAACTTAACCTGAAAAATAGATCATAATATCATAACATGGGTTATATCATAGTGGTGAAATGTAATCCCAAATAATCACAACTTAAAACATGAAACTTTGTGGCATACACACATAATCATAGAGAATCATTTCTTATTAGTCAAGACTCATTGCCAAGACTATCTTAGCAGACAAAGTCCATTTCTGAACCAAGTTCACTCCTCGTTTCAGTCTTGTTTCATTGAACCGGTTTAACCTACCGTTCTAGCCATGTCTATCTCATGAGATATAAATCTTTACCCAATGCATTGGAGGGAGATATAGGTTCCACCCATCTCAAAATGGAACCATTCTTATGTGTGTCACAAAATCATAATGTTCTAAAATTCCATTCAGGCTGTATAAGTTAAAAAAAACATTCTTCTCGTACTTTGGCTAGAAATGTCAAAGAGTACCTCGTACGAAAAACGACAAAAGATTCATTTCATATCTTTTACTAAAAACTCACCGATGGGTAAAATTGGATTTAAACAATTTTATGTGTATGGAAATAATATTACATATTGAGGAAACATGGATGTGGATGATAAATATTTCCCAGTAAATTCTGAAGTATAAACAATCTCTAATAAAAATGAGATTGTGAGATTTTCCCTTACCTTAGGCCTGATTTGCTTCGTAAGTGTCCGAACCTCCTGTATAATGATTTAAATAATGTCATTAACTTATTCTAGAATCATACTAATTATTATGATATCGTATATGGTCATATTCTTAGCTTCTTATTAATAATATTTCATTTCTACTTGTTATTTGGGTGTTTATTACTTTTTGTTCTTATGCGTGTTTTGTCGAATAAATTCTCATTCTTATTTTTAGGTTATAGATACCTCATTTACAGAATTGTATTAGTTTAATATATATCATATTTATTCATTTAATTCATTTATATAATCATTATGCAATGAAGATCATGTAGAACGAGTCGCATCACATTGTGGAGACGGTATTCCGTACGTACGCACGAGCGATGATATCGTTCCCATGATCGTGGAATTGTATTGGAGTGTATGTATACTATTTCAAAATCAATACCAATTTACAATAATCATATATAGTCATTATTTACACCATTATACCCATCCAAGTAAGTTGGTGGTGGAAAATAGATTACACCACGGCGTGGAGACGATATTCCGTACGTACACACGCGCGGTGATTTCATTTTACATAGGATGGATAGATGGTGAAATAGGGTTGTTTCATAATTATAATAAAATATCAGTATATGAGTGATACTGATGTTATTACTTCATAATGAAATAACTAAAGAAGAAGAATTGGAATAATAAATAAAGTTGAAAGAATCGGTAACGGACATTACCTCTTCTTTGAAGCACTTCTTTGAGACATCCTTTTAGGGAACTAAAATTGGTCTTTGAAGAATACTAGGACCTCTAGGATGTTTCTGGGGAAGTGTAGAAGTGAAGTTTCTAGGGGTTGTCTGAGCATGAAGGCTCAAAGTGGTGTGAGGAAGAGAGGGATGAGGTGCCCTTTTATAAGGGAGGAGAGGGGCACCTTTGAAAAAACTAAAAGTATTATTTTATTATAAAGTCATATTCGGTTTTTAATAGCTCCAAATTGATTTATTTCTAAGATAAGGTGGGGATGGGTTGAAATTCTCTCATCCAATAGAATTTAGATAAGTTTAGGTATATATTTTAACATTATCATTTAGATTTAACTTTAAGTTAGATAATTTAACTTTTACCGTGTCTTCTTGTTTTCTTACACTATAAGGTTAATAAACTTAATATAACAAGCCAAAAGAACCCCAAGTTTTTTATTATTAATATATATAACCTTATCTAAGTCATTTGGCCGAACCTTAGATTTTTAGGAATAAAATAACAATTAATAATATAATATTTGTTTTAAAAACTATTTTATGTCAATTTTGAAACTATTTGGTAATTGATTTTTTTTGAAAATCATAATAGAAATATTAGTTCGAAAAAGGTTAATTAAATCAATACTAACATGTCATATTAACATAGAAAATTATTTTTAATTCATAAAAAGTCTCAAATTATATTTATTTGGGTATTTATAACATCAATTATGTCAATATTTCATTAATAATATAATTACTGCATCATCATTGTGTCATAAATAAATTAAATTATTTAAAGTCTAAAAATTAAAAATAAAATACCATTATGTATGAAATATTTTTAGATTTCTAATGAATATTTATAGTCGAATTTATCTTATGTATAACCCTATATTAAAAATGTTTTATTTATTAAACTTTGATTTTAACTATTTTAACTATTCTTTAAATAAAATAATATTAAATGTCTTAATCTAATCCAAGTGGACCTAAAGGGTAATATATTATCTCTAATGTTGTTTTTGGTCGAATTAAACTTATCCAATAGAATTATGACATGTGTTAGGGTAATAATAATATCATTTTTACCCTTAATTACCCTATTTAATTTTAACCGTGGTAAAAAAAGTAAAAAGTTACTATTCACCAAAATTTATTTTCATCTCATTGAACCAAATTTTTCTTACTAAAATAAACCATGTCTCTCATATTTTTGAAATTCCATTCACAAAAGCGGTAAAATTAAATTAATGTGAATTTCCAAATTCTCCTAGGAGGTGGGTAAAAGACGGTGAAAAGTTCAATAAAATTTTTATATATCTAAAATTATTATAAAATGACTCCAATGAATTGAATTGAACTTATATAGGTATTATGTATCAATTTTGACCTAAAATAAATTTAAATAAAATAAATAATTATTTAAATAAAAAGTTGGTTTTTAAATAGTAACCCAGTGTTTTCACTATTCATCAAAAAATGAAAGTTTTCAGAAAAATACCAAAATTTCACCCAAGGATAATTTCGATATTCCGAATCTAAAAATGAAGTTCATTTTAAAAAATAAAATTTATTAAATTTCAAAAAGTGGGTATTACTATTCATAACAGTTAGTTTTAATAATATTTTAATAGCATATCATTATTTAGTGAAACTCGATATTGCGTACAACGCAAGCTACCGAGGAAGGCCACGATTGCGTGTAAAGCAAGCCAAGCTAGTGTTGTGTGTAGTGAAAGATTCCTTTGATGATTTATATAACATAAAAACAAAATATTTCTCATAAAAGTCTCAGGTGTTACAGAAGGTGTAGGCCGAACACCGTGTCCCTGGTGGTCTAATCTAGCCATTAGAGATTCCTCAGTGGATGTGGGAGGACATATCAATGGACTTTGTTACTGGTTTACCTCAAGATTCAGAAGTACATTATTCTATTTGTGTTGTAGTGGATCGTTTAACAAAATCGACCCACTTCATAGCGATCAAGGAGTCATGCTCAGTGGAAGTTTTGTCGAGGCAGTATCTAGAGAAGGTGGGGATACTTCATGGAGTCCCAGGATGATCATTTCTGATCAAGATCCTCATTTTACATCCAGTGTGTGGAGAGGTCTCCAATATGCTTTTGGTTCTCAGATTTGCCTTAGCACTGCTTTTCATCCTCAAACGGACGATCAGACAGAGCGGACCATCCCGAATCTTGAAGACATGTTACGATATTTTGTTCTTGATTTTGGAGGTTTATGGAAGAATAACTTACCCTTGGTGGATTTCACTTAAAATAATAGTTTTCACTCCACCATCAATATGGAACCATTTAAAGCCTTGTATGGCCGGCCTTGCCGTTCTACGTTGTACTGGACTGGGGTCGAAGAGTTAGCAATTCTTGGACCAGAACTAGTGAAGAATACAACAGAGATGGTTCAGGTGATTTGTGAGAGGATGGAGACATCACAAGATTGTCAGAAATCATATATTGATCAAAGAAGGAGACCCTTAGAGTTTAATGTTGGGGATCATGTGTTTCTGAAGGTGACTCCCTGTTGTGGGCAGTGAAGGTTTAGTCGTGGGAGTCAGATTTCTTCCTGTTTTATTGGGGCTTTCGAGGTGTTAGCCTGTGTTGGATCTGTGGTGTATCAATTTTTACTTCCCCCTTAGATGAGTCAGATACATGATATTTTCCATGTATCACAGCTCCATCGTTATCTTTATTAAGACTCTCACATCATCAATTGGGGAGAGATCGATGTTGATGATGATGTGAACTTTGAGGAGAGACATGTAGAGATCTAAGACCACAAAGAGAAGGTGTTTCTTGGGTGTTCTATTCCCTTGGTTCGTGTCTTGTGGTAACATGGTGGAATGGAAAAGCGTACCTGGGAATGTGAGTCACAGATACGTTCTCAGTACCCAGAGTTGTTTGATTTTTAAATCTTTTCATGTAACGATGTCCCATTTTTTGTTAGACCTTTCATGTTTTTATTATGAATTTTCTTTTTTTTGCTTTTGTGGCTTTCTCTCTTTTGAAAGGTATCTCGATGGGTGGTTGTTCGGACCCCGTTTCTTTTTCTTTCGGTGGGTTTTGAATTCTCGAGGATAATAATGTTTTGAGAGGTATCTAATGTAATGTCTCAGACCTCTCTGGTCCATAACTTTGTGAAAATATGGTGTTTTAGGTGTTTTGGGAGGTCAAGGTGACTCATCCCCAACACTTTTCCAATTTTTCCTTTTCGGTAAATAGTAGCATCGATAACCTCTCTTTCCTTTTCAAAATTTCCAATTTTGTGAATAGTTCCATCAGTGAAGAGTTCTATCGGTAACCTTTAATGGTAAACTCTCTTTCCTTTTCCAAATTTCCAATTCTGTGAACAGTTCCATCAATGAACAGTGTTCTATCAATAAGGTTCATGAACAATGTTCTATCAGTGAGGTTCATGAACAGTGTTTCCAGCTTCCTACAATTTCACCCGTTTAGCATTTTACTTTGATGAAAAATGCATTTAAAGCCTCATTTTAATAACTCTAATGCTGATTCAAAGTCCATAACTCCTATATTAATTATTCCTATGGATCAGGATGTTTTTTTTACTTGGTCAAACCACGTGGTTTAATGCGATCTGCTTTTAATGGGAAATTAAGCGTATCTTAAACTGCCGCTCTGTTAATTCTTCTTAAGGGACAAAATATATTCCTCCCTAATTCTTTCTCCTTGTTCTCAAGTGCGAGATTCTCGAACATCCCATACCTTCTCATAGGAGTTTCACAATCAAACTTTCCTCCTCTGATTGGTTCCGCTCAATTTTGATGCAACCAAGCTGTATTGATCAATATTCGATATAAGGTATGTTTATCGTCGTTCTTTTGGGGTTCATCTTCTCATATTTATCCTTTACATATTATATCATGAAATCTCCATACTTATAATAGAGTTTTATTGGGTTTTGGTTGGTGTGGTCATACCGTGGAATCCTCAGGTGGATGCAATTGTCGCAAGAGGAGGATCGTGACCCGTTGTGTGGATAAATAACATCAAGAACTTTTTGAGGTAGGGGATTCGTTTCTTATATTTTATTTTATGTGAAACTATATTGTTAGCATGTTTAATCCCACTGGATGAAAATGGAATTAACCTAATAAATATTTGAACTAGATAAATAAATTGATATCGATCGTATTTTATTGCCCCTTGTTTTACTAGATAGTGTGATATCTATACTTTCTTTGATTAGATATTCGTTCTTGATGGAAATTGGGAAAGAACGTAAACCGAAATTAATTGATAATTGTTTGGATAAAGATAAAGATGCGTGTAAATGAATTTGGTTCTTCTTGTTGTAAATTTTATGTTAATGAAAATGTTTAAGTAATCATGTTTAATTTATTTGTGATAGCTTACTGTTTAGGTTTATCGAATATAGAACTTATATATATTAAATTAGTTAATTAAAAATGGATTATTTGTTTGATAATTCTTTGAAGGGTTATTAGTTACCCTCTTGTTTGTAAAAGGGCCAAGAGATCAATTGTTAAGATGTTTGTTTCCCTACTGCTTGTGTGGTGATGTGATCCTGGATGGGTGTTGTGATATGTGGGGGGATGGAGGCATTTTGGTTGTGGCAGCAGATAACGCCTAGAGTGGAAAGATTCATCAGTTTATGCATTTGGGTGTCGAAGAGGACACTAGGGATGGCGAAATGGGATGGATTTGATTGTTGGATTCTTGCTGATTCTTATTGGTTGATTATCTATTTTAATTTTCCCCACTGCCTAAGGAAGTTGGTCTTTCATACCCTTCTTCTGAAAGAGGTGAAGACACACGAGGTATTCCAGGTGCTTTTCATGTTTAGCTTCTCAAGGGAGGATGGGTGTATGCTCTTTATATAAATAGAAAAGATTCGACAGGTAGTACATATACTCACCTGGTTGATCCCCCTGTGTTTATTAGCTTATAATGTTTTCTAGAATGCCTGGGAATGTGGGAAAGTAATTCTGTAATGAATAATTGAGTAAATGGTGTTAACCCATGGGGTTGGAGTTTGCTAAAACATAATGATGAGGTTGTAATTTTGAAGGAACAATGGAATTTGGGTGTGATTCTAATGAAATTTAATGTGGAATTTTTCATGGTTAGTTAATGTTTAAAGAATTAATTAATGTAAAGTGGAACTGATAAAAAGGGAATGATGTAATCTAATAAATCACTTTAAATGGTTGTGTGATTATAGGATACCTAGTCTTAGATGTAGCATCCTGGAGTCTGAGAGATGTTAGATGCAGTTGTCTCTAAGACTAGGTTATGCACATAGTGTGGTTGTGAGATAAAGTATATCCTGTACTTTTTGTGTTTCTATATGCTACTCCACCCTGCCAGTAAGGGAAACTAACACCCTGGGGATTCTGAGCCCTGGGGGGGGGGGTGTTTTCCCCAAAATTATGGTGGGAGGATGGATGGATGACAACCCCCTTTTTCCCCACTCTCTTCTCTTGGTAGTTACTTGTGCTCCCAGGCACATTGTTTAGTTTTCCCCATATATGTGTGTCGAGGGCTGTAATAGATTGTGGTTATTCACACACATATATTCTAGACATAGTTTTCTATGGACTAATATAGGTGTAACATGTATAGACTGTGATATATTGAGGATCTTTACTTGGTGTATGAGCTGTAATGGATTGATGTATAATACCTGAAGTATGATACACGTTCTGCAAGCTGTGGTGGATCCCGGAAACTACCTGGTCACTTTGGTGTGTGGATGTGGTGGTTTTGTTGCACGAGGTGCATATTGTGGTTCTTCACCCTGGTGTCTACGAGGAAGCCTTTTTGGAGAGAGATGCTCAGGACGTGCGACGTTGGGGAAAAGTGGAAAACCAGTTGGGAATTAGTAGTGGGGTACCCTTAATATTCTTTATTATATGATATATTCTTGTATGAATTACTTGGCAAGAGTAACCATAGTGATGCTTGGAACTTAGTATACCTGTTTAGGTGATGATTTAGTTTCACTTGTTGTTCACTTTGATTTTCCATGCTTTCTTTACTTTTTCAAGAGAGGCTTCATGGAGGATCCTAATGAGTATACTATTATACTCACCCTATGTATATAAAAACTGTTTTTCAGGTCACTTGGAGCAGGTTGGAGACCAGGCTGGTTACAACTAGCTCGTGGTTACAGGAGCTGTTCGGGCTTGTAGTTGCTACTGCTTTACTTTCTTTTGGGTACTTGCGGTTTTCCCCGTCTAGTTGTAGTAATTTTTCATGACATTACATATGTTCACTTGGGTTTTATTTTATATTTCAGTTCTAATTTGGAGTTTGTTTCTATCTATCTTATCTCTCTCTTTCGCATGTGTTCTCTTAGAGGGTAATGCCTCCCATTTGCATGTTTACTATACCCTCAGTGCTAGTCGACAACCTGGGGCCCACTGGAGGCAGGACTCAGGGGTCATTATCTCCTTTCTCACATTACCAGCCCAGGAGGGGTACACTTTGTTGGGAGGGGGTCATGACAGATTATATTTTTAGATACTTTTTATTGGGATATATATATGTAACCTTTATGTTTAACATGTTATCTGACATGAAAAATTAATCAGGATGACTACAATTAAAATTTTGAATATATAAGATTAAATGTATGAGATCACATTTGAGGTTAAAATTTTTTAAATGTTGAGGTTGTTAAGGTTATTTTGGATTTTGGGGTATTTATTGAAATGTTCATAGTGGAACCTTTATTGTTATTCTAGAAAATTTTGGCGTTAAATGTATTATTTTAATGTTTATTCATTTTGGGAATCATCTTACACTATTATAACCAATTTTATGGTTTTGGATAATGCATAAATATATGAGAATTATATTGATATAATTTATATATCCATAAAAATTTGATTTTATTTGTTAATAAAAAAATCCCTGACAAATACTCATCGTTAGGAGAAATAGATTATAGTGTGGTGGAAAATGATTATATGGTGAAATTCTACATGTCCAGTATGTATATTTCCATATGTTCTCTTTTAGAATGTAATGTAATTTATAAACTCTAATAAATGGATCTTGAGAATTGTTTTTTCTAATAAACATCAATTATGTCAAATTTATGGTCTTTTAACCCTTCACTACTCATTATTTTGTGGTTGTTAACCTTCTCCTAAAAATGCTCTCTATAACTCTATATTTTTCCTTGGTTATTAGTTTTTTGTCACATGTCTATATTTTCACTTCCCACTGATGTTCTCTTCTTATGAAACCTTGTTTTGTGGGGAACTTCATACTTCCCTTTCCCTCTTTTTAAGTGTAAGTCTTATTAACCCTTTTTACGATGTAGGTTTTCGACAAAGGACTTTTCAAATACTAGGCCATTTATTACTGATAACAAGTTCAAATTAAAAGGATTAAATTTACTAAAATGGCGTGGGATAATGTAACACATTAATATTTTATAAAATAATTCTCTTTATATAGTTTTATCTCTTAAATAGCTTGAGTTAAACACAACACCATGTTTAAACGAACTCCGATTAACTATTAGAATATTATATTTTAATGTGACGGTTATAACCTGGCCATTAAATTATAGGGTATGAATATGATTAAAATAATTTATTATTATTATATATATATATATATATCTTATACTCAATAAAAATATATTTATAAACACATAATAATTAATATATCAATTTTTAGTAATGTTTTTTCTCTCAAGAAATACTACTTCTTCAAAAATGATTTTATTAATTTTTATGAGAAAATATTATAATTAATTTTTAAAACTTTTATAAATTTTACTTAATAAAAATAATATCATTTGGAAAAAAACATATCAAAATTAACTTCGGTTGAATATTTGATATTTTTTTGAAAATACTAATTTTTCAGTGAATCGTTAAAAATACCAAATTTTAGTGAAATCAGTATTCTTATTTTATAAGTATAATAAGTAGTATTGTTTTGTTTAATATTTTTTAAAAGTAAAATTAGTTCTATTATATTGTTAATAATCCAATCGTGTTCATTAGAATCAATTTTATTATTGAATTTGGTATAAAAATCTTTTAATACTTAAAGATATATATATTTTAAAATTAGATTTTCGTTTCATTTTTCACATTTATATTAAAATTAATTTATATCACTTATATGAATTTAGTTTTATGAAATAATATTTATTTTTATATTAATAAATTTATATTTATCGTCTTGTTATTTTTTTATATTTTTTTAATGAAGTTAAATTTTTAGTGAATAGTAAAAAAATATATTTTTGATGAAATACAATATATTTTTTCTTGATATCGCCAAGTCATAAAAAAATATAAAAATTATGAAACTAATAGATTGAATCTATAAAAAACTGTTTTGAACCGAACAAAAATGAAATGAAATTATAAATTTTCCATCTACTAGATGTGTGACTTTACAAATAATGTTTTAGATATTAATTTTGAGAATTAAAACACTTTGATGTGTTTTTTTTAAAATAAATTAAATTAGATTAAATTAAATTGAAAGTGAAAAAGATTAAATGATAAATAAATGGAAAAATAACAATAAATAAATGTTTTAATAATAATAATAATATAATTACGATGATGACGATGATGATGATGATTATTATCTTTTTTTAGTTTCGGTTTTTAGAAAACCTAAGGGGGATCTCCTCCCCCTCTTTCCTACTCATAATTCCCTCCTAGGCTCCCCCAATCATGCAACAACAACCTCCTCTCCTCCCTCATGAGGTGTTACACACCCCTCCCTTTAGCTCCCTTCTTCCGTGACATTCTTCTCCCAAATCTCTTGCGATTCTTGGTTGGCTTGTGGTGGTAGGTCTCTCTCCCTCTTTCTCATACATTTCTTTGACTGATTTTGGTCTTTCTATATACAATAACATTTCCCTGAACCTCTAGTCAATGATCTAACTATATTTTTGTGGTTTCATTGAGTTTTAGGGTATTTGAAGGCTCCCTCGGGACTCGTGAGTCTGTGTTCCAGCATCCACCACCGAAGGTGAGATGTATGGGTCCGTTTTGGCTTTCCCTTATCATTTTTGGTAAGGTTATAAACCTTCTGATTGGTTTCAAACCCTTTATTTGAGATTATTAAGGTATTTATGGGTTCTTAATAATTTAGTTGAGGTTTTTTGTACCTTTCTACTATGTTTTTATGGTTCTTGTAATTGTTGTTGTGGGTTTTGTCCAACTTTGAAGACATGAACACACATATATTAAGGTATGAATATATATAGTATATATATATATATATCTTCCATGTATGAATTACCTAATTTAACATAGAATATGTACATTGGGTTACCGATATATATACTTATAGTAAGGTATGTGCATGCATGTGTGTGGAGTAGTTCCGACTAGTTGCTGATAAATCTGTCATGTTCTAGGTGCTGAATTAGTTTCTCTCTGAGGCAGGGTACCTTTTTCTTTAACATTAATTTAAATACTATGTTAATTATATGTATTATTTTAATTTTCCAAGATTTAAATTAATACAACATATTTCAAATATTAAATTCAAATTTAGTGGGATTTCCGAATAAAGCGCTAAATGAGTTAAATGACCATTTGAATAGAAATTTCATGATTTTATAGTAAAACCCCTCTAATAGAGGTGAACTAACTTCAAGATAAAAATATAGTTTGTAGAATTATTTGTTTCTTGGATTATTTCTTTGGTTTTTTCCTTATGATTTTGATTTAGTTATTATTGTTAAAAAGGAAAGTTCAGGTGCTCGGTCCCTTTTTGTTGCATTTCCCCAAGTGGCCACATCCTTGTTGCATTGGAACCTATCCCTTACACATAATCCCTATAATATATCTCATATGTCTCAATGAGTTAAATTAAATTGTTAAGGTAAATGGGATGGTTAACATGACTTGGGAAAGTGGGTAGCATCCCTTAAGGTCAACAAACATGAACCCTTCAGAACTTGTAACATAAAATTAGTTTTCCATGTTTAGGAAAATTGAGTGAGAATAACCTTGAGTAGGATTGATCATACAAAATGTAATTACTTTAATAAATTATTAATCCATACAGAATTGTTTGAATTGTGTTAAATTATTTGATTTATTTCTATCGTGTCTATTATGAAGTTCTATAATGGAGAAATTTTTTTGGGTTGTTCGCCTTACCTTTTGGACACCCCTTTAGGTGTGCCCAACATAAATTGATTTTTTTCCTAATTATTTGAGTTGTGATTTTTTGGTTGAGTGTGTGGTACCATAGATTAATATCCTAAATTTATAACTTGATTTAAAAATCTGAATTGAACTATGGACTGGGCCTTTGACAATGCATATGCCCAGTTCCTATTGTTTAGCATTGTGCATAAGCTTGCATATGCATATTGTTTTTCCCAAAGTATTTTGGCTTGGTTGTATAAAATATATGGTCAAGATGGATAGATTGATTCCTTGAGATTCCATTTATGACATATGTTTTAAGGTATGCTATTGCCATGTGACTCTAGTTGTATTTTATTTTTAGTTCTTATGCCTTATTCCTAAGAATCTTGCTTGAACCTTGCTTATGTTTTTATCTTATTGCCTAGTGTTTTTTCTTAGAGCCTTCAATTAATTTTTTTGTTATATTCCTTAGTCCATGTTGATGTATTGTATTGTTTTACTTTATAGATTGAATAGATTGTGTCTCACGATTCTTGTTTGATATCCTGATTTATGTATATGCTTTCCATGTGATTTATGTATTGATGTTTTTTTGAAATGTGACTTAGAAACTATGGTTAACTTGATATGGGATGGGTGAAAATATGGGTTTTGTATTAATTACTCATATATGGGATCTTGTGATTGTGTGGTTTTACCACGATGCACCAGGGAAGTGTTGTTTTTAGGCTCGCTAGGAAAGGTATCCCTGAGCTTTCTATTATACTATTAGGTGATACTGGTTCCCTAAGGGGAAACCGAGGACATACCCATTGGTAAGATGGCTACACCAACCCTCAGGAGATACTCGATCCCTTACATATGATAAATGGGATGGACTCATGGTTACTATACCGTGATCGATACATGGACCTTCGAAATGATCACCTTGGATGGGCTTAGTGGCATTGTATAATTTGAATGGATGTACCATAGTGATAACTCAGGGACGTGCTTAGACTCCACTACTTCATTTGAAGGATTTGATGATTCTAATTGATTTATTTCATTGTTTAATTTATTATGCTATACTTTTTTTATTCTATTTATATTATATCATTCACTTGTGACTTTTCTCTCTTGCATATTACCATACTTACGTGATTACATCGGAATTAGACCCAAAGCCTAGGAACAAGATTGGGTATTCACCTATTAAGTTTCCTTGTTAATTTTGGAACTAGTACCCATATTATGCTTGTATAGGTACCTCTTTTCTAATTTATGGATTAGGCCAAAGTAGGTGGTATGAGACAAGTGTCCATTAGGAACTCAGACCAACTGGCTATTATTAATTTGATATCACTCTGCATTTATTTTATATGGAACACTTATTAATTTATATTGTATTTTATGGATTGGGATAGACACTATGGGTGTCATGCTATAGATATTTATATCTTACACAATTATTGAGTACCCTCGGTACCTGAGGAGAACCTATAATTGTAGGATCTATGTTGACTGTTGTATTGCTTGTTACAGGGAGTTAGGAGCAAAGGATCGAGCTGGAGCTCAGGATTCTCATAGGGATCATCCGTGAGGAATTACTATACTTTATGTATTATTATAATGTGTTGTAAATCATGTTGTATTGTTTAATACTTTTAGTTATGTATCATCACCATGAAATGCAATAATCTATTGTATAATCTGGCTTTGGCCACTTTTATTAAATTTTTAATTATTGTCTTACGGTGCTTTGTCAAATAATTATTACTATTTTTGATGTTGTCTGTTCTTGTTATGCTTCTTCTATCTATTATATATTGCTAATCACTGTGCACACTCTGATATATGAGAGCATAATATCCCCACAAAACACACCCTAGGACCTTAGTGCTAGTCGGCAGCCTCTGGCATTTAGGGAGATGTTCTTGAGGTCATGTGAACCTTCAGTCCAGCCACTGTATTAGAGGTGAGATGGGTCGAGACATTACAAAGTGGTATCAGATGGGATATTTTTCTTTTCCTAACTATTTTGGTTTGGTAGACAGAAGACAAAGAATGTGTTGGGGTTTTGTTAATAGTCGTACCTGGGACTGATCACCACACCTATAAAAAATGTCCATGTGGCTAGAGGTAGGAATTTATGTTCATGATTTCGATATTACAGTTGATATGATTTCACCTCAAGTGATTGGAATAATTTCTTCTACTTATGGATTTATTGAGTTTATGTTATTTTACCTTTGTCCTATTAAGGAATGTATTAAGCATTACATGCATCATAGTAAGCACATAAGGATTCACATGTCTTGCATATGCCATTCCATGTAGCTGCATTCATAGGTTTCCTACTATTATGATTGAGTAACTTTAATTCCATTACATGTTGTTATGTTTATTATAATTCCTATTTTTATAACATGATTAGGATTTAATATGCCATACTTTTTTTTCCTATATCATGTCTTCCCTATGTTAGCTACTTGTGATGACATGATATTTTTGTTTTGATGTAATTTATTTCATGGGATAAATGGATTGGTTGCAAATAATGGTATAAAAATTACACCTATAAATTTTATGTTCACTTTATGGATTGTCAGATTTCCTCCCATATGAATGGACTATTGACCATATGCATGTTGTATTATGAAATGGTTTTAAATGTGAATGGTTTGGAAATGGAACCTATAGCGGTGTCCTTTTTTTAAGACCATTGTGTAAGGGTAGATAAATATTTTTTTTATTTTTCTTGGAATGGATGAAAAAACATTTTCTATAGGAACTATTTCATTTTTCAATGGATTATATAATCAAATTTTGAGCCTTGTGACTTCTTTTAGCATTACCCGATGTTTGGTTCGGTGCTTTTCCTTCATAAAGGGATATCTTGTGGTAGGTATAACCCTAAAAACTTAAATAACTTACTATATACCAGGATATTTCTGTTGTATGGTGGAGTCATCCCTAGTTTGACCCCCCCATTTCATAAAATGAAACCCTTATTCATATGGGAAGTCAGAAGTTTCTTGGCCTTTTATATGGGTGTGAGCACCAACTGATGCTCAGTTTGCATTGGTTATACATGCCTTGGGCATGTCAACATCTTTGTAGGTCATTCGACCCTATATACTCCAAAATTATGGATGAATCGATATGTCATAAAATAAGTTAAAGGCCATCTTGCTTCTCTATGACCTAGGGGTAATATGTCTTCACATATGTGGTTCCGTCGAGTTTTTAATTTTGTGATGAATCGATTGAGTTTAGTGGAATCATAACACATTATACTGCTGAGTGCAGTCTTGGGTCATCTCTAGAGTAGAGTGAAATGAGAATATATAAAACAAGTTCATCCCAATGATTATGATGTTTTTTCAAGAGACTCAGGTGTTTTGAAACACTAGTCAGTATGGTTTTGGAATTTTTTTGAACACATTAATGTATGTGAGTGTGATTCGAAAGAGCATCACATGTTCATCTAAGGTGAATCTAACCTAGCGTGATTTTGAGAGGATGATATTTTTCCTTCTCTCTGTTGACTTGGAAGATCCTAATATGGGGAGAATCACATCAGATATGGTCAATGTATCCTTCCAATTAGAAGGATTGCAACCAAATAGGACCATTTTAAATGGTCGATCTTACTTAAATTAATTTTTGGGATGTTGAGTGTTAAAATGTTTCAGTGATTTCCTGAAAACACAAAGTTAGAATGGTTGGATATATACGTGACCTTTGGAAGAACTTTTATTCTTAGTGGACTTTAGTGGGCTAAGAATGAATGTTCACATGGTGCCATAATTGGTAAAGTCATCATGATCAGTTAGTAATGGTGCATCGACAAGTGAATCTAAGTTTCATTATAAAGTAGTTGACCTGTAATGGTTCGACTATTCTTTTCTTGAGTTTTGGTTTATTGGTTCATAATAATATCGAGCACTACGTACTGATATAGTGGGAGTATCTCAAGTATTTTTGGTAAATCTCAGAATTCTCTTATTTTACTCTTCTTAGCGATGATCATGTACTATAGCTTGATGACATCCTTGATACCCTGAGAGAGTGTTGGTCTTACGTCGTTCTAATGCTTTAATTATATTGAACTTGTTTGATGGTTCTCTGGTGTTTCACACTAGATGTGTGGTTTTCTTCATGGTTTGGTTAGGAACATCACCAAAATTCAGGAGTGTACTTTAGTGGACATGTTCTTGGTGAATGAGAGATGCCTTCGAAGGAGGAATCACCACTCTTCTTAGAATACGATGACCATCTAAGTTGAGCGTTCTTGTAAACGGTTAGCTGGAGATGGATCTACTTGATGTTCTTATTTTTAATGTATACGATCGGTGATTGGAATTTCTATGGAACATCATCTGGGGTGGAAAGTGTAGTTTTTTTGGTTGGTGTTTTTTATGAACAACCGACTTGGAATGGGATTTGAGGTCAATGAGGATCAACCGATTTGAACTATTTTAGGAATCATGTGAGAAGCAATGTTATAAGGCTTAGAGGCGTGCTTATAATAAAATTCAAATGGTGGGTTGATCCATGGTTTAGACTTGTCCACTTAATGATTAAATCCTAAGGTGGGAAGTACCCTTGGCCAGATGTTTAATGAGATGATTACATGATCATGTATCTGGATAAGTGGACTCAGGTTAGGTCCGTCTTAGCGCCTTAGATAGAAAATGATGGTGAGGTTTAGTTTTGGTGTTTTAAGTTTCATGTGTAAAAAACTGCTTGAAGGTGTGTTGGGAATTTGGAAATGAAAAACAACTATTTGAATGAAGATTCACGACCCTTTTAGGTTGGGTGATGTTTACATTGTTCCCAAAGGCTTCTCTGAGACAATACGTTCTAAGGTGGTAAGGTTGTAATGAATTTCATTTTGAACCGAAAAAAAATTTAATTAATTTTGAGAATTTTCAACTACTGTATGGTCAAATTTACAAACTGAGTTTCATATTATAATTTATAGAATTAAAAAAATGTGATGTGTATTTTTAATATAAATTAATTAAATTTAATTTAATTGATGTTTAATAAAATAAATGATAAAAAATGGGAAAATAATAATAAAGAAATGATTTAATAAAAATAAAAATAAAAATATTATTATGATTATGAATATGATTATTATCTTTTTTAGTTTAGGTTTTTAGAAAAACTAAGGGGTTATTCTCCCCCACTTGGCCACTCATGATGCCCTCCCAAGATCCCTTTAGGCCATCCAACACTAGCCTATCCTCCTCCCTTATGAGGCATGAAACACCCCTCCCTTTAGATCCATCCTTCTATGATATTCTTCACTAGAATCTATTGTAATTATTGGTTGTCTTGATGTGGCATGTCTCTCTCCCCCTTTCTTATACATCTCTTTGGATGATTTTGGTCATTCCATATCCAATACCATCACTAGTGTAGAAAACGTTATTTACGTCACCATTTTTTACGTCGGTTATATATAACCGACCTGAGAATCTGTGAAACGTGGTTTTTTACGTCAGTTATTTAATAACCGACGTTACAAATCGCGCGTGTTCGGTTTTTACGTCGGTTATTTTATAACTGACGTAAAAAACCAAAGCGCAGGGGTTTTTTATGTAGGTTATTTGATAACTGACGTAAAAAATGAGATATCTAGGCGTTTTTTACGTCAGTTATTTGATAACTGACATAAAAATCAAAAGCGCGGGGGTTTTTTTACGTCGGTTATAAAATAACCGACATAAAAAACCCCGCGCGCTTTGGTGTTGTTACGTCGTTTATAAAATAACTGACGTAAAAAACGAGATATCTATGAGTTTTTTACGTTGGTTATTTTATAACCGACGTAACAAAACCAAAGTGCGGGGGGTTTTTTACGTCGGTTATTTTATAACCGACGTAAAAAACCAAAGCGCGAGGGGTTTTTTACGTCATTTTTCAAATAACAGACGTTATAAATTTAAAAAATAGTTTATAACGTCGGTTATATAATAACCGACGTTATAAAACATTTAAAAAATTAAAGCCCCATGGACTGTCATTTGTGTTTTTTCAATCGACACTCCACCGACTCGTCTCTCTCGCACAGTAAACCCTAATCGGCTCGTCGATCGACCTACGTTAAACTCATTTTGGCTTCATCGTTTATCATCTTTAGTCTCCTCGGATCTATCATCTCAACTCGCAACACTCAAGTAAGCATTCCACAAATTTATTTCATTCTTTTTTTTCCCAGATAGTCTATATTTATGTTTTGCGATTTTTTTGTTTAAACTAGGTTAGATTCTTCCATTTCGAACCCTATTACATCTTTTTGAATATCGTTGGCACCAGAAATTCTTTTTTATCTTGAGTGTCTTGTTTTTTTATTTCTTTATAAAACAAATTTTGATATATTACCTTGCATTTAATGACTCAAAATCCTCATATGTTGGAAACATATTTGGGGTTATTTATTGAAGGACTATGGTGTGATTAAGGAAAGATTTGGAATATTTCCTGATTTGACCGGTTTGAATTTCATTATCAAAAATAAATTTGAGGTATGGTTGATTCATCCATTCCTTTTATCCTATATTTCATTTAACGCTCAGGTTCATATAACAATTTGTAGTTTGATAACCAATAATGTTTATGTGATTAGATAATTAAAAGAAATTATCATCATATATAGTGAATCATCCTTGTTGAGTGTCTTATCATAGAATAGGAATCAATCATCCATATTGAAGATGTCATTTTTTTAGAAAACAAAAACCATTAATGTAAACCATTTATCATTCATTAATTGAACTAAAATAAATATTTACACATGAGTTATAATGGAACATAATAAAATAAATATTTATCATTCACCCTCATAGAGTCTAATAAATCTATGATAAACCATTTTTTTCTTTAATGGAAATAAATTCACTTTTACCCACTTTGTATTTTTAGAAGACACTAAACTCACTTATAATTTCACCCTTCTGGGAAGTATTAAACATCATTATATCCCTTTAAAAAATCTAAATGTCACAGAAATATCGTGCATCCATTTTTTTTATAGGACTCTACTATAGATAAGTATACCATTTTTTATATTATTATTTATGATAAACTCTATCATAACATCATTAATATATGTTTATAAAAATGGGAATATCATAATTCTCATGATTTTAGTTGAGAATAATGATAATGTTTTTTATTAATGTTAATATAGACATGGGTAATTTTACAAAAAGAATGTGAAATTGAAAAATGAATGTTACTTATATGTACTTCACAAGATTTTTTGATTTTATGTCACAAAACTAATTGATGATCGAATACAACAAATAATTCCACCACCAACCAAAGTGAAACCAGTGTATTGTTCTATTTTAGAAATTTCGTATTCAATCAATGAGATTGTGATTTATTTATTTTTTAGAGTTTCTGAATCAAGATACTAGATTCTATTTCAAATGGGTATTTTTTTTTTATGTTTCACGATTTTATTTGATGTAGGTTTTTGTTTTTCATGGATTACTTCATAAAGTGGTCTCGGTTCATTTGATTTTGTGTTTCCTTTGACACCATCCCCCCTTAATGACTATGATCTCTCATTGCCAGTTTTTCTCTAATTGTTCTCTCATACACCTTTTGGATTTGATGGTTGATTACAAACATATTTAATCAAATATATAAGCTGGATTATATGCATTTTTTAGGATTATATTGTTGTTTTATGCCACTTTATTTATTATTCTATCCAATACTAAGACCCTTTCTAGTAAGAAAAATTTCATAAGAAATATGATTGGACTCTTCATCATATTTCATGAAACATTTTTAATAATGCCACGTTTTTAAAAAAAAATGTTATATCAAAGAGGTGGAAACGAGTGCTGTCCGGGGGGGTGTCCAAGGGGGTGGGTGGGTGTGAGTGGTTGTCCACGGGGGTGGGGGCCTGCCCAGAGGGTTTTGGGGGTTGTCCGGGGGGTGGGGGGCTGTCCAAAGGGTTGGGGGTGTCCAGGGGGGTGTTGAAGGGGTAGGGGTGGGGGGTAGTGTCCAGGAGGGGTGGGGGGGTGCTGTCTAGAGGGGTGGGGGGCTGTCCGGATGATTGGGGGGTGTCCAGGGGTGGTCCAAGGGGGTGGGTGGGTGTGGGGGGCTGTCCAAGGGGGTGGGGGCCTGTCTAGAGGGTTTTGGGGGTTGTCCGGGGGTGGGGGTGATTATCAGGTTTACTCCATTTTCTCCAATTTTCTATCAACTATGTAGGCGGCATGGTTTTCTTTGATTCAATGAAATTTAAAACTGTTATATCTAAATATATTTTGTTTTAAAAATAATATTCAAGCATATTTTCTTAAATACCCATAGATTTGTTTTATATTTTAAATTGTTTTACATTCAAATTATGATTTTTTTCATATAAACATATATTTGTCTTATCTTAAAAATATATATTTTTTGTTGATATTTGTTATAGGTAATAATGAGTCGAAGCTGGATTATCATCTTTACCATTGTTTAACATGCTTACCATATTACCAATGTTTACTATTATGTAACTTAGTACACTTTTCTATTTTATGATTACAGTAGTATTAAAATATTTGAATTTTTATATTTGTGAACTGAAGTTTGTTTTTTTGATGTGAAGGATAATGATAGATCATTCAGATGATCAACCACATGATTCTGGAGAGGAGCATATTTCTGGTCATACCTCTGGGGTTGAACATTCACATTCTCCTATTACGACAAAGAGTTCAAAGGTTGGTAAACGTGGGTGCACACGTTTACCAAAATTATCACTTGCCCGTACATAGGATCAGAGGATAGTCGTTGCGTTTGATGATGATGATATTCCTAGAGGTCTGAATGCAAAATATTTTAAGAGTTTTGTAGCAACTCAGGCTAAGAGAAAAGTAAGCATTCTGTATGATGATTGGAGAAGTGTGGATAAAGAGATTATCTCTCAGTTGTGGGAGATGATTTTGGTAAGATATTTTGTCATTGTTTGACTATTCTTTTAATGTTTCTAGTATATATAATATGTTTAACCTCTTCTTTATCAGAAGACATTTGATATTCCTGACACTGGAGGAGTCAGGAAGAAATGCTTATCGTTGGATGCCAGGAGATGGAGGGATTTCAAATCAACCCTCTCATCTGATTTCATTTATGGTCATAGGATTCATGAAAATTCAAGTCGTATATATCCTTTTATAGATGAAGACACATGGAGACAGTTTTTTGAAAGTAGAAGAAAAGAGTCATTTCTGGTATGGGCAATGTAAACTTTTATAAAATTCTTATATAAATGATTTTATTAATGTTTTTTTAATGATTTCGTATTCTTAAATTATAGCAAACAAGGAATGCTCATTTGGAGATCCAATCTAAAAATGTATACCCTCATTGTTTATCTCGGGGAGGGTATGCATTATTAGAAGAACAAATGATGGCGGAAAAATTTCAACAACTAAGAGCTGAGTCTTCAAGCTCTAGAGAGGTGGCCCCTCGATCCCCTCCATCTAGAAATGAAAAATGGTATAGAGCTCGGAAGGGAAAAAAGGGAAATATCTTTTGGAAGAATCGATAATCCTAGCTGAGAGGATTGTAAGATATCTATTTTATTTATTTAAGTTAACTATTTTCTTCATATAATTTCAATCATTACAGAAATGTTCAATTAATTAATATAGGACTCTCTTGAGGAGAAGAGTTCAGAGGGGACATTTATAGCTACTGGGAGGGAAGATATTTTATTTGCAGCATTGGGAAGGCCCGAACATCCTAGTTGTGTAAGAGGATATCCAGCAGGTGTATCGGTAAGAAAAGTGTTTCCACATTCTTCAACTTCTAACATTGAGGGGGTTTATAAAAAAATAGAATCCTTGGAGGCTGAAGTTCATAATATTAATGCGACGATGGAGGAAAATATTAGAGAGTCGGTGCAGTCTATGTTTGCAGAAATGGAAAGACAATTTCAGACTGCAGCTCCCACTCCTCCACCTCCCCCTGCAGACCCCATTATTTATCCTCCACCTCCGCCAGTAGCTCCCACTCCCCCACCTCAGCCTGCGAACCCCATTTTTTATCCTACGGCTCCGCCCCAACTTCCTACTTATTGCGAGTTGTATGTTGATGATTCTCAACATCATATAGTAGCATATGGGTTGGTATATTGTATAGGAGATGCAGTTCATCATCAACAATTATAGGTAGAGAATCAGAGGGTCACTGTACAGGATATTATAGATAGATCATCTAGGGTACCAATACCTACAGATGAGGTGGCGATAGTTGGACAGAGTATCGACCATTTTTTAATTTGGCCATCCAGACTTCTTCGACTCATTACCATAGAGGTATGAATGTTATATCTTTTTTTTTTATTTTTTATTAAAGTTGTTTTATCATTTGAAAACTAATATATTTTTCAATTTTTTTTATAGGAATACGTCAAAGTTAAAGAAATACTATATAGACAACAACAAAGACAAATGGCTATGAAATCAGATACAGATTCAAATGGTCTTGACAGATTGTCAAGATATTCACATTTGTTGTCGGGTTATTATTAGTTTCCAATGGAAGCTCATGTTTGTGGACGTGAAATAAGAGTGG
This sequence comes from Viscum album, assembly GCA_963277665.1. Taxonomy (NCBI): domain Eukaryota; kingdom Viridiplantae; phylum Streptophyta; class Magnoliopsida; order Santalales; family Viscaceae; genus Viscum; species Viscum album. The sequence goes on along the minus strand of OY728163.1, from coordinate 1,039,917,643 downwards.
GGATTATAAAAACTGATATCATGGAGCTTGTTACTGGAGATAAGTTGGGCATCAACGTGGTGAAATTGTTTTCCATCTAAGTCTTAACACCTTTTCCATGCGTTATATTTATTAAAAATGTATACTTATGTATGTTTTGTATTATGTATCTTTATAAAATTTTTGAGAGGAATGAGATGACAGAAATATATGGATTCATGGACCTGCAATTGATTTCCCCTGAATCATGTGCATTGAATGAGGAACAAAGAATGGTTTATATTGCTGAATGATTTGAAAAGAATATTATCACACAATGTTGGATGATGCCTTTTTGTGAGAGGTATGAAAAACATTTCTCTCAAAGAGTTAATTATCTTTTAAAATAAAAAACCACTAACATCAAATTTCCTTTTATCAGTGATCATTGGATGTTAAGGGTTTTTTGCCCAAGGGAGAAAGCCCTTTATTGGATATGATCTGTCCATGGTGATGTGCGGGAAAGTTTTAATAATATATTGGAAAAGTAAGTTCAATTTCTCAATAGTTTTATATATTATAATGAATTTTAAATTTACCCCATTCGTATTATTTTCTAATAGTGCATGGTCCTACTTTCGAAAAAACACAAAGAAAAGAGGTGCAAAGATCAAATATGTAAATGCGAAGGTAAATATCCATTTATAATTTGTACTTTTTGATTTATTACATAAAAATAATATATTGAATTTACACTCATTCAAACAGAATTTTCATGAACAACAAGGCCTCATCGAATGCGGATATTATATATTAAGATTCATGTATGAAATAATAACAACTGGGACATTTGTGAATTTTGACCTGGTACGATTTCCTCTTAAAATTTTCCATAATATTTCAATTTGATTTATTCATTATACACGTTAACTACTTTATTTTTCATTTGTAGCTTTTTGATGACCCTAAACCCTATACTGCTGAAGACATCAAACACTTACAAGTAGAGTGGTCAAATTATTTTACAGGTTTGATTGACTTTTAGTTGTTTTTAATGTAAAATGTAATTTTGAATATTGTCATTGTAATTGTGTATTTGGTAGTTGTTTAGGTTGGATTTAGTTTTTTTTGAAGTTGACAGTGTATGTTTTTAATGTTATATAAGTGAATGTTTAATTTTGCTCTACTTCTTATTTTGGTTTACTTATGATGGGTTTTCTGGTACGGTTGTGGGATTGTGGGGGAGGGGTTCCAAGGGTGTGGGGGTGTGTTCAGTGGGGTTGGGGGGGTGTCCAGCGGTCTGGGAGGGCTGTCCGGTGGGGTGGGGGGGCAATCCAGGGGGGTGGCAGGGCTGTCCAGGGGTGTGGGAGTGATGTCCAGGGGTGGGGGGGGGGGGGGGTTGTCCAGGGGTGTGGTGGGGGCTGTCAAGTGGGGTGAGGGGGTGTTGTTCAGGAGGGTGGGGGGTTGTCGAGGGGTGTTTGGGGCTGTCAGGGGGTTGGGGGCAGTCTAGAAGTGTGGTGGGGGATCCAATGGGGTGGGGGAGGGATGTCCAAGGGGTATACATGAGGGTGGGAGCTCCAATGGGGTGGGGGAGGGTTGTCCAGGGGGTATACATGAGGGTGAGGGCTCCAACGGGGTGGGGGAGGGCTGTCCATGGGGTATACAAGAGGGTGGGGGCTATCTAGGGGGTAAGTTTTATATGTTATCAATGTATATGCTTAATTTTGATCTACTTCTGTTTTTGTGGTACGATTTCTTGATTTGTTTTCTGGTTGATTCTGGTGGAGAGCAGATGACTGCATTCAATTTTTTTAAAAAAAATTGGGTTTATCACGTCGGTTATTTAATAACCGACCTGATAAAAGGCCTGGGAAATGTTTTATCACATCAGTTATTTAATAATCGACCTGATAAACCACCGCCCCCAGTTTATCACGTCGGTTATTTAATAACCGACGTGATAAACCCCCCTCCCCCCGGTTTATCACGGCGGTTATATAATAACCGACGTGATAAAACCCCCTCACCCGATTTATCACAGCGGTTATATAATAACCGACGTGATAAACCCCCCTCCCCCCGGTTTATCACGTCGGTTATTAAAAAACCGACCTGATAAGCCCTCCGCCCCCGGTTTATCACGTCAGTTGTTTAATAACCGACGTGATAAACCCCCCCGGTTTATCACAGCGGTTCTATAATAACCGACGTGATAAACCCCCCGGTTTATCACAACGGTTCTATAATAACCGACGTGAAAAACCCCCCGCCCCCCGGTTTATCACGCTAGTTCTTTAATAACCGACATGATAGACCATTTCCCCGTCCTTTTATCACATCGGTTTTTTAATAACTGACGTGATAAACCATTTTCCAGGCCTTTTATCACATCGGTTGTTAAATCACCGACGTGATAAACCCTTAACATTTTATTTAGCACGTCGGTTCTAAAATAACCGACATCATAAACATCGCAATTTTATGTTTTTGACGTCGGTTTTTATATAACCGATGTCAAAAATGTTATTTATAAAGTCGCCCGTATTAACGTCGGCTAGAAACCGACGTAAAAAATGAAAAATAACCGACGTAAAAAATGTTTTCTGCACTAGTGCATTAAGATAAATCCCCAGTTAAAGGTATAACTCTATTTTTTTTGGTTTATCTTTGTTTTTGGGTATGGAAAGGCTCCCTCAAAAATCTTGAGTCCATGTTATAACATCCATAGTCAAAGGTGAGGTGGATGGGGTCGTTTTTTCTTGTCATCGTTGGTTGGGGAAAGGTTCTAAACATGATGATTGGTTTAAAAAACTTTATTTGAGAGTATTATGGTTTTTATGGGTTCTTAATAATTTAGTTTAAGTTTTTTGAAACTTTTCCCTGAGTTTTTATTATTCTTGTAATTGTTTTAGTTGGTTTTGGAGAACTTTGAAGGCGTGCACACACATATACTAAGTTGTGTATATATATAGTCGATATATATATCTTCGATATAAGTATTCCCTTATGGCATGAGGAATACATGAATTTGATTATATATATATATGTATATATATTTATATGAAGGTATGTGCAAGGGTGTGTGTGGAGTAGTTCTGGGTGGTCGCTGATAAATCTGTCAAGTGACTAGTGTTAACTAGGTTCCTCTCTAAGGTAGGGTCCCTTTTCCTTTTCCTTTAATTTAAAAACTATTTTAATTAAATGGATTACTTCAATTTTCTTAGATTTAAATTAATGCAATAGATTTGATAGAATAAATTAAAATTTAGTGTGATTCTTGAATAATGTGCTAAATTAGATAAATAACTATTTGAATAGAAATGTCATGATTTTATAATAAAACCCCTTCAATAGAGGTGTTCTACCTTCAAGATAAAAATTTAGTGAGTATACTTTTATGTTTCTCATCTTATTGCTTTGGGTTTTTCCTTATGCTTTTTATTTGGTAATAATTATTAAAAAGGCATGTTTAGGTGTTTGGTCACATTTTGTTGTATTTTCCCAAGTGGGAACATCCTTGTTTCCCTAAAACCTCTCCCTTACACATGATCCCTATAATGTAGCTGCTATGTCTCAATGAATTAAATGAAATGGTTAAGGTAAATATGATGGCTGAGATGATTTTGGAAATAGGGTAGAATCACTTAAGGGTAAGGAACATTAACCCTTCAGAACATGTACCTTAAAATCAATTTTCTATTTCTAGGAAAATTGAGTGAGAATGACCTTGAGTAGGATGGCTCATACCAAATATAATTTCTTGAATAAATGGTTTATCCATATTGATTTGTTTGACTTGTATTAAATTGTTTGGTTTGTTCTATCATGTTTTTTGTGACCTTCACTTATGGCCAAATTCATTCAGGGTGTTAGCCTTGCCTCTTGGAGACCCCTAGGGTGTTCCCAACCCAAATGGGCTTTTTTCCAAATTACATGAGTTGCATTTCATCTTTGGGTGAGTGTGTGGTACAATGGAATAATGTCCCAAAATTATAAATTAATTTAAAAATGGGAATTGAACTATGGACTGGGCCTTTGAAAATTCATATATCTAGTTTCTATTATTTAGCCTTATGCATATGCGTGTCTATGTATATTGTTTTTTACAAAGTGGTTTGGCTTTTTTTGTATAAAATACAAGCTCATTCTTGATAAATCAAGACCTTGAGATGTCATTTATGACATATTGTTATAGGCATTATAATTCTTTGTGACACTGGGTGCATTTCATTGCTAGAGCTTATGCCCTTTTTCTAAGACTCTTTCTTGAACCTTACTTATATTTATTTCATATTTTCCAGTGTTCTGGATTAGATCATTGAGTTAATTTTTTTCTAAATATCTTTTCAATGTCGATGGATTGGATTTCTTTACTTGATATATTGAATAAATTGTGGCTCATGGTTCTTATTTGATAGTATGATTTATGTATATTCTTTCCATGTGATTTATGTATTGATGTTTTCCTTTAATTGTGCCTTAGAAACAATGGTTCACTTGATACGTTCTAGGAGAGAACATAGTTTCCATATTAAAGAATAATAGATGGTATCCCATGCTTGGGTGGTTATACCACGATGAGTTGGGGAAGCGGTGTTTTTAGATCATTAGGAAATGGATCCCCCAGACATTCTATTATACTATTGGGTGATACTGGTTCTCTAAGTGGAAATCAAGGAAAAATCCATTGGTAAGATGGTTACACCAAGATTCAGGTGATAGTTTATCCCTTATGTGTGATACGGATCACATAGGACATGATCAATGACTTTGGATATTTTGAATGGATGCACTGTAGCGATACCCCAAGGACAGGATCAGACTCTATTATTGAATTTGATGGATTTATTGAATTGAATTGAGTGATTTCATTGGTTAATTTATTGCACTATACTTGTTGCATCTATTTATATTAGATCATGAACTTGTGAATTTTCTCTATTTCTTATTAGCATACTTACATGATGACATGGGAGTTAGACCCCAAGCCCAAGAACAAGATTGGGGGTGAACCTATTGAGTTTCCTTGATAGTTTTGGAACTATTATACATATTATTCATGCAAAGGTACCTCTATTCAAATTTATATCTTAGGCCGAAGCAGGTGGTATAGGACATGTGTTCTTTAGGAACCAAGACCAAGTGGCTATTATTAATTTCTTATTACACTGAATTTATATTATATGGCACACTTCATAATTTATATTGCACCATATAGATTGGGAAAGATAGTGTGGGTGTTTTCTTACTGGGTTTTATATCTCACACCCTGCTCGGGCACCCTCGGTACCCAAGTAGAACTTATAATTTCATGATCTAGGAATACCACTATATTGCTTGTACATAGGAGTTAGGAGCAAAGGACCAAGTTGGAGCTCAGGATGCTCATTGAGATCACCTGTGGGGCTATGATACCCTTTATTTATTATTTTAATATGTTTTAAATTATTCTATATTGTTTACTGCTTTCAATTATGTATCACCACCATGAAATGCATTCATCTGTTGTATAATTTGGCATTGGCCACTTTTATTAAATTGTTAGTTATTTTCTTTTGATAATTTGACAATTATTTATTACTATTTATGTTGATGTATGTCCTTGTTATTATTATTATATCTATTATATATTTTTAATAACTATACTTACTCTAATATATAAGATAATAGTCTCATCACAGTCACACCCTAGGCCCTTACTGCTAGTCGGTACCCTACGACATTTGTGGGGATGCGCTTGACATCCTGATACCCACCAGTCTAGCCACTGTCTTAGAGGTGTGATGGGCCAGGATGTTAAAAACCCAAGTATGATAAAATAATACAAATATCATACAAAAGTTATTTAAAATAATTTATATTAGAATTTTTCCATGATAAATATGAATATCATTTTCAGTGCTGACACAGATCTTGCACAACGCTGGAAATGTCAAATTTAGTAACCTAAAGATATTATTAGACATGGAATAATTACTATCTAGATTTTTTTTATTAAATATTAATTATTATAAAAGTTTTATATTGTTAAAAACGAATTTTTGAGTTATATAACAAGTGACTTATCCAAATGGTTTTCCATTGCTTGTTCAATGTTGAAAAAGTAAAAATAACACAACAAATAAAATTTCATGGAATAGATATAAGTTAAAATAAACATTTAATGAATATAAATGTATATTTTTATTATAATACACTTATTTTTCATGATGTTACTTTATTTTTAATTTTTTGGTATTATATAAGTACCTTAAATTCCGGCTCAACCCCGTCACTACATTTATTTAATTAATAGATAAATATAATAAATGATTTTAAAAATATAAAAATAATATAATTTTAAATAATTAATGATTCAAAAGAATTTATAGATCTATATGACTTGTTATGGATGTGATAAAGAATTATAATATAAATTCCCCTTTGTTTGGATATATTTAAGGCTAAATTAAATGAATAGTGTAAAATATACAATAATTATATTTTATAAAAATAATATTTTATTAAATTATTTCTAAATAATAAAAACTATTAAATAAGATATAGTTTATATTTTATGGTAAAAAAATTCATACATTTTCCATTTATGAGTATATTGTTACCTTATAAGTGAAAATTCCCAACATGTAATATTGAAATATTTATTATCATAGTTAAATTAAAATTTGTTAACCAAGAGTCAATAAAAAAGATATGGTTTAAAATGAACTCAAAAAATGAATAAATTATATTAGATGATGCGATTATAAACCTATACTTTATTAATTTCAAATCCATTTCCATTTGGAATTATATGAATCTAAAAGAGTCTTATTATATTTTAATTGATTTATGAAATTCTGAAAGTTCCCCCACCTCAATTATAAAAGGAAACCTCCTCCTTCACTTATTTAAAACACTTTGAGTCCTCAATATTAGACTAAATTTGAAAAATTAGCTTCCAAAACTCAAATGAAAAATTATAGAAGTTTTTTTCTTCCCAAAAGGCCAACCCTAGAGCCCTTTAGAGGAGATCTAATGTATTTGTTTCAAAGAAGAGGTAATCACCTTAACCGACCACTTTCTTTTCTACTATTCATTACCCCTCTGAATCTATGGTATTTATCATTAATAATAAATTATGTATCATAAATATTCTAAAATTTTATTATTGTTATTAAAAAACCATTATAAACCATATTTCGCATCAAACAAAAAGTAAAAGTATCTCCCATGCGTGTGTACGTATTTCCATCTCCACAGAGTGATGTAGTTCATTTTTCATATCTATCATTTATGGATGGGTATTATGATGGTTTTAAAGATTATATATGGTATTTATGAAATAATTATACTTATATAGTGATAATATCATGTCTACATTCTTACCATCATATCCTTTGGGAAATGATAACATTGCTCATGCGTACGCATGGACTACCACCTCCATGAAGTGATGAGATTCATTTTCCATTTATATTTAAGTTGGATGTTAATGAAGAAAAATTTGAGGAATATATATGATATAATAATTATTATATAATAGTTAATTTTTTTATGCTTCTTTCAATCCATTATTCAAAAAATGGAAACAATGTTCACACGTACGTACGACCTACCGTCTCCATAAACAGTGTAATTCACTTTTCTATATATATATTTTTATGAATAATTGTAAATATGTATCTGATGAATATATATTATTTTTATACCAAGAATAAAATTTTGCAAATTATGGAACCATTATCAAATAATAAGTATCAGGACTACCAAACCGAAACATTTTTTAAAAATGTATCAGTTATCACCTAGAACAAGGATTTTAGTTAAAAAATTATTAAAAATGGGTGATAAGATGTCACAAATAAATAATAAATGGTATGATTGATATTAATATGGTCATGTGACATATGTCTAATAAATATATTTTTACTATATATGATATTTTAAAGTAAATTTGGAAAGTCAAGACTCGAGGTAAGGGATTTTTGTCTCACTTTTATTTCAGTGGGAAATGTGCCATATTCACCCCTTGTTTCTTTTATGCGGTGTATATACTTCCAATGAATGTATTTTATAATATTAATTTTGAATTTTATTGTGATTTACATATCTGTATAAATTTCATTCTTTCACGGGGATTATGATTCAAATGTTACCAAAGCGGTACGAGATTTATGTTTCAATCCTATTTTAATCGGGATTATTTATACATGAATTTCCATTAAGGAAATTATATGATACTTATATAATGAATCCATTTCATTTTATTCAAATATTTTTATTGATTTAAATTATATTTTTTCTATTCATTTTTCATACATTATTTATTTAAGATATAAAAATTGTGTTTAAGGAAAATCAACTTCATTTCACTCTTCGTAATAAAATCATTTTTTCTTCTATATTCATATTTTTTTAAAAAACTTTTGTGAATAATTTTAAGAAAATATTATGAATTTTAAATATTCTTTTCCATTGTTTGACTTTTTATATAATTTTTTACATAGAATCATCTTTTTTTTGAATGAGGTACTTTTTAACTTTTTACAAAAAAACTTTAATTGAATGTTTTATTTACCTTATATGGCATGAACAGAATTTCCCCCATAATGAAACCTAAATTATTTGAAAATTCCATTATAAAATTTTTATGTTTATTTTAAAATAAAATACTTTCTTTATTAATTTCATATTTAATATATTTTGAAAAGTTATTTTTAAATTTGAACTCAAGAATGTTTTAATGATATTTTAATGGTATCTATATTCATCAAAGAAAAATCCCTAGATTATACTTATGATTTAATGAGTTCATAAACCATAGATAAAATGATTATTATTTCTCTATATAGATTTGTATTATTATTAAAAATTATTATGAAACTCATTTCCTTGGGTAATGCTATGATGAAATGTTTATAAGACAGATTTCTTTTCATAGGTTAGGATATAATGATTGCTTTATGATCATGTGAAACAAATATGTAGGTTTTTTATTATGTGACATGTCAGAACTATATATTCCTCTAATGAATTATGTAAAATTTTATATATCATGAGATAGTTATGGGGAAAAAGTGAATATGTTTGATCTATTATGAAAAATAAGGTGATGTTCTTGATCTGTAATGGGAAACAAGTTGATGTGATTAATATAGTATGGGAAAAAGGTGTTGATGATATATTTTATGGTCTTGGAAGTTGACCATGGGATGTGAAATGGTTTCTATACTTATGATGATGCCACACATAGATTTACGACATGAAATTGTTGTTCATTATTACGTTATGATGAATCCTAATTATTATGTTTCATGTATTTTAAAATTATAATGTTTTATGCCATAACTAATGTTTGTGATCTTTGAATGATTAGGTAAGAACATTGAATGTTACGGTCATGATATAATACCCTTATTCTTATCTTATTCTTTAATATGACCATCGATTGATATATCCTATGTTCACCTTTAATGAGAATCTAATATCACCCTTTCTAATGTTTCCCTTACAAAATTAATGAATAAAAGTTTTAAGTATGATATATCTAATAAGGGTACTATTTATGATGAAATAATTAAGAGACGGGGTAGATATTTTATGAACCATTTGATTATGTGTCGAAAATTCTAAAGGAAATAGACCAATAGGATTGTCACATGAATCATTTTTTTTATATAGTGAATATTCCTCAAAATAGATGTAATATTTAGGTATTAAAGCTTGGTCTACTACATTTATGGATGAAATGTATTGGTTAATTTAGTTTTTTAAAGGTGCTCTGCTATAATTTGGATATACGGTAGGCCCTTGAGCTCCCTCTATTGTATTTTATCTAGTTTGAGCTATCTATAAAACCAAAATTTTACCCCAAGTAGAATCTCAAATTACTACTTAATGATCCTAGGGATCATAAGAGGGAGATACATTCCCAAATCATTGTAAAAAAACTTCTCTGGATTACATCACTACCCAGTTATTGGCATAATTTTGGGTGAGTCCAGGGTTGGAGTTGGTGAGTAATAACATGACCATCTCCCAGAATACATTAGTGGTGAACTTAAACCACTACTGGAGAATGATACAGAGGTGTCTTTCTGAGTGGACCCTTATATACACCTTCTTTATCTGCTACTGTATACACTCAGATTACAAAGAATATTGATATGGGGTGTATGGATCAAAATAGGTGTTTTCGTCAACCTGTATGACTAGTAACCAACACAAAAAATCCTATAACTAATCTCTTTACTCATGAATACCATGAATATAATAAATCATATCAAAATATTGGGTTGGGATGGAACTAATATAGATGTTTCCAATGTTGTTGATACTGGAAATCACTCTAGTTTCCCTATGAATCACCTGTAAGTCCTTGATGATGTTAAGTAGGGAAGACCAGAGACTACTGATCAGGGAGTGATGGAATTTAAAAACTAATCCCCCCAAATTGAACTACGATCCATCCTTGTATAAATTATAATGAACTATAAATTCACCTAGGAATTCCCCCCTTAAGACTTTACCCAACTAATTATACAATCTGGCGAATATTGGGATGCCCAAATTGACCTGGTTATCGAACTCCATGATCATAAATATTACTAAGGTCTATAACCACAAAACAATGTGTGAATGCTTGAACAATAGAAACCACTCAATAAAAAATGTCTCTATGAATGCTATATACCAGACCTCTAGATGCTAGTACACCACACTATATCCCAAATCCTATTATTGTCCCTCTTCTAGCATTATCCAGTATGATCACATCCTCCTATGTTGCTAAGAAATTGGGAACTCATTTTGATACTCTATTATCCTCTCCACTAGTATGTTCAAGAAAATTCCTACCATGTTTTTAAGAGAATTTCCTAGAGTAAGGGTGAGTGATGCTTCAATACCAATGTTAGCTGGTCAAACATAGTATTCGATGTCAATGGTTTCATGTTTTCATTCCCCCAGATGTTAGGTGTTGGGAGTAACTCACCATAATGGAATCCCATCATTGGGATCTTGATAATGTTGTGTAGGTCCCATCGATTGATTCCCACCTCCCCATGATGAAGGTGGAAAGAGTTCTTATCTAGAGAATATTGGATAAAGAGTACTAACCATAGATACAGTTAGTGATAGATGTGAAATTGGTGTGTTTAAACAACCTCATATAGCCTAATAAGACACATTCCAATCCTTTAGTACTCAAACATTTAGAATACCCATCATTACAATTCGCACTCATCAGTAATATTACCCATGATAATATTTCATAGTCTTCGTACCACACCTTCCAGTTTTTCAAAATACTGGAATTGATGATGCTTGCGTAATGGGTTAGAATCTCCTCATCTATCATCTTCTCTCTAGTGAATATTCTCATCATGGTTCTAGGTTTATAGATGGAAGTATACTCACACTCACTACGTGAGTGTCTAGAAGCAATGATGTTCTAGTCTTAAAGATTATCAGTGTGGGAGAACTAGAGCCTCAGTGTGTTAGTTCAAATATTTGGGATAACTAAATCATCAAACGGTCTAAAACTATTGAGGGGATATTTTTTACTGAATATATATCCTCTCTTTACTTCCATAAACTAACCTGTGACACCTTTTTTTTCTGATATGATCATCCTAACATGAAATATTTCATGGTTTCTAACCTTTTTCCTTCTCCTAGAAGAGATAATAGCGATATAAGAAAATTATTTATCTATTTCTAAGTGATTATGAGAGTTTTCAAAGTCTATATTACACAACTAAAAATTTTCTCTTGAAATTCAATCTGTATAACATAACTAGATCCCACTTCATGTAAATTAATAGAAGAGTACCAACTTTGGTTTGTGTAAGAGAGTTCATGTAAGTGAGAGGTTTTGTGAACACCGTGACACTAAGGCTTGGGAGTTCATAAAAATCATTGTGTTTTAATCACAAGATAAGTATTTTAAAGTGTGAATGTTTTGTTACCATACCTGGGTAACCCTTTAATTTATATGGACATGATACCACCCCGAGTTTCATGGTCATACAATATGGCTGCACTACCCAAACCCAGAATTGCGTGAACCAGTGAAAACACCCAATGTTTGTAATTTTCTATAGAATTTGGTTATTTCATTCTCCTTAAACGCCAATTTTGAAAGGATTAATTTATTATAAAAAACAAATCTTAATCGATATATATTTTTTACAAATTAAGGGGAAAACTCAACTCATGGGACCATTATAGATAACAAGGGATGACTATGTGAAACTTTATGAATTTCCAAAAAACTCCAAAATTTAAATTCAAGTCACTTGTGTGAGAAAGAAAAATGTGAAATTCTCCAAGTTGTGTGGATACTAGAAAATCACTAAATATAAAAGTCTCATGGTTGAAGAAAACTCTCCTATAATGAACAAAACTATTTGAGAGGGAGAGTTGCGTGATACAGGCAGTGTTAAATCACAACCTGACACAATCTAACTCCCATGGAAAATGCATGATATTAAAAAAAATAGTATACATACCCACTCAGAAGTTATGAGATAAAAAAGTTTCACGACCAGTGTTTGGAAATAAAATTTTCTTATAAATAGGGTATCACTCCCCATTTTTGTGGATCTACCTCTGGAAGTTGAAGCGTCAGGATCTCATTCATACAACCATTCCTTTAATGAATTCATGTAACTAAATAATCCCATAGATTTATATTGGAAGGGAAATTGTTTTTCCACCCACAAGGAGTCCTCAAATCACTTCAACATATGATATATATTTTTTCACTCAACTTCCCTTGATGTCCTTATGGTTTTGTGAAATATGATTTTTTCTCACACAACCCTAAGATTCGTGCAACAAAAAATGTTGTACGCAACTATAACCCATGAATCCTTTTATAATTTTTATGATAAAACCCATGTATTGAAAAAAATAAAAGGTGAAAAAACTCTAAAGTTTCATGACACATCCTTGGGGTCTTAGACACAATTCCTCCTTCCACCAATCATAGTTTCTTGCAAGTTGAGTGCTCAGGTGTCTTTCACCAATTCAAACCATGTTAATTTATATGAACCATACCATTAAAAAATGTATCATCAACCCTCATTCTATAACCATTTACTACTAGAAGGTTCGGGTAGCCTTTTTTCCTTATTCTCCTAACTATATACACCCTGACCTTATGACTCTTACATGCTTCCAAAAATGGGATGTGCTATTGCCTTTTTCTATCCAAAAGCACTTACAAAGAGAACATATAATTCACAATAGAGGTTTAATCAAGGTAAGAGAGTTTCTTTTCCCTTTTATGAAGATATGTGGGACCCCCATATATTCTCCTCCTCCCACGCTGATTGGTAATGGGTATCCCCATGTGTAATTCCCAAAAAAAATATGAGTTGCGGGACTTTAAGCTACATAATCTAACATCTAATTCACATGACATTAAACAACATGGTAATGTACCGAACTAATGATGTTAAAATATATACTTACCTTGTGTGTCAAACATAGGATTCTTAATGTGATAGTTATTATAGGATAACCCTTATTCTATGAAAATTCGACGCGATGTTAAATAGCATGGATTGGTCCTTCCACATGACCTCAAACTATGCACTCTAATTATGTGGATTTTCTTTGTTGTTTCCTAACAGGGTATATACAACTCCTAACTAATATTTAATATGAACATACATAAAAAACACATCTTCTTCTAGGAGGTGGATACTCTAGACCATCTAGGAGCACAAACAAAAATATCACCATCCAATTCTGAGGTCTCTACTAGACTTTGTAAATACCATGTGATTCCACCCTCTATTTGAACCAGTATGTGACAAGTGTACATATGATATGTCTCAAAAGTCTTTAAAACAATTAACATATTCCCACAAGACTTTAAATATGTGACCAAATACCCACAAGACTTTAAACCTATGATCCCATCCCCATAATATTGTAAACTTATGACTATTTCCTCACAAGACTATATGCCTATGATCCCATCCCCACAAAACTCTAAACCTATGACCATGTACCCACAAGATTATAAACCTATGACCATGTACCAAGAAGGATTTAAACCTATTATACCCACTGATATAATAAAATCTACCTCATGTGATAAGCTTGGCATGCCTATGGTGATGATCCTAAGAAGCCTTATGTGACGAGCATAAGTTTCTTTGAGTGATGAGTGTCAAATGCCTTAAACAACATATAATCAATATGTGTCACCCCAACTAAAAAGTGAAGGATCCCCGAGGAATGAAACTTGGATGCCTTATTCCCCTCACATATATTTCCCAATAATGAACATAGGATGCCTTAGGTTTTACACATGAGATGTTTCATACATGAGATTCCCCAAAACAAGAATTATGGATACTTTTACAAATAACCAACATTCCAAATTCCTATATATGTCTAACATCCCCAAGATATCTAATGTCATCATCTTCTTTGATTGAAGGTATCTTCCCTATCATGAGGGAAATGAATTTAATTAACTGGGGACCACTTATTTTTAGAACTAAGAATGAGATTCATGAAAATCTCTTAGATTTATGTGGAAGACCTGGACTGGGTGAAAAAATCCAAAGTGGGACCCATGGAAGGAAGAGATGACATACAAAAATTTGGTTTCTATCAATGAGCCCACATAATTTTACATGGTGTCATAGTATGTCCATAATTATAAAGTGGGAATATATGGAAACATAAAAACCTAGAGGAATCATTATCAGTCGAAGGATGTAGGCCACTATAGGGATAATGAATACCTGATGTACACCATTACCAAAGCATCAGAAATTATGGTGCTCTTAGAATAATTGAATAATATGTTTTAGATAAAAAATGATGATAAAATGTAATATATTGAAAAAATGACCCAGACTTTTTATTGTAATATTAATTTATACAATAAAATGGGATAAAATTATAAACTTTTTTTTAGTTTTTTACAACATTTACTCTCATTTTAATTTTTTTGATTTTTTGTTATTTGAGATGATGTTTGCGGAGGTAAGAAAATGATTCGATGAGGTCAGTTGTAATATTATTAAATTATATATAATGTAGAATTTTAATAAATCTTTAAATTATAGTTTTTTAAAATACAAGCTATAGAGTGTGTTATATGTAATTTAATTTAAAAAATTAATTACCTACAGAGGCTCTGAAAAATTGACTTTCATATAGATGAAACTGGATGACCACTATATGCATTTAATGATATATTTTTGTAGCCGTTAACGGACCATTTTATATTAATAAATATAACAAGTAGATAATTACTATTAGATATTAAGATTTTATGAAATATATATTTTTTAATAAATTCAATTTCTTTGATATCTTTCATTACACACAATACCATGTTACATGGAACCATGGAAAACTATTAATATTATCATTTAAACATAACTATTATTCCCTAGAGATTCATATTAAAATAATGATTAGGTATAAATAGATTTTAAAAATTATTTATGATCATTTAATATAAAAAATAATATTGATAAAACAACACTTAATTTTTAATAAAGTCTTTATATGCCTAAAAAAAATACTTATTTCCTTAAGAAAGGATTTGTATTTTTTTATGAACAAATAATAATATTAATTTTTAAATATTTTCAAAAATTAATTTTAAGCAATGAACTTAATTTTAGCAATAAATATGTCAAAATTATCTTAGGGTGATTTTTTTGTATTTTTTTGAAATGATTAATATTTTTGATGAAAAGTGAAAATAATGGTTTTTATTGAAAACTACCTTTTAGTTTAAAGAATTTATATGAATAATTTATTTTTTAAAATGGTTTCAAAATTTAAATTTCATAAATTATATCATAATTAATATAATTTAGGCCATTTTAATGAATTTAATATTTATTTTCATTCTAACTTTTTTAAAACTTTTTGAAAATTTTCTCTTTGGAAAATGTCTTTTTCATCGCGTCAGTGGGTTTAATTTTAAATTAAATTGTGACACTTATATGAATTAAAATTTTGAAAATAGATTCCATATTTATATTTTTCAAAAATAATATTGTATAATAATTTTAACTTAGTTTTTGGTTCTAATTAATATTAAAAACAACAAAAAATAATTTCAGTGGTTAAGGTTAAAATGGGTTTACTGGGGGGGGTGGGGGTGGGGTGGGGGTAAACTAAATAGATAAGGGGGAAAATAACCTATAAACTTTTAAAAAACATATTATATGGCCATATTTTTAACATATAAACTCTAAGGTTTTATAATTACTCTTTTTATATCCCTGTGGCATGTTAAAAACATGGGTAAAGTTTATTCTTTTCAAATATTCCATGTGTGTCCTCTCCATCACTTCCCTTCTCATCTCCTCTGCACATTTAATGAAACATTTGTTTTGGAAAATAAATAAAAATATGTCTTCCCTAATTCACCCTCTACATTCTAGAGTGAATGGGTTTATTAGAAAACCCTACTATGAAGGATTTTTTTATTAACCTAAAGAGGTTCTCCCAAAAAGTGGTGAAATTTGTAACCTTACATTTTGTTTTATTTCTTTCTCCCCCCCTTCAAAAATTCTTAAATAATGATAATATAATAAAAAATTATTTATAATATATTGATATATTATTCTGATATTGAGATAACCTATATCTATATCCTCTTCTATAAAATGGTAAATGAAACTATCAATCGTGTGTATGGCAGACTACCACATCACAAACCGATGTTATTCGTTTTCCATCACTACATATCAAACCTAGATACATTGATATATTTAATATTTATATACTATATTTTTTATATTATTATCAATTTAGAATTATAATAACACATATACCTTGTTACCTCCCAACCCGTTGGAGAACAACAATGTCGCTCATTTGTACTGAGAATAACCGCCTCACGAATCGATGTGAGGTGTTTTTCATTTCTGTTTTAGTTAGTTGGTAATAATGATAAATTAAATTAATATATATGGTATTTTTAATATAATTAAACTTATTTTATTATTATATCACATATACCTTCTTTCATTCTATTCCATGGGGGATACGATGACATCATTCACGTGTGTGATGGACTACCACCTCACGAAGCGATGTGATTCATTTTTCACTAACCCTTTGAATATAGGGTAATAAGGGTAAATTTAATGAATATATGTGATATATATGATATAAATATGAATCATTAAAGTTAATATATTATTTAATTTTTTTTGTATCATATGTTGATAAAATGGGAACAACATTCATGCGTACGTATGACATACCATCTCCCCGAATGATGTAGTTAATTTTATTTATCTAAATTTAATCAATTTCACTAAATAATTATAAAATGAATATATATGATATTTATATCATGGTTAAAGATCTGTATATTATGTAAACATTATTAACATTAAATTACTAAAGATACTAGACCAAAACATATATGGAAAAAATGAAATAATTATTACTTGAAACATTTGTTTAGAAAGAAATTGTTAATAAACAAGTAATAAAAGTTCACAAGTAGATCATATATGGTATGATAAATATAAATATGGATCTATAATATATTTATAATAAACTTATATATATTATACAAGAGTTTCAGACATGTATAAAAAAATTCAAGACTTAAGGTAAGAGATTTTGCCTCATCTTGGCTTATTTGAGACGTATTTTTTGTTATGAAACTATTTTATTTTATAATATGTATATACTAAAACCTTGAGATGTTATATAATGAATATGATTATATTTATGTTATTTAAAGTTTCTTTTAATGCTATTATTTAATTGGTCATGTTACCAAAGTGGTAAGGGTTTGATGTTATAATCTCATTATTTATCAAAATTGTTTATGATTATGATTTTGATGATGAAATATTATGATTTATTTCTCAATAAATTCATGATTTTTATTATAATATGGTTATTTCATGTGAATACATGTTTTACATTCATTTTCCTCTCTTTAGACTCTCAAGATTCAAAAGGAATATTTTTAAAGAAAGTCAACTTTATTTCTCTCTTCGGTCAAAACCATTTTTTTCTTCCATAGAAATGTTTTCTAAAAAGTATTCAAGTAATGTTTTAAAATTATTAAAAATATTTTTTAAATTAATTTTTATCCATGATTTATGTTTTATAAAATGTTTAAAAATGAATCTTAATGACATTTTCCAAACATGTCCCATTTTGCATTTATTAAAACTATTAATGGAATATATGTTTTAATGTGTATGTTATGAACAAAATTTACCACCATCATGAAAAATAATTATTTGAAATATTTATTTATAATTTTCATATATTATTTTAAATGAAAAATATTTTCAATTTTTTTTATGATTTTTTACTTTTAAAAATTAATTTTTAAAGAATGGTTATTTTACTCAAGAAATTTTTCAAGTGATCTTTCAAAATAGTTTTCCCTCTAAGATGATATCCATTGGTGTTACTAAAGTTTTACTGGTGACATTATACAATGATACCATCATTATTATTCCTTTGAATGGTTTATGTCTAAGATAAAAAGATGTTCATGAAACCTGTTAATTTTGTATACGTTATACTATGATTAAATGTTTTTGAAGCCTACTTATTTTATGGGGTTGTGATAGGATGAATTTTTTATATCTTGTGGAACAAATATTTATGGTTTTCATTATTTGATAGTGGTTACATTATAACCAATAATGGAGGTCAAATTATAACCAATGATAGTGGTTACATTATAACTAAGGACAATGGTTATGTTATAACCAAGGATGATGGAATGTTATAACCAAGTATGGTTGAGACCTATATCTCCCTCAAATACATTGGGTAATAATATGTTAGGCATGAACCCGAAATTATATTCACATGTTTAATCGTGGAACCGATTTCACATCCATTGGATTTTGTAAGGGCCTGATTTCAAGTCCTCAATTAAATGAGTGAAGCTATTTATATTTATACATGTTCAAAATTTTATAAGTTTTTGTATTTTACATAAATTCTCATCTTATTCCTAGTTTATGACCTCATAGAATATGTAATTTGATTTATTTTTAACTTGTGTATTATAAGCTTCCAAGATTTATTCCATGAATCAATTTTATGATCTATCATTTGCGTGGTATGGTTTAAAAATGTTAATCTCATGTTCTCATACCCTTATTCTCATGTCATTATTATGTGATCATTGATATCTTTATAATTTAACCTTACTATGAATTTGATATAACCATTTAATATGTTTTCTTCCCTAGGTTATAGAGAATGCTTTTTAATATGATATGTCTATGAAGGGTTATAGATATGAAGAACTTAGGAAGATAAAATGTAGTTCACCTATGGACCATTTTTTAATGTTTCCCAGTTTTAAAATGCACTAGACATATAAGATTATGGAATTGACCATTATTTTATGTTATTAATATTCATATATTATTATGTGATAGTTACATATGTGATTTTTGGGTCTTTACAATAGGTATTTGAGTAAGGTTCAACTGACCATTTGAATCTAATCTGAGAAACATTTAGTGAGAAACCTTTGGATGAGGCTAATAATAGGATAACAACCTAATTTTTTGTTAGGGAAGAGATTATGTGGTTTTCCTAGAAATAAATATCTTTCTGGATACTAAAAGTGTACTTGGTTCTGGCATAGATATACCTAGGGGTAATAACTCCAAAAAAGGCACGCCAGGCTTGACTCGAGAATTACCCAGTACATGACAATGGGACTTACTATGCACCTTGTTTGACATTTCCAAGGGATATTCTTTTGATAAAAAACATCTACCTTAAAAACCATCATGTGGAATTTGAATTGATGATGAATATAAAATACTAAGGTTAATAATAAGTGTCATAGATAAAAAATAAGGTGTAATCATTTAGATATCCTATAAATGTTTTTCATGATTATGATTAGTGTTTCTTACACTATCATTTTTTTAGTCAATGTATAGATCCTAGAAGAACCATGTTAATGATGAATATGGTAGATAATTAAATGATTTACCCCTTGAGTATAAAAATATTATGGGAGATGGATTGAAAAATATTGATGCCATGATCACACAAATTTATTAACATATGAATCATATTGAACTTCTAAATGAGAAAAGGAGGGAACAACATTTTATGTATTCCTTAATGAGGAAATATCCTCCCACTTTTAGTGGTTCCAATATCACACTAGTTTCTTAGTAATATATTAGTACCATTTAAAATATAATTTCTATTCTCCAAATTTTGGGAATTGAAAAATTTATTTTGGAGGTCCATTATTTGAAAGGTGAATTGGATCAATAGTGGGGAATTATAAAATATAAAAGGAAAAAAGATAAAATTTACTCTATAGAGTAGGATGAGTTTAAAATATAATTATTCAAAAAGTAATTTCTTCATATTATTTATAATAAAATTGGGAAGGAATTCATTGAGTTAAATTAGAAGGATGATGAATATGTTGGTACCTATGAGGAAAATTTTACATGACTTTTGACTTATGCTTCTGGTATTATCATAAAACATGAAAGTAAGGTTGATAAATTATTAATTGGCATAAAACTAATTATTTAAATGGAGTTATCCATAAAGGGAATCAATAGCTATGGAGAAATAAATAATTATTTTATCATGGTGGAAATATATATTTGAGTTACTATTAATATTATATGTTTGATAAGAAAATAATGATGAAATTAAATAAAAACTCTAAAACCATAGATAGAAGAAGAAGAAAATTCCTTCATGCTTTATGTGCGGAAGGAAACAAGGAGTAAATTTTATTAATGGGACTAATAAATGTTTTATTAATTATAAGGGAGTTCATTAATTAATTTATTTCCAAAGTGATGTGTAAGAGTTATCTAATGATGCAAATAGAGAGAAATATCTACCAAATGCAAAAACCACACTCTAGTGTTTCAAATGTAAAGATTATGATAATTATACAAATAAATTACCCAATATAAGGGATAATGGGAATGATAAACCACAAAAAAATATGAAGAAAAATTATAAAAGGAAGGATTATGCAATAACAATAGTTGAAGTGAATCATAATAATTTGGGTACACTAATACTTTACTCCTTATTTGGGAATTTCATATTTTTTTTATGAATGATCCATATAAAAATATTCGTGATATTTGATTTTATTTTTGGAATTTATTATCTCTAAATAAATGGATTCTAGAATAATAAATCAAATTTTATATTCTATCGATGCGAGGCTGAACCCAGACACCCAATGGAAATGTTTTTTTTGAAATAAAGGGAGAATTATCTTTAGGAAGTATATCTGTCACCATGTAAGATTAACATAAGAGTTATGGAAACCATCATTGGTTTATGAGTTTAATGTTGATCATAAGTTCAATGTTTTAGACACCCATTTTGAGGTTTTATTTTATGGGTGTTTATCATGATTACATATATTTTGGAAGATATTTATGGAAGTATAACAATTTTCTTTGGTATATGTTTTAGTGGAAAAAAATTGTTTTAGGGGAATGAATTTACATTTTGTAGGCATGTGATTAAAGGTATTTTTAACCTTTAGGGTTTATCTTATATTTTTTTGTAAAGATAATTATTTTTTATTACAATTTAGGAATGTTTTAGGAACATTATTAATACTATTTTTTAAATTAGATAAACCACAAACCAGGAAACAACCTATTGCATTTGGCAAGGCCATGAGGCTTGAACCTATAACTAAAGGGAGATAAGGGTATACAACCTACCACTATCCAACATGAATGAGTATTTATGGTGGGTAAACATGTATATATATGTTTCTAAGTATATTTTTTGATGTTTGGTATATCAGAAAGTTAATTTCGAGAGATAAATGTTTAAAGCGATCCTATAACCACTATGTAAACTAGAATGGAATAGGGAAAACATCACCAGGGGTTTTATCCTCAAACTCCCCAAAATATATAAAGTGAATAATTCAAAATTGGTTATATTCAATAAACCTAAAAATTCAGAAAAATTCATCCATACCAATTAAGATTTATCATTGGATACATTATATAGGATATATATTAGGGAAGTTGTATGGCTTCATGGAATACAACATTCTACTACATCTAATCGAGATCTGAGTTTTACCTCAATGTTTTAGTGATGTCTTTAGGGGGACCTAGATATAGATCTAGGTGAAAAGATTATTTATTATCCTTAGAAATATGTTCACTCTGAGGGAACAATTACAACTATAGAGGATGTTCTATGATCTTTTTCTATGGATTTCAAATGTTTTTTGGATCAACACCTTCTTCTAGTGGAGTTTTCTTACAAATATTTCTTTTAATCCAACATTTATATGGCTCCTTATGAATCAATTTTTGGAAATATGTGTATATATCCAATGTAAATGGATGATGTTAGAAAAAGAACACTATTAGGACTAGAATGGAAAAAATAAATGGAAGAGAATGTTAGATCTTAGCAATAATACATAAGAGTAGAATAAAGTCAGTAGAAAAGTTACACTGATAAGAGCCAGTGTGATCTAGAATTTGATGTTAGTTAAAAGGTGTTTCTAAGAACTTCTTGATTAAAGAAGGTAATGATATTTGGAAATATGAAAAAAATTTCCCTTGGTTTATAAATCCATTCGAAGTCCTAAAATTACTGGGATCATAACTTATCATTTGGTACTTCCACTAAATCTATCTTAGGTTCATGATGTTTTATATGTATCTCTTTTGAGAAATTATATACATGATCTATAAAATATTATAAGGCTAGAGTATATACCTCAGGATCATGATATTTTTTATGAGGAATAATAATTAGATATTCTGGATCATGCATAGAATGTTCTATTAAAAAAGACCTCTCACCTGGTCAAAATTTTGTGCCAAACCACCTATTTGAGGAAGCTATGTAAAAACTTGAGGATTTAATGAGGAAAAAGTATCCTCAATTTTTTACCAATGTGTCCGAATATAGAGGAAAAAATTCATTTTAATAGTGGTATAATTTAACAACCTGATATTTTATGTTTATTTTGTGAATAAATTTAATTTCTTCGATAGCTTCCATTACTCATAATAGAGAGTTTTAACGAACTATGAAAACAATTAATATTATAATTTAAACACGAACACTATTAAATATTCATTAAAATAATTGGTATTAATAGGAATATTTGTTTCATAACATTAAGTATATTGGTTTTATATAAATAAATCATTTTGATAAAAAACTACTTTATTTTTAGTAAATTCTTAATATGGTTCAAAAAATACACGTTTTCTCAAAAATTTATTTGTATTGATTTTTGTGAAAAAAAAGTATTTTATAAAAATTATAGAAAATAAGTATTACAATTTTTTTGGAATTAACATCTCAAGATTATATTAGGGTAAATTTTAGTGATTTTTGCAAAAAGATTATTTTTTCGATGAATAGTGAAAAAATACTAGTTTTTATTGAAAACCGACTTTTCATTTAAAGAATTTATAAGGTTACATTTTTTTTAAAATGGTTTTAAAATTTGAAAATGATAAATTAAATTATAATTTTTCCAATATAGGTAATTAAATTCAATTTCTTATTTCATTTATGTATAAATGTTTTTCAAACATTGGAATATTTTCTCTTTGGAAAACCTCATTTTAATCACGTCTTAGAGTTTAATTTTAAATGAAAAGTTTACCTTATGTGAATTTTATTTTAAAAAATGTATTATATATTTTTAATCAGAATAATTTATATTATATAAAAGTATAACTTAATTTTTTGTCAAAATTAATAGTAAAAATAGTATAACTTAATTACTACGACTAAGGTTAAAATGGGTTTACCGAGGGATAAACTACATAGATAAGGGGTAAAATAACATATGAACTTATAAAAAAAACATTTTATGGCCATATTTTTACCTTATCACCTATAATGTTTTATAATGATCCATTTTTTTGTTTTTTTTTGAATTTCAAAATACGGTTACTCTATTATTTTAAAAAACTTCATTTGTGTCAGCTTCCCCACTTATAAAAGGACACCATATATACCCTCCTCTTCAAACTTCCCAAACCCATTTCTTTAGAATATCCCAATCCAAATATCCTCCCTAATTTAATATCATCATTTTAAGGCCCTAGGTTGATTAGAAAATCCTCTTGAGAAGGATTTAGAAATAAACCTAAAGAGGTTCTCCAAAGAAGAGGTAAAATTCTTAACCTTACGTCTTGTTTTATTTGTTCCTAAATATAATTCAAATATTCTTCAATTATGTAGATAGAAAAACAAAATTATCTACCATATATGGAAATGTTATTATGTTAATAGAATAACCTATATCCATATTCTCTTTCATCATATGGGAAACAATATTGTTGATCGTGTGTACGAAGGACTACCACCTCATGAACATATGTTATTTGTTTCCCATCACCACATGTCAAAAATATATATAATGATTTATTTAATTTATATATATGATATTTAATATATTATTATACCTATGGAATTATAATACCAAATCTACTTTATTACCACTTGTAATATCATTTTTTATAATGATGATAAACTCTCTTGTGTTAAATTATTAATATCTTATATGGGAAAATTGATTTATTAATGAAACATTGATAAATGTGTTAAAGGAAATACATATCAATTAATATATTAGAATATCAAATTGAATATTTTTGGGTTTTGAAACTGAGTTAGTGTGAGATTTCGATGCCCACAAATTCTCTGTAAACACTAAATAAAAATATTAAATATAATATATTAATCACACACTTTTTATTCAAAATAATTGAATAACTCGAAAATGGTGAGTCGTATGAGAAATTTGAGACTGCCGCTAGCTTCAGAAGGAAGGTTTTACCCTAGGAGGGGTGTGGCATTTGTAAGCGTCAGGCGTTTGGATTCCTCACTCTCAAAATAACCCTTTTTATTTTAATTAGTTATTTGATCCATTTTTTAAATATCAATTAATTAATATCTCTAAAATGGGTTACTATATGGGAAATCTAAGACCAAAATTTGGTCAAAAATGGGGGGGTTTACCATAGAAAGGGCATAACATCTTTGTGCAGCAGATGTTTCATCAAATCGCTTGTTATTTTTAATTTATTTAATATTTTTATTAAAAAACAACAATTATTAATTGATAAAATTGGGTGAGTGCTTTACAGTCTACTCTGACCACGAGAGTCTCAGGTATATCTTCTCGTAGAAGGACCTGAACTTGAGACTACGGCAATGACTCAAGTTCCTCCAGGACTATGACTTTGAGATAGTCTATGCTCCTGGGAAGGGGAACGTAGTAGCCAATGCACTCAGCAGGAGATCGGGAATTCAGCTACCTAGAGAGGAGACATAGCAACTAGCCACATTGCAGATATCCTTCGTGGATCGAGATGGAGAAGCCTTTATACAGTCACTCACAGTCAATCCTCCACTACTTCTGTGGGTCAGAGAGGCACAACATGGGGATGTTGACTATGTGATGCGACATGCACATATATCCATAGGACAGGCACCTGATGGATTTTCTGTAGAAGGAGAGAACGTCATCCTTTTCAGGGGACGTACCATGTTACCGGCTGCATTACAGGAGGAGGTGTTAAGGGAGCTTCACACTTCCCCTTTGGCGGTACATCCAGGAGTAGTGAAGATGTACCAGTATCTTAGATGATAGAACTGGTGGCTGGGTATGAAGAAGGATGTGGTAGAGTTCATTTCTCGATGCCTCACCTGCCAGTAGGTGAAGACGGAGCACCAGGTACCAGCAGACTTGGTAAAACCCTTAGAGGTCCCAGAGTGGAAGTGGGACGGGATATCTATGGATTTCATGACAGGGCTTCCATGTACATCCAGAGGACATGACTTCATCTGGGTGATCATTGACCGGCTCACCAAGTCCGCCAACTTCCTACCTATCAGAGAGCAGGGCTCAGTGGAGAGCTTGGGATGCCTCTACATTCAGGAGATCATACAACTTCATGGTGTTCCATCATCTATCATCTCCGATCGAGATGCTCTCTTTACTTCCCGGCTTTGGAAGGGGTTGCAGGAGGCATTTGGGATGCAGCTACGCCTGAGCACCTCTTTTCACCCTTAGACGGATGGCCAGACGGAGAGGACCATTCAGACACTCAAGGACATTCTCCGTGCATATGTCCTTGACTTTGGTCACAGCTGGGAGGATCACCTACCCTTGGTGGAGTTTGTGTACAACAACAGCTACCACTCCACCATCGGGATGACACCATACGAGGCATTGTACGACCAACCTTGCAGATCACCTCTTTGCTGGACTGACCCTAGGGAGTCAGCACTCATAGGACCAGAGATGGTTCAAGCTACATAAGAGAAGGTGCAGATCATCCAGGAGAGGATGAGGACTACCCAGAGAAGAAATAAGTCCTATGCTGATAGGAGGCGGAGACCACTGGATTTTGAGGATGGAAACCACGCTTTCTTATGTGTCTCACCACGACGTGGATTACAGAGATTTTGTCGGGGTGGCAAGTTATCTCTACGCTTCATCAGACCATTCCAGGTTCTCAGTAGGATAGGCGAGGTAGCTTATCGCCTGTCTCTTCCACCTCAGTTGCACCGGGTGCACGACATCTTCCACGTATCTCAGCAGAGGAGATACGTGCATGACCCGACGCATATCATCGACCATAGGGAGCTGGACATCGATGAAGGGGAGACTTTTGCAGAGGTCCCAGTGGAGATCGTGGATCGACTGAAGCGGGTCCTATGTGGACAGTCGATTCCTCTAGTGCGCATCAGGTGGCAGCACGAGAACCTCCAGGAGAGCACATGGGAGTGGGAGGCCCAGATGCTTGCACAACACCCTCTTTTGTTTCCCTAGTTTTTGATATAGCTTTACAGGGACGTAAATCCCTGAGGTGAGTGTAATGTAAAAACCTGTAAATTTCAAAGAAGTTTTTTTTCTTAAATTCTTTGGGATTTTACAAGTACGCAGTTTCTAACGACACTTGATTCCGAGGCCCGGTGTGACCGAAATCAATTTCTAAAGTTTAGCTCGGGTACGTTCAGTGAACGAATGAGTGGGTTTTTTCTATCTTTTGAACCGGTGCTCGGAATTGAAATCTGAGGGACCCGATGGAACCAGAGTGCCGATAATTTCTTAAGAGGACCTTTTACCGAAGATGCGTTTTCTTGGGAGGAGTTGTTAAAAAAATTTGGATTAAATAAAAAGTGAATAAAATTGTGTAAAATTTTATTTATATTTATATGGTGGTTTTATCCTACATGGGGGAGTTAGGGTGGGACCCACTAACATCCTAACTACCCATGTGAGGATAAATTTAAGGTGGTGCCCACACGAGCCCCAACCTTTTCACTTTCCATAACCCCATAACCCCTTAAACCCCCCATTAAACCCCTTTTATTTAATTGGGTAACTCCTCCTTTCCCCACTCTTCCACATTAATTCATTCCAACACACATTTAATCAATTAATTGATTTAGGTGTTTAAATTTTTTAAATTTTAATGCATGGAAAAGTAAAATAAAATAAGGGGAAGATTATTTTATTTTGGTTAGATTGTTGTGTTGAGAATTAGAGGAGAGATCTCTAGTCCATTTTGATGAACTCCATCTTCAACGAAGAATGCCAACTCTCTGATGAAGAACGTTGGCTCAACGGCCCCGATTTCTCCATCCACTTCTTCCACTGTGACAAGGGAGGGGACATCGACGCGGGAGCTCTCCGACGATGCAAAATCATCATCTTCTCTCCGTGATAAAAAGAGGATACGTCTTTTCCTCGGGCGCACACCGACGACTATGGAAACGACCCCATCATCCACAACGCTTGACAAATGCGAACTTCTTTATGAGGTAGGGTGTGTTGATTCAATTTTATTGAGAATAAAATTTTTCATTGTGTTTCATGAACCTTGTGCATTCTTGGCCATGTGATACCGTCTAATGCGGAGGGCACGGGACGAACGAACACGGCCTGGAAACCCTCTTCTGGAAATTTATTCCTTTGGAATTGGAAACTGGAGGTGGAGGAAAAACTCAGCACTGTCACGCCGGTGGTGCGGAATGAACCACGACCCACAAAGCGGGCCGCTTCAGCGAAGAACCGGCCGGCCCGTCGGTCGGCCGGGCGAAGTGGAGCCGCGGTGCCAGGAGGGCGCCGCGTTAGAGGACCGACCGGCCCGTCGGCTGGTCGGGCGTAGCCGGACTGCGACATCAGGAGGGCATCGCAGTAAAGAATGGCGGCCCGCCCATGCGGGCCGCATGCGCTGAAGACCTGTTGGTCTAGCCAGCTAGTTCGGGGAAGGGTGGTGCCGCCGGTGCAGAAGACCGGGGGGGGGGGGGAACCGACCCTTGGATCCCACTCGGCTTTGATCGGGCCGCCCGGTGAGCCGGCTGAGCCAGCCGGGCCACGCGCCCAGCTGGGCCGCGCTAGGCTAGGCCGAGCCGAGCCGCGCCGGGCCGCGCCACTTCGGGCCAGGTCACGTCCCTTCGGGCTGACTTCAGTTTTCCCTACGTATCGGTCCGACACCCCTGATGGGTCAGACCCGTCAAACTGGGACAACCCGACCCGTTGGCCCACTGGGTTAAATGGGCTGGGCCAGTTAATCACTTAAACGGGGTTAACTTAAAGACCGTGCGTCCGATCGACAAGCTATCTGCGGCACTAGGTGTATTTCGATGAGATAGTACATTTGTGATACTCTAAGTGAGTTTTGGATGATTTCAGATATCGGTTGGGTTAGAAACAATCTTTCTTCTAACCGGGCCCCTGGGACGGAAAAACATATATCTCTCAGACCGGGCGTCCGATTGATGTGTCGTCTATTGCGTTGAGTTACTTTTGATGAGACAGAACTTTGGGATACATCAACTCTGGACTTTGTGAAATTTAATGTATCGAACCCCTTGGCTCGTAGAATGGACCCTCCCAGTATCGAGCGTGCTATGTGCGGGAACCATAGAGCTGGCTGGGACTGCGACGACGATGACGACTGTACTTGGATCCTATGTGGGTTCGACAGTAAGGATGGTTGTAGTTGGATCCTACGTGGGTTCGACAGTGATGACGACTGTACTAGGATCCTACGTGGGTTCGGCAGCGATGGTTACTATACTGGGATCCTACATGGGTTCAGCATTGACGACTTCTGTACTAGGATACTACGTGAGTTCGGCATGGGAGATGATTTAGAGGATACATCTATCATCTCCACCCCTCTTTGTGAGTAGTATACATGTGTGAGATGAGTCTTGACTTTCAATCATTATCTACAAAATGATTTTATTAATTTCCTATGTGGAATGAGTTGTACTTTCCTATGTGGACTGAGTTGTACTTTCCTGTGTGGACTGGGTTGTACTTGGGCTCGTGAGTTGGAGCCAAACTGGAATTGATGACTTAGGTATATGTATGGGAATATACCTAAGTAGAGTTGGTTGATACTTCGTGTTTGTATCTTCCCTTTTCGGTTTATCCTTTATGGATTCTGGGAGACCTTCAGGGGGTCTTGGGGTCCCTACTGGGTATTGTATACTCACCCCTGCATGGGCTATGCCCGCACTACATTGTGTTGGATGCAGACGATGGAAAGTGCGGATCGTGGTTGAGTCTTGTGGAGAAGGACAATACCTAGAGGTGGACCACATGGTGGGACGTACACGGAGCGGATGGATGGACCCGAGGAGCTGAGAAGACCATATATACCCACCCTTCAGGTGGGATAGTCGGAGGACGACTTGGTGGTTGCTGATTTACTTTACTGCTGCCATACTTTCTTTTTAGTTGTACTATACTTTCAGTTAGGTTTGTATTCTGGCCCATTTACTTTCAAGCACTTACTTTTGTACTCAGTTTACTTAGTGTTTACTTTAGCTTGCGTACTCTGTTGTGTTTCTTTACTTATATAAAGGCAATACCTTCCCTTTTATCGGGATTTACGCCTTTGGTTCTTGTCGCCAGCCCCTGGCCTATGGAAGGCGGGCTTGGGGTAGTCATGGAACGGGCCCTGAGGACGGGTCGTGACAGTTATGGTCATCTTGTTTATCAGGTTGCTAGAGTTCCCAGGCTGGTTCTTGACACCTCCCAACCTATTGGAGAATAATAACATCGCTCGTGTGTACGGTGGACTACCAAATTAAAAACTGATGTGATCTATTTTACATTTATTTTTTACTTGGATGGTAATAAGAATATATTAAATGAATATATATTATATTTTTAATATAATTATAATTCTTGAATTATGATTTCACATATACCTTATTACTTTACATTTTTTTTG
This sequence comes from Viscum album, assembly GCA_963277665.1. Classification (NCBI taxonomy): domain Eukaryota; kingdom Viridiplantae; phylum Streptophyta; class Magnoliopsida; order Santalales; family Viscaceae; genus Viscum; species Viscum album. The sequence goes on along the minus strand of OY728163.1, from coordinate 1,039,887,440 downwards.
GGTTACAATAACATCATTTGTGTGTACAGTGTATTACCGCCTTGCAAAGCGATGCTAGTAGTTTTTTACGAACGCTTTTCATGGAAGATAATAATGGTGAATTTAATGAATATATTTGATATATATGTCATAAAAATGATTTTGGAAAGGTAGTGTATTTTTTACATTTATTTCATTCCATCCATCATGAAAATGGAAACATCGTTCATTTTTATGTACAACCTACCGTTTCCATTAACTGTTTAATTTATTATCTATATATAAATTTAATGGATTACTCTACATAATTATATAATTAATATATATGATATTTATATAATTTTTAACATTATTTATATTTTGGAACCATGATTAAAATTAAATGAGTTAAGATACTAAACCAAAACATACATGAAAAAATTGAAGTAGTTATTACTGAAACCGTGATTTTAACAAGGAATTGTCAATAAAAGGGTAATAAAAAGTGAATAATAGATAATATATGGTAGAATAAAAATGATTATGGTTATTTAATAATTTTATAATAAACATATATTTATTATAACTGATTCTTGAATGTGTATGAAGAAATTTGAGACTCAAGGTAAGATATTTTGTCTAAATTTTCTTTCTTTGAGACATATGTTGTGTTAGGAACCTATATTATTTTATTAGGTGTATATACCACCCATTTGATATTATATTTCATAAATAAACTTATATTAATGATATTTAAAGTTTCTTTGAATGCCATTTTTTAATTGGTCTTATGATTTAAAAGATACCATAGTGGTAAGGGTACGATGTTACAATATATTTATTTATAAGGACATTTTGTGATTGTTATTTTGAGAATAAAATATTATGATATATTTATTAATAAAATTTAGAATTTTAATATCTTATGGTTATTTCTCTATAATTTTTTTCCAATTCATTTTCCTCACATTCTACACTCAATATTCCAATTTTTTTAATGAAAACCGACATTATTTATCTCTTCAACCAAAAAACCTTTTCTTATTACATGTTCATGTTTTCTAAAAATGATTTAAATAAATTTTTAACATTAAAAAAATATTTTTCAATTAATTTTTTACACATGGTTTACTTTTTAAATATTTTTTCAAAAGGAATATTCATGTCGTTTTACAAACAAGGCGCATTTGGATTTTTAATAAAAATGTGAAAGGAATATTTCTTTTAACATGTACGACATGAAAATAATTTTATTCCTTCATGAACACTCAATGTTTTAAAACATAATTTAAAGGTTTCAAAGTTTAATTTCAAAGAATAAAATTTAAAAAATATATTATGATTTTATAAATTCCTTTTCATATAATGGTTATTTTCATCAAGAAATGTATCAAGAGATATTTCAAAATCATTTTACAAATAAGATGATATCCTAAAATGTTATCAATGTTTTACTAGGGATATTATCTAATTTTATAATCTATATTATTCCCTTGGATTGTTTATGATTATGTTTACAAGATAGTTTATGAAACTCATTTCTTTTCCATAGGTTATACTATGATGAAATGTTCATGAACCTGATTTATTTTCATGGGTTATCGTATGATGAATGTTTTACAATATTTGAGAATATATATGTGTAGTTATAATTATGTGATGGTGGTTATGTTTTAACCAATTTTGGTTGTCAAATCATAACCATGGATGGTCATAATGTTATAAACAAGGATGGTGGTAACATTATAACCAAGGATGGTGATCACATTATAACCATGAATGGGTGGGACCTATATCTCCCTCTAATTCACTGGGTAATGATATTTTATGTGTGAACATAATTGAAAATTCATATGTTTATTTTTATACTTTCTCTCATGTAAATAGGATTATAAAATGGAAATGTTTCATTTTCTTAATGAAACAAGTGAACCTATTTCTATTTATACATGTTCACAATGTTATAAGTTTATTTGTAATCCCTAAATATATGTCTTATTCAAATTTTATGATCTCATGGATTATGTACTTTTATTCCATTGGATTCATGTCTTATGAACTATCCGTATTTATTCCATGACTCAATTTTATGATCTATAATATATAGGTGATGGTTTTGAAATTCAAATATCATGTTCTTATACCCTTTTAAATATGTTATTATTACGTGATCATTGATATATCCCTTGTTTACCCTTATTGAGAATATTTTTCTCAACTTTTATTATATTTTCTTTCCAAGTTTATAATGGAAAAATTTATGGCTGGCAATTATAAAAAAGGTTTTAGATATAAATAACATAGTGTAAGAATGTATTGTTCACCTTTGAACCAGTTGTTTATGTTTTTAGGTTTCCAAAGGCATTATAAATATACAATTATGTCATGGATTATTATGCGATGAAATTAATATTCATATATTAAAATGTGATATTTATTTATGAGAAGTTTGGGGATTTATAATAATAAATAATAAAAATTCACATATATAGAGTTCTAGAACTAAGAACATGTTAAAGAATAACTGAATCTATTAACTCAATAAATTTTTAAAACACATCTTCATACTTGATAATATATTCAAATGGAATACGAAATATATATCAAAACTCAATATCATTAAGAATCAATATATAAGAACTTATTAGAGAATAAAAAATTTCATTAATGAAAAACAAGTTTGATAAAAATTCAATAAGATCAATACATAATAAATATTTAGTGATTACTTAGTCAAAAAAGATAAAATTTTTATAAAAGTTGGAAATGAGAATTTATGTTCTTAGACCAATTGGTATACATACATGATGTAGGATTATCACATTTTCTCACAATGAAAGATAAAAATATAACAATAGGTGCAATTATGAGGATAAATAAGGACCACAATATCTATATAAATAGAAAATATCTTTTATCTCTAATGATCATGAGACTCATGAAATTGAGGAATATTCATACATACCTGATATTAAATGGACTGAGGAATTCACACAATGACTGAGAAACAGCTTATACCAAAGGAAAAAATTTTTAAAAAATAAAAATAGACAGAGACCCGTCTAGGATTGGGAATGGTCATTTTTTATGTTGAGTCATTTTCTTGTGTAAAACCCCACTCATTAGTGAGTTTATAATTTTTTGAGTTAACTTGATTTTTTAGATTTCTCAATAGTGGTCATTTTTTAAATAGAGATTTATATCATATTTTTTTTTGATTTGGAGTTCCATGAGGTGATTTGTTTTGGATTTTAGTTGATTCCTTAGAGTGAACTCATGTGATATGGTGAATCTTGAAATATTTGGATCAAATATCATATGTTTTGGAGTATTATTGCATTAGTTCATGTATTGGTGTGAAATTTTTAAGTGAAAAAATGAAACACCTTGAGTTTATAGTGCTTTTTAGTTCATTTTCTAAACTTCATGGTTGATGTGAATGGTTATCACATTGTTTGGATAATTCTAGGTGGATTTTTAGGGTGGCTATTCATATCATTTTGTATTTGTGGTGATGCACACATAAACAATATGATAGAAAAAAAACTTTGTAGAACCTAAAATTTGGTGTTAGAGGTGACCTGTATAGTTGGAACATATTTTGGATAAATGATAAAAGGTGGGAGCCTTGTGTAGTGATGGAAAAAAATTTGGTGGAAAATTTGACCATCAATGTGTCCAAATGATGCGAGCCTTTAAAAGATTAAAATTTCCTTTCCACCCAACTAATTTATTAAGAGAAAATTACCTATTTTATCTTCCCTCTCATCCATGATGAATAGGGCTCCTCCATGTTCTTCCATTCAACTCCCTTTGGACAAGGGATGGGTTTGATTAATTTATTTAGAATTCTAAGGTGATTATCTCTCACCTCATCCCTTATTTTCATCTTCTCAAAAATTTATTTTGATTTTTAATTGTATTAATGAGGGATTTATGAGATTATTCCATTATATCATGGTGTAATCATCTCAAAATGATTGTTATTTCCTATTGATTATATATAGGATATGCCGATTAAATATCTACACATCACCACATACTGTTTTAGTGAATGAATGTTTCTGTATGATTATTCTTAATGTTTTTGGAAATGTTGGATGATATAGATTGTAGAATCAGGAATAATAACTTGTAATTTTGAATAAGGATATTCCAGGAGAACACCATGGGTCATTGGAATTATGTTAGTTGTGGTTTCAGAATGATAAGATCACCTAGTGAGATTTTAAACAATTATTCCTATTTGAATTATTATTTTAATAAAATATAGATTTTATAATTAATTTAATTTGGAACCACGACATAGGTTTGGGTACATGTTTGGAGCGGACCATAGTATATATATTTATTTTTTAGTGGGAATTTATGGATCAGTGAGTCATTGGGAATTTATTCTTAATCAAATTAATTATTCAATTAATGATAAATTAATAAAATTAGTTTGAGTAATTTATTATGAATTTTCATAATTCATTATTAGTTATCATAGTTTTAAATAGGGTTATCGGTGGTTGGGTGGTGGAATATTGGAATGGTTGATCTTGGATGAGAGTTTCTAGACTATGGTTAAATGAAGTAACTCTGAATTGAGGTAGGGGGTACCTCGTACATGAACTTATGGAATTAGGAATATTATTCAAGGAATGTGATATATGGGATTTCTATTGAATGTGATCAACACTTTATTTAAAAATTATTGGTTCTTTTAAATGAAATTACTAGACTAGACAATGTGATGAAGCCCACACATGACCCTTGGACATTGGCTTGATTTTATTGATTTTCGATGGCTTAATGATTGATTAAAAGTGTGTTCCCTATGATGAAAATGCCCATAGAAGTGAGAATTTAAATGAAATAAGGGAATATAGTGGACCTCAAAATAAATTACTTTGACCCTCCTCAAATAATGGTGTGTTGGATTGAGATTATTAGACTATGTAGGATATCTATGAACATTTAAATTCTTTAAATATTTTTGTCTTATTGAGATGAGTGTGGGGAGATCATCCCACCCCCATTGAAATTTTTTTACCCGGGTGGGAAAACCATGTAGAGATTAATGGATGGGTTGGGTGTGAGAAGCAAAATAGAGTGTCTTTGGAAAGGGATGGTCTTTAGGCCATTTCCATTGTGTGTTGTTTATAAAATATTTCTTACAAGCTAAATATGCCTTATCACTAGGAGATTATATGTTCAATGATACTAGGATATGAGCCCTTGTGATATATTCACCTCCCGAGTGTGTTTATGAGAAATGGATAGTGGTGTTTGTGGGTGTCACCATAGAACCTAAATCGATGATGGAACATGAGATGGTTTGGGTGAGTCACACTACCCACTGATATCTGCTGAGACACACAGTATTCATAGGACATAATCCTGGGATCAAACTATTGAGATTGATACAAATGATTTACTTGGACTTGCTCTATGGAATTGGGGTAAGGGATGAAACATTCAGATGGATGTGCATTAGTATGAAATTCCTTGAAAATTCCCCTTATATTAATATGTGAAACAATTTGGATTTTATTGTACATGCTTCACAAATGCGTTAGAATATCACTTTGGATTTCCTTGGACTGATTATTTGGAATGAGGGTAGGAGATGCGACACTACCAGATGGACTTAGAGCATGATTTCAGTTACCTAGGATAGGATCCTTGGAGTATTTCTTTCAGAATGATATTATTATATTTCCTATGAATTACTTGTAGTAATCATCCATAATCCTTAGATTGGTTTCAATAGTTAAGTGAAATTATTCAAGACACCCTGACACTAGCTAAAAAAGTTTTGGTTCAATCATGAGTTTTATAATAGCTTGAAAGGGTCAATAATATTTATTTATTTGAAAATAGAAAATCATTTATTTGATTCAGAAATGTGTATCATATATTTAAACTACAGTTATTGGTTAAGTATGATACCACATTGGGGGAGCCGTACTGAGTATAAATCCTTTCCTAATAGTGTATCCATGATTCATGGGTACCCGAGAAGATCTAACTGATCATAGGTATAGGTTGGGAATAATGTCAATATTGTATCATTCAGTTGGATAACTTGCATATATTTTATATTAGGCTGAGGTGTGGGCTCGGGTGGTAATAGAGCCTCAATGTATTCTTTTTCGTTTATTTATGTATTGTGTATGTGATCATCCTGGTGGGATATTAGAATTATTTTATACTATTATGATTATTAGTTTATATGACTATTTTTCTCCACATTTATTATTTACTGATTTCAAGGTTTAATTACTTATGCGTACTTTGATTATTTGATATAAATGATTCTTGGTTTATTTTTTAACTTTTATTTGGAACTCTAATGAATGGGTGTAGTCTCCTCACTGTGACACCATGACCCAATGATACTAGTTGGAATCCTCAGGCACATTGGAAGGTGAACCTTAGGTACCAGTAGCTCCCCAGTCTAATTAATGTAGAGTAAACTAGGCCGAGAATGTTAAATTTTGTTATCAAAGTCTGTTATTGATACCATAGAATGTATCAATGATTTATTTTGTATTACTATTTGGGGGATGGTAGATCAATATTAGGGATGTTTTAGAGCATACATTGAATATCAGACTAGTCCATTGAGAACACCATTTATTATATTAAGTCTAGGTAACTAGATATATGGTATTTTTGTACTTGTTTTCTACATTTATGACTTCTTCAGTTCACCTCGAATGTTACAATAAATTTATTAAGATATCTGATTTTTTATTTTTCAGCTCTTGGATTGGTTATAATAGGATTTGTACATGATTCATTTTTGGAACATTGGATTCACATGAAATTCACATGTCAGTGTGGGATTGATTTCACTAATGTTATGGTTTAGTAGTTTAAAGTGTTACTAAAAAATTATATTGATTTTCCAATGTAACTTGTTGGTGTAATTTTACTCAGCTGGACCATGATATATTTTCTTATGATGATAGGTTATATGGATTCTATAGAGGGATGATCCATGGTGTTGAATATGAAGTCCCTCATGTAAAGGGATGTATAGTTATCATTAGTGGGTATGTATAGGAATTTGAATCCTTCTTACTAGTTTGGGATAGGGAAATGTGTTTCGTAATTTAAAGTGTTAAAAAAACCTATATGAAATTTTCCTATATATATTGGTGGTTTTATTCAAATTCATTGAACTATAATACTATAGTGTTTTTATAAGGATGTGCTGAAAATTTGATATTTATCCTTATGGGGGGGGGTATCTCCCATATGCCAAGGCCTATTGAGGATCAATATGATATTTCAGAGTCTTAAGGGAATTATCTCACATGTAGAAAACTAGTGAGGATTAGTGACCTGGTATGTGGATCATTTGGAATGTGATTCTCGGTATATATACGTGAGACCCCCCCTGAGTGGGAATTTTATAATGTGTTCTTTTAATATATTTTTGAGACATGAGCATGGAGGTTCCCCGTAGATATTGATCTATAGCAGAAATAACCTATGGTCAAGGTAGAGAGGACCTAGTGATTTAGAGGTACATCTTTGGGTAGATGAGTTGAGTTATATGGTTGAGAAGAGGATTACATGAGAAAATTTAGAGAGGGTTTATCCCATGTTTGTGAGTGCCTTAGAGACTTGAAGAATGGTTGGATGATTTATGTTATGAGATAAGTGAATGACAGGTCTCTCCAAGTATATAGTATAGGAATATAAATTCATTTATCATTCATGATGAAAATTGATCGAGGTTCTTGAGTATCAAGGTTAGTTTTTGTGTGTAAGAATAGTAGGATGCATGCCATTGTTGATTTAGAGTGTGGTTCCAGATGAGAATGTGGATTGTGATCCTCGATGGATTGATATAGGTTGGGTAGAGTGTAGGAAGACTCTTTCGATTGCATAACAATTCTCAGGCAGTGGTTGAACATGTGATAGACCGTTATAAAATCCAAATACTCAAATTTAATGTGTTACACCAATGGTTCTTCTAGTTAGGATAGGATAACATGTGAGTGGAGGTATGGTCAGGATTTATGAACATGATCTCAGGATTAATAACATGAGACTCATGGGGGTGTGAGTCATAGTCTATGATAAGGTTGTAATGGAATGCACACTAATTTAATATTTGATGAGACCAATGTAGTGAATTATTATTATGTGTGTCAATTATTGAATTATAAATTGGTGAGTACCCATATATGAGTTGAGGATGAATGGATTTAATTATATGTTTTTGGAATATTTTTCTAAAAATTTATAGATAATTATAAATATACCTCTATTGTGAGAGGTGATGTTAGATATGGATTGGGGTTCTATGTTAAAATAAACCCAAGGTTGTTCCTCAATATAGAATACCAATGCAGCATGATGTTTGAGTTTGGGAGGATGGATGACCGTGTATCATGAGGATAAACACACCTATGATGATTAGATCCATTGAGGTTGTGGTTGAGGAATGGAATAATAGAAAACATATGGTGGGGTAAAAACCATTATCCCTTAGAGGGTGCATTTTTTATTATGAATGAATTTCATGGATGTCAAGGGTAAAATCTACATGAGCTAGGAATAGCTAATTGGTAATTTGTCATGATAGTTATCAGGTTTGGGTGGGAAGTTCACTTCTAGTTATTATGTATGTTAATGAGTGAAGTGTGAATTACGAAGGTATGACCCCTATATGGGTAGTCTCGTGGTTGAGATGAGACTGGTCATTATACAATCAACATAGCCCTTATAAAATGGTATTATAATGGACCTCATTGATCCGATTATGTGAAATTTCAATATTTGATAGTTATATGGAATGTTGGATGGATTCTATGCATATATAGTGGGATAAAGGTGGTTTTGATGTCATCCATGTGTGATTAGAATTAGAGGAGTACTAGTGCTCAGGGTGAGAGCATAAAATTTGGTGATCCAACTAAGAAATAAAAAAAATTTAAGTTTGGACTTCAGTATGGGTATGGATATGATATTGGAATTACTTTAGGGATTTATAAATTGTGATTGGGGGAATGAAATAGTGCATTGGTGGGTTTGAATGATCATTTTATAGTGAAAATAATTGATCCAATTATGTGAAATTTCTGAATTTTATAGTTATATGGAATATTGGATGGATTCTATGCATGGATAGTGGGATTAAGGTGGTTTTGATATCATCGATGTGTGATTAGAATTAGAGGAGTACTAGTGCTCAGGGTGAGAGCATAAAATTTGGTGATCCAACCGAGAAATAAAAAAAATCAGGTTTGGACTTCAGTATGGGTATGCATATGATATTAGAATTACTTTGTGGATTTAGAAATTGTGATTGTGGGAATGAGAGGGTGAGTTGGTGGGTTTAACTGATCATTTTATATATTTATCATCCATATAATGTTCAGCCATTATTTTCATATGTTATTGGGTGTAGTAAAATGAACGTCACAATGATTGTGTCATTTTTCTAATATGACTTTTTCTTTTATAGACGATTCTGAAGGATGGGAGCATCATGGATCAAATTTGGCCCTTATGAGATAAGTCTTATAGTGGTGATCATTATAAGTATATAAATGAATCAATTAACCACACAATAGTGTCTCATGATAGATATGTATAGGTAAGTTCTTCCTTAGTGTTTCTATGTTAGAGAAGTGAAGTTTCATGGTTTTTGATGAATTGGTCAATAAATGTTTTTACTTGCACAAAAAAATATCATTCTACCTTTTAAATCAGAAAGAGACTAATAGAGAATTAATTTACAACTCAAATTGTTCATGTATGGTGGTTAAATAAAATCGAGGATTCTGAGGGATGAGAAGAATTATGGAGGGGAGTTTGTAAAACTGGTATCCTTTTTTAGTTAATAATTTTAGTGGGAATTGGAATTTTTTTATTTCTAGAACTTGGTTTATTTTTTTAATGGAGATTCAAATTAAATGTCTAATAAATTGAGTGTCCCAAGGAGATGTTTTTTTGATATGGTTGTTTCCAAATTGTTTACTTGGGTTATTATAAAAGTATTGTAATATTGTTTTTTTGTAAATATAGGATGTTTTGGATGATTCTACCATGGGTGGATGGTTAGGTGTTAATTTTTAATATAAATTATGTAAAACATTGAGTGTGGGGAACATTTATATTCATGTTTTATGTGTATAATTGATATTCACAGTTAACTCATGTTTTAGAGGAAACAATGTGGATTTTATGAGTGACATTGTGTCCTATTATTTCTTAGGTGTGAGGATCACTATCACAATATAGTTGTAAAAAAATCACATGAACCTTTATAGTTTACAATAAATGTTATATTTGTCGTTGTAGTAGGGTTTACAAAACCATGTGTCCAAACATTGTGAAGGTGAGAGACTTGGATAGTGAAGGCTACATAGTTGGTACTTAGCTTGGCCAACAATATGAAAAAACTATAATACACATTAAAAGTTGTAAATTAACCTTATTTTCATCCAATTTATCAAGAGAGAAACCCATTTTTTATTTTCTCTCTCATAGAAAACAACCAAGGGGATACTACCATTTATCCCCTTTGATTTTCTTTTCCTAGGGGAGGATTTTTTTATTTCTATTAAATTCTAAGGTGATAATCTCCTCCTCCTTCCTCATTGTTCATTTTCTCATTCTTTCCTTTTGATTTTCAATTTTCTTAGTTAGGGATTTGTGAGATGATTCCACTATAGAATGGGGGAATCATCTTATAATGATGTGTATTTCCTATGGATTTTTAGAGGATATAATCAAATAGTATCTACACACTTTAACACATATTTTTATAAAGGTACACTACTATATATGTTTTCATGGTGTTCTTAAAAAAATTAGATAAATTTGTTTTGGAATCTGAAATAAAAATTATGGATTTTGAGTAGCGATATAGTAGGATCATACCATGGTGTGTCGACATGACGTCAATTTTGGTTTTGTTGTGACTAGAGAATATAATGTGCTTTTATGAAATTATAACTATTTTAATTAATTTAAAATGTTTTAATTAATTGAGTTGGGAATTGTGGACTAGGTTTGGGTGGGTTTCAGGAGTGGACGACACTACATGGATCAATTTTTTTGTGAGAAGCTATGTATCAGTGAGTTATTAGAAATTAATTCCTAATTTAATTAAATTGTATATTAATTTTAAATTTTAATTTTTTTCCAATAATTAATTTTGATTTTTCATAATTAATTATTGGTCATCATTATTTGATATAGGTCACGAGGAGGTTGGAAAATTTCTCTTTGGACATGGAATGAATATGAATAAAGGAAGTAACTTCAAATTATGGTAGGTGGCCCATCATATAGTTTCCTATAGAATTATGTTTCTTTTTTATGTAATGTGATATGTGGTCTTGCTAATAAATGATATCAATGTTTTATTTAAAAATTATTTCATTGTTTAGAATTAAATTCCTAGATTGGAAATAATTCCATGAGAAATGATGGAGCCTTGGGAAATAGATTGATTTTCTCGACCACCAATCATTGACCCATGGATGACACATGGAAAGATTAATATTCCTTAAATCCTTCGAGAAAGTGGAGATGATTGTGCGACACAAATTTATTCTCTACTAATTTGCATGAACCTTGGTTAATAGACCCTTCATAGACCGATGGATAGGTTGGGTTTGGGGACCAACCAATTATATCTCAGGAAGGGGATGGGATTGAGGCCATTTCCGTTATGCGATTTTTACATGGGATTTCCTATGAGGATAATGAGGCCATGTGATGATGCCTTGGGATACTTTTACCTATGAGTGGTGGGTGTGGTATGAGTTTTTATATTGGTATTTGGGAACCTAGAAATGGTTCCCTAGATTTTATTTTTCCATGGTGACCTTAATTTTTTCCCTAGTGTGATATTTACCCCTAAGAGGGTGAGTATGGGAAATTGATAGTGATTCTTGCAATTGTGAACATAGAACCCAAATCGATGATGATACATGATATGGTTTGGTGGGTTACCAAAACTACTGAGTTGTATTGTGATACTTGGTACTTCTAGGATATGATCCTATGATCTACCTATTTAGTTTTATACTAATGATTTCTTTTCACTTTCTCCTTGGAATCAGGGTAGGGGATACAACCCCCCATACATTTATTCTATGGTTTGTGATTCCTTGGAAACAATCCTATGATTATAGTGTGATATAGTCTGGAATACCTTGGAAATTATCTATACATTTACTATGATATATATTTGGATTTCCTTGAATTGTTCCATATATTTAGGTTATGAGATGCGACCATCCCATGTGGCCTTTGAGTTTGATTTTGATTTCTTAGGACATGATAATAAGACTCAGTCATTGAGCATGATGTTACTGGAATTCCCATGAATTTATCATTAGAATCACCCATGGGATTGATATTGGTTTGAAGAGTTATGCGACATGCTCATAGACAGCCTGACATTGAATTAAGAAAGCTTAGGTTGATTTTAGGTTTCATGGTAGAACCCAATGACCAAAAGTGGTTATTTATTTGTTTCACCTGATCATGTCACATGTGCATACTACATTTAGTAGTTAATTATTAGACCACATTGGTGGTGACTTACAAAGTTTTACTCACACTCTTCTCAAGTGACCATGGAACTTGGGTTCCATATTATATGTCAATAATCATAGGTACAAGTTGGGTAGTGGCTCAATATTGGATCATTTAGCTAGATTTGTTAGATTGATTGGAGATCAGGATGAGGTGAGGATAAGGTGTGGTAGTAAAGATATAATATATTTTTATTCATTTATTTATGTATTGTATATTTTATTGACCTAGTGGGAGATAAAAATTTTTATATACTGTCTTGAAAGTGAGTATGCAGAACTCTTTTCTTTTTCACTAATTATATATTGATGGAGATTACTTTTTTATTCTATATACTTGGATCATTTTTATGGATAATTATTAGTTTATGTTTATTTGTTATTGGTTTCTTTGATATGGGTGTATAGTCTTCCCATGGTATCCACCTAATCTTGGAAAAATTGCCAACCACTTATAGTTTATAGGGTGGTATTCTTGAGGTACCAACAACACTCCTATATGGTTACTTTTGGGTAAACTAGTTCAAGGATGTTACATTATGCAAGTTCATATTATCACTAATTCATGAACCAGGTTTGAAAATGTGAACCAGAATAATATTCATGATCTAAATTATGTATTAGTATGCTGTTCACCAAAAAATCTTATTTATCTCCAAAATCATGCGGTGCAATTCTAGGGGATTATCTCATTTTATCTTAGTGAACAACGAGCCTGAACGAAGGAGTGGACATCTCAAAAAAGGATTTTCTAGATTATGATTCAACATACAGATTGAGGATATGGTGTAAATAATGGATAGTATATGAGAATAAATATAAAAGGAAACATAATTTGGAGGAGAGCCTAATTATAACTGCAAAAACAACCCAATAGGTTCATGTGGAGATCATATATTGGGTGGTTTAATAAGCCCCAAATCTACCTAATTGTCTTTGTTAGAAAAAATTTGAGATATTATAGGAGCATCTTGATCAACGTAATCAATGAGTTTTTAAAAACCATAGGCAAGGCATGAATCAAGATAAGAGAAGCGTAATGAAGGTGACACATATTCAATCCCAAACCAAGGGAATAGTGAATCTATCCCAATTTAGAAATACCAAAAAGTAGTAATCCTATCACAAAATATTCCCAACTAAACAAAAAATAATGAATTTATATAAAATTTTCAAAATTAAATAAAATATTAAAAGAATATGAAATCAAGGAATTTAATTTAATACCCACTAAAATACAAAATGAACAATTATCCACATTTTAAGAAAAATGTAGGCATATATTCAATATAAAACACAATATCACCTATATCCATCATGAAAATTAAATCCCTCAACACATAATAATTTTTCATCACTGAGGTTCATTAAAATGAAAATCATGATCTAAAAAAATAAACTCAAAGGAATACCTCAAAATTTTTCCCTAACATACATTAAAGTAATACACTACTGGAAATTGATGCTAATATGATCATATTTAAACAACTTAAAATATAAAATAAACTCATACATGTACTTACCTGAGTCTCCCTCTAAGATAATACTACCAGGGATGTCCCATACTACTCATGATTATATCCAAAATAAATCATAACAAAACTATATATATCCTATAAAACTATGTAAGAATATGAATATATCTTATATAATTTAAAATAAAAGCTTAGTAAATGCAGTACAGTCATAGAAGAAACCATAAGAGAACAAAATCAACAAGCATAGGAAAATAGAAATAGTCTCTACATAAATCTTGAAAAAAGGACCTAAATATCTCATATTTTCAGCTCTAAGATGAGACACGATTCCTGAGAAACTTAAAGAAATATTAAGACTATTGATTAAAGGGATGATTAATTCTTAATTGGGGGATCTATAATAACCATGTAAGGAGGAAACTAAATAAAATTATTCTAAAATGATATTTTCCAAAAAAGTGTATCACTTTAAATAACATGCTACCTAAAGTTTCCTATGGAAATATATAAAATATGAGATACAGTAGTGATAAAATGTCTTATATCCATTGATCATGAATTATAATCCTAATATATCATCCTAGAAACATTTAGGTATTTTTTTAACCTTTCTAGATTGAGCCCAACATATCCTTAATGAATTTTCATCACCGTAAGACTTGTATACCTGACACTTACACTCTAAACACATCCCACATCCAATCACCACTTGCAATATTTCACAATCGAGAGAAAATAGCACAAAAAAGAGAAAAAAATATTGATAAAAAATATTATAATTATATCTCACTCCAACATCAAAGTGTAAAACATAAGAGATAGATAACACTCTTTAAGTGACCCTACCACCTAACCTAACTTTTAAAAAAACTTCTCACATAGTTCAATCTCCCACCGACCACTCCTACCTTGGAATATAATACAAAACCAAGAATAAACTACAAAATGGATCTCTGGTGAACATGAAATTCATATAAATGGGGGAAACCAGTAAAGAAATGACATTTATAAATAGACAGTGGAAATATAAGTACATTATAACCATATATACTAAATAACAAGATAAAATATTAATCAAAATATTCTAAAAAATAAAATCCCTAAAAAAATAAATTTATAACAATAAATAAAATGATTTATTATTTTGATGACACCAAATTATTCTGAATTTGGCTCAGATTCAAATTATTGCTAGCTAAGTTGTGTGGAAGACTGTATTTAATGGGAAAACAAGAATTTCGGGGTTAATTTTTATTTCTTAAAATCCCATAATATGAAATATAAATAATTATTTTTATCTATACAATTTATTAATTATTAAAAATAAAATTACATTTGAATAAATAAAATCCAAATACTGGATTTAATAAAATAGTTTTTGGTATTAGTGAAAAAATATACATGATAATGTCAGTGGTTAAGAAATTTGATTCATGGATTCCATTAATTCCCATAATAAGATATTGGATTTTTTTTCAAACAATATTATAATAAATATAATCAAGGTTGTAGAATAACTAAAATAGATTCATATATGTAGAATTCTAGAAATGTTGAAACCAGGAAGTTATGTATTGGATTTTTTAATAATAGCAACTTGATTTATTGACAAGTAGATAAAGGATAACATTAGAATACATGGTGAAAAAATAAAGAAAATGATGATTACCATACATATGGGAAGTATATTTTTGTTATTTTGGATGCATGAAAATGACGTTAAAGACATTTGAGTTTTTCTATAAGTTTTAATGTTTTGTAATAAGTACCGGAAGTGGATTTTTGGATGTTCACTATGAAAGTGGACATAATGGTTATTTTGGAAGTTGTATGTTTCATAAATAAATAACAAATAAGTTTTTATAAGACTTTTTTAGTAATTATATGTCCATAATTTAAGAATAAGAATTGTCATTTTAGGGGAAGTCTAGAAGTTTATTTGGAATTTAAATCTAAGAAAGGAAAAAATATCACTAGAATATGTAGTGGTTATCAAATGGAATGTTCCATATATAAAATTAATCCAAAATGATATGTGAAGGTAATCCGTTGAAACAATTTTCCATGTACTTTTACATTAAATTTTAGCTAAGGATATTTAAAGTTAACCAATGCTAATACATATCAGTCCTTGGGAAAAGTCACGAAACAAACAAAATGATCATTCGATGAGTGAATTTATTAGGAAAATGGTCATTGAATAATGATTACTATATATGTAATATATTATAGATTATATGTAATATTTTTTCATTAATATATAGGATTTCATACTTTTAAAAATCTAAATAAGACATATTTACACCAATACCAGTTCCCTAATTTTTTAACTCTTTATGCATGGGAAGGTATTTGAGTATGCATGATATTTGTTTCACTGGGAAAATTAATTATGATATTATGTGTGTTATAAGATACATAAATTAATGAAACCAAAATCATATTTTGTTACACCATGACAGAGAATATAATGTCAGGAATAAAGTTGGATCATGTCACTATACTTCAATGATTTAAACATGATATTTTTATGGATTTCATAGATACAGTAGTTAACTAAGAATCATGAAAATATGCATGGAATAACACCATGATCTATATGAGTAAATATAATTACATTACATAAAGTAAATTTACTTTACCTAGAGGTTCGCTTGGATTCAGGACATTGAGGTCCCGATTTCAAAAGAAACTAAGTGCCACACCATAATGACAGTACTCACACTTTGAAGAAGATAACATCAATTTTTTTTTGATTTAGTTTATTTTTAAAAGGATATATTTAGATCAATATTTTTTGTGGTTAAATAATATTTTAATGTACATTCCTGTACACACTAATTGTGTGGTACCATGATCATGGATAATTAGAAGAATAAGGATTGACTGCAACTATTAAATCAATGTTGGGTTCATGAAATTATTTATAAAATTCATTTTAGAAAATATTATTAAATATATATAATCATATAGACATATAAAATTTATATAAGGTGAATATAGGACATACCTATAAGATTTCCATTAATATAGATGGTTTTAAAATAAATAAGGCTTAAAGAGTATAACAGATTCAAATCCAATTCTTACTATTTAAGAAGGAGTGAGATAAGATATTTCCAATGTGGATTTACCTTTATCCAAAGAAGGAAGTGTTTATACTATGTTAACGTTAAATATAATTGGTTAACAATTACATTTATTTTTATGTCGCTTCAAGCCTTAATGTATTAGATTATATGAAAACATAGACTATAACCGAGCATCAAATATTGAGTTATTATGAAAGCATGATCACATAATAAATATAGAGAGACCCTCACATGTATAAACAAAATATTTCCATCCCTAAATTAGTTAACATAAGATAATAATAGGGATTTTTACTTAGATTTAAAACAAGACTTTTCAAAACCTTTTCTGTGTATTATTCTTTCATATAAAGTGATTTATTCCAAAAACATGTTTCCACCAAAATCGAGTACAATGGATTCCAGTACACTGACACATAATTATATGTACAATCCTTGGATTATACTTTTTTTTAAACCAAGTATGATAATTATGTGTGTGACACACCCATTTAAATGTGTACAAAAATAGAATTAAATTTCTTAGTGTAACATAGTGGCTAAACAAGGTTGTCTCTCTTGAGGAGTATTTTGTTGTGAAGTGAATCACTAAATAATCCAATAAATTATTGTATATTTATATTTTTAGTATTTAAAAGAAAAATAAATAAATTAGATAATGATAATTGAAATTTTAAAAAAAATATAAAAATGAATATAAAAAATAAAGATAAAATGAAATTAGTAATAAAGAAGTTACTACTCTGAGTTTTTCCTAGAGTGAACTATCATCGTCTCGTTCTTAGCATCATACCTATATAATGAACACACTCCATCATATGTGTGTTCATTCCATTATTCCCTAGTTGTGAATATATTTTATACCAAACAATCTCAAAGTATTCTAAACATCCACCTCCTCCATGTTTAGTAAGTTAAAGTACTCCTTAATGAAGAGAACCCCCTAACTCACCTTCTTAGTATGACATCACACCCATTCAACACTAGATCATAAAGTATTCTTCATATTTCATGGATATCATGTAAAATAAAAAAAATATTTTAGAAAAAGTAGTTATATCTATGAAAATTATAACAAGGACACACTATCACATTTCCACACTGATAATTATTGTTTAAAAAAACCCAAAATTGACAAGAAACATTTAAAATTTATGTGAAATGGTTTGGGTTGGACATTGGATTCATCCCATGGGATATCCCTTAGTTTAATAACTCATTATAATGATTACTATAGATCCAAATTAAGAGATACAGTGGAAGAAATCATTAGATGATAGAGGGAGAAATAGAGAAAAATTATATTACATAAACCTATTTTCCTAATTTCATAATATTAAGTATTACTCATTAATTTTATAAACATATTATGTATGAACAATAAGAAGTGGTATAAATGTTTCATATCACTAGGGATATCTATAAAAAATATCCCATTTTATCTCAATATATTATACATGATAAGAAAATATAAAACATCACCATACTTTGTCAATTATTCCAATTCATCCTTAGAAAGTATATTATGTATTTCATACATATGTTACAAATGGAAATTGTTTTCCATTTCTTTGACAAATATTCAAAAAATATCTTATATACCAAGAATAAATATTATATATCAAGTATTTTTTTTAAATTTATTCATAACTACTTCAAAAAATATATAACTAATGGACTATAACTTCTTACTTGCTTAGAACATAACAATATTTTTTTATAGTTTCCCCATAATGACCCCTTTACTTGAAAAAAATATAAATTAAATCATGGATTTTTCCATAAAATTATATCATTTAAAAAAACAATAAAAAATCAATAATTAGTCCATTTTCACATTAAAATAAAAAAATACACATATAATATGAATTTGTGATAATTACTAAAAATATATGAAAATGGTAAGGATTAAATCATTTAATTTTGAAGTAAAAATAAAGAAAATATTTTCTATATGAATTACCCCACAACTAAACATTTTATTCATAGGAAATCATATTTTACTAATGTTAACATAAATTTATCATTGTATAATGGTATCACTTTTCAATTCAAACTTCCAAATAAATATAATTATTTCTAAATGTATCCCAAATTTCTTACTCTAAGTTTATCATAAAAATAAACTCAATCTCATATTAATATCCAAGTGGATTTTTACTTAACTTCCTATAAATATATTTATCTTGACTCAATAATTTATATATGGTGATTTTTCATTATCAAGGGAATGAATGATCTCTAGTCTATCCACTTCATAGAGTAATAAAATTGTGTCAATAATAGGGTTTTTTACATGTGTTATTTTTTGTATGAGGGTGTAATGTTTTAAATATAGAAAACATAAGAGGCTTAATACGATGGGAGGGGGGGGGGGGGGTTGACACAAATATTATGTAAAATTTATGATAACAGTTTTCCTCAGGAATAGTGCGTTACACACTATTATTTTAGGGATTATCCACCAAAAAAACCTCTTTAATATTTTGGGTAGTCTACTCATCATTAATTTTTGAAGTAAAAAATTTCTTTCATTATTTTATATTCTATATACCTCTATAAAAGTAGCGCTATTTTTACCATATTTTAGATATATAGTTTAAAAATAGGTTTTATAATTTGGAATTTAAAGAGGCATCATTATATTTTTAAAAATTTATTATGAACTTACAACCAATATTTTATTGGTATTTTGGCCTCCCTATAACATCCTATATTGAATTTTATCACTAAAATAATAGGGAATATAGTAACAATTATCTATTTTCGCACCCAAAATTGTTTATCCAGATGATGTAGTATAAAACAAACTTTCTCACTCCTAACAATTACATTTCAATAATAATCATTAATTTAAATTATATATTAGTTTGGGAAGGGATTAGTGTATTATAATATGGCTACATAACTAGGCTATTCATGGATTTTAGGGGTCAAATAAAATGATCATATTTACAAGGAAGTAAAAAATATAAATTAAATATATAAATGGATTTCAAAATGGTTACAAAATCATGTAATATATAATTAATAACTTTGAAAAAGTCAACACATCAATTTATGGATCTCAAAACATTCTTCAGAACTCTCAATAAATAGATAAATGTAAAAATATATGAAATATCTTTAGAATCCTCTACAGTTGGAAAAAATATTCATTATATAGAACTTGTGTACAGGAGTTTCACATTTTTCAACTTTCCATAAATTAATATATTAAAAATCTATGAAAAAATCTATTTCAATAATCATTTAGAACATTATAAATTCAAATATAACTATTTCCCCAAAATAACAAGTTGAACAAAATTTTTCAAGTCATTCAATGAATTCAAATTTGTCTTAAAATAACTCAAAAAGATAAAAATAAAAAAACATATTTTTTCTAAAAAATATTCTTATCTAAAAAGTTTTTTACTCATCCCATACTCATCTAACACTAACACTTAATGTTCAATAATGATAACATAATATTAGTAGTAATTAAAAAAAATTTAAAAAAAAATTTAGTAATGTTTGTTTGTACTAAAGATTGTTTTAAGTTAAGCTTCAGATTTAAACCAAAAAAACTCACAAGTAAAAGTATAAAATAAGAGAAATTAATTTTAAAAAAATAAATGAAAAAATAAGAGGGAATGAAAATACATTTATATTTCCATAACCCAAAGTGGGTGATAGATTTTGACTTCTCTAACAAATTTTGTACCAGTGGTCACCCAAAATATGATGGTTGGTGGATTTTCATGATTTTATGTACCATATTTATTTTCTTCTATTGTGAATTAGGTTACACTGGATGAATAGGTATCTACGTATAGAGTTTACTAGATGAATTATCTTAGCTATTTGATAAATATTTCATTATGGGTGTAGGAAAAATAGTGGTACCTCATAAAATTTTTCCACTAATTTCATGGATCCCTATTCATTATTTCGGACCTATTCTATGTGTGATGCATTAAATTTTTTAGAAAAGGTAATTAAAAAGAGATTTATAATTATTGAAATATTACTCTTTAATGTAGACAACTTGTAACTTTTTTCCTAATGAAAAGCTAACATGAGCTCTCTATTCAGTCCATATAATAAATATTCAATAAGTATATGAATATTTATTTGTTCCTCACTAGTTGTATATTATTTTTCATCTTCATCCTATATGGAAATTGTTTTGTTTTGAAAATCTAAAATGTCTAACAAGTGGCATATAAAACTCAATTTAGTTTTAAAAAAATTATATATAAATGAGTTCAAGAAAAATATAATCTCTTTTTATTGGTTCATCTAACAATTATTCTTTATTGGAAATATCCTCTACAAATAAGGTTGTCATAGATGGATTTTAGTATCCAATATAGTCATTGATCACTTGAAATTATACCACTTTGGAGGTTCCTTCCACTAATTCCATATATTTTTTAGTGGTACCAATTATTCTCTTTCAAACATGTGAGAATCACTTGAAATGTTATTTCCTACAATTTATTTCAAAATTATTCAAAAGATTAAAAGTCTCAAAAATTTCTATCAACATTTACATGTTCTTTAACAAATTACTCTAGTGATGGTTGAGTAAGGCCATATAGTATTTATTCATGTAATTCTTTATTATCTTCCTCAGTTTCTTTAATTTGAAAAATCAATGGGGATAATTTTTACACCACTAGTTCTAGTTTATGTTCCCTAAAGTTTCACTCATTTAATACAAGGAGTTGTTCTATTAAAAATTTTACTTGGGTATTCTTCTCTCATATGTCTTCACTAATATTTTGAAAATGAGTTTGTTTTTCATCAGTAGATTTCTCCTCATGTTACACCTGAGAGTAATGTTTAATACTATAATAATAATATGAATTTTAATTAAGCATAGAAATATTGTTTATGTCTTTTTAAAAAAAATAAAAACTATTTACAAGGGTGAAATGAATATAATGTGATTAACTGGTTTGGATCCTCATAAATAGCACAAGAATCTTCGAACACCCACTATAAGGTGTAAAAAATACTATTTATTTTCATAGTTTATTATAGTGGATAAACATGATTATCTTTCTTTAAGAGCCTTTTTTCTAATTAAATACTTAAATAATTCAAACAAAAAGTTTTTATTTTGTAATTTAAATATTTTAAATCAAAATAAATAAATATAGGGTTCATTAATGGAATTTAAAAATAGAAAATAAACCCATAGATAAAAAATGTAGAAATAATTAAATTAGTATGAAGGAATATGTGTGATATATATTTTTCCAAAGTGAACCTTAATAACCTAATTTTTAGTCTCAAATATACTTAATAAACACAGTCCATCATACATATGGTCATCTATTTCTTCCTATGTTGTGATTATACATTATACCTACCAATCAATAAGTGTAAATCACATTTACATCCTCTATGGAAAACATGTTAAATGATTGCTTAATTGAGAGAACCCCCTAAATCACCTTCCTGGTTTGAAATAAAAAATATTAAACACTAGATAATCAAGGAATACAAGGTATTCTATAGTGATCATGGAATAGATGGTAAATAGTGCAAAATAAGAATTCAAAGCCTAGTCAATCATAGTGAGGAAACGCTATCACCTTTCCCCACTACTAATTATCCTTTGACTAATCCTAAAAAGATAATAAAAATAATACATGAATGAAATAAGTGTTTGGTTCAACACTATGTTAATACCTAGGATATAATTTTTGGTAGTCACTCATAATTTATAGAATCCGATATCTCTGTGAAGTAATATAGTGGTAGAAAACAATATAACAGAAAGAGAGAGAGAAATAGAGAACAATTATATTGAAACATACATATAGAAAATGATTAAAAAAGGGATTTGAAATAAAATAAATAAGAAATAATATTATGGAATTGAACATTGTAAGTCCCAAGACTATATGATATATGTATTTTTAAGTAAATTTAGTCTCTTCGATACCTTGTGATGCATGAAACACCGAGTTTAAACAAAATGTGATAGTCTATTAAAATTTTATTATTTAAACATGAAAATTATATCATTGATGTTATATTGGAGGGTATTAAATTAACTAAATAAATTATTAAACTTATTTTTTTATAGATTTATAGAATAAATTTAATGGTTATATATTGATTATATATAAAATAATAATCTATTAAAAGAGAACAAAATATTTCTTAAAAAGTGTATTTTTTATGAAAAGAGGATTAGTCATGCTTTGAAAACATAATTTAAAATTAATTTTTATCAATTTTAGAAACTTTATTTGAAAAAATAAAATTCATTTTTGAAATGATTATATAAAAATTAGATTAGGTTAAATTTTTGTGATTTTTCAGAAAATTTTCATTTTCATAGAATATTGAAAATATCATTTTTTATTAAAAACTTCCATTTTGTTAAATGAATTTACAAGCCCTATTTTTTTTAATTTTGTTTAAAAAGTAAAATTAGTTCAATTATATATTAATTAAAACATGTTATTTAATTTTAATCAAATTCATATTAAATTTTGATATAAAAACTTTTTCATCTTTTGGATGTTTTTTTTGGAAACCATTTTTTCAACACATTTATTAGTATAATATTAATATTAAATCTAATAATTATATGAGTATAATTTGAATAATTGGGTTCAATATTCGAAATCAGAAAAATTTATATTATCAAATAATATTAACTTAATTTTTTTACCATAATGAATAGTGAAAATAGTAAAAATTATTTATCACGATTAAGGTAATAAATAATTTATTGGGTGGTTAAACTAAACATTTAAGTGTTAAACATGACATAAAACTTATAAAAATAGTATTTTATTGTCATAGTTAGACATTATATCATATGAGGTTTCAAAATGGTCCATTTTTTGGCCTTATTTCATAATATAAAAATTGGTGGAATTATTTATTTTTAAAAATTCCACATATGTCTTATCCCCCACTTATAAAAGGCCACCCATTATCCTCTTCATTACACACCTAAAAATACCATTTTTCCAAAAAATAAATTCCCAAATAAATTACCTACTTCCATATCATCATCTTATGATCATTTATTTGGTCACAAATCCTACCTTTGTAGGATTTTGTTTGAAACCAAAAGATATTTTTCTAATAAGAGGTAACATCCTTATCTGAGAATTTTATTTTATTTATTCTTCCATATAATTAAAATATTATAAATCTAAAATGATATATTGACCACAATATCTTCTATAAACTGAGATGTTTTTATGATAAGTTCATGGCCTAAACTATCTACTCCTCCCTGAAATTGGAAAAAACCATGGATTATGTGTATTGCGGACTACCGCCTCATGAACCGATGAAATTTATTTTTTATAACCAACTCCCATGGATGGATATAATTATTTTTATAATTTATATATATTATATTTATGGTATAATTATACTCCTCAAATTATAATATCATATACCCTCTTACATTTCATTACCTAGAGAATATGATATCGCCACTTGTGTATATGGAAAAATACCGCCTCGCGAAGTGATGTGAACCATTATTCACTTAAACTTTACATGAAAGGTAATATAGAATAATTTTATGATTATATATTATTTTTATTTAATATTAACCTTTATTTAAAATTAATATACCATATACTTTACTACCTTATCATCCAGTGAAGAAATGATGATGTCATTCGTGTGTAAAGTGGACTACTGCCTCACGAAATGATGTGATTATTTTATTAAAAAATCACATGTATGGTATGTGTAAGGGTATTTAAACTAATAATATTATATTTATGATATAATTAGCATGAATTAATGATTTAATAACACTTACCTTACTCGATTATTGTTTACAAAAAGTGGAATCATTACTCATGCGTACATACGAACTACCATCTTTATAATTGTAATATAGTTTATTTTTCATAACCATAATTCATAGTTGGATAAAATGTATAAGTTATATATAAAAATGATAATTATTTCATGTATTACATTTTGGAGATGATTAATTAATTATCTCTTCGACCTTAGTGAAATTAAGAATGTGATTTTGGTCATATGATACATTTATCATTAAAACATCTAATATGAAATTAATTGGTTATATAATTAAATATGGTATTGAAAAAATTAAAATAAAAGGATAAAAAAACTTATAAAATGTTCTTATGTAAGTAAATAATTAACATTAGTTTATATTTTAGGTTGATAAAAAATACACGTGACAAATTGTGCTCGGGGAAATGGATCTCTCAAAACCACCCATTCCATCAGGTTATGGGTTTTTTTTCTCTAACTCACATTAAATATCAATTATTGTTATTGAATGATTTTAAATTATATATATATATATTTCTCTAAAATATATACCTATTTCATTCTACATTCATCTAATGGGGTAATACATTCCTTATGACCACTTCTCAAATGACATAATTATGATAATTTTTTTGATTATGATATAAAGAAAGATTATGTAACCCATTTTATTTCCATAGTAAATTCTTATGTTATTCCTTATGATTTATTCCTTTATTTGTGATTCAAAGATCATGATAAGTATATAATTGATTCACCCATACATTATTCTAATGCGTTGAGTAAATATTTAGTCGCATAAGGCATCCTGTATGGGATTAAAGAGTAAAATTAATCCATTATGGGACTTTATACACCATGTGATATAATCTAGGTAGTTATAATTGACTTATACTGATGTCATATTATATTTTTTTTCTAAATTTCATGTGTTACCATGACATTATGTTACAAGGATCTTTATGTTATGTTTCTATTTGATTATTCATGTACATTCTATTTTATGATATCATTTTATAGCTTTTACTCGCATGTTATGATTCCTTATCATGTTTATTCCCTTATTGAGATATTCATCTCACTCATTTCTCTTTGTATTACCCAGGTTATCCCATTTATTTTTAGGAGATAAAATGAATTTATGGAGATTACTATGGAGAATAAAATAAAGATGTCAGTTTTAAGTTTCCTTTTATGTATTATGAACCTATTCCCCAAAAGACACTAGGCCTTTATTATCCCTGTGTTTTATTAATAGAATTTTTGTTTAGGATTCATGTAATAATATGTGTTACAGTATTGGGTCACCATATTTTTTATCATAGTAATGGTTTAGGTATCTTTTGAAACTGGGATGATAAATATTTAAGGATAACTATATGAAAAGTATAAGGATAAATCTAGAGATAATTCTAAGTATAGGAAAATATCATGGAATCTTGGAGAATTATAAAGTGTTTAGTTTAAAGGAAAATACACACATATCAGTATACTAAAAGAAATTTGGATATAGAAAAGAGGTATCTAGGTGTAATAATACCAAAATGTTTTATTTATCTAAACTCTATCCTCACCAGGTGAATGAAAAAATTTCTAACTACACCCCTGGTATGACACTCCCACATGATATGATTTGGAAATACAAAAACTATTTACAAACCATTATGAAGTACATGAATGAATTTTTAAGATAGAAAACATAATATGAAACACTAACATGGATAACATAGATTAAAAGTGAGGGGCCAATAAGTCCAGACATACTCATTATTCATGAGTTATTAATTTTAAGATTAGAATTTTCCCTTTAGTATATTAAAGTATGATCACTCTATGTTTTTATTTCTTTTAGTTTAGAGAAACTTTCCAACCAAAAATATTATAGGTAATAATTTTATTTCAACAATGATATTCTTAACCTTATGGGAGTAGGATATGAGAAATTCATTAAAGTAATCGCTCAACTAGCTGATATTGAGAATAATAACATGAACTAAATGGAATGACCTACACCTCCAATTAAGTATCAAGTTGAAATAAAGTATTTTATATGATAAATGACCCATAAAATTATTGGATCTAATAATCCTTATTATCATTGAACATTGGATTTAATCCGTTGGTATGATATTCTTTATCCTCCAATGCATAGAGAAAGATAAATTTGTGATTGTCATCGATCATATTGAGGGAGAATCTGATCGATGGTAGAAACTGATAGAGAACACAAAGTAAAAAAGAGGTTATTGATTCCATGGAAAATTAAAAATTCAAGAAAATATTTTTGAATAAGTATTTTCTCTGAAATATCCATATTAAAATTGAGAGGGAGTTCCTCAGTTTGAATCAAATGGTGGAAGAGTCTTTTAGGGAATATGAGGAAAACATTATAAGTACTTGAAGGTTTTCATATGTCTTTTATATCATATCTAAAAGTAAGGGGAACCATTTATTTTTTGAGTTAAATACTAGTCTATGAAAATCATTAGATATTTGAGACTTTGATAACTATGAAGAGATTACCCATTATTCCCTCAAATTTGAGATGTTGATTGGTGAATCTCAGTTGTATTTTTGGACTGGAGAAAAAAACATAAAATAGAGCTTCCTTTAAGCCCATCAAGAGATAAATACCAAGGATTAAATAAAACACAACATAACTCTTATCAAAAGTGTGTGAAGTAGTATCCTAGAAAAAACATAAGGGGAATTGGAATATGGTTCAAGTATAAAAAATATGGGCATCCCTGTAATTAGTGCCATAGAGAGATGAAGAAACACACTAATGTGGATAAAAAAAAGAAGGTTTAGGTCAAAAGTATTCATTACTTATAACTTTATAAATATAATTATAATTTTAATTATTCAATAAAATTCCCTAAAACATGTTTTGTTGGAGAAAGTCATAAAAAAGTATCCTAGAGAGTAAGGAAGGGAGTTCTCTATTACTAAGGTTGAGGTGGATGCTTCCAATGATGTGGTGATAAGTATTCTAGTTATTAATTTAAGAATATAAAAAATAATATTTGATTATATTTATACACATTATTTAATATATTTCATGTTTTTTAGAACTATTCAAAAACCACCTCAAAACATAGGGGTTGATCTATTTGTGAGAACATCAAATAGAGTGATAATATATTCCCATGTATATATATCCTCCCCAGTCAATGTTTGTGGACTTTATATTCTATAAAATATCATTATACTTTTTAGAGGAGTTTGATGCTATTTTGGGCATGGATTATCTATCCGAATATAAATCCAACATCAACTGTTGGGAGAGAGAGATCAGTCCTCACATTCTAATTCATCCTCGGATTATGTACAAGTGTAAGGAGGAGGATGAAACAAACCCCAAAATATTTCATTCAATAATGGATATTATTATCATAAAATAAAGAATATAATTTATAAATTATTGATATAAAAAAGATAATCATTATTTAAGTCATTCACATTGTGAGGGATTATACTAATTTATTCTCTTAAGAGTTTCATAGTATTCATCCATACCCTAAGGTTGATTTCTCAATCAAACATATATCTAGATCTATACTGATATCAAAAACTCCTTATATAATAGACATCATTGAGCTTGATAAACAAAATAACTATTTACAAGAGATTCTAGAAGAGGATTTTATACACCTGAGTACTACAATTTGGGGTGCATCAATCCTCTTCATCAAGAAAAAATATGGGTCAAAGTTCCACTATATTGATTATCATGAACTCTACAAAATAATGAAAAATAAAATGTATCCACTACCATGGATAAATGGATTATTGGATTAACTATGTGGGGATCAGTATATCTATAAGGTGGGCCTCATTTAGGATATCACCAATTAAGGGAGAATAAGGATGATATTCTTAAAACTACCTTTTGAATAAGGTACGGACACTTTGAGTTCACAATGATGCCTTTTTCACTCACTAATTCTCCAAAAATACATATGGAATTAATGAATATAGTATTCAGGGATAACCTGAAAAAAAATTTGGTAGTCTTTATATATGACATTCATATATATTCCCAGAATGAGTGGGAGCATGAGGATAATTATAATAGTATTACATGGGATTGGATAATAGAGATTCTATATGAAAAGCACAATAAATGTGAGTTTTTAAGGAAGTGAGTATCATTATTGGGTCATATATGACCAATAATGGGATATCTATGGACCCTTATAAGATAACATAAATTAAAGAGGGGCCTTTAAAAATATCTATAATGGAGATCTATACATTCCTTGAATTAGATGGGTATTTCTGAATATTTATGATTTTTTGCGATTTTCAAACTCACTAATAAAGATAACATGAAAGGGAGTAAATTTTTTCTATACTGGTGAATATGGAGAGATCTTTAAGTTGTTAATAGAGATGTTTATCACTACACTAGTACTTATTATTCTCTCAAGTGGGGAACTTTTTATGGTTTACATCAATGATTAAAAGAAGGGTTTCAGATTTATACTAATACAGAATGATAAAGTGATAGTCTATGGCTCAAGGGAGATGGAATTTCATGAGAAGAACTATCCCACAAACGAACTAGAGCTAGTTGAGGTTATCTTTTCATTTAAGATATGGTGACATTATCTCTATGGGGAGAAGTGTTAAATATATATATATCATAAGATACTCAAATATAAATTCACATAGAGAGAGATTAATATGAATCAATGGATATGGTTAGGGATGATCAAGGACTATGCCTGATCAATCCATTTCCATCCTCAGAATGCAAATACGGTGGCATATTCTTTAATTAGAAAGGATCCACCACTTTTATCAAATATGATAATTTGGTAAGGATCCAATATTCTTAGATTTTCAAAGTATGAATATAGAAATATAAAATGGGTCATCATCCTACCTTGGTTAAATAATAGCTCAATAATACATTCTTTAGAGGATCATGGTGGCCCATAAATATGATGATGTGCTATAGGAAAGGTAGAGGATATTATGGAGGTAAACTTTGTTGAATATGTAGTTATAAGATTTGGAACCTAGAAATGTGTCCCATAAAAATCAAATATAAAGAGGGAGATTATGTATTATGCACATAGATCGTCCATCTTTATTCATTCGAGAAGCACTAAGATGTATAGAGATATGAAGAATAACATATGTTCAGATAAAATGAAGAGGGATATTACAAAATTTTTATATAAATACTTTGTATTCCAATAAGTCAAGACTAAACAAAAGGAGTCCAAGTTGATGATGAAACCATTCCCCATACTAGTATTTAAATTTGAAAGCATAACCCCTAATTTCTTCATAGGACTTCGAAGGATACCTAAAAGAAACAACACCATATAGGTGGTAGTCGATCACCTTACAAAGTTGGTATATTTTGTTACCATCAAGGTAGATTTATCTTTTGACCAACTCACTAAGATATAAACAAGGAATGCAGTAATATGGAATGATGTTCCAATATCTATTTTATCTGATTGAGATATATGGTTTAACTCATGATTATAGAGAATCCTTCCACAAGGTTGGAGAAAGAGCTTAGTTTCAATACTACTTATCTCCCTTAGATATATTATCAGTCTAAGAGAACCATAAAAACTCTAGAGGATATGATGAGTTCCTTTTCAATGGGTTTCAATGGATGTTGGGATCCACACCTTACCTTAGTTAAGTTATCATATAACAATAGTTTCCATTATATAGTTAAAATGGAACATTATGTGGCTCTATATGGGAAGAAGTGTCAAACTTTAACATACTGGGATGAACTTTGAAAGTGGATGTTTATGGGACTTGATATTTCCCATGAGATGACAGATAAGGTCCAAAATATTCCACATAACATGAAATATCTAAAAAATAGATAGATGATCTATGCATACAATCATCAATGAGATCTAGAGTTTAAAGTCAGATATAAGGTTTTTCTATGTATTTCACTATGGAATAAAGTAATTAGGTTTTAGAAGAAGGGAAATTTTATTTCAAGATACATCATATCCGTTGATACCCTTGATTTCATTAGACAAGTGGCATAATTACTAGAACTCCCACCTAACCTATCTCAAGTACATGATGTGTTCCATCTACTCCTCTTGAGTAAGAGAATAATAGACCCCCACCCCACTTGTATGGAATCCAAAGATAGTTCCATTGGAGAAAGAACATTAATAAGGGGAAATCAATGAAGATATTGTATCATAGAGAAAATGTTATAATAAAAAAGATAACTCCCCTGGTTAATGTGCTATGGTGAAACCACAAGTTTGAGGAAGTAACTTGGGAAATAGAAGAGGTGATGAAGTAGAAGTACCCTCACTTATTATCATCATTGTATGTAATATGAAATTTAAAGGGTGAAGTTATTTAAGGGGGAAGAATGTAATACCCTAATACTATACAATATATTTCCTTTTTAAATAAATTAAATCTCTTTGATATCTTGTGATGAACGCACACCATGTTTAAATGAAACACGATACTCTGTTAAAATATTATTATTTAAACATAACCATTATATCCTAAATGTTAAAATTGTAGGTAAGAATAGGAAAAATTAAATAATGAGGATTTAGTTTTACAGGTGTATAAAATAAATTAATGGGTTATCTATTGATTATAAATAAAATAAGAACCATTATAATGAGAAATTATTTTTGTAGATAAACTGTGTTTTTTTCTAAATGGATGATTAGTCGTGCTTTGCACAAAAAATTTAAAATTAATTTATACCAATTTTAGATGATTTACTTTATAAAGTAAAATTACTTTTTTAAATTATCATATCAAAATTATATTAGTTTTTTATTTTTGGGATTTTTTTAAAAGGTAACATTTTTAATGAATAGTGAGAGAACTTTTTTTATTAAAAACTATCTTTTCATTTAATGAATTTAATAGAAACATTTTTTTTATTTTATTCTAAAATAAAATTATTTCAATTATATATTAATTAATAAAAATTTGGTAATTTTTGTCCAAATAATTTTGAATTTTGATATAAGATTGTTTTCAAAATTTGATTTTTTTTTGTAAAACCATGTTTTTGACTGGTCTGTAGGTTTAATGTTAAATTAAAATCATCCAATTTTGTGATTTGAATTTAGGAAAATTTATCACATAGTTTTTAAAGAACATAATTTATATTATCTAGTCTGGTAAAATTAAATGTAATAACAATTAATTGATAAAATAGTAAGAATTATTTACCATAGTTAAGGTAGAAACTGGTTTTTTGGGGGTTAGAATAAACATATAAGTGTTACAAATGATACAAAACATGTGTAATTACTATTGGATGGTCATATTCAAACCTTATCACTTATAAGTGTAAGAAAAGTTTCCATTCTGGAGCTTCTTTAATGACTAAAATGTGGGTATAATTCATTCTTTTCAAATATTCTATGTTTTTCCTCTCCCCCACCTATAAAAGGCCACCCCACTTCTCTCATTTATCCAATTCCAAAACCCATTAGTTTAGCCATGAGATACCCAAATAACATACGTAATTTAAATACCTTCATAATATAATCCTTTTTGGTCATAAATCCATCATAGGAAGGCTTTTAATTTGAACCGAAAGGAGCTATCCGAAGATGAGGGAACATCCTTAAATAAGTATTTTATTTATTTATTAATATAAATTTGTTAAATATAACTAAAAAATGATATACTAAACTCAATATATTCTATATAATGATACATTCTTTTGTTATGTTCATGAATTAAATCCATATATTTCTCCCTCAAATGGGAAAAGAAACCGTTTATCATATGTATGACAAAATACTACCTCACGAACCGACATAATTTTTTTCCATCACCGCTTCTCATGTATGGATGTAATTATATATATAGACTTTATATATAATATTTTTCATATAATTATACTTATAGAATTATAATATCATATATAACTTCTTATTTTCATTCTTTAGAGAATACGATAACGTCTCTCTTGTGTACAAAGGATAACTGCCACACAAAGTGATGTGATTCATTTTTTACTTACGCTTTACATGGAAGGTAATAATGAATAATTTTATGTTTATATATAATATTAATAAAATATTAAACATCAATTTAAAGTATTATGTCATATAATTTCTTACATTATTATCCCTTGAATAAATGATAATTTTGTTTGTGTGTACGACATACTAGTGCCCCACAAAGCAATGTGAGTTGTTTTTTACCACATCAAATAGATAGAATGTGTAAGGGTATTTAATGAAATAATATAATATTTATTATATAATTGACATATTTTAAATATAAGATAACTCCTACCTTACTTCCATTATGATGTTTAAAAAATGGATATGTTACTCAAGCTTACAAATAGTCTATCGTCTCCATTGTTGTATTATAGTTCATTTTTTATAACCATATTTCATGTTTAGTTTACAAAATATACTTTATGTATACAAATTATAATTATTTCATGGATAACATTATATAGATGATAAATTAATAATATATTTGATATTTATCGACTTACAAAAGTGATTCTGGACATATGAGTTGTTTTTCGTTAAAATATCTAATGTGAAATTAATTGGTTATGTAATTAAATATTACATGATAAAAATTAAAATAAATGGAATAATAAACATAAAAATGTTTCATAATCATGTAAATAATTAAAATATGTTTATTATTCAATAATATAATGAATTCACCAGACTAATCTCTCTTGATATAAGGGATCTCTTTAAATAATTATTTCCATCAGGTTATGAACTTTCTCTCTCTAACTCACTTTATCACTCTCTTTAATGTTATGAAATGATTATAAAATATGTATATATGTCTATAAAATATATAACTTGTTTATTATATATTATTATTAGGGGGTGACACTATCCTTATAACCATTTCTCAAATACAGTATTTGTTGATTTTTTTTATTATGATATGAAGCCATATTATGCGACCCATTTTCTTTCCATAGGTAATTATTATACTATGAACTATGATTGATTTAGTTTATGTGGGATAAATATATTATCTATAGTGAGTATCTTAATAGGGGGTGGGGGTGTGAATTGAGTACCCAATAATGTTTTTTGATAAAAACAAGTTTAAATAAAATCCTCTAATTCGATCAATACACACCAATTAACCAAAAAATATGATCAATACAAGACTTTCCTTTCTAAATAATTATGAAATATTGAAGAGGTATTAGTTAAGATAATATTTAATATCACTCTAACCTTTTAACTTAATTTACTCAATAAAAAATTTATATAAACACTAATTTAGGTTAACTATCAATGAGTGGTCCTGTTTTCATTTTAAAAAAATTTAATATGAAAGATTAGAATTACAATAAAAAAACTAAAAATACAGAGGAAATGAATACAAGAGGTTTATTATAAAGATTAAACTCAATCTTCTTCACTTGTTAATCACTTAAAACCATGTAGTTTATATAAAAATAAACTTTTATTCACAACCTAGAGTGAGTGTACAATAGTATGAAAACCATGAATGCTATACATGGACCTCTTCCATAGTAATTGTGGGAGTAGAAAAGGTAACATGTCACATTGGGAAATCTTACATAGAAATCATGGGAAATAGGAGTAAAAGGTAATTGAGAAGATATCTAAGTGTCTTCTAGTTTAAAACTGGAAACAATGTGTGTGTAGAAATATAGAGTATACACACAATTATTATAATGTAAAATATAATAAACAAATAGAGAAAGAAAGGGTATAAGAAATAATATTATTTCTTTGTAAGATAAGCACTGTAGCTTGTGAAAACTAGAATGTGATCTCAGATGAATCTCATATTGTATTTTTGAAAGTTTCTTTAGAATAGAGCATCATAAACTATTTGTTCTGTAATATACACTCTTTCACATATGTGAGAAGGAAAAGATCAGTGTTTATTCATACAAAAAATGGTGTTCTTGAGTTTCTTTAATATGTTCTCATAAAAATATATATGTGCATTCAGATCTCTCAATATGTGTCTAATTCTATCATTTTTTCATATTATGCAAGAGGGAGTGTACTTTAACTTTTAATAGTAGCATAATAATATGGATATCCAACACCATCATACTCATGGATGAAACATTATTTAATTCATCTCCGAAGAACATTTAAGGAATAATCAATAATATAGAAAATGTCATTAATTTTGATAATGTATCCATTAAAAAAATTTCATTAAAAATAAATATTAGAGTGGCTGTGAGCCTTTATAAATGGTGAAAAGTCTCTAGTAGTGTCTTGATCTAGCGGTGAATGAGTCTGGTGGTGAGTTGTGCTAGTGATGACTCAACACTTTACCAAATTTCTATTATGGTGGAAGGTCGCCTCAATAATAACTCAGGTTTGATGGTAAGTATGTTCAAAATGGTGTCAAATTTCTGATCCAATGGTGAGTTGTCCTATTACAGTGAGTCATTCCATACTTTACCTTGCATTATAGAGGTGATACATACCTGATAATTAAAGTCTCTGACACTTTTCCATTTTTACACGTTGATGGTGAGTTTTCTTTAATGGTGAGACAATATCTAATGGTGAGACAGTCTTGTCAGTGATTTATTCTGGGTGGTGAATCAACCTCAATAGTGAATAATACTTATCCAAACTTCTACAATATTCTTTAGAAAGTAAAAATATATCATAAAACAGAAAACACATTAGTATCATAATAAACATGATTATATGATCCTTAAAATAATGATGAAAAAAGTCTACCTCTCTTTGATGATCACAAATCATGTAATTTTATACACATGGTATCGATGGAAAATCAGGATAGTTTATATACCATGGTATCAATAGAAAAATTAAAGAACATACAATTATATAAAATGAAATAAAATAGGATATAAAATCAAATAAAAGATGGAATCAAAGGAATTGTGGTATAAAAATACAATAAACATCTCCATTTTTTGGGATTATAAAAAATTTAATAAAAAA
The DNA here is from genome assembly GCA_963277665.1 of Viscum album. NCBI lineage: Eukaryota > Viridiplantae > Streptophyta > Magnoliopsida > Santalales > Viscaceae > Viscum > Viscum album. The sequence continues at coordinate 1,039,851,615 of OY728163.1, read as the reverse complement.
TGGAAATGAATTGACTTAGAGTAAGAAGAAACAAAATAAGAATAATGAGGGAATTTCCATTGAGGAAAAATCATTGAATGTATAGTAAAAAGTTTTAAACAAAAAAGTTACACAAAAAGATCACATCAAATACAAAGTGTCTGAGCATCAACACTTCTCAAGGTGAGATGAGGAATTGGGATGTCCTTTTCCCTTCCATTTATCCAATATAGAATGTGCAACAGGATCTAAGGAATTATGAGGGATGGTTATAGAAACACCAATCAGAGGAGTCTCTATGATGATGATGGTTTTGAAGTGTGAAAAAAATTATTTGGTAGAAATAGGAAAAAGGAAATAAATGGGCTAAAATGGTGCTAGAGGATCTGTTATTATACTAAGATATAAATACTCAAGTTTTGTAGCTGGAAGATTCAGAAGATCTATAAGTGGAATTTCATCCTGAGCTACTACAACAGTTCCATACAAATGAAAAAAATGGTTTCACGTGGTTTTTAAAATCCATTATTATATTTCAACCTCATTACATTTCATTTAATAAGTATTTATTCTCTTCTATAAATATCTAAAGTAATGGAGTCATCAATTTTAGTTGGTTTTATTGGTCTTTGAATGATTTTTTCACTAGAGGCATCCTCATATTTTCATCTATATACTTAAAGTGAGCATTCATATCATGATTAGTGAAAATTGTAGACAGCTAGTACTTGATATATTTTTTATGGCCTCTCAGCCAAAATTCATGTCCCTCGTATAATCTTTAACCAACATGAGAACATGGTCCCTATTAAATTTTATTTTTCTCAAAGTCTACTGAGGTTGGTCCTCAACATCAATTAAATAACTGCTTAAAGCAGCTTGAAGATCATCTCTGACAACTAACTGAGTTTGATAGAAATCAAAAATAGAAGGAATGGAACAAGATGATGAATCCATGAGAGTAATATTCTCTACCTTATTAAGTAGGACACCCATAGAACTAGTAAAGGATACCTCCATCCCTTATAAAAATAATTTCATAAACTCTATCTCACTGGAAAGTCTTCTATTTTTAATCTCAACTTCCTAAATGTGGTGTATCATTTTTGGATGAATATGTTGTATCACAAGTTCAAACGAATTCCATTAATCCTTTTAACTTATATTTTTGAAATGATAAAATTTTTTATCTATAAAATACTGAAGTGAGAAAACACCCTTTCTTTAAAAGATTCCAAGTCACTTCTAGTGACACCATCCACTGAAACTGGTGGAACAATATGTGCAGCCACTCTCTCAGAATAAAATATCTCTAAAATAACAGTAACATCAATATGATTCAACAAATATCCCTCAATATCCATTTCTTTTTGAATATCAGGCCCACCTTTCTTTGGTGGACTCCTTTGAAACGTATTACACTCTTCAAACATTATGTCCATCCAATATTCAAAAGATTTAAAAGGAATCTAAACAATTGTTTTATTTGTGGCTATAGACACAACCATATATAGTACAACAATCGGGGCTTTATTAGATATCAAAACTCACCTGATACCTCAACAACAATAGGGTAAAATCCCAACTACTTTGTAACTAACTTCTCAAGAACAATGAAAACCTTCATCTGCTCAACCACTGACTGTTCAAAAAACATCTACTCACTAATAATCTAAATATCGTTTGTAGGAATATAAATATCACTAAAATTAGACTCAATTGGATGAATCTCAATACATGGGGATTCCCCCAATAGATTCTTCTGTTTCTTTCCAAACTGATCTATCAACATCCTTAACTAATCTTCGACTTTCATCATATTTATAAATAGATGAAAGTGGATAAGAAACAAGTTCTTGAGGCAGTTCAACCTCTTTATCACTAACTCAGCTAATTAAACCCTTAGGATCATCATAACTACCATCATGGTCATCCACTTCTCCATATCTATTTTCATCTTCATTACTATATTCATTATCATCATCATTATCATATTATTCCTCTTCATCTTCACCATTTATATTTTCCTCCTAGGAATTGGATGTACGTTTGAACTGATCCTCACAAGATATTTTTCTTTTCGCTACATCATCACCACCTTATTTTAAATGGTTCTCTCCTTTAAGGGGATATTTATGTAGACTAGGTGCTACATAGGTAATAGGAGGGAATTATTGAGAAAAAATAAGGATCACTTCCTTCGTCCACTGAAAATTATTCCTCTATATTTATAACAATAACATTCTCTTATTTTTTATCAGAATACTCAACTACTTATTTTTGGTTCCAAACTATGATCAACAAGATATTTTAGACTTAATGGATGGTATACATGATTGAATTAACCATTTAAATTTTCATCATCAACCAACCATTTCTTTCCCATGCATTCTAAATTATTTTCATCCTTATGAAAATTATTCCAGTGTTGAAAAAACCACCATAGGCTACTACTAATTATTCATATTTACCAACCAAAACATTGTCTTCTAACATTTCTGAAATAAACATATGATAAATCATAGAATTTTATCTAGAGGTAGTCTTACTCATCTCTACCATTTTAAGAATCATATATCTTTACAAATTGATATTCACCATTATTTCTATAAGGCACAGAAGGTTGAAATCTTCGTATCCTAAAGTAGAAAAGTATAATTTTCTCAAACAAAAAATGTGATGAATGAATTTAAAAATCATCTTGAACTAACCATAAAGCCCTGATGTCATCGGTCTTAAAAAAATTATTTATTAAATAAAATCCCCAAGGGAATCTTTATAAATTAAATCATCACTATCATTTGGAATCATTACATGGTTTCCATGTTCAAATCCATCATGTGGAACCCTTAAACATTCTGCCTGATGTCTTAAAGAAAATAAAAAATTACAATAATCTATTATAGTTCTCACCATACTTCATTATCCTCGAAGCTATACTACATAGAAAGTTAAAAATAACATACCAAACTAGGATAGAATGGTATCTATTTAAAGGAGAAAAAAACACCCATCTATAGTTATTTATCTCTTGAAGCACAAAAGACTTACTAAAAATAATACACTATACTTGAACTTATTTTTTGGGTTCTACTACCCTCTTAAAAATTTCAGGATTTAGAGGCTCTAAAGAAGGATCTAAATAGATTGATACCCATTTTGAATTATTTTAGGTTGTGACTCATCCAAATAAAAATAAGAAGCTCGCTTTATTCTTTCCATATATAATGGCTTGATAGGTCTAGATAAAGGAGACTGATGGAAAATAATCAGGAGAGAAAGGGTCTTAGAAAGTCTCGAGGGAAAATGTGTGAGGAAGGTGTGTATTGAAATTAGGTTATGGTTTAATTTATATCATTTGATAAATTTAAGGATTCATAAATCGAAAATCAAAATTATTAGGGAAATCGAAAATTTTAATCAAATACAAACATAAATAATTATATAATTTTTAAAGAAATTTAAAAATCAGCTATTAAAAAAACAACTTGGAATATTATAAAGGTTGGAAACATTTTGAAATGGTGAGACAAATCAAGAGTTTGAATTTAAAATAGTGATACAATCACTATAGTCTGATATTTTCAATGTTGAGAAATCTTTATTGGTGAGAAAAAATAATGGTGAGAAATCAAAATGGTGAGAAATTAAAATGGTGAGAAATCACAATGGTGAGTAATTACAATAGTAAGAAATCAAAATAGTGATGAATCACAATAGTGAGTCCCAAAAAATAAGCTTAACCAAAATTAATCATATCAAACTCAATTTTTATGTAATTTACTCTCTCATAACTCAATGTCTTAGTGAATATATTAGCAAGATAATGTTATGTACCAATTTATTCAAGAGTGATATCACCTTTTTGAATATAATCTCTAAAAAGTGATTTCTTACATCAATATGCTTTGTTCTGGATTCTGTTATGAGATTTTTTGAAATTTTTATATCACTTTTATTATCACATTTTATATGGACAAGTCAGAATTGATATCTACAGTTAATTAATTTGTTTTTTCAACCACAAAATTTGTTCAAAAAGCTACCCATATATGTATTCAACTTCAACAACAGACAGTGGAACAAAATTCTGTTTCTTACTACACCAAGATACTTGAGACATGCTTAAAAATGAGATGTTTCAGAAGTGATTTTTTTATCTAACTTAATTCCACCAAAATCCTTATTTGAATAACTAAATATGTCAAATGATTTTCATTTTCAATAGAATAACCTTATATTAGTAGTATATTTGAGGTATTTAAAATTATTTTTATACAAGAAAATGTTGCTCTTTTTGTTTTTCCTGAATGAAAGAACACATACATACACTAAACATAATATATTGTCATATAGATGTTAGGTATTGAATAATTCCAATCATACCTCTATAACTAATTTGATCCACTAGTTTCCCAACATCATAAATATCCAATTTATAGGTGTTACTCATAAGCGTATCACTACTCTTAGTTCTATCTATGTTAAAAAAATTAAAATTCCTTTGTGTATATACATTTGTTAAAAATGATTCCTTATCTATTTTATGAAATATAAAAACAAAGGTTTAATTTTATTTCATCCATTAAACTCATTTAAAATTCATTATTCATTATTTTGAAAGAATCATTAGACATAGAATTTTTTTAGGATCCAAAAATAATATCTTCTATATAAATTTAAACAACTAAAACAAATTTTGAAATTTGTTTATAAAAAGTATGGGATTAGATATACATTTTAAAAAACCTATTGAAATAAGAAATGTGTTTATCCTCTCATAAAAATCTCAAGGAGATTTTTCAAACCATATAATTTTTTTATTTAAAAAAACTATTTAAAAAATGGGGTTTTTTAAAATTAGTGGGTTCAACAAAAACATGCTCAACTATATACCCAATTAAGAATACACTTTTTTCATTCATCTGATAATGTTATAAATATAGATAATATGCATAGCCAATCATTATTGAAATAGATTCATGTTCTGATACTGTCGTGAAAGTATCTTTATAGTCCTTTCCTTCTTCTTGAATATATCCTTGAGAAACATGTCTAGCTATATTTTTTACTATCTTTCCTGATTCATAATCCTTGTTTATAAAAACACATTTAGTACCTATAGTTAATGTTTCTTTGGTTCTAACTATAAGTTCCCAAACTTCGTTTATTTAAAATTTATTTGGTTCTTCTTGCATAAAAATTACCCAGAATTCATCATTGATTGAATTATTCATGTTTTTTGTTCAAGCTCAGAAAAGAAATCTTGTTGTTGAACTTGTTTTCATGGAGAAGCTATAGTCTATGTACCAATATTTAGGTATCCAACTACATGATGTAAGTGATGGTACTTAAGTGTGCTAACATATTTAGAGAAATATGGGATGGTCACTTTAGGATTTTTTATAGATTCAGGTTCATGTTCTTGAAGTTCATCAAAACTAGATGATTTTTCTTCTTGAATTGCAATAGAATCCAAAGGTTTGGAATTTATGTTCGAATAAGATAAATCAACTTTAAGGTTCTCTGAAGAGGTCTTAGGCTCATGTTAATCTGTCTCATCAAATTTGACGTCAAAAAACTATTCAACAATCCATATACTTTTTTTGAAAACTCTATATGATTTACTAGAGGTTGAGTAACCAATGAAAATTTCCTCATCAATTTTGGAGGAAAACATTTCAACATTATCCCTAGTGTTAATAATAAATAATTTTTAACCCAAAAATATAAATTAATTAACTTTAGGATATCAATTATTCCAAATATCATAAGGGTAATTATTCAATATAATAATAACTAAAACTTAATTGATTATATTATAGTCTATGTTTAAATCCTCTACACAAAAGTATATTGGTATGTATTATTCATTTAACATAGTCTGAGACATCTCTTGAAGTGTTTTCTCTTTTTTCTAGAACTCAATTCTGGTGAGGGGTCTGAGAAGTAGAGAAGTTATGCCTATATCCATTTCATAGGAACAAGGATTCAATGTTTTGATTTCGAAACTCATTTCCATGTTCACTTCTTAGGGTATTAATTCTAAGTCCACTTATGTTTTTTATAGATCTAGAATACATGATAAATTAAAAACATGATTAACTTTTGTGATCTATAAATAACACCCAAGTATACACAAATAATTCATATACTATTAAATAAAAATAGTGCTTCCCATTTAGAGTAGAAACCCTAGATTTTCCAAATAAATCCATACGAACCAACTCAATAGGTTGGAAATTTGAAACTTCTTTCTTAAATTTAAAATAAATCTTATGTTGTTTCCATTTTAGATAGGGGTTATAAAATATGTCATTTTGGAACTCATGTTTTTATAGATCCTTAAATAAACTGATCCTAGGAAGCAACCTATATGAGTGAATATTAAATCATCTTAGTCTCCTATTCCAAAGCCAAGATTATTTATAAAACTCACTCAAAAATGAATCATTTTGAGAAATAAATTAATCAAGATTAACAACACAAAATTATCATTCCTTGAATCAGAAAAAACTGAATTATATTTAGAATAAAAAAAATTTCATGCATTTTTCTCAAATTAAACCTGAAAACCTTTATCCCAAAATTTGGAGCAATATGTTTTGGTAGAATTATACTAATTTTTTCTCAAAAGTGATATTAACTATTCTTATATGTATAGGTTGATATCCTAGACTTGTAACATAATTTGGAGCATTATGTTTAGCTAGAATTATACTAATTTTTTCTCTTCTATTGTTAAAACATTATATTCCCTTTTCAATTTTATCATTTTAAAATTTTAGTTTTGTATTTTTCATTAGAAACTGAGAATTCTTCTCTTTCTCTACAACAATGTCAGATTTAATATTATCAGATAAAACATACCTCCTTTTCAGATCATTTTATTTATCTTTTTGTCCCTTGGTAGTGTCCTAAATTATATTATAATATTCAAAATTTCTCTTTTAGTCATGTCATCATCAGTTTATTCATTTTCATAACAGTCATAAATAAGCATATATGATACATTATGTAACCTAGAGACATTAGTCATGAAACAAATATTTCCTCCATCATACTTCTCTTAAGGAGTAGAGTCTGATTCACTTGATCTATCCTTAGGGGCACTTCATGTTTATTTCAGGTATTTATTGAGTTTTATTCCTCTATCCTCATATTTATTTTTGTAATTTAATTTCAGAGAGTCTGATTTAGCATGTCCTTTTCTCTTACATTCATAAAATGTTATCTCATTCATATTTTCTTTCTTTTTCCAATGTTTATTTTAGTTTAATTTTCTATCATACTTTCCCTTATAACTATTATTTATGAAAAATTTATTATTCCTGTAAAACATCTTAAATATTATGGTCAGATAGGAAATATACTAATCACTATATGGTGGTGATTCATTATAACTGAAATTTTTATAATTTAACTTTTCATTATTTCATTTTCTTTTTTATTGGATGAAGTACAATTAAAAGCAATTTTTTTTTATTTTTCTCATAATAATATTCTCTATTTAATTTTATATATTTTGTGTAAATCATTACCTTTCCAATTAATTCATTAACTGACAGTTTTATAATATCACATAACTCTATTATTGACATTTATTTCCCTCTCTATCTTTCACGAAGGCATCTGAGTAGTTTCATAATCAAATCCTTGGTAGATACTAGATTTCCTAGAGAGCTCAGGGTGTTCCCAATTTTGTTGAACGTAAGATACATATAAAAGATTAATTCATCAGGTTTCATCTTAAAAGCATAATATTTAATAGTATATATATTCAATCTCATCTCTTTTACATTTTTGGTTCCTTCATGTGAAATGACTATTGTATCCCATATTTAAAAATCAGCTTTATAAGAAGATATTATATTGATTTTTTCATCTTCTAATGCACAATTAAGGGAATTAATGTATTTATATTTCTTATTATAATCATGTTTGGTAGATTCATTCCATGTAATATAAGAAGTTTTAGGTAATTTATATCTATCCTATATAGTAGTAAAAATTTCCAAACCCATACTCTCTATATGCATTTTTATCTTAGTTTTTTTTTCTAAGAATAATTATTACCATTGAAAAATGGAGGTCTATAAGTAGTAAAAACTTCTTTTATATTATCCACATAAATAATTAAATTTAGTACTATCTTAAATTTAAGATCTTTAATGAACACCAAAAATCAGAGTTAAAAAATGTTTTGAAAACATTGATACCAAAGAAAAAACTCTCGTACTAAATTTTGGTCAGAGTGAGTATATCAAGATGAGAGTGAATTGAGTACCCAATGAAAATTTCAATTGAAAATATTTTTAAATAAAATCCACTATTTTGTTTAATACCAGACAGTAAACCAAAAAAAGGGATCAATAAATGACATGACCTTTTAAAATAATCTTAAATGACTTATTAGGTCTCTGTTAAATGAATGTATAATATCACACCAACCTTCAAAATAAATTTACCCAATCAAAAACATATATAAAAACTAATTAATGTTAACTATCAAAGAGTAGTTTTTTTATTTTGAAATAGATTTGATTTTAAAGATTATAATTTAAGAAAAAAACTAAACACATTATAGCATCCCGTCTTTTTATAACATAACTTTTCATTCCATTACACGGAACTGAGGATCTTTAAGGTTTAGTGTCTTGGAAACAAGGAACATAAAACATGAAACAAAAAAAACATTCTTCTTAAACACTTGAAAGGCTTCTCCTCATGTTCACCCTAGGCTCATTACTACATCTCATAACCTGGGGACATACATCAAAAGGAAGGGTGAGCAGAAGGCCCAGCAAGGGAAACAAGTGAAACATTTTACATATGAACTTGAGATACATCAATAAAGTCATGAAAAGAACTTTAATGCATGAAAATGAAATCATGAGGCATATCATAATAAAAATAAAACTTTTTCATAACTTGAAGATGTGGCTGCAACATTTAATATTGACAATCGTTTCGTTTCACCAAGGTCCATCCCCAAGGTGTCGTTAAAAATTACCAAGGTTTTTCACCAAGGCATCGTTAAAATTGTAATCTCTAGTGGTTACATCATTACCCAATGCATTGGAGCGCTATCAGGGCGCACCCTTAAATTTGCCTTTATTATCATGTGAGCCACATATATCATCATCAAACATTTCATAAATAACCCATATAGCATAAAGGAAATGGGTTTCATTTCATAATCATAACTTTTTAAAAACTGCTTTAAAGACATGATCTTTATATCACTTTAAAACCCACAGAAAAGGAAGGTGGGTCTCATGTATGTAAATCCCAGAATTTAAAATAGAACATTTTGGTATATATGTGAATACCCCTTTAGAAGAAAGAGCTTTGAGTATTCACTTAATAAAATAAAAGGACTTTAGAAAAAGAGATAGACATTTTGAGACAGAAATTCTGCAGCATAACGGAAAATGTTCCGAGGTTTTAGAAGACATTAAAAGAGAGGTAAAATGGGTCAAACATTCATAAATGACCCATAAAATAGTACATGGACAGAATAATAAGGATACATGATCATGGTAATGAGATTTCAAGGACATACCATTTGAAATGAAAAACATGGAAGGAAGAAAAAAAATATTTCTCTTATGAAAGTTCGGCAGCCTAACGGCGTTACTTAAACCTCAACAAAAATGATTTGAAAAGATCAAATAGGATCTCTCATCATGTGAACATAAGAGTTCAGTATGATAGATATAGAGATAATTCCCCAACATAACAAAAAGGAACTTGAAAGAATTGACATGAAAGTAGAACTTCAAAATGAGAAGGGTGAAGAACCACTTAAAAATTCGGCAGCCTAACGGCGCCACTTAAAACATCAAAATACTGAATTGAAGAGATCAAATGGGGTCTCTAATCATATGAACATAAGATTCCAGTAATATATATATAGAGATCATGCCCCAATATAACAAAAAGGAACTTGAAATAATTGACATGAAAGTAGAACTTCAAAACTAGAAGGGTGAAGAACCACTTAAAAATTCGGCAGCCTAACGGCGCCACTTAAAACATCAAAATACTGAATTGAAGAGATCAAATGGGGTCTCTCATCATATGAACATAAGATTACAGTATGATATATATAGAGATAATACCCCAATATAACAAAAAAGAACTTGAAATAATTGACATGAAAGTAGAACTTCAAAACGAGAAGGGTGAAGAACCACTTAAAAATTCGGCAGCCTAACAGCGCCACTTAAAACATCAAAATACTGAATTGAAGAGATAAAATGGGGTCTCTCATCATATGAACATAAGAGTCCAGTATGATATATATAGAGATCATACCCCAATATAACAAAAAGGAACTTGAAATAATTGACATGAAAGTAGAACTTCAAAACGAGAACGGTGAAGAACCACTTAAAAATTCGGCAGCCTAACGACGCCACTTAAAACTTCAAAATACTGAATTGAAGCGATCAAATGGGGTCTCTCATAATATGATCATAAAAGATCAGTATGATAATTTAGAGATCATACCCCAACATAATAAAAAGGAACATGAAAGACTTGAATGTAAATAGAACTTGAAAACGAGGAAGGTGAAAGAATCCCTTAAAAATTCGGCAGCCTGACGGCGCCACTTAAACATTCTTAAAACGAATTGATGAGAGCAAGGGGGGGTCTCTCATCATATGAAAATGAAATAGGAAGTAGGATGAATATAAAAGAACATCCTCCAACATAAGAACATGGAGTATAAAAGAAATGACATAAAAGAGATTACTTGAAAAGAAAGAGAGAGGTCGGATCCCTTACCTTAAAATGTAACTCTTAAACCTCAAAGGTTAGGACCATGAGGGCTTGGGGGCACCTTGGGAGGACTCCTTGGGAGGTAATGAGACCAGAAATTCGTTGGGAATGAGTGGGGAGTCGAATGGATGAGAGGAGGGCTTTGTATTTATAGGGAAAGTGAGGGGACAAGGCATTAATGGCCAAGGGACACCTCACATGGGCTTTTCTCAAACCCATGTGCTCTCCCTTGTCATTTATCATGGAGTTAGGCCACATGGGGCCCCCAAAACAATAATTCATCACCCTTGGCCGGCCAACCCTCAAAAGATCTCATGACATCATCATGACACCGTTATGATGTCATTAAACATACCGAAACCCTAAAACTGTATTTTTACTATTCACTGAAAATTCAACTTTCTCAGAAAAATTCCAAAATTTCACATTAACCGAATATCAATGCTCTGATTTCAAAAATGAAATCCATTTTATAAAAATAATTTTCTAAATATTTTTAATTTAATTTTTAAATAAAAACACTATTCATCGAAAATTCATTTTTTTCAGAAAAAACCCCAAAAATTACCATAACATAATATCGATGCTCTGAGTTCAAAAATAAAGTCATTTTTATAAAAATATTTTTCTAATTATTTTTAATTAAATTTTTAATTAAAAAACACTATTCACCCGAAAAAACTAATACTTGAATAATAATTAATGAAACCGTTATTTAACTATTTTATTGAATCACATTACTTAATCAAGGTGCCTAGATTATTTTAAAACTTTCTTTAAGTGAGATTACTAATCCATTTGGTCATATTACTAATCATAATCATAAAATCACTATTCATAATTTACTATTCATCAAAAATCAAGTTGATCTTATTAGACTCTAAATTTAGTACTGAACATAATTGTAGAAGACCAATTTTTGAAAATCATTACACATTTTTAATTATTTAGGGTTTACATAAACATATTTAAAATATCCTTTTTCTAAAATTCATCAAAAATATGCATACTATATTTATTCGGTCATTTCAAAATTAATAAACTTCATCATAAGAAGAAATCCCAATTTTTATTTAAAACAAGGATTACAAAAGGTAGTTACGGTCTCGTTACATAACCCCTTATAATACCAGCATAGGACCTAAGAGTAAGGTGTGCTAGGGTGATAAGAGCTTGGGGCGGCTCAGTCAACATTGCCCGAGTAGTAATTTCTATCAGTTTGAACTTCTCACGAAGGCGATTTCGTTCCAGCTTCACATGACGAAGTTCGGCTTGGATTTGATCCAGAGCAAAGCCCAGTGGTGCTACCTCCTTCCCAAGCTCTGTTAGATGGGCTTCGATCGGTCCAAGACTACTAGGTGAGGCCATCGAATCTTCTTTCTATAATAATTAACCAAGATTACTTATATTTAGAGACAATAATCAAAACATTTTGTTCACAGTGGTCATGTTGACCGATGGTTATATAATAGTCAAAACCCACTGATCTCATTTTAATTATAATCATATTTATCAAATAAAACGTTTTTGTTGAGTATAACAATAACACATAAAATTAGGGAACAAAATTTATTTAAAAATTTCGGGTCGTTACAATCTTCCCCCCTTAAGAAATTGCGTCCTCGCAATTTTAAAATTGGGTTTTGAAATTTCATTGAAAGTCCCACATCAGAAAAGGAGTCAGTAAAACTATTACTTTAAAATAAAGAAAGGGAAGTACAATGGTCACCCGAGTTAACCCACACTAGGGTTCCATGTAGGAAAACATGGACATGGAGGAAAAAACAAAGGGTCAAGTTCTGAGGGAGAGTGATAGAGAACATGATTAGGAGAAAGTTAACCATGAGAAAATCCCAAACTTATGATGTGTGTAAACGGTCTTTGATTACCTAGTAGGAAACGTAAACCAACAACATTTTTTTTTTACGTTTCTTTTCATAATTTTGAGGATTTCATTTACTACATAGAACAAAAACATAAGAAAATATACCTACCTTCAAGTAGAGTTTAATCCTTTAACAAGTCCCTACCAACACTAATCTTTTCTCCAAATGATGAGAATTCAAAAACACTTGGTCTCATAAAAGCACAAGAATCATCTTCTATAGAATCACATAATCTACAAAAGATTAACTATCTATTTCTTCTATCTTTAAACATTATCCCAAAAACAGAAAGGTTAAGGTAAAACAACTCTTCAAAAAGAAAGAATCCCATAGGAATGGAAACTACTTTTAAATCATCAAAGTTCCATGGTACTACCCAAAGTTCATCATAGACCATTCCATAAATAACGGTCCTTAAAATTCCTCAAAACAAACCAAACTAAGATTGAAATCCAAATACAATAAGGATTTGATAACATAGTCTTCCAAAACAACTTCATTGTTCATCTCCAGACAACATCAACCACTCCTAACATCTTATAAAAAAGTAGCTAACCTAAAAATATTTTACCCAAGATAGGTTAGTCATTCCCATAAGTAACCTAAATTACTATAAGTTCACCTTAAATTCATCGATTCTTCAAAATATAAGTCAACCTTACTCCTCAATGAAAATACCGTAGTAATCTATTTACCTCGATCAAATATGGTTCCCAAAATAATGAACGTCTTCCAAAATAATAATCATATTTTAATCCCCTAATCATCCCTGTCATATTAATACGAAAATCGTCGCATTTCCTATCACATTGGTTGTCGGAACATGTTCTTCCATTTCCCACCATTAACTAAGAAGAGAAAGCATAATTAGGGGATTAAGTACTTAGCTAATAATCATGAAAAGGAACTGAAAGCATATAAGGATAACTTGTATATGAAAGGTATACCCTAACTTGTGATCTCCTAGGTTCCCATCTAGGTTACGAATGATCATATATTCTTATGTGAACCTTTATTTTATTTTATCTTTGTTCCTTTAACAATGGTTCATACCAAGCTTATGAATTTACCAAAGCATATCCCCCGGGAGTGTCGTAACCAAGAGTGCAGCAAGGCCCGTTGTCGTGTACCAGTTCCCGTTCGAGTCTAGCTCAAAGCGGTGTTTTCGGGTTTTACCCCTATGTACATCTGTGCCAGAGCCACCTCTACCTGCTCGTATCCAGACAGGGATGTATTTGCTTGGCAACCCCTTACTCAATACTCACCAAAATACCAGGAAGATTTCCTATATTAAACTTTTCTATGGGGTTCCTCCTAGAGTTTTCATATCCTAATTTCCACAAATAACTAAACCATCCTTTGATACCAACTATAGCATCCCGTCTTTTTATAACATAACTTTTCATTCCATTACACGGAACTGAGGATCTTTAAGGTTTAGTGTCTTGGAAACAAGGAACATAAAACATGAAACAAAAAAAACATTCTTCTGAAACACTTGAAAGGCTTCTCCTCATGTTCACCCTAGGCTCATTACTACATCTCATAACCTGGGGACATACATCAAAAGGAAGGGTGAGCAGAAGGCCCAACAAGGGAAACAAGTGAAACATTTTACATATGAACTTGAGATACATCAATAAAGTCATGAAAAGAACTTTAATGCATGAAAATGAAATCATGAGGAATATCATAATAAAAATAAAACTTTTTCATAACTTGAAGATGTGGCTGCAACATTTAATATTGACAATCGTTTCGTTTCACCAAGGTCCATCCCCAAGGTGTCGTTAAAAATTACCAAGGTTTTTCACCAAGGCATCGTTAAAATTGTAATCTCTAGTGGTTACATCATTACCCAATGCATTGGAGCACTATCAGGGCGCACCCTTAAATTTGCCTTTATTATCATGTGAGCCACATATATCATCATCAAACATTTCATAAATAACCCATATAGCATAAAGGAAATGGGTTTCATTTCATAATCATAACTTTTTAAAAACTGCTTTAAAGACATGATCTTTATATCACTTTAAAACCCACAGAAAAGGAAGGTGGGTCTCATGTATGTAAATCCCAGAATTTAAAATAGAACATTTTGGTATATATGTGAATACCCCTTTAGAAGAAAGAGCTTTGAGTATTCACTTAATAAAATAAAAGGACTTTAGAAAAAGAGATAGACATTTTGAGACAGAAATTCTGCAGCATAACGGCAATGTTCCGAGGTTTTAGAAGACATTAAAAGAGAGGTAAAATGGGTCAAACATTCATAAATGACCCATAAAATAGTACATGTACAGAATAATAAGGATACATGATCATGGTAATGAGATTTCAAGGACATACCATTTGAAATGAAAAACATGGAAGGAAGAAAAAAAATATTTCTCTTATGAAAGTTCGGCAGCCTAACGGCGTTACTTAAACCTCAACAAAAATGATTTGAAAAGATCAAATAGGATCTCTCATCATGTGAACATAAGAGTTCAGTATGATAGATATAGAGATAATTCCCCAACATAACAAAAAGGAACTTGAAAGAATTGACATGAAAGTAGAACTTCAAAATGAGAAGGGTGAAGAACCACTTAAAAATTCGGCAGCCTAACGGCGCCACTTAAAACATCAAAATACTGAATTGAAGAGATCAAATGGGGTCTCTAATCATATGAACATAAGATTCCAGTATGATATATATAGAGATCATTCCCCAATATAACAAAAAGGAACTTGAAATAATTGACATGAAAGTAGAACTTCAAAACTAGAAGGGTGAAGAACCACTTAAAAATTCGGCAGCCTAACGGCGCCACTTAAAACATCAAAATACTGAATTGAAGAGATCAAATGGGGTCTCTCATCATATGAACATAAGATTCCAGTATGATATATATAGAGATAATACCCCAATATAACAAAAAAGAACTTGAAATAATTGACATGAAAGTAGAACTTCAAAACGAGAAGGGTGAAGAACCACTTAAAAATTCGGCAGCCTAACAGCGCCACTTAAAACATCAAAATACTGAATTGAAGAGATCAAATGGGGTCTCTCATCATATGAACATAAGAGTCCAGTATGATATATATAGAGATCATACCCCAATATAACAAAAAGGAACTTGAAATAATTGACATGAAAGTAGAACTTCAAAACGAGAAGGGTGAAGAACCACTTAAAAATTCGGCAGCCTAACGACGCCACTTAAAACTTCAAAATACTGAATTGAAGCGATCAAATGGGGTCTCTCATCATATGATCATAAAAGATCAGTATGATAATTTAGAGATCATACCCCAACATAATAAAAAGGAACATGAAATACTTGAATGAAAATAGAACTTGAAAACGAGGAAGGTGAAAGAATCCCTTAAAAATTCGGCAGCCTGACGGCGCCACTTAAACATTCTTAAAACGAATTGATGAGAGCAAGGGGGGGTCTCTCATCATATGAAAATGAAATAGGCAGTAGGAGGAATATAAAATAACATCCTCCAACATAAGAACATGGAGTATAAAAGAAATGACATAAAAGAGATTACTTGAAAAGAAAGAGAGAGGTCGGATCCCTTACCTTAAAATGTAACTCTTAAACCTCAAAGGTTAGGACCATGAGGGCTTGGGGGCACCTTGGGAGGACTCCTTGGGAGGTAATGAGACCAGAAATTCGTTGGGAATGAGTGGGGAGTCGAATGGATGAAAGGAGGGCTTTGTATTTATAGGGAAAGTGAGGGGACAAGGCATTAATGGCCAAGGGACACCTCACATGGGCTTTTCTCAAACCCATGTGCTCTCCCTTGTCATTTATCATGGAGTTAGGCCACATGGGGCCCCCAAAACAATAATTCATCACCCTTGGCCGGCCAACCCTCAAAAGATCTCATGACATCATCATGACACCGTTATGATGTCATTAAACATACCGAAACCCTAAAACTGTATTTTTACTATTCACTGAAAATTCAACTTTCTCAGAAAAATTCCAAAATTTCACATTAACCAAATATCAATGCTCTGATTTCAAAAATGAAATCCATTTTATAAAAATAATTTTCTAAATATTTTTAATTTAATTTTTAAATAAAAACACTATTCATCGAAAATTCATTTTTTTCAGAAAAAAACCCCAAAAATTACCATAACATAATATCGATGCTCTGAGTTCAAAAATAAAGTCATTTTTATAAAAATATTTTTCTAATTATTTTTAATTAAATTTTTAATTAAAAAACACTATTCACCCGAAAAAACTAATACTTGAATAATAATTAATGAAACCGTTATTTAACTATTTTATTGAATCACATTACTTAATCAAGGTGCCTAGATTATTTTAAAACTTTCTTTAAGTGAGATTACTAATCCATTTGGTCATATTACTAATCATAATCATAAAATCACTATTCATAATTTACTATTCATCAAAAATCAAGTTGATCTTATTAGACTCTAAATTTAGTACTGAACATAATTGTAGAAGACCAATTTTTGAAAATCATTACACATTTTTAATTATTTAGGGTTTACATAAACATATTTAAAATATCCTTTTTCTAAAATTCATCAAAAATATGCATACTATATTTATCCGGTCATTTCAAAATTAATAAACTTCATCATAAGAAGAAATCCCAATTTTTATTTAAAACAAGGATTACAAAAGGTAGTTACGGTCTCGTTACATAACCCCTTATAATACCAGCATAGGACCTAAGAGTAAGGTGTGCTAGGGTGATAAGAGCTTGGGGCGGCTCAGTCAACATTGCCCGAGTAGTAATTTCTATCAGTTTGAACTTCTCACGAAGGCGATTTCGTTCCAGCTTCACATGACGAAGTTCGGCTTGGATTTGATCCAGAGCAAAGCCCAGTGGTGCTACCTCCTTCCCAAGCTCTGTTAGATGGGCTTCGATCGGTCCAAGACTACTAGGTGAGGCCATCGAATCTTCTTTCTATAATAATTAACCAAGATTACTTATATTTAGAGACAATAATCAAAACATTTTGTTCACAGCGGTCATGTTGACCGATGGTTATATAATAGTCAAAACCCACTGATCTCATTTTAATTATAATCATGTTTATCAAATAAAACGTTTTTGTTGAGTATAACAATAACACATAAAATTAGGGAACAAAATTTATTTAAAAATTTCGGGTCGTTACACACATAGTGTAAATGAATATAAGTGGTTCATTCTCAAGTTAATACATAATCATCTCCACATGGAAATCAAATTCTTCCAAGTATTTTATATAAAAATAAACATTGATTCACAACCTGGATCGAGTGCACAAAAATATTAAAAATGTCCATACCACACATGGACCTCTCCCACTATATTCGTGGGAGTGTAAAGTTAACATGTCACACAGGGACGTCTTCCATAGTAATCATGGGAAACATGTGTAATTTTTTAATAATATATCTAAGTATTTTACAGTTTAGAATAGCAGGTAATGTATGTGTATAAATATAGAGTATCCATACACTTTTCATAATATAAAAGATAATAAAAAAAAGAAACTAAAGTTATAATAAATAATAATGTTACTCTTCTTGATAATAACTGAAGCTTGTGACACCATTAATGTGGTTTGAAATAAATCTCAAGTCATCTTTCATATTTTTTTTGTAGAATAGAGTGTTATAAAATCATTTTTCTATAATATAAACTATTTTAAAAATGTTATAAGGAAAACAACTGTGTGTAAGCATATAAAAATGGAATTCCTTAGGTTATTCAATATGTTCTTATCCCATATATTATGTACAAGAATATATCTCAATATAAACATGCGTATCTATATCATTTTTTCTATTAATGGGTAAGTATGTGTCATATATTAACAATAGCATGCAAGAGTGTCTATGCGAAGAAAAATCTTATAGATATCCTGCATCCTCATACTCAAGGATGGAATAATCTTTAATGAATCTCTATATAACTTTTAGGGAATAATAATTAAAATAAATAATAAAATTAATTCCTATAATGAATCTATTAAAAAAATATAATTAAAAATAAATACAATAGCATGGGTGAGTATTTTAGAATAATGAAAAATCTATGGTAGTGTCTTGATCTGGTAGTGACTGATTATGGTGGCGAGTCAAGTTATTGGTCAGTCAAAACTTTACCAAATTTCCATTCCAAGGAAAGGTCACATCAATAGTGACTCAATTTTGATGATAGGTGTGTTCAACACATTTTCAAATTTTTGGTCCAATAGTGCATTGTCCTCTGGTACTCAGTAATTCCGTACTTTACCAAATTTTAATTCTGGTGGTGAATCATAAATGATGGTGAGTTTTTTAAACACTTCTCCATTTGTCCACATTGGAGTTGTGTTTTTCTCAATGGGAAGATATTTTCTAATGATGATACATCCTTGGTTGTTAGACATTATTTTAAGTGATACATTTTTAGTTTTGAGACATTATTGGCAGTGACTCAACCTCAACAATGATTTATATTTATCAAAATTTCTATAATTTTATTTATAATGTAAAATTACAAAATAAAACATAAAACAATTTAGTATCATAATTAACATGATTTTTTAATCATTAAAATAAAGAGGATTAAAAAATATGCCATGAAAATATAATGATGAGTGTGTCTAGGTAGAGATCCAATTCCTTGGGTAAAGCTTTAGTTTAATGAGGAATCATGTATGGTATTAGGGAGTAAACATAATTCATTATGAGACTTTTTACACCATGTGATATTATCTAGGTAGTTATCCTTGAATCATTTTTATTACATGTTATATGTTGTTTTAACATTTCTTATGTTTATATTGTCTTATGATACCATGCTATTTATATAATTGTTCTACTTTATTACTCATGTACCTTCTATTTTATGATATCATTTTATACAATTGACTCACATATTATGCTTCCTTATCATGTTTATTCAATACTGGGATTTTTATCTAACCCCTTTATTTATGTATTCCATGGTCATCCTAGGTAATTTTACAAGTTGAAATAGATTTAGGGATCTAGCTAAGGATAATAAAATAAATATTCTATGTTTCTGTTTCCTTTTATGTATTATGAACTTATTCCTCCAAAGACCCTAGGTTGTTACGATTCTTATGTTTTATTAATGGATATTTATGTTTAAGAATCTTGTAATAATATGCGTAAAAGGCTTGAGTATCCATAAACATCATTATTGTGGTAGGAGAATTAAAAATATAAGTTTTGGTGCTTTATTAGGAATCTAATCATGATGTTTATAGGGAATTCCATAATGCATGCAACATATTACTCTTCATTCCTACCAAGAGGAATCACCACCAATGCCTTCTTCATATTACAAATTATCCAAAAATTAATCTCAAGTCCTAAATCATTAATCCTATCATGTTTTGGTGTTCTATTATACTTAATATATTCAATTATATTAGATATTAAAGATTTTTAATAGATAAAAATATTACATTAATCACTATATTTTAATTAATATCGTCATGGTATGGTGCATAGAATGATATATATTATAATATATATTTTTAGTTATCTATCATGAAATTTTCCAAGATGTGTAGATCATATCCTTTTCTAAAAGGTAGATATCTTAAGTAAAATTCTTTCTTATACACACATGATGAAAGTAACATTTCTTTTGGTGACACCATACCGAAAATTAAAAAAATATCATGGGATCCTTTCTTCTATTGCTTATCGTTGTGTAAAATTGCATGTATTAACACTGAAAGAATTTCACTAAGTCCAAAATCATATACATCATCAGAATAAATTACATATCACTAGTGGATATGTACTAAATATCTTATATGTATCATCTATTTTTCAAAATATATTACCTATAAACAAAAGTTAAAGGGATTTTATTACATATCTCATGGAAGCTCTAGAGAAAATATTATATGTTATCTAAAAACATTGCTTATGATAAAAAAATAGTATACATACATATAATCTGATAATTATTAAATTTACATATTATAAAATATCTTATATATTTCCTAAATATCCTAAAAATGAATATCCTTTTGTATTTCTTCATCTAATCTTACAAATATCTTACATATTAAAGATACAATCATAGATTTCCTGGGATTTTTCATGTTTCATTATATCTATGTGAAAAAATATATTATATATGGACTATAACTTCTTATAAACCTTATGACTTAGTTGGATTTCTTCAGATATTTTCCAAAATGACCCTTTTTTCCCGAAAACAAAAAAATAGTGCATGTATTTTCTACATAATCTTAGAAACGAAAAAAAATTAAAAACCAATAATTAATACCTTTTTACATTAAACTCAAAAATACCCCGATAATATAAATATGTGATAATTGCCCAAAATATATTAAAATGGATTGGATTACATCAATTAATTTTTAAGTAAAAATGATTAAATTATTATATTTATGAGTATTTATGTGCTTTACTTACTACTTACAAATTTAATATTTAGTGAGATCATCATCAAATTAAAGATAGAGTTTGAGTATATCCTTTATGATAAGGGAATAAGATCCAAGAAATTCATTGATATGAAAATAAAATAGAAATTTTAATTTATTATGGACCCTGATTCACCCCTTTTTAGGGTAATTACAATCATCTTGGTCCTAATAAGTTGTATCAAATCTATAAGGTTCCAACTATATGTTCAATATATAAATCTATTTTTCGATTTCTTTATAGAATTGGAATTAATGATAAATAATAAATTTTCTAGTATTAAATTTTATGGTTGAAAAAATGTGATTCTTAATTTCAAAGAGTATTATGGAAAAGAGATGATGAAGTACATTATTTGTGATGTGTATGTGATAAAATAATGTGAAAGAATTTTGGATAATTGGACACAAAAGGTACTGAATAAAATCTTCTCTATTGAGGTGTTCAAAAATACCCGCTACATGACATCTCAATTGAAAATTGATGAAATAGGGTATTACTTTAATGATATATGTTTTATTTGTGTCCAAAAAAGATATATGTATAAAAATTATAACAATAGAAGAGATAATGTAGTCTTTTTTAATTCCTTAATTCATATGAAAGATATGAAGATAATTTTCATTAAATGAAAATTTATTAATCTAGAAAATAGATTCATCACTTTGGAGGAAAATAAAAATTGTTCAAACAAATATTGCACAAACACCCATGAGACTACAATTAAAAAATAAATATTGGAAAAAAAATATTGATTAATAGAATGAATGTTTATCCAGCTATGAGAAATAAGGATGAGAGTTTGAAGAATGATTCATCAAGAAAAAATATGTTTGAGTTGACTCTTATGTCTATAGAAGAATATAAGAATGAGGTATTCCTATGTTTTCTTATTAATAACTATAAAAGGAATGAAATTAATAATGGTGGAATATCCCTCATATAATAGAGGAAGTATGGTGAAAGATGAAAAAATGTTACATCAAAGGAAAAAAATATACAAGTGGGACTTATCTCAAAACATAATTAAATCCCAAGCCAAAGAAGAGAGAGAAATCTAAATATCATGTGCCTAGTGAAGTTTCACTTGCTACATTTCAAGAGTAACCACTATAAAGGATTGGAATAAAGTTGTATAAAAATGGTTGTTTTACCAAGAACAACAACAATCCTCAACTTACAGATTTTATGTAAGTACAACTCTTCCCATGTGTTAAAATTTTGTTAACTTCTACTTTAGGTGATTCATATTAAAGGGAGAGATATGATCTGTGGGATGTGACTGTTCTCAATGTAGATAAATTTAACAAATAGAGTTAGAGTTATTTAAGATATTTATTTGTATCAAGGACTATCCTGATAAAAAAAGTGATCCTAAGAATCCATATTGTATTTCAGAGTTGAATCTTGAAATATATACTATGATTGATATGTATCTAGATTTGTGATTAAAGTGATTTCAAAAACTTATTTGAAATATCCATCAAAATCAATCTATCTTCAATGATGAAAATTTTAAATCAAGATATATCTCTAGTGTTACCAAACTACTAAAATAATTAGAAAATAAGTTAAGAGAAGAAACAAAAATATTCATAGAACTCATGTTTATTTTTTTATATTCTAATAATGTGGTATTAACTGATTATTTTTCAAGATACAAAAATTCATAGGAAATAAAATTTAATCACAAAAAACTATTTTTCTATTGTTGGAAGTTATCACAATTCTCAGTGTCAAGAACATAACACATTTAAGTGGAGTTGGTGATGAGCATTCCATGGATGATTTGAATTATATAAAACAAGAGAACCCCTATTAATAAATTAAGGAAATTTGATATCATGTAGTCTCACAAATTTACTATAAATAATTAGTATCATTTTTTTATCGTGTTGTATGATTCAAACTATTTATTCTTCAATGATTTTTTGATTGTTTTTTGGTAGTTTGATTGATATTATAGGGAGAAATATTGAATGAAATTGAATGCTCATGTTTTTTAGTTATAATTATTCATGGAAGTAAATGAGTGTCTTGGAAAACATTTAAATCATTTACTTAAACTCCTTATTCCTAAACAAACTTATATTTTTTCAGTGTTAGAATAAATTTAATGACTTATTTCCATGTTATAAATTCACTTGCTAAAAATATTTGAGTAGATTGTTATTGGAGAGATAAAATTTTTAGTGATTGAAATATTAAAATCTATAATTATTTTAGTCAACTTGTGTATCATTATTTATGTGAAAATTATAAATTTACAGTAGTGGTAAAAGACGTAGTGGTTAAATCAATAGGTGGTTTTAGGACTAGAAGGATTGAAGGTGGAAAATAGAGCCAAATATCCAGAAGATAAGGTTAATTATCGATTTTGTTAAAACATGTAATGTTTTCAAAGGTAACAATAAAATAGTTTATAAATTAAAAAATTTATGTAGTTAACTTATCCTATCAAATGGGATATGACAAATTTCTCGAAGAATATAGAGAAAACCCTTTATATATAGTTCCCTAAAGTTGTAGAAAATCAGTATGTATGAACAAGACATTGGTATTGATCATTGAAATTATAAATAAAGCCTTATTTGGATAAAGGGGACTATATCTAGGAAGTGATACCCATGTAATTTTATACGAATAGGGGAGAGAATAAAAAGAAAAATGGCCAGGAAAACCCTTCCATTTTATTAGAAATGTGGGAGTGGAAAATTTAAAAATAAATCCCTAATTTGTTTATGAAACATTTGTAGAAAAAAATTCAAAGTATGATTTATAGTTGTAGTGTTTAAAAACCCAATGTGGAGAGATGCTCCAACCAGAAGGCCAATTTTTTATTTATTGAAAATATCGATTGTATTTTATGAAAAGTTCATTAAATATGATACTAGAAGAAATGTTGACTTAGATAAAGGATAGGATGAATACTATACACACGAGGACCACATTTGGGTTATTGAGGATTCATGATAATGAAATATTTTGAATTTTAGATTTTCTTAAATTTTGGATGTTTTAGAATAAGAAATAGGGGTGGAAGTCCTAAATTTTATTCTGTGAAAGTTGGTATGTTTTTTCTTTAAAGATATCTAACCATTGTTTTAAAAGTTTTATTTTATATAATTTGATAAACATGAAGTTGTGAGAATAATTTATTGAAAATTGTTTTTTTGATAGTTAAGTCATGAAATTTTTCTTACAGAAATGGAAGAATAGATGTTAATTTAGACTTGAAATATAGAAAATTGGAAAATCTAAATGAAATACATAAGGTTAGTTGAATAGAAGAGTCATATAGACAAAGGTTATCCGGATGATACATAAAGGAAACTAGTTTCAAAAAATTGGTTAAGTCCTTGAAAGTATTGATTCAATTGAATATATGTAGGGGAAACATGTATTGATATTTAATGTTTATCTAGATAAGTTGTAGAGACCCAAATCTTGACGTACATGGACATTACATTACTTTTGCGGAATACTAAATACATAACAAAAATAGACACACATGGATCGTAATAGTTTAGTGTCTTTGGAAACTCGGAATATAAACTTCTAATCATGTTGAAATATCTTCAACAACTCCCATAAGAATCTTCCCCTTTTTTTTCCTTACCTAATTCCTTTCTTTATTTCCTGGGGAAAATAAAACATAAAAAGGGTGAGCTCAAATGAACAGTAAGGGAAAACATAGATAACATAAAACAATCCATAAACATTTGGAAGCAAAAACTTGAACATGAAATTTAAACATCAAAATCTTGAGCAAAGACATAAATCGTGGAAGTACGTAAGGCATATATCCTAATGGAACACCAACCATGATAAAATATAATGGTAATAAAACATGTGATTTTGGCAACCATTCAACACATGTTATGATTTCCATGGTAGCCAATCCATTGCTTCCAAAACCATCTTAGTGGACAAAGTCCCTTTCTGAATCGAGTTCACTCGTCATTTTAGTCTTGTAACACTGAACCAGATTAAATTACTATTCCAGCCATGTCTATATCATGAGATATAAATCTTTACCCAATGCATTGGAGGGAGATATAGGTCCCACCAATCTCATAATGAAATCATTCTTACTTGTGCCACAAACTAAACATACATCATTCATAATAACCCAATAAATAAAATGGGTTTCATAAACATAATACCATCATCACATAATCCATATAAAAGAAATGGATATCATTTCATAATAATAAAAGTGAAACCATGTAAATCATAGAGACATGATACTTGAAACATACACATATGAAATAATGTCATCTTAGATGAAAAATGGTCTTGATAAAACACTTGAAATGAATTCTTGAGGAAAATATCATTTCTTCTTCAAAATCAATCTCTTTCCACAAAATGTCATGCAATTTTAAATTAAAAGGATTTTGTTGAAAATAGTCATGAAATATTTTGGATGAATCTTCATGAAAATAAGTCTTTATACAAATCGTAAAAATCCTTTCATGCCGTATAAGTTTTAAAAAAACATTCTTCTCGTACTTTTTCCAGAAAAGTCAAAAAAAGTACCTCATAATGTAAACAAAAGAAAGATTCCTTACATACCATGTAGTAAAAGTAAAAATGGGTAAAAAGTACTTTAAACATACATAAAAACACTTTTATAAAACATGGACATGGATGATAACAATAACCCGAGTAAATACTTACGTATAAGCAATCTCGGATAAAAATGAGATTTGAAAAATTATCCCTTACCTTAGGTCCGATATGCTTCATATGTATCTGAACCTCCTGTATAATGATTTAAATACTGTCATTGACTTATTAAATAATCATATTCATTGTTATGATATCATATATGTTTCACTTATGACTTTATATTACCCGTTATTTTGTAAATTCCATGTAAAAACAACGTTTTGGGTAAAATCATTTCATTTATCGTATATGTATCGACTTGTCATTCTTGATATTATTACTTATATCCTGATTTACATAATTTCATAATTTAAAACATGATTTATATATATTATATATTCATCATATACATATATATTATAGATCAATAAAAGGAATGAAATACACCGTTCATGGAGACGGTAGGCCATACGTACGCATGAACGCTGTTTTCGTTTCCTCATTGAATTGAATGAAATTAAATAGATGCATACATATATATATACATAAATCCAGTATCATTATTATGCCATATATTTCATTATTATTCATTATATATACTTTATAATCATTTTTGAATGGTTAATCATGGAAAATGAATCTCATCGCGTTCGTGGAGACGGTAGTCCGTACGTACGCATGAGCGATGATATCATTCCCATGATCGTGGAATTGTATTGGAGTGTATGTATACTATTTTAGAATCAATATCACTTTAAAATAATCATATATTGTTACTATATACACCATTATACCCATCCAAGTAAGGTGATGGTGGAAAATAGATTACACCACGGCGTGGAGACGGTATTCCGTACGTACGCACGCGTGGTGATTTTGTTTTCTATAGGACGAATAGATGGTTAAATAGGGTTGTTTAATACTTATAATAACATATCCGTATATGAGTGATACTGATGTTATTACTTCATAATGACACAACTAAATAAGAAGAAGTAGAAGAGGAAATAAAGTTGAAAGAATCGGTAAAGGATATTACCTCTTCTTTCTACACGCCTTTTTGAAACCCCATCTTAGGGCACTAAGATTGGTCTTTGAAGAAGACCAGAACCTCTAGGATGTTTTTAGGAAAGTTGAGAAGTTAAATGGGCAGGGTTTGGCCGAGATTTAAGGCTCAAAGTTGTGTAAAGATGAGAGGGGGGAGGTCCCCTTTTATAAGGGAGGAGAGGGGCACTTTTGGAAATCTTAAAAATATTAATTTATAATAAATCTAACCCAGCTTAAAAACCTCCAAAAATGACTCATATAAGAATATTAGATTATATAGGGTTTTAATCTAATAAAACAATAAAATTTAGACATGTATGGAATTTATTTTAAACATTATCAACATGATTTATCCTTATTTAATATTTTAAATTTTATCTGTGGTAATAAGATTCTAAATTTTAAATTGTTATAAATAATTACTTATATGCTATGAATTATCCATAATTATATACTTTATTAAATTTTAGAATATATAAACTTCAACTTATAATTTTTAAATATTTTTGTGATTTTTAAACAATTTAATAATATGTTATTTTTATAAAATAACAATAGTGTCAATTTTTACACTATTCTTTTATTTGAATTTAAAATAAATCCACACAAATGATATATTCAAACTAAAATATTTAATAGGTTCCTAAAATGTCATAGTAATCTAAAAAATTAATTGAGCACATTAAATAGTTCATATAATATTTATTTTACTATTTTTAAAACCATTTATTTGATATTTCTCTTAAAAAAATAATTACTACAACATTTTTGTATAATTATTAAATATACTTATTTGTTGGATAAAAATTAAAATAAAATACTAGGATGAAGATAAATCTTATATCATTCATAATAATACATTTAGTCGGATTTATCTTCTAAAACACACAAATTTTATAATGTTATATTTTTTAAGTCATGAAGGTGACAACTTTGACATCATATAAAATAAAATAATATAAGTGTCATAATCACTTTAATAAGACTCCAAACGGTCCTATATTTGGTCATTTAATGATTATGGTGTATATATACACTACAAATAAGTTGGTTTCATGTTTGAGATCCCTTTATTATGTATTACTATTTCAATAAAAACAATATTATTAATTTTTTTTACTAAATAAATAATTTATGCATCATTAATGTATAAACTAAAAAGGTAATTAAATATCTATTAAAAATTACAAATAAATTGCCATGATAAATAAAAACATTTTAGCTTCCAAATGAGTATTTATAACCGAATTTATATTCTGTATAACCTTATATTAAAAATACTTTAATTATTAAGGTTTGAGTGAGACATATTTCACTTTCCTTTAAATAAAATAAACTAAAGGTCTTAATCACCCCCAAGTGGGTTCTAATGGATTCCATTTCGACCCAAATATAACTTAGGACGAAATATAAGCATCCAATTATATTAATAAAAGTGTTAGGGTAATTTTATAATATTATGTTTACCCTTAATTACACGATTTACCTTTTACTATGGTAAATAAAATTTACCATAGTTACTATTCATGATGCCCAAAAATAAAAAGTAGCTTATTAACATAATTTGGACCCACTGATTCCAAATATGGAATACATTTTTCAAAATTCAATACAAAAAAGTTGCAGAAATTAAAATAAAATTAATCCTGTTGTCGAAAGAAAACGGGTTTTTTTTAAAACATTGCAAAAGATTGAATTGATTTAACCTACGAATTCAAGGTAAAATCAATGATAATTAAATACATTATATTAAATGGTAAAAATATATTCTATTTATACTTTAAAACTATTCAATATTATAATTTAACCACATAAGTTATTAAGATGAAAAAAGTTGTTTTTAATTAAAATATAGCGTGTTTTTACTATTCATTAAAATATGAAAGTTATCAGAATAATATGAAAAATTTATCCAAGGTAAAATTTTATATCCTGATTCCAAAGAATAATTTTATTTTGTAAAATTGAACTTATAAACACGTCAAAAACTAGGCTTAAAGTGGATGCGCCATCAAAAGGCGGCAAAACTGTATTTTTTGAAAAATTCTTATTTTACATAAAAACATTATTTTATTATTACACCATGTTCTAGAAAATGTGTAAGATGAATAATAATGTTATAAAATTTAAAATATAGTCAATAATATTCATAACGGCTAGTTCATAATAATATTATAATAATATATTGTTGTTTAGTAAAACCTTGTATTGCGTACAACATACGATATCGAGGAAGGTCGCGATTGCATGTAATGCAAGCCAAGTCAGGGTTGCCTGTAGTGCACGACTCCTTTGTTGCTGCGTATAACTAAATACATTGAATATATATATATATATACTCAATGTTTCGTAGAATAACTACTATGAAACAAACATGATATTGTGTGTAACACGATCTAGGATTAGTGTTGCGTATACGGCAAGCTAATACGGTGTTGCGTATAGCGCAAGATAATCTTGGTGTATCGTACAACAGAAGATATGAAAGAAATTAAAAAGAATATATCTTATAAAATCTAAGGTTATTACATTCTACCCCTCCTTAAAATGAATTTCTCCCTCGAAATTCGTCGGGGTTATAAATGGTTTTCTACTTGAAAGTTTCTTTAATTGAAACCCACATCGTAAAAAGGAATACCAAAAATTATCTTTAAAAACTAAAGTATGAAACATAACCGTTACCCAAATAAACTAATCACTAGGTTTCTACATAGGAGAACGTAGGTGAAAATATGGATATGGAAGAGAAATCTAACCATCATGTTCTGATAGAGAGTTGTAGAGAACATGGCTATGAAAAAGCCAACAATCACAAAGCCATAGATTTGTGATGATTTAGGGTACCATATGATTAATCAGATATAAGGTCACTAGGACAACATTTTTTGTTATCAAGATCATTTACCTAAAGTTGATGAATTAAAAGAAATACTTACATGATTTTGGTACAATATCACTGTTGTTCTTGAATGGAACAATTTCCACTTCATCCCTTAAAGAAATGAAGTTGAATTTGTTATTCGTGATGTGTTAGGAGATCATGTGATAGAATGATGGGTCATTCCATCTGTTTCAAACAAAAGGTTAGAAAAAGTTATAAGTCCATTATATGGGTAGATTAATCATATATGGTTCCAAAAATGAACTTATACTTCATATATCATACCGCTTAATAAAATAAAACTAGTTTCTACTAACCAGGGACTTCTTGTAGGCCAGTGGTAGGCGATAAAGGCTAGTCGCACATCGGTTGTGGGTTCGATTCCCACATCCTTTTCCGACGCGATGGGCTGTCGCTAGTCCTGCAGGTTGTCCTTTTTCTAAAACTAAATTAATATAACATCCCATCAATAATATCGAAAAACGTTATATCCTTAAACAATACTAACTTATGTGCAACATAATCCATTCTAATATTTAGGATTACCTAAAATACTTCGGTCCAAGCTCATAGTATAAAGAAAATGATTACTTGAAATGTCACATAACAATCACGTGAATGCCATCATTTATCCCCCATATGTCATAAGATATATCTTGTTGGTCAAATTACAAACATGTGAATACCTTAATCAAGTATTCTCTTGAAAAATGAATACCCATTTAGCCTTAGTGAAAACATGAATGCTGTCAAAAGTTAACTCTTTCCACATACCAAAATCCCAAAATTTCAATATACTCAAACCATGATATCACTTTGTCCTTATTTTAGTCTTGAGCTCATGATTACTATCATATTATTTTCTCCATATCCCTTCCATATGCACATTTTATCTGCTTCCCAAAAATATTTGAATCACTTTTCATGGTTACCGGTACCATAAAATTATTGAAAACCACAATAGACTAATACAAAAATATTCTAATACACTATAAAAGTACCTCAACAACATTATTCTTGAATAACAATACATAAAAATTTCAATCCATCCTCTTCAATGATTGTCCTGTAATAAGTCCTTCCTTGATTTAGAAGTAACTTTTTAGGTCAGGGAATTGAGTTGGGTAATGCCCATGTTCTCCACAAATAAGAAATTGAACTCCATAACAGTCTGTCACTCTATGAACCTTTTCTCGACATAGATAAAATCTGTCCCTCCATTTGAGGTATTCCTCAAGGTTCTTCTTCCCTTCTTTATAAATCTCAATCTTCCTTTCTTTATGCTCCTTAACATGCGAACATGCATAAAGGTCTATCTTCCTCTTATTTGATGAATTGGGCATACCACTAAATTTCACCTTGTTAATCATATATCGCGATGACTGATTAGGCATAATCACAATATCTTTCTCTCTAGGAATTAAGAAATTTTTTTGCTCATAGTCACCAATTTTTCCATTATATTCAATGTTAACTGAATTCCTTATGGTTCCCTCCATTGACTAAAACACAGAAAGAATTCTGTAAGAGGAAAAAATCATACAAGGAAAATAACATAATCAAGGGGGAGTACCTTCGACATCTAACATCTTAGGTTTAATTCTAAGATCTTTAGAGCAATTCTAGGACTATAACCTATACGTATACTTAACCTTAGGGACATCCCTAGACATACCTTAGAAATATCTCTAGGGATCTCACTAACGTTTTCACATCTTAGTTTCCAAAGGTTGACTAAACCTTTCCTCTGATACCAACAGTAGAGACCCAAAGCTTGACGTACATGGACATTACATTACTTTTGCGGAATACATAATATATAAAAACATAGACACACAAGGATCGTAATAGTTTAGTGTCTTTGGATACTCGGAATATAAACTTCTAATCATGTTGAAATATCTTTAGCAACTCCCATAACGATCTTCCCCTTTTTGTTTTCTTACCTAAAACCTTTATTTATTTCCTGGGGAAAATAAAACATAAAAAGGGTGATCTCAAATGCTCAGTAAGGGAAAACATAGATAACATAAAACAATACATAAACATTTGGAAGCAAAAACTTGAACATGAAATTTAAACATCAAAATCTTGAGCAAAGACAGAAATCATGGAAGTATGTAAGGAATATATCATAATGGAACATTAACATGATAAAATATAATGGGAATAAAAAATTTAATTGTGGAAAACATTCAACACATGTTATGATTTCCATAGTAGCCAAGGCATTGCTACCAAGACCATCTTAGTGAACAAAGTCCCTTTCTGAATCGAGTTCACTCCTCGTTTTAGTCCTGTAACACTGAACTGGATTAACTTACCGTTCCAGCCATGTCTATCTCATGAGATATAAATCTTTACCCAATGCATTGGAGGGATATATAGGTCCCACCCATCACATAAAGAAATCATTCTTACTTGTGCCACAAAATAAACATACATCATTCATAATAACCCAATAAATAAAATGGGTTTCATAAACATCATCCCATCATCACATAATCCATATAAAAGATATGGATATCATTTCATAATAAGAAAAGTGAAACCATTAAAATCATATATACATGATACTAGAAACATAAACATATGAAATAATTTCATCTTAGATGAAAAAATGGTCTTGATAAAACACTTGAAATGAATTCTTGAGGAAAATATCCTTTCTTCTTCAAAATCAATCTCTTTCCACAAAATGTCATGCAATTTTAAATGAAAAGGATTTTGTTGAAAATATTCATGAAATATTTTGGAGGAATATTCATTAAAATAAAGATTTATAAAAACCGTAAAAATCCTTTCATGCTGTATAAGTTAAAAAAAACATTCTTCTCGTACTTTTGCCAGAAAAGTCAAAAAAAAGTACCTCGTAACGTAAACAAAAGAAAGATTCCTTACATACCATGTAGTAAAAGTCAAAATGGGTAAAAAGTACTTTAAACATACATAAAAACACTTTTATAAAACATGGACATGGATGATCACAATAACCCCAGTAAATACTTACGTATAAGAAATCTTAGATAAAAAGGAGATTTGCAAAATTATCCCTTACCTTAGGTCCGATATGATTCGCACGTATCCGAACCTCCTGTATAATGATTTAAATAATGTCATTGACTCATTACATAATCATATTCATTGTTATGATATCATATATGTTTCACTTATGACTTTATATTGCCCGTTCTTTTGTAAATTCCACGTAAAAGCAGTGTTTTGGGTAAAATCATTTCATTTATCGTATATGTTTCGACTTGTTGTTCTTGATATTATTACTTATATCCTGATTTAAATAATTCCAGAATTTAAAACATGATTTATATATATTATATATTCATCATATACATATATATTATAGATCGATAAAAGGAATGAAATACACCGTTCCTGGAGACGGTAGGTCGTACGTACGCATGAATGTTGTTTTCATTTCCTTATTGAATTGAATGAAATTAAATAGATGACATACATATATATATACATAAATCCAGTAGCATTTTTATTCCATATATTTCATTATTATTTATTATATATACTTTATAATCATTGTTGAATTGTTAATCATGGAAAATGAATCTCATCGTGTTCGTGGAGACGGTAGTCCGTACGTACGCACGAGCGATGATATCATTCCCATGACCGTGGAATTGTATTGGAGTGTATGAATACTATTTCAGAATCAATATCACTTTAAAATAATCATATATAGTCATTATTTACACCATTATACCCATCCAATTAAGGTGATGGTGGAAAATAGATTACACCACGGCGTGGAGACGGTATTCCGTACGTACGCATGCGCGGTGATTTCATTTTCCATAGGATGGATATATGGTGAAATAGGGTTGTTTCATACTTATAATAACATGTCATTATATGAGTGATACTGATGTTATTACTTCATAATGAAACAACTAAATAAGAATAATTAGAAGAAGAAATAAAGTTGAAAGAATCGGTAAAGGATATTACCTCTTCGTTCGACACGCCTTTTTGAAACCTCCTCTTAGGGAACTAAGATTGGTCTTTGAAGAAGCCCAGAAACTCTAGGATGTTTCTAGGGAAGTGGATAAGTGAAATGGGCAGGGGTTGGCCGAGATTTAAGGCTCAAAGTTGTGTAAAGATGAGAGGGGGGAGGTGCCCTTTTATAAGGGAGGAGAGGGGCACCTTTGGAAATCTTGAAAATATTACTTTATAATAAATCTAAACCCACTTAAAAACCACCAAAAATTACTCATATTCGAATATTAGATGATATATGGTTGTAATCTCATCAACCAATAAAATTTATACATGTAGGGAATTTATTTTAAACATTATCAACTTGATTTATCCTTATTTAATCTATTAAATTTTATTTGTGGTAATAAGATTCTAAATTTGAAATTGTTATAAATAATTAATTATATGCTATGAATTATCCATAATTAGATACTTTATTACATGTTCTACTATATAAATTTAAATTTATCATTTTTAAATATTTTTGTGATTTTTAAACAATTTAATAATATGTTATTTTTATAAAATAACAATAGTGTCAATTTTTACACTATTCATTTATTTGAATTTAACTTAAATCCACACAAAGGATATATTCAAAATAAAATATTTAATAGGTTCCTAACATGTCTTAGTAATATAGAAAATTAGTGGAGAATATTAAATAGTTCATATAATATTTATTTTACTATTTTTAAAACCATTTATTTGATATTTCTCTTAATAAAATAATTACTACAACATTTTTGTATAATTATTAAATATAATTATTTGTTGCATAAAAATTAAAAAAAAAATACTAGGATGAAGATAAATCTTATATATTTCATAATAATACATTTAGTCGGATTTATCTTCTAAAAAACCCAAATTTTAAAATGTTATATTTATTAAATCATGAAGGTGACAACTTTGACATCATATAAAATAAAATAATATAAGTGTCATAATCACTTTTATAAGACTCCAAACAGTCCTATATTCGGTCAATGAATGACTATGGTGTATATATACACTACCAATAAGTTTGTTTCTGGGTTGAGAGACCTTTATTATGTATTACTATTTCAATAAAAACAATATTATTGATTATTTTTACTAAATAAATAATTTATGCATCATTAATGTATAAACTAAAAAGGTAATTAAATAACTCTTAAAAATTAAATATAAATTACCATGATAAAGAAAAACATTTATCTTCCAAATGAGTATTTATAACCGAATTTATATTCTGTATAACCTTATATTAAAAATACTTTAATTATTAAAGTTTGAGTGAGACATATTTCACTTTCCTTTAAATAAAATAAACTAAAGGTCTTAATCACCTCTAAGTGGGTTCTAATGGATTCCATTTCGACCCAAATATGACTTAGGACGAAATATAAGCATCAAATTATATTAATAAAAGTGTTAGGGTAATTTTATAATATTATGTTTACCCTTAATTACCCGATTTATCTTTTACTATGGTAAATAAAATTTACCGTAGTTACTATTCATGATGCCCAAAAATAAAAAGTATCTTATTAACATAATTTGGACCAACTGATTCGAAATATGGAATCTATTTTTACAAATTCAATACACAAAAGTTGCAGAAATTAAATTAAAATTAATCCCATTGTCGAAAGAAAACCGGTTTTTCTTTAAAACATTGCAAAAGATTGAATTGATTTAACTTACGAATTCAAGGTAAAATCAATGCTAATGACATAAATTATATTAAAAGGTAAAAATATATTCTATTTATACTTGAAAACCATTCAATATTATAATTTAACCACATAAGTTATTACGATGAAAAAAGTTGTTTTTAATTAAAATATAGCGTGTTTTTACTATTCATTAAATTATGAATGTTATCAGAATAATATGAAACATTTATCCAAGGTAAAATTTTATATCCTGTTTCCAAATAATAAATTTATTTTGTAAAATTGAACTTATAAACATGTCAAAAACTAGATTAAAAGTGTGTGCTCCATCAAAAGGCGGCAAAACTACATTTTTTTGAAAAATACTTATTTCACCTGAAAATTTTATTTTGTTCTTATACCATGTTCTTGAAAATGTGTAAGATGAATAATAATGTTATAAAAGTAAAAATTTAGTTAATACTATTCATAACGGCTAGTTCATAATAATATTATAATAATATATTATTGTTTAGTAAAACCCGGTATTGCGTACAACATATGCTATCGAGGAAGGTCGCGATTGCATGTAATGCAAGCCAAGTCAGGGTTGCATGTAGTGATGAAATCCTTTGTTGATGCGTATAACAAAATACATTGAATATATATATATATATACTCAATGTTTTTTAGAATAACTACTATCAAACAAACATGAAATTGTGTGTAACATGATCCAGGATTAGTGTTGCGTATACTGCAAGCTAATACGGTGTTGCGTATAGCGCAAGATAATCTTGGTGTATCGTACAAGAGAAGATATGAAAGAAATTAAAAAGAATATATCTTATAAAATCTCGGGTTATTACATTATACCCCCCTTAAAATGAATTTCACCCTCAAAATTCGTCGGGGTTATAAATGGTTTTCTACTTGAAAGTTTCTTTAATTGAAACCCACATCGTAAAAAGGAATACCAAAACTTATCTTTAAAAACTAAAGTATGTAACATAACAGTTACCCAAATAAACTAATCACTGGGTTTCCACATAAGAGAACATAGGTGAAAATATGGATATGGAAGAGAAATCTAACCATCATGTTCTGATAGAGAGTGGTAGAGAACATGGCTATGAAAAATCCAAAAATCAAAAAGCCATAGATTTGTGATGATCTAAGGTACCATCTGATTAATCGGATATAAGGTCACTAGGACAACATTTTTGGTTTTCAAGATCATTTCCCTAAAGTTGATTAATTAAAAGAAATACTTATATGATTTTGGTACAATCTCACTGTTGTTCGTGAATTGAACAATTTCCACTTCATCCCTTAAAGAAATGAAGTTGAATTTGTTATTCGTGATGTGTTAGCAGATCATGTGATAGAATGATGGGTTATTCCATCTGTTTCAAACAAAATGTTAGAAAAATTTATAAGTCCATCATATGGTTAGATTAATCGTATATGGTTCCAAAAATTAACTTATACTTCATATATCATACCGCTTAATAAAATAAAACTAGTTTCTACTAACCAGGGACTTCCTGTAGGCCAGTGGTAGGCGATAAAGGCCAGTCGCACTTCGGTTGTGGGTTCGATTCCCACAGCCTTGTCCGACGTGATGGGCTGTCGTCAGTCCTACAAGTTGTCCTTTTTCAAAAACTACATTACTATAACATCCCATCAATAATATCGAAAAAAGTTATATCCTTAAAAAATACTAACTTATGTCCAACATAATCCATTCCAATCTTTAGGCTTATCTAAAATACTTCGGTCCAAGCTCATAGTATAAAAAAAAAGATTACTTGAAATGTCACATAACAATCACATGAATGACATAATTTATCCCCCATATATCATAAGATATACCTTGTTGGTCAAATTACAAACATGTGAATACCTTAATCATGTATTCTCTTGAAAAATGAATACCCATTTAACCTTAGTAAAAACATGAATGCTGTCAAAAGTTAACTCTTTCCACATACCAAAATCGCAAAATTCCTATATACTCAAACCATGATATCACTTTGTCCTTATTTTAGTCATGAGGTCATGATTACTATCATATTATTTTCTCCTTATCCCTTATATATGCACATTTCATCTGCTTTCCAAAAATATTTGAATAACTTTTCATGGTTATCGGTACCATAAAATTATTGAAAACCACAATATACTAATACAAAAATATTCTAATGCACCATAAAAGTACCTCAACAACATTATTCATGAATACCAATACATAAACACTTCAATCTATACTCTTCAATGATTATCCTGGAATAAGTCCTTGATTTAGAAGTAACTTTTTAGGTCAGGTCATTGAGTTGGGTAATGCCCATGTTCTCCACAAATAAGACATTGAACTCCATAACAGTCTGTCACTCTATGACCCTTTTCTCCACACAGATAACATATGTCCCTCCATTTGAGGTATTCCTCAAGGTTCTTCTTCCCTTCTTTAGAAATCTCAATCTTCCTTTCTCTATGCTACTCAACACGCGAACATGCATAAAAGTATATCTTCCTCTTATTTTATGAATTGGGAATACCACTAAATTTCACCTTGTTAATCATATATCGCGATGACTGATTCGGCATAATCACAATATATTTCTCTCTAGGAATTAAGCAATTTTTCTTCTCATAGTCACCAATTTTTCCATTGGATTCAATGTTAACTGAATTCCATCTGGTTCCCTCCATTGACAAAAACAAAAAAATAATTCTGTGAGAGGCAAAAAACATAGAAGAAAAATAACATAATCAAGGGGGAGTACCTTAGACATCTAACATCTTAGGTTTAATTCTAAGATTGTTAGAACAATTCTAGGACTATAACCTATACGTATACTTAACCTTAGGGACATCCCTAGACATACCTTAGAAATATCTCTTGGGATCTCACTAACGTTTTTGCATCCTAGTTTCCAAAGGTTGACTAAACCTTTCCTCTGATACCAACTGTAGAGACCCAAAGCTTGACGTACATGGACATTACATTACTTTTGCGGAATACTTAATACATAACAAAAACAGACACACAAGGATCGTAATAGTTTAGTGTCTTTGGAAACTCGGAATATAAACTTCTAATCATGTTGAAATATCTTCAACAACTCCCACAACAATCTTCCCCCTTTTGTTTCCTTACCTAAAACCTTTCTTTATTTCCTGGGGAAAATAAAACATAAAAAGGGTGAGATCAAATGCTCAGTAAGGGCAAACATAGATAACATAAAACAATCCATAAACATTTGGAAGAAAAAACATGAACATGAAATTTAAACATCAAAATCTTGAGCAAAGACATAAATCGTGGAAGTACGTAAGGCATATATCATAATGGAACATCAACCATGATAAAATATAATGGGAATAAAACATGTAATTGTGGAAACCATTCAGCACATGTTATGATTTCCATAGTAGCCAAGGCATTGCTGCCAAGACCATCTTAGTGGACAAAGTCCCTTTCTGAATCGAGTTCACTCCTCATTTCAGTCCTGTAACACTGAACTGGATTAACTTACCGTTCCATCCATGTCTATATCATAAGATATAAATCTTTACCCAATGCATTGGAGGGAGATATATGTCCCACCCATCTAATAATGAAATCATTCTTACTTGTGCCACAAAATAAACATACATCATTCATAATAACCCAATAAATAAAATGGGTTTCATAAACATCATCCCATCATCACATAATCCATATAAAAGAAATGGATATCATTTCATAATAAGAAAATTGAAACCATGTAAATCATAGAGACATGATACTTGAAACAAACACATATGAAATAATGTCATCTTGGATGAAAAATGGTCTTGATAAAACACTTGAAATGAATTCTTGAGGAAAATATCCTTTCTTCTTCAAAATCAATATCTTTCCACAAAATGTCATGCAATTTTAAATGAAAAGAATTTTGTTGAAATTAGTCATGAAATATTTTGGAGGAATATTCATGAAAATAAGGCTTTATAAAAACCGTAAAAAAATTTCATGCCGTATAATTTTAAAAAAAAATTCTTCTCGTACATTTTCCAGAAAAGTCAAAAAAAGTACCTCATAATGTAAAAAAAAGAAATATTTGTTACATACCATATAGTAAAAGTCAAAATGGGTAAAAAGGAATTTAAACATACATAAAAACAATTTTAGAAAACATGGACATGGATGATAACAATAACCCCAGTAAATACTTACATATAAGCAATCTTAGATAAAAATGAGATTTGCAAAATTATCCCTTACCTTAGGTCTGATATGCTTCGTACGTATCCGAAACTCTTGTATAATGATTTAAATAATTTCATTGACTCATTAAATAATCATATTAATTGTTATGATATCATATATGTTTCACTTATGACTTTATATTACCCGTTCTTTTGTAAATTCCACGTAAAAGCAGCGTTTTGGGTAAAATCATTTCATTTATCGTATATGTTTCGACTTGTAGTTCTTAATATTATTAATTATATCCTGATTTAAATAATTTCATAATGTAAAAAATGATTTATATATATTATATATTCATCATATACATATATATTATAGATCGATAAAAGGAATGAAATACACCGTTCATGGAGACGGTAGGTCGTACGTACGCATGAACACTGTTTTCGTTTCCTTATTGAATTGAATGAAATTAAATAGATGGAATACATATATATATAAATAAATTCAGTAGAATTATTATGCCATATATTTCATTATTATTCATTATATATACTTTATAATCATTCTTTAATGGTTAATCATGGAAAATGAATCTCATCGCGTTCGTGGAGACGGTAGTCCGTACGTACGTACGAGCGATGATATCATTACCATGATCGTGGAATTATATTGGAGTGTATGTATACTATTTCAGAATCAATATCACTTTAAAATAATCATATATAGTCATTATTTACACCATTATACCAATCCAATTAAGGTGGTGGTGTAAAATAGATTACACCACGGCGGGGAGACGGTATTCCGTACGTACGCACGCGCGGTGATTTCGTTTTCCGTAGGATGGATAGATGGTGAAATAGGGTTGTTTCATACTTATAATAACATATCCTTATATGAGTGATACTTATGTTATTACTTCATAATGAAAAAACTAAAGAAGAAGAAGTAGAAGAAGAAATAAAGTTGAAAGAATCAGTAACAGATATTACCTCTTCTTTCGACACACCTTTTTGAAACCTCCTCTTAGGGCACTAAGATTGGTCTTTGAAGAAGACAAGAATCTCTAGGATGTTTCTAGGGAAGTGGAGAAGTGAAATGGGCAGGGTTCGGCCGAGATTTAAGTCTCAAAGTTGTGTAAATATGAGAGGGGGGAGGTTCCCTTTTATAAGGGATGAGAGGGGAACCTTTGGAAATCTTAAAAATATTAATTTATAATAAATCTAAACCCACTTACAAACCTCCAAAAATGACTCATATTTTAATATTAGATGATATAGGGTTGTAATCTCATCAACCAATAAAATTTAGACATGTAGGGAATTTAATTTAAACATTATCAACTTGATTTATCCTTATTTAATCTATTAAATTTTATTTGTGGTAATAAGATTCTAAATTTTAAACTGTTATAAATAATTACTTATATGTTGTGAATTATCAATAATTAGATAAGTAATTACATTTTCGACTATATAAATTTTAATTTATAATTTTTAAATATTTTTGTGATTTTTAAACAATTTAATAATATGTTATTTTTATAAAATAACAATCGTGTCAATTTTTACACTATTAATTTATTTGAATTTAAATTAAATCCTCACAAAGGATATATTCAAACTAAAATATTTAATAGGTTCCTAACATGTCTTAGTAATCTAGAAAATTAGTGGAGCACGTTAAATAGTTTATATAATATTTATTTTACTATTTTTAAAACCATTTATTTGATATTTATCTTAATAAAATAATTACTACAACATTTTTGTATAATTATTAAATATACTTATTTGTTGCATAAAAATTAAAAATAAAATACTAGGATTAATATAAATCTTATATATTTCATAATAAGGCATTTAGTCGGATTTATCTTCTAAAACAACAAAATTTTAAAATGTTATATTTATTAAATCATGAAGGTGAGAACTTTGACATCATATAAAATAAAATAATATAAGTATCATAATCACTTTTATAAGACTCCAAACGGTCCAATATTCGGTTATTGAAT
Source organism: Viscum album (assembly GCA_963277665.1). NCBI lineage: Eukaryota > Viridiplantae > Streptophyta > Magnoliopsida > Santalales > Viscaceae > Viscum > Viscum album. Next base: position 1,039,810,089 of record OY728163.1, on the reverse strand, counting down.
GATTATGGTGTATATATACACTACCAATAAGTTGTTTTTAGGGTTGAGAGCACTTTATTATGTATTACTATTTCAATAAAAACAATATTATTGATTTTTTTACTAAGTAAATAATTTATGCATCATTAATGTATAAACTAAAAAGGTAATTAAATAACTCTTAAAAATTACAAATAAATTACCATGATAAAGAAAAAAATTTTAGCTTCCAAATTAGTATTTATAACCGAATTTATATTCTGCATAAACTTATATTAAAAATACTTTAATTATTAAAGTTTGAGTGAGACATATTTCACTTTCCTTTAAATAAAATAAACTAATGGTCTTAATCACCTACAAGTGGGTTCTAATGCATTTCATTTCAACCCAAATATGACTTAGGACGAAATATAAGCATAAAATTATATTAAGACAAGTGTTAGTGTAATTTTATAATATTATATTTACCCTTAATTACCGGATTTACCTTTTACTATGGTAAATAAAGTTTACCGTAGTTACTATTCATGATGCCCAAAAATAAAAAGTAGTTTATTAACATAATTTTCACCCACTTATTCCAAATATGGAATCCATTTTTCCAAATTAAATACCAAAAAAGTTTCAGAAATTAAATTAAAATTAATCCCGTTGTCGAAAGAAAATGAGTTTTTCTTTAAAACATTGCAAAAGATTGAATTGATTTAACCTATGAATTAATGGTAAAATCAATGATAATGAAATAAATTATATTAAATGGTAAAAATATATTCTATTTATACTTTAAAACAATTAAATATTATAATTTAACCACATAAGTTATTACGATGAAAAAAGTTGTTTTTAATTAAAATATAGCGTGTTTTTACTTTTCATTAAAATATGAAAGTTATCAGAATAATATGAAAATTTTATCCAAGGTAAAATTTTATATCCTTATTCCAAATAATAATATTATTTTGTAAAATTAAACTTATAAACATGTAAAAAACTATATTTAAAGTGGGTGTGCCATCAAAAGGTGGCAAAACTACATTTTTTGAAAAATACTTATTTTACCCGAAACATTTATTCTGTTCTTATATCATGTTCTAGAAAATGTGTAAGATGAATAATAATGTTATAAAAGTCAAAATTTAGTTAATACTATTCATAACGGCTAGTTCATAATAATATTATAATAATATATCTTTGTTTAGTAAAACCCGGTATTGTGTACAACATACACTATCGAGGAAGGTCGTGATTGCGTGTAATGCAAGCCAAGTCAGGGTTGCGTGTAGTGCACAACTCCTTTGTTGCTGCGTAAAAAAAATACATTGAATATATATATATACTCAATGTTTCGAAGAATAACTACTATCAAACAAACATGAAATTGTGTGTAACACGATCCAGGATTAGTGTTGCGTATACTGCAGGATAATACGGTGTTGCGTATAGCGCATGATAATCTTGGTGTATCATACAACAGAAGATATGAAAGAAATTAAAAAGAATATATCTTATAAAATCTCGGGTTATTACATAAGTCATGGTTTGAAAAAAATATCACACTATTAGCAATGTTCTCAAGAAAATGAAAGTGTTATAGAGGTTCATATATACGTAAAATTTTCTAAAAACTATTTAATATTTCCCATAAATAAGTAATATTTTACAATTTATAAAATTTGAAAATGACTTGATTGAATAATAAATTTTTTCCACACACTATAAATATAAAAAAAATCATCCCAATTACCCTTATGTATGATCTGAATATAAACCTACATATTTCATTATAGTTCAACACTTTCCCATTTTCCTTGAAACTCTGCTCATAGTGTGAGATTCATTTATATGGAACTACTTTTACCATGATAAATGAATCTCACACTATGAGCAGAGTTTCAAGGAAAATGGGAAAGTGTTGAACTATAATGAAATATGTAGGTTTATATTCAGATCATACATAAGGGTAATTGGGATGATTTTTTTTTATATTTATTATATCATATTATATTATTAAAAATTAATCTAGAAGTTGATGATTTTATTCCATGATGGCTAAGATCATTCCAATAATAAAGAAGTAATATGCCATGATACTTTATTAATTTAAATATAATATTTATATGGATTTCATAATTTTTTAACAGACCATCATACTGCTATGTAAGGAATAAAATAGTGATATAGTGGAGAAAAATGAATGAAAGGATAAAAATGACAATTAAATACTGTGGAGGTACCTGTTGGATCTATAAATTAGTTTTTTAGTTTTATAAGTAACTTAACATCACTTCACATTGATAGCAGCCACACCATGTAAAATATTAGTAGTTAACTCATGATTTGGGAATTTTTGAAAAGTATATATTTGGACAAATATTTTAAGAAATTGAATTGTGTTTGAATGTATACTCTCATACACATAAATTTAGTGGTACCGATGGAATAATTTTGTACAAATATGAGAAATGGGATTGGTACCAACTGTTGGTTTAAAATTTGGGTTCATGGGCATCTTTTAAATATTTCTTATTGTAGTTATAAAATAATATATATAAACATATATACATATTAAATTTAGATAAATAGAATATAGGATATATATAAGGTACTTATATTAAAATTTAGGGTTTCAAAAAGAATAAGGCTAAGATATTATAAGAGACACACTTAAAAATTTGGTTGTTCAAGAAGGAGAGAGATAAGATAATTTTTCTATGGAATTATCTTTATATATTGGAAGAAGTGTTGCTGCTATGTTTGAGTGGAAGATAACTAGTAAAAAATCACATTATGTTTTCATTAACTTTCAGTTATATAGTATTAGAAGTGTAATAAACATATATTATAACTAAGAATTAAACATAGGGTAATGATTTAGTAGGACTCACATGATGAACATGAAGAGACCCTCACATCTAAAAATTGAGTTTTTTCTTCATTGAAGTAGTGCTTAGTGAAAAATAAGAGCAAGTGGCCATTAAATCAATAGTGGTTCCTTCTATGACCTTGTAATGGTAGTGCGCCTTAGAATGGAGTTATCATGACCTAAAAACAAACATCTATTGATGTTTTTAGAGTAGATTATGGTACATCGACACATCCCCAAGTGTAAACTCCTTATATTATCCATTAGTAGAGAACAAAGTAAAATCCTTTTTTTAGATATAATTTTTAAAAAAGTATTTAATTTTTAATGAGATTAGTTTCAATCGAAAGATAAAGGTTGAATGGGTCCCTTTTAAAGATGGAAAGTATCCAAATGACGTAGAAGACTAAAAGAAAATAAAAAATTTATTTTTTTGGGAACCATGATTTTACCTGAATTAGGCTTTATAAAATGATCTTTTTCCCAAAAAGAAACAATAATTAGTTCTAGAATATAAATAATATAAATACAATAAGAAAGAAACAAAAAATAAAAAATTTAAATAAGAATAATTGAATCTATTAATTTTGGAGAACTAAAATAAAAATTATCATACCGGAAAAGATATTTAAATAGAAATATAAACATGTAAGAAAATTCAAAAGCATTAATTATTAATTTACATAAACATATTAGATGATAAATAGTTGAAAAATGTTAATTGTTTTTTATATAAATTCCAGAAGATCAACATAGTAAAAACATTTAATGATTATATGGTCAAATAATTGGAAAAAAAGTAGTAAATATGGTATTTACATGATCTAGGGAATTATCTTACTTTCTTGGGTTATGATCATCGTAGGTTTTCACTGTGAAAGAAAAAAGAGTATAAGAGGTGAAAAGACATGAACAAACAAAGACCATAAAACTTATTCAATGACCAATGCTCATGAATCATTAGGGATTACAGTAAAATATGAACCAATTAAGATGTATTTTCATAAGGTTTTGACACACTCAAAAATTTATAATAAAGAAAAAAATAATATGTGAAAATGGAAACAACTGATAAAAATAAAAATTGATTGAGAACCCTTTACCAAGGCCTTATTTCAGTTGTTGAGAACTAGCTACATCTTCATGATCCAAATACCCTTCTAATAATAAGGGTTGAACAAGGAAATTAAAATTAGAAGTGATAATATATGATTAATTCTTTGGAAACTATCATGTTCTCTATCTTAACAAATAGAGAACCCGAACCATCAAGAGGGCCTCTCATCGAAGGATGTTCAAACTGAATTAGTGTAAAAATAAAGTATCCAATTATTATAAAATTGAGTATAGGATTAACAATAGATAAGTATACTTATATATTTTAGGGCTTCCTTATTATTACTACCTAAACAAATCAATAAGGAAATCTAGGTATTGGTGATAGAGTGGTTTAGTAAGGCTCAAATTCCCAAAATTGTCTTTGTTAGAAAACACATGTAAGAAACAAGGGGAGTTGCATAATATATATAATCAATGAAAAATTTGGAACCTTAAGCGAGGAATGGATCAATATAGTATGATTCCAATGAAGTTTGTCCATGATGGTGAGGTTCAATAAAATAAGCATAATTTAGAAATCACAAGAAGGTGTAAGCCTAGAAGGAAATAAGCCTAGTAAAACAAATAATAAAGACAATATATAAAATATAAAAAAGTATATGTCATATTAAAATAATATTAATTTGTAGAATCTTATTTATAACCTAAATAAATACCAAAATAATAAATTTAATTTTTTATAGATACACATTTTATGAAAATTTTTGAAATCAAATAATTGAATTTTCAGAGATTATCATAAGGATAAATTTTTAAAATCCAATATATACCTATCATGATCCATTAGATGTTTTTTTAAAAATAATAATTATATAAATTCAAAAATTTTACATAATACCATAAAAACCCATCTCTCCAACGTTTCATGAGGAAAATTAAATTTCTACAAATTGGATCCCATAATTCCATTAACGTCGAATCACTTGAGTATATTTGATGAGATCAATTTTGTTTTATAAAAAGACACAAAAAATGGAAATTATTTTCAACTCATTTATTCACATTATCATCCAATAGTTAACCATAATCCTTTTAAAATTGGGGAGGGTTTATTAGAAAAATCTTATTTTTAGTTAAATTTAATAAAATCGAAATATGATACCCACCATGTCATAAAACTCATTATTAAAAAAAATTAAGATGAGATAACTATGTAGTGGATTATTTTTTAAATTATTGGGATCAAGGGGAATATTATTATTAGTGACATAAAATTATGGAATATTAAATTAATATAGAGTTAAAAGTGAATGGTATAAGTGAAAATAGTTCAAGATTTGAAAAACAATGCCCTTCAAAATTGTGGAAGAAGAAATAAATATGAAAGTAAAAATATCATTGAACAAAATATAATATCATTTATATAAAAATGTGAAATAAAATGATTTTTTTCATAATTATCAATTTATAAATATAAGAATATATATCAATTGATATTTTTTATGTTAATTAATAAAAAATAAGGAAAAATTTTTAAAAGAATTAAACTAATTCTTTTTATAGAAATGAGATAGTTAATAGAATTTAACATTAATTTTTATGAAATGTTAATAAAAGAATTCATTTAATATTAAATAATATGGAAATTAACAACATATTTATATAATATATTATGATATAAAAATATAAGTTTTTAGGTGTGTAATATTAATGAATTTCCAAAGAAGAAATATTAAAATAAACAATGGATAAGTATGCATGAATAAAAGTAATAAAATATAAAAATATGGAGAGGATTGTAATAATTGAGTAATATGAATAATATAAAAACCATTTCCATACCATATAGTCTTCAAGATCAATCTTGGAAGGTACCAAAAAATTTATATAGACATGTACCATCTTATCTATCGATGCTTTCTTATGATTAAAAGAAAAAAAAATTAACTATCAAATTGATGACCACCCCAAAATTTAAAAATATGCCTTTTCATCACTCTTAAAAACCCTTTGAAAACTTCTCACTAGCTATTATTGAATTTATTATACAAATATGTTCAAACTCTATAATGTTGTGTCATTTTATTGACAATATTTTCTATACAATAGGAAAAATATGAACAATAGAATGACTATAATATTTCTTGAATTTAAAGGTTCATTTTGGTATAATATTTTACTAATTTGAATCTATATTTATGAATTTTGGTTATGTAGGGTGATTGTGGTTGATTGGGATCGAGATTTGGAGAGATAAGATTAATTTGGAGCTGTAATTTTACAACAGTTGGGTCATTATAATATGATGTTTTCTTAAAGGGGGAGCCAATGACATAGAGGAGGAGCACCAAAACATGAGTTTTGGGTGGCCATACATATGTTTCCACCCATATGTATGGTCATAGTATAATAAAGGGCTACATAAATTGATTGTTTAAAGAAGGGGGAACCCTTGGGAAGTAGTGGAAAAGGAAGTGTCATGTGACGCCTATATGATGTGCTATCACAGTGTGACCACCATGTTCAAGAAATGATGGTACATTGATAGGGTGTTGGTCGCTCTACTTAGGGGAAGTCCTGACATTATCTATAGGTGCCTTGATGCAACATTTCTATACCAAGGAAGCATCATAGATTGATTATCATGGCCATGCTATGAGAAAACCACTGAGCTATATTATTAAAAGGTGACACACCTCCATCAACCCTCACTCAACTTAAGTATTGATTTTAGAGATCATTTCTCATCCAAGATCTATGATTATTCTATTTCATTCCAGATTGAATTTATATTATCCTAGATGATCTTATCTAGGAACATATAACTATATTTTATCCTTTAATCCTTATTTCACTTACTTGTATCCCTCTCTTGGTTTCAAAAAACAAAATATGAGATTCTGGGTATAATTTTTAGATTTTGATGGATCATGAATGAATTAGAGAGTAAAAATTGGATAGCACACTACATTAAGCATGGGGTATGAATTCCATACCATATTATGACTTTTTTATGATGTTTTATGAACTAAATTGAATGTGGGTTCATGTGTTATCCATATAAAGTTATTATTTTGGTTTTAATATAATAATGTGGGTCTGTGTTTGTGTTGTTGACCCTGTAGTGGGGGAGTTTTGAGTAAAAGAAATAAAAATGGCAGAACATATCCTTATTCCACGGTTAGTATAAGGGATATCTACTAGGGTGAATAAGGCCTAAAATGTATTATTTGAGCTCGGGTAAGTCTAGGGTGACCCAAAATGTTGGTATCTTGTTCTGGGTGATTAATTAATTCACTTTTGAAGGGTTTTAGTATTTGTAAACAATTTTTGTGATCAACTATGATTAGATGATATAAGATAATCCATAGTGTTATACATGTGGTTCTTATGTTTGGAATGAGTTTTTTTTGGCCAATTTTGGAAGTTATACTTCTTTTTTTATTTACTAATTCTCTCTTTGTGATATGTCATAATGATTATTATTACTCGTACTTGATCAATAGGTCATTGGGTTGTTATATAATGGCGAGTGATATGGCCATGAATATTTTACTAGAAGAGATGGGATGTAATGTGGATGAGGTTTTCTATCATGATAAATTCATAAAACCACTTCTTTGACATGGGATATGTGAGGTGTATCCATTAGAATATCATTAGATGAGATAATTTTGATTTCATGAGAAGTTATCTATGGAGATTCTATCCTCATACCACTTAGTGATAATTGGTGGATATAGTGCTTAACCATGGGACCAAGCCCTGTAGGGGTTGTCTGGCTTATATAAGAGGTTAGATATTATGATCCCATTTTTTAGAAAATTATTTAGTTACTAGTTATGGGGTCTGATTTAGTTCTAGAAATTTTAGGGATAGTTTTTTCGTTTTACATTACTCTTCCTTTTTCCATAGAGTTGAAACAAGTATGGATGGGGTTGTTCATAACCTAGTTAGTTAACATTGAATTATCAGAGATGTGTACTTGTAATTTTTTTATTATCAATGAATACTCCATACACCTACCTAATTTATTCTAAGGAAACTTTAATGGTGTCCTTCTAGGTTTCATACTCACACCCTGCATGGTCACCCTGGTCAACATATATATATATTTTTGTAATCCAGCAAAGGGTAAGGGTCATATGATGGGTTTCATATCATATATAGTGAGACATGGATTGAGGTTACATCAAGATATTCCATGAGATATTTTTCTATATGCCTCTAATTTTATTTTTTTCTTTTTTTATCATATATATTAATATTTCTCTTGTGGGGATTCTTTTTGACTTGGTTGTACTAGTGATTGTATCTCATTTTGATTTTAATGTGATATTATCTTATGTAAGACTCCTCTATGTTTACCTTTGTTATTTTTTATTTATTACTTATATTTTTTACATTGATGGTTATATCATAAATATAGAATTATATCCCTATTATATGACTTATGACCTCACCACTAGTCGACAATCCCTTTCCTATGGTAAGGCGAACACAGAATCATGTGGTGCACTAGATTAGTCTCTATGAACCATGTTGAGGCATTAAATAAAAGTATTAGAGAACCATTTATTTTATTTTGAATTTATATCTTGGTATAATTAAGATATAAATACTGGTACTTGTTAAAGAAGTTATTATTATGCATGGAGAACACTTGTGCATTATAATTTCAAATTTCAAAGTTAGTGGGATTGCATTTATTGGTTGTGTGGTTATGATATCATGTTTTTAAAAAATTTATTAAAATATTTCAATTATTCATGGGATTTTATTTTCCTCTTATAGTGAGAGTTTGTGAGTTCATACAACATTTATAGGCACATAGGTTCACATGTTAGGTTCTTGATTACAAGTGGACGATATAAGTATTTATTAATTAAAATGGAACACTAATGTCTTTGGTGTTTTATGAAATACATTATTGGTGTCATATAATTAATTTATCATGATCATGTAATAATTATATTTAGTTTATTGTTACTACCATGAAGTTATAATTGGTTTGATATTAAGCCTATGGTAGTTGTTAGTAGACCCTTCGACCAAAGTTCTTAGGGTTTTTATCTATGAGTTTATCTATTAATTAATTAAATTTTGATAAGATATGAGTTTCTAAAGGTGGTTCTAAGTATATATTTTTCGAATTTTAAAAAATTATTTCTCCATGATGTCTTATGGTTCAACCCAAGGATCTGGTTAAAGATCTTATTAAGGTAGGTAATTCTCTTGTTAAACTTCTAGATATCTAAGAGTGTGGGGATGAGCATTTCCCAAGGTATATACAAATAGTTCAAGTATTAAAGCCTCTTCATACAAGAGTGTTTTGTCTAATATTAGTGGGAGGAAATGATTTTAATCTGGTGGACCTATTATGGTATACTTTTCTTTGTATTTTTATCAATATCACCCTACTACATTTTTGGGAACTATTATTCCTATATATATCATGGATTGGATTAAGATCATTAATGGGATCATCAAGATGGTAGAGACATTGGATTACCGATGGGTGAAGTTAGAAACCAATAAGATATAAGGATATAATATGAGGTAGTGGGTCACATGATATAGGGTAGGAGACATGAGGGCCAAGCATAGGTTTAATTTTTTGGATTTATTCCTTGAGGTACAAAATATGGATCAATATTAAGAGTTTATGGAGCTTCAGTTGGGAATGATGTACATGATAAATCATACATCTTGATGTGTTGTTTTTTCATGTTTTACACAATTATTAACTAGTAATGATGAACATAATGTATAATTATTTTTTATTCTTCTATGAATATAGGTGATTCACTAGGATATGATTTTCAACATGACACCATACTAAGATGTGTTTCACACAGATCTCACTATTGATAAGGGACGAACTAAGAAAATTACATTGAGTTTCCTTCATGTCTTCAGTGGGCTGGTTAGTGGTTTTCCAATGGATCCATAAGTGCTTCCTATAATGTAAGTAAGATGAGACATGATGAGATTTTATATGGTTAAGAGATTAATTCTAGGTAGGGTAGGGATTTATTACTCTTTCCCATTGGATGAGTCCTTCTAAAGTGCAATCAGAGTGAGATGATTAGGCATTTATATAGATCATGTAGAATTCCTCCAAAGGAGTGTCATCCTATTTTAGGTTAGGTAATATCAAATGGTTTTTTGAGATAACTTCTCCTTTATGTTTAGTTAGAGGTTTAGGATATCCATAGGCTACAAATACTTATTTTAGATGATATTAAACAAATAACATTGCTTAATTTAAGAAGTAAGGTTATGGAGAAGTTCATGGGTCTTAGAGGTAGTATAATTTGTAGGTGAATAAAGGGTAAATTAATTTGGTGATATATGGGCCACATGGTCCAAATTTTTATCCTATGTAGGTATGGTATATTTCTTATAATAATTTCTGATGGATAGAGAAAAGGTTCCTTCTACCGTTAGAGGTACGGTTATAGTTTCTTAAAATATTTCTATTAATTTTTTAATACATGGGTGTCTCATTCCATTATTAATACCTAATTTATGTCTTGTTTGGTGTCGGTACTAGAGTTCTCCCTTGGAGATTCATCACCTAATAATCATATTAAGAAGCAGTTAAATCATATTTAATGGTTCCAAGAATGTGGAATAGTGTTAAGTGTCTATATATATATGTTGGATTTCCATATTCTAGATATATTGATCATCAATGTTATCTTTAGGATGGGATGGTTACTATGCTTTTGGGATTATAATTATTACTATCAAAGGTGTATTTATTTTTCATCCATTAGTGGATAATGGTATTTATTTATTAGAGAGTATGATATAGAGGATGGTATATCATGAATTGAATACAGTTATATAAGATCCAGTATAACATAAGTGGTAGGAATAATTATTATAGTGGATTAAGTAATATTTCTATATACTTTTTTGTAGTGTTTGAGCATTTTTAATTTATTTTTTAAATTAATTATCAAGAGACCCACAAGACTGGGAGATCAAGATAATGATTGATAAAATTTTGGGTGTAGTGAGAATCTTGATTCATCCTTATCATATAGATGTGGATGAGTTTAGAGTGTTGAAGGTGTTTATTAAGGACCACGAGGTGAATAGTTGTATTCACCCTAGTGCCTCTCCTTGGGGTGCTCTAGTTTTATTCTATTAGAATGTGGATGGTAGTATCAAATTGTGTGTGTGTTACTGTTAATTAAAAAAAATTACAATGAATAATAACTATCTATTATATAGGATCAATTACTATTTGTACAACTGAGGGGAGATCGAGGGTTCTCTTTAATCGACCAATAATCTAGAAAACAATAGTTGTGAGTCAGGGTAGAGGATTTGTTAAAGACAGTGTTTGGGAGAAGGTATGTTTTCTATGAGAAACTTTTGATTCTATTAAGATTCACAAATTCACTGGTGATGCTTATGGATCTCAGAAACCATATTTATCATCGCTACCTTGATTCAATTGTCATGGTGTTCATTAATTATATAATGGTACATTATCAGGCCTGAGATATGTATGATGATAACTTGGAGATTTTATTGAGTATTATTTGAAAAAATATTCTTTAGTTGATATACATGAAGTTTCTATTTTTGATTTAGTAGGTGAGTTTCCATGGGAATGTGGTCTTAGAGGCTTGGGTTTTAGTTTTTCTAGAGGATGAGGAGCTAGTGAAGTCTTGGGAATTTCCTAATAATGTGTTCAAGATATAGTGTTTTCATAAGTTGGATATATATTATAGATATATTATTTTGGGCTTCGATCTCTTCGTAGCACTTAGGTTAAGGTTGAATAATAAGGGAGTAATGTTTTAGTGGACTAATTAGAGTGAGTATGACTTAAAAGAGTTGAAAATGAGGTTGAGATATAATATAATTCTAATTCTTATATATCTAGTGATTAGATATATCATGTATCTTAATTATTTGTGGTTTTGAATGAAAAATATTTTAAATATATAGGGATAGTGTGATCCCTTATTGATCACATCATCTATGACCTCATGAGTGGAACTACTTACCCATGATTTTGAGATGACTACTATGGTTCATACATTGAAATTTTAGTACCATTATACACTTAGTGAGATATTTATCAACTACATGAACCAAAATATCTTACAATACAAGTTCTCTTAGTGGGACTAGAATCTTTAGCAGAGGCATGGGTTTAGGTGCCTCTGCACCTTTGATTTGGAGATAACATATTACCATTGTAAGGGGAATGTAATCATGGAATCTCTTAGTAAGGGAACATAGGAGTTGGTAGATCATGAATTTAATGAGTAGTGGAAGATGATGATCTTGATCATTGACTAGAATATTGTGTGTTATAGGGATGATAATCTATAAAAAGTGCACATTTGTTCATTACTAGTTCATTGTTTTATCAAGTGAATTCTAGCCATGTTCAAAATTGTGCTTGTCTTATGATGTGATAATGGTTCATAAGATATGATACAGTGCTGGGAGGGTTTCAAGATGGGTAATATTTGATTTACATTTAATGTAGGGTTGTTGAACCCACTTCTTTTAGAGAATATCTAATGAGGGACTCCTAGGCCTCATGTTGGGTGATATATCTATGTTTATAAAGATATATCATGATATCAGGTGTCTCTTCTATCATATGATTTTGAGTAAGGATATCATAGGGTTCATCCCCCAATACCTTACCTATTAGAAGATTATGGAGGAGAAAACTATTCAGGTGGGTTTCCTTAACCCTTCTACTACTAGTAAGAAAGTGGGATGAGGTGCACATTGAATTGATCATGGGACTAACTAGGACTCAAAGTGGCTCTGATGTTGTTTGAGTGGTATTTGATTGGTTGAAAAAAGTTTCACTCTTATTTTATATCCTAGACACTCAGTAAGTGGACGATTTGGGTAAGGTATATGTGTTAGAGATAATTCAGTTACATGAGCTACATATAAGAATAGTATTAGATTAGGAAAAGTGTTTCAAATTAATATTTTTATAGAATATAAAAGGTAATGGTGTATCAATTGGAGCTAGTTATATCATACCACTCATAGACATATGAGAAATATAAGAGAAAGATCCATATATGGGATGATAGGATTAGGTTTTGCTTGTCTGATTTTGGAGGAGCATGGGATGACTAACAGTCATTTATAGAGTTATTTTATAAAAAAGAAATTCAGGATTTAAACCATATGGATTCCTTTTATGCTCTTTATAGAAGGTTATTACGATCACTATTTAGATAGGTAGAGGTATGCGAGTTAGTTATTATTAGGATAGTCATAGTTTAGGAGACAATTGAGTTGGTGTAGTTGATCTATACATGGTTGGTTAGCACTTAGTGTTGTAATATCATATATATATATACCATAGGAGATAAAACATGGATTTTTTTATAGGTTACCATGTGTTTTTGTGAGTGTCATCTCAGTTTGAGAATAATCATTTGTGGAGGAAGGGAATGCTTACACCATGCTCTATCAGTCTGTTCAAGATTGATGATGTTATGGGATTTGTATCTTATAGGGTGGTTCTCCCTATAAGATGTTTGGGTATTTTTTATGTGTTTTACAAGTGAAAAATTTGAAAGTTTAACCTGAACCCTGTACCCATGATTGACAATGATGATGTCGAGATAGAGGAAGATGTGTTGTTTAAGGAATGCTTGATGAGTCTAATAAACATTAGAAACAAGGTGATAAAAGGGAGGATAATTCCAATTGTATGAGTTTTATGGAATTATAATCATATCCAACATGAGACTTCAGAGTGGTATTCATATATAAAGGAATTGTAGCTAGAGTTTTTTAGTGATAACCCCATAGAGATTTTTTTAGGTGTGAGAGTCCATGAGATGGGGAGTTTTTAATGAAACATAATTTTAAAGGTGAAATATGGTTAAAAATGTTATTTGATTTTATAGATCATGATGAATTTTAGTTGTTTGAGGTTTTGTTCAAGGATTGAGAATAGGAGTTGAATTTTTCCATATGGTTTGGGAGCTAAAATTTTACAAAAAGTGATTCATCTTGGTGTGACCTGAGGGAGGCACAACATGATATATGGAGAGAAGGGGGACATAATGGATAAGTGGAGGAGTTACAAAACATGTGGTTAGGTTTTCTATGAATAAGGTTACACCAATACATATAATCATGATTTTATGAATGATGACTTGATGTGATGGCCTGGGGTTATGGAGACCCACATGCAGTAGTGGTAGGGGTTGCACCGTGAGACCCCTGCAGGACGGTCCATCACAAAGTGAACACCTTGGTCATTCTATAATAGTGAGTTTTCTAGGTTTTTGAGGCCTCTACCTAAGGGTGAAACATTCATTACCCAGATAAGCCATGTTGTTACAAATCCCTTCCATGGATACAAAATGGTGTGACCATGATATATTCTTACATTTCCTAATGGATTGAAGTTATATTGGGTTTTGATGATCATATTTGGGCATGTCTAATTATGTGTGAGACATTAATTAATTTATATATGACTTTTATACATCTATTAGTGTTAAAAGACTAATTTTTTATGTTTGGGGATGATTATAGGGTTTTAGTGGACTGATATAGGATTGAAGAGTGCTTCTTGGAAAGTATGCTATGTCAAGTTTGAGGTAGGAATCCTTTATAATTTTATGGATTTGGTATAGAGTTGTTTGAATTTAATTTCATGTGAGTGCCTATGTTATCCCTTTAAAGTAATGAATTTAATATCAAAATGATCACGTGGATCTGTATTGATGTGGGTGACGCATTAATAGGAAAATTATGGGTAAATGGATTGGAAAATATGAAAACTAACATCATTACCTGGTTAGGTGTATTGAATTCCATGGGGGTGAAATAATCATAGATTGATTAATCAAGAATTGGTCAAGGATTGGGTGACCTATTGGGGTGGCATAACTTCTACAGGGTTCCCATGTGTGGACATGTTTGATGTGATAAACCTTGAATAAATGGAAAAAGAGAATATATAGGGTTATCCTTGGGGTTTATATATTTTGAAATGACTATTGGGATAGTTTTGATAGTTATGCTATTTTTTATTATTTTATGCTACTTACCATATGAAACAATATACTAATGATTTTTTGAACATCCCATGTGAGAGGCTGGTGGGTCATTATAATATGGTGAGTGATATGTCCATTGAACCATTACCAATGGGGATGGTTTGTCATGCATGGGTGGTTGGATATCGTGATGCCTTCCTCAGACTACTTCTACGAGGTAAGATATTTTAGGTGTATTCATAGGTCCTTGACATAAGGGGATAGTTTGGGCTTCATTATTGGGTGGTTATAGATATACCCTTCTTAAACTCTATGATGAAAAATGTGCATGGGGCTCAACCATGAGACCTTTACTTGAGGTATGGTTTATCTTATATAAGAGGTTGGATAGTGTGAATCCCTACTTAGATCGGTCCTCTCTTACTACTGATGGGATACAAGTTGGATCTGACTATATTTGGGATAGTATTATGGTTTGACATGGATCATCCTTATATAAAGGATCCAAATATGGTATATATAGGGTTCAATGTGGCCTTGTTAGTGCACGATGGGCCAAAAAAGTCGTATGATAATTGTATTTATTTTCTAGAAGTACATAGAAGTTCACATACATGTTTCACTAATTATATGGATGCATTGGTGGTGTCTTACTATATTTTATTGTATAGATATATTTTTTAGTGATCCAAAAAATGGTAAGACCTATGGTGGTCTTCTAGGCATGTAGAGTTAGATTTGTATTGATCCATCGTTAAGACATAATATGTGATGATTTTTTATTTTATCTATTATAATTTTATTACTATTTCTTTGTATATATTGATCCCATACATGTGGGGATCCATTTAGATTTTTATTCTTGTGATTTTATCTGATTTTAACATTTCATGTTATATTATTATTTATTTTCTTTTTATATGTTTACTATTGTTTTTTATTTGTTTATTATTTATTCTAATATTTTAGATTACCACGATGGTTATCTAGTATCATGGGCACAATCTACCCACTCTATATATTATTCCCTCACTACTAGTCAGTAGCCTCTTATGTATGGGGAAGCACACATGTTGACATGTGGTGAACTAGATCGATCTTGGTGAATGGGGAATTGGTGTTATAAAGACCATGAATTTTAACTTATCATGGATATGTTTCCAAATGTTAAAATTTATATGTGTGCAAGAATGTGACATGGCTATGTGATATATTTCAAAATCCATTTTTTGGATACTCAAAATATTATCTATTTAAATTTTAAATACCTATAATTATGTAAATATTATTTCTTTCATCCTTCTTTATAATTTATTATATACACACATGAGTTCATAGACATTTATATATTAGAGAATAAATATTAAGAAATAAAAAATCATAAAAACCAAATAAAACATAAATTTATCATTTTCATGTTCTAATATGAGGGGTTTTTAAAGACAAATTAATATCACATTCTATAAGTTTTTCATAACCTCCAATTCCCAAAAAAGGTTGCGATCCCTTAAATAATATGTTCCTTTTTCCTTAAATGTGTTTCATCACATCCCATGATTAATTATATGTTGGTTTTAGTCTTACTAACCATTAATTCATAATAAAGGATCACTTAGAACATATTTTATATAGAGGACCCCCTATTCAGGATATTTTTTACCTATACATGTACAATTTTACCTTAAATACATGTGAATATGTTGAGTTTCCTTTTAATGATTTAAGTTTGAAGCACTTTTAAATAAATTTTTAAAGAAAAATAAACGGGGATTAGATGATTACAGTAATGATCCTTCAACATTAACATTAATTATTGTTTTTATTGTATAAATTTTAGGTGAGTATTGTTTATTTATCAATTATGATGTTAAAATACTACATTTCAATTTTATAATGAAATATAAAGTTCTATTAGTTGTTAGATACCCCATTTAACTTTTTTACATGTACTTATTACATGGTATAGATGAATATTTTATTATTTTATTCCATATAAGTGATTTTATGGTTTTCCCATTTTTTATATGTAATATAAAATTTCAGGATATAATGTTTTTTATTTTTCTTAATGTAACTTTATAGATCCATTATAATAATTTTAGAGGGTCAACATTTTCTAATTTACATTAAAAACATTAATACCATTCACTATCCCTGAGTGTATCAGATAAAATGGATAAGTTAGACATGAATATCGATTTAGCATTGTATAGGTTTTGTATTCTGAAATTTAAATTTAAAATAGTTGTAATTAAGAAGTACCTGTTGTTTGGAACATATATATATTTGTTATAAATATGTTTGAGTAGAAAAAATTACAATTCAACATTAATGGTATCATTATTCATCTATTTTTGGGATATACTAGAATAATAATTTAGTTTGATAAAGATTAATTCATGGATGAGCATTTTTAGGAGAGGGGATGAAACTTATTATCTAGTTTCAGGCGTAAGACTAATTTATTATGACATCATGATGTTTTACTATGTAGAGGTATCTATAAAAACTTCATTAAATTAAATAGGGTTATAAAAAATATTTACCAGATTCCCTTAGTCATATTCTCAAGGATAACTAGTTCAATTCACTAATTATGTCTATGAATGTGACCATGTAGAGATAAATTTTAGTTTTTGTAAGAAGTATAAATCCATGAAACAAATATCATAAAATTGAAAATATTAAGAAAAAAAGTTTTATGAAAAGATGAGCATAAGATAAATGTATTTATTATTTTAAGAATAAAATGAGAGAAAAATGTGATTTTAGGATTGGTTCTATTTAATCATTTCAGTTTTTCATGAATTCCATTGTTCTTATCTTGGACCCTTTCTATTTCATTCAAATTACTCTCTCAAGTCACTCTTAGAATATCAGTGTGATACTATTCCCATATAAGGTTTCATGCACTAATTTGACTAAGAGAATTTAAAAAGTTATTTCTATTATTAATGTGCACATAAGACTCTTAGGAAACAATTTTTATTTTTGAGTTATAAGTCCATAATATGGGTTCACATTACAGTATTTCAACTCTCATTCCTTCCCCATTTTCCCAATTTCTATCTACTAGTTAATGATTTTATCATTACATTAATTACAAAATACGAATATAGTTATAAGTTAATTAATTTAATCTAAAAAAACACATCTACACATTAGCTTAAACCCTATTGTTATTTAGACGCACATAAACATGTTATAAAATAAATCTAAAATAAGAAGAAAAATCTTCCCTATTTATGATTATTAATATATATTTCTAAAATTGAAAAATATATAATATATATAATCTTCACCCTATGCTGCTATATTCTAGAGATGAAGCCACACCTCCATAATCCTATTTCTGGCCATTATTGTCGATTGAATCCAGAGCCTGAGTATTATATGAATTTCATGAAATCATTCATGAAATTAAATTTTCATACATGAAAATATAAAAAATAACACAAGATTTTGCAAGGAAAATGAATTTTCTAGTGTCCATGGAGTTTGGGGGTTCGTGATTTAGATTTTCATGCAACTCTCAGTGCATAGAGGTGAGGATTATACCACAAAGAAGAAGTCTGAGTTTGAAAATAATATCCCATGATTATCTGAAAATATTTTAACTCACATTTTATGATTTTGAAGCCAATGATATCAGGAATTTAAAGCCCCAATCTCATGGAATATCTTACATGATTTGAACGTGGTGCAACATGGGGATGCTCGCCTATAAATAAAGATCCCTCAAGCGAGGATTCATGTTATTGAAAATATTGAGAGAGATCCTATTTCTGATAAAAAGAGAACATCACCGATAGGTTCTCCATAACCCCTCTACATGAAGAATAATAAGATCCCACAGTTGATAAATAGGTTCTATGAACTCTTGAATAATCCTTGCGAAAGGGGAAAGCATCCTCCCCCTCTGTGTGAAGAAACTCACGAGCACTCAACATGTTCTTTTAAACCCTCATTGTGTCTTTGTGGGGATAATCTTGTGTGTAAGAAATTGCTGCACATTTACCCCGGATTTACTCCGTGAAGAGTGAATCTATAAACCATTCCTTGGTTCTGTGAAGAAGATCTATGAGTACCTTTTGCATGAAGATGAAAAACTCGTGCTCCCCGGTTTGCATGAAGATGAAGAACTCGTGCCCTTCAGTTTCATGAACAAAAGAAGAACACCCTTTTATTTTCACCTTTAATATACACTATTTTAGGGGTTTATTTTTCAAGAAGATGAAGATTTCATAATGTCAGAAGCTTGTGTGTACATGCATTGAGCATATACACTCATGTTCTTTATTTTAAGAAACCCGAGGCCTCATGTTTTCAAAAAGGATAATGAAAGTTGAATGAATGGTGCACATACATACATGTGTATGATCTAAGAATATATACATTCAAAGAAAACAAGAGATATTGTGTGTGCACATGTTAAGAAGAAGGAGGAAGATAGAATAAGAACACACATAAAATACTACACCAATTTGAGTTCAAAGAAACACAGAAATATTGAACCAAATATAAAAAAGAAGTGTGTGTGTGAAAAAAACCCAATAATAACGAATTTTTTGTGTGTGTATTGAGTAAAGAAAAAAAGATAGACAATGCATGTTCCAAATCATGATACACACTCATTGAACCTAAACTATTAATACAAGAACAATGTGTTTTGTAGTTTACAAGAAATATATTATACATGCATGAAATCATGTATTATCACATGCACTTGTGAAATTTTATTGAGATATCAAAAAATCAAGTTTTAAATTCCATGAAATTCATGAATAAAGTGAATGATAATTGAGACTGAATCCATAATGAATTTAGAGAATATTTTATATCCAATTTGACAGTGTTTTAGAATCCATGAATCCAGATATAGTTGATATTGTTTATAATTATCCTTAAATTCATGAAGTGGATGTGTGAACCATTTTCACACACATTAGTGAGTCCGGGTCTTCATCTGAAGAAGAAATAATTACCTGAGAATTGTGAAAATGAGGACTAATCAAAAAAGTGATCAGAGTTATTGAGCATGGCCAACATACCATACCAAAGTATTATGAAGATTCTTTAAGAGATACACATGAAAGTGTGATTCATCAAGCCTGTGTGGGAAGATCATAAGATCAGTCTACAGTGAATCCAGAAAGAACAATGAAGGAAGCTGCTCATGTGAATCGAGATCGAGAAGAACCCTGTGAGATTTAGGGAGGAGAAGAAGACTTCAGTGAGACTCTGGAGTAGGCCAATGTTACTCTAGTAACACTATGGGAAGGAATATAAATAACCTCTTTTAGAGATAAGGAGAGATACAATGGGACTCTTTATTGACAATTTTAATTAATAATAAGATTATAATGGAGAATCTGTATTAGGCAGAATAACTAACACAACAAGGAGTAGGTCTTTGAACTAAACCATACAAATCCTTGTGTCTAGTGCCTTTGTATTAACAACATCATTCGAGGTAAGTTTGAGAGACACAAGGAGACTGGATCGAGTCTTTAACCAGACATATAGGTTTAATTGAAAATAATTAATTAGTAAAAATATTTAATGGGATTACTGATTCACCCCTCCCCCTCTCGGTGATTCACACTAGTATGGGAACATTAAAATGAAATTCATTTTTTACATGTATTTTTATTATAAAAAAACAAAACACATTTAAAATAATTATATCATCATAAAAAGTTATGTATGAGAATAATAATAATGATTTATTACTATTAAAAAATGTATGGAATAAATATTTTTATGTTACAAAAAGAATTATTTTATGATTTTTGAGTGTTTTATTTGTTGTTAGAATATTAAAGAAGATTTTGTTGGGCATGGAATGAAATATATTATGTTTCATTCCATGTTAGTAGAGGTTTATGTTTTATGATTTGTAATAAAATTTATAGATTGGAAAACAAATTATTAATTAATTTGTTTGAGGTAATTAGTTTACATAAAATTCCATCATGAAATGTAAAAAGGCAATGAGAATGTGGACATTTTTTTTGAATTTAATAATAGAAATTAATATTTATTAAGATTATTTTCTAGAATAAGTGAGTTATTGGAGGCAACATGTTAACAATTTTTGTGAATGATAAACCCTTGGATCAATGGGACTACAGAAATAGGCTAATAGAAACCTGGTAAATTCCATAAGTGTTCTAGTGGTATGGGTATAGGTTATGTATAAAACTTTCTTCCAATGGAGTCTCGCTGGATATCACCTGAAGTATCATGAACTAATGTTGTTATATTGAGGTTACTCTGAAATTCATAGGGAATTACATTTCCATACATTTAGCTATTTTACAAATTCTTTTCTATTAATTCCCACTATTATATTGTCCAAATTTTATTAAGAATAATTATGGTGTATTATATCTCATTTGTCTCCTAATCCATTTGGATTTTCATTTTCTAATGTTTTTTATCATTCAATTTAAAAAACATCAGTGATAAAATGTTATAGGTAGTAGGGTAGGGTAATACCTAATGTATCATTAATTATTTCATTGATATGATTTATATTCTAAGATAAATCCTTAAATATATAGTTCTGATAGTAGGTATGATACGTATCAATTTAGGATCCATCCAAAACATTTGATGATGATATTTCTATTTAGTAAAGGTAATTGGTTCATAAAAACTATAGTGATTTATAATGTGTTATGTGTTAATTTTGGTATATATCCTTGGTTATTTGTGGAGGGGATAACAGAATGGGAACTAAGAGGGTTTAAAATTGTATGAGATAATAGGTATATCCCATTAGGATAGTAATAGATGTTATAAAAGTGAGATTTGAGTTTTAGGGTCACTTTAAAGATATGAAAATTACTTTGATGTGTATTAGAAATGTGA
The DNA here is from genome assembly GCA_963277665.1 of Viscum album. Classification (NCBI taxonomy): domain Eukaryota; kingdom Viridiplantae; phylum Streptophyta; class Magnoliopsida; order Santalales; family Viscaceae; genus Viscum; species Viscum album. Next base: position 1,039,788,285 of record OY728163.1, on the reverse strand, counting down.
TAGGGACCTAGATGAGTGTCCCAAAGTTTGATAAATTCTGATTGAATTAGAATTATTTTTTATGACCTCATTAGGGTGTAATTTGAGAGTGAGATAAGTGATTGATGGTTTGATGATAGGTTATACATAATGGTTGATATAGGTAAATGGGTTTGTTGGGGTAAAAAATCATTGATTCAACTAATATATGATTCTTTATCTGGGTATAGAATAAATTTTGGGTGGTCATATGTGGCCTAGTATGTCCATTTGAAAAAATCAACTGATAATAATATATTGGTTCGATCATAAGGGAATGGTTTTTCTTGGGTAATAATGTAGTTGAATGATATATATAATGATTGAGGGATATATAAACAACTTATATGTGACTTGTATAATGACCCATAATATAAGAAAATACTATCAAAATCTTTTTTATATAAAATCTATTTTATAAAAAACACCTAGAATCAAAAGTTATAATAGTTTTGAATGATTATCTATATAATAAAATAATTTTAATAGAAAAAATAATAACAACATATCTTAATATTCATTAAATTCTTCAAGATATCATTATAATCTAATCAATGTATGAGCTATCCAAAGGATATACATTAATGGCAGGGTGAGCTGAAAATCACAGTAAGGGGATAATCAGAAAACAATGAGATATCATGAATGTTAATAAATATATAATTAGGTCATTATAAAAAGGATCACCAATTATCACATAGAAACATTGAGTAATTGAGAATATTTTATAGAAATATAGAACTCATGTGAATCATAAAAAAGTGGTAAAATCGAAAAATTCTTTATAATTAATATAAGTCATTGTTTTCTTCCCTGAAATCGTAACATAATATGTTATTCCCATTTACCATTTACTATACATAGTATATCATGATATATAATAATTACCCAATCGATTAAGGGGATGTTCAATTATGGCCCCCTATCACATCATATTATTTCGTGTATATGTGTGTCTCAATGAAAATAAATGATACATTTACCAAAAACATGAGAAACTCATGGTATGAAAATGGGATAGATAAATATTCCACAAAGGAAAAAATATCGAGGTATCATAAATTTAATTAAGACATTGATGAAATAAATAATTTTGGAAATTAACAAGTGAATAAATAATTATAGGTTACAAATAGATGGGTTAAGATGAAATATTTATCATAAATAACAAATAGAAAGATGTTTCAAAATGAACCCATTTATAATTTTTTAAAAGTGGTTAGAACAAAATTTAAAGTTAATAATAGAATATTTTTTCCACAAAAAATAAATAAATAAATAAATTTTATATTTAAATAATTATTATTTTAGAAATCCTAAAAGAAATAGTCAATATTTGAGTGATACATGAAAAGGAAGAAGGGATTATTATTTTTCCTTTAATATGGGTTTATTATAGAAATTATTTGAATGGAAATAGAAATATTATCATATCAAAAGTACATAAAGGAAAATTAAAATGAAAGTAGTATGTAATGAAGTATAAAAAACATATAAAGGTTATATATAAATAATTTAAAGAGGTGGAGGGGCATAATCAAAAAAAGAAACTGTAAGATTCCCTTTACCTCACGACCGTATGCCAAAGTATGTCCATATAATATTATAAATAAAAAAATTATATAAAATAATTAAAAATTAAAACAAATTATTAGTGTTTATTTAATTATCTCACATTTTTACAAACATTTATTATTCATTAATTATATTTAAGTGTTCGAGGATTTTCAATGCTCAATTCTAAAACAATATCAGTATCATAGTAATGGTAAATATTGTTTGTCCCACATTTCCATTAATTCTAAAAGTATGAATATATTTTTTTATATAATTTCATTGGTATAAATATTATATAGTTTAATAAATACTTTAAATAATTATTAATTAAGAAATGTTTCTCGATTAGTTATTTTTAATCTATTAAAGTGACCATTATAGTTTACTTTTAATATATATAATATCATAAAAATGCTATGATTAAAAAATAATAAATGAGATATTTATATATTATTAATTTTATATTTATACATAAACATCATTTCTAAAAACAATAATAAAAAGTTTAAATGAAAAACCTCATCATTCACATAGATGATACAAACCCACAATTTTGTATACATTGTTTTAATGAATGATTAAGAAAAATAAAAAATATTGAGTACTTGGTTTTCATAGATAAAATTGAGTATAACTATAATATATATTTTATTTAATTATAATGATGATTTAGTTATAGAGTGGTTTAGATTTGAATGAAACAAAATAGAATAAGATTTAGATTCCTAACCATTCTATTTAATATGTTTTATTTGGAATGTGGCTTAATCCATCTTTGGATGGTATTTTTGTTAAAATATATATTTTAAAACATGTATATGGGGGTTTATTAAAATAATTTATAAAATATATGTAAACATAAGAATATTAAATAGTGTTAAAAAATGGTTATCTTTTTTGGTGAATGGATGGGATGTTTTTAAGAAAAATATTAAAAAAATAATTATTTTTCTCAAGACTATGAATGATATTCATTAATGTGAATAATATTTTTAGTTGAATAAAAAATAAATATTTTATTGATATATTAACACTTAAAAAATTTAAAGGAATCATTAAAATGATTTATTTCAAGTAATGAATAAAAAATATTTATTGTTTGAATAAAATTTTATTTAGTATTTGGAATTTTTTTATAGGTTTAGAAATTAAATTTTTATTTTAAAATTAATTATTCTACTTAAAAAATAAAATTTAGTTCATATTTTATGTATAAATTATTTATTTATTTTTACATGATAATGAATCCATAAAAACATCCACATATGCGAAACTGTATTTTTAATATTTGTTCAAATTTCAAAATTTTAAAAAAAATATGAAAAACTTAATCATAGATAATTTGAATGTTGTGATTCAAAAAATGAGATCTATTTTGTAAATTTTTTATTTCATAATAATGAAATCACAACATTTAAATTGGAACCTAAAAATTCATGTCTTACTAAATAATTTAAATCACGCCATATTAAAAATACAAATATCTACATTTTTCAGTTTCAAGATTTTCAATTTCATTTTATGGTTTTATTGTATTTTTATGTACATATTGTATTGATAAAAAATATTCCTTATCATTTTTTACTATTATAACAGTTAGGTTTCTATTCTAAAAGTTAGGTGAATATTTTAACAGTTGTATTTCCCCCGGTCATATAATCTTTAAACTTATTATAAATATATATTATTACATTAACTAGTAATTAACTCATTTTTATCAAAATATTCACTATAAATCATCTATAAAATTTCAATATTTTTTTTGTTTTTTAGTATTGCTCACAGCTATAGTGAACCTAAGAGACCAAAAACCATCAAATATATATATTTTAATAATGTTATTAAATGTTTTTATTGAACCATTATATATATAATGTATTCATCCTTAATTTTTAATATTATATTATGATATAAAATTATTCTTTGTTTGGTAAATGGTGTAATGATAATATAATCTAGTATTTTAGAGAAACATTTTAACTTTATATGTTTAAAGAAGTAATTTTCATAAAAACATGGGATGTTACATTATTCATCCCATCAGAAATTCCATCCTTTAAATTTTAATTAAAAATAAAAAAATATTTGAGGGTGATTTTGTTTCATTTCATCCTCAAGTTCCCTTATTTACTCACTATATATATAATTTATCTATAGTTATTTGAAAAGGTTTGTTATTTTGTTACATGAAACTTTATCTATATGGTTTCATAATTTCAATGAGTACCCCTGATAAGAGATACTGTGATCTAACTATATCACATATAAATTCAATATATGATAAGGATGTTGTATATTTACCCTCAAGAGGGATAAATGGAACACATTTAATACTCGAGATAAGTTTTGTAGTAGTACAAGATAATAAGATGCAACTATATCATGATAATTGTAAAATAATATACCCTAAAAAATATGTAATGTTTTGAAGTATTTGTCTTTAGAAGACTTATGAAAAAATCTATTGTGATGTTTCCCCATTTCAATGTTTTTATGGGTAATAATTGCATCACCCCCTTATTTTTTTAAAAAAAATTTCCTTCACTTTTTGTAATACCTAAAAATTTTATGCTTATGTATATATATCATTCCTCATATTATCCCACTAAAAGTTCAATTTATTATCTCTATATATCATTTTTATTCCAGGATCAGTGTATAATGATTAGTTGTGTGGATCATGTAACATTTAAATCATTATATATAACACTTATGTTTCACATAATTATGTCACAAATCTTATAAAATTATCTTTATCAATGTTCTTTTATGAAATTATTACCTTCATTATTACTTCGAATCTATTTTGAATCTTCACATAATCCCATTGTTCCACATTTTCCATCACTAAGATAGAAGGTAGAATAATCATTTGAGAAAGGAAGGACATCATCCATTTCATTATGATTTCAACTTATATACTTTATATTTCTAATAATATTAATTCTATTTTAATCCCCATTTAGGATAAAGTTTCAATATATTTTTTATATACACCACAAGACACTTTTTTTTCTTTCTTGGATGATAATGAATTTAATAGTCCATGTTATTTATGAGTTAAAAAAATATTAAATAGTTAATTTTTATCTCTTTCTATGCAAATATATATATATAATTTTTTATTAATAGTATATATTCCACACTTCTCACTAAACATATAATTCCTCCAAATCATCAAACAAATATCACAACTTCCTACCCTAGATCATTTTTACAATGGTTTTTCATTTGTGTATTTCATTTTATTGAGGCATTGAATATCATTTTTTTTATTTTCATGAGTAAACATTCCAAGACCTTCTTTAGAAGACAATTTTATATCATATACCCTTCCTCGTTTGAGGAAGTGTTTGTATAAGTGTTATTACTAGAGTTTTCTTTAGTTACATGTAGATATCTTAATATTTTTTTAATTAAAATAAATTTATTCCTTTTTGAGTTGAAAAGGTTTGTGGGTTTTATAAAAATGATAAATTCATCTCACATCATTGATAATACCTTTCTATGAAAGTAATCTTTGAATCTCTACCATAGATTATGAATTGAGCCATTATTTAATTGAACTTTTCCTTGTAGGATATATATATATATATATTATTTATTGTTATTAGTCACCATAAAATATCAATATGATCACTCAAGAATTTAAATTTTATAAAAATATTACAAACATATTCTTCTTTTTTTAAATTTTTTAATGTAGTCCCCAAATGATTTTCATGTTCTTAATTGGTTTGGGAGTATGTGTAAATATAATATATAATAACCATACTATTTTTTATGGAAAATATATAAATAATATATTCATTATGTATATGAATTTTTTAGGAATAATGTGAGTCTGGTTCAAATCAATATGAACACATAGTGTCCATATAATTTATGAAATATAGTCTTTAGATTGTACTTTATTTTAAATTTTAATTGATAATATCATGATTAAAGATCTACCTTTGAGATTAATCAATACCTGCAAAGTTTATTGAAAAATTTATTAATATATTGAAATGAATACTTTTTATTTATCATAATTTTTTTAATATCATGATAATTAATATAGATACACAATGAAATATCCTTCTTGAAAATAAAGGGAGTTGTGAAACTCTATAGGGAGGGACTAGGTCATATGAAACCCTGATCGAAATTGAAATTTTAATTCTATATTAACTTATTATTGCTCATTGTGGAAAATATTATATGGATATTTGATATAATAAGATATCTAAAATATAAGTTATATTACAAACACATCCTCTTAATTATGATGTATACTAGACGAATCATTTGGGAATACATTATCATATTCCCTCAAAATGGCTTAGTCTTTAAGGATTCCATTTTACTTCGTGTTAATCATTAAATATAAATATTTTTGGTTATAATAAAATAATATCTACAATATAAAAGTATTTTTATAATGATATTCATAATTCACCTTTAATTTGTATAGAATCAAAAAATATTTTGTGATATAAATTGATATTTATCTTTCTCAATAATGGATATTATATCTGTATAAGGAAAACCAATCTATTTCAATTATGGAATAAAATTTTACTAAAGGAACAATAACTATATTTTATATAAGATTCTTCCCACAAATGTTAATTGGGGATGATTTATATACTTTAGACGTAAAAATTGTACCATTTGGTGCTTATACTAATAACTTTACATCCATGGATTGAGTTCCAGATCAATATATATCACAAAACCATTATCTGTATTTCTAAAATACAATCATGAATACTTTCTCTTAGTTAGATAATTAAAGAACAAAAAATCTTCTAATTAGAACTTATCAGTTATTTCATTATTAATAGATTAGATGATCCACAAAAAGAGTGAGGGTAGTTTTAGTCACATAAATTAATCAACCACAATTGATTCATTTTTTAGATAATTTTGGTATTTCACATTGATCAAGTTATTATTTATATTTTTATTCAATAATTATAGTATCACAAAAGTATTTTGAACTCCCACTCCCATCATATTAGGCATCAGATTTGAAAAATTATCATTTTCCCATCACATTATTTGTTGACATAGTCCCTCATATTCCAAGCCAATTTTCTAAAAAATAAAATTTAATTTTTAATTTTTTTTAATTAAAAATCATATAAAATAAAATATATGAACATAGAATTAATAATTTTTGACACACTAATATAAATATTCGTAGGTTTTCTTATGTTTCATCCTAGGTTATTTAGGATAGATTTTATAATATATTAACTAGCCCAATTGAAAAAATATATATATTGTTTATACTAAATATAATGATAAAAAACTCATGAAAATTTTGTTATAATAATTTTCATATACAATACATATAATAAAATACACCCATAATCAAATTATTTAATGTATATGGGATATTTTCTGTATAATATAAACATTTTGAAACAAAAATACATATAAAGTTATTTTATTATTAATAGTATGATTTTATATATCATCATAGAACAATAAGTTATTGGGAAACCATGGATATTTGTATAAAATAAATGGTGTTCTAAAAAATCAATTAATGGGATAATAAAAAATGTTGAGATACTATAATATTTGATATGCATACCACGAAATTATAAAATAAAATAACCAAAAAAATATCATATAGAAACTTAAAATTTTAGAGATGACATCATAAGAATATATTAATCATGAGATCCATATGAATGTGTAACTAGATTAAAATTTTTCTTCCTAAAAATAAGTAGATTCTTGTTCATGGGGGAAAAAACTATTATGAGCTAGGATCACTTCTCATGAACCGTACATAATATTCCATGATTAAATGTTTTACAAAACCTATAAGTATTGTTGTATGATTTTAAGACCACCAGTTGCATCATAGTATGTCATACACCTGTGTTTCTAGAGAAAATATATCATTCACCATGATTAAACATGAAATACTTATGAGAAAGAAATGTATTTCACAAATTTTTCACAAAACAAAAACTAATAAGGTATCATAAAGGTCCCTAAGATAATAATGATTTATGGAATATTATACATTAAAAAGTTTGTTATAAATATATAGCTCAAGGTGTATGATAAATCTTAATAAATAAACATGGAAAAGTTTCAAAATGAACCATTTTAACAATATTTTATGAAGTGGGTAAAACAAATTTTAAAGGAGATAAGATTACATTATTTTCCCAAAACCATAAATACACCTATAATATATATATATATATATATATTGTAATCATAGATAGAAATAATATTTTTAATAATTATACGTGAAAGGGAATAATTTATTAAAAAGTTTTATTTTATAGGTTTTACTTAAAGAAAAGAATGGTAATGATCACTAAAGACATATATGTCCACAAAAAATAAAGAAAAATTATATTTAATGTATGAAGTTATGATTTATATAGAATATATAAAGATCACATTTGAAGAGGATGAAAAAGAGTAGAGAAGAGATTGTGGGGAGAGTATAATATAAAATGAAATTGTAAGTGTCCACTTACCTCGAGCCTAAATTTCTTAGGATATTTATATAAACTCTAGAATAACTGAATTAGGTGTATTACCTATGCATTACCGATCATTATTAATGTTTCATTTATCCTCAACCATATTTAATAGAGGAAAAATAAAAAAATTAATATCCTTTTGGATTTTAAGTAAATATCATCAATCTATTGGATTTATTTAGTTTATGTTGATGGTCTGGGTATTCGGTACACAAATTAGAAATTTATTTAGTATCCTGTTTATAAAGAATGACCTGTTCCCAAAGTTCTATATGTTCTAGAAGTGTCAAGGTATTGGATTAATATCACCATAGTAGTAAAAATTTATATATTTTAATTAACACTCTTAAATTGTTATAAATTTAGAGAGATTTATAAGTAAATTAGTTTTTACATGATTTAAATATCCATTATATTTTTAATTTCACTTTTATCATTCCAATTTTATCATTATAGATTCTTATAAATGGGATTAATTTATTATTAATATTATAATTATTCGTTAATAATATTTATAAAAAAAATTGATGGTTTTAATGAAAAATTTCGTTGTTTATATAGGTGTTATAAACCTTGCATTATGTGAACAATGTATTTATGAGTGAGTAAGAAAAATGAAGGATAATCAATATTTTTTTTTTCAAAATTACATTATAGTATAATTATATTTCATCTTAGATGTAAATATATTTATGAATTTCTTATTGATGGGGTAAGAGGAGAATGAAAATAAAAGGGATGGGAGTTAAAATAATCACCATACTCTTTGAGGAAACTTTTTTATAATGCGACTTAACCTTTTATGGATGGAATTTTGGATTGGATATAATATATAAACGTGACTACGTGGGTTTTTGAATAGATTTTTTTAATGAATCTATTTTGTAAGTGAGTAGAAAGGAGCAGACGAGGAGAATATTTATAGGTGAATGGAATAGGCTATTTGGAATGAAATACTGGTAAAATATTATATATTATAATGATTGTTGATAGTTTTTATTATTATGACCAATTATTATATTGAATTAAAAATATTTATTTTCTTGATATAATCACTCTTACAAAATAGAATGTTAACATAGAAATAAATTATTCAAAGTATAGAATAAAAAATGATTATTTATTAGAATAAAATATAATTTAGACCTTTTGAATTTATCTATACATTTAGAAAAAAAGTAATTATTTTGAAATGAATTATTTTATTTATTAATTATATTATTTTCAAGAAAATATTTTATAAATTATATGATAATTATCACATCGTAATTATGTCATATAACCTACCATATAAAAAAATCTTTTATTCTTACTATCCACCCAGAATTAAATTTTTACGAAAAATACAATAGATTCCCCCTTAGACAAGTTTAACATATTTATTAAAAAAATGAGATACGCTTTATGTGAATAAATTTAAAAATTATGTAATTTTAACATTATGTTCTTTGAAATAATTAATATATCATTGAAAATGTTAAAACATATCATATTCTCAATATATAATTTTTCATTTTTAGTTACATGAATTGATCATTAATTTTATGGTGTTCTAGTATATATATTTTCTTATATTTTTTAGGGTAAATATTTTCTATTGGTTATTTTTCCATTTGAGTTGGTAATTTGGAATTATAATGGTCAGTTAATATTCTAACAATTATATTTCTAATTATCATATTATCATTTAAAATAATATAAATATACCTTATTTCACTTATTATTTATTGAATCAATTTTTTCTCATAGTTCATAATAATTTATCTAAAACAAGTCAATATAATTTATAATGTTTTTATTTCTTTATACATTATTTTTCATGGGTGTGGTATTTCCAGGAGACCATGATATTTGATATTTATAAATTCAAGTAATGTTATTTACATTCTTTGATTATCTTATTATACAATTGTTGATCTTATGTAATGTATTCATCACTCATTATTAATTTCGTGGCATGAAATAAAATTACTTTTACATAGTGCATTGTTCATATAAAACATACAATAATATTATAAGGAAACAATATAAGTGTATGTGTTTTTAAAAAACATTTTTTGTTAAATAAGGGGATGTTACAACTTGTGGGTTCAATTTGTAATAGATGTAAAGAGACCAAAGAGTGGAAGAATATGAAAATTATAAATAATATTCCGTTTTTAGAGAGTTTTATTAACTATATTTTGACGTTTTCACCTTGATACATTGTCTATAGAAATGAATGGTTATGGTCAAAGGGCCTCATGTTCATTTGAGTGATGGTTTTTGAGCATGGTGGGTTGCATCTATGATAGATTAGACTAGAGCTATGGGTGCTAGGAATTGTGATGCATGAGATGTGATGGGTGATAACCAAGGGCTAGTGTATTGGGACATATAATAACGTGTAATGATTATTTATCCTCCAAGTTGTGGTGTTACATGATAAAGATGTAATAACTCAACCTCCCCGTAGATTGGCTATGTCATGCCTCTACCCATGATTCCGATTCAATTATTAATAGGATGACTATGTGATGATAGGGCATTGAAAATTTCCAAGGGTTTTTTATGTTATAATCATCATACAGTTTCAATTTATGTTAATGGGGCTGGGATATGGCCTATGTTATATCATAACCTTGACATTTCTTTAGGGATTGACTATGTTAAGCCTCTTCCCAAAATTTAGATGCAATTACTAATATGTAGACTATGTTACATTAAGACCTCGATCATTACTAGTGTATTCCTTATATTTTAACAATCCCAAGAGTAATACAAATGTCACTATATATATGGGAAAACTTTTGTTCCATTGTACATTTTAGTGTGAATATTACAATGATAGGTGTGGTTATTGATATTAGTATAAGTTGGTAGTATTTAGTTGGTTGATACATAATTAGAATTAGTATATATTGGACTATAAATACACTTCTATATATACATTATGGCATATATTAGGTGCTCATTGTTGAAATACTTCTAAGTTATATACTAACACATTTAACAAACACACACCTAGGTGTATGTGATGACCATATTATTAAATATTATATTAAGGGAAAGTTTATTATGATGTGTGATTGATATATAGAAGATTTCCAAATATGTGAATATAGTAATAAGATGAGTCCAAAGACAAGTTATCCATTAAAGTCTTCATATAATTATTTTTTTACTTTTCAAACTTCTGTGTGTATTATTAGCCTAAAACATGGGATCCTTGGTGTAGGATTTGTAAGAAATGACATCAGTTTAATATTATTTTGTATTGTGATTATATTTTTTATGGTTTTATTTCCCCTTTTATTATTTTTTTACTCTGATATATGTTTATTATATGTTTATTCATTTATTATGAATATATTATTGTGATATATGGGTACATACTGAGGGATAAAGAATTCAACACATTCACATCTAGATCACGAATGTTTGGAATCCATATTATGCATGGATACATTGCTTTTTCTAATTCGAATTAAAGGGTGATAAGAAATCAGTCTATTTTCGGCATCATATACATAGTTAGAGAATTCATCATAATAAGAAGATCCAAATCCGTCTCAAGATATATATTATAATCAATATCCATATTGCCATCACTCTCTATATTTTCGTCACTCTCATTTATAAAAAAACATTTTTTTAATCCGGGATCTCGTTCAGAAATAAGATAAGAAAAGAACCATAGAGGTTTGTATCTAGGTATTTTACCCAACATGATCATCCATTTCATTTAGAACCTATCAAATAGAATGTATATATAAGTCAACACTAGTATATAACCACTATCACATGGGGGGTATGTATGAGGTCACATAGTGCTTCTTGGTTTTGAAATTATGGATCTATCATGGGTTTTTTTATGTTAGAAAATGGTATGAGTAAATTTTATTTGGTTGAATGATTTTTATATATACTTAATTTAGAGATAACTTAGTCATTACATGAGATTGATGTTGTAATTTTGTTCTAAAATCCTATGTGTGGTGTCTAGATATTTCTTATTGCTTAATATTATGAACTAGGAATTCACAATAATGATTAATAGTATAATGAACATCAGTGTTACACTTAAAAGTATATTAATTAATATCATTTTTTAATGTAATTAATAATTTTTTATAATAATAAATTTAATAAAATTTTATATTGTTAGGAATCCCTGATGCGGGAATCATTTTGTGGGGGAGTGGGATAAATAGTTAATTATTTGTAAAAACAATTTTGATTGAATTTTAATAACCATCATTTCCAGTTAAGGTATCATGATCCAAAATCATACATGTTTTTTTTAAAAATGAATAAAATAAATGAATTAAAATTGATGAAATATATTTATAATATTTTACACTAATTCATTTTATTACTCATTGGTATTTAATTTTGTATCCATTACATAAAATTTCACTCATTAATGTATGTGAATATAATAAGGGTTGTATATCTCTTTTGATCTATTTTTATAATGGATTATATTAGGAAAATATTATTTATTCTAAAATTGAATTTAAATGAGATCTAGTATATAATTATTAGTAATATACTCAATATATTCAAGTTATTACTACATAATAAAACTTCATATTGTTTAGGTATAATGATGCAATCCTTAAAATAATTAATGGAAAAATATACTTAATGGAATTATTAGTCAATTACTATTTTTTTGACTTCATTTAAAATAAAATTCCACATTGATATTATGTTTTTAAATAGCAACACATGAATACCCTATAGTATCTTGTACTTTTAAAAATTAAATTTACAAAAAGTATTAACATGAAATATTTTAAGAACTATTTTCCATCCATGCAACAACCCTATGAATTTTCAAGGTAGTTAATAATGAACCAAAAATTTAAGGGTTTAACCTTTTGATATAACCTTTATGTTCGACCTCTTTAAATTTACTCTATGATATAATAATTTTTGTAATATTTAAAAATAAATTAACACCATTTTGAATCCATTATTATGATAGAATACATAAGATAAGAGAATACATCGAAAGAATTTTGGAAATATGTTTTCAACTTTATAATTTTTTTAGTAAAAAGATATTTTATTCATTACATATCAACATGACATAAATTGTGGTGATTAAATATGGATTGGAAATATAAATTCCTTAAATAAATTTATAAATTTTTAAGAAACTTTATTTCATTCACCTTAATATCTCAATAATCAAATTAATCCTACACATGTAATTTGTAATATATTTTGGTGATAATATAAGAAAATAATCATTTTAGCTATAAAACATGATATATACATCTGATAGAGATTAATAAAATCATAGTATGATTAATAAGTGAAGAATTAATATTAATAATTTTAAACAATCACTTGAATCTACCATTTTTATGGGAAAATATGTCATTTAATAAAAATATAGTTAACAATCAAAAACTTTCTAGATAACACTATGTGTGATTATATATAATTTTTAAGAAAAAAAAATAATCTAAAAATGATAAAAACCCGTGAATGAAACTTCATTCAAGTAATTATAATTTTTTGAGACATATAATAATTTATTTCTACAAATATTTCAAAAAAATACATTGATAATAAATTAATGAACCATACCATATTTCATTCCCTTTATCAACTTTCATAAATATTAAAATCAATGGTTTTATCACTATACTACTTATAACAACTTCAATAACCTCATATAAATTGATCTTGGTATCTTTAATCTTACCCTTTAGATTTATTAACAACACTTCATCATAAATCCATTATTCATAAGTGAAATATATATTGATACCATTTGAATTATTTTAAATTTATCATAATGTAATTATTATTTAATATATTGCATGATATCCATTGAGAATGTACATTCAAATCATATTTATAATATTTCTAATATTAAATAATAATTTAAAAAATGGATATACCCAATACAATAAATAATTTCTCCCTAACATAAGTACTCTTATTTTTTCAAACAACACCATCAACATAATTATTCTGGATAAAATTTCATATCCCATATTTTAACATGTCCCATTATCTTTATTAATCAAAAATGGATTTATGATTTATATTACATTTATAAATAATATTCCAAATATAGTAGCTGTAAATAAATGTTAAATACTCATTTTTATATAGAGAATAATGTAACCTCAACTTCAATTTTAAATTATTAAAAACCTCTATTGAAAGATAATTAGTAAAAAACCTTCCATTTTCACTTTTGTCAAATCATAGTCTAGCTTCATATCACCTTGTTTCACTTTCTACATAATGTAATGTTTCTTAATATCTAAGTTTTTTGACCTAAAAAGTTAAATTATATTATTTGATAAATTAATTGTTTTTTGATAATCACCCTCAATAAGGAGAGGCAAGTTCGATTTATCCTTTAAATACTCTAGTTTATTTTTTATGTACTTTATTTCAATTTTTAACACCATTTAGAAACATGAGTTTTTAATAAAGTACTTTATAATACCATTGTTAATAATTTAATAAGTGATAAAAATTTTAGATTATTTTATATGATGTGTAAGGTGCTTGAGAAATTTCATTTATCTTAAAATATAATACTTTTATTTCAGGTGTTCTTTAAAAAATGATTCATTTATATCTATTAAGAAACTTTTTCAAAGGATTGTCCAGCATTATATTATTTCACAATATGAAAAGTTTTATTATAGATAGGTTTAACTTTTGTTTGGGTTCTGGGCCCCATATTATACATATTACAGAACATTAATAAAAAATTCGGTCGACTTCAACCAATCATTACAAATACATCATTAATCACTCAAATTTGGGCTACAATCATTTTTATCAAAATCCATAAAATGTATTAGAGGACCATATTATTGGTTGACTATTTTATGGATTAGATAGAAATTAACAAATCTTGAGGTGTTGATGAGTCATCAATTAAGGTAGGATAATATTATTTTTATGTTACTTGATTATTTATTTTCTTTAAATTAAATCTTCAATTCAAATTGACTTGATCTGGATAAACTAACATCTTTGTAATGACATGTCCTAATGGGGCCTATCCTGTAACTCCCCAAGCCCATCTCCAATAGGATAGGTGATGAGGACTAGAACCAATTAGGCATATCACTATCATTAGAGGACTTAGCCAGATGTACATATACACACAGACCCATCACTAAACCCATGAAATGATGAAATGTAAAAATGATGATTAATTGTGCCTGCATATATATAAATCCCACAAAAATAGTATGTCAAGAAGTAATGTAAAGTGAAATGATCCAAAATAAAATCCCACCACTGAGTCTGAAAACATATCCAACCTAAAAGTAATAATGGGGTCTGCTCTCATGGTAACCATAGGAACACACCTTGGGATTTATAGCTCACAAAGCACCTCTTGGTCCTAGTCCATCTTGGACTCTATGAAAAGGTTGATAGTATAAAAAAGAAACGACATGTGTAGGTAAATCATGTTCTTGGGTGAGTATAATGATACCCAGTAGGACACCTCAAAACCCAAATAATATAGCCAAAGAATAACAATATTCTATACATAGGTATATGTATACAACACATATAATAATAACATCAAAATATTCTCAATAAAGACACAAAGTCTCAAGTTAACATCACAATAGTGAATCCAACATTAGATTCATTCTCAAAGGATCCACATAGCACTCATCTTGGAGAACACACACCATGAGTTATATATCACTAATAATGTCTGTCCGAGAGGTCATGCTTGTCGGGTCTCATCACAGGAAGGATACTCTAGATGTTTGAAGATATGTGATACATATATGAGTATCACACCAAAGTCCATGGGGTAAAACAAAAACTCAATTTTTAATATACCTCTATGTAGAGGATTAGTTCCCGTATAGTGTTGGTCATATATATGTGAATAACTACACCTTAGGATATATAATTACAGTGGATCTCATTCTGATCCTTACAAAACGATTCCAAAAACATTATCCAAGATGTCCTATTGAAGTGATCACTATCCTTTTATTAGGAAGGGATTAAATAATATCCACCATGGAAATGTTATAGGGAAGGCCCCCTAATGAAACTTGTCCACGATACAAGGGACAATGTATCCAATACTTCTTTGAAGGAGTAAATAGTTTATACTATTATTACACGGAGTTTCCCCTCAGCACCAGGTCCTGTCTGTGTAAAAATTTCCATGAACTCATTTGCATAAAAGTATACATCTTGCCCATGAATTTGTACTTATACCAGTGTCCAATTACATGATTATTCACCTGTACCCCTAGAATGACCGTGTTAGTGTGGGTGTACACAACATGTTAGTAACCATTTACTCATGGACATGTTCATGTTCCTTATATGGTACATGTTCATCCCACTAGGATGGGTCACACAATATTTTATAATTAATTTCCTCTGTAAACCCTAGATGATGTTGTGTGGGTCCCACAAAACATGTAGCTTCATAGTACACAACATGTTTTATGACATTTTCTAGAAATACAGATCTAGATTCTGCATATACCACCACACCTTTATCCACTAATTTTTAAATGATTGTCACTAAAAAGTCAAGGAACATGACCAAATTAGTCATTCCATCATCGATCAACACGTTTTGACCCTTAAATCCCATTTAGAAATCACCTGCTTGTGTCTTTCACCATCACATGCAAAGAATAAGAAATCGGGTTTCTTAAATCTATCCAATCAACTACTGATTTCATTGTATCCCAATACTGACATAGATATAATCCCAAATCTATGATATCAAACCATTCCCCCTAGAAAGATGTGTTTAAAATTGGATTTATCTTGTATTTTTTGATTTGTGTGAAAAGGTATTTTCCATGATGAATAAAGAACATGAAAATGTAAAGAAGAAATCAAAACCATGAGGAAAAAACCTCAACCAATGTTCATTATATTATCAATTAATTTCCATTAGAATGAGTAATTAATAAATATAGAATAATCAATAATAAATATCTAATACTGTATAAAATTTATCTCATACCTGCAATTTTTTTTCCACAAATCAATTCATTAGTTGATTGATTCACGTTCATCATAGGAATCATAACCAAGAATAAATACATGAAAAATAGTCATCCTACCTCTATTTGGATCAATCCTTGATAAATAAGGGATATGTTTTGTTTTAGTTGCTGAGATCAACATATATCATTACACACCGATCTTGAAACCCTTATCTAGCTATCATTCATCAACAAATAACCATCTATGCTCTCCAATAAATCTTCTTAATTTTAAAGGTTATGTGGATAACCATGAAAATTTCACATAGCATGTATGAAATTAAATGAAATTAGATCATTATATAAATTAATGAAGAAAATAATTTATTTAAATTATTTTATTCATTTTCTTCCCACAATTAATTTTCAATAAAGTCCCCACACCAAAAATTATTATGTCATTCATAGGGTAAAAACCATTCTCTAAACTAAATGGTTCCCTAGGGTTTTTGATCTGAGCCCCTGTTTAGAATTTATTCCACATTTTTAGGAAAAATGCATGCATGTGATATTTAATATATTTAATAAATTTCGAACAATTTTTTGGGCACACCGAGCCTTATTATCACATTACAACTTAGCACCAGGTCTAAAAAATAATACAAATAATATCCAAAAAATAATATATAGAAAATACAATTCATTACATTATTAACACATTGGGGATTTACCTCTAAAAAGTCAAAACAAGTTGATATGGAAAAATATTTGGATACTGATAATACATCTGAGCCCCCCGAAACCATGTTCAATCCTAAATATTCCCATTCTACCACAAGACACACATCAAATTAATTGATCACCCATTAAAGATCTCATCCTACCGATCATTAATCATTACCGAGTAATCATAAAATGTTTATCTATCGACAATGCCTATCTCTCCCTAGTTGATAACAAAAAATGGTTAATGGAAATACCTCCTCAACTGTGACATGTTGAAGATGTCATGTACCTATTTTGACTATGGTATAAGATCTATGTGGTATGCCACCTTTCCAACTCAATATAGTATCTCGAAAGGGGAAACTAATCTCTAAGATAGGTTACCTCTAAAATAAAATATCTATAATCCTTATTGAGGTGAAACTTTTAGTAACACATAGTTTCCATCCTCAAACTCCAAAGGGCTCCATAAGTAATAAGCATAAGACTTCTGATGGATCTGTGTAGTCCTCATATGCTCTTAGATGATCTGCACCTTCTTAGTAGTTTATTACACAAACTATGGGCCCATAAGTGACAAATCTACAGGGTTAGTCTAGAAATGTGGTGACATGAAGGGTCACCCGTACATTTCCTCAAATAGCTCCATACCAATGGTTGGATGGAAGCTATTGTTTTATGAAAACTATACCAATGTTAGGTGGCTCTTCAAACTACAGCCATAGTCTAACATGAAATTCCACACCATGTCCTCCAAAACCAGAATGGTAGTCTCAGTATGACTGTCTATCTGGGGGTGAAAATATGAGACCAACCTCAAATGAGTCCTAAAATAATCCACCAACCCCTTGAATAACTAAGATGTGAAGTGATAATCACAGTGAATTACAGTCATCAATGGAACATGGAGGTGGACTATCACTTACATGTAGAGGAATCATAAGATCTTTATAGAACGTTTCTCTTGATTAGTTATGAAGTGGGATGACTTGGTGAGTCGGTCTATAATCACCAAGATTTCATCATGTCCCATGAATTTATGTGGTAAGAGCATCATTAATTATATGGATATATAATCCCACTTCTACTTTTGAACCTCAAGGGCTTGAGCTAAACCTACTGTAACTTGGTGATCATCCTTCACTTGCTGAAAAGTAAGTGATAAAGTGACAGACTGTGCAACCCCCTACTTCATCAATACACACAAAAAACTAACATCTATGTGCTGGGAACAAATTATACTAACCTAGATGTTTTCCCAAATTATTTTTCTGAAACTATATTAGAAACTCCAGCTGAAACAACACTGGTACCATCATGCATCCTCTTATAAAAAATACATGCTCCCCACCTTTATAAAATACCATAAGATAATTTCTAATGGATATCTGAGTACATATGATCTCATAGTCATCATAAACAAGTTATACCTCCCTAATTCACTGAAAATGCGATCGGGTAACAACCATTGAATATATATATGATACCCCATCACCATCCTTGAAGAATAAAAATAATAAGGGTAATCGCTCTGAAACCTCATTCAGAAAAAACAAAAAAGATCTACTACTGAGATAATCTTCCACCACATTCCCCTTCCTAGAAGTATAGACAAGATTTAATTCATAATACTAGAGTAACTCAAGACATTGTCTCTATATCATGTTGATATCCTTCTACAAGAAGATATAATTGAGACACTTGTGGTGAGAATAGAGGACAAACTACTTTCCCATTAGGTAGTGTCGTCATATCTTTAGTGCGAAGACTACCACTACTAACTCAAGATCATGTGTTGTGTAGTTATTATCATGTGGTATCAATTAACATGAAACATAACTAATAATTTCATACTTCTGCATTAGAACAAATCCAAGTCTGGTTTGTGATGTATCGTATAATAGTGCGTACTTGACACCCTCATCTAGAAATCTCAATATGTGAGAGATTGTGAATATCTACCTCAACTCTTTGAAATCCCACTATCACCTCTCTATACACATGAAATGATTCCAATTTTGAGTCAAATATGTCATGGGGGAAGATATTATTGGGAAATATGGCATGAATCTATGATAATAGACTCCGAATCCAAGGAAGCTCTACATTTTCATCATGCTCTTGGGTGGATCCCAAGCTAACAGTACCCCAACCATCATTAGGCTCACTACTACACAATCAAAAATGATAAAATGTCCTAGAATGTGGAACTCTAGAATCTAGAACTAGAACTTCAACAACTTTTCATAAAGGAGGTTCTCTCAGAGTATGCCCAAAATGATTCTAAAGTGTCTTGTGTAGACTTCATCAGATGCCGAGTACACTAGGATATCATTAATGAATACTACCATAAACCATTAAAATAAAGGACGAATGAAATAATTCATGAGTTCCATGATCACAGCTATGGAATTCATCATAAAAATGTAATAAACAAGTACACATAGTGATCATAGAAACATTTGAATGTTATCAACAGTATATCCTCATCCAGTACTCGTAATCGGTGATAGCCTGAACTGAGGTAAACCTTCTAGAACCATCATTTCCTTCTCAAATGATCAAATTAGTCATTGATCCTTGTTAGTGGATACTTTTTCTTCATGGTCACCAAGTTCAATCATTGATAGTACACACACAATCTTAATCTCCCATTTGATTTCTTAGTAAAAAATCAAGGATGCCTATGGTGAAACAATAGGTCTTACAATACCCTTCCTATGAAATTCCTCCCACATCACCCTCTTCTCATGAAGAATTTTGTGGGTCATATGATATAATTTAATTGATATTATGGTTATCCTAGGTGGTATACCATTATATAATTCAATCTCTCATTTGGGAGGTATGGACGGAACATCCTTAGGAAAGACTTCTTCATAATATCCCACCACTTTAGGGTACCATAAAATCATAAAATCCATTTAAAAAAGGGTTATGATATCCAAATGATGAGTAATTAGATTCACCCTCCTATGAATGAGTCCATCTAGCAATGCCTATATTTCTTTTTCACACACAAAGAAAAAACTAGTTCCATCGCTTTGAACGCCCAACATCCTCTAACTAAAATAGTTGATCTGGGAATGAACTATAGATAGCCATTCCATGCCTAAAATGACATCATAAGGCATCATCATTGCTAAAATGATATCCTAATAGAAAATATTACCTCCAAGAATCAGGTCACATTGTTAGCGCATGTGTGTGATCACTGAGTCATCTCTAGTAGGAGACTATAAGAGATAGGTTCTGGCAAAGGGCTCAAGAAAAATATATTATTATTGAACTAGAGATATAGAAATAAAGGAATTAATAGAAATATTGACTATAATTACTATATATAAGGTTTAAAATACATAGATGATACCTCATATCATCCCCTGAGCTTCTGGGTCATAATATTTGACTGCCTGCAACTACTCCTTTCCCCATCTTCTATCTCCCTGAGCTTAGTATGGACCACCTAGGGATGGTGGTAGTAACAAGTTAAACTGTCTACCACCTTCAGATTCTCTCCCAGAACATTTAGTACATCTTTCTTCATGAAAATATTTCTACTCATACTCTTTCCTCTACCTTGGTGGACAATCCATTATCTCCCTATCAGCCATATAACATGTTGTACATTCTCATGCAAAATTTCCTATACTATAAAATGAGTTTCACCTACTCTCCCTAGGTTGACTAACCCAATTCGGTGAAACCTCGACCATAAAACCTCTATCAATGGAGCTCCACCTGAAACAAGTCACACATCTTGTTCCGAGAGAATGATGTAAGCTCCTTGTTGTGAAAGTCTCATCTCTTGTAGGCCCATTGTGATCAACCTATATTTTCATATACTCATCCAGGAATTTCTCAACCACCAAATCACACTCTAGAACCCTATATTAGGTAAGAATTCATAGAGTTATAAAATTGTCTTAGATGTCACTACATTTTCCTAAATCAAAGGACTTTTCATAAAAGAACTGATATCAAACCATGAACATTGAGTACCTGGAGAGTTTTTTAAACAATGATGAATACTCAGCTACTTTCATACTATCCTACTAAAGCTATAGAAGTCCCCAGATACTTATCCCACTCAATGTATCTAGATTTAACTTCACTCTGAAATGATGCTCAAACTATGAACCTGATAGAGCAACCTTGTCATATGACTGGGTTACTAATCCCCACCATCACCCTATAGATCCATAAAGAAGTGTCGCTACCAGAAACACTATCTAATCTTCTAGAATTATGATGATATGGAAAAATCAAACTAGTGCCTCAAGCTAGTACACAACCACCTGTGGGTAAAAATCACCTCAGAAACTGATGGGTCTATACTATTGGAAATTGTGAAGCATGATCAACATACAAACCTCATATGTTGGTACGGTAGATACCATCTACTTCTCAATTGGTGGTAGAATAGTTAGTCACCACCGGGAGGTAACACCTTTTGAATTGGTCCCAGTATTGATGCCTCATTTCAAAGGGAATCAAAATCATGATCATAATGCTAAATCCCAACTACCATACATCGTGGAGGCATGATGAAATAAATAAGATGTACCATTACCAATGAGTATATCTAGAGAGATGGCTCAAGTATTACATGGAAATCAAAACCCATTCTCATATGATGCATGCACAATTTGTGTTGTTGCAACTAGTGTCCTCATGTACTGAGTCAAAAGGTAGGTGATCATAGTCTTAGTGTATGGATTCATCAACCACCGCACCAAAACTAGAGTTCCTGTACTAAAATCCAAACACAAAACAGTGAACACTATTTCTAGAAACCAATCTCAAAGACTCTAGTACTAAGGTAGAACGGGTTAATTAGACACCACTCCATCATGAAGCATCCTAATGGTTCCCATTCCATGTCTCCACAAGCCCACTTCCTATAGCCCAGGGGCTTGCGACTAGTACTGAGTAGGCACACCACAAACATGGGAGGAATTTTCCTAATGTAATTGTATACATGCCCCCATATCCTAGCCCATACAGTGATGAAATGAAAATATGATGATAAACCATACAAGAATACATCTAAACCGACAACCAGTGTACGAAAAGAAGTAATGGAATGTAAAAAAGGCCGAATACAAGACCACCAAAAAGAGTCTAAAAACAAGTCAAACCTAAAATTAAATATGGGAAAAAATATCAATATAACCATAGGAGAATACATCGATCTATTCAACTCACCATGAACCACCTGGTCTTGGTCCCTCTTGGACTCTATCAAAATTTCAATCATCTTCACAAGACATTACACCTGTGGGTGAAGTACATGTAGGGGTTATTATAAAAATACCCAATAGGATCCCCCCCAAACCATAAAGCATATAAAAAAGAAGTATATTCATCTCTACATAGGGATATTGTACCACACATATAACAAGGGTAACCAGATGTAGTCAACAAAGACACATAGTCTTAAGGTGAAGTCACAATAATAATGTCAACCAAGGATTCTTGATCGATGGTTCCACGTATCAATCGTATAGAAGAACACAGTCCACGAGTCTGATATCACTAATGATGTCTGTCTGAGAGGTCATTCTTGTCGGGTCTCATCATAAAAAGGATATGATGGAAGTTTGAAGAGTTACAATAAACAGATAAGGATAAAACCCACGAATATGAGGTATAAAAGTAAATCAATAAAGAATAAATTTATATGTATAGGATCAATACCCATGTAGTATTAGTCACAATGATACAAAAAACCCCACCTAAGGCAAGAAGATGATAGAGGATCTCAATCAGGGCCTCATAGAGTGATACTGAAAACTGTATACAAAAATTCCTATTGACTGTATCACTATCCTATATGTAGGAAATGATTCCATACTAACTTTAATGGAAAGTATATAGGGAACACACATTGATGAAACTTTTCCAAGATACATAGTACAGTGGCTCCAAGCCTTATTTAAAGGAGTAACAGGAGTGACCCTTTGTCACTTGGTCCTTCTCAAGTAAAATGACCCATTCCCATGTCCTCATAAAAGTAAATGTGGTTCCCATGCCTGTGCATATATTAACATATAAAAGTAAAAAACTATGACCCTGTACACCTTTCATGGCCATGTCCATTTAAGAGTACATGCTGGGTCAATGACCCTGTACTCCTGGCCATGTCCATGTACCCTTCATGGTACATTCCAATCTAACTAGGAAGGGTCACATGCCATGTGATAGGGCCACTTTCCATGTGATACATAAATTTATTTTGAAACCATATCTACCACTATGAGGGTCTCTCATGACGTGTAGCTTTGTAGTACATGCAATGTGTTAGAGAATTTCGTAGCAATCTAGATCTGGATTCCGCATCTAGTTCCACACCTCCAGCCATGGAATCAGCCTTTATTATCTCTTTAAAATCAATAAACATGACCTAATTAGTAATGGAATCATTGATCATCGTGTTTCTAAACTTTAATTACATTTCAAAATCATTCGGACATGTAATATTCTGTTACACTCCAATAACACAAAATCAGGTATCTCAAATTCCTATGATCCACTGTTGCTTCATTCATAGCTCAATCCCAAAACTATAAAAGACCTATTATTTGATATAAACCATTTATATAAAAAATATGAGAAGAATGTTTGATTTAACATCTATTTTTTGAATTGAAGTCCAAGGTATTTTCTGCGATGAATGAAAAACGATAGAAGAGAAAGTACAAAGCACAACCACGAGTAATAGACCTCAACCGATGTTTGTTCCAACTTCAATTCATTTCCATTAAAATGATGAATTAATAAATATATAATAATCATCAATAAAATCCCAAGATCAGATACAATCTATCTCATACCCATAAAATGTATAATCCATGAATCAGTTCATTAGTTGATTTATTCACGTTCATCATAGAGATCACAAATAGTAACAAATAAAATAAATACATTCCTCATACTATTATTTAAATAAATTAATGAATAAGAATAGATACATATCATTTTCATTTGTGATATCCTCTAGTTCTGTTTCACACCAATCATGGAACCTCGATCTAGTTGTCATTCATCAATTGATCCTCCTTCACGCAATCAAGATGTTGTCCTTGATTTGAAGGGTCATGCATCTAACCTTGAAAATATACCATAACCATGTTTAAAGAGAAAAATATTAAGTTACTTCATCAAATAATAAATAAAATAATTTTTTGAAATTATTTTATTCATTTTATGTCTCCAAATAATTTTTCACAAACACCACACACCGATAATGGTTATCATTCCTAGTGTAAATCCCACTCTCTTAACACAATGGTGCCCTCACATTTCTGATTTGAGACTCCATTTAGAATTTATTGCACATTTTCTAGAAAAATATTTATGCATACTATTTAATATATTTT
Source organism: Viscum album (assembly GCA_963277665.1). Classification (NCBI taxonomy): domain Eukaryota; kingdom Viridiplantae; phylum Streptophyta; class Magnoliopsida; order Santalales; family Viscaceae; genus Viscum; species Viscum album. Next base: position 1,039,763,148 of record OY728163.1, on the reverse strand, counting down.
AAATATTTAAAACATTTATTCCAGGTACACAAGGCCTCAAAACCACACACCATCTCAACACTAGTTCTAAAATATAATAAATTAAATATACAAAAAATAATAAATAGAAAATCCGATTTGTTGAAATATTATTATCAAAATATCTTTGATATACTCATTTTGGTATTCAATAATTTGTGAACATTTTTTTCAAAGAAGAATACTATTTTCTAGATCTTATTTATCCACCAGGACCCCCCTTTACTATGCCACATAGTGATGGTCTTTGAAATGTTATTAGCAAATAAGTATTATTTGAACAGTCTACACACCAACTTGATTTAAGACTCTATCCCTCTAATACAATGTCCATCTCTACCTTTGTCCCTCCCCTCTATCTTCCTATGAAATGACTGAACCTCAATTTTACTTCATAATTGTCAATGGTTCAAAGAAGGTGTCTCAAGGAATGTTGTGAAGGGAATAACATAGTGTCGATTGGGAAGGTCAGTATTAATTCTGTAGATATAGGTGGTGGAAATGGGGTAATTGAAATGGTAGACCAATAAGGGGCGGTGTCGATAGATCATGATTGAGGATGGATGATGAGGCGACTGAATATCAAACAATAATGGATAGGATTTCCCTGGGAAGAAAAATTAGGTATTCCTCATACCCATTATATTAGCAGGAGCTCAAAGAAAGATCCTTCTACCATATGGCAGGTGATTCCAATGGGATGAGCACTATTAGTAGACCATAGAAACCTGACGTTAAGTATGGATAAGAAATATTAGCCACCTATCTCAATTATCCATGTGAAATAACCCAAAAAATATTGTAAGTTGGGTAGTTTTGGAACACCGATTCAACATGGCCCAAGAACACATGGGATAGACTCCCCTTGGGCGCCGTGATTAGTATTCAGGCTATCAAATAGGATGAATGAATTTAAGTGGATTTATTACCCTTAAAGGTGAGGCAATGATGGCCAATGATAGGTCTGCATTAACCAAACCTATTTCCCTTGTGGGACATGTGTTACACCACACAAACATTTCCCTTGACCATGTATTGGATGATTGGATACTTAAGGGTATGAATCACCCCACTTCACTATGCTACATGGAATGCCCCATGGGCCACCTTATGGCTTGGTACAATCCATTTTGATAATTTTTCACACTTATCTATCAAGTTTTATAACTGGATAATAGAGATTTCTATTTAGGGTGTTTGTAAGTCAACCATGATGGTTAGATATCTTCATTATTGGTGTATATTTATATGAAATTTTAGTGTGTTTGAGAATATTAACCCAGTAGGGTTGATTATTGGGATCAATAAATATAACTAGAGTAAACATAGGTTTCAATACCCCTGTGTATGTTAGGATAATTTTTCATGAGACCCCCACAATATTTATGGATTTTTTTACTCTCATATAGTCATAGAGTTTGGGTTCTCTGTACTAATAATAGGGTTAAATAATACCTTGATCACCATTTTGATAACAAGGTACATGTCACCAATATGACTAACGGGGAAAGGCACTTCCATATAATATAGGGAAAAGGTTTTATATACATTTAGTTATCACTCATTTTATTGATGATATTTCATTGAAAGGGTGCTCGTCTGCCACTTGGGGTTGATACTCCCTCGATAGAAACATATACCACATCATGATGAGGGTCCCCCCTCTATAGATTCAAAGAGTGTTCATATTATGAAGTTGGGGAGTTTGGATATTTATGGTCTAATGATTTTCTAGATACCTCAGGTTTTCTATGGCATATGATCCTTTTAGATCCTGTATTTAGTGTTTAGAACTTTCCAATATACTTGGTTCTCTATTCATAAGGCATATCAAGGTTTCCTTTCCCTTTTACTTTGTTTTTTGATAAGAACTTAATTTAAATACTATTTTTTAGGGAATCGTACTATGTATGTTTATACACACCCTTGTATGAAATTTTTTCCAATATATGTTGTGTTCTATACAAATAGAATAAATTATGGTGGTGACCATCAATGATGTGGAGTGAGTAGAGTTAGTGTTTAGTGGTTCTCAATGACAATGGTCATTATAAGTATATATTTATTGAGTTTGTGTGATCAGGGGTTCTAATTTTTAGTTTTTCTTGATCAAACAATATTTTGATTATTTTTCACTTTTATTTTCCATTATTTTAAAGCATTTTTTATACTATTCTCGATGTCTGGAAAGTGTATTAGGAATAATATTTTATAATAGATATTTTTTTTGTATTATTATAATGGATGTGTTTCATTCTAGAGAAATGTGATTTGGTGTAGGTTTATTAGTCGAATTATTATTCCTTAGACCACTCAAAATCCAAGTGGTCCTGGGTTACCCCGTGATTCACTATATGTGTTTCATTTAGTCCATCCAAGGAAAGGTGTGGACCAAAAAACTTCCTTCATGCCTCAGGGCTTAGGGAAGACACCTCTAATGTTTAGTTTTTTAAGGACCATTAAGCCCCACACTAAGGTGTCACAATATACATTGATTCTACTTCTTGAAGCCTGAACATCCACATAAATGGAGTCTAGGAAAAAAAAGTTCAAGAACCTGCTTTTTCAATTAATAGAGTGGTTGTGGGATCTTCAAATGCAGTGAAGAGTTTTATCACAGGAAACTCTAAGTAATACACTAAGATGCTCGGACATATGAGTGCTATGGGTTAGTTTTAAAAAGTTCATAAATGATCCTGTTTGTGGAGGCCAGATTTCAAATGTGCTGAGAACCATATCCCATAGTGGGGAAGAAAATTTTCTATATAAGAATAAATGATCAATATCTTCTCGATGTTGATGACATAGAACACACCTCGAGCATAGTGAAATACCAACAAGTTAAATATTATCATCCACTGAGACCTTATTATATTAGTATATCAAAATTAAATTAAACCTGGAAGGATACATTCAATTTTTTCTTAAGCCACCCATCCATTCCTTCTCTCTTTTAATCGAATTCCTATAGAATTTATTGGAGACAATTATCCCATTTAGTGACCCTTCCTAGATGAGCATGTATTCCTGATTTATGAAATCATGACCGTAAAAAATAATAACAATATCTACTGGGTGATCCTCTAAGTTCTCAAGTTTTTCTTTGATTGTAGAATTTCTATCAATGTTGTTTTCTTTAGGATCAATGCTGTCAGTGAGAGGAGAACCTGTCCAGTTGGAATGCCAAACATTGAGGGTAGATTTAACTTTTACCATCCAATGTGAATTACAAATTATAGTCTTTAAAAAATATTATTCCAAGAAAAATTGAAGAGTCTATATAACTAGTTTTACTTGTAATTAATTGAGAAAGGATCCTCCCTATGAAAAACTACAGGGATGTAGAATTGGTATTGATAAGTCACCATAGAAATTTTCCCAATAATGATTGGTTAATAAAATGAAGGTTTTTGATACCCATGCCACCTATCATGGGGGGTTGGAAACACTAACTCTACTTTTCGGTGATAATCTTTTGCTCCATCAAAATGCCACTCAAAACCATGTTCTTATCATTGAGTTTATTTTCTTCATGATTGAAGAAGGCCATATATAGACCATAAAGGAGAATTAATTTTTTGAGGTGACCACATGTTTGACCAGGAAAATACATTTATCCACCAATAGGGAATTTCCTTCCCAAGTGGGAAGTTTCCTTCTTTTTTGATTTAAGGCATTTGGGAAATGTGAGTGGTGGTGCTTTAACTAGAACAAGGGAACCCCAAGGTATAAAAAAGGTATAAATCCCTCCCTTATTCCCAGATCACTAATGATATAATCTTTCTTTGAGGATGTAATATTCATGCCAAAATAAATGAAATATTTACTCTAGCTAATTTATTTTCCCTAGACATTGTCATAGGTGAAAAGTGATTTTTTTAGATGCATGATGTTAATATTGTCTCTATGTGTAAAAATAACAATATCATCAGTAAAAAACAAGTTAAAAGGAGCAGATAAACCCCTTGAATCTTTGATTGTGGAGAGTTCCCCCGTTTCAACTATATTGAGGATAAGTCTTCTCAAGTAGTCTTTAGAAATCATAAAGATAATGGACGATAGAGGATTTCCGTACTGATGAATGAACTTCACACAAAAAACAAATCGATTTAGAATATGGAAGATGAAGCCCCAATCCATTTTGTCAAAGGCCTTCTTGATGTAAAGTTTTATAGAAACATTTTCTCCCATAGTGATTTTCCTAAGGAGGTTAATGCATTTGGAAGTAGTAAGTATGCAATCTTGGATGTTTCTGCCTTTAACAAATCCAATCTTTTTCCAGGATATGATTATTCTAGCAACTCATGTAATCCTATTATCCATGATTTTTGTAATTATTTTGAGTATTTTATTGACCATGGAAACTATTATGAATTTTCCTATCTCACTTGCATTCTCCACCTTGAGAATAAGAGCAATGAACTGGGCATTGAATCATTTATTGAGCCTTCCACCTATAAAAAAGTTCATTACAAGCATGCACAAATCATCTTGAATGATATCCCAAAAGCATTATAAAAAATATTTTTTGAACCCATTCAGTCTTAGAGAACTATCTTTTTTGAGACCATAAACTGCTTATTAAATTTCAAAGTCCATCGGAATGGATGTAAGATCCTGGTTATCCACTTTAGTAATCAAGTTGGGGATAATGACTTCTCACCTCAGTTCAGTCCTTGGTGGCCCATTAAATATATTCAAATAAAAGGATACAATATGACTCTAAAGATCATTTTCATTATCCAGAATTCTATCTCTCTCCTTGAGAAGTGAAAGGGGTATATTCACTCTCCTCACTATTTGAAGGGAATTTAAGAACATTGTATTTTTGTCATCTTCATTAAGTCACCTGACATTAAAGATATATTTCTTGATATTGTCTCTAATATTCATGAGCTTTGTTATCCATGTATACTATTCATCATCTTGGTTCATGGAATTAGCGAAGCGTTACTTCTTGGTAGATTCATGGATGCGAAGAAGGTAGTTCTCAATGCCCTCAATTTCAGCATCCAGGGTGCTGATTTTTTCCTTTCTCAATTCCCTAAGTTTGATCATGAGCATTTACAGTTTGGAGACACATGTTATAGGGATTCCCTCACATGTAGCCAATTCCCAAGTCTCCTGCACAGTCTAAAGACATTCTTGAAGATAGGCCCAAGCATTGTTGATCTAAAAAGGTATTTGCTGTCTCTTGTCATTCTAGAGAAAACTAGTCAAGATAGGGTGGTAATCAAAATTATGCTTATCATGTGTCACATAGAAGATATATTTCAAAGAATCTAGCATATCATTATTGAAAAAGGCACTATCAATTATACCATCCCTTATAAAATATTGATGTGTCCTATACCAAGTGAACTTGATTTCAACTAATCCTGATTCCTCAATACATCCTCTAAATTCCATAGTAGATGTACTACTTTTCACTGGCCTAATTTTGTCATATGCATGTAATATAGCTTTAATGTTACCTGTGATAATCCATAAACCTATCATGGTGTTGGATAGCTACTGAATTTTCCCGCAAAGAGATATCTTGTCCACATAGTTGCTGTAAGCATGCACAATAGAGCATCACATTTTTCCCAACCTCCATGAAATTCCAGGTAATAATTTGATCTTTTTCATTAATAACTTATGGAGAATAAATTCTACTATGAATCATCATCCATATCATATCATGATTTGAAGAATCTCGGTTGGTACCAAGCAAATAGTATCTCCTACTTCTTAATATGCTTCCCAAACTTTTGGAATTTTTCTTAAGTATATAAATTACAAGAATTTCATGTTTATACCTTCATGTAAGGAACTTGAAGGAATATTCCACGTCCGGGTTGTCTATTCCCTGACAGTTCCAAAAAAGGATCCACTTTATGGTTCAGGATTGAAGGTCTGTCATCCTTTTTTCTCCAAAATTTTCTTTTTGATATCTTGGGTGTCTCTGACCATAAGTTAGATGTAGAGGAATACATATCTATCCTATTTTTTCTAGTATTCCTCTGATTGCAATCCAAGAGTGTTTCCTTTTCAGCCTCTTATTTGGTGTTTTCCTTTCTTGCGTATGTCTCCTTGAAATGGGAACCATTGTTCTTATGCCTCCCTCTAGCTACTGTAGTTTCCTTCGACTCATCTAAGTCAGGGAAATGTAAAACCAACATCTCTTTCATCTCATATCAAATAGTGTCTAGTATCCTTTATGGTGTGGAAAGTCATTGGTCGACTCTGACTATAAATATGGATAAAAAAATTCACTACTATGGTCAGAGTTTGAGTGACTATTTTAGGAGGATTATTACATATCGATGTTGAGGATAGTTTTGTTATAGGAGTTGTTATTCCTTCACCAATTCCCATAACAATAAAAATGTACATGATGGGGTTTTTGAACTCATGAACTACTCCCTATATAATTTTCATGGTAACATTTGAATACATCTAATATTAAACTGGTGTATTTGAAGAGAAATTTGAGATGGTTTTGTTCTTATATGAATTTCCATCTATGTTGCAGTGCTGGAGAAATATCTTTTGATCGATAGTTTCTTAAAAGAGACAATTATAAGGAATGGGTGAGGTCTAGTTTCCATAGGATAGATTCAGTAATAGGAACCAAATAACAACATGAATTAGGATCCCATCAGTAGAGGAATATAGATGTATTCTCCTAGTCTTAGGGATCACTAACTGTAGAGTTACAAAGAGGATAAAAAAATAGATAGATATTATTTTCTATTCATGTAAAGGATAAGGTAGTATAGATTGAATCTATCTATCTAGAAAAGAATCCATGGAGATATAGGTAAGAACACTATATGAAACATTATATTAGAGGTACTGATGAGATCATGGGCCTCCCAAAAGTGGTCAGGGAAACCCTATACAAACCGAGAGGTGTAGTAGGAAGAGTTAGAAGTGGAAAATGTTATTTCCCACTTACTCCGACACCATTACCCACAATTTTCTCTCACTAGGCTCTAGAATATAGTGTCTAGGTCAATGGATGGATTAAAACTGCAATGGGATATGATAAGATAATAATCTATTTATTTTAAGGTATAATCCCTGACTTTTCTACACTGTCACTCATATTTTTTAACATGATTGAAAAAATTATATTATTTATAAATCATTAGTCCAATAGTTTAAAATCTAGATAGATAAACTTTCTAAAAATATGATTCTATAACCACATACTTAACGATAGCATATGCTCATAGAAACATACTATTGGTAAGAGTTTGTTTTTAGTGAAGATAAGTTTTTTTAGGATTCACCATTTATAAAAAAAATCCCTATAATTGCATCCTTAGTATGAACTATTTCTATTTGGTTAATTCTCTAATATATAGTTATTATGAGAGAGTGTTGTGCTATCGACTTGATGTGTCAAGGTCTCTATTTATGGTTAGTGGGATCTTTTTTTAGGATGACCGTGGATTATATACTATACGTTAGAGTATATCACAATTTTTTTTTGTTATAATGGATTTGTGTATAATTAATTGTTATATGGATTAACATATTGTAGTTATAGGCGAGTTCAGGGTTTTTTCGAATAAAATTACGAGATTTCTCCCTCATAGAATGATCAAATTCTACATTTATTTGTATCTCATGAACACATTGATATTAAAAGTTCTATTTAATATGGACTTGGAATTTCCTAGGGAATTGTATATATTTTATATTACCTTTTTGAGAATGGTTTTATCAAGACCATTATTTCCCCTGGTTATCTTATATTATGTCATATTAGAAGAAAAATTAAAGTATAATCATTTTTATTGACAATCACAACAAAAAATAGGTGAAAATAAAGAAACAATACCCTTTTAAATGGATCTATAACCTCTTAAACCAACTAATGTGAGTGAAATGTTTGATCAAGGTTGAACTCAGGTTTATATATTATAATCTTTGGGTTAATTAGGGGGACATATGAAATATGAAATTAAATTTTCCTCTATAATTTTTATTTGTTTCTTGTGATTTTGTTTGGCCTAATGAATCCCCCTATCACGATCATGAGACTCATAAACTATATCTTATATACATTATTATACTAATTAATAGTGGTTTCCAATGATGACATCCTCACCTATTTTGAGATAAATAATGATCATGTTGATCATTTGAGGATTGTAATAGACTTACTTTTATAACACTAATTTAAATGAATAATCTAAGAGTAATAATTCTAGATTTTGGAATTCTATTTCATAGTTAATGTAATATTGGAGGGTTTTTTAGTAGTTTAATCTTCCATGATTGAGGATGTTATATCATTAATGCCTCTAAAAAATGTGTTCTATGTGTGAAACTTTATTTTTCTAGGGTGGAATTGCTAGATATTTTTTGTGAAATTACCCAATATTATATATATAATGACTATACTTACATGAAAATATATTCTGTTAAAGTGTTCTGACAAATGTTATTGATAATTTGAAGAAATTACATGTAGAGTGACCATTTCTCATGTAATGGGATTTTAATTATAAATATTTAAGTACAATGTGTTTTTAATTTCATTTGGAATAATTATTGTCTGTGTTTTGATATAGAAAAAGGTAGTTATTGATTATAGGTCAAGGTTGATAAGACCTAAAAATGAAAACTAAAGATTAGATTATTTATCAATTTCAAATTCTCCATTTTCCTTGATGGCTAGAATGTATCATCTTCTTGATGAGTGATTCATGGTTTTTAAATATCACAAAAATATAAGGTATAATTTCTACTAGTGTGATCATAAAATTACATAGAGTTGATGTATATATCTCTTCAAGGATTAGGACTTTGAAATTTTATGTACTCTTTGGATGGGTAATAAGATGGATGATTCCCTTATCTGGAAATCATGAGCTCAATTTGTGTTGGAGGAATATGAGTAGCAATCCTTGATGCAATTGGTTTTGGTCAAATTTGGTTATGTTGTATTCATTTAAATGATAGGGGTGTACCCATATTCCATTATCATGTGAGGGAGGCTTAACATAAAGCCATTAGTTATGAGATCCTGCAAGACTATATATTCTCAGGTGACACACCTAATAGATTCTATGATAGTAAGGTTGGCATTATCTTCTTTTATTGGTGGGAAATGGTTATGGTTAGTCTATATGAGGTGGTGTTGATGGAGTTATTCAATTTTCACATTGTGGTATATCTCTATGTTATGAATATGCACTAGGATATCAATAATAAAGAGGTTTATTTCATAGTTAGTGTATTGGTCCATCACCCAGAAATATGTGCAGATAAAACACTATGTTTTAGAAGGATTGATCCAGCTTCTTGATGTTACAACATGGAAGTGGGAGGAGATATAAATGGATCTTATGATAGTAATTCCACATTTTTTGAATTTTCATGATGTTTTTTGGGTGACTATTAATTGATTGATAATGTTTTCCCACTATCCATCAATTTGAGAAAATAATTTGGTGGATATATTGGGTCATCTGTACATAGATGAGGTCATGTGGATTCATGAGGCACCATCAATGATTATTTTTGGTCAAGATTCTTGATTCACATCTCATTTATATAGGGGTGTGTAGGAGGATTTCATGAACCAACTACAAATGATTAAAAATTTCATCCATAGATATGTTTAAAAATAAATCAGAAAATTTCTATTCTTGAGTACTTATTATGTTCTTGTGTGTTCAATTTTAGTAGGATCTGACATTATCATCTTCAATCGATGGATTTCAAATACTATTATAGATAACACTCCAATATTGACATAAATAATTTCAAAGATCTGAATAAGATAACCTATAGTTTTTGTAACAACCTAATATTTTGGTGAAATATATTTTTTCATATAAATTTAATATTTTATATATTTTGTGTTACACACAACACAATGTTTAACATATATTAGCCACAACACATAGTTTAAATTAAGCGTGGCATATTATTAAAATATTATTATTAATTATGATTATTATTAAATAGCCATTGGAAATGTGGGAATGAATTATATTAAAAAGATTATGAAAATAAAAAATTTTACACATAAATTTGAAATTAATTGTCTTCTGACCAAATAATTATAAATGAAAATAAGAACTATTCAAAATTAATGGAAATCCTTTTCTAGGAAAATATTTTTATGCATAAAAATGACTATTACATCAATTAAATAAATAATTTTTTTTATTTTAAATAAATTTATATATTTTATATTCAATATTTTCTAAAATTAATCCTATGTGTTTTTAGACAGTATATATTAATAAATAAATTTTTTCCCTTAAAAATTATATTTTTATAGAAATTAGATTTAGGGAATTTTCAACACTTATTTTTAAAATTAATTTTTTAATATTTTAGAAAATTTATTTAAAAAATTAAAGTTAATTTTTTGATTCATCAAGTTATAATTATCTTAGGGTGAATTTTTTAGAATTTTCATACAAGATAATCTTTTCGATTAATTGCGAAAAATAATGTTTTTTATTAAGAAGTGTGAATTCTTTTAAAACTTTTAAAACATCCAAGTTATTTACAAAAGGTTTTAAAATAATATTTAGTTCAATTATATATCTATTAATCCAATTTATTTCATTGAAATAATTTTCATTTTCAATTTTGATATAAAAACATTTTAAACTTTTGAACATTTTAACTTTGAAAACACACTTTCTCATCCCATTATTGGGATTATTTTTAAATTAAAAATTTCCACTTATGTTTATGGAATTTGGAAAAACAGATTCCATATTTTGAATAATAATAAATTATATTATATAAAAGGGTAATATTAATTTATTACATAATGAATTGTAAAAAAATTAAAAATTATTTACAGCGATGATGGTAAAAATGGTTTTAATAGGGGTTAAAATAAAAAAGGGTTAAAAATAAACCAAAAAAGCTCAAAAAAACCATTCTATGTAAATATTTAGACCTTATGTCTTCAATTTTAGATAAATTATCATTTTCATGTGACATGAGAAAAATAATGGTACAACTTTTTTATTTCAAAAATTACTTGTGTACCACTCACCTAACTTATAAAAGCCCACCCCATCCCATATCCCCTTCACACTTTTAAAACACCCTGATTTGGTAAATACCTACAAAAATTACTTTAATAATTCTCACTTATCATACTATAAGAATTTTTTTGGAGATAAATCTAACCAAATAAGCCTTTTGTTGTAATCCAAAAGAAGTTTTCTGAAAAAGATGTAACATCCCAAATTGATCATTTTATTTTATTTATTATTCCACATCCTTTAATTAGTATTATACCATGATGAAATGATAACATAAGTATGTTATACATACAAGGGTATTTATGTGAATTTAATTACCTAAAACTATATGATATTTCATCAAATGGGTTATGAAATCACTATTCATGTGTTTAGTGGAATCCCACAAAACGAACTGATGCCATTTATTTTTCCATTTACACTTATCACAAAAGGATATAATGATGTATTTATTATTTATAATTATATTTATGATATTATTTTTCATTTTTAATCATTATATAACATGTTACTTCTTACTTTCCACTATATGGAAATCCAATAACATCGTTTATGTGTACAGCAGACTTCCACCACATGAAGCGATTTGATTTGTTATTCCCATATGCTTTACATGGATGGTAATAATGGTAGGTTTAAATATAAATATTATATATATATGAAATAAAAAATATTATTTCATGGTAAATATAATTTCATGTGTCTTAAAATTAAACTGTTTCCAAAGTTGTAAAGGGTTTATTGTAACACCCCAAGCTTCTACGGTACGCTTCTCTTTGAATAATGTGATAGCATGTGTTGTACGCAACACCGATTTCTAACACACCATAACTAATCAAACTAGCCGTTATGAATAGTAACACCTACTTTTTGAAATTATATATATTTTATATTTGAAAATAGACTTCATTTTTGGATTCGGAATATCTAATTTAGCCTAAGGTGAAATTTTGGTACTTTTTGGATAACTTTAATATTTTGATGAATAGTGAAAATTACTAAATTTTAATTAAAAACAACTTTTTTAATCAAAATAATTAATAGTGATAAATTGTGAATTTGAGTGGTTTTAAAGTATATTTAGAATATATTTTTACCATTTAATATAATGTTGGTCATTGGACATAATTTTACAATTAAACCGAACATAAACAAGTGTCAATCTTTTGATAGTTATTACCTCTTAAAAACACGCTTTTTGTTTTGACAGCGGGAATTAATTTTAAATTAATTTCTGCCACTTCTGTGTTTTGAATTTAGGAAAATGGATTCCATATTTGGAATCAGGATTTTCAAATTGTGTAAATAGGTAACTTTTATTTTTAGACATTTTGAATAATTACTGCGGTAAATATTTTATTTACCATGGTTAAGGGTAAATCCGGTAAATAAGGGTTAAAAAAATAATATTATAATAATACTAAATTACCCTAAAACGTGTCTTAACCCTATTGGTTGATACATGGTCGACCATGGGAATCTTTGGGTCTATTTTGGGACCCCATGGATCCACTTGTAAGTGATAATGACACTTTATTTTAATTTAGTTAAAATGAATACAAAAATGACACAAGCATATATCTTTTAGAACAACAATTGTTACATAGGGTTATATATGTTGGATTTTAGATTATAAATATTTATTAGAAAGCTAAAAGGATTTCATACATAATGATATTTTATTTATAATTTTTAGACATTAAAGAATTTATTTTATATATGACATAATGATGATGCAGTAATTACTATAATAGTGAAAAATTAAAATAATTGATATTATAAATACCCAAATAAATATAATATGAAACTTTTAATGAATTAAACTAATTTTATAGGATAATATGATATATTAGGATTGATTTAATTGACTTTTTTCGAAGTAATCAATCTGTTATGAGTTTCACAAAAATCAACTATTGAATAGTGTCAAAATTGACATAAAAGAGTTCTTAAACAAATATTATATTATTAATTGATACTAAATTCTTAAAAATCTAGGGTTCGGCCAAGAGACTTATATCATGATAGGTTCATAATTAATGTACCACTTGGGGGTCACTTTGATGTATATAGTAAGTTTATTAACCATATTATATAAAAATACAAAGAGACATTGTAAAAGTGAAACTAATTAACTTAGAGTTAATACTTAAAGATAAGGTTAATATAAGTACCCAAACCTGTCTAAATTCTATTGGTTGAGTGTTTTTCGACCTATACCCACCTTAACCTTTGAATAATCAACTTTGGAGCCATTAGAAACTGAATATGAATTTATTATAAATTAATATTTCTAGCTTTTCCAAAGGTGCCCCTCACCCCTCTTATAAAAGGGCACTCCTCCTTCTCATTTCTTCACACCTTCAAAGCCTTTTGGTTCAGCCAAACTCTGCCCAAATACTATCCCAACATCCCTCAATACAACCTAGAGGCCTTAGTTTGATCAGAAAGCCAACCTAAGGAGCCCTTTTGATCAAATCAAAAGGAAGAACCCGAAGAAGAGGTAATGATTTCACCACCCTTCTCCAAGTTCATTTCTTCTTCCACTTCTTCTTCCTTTGTTCTTACCATTCTAAAATAATAACTCCATTATCTCACATATACTGTGATGTTATTATAAATATGGTACAATCATATTCAGTATTCTATCCACCCTTTGAATAACATGTCACCATACGTGCGTACGTATGGCTTACCGTCTCCACGTCGTGGTGTAATTGTTATTCAATATAATATTATTTGGATGGGTATAATAATGATGTGTAACTCATGTAAATAATAAATATAACATGTTAATGATTCTGTATATATGATATACCATCCATTTATATATTATTTTAATATCAAAAGAATGATATTGTCGCTCGTGCGTACGTACGGACTACCGTCTCCACGAACGCGATTAGATTCATTCTCCATCGTATCCATTCAAGTATAATTATCATTTGATGATTTAAAAATGATGTTTAAGGACTGGATATCATTATGGATATGAATAAGATACAACAACCATGGCTTATGTAACAAAACATATAAAAGAAAATGAGTAAGTTAACTCCCGAAACGACGATAATTCTAAGATATTATTAACAAATCAATGTTAAAAGATCATATATGATATCATATTAATATATATGATTCTTGTATAATTTAATAACAACTATTTCACCATTATACAGGAGGTTAACCTACCCCAACCAAGGAAAAGTACAAGGTAAGGGTTTACTTTACAACCTCTTCATTATCCAAGGTTGTTTATACGTAATAATCTACTGGGATCTCTTTATCATCCACATCCATGTTTCTTAAAAATGCATTTCAAAACATTTTTACTATTTACTAGAATATGAGTTAAAGTAATTTATACCCTTTTTGACTTTTATAAGTGGTTTATAAAGGAATCTTTCGGTCGTTTTCAAAACAAGTTCCTTTTTAACCTTTTCGACAGAATTAAGGTAAGAATGTTTTTTTTAACTTATACGGCGGGTGCAGCTATTTTCCGCCGTTATAAAATCTTCAATGCTTCCCTTACAAGCTTATAAGAATATTTTCAAAGAAAATGTTTTATTTTATATGGATCTTAAATTATTTCAAAATAAAAGGAGATATTTCTTTAAAAAGAATTTTGATTTCATCTATGTCAACATCCTTTGATGGATTTTAAGATTATTTGAAGTTGATTTATTATGATACAAAACTTCTATATTGTATTAAAGGTTTTGTGATATGTTTGACTGTGGATGTGCTATTTTTATACCATTCATAGTTTATGGTGAAAGTATTTACATTTCATATGCTAGTTTTAATACAAATGTTTATGTTATGTTTAAACCTTTTCATATGGGAATGCATTGGACTTAATATGTGACGGGTGGAGCCCGCTATAGCTCCTCGATGCATCGGTAGGTCTCATGAGACAAACTAGTGTCTTGGCACAAGGCCTTGACAAAATCTTATTTGTAGTCTTGGCACGAGGCCTTGTCTATGTGGTTATGATAGTCTGGCATTATGCATTCCAACATTATGAAAGTGGTTAATGATTTTTGCATGTGATTATTCGATTAGTAGAATATCCATGTGAATAAGTAAATGGAATTATTTCATTTTATTTATGCCATACCATGTTGAAAGTTCATGTTTAAAAGGCTTTTGTTTTAGTTATACATTGCCTTAAATGTTTATTCTTATTGATGAAAGTTTCCGCTATATTGTTATCCTTACTAGGCATTTGAGCTCACCCCTTTTCTATGTTTTATTTTTCCCAGGAAGTGAAGATGTAAGTTATGAATGACCTGCAGGGATATTATGAGGGGATTATAGTGTGGACTGTGGAAACATTATGTTGTTGTAGTAGTTTTTCATTTTATGATGTAATGTAAAACTTATGAATATATCTAGTGTTTCCAAGGCTACTAAACCAATCGGTCTTTCGAGATTTGATCTTTCTTGTGATCATGCCAATGTTATGTAATAATGCACCGACTCTAGGCAACTAGGGTAGGGGCGTTACAGTTGGTATCAGAGGAAGTTTAGTACAAACCTTTGAAGCTAGATTTAGATAAACTCTGATTAGAGCACGTAGACCTAAGATGAACTTTGAAGATTAGTATAGAAGAACTTCCTAGAATTTTGGTATTGTAGAGATTTTGTGAGTTTTCCGAGCAGTACATCCCTGTCTGGATACGAGCAGGTAGAGGCGGCTCTGGCACAGATGTACCTAGGGGTAAAACCCGAAAACACCGCTTTGAGCTAGA
Source organism: Viscum album (assembly GCA_963277665.1). Classification (NCBI taxonomy): domain Eukaryota; kingdom Viridiplantae; phylum Streptophyta; class Magnoliopsida; order Santalales; family Viscaceae; genus Viscum; species Viscum album. Next base: position 1,039,747,358 of record OY728163.1, on the reverse strand, counting down.
CTCGAACGGGAACTGGTGCACGACAACGGGCCTTGCTGCACTCTTGGTTACGACACTCCCGGGGGATATGCTTAGGATAACTCTCATTTTCATTACAAATCATTTTGAAGGGATTATGAGTATATACATCCTCAAAGAAAAAAATTCTTATGATTATGGATTATATCCATAAATAGTTCAATTTATGTTAAGTGTTTTATAAGTATGGGATTATGTATTTTGATTCATAAACTGATCTAGTTTATGCCATTGTTTAGAAATGGCGCCTAGTGGATGAAATGGAAACCGTATCAATGCACGAACTCCATGTAGGGATTTCCCTCCTGCTCAAGATAATTATAGTGGGGCTGGTGATGCAACTGGTGCTGATCAGCTAATCACCATACTGGGACAACTTACTCAGGTTATGAATAATAACCTTACCCGTATGGAGCACCCTGATCCGCAGCGTGGAGGATCAATGTTAGATCGATTCATGAGGCAACAACCACCAACGTTAAATGGGAATACAAATCCCTTAGTAGCTGAGAAATGGATATTTTCCCTAGAGAAAATATTTCAGGCTTTGGGGAGCAGTGAAAGGGAAAAAGTTATCATGGCAGTTTACCGCCTCACTGGAGATGCTGATCAATGGTGGTCATTGATTCAGAACATGAAGGAAGATGATGAAGTATCAAATATGGAATGGAGAGAGTTCAAAGATCTGTTTTTAGAAAAATACTTTCCTCGCGACCATCAAGCAGATATGGAAAGACAATTTCTGAGCCTGAGACAAAAGGAGGATGAAAATGTCACAAAGTATGAGGCTAACTTTACAAGGTTAGAGAGGTATGCTGGAGATTATATTCGCAACCCAAGAAGTAAGATTTATCGTTTCTTTGATGGGTTAAAACCATTTCTCCGTCGAGCATTAGTCTCACAATCCTTTTCATCGTACGAAGACATTGTCTCATGTGCTATCAAGACCGAAAAGGAATTATCTAAGTCTTATGACTTTAAAGCAAAGCAAGAGAAGAAGAGACCTGCTGATCAATCTGGGAATGGAAATAAGGGGAAGAAGGGAAAGGTTGAATATCCATCTTGTGGTAAATGCGGGAAGAAACATCCTGGTACTTGCTTGAAGGGAATGGGAGTCTGTTACAAGTGTGGTGAAAAAGGCCACCAAGCTCATGATTGCAAGGGGAAGAAGGAAGCTACCAACTTTCAGTGCTATAATTGCAAGGAGATGGGGCATTATGCAAATTCATGTCCTAAGCGTCAGGAGAACTTACCTCAGAAAAGGCCAAGGGATCAAGGCCAGGCTTATGCTATCACTACTGCTAAGGTAGAAGCTCTGAAAGACGTGGTGGCAGGTAATTTAATGGTTTCCTCAAGTTTAGCAAATGCATTATTTGATTCTGGATCATCGCATTGTTTCATATCTTCCCAGTTTGCTAAGAAAATTAGATATTTCCAATTTGATTTAATAAGGGAGTTGTCAGTTAAAACTCCTAAGGGAAGTATCGTTGCAACAAAGTTTTGTGAATCAGTCCCCATTAGAGCACATAAATTTTCTTTATCTGCTGATCTCATCGTTATACCTATGATTGAGTTTGATATAATCCTTGGCATGGACTGGCTTTCGGACTATGATGCGAAGATTTATTGTAAGAAGAAAGAGGTTACGATTCTTGATGATAATGATAAGGAACACCTTATTTTTAGAGCAGAATCGTCACCACCTAATTCTTATTTAGATCCACCCTCAATAGCTCAACTAAATTCAATTATTGGGGAGGAAGAGAATGAAATAACTGCGGGTGAGGAAAGGAATGTTCAAATAGAGGATGTACCTGTTGTGAAAGAATTTGTAGATGTATTTCCAGAAGATTTACCTGGACATCCTCCAGAACGAGAAGTTGAGTTTTCTATTGATTTGATTCCTGGATCAAGGCCTATATCAAAGACCCCTTATTGAATGGCCACTGTAGAGTTAGTCGAACTAAAGAAACAACTAGAGGAATTGAGTAATAAGGGATTTATTCGCCCTAGTGTTTCTCCATGGGGAGCCCCTGTTCTTTTTGTTAAAAAGAAAGATGGATCTATGAGGTTATGTATCGACTACAGGGAGATCAATGCTATAATGATAAAGAACAAGTATCCCCTACCTCGTATTGATGATTTATTTGACCAACTGCATGGAGCTCAATACTTTTCAAAGATTGACCTTCGATCTGGATACCATCAGTTGTGTGTGAAGAAGGAAGACATTCCGAAAACAGCATTTCGAACCAGGTACGTGCATTACGAGTTTACTGTAATGCCATTTGGATTGACTAATGCACCCTCTGTATTCATGGATCTGATGAATAGAGTTTTCAAGGAGTATCTCAATGAATTTGTGGTGTTATTTATTGATGATATCTTGGTATACTCCAAAACCTACGAAGATCATGAAAATCACTTGCGCATTATCTTGAAGACTCTGAGGAGGCATGAATTATATGGGAAGTTTAGCAAGTGTGAATTCTGGCTTCAGGAGATTTCTTTTCTTGGCCATATTGTCTCTAAAGATGGAATCTCTGTTGATCCTTCTAAGACCAAGGCAATCCAAGAATGGCCAGCACCTACGAGTATAACTAAGGTACGTAGTTTTATTGGTTTGGCAGGTTATTATCGACGTTTCGTCCAGAATTTTTCCCGATTGGCTAACCCATTAACGAAGCTCACACGTAAAGGGGTTAAATTTGTTTGGACAAAAGAGTGTGAAGAATGTTTTGAAGAACTGAAGAGAATATTAGTCAATGCTCCTATATTGACTCTACCATCGGGGAATGATGGGTTCGTTATTTATAGTGATGCATCGAAGAAAGGACTTGACTGTGTCCTTATGCAGAATGATAGAGTTATTGCCTATGCATCACGACAGTTGAAAATTCATGAACAAAACTATCCTACTCATGATCTCGAGTTAGCAGCAGTGATCTTTGCTTTGAAGATATGGAGGCACTACCTCTATGGTGAAAAATGTGAGATTTATACTGATCACAAGAGTTTGAAGTATATTTTCTCACAAAAAGAACTCAACATGAGGCAAAGGAGATGGCTTGAATTACTCAAGGATTATGATTGTACGATACACTACCACCCAGGGAAGGCAAACAAGGTGGCAGATGCTTTGAGTAGAAAATACCATGGAGTTTTGAACAATATGAGAATTGAAAGGGATCCAATTTTTATGGATCTAGTGAAGATGGACATGGGAATAACCAGGGAAGGTGAAACATCAACGCTTTTTCAAATGGTTGTCAAACCATCTTTACTAGAAAGGATTAAGAGTTCTCAGACCGATGATGAAGAATTCCAAAAGAAGATTAAAGCTGTGAATGATGGGAGATTGAGAGACTTTGTGTATGAAGATGGAATTTTGAAATTCGGGAAGAGACTTTGTGTTCCCAATATACCTGATCTAAAAAGGGAATTGCTGGATGATGCTCATAGTTTTAATTTCTCTATACACCTTGGGAGCACCAAAATGTATAGAGATTTGAAGGAACATTTTTGGTGGGACAACATGAAGAGAGAGATTGCTGATTTTGTGTCAAGATGTATGGTTTGTCAACAAGTGAAAGCTGGAAGGCAACAGCCTGGAGGAGTCATGCAACCTCTTCCCATACCGGAGTGGAAATGGGACAATGTTACGATGGACTTTGTCATGGGGCTACCAAAGACTCCTAGAAGGAATGATGCAATATGGGTTATTGTTGATCGTCTTACCAAGACAGCACATTTTCTTGCTATAAGAGAAGATCTACCCCTGGAACGTCTAGCAAGACTATATATTAATGAAGGTGTGAGACTTCATGGAGTACCCCTATCGATTGTTTCTGATCGTGATCCCCGTTTTACTTCAAGATTCTGGAAAAGTCTTCAGAAATCCCTAGATACTGAACTTCATTTGAGCACTGCTTACCACCCTCAGACAGACGGACAATCAGAACGGACTATTCAAACCTTAGAAGACATGTTGAGATCTTGCTCACTTGACTTTCAGGGTATGTGGGATCAATATTTACCTCTGGTAGAATTTTCCTATAACAATAGCTTCCATTCGAGTATTCAGATGGCACCATATGAAGCGTTATACGGAAAGAGATGTCGTACACCAACCTGTTGGGATGATGTTGGTAAAAGAAAACTTGTAGGCCCAGAACTGGTGGAGGAAACGGTGGAAAAGGTGAAAGTAATCCAAAATCACATCAAAGCAGCTCAAAGTAGGCAGAAGAGCTATGCCGATAATCGAAGGAAGGATTTGGAATTTCAAGTCGGTGATCATGTTTTCCTGAATGTATCTCCATGGAAGGGAGTCATACATTTTGGTAAGAAAGGTAAATTGAGTCCCAGGTACATCGGACCTTTCGAAATTCTAGAACGAATTGGGGTTGTAGCTTACCGATTGGCAATGCCGCCAAGTCTCTCCAAAGTTCACGATGTGTTCCACGTATCTCTATTGAGGAAATACATGCCTGATCCGACGCATGTACTCACCTATGAGGAATTTGAACTGGAACCCGATCTGTCTTATTGCGAAGAGCCTGTCAAGATTCTTGATACGAGAGAACAAGTGCTGAGAAACCGGACGACACGTCTGGTAAAAGTTTTGTGGAGAAACCATAAGATGGAAGAGGCAACGTGGGAACCCGAGGAACTTATGATGAAGAACCACCTGAGTCTTTTTATGCAGTAATACCCTAGAAATTGCGAGGACGCAATTATTTGAAGGAGGAGAGAATGTAACACCCCAATCTTCTACGGTACGCTTCTCTTTGAATAATGTGATAGCGTGTGTTGTACGCAACACCGAGTTCTAACACACCATAACTAATCAAACTAGCCATTATGAATAGTAACACCTACTTTTTGAAATTATATATATTTTATATTTGAAAATAGACTTCATTTTTGGATTCGGAATATCTAATTTAGCCTAAGGTGAAATTTTGGTACTTTTCGGATAACTTTAATATTTTGATGAATAGTGAAAATTACTAAATTTTAATTAAAAACAACTTTTTTAATAAAAATAATTAATAGTGATAAATTGTGAATTTGAGTGGTCTTAAAGTATATTTAGAATATATTTTTACCATTTAATATAATGTTGGTCGTTGGACATAATTTTACAATTAAACCGAACATAAACAAGTGTCAATCTTTTGATAGTTATTACCTCTTAAAAACACGCTTTTTGTTTTGACAGCGGGAATTAATTTTAAATTAATTTCTGCCACTTCTGTGTTTTGAATTTAGGAAAATGGATTCCATATTTGGAATCAGGATTTTCAAATTGTGTAAATAGGTAACTTTTATTTTTAGACATTTTGAATAATTACTGCGGTAAATATTTTATTTACCATGGTTAAGGGTAAATCCGGTAAATAAGGGTTAAAAAAATAATATTATAATAATACTAAATTACCCTAAAACGTGTCTTAACCCTATTGGTTGATAGATGGTCGACCATGGGAATATTTGGGTCTATTTGGGGACCCCATGGATCCACTTGTAAGTGATAATGACACTTTATTTTAATTTAGTTAAAATGAATACAAAAATGACACAAGCATATATCTTTTAGAACAACAATTGTTACATAGGGTTATATATGTTTGATTTTAGATTATAAATATTCATTAGAAATATAAAAAGATTTCTTACATAATGATATTTTATTTATAATTTTTAGACATTAAATAATTTATTTTATATATGACATAATGATGATGCAGTAATTACTATAATAGTGAAAAATTAAAATAATTGATATTATAAATACCCAAATAAATATAATATGAAACTTTTAATGAATTAAACTAATTTTCTAGGATAATATGATATATTAGGATTGATTTAATTGACTTTTTTCTAAGTAATCAATCTGTTATGAGTTTCACAAAAATCAACTATTGAATAGTGTCAAAATTGACATAAAAGAGTTCTTAAACAAATATTATATTATTAATTGATAATAAATTCCTAAAAATCTAAGGTTCGGCCAAGAGACTTATATCATGATAGGTTCATCATTAATGTACCACTTGGGGGTCACATGGATGTATATAGTAAGTTTATTAACCATATTATATAAAAATACAAAGAGACATTGTAAAAGTGAAACTAATTAACTTAGAGTTAATACTTAAAGATAAGGTTAATATAAGTACCCAAACCTATCTAAATTCTATTGGTTGAGTGGTTTTAGACCTATCCCCACCTTAACCTTTGAATAATCAACTTTGGAGCCATTAGAAACTGAATATGAATTTATTATAAATTAATATTTCTAGCTTTTCCAAAGGTGCCCCTCACCCCTCTTATAAAAGGGCACTCCTCCTTCTCATTTCTTCACACCTTCAAAGCCTTTTGGTTCGGCCAAACTCTGCCCAAATACTCTCCCAACATCCCTCAATACAACCTAGAGGCCTTAGTTTGATCATAAAGCCAACCTAAGGAGCCCTTTTGATCAAATCAAAAGGAAGAACCCGAAGAAGAGGTAATGATTTCACCACCCTTCTCCAAGTTCATTTCTTCTTCCACTTCTTCTTCCTTTGTTCTTACCATTCTAAAATAATAACTCCAGTATCTCACATATACTGTGATTTTATTATAAATATGGTACAATCATATTCAGTATTCTATCCACCCTTTGAATAACATGTCACCATACGTGCGTACGTACGGCTTACCGTCTCCACGTCGTGGTGTAATTGTTATTCAATATAATATTATTTGGATGGGTATAATAATGATGTGTAACTCATGTAAATAATAAATATAACATGTTAATGATTCTGTATATATGATATACCATCCATTTATATATTATTTTAATATCAAAAGAATGATATTGTCGCTCGTGCGTACGTACGGACTACCGTCTCCACGAACGCGATTAGATTCATTCTCCATCGTATCCATTCAAGTATAATTATCATTTGATGATTTAAAAATGATGTTTAAGGACTGGATATCATTCTGGATATGAATAAGATACAACAACCATGGCTTATGTAACAAAACATATAAAAGAAAATGAGTAAGTTAACTCCCGAAACGACGATAATTCTAAGATATTATTAACAAATCAATGTTAAAAGATCATATATGATTTCATATTAATATATATGATTCTTGTATAATTTAATAACAACTATTTCACCATTATACAGGAGGTTAACCTACCCCAACCAAGGAAAAGTACAAGGTAAGAGTTTACTTTACAACCTCTTCATTATCTAAGGTTGTTTATACGTAATAATCTACTGGGATCTCTTTATCATCCACATCCATGTTTCTTAAAAATGCAATTCAAAACATTTTTACTATTTACTAGAATATGAGTTAAAGTCATTTATACCCTTTTTTACTTTTATAAGTGGTTTATAAAGGAATCTTTCGGTCGTTTTCAAAACAAGGTCCTTTTTAACCTTTTCGACAGAATTAAGGTAAGAATGTTTTTTTTAACTTATACGGCGGGTGCGGCTATTTTCCGCCGTTATAAAATCTTAAAAGCTTCCCTTACAAGCTTATAAGAATATTTTCAAAGAAAATGTTTTATTTTATATGGATCTTAAATTATTTCAAAATAAAAGGAGATATTTCTTTAAAAAGAATTTTGATTTCATCTATGTCAACATCCTTTGATGGATTTTAAGATTATTTGAATTTGATTTATTATGATACAAAACTTATATATTGTATTGAAGGTTTTGTGATATGTTTGACTGTGGATGTGCTATTTTTATACCATTCATAGTTTATGGTGAAAGTATTTACATTTCGTATGCTAGTTTTAATACGAATGTTTATGTTATGTTTAAACCTTTTCATATGGGAATGCATTGGACTTAATATGTGACGGGTGGAGCCCGCTATAGCTCCTCGATGCATCGGTAGGTCTCATGAGACAAACTAGTGTCTTGGCACAAGGCCTTGACAAAATCTTATTTGTAGTCTTGGCACGAGGCCTTGGCTATGTGGTTATGATAGTCTGGCATTATGCATTCCAACATTATGAAAGTGGTTAATGATTTTTGCATGTGATTATTCGATTAGTAGAATATCCATGTGAATAAGTAAATGGCATTATTTCATTTTATTTATGCCATACCATGTTGAAATTTCATGTTTAAAAGGATTTTGTTTTAGTTATACATTTCCTTAAATGTTTATTCTTATTGATGAAAGTTTTCGCTATATTGTTATCCTTACTGGGCATTTGAGCTCACCCCTTTTCTATGTTTTATTTTTCCCAGGAAGTGAAGATGTAAGTTATGAATGACCTGCAGGGATATTATGAGGGGATTATAGTGTGGACTGTGGAAACATTATGTTGTTGTAGTAGTTTTTCATTTTATGATGTAATGTAAAACTTATGAATATATCTAGTGTTTCCAAGGATACTAAACCAATCGGTCTTTCGAGATTTGATCTTTCTTGTGATCTTGCCAATGTTATGTAATAATGCACTGACTCTAGGCAACTAGGGTCGGGGCGTTACATTTATGTTATAATCTCATCAATTATCAGGATAGTTTATGATTAAGTCTCCAATTTGGAAATCTTATGATATACCTATAAATAAATCTATTTACTTTTATTCTCATCTTTCCATGAAATTTTCAGGTAATAGTAAAATTTTTACACTCTTTATTACTTTATTTAATTGAGAAAATTATTTTAATAAAAACAAACATTACTTATCTCTTCAGGTTGGAGTTTTATTTTAATCCCCAAACATGTTTTCTTTTTTTAAAAAAAATTATTGGAATGATTTTTTAAAGGAATTTTAACCCATGTTTTACTTTTTATAATTTTTTTAAAGTAATCTTAATGTCATATTTTTAAAAATTCCCATTTTTATTCTTCTAAAAATGGTAAAATATTTGTTATTTTCATGTGTATGACATGAATACAATATACCACCATCATGAAAATTATTTTCCTTTAATATTCATTTATAAGTTTTGAAAGTTTTTATTCAAAGAAAAGAATTTTTAAAATGTTTTATGTTTAATTTTTTTTTTTCAAATCAAAAAGGATATCTTCCCTAAGAATTTTTTAAATGACTTTAAATATTAATTTTTAATTCATCAAAGTTATTTTCAAAGAAAGGGATTTCCAAAATATTTTATGGATTTTTTGTTTTAAAAATTGATTTTCAAAATAAAAGTTATTTCTTCAAGAAATATTCCAAATGATATTTGGAAATTATTTTCCATATAAGATGATATTCTTTGATGTAACTTATGATTTACTGGGGACATGATCAAAGGATACCATTATTATTATTTACATTAACGTTTTATGTTTATGATATAAATAGTTTTTATTAAACATATTTATTTTCAATGGTTCTGATATGATGAATGTTTTTCGATCTTATGTAACAAACATTTATAGATTATTTGATGGTTATAACCTATATATATCTCCAATTAATTAGGAAATGTTTAATGTTACATGAGATCAAAATTTACAAAGGAGGTTATACCGTGCATGAAAAAAGAGCATAAAAATGTGGTTATCATGATCCTAAAACAAGAGAGTACATGAGAGGTTATCCTAAGACAATTACAAGTGGGTAAATTGGAGGTTATCCCATTCCCAAAAAGTGGTATACGAGAGGTTATTACAAGCCCAAATCAATACACTATTTATTATCCCAAACATAACATTTTATGAATATCTTATTAGACATATTTTACATAATAATTTCTATTCTTATATATATTCCAAAATTCCATGTCTTATGTCAATTTTATTCTCTCATGGTCATGTTCTTTTATTTCCTTATGATTCATGTCTTATCAAATGCCAATATATACATGATGTCCCATGATTAATATATTTTATAGGAAGGGTATATTTTAAAAATGTTAAGCTCATGTTCTCATACCGTTATGCTCATGTTGGTCTTATGTGATCATTAATATCTCACATTAATACCATTACCAACAATATTATCACACCTTTTCTTATGTTTAATTTCCTCGGGATAAGAAAAATGTAATTATGTATGATATATCCAAGAATGGTAATAGTTATGAAGAACATAGTGGGAGATGATGTGGATCACTTATGGACCAGTTGTTTATATATCCATGTTTCCAAAGGAAGTATACCTTTATGTACCTCAATCATGTGTTTGTTTAATTTATTGAATATTCATCTAAAATGATGTAATATCATTTATTAAAAATATTGGGTTGCTATAGTTGGTATCAGATGAAAGGTTTAGTTAACCTTTTAAAACTAGGATGAGAAAACATTAGTGAGATTTCAATCAGTATTTTTGAGGTTATGTATTATTATATGTTTAAGGATATGTCTAAAGATGATGAATTTATAAGAAAATATCTCTGAATTTTGGTATAGAATAGAGTGAGTTATTTCTAATTATATCTCATTCAAGATACTACATGAAGTTTTTTATCTTGAAAATAGGTACCTAGGGGTAATAACGATGAAAATGGCACATTGATCTAGAATTAATCATCACTTAGTGGATGAAATTGGGTCTTTCTACAATACTGGTTCAATACTCTAAGGGGATGTGCTTTGTAAAGTAAAAAACTCTTTAAAAACCATCATGAATAATTTAAATAGATAATCACCATGAATTACCTAGGATAAAATTATGGTTTCATAAATTAAAATGACGGTGTCATGATTTAGATATCCTATAGGTGATTCTTCATAATTATGTGGTTACTCACTAAGATTAGGGTTTCTGACACTATTATTTTTTGTTTTAATCAATGGAAAGAACCTAAAGAAATCATATTAATGATGAATGCAATAGAAAATTAAAAAATTAATACCCTAAGTGGAATGAAAAACGTCTTTACTATTCTCACATAATTTTCTGGAGATATGAATCAAGCTATATTTTCAAATGGGGAAAGGTGGGAACAAAATTCTATTGAGTCCTTCTTGAGGAAATATTCACATTTTTTATTGGGACTTATGATCAACTATTTTATAAGAAATTAATCTTCACCACTGAAAAGATATTTTCCATGATCCTATGTTCTAAGGATGATATTTTCATTTTAGTTTGCTACCATTTGGAAGGTGAAGTAGATCAATGATAGACACTTATCAAGAATATGAGGCAACATGATTAAATTTAATCCCTTAATTTGTATGAGTTCATGAAAATAATTTTCAATAAGTAATTTCATCATATTATTTTTATGATTATAGATAAGGAGTTCCCTGAATAAAGAAAAATGATGATGTATAATTTGGTACCTATATACTTTTTTTTCAAGACATGCGAAGTGCACATTTGGTATTATTATCCAACTTAAAAGTAAGGGTGATCAATTCATTAGTTTATTAAAACCATGTCATCAAAGGGTGTTATACATAAAATAATTTAGTAGATATGAATAGATTGTTCTATGTGCTATCATAGTGGAAAGATAGTTTGAATTTACGTATCAATCTCATAGTTTTGGTAATAAGATAAAAATGTAATTCAAAATAAAATCTAAAAACCATGGAGAGAGAAGATGGAATTTCCTTTATGCTCAAATTGTAGGGAAAACATAGAGGAAATTTTCTTTAGTGAACTAGTAAATGTTTTAAGTGTATATGGGTAAGAATATAGGTAATCTAATACCAAAGTGATGGGAAGAAGCTAGCTAATGATGAATATATATATATATATCTACAAAAAATGAACCACCCATAATCCATTGTTTCAAATGAAAGTATTATGGGAATTATGTTAATCAATTCCCTAATCCAAGGGATAATGTGAATAATAATCCACAAAAACCTATGAAGACAAAGGGGAAAATGAAATGTTATATAGTCATGATAGTTAAAGTAAATCATGATAATTTGGGAAAACTGAACATCCAATCCACAATAGGTAAATTTCATGTTTTATTTTGTATTAATGATCCAAATAAGAATATTATTGTTTGAAATTTCATGTGATTTTGAGAAATTACCTTCTCTCACTACAAGATTATGGAATAATGAAAACCCATTTTATATTATATTAGTACAAGGTTGAACTTAATATTCAAATTAAAATGTTTTTATATAAGATAAGTACTTATTTATGTAATAAATGGTGAATTATTTTTTGAAAGAAAATATTTTTCCATATAAGGTTATGTTAAGAGATATAGATTCCATCATGGGTTTATAAGTTTAATATAGATCATAAGTTCAAAGTATTATACACCCCAATTTAGTTTTAACATGATGGAAGTTTATCAATATTACAGATATTTTGAGAGACATTTAAGAAATAAAAACCCATTGATTTTTTTTGTTTTAATGACAATGTTATTTGATCGGGAATGTCTTTAAACATTGTAGACATATGATTAAAGGTTATAGTGAGCATATAGTTAATGATATCTTTGATGTTGAGGTAATTATTGGCTGTATTTTACCAACTTACAAAGTTAGAAAATAAAATTTCTATCAAATAAAATTTCTCTCTGGTACCCTTTCAATAATATTGATTGAGGAAGTGCTAATGATGTATGTGATAGCGTATTCAATTGTATCTAATCTAGATCAATTGTTTCCCTCTAATTTTTGGTTAAGTATTCTAAAATATCTTTATATGGAATTGAGTTTTAGTACTATGTATCATCCTCAAGTATATGGCCATTCAAAGAGGACAATTTAAACCCTAGAGGATTTGCTAATATCTTCTCGAATGGATTTCAATGGAAGTTGGGATCAAAACCTTCTTCTAGTTTAGTTTTATTACAAATATATCTTCTACTTGTAAATTAATATGGATCATTATGAATCCCATTATAGAAATAATTATAAAACTCAAACATACTCGAATGAATATGCAGAAATAAAGCTATTGGGGCCTAATATGGTTTAAAAAATGGAATATAATATTATACCCATTCAAAAAAGATAAGGGAATCATAATTTTATTATATTTTTTTCTGATAATTATCAACTTGATTTATAATTTGATGTTGGTTTGAAGGAATTTCTATAATTTATTCATGGAATAAATAACAGAAAACCAAATGCTCGGTATATTAAGCACTTTTAAATTATTTATCATATTGGGATCATAACTTATAACTTGTAACCTCTACCAAACCTATATTTGGTTCATGATGTGTTTTGTGTATCTCTTCTAAGGATGTACATATCTGATCCATCACAAGTACTAAACTCATAGGTCATACTGTTGGTATATGATCTTTGTTACAAGGAATAATAAGTGGAGATTTTGGTTCAAACAATGATAGTTCTATGAAATAATACCACTCACATGGTCAATGTTTTGTGGCCAAAACTACTATCTTGAGGAAGTTACATATGTAATAATGTAGAAGTATCCTCAGTTGTGGGTACCATAGTGATGGAATTTGATTGTAAGAATCATTTTATTTGAGTTAGAATGCAACAACCTGACATTTTGGTGTTTTATTAAATAAATTTAATATTTTCAATATTTAATGTTACATGAAACAATTATTTTATCTTGTGTTACACACAAAATTTTGTTTAAACTAAATGTGACATACTCTTAAAAAATTATTATTTAATATTATTATTATCACCTAGCTATTGGAATAGTGGGTATGAATAATATTAACTAAATTTAAAAAATACCAGGTTTATACTTGTATATAAACTAAATTATTTGGAGAACAATTAATTATAAATTAAAATAAGAACCGTTTGAAAATATAGGAAATGTTTTTATGAAAAACTATTTTAGCGCACAAAAATTTATCTTAAATCAAAAAAATTTTAAAAACTTATATATATAAATTTTAAGAAAATTAATATATTACATTGGTGATTATCCAAATCATTAAATGTTATGAACTTTTTGGTAGATAAACTTGAAATAATATTCTCTATGTTTATTTGTATCCCAAAATTCCATGTCTTATGTTAGTTTTGTGATCTCATGGATCATGCTCTATGATTTACTTATGAATAATGCATTATGAACTATGAGTATTTATTCCATGAGTCATAATTATGATATTTTTTTATTCATGTTATTGTTTTAAAATGATAATCTCATGTTTTTATACCTTTATGCTCTTGTCGTGATTATGTGACTATTGATATCTCACATTTTTACCCAGACCAAGAATCTAAGATCACTATTTATCATGGTCCATTCTCAATACATAAAGAAATATATTAAGTACGACATGTCTAATAAGGGTTATAGTAGTGAAGATCATAGTGGGAGATGGAATAGATCACATATGGACCAATTGATTATGTTTCCAAGTTTCCAAAGGCACAATACATTTACTATCCTCAGGAGTGATTTTGTGTATTACAATGAACATTTATCTAAAAATATGTAATATCTATGTATGAAAATACTGGGTCACTATAGTACTATCCTTTGTTAGATTGGTATTGGTGGGTCATTTCATATAGGTATAAAGCTAGCGTGATTGATGATGTACAAGATATAGGTGCTCCATGAGTGGTTGATGATAGATCAATGTTTTTAGATGTTCTATATGGACTAATAAATAATTTATTTGGTGTTTTAGGATTAATATATTATATTATTTAAATTCCCAATATGTTTAAGTTTGAGGAGGTTCATTTTTCATATAATTATATCCCTGAGGATCATTGGAACTTTCCAGGTTCTATGTAGGGTAGGTCGGGTTTATTATTACATGGTTTTATCCCTATAATTGGACTAGGTTAATAAATTCTTTTAAATTTTATAACTAATGAGGTATGTGGATGACCATTCACCCATTATCGATTGTGGTGAGGTGAGAATTGAAGAATATTCCACCTTTTTAGAGTATCAAACAGATATCACAGACTAGAATGAGAATAACCTTTATGTGAAAGTGAAACCATTGGTGTGAATATTAGGAAAACAATGTTACTATCATGAGAGATAATAAGAGACTGAGAGTCAGATGTAATAAATATACACTCAAAATTTTGAGTGACTTTTGTTTTTTATAATGAAAGTCCTTGATGGTGGGGTAGATATAGTAACACTAATTTTTAATCAACTCCATTATAAAATTTCTTCTAATATTTTAACATGTTTCATTATAGATGGATTAATTTTAGATGGTGTCTTACAATATGAAGAAAAATTTATTAGTTTATAATATAACATATATTCCCTGTACATGAGAGAATGAGATAATTCATATATTGTAGTATCTAAATTGGAGTTTTAGGACCCTCCATCACAATAATTTCCTCTTTCAGTCACTCCATCACGATTGTTTCTTCAACAGGGCTCACTACCCACCATGGTGCCTCACTATCCATACCTCTCTGAAAATTCTTTTTTATGGGGAGAGAAAAATTGGGGATTTTATTCAATTCCCAAAACCACTCTATTATCCGATTTGGGATAGGGAAACATGCGTCACAGTCTAAAAGCCATATGTTATGTCGTGACACCAGGGAATCTAGCAACCCTAACCTGTATTGCATGCACTATCATTCATTTGGGAATCTAAAAATATATGATCAGTAATTTCCCCAAAAAATAGAGGCTACCTAACTCATATTATACCAATTATAGGATCAATATTGGGGGTACAAGACACTCTTTCATAATATTGTCCACTTTGGGTCACTCCCCCTTGGTTTTGTTCTTCAGTAGGGATCACATCCCACTAGTGTGGCTCACTATGTACCTCTTCTAAAAAGGACCTATGATGGGGAGAAGACCATTGGGTCATATATACAATTCCAAACACCTCTTCATTCTCTGATATTTGACAAAGGAAAATGTGTCACAACATGACACCCATATGTCACGCTGTGACACCTATGCCGCAAGAAACCATGAACTGTAGGGAAATAATTTCAATTAATTTGTGACTCAAAAGGAGATATTATATAAAAGGATCCCTATATAGAGAATCCATCACCATAATAATTTTTTGGTAAATTCATTATTACTTATTTGTGGTGTAATATATATTTAGCTTTTGAGCCTAAGAAAAAGTCTCATTTCAAGACATTAATAAATTACCCAGTTGAAATAACCATAACATTAATAATACCTCATTAATCTCTAAAATTAGTATTTTTCACATTATCTATATAAACCTCAGTGAATATTAGAGGCTCACATTCTTCATGTAGGATCCAATATGTCCATGAGCAGAGAGTGTTTCTTGTGGTAAAAGTGAAACATCAATTAAGGTAGGATCCTATTATTTTTCTATTGCACCTTTCTTTCATTTTCAAAAAATTAATTTTTTATATGAATTTAGTCAATAATATAGAATAAATATATTTGTATCATTGTTTTATTTGGTTTCATTTCTTACATTAAATTATTTGGGGAAAAATTTTCATGGAGAAAGAAGATCAGTAGAGAGATCTTTTCTACCACCAAGATCCCCCATCACAACATCCCATGACACCAGGTATAACCTGAAACTGAACATAATGTTGACATAGACTAATGAGGGGGTCTAGACACTCCAACCACCACCCATATTTCCCACTCTATATCATGACTCTCACTCCATCCCTATGATAATCAAATCACCTCTATATTTCAAAATAAAGGAAAATCCAAATAAGATGGATGAAGATGAGTGGGGAGTAAAAGGTATGGTTTGAATTTGGTTGGATGGTGTAAAAATTGCAGTTATATGAATAGGTGAGTGGGAAGTAGGAATGATCAATCATTGAGAAGAAATTTTAATATAGGATCCTAATGAAACACTTAATTTCAATTTTTTTATAGTTCATTATTTATATCCCCATTAATTTCATAAATCAAGCGAATATATATCATATTTAGTATATTGATTTTTTAAAACGTTTTTTAATATATCTAATTTCTTGATTTTATTTATTAATTTTATTTAATTTCTTTTCCATACTTTAATTTATGTTTTTATAATTTCTAAATGGAAGATAAGACCATCCATTCCATTGTATAAGAATAAACTAATTTTTAAATAAGTATATAATAGTAAATTCAAAGGTATCCAATCCTTATAATTTTATAGCCTTTACAAAATATATGAAACACCAACAAGGATTTTTAAAAGTTAATACATGATCACAAAACCTATATATGAATAATGGCTCGATATCTATCATTAACCTCAAAATACAGAGGCTTAGTGATAGAACATGAATGTTCTTTATTTTGATTTTGTATTTCAATGATTTTAGCCCCACTAATTACATAATACAAAGGAAACTAAAAAATATTACTTTTTAGGTGTGTTTTCATAGTTTATTAAAAAACAAGAAAAACTAATTTTTAGTGGATATATTACTATTTTTTACTTAAATGAAAATAGTCTTACAATTTAAAATGGTTTTTTGTTTATTTTGTAGGTTAGAAGGTTAATATTAAGTATTTATATAACCACATAAAAGAATCAATAAGAAATAAATAATATTAAATTTCATATCCTTCATGATACATAAGATTAATATTGTGTGGATGTGAATACATAAAATTAAATTCCTTTTCTTTTACTAATGTTTTGAAATATGTAGCTAAAATATTTATGTATGGGTAAATTAAAATTATATTTGTATTTCATGTCACCCTTTATGTTTAATACACTACTAGTTATCCCAATTCATGATATACAAATAGCTTTTGTGAGTGATTTTTGACAAATAAATAAATTATCTGGGAAATATTTTGATTATGAGTAACATTTTGAGGTGGCTCGCTATGTAAGAGTAACTAATGAGAATGGGTACATTCTATGTGAGAATAAAATGTTGGAGGAGTTGTTATTTTATAATACTATCCATGAAAAAATTCCTCTCCTCTAGAGAGTTAACAAACTATAATTTACAAGAGACCATCATGATCCTCTATGTAACTTCCCCATGTCATCACCGATGATCAAGTCACCACCTATTATTCCGTGAAGCCATGAATTATAAATCCAACACTCACAATTATATCTCTATGTTACATCTCAACTCTTATAAAATAGGCACCTGTGATATTTATTCATATTCTAGATGATGTACATGATCCATTGATCTCATCCTATTCTATATGGACACTCTCATTAAATATAATGAAAATAATAATATTTATTATTATTATATTTAGCCAAATTGGGAAAAAAGTAAATAAATATCACATATGTATTTCCTTCAAGTAAAAGTATAAAATAAATATCCAAGAGATTTAAACAAATTAATAATCAATGAAGATAAAAAAATAGTTGTGTGTATAAATAAAATTACATTTTTCAGGGGTACATTGAAGTTAGGCATTAATGACGATCAAATCTCCACTAAATTTTTTTAAAAGTCCTCCTATCTATTCTAAGGAGTTCTCAATATTATCTTCTCAACCATGTGAGTAGAATAATTCTTTTTAATTTTTTGTTTCTTTAATTTATTTTAGCATTTAAATATATATCTCTCTCTATTTTATGTATTTTTATCCAAATATAAACATTTGTAACTCCTTGATGAAGGATAATTAACAAAGTTGGTTTGTTCATAAGGAAAGTCCTGAATCTATCGAGTCCCATTTTTTTTATTTTTGATTCATTTTAAAAATTGGGAGTGTGAATGTTAGGGGTTAGTTTGAACATTGTCTCCACTAACTACTCATGGAATTAGGTTCACAATTTAATTTACAATATCTCTTATCCCTCCCTTATCGTAGCCAATTATTCATATGGTTGTGTTGGGATTCTTGAGAGAATAATAAAGGAAGATGTTTTTGTATTCCTGGAAGTTGTCTCACTCATAATTAAGGAGTATACTGCCCTAGTGTAATAGAGAAGTTTGATATTGATATTCATGATAAATCATCCTTGTGTGTTAGGTATCAAAAAATTTTTTATATAGGATTAATTATTTAATGATATTGATTTGATTACTGAAATTAATTAATATAACATGAGAGTACAATGAAGAAATCTATAATGATGCTATGATTATTTCTCTTTCTCAATATCAATTTTTTTTCTTCCTTCATTTATTCCTTTTTTTAATTTAATTTTTGTTTTCACCCCACACCATCACCTCCACCATTTACCTTATTTTTAAATATTGAGAATAAAAATCTACTAATAAGTGAAAATAATATTGATATATTAAGAAAAGTTACCCTAATAGAGGATGCTAATTTTATGCTACTATGATGCACATTATAAGAGAAATAAATATTATTTTTTACACCCCATTGAATATGGTGTCCAAATTTGATACCATGACTGGGGATTCGAGCATTTAACTTTCTTATATTTGAAAATTTTAAAAAATATATTTTCATTTAAAATACAAAAATCTAAAAATATGGAATCTATTTTTGTCTCATCCACTTCCTTGGATGGTAGAGTTGTATAATTTACTAAATAGGTGAGGGGAGTATGAAGTTCAAACGTAAAATGTGTGGTGTTCAGAGAGAAAATTGATGATCTTAAAGAGTACCATGAATATGAAATTATATAATCCTTGCCTAGGTAAAAAATTGATTTATCACAATACTTTCTAGAGTTCAATAAAAAATTCTTAGATGAACTAAACAAAATACTTTTTTATTCCCTACCAACATTCAAGAATATATTGGTGATATTTAAAACAAATAGAAAAACCATTCTATAAATTGTCTTGAAAACATACTTGAAAAGTTAATAAATTAAGATTGATGTTAAAAAATTAAAGAAATTGGATTTAACTTTGTAAACTTTTTTAACATTACATTTTAAATAAGACAATTCATGACCCAAATTTTTCTTTAATATAATCTATAGAAAAACTGGCCTTGAAGAGTGATGATGATGATGAATTTCCACCAATAAAGGAGATTTTGGTATTGGAATTTGAAGAATAATCCACCAAGGAGGTGGTTATTAAGAAGAATAAAACACGAGGCAAGAATTAAATATTTAGATTCCTCAACTTTAATATGGTAATACTTTGGAGGATGATTATCTATCCAAGGATACCCTTTAATTATTTTCCTAGGATTATATACTGCATCTTATTAAATTATTTTTTGGGATGCAAAATATTAACTTTTATTTTATCATGGGGCTCTATACAATTGGTATATAATCATGGATACTGTAAAATTTATATATGTCGGTTCACATCACATAAATCTCATCAACTCTCATATTAGGGTCAACAAACTGATATGAACTATTATAAGGTAGTAAAAGATCATAACTCACTTAGGGGTCAAGCCAAGACCTTTTTTCCCAATTTGTTTTCCATTGAATATAAATATTCTCTAATTTTTATGTTTTATATTAATGTTTATAAAAAGGTCGAATTTGGGTGCATAACTCAATCCATTAGTCATTGAAAAAACAAGTTATATATATCTTTTCTCTTTTTTTGATTATTTTTATATATTTTATATCAATATTTTCTATACCTTTACTTAAATGGATAGTTTTTTAGATTTTTTTTGTATTTTTATCCTATTTTAATTTTATTTTTATTTTTATGCTTTTTAAAAATTTTAGTTTAAATGAATAACTATTGATATTTGTCACACATGTGTTTATTTTGAGATTCTTTCCTTGATTTTTGAGGAAATGAATCTTTAAATTATTGCTTATTGAAAATATCTTTCCATGACTGTTATTTTCATATTTTTTTGGGGATTTGATATTTTTTTGAAATAGGTTCCCATGAACATAGACCCAAACATTATTTTTTTATCTGATGAGGTATCCTAAAAAATTATTAAAAAATCGTCATAATACAGTCACTTTATTGAGAGAAATATGATTATTTAGGAAACTATTACTTTTTATTATTAATTTTCAAGTATTTTTGGTCCATTAAATGTTTTTAATATGATAAATTGACTCCATTACAGATGTCTTATGCTTCATGAGACCCTAATTTTACTTCAAAATTTTTGCAGACTTTATAAAAAAAATGAATATCCTTATTGTTTTAAGCTATTTTTCGAGCTAATTATTACTTACATACTATCACTGTTAATATATTTATATTTTTACTTGAAGTTTGAGTGTGGGGGAAGGACATTTCATGTTTATTCTATGGGAATCAGTTCAGTATTGGGTGACTGTGTGGATGGAGTAGTAATATTGGAGAATTTTGAAAAGTAGTGCATGAGTCAAATTCATTAATATAAATTTTCATCCCATTCTCATTTTAATATATAAATTTATTGATAAATTCATATAAAAAAATAAAATAAAATTTTTTATATAAAAACCACATATAAAAAGGAACAATGAAGATGGAAATATTTCACACTACATCATTATTTGTTTAACAAACTAAACTATAGTATCTCAGATATGGTGTTTAGTATATTTAGTTCTCTTAAGATATAAGAGATCATGTCTCAGGGTTTGAAATAGATTATTTCACTAGAGTGACTAGATAAATACATGAATCATACATTACAATTGAATGTGTGAAAAGTGACTAAAAATTACTGCAGGAAATTTATTTTTTATTTTATTATATCCATGAAATTCTTTGATGTCCACTTATCAGTACCCTGGTGATACAAATAAAAATAAAGTTCTAATATATGATGTTCTATAAGGTAAATCATATAGTGAAATCTAACATAGAATAACAATGGCATGAATAATATTGAAGAGAAAAACAACAATAAAATAATACATATAACTAATATCATGAAAGATGAATAAATCCTTTAATTATTTGAAAACATAAATAATAACATGGATAATAGTAAGAAGTTTAATAAAGATATAATTCATAACATTAGGCAAAATAATCTTACCAGAAAGGTGTCATTCCCAAAAATCAAATGTAAATAGGGAAGGAATACTCTAAACACCCAAGCTATTTGTATCATTGGAGTTACAGATGCATCAAGGGGATATCTACTGTCAGGATGCACCCATAACTTACCAAGTGCAATTAATTAAACATATTAAGGGAATTAATAAGAAATATAATATATAATCATCATTACTTAGTAATCCATAATTTTTTTTGAAAACTAGCATATAAAATGTAAATAATTTACCTGGTAAATAAATAAATAAACAATATCCTAATTCATTTAATGAAATAAGGTGGATCCTATCATTATATAACATAAAAAATAAACAATAATATATATTAAATTATGTTAACTTATATGAAAAATAAATTTTATAAAGTCATATGTAGTTTTTTTCAATGCAAAAAGAAGTGCATTTTTTCTTTTGGAATATTTTTAAAAAATAAAAATTAATGAAAATGGGGACACCATTTTACTTTATAAACCATGTAAAATTTCAATTAAATCCTAATTAATAATAATTGTCATTATTATGAGAAAATATGGAGATTTGGTGAACATTAAAAAAGAGACTTCTCAAAATTTTGTAAGAAGTCATATACCACCCATGCAAAAAATATTAAGAAATTAAATTTTAAGAGAATTTAAAAGAAAGTATCTTTTATCATAAAACATACTTATTAAATCATTTATTTATATAAATGATCATTCCTGAATCATTATTTAGAACATGGACATGAATGAAAAATATTCGCATATAAAGAAGGTCAATTTTTCTTAAAATAAATATCCTGATATTTTTTATAAATATATTTAGAGAAAATGGAAAAAAAATAGTTGAAAAAACAATAAATAACTACACAATAATAAAATAAATGGGTTTATAAGATAAATACCATAGAATCAATAACAATGGAAATTTAGACATAAAAAATCCTGATAAATAATCAGATTGTAACAAAAAACCTTACCTCAACTACTAAATTTTTTCATATGCACTATATCCCACTATATAATAAATTTAGAAATATTATAAATATTTATATAAACTATATTAATTATTATCTTACTATATATCATTTTATTATAATTTCTAATTACCAATTTATTTATATTTCGTCATTAAATTCATTGTTCATGTGTAAAATGTTGTGTTTTTAATTTATATTTCAATTCAACGATTCCAATACATTCACCATTTTTGGGGTTTCATCATTTATATAATACTAATAATTTCATCAAAATAATTTTTATCTGTTATATAAACTTTTACAATCATCCATATAAGGCAATGCGGAAAAGTGAATTTCATCACTTCGTGGAGGTGGTAGTCTACACATACATATGAGAAATGTTTCCATTTTTGAACAGATGGGAGGGTATAAAATTAAATAATATTTTTTATTTATATAATAATAATTATTTCATAAATATCACTCATATTCATTCAATATATATATATAACCATCCATGAGAGCTGGTGATCAAAAATGAAATAGATTGCTTTATGGAGGCGGTAGTCCGCATGTGTGGATGAGTGGAATTTTAATTTTACATTATATGTATAAAATGTAGACAATTATTTAAAAATTATCATAAAAAAAATATTTGTAGTAATGATACTAATTTAATTACATAAATATGGTTATCCAAGATTTGGGGGAGGTTTAAGAAGAAATAAATCTGAAATATCTTAGTAAGAACATATACTTCTTCCATTGAAAATCATCTTTAAATAACATCTTATGGTTTATTAGATGAGTATTTTGGTAATAGTAAAACATTAAAGGACATATATAATGGATTTTGAAAGTATTTTTGTAGATAAAAATTAATATAAGGGGATAAAGGTGTGTGGATATGTGAGGAGTACAAGTTTCCTTTTTTAGATGATAGGAGAGACACTCTTGTAAATATTAAAAAATTGTAAATATAGTAAATATAATTCATAAGGAAAGTGTCTCAAATTTAGTTAAATTTTAAATATAGTATATTATAATGTCTAAATACAATTGAAAAATAATACTTATCCATGTTATATATATATATATTAATAATTATCTCTTAGTTTAACCCCTTTTAAACCTTTTAACCATTAACATAGTGACAACTTTTTTCCAAGGTAACTTATTTTTTTTCCCAACAATAAGATTAAATTATTAAAAAATATTTATTATTCCAATTAAAAATTTGGAATAAAATTTACAAGATTCTATTTATAGAGGTGGTAAAAAATAATTTTAATATAAGTATAAAAAATGCTTCGAAAAATAGTTCTTTTTTGAAAAAAATATTCTAATGAACAACAATTATTTAACCACAAAATATTGTGTAGAATTTATATCTATAAAATTTATTAAATTATGGATAAAAATTAATTCTTTTGTATGAATTTCAAATAATTCCCAAATTGAATGGATCATTATGAGTACTTAATTAATGGAAGAGGAATAAAAATATTTATTTATTATAATGTAATATAACATAGTTTCGAAATATTAAGGCATGAGTTTTAAAATTCAACATAGTAGTTTTAAATTATTTATTCTAGTAATTACAAACCAATTTGGTCCAGAAAAAGGTTTCATATATTTATTATCCATTTTTTATCATAATTATATCATAAAATTTATGGTATTTATAAAAATGATATTTTTCAATATTCACCCAAAAATAAACTTCTTTAAAAAATATCAACTTTCAAAAATAAGATGTTTCACCTTCTAAAATAAAAATTAATATCTAATTTATCAAATTCAATTTCCAAAATTTAATAATATTAATTTTAAATATAACCATGAACCATTTCAATAATAATTACTAAATAATATAAAGTGCTATGGGTAATAGTTTTAGGATGCAGTGTTAACCAACCATACTAGGATGTTGAGTATTACTATATCCCGTCCCCAAATAATTTAAACCTAAAAATTAGAGATATTTTTTAGTTATTATGAATTTGTGTGTAATACTTCCTCATATATTCTTCTGGCTCCCATGTTTCCTCCTCTAGTTTGCAATTTCTTCAGCAAACTTTAACCAACTAAGTTCTCTGATTCCACAACACTTCCTCGCCAGAATTAATAATCTAGACCAAATTTTTATTATACGATAATTCTAGTTGAAACTATATTTATGTATAGATGACTAAATTCATTGGATTTTTTATTTATTTGATAATAATGAAACTTTTATGACATTTCTCACTTTAGAGAGGTTAGGTGGCACAACCAATAGGTAAGTCACACCTCCAATTACCTCTAAAATTTCAAAAGGGATAATGTACCTGGGGATTAATGTCCAATTTTTATGAAATATTATAACTCTATTACATGGAGGCACTATTAAGAAATAAATATTCCCCAACAAAAATTCTATGTCCTTTTATTATAAGTAAATATCCTTTTTATGCCTTTAGCCAATTTGATATGGTTTTGAAAATACCACACATTAACTATTTTCTACTCAACTAGTTCTGAGCCTACCATCTTACTTTATCTATCATAAACCCAATATGTTATATTATGACATCACATCTTATAAAATTCTTTATGTGGTTTCATTTTTATACTTGAATAGAAGATATTTGTTTTATGAAAATTCCACTAGAGGTAGATACTAATCTCACATACCTTAAAAGTCAAGAGAGCGTGGTCAAAATATATCTTCTAATGTTTGAATAATAATTTCAAATTACCCATCAAATTGAGGATGACATGTGGGGATTAAATTTATCTTTGAATTTAGGGAATTATGAATACTCATCCAAAATTTTCATTTGAATTATAGGTCATTATGTCATACATTTTATAAGTGGAGGATATTTCGAGAGTAAACGCGCCTCACGCGCTTGATGTTTTTCGAAATAATCCGACCGTTACCTCCTCCGAGATTCGTTCGCCGACGGTGTCTACGGCTCCGGCGGCGCCTGCCCTGGGCCTTTCTCCTCCAGTGGCGACTCCCTGTTGCTCGCAGGCAGCTCCAGCTGCGTCCTCCTGGAGTGATCGTCCTGCGACGTCCTTCAGGGATGCTTTGTGCGGCTCAGCTACTGGTGGGCCGTTGTCTTGCTTCCCGGAGATTGAGCTGTTTTCGCACCCGGTTGTGCGGGATGGTTCGCGTGTGACGTTGGTGGATCCTGCGTCGGCGTTCAATGATGTTGTGGTTGGCCTAAGATGGACTCAAATTGCGCGGTTTGGGTCAGAGATGCCGTCTCTCCTTGTGTTTAAGAGATGCGTGTCTTCCTGGGGCTTGAAAGGGGTTTGTCGCGTTTTGTTGGTGCACAAAAATTCTTTTTGCCTGGTGCTGTCCTCGGAAGCGGATTTCATCCAGGCGTGGTGCAACGCCCCTAGGGTGGTGGGCCGTTGGCGTTTCAGCTTATCTCGTTGGTCGATGGAGGCACACAGGGGAAAGGAATGCTCTCGCGCTGCAGTTTGGGTTAGCTTACCAGGTCTTCCTCTTCCTTTTCAAAATGGTGCTTTCTTGAAGCCCATCGGCGACGCTTTGGGAGGGTATCTCTATACGGCCGAGCGGTCCCGTCGTGGTGAGGAGACCCTGGTGGCTCGGATTTGCGGGGAGATGGACCTCTCTCTCCCTGTCCCGGAGAGGATCTCCCTGAATGTGACGGACTCAGTTGCATGGTCTCAGGATCTTGTGTACCCGGTTCTTCCTCGTTATTGCTCGTCGTGTCTGTTATAGGGACACTCAGTGCAGAATTGCCGTAAATGCTCCCAGAGAGGACATTCTCAGGCTTTCAATGTTGCGAGGTCTCTGGCTCCTGCTTCTTCTTCTCGGGGAGGGCTGGACTCGGGTTTGTTCCAACGTCAGGTTCCTGGACGCATTGCCAATTCCGCGAAGCGCTATCCTTGCAAGGCACCCCTTCCTTCTTCAAGTGTTATGAGAGGTCCCCTTATCGGGTTCTGGAGCCCTTTCATCCGCAGTCTGCTCAGCTAGCTACTTTGGGCGTGTCAGGCAAGTGGTGCTTCCCTCGGCATTTGCTGTCGGCAGGAGGTTAGTAGGAACTCTGCATGCGGGAGGTCAAGGTCTCTTCCGCTTCCTCATCCTTGTTTATCCCTCAAAAGTTTTGGGTTTCGAGTTTCGTTGTTGAGCAGCAGCCCAAGGGGGTCGGAGGCCAGGAGGCAGTTTGTTGCGTTGATGCTATCAGTGCAGCTCCGGAGGTGTTAGCTTGCAATGTTTCTCTTGATGGTTCTGGGTTTTCTGGAATGAAGGCCCTTGCGGAGATGAATCCTTCAGTTTTCAATGTGTGGCTTGGCACTTCAGGCCACTGTGAGGATCGGGGATCCGAGAAGGCTAGTGGTTTGGCAGAGCCAGTGCGTAAGGAGGAGGGCGGGTCCTCTCGGAAGCCTACTTCTAATCCTCCTTCCCCGCCCTCCGTTAGGAGGGTTTTGAGCCCGGGAGTGTGTACTAGGCTGATGAAGAAGAAGATGCTAGACTGGGAGAGTCCTATTTCATCGTCGAAAAAGACCACGGTGCCTGGGGCCAAAGCCAGGCCTTTTCTAGTTTTATGATTCCTATAATGATTTGGAACTCCCAAGGACTCGGGGCACGAGTGAAGACGGATTTCATCTCCACGGAAACTAAAAGAAACAATGTAAATATGATAGTGATCATTGAGCACAAACAGAATGTGGCTAAGATTCATGAGTTTGCTAGAAAGGTTAAAATGCCCGATTCAATGCATGCAACTCCGATCAATTCTCACATCTGGTTATTCTTGAAGCGGGAGGTCACAATGGATGTGGTAAGAGTAGGAGACCAGCATATCACCACGAAGGTATCAAGGGGCGGTGAAGAGCTGTTTATGTCCTTCATCTATAGGAGTTGTGATGCTCAGCGTAGGGAGGTGCTATGGGAAGAGCTGAATGGCTTCGATGCAGGTGATCTGCCTTGGGTTCTGGGAGGGGATTTCAACATCATTTCACGACCTGACGAAAAGAAGGGGAGAGGGGAATTCCAGAGGCATGCAAGCATGTCTTTTGTGTAGTTTATGGCTGGTAAGGGGTTAATGGACCTGGGGTATTCTGGTGATCCTTTCACCTGGTGTAACAATCGTCACGGCGGTAGCTGATGCCGGAGCAGATTGGACCGGTGCATTGCCAATATGCACGCCATCTCCATGTTCCCTAGTGTGAAGGTTAACCATCTGACCCGAAGCATTTCGGACCATTCCCCACTACTCCTTGATTTTTGCAGGACGGAGGCAGTTATAGACTGTTTCAAGTTTTGTAGCCAGTGGGTGAGTATTCTAGCATATCAACAAGTGGTGATGAAGGTGTGGAATGAACCCACTAGGGGTCACTCCTGGGTGTCTATTCACTCCAAGTTAAAGAGGCTGAAGCAGAATCTTTTCCTGTGGAATAGATCCTTGCCTCCGGTTGATCGGGATTTGGTTGCACTTAAGCAAGACATTGAGAGCTTGGAGGCCAGTCTGGAGGAGGGTTGCGATGAAGCAGTGTTTGAAGAACTTTCTGATAAGAAGACGTCGTTGGCAGTCCTTCTACTCTCGCAGGAAAGAATAGCGAGAGAAGCTTCTAGGGCAAATTGGCTAAGGGTTGGGGACAAAAATACTGCATACTTTCATGCTTTCATTAGGGAGAGGAGGCGTGTGGTGAACCCCAATCTAGCTTTGGAGGATGGTTCGTTCTGTGATGACAAGGAGGTGGTTGGGGGCATGGCAGTCTCGTTCTTTAAGGATCTCCTAGCGGGTACAAATGAGAACAGGCCTCGGGGATACCCTTCAGGGGAGCCTCGTATATGTGACGAGATTCCGAATTTAGTCTCAACACAAGATAATATGGTGCTGGAAAGTCTTCTCGAAGAAGAGGAGGTGCATGCGGCAATGTGGAACTTGAATCCGGAGAGTGCGGCAGGTCCAGACGGCTTCCCTGTCTCTTTTTACAGAGGCTCATGGGAGGTTGTGAAACATGATCTTATTTCATCTATTTAGGACTTCTTCAAAGGTGGCAGCCTTTCTCGGATTGCGGCTGCAACTACTCTGGTTCTCCTTTCGAAGATCAAAGACCCGTCTTCCCTCTCCCATTATTGGCCAGTGAGCTTGTTCAACTTCCCAAATAAAATATTATCGAGTATCATTAACCGGAGGCTGTCTGGCATGCTTCCTCGCTGGATTTCGCTGGAACACCATGAGTTTGTCAAAGATCGTTCGATCCAGGGGGCATTGGCGATGGCACATGAGATGTTGAGAGACCTGAACAGCAAATCGTGTGGCTCTAATGTGGCTGTTAAGCTGGATATGAATAAGGCATATGATCGATTGGAGTAGGACATTATTAATAGAGTCTTGGAGACGATGGGGGTGTCCTCGTGGGCCTATGATATCATCTTCAGGTGCGTTTGCTCTCCATGGATGGCTGTTTCGTTTATGGGGAGAACTCATGGATTCT
The DNA here is from genome assembly GCA_963277665.1 of Viscum album. Classification (NCBI taxonomy): domain Eukaryota; kingdom Viridiplantae; phylum Streptophyta; class Magnoliopsida; order Santalales; family Viscaceae; genus Viscum; species Viscum album. Next base: position 1,039,718,168 of record OY728163.1, on the reverse strand, counting down.
TCAAGACCACTCATGGACTGCGGCAAGGAGACCCTCTATCCCTGAGAATATTTATACTTATGCAGGACACTCTGAGCAGGATGATCAACAAGGGGGTGTACAACGCGGAGATCTTTCCTTTCCATAGGAAATTCAAAATTCCCTCAACATCACATCTAATGTATGCTAATGACACGATTATTTTTATGAATGGCGGGTGGAGATCCATCAATGCGTTTAACATGATTCTTGCGGAGTATTGCCATTGGAGCGGTCAGATGGTTAACAGAGAGAAGAGCAGCTTTTATGTTTCTAACTCATGCAGTCCGAGTAGGGTGGTTCGAATGAGCAGGGAGCTGGGCATGAATCGAGGATCTTTCCCCATGGAGTATTTGGGAACCCCGGTCTCCTCAGGCAGGCTGCGAACCAGAGACTTCAACAAAGTGGTGAACAAGATACTGAATCGTATTACAAACTGGAAAAATCACTTCTTATCTTTCGGGGGACAGATCACACTTGTGAATAATGTTCTCTCTGCATTCCCAGTGAATGCTTTGGCATCTAGCAGTGTTCTGAAAGGTGTTACCAGGTCCATTGACAGAATTATGGCTCGTTTTATCTGGGATGCTCTGCCCGAGGGGAATAGACAATGGGTGTCGTGGCAGAAGATGGCTCGACCAATTTTTGAAGGAGTCCTCAATGTTAGGAGCATGGGGTTCACCATCTAGGCCATACATGCGAAGCTTGCTTGGGAAGTCATAGAAGAACGCACATTATGGGGGAGACATATGTTGCAGATTTATAAGTATGGCACTGCGACTCATCAGGGCAGGGGGTCTCCGTTATGGTCTTCGATCTGCACCTTCATTCCGACCCTCATTCAGCATGCAAGATGGATCATTGGGGAGGGGAATATCCTATTCTGGTATCACAACTGGTCGGGTGATGTGTTAGGGTATCCTGGGTGCCCGAATCCCTCAATCTCCTTCAGGGAGGCAATTTTACATCCTCTGCTTTTTAGGTATATTCTGAAGGAATCCCAACAAACAATGCTTGATTCATTTATTATTAACTCCGAGCAAGAAAGGTGCGTCTACACTCCTTCAATCTCTGGTAAGTTTAGCTTGAAGGACTTTCGCAGAAGTAACGGAACGCAGGGGCAGTATAAGAGGTGAAACACAATGGTTTGGCGTAGCAAAATTCCCTCAAAATTTAACTTCCTCACTTGGAGGATCCGTAATAAGGTCATTCCCTCTGATGAGAACATTAAAAGGCTGGGCATTAGCATGCCCTCCTGCTGTTACTGCTATGTGAATAAAAAGGAAGAAAGCACGAACCACTTGTTCTTTGAGGGAGATTGGGCGAGGAAAGTGTGGAGTTGTCTTGGAGTCTTCACTGGTTACTCTTCCCAAGTCGTTACTAATGAGCAGTTTATGGAGAGTTGGTTCCAGGGGACCAGCGGGTCGACATTGGAGGCTGAAGCGTGGGCCATCATTTTTAATGCGGGTTGTTGGACGTTATGGCAAGCTAGGAACCGTGCCAGGTTTGAGGGAAGCTCATCCTCTGGTAGAGAAATTGTAACCCGAACCAGGTGTTTATTGATTGATTTGATTGGTCTGGACGGTGTTGGGAGGGATGTGCCTTCCTTTAGTCCATTACAGTTCACTCCGAGGGAGGCACGTCAGCTTGGTCACAGGAACCCGGGGAGATGGATTTGCTGGGACCATCCAGAGTTCGGACTCAAGCTTAACACTGATGGTTCTTATGCAAGGGGCGAGATGCGAGGTGGAGGAGTCATCCGCGACCTTAGGGGGAGCATGGTGATGGCGTTCTCAGTACATTTTGGGGGTGGAAGTGCGATTCAGGCAGAGGCTCGGGCGGTTCTTACATGTTTATCTATGTGCAAACAAAGGGGCATTATCATCACTCACTTGGAAACAGATTCGATGATCGTCCTTGATGCTCTGTATGGTAAGGGCACTACTCCCTGGTTGATTTGTTACACTATTAGACAATGCAAGGCCCTCCTCAACAGTAACATTAGAGTTTCACACACATGGCGCGAGGGAAATAAAGTGGCGGACTACATGGCTTCTATTGCGGTCTGAGGGGCACCAGTTTTTTTTCTCAGTAATATGTCTTTATTTAAACTGAAGGGGGTGAAGCTCATTCAGAGCGATGCCCTCGGTCTTCATTATTTTCGACCCCCCTAGGAGGGGTTGCCTCTCATCCACTTTTTTGTATTGAGTCTCTCTTTGAATAAAAATCATAATGTTGGATGGATGGATGTCATACATTTGAGAGAATACGTAGTGATGATCAATAAATAACACAAAAATTTCATCAATATATTCCCTGAATAATCTATTCATCAAATCCGTAAACAAAAAACAGTGAATTAGTTATTCCAAATTTAATTACTATAAACTTCTAAGTCCCATACCTTATACAAAATGTCGTTTTTGGTGTATCATACTTCTTAAATCATTACTATAGATAACCAAAATGAAGATAAATCTTTGATATATATTTAGATACTAGATGTTGATAAAATTAGTTATCAATTGATGGAAAATGATTCATATTATTTATATTAGTGGTATTAATCTCCTTGTAATCATTAGACCACCTTAGAGACCCAACCATATTTTTTAAAAAATATTTTAGGGGATCCCGAAAGTGAAACACTTGGGAATATAAATCCCATAAAAAGGGACTATTTTAGTCATTTATTTAACTCTACTAATTTTATTCGGTATATTATATAGGTATTCTTGGATATAGGATTTTCATTTGGGATGAGTTAAATAGAAAACAAAAATTCATGATTAAGTGGATGTCATGGTTAGTATTTTTGATCTTTATAAGTGTATTCCTTTACATGAGGAACATCATATATCTTTAAGTAGTCATTACTATCCATACATATTTCTCTCCTCATATTTTACATTAATTTAATTAAAAAAATCTTATATAGAAGGATCTATAAATTTTTCTAATAATGAAGTCTCTCCCTAAAAAATGATTCTTTACCATAATTAGAAATAACTATCTTTTTTACTTGATAATAAGTTCATGAATTATTCATTTATATCCAATACATATAAAGGATTATATCAAATTTTAACATAGAGTATGAAAATAATTTCTAAAACAAGGGAATATATTTTTATATGAATGGGGACTTGTCAATATATCATTGTTGCAATAAGATTTCAAGTAGGTTTCTTGATCCAAATATATTTTGTCAACGAATTATGGGATGGTTTAATTTTATCACCAAAAATTTATGATATAAAAGAGTGTGTAGATCTATAATAATTTGACAAATTAGATAACATTGAGTTTATTATAAAATTACCAACTATCACATCATTTGGAACTTTAACCTTAGCTTCTATGATACCTTAATCTGGGCCTCTCTTCCTTGGAATTTTCTAGGGTGAATTCCCTTGTTACTTAGGTAATTCATTGAAATATTTTCTTATATCTCTATTAATGAACAATGAAAATTAATAGCTTCTTTAATTTCCATGAGTTTATAAGCCAGAGGGATTTATATCTAAACTTATAGTAAACTCTTAATTCCTTCATGAATGCTCTAAAGTGTTTTTTCAGAACTATTAAATATTTCAAATGAAATGCTTACCTTTTCTAATTTACTATATTTATTTAGTGCTTAATCACCCTCTTCTATTTTTGACTTATCTAGAAAATATAATACATACAATATTATTTCTTTATCTTGATTTTAGATTATTTTATATCCTCATATACAAAAAGAGGTTAACAAAAAAATTACCCTCTAAGCCTAGTATTTAACCCATAAATGATGTGTTGTATCATAATTTTGGTATTCTATATACAATCCAAAACCTGAGTTTCTACCCTTGTAATGTTAGATTCATCTTCAGTAACATTTCCCCCTCTATTTGCTTTATATTGTGATAATTCATTTCTATATCATCTCTTTGATCATGAGGAATTTATTTACTAAAACATATCTCCTTATAACTATTCCATTCCAAACTCTCTATCTCCACCATATCATATTTATTCTAGATCAATGAATGCTATTAATCAAAAAATCCTAGAAGATAAATAACCACAGAATTGTTTTCCCTTTTAATAATTTATAAATTAAGAAATATTTTATCATGGGACTTGATCCACTGCTCAAATACTACAATATTTTTATTCCTGTTGAATGATGGAGGTTTTTGTCATATGAATTAGTCCAATAATGTTGCAACATATTGGTGATTGACAGATAACTCCATATAGAAAAACTTATTGGTCATTGCCTAATTCAATTCACCTAAAATAGTTATAATCTACTCATCTCCCATAGTATTCTTATTGACTACATTAACTTTCTTATGAGAGAAATTCCTTCTTAGGTTAAGGGTATTAATTTGGTTTTTTTCATTCTATTAGAAACCATTTATAAAAAATTACATACAATGGATTAGCTGAAAAAATTATGAATTTTTAATCATCATGTGTAAATATGAATCTAGAGCAATAATTAATATAAAATTAAAATTTATGCATTGTTAATTCTAGAATAATATGATTAGGGAATTTGAGAATATCTTCTAATCATAATTTTTTTTCAAATCCTTCATACTTTTTTATAATGTGCATGTGAATAAACCCAAGAATATCCCATGGGTGTTTCAAGGCAAGTGTTCCATTAGACCTATTTGTCACACACAAGATTAAAATAATGTTAATACCAACCAAACATTTTTAGGGATATTACCACGAGGTGAAAATTTTCTAGAGTATTCCTCCATTTTTTTGTATCCAAAATATATATGGTATTTGTATAAGATCTCTACTAAATATTTACCCAAAATATTAGGATGTTTACCCATTCATAGACTTATCCCTAGAGTCTGTCATAGGGGTAATTTCTCTAATATGTGTTTTCTTAAATCTATTTAGTAAGGATTCTATAAATATACTATAATACAACATATAACAACCACAACTCAAGTATCATAGTTCAGGTGTTTAATATATTACATTGGTAAAAGATTCAAGAGATGTAATCCCGTGAGATTAAATAGTTTAGTAGTATTGAAGAATATATATATATATATATATATATATGGTTATTACATTACATTTGAAAACATGAAATAAAGAATAAAATTATAAAAATAAGTATATTATTTCGTCTAATAAATCTTGTGAAATCATTAAAAGTTAACTTTGTGGGTACCCTCAGGATTTAAATAAAAATAAAAGGGAGGGCACTAATTATTGGTATGGGAAGAATACAATTAAAGATATCATATAATAACCGAGGAATATATAATTCAACAGTGATACAAAATAATCAAATGTGTCATATAATTAATATCATCCAAGAGGAATATATTCGTGGATGAAGTTACAACAAAAATAATACTATGGATAAAAAATGGTTTTATAATGATATAATGCATAGTTTCAAACATCATAATAATTATCTCAAAGTCTCATTCCATATCATTATACATAAATAGGCGAAGAATACGCCAAATACCCCAACTATTTTTTCTCATAAGACATACCAATGTATCAAAGGGTTATCTGAAATTGAAACCAACCAATTACATACTAAGTAAAATTCCATCAATATAAAAAATGAGTCAATAATAAATACAATACATAATCACGATTCCGTGGTAATAATCATCCATTTTTAAAAATTAGCTTATCAAATGCCAACATTTTACCTAGTAAATAAATAGAACTGCATGATCATAAGCCATACAAATAAATAAGGTGATTGGTATCATTAGATTATATCCTTAGTTATGTATAATATTCTTTAAATGATGTTTACATATATGAATATGACCTTTATAATGACTTTGGTAGTCAATTTAAAAATAAGATAAAACATATTTTTCTGTTGTAAGTCTTCTAAAAACTAAAAATTACCAGAATAATTGGAAATGGATTTTTTGGAAAACCTTAAAAAATAATAAATTAAGAATTTAAATGAATATTTTTTATGAATATGGGAAAATTTTGTTATGTAGTATACATTAATAAAACATTATCTCTAGACTTATGTTAAAATTCATATATTATCCATATGAAAAATGTTATGAAGTTTCATTTTAAGACATTTTGAAAGAAATTAAGAGTTATCATAAATTGATATTAAATAATAATTTAATTAAATAAATTATCATTATATAATAAATATTAATAATATGGACATGGATTGAAAATATTCTTGTCTAAAATAGTAATATGATTAGTTTTTTCTTAAAAATAGTATTCCATTATTTTTGAGTACCAAAGTGGCGAAAAAGGAAATAATTATTTATAAACATAAAAATAACCATAGTATAAGAAAATATATGGGATTTATATGAAATGGGATATAAAATTTTAACCAATGTAAACTGAAATAGGAAATATTCTGATAAAATGTGAGATTGTATCATAAACCCTTACCTAAAGTCCATATTTTATTTATCCATGCTATAACGTCTTGTTTAATAAATTTAGATTTATTATATATCAATACCAGAACCATATTTTTTACTTATCTTACTATATATCATTCATTTAAAATATTTAATTACCTATTAGTTAATTATTCTTCATTAACATAATTATTTAGGCATCAACTGTTTTGTTTTCCACATACGTATCAGTTCAATTATTATGGTACATTAACCTTTGTCATGTATTAATCATATATATATATATATATTTTAATAATAATTTCATAAAAACCATATTTATTCTTTATATATACTTTTATAAGCCTCATTGATAGGTGGTGATGAAAAATTAATTACATCACTTTGTAGAGGTGACAATCTGTACGTATACAAGAGAGACATTTCCATTTTCACGTAAGTATAAAAGAAAAAAATAGATAATATTTCATATTAAAAAAATGAAATAAATGTCATTTATTTCATTAAATCCATCTATGTGACCATCAATGATAGGCGATAATGAAAAATTAAATACATCACTTCATGGAGTCGGTCATCCTCACATACAAATGGGTGACATTTTAATTCTCTATTAGATAGAAATGAGACAAAAAATTGATTTAACAATAACATAAAAATATTTAATCATAGTAAAGTCATTTATTTAATTATGTTAAAATGGTAATAGAATATTTGGTGGTTATTTGAGAAGAAAATAACATAAAAGAGTTTGATAAGAACATATATGTCTTCCTTGGATAATCTCCATTGGAAGACCCCTTTGGGATTCTTAGATTTGTATTTTTGTAAAAAATGAACCTATAGGTATTATATAATGGTTTTGGGATGGTGTTTTATAATATCTTAATCGACCTAAGGCAATCAAGGTATGAAGATATTTGAGTAGAATTGGGTCCCTTTTATTAGTGAGAGTAATGACACTCTTATAAATAATAAGGTATTTTAATTATAATAATTGTAATTATCTAGGAATGTGAATAGAATTTAGTCCAATATCAATAGTAGTATAATTTAAGGATAAATATACTAAAAAATAGAATGTAAAAATGTTTTAGAGATATTTTGAGCCTTATCTCTTCGTTTAACCCCCCTTTTAACCCATTTGACCTTTACTATGATGATAGAATTTTACCATGAAAACTGTTTTTTATTCCCAAAAATTAATTAGAACATATTATATAATATTTATCATTATAATTAAAAATATGTAATTAAATTTTCATGATTAAATTTCAAGAGATGATATAAATTAGTATCAGTATAAGCACAAAAAACGCCACAGAAAAGATTATTTCAATAAATATATTTTTTTGCATTTTTTTTAAAATAAATTATTTATATAAATGATTTATATGAAAATTATTTATATATGTATAAAAATAAGATTATTATTCATTTAACTTATTTTAAAAACTGAATGGATTATTTTGAGTACTTAATTAAAGGAAAATGACAAAAGTAATATTTTATTAAAATAATTTATAACTCAGGTTCCAAAAAGTCTAGAATGGATTTAAAAGTTTGAAATTATTGTTTTATATTATTTATATTACACCTTAAATACATATTTGGTTAATAAAAAGATTTATTATACTTTTATGTTATGGGTATAACACTTGGACATCATAAAATTTACATTATTGGTAAAAATGGGACTTTTTTTGATTCACTTAATAATAAAATTGTTTATAAAAATACCAAATTATTTTAATATGATAATTTTGACCTTCTAAACTCAATGATTATATCTATTTTATCAAATTATAATCCTAATAATTAATAATTTTACTCGTACATATAACCTTGAGCCATTTATATTATAATGATAAAATAATAAAATGTTCATTGGAAAATAGTCTTTGGATGTAGTGTTTACCTAGTATAGTAGGATATGATGTAGTAAAATTTGACTTGTGAAACTGAAAAGGTAATTTTATGGTATTCAATATATATTGGGAATTAATTATGGACTTTTCTATGGATTTACTTAAATATTCATTCAACATATTGATGAGTATACCTCCTTTTTTAAACCTTTGGTCAATGTAAGATTTTTACCACTAAATTTTTTTCAGAAAGGCTAATTTTAGGATACCTAATGATAAAATAAATTTTAGTTGAATCAAAATGTTGTGAAATTATAATTTTTAAAATAATATGAAAATAATTACATTGTCAAAATATATTCATAAATATATATTTAATTTCCATTGAGTGAAGAGTGACTTCAATTTCTATGTGATGTAGTTTATGCTAATATCATGGATAGATAATAAAGGTTGATGAAATATATATATTATATGAAATAATTAAAGGTATTTTACCATAAAAAATACACAATGTATTTCTATTTTGAAAGGATCTATGGAAATTTTATCATTATTTATTTTTGTGTGGATTTGATATTGTTATATGAATTTTCCCAGGGGTGCAATGTTTTAGTATGGGAGAGTGAAAAAATATGGAAATGTTTTATTTTTATATTGAAATTAAATAATATGATACCGATGAAATTCAAAATAAAATTGAAATTATTACTTATTTAGTTTTTAAGTGTGTTTTTTGAGAATATTGTAAAGCTAAAAAAATATTTATTTTTAGTGGATATTTTATATGTAATGGAATGATAATGAATATAGACTTAATTTTTTTATTTTAATAGGTAATTAAGTTAATTATATATATATATATAAATTTGTAAGAATAAATATGGAATAATAAATATTAAAGATCAAATCCCTCATGATGTGTAAGATTAACTATGTGGGGAAATGAATACGTAAGATTAAATTCCAATGCCTTTACAAAATTATAAAAATATATAAAATTTGGGACTATGATTATATATATTAGTAACCCATTCACTTGGATATAATATTTATAATTAAAAAATGAAGGAAGAGTTACTCTTTTTTGAGACCAGTCAGGAACATTTTCCTTTGTGAAGGAATATTTCTTCACCCATGTTTGTAAGAAAACATCATCAAATTTATTAAAACTGTATGATATTTTAGCCTGCAATCAAGTTGATTCCTACAATTTCATGATTCCATTCCTTTTGAACCTAAAATATGAATAAATATCTTTATATTGGATCTCAATACCATAAAATCAAACTCCCAATACATTCCCCTAAATTTCAAAAGTTTCACCAAATCCATTTTTCATCATTTTACTCAATGTATCATGCATGGCATATCATGAAAAAAGAATATTTTTTATTATTTTATTAATATAAATCATGTAACAACCAAATGAATATTTATATAGGTTTTATCCACTATAAATTTTTGAATCATTGAATGGTATTCAAAATCTCTGCATATGGAGAAGATCACATTTTTTGTAGTGCTACATGGAAGTCTTCTATTCACAATTGAAAACTATTCACCACATATTTAAACAATAAACCATATCCAATGTAAAGATGTCAAAATATTGGTTTTTAAATCATGTAGGTAGATTATTTATTATTTATTTTTGTTTCTACAATATTATATTGTGGTTCCATTTATCTATTTAGGACATTTTATCCCATTGCGAGCTTCAATAACACCTCGATAAAGGAGAGTGAACTGAGGGTTTTTGTTCCCCAAAGAAGATAGGGATATCTATAGTTCAATTTTAATTTTTGTAACATTTTTATTCATATTCATAGTGGGTAGTGATAATTAAAGGTTATTGGTGGTAGATTTTCACTATTATGTCCTTACAGAATCAGGTTCACTATTTCCTTCCCACAAACACTTTTGTATCCCTTATATTAGGTCAATATTCATATGATAGATTTAGAATGATAGTGATATTATTGACATGTGATAGTTAAATATGTATGGAAGGTGTCTCACTATCAATTGAGGTGTGCACTACCCTTGTGTTGTTGATGAGTTGGGGCATGATGTGCACTAGATATCACCCATTTGTGTTATGTATAAAGAATTTAAGGGAAGGAAGTAACAATGAATGACATTTAGTTGATTATATAAATGAATTAAAACAACATCATAGTAAAATAAAGGAATAAGTAGAGTCCCCATGATAACTTCCCTTTCTCACTATCATTATTATATTCATCATTTACATATTTTTTCTTTTATATCTGGTTTATTTTCACCACACACTAATACCACCTATTTAACTTATTTTAAAAATATAATAAAACAAAATGTAAATATTAGAAATTAATTGTGAGTGATTTAAAAAAAGATCCCTCAGAGGTGAACCTAAGTTTAGATATAATGATACCCTATTTTGGGAAATATAAATAAAAATATTCACACCTCATGATAGTTTTATCACCTATATAAGATTTAATATTTGGGAAAAAATAAAACAAATGAATAAATTAATTTTTTATTGGAAGGAACAAGGAAAACTATGTAAAAATAAATTGGAAACTCCAAAGGCCACATAATATTACACTAGATCTACGTAATTTTAAATTTGATATGTATACGGTTAAATATGAATTTTACCGTTCCATATAAAACTAAATATAAACTATATAATATTAAAGTATAAAAAATGGATATGTTGGAGTAAATTGGGACCCACATAAGAATGACCCCAAAAATATAATTACAATGTATGGTTTTTCTGTGGGAACAATTTGATGATCTTGCAGTGAGGCAGAAGATAAGAGGACATCTGGGACATTGATGTATAGTGGATCCATGTGGCCTATATCTATATAACTGAGGATCAAAAAAATAATTTTTGTATGAATTTTATAGATTAATTAATTAAATATTAAGTAGTAAACCATCTTGTAAGCAGATATATGAGAGTAGGTAAATGTGGACCAAGGGAACTAATTCTTACCAATATGGGGAATGAAATAAGGTCAAATAATCTAATATAAGATTAATACAGATGCCTATATATTTCATCCCTTACTACTACAATATGGATACCCATGTAATTTCACGTGATTTGTTAGTTTTAGTTTTTCCTTTGTTTTCTTTTATTACATTTCATTACACTACAACAAAACTGGCTATTAGCGGCAGTTTTTTTTCATATAGTGGAGGTTTAAACCGATGCTATATGGTTTGGTAGCGGTTTACAGAAACCGCCACGAAACAGGGTGTCAACAATCTATTAGTGGAGATTTTTTCCATTTCTCGACGGTTTAAGGGAAGTGTCATAGATGCCTCATTTCACGGTGGTTTTCGTGACTTTTGCGGTGGTTTGATGGGTGCCAGATTTTTTTATTCACGACAGTTTTAACCGCCGCGATATTCAGGCGTTTGATGCATCTCTGTCACGGTGGTGAAAACCGCCGCTAAATATAAGCCGATTACATTTCGTGTCGGTTTTAACTTCCACTAATGTTTTACCATTAAAGCATTAGCGGTGGTTATAACTGCCACAAAATGATGACCAGTAAAGCATTATAGGAGATTAAAACCGCCGCAAAATTCTGACCAGAAAAAAAATTGTAGTTTTTCTTCTACTGCCCCACTTCCCTGAAAAACAAATCAAACCAGAAAATGGAACATGAGACATCATACAAACAAATAAAATGTTATTTCTAACTTGGTATCCCCAACATGATGAAACAGAAGATAAGAGGACCTTCATATCTACTGGTAGAAAAGTAGATAAGAGGACCTTCTCAAATGAAACTACTATTTTTGTAATTTGGTAACAAAGGAGTAGGATCTTGATCATCCATATATAAACATATGAGGGCTCAAGAACACCGATATAAAGTAGATCAAGATCATAGACCAGATATTCATTTTCCAATCACCTTTGGTGTTGCTTCTTTTTGGATGCTCTCTTGTGGGTGATAGAGGTTGCTTTTTGTGGATATAATCTTACATATAATTAATCTTGTTTGATTATCTCTCATGTAACTATGATAATTTTATGATAGGTCTATGGAATTTAGGATGGGATATGTTCAAACCCTGTAGTGCCCATCAGGGTAGACCGATGACCTTTAGATGGAATGGGGGTATGATCCTGATCTAGTTGTCCATATAACATGGGATTTTTCCCATGACCCTCTTGAATGGGAGAAAAGATGTGTATCTTCTCTAAATCTCCTCATATTTTGTTAATGAGTCACCCAAATTATGGTAGAATAGTTTTGTGTCTTCCCTTTAACCATTTTTAAAATATTCTAGGTGACTTTAGTGACCAAAACATGCATATTTTCTTATTCTATTATTAGAGAATGTGTATAGGCCTGATCTTTTCCTTCATTTCATATAGGTATATACCGATGTTAATCAGGTCAGTGGGAAATGATATTGGTATTACTTATAATTTTTACCAAAATATTCTTGGTGATTTCATTGAATAATACAAGATTATACCGACAAGCTTAGTAAATGTGGGAAAATGTGTCCTTTTGCTCATAGTTTGCCACCATATTTAGTTAGTGGGATTCCTTGGAGGGTATAGATTTAGGGCCATGTTCTTGGTTGATTGTTCACTACCCTCAGTGGGTTTTCCTGACTACCTAGGTTTGGGAGACTTAGGTCAGAATCACAAGGTAAACACACACATCATATAGAGGTTTTATTGATTTGTAACATTGGGGATGGTGAATGCTAGAAGGAGCCCTTTGGAGGGTCCCTTATGCTATCTAGATGAGTCCATCAGTGACCTCTTGATCAACCTCCCTAGATAAGGGAGGAACATGTTATTTCCTTCCATGGATATGACCATTAAATGGATTGAGATGGAAACTATTTACAACAAATGATGTTCCACTAGTCATTGTCGAGTAGACATCTAGTAAGGATTTTTGAGATGAATGGATTTTTTAGCTTCTTCTGAAGATGGAAAGGTACCATTTAGGTGTGACTCCCAAACCAGTGAATTTGAGACCCAATGTTGAGGGTGCAAGGTTGATAAAAGATCCCTAGTTTTAAATGAGGATCCAACTTGTGCAGTAGTTGAAGCATATGTGTTCTTAAAGTAGTAAAATGTCATTTGGATCAAAGGGGGTTCTAGTTGAAAGTGCCAGAATACTTATGAGAATCATTTACAAGAAATACTCATAAAATCAGCATATAAATAAATAAACTCATGTATAATCAATTGTATCAGATCCATGTTTTTCCACATTTCCTATTTTGAGTGAGAAAAAGGAGCCTAACATGTGGGTGACATATGAATTTTGTTTAAGGTTCCATGTTAGGTTCACCATTTTTGTTTCTAACAACTTTTATTGGTGAGTATATGATTCGTATCATAGGATTAGGCTAAACCACATTCCCATCATCCTATTATGTTTAGTCTCTATACTTCCTACTAGGTTCCAATTTATATAACCAGAACAAAATAACATAAGGATCACTCTTTAGTCATCCAAAATCTAGACAACCAATTCAAACACAGACCTAAATGGAATGATTTATACCACACTTGAGAAATCAAGACATAAAATGAAACGTCATAAATCAAAAAAATGCATAGAATGAAACATGAGAAATCAAGAAAATGTTAGGACATGTAAATGTTTGGTGGAAACTATGTGCCATACATGCAACATATACAAACCAACCATTCTCATATTTGTTCAACACATCAACAATACATTGATCACATTTACCACTTACTTAGCATGCCCAGAAAAATCGAACAAGTCTGGTCCCTAGGAGACAGCGTCAACACCTCATTGAGGAGTAGTAAGAATATTGGGTTACACACTTATCATAACACTATCGATCACACATTTATGTTGCCTAAAAAAACAGCCCGTTGAAAGTGATTTCATTGAACACACCAAAGATGCAGGATTTTCATACCATTAGTATAACAACATTACTATAAATATTTATCCCTTATATGACACCCTTTGAGACTTATCGCAGGCTAGCTTGGGTACCCAAATTATGGGATGCCTAGGTCAGTTCTTGAAAATAGGCCATGTTTCATCGTTCATTATGTTTTTCAATATTTTCACTATCTATTTGAATTTACCTGTCTGTTTGAATTTGATAGTGTTTCTTATTTCCTTGAATTTGGACCGACCTTTGTTATTCATTATATCATTATAGGTTGTACAATTTTAATTCATCCACTTGGATTTCGATAGTGGGGTTCTCATTAAAATCTCTTTTAAAAACAAATGAATGATGTATGTTATTTTCACTTAAATATGTTTTGTGTTTAGTACTATAAAAATTTATCTTTAATATTTCAAACAACTCATATTAAAAAAATCATACAAACCGTAAAATTTGGATTTGATATAATACAAAGGACATGTCCATTTTTTACTTCAAACATATATGTATATTTCAAGTCCTATGCTCAGTTAATTTTAAGTAATTATTTAGAAATGAATTTACAACTTTAACACAAACTATTATATTTAATTCAATCATAATAAATTTAAAATATTTAGCAGGAGACACTAGTTCAGAACTTATGAAGATATTTTCTAACATGTTTGAGAATCCCATGGTGATAAATAAAATGGCATTATTAAAGATATAGTTCTATATGAGTATGTAAGAATATAAGTTTATTGTAAATCATATTAACAACTGCAACGTGATAAGAATTCAATTGGAGTTAGTTAAGGTGGATTTCAAGGATCTGGAATGGGTGTTGTTGTCACTATCATCACCCCTTGAATCATGGAATGCGATGATCACCGCTATGAGTAAATTGAGTAGAAATAATGACCTGTGTTTATGGACATTGGAGATTTAATTTTGAATGTTGAAATTCATTGGAAAGAGATCTAGATATGTTATATGTGTATATTGTGTGAAATGAATGGGGTGATCTATATTATAGAAGGGTCATAATAAAGGAAATTTAAAGAGAATAAGGAGCAAGAGTAGTTTGGTGGAGAGTGGTCCTATGTGTTGGAATTCTGGGAAGAAAGGTAACCTCATCAAATATAGAAATGAGCATAGAGTGAACTCTAGAAGATATACTTCTGGAAGTGGATCCTTGAATCACATGTCAGAAGATGGGAGTGTATTGCTACTAAGTGACACTTGTTCACTTGAGTGTTAGTTGACAGAATTTGGAACTTTGATTCATTGAACACCAGATAGAGGAAGTATGAATAACTACACTTCTATGAGATTCAATGGGGAGTATCTGTAAAATGATAAATCTCTAGCGATAGTTAGTGTAGGAGATGTTTCTTTCTGGACATGGAGCGAAAGCTCGCTACATTTTTATGGAGTGAGACACATCCTGGGATTAAGGAATAAGATTTTTTTGGATGGTTTGATGATGGGGAGCCCGAGATCCCAAAAAAGGTGGGAATTTTGAAAGACTAAAATCAGTGGGATTTATCCATGAGGTATGAGATTGATTCCCTTCACATTATCAAAAAAACACAACAGAGATAGCTAAGAGACATGATGAGAAGAAATTACTTCAAAATAAATTAGTGTATAGCCTGAAATAATAAGTCGATGGTAGGAATATATACAAGACTAGTTTAAGAAGTAATATTATGCTGATTTACACCCTCCTGAAACTCAATTAGGAATATGCTGATTTCCACTCTCCTAAAACTCAATTAAATTATGATGAGGAGGCATTTCTTCTACCGTGATTTAAACAAACCTTAGAAAATATTTTACAAACAAGATAAACACCATAAATGATAATGATAGAGAACGATTCACTCAAGGTTCCTTTAAACATGAATTAACTAGTTATTGAGAATAACCAAATAGTTTCATTTATTTATTTTTATTATATATCATAGGGATTTCATTTCATAGATCATATATCTATATATATCACATGCAGTGAATATGTACCTATTGTGAACAATGCATTTCATTATTAATCCCTCTGTGCCTATCATGATGAACTGATACTCATATCATACCATAGTGGGACATGATAGAAAATATCAATAATAGTAACATCACACAACAAGTGAATTGCCCAAGGTGAAATGACATCAATTGTTACAGGTGAACAACACGAACAATAATCCATTCCCTAAGAACTCAGATTTCCCCCACACTTGGGTTAGATACACGGATGGATGATCTCATTACCAATACTCTACATATCCTAGCATCCATTCCAAATTTCCCAAATATTAATGAAATATAAAATAAACTATACTTTGATACCACTTTGTAACACCCCGACCCATTTATCCCACTAGTGATCGAGTTGGGTGGGTTACGTGACATCAGTTATACCTCCTTGTAAGCCCGAGGTTGTCAAATAGTAGTGAGGGTGTAATAAATATAGTGGGGATACTATACCACCTGATATAGATTTGAAACAATAGTTTAAATAATAGCAGAGTAGCAAAAATAGTGGAAACAATATAAATTATCAGATAGGAAACCAAAAATTATATAAAGGCCAAACCAATCAATCCCAATTATAATTAAAACAATCAAATGACAAGTTTAAGGTATAAAAATGATGTGATTAATGTTATATAAATAAAAGAATAACGTATTCAATAAAATACTCTAAAAACCAGTTCCCAAGCTCCATGTCAATCTCATCTCCAAGATCCAACCCATCTCACAATCAATCAACCAACACAAGGACCCTTACCCTTTTCCAGAATTGCATCCACGAAATCTTCTAAGGTACCAAATAGTGGCCAAAATAGTGTGAGTATAACTCAGTATTCCACCACCAATGGTGTCTGAACATGTCTAGTTTGAGCATATAGTGTATGCACTAAAGCGATAAACAAGGGTGTTAATTTAATAAATTAATTATATATATAAAATAAACCCACAAACCCTTAGGCTCTAGGATGAAACACTATGTTAGCCAAACCATCATCAAATCCATGTGGGGTGTCTCTTTCATGAGGTGGATCCTCCTACATCAGGACATATTTCCCCAAAATACTGGAAGATTCTGTTAAATCGGGATGAATTTCCAATATCACGATTCAAGTATCCAATCTTGGTATAGACTTTATAGAAACACTTTCTTCTTCCCATGGATTTCACCACTAATAAAAAAAGTAGCCATCTCACTAGTCCTAGAATTGATATTAATACACAAATCTTCCAATAGAACAAGCTTTTAAGAGGAGATAAACCATATAACCGGGATAATACATTCTATAACCACTTATGTCTTCACATGGAATGTGACACTAATGGGAAAATTAATAATCTCATATAAAATGGTGGATTATCTTGTATTAGGATGAATCACTGATAGTATATATCAATCAGGTCTAAAATATTATTACAAGACATATTAGTTAATTCATCCCAAAACTTTTTAATTTTACCATTTATTCCTAATTTTTAAATACTCCTATAGATACGAATCACCAAAATCATCTTAAACCATTTTCCATATTTCACATGCAATGTAAAGATCGTTAACTAAGACATGATTCCAAAGGATCTCATAAAATCATGAGGGGTTGGAACACCACAAATGTTAATGCAAGTCCAAACAATAATGATAAGAGAGAAAAAAGGGATCCTTGGGAGGGATCAACAGGAGGATTTTAGAAGTAGGGGATAATTCCAATTATTTAGGTTGTGCATGTGTCATGCTGATGCAATCATAATTTTTCACATACTAGCATAATCAGAAGAGACTAAAGGGAGTTTTCCAAGACCACCCTACTCAAAATAAGAAATGTTTTTGAAAAATCCTCATGTTTGTGGTATCAATTAGATTCCCCCTTCCCTTCAATGAGAACTATAATTTTAATCAACAATAGATCAAGAAGCGGAAGATGAACTGGAAGGTTTACCTTAAAAATCAATGTTCATAACACCAATATCCAACATGGTCTTGCTTATAGATCAAATATGATTCTCATAAATAATCCATGGAAGGTTTCATAGAATCATAAAGGAGATAAGAAATTTTAGAACATAGGTGTTGCATTGTTAAAATTCTTGGAAGATATAATTCATGATGTGAATAGGGAATTCACATCTTGAATTCCTCAATTCCTGTATATGTTGAAAAAAATTATCACCTCAATTTAAAAACTAAATTAAACCAATTTCATGTCATGAATATATTTAATGAAGTGAATTATTGTTTTTCGGATTTCCCAAAACCAATCCATGGTGTGAATGGGTTCATGGGGTTTGTCTAGAAAATTCACATAATGAATTGGGAATTCATAACATCAATTCGTTTTGCATCTATAAAGAAACTCTCATACTTCTTCAATATGAAACAACTAATCCAAATAGATAAAGGCTTAAAAAACAAGGTTTAATTGAACGAAACCTAACTCTAAGATATTTATCCAAAAACATAAATGGATACATACCTGGAAAAGAAAGGGGTCACTGAAGATGGAGGTCACGGGGACGCCGAAGACGGAGGTCGCAGGGCCGCCAGAGACGGAGGTCACGGGGTCGTCAGACTATTGGGAGTCGCGGGTCGCTGGGGGCGGGGGGGTTTAGGGGAAGAAGGGAGGGCATGGGGGTCATGGGGGTTTGGGGGAAACAGCTGTGGTGGGGGTAGGGAAGGGTTGGGTTTTTTAAAAAAATTACGGGTTTCGTGGTAGTTTATTAAAAACCGCCGCGAAACCTTTTAGGTGAAAACATTTAGTGGCGGTTTTGTGAACTGCCCCCACAAAACCGCCACTAAACCCAGTTTTTATTGTAGTGTTATTTTTAAATTATAATTTACTATTATCCGAATCAATCAACTGTGGTCTCTTAGTTTCATTATGGTGGGATGTTAACTAGAGGAATTATTCCATATAGGAAGCTGATTATTCTCCCAAGACTATTTTTCTTTCCATATGTTCTTTTCCTTTTAAAATTTTGGAATCCAAGAGAGACTATGGTTTGGGTTGGTGATAGTTCCATTTATGTTGGTTTTCTACCATTTACTATCTTTATCTGAAAATATATTCTCCTTAAATTTTATTGAGTATTTGTATAAGGTATATGTAGAGAAAAATTAATGATTATAAAGTATTATCAACCCAGTGAAGCTCGTGAAAGATTCAATCTCGGTTGAGGTTTTCATATCTAATACCTAGAAGATAGATGCATGCAGTGCACTTGGGGTCTTTAATTGTACTATGGATTCACACAAACAGTGAATAAAATATGATCATTTAAATAATGAATTATGATATTATAATAAAAATATGAACTATTTTTTATAAGAAAATAAGGGAATCATTTAGTGAATCATTGATGTAGATTACTTCAATTCCTATCTATATGTGTATTTTATATCTTTATTAATTTTTATTTTTCATCATATCAATGATTTTTTTCTTATTATTTGAAATTCATTAAAATTTTTATAGTTTGTAAAATTATTTTAAATTAAAAAAATAAATAATTTGAACAGGTAGGTTGTATGAGTTACTCTCATTAAGAGTTGACATTAGTCTAGACTAATATTTCATTATAGGAGTGATAAAAATACTATTGACCAGGAGCTGATAGAAAACATTATGCCTCAACATGGAACTATGGTTAGGGATTTATTCTCAAACATTTATGTTATTATAAAAAAACATGTTTATAAAAATAGAAAAAACTCCTTCAACAAATGATAGAGTATAATATTAGTTAACTATATTCATCTATTTCTTACTCACAGGTGCACATCTATCCCAAAAGGGAATCCATGCCTCTAAAGTATTCTAAAAATTGGTGGATACTCCTAACATGTTATGAATTAGAAGAAAAATAAATTTATAAGGAACACATTATGATACATAATATCATTTAAGATACTTTAATGGTCATAAATGAAGTTTAATGGTCTGGGTATTAGATAAATTCTAATTTGGGTTAGATGATATATTGACAGTGTGTGTATGGACCCTTTGAAGTTGTCTTCAGTGGAAGTATAGGCTATGAATTAAGTTCAATAGTTTTATTAGGCCTACAGATGGAATTATAATGTAGGTAATAACAATGTCATGATGGAAGGAATCATGGTGTGGAAAATGGAATTTGTGAGTACTTTTCTTGTGGCAAACCAACCCAAATAACCTCTCAAACTGGTACCTAAATCGATATGTCACTTACCCAGAGGCTGTTTTCAATCCCAATGGGATGATTAATAGAAAATAAGAATAAAAAATAACTAGTGGTAATGATTTCTCCCAACCTAAAGAAACAACATGGAACATATATAAAATAGAGAAAACAATTTAAAAGATAAATATTTTCCATAATTGAAACCAAACAACAAAAACCAAAAACCCAAGAGTAGAAACAAATATCCAAGGAAAATTTAGACAAAATAGGACTACCAAAACAGGATAAAAATTAATCCATGTGAGTGCATGGGAAGACTCCTACCATCTCACCCCTATCTTCTCAACTTATTTGATAGAAAAACTCACTACCTCACTACGACAATTGTCTTCCCTGCATCAAAAGGCATAAACATGTCTAAGAACCACTGAATGATAATAATCCTAGATATTCCATATAATGTCTTTGAACTATAATCCTAGAATTCTCAACATTAAATAAAATAAGTCATAAATATTATTCAATATTTTTATATAAAAAGTAAGAAAAATAGTATAATTTCCCCTTTTTCAAATTTTTTAAATGAATTAGGTAAATCTTTTTCAAATAACTTCATGTCCATATACCTCAATAGAAATATAAATTCAAAAGAAATAAAATCATATATCATTACTCATATCCAATCTATTTTAGTACAACAAAATCATACAAACCAAAAGCAGAACCCCAAATCGGTCATCAAGTATGGGAATATCACGTTAGAGATCACACAAGGTCAATATAGCTTAGAAAGTCATTACATAACATATAAAATCATGTACTCATCAATCCACTAGACATATTCATTGAGTCTAGAGAGTAGTGGAACACCCCAAAAAGTGAACCCCCAATAGGCCTGATTTGTCCCTTTAATAATTGGGCTTGGGAGAAAAGGAAATCCATATGAAAAAAATCCTCAAATAGTGGATGAGAACTGTTAATATACCTTAAACATAAGTATACAAGTCTTCCTATATGATCTATTTTGGAAATAAATTCAAAAAATTATTTCCATTATTTCATTAATTGAAAACAATTTCATATAACCATTTCACAATGACTTTAAAACCCTATTCCATTTAGTAAAATCATGGGAAAAATATTTTATTAAAAACCCAGTTCTACACACACAAATACAATAAATCATATAATTTCATTTCATTTAAATTTTTTTCCCAAAATATGAGAAATGAAATTCAAAAACACATTCTAGATACTAAACCAGATACCTCAAAACTCAGGGTGCACATGCACACAAAAAAATACACCAATAAGGGGGAACCAACAATAATAACAGATGACCATGAATTTATTTACACATATTGTAATTATTTCAATTTATGAAAATTATTGGCATAAAATAGAAACAAAACAAATAAATTAAGAATTCACACCCACCACACCATAACCAAAAAAGTAAAATCTTCGAAACATGATCACATAAGGAATCAATAAATAGACAAGAAGAAAGACCACTAGGGGTTAATGGATCTGATAAAAAAATGAAAAATAACTATCGTGATAAAAAAAATAAGAATTAGAAAGAATCCCTCCCACATGGATATGTAAACCAACTAATTAAGTAATAAATCATTGTACAAATCAATCCAAATTGAATGATGACTCCCAAAATCTTAAGATAAGACTTCTAGCATTAGATCCAATGAAGATGTAGATTAATGAAATAATATTTAATACAAGAGGCACCGTAAAATCCAAGATCATGAAATTTACATAACATTTATTTCATTTACACATCATGTAATACATGGGGATCACATTTTCTGAATAAAACATTTAATTTTTATGAAAAACATATCTTTTAACATTACATGACAAGTAATCGATACACTACATGTAATCACCTAATGATGTGTACTACATTCATGACATCCACCATATAGAAACTACAAATCATGCAATCCCATTATGTGGAGTGTATTTTCTCTTTAGACTGAAAAAGCCATATATTCTTACACAGAAACCCAAAACACCTCAGGCATCACTTGAACATGGGGAGAACCTCGCAAAAACCATTAACTCGTGTATTCCCATACTCCATTAATTAAAAAAAATGTACATCCATGAACATTAAGTCATTTTCATGAAAAAAATATCTCCCTCCACGGGATTCCAAAGATGAACCCAACTAAAGAGGAAAACAAGTAAATGGAAGATAAATATACAAAAGTGGGTAATGTGATGTTATAAACTCCCCACTATAAGACTTTCTGTCCCCTGGAAGTCATACGGTAGAATGATGTTTGGTAGAGAGGTGAAACCACTACTCCCTCATCAACGAATCATGATCCTAGGTCTCATGAGAATCTGATCCATGCAGTTATAACACTCTGATGAATGAAATCAACATCCCATGCAATACTTTCACATGTGAGGTAATGATTTGAATTGGATTCCCAATAATGAAAATATTATGCTCTATCTGAATATCTTCCCAAATATAAATGAGAGAGGTATCATGATGATATTTTAAAAGCTACAATACATGGAAAAAATCTTGAATACCTGTCAACTAAACTAGAAATATACTCAAAAAATAGAATTTAGACAAGTTTTATAGATATTTTATGCCTTATCTCTTAGTTTAACCCCACTTTTATCCCATTTGACCATTACTACGGTGAAAAAATGTTTACCATGAAAACTAATTTTTATTACAAAAACATATTTAGAGACTATTACAAAATATTTTCCATTATAATTAAAAAATTTAATTAAACTTTCATGATTAAATTTCAAGATATGATAGAAATTAATATTAATATAAGTAGAAAAAGAGCCATAAAAAATAGTATTTTAGTAAATATATTTTTTAGCATAATTTTTTTAAACATAAATTATTTATATAAATGATTTATATGATTTTTTTAAATATGGATAAAAATAATATTTTTTTGATTTAAATTCTTTTAAAAACTGAATGGATTATTTTGATTTCTTAATTAAAGGAAACTGACTAAATTAGTTTCTTATTGGAATAAATTATAACCCAGGTTCCAAAAAGTATAGAATAGATTAAAAAAATTTGAAGTAGTTTCTTTATATTATATATTTTACACCTTAAATAAATATTTGGTCAATAAAAATGTTTCATATACTTTTTAGTTATGCGTATATCACAAGGACATCATAAAATTTAATGTATTTGTAAAAATCGAACTTTTTTACGATTCACATAAAAATAAACTTGTTTATAAAAATACCAAAATTTTACAATATGATAACTTTGTCATTATAAACTGAAAAAATATATCTATTTTATAAAATTATAATCCTAATATTTAAGAAATTAACATTTAAATATAACCCTGAACCATTTATATTGTACTGATAAAATAATAAAATGTTCCTTGGAAAAAAGAATTTGAATGTAGTGTTTACCTAGTATAGTTTGATATCATGTAGTAAAATTTGACTTATGTAACTAAAAATGTAATTTTATAGTATTCAGATACATATTGGGAATTGATTACGGAATTTTCTATAGATTTACATAAATATTCATTCAATGTATTGATGAGTAGACCTAGACTTTTCAACATTTTTTCAATGAATGATTTTTACCATCAACCATTTTCCACAAAGATCAATTGTAAGATACCTAATGATAAAATAAATTTTATTTGACTCAAAATATTGTGAAAGGATAATTTTTAAAAGAATATGAAAATAATTACAATTTCAAAATATTATTATAAATACTTAATTAATTTCCTTTGAGCGAAGAGTGACTTAAATTTCCATGTGATGTAGTCTATGATCATATCATGGGTAAATAATTGAGGTTGATTAGATATATATATTAGATGAAATAATTAAAGTAATTTACCATAAAAAATACACAATGAATTTTCATTTTGAAATGATCCATGGAAATTCTATCATTATTTTTTATTATGGACTTGATATTTTTATATGTTTTATCCTAGTGGTGTAATTTATTAGTATGGGGAGGAAAAAAATATAGAAATTTTTATTTTTATATAGAAATTAAATAATATAATATAGTTAAAATTTACAATAAAAAGTAAATTATCACATATTTAGTTTTTAGGTGTGTTTTTACAGAATGTTACAAAGCTAAAATTATTTATTTTTTGTGGATATTTTAATTTTAATGAAATGATAATGAATATGGACATAATTTTATTTTCTTTTAATAGGTTAATAAGTTAATCATACATATAGATATATCATTTTTTAAGAATAAATATGGAATAAGAATTATTAATGACCAAATC
Organism: Viscum album; assembly: GCA_963277665.1. Classification (NCBI taxonomy): domain Eukaryota; kingdom Viridiplantae; phylum Streptophyta; class Magnoliopsida; order Santalales; family Viscaceae; genus Viscum; species Viscum album. The sequence continues at coordinate 1,039,693,496 of OY728163.1, read as the reverse complement.
CCTCATGATATGTAAGATTAACTATGTGGGGAAATGAATACGTAAGAGTAAATTCCATTGAATTTTCAAAATTATAGGAATATATAACATTTGGGAATATGATTCTATATATTAGTAACCCATTTACTTGGATCTATGATTTGTAATTACAAAATGAAGAAGGAGTTACTCTTTTTTGAGATAGTCAAGAATATTTTCCTTTGTGAAAGAGTATTTATTCACCCATGTTTGTAAGAAACAATCATCCAATTTATTAAAAAAGTATGATATCTTAGCCTGTGATCATATTGCTTCCTAAAATTTCATGATTACATTTCGTGTGACCCTAAAATATGAATAAAAATCTTTATGTTGGAGCTCAATACCAAAAAATCAGGTTCCTAATACATTCCCCTAAATTTCAAAAGTTTCACCAGATCCATTTTATTCATCATGTTCCACAAGATATCATGCATGGACTATCAAGAAAAAAAATAATATTTCTTATTATTTAGTTTATATAAATCAGGTAACAACTAAATGAATATTTATATGTATTTCATCCACTATAAATTTTTGAATAAAGGAAGGGCATTGAAAATCTGTTCATAAGAAGAAATCCCATTTTTTATCGTGTTACATGGAAGTCATCCGTTCACAATTGAAAAATATTCACTACATATTTAAACAATACACTATCTCTAGTGTAAAGATGTCAAAATATTGGGTTCAAAATCATGTAGGTATATTTTTTATTATTTATTTTTTTATAATTTTATATTGTGGTTTCATCTATCTATTCATGACATTTTATCCAACTGCGAGCTTCTATAACACCTCGATAGAGGAGAGTGAACTAAGGGTTTTTGTTCCCCAAAGAAGATATGGATATCTAAAATTCAATTTTAATTCTCTAAACGTTTTTATTCATACTAATAGTGGGTAGTAAAAATGAAAGGGTATTTGTTATATATTTGCATTGTTATCTCTTTACGGTTTCACTATTTCCTTTCCACAAACTCTTCTCCATCCCCTATCTTAGGTCAGTATTCATATTATAGAGTTAGGATGATAGTGATATTAAAGATATTTGATAGTTCAATATGTATGAAGGTGTCACAATATCAATTGAGGTGTGCACTACCATTGTATTGTTGATGAGTTGGGTCATGATGTGAAATCGAGATCATACATGCGTGTTATGTGTAAAGAATTTAAGGGAAGGGAGTAAAAATGAATTATATTGAGTTGATTATATAAATAAATTAAAGTAAGATAATTCTATAATGAAGGAATCAGTAGAGTCCCCATGAAAACTTCCCTTTCTCACTATTATTATTATATTCATCATTTCAGTATTTTTTCTTTTATATGTGGTTTATTTTCACCACACACTAATACCACCCATTGAACTTATTTTGAAAATATAGAAAAATATAAATATTATAAATGAATAGTTAGTGATTCAAAAAAATATCCCTCAGAGGTGAAGCTAAGTTTGGAAATAATGATATACTCTTTTGGGAAATATAAATATAAATTTTCACACATCAAGATAGTTTTATCAAATATATAATATTGAATATTTGGAAAAAAATTCAAAAAATGAATAAAATAATTTTTTCTTGGAATGAAACAAGGACAAATATATAAAAAAAAGTGGAAACTCCAAAGGACACATAATATTACATTAGATCTATTTAATATTAAATTTGATCTGTATATGGTTTAATATGAATTTTACCATTCCATATAAAACTAAATTGAACCTATGTAATATTAATGAATAAAAATGGATATGGAGGAGTTAATTGGGACCTACATATGAATAACCCCAAACATATACTTGTTATGTTTGGTTTTTCCATAGGAACACTTTGATGATCTTGTAGTGAGGAAAATTATAAGAGGACATCTGGGACATTGATGTAAGGTGGATCCATGTTGCTGATATCTATATAACTGAGGATCAAAAAAGGAATCTTTTTATGAATTTTATAGCTAAATTAGTTAAATATTATGTATTAAAACATATTGTAAGCAGATATATGATAATAGGTAAATGTGGATCAGCGGAACTAATTCTTACCTACATTGAGATTGAAATAAGGTCAAGTAATCTCATATTAGATTAATGGGGATTCCTATATATTTTATCCTTTACTAGTAAAATATATATACCATGTAATTTCATATGAGTTAATAGTTTTAGTTTTATATTTGTTTTCATGTACTACATTTCATTATTATTAAATTATAATTTACTATTCTCCCAATAAATTGACGGTGGTCTCTTACTTTCACTATGGTGGGAGGTTAACTAGAGGATTTATTTCATCGAGGAAACAAAGTTTTATCCCATGATTTGTTTCCTTCTATACCTACTTTTCCTATTGAAATTTTGGGATCCATGGGAGACTAAGGTTTGGGTTGGTGATAGTTCCATTTATGATGGTTTTCTTTCAATTACTTTCTTTATGTGAAAATATATTCTCCCTAACTTTTCATGAGTATTTGTATACGGTAGAGATGAAGATAAATTAATGATTAGGATGTATTTTCAACCCAGGGATGCTAGTGAACGATTCAAACTCAGTTGAGGTTTTCAGATCAAATACCTAAAAGATAGTTGCATGTAGTGAACTTTGGGTCTCTAATTGTAATGTGGATTCACATAAACTATGAAGAAAATATGATCATTTAAATAATGAAGTATGATATTATAATTAAAATATGAAATATTTTTATATGAAAAGAAAATAATCATTTAGTTAATAATAGAAGTAGATTACTTCCATTCCTATCTATATGTGCATCTTAAATATTTATTAATTTGTATTTTTCATCATATCGATGATTTTTTCCACTTATTTCATATTAATTTACATTTATATAGTTTTTTAAATTAGTTTCAATTAATTAATCAAATAATTTCAACAATTAGGGTGTTTGAGTGACTCTCATTGAGAGATGACATTATTCTAGACTAATATTTCATTATAAGAGTGAAAACAATACTGTTGACCATGAGACCATGGAACTCATTTTTCCTCCACATGGAACTCTTGTTAGGGATTTATTCATAAACATTTATATAATTATCTTAAAAAATAAAAAAAAAAAATTTTTTTTATGAAAATTAAAGAAACTCCTTCAACAAATGATAGTGTATAATATTGATCAACTATATACATCTATTTCTTACTCACATGTGCACAACTATCCAAAAAAGGCATCCATGCCTCTAAAGGATTAAAAAAATTATTGGCTAACCCTAACATGTTATGAATTATATGAAACATAACATGATAAGGAAAATATTGATATCCCTAATATCATTTAAGATAATTTAATGGGAGATAAAATAAGTTTAATAGCATGGGTTCTCAATAAATTTTAATTTGGGATAGATGATATATTGAACGTGTGTGTATGGACCCTGTAATGTTTTTTTGTGGAAGTATAAGCTAATAATCTAGGTAAATAATTGGAGTATGCCTACATATGGAATTATATAGTATGTAGGAAAAATGTCATGATAGAAGGAATCATGGTGTGGAAAATGGGATTCATGAGTACTTTTCTTGTGACAAACCGACTCAAATAACCTCTCAAACTGGTACCTAAACCGATATGTCACATACCAGGAGGGTGTTTTCAATACCAATGGGCTGATGAATAGAACCTAAGAATAAAAAAATAATTGGAAGGAATTATTTCTCCCAGCCTAAATCAACAACATGTAACATATATAAAACAGATAAAACAATTAAAAAGACAAATATATTCTATAATTAAAACCAAATAGTAGAAACCAAAAACTCAAGAGTAGAAAAAAATATCCATGTAAAATTCCAAAAACACATGACTACCAAAATAGGATAAAAACTAATCTATGTGAGTGCATGGACAGACTCCCACCATCTCACCAACATCTTCTCAACTTATTTGATAGAAAAAATAAACACCTCATTACGATAATTGCCTTCCCTACATCAAAAGACATAAACAGGTCTTAGAACCACTGAATTATAATAATCCTAGATGTTCCATATAATGTATTTAAATAATAATCGTAGAATTATCAACATTAAATAAAATAAGGCATAAATATTATTCAATTTTTTTAGAAAAAAAATAATAAAAAATATTATAATTTCCACTTTTTTCAAAATTTCTAAATAAAGCAGGTAAATCATTTTCAAAGAACATAATGTCCATATACCTCAATAGACATATCAATTAAAAATAAAGGAAATCATATATCATTCTTCATATCAAATCTATAGTAGTACAACAAAATAGTATAACCAAAAGTAGAACCCCAAATCGGCCATGAAGCATGGGATCCTCACGTCAGGTATCACACATGGTCAAGATAGCATAAAAAATCATACATAACATAGAAAATCATGTACGAATAAATACACTAGACATATTCATTGAGTCTAGAGAGTATAGGAACACCCCAAAAAGTGAACTCCCAAGAGGCCAAATTTTCCCTTGAATAATTGGGTTAGGGAGCAGTGGAAATCCCTATGAGAAAATCCCCAAATAGTGGATGAGACCCATTAAAATACCTTAAAACTATGTATATATGTCTTCTAATATGATATATTTGTGAAAGAAATTCAAAAATTATTTCCATCATTTCATTCTTTGAAAACAATTTCATAGAACCATTTCACAATGATTTGAAAACCTTATTCCATTTAACAAAAGTATGGGAAAACTATTTTAATAAAAACCTAATTCTAATTGCACAAATAAAATCCAAAATATATGTAAATTTAATTTAATAGATTTTTTTTCCAAAATATGATAAATACAGTTCAAAAACACATGCTAGATATGAAAAAATATACCTCAAAAATCCGGGTGCACATACCCACAACAAAATCCCCCAATAAGGAGGAACCAAAAATAATAACATATAGCCTAGAATTTATCTACACATATTGGAATTGTTTCAATTAATGATAATTATTTCTAGAAAATAGGAAAAAACAAATAACTGAAGAATTCACACCCACCACACCATAACCAAAAAATGGAGAACTCCAACATAGGATTGCACAACAAATCAAGAAGTAAACAAGAGGAAAGACCACCATGGGTCAATATATTTGATAAAAAATGAAAAAGAACTATTGTGGTCAAAGAAACTAAAAATTAGAAAGAATCCCTCACCCAGGGAGATGTAAACCAAATGTAGAAGTGATAAGTCACTGTAAAAATCAATACATATTGAATGGAGACTCCCAAAATCACAATATAAGTCTTCTTGAATGATATCAGAAGGATATTCGGATGAATGAAATATGATTTAATCTAAGAGGCACCGTAAAATCAAAGATCTTGAAATTTACATGACATGTAATCCCTTTACACATCATTTAATACATGGGGATCACATTTCTTGAAAAACCCATTTTATTTTTTTGAAAAATTTATCTTTTAACATTACAAGACATTTAATCGATACAAAACATGTAATCACCTCATGATGTGTACTACATTCAAGACATCAACCCTAAAGAACTTAGGCATCATGTAATCCTATTACATGATTTGTATTTTCCATTTAGACTGAAAAGGCTATATATTCTAACATGGAAACCTAAAACACCTTAGGAATCCCTTGAACATGGGGATAACCTCACAAAACCATTAACTCATGTATTCACATACTCCATTAATTAAAAAAAAATATATATCCATGAACATTAAGTTATTTTTATGAAAAAAATATCTCAATCCTTGGGAGTCCCAAGATGCACCCAACTAAAGTGGAAAACAAGTAAATGGAATCAAATTACATAAAAGTGGGTAACGAGATGTTACAAACCCCCACCATTAGATTTTCTATCCCCTGTAAGTCGTGTGGAAGAATGAAGTTTGGTATAGAGGTGAAACCCCTACTCCCTCATCAATGAATCATGCTCCCAAGTATCATGAGAATCAGATCCATGCAGTCGTAACAATCTGATGAATGAAATCAGCTTTCCATGCAAGACATTCACATGGGAGGTAATGATTTTAATTGGATTCTAAACAATGAAAATATTTGGCTCTCTCTCAATATCTTACCAAAAATAAATGTCAGAGGGACTAGGATGATATTTTACAAGCTGTAATACATAGAAAAAATCATGAATACTTATCAACTAAACTATAAATTCCAACTAATAAGAAAACTACCCAATATTCTCAATAACCTCAATCGATCCAACATATCTCAAAGACAACTTCTTATTTCTCACATGCCGACCATGAAGCAATTGAGGAAAAACATTAAAGAAAACCATATTACCTTTACAAAATTCCAAATGATGATTCTGTTGATCCATATAATATTTTTACGGTCTTTGCACTGTAACCAGATGCCAATGTATATTTTGTATCCTCACAAACATCCACTAAACCAAACTTGTTTCCATGAAAGAAGATTCACCCATCTCTTCCCAACTAAGAGTTTATTCGTATAGGTGTCTATACAAATCATCAAAAGGATACATTATAATTGATGTCTGATAACTAGTTTCATAAGAAAACTCTACCAATCCTAGATGGATATCCCTAGATCCCCAAAATCTAAGACACTTTCACGAAGAATATCATACAGTATTTTAATAGCATGCTCTATATGACTGTCTGTTATGTATGATAAGTTATAGTTAATCTGATTTGAGTACCCACTATATATTGAATTCCTATTAAGAACCTGAATGTAAGCCTAATATCCCTATCTGAAAACAGCATATGAAACCCTATGTTAACACACTACCTCCTGCACATGTATATTACCTAGATCTTCAAATTTTAAAGTGTCATTAATTTTAATGAAATGAGAAAATATTTTCAACCAATCAATCACCACATAGATAATATTTTTCATTTGGGGTGTTTGTGCAAATCTAACAACAAATACCTCGGATACATTGGTCCATTTTTAATCCTTCACTGGAAGAGTTTAAAGTAAACTTGAAGGTTTCATTTTCTATGCCATGATCTTTTAAGAAATGTAAGAGCATGACACATAATCAGTAATTTCATGCTTCATAATCATCCAAAAAACATCTTTCTCATGTCAAAATACATTTTTTTATTATCTTGATGAATATAACATTAATAAATATGAGTAAAAAAACTGAACTCTTTATAGATAATAGAAGGAAAAAACCGATCCCCAAAAATGAGAATACAATATCAAGAGGGTGACTAACCAAAAATGGTCTCCCAACCATATATTGATTCTTCAATTCCTCTGAAGTCTTCATTATACTACTAAATCTACAAAATATAGTCAAGGATAAATGAATATAATTGTGAAATATTGAAAACTATGCATGAATCATCCTCTCGAGCATCCAAAAGAAAATGAGAGAAAATATCCATACGGTTACACTCTTCCTCCGAATACAAAATAGATACTAATGTAACTTTACTATTATGAGAATTTACAACACCATTACCCTTACCTAAGAAATATTCAGTGTCAAAGTAAAATGTATGATGTTATTACACCCACTGCTTCTATCTAAGATTCAATTATTTCTGGGAAAATATATATCTCAAATTGTTATGGTCAGAAAAAACAATGATCCTTCCCCTAAAAAGATAATACTGCCAACAATTAATCACATGCATATGTGGTCAATGCTGATGAGATCTTTAAGCTACAACATTATCATATTGCAAAATAACACAAATCAATCTATCTCTAGAGGAATTAAAAAAATACATAACCCTTACTGGGATAATGTATGACCAAAATAGGTGACGATGTATGATGCTATTATAACTCATCAAAAGAAGAGTGGAACCCTTATTCCGTTGTGAATTTGACCCCTTCATGAGTATGAATAGTCAAAGGTTATGCCTACTTAGAAAAATAATTGGTGAACCATCAATAGTATCTTGAAAGAATGAGGAAGCCACAAATTTTAAAGGCATTCCATGGATCCTCCCATGAAAATACAACCATTTTCTTATGAGGATCAACTAATAACCCATGCTCCGAAATTACATTCCATAAGAAAATAACTTTTTGAATCTAGAAATTTTATTTCAAAACATTTCCATAAAAATTGTGATTACTTATGATTACCAAAACCAAATTCAAAAGATTTTCATTCTCATGATTGAATTTTGAATTAAACAAAATTTCATCTACAAACACTACAATGAATGTAATGAGATATTAATGGAATATTTGATACATCAATGAAATGTAAATTTATGGAGTTTTAGTCTGACCAAAAACCATCATAATATATTTTTAATGTCCACACATTCTTCTAAAATATATAGTTGATATATTAAACTCCCAAACACTAAGATGGAGATAACCCAACCAAAGATCAATATTTGAAACCACTTTTCTCCATTTAACTAATCAAAAAATCATATACCTAAGGAAAAGGATTATTGTTATTAACTATTATCAGTGTGACATCTGATAATCCACAAAAAAAAATCAGAGTGAACCATATGCCTTATTTGTAATGTGAACAAAGGATTCCTCATGAAAATCACTTGAAAAAATAAAACCCTTCATCACCGTATTGTCCAACTAAATCTTGATCTCATTCATCTATACTCATGAAATATGAAAAAAGAGGTATCGATATTGGATAGGTCCCTAACACCAGGTTAATTATAAACTATTCCTACCTCTCTAGAGGAATCCTAGAGACTTATCCAGGTAAAACCATATTAAAGTCCCAAAAATGGGAAGATCAATAATTGGAAAACCGTCACCAGGTATAAGTTATACGAAACACAACAAACTCCTAAAATATGGGTCGGAAGGTCCTTCAAGGACAGATCTTGGATTCCACTCTCCCTGAATCACTTTTGAGCTCCCATTATTCAAAATAAATGAGTTGCACCAATGATAACAATAAACCTCATCATGGTGACAAAAAAGTCAATCCATCATGATTATAAAATTGGATAGCTCTAGGTTAAGAACAAGATAATACCAGACTAACTTTATATTAGCTATTGATAACACACAAGGACACTAAAACACCTACTCTTTCATCTTACCATGATATGTCAAAAAATCCATAACAACGTAAAATAGAACCATTGGAAGGAAAATAATATAAAAAATAGCTAGTTATGAATGAGTGGGAAATACTAGAATCGATAAATAAATTTCTACTGAGGATACGACAAAGGCGGTACCTCTTAGTGTCATTGGACTAACATCTTCCTTTTCTAGAAGATAATATACTACATGAAGGTGCTTTTCTCTTAAGGCTTGTGGATGGATCCCTATAGTATTTGTAGAATCTGACTATTATATAGTAGTCTTTAGATCAGATGACCCCTAACCATGTTTATGAGTATACATAGCCTGGAAATGTTTTTTTTGATATCTATAACATCCCCAACAATTACACATATTTGTAGATGAAGTTCAATAGTTCTATGTGTTTCATGTCTTTAAACACTGATATAATGTCAGAGTCATACCAATTGCTACAACTGAAGGTAAAGATGGGTCTTGATGCTGAGAACCACCTCCAACAGTCATGAAATGTTCATGTAACTCTGTCTTTTTCCCTAGCATTCCACTGAAGCTACTACTATGTGGAAGAGAAGGTGAAGAATATCCAAACATTATTTTGGTTTTAATTTCAGTAATTATAGAATTATATAGTTTCTCTGTATAGGTCAAGATATTTAATATAAATACATGCGACCTAATATCCAGTCACAAAACAAGTGGGTATTGATGTGCATTCAACTATTCATTATTTAGAACATATGATGAGAAATCAACCAAATCAGCCAACCGATTGGTGTACACCTAAATAAAATTTTCTCCCTATTGCAAAATGAGAAATATAGGGACTTTTCCAAAAATAATTACTCTTGAAAAAACTAATGGAAGAAAATAGTCTAAAAAACCATCCATTCCAAGGAAACATGCATATTTGTCTGTATAAAAGAATCCCCCAAATTTTTTTGGGACCCTCAAGTACAAACACTAGTCACTTCACATTAATAAACATAGGTGTATCTCAGAATTCAATGATCATGTAGAAATTTTCAAGATAGTCCTCAGCCTCTTGAGGCTCATTCATACCATTACTAGATGGTGGATTCTCACGCATGAACTCCCATGATTGATCTCTTTCTTCTATAACTTCTGGTTGTAAATCAAAAACCATGTTATGATTTTTTGGCACATTCTTTTCAAAAAAACAGACTACTACCACAACATCCTTGATACTGTTTTGTTAAGAGGCTGATTCCCCTATGTAGCATCAGTTTCACCTTCCTAAAGAACTCATAGAACATGTCTTAGAGGCCTACTACTACACACTGAAACAAACTAAATGATTATATGATATAAAAATCTCATCTAAACTAGAAATCAACTTAAAAAATGATATTAACATAACAAGTAAACATAATAGACATGTATCCCAACATCCCATGGTTACATGAGTCTCATCATGGAAATAGATGATTAAGCACTCACTGCAATGTACCTATCAAGTCCTAAAAATACAATATTCAGTCTACCAAACATACTATGACAAGGAATCTTGAGGAATAACCAATATTGAGATGAATCTATAATGAATCAACCTGAATACTCTCTCAAAATGGTACCCAACACAATATTTCACATACTATAAGGGAGTTATCGGTCACCATGGTCTAAAAACTAGCACCCATGAATCAAAACATTATCATAGGGAATGATTTCACCCAACATGAACCAACACCATAGTACATGTTCTTAATAGATACAATAATGGAAAGGACAAATATATGCCACAACTGAAACCAAACAATATAAACGGACCACCTAAGAGTAGAAATAAAAGTCCTTGTACATGTCTAATAGCATAAGAATAAAAAAATAAAAAAATAAACTACTTTATGTGAATTCATGGGAATAATCTAAATATACCACCACCAGCTACTCAAATCAACTGACAGAAGACCTCACCTTCTCACCGCGACACCCTATCATTCCCTACGTTGAAAGATATAACCAGGTCAACCTACCACCAAAGAGGTACATAGGGTGTGAGGTAATATTCATAGTAGGGTATGACCTAGGTGTTTCATATAAACACTCTAAATAATAATACAAACATGTTCAAATATAGATAAAAAGGGTTGAATTGTTTTTATAGTTTTTAAATCAAAATAATGGAAAAACAGTTCAATTTCCATCTTTTCTTCATTTCCAAATAATGTAGTTAAATGATTGAAAAATAATTTTATATCCATATTTCTTAGTTGATATATCAATTCAGAATAAAGAAAACCATGTATCAATTCTCATATCAAATCTATAAAAATGTAGAGAAATAGTATAAACCAAAATAAGAAGCCAAAACCGGCCATGAAGCATGAGTAACATCATGAGAGGGATCACACATGGTTAAGAAATATTGTAATCCTATATACAGTATAGAATTACATGTACACTTCAAGCCAATAGACATTTTCACTGAGTATGTAGTGGAGTGGAATGACCTAATAAGTAAACTCCCAACATGTTCAACAATTCATAAGAACAACGAGCTAAGGGAGCAGAGGAAATCCCCATGATAAAACCCCCGGATAGATGAAAAGACCTATTAGTATACCTTCCATATAAGTACCCAAGGTTTGCCATGTGATCTGTTTTATATATCTTTTCACCAAAACATTTCTTTCATTTCATTCTTCAAAAACCATTTTACAAAACCATTCCACATTTTTTGAAATCCCTTTTCCATTTTTCTAAATTAAGGGAAAAATGTTTTATTAAAATCTAGTTCCACACACACAATGAAAATAAATCATCTCATATCATATCATTTAATAAAATAATTTATCAAAATAGGGGAAATACAGTTCACAAACATAGGCTAGAGACTGAACCACTTCAAAGAGGATTACACAAACTAACAACAGAATCCACCAATAAGGAGGATTCAATAATAAAAATTGAGTCCCTAGAATCAATATAAACATTTTATAATTGATTCAATTTACGGAGATTATTACTAAGAAATATAAAAAAACACACACCTAAAGAATGTAAACCCACTGTACTATAACTAACAAAGGAATGAACCCCAAAATAAGATCACACAATAGATCTAGATGGAAATAAAAGAATAATCATTACCACAAGTAAACAGATCTTATCATGAAATGGAACGAAACTACCACGTTTTTAATGACCAGAATCTGGAACCACTCAACTGGTGCCCCATGCCTAGTTCACCACAGGAAATCAATCACATTTCCCTAAACTCCAGAGGTTTCAAACTAGCAAAGAGGGCCTTAGTAAGTTATTGGGGAAACGATGCCCTCATTTGGTAAGGTATACAGGGGGAAATAAATAACAGTCAATAGCGGAAGCAGTAAACGACATACAAAACCTAAAACCAAATAGTGGAATCAAGGAATATATATAGTAATGATGATAATGATGAAATAGGTAAAAGTATATAAGGAAAGTAGCAAACACAACAACATGCTGAAATACAACTAAAAACAAAGTACTAAAAGTAACAGCAACTCCAGCAGCATCGCAAACATAAGCTCGGTCCTATGCTCTCCAGCTCCAACCAGAAATCATGTACCTAAAGTAGAAGGGCCACAATCCCTATCCACACCTACAACCATATAACCTGTTTGGGCCTAAAAGTAGGACCCAAACAGGGTGTGAGACTAATCCCAATAGGCAATCACCACAATATGTGTGCCCTATAGTCAGTGAGCAAAATAACAAAAGTAAAAGAAATAAATGTAGCATAGAAACATATATATACCAAAGTAACGATCCTACAAAACTCCATTCGCATTTATTTATTAATTTAATACAATAATTTAATTATCAACCAAGGATTCTAGAAAATATCTCTATACTATGAAGGCACATTAAGTAACACAACATGTATTTCAATAGACTATCTAGACAATAAGCAGTACAAACCCAACTTGTTATTTGGATTGGTGGAATCGTCACAAACAACCCACCAAACAAATAATAATACTAAATCTTTGGGTGGCTCCTACTAGTAGACCCCTATAGTCCAATAATCATACAAGGCACAGACACTCTGGGAATCTCTCACCGTCAATTCCCCTATGGTCTTGCAACGATAGCTACAGACTCTCTGAGGAAGAACTTACGTCTAATTCCTTCAGTGGTCTCGATATGTGCGTAAAATAAGGACACTCTTGGGAAGAAAAAATTTTAATTCCTATATTTTCTGCGTACAAAAAAATTTTATAACAGACCCTATAGGGAAGCCCTTAATCATCAATTCCCTCTTTAGTCTACCGCAATAGGTTCACACAGCCCTGAGCTGTTTAGTCGTGCGTAATCGACTGTCAGCAGCCCTAAGTAAGTTCAAAAAATACTTGGATAATAGCTACAATGCATCAAAAGCATATAAAAAGTATACAATACATGAAATCATCTATAACAAGGAAAACAAACAATGCTACATGGTTTGCCTCACAGGCAACCTAAGACAAACGATGATAAAAATCCAAAGTAAGGGAAATCACCCATGGGTGATCCTCAAACATGCAACCAAGCATATATTACTATCAATTAACCTTAAGAAAACAATAAATCTATGTAAATTAAAAACGGAATCAAAATCCTTAACCCGGGGTACCCGACACATGGGTATCCAGCACTTTTTGCATAAAAACTCAAGGACATTCAACGTAGGGCAACAAACCACCTACCTCGATCCTAGGAGATCGATATAATTGAGCCAAAAAGATTGATTCTCCTTAGAACGATGAATATCTGAGAAAACATCGAAAACGATCAACCCATGATAACCTGAAAATGATGATGAATCCTGAAACAAGGCTAATGCAGAAGACAGAGCTTACTGAGGCGATCCCAACATAATCGACGACTGCTAAAACAGAGATCAGACGGAAGCTCGGGGGATCAGAGAAGGATCGCGGCCGTATGAGAGCTCTCGGCTGAACAAAACCTAGAATAAGGTCATTCTAGCGATTAGGCGTGACCCCAGTGAATTTATTGAAAAAAAAGAAAATACACGGCCTGTACTTCTGGGGTACACGGTGTGTACTTTGTTTTCCGTACACCGCTTTAAGCAGCCTCCACATCACCCCTACACACTGTGTGTGTGGCCCGGACACAGCCAGCACATGGATTCGAGCGACATGGAGTACATGGAGTGTACTCTGAAAGTACATGGTGTGTACTTCAAAAATTTCCAAAAAACTCCTTTTTTCTCAAAACTTCAGAAAAAGGAAAGACATACCTGAAAAGAATATTTCGGTTCTTACAAACTTCTCCCCTTAAAGAAGTTCATCCCTAAATTTCCTTAGCAAGTTGGCGAAGAAGAAACCTCGAACAACTCTGGACACTATGATCGCATATCGGCCTCCCTCTCCCAAGTCTTGTCTGGAACACGACCGTGCTGCCATAGCACTAGTACCAGAGGAACAGACCAACCACAAAGTACCTTTGTGCTATGATCAACAATTCTGATAGGATGCTCCTTGAATGATGAAACCTGCTCTAGCTCAAACTCCTCGGTTTGAAAAACATGATACGAGTCTGAGAAATAGCGTCGAAGCTGAGAAACATGTATGATGTCGGGCATAGCCTGATATCTATGAGGTAACTGTAACCTATAAGAAACCGACCCAACTCTCTCCAAAACCCCAAATGGCCCGACGTATCTCGGCGAAAGCTTATCCTATCTCCTAATCCTCTTGTGTCCCAACCTTGGGGTAACACGTAGGAAAGCCTGATCTCCGACCTCAAACTACAGAGGTCATCTCCACTGATCAACATAAGATTTCTGATGAAACTGTGTAGTATACATCCTCTTCCAAATCAACTCTATCTTCTATGAGGTCTCTTAAACAAGATGAGGTCCCAACAAAGTTGCCTCTCCTGCCTCCAGCCAGCACAATGTTGATTGGCATGGCCTACAGTACAAAGCCTCGTAAGGTGTAATCTGAATAGTCACCTGAAAACTGTTGTTATAAGAAATCACCACAATAGGAATATGCTTTTCCCAAGAACCAACAATGTCTAGAATGCAAGCTCAGAGAATATCCTCAAGCACCTGGATCATGCGCTCTAACTGGAAATCTGTCTGGGGATGGTAAGCTATACTCAGAAGTACCTATGTTCCCAAATCTTTCTGTAGCCCCTGCCAGAAATGAGAAGTAAATCAGGTGTCCCTATCCGAAACGATAGTACTCGGAACCCCGTGCAAGCGCACAATCTCACGGACGTACAACTGTCCAAGCTCATCGACACTGAAGGTTTCCTTTATCGGCAAGAAGTGAGCAACCTTCGTGAGCCTATCAATGACAACCCATACCATGTTGTTCCCTCTCGATGATCTCAGTAACCCTATCACAAATTCCATCGCGACATCATTCCACTTCCACTTAGGAATGGGTAACTACTACAAAAGCCCTACTGGCCACTGGTGTTCTGCCTTCACCTGCTGACAAGTGGAACATCTCATGAAAAAACCAGCCACATCTCTCTTCATACTTGGCCACCAGTACTAAAGGTGTAGATCAAAATACATCTTGGTGACGCCAGGATGAACTGTCCAGAAAAAGGAATGAAAGTCTTGCATCATCTCCTTGGGGATATCTGCTGGCACCCATACGCATCCTTGGAAACGCATGACATCATCCTCACCAATGGTCCATCTGGGAAGAAGGTCCTCTTTGGACACGCATTACCACAGGACTAGGCCTTCATAATCTACTAGATTCTTCATTCGAACTTTGTAAAGAGGGGTAGAGGTAACAGCTAATGAAGATCAGAAGGTCTGCCCCTGCCTGTCGTGCACCTCCAAATGAATTTCAGAGAACAGAGGCATAAGCTGCCACTCACTACAGGCCTCCTAAACTGTCTGTATCTGAGTTCTTCTGCTCAATGCATTAGCCACTGCGTTACCTTTCCTAGGCATATAGGCAAGCTCTAAGTCGAAGGACTGGAGGTACTCGACCCACCTCTGCTGTCTCAGATTCAGGTCACGCTGTGTGAATATGTACTTGAAACTCTTGTGGTCAGTATATACCACAAAAAGCACTCCCCGAAGGTAATGCCTCCAAAAACTCAAAGAATGAACAAATGTAGCCAACTACATGTCATGCATAGGATAATTAATGTCATGTGGCATCAAATGCCGAGATATATACGCAACAACACAATCCTATTGCATTTGCACTGCTCCTAGCCCGATGCCAGATGCATCACAGAAAACTGTATAACTCCTGATCATCTCTGGAAAACATAGAATCGGTGTCAAAGACAACCTCCCCTTCATCTCTTGGAAGGCTGAATCATAGGCTTCTGAACAAAAAAACTTTACCCCATTCTTTGTCAAGCCCGTCAATGGCGCTGCTAAGCATGAAAAGTCCTGTATAAACTGCCTGTAGTAACCAGCCAGCCCCAAGAAACTCCATACCTCGAAGACATTCTTCGGATTCTCCTAGGTAATTGCGGCTCTCAACTTCTCTAGGTCTACTGATAACCCTTTCTCTGAGATTACATGACCCAGGATGTGGATCTCATCCATCCAAAAGTGGCACTTTGAGAGCTTAGCATATAATTGATGCTCCCTCATTGTACTCAAAATGATCCCAATATGGGTTGTATGGTCATGTCGAGTGTGAGAGTACACCAAGATTGCGTCCACGAAAACCCCCACAATGGAATCCAAGTAAGGATGGAACACTCTGTTCATCAGTTCCATGAAGATTTTCGGTGTGTTCGTGAGACCGAACAACATAACCAAGTACTCATATTGACCATACCTACTCCGGAAGGCTGTAAGGGGTATATCAAATGGTCTGACATGCAACTGATGATATCCTGATCTCAAGTCGATATTTGAGAATACTCTGGATCCTTGAAGCTGATCAAAAATATCATCAATCCTTGGCAAAGGATATCGGTTCTTGACCGTCAACTGGTTCAACTTTCGATAAGCCACGGAAAGCCTAAGGCTACCGTCTGCCTTCTTTTCAAAAAGGACATGCGAACCCCAAGGAGAAGTACTGGGTCAGATGAAACCATTTTCCTACAACTAATCCAACTGCTTCCTGAGCTCGTGAAACTCAGGTATAGCCATCCTATAAGGAGGAATAGACACTGGTGCCACTACTGGCATGAGATCAATCGAGAAGTCTACCTCATGCTCTGGAGGTAAACCTGAAAAGTCCTCTGGAAAGACATCTCTGAAATGATCCACAACTGGAGGAAAGTCTAAATGTGAAGTCCCATGGTCATCTAGATAAAGACTAGAAAACTGTCCCATAACCCCTCCTAGCCTATGATGCTCTGGTATAGCTCTACCCACCTAGACATCCCACTCGCCTCTATAAAGAAATGACCTGCCGTCTGGTGATACGAAACTCACCCTGCAACAATAACAATCGACGACTGCCTGGAAGGGAACCAACCAGTCCATCTCGAGAATGACATCGCAACCTGTCATCTCTAGGATATAGGGTTCCCATAAGAGGTGACACCCTACAACCTCTAGAGGTAATTTTTTGCACTAACGTATGCTAGATGTCCTCATTCCCAAGGGCATGTTGATAGTCAACATATTAGCAGACAAGAAGACACAGATCCCAAGGCTCTCCACGACAGCAAAAAAGATAAAGATATGTGAAGCAGCAGTATCAAAAAGAGATTAAGATAAAACTAAGGCTACTAAGATTGTAACTCGAACTGTAGAGCATCTGGGATCCTACTCCTGATGAACCTGCTCTACAATAAAAGTCTTGCCTGTGCCGCAGCCCTGTGTCGCAGCCTGAAAACCCTGAGCTGCTCCTCCATGAGCCTGACCACTGCGTCCATGGCCTCTACCCTGACCTGGACGACCTGAAGAAATCCAGCCCCCAGTCTGCTACAGAACTGGTAATGCTGCTCCTGTATGCGGGGTCGAAACTAATCCTCCTTTACTAGATGCTGGAAGGGGATCCTTGCATAAACGCTGCATATGACCCATCTTGCTGCAAGATCGGCACTCCACTATGTCTCTTGGGCACTGGGGCTTCTTATTCCCACTCATAACACACTAATAACACACGAATTGGGTTCCAGATGGGAGATCTCATCTACCAGAAGGAATACCTCACTTCCTCGGGTCACCTCAGGTAGACTCTCAGTGGCGCTTCCTGCTGTCTATTTGGAAATAATCAGCCCTGGATGCTGAACTGCCCTGGTCCAGAGCTCTAGTCTCCCTCAGGTTCCTTTACGTGATCAGCACCTGGTTGACTATCAGATTAGTAGAAGTCAACTTGAAGACATTCACCAATGATCTGATCTCTGGTTTGAGTCCCTCCTCAAACATCCTTGCCAAGAACATCTCGTCATTCCCTAGAACACGAACGAAACGCTGTAAATCTATGAAACGGGAGGAATAACCCATAAATGAAAGAGTACACTACTGCAGGGTCATGTATTCCCTAGCTCTATCATCCCTCAACGTCGCTGGGTAGAAGTAGTCGTAGAACATACACTGGAACTCATCCCAAGCCATAGTTTGTTAGCGCCCAGCCTGAGAAACTATGGCCCACCATCTTTTGGAGGAGTCTCATAGCATGTAATTTGCAAGCTTCACTCTCCTATTTGGGGGTGTGTCGAGATGGTTGGAGATGGATAAAATGGCTTCTATCCATGACTCCGCAGCCTACAGTCCTCCATCTACTGTGAACGTGGGAGGATGCTGCAGCTTAAAAACCCGCGTTAGCTCTGCCATAGTCGGGGAAAGATGCTGAACTCCCTGGAAGGTCTGCATGAATCTCATGAACCCCTCTCTAAACTGATCATTTGAACCAGTGTCTGGAATCACTGCAGGTTCCATGTCCAGAATGATAGGAGGAACTACTAGTAGTCCCTCATCGATCACATCAGGCGTACGATCACTGCCTGGTTCTTGTCGTGCAATGGGAGGGTGTCTTGGTGCCATAGCTCTGAAATATCTAAACACACCTTCAATAACGACGAACACAATTGCAACATAAGAGAGTAAAACAGAAAAGGAGGGAAAAACCTTTAAAATTGGTTAAAACATGACTACACTACATGTAGTATGGCTACACGAAATGTTTCTAGAAATGTTACCCTAGGTGTGCACCTTGGTCATACATGGCTATGTAAACAACCCGACTACATGACATGTTCTCAGACTACATGGCGTGTAATGACCCTTTTCTCCCTACACGATTACTCATGCATGACTAAGTCACATGGACTATCCTTGCTGAAGACTACACGACATGTTAAGGAAGACACAACAAGCACTAGACATGCCTTACTTGGCCTGTGTTGTTAGTGACACATCCTGACACACGGTCAATGTTACACGGCGTGTTCCCAAGGGACACAACGTGCACATGAAGGAAAACCACGGCTCATGTGGTTCTTTACACAACCGGCTACACGGATGAACCTTACACAGCGTGTTCCGAACAAACACGGCGTGTATAAGAGAAGATAACACTGACCCGTGTTGTTCGTGACACGACCGAGTACCTAGAACAAGACTACACGGTGTGTTCATACCAAACACGGCATGTACTACCAGTGTTTTCTCGACCCGTGTTGTTAGTGACACGGTCAGCTACACAGTTTAACACTCAACGGCGTGTACATACCGTACACGACATGTTCCCAAAGACCCTTTTACAGCCCCGTGTCCTTGTCCACACGGTCAGTGACACGACCAAAAACTACACGACATGTATTTATAAAGTACACGCCGTGTATTTTGGGTTTTTCCAGACAGTTTCCTCAGAACTGCACCAGAGCCCAGAAAACATAGAAAATAGAGGTTAAGGTGACAAATTCCGATCCGTGGAAGCCCATACTCCCCACAAATCAAATCTTGGAATCATAACAATGCATATAACAAGAAACAATATAACAAACTCACAACCCACCAAATTCTGATCCTCGAGGGCCCATAACACCTCTCAGACCAAAGTTTGGCATCCATTATAAGGAGCTCTAAAAAACTCCTACCCTATCCACATAGTAGGTATTTTATCACTGTATCTATCACAACAGCATGCATTGTCTATCACAAATTCTATCACAAATTCTATCACAAATTCTATCACAACAACATGCAATCTCAAATGCAACCTAGATGGCATGGAAAAATGCATGGCATGTGATTTTCTAACATGTGACTATATGATGCATGATATGGAATACCCTCATCTCATCTGATTGCAACAAAATAGAACCACAATCATATAAACAGTAACAACACACAACAAGTGCATCACCCAATAGTGAAATCAATTAAACTATAACATTTACAAAACTCGAAAATTAAAACATTCAAGGTAATCTGGATTTTCCCTTATACACGGGTTCTAGAACGCCCGGACATAGCTATTTACCATTTACCTATTCCGTCCTATCCCCATCTAATGTCGCCAAATAGTAAGTCAAATATAAAAGGAAGAAAATCCTCTGATTACACTTTGTAACGACCCGAATCCAGAGCCACTCAACTGGTGACTCGTGCCCGGTTCGCCACATGACCTCAAAAACATTTCCCTAAACACCAGACACTGCTGACTTGCAGTGAGGGACTTGGTAAGTTATTGGGGAAAATATTCCATCATTTGGTAAGGTATATAAGGGAAAAGAAATAACAATCAATAGCGGAAGCATTAAACGATATACAACAACTGAAACCAAATAGCAGAAGTAATGAATATATATAGTAATGATGATAATGATCCATCATGTACAAGCACTTAAGGAAAGCATCAAACACAATAACATGCTGAAATACAACTAAAAACAAAGTACTTAAAGTAACAACAACTCCAGTAGCATCGCAAGCCTAAGCTCGGTCCTATGCTCTCCACCTCCAACTAGGAATCATGTACCTGAAGTAGAAGGGCCAAAATCCCTATCCACACCTGCAACCATATAACCTATTTGGGTCAAAGAGCAGGACCCAAACAGGGTGTAAGACTAATCCCAGTAGGCAATCACCACATGATCTGTGCCCTATTGTCAGTGAGAAAAATAAAAAAAGTAAAGGAAATAAATGCAGCTGAGAAACAGAGGTACACCAAAGTAACGATCCTAGAAAACTCCATTCACATTTATTTATTAACTTCATACAATAATTTATTTATCAACCAAGTAGTCTAGAAAACAGCTTTATACTCTCAAGGCACAACAAGTAACACAACAGGTATCTCGACAGACTACCTAGACAACGAGCAGTACAAACCCAAGCTTGTTCTTTGGCTTGATAGACTCATCACAACCAACAAAAAATAATAATAATATTGACTCTCTGGGTGGCTCCTACTGGCAGACCCCTCTAGTCAAATAATCATACAATGCAAAGACACTCTGGGAAGCTCTCACCGTCAATTACCCTATGGTCTTGCAATGATAGCTACAGAATCTATGAGGAAGAACTTACATCTAATTCCTACCATAGTCTTGATACATGCATAAACTAAGGACACTTTT
The DNA here is from genome assembly GCA_963277665.1 of Viscum album. Taxonomy (NCBI): domain Eukaryota; kingdom Viridiplantae; phylum Streptophyta; class Magnoliopsida; order Santalales; family Viscaceae; genus Viscum; species Viscum album. The sequence continues at coordinate 1,039,671,991 of OY728163.1, read as the reverse complement.
GGGAAGAAAAAAGTACAATTCCTATAGGTCCTGCGTACGAAAATAATTTACCACAGACTCTCCAGGGAATCCCTTAATCGTCAATTCCTTCTTTGCCTCATAGGCAACCTAAGCCAAATGACGATAAACAGCCAAAGCAAGGGAAATCACCCATGGGTGATCCTAAAACATGAAACCAAGAATATATTACTATAAATTAACCTCAAGAAAACATAAAAAATAAAGAAATTAAACAATGGAATCAAAATCCCTAACCCGGGATACTTGATACATGGGTATCCGACATTTTTTGCATAAAAAATCAAGGACATTCAACACAGGGCAACAAACCACCTACCTCGATCCTAGGAGATCTATATACTTGAGACATGAAGATTTATTCTCGTTATAATGATGAAGATCTAAGAAAATGTCTAAAATTCTCAACCCATGATAACTTGAAAACGAGGAGGAATCATGAAACAAGGATAAAGAAGAAGAGAGAGCTTACTAAGGTGATCCCAATGCAATTGACGGCGGCTGAAATGGAGATTGAAAGGCATATCGGGGGCTCGGAGAAAAATCACGGCTGTACGGGAGCTCTTGTCCGAACGAAACTTAGAAGAAGTTCGTTCTTACAATTAGGCACGGCCCGGTGCGTTTAGTGAAAAAAAAGAAAATACACGGTGTGTACTTATGGGGTACATGATGTGTACTTTGTTTTTTTGTACTCCGCTTTAAGCGGCCTCCACATCACCCCTACACACTGTGTGTGTGGACCAGACACGGCCAACACATGGCTTCGAGCAGAGTGTACTTTGAAAGTACATAGTGTGTACTCTGAAAGTACATGGCGTGTACTTCAAAAATTTCTTGAAAACTCCTTTTTTCACAAAAACTTTAGAAAAAAGGAAATACATACCTGAAAAGAAGATCCAAGTTCTTACAATGTTCAAAGAAAATAATAATTAGAAAGGATCACTCACATTGAGAGACACAATACTACCAAAATGACGATCAATTGCTGAATAAATCAATCTAGATCAAACATAGACTCTTGAAATCATCAGAGAAGCATTATAGGTTAAGATAAAAAGGAGTATCAAATGAATGAAAAATATTTATACCTAGTGGCACCTTAAAATATAACACCATAATATTTACATGGCCTGTAATTATTTTAAGGTTTATATAATCCAAAAGGATCACTTAGGCAGAAACTCTAATCTTTTTTTTAAGAAAAACACATATCTTAATATTAAATGGTGTGTAATCGATACATGGAATGTACTCACCTCACACTATGTACCAAATTCATGAATTACACCATATAGAAGTTAAATGTTGTGTACTCCCATTACATGACAATTATTTTACCTATATACTTCAAATATTTTAGATTCTTACGAAAAAACCAAAGCACCTTAGGTGTCCTCTGAACTTATGGAGAACCTCACAAAACCATTAACTCATATATACCATAACTACATTAATTCAAAAAAACATACATCCCCAAGCCTTAGGTAATTTTCCAAAAAAATATTCTCTATCCTTAGGAGTGCCAATAAGTACCCAATTAAATATATAAACAAGTAAAGATAATATAATTGCATAAAATATGGTAACATGATGTTTCAGTATGAGTCGAAGGTCACACTATATCAAATAGAAACTATTAAAAGAAGGCTTGAAGTAAATTTTTGGGTTGGATATAGGTAATTACAAAGAAAATGGGAACAACAGTGTGATGGGTTCAGAATAGTGTGGGATTGAAAAATGGCTAAGTGTTTAATTTTTAAGCTCCCCATGTGTATGGGTATGCAACTCATCTAAAAAAAATTGTCTAAGCGTTGGAATCCCCACGGATGCATGAGGGTAAATTTCATGATATATAAGGGTTAACTTGCATGTAATGGTTGATATTTCAGTATTTATATATAATATTAGTATTTTTATGATACATATTATCTTTCATGAAGATACATAAGGGTTGAGTGATATGTAAGGGTTTTGGAATTTGTGAAAAATTATATGATAGTCTAGAGGTGTTAATCACACCTTAAACTTAGGTATTACACCATTACATGACCCTAGCCTATGAATTCAAGGGTTTTCATGGATTCATGTTATGTTTATCATGATGTGATGAGGGAAGATCATTCCATGTGTGTTGAACTAGTAGGGGGTATCATGCTATGAGCCAAGATTGTTACACTATGAGATGATTTATGTATAGTTTCATTTAAAGCAATTAATTATTTGGTTTAAATATTAATTAAAATGGGGTTTCCAATTTTATCTAAAAATACACTGAGTACACCCCAATTCTTCTTCTTCTTCTTCTTCTTCTCTCTCTCTCTCTCACATTCTTCTTATCACTTTGGTGATCTTCATCAACTGTTGATCATTCCTCACATTGTTTTTTGTAGAGATTATTTGAAGGTATTGATTGGTAACATTGGGAGTTTATTTATTGTATCTCTCTGAATTTTCTTATTTTATGTTGATTTTTCCTTAAAAATAGTAATTTTAGTATTACTTAATTTCATCTAATTGGAGTGGGATCGAACTAAGTTTCTTAGAAGGTTGATTCTTGATAATTCCATATAGTTGGTTCCAAGATATTTCTGTTCTTATAAATGAGATATGAGTCTTTTGATAAATAGTTTATAGTAGGTTTATGTTTGATGATTTAGAATGTAATCACTTAAAATTTTCATTTTTTGAATGAAATACTTAATAGTAGTTTAATATAGAAAATTATGGGTGTATCCTAGTAGAGTTTTTATATCTTGGTAGTGTGATTTGAGTGTTTTATTGTCACGATGCAGTGTGTTTTAGAAAATGTTTCCTGGGAAGAATTAAATTTTTGGGTTCCTTGGCTACATGAAGGGTGTAAACTATGTGACTATGATTGACATTGATCACTATGAATGGTGAAATGTGGTTCAATGATGTCATGTGGATGATGTTAACCATTACTTTTTATAGAAAAAGAGGTTTTTCATGTTATGGTTATAGGTTGATTTGTATTCACACTCACCATGGTGGATGAGGATATTAGGGTCATGAGAACACATGATAATAAAAATGAGGTGTCATTGATCACTGGTTTTCGATGGTGTCATTTTTATATTTAGACACTTAAAGGTGATGGCATTAACCATCTTTAAGTGTGAGGTGTAGATCACAAGTGGCCACGTGATCTTATTATAGATTGAGATCTCTATATGGGAGTGGGATACTTATCATATATATGTGATATATTGGGGATAATGAGTCAATCATGGAATAGTATTGGTTTCAAAATGACATAGGATTCATCGAGTTGTTGATTCAGTTGCTAGTAAATGGGTTAGATAAACATTGTGTGTGAGTTTGTGTCCAAAAAGAAACTATTTTTTTATCTTTGATTACATTTTTATCTTAATAATTAAATATTAATTTAAATATCTTATTATCTATCTTTTAAATTTTTTTCATAATTTAATATAATAATTACTAATAATATATATCTCAATATAAGGTAATAATAGTTTTTCACTAGAATGAGAACACAAAAATTTCATGATTACATTTTTATACCTAGTTTTATGGTTGGATAAAATTATATGACACAAAGATTTTTTTTTTGAAAATCATGTGTGAGTACTCATAAGAAGATTATACATTGTCTCATGATATTCACATTTGGTAATCATTATGATTGTAATTAATGAGATTATACCCGCCAGTAGGAATTCCCATGTTTTCTTATTATTGAAATTTCCAATATAGAAGTGTGTGAGATTATTTTTAAACTTTAATATAATTATTAATTTATTACATGACTTTTATACTTTTATTCATTGAACAAAACCATGATTACATATGTTTTGGGGAAGTGGGGTACATTGGTTGTGTCAATAATGGCTAGTTATTAGTGAATAAGTCGATGAAGGATTTGTACCATCCATATTTATGGAAGTTGATATCTTGGACCTTTTATTGAAATATAATTGTCTCATTAAATTATATTTCTATGGTAAAATGATGACTTTATTATTGATAGTGAAATAAATACATATAAAAAATATAGGTAGATGACATTGTTGTAAAGACTTCTTGATGAGATATTGTGATAAAGGTATTACATTACACAATAAGAGATTTTGTTTGATTGTTGACATTTCATCATGGAATATTTTCTCTTGGGTTACATGACTAATTTCTAGAAAATAATAATGAACTTTAGGCTATTCCAATTAATTCCAAAGAAATATAATCCAAGATTATAACACACTAAGAGTTTCCATTGATTAAAATTAAATTCTATTTGAATTTTATTATTGGAATAAATATTATTCTCACATTTGAAGAATAATTTTATTTATGATCTATTTATTTCATACATTTAATAAAAATTTATCCGTAAGGAAATTAATTATTAGAAAAATAGTTAATTATTCACAATGTAATTAACTACTCATAGAGAAATTAATTATTTATAAGGAACTATTTTATTCACAGTGTAATTAATTATTCATAAGGTACTTAATTATTCAGAGGCCCATAATTTTTTTCTCATGGTGTGTGATTACTAGAGGAAAGATAAATATTATTTTACCAACATTCAAAATAATATTTATCATGGGAAGTAATCATGGACTTCTAGTCCTCCTAAACATTTATAAATAAATATTATATATCCATTCAATAATTTATATCCTTACAAATAAATATTTATTTAATTTATGAAATTAATAAATCACAAAAAAATTTATTCCCCATATTTGAGAATAATATTTACATCAATAATTAAATTAAAATATAATTTAACTGACATTAGTGGAAAAAACATAATGTTTTACTTTTAGGATTCTTTATTGCTGGCATTAGGTGGTATTATGTAATGTCCAATATTACTATGTTGAAATGTGTTATGGAATCTAAGAGAATAAAAGTTAATGATTGAACATCAACAACCACACATGAGGGATTTTTTTATTATATAATCTCTTTGTCATGATATATAATCAACTAGTTGGCAGACTCATGTCATAAACATATATTATTGATACATGTTTTTGAATATCTAAAATAAACTCATTAGTACACCATGGCTGTGGAATTTAATGAGATAGTTCTATTTCAATCAAAAGGTCATTATATTAAATTCCATAAATATGGATGGAAAAAATAATTCCTCGACTTATTCATTAATAACAGATCATTCCAGACCCTCCCAATGATCCCTACATTAATTGATAAAGTGGAATCATAGTTGGGGTCAATACATCAACGTACATGGTAATGATATACATTAATATTAATATTAAATTATAAAAGATCATCATACATGATATTTGATAGAAAATTTAATTGAAACAAAAATATGAAGAATTATTATAGTTGAGTCCATTATCATAATAACCTATTTTATAGATTATAATGTGTTCAATTCATGAGATAAAGTATCATATTCTTTAGATTACTCTCTCCCGATAGTCAACATATTATGTTCCCTATCATAAAATGTCATCTTAGTGTTGAACTAGGTTTGAGTATATCTTCATTGAATTTCAAGGTTCTTATAAAAGTGGGAATCTTCTATGACCATTTTATGTGACCAAAACTCAAAGAAATTATTACATTAAAGTCACACAAAACTATTAATAACATTTAAATAGATATTTAAAATAATATTCACTTCATTGAATATATATATAATCCAAAATACACATGGTAGGTTCTAGGAAACATACTTTAAAAGACTTTCACATGGACTAAATCCAAATACAAATGGGTTTTTGTCCACTAGATCTCACATAATGACCATGTTTCTATAGAGTTTTGGATTTAATCAAGGGTATCACCACATTGTCTTCCATGGAGACTCTTCTCACTATGAATTCAACTCTCTAGGAAATATCTCTCAGGGTATGATATTCTTGAAGTATGCTATTAACTCATTGATGTGATCATGGATACTTTTCAAGAGACACTACTATCACTACGGAAAAAAGGGGTTTTTGCGACGGGTTATTTGCGACGGGGTTATTTTCCCGTCGCAAATAACCACTTATTTGCGACGGGGAAATCTCACCCGTCGCAAAAGGCTTGGCGCGCAAAGCGTGCCAAACCGCGGGAAATTTATTTGCGACGGGTTGTTACCACCCGTCGCAAATAACCGGCGGTGATAAAAACTATTTTCGACGGGAATATACCCTGTCGCAAATACCCGACGGCGGTAAAAACTATTTGCGACGGGAATATACCCCTTGTCGTAAATAGTATGTCGGCAGGTTAATATTTGCCACGGGACCCGTCGCAAATAACTATTTAACCATTGACCGTGATAAATGCGGGCTCAAGTATTTTCGACAGGTCCCGTCGCAAATAATACTATTTGCGACGGGTATCCTATCGCAAATACTCCCGTCGCAAATAATCTAACCTATAAATACCCCCACCCGTTTTTTTCAATTCATTCTCAACTTCTCTCAAAACTCTGTTTTTAGAGTTCACAGTTTATTAAGTTTAATTTTTATTTCCAGATTTGATATTGATGTCTTCAACAATTATCGGAGATCAACCTCAGATAAATTTTAAAGGTATTTATTTTCTTTTTAATTTAATATTTAATTTAAATTTTTTATTAGTTTTATTTATTTTTAATTAGTTGTAATTTAATTGTGTTTATATTGTTTGGTTATTTAATAAATTTAAATTATTAGTTTTAATTGTTCATAGTTAATGGTAATTAGTAATAATTAATAATAATTATAAATAATTAATAATAAAAGGGAATAATTAATAATAAATAGGAATAAACCTCCCCCATGCGCGCATTAACCTTTACAACTAAGCCATTTCATTTTTTTATACATTTAATGATCTATCTATATATATATAGTTATATTTATTCTTATATTAATATAGATTTATATTAATATAAATATATTTGGTTATATAAATAAATAAATATATATTTATTCGTATATTAATATATATTTATTCTATATATATATGTAGTTATAAGTTTTTATTCGTATATTTATTTGTATATTAATTAATATATATTTATAAGCTTATTTTTAAATAAATTTATAAAATATGGGTTTTTATGTATATGTATAAATAAATAAATAAATAAATACATATATACTATAGACACACACACACACACACACACACACATATATATGTATAGTTATGAATGAATACATAGGAATGAGGGGGTGAAAATCCACCGAGAATGTCAAAACGGCTATAACTTCTAATCCATAAGTCTGTTACAACTCCAAAACCAGTCAAATCGAAGAACATGAAACGATATTCGATATGATATGCGGTACAGGCCAAACGGACTTCCGGATCAGATGTTATAGCCATTTGAATGTTTAAATGACCATAACTTCTAATCTAGAAGTCCGTTTCAGCTCCACAATCAGTCAAATCGAAGAACATGAAACAATCTTCGATATGATATATGGTAGAGGTTTATCGGACATCGGGAGCAGAAGTTATATCTGTTTAAACGGTGAAAAACTGGGGTACCCCGACTAAAAACTCAGTTTTGGAGGCCTTCTGGGACTTTTTTGGCCTTGAAACAACCTTGGACGAGTTCCACCCATCCATACCGCTATAGAGCTCGTCGCAGGCTTCGATTTGATATGCTGTGGAGCTCAAACAGAGTCCCGGATCAAAAGTTATGGCCGTTTGAAGTTTGAGTTTCATTTTTAACTTATTTTCCATCTTTCATTAATTTTTTTATTTTTTTTATATTCAAAGAGTTATTAAATGACTATTAATTGATAAAAATTACATAATTACTAATTAAAAATATTTTTTAATTTATTTTATAGGCCTCTTTTACTGAACATCTTATACATTCATATTTGATTTTCATTCTTCCTTTCTAAAACATATTTAAAAAATAAATATTATATTTATATCAATATAAATAGGTTTATTGATTTATTTAATAATAAATAAATTTTTAATTTTTTTTAATTTTTTTATTATTATTTGCGACGGGCCCGTCGCAAATACCCACTTCGAAGCAACCATTTGCGACGGGCCCGTCGCAAAAGATTTTGTAAAAAAAACCAGAAAACTATTTGCGACGGGCCAATTTCCCGTCACAAATAATTGTTTTTGCGATGGGCCCATCGCAAAAAAAATTAGTTGCGATGGCGTTTTCTGCAACGGGCGATTTACGACGGGGCCCCGTTGCAAAAGGCTATTTGCGACGGGATCCCGTCGCAAATGACCCATCGCCAATATCTATATTTCCCGTAGTGTATATTATTATCATCATAGAGTGTGATAGGGTAATTACTATTGGGGTTCACATGAGGATCTAAGATGAAGTCTTATATCCCAACAGATTCTTTATCATCTGGATAAGCCAAAATATACCCAGAATCTTCAATAAAACCAATGACTGTGAAATTATTTGATCTATTCTATCTCAAACAGCTTCACTATGAGTGAATATATATCCTTACTATGATTTTATATTCATTATATCTATTTTAAAACTTTAATATATGTATAACCTAATGCCTAGTTACTCATTTCATCCATATACTAGTAACATATCCATAGTTTTCCATATATTCTTGAGGACAGTCTTACAGTCCTTCCGATGGTGATATGTCAGCTTTATAACTTCTTACCTCTCTTAAGAAGTAGGAAACATCTAGCATAGTACATATCACAACAAACATGACTGAACCAAACACAAATACATATATATTCCTTTCTATAATCATGTGTCTAAGGATATATTTTCTTAGAATGATTATTTCCATGTTACACTAGAAAATATTCCCTCTTGAATTGTTCCATGTCCAATAGTTTTAGTATTTTTTCAATTTACATAGTTTGACAAAGCCCTAATATCCTCTTGGATATATCATAAAGGATCATGATCCCAAGAATATATTCTTAATTAACTAAGTCCTAATGGAGAAGAATGTTTTGAACAAATATTTTAAAGATTTTAGGAATATAATTTTGTCTCCAAAATGTAGTACACTATTGACATAAACAATTAAGAAAATTAACACACTCCCCCAGAACCACATATCATCACAAGGATAAAGTTCATTATTTATGAAACCATATTTCATTATAGCATCATAAAAATTAATGTTCCATGATGTATACAAATTATATAATACAAAAATGGATCTTTGTAACATGAATTATTTGTTAAAATCCTTTCGATTCCAAAACCCATTAGGTTGTGTCATATAGACATCTTCTTGAAGGTTAATAATAAGAAAAAGTGTTTTAAAATCCATATTTAAAATCTCACATTCATGGAAAGTTGTTATGGGATGTACAAGTTTGATTTATTTTTGAAAAAAAACTTGTGAAAGTGTTTCATAATAATCTATGTCTTGGTGTTGTTAGAACCCATTTACAACCTGACATGCCTTATAGTTACTAAATTGTCCATCTATGTCTAGTTTCTTCTTGATAAATCTTTTATAACTGAAAATACTTGAATCCAATGTTGGATCTACTAAAATCCATACCTTTTTTTCATATATGGAATCATTTTTAGAATATATATCTTATTTTCATGTGGAAATATCTATGCCTCATACTACTTTCTTATAGGTTATATGATCATTATTATTAGCAAATAACTAATAACCATACTTATTGACCTAGAAAACTTATATTTTAGTTTCTAAAACATAACTTGTATATCTATACAATAATTATATCCAGAAAACATAATATCACTTGTGGATTTGTGGATTATTTTCTCTTTCCAACTCTTTCATTGCATGATCCTAGACCTCATCCAAGGCTATCACATTCCCAATATCTCTATTATAATGAGATCCCTCTCAATTAACATAGTGTTTCATGCCATAATTTTCTATCAGTCTGATTGGTCATAGAGAAAATATCCCTTGTTTAATTGGATTTTTCTATAATGGAACACTTTTTGACTTTGGGTGAATGTGTTTTCCCAAAGAGGCCTTAAAAAATTCCTCATATTCCTCAAATATTAGTATGAAAACATGTGTTTATTCCCACTCCACAATTCATATAGAATTTCATGTTACACTTTAGTTGGAACTTAGTTTCTTATTTCGTTGATTTTCTATAATGTATATCCAAAAAACTATAATAGAAGATTCACATTACTCATCATTGATATGACCATATCCAATATGCTGTAGTTACTCATTTTTCTTAAAATATTCTATTTTGGTGTATATTGAGGATTTATTTTGGTTAGAGTTTGAAACTTCTACATATAATCAAATAATATATGATAAATATACTCTACCCCATCATATGACTTATATTTTTTAGTATCCTTACAAATTTAGTTCAGAAATTGAATATTATATTCCTTGAAATTGTCATAAGAATCATAGATAAACCTCATTAAGTATATATTTCTACATCTACTAGAATAATTAGTTAAATTTATGAATTATGAGTTCTCAACCATTTCTTAAACTATACACATTAGTACAAACTAATTCAAGAAGCTATTTTTCCCTTTCACCTTTTCAAATAACTTAAGATTTTGTTATTTTTCATTTAAACATGCATGACATACACCAAGTGGTTTTACTTCAAAATAACCCAAATATATATCCATGTGTAATATGGTCAATCATTTTTCATTTACATAACATATCCATTGAGGAAAAAAATTGGGTGTGGTAAGAAACATGTGAACTATATTTTTAATCAATTTATATTTATTGGTTTGTATAATCCGACACATAAATACCAAAATTTAAACATGAATTTTCATAACAAATAATTAATTTATAAAAGAAACAAAATTTATTTCCAAAAATAAAAATTAATTATTATATATAATGTCTGGATCAATAAATAATCTTTTTTTGTAACCAATGACACATAGTAAAAATCATATAATTCCAAGATCATTCCCATGGGCAATAAGAGGTGTAAACCCCCAATAGACACAACATGTTTTCTATCCATTTTGAGTTCTTGTTGATCTACCTACCTTCACGAAATCATCCAAAATTTACTTGGTGCCTATATTGAAATACATATATTATAACCACATGGTATACCTAATATTATATATTTATAAATATATATATTATACTTGATAATTAATACACTTGAAGCTTCCACTTTCTCATTTGTCTAGCTATATTTTTTATCCCAAGCACCCATTATTCCATTTGAAAAACAGATAAAATCTAGTTCCCTTGTTTTTACATTTATTTTTCTGTTCTTGGAAGGGTTTTTTAGATATTATTTAAACTTAGATCTACTTTATTATCCTTTCTTTTTATTCACCATTAGGATATAATTATTTTCACACTTTATATCATTTTAAACATGGTGAAGTAGTCTGAGATCACTTGAGAGAAAAATATCTTTGATTTTCATAATAGAGTTTATAAAAAAGATGGAAACTCTCCAAGGGGGTGATGAAATAATAAAATCGAATCAATTTTATTTAGGTAAATTAAACCCTAGAACCGCGAGATTATTTATATAGCTAATAATTATTAATATTGGAGGCCTAGTTGACACACCTTTTCCAATTTTTCTCATGAAATATAGCCTTGGATATCTCTAATAGTTCATATATTTCTCTTACCAGATAAAGACCACAGAGATGATGGAGAAAGATAGAAACATCAATGTATTCATGTGGCTTAATGAGTAATTTAATAATGGATTAAAACATTAAAAAATTAATTTTAACTGCACATCTTAAGCCTTTATCATAGGAAAAAAACTCTCTATCACTCATTTCCTCTTCAGGAGGATTTGGCATTAATGATTCCCATACAGAAGATTTCCGTTCATAGAGAAACACTCCACAGAAGTATCTGAACAATTAATTGAAGTCACTTCAAGTTATAATATGGTATTTCTCTAGAAATAATCAAAGGGATAAATTGGTAGAAGATATCTTCATTATTTTATAATAAAAGAGGATATTGTTAATACTTCAGTTGTTTACAATTAATATGTGACACAATAATATTTTATTAAATTTTATTAGGGCTCCCAATATTTTATCCATTCTTAATGACCCCCACCATTGAACTCATAATGGGACATTAATTTATACATTATAGAAATAAGGATCCATATTACCCTTCCCATTACCAAAGTGAGGGCTTAGTCAATTTTTCAAAGGTATTGAGATAGGAAATTATTTTATTTCTATGTTATTGTAGCTCTGTGATCCATTGAGTTGGATCCATAATCTATAAACACTTTTTGAAGTTTCCTTAACACTTTCCTCCCTGTATTATCAAGTCTAAAAAGTGTTACTTCTCTCAATTTAAATTGATTTAGTCAACCCAAAGATTTCAAAGGACATCCCTGATACAATTATGTGTCCAAAAAAAGTTTTTTCAAATTCATTATCCTATAGTTTAATTCCTAATCATGTAATGGAAGGCATAATATGAATTAATTCTATATTGGGGGATTTTATTTATTATTCAAAAATATTTATTATTTTATTAATTATATTCCTGCAAAATATTATTTGGATTTTACTTAAGAGGTTAACTATGTTTTTATAATAAATTTGCACATAATATGTTTATTTTAATACCTTGTTTTACCTTATTATATTTATTTATGTGATCAGGGCATACATCTCTAAAATAAATCATGGGTAAGGAAAAAATAAAATAAATAAATAGATGACTTGAATATGAGTTTTATGTAATGGTGCATTTAATGAGCAAACAGTAAATCAAACATTGACAATATTGAAAAACATCATATTCTGATCTTTACATGAGTTGTAACATCCTACCTGTCCACCAATTTATTTCTTAGGTTAGTTTTCCCTTAGTTTCATATTGAACCATCTCTAAAAACCTTTTAATTATTCTTTTATTAAAAATATTGTATTACTCACACAAAGACAAGGGGAACCAAAGGATTGGTTAAAGGGAATTATATAAAACTATATTGGACACATAGGTCTTACTTAAAAAAATTTAGGGATAAATTGTGTGACAACATATTTAATTTAATAATATATAGTTGAAACCATGAAATAAAATAAAGATGGAAAAAACCACACGTATATATGACTAGTAAAAACCACATGATTGATTATTAACAGGAAACGATTGTTCATTTAAGACAACTAGATGTCATTAATTTTTATTTTTTCATAAATAAGATAAAACATTCACATGATAATCTAATAAATTGTATTATTAATAAATTAATTTAGTTTATCTTTTTCCATTAATTCATCTTATGTGTTTCATCCACTATGATTTTAAAAAATGAATTTTATTTTATTTAAAACATGATTAAATTGTATAAATCTTTTTTTCTTGGAAGAAACTGAGTGAGTACCTATCTGAAATGTTTTATATAGTTCGTATTATATATAATTTAATCATATGAAATATTATATATATGAAATTGGAAGTAGTTTCACAATATGTACTACCAAATTAATTTCACATAGAACACCTGAATATTACATATCTTGTATAATTTAATATGACGAGTCTTTAGTATTAAATAACCGTAGATGATTCATAGTTTCAAATATTACATAGAATTAATTATGAAGGTAATATAATATAAAACCTAATGACCTTTCTGTATTGTCAATTTACATTCCCATAGAACTCATCTCAATGTGGTTTAATGGAGTAATTAATTAAATTTAATATTTCTATGTAAATGGTTAATGAACATGACATGTGTTGGCTAGCTAAAAATTTCCTTATTTTATTCACCAAATGACCACATTACATGCCTTGGGACATGGTGTGTACTTCACATAGAAATTAATGAGGTAAATTAGCTATAGTAAGGATACACAACATGTACATTAAGTTTCATGGCTACAAACATATACCTTTCATATATTAAAGAAATGTGGTTCCTTAATTTCAAGTATCATCTTGACCCCTTTTTTTCCAGCATGATAACATGTAGAATAAATATTGTTTAGTCCAAAAAATTTGTGTGCCATCCTTGTTGGTCATTACATAGTACATTTGATGCATATAGTTTCTATTAATTACATGAAAACCGGTAGTCCACACATGTGTGCCTGTGGAATTATAAAAGATACATAATGTGTGATAATGGAGTATACTCTATGTAACCATGTACTATCCAGAAATAAATATGGGTACCTCTAGATGAGTTCTTAAGATGTGTTGAACATTAATTATTAAGCAATTTGGTTTATGTGAGAGAAAAATAAAGAAGAGTAATAATAGATTATGATGAAAAATCAAGAGAAGATAATTCATCAAATGAATTTTAAATTATAGATGTTTAATGATCAAAAATACAATAAATAATTATAAATTTGAATGTGAATTCTATGATACCACATTATGGTTTTTGGACCATTGGATTAACTTATCGGGGTTGATCCTAACTTAATAATTTCCATATTCGATGGATAATTCATATATTTTACACGACTTAAATTTCATAAAGAAACATAATATTTATAAAGAATATTGGATAATGATATTTTTCACATAATATTTATAATTAATTTAAATAGATAAAGAAGATAGAATACCTCATTCTTGAGATCATTATTTGATGAAATTGTTGATCATCTAAAGCTATTTTCGGTCAACCATCATAAATTTTATAGGATACAAGTGAAAAAAAATCTATTAGTGATTCACACATTCTCTAATGATCTATCAACTACATTGACAAAATTTTGGGTGCTACCATGGTGGATAAAATTATTTGAAAGGGAAAATATTATATTTACTATCAGGTGTGAGTACTCATAAGTATATGGGACTTTATATCATGTAGTTAACACCTTAAAATATTTATGATAAGTGATTATGAGAACAGATCCATATATTAGAATTCGGTATGTTTCCATGTCATTGGAAATTTTTATCATTGAATGTTTGTAATGATCTATATATTTTATTATTATTATTAATTAATGTCACAAATCATGCAATTCGATGAACTGAACAAAACCGTGACGCCATAAATTCATGGGAAGTAGATTACATTGGGTGCAATAAGAATGAAATAATAATAATAAATATGTTGAGGAAGTATTTATCCCCTCAACAATTGTGGAAGTTGATATCTTGTACCTTTTATTGAAATAGAAATATATCATTAAAATACACAGACATGGTATAACTAAGAGTAAATTTATGATAGTTAAATAAAAAAACATCATTAATATATGTTTATTATACATGTGTGGAAACTTATTAGTGGGATATAATTCTAAAGGGTATATAATATATTGTGAGTTCTCTTGTGTGGTTGTAAATGTTACAATATTAACACTTTTTTTATTTGGATACATGACATTTTTCAAGACTATAATTATTTAATTTAGGAAAGACCACCTAATTAAAATGAGAAAGAATCCTAGAGGGTCAAACACTATGTATTTTTGTTGATCTGAAAGGATTATTCTTAAATCCTGAAAAAATAATGACATTGATCAAGAAGAAAACCAAAATATGGTCTATCCTCTATATTAGTACTTGGTAAGCTATCATCTTTGTTCGAATATTATAGGAGCACATATGGATAACCACTAGATAGATTATACAATTTTATCCTACAAGTCAAATGAAGATTGAATGAAAATAATATTGGATGATCAACATCATCATTAAATAATGATCTCAATTCTATGGTTTTAGTTTTTTGATCTATTTAAATTAATTATAAATTTAACCTGAAAACGTCTTATGTTGGGTCTGGTGACCTTATTCTTCAATATTATTTGAATAAATATGAATTTTCATGATTTTTATGTACTATACAATATGTGGATGATCCATAAAATATAACCAATTCCATTTGATGATACACTTCTCCTCGGAGACTGATCTCATTGCGGCTTGGTCCAGTGCTCCTCGATCTCTTCACGGTTGCAGTTTCTACCTCTTTTTCTGGTCTTTAGAGTTCAAAATAAACCGGGATGATCCGAATATAGTAGTGTGGGTAAGCTTACCAGAATTACCGCTTCCCTTTCAGAACCCCTCGATTTTAAGCATGATGGGGAACTTGGTAGGTAGATATTTGTGCTCTGATAGTAGGACTTTGGAAATATGTCACCCCATCTCCCCCCACGTCTGTGTTGAGGCTGATGTTTCATAGCCTCCTAAAGATTGGATTTGGATTTCAGTTAGAGACAGATTCAGATGGAAACAATGGGTGGTTTTTGAATCTTGGCCAGTATACTGCTCAGGCTGTTAACGGTTAGGACATCCGGTCCTTGGATGCCATCTTGGGCTATGTGCTCGACAAATGTTGCTTCCTCGCCTAGAAGGGTGGGAGGTGCTGGTCGACCCCGCTGTGGTTCAGCAGACTCAGGATGGTTTGAATGGGTCAGGGGAGGCGTGAGGGGTAGTCTCAGAGGAAGGGGTTCCAGACAGGTCGCAAAGCTACATAGGTGAGGTGTTAAGGTATGTTTCAGAAGGCAGTTCTTGGGAGGCTGAGCTTATGCAATATCCATCTTTGGTGCCACTATCTATAGTGAAGGATGTTAAGGAAAAGGCGCTCGATCTGCGAGTCATGGATGTCCTAATATGCTTACGACACGATTTGGGGATCAACCCCATACAGGTGGGTAGAGTGGAGGTAGGGCTGGTGGATGGATTGGATAAGGAGGTCTATTTGAATGTGAATCTGGCGAAACACCTTGTAACACCCGAGATTTTTATGAGTAATATTTTGTTTTTTATATATCATCAAAGGAATCTTTCACTACATACTATCTTGGCTCACTTTACACGCAATCACGACCTTCCTCGATAGCTTGCGTCGTACGCAATACCGAGTTTCACTAAACAACGATATGCTATTAAAATATTATTAAAACTAGCCGTTATGAATAGTAATAACCACTTTTTGAAATTTTATAAATTTTATTTTTTAAAATGGACTTCATTTTTGGATTCGGAATACCGAAATTAGCCTAGGGTGAAATTTTGGTATTTTTCTGAAAACTTTCAATTTTTGATGAATAGTGAAACCACTAAGTGGTAGGTTAAAAACTGAATTTTGCATAAAACATAATTTTACCGCTTCTGTGAATGGAATTTCAAAAATCTGACAGACACGGTTGATATCAGTAAGTAAAATGTGGTTCAATGAGATAAAAATAATTTTTTGGTGAATAGTAACTTTTTACTATTTTTACTGCAGTTAATAGTAAATAGGGTAACTAAGGGTAAATATGATATTAATACTACCCTAACACATGTCCTAATTCTATTGGACAAGTGTAATTCGACCAAAAACAAACTTAGGAATAAAATATGACCATTTAGGCCCACTTGGATTAGATTAGGACATTTATTATTAATTTATTTAAAGAAGGGTTAAAATAGTTAAAATCAAAGTTTAATAAGTAAATCATTTTTAATATGGGGTTATACATAAGATAAGTTCGATTGTAAATATTCATTAGAAAGATAAAAATATTTCCTACATGATGGTATTTTATTTGTAATTTTTAGACATCAAATAATTTAATTTATTTATGACACAAAGATGATGCAGTAATTATCTTATTAATGAAATATTGACATAATTGATAATATAAATACCAAAATAAATGTAATTTAAGACTTTTTATGAATTACACTAATTTTCTAGGTTACTATGATATATTAGTATTGATTTAATCAACTTGGTTCGAACATATAATTCTGTTATGACTTTCACAAAAATCATAATTCAAATAGTGTCAAAATTGACACAAAATAGTTTTTAAATCAAATATTATATTATTAATTGTTATTTTATTCCTAAAAATCTAAGGTTCGGCCAAATGACTTAGATAAGGATATATATATTAATAATAAACAATTTGGGGTTCGTTTGGCATGTTATAGTACGTGTATTAACCATATAGTGAAAGAAAACAAAAAGACATGGTAAAAGTTAAATTATTTAACTTAGAGTTAAATCTAATTGATAAGGTTAAAAATAATACCCTAAACTTGTCTAAATCCTATTGGTTGATAGTATTTCGACCCATCCCCACTTTAGCTTCGAAATAAGACCCTTTGGAACCATTATAAACCGATTTTGACTTTAATATAAAATAATATTTTGAGATATTCCTAAGGTGCCCCTCTCCTCTCTTATAAAAGGGCACCTCCTCCCCCTCCTCCTCACACCAATTTGAGCACTCAATCTCGGCCAACCCCTGCCATTTTCTCCTCTCCACTTACCTAGAATAATCCTAGAGGTCCTGGTATTCTTCAAAGACCAATCTTAGTTCCCTAAGTGGAGGATTCAAAGAGGCGTTTCAAAGAAGAGGTAATATCCATTACCGATCTTTTCAATTTCTTTCTTCTTCAACTTCTTCTTCTTTAGTTGTTTCATGATAAAGTAATAACATCAGTATTAATTACATACTGATATGTTATTATAAATATGAAACAACCCTAATTCACCTTCTATCCATCCTACGGAAAAATGAAATCACCGTGCGTGCGTACGTACGAAATACCGTCTCCACGCCGTGGTGTAATATATTTTTCCACCATCACTTTACAAGGATGGGTATAATGGTGTAATGAGTAACTATTTATGATTATTATAAAGTAATATTGATACTGAAATAATATATATATACTCCAATACAGTTCCACGATCATAGGAACGATATCATCACTCGTGCGTACGTACGGAATACCGTCTCCACGATGTGATGCGACTCGTTCTACATGATCATAATTAAATAGTAATTATATAAATGAATTGAATGAATAAATATGATATATGTTACACTAATACCATTCTGGATATAAGGTATCTATAACCTTAAAAGAAGAATAAGAATGTATTCGGCAAAACACGCATAAGAACAAAAGGCAATAAAGACCCGAGTAACAAGTAACAATGAAATATTACTAACAAGAAGCTAAGAATATGACCATATATGATATCATATCAATATGTATGATTCTGGAATAAGTAAATAACATTATTTAAACCATTATACAGGAGCTTCGGACACGTACAAAGCAAATCGGACCTAAGGTAAGGGAAATATCACAATCTCATTTTTATCCGAGATTGTTTATTCGTAAGTATTTACTGGGGTGTATTTTATCATCCACATCCATGTTTCATAAATATGTAATATTATTTCCATCCAACTACAATTGTTTAAATCCAATTTTACCCTTCGGTGAGTTTTTAGTAAAGGAAATGAAAGGAATCTTTTGTCGTTTTCCGTACGAGGTATTTTTTGACTTTTCCGACAAAAGTACGAAGAATGTTTTTTTAAATTATACGGCATGAATGGATTTCTAAAAAATTATTTCCAAGAAGCTTCCTTTACAAGTATTCAAGTTTATTTTTAATTAACTTCTTTTAGTTTAAAATTGTATGACATGTTAAGAAAGGAAAAGTGTTTTTGAAGTAGAAAGGATATTTTCCTCAAGAATGAAGTTCAAGTATTTTATTATTTTCCATCTAAGAAAATAAAAGGGTTCTGTTTTTATCCCTATTATTACATGGATTTGATTATGTTGTGATGGAAACATTTTTATGAATTCCTTTATCTTATATGAATTGTTTTATGATGTCATGTTGTTTAAGAATCCCATTTTTATTACATAGGTTATGCGATGATGTATTATTTATGATTATGTGGCACACATAAGAAAGGATTCATTATAAGATGGGTGGGACCTATATCTCCCTCCAATGCATTGGGTAAAGATTTTATATCTCATGAGATAGACATGGCTGGAACGGAAGGTTATTTCGGTTCAGTGATACAGGACTAAAACGAGGAGTGAACTCGGTTCAGAAAGGGACTTTGTCCACTAAGATAGTCTTGGCAATGAGTCATGACTAACAAGAAATGATTTTCCATGATTATGTGTGCATGCCACAAAGTTTCAAGTTTCATGTTCTGATTATGGGGATCTCATTTTCACTTCTATGATTTATTCCATGTTAAGATATTATGATCTCTTTTGCAGGTTTTGATTTTCAAAAAGATATGATATGATTTTTATTTCCTTTATTTTCCCTTGCTGAGCATTTGAGCTCACCCTTTTATGTTTTCTTTTCCCCAGGTCAGGAAGATGGATATTAAGTAGAATATGCTAAAAGGGACCCTAGATATGATGAAATAAATGGGAGACACTGTAGAAGATTTATGAACCAGTTGTTTATGTTTCCCAGTTTCTAAAGACACTATACCTATACGGTCCTTTGTGGTTTTGTCATATGTTGTAATAAGTGTGCTTCAATTTTGAAGTATTAAAAATGTATGTAAAGTATGGGTCATTATAGTTGGTATCAGAGGAAAGGTATAGTCAACCTTTGGAAACTAGGATGTGAAAGCCTTAGTAAGAACCCTAAGGATAAGTCTAAGCATAGAACACAATCTTAGTGTTTTAGAAATGGCCTTGAATAACCTAGGATAAGACCTTAAGCATGAAAATTTTATTTTTGAATTATGTGGTTTTCCTATTATAATTAGTGTTTCTCACACTATTCTTCTTGGTTTTAGTCAATGGCTGGAACCCGAAGGAACCGTGTTAATGCGGAATGTGATGGGCAATGCAATGATTGTCCCCCTGAGCAACCAAACGATATGGGAGCTGGAATGCAAAATCTTGTAGCCATGCTCACACAACTTTCTCAAGCTATGAATCATGCAGGACTTCCAAACGAGCAAAGGAAGGAGGAACATTCTGTTCAATCCTTCATGAGGCAGTGTCCGCCTTCTTTCAGTGGGTCTACTGATCCATTAGTTGCTGAACAATGGATTAGTACTACTGAAAAGATATTTTCAGTTCTTCAATGTTCTGAACATGATAAAGTCATCCTAGCAGTGTATCGTTTGGAAGGAGATGCTGATCAATGGTGGAATCTTATTAAGAATACGAGGCAAAGGGATGAAATTGAGTCTATGGAATGGGACGAGTTCAAGAACTTATTTTTCAATAAGTACTTCCCTTGTATTCTCCGAACAAATATGGAGAAAGAGTTTCTTGAACTGAAGCAAATGGATGATGAATCTGTTGGTACCTATGAAGAAAATTTTACAAGACTTGCAAGGTACGCTTCTGGTATTATTATCCAACCTGAGAGTAAGATCGATCGATTCTTTAGTGGCTTAAAACCAAGTCTTCGAAGGGCGTTAGCCATAAGGGACTTCAATAGCTACGAGGAAATCGTTCGATGTGCTCTCAAAGTCGAGATGGAGATTGGAATAACCCATCAGTCACATGGGTTTGATAAGAAGAGGAAGATGGAATTCAAAGAAAAATCTAAAGAGCACACAGAAAAGAAGATGAGCTTTTCCTTATGCTCAAAGTGTGGAAAGAAACATGGAGGGAGTTGTCTTAAAGGGACAAGTAAATGTTTTAAATGTGGAAAGGAAGGTCATCGGGCATTTGAATGCCGTGATAATGGGAAGAAGATGTCTAATGACGCAAACAAAGGAAGGGATACACAGAATGAACTTACTACACTTCAATGTTTCAAGTGTAAGGAGATGGGGCATTATGCCAATCAATGCCCAAATCCAAGGGTTGATGATGATGGTCGACGTCAACAAAATCTTAAGGCTAAAGACAAAGGAAAGTCACATGCAATTTCTATCAGCAATGTAGAGTACGATAACTAAGTGGTGAAAGGTACACTTACCATCCACTCTAAAGTAGCAAATGTTTTATTTGATTCTAGATCCACCCACTCTTTTATTTCTAAATAATTTTCTAAGGGTATCACCGTATTACCTCAACAATTAGATGTTGAGTTAGCTGTGACAACACCTAATGGCACAACAGTCGCATCAAAAGTTTATAATTCTTCTCCGATCGAAGTTTGTGGGAAAGTGCTTCCTGCAAATCTTGTGATCCTTCCTTTAGTGGAATTTCATGTGATTCTTGGCATGGATTGGATTTCTCTACATGGAGCTCATATCAATTGCCAAAGAAGGGAAGTCACATTTCATATTCCAGATCAATCTACGATCGTATATCAATGCAAGGATGAACATAATCTTCCAGTGGAAATTTCTTCCATCTTATGTGTATTGATTCCACTAAATGAAGGTTATTTATCTCAAATGGTTGGTGAGAAACTCACGATTAAGAATATGCCCATTGTACAGGAGTTTGATGATGTCTTTCTGGAGGAATTACCGGGTCTTCCACCAAATCGTGAAGTTGAGTTTTCAATAGAACTCGTACCGGGTGCTTTGCCTATTTCAAAGACACCTTATAGAATGGCCCCAATTGAGTTGCAGGAATTGAAGAAGCAACTCCAAGAGAATCTTGATAAGGGATTCATACGCCCTAGTGTGTCACCTTGGGGAGCAACTGTTCTATTTGTTAAGAAGAAAGATGGATCAATGAGACTCTGCATTGATTATCGAGAACTTAACAAGATCACTATCAAGAACAAATATCCTCTCCCACGCATTGATGACTTATTTGACCAACTACGCGGAGCTCAATACTTTTCCAAGATTGATCTTCGTTCAGGGTATCATCAATTAAGGGTCAAAAGGGAGGATATACCAAAGATGGCTTTCCGTACAAGGTATGGACACTATGAATTTATAGTGATGCCATTTGGTCTTACTAATGCCCCTGTTATCTTCATGGATCTAATGAATAGAGTCTTTAGAGACTATCTTGATCAATTTGTGGTAGTCTTTATAGATGATATTCTTGTCTATTCAAAGAGCAAGGAAGAGCATGAAGATCAGTTGAGAATTATATTGAAGACCCTGAGAAAGGAGAAGCTTTATGCCAAATTTACCAAGTGTGAATTTTGGCTTCAAAAAGTTGCATTTTTGGGTCACATAATCTCAAAAGAGGGGATATATGTGGATCCAGCAAAAATAGAGGTTATCGAAAGATGGTCGAGACCAACAACAGTAACTGAGATCCGAAGTTTTCTTGGTTTGGTTGGATATTATTGACGTTTTGTAAAATATTTTTCACGATTATATAATCCACTCACAAAGTTGAATCGGAAAGGAGTTAAGTTTTTATGGACAGAGGAATGTGAAGAGAATTTCAAGGAGTTGAAAAGAAGGTTATCCAGTGCACCTGTGCTCACACTGCCTTGTAGTGGAGAAAGGTTTGTGATCTACAGTGATGCATCCAAGAAGGGATTGGGGTGTGTTCTTATGCAAAATGATATGGTGATAGCTTATGCCTCATGACAATTGAAAATCCATGAGCAAAATTACCCAACACATGATTTGGAGTTGGCTACGGTAATCTTTGCATTAAAGATTTGGAGGCATTACCTTTATGGTGAAAGGTGTGATATTTATACTGATCATAAAAGTTTAAAGTATATTTTCACACAAAAGGAGTTGAATATGCGTCAAAGAAGATGGTTGGAGCTGATTAAGGATTATGACTGCTCAATCCATTACCACCCTGGGAAAGCAAACAAGGTGGCAGATGCATTAAGTCGACAAGACCATGCTAGTTTATCCATGATGAGGATCACAAAGGATCCAATATTTATGGATTTATAAAGGATGGATCTTGGAATTATAATGGAAGGGGAAAAATCTTATCTTTCTCAAATGAATGTTTAACCATCTATACATGTGAAGATTAAAGAGGCACAGAAAGAAGATGTCGAGTTACAAAAGAAGGTGAGAAATGTTCCTGAATTCAACCTTGATTGTGATGGGATAATAAAGTTCAGGAATCGGGTTTGTGTTCCTTCCATCCCCAAATTAAAGAAGGAGCTGCTGGATGAGGCTCATAGTTCTTCATTCTCTATTCATCTTGGAAGCACGAAGATGTATAGAGACCTGAAAGAGTACTTCTGGTGGGATGGCATGAAAAGAGATGTTGCTGAATATGTCTCTCGATGCTTGGTTTGTCAACAAGTTAAAGCTGAGAGACAAAAGTCTAAGGGGATGTTACAACCATTACCCATACCCGAATGGAAATGGGAAAACATCACTATGGACTTTGTCACAGGACTTCCTAAAACATCCAAAGGCAATAATGCTATCTGGGTCATAGTTGATCATCTTACAAAGTCTACACACTTCATTACTATTAGAGAGGATTTCTCTCTAGATTAGCTTGCCAGGATATATGTAAAGGAAGTGGTAAGATTGCATGGAGTACCACTTTCTATTATATCTGATCGGGATCTGAGATTTACCTTGAAGTTCTGGCGAAGTCTTCAGCATACTCTAGATACAGAGTTGAGTTTCAGCACTGCTTATCATCCCCAGACAGACGGTCAGTCTAAGAGAACAATTCAAACCCTAGAAGATATGTTGAGAGCTTGCTCTATGGATTTAAAAGGAGGTTGGGATCAACACCTACCTTTGGTGGAATTTTCTTATAATAATAGCTTTCACTCCAGTATTCAGATGGCTCCTTATGAAGCTCTCTATGGAAAGAAATGCAGGACTCCAACTTGCTGGGATGAAGTTGGGGAAAGAAAGCTATTAGGACCTGATCTTGTTGATGAAATGGCAGAAAAGGTCAGATCTATTCAACAACGCATAAGCGCAGCTCAGAGTCGACAGAAAAGTTATGCCGACAACCGAAGAAAAGACCTAGAGTTTGAAGTGGGTGATAAAGTGTTCTTACGAATATCTCCCTGGAAGAGGGTTATGAGATTTGGAAAGAAGGGGAAGTTGAGCCCTAGATATATCAGTCCTTTCGAAATACTGGATCGTGTTGGGAAGGTAGCTTACCGATTGGCTCTTCCACCGAATCTCTCTCAAGTTCACGATGTGTTCCATGTATCTCTCCTGAGAAAGTACATACCTGATCCTTCACATGTACTCAGCTCAGAAGTTGTACCGCTGGAGCAAGATCTTTCTTATGAAGGACAACTGATAGATATTCTGGATCATAGCGAAAAAGTCCTACGAAACAAGACCACTCGATTGGTGAAAGTTTTATGGAGGAACCACCAACTTGAAGAAGCTACATGGGAGCTTGAGGATTTGATGAGGGAGAAGTATCCTCATCTGTTTGTTTCAAAGTGACGAATTTCGAGGGCGAAATTCTTTTTAAGGGGGGTAGAATGTAACACCCGAGATTTTTATGAGTAATATTTTGTTTTTTATATATCATCAAAGGAATCTTTCACTACATACTATCTTGGCTCACTTTACACGCAATCGTGACATTCCTCGATAGCTTGCGTCGTACGCAATACCGAGTTTCACTAAACAACGATATGCTATTAAAATATTATTAAAACTAGCCGTTATGAATAGTAATAACCACTTTTTGAAATTTTATAAATTTTATTTTTTAAAATGGACTTCATTTTTGGATTCGGAATACCGAAATTAGCCTAGGGTAAAATTTTGGTATTTTTCTGAAAACATTCAATTTTTTGATGAATAGTGAAACCACTAAGTGGTAGGTTAAAAACTGAAGTTTGCATAAAACTTAATTTTACCGCTTCTGTGAATGGAATTTCAAAAATACGACAGACACGGTTGATATCAGTAAGTAAAATGTGGTTCAATGAGATAAAAATAATTTTTTGGTGAATAGTAACTTTTTACTATTTTTACTGTAGTTAATAGTAAATAGGGTAACTAAGGGTAAATATGATATTAATATTACCCTAACACATGTCCTAATTCTATTGGACAAGTGTAATTCGACCAAAAACAAACTTAGGAATAAAATATGACCATTTAGGCCCACTTGGATTAGATTAGGACATTTATTATTAATTTATTTAAAGAAGGGTTAAAATAGTTAAAATCAAAGTTTAATAAGTAAATCATTTTTAATATGGGGTTATACATAAGATAAATTCGATTGTAAATATTCATTAGAAATTGATAAAGATTTCCTACATGATGGTATTTTATTTGTAATTTTTAGACATCAAATAATTTAATTTATTTATGACACAAAGATGATGCAGTAATTATCTTATTAATGAAATATTGACATAATTGATAATATAAATACCAAAATAAATGTAATTTAAGACTTTTTATGAATTCCACTAATTTTCTAGGTTACTATGATATATTAGTATTGATTTAATCAACTTGGTTCGAACATATAATTCTGTTATGACTTTCACAAAAATCATAAATCAAATAGTGTCAAAATTGACACAAAATCGTTTTTAAATCAAATATTATATTATTAATTGTTATTTTATTCCTAAAAATCTAAGGTTCGGCCACATGACTTAGATAAGGATATATATATTAATAATAAACAATTTGGGGTTCGTTTGGCATGTTATAGTAAGTTTATAAACCATATAGTGAAAGAAAACAAAAAGACATGGTAAAAGTTAAATTATTTAACTTAGAGTTAAATCTAATTGATAAGGTTAAAATAGTACCCTAAACTTGTCTAAATCCTATTGGTTGATAGTATTTCGACCCATCCCCACTTTAGCTTCGAAATAAGACCCTTTGGAACCATTATAAACCGATTTTGACTTTAATATAAAATAATATTTTGAGATATTCCTAAGGTGCCCCTCTCCTCTCTTATAAAAGGGCACCTCCTCCCCCTCCTCCTCACACCAATTTGAGCACTCAAGCTCGGCCAACCCCTGCCATTATCTCCTATCCACTTACCTAGAATAATCCTAGAGGTCCTGGTCTTCTTCAAAGACCAATCTTAGTTCCCTAAGTTGAGGATTCAAAGAGGCGTTTCAAAGAAGAGGTAATATCCATTACCGATCTTTTCAATTTCTTTCTTCTTCAACTTCTTCTTATTTAGTTGTTTCATGATAAAGTAATAACATAAGTATTACTTACATACTGATATGTTATTATAAATATGAAACAACCCTAATTCACCTTCTATCCATCCTACGGAAAAATGAAATCACCGCGCGTGCGTACGTACGGAATACCGTCTCCACGCCGTGGTGTAATCTATTTTTCCACCATCACTTTACAAGGATGGGTATAATGGTGTAATGAGTAACTATTTATGATTATTATAAAGTAATATTGATACTTAAATAATATATATATACTCCAATACAGTTCCACGATCATAGGAACGATATCATCACTCGTGCGTACGTACGGAATACCGTCTCCACGATGTGATGCGACTCGTTCTACATGATCATCATTACATAGTAATTATATAAATGAATTGAATGAATAAATATGATATATGTTACACTAATACCATTCTGGATATAAGGTATCTATAACCTTAAAATAAGAATAAGAATGTATTCGGCAAAACACGCATAAGAACAAAAGGCAATAAAGACCCGAGTAACAAGTAACGATGAATTATTACTAACAAGAAGCTAAGAATATGACCATATATGATATCATATCAATATTTATGATTCTTGAATAAGTCAATAACATTATTTAAACCATTATACAAGAGCTTCGGACACGTACAAAGCAAATCGGACCTAAGGTAAGGGAAATATCACAATCTCATTTTTATCCGAGATTGTTTATTCGTAAGTATTTACTGGGGTGTATTTTATCATCCACATCCATGTTTCATAAATATGTAATATTATTTCCATCCAACTACAATTGTTTAAATCCAATTTTACCCTTTGGTGAGTTTTTAGTAAAGGAAATGAAAGGAATCTTTTGTCGTTTTCCGTACGAGGTATTTTTTGACTTTTCCGACAAAAGTACAAAGAATGTTTTTTTAACTTATTAGACATGAATGGATTTCTAAAACATTATTTCCAAGAAGCTTCCTTTACAAGTATTCAAGTTTATTTTTAATTAACTTCTTTTAGTTTAAAATTGTATGACATGTTAAGAAAGGAAAAGTGTTTTTGAAGTAGAAAGGATATTTTCCTCAAGAATGAAGTTCATGTATTTTATTATTTTCCATCTAAGATAATAAAAGGGTTCTGTTTTTATCCCTATTATTACATGGATTTGATTATGTTGTGATGGAAACATTTTTATGAATTCCTTTAT
The DNA here is from genome assembly GCA_963277665.1 of Viscum album. Classification (NCBI taxonomy): domain Eukaryota; kingdom Viridiplantae; phylum Streptophyta; class Magnoliopsida; order Santalales; family Viscaceae; genus Viscum; species Viscum album. The sequence goes on along the minus strand of OY728163.1, from coordinate 1,039,644,096 downwards.
CTTATATGAATTCTTTTATGATGTCATGTTGTTTAAGAATCCCATTTTTATTACATGGGTTATGCGATGATGTATGATTTATGATTATGTGGCACACATAAGAAAGGATTCAATATAAGATGGGTGGGACCTATATCTCCCTCCAATGCATTGGGTAAAGATTTTATATCTCATGAGATAGACATGGCTGGAACGGAAGGTTATTTCGGTTCAGTGATACAGGACTGAAACGAGGAGTGAACTCGGTTCAGAAAGGGACTTTGTCCACAAAGATAGTCTTGGCAATGAGTCATGACTAACAAGAAATGATTTTCCATGATTATGTGTGCATGCCATAAAGTTTCAAGTTTCATGTTATGATTATGGGGATCTCATTTTCACTTCTATGATTTATTCCATGTTAAGATATTATGATCTCTTTTGCAGGTTTTGATTTTCAAAAAGATATGATATGATTTTTATTTCCTTTATTTGCCCTTGCTGAGCATTTGAGCTCACCCTTTTATGTTTTCTTTTCCCCAGGTCAGGAAGATGGATATTAAGTAGAATATGCTAAAAGGGACCCTAGATATGATGAAATAAATGGGATACACTGTAGAAGATTTATGAACCAGTTGTTTATGTTTCCCAGTTTCTAAAGACACTATACCTATACGGTCCTTTGTGGTTTTGTCATATGTTGTAATAAGTGTGCTTCAATTTTGAAGTATTAAAAATGTATGTAAAGTATGGGTTGTTATACACCTAGCCTCAGTTAGCATTATTGATGATGTGGTGGAAAATTTTTCTGCCAGTGATGTGCACAACCTCGGGGGCCCTCAAGGACAGGGATGGGGGGACTCCTACATGCAATTGCAGTTCATGGGCCGAGGAAAAGATCTTCCCACATATTCAGCCATGTCATGTAGTGCTGTTCAGGTGAGTTGTTATAGATAGGAGGCTGAGCCTTCTATATTTCCATTGTAGGGGAAGTCCTTCTTACCTGCTGCTATAGGGTCTCCAAGACAAGGAAGGTAGGATGGGGTTAGTGTCTTTGGTCCCATGGACCCAAACATTCCCATTTCCCAGTCCTCTTCCATCCAGAAGTCTAGAAGTTAGGGAAAGAAGAATGGCATGGTGGCTAAAATAGGCAAGGTGGATTTTTTGTCCAGGCTAAGGCCTCTCAATGAAGCCCCAGGGTTTGATTTGAAAAATATTTTTGAAGGTCTGGCAGTCCAAGACCAAACATTGATTCATGAGAAAGATGATTCTGGTGATGAATGTTATAGACAACTCTCAGTGGACAGTTTGGACCGTTTTAAAGGAAAAGGTCCCCATAGACCAAGACGGAAGAAGAAAAATAAGGAAAGAATGACTCAGGGAAATGCATTGTGTCTCAGAGGAAAAAATCCAAGGGATGAAAATACTATTCTTACATGCCTAAACTAATGGAAACCAGGTCATCCAAGAAGGGTTGGTTCGAGGAAAGCAAAGGCCTACAAGTTGGTGAAAGGGGTGATCTAATTAGAGAACCAAGAGTGATAGAAGAAGAGGTAGAGGAGTGTCTAAGGCTCATATTCTACTCCAATGAAGAAATGATAGAGGAAGTTATTCGGACCAATGCCTCAAATGAATATATTTTAAGAATCTATGAAAGAAGGTTTCACGTTGAGGACTCTGAAGAGAAAGAATCTTGGATAGACAAGCAAGACCGAATCATCGCCTGAGGCTTTAATCAAGGGAAAATCACCTTAGAGGAATTCATTCATAAAATGGACCGAATGGTTACTCACCTTGAAGAACTTATCCGGGAGGATCTAGACATCCAGGTTAGTATTCTACACTAGTAATTATATATAGTTTCTAACTCAAATAATCGTAGTCTGGTGTTTAATAATTTTTTGAGCTCTTTTATCATGTAATGGTTCTTGTTTAGTGGACTATGGTTTCCCTCTTTCCCTTAAAGTAGATTTATAATAAAAATTTATATTTGGTATATAGGGAAACTATTGGTGGTGGCATACTATATTCATACTCATTCCTTTAATGGAACATAAAAGCTGCATTAATAATTTATGGATTATGTAATATGTAAAGGTAAATAATCTTTATTTGTAGTCTAATAGTGATAGATGTACCAATATGGAATGAGATAGATGTTGTGGTTTTTTATATTAGTTATATGATTCCTCATTTCCCTATTGGTAGTTATTTTTGGTTAGTTTTTTGGATGTACATATGTGATTGAACTATTAGTGATTGTTTTTGATATTTGTATGACTTGTAAGACACATTATACATGAATTGTGTATATATTATGTCATATGGATAATTATTGTGTAATTTTATACCATTTAATGTCATTTAGTGACTCTTCCAATGTTTTTGTGTTTTTATTATTGTATATATTAAGAGGGTATAGACTCCCCACTATCACACCTTTGACCCTCATTTTTATTTAGAAACCATTGGAATTTTGGAAGGAACTCTTTGTAAGTATCAATATAATATAAAACTTTATCTGATACCAATTTCCAGATAAAAATGAATATTTAGATGGATAAATTCATGAAGGGGTGGCGGGTGGGGGTGAATTGTACGTTTAAAAACATTCATTTTTATCATTAAAATAATCTTATTTTAACAAGATCAGACAAATCATATAAAAAAATCTATTAATAATTGAACTGATAATTATACTGTTCCATTGGGTTTGATGATAAAATTATAATAGTCAAGTAGATTCTAATATGTATCCCATTGGTCGTAATGATAAAATGATTCTATCTAAAAAGTGTATAGAATTGTATTCAGTAATAAGTTTTAATATAATCATTGTGTAAACATATTCATAGTATAAAATTATTTAATCACATTAATCATAAAATGAATCATAATGACAATGGTTTCAATAAATATGAGTATTAAAAAATAGTTATTCTCTCTTAAAGAGTATAATATCATAATCAGAGTGAATCATATTCACAAATAAATAGTGATTAATTAAATTATAACATAATAAAATATATTATGATAAAAATATGAATATAGAAATATGAATATAATAGGATTCAATTTCTACTACATGTTTAAGAAATACAAGACTTGTAATAAAACCATTAATACAAATGTATAAAATTATATTAAACCGAAGAGTAGGGTATCCAATATATTAGGATCAAGTTCCCTTGTTTTATACATAAAAAAAGTATGCCTTTACCTTACCTTGGAATTCCCTTGATATGAAAATCATTCTATATCACTTTCCCCATGATCCCTTGATATAATGATTGGCTTATCTACCTTGTTATCCCCATGGGCCATCGATACAATGATAAGTAATGTCTTGTTATCACTGCAAGCCCTCGATGAATTCAATGATCGGAATCTCCATATTCCTTGCCAGGAAATAACTCTATCATGTTCACAAAATTGGTCTCTTAAAACAATTACAAAAAAATCTAAAAAATATTTGAAATACAAGTAAAATTAGCTCACTCTTATAAGCTTCAGAGCTCTCACACACTGAGAATTTTAAAAAATTTAATGATTAGTGATTCGATTCTTGTTCTCGAAAACACTTCATATGACTAGTTATTTATAGGAAAACCTATAACAATCATCTTGATCCTCCAATAGTTATATTTTTCCTAATATTTTTGCAAGGACATGGACATCTAGCACTCCAATGGTCATATTATTACATAATTCATGAAGATGTTTTTGTATGCACCATTTGTAGTGTAATAATTATTCCATTATGATAGAATATGTTTTTCTTATTCAGAATTTAAACATAGTTAAATCGGATGGATTTCCTAACATAATATTATTACGATTTTCTTTGAAAATATGACTTAGATACTACCAATTCCGATGTCAAGTCCAATTGTAAAAAAATTGTCTGTACGAAGACAAGACAAAAAGTCTTCAAATATAATTTGATACTAGTGAATATGATAATTATATTATCATTCCACCTTAAAATAATTATAATGAATAAATTAGGTTTATATTTTTGAATAATTTAAAACCAATTCCATGTATGGTAAAATATAATTTTTTCTAAAAAAACAATCTAAAAAATACATTAGTCATAAAGTAAGTAGTTATTAAGTATTTAAGAAAGAGTTTGTTATTTTCAAAACAAAAGGGATGTAAAAGTAAAAAATATATTTGACTTTACAATCTCCCCCATTTTAAATGAAAAATCCACAAGACATAAATAAATAAAAACAACTTTGAAAAACAAAGGTCCATTATGTTTTAGGTTTTATGTATTCAGAATTTAGATAGTAATACTTATCTCCCTTGAGTTTATAACTCATCCAAATACAATGGTGAATACAACTAACTCCCCCTTTGGATAAGAAAATCCCCTAAAGATTGTGTTTTATTCTTTAGAATAATTTATCCCCTTTACTTAATACATCTCCCCATTTATATAATATTATATATATTGGTATAAATTTATCCCCCATTGGGATTTTCAAAAAGGAATAGAGACGAATATTGTAATACCTGGAAAAAGTTAGATATACAACTATAAAAAACACAATGATAATGTACTTGATCATCTAAAATAATCTAAATAGAATTCAACTAAATAAGAATTGGAATTAATTAAAATAGATTTTATATAGATAAACAAGTCTTTCAATGAAGGTGAACTTTTAAAAAATAAAACAGTATTTTTAATAAATTAATCATTATTTGATATCAAATATCTAACAATTTTCTTCAACTTATTAAATGTTTTTTTGTCTTATTCAACCTGGGCCATAAAACCTTCAGGATAATTATTGTTAATTTCTATATCCTATATAATATCTTCCCGGATCCATATTTTTTATCTAGTTATTTTATATTTTCTTCCAAGATCATATTCTGATCTTCCAGAGCATTAATCATTTCTGAGAAAATATCAATGGGATTCTTGAAATTAATAACTTCATATTTATTTAACATTAATATTGAAATATTTTGAAGTAGAATGTTTATTCTACCTTGTAATATGTGATATCTGGAGTCTATTATTTGGATGTAATTAAAGAAACCTCAGTTTCATCGAAAAACTTCTTAAACATGAAAAACATAATTTCATCAAGTTTTATATCATCATCAAAACCATGAGACCATTTCACCATCTTATTAGAACTATGTCTAAAAGATCCAACACATTCTTTTAAAAACATAAAATTTCTTTCCAAATGTATCAACCTATTCATTAGGGATTTCACTAAATCAAAATTTTTATATTGATTTTCAACAACCAAATCAATGGTGGTCTCCAACCTAGTAATATTGGGAATTGTTTTCTCCAATCTTATTAATGTATAAAAAATAAAATCAATACCATAACCAATGATCATATTTAGAGAATCTTACTATGATTGATTTTTTCAATTACTAGATTCAATATTTTCTTAAGATTATTTTATTTTCTCTTTTATTGAGACCAATTTATATTTAACGCCATAAATTTCAATTGCAACAATAAAAAATAATTTACTTCCTTTATCCTTTCTATTTTTATCGTGTTCTTCCTTATTGGAAGAAGATACAACTTTTTGAAATGATAGATAATTTATTTTTTCATGGATAATAGGTCTTTCCATACTGTTTTCTAATGAATAAAATTATATTTATGAAGCCTATAAATACCTCAATGAAAGCTTATTAGAAGTAATAAATTATTTCTCAGTAATTTGATTTTATTCTTCTTCCTGATTCTTTTCAACATTACTCATTTCCTTAAAAAAATTATTCTTACTCTTCTTCTTCTTCATTATTAACATAATCTTCTATTTCTCTAAATTCATGATATTTTGAAATACCTTCACTATTTCTTCTAGAATATCTAATTATACAACACTTTCTTCTATTTATTTTGGAAACACTTCATGAGGACATGACTCCAATCTCAAGTCACCATTGTCGGATGAAATTTATTCCTTCCCTAACATAACATCCATTACTTTAGCTCTGATAGCGGGAAAATCAGCAAGAACAATAAATGTTTCGGGAAAGCACAACCCGACATCCATATTTGAAAAAACAAGTTTTACAGAAGTGGAATCTACCCATTTAATTAATGTATCAAACAAAAATGATTATAATAACATTTTATATGGTTTCATTTATTTTTCTTATTTCTCTAACACTTCTTTACCATGTAACCTTATAGAAAGGGCTCTAGCTATATCGAGTCTGATCTCTAGATCTCTTTCATTTCATTTATACTTTCCCCTCTCAATTCATCAATAACTTATTTCATGTACTTATTTTGTTTGTTATATTTAGGAATAAGGGAGTCAACCCATATTTTTTTTCAAACTTCTTGAATTTCTTTGTTCTAGAATAAGGTTATTCTTCTGATGGAGAAACCTGAGTATTCTTTACAATCAATTTTGATTCTTAATCAAAATCATAACTCATAAGCTTTATCATATCATCACTAAAAAATTTAATATTTTCCATCACATTTTTGGACATTATTTAAACTTTGAACTATATCATATTTGATTCAATCATGTTACTAATTAATTCTAGAATCATTATGATCCATGACCTGATTAACATGGATTTGATATTCATGATAGTCAAAATAATAAAACCACAGAAATTGATTTTCCACATATTAACAAGATAATCCAAAATGAAGATATATGATATTTTCAGAGTAAATTTATCACCATTTTTTGGAATAAGAAATCAATTAATCCAAATAGATAAAACTCTTTGATCCAGAATTAGATGAGTGACTTTTCTAAATTAATCATCTAATACATTTTGAAACAATGATTGTTTTATCTTTATCAAATAAATATACCCTTTGAATATGATAATTTATAAGAGGGAAAAAATGAATCCACTTAATCTGAAATACCTAAGAAACCTCTAGCTTTTATTGGTGTCATCCTGTAAGACTTATCGTAAATTCTATAAGAAAACCTTGATTTACCATCTTTTTTGAAAAAAATTACAAAATCCTAAAAATAATTATCCAAATACAAATAAATAAAATTGTAGTTGGGATCTAATTTTCACACAAATATATATTATTTTCCTCTGAAATCTTTCACCTTTATCAAAGACAAATCATACTTTTTATAAAAATCTCATTATACTAACCTTTTACCAAAAAACCAAATATTTTAATCCTTTGTGAGAGACATCATATTTCAAGAAGAAACTGAGGATTGAGACATGAAGTGAGAATTAGAAATGGGAGACTAAACAAGGCATTGTTTCGAGGATTAATTCTTAAATATTTGACATGGGACACATAGGGTTCTCCCCATTATATAGACGATCAGAGTGATAATTGGCATACCGAAACATATCAGATGAATGAGAATTTATTTGAATGATCTAGAGGTTGATAAAATATACAAAAATAGTTTTTTTAATGAATTTTAAATCTTGATTTTTTAAAATGAATCGTATTGGGTGAATAAAAAAAATTAAAAACAAGACATGTAAACAAAAAAAATGATAATAAAGGATAAGACTAATCACAATGGAATAGTGTTATAGAATAAAATGAAATAAGAATATATTTTGGAGTGGTCATGAGTATTATTGGTTTTTCCTATTTTTTATAAAATTATATATTATGATAGTTTATAAGTTGAAAAAAATTATTAATAAAAAAATTTGATTATGAAGAATTGAAATGAAAAACTTGAATATGGAAAATTAATATAAAAACTTGAATATGATAAATTTATTTGAAAACATGAATTGGATAAATTAATATGAATACATGAATACCATATATTAACATGAAAAAATATTAATACGATAAAGTTATATGAAAACAGGAATATGATTAATTTATATGAAAATAAAAATATGATAAATATATATGATAACTCAGATATGATAAATCTATATGAAAACACAAATTTTGAAAAACTAAAATATTTTTTAAAGAGAAAATCATATGTACACCCCCTTTGAAAAGGAGTAACTTTATGTAAGTAAATGTGTAAAAAATAAGTATACATGAATGAATACTTTACGTTAATCATTCCTAGATTCTGTTTAATGTATTCAAATCTATCCAAAGGTAATGGTTTTGTAAAAATACCAGGAAGTTGTTATTTAATTTTTATTAACTGTAAAATGATATCTCTTTTATGTGTGTGATCCCTGAAAAAGTTATGTCTTATATCGTTGTGTTTTTCATGATAGTGATGTGCATGGTTTTTCATTAGGAAATGACACAATTGTTATATAATAGTATTTGAGTTTTAGTAAAACTCATACCATAATCAATGAGTGTGTGTTGCATCCACAATACTTGAGCAAAAAAGATTCTAGTTTCGGAATATTTGGATTTATCAGTATAAAGTGATACTGAGTGTTGTTTTATACAAAACCAAGAAACTAATGAATCTCTTATGAAATGAGATGCTCTAGATGTACTTTTATTATCCATTCTATAACTACTAAAGTCAGCATCCAAAGAAATTTTTAATTCAAAATCAATTCTAGAAGAATAAGAAAGTATTAAATCCATAGTTTCTTTTACATAATGAATAATTCATTTAAATTATTTTAAATTTGATTCATTTATATTAGATTGATACCTTTTTCATAAGCATACTGAAAACATTAATTCTGGTTGACAAGAACTTATTTATAGTAAACTTCCTATCATACCTTTGAAAATTGATTGATCAATGGGTTTCCTAGATACATTAATAACAATTGTATTTGAGGTATCAATTGAAGTGATAATACTTTTAGTATTGCCATATCCAAACATTTTATGGAGATATTTTATATAGATATGTTGAGATATATATGTACCTTCGAGTTTTTAATAAATTTTAAAACTAAGGAAAAATGCTAACTCATACATCATAATCATATCAAACATTGGTTTAAAAAGATTCAAAACAGAATAAATTATAAATTGTTGAGTTTATTCGATTATAATGTTATCAACATTTATTTAAATAATTATATTGTTTTTATTTAATTTCATTATAAAAAGAGTTGGATCTATGTTTCCCTTAACATAGTTGTTTTGTAAAAAAAATTATATTAATCTACCATACCAATATCTAGGGGATTTTTAAGGCCATATATAGATTTAGTAAGTTTATAAACATATTCAGGATGTTTTGTATCTATAAAACTATGGGGTTGTTCAACAAAAGCTTCCTCCTATAGATTTCAATTAATGAGGACAAACTTCACAACCATTTGAAAAAGTATGAAATTGATGAAATCTACCAAGGCTAATGGAATTCGAATATATTCAATTATAGCTACTAATGCATTGTTTTCTCTATAATCTATGTATTCTTTTTTTTTTGTAATCTTTAATGACAGGTCTTGATAATAATTTTTCAAATCTCATTACGCTTGATTCTAAAAACCCATTTCACTCCAATTACTGAAGTTTTGTTTGGTCATTCTACCATGCTCCATGCATTTTTACATTGGAATTCATTTTGTTCATCTTTCATTGGTTTTATTCAATCATAATTAACTAAATCCTCATCATGTTTTTAGGTTTAAATTGATAAAGATAAAAAAAGTAGTTCTACTTCATTTCTCAACGAACATCCTGTCAAAATGAGTTGATTCACATCACCACTGATATTATAACTAGGGTTATTCATAAGAAACTAGTAACATGGGTTTTTAAAACCTATTCATCAAAATAAGGTAGAAAATATTCCTATTTAAATACTTCAGAAACTATTTCTTGATTATTTTTCTTATTAGAATAATCTTCCTTCAAGGGTTGAAAATTTGTTTTGGAAAACACATATAAGGATGTTGGTTGGGTTTGTTTAAAAACAAAATGACATGTTTCATCAAATATAACATGTACTATTTCTTCAATAGTACCTAAAATTTTCCAAATAGTATATATTCCTTAGATATAGTGGAATAATGTAATAATATACCTTAATTATATTGTGGTTTGAATTAATGTAAATTATATTTCATATTCAAAATGAATACTTTGTATCCAAATACTCTAATGTGTGAAAATTTTGGTTTTTAGGCTATACCAAATTTATAAGTTTTTTTATTAATAAAATTACTAATTAAAACTCAATTTATAGTATAACATGTAGTACTAAACACTTCATACTATTTTTTATGTAACACCCCAAGATTTCAAACTACGTTATTTATTCAGCGTAATTCAACAACATGCACTACACGCAACACTGAGTTCTAGCGCACCATGACTTACCAAACTAGCCATTCAAAAGCAGATATGAATATTATTAACTAAATTTTGAACTTTATATAATCCTTATAATTTTATAATCTATATTATGAGTTTCTTAGACATAATTTAAGAACAAATACATTTTTTCAGATAAAAATAGTATTTTAAAAAAAAATGCAATTTTACCGCCTTTTAATGGAGAATCCTTTTTAAATACAATATTTGAAACTTTTATATATTCAATTTTACAAAATAAACTTCTTTTTTAGAACCAGGACATAAGAATTTATTTTTAATAAAGTTTTGGTGTTTATCTGATAACTTTTATATTTTGGTGAATAGTGAAAAATACTATATTTTAACTGAATTTTTTTAATCAAAATAATAAATAGTGGTAAATTATAAATTTTAATGGTTTGGAAGTATAAGTAGATTATAGTTTTTCCATTTCATCCAATGAAGGTCATTTTTAGTAATTTCACTTTGAAATTGGACATAAACAAGTGTCAAACCTTGGATAATTATTATTTCTTAAAAATACACCTTTTGGTTTTGACAACAAGAATTAATTTTAAATTAATAAATTCAACTTCTATGTTTTTAATTTGGTAAAATAGACTTTATTGTTGAATTCATAATATCAAAATTATCTTATGGTAAATTTTTGGTATTTTTCTGAAAACATTTAATTTTTGATGAATAGCGAAAAACACAGAGTTATAGTTTAAAACCGAATTTTTATTTAAATAATTATTTATTTTCATTAAATATATTTTAGGTCAATATAGATAAATAATACTTATATAAGTTAAATTTAATTTATTAGAGTCAATTTATAATAATTTTATATATATAAAAATTTTACTGAACTTTTCACCGTCTTTTACCCACCTCATAGGAGAATTTGTAAATTTACATAAAACTTAATTTTACCACTTCCGTGAGATGAATTTAAAAACTTTGAGAGACACAGTTAATATCAAGGGGTAAAATGTGGTCCAATAAGATAAAAATAATTTTTGGTGAATAATAAGTTTTTACTTTTATTTACCACGGTGAAAATTAAATAGGGTAATTAAAGGTAAAAATGATATTATTATTGCCCTAAAACATGTCTTAATTCTATTAGATAAGTGTAATTAGACCAAGAACAACCTTAGGAAGAAAATATGACCCTTTAGGTCCACTTTTATTAGATTAGGACATTTATTATTATTTAATTTAAAGAAGAGTTAAAAGTGTTAAATTCAAAGTTTATTAACAAAATCATTTTTAATATAGGGTTATGCATAAGATATATTAGACTATATATATTCATTAGAAATATAAAAATATTTTCTACATCAGGTTATTTTATTCATAATTTTTAGACATTAAATAATTAAATTTACTGATGACACAATGATGATGCAGTAATTACCTTATTAATGAAAGAATCAAATAAATTGTATTATAAATATTAAAATAAATATAATTTCAACGTTTTTATGATATACACGAATTTTCTAGGTAACTATGACATGTTAGGGTTGATTCAATGTATAGTTTTCTAAGTAATCAAGTAGTGATGACTTTCATAAAAACAAAATACCAAATAGTGTCAAAATTGACATAAATTAATATTCAAAACGAATACTATATTATTGGTTGATATAATATTCCTAAAAATGTATGGTTCATCAAAAGGAATAAAATAATATAATATATGTCATTAAAGATCCATTTGAGGTTCTCTTGGAAGATTAGAGTTAGTTTATTAACCATATATAGTAATAATACAAGAAGACCCAGTAAAAGATAAACTATTTAACTAAGAGTAAAATCTAAAGGATAAGTTTACAATGGTAACCTAAAAATGTATGAAACCTATTGGTAGAGAGGATTTCCACCCATAACCACCTAAGTCTCGAAATAAATTCATTGGGAACAATTATAAATAGAATATGATTGTATAATAAATTAATACTTTAATCTTTTCCTAAAGTGACCCTCATCCCTCTTATAAAAGGGCCCTTCCCATTCTCTCAAAATCACACCTACAAAGCCATTTGGCTCGGCCAAACCCTGCCGAAATATCCTCTAAACTTCCCTAACATCAACCTAGAGGCTTTAGTTTGATCATAAAGCCAACCTATGGATCCATTTTGATCAAATCGAAAGGGAGAACCCGAAGAAGAGCTAATTATTTCACCACCCTCTTTCAAGTTCCTTTCTTCTTCCACTTATTCTTTCTTTGTTATTTCCATTATGAAATAATAACTCAAGTATATTCTATATAATGTGATGTTATTATAAATATGGTACAACCATATTCATTATTATATCCATCCTTTTAATGACATGTCACCATATGTGCGTATGTACGGCTTACCATCTCCACGTCGTGGTGAAATTGTTATTCAATACATTATTATTTGGATGGGTATAATAATGATGTGTAATTCATGTAAATAATAAATATAACATGATAATTATTCTGTATATATTACACACCATCCAATTACATATTATTTTAATATCAAAAAATTGATATGGTCACTCGTGCGTACGTACAGACTACCATCTCCAAGAACACGATGTGATTCATTCTCCATCATATCAATTCAAGACTAATTTTCATTTGATTATTAAAAATAATGTTTAAGGATTTTATATAATTATGGATATGAATAAGATACATCACATACATAACAAATATTACACACATAACAAATAATATAAAGGAAAACGAATCTGTTAACACCCGAAATGACGATAATACTAAGATACTATTAACAAATCAATGTTAAAAGATCATATATGATATCATATTAATGTATATGATTATTTTATAATTTAATAAAAATTATTTCACCATTATACAAGAGGTTAACCTAACCTCTACCTAGGAAAAAGTACAAAGTAAAGGTTTATTTCACAATCTCTTCATTATTCGAGGTTGTTTATACATAATTATCTACTGGGACCTCTTTATCATCCACATCCATGTTTCTTAAAAATGTATTCCAAAACATTTTTACTATTTAGACTATGGGTTAAATTCATTTATACCCCTGTTTGAATTTTTATAAAATGGTTTGAAAGGAATCCTTTCGTCGTTTTCCAAACATGGTCCTTTTTAACCTTTTCGACAAAATTAAGGTAAGAATGTCTTTTTTTAACTTATACGGAGGGTGCAGCTATTTTATGCCGTTAAAAAATCATCAAATCTTCTCTTACATGCTTATAATAATATTTTCAAAGTAAATGTTTTATTTTATAATTATGTGACTTTTAAACAATTTCAGAAAAAAAGATATTTCTCTCAAATAGTTTTGATTTCATTTATGTCAACATCCTTTGATGGATTTTAAGATTATTTGAAGTTGATTTATTATGATACAAAACTTCCATATTGTATTGAAGGTTTTGTGATATGTTTGAATATGGATGTGTTATTTTTACACCATTCATGGTTTATTTAGAAAGTATTGACATTTCATATGCTATTTTTAATACGAATGTTTATTTTATGTTTAAACCTGCTCATATGAGGAATGCATTTGACTTAGTAAGTGATGGGTGGAGCCCGCTATAGCTCCTCGATGCATCAGTAGGTCTCATGATACAAACTAGTTTCTTGGCACAAGGACTTGACAAAATCTTATTTGTAGTGTTGTCACAAGGCCTTGACTATGTGGGTATGATAGTCTGGCATTATGCATTCTATCATTATGAAAGTGGTTAGTGATATTGCATGTGATTATTCGACCAGTAGAATATCCATGTGAATAAGTAAATGGAGTTACTTCATTTTATTTTTTCCATATTATGATGAAGTTCAATTTTAAAATGCTTTTGTTTTAGTTATAAATTGCCTTAAATTTTTGTGCTTATTTATGAAAGTTTAAGTTGTATTGTTATCTTTACTGAGCATCTGAGCTTACCCCTTTCTATGTTTTATTTTTCCCAGTATTCCAAGAAGTGTATTATGGTTGATATTCAGGGTTAAGCCAAGTGAATAATGGAATTCATAAAGGATTATTTAAGTTGTTTTGTATGTTATAAAGTGTAATGTAACATTCTTGTATGTAATCTATTTTCCAAGACTGCTAAAACAACTAGTCCTTCGCAACTTGATTCCTTGTAATCATGAAAATGTATTAAAATAATACACCACCTCTGGGTAACTAGGGTCGGGGTGTTACATTTGCTATCAGAGGAAGTTTATAAATAACCTTGGAAGCTATATTTTGATAAACTATGATTAGAGCACATAGAACTAAGATAAAATTTGAGGATTAGTATAGAAGAAATTCCTAGAATTTTTGTAACGTAGATATTTTGTGAGTTTTCCAAGAAAATACATCTTTGTCTAGATACGAGTGGGTAGAGGTGGATTTGGCACATATGTACCTATGGGTAAAACTCGAAAACACCACTTTGAGCTAGACTCGAATGGGAACTGGTTCACAACAACAGACCTTGCTGCACTCTTGGTTACAACACTCCCGGGGGATATTCTTAGGATAATTCTCATTTTATTTACAAATCATTATGAAGGGTTTATGAGTATATACTTCCTAAATGAAAACATCTTTATTATTATGGACTATATCCATAAACCGTTCAATTTACGTTAGGTATTTTACAAGTTTGGAATTTTTCATTGCAATTCATAAACTAAACTAGTTTATGATATTGTATAGAAATGGCTCCCAGTACAAGGAATGTGAACTCCAGCAATACGTATGATCCAAAGAGTAAGAAGGATCATATATTTCAGGGTATTAAGCCTAAATTTAGAAGGGAAATAGTCTCCCATGTATTCTCAACATATGAAGTAATAATATCATGTGTTAATAATAAAAGTAAAGAATTATCTGAGTCCTGTGGATTTGATGGGAAGTAAGAGAATAAAAGGATAGAAGATAGAAAGATGGATAAAGGGAATAGGGAACAGAAGAATTTTCCCATATGTGATGAATGTGGGAAGAAACACCCTGGAACTTTCCTGAAGGGAATGAGAGTTTGTTATAAGTGTGGAGAAAAAGGAAAACATGTACGTGACTGCAAGGGTAAGAAAAAGGTTTCAAATTTTCAATGCTTCATCTGCAAGGAGTTGGGACACTACGCAAACCACTGTCCAAATCATCAAAGTATTCCCCAAATGATGTTATTGGATAATAATCAAGTTATTATGGTCCCACAAATGAGGAGGAATGATTAGAGTTCTTATGTTGTTATTATAGAATTATATCATTTGAGTATTGTATCAATAATGTACTTGTTATAATAATTATGGAGTATATATGGATTGCACTGTAGTACTATTTCATCAAGGACATGAGATTGTGTGGATCCAAGAAAAGTGACTCAATAGCAGGTTAATTTTTTGGAAAATATATGGTTGAGAGAAAGATAAACCATAATATGGTTCTGATACTGAGGTAGTAATTTTGGAATAATACATGATTGATTTGGAAAAATTATATTGGATATTCTTGACTACCTTGAAACTGATTGATGATTTACATATTCCATCATTGTTGGAGATTACAACATTTTTGAATAGAAGGAGTATATCTAGTATTCTATATGTAATAAGGGATTGTGAATGTAACCAATAAGGTTTTATGGTAATTTAGGATGTTGTAGTGTTTTATAAGAATTCATGATGAAGGTGTTCACATGTTATTATGTGGAAAAAATGATCTTCATTGTGTTTACCTTCCTTATAGATTTTGGACTGTGAGTTTGGACAGAAGTATTGTGGATAATTCTAGAATGATATTATTTTTGGATTTCCATAAAAGGACAACCCGGAGGTCGGGCGGCAACCCATCGCGTCTGGAAAGGCCGCAAGACTTGAACCCACAACCGAAGGGCGACATGGGTGTATCACCTACCACTGACCCACGTGATGTCCTGGATTGAATAATGTAGTCTCTTGTTTAAAAAATTCTGGTAGATGAATTATAAATTCATTTTTTTGAAACCTAGAAGAATAGGATAAATAGAATATTATTTTCAAGTTCTATTATCTTTTAGAGTGAAAGATGAGTTTGTGGTTGAAATTAGTTAAAGGATGGGACACTACTTGTCAAGTATATATTTTTATTCTTCTTTTATTCTATGAATAAATTTATTCTTATACTTTAGTGAAGGGATCTTAAAACCAAAAATGTGTTATCCTAATATCATATGTGTTTTTGAACCGATGGTATTTTAAATCAGCATAGATTGATGAATTTAAGGCCATCAATTTTACACTTATTTGTGATTGATGACCTCAATCAGTACCTATAAATATTTACATTTTTCCTCCAATTATATGTCTCTAATTGCCACCAATATTCTCCTAATCGAGATCATAATTTGGTGGTGACCCTTTCATTTCCCTTTTCCTCTTATTAAGACTAAATTTTATTAACCCAACTTCCGATGTCGGTTTTCCCAAAGGTATTTTCTATTTTCAACCTTTTATTGTTGAAAAATCATTTCAAATTAGTAGTAGGCAATTTATCGGAGGGAATAATGTAACACCCCAAGATTTCATAGTATGCTATTTCTTCAAAGTAATTTAATAACTTTCACTACATGCAATACTGAGTTCTAGTGCACCATGACTTACCGAACTAGTCGTCCAAAAGCAGTTATGAATAGTATTAACTGAATATTGAACTTTATATAATCCTTATAATTTTAGAATCCATATTATGAGTTTCTTTGACTTAATGTAAGAATAAATACATTTTTTCAAATAAAAGAAGTATTTTTCAAAAAATGCAATTTTACCGCCTTTTAATAGAGAAGCCTTTTTAAATCTAATATTTGAAACTTTTATATATTCAAGTTGAAAAAATAAACTTCTTCTTTAGAATCAAGAAATTAGAATTTAGTTTCAATAAGGTTTTGGTGTTTTTCTGATAACTTTAATATTTGGGTGAATAGTGAAAAATACTATATTTTAACCGAAAACAACTTTTTTAATCAAAATAATTTATAGTGTTAAATTATAAATTTTAATGGTTTGGAAGAATAAATAGATTATATTTTTACCATTTAAACCAATGATGGTCATTTTAAGTAATTTCACTTTGAAATTGGACATAAACAAGTGTCAATCTTTTGATAGTTATTATTTCTGAAAAATATGCCTTTTGGTTTCGACAGTGGGAATTAATTTTAAATTAATAAATGAAACTTATATGTTTTCAATTTGTTAAAATAGACTTAATTATTGAATTCTGAATATCAAAATTATATTAGGTTATATATTTGGTATTTTTCTGAAAACTTTTAATTTTTGATAAATAGTGAAAAATTCTGAGTTATAGTTTAAAATTGAATTTTTATTTAAATAATTATTTATTTTATTTAAATTTATTTTAGGTCAAAATAGATACATAATACCTATATATGTTCAATGTAATTCATTAGAGTAATTTTATAAATTTTTAGATATATAAAACTTTTATTGAACTTTTCACCGTCTTTTACCCACCTCTTAGGAGAATTTGTAAATTCACATAAAACTTAAATTTATGGCTTCTGGGAGTTGAATTTTGAAAATACGAGAGACACAATTAGCATCAGGGAGTAAAATCTGTTTCAATAAGATAAAAATAATTTTTGGTGAATAGTAACCTTTTACTTTTATTTACCACGGTTAAAAGTAAATAGGGCAATTAAGGGTAAAAATGGTATTAGTTTTACACTAACACATGTCCTAATTGTATTGGATAAGTGTAATTAGACCAAAAACAACCTTAGGAATAAAATATGACACTTTAGGTCCACTTGGATTAGATTAGGACATTTATTGTTATTTAATTTAAAGAGTTAAAAGTGTTAAATTCAAAGTTTATTAACTAAACCATTTTTAATATTGGGTTATACATAAGATAAATTCGAATATATATATCCATTATAAAGATAAAAATATTTCCTACATCATATTATTTTATTAATAATTTTTAGACATTAAATAATTAAATTTATTTATGACACAATGATGATACAATAATTACCTTATTAATAAAAGAATCAAATAAATGGTTTTATAAATATCAAAATAAATATAATTTCATTGTTTTTATGACATACAAGAATTTTCTAGGTTAATATGACATGTTAGGGATGATTAAATGTATCATGTTCTATGTAATCATGTTTTTATGACTTTCACAAAAACAAAATACCAAATAGTGTCAAAATTGACATAAATTAATATTTAAAACAAATACTATATTATTGGTTGATATAATATTCCTATAAATGTGAGGTTCGGCCAAAGGGCTTAAATAATTTTATATATGACATTAATGAGCCACTTTAAGTTCTCTTGGAAGTTAAGAGTATGTTGTTTAGCCATATATAGTAAGAATACAAGAAGACATGGTAAAAGTTATACTATTTAACTAAGACTTAAATCTAAATAGTAAGGTTAAAATGGTAACCTAATCTTTTCTAAAACCTCTTGTTTGAGCGGATTTAGACCCATAACCACATAAGGCTCGAAATAAATTCATTTGGAAACATTATAATCCGAATATGATTGTATAATAAATTAATACTTTAATCTTTTCCTAAAGTGACCCTCACCCCTCTTATAAAATGGAACTTCCCCTTCTCTCAAAATAACACCTCCCAAGCCATTTGGCTCGGACAAGCCCTCTCCAAATATCCTCTAAACTTCACTCAAATCAACCTAAAGGCCTTATTTTGATCATATATCCAACCTATGGAGCCCTTTTGATCAAATTGAAAGGAAGAACCCGAAGAAGAGGTAATGATTTCACCACTCTCTTTCAAGTTCCTTTCTTCTTCCACTTATTATTTCATTATTATTTCAATTCTAAAATAATAACTCAAGTTTCTTCAATATAATGTGATGTTATTATAAACATGGTACAACCACATTCATTATACTATCATAACTTTTAATGACATGTCACCATACATGCGTACGTACGACTTACTTTCTCCACCTCGTGGTGTAATTGTTATTCAATACATTATTATTTGGATGAGTATAATGTGTAATTCATGTAAATAATAAATTAAATATGATAATTATTTTGTATATATGACACACCATCCAATTATATATTATTTTAATATAAAAAAACAGATATTGTGGCTTGTGCGTACGTACGAACTACCGTCTCCACGAACGCAATGAGATTCATTCCCCATCGTATCCATTCAAGACTAATTTTCATTTGATGATTAAAAGTAATTTTTAAGGACTTGATATAATTCTGTATATGAATAAGATACATCACATCCATAACAAATATGGCTCACATAACAAATGATATAAAGGAAAATGAATCCGTTAACACCCGAAACGACGATAATACTAAGATATTATTAACAAATCAATGTTAAAAGATCATATATGATATCATATTAATATATATTATTCTTGTATAATTCAATAAAAATTAATTTACCATTATATAGGAGGTTAACCTACCCTCGACCAAGGAAAAATTACAAATTAAGGGTTAATTTCACAATCCCTTCATTATCCGAGGTTGTTTATATGTAATCATCTACTGAGACCTCTTTATCATCCACGTCCATGTTTCTTAAAAATGCATTCCAAAACATTTTTACTTTTTATAATATGGGTTAAAGTCATTTATAAACTTTTTTGACTTTTTATAAAATGGTTTGAAAGGAATCTTTCTATCGTTTTCCAAACAGGGTCCTTTTTAGCCTTTTCCACAAAATTAAGGTAAGAATGTATTTTTGTAACTTATACGGCGGGTGCGGCTATTTTATGCCATTATAAAATCATCGAAGATTACCTTACAACCTTATAATAATATTTTCAAAGTAAATGTTTTATTTTAAAATTATTTTACTTTTAAATGATTTTAAAAAAGAGATATTTATCTCAAATAATTTTGATTTCATTTATGTCAACATCCTTTGATGGATTTTAAGCTTATTTGAAGTTGATTTATTTTGATACAAAACATCCATATTGTATTAAAGGTTTTTTGATATGTTTGACTGTGGATGTGTTATTTTTATACCATTCATGGTTTATTGAGAATTTATTGACATTTTGTATGATATTTTTAATATGAATGTTTATGTTATGTTTAAACCTGTTCATATAAGGAATTAATTAGACTTAGTAAGTGACAGGTGGAGCCCACTGTAGCACCTCGATGCATCTGTAGGTCTCATGAGACAAACTAGTGTCTTGGCACAATGCCTTGACAAAATCCTATTTGTAGTGTTGGCAGAAGTCCTTGACTATGTGGTTATGATAGTATGGCATTATGCATTCCATCATTATGAAAGTGGTTAGTGATATTGCATGTGATTATTCGACTAGTAGAATATTCATGTGAATAAGTAAATGGAATTACTTCATTTTATTTTTTCCATATTATGCTGAATTTCAAGTTTAAAAGGATTTTGTTTTAGTTATATGTTTCCTTAAATGTTTATGATTATTTATAAAAGTTTCCGCTGTATTGTTATCCTTAATGAGCATCAGAGCTCACCCCTTTCTATGTTTTATTTTTCCCAGGATTCCAAGAAGTGTATTTCGATTTATATAAAGGGTTAATCTAAGGGAATAATGGCGTTAATAAAGGACTATTTGTGTTTTTTTGTATGTTATAAAGTGTAATGTAACATTCATGTATGTAATCTATTTTCCAAGACTGCTAAACTGATCGGTCCTTCGGGACATGATTCCTTGTAATCATGCCAATGTATTAAAATAATGCACCGACTATGGGTAGCTGAGGTCAGGGTGTTACATTTTATCAATTCAATATTCACTCAATATTGTTATTTTCATTTCATGAAGAATATGAAATCTTCTTTGATCAATAACATTTTGCTGATGAGTTCAAGGATATGGAATGTTATGTTTAATGCCTTTATTATTAAAAAAGACTCTAAATATGAATTTACAAATTCTTTATCATGATCTCTATGAAAATTTATCAAGTAAATGTTTTTATTTTTTTTTAATTTGTCTAAAAAGTTTTTAAATAATAAAAGGATTCAAATTTTATTGTTTGAAAATATCCCTTTGTATATATTGTCTAATCATTATCTAAATAAAATACAATACACTTTCCTCCAATACTACCAGTTTTTCTATGGATTAAAAGATCCTTTTTTCACTAATATTAAATCATAATTAGTTAGGACATCAATAATAGATTTAAAATTAGACTAATGTTTCCTACCATTTTGAAAAGGATCTAAAACTTTTGGAGAATCAAAACTAAGCTCTGGTATATCCTTCATAAGCCTTTTATGAGTCAATTTATGTAGGTTCCTTCGGTTACAGTGTCCTAACCTTCATTTAAATAAATAATATTGATATTTAATTGTATTAAATAATGGTATGTCTTGGTTTTTATAGTATTTTATGTTTGGTGTGTATACATTCTCCTACTGATGGGAAGAAAAAATGAATTCATCCTTTGAATTGTGTACTATAAATTTATCATTTATAAACTTTTGAAGGTATCCTTCATCACGTACATTACTTATTCTTATAAGGTTGTACTTAAGACCTTTAACAAATAATAAATTTGAAATAAATGCTTTATTGAGAATAACAATATTACCTATTTCAATAATTTCTCCTTGATCATTAACTTTGAAGGAAACCTTTCCACCATTCATTTTGAAAATATATTCAATGATTTATTTGTTTCCATTCATATGTATAAACCAACCACTATCTATGTACTAAGTAATGTTGTTGTTGATACTATCTTGGTTTTCCTGAATACAAAAGAATTTGATTTTCGAAGTCGAAACCTTTTTGGGTCCAGAAATGATAGAAGATTTTTTTAGGAAACCAAATTAGTTTTTTAAAATGGATTTTTTGAAATCCTAAGGAATTATTTTTTTAAAGGACAATTCTTTTCCCAATGACCCCAATTTTTTATTTAGATTAAAAGGGGGAATTTTTTGGATAAAGAAGTTGATACTAAAGAAGTGTTTCTATGAGTATATCCCATTCCAGAACTAGTACCATATGGATGTAGTTGTTCATACATATTATCAAACCTTACTTACCTTTTATAAATTTTGATAAAATTTTCTATAGTGAATATATTTCAGATTTTAGTTTATAACTAAATTCTCTTCCACATATGTACTAGTTTTTAATTGAGTTTCTAAAAACTAGTTTTTTAAACTATTATTTTCAGAAATTACATTTTATAAATAAATAGAAATAGAATCCATTTCAGAATTGAAATTACCAAGATATTTTGATAAGAATGATATTTCATTTGTTAAAATATCAATTATTGTATCATTTTTTTCATTTTTTTAATTTTCCTTGTTAAATTTTTAAATTAATTTAAAATTTTATTTTTCTAAAAGTTATGGAAAATCATAAACTCATTCATAAAGAGGTTAATTATTATCATCACTAGAAGAAGAGTATTAGTCATTTAAATATATAAAATTTTTCTTATCTAGATTATTTTAATTTAAATACATATTAGTTAGTGAATTGGTTATGTATACCTTGTCTAAGAAAACATTTATTTTCAATGGGCACTCCAAAAAGAAGATGAATATTCCTCTGAAATGGACTATCATTATCCAAGGAATTGATTAATGAATCACCTCAACTATCATAAATTGTGAATTATATATATAATTTAATTTAATTTAATTTTTATTTTATTTAGAAGGATTCAATTCTCAAAAACATTATTATTATTTAGAAAAATAAATGTGGAGGAACATTAAAACATAACAAATCCAAAAGGAATTTCTAAAGAAAAACCATGAAAAATCTTGCATCTATAGATTGAGTAATATTGGTATGATGGGAGGAATTTCCATCCCAAAAATGAGAATGTAAACCTGTTTTATATGTTTTCACCTACATCTGTAACCCCCTCCATTATCTGGGAGTCCTACATCTACAACTGTTGTCAATATCTGAACATTAGGTGTATGATCATTATCTTGTTCGTATTCCTCACTGCATCCCGATACAAGAAGATTAAAAGAGTTATGAGTGTTAACCTTTGGAAGAAGATATTTTTCACCTGTGAAATACTAGTAGACTTATCTAAACAAATAAAAATTTCAATTTGTATCCCTCCTTCCTTTAAATATTCTATAACCACACAAGAATTTGGTTGAATAGATGAAATTATGGTATACTGCAATGTATAATGATTATTATCTGTGTTCATCCTATATTTGAAGAGATACTTAAATAGTATTAACTCTTCAGTACCCATTTCTAATTTCACGGATTTAGAACAAGGTCTATGGGAGCCTAAACAATGATGAAGCATTTATCCCCACCCTTCTCTCAATTGAAACCACCACGACTACCCTCAGGGGCACACACTTCCTTCATTAAAGGATTATTAAAATTTAAATGAGGAAGGATACCCATTAATTTATCCTATTTAAAAGGGATATAGGAATCCAAATACTCATATAGAACCAACTTATTACTAGAAGTGGTAGTAATAGAAGAACATACATTTCTTGACTGAAATGTCATCCTTTCATTCCCTGTTTCTGGAGCTAACACACACTACTCTATCGCCTGAAAGTTCATATTGGATTTTTTATTCCCTGAAGAATAATACTCAATAATTTATTTCCCTTTTCAATTTTTTTGATGAAAACATAGTTTTTTTCCTGAAGTTAATCTCTACTTAGTACTACACCTCCATCTCAATGTCATCATGACTACATTTTGAATCCTCACAGAGAGATTCTATAAATGTTCCAACAATTGAGGCCTCTTTAAATGAAACTTCATCATCAACCAAATTATAATCTTCTTCCATATCATCCCATTTTTGGGACTCAAGAATTATCTAAGTAGGAGAAACAGGGTTATCTACACCTGGAAGAGAATAGGTAGGTATGATGGTAATAAATTATGTGAATCCATTGGCCAAATGGTTATTAATAGAATCCATATATTCAGATCTCTAAGATGGTTCCTTTGAATTAACAAGATCCAAATTAGATAGATGATTTGAAACATAACCAATAGAGAATTGAGAATAGTCTTCAACCTTATTTTTTGGTTATCAACCTCACAGTTCCACTTCATTCGACACTTTTAGAGCTAATGTCCCTTAAGATGGCAGCAAAAGTAGACCATATATTTCCAACAAGAAGTTTTACATGTCCAACAATCTGACATGAGTACAAAATGTGTGAATTTCTAAAACTCAATTTTGGGATTAATTTCATCATTCAGAGTGGATGGAACCACCCTATAAATCAAAGTGGAATTAAAATCAGTATCATCCATCACTTGATCATAGTGTCCAAAAATTCCATTTTTGTAGTATTACTTGACTAAATGGGTATACTAATTGTAGATGCAATATAAAAAAGAATTTCTGGGTTCCATAAAACCCAAGTAAGACCATGGATTTTAATCCATACCAAGGCACACAAATCCTTGAAATCATTAATATCAATGATCATTATCCAATCATGAAGTGTCAATATACCAGTTTTAAAATTGATTGAAACTACACTACATGCTCTCCTTTTTATCTTTGTATAAGGGGGAATATTAAGGATGAAACCAAATCCTAGAGAAATGTATTTGAAATCTAGAAAACCCCAAATGGAAACCAAATGGGAATGTAGATCTGATATATTTTAGGGTTTCATACCTATATATATAGATAATTGTATGATAGGCTAATTCTTATAGAGGTATACCCATTCTGAAATATTATCCTTTGATGCTGAAATGTGATTGGTAGAAACTTTATTCACAATTCCTTTCAAAGCCCGGTCTTTGATAGAGGCACAATAACCTCCCAAAAAACAAGGGAATGAGGAGAATCACTACAAGTCTTCCCTCGAAATCTTTTTTATCATCAAAGATAAATACAATGACTACTGATTTTCACTCTAATTTGAGAAGTAAGAATGAAGAATTAGATATCTCAAGTGTTTTACAGTTTCCCACACATAGATCCGTGAGAGAAACTTCTCCCTTTCTTCAATATATATAATTATATAAATAAATTATTAACATTATATCTTTATTATTTATTTTTTAGCATTCATAATGATATCCCTTTATCAGTGCTAAAAAAGTGATAATAATGAGGTGTTTTATCAGTGAAATTGATTTTACTGAAGATAAAACTCCAATTTATTAGGTTTTTTTAAAGGCACTAATAAAATACTTATAACATTTTAAATGAACCCTAACCAACTTTATTCTCTTGTGAACCTTAAATATCTCACAGAAGGAAACTGTGGCCATGCCACTTATCTCACAAAACCCCACTGTCAACACGATACTGCTCCACCACTCTTTCCAAACCGCACTAGTGCTGTCACACCAACACTTTTATGGAATTTTATTCCCTCCACTGTCGCTCCAGAAAAAACCCCACTACCACCTCATTGAACCCCACTACTAGGGAATCACTTTTTCAAATTTTCTGAACAATTTTTTATAAATCAATACACTAAAAATAAAGGTACGATATTCAAATCTTGTTTTTAGGTATTTTTCAACTGATTCTATTTATGGTTCACTTTATTTCATAACCAAACAATAGTATGTGAGGAAACCCTTTTATTTTATTTTTATGAAATTTTTTATGTCTCTATTTATGGTATTAAGTTATTGAAAGTCAAATATTATTTTAGAAAATTGATATGGTCTAGTTATGTGATGTAAAATTCCTCATGGAAAGGGTTTATTTAGCTGTGATGAATGTGATCTACATAAAATTTGATATTATATTTTGGGTACAATTTATGACCTTTTAGTATAATGTTTTTTATAGGAATCAGTTTTAGTGTTTATGCAGTAATGATGGTATTTAAATTTTTTTAAGAGATAGAGGTACGAATGAGAATTCATTATAATATTTTTTGAAGTATTTCGATAATAGTTTATGATTTTATGACTTGGTAATGGATTATAGATTCTTATAAAAAATCATTGAAATTTGTTAATTTTTTTGTCATTGTTTTGATGGATTAGTTAGCGTAGGTGGAATTGCGAGTTAGGAAACCCAATATTTTTTGTGATAAAAAAATTAGAAATATTTTTGGATTTTCAAACATGGAGATATGGTTTTGATTTAGGTAAATGCTGTATTTTTCATTTTGGTGGGCCCTTAGCTACTTTTGGCATATGTTCTGATTTCGAAAAAGATTTTTTCAATATGGTTATAATATTAGAATTCATATTAATCTAAAGAATTAAAACACCATAATTAGATACTTTTAGGTATTAGTAATGTTATAAAGAATATTTTGTATCAAATTATTGAAATTAATACACAATGGGTGAATTTCAATAGTTTCATTATTTAAAAAATTATGTGTTTCATGAGAGGGGTTATTAAATTATTTTTTCTTAGTTTATCCAATTGAGAATCCAACTAATGTATATTGGGAAAATTTTCATCATTCTTACTTCCATAAATTATAATTATTTTTTAATTGTGTTATTTTGGTTAATAATTTCTTCCATAAAATAAGGAAAAATAAATTTATATTAAATTAAAACATAAAGTGAATTTTGGGGAATATAAAACTTTTTAAATTGAACATGAAAGTTAAAATTAGAAAAATTTAAAGTGGATTTCATGATTTATTTTAAAATGTTTTGGGAATGTTGTGATTGATTTAATAGAATTATAAGGAATTAATGGTTTTATGGTTTTTTATTTTATAAAAAGAAAATACCATAGATATTGAATGAATAAATATTTCTATATAAAATTTTTTTCTTTAAATATGAATTTTACAAAACATTTTGTTTATTTAATAATTTTATTGAAAAATAAAACTATAAAATTTAATGTAATGAACCAACTTAGTTCAACATTCACTATCTTCGCTGTCAATTTTTTATAAGGCCTAAAATAAATTCTTGATCTCTACAGGATAAAAGAATGAACTGATTGAATAAAATAATACTTAGAGTGGAATTATTGGAGGCAAACTGAAGGGTGAGATAAGTTTCTAGTGGAAACTGAGAAAGGAATTCCTTGGACTAATGAGAGAGAAATTATAGGAGGTAACCTGAAGGGGGACATAACTGAAATAGTTACCATGTAATCAAATATAGATGCCCTATGATAATCCCTAATATGATAACATGTGGTAAAATGGGTATAAATGGTGTTGACCATAGTGAATATGTATGTAGAACATTGTTTGGGAAAGTTCCATCCTCTTGAATTTGATATTTATATTTTAAATTTGGAATGTTCCTTGTGGTTTTAAAAATACCATTGTATCATAAGTTTTTTTATAAAAATTATCTTCCTTGTGATTTTTAATAAAGTAATCCCATTTAAAATAATCAGTTTATAAACCAAAATTTCAAAAAAACCAATTTTCCTATATTTATAAAAAACCAGCAAATTCAAATTTAAGTACTTAAAAGAGTTAGAGAAGTATTTTTATCTATTTAAAATTCCACTTCAAAACCAATTATTATATTTCAAATTTTGTTTACACACAAAATTCTAAAGCTAGTCACTTTTCCATTAAAAAAACATTTACTCACATCATTATAAATCTCTTGGGTCTCATGTAACAAACATTATTTTCCCAAAGGTTAGATTATTGTTTTAAAAAATATAATTTTTTTATTTGAGAAACCATTATAATATTCAATATATATATTTTCTATTATGAAAAATGTATTCAAGTAATATAATTTTTATAATTTTATTATATTTCACTTATTACATTCAATATCTGTATTTATAAATTTCTTTTAAGAAGTTTTTTATCATGTGGGATGATAAACCATTTTCCAATATTTCGATTTTCTTTCATGAAATCCTTGAGATCTTTCTTCAAGTGAACATATTTTGTGTATTTACTTTGTTAAATATCCATATTACTGAATCAAATATGATGAATATGAATAAAAAATGGATGGATTCCAATCATATGAAAATAGATAATGAATATTGAGTAAAAGGGTTCACCAAGTTTGCAAAACTACATGCATGTGACCCTTCTTAATTCTTTTCCATATTTACAGTATTGTTTTTCAATAATAAATTGTCCATAGTAATTGAAATAACAATTGATTTTTCATATAATTGAATTAAGTAATAAATATTGTAATAAACATGAGTTAAAAGAGAATTTAGCTTGTGATTGGGATAACATGTCGTTTTAGGGATCATATGATATGATAAAAAGTGTGGAAAATTAATAATATTATACCGATGATGTGATTATAGGTGTGAATTATGATGAAGATCATGTAGAGGAAATGAAAAAAGATATTTGAAGATGAAATTCATGATTGAACATAGATGTTCAAGAAGTTAATGAGTTTCAAAAAGATCCGTTATATGCTGGTTGCTCTGAATATAAATCATTATTTGTTTTACTGTAACTGTATAATTTGAAAGTAGGAAACATATGGAGTGATGCCTATTTTACTGTTCTACTACTTCTCTTGAATTATATGCTCCCTGAAGAAAATGATCTCTCTATCCAGATATAAAATTCCAAATGAATATGATGTTTATTGTTTATGATCTATGAATTTATACACGCCACTCCAATTGTATGCATACTTCTTCTCAAGGAAAAAAAATCACTTAAAAAATTCCCAACATCTGGTGGTTCTTGATAAAAAAGATGAATCTGGTCCAAAAAATGGTTAATGGCACTTTTCAATCATTAAATGTCTTAGGAGCCTATATAGAAGTGAGGAGACTGCCTGGAAAATGATGTGGAACAAAGATACAAGAAATAAATATAGGAAACTACGTTTTTTGATAATCTATCCTTAGTGAAAGAACATTGATCTTTATTTTTTGGAATTTGTAAATGTGTTGAGAAACCTTCATCTTGAATTATCTATAGATTGAATGAATCCTTTTGGTTTTTAAAGTTTCACTAATAGTACATGATCAGTTATGTTTGTAAAATATAACTTTCTATCCTGGTTATGTATGAAACAAAAATAAATCATGTTTTTATGGTTATATCATGACCAAAACAACTGGATAATGATATTGATGTTTGTTTGGATCCATTTATCTAGGATTTGAATTTATTTGTGGGTTCAGGTGTAGCATTCTATGATGCTTCTAGAAATGAAGATTTCACATTGAGAGGCATATTTTATGGGATGATAAAATAATTACCTGCTTATGGAAATTTTATAGGATATATCATTAAAATAAATCAAGGGTTTCCCATTTACAAACAAGGTACATTGCCTATTAGGTTGAAACATTCTTTAAAGATGTTGTTTATTGGACATCATATATTTCTACCCTGATAGAAGAAGTACTGATCTATAATGTCATCACTCAATGGATGTTTAAAAGAGTGTAGAACAACATCTTCACTAAAAGGTGATAAATTCCTTGATAATGTAAAATATTTTGACATTACTTTTATTAAACCATTTTATAAAAACCATACAAAAATCAGTTGAAAAAGGAGATCAGTTTTTTTGAATTAAAATACATTAATTTTATGAACATCATATATTTTGTTGATTCTACACAATTTGAAAAAAATACATGTTATAGTTTAATTGTAACGTTAATAAATGAAACTCTAAAAACAGAGGATTAAATTAAGGATATGTTAGACATGGTTGATAAGAGAATATGGGAGGAGTTGGTGCTATGTAAGGATGAAAAATATAATTTTCTTCACCCACCTACTTAAAATATTTCCAGGAAATAGGGATACTAGTATTACAACATATTGAATTACATAAAGGTTCTATAGGCTTATTCATCAAATATCAATAGTATCATGTCAAGGACTGATTTAATTTTAAAGGGTTTGAAATCACATGACTTCCATGTTTTGATATAAGATGTAATTCATATTGATTTACATTGGAATTTTTCTCAAGCATTTATGTCATACATTAATGAAGCTATGTTTAATTTGAAATTCTATATGCAGAATATTTATGGACCCTTAGAAATTTCCAACTATAGAAAAGTAAATTTCCATCATATTATATGAATTATGAATGTTATTATTATAATTAATCTTTGATATTACGTTTTAATTGATGGTTTACTTGGTGAGAGAGATTCAACTGTGTGGTACTGTACACTACAGATTGATATACCCCATTGAATGGTATATGATAATTTTTATAGGGTATGCCAAAAATCAAAGTTAGCAAATGGGTTGTGTTGCAGAGCGATATATTGTTGAGGAATCTGTTGAATTATGTAACCACTACCTGTCTGGAGTGAAAATCAATGATCTATCAAAATCTAGATACACCGGGTGGATTTTGGGTGAAAGAATTATTGGAAGAGATGTTTTTAAAATCAATATTACAGATCAGGAGCATGAACACCTTTCCATTTTGCATAATAGTTTATAAGTATCCCCATATGTTGAAATCCAAAAAGAAATTATTATGCATTTGAATCCATCATGGGCTTAAACATGGATATGAGATACACCTAATCAATATTTTATAGGATGGTTTCAAGACCATAAATTTATGGATTCAGATGAATATATAGATTTAATTTTTAAAATGAATTTAATGGTTTTATAGAGGACCAATTATGTATGTATTATCTTATAATGGTTATGTAATTAGTGGTTATATTTTGTATAAAAATGAACGTGATGAAGGTAGTACCATGAAAATTAGTCGAGTTACTCTTGTAGCTAATATGATGCATGTTTCTAATACTAAGCACAAAAATCCAATTTATGTGAATACGTATTACAATGGTATCATCTCAAAAATATGAGAGTTTGATTATACAACATTCTAAGTGACTATTTTTTAATGCATGTTGGAAGATAACAAGGGTGTTTTTAAGATAGATGAATTTAGATTCGTGAAAGTGGATTTAAGTATGCAAGGGTATAGAGATGAACCGTTTATAATAGAATCACAACCTATACAATTATTTCATGTTCTACATCCATCAAACTGAAAGTGGTCAATTGTTCTATTATCGCACAAAACTGATGATACGTCAGATGAGAATTCAACTGAGGATGAACCTTTCATTAGGCCTTCATAATCATTTTATAGCGGTCTAAGTATATACGGGGTTTTTTATGTCATATGAGACCAAAATAAAAAGATTTTGGAATTCGATAGAGGGTTTAAATCCCTTCATCCTTTAAAAAAATATATTTCAATAATCATGATATATATTTTTTGTAATAGACATTTTAGTACCTCATGTTATTATTTATTTACTGATAGATTTATGTAATCTAAATTAAATGTTAGACCACTTTTGTAGATAATGAATTCTATAAGTAATGGTGCTCCTAATCCTGAGGAAACATAGTTATCACAACTTTATATGAATCCCAATGGAGAGGAACAATGGCCTTCTACACATTCTAGTGCTTCCAATCCTAAGAAGTAATAGTTTTTTCAACATGATTATACTTGAAATGATCATCTTCACATGCTGATGCTACTGATCTAGAGAAAAAACTATATTGACGATATTGAATACAAGGAAATGGTAGGTGGAAAAGGGCCAATGATGAAGAAAAAATAGGAGTTCCTTAGTTTAACAATGTTAGTAAAAATAATTAAGGGGAAAGGTAATGGAATCAAATTTTGTCTTAGATGGAAATAGCTATGAAAAAATGTGAACCAAAATAAGACCATGTTCAATAGTTACATTGGACTCATCACTCAACAACATGTTCTAATTTATGTAATTTCATGTCACTATGTTGTGTGGATTCTTGTGGAACTTATGCTGGAAGATATTATGGTAACATTATGATATTATTTCTTTATTTTGATAGAAATTAAAATAATGAATCATTGAATTAAACTATATAATCCCTTGAAGAGTACATTTATAGTATATGAATCCAATAATAAATATGTATTACTTGTTTTTGGAAGTATTCATAGAGGACATCACACAATTCTAATGAGATTTTATATTAATGATGCGAAAGGAAAAATAAACATGTACCTACAACTTATGTATGCACACATGATAACCCAAGGAGAATAGGATATATTTAATGGAAATTTTATGGATATGTCTTTTCAGGTACATTATGGCTGGTAAAACCTTATTTGATAATACATCTATTCATCACTTTGATAATTTTTTTTGAAACAATAATTGATTTCTAAAAATAATGAATGAGTAGAAAAACTAATATACCCTATAGTAAATCAAGGATGGTGTATGCTTCAATTGAAAAAAATTGGAATGTATTTTAAATCTATCATAATAATTTTATGTGTAATAAAACAACAAAATAGTTTTGTTACTCGACATATATACATATTGATTAATTTGAATAAAATAGACACTTCCAACCCACACCACGTGCTATTGAAGGTGTATTGTGTATATAATGATGGGATATAAATAGATGAAAATAAAAAAAAATTGGGAAACATGAGTAAGTATGAAATAATAAAAATTTGTTTTCCTTTAAATAAATTTTACATAACAATGATTACTTATTTTCTTATATATTCTATCCAACTTAGTCACATGAATCATCATCACTTGTACTACATAAACAACTAATATCAATGGCCTTAAAGCAGCCAAAATAGTATGCCCGTATCATAGGTGTGGGTTTTAGGGTGACACCCAAAACATATTTTGAGAAAAAAATAATAAGAGGATAAAGATAATAAAATTTTAGAGATGAAAGTAAAATTAGTATCTTTTAAAGAAAAATTTCATTGGAAGATTGATTAGACTCCAAATTTTATAGTGTGGAAGTTAAGAGAAGGAACAAATCACAAACAACTTTTTCATGAACAACTTTACCCACCCACACCATCATTGAGGTGATTCATTCCCCACAAAAGGGCCATTTTAGTCGAGGTAATAAAAATTATAATAAATTTTTCTATGAAATGTCAATTACATAGACAAAGATAACTTTCCTATAAAAATATTCTACATGGTTAAAATGGATGTGATTTATATCTGTCAATATACACTCATCACCTTGTAGTAAGGGTTATAGTGTTAAATATCTGATACTATAGGCTACATACATTCAACTTCTAATAGGGAATATGAGAATGATGATTAGAATAGCTAATGAGATGAGATCTGAGCTTCCAGTTACACCTGATGAGGAATATATTCATTCAATGAACAAAGATATTGGAACATTAGTTTCATAGCCACCAGAACATGTAAAAATACATGTCAATAAAGAGGTATTAAATCACAATTTATTTTTCATGTGTAAAAATTAACAATTATTGAAAAATGTTTGGAACTGATGAAGGTTATTACAGACAGGAAAAAGGAATGGAGTGAAAAGAATGTTCAACTCAAGAACATATAAGGGATCAACCAACTGATTGAAAAGATCTACCAAAATAACATTTACCCCACCAATTCAATATCTACATTTACTTTCATTTAAGTTTTATGTAGATATAAAATTAAAAAATGGTAGTATTCACATAGTTGAATTTTAATAGAAAATTAATGGAGAGGAAGGTACATACTAGAATTATCTTAATAATGTAAATGGAATCCTCAATCATGAATGTTAAGTTTCATTATTTGTTAATGTACATATGGGGTATTTTTCATGATTTCATTCCAAAAATATATATACTATGTTAATTATGACTAAATACATTTCAATTTTTTCAGGAATATATATCATTTCAAATTTAAGGGATTACCACAAAAAACTAAACTTTGACTCATTAGTACTTACTTCAAATCTACAACAGAAGGAAATATAATTAAAAAATGAATTAAAGAGTGAGAGAACTTGCCCAATAATTTGAAGAAAAATTATTGATGATAGAGTCATCATTATACTAATGACAAAAAGGTAAAAATGTATAGTTTAATCATATCCAATATATTTTCAGTTCTTTCATAACTTATTCATTTTTGGTATTTTTAAAAATCATTGGATGGAGAATATGGTAAATTTGGATACTCTAAAGATTTAATTTCAAGATTCAATACATGTATACCCAATGCACTGACCACACATGATGACATTTTTTAGTTTTTAATACAATATATCAAATTATTTAGAACTAAACTTCAAGTTTTATATTTTATATTATGTTTCAATGAGAATTCTATTATTATGGTGTGATATATAAATATCATGAAAATCATGGAATGAGGACAACCAATGCACATAAGGACCCTAACATGTACTTCAACTATATATGTATCATGATATATATAATAATATTTAACTATCTAAGCACATATCAAAACAAATTTCTTATTTTTTCTAATGTATCTTTAGTGTATAAAAAAGGAAATAATTATTGTAATTATGTCCATATATTTTTATGGGATATCCTATTCCATCAATAAACTATTATTCTCAAAGAGGTATTTTGGATGATAATTACTATTTCATTTTTTTTAAAAAATTGCGTATTTATATTTTTCCAATAGTGCTATGACAACTAAAAAAATCATATTCAAAAAATGATATGGTTTTTTCTCAAATTGAATGGAAAACATACCATATTGAAGAACGTACACAAATAAAATGAATATATGAATTCCATAAAAGTAATTCATTATTTCAAATTTATTTTTAATTTATTTCTTTTTAGTATTACTCCCATAATAATTTTTTCTTTATACAGGTAGATTTCTTTGTTCGAGTTGGGCTAATTTTTTTGAAGCCACTGAAGCTCAAGAGATATTAGACATCGTGGTGAAAACTAAGATAATGATAAAAAGTAAATGGGTCTAGAATTTATATAACCATCATTAATAAGTGAATTATTACTACTTATTTAAATATTTCTTCATCATTTTATCCACGTTTTAAGGTTAATTTTCTTAGGAGTTTTATCAAATACTTAATTAATATTTTTATATAACATTACGCTTTCTATTTATTTTATTTATTGATATTCTAACACTACAGAATAATACAATGTGATCATCTAAAAACCCTTTCTTTATTGAATGATGGAAGGGTATAGGAAGATGATGTGCTCATTGCGGTGACTTCTCATGATATATAGGATACATAAGATTCCTTAACTATAATGGATTTCAATAATAATAATGGGTTTTCAACTAAGACCATTGTGTTAATATGTAGTGTTGGTAGTTAAATAATTAAAATGATTGGAAATCATGATAACACTGGATGTTTGGATTGTTTTGATACTTTGGGATGTGTAGGAATCAGTCACACCTTAATCCGAAAAACGCTATGATTGGTATGACTCCAAGTGCTTATTTCTATTTAAAATTGACATACATTTTAGTAAAAAAAAACCCGACATAATCAAAATATAGAAGACATATTCATATTGTTTTTATAATTTATTAAAATGGAAAATGATTTATTTTTTACTTTTTGGAATCAGTAACACCTTAATATAATAAACAATGTTCCCTATAAGAATCAAAGTGTCTGTTATTAGTTTGAAATCAGTATTTTAGTTCAAAAAGTATATCTCAATAAACTTGAGCAACCATGCTCAAATTTTATTGAAAATTTAAGAAAATGATTAATATTTCATTTGTGATGTGTAGTAATTGGTATCACAACAAACTGATACATGATGTGATCGGTATGAGTCAATATATGTGTTTCTATTTTAATAGGATATTTTAGTTAAAAATAGAAGTGATATACTCAAAACCAATAAAAAGTCCAGATTTATTTGAAAATTTATAAAAAACCCATAAGTAATTTTTGATGTGTAGGACTTAAACACACCTCAATCTATCACACAATATTACAAGTTCATATTTTAATTTAAAATTGACATGAATTTTCATAACAAGGAAAAATGACCTTGTCAAACCCTAGAAAATTAATTCAGATTGATTTGATACTTTTGGAAAATTATTTATAATTCATTTGTGATGTGTAGGACTCATGAACACCTCAATCTGATACATGATGTTCCCGATATAACTAAATGTTCCCGTTATCAATTTAAAATTGACATTTCAGTTCAAAAAGTGTCACTCACTGAGAAAAAATAAAAGAATCTCAAATTGTTTTAATAATTTAAGAAAGAAATTATAAGGTCATTTTTATGTGTAAGAATTAGTCACACCTCAAAAAATACACAGGTTGTGACTAAAAAGTCTCAAAAGGTGTGTTTTCAGTTTAAATTAACATTTTATTAAAAATGGAACATGACATACTCAAAATCAAGAAAACAAAATATGATTATTTTGATACTTTATGTATATTATACCTCAGTCATTTTTGATATGTAAGAATCAGACTAACCTCAATATGAAACACGTTGGTACTAATATGAATAAAAGTTTGTCTTTTTACTTAAAATTGAAATCAATTTTAATAAAGGACAACTGACCTAATATAAAACTAAGAAAAAACATTCATATTCTTTTTTTACTTTAGGAACAAATATATAAGTCATTTTTTATTTGTATGAATCAGCCACACAACAATATGATACACTATGTTCCCAGTATGACTCAAAGTGTTCGTTATCAGTTTAAAATTGATATTTTTGTTAAAAATGTTACACTCATTGAAAACTGATAAACACACATGGATTGCCTTGATAATTTTGGAAAACAATTTATAAGTCATTTATGATGTTTATTAAGAAGTATCAATTCACACTAACATATGATGTGACCATTATGACTCAAAGTGTGTGTTTCCAGATTCAAATGACATTTTAATACAAAACCCATGTAACAGCCAGAAAATAGAAAAAATAGATAGTTTTGATACATTATTAAAATGATACAAAAGGCAATTATTATGGGTTATAATTAGACACACATAAATATGACACATTTTGTGACTATTATAATTTCAAATGTTTCTATTTATTTAAAATTTTCCTTAAATTTTGAAAAAAAACAAGTGTTATAATGAAAATCAAGAAAAAAATTCATATTGTATTAATACATTAATGAAAACATTCATATGTCATTTTTAATGTGTCGTAATAAACCTCAACTCAATATTGAAAATGGTGTTACAGGTATAACATTGAGTGTGTATTTTTACTTAAAATTGAAATTAGTTTTACTAAAAAGAACTAGTGAAGTTATAAAACTTAGAAAAAAATTCAAATTGTTTTTATACTTTAGGAAAACGATCTATATGCCATTTTTGATGTGTAAGAATCAACCAAACCTCAATATTATGCATGTTGTGATTAGTATGACTTAATGTGTCTCATTTTATTTAAATTTGACATTATTTTTAGAAAAAAGAACAGGTGAAATGCTGAAAATGGATAAAATGTATTGGGATTATGTTGATAATTCAGGAAAATGATCAATAAATCAATTATGACATAAAAGAGTTATTCTCACCTCAATCTGAAGTATGGTGTTACAGATATGTCACCAAGTGTGAGTTTTAATTTAATATTGAAAATTATTTTAGTAAATGTAATAGGTGTCATACTTAAAACTAATAAACCACATTCAAATTGTTTTAATACTTCAGGAAAATGATCCTTGAGTCATTTGTGATTAATATGAGTCAAACTCAACCCAATCCAACACACGGTGTGACTAGTGTGAATCAATTTGTCCGTTATCTATTTCAACTTCACATTTTAGTTCAAAACATGTGCCACGCACTAAAAACAATGAAAATGAACTCATATTGTCTTGATAATTTTGGATAGCATTACATAAGTCATTTTTTATGTGTATGAAGTAGTATCACATCAATAAAATTTAATATGCAGACAATATGACTCAAACTGTGTATTTCTAGTTGGAAATTAAAATTTTATTAAGAAACACAAACAACATAATGAAAACTAAGAAAACACATTTATAATGTTGTAATACTTTAGGACTACGATCCATAATTAATTTGTGATGGGTAAAAATAGGCACATCTCAATCTGACACATAGTGAGATCAGTACAACTTCAAGTGAATCATTATTTAAAATTGACATTAATTTTAGTAAAAATAATAAGTCACATACTCAAATATAAGAAAATGAGGTCATATTGTTTTTATACTTTAATAAAATGATATCTAACTCATTTTTGATGTGTATGATTCAACAACATCTCAATACAACACATGGTGGGATTGGAATTACTCCAAGTGTGTCTTTTTATGAAAAAATGACATTTTATTAATGTTTTTTTATATTAATGCTTAATTTATTTACTTATAGTATTAATAAAATAATATTTTTTTCTAATATTTGGGGATTATTCTTCTTGGGTTGAGATTATTTGTTTAGAAACATACACAATAGAAATACATTTTTGAAGGGGGGTCATGGGTATTAAATTATTAAACATTAGTGTTTTTAAATGTTTGTGGGTAATTGTAAATGAATGTATATTAAAAATTATTTGAAATTTATATATTTGTTTTTTTATTCATGATGTCAAATTTATTTCAATTAAAATATATATTTTTTAAATATAGGTTATGAGTTTTAACTTGGTGTGACTTTATATAAATAGAACATTATAGTAGGTTGTGCCTTTATCAACGATATTACTAGTGATGATAAAGTTGGCCTTTATCAACAATGATGATAAAAATAATTTTTAGCACTGTTAATAGACTTTTTTGTGCTATTAGAGGGAATATATGTAGTAGTGATACATGATTTCTATGTTGTTACTAACATGATTTTATAATATTTTTCTAGTTTGTTGCTATTTATTTTATTTTTTTCATTTTAATTATATTTGAAATTATATAATTGGTTAATAAAAAAATATGGTATCTAAATATAGTAATATATATATTTTTACAATTAGTATTGATATATTTAATCTTAAGGTTTAAAATTAGTGTTATTGTATGATTTAAAAGGTATTATTAGTGTGATTATATATTGTATTTGATATTTTTTATTTTACTATTCTTAATATTGTTGTGGTAGGAAGTATCCTTGGTTGTGATTTATAGTGTATAGTTTTTCGTGATGGAATAATGTGATGTTATCATTATAGTGGTGGTAAGGATGACTGATATATACAAAGGGGACGATATGATTATTATGGTTTCCTTATTAAAGTGGATATTTATTTGATCAGTGAGGTTATAGAGGTTATTTTATAGAGTTGATGATCTAGTTACGTCATTGTGGCTTTACAATATGGATTATAAGGAATTAATTGATCACATAGATGAATTAATTGAATATGTTATGGGTGTATTCTATGGTGTAGTGAGATATTTGTTATTAATGAATGGATAATAGGCTAAAATTAATGTACATCAGACCATTTAATAAAATTAGAAATGGTTTTCTTGAAAAGAAAAATTAAAGGATAGAAAAATGTGATTAATAAATAAATTAAATTTAAATATGTCCTAATTAATGTAATAAGATTGGTAAATGAGAAATTTGAAATTTTGTAACAACATGATCAAGTAGGAAGTTTTAATTATTATACAGTTATTAAAATGAACTTTCCTGGACAACTTCTGTTTTAGTGGTTTTATAATAGTTTTTGGTATGGGTTGGTTTTTTTGTGGCCATAACATGTTATCATAATAAATTAAATGCATTTAGATACTATCCCTTAAAATGGTCTTGTGAGTTAGTAATATACATGGTGTGTAACACTCCCCCGGTGATGTTCTAGTGATAGGGTGTGGGCCCATCATATACCACATAGAGTCTCAAACTCCCCTATAGACCCTGTTTATGAGTCTTCTAAAATTATCATGTAGTTAAGAAATACCTTGATCACTACTTATATATCAAGAAATGGGTCCCCAACACGACTGATGTGGTATAGAATCCCCTAAAAAATTAAGGGTAGAAGTTTTAATCCAAGGAGTAGATACTCCCTCAATTTACATGATTTCCAAGATGATGTGTGAGTTCCTCACATAGAGTTTTTACTCCCTTGAGCAACCTATATGCATTTTCAAAGTCCTTGTCCCGGGTTATAGATTTATAGAGATGACATGGTTTTAATAATTTAGGTATTTTAAATTATCTAGGTTATATAATTATATATATATTTTTTGTTTAATTTGGAATAAAATATTTTTGGAGTTTTCCTATAAATTTGGGGACATTATTATATCCAAAGTTATCTATCCTTATAAAAAATTGATTCCTTTACTTTTTAATTGGGTTTCCAAATAGCTTGTATCTAAATCATCGCGTTTGGTTTTTGGGATCCCTACTGGGTATGTTTGTAATAACTCTTACATGGGAATTCCACTGATACATGTAGCATCCCATGGAGATATCAAATAGTACAAGGTTTTTCATGGAGTATTTAGAGATGAAGAATCTTGTTTCCACAACTTTATTTTTAATTTCAATATTATTTTATTCACTTATTAATTTTTATCTAGTATTCTAGTTTTATATATTTCTAGCCTAAATTATTAAATTTTAAATGTATATTTCTTTTTCAATGTCTCTGTATTGGTCCCATAATATTTGGAAAAACAATGTGAAAAACTATCATGTGAATCCCATGAGGTGAAATTTTTTGGGAGAATAGTTTAGGAGAAACCATTTATGTTACCCTTAAACATGTACTTTTTATTTCTTGTTTAAAAATGAATAGTTATTCTACAAAGACATTTCATAACTAGTGGATACCAAGTAGGGTTACACTTTATGGGGAATTTTTGGTGAAAAAATTGTACTTTTTTAGAAAAAACCATGTCGAAACCATTAAAATAATTATTTATTTTAATAGAACAATTTATTATAGTTGGCATATGGTTTGTAAATCCAACTATAAAACAAGAGAATAACCCATTTTCTTAAAAACATGTCTTACCTATGAACGCACTCAATTGTTATCCCCCCCAAACACTCCTCTCAAAACATTTTAACTTAGGTTTCCCTAGGAGATCCTTTCCTAAGCTTCCCCTTTATCTAAAAGTGTTTATATAGCATGTTCATTGAGTTTGGTGATGATATCATGAGTTAATATCCTTTAAAAACTCTACTATCCAAAATTATTCATATTTTATTTTTCAACACATTCCCTAATGATGTATATGTGAAGTAGAGTTCCATTCATTCTTATTTTATATAGGTGGTGTTTATGTTTTGGGGTATACAAGGGTTATTTATGGTCATTTATACCTCTTTGGGTATCATTGATATGATTTATATCTCATTTTTGTGAAGGATACATGTTTAACGGTAGGTTTTCTATATTTCAGGATTATTTAAATTATTTCACCATTATTGAATACCCTTTAAATCTTTTTTTAAAAACCTAATGGAAATATTATATATCACTATAACCCTTTTTAAAATAGAATCAGTATTCACATGGTTTTCATAGAATATAATGAATATTTTTTTATTAAAACGTGGGGTTTGAATCCATTTTTCATTATCCACACACAAAAACTATTTAGTGAAATTATTTAATATATTTAATTAATAAATTTAATGATTTAAAATGTATTTGATCATTAAACTAATTTTTAATGTAAATAAGTAAATTATAAAGGTGTATTTGGATATTAAAGAA
This sequence comes from Viscum album, assembly GCA_963277665.1. Lineage (NCBI taxonomy): Eukaryota > Viridiplantae > Streptophyta > Magnoliopsida > Santalales > Viscaceae > Viscum > Viscum album. Next base: position 1,039,602,493 of record OY728163.1, on the reverse strand, counting down.
TGCCTATTTGGTTACAATGAATGTGGTTATTTAAGGATGGTTGAGTATTTTAGTTTTCAAAGGATTTTTTTTCTATATTTGTTCCGTGAATAGTATTGGAAAGCCTGATTCTAATTTTCTAAAAAATTAAGAAGGTTACAGTTAAAACTATCCCATTAATGTATTTTAGAAATTTTATTCAATTTTTCCTTGTGTAATTCCTTATTAAATATTGGGAAGTGGATATATATATATATATGTTTTTATTTTTCATTCTAATATTAAAGGGCATTTTAGTGAAGCGTGTTTTGAAGTGAGGGTGATTTTATTTTTGATATCGATAATTATATCCTATTAAGTTATTTTATGTGCTCATATCCATTTAAATTTCATGGGAATCCATGAGTATCTATGATATAGTGGTAGATTTATATGATTCACTCATTTAGTATTATTATCTATCTATTTCTTATGAGATTGATTTTATTTAGCTTGTAGGATTTTCTTCATAGTAAAATTGTCTAGGGTGGTACCGAGTGTTAATGTACCTTTTTTGATATTTGACAATGGTATTTAATTATAGGGGTCATGTATAACCTTATCATAAATTTTTATTTGATCACCAAACTTCCAATGATGATTTTTATTATTTTATTGTTTTTCGAATGTGTTTATGGTTCCTCAACTTCACCCTATTTTTCTAAATGTTATGAGACAAATTTAAAAACAATTTATAAAATAATTTTTTGTTTTTAAACATTACTTATTTAATAAAATCGTTTTTTAAATTAATTTTAGGAAAATTATTAATATTTTATATAAGAAATGAGTTTTAATATAATTTGACTTGTTACATGTTTTGAAAATGGTTTATAATATAAAACATATTTTTAATATGTTTTTTAAAAGATCATGAATTTGATTTCTTTCTAATAGTTATAAATAAGGTGATGTTTTATTGGTATATATATATATAAGGATATCATGATTATGACTATATAACATTTTAGTCATAGGTTTAACAGGACCACATGTATGTTGTAGACATCTATGGTTTTATGTTTTGAGTTGTTAGAGGTGGAAAATAGATATGTTTCACTTTGTCATTGAGATAATTAGTCATGGTGTAGGTTTCCTTGATTTTATTCCTATGTTATTGTTGTATTATCTATATGGCCCAATTTTTTTAGTTTATATTGTTATATTTTTTGATTTAAGATCTATTTATTGTGGAATTATACATGAGATATTCCATTTGGTATATCTCAAGGTTATGTGTGATGATTATTAACATGTTATTTATTGGGTTTTTTATTTTCTTCTAGAGCTACATATCTTGTGTTAATATATCTATGGTATATGGAGTGGTCATGTAAAGAATCTAAGAGGAACCACATCCTTATTTAAGTCATTTAGTGAAACTATTACAATGTTCTCATGGTTTTATTACCAAATTTTTTTTCTACAATGTGGTAATTGATAAATTTCCTCTGTTATATCATAGACCTACTTGGGTTCTTAGTCCAAGGTTGGCTATGTTTGGTTCCTGAAAAAAATGGTGTTTCAGCTATAGTTATAAAGTGGGTTTAAGTTCCAAAGTCACCCATTTTATTTATGTAATCAGGATAAACATGAGAATAGATGTTAGAACTCGAGCTATATGTTAGGAGAAGTGTCTGGCCAACACATTTCTCATTGATATTTTTAGTATTTTAGGGTTGTTTGGGATAAATATGTCCCATATTCTAGCTCAAAACTAAATTAATTTCAATATATTGTGTCTTTATATTAGTTTTAATATTCATAATTTAAAATTTATGAGTTTATTTAGAAAAGTTCAACTTTTTAGGTGGATTTAAGAAAAATTCTTGAGTTTCATGGTTTATACAGATATTTTATAAAACAATGAACTAAATGTAAAAATTGTTTTTGATAGATTCCAGTGGTTACTCAAAGGGATGTAACATAGTTTTTCAGATCATTCAGTTAAACCACATGCAATTTCAATTTTTTAATTTTTTGTTGAAACTTCAATTTTTTTTTCAGAGTTTGAGTGTAATTAACTTTTCTTATGATTGATTTAAATTGTATTGAGTTGTTTTATATGAGTTTTTTTATTTGTGGATATTTTTTTTGAAACTATGTGGTAGTATTTTAGTTAAATTTAATCAAACTATAATTCTATGTAAGTATGGGATGCTATAATATTTATTTTAAAAAGTGGTTTTGATTTGAAAAATTATTAAATTGGGTTTTAAATTTTTGAAGATATTTCATGGGGTTATGTTAATTTTTATGAGTATTTGTATAAGGTTTTATTATAAATATCACTAGGTTTTATAAAATGGGTTTAGAATGATAATGATTACAAATATTGATGTTTGGAAATTTTAAATTTGTTTATTATAGAATGGCTAAAATATGTTTTAATTTTGATGGAGTTTTTTATTTTCAAGTGTTTTAAATTTTAGTGATGTTTTCCCTATATTTTAGAGTATAACCCATTTGGATATGAATATTTGGGATTTATTAATCATTTTTGGTTAATGTTAGAAAGTTAATGTGTAGTTTTACAAATGAATCAAGTTGGTTTTTTTCAAAATGAGTGTTGAATATTTTTATTTAGGGTCTATTATTTAAGAATGATGAAATTATTTTATCATACTTTTTCTTTTATGAAATTTTTTTTGAACCCTTTATCTATAATCAGTGGTTTTGAAGAAAAATCAGATTATTTGAAATGTTTTTTAAACATGGAAACTAGTATTTCGAGGCATGTATATTTTTTTAAATTTGGATTTTTTGATTTGAGTTAGGGGGTAAGTAATATTAATTACTAGGTCTCATGTTATTTATTTTTTTCCTTCAAGAATGGTCCACATGAGATGGGAAAAATTAAATCTTTTATAATTATTATTTTTGATTTCTTTCTCTATTTAGGTGTTGTAAAATTTTAGAATAGTGATGGTTATATATTTTAAGGACATTAAATTATTGATCTTATATTGGATTTAATTTATAATGTGGTTCCAATCTACTATGAAACATATGGATTTGCATTGAGTTCTCTTGAAAGAATGGTGTTTGTTCAAGATCATCCTCTTCCTCAATGATTGGTTGATCAATTCATAACTTGGATATGATGTTATTCTAGAGATAAGGTTATTATTTTGTGTGGTAATATGTTAAAGGAGTTTGGAATGAAATAGGGTTACAAGGATGTGTGTCATCTTACATTAATTTAATAGGGTTCACTGGGAGTTGGTATTCTGGAAGAATGTTCATTAGTCCCTTTATCTCTCAACCCATGTCTATACCCATGTTGTCTTACTGAGGTATGTTCTATTTGATGTATATCAATAAATTTTTATTTCTTATACTCAATTTTAATTGACTATACTTATTTACGTTGATATTAATTTTGATATCTCCCTTTTAGTGGAATATTCTAAATATAATGAAGAGTGTTTTCTTCTATAATATTTTATAATTTTCTGTTATTCCCATTATAATTCATTTTCTTATCTAGTATGATTTAATTAATTAAGTAAGATGATATAATTTTATTATTTTCAATGATTAGTTTGTGTTTATAGACTTGGCGTGTTAGTGAGAGTTTTATTATAATGGGGAAACCACCATAGGTGACCCTCTTGTGGAATTGTTTCCTTATTGAGGACCATATGTTATCTTGTCCATAATATTAGGAATATATGGTTATTGGATAGGGAATCATTTTATAATTTCCCCCCATAAATCCCACCTAAATGAATGGTTTTGATCGCTGGTTAGTATTTTTTATTAAAATTTCTATTAGGGTCAATGCTCTTGTTTTATTAGTTATATCCATATCATTGATTTGGTCAGGGTGTTAAATGGTATTCAGGTTGTTCTCTGTTGAGTTGGTTTACATCTTTAATTATAGTACCTCTTTTTATTTTGAGTTTTTGGTGATTTTTTATGGTCATTTATGATGATATATGGTACAATAATTGGACTCATTTTGTGTTATCCACTTCTATGTTGATGTTAGTATGTCTAATTAGTGGTAGAAACTTCATTTTTTGTGAGGTTTCTCAATATTATTTAGAATTGTTTTTTTATTGAAGAATTTGAATATTTTTCACATTAGAGTTACCTTTTTTGTTAACGCATTTATTTGTATAGGAAGCATTATTATGGGGAAAATTATCACACCTTGATTTTTAGTTTCCATATTACATTACTATATTATTAAATTTTATTGAGGTATTGGAGTTTTATAGATTTTATTCAAAAATTCATTAAAATTTTGAAATTGTTGTTGTATTCTATAGATTCCACATGATCACTACACATTTATGAGAAAAAATGTAGATGAAACCCATGTTATACCCATTAGGTACATGGTTTTCCATAAACAGAGTTGGAGAAACCAAGTGTATTACCCTGAAAAAAGGTCGTTTTAGTTTATTTTTGGTGATGCATGATTATTCTTAATGGGTAGAGGATTAATAGAATAAACTATGTGGGAATACCCTTTCAGGGGGGTTGTGTGGTGAATTATTTCCACATAGTTAAGAGAAACTATGAAATAACTATAAAAATAATTCAATAGATTGATAGATCCATTTTGAAAGGTTTGCACATGGATTTTAAATCCAATGTGGTAATCATGTTAATCACATAGATTCTTAGTTTTTTTAATTATATACCCCAATATATTTTTAAAACCAAAACCTTAATATCTACTCTCACAAGGACGGTGAGACCTTAGAAGATCTTCCAATTGGATTTCCCTTCCAATTGTGGTGATTTTATGTGGTTATTTGAATGCGGTGATCTTATGATGGTTATGTGTCTATGTTTTCAATGGAGGTTTGTCTAAATTTATTTATTTAATTGTATTAAAAGGAATGGTTGAAAATTTTATAAATTATTTCAAAATTTTCCTTGGAAACATTCCCCTTAGTGTCTGTTTTGGAAATTTTATGTGCTTTGTCCATGTGTAATAATTTATCTGGTGGTTGGAATTGGACACATATATATATATATATATGTATAAAAGTATTTTTTCCCTAAAAAATAAGGGGATGTTCTAAGAAGTACGTTAAAAGTTGGGGTGATATTATTAATTATTTGTGTACATATATCATTATGTGATATTTGTTTTCTTTACATCCATTTAATTTTCATGGGAAGCCATGTGTGTCTACAAAGGAGTCCTAGGTACAAATGCTTTCCTATTTTATTATTAAGCTCTTACTAGTGTCCCTAAGAAATATTTTGTTCTACATATGGGATTTTCCTCTCAAATTGACCATGTAGTGTGATTCCTAGTGTTAGATAAGGTTTTTTAATATTCGATTACAACATTTCATTATAGTGGTTTGTATATCATTTTCATAGACCATTCCACAACATCCTAGGATCCCATGAGGTTTGTTATTGTTTTATTATTTTTAAATGTGTTTATAGTTCCTTATTTTTAACCTACTTCACCAAATATTTTTCGGTTTATTAAAAAAAGTGTGAAATTTATTTTCTCATTAAAATATATTACCTGAAATAAAATGGATTTTAAAAGAGGTGTTTGTAAGATGGGCTATTTTTAATGTATGAAAATAATTTTCCAAAGAACATGGCTATTTATTTTCTTTGAATTAGGGCTATAATTTAATTTTTTGTACACTTATTTCTAAAATAGAAAGAAATTTTTCTATTTTTAAAGGTAATAAACGGGGTGTGGTTTATTTGGAACAAAAATAATTATTTCTTGCAGACACATAAATTTTGTTTTTTGCTAACTATTTAGAAAGAGAACATGGATTTAGAAAATGATTTCAGTTTTCAAGTTATGGTTGGAAGAGGTGGAAATTGGATATGTTCCAATTGTGTGAGGAGGTGGGTAGAATTGGTTTAGAGATTTTTACATATAACTCTCATATGTTTTTTTTAATTATCAGAAACACATATTTTTGTTCCTAATTTTTTTCTAAATATATCAGTGTTTATATTTTATAAATTTTATCGTTAATTTAAGAGAAACAATATAGGGATAAAAAATAAATTCACATATTTTTTGGAGCCCCCACCCATAGGTACCACTAAAATACCAGGGGACTTGGTACATAACAATAAATATATTTTTTTAGTGGTCCCAAATAGCATGTTCTCCCTATAATTTATATATTCAACTACCAAGGCCACCTGAATCCTCCTAAACCCCCAAAGTCTATAAATACTATCCTTGGAGACTTGGAAGTAATTTTATCAATTTTGAAATTCTCACACTTCCATTTTTTCATTCTCTTGATCTCTCATGTGCATTCTTGTTGTATTGAAGATCTCTTATAGCTTTATAACTTCATAACCCAATCTATTTTTATTTAATCCCTTATCCATTTCAATTAGAGAGTGGAGAGTGTTTTTGAAAGGTCTTATAGAAATGAAATATGATTTTTTCCTTTAACTTTTGTTATTGTTTTTTACTTAAATCAAGTTTATAATTATTGTTTTTTTCATAAATCAAGGGGTATATTTTTTAATTTCTTTTTCCTTAAAGTAATGGGATAGGAAATAATATCATTTCATGTGAAGAATTTGTTTCATTCTATGTACATAAATCAATGTATTAACATTGTAATGGGTTTTCAAGGGTACCATTGAATATAAGGGGTTATAAATACTCAAAAGGACTTTGGGGAAAGATATATATATACCTTTTGTGGGTGATTTCTGAACATACTTATCAAACTTTGTTATGGTATTTATTAAATTTTAATTTCAGAAACTCATTTTCTTTTGGTTTTTTTGTACTTTAACCTTTAATTTTTTTTTATTTCTTCAATTTATTTATTTTTATAAATTTAATATTTAATTTCACTAATTTTTTAAAATTAAATTCACTCCCTCTTTCCACATTTCCTCCAAAAGAAAATTTTTATTGGATCTAACTTTTTTATTTTAAAAAACATTAACAATATTCATTTAAAGATGTACTCAAACTCAAATACCAAATTTTTTCCCAAGGTTATTCTTTGAAAAGATCTATATTTTTAGTTTAATACCTATATTTATACCATCATATTAATTTTTGAATCATTTTGAAGATACACATGAAGGTACCAATAATGTAAAAGACATTAGGGTTGATATATGTCATTAAGATTTTGATTTTTTTAGAATATATTCCAATAAATTAAATTTGTTGAATGTTTACTATATTTACCAATATATAAAATATTATTAAATCTCTTAGTTATTTAATTTCCATAGAAACTATTGTTAAGAAGATCTTACGAGTATTTCGAAGGTCCTAGACACCCAATTTCATAGTGATTATAGAAGGAAATGGCCTAAAAATATGTTGGATGATGAACTCATAGGGGAACTCATGACCTATGAGATTATAATGAAAATGAAATATGAGGAGAAATTTTTAGTGGTTAATGATAAAAAAATAATAACATTTCCTTTAATGAAATTAATAAAAATTCATCTGGAAGTTATTCCGATCTTGAACATTTGAACAAGAATATATATAAGTTCACGATAAAATATAAACTTATGATACAAAAAAGGATAATCATAGTGGGGAATTAGAATCTTGGCTATATTTTTTTAAGAAATAGGTCCACATCAAGTTAGAGTTCCCGTATCCAAAAATAATTTAATAGAGAAGAAGGAAACAAATAAAGCATTCAAAGTATCAACTTGGAGTTCCGAAACAGACTCTCTCTCTTTCTCATCTAACTAAAGTGATGGATGACCCAAATGATTAATAGAACATGATGAGGTAAATTCTATTACTTTTTATTTTTCCTATTTTAAATCATATTATTTATCTATTTATATTTATTATGATGATATGAAAAATGATATTGGAAAATTAAGAAAAGGATTTTATGAACTCATAACAAATGTAACATCTGGATATTTTATGAAATATATTCATCAATATTATTTGATATATTATTTTACACACAATAAATAATTTATATTTATTATATGTTACACCATTTGTATCTTTCGTTTCACATAACATCATGTTTATCCAGTAACATGTGTTACACGCAAGGTCTTGTTCTCCCATAAAATATATTCTTTTAATACTATTATTTAACATGATAGTTATCACCTTTTCATTGTAATGGTGGGGATTCATAAGATTAAATAAATTTTGAAAATATGGTTTTCACATTTTTATTAAAATAATTAATTGGTGAAAAAGTAATAATAAATAAATATATAAACTAATTTGATATAAAGGAAATGGCTTTTTAAAAGAACTATTTTCATGTGCACAAAGGAATTTTATCTTAACATATTAAATTAATAACTATTTTTAATTATTTTAATGATTTTAATGATATTAATGATATATATTTATATTATAAATTCAATCAAATATTTTCAAATTCATCCAAAATATTTTTTACGCATAAGATGATAATAAATCCGATTTTATGCGTAAAAGATCTATTTTTCTAAAAGGTAGGATTATTGAATTTTAATTGAATACTTATTTTAAAATTAAAGTTTTATGAATTAATAAATTATATTTTAAAAAATAAAATTATTTTTTTAAATATGATTTCCAAAATTATCTTCGGGTGATTTTTTGGTTTCTTCTAAGAAGATTCCTTTTTTATAAGGATTAAAAAATACTAAATTTTAATTGAAATATATATTTTTGTTTGAATTATTTATATAGTTAAATTATATATTAAAATTAATAAATGTATATTTTAGATCAATAATAAATCTATTAATACAATTTTGGTCATTGGAATCAATTTTATATTTAAATTCGAAATATTTTTTTTAAAACTTTTGAACCTTTTAACTTTAAAAACATGCCTTATCGTCGCATTTACGGGGTTAATTGTACCGCAACTAATTCTATTTTTTGAGTATAATTTGGAAAAAATGGATTCAATACATTTTAAAATCATATGTTATAATTTATAATATGTATAACATAAGTTTTGGCCAATTTGAATTTTGAAAAGAGTTAAAATTAATTAACATGATTAATGATAAAACATGGCTTTGTGCATTACATGCATTAATATTATGTTTAATTTCACACATAGATAAGATTTTTATTTAATGAATTGGAGTTTTTTTTAGAATAATTAGGTTTAAATTATCTAAAAAAATTATTTTTAATTATATTATCAAAAGTTCAATTACCTTAATAAATAAAAAGATACAACTTACATTTGTAAAAACTATAAAGACAAAATTGACTAAACTCTAAAACTAAGAAATAATTTGTTAAAAATGAATTTATTTTATCTAGTGAAGGTATTTATAGACCAATTCATATTTAACCTACATAATCATTTAATTTTTAGGCACAAGAGTTATGGGAGACCTCTTAATAGTGTTAACCTTTTGGTAACTTTAATAATACCACTCATCTTCTACTATAAATGGGGACTCACTCTCCCAGTATCTTTACAACTATCAGACTACTTAAATAGACCATAACCATATAAAAATCACAAAAACAATCATACACTAATCCTATAATCCTTAATTTTTGAATAAATCCAATCAAGGATGGCCTTTGGTGAAATACAAAAAGAGATACAAGAATAAGAGGTAACAATCATCAATGAACATTCTTGTTTTATTTATTCCTCCACCCCTTCAATACATATTAAAACATGATTATATAATAAAAATAGTATCATAAATTTAATTATATGGATTTATTTTAAGGGTAATACAAACACCCAAACACACTTCCATAAAATGTTTTATAAAATCATCATTTGTGTGTATGGAAAACTACCACCTTGCAAAATGATGTCATCCGTTTTCCATTAAAAACTCACATGATTGGACTTGATGATTGGAATACTATTTTTATATTATATTTATGAAATTTATAACATAATTATAATGATATATTCATTATATCGTCTAATGTTTTTTATATTTCATACAGTAAGGTATATCATAACATAGTTTGTGTGTATGGAAGACTATTGTCTCACAAAGTGTCGTAAAGTGTTTTTCACTAACGTGTTACATGGAAGGTAATAAGAGTAATTATAATGAATATATATTCTATACCTAAAATAATTAAGATATTATGTAAATAATTATCTTTCTATAAAAATAATATATAATTTTATTCTAACCTTTTTATATAATAAAAAAGTGATAACATCATTCTTGGACGTGTAGACTACTGCCTCCTCAATGAAACATGATTCTAATTTTTTCATCACCAAATAAAAATAATGATATATATATGTATATATAAATAAATAAAATTATATTTTTTATATAATTATAATTCATTAAAGATATATGTTACTTACTTTCTTTCTAGAATGATCACAAAAAATAGAAACATTTCCCATGAATATGTATGACCTACCATCTACATGATTAGAACATTGGTTCATTTTTATTAAACACTTTACTTGATTAGTTTCAAAATAATTATTTATGCATAAATATTATGGTTATTTCAAGATGGTTATTCTAGATATGTTCAAATATGACCATAGTGGACCTACCAAAGTTGTTTTTCACACATAATCCAAATATGGTAAAAACATATGAGGTTAAATTAATTGAATAAGTAATTGTGTATAAAATAGTAATAAGTTAAATAATATCAATAAAAATATATTTAAATTTTATAAATATTTTAAATAATTAACATATATTTATTATTCTAGAATTTATAGAACAAGAATGATGAATCCAACTCAATGTAATGTAATTTCTAGTGTCTCTTTTAATTCTACTTGACTTATATCATATTCAACACTAGTTTGGTTTGTGTTGTTTATAACATATCTATGACATGTTATATAATTAATTTCATTAATTCATGAAATTAAATGTTTCAATTTATGTAATTATTTAACAGATCACATGATTAAAATGTTACTTGTATAGTAAGGGTTTTTCTTTTCTAACTTTTATTTCTATGAGATGTATGCCTTATTCACAAATTTCTTTGTTGAGTGGTGTATTTATTTCCTATAAATGTATTTTATGAATCTTATCTCTAAATTATTTGGGTTTCTTAGACTCATTTTAAGATCTCTCTTTCATGGTGATTATGGTTTCAAAGTCAACGAACTTGTAAGAGTGTTTTGTTATAATATCATCATTTACTGAGATTGTGTATTATTAAATATAAAATATTGATATCATATAATATCCCTAACATATAATATCATTTTAATATTCATGATATTTTAAATTTATGTTACCATTCCTCCACTCTATGTAACATAAATATTTGAGAATGTTCTTTAAAAAAAATTAAATTAAATTCCCTCTTTGATCAAAAATCTATTTTCTTCCAAAACTATGTTTTTTAAAAATATTTTCAGTAATTTTATATCATATTGAAGATTATTATAAATGAAAATTATTTTTAATGTGTTTTATGTTTAAAGAAAATTCAATTATTTTCAAATCTTCCTTTATGAGTTCTCATTCTTATTTTCAAAGATAAGGAAGTTAAAAATGTTTTATGTTTTAAAAAATATTTTTCAAAATGAATTGGTTATGTTCCTCCATAATGTTTTTAATGATTTTTTAATAATATTTACATTCATAAACCTCAAGAAACAATATATTTTTTTATCCTCCATTGGTTAATTTTTTAATGATCCATACTTATTATCTTTGGGTAAGGTTATGATTTTTTAAATGATATTTTTGTGGAACCCATTTTTTTTACATGGGTAAATCATATTTCAAATAGATTGTTATGGAACTCATTTATTTTCCATGGGTTAATAATTTTTCAAGGATATTTAAATTAAACACATTTTTCAATCAGTTAGCCGTGTTGTAAAATGAATAACAATTGTTTCTTTTAATTTTATGATGAAATATATAAGCACATTATTCACATTTTGGTTCATTGAAATATTATATGAGGGGGTGGACTAGATAGCACTCGTTGATCACCTATTATATTATATTATGGGGTGCCCCCGATAGCACTATGTGAGATCATTATAGCATATACTATGGGTGCACCTAGATAATGCTTCAATATATTGGGTAACATACCTCGACTTGAGAGGAGGGAATGAGGGGGGTACATGGGGGTTCTCCAATGGATTTAACTGAGATCCCATTACTTTTGAAAGGTAATTAAAATGGTTTTTATGAAAGTCATGATCTATGTTACCGAAAATGGTTTTAATTTGTTATTATGGGGTTATAATGTTTCCAGTGATTGGGAATGATATTAAATGGATCATGATTATTGATTGTGATTACTATTTAATCTGCAATGTTTATATATTTTATGATACAGGTATTTATGGGAATGGGTTATTTTATGATTCTATCCTGAACTATAATTATGTTATCATACCCTTATTCAATCTTGTTCTCTTTGATGGCATTGAATTGTTAATGCATGTGTTTACTCATTCTTATCATTTGAGTTCACTATTTTTATGTTTCATTTTACCCATGTTATAAATAATGAGGGTGAAAAATTTATTTCTATATATTATTTTACCAGGATGATGTTTGTGACCTAATGTTAAATAAGAGAAGTTGGTTATAATGAAAGATGATTTTCATTCTTATTAACCCATTTTTTCTGATTATATGCTAAAATGAGTTGGTTTAAATTCTTAAAAACTCTAAAACTAAAAGGTCCTCACAATTTAAAATGATCCAAGTTTTCCTTTTAAGGTTTCAATGTTTAGATAAAAAACGTGGGTCACAATTATCAGCATAAAATTGAAAAATGTAAAGTTCATGATTTCCGAACAGGATCTAGGAGTTCATTTCCTTAGCTGTTATAGTTGGTACCAAAGGAAAGTTTAGATGGCATGGAAGATTATGATGTTATTATGTGAGGTTATATTAATATTTATAGATTAAGTCATATGAATATATGATTATTTTTTATCATAAGTTCAAAGTATTAGTCACCTCTTTTGAGGGATGTAAGGAGTAATTTTATTGAGGTTAATAATGACATTTTTTGGAGATGTTTTATTAGGTTGAAGGATATGCATAACTTCAATTTAAAGTGAAGTATTCCTTAATTTTTTTTTCTGAAATATGTTTTACGGTACTAATAATATTTAGGGTTTATATGATCTTATATATTGAGGTAATTATTTGAACAAAGGTTTTACCATATAAATAACTATGAGATTGAAAAATGATTTGGTGACTAAATGATTAATTTTACTTCAGAAGAAGAACACCCTATTTTTGGGATTGAATTATGAAATGTATGAGATGAACAAAGATGTTAAAAAACTCTTATATTTTGAGGTTTTTGAGGTTATTTGGGAAATAAGGGTTGGAATTATTTGATTTTAACTTTGGTTTTTACCATTTATTTGTTAAGATTTGTGTTCCATATGAAGGTTTATTTATTTTGCGAAATATATTACTGTGTGAGAACCATTTTGGTTTTGGTTAATTCCTATAGAGAGGATAAATATGTTGTTATGATTTTAGGGATTTTTTGGGTTCTATGAATTTTTTTAGAGATTTAGACTTGAAAAGTTTTTCCTAAATACACACCATCTAGAGAAAAAGTTGAGATCTTAGAGGTAATTTATTAAAGGGTGAAATTATACTTATCAAGTTAGTATATTTTAATATTATATTCGTCTAGATGGTGAAAAAATCCTTTATATTTTGTAAAAGTAATTTGTAATGAAATGTTATCCTTTTACCATAATTTAAAATGATATCAGTCAACTTTTCCACACCTACTTGTCTTGTGGTTTTGTTTCCATGTACATTATCTTGTCCACATTCTCTATCACTCTCTATTTGTCCATGGTAATTATTTTTCCCTTTAAAATACATCTTTTAATTTGTAATAAATATTCTACCTATACGAAATCCTAGTTATGAATAACTTTAGGTGACCATTATGTTTCATACATTCCCTTTTTAGTGATATTTTCTTTATTTCATTTGTACGATGTGGGTCCCAATAAATAAATTCTAAAAAATGTTAATCCTTTGATAACTAAGATGAATTTTGAGGAAATTTTTTTTAAGGGGGTAGGATGTAACAAATAGATATTTTATAAAATATATTCATTGAAATTATGTTATAGCTTGTGTTAAATTCAATACATAGTTTATCTTATGTTATACACAACACCAAGTTTATCTTGCATTGTACATAACTTCTACTAGACATCAATATAATATTAAAATAAATTTTAGCATGATAGTTATTTCTTAGCCAGTGGAATGGTTAAAATTAATAAGATTAACAAATTTATAAAAATATAGTTTACAGATGTTTATTAAATGAATTCATTAGTTATATATTAAGTAAAAATTAAATTAAAAACTAATACAATCTAAATGAAATGTTCTTACAAAAAAAATTATATGCACCCAAATAAATTTTATCATGATAAATTAACTTAAATAATAATATTTACGTATTTTAATGTAATATTAATTATATATTCAATAACTTATTTTTATGTTAATATAATATATTTTATATCCATATGATAAGAATGAATTCAATTATATGCATAAAATATGTACTTTTCTAAAAGGCCATTTTACCGCTTTTAATGGTGGACTAATTTTAATGATTTTTTTGGAACCTTTATAAATTATATTTGAAAAAATAATATTTATTTTCTAATTTGTATCTTTTAAATTATATTAGGTTGTTATTTTGGTTTTTTTGAGAATATTTATTTTTTTATGAATAGTGAAAAATACTTAATTTTAATTTTAATCTATCTTTTCATTCAAATTATTTATATAATTAAATTAGTTTTTAAATTATTTTTTAAATATTTTTAGATAAATTATAAATATATTAATACAATTTAGTTAATTATAATCAATTTAAAATTGAAATTGGATATAATACATTTTTTACATTTGAATTTTTTTACATTAAAAGCCCGCTTTCACATCTCGTCTATGAGGTTAATTTTTAATTAAAATATTTCATTTATTATTTGGATTGGAAAAAATAGATTCCATATTTGTAGTAGTAATAATTTATAATTTATAAAAATTTAAACATACTTTTTGAAAAAATTGATTGATGAATGTAGTTAAAATTAATTAACATAGTTAAGGTTTAAAATATGGTTTTTTCACGTTACATGCATTTGAATTATATTTAATTTTAAGAATAAAAAATTTTCTATTTAATGAATTGGAATTAATTTTTAAAACCATTATGTTTAATTCAACTTATAAATATAATTTTAATTATAGTCTAAAATGATAAATTACCATGGTAAATGAAAAGATACAGGTTACCTTATTAGAAACTATAAAGATAAAATTGTGTAGACCTAACAACTAAGGACTAACTAATGAAGAATGTATTTATATTATATGGAGGATGTATTTACAGACCAATTATTACCTCCCCTAAATTATTTTTTAATATTTTATGCACATTAGGTTAGAGAGACCTCCCAATAGTGTTTATGTTTTGGTCTTTACAAGAATGCTACTCCTCCTTCACTATAAAGGGGAACTCCCTCCCTCTACTTATTTACACATATGAAGGCATTTTTTCTAAAAAAATCCCTAACAAAATCACTTCCCAAATTCCATAACATCATCGTAAAATCCTTAATATGGGTATAAATCCCAATAAGGATGGACTTTTGTGCAAAATAAAAGGAGATACCTAAATAATATGTAACATTCATCAATGAATGTTTTAGTTTTATTTCCTTCTCCACCCCTTCAATTACTATTATGCAATGATACTATAATAACAAGAATATCCTAAAAATAATAAGATGTTGTTATGTTATGGGTATGACCTAGACCCACACACACTTCCATTAAATTGCTTACAAATTCATCATTCATGTGAACAATGGACTAGGGACTCGCGAAATGATGCCCTCATTTTCAAATTAACACCTCTCGTAGTTCATAATAATGATGTAGATAATTTTTTATATGATATTTATGATGTTTATAACATAATAATACCTCTATTTTAATTATATCATATAATGTTTTTATATTTCATACTACAATGGATATAATAACATCACTTGTGTGTACGGTAGACAACCGCTTCATGAGGCGATGTGAAATTTTTCTCATTAATATGTTACATAAATTTTAATAAGGATTACTATAATGAATATTTATAATGTAAATGAAATAATTATGATATTAATGATATAATTATGTTTTCTAAAAAACAATACATAATTTTCTTTTTACATTTATACACATTGAAAAAGTAATAACTTCGTTTTTGTACGTATGCACTTCAACCACCTCAAAGCGATATGATTCTTCTTTTATAATCACCACATCACACGAATGGTATATATAAGTATATAAAATTAAATACTATAGAATTTATGATATAATGATTATTATAGAATGTTAAATATTATCTATCTTCTTTCAATAATAATCATTGACAAATTGGAATGTCACTAATTCATTCTAGAAGCTACCCTCTACATCACTACAAGAAAATTACCTTATATACATGGTTTCGAATAGTGGGTATAGCCAATAAAACCATAGGTATAGGCTATACCCATGATTCAAAGAACCTTGGGAGCCTAAGATTTTTCATAGCTCTGATCTATAACCAAAATTTGAAAATTCTATACCCACGATTATGTACTATAGGAATAGGTGTACGGGAAACATGTCAATGACCATATAAACACAGTTTTGAAACCATGGGTATAGGATTTTGAAAAAAATCCTACCATAATTTTTAAAACCAAGACAACCTCTATAAAGTCAAAATGTATAACCAACACTCCAATTAAGGTTATCTGTTTATAAATATATATTTACTTTTATATATTTTTCTAAATTATGGCTATAGGTGGAAAAAATGGAAATAGTTTTTCATGTGGAAAATATTTTGTTTCACATAATTTTTTTCCCATGAATATATGATAAATATAAACCTATGGTTCTCCAAAACTATGTGTAAAGAAAATTCCTATACTGGTGGTTTTTGGATTACCATGGGTATAGGTTTTAACTAAACCCTATAACTACCTTTTTTTTGAAAACAATGGTTGTAGGTTTAACCAATACTCAATGTTTTTTAGAGAACGGTGGGTATAAGTCTTGAAAAAACCCTATACACATGTTTTTGAAAATATATGGGTATAGGTGTTGAAAAAAAACCATTTACCCGTGGTTTTAAGAAAACCATTGGCGTAGGTCGGAACTAAAACCTATAACCATATTTTGTTTTTCAAAAGTGTGGGTATAGACATGTTTTACGGCAGTTCATCATTGTAACGTTGGTTTATTTTTCATAAACATATTACATTATTGGTTTAAAAATTATAATCTATCAATAAATATTATTATTATTTCATAATTATTATTCAAGATATGTTTAAATAATTACCCCTTTGACCATAGTCGACCTACCAATTTCATTTTTGACAGAAAATCCAAATATATTAAAAACATTCAATGCAATCTTATTTTATTAAGTAATTATATATAACACGGTAATAATTCAAATAAAATGTTTCTTAGGCTCCAACGTTTTAAATAAATAATAGTTAACTTGAAAACAAGTCTTTAGAAAGTAAATAATTAACATAATTTTATTATTTATGAAGATAAAGAATAAGCATGGAGAATCTTACTGAAGGTACACTACTAGAAAAATACCCTATACCAAAGGTTTAGAACTGTTGGTATAGGCCTCCAAACCGTTGGTATAGCCTATATCAACGGTTTGGAGAACTATTGCCAAGTAAGCCGTGGGGATAGGTGTATACCAACAGTTTTGGGAAAATAATTGGTATAGACCTATACCAACTATTTTGAAAACTATTGGTATAAGTAATATGAAAATCTAAACCAACGGTTCCATAAAACCGTTAGTATATGTAATTCAAAAAATAATAATTCGGTTGGTTTTGATCCCAACACCTCATGTTTGTGATTGAACGACCTAACCACTAACCTAACTTACTTGTGTGAACATTATTTCATACTATATTTATGTATTATAATATGTATTATAAATCTGGATTTATTTAATGTCCTATGTAAGTAGATTCCATTAAAAATACATGTACCTATACCAACAGTTCTCAAAACCGTTGGTATAGGTTCTTTGATTTTCAGACCTACACTAACAGTTTTGGATAAACCATTGGTATAGGGTGGACCTATACCAACAGTTTGGCCAAAACTATTGGTATAGGGTCTCAATAATGGACCTATACCAACGGTTTTGGCCAAACCATTGGTATAGGTCCAAATTAGAGAACTATACCAATGTTTTTTCCAAAACCATTGGTATAGCTCCAAATTAGTGACCTATACCAATAGTTTTGGGAAAATTGTTGGTATTGGTCCAAATTAGTGAAATATACCAACAATTTTCCCAATACCATTGGTATAGATCATATTTCTAGTAGTGGTATGGGAATCTCTTGTCTCACTTTTAATTCTATGTGACTTATGCCATAATCACTACTCATTTATTTTGTGAGGCGTATATGATAACAATATGTAATTTTATATCATGAATTTATTTTAGTTCATGATATCCAATGTCCTAATTGAGGTTATTATTTCATGGATCTTGGGATTTGAAAGTTACTCAAGCAGTAATGGGTTTTCTTGTCACACTTTTATTTCGATGAGATGTATACCTTTTCCAATAATTTTTTGTAATTTCTTGATTTATATAATTTCCATGAATGTATTTATGAATATTATAATTAAATGTATACATATTTCAATATCCTTTTTAGGATATCTCTTTAATGGGGTTTACGATTTCAATATGACTAAAGTGGTAAGTGTCTTTAGTTAAAATCTAGTCATTTATCGCGATTCTGTATAATTATGTTTGAAATGTTGAATCTTATAATTATCATGGTATATCTTCTAATTTGTATATCCATGTAATTTTAATGTAATTATAACATTTTACACTCTTTGGAAGATAGAATGTATGGGAAAGTGTTTTTAAGAAAATTTGAATTCATTTCTCTCTTCAGTTAGTTTTCAATTTTATTCAAAAACCATGTTTTCTAAAAATGTTTTCAGAATGGTTTTTAATTGATATTCAAGATTATTTTAAAATAAAATGGTTATAGAATATGTTAACATTTTAAAAAGGGGTTTAAAAGATTTTAAAATATTCCATTATATATTTTCAATCTTATTTTTAAAGAAGTGATTTTTTTAAAAAAATTATGATTTAAATAGTGTTTTTAAAATTGAAAAGTTTATTTTCCTTAATACTGTTTTTAAAGATATTTTCAGACTATTTAAATTCATCAATGTCAAAAAACATTGTTGGTACCTATCCTCTACTAGGTATTTTTTGTAATGTTACCATCCTCATTATTTTACCAATAGATTAAGATTTTTTGAAAGGTATTATTATAGAACACATTTCTTATACACTATTTAATAATTTTTTAAAGAGATTGTTATAAAACCCATTTCATTCCATAGGTTAATAATAATTCAATGATATTTTAATGAAATCCATTTCTTTTTTAATGGGTTAATCAAGTTGTAAATGGAATTATGTTTGTTTCTATGTTTTTAATAATGATATATCTATGTAAATTAATCATGTTGTGGTTATTATAAATCTTATATGATGGGGTGGACTAGATATTAGTAGTTGATACTGTTATATGATAAACAATAGAGTGACACTGATAGTATTGGGTGATCCCATTATAGCTCATAAGATGGGTATGCCTAGATAGAGATCCAATGAATTGGGTAATGTACCTGTATTGATGGGAAAGTTGTAGGGAGTTACATGAGGGATTATCCTATAGATTTAACTAGGTAAAATTAATTCTGGTATGAGTTTAAAACATGTTTCAGAAATTGATGCTTGAAGTTATCGAAAAGGGTTTTAATTTTTTATTATGGGTTTATAATTTTTCTAATTATCATTATTGATAGCATATAGATAACGATTATAGATTATTTTTAATGCTTAGTCATCAATGTTTTTATATTTTATGATCCATGTATCAATGGGAATGAGTTATTCTATGAGTCTTTCATGTAATCTGATTAGGTCTTCTTACCTTAATTCACTCTTATGGGCATTTAAAAACTGATCATTTGAGATGAACCTTGTTATGTTTCATTTTCTTTATATTATAAAAAATAAGGTTAAAAAGTTTTATCTATAAAGGATTTAAAAATTATAACATTGATGAACTAATGAAAAATAAGGGAAACTAGAAAAATTGGAAGATAATGTACATATTTATGAACTAGTTGTTTATGATTCCATATTGATATGAGTTCATTATAATTATTTAAAACTCTAAACCTAAATATTTCTCATAGTTTAACGTGATTCAAATTTTTCTTTTGATGTTTTAAGGTTTAAATCGAAAAATTTCTTAACAATTATTGGCATCAAAGTGAAAAATTTGAAGCTTGTGATTTCAATATATGATTTAAGAGTGTGGTTCCTGGGATATTATAATAAAATGAAAGGATATTAAATTTTTTTTATATTTTTGGGACTTAGAGGTATAAAATCCAAAAAGAAATGGAGTAGTGCTCTATGAAAATAAAATTGCAACCAAATGTTCAAAAATTAGATTGAAAAATTGAATACAATAAAATATCTCTTTGCAAGTTCAACCTAGGTTATCAAAATTTAAATTCATTATGATGTCGTAAATGAAATTAAATATTAGGTTATAATTAAATATCCTCTAAAAATTCTTTGAATAAAATTATTGTTAGTGTTATCCCACAACATAAAACATTCAATATTTGGATGAAACCTGAGCAAATTATTTTGGAATAAAATTGGAAAAATTCCAATTATAGTATACACAAATCTTTCAACCACCCATTGAATATTTTATCTACATTTCCTAAAATTTCCTATAGAAATACTCATCCCGAGAAAATTTATATTCCAAATCTTTATTAACTAACATTTATGGACCAAAATTTTAGGAAAAAAAATATCTAAATTGCTTATTATTTTGTAGGTCAAGATCAATTCCTTAGAACTAAAATTGTATATGAACAGCAGGTTCTTAATAAAATTATATAGAGACATATTATATATTATTAATTGATTAAATTCTTTGAAATTTGAAATTTATCTTTAATTAAATTGTTTTTACTATGTACGTATCGAAAAACTTTTCAAAACATCATTAATATTTTCATTATTAAATATTGGAAAATAATTTTATATTTCTTAGGGTTTAAAAAATTCTTCATTAAATTTAAATTAAAATTAAATATTATTCAATTTGAAAATATTTTCAAAATTAATATTATCGTTTTATTTCATAATTCAAATATGGTGTGATTTTTAGATGCCTTGGATTTTTATAATTCATTGATAAATTTTAATTCAGTTAGGAATCATTTTGTATATAACACCATTATTTTCTTTTTTTAAAAAAATTAAATTTGTTTTCTATGATATATAGGAATCCATCATCTAGTTTTTTCATCCTCAAAGGATTACTGGTGGAATACCACGGGACTTAGAATCTATTTTATTGATCACTGACTAGCTGATATCATTGTTCCAGTACCTTTTTTATGAGTGGATAATATTTTTTTTAGACTATGCCTCTCACATATTCTCATCACATTATTTAGTTTATATTATTAAAATTTTATAAAATTAAAACTATTTAGAAGTGAATCATTTTCTTAATTCCAAAATGTTTATAAAGAAAAAACATCCTTTATCAATATTTTGAAGTCATGGATCTTTTATTTTCCACTTTAAAATTAATATTATATTTAATTTTCATCTCTTGAAAAACCTAGGTATATATTTATTTATTTTATTTTTATTTTTATGTTGTAACGATAGTTTTAAAGAAATTAATTTGATGTTTTTTCTTTTATTTAAAATTTTTAACCCTATGATTTGTTAAAATGTGATTTATTCGTACCACGAGCTTCATAAAATTATGTTCTATAATTTAAATCTAGATCAAATTGACCTTATTATTTTATTCCTGAGTTAATTTTACCATTTAATATTTCATTTATTTTAGATGACTGATCCATTTATTTTTAAGTATTGAGATCACTAATTCACTGATATAGTTTTAAAATATGAATTGATCAATCTATTTATTTCAATCTCTTAGGTTAATTTTAATAATTTTGTATTTTATTCATATAAATATTGATTTAAATTAATTTTTTGGTAGCCACAATGATTTAAAAAATTATGAATCATTTAAGAGGGTGCTGACACATTTTTAAATATTTTTGTAAGGAGTATGGGAGTGAAATTTTTTATTCTTATATAAATTTTTTGAAATTAATAAATTTTAATTATTTTAAATTTGATTTTTTAAAACCAAAATTATATTAATATTGTATTGTGGGATTAATGCTATATTTTGGGGGGATCAAAATATTATTTTATTTTTGTTTATTTATAGAGAAACACTCTTTTAAAAATTAATATGAATTAATTTTTTTATTTCAATATTTATTTTCATTAAAAATTGATCATATGATTACATGATTATATATTTTAATGAAATTTTATTTGAATTCTTGAACTACTACAATGTGTGGAAATTGGTATTTACATTTTCCCTTTTTTATGCTTATATCTTCTTTTATCTTGAATGAAATAACTCTCTTTCTCTACCCCCTGCTTATGATCTTATTTATAATATCATATATAGAGTGAACAATGACGGCATTAAAGGGTTGATTTCTCCAAATAATTGGAAAAGTAATGATTTTCTTAAGAGTTAGATAAATTCAATATCAAATGTAACTTTGGATATTATAAGTTAAAAGGAAAAATCTACAATGTAGTTCTTAATTCTTTCAATGCTTTCAAAAATCAGATGGTTTTTGAAATCAATCTTTTCATGATTGTGAAATTTTTTATTTTTTTATTTTTATAATCATAAGGGGGAGAGGTTTTTAAAATGAATTATATTAATAAAATAATTTTTAAATTCATTCACAAAAGTCAATTTTTAAATTTCTTTTTGAAATATTGAGACCAATTAATTGAATTTCATTATAAAATACAGAATTTTACTTTTGGAATAATCATAAGAATTACACACTGTCTATATTAATTGATTAATTTATTATGTGTCTTATAACATCCATAAGGTGGAGAAGTTTATATATATTAATCACATATTTTGTTTTTAATGATCAAAATTACACATTTTTATTCCTCGATTTTTCTTTTCATGTATTTCTATGTTCATATTTTATACATTTTGACATTAATATACCAAACCAAATAGAGGGTTCAAAACATAAATGAATAGAATTTTTTATATCCCCCCACATGCATGTATAGGAAACTATCAGGTAGTTCTAGATAATTACACCAGTTCTACCTAGGTACCACTGGATTCTAGGAATCTACGAGATAAGAAAAAAATAAGATGTTGGGAGTGGTGGTCGAAAAAATATTTTTTCTACAATAGTTCCATTTGACCATAAGGCCACATAAACCATCCTAAACCCCCTACAGGATACACATACACTATTGGTTTCTTGGATGTAAATGGTTCACTTGTTCAAAGATTATTCTTTCATTATACCTTCTCTATAGTTCTCTTGTGAACTATTATTTATTCCTAATATTTTCTTTGTTTTTCTTTATATTATACATCTTTTCGTAATTATATTATTAATTATCAAGAGATAGTGGAGCTTGTGTTTTAAATGTACTATATGAAAGAGAGTATCTTATTAGTTTTCCTTATGGTTCTTTTATAGACCTTAAAGAAATGGTTTGGTTATTTATTAGTCTATAAAGGTAGGGGTATTGGGTTTACATTCATTGTACTTAATGAAAGGGGATAACTGAGGTATTTATTTCATGTTAGAATTAAATTGTAGATGGATTTCTTGGGTAACATTGAACCCAAGTGAGTATAAATCCTCCAAAGGTCTTGGGGGTCGATTTGTAGGAACCCTTTTATAGTGATAGTTGAACATGGTTATTAAACTATCTTGAATTATTTACTTGATTTCATTTATATAAATCATTTAATATTTCATTATAGTACACTTGAAATATTATAATTCACATTATCACTTCAATTATTGTAAATTTTCAGATTTATGTTTTAGTGTATAAAATTTTTTAAATGGAAATTAACTCACTATATTTATGTAGAAAAAAATTAGTATCAAAGCGAACAATTTTCACCTAGAAAAATAATAACCGGTTAAAAGGATTATCATTTTTGGATACACTCAAACTAAAATACCCAAAGGGATATATTGGGTTATTTTATGGAAAGGTATCCATTTTTTAATGGTTTAGAATTAAGTTATTCCAAATTAAATATATCTATATTTCATTGGAATATAGGGTGCATATTTTATAAAATAGTGGTACATGAATTTACCCAAACCATAAGATTTGGATGACAATTGGACACCTCAATCCATCACCACATTGGAGGTTGATAGAAAATCTATGAGTGTGCTCCATTTGGGTTTAACCAGTAATGAAAATAATATAATTTCTATATGTAAAATATCTCATGAAATTTAGGATCTTTTCGATGTTACATATAAAATAACAACTAATGTAATTGATAATGGTCTTGATATATGTCATCAATATTTTAAAATATTTTAAATGATTTTAAATAAATAAATTTATGGAATTTTTTATATATTTTCAAATATATACAATTTTTTGAAATCTCTTGTTAATGTGATTTCTAGAAAAACCGTTGTAAAAAATATCTTATGTGTATTTATAATGACAAGGGAACCCCAAGAAATGGTGATTGAAGAAGAAAAAGACATAGAAAATATAGAGGGCGAAGAACTCATTAGGTCACTCATGACCTATGAGATTACAATGAAAAGGAAATTCATGAAGGAATTAATGGATGTGACGAAGAAAAAATAAACCTTTCTTTCAAGGAAATTATTGACAATTCATCCATAAGTGATTCCAATATTTAAAATTTGGCCAATAATCTATGTAAATTTATGAAAAGAAAGATATACCCATATCTTGTGAAAAAAGACAAGAAAAAAATGTGACCTGATGGAACGATAATACAGGTTAATGAAAATTAGCAACACCAAGATGTATTTCACCTTATCCAAAAATAACCTTAACGAGAAGAAAAAAATCTAGAAGTCAAAAAAAGTCTCAACATGAATTGAAAGATAAGAACCCCCTCATCCTAATCTGATTAGTGTGATGGAAGTTCCAAATGCATTTTGGACCATGCTCTCTAAGGGTGAGAATTTTCAGAATTTATAACAACATGGGAAAGGTAATTATAGAATTGGTTATAATAAAAGTTTCTTTTAAAAAATCAAATGAATATCATTACTATTAGATGTACATAATAAAATAAATTTTTTAAATAATTGTAAGAAAACTGAGATCTTCATATATGAATGTATTATGAAAATTACCCATAATGGTAGAAAAATGTTGGTTGACCAGTAATTAAATGTTTTCTCTATAATATCTTATAATTAATTTTTAAATTTTTATCTGAGGAAAATGTTAGTTCCCAAATGTATATTGGTTATAATTCATAAACCATAATTTTGGGTAGCAAAATCTACTGATCCTTGATTGTCTTTTGGTTTAATATAACAATATAAATTGCAAGAAGTAAATTGGTACATGAATAGTGGGTTATTGAGGAAACTATAAAATGACTTCCTAAATATAAATAATTTTTTAATTCATTTAAATTATTTTTGTAAAATGTATGTATTGAAAATAATTTCAAAACAACCTTCTAAAATTAATTACTCAATATTTAAATTTATTTAGATATTCCCCTTGGTTTATCAACATGTTTTCTAAATTCAAATATTAATTGAATATTATTTATTTTAAAAAATTATTTCAAATTGATCTTATTGTTATATTTCTCAATTAAAATATTGTGTGGTTTTATGATGTTTTGGATTATTGTAATTCATTTATCTATATTAAATATTACAGGATTTAATATTTTTTAAAATCAATTTTTTATTATTTCAAAATTAAAATTCTTGATTGATTTTTTGCAGGAAGGAACTATTATGTCAGTTCATCCTCAAAAAATAACAGGTGGTGTTTCACATAATTTAAAGTCTATTTTATTTCCTACTAGATATCTAATGGTATGATTACAGGACCAGTTGGTCTCTTATGAGGGGATTTCATTCTTTTGGTTTATACCTCTCATATATTCCCCTCACTTTAATAAATTAATTTTATTCTAATATTAAAATTTAAAATAAATTCGATGGCAATACTTTTATTAATTCGAAAATGATCATAGAATAAATATCATCTTTGATAAATCTCTTAAAGTCGTATATTATTTATCTTCATCGAAAAATAATTTTTTTATTTAATTTTGACCTAAAAACATTATTGATATGTATGTATTATTTTTATTATAATTTATTTTAAAAGTTATAAATCATTGAGTTTTTTCTTTATTTTTGAATTTTCTTCCTTTATATTAATTGAAATATTATTTATTCTAAAATATACTTTCATAAAATTATATTTTTCAGTTTAAATATTTGATACATTGTTCATTTTATATTATTGTTGAGTCATTTCCCTCTATAGATAATTCATTTATTTTTTATAATTGATCCATTTGTCTTTAATTCTTGAGATATGTGTTTCGCCTATATATTTTTCAAAACATAATGTTATTTATATATTTCTTTCACTCCATAAGAGAGTTTTTTATATTTTATTCCTTTAAATATTTATTTACATGTATTTTTTGGATGAACATTATATTTTAAAAAGTATGATTCATTTATGGGGGAGGCCACACATATTTAAAACTATTTCTTTCTAAAAAATATGGTCACATGACTATTATTCTTAATATATATTTTTCTAATAAGAATATTTTTAGTATTTTAAATTTGATTAAAAAACTTCATTTATTATTTTTTTTATTGTGTAATTAATTCAATAATTTTGGGGGAACCAAATACTATTATATTTTAATAAATTCACAGGGAAACAAACTTTTTAAAATAAATATACAATAAATTTTTGATTTGTAATTTTATTTTCTTCTAATAATTTTTGATATGATTATTTTATCTCAATTTTTAAAGAAGAGATTTTTGAATTTTTTAACATATGGAATTTTTATAAATTATAATATTCATTTGTCACTTTTAATGGTTGGAACATACATTAACTTCAATGCATTAACTTAATATCTCTTACCATTATCAATGATTTTATTGATAACATCATATAGGGAGTGGAGTACAATGACATTATAGGTATGGTTTATCTTAATCATTTTCATATTTATGGTTTTGTAAAGGGGTAGAATGTTTTGAAATAAATGTAATTTAATTATATTATGGGGTAAAAGGTAATATATTTAAAGGACTTTTTAATTATAACAATTAATTTGAAAATAAGACGGTTTTTGATATTTATTTTTTCTTAAATGGTAAAAATTTTGCACTTTAAATTTTTGATAATCCCAAAAAAGTGTGATGTTTTTAAAAATTTATTTACTAAAGAAATAATTTTTAAATGAATTCTTGAAATTATATTTTTAAAATTATCTTCAAAATATTGAGATATTTTAATTGAATTTCTCTATGAATCATTGAAATTCAATTTGTTCATAATCAAGGGAATTCAATTATATCTATCATTTTTTATTGATTGAATAAGTGTTTGTGATCATCCAAATAGGGAATACTTTTCTATATCTTTCATTATGAGTTTATTTTGAAATATAAAAACACAAATTTATGTTTTTAACTCTTTATTTTCAAATATTGAAGTGTTTATATAATAATTTTTTTCACGATTGTATTTGAAAAAATTGAGGGATCTAAATAAGAGTGAATTGAATTTTTAGATCCCCCAAATTTAGGTATCAGTGGCTACTTGGTGGTACCAAAAATAGCATCATTTTTATATAGATGTCGCTACCTACCAAGGGGTGTCAGGACACAATAAATAATACCTTTTGGGAGTCATCCCCACAATCATTTTTTCTATCTCTAATAGTGTTATTCAACTCAAAGGCCACAAAAGCCTTTTAAACATCCTAGAGGCTATAATGACACCCCCATGTGTGCATGGAAGTAATTAGTTAACTTCTTAAAGGATTTTTATTCCACATTTACTCAGTCTATCAATAGGTATTAGACAAAACCTTTTTATTTTAAAAATACTAAATGGTTAAATGAATGATCGTTTAAGGTTGAAATAAACATAAAATACCCAATGTGACCATAAGTGACATTCTATAGAAAGTGATCCATTTTTTTAATTCCCCAAATAACTTATGGCCTATGATGAGGTAAATTCCGCAACTTCATATTGATATTCTTCAAATTTCTCTTATTACTCTACCGATCTTAATTATAATGATCTAAAATATGATAGAGGAAAATTAATTGATGGATATTGTGAACTCACCCAAAAATTCAATGAGCTTGAAAAGAAATATAATCTTATTTTGTGCGATAATTATCAAATATCTATTGAAATGGAGTAGTCATTCTTGAATCATTTATAGAAACCAAATAATATAAATTAGAATATAAAAATGATCTGCATAAAAAATATATTTCTAAGTTCAACCAAGGTGAGTAAAATCTAAATTTATAAGTACATGGGAAAGTTAATTATTTCCTTTTTTAAAATGAAAGATCTGATAAAAATACCATATATACCATTATTATCATAAGATGCCATCAATATAAAATTATCAATTATTAATTGACAATATGGAACTGGATTTATGAATTAAATTTTTAAAATTATTGCAATGGTCGACCACAATATGTACACTTCTCTTAAAATGCCTTTTCTTGAATATATTATATTTATTATAGAAATTATAATCCAAAAAAATATGGGTTTTACAATCTCTTGATTCTTGATTTTTTAAGTGTATTTTATCTAGAAAAACTTCCAAGTAGAAAATTGGTTCCTGAATAATGGGTTCTCAAGATACTTATATAGTGACCTCTAAAATATCTTCAATTATTTTAATTCTTCTAAAATACCAATTGATATTCAGTTAAATTTCAATTTTATAATTTAGGTATTGATAATATTTTCAAAATATCATTCTAAATTTCATTATGAAATATTGAAATTTAATTTGATATTTACATAAGGCTAACAATATGTTAATTAAAATGAAATTTAAATTGAGTATTATTTATTTTTATTTTTTAAAAACTATCTCTTATTATATGATTTCGTAATTTAAATATTTTGTGATTTTATGATGTTTTATATTATTGGAAATAATTTATCTATCATAAATTCTTTTGATTTAATTTTATTTTTAAATTCATTTTTTGTTTTTTCAAAATAAAAATTATTGTTTGGAATGATTTTGAAGACACTAGGTAGGGGATGAATCCTTATTAGATATTTGGTGGTAATAAATACAACATGAAATATACTTTGTTTCCCACTGGCTAGCTGGTACAACAAACTTACAATATGATAGCATTTTTACAGGCTCTCTTGGTAACTTATGAGGTAGATATTTTTTATACCTCTCATGTCTTCTCGTAAATTTGATTAATTCACATTCTCATAATCTTAAAAAAGTAAAATATTTAGGAAGAAAACCATTTTCCTAATTTTAAAATGATATTATAAGAAACATCCTCTTTGAAATATCTCATGAAGTCGTGGATTTTTTATTTTCTCTTGAAAATAATCATGATATTTTATTTTAAACCCATTAACTTCATAGATATATATCTATTCATTTTCCTATTAATTTCATGACTTAATGATTGTTTTTTAAATTGATATGATTGAGTATTATTCTTTGTTATAAAATTTTTATTCTTGACATTTTTTGAAATATTATTTATTACAACTTTAAGTTTCATAGAATTATATGATCCATTATAAATCTTGATCACACTGATCCTATTATTTTACCATTGAGTAAACTATATCTCATAGTGATTAATTTATTTTAGATGACTGACCCATTTGTTTTAACCTTTTGAGATCATTGTTTAACCTAACTCTTTTTTAATAGATGAAGTAATTGATCTATTTTTTCACTCTCTTATTGGAGTTTTGTTTGTTTTTTCATTTTATTCATTGAACTCTTGATTTAGATTATTTTATTTGTGTCCCTTATATTTTGAAATGAATTCATATTTTAAGGGGTATCCAGCCCATTTTAAATATGTATTTTTCTAAATAATATGCATGTATAATTTTTGAATCTTAATTTTATTCTTGAAAACTATATTTTTTTAGTATTTGAATGTTTATTTATAAAATAATTCAAAATTGGAATCTTGGATTATGTAATTAATTCGCTAATTAAAGGAGATCCAAAAAATGTTATATTCTAGTCAATTCATAGAGAAATATTCTATTCAAAATGAATATTAATTCATATCTAGATTTTTAAGTTTAATCTCTTTTAAAACGTCATAATATGTTTATTTTATATTAAATTTTTAAAATTTGATTTTTGAATGTTTGAATAAATGTAATACATTGAAATTTTCTTTTTTATTTTTTCTCATTTTATGCACAGACCTTATCTTATCTTGAATGAATTCCATTCATTTATCTAACCCTTTTATATGATCATATTGATAATATCATATGGAGAGTGGACTATGATTTTATTAACCTTATAATTTCAATAAATAATTTTCCTAGGTATGGTTTTATTAAGGGGAGATAGTTTTAATATCAATTGATGATTTAAATATTATATGGGAAATGGGTATAGTTTCAAAGTCAATTTATCTTATATTAATTCTTCTAAAAATCAAATAGTTTTTGAAATTGATTTTTTATTGAATTATTGTATTTTTTGACATTAACTTTTTAATTATAAAAAATGGGGAGATGTTTTTGAAGATTTATTTATTAATGAATTTTATAATGGCATTATTGAAATTCAATTTATAAATTTGTTTTTGAGATATTGATAATTCTTGAGTAAACTTAATTATGATAATTTGAAATTCAATTTTGGGAATAATCATGAGAATTCCATCGTCTCTATCTTCATTGATTTATTTATTAAGTATTTTTTATCATAAATTTGTGGAGAATATTGTGCATATCATACTATTACGATGTATTAATGATCAATAAACATAAAAAAAATTATATTGAAAGGGTAACTTTAAGGATCAAGGTAGTCTGATGTAACTTCCCTTGGGAGTATCTATCCTTAAAACATCAACACTTTTTTAGGGAATATATCATGTTATAATAAAGGAAGTGGAAGGACCATCTTTTGTGAATTGTGAAGCTAGGAATTTAGTAGATTTATTCCATTCATTCCATGCATGAATTAATTCCATACAAACTTCACTAAGTATATTTTTTCTATATTCATGATTAAAAATTCACCATGGTGTGATGAAATATTCTTAAAGGGTGTTGAGTATGATGGGAGATATTGTTTTATGCGTGGATTTCTCAAAATCGTTAGAGTGAAAAAATACAAACCCATGAAGTAAAGAACAAGATTATTTAATGATGGAATCACAACATCCATAGAACGAACTGGATGGAATAGAAACTCATTCCCTAGGGTTATGGATGACCCCATCTCTATCATGAGGCCAGGATTTCATCACCCATAAATTTTTATTTTCTCATAAATATTTGGGCGGGGGGGGGGGTCCAATCATTACAAAATCCATGAGGATGAGGGCAATAAATAGATATTGAGGATACACTTCCAAACATTATCTTTCATAAAGTGGTGTGACCTCTGTTTCTTTTAAGATAACTTCCTAGTCAGGTTCTATGATTATGTACCTGACCAACAAAGCAATCCTTATTCTCAGGGATCCTTTGATCCTAGATTTATTCATCTCATTCCAAATCCCTCTAAGAGAATCACCCTTACCTTATTCTCATGATTATGTATTACCATTCCATTAAACCAAATTAGGAGTAAGTAATTACTTTTAAACTCCCATAATGAAATCCCATTGAACATTATGAGATCCAAAATGAAGTTTACCATTCTCCTTTATAGAAAATGTGCAATGTAATTTCCTCATTGGGGTTCTAATAACACCAAAACCTAGATGCAAAATTGGTCCCTATGTAATTGATCTCTTAATATGTATATATCTAATTGTTAGTTATACACCAAATTAAGAAGTTAAACATATTAGGGATGCCATTTCACAATAGAAAACAACCCCATTCATCATTTTTTTTAGTTTTTATATAGTTCATTTAAACACTACCTAGCCAAAAATATCCCAAACATGGAGCATGTAATTACATGTTTATCATGTTCATATCTTATTCTTATGTTGTTGAAGGTATTTTATTTCATTTGGTTTAGGGCATCATGCATGATGGTAGGTTGGTTTCTTTATAATTTGGAAAAGAGATCTAGAGTCGAGCACCTTGAGAAGCTAAAAATTACTACTACTAAATTTTGATTCCATAAGTAGATATCACCATATATGAATATCCCACATGGGTGATATTGGAGGATGAAGTTGTGTCATTGGAATATATTCCTTATATTGTAGGCTTACCACATCGACCGGTTCAGGTTACCCCATAACTATTCACATTGAATATTCCATAGAGGGACATAACTTTTATAAGCTCCCATGATGTCTTATCTTTAAAGAAATGAATGAAAACCAAAATTCTTCTTTGTTTCACCCATAACTATTAAACTGACATAGACATCCTATCCCAGGAGTACTAATAGATTCACCTATCAGAATGAGAGTCCCAAATGGTTGAAGACATCACATTTTAAATATTTTCTAGGACTATCTTTGACATCGAAATACTAGTTAGAAAATGCATAGGGATTGAGGTGAGAAATTTTTTAACAAGAGTGATTCTACAACCAAAGGATAAGAATAAGTTCTTCCATTTATTATTGTTTTTCTAGATATTATCAAAAAAACATTTATATGATGAATTTATAATATAACTGGAGAGATCAGAGATCTTAGGTAGTTAATTTGGAAGCACCTATTATGAAATCCAATGTTTTTATCAATAATCTAGCCACTCTGTTTGAAATGATACAATAGAACACTATTGAATCAGTTGAAGAATTTTATTCCATGATTAAAAAATAACGGTATATCATTTTAAATGAGAAGGTGAGATGCTCTATTGAATTGGACCTACACTAAAAGGGGATGATGATCCTATTATTCGTTCATATGTTAATGTACCATTTGAGGGAATCTTGAACCATTATAATTACATTGGGTAAACAAATTTATACCTGCCTCAACTATTAGTCCAACTTGAAGAAACCAAATTTATTACCCATAAAAATGATGTAAATCCAATGGGTGTTATAACATATAAAGCGGAGATCAATTACTCAGGCGGTATAGCACATGCAAATAATAAACATGAGAATAAAACCTCACCCCATACTATTTTATGCTTTATCCATGTAAACCATGATATATATATTGGAATTAGTAGTTTTATTATTGATTTAACCACTCATAACATTAGTTATTCATATGAATCAATGGCTTCATAGGCCTTTTATAAAGTAATGATTCTCATCAGAGTCCCAGTTTCTGAGAGGCATGGAGTGCACATTATTTATGATGTTAGTAACAACTTTATATGCGATGTTAAAAATGTAGATTGGTTTTTATTACTTTATTGAAGAGGGTTATTTCACCATTATAATGATGGTTAGGGTGGTTAGACATACCCCATAGGGATTACACCTCATCAAATGTAGTAATGTATCACTTCCATGAGATATACCTTAACAAGGTCCTATGAATCCATAGAGATAGATCTTTGAAATACCATGAGGCCAGAAGAGTTATCAAGTTTGAAAGAGAGGGAATATTCCTTTATTTCCCTTTCTTTCAGAATGATCCTGAAAAAATATTTGATGTGATCTTTCACCACATGAGGAATATAATAAGATATATATTCATGGAAACTCAAGAATATATCATATATATAAGGGATATATCCAATATTTAAGTATTTTAAATGAGCGATGACCATAACAACCCCCACCTTCAGATCATTGGTTAATGATTCATCCTCAATGTGAATTTTTGGGACATAGTTTACTTAATTTATTTAATGAAATTTTAGATTTGAGTGGTATTAATATGTCATTTTTATTCCATGTAGACCTAAATATATCATGATCAAATATTTCCTCTTTAGAAAGACCCTATCAACAAGTTTGTTTTAAAAATAGTACCAAAAATTTCATCATCACAACTATCTTCCAATATTTACTAGACTAGATCGATGTTGAATTTGATGGATTCTAACTCTTGTAAGTATAATGGTTTTTTTGATGTTTCAAGACTGAATATCTCCCTTAAAATATATCACTTTATTATTTAATCCCCCTAAAAATATTTCATACATGGGTTTGTGGTAGTATTTTCATACACTAGGGTGGTAGTTTGGATCATAAGACAATCAATTAGAAAAGAAGAAATGTCAGGTATCATCTTCTATAGGAACTATGTCAACTGGAATTGGGGAGTGATCTGAGATGGAACAAACAATGTGGCATACCCTTACATTCAGGTAGCTAGATATGTCATAAAAATTGGTGAAATAATTATCTAGGAAACACTAGGTTCTGTTACATCTATAATGGTTACCACACTAGGCAAAATTATCACTAGATATGACCATGTTATAAAAACCATTATAGGAAGAAAAATAGAGAAAAATATTTATTTTCTTTATAGGGTAAATCTCTCTTCCATTCCTCTCTGATTCATTTAGGATATCATTAAAGTCTCCTCTAATGAGATATGTATATTTCCATGAATTAAAGAAATCAAGGTAAAACCATAATGATTTTCTATCCACTACATCATTCTGTTCAATAAAAAAAATATGAGATAACTATGAAATCCATAACAAACCTTGTTACTGATGTGATGGTTAGAGTCTTTAATCGTCTAAGTTGTGAGGACATATTTCCAAAAAATCAAAATGTTGTAGTAAGTGATTTTACCACTCATGTAGTCACATGAACCCATTCTTTGAGTGAAGTATAAAATTTTGGAAGAATACATATAGGTTATATCACTACTATAATGTGGAATCTATTATTATGAAACTTATTTGAGAGAAAATCAATTTTCTCCGAGGATCTCTTACTGTGAGCTTTCTAAATGTGAAAGAGATAATTGAAGTAAGTTATGCTTGGATTTGGTATCATGAATTCATAATTCCTTTAATCAAATGATTTTTTTTATATATATTATAGAGAATGATAAAATATGAGAAACCCCTTGAAGTGGAGAAGGAATATCGATATCTTTAAATAAATTAACCAGGTCTAACTAAGCTGACATAGGGTATATTAACAAACTAAAACCCTTTAAATGCGGGATTTATGAATAGAAAGGATGGCCTGAGACTAAGGGATAGGTTATATATGGTGAAGTGATGGGAGAACTAACATATTACCATGTTCATATTCCTTTCTTAGATTCTTTGGGGGAGTTAGAGATCAACCTTCTACATCAGCAGCTTCTAGATTAGGCCTATATAAGACTATTTTTAGATAATAATGCCTTTGAAATGGTGGGTGACCGATGAGATGGTTCAAAATAAAGAGGAGGTGGGGATTAAAAAGGATGAGATATGGTGAAGATCCAACATCTCTAGTATTATAAGAATCCGATTGAGTTAAGGAACACTAATCAATATCCTATATTGTCAGGACGGTGAATGCAGATCAAGACTAATCACAATGTGGGGATCCTTAAAAAATACATTATTATAGCAGGCTAATATAGAGTGATGTTGAAGTTGAAATTATGAATAGAATAGAGTAGGATAACTATAAAAAATGGGGTTTCAATAGGATATAGCCTCAAAAACTTATATTAGGATGCACCCTAGAACAATATTAGATAAAAACATTACAACAAACTATCACACGATGGAGGTTTCTTGGAAACAAATTGTGAATTATTTTTCAAAAAAGAAAGGAGAAAATCGCATAACCAATGCCTCATAGGAATGGAAGATTTTGGAAATGGAGGAAAGATAATTTTTAGACCCCCACATGTTGGTTCAATCAGATATTAGGTGGGGTACCAATATATGGCTAATGGTTCTTATATAGAACACTAGTATTTTCCAGGTTCCACCAGTGAGTTAGTGGAACCCCCAAGATACTCAATGTCCTTAAAGAAGAACAAAATAATACATATTGGGTGTTGTCAGAGACAGACTATGTTTCCCTCTAATGAATCCATTGGACCCACAAGGCCACAAAAATCCTCGTAAACCTTTAGAGTCCATCAATACACTTCTTTGTGTGTATATAAGTAAATGGATGACTAGTGAAAATCGTATGATTGGTTTTTTCTGTCAATTGGGATATCTTATATATTCTTGTTATATTCAATACATGTTCTATATTTTTCCCTCTATCAAATTCTCATAAATATTCTCTATGTCATTATAAATTTGGTGTGCAGCCTGTTCTTCAATGGTTTTTTTTATAAAATAAAATATCTTTTTTTTATTTTTTTCGTTCATTCTATGCCCTTAAATAATGTGATATTAAGATTACTTGCTTAGGCCCAAAATAAAGGGGATAATTCTTCATTTACATGACATATAAGTATTGGTTTCTTTATATGGTCCATAAATAAAAGTATTTTTATTTTAAATATTTTTCTTTGCAACTGCACAACCCAAGGGATTATAATTCTTCTAAAGGGATTGGTTGAAGAGATATAGTCACCTTTAATGGGTGATTTCTAAACATAATTATTAGAAATATTTCTGTTATTTATTTAATCTATGACACTCTAACTCATTTAATTTATCTTTTTTTCTATGATTTAAATCTTCTAATATGTTTTATAACATAATTGTTTCAATTTTACAAAATTATGGTTTAATTTATAAATAGTATTAAAAGTAAATATATGTTCCCTATTTCCATCTTTACATAGAACAACATAGGGTTTTGTTATTTTATTTTGGTTTCATTGATATATAAACATTGTTGGCCTTGTTATGGACTTTATTTTATGCTTTGGTTTACCATATTAGATTTTTTTTGTTTATTTATACATTATATATTCCTCTAGATATGTATCTTGATATTTTATGATTCTGTTTATATGTTTTTAATGTCTGGGTTTAAATTTCATTTGGGAACTACTTATATTCTATGCTCATATCTCTGATATACATAGTGGGCACTCCATGCTTCTACTAGGGAGATTGTGCCTTGTTAAGTTCTTGTGATAAACTAGTACTATGTTTTCATGATTTTATCACCTAACACTTTTTATAGCTCATGGTGTCTAAGAACATGTCTCAAGTATCTCATAGGACATCATGGGAGACCGATCTAAGGGCAACCTAGGTTAGTTAATTATAGTGGTGTGAAATTATTCTTGATTGTGATAGTCTCTAGTGTGTGATTTTGTGATAATGAGTTCCAATTTAGAGTCGTTCCAAATATGACATTGATAAGGGTATTGAACATATGTTTTCATCTTTATTAATGGGTTGTGAATTTTTATACTATTATGGATTTTTGGCATGAGTTTCTTGAATAATATTATACAATTTTTTATTTTTTAGTATTTTATTATTTATGCTCATTATAATGATTTGTGGTTTTGTGTGGTTTAATTAGAATGAGGAGTTTCACATTTGGGTTATGCCTTCTTACTTCCATACACTAGCCCCTTGACTATTAAAGACAGGATTGTGGTGACACACTCAGGATAAACACCGAACCAGGGGGGACTAGTTTATTGGGTCATGTCACTTGTGTTACTAAAGCATAATCAACTTCAACAGCACTTAATGTCACTTAATTTTTTTTACTATTCCCCTCCCCACACTTCAAAAGAATATCACACCTCATAATATATTCTTTCAATCATTAATATTTCTATCTTAGTTCACATATCCAAAAACATTAATATTAATTTATCCATTTTTTCATATAAAATATCCAAATTCAATGTATATTTTTAAAACTCTAGGATCTTCTTCCATCCATCAACTGTAACTCTATGGGGATACGTTGAAATTATCCAAAAAATGTTTTAAAATAATTAATTTCTGGTCATAATGATACTAAATAAATTAAAATGATAATAAATCACCTAAAATCCTTTTATTTTTTAGATTTTAATTTAATATCCATTGAGTTATAATTTCCCATATCATGTGGGTTATCCCTACAATAAAGTTATATATTTTAAAATTTTTAACAAACTAATGAGAATACTACCCTTAAGTATGAAAAATCATGTCATTTATTTAAAATATATGCAATCCCAAGAATAATAATATCTCCCCAGATATTAAAATTTTAATTTTTTTTTTCTAATTTTTGTATAATAGTCTATACATAAAATTTCATCATCACCAAGAGAATACATTAGCATAAACATAAAAAAGATCATATCATTGAATACCTACCTCATAGGGATAACCAAAATATATATAAATCAATTTTCTATTTACAAACACTTAGTAAATCTAAAAAAATGTAAGAATCCTTTGGGATTTATGATATATACTTCCTAATAATGATCACCATTCTTGAATACATATATACCATAAAATTTCTAAATATTATATTTTATTTGGGCCATAAATATAGAAATTATTATTATTATTTTCACCCTTTCATCCAAAGAAAATTTCTCTTAAAAAATATTTTACTTAAACCCAAGAGTACCCTTTCTAAAATACCATTTTTTTCTTCCACATAACCTCAACTATTTCATAAATCCAATTTATATATACCCACTTTGTACTGATTATATGTTTCATCATTGATTTAACCCCATATTGTTTCATAACTTTTTCATCAATATTAGAAATCATATAATCAATCCACTATTTTTTTAACATCATATTTATCAAATTTATGTTTTACTTTATAAATTAAAGAATCTTGGTTTAAATTCCTAAATGTTTGTCTTATTTGAACTCGATCATCATGACCATTAAAGATGTTTATTTTTTATTATTTATTAACAAGTTTTATTTAATTATTTTTACCAGGTATATTATCTTATTTCACATGGATATATACTAATTAATCACCCTCATCAAAAAATTTATCATGTTCATAAAAAATATCATATCCATTAATAAATTGTTGTGAATTTCCTTAAATATCATTAACAATTTTATCTAATGTACCTTTATATTTTCATTTACACAATGAATATTCTTAAAACCAAACATCATTAGAATCAATATTTTTCAATTCATAGGGATCAATTATTTTTTTATTATTCTATCAGAAATGCTTAGCTAGAGACAATGTCCCTGACCATTTATTTAAATAAAATAAAAGTACACCAAGAAAGCAACATAAGACAGAAAAGAAACTACATATCATAGAAATAATATGATTCCCCATAACTATAATCCATTGCTTCATCCACAGTAGCTGACTCCCAATCTTATCTTTCATATTGTGACAGAGTCTTGACATACTTCTTTCTAAGATATAACTTTTCCATATATAGTAACTCTTAAGAAGACTGCATGCCTTTTTTCTTGCTGAAAGATGACCTAGTATTCATCGCTTTCGGCATAGAAGAGTAATCTTTCCACCGCTTTCTTCTTGGCGGAGAAGTCACAAATTTCTCATTCCCTAACACATTCTTCTTCCCACCCTGAACAATCTCACTATAAGAGATTCGGGTCCTGCCACTAGCATTATCCTTCTCACTATCAGATAGGTCCCCCATTTTCCATAGATATGCACCTCCTGGTAACATTTATTATACTATGTCATATATAATTTCATTCAAAACAATAAATTACTTTTCATATAAGTTGACATAGACACTATTTCCCATAAAATTGGTTTTATTTTTCAGGCTCATCTAGTAGGGTTATTCCTATCTCTAAAAATAATTTATTTCTCATTTTTGAATACCTATTTTGATATATATATATTTTATATAGATTTCAAATTAAATGCCACACTTCTGAATATATTTCATTAATTAAATACTTGTGTGTTTAGTTATATAATAACTTTTGATTCTCGTGATGAAAAATGTGGACTACTTTTCTACCGTTATCTTATGGATTTTAAATCACCTCAATGAATCATATTTAAGACTCGTGTGCATAATAATTCCCATTTTATGGAAATAATAAAAAAAGTGAATGAAAATTTTACCACAGAATAATGCCTGTAATCCAGTTTTTCATTTTCTAAGAAGTCGGTTTATGGGTTACCGGTAACCATAACATGACACACATGCAAATACATTTCAATATTCAAATTTCAAATTTCATAACCGGTCAAATTCCAACCCAAATCACTTACCATCAACGCCGTACACCTCGAGTCTACCGCCTCGAGCCATGTACCCATCCATCTGGCGCCCCTGCTGGAGAAAAATGTCGGCCAGACCAACCATCCGGACCATATCTCTGTCCCATGTCTTCAAACCAAATCGTCGGCGAGCCTTTCCACCGGAGTCAGTCATCTCCAACAAAAACTTTATCAAATCTTCCATTAACTGATTCGGATACCAGTCACTAACAACAAAACCCCAAAACAAAATCGCTCCACCTTCACCAACAACCAGCATGACCACATCCATCAGTGGAAATATCCCCCACGCCACACCGCTGAGAACCATCAGCACAGTCATAGCATTACAAGAAACAAAAACTCTTTCGGATTTCAAAATCTCCTCATCAAAACCAGAGATGAGAGCACAGAATGACACCATATTCAACACCTTGAGAAGGTCCGCAAAAACAAACAAGAAAAAATAGTGAACGAAGCCATACCGCGAGAGGAACACCAACATTAGCCAAACCCTACCTTCCAAAATCATTGCATAGCCTCCGAAGAAGCAGATCTGGAGATCAAATCCTGCATAGAAGAGATTCGCCAACATTTCCCTCACCAACAATCCACCATCAAGGAAACAACTTCCTGCAATCTAGATCTCATCGCTGCCAACCTTTTCAAGCTCAAGGACCGAAGCAGAACACCACCTGCACACAGTGGAAGCAAGGAGGAGACTTCCGGTAACTGGATCTGGAGCACCAACACTGCACCACCGAGAAAACCTATCCATCAAGAGTAGTCGGCTGAGAAGGGAAAGCAGCGGGAAAAGGGGGCGATCGAAACCACAAGGTCACCATAGAAAGCACCAGGCATGCCGAGCGCGAGGGGGACCGCCGTGGAAACCCTAGCGGAAGGAGGTGGCACCGAGGGGAGCTCTCGAGTTGTGAGCCCCTTACGGGCGCATACTCCTGTGATCGCAACCATAATGAAAATAATATAACTGGCCTATAAATATTTGAGTGAATAAGCTCCAATCACTTCTTTTTTTTTTGAATCTACACCTTCTTATAACTTGAATAAAATAATACTTTTTATGGTTTTCATAATAATATTTGCTTCCACTTTTTCCTTGAAATATTTCATATAGAACCTTAACAAGTGATTTTTATTCTCTTTTCTCAATGCTGGTCATGTCTTAAATACCATATCATGTTTTACTTCATTATTATAAATCACCAAGATTTCTTCACATCATAAATGTAAAAAATATTTATATTCAGTTTCTCACATTTTCGTAAAATTGTACCCTACTAAATACTATTTGAATAATATTTATTAACACATTGCTGATTTAGTTTTAGGTGATAAGTCCCAACCTACTGGGTCCCCATAAGAGATATAAATAAGCTGATGTTGTCACCCCAAACCCCTATCTAATGTTTAAAGGGATGGTTACTTTATTGAATTAGGAATGATCTATGAATTGGAGGTCTTATCCCATAAAACCAATGAAAAAAAACTCTAGAATCGGTCAAAAAAATCCTAAGCATGTAGGATATTCATAACTAGATGATATAAAACATGCATGAGGATCATTTTAAAAATAAAAAAGGAATAAATTATAAATTTGAGTATACATGTAATAAAATACAAGGCTCGTTTTCCCACATTGAAAAATTACCTTGATTAAGCATGAAGTAAGGTCACCAAGTCATAGAACCCCATCCTGAGCACAACCTCCATAAGATATCACATGGATCTAGTATGATCCCACTCCATTAGCTCCCCAAGAAAAAAATCAATACCATAATATGAACCATTTTCAAAGACACAACATTTTTTTACAAAAAATACGATGTAAGGGTGAGTCTAAAAATACCTATTAAGATGGAATGGAATAATAAAGGGTTTTGGGATGTAAGTCAACACCCAACCAAGGACCAACCATATTTCTACCTAACTCAAATCGAGGGAAAAGAACAATCCGTGGAAGAATATATGGATTAATTTCTGAATATGGACACAACATGATCTATTAGGTTAATAACGGACATCACAATATTCTACTCATCCTGAGGATAACATACCCAACAAAAAATATTATTATATTGGGAAAAGACTCAACAATACTGGTCATTGTGAAATGGATTTATTGACCACAACCAGTATATGCAATGGAACCTAAAACCCAAATACACACCTCATACCTATGGGTTCTAAAAATGAAGATCCTATTTCGAGGGGTGACACACCAAAATAGAAGACAAACTAGATGCATCCATATCACTACCCACTCGATATATAGTGAGAATATAAAGACCTACTGGTGTATCATTTTTCACAGACTGAAACCTAATAAACTAAAAAAACAATCTCAAAATATAAACTAATAATCCAATGATGATATCTTTATCAAAGTTGGGTACCTTCACCACACTCGATGGAACAAATGTTGGTCATGGGAGTTTCCAACCCCAAAAATGGATGACCTACACCCTATTCCTGGGGTATCTCCCTTATGCATTTTATAAGATGGGAAATAAACCTCCTTGACCATGGTTGGGCCAAAATAACATCATATTAACCTAATATTATCTACTGTATTATCATGAAATGGTAAGGTGTACCCATGTACACTTATCCTTACTCCAATAGTGTATTGTACCGAAGGGGAAACTAGAGCACCTTGTGGACTGTAAGTCCTTTAGCATAAAAAATATTCAAAATTCTCTAATATTTCTTCCATCATTCCACCAATCCATAATAATTAACAATGAACCATGTACTTATATTAAGAATAAACTAAAATAGGGAGTTACCTGCCACAATAGAAAACCACACACATGTTACCAAAGGCAATGATTGACCAATGAGAGTACTATATGGTCCTATGAAAGGGTTAGTCCACACACCAATGTTGGATCTGAGAGAATATAACATAGCAGGGATAAACCACAATCCATATATCTTAGGGATCACTAAATCCATCACCATCTCTAAAAATGATTGTCCATACGATGAAGGGATCTCAAAGAAACCATTACATATCATGGAGAACCCACACCAAATATCTCTTGGGGAGTACTAACTCTATAAATGAATGAAATTAGCCATAACTCATCAATATTTTTGAAACTAAGAACCAACCTATCAAATGTCTATATGGATCTAACATTATAGTAATTGGAACCATGGTACTGATGAAAGGTTCCACTAAGAATGATATGAAACCACTACACTCAATCCCCCAAAACTACTCAAGGAAAAAAATGCATGGATGAGAGAAGGAATCTTTATTTTGAAATATAGATTTGATGTGAAGGCCAAAAAATAATAATAGAAATAAATCATCTCCTTACCCTCTATCTAGACAACATGAATCCACTCTATCACTAGGTTTAATGGGAAGGACGGTATCTCATCTTGTTTTACATCGACCTATATGTTCTTTCAATGTCCAATATAGCAATTTGGTCACAAATAAAGAATAATTAAAATTCCCCCAATCCAAAATTTTTAAAAATCACCCAAGGGATTAAAATCTATCAAAAAAATCTAGGAGAGTACAAAAAATATAAATTAAATGTAAGGGTAACAATCCCAAACATAAAAATACATCCATG
Organism: Viscum album; assembly: GCA_963277665.1. Classification (NCBI taxonomy): domain Eukaryota; kingdom Viridiplantae; phylum Streptophyta; class Magnoliopsida; order Santalales; family Viscaceae; genus Viscum; species Viscum album. The sequence goes on along the minus strand of OY728163.1, from coordinate 1,039,558,623 downwards.
TGTTTTACCATCATCAAACTTACACCGAATCATCACTACAAGGATATGATTTTACAACATCCCTAAAATATGTTGTTAATGGGATCTAATAGTGAAAAGGTCCCCACTATGGAGATTTATATGGAATAAAACATATAATATAATATATAATTATCCAAATTTGACTCAAGGTAAAAAATATAGAAAACACCATAGAGGGTAACAATATAAAGTGTGTTCTACGTGATAAATAAAAATTAACGAAGCAAACCATGAATTTTGAAAATATATTAAATCATTTTAGATGAAAGTTCAATACATATAAAAAAGATAAATACCCTATAACTATATATTTTTAGTCTTTAGAGACTAGACCCATAATCATCTATTTTTAGGAATAGTTTTTAACAACTCTCATAAATATCTTCCCACATAGTACACTTCCTAGACATACCCTACTTTAAACTCTTCATCATAACCTGGTGAATGGATACACAATGAATGGTGTGATAAAATACCTAATAAGGGTAAAGATAAAATATATCAATCAATGATCATAATTATGAATAAGATAAGTAGAAAGATATGAGAACATGATCATAAACAATAAAAACATACTAGACCAATCAAAGAAATTTAATCATAAATTATGGAAGATGATATTTTAATAAAAATGCACATGTCATAACTGTGAGAAATCATAAATATTAAATCATGATCCTTGAGAACATATCAAAATCATAGGAAAAATATTTTTCATGCATATAATCAATGAAAAATTATTTCTTTATTCATAGATCACTGGAAAGGATATCATGGTAGATTAAATAAACTCTAAATTTCATATATCCTTATCCAAGTATCGGCCCAAGACTATCAGTTTATTGGGTTCCCATCCCATTCTAGACCTTATTATATCATGGGATATCCATCATTACCCAATGCATTAGAGGGATATATAATTTTAGGCTCACCCATCACATAATTTAAACCATACAAAATTGTTTCAAATGATCATCAAAATTTCAACTCATCATCAAATCATAACGTATATAAATAAAAAATGATTCAATTATTTTTATCATTTCAACATATTTTAATCCATTTAAAATAAATGGGTTTCAAAATGGTTTCATAAAAAATTAATTAACTAGTGGGAAACAAAAAAAGTTTCATATCACCTACCTTAAATCGTCATCATCATCGTAATCTATATAGAGAAATAAAGTGGATGGAATCATAATATCATATCCCAAGTGAATCATAATAGTCAATATATTATATTCAAATTGATGAAAAATACCATTAAAATATTATTTAATCATTTTTTTTTGAAAACATATGAAAATAACATATTATTTTGAAAATTTTTAAATATAAATAAATAGAGTAGTTAAAAAAATAATTTTTATTGAAAAAAAATAAAAATAATAAATAAAGCTTCAATGAAATTAATATTAATTATAGTATAAAAATATGTTCTTTCTGCATACATAGAAATAAAAAATTCCTTTTAAAATTTTATAAAATTTTAAAAATGACTTTTTTGAAAAAAAATATTTTAAATGGTTAATTTTTAGAGTTATTTAATATATTTTGTGGTTGTGATAAATAAATTTTTATAATATCTCAATTATAACTAAGAAAAATCATATAAACCTTTCAATAGTATGTAAATAGAAGAAAAAAAAATTCGACTTAAAATAAATTAAGGTCAACATTAAAAAACTTTTTCAAGATAATTTTATGTAAAACAGAGGGAAAACGGTAAAAATACAAAAAATATGCATATGATATTAAAATAATGGGGTATTAAAGTGTAATATATGTATAATTTCCATCAATGTAAATTAATGCATAAACAATCCTGATTAAAATGTGATTAAAACATAAATCCCCTACCTTGTGTCCTTTTTATATTTATACATGTTAAAATATCAATATAATTAATATATATTTTTTATACATATATTATTAAACCATATTTATGTATTTTTGGTTCGATGTTTATAATACATGATCATTGGTTATATTTTTATCATCTGCGAAATATTAATAATGAAATAAGTAACATATTTATTCATTATATATAATTTTATAATTATTGATATAAATCACTGATGGAAAATGCCTCACATCACTGTGTAGAGTTGGAAGTCCACCCATATGCACAATTAACATTATTGTTTCCCAACTAAGGGAAATTTAAGAGTGTAGATTAAATATTATGATTAAAAAAATAATAATTATATTATAAATATCATATATAAACATTACATAAATCAAAATAATTAATGATAAGCTAAAAATGAATATAAATTTTATAGTATTTTAATTAATGATGATTAATTTTTTATTTGATAATATACGAGGTATATGTTGATTATTTAAGAGAATAGGTTTCCAAGAGCCAAAAAAATCTTCAAACACTATCCATAATTGAAATTTACATGTCACGAATCACTTACATGATGTATCAAAATCATTCATAGCATGTCAAAGTCATGAAAAAAGTATTCAAGAAATAACAAGTCATGAAAATATTACATGATGTGAATCTCTAATATACAGTGTGTGAGATTTAAAGGACACTTCTAACATAATGCTCATGTAATAAGAGGAAGCATGTCGTGAGTTCTAATTACACGTACTGAGGTGGGTCAAATCTTCGAATCCAAAAGATTATGGTTGAGATTTAAAATAGATCCAAAATGTTTGAAGAAAAAAATGGATTGAGATTACACGATGTGAGAAGTTTACACATCGTGTAATTTCCCAATTATTTATTTTTCAAACCTCCCAAAACAACGCAGATTCATTCCAGAGTTTCAATTTTATCTTATTATCTCTAATTTTTATACATCTATTTCTATCCCAACCAAATTCTATAAATTTTCGGTTACTATATGATTAAATCCAAAATATTATGATTGTTTTAAACATGTTATTTATATCATTCATTGTCGTTCAAAATTTCAATGTTTGTCCACCATTTATGATTCCATTTGAAAGAGGGTTCATAATAAATTAGTTCTTATTTACTATTTCATGTAAGTGATTTGTTGATTTATTTATTGTTTTGATTGTAATCTCTTTGATTCTTTAACCCTTGATTGAACTCTTTTGTAATCCAACTATTTTACCAATTTACCAATCATGTGTGCAATTGTTTCTTTAATCTTGGTTATTACCATCCTGAGTGGCTAAACCAATTAGGGTAAGGGTCGATAGTAGGGGTGTTGTATATTTAATGAATATTCAAACGATAACTTAGTAATCATAAGGCTATTAATCAGGTTAAAGAACCATTTTTTATTGAATTATTTTAGAGAACCCTGAATGTGGGATATTTAAATGAATGAAGATGTCTTGATTGGAGTAGAGTAGGTTATGACCATTGGACCATGACATATCCTTCCATTGAATCAAGGATTAATGCATCTAGGTTTTCATATATATCTATAATAATGAATAGATTCTTCTTAAATAGATCATGTTGGATTTACCATGACTAATTAGTGATTTATACATCGCTTAATTTCTTATTCCCTAAGATTATTACAAGTTTGGAATGAGATTATCTTTTTTAACTAAACCTAATAATTGAAATTAATCCATGTATTCTTCATAAATCCTAAACCAAACACAATATAATTATATAACTCTCAAAATAAAATCAATTCAAGGGGACTCCTAAATAAAGGGTTTGAAGTCACTGGTTCTTTATTAGCCAATCATTCCCCATGGGTTTAACCCTGCACTATCACTCTACTACATTATTTTTGAGTCTTCGGTTTGGTATAAAAAGATATTATAATATGACTATAAACCGTGTGAAATAAATTATTTGTGTGGGTGTGTCAATTTTTTCATCATTTTTGAAGAATGATTTTACTCTTATTAGGCATAGGAATATTTGGAACAAATCTAGGATTATCTCACCCATTCCACTTTCTTTTTTCATTTTTTATTTTCTTTGGGATTCCACTACATCCTTCTTCTTTACAAACTAGTGTATACAGTAGGAAAACAAAAATCGTTTGAGGATCCTTGAATCCTAAGAACCACTTACCTTCATTTATGAAATCAAAAGGAACCATTCTTTATGATACCATTCAATTATGGATGACTACAATAATCCTACATCTCTCAACACACCCAATATACAATGTGTTGGACCATCACTTCCCGAAGATCAAACCCTATAACTATTGAAAACCATTATTGATTATTTCTTACATATAATAAATGTTTCCTCCCATAGTATTGTGTAATATCCAATCCATGAACATAGATTTGAAATTAAACCTAGACTTAACGGTATGATCTAGAACTTTGGTCAGTTCCACAGACTTCAGAGCAAGGATCGTCATGAGCACATCTCCAGTGTCCGAGAAATATATGATACAATTCAAAATTAGGCAGTAACCTTTGATTCCTCCCAATTTTTGGTATTCCAATTATACTTATGAGATTGATCCATAGATTGTCTGAAATTCATGCTCTCAAATCGATAAAAACTAGAGATAATCTAGAAAAAAATTTATTAAAAAATTTGTTCCTGAAGGCCAATCCTGGAAACTATGAAATGAAATTTAAAATTTCAATCAATAATGTGGAGAATATTCCTAGGATCCTTGGGTGTGCTTTAAAAAACATACTTGGAGATGACCAAATGATGTACTTGATGTGTGGCTCCAACTGAAGACCTTCTATCAAGGTATCCAACCAAATGATCACACAATGGTAGATGTGGCTGGTGATGGTAGCTTAATGTTGAAAACACATGAAGTATACCAAGCACTAAAATAAGGTGTCTCACACAATTCTATTTTGTGAAAGAGTGATTATTGGCTTCTTTATCATTGAATCCACCAAGTTGAATAAAATACCAATCCAGATGCACAAGTAGAGTCCCTAACTACGAATCTAGAATCATTTTAGCTACCTATCGCACAACCTCCCCCTCCAACTCCAATAATAGAGATCAATCCTTCAATATCCATGGAATCCCACACTTATACCAAAAATTTATGGTAGGAGTATTTGAATTAAAAATCCTGGATTGTAGTTACGTTACAAAATATCAATACAACCAATAATACCGGTAATTGAAATAATATTTTCAACAGAGGTCGACTCAATAGTCGTATCAAAATAGTCAAGGGTACTACCAACAGATAAGTTGTCAAGAAAAAATATGTAACCAATGACCACTTTTTATCCACATATGAATTATATTTCTAGAACACCGAAATAAGTTTCCTAATAGCCTTTAACTCTAAGAGGCTAGCAACAATTACAATCATCTCTGTAAAGACCACCACTACCAACTTCACCTAGTCAATTAAATTTGAAAAATATGATCATATTATTTATTTAAAATTAATATCTAAGGATGAACACCCAAAAAAAACAAATTACAAATCAAATGTTTTTTTTAATTTCGAACATTAAATGGGTCAAATATCAAATACCATATCATACATATTTCCCGTTACGATTCTTGTTAATACTAAGAAATACAGAAAGGAAGAAAAAAATATAATGGTACTGAGGATTATAAAAGTAATGGATTTTATGAAATGATGTGGAGGATAATAGAAAAATTATGAGGAACCTAAGAAATCTAAAATAGTAATTTAAGAGGATAAAAAAAAGTGAAAATCAAATTGATAAAATGAAACCTATAGAATTAGTACCTCTTGAAAACAATCCAACATAAGCGAATCCCAAATAGGATATCTACATTGTACAACCATCTTATAAACCACCTATAACCTTTTAGAAATAATGAGACATGGATAGATTATAGGTGAATGAAATAATTTATTTTTGGAAATGGTCAAGAAATTTTACAACAACATTCCATTTTCTAATGATTATCCCCAAATTCCTGCCAATGTAAAATTTCTTGAGGAACAAATTTCTGACAAGGGGAAGATGGAATAAATGGGAGCTATTTAACAAAATTATGGGTTCCTTACAGTTGTTTAGCAGAAAATTCTATAAAAATGTGAGATCTCGAGTGATTATAAATTCCATGAACTATAAGAGAATGTAACTTTGGAAGAGCCCTATGTGATTTATGAAAAAACATTATCCTCATGCCAATGAGTGTATTTTAAAATATTGGACTCAAGGAAGTCAAGATTACTAGAGTGGAACTTCAATTATTTGAATTATCTGTTAATTATCCTCATGTTATTCTCAATGGTATTCTAGTTTTAATTGGTAAAATAATTTTTCCAGCAGACTTCCCATTTTGGACATGGATGAAGAAGGATATATTCTCATTATCTTGGGCTGAACATTTATTTCCATCGAGTAGGAATTGATTGATGTTAATCAAGGGAGACATATATTCAAAATAGGTGATGAACAAGTTCTGTTCGACCCAGTGGAAGATAAAAAATAGAATATTTTTCTGACTACTAATCTATATTTATCACCAAAGGTAATAATGAACACATGACCATCGAGGAAGATATGGATGAAATGCCTCCTAGTGAAAGGGAGGAATATGAACTTTTGAAAAACACTACATAGACCCTCTCAAAAAGGATATTGTACCACCTTTCATACCATTTGTTATTCATCCACCAATGCTAGAGTTGAAACCTCTCCAAAAAACACTCATGTATTAATTTTTAGAGACTAAACCTGCACTTTTAGTCAAAATTAACTCAAATATAACACATCAATAAAAGGAAAAGTTTATTAATGTATTATAAATACATAAGATGTCAATTTTTTATGTGGTGTCTAACATCAAATGAATTAGTCCCACACTATACACTCATAATATTTTATTATAAGAAAGAGTGAAACCCAACACTAGCCCCAGAGGAGACCCAACCTAGCCATGAATGATGTATTTAAGAAATAAGTGCTAAAATTTATGGATGCTAAAATAATTTTTTCAAAATTTGATTGTGAGTGGGTGATTCAACTATAAGAGGTTCCAAATAAAAGTGGCCAAATAGTTGTAAATAATGATGAGGATTAATTGATATCAACTCACACCATCACCAGATAGAGAGTATGTGTCGATTATAGAGACATAAATACAAAAACCCATAAAATTCATTTCCCCTTAATATTCATGGATGAAATGATGGAGGGACTCACATGACATGAATTCTACTAGTTATTATATGGATATTCATGATACAATCAGATTTCAGTTGACATAGTTGATTACTCCAAAAGACTATTCACATGTTTGTTCAGTAGCTTTGCCTATAAAAAATGTCATTCATTATGTTAAATACATTAGAGACCATTCAATGGTGTATGACACATTCATTCCATGATATGGAGGATGAATTATTGGAAAAATTTATGGATTCTTTTTAAGTTTTGGGAAGATACTTTGATACATGTCTAAGAAATATTATACTATTTTTGATGTGAATTGATGATAATTGGTTAGTTTTAAACTATTAAAATGCCACTTTATTGTTCAAGGATGAATATTCCTCAGACCCAAAATCTCTAAGAATGGCATGGAATTTATTCCATAAAAATTAATGGTGATTAGATAGTTTCCTAATCCCTCAACTTTTAATGTAATACGAAGATTTATAGGCTATGGAGGATTCTACCATCACTTCGTAAATTATTTTTGAATAGTTTCCCACCATCTGAAACACATATTAGTAAAAGATAACACTTTTGAGTTCACTAAAACTTGTTGATAGGCATGAAAAATTTTAACAAAAATCATGGGGGATGATCCTATTATCATTCCACTATATGGGAAAAAACATCTACAAGTTAATGGTAAATATAAGACTTTTTTTGGAAGGCGCTATCCTAGGTTTGCGGGTCAACTATATTTTCTGCCCAATCTACCCTATCAGTCACACATTTAATAAAAATCATGTAAACTACAACACCAAGGGAAAGTATCTCATTTCAATTATCATTGCATTTGAAATTATTCGGTCATACATAAATTTTTCAAAGTTGATAATTTACAGAAATCAAGTTTCCGTGATATATTTGATGATTCAAAAGGATGCCAAAATAAGACTAATATGGTGGATCGTATTGCTAGGAAATATTAATATATTCTTCAAAGTCACCAAATTAATGGAGAATGATTTCACTAATCATATAGAAAGACTCCCATCTCCCCTCATCAAGGATGATGATAATCTAGACATCGAGGTCAACTTCCATGATGATTTTTTTAGCCTATACATGAAGGCACACATGTGGTTCTCTGACATTGAAAAATATCTCATCATGTGATCCCGTTACCTAGATCTCTCATACATAAAAAGGATGATATTTTTATTCAATACTTCCCACTAATATTTGGATTATTTTCTACTTTTAAAGAGTTTTTCTAATGTATTAATTTGATATCTATCCCATAGTAATTTCAAGGATTGTGAAAAAAATATATCATTATAAGTGTGGGGGAGTCATTCTTGAGATTCACTATTGATAAACTTGGATTTTTTTCTCATTTTCCTCAATATAGGATAATTGTTTTTAATAGAATCATGCTCTAAACCTAAAACCCCATTACACCCATTTAAATAAATGGAAATTTTAGTTTAGATGTTTTTTTAATTCAATGTTTTTATCCTATTTAGATTTTTAGCATGAGTGATGAGTTTAGTAATTTAATTATAAATCCAAATTTTTGAAATTTCATATGATTGAATCATTAAAATATTTTATAGCCTGAGATATTTCAATTTTTTCGCATATACTCCCATTCCTGAGGGGATTCTGGGCATATGATTTTATTATATTTTTTTAGCAAATTTCACTACTGACATATGAGACATTTAAACCTATAAAAAATTTCATTGATATTTTATTGAGTCTATAATAGGACAAAAAAATTATTATAATTATGTATAAATTTTTTTATCCAAGTTTTCATGATATACACCTTATCTTTTTCCATCATTTAGCTTGTAGTTCCCTTGAATGGAATAATTTAGATAAAGCTATTCCAAGATGATTATCACTTCAAACTCTTATCATTGATTTATGCATAACTATAATTTGAAAATGTTTCAGGGAATATTTAGATGATGGAAAAATGATTTATTGGTTGATAATATATATTTTAGTACTTTATTGTGCTGATATGTTTTGATCCATGTGTCGTTTCTATTATTTAACTCTTACACAATTCCATTAAAAAGAAATAAAGAAAAAAGAATAATATATTGTTTTGTGTATTAAGAAGGTAAAAAATAACCATTTATAGATTGTTGAATCCCCTGATGGATCATATGTTGTTAGTGGATGGGCGTGTGATGTTGGCCAATGACGAATTTCTGAAAATAGATAAAAAATAAAAGAATTATAAAGGAACAATGTACATTTTTGTTACATGCTTAATAATCTTATTGTTATATTTTTGAGATTATTAGATAATGAACACTATTTTATTTTAGAGGAACCACATCACTACAGAATTCCCATTTATGATTCATTAAACATTATATCTTACCCTCCTTTTAATCATAATTTTCACTTGTTACCGACCTTCCAGCATACTTAGAGTTTTCTGTACCTTTTTACTGAATCCCTCATGATTTATTTTCAATTTATATTAAGGAAGAGGATATGATAAAACCAATTCATTAATATAGTAAAGAACATGTATTCATGGTATAATCATAAATACCGTTAGATTTTTCCTATAGTGATGACATGAAATTAATATTTAGGTAAATTGAAAAATGGTTGTTGAGTTTAAGAAAAAAAATTGATATTATAATTAAAAGATTAAGAATTCAAATAAAGGAAGTGTAATATAAATCATGATTTATTTTCTATGAAGGATGGATTCAAGAGGATTTATCGTTTCTACCTACACTTAGTTTTATTTTCTAGGTTTTAATAAATGTTTCTTGTCTTAAAAAAATTGTTTTTTTCTAATCCCTGTTGGGACTCTTTTTTATTGAGGATAAAAAATTATTCAAGTGTAGGGGTATCTGATGAGATAAAATATTATATAAATTCTAGATTTAATTAAATAATTATTATATATGTTTTATTCAATAATTCTCGAGGTATGTGTAGGCTATTGTAGAGAATATGTTTCCATGACTCCAGATGAAAGGCTACGAAATCTGGCCAATGTGATCATTACACATCATGAGTCAATTACATGATGTAATGGAATCATTCATAAAATCTAAAAATTCATGAAAAAATTAATGAAGTAATAACATGTCGATAAAATATTATGTGACATGAATCTCAAATAGACATCGTGTAAGATTCAAAGGCCACGTCACTCATAAATTTCATGTCTTGCGAGGAAGTGTTTCATGAGTTCCAATTACACATCATGAGATGAGTAAAATATCTAAATACCAATGATTTAGGTCAAAATTTGTGCCAAATGAAAAACAAGCAGATGAAAACCATGGATTGAGATTTCAAGACATGATAATTTTACACAACTTGTATTTTCCCAACTACTCATTTTCTAGAGCACACACAATATCATAGAACTATTCTAGAGGTTCAATTTTCTATTATTATCTTCATTTATCCCTTCTTTTCTCTCCCAAATCAACTCTATACAATTATTATTACAATTTTTCTTAAATTAAAGAATTATAGATAGATCTACACATGTTCTTCATTTCATTCATTACAGTTCACCATTCCGACATCTGTCAACCAGTACTATTTATAAATGACATCAACTTCACTATATGTTTGTGATTGTTTCCAATTTCAAGTAAGTGTTTTATTGCATTATTACACGTTTTAATTGATAAATTATGGATTCTTCATCCCTTAACTACAAACATTCATATTACAATTATTTTATCAATTTAAGAATCATGTTGAAATTGTTTTATTAATCTTGATTATTACCGTCATGAGAGGCTAAAACCTTTAGGGAAATGTTTGAGGGTAGGGGTGTTCTGGATTTAACGAATCTCTAACTCATAACTCGATAACCCTAAGGCTGGTAATCATGTTACATAGGAATTTTTTATTCAATTATTTTAGGAAACCCTGACAATGGGATGTTTTAATGAACAAAACAAATCTGATTAGAGTAGAGTAGCTTATGTCCATTAACCGGTGAAACATTTATTAATATAAGATAAGATTTATAAATCTAGGTTATTAGATATATCAAAACTAAGTAATAGTTTCTTATTAGATATATTTTTTTTGACCAAGACCAACTAGTTTTCTATACACCACTTCACAACCTAACCCCTAGGACTTTTCCAAGTTATGATAAAAAATATCATTTTTACTTAATCCCTAATATCGAATCAGATATCTATATTCTTCTTAAATCTAAAACCAAAATCAATATAATTATCTTGATCCAAAAATAAACTCAATTCACAAGGACTCCTACATAAACAATTTGATGTCACTAGTTCTGTGTCAGCCAGTTGTTCCTCATGGGTTCGACCCCGCACTACCACTCTACTACATTATTTCAGAAAGTTTAGCTAGGGGTAAAAATAAATTCTTATCTAAACACAAACCATGTTAATTAAACAATTAGGTTAGTAACATTAATTAACCAATAATTGTGGTTATGTAAAATTGATAAAATATCTACATAGAGGTGGTTATTCAAACATATACATGAGATATACATTCATTTAAAATTTGATTAATAAAAAGAGGAAATTGTATTATCTTTCATCATAATAAAAATTAATTATATTGAATTTTATGAATTAACTCTTTTATAATGGATATAATATATTTATAGGATGTAAAATAAATTCTAAAATTATAAGTACTTAGTTTAAAGTTATACATCTTCATGCAAATCCCCCATTTCCCAAAACCATAAGCCTTGAATGGATGGTATTTTGATCAATGAATGAGATCTAAAATGTGGAGAGGGTTGTAATTAAGGGATCAAGTTTGGGTTTGTATGAGATAAATGGATTATTATGTGTGATTAATAAAGGATAGGGGGTGTTATGTTATAAGGGATAGAGAAAACTAACTAATATATTTTAAAATGATTAATGTATTATAATGTTTTAATAAATTCATGTGGATCAAAAATAAAAAAAAAATAAAAAAAGGTAGAAAATGGTCCAAATATAATCAAACAATCAAATTTTAATCATTTTTTTGTGATATTTTAAACATTTTCATTTACATAAAACCATAGATAAACATGTTTTAACCTAAAATTTAGTAACATATTTTTCTGTTTTTCACTACTCATTAGGAAAAAATAAGTAGAAATTATAAAATTATATTAATTATACTAACTAAAAATATTGACTCTAGCTTAATATATTCATTTTCTATTATTGGTAAAAAATATCTTTTATATATATGAACAATGCACAAAAAAACATTATTTATAAAAAAAGTTATCATAAGCATAAAATCAAGTTTTCATTAATTATTTACCTTGTAAAAACTATTATATAAATATTAAAATATATTATTGGATATATTATCTAAAAATTTCTATAAAATAAATCCTGAATAGATAGTAATTTTTTTAATTAAAATAAAAAATCATTGTGCGCAATAAAAGTTTTTTCTGAAAAATATCCATTTAGAGCTTCAAATGATTTTTTTAAAATTTATAATAAATTAATAACTAATGAATTCATTTTCAAAAATTATAATAAAATACTTATTAATAATTTAATTATTCAAATTCACAAATATCAATTAAATGGATAAATTATTACTATCATATTAAATAATAATATTTATATCTTATCTCGTCAAAATATAGTGTTGCATGTAAAGAAATGTTTTTGAGAAATTATGTTTATTTAAATATTCCAATTATATAAAATATTATCGAGTTTTATTCTACCTCAGTATAATAATTTTCCCTTAATATTTATTTTACTCTAATTTATATAACTTTGGTTTCTTCTACCTCATCACATATTAATGTTCCCATATATTTCCTTCAGATTTCGAGCTTCACCATAAAACATTGACCTAGTGAACATTATATTTCTAAAACACACCATCTCCTAAATAAATATTATTCACATGTTGGTCTTCATAAGAGATATCTTACTTAGGTGGTATACCCTATGAATTTAGTACATTTAAGGTAACAAATACTCACTTATTCATGAGATATACAAATAACATATCATGAAATTGAGAGAGATTTAGTGGAAGTTCCAAGTGATAATCCACAATCCTGGTATGATCAAGCATTTCAAAGAGACTAATATATCTATAGATTATTTTTCCCTTAAAAAATTTTATAAACTTTCTTAAATGTAGAAAATCATTGGAATACAATATATCCATATTAAAACTCCAAATCATAATAATTATTGTCATAATATTTTTCTTTCGACTATTAGATATCATAATATGTTCCTAAATAGCACTAACATTCTTTATCATTTCCTCAACTATCTTAGGCCCCGATAGAATAATTTATCTATATGTATTCTAAAACTCTATATTTCATAACTTCTTACCATATAGGGATTAAGAAAGATCCATCTATGTAATTTAGTGAAAGTTATTGTTGTTAGAAAATTTAAAAACATAATGACTACGATAAAAACAAACTTTAAAATACTTATAACATGATCTGAACGTAACTTATAGGGTTTTAGTGGTCCTCTAAGACTGAATAATTTTATAAAGATGATACAAAGTAATGGAACATAACCCTACATATAGATACCACTAAATAATTATCCAAAACATTGAGGTAAACCTTAGATCCTACTCAGATATAGTTGAAAGTGGTACTTCATCCAGCCTCACTACTTATATAATGTAAATAATAGAAAGATGTTCATGAGATGAATATTCTCTTATGCCAAATAAATGTGCTGACATAATAATTTTGATGACTATAATTCAAATTTCATTATAAACATTGTATTTTTTTGGGGGAGTTTATCAATAAAATCTATGGTAATGTTTTCCCAATGACATTTTAGTGTAGGCAATGGATATAAGATTCCCTTAGATATATGCCTCTATTAAATAACTTTCTTATATTCTTGGAATAATGATACATTCTATGAAATATCTCTTTTCATTTTATACAACTAGAAAAATTCATTCATATATGTACACATACTCATAATTTTAGGATGAATAGAGAATTATAAACTTTGAGATTCATCCAATAACTCATTCTTTAAGTCTGGAATTTATGAGACACATACTTTGTACCTAAAACATATAATTATATCAAAATAATAATTGATCCTAGGAACATTTTCACATTCTTTTACAGTTCAACATCCTCCTTTTTTCCTATTTAATTCACACATGAATGTATGGTTAAACATTCATCCGGGAAAGATACAAAATGTACTATTTCCTAACGATTTAAAGATCCATCTTCATGTATCTTCATAAATATTGGATCTCTATCAATACTCGTCAAGGATTAACTAGCATGGAATTTCTGACACACTATATCAATTACCTTGTTCTCCATTCAGGGATAGTAATATATTGAGTAGTCATAATCTTTATCAACACCATCTAACTAATTTCATTATTATTCAAATATGTAAGAACCCGGATCTTAGTTTCAGGAATGCCTTTCCATTTTCTAGAGTTTTTAAGAAAAATGGACTTTCTAGAAATTTTTGAAGTACATGCTGTGTACTTTTTGAGTGCACGCCGTGTACTCATCTCCATCTCGAAGCTGTATGCTGGCCGTGTTCACGCCCCACACACGGTGTGTAAGGGTGACGTGGAGGCCAATTTTAGCGGAGTACGGAAAAACCTAGTTCTTGCCGTGTACTCTAAAAGTACATGCCATGTACTTTTATTTTTTCACTAAACGTACAGGGGTCGTGCCTGACAGACAGAACACACCCCTTCTCCAGGTTTTTCGTCCGAGAGCGACCCGTACGACCAGATCTTCCCTGAGGCCCCGACTCTCCATCAGTTCTCTGATTCAAGAACGATCGATTGCGTTGGAAGCACAGTGGTGATTTCTTCCTTCTGCTTGAGCCTTGTTTTCCAATTCCTGCTCTTTTCCATGTTATCATGGTTTACGTGTTTTGGGCATTTCCTCAGATCTACGACGTTCTAAAGAGAATCAGTCATCGTAGTTCAAGTATATCGATCTCCTAGGATCAAGGTAGGTGGTTTGTGCCTTTCTGTAAGAAGTCTTTGAATATTATATGCAATTTCCGCCAATTCCCTTGAACGGGAATAGTGTGTTTCCCTGTTTTTCCCCTGTTGTTTTTCCTGATTTTCTTGATTGCTATAGTAGAGGTTATGCTTGTGATTAGAGTAATTTGTTTTGTGCTCAGGTTCCTTTTCCATTCTTATTTTTCTTGTTTGGAATTTTTCCAGTTTCCATGCCTAGTTGTGGGATAGTGGAACTGTGATATTGTTATGTTTTTGTGCCTTAGAATGATAGCCAAGTAGTTCATGAGGTTTACTTGGGCGATACATGTGCGCTGAGCATGTTAGTTTCACATAGGACTGTGAGAACCTAGTGTAGTAGACCACATGGAGAATAGACGTAAGGGCTTCTCTAGAGTGTCTTATAATACGATGTGACACCATAGGGGGAATTGATGATTAGTTCTTCCTCAGAGAGTCTGTAGTTCCTCGATGCGGGCCATAGGGGGAATGAGACGTTGATTGCTTCCCTAGAGAGTCTTTAGCACGATACGAGACTATAGGGGGAATTGAAGGTGAGTGCTTCCTTAGAGAGTCTATTCTTAGCTGAACCAGAGGGTTGATACTATGTTTGCCTCCTAGAGTGTTTCTAGTACTTGTGGGTTGAACCATAGGGGTTAGGCTGTGAGATCTACCCATAGGATTACCTGTTTTCTTCTTGTTGCTGGTTGTTTACTTGTGTACTTCATATGCTAGAACTGTGGACTATGACTACTGTATATTTTTCCTGTTTACTGTTTCTATACTTTACTTTCCATGTATTCATTGACTGTTAGGAACAGATCTTTGGGTTGTTGCCTACTGGGACTTTGTCTCACACCATGTTTGGGGAATGCTTTGGGCCCAAGCAGATTATGTTGTTGCAGGGATAGATAAGTGCAAGAGCCCATCTACTTCAGGTACATGACTTTCTGGAGCTGGGGAGCATGGGACCGAGCCGAGGCTTGCGATGCTGAGGAGTTGCTCTTCTATTTTTCTTTTGTTGATGCTTTAGTACTTGTGTTCAGTTGTATTTCAGCATGTCGGTTTGTTTACTTCTTTCCATAAAAATATGTACCATGTTGTATCATTATTATTTTATACATTTATTCCTCTATTCAGTTCATTTGTTGTATGCTGTTATTGTTTCCGCTATTGTGACTTGTTGTTCTTCCACTGTATACTTTACCAAATGAGGGAATAGTTTCCCCAATGACTCACTAAGGCCCTCACTGGTAGTCTGCAGCCTCTAGCATTTGGGGAAACGCGCTTGAGGTCATGTGGCGAACAAGGTATGGAGCACCAGTGGAGGTGCTACAGCTTTGGGTCATTACAAAGTGGTATCAAAGGGGTTCTTTTCTCTTTCTTTACTATTTGGAGACTTTATCCAGGCATAGGACAGATTCGGTACTTGGTATTAAGCTATTCTTGGGAGTAGCTAACCCGTGTACAGGGAAAAACCATACTACCTCGTTAATTGCAGTTTGCTGGTTTTGAGATTTTATGATTGATATGATTTCACCTAGAGTGATTCACATGCTTTGTGTTGTTATTTTCTTGACGATTGCGGTTCTATTTCTATCACAACCTGATGAGATGAGGGTATTCCATCTCATGCATCACATAGGCACCTGTAGAATCACATGCCATGCATTCTTTCCATGCCATCTAGGGTGCATTTGCGATTGCATGCTGTTGTGATAGACCTTGTATAGATTATGCATGCTGTTGTGGTAGATGCTTGAATGAATCTATGTTACCATGTTAGATGATTTTTTGTTTCCTACCTTGCTTAAATAAACACCAAGTTTTGATTCACGGGGAGTATGGGCCCTCACGAATCGTAATTTGGCATTTCCTTGACTTGTTTTCTATGTTTTCTGGGCTTCTGTGCAGTTTCTGAGCTACTGCCCAGAAAAACCCAGAATACATGGAATGTAATTTTGACTACATGCCGTGTAGTATTCAAGTCATGTCACTAACTGTGTGAGCAGGGACATGCTGTTGTGGAAGTAACTTCAGGAACACACCGTCTACAGTATGTATACGCCGTGTAGTCCGGAGCCATGTACCCGGCTGTGTAACTAACAACACGGGTTAGGGAAGCTCGAGTAGAACACGTCGTGTTGTAAAGGAACACGTTGTGTTGTAAAGGAACATTCCGTGTTGTAAAGGAACACACCGTGTAGCATTGTCCAGGTACCCGACCATGTCACAAACAACATGGGCTGGTGTGACCTTCTCTTCAACACGCCGTGTTGTCTTCGGAACACGTCGTGTAGTCTTGTTCAGGTACCTGGCCGTGTCACGAACAACACGGGATGGTGTCACCTTCACCTATACACGCCGTGTTTGTTTGGAACACGCCATGTAATTTTCATCCGTATAGATGGCCGTGTGTTTAACAACATGGGCTGCAGGATCCTTGTCTAGTACACGCCGTGTTGGAGCAGAACACGTTGTGTAGTCTCAGGTTAAGTCGAACCGTGTGGGTTAGCCACGTATGGGGACTCGGGAAGGAGAATAGTTTCAATTACACGCCGTGTGTGGGGGTTAACACGCCGTGTAGTTTGAGGTGTTGCACGACCTGTAGGGCAGGGGTACATGCCCATGTTAGTGGCTTCAGAAGACACGCCGTGTATATTTTTATACATTCCATATAGTCGCCTTTGGTAAAGTTGGGTGTTTTCTTCCCCTGATCCCATTTTATACTCTTGTGTTTCCCTGTCCATGCTTTCTAATATAAGGTGTGCTTTTGATCTTTTAGAGATATGCCTCCGAGACGTCCTCTGATTGTATGTCTGTCATCAGGCAGTGATCAAACGCCAGATATGGCTGATCTGGGACCTCCTGCCGATCCTCCAGTCGAGCCAGCCTTGACACCGGCTGTCATACCAGTTGTAGGCACTGATGTGCAGTTCAAGGAAGGTTTTCTGAGGATGATTCATACCTTATAAGGAGCACCACCTCCTGCCACGACTATGGAAGACTTGACGCGGTTTTTCCAACAACAACATCCTCCTACTTTCTCGGTGTAAGGAGGACCTCAGGCTGCAGAGTCATGGCTGGAAGCCATGCTGACTATCTTCAAGCATCTGAAGATGCCTCCAGAGAGGCGGTTCAAGCTCCCTACCTACATGCTCCAAGACTCCGCCAAGAGGCGGTGGGATGTGATCTCACAAGAGGGTCATCAGCAGGTTATGAATTGGGAGGAGTTTCAGCGCGTCTTTTATGACTACTTATACCTGGAGACCATGAGGGCCGACCAAGCCCGGGAGTTCATGAGCTTAGATTAGGGTACTAATTCTGTCATGGATTATTCCTCTCGTTTCACCGAGCTTCAGCATTTCACACCCCTCCAGGATGGGAGTGGGGTGTTCTTAGCAAGGAAGTTTTAGGATGGTCTCAGGTGGGAGATCCACTCCCAGGTGAATATCTTCGAGTTGACTTCCATCACTTCCATCGTCAATTAGGCATTGATTGTGGTGTGCATTCTGAGAGAATCTGGAGCTGCGATCCAGGCCGGTTCTGCTTCTAGAGCTAGATTTCCTCTAGATGACAGCAAGAAGCACTGTAGGGAGTCTACGCGTGGTGATACATGGAAGTGAGATGCATCATCAGGCAGCCAGGTGGTATGCTACCAGTGTGGCCGGTCAGGGCACATGAGGCCGCAGTGCCAGAGGGACCCCGTGGAGTGCCGATCTTGCAACAAGATGGGTCACCTTCAGCAGTAATGCTATGTTTTTTCACCAGCAGCGGGTGACCGGGGTTCTTCCATGACTCCTCGTTCAGGAGCAGCACCACAATTTTCTCACCAGTCAGGGAACTGGAGTTCTTCCAGCCGTTTGGGCTGAGGTGGAGGTTGAGGCTGTGGTAGTCAGCCACCAGTCCCTCATCACCAGCAGGGTGGAACAGCTAAGAGTGGTCAGCCATGGGTGCAGGGCCGCGGTGCAGGACAGTCTTTCACCGTGGAGCAGACCAATCAGGAGTAGGATCTCGGCCCTTCTATAGTTCGAGGTACGATTTTAGTAGCCTCAGTTTTATCTTCATGTCTTTTTTGATACTAGTGCTATGCATAGTTTTATCTCTGTTGCGGCTATGGAGAGCTTTGGGCTCTGTGTACTTTATTCTGCCAACTCATTGACACTAGACACACCTTTGGGGACGGGGACATCTAGTGTTCGCCAATGTAGAGAGTTCCCTACCAAGGTTTCAGGGTATCATTTATCATGGGATATCTATGTCCTAGAGATGATAGGTTATGATTTCATTCTCTAGAAGGACTGGTTGGTTCCCTTCCAGGCAGTCATCGACTGTTATCACCGCAGAGTGAGTTTTATTTCCCCAGAGGGTGAATCTTTTCATCATAGAGGCTAATGGGATGTTCAGGCGAGTCGAGCAGGACTCGAGAATCATGGTCTAGGAATATTGACAGCCCAGATTGCTATTATTTATCTGGATGATCAGGGGACTTCGCAGTTGGACTTTCCTCCATTGGTGGATCATTTCAGGGACATCTTTCCAGAGGACTCTTCAGGTTTTCCTCCAGAGTGTGAGGTAGAATTTTTTGTTGACCTCATCCTAGGAGTAGTGCTGGTATACATTCCTCATTATAGGATGGCCACACCTGAGTTGAAAGAGCTCAAGAATCAGTTGGAGGATTTGCAGGAAAAGGGTTTCATCTAACCCAGTAATTCTCCTTGGGGTTCACCAGTCCTGTTTGCGAAGAAGGCAGACATCACCCTTCATCTTTGTGTGGATTATTGGAAGCTGAACCAGTTGATGGTTAAGAACCGATATCCCTTGCCGAGGATCGATGACCTCTTTGATCAGCTTTGAGGAGCCCGGGTGTTCTCGAAGATCGAATTGAGGTCCGGTTATCATCAGTTGCATGTTAGACCATCGGATATACCTCTGACTGCCTTTAGGAGTAGGTATGGTCTATAAAAGTATAAAGTCATGCCATTCGGTCTCACGAACACGCCTGCAGTTTTAATGGAACTGATGAACCGAGTGTTCCATCCTTACTTGGATTTGTTTGTCATGGTCTTCATGGACGATATCTTAGTGTACTCTCACACTCGACACGACCATGCTACCCACCTTGAGATCGTTTTGAGTACACTGATAGAGCATCAGCTTTATGCTAAACTCTCGAAGTGCCACTTCTGGATAGATTAGATTCACTTCTTGGGTCGCGTCATCTCAGAGGTAAGAGTATCTGTGGACCCAGAGAAAGTGAGAGTTGTAGTTTCTTGGGAGCAGCCGAAGAATGTTTTTGAGTTGCAGAGTTTCCTAGGGTTGGATGGATACTACAAACACTTCATTCAGGACTTCTCTTGCCTACCAGCACCTTTGACAGGTCTGACCAAGAAGGGGGAAATGTTCTTATGGTTAGATTCTTGTGAGTCAGCCTTTCTAGAGCAGAAGGAAAGATTGACGTTAGCACTGATACTAGTCTTACCAGAGCCATGAAAGAGCTACACTGTTTATTGTGATGCTTCAGGTATCAGACTAGGCATTGTGCTTATGCAGGGAGATGGTGTCATTGCGTACGAGTCTCGGTAGTTGAGGCCACATGAGAGGAACTACCCTATGAACGATCTGGAGGTTGTATATGCTGTTCATGCCTTACACTATTGGAGACACTATCTTCTGGGAGAGCACTTTGTGGTCTTTACTGACCACAAGAGTCTCACGTATATCTTAACTCAGCGTGATCTAAATTTGAAGTAGCGCAGGTGGGTCGAGTATCTTCAATCTATTGATTTCAAACTTGCCTATTTTCCAGGAAAGGGTAATGCGGTGGTAGATGCGTTGAGCAGGCGAACTCAGATTCAGGCAGTTCAGGAGGCCAGCAGTGAGTGGAAGCTTATGGATCTGTTCTCTGAGAAGCATCTGCAGGTGCATGACAGACAGTATAAGGCCCCAGCCTTAAACCTTACTTAATATTGAATTAAATGAATAATTCACATTGAGGATCTTTTCAGGTTTAGAGTTTTAGAGAATTAGATCATAAATCATGAATTACATTCCACATTTAAACAAAGTGGTTACATAAAATATAGTATTTGTTTTTTCCCATCAACGGAAACATATTTAAAATAAAACATGGATTCTTTCTTGGCACTTCCTTGACACTATCATCATATCATGCACCTTTCCCTTGACCTGTGAAAAACATTTCAAAAACTTGGGATGAGCATAAAAAGCTCAGTAAGGGATATAAAGGTAAAAAAAGAAAACATTAGTCCATGTATGAAATCATACTTTACTCATAAAACATAATAATTTTAACATACCTCATCAAATCATGAATAAATCATAGAAATCATAAGTAATAAAGGTAACTTGAGGTATTCATAACATTCTTACGTAGGGCGTAACCCTCTTGGTTACGTTTGGAATACCCATCACAGTATATTCCCTAAATCTCTTCGGAGAAACCTTAACATTTAACACCTTCGCGTTACCCAATGCATTGGAGAGCTATATCAAGATCACCCGCCCTTATTTTATCACGGAACCACCCGTTTTCATAATAATTCCCAAGAACCATAACATAATCGTATCACATAAAACATGCATAAAGGAAACATAACATTTACACTTTTCAATCACAAGATATCAAAAACATTGATATAAAAACATTATGAAAACCATTTTCAAAACCAAAATAAAAGAAAAGTAAAACATGGTACTTATTTTTCATTTAAAAAAGAGTATATCTTGTAGAGGAATCTGAAACTCAAATAATGGTCATGGCGGCGGAGAAGTCGTTGTCGCCGCATACGTACGACAAAAAACACATTCCCTTTTAGTGTTTAGTAAATGCTTCGTATAAAAAGATTCCTTTTGAATAATCATAAAATCCAAAGGGGTTTATACACCGTATAAAATAATGTTGTGTATAAAACAAAATATTACTCAATGAAAGGAGATTAAGACGGATTCCCTTATAAAGAAGATATCCTTGGATTAAGGATAAATCAATTACATAATTATGTGTGACAAACGAATACACCAAATATAAGTGGATATTAAGTATAAAACAATCAGAGTTTATTCACACATATTCATAGAACGACATATTCAAGGAGTTCAAGTTTATCCCAAAGAATCAAAATTTGGTTAAGAAGTTCCCTTTCAAAAATTCGACAGCCTAACAGCGTCACTTCAAAATTCAGAAAATGAGTTGATGAGAGATAAAAAGGGTATCTCATCACTTGTACATAAAATTTACATCAATAAGAACATAAACCAACATAAAACTATGTAAATTAAAAGACCTAACAAAAGAAATATTTTAAAAAGAGGAGGGTGAAAGGTTCCCTTACCGACTTGGGTATCTTTCGAAACATACACCCCATGGAAGAAGGGCAATACATCATTGATGTAAATACTAATAAACAAAATTATATTACACAAATAGTAGAATAATGGTCAGTATATATACCACTCAATAGGAATGGTGGCAAATGTAGCATAAATCTCACGGGAATAAAAGTGAGATGAAAAATCCCTTATGAAAACTCGGCAGCCTAATGACGCCACTTAAAACTTACAAAAATGGATTGATGAGATCAAATAGGGTCTCTTATCATATTAACATAAAATGTAAATCAAGAGGAATATAAAATAACATCTCCCAACATAACAAATAGGAGCTTAAAAGAAGTGACATAAAGGAGAGTACTTAAAAAGAAAGAGAAAGGTTGGATCTCTTACGAAAATTCGGCATCCTAACAGCACCACTCAAAACTTCCAAAATTGATTGATGAGAGAAAGTAGGGTATCTCATCATATGAACATAAAAAGTATAGTAATAGTAATATAAAATAACATCCCAATCATATGAAATATGATCTTAAAATGAATGACATAAAAGAGTGTACTTAAAAAGAAGGAGAGGGGTAGGATCCCTTACAAAAATTCGGCAGCCTAACAGCACCACTTAAAAATTATTAAAATGAATTGATGAGAGTAAGAGGGGGTATCTTATAATATGAAAATAAAAATTGAAGTGTGTTTAATATAAAAGAACATACTCCAACAAAATAACATGGAGCATAAATGAAATGACATAAAAGAGGGTACTTGAAAAGAAAGAAAGAGGTCGGATCCCATACCTCGTGTCCGAAATGACTAGATCGTTCTTTAATCTCCTGAAAAATAAATTTTTTTCAATTTATAGTTTCTTAAGGACCTCGTTTAAATATTATTATTCAGTTCATATCACATATTATAATGTTATAATAATTGGTTAATAAAGTGAGTTCATATCAGACGTTTTTGTCGATGTTCGGTATATGAGTAAAAATTGAACTTATTGGAAAAGAATTTTCCATGTAGTTATAGGTACATCATATCCAGAATAGTATTGATGTTTTAAATATCATATATATCTTGTATATATTCATTTTATACTATTCCATAGCATTTTGAGATAAAAAAATTAAAAGCACTGTTCATGGAGACGGTAGGCCGTACGTACGCATGAACGCTACTTTCATTTTTTGTCATATGAATGGAATTAAAACAAAATGAGAGATATATATATTATAATTCCAGAATTATATCCATAATTTAGATTTAATATATTACATATATATCTATTATATATATTTACTTATAATAGTAAATTACATTTGGAGATAAGAAATGAAAGGTACTGTTCATGGAGACGGTAAGTCATACGTACGCATGAATGCTACTTTCATTTATTCTTTTTATATTCAATGGAATGAAATAATAATGATATAAAGGTATATTATAATTACAGTAGGATATCATATGTAATACCATTAATTCCATCCTTTATACATCCCACATATGGCATTAACGAATCAAATCACTTTGAGGGGGCGGTAGTCCGCACTTCCGAAAATGAAGATATCGCGTTTACCCATAATGGAAACCATAAAGGTATGCCATAAATAAAAAATACAGAAACATAAGGAAAACATAAACATATTATATATCATATATAAATATAGTGACATCTTAATGGCCACCTTTGAAGGTGTTAAAAGAATATCGAACAATCATCATTTTGTGAGGCAGTAATTCGCCATCGACAGAAACAACATGTTCTTTAACCATTAGAAGGAGGTGTGTCAAAGTGTAGCTCGAATCCTTCTTATAAAAAAAATCCTAGTATATTTAATATACTGGTGTTGTTACAAAAAAATGTAATAAAAAGATTTTACAGGTTTGTTGAATCAAAATAAAAAAAAGAACACAAGGGAAGACATTACCTTTAAATCGGGTAACTCTCTTTGATTTGAGTTCAAAGGCTTCCTTGGAAAGGATTCTGCACAAAGTGAGGCTTTATTGATGAAGATAGGGATGTGGAGAGATGAAATGGGCAGGGGTTGGCCGAGCCAAAGGCTTGAGAGGTGTGTGTAAGGTGGTAGAGGTGGGGTCCTTTTATAAGAGGAGAGGAGGGACACTCTTGGAATGTAATAAACTATTACATTATTATAAAATGATTTTCGGATTTTAAAGGTCCCAAAAGGATATATTTAGAGTATAAGGTGATAATGTTTCGAAATAAACTCATACAATAGTTTTTTGACCAGTTTAAGACTTATATTGCACCCTATCTTCTCATTATATTTAAATCGTTCATTTATGAGGTAATCACTGCATCATCACGGTGTCATAAATAAATTAATTTATTTAATGTCTAAAAATTATAAAAAAAATATCATGATGTATGAAATCATTTTATATTTCTAATGAATATTTATAGTAAAAAATATGACTTATATAACCCCATGTAAAAATTGTTTTAGTAAAACAAGACAAGTTTGTGACATTTTAATTTTAACTTTAAATAAAAAGTTATTAATGTCATTTTCCTACCAAAGTAACTCCATGGGTCCCAAAGTTGACCCATGGATTGTCTTTTTCTTCCATGACTCATACCATAAGGGTAGAACATTTTTCATGGTCATTCCATATTATTAAAACATTATTTTTACCTTAAACTACACTAATTACCTCTAATCGCGATTAAAACTTAAAAGGTACTATTCACCAAAAAAATTATTTTAATCTCATTGAACCACATTTTACTTCCTATTGACAACCATTTATGTCGGATTATTGAAATTCAAACCACAGATGTGGTAAAGTTTCATTTAAATGAAAAAACAGTTTTTAAACTACCACTAAGTGGTTTCACTATTCATCAAAAATTGGAGTTTTTTAGAAAAATACCAAAAATTCACCCTAATCTATATTTGATATTCTGAATTAAAAAATGATGTCTTTTTTAAAAAATTCAAAACATATAATTTTCATTAATTAATTTAATAATTAATTCCCACTATCAAAACAAATAGCGTGTTTTTAAGAAACAATATCTATTAAAATATTGACACTAGTCTAAGTCCAATTTCAATGTGAAATTAATTCCAATGACCACTATTGGATTAAATGGTAAAAATATATTCTAATTTCCCTTTAAAAAAATTCAAATGATAATCTAATTGTATAAATAAATTAGATTAAAAAGAGGTTTTGAATTAAAATACAACATTTTTCACTATTCATTAAAAAAATGAACTTTATCGGAAAAATACAAAAAATTTACACAAAGTAAATTTTGATGTCTTGATTCTAAAGAGGAAATTTATTTTGTCAAATATAACACATAAAATTTTCAAAAAGTGGATTTAAAAGTGGTTCTCCATCAAAAGGCAGTTAATCGACCTTTTAAAGAATATTAGAATGTTTACGCTTAAAATTGGATTCATTCGCATTTTTAATCCTCTAACATTTATTGTAAAAAGTAAAAAATATTTGACAAACATATATAATCATTTTTTAGTTAGTTATTTTCATTCACACCATTACAACGGCTAGGCATTAACTACTATTTAAAATAATATTATCTTATTGTTAGAGTACAACGTAAGATTCCCATGAAACCCGTTGTTGCGTATTGGGTACACCATAGAGCATAGCATCCCCTTTAAAGTAATATTAATATTTTATTCACAAATATGGATAAATGTTAAAATGTCATTTTCTTTATTTACCTGGGGTGTTACATCCTTCCCCCCTTTTGGGAATTGTGTCCTCGCAATTTTAAAATTGGGCTTGGAAACTTCATTGAAAATCCCATATCGGAACAAGAGTCAGTAAAATAATCACTTTAAAATAAAGGGAGATAAGTAAAAAGGTCACCTGAGTTAACCCATACTAGGATTCCATGTAGGAAAACATGTATATAGAGGAAAAATCAAAGGTCCATGTTCTGAGGGAGAGTGATAGTAAACATGTCTAGGAGAAACATAACCATAAGAAAATCACAAACTTGTGATCAGTTAAACGGTATTCGATTCCCCACTAGGAAAAGTTAACAGAAAACATTTTTGTTTTATGTTACTCTTCATTGAAGAATTTATTTTTTAGCTTAACTAAATCATAATTAAACATACTTACTTGTCACATAGACTTTCAACTTTTACTAGATTCCTTAATCAAACTCATATTTTCTCCAAAAGACGAGTATTTAGGAAGACTTGTTCGCATTAAGAGTACTATAATCAACTTATTGAGAATCATCTAATCCAAAAAAGAGAACTATATATTCCCCACGTCTTTAGAAAAAAACCAAAACCAAAATTGTTAGTATGAGATCAGATAATCCACAATAGTATAATCCTTTATAAAAAGAAAATCTATTCTTAATATCCAAAATTTCTCCCAAAAAAACCCAAAGTTCAACGAAGACCATTCGATAAACAATTGTCCATAAAATTCTTCAAATTAAACCAAACTAATATTGAAACCCAAATATTTGAAGGATTTAATCACATAGCCTTCCAAGGTACAAATTAACTTTTATCTCCAAATAACATCAGTTTCTCTTAAATTCTCATATTGAAAAGTAATTAACCTAATCACATATCCTCCATGATAGGTTAATCATTTCCATAGACAACCCAAAATAAACTTACTCTTGATTCCTAAAATCATCTAACTAAAAAGAATTAGTCAAACTAACCAGGGACTTCACGTAGTCCAGTGGTAGGTGATAAATACCAGTCACACTTTAGTTGTGGGTTTGATTCTCGTAGCTTTGTCCGACGCAATGGGTTGTCACATAGTCTGCGTGTTGTCCTTTTTCCAAAACTATATAATTCGTAAAACATTCCCCAAAATGAGATAAAATCTTCAAAAATAATCATAACATATTTTAACCTCATGTTTATCTCATGCCTTTTATTTTCCATCATAACATATAATGACCCATAATTACTTCAAAAGTAAGGATCATATAAACTCTGATGGTTACCTTTATAATTATTACCTGAACTTCCACATAGATTGGTCATCTCATACATGATGAATTACAAAACATACCAATGTTCAAGTGGTTGATCATGACTCCTTTATAGTTGGTTTAGAACAACCACGAGTTTCTTCATTGAATCCCCCATTTCATTCAGTCTCTTAATCATAGAACCATCACAGTTTCCATCAAACCTATTGTCACTTTGGTGCCTGATAGATCCATCCATTCACTAAAAACAGAAATGTCAGTGTGAGTATATCAACAAAACCATCATGTACTAATGAGGAAGATAAACACTAAGATATACTTAATCATTCACTTTATCTAAAACTAGGACTCTTTCTAAAATCCTAACCATTATGGTAATGTCACTTATGCTTAGAGAATACCCTAACCTCTGAAGTTATCTAAACCGACCTCTGATACCAACTATAAGTCCACAACCTTAAACCTTACATAATATTGAATTAAATGAATAATTCACATTGAAGATCTTTTCAGGTTTTGAGTTTTAGAGAATTAGGTCAGAAATCATGAATTACATTCCACATTTAAACAAAGTGGTTACATAAAAGATAGTATTCATTTTTCCCATCAACGGAAACATATTTAAAATAAAACATGGATTCTTTCTTGACACTTCATTGACACTATCATCATATCATGTAACTTTTCCTTGACCTGTGAAAAACAATTCAAAAACTTGGGATGAACATAAAAATCTCAGTAAGGGATATAAAAGTACAAAAAGAAAACGTTAGTCCATGTATGAAATCATACTTTACTCATAAAACATAATAATTCTAACATACCTCCTCAAATCATGACTAAATCATAGAAATCATTAGGCATAAAGGTAAGTTGAGGCATTTATAACATTCTTACGTAGGGAGTAACCCTCTTGGTTATTTTTGGAATACTCATCACAGTATATTCCCTAAATCTCTTCGGAGAAACCTTAATGTTTAACTCCTTCGCGTTACCCAATGCATTGGAGAGCTATATCAGGATCACCCACCATTAGTTTATCACGGAACCACCCGTCTTCATAATAATTCCCAAGAACCATAACATAATCATATCACATAAAATATGCATAAAGGAAACATAACATTTCCACTTTTCAATCACAAGATATAAATACAACACATTGATATAAAAACATTATGAAAACCATTTTCAATACCAAAATAAAATAAAAGTAAAACATGGTACTTATTTTTCATTTAAAAAAAAGTATAGCTTGGAGAGGAAGCCAAAACTCAAATAATGGTCATGGCGGTGGAGAAGTCGTTGTCGCCGCATACGTACGACAAAACAAATCCCATTTTAGCGTTTAGTAAACGATTTGTATAAAAATATTCCTTTTGAATAATCATAAAAGTCAAAGGGGTTTATACACCGTATAAAATAATGTTGTGTATAAAACAACATATGCCTCAATTAAAGGAGATTGAGACGGATTCCCTTACAAAGACGGTATCCTTGGATTAAGGATAAATCAATTAAATAATTATGTGTGACAAAATAATACACCAAATATAAGTGGATATTAAGTATAAAACAATAAGAGGTTATTCACACATATTCATAGAATGACATATTCTAGGAGTGTAAGTTTATCCCAAAGAATCAAAATTGGGTTAAGAAGTTCCCTTGCAAAAATTCGACAGCCTAATGACGTCACTTCAAAATTCAGAAAATGAGTTGATGAGAGATAAAAAGGGTACCTCATCACTTGGAAATAAAATTTACATCAATAAGAACATACCCCAACATAACAATATTTAAATTAAAAGACCCAACAAAATAAGTCTTTTAAAAAGAGGAGGGTGAAAGGTTCCCTTACCGACTTGGGTATCTATCGAAACATACACCCCATGGAAGAAGGACAATACATCATTGATTTAAATACTCAGAAACAAAAGTATATTACACAAAGAGTAGAATAATGGGAATTATATATACCACTCAACATAAATGGTGGCAAATGTAGCATAAATCTCATGGGAATAAAAGTGAGATGAAAATCCCTTACGAAAACTCGGCAGCCTAACGACGCCACTTAAAACTTCCAAAAATGGATTGATGAGATCAAATAGGGTCTCTCATCATATTAAAATAAAATGTACATAAAGAGGAATATAAAATAACATCCCCCAACATAACAAAGAGGATCTTAAAAGAAGTTACATAAAGGAGAGTACTTAAAAAAAAGAGAGGTTGGATCTCTTACGAAAACTCGGCAGCCTAACGACGCCACTCAAAACTTCCAAAATTGATTGATGAGAGAAAGTAGGGTCTCTCATCATATGAACATAAAAAGTAAAGTAAGAGTAATATAAAAGAACATCCCAATCATATTAAATACGAGCTTAAAATGACTGACATAAAAGAGTGTACTTAAAAAGAAGGAGGGGTAGGATCACTTACAAAAATTCAGCAGCCAAACAGCACCACTTAAAAATTATAAAAATGAATTGATGAGAGTAAGAGGGGGTATCTAATCATATGAAAATAAAAATTAAAGTATGGTTAATATAAAATAACATACTCCAACATAATAACATGGAGCATAAATGGAATGACATAAAAGAGGGTACTTGAAAAGAAAGAGAGAGGTCAGATCCCTTACCTCGTGTCCGAAATGACTCGATCGTTATTTAATCTCTTGAATAATAAAATTTGGTCAATTAATATTTTCATAAGGACCTCGTTTAAAGATTATTATTCAGTTCATATCACATATTATAATGTTATAATAATTGGTTAATAAAGGGAGTTCATATCAGAAGTTTTTGTCGAAGTTCGGTACATGAGTAAAAATTGAACTTATTGGAAAATAATTTTCCATGTAGTTATAGGTACATCATATCAAGAATATTATTAACGTTTTAAATATCATATATATCAAGTATATATTCATTTTATACTATTCCATAGCATTTGGGGATAAAAAAATTAAAAGCATCGTTCATGGAGACAGTAGGCCTTACGTACGCATGAACGCTACTTTCATTTTTTGTCATATTAATGGAATTAAAACAAAATGAGAGATATATATATTATAATTCCAGAATTATATCCATAATTTATATGTAATATATTATATATATATCAATTATATATATGTACTTATAATAGTACATAACATTTGGAGATAAGAAATGAAATGTACCGTTCATGGAGACGGTAAGTCGTACGTACGCATGAACGCTACTTTCATTTATTTTTTTGTATTCAATTAAATGGAATAATAATGATATAAATGTATATTATAATTAAATTATTATATCATATGTAATATCATTAATTACATCCTTTATACGTCCCATATATGGCATTAACGAATCAAATCACTTTGTGGGGTCGGTAGTCTGCACTTCCTAAAATGAAGATATCCCGTTTACCCATAATGGAAACCATAAAGGTATGCCATAAATAAAAAATACAGAAGCTTAAGGAAAACATAAACATATTTTATATCATATATAAATATAGTGACATATTAATGGCCACCTTTGAAGGTGTTAAAAGAATATTGAACAATCATCGTTTCGTGAGGCAGTAATTTGTCATCCACAGAAACAACATGTTCTTTAACCATTAGACGGAGGTGTGTGAAGGTGTAGCTCGAATAATTATTATAGAAACATCCTAGTATATTTAAGATACTGGTTTTGTTACAAAAAAAAGTAATAAAAAGAGTTTAGGGATCTGTAGAAGCAAAATAAAACAAAAGAACACAAGGAAAGACATTACCTTTAAATCGGGTAACTCTCTTTGATTTGAGCTCAAAGGCTTCCTTGGAAAGGATTCTGCCCAAATTAAGGCTATATTGATGAATCGAGGGATGTGGAGAGATGAAATGGGTAGGGTTTGTCTGAGCCAAAGGTTTGAGAGTTGTGTGTAAGGTGGTAGAGGTGGGGGCCTTTTATAAGAGGAGAGGAGGGGCACTCTTGGAATGTTATAAAATATTACTTTATTATAAAATGATTTTCAGATTTTAAAGGTCCCAAAAAAATATATTTCGAGTATATGTTGATAAGTTTTTGAAATTAACCCATCAAATAGGTTTGTGACAAGTGTAAAACTTAGATTTCACCCTATCTTCTCATTTTATTTAAATCTTTCATTTATGAGGTAATCACTGCATCATCACGGTGTCATAAATAAATTAATTTATTTAATTTCTAAAAATTATAAAAAAATATATCATGATGTAGGAAATATTTTTATCTTTATAATGAATATTTATAGTAAAAAATATGACTTATATAACCCCATGTAAAAATTGTTTTAGTAAAACAACACATGTTTGTGACATTTTAATTTTAACTTTAAATAAAAAGTTATTAATGCCATTTTCCTACCAAAGTGGCTCCATGGGGTCCCCAAGTTGACCCATGGATTTTATTGGTCGGACATGACTCATCCAATAAGGGTAGAACATGTTTTATGGTCATTTCATATTATTAAATCATTATTTTTACCTTAAACTACACTAATTACCTCTAATCGCGATTAAAACTTAAAAGTTACTATTCACCAAAAAAAATTATTTTAATCTCATTGAACCACATTTTACTTCCTATTGACAATCATGTTTGTCAGATTTTTGAAATTCAAACCACAGATGTGGTAAAGTTTCATTTAAATGAAAAAATGGTTTTTAAACTACCACTTAGTGGTTTCACTATTCATAAAAAATTGGAGTTTTTCAGAAAAATACCAAAAATTCACCCTAAGAAATATTTGATATTCCGAATTATAAAATGATGTCTATTTTACAAAATTCAAAACATAGAAGTTGTATTAATTAATTTAATAATTAATTCCCGCTTTCAAAACAAATAGCATGTTTTTAAGAAACAATATCTATTAAAAGATTGACACTAGTTTAAGTCCAATTTCAAAGTGAAATTAATTCCAATGACCACTATTGGATTAAATGGTAAAAATATATTCTAATTTCACATAAAAAACAATTCAAAAGATAATCAAATCATATAAATAAATTAGATTTAAAAGAGGTTTTGAATTCGAATACAACATTTTTCACTATTCATTAAAAAAATGAACTTTATCGGAAAAATACCAAACATTTACACAAAGTAAATTTTGATGTCCCGATTCTAAATAAGAAATTTATTTTGTCAGATATAACTCATAAAATTGTCAAAAAGTGGATTTAAAAGAGGTTCACCATCAAAAGGCGGTTAATTGACCATTTAAAGAATATTAGATTGTTTACGCTTAAAATTGGATTCATTCACATTTTTAATCCTCTAACATTTATGGTAAAAAGTAAAAAATATTTTACAAACATATATAATCATTTTTTAGTTATTTCTGTTCATTCCCGCCATTACAACAGCTAGGCGTTAACTACCATTTAAAATAATATTATTTTATTATTAGAGTGCAATGTAAGATTTCCAAGAAACTCATTGTTGCGTATTGGGTACACCATCGAGCTTAGCATCCCATTTAAAGTAATATTAATATTTTATACAAAAATATGGATAAATGTTAAAATTTCATTTTCTTTATTTACCTGGGGTGTTACAGATAGGGACAGACTTTCCTATCTTTTATAGTCGTTACCTCGACATTACTTGATCAGGTGCAGATGAGGAAGCTATCAGACTCAGAAGGCTTAGTCATGTGGGAGAGTGTGTCAGGAGAGGACCCTCTTCCTTGATGGACAGTGGGCAAGGATGAGATCTTGCGTTTCCAGGGACACGTATGGGTGCCACCAGACATACGCAAGGAGCTGATGTGGGATTTTCATTCCTCGGTTTGGGTAGTTCATCCTGGCGTCACCAAGATGTATCGAGATCTTCATCGCTAGTACTGGTGGCTGGGTATGAAGAAAGATGTTGCTGGTTTTGTCATGAGATTCTCTACTTGCCAGCAGGTGAAGGCAAAGCATCAGCGACCAATAGGCCTTTTACAGCAGTTACCCATTCCAGAGTGGAAGTGGAACGATGTTGTGATGGACTTCGTGACCGAGTTTCCGAGGTCACCTTGAGGGAACTATGTTGTTTGGGGTGTCGTCGACAAGCTCACGAAGGTGTCTCATTTCTTTCTGATCAAGGATACCTTCAGTGTCGATGATCTGGGATGACTTACATTAGAGATATCTTTCATCTTCATGGAGTTCCACACTCTATTTCTTCAGACAGGGATGCACTTTTCACCTCTCAGTTCTGGTAGGGACTTGAGAAGGCATTGGGTATACAGGTACTTTTGAGTATAGCATACCATCCCCAGACAGATGGCTAGTCCGAGCGTACGATCCAGGTGCTAGAGGATATGTTGAGGGCTTGCATTCTGGACATTGGTAGTTCATGGGAGAAGCATATCCCTCTGGTGGAGTTCTCATACAACAATAGTTTTCAGGAGACTATTCAGATGGTACCATACGAGGCTCTGTACGGTAGGCCATGCCGACCACCCTTATGCTGGATGGAGGTAGGAGAGGTAGCTTTGCTGGGACCTCATCTTGTTCAGGAGACTTTAGAGTAGATAGAGCTGATTCGGAAGAGGATGGCTATAGCACAGTCTCCGCAGAAGTCTTATGCTGATCAGCGGAGATGACCTCTAGAGTTTGATGTTGGGGATCAGGTTTTCCTGTGTGTCGCACTGAGGTTGGGACACAAAAGGATTCAAAGACAGGGTAAGCTTTCACCACAGTACGTCAGGCCTTTTGAGGTATTGAAGAGAGTTGGGACAGTTTCCTATAAGTTGCAGTTACCTCAGAGGTATCGGTCCATGCACGACGTCTTCCACATCTCTCAGCTCCGATGTTACTTTTCAGACCCGTCTCATGTCTTTCAGCCTGTGGAGGGTGAGCTCAAAGCAGATGCATCATTTGAGGAGCATCTCATCCGAATTTTCGATCGCAGTACGAAGGTTCTCCATGGGCGGTCTGTTCCTCTGGTATGGGTGCTATGGAAGCATGGGTGAGTACAGGACAAGACCTCGGAGAGGGAGGCCGATGTGCGGTCATAGTGGCCGGAGCTGTTTGGGTTTTCTTCTTCTACACCTCGCTAGGGAAATTCAGGGATGAATTTCTTTATGGGGGGAAGTTTGTAAGAATCCAGATCTTCGTTTCAGGTACACCTTTCCTTTTTATGGAGTTTTTAAGAAAAATGGACTTTCTGTAAATTTTTGAAGTACACGCCGTGTACTTTTTGAGTACACGCCGTGTACTCTTCTCCGGCTCGAAGCCGTGTGCTGGCCATGTCCAGGCCGCACACACGGTGTGTAAGGGTGATGTGGAGGCTAATTTTGCCAGAGTACGGAAAAACCTAGTACATTCCGTGTACTCTAAATGTACATGTCGTGTACTTTTATTTTTTCACTAAACATACCAGGGTCGCGCCTGATGGATAGAACACACGCCTTCTCTAGGTTTTTCATCCGAGAGAGACCCGTACGTCAGATCTTCCCCGATCCCCCACCTCTCCATCCGTTCTCCTATATGAGAACGGTCTATTAAGTTGGAAGCGCAGTGGTGAGTTCTTCCTTTTGCTTGAGCCTTGTCTTCCAATCCCTCCTCTTTTCCATGTTATCGTGGTTTATGTGTTTTTGGTGTTTCCTAAGATCTGCGAAGTTCTAAGGAGAATCATACATTGTGGTTCAGGTATATTGATCTCCTTGGATCGAGGTAGGTGTTTTGTGCCTTTCTATAGGAATTTGTTGAATATCATGTGCAATTTCTGCCAATTCCCTTGAACAGGAATTGTGTATTTCCATGTTTTTCCCCTGCTATTTTTCCCTCTTTGCTTGATTGTTTTAGTAGAGGTTATGTTTGTGAGTGAAGTAATTTGTTTTGTGCTCAGGTTGATTTTCCATTCTTGTTTTTCTTGTTTGGCATTTTTCCAGTTTCCAGACCTAGTTGTGGGATAGTGGAACTGTGATATTGTTATGTTTTTGTGCCTTAGAATGATAGCCAAGTAGTTCTTGAGGTTTACATGGGCGATACACTCACACAGAGCATGTTAGTTTCACACAGGACTATGAGAACCTAGTGTAGTAGACCACATTGAGAATAGACATAAGGTATTCTCCAGAGTGTCTTATAATATGATTCGAGACCAAAGGGGGAATTGACTATGAGTTCTTCCTCAGAGAGACTGTAGTTTCTCAATACAGGTCATAGGGGGAATGAGACATTGAGTGCTTCCCCAGAGAGCCTTTAGCACGATACGAGACTATAGGGGGAATTGAAGGTGAGTGATTCCTCAGAGATTCTATTCTTAGCTGAACCAGAGGGGTGATACTGTGTGTGCCTCCTAGACGGTTGCTAATACTTGTGGGTTGAACCATAGGGGTTAGGCTATGAGAGCTACCCAGAGGGTTACATGTTTTCTTCTTGTTGTTGATTGTTTACTTATGTAATTTATATGCTAGAACTGTAGACTATGACTACTGTATATTTTTCCTATTTACCGTTTATGTACTTTTCTTTCCATGTATTCATTGACTGTTAGGCACAGATCTTTGGGTGGTTACCTATTGGGACTTTGTCTCACACCCTGTTTGGGCCATGATTTCGTCCCAAGCATATTCTATTGTTACAAGGATAGATAAGGGAAACCACCCTTCTACTTCAGGTACCTCACTTGCTGGAGCTGGGGATCATGGGACCAAGCCGAGGCTAGCGATGCTGAGGAGTTTCTCTTCTGATTTTATTTTTCTGTTGCTTTAGTAATTGTGTTCAGATGTATTTCAGCATGTTTGTTTGTTTACTGCTTTACAAAGACATATGTACCATGTTGCATCATTATTATTTTATACATTGCTTCTCATATTCAGTTCAGTTGTTGTATGTTGTTATTGTTTCTGCTATTGTGACTTGTTGTTCTTCCGCTGTATACTTTACAGAATGAGGGTATAGTTTCCCCACCGACTCACCAAAGCCCTCGCTTCTAGTCGACAGCCTCTGGCGTTTGGGGAAACGCTCTTGTGGACATGTGGTGAACCAGGTACAGGGCACCAGTGGAGGGTCTCCGGCTTTGGGTTGTTACAAAAATATATCGACATGATTTTATACATCATGATTTTTTAATAGTATATATATCACATCATTGAACATAAAGATAATTTCTCAATATTTTCAGTGAAAAAATTTCTACTATAACCACCAAATTAAAATATGGGTAAATTTTCTCATGAATTTATATTATTTAATGGAATAAGTTATCATCATATCATTGTATATGAGTGGACATGCTAGTCTATTATTTGAATAATTTTTAAAAATTATAAAACCTTTTCCATTATTAGGTAGTGTAATTATAGGTACACCAAAAAACCTTATTTTTATACCATTGAAAATTTCTTTACAATCATTTTTTCAAACGATCCTAGTTCCCATCCAGGTGAAATTAGGTTTTAGATTAGATAGACAATATAAATCCCTCAGAACATTATTTCAGAATCTAGAAAACCATAAAAATCAATCGATCATAATAACATGGTTAGTCTGGGACATTAGAATGTAAAAATGGTGTCACAATTATATTATAATGACTATAACTCATATAGAAAATTTTCCTTGATATATCATCCTTAACAGTAAATTTATGATATCCAGAATGTGTAGGATCGAAATATAATATGAGATGCTCAATATACAAGAGGGGGGGTGAATTGTATACTTTAAAAATTCCTTTGGAACCTTTAAAGTTAGTTAAGAAACTATAGTTTCCTTAAGAAAAGGAAAGGGCTAAGTTTAACAAAGTTAAACTAAGTAAATTCACAACACCTCTAACACCGAACTAAACTTTGGAAAGAAATTCCAAAAGTAGGTTCCGGAAATATGGTTCCGGAAATTGAAACTTAACAAAAGTTACAATATGAGATTCTACCTTAAAGCGTATAGAATCTAAATGAATCAGAGTAAGTAAGGAAGTATAAGAAAGTTATACTTTCCTTAAGATACAAAATGCAGCGGAATAAAGACAAGTAGTAAAACTACTAGTAACAAGATAATAGTCTTTTAACCCAAAGAGAAGGGTATCCAACAACCTTGGATAAAGGTCCCTTGATTTATAATTTCAAGCAAGTCTGTCTTACCCACACCAGGGTAAGCCCTCGATACGAAGATCGGAGTCTCTGTCTTGCTATCCCCGCAAGCCCTCAACTTCAAGGTAGTTGGTAACCTCTGTCTTTCTCAGCAAGAAAGCCCTCGATCTTTAAGGTAGTCGACACCTCTGTCTTCCTATCCCCGGAAGACCTCGAATATAATCACCAACATTCGGAGTCGCACGAAGCTTTGAGAGTTGATAAGAGACTCTCTCTCTAGAAATCACTTCAACAGCATGTAAGCCCTTTTTCAACAATCAGCATATTAGCCATCAGCCTCGAGCTCTTTCAAATGAGCTCCTATTTATAGGTAAGGTCGGCTCCTCTCCAACGGTCATATTTTCCTTAAAGATCGGAGGGACCTATACACGTGTCACTTAGACAACGGTTAGTTTATAACAAAATGGACGACATCGTTTTATAACAAAGTGAGTGTAACAGAAAGTACGACATCGTTTTAAACTCTAACATAAAGGTTCGGAATAGAAACTTCGGAGTGAAGGTTCGGAATGAATAAATTCAGAGTGTATAAAACAATGATAATCAGATTCTGTTTAACAGGTGAATTCGGAATGAGAATTCGGAATAGGAATTCGTCATCAGAAATCGTAATGAGAATTCATCATCAGAATTCGTAATGAGAATTCATCATCAGAATTCATAATGAGAATTCATCATCAGAATTCGTAATGAGAATTCATCATCAGAATTCGTAATGAGAATTCATCATCAGAATTCGTAATGAGAATTCATCATCAGAATTCGTAATGAGAATTCATCATCAGAATTCGTAATGAGAATTCGTCATCAGAATTCGTAATGAGAATTCGTCATCAGAATTCGTAATGAGAATTCTTTATCAGAATTCGTAATGAGAATTCAGAATGATATTTCTTCATTAGAATTCGTAATGAGAATTCTTCATTGGAATTCGTAATGAGAATTCTTCATTGGAATTCGTAATGAGAATTCTTCATTGGAATTCGTAATGAGAATTTTTCTTCTCAATTCGTAATGAGAATTCGGAATGGGATTTCTTCATTAGAATTCGTAATGAGAATTCTTCTTCAGAATTCGTATCCTGAATCTGGAATAGAACTAAGTCAGAGTTCATGTCCGGAATTCGGAATGAAACTTCCTTATAGTTCTTGTCCAGAATCCGAACCCTAAAACAGAATGCTTTATATCAAAGTTTCAATGATTCCGAGAAAATGAATCCGAAACTCATACTTAAGAAAAATATGAATGAAAATATGATAAGGATAATTTTTCTTATAAAAGCGATTTTCCTTAAGAAAGCAATTTTCCTTATAAAAGCAATTTTCCTTAAGAAATCAATTTTCCTTAAAGATAAGGTGTTTGTGATTTTCAAAACAAGAAGGAATGGAAAAGTCATAAGGAAAACCTTATTGACTCAACAATCTCCCCCTTTTTGGAAAGCACAAACATCCTTACGAAAAAGCTATTCCAAGAAGAAAGAAACACATTAAAGCTTATCTCCCTCGGTTTAAGGATATAGATGAATACGACTAACTTACCCTTAGGCTTTGAAACTCTAAGGATCATATTCATATTTCCGGAGTGATGTTTCATAAGAAGGTCTTCTTTACGAAAAACTCCCCCTTAAACA
Organism: Viscum album; assembly: GCA_963277665.1. NCBI lineage: Eukaryota > Viridiplantae > Streptophyta > Magnoliopsida > Santalales > Viscaceae > Viscum > Viscum album. Next base: position 1,039,519,489 of record OY728163.1, on the reverse strand, counting down.
AACTCTTATTAGAATTCTTTTTCCTTGGGTATTTTTCTTTCTCCCCCTTTGATAAACTCTTATTAGAGTTCCTCTTTTTCTTAAGGATCTTTTCCTTCTCCCCCTTTGTGATTTTCAAAAAGAATTGGAGGGAATGGAAAATCTTAACAAAGTACCTGAAAAATTAGTAATGACAACAATAGAAACAACAAGTACGACTTTCATTAAAATTAGAATCTCGACAACAAAAAAATACAACAAAAAGATCGGATTGGTTATTTCGGATCTTTCTCCTTCGACATTAGCCCCTTAAGAATCGTCTTGATCTTCTTTAAGTCTTTGTGATCTTCCTCTGCTTGCTTCTCTAAGACGACTATTCTTGCTGACTGAGCTTCAATTATTTATTCCTGAGCCTTCATCTTTTCTTCCTGAGCTTTCATCTTCTCTTCCTGAGCCTTCATCCTTTCTTCAAACTCGATCCGATAATCCCTTTCAAATTTCCAACTTTGATTAACGGAATTGAGCTTTCCATTCAGATCTCTCACTTCCTGAATCCGAAAGTTCTTTTCCTCTGTCAATTTCTCTTCGAAGGATGCAGTCAGCTCAGTAATCTTCTTGTCTTCGGTCTCAAAGGCATCCTTAACATTATCTTGAAACTCATCAAGCAACCTCATCTCTTCCACATTCTTCTTCGAACAACTTGTCATCCTCTTACAAGATCTTTTATGATCTTCGTAACCAACAAAGAATGTTTTGAACTGAGATTCAATCTCAACACACTTATCCATAACCATCGATACGGAGTCGGTTTTCTGATTCAACGCATGTTGGAGCATCTGGCATCGTGAATCAATGCTTGAGAAGGTCGGAATGGTTCCTACCAACTTCTTCAAAGACTGAACAACAAAATCATGCCCCAACGAAGATGACTCCGAATCTGAAATCTTGCTCGGAGAATTTTCTTCATCAATAATCTCCAATTTCCTCTTAGAAGAACTACCAGCTTCCTTCCTCTTTCTTACTACTGAGCTCGGAGTCTCGGTAAGAATTTTCTTTCCCTTATCTTTTTCCGGAATAGAATCCTGTTCTGGAGTTTTCTTTTCACTGTCAGAAACTTGAACAACCAAATCTTCCTCATCAGAAACTTCTTGAACACCAACCTCTACGTTTCCCATCTGAGCAATATCTTGTAAAAGTTGTTCTTCTTCTCCATGATAGGAAACTTCTTCTTCTCCTTTCTCTTCTTCCATCGCAGGAGTGACAAGCTTCGAAGATTCAGCTTTTGAAGTCCGGAGTGATAAGTGTTCCGAAGGAGTTCCCTTGTACTCATCAACTTGTTTTAGCACATCTCCTGTCTCACCACTTCCTTCAGCAGCCTCTTCAACTTGTTCCACTTGTTCTACTTCCTCAGTATTTGTGACAACAGCCTCTTCCGAAGCAACAAGATTTCTTCCTGGAGTCTCAGGTAGAGATTCCAGAGAGAAAGATCTCGGAACTGGGATGGTTGCTGAAACCATTTCATTGAACTTAAACAACGCTTGAACAGCCTCGGCTTCTGACATCTTTTTCTTAAGCTTGTTTTCCTTAGCTTGTTTCTCAAGATCATCAGCAGCTTTCTACTTCAAAGCTTTAGCTTCTGCAGGATCCAATCCGAACTGCGGATCCCCTTCTTTCCTCTTCTCTTTGTCAGCTCTCCACTTTGTAACAACTTCATCAGGATAGGTCTTCTTCTTCTTAGGCTTTGGTGGTGCGGAGTGGACTTCCTTAGACTTAGGTTCCTCGGCTTCGACTACCACTTCTTTCAGTTTTCTCTTCCTTACCGGCTTGGATGATTCCGGATCAGCAGATTTCAGAGTCACTTCTACTTGAAGAGGTAGATCAATAAACTTCCCAGACTTCTTGTCAAAAGCTATATTCATCCTTTTAAGCGTGCTATCACTAAGCAACATGATCTTGCAAACTTTTGGTTTAGAACTGCAAGCTACCTTGAAAGATTCTAGGCACCTAACTATGATCTTTGATAATATTGCTGGGTACATGATAATCTGAGCTCTGAGATTCCCCTTCTTCAAATTCTCAATATTAAGAAGAATATGCTTCATCAAGTTAAACTTTCTTAGATTTATCAGGAAATCTAAGATATATATCTCACTCTTCTTCAATCTATCCTTATCACCTTTTCTCGGTACGATAAGCCCTTGCACCCATAACTCTAGAATCCGGAAGTTTGTAGATAGGCTTGCAATTTTCGGAGCCTTGTCATCATCCAATCCGAGAGTTTCTAAGGCTTTTTCCTTGTTGAAGCTACCCTTGGAGTCTGGCAATACGTGAGAAATAAACTCAGCTTCACCTTCATAAGATAACCCTACCAAGCTTGCAGCCTTGGTGTAAGAAAGTTTATATGTCTTGCCATATGATTTGAACGAAAATTTTTCTCTATTATCTTCCTCGAAGAAAGCAACTGACTCATAAAACTCAACAAGCAAATCTGAGTACACTTCATCTTGGTTGCCGGTTTTTGATACCGCAACATCTTCCCAGCCATTTAACTTGATATTCTTTGAAATGACAGAATCGTAGTTGCTGAAGAAAGTCGGATGAACTAACCTTTCTCTGTATATTAACCACTGAGATATAGGCTTGGTTGAAGACATTTCTTGAGACGCTAACTCTGCAGACATTCGGATCTGAAGTCTTCTGAGATATTCGGAACAGAGAAGACTGAAGTTCGGAGCGGAGAAAACTGTGGTTCGGAACAGCCTTAAATCAGAGAGTCAGAGCTTCAGCACGCGAAAGCTTGAAACCGATGTGGGACTAGGAATTAGGTCCCCTTTATATAGGCAACGAGATGACGGTTGACATTCCATAGATGATCTAATGGTTGGAATGAGATGCGATCAGATCTGACAGTTGAGAGCTTGAATCCGATCTTTTTGAGGTTTTATTAAAACAAGGATTTAAGAAAACTAAAAACCGAAAACAAAATATAAGAAACTGCCAGCAAGTAAAATATGATTACGAAAACTTCAGTAAGGAAATCATACCTTTCGGATTAGCTTAGGAAAGTTGTTCGTAATGGGTAATATAAAGATGACTACGAAAAACTCAATAATAAAAAAAACAAAAAACTCAATACGAAAAACTCAATATGAAAAACTCAATACGAAAAAGTCAATTCGAAAAACTTAATTCGAAAAACTTAATACGAAAAAGAGAAAAAAAACTTGTTATGGAAGATTCAGTACGAAAGTTCCGTTATGAAAATACCAGTACGAAAGTTTTTCATTCTGGAAATTTCCAATACGAATACTTCCATTCCAGAAGTATTCTGTACGAAAATACCCATTCTGGAAAATTTTCATTCCGGAGGTTTTCATTCCGGAAATCTTTATTCCGAAAAGTTTGAAAATGTTTTTTGAAAAACTTTGTTTAAACAAACACTCAAATGTACTCCCCCTATGAAAAGGAGTTTATTACTGTAAGGAGACTTTTTCAACAGAAAGTTACTTGAGAAATATTACCTTACGGTTATCATTCCTAACTTCTGTTTAATATATTCAAATATATCAGAAGGCAAAGACTTTGTGAATATATCAGCAAGTTGATCTTGCGTTCCGATAAACTGAAGAATAATATCTCCTTTTAGTGTGTGATCCCTAAGAAAGTGATGACTAATATCTATGTGTTTTGCACGAGAGTGATGTGCAGGGTTTTTACTTAGGGCAATGGCACTTGTGTTATCACACAAAATTTGAGTTTTAGTAAAACTCAAGCCATAATATGTGAGTGTGTGTTGTATCCACAACACTTGTGCACAACAACTTCCAGCTGCTACATATTCAGCTTCAGCAGTGGAGAGTGCTACAGAATGTTGCTTCTTGCAGGACCAAGAAACTAATGAATCTCCTAAGAAATGAAAAGTTCCGGATGTACTCTTTCTATCCATTCTACATCCACCAAAGTCAGCATCAGAAAATCTTTTTAGAACAAAATCATTTCCAGAAGTATAAAATAATCCTAGATCCATGGTTCCCTTAAGGTAGCGAAAAATTCTTTTAACTGCCTTTAAGTGATATTCCTTAGGATTGGATTGATATCTTGCACATAAGCATACTGAAAACATTAAGTCTGGTCGACTAGCTGTTAAGTAAAGTAGACTTCCAATCATACCTCTAAAAGATGTTTGATCTACTGGTTTCCCAGCTTCATCAAGATCTAAAGAGTTTGAGGTACCAATAGGAGTACTTATACTCTTAGTGTTGTCATAACCATACTTTTTAAGAAGATCTTTAATATACTTATGTTGAGATATGTAGGTTCCTTCTGGTTTTTGAGAAATTTGAAAACCAAGGAAAAATGTTAACTCACCCATCATACTCATTTCAAACTCAGATTTCATTAGACTAGCAAAAGAGTCAGTCAAATATTACTGAGTTGAACCAAATATAATGTCATCAACATAAATTTGAACAATAAAAACATTTTTCTTATCTTTCTTTATAAAAAGGGTTGGATCTGCATTTCCCTTAACATAGTTATTTTGAAGCAAAAATCCAGTGAGTCTATCATACCATGCTCGTGGGGCTTGTTTAAGGCCATACAAAGCTTTGGTAAGTCTAAAAACATGATCAGGATGTTTTGTATCTTCAAAGCCAGGTGGTTGTTCAACAAAGACTTCCTCTTGAACATAACCGTTAAGAAAAGCACATTTCACATCCATTTGATAAAGTTTGAAATTAAAGAATGCTGCAAAGGCAAGTAGAATACGAATAGATTCAAGTCTAGCTACTGGAGCATAGGTTTCTTCATAGTCTATTCCTTCTTGCTGATTATAGCCTTTAACAACAAGTCTAGCTTTATTTCTAACAATGATTCCATTTTCATCACATTTATTTCTGAAAACCCATTTTACTCCAATAACAGAAGTTTCCTTAGGTCTTTCAACCAAGGTCCAGACTTTATTCCTTTCGAATTCATTTAGTTCATCTTGCATTGCTTTGATCCAATCATCATCACCTAAAGCTTCATCAGTACTTTTAGGTTCTAATTGGGAAAGAAATGCTAGATGTTCTACTTCATTTCTTAAGGAACTTCTAGTCCTTACAGGTAGATTTACATCACCAATGATACTATCACTGGGATGATTCTTAAGAAACACCTGATTTGGGTTTTGTAAAACCTGTTCATCAACATAGGGTAGAAAGTCTTCTGGGGTAAATGTTTCAGAAGTATCTTCTAGGACAATTTCCTTATCATAAGGTTCTTCTATCAAAGGTTGATAATCAGTTTTTGAAAACACATCCGAAGATGTAAGTTGAGATGGTTTAAAAACAAAAGGATCAAACTCATAAAATTTTACATGTACTGTTTCCTCAACAGTACAAGTGTTTTTATTAAAAACTCTATAAGCCTTAGAGGTTGTGGAATATCCTAAGCAAATTCCTTCATCAGACTTTGGTGCGAATTTATGTAAGTTATCTTTAGTATTCAAAATGAATACTTTGCAACCAAAAACCTTGAAGTAGGAAAGTCTAGGTTTTCTACCATTCCATAACTCATAAGGAGTTTTATTAAGAAAAGGTCTAATCAAAACTTGATTTATAGTATAACAAGAAGTACTTACAGCTTCAGCCCAGAAATGTCTAGCAATAGAATATTCACTCAACATGGTTCTAGTTACCTCTTGAAGAATTCTATTTCTTCTTTCAACTACACCATTCTGTTGAGGAGTTCTAGGTGCTGAAAAATTGTGAGTAATACCTTTCTTACTACAAAAAGTTTCAAAATCAGAATTTTGAAATTCTCCTCCATGATCACTATGAATAGTTTTCAATGGAAGGTTTTTCTCATTTTTAACTTGAGCTCTAAAACTTTTGAAATAAGAAAAATCTTCAGATTTCTTTGCTAGAAAATAGACCCAAGTAAATCTAGTGTAATCATCAACTAGAACAAACACATAGTATTTGCCTCCAATACTTCCAGTTTGTGTTGGACCAAAAAGATCCATGTGCACCAACTGTAATGCATCAGTTGTTGAGACTTCACCGATTGACTTAAAACTAGATTTATGTTGCTTGCCATATTGACAAGGATCACAAACTTTAGAAGAATCAAATCTTAGCTCCGGTAGATCCTTAACAAGTTTCTTCTTAGAGAGTTTACATAGGTTCCTAAGATTACAGTGTCCTAGTCTTCTATGCCATAACCAAGAATGATCTTCCATTGCACTTAGGCAAGGTAAATCTTGGCTTCTTAGGTCTTCTAGGTTCAAAGTGTAGACATTCTCTTGCCTATTGGCTGAGAGAATAAATTCTTCCTTGGAATTGTGAACTAAGCATTTATCATTCCTAAAATTCACAAGGTAACCTTCATCACATAACTGACTTATGCTAATGAGGTTGTTCTTAAGACCTTTAACAAAAAGAACATTTGAAATCAAAGTTTTACCAAGAAAAACTATATTACCAATACCAACAATCTCTCCCTTAGCATTGTCTCTGAAAGTTACCTTTCCTCCTTTCGTTTTGATAATCTTTTCAAAAAGGATTTTGTTACCAGTCATGTGCTGGGAACATCCACTATCCATGTACCAAATATTGTTGCTGGAACTTCCTTTATTTTCCTGAAATCAAGAACAAAGTTAGATTTTCGGAATCCAAACTTGTTTGGATCCGAGATTTGCAGACAATAAAATTTTAGGAACCCACATTTTCTTAGAAAAATAAGCTTTGTGAAAACCTAAGGATTGGGTTTTGTTTAAGGAACAATTTTTTGCCCAGTGACCACCACATTGACATTTAGTGCAAAATGGGGCACTCTGAGGAACAAAATAATTGTTACTGAAAACTGGTTTTGCATGGGTATAACCAAATCCGGATTTATTTCTTAAAGGTCGTATTTGAGAATACATCTTATCAAAATTTTCTTTACCATGGGTAAAGTTTGATAAACACTTCTTTAAGGAAAAAATTTCGGACTTGAGTTTTACAACCAAGTTTTTATCCTCAAAATCATTAGTTTTAGAACTAGAGTTAGGCTCGAAAACATTTTTCTTAGGAATTAATTTTTCTAACTCTTTAGAAAGTTTATTCTTCTCAGAACATACTTCCTCAAGATTTTTTGAAATATTTTCAAAATCAGCATTTTTCTTATCAAGATCTTTAGAAAGATCTGATATCTCTTTAGTAAGAATAGAATTCCTAGAATTTGCCTTGTCAAGTTTCTTGTTGAGTTTGGAATTCTCAATCTCAAGAAGTTCAGCAAACCTAGAGACTTCTTCATAAGTAGGTAAAGTATTTTCCTCATCAGAAGATGATTCTTCATCAGAAGAGTTATAATACTTACTATCATTAGAATTTAAAGAAACATTGGTCAATGATTCAGCATTTCGTACCTTAGCCATAAGACAATGATTATTAATAGGTAATCTGGCTATAAGACCAAGATTCTTCTGTCCTGAAGATTCATATTCAGAAGATTAATCTGAAGAGTCACCACCACTGGCACTCCAGGTGTCATTAGCTTTTAGAACTTTCTTAGCTTTAGCTTTGTAATACTTCTTTCTGTTCCTGTCTGAATGTCTTTCCTTTCTTTCTTTCTTTTTGATCATAGGGAAATCTGGTCTAATATGTCCAGCTCTTTTGCATTCATAACAAGTTACTTCTCCATCTTTCTTATCATTCCTGTCCTTCTTCTTATACTTGGATTGAAAGTTTCTCTGTCCAGCTATCTTGTTCATCCTTCGAGCAAGATTGGCTAATTCATTTTCTGAAACTTCACTCTCACTAGATTCGGATTGGAAAATAACTTTCTTAGACTTGGATCTGGTTACTCTCTCAGGAGTCTTAGCTTTCATCTGATTCGAAGTTGTAGTAAAAGCAACAGTACCATTTCCATTCTTTTTCTAGATGTTGTCAGCATCTCTCTTCATTCTAGTTTCATGTTGTAGAAGAGTTCCAAATAATTCATCAAGAGTAATTTGAGTGACCTTCCTGTTCTCATCTATAACTGTTCTCTTGGATTCCCACTCATTGGGCATAATGTCAATTATCTTGTCCACAAGAGCTTCATCATCTAATCCTTTCTCTCCCATAGATTGTAGACTGTTGACGATAGTCATAAATCATTGTTGAACTTTACAGATAGGTTCTCCATAAGGAAAATTGAAGCCATGATATTCAGCTCTAAGCATAGCTCTTCTAGTCTCAATCACCTTAGAAGTCCCAAAGTGTGTAACCTCTAACTTCTTCCATATACAATTAGCTGCTTCACAAGAAGAAATTTGGCTATATATATTTCTAGTCATTGAACATAGTAAAGTGTTGCGTACCTTATAGTTGAGTTGATATTCTTGCTTTTCCTGGTTAGTAAAGGTTCTGACTTCCTTGTCAGGAATTTTATAGTCACCAGTAAGCATGACAAAGTTATCTACCCCAGTATTGATAACAAATGTCTTCATACGATCTCTCCAGTATTCATAATCATTACCATCAAATATAGGTGGTCTTGTAGGATTCAGATTGTCAATCGATCCAACATTAATTCCTGTCATACTAAAAATAACTTTGCACACAAACTTGTTAGTAGCAAAGATTCGTTATAACAAAGTTCGGAATAAGAAAAGTTCGGAATGGATAAATCGGAATGACAAAGTTCGGAATGAAAAGTGAGCAAGAAAAACTTGTATGTGAGTACAAGTATTTCAGTAACCTTGGCTCTGATACCAAATGTGAGAATGGTATAGAGTAAGAGGTTTCCAACCTCTGATACCAATTGTAGGATCGAAATATAATATGATATTCTCAATATACAAGAGGGGGGGTGAATTGTATACTTTAAAAATTCCTTTGGAACCTTTAAAGTTAGTTAAGAAACTATAGTTTCCTTAAGAAAAGGAAAGGGCTAAGTTTAAAAAAGTTAAACTAAGTAAATTCACAACACCTCTAACACCGAACTAAAGTTTGGAAAGAAATTCCAAAAGTAGGTTCCGGAAATATGGTTCCGGAAATTGAAACTTAACAAAAGTTACAATATGAGATTCTACCTTAAAGCGTATAGAATCTAAATGAATCAGAGTAAGTAAGGAAGTATAAGAAAGTTATACTTTCCTTAAGATATAAAATGCAGCGGAATAAAGACAAGTAGTAAAACTACTAGTAACAAGATAATAGTCTTTTAACCCAAAGAGAAGGGTATCCAACAACCTTGGATAAAGGTCCCTTGATTTATACTTTCAAGCAAGTCTGTCTTACCCACACTAGGGTAAGCCCTCGATACGAAGATCGGAGTCTCTGTCTTGCTATCCCCGCAAGCCCTCAACTTCAAGGTAGTTGGTAACCTCTGTCTTTCTCAGCAAGAAAGCCCTCGATCTTTAAGGTAGTCGGCACCTCTGTCTTCCTATCCCCGGAAGCCCTCGAATGTAATCACCAACATTCGGAGTCGCACGAAGCTTTGAGAGTTGATAAGAGACTCTCTCTCTAGAAATCACTTCAACAACATGTAATCACTTTTTCAGCAATCAACATATTAGCCATCAGCCTCGAGCTCTTTCAAATGAGCTCCTATTTATAGGTAAGGTCGGCTCCTCTCCAACGATCATATTTTCCTTAAAGATCGGAGGGACCTGTACACGTGTCACTTAGACAACGATTAGTTTATAACAAAATGGACGACATCGTTTTATAACAAAGTGAGTGTAACAGAAAGTACGGCATCATTTTAAACTCTAACATAAAGGTTCGGAATAGAAACTTCGGAGTGAAGGTTCGGAATGAATAAATTCAGAGTGTATAAAACAATGATAATCAGATTCTGTTTAACAGGTGAATTCGGAATGAGAATTCGGAATAGGAATTCGTCATCAGAAATCGTAATGAGAATTCATCATCAGAATTCGTAATGAGAATTCATCATCAGAATTCGTAATGAGAATTCATCATCAGAATTCGTAATGAGAATTCATCATCAGAATTCGTAATGAGAATTCATCATCAGAATTTGTAATGAGAATTCATCATCAGAATTCGTAATGAGAATTCATCATCAGAATTCGTAATGAGAATTTGTCATCAGAATTCGTAATGAGAATTCTTTATCAGAATTCGTAATGAGAATTGGGAATGATATTTCTTCATTAGAATTCGTAATGAAAATTCTTCATTGGAATTCGTAATGAGAATTCTTCATTGGAATTCGTAATGAGAATTCTTCATTGGAATTCGTAATAAGAATTTTTCTTCTCAATTCGTAATGAGAATTTGGAATGGGATTTCTTCATTAGAATTCGTAATGAGAATTCTTCTTCAGAATTCGTATCCTGAATCTGGAATAGAACTTAGTCAGAGTTCATATCCGGAATTCGGAATGAAACTTCCTTATAGTTCTTGTCCAGAATCCGAACCCTAAAACAGAATGCTTTATATCAAAGTTTCAATGATTCCGAGAAAATGAATCCGAAACTCATACTTAAGAAAAATATGAATGAAAATATGATAAGGATAATTTTTCTTATAAAAGCGATTTTCCTTAAGAAAGCAATTTTCCTTATAAAAGCAATTTTCCTTAAGAAATAAATTTTCCTTAAAGATAAGGTGTTTGTGATTTTCAAAACAAGAAGGAATGGAAAAGTCATAAGGAAAACCTTATTGACTCAACAGAATGATGGTCAAACATGGAAATGTATTATGGTCAGCACAGTTGATAAAACAAGTCATTAATATTGGGTAGATGATTATGATTCTTAATAGTATTATATTTATGTTCTCGATAATAAAAGAAAAGATGAATTGACTATATTTATTCTTAACAAAAAAACATGTCCATCCTATAGTGATGCACTGGGGACTATGAATCCCTTATAAAGACACCCTTGGATTATCTTCTTGATTTTATTCAAGTTAATCGTGACCATTCTATATAGAGTTTTTGAAAAGGTTCTATAAATGGGTTTAAGTTCTATTGAAAACTAGACTTCATGATTTAGGGGAATCATATGAAAGTTTCACGTAAACACATCATTATATTCCCGGTCAATTAGAATATGATTCATGTTTAATTTCTCCCCAAGAATTTAATATAAATATCCCTCAATGAATTTATATTAGGAACCATAAAATAGGAGTAACATCCATTGAAATTTCATATTCATCATTAAACTACCATACTATAATAGTTTGATTCAAAATATCAAATGTGACTTCCCACCCATGGAAATTGATATAGGATATATATATATGTAGAAAGTTATTCCAATCCCAATATCACATCAAATAAACTAATGATTTATTTAAACTATTTTCCCGATGTATATTCTCACAAAATTCTATCATATTGGAGTTACAAACCTGAGATGTGATCATAACACAATTAATATTTTTTACTGATAACTCAACATCAAGTCATCGGGGGTTATGATATGATAACCATAAAAAGGTATTTAGATATATAATAGTGGGTATATCAATAATAAAATAATAGAATTAAAAATCAATGTTGGATGGCAATGTTAACATTCACCACTTTATTCTCATGACCCACTTTAGAAATTATCATAACATAATACTGACCTTTACCACTAGTATTAAAAGGTTAATGACACCAATTTTCATCATTAACCCTCAGATTCTTGAATGAATTGGTGAAATGTTCATACTCATTTTAATTATATAATTTTAGTGTCGGTGGAACATATTTTTATTTTTTTTCACTATACATTTCATTGACTAGCCTCTTCACATCACTTCTATAGTATTTTTCTTAATGACCTTATTTTCATGAGTTAAAACATTTACCACACCCCATAGGGTAATTTAAATCAGGATTCTTATTAAACATCAGACATTAAGGAAAATAATTTTTCATTCCTCCATGGGATTTATTATTAATATTTCATCAATAATTCATATTTCCCTTTTTTCTAAAAAAAACCATCATACGAACGAGAGTATCCAGTTTCAAATTGAATCTTATGACATTATTTATAAAATTATCAATATAAATAAGTGTATATTATATCCAAAACCTTTCAGAGACCTAATCTGAAAGATGTAAAGAATAGATCATAAATTCTTTGAGGATGAATTATAAAATGGAAATAATAACATACAGGTTTAGGGAAATCATCCTCATTCCTAATAATGGATTCACCATCACATTACTTCAGTTCCAAAAATTACCATTCCATTTTCAAGAGAAGGATTTGGGAAAATACTTATTGAATAAACATTCTTAAATTCATCCCATATATTCAAGAAAATTTCATCCTCTTTTCCCAAATTCTTAATATGCTTCTACCATTAATTTGATCCACCTTATAAATTATATAATTTTATGATGAATTTTTCATGATCTTACAACTTGATATTGGAAAATATATTTTTAGTGGCACTAATCCATTTCTCAAAAATTAATATAAGAAATAAATAATTGAAGGATGGAGTAAATTTCCACATAAATAATCAATAGTTGTTTATTAATTCCTTTGGATATTTTTAATATCACCATGAATCATGTTACTATTCATATCATGAGAGATTTAGGTGAAATATCTTGAATATTTCACATACAAGCTCAAATTTCTTTTTTACTTATGAGGGAAGTCATTACATTTCCAGACACATTCAATGTTATCATCATTCCTCTAGGGTCCATCCATTAACTAAAACCAAAAATCATAGCGTGATAAAAAAATCAAAGAGAGTGATCATGTAATAATGAAAAAACATTCATAGGTTATCTGTATCATAGAACTTATATTAAATCTATGAAACCTAATGTTTAACCTATGTAAATCATAGTTATTATATTTTAAACTAATTTATAGCGTCTTATAATGAAAATTCAAATAAACACAAACATATAACCCATGAGTGTCTATAACAGTGTGCATTCTTAGGCTTAGAAATCATGCATCCACTATGATCTAATTAATAACCAATCCTCCCATTTAAATGTTGTTACCCATAAGTGAAATTGTTCCATATTCACATCCAATTTCCAGTATCCAAATATATATATATTTTCTAGGAAATCCAAAAAATATATAATTTACTAATACTTTAGGATGTTATAATATACATAGAATTATTCCAAAAGTTTCGAAAAATGTTATCCAATCATAATCCACAAATATTTACTAAACATTACTATGATTCCAAGAGGGAAAACCCAAGAATTTAATATATATATATATATATATGACACCATTTTAGATAAAAATTCAATATATATCAAAACAGAACATTCCCTAGTACAATAAAGGTTTAGATTCATTAGATACCAAATATACTATCATATTATTTCATGAATTATCTTCAAAATCTCCAATAATTTCTTCACACATAGTACACTTATTTGATATACCCTAACCAAAACATTTCTTCCGGACCCGAGGAAAGGAAACATAAGAAATGGTTAGATCATATTCTCAATAAGGGGAAAAATAGATATCAATAAATGACCATAAGATATCTTATAATAATTAGATGTGTATGATAACATGATTATAAATTATATTAATCATACTAAGTTTTCCAAATAACATTAATAATAAATCACTGAATCAAGAATTATAATAAAAAATAAATAAGTCTTTAGTGGGTAGAATTTAAAATCATCAATAATAAGCCATGAGGACATATCATAAGAATAATACATTATTTTTTCGAATATATATAATAATAAAAATTATTTCCTTAGTCGTGGCTCACAATGAAAACCATCATAGTGGGCTGGGCTCACTCACCACTCTATAATTTCCAAAGTCAAGGATTTCTCTTTAGACTACCATGGTGGATATATTTTTTATGGAATTGGGTTTACTCACCATTCCAGTCTTTATTATCTTATGAGATATCCATCATTAACCAATGCACTATAGTGATATATAGGTCTGAGCCCACCCATCACATAATTAGAACCATATATCTATGTTCTACAAGTTTATACAACATTCATAATAACATCCTATCAAAATAAATACACAATAAGTAGTATTTATAAAAATATCACCATTTGATCATATCTCAAACCATGTAAAAGAAATGAGTTTTAAAAAGGATTCGACATAACATAATTAACTCATGGGAACAGTATGAATTTCACTTAATCGTCCTTAAATAATCACTATCATAATAAATCCATAGAAATAAATTTTATAGTATGATATAATCATATCCCAAGTAGTGTATAATAATCCCTATATTACATTTAAATATAAGAAAAATTCCTTCAAAATATCAGTCAAACCTTTATTAGAAAACATGAAAAAATATCCTTTTATTATAATAAAATTCTAGCATAAAATTACAAGAATATTGATAATATAAATTTCTTGGAAAATAATTTATAAAACATGTAAATTAATCTTGTAATAAAATAACCTTCATGATATAAGGAAAATTATTTCATTTCGTAAAAGTTTAAATAAAATTGCTATTTCACACCATTGTAAAAATTTAGAAATGAAATTTTCAGAGAAACATTCATTTATAAAGATTCTATTTTAAACAAATATAATTAAATTTAAATATAGTTAAAATAAAATTTTTAATTATTTTGTATTGGTTATAATATTCATTGAATAATTTCCATGAGTCTGAACACGAATGAAAAATGATATCAACTAAATAAGAAATAAGGTTAAATTTTCTATAAAAACAGTTATTTTCTCATTTTAATTACCAAAATCAATAAAATGGTAAAATACTATAATTAAACATAATGAATGAATAAGTTATCTTTTTAATGGGAAATTTCCATATAATTTTCCTAAATAGAAATTCAATGATAAATAATCCTGATTGAAATGAGATAGAATATTAAAACCCTTTACTCATGTGCCATCATTATTTTGAAACATTCAATATCCTATATAATATATATTTTTATGTTATTAATATATTATATAACTATATTCATAAATAACATATTATGCATCATTATTTAATAATTTAGAATTATAATTTTAAAATCAATTTCTTTATTAAGATGAACATTCAGGTGAAAACTAGACCGTTTTACCTGAATGTTTGAGTTTGATGTATTAGGTCCATAAGACTTTGTCATGTTTTCATTATCTATATAATAGTAATAATAAAATAAGTATCATATTTATTAATCATGTACAATTTTATAATTTTTTATAAAAAACAATTGATGAAAAAATAATCACATCAAAGGATGGAGGTTGTACTCCACATATACACAGAAGCGATGTTATTGGTTTCCAAATAATGGAATGGTAAGAGGGAATGTAGAATATTATAATTATATAATAATAAATATTTCATTAATATAATCTATAAAAATTAAATCTATCATAATAACCATCCATTAATTCTGGTGATGGAAAATGAATCATATAGTGATGCCGAGGTGGTAGTCCACATGTTCGTACGAGCGATACATTAATTTCCCATTAGATGGAAATGATGTGGAAAATGTTTAAACCATGATTATAATAAATATATTTTTTTAATATACTTAATTCATTATTTAATAATGGATAAAATATATTCAATGGAGGTTTAATATGAAATAAAATTGAAAATACTCGGTTAAAAGTTAAACCTCTTTATTAAGAAAACTCATTTTTATTAAAAAAAATTATCCATTAAAGCCTGAATTATAACAAAATGAGATATAGATTTTGGTAGGGATTTTAGAAATGAATAAGTTTAGTTATCTTTCTGTCTATTGGGTTGATAATGTTTGATGAATAATGGACAGGTAGTGTCATTTTATAAGGGACAGAGAGGTCATTGTGTGAATTTTTCAAAATATTAAAATATAATAATGTATTACACAAGTCAAGTGGCTCAAAAATGTTAAATAATAACATATAATATGGATAAGGATTAAATAAAATAAAAAATTCTAATTTTAGACTTGTTTTATGAAATTTTAAACCATATCTCTTAGGTCAACCCCACAGTAAAACTATTTTAACCTTTACAATGAAGACTCGTTTTAATTGTTTTTATTATTAATTATATAAAATTATGGTTAATATAAACATTTTTATCTAATATACTGATTCGAAATATAGAATAAATTATATATGGTTCAATTTCTATAATCTCTAGAATTTAATTTTAAAATAAATACACAAAACAAAACAGAAGTATTTTTCACATAATGAATTTTTATGTATAAAAATGGTTTTACCATTATTACATTCTATGAAAAAAAATGTTATATTAATGTTTTAATTATATATTAATTATATTTTTCATGTATTTTATTAAAATCATTCATTAATAGAAATTAATTCAATTTATTATGATAAAACAATATTTTCAGTATAAAAATAAGTGTTTTGTGGAAAACATAATTTTTTAATTGAATTTTTTTTATTTTAATTTATAATAAATTTATTTTATAATTTTGTAAAAAAAACTTTTCCAAAAGTTAATTAGTAATTTTTTTAACTAAAAGTCCAACAACTCTGGGATAAATTTCACATTAAATAATGACATTTATATCGTGGTTCGTTTAAAAATGGTGTTTCTTATAAATAAATCCATTAGAGAAATAATTTTTTTAATGAAAAATATATCTGAACATATCGATGTGTTACATGTAAGACCCATATATTCAACTAAGAATATAAAATTCCCTCTCGATGTGTAATAAAATGTACAACGTGTTACCACTAGATTATAAAGTCTGTAAACTCAAGGATTTCAGTTGGGAAAGTAACCTCACATTCTTGTAATGTAAACAAAAATATAGGGAATGCCTCTTAGAGTACACTATGTGTGATTCAACATGAGACCCTGATTCATGTAGTATAATAATACATGACATGCACTCTATAGAAACCAAAATGTAAAAACTATGGTATTTCCAATTATTATATTGTGGCTCATGTCGTGTTGTGTAGAATGATATTGTGTATAATACTACACACCATGTACCTCATGTGGTTTTCATAAGAATTTATTGGTCCACACACTTAGTTGTGTTCCTAAAATACTATATGTTGTGTTTATTCAACCTAAATTCCATTTGGACCCTAACTTATACCTTAGAAAAAAAAATATACATATATTATGTTATATCACTACACACAATGTTATTAGGAATTCGAGATGCAAAAATTTTGTGAACTTTTCCAATACACCATTTTGATCAATAAATACTTCTTTTCAGTAATTATTGACTAGGTTGGTGAAAAAATTCACAAAACAAGAACAAAAAGTAAAAAAATGGAAATGATAAAAAATTAAAATAACTAGTCATACCATGTGGTGAATCACTAAAGGTTTAACATTCAGCTCTGTGCTACAAAATTATTTCCTCCCAATTCAGTTATGACTGGCCTACTCAGATGAGGATACTCATCAATCCTATCATCTCTATTCTTCTCCCTAATGGAAATAATGACAATATCCTCCTTCATCATGCGATTTAGGTGAATTCTAAAAGTGGGATAAAATAAATTATATATAACAATAAATTAAATTAAAATAAGGATCCATTAATCTCTTGAAAAGAGACTTAGAACTTGAATGGATTTTATACATCTTCTTGCTAAAAACACAGATTTATGACTCAACCATAGAGTCATAACTCCCACATAGTGCTCAGTTTAGGAAATATCAATGTTCATGGACATGGAATAATAATATTTTTTAAATAATATTAAATATCCCAAAAAAATTAAACCAAATTAAAATATACCCAAATTGTAGTCCTAGGGTAAAAAACATATCCTTAAATCAAAAAGGCCCAAAAAAATATTTTTGTGGTCATTTAGTATGTCAATTTACCAATTTACCAAACTTATATGTTTTTGGCTCCGAAACTCAAAAAAATTATTTTATATAGAAATCCTTAATTTCTAAATCCACACTACATTAATTATTTTAATTCCCAAAAAAATTTCAGAGTGGAATTTTGAGAAACCTATTAGCCATACTCTTAGAATAACCTCAGATATGATCCTCTGGATTACGAAGGCTTATAAATCTATGGGGACCTAGAATGATACCCTCATAAGAATGAATCCCCCTTCCAACCCTCATATTAGGGGTTTCTAATTTTATATTCTCATTTCTTGATGACTATAAAATTTCCTCCTCCCATCCCCAGAAAAGCTCCCAAAATGTTGTAAAAATCACCTATCATATTTTTATTATTATTTTACTCTAAATCATTATCATCCAACAACATTTCACACTTCAATTCAAATATATTACATGACCATAAACAATTGGTATCAGTTATATAAGGTTAATTAAAGAAATCATTTATAATCTAGGTATCTTGATCCACACCTTCAAAAACTCTATTCTAGATGACCTTCATACAATGAAAACATAATCTTATCAATTTATTCTAGTGGGACCCTCTACAAGAGTGATAAACATCATCATAAATTATCTCTACCACTTATTAATGATGGAATAAAATATCCAACATCAATGGTATCTATATCATTGTAAAAACATCACATTGATCCTCTCTTTCTCTTTTTTTAAATAATAGTAAAAACACACCTACTCAACTAACCATATCTATATTCTCATAGATTATAGATGATCTAATTAATATTATCCAGAATGATGGTTGAATTATTCCAAAATATCAAGTAATATTAACTAAAATATCCTAAATTGATCTACACATCACACACATTTGGATTCCATAAGGGATATCAAAAATAAACTCTGTATTTTTTCATAGTGGCCACATAGTCAGGGCGACATGCTACTTGATCAGTTTGATACATAGGATAGCCAAAATCATATTTTCTTACACATATCTTTTAAATATATAACTAATACCAATGTTAATAACATCCCATATAATTATACTCATGGATCCATCCTTTAGATATCATAGATCATGATCATAGACCCGACTATGTGTTAAATAATCAAAATACATTAATGTTGGACCCTAAAATTACATAATATCCCAATATAAATTCCTTAAATATTAGATAAATTCATCTATATAAATTCCCAAATCCATCAATGAAAAAAAAAATAATTTGGGTGTATAAATTTAAGGTTCTATTTGAACACATTTATAACCTCATTTTCCTAAATTATTTCATTTTTTCCTCTATCTCCTATCTTGGTCACAAAATCTATTGACTTGGATATGGAGATATCCTATAAAAAACTAGGTTTTGGAACCCCTCAGTGTAGTTCAGACCCAACCCAATAGGTTCTAACACCTATCAATATTCTATTAAAATTAAAGAAATATGTGTTGAAGAATCACATTTCATTGTAGTATGAGACCATGAATGGATCCATTATTGTCAGTATGATTCAAAATTCCATTCAATACCTCAATTGGTGCGAGTAGGAACTCATACGTTTTATATGGACTATTAAACACTACATGGGTCAATAAAATAGAATATATAAATGGGAAATGGCACTAGTCTTAATTAATACTTTACATTAAAAATCACCACTCAATTCCCATCTCGTGCTTCGTTAGAAAATCAATTAAATTGGAAAGGAATCGGTGTATTTCCTACACATAATTGACACAGAGAAAAAAATATTGATGAATTGAATAATTAGAACATAGCATGAGAAAAAATTTATATACTGATTCATAACTACAAGAATGATCATTTGTAATAACCATTTTACAAAAACAATAATTACTAATCGGGAAATAAATGGTCTCAAATTCATGAGGGTTGGACATGATCATAATGTAGGTCTCACTTCCAAATGAATATGGACCATGTGCCATATTATTGATCAGAAAATGGTAAATAAAGAAATCCATCAACCCGAAAATGGACTGTGGGAAATCATATATCAGTAAATATATCTTCACTTGTCCAAATTATACCATACATTGACCCCATAAAGAAATCTGTAAAAAAATACTCAAACTAATTGATTAAATGGTGGTGAGTGTTCACTTACATTTTGAGTATCAATTTGGAACATGTGGGGCTAAATATTCCATTAGGATATCTATCTCTAGAGACAATGATTCAATATTGAGAGTACATCATAGGTTGGTTCTAACTAATTTGGATACAATTATGAAATAAAGAGTTTACATCATATGATGGTTCTAACTAATAAGAGAATTAAAGAGAAAGGTTCACAATTTAAATATAAAACCAAGTTAGGAATAACTTTCTTATAGATATCCATATCCCTTATATATCAATAGTCATATCTTGTAACTCACTACGATGATAAAGGATATTCTAGATGTAGATGAAGTAGAATTTGATCAATATATCACCCACCACATACCAGGAAGCAATTACTGTAAGATTTTTAATATACCATTATTCCATTAATTATTGGATAATATCATATAATAAATGATTCCCCCCATGAACAAGGGTTGGCAGTGTATCTATTTAATAATATCTATCCACAACTCTCTATCATAGAATCTGACTCATCATAACCATAATCCTATGAATGAGGAACATAATATGATGCTTCAAAATCAATTAGTTGGTCATCATGAGTTTCAATATTGGTCAGTAGATCAAAACAAACACTATATGATAGCCCCACTCTCATTGAATTCTAAACCATGATAAGGGACCAAAAACTCACCAAGAGTCAATAATTTTGTTGAGGGGATGACCAAACACACTGGTGGAGGGTCTCATGAGAAAAAATATTTGGGAGGAACCAAACCACACATTATTATTCCCTATTTCATGTCAAAAATCTACATGTTAGTGAAACAATACCCTATCTCATAGTGGAGTACTATCTCCACTATAATATGATGGACTTGTTCCTCATTAGGATGAAGATAGTATATACTCCATTCCTGAATGAAATCACATACACATATAAATAATTTTCTATGGTTCTATATTCATCGTGTGGAACAAATTTCTATAATAAATTATTTGGAACTCAAAAATCATTGAGAAATGTATGTCTGTCAAGAGATTATCTAACACTTGAATGGATTAACCACACCCCATTACACTAAGAGAGTACTAAATAAAAATTTTAATTGACTAAAACCTATCATATTAAGAAGAACAAAATATAGATGGATGACCCTTGTATTTTATAGTTTGGGAGTACCAAAAAACTATTTTATGGGGTCCCAAAACACATTCATACTGAGAGATTACTGAACCCAAGCTTAAATGGAGTAATCGTAGGAGCATAGATGGTAGTATGAACACCTATATCCATGGTGGAGCATCAAAATCGAAATTCTATAATGGGTTATTTCACCATAGTATCAAAATTTCCCTATTGGTATTAATAATCTCAAGCATGGTGGTATCAATAACCAAATAACAAGGGAGTACCTAAAATATATATCCACTTTTTAATGAATTTTAGGGGCCATCACCCTGGTATATATACCATTGGGGGGGGGGGTTTCAACCAAGTCTAAACTAAACATCCAAGT
This sequence comes from Viscum album, assembly GCA_963277665.1. Taxonomy (NCBI): domain Eukaryota; kingdom Viridiplantae; phylum Streptophyta; class Magnoliopsida; order Santalales; family Viscaceae; genus Viscum; species Viscum album. The sequence continues at coordinate 1,039,498,126 of OY728163.1, read as the reverse complement.
ATATCGGGATCCCCATACTTGTTCTATGTCCATCCATAGAAAACAATATAGGAATTAAATTACTGGGATATTAATAGATAATAACCTAGAAGACTAAACTACCATGAGAGGTCTCATTTATACCGTTATCTATAGAAGTTTCTTTCAACACCTTTAGTGAACTCATTATAAAGAGTGAATTAATATCCTCACTCTGTGAAGATAGTACAAAAGTTTTATATCACACTATGGAACCAACAATGCAATAAACACTATATTATTCAAGTATCTACTTAATTTTACATTGTAAAAAAATCCATAAGAACTGAAGTTAGTCAAGAGATTATTAATATACATGTGTAGTAATATGTTAACTGCCACACATAAGCTTAGTTCCCTAGGTGGTCAACTTGGACTAATAACCCTAGTAATTGTTTGCATATATTTTTCAAAAATAAACTTATGAGGCGTATATATATAAACTCTATCCCTTTAACCAAATAACGTTTAAACTAATCTAAAATGAACCATCCCACTAGGTCCTTGCTCGGGATAGCGATAAACAGATTTTTCCACACCATGATATCACCCAATGGGACGAGGGATTTTGATTAGCATAAAAATTAATTATTTATATATGAGATTAATTTCACAATAAAACCATGATATAAATACACCATCATCATACAAAAAAAGTACAACCATGAAGTATATACATAACTAGATGAGATAAAATGACTATGAGGTACATTCTAAACATCTTTTGGGAGTACAATATAAATTCTAGTATATAAGGGGATATAATAAAAGTCTTTATATCCCACTATATAAAGAAACCCCAAGCAAATATGATGTAAAATGAACATATTAATCCAACTCCATCCCATGAAATATCACTATTGGAAACTATGAGGATTCAATAAAATCTAAATCCTCATGATACACACCATAAATATCTCCACCAACTTGTGTTCTGTTTGTATATATAAAACTTCTGTGGGAAAAAATCTTGTGGTATTGGGTGTATACAAATACCTAATTGTATTCCCCCAAAACATAAAGGTCTTTGGTCTATAGGTTAAATCTCTACCAAGGTCAAACTATACAACCACCCATATTATTTCATGTGAAAAAAATGATAGAGAGGAAGCTATATATTCTTAAACAAATATTATCAAAACCCAATATATCAGGTGAATAATGATTAACATTTCATTTGACTCATTTTATAGAATAAGGAGCCCCCCACCCCCTGAAAATACCTATTGTAGAGGAAACATAACATCTCCCTACTCATCATGACAATGATGATATGATGATAGTTCATTTTTATGGATAAATCAAAACTCAAGTTCCCCACCTATTACATAGGGGGTTTTATTAAAAACAATTTAGACTTAGTTGAGGCTTAGCCCTCATTTGGCAGCGCTCGTTTGGAATGAAAAGAAATGATACAGGGCGATTGGAATGTATTTCTTCTGTTTCGCTATTTCAAAAGTAGCGAGAGAAATACAATGCATAGAATCGGGGAGAAACAGATTTCTCCCCTATATACAATTTCATAGGTTTTGGAATCGTCCCAAAATCGGGACGATTTTGACGGAAATCATCCTTTGATTTTTCAATATTTTTTAAATACCCAAAATTATCCCTAGTATTTATAATGAATAATTTATAAATAAATGAATAACCATTTTGGGAATAATTCAACAGTTCATGCATGAGTAATTTATAAATAAATGAATAAATTTTCTTCAACTTAATTTATAAATAATAATTTTTCTATGTTCAATATAATTTATAATTAATATTAACATTTAAATATATATTTTTTATATAATGTGTATACAAATAATTTTGATTATAACTAATTATGTGTATAAATAATCATAATTAATTTATGAATAATTTCTATTATAGATAATTTTGATTATAATTATTTATGATTATCCTGAATTAGTAGTTTATATAAATATTTTATAAATAATTTTGAATGAAGAAATATTTTGAATTAATAACTATTTTGAATTAGTAATTACATTAAAATGGTAATTTTGAATTTATAATTTTTATTACCTTGAATTAATAATTTTGAATTTATTAAATATATAAATTTTTTTGATTATATTTAATTAATTTCTTAAAATTTTAAAATGTTTATTAACATATGTTCATAGTTTAATGTTTACCTTATTTTGATGATATGAAAGTAATGATTGATTAAAAAAATTATTATTTTTTGATTTTTTTATAAAAAATATAATAAAAATACATTTCTTAAAAGGTTATTTGTGTCATTTAACCTAAATTTTTGACATGGTGTCAGATGTGGTATCTGTGGGGATTTAATCTATGTTTGTTTTTTATATTGGGCAAGTATGCCTTTTAATCTTGTGTGTTTATATAATTTTTTAAGAAAGGTTATTTGTGTCATTTGCGTAAAAACGGTTTCATTTCTTTTGTTTTAAAAATTGTCACCAAACATGATGGAGAGAAATATAAATCATTTCTTTTCTTTTACTATGTTATTGATCCAAACACAAGGATAGAAATCACAATCATTTCTTTTCTTTTCTTTTCTTCTGTAAACTACCAAATCATTTCTTTTCTTTTACTAAAATCTTACCAAACACGCCTTTAGGGAATATTATCCACACTATATGAACTTATATTTCTACCCTTAACATATTGGGAAAATAACATGAAACAAAATACCATAATTGTTCTTGTATTAATTCCTCAGGACCCGAAAATCCTATCTAAAAACCTCACTCAAAATATGGTATCATGAGTTTGATTGATGTTGGTGACCCACAAATAATTAAAATAAACTCATTCGATCAAATGGATTCACTAACCCCAAAAATAGGTGAACCACACATTGTTCCATGAGGATATCCTCTCCCCATCCCAAAGAGGGAAAACCCTATTCCAAAACTATTCAAGGACCAAAAGGGATTCCTATGATCTTGATATTAAGGGAGGATAAAACGATTATATGGTGTTTCCCATCCAACATGACCTAGCTTCACCAGAGTTTTAAACCAATGGGAAACCTAGATTTCCAAGTGCACCATGAGTCCCTAAGCACCTAACTATCTATGAACCTAAAATTCAATGACCATGAATTCATCAATCCATAATCATGTTGGGGGACCCACATCAAGCGAGTACGTATACAATAGAAAAGTGATTTACCAAAAAATAAAGTTGACCTCGCACCTCACCAAAGTCTAAGATTAACTAAAAATATAATCGAATCCATCCAGGCAAGGTTTATATCACACCTCCAAGGGGGATATGTGAATTTATAAGATAATATAAATAACCCATACCCCATTATTTGGGGGAGTAATAATTCCATAACCATATATATAAGGGATATCATGTACCGTGAATAGAGTTATAATTAAATATTACTTATCATATAATACCCACACCCAATATCTATGGGGGTGTACTAAGTATATCAATTCAATGGAAAACCCACACCTTAATAACGTTGATTATCCAAGTGAGTATCCCATAACTTGTTTATACCTTTCTCACCTCATAGTCACTCTACTTATAGGTTAAATGAAATTGGAAACTAAAAATTCTTCAAATATAATACTCTATATCTCCTATGGGATATCATGGAGTGATACATGGGTGAGAAATGAAATTTATAGTATGTAATGTAGTGTTTCCATGAAGTCTATTACATAACATTATTAAATAATTGAATCTGTATGCCTTTATCCATACAATGTTATCAGAATAATACTATATGCTATACATATAAGAGGTAATTTAACTAATTCTCACATTAAACTATATATCTCATCAGAATCCCATTATAGAGTCCCATAAATTCCATACATATGTGTCACATATTTTTAAATAAATATACAATATATAACATTACTATCTACACTAGGATTATATAGGTATAGGATCATTGGGATCTTGGATATATAAACAACTAGTTAATACATGAACTACATCATATCCCACTATGTTTTATATAACTAGAACCATTCATAGACATATCATACTTAATAAATTTTTTCATAACCTCAGGAAAGGAATGATAATAATGGGTGTGGTCTGATGCCCAATAAGGATAAACAAGGGAGATATCAATAATCACTTAAAAATTACATGAGCATAAGGGTATGAGAGAATTATCATAGCATTTGAAAACCATACACTATATTTCATATATCATAATCCTGAGTCATGGAATAAATTTTGGTAGTTAATATGATATAGATCATAAAGAAATCAATGAAAATAATCCGTTAGAGTTTAAAATTTGAATATAAAATAAGTTTGTTGCATACGCATAAGAATATAAAATCATTAACTTAGTATCAAATAATCACTAAAAATACTATCATGGTGGATTTGTTTCATGCCCCATTCCATCATAGTGGTGAAGTTTCATTTCCAAGATAATCATAGTTTACAAAGTATCTTACTTTACAAGGTTTAATCTCCAATTTAGTCCCATTAATCTTAATATATATATATATATACACACACTGCATTTGAGGGATATATAATTATTGACCCAAAAAAGACATAATAAAAGCTGTACATATGTGTGTCATAATATTAAAAACCATTCATTATATCATTATTCATGAATACAAAATGGGTTTCATAAATATTATATCATAGAATAACTCGTGGAAAATAAATGGTTTTAATAAAAATATTTTAATCATAATAATAATCAATACAAATATATAATAATAATAATAATAATAATAATAATAACATCATTGTATTGTTTCCCAATTATTAATTTATGTAACATCAATGTATGTCATAATATATGAAAAAATCAATTAAAATACCACTTGTAACTTATCATGAGGTTTTACTTGGAAATTATTTATTTTAAATATAAAAAATTACAAAATATTAAAAAAAATTAATTCAAAATGTTTATAAGAAAATAGTAAAGTAATATTCAAAGGGATGAGGGTTCATGATGGTGGTAAAAACGTTTCATGTTTTATACGTTAAAATAATGATTTATTTCACATTTTTGATAAAAAGTCAAAAGATCCACATTCAGAAATTGAAAAGATTCATTTTAAGTAATTTAGTGAAAAAGAATTCATGGGTGAAAATAAATTTAAACAATTATTACAAAATATCAAAATGTGTTTTTGAAAAAATTTGGAAAAACAAAAAACATGGATGAAACAGGTTATTCGACCAAAGAAAGGAATAATGATAGTTATCTTTAAAAATGTTATTTCTATATCACAAGTAGAGAGACTGAGGAAAATGATGTTAAAAAAAGTATTCTCAATAAATAAAAATTGGATAATAAAAATAATGAATTTTAATAGAGTTATATCATGAAATTTTATCATTATAATCATAATCATAAACAATCTTGATAAACAATGAAATTGTAAAATAAAACTCTCACATCAAATTCTACTTTGTTTCAATGCACTTTAAACTATTCTATAGTAAATATAAATTGATTATAATTCTATAATTGAGCCATTTACATACTTATAATATCATATATTATCCACTTATAACTTTTAAAAACTAATTTATTTACAACAACATAGTAAAATAGTCGTTTTCAGGTGTTAACTATCACATTTTTCAAGAGAATTTCAATTCGGTAGTTCCAATAGTTATAATTTGATCACGGTTAAATAATATAAATAATTATAGTGATTATATAAATATAATATATAATTATTATTTAAGAATTTACAGACAAACCGAACAGTTATAAGAAGAAATGAATTACACCATTAATGGAGACATTACATTACATGTACACGTGAATGACAATTTCACTTTTCTTCATACTGAAATATATGGGAAAATAATAAATAACCTTCATAGAAAAATTATTATAGAATATATATATTATATATTCCATTAATCTATCATTATTACCATCTATTTAAAACAAATTACAAATCCCATTGTTTTGTGGTGATGGTAGTCCACACATACACACCAAAAACGTTACAGTTTTCCAAGGATTTGATGGTAAGATGGAAGATGTGATATTATATTTCAGAAGTATAATTATATTATAAATATCATATATATACTTTAAACCCATCATAATAACTATCACCAAATTATGTTCTTGTGAAATTAGTTGTATTGATATGTGGTGGTTGTAGTATACACACACCCACAAGAAATACATTCACATCACATTTGATGAAATGGATGGTTGATATTGGTGTTTACATAATAATAATAATAATAATTTAGTATATTTATTATTTTGAAGTTTTTATTTGATAATAAATACCAATTATTAATGAGATGTAAAAGATGACTCAAAAAAATAAAGTGATCGGTTATGGAAATTACCTCTTTTTTGAAAGAAATACTTTTGATCTCATCTTAATGAATCTATAGTTTGTATTTTGTGGAGAATATAACCTATATAATATATAAATATAATTTTATAAGAAAATGTGGAATGGTGTTTTCTATCAATAACTCTCAATGTGGCATAAATAATAGAAGGTATGTGTGTCCTTTTATAAGTGGCATAGAGAAAACACTTGGAATGTCTTAAATGATTAAAATATAATAAACTCATATTAAATAAAAATGGTTCCAAATAAAAATCATTTATAAGAAAATGTTTATAGGGATGAAATAACATCATCCATTAAAATTTATATAGGTCTCTTTTTAATTTGAAAACTTATTAACTTGATTAAATCCTTTAGTAAATATTTTTGACCATAACTATGGTAACCACTATTTTAATTTTTAAGGGTTAAAAATGTTATGATAAATGGAAAAGCAACTAATCAATGGGACATATTTGATATTTTTAAAATTTAATCCATTCACTTGTCTATATAAAGGGTTTTTATTATTTTTAAATCATTTAATAAAACATTATTTATTATTTATTATCTTTCTTGTTAATATTAGAAATTTTAATTTAATATGAAATTAAAAAACATAGAAAATTATAGAATTTGAATATAATCTTTTTACACATCATTAATTTGTTATATTCATATACCCAATTCATGGAAAAATAATTCAGCGAATGTTTTATTAATTTTTATTTTTTTGAAATTATTTGATTTATTTTTCTATTAATATAATAAATACAGTGTAATATTTTCATAATTATTAATTTAATTATTCATTATATAATGATTATAAATAGTCATTTCTTATTTTTAGTCTTATGTAAAAATATTAGAGATATTAAAGTCAACATAATGAGATTTTGAATTTATTATTTTATTATATTAATAAAAAGGGAATACTTAAGGAAATATGAAACCAATATACTATAAATATTAGTATAATATAGAAATTTTGGAAATAAAATTATTAAATGTGTGAAAAAATGTTTTTGATAAATTTTAATGCCTTTTCCCAAAGATTCAACCATATTTTCCCCATTTTACCGTTAGTGGGGTGACATAAATTCATTGTGGTTACTATTAATAATGAGTAAAAAAAGGGAAATAATTACTGACTTTGATAATAATGTTTTTAAATATGGTTCTCCTATTTTAAGAATAAATTTATAAATCTCAATGAAATTAATTTAAAAATAAGTTCACAAAACACAACAAAAATCATTTTCAAGATAAATATATAATTGAGTATAAAAATGAATATAAATTCTTATATGACATATAGAAAAAAATATGATTATTAATATATATTATTGATTAAATAAAATATAAATTTCTTTCAAATAATTCATAATTATGGAATGATTTAAGCAAGTATGATTGAAACACATTGAATTTATAAAAACTGTTTAAAAAAAATCTCTTTTACTTACAAAATATTTTTTATTTTCATTTTTTATTAATTATTATCAAATGATTTTTTTCAAGTGTATCCATTATTATTTCAGAATATAGTTAATAATTTTCACACCAGCCAATTTATCAGCAAGGTTATTATAATATAATTTATTATGGTTCATTTACACTCAGGGCTTCTTATATCGCAAGCCATTAGAAAAGTTAAATTCATTTGAAATGAAATATTTCTTAAAATCTTAGGGTGTCTCATTATACCCCTCCAAAATTAATTTTTACATATAAATTACATTACTATAATACAAAAATGAGTATATTTCCTTTTTAATATATCCTAAAGTTATTAATTAGGTTCTTCAAATTTTTAATTTTTCTTGAGAACATTAACATGGAAATTAGTCGTGTTCCATTTCAATTTATATCTTTAGTAAAATATTTATATCGATTGTTCTTCATAGAAATAATAATTCACCAACAATATGACTTCTATGTTTAGTGAATGTGAAGGATTAGATTTTTATATCCTTAGGATAGATATATGGAACACAACATGAAGTTGAGAGAGGTTCGGGGGAAGTACCAATAGATAAGATACAATCTCTATTTGGTTCTGAAAATCAATGGGTCAAATATACAGAGGGATCAATGTTCCGTTGTTTCCAAATCACATAAACTTCTTCCATTTGGAAATTCATAGAATAATTTTTCACTAGCATTGAATTATAGATTTCTGTAATGATTTTTAATATAAAATATATATTGACTTTGAGATTCCTTGATATGTTGATAAATAACTACAACATTATCTTCTATTTAATAATAAATATTAGGTATCAATTTTTTTATTTATCTATATTTATCACAGAACACTATGTTTTTAAAATTCATTCCATTTAAGGATTGACAAGAAAACATACAATTTATCAAGTGAAAGCTATTACTATAATAAAACTCAACTAGAGAAATGTATTGATCCCAACGTCATTTGAAATACATATATCATGATCATAGTATATCATTTAGGGTTTAATTGGTTCACTCAAACAGAAAATATATCGGAGGATGATAGAAATAAACTATGTATTCAAATCTGACTATAGTATCAACAAATACATCAAGGTAAAACTTATATCCGGATAAAGAATAATAGAATGTGGTACCCCGTGAAACCTTACAACTTGGTTAATTTATATTCCATAATGATGATAAATAGAGAAATATACTCTGATTGAAATAAAGTGGGATTTATTTGTTAGGTATTCAACTGAACCACAAATTTAATTATAGACTTTTTTCATCTTATAGAGTTGGAAGAAAAAAATCCTGGAGATGTTTCCCTATTTCCATGCTGGTATGAGTAATAGTATAAAAAATCCTATAGAGTTCTATCACATAGATGTAACTTTCTGACATACCTAGAAAAAGGATATATAATTAGTAATATCTCTCTTTATATTAACCCACCAAAACTCTTTCAGATCTCTATACATATTCTTAAATCCTAGATGAATAGAGAAATATGATTTTTGAGCCTCATCCAACATATATTTCTTCAAATATTTTACGGAAACAACACATATTTGGTTCTTGAAACTTATCATTCCATCATAATCATGGTTTAAATCAGGATACCTTTTGACCTTCTTCTATAGTTCCACATCTTTATTTTGTGCCACATTAATTCTCACATTATTAAATAGTTTAAAAAAAAATTTATAAGAATAATATTAGTCCTTATACTTCATGATTTCTAGAAATATCCTTTTCAAAATTGAAAACATTGAATATTTTTTAATCCTTATATTTGATAATCTACATTAATTCTATTGACCTCAAGCATCTTCCAACCTATTTCTTTCACTAGGTGGTATTGTATTGAGTATTAATGATATTTAATCAAATCTAGAAAATATTTAATTATTTTTAGTGAATATATAATTTAAATTTTTACGATCAATATGTAACTCATATTTTGATATAAGGATAATTCCTCAATATCATTAATTCAAAAACTAAAATATCTAATTCCAAATCCTAAGTTTTGGTATTTTTTATTATTAACACTAAATCATTATAAATGATAAGATATTAACTTATCATTACTCATCAGAATTAATCTCATTTAGTTCATTGATGAATCACTATAAATTAAAAACACTTATATACTAGTGGATAGTGTAAGAACATGTGAATTGACTAACATTATCTCTAGTTATATGAAAATTTCATTACATTCAACTGTCAAAGAGTAATATCCCTCCCTTGTGATTTTAAATGGTGATGGTACTTTTCAATCATGATAAATTCTTCAAAATGTTTTGAAAATATCCAAAAAATATAATAAATTTATGTTTCCAAATCACAGTGGTTGATCTAGGCCAACATTTAAAAACATGAATATTTTATGGATCCACCTATATACCATCGCTTTAAATTATATGACCCAAAAGAAAAACTTTTATAAAAAATTCACACTTTATAAATTTTTAATAAAAATTATCCTTCGTTAGGTTATTCAGTATAATCCTAAAGTGATATTCCTTTACTTATTTTCTATATGAATATATAATATTCTCATCTACAAGGAATATAAATAACATATCAAGGAAATTTTAAAGACACTATTAATTTAAACCTTGAAGATAACAAGGTATTTAGTAATAAAAAATGAAAAAAATATATTTTCATCGTGTTCATACCTCGTATAGAATTATATCTTGTGTATATACGCATTCTTTAACCTGAATTATTGATATCTAAAAAAAATTCGTTTTTTAATGTTTTTTACTCTAGACATTTGATCAAACAATTCTTAAATAATAGATAGAGTATTATTCTTGATTATGATTTTATTATGTTGTTAATAATCAATATAGAGACACATTTATCCATATTTATTCATAAAAAAAAGTTGCACCCTAGTGTAATTAAATTGAAAAAATAAATCCCTTTCCAAGGATATCTTAGAGTTTCTTCTTCAATTCTTATAACTCCATCTAGTCCATTCTTGGTCGAGTCATTGAAATAGTTGTAGAACATGTTATGCGATCGATTGAAAACTAAACTATTTTATTCTTTTAAAACTACGATACTATTCATGAAATAAGTGAACAAACCCAACCCAATAGTCTTATCATTATGGTTGTTTTTCTCCCTAACTATTTAAGAAAAACACCACTTTTGAATTAGAATCATGCCCTATTGAATTGATGCAATTTCCATGAGATTTTAATATTTATCATCACACCAACAGAAGATCATGGGTTAGATTGGAAAATAAAATGTGACATCCATTTCCTCAAAAATTGATTTATTCCTTATGTATAAAATCCAATCTATGAGAAAAATAACATAGAATTCAACTATTGAGATAAGAAGAGGATTTTTAAGAACAAAATTCTCATAAACATCAATAATAAAAGAATCATAAACTTATGATGAAATCATAATACACTTAGGGGGTTTTAATTAAAATTGAACATATAACCATTAAGGTGTTACTATAATACCTATAAAAATTATTTAGATATAAATTATTTATAAGATCTATAATCAATTTAGACATTATCAATTCTATAGTTGATGGTAAGTGGACCTTTTACGACTTTGTTATTATAGTCTACATTATTAATGGTAACCATATTTTATTTCCCTTTGGCTCTAGGATTAAGGGGTTTCTAACATAGATTGTAATCATTAATCTTTATGTTTGAGAACTGGTTAGAATGATTACTAAAATACATAATTTTAAAGCTCTGGAGTGTGGGCGGTGAATTATATAGCTACTTTCCTCCATAAAGTTATAGCTTTATCCCTCCACAACGTAATTTGATTTCCTCATGAAATTCCTTTGCACAATGAAAAAAATTTACCAACCCCCTTGAGAAAAGTTACTCCATATTTCCTTCCACACTTCATGAATAGTGGAATGTTCATTTTTTTCTCTCCATGTTTGTTAGAACTCCCTTTTAATTCCATATTTCCTTTATTATAAAAACAATTACATCTATTTTTTAAATTGAATATCTATTTCCTCCTTGATAGAATGTCAAATAATTTCTTCATAGATACTAAAGTCCCTTATGGATAATGAAATTTAGAGACTTGGTTTTAAGTAACAAAATAATTGTTCAACCATACTTTTTGGTCAGATGGTAATACTACAAGTATACCATTCATGTCTTGGAAAATTAATATCTTTAGTATAATGGATTCATCATCCTTTTTCTTTCTCTTAAGTAATTATTTATCCACCTTCATATAAAGAATATAATGAATGTACATATTTAAAAATATGATCTTAATGTCATCCCTATTAATGGATTCAATGTCGTACAATTTCCTCATATTATTAAAAGGATTCCACTATTGATATGCTTCTTAATGAAAATAATAAAAAACCAAAATTTATTTTTTATGTTCCATACTCTGGAGAATAAAAAATATGTTTTCAATGGCCCTGATCCATTACTCAACAAAGAGTAAATCTTAAGACACAATAGAATATGGAAGGTTTGGCATTATGAAGGACTCAATATATTGATACTCGCTCTATTTCTTCTTTAGAACCTCGTAGTGATTCATATCTTCAAAATGTTATGTAAGAATAATAGTGATAATTTTCATTCCATCTCCCATAGAATTTGTTTCCCTAGGAGAAAAACATTTTCACTGTCCATCACATATACCATTTACTTTATTCTTTCTACTTCTATCCATTCACTAAAACTGAAAATAATAGTGTAGAATAAAATCATAATTGGAAACAATATAATCATGAAAATTCATGTGTTGGATGTCTATATTAAGAAAACACTTTTAAATCTATGACACCATGTTTTAGTCTCATTCATCCATGTTCACTAAAAAAACATTATGATATTATCCTATAATTAAACTTATCACTTGATTTATGAGTAATGTTTTCTCATCCCAGTTTCCAAAAATAATTATAACTTACTCTGATACCAACAATAAAAACTCACACTTTTCATAAATAAGTATTACGTATTATTAGATGATTATTCAATACATGACATTATGACCCATGGTAGGATTATATAAGAATAATATATTTGGAAACATGGATAAATAATGAACTTTTTCATAACCGAACTACATTTTAAATGAAAAATTTCTTCATAAATAGGATAATTCTTAGGCATGTGATACTTATTACCTTTCTTCATAAACTTTGGAAAAGAGTCATAAGAAAGGGAGAGCATAGATATTTAGTATTGAAAAAAGAGAGATATCGGTGATTTATTTAATATAACATGAGAATAAGTGTATGAATACATTGGAATACAATTTTAAAACCATTATTCGTATATCATAGGTCATACTCTTGAGTGTTGGAGTAAATAATTATAGTTCATAAGACAAATTTAATAATAAAATTAAATTATATGATGCAAAATATCATAACATTAGAACAAGTCATAAGTTTATGGCATTCAAATAACCAAACGAAATCATTTACTTAGTATTCATGTATCACTACCATGAATATCATAGTGTATTAGGTTCACATACTATTCTATATTGGTAGTCATGTTTCACTTGATAGACAATCATAGTTGACAGAGTCCCTTACTGATATGGGTTTTCCCCCATTCTAGTAATTTTTATCTCACAAGATGACCATATTTACACATTTCATTGTTGGGATATATAATTCTAAGTACAAAAATCACTTAATTAAATCCAAACAGATATGTGAACCATGATCATAAAACATTTTTTATATCTTAACCCCTGAAAAAAACTTATTTTATAAACATTTAATCATAGTATAACCCACAGATAATTTTTTTTTCATAAAAATATTCTTATCACAATCATAAACCATATAATGAAATTACAAGGATAATATAATTATATCATATAACTAGAATATATATAAGTAACATCAAAGGAATTCATTATAGTTGAAAAAAATTCATTAAAAGACCACTTGATGAATATTTTCAGGAAAACACCATTTTCAATTAAAAATTATTTTTTAAATCTAAACATTTCCAAAATATTTACCAAGTTGTTTTTTATGAAAGAAATACTATAATCATTTGAAATAATATTAAACTGAATAGGTGGTTATGACTATAATAAATTCCATTCACGTCATATATGTTTAAATAAAGATTCATTTCACATTTTTAATAAAAAGTAAAAAGTTATTCATTTTAAATATGAAAATATGTTTCTTTTTAATTTTGTTTTTAAAATTTAATCAGAGATGAAAAATAATTTAAAAAATCATTGAATAGTATTATAAAAACATTTGAAATAGTTTAATAAAATATGGACATGGAAGATTAAAGGGATTTGCAAGAAGAAAGAAATAATTTTTTTTCCATAAAAATATACTTTTGGTATATTGAGAACAAAAAATGTGGAAAATAAATGGGATAAATTTATTTAGAAGAAATATTTAGAGGTGAGAAAAATCAATAGATTGTTGATATTTAGATCTTGAAATTTCATTAATGGAAACTTACTCATAAACTATCCAAATAAACAATCAGATTGTAACATAAAACTCTTAACTCGAGTTCCGGATTCTAAAAATGCACTATAAATACCTATAAAATAAATTTAAATTTATAGTAATCATATAATATATTAATTTAAATTCCAATAATATCCAATATAATCCACTTATAACATTTGAATACCCATATATTAATAACTGCTTATTAAAATACTCATTTATATGAGTTAATAGATTCATTTTTCATGAGAATTTAAATTTACTTGTTCTGTTCCATGAAATATGATAATGGTTCCATAATATTTATAATGATAATCATGATTTTAATATCACATATATTTAATATATGTATATTTTGAGTCAATTGTGAATTGCATATATAATAAATGATTTATAATTTTCATGTAGAAAGTCGGTCGTATATACACTTGAATGATGTTTTAACATTCCATTGGATGCAAAAAAAATAAAGTTAAATAATAATTAACATTTAAAAAATACTTATTATACTATATATAGTCATTAAATATATCCTTATTCTCACCCTTGTTAATCAGAAAACAAATAACATCGCTTTTTTTGAGGAGGTAGTCCACACCTACACACGAGAAATATTATCATTTTTCAATGGATTGGAATGTATGAAGGTAAATGTGATATTATAATTCTAGAGGATTAATTTTGATATAAATTTCATATATAATCTTTAAACCCATCATAATAACCATCCAAAAATATTGGTGATGGAAAATGAATTGTATCACTTTGTGGAGGTTGTATTCCACATATACACATGGGAGATATTCATAAATCCTATTTTAATAAATAAAGGATTAATATTCGTGGTTATGTAATACAAATAAAATTTCAATATTTTAGGAATAATTAATTTAATATTTTATAACAAATTCCAAATATCTATTGGATGTAAAAGAATATGTAAATAAAAAGTAATCAGTTAAGTCGATTGTCACTTCTTTGAAGTTAATTCTTTTAATCTCCTCTTAAGAAACATAGGGTGGTATATTGGGAATTCTAATAACTATATAACATGGATATAGAAGTTTATAACATAATATGTAGTGTTGTGTCATAACTTGAGCTCACAATTCTCTATTATTTTAATTATTTTTGGTTTTGCCTTTTTTCTAGGCTCTCCCAATTATTTTTTTAGAAAAATGTCATTTTTAGAAAACTAAATGGGGATCACAGTTGAAAAATAGTTTGTAGAAACCATGAATCATCATTGTGAAAAAAATGCATCCTATAAAGTGGCACTATCCAGGGTGCACAACTAGGTTCATTTACATGTTCCACCCCCCAGTAGCTTGTATAGTCCAACCCTCTTAGGTCAGAGGCAACTACACGACTAGTACATCGTCTGGTGGTTCATGTAACCAAACCATGTAGTCTTCCCAGGTTAAAAATTATAATAATAAAAATAAAATAAAATAAAATTAACAAACTTAATAATTATTATAATTAAATAAAAAAATTATTTCATTATTATTGTTTTGATTGTTAGTATTATATTATATTAAACCCCTAAAAGGGGTATCCTCTCCAACCATACCCAAATAATTTCCTCAGCATATCCCCTCTCTTGCTCAATTTTCCATCAAATGGGGATCCCCATGTATGCCATTTCCTCCAACATTCTTCCATTGACATCTGTTTTATTCTCTGATTTTGGGCGAGATCAATTCTGGTGGAATTCTTTTCCACTACTATTCATACATTCCTCTTTTTTCATTATTTTATTCTCTTCCTTGATTTTCACCAATCTTGGTGACACCATAACCAATTTTGGGTGTTTGTTTTGATCATTACTTGTTGTTTTTCTTTCATGAGACTCAAGTAACGCTAGTTTTTTCTACATCCATTGAAGGTAATGTGTTTTTCATCCGTTTCAGGTAAGGGTTCATCAGTTATTTAACATTGGGCCAATTTTATTTAGGGTTTTCATAATTTTTGGGTGTCTTATAATTTTATAGAATATATTGGAACTCATTGAAGTGGATTCAAGACACAGTTATCAAAGGTGAATTACATGTATATACATAGTTAGGAATATAGATATATAAGTTTCTCGTATATATATATTCACTCAATGGAGTATGATTACATATATTGGGACTAGGTGTTACTATATATATATATATATATATATGAAAAATGAATACGTGTTAGTGTAAAGGGGTATATGTAAGCATATTGATATATTTATAGCCCCCTTATATATATAAATGGCCAAGTGAATAGGTACATTGGGGATAGGGGTCATTATATATATATATATATATATATATTTGCGTGTGTGAGTGTTAAGTTCCATATGCATGTAAGAGGAAAAAGGAATATTCCCATTGTTGTCCTCAAATGTAGTGCATTTTGTGGTAGGTTTCCTATGACCAATCCATTAATTTTAATTCCATGGTTCCTTAATAATTTTATAAGTTTGATTTTATATTAACATGGTATATATATGTTATCCAAAATTGGTAGTACCAATTAGAAATGGTTCTTAATTTATTTACATAATTTTACTATGCTTTGAACTTGGTTTTTATCATGTTAAACAATTCTATCAAACATGATTTGAAAAATGTTAAGTATTTTTAATGTTCAATTGTTTTATAAAATGATGATTCTTTAAACGTGGTGACTCCCAGTTCGAACCCATAAAATTTTTATGGAAATGGAAAATCCTCACTAATGAATTTCCCTTGAAATTGAAATGTGATTTCTGTGTATTAAATGTGTGTTATGCGATTTCTATCCATTTATTATCTAGTTACCTGTTTTATAAATATAAGATAAGAGTCATACTTAAAGAGGGAGGCTGAAGGTGGGAAATTTAATCGAAGGTTTTTGTTAAAATTTTAGGATATGTATGTCTAAAATAGGTGAGAAAACTCACCTATATTAAATTTTCATGGGAAGCCTCAAGTAGTTAAGAGGGAGTCTTAGGTACACATGATATAGTATTCATGATTATGTATTGACTTGTGGACATAAGTAGATGACCTAATAGGTTTTTGGATGTGCCCCTCAGTCGAGCTTCGGAGGGAGTCACTAAGTGTAAGGTAAGTGTTGTCGATAACCGGTACTAGTAGAGATTGATTATGATATAGGATCATAGATTTGTCTTAGGCTATATCAGCCATCTCTTCAAATCCCAAAACACTTTTTATTCATGTATGCCATATTAATCTATTTTCTATTATACTTATAATGCAATGAAATTTCTTTTAATTATATATTAAAATACCTTTTCCAATAATGATTATATTTTAAATGAATTTATTGAATTGTATTATTATTATTTAGAAACTTTTTGGGAAAGGTAATAGAAAATTGTTATTCTTCAAACCAAAATATTGTTACTTATTTTTTAAAAGAATAGAAAAATACCATTTTTATGTCCAACATTCAAAATAGCATAAATTAGTTATATTATTAATGTAAAGTAATAGAGAATAGTTTATTTGGTAAATCCTATTGAGTTTTAATTCTTACTAATATTGTTAAATATTTACATTTAGCTTCAGGTACAGCTTATAACTCACAATTGGTTACCATGGAGGGACGTTAGATCAGTGGTTGGTGGTGACCCACAAGGTCACATGGAGGTATGACCAGTCTTATTTCATTCCACTAGTTGGATTTATTTTAATTGTTCATTTTTTATTTATTTATCTTTTTTTGTCATTTATTGTCTAAACCATTCATACTAGAGTATTTGTGAATCACGACACTAGTTTCCAGTTAGGGAGTATTGGGAATTCCTCTCACGCCTTGTCATGGTCTGACTTGGGTGATTGGTTCGAGATTTAATTGGTTTGGTCAATGAAAAAATTGGGATGTTAGGTGGACTAGATATAGGATTATGAGGTCTTAAGGGGTAGGTCATGGGTTGGTGCATGATCACGACCACCCAGGTTGATACCTAAGTCCCCAGGGGTTTTTGGCTTCTGAGACATTATTTTTGTTGTGTTATACTTTTAGTGTATATTTATTAAGATGATATTTAGTATGTTGGGAAATGATAATGAATGTAATATGGTGCTACAAGGTGAGCTTAAAAGGCATGGAAAACCATGTGGATCCCGCATGCATAGATCCATATGCTTTTAATGGTTGGTTCTTTACCAGTGAATGGTATGTTAAACAATGTTGTATGGTTATTCATGAACACTAATTTCAAATTTCAGTTATTTTTTTGTGGGTGATGATTTAGTTTTATATTTGTTGGTGTGAGTGGATTTCGAAATGAAAATGTTTTTTTTTATTTTTTTTAGAATGATAAAAATTATTTTTAAAATAGAAAAAGATTTTTTTTCTAATTGGATTTTTGGTTCGAAATTAGAAGAAGAATATTTTTTTATAAATTTCAAAATGTGGAATTGATATTGAAAAGGGGTGAATTTATAAATGTATGTTTTTTCAAAATAGGGTTCTTATATTGTTTATTAATGTTGTGGTCATGTTTTAGTTGGTATTTTAATCAGTTTTTATTTGGTTTTGTGGTGTGTTGGTTTATGTTCTTGTTTTTTGGTTTGAAATTTTAATCGATCGAGTTATGGTTGGATGTTGATTTGTTTTTGTAATTTTTTAGAAAATTCCACCTAGAATGACCCATAAAGTGTCTAAAGAGTCTCTTCCAGTCATTGGCTATACCCAAATTCTTGGTGGAGTGTTGGAGATGATATATTCTCATTCATTTCTTATTTTCTTTAGTTATATAGGTATATTAGAGGTTTTGGATCATCATAAGAAATTTTTGTGTGTCTTTAGATTTTTGGGAACTCTAAATGATGTGAGGGTGAGAGTTGTTGTAGGGAATTTTGAAGTATCTGAAATAGACTAGTGGAATGGGACTTATTCATCCTTATTGCGATTCATAATGTCTTATGAGATCTCCAAGGACACCTTCATCCAATTCTTTATTTCTTAGGTACTAAAGGAGAAGAAAGTTCCATAGACTATGGAAGTATGGAAATGTCAAATGATGTTGAAGAAAAAATTAACCGTATAAAGGAAATGGTTTCCCTTACTCTAGAGATAGTGTCAAGAAATTAGTTGGAAGTTCTTTTATTTTTGAAGGTTATTTTTCCAAGGTTTAATGATCATGTTATATCATCTAGGAATGTAATAGATGGTATCCCATGGATGTTTAATGTATAGTTCAATTATGTTATTGTGGCATTTCCCATCCAGGGAGGAGTGCGAACTAGAGGTTCCTATTCTTGAGATGTATCCTTTGTCAGTTCATGTATATCATTCATTGGAAAAAGAACTTGTTCAATACCAATGTGTTTGATTTGAGAACTATAATCCATATTTTGAAAATACTACACATGATTTTCTTCAGTGTAACTATTTTTTATCACTAAATAAATTTGATAAGTTTCATTGTTTAAAGAATGAGTTTTGGTCAGGGATTATCAGCTCCTGACTACATTTCACTAGATGCTTCAAGACATTAATTATCCATCCATATGTATTGGAGTGAATATTTTTTCACAATGAAGAAGTTTATAGATGTGGGGGATGCTTATTCGACATGTTGTCTTCAACATTGGAGTGGTGGACATTAATATATTCTCTTTTTGTGGTTTAATACCCATGGGATCCTTTCATTTTGATGATCTTAGCGACATCTTTCTTAAAATTATTATGGATTTCCACAATGTTTGTTAAATATTAAATAGATCATATTCTTTTGGCATGATTTTTAGGAGGTTTATTTTTGGAGATACTCTAACTTCAGGAATTACGAATTGTGTCTTGGCCAAGTGTTATTATCGAGTCTCTATGGTTGAACCATAATCATTTTGGTGGATGGTTTCATTAGGCAATACTCAGAGTTAAACTGAATTTCTTGTAAGTTACATAATGGTAGTAAGACCCTTATCATTCCCCAATGTATCTCCTTTTCATACTATCTAGAGTTAGTTGGGTTTGAATCGTGGAGTTGAAAGGTCACAATGAGTTTCAAGGTTTTGTTTGGTCTTTATTAGTTTAGAGTTCTGGTTTTGTTCCTCGTTTGGCTTCGTGAATTTTGGGGGAAGAAATTGTTACCAGTGTGGATAATTATCATATCCCAAGTTTAAACATCTCTATTATATTATTTATTTATTTTATTTCCTTAATTCTCTGTCATTACTTGGCGTTTTTTAACAACATGTAAGTTTTTTGGATAATTTATGGAGGAACACTTTTAGTGCATGGTTAACATGTTGTTAGAACAAATCATGTATATAACTTCTTCTAACCATGAGGCCTAGATAGTGGAACTATCTAGGTATCACATTTGGTTGACACTTAAAGGAAATCATATTCCTTCATAGTGCATAGCATCCTGCTAATTAAATGGAACTATATAAGGTGAACAGCTAGGCACCTAGGCTTATTCCCCTCCCTAGTAACCAATGCGATCTATCCTTCTTCGGATGAAGGCAACCAAATAGTTTGTGAAAATTATAGAAGTCTGTATGGAAAAACCATATAGTTTTCCTAGTTTTTTTAAAATAATATAAAAATAAAATTAAATGAAATGAAATTATAAATAATAATAATAAAAAAAGTAAAAAAGAAACGTGTTATTATTTTTACAATTATGATTATGATAACGATTATGATGTTTATTATAATTATATTTTATTAAAACAACCAAAAGGGGTCTACTCTCCCCCTTACCCACATGATGAATTAACCCTGACCCCTCTTTCTCAACTGGCCGCCCGATGCAGCTCCACTTGTGTGCCACTGCATTCTCCCCTCTTCCTCCAATGTTTGTTTTATTCTCTGATTATGGTTGAGATCAACTCCAGTAAGCTTAAATTCCTGTCCTCTTCTTTTTTTACCTATTTTATTCTTGGTTTTCTTATTTTCCATGTGTTGAACATGTATTTTATGATCCGTAACTAGTTTTGGGTGTTCGTTTTGTAAGATTCTTGTTATTTAGGGTTCGTGAGCCTCAATTAACCCCATGTTTTATTATGGACTTTTAAGGTAGTTAGTTTTGAATTAGTTTTGAGTAATTGTTTTTTATTTCCTTCACATTGATCCTATTTTAATTGTGGATTTTTTAATTGTTGGGTTTTATACATTTTTCTTCAGTATTTTGGACCTCATTTATTTGGATTCGAGGCACCGTTGTCAAAGGAGACATACATGTGTATATGGAGGTGGGAATATACATATATCATTTCACCCATTTATATATATTTATTCATGGTAGTATGAATATACATATTGGTTCTTAAAATGATTATATATATATATACAAAAGTGCATGCATGTGTAACTATAAAGGGGTACATAAAAGTATAGGGATATATATAAGGACCCCTTTGAACATATTCATGGATATGAGAATATGTAAATTGAAGATATGTATATATATATTTATATATGTGTGTGTGTAAAGGTAAATATATATTTTAGATTAAAAGGGATTATTCAAGTTGATGTCATCAAAAGCAACACGTCTTGAGCTAGGTTTTTTATAACCGATCCTTTAATTTGAATTCCTTCATTAATTGACCATTTTAAAAGTATTGTTTTTATTTATGATGTATATATATGTTTTAAAAATGGATTTTCCTATTGTAAATAATTTTTAATTTGATTACATAATTTTTATAAGCTCCCAACATGGGGTTATTCATGTTAAAGAGTGCTCCCAACCCTATTTGGTAAATTGTTACGTATTTTTAATATAATTTTTTTTAAATTATATTTTTTAGAAGTGATAAGGACCATTTGGAATGATTAATAGATTTATAGAAATTAAAACAATAATTAATTTTTTCCGCACAAAATGGGAATATGATGCATGTGTATTAAATGTGTTCTATGAGATAGGTACTGGGTGATAGGGTAGTGGCTTGTTTATGTATATTGGAAAGGGGATTCGATTCAAGAAGGACGTTGAAGGTGAGAAATTAAATGAATGATTATTGTGAAAATTTAATGACATGTATATATAAAATAGTTTAGAAAAACTCACCTCCAACTTATTTTTATGGTAGGGATTTGATATTTTTGTGGGAGCCTTAGGTACGTGTGCCACACTAGTTGAAATTATACACTATCAATTGGACCTTACTAGATAACCTAACTACATCTAGGATATTCCCCTCATTCAAGATAGTGAGGGTTTCACCAAGTTTTAGGGAAGTGTTTTGGATAACTAGTACGGGTAGATATTGATTATGACTGTGTTTTATAGATTTTTGCTAGGTCTTTTTTACCATAATCTCATATCCCATGACTCTTGTTTTACATTTATTCTACATTCCTTTATTTTCAAATATATTTATAAATAGACACCCCTAATTTTCATTCCATATTAAATTATTTTCTCTAATATTTATTTTATTTTAAATTAATTTATTGTAATGTCTTATCATGCATTGGAAATAATTTCAAATATGGAACGGAAAATGGGTTTTCATACAAATGTAAACCTGTTAATTATTTTTGAAATGAATAGAAATACAATATTTTTGTGTGTCCTATGTTCAAACTAGCATGAACTAGTTTTATTTATAAGGTAAGTCATAGAAAATATTCTATTCGGGAATGTCTATTGATTTTTAATACTCATGCCAACTGATCTATCTTTGTTTTTACCTTCTAGTAATTCATAAAACATAGACATGGTTGCCATGGAGTGATACTGGTTTAGTGGTTGGTGGTGAACTACAAGGCCACATGGTGGTATCTGTAGTCATACTTCCATTAAATAATAGAGTTTATTTTTATTGATTATATTTATTTTATTATTTATTTTTCTTTCATTTATTGGATTAACTTTCCCCACATGAGTATTTCTTATGCCCAACAAGATTTATCTCCCTGGTAGGATAAGGAACGCCTATCAGGCCTTAACATGGGCTAGCTCGAGTGACCAGTTCAAGGTTGATTCACATTTGTTCGTGAAATTTAAGTTGAGATATAGGCCTCAATGTAGTTTAAATAAGATAAGGTTGGACTGTCATTTTATAAGTAGTGGAGAGGATACACATGTATCTTCATATAATGACAAAATATTACAATCACATTCAGTATCCAAATGCTTAAAAATGGGAAAGAATTTGAATATAAAAAAGTTATGTTTGATGTAACATCATACAATTAAATTAAGATTGGTTTTTTTCAATTTTTTTAGTTATATTTTTTATTAACCCCTTTGGTAATCATTTTTGACTTTAACAATGACAACAACTATTTTAATCTTAAAGAGAAATAAATATTTCCATAAACGGAAAAGGGAATCATAAATAGACTATATTTTATATGTTAAACCATATTCCAATGACATTTTTAAAGAGAATATTTTTATTAATTTTAAATAATTTAATAAAATATTATTTTTTGTTAAATATAATTAATTTTATTTTTAGATAATTCATTTAACTTCACAATAATGGAAGAAAGAAAATGATGGAAGTAAAATATAATCATTTTAAACAAAAAATTTTATATTTATCTACATCAATCTTGGAACATAAAAATTTATACAAATTTAATTACATTTAATATTTTTAAAATAATTTTTTTATTTCTATTAATGGAATAAACATTTTTTTGATGTTACATAAGGGTTTAACCTAATTATTCAATCACAAAAAATTAGAAATAAATTTAAATGAGGAAAAAATTATCTTTCATATAAAAATTTAAAAATAGAAATTATCCTCTTTTTATCCTTATTTAAAAAATTTATATATTAATGTTAATAGAGTGACATTTTATATTTATTAATTACTTAATTTTAGAAAATGAACATAATAAATGAAATATCATACTATATAACCATATATTTGAGACTTTTCATATTTACACACATCCAATAGGTTAAAAGAAAGTGTCAGATATATTATAAGGCCTTATCCCAATGTTATATTATTTTTTACAAATTTTACCATTACTAGGGTGAAAAAAATTATTGTGGTTTCTATTTAGATTAGCCAAATTTAAAAGGGAACTATTTTTAAAATTCAATCATCCTGATTCGAAATATGAGAACCATTTTTCAAGATTAAATTTCTTTAACTAGCATAAATTATTTTTAACTTATGTGCAGAAAACATGACGACTAAACCTTTATAGGAAAAATAAATTTTTAAGCATAACACTATATCTATATTCTTATCTCTTTCCTAGACAAAATGTTAGAATAATGAAAATATTATTTATTGAATACATAATATATAAATTTCATTAATTATTTCTACCATTTTTGATAAATTTAATTTAATAAGATCAAAACACATTGCATGAATAATTTTTTTTCAGAAAAACATATCTTTTACTTAAAAATAATATTGTTACATTCATTATTAATAAATTAATAACCAATGAAATTTTTCTATATATAAATATGCCATAAATGTTTCCTAATTTTAATTTTCCTATTCATACACAACAATTTAATGGCTAAGATATAATGATATATTATATTATATTTCATTTAGAAAAGGGGTTGTGTTATGGTAGGTAATCAAAGAAATTAAATTTATTTAAAAATAAATATATCATAAAATATAAGGATGTTACATCGATTCTATAATGAGAGAACCACTAAAAAGTATCCCAAAATCCTATATTAATTATTATCTTCTATGGTGATAAAAAAATACAATAAATTCATAGTGTACCAATCTCTATCATTAAATGTGTGGGTCAGACACCATGAACTCAGAATTCTTCCAGTGCTTCAAAGTCCTTATACTAAGCCTTAATCACCACAATATGGCTAGTATTTATAAAAAACTATAAAAAATATTTACAGGGGACATAAATGATGATTAAGACACCAATATCATGATCTATATGGAATGAAACATAAATTAAACTATCTGATTTTATAATTCATATGATTGAGAAATAAAATACACAGAACACCATCATTATTGAATAATATATGACATATTATTTGGTTTACAAGGAAGATAATTTGTACATATATAGATAGAAAGATATACTTACCATTTCACTTTTTCATCCTATATAAAATATGTTATGCCTATAATACATGACTTTTACACCGAAGCCTTGAGCTTAATATGTACCAGTGTTGTCTAATCATATAAACACATAATACAAGTTGTGCCTCCTAGAGTAATTATCTGTGATGTGAAATGGTACCTCGAGTGATGTAGTCACATTCTACATAACATGTACTCTCAGTAACATGGTGTGTGAGACTTGAGGTGTTATCATTTCTTGTATCATGACTCTTTGTATGTTGTGTAGATTTACATGAAGTGTACTACTACACACCATGTACCTTACATGGGGTTCCTAGATATGAACTATTCTACACCCTTTATCACGTACCAAAAAGTCCTAAAATATATTTTTATTCAACCTACAAATAATTTGGACCCAATATTATAGCATAATAATACCAATGATGATATATGTCTTGTGTTCTATCATTACACACTGTATAATAACGAATTATAGTCACATAAAATACTTGAACTTGCATGATCAACAATATCGATAAACAATTTGTCTCCATCGAGAACCATTTATCTAATAGGAAAAAAATTAGAAAAAATAGAACTAAAAATCATGTAAAATTATAATGAGTGGAAATAAATATAATAAACCATTCCCCATGGTGAATCATGAAAGATTCAGGGCATCGCTCTGTGATCTATCAAAACATCTTCCATATCCACCTCTGACCATCCTCATTGAAATTGGATTCTTCTCAATATCCTCATACCCCTTAGGAAACCAATATAAATAAGTGTTTTTTCACCCCTACTCATCTGAATGAGTAGAATTATACTAGGTAGGGTGATAAAATATAATAAATAAAAAATTAAATTAAAATAAAAACCCATTAAAATCTTGCCTCGAGACCGAGAATCAAAATTGATTTTATACCTCTCTTCGGTAAAATCTAATATTATGGACTAAACCATGGTTGTATAATTTCCATAAATAGATCCATCTGAGACATATAAATGATTAAAAACATGTGATAATAATATATATTAAATTATTATTAAATATACTGAAAAAAATCAACCAACTAAAAATCATTGGAAATTATATCTTAAAGAAAAATATCACATATAATGAAAAATAAAAGCGTAAGAAAATATCAATGAGACTTGCTGCTATTGTAATATTTTATTTTAACCTTGTTAAATTTTTGGGGCTTTAAAACTCATAAATGTGGTAAGCCTTCCATAAAAGAAAACCTAGATCCTTATATTAACTTGTCAAAATATAGAACCTCTTCGAATAATAAATTATTATCACTAATTTACAATATAAAAGATTATTTTATTTTAAATGATCCATAATTGATAAATGATATTAAACTTATATGTTTTTAATACATCAACCTCATAATCTTGAAAAGAAATAAAACATAAGTGATGAATAATAACAATCCATGATCTAAGGTTTCTCTTTCTTTTAAGAAATTGAACAAACTCTAAAAACCATGGTTACTTCACTATTTTTTTCAAATTTTTAAAAATTCATTATTGTATAATTTTTTTGAAGGATTATAATATAATTATTAACATAGTTACATTGTTATTCAAACCATACATGAAATTCATACAATCCATTTAATAATATCTTCAAATTCATTTTCATCTATGTTCCATTTCACGGTGAAATATTAAATTACTATTTAGGACGTGTTACCTTAGATTAAAGAGTTGTGAAATTCACCTTTGAGGATGAACCCTAGGAGGAGATCCATTTTTCTTTCTCCCAAATTATTATGGTGGTGACATCTATGCCAGTCCCTCTGCAGTGGTGGGGGAGGGACCTTCATCGTTCTTCAAGGGACACACATCTGTTCCCCCTTCTCTTCCCCCGAGATTCTTCCCCCATTCAATAATTTATCTTTATTTATGAAGGTGCCAGATATATAATACGAATTCCCTAATACTACATTTTCTATTGTAAAGTTCAACAATTCCTCTTCACCTCTCAATTAAACATTGGTCACTCAATTTTTATAGAGAAGGCCTTCGGAGTACACCTTTGACAGGTTTGTTTTTCGATCTTGGGATTTAAAGGATTGGGCTATTGTGGGTTTTCTCAATAAAAGGAATATAATATTTCACTTTTCATCTAAGGATGACATGATAAAATAATGGTATTTTTCCACTCAAAAATACAATAGATACTATTTACATCTTCATATATGGACCTGCAACTTCCATATGAGGCTGGACTCTCCTTCAATGGTGAACAGGGTGAGCTTTCCTAATGCCCCTAAAATTTTTAGAACCCCTCAATTCATAAGATTCTTGGGAACCGTTTTGGTAGGTATTTGTTTTATAATAAAAAAAAAATGTGATTTTTTATCCCATGAATTCCTATATGTGTGTGGAAGTAGATTTATCAATAATTACATCTGACTTTATTTGGATTATAGTAGGAGATGAATATCTTTGTAGGTTGTATAAGATTTATGAGTATTGGGTTGATTACTATTCAAATTAAAAGTATTTGTTTCATGTGTTGGCGAACTGTAAATGCGGGTCTCACTATTTTGAAAAGTATAAGGGGGTTAGCTTTGGTAGCAGCAAGAATAAGATTCCTAGTTCCGTAGATGAGCCTTTTGGTAAGGGGAAAGTGAGTGCTGAGCCAGGGGTAAAAGAATCATAAAGGTTATCATTAGAGAAATACTTGGAGGCATATTTACATGTAAACCTATAGTCTTTGGAGATCTCATTCGAAAAAAGACGCCAGGATATAGAGTCTAATAATGAAGATCCGTAACAGTTGTTACTTGATGGCCCATAGGGTGGTAGGGGGCTTGATGAGGGATGTCACAAACTAGGAGCCTCATATGCTGAAGTGGTGGGTGTTGGGAATGGTTCCCATGACATGGAGTAAGAGGATAAGATCCCAAAGGATAATTTTAAAAGATTATCTACTTTGATTAGTGAGTGCATGAACAGTGTAAGTTCTAGGAGAGAGGTTAATTCTATTACGGTGTTCAATTGTTTTTTTACAACTGCTGAACAAGGTAATAGAGTATGGTTTTCCAAGGGCTTCCATGGATTGGATGAAGAATTTTTTAAATTTAAACATGGATTAATACTCTAAATTTTTTATAGAGTTTGAGCAGGTGTAGGTTCTAGGTGATCATACCCCAATCCTATGGAGGAGTAAGAGAAAGAGGTGTAATCGTAAAGAGATGAAGAACTACTTGTACATTCCTCTACCGATGGAGACTCATTCACCAAATAAGGTGAAAGATAAAAAAACTGTAAATGACACCCAACCTATCTCCAAGGTTTCTTATTATTATTAGAAATTATAGGTTAGTGATCAGCACCCCTCCTTGTCAATTTTCCAAAATAAGAAATCTGATGCGATGCCCAAAGAGTCTTTGGTCGTGCTTATGAGTTCGGAAGAGTTAATTACTTAAACTATCCTAAAAATTAATTCTCCCATTGAATAGGCTGATAGAATTATATAAATGGATCTATGAGTGACTAATAACGAGGAAAAAAGTGACTAGATTGATAAGCATGATCTGATTTTAATAAGGGGATTAAAAAATGGATAAATCAGCATTGATGAGTATATTCAATCCTAGAACAAACTGGAGTCAAGATTCGAAGAACTTATAATAGAGGAACAAGATAATTAGGTAAACAATATATCATGGAAAATATTAGGGAAATTTAAAATTGTAGGCTAAAATTTCACTTTAATGACTCAGTTATTTCTTTTTGTGTGTGAACTATGGTTTCTCACATTTTCTTTAAACATGTTTGATAATAAAAAATATATCTTGCAGTCAGTAAAATTCACCTTTTATGGTATATTATACTAAATTAGAAGTGATTTATTGATTTAAACGCCACAATACAAGTTATAAGAATAAAACCAAATCTTCTCATGGAATAAATGTTGTTTATATATATTTTTAGATTATATTTTTGTAGTTTTGAGTCAAATGTTATGATTTTTTTCCAAAATAATTGTTTTAAATACTATAATATCCTCCATATTCACATTGGGAAATTTTCATGAACTTATAAAAATTATTATTTTTAGAAAAATTTATATTCTCTCATGAAATTAGAAAAATATATAAAATCTTATTTATATTTTTAATAAATTTTTTATTAGTTTCCACTGACTAAATGTCAAGAGTATTAACCTCAAATGAATTGATGAAATTTCATTTAAAATGATTGAATTACTTAATATTTGGGGATTTCAATTTATTAGACCCTTTATTGTTTTCTCATTAGATATAAAGGATTCACTATCTATTAATATGTTTAATAAGATATATTTGAACATATTCAACTAATTTTATGACTCTAATTTTTTAATTATATTTCATCAATCTCATTTTCTTTTTATTATTGACTAAAAAAATCTTAACCATACATTTCTCATCAAACTGAAAATTTAAATATCCAATAGACATTAAAATAATCTACCTATGTTTTTACTCAATACATTGGATTTCCATTTGGAGCATGTCATAACATATTTCATACTTTCACCTAATTCATTAAATATTTATGTATACTAAGGCAAGATTTATATTATTTTTTATATTGCAATTTAATATTTCATTCCCATTCTTCACAAACATCATCATTTTCAATTAGAGATTTATAAATTCCCTTAAATTTTTCTATAAATTTACCACTCTGAAAGTTATTGATTCTTTTTTAAATGAATTTTATCTTTTTCATATTTTTTATTATTTGTGACACTATGTTTAGTTATTGGTACATAAAATACTAAGTAAACATATTTTAAAATAATATTATTTTAAATTATAGTTATCTCCTAACTATTAGAATGCTTCCTATGAATAATATTGAATGAATTTGGAAAATATATGGTTTAGACATATATTTTTAATGAATTCACTTGTGAATAATTAATTAAAAATAAAAATAAAAACTACTAAAAAATAAAATAAATCTTTATTATAAAAATATTTTTATGAAAATAAACCCATTTTACCTAAATAATTTAAGAAACCATGTTTTTTAATGAATTTAATGAATATATAATTATATATTTAATAAACTATTTAATTTCATTTCAGGAATTTTTAAAAAAGGATAAACTAATAAATCCAATTTAATACTTCAAAAAAGTATTTTTCTAAGGGGTAGTTTTGCCCCATTTTTTGCACTTATTTTAATATTAATTTTTGAAAATTTTAGAAAATTAAATTAAAAAAATAAATTTAATTTTTGGAATCATCATATCAAAATTATCATGGAGTGTTTTGTTAATAATTGTTTTGAAAAAGATTAATTTTTTACGAATAGAGAAAAAAATTAAATTTTAATTAAAAAATACATTTTCATTTAAATTATTTATAAATATAAATTATATTTTAATTTTGTTTGAATGTAACATTAAATAAATTATATTTCTATTAATCTAATTTATGTTTTTTAAATACTTTTTCACAATAATATTTTATATAAAATCTTTATAATCTTTTCCATATTTTCTCTTTGAAACCCCACTTCTTTATCACTTCTTTAAGATTAATTTTAAATTTTAAATTTCAAATTATTTGAAATGAATATAGAAAAATGGCTACCATTTTTTTATGTTTCATAATTTATGTTAATTAATAAATTAAAATTAATTTTTAATCAAAATGAATAGTGAAAGCTATAAAAAATAATTAGTACACTTTAAAGTAAAAATTGGGTTACCCTATATTGAACGAAAAACATAAGAATTAAAATGGCCTAGTAACTTTTAATAATATATTTAATATCTATATATAGACCCTATAATTGATACATATCAATAATAATCCATTATTTTTATACTTTTTGAATAAGAAAAATGAGGGAACACCTTTCTCTTCTAAAAAACTACATTTGTGCCACTCACCTCACTTATTAAAGGCCACCCACGATCCTCTCTTATTTAAACATTTAAAACATTTGGATAGAATAAAATCATCCCAAATAACATCAAAACATACCTAATCTCATATTATAATCCCTAGTTTTGGAGAAAATACAACCTAGGAATGATTTTGGTGAAAACCTAAGGAGGATATAAGAAGAAGAGGTAACATTCTTCAAAATGATTATTTATTTTATTTATTTCTCCAAAATATTAATATTTTATTAATACATAATGTTATAATAACCACTATATATTAGATATAGTAATATATTTTCATATTAAGTTCATAACCTACATCCATATCCACTTGCATCAAATTGGATATGAAATCATCATTCATGGGTATCGATGACTACATCCTAAGGATTTGACTTTATTTATTTTTCAATTACCACATATCTCAGTTGGCTATGATGATGGATATAAAGTAAATATATGATATTTATAAAAAAATTATACCCAAAGAGTCATTATATCATATATAATTTTTAATCTCTATTTTGTAGGGGATATAATAACATCACTTGTCTTTATAATGGGACACCGTTTCGCGAAGCGATGTGATCCATTTTCCACTAATGCTTAGCATGTAAGATAATAAGGAAACTTTTAAAAAATATATGACATAATTATGAATTTCAGGAAATATTTATAATTATTACAATATATGATATCATTTATTTGATACATTTTCACTCACTGAAATAAAATAATATCGTTCGTGCATGTGTGAACTACCACCTTTTTTAAGCGATGTGGCTCTCTATTTTCATCACCACACCACATGGATGATATATATAAGTATACATAATGATATAATATTTTCACTACTATATTACTATCATTATATAAATAATGAAATATTATATACATCATTCCAAAAATAATCATTGATAAATAGGAAAGTTACTAATGTGTATATATAACCTATAATATCCATGATCGTAACCTAATTCATTTATCAAAACAATATTAAATTATTTTTCATAAATGTATAATTGATTTATAAATATGATAATTATTTCAATATTATTATTCTTTAGATGATATTAACCTGATCAATGTGAGAGGACCGAAAATACAAAATCAAAACATAATTGAAAAAAAATGCAGTTATTACTGGAAACAAGAGTTTAATATGAAATAGTTAATAAACATATCACTAATGGACCATTTGGATTTTACTAAAAATGTGAAAATAATATTTATTTTAACATTAAAAACATGAATTTTTTTTCCACCATGAACATTATTTAAATATGAGCACCTTTATTAGTTTTCATAGTTATTTTCATAGAAAATGATTTCAAAAAAAGTTTAAAAAATTTTGGTTTTAAAAAGTAATTTTCAAATAATTTTATATAAGAAATGTTTTAAGTGATTTTTTAATAGTTCTTTTTTATGTTTTCAAGTTTATATTTGCAAAAAATATTTTTAATATTTTTATTTTTTTTTCAAATTCAAAATGTTATTTTCCTCCAGAAATGTATATTTTTAAAATAATTAAATATATGATTTCAAGTTTATATTCAAATAAAACTACATGCATAAGGTTTTGTGAATTTTCATTATTTTTGATACATTATAATGAAACTTATTATCCTCCTGAAATGTTCTTAGTGGTTTATCTTTAAAAATAGTTCTCCATAAAAGATGACATCTGTTGATGTAACATTTTTTTTGGGGATATAAACCAAATATACCATTATAAATATTTCTCTGAATAGTTTTTGAGGACAAGATTTTTATAAAACCCATTTCTATTCTATGGGTTATAGAATGTAAAATTTATTATGGAACAAACTTCTTTTTTCCATGGGTAATGCTAAGATGAAATGATGACTTGATTATGAAACCTATCACTTTTCGATAGATTATGATATGATTAAATGTTTATGAATCCCACTTCATTTCATGGTTTATGAGATGTTAAATTTTTTATAATCTTATGACACATATATTCATGATTTTAGTTATATGATGGATGTGACCAATATGTACCTCCGGTTAACTTGGAAAAGATTTATATCTCATGGGAGAGACAATAATGAAAGGCTGTGTGAACCCAGTTTAGTTAGGGAGTTTGTTCACAATTATTGTCTTGGTAGTGAACCTTAAAGAATATAATTGATTAAGGAGTGAACCCAGTCCACCATGACAGACTTTCAAGTTACACTTAACTACAATATATATTATTTTCTATGTTTCTGCCTATGACAAAAATTTATGTCTTAGGCCAGAATTTATTCTATGACTCAAGAATATGTTCTTTGATATGAAGGGTATACTATTAATTTATTTTGATCATATTCTGATATAATAATGTTCATTTTATTCCAACAAATATCCATTGTCTGCCAATACATGGAAATTTATCTCACCCTTTATTATGTTTCCTTTCCGTAGATTATGAAGAACGGTTCTATGTTGGATATGTCTATGAAGAGTAGTAATTGAGAATATCATTATAAGATATGATGATTATATTTCACTAAATCATAATATTTTGTACATATTCTCAATGGAATAAAATAATATAGATCTCAGGATTGTGTTTGTGTAATCTATTGAATATTAATCTAAAAATATGTAATATTTATATGTTAAAGTCTTGGGTCACTATAGTTGCTATCAGTGGATGTGTTTAGTTAAACGTTGGAAACTAGGATAAGAAAATGTTAGTGATATACCTAGGGATATTTGTAAGGATATCTCTAGGGATGTCTGTAAGGATAAGTCCAAGGATGATTGAAAGTTTAATAAAATTTTTTGTAATTTTTTTAAAAGAAATATAAATTGGTTTCTAGAAATTAAATCACTATCTGGAGATTTCAAGGGTATATGGATATTTCACCAAGGTACCTAGGAAAAATAAATCTAAAAAGGGAATATTGAGCCCAAATATATCATCACCTAGTGCCTGGAAATGAGGCTTACTACAGATCTAGTCTGTCACTCTTTGGGTATATTCTTTGTAAATTCACAATATAATTACAAACTATAATGAAATATTTAAGTAGATTATTACTATGAATGAACTAGGATAAAACTTTGGTGTCACTGATTAAAAATATTATTTCATTATTTAGATATATTATTAGTGATTTAAATGATTATTTTACTTCCCATTATGATTATTGTATCTCAAAATATAATTTTTGGTTATATTAAAGGTAGGGAATGAGGAGGATATGGGTTAACATTGATTGTGTCATTCAATTTTATGATGATATTCCAAATGGTATATTTAATGGAGTGAAAACTATTGTTATTATTCTTATTCAGTTATCATGGAACAAAATTAAAAACATGAAACTTAACAAAGTATAGGATTCACTAAAGAATATAATTATAGAGGTCATTGAGTGTTTGGATGGTGGAGACCATAATGGAATGATGATTTAGTTTCTTATATATCCTGAATATGGAATTAAGAGGTTAATGAAATTACTCAAAGGGAAAAGAATATATTTTGAATCTAGAAAAGTAGGAAAAAAATAAATTAACTTAAATGGGAAAATGAATTTTTATGTTAATGAAATATATTTTAATGAAATTGATGTGAATGATGGTCTCCCTAAGGCATCATCAACTGTTGATAATTTTATATTTAAAAATTATGGGAATAAAAAATAATTATGTCATAAATAGAAATATCATAAATATAACTAGGAAGGTTTGATGTATAATTGTTATGTTTTTTATGATGAAGAGACTAAAATTTACTTATGATAGTAATGAAGTATTAAGGGATAAAAAGACAGATCCTTGTAAATAGTTTGATAAGGAAGTGGTGTGATTAAAGATAGTGGAGTTCCAAATTATTTTTATATGAATCATAAAATATATAGGGATTGTTTTTAGATGTTTTTAATTAGGGACATTCAATAATATGTTGAATGGTGTTTATGACCTTAAAAAGGGATTTAATAAAGAGTTTATATTTTATGTAAAACACATGATTTAGGGAAGTTAACACATAATATGTTACTGATGTTGCGAAAATGGTGTTTTTTTGGAGAAAGAGATGATTAATTTGAATAAAGTAAATTGGATAGTATTGATGACCCTAGAACTAATTAATTACTCTTGGAAAAATTGGATTATTTTATCATTAATAGAGTTTAAAACATTTTTTTATTTAGTTAATATATCCAATAATATATGTTTTATGTAAGGAATGAGGAAGAATGCATGTTTTCAAGATGGTTATATAATAATTTGGTTTATTACCATAATTCTAGAGAAAACCAGATGAAAGTATTCACATGTTTAGTATGTGATAATAAAGATCAAATTTATGATATATGGGGGATTATTATTATGATTATTTTGAAAAAATTAGTGATATTATTTATAAATTTTTAATTTTGGAAGGATGAAGATATTATCCATTTATGGAATAGTTTAAGTTGATCCTTGGATGATGTTTTATTGTTTAGTGAATTAATTCACAATATGATCATTTATCTATGTTGTATAATGAGTGGAAATATTTTTTATCAAAAGATATAAATAATGACTTATAAATGTTTTATAGAACTTATTTAGTGGTTTATAAATGAAAAATTTATCTCATATAGTAAGATATAATGTGGAAATTGGTCAAGGAATGAAAAAATGAAGAAATTGTAACTATAAAATAAAAAATATCATCAATACACATTTTTATATGTTCTCAATCAAGGTGAGAAAATAATTCTATAACATTTGTAAATGGATATTTAAATGTAATGTTTTTCC
Organism: Viscum album; assembly: GCA_963277665.1. Classification (NCBI taxonomy): domain Eukaryota; kingdom Viridiplantae; phylum Streptophyta; class Magnoliopsida; order Santalales; family Viscaceae; genus Viscum; species Viscum album. Next base: position 1,039,462,195 of record OY728163.1, on the reverse strand, counting down.
TTCGATCATTATTTCTGATGATATCAATGTTTTTTTCATTCCTCCATGGTTTATGGTTTATTGGTAAGTATTATTCTTCAGATCATTCACTCTCTTATGATAAATTATCTATGTCATTATCTATAATTATTTACACTTTACTTCTAATTCCATATCTGAAATTTCTACATATGTTATCCTAATTAGAATACATGAATTTTTAATCCATATGTCATTCAAAAATTCATTTATCTATTTGAAAACAAATATTTTGTTAACCCTTTTTATAATTTCTGTTTATATGAAGGAATTTTCAAATGCTAAACCTCTCATTTTGGAGATCAATTTTTAGGGAAAAATAAATTTTAAGGGGGATAGTATATAGCAAACCAATATTTTATAAAATATTTTTTAAAACTAATTTAATAAGTTCTCTATTTTTTATTATATTCCACACCGAGTTTAGCTGTCACTATTTCCAATAAAAAAATTAAGGAAATTTGACATATAATTAAAACATTTTTATTGAAAAGTATTGTTATCTCTTATTCATTATAATAGAGGGTAGCTATAGTTCTAAATATATAATGAAAATATATAGTTTTCATGTGTATAAATAATTAATTCATTGGTGAATAATTAATTAAAATTGATAATAAATATTATTTAAGAATAATGGAAATCATTTTATAGAGAACTATTTTTATGAAAAAAATGTTTTACCTCAATAAATTAAACAAAACTCTTTTATTAATTAATTTAATTTAATATATATATTATATATTTAACTAATTTTTTAACTTTCAACTTATTTGTTTTCTAGACAAGTGGTAATAATAAAGCTAATATTAGTCTTAAAAACATTCTTTTTTATAAAAATCCTTTTTTTCACATTTTTTAAAACATATTTTTGAAATAATATTTTAACTTCTTATAAACATTATATTAAATCAATAAATTTTTTTAAATCAAAATATCAAAATTATCTTAGTGTGATTTTTTTATATTTTTCTAAAAAATTAATTTTTTTGATGAATAGTGAAAAATATAGAATTTTATTTAAAAAATCTCTTTTTATTTGAATAATTTATAAATTTAAATTTTATTTTAAATTATATTTTTCATTAAAATTATTTAACCAATATTTTTATTAATATAATTTATTCCATATTAATAATTATCATATTGAATTTGGATACAAAACATTATAAACATCGGAACATTTTCTCTTTGAAAACCCACTATCTTATCATATTTATGGGAATAATTTTTAATTAAATTTTTTTACAAGTATTAATTGAATTTGAAAAAATGGATTATATATTTTTAATTAGAATAATTTATATTATCTTATATGTTTAAAATAATTTTTTACAAATATTGAGTGTGAAAATAGTAAAATTTAATAACCATGTTTAAGGAAAAAATGGTTTTATCGGGGGATAAACTAAAAGGATAAGGGAAAAAATAAAATAAAAACATGTCTAAAATATATTTTATGGTGATATTTACACATTATAATTTATAAGGATCTATATTCATTCATTTTTTTCTTTTTTTAAATGGGGAAAATGTGGGTACCTCTTTTTTAATTTCATAAACATATAAGTATGCCACCCTTGTCACTTATAAAAGGCTACCCCTATCATATCTACCCCATACCTTAAAATAATTTATAAGTTATATACCCGAAAAAATACATTCCCGAATTCCACAATAGAACTCTATAATCCATTTTTGTAGCAATATATCATAGTAATTCTTGTAGAACCATCCTAAGGATGATACCTGAATAAGATGTAATGTTCTTTAATGATAATTTTTATTTTATTTCTTCTTGAACCTCCATAAATTATTATTAAAAAAATTATGATGTAATAAAATAATTATATTACAAATAATAATAATTTTTTTGTTTTTTCATTAACAGTAACCATATTCACTTCCATTAAATGGGTTACAGAATCATCATTTGTTTTTACGGTGGACTACTACCTCACAAATCGATGTCAATCGTTTTTGCATGACCACCTATCAATATTGGTAATGATGATTGTTATAAATTATATATATGATATTTATTATATATTTATACCTATTTATTCATTATATAATATTTATAATTTTTATCATTACATTTTGTATGAGATATAATAACATCTCTCATGTGTACGAAAGAACACCAGCTTGCGAAGCGATATGATTTATTTTTCACTAACGCTTTAAATGATATATAATAATGATAAAAGTCATGAATATATGTGATATAAATGAAATAAATATTATATTAATGACATATTTATCTTTATGAAAATATCATATATATTTTTATTTCTTACCTTTTCAATCACTGTAATATGATAATGTTATTTATGTACTTGTGGATTACCACCTTTACAAAGCGATGTGACTCTCTCTATTCATAACAAAACTAAAAGGATGATATATATACGTTTATTTTATGAAATAATATATTATTTATTATATTTTTGTAAATATTTTAATATAATATATTTCATACCTTCATTCCAAATTTATCATTGAAAAATGGAAACGTTAATAATTTTTACATGCGATCTAATGTGCCTAGGATTATAACATACTTTATTTCCCCAAAAAAGCATTAATGATTGATATTGAAAGTAAAATTGATGTATAAATATTATAATTATTCATTAATTATTATTCTTAATATGATATTACCCTGATCCATGTTATGAGACAGAAAATATCTAATCAAAACACACACGAAAAATAATGAAATTATTACTCGAAAAAGTGATTTAGCATGGGTCTGTTGAAAAACGGTTCATGAAAGGCCATAAGTAAATAATATATGGTATGATATATATAATTTTCATTTAGAAAATTTTTTATATTAAACTAATATTTATTATTTTGGAGGTTCTAATGTGTATGAAGGAAGTCAATATTTAAAATAATATATTTCTAGTCGCTCTTTTATTTTTGGGAGGAATATGAAAATTCCCCGCTCATTTCATTTTTTGGTGTATATACTGCACATTTGAAGTCTTATATCATTAATATTAATCTATTCACAATATTTAATGTTTATTCTGATGTTATTTTTGATTTGGGATTTCATTTCATTATAATACTAAAATTGTATGGGATTTTTTTCTCAATTTTCCATATTTGAGACTTATTTCATGTTGTTATCAAATATTCTTTTATAGGATTCACACCTAGACCCTTGTAAATGTAATATATTTAATATATTTTTTCTCATTATATTTTATGTTCCAATTAATTTTATCCTATCAGGGGAATTATAATAAAATGGTATATATGTGGTAAGGGTTTCATGTCGTAATATCATTATTTATCAAAATTGCTCATGATTATGCTTCCAATGATGAAATTTTATAAAATATATCTTTATAAACACATGAATTATATTTTTTATGGTTATTTATGGAGAATACATTTTCTAAAATTATTTTACTCTCTCTTAAGGGAAGGTGTATTTTTCAATCATTATGGGGAGTAGGTTGGCGTAGTGTGGTCTTGTAGTGGATGTCCATGATGGTGGGGAGTAGGTTAATGGTGGGTCCTTAGTGATGATTCATCTATCAGGGGATTTGTAATACCCCGACCCCAGTTACCCAGAGTAGGTGCATTATTTTAATAAATTGTCATGATTACAAAGAATCCAATCCCGAAGGACCGATCGGTTTAGTAGTCTTGGAAAATAGATTACATATATTAACATTACATTACAATTTCAAGCATAAAAGACAGCGTAAATAGATCTTTGAGAAATCCATTATTCTCTTTAGCTTAACCCTGCATATCAATCATAATACACTTCATGGAATCCTGGGAAAAATAAAACCTATAAAGGGGTGAGTTCAAACGCTCAGTAAGGGTAATCAATATAGCGAAAAATGGCATAAATATTAAGAATGATGAATAATTGAAACCACAGGCCTTTACCAATAATAAAAATGAACACTTTTATGAAAATAATATGATTTGAGTAAATAATTCCATAATAAAACATAATCATGGGTATTCTACTAGTAGAATGACCACATGAACCATCCATATTATTTCTATAATGAGGGAATGTATAATGACAAAAATTCTAAAACATTTTGTCAAGGCCTCGGCCAAGACGTCTAAAATGATTAAGGCCTCATCCAAAACCATAAATCAAATTGGGAAAAGGCCTCAGCCAATTCCACGTCTAATTGTCCAATGAGACCTACCGATGCATCGGGGATCTACAGCGGGCTCCACCCGTCACTTAAAATGTCCAATACATTCCTCATATAAAAAGGTTGAAACATAACATAAACATTCATATAAGAAATAGGATACAAAATGTTAATACTATAACCATAAACTATGAATGGTATAAAAATAACACATCCATAGTCAAACATATCCCAAAACCTTCAATACAATATGGAAGTTTTTTATCATAATAAATCAACTTCAAAACAAGATTAAAATCAATTAAATGATTTTAAATATAAGGAAATGATCTGTAAAACTCTTTGATTGAAATATCCCTTTTCATGAAAACATTTAAAAGTCACATAATTTAGAAAGGAAGACAGTTAAAGACATTTTTGAATCAAAGTGTCCCATACCACTTTGAAACTTTTAAAAGGAATTTTGATTTGAAAATTTCAATGTCCATATAAATAAATCCTTAAAACCATATTTGAAAAATGGAAATTAATGAGAATGGTTTAGAAGAATAAATATTTAAAACATTTAAAATGATGTTTACATAGATGATATCAAAACTATTTGGGAGAAATATGACTTTTTTTGAAATCATTTAAGAGTCGCATAATTATAAAAGAAAACATTTACTTTGAAAACATTATTATAAGATTGTAAGGGAATCTTATATAACTTTATAATGGCGGAAAATATCCGTACCCACCGTATAAGGTAAAAAAAGACATTCTTACCTTAATTTTGTCGAAAAGGTTAAAAAGGACCTTGTTAGGAAAACGACGGAAAGATTCCTTTCAAAATTTTTTATAAAAAGTCAAACAAGGGTATAAATGAACTTAAGCCATAGTCTGTAAAATATTAAGAATGATTTGAAATACATTTTTCAGAATCATGGATGTGGATGATAAAGAGGTCCTAGTAGATAATTACGTATAAACAACCTCATATAATGAAGAGATTGTGAAGTAAAACCTTATCTTGTAATTTTCCTTGGTTGAGGTTTGGTTAAACTCTTGTATAATACTTAAATAATTGTTACTAAATTATACAAGAATCATATACATTAATATGATATCATATATTATCTTTTAACATTTATTTGTTAATAATATCTAATTATTATCATCGTTTCGGGTGTTAGCAGATTCGTCTTTAATTATATTCTTTGTTATGTAAGCCATAAATTTTATGGATGGGATGTATATTATTAAAATCCATAATGATATCAAGTCCTTAAACATTATTTTTAATCATAAAATGAGAATGAAACTTGAATGGATACGATGGGGGATGAATCTCATCGCGTTCGTGGAGACGGTAGTTCGTACGTACGCACGAGCAATAATATTATTATTTTGATATTAAAATAATATATAATTGGATGGTATATTATATATACAGAATAATTATCATGTTATATTTATTATTTACATGATTTACACATCATTATTATACTCATCCAAATAATAATATTTTGAATAACAATTACACCATGATGGGGAGACGTTAAGCCGTACGTACGCACATATGGTGACATGTCATTCAAAGGATGGATAGAATATTGAATATGGTTGTACCATATTTATAATAACATCAAAATATACAGAAAATTCTAGATTTATTATTTTATAATGGGAATAACAAATAAAGAAGAAGCTAAAGAAGAAAGGAACTTGAAAGAGGGTGGTGAAAACATTACCTCTTCTTCGGGTTCTTCCTTTTGATTTGATCAAAAGGGATCTTTAGGTGGGATTTATGACTAAAGTAAGGCCTCTAGGATTAATTTAGGATAGTTTAGAGGGTATTTGGGAAGATTTTGGCCGTACAAAAATGCTTCTAAGGTGTTAATAATTGGTTAGAAGTGGTGTCCTTTTATAAGGGGGAGGAGGGGCTCTTTAGAAAAAACTTAAAGTATTCTTTTATAATAAATTCATATTAAGTTTATAATGGCTCCAAAGTGGATTATTACAATTATAAGGTGGGTATGGGTCGAAACCATTTCAAAAAATATATTTTATACTGGTTTGGGTTATTATATTAACCTTATCTTTTAGTTTTAACTCTTAGTTAATTAGTTTGACATTTACCATGTCACTTTGTTTTTTTATATTATATAGTTAATAAACATACTATATACATCCAAGAGACCCCCAATTGGTCCATTAATGATACACCTATCATGATATAAGTCCTTTGGCCGAACCTTAGATTTTTAGGAATATAATATTAATTAATAATATAATATTTGTTTTAAAAACTCTTTTATGTCAATTTTGACACTATTTATTAATTGATTTTTGTTAAAGTCATAAAAACATTATTAATTAAAACCAAATTCATTTAATCAATGCCAAAATGTCATATATATCAATAAAATTCGTTTATGGTATCAAAACTTTCAAATTATATTTATTTTAATATTTATAATACCAATTATTTGATTCTTTCATTAATAAGGAAAATACTGCATCATTATTGTGTCATAAATTTATTTAATTATTAAATGTATAAAAATTATAAATAAAATACTATTATTTATGAAATATTTTTGGTTTTCTAATTAATATTTATAGTCGAAAATATAATATATATAACCCCATGTTAATTTTTTTCTAAAAGATATATGATTATGTTATTTTTGTATTTACTTTTACTTAATTAATATAAAGTGTCATTATCACTTACAAGTGCATACATGGGGTCCCTAAATCGACCCAAAGAATCCCATGGTCGGACATGTATCAACCAATAGGGTTAGGACACGTTTTAGGGTAAATTAATATTATTATAATATTATTTTTTACCCTTATTTACCGGATTTACCCTTTAAACATGGTAAATAAAATATTTACCGAAGTAATTATTCAAAATGTCTAAAATTAAAACTTACCTATTTACACAATTTGGACCTCCTGATTAAAAATATGGAATCCATATTTCTAAATTCAAAACAAAGAAGTGGCAGAAATTAATTTAAAATTATTCCTCATTGTTAAAACAAAAAATGTGTTTTTAAGAGATAATAACTATCAAAAGATTGACAGTTGTTTATGTCCGGTTTAAGTGTGAAATTATGTCCAATGACCAAAATTGTATTAAATGGTAAAAATATATTCTAAATATACTTTAAAACCAATCATTTTCATAATTTATCACTATTAATTATTTTTATTAAAAAAATTTGTTTTTAATTAAAATTTAGTAATTTTCACTATTCATCAAAATATAAAAGTTATCCGAAAAGTTCCAAAATTTTACCCTAGGATAATTTCAATATTATGAATCATAAAAAGAAGTCCATTTTTAAAGATAAAATGTATTAAATTTCAAAAATTGGGTATTACTACTCATAACGACTAGTTTGATTGGTAGTGGTGTGTGTTAGAACTCGAAGTTGCGTACAACAAACGCTGTTGTATTATTCAAAGAGAAGCGTACTGTGGAAGCTTGGGGTGTTACATTCTCTCCTCCATAAAAAAATTGAATCCTTTCAATTTGAAATTATTTTTCAAAAATAAAAGTTTTCAAATAGAAAATACCTTTGGGAAAACTCACATCAGAAATTAGGTTAATAAAATTTAGTCTTAATAAGAGGAAAAGGAAAATGAAAGGGTCACCACCAAATTATGATCCTGATTAAGAGAACATTGGTGTAAATTAGAGATATATAATTGGAAGAAAACGTAAATATTTATACGTTTTTATTGAGGTCATCAATAAAAAACTAGTGTAAAATTGAAGGCCTTAAATTCATCAATCTATGATGATTTAAAATATGGTATTAGGATAACATATTTTTGGTTTTAAGATCCATTCACTAAAGTATAAGAATTATTTTCTTCATAGAATAAGAGAAGAAGAAAAATATATATTTGACATGTAGAGTCCCATATTTTAACTAATTTCTACCACAAACTCATCTTTCACTCTAAAAGAAAATATAACTTGAAAATAATATTCAATTTATCCTATCTGTATAGGGTTCAAAACAATGAATTTATAATTCATGTTCCCGAATTAAAAAAAAGACTACATTATTCAATCAAGGACATCATGTGGGCTAGTGGTAGGTGATACACTCTAGTCTCCCTTCGGTTGCGGGTTCAAGTCTTGTGGCCTTTCCGGACGCGATGGGTTGCCGCCCGACCTCCATGTTGTCCTTTTATGGAAATCCAAAAATTATCTCAAACTAGAATTATCCAAAATACTTCTGTCTAAAATCATAGTCCAAAATTTATAAGGAAGGTAAACACAATGAATATCCTTTTTCCACTTAATAACATGTGAACACCTTCATCATGTATTCTATTAAAACATTGCAACATACTGAATTACTATAAAACCTTATTGATTACATTCATGATCCCTTATTCATTATAGAATACTGGATGTACTCCTTCTATCCGAAAATGTTGTAAACTACAACAATGAAAAATCATTAATCAGTTTCAAGGTAGTCAAGAATATCCAATATAATTTATTCAAATAAACCATCTCTTATTCCAAAATCACTACCTCATTATCGAGACCATATTAAGGATTACCTTTCCATCAACCATGTATTTTACCAAAAGTGCCGATTACTATTTAAGTCACTTTTCTTAGAAGCATATAATCTCAAATCCTCAATGAAATAGTACTACAGTACAATCCTTATTTATCCTTGTAATTCATATAACCAGTACATCATTGATATAATACTCAAATGAAATAAGTATTTAATAACAACATAAGAACACTAGTCATTCCTCTTTATGTGTGGTAGTATCATTACTTTATTATTATCTAATAACATCATTTGGGGAATACTCTGATGATTTGAACATTGATTCACATAGTGTCCCCACTCCTTGCAGATGAAGCATTGTACATTTGAAACCTTTTTCTTACCCTTGCAGTCACGTACATGGTGTCCTTTTTCTCCACACATATAACAAACACCCATTCCCTTCAGGCAATTTCCAGGGTGTTTCTTCCCATAGTTATCACATATTAAAAAAAATCTTCTTCTCCCTCTTCTATTTATCCATATTTATGTCTTCCATCATTTTATTCTCTTTCTTCCCTTCAAAGCCATATGACTCAGAGAATTTTTTACTTATCTGATTAACACATGATACTATTTCTTCATATGTTGAGAATACATGGGAGACAATTTCCCTACTTAATGTTGGCATAATACTGTGAAATATATGATCCTTATTACTCTTTGGAACATACTTATTGTTGGAGTTCACATTCATTCTACTGGGCACCATTTCTAAACAATGGTATACACTAGATTAGTTTATAAATAGAAATACATAATCCCAAACATAAAAAACAATTAACATAAATTAAACAGTTTATGGATCTAATACATAATCATAAAAATGTATTCTTTGAGGAAGTATATACTCATAAAACCTTCATTATGGTTTTTAAAGAAACTAATAATTATCCTAAGCATATCCCTCGGGAGTGTCGTATCCAAGAGTGCAGCAAGGCCCATTGTCGTGCACTAGTTCTTATTCGAGTCTAGATCAAAGTGGTGTTTTTGGGTTTTACCCCTAGGTAAATCTGTGCCAGAGCCGCCTCTACCTGCTCGTATCCAGACAGGGATGTATTGTTTAGAAAACTCACAAAATCTCTACAATACCAAAATTCTAAGAAGTTCTTCTATAATAATCCTCAAAGTCTATCTTAGGTCTATGTGCTCTAATCAGAGTTTATCTAAATCTGGTTTACAAGGTTATTGTTAAACTTCCTTTGATACCAAATGTAATGCCCCAACCCTAGTTACCTAGAGTTGGTACATTATTTTAATACATTGGCATGATTACAAAGAATCAAGTCCTGAAGGACCGATCAGTTTAGCAGTGTTGGAAGATAGATTACATATATTAACATTACATTACAATTTCAAATAGAAAACACTGCGTAAATAGTTCTTTGAGAACTCCATTATTCCCTTTAGCTTAACCCTGCATATCAATCATAATACACTTCTTGGAATCCTGGGAAAAATAAAACATAGAAAAGGGTGAGCTCAAAAGCTCAGTAAGGGTAAGAAATACAATGAAAAATGGCATAAATATTAAGCATGGTGAATAATTGAAACCACATGCCTTTACCAAAAATAAACATGAATTCTTTTATGGAAATAATATGAGTTGAGTAAATAATGCAATAATAAAACATAATCATGGGTATTCTACTATTCGAATGAACACATAAACCATCAATATTATATCTATAATAAGGGAATGTATAATTCCAGACATTCTAAAACATTTTTTCAAGGCCTCATCCAACACGTCTGAAATGATTAAGGCCTCAGCCAAAACCATAAATCAAATTGGTAAAAGGCCTCGGCCAATTCCACGTCTAATTTTCTCATGAGACCTACCGAGGCATCGAGGAGCTATAGCGGGCTCCACCCATCACATACTATGTACAATAAATTCCTTATAAGAAAAGCTTGAAACATAACAAAAACATTCTTATAAGAACTAGGATACGAAATGTCAACACTTTAACCATAAACCATGAATGGTATAAAAATAACACATTCATAGTCAAACATATCACAAAACCTTCAATATAATATGGATGTTTTGTATCATAATAATTCAACCTCAAAACAAGATTAAAATCCATTAAAATATTTGACATAGAAGGAAATTATTTGTAAAACACTTTGATTGAAATATCCCTTTTCATGAAAACATTTAAAAGTCACACAATTTAGAAAGGAAGACAGTTAAAGACATTTTTGAATCAAAGTGTCCCGTACCACTTTGAAACTTTTAAAAGGAATTTTGATTTGAAAATTTCAATGTCCATATAAATAAATCCTTAAACCCATTTTGAAAACATGGACATTAATGAGAATGGTTTAGAAGAATAAATCTTTAATACATTTAAAATGATGTTGACATAGATGAAATCAAAACTATTTGAGAGAAATATCTCTTTTTTTTAAATTGTTTAAGAGTCACATAATTATAAAAGAAAAAATTTACATTGAAAATATTCCTATAATCTTGTAAGGGAATCTTCTACAATTTTATAATGGTGGAAAATAGCCGCACCCACCAGATAATTTAAAAAAATACATTCTTACCTTAATTTTGTTGAAAAGGTTAAAAATGACCTTGTTAGGAAAACAACGGAAAGATTCCTTTCCAACCATTTTATAAAAATTAAAACGTATAAATAAACTTAATCCATAGTCTGTAAAATAGTAAGAATGATTTGAAATACATTTTTAAGAATCATGGATGTGGATGATAAAGAGGCCCCACTAGATAATTACGTATAAACAACCTCAGATAATGAAGATATTGTGAAATAAACCCTTACCTTGTACTTTTCCTTGGATAAGGGTTCTTTAACCTCCTGTATAATGGTAAAATAATTGTTACTAAATTATACAAGAAACATATACATTAATATGATATAATATATGATCTTTTAACATTGATTTGTTAATAATATCTTAGTATTATCATTGTTTTGGGTCTTAACAAATTCATATTTCTTTATATTATTTGTTCTGTGATCCATATTTGTTATGGATGGAATGTATATTATTCATATCCAGAATTATATCAAGTCCTTAAAAATTATTTTTAATCATCAAATGAGAATTAGACTTCAATGGATACGATGGGGAATGAATCTCATCACGTTCGTGGAGACAGTAGTTCGTACGTACGCACAAACGACAATATCATTACTTTGATATTAAAATAATATATAATTTGATGGTATATCATATATAAAGAATAATTATCATGTTATATTTATTATTTACATGAATTAAACATCATTATTATAACCATCCAAATAATAATTTTTTGAATAACAATTACACCACGACGTGGAGACGGTAAGCCGTACGTACGCACGTATGGTGACATGTAATTGAAAGGATGGATAGAATACAGAATATGGTTGTACCATATTTATAATAACATCACATTATATTGAAGATACTGGAGTTATTATTTTATAATGGGAATAACAAAGAAATAATAATTTGAAGAAGAAAGGAACTTGAAAGAGGGTGGTGAAAACATTACCTCTTCTTCAGGTTATTCCTTTTGATTCTATCAAAAGGGATCCTTACGTTGTATTTATGACAAAAGTAAGGCCTCTATGATTAATGTAGTATATTTGAGAGGGTATTTGTGCAGAGGTTGGACGAACCAAAAGGCTTTGAAGGTGTGAATAATTGGATAGAAGTGGTGTCCTTTTATAAGGGGGAGGAGGGGCTCTTTAAGAAAAACTTAAAGTATTATTTTATAATAAATTCATATTCGGTTTATAATGGCTCCAATTTGTATTATTAAAAGTATAAGTTGGGTATTGGTCTAAATTATTTCAACAAATAGATTTTGGACAGGTTTAGGTCATTATATTATCCTTATATTTTAGTTTTAACTCTTATTTAATAATTTTGACATTTACCATGTCACTTTGTAATTTTATATTATATAGTTAATAAAATTACTATATACATACAAGAGACCCCAAAGTGGTTCATTAATGATACACATATTATGATATAAGTCCTTTGGAATAACCTTAGATTTTTATGAATAGAATATCAATTAATAATATAATATGTTTTTTAAAACTCTTTTATGTGAATTTTGACACTATTTAATAATAGATTTTTGTTAAATTCTTAACATCATTATTAATTCAAAACAAATTCATTTAAGAAATCCTAACATGTCATATTTGAAAATAAAATTCGTTTATGGCATCAAAACTTTCAAATTATATTTATTTTAATATTTATAATACCATTTATTTGATTCTTTCATTAATAAGGAAAATACTGCATCATTATTGTGTCATAAATAAATTTAAATATTCATGTAAAAAAATTATAAATAAAATAATATTATGTAGGAAATAATTTTATATTTCTAATGAATATTTATAGTAGAAAATATAATATATATAACCCTATGTAAAAATTATTTTTCTAAGAGATATATGATTATGTCATTTTTGTATTTACTTTAACTTAATTAATATAAAGTGTAATTATCACTTACAAGTGGATCCATGGGGTCCTAAAATCAACCCAAAGATGAACATGGTTGGAAATGTATCAAAAAATAGGTTTAGGACACGTTTTAGGGTAAATTAAAATTATTATAATATTATTTGTTTACCCCTATTTACCGGATTTACCCTTTAACCATGGTAAATAAAATATTTACCGAAGTAATTATTAAAAATGTATAAAAATAAAAGTTCCCAATTTACAAAATTTGGACCTCCTGATTCCAAATATGGAATCAATATTTCTATATTCAAAACACATAAGTGGCAGAAATTAATTTAAAATTAATTCCCATTGTTAAAACAAAAAGTGTGTTTTTAAGAGATAATAACTATCAAAAGATTGACAGTTGTTTATGTCCGATTTAAATGTGAAATTTTGTCCAATGAACAAAATTGGATTAAATGGTAAAAATATAATCTAATTATACTCTAAAATCACTCAAATTCATAATTTATTACTATTAATTATTTCGATTAAAAAAGCTTTTTTTAATTAAAATTTAGTAATTTTCACTATTCATCAAAATATGAAAGTTATCCGAAAAGTACCAAAAATTCACCCTAAGATAATTTCAATATTCAGAATCCAAAAATGAAGTATATTTTGAAAGATAAAATGTATAAAATTTCAAAAAGTGGGTATTACTATTCATAACGGCTAGTTTGATTGGTTGTGGTGTGTGTTAGAACTCGAAGTTGCGTACAACACACGCTACTATATTATTCAAAGGGAAGTGTTCCATAAAATCTTGGGGTATTATAGGATTCCTAAATGGTGATGGTGGTAGGTATCAATAATCATTATAATTTATGGTACATTAACTTGTTGGATCTCTATTGGTAATAGTGGGTTGGCCCTGTGGTGGCCCTCAACAATAATGATGTCGGTCATCTTGGGTGGAAGACGGTGTGACATCAATGATCTGAGCTAATTAAATTCATTAACATTGGGGAACTTTGAGTATGTGATGACTATGGTGTTTATATTGGCAACTCGATGAAAAATTTATTCGGGTGTGACAGTTTTTTGAGAGCAGAGAAAAGAATATTACAAGCCTCAATCCTCTAGTAAAGATCCATATTAGGCTTTAGGGAAGTAACACCCTACTTAGATGGGTTACCAAATTGGAAGAATGAGAGGGTATGGAATCTTTAATTGGTACTATAACCAAGAATCTTTAAATGTATAAATTCAAGATATGAAACCATTCATGGTTGTTATCTTGGTTAATCGTATCCACAAATATTATGGGAGGGTATATTCTAGTGGTGTTAGGTTTTTGTGGCCTCCAAGGACTTGTTGTAGGCCATACACTTACTCAGTCTATGGGTCATGTAAGGTACACAATAACCCATTTAAAAATAGTTTTATACATAAATAATAAAACATTATAACTCCTGAATTATTTGAGGATAAAAACATTTTCAAAGATGTTTTTATCATTTTTAAAATGATTTTATAAATAAATTTTATCAATTTTTTAACTTTTTTATAATTTTTTGAAAAGAATATTTATGTTATTTTACGAAATAGATCATTTTTATTGTAGAAACAAATTCAACTAAATCATTATATTAGTGTGTATTTCATGACTGTAATTTTCTATCATTATGACCATTATTTTATTTTAGGCATCCTTTTTATGGTTTAAAGTTTATTTTCTATGTAACGGATTTCAAAAATGTTTTATGAAATTTTAGTTTTAAATAGTGATAATAAAAGAATGAAAATTTTCTTAATGAAATGTTATAAATTTTTTTAAATCTTATTTAAATGTTTTCAAGATATTTTATAAATAAAATTATTTTAAAAATGTTTTCTGTTTTAAAAAATTATTTTCAAACAAGAAATGATATTCCAATCAAAGATATGTTTTAAATTATTTTAAAAACGTAATTTATCAATTTTCATGTTTATTCTCATAGAAATGGATTTCCAAAATGTTTATGAATTTTTATTTTTAAAAAGTGATATTCATAGAAAATTTATTTTACTCATGGAATGTTCAAGGTGATTTACCTTTCAAAATTATTTTACATATAAATGCCATCCATTGATATAATTAATTATTTTTTTGGGATATGAACCAAGGATAGCGTTGTTATTTTTTCTCTAAATGTTTTATGATGAAAAGATGTTTATGAAACCTATTTCTATTACATTGGTTAAACAATTATAAAATTATTAAAAAAAACTCAAATTTTTTACATGATATATACTATGATGTAATTATGAAATGATTTTGAATCTGCGGAGCAGCATAGGAAATAATTCTTTGTTCGATGTCATCTTCTACTATCATTCCAGGGCCATCAGTTCTTGGAGTAGGATGGATGAATGGCATATCTTATGCAGGTTCATCTTAGAAGGAATCTCATTGTTGGTCAAATACTTGTTTTATTCTACCTTTGGTGGTGACCCTATTCTTATCTGGTGTTTCTTGCATGAATCCCCCTACCAATGTGGAAAAGGTAGGGGAAAGTATGATTGTAGTTTTTTAAAGGACCAAGCTCAAAATAATCACCCCAGAGGCTGCTTTTATTCCATTTTAGACCTCTTATTTCCCTTATGGTATGTTACATTGATGTGAAAATGCAATAGTAGTCTTAGAGGTTGGGGATCCTCCTTGACAGATTTCTACCTTTTTTCTATAGTTGGTGTCTAGGTGTGGTAAAGAAGGGGTTTCTTCATTTTCCTCCTAAAGTTGATTTTAACCCATTGGACCCAAGCCCCTTGAATTGATCCCCCTTTTACTCAAGAAATATTTTGAGTTGTTCAATACCTATTTTTTTTCATGTCGGTGCATGCAATTTCCCCCAAGGACGCTAATTCATAGATCAATTATCCCAATTGTGTTTGTACCAGATCATTGTCTAGAAAGAGGTTTTCTAGAAGCTCTATTATGTATAGTGATTTCTTGACACAAGGATCAATTTCCCAGAATATTCCCATTGAATTACAAATCTTATTTTTTGGTCTCCTCAGGGCTTAGATAGCTGAGTAAAAACGGATTACCTCGCCAATGAGTTTTGGTGTTGTTACATTGGTATTATTGTGGTACATGAAAACAGACCCAATACCTCCAGAATATCTATTTTTTATCATATTTTAGGTGTATGGGGATGCATTCATGGTGTTCCCATGAATAATCATATATGGATTTTTTGAAAAAAAAATAGAAATGGTTGGCTATATATGATTGATAAATTATGGTGAATATCAATTTTTATCTAATTTCCAACTTCTTCTCTTTTCTATTTTCCAAATATAATGTGGTGGGGGGGGGGGAATTTATGGTGTGAGGTCAAACTCTTAAATACATGTGTTTTGTCTTAGTTTATCATAGGTGAATGTAACGATATTTTGGATGCCTCAGAGAAAAAAGGGCACAAATCATTTTCATGGATTTCAAGACAAGAATTTAATTATTTTTTACTCACACTAGAATCATGGACATGTGGTATTTAGGTGATAAATTAACATGGTCAGTAATTAAAAATGGATTATACATATGTGGATTTGCATGGACAATTGATTTTATAAAATCTATGAGATATCCCTGAACCCAAATAATAATGTGTTACATTTATTTTAGTATCTCTCTGTTCATTCTCTATCATAGATTAACTTGGGGATTCTGAATTCAAGGGTTCAATGCTTCTTATTCTATTCTTGATGGCATTTATATTCAAATGTTGTTTCGGTTGTTCAGGCATGATGGGTCTATCCAGTGCATGGGTACTCATGGTTATCCCCCCATAATAAGCGAAGGTGTGTAAAAAGTGATATTAAACATTGGAATCACAACAAGGACACTTGTTGGATTAACCTCAATTCTATGAATCTTCTAATATATAATCCAGATTCTAAGTTGTTGGATAATTGGGAAGAAGAAATTTTCATGATACTTGTTCTCAACAAGAAAAACATGTTGTATATTCTCTTGGAGTATGAATGGGAGGCCCAATATCAGTTTAATATTTAATGGCTCAAGGAAGGTGATCGTAACATGTACATTTTCCATGACTGAAGTAAAGGTACGTAGTTCTATTCAAGGACGAAAATTATTTTGGAGGATTAATCTTACACAAATGATCTAGTGGTTGTGGGAGTTATGGTAATGAATTTCTTTAAAACCCATCCAGTTGATTTTAACACTTTTATGTAGAACTATTATCTGAGGGTTTAAGTAGCTCTCTCTGATGTTATTCCCTAAGTGTTTTCATATAACAAAAACTCATTTCTTGGAGACCTTCATTAATATAATGAGATTTTGGTGGTCATCTAATCTCTCAATCATTAATGTTTTCATGGCCCAGATGTCTTTTTGACTTCATTCTATGTTGTTGTGTGGAATCGGGTTGAGAAGTATCTCAATGAGGCTATCGAAGATTTCATCCATAGAGGAGTTCATCCCGAGGTGGAATGTTCTACCAACCTTGTTCTCATACCTAATGTGAAGGATCATTCAGTTTTGAGAAATTTTACACCTAGCAGTATGTGAATTTTTCCTTATAAAGTGTTGGTGAGAATCCCTAATAAAACATTATCCTCTCTTCTTCCTAGATGGTGTTTAGAAGAGCTACATGGATTTATTAAGGTCTAATCTATTTAGGGTACTATTTTTATTCCATATAAAATTATTTTTGATATTAATATGAAATCTCTAGGATATTATATTATAATCACGATCAACATGGACAAAAAATATGATAGGTTGGAATGGAACATTTTCATCAAGGCATTGGGTTTTATGGGTTTCTCTTCTTAAGTCATTGAAATCTTTTTTAAATTCTATATATATACATGCCTCTCCCTTTATTTTACGGTTAAGAAATGTGGGTTCTGGAAAATGGTAAGAGGTTGAGGCATGGGGACCCACTGCCCCCCAATTTAATTTTCATAATAGAGGTCATGCATATAAAATATATAATTCAGTCTCTCCAAATCCAAGATATTCTTCCTTAGAAGTATGGGGTTACTTATATGGAATGTATTATTTAATATTAGAAAATTATATTATTTTCTTCCTTAATGGAAGTAGTATATCTTTTCGGTGCATGAATAAGGCCATGGAGGACAATTGTAGATGGAGTGGTTAAATAGTTCATTGTGATAAAAGTTGTGTCTATGTGTCGACCCATTATTCTACAAGGCTCTATAAAATGATTGAAGACTATCTGGGTTTGAATAGGAGAGTCTTTACTATGGTTTACTTGGGAGCTCTTATCTCACAAGGAATAAATCACATCCATTATTTTAGAGGGTTATTTGAATAGATTATTAATAGAATTAATAATTAGATAAATCACTTTTCCGTTTTTGCTTGTAGAATTACATTGGTGAATAGTGTCTTCACATCCATCCCTTTGCGTGTCCTGTTTCTTAAAACGTACCTAAAAATGTTATCAGGTTTATTTATCAAATCGTGACTTTTCACATTTGGGACACTCACTATAATGGTAGATGTAATTGGGATGTGTGGGTCTTAATGGATAAATCATGTGATGATGGTGTGATAAATATGAAGGTTGTCTCTAAAATGATGAGTATCCTATAAGCTAAGCTCGCTTGGGAAGCTATTGAGGGTCACACTCTTTCTGAAGTTTCATTTTCAATATGTATGGTTATCAATAGAGACATCCTAATGGTATGATATCTGATTATTGGGGTTATATTCAAAGAAATATTCATTTTCTTATATATAATTACTAATTAATTATAGGTTGTATGGATGTTAGTTTCAGGAATCACAACTAGTCCATCATGGTTCTTGGTTTTCTGATGTTTCTAACACCTAAAATCTCTTTTAGGCTCACCAAAAATTCCAAGGTATTCACTGATGCAGTTCTTAACCACCACCAGCAGCATGATAGTTTCTATACTATCAATATGAACGATTAGTGGGACATTTATATTTTCATTGGTTCAACTTATGGTTCTTTCTCAACCAAAGATTGTAGACAGGCTCTACCAATATATACTGACCATGATGTATGGGGAGATATCTTATGGTGTAATGAAATTCCAGAGAAGTATAATTTTATATTTTGGAAGATAAGGAATCATGCACTTTCTAAAAACGAGGAAATCAAGTGGAAGGTTATAAAATTATCTTCCTGGTTCCTGTATAGAATGAACCCATAATAAGAAACCATTGACAATCTATTATTTGAAGGTTGTTGGGAATCAGACATTTGGAGTACGTTTGAGGCCTTTACTGGAGTAGCGTCTCATGTTACTAGTAGCAATAATTTCACTCACCTTTGGTTCAATGGAAATGTGAGGAATAACATTAAGAAGAAGGTACGGGTTTATCTCTTGGTCTTCAGTTGTTGGGGTATCTAGAAGGCTAGGAACAAAATTCGTCACAATGGGAGAGGTAGGTAGACTCATCTCCTCATTGTTAAATCCAAATTCCTGGTAGCAGAATTAGATCTATTTTTTAAAGGCTATGAGTTGTCCTAGAATCTAGAGAGCATCTTGAATTCATATGATACTCCATAAAAATTAGGTTAATGTCGCATCATGGGTTCTCGATTCACTAGTCTCCCCCTTGTAAGGTCTAAGGCGCTATATGGATGAGTCGTACAACTTCAGTATTATATGAGGCCAAGGTAATGCTCGCAACCCTTGAAGATCTGTGATATTGAACTTAATTAATTTGTATGGGCATGGTGATTCCATCATCACAATGTCTATGTAAATAAAAAATGACCTAGAACTATGCTGTGAGAATAATATTGATCATAGTTCCATTGAAATAGATTCGATGATAATCCTCCACTCTCTCAAAAATCGGATTATAGTACCTTGGTCTATTTTTTATCATATATACAGTTGTAAATACCTTATCACATATCACAATACCCTTCATCACATCTAGATACTAGTAAATCATGCTGATGATTACTTGATTTCAAGGGTTATCCAGGTTGGTATGAGACCATTCACTAGCTTCAGTTCTCTCCCTTATGTTTATCTAGAAATATTCATGGGCGATGCTATTGGATTGAACCACTTTATAACCCCTTGTTCTTGTTTTCCATCTAATTTTTTCTATCCTTTTTGGAATATATTTCAGTCACTGGTTCTTTTAAAAAAATATACTGATTTAATTAATGAAATGATTACTAAAAATGTACCTTTTCTATATGTTATGATATGATGAGATGATTATGAAACCCATTGCATTTCATTGGTTATGATATGGTCCATGTTTCATAATATTGTGGAACACAAATATATGGGTTTACATATATGAAGTATGGGGTTTATAACCACATCAAATCAATTAAGTAATGGTTTATATATCATAAGATAGACCTAACTGGATTAGGGAGTGAGTCTCGTTCTGCATGGTTTCCTCCACTATAATGGTATTGGGAGTGGATCTTAACTACTATGATGGTTGGAGGTGTGGGATCTTTCCACTATGATTTCCCTGGCAGTGATTCTTGACTACAAATGAAATTATTTTCTATGCTTATGGGTACTCAAAATTTTGGTGCCTTATTCCAATGTTAGGCTATCATGGATCATATTCTTTGATTTATATATGATTATAGATATATGAAGCACTAATCATTATTCACTGGATCATTATTCCCATCATTCATATGTGGGGTATGTTTTTCATATGTTATTTTCATATTCTCATACTGTTATGTTCATGTTATTCTTACAAATATCACTTGTTTAGCCATACCACACATCTGATCTCACAGTTTCTTATGTTTTCTTTCCCCATATTATGAAGAATAGTTTTAGTAGGGTATATTTTTGAAGATTATTAAAGTATAAGATATTTATGGGAGATATTTAAGGCCATTCACCAAAATATAATAGTTTGAACCTATTATCCAAAGACACTAAAATATTACAGTCCTCAAATCTGTGTTTGTGAAATTTATTGAATATTCATCTAAGAAGATATAATATCCCTATTTGAAAAGCCTATATTTTCATAGTAAATGTCATTTTACCTTCATTACTAAAGCATTTATCATCTTCATAACTACTATTTATATTGTCCACATATTATATGGATTTTATATTTATAATATTAGTTCACAATATAGGTTACATGTTTTACTATGGTAATTTATTAGGATTTATTTATTTTTCAACCCCACTGCATTTTCATTAATATGAACTAGAACGAAATCCTTATTCTTTAATTTCATTATATTTTCTATAACTATAATCTATAGTAAATTGGTATACTTCTCCAAAATTAATGAAATTAAATAGAATATTCACTTTTTAATAATTATTATCCTTTAATCATATTCATTATGATGAAATACATTATCATATTCAATATGGTTTCATGATATTTCATTATGTAATCTATTATCGAATATTTAGTTTTTTATTAATAATCATGTTTTTAACAGCGATAAAGTATATTTCCTTTTCAAAATTTTTACTTATTTTTCAATAGTGAAACTTTTTCATCTCTTGTTTTATAAAAAATATTTTTTATCATCATGTTTTATTAATCTAGATCATAAAAGTACAAATATGATTCCTTAACATCAAATATATTTTAGACAATTGAGTGGAGATATTTTAGAACTATGGAATATTCATGATTTTCAATATATGTTTTTATTATACATATATATCATTAAAACATACAAAAAAATAATTATCTTATCATATATCATTCATTCATATTTAAATATAATACACCAAATATAAAACTTAACCTCATTCACTATATTATCTCTTTCATAAATATTTTCAATATTTCTATATTTCATTACTGATTCTGATTCCTATCATATTTAGAAAATAATTATTTAATAGAGAATATAAAATAATTATTTTACCTTATATATCATTCTAAATATTATTTAATTATTTTGTAATATTTCTGTTCTATAATTTATAGACATTTTATTCTTGTTGTGTAATTAGGTAAAACATCTATGACCAATGATAATAAGTTTTGAAACATTATCTTCTTCTATAAACAATGTTTATCAGATAAAATGTATGGATTAATTTCATTATAATAGTTTTAAAAGTATTAACAGTGAAAGTATAAATTCAATATCTATAATAATGTTTCAATACATAAAAAAATAATGTCAAAATTTAAAATTAATAACTTTATAATAAAAAAGATGAATAAAATCTTCTATTGTATCTTTTTGGGAAGACCATGATTCTATTACACCATAATAAAAAATCTAGATGTTTCAATATATAATATATTTTTTGGATAAATAAATGATTCCATTTTTTACATTTTTATGATCTACATTTAAAAAAATATGTTATACACTAAGATAATGTGTTCTGAAATTGTGTCAGTGATCCCTCTTCATTTTGTAACCTGTTGATAAAATAGAATGAAGTATGAGGGAGAAATTATTTTTTACAGGTTTTACACCAAAAGGTATGTAATCCTTAGTTTAGATGGATGTATAATTCTATACAATTTCACACTTTCATGCAAGTGAACATGATAAAAATTCATTTTATAATGGTCAATCTCCTTGTAACATTTTCTTTTCTTCAAAAAATAGTATATAACGAAATAGATGATAATTGATAAAAGATCTATTTTACATTTTTATTAATTATATATTCCTTTATTTGAGGGATAAAACTCCTCAATACTTAATTATATAGATATACTTTTCTAGAAATATGATCATTACTCTATTTTTAATAGAAATTTATTGAATCATAGATTCTTCTATGAGTTGTGTATTCTATTTCAACAACCCATGAACATCCTAATATAGTATGGAGTATTAATAATTCAAATTCCTGAAAAAAAATGAAAATACATGTTGTAGTATCATTACTTAAAATATTCACTAACCCCTAACCCTTTTGACACTTCTAATAAATATCCACCAATTTAGGTGTCTATGTTTTTTACTATAGAAATAAGTTAGAAGTTATATACAAATTTAAATAGAGAAAATGATTATTGAAATCATAGTAAAGGAATGGTAATACAATTAAATATAATGGAGAGCTAAATCAAATAGGGTTATATATTTCTTCCAAAGAGTTTTGGTGATGTTTCATCATCATTTTACTATATTTCTACTTTATTTACCATATATTGAAAAATAAAATTCATATTATTCTGATAAAAAGGGTTTAAAATATTTAATTCAAGAAATAATTTCTATTATCATTACAGAAAAATCATTATTGGTTGTTTTTATTGTATATAAATTATTCTAATCTTATATATGTAATATAAATTCTAATACTACAATACTACTAGAAAACAATCTATTTTTGAAATAAATTCTGATAAAAACCTTTGAATTTGGATATTAAAATATAATTTTAATTAAAAACTCATTACTGAAAAAGTATTTGATTATATTACAACCATAATCTTCTTTTTGGATGTAAAAATTTATTAATTAATAGAAATAAAAAATTATAAAACACATTGGAAAAAAACCCATTAGATTATAAATCCCTTTTTAATGTTAGTAAAAAACTTTAAAATGATGTTAAATAATCATTGAAACCTCAATGACTTATCTTTAAGAGTTTGTGAATTAAAAAATAGATGTTACAAAATTTTACACAGAATTTATGCTGTTATCCTTATATAACCAACACAATTCATGTGTTAGTAGATAAGTATATCCATGCATAAGGGAGAAGAAAATGGTACTCCAATATTTTGAAATATTTCTCAAACACCATGTGATGTATATTCTATATAAAAATTAACTAATCTAGTTTCATGGTGGTGAGAACCTCCATTCGGGAGAAGGTCATAGATGTCATCAATTGATAATAATAAGGGTGTGTAGTCGAAAGAAAATATTTCAAGGTCTTTCAGGTATTTATTTGACATCATAAAAAATACTTTATTAGTTTATACACTATATATTTTGGAATTATATGCTTTATAGGATTTTATTGGGCTTCTTTTGGAGACCAAACAGAGTTATATATCAAAAATTATGACCATTAGTTATTTCATGAAATTTAAACCCATTTAACCAATTCCCTTATCCCACCTCTATTCAACAATACAATTCACCTAGGGATTAGGACTTGTTCACATGAACATGATACCTCTCCCATGAATCTCTTCCATTCTCATGTAATTATCTCAACCTATAAATACAACACCTCACCTATAATTTTTGGATAGAGAAACTTATGTGGATGGATGACTGAGATATAAGATATCCCAATGCCATACCTATTAATGACCTACCACCTTGTTAATCCACCACCTGGGAGAACCACTACACTAGAAAGCCAACAATGTTCTCTTCACCTGGGTGGAAATTATACTATGGAACTTCGCCTAGATGATCATTCTCCTAGGACCATTCACCTGGGGTACCATTAACATGTATCCCTTCACCTAATATACTATATTCCTAGGTACCTTAACCTTGTAGACCATTCTCATCAGGCCCTTCCCCTGTGTGACCATTCACTATAGGTCTATAACTTGGGATAATATTTTCATAGGTCCCTTTATATAGGAAACAATTCACATGGGGTCCTTAACTAGGGTGATATATTTTCCCACCCTCTACTAGAGATGAGGGAAAAAATTATCATTTTAATAAAAAACTATAACCATAAAACATAACTTGGGAAACCCATCATCCAAGTCCCTAAAAATATGAACCTTATATTATTATCCAATACCTTAGTTTAACACCTTCTTTATCCTCTACTAGGGATAATAATCCATTTACCTTTGTCCCATACTTGGGAAACATTTTATCTAGGTCTCATACATGGGTACCTATTCATTCCATATACAGTTAGAGTAATGATTCTCTTATATGTTTGGGACTCATACTAGGTGTAAGGCCCAACCCTTTTCATTCATGGGCATATTTATAAGTGTAATCCCAAACCATTCCTTCAAATTCCTTAATTCATGATGTCTCCATTTAGTTTTATCATATGTCTTTGGGTTGGGATTCCACCTTGTGGTTTAGTTATCATAATAGTACATGTTTAGATCTATCAATGTGGAATTACTTATAATCATTAAGATGATGTTTCTAATTTTTGTTTTCTCTTGTACCATGATTATAAAATTATATTTTACTCTTAATTTAATACTAATTGTTCCTCCTACTTAGTGTTAGCGCCATTCCTTCTTTTATTCATCCAAGTCATTGATGAGAATAGGTACTTTTAAGAGAGATATATATGTAAACCTCACACATTTACCTTAATTTGAGATTATCATTACATTGAGATGATATACTCATCATGGTTATCATGTATGGGAAACCCCTATGTGTAACCCCAACCCCATTCTTAATTCACTATGAGTCAATATACACCTCTAGGTTCTCATATAAGGTCCTCCATTTAAGATCAATACCTAAATAAAACATCACCTAACCCATCCACTAGTTCACGAATGTTAGGGAAGCTCATTTGTAAAACCCACTTTATCTCCTATTTTCACCCCTTTTGGAACATGAATCTCCCTATGGAATCCTCAATGTATAATCTCATTTCAAATTTACTAGTATTCACTAATAAAATGTTTAAAATCTCTTTATTGTCTATTTTTTTAAGGTCGAGCATAAATCATGTGCACATATAGATCTATGAAGATCATTCCATCAAAATAATGATAATTCCTCTATAGAGGGACTCTTTCTTAGGTGTTAGACTTCAATATATTTTTTACATTCTAAGGGAAGAATATTTCCACAAAATAAATTCATTAAAAGGGATACATCCATAGTGATGTTTCCTATAAAAAATCCAAAGAATAAGCCCCATTAAATCCTTTATTGTCAACACCCATGTGATACAGACATATTAAACTATCGAACTATGTGGATTTTGATTCATATTCGCACATAAAAAATTGTACACCTATGAGGAGTTTAATCAAAACATCAAAAAACAAAACACATCCCTAGATGATATTAAACTCTAGAGATCCCATTGTTTCTGCATGAAAACAAATCATCACAAATTAAGAAGAGAACAAAATAGAACCTATAATACATACATTTGTTCAAATCATAACAAGTATTTGATTATATTATTTGAACAAGGTTAAAAAGTAACATAATAAGATTTGGGAAGGATTCATGGACACTTTATATATCTAAAATAGGTTCCCATAGTAGTAAATAATCCCATAAAAAGGGTGTGGTGGACAAATTAAATATCTATGATGTGACTAGAAACAACCAATTGACTACCAAACTTTGGAAATAGGTATCCATTAACTTAAAATGGGTAAACCATGAAAAACATTAAAAAAATATTAGAAGAGTTGTTATATGATATTGTTGGTAAATGACACAATAATTACACTCCATGATATTTAAAATAAATGAATCATACCATTTTTTCCATTCATCAATACTCATAAATGATTATAAAAATTTGTGAGGAAACTATATATATCATCTAATAGAATAAACAATATCATTTAATTTATCATGGGGTTTTTAGATTTAATTATGTAGATAATCATGATGTCACTTTCTATTAGATAATGTATCATTTAGAGGGGGTGAATAAATGATACACATCTTTATAATTTCATATTTAAAAAAAAATATGTTACTGATTAATGTCTTAATCTACTCAATCATATATTCTCACCATTACCAATATGCAACCAAATTAAAGAGCATAAAATCACCCAAGGATTTTTACAAAGCATAGTAAAAATGTAGATACCTACTCCCCTCTTCCTTTAGGTCAATTAAAAGACATAGTTATCCACTATATAACTGAAATGAATACAAAAAAATATCATATAAATCTTTTTATATCTCTTAAAATGTACTAAAATTTCATGATTTTGTTCTTTATACTAGATCCCAATATATTAAAATGGGTCCCCCATAGCAAAAAAACATGATCTTCATGACTTCACCAGATATCAATATATAACCAATGGTATGATATTTTTCTACATGAAAATGTCTTTGAATGCTTCTATATTCTAATATTTCAACATGTACATTAGTATTACACGATGTAAATTAACCATGTTCTTTTTCTAATGAATTTTATAATTTATGATATATGGATATAGTAGGGTAGTTCATTGAGCCTAATTTCTCTTCTTCTACTTCAACTATTATTTGGGTTTGTTCTTCTCTTTTTGAATATTTATGACTCCTTCTATCTTTGATACATATAATATTCTTGTGAGAATTATTATCAAGTACTATTCCTTAGACCATAATATATATAAATATTCTAAAATATATACATTATTTAAAAAAATACAATCATTATATTTTCTATATTAGAATGATTAAACCTAATTGATTATTAGTAGCATGATATCATCATAAAAATTTGTTGACAATATCTTACTTTTTTATTGTCATTTAATTATGATATTTTTTCTCATGACCTTGTTGAATAATCAAAGAATTTTGTCTTTAAAATTCCAAAATAACTTCTTTATCAATGACTGATAGGTATTCATAAAATATATTCAAAAATATGTCATGATAGAATGAAATCCCTCACAACAAGTGTGGTTCTATTTTTATCTTAACCTAAATAGTAATTTTCTGTAATATTATATCTCAGTGTGGCATAATCTTCTATATCATTTAATCACTTCAAAGCCTAACATACATCATATGGTATCATAACATGTATATCTCGTTTATGGGCAGAAACTATTTCACATTGTAATAACATGTTTGATTGGTTTGTGTCATCCAAAAGGAAAATGTTGTGACATTTCTCTTCCTAAAATAAAAACTAATTCATTATCTATCTTCATCACAAACCCCATCTCAACTTGAATAAAAATTACCCTTTGAATAATTATGATTTTTAATCCTTTAAAAAATAATTTTGGAAATGATTTATTTTTCTCCCAGAAGTATCTCCTAGAATTAATCCACATCCAAAAAATTTGATGCCAATTAAAAGTTCACATATTGTTAATATAACTTTTATGTATTGAGTAAAAATATAAAATCAATTATATATATTACTACAATTTTTAATTTTTAGTTTTATGATACCGAGTTAGTTTTTCATTACTATTAGAATATATTTATGCATGAACTTAATTATCTAGTTTTCTACTATACCACTGGAATGAATTTTACATATGATTTGGATAACACTTATAGAATCATTGTATTTAGGGACTTTTTAAATTATTTTAATATGTTACCCATGTCATTTTATGTTAACATGTTGATGGTCAAGGATTTTCTATATTCTTTTTAGTTATGTAGGAATGAATCTTAAACATTCAATTTGTAAGCTATATTAATTTAAATCCTTGTGAAATATTTAATTTAATAGTTAGAATGAATAATTTGAAACATTGGAGTTTTATACTTTCCCAAATTTCATGTCAACTCCATAATTCATAAACATATATAAATAAGAACACATTATATTTCAACACACCCATGACCTCTGTAATCAATCCAAAACAACTCATAATAACATTAAGGGCTATGAAAATTAATATAATATTTTAAAATTTATTGATATTGTTTCCAATATTATTTAATATATAAATTCACGTCAATTTCATTAATGTATTTTCACCACCTCATTAAATTCCACTATTAAATTCATACTTTACAAATCATTATCAAAAGAATAATCAACACTAATTACAATAATAAAATTTTTAGATAATTCATTGATGTTTTATCACATTTACAGCTAACATATACGAATATTTAATCTTATCTCCACAAAATATATTTAATACCTACAATCTCCATCCCCATGATTATATTATAGATAATTCACTTAGTATATATATAACTTTTCAAAAATTTATTACAAGATTAACCCAATATTAAAAATATATATATGTTTCTCCTAAGGATCATTCCATCTAGGTATTGACATATAGCATTGATTGCTTACCATTGCCAAGTGTTCCATATACTTCAACTTATTTAGTCTCTTCCATTATCACAAACATTTAGAAATTATTAAATTTATTTCACAGTTGATATATTGATATGAAATACAACCAATTAATGTCTTAATCAAAATAAAATTTTGATCTTCAATATCCCCCATTGTATTTTTCTTAATACCCATTTTCAAATGTTAAATAAGTTTTGCTCTTCCCCTTATTTATAAAAAATGAAATGATCATATGGTAACTAAAAGTTCCCTTATTTTTGTTATTTCTTCTATATTTTTAAAACTAATAATTATTACCTCCTTCATTATCCCTTAACTGGTTACATTTTTATTTTAGAATTGAGAGAATGATGAAATCACATATCACATAGTAATGAGAATTAAATCAACCAAATATATGTCTTGGATATCAATGCTCAGTGTAAAAAATATGAGCGACTAACTCAAACAACAATGTTGTTAAAAAAATATCCAACATGTGATTTATAACATAAATTTACTTTCATAGGGTGTATAACTGTAGTTTACATATAAAAATCAACACAATTATTCGACAAACACATTAATTTTTTTTTCTGAAATAATCACTCTCCCACTTTTCTATTCAAAACATTTCCAACTTTATAATCAGAAATTATTTAATCAACATGAGAGTTTGAATGTCTGATGATCATCCCTCAATCATTAGCATCATTAGGAAATTATATAATCTCACATAAAATGATAACATTCCAGTAGCATACTCATCTTTTTAGACATCCCTTGGGGGATTTATTCAATCAAATATTCATTATGATTGATTTTCTTCAAAAGTAACTCCAATTATATTTGGATATAAATTGAAATATGTAAATGATTTCTAAAGTATTCCATGATATATGAGTTATTTTACTGTAAAGTTTTAATATCATTACCCCCATTAAATTCATCACCTTAACTTAATTACATATAATTATAATTAAATTTTAATAGGAATAATTATGAACTTCTATTGTAAATATTGATGACAACAAGGTTGAAAATTTACTCTTAATCAAGGTTCTTGATTCCTTATAACTTCATTTTTTAATGATATATCCCCACTATTTTTTCTGAATTATATAATATGTTTTTATATATGTATTATATTAATTTTATCTTACAAATTATATTATTTTATTATATATCCTTCTTAACACAAGACATTAGAGAACATCCTCCTCCTAGAGGCTGCTTTCACCCTCTAAATAACATCTCATTACTTCTTAAATTATCATTATTAGAAAATGTCTCATGAAATTTGAATTTTTCATGTTACTATCTAATATAAATTTAGTAAATTAATTGAATTTTTATTTGTTAATTTTTACTATTATAAAATATTCAAAATTATATACTAGTATTCTCTCCATTTTAGGAAAAAACGTATTGTGTCATTTTATGAAATCTTACTCAAAATCATTTCTCCATAATTTGGAACACTTCTTTATATTCCTTGAATATTTTTTTCTCCACCAGCATGTAGAGATTTTCATATAAGTTTTTTCATGAAATTTTCAACATAGAGTCCTAGTCACTCACATATTTCATATATTTCTTATATAAATTCAATTTTTTTTGAGTGGATATTTTTGTTGATATTTCACCAACTAATTTCTTTATAATATAAATATTTTTATTCTTATTAAATTTCATTTTATAATTGAAAATTTTCTCCCCAATAATTATTTAAAAATAAAATAAGTAATAAGTTATACCTATAGTAATATACATTATGAATAAAGGTTCCACAACATGAACAATAACCTTTGATGTTCTATTGGATAAAACCTTCTTACTATTTATATGCACTATAACCATTATTTTTCATTTTTTCATCGAATCCAATACCTTTTGAAACAAAATCCAAATCCCTGTGATTTTAAATATTAGTTTTCTTAACTTTATTTTTCCTTTAACAATGTAATTGTTGTTTCAAAACATAATTTACTACATGAAGCATATTCTATGGGATTGAAGTAAATAAGATTAACTTGTACATTTTTAATATTTTTTTTAAAATATATTGAGATTATTCATTCTAAACATAATTTTTAATAATAAAATTATTTTATAAACATAAATGTATTATAACCTTTATGACACCCAGTTGGGTCTTTCTCCACTCTTTATCCTTTGAAAAATATGACAACATCATTTAATATTTTATCTTATTATGCAATTCTCTTCTTGTTATTTCCAAAAAAACTATTCATTTTCTTTCTCATCGCCATATTCTATTAGTTTTTCTTATGTTTTGACTCTCTTATTGAGTCTGGTGTTTTTTAGCAAGACATGATAATATCTCAAATTTCAATATTTTTCCAATGTATCAAAATTCTTATTCTTACTCATCAATTATAAAAGTGAATTCTGAATTTTAATAGAGTACATTTGTTTATAGTGTTTTGTACTTATGACTCTATGTTTTGAATCATTATAATGAGATTATTCCTTATCTCCCTATTATATTGTCAACATATTTATTCATGGAAACAAATTATTTCTAGAAACACTAATTCTGTATTTTTCTTTATTTCTTCTTAGTGAAAACCTTAACATCTTTATCATTATTTAAAGAAATATTTTTTCTCCATTGGATAGTCAACTGAAAATGTATTGTTCCAAAAATACTAGTGATCTTTTGATAAGGCACATATTTATTCATATATCATTACGTTATAATGTTTTTTAAAATAAGAGAGGAAATTCATTAATTCAATTTATCTATTTGTTAATCATCTTCTAAATTTATATATGAATCATCATTATTTTATTTGTGTTTGAGATATTTTATTTCCTTAAATAAAATATAACCCTTAATATTATTCATGGACTTAAGACCATACCTCAAATCATAAGAAAAAAATAATATTATACAATTCATAAATAGATAAATAATCTCAATTTTCTAGTGTAGAGACATTAAAATCAAACCCACTTGGTAAGTTTCTCGTTAGATTCTTGAAAATATTTGTGAATTAAATGGTTTTTGAAAACCCACTAATATTGAGGAAAATTTCATTTATCCTTGAAAAGTAATAATCAGTGGTATCATCATCAACTAGTCTAATATATTCAAATATTCCCTTCTAAATAAAAAGTTTTTATTCTTTCACATTGAAATTCTACATAAAATAACTTTCAAGACCTTCTAAAAATTCATGGAAATTTTGGAGTCCAATCATATTTGTATAAAACTTTTCCGATAAGGATATCAAAATATCCTTCATTTATCTTCTATCAATAAACAAATTACACATTTCTACAAATTTCATATAAGAACCTTCCTGAACTAGAGTAATACCTACTCAAGAATCATTCTCTTTCTTATTTTTCTTGAGAGAGAATAAAAGGTAAATATTTATTCTTCCAACCATGATAATCCATTCCTCAAATTTCTAGAACACCACTTCTTTTAATATAATTAAAAATATACATATTCCCCATCAGTAATAGTTGGATCAATCAACTGAAACTTTTTTGTCACATATAAAAATTAAATTCTTTAACCATGAAATAATATATCACTAATTGGTGGCGGGGTGAATAAGTGATAAAAATTTTAAAAAAAATTATTAATGGAAACAACCATTATGACTAGTAAAATTCTTGATACATTATTTCTTGAACTATCTCCTATACCCACATGAAATCAAATTAAATAACTAAAATGAACATGGGTATATTTATAAGATTCAGTTCTAATGTGGTTGTTAATAGTTTTTTACATTTTGGGGTGAGTATTTGATGTTGGTATGAAGTATATTACACCATTTAATTCAATGTGATATCTCACAAAAATCCCTTTTTGTCTCCCAATTGGTATTAAAATATTAAAATTCTTTTCTTTACAGTAGAACCCACTGGTTTACAATGGGTTCACCTAAAATCCCTATACAAGATCTTGAAGACTACTCTTGACATTACTAAAAAAACTCTGGTATTACCTTTTTCCACACAAACTTAGGGCCAATTATTTATGCATTATTATATAATATCAATCACATCAACATTATTATACACAAAATAATCTCATTTTCATACTTATAAAATTTTTATTCTACCATATATGGATTTTATATGTGGTTATTTTATCTTGATTTCACTTATTCTCCTTTACTTTATTGATTCATAGGTTCTTATCTTCCATAATTTCATTTTCACATTCCATCTTTGAAACTAAAAATATTTTTATGCCAATTTATATAAGGTTATATTCTACAGAAAATAAAACATATACACTTTAAATATATATATATATATATATTATACCTATGGAAAATAATGTTAATATATTTTCCTTATTATAATATTAATACCTCATTGATTTATAGATCTGTGATCTCCCTATTTAATTTGGTTAGTAATATCTTCATATTTGTATTCTTGCATAATCCCATTATTTTATTTGTAATAGTCTCCCTTCAAAATTATAGAATCATTAATTAACACTTATAAATTATCTTTTTTCTCATCAATATCTATGTCTACATGAAAAATTATACAATGAACCCTTCATGATGTAAATGAATCCCTCACAATATATGTGGTCCAAACTTTTTTACTAATCAGAATAGTTTTGGCATGGAATTTCATAACACAATGTGAGATTAGAATTTTTTTCGTCTCACAAATTAAGATAATAATATCTATTAATGGGAATCATGGTAAGATTTATATTTCATGGTCTATCCACAATTAAAATTATAAAACCATCATTGACTAGTTTCACTCTTGGATAGAAATGAAACATGTCATTTTTATTCATGGGGTTGAAATTAATTATTTCTCAATAGTTATCACACAACTAATATTATATTGAATTATAATTTTCCTTTAAATAATTATGATGTTTGTTTATTTGATGATTTACTTGGGAATCGATATATTTAACATCTAGAAATATTTTCTAGATTTTATCCATCTCATAAAATGTTTCTAAATATTATTTTTTATATATCATTGAAGTTTTTTGTTATATTGGGAAAACCATTGTAATTTGACATATCAACTCCTTTTCCAATTTCTTCAATTTGGAGGTAAAATTAATTTTATGATAGATTCATATGAAATTTATATAAGAGTTACCTTTTCCAGTTTTCAACTCTACTATTTTAATGAATCTTACATATGAGTTAAATTGGTCTTACATATCTCACTGTATCTTGGGAATTTCTTATTCTAATATTCTATAGACTAAGTACTTTTATGTATACATGGTGTTTATCAGGCCTTTCAAACATTTTCTTCTGTATTATTGTAAATAATATTAAATATTCATTAATTCACTCTAACATATTCAATACATTGTCAAAATTTCAACCCACTATTAAAATGAACCCTATGTATTACTGGTGTTATTAAAATTTTAAAATTTCTCCACCACTACATAATTTAATAATTTTTGAAAATAATCTTAAATTATATTCAAACACACTTAAGGCCTCTCAAATCATTACAAGACCAAACCAGACAACATTAATGTGTTTATAAATTACTAAATGTTTTAAGAATCACTTAATTCCCATTTTTATTGTCTTGGGTTATATAAATACACCTTTATCTCAAAAATATATTCGCACTAACTCATTAAATTCTACTTCTAGATTAATACTTAAAAAATATTAATCCATAGAATATTCTATACTGATTAAAATAACTAAAATTATAGATAATCTATGAATGGTTTCTCACACTTCCAATACACCTTTTTTTATCTTTAATCATTACTCCTCAAGATATTCAACAAGTTGATTCTCTAAATCTAAAAATTGTTCTTGATTGATTGTGTAATAAATAGCTATAACCCTAGAAATTAATTTATTATATTATATAATCATCAATCATTAAATGTTTATTCTACCTTATAGGATCTATCTATCTTTGTTTTTGAAGGAAAAAATAGTATTTTCTATTACAAAGGACAACATCTTCTTAATTTTACTTTTTCTCTTTAACTATCACCCAAATTAATCATATAATGAATTTGTTCGTCTAATACATATTGAAAAAAATATAAATGACAAAAATCATCATCATAATCCAGTTTTAATATTTATTTTATAAGTATTTATATAAATGTAGAAATTTTAATTTAGAAAAAAATTGAAAA
This sequence comes from Viscum album, assembly GCA_963277665.1. Classification (NCBI taxonomy): domain Eukaryota; kingdom Viridiplantae; phylum Streptophyta; class Magnoliopsida; order Santalales; family Viscaceae; genus Viscum; species Viscum album. The sequence goes on along the minus strand of OY728163.1, from coordinate 1,039,426,922 downwards.
TTTAACAACATTTAGTTACTGTTATTTTTAAATTTTTTTGGAATTATTTTTTGGAAAACCAATGGAGTTATATTTATAATAATAAGTAATTAAAATATGTTTTAAAGGATAAATTTTTCCTCATTAATAATATTATAGGGTTCCATCAAGATATCTATCTTTTAGTAATTGGACAAGGACACTTTCTTAACCTATATTTTTACAATAGTAGTGTACTTGGTATAATAAGAGAGATAATGAAAATTTTTAGGTACCAAATTATAAATTTATTTTTTTAATCATAATTTTTATTTTAACCCCCTTTCTTATTTTAGTTCCTCTTTTTCCATCCCTTTTAAATTTTTTCATCTTTTTTTATCCCCATGTACTATGAATGATTCTAGATGGTTTTCCACAAATGATTAAGGAAATGTTATTTTATTAAACATATTTTCCATCTCTTATTCATTCATTATAACATAGTAATGAAAAAAAGACATGTATTAAGGATTTATTCCTTGGGTTTCATCAGGGAATATTGACACAACATTTAACTGAATTAATTTTTTACATAGATATACTAGAAATCATTTTCATGTATTTTACATGTTATTCGACAGAGTATTAATATTGAATTACCATTAAAATGAATTAATTTTTTTAAAATATATTTAGGGTGCATCATGAAAATTATCTATATGGGAAATTAATACATGGATAGTTTTTAGAATTTGGGATCATCGTAAAATCAATGGAGGATCAGTGTATAGGAAAATAAAGTTTTAAAGGTAAAAATCATATAGGTGACCTTAACTCTTTTGAGTTTTTAATAATTGTAAATATATTTTAACTTATATTTGGATGATATTAATTTTTTATGACATATAACTTTTTAGTCATGTTATATTGGATTTCTGTGATTGTTAATTATTTCATGTCTTAATAGAAAAATTATCAAAATTGAATGATAAATTAAATGGTTTACAAGCATGAGTAATTTTTTAAAGATCTATAAAATATTCAAATTTTGATTTTTCTTGATGTAAATAATCAAGATATTATTTTAAAAGATGAATAATTATCATTAATTTAATATTATATTTTTTTTTGTTTTTAATGTTAATTTGGATTAACCATGGATGTTTCAGGTAAATGCATTAACATTAAACATAAAAATTTATTCTGTTCTCAGATAGATAATTTATTAAAATTATTTCTTATTTTATTTTTCTCATATAGTTTTTTTAATGAAGATCCTTAGTTAAATTTTTAAATAAATTTTCAGGTGGAAATTTTTTAAGTAAGTTAAAAATATTTTTTTGGAATATTGATTAAATAAATATATAATGGGTGAATATATAGTTTAGATCATATAAATTTCAAAGAAAATACAAATTGGAATATATTTTATAAGTTAGATAATATAATAGTAAAATTGTATATATATTAATGAAATAGGTGTGGAAATACAGGTTCCTCGAGAAGAATTATGAGTAGAATTTTATAAATTATTTTGATGATATATTTACTAGTTCAGGGACTCAGTGTTAATTGTGGAACAAAGGGACCTTAGAATATTTAAATAATTATATAATATATTGAAATTGAGATATTTTTTATAGTAGTAGATGTTATGGGTGTTTCATAAATTGATGATATATAAATAAACATAGTTTTATCTTTTATGATTATATTGTATCACAATGAATATTATAAACTTTAAAATAGTGAGATACTATAAGGAGTGATAGAAAATTAAATTTCTCTATTATGACTATACAAAATATTATTAACATAAATCATACTTGTGTCCCATGGGATTTTGGTGACATCTTGTAAAAATTCTGTCTTTGGAACTTAACTAGAAACATTGAAACCTCATACTATTAGGGAGACCACTATGAGTATGAAACCCTATAATAAAATGGTAATAATCAAGAGTAAGTAGTATTTTACTCTATGGGAGAAAGATTAATGTATATAACAATAGTTTCTCATAAAAAATAGTTTAATAACTATTAAATAATATACAAACAACATGGGGAAAATAAATTTAATATTCTTCATAAGTATCACAAATTTGGTAACTATTTTATCTAAGGGGAAAAACTATATAACCCTACAATCTCTGGAAAATAACCTAGAGGAAACATGTTTTGTCACCTTTAGAAAAAAATTCAAATATATGAAACCTTGAACTATCAAGGGAATGATTTGATGTTTGTAACCCTATGATCTTGGGAAAAAACCATATAATATGTAACTATGATATACTAAGGATATATGCAAGAAATAAGTAACATTTCACTCTTACAGAAACAACCCATAGTTATTTACCATACACTCTCCTGGAATCATATCATTATCAATAAACCCGTATTAGTAACAAAACCACACAGAGTAACCATATTTAATTAAGGAAAAATAACAAATATAAGTACACTATGATTATATAACCTTAATATCAATAAGAATATGTACATCATTACTCCAATACACTTAGGATATCAGAGAAATCGAAAATAAAGTGGTACATAGTTTATAATTTTTGTAACTTGATATCATCATCCATTAGGTATGGATACTTACATTTGGTTTATTTCATATGTGTTCAGCTATACATACACTGATATATTTTCTTAAGGAATGTTAGGTTATCTACTTTGGGAAAATTCACTAAGTTCTCTTTAATATTTACTCAAGAAACATGAGTTAACATATGTTATTTTTATTTGATATTGTAGGGTTAGTTAATTTATGTTTTTTCTTTAGAGTGTTTGGAAAATTATCTATTATTTGGTTTCCTATGAGATAATGTTTTCTTACTGTAGATTTTTTTTATTTAATATGTATATTTAACTACTCAGGGATATTTATCCAAGAAACAACTGTTACTAATACCATAACATTTTACTAAATGCATATAGTTATAAAATCATGGGTTTTTACTGTGATTGAAAGTCACTTAGTATTTTTTGTTTCTTCAATATCTCAATGTTATATATTCTGAACTATTTCATAGAGAGTGTAATATCACTTATATAAGGTGGTTTATCTATGTTTTTAAGTATTCTTAAACTATTTTTTTTGAAGATTATATGATATGACACATGATAAATTAAAATATATTTATATATGATATATATATAATAATACATTTTCAAATCATGGTTGAGAAAATTTAGTTCCATTTTATTTAAATTAATATTGTTTCATTTAAATGGAGGTGCATGAGATGTTGTTATTTTTGTAATTTAAATAATTCATGTTATTAATGAAATAAAATGATAATAATAGAATTTAAATTTATTTATAAATAAGTATTTATATCAAAATTTATAGGCATTTTATATGTACACATTATATCACATTAACTCATTAGATTTAAATTTTCATGGGAAATGTTCTATTCATTAATATGTACTAATACCATCTCGATGCATATTATTTTTTATATTAAAAAATAAATATATAATCATTTCCATTTTACTTTCAACAATTAGTTACAAGGAATGAATTCATGTGACTAAAATTGTCTTTGAGTTATATAGGATACAAAAACAACATGTACATTTATTAAGATAACTATAAGCCAATTGGGTAATATGGGCAATAACAATTCATGGAGAAAACATATTTCTTATCAATATGATATAAAATAGTAATTTTTATAAAAAAATTTATCAATCCCAAAAATTACGTTGGATTTTTTACAATGGGAATGCAATGAAATGTTGTTTTTTGGAATCTACATGAATAATTTTTGATCGATTGATAACAGAGTTTTTGAAAACACATGTTGATGACGATTGATGTAATTAACTAATGTTTTGGATATTTTTTGATCATAATAGTTTTGGAAAATGTGATTTGTTGAATATAATATGAATTTAAATTCATGTTTTAATTTTTAAAAAAGGTTTGATAGATGGAGTGGAAGAATTATGAAAGAAATATATAATATAAGTACCATGAGTTATATTTTGAAAGAGTGACACAGTGCTATAGGAAGGTGACCAAACCCAGGTTAGTGGGTGTGGTTGAGGTGAAGTAGGTTCCAGGTGTGGCCATGCTCATTGCTTCGGGAGTGTACCATGTCATATTGGGCCCCATGATGTAGTTCTAATACACCGATATATAATGTCCAATGGAGAAGGGACCATACCCATGGTCATATTGGTTATGTTCAGTAGATTGAGTCGAAAACCAACACAACAGGGATGATCATGGTACATGTCATGGTGATTTGTGTGTTGAGGAAAAGAGATAGCATTTTTTCAATATGTTGTGGTGGATAATTAATGGTTATATAGTCATTCTATGATGAAAATATATAGTACAGTGGATGCCAACATGGGATGGATCACATAATGGTTAGAGGAATCTATTATTTATATGTGGAGAAGTGATCTAAAATGTCCAGATGCTGGAGACAATTCTCATGGTGTTTGGTGTTTTATTAGAAAACATAAACGGTTTTCACTAGGTCATGGTGCTGGGTGTGTCGATATGTGGGATGGAAAATCAAGAGTTTACTAATCAGTAGATGAATGAGGTGGATGTTTAGTATCTCATACATCATCTACATCATTTTTTATCATGATCCAAGACATGATTGATGGATATTGGAATCATTGAAGATGATAGATTAATTGGATAATAAATTGATTTTATAATAGGATAGGGAATCCAATAATTGTTTTATTATATAGACTAGATATTTAAGAGATCACATATGAGTTATAGAGGATTTATGGGATGTTTTATTTCCAATAAATATTTTTATTATTTTATAGATGATTGTACACATGGACTCCCTATTCTAGGATGATAGATCAACTCTAAGGGGGGATGAACATCACACATAGAGTCATATCAAATTTTTCAAGAAGAGTTCAAGGAGAGGTGTTTTAAGCATAAAGAACATGGAACCATTGAAGATTATTCTAAATAGAATTTTATCATTGTGATGAAAAAAAAGTAAAGTTTATTCTAGACATGTTCTTTAATGATAATAAGTATGTGATGGAAAGGAGAAATTCCAAATATGTGAAGGGGTATCCCAGTAAGACTATAAAAATGGAATTATTTTTGTTTTAATATTAATTTGATGATGTTGTGAAGTGTCTTATATATTTATAAAATAGGTGGGGATCCTAACTGAAGTATTAAGAAAAAAATGAATGAAGAGGCACTGAGATAGTTATAAACCTTGGGAGAAAATTACTCAATAAAAACATTTTAAGGTAGTGAGACAAGGAAAGGAGTGACCTAGCCTAAATAATGGTATGGAGAGAAACACCTATGATGAGAAGTAATATCAATATTAATTTTTCTATAAGAAACAATATTGATGCATGATCCTTGGATATAGATGAATAATGGTGAACCATGTATATTTTTTCCTCTCTATTTACATTAATCATTCACACTAAAATAGATCATGATAACAAAATTATTTTCTATAAAAGAGAGTAATAGGTGAACCTCATGGTTGAGAGGTCTATATCATTTAGTGAAAATGATAATTTAAATAATTAAGTTTTTTAATTTATTATTCCCTCAACATACACTTATTCACCCCATGTATATCATAATCTCATAGTAATACCCAATCGAGGGATTAATAAGTTTTATTAGAGGAATATGGTTATTTTTAATGGATTTATTATTTCTCTAACTTGATCTGGAGTTGGTGATGAAAAATAGAACCTAAAATGACAACTATAGTGTTTTATAGAAAATATTTCAAATAAAATATCAAAAAGTGTATATAATTCATGGATTATTATTTTGGAGTTCATAGAGAAGTGTTTAAAGGTAGAATTATTTTACATAGATAACACAAAGCTATATTTGAGATAGATCAAATAAACATTAAAATTGAAGAATTTTTTCAAGAAGAATTAATGGATCCTATTAAAGAAGATATCAATAAATAGATTAATAGGTTTACATAATACAAATATATGTGGATAAAGTTGACTCATATGTTTTTAATATAAGAGAATCTCAAATAAAATATCATTATGTTAAAATTAAAATGGAATAAGAACAAGTTGAAGTTATACAAGAAGTTGCGTTATCTAGTTTAGGAAAAATATGAGCCTAATATTATTTCTAATTATAATACACATATGGATAAATTATGTGAAATTTAGGACTCTATATAGGATCATAAATTGTGATGTGACACTTTTTACAGAAAGGAAAAAATCAAGTTTATATTCAATGGAAAAATATGTACTAAAAAATACTTTTGAAGAATCATGCTTGGGTTGTAGAATTTGATGATTGAATATTTTTCCATGAGAAAAAAGGATTGAAATAAGAAAATGTGGACTTGAATGTCTACATTATGAATATATGAAAGAAGTTAAAGGATAAATATAAAATTATTGAATATATTAACAAATATATATTGAATGAAATGTCCTAAAATAAGGATTGAAGGTTAAAATTACTCAACTCAAAACCATGGTTGAATAATGAAGAAAAAATTCATACTGCTTCAAGTATTAAATTTATGGTTTCGAAGTTTAATAATGAGTGTAAGAAGATAAAATAATTGAGGAGGGGATTAATAAATTAAATGAGAAGATAATGATCCCTTAAAAAGTTATCTAAAACTTGGCAATAATTAAGAGAAATCAAAAAATTAAATTTTTATTAAAGGATTTGTTTTTTGAACAAATTAGATGTGTGATTTCATGAAGGAATTTTAAACAAATGTAATTATATTTTTAATGATTTTGGAGTATTATATGTATATGATGGGAACTAAATGTTATAAAGGATATAATATATAATCTAAATATTCTTATATCTTAATCATAAAGATTCCAAATGAGTTATTATTTTTTTGGTAAATGATATATTTTTTATTGAATCCATCAAATTGAATGGTGTTTCAATTGGTGGAACAAATGGTAGGGTAAAATATCCATATATTGATACTGTAGTTCTATAACGTAAAAGGAGGATAAGTACCAAGAAAAAAAGTCTATTAAGATGAAAAATAGGTTAATTTTTTTAGGATGAAACTAAGACTCAATAGAGTGTTTATTAAACACCATTATCTGGATACTCACAAAAATATTTTTTATAGCAATGAAATTAATCCTGAATACAAATGAAATAGCTTGCGCCAATTTTTAGAAATGTGTATGAATAAGTAAAAGATAATCCACCAATGAAGATGAAATATTATAACATAGAACCATTATACATATATTATTTTTTCTAATTTCATTCCATAAAAAAATGTTAGAAGTAAAATGATAAATATGCGATGGAGGATAAATCTAGAGATGATATACACTTATGATGCTACAAAAGATACTTATTGATGAAATGTTATTGATTCTATGATTTTTGAAAATCTTAAGATAAAGAAGAATATAAATTCTTATATCCATAATGAGAAGTGTGTAAGTGGTATAATTAAATATAAAATCTTTGTCCAGAGGACAATTTTTTATAAGACAAGTAATAATGATTATGTTCAAGAACTAATGTAATTCAATTCCTAAAATCTGTAAAGGGAAAATAAATTAAAGAAAGTTATGGTTTAGTTCATCTTAACCAGCCCTATTTCTCAAATTATTGAAATATGATGTTCCCCTATCCCCATTTTCATTAATGTTTCAATTGATTTTATATGAAGTTAAATATAGAGGGGGATACATGATCCATGGTTTGATTGTGCTAAAATGTACATGTGGTTGTAGATAAATAAAGATACGATAATGTTCTCAAAATTAGTACCCCAAATTGGATCTACAATATTTTATATCAATATCCAATGACTCAAAAAGTTTTTTGATAAAATATAAATGCTATAAAAACTAATCATATGTTTTTGAATCCCATGAAAAACTGAAAGTAATGCAGTTCAAGTGGTATTTTTTTGTTAAAATTAACCTACCTTTTGACCATTATAATAAACTATTTAACAAGTGGTATCAATTAAATTATCATGTAGTAAAATAATCATAATTTGTTTTATTAATATTATCTTATCACTTTTTCATGTGATGTATTATATATCATAGGTTGTTTTAGTAAATGTAAAATATGATGTTGTTGTATATTTTTTATTTGGATTAATGAGTGATATAGAAAACATTTTTTTCTATAAATAATGTTATTTTGTATACTAAGATTATTCTGATTAGGTTTATAGAATTTTTTATATCTCAAGTTACATGTTGTAAATTTACTCAATGAATCTCTAGAGAGATGTTTTCAAAGACGGGGTTTGGATTATTGAGGTTTTCTTTAATTAGTGTTCCTAAAAAAATTTAAATTATTTCAAATGGATTTTCATATTCAACATGGTTTTGATTTCAAAGGATAAATATAAATTATAAGATAATAATAGATAGGGAAGTCCTCCCTAACCACTTTTGTGGATTTGAAGCCCATGAGGATACCCACTTAGAATTTGAAGAAAAAGAATTAGTTGATATTTCTTGGTGTTTCTTCCCATACATCAAGGGGGAAAAAATTTTGAAAATGAAAGAAGATTATATAAAAATGGGAATGTTTTCTCCTATAAGGGGAGAAGGAATAAAGTTGTATCAATTAATATGAATGTAAAATTTGGAAATTCCATTTGTATTTCATTTCTCATAAGTAGGAGATGACACGTTAAAGGGTGAATTTTATATTTTCAAAAAAATAGAAAGGGTGATATTTTTAGTAATCCTAATAGATTATGTTAGATTTGATGAAAATAAAAATGTATATGATAAGTTGGTTATAGGAATCATAAGGATGAAAGATATATTTTTTGATTATATAATTATTTAAAATACATGTTGAATATAATTAATGTGATGAAGTGATGCTTGTGAGATTGATTTATCCCAATTATGACGTATAATTTGAGTTTTTGACTAAATTAGTAATTTATATTCAAGCTGGAATTATGGATAAAGAGGTGATTTTCCATGTTGAATAATTCTAGAAGTATGAATAAAATGTAGCACCGTGAATTATATTGAAAATAGTTATAAAATTTCATAATAAGGTTAAAATTCCTTAGTTATTGTTAATTATGAATAAGAAGAGTGTTCTAGGTGTGGTTACTCCTATGTCATAGGGTTTTTTGGGAATAATTTACCCAAATAATTCAACACTAAAAGGGAACACACTTTAGTGGTCCCCTTGGTAAAATTGTGATACACTTTTTCAAAATGGAAAAAGTATAAAGACTACACACATGGTTAGATAGTTTGTGTTTGATATGAAGATTTTCAATACAACACATCTAGGTTGACCATGATACATTTTGTGTTTCTTGAAATTTTGAGGCAAAATGGGTAGAGTATTTTCAATAACTCATGGTAGAGAACCTATTATGATTAAATTATTCTTTGTTGAAGATATATCTTCAAAATTAGATTTATTGAGGATAGACCATGTCATGGTTAAAGGATAGTGTGATCATCATGTGAAACGACAAGCCAAAATGATCAAATCTATGAGACCCGATAATGGAACGTAATGATTTGGAGGAAAACCAAAAATGAATTTTCTCCACACCATAGAACAAGTTGTGTTAGGATTTAGTATATAAAATCCATATGATCCCAATTATTTGATGCAGGAAAAGAATTTTTAATATCACATATATCATGTTTTTTTGTTTTATATCATGACTCATAACACGATTAATGGTGGGTTTTACCATTGATGATGGTGGAATAATTAGAGAAATAATTCACACTGAAATAGGAGAGTGAAGTCAATGAAGTGATTATTTTTTTGGATTCTAATTGAGAATATTATAGAAGAGTTATGTGTGGTCTTATTTTCAAATAATTATTCTGATTGGCTCAATGGTGATTGGATGCATGGCCTCTATACATGAAGTATAGATATCTACAGGAAATAGGGGTCCAACATATTACAAAGAATAAAATGTTTATTTAGAGGATAAAGAAAAGAGATTAAGGTGATTGGTTGGAAGCTTAAATAAATGGTAACCACTAATGAATTTTCCAAGATTATATTTGTTTCTATTTCTACTATAAAATGATGGTTATTCTAGACATGTTCTAGAATGTGATGAGGTAGGTGAAACCAAGGTGGAATTTAGAAGAAGTGAAGTAGCATTATAGTGGGACAAATCTATAGCATATATCCTTATTTTAAGACACATCATATGATGTTTTGATGATACTTACATGTCTATAAGATATTTGGATCAGTCGTAGAGTATTGTGAAAATGAAGAAGAATAAGATGTAGTGAGATAACAATGGGCCTTCGGTGATAATGTGTCAACTCTAAACAATTTAATGTATTGAGAATGGATAAAGAGATACCTAAACCAAATTTTTTTTAGGTGAGTTTCCCCCATGATGAGAATTGATATCAATAGTGATTTTGGATCACCACTCAATTCAGATTCATTCTGCATGGATGTAAATTAGTGCGGGTAAAAATTTTGAATTATCGTGTCCCTATTTACATATTTGATGCATATAAAAACAAATCATGAAACTTAAATCATATTTTTTATAGATCCTAACATGTGAGACTCAAAGATTAGAGTTCAATATCCTTTGGTTTTTCTAATACAATAAAAGAATAATTGTTTTATTTGGTTAAGCACTCTGCATAAACTAATCCCACCCTATCTGGGTAATATATCAATAAGAACCTATTGAGGGACTAACAAATTTTCATATAGTCATTTTTGTCTTAATTTTTATAACTCATATATTTTTATTAAGACATAATGTAGCACCCCAAGATTTCATAGTACGTTATTTCTTCAATGTAATTCAATAACTTTCACTACACGCAACACTAATTTCAAGTGCACCATGACTTACCAAACAAGCCATTCAAAAGAAGTTAGGAATAGTATTAACTGAATTTTGAATTTATATAATCCTAATAATTTTAGAATCCATATTATGAGTTTCTTAGACATAATGTAAGAAAAAATTCATTTTTTTCAGATAAAAGAAGTATTTTTCAAAAAATGCAATTTTACCGCCTTTTAATGGTGAACTGTTTTTAAATCCAATATTTGAAACTACTATATATTCAATTTGACAAAATAAACTTCTTATTTAGAATCAGGAAATAATAATTTAGTTTTAATAAATTTTTGGTGTTTTTTTGATAACTTTCATATTTGGGTGAATAGTGAAAAATACTATATTTTAACTAAAAACAACTTTTTTAATCAAAAAAATATATAATATTGAATTATAAATTTTAATGTTTTGGAATTATAATTATATTATATTTTTACCATTTAATCCAATGATGTCCATTGCATGTAATTTCACTTTTAAATTGAACATAAACAAGTGTCAATCTTTTGATAGTTATTATTTTTTGAAAACATGCTTTTTGGTTTTGACAATGGGAATTAATTTTAAATTAATAAATGAAACTTCTATTTTTTGAATTTGGTAAAATAAACTTAATTTTGGAATTCAAAATATCAAAATTAGCTTAGGGTGAAAATTTTGGTATTTTTCTGAAAACATTCAATTTTTTATGAATAGTGAAAAACACGGAGTTATTGGTTAAAACCGACTTTTTATTTAAATAATTATTTATTTTATTTAAATTTATTTTATGTCAAAATAGATTCATAATATCTCTATAAGTTCAATTTAATTCATTAGATCCTTTTTATAATAATTTTTAATATATAAAAATTTTATTGAACTTTTTAACGTCTTTTACCCACCTCCTAGGAGCATTTGAAAATTTACATAAAACTTAATTTTTCCACTTTTGTGAGTTGTATTTCAAAAATCCTAAAGACACGGTTGATATCAGTAAGTTAAATGTGGTTCTATAAGGTGAAAATAATTTTTGGTGAATAGTAACTTTTTACTTTAATTTACCACAGTTAAAAGTAAATAAGGTAATTAAGGATAAAAATGATATTAATATTACCGTAACACATGTCATAATTCTATTGGATAAGTATAATTTGTAAAAAACAACCTTAGGAATAAAATATGAACTTTTTTGGGCCACTTGGATTAGATTAAGACATTTATTATTATTTAATTCATAGAAGAGTTAAAAGAGTTAAAATCAAAGTTTAATAAATAAAACATTTTTAATATATGGTTATACATAAAATAAATTCTATTATAAATATTTAATAGAAATATAAAATTATTTCATACATAATGATATTTTATTTATAAATTTTAGACGTTAAATAAGTTATTATATTTATGACACAATGGTGATGTAGTAATTACCTTATTAATGAAATATTAAAATAATTGATATTTTAATTATCCAAATAAATTTAATTTGAGACTTTTTATAAATTAAACTAATTTCATAAGTTACTATGAAATATTAGGGTTGGTTTTATTAAATGTGATTGAAGTAATAATTCTGTTATGTATTTAGTAAAAACAAAATACCAACTAGTGTCAAAATTGACATAAAAGAGTTTTTAAAACAAATATTATATTATTAACTGATATTATATTCCTAAAAATCTATGGTTCGGAAAAATCACCTATATAATGATATCTGTATTATTAATGAATCACTTAGGGTTATATTGGAAGTATATAGTATGTTTTTTAACCATATAATATAATAATACAAAGAGACATGGTAAATGTCAAACTATTTAACTAAGAGTTAAATCTAAAAGATAAGGTTAATAAAATGACCCAAACCTATCTAAAAACTATTTGTTGAGTGGTGTTTGACCCATCCCCGCCTTAGACTTTAAATTATATACTTTGGAGCCATTAGAAACCGAAAATGATTTTATTAAAAAATAATATTTCTAGTTTTTTCTAAGGTGCCCCTCACCCCTCTTATAAAAGGGCACTCCCCCTTCTCTGTAATTCACACCTTCAAAGCCATTTGTCTTGGCCAAACCCTGCCCAAATATCCTCTCAATTTCCCTCACTTCATCCTAGAGGCATTCCTTTAGATATAAAATCCAATTTAAGGAGCCCTTTTTATTAAATCAAAAGGAAGAATCCGTAGAAGAGGTAAATATTTCATCACCTCTTTCAAGTTCTTTTCTTCTTCCACTTCATCTTTCTTTGTTGTTTCCATTATAAAATAATAACTCCAATATCATCTATATAAATTGATGTTATTATAAATATGGTACAATCATATTAATTATTCTATCTATCCTTTGAATGACATGTGACCATACGTGCGTACATACGGCTTACCGTCTCCATGTTGTGGTGTAGTTGTTATTCAATACATTATTATTTGGATGGGTATAATAATGATGTATAATTGATGTTAATAATAAATATAAAATGATAATGATACTTTATATATGATATACCATCCAATTTTATACTATTTTAATATCAAAAGAATGATATTGTCGCATGTGTGTACGTACGGATTACCGTCTCCACGAACACGATGAGATTCATTCCCCATCGTAACCATTAAAGAATAATTTTCATTTGATGATTAAAAATAATGTTTAAAGACATGATATAATTCTGAATATGAATAAGATACATCCCATCCATAAAAAATATGAATCACATAACAAATTATACAAACGAAAATGAATCAGTTAACACCACAAACGACGATAATACTATGATATTATTAACATATCAATTTTAAAATATCATATATGATATCATATTAATATATATGATTGTTGTATAATTTAATAACAATGATTTAACTATTATACAAGAGGTTAAACTACCATCAATCAAGGAAAAAATGCAAGGTAAGGGTTAATTTCAAAATCTCTTTATTATATAAAGTTGTATTTACGTAAGTATAAACAAGGACATATTTATTATCCATGTCCATTTTTTATGAAGGAGTTTTCAAAAGGATTATTTTAAATAACTTTTTTCTAAAACATCATTTAAAATGTTTTAAGTATATATTCTTCTAATTCATTCCCATTAATGTCCATGTTTTCAAAATGGTTTTTAAGGATTTATTTATATGGACATTAATGTTTTTTAAATGATAATTTATTTCAAAAGTTTCAATGTGGTATGGGACACTTTGATTTTAAAATTTCTTTAAATGTATCCTTTTCAATATTCTGTTAATTTTAAATGTTTTCATGAAAAATGGATTATTTCTCTCAAATAGTTTTACAAATCATTTTCATCTATGTCAACATCCTTTGATGGATTTTTAAACTTGTTTGAAGTTGATTTATTATGATACAAATATTCCATATTGTATTAAAAGTTTTGTGATACGTTTGACTATGGATGTTTTATTTTTATACCATTCATGGTTTATGGATAAAGCATTTACATTTCGTATACTAGTTTTAATACTAATTTTTTTGTTATGTTTAAACCTTTTCATATGAGGAATGAATTTAACTTAGTAACAGGTGGATCCTGCTATAGATCCTCGATGTATCGGTAGGTCTCATGAGACAAACTAGTGTCTTGGAACAAGGCCTTGACAAAATCTTATTTGTAGTCTTGGCACAAGGCCTGTACTATGTGGTTATGAAAGTCTAGCATTATGTATTCCATCATTATAAATGTGGCTATTGATATTTCATGTGATTATTCGACTAGTAGAATATATATGTAAGTAAATGGAATTATTTGATTTTATCTTTACCATATTATACTGAAGTTCATGTTTAAAAGGATTTTGTTTTAGTCTTATACATTGCCTTAAATATTTATGATTATTTATGAAGTTTCTGCTAATATTGTTATGCTTACTGAGCATCTGAGATCACCCCTTTCTATGTTTTACTTTTCCCAGGATGCGAAGATGTATTTTATGACTGACCTGCAGGGATAGACTAATGGTATATGAGTGTGGTCTATGGAATTTTTTTTTGTAGTTTTTCATTTTATGATGTAATGTAAAACTTATTAATGTATCTAGTACTTCCAATGATACTAAAAAAATCAATCTTTTGAGACTTGACCTTTTGTAATCATGCCAATGATATATAATAATGCACCGACTCTGGGCTTCTAGGGTCGGGGTGTTACAGTTGGTATCAGAGGAAGTTTAGTACAAACCTTGGAAACTAGATTTAGATAAAATCTGATTAGAGCATGTATCCCTAAGATAGACTTTGAGGATCACTATAGAAGAGATTCCTTGAATTTTGGTACTGTATAAATTTTGTGAGTTTTCCAAGAAAATACATCTCTGTCTGGATATGAGCAGGTAGAGGCGGCTCAAGCACAGATGTACCTAGGGGTAAAACTCGAAAACACCGCTTTGAGCTAGACTCGAATGGGAACTGTTTCACGACAACGGGCCTTGATGAACTCTTCATTATGACACTCCCAGGGGATATGCTTAGGATAATTCTCATTCCCATTAGAAACCACTATGAAGGGTTTATGAGTATATACCTTCTCAAAGAAAATATTTTTATGATTATGGATTATATCCATAAACTGTTCAATTTACATTAGGTATTTTACAAGTTTGGAAATATTCATTGCAATTCATAAACTGTCCTAGTGTATGCCATTGTATAGAAATGGAGCCCAGTAGAAGGAATTTGAACTCCAACAATACGTATGATCCAAATATAAAGAAGGGTCATATCTTTCACAGTATTAAGAGAACATTTAGAAGGTAAATACTCTCCCATGTATTCTCAACATATGAAGAAATAGTATGATGTGTTAATAAGATAAGTAAACAATTCTCTGAGTCTTATGGCTTTGAAGGGAAGCAATAGAAGAAAATGTTGGAAGAGAGATATATGGATAAAGGGAAGAGGGAAAAGTAGAATTTTCCCATATGCGATAACTGTGGAAAGAATCACCTTGTTAAATTCCTGAAGGGAATGAGAGTTTTTTATAAGTGTGGAGAAAAATGACACCAAGTATGTGATTTCAAGGGTAAGAAAAAAGTTTCAAATGTACAATGCTTCATCTGCCAGGAGTTGGGACACTACACGAATCAATGTCCAAATCATCAGAGTATACCCCATATGCTACTATTGGATAATAATCAAGTTATGATACTACTGAAGATGAAGTGGGTTGATTAAGAGTTCTTAGGTTATTATTAAAGTATTGTGTCATTTGAGTTAATGATGTACATGTTATAATAATTATGGAGTATATAAGGATTGTACTGTAGTACTATTTCATTAAGGACTTGAGATTGTGTGGAACCAAGAAAATGACTCTATAGTAAGTTAAATTTTTGGAAAATATATGGTTGAGAGAAAGATAAACCATAATATGGTTCTGATACTGAGGTAGTGATTTTGGAATAATACATGATTTATTTGGATAAATTATATTGGATATTCTTGACTACCTTTAAACTGATTAATGATTTGTATATTCCTTCCTTGTTGTATTTTACATCATTTTTGGATAGGAGTATATCCAGTACTCTATAAGGAATAAGGTAGAGTGAATGTAATCAATAAGGTTTTATAGTAATTCAGAATGTTGCAGTGTTTTAAAAGAATACCTGATGAAGGTGTTCACATGTTATTAGGTGGAAAAGAAGATCTTTATTTTGTTTACCTTCCTTATACATTTTGGACTATGAGTTTGAATAGAAGTATTTTGGATAATTCTAGTTTGGGATTATTTTTGGACTTCCATAAAAAGGACATCCTGGAGGTCGGGCGGCAACCCGTCGTGACCGACAAGGCGGCGAGACTTGAACCCGCAACCGAAGGGCGACAAGGGTGTATCACCTTCCACTGGCCCACGTGATGTCCCAGATTGAATAATGTAGTTTTATAAAATGATTGGTATATGAATTATAAATTCATTTTTTTGGAACCCTATACAAATAGGATAAATAGAATTTTTTTAAGTTCTATTATCTTTTAGAGTGAAAGATGAGTTTGTGGTAAAAATTAGTTAATGGATTTAATTCTACTTTTCAAGTGTATATATTTTTTTCTTCTCTTATTCTATGAAGAAATTAATTCTTAAACATTAATTCAAATAAGAGTTAAAATATTTAAAATCAAAGTTTAATAAAAACAACATTTTTAATATAGTGCTATAAATAAGATAAATTCAATAATAAATATTCCTTAGAAACCTAAAAATATTTCCTACATAATAGTATTTTGTTTATAATTTTTAGACATTAAATAATTTAATTTATTTATGACACAATGGTGATGCAGTAATTACCTTATTAATGAAATATTAAAATAATTGATATTTTAAATATCCAAATAAATGTAATTTGAGACTTTTTATGAATTAAAATAATTTTCTAGGTTAAAATGACATATTAGGGTTTGTTAGATGATTTTTTGTGAAGTAATAATGCTATTATGAATTTAGAAAAAACAAAATACCAAATAGTGTCAAAATTGACATAAAAGAGTTTTTAAAACAAATATTATATTATTAATTGATATTATATTTTTAAAAATATAAGGTTTATCAAAAATACATATATAATTATAGTTTTATTATTAATTAACCACTTGGGGTTCTCTGGTAAGTATATAGTATGTTTATTAACTATATAATATTAAAATACAAAGAGACATGGTAAATGTCCAACTTTTTAACTAAGAGTTAAATATAAAAGATAAGGTTAATATAATTATCCAAACCTATATAAAAGAAATTGGTTGATTGGTTTTAGACCCATCCCCACCTTATCCTTTAAATAATCCACTTTGGAGCCATTAGAAACCTAAAAGTATTTTTTTATAAAATAATATTTCTAGCTTTTCCTAAGGTGCCCCTCACCCCTCTTATAAAAGGGCACTCCACCTTATCTTTAGTTCAAACCATCAAAGACATTTACATCGGCCAACCCCTTCCTGAATATCCTCTAAAATTCCCTCAATTCATCCTAGAGGCCTTCTTTTAGTCATAAATACATCTTAAGGATCCCTTTTGATCAAATCAAAAGGAAGAACCCGAAGAAGAGGTAAATATTTTATCACCTCTTTCAAGTTCCTTTCTTCTTCCACTTCCTCTTTGTTTATTCCATTATAAAATAATAACTCTAGTATCTTATATATACTCTGATGTTATTATAAATATGTTACAACCATATTCATTATTCTATCTATCCTTTGAATGACATGTCACCATACCTGCGTACGTACAACTTACCGACTCCACATTGTGGTGTAGTTGTTATTCAATACATTACTATTTGGATAGGTATAATAATGATGTATAATTTATGTGAATAATAAATATAACATGATAATGAAATTGTATATATGATATACCATCAAATTATATAAGATTATAATATCAAAAGAATGATATTGTCGCTCGTGCGTACGTACGGATTACTGTCTCCACGAACGCGATGAGATTCATTCCCCATCGTATCCATTCAAGACTAATTTTCATTTGATGATTAAAAATAATGTTTAAAGACTTGATATAATTCCAGATATGAATAAGATACATCCCATCCATAACAAATATGACTCACATAACAAATCATACAAAGTAAAATGAATCAGTTAACACACAAAACGACGATAATACTATGATATTAATAAAAAATCAATGTTAAAAGATAATATATGATATCATATTAATATATATGATTATTGTATAATTTAATAACAATTATTTAACTATTATAAAGGAGGTTAACCAACCCCCTATCAAGGAAAATTGCAAGGTAAGGGTTAATTTCAAAATCTTATTATTATCTGAGGTTGTTTTTACGTAATTATCTACTAGGACATATTAATTATCGATGTCCATGTTTTATGAAAGAGTTTTAGAAGGGATTATTTTAAAAAAAATTACTTAAACATCATTTAAAATATTATAAATATTTATTCTTCTAAATCATTCTCATTAATTTCCCTGTTTTCAAAATGGTTTTTAAGGATTTATTTATTTGGACATGAATGTTTTTAAAATGATAATTCCTTTAAAAAGTTTCAAAGTGGTATGGGACACTTTTATTTAATTTTTTTTAAATGTATCCTTTTCAATATTGTGTGACTTTTAAATTTTTTCATGAAAAATGGATTATTTCTCTCAAAGAGTTTTACAAATCATTTTCATCTATGTCAATATCCTTTGATGGATTTTATACCTTGTTTGAATTTTATTTATTATGATACAAATCTTCCATATTTTATTGAAGGTTTTGTGATAAGTTTGATTGTGGATGTGTTATTTTTATACCATTCATGGTTTGTGGATAAATTATTGACATTTTGTATGCTAGTTTTAATACAAATGTTTATGTTATGTTTAAACCTTTTCATATGGGGAATGCATTGGACTTACTAAGTGATGGGTGGAGCCTGCTATAGCTCCTCGATGAATCGGTAGGTCTCATGATACAAACTAGTGTCTTGGAACAAGGTCTTGACAAAATATTATTTGTAGTATTGGTAGAAGGCCTTGACAATGTGGTTATGAAATTATGGAATTATGTATTCCATCATTATAAACGTGGCTATTGATATTTCATTGATTATTCGACTAGTAGAATATATATGTGAGTAAGTAAATGGAATTATTTGATTTTATCTTTTCCATATTATATTGACGTTCATGTTTAAAAATATTTTGTTTTAGTATTATAATTTGACTTAATTGTTTATGCTTATTTATGTAGATTCTGCTATATTTTTATCCTTACTGGGTATCTAATCTCACCCCTTTCTATGTTTTATTTGTCTTAGGATGCGAAGAAGCATTTTATGACTGAACTACAGGGATAGTCTTAGGGGGTATGAGTGTGGTCCATGGAAACAATGTTGTTGTAGTTTTTCATTTTATGATGTAATGTAAACCATATTAATGTATCTAGTACTTCCAAGGATACTAAACTAATCGAACTTTTGAGACTTGATCTTTTGTGACCATTCCAATGATACATAATAATGAACCGACTCTGTGCTTATGGGGTTGGGGCATTACACATTATATATTTTATTAAATAATTTATTTATCAATAAGAAAAAATGTAGATTATGAATGATTTAAAAAAGAGGATAAATATGTAGATTGCGTTTTTTATAAAATCACTAAAATCATTACCCAATATTTTGAAATTACCCTGGATCATTCTTGATAGCCTAAGATAACTGACGGAATGAACCAGAGGATAGTAATGGAAGTGTTTAAGAACCAGGAGATAAAATATAAATATGATCTAATATTTGTTAACTTCTTGTATTAGGTCCCTCGATCCAAATTCAAAATATGTTTTCATTATATAAAAATAAATTTCATCCTTCTTGTATAATAGTAATAATTGTTTCAAAATTTTGAAGTATTAATTAGTGCATATCAAGAAATTTTAAATGTTTTATTTGAAAAA
Source organism: Viscum album (assembly GCA_963277665.1). Lineage (NCBI taxonomy): Eukaryota > Viridiplantae > Streptophyta > Magnoliopsida > Santalales > Viscaceae > Viscum > Viscum album. The sequence continues at coordinate 1,039,406,676 of OY728163.1, read as the reverse complement.
TAATCTTTATAATCCATTGTAATAAGTATAAACTAACACTTACATCATCCAATAACTTTAAAAATATATTTTCAATATTTCAATAAAGTAATTTTGATATAAATAGAGAAAATAAATTTTTATTAAATTGATATAACACCCCATCCAAAATTTCCAACATCCAAGTCCCAATCTACATATTAAATATTTCCTTGATAAAGTTCTTGATCATTGATAATTGGTAAATAATAAATTAATACATATAAAAATTCCTAGGAAATTTATTTTTACTTAGTTGATTAATAACCCCATGCATGAACTGCTAAAATATTGAATATACTTTAATTAATTATCATGAAAATAACCAAATAATGTCATATGACAATATTTTGTACAACTCTATAATATAATTATATATGAAATATCTATATAATGATTTTTTAATGAAATAAAATCCAACAATGGCTCAAAACTATTCCACCACAATCTACCTCTCTATATTATTATTGATGGATACATAAATCACTGCTAAAAAAATAACTATGTATTTTCCTTACCACCATCATAATTGATATGATGGATGTGTATAACTATGCGTACATGTAGCGTGTGAGTATTAAAAAAGGGGGATTTACCTAATTAATCCAAAACCAATTATGTATATGTAAATAAAAAATGACGTTTTTCTTCCAGGTTAAAAAATAAAATCTATTTGGTTATATAAAAAATTTACTAAATTTAAAATATTACATTTTATCAAACTTTTTATAAGATAATCCACTTCTCAAAAAATTTTACTAAAGGAAAAATATCCATAGATTTATGTCTTGGAAATATAATTTTATATATGTCATATTTTTAATATAAAAATAGCTATAATTATAATTATTATCAACACCGTTATAAAAAATATGTGATTCTCATCATAAATCACCATTTGAAAAATTGAGAAATTATTAAAAAATAGTAAATATATTATAATATACATTACAAAAAAATTAACATATGTATAGGGATGCCTCATGTATCTAAATAAACAAGGGAACCCATTAGCTTGTGGAATAAATCTAACCCAACTGAGAAAATAGTTTCCAAAACAATAGTATATAGTAATTCATCACCCATATAAACATTCAATTTCTAATATAATTTTATCAATGATAAATAATGTGTTATAAACTATATTTTTCCTTTATCCTTGGCCTTATTGATCAGTTGTCACATATTTATACACACTCCATAATCATCCCACATCAATGACCCACCCTGGTATTCTATTATGGTTTCAAAAAAAATTCTCATTCCTGAATTTTTATGATAAAACCAAATCCAAAGAAAACAAAAATTGAAAAACAATTCATAAAAAGTTTGATATGAATAAATAATATTTTAATATAAATACCATTTTTTATTAAAAAATAATTAACAATAAAAAACTAATTGTATGAAAAATATATTACATGAAATTTTTTTCAAAAGATCATGAATCATTTTTTCCAAAAATAATTAAATATTAATTGAAAAAAATCACAATGATTAGCATGAGCTAAAATATATGATTTTCATTTAAAATATATGTAGATATAAAAATACTCAAATTATTTTAATTTTTTTTTCTAAAAATAATGTTTTCAAAATTCAACCCATACTACTTATCACAAATAAAGAATCAAAAATAAAAAAATGATTTCAAAAGAAATAAATTACACAATTATATATTATAAAAATTAATAAAATAAAACCACATGCTTAGATGTATCTTCTTAGAATAAAAAACAATGAGTAATATAAGAAAATTATTTATTTAACATATAGAAAAAATACCCCTCAATCAATAAAAAGATCGTAATTCTCATAATCTAATGTTAGTAAATACATTTTTATATGACATAGAAAGAATAGAAACACTAGACCATTGTTCAGGATCCTATTATAATAGATCCCACACCTTTTTTGTCAAATCAATATGAATAATATAGTATATTGTAAGAATATAGCCTCTTAAATACAAATATATTTCAATAAAATCTCTGATGTTATTAAGGATTGATTTGTGGTGATAAATTAAGGTTTATAGTATTTCAAAATAGAAAATACTCATTCCAACCCATTTCTATAGTTGCAGAAAATAATAGTTAACTATAAACTAAACATGCATATAACACCCCAAATTGTTACTATGAAATTCCCATTAAATAAAAAAAATTATATTTGATATCTTATTTTTCATGAATCACAAAAAAATGAACAATTCCTTATTTAATTAAGGAAGAATATTATAATATAAAATTAAAAAATTTAAAAGATAAATAAATATAATAGAATCAAGAAAAATTATAAGAATAAAAAACCACATGTAAAAAAATACAAAATAATATTTGAACACTTATCATTAGAATCTACCATTAAAATAAAATTATGATAATAACTATGAAATGAATAAAAAATTCTAGAAATATGATAAAACTATAGAATGGAAATGGGATAATGATATGAATGATTTTGAGGATATATATAATGTTTATATTGGAATCTAATATGATCTCTATATATATTGTTGTTGGTTATATAAGAATTATGATTATTTAGACATTAAGATTATATGGTAATTGGTATTACACAATCATTTGGATTATATGGTATTTGGTAGCATCATAAGATAGAAGAAGAATTAATGATATAAATTATAAATTTATTTGATATAGTAATTAATTAAAATGTTACCATTATAATACATTCATTGAATTTAATGCTATAAATAGAAGAAAAAACATTATAAAATATATTTATAAAGGAGAATAAATGAAATCAAATCAAAGAATCCTTGTTTATGAGGTTCATTATTCTGACATTGGAATTGATATAATATCACAAGTGCTTTCCATTGACCATGGTCAAGATGAAAATCAATAAGTATGACTTGAGTAGAATAATCCATGACAAAAGTTCAATTTTATGAAAATCACTACATGATAAATGATAGTAAAATCAATACTAAGGTATACCACCATATTTATTATCCTTATTTATTTTGTGAACATTTTGCAGGGTTTTATTATTTTAATTTAGGATTTCATAAACATATAAATTTATTTTCAATATATATATATAAATTGTGTTGTGATATATTTTTAATTTAAATAACATTTACATTCAAAGAAAAAATTTATGTAAATGTTAAAAGATTCAATTAAATCAAATTTATTTATAAAATTCGACAAATATTCAATAAATAAAAAAATAATTCTAATGAATTTATGTTAAAAAGTTAGATTGTTCAAAGAATTATTTTTTATGTGCAACCTATTTTTCAATTAATTAAATTAGTAGAATCTACGGAATTATTTTAATTAAATTCATTGATAATATATATAAAAAGAAGATATAATTAATTAAAATATTATTAATTGGAAAGGAATAAGAAAAAATTAATTTTTATACATAAAAATACATTTTTCTAAAAGAACTCTAGATTATAATATTTTATATTAATTTTTACTATCACATTGTAAAATTTAATCCAATAAAATAGATTTTATATTTTAAATTAGGATTACTAAATTAGATAATAATATTAATTTCATTTTTAACCTAAAACTAAAATACCTTGATATTTATTATGCTACAATGGTAATAGTAAAATATTGTAAATATGTTAAAGTAAAGTGTAATGGCATAAAATATATATAACTTATAACTAAATTGAGTTTATGGAGGGATTAACGAGTCATATTCATTATTTTTCAACATTTGATCAACTTTATTTCAAAAACCACATTACATAAACATTAAAAATTGCATATTAGTGGTACATTGAGTCAATCACTCCTGTCCATTGGTTTTATTATGAATCTAATACTTGATTATTGATTAATTAATTATATTCCACCTCATGCACATTTTTGTAGATGGAGACTGAAATCATTCATTTGTAATAGGTTCTCTAAGAGAATAATTTACCATTCATCTTAAGTGTTAACTTCACCTTATTCTTTCTAATTTATATTTTTCATCCATATTTTCTATAATATTTTTTATAACTATAATGAAATTATTTCTCTAATATTTATTATTGTATAAAGATGATATTATATACATATAATATCATGTTATTATTATATTTTTCATTGTAGTTCATTATTTTTTAGGTTAATTATATAACCTATATTAATAATTATAAAAACTTTATATCATGATGAAATAATAAAAGTTACATATTGTTTATATGTTGTAATAACTATGATTTTAATATGTTTTAATAATTCTAGAATGATCACTTATATATAATTATATTAAGTAATAAATTCAATTATTTTATTGAATAGAAATTCAAAAAATGAAATTTTAACTACACTTTATGAAACTTTACCATAACATCCATAAAACATCCTTCAGAATTTAGAAATATATTAAAAAACCTATGTAATATCTATTAATATTATGAAGGTGATGATTATAAGATAATTTTTCAATTATCAAAAGTACCATGCCAAATATAGCATAGAAAAAAATGAAAATCAACACATGAATGTTAATTTTTACAAGGAATGGTTAATGAATGAATGTTTTTTCACTCTTTTCACTTAGACGAATATGTTAGGATGAACTATGGATAGTTTTGATCTGGGTCCCATATTAATTATTTCTAAAGGCTTGATAACTTTTATCACATGTGTGATGATGATGACACCTTGACCAAAACAAGATGATGGGATATTCATACCTCACTTTTGGATAGATTTTTTATAATCAAGGACTCCATCATATATCTAAGAAATTTTCTTCAATAGTGTTATTCATTGCATATTCATGTGTACATTAGTAAATTAACTATTTTTTTTCCATAGTTAAGAGCCCGCCTATGGGTTAGAGAGGTGGAGTTTGTCATCAAATTTTGCCATCTTCAGTGTTCTTTCAATCTTTATAGTTTTTATTTGACGGAATATTTTATTCATAATATAAAGGAAAAAATCACAGGTATTTAGTTTTGATTTTGGATAGAAATTATTTTTATCATCCTCATACTATACTATAAGGGAATACTAAGATCATCAACTAAGGTATCCCATTTTCATCACATGAGGCATCCCATGATCTTCACTTGTAGGATCCATTGATAATAAAATTTAGAATTATGTTCTATGTACACAAGGAATGATATGCTCACCACAAAGAACCTTCTTTTCCCATTACAAAAGGAATCATATTCTCATTTCTTAAGGTTAACCATGCTAATCACATATGGAATTATGGTATTTTTAATGGATCAGGAATGTGGGATATCCTACGCGCATCACATAGGGAGTGTTATTCTTGACACATAAAGATAAAATTTGAATTATAATTCTCATCAAAAGAGGGTTGATGGTATTCTTATTCCCACAAAATAAGGGAAGTCATGGTTTAAACATTAGTAGGGATTCTCACTATTTAATTATCAATGGGGCTTCATCCTATTAATCTCATTAGATAAATGTGGGAATGGTTTAAATTCTACTAATGTCACTCATAGTTTAATGTCTAAAGGGGACACTCTAGGGAATGAAGATGCATAGTAAGAAACATAGTGAACAGTGACGATTCCCAGGAAAGTTATTACATATGGGGTTTATTACCTCTCAAAATGGAGATCGAGTAATAATGTCACTCGTGTGTTAGTATTGAACCATGGGGAATAATAATAAAGTATTACCCCAAGATTTTGGAATATATTTTTCTCTAAAGTAATACAACATTTTTTAACATTCATTTTATTATATAAGAATTTTAAAAAAACTGCAATATATTATTATAATATTATTAATAAATATATTATAAACACTAATATAGTAAACCATTAACTATTATTCAATTTGGAAGATAAAAAATTTATATGTGGTATTGATAGAAACATTATTTTCTGTCAGTGTAATTTTCTTTATTTTATTAATTTTCTTTTAATAATTAATTTAAATATTATAGATTTTAAATTTTAAAAAAATCATTTCATAATTCCTAAAATCAAGATTTATATAGTCTAATATTTTGATCTTTTTCAGAAAAGATATTTTTTTAGTCAAAAATACTCTTTTTTTGTAAATTATTATTTTTATGATTTAATCATTAGGTATTTACATCTTAAAATGTTATAAAACTGTATATATAATAAAATATCAATTTATGGAAAAACAATTATTCATTTTAATATATTATTTCAGCCTATAAAAATTATTTCTAACACTTTAAAAAAAATGTTACATTAATAAAAGATGGATTTTTATATTTTATGTAAATCAATCAATTTTAGGTTGAATTTAATGTTAGATTTTTTTAAATCAAGATAAATTTTATTTGTTTTATAATTTATCAATTTATATCATATAAATTTGAAACCATGATAATTTTTTGTTATAAAAAATTTTAATCATAAAAACTCCTTTTTCTAAAATGTATTTTTACGTGATAATGTGTGTTTATTAAAAAGTTTAACTTTTACAACATTATAAATATTATATAATAAAATTAATTTCAAATTTGAAAAATTAATTTTAAAAATAGGTAATTATTTTAATTTTAATTTTTCTAATTAAAATTAATTACTATGTAGAAAAATTTGTTACCCTCGTAAAAATTGAAAATGGTAAAAATTTTGTTACCAAGTTAAAAAAAACTAAAACATGTCAAAAAATATTGAAATTTTTTTGTTTGTGCTATGTATAGACCAATATTTCACCATTTACTTATTTTCCCTTTTTATGTAATTGAACCTTTACTATTGAAATAAAATTATTGAATTTAAATTGGTATTTTCAGAACTTCCCTTATCTTCCCTTATAAAATGGTACAAATTCATCAACATCAAGACCCCTTAATCATTTGTATTCATTTCTCTATATAGGAAAAAAAATTCTCTTAAAAATCTCTACCACTTCCCAAGACTTATAATAACCTTTATATTTATTATATCCTTCATTTTTTAAATAGTTTTCAAATGGAAAACAAAATCCTCCAATATGAGTGTTACTTTCTATCATTATTTTCTTTTATACTATTCATTCATAATATTATATTACCTTTTAAATATATTTAAAGAATTATAATTAGTATACTTTAAAATTTCATTATTTTAATATAAAAAATTTATTCAATCTATTCCATCCACAAAGGAAAACAAAATAACATCAATCATGCATACACGTATACTACATACTTTATGAAGTGATGATATTCATTTTTCATAACTGCCTCTCATAGATTGTTTTAATGATGGAATTTATGAATAAATATTAAATCTAAAATATAAATATTTTTATGTCTTTTAAAATTATCATATACTTTATTTTCCTTTCATTCGTTGATAAATGAAAACATTAATGCATTTTTTGGGTGAAATACTATATCTATGAGAAATTGATTTAATTTATTAACACCACCTTGAAATTATGGAGTTAAAAATATATTTAACATATAAAAATTATTTACATATCAAAATTAATAATTTTTATACTATGAAATAGTTTTATGACTCTTTCTTCCATGATTAACAAACATAAGGAGTTATAAAAACAATGACTGAATGACCACAAGTCAGAGACATATGCAAGAAAAAATTTTAATAATGAAATATAATATTATAATAAATATACCATATTAAATTAAATATATAATAATAAGGTTCCTAATTAGATATCTAACAAACTTAACTGGTTATATAGGATATTAGTAATTCTTGTGGAAAGAATCGCGAACAAGATTTTCCCTTTTATAATATAATTTCTCTTCATTGAGTAATGTTTTAATGTAATGCACCAATTTATTACATTTATTGTGTATATAAATTCAAAGAATTTATTTTTTCCTAATTAACTATTTAATTCATATTATTTACATAACCATATCATTTTTAATCTTCCAATGACTTTTTATTCTCAAATTACTATATCCATAAGGGGGTTTCATCTCAAATTCCCCTATTTGAGACATACTTTGTATTATGTACCAAATTTACATTAAGTGGTTCATAGTATATATAATTTAGATATTATATCATTAAATAGTTTTTATTTCTGGGAGTTTAAGTTAAATTTTATTCTCTCTCTCTCTCTCTAAATAGATATTTTAGTTAAATGATCCTAAAATTTTATGTGGTTTTCGTGGATCAAATATTTTCATTGTGTAATTATTCCCTCTCTTTGAGTATTATATTTATTAATATATATATTCTAAACTATGATGATTTTTTCCACATTTTTTTCTTAGTCAATCATATTTGAAACTTGATATATCTTTTTTTTGTTGAATTATTTCATTAAAATGCATTTTGGTTAAAGGGAATTCACACTAATTTTAATACTTTTTTTTCTTCAATAACCTGGTGTTTTTACTTTAAAAAAATTTCAACTTCAGGTAGTGGAAAATAATTTTTTTATTTGAAATTTTACTTTTATTCGCCATTATTAATTATAAAACAATGTCTTCTTTATCATCTTATTGATGTGGGTTTTTAATAACGACATTTTAAACTATTTGAAATCATTTTCCTCACCATGATCTTATATTATTACTTTCTAATTCTCATTTTGAAGTGTATATTAATTTCAGCACAAGTTATATTTATTGGGATTTTTTAAGTAATGTTTCTTGAATATTTTTCGTGATCTTATTTTTTTGGAATGTGACTTGAAAATGACATGTTTATGGATGATATGATTTTTAAGAAAGATTATTTTTTAATTTTTATTCTATTTTAAATGGGTAATTATAAAATGGAGTGATGGTTCATAATCACCATATATTAACTCATCTTAAATAAATTTTTTTTGGAGAATATTGTTTTGGTTTAAAATAATCATGTTTTCTATGTAGTACCATTTTGAAAAGTTATGAAATCAATCTCCTTCTCATGGATTTTTATGATAACATGAAAGAGTGGATTTTAAGTGAATCTCATAGGAATAGATGAGCATGTTTAGGTTGTTATATCACCATCTAGTATATTATTTAAGGATTTATATCTCATAAGAAAAGTATTTTAAGAATTTATGTTTTTTTTTCACAACATGAAGTCTGAAAGTTTATTGTATTCACAACATAAAGCATAGGAATTGTGTTTTTTAAAAAAAGGTTGAGTATATATTTTTTTCTTAAAAATAGAATAATGAGAATTTTTTAATTCAAAACTAGAAGATTGGATATATTTATCACAATATGAAGCATGCATATTTTTTATTCATAATGTTATAATTTTCCCATTTTTATGTTTGACCCAATTTACATTGTCATGATGGTTTTCAAGGAAATGTTACATTACTAGGTAATCTTACTTTAATTATTCTCTATGGATTGTGATTATTATCTAATTATTTTTATAATATATTTTAATGTTTTATAATCATTATTTTATTCCATTCTACCACAACTTTAGGAAAACTCTTATGGTTCCATGTTCTTTTAGTAAGATATTCCTCCACTACTCTCATTTTTTCTTATGTTTATTCTCAAACCCTCTATAATTTTTGGATTATTCTTCCCTTAAATGATGTTTAGGATCACCCATTTATTATGTTTTCATTCTGTTGGTTAAAAATATAAATATAACCTAGGAGATATTTAGAAGAGGATCAAGTGTTTTTCATCTGTTGAGAAATTTTTACATGTATCAAAAAATAAGTTATTTATATATTTGACCCCCAAAGATAATAAAACTTAAATTTATGGGTCTTTGAGATATTTTATTATCTTTATATTTTATACTATTTTAATATTTTAATATAAATATAGGCCCATGCCACTTTTTATTAAGTTATATTTTAAAAAATCTATTTTTTTCTTGACTTGGGAGTGTGGGTCTAAGGTTCTTAGGTTTATATTAGAGAGAATTTTTGTTATTTTTTATTGTTATTTCTGTTATTTTTTGGATATTAGTTAATTAATGTTGGTGGTAGTGTTATATAACCTTGTTGAAGATGCTATATATGATTCTATGTATAGGATAATTTCATGAAATATTATTAAATTATTATGTATGTATATTTCCTTGAAATACATCCTAATATTTATACTTAAAGTTGATAGATCCTTGAAACATATATACTTATGGATAATAACCTCAAAAGAGAGAAATGGTAATTACCATAATCCTCATATGGTACATGATAATAAGGCCTAATTAAACACCTTTAATCATACTATTGGGGGATAATAATTGGGTATTCACATTCTCTTTAAAAGATATTGTGATGGATTTATTATATACAGAATTAGGTAAAATAATATGATAGAACCAAACATAATGATACCGTTATTGAAAATTAGTGATTTCGGTTTAATTGAAAGATAATGTGATCGTTTCAAAGCGTATCGCATTTCGAGGTTATGTTTTAAATAATTCTCGAATGATGTTCATATTGATCACTATTGATTAAATATTTTTGTTTTATAAATCACTAAATCAAGAAGAAACCAAGTTTACAGTGGATGTGGTGGAAAATTAAATCATATTCCCAATGGGAAATCAAATTGAATATAAAAGTTGGTGAAAAACATTCTGTTGACACAATCCCATTTTACTAGAAATAACGTAGATCATATTGAGATACCAAAAACAATGAGGAAGGAAAAAATTATCATTTATTTTGTGTGACACTTTCCTCCATCTTTTAGTGGATCTCCTAATAAATTATAACTGATCAATGGATCAATGTAGTGAAAAATATGTTTTCAATTCTCCATTTCTTAGAATATAAAAATGTTATCTTAGGTATTAATTATTTGGATAGTAATAAAAAAAGAGGATGAATCCATCATAAAATACAATGGAAACATCATGAGGATTATAAGGTTTTCCTTTGGTTTTATCTTTGACCCAGGGATAAAAATAAATAATTTATTATTTTCCAAAATCAATTCATTAAAAAGAATTACCCATTAGATACCTTAGATGTTACAATAAGGTTTTTTTATATGCATTAAAGTGGAAATGGGAATAGGATAATATTATAATTTTAGAGAATGAAAAATAAAAGTATTGTATCATGGAATCATAGATGATAAGTCACTAGGGGGATATAAAAAAAACTACGTTCATGAAAAACATGGGCAAAATACCTAGGTAATTTACTCTAGGAAACAAGGATGTATTTAGATTTTAGGTGCATTGTCTGAAAAGCTAATGATTTTCATAATGATAATAAGAGGCCAAAATATGAAAAAAGGAGAATAATTTCCCAACTAATATACCACCAAATATTTAATGCGTAATTGAAAGGAATATAAGAATTGTAAATATAAATTCCCAAACCCATGAGTTAATGAAAACAAATTTCTACATTAGCTCCGAAGCCAATGGATAATGGAAGAGTATATTGTATCACCAATGCTTATAAGGATTGTAATAAATGAGGAATAATTATCTTAATATATATATATTGATTTATTTTCATATTTTTTACTTTTATAAACCTAGTATATCTATGTTGTTTTTATGAAATAAAATAGACAATTTGTAGATTTTATTATCCAGGAAAACTTCTAGATGTATTGTTACTCTATCCCAATATAATGTTTTTGGGAATATTTTTATTTTAATATAATTAAATATTACATTAGTGTAATTAAAAGTTATTTTTTCATTGAATATATATCTCTACATGGATCCCTCATAAATTGTGAGAATAAGGAACATCTAAAACATAATTTAAACAAAATCATGACCATCTATGATTTCAAGGATGGATATAAACTCTCTATGGAAACTAATTCAATTATACTATTCATGATACCCAGTAAAGACTGATGTTAATTTCAAATGAATATATAAAACTTAATATTTGTGTGGAACTATTGTGATGAAAAATAGATATATTTCTCATATTTAAATGATTAATATCTATATATAAATTATATTTTGAGCCTCATCTATATTCAACACACCTTAATATTTTTTAATTAGTATGTAATGACTAAAATTTATAGGTCATAATTTATTTAATAGGGGGTTTAATGTAACACCCTTATATTTTGGAATATATTTTTCTCTAAACTAATACTATGTTCGATAACTTGTTTTAAATTTTAAAAAATAGTAAAAGAACCATATCATATTAATAGAACATAACTAATGAATCTATGAAAAAATAGTAATATGGAAAACCATTAAAATTTATTACAATTTGAATACAAATAGTTTATTAGAGTTCATATTGAAAAAGTTTATTTTCAATAAAATCAGTTCTCTTTATATTATGAATTTTATTTTAAAAACTATATTTAAAAATTATATAATTGAAATTTGATAAAACACAAGTAATTTTTAATTCTATAAATAAAACTTATGAAGTAATATTTTTTGTGTTTCTTTGGAAATATTTTCTCAGTGGAAAATTCTATTTTTGTAAAAATTGTAGTTTTTATGATTTTTATCATTATGTAAGTGTATATTATATGTTTAAAAAACATTAATGTGATAAAAATGTATCTAAAAAATAAAATTATGAATTTTAATATATTATTAGATATTATTAAACCTATGTGTAATGTTTATATAACTATAGTAACATGTTACAATAATAGAAAAAACTATTTTTAGGATTTTCTTTAAATCAAGCCTATTTAAGGTGAAATAATTATTCTAATCACATTGAATGTATAAATGTTTTTTATAATGAATATATTTATTTCATGTAAATTGGTTACCATTTTTCTTTTATAGTAAACATAAATTTTAATATTTTTTTTCAAAAAATAGTTTTAATGTGAATATGTGAGTTTATTTTAAAATTAACATCACACATTTAAAAAATTTAAATCATAAGGATAAAATTATGTGAGAAGGTAAATTTTTAATTTTTTTTATTAAAATTATTTACTATGGATAAAAACAAGTTACCCTAATAAAAATTAATAAAATTTTTTAAGTCATTTGTTAACTTAAAATAGACTAAAACATGTTAAAAACAAGTTTATAAATTAGATTTTGTGGTGTGTCTCAAAAAAATAACCCTCTTTCTTCATTTTTCAAATTTTGAATCAGTTGACCCATCAATAGTGAAAAAAAATTATTTAAATTCAATAGGTCTTTCTCGAATTATCATCCTCTTCACTACTAATCCTTAAATTTATTGATTAAAATATATAATTTTTACTTTCCTAGAACCCACTACAACATATATAATATTATTGTCACTTTTTTTCTCTTAATATCATTATTTACAAGGATTTTTGTAAAAGAAAATTCATGCTTCTGACGTGAGAATTACATTATGTTAGTATTATATTTAACAATTTTTCTTTATAATATTTTATAAATATATTAATATATTTTAATAATTATCCTTATAATACATGAATATAATTATATTAATGGAATAAGAATTATTTATTCTTTTCCATCCACTAAAAAATAACATTATTCATGCATATGTGTGGATTATCACCTCCCCGAAGCTATGTTGTATGTTTTTCATAACATCGAATAATTCTTGGTTTAAATATTTGAATTTATGTATAAATATGTTATATAATCTGTAACTATGATTATGTAATTTTAAATTATAATATACTTAATTCCTCTCTCATTCAATGAAAAAAGGAAGCATTAATCATGCATATGTATAGACTAGCACCTCTATGATAAATGAGGTTGAGTTTCAATTAATAACCCACATAGACCGCTTTAAAATTTTATTTCATATATAAAAAATACATCAATAATACAATTAAAATATCTGATACTATGAAACTACTTTAATACTCTCTCTACCATGATCAAAATACATAAGGTGTTAAGAAACAATTACCAAATAACCCAATGTTATCAAAATAAAAAAACTATATAATAAATACATAGAATATGATATTAAATGGAAAAAAATCGGTTCAAAACATATCAATAATTTAATAAATATGGTATATTATAAAAATAATTTGATTATTCATGATGGTAGGAACATTATTACATTAATCTAGAACCGGATATGGGTTTTACATATACAATTACTCTTTATTAAGATGTATATTAATGTTATGCACAAATTTATTAATTATATGGTGTATATACATCCCAATAAATTGTTATTGGAATAATATATAACTTTTTTAAATTTATTTAAAAAATCATATGATTTACAATCTTCCAATGGATTCTGATTCAACAATTACTTAACTTGTATTGTTTTTTCTATCAAATTCATATCTTTGAGTCATATTTAATATTTTGTGATTAATTTATTTTAAGTGGTGTATATTATAACTAATTTATATGATAAATCATTAAAAATTCATTCAGAGTAAATTATGTTCAACTTTAGGTTATTTATCTTTCATGATATTTTGAGTTTAATGTTTGTCAAACTGTAATCAGATTTCATGGCTCAAGTCATTTCGTTGGGTAGAAATTTCTTATCACTGAATATTATCATTCAAAATTTTCATATTTTAGAATATGTTGATACTATTTTGATATTAAAAATTCTTTTCAAGCTAAACCAAGATTCAAAAAAAATCATTTTTCTTGATGATTATTTTGTTTCATGAATATTGTTTTTGTAGAAAAATTGTTATTTATTTTAATGTATTTTTCTTCAATATCCATGTTTTTTACATCATACAAATGTTCTAATTACACTATTGAAAAATAATTTTTTTATATCCTATGATCCATTTATTAACCTTCATTAATTTTAAAATTAATGTGTTATTATCTTTAAAATGATGTGGGTTTTAAATAATTTTTTTTAAATTACATGCAAATGGTACTTGAATTGGGAGGAATTGATCATAAAATTTATTAATGGAATGGTAAGAATGTAATTTAGGAATTATAAGGTCGTTCCAAAGATAGGAGTGAATCTATCCTTCAATATACACTTCTACCATTTGTGAACAATAGTCATGGGTATGAAATGACCACATTGTGCCCATTTCCATGATCACTATATTCGACAAGGAATACACAACATGATTGGATTCACTGTAAGCCTGTGATAAAGTATGGTTGTGATGGTTAGTATATTTAAGACATTTAATCTAATAAGTTATAATATTCTAAGAAAAATTATTCATTCTATCTATAAGTTCTTCGACAGCACATACAAATACATACTTTGTCTAGAGGGAGTTCCAATCATAATGGAAAACAAGTTTGATTTAATGTATCATGACTATAGATCATATCCATATGAATTAACTTTTAGACACAAGTTTTTATTTCTTATCAATGTAAAATTAATGGAATATTTTAGTTATTTTTTTAATAATATTTCTCTTTATCTTAGAAAAAATGATTTTTTTTGGAAATGACATGAATGTCACATATTTTTTATGATGTATCATGAAACATTTTTGATGAAAAATATACATTTTTGACTTATATTATATTTTTAGTGGATTTTTCACCAATTGAGTAAAAGATAAAAAACCACCCTACATTTACCTCTCATCAACAATACTTTCTAGAGATTATTATTTTTGAATCAAATGATCATATTTTTATGTGGTTCCATTAAGAATGTTTATGAACCCCATTTTGTTATCATGCGTTATTTATGATAAGCTGAATTATTTTATTTTATTTGTCACCCATATGTATAAATTTTTATGGGTGGTGTCCTATATCGCCGAAAAAAATATTTTTTAATAATATATATCTCATGAGAAAATGATGTTAAGTACATACATTTTTTTGTTTTTCAACATTAAAATTGAGAATTTTTCTTATTCACAAAATGATGTGTGGGAATTTTGTTGGTTCACAACATGATGTGTGGATATTTGTTTTCACAACATCAAGTGTTAAATTTTTTTTGTTCACAACATGAAGCATTGAAATTATATTCCCAATATTAATCATGTACATTTTTTTGTTCATAATGATATAATTTCTCCATGATCATGTTTCACGTAATGATATTTGTTATGATAGGATTCAAGTGAATGTAAAATTTTCTAACCAATATTCTAATGAATATTCTCTATTGATCATATTTAAAATATCCATACTCACCACTCATTTTTATGTTATATTTTTTTGATTTCGTTTCCTCCTATCAAGACTTTTGGAATAATATTTTTATTCCATGTTCTTTTCATTTGGAATTCATCCCATTCTCATGTTTCTCATATTATTATTATGCAACCCTTGATGAAATGTTTATTAGTATTCAGTTACCCAGTTTTCAAGCTCTCCTCATTCTTATTTTTTCCTTCCTAGTTTATAAGGTTGAGTATAGCCATGGAGATTTATAGATGTGGATATAGTGAAATTCATCTGTGCATAAATATTCACTTGTATTGAAATATAATCTTCTTGCTTAATTGATCACTAAAGTCAATAAATAATGTTTTCTTATGATTGTTAAAATTTTCATGAGTTCTAATACTTATATTATGGTAATTTTATGAAATAATTATAGGTTTATCTCAATTTATATAAATCTAGTTTTTAAGGAATGTTTTTTATACCAGATTTAGGAGTGCAGGTCATGGTTTATTAATCTATATATCCTATTGATGTGGGATTAAAACCCATGTAGTTTTTTTAAAATATTCTAAGATCATGTGAAATTATATATGCATGTTTTTAACATCATTAGATATGTATTTCTATGTTGTGAATAATATTTTTTCAAGCTATAGATTGTGGATTACTAACTAGACTACAAAACATGTTCATCAAAGTAAAGAATATAGATGTTTTCCAAACCATGTCTTCTGAAAGTATTGGGGGTCATATTACTTAATTATTATCATTCATATGTATTTTTAACATGTTTTCATGGATTGGGTGAATGTGTTTCCCATGAGTAATCAATTTTTATTGAATATGTATTTATAGAGGAGGGGTCAAATGGGTTTCTATAATATGGGTTTCTCATAAGATACGTGTTATGTGAAATAATAACTAATGTTACACATGGAGTTTTCCCCAAATGGTGATATGTTTTGGATGTATTTTTATGAAATATCCTTGAGAATAATACAATTCATTGAATGGATTATGTGAGTTAATTCATATATGATTTTTAACTTCATGAGTGCATGATAGTTTTTCTATGTTGTATAAATCTTGAATGTGAAGGTTTCATGAGATTGGTTCTTCAAAATAGTTTAAATAAATTTTATAAACCTAGAAAATAATTATATTAGGTGAATTGACTATCCTCTATATCATGGAACTCAGAATATCATGAATTAATTATGTTATTATGCAACATACAATTTTCACAAGGCTTCATCATCAGATTCACCCAACCAGAGCTATGCAAGAGTCTGTAACATTTTGTTAAAATGTATCCCTTTAGTCATACACTATCCTATATCAATATATTAATTTATAATAATAAAAATACCCCCACCTAATTGGTTAACATATTTTATGATGACCAAATTCTGATTAAAAGTTCAAAATTTAAGAATTTTCTTATAATGATTCACACACATTGGGTCTCCCCTAAAATAGAAATATGGTTGGGTTACTCTAAGGGGGCCATTAGTTTTTTGTAAATTGAGAACCTTCACTCTTATAATGGAACTCAACTTAATTAGAATTTCTTGTGATAAAAATTTCTATATTTTACACTATTAATCTTTTATATAAATATTCATATTTGAAAAAAAAGGAACTAAGAGATTGTTTCAAAAAAATATTTAGAACACAATTATAGAAAAATTAGATACATTAGAATAAATTTTTTATCCATTCATAGCTTATTTTTTGATAACTTATCAAATGGAAGGTTAAGATGCAGAAGATGCTTCTAAATAGAGGAGTGAGATAGTGTTGAACCCTATGATTGGATCAAGAAAATAAATCTTGCCTCATAAAAATAATTTCAGAATAAAATGATTAGGGATAAAAGGGAATAACCACTATGAAATAGAATACCTTATTTTGATTTTGGTCTATTTTATGACACAAACGTAATTAATTCTGACCTCAACTCTCATGGTTTACAAGTTCTGATGTTTGAGGGAACTCACATGGGGGGAAATTTCTACTACCATCCTTATTGCATAAGACAAAAAATTGAGGCTACTAAACAAATGATAGAATCATAACTAGAAACTTAATTTGGATCCACATATTATAGATGTGTATACCTCATCACACTACAATATATTTTAATATGGAATCACCATTAACAGGTAGCGATGGATAAAATTTGGATCAACAATCAGGGGGTAATTTTACTGAGTAAGGGGTGTGATACTACATGGTCTGACAAAATTAATTGAGTTTATAGATCTATATTCATGAAGTGGTGTTGTGTAAGGTCTTTTATACATCATAATTTCACATCAACATCCATAAATACCACAATCAATAATTAATGAGTTGGTTGTCACAGGATACAAATGCATTCTTCCGCCATCACTATGAGGTCAAATTTTTCTTATGGGACCTCCACCTAATCATAATAATAATCATAATATGAACCATGTATGATTAGTTCTAAAAATTTGTGACCACCTTGTGGAGATGGAGAAGGCCCCACTTATATAGTTGGTATTGATGGGTGCATGGATGGTAGAATAGTACTAAGAACCGTGCCTACCCCTAGAAATCCATTTTAAGAAATTATTCTATATTTTCCTTTAAATTAATAAATTAATGATATTAGGTAGAATGAATTAATTACTAATATCACAAATAATATAAAACCCTTGTTTATATTGGTTATTTTTCAAATTGGGTAATCACATGACATGAGGCTTCCTTGCGATATATTGGATACACTCAATGTAGAGGTTGGTAGAATTTCATAAAGTGTTTCTTAGTGAGTGAATGATTTAATTTAGGGATGATCACATGGGTATGTGTCCATGAAACATAATCATGGTTATGTATCTTTATTAGTGAAACTGAATCAATCCTACTGTGCCATTATTGGATATATAGAATGACTTATTGGGATATTTCATCCAAATGGAAATTTCCATGGGGATTTTCAACCCATTATAGTTTATTCTGGGGTGGGACACATTGAATTTCAGTGTAAATGAATATCCTAAAATTTTAATACCCCTATATACTAGATTTTAGACATAACTAGTCAACACCATTGAGATACATCCACTATAAATTGACGAAACCATGATGGTTTCAAGGACCAGATCACATGACTTGTTCATCTTCAACCCCTTCCCCTCATTAACTATGATTATATATATAATTAAACATGTAGCATCACATAGAGGTCATATGTGATGGAAATTATAGGTGATGTGTTGGATTTATATATTGGTTCATATATAAACCATATAACCCATAATGGTTCATGTATCAGTTCGACTACATCTAGAAACTGACACCAAGGGTGAAAATCTATGTTTTTCATGAATGATACTCCATGATCATTGGGAATATTTATTGAATTATTTATCATGCTGTATTTGATGAATGTATCATGAAATTGGTAGTGTGATATCAAATTAGGTCTATCTAGGATTACACATGAAGTTGGATGGTAACTGATTTAAGGGGGTGTATCAAGGAAACCAGTTATTAGGGAACACCAGTTAGAATAATTTTGGGGGTGGGAGAGTATAGGTTATATTGTGACGTGGGAGGATAATCATATAAGGAGGTGACATCCTACTAAATTTATTATGGATATTCAGGGGGTTATATTTCCCCTCTCTTATCACCAATGTAAGGCCTCTTAGGCCGGTGAAATTTCTAGTGATGGGCACCAATGTAAGTAATCACAAGATCATGGAAAATATTCAAGGGATTTGATATTACATATTAATTTGTGATTTTATGCTACTACCATCATTTATTTTTCACATACGATTATTAATTTCATATAAATGTTAATATTTTGATCATAAAAAACATGAAGGTTATTATTAAAATTCATTCAATTACACTAAAAAATACTAATTTGATCATTCCATTCATTATTATGACCAAATAGAGTGAATAATATTTTTAGTGATCTGAATTAAAATTAGAAAAAATAATTAAATTTTATGTTGGGAAAGTTCATCCATTTTAATATCCATATGTACCATAAAATAACATCTAATGAATCTATTAAAGAATCTAGACATGTTACAATCTATTTTTTTGGATCAATCCAGAAATCCTAATTCAATGATAGTTTAGAAAAATTCCTAGTATGTTATATTTCAATTTAGATAAAAATTAAATTAACATGTCATCCTTAATGGGTTCCAATCAATGTATTAAATCATGTACACAATTCATCAATGTATTAAAGAATATATCACCATTTTTTATTTTTCATCTAATATTGTAACCCAATTGAGATTAAATGTCATTGAAATAATGTCAAGTGATAGTTGCATAATTTTTTTAGGAATTGGTTCTTATATTTTGGAATCTTATTTTCCTGAAATATATTCAAATTTAGGACTTGTAAAAATTTCGGATAATTATAGAAAACAACACATTGTTTAAGAAAACCACCATATATTTTGTTGTAAAAGACTAATTGACACAAAATTTGGAGTGGTTACTTTACAAATACATATATAAAACTGTCAAGTTGAATATTTGTCGATATTAGGATATATTATTATTCAACTGGTCATTCCTACTTAAAGGGAGGTATTGGAAGAAAAATAGTCCACCACCTTTGGCTATAAATACATCCCCTATTCTACTTGAAATATGTTGGAAATTTAGAAATCAAGGAGGATCGTTATCCTGAATATATAACATAAAAATAAATTAGTGGAAATTATATAATTTTTTTTCAAGAATATATACTTCCCTCCATGTTTTTATTTTGTGTTTATTTTTATTTTTCATCAACTATAATCATGAATGTTTGTTTTTATTTTTGGTCTATAGTCATTATTTTCCATTATATGAAATAATTTCCTAATAAATATCATATATTATAGTAATATTTTTTTTAAAATAAATTTAATTCTATTATAACACCTTCTATTATTAAATTTATCAATTAGTTGAAAGTGAATATTTACCAATCTTTTTCATTTGTGTGTTTGTTGGACACAAAACTCATTTCTTGAATTTTTAATTTTCTTCCAATTTAAACATATAAACCTAAACATCGTATACTATATTACAAAATTCTCAATGTCTAAAAAAATAACCCATTATGGTGAGTTATAATTATTAGATTTTAAGTGATTGATTGATTTTTCTCCTTTAACATTATTTGAATTATTATCATGAATACTAAAAAAGATACGTTATGGATTAATAAAATGTTTTGTTTAACATGTGTATTTTATGAAATATTGTAACTAGAATAAAACATAGGATGAAGACATATTGAACCTTCAATCAATTTGGATTTATATAGATTAAAACCCTAGTTGAGGCTTTGATTAAATCCATCACTATTTTTAATTTCAATCGAAATCACCTTTTGATGTAGTTGTAAATTTAACATTTTGTTTTGATAATTGTTAATATATAACAAGATTAAATCCGTAAAAACAAACCCGCTCAAATATTTATAAAATTTATAAATCAAACATTATCCATCAATTGATTTAATTAGGCTCCATAATGAAACACCCGATTCAAAAGACCAAAAATAATTTCTTCCCAAAGTATAGTACCATCATCGAGGATTTGACCTAGGTACAAATATACATGTTATAATATAGAAATAGAATTTTGAATAATTGAAATGATATAATATACCTTTAATCAAATGTAAATATTAATAGGTATGGTTTTATTTGAGTTATTTGTTTTTTATTATCCTAAAAAAGAATGAAAATCCCTCTTTCTATAAAAAAATATTATAAAAAAATAAAAAAACCTCCTTACATACCATTTTAGAATTTATGTGAATATCCCATAGCCAACCAAACAATCCTAAATATTTTTTGATGCATAAATTGAGGGAACTATTTATTAAAATAGGAGGAACAATTATGATAATAAAAAACCATAATGACTCATTATTTACACATATAATTGAACTAGATATGCCCAATCATGGTTAAAAATCCTTAATTATATAATTTTTCCTAATATGAATTATCAGCCACGTGAAATTAAATATCCATACAACATAATACATTTTAAACTAAAATCACATTTTATTCTTCTTCAACCTCATTTACATGGGCTAGTTGGTGAGGATCCTCATATTCACCTCAAATAGTTCCATGTTATAAGGTGTACTATGAATATTAAAGGGGTTTCTAAAGAATAAATAAAAATATTATATTTCCTTTTATCCTTAGCTGACTATACCAAGTCATTGATTTACATACCCCCTCTAATTTTCATAAATTTTTTGAATAAAATGAGTTTGATATTCCTAGATAAATTCATTATAATATCATGTATTGATTCCATATGAATTGAGTTTAGTTTCATATATAAATTACCATAATGTATAAATCAATGAGTATTGGTAGAGGTTCAAAACGTTTATGGGAAATTTCCCAGACCACCAAATCCCAGAAAAAAACTTAGTCTATTGCCTCAAAGATGGGTTATCGGATATGTAGATAAATATCATAGATGTTTCATGTAGTGGTGCCCTTATTGACATTACTCCAACATATTCATGTGAAATCATAAGTAACATGGATAAAAACACATAAAAATTACATAATCGAGCATATTATCAAGTAAAAGAGTCTAAGATATCCAATTATAAGAGGCCAATAGGATGATCGAGTGGATGAGTGAAATTTATATTCTTATATAACAATAAACTATGGATACCAGATACCCAACAGTAACTTCTCTAAAATCTCAGATCCCTAGATCATTAAAAATCTGTGTAATATATAGCTTTACAGCTTGTGATAATAACAAAAGGTCACAACTAAAACATTATATATCATAATATTTGATTCCAATGAACCTCAATGTATCATTTTCTATTAAGAACACCAACACTCATCTACCAGGTTAGTTCATTAGAAACTCCATCCAAACCCACTAGGATCCGTTTTCATCAACTTATAACTTGGGTTGGAAGGGCCATCTAGGCTTGATGCATAGTAGTCCCATATCTCATCCCCCTCAATTCCCTCCCTCAATATTCAAAAAAATTACAATATGGTCAATGTAGAAGTAAATTCCAATAAATATATCCTTTTTTTCCTCAATATCAATGGATAAATCCACCCCTCCTTGTTTCCTCTTTCCAAGACAACCTTCTAAATTCCCAACCCAATATAATCAATTTCCCAAGAATCCAAACTAAGGAAATCACAAAGTGGTATGTTCCACTTCTTCAAAGAAATCATGGTAAATTTATATTAATTTATTTAACTCCTTCAAATATTCCATCAAAATAAGAAATGAAAATGAAATGGGAAAAATTATATCACACCTAATCCAACAATAACAATTTAATTTTTCCCAAATCCAAACTCAACTAATTCCCAGAAACAAGGGTAATATAATTTCAATTTCACATAGATATAGTATGATAATCTCTATATTTTATTATGAATAATATATATACTTTTTAAATATTAAATAAGAAAAGGGAAGTAAAAAAATTAAAGAAAATAATTTTAAGGCACACCACCACCTCATTCCAAACCACTAAGGAATCCAATCCATTTTTATTAAGAGATATACTTTCCTATGAATATCTTGGAACCTGATAATGAAATTATCAACGTTTTCAAACATTTTTAGGTTAACATTTACCTTTGAGATAGAAGAAAAAATATCCATGTACAAAAAATTTAGGAAGGATGTGTCCCCAAATTTGACATAGTTTACGAATATTGGATATGATTCAACACAACAATCCATTCCCATGATTTTCAATGAAACAATGAACTTTAAGGTTACATGATAAATAAAGACTTTAAACATTAATGATAAAATCATAATCCTTGGACCCTCAATAAATTTCATACCAAAATCTATATTTTAAAACCATTTTTGTGGTACCATTCACTAAATAGGTGTAGTCACCCAGATATCCAATTTATAAAAAACTAGCCCTGATAAAATAATCAACTATAAACTTATTTAGGTAATTGATAATATCTTCAAAGATGATTTATAGATCATTTACCTAGAAGGTAAGATGACTTATTCTCAATATCCTCAGATTCTTGGAGGACCATAATTCCTAACTTCTAAAACCAAAATTAATGTACACACTTCCATCTTATCAATGTAATTTTTTGAACAATGGGTTACATTAAATATATTTAAATCTATATGATACCCATTAGAGAATCAATCTTCATTATCTATATATTCATATGAAGATACTTATAAGGGATGATTTAACCTTATTCTATCATGATCTTATTTATCTTTTTAAGAGGGATGTTTTTGAAATTTTGATCATGTTCAACCAAGTCATAAATGGAGAATTTTATTTATAAAATTTAGTTATAAAAACCATAAATTTACGGGATCTTGAAAATTATTTGTAGTCCTATCTCACTTCTGATCACTACTATTTTATCATTGACATTAACTTTCAAATTCAATAAAAAACAATTGGAAACCCTAATTATGTTCATTATTTATATTAAATAAAAACTTTAAATTAAATTTATATATAACCTATTCTTACACACATAAATATCACAGTTGTTTTCAATGATCACTCTTACCCAATCATTATATATACTTAACTTAATAAAATTTAGGATTGTATACTTTTTTCATCTATTTTATGAAAACAGAAAGTCATTAGGTTGGTCCCTTGATGATATACTAGAAAAAAAATCATTCCCTTTCCATGAATCATATGAACTTATATGAATCGACCAAACAAATAAAGAAACCTCAATGAAGACTTAGTACACTCATACTTGTGGTAGTTATGGAAGAGATTACCATGTTTCATTAATATAGTATTGTATACACAATTTCTAAAAGTGCACTTATTAGTCACATTCAAGTGGTGCCTAATATGGATGTGATGTCTCTTGTCACAAATTAAGACAATGAAGTGGTTCCAAAAATGGTTAAAAATAATGGGACTGTGTGCATCTGTTATTGAAAATTGAGTGTTAAAACATGAAAATACAACTACCCACTTTTGTTACATTATTTAATTAATGAATAATTTCTATTAAATTCATATTATTATTTTATTTATTTATAGAGAGGCTAAATAAAAATACAAATTTTAACTTAGGTCTAAGAAAAGACTATACTCAAAACTTTGTAATATAAAAAAATATGAGAATTATTCTTGGACTATCTAATGATCCTTAAACATTCAAGAGGTTTATGATTATTATCATTTATGAATTTATTGATAATTTCATGTACATTATCATGGATAAATTTATCATTTATGTTTATTCATTTTAATAAGTATTTCATTCACTCTCAATGATCTTTAAAAAGTATGTTTAATTTAAACATGTGTTAATATTTAAAAAATATAACTTCATTGTTACTTTTAAAAGAATTCCAGGACACATTATGTCTCATGAGGGTATCCAAGTTGATCTTTCCAAAATATATTTAATCTAATAACTTCTTTAAACAACACAAATTTGATACAAATGGTGATTCCTTGGTCATTTTAGTATTTATCAGTGATTAGTTGATAACATTGGCATGATCTCCCTCTCACTCAGTTAGATACTCCAGAATGATGTTACATTCCATTTCAATGAGGTTTTTAAGAGAGCATTAATTGAACTAAAAGTTGTTCTTACATACAAGTTAGTGTTAATGTTTATTCGCATTAATAGTGATTCCAAACATTGGATAATAACATGTATAGTAATCCTATAATATTTTAACATTGATATTAATGATATAAATTTAATAGAAAACTATGTGTATTATTACCACTATGGAATTTGTAATCAATATAATTCTAAATTAATTGATCTAAAATTTCCCTCTAAACACATCCCAGCTCTGACACCAATGTTACCATGTATGCCCTAACTCTAAATTAGTTGGTTGTAGGTGTTTTTCCAAGTTTTTTTCAAAAGTAACTAAAGTGAAGAAAAAATAACTTCAGAACACTATGTGTGGAAAGAAAATATATGTTGGAAAACTAGTGATGACATGTGGATTGGTATATGTTTTTATGAAGATGAAAATTTCTCTTTATTGGTATTCTTCTACTCAAATCATCAGGGTGGCCACTTTGGATCATAAAAGACCTTAAGAAAGGCCCATAAATATTGATTCTTCTAGCCTTAACCCTTCATGGAAACAAATGAGTATGAGTTCTATCAATCATTTCCCACATTACAGATATTTGGAACAATATCCAAAATAATGGAAAAGACAAAAATACTGTGACATTATATGAGGTCTTTGATTATTGGGGTATTAATTTCATGGGACCCTCACCCATTTCAATGGATTATCATAAATTATTCGTGTGGGAAACTATGTTTATTGGTAGTATTTGGATAAACCCACTTGAAATGATGACACACATACTATTTTTGAGTTTCTAAAAAATCATATCGTCCGTCAATTTGGAACTCCTTATGCCTTGGTAAGTGACGTAATAAACCATTTCTGTAATTGAACAATGGACTCTATTTTTAAAAATCATGGGGTTTTACCTAAAACATCAAATAAATATCACCCAAAACATATGACCTGGATGAAATTTAAAATATGGAAGTGAAATGTGTTCTTGATAGAATTGTAATTCCCATAAGATATGACCAATATAGAATAATTGGTGAAACATTTTGGGATTATATAACTACATATAGGACACCCATTGGGATATCTAATTTTAGAATAGTTTTTAGTCAGTCATGTGATTTACTAGTTAAAATACACCATAAGTCATTTTTGTCTTTGAAAAAATTGAATTTTTTATTATAAAAAATATAGTGAAGATATATTGTTGAAGTTCAATTTACTAGAGGAGATTTCAATTAATTATTATGGGAATATCAATATCTATAAATAAAAATCTATGGTACACCATAGAAGACACATCCTGTAAAAGGTATTTTGTTAACGTAAAAGGATAATTCTATTCAGTTCTCGATTTTGGATTCACCTAGTAAATATTAATTTTCATTGGGGGAGTTACTTTTAATAATACTAATGTTTATCCATTATGTGTTGTGAATCACCAATACCTATAATAAAAAATTATGTTTACAGTTATTGGATATAATATAAAGAATCCATGTTATATAACACACACCTCATTAACCATATCAACTTCCATTGTATGCCCTACTATTGGGATAGATCACCCAATATATAGAGAAAACAACCCACAAAATACAAACTTATGGCACCACTTTCCCTTTAACTCCCTCTCTCTTTTTTCCCTTTCCTATTTATCTATCTCTCTTTCTATCTATGACTTCTTATTCTTCTCTATCTACCTATCTTTATCCATATTTTTTCTTCTTTCTCTCTCATTATCACCTTCTCTCTTAGTTTTTTACCACTTTCTACTTTAAAACATTTGTCTTCTTACTATTTTTTGTCTTTTTAATTAGAATAAAATAATATAAATCATAATTACTCATAATAAAATTTTGAAATTATGTCAAACCATTTTGTGTAGTCAAAAAACATGCTTTCATAACAAACATCTTGTATTTTCATCAGAAGAGTGGATAATTTTTTTCAGGACCTATATGTTTTGATTAAAAAAAATTTCCCAAACCTATTTGAAAAAATATCAAAATTCATGAAACGGTAACCTATGAAGATCATTGTGTTTTTCACCCTTTTTTATGTGCCATGATTTTGTTAACCATCAAGATAAATTTTCTTCTTTGGTGTGAATTAATTTGTTAGTGGTATTTTATAAACCACATGAGTATTAAAATAGCCAAATAATATTTCATTCCTATTTTATTGATAATCCTTTTTAAATACACTTTGAGCCCATAAAACACCTTTTCTATAGCCACATTACAACCCTAAAACCTTTTTCATCCAACTTTAAGAATTTTACTCTCATGATTTTGTGAAATTTATGTCTGTGGGGGGGGGATGAATTTCATTTTGGTTATAATTTCTTTGATTTCCAATGTGTACCATGTGTATGAGGGAAAGCATCCATTTATGTGTGGGTGATAGGATTTCATTCAAATATTTTTGGGAATTTACTTATGTTTTCATAATTTTGTGTAAATTATAATGAAATGTGTTAAAAATTTAAAATAATTTTAACAAAAGAAAAAAAATAATAAAATAGGTTTTTCTTAAGAAGGTAAATAATAACTTTTCCAAATAATTTGAAAACATTATAACTGTTATCATTACTGTAATTAAGAGATTAAAAACGGGTTGGGAGATGAGTATCATATTTCTTACATGTGAAACCACTAAAAAGGAAATAAATAATACTTTAATAATGTTTTCTTGATTCATTTGGAGATGTTTTTTTAAATGTTTTATATGTCATCCTCTTCAAAATTTCCCACTCTCTATTTCATTTCTTGACACATTAGTAACATTGTAAATATGTTTTTTTGTTTTCTTCCATGTCTCATTTTATAAAATGTGTATTTATTTTTCAAAGTTGGGGTTTCCCACCAGTTTCCCTCTCTTCTATAAATTATAATATTACCATACCATAAACCCATATAAACCTCTATAATATCACATTATTATTTTTTATTTTATGATAGTATATATAAGATGAGATATCATAAAAACTCTATTATTTTCACTTTTTATTTTTGAATAAGAGAACCTCATTGATAAATTGACATCATTTTGAGAGGTGTAAGATTTATGTGGTCACAATTTCCATTTATAATTTTTAGTATGAAAAATGATTTTCTAACACATTATTGTGAAAACAATTTGTGGTGGTCATTATTATAGATGGGTGAACTAGTGTAGACCCAACCGAATAGAAGAAAAAATTTAAGTTTTTTGAGTGGAATGGATTTTATTGTGTGTTTTTGTTTTGAATTACTGAGGACATGTAGTATATGAATATTGGGGTAGCGGATATTAAATGTTAATTCATTATTTTATGTTATCACAACATCTAGTTTTCACTAAAAAGGATTAATTTCCTCGTAATGTTAATTTTTTTATCATAAACATATATGAAGAGAACTATATTAATTCAACAAATTATAAATTAGTTTACTATTTTGATAATATATTTCAATATTTTATTAAAAATTATGTCATTGTTGTTTTATTGTTTCCTTGATTTAAATTTACAAAAACTCAAATTGTCGCTTGTGATAATTTTACCATTTAAAGGTACATATATAAAAATAATAATACCCAAAGAATCTATAAATAAACATGACTAGATATGATTTTCTATTTTCTAAGATCAATAATGAATTTAAAATTTGGTGATACTCCACCACTAGTCCATGGAAATTTAGTCCAATCATTTGAATGAAAAATTCAAATCTCAAGTCATCCTTAATAGGGCCTAATCCATGTATAAAATTTCAGCACACTTTTATTCATGGGATTGATGAAATATCACCAATATTGACATATTTAAAAATACACATTCATAATTGAGAATAAATTTCAAGGAAATAAAGTACGGATCGATATGAATAAGTTTTTATAATAATTGGTTCTTATATAGTTATATGTTCTATTCCTAAATTCATTTAAACTTTGGCCTTGTAATATTTGGTATAATATTGGACACTAGAAAATGGTTTAAGAAAACAACCCCATAATTTGTTTCAAATGAAAAATAGAACCCAAATTTAGATGGTACACTATCCATATAATTATATAGAACTTTTAAGAGGATTATATATCAATATTATGTTGTATTCATTTTTAAATGGTCAATAGAAAATGAAGTGTAATTGTTTTAATGAAATCAGTCCACCACCTTGGCCTATAATTACATTCCCCAAATATCTATAAAAGATTTTAGAATTTCAAAACTCAAGGAGGAATATTAGCATGAAAACATACTTTCCAAATTCCTAGGTGTAATTATAATTCTATTGTTTCAACAAGAGAGACCTCACATCCACTTTTTATATTGTGTTCATTTTCATTTTATTTGAATTATAATCAAGTAATTTGGTTTTCATTAAAATTCTATGTAATGAATAGTTTCAATCATATAAAATTCATTTAAAATCCATGTTTTTCATATTTTATATTAATTAAATAAATAAAATTGAATTAAATTATAAAAAATCACCCCTTCACTTTCACATTAAATCAGAAGTGGATATTTACTTCTTTTTACCATTCATGTGTGTGTTCAGTGCACACCTCTTTTCTTGACTTGTCCATATTCTTTATATTTTAACTCCTCACTATAAAAAACAAACCATATTACCAACCCTCTAACTTTATTATTAAATCATACATTGTGGTGAGTCTTAATTTTTGGATTTTAAGTGATTGAGAGATTTCACTCCTCCTACATTATTTGAATAAATGTTATGTATTTCAAAAAAAATTGTTATAGATTAATAACTTGTTTTGTTTGATAAGTAGATTTAATAGATTATCAAAACCTATAGTAAACAAGATTTCATGAATGATTGAATCTTTATTCAATGAAAATTGATAATGATTAGAACCATAGTTGAGGATTGGATTAAAGAAAATCCAATTTGGAATTCCTATCGTAATCACCTCATAAAGTGGTAGTTAATTTAATATGATGTTATTGTAATCTCAATGATATAATAGTCCTAAATAAACATTAATTAAATAACATAAATAATTATAAAATTGTTGAATAAATATTCCACCATTAATAAACTTAAT
Source organism: Viscum album (assembly GCA_963277665.1). Taxonomy (NCBI): domain Eukaryota; kingdom Viridiplantae; phylum Streptophyta; class Magnoliopsida; order Santalales; family Viscaceae; genus Viscum; species Viscum album. The sequence continues at coordinate 1,039,376,081 of OY728163.1, read as the reverse complement.
TAATCTGCATAAAACAACACCCTATTCAAAAGAAAAAATAAAAACAAAAAATTCCCAAAAACATTGTACCATCATAAAGTATTGAACTGATATACTGATAAATTTTTTTTTGCAATTCATAAATCTCTTGAATAGTATATAGATGATAATTGGCAATGATTAAGTCATATAAGTAAATTTTCTAAATATATTTTAGGAATATATTGCTTCTAAATATATTTATGTCAATAGATACGACCTTTCATGGATCTTAGGTGAATGGAAATGACTTCAAGAACTACTTCTCCTATAAATGAATATGGGCGATGATTCAGATGTTGCATATTTGATTTCTTGGAATTTTGTATTCTATGGATATGTTTATAGATATATGTATAGATATCATGTCTTACATCACTAAGTTGAGGTGATAATTTTCTGTCAAGGATAATTTGGTGCTTTGGGTAACTAGTTTAGGGTGTGGGTAGAAAGGTATAATTAAATGTCTTTGAATAATTTAATCCATTTTGAGTTCTATTGGAGAGGTATTATAGTTATTTTGAATTCTAAGTAAGTGACTAAAGCATAGAATAGGATTCAATAGAGGGAAATGTTACTCCACTGATTGGTGACTCTGATGAAATCATGACATGTAAGGTAATTTACAAAACCAAATTAATTTCATAAAATCACTAGTTAAATCTAAGCATAACTGGATTCTTTAAACAGACATATGAAACAAGTGAAAATAAAGGAAGAATCAGAACAACTTCTATAGAAGGAAAAAAAGGGGGAAATTATGTAGCCCTTAGGAAAATAGGATGTTTAATCAATATCTCTCATCTCTCTAGATATTCATGTGGACTAGAAAGTGATATGTACCCATACTCTAAGGGAACCATTGAACACCATATAGGCACATGGATCAAGGAGGATAGAAAATTTTTAATCTTAGGGCCCAATAGATAAACATAGTGTTTACTGAGGCACCTAAAAGTAATGAGGGGTCTCCAATGACTAAAAATTACCCTATATCATCCTGGATCAACCAAGTGGGGGATGAAGTATCAACAAAGGAAATTATTATAGGATTAATACCTTCCATGTAACTAAAAAAATAATTCATGATCACCTGTTACAACTATAAATGTTCATTAATCTTCATTTATAACTGTAATTTCATTAATGAAGTAGACCAAAATAATATATATCACATTCTGTTGAAAATATTTACCATAAATTAGTAGGTATTTGGGACCTCAAAGATCTAGCAATAAGTCACCACTAACATAGTGGATAATAGGGACACACATAAAGTGGTAACAACTCATGAAGGTGAGCCTTAAAACACATTT